>OV884028.1:2652500-7757500 GCA_930367265.1 Catocala fraxini
AGCAACATCAACACCACTAATAAAGCAGCCAGGGTTAAAAAAAGTCCTATCGCAAGATAACAACAGAACCCTAGGCGACATTAGAAAACAAGATGGTACCTATGCGATTTCAGACAATGAAATAAGTCAGGTACAACTCGAAACATACCTCCCTGGGTGCGGAGTGACGGTTAACCCAAACTGGGAAGACACGCCTTACAATCCAAACCAATCCAGATTGACTGGACAGTGGCCAAATCCATGGTCACTGCTAACCGAATATCGTGGGCGATAGATAGCTTCAAGCCCTTCAAATCTGCGGGCCTGAACGAGATATTCCCAGCTCTCTTGAAATGGGCACAAACTATAGTTGTGCCACACCTGTTTAACATATACAGAGCATCGATAGCGCAGAACTACATACCTCGCCATTGGAGAGAACTCAAAGTAATCTTCTTATCCAAACCGGGTAAGTCAGACTACACACAAGCGAAATCATACAGACCGATCAGCCTAACCTCTTTCTTGCTGAAGACTCTAAAGAGACTAGCTGATTGGTATCTAAGGGAAGGTGCTCTAAGACTCAAGCCACTACACCGCCAGCAACACGCCTACAGGAAAGCAGATCAACGGAATCAGCGCTGCACTCTATTGTAGGAACAATAGAAACAGCACTAACTAATAAATTAATGACACAAGCCTTCATTGACATAGAAGAAGCTTTTGATAAGACAAAATTCAACAGCGTCAGCTAGTCACTCAGCACGTTTGGAGTTGATAGAACCACTAGTGGCTGGATCAATCAACTTCTAAATATGCGGGCCATACAATTCACGGTGAACTCTACCACGAGAAGCATAGTAGCGAAGGGCTGTCCCCAAGGAGGAGTACTCTCGCCGTTGCTGTGGAACATCGTGGTAGATAACCTGTTAGAACGCCTTAATAGCAGATGCTACTACACGGTTGGCTATGCAGACGACATAACCATTCTGATCAAAGGCGACTCAGAAAACCTAATCTGTAATCGCATGCAATCAGCCACCAGGATCATGGAACAATTGTGTAACCATCATATACTGACGGTTAACCCAACTAAGACAGAACTGGTCCTTTTCACACATAAAAGGAAAACTCAGTTAACTAACATGCCAAAATTATTTGAAACGGAACTTACCATATCGCAAGAAGTCAAGTATCTGGGCGTAGTACTCGACCATAAGCTCAACTGGAGTAAGCACCTTAACACGAAAATAACCAAAGTATGCACAACATTGTGGCAATGCAGAAGATTAATATAGGCAGAAAATGGGGCCTCAAACCATCTATAACCTTATGGCTCTACACGGCCATAACGCGCCATAGTTTGGTGGTCCCGCACTCTTCTAAGCGTAGTTATACACAAACTAGAAAACCTACAACGACTCGCCTGCCTGGCCACGAGAGGCTGTATGAGAACAACCCCCACGGCAGCGCTGGAGGCCATACTAAACTTCAGACCCCTACACCTCATCATACAGCAGGAAGCAGTCAGAGCTGCCATACGGCTTGAAAAGGTAGGGCTCTGGAAACAGGACAATAGGATAACTCATGCACACCTACAGGAATTGGTATACAACTAAATTCCAATGATAGCGTCGACATGTGATATCATCCCAAAAACTTGTTTTCTACAAATAATACCACATCAAACTTCATGAAGAATTTAAAGATAGCTCTGGTATACATGAAGTGAGAATATACACGGATGGATCCAAATCAAAATCAGGAACAGGAGTCGGAGTCTTCTCCCACGATCTAAACATCAATTACTCGACAACCCTGGGAAACCTCAACACTATCTTCCAGGCAGAATGTGTTGGTATCACCCGGGCTGCAACAGCGGTTACATCAAGGGGTATAAGCGATAAGTCGATACGCATTATCTCGGATAGTGCCGCGGTACTACAAGCTCTGAAAAGCAACTGCTTTAACAGCAGACTCATCCAGGAGTATCACCGTGAGTTGCAAAGGATTGCGACAAAAATCGGGTAACGTTGCAGTGGATACGCGGCCACAGCAACTCTTCTGGCAATGACGCTGCAGACCAACTGGCAAAGAGAGGATCGAGCATTAAAATGCCCGAACCAATTGTCCCTATACCCATCTGCCAACTCAAAACATGGTTATGCGACAGAACCACGAAACGACACGAAAAACAATGGCCAGAAACAAGGGAATGCAGACAGAAAAGAAAGCCATCCTTAGACATACATCTGTCACGCAAAGTGCTACGTTCTTCAAGGAAAAACCTGCGATATATAGTGGGTATAATAACAGGCCACTGCTCACTTAACTAACACCTATTCAACATCGGCTTCACTGACAGCCCCTGATGTAGAGGCTGCATGGAGACCGAGGAGACACCGGCTCAACTGCTGCTGCATTGTGAAAGCGTGAGCGACCAACGGGCGAGACTACTAAATAGTCCAGAACGATGAGGGAGGTACTGCGCAACAGCAGCCCCTATTGTCTTTCTGGAAAGACCTGGGGTGGTATGAATAACCGAACAACTTTTCGCGTTGGTCACTTACGTACAATGGCCCAATTGACGGGCTAAGTGCGGATAACACACGTCCAACTAACTATATAAAGCTGCTATTGATAAGTATTGTATATACCTTGAAGTCCGCTTCAAGTTTGTGTGCAGTGGCGGCGCTGCCGCACGAGCACGCCCAGGCCGCCTGCTCGCGCACCACGCGGAAGTCCACGCGGTTTAAATCTGCGAGCATCTGTGTAAAAAGACGATTTATTGCGTTAGACAATTACTCGTCAATACACGAATACTTCATATTTTAAGTATCATATAGAAGCATAAAAACATTATAAGTGATGCCATATAAAAGATATGGTTTGTAGTTTCTTCACATACGCCATATACTCTGACATGACTAAAACCTTTGATTGTGTGAGCTATAAGGTTTATCTGTGTAAGCCTCATAGAGTCTGATATAAAATGAAACAACACATCGCGGTGTACAAAATATGTTAGAGTAAATCGAAAACGTAGGCTAGAAATTATCTTGTATAAAAAAAACATGTATAAAAAAATATGGGGTGCCACAAGGTAGCGTAATGGGGGCCATAAGTTCTTTCAGATATTACGACTCAAGATAGTTGTTGGCTAAATTGTGGATCGAGTGGCACGTACTTGGTGTATCTGGTGGTGGTTGGTGAGCACGGCGCGGGCGGCCTGCGCCAGGTGGTTGAGCGAGGTGTAGCGGCGCAGCGCGGCCGCCAGCGCCGCGGCCGCCGCCGCCTGCGCGCGCGCCGCGGCCGCCGGCGCGCCGCCCGCGCCCGCCGCCAGCGCGCCCTCCAGGCTCTTGGCGAAGTTGCGGATCGACTGGAATTAATAATACGCCCTTTAATACATGTTTTTCTTTTTACTTAAATATCCTGCTTTGCTATAACGTTTTAAAAGCAATCGGCATATATAAATCGCCAATTATTTAAAATAATTGACATGGAAACCATGACTAAACCAGGCGGCCACGTCGCGGCGCGCCGTCAGCTTGCACAGCACGCGGCGGCACAGCTACAGCTCGGCGAGACACACGCGTCATACCTGTGTCAGCTGCGGCGGGATGGGCCGCAGCACGTCGGGTAGCAGCAGCTCCACGGCGCGCTGGTACAGCTGCAGCTCGGCGAGGCGCAGCCAGGCGGCCACGTCACGGCGCGCCGTTAGCTTGCACAGCACGCGGCGGCACAGTGCCGTGGGGGGGCGCCGCCAGAACGCGCGCCGCGCGCGTTCTACCGCACCGATGTCCAGAGCAGCCACCGCCTCCAAGAACTCGACGCCATGCTCCCTAACGATCATGCAATTGTAAAGGTTACTACTTACATGTAAATAGAACAAAAATTTGTATTTAAATGGCCTGATTGTACCAAAATAGCTTCTAGACTTTAAGACTAATACTAGGAGAAAACTAATACGGTAAAAGTGATATGTTCTTCTAACAGTACCTGTGGTGTCGTCGTAGAGCATCTAACGCCTCGTGAGGTACATCCTCGGGCAGGTCGATGATGGACAGCGGCGGCGGCTCAGGCGGCGCCACCGCTCCCAAGTACTGCCGATGCTGGTTAGCTGTCGGGCTGGTGGCGCGAGCACGCTCACGGGGCCTGCCCTCCTAATACAAATACAACAACCGATTGAAAATCTAAATTATTATTATTATTATTATAAGCCTAATTGGCGTCCCACTGCTGGGCAAAGGCCTCCTCTTCCGACTTCCATCCATCTCAATCGCTTGTTATGAGTTGCCAATCCCTTTTAAAGGTATCGAGCTCGTTTTGCCATCTCCTCCTGGGCCGGCCCCGTTGTCGCTTACCGTTACTTGGCATCCACTGCGTGGTTGTTACTATACCGCCACACTACTGCCCATAACTCTCCTGGCATACGACAAACGTGGCCTGCCCAATTCCACTTTAATTTGGCAGCTGAGTGGCCTACATCAGCAATTTAAGTTTTGGAACGTAGTATTGAATTACCTACGTTCCATTACTCTTTGACAGACCCCGAGAGCGGACTTTTGATTTTTTGTCAATGACCAAGTCTGTGCTCCATAGGTAAGGGTGAGAAGAACGCACATGTCCATGAGTTTTCTCTTTAGGGTTAATGGAAGAGATCCGTTCATTAGTGATTTCATCAATCAAAAGCTCTTCCAGGCATTTTCGGTGCGTCGTGCGACTTCTTTATCTTGTATTGCCTGGAAGGAGACAATTTGGCTGAGATATATGTACTCATGGACATATTCAATCCTCACACCCCTAACCATTATATTGTGCACCCTGGTGTCTCCATGTTCGTGCTGAGTCCGACTTCGAGGCTGGCTTTGTTGAGTTGGTCGAGCATGAGGCCTAACTCAGCTGCCGAACTAGAGAAGATGACAATGTCATCAGCAAATCGGAGATTAGTCAGTCTTCTATCGCCAATGGCAATGCCTTTATCACGCCAATCGTTATTGAGTTCCTGAAAAAATCTTCCAGCACTGCTGTAAACAGTTTTGGCGAAAGCGGGTCTCTTTGCTTGACACCTTTTTGGATTGGGAAAGATGGTCCGAATGACAGTAATTTTATGGATTACTATTGGTGTATATATTTTGGAGTAGATGGATATACGTGTCGTCAATTGCCTTGTCTTTTAGGAGATTTAAAAATGCTTTTGTGCGATAAACTATGGAACGCCTTGGAGTAGTCAACAAATGCAAGATACAGAGGAAGATTAAATTCTTGATGTTTTTCTATAATTTGATTTATAGTATGCAAATGATATGCAGTGGACAATCCGCATCGAAACCCAGCTTGTTCTGGAGGTTGGTGCATATCCAGTGTTCCGGGTATTCTGTTATCTACTATTTTTATAAAATCTTATATAAATGTGAGATGAGGCTGAAGAGACGGTAATTATTTAAATCTGATTTAGATCCTTTCTTATGTAGAACGATAATTTCGGAATGGCAAAAATTATAAGGAAATCGACCAGTTTGCAAAATTGTGTTGAAGAATTTGGTAATAATCGGTAGTAACGTTGGCTCTCCAACTTTCAATGATTCTGTTGTAATACCATCTTCACCTGGGCTTTTGTTAAATTTCAAACTAGTCAATGCTCGATACCGATACACTTGCATTATGGTTAATACTTTTTATTAGCTTTTAGCCGAATATTGTGAACATATCACTTGTCTTTAATTGTACCCCTTTTTATTGTAAAAGCTTGACAAGTCTGTAACACGGTCAATCTTAGAAATGAACGGCATTTTATCAGCAAAGTTGGCTGGCCCAAAAGATTACACACATAAGTGTAACAAGTAACTACGAATTACCGAAACACCGTACTTTTCTCGATGATCTGTACCTTATGTCCTATTATATTCTCCCTGTGAAACGTGTATTCAAAATTGCATGATGAGCGTAACAAACAAATAAACAAACTCACATTTGCAGTTATAATATTAGTAAGGATTATTAATTAGATTTATAAAAAATACCAATACTATAGTGTCTATATATATTAACATATAATAAAGTCGAACATGCCTGTCCTACTAATGGTATAATGTTAAAGATTTCATCGCAGGCACAATATAAAATAAGATTTAAAAAACTAGTAGTAAAAGATTGAAGCCTAAACTGCTTATCCTGAACAAGAATCAATAAACAGGTGTTTATTGTTTTTAAGGTTAAAAACATATTTTAATTCCAATAAATAATAAATATCAACCGCATTGCATCGTACCTACACAAAATCATATTGTATGCAATGACTCTTTTACGCAAGCCGACAAGCGTCGCCGAGGTACATTAGCAAGGAGTACATCACACTGCGCATGCGTAGCGTTTGTATTATTTATTGCCCAAACACTTTCATTGGAAATTTGATTACTTATTAAGAGAAAAAATAGTCATCAAAATGTTTATAGTAAAGGTTTTTAACTAATCTATTGTTGTTGCGATGGGACCGAACTAAATATCAATGTGTAAAAGAGATAAGTGCAGGCTGGACTGATTTTACCTCTGCAATCGTCATCTCGTATTCCCCCGTTTTCCTGCTAAACTAAACCGATTAATTATTTTTTTATAAACAATCTGATAAAGATTTTGGCTATGTTTGTATGTCTTTATTTTTATTTGTTTTATTATCTTTTATTGCTAGATGTCTAAAAACAGCATTAATGCCAAGCGAATTATGTAATTTTTAAACGTTCCTAGCCCTTATAATAATTAAATTATGAAAAACAGAAAAACATTCGGACATGGCAGTGATATAACATATTAGAAATGTTTGCGGTTATTTTACTATTTCAGTTTATATTCAGTAAGATATCAGCTGTAGGATACCTTTGTGGCGAAATTCTACCCGGATTTCCTCGAAAACAACGTAATCTCATCAAGTTCTTCGGTTTTATTTGTGATATATTTTGATATTATATAAAGATTAAAGATAACTATTTTACAATTTAATCAAATACTACATAATATTTTATTGTCAACTAAGATATAAATTTAATAATGCTACCTCTGTGTGTTTGTCTGATTTGTCGTTCCTATGGATAAAATAAAATGTAATGGTTGTAACGGATATTACTAAAAAAACAATAAGTAACATATAATTACATAATATTGTCTTCTGTTTACGCGAATATTATTCATTGAAATTAAACTACTATATACGGATTTTATCGCGTTGTTTATTTGACACTTTATTACATAATTTTGAAACATCCTAATTTTAATAGAGAAGATGGTTGGAATGTACCACCAGCTTGGGATCCAGTAATAAAAATAGTCAAACCCAAGAAGAAGCAAACCACAGCTAGACTTCATGATACTTTGAGCTCATTCTGCGTAAATAGATACACCAATGATTAAATTATGTTCGGGTACGTTGAAATAACTACACTGTAACATTGAGACAACTGCCATCTTAGTCTCCCCGTGACCATGGCTGCTCAAAAGCAACCGAAACGTCGGGGAAAGTGTAAAATTAAATTAAATCTAAATAGTTTCAATTGTTTAATAATAATTCAATTAGCTTAAAAATTAGTAAAGTTTAATAATAGGAGTAGTGTAACAGTTTTCAAAATTATGTAATAAAGTGTCAAATAAATAACGCGATAAAATCCGTATATAGTAGTTTAATTTCAATGATATAATTACATTTTATCTTGAGAAATATATCAGATCATTTTTACGGCTATAAATATGATAATATTTACGATGAATATATAGGTGATAATCTAAATGTATCTAAATAATGCTATAATCAAGTATTAAACTTAAATTGAACAAACAAAAGTTATTTGAGACATGTGTCGCATAGGCCGGCAGGAGACGCCCGGATGTCATCACTGCGGCGACTGCCTCGATGTTGTTGTGGACACGGCTCTGCACACTTTAGCGGAATGCCACGCCTGGCCATCACAGCGCCGTGAGTTGATCGCGGCAGTCGGACTGGTTGCCCTCTCACTCCCGACCCTGGTTCAGTCTATGGTCCGGAGTGAGAGATCGTGGAACGCCGTCGCCTCCTATTGTGAGGAAGTCATTTCCATCAAGGAGGCGGCGGAGCGGGAGAGGGATCGCTTAAACCCTCTCCCCAACCGCAGAACCGGGCGCCGGAGGGCGCGAGATGACCTCCAGCCACCTTGAGGTTTGACCTGGGGGTGGTGGGCTGCGTGGGCCAGCTCGCCACCCGATCAGCAGCAGGTCCGAGAGGCGGCGTGCGTGTTCCCACGTGCGCCTCTGTATCGTGTCTTTGTCTCTCCCAGGGGACGGTGGCGAAAGTATTTTTGTGTAGTAGCCTGCCGTTTTACACGGCGGGCCGAAACCACAGCGGGGTCGCGATTGCATGTGATAACAATTCGCGCGGCCTCGACGTCTATGGTTACCTATGTCGAGGAACACCGTGGTAGGTTTAGTCGGTATTACCGGGGTATCTTTTTCCTGGTGAGCCCGACATAATCTCTCCGTCGCCCTGTGGAGAGGTACGCGCCAAAGCATACCCAAAAGTAAAAAAAAAAAGAAAACTACCTTCATTATAAATTAAAAAGATATAGTCACATAATATATTAGAAATATAAAATAAACAAAATTTTTTAACGTTTTGATTTTATACAAACTACCTCACGAATATTTTTTGGAGAATTAGATAATATATTACATTGATTGTTACTTGACATTATGCAAAATATGATTTGTAATCAATTATCAAAACATCATGTTATTACGGCCAATACAATCAACGAATCCGAGAGAACACTTAACAACTAACTTGAAACAAATTATATTCAAAAATAACTGATGCAGCTTATGAATAATACATATTATTAATGAAACATATACTCGAAATATAAATTCAGGTTTAATATTAATTTAATTTTATATAGGCTTGATGTAGGAAACTAGAAGTTAACATTAGCAACGCAGAAGGCGCATCGTCGCATATCTTCATAACGTAAATAAAAGAATTCGAAACAAAAGCGCGCTGAAAAGTTTAAATGAATGAGTCGTACCATTTGAGCGAAGTTGAGGTATGCTAAAACTGCAGCTTCAAATGATGTCCGTATTAAACACGCCTTCGTAATTAGTAAAAACGTCGCGTCCGCAAAACGTTTGCTGGTGACCCGAACGGCCGGGGCGCCCGGATACTGCGAAGGGACTGAGCTCTCAATACACCGGATACAAACGTGTACACACTACACTCTAGGTACTCTACCAGACAGACGATCTGTATATAATGTAATATATGAATCTGCCCCAGACGCAGCGACCCTAAACGTCTGAGGGGGATAAAGCCCGTGTCATATACCTGCGTGTTTATACTGACTGCGTTAGATAATCTGTATAACAGACACAAAGGTATACACTACATACTAAGGGTGAGAGACATAAGTCTCTTAAACAGATATATTCAAGTTTTGACTATACACATCTGTTATGCATGACAAAATAAAGTAACTTAAAAAAAATTATAGGCAAAAGAGTTTGTAACTTAAACAGATTTAGTGTAACATTAAATTTGCATTCAAATAATTGTAACTCTGTATACAATGTGATTTATTTTATTAACTGCAATCGCAGAAGTTATACAAATAATAGAGAGAGACAAATTTAGCGCATGATACTTATTTAACTAAAACTTTTAACTTCTTTCTTTATTCAACATGGGGAAATGATCTGACGCATACCCCTCCGCTGGGGCGGGCGGAGGGGTTATGTCGGACTCACCGGGGTAAAAGAGAAAAATGGTAATGAAGATAATAATGGACCTCCCAGAATACCGACTAAACCTACCACGGTGTTCCTCGACAAAACCACAATCGACGGGGCCACGCGAATCACTTTCACATGCGGTCGCGACCCCGCCGAGGTTTCGGCCCGACGTATGCAACGGCAGGCCACTACACAACAAGACTAGCCTTTAGTCATCTCTAGATTAAGCCCTACTGTCCCCCTTTGTGGGGGGGACGGACACACATCACAGAGGCGCGCATGGGACACGCACGGCGCTCTCGGACCTGGTGGCGGGCCACGAAGTCTACCACCCCCAGGACGAACCTCAGGGTGCCTGGAGGTCATCTCGCGCCCTGCGGCACTCGGTTCTGCGGTTGTGGAGAGGGTTTAAGCGCTCCCTCTCCCGCTCCGCCGCCTCCTTGATGGACATGACTTCCTTACAGAAGGAGGCGACGGCGTTCCACGACCTCTCGCTCCGGACCATAGATTGAACCACGGCCGGGAGCGAGAGGGTAACCATACCGACTGCCGCGATCAAATCACGGCGCTGCGATGCCCAGGCGGGGCAATCTGCCAAAGTGTGCAGCGCCGTGTCCTCAACAACGTCACGGCAGACACCACAGTGGTGAGAACCGGGCGTCTCTTGCCGACCTATACGACACAGGAACTGGCCAAAACAACCACGACCAGTCATTACCTGTGTCAGCCGGAAGGTGAGGGCGCCATGACTCCTCAAAAACGGGTCTTACCGCCACGATTGTGGCGTGCCCGTTCTTTATTCAACATACTTAATATTTATTTAACATACCTACTCTGAGATTTTTAATTTATATTTAGTCCTTTATGAATTGAAAATCTGAGGATAAATTGAATAAATATAAGGAAAAATTTTAGCATACTTGAGTCTAAAGAGAAATCGGAACAATTAGCACAGCTTAAAATAATCTTACCGTTAAGCACACAAAGAGAAGGCTTGCACAATTTGAAGGCTGCACATGTTGAACTTTGCTTTTCAGACGGTATTGTTGAAACATTTTTCGGACGGAGCCTTGCGTTTCGTTACTTGTTAGATAGCAATGAAACAAGCGTTTAGTGATTTTGGAGATTGCACATCGTTTCAAACGATAACCTCTTTTTCGGGCGTTTGAATAAAAAAAGTACCAATACCAATTTCAATAGATACAAACAAAGGACAGGTCAAGTAAGTTAATAAATTATATGTCAAATGCGATGCAACAATTGGCGAAACTTTTAAAATTCTGATGTTATCTGGAATGTATAGAAATTGATTGAACCTAATCGCGCAAATCGGTTCTATTACAATTGACTAAGTGCACGTATTAGTCTATAACAAACCGCTAATCGAGCACATAATACGAGCCATAACGAGTTTTTACAAACCAGACTACACTATCCGGTCTGAAAAGTAAAAAAGGTGTTTATCTCAGGGCAATAATATATCTGTTTATTAATTCTGTGATAAACTTTACCTGTCTTTAGTATGAGCTTTCATAGAATGGTTTAACAAGAGTTTATTTATTTCTATTTATCGACAATCTTTTACTCACAGCTTATGTATATCCTAACTAGTATTATAAATACGAATGTGAGTTTGTTTGTTACGCTTGCACGCCTTAACAACTCGACCGATCGTCATAAAATTTCGCATGCACGTTGTTAGGGGAATAGAAAACACGTTGTTATGGGAATAGAAAAGGACATGGAGTACCTTTAATCCAGGGAAAAGTACTGTTACTAACATAACCTACATTTACGCGAGCGCAGCCGCGTACAAAATCTAACACATAAAGTAAATTGCCTCAGGCTTATACATCCATTCGCTAATTGTACAGGTCTGCAATGGTTTTCCTCTTTGGGATCTGAGTAACGTTTTTTATAGTTTCTGATGAGCTGATTACGGCAAACTAATAAAAATTCCATCACGTCAGGATTCTTTGATATTGAATATTTAAGATTTTACTTAAAAATGTCTGAGCGCCTACATTTTAAAATCGTTAGAACGTCATTAAATTACTGTAGCTTAATTTCTATTGCATTTAATTAGTTTTTAAGAGGACATAGAAAATAATGAAAATCAGTAATTTATTAATTACTACATAACAATTATAAGTAATTCGTATTATCCATATTGAAAACGGGTCACTTTGGCTTCATTTAGTAATGAGCTCATTAATACACGATGATTAGGTGATATTACCTAATTGTTATAAATATTATTAGAAAATGATGTAATAAAGATAAACAAAAGGATTTTTGTATAAGTACCGACACTGATTTAGAAAATTAACAGTTGAATTACGCATCTTGAAACATAAACTTTAAAATGTCGTCGCAAAGTTGTTTAAATGCTCCGTATTGTTTTTGTTATATTTGTGGTAAATTTATGGTGATACAGCAACAAAAAAACATTACAGACTTGGAGAAAATATTCACTAAATTTATTTGGACATGCTATAAGTAACCAAGACATGTCAGAGGAAAAATTTGATGGAAAACTCAATGATGTCGAGTTACAAGCGTGGAAATCATTTAAGTAAGTGGTGAAAATCTTTATGGGGTAAAATAAAACCTCCGACTATAAAGAAATAGTGGCCAAAATTATTAGGAATTTTAGTGTAATGGATTATAATATGAGAATAAAACTTAATTTTCTGAATTCGCGCATTCATTACTTCCCAGAAAATCTAGGAGCCGTTAACGAGGAACAAGGCGAAAGATTTCACCAAGAGTTTGAAAGACCTTGAAGTCCGGTATTAAGGAAGATGGAATGCTAGCATGATGACGGACTAAGGTTAGTTATTGAAGCACGATGATCCAAACCGAAACGTTTAAGCGAAACTCGCACAACCGAATCTTCCGGAAAAAAAGGGACCAGGTTCCACAAATAAAATTTTAATGTTGTTTAGCCTAGTAATAAGTTGTAATTATATTTTAACAGCTTTTTATGTTAAAAATAATGTGCTTTTTAAAATATATATATTTTATGCGTGAAAACTTGTCTTTTCTCAATTGTCTATCTGTGGCTTTTTGAAAAATCTGGAGGTGATGGAGGAAAACTAAGTACATATTCATAATCAGCGCATCAAAAAGCTCCAGAACCAGCTATCGAATTCCAGAGAGGAAGTTATGACCTTCATTTTGCAAGCCTGTGTTATGGGTCAACCAAATTCGTAGAATCTAATCAAGTTATGAGGCCTCATTTCAAACTGAATTACTATTAAAAAACAATTTCGAGCGGGAATATGGATACTGATTGTATATATCTTGGAACCCAGTCATTAGCAAATGTTAACGTCGCCGTAGTACGCAGACTCATTTCGTAAATGTATAGAATTCGTTAGGGTTAGGTGTAGAAGTACAACAGTGCCAATAAAAATTGAAATCATCAAATGAGGGTAGTTACCCTCATTTGATGATTTCAATTTTTAGGTAGGGTAGTTACCCTGAATCGTTAAGTGCCGAAACAAGCATTTCACGCAGGCGCACGAGCTCACTCTAGTCAACCCGTGACGACGAACAATGCAAGACAAAATATCAGGCAATAAATAGGTATTTATTATTTGTTACCTTTAAATAATTACCAACGCGATTATGAGTTATCTAATATTATAATAACTATGTCTACAAACTTCAGAAATTTATAAATGTTTATACAATAAGAAGTATAGGAAAAATAGAACAGATTAAAATAACAGATGGAATACGATTTTAAATTATGCAAATACTATAAAAATGTCCATAAGGCACTGATTAATTACTATGGTTTGATTTGAGGGACTCTTACTTTGGTCTTAAATTTAATAATAGAATCATAATAAATGTCGATATCTGGTAAAGGTTTTATAAAAGAGTTCATAATCCAACTGAATCTGCTGAGCGGTAAATTTAGCCCAATATTTGCCATGGCTGATTGATTATGAAATACGTTGATAATAAGGTATTTAGGTATTGTCGCAGGAACGTTTAGTGTTATACGGTTAACAATATTTTATTGCAATATATCTAATTTATAATTGATCAACTTGTGAAGAAATTTAATATCATATATGAATCAACGAAGGCAGGAAAACGTTTTATTACGCTTATTAATAGGCACGGTATTACATAAATAATAAAAAATATAATTAAGCCTGTGATGCAAAAGGCTGTATTGCTTGACACGTCTCGCATCGTGAGAAGGTTCCTCTCTTTAGAGCTCTAACCACTGGCCACTTAGTCTATGTGCCCAATGCCAGTGGGTCTTTATACTTTTTATATTTTTAAATGTGTTTTTATAACAATATATTTAAAAGATAATTACTATTGTTTTTTTATACAACTAATGTGGCAAACTAGTATACGGCCCGGCCCACCTGATGGTAAGTAGTCACTGTAGCCTATGGACGCCGGCAACACCAGAGGCATCACTTGAGCGTTGCCGACTCTTTAGGAAAGGAAGTGGTAAGGAGAAGGAGCGGGAATGGGGGAAAGGGGGTGATTGGGCCTCCGGCACTCTCACTCACCAAACGAAACACAACAATAGGAATACTGGTATTTCACGTCGATATTCTGTGAGAGGGTAGTTCTTCCCCGGCCGAGCCGGCCCATTCATGCTGAAATCAGCGATGCTGTACTACTCAAATATATAATAACAATAATAGCGGGCAATTACTATTATTTTTGGGAAAAAAAGGTGGCAAGGTCATGCGCCACATACCGGGATAGGCAGAACAACCTCTGCGGTGCCAGCTACTAAGTATAATTACCTGATGGTCCATCACATCCGTCTTGTCATCAACATTATCATGCTGGTCTGGGGCCTCATCCCTCACATCGCCGTGGTCCTGGTCAATGCCGGGCTTGGCCCGAATCCCGTAGTAGTGGTACTTGGAGTTCCCCCGGGTGCCGAGGCGCCGGGTCCTCAGTCCGACGAACACGGAGCGAATAAGCTTGCCGAAGGAGGCAGCGTTGACTGGCTCCAGGCGGTGCGTGGCGCAGTGCCGGAGGTAGTGCGCGTACAGTGTAGAGCGCGGCAGAGATACACCTGTCACAACAATGTTTGCTGAGAATCTTCTTGTTAAACTCAAGATATCTGCTAAACGTCTCCTTCTATCGACGGTATACATATTAAAAAATAAAATTTATATTTGTACCTGAATGCAGAGCTGAATACAGACTCACAGATGTATATTTTTAAAAGAGTGAGGCAGACGCATGGTATACATTACACCAATTTTCGTTTCCAGGTCCAAGGTAATGGAGGAGAACCCATTTTCATCTATATGTATACTCAGACTTCATGCTAATACTGAGAATTGCATAAGAAAAAACCATACCTCAATATTCCAGGAATTCTGTTTTAGAGCACAATGTATTCCGTGTTTCCGAATATCGTAACGTCAACATACAAATATGGTAAAAATATAATTAGAAAAAAAGGAAGTATACTGGATGTGGCGTAAATAATGGATAACCCTGAAACTGTCGACTGGCCAGATTATCATCTATCATTTACCCCACTTATATCACCATATGCCCATAACTATTTTTACTAAAGGATAACACGACCAAATCGTTCGATGTATTTTATTAATTTAATTTACTAAAGCTTCTTGCTCGTAATAAAAGTTTGTTCCAATAGAACATTTCGTTGCTTGTGTTTCTTGGTTGAAATTAGACTTAATTCATAAAGTTTTAACAATGAACTCAAGAGAGCAAAAGTTGTTCGTTCGTGATCGCCAAATCCTTTTTATTTCGGCAGATATACTAGGATTTTTATGTAATCTGAGATATGTTGTTTTCTGTGAAATTAATATCACTAAATATTATATAAAGACTGTTTGGATTAGTATTTCAAATATACAAATCCCAATTAGTGTCCTTTATTTTGTGAACATTATGCTTAGATGTTTATTTTTGCGAATGTATGTATATTTCTGGTTGTTATAATTACTGTACGAGATCGTAGAAAATAATAAAGTAAAAAAGATAAATAAAGAGAAAATGTAATTGTGTCTGAGGTCTTTTTATTTATACAAGTGCATTGGCAAATTAGCATTCAGACCTATTCTATAGACAATTGGAACAACAAAGAGCGTTTGAATCCTTATAATAGGCGTGGCCACGGCCTATATTTAAAGTAATGCAAATCTATACCTATAACAAAATTGTAACTGGTCGATGTCTGTACATAGGCCATACTTAAGAAAAAATATATGAGGCGTTTAAATAAGATATAGAAGCGAAAACAATATTTTATGATTTTTGTCTGTATGTATGCACGCGCATCACGCATAAACTACTGCAGATTAAATACGGTTTAACAGTTGCATTGCTGGCAGTCTTACTTAAAATCTGGTGCATGTTTCATATTAATAGGGCGTCTAGAAGTCAAGAATTAATAAATTACCTATAAAAATTATTAAATTACCTCAAATTTCACGCGGGCGAAGTCGCGGGCTGTAACTAATGTACATTATATTACATGATACGTCACCTTCGGCAGTCTCGTAGTTGCCGAGCAGCCACTGCACGGTGGCGGGCGGCGTATGTATAAAGTAATGTAAATGTATGTATAGTTACATGACACGTCACCTTCGGCAGTCTCGTAGTTTTCGAGCAGCCACTGCACGGTGGCGGGCGGCGTATGTATAAAGTAATGTAAATGTATGTATAGTTACATGATACGTCACCTTCGGCAGTCTCGTAGTTGTCGAGCAGCCACTGCACGGTGGCGGGCGGCGTATGTATAAAGTAATGTAAATGTATGTATAGTTACATGACACGTCACCTTCGGCAGTCTCGTAGTTGTCGAGCAGCCACTGCACGGTGGCGGGCGGCGTATGTATAAAGTAATGTAAATGTATGTATAGTTACATGATACGTCACCTTCGGCAGTCTCGTAGTTGTCGAGCAGCCACTGCACGGTGGCGGGCGGCGTATGTATAAAGTAATGTAAATGTATGTATAGTTACATGATACGTCACCTTCGGCAGTCTCGTAGTTGTCGAGCAGCCACTGCACGGTGGCGGGCGGCGTATGTATAAAGTAATGTAAATGTATGTATAGTTACATGATACGTCACCTTCGGCAGTCTCGTAGTTGTCGAGCAGCCACTGCACGGTGGCGGGCGGCGTATGTATAAAGTAATGTAAATGTATGTATAGTTACATGATACGTCACCTTCGGCAGTCTCGTAGTTGTCGAGCAGCCACTGCACGGTGGCGGGCGGCATGCGCGGGGGCGCGGGCGCGCCCGCCGGCGTGGCGGGCGAGGCCGGCGCCTCGGCCTCGTCGCCTGCCACCTGCACCAACATGTCGAGCATTAACAACAATCGTCGCTTCAAGCATATGAAGAATATCCTAATACAAAACTTGGGAGAAAAGACGCTTATCAGCTTCATCATAAAAATATGGAGTAAATTTAAGTTAGGGGAATCGATTGAATCAAATATTTTAAAACAGTTATTTCCACAAAAAATGCTTACATGATTGAATAATTTATATGATTGAAATTAAACTGCTATATGCGGATTTTATCGCGTTGTTTATTTGACACTTTATTACAAAATTTTGAAAATTGTTGCACTACTACTACTATTAAATTTTACTAATTTTTAAGCTAATTAAATTATTATTAAACTATTTAGATTTAATTTATTTTTACTCTTTCCCCGACGTTTCGGTTGCTTTTCAGCAGCCATGGTCACGGGGAGACTAAGATGGCAGTTGTCTCAATGTTCCAGTGTAGTTATTTCAAAGTACCCGAACATAATTTAATCATTGGTGTTTCTATTTACGCAGAATGAGCTCAAAGTATCATGAAGTCTAGCTGTGGTTTGCTTCTTCTTGGGTTTGACTATTTTTATTACTGGATCCCAAGCTGGTGGTACATTCCAACCATCTTCTGTATTAAAATTAGGATGTTTTTTGATTTCAATAGCCTCGCGAAGCATCCTTGGTAGGAATCGGTGTTCTTTAGAGAGAATCTGTGGTTTGTCAAATCTCAGGTAGTGGTTGGTCACTACGAGTTATCACACAAATGTTTCATTTTATAAACGATACAAGGGTGCCGTGTCATAGGTGACACGACTTGTATCATCTTCCTTAACTAAAAAAGATCACTGAAAGTCATATATAGTTCAATAATTTTACCCAAACGAAAACCTACGTGAACAGTAACGGCAGAAATCATCTTTAAGGTGAACCACTGCTTAAAAACCGCTCAATAGATATCCCTACTGCAATGAGTGCGAAAGTGATGTTGCTGGCAACTGCATAATTATCCTAAAGGGCTCCATGAATAGAATGATTACGCTGTACATCCGAAAGAGAAGATGGCTTTATTGCTTGAACGTTTTTCAAAATCCTTTCTCCATTGTCGTTGTGTTTCAACAGCAGTTCTAAGCAGATTTGGTCATTAATAGGCATTGCAAGGAACAATTAAAGTTTGTTTGTAACCGTGTTGAATGGACTTTTGACCAATTGCAAACAGACTTCGCCTCTCCCAAAAAGAGTAGTTTGTTCTGCACGACGAACGAAAGAGAATATGCAAGCATATATGGAGAGGAGATAGAAATATAGGACTGGCTCGTGCATAATCTGGAGCGGCATGTTAATCGATGTCATGACCAAACAATGTGTGCGTTTTCCAGTCGATCTGACGTTAACGGACAAGGATCGCGGGCTCTTTGTATATATGTACAATAAGAATAGCAAATATGCGCAAATTCTGCTTGATAATAGGCGATTGGCATGGTAACATTTTCACATTTTTGACATACGGTCAAAAAAGCATTAGATGAAGGGAAAAGAATGGGAAAGGTAGATAAGTGAAGAAGAGAAGAAGTGTGCTTTAAAACTTCTCAATTAAGGGATTCTAGACGTACATTTTATTTTACTATACCGAGTTAGTTTTAGAAATTTATTGCACATTAATTTTGTACTGTTGTTTTGTATTCTGTCTTTGCTGTTTTCAAATGTAAATCGTTTAATTTCCCCACAGGACAGGCCATGCCTAGTGTGGGGGACCGATATGTTTTATTTTGTAAACTCTAATGGCAAATAAAGATTATTATTATTATTATTATTATTATAGTTGTTGTTAGAGAAACAAACATGGATATTTTTGTTTCTTAACTCGGTATAGGCCCGGCTTGATATCGTAGCCTATGGACGCCTACAACACAAAGGGTACCTATATAAATAAGTTAATAGTGCTTAGTACTGCCAGCGCAACCAAGAACACATGGTTCCGCTGCTACTCCGTACTAACATCAAATTGTCTCTTCGAGGAGCCTAGAGTCCCTACTCATAACACAACACTCACAACACTGTTTGGCTGCAATCTTCTACAGGGTAGCTGCCTTATTAGTATCACTATCAGTAGGTGCAATCGACTGCACAAGTCGGCGCCTTACAGCTACCGTCGAATCGTTTGAATCTTCGCAAACACGGGATAATTATTTATGTGGGTTACAAAAATCATTTCCCGTGTAGGATAAAGGCTGGGTGTAATTTGTGTCCGTTAATTGTATGTTTGTAAAGTCGCCCGCGACACAGAGCCAGACATACAAGGTGGGAGATGACTAGAAAATAAAATTCCATCTAAGAGTGCTTTTTCAATATCAAATTTGCATGTTTAGCTAAGAAAATAGCACCGATAATTCTAATTTGCATCATGAACGGCCCGCAGCTTTTGGAAGTACTTTGTGGATCCTTATATTTTATGGCCAGTAGCCATCCACGTTGAGAATTTTTTTTCTGTATTGATTACCGTATTACCTACTATATTCTTCTTCTTTTCGTGTGATTAGTGGCCAACCTGTTGTCAAGAGTTGTTCAGGCCGTCCGTAGGCCTCTGACATGGCTTAACGACTGCTGTCAATTTGACAACAACCGGGACCGACTTTTTACGTGTCCTCCGAAGCATGGAGACGCTCAGATAAAATACCACTCAGCGGTCACCCATCTATAGACTGACCGCACCCAACATTGCTTAACCTCGCTAATCGTTTACCGATCAGTGATTGCAACTGGCTATGAGCGCCTCATCATTACTTACTATGATTTAAAACAAATACAAGAGATGACGCTGTTGTTAAGTCGGACTACAAAAACTTAGTCTACTTTCGAGTAGACTTACGTTATTTATAGCGATCAGCAAATAAAAATACAAATTAGTTTAATTTTATATGCCTACATCTAATTTCAGCGTAGTAAGTAGTAGTACCAAAAATTGTATGAAAATTATTTAATAATAACAGAGGTCACAATCAAGGAGAATAAAAGTAAACAATTTTTCATTTAAATATAAAGTTCTATAATGTTTATAAAATGATTAAACCAATTACAAAATCCTGATGACTGTACCAAATGTGTGGGCAGATTCACACCACTCGTGTCATTGTGTTCAAACTCTTTAGAGATTATCTACTGTAAAAATGATTATCAGATTTATTTTATTAAGAAATTTTCTTACGCATGTCATTATGCAATATGCATTGAGTATGCCTCCTCCTGAGGAGGTTCAGGTGTTTACGTGTCTCAATATATTGATATCTACTTCATGGATTAAGTAAGTATCTAAATCATCTGTACAGGACAGGATGATATGTGTCTGGAAAGTTATAAATAGGTAGTATAAACAGCGACAAACTGACAAATAGAGTTCCGTAGGGGCCAAAAATCTCGTCGTTAGCAAGAAGATCCGGCTACCCACGCCGATACAAACATTACATAGCAACAGGACTTCAACTTACTAAATTTGGGACCGTAATCTGTCAGTTGCCGGCAATCCAAAAATAATTAGAATACAATTCTGGTCGCTGGTGGGCCGTTGCAGCTCAAGACATTAACCATTTTTTTTTTTATTTGTTTTGAAACAGCAATAAGTTGCATATACAGATATTGTAAGTAGCAGACAATATTGTAGAACATATAATGTAGCATTAATCTATAACATGCACTCTGGTACATTCGAACATTGTGGATGCCTACGCTAGGAAAACCTGTGTTGTAGGTCATCCACCACTTTGTATTGCAATTACAGAGACGTGTACACTTTTATGGTAGCCGGTTAGCAAAATATATGGCATATTAGCAACTGATTACAAAAAATTACTTAAAATAGTTTAATTACTAAATACTTAAGAAATAAGGGAAAAGTTATGATTACTGCTAGATTGTGTACGCGTACACAAGTGTGTGTATGTGTTTGCGGGTGTATGTTTGTGAGTGTGTGACTGTGTATGTGTATGTGTGTGTGTGTGAGTGTGTATTTGTGTGTGTTTGTGTGTATGTGGGTTTATATTAATTTAATTTATTAATTTACAATTATGAGCAGTTTTTCGGTTTCTGTATAATTTAGAGCCATTAGCCAGTCGGTAATATCAGATTTGAAGGTAAAATGATTAAGTGCGCGTACATGTTGTTTTTCATGTTACAAAGTTTATTATATAGGTATGAAGCCAGAAAACATTTAAACCGTTGTGCAAAAGAGGTATGAAACCGTTCTTGATCGAATATTTTGTGTTTGCATCGTTTTAAGCTTGTGATAGATTTTGTTTTATTTATGTCTACAAGTTTGTGTTGTGATATAAGTAAAGATTGTATAAATATTTGTCGTACTGTTAAGACTCTGCAATTTTTATAAAGGTCATGCGTGGGATAGCGGACATTGATATTGTCTCTCCTGTTTTCAAATATACTTTATACTATTACCAATTTAAAGTGGCCAGATGGTTATCCAAATATGAATGGCTGCAATTTCGGTGACTTGGATGAGTATACAACCTCGCTTTCTCGAGCTATCTATACCGCACATTCTATGGCTGCCGATATGCTACTCCTTACACTTTATGATTGGTGGCTAGGTCCTGTATTACTGTATTAATTGAATCTGTCCGTAAGTCTGGTACCAAAGAGGTGGGTACCAAAGTGGTACTATTTCAAGCGCCAAACAAATTTGGTATCCAACGGGAGGTCAGAAGTAGCATATCTGTTATTCCTTATTTCCTTAAACGTTTTTCCTTTTAAGCTTCCATTTAAGGAAGTAATAAAACACAACCATGTTCATGGGCGTCTTATTAGTCGTAAGCGGATAGGTCGCCTGCTACTAAAGCCTTTTAAAGTATCAATAATTTAAGTACGTAAGACACAGAAGCAGCAGAGCTAGGCTGGTGAACAAGGTGGCCCGACGACTTGTTAATGATCACGGGAAATGGTTGAAAGTGGGCAGCTCAAGATCAGTCTGTGTGATAAACCTTGGGAGAAGCCTATACGCATTTGACTAAGATAATTTCACAATACAATGGAAAACCAATTGTTTTTTATTTTATGCATATTGTTGTGAACCTTTTTGAAGAGAGAAATAAATAAAATAATTATAAATATTAAGTAAACTGTACTCACAACAACGCCATAAGCCGTGTATTCGGCGGAGGAAGCGCCGCCCCAGCCGTTGTCGCCCGACGTGCCCTCCGCGTTGCTTCCGTTGGCGACGGTGGTCACGCCGTACACCGGGTATGAGCGGAGAGTCTCCCTGGACGAACAAACAACACCATCATATTAACACAATATTATTTACTACATTTATTGCCAATGTTTCTTTTTAAGATTGAAAATTAGTCGGGAAAAGATGTTCTCATCTATTATATATTTACATTTCTAATACCAAAAATTTTCTTTCATTTTACTTTAAAAAAGAAAAAGCCGACTCCCGCACTAAGTATAATTCTTGTATCGCGGAGGACTTTACAAACGTTTTTGGATTAGATTAATTACTAATTTCTGCCGAAAAAGACCCATCGGTGTATTTTCTTTTTATTGTGATGTTATGATATGGTTATCATAATATTGTAGTATCATCGATATACGATGTGGCCATTGTATCAAAAGAAACTGGAAATGTCATTCAACCTTAAATTAAAACTTAATAGTACGTATACTCTTGTAAATATTGAGATGCCAATTGCAACTAAAATTTGAATAATTCCAGGACTCATGAATCTCAAAAGAAACTAAGAATTTATATTAAATGTTAAGTTATATAAGAAATAGTTACTTACATATGGGTCTGATGACCTTGTGTGTAAATTTCCTGAGGCTCAGTGACATACTGCACATGGTAGTTAACGCCGTTGCCACCCTCGCCTGAAGAACAAAAACAGATCACGTTAGAACAAAAACAATCAAAATATACTTGCCTATATCAACGACAACTTGAGTTAGAATTACAACTAGCTCCAAGAAATGTTAATGGTAGATAGATTAAAGATTCGCGACACAAAGAAAATCATTTTACATAATTATTAATTTTAGAGAGCGGTGCAGATTAATAAGAAATGGAATCACAAGGTTAGTAGTGAAGCAAGCGCGTGAACGGTCCGCCTCGCTCGAACATCAGCCACACAAAGGCTCCACCAGTAGGTATACAAGTGGCACTCACAGGGGTAGTAGGAGCGGTACCGGGGCACCTCCATGCCGCTAGAGATCTCCCAGGCAACTCGCCTCTGGACCTACACTTCCCAGAACAACATCCCGATTACCAATCTTACTGTCGCCTGTCTCATTCTTACATATATTTCTATCTTGTTCCCGGCGCACCTCACCCCACCTGAGTTAAACGCTGTAATATAGACGTAAGTGATATAATTGAACTTTTCGCTTTTGTTAGATTTATTATATAGTGTATTGTAATTTGGTATAAACATTGTACGAGCGGTTTAGGTTGACACCTACTCGGCAACGGTATACAAGATCTGGGTGTGTGTCTGTTGAACGATTCATTATCTTAAAAGATTCCAGTTAAGTATATATACAGTCATTACTGTTTATTTAACTGCATTGCTTTTTATATAAGGTCTTTCTCTGGTGTAGCATACGCATTGTATCTTTTTATGTATTAAGGTATGTAGACAAAGGATTATGCAATGAAAACAGTTTTAAAAGTGTAATCTTCTATGTAACCGTACATAGAACTATCTACAATGAGTAGCTTGAGAGAAGCTTGAGTACCTTGATAGGTTTCAGTATAGGTCCACTATTGAACAACTCAGGTCGTAGTAATAACATCTATATAGTTCAGTACTTCCATATTTTGCTATTTTCGATGTATTACGAACGGTTTATATTATTATATAAAATCAATATTTAACTATTTATAATGAACAATTAGACACAAGGTACCAAAATTTTTATTAAAAGCATCTTTATATAATTTTAAAAGCACTGCTTCTGAGTCCTTTTGTAACATGCATGCTATGAAATACCTTCAAAAATTAAAACCATGGTATATATTTTTTTACTCTGTGAAACTATTATAGAACTTAAATATGATAATCAAAGAAGAATAAGAAAATAAAAGATGAAAGAGACCATGAAAATGAGAGAAATAAAATTAAGGAAACTGATATTTTAATTATATACCTTGCAAAAATATTTTAAGCTGCCAATACGATTTCACAGAACACGTTCCGTATGAGCGCACAAACTAAAGAAGACCTACAAAAATCCTTTCCAATAGGAAGCAATAAAATACAATAAAACTGCGTATAAGCCCTCTTCAAAGCATCCGAGCAGACATGTACCTAGTATATGAATATAAAAATTATATACCAGCGAAACACCCAATGTATACGTGTTGTGTAGTGAAGGGCGCGAGTCGCGACGGCACGCGTCATGTCAAAGGTAACCAAGCAGGTGCACGGAGATAATAGGGATGATCCCTCAGTGCATGTGCACCCATTGATAATAATCGCTCAGGTAGATAATCCTCAGGGGCGTGCCAATTATGCTTTATTACAACTTACAGTAGGGTGCACAGCAGACATTGTAAATTATACGTGAAAATAAATTGGAAACGCAATTAATTCGGACGTTCATTAGTAACACGAGAACATGAAATATGAGGAATAGTTATCGTATTTCACATCTTATTAAAATTTTATAGAAGCATTTTAAACCAGAAATTGTATAACAGACAGTAAATTCTTCTATAATCTTTTTAAAAATTATGTTGATTAAGTTATTCATAGTTCTATACTCCTTCCGAAATATGTATTTGAAATACTATTGCTTACTTAAGACAGCTAAATACTTTCATCTTCTGTATAAATAAAGTGAATCATTATCGCCGTATTTAGGATAACATTTTTAAACTCAGTTGAAAACATTTTATAAATTTTTCCATCCAGAACATTGTCATCTTTATTTCAGAGATTGTTCGTATCAAATATAGTTTTTTTTTTCGTTTGTTTAGAAAAGTTCTCAAAAACAGAATGATGCGCACCCGCAGCTTCATTTTATATTATGCAGTACCCTAATTTCATCTTTTCACCAACCAATAACAACGACTTAACACTAAAACAATAAAGTTCAATTTCGAATGAAAATCTAGGTTAATATTAAAAGTGCCCAAATAGGGTGCATTTAATACAGCACAATGGTGACAGGTAGAGATAATCAGATATTATGACGTCAGAGGGTGATAGATAATCACATTGTTTGCTGTCCATCAAAGGTTTCTGTGTAATGGTCCTCTTTAACTAGTCAAGTGGAAACGAAGGGGTATTAGTGAGATTTGTGAGAGATGATGAATTGTGACTCATGATTTCGTTAAAGATATCCGAACATATAAAACTAGGAAAATAAATTTTATATTTTATATGTACCTAATACAAAGTATAAGATGTATGCGGGGCATGTCCCTTAAAGTAATTCGAAAATAGTAATCCGGAATTACATTTTTTTACGTTTATGTCTATAATAAAACTTTTCATCTACGATCTATGTAACATTCAGTTAATTGTATTATTTTACTTTAAATATTTTATCAAACGGTAATATAATTTCAAGAATATTTTAATTATCTTAAGACATAATAATCATGTAATTGTAATTAATGATCTGCTTTAAAGATTTACTACACAGGTCATTCAGTGTACGTACGTTTTCTACATCTAAGCGATATAGAAATTATCACTTTACACCTCATTTCTGAATAGCTTATCAACAACATAATATATCAAAACAAACTCATATCAAGTGATTTGATTGGCTGTTTCGTCAACCAATCGCAGCAGTTTGCGTTTGATAGTTTGAACATTCATTGTCACAGTCTCCGTTAAAACTGGCCAAAATTCGGTCTGGAGGATATAATTCCTTGTTGTGTAGAACTACCCTTCTGCTTTTTGGGTAAATTAAAGAGTACATATTGACAAAAATAAAACGGATATTCTTTTTCAAATATACATTATCTAATGAACTTTTATCTACTATCTTGAATAAATACTTTTCATATTGCTTGAACCACCATAAACAAGGATACATCTTCATTTCAAGTTTAAGGCAAAATTGAGATGGTTAACATGTCTCTGCATGCTGCGAGAAATTCCAAAGTGTTGAATACGTTTTAATGTCTGGAAGCTCTCGCCAGATGCATACAAATCTTACTAATAGGTATGTAATAATGTTTGTACTTTTGTTACTCATTTACGAGCTATCCGTTGAGCAGATTTACGTTAAACTTGGCACACAGATAGACCATGTCCTGCATTAATAAATAAGAAACGTAAGGAGTTTCTCAGGGATAATATTTAAACTTTAATGTTATTTAACAGTTCTGAAATCAGCAACAGATGGCGGTGTCCAAGTAATATAGGATGGAGGCCATCGTTTTATGAGTTTAGTCATAACCGAACAGATCATTTTATTTTGCTTAGCCTAATGGCAAGTCAAAAAGCCTTCTTATCGATATTAAAACGGTAAGATTATTGAATATACTCACATGGAAACACTTCTTTTAAACTAGCGAAGCCACGGTCGTAGGCTTATAACTCGTCACATAAAATAAACAATTCGACCATTTACTTTATATCTTTTTAGTATTGTTATACATTGACTGGATTGTATGTACATATATTGTTATACTGATGGTTAGTTTATCGGCTACGAGCCCGTACGCTCCTTGACTTTCGCCCCTTTCATAGAAAGATGGAGCCCTGCTTCACGGGGCTCCTATTTTTGGGTGGATTTTAAGAAGAAACCTTACAAATATGTACTAGGGGGCGAACCTTGAGGGGCGAACGGGCTCGTAACTAGATTATTGATCGCCACTAACAAAGTAGGTACTTGATAATATGCCGATTTTGTGGAAATTTATAATGAGTAGCAGTTAGATGACCTTCAATGTTTCACGTAACAGTATTTTATATCGTCGTTAAAATACTTTTGTATTAAAAAACTTTACACAAAGAATTGCCTTCTTTGTGTAAAGTTTTGTTTAGATTACCTACCCTTGTATGAGAAATGTGATGAAAGTGAAGGAAGCCAGTAAGGTGTATCAGGACCGTAGCAAATGGAAATCCGTAGTCTCTGCCTACACTTCTGGGAAACAGGCGTGAATCTATATATGTATGTATTCTCTCTTTAGACAATCAAGACCGATTTTATATTAAAATTAGATTATCCCAGGTACTACCTCCGCGAGGACTACGATTTACTTGCAAAGATTATTATACAGGTGTGATACTATACACCATAACTCCAGTTCTACTGAACCGAATTGAATAAAATGTGGCATAGATTTTAGATTAACCCCAATCTACCAAACTGGTAAACCAAATCCGTTCGCCACTGAACCTTGTATAAAGCTTGAAAAACAAACATACATGAAGAATACATTTAATTAGTTAATCAAATTTAGTTTATTTTGAATATCTTTAATGTATAAACACAATCGTTTATAGTTTTATGTAACATATCTAGTTACTATTTCATAACATGTGTTAATACAAAATATGATCTGAGATGTTAAGTTAGGCGCCAAACCTCATGACAAGCATTTCAGAACCCATTAATACTACTGCTTTTTAATCTTCGAGTCAGTAGAACAGATAGTTAAAGCACTGCCACCGTCTGGAAACATACATTCCACAGAAACTATATAAGCATGCTGTTAGAAAAGCAAAAAAAATAATAAAAGTAACTTGCTTTCTTCATCACTTAGCTCTTCAAGTTTGACTTGTGGAGTGACGGCATGGCTCCAAGTGTCTGGTACTACACGTCGGCACACCACATAAATACATAAAATAAATAAAACATGTGCCAACATAAATGTGCAATAAATAAACATGCTTAATTAAACAACACACAAACGACATCTATTTGTGCTAATGTGAACTATATACGAAATAAAATATCTATGACATTCATACACAAAATATCAAAACATTGTTTATCAGTGGTATTCATAATTATTCTAAGAAACGATTAGATTTCTATGTGTTTGAGTTTTTACGAAAAGTTTATAAGGCAAATGCTATTTTCATGATGATTTAATTGATCGTCATATTTATTGAGCGTGTAGGGCAGTACATTGGCATACAAAACATAAATTATAAGATTTCTATTAGATCCACTTCCAAGAGTCAGAGTTCATCTAAAAGTCCAGTGTAAGAGGGTAAGAAGCCCAGCTCAGCTTGAAACTTTTCGGCCAAATCCAAACACGTGTAAGACTGACCGAATAATCAATTATATTATAATATTGTGTGCTTAAGTTAGCTAGAGGATCGTTCACATATGATGTAAATTGAGAGTCATACAGGTAAGATTAAGCTGTCATTTTTAGATCACCTCTGATAATTCAGTTAAATTTACTAATGATAGAATTTATTATGTAAACAAGCGAGCGTAATGTCGTTAACATATGTATATTGTTTTATGGGCTTATTCTGCCAAAAAATACACAGAGATACCAAGAAGTCTTCATTCAATCAAACTGCTGATTGGATTTTTTTGGGTTATTATGGTGGAAGCATGTTTAGAGTTCGCTTGGTGGTAAATAACTACCGTAGCTTATAGATCCTGGCACACCAAGTACCTATATCGCGAGCTGCAAAACCTGGTGCTGCTAGCAAGTTGGCACAGATTACTGGTCCTCTGCAAACTACATAGTGCTTCCATAAAAACCCTGAATAATATTCTCACCGCAGGAACACAACACAAAGTTGTATGGCTGCGATACCTAGTAGGACGCAGAGTACGACACTCAGTAGGACGCTGAATATGTTATTAATATAATTGTGCAGACATTCCGCTATATCTTGTGTCCTAATCTGTCAAGTCTTAGAATACCGAACATAATTAAAAATCTAGTCTGTATATGTCTGGTCGCCGGTATGCCGCTGAGACTCAAAAGTTAAATAGGAAATGTATGTTTAAGTAGCCTGATCAGATACAAGTAAGTGTTGATATTGGAGATATTTTCTCGATTGTAATGGAACGAGGAACCATAAAATTTTTACAGTTAAAATTAAGAAATAGGAATAAGAAATTGTTGATGATTAAAATTAGAAACGTGGTCGTTTTTAAACCTTTAACGTAAATGTAAACATTCCCATGATCAACAAAGTAATGATCTAAGTTCTACACATTCTCTTACAGAATAAATATAAATAATAATAGACAAATATTGTTCCATAGTTACCAAGCGATTCGCTGGCTACAGTGATATAGGTGTGCTGTCCCTCAGCGGTAGGACTGGAGTGACCTGAGCTATCGCCATTCACCTCCACTACGGTGCTCGTCACCTGGGGATTGGTAGAAATATCACTTAGAAGATATTACACAGAATACAACAGACAGCACCTTACCGTGCGTCGGGTGTTTGGCCGATTATCGCGTTGTGCACAACTGTATTCGAATATAATTCAAATGCAATAATTTACTTAAAGCCAAAGAAAGCAAATATTTCTGGCTATTTGCGCTTTATTAACCTCTCCGAGTCTTCTTCGAAGAGGTTAATGAAAACACTATGTGGGTCTGTGTGTTATTGACAAATTGGTGTTAGTGACAAGCATAACTCCGGAACCACTTGACTAATTGACTTGTAACTTGGTGTCATACCTCGTTCGAGTTTGAATATGGGCCCTGTGGGTCAAAAGACCCCCGAGATATAGGGGTCACAAGGTCACATGACTTGTAACTTGGTATGCAGACACCTTGGGGTCATACCTCAGTCGAGTTTGAATATAGAAAAGACCCCCGAGATATAGGAGTCATTTCTTTTCATTACTTTTACATTTAAGACGAAGAGGTTGAATCCTGGGTTTTTACACCCATCTCGTTTCGTATGTGAAGGTCTACATCGCAATGTCACGAACAATATGTATAGATACTATTTACCCATAGTAGCCAACAATAGTTAGAATTACTTAATTGATCATTTAACAAGTATAAACACTTAGAAAATTGAACGATATTTTAATCTTATTTGTTAAAATTGGTAGGTAAAGCGGGTGAGCTTTACCTACCAATTTTTTAATAGAATTAACTCTAGAAAAAATAATAATCAGAATGAATTTTAGAATGATTAGAGTCTTATTGATCAAGTATAAGATGCACAGAAACAGATTTAGGGAAGGGTAGACAGGACTGCTGTCCCGGGCCTCCGTCAAAACGAGCTCCCACAGACGATATCACTGAAATTACTTTAAGATCCAGATCCTTGTTTTTATCTGGTCTATAGTTATTCGATGCTCTACTTATTTGTTGATCTGGACTTCCAAGCCTCTAAATCCGGCTCTCAGTAGCATTTTCTTTACTGTAACTATCCAAAATGTGAAGATGTCAACTAGTGACATCAAATTCAGTTTAATAATAATAGTTTTATTTTGAAAGTATGAATTCTACGACATTGAGTGAGCTCTTAATGCCCAGTAAGACGGTGAAGAAACCGTACCGTTAATACGGATTTCCATAGCGCTCGAGAACGATAGCGTTTATTTGTCAAGTATCTATATTATGATACTGATGTCCGACTTTGTACAAATGGCGAATATAATATACTCATACATAATTGCGTATATACAGTGATGTCGGAGCCAAAATGATAATATCTCCAATTTGATCTGAATACTGTATGTAGAAGCATTTAAGATTATATGTATCTACTACTAATAGCAATTGCATTGCAGTAGACTAAGTTATTGACAGAGTTCTATCGATAACTTGGGCAAAAAATTTAATGCCAACGTTTATAGCGTTAGAGAACCGTAAGAATGGTAGTGATGATGGTAAGACAGTTGCTTACCTGTTGCATGGCGTGCTGCAAATGTATAGAGTTAGGTAATTCTGGAATGACGATCAGCTCACGCACTGCGGTAGGCGATGTACCGCCCGCCGCGGTGCCACCCTAAGTACGCAATATACAATTTATTATAACAAACATTATTTTATACAATATTCAAGAAGCTTATCGCAATTGGCAACGATTACTTAATATAAATCAACTACGTAAGAACAATAAACGGACGGAGAACGATGGTATTTGACAAAACGGTTAGGAGATGTTTTACGTAACAAATAGTACCTATCATGAGTCGTGGCGTTATTAACCTACCTAGTAAAGATTTTAGCAACCTGTAAATTTAAATTAAAGTAGTATCGTATCAAAAAGAAAATACAGTAAGTATAAAATAATTATGTAAAGAGCCAGGGCAAAAGTGGAAATTGCGCTGTATCTGAAGGCGAAACCGGTGAATGTATGAATTGATAGATAATAATTGATCTATGTAATTGCATAAACAATTGCGTTATTTAATAGCAAAATCAGCATTTTGGAAATAAATGCCTACTAAGATAATGTAGGTAATACTTTGGAGAATGAAATACAGTCTGAAACGACAGTTAGCTAGCCAATTTGAATTTTAAGAAGTTTTGAAATTCAGATGGACTCACGAGCATTGTGTTTTTAAATGGATCATAAATTTTAAAGATATACCGCTGGTTGATGCTACTAAAGGAAAATATTGGTAGGAATACTGATATTCGTGACTAGTATATTATCGTGTATCTATTACTGTGTCATGTCTAGATATATACGTATGACACACTTGTTAAAAGCCACTTTTATCAAACATCTGACCATATCTAGACTTAGGCGCTCAAGAACAGCGGAAAAAAAAGAAAGATCGCCGATGCAGATCATATAAAATAGTTCAACTTAAAACCGAGCCCAAGAACCCGAAGAAGAAAAATCAAATATATTAATTCATATAAACGTTCTGATAAGTGAAAGTCATACCACAGAACAGACTGGGTACAATACTGACACGATCATACCACCAAAACTATAAGCAAAGTGCTGTTTCTTAAGGCATTGTAGGTATTTTCTTCTAATGTAATTCTGTAATTCCTAGGCAGTAAACGGATTTGGTAGAAGTAAGATTATTACATAATTTTCGACGCTACCTACGATCTTATATAAACTCGCATGGAGTGACGCATAATTTTGCGTCACTCTATACGACATTACTTACACACTACAATGTTATGCGGTCGCTCGTTCATTGCAGACGCAAGCTTAAAGCCAGTTTAAGGCCCTTCAATTATAGTCTAATGATGTTTGCAAAAAGGTTGTCGTTGGGCCACCAGCGTGAGGTACCTACCTACAAAGGTTCATAACCATCCGTCAGCTACACGGTAGCTCTTTAAGAATGTTTGGCAGACCTGCTCGTCGTAGAAATACAACATATACCTACATATTTGTATGTTAAAAATATTTTATTTAGGAGCAACTCTACTGAATAGGCTCTAGCATTTAAAGTTCAGAAACGCTGTATTATCGGATCGCTGTAAATCTTACTTTATAAAGTATAAGCTAATGACTTTGTCATGCATATACATTAACGAGTGTGCTATTTTTATAAAACAAAATAAAGACTAGTTTAAAAAAAGATCAAGAGCCCGCCATGCTGACAAGTTATGTGTGGTACATAGTTTAGTACACACATTTCTGCATAGCAACTCACATTTACAATAAACTGCCAAAAGATATTAATAACACTGAAACTATAGAAAATTCAAAAGGCGTCTTCAAAAAATGCTTTTAGCTAAGTGCTACTATTCACTTCAAGAGTTCCTGGAGGATAAGAATATTGGAAACAATTAGAATTTATGCAGATTATATTTAATGCAAGATATAATTATATTTATTTTGTGACATGTTGTTATTATTAAATAGATATTTTCTTATTATTATTATTATTCCTTGACATTACTTACTTCTTTGACATTTAATTAGTTATAATTATTAATATTTTATCTTAGCATGTCATTACTGACATAATATATCATTGGTATTTCTTAATTGAATCATAATAATATCTAATTAACTTTTCTGACATTCTAAATAAATTTACTACTTTATGTGCATCTATATTATGTTGAATGAAATGTAATTATTAATTATCTATACTAATATTATAATGCTGAAGAGTTTGTTTGTTTGTTTGAACGCGCTAATCTCAGGCAATATTGGTTCGAATTGAAAAATTATTTTAGTGTTGGATAGCCCATTTATCGAGGAAGGCTATAGACTATATAACATCATGCTACGACCAATAGCAGCGGAGCAGCAATGAAAAATCTTGCAAAAACGGGAATAATTCTCTTATATGAAGCAGACGAAGTTGCGCGGGTCAGCTAGTTCCATAATAAGTACGGTACTCGATCTTGCATGCCTAATGGTGGAATGTGGAGAACCTATAAATGTATTAGCCATAACATCTGCAAATGTATACCCATATTCGCAAAAATAAATGAATTATGAATTATAAAAATACTTGCTGCTCCAAATTTCAGTGCATCCCCGAAGGTAAGATGAACCGACAGTACTACGATCCCTTGAACCTTACTCTAACATATTTTATAAGACGATGGATGCTTCGACCGGCAACAGGAAGTAACATAATATGGTCCATATTCCCGCCTTAACTCGCGGCCATAATTATGTGCGCCCTATTATTGGGTAACAAAAATGTGTATAACCATGCCGTACTTTATATATGTAGGTGTATTGATATCTAATACAGCATCACAGATTTTTCTTCTCTCTAATTAGTTTATATTGTAGGTGCAGCCATTTTCACTTCGAAATTTATTTAGCATTTTCAAGGCAACATTTCTGGATTATTTGATAAAGCGTTTACAAAAGCTGATACGTATGTAAGTATCACAGGTATTCTCCTCTAAAGATCACCTTAATCGAAAAATGTTTAAGGGCAACAAAATATTTAACGCTACTTCATCACTTTTGATCAGATATTACGACTTAGTTGAGCTAGAATTTTAATAGACTTCAATAAATCCTTAATATTATAAGAATATGATGTGTATACCTGCGTGGGAGCCGCAAGCCTCGCAGCCATGTCAGGCGAAGCGGGCGGCGACGATTCCACTAATACTTCGTCGCCGGCGCACTCAAAATCTGAAGACAAGCACATATATGTTATATAATCACTGTTATGTTAAATTAGCTGTAAGTTTTCCATGTATAAAATAAAATAAGAACACTTCAGCAAAAAAGGGTAACCTGCTACATAGTCCACATAGGTAGGTACATACACTTCTTCTGTGTTACTGCTATGAGAAAATAACATTCATGCCTTTCCTTCTGTTGTTAAATGCAATACATATCTTGTACATAGACCAAATAGTTACACCATCATTTCTAAGCCATAACAACATAATTAAACTCAATTCAATAATATCAAAGTCCACTAAAAGAAGCCAATTTATGTAAATAAGTAGATTTATCATAAATGTTTATAAAATTTATATTTGTACGCAAAATTTAATTTGTCTATAGATTTGTAATCGATTTTATTACTTTTATATCATATGAAAACATTGCTTTGTTTGAAGTTATTTATAGAAGAATACTATACATATAGAAACCCATAACTCTATGAAAATCCTAAAATCATAATTATTGCATTTACTAAATAAAAAGGAATATAAACATACTCTATAGAAGCAATTTAATCTAGTAATTACAGTGAAAGCAATACCTGCCAACTAATTAGAAACATTTCAAAGTGGGGTGGCTCACCCCTTGCCTAAGTTTTTGCATTAAGTACAACACTGGCAGATAACTATAACATGTTACAATAAAATGTATAAACCTTTTTGAATAATATTGATTTGATTATATTTTGTTATTGAAAAATTATGTAATGTCTGATATAACACTTCCCCATAGTAATATATATACATATATTGCATAATCAATAATTTCTATGACAACATTAAAAAGGGTAATTATTAAACAAAAAATACACATACACAAACACAAACCTGTGAAGCATTTATATTAATAGTACTAATATAAGTAGTAGAACAAAAAGGAATACAAAATAAAAGAAAATATTTAACTCTTCAGAAAGCAAAAAGATAGATACATAAAATAATTAAATCTACAAAATACAAACAAATCTATCTCAGATGTTGCATAACACTATCCCAGGTGATAGAGATATTATTGATCTGCCCGGAGCAGGGGCGGAGAGTATCCGCGGAGCGTAACCTGGCAACACCTCATCCATCCCTCCGCACCTTCACTCTCAATAAACATCTATACAATAACACTCACTTTCTAAATAAAACACGTTCTCAAACCCCATCTCAGACATTTTGGATCAAAAATGTATTTTAACAGCAAAATATCACTTGAACACAACAGTTACACATTATTGTGACTTTACACTGATTTGTATGACATCAAGTATTGATCAAGCAACGGTATCTATGTGGGAGCTGGGTTGTCAAACATGTTGGCTAGGGTTTCTGTGAACTTTGTTTTTAACGTATTACAGTGTGAGCTCACAGAGCTAGTGTGTGTGTACTTTTGTCACAGGGACAGTGGGGTGCTTGCAGGTGCTTCGTCTCGGTTGAGTGACACCACCTGCCATGTACTACCATCGGTAATGCATGAGTGAATATTTTGTATTGTTTATGTGATTATTATATTGGGTTATTGTTTTACTTACATTTTATATTATATAATAAACTGTTGAGTATATTATAATCTGTAATTAATGTTTTTATTCGTTGATTGTAATTATGTTATGATAATTAATTTATTATTATTGTGTTTTATATTTTATCATATTTATTTTGAATGTGAAGAATAAGAAATATGAATAGTGTTCAAATAGATATATTCTGAGATTTATTACTTTAGGTACAAAACAGCAACTTAAGTCTTCTGATGGATTTTGTTGATATTATAGAAAACACGTATTTTATGAGCTCGTATTTTCTTAACTAAAATCGAGGCTTGTATTCGTAATTCCTCGTAACTTGTTATTCGTTTTTACCTGTGCATATTTACTGTTCCCCTTATATATTGAATAGTATATAAGTGCCCCGAAAGTTAATTCTGCAGGTGAATAAGCCTGGCGGGACGTGTGCCGTGCCAGGCGCCGCCACCGTCTCCCTCCTGCTCCGATAACTATGATAAAATTGATACGCGCCCGGGATCGTGGGGGAGCTCATTTCGGACGCTTACCGCTTCGGGAAGCACGTGTATCACTTTCAAAAACATTCTATAACTTTTATTAAACGTTATCAGTGCTTTGTTTCAGGTTAAACGAGAATTAATTCGCCAAGAATATATTAAACCTACCTGCCATCCATACCTCGAACTGTCAAAATCATTATTGTTCCTGCATGAACTATTAGATCACAAATAACAACTCTTCCTCGGAACTGATTTTATACGTAGTTAATGAGAGTTTTGCTAGTTTTTATGTAACACGATAAGAAATGACTTATCAATGTTGTTGTCTTGTAGCTACACCCGTTTCCTAGGCTACGGACACCCCGGCCAAATTTCAGACTAGTGATGGTGTAATTCCTTTTTTAGTTTCATGACTATTTAAAATAGTCGATCAGAATTAGACCATACTTAAATTACAACCTTTATTTTTCATCAATGCGATTCCAATGCAATCGCTAAATTCATTGTTATTAAAAAATATATGAATCAGTCATATAAATCCATCATCATTTAACTCTTTAGTATTGTTTTGTAAATAACAATTTACAATTAGCCTAACTTACGGCCACATAAATGCTATCTGGAGGTGGTATTGAACTCCCAAGTCAGCTGCAATTAGATATCCACAATATGTTTTGTTACTAAGTCACGTTTTTTGTGTTTTATTGGTTTAGTAAAAATATTTTAAATAACAGAGTTTTGGAAATGTAATAAATAGAATAAACTAAAATATTTTTGGATCATCAAGGTACAAATATTAACGAAAGGTTAAAACACGAGAATATCTTATAATATATTCACCATGTTTTCAATTTCTTTGAAACTGCGCCGAGTGAAATGTGCCAAAACAGGCGGTCACAGACAAGTAAATACAATAAACACTTTTTGTTTAATACAAATATACATTTACCGTAACAATGAATGTGTTTACAATTACTCCGTGTAAAAAACTTAAAATAATTAATATTTTCGCCTACAAAATTACGTAAATTTGCATGAAAAATGCAAAAACGGTAAGCTCGAGTTACGAGATTTTTAGATTTTAATAGTAGAAATCTATCCTATTAAACTTAGCTTAAATGAAACATACAAATAGTTACATTACAATGTGTCTGTCCCAAATATTTAAGTTATTGGTTGACAATAAAGATACATTTTTATTTATCAAAAAAGCATTTCAAATCCTCCATACAATTTTACTAATTTTACTATGGCGGCCGCGCGCCGATTTGAATATGCGCCGCACGAGCTCTGTCATTATGTCCAAAGACTACAATATAATATACGGATAATTATGTCTTACGCTCGGCGCAGTCTTAAGTACGTACTCTATACCATTTTTATTAAAAGCTATGACTATTAATGTTATTTAGGTGGCTAATAAGTATTCGTCATAAAATATAATTCACGAATGCAACAAAACACTAACAGCCAGTGGAGACATTCTTGAGTATTATGTTAACGATAGTCATATATTTTTTTAGACGTTATTAGTACATATAATGTTATTTTATTACCTTCTAAGCAGTCTACCTCAAAAATTAACACCGAGTTGTTGGCATCATCATCAGTACATTCCATTGATTTTGCTTCACTCATCTGGTAACTTGAAATATAAAGAAATTAAACTTTAAGTACTTCTTAATACGTTAGTCAGTAGCTGTTAAGTATTTTAGTATCACCTTGGTAATTATTTATTTACTTACGAAAGTTGAAGATTCTAGATTCATGACATTTGCAATTCTTATTTTTTTATTTTCAGAGATTTCTTTTGCAACCAGTATAATCTAGAAGGCTGGTTATTTATTTTTAATTGATACTTGTTTCAACCCATGAGGTTCGTTATAAAGCTCGATCGACATTTTTTTTGCATTACAATAATTATTATTTTTTTGTTTCTTGGCTATCCTGTTGTCAAGAGTTGTTCAAGCCGCCCGTAGGCCTCTGACATGGCTTAACGACTGCTGTCAATTTGACAACAACCGTGACCCACTTTTTACGTGCCCTCCGAAGCACGGAGACGCTTAGATGCAATACCACTAAGCGGTCACCCATCTGTAGATTGACCGCACCCAACGTTGCTTAACCTCGCTAATCGTTTACCGATCAGTAAGTGTATCTGCCTATGGGATATATATCTCCAAAGTATACAGAATATAGGTTTTAGATACTCGCCATTACTTTGTAGCGGCTGCTGACGCTACAAATTTATATATATACAAGGCGCGCTATTGTGTGTGCGCAGCGTAGCAATCGTCTCGTCGTCTCCCCACACCCGCTCAGCTAGGTTGCATAATTATGTAATTTATTTTGGGATTAAATATAATGACCACCAAAAATACTAATTGCGCAGCAAAATATGCTTACCTACTAAAATATATCATAACGAGAACCTATACGCCTCAAATCATTGCATTCCGTCTCGGAAGGGTTAGGTTATGTTAGGTTCCTTCTTAAACCGACCCATAAATAGACTTATTTTGATCTCTTTAAATATAATGCGGTTTTTAATATTGGTGATCATTTACTATTTTTGTCAATTTTTGACTGTTATATATTACTATATCTGGTTAAACATAAGCAGTTTATTTTTGTATATCTATTATAAGTTTCTGGTACCAGTAAAGAAAGTATATATCAATGTGACCATGATTTCTTCCACTTCACATCATTCTATCGCCCCTATAACTTATAAGACCAATCAAGTCAGTGTGATAGGGTTAGACCATAATCGTGATGATTGGCCCAAATCTGGTTGGCAATCTTCATATATATTCCAGAACATTATGGAGAACTCTCAGATACGATATGCAGGTTTGCTAATGATGTTTGCCACCGATAAATCAAACGATATTTAACCATTTAATTTACACATGTCGTCAAAGAGCCCAAACTTCTGAATTAGCCTTGGAATCAAACTCGAAACCTCCGCGAGGCAGTGTAACGATATCCCACTAGCCTATTTATAAAATTGCATAGTTGCTATATTATAATCACATGCTCGTATAAGTAATGTCTCTGCAACATCAAACAAATGTGCGTTAATCGCACTTTTATTATCGTGATTGGCACCCATGTAATAGGATGCCTCAAAAATTGAAGTGTTTAGTAAGTTGTCGAATAGGCTCAGCTCTGCAGCGTACGCAGTCAGAAAAATTCGCCAACTTACTGACATAGATACCGCTAGGCTAGTTTATCATAGCTACTTTCACAGTGTAATGTCGTATGGTATTCTATTGTGGGGGAATGCTGCCGACATTCAAACTCTCTTCGTAGTGCAGAAAAGGGCTATTCGAGCAATTTATAACACGAAAACAAGGGATACATTAAGAAATAAATTTAAGGAAATAAATATATTAACAGTAGCCAGCCAATACATATATATGAAAATTTAATTTATGTATATAAGAACATTGATTTATACTATAAGAAAGGCGACATACATAATATAAATACAAGAAACAAAAGACTACTAGTGCCGACCTCCCGGGTTCAAAAAATTAATAAGTCGTTTAAAGGTCAATGTGTGCGCTTTTACAATAAACTCCCAAGTGACATTCAAAATCTAAGTTCTGATAAATTTAAAACAGTTGTAAAACGAAAATTATAGTTATTCGAAAGGTTATTACTCAGTCACTGAATATATAGAAGATAAAAATGCTTGGGATTGATACCACTCACAGGTTATTTGTAATCATATTATTAAATTAACTGAAATATGAGCTGCTGTGACTATTATTTCATTTGTTATTAATATGTATCGTAGATTTAACAAATTTTTACTTTTTAAATCTTATTGAAGTAACTGTAATAACTACACACAGCAGCTCATATAAGGAACATAATATAACATTAAATTGTATTGATGTAAACATTTGGCGATTGAAAAGAGTGGCCATGAGTTTCTTGCCTGCTTACTCGTCGAACAGGATTTTTTAAATGCAAAATTTTTATTTCCTTCTATTTTTTTTTTTTTTTTTTTTTTCGTATTATAGTGAATTGACGTGTCCAAGAATTGTTTGCACATTTTTTATGGAAATAAAGATTTTTAACTTTGACTTCAAAAACGATTACAGAACTTCATACATTGCACATGTGGCGTATGTATATACGCACAGGCAACATATAAGTTTATGAGGAACCAGGAATCGAACGGAGTATCATACGTCTATCCTAGCGATGCAACGATACATATCAAATATTCGATAATATCGACCCTAAAATATCGATTTTTTAATCAATATCTAACTAACTATATTGTCATATCGACAAAAAATTAAATATTGATATCGAAATATTTAAAATAATATTTGGTAACCATTGCTTATAATTTAAGATTCCATGATCAATTTTTGTCTATGGTGTTCCTTGTATTTGTTCATTCGTTTAGAATAGTTCTTTCCACAGAAAATAGTAGTGGAGGAACAGAGTGTAGTGTCCCTCAAACACAAATGGAGGATCCTCCGACCAGGCTGGTTGATCGTGCCTGGCGGGCTGCGACCCAACGGATGATGTCGGGAGCTTGTAATAGTTAGTCGCTGTATAAACTCCACTTGGGCGATGCAGGATTGTGACTGTCATTTGAGCGTATTTTAGCGCCATCTGTTAGATGTAGGCGGAACTTCTTCATCATCTGTGCGAAATCGCCACAGTATTACTCCCCAAGACCGAAGGTCGATCGGGTTGATGAGACAGCTGTTGATGCTGGTAAAGAGTGTTGCCGGTGAAGGATACCGCTGGCTCCAGTGAGTCGGAACTGTATGCTGCTGGCTCCAGTGAGTTGGAACTGTATGCCGCTAGACCTCAGTAAGTCGGGTCGAAGTACGGTGAGCGGTGCGTGTGCCCCAGTGAGTCGGGATTGTTGCGTTACAGTAAGTCGAGGTTGATACTGCGTAGTTGCTGCGTCGTGTGGCTAGCTGCTGCGTTGACGACGAATGAAGTGCCGTGCTTGCGTGGACCATGTGTGCAGTGGGTTGAGCCTTGAGGCTGGTGAGGCCGTAGGGAAGACCAGGCTGCGCGTTTGCTGTAGGTGTGTGGTGGTCCCTGTTGATACCGAAGATGCTGGCTGGCTGGCTGCGACTAGATTACTGCTCGATTAGGTGCTATGTGAGAGAAGTGAAGATGATGGCGATGGTTGCTTTTGCTGATCGGCTCCGTGAAGGCTGTTTCCGTTGACGTCAGATGCTGTGACGATCACGTCGGGGTCACCAATGTGGAGGAACAGGGTGTGATGTCCCTCCAACACAAAGGAAGGATGCTGCGATCAGGCTGGTTGATCGTGCCTGGCAGGCCGCGGCTCGCCACAACTTTACGCAGACTGTGGGTGAGCGACAGGGCTCCCAACCCGTTATAAGTAAACAAGACAACGTTATCCCCCAAGGGCAGACTATCACGGACCTCGGCTTCGGGCGTTGTCGGCAACGTGGATCTAAGGTGATCCACGGGATTAACGTTAACGCGACGTGTATTGCGTCCTCTACGGCGAGGGCGAAACCGCGGACTAGTTTGTGTAGCTTCGCGAGCCGTGTATGCTTTGTCTTGGGCGAGTGTGATCCTATCATCTGGTTCATCTAATATGTGCCTAGGTCTCCTAATTTTAGATATTCTAGATAGTGTAATTTAACGCCGCAACCACTAGCGGGTTTGGGTGTGTCTGAGCCGAGTCAAAGTAGCAACGGGAACACTGCTTCATGAATTACCTGATGGTCGGCAGCTCTAGATCTACGTGTAGATCTTCCTTGCACACGAACCACGGTGCTCCCGTAGCTTTGCGCATGAATCTATTTTGTAATGTTTGTAGGCTATGGATCCTGTTTGGCCTAAGGTGTGCGAATACTACGCTAGCGTACGTCATGATGGGTCTAACACATGCTGTATATAGCCTAACCTTGTGCCTAAGTGAAAGTTTAAAGCGACTGTTAATAAGAGAATGGAGCCGACCTAGCACAAAGTCGGCCTGGTTGCGAACCAGGTTTAGGTGAGGTCGGAAGGAGAGTCGGTTATCAAGAGTGACACCTAGATATTTGACTTCTCTAGCCCATAGGATAGCGGAGCCAGACATCCTTATTTGAGGGGTCGCACCCGGAGGGTACGGGCGAGGCGATCTCCTGTGAAACAACACTGCTTGACTCTTCTTTGGAGTGATCTCTATCCTCCATTTCCGAAACCAAGCGCGTAAGGCGTTGACCGCATATTGGAGTTTCCTACTAACTGAAACTGAGTCTTGACATGCATAATAAATAGCTGTATCGTCTGCAAAAAGTGCTGCCTGCGCGAACCTATGCATCGGTATGTCAGCTACGTACAGAGAGTACAGCAGCGGAGAGAGCACTGAGCCCCGGGTCACACTGGCGCGTATAGTGCGAGGTGATGACAAGGTCCCCTCAACGCGGTAGCGAAAGCTTCTATAAGACAAGAAGTCTCGTATGATGAGTACGAGCTTGGGAGGGACGCCCATAGTGAATAGCTTATAAAACAAACCGTTGTGCAAAACACTTTGTCAAAAGCCTTCGCTACATCAAAGAAGAGGATTCCGGTAAATTGATTGCGAATGAGTCTCGCACTAATGTACTCTCCCTCTGTTTTTATACATGGCAGTATTTATACGTCGCCGCGCCGCACGCAAACACGCTCAAGAATTCCTCGTAAAATGGTAGAATGTTGTTTACTTGTCGCTGATTGGTGCAAATGAATATTGTGCACATTAGTGCGAGCGTTACTTGTAAGAACAATAAATGGGATATAAGAAGGCTTAAAATTGTAAATATATTCTCAGTTGAATCAGTCAGCGCGTTTCATTATAACCCTAACGGTTACCAGCTACGGACCTGGCTTATGCCTGCCGGCTGATCTATAACCCTAACGGTTACCAGCTACGGACCTGGCTTATGCCCGCCGGCTGTTAATACATTAAAAACTAAACAATCTGTAGTTGCGCGCGCATCATTACGAGTTAATTGTACATAATGTACGTACTCTTCTATCCTTACTAAACAATAAACAAGATAAGCAAAAAATGAGATAGATTTGTCGATAATTAAATCTTTATCCCCTGAGTGAAAGTGTTTTCTGTATAAGCTTTCAAAGTGTAAGCGCGATGTGTATTTTATATACTACTTAACGCCCGACACGATATGACAAAAATAACGATATGATACACAGTCGGTAAGTTATTTTACAAACAAACAGTAAGTACTCAGTGTTAAAACGGTCTTATTCAAAAATATCCTCCAGAACCAATTTCGGACACGGGTGGCGGCAAATCTTAACGGAGACTGGTCATTTGCGCAGAAGATATTAAGCACAATTATTACAACTGCATTCTCAATTCTCTAACTCTCACGGTCCGATAGGACGTCAAACGGACACGGAAAGAGATCAGGTACAGGACCAAAGGCTTTATGTGATTTTTGAGGCAGGTTGTTTAACACCGTAATCTTTCTAACAAACAAGATGCTGCTTGTAGATGCCTCGTGCTGAGGAGAAATACGTGTCGACGCATCTTTATTGTTCGAAGCGGAATACTGCAAGTCGGTGTACGCTCGGATCTCGCAACGCGGCTGTCCCTATTAAGAGGAGTTCGGTTATAAATATTATATTATAAGTTATTAACCTTTTGATATTACTTGTCAAAGCGCTGACAAAGATAGACGTGCTCGTAAACAATATTTAAACGATTTATAAATTGTGACCTCCTTTGGTTGTTACATTGCTGAGTGATGCATTTTTGTTACCTACTTCGTGCATATTTTCGTTAACAATGAACTCGTATTTGTGAAGTGATATATAATATTATACTATGGAAAGTAGTCCGTGTAATAAGAGCGGGCTAGTGCGCCCCGCGGCTTCGCCTTCCTCTAACTCTGATATCATATCAGATATCGCGTCTAAATCTGAGATCCAAAAATGGATGTCATCCGTCGACCAGCAATTGAATGATGTTTATTCTATCACCGTGGATAGTAAACTCAATTCGGACCAGAAGATGAGAATTTCAAACCTGTGTCGAATAATTGGCCATAGCACCTCGCAAATAGCAGTATTGTACCAATCGCAAAAACAGAAAGCACTTCAAGTTTCTAGAACAGTAGATACCCTACCGGAAAAGTGCGATCTAACAGATCATCTTTCGGAGCTGAAGCAGACCATTCAGGATAGGTACCTGTACTACCTACTGAAAATGTCTCTTATGCGGACATGGTTAAGAAGGGATCAAATAGTTTCGTCCGGCCAAATAATCTTAGCTGTATGGCAATATATCCCCGTGACGTATTAAAGACCAGTGATGAAACGAAAAACCTTGTACAGAAAATTATTAGTCTGGAGGAAATGAAGCTGGAAGTACGTGGGGTTCGCAGAATTAGAAATGGAGGAGTTATTATCAGCACAGAAACTAAACAAGATGCAGAAAAAGTGAAGCAGGCATCTCTCTTTGTCCGGTCTTAAAGTCGACGAACGCGCCAAGCGTAAACCACGGATTGTGGTAGTTGGTGTACCCACTTCTCTGTCCGAAAATGAAGTATTCAGCTGTCTCTTCGAGCAAAATATAGCCGATAAGTTTCCATCGATGGTGTACCCCCTTCTCTGTCCGAAAATGAAGTATTCAGCTGTCTCTTCGAGCAAAATATAGGCGATAAGTATCCATCGATAGATCTGAAATAATTTTTGTCTTTAATAAAATTAAGCCACAAATCGGGCAAGAAAGATGCTCAAAACTGCAACTACATCATTGAGGTTCCAGCTAACATAAGAAAAGCTTTAGTCACACAGGCTAGCCTTTTCATACATTGGACGTCCTGCCCCGTGAGAGATTTACACTAGTTACAAGATTTTACAAATGCCATCAGTATGGTCACGCAGCGAAATCTTGCAAAGAGGTTACCCCTACGTGTGGACATTGTGTTGAAGCTGGATATTCGATGACCGAATGTACAAAGAAGGAAGATGTCCCTAAATGTGCTTAATGCTTTCGTTTTAAGAGGCCTAGCAACCACAAGACGGGTGAAACTGATTGTCCAACCAAAAAACAAGCTGAGTATAGGTACATAAACTCAGTAGATTATGAGGGAGCCTTAATCGCCGTTTATTTATATCTTTATCACTAACACAAGTTAGCTTAGATTCCCATTATTAGACATATCCTATGTTTATTTCATAAATACAAAATTATATAAATAAGTTATATCATTTTCATTGTAATAGTAACTTATTATAGAACAGTCTAATTTGTTAAATATTGTTAAGAATGCCCTTCCTACTTACACTATAATAACACATAATTAGCGCCTGTGATACAGGTATAACCTAGTACAGGCGTCCAAAGTAATGTATCGTATTTTAAGTATGTTTAAGACCTATTGTTATTCATATTTCATTTTGTGCCAACTTAAACTTAATAAACAATTATTATTTTTGTTATTATATATTGCAATAGTTGGGATGTGCAATCCGGTGCAATATTATAATATACAAATTATTTTGTTTAAAAGTATGATTTATAAAAATGGTAACTCATCTTGTAGGTAATAAAGGTTTATACTTACTGTGTATTTTAACTATTGAACTTTTTAGCCATTGGCACAGATTTTACTATGAATATCACAGCTAGACTTTACCAGCGAGGTCACCGCCGGCGCCCATGGTAAGACCACTGTTTCAACATATATTTAATGATGTTGCTATTTATAATAGAGTTTACTAATCAATCAGTAAAACAAGCTTAACTATGTTCCAAATTATAAATTCCTTCTTTCTTCTTTTCCGTCTTTTGTAATTATTTTTTTAGGCGGTCTACTTGTAGCACCATTTTTATTAGCAAGTAGCAACGGATCTGTTCGTAGTCCAGCTTTAACAACTAGCATTTTGCTGAAAGAGCAAAGAAATGTAATGTCGCTCCTAAAAGATGTGTAGTATACTTAGAAGTTCAGAAATCTAAAGGATTTTACTTATATGCTTAATGCGGGTCAGATCTAAAATAAATATATAATTTTTAATTATGCATTCTTCTTGAGACTTATGACGCGATTACGAATGAAAATAACGAAGAATTTTCAGGTATGGTTAAGTAGTAATGCCTTACATAATTTTCTGGCTAGACATATATACCAAAGCCGCGTCTTGCACATTATTGTTATAACTGGTACAACAACGTTGCTGTTGTATTGTAGCCACACATTGCAGCAATAACAGCCGTTTAGAAACTTTTTTATACAATGTTCGACGCTCTAGCTCGACGAAAAAGATTATGCTGGCTGAATCGAGCTATCATAGTATGTCATACTTTCCGGCGAACGCGGACAGTCTCTACTTCTTTTGTGGCAACACTGTAATAAAGAGTTCACAAAACAACTGACAATTGCTGTCAAAACGTTCGGTTGTGTTCCAAGCGCAACGGCCCAGTTTGCCCATTTTTATTGTAAGATAGAGATAGAGTAAGCTTGAATGACATATGCATGAAAGGACCAACGATATAATGTATGATAAATATTTTTAGTCACAGACGTCAATTCTTTATACAGTTGTTTTTGTCTGTCATTGATATCATGCTGTTAAATTAATATTTTTGTAATTTACACGCAGCGTTTTATGAAAATCAAACAATATTCTGACTATTCAAAATGAAAGTAATAATAAAAAAGTTACAAGGCGGTGAATGTTGTTTGGAGGTACATTCTGTGACCAAAAATAGTGTACGTAAAATTTAGTAGGTTTTTTTAGTAAATAGTCCACTTTACATTTGTTTTAGGTGCTTCCAACCACACATATATCAGAAATTAAGCGACAAGTGGCCGAGAAATTGCAAATACCAGTGGAAGAACAGAAATTATTGCTCTTGGGCAGAACATTAATCGACGAACAAACAGTACAAGCTTATCCTACAATAAAAGATGGTACTAAATTAAATCTAGTTGTTAAGAAACCTGAGGGACTTCACGAAGTTTCAGTAAAGCATTTTAAAAAAATGGGCATGAGCGATGCTGAAGCTGTGTGTGCAGCTAACCGATTGATTAAAATTGTGCAAGACAAGTTCAATAAATTATCATGGGACGATATTGACAGGCTATCACTTGATTGTTTGTTAGACGAGACTGGCCAGCCCCGTCCACCGGCAGACACTGAAGCAGAGTGTGACGACATGTACAGTTTGTGACCTTAGACATTAATAAATATTTTTACTTTTTTCTGTATTTTAAAATTAATAATTTAAACTCTGATTCAATAAGTTGTTTAGCAGCTAGCAGATTGAGGAAAAATATATTTTTAAGAGGTGTAGTATTAGAGTTGCTGTATGTATATTGTGTAAGAGTTAACATACATTTAAATAATTAATTGGATTTTAGCATAGTTAGTTTACTACAACTTGCAATTTGATTGAGTGGTAATCATATTAAAAATGGAGAAAAAGCTTCAATGTAAATATGTATTTATAGTGTTATATTCAATCTTATCTCTTGCTTCTATCTCTTTAATACTATTGACATTATCTGCTCAAATTCCATATTATTTTCTATTTAATTAACAGATTAATGAGGAATAATTACAGACTGTTGTATTATATAATTTCCTTCATTTGACACAAATGAAACTTTTAATAAGGTCATGAATAAAACAAGTGTTTCATTATTCATGTTATTATTACATCATGCATTGTTTCATACCTATCTATAGTATATTACAATTTGATGGCAAGTAACACATTTGGACAGTGCGTTTGTCGACAGGTAAAAAAAATAAATGCATCAACTTACCTACTACTGTAAGCTAACAGTGACTGGTACCGTTAATCTATCTTTTCTGAAGAAGGCCTTGACTGGAGATAATATAAAAGATAAGTTTCATTTTTATGTAGATTATATATAATTTGCATTCCATTTTATTTAAAAGTATTCTTTGTTAACTCTTGTTAAGAATGAGTTTATATGAGAGATCATACGCTCCTAAAATGTTAGACATTCATTACTGTATTGTCACACACTATTTTTAGTTTAGATACAATTATTGGATAGATTATTTGGACCAGTCACAAAATGAACAAACTTATTGAGATATCATATTTGAGTAAAAGGCATGTAGAATGTATTGCAGAACAACCATAATATTGCTAACAGTTTAAAATGCCTCTGTTGGAGCTGCCGCCTGGTGCCAACTTAAGACTAGATCTCACCACTGAACATCAATATCATGATGTACATTATCTACAATTAAAATTTTGTACAATAATACCTTTGTGTTTACAATCAAATCTATATATTAATACGTGAAGCAAAAACTTTGTACCCCTTTTTACGAAAATTGCGCGGACGTAAGAGTATGAATTTTGGCACAGTTAAAGTTTATATGGAGAAGGAGGGGCGAATCGTAATATTTATATAATATATGCATTAGAAATACATTAAATTAATGAAAAAACACTAGACGCACACAACCATGAATTAGACACACGCAGTCGAAGTGCGTAACTATGGTTACATATATCAATATATAATAATGACATATCAGCAATATCTTACAGGCAAACTTTGGTCGAATTTCGAACACTCGGCGACCGCTAGTATTAAATAAAATGCTCATGTTCTATGTGAGATATTTACAAATTAAATCAATGCAAAAAAAAACTGCTATAATGGTATCATGTAAAACTTTCAGTTGTTAAATTAGTTCTTGTATCATCTGATATATACATATTTTAAACTAGATGTTCCCACGGTTTCACCCGCGTTTATCGTTACTGCGCCGCCCCCGTGGGTCGTAGCGTGATGTTATATAGCCTATAACCTTCCTCGATAAATATGCTATCCAACACTAAAATAACTTTTCAAATTGGACCAGTAGTTCCTGAGATTAGCGCGTTCAACCAAACAAACTCACACTTATAATATTAGTATAGATAAAGAGAGAAATCTGATGATTGCACAGCTTTCTAGCGTCAACTTCTACTCAAGCCGAAAAGCTTGTTGCTAGACTGTGCGTCGAGTGAGTTCCTTTATTCACGCAATGGTAGCACAATCGTAAAGAATAATCTGCCAGTTTAAGACAGGTACAAACGACGATACAAAAGGCTCCGCACAACTCGAATAACAGATTCGCTCACAGACTCATGTGTATGGTACCTAGTCAGTTCTTGGTTCATGTTCGTCGGAACCAGTCAGGCTTAGTAATCTATGAATAAGCTGTCATTGATGTCAAGACAGGATAAAAGCAAAGAAGCTACAGGTATTATTGTACAAAATACATAGGTACTTAGCATACTTAGACATTTAAAAACATCAGTACACATTTACTGCCATAACAGTGGTTACAAAACGTCAAACATTGAACCAACCATCACAAACATCTAAATATTGGTTGGTATTTACGTCCTATGTACACAAACATTGTTCAAAATGTTGTTGGTTCCTTTTAAACTACCTAATTTTATTCACAGTCTCTCTCTAAAAAATATCATAAGAAAAGGATATAAGAATGATGAGTGTCAAATTCGATAAAATGCGCGTATTCAGCAGCCTTACACGCTTACGTTGTAGTAGTCACAAAAGATTCTTATTTCATTATAAATTAAAATCAATAAGATATAGATGGACAGGAGAGAAAATTTATAGATATACCATGACAATGAAAAGCTGGAGCATGATAAATGACGCTTTTGGACCAAGTGGATCAATTACCTACCTGAAGAAAGTGACAAATTGGAACAGACAGGAACAAGAAATACTGCAAAAGAATGGAGAACATAAAAATTGCTTCATATACTCGAGTCCAAACTTCTCTATATGGATTGTAATAAGAAGAACCAACACGTACAAAATAGACAAAATCAATTCCTTTCCTTTTCTTACTATCTTTCTAAGAAAGACACAAAATAAAACTAGTTTAGCAATTTCACCAATTTACATTTAAAACACCAGTACTTGCTCCCTACTTATCTTGCTCCAAATTACGTATCTGAACCCTCCAACGTTGAAAAAAGAATAAGAAATAAAAATAGAAGATTTGTAAAAACGCAACGATATTAAATCTCTTTAAACTCTACTGGCACAAAGCACATAGGCATAAAACACTGCAGTAATACAGCGCGAGAAAACTCACACACAAACATGCGTCGAGCATCGACCGAAACCGAACGTCTGATTACTTTGGAATAAAGTTATACGTGAAATTTACTTTGCCTAATAATGGGTGCAGCGCATGTTCTTACCTAGAAATTATGTCAACATTATTTATAAGTAAGTACATCCGCTATTCATTCGCTTATAATTCGTATGCCATTGGAAACATCGCTAACATGAATGAATGCATTCGGCCGAGAAGATCTTAAATCACCTGACGCACATAATTAAGTGAGTGTTTCTTGCGCTGCGTTGTATTGCCTCCAGCACCTGTGTGTATTGTGCAACCGAACAGGCTGATTATACATGAGCCACCATCGTATAACAAATTGATTGTGTTCCCTCTCGGTAGCTGAACCAATGATAAATTGAGTTTAATTTATAATGGGCTTATCGACGTGCCGGGTTTTCCTGATTAGAGATTAGCGCACAGGCGCCATGTTACTTCTAATATCAATTCGTATAATTTGTCGTAAATTGCGACCAAATGAATTCAATGCACATCATCTTTTAATGGAAAATCGCATACCACGAATCTATATTTGAGAGGGCTCATTACTAGTTGCATAAGATAGTTGCTCATGTTCACTCGACCTTAGCCTAGATAGCGACTTCATTGTGGTTTTGCAATCATTGAACGACATGAAATAAGTGTAGATGTAGAAAATAAACTGTTCTTGCAATCGAAAAATTGTATGTGGTTCGAGCAAAATACATAAATACCGAACGCCGGCCCTTTACAAGGTGTGGTCCAACTACTGCTGTGCCTTACTACATATAGGCGTTAAGTTTCGGCATAGTATGTCACGCACATAACAGTTGATGCACGAACTATACAATGTTACAGAAGATGAAATAATGTATGTCGATACGTATAGAGGGTAAACTTCAAGTCTCAGAGGCACTTCTCTTAACAAACTTAAGTTCAAACAATCACAACCTTATTATGAGCCTAGATTCTCATATACGATTCAATTCTAGCACATATGAACAAAGTTTATTTATTAAGAAAACACTTATCTTTTTAGGTTGTTTTTTAATTGGTTTCAAATGTGCCAGAATAAGAATAAATCGTCATTAGTCGTTGAAACATTTACACAATATCATTGATTAATTATCATAGATAACATTAGTGTTCACTATCTTTATACATTATAAATGCAGCAGAAAGAAAATATGTTAGACAATACTAAGTATATTCAGACATATAGACTTGTGATACAATGATTGGGTTCTGAAGCGAGCCATTCGAATTTCTTTATACATTTTGTATTCTTAAGAAATTACACAACATTTTCAATATTGCCAAAAATTTACTTAAGTTTTCGATAAATCATGCTAAGTAGGGTTGATCAAATAATAATAATACATATAAGATATGTATATTTTACATACTTATAAGGTATATAATCATAGTCTCACACCCATATCCTCAAAGAGTTAGACAGAGGGGTAATGCATCTACATTTCGTCAAGTATGGCTTTACGCTTCACGTAATAGGGGCAAGCCTATTCCGGTAAATTTTTAATCCACACCCTGGTTTTACGAGTGACTTAGAAAATATAGACATAAATAACGAAATAATGTTGATCTGCCTGCTGAAAATGTTGTATAATATACTGAATATTATTCAACATTATACATGAAATAAATTCCATATCAATGTCTCGTTTCAAAAACAAAATCGTCGCGACTAAAATATTTATAAAGAATATTTAAGACGACACAAATACATTTTTAAAAGATTCTACCCTTCGTTCATTGGTCACGTCATACTTAGAATACATTAAGGCTCAAAATAACTACAAACGACTTCACATGCTATAAATAAAACCATACAATCACATTTAATCTATATGTACATTATGCGGAAATATCGAGAGGCAGTCATATTGGCCAGTTGAGTATATAATGACAAACAGTTACGGAATAAAAGATGTTTAAGACATTGCATTTACTGCAAGGTAATTCAAACGTTTACTTATTATAATACGACATGAATACTAGTGATACAGCGTTTTTGTTTTATTTTGTCTCCATTGCGTTGTTCTGTAAAGCGCGCTGTCTTAGTAGCTTAGCTGGGCGCGCAGTGGAAATGAAACTGGCGATATTCTTATAAAGTAGAGATGCGGGGAGTATGGGAGGTAGATTGGGGCAGAGTTTATTCGAATACTGGGATTTGTCAAATTTATCAGATATTCAATTATTAAAATATTTATCTTCTGATTTAATTTTGCTGTTCTTTCTTTCTAACTTTTAGGAGGTTAGGCAGGGTCGGATAGATTTTATTTGAATTTAAATTATCTAAGATACAAAAGAAAACTATTTTGGACAGGATTTAATTAATTTACAGCAATAAGAATGGTACGAATTTACTTAGCGCAAACATTCTTAAAACTTGAAGAGTAAATCGAACAAATATTTGTTTGCTTTAACCTTAAAATATGCAAGAAATCTCTTTATTTAAACCTGTAAATGGTGTAATATAGATAATGTTTAGACAGGTATTTTTAGCTTATTTGATTGGTATTATTTCAATACATCTTCTATATAATTGGCAATCTGTCAAGACCCTGCCGAAAGGTCTCAGAAGCACAATTAGGACACTAGTAAGGTTTAAAATAGTGGCCTCGACCGGACCACGCTTATCAGCTAGACAAAAGTGGGCTCCTATAAAATACAACTGTCACACAACCATCAAATATCTACAAGACAATAGGATATTATTAACTCGCCTTTTCACGCTAATTTTTATTTTCTTGAGTAAGAACGACATCTAAATCGATAGGTATTTCCTTTCCTATAATACGTTGTTCTATATACAGCCAAATAATAGAGTAATTTGTGTTTGATCGAATACATTTCCTTTTATGAAGGTAGTACCCACAGTACTACACTACTACTACACTGTACACACAGTCTGGGTATTGCATATACGCCTACAATAGGCCAAGTATGGTTTTAGAACCCACTCAATAAGGAATCTTCTGTCGTTTACTAGGCACTGTTCCTTTGCCCAAACCGGGAATCGGACCCGAAACCGCACAGCAGTCGCATTCACTACCGCTGCGCCACCGAGATAGTATGTTACATACATACATACATTACATAACGGGAAGCGATAGGATGCAGGTAGGCCAAGACTGGTCAGTGTGGAAAACCTTGGGGGATGACTTTGTCCAGCAGTGGACGTCTTTCGGCTGAGATAATGAAAGTTTATAGCAGAGTTGTCCTGAGAGATTTACGTTTTAATGTTTATTTTAAATTGTATTATCGATGGTGGTCGTCAGCTTGCGACAACGACCGGTGTGGACTGGTCGAAAGTTCACATCCCCCTAAAGGAAAACAATATGCATGATTGCGTTATTTCGTGTTACAAAGCACGTATTATATATACATTTATACCATAAATCGCGTGAGTTTATAAGTTATGATCCTGCATTCACAGCGATTACTCGATCTTAAGACATTCAGTCATCTTTTCCAGGGAATGACAAAAAGTTGTATTTTTTAAATATGTGAACACTAATCTACCACATACTTGTCTGGATTGCTTTAAAAAATCAGATAAATAATATGGCTAAAATCCGACGACAATTTGTATATAACTATGACAAAATAGATCGCAATTCACGAGAAGATTGTCGTTTCTCTAAGTGCCTATAAAATACAAGAGATATCTTGAATTCTATGTAAAGTATGAGTATTTAACTAATAAAACTAGCAACCCACGACGCCTTATGATGTTAGGATTACTTTTTCTTTTCACAACGTGACACACAACGGCCTGCCTTACGGGAAATGATTATAGACATATATTGCCGATTACAACACCAAAGACAAAAACTTAGATACATATTCATCATAACCGACTGCAAAAGTAGATGAGTATTGAATAATTCACGTGATATCTTTTTAATTCATACGAATACACGATCGCCATAACCCAATATAAACATGAATGTAACGCCCAAACACATATCGCACTTACTCAAGAACTTGTACATCTAATAAAACACTTATATCAATTGAAGTGCTCAGTAACTTTCAATTACATACGTGTTATTAATTTACACATATATGTAGACAGACAGATAGTTAATGCCAATACTATGTCTACCACTAATTTATCTTCATTAATCAATATTAAAATTTGAACAACGATAATAAATAACAGGTTGTTTCGATTACAAAGACAGTGTCTTAAGAAAATATACAAAATGATAAATGTCTAATACGAATTTCTGTACATACAGATTGATTCCGTTCATTCGATTAATTGAAACATACTAACGTCCATAGTGCAGATATTTACAAAGAGAAAAGGCGCTATTGAATTTATACTCAGACTTTAAGAACGGTACTGTAATATATAAGTATGTAAAACAATTCCAAATATCAAGAAACATTCCATAGAAACAGAGTACTGGGGCTGTACCCACATCTCTACCAGTATTATTGTAATAATACTTGGACAAGGAGAGATTATATACAGTGTATATATAACACTGTTTCTTTCTTTTCGTAAAATTTCAATAATACTGCTAAACGAAATAGTGGTGCTTCCCCTGGAAGACCTGAATATTCGTGTAAGTATGCCAAAAATATTATAGAACTAAAACTAATTTAATACAAAGACCTGTCATTCATACTCTTTTAAAATTAGAAACTCTTTCGTTGTTAACTATAGTTTGTGACAGACAAAAAAGTGCGACTCCTTGTCTATAGTTCCTGGTTACCTTTAAGGTTAGGAAAGAGGTTTAATACAGCGCATCACGGATGCTGCTAGAGTAAAATCAGTCGTAATCACTGTCGTCTTCTGATGACGACTCAGACTCGGAGCTGTCCGGGTGGTTCTTCGTGATCTCGATGCAGTTGTCCACATCTGTCAGTCTTTTAAGCGATCGCCCTGGAGAATAAAAACATTTAGTTTACTATAGTACCCTAACTAATGTTATAAATGCAAATTGTTTGCTTGCTACTCTGACACACCTGGACTAATCGACCGATCGTCATGAAATTTGGAATACACGTTGTCAGGGATACAGAAAAGAACATAAGGTACCTTTCATCCAGAAAAAGTACAGTTACTAACATAACCTACATTTACGCGACCGAAGTCTCCGGCAAAATCTAGTCGTTGAAACAGTACCTGTGACAACTGCAATTGTTGTCCCTAAGCTACCAGATGGGGAGTCAGTATTATTGGGAGAGTCATAGCATGCATGTGCATGTGCAACGCACGTCGTAAAAGTATGTATTAGTACGACTTTCATTGTTTACATTTAAGATTTGGAAGTAGAAGGCTTTAGAGGACTTTGTCAGAACAAATTAAGCGCGACCACTTCGCCAGAATATAATAATATGTCGATTTGGTTACATAACAAAGTTAAGAACAATATATAATGAGCCAGCTTGCGTGCCGAATTGACTGAAACCGGTCAAAACTGAGAAAGAGATACGGAAGGATCTTGAAATTTGTAGTCTTTATCTACTCATCTGAGCATCAGGGTGTTAAACTAAAATTTAAAGAAATTATTATTTGCATGAAATATTTTAGTAAATTTGTTAAAAAATGTTTATAATAAGAAACAATTGTTCACATATTTCGCTGGTTTACCTGACATGCAAAGAATTTGTAATTATAAGTATTTTGATATAAGTGTGTATGCGTGTGCGTGTGTGTGTGTGTATTTGTGTATGTGAGCTGTTATTTTGACATTACAAACAGGCATTTCAATTTTATTTATTAGTATATATGTATAGATGTTGTCACCTGTCAAGGTGGTGAGCAATCTGTTCTCGTTGCCGGGCGGCATGTTGATGGGCCCCAGCTTCTTCGCCAGCTCTCGTGCGCGGTCCGCGCCTGAAACTATTGTTTACGGTTTTATAACAATCCAAATAAACATTAAAAAGTAATGACAAGCAAGATAAAAGAGTGTTGATTTTAACGATTAATTTTTATACAATTGAGTAGCTACAAGTAATGCAATTTTATCTAGTGTATGTTTTCCCTTTCTTTTATATTTTCTCAAGGAAAACCTAATTAATTAGCTCTGTGTCAGTTATCTTGTTACAAATAGGTTTAATATCAAGATATAAAGAAAATAATCAACAAATATCGAATTTATACAAGAGAAGTTAGTAGAATGTCGTTAAATTACGTGCCACTTACAAAAGAATTGCACTCGACTTCTTTTCACCCACGTTTATAATATCTGATCCGCTTCCGTGACTCGTAGCGTGTTGTTATATATAACCTATATTATTTCTGGACAAATTAAGTACCAAATAAAAATTATTTTTAAAATCGGTTCAGAAGTTTACCGATTACAAACCAACAAATATTTTCTTGTTACAATATTAGTATAGACTTCAGTCGAACCGCTAGGTTATTATGATATGACTAGAGAATCTGTAAATAATGACAGCTAATGGAAATTTTCAAAGAGTTTTCTATGTTTACCTCTACTGCCTTCTTGGCTGGAATCCTCCGTCATGGAAACTCTCTCAGTCCTGTACACGCCGCTCACCAGGTCCCACACGAATAAGCACTAGAAGAGAACACAATATTTTAATCAATATAATTACGAACGTTTTGTTTATAAAAGAAGAAAAAGCATGAAGTCACCTGTTTAGATTTATAATTTAGAGATGAAAATGAAAGTCAGCATTCACTGAACGTAATTATTACACTTTAGACCAAAATTTTAATAACTTTTATCAAAGTCACGTAATTGCTTATTTTATGAATAAAAGTACGTCTTATGAAGATTTAGTGACAAAAAGAAAATCTTGAAAACGTCTTTTACTTTTATAATAATAATTTAAGTTGGTCGGATCGAAAATAAGTATAAGATAAATCCCTGAATGTATTCATTCGGTTTTTAATCTTACCAGAGAGTTTCACAAAGAAGAAGGATCTCTCAAAACAGGACTTGAATTTGCCGCGTTACGTTTTATTCAACATACCTTAGGGGCAGAAAAGTTTACAGACCACGTGATACTTGCTAAAATAGCTCTAGATAAGGACTGGGATCCCTACTGTACCAAAACTGTGTCAAAACGCTATTTATCAGAAATACAACACAAGATCATAATTTGGCAAAATGCGCCTATGTACAATAATTATAATAAATGTAGGTAACATCTTCTGTACCACATTTGATGCAAATAATAAATAAATTTACCACGATCAGCACAATTTTAGGGTTCAAGTACTGTGTCGCGGGGGACTTTTCAAACATACAATTACCGGCCACAAAGTCCAAGCAAAGACGACCGCTTGCACCACCTATGCAGCACATTTACTGATCTATTGTAGAGTGCAGTTAGTTTTTGCACTAGGTGCGATCGATACCCAAAATTTGAGCCGGTGACTCCACTTATATAGCCCAGCTCTACTGGCTGGGATAACAAGTAGTGTTTTTTCACTTCTCCCTTTCAGAAACTTGTGGCAATGTGCTTTTCAAATATTATTGGAATACAATTAAGTCACTAGCCTAAATAATAGTAATAAATGAGTAGTAGTCACCTCAGCCGCGTACTGCTGTCGGTGTAGGAGACAGCCGGCGCTGACTCCCTTGCACGCCTCGCACTCCGTAGTTGCGCCGTTGTCGTCGCTCGCCCACATCCACATTGCGCACAACTGTGAACATAACAATCCCTTCAGACTACACTTTTACACAACAAAATAACTTTTAAACTGTTGTGTTGTCTGATATATATACTAATATTATAAAACTGAAGATTTTATTTGTTTCTCTAGTTGAACGCCCTTATCTCAGGAATACAGGTTTAAATTGAAAAAATATTTTAATGTTGGATAGGCTATTTATCGAGGGAAGCTATATTAAATGGTAAACATATAACCAATTACAACTGTGTTCGAAGCACAGTACTACAAGTTGGAGTACGTCCGGGTCCCACGACGCGCCTGACGCCATCCAGAGGAATTCGGTATTGACAACATTTTTCTATTGCATAGTTGGGACGGACAGTGCGAAGGTGCGTGGTGGGTTTTCAACACGTAGAGAAATTGATATTTTAAACATGTCCTATCTACAGTACCCGAGTAGATAGGGTTTCGGGGGGTCTACGGGTCTCCCTCTTAGGACCAGGGTACTGCGGGGTCAGGAAGCCCACTGCGCTTCGAAAGGTGTGTTCTATCGACCGCTGTCTAGAGTGCGCGGTGCCTGACATTGAGGTTGGACTCGCAGGGCTATGCCGCAGAGGACGACATGTTCGTTCCTCGGCAAGCACGTGGCGTTCGAGCGTCGCACTCATGCGCGGCTAGTGCGAACCAGTCGGTCGCGCGAGGCACGGAGTTGTCGAAGTGGCGGCGTGGTTTCGCTGCCACAACGCATCTCGGGTGCTTGCCTGCTTAGCAAGTAAGAGTCATCGCTGCAGTGACTCGGGCCACACCCGGCTTGTAGGCTTATATGGGTAGGCGTATGGATGTACGTCGGGAAGTGAGCATGCCATTTACAGCTCCGCTACCATACTGGAGATATAAGAGGCGGCTTCTCCGTCGGCTTCAGCGAGGTTCTCGTTAGCAACTCCCAGAGTTGCGAGTGGTGAGCGGCTTTATTGCTCCGGCACCTATCTGGTGAATATATAGTGCCACTTGGGTACGAGATAGCTCGCTTACGAGAACCGGATCTCTGGAGTTAGGTTGAAGAAATCGAGATTTGGGGACGAGATCTGTCTATAACTGACCCGGAAGGTGCTCCCGGGCACTGAAAGGTACAGCGGTTCCCACTATTATAACCGGACGGTTGGTGTAGACTGTAGGGGAACGCTATATCATAAACTGGACTAGTCGTAGAGAGAGGGGATGTAAGACAACCGCCACAAACTCTCCACAATTGCACTAAAGTAATGCAACCGTACAGCAGCGATAGCCTATTGGGAAACCGTTGGACTGTTACGCAGAGGTCACAAGTTCAATCCAAATGCGCATTTCTGATTTTTCGGAGTTATGTACGTATTAAATAGTTAATTATTATCGCTCAGTTTAACGGTGACGAAAAGCATCGTGGAGAATGTTCTCGAAGATATGTGAAGTTTGCTATCCTGCAGTGGGTCAGACTATGGCGTAACCCTTCTCACACTGAGAAAAGGCCTATGACCAGCAGAGGGGCAGTTTAAAACAGGGCTTATAGTTTATTGAAATTAAACTACTATATACGGATTTTATCGCGTTGTTTATTTGACATTTTATTACATAATTTTGAAAACTGTTACACTACTTTTACTTTTAAACATTACTAATTTTTAAGCTAATTAAAATAATATTAAAACTATTAAAATGATGTAATAAAGTGTCAAATAAACAACGCGATAAAATCCGTATATAGTAGTTTAATTTCAATGAATAATATTCGCGTAAACAGAAGACAATATTAGGGCTTATAGTATTATTATAATGCAAACGTGGTACCTATACCTACCCGTGGTCAGTGTTATGTCATGTATATGTCCATAGTCAGTTATTGGAGCCTGGAAAAGGTTCAATTTCTCAATAACCAAATAAACCTTAATGAGGAATATACCTATATTAAGCTTATAAGTAACTTTTTTTTATTGCCATTATAACGACACTTTACGCGTTACTTTTATATAGTCAGGCGCAAGTATGCAGTGGCGCCGCGTGGCAGTCGTCTCATCGCAACCGCTCAGGTAGGTCGCAGCTCAATATGTATTTAATTCGTAATTGGTACCAGTAAATATATATCCATATTTATCATTAAGTTTTTTCATTTGGTCTTACGACAAGAACACATAAGATTACTCCTATAGGCAGACGTACCGCCTGGTGGTAAGTGGTAACTCATGCAGTTATACAGTGTCAACGGTCATCATGGCAGAAATATGTATTAACAAACAATATATCACATCTAGTCTTGTTAAGTTACAATAATTTACCTAGTGTCTGCGATAGGTATGCACGTTATGTAACGTACAAGAATACTGACCCCTGACAGACAGCCGCTGGACTGGCACACGTCGATGACGTGGCAGCCCCAGTCGAAGCAGTAGATGAACTTCTTGCCGTGGATGTCGCACAGGCGCCCGCACACCTCGTTGCACAGCAGCTCCGTGTCCAGCGAGCGCTGGTGCGCGCGGAGAGTCAGCGGCAGCGGCGCCGCGCCGCGCAGGCGCTCCCACGCGCCGGCGCCCACGCCCTGCAGCGCCGCGTAGCCCGCGCCGTGCGCCGACAGCGGCAGCGCCACGTGGTAGCCCGACATGCAGTCGTCTGCGAGCACACGACTTTACTTAAGCCTCGGTCGCACACAGTGATTAATCGCTGCGAATACCTACTCGCCGCGAGTATTCGCTGTATGTGACAGTCGCCGCGAGCTGAATCCGCCGCGATTTGAATTGAGCATGTTCAATTTTACTCTCGACGAACGCGCATTCGCCGCGAGTATCGCTGTGTGTAACAGGGTACTCGCTGCGAATAGCCATTCCGGTCAGCGCGCCGCTCTAGACTAGACTAGACACGTCTGTGCTACAAGTCGTTTCGTCGCTGCATAGTATATAAAGATGAGTCAATCAAAAAAAGATTCTCTAAAGTGGGAAAATAACGATATAATACGATTCTTGGGTGTGTATAGAAAATACGAGGAGCTGTGGGACACAAATAACAGCAATTTTTTAAAGAAAAACGCAAAGGAAGACGTCCTTATAAAGTTGTCTAACAATTTAATTGAGTTGGGATTCGAAATAGCAACCCTAGAGCAATTGAAAAGAAAATTAAGAATATAAAAGATACAAATAGGCATGAAATAAATAAAATTAAGAAATCTAAGAAAAGCGGTGCTGGTGCTGAGGACATTCTTCTTCTTGTGGGTTATGAGCTTAATCAGCATTTGGTTTGTTAACTCTGCACATGCCAACCGAATACACTGACGTGTGCGACGAGCAGACGACATTTTGAATTTGCGCACCAACAGACTGTCGAAATTCTCGTGTAAAACTCGCTGTGTGTGACAGGCAGGCAGCGAATTGTCGCTGCGATGATTATTTGCAGCGAATACACTTGCAGCGAGTATTCGCTGTGTGTGACCGAGGCTTTACATTCCTTCCTAATGTAACTACCATGGTGTTAAACTGATAAGACAAGAGTTATAACATTGGAAAGGGTACATTTTGCTTTCGATTCATGGGTCCCTTGGCATAAGATTCATCTATACGGCTATACGAGTTCGTCATTCGATTCCATGGGACCTCAAATATATTGTTATAGAAATGTGAATATTATATAACTTAATAATCCTGTAAGGTGTAGGACCATAGAGGATTATAGAGGTGTGTAACTTATATTGTGACTAATATTGTAATGCATTCGCAATGTGAATTTGTTTGTTTGTTACGCTTTTACACCTTAACTACTCGACCGTTCATCGTGAACTTTCGCATACACGTTGTCGGGGCAAGAGAAAAGGACAAAGGGTACCTTTCTTCCAGGAAAATAATGTTTTTAATCTAACCTAACATAATATAGGTACATTTACGCGTGCAAAATCTAGTTCAAAAATATAAATTAGCGGACAATACACCTTAGATTATCCCTTCAGGAAACCGTCTATCGACATTTCCGTTTTTTTTTGTGTTGCTATTGTTCAACCTGTTGTCAAGAGTTATTCAAGCCGCCCTAGGCCTCTGACGTGGCTTAACGACTGCTGTCAATTTGACAAAAACCGGTACTGACTTTTTACGTGCCCTCCGAAGCACGGAGACGCTCAGATGAAATACCACTAAGCGGTCACCCATCTATAGACTGACCGCACCCAACGCTGCTTAACCTCGCTATTTGTTTAACGATCAGTGAATGCAACTGGCTATGAGCGCCTAATTTCTATTATGGCAGCTAATGTTAGCGGTGACTAGCCAACTGCTCAGATGATATTTTAGGGCAGATGTGTGTGTGCAAACACAAGTGCAATCTCATGGACCGATGAAAAGGCAACCCGCCACGACCGAAGAGAGATCAGGACCAACGGCTTTACGTAGACAACACCACTAACTTTCTAACTCCGGAATGCTAAAGCATTACGAGACAGTAAAACTAAGTAACTTTTTGAACACGCTGCGTCACCATGGCAGTCAAATTGAGTAATATACAAGAGTAATATATATGTTGTACACGAAAGCTTACACATAATATCGCGTAGAAACGAGTACGATACCGTCAGTAATGTTTACTAATAATGAGACGATAATAAAAACTTGGAACACAGGCTGCCGTTGTAGGCGAGCAACGTAAGATATAAATAAACGATCGTTATCGCAACTACATGAACACACAATTCGACTGTGTAAACAGATAATGCGAGTAAAAATAATTTACTCTCTACTAAAACTTGCCAAAATGTTTGATACCCTATATCATAATCAGTTCAATGCGTATTATAATAATATAAAGAAAATATTAAGAGAGTATACATACATATGTACCTACAAAGAGTAGGTAAATATAACACGCACATTGCGTCAGTTCTCATAATAGAAGGCAAGCCTATCACATGCCATCGTCCTCACAGGAAAACCTAGTAACACTTTTCCCAAATCAAAGATTGAATTCAAGAACTGTGTATCATACGTGACTGCAAATCACACAATCACACAGTCTCACACTTATATCTCTTAAAAATTGGCACAGATGTATAAAATCCACATTTCGCCAGCTATTGCTACTAATAAGTCTACGATATAGGGATATTGCTGTCTATCACCGTCTATCAGGCACGGTGCCAGACTTCGCACGGCTACTGAGAATTGATTGACAGCAAAACCCAGTAACACCTACACTTACACCCGACCTGGGTATTGAGCTCGAGAACTCATGCACAGCAGTCGCATTCAAAAACGCTGCGCCACCGAGTGCAAATCATTTCCAATATTACCCGATGGATGTAGTCCTTTATACAGGTTGTATACTTCGTTACAAAAACAGGTAAGCTTGTCGTTTGCTTCTACTGATTGCGTTTGTGGTGCCTGCGGCGAGAGTATTTGCAGTCTTGTTCCCTATTTTGCTAACAAAATGTATTTTGCTAACAAAATATATTTTGCTATCAAAATGTATTTTGCTATCAAAATGGTTACTCGTTTTAAGAAAGTACGTAAAATAATAAGAACATGCGAACGCTTTTAAGTACAACATAGACTTACCCTCTGAATCCGTGATGATCGACGTAATCTCATCGTCACTTTCGACAAAATATCTCGTAAAGAATTTGCTGCATTTTGAGTTCTCCGAATGCACTAAGTAAGGGTCTTGAGCGTTAACAGGACAGTCTGATAACGTCTTTGAGGTATTATCGTGCACAGCCACGGTTTTAAGAGAGCCATCGTCCAACATCTCCATTACTCTATACTCAGATTCGCTATTGTGGTCAGATTCTAACGCTGACAGTCCATTACTCTTCAGATCTGTACTGGTGGTCGGTGAAGGTGGTCTACTAATCTGGTTATGAGCTCGTAACACCACGCTTTCTACCGGAGGTGACTTTGGACGCCTCAACTGACTTTTACTCGTAGACCCGATAAAATATTTCCTATTACTTCTCAGCACTCTGAAAGGAACTATGTTTTCGTTGTTGTCCTCTGAAAACTCGTATTTCTTGTCAGCTAGCCTTCGTTTCCGAAACATACTGAGTTTTTCGCATTTAGTCTCCGTTTCCTCTACAAATTCGTACGCCTTCTCTGCTATTATCCTATGCGTTTCATTGAATCGTGACATGCTTTCTGCAGGCCGACGTCTTGGCGACCGTAGCGGTGGACTTATCAAGGTTCTGATCGAAGGCGACGGTCCCTCCCATTCCTCCACTAAGTTGTGTGAAATGGAGGACGCTTGGATACATAATTCTTGTCCCATGACATCAGGAAGTCGTACCGGTTTGGATATTTGGTACGGCTCCATTTCTAAGTCAGAGAAATCGGCCAGAATGTTTTGTACGACATTGTTTTGGTACTTCGGGGACTGGAAAGCTGCTGAGACGTCTGACGCTGGTGTACTGGGATTGGTGTCCATGGAATTAGTTTCCTCCCTATCTAATGAATATTTGTTATCTTCTGTGATATCACTTCTTTCAGGATCGGGTTTGACGAAATCTATTTCTAGTATGTGTATGAAATCTGTGTATATTATGATTTGATTTGAATATGCTAATTGGACAACGGGCTCGTACATGCTCGAGTCTGACGTGCAAAAGAATTTTGTGTGTATAGCGAAGTTGTGTTCTAAGCATCTTTTGCCCCAATTTAAATCATCTGAAAGAGAAAATAATTGTAGTTGAAGTGATTTAGTGCCGAATAATGTGGGTAGTTGTGAAATAAAATGACGGTACATACCTTCATCTCTTGAAAATGTTGCACATTTCTTACACCCTAAACGAGGTACTCCGATAACACTGAGGTAGGACCGTTCAGAGCAGGAATCTCTGTGAAACATAAGTACATCTTAGAATTGAAAATTACCTGAATAACTATCTCGTATAAAAATAATCGTCATAAACAGTTTATAATTAATGTTGGTGGAAATTTGGAAATTCATTTGCATGATTCAGATTCGGAAATAGCTACTTTATTAAAGTTAGATCACGTCAAAATACCTTTATATATATTTCTATAATATACATATAATATTTTTTAAATGTAGGGATTGCCATTGGGCCTGCCCATTGGGGGAGACATGCTATCCCATTTTAAATGGCAACAATAAGATTGCGGAAAACTAACTTGCTCCCTCCTTTTAATATTTTGCCATGGGGTTAACTCTATGGAAGCAAATCGATACGAAGCAATACATTTTTAATGTGCCTGAGATGTCGACAGATGAGAAATTGGGCATTTTGCTGTATCCTTGCGGTGGGTGCCTGTCAACGGGGAGAACTGGTAATTTATTTATTTTGATCTAATGTTGTAATCTTTTTTTATTGCGCTCACTGTGCAGTGACCCATTTTTGCAGGAATTGCAACCCCCTCATTGAATCCCTACTTCATTAACTCCCGTAGCCCTCATAGTTCGTTGCCACATTAATCCATTAAAATAATGTGTAACTCTTGCTAAAAACTTCTTCAATTGCAACCTATTCTAGTCTAAACAGTTTTTCTTCTGCCACTACTGGGAGGGACTTTACAAACATTTAACTAATAGTGAAAAAGCATAATTAGACTCTAAACAACTAATAGAAGATCAATTTTGGGATACTTTTTGTCCTCTTTTGGGATAGAACCAGTAACCTCTACCATTGCGCCATTAGTGCAAGCAGTACAATAGGTATTTGTTCAAGTGACCCCCTCACTATGAACAATGTATCGAATTTTACGAGGTCAAGTGCAGCACGAGTCAAAGATTAATTCGATCCACAGTTAGTTCAAGTGCTGTTTGTTTCCTTTATTGCAATGTTTGTAAAAGTCAATACAACATACAACATGTGTAACTATCTCAAGGGTGGCGTCAGATATTTTAAAACTACAAGATTGATAAGGCAAGAGAAAATTACGTTGAAGGAAATGCTATATAGTTGCTATACCGTCAGAATAAGTTAAAACTGTACTGATGTACGAAAATACAGTTTATAGTATATCATCAATACAACCCGTCCAATCATAACCCGATTTCTGGTGTTGTCCGAATTCAACAACTTGAATTGATCCGAAAGTATAGCAGGTTAGATTTTGCGCATCACTGGTTCACCTCAATAGTGCTAGGAATGGAATTCTACTAACCCAATGTCTTAATTAGTTCAGGAACACATTACCATGGAATGTGTAAATACCATCATAGTTGTCATAAACAATACGGAAGTGCCCTTGCTCGTATATATTTCCCGTCTATGCTATAAATAAGTGCATTACATATGCTTAATGTCGATGAGATAGGCGCGGGCGTTGGTTAAGGTCAATGAGCCAGGCTTTCAAAGCGCGCTCGTTTCGATTGTATTTCATTAATCAATATATTTGTTTTTATAGGAAATATTAAGGCGGCAAACAAGGGATGGTAAGCGCTTCTTATGGCTTATGAGACCTTTAAACATCAGCGTGTTTCTACTGGTGTTGCTAAAATACTTAACCTATGACCAAGTCCCTTATTTTTCGAAGGGAAAACCTTTCGCTCTCCCTTTGGTGCATACAATTAACTGCCACAAACTGCAGCCACACTCAGAACATTTGAGGATAACACAAATAGTTGTCTCCTGTTGGATTTGAACCACAGCAGAGAGCTTAGCAGCAGGGATATTGCGATCGCTTGCTTATTGCGCCGTAGAGCTCTGGCACCCCTCTCCACCGCAGTAACATAACACAAGAATATTTTCCATCAATTTTTTATATGATATAAGTATGAAGGATTCAGGGTTGTGTATCAAGGAACAAATTCTCCTTGTTTACAATAATTATCATTCGATGTAAAATAGGTGAATCGTCAAAATATAAAACGTATTTTACTAAAATAGGAAACATTGTTGAAAATTTAATTTGAAAACAAAATCCTTTTTTAGATTAGCCTAGAAACAGCGTCACTCGGAGTCGCACAAATGCGATCCCTCCAGTGCTATTAGGATGTTCTATTGAGTAAATCTCCGTAGCAGCACTGGAAGTACCTGAGTACAAGTGGTGGCAGGGCAATAGGCTAACCACTATTACCTGACATATACAGATATGACATACACCTTTGTTTTTTTTTCATCGGGGACAAACAATCACGGAGTGAAAACTAAATTATATGTAACACCTCAATTGACTTTCTTGTAATCAAACCTAGAATCCCCAAATCCCAAATCAAACTTGCATTACGCTTACACCACTAGTCTAACGAAACAGATCACCGAGACAGAAAACCTTATAGTAATATATATAAGTATATTATATAATGTCTGTCTGTTCGCGATAAACTCAAAAAGAAACTAGAGTGATTCATGAAGAACGTTTAGGTGTATAATTTGTAAAGGTTTTGTTCTACCCGTGCGAAGCCGGGGCGTGTCCCTAGAAATATATAAAATGCAACTACCGTATTGTGTTGTTAATAAAATCTTGTAAGGGTACTCACGCAATTCCGTAGATGACTAGCACGCCGGGGTTGTGTTTCCATTGCGCCATGGATATAGTAACTTTGCTGTCGACACAGTCGTCGCCGAACAGGGGAACGCTGTGCACCGGACGCACTATGCGGCCAGGCACCCATGCCAGGTAGTGGAGACTGCAATAGAAACCATCAGTAGTAAAGGAGGTATAAAAAAAACGCAATTCTCTAAGAAAAGTAGATTTTGTTTTATGTTGGTTCAGGACGGTTACAGGCAAACAAATAATACGCAACTGCCAAGAATATGTGATTTGTTAAGAGATATGTCGGGAGCGTTTGACTTTTGTTTTACTTGCATGTAGGATATTTTTTTATTTGACATCCCTTTCTGTAGGAATAAATCCTGCATTGCGGGGTACTTGAACAACGGACACAAACACCCAGATTCGGAACAACTAGTTGTGGTTCACATAAATGTTCGTCCCTTGTGGGAACCGAACCATACAACGACCTTGCAGTCGTCGTTTAAACCAATTACAATTAAAACAAGATATGTCATCGCAAATGATATGTCTCTGAATTTATTAAACATTTAACTAAAACTATGTAATTCAATTCGTATGATATCTTGCAAACATTTTACGTTATTTCTGTAATCAGATGATTATCATCTTTAAAGACTCAGCGGTAGTGAATATGACTGCCGGGCATGAGGTTTCGAGTTCAATACTAGGTCGTGCAGTGTTATTGTGTTGTTCTGTCAAGAAATTCTTAGTACCAGGACACTGTCTGGACCTGTGCCTGATAGACGGCAATACGCTAGCCCTTCTCCTACTTGGGACCTAAAAACATATTTAAACAGCTATGTTTGTCTCTGGCTACCTCTTAAAGGATATAGGGTAGTATCTATATAACACACGGTAACAAGATGTAGTTATAAGTAATATTAAGATAGAAATAAAACTGTAAAACATGACTAAAACTAAGTATATGTAATATATATGTGTAAATAATAAGAAATATTATAAGCTTGCACATTTAATAAAGGAATAAAATAAGGTCCCTGATCCCCATGTCAGTGGAACAAGCATAACAAAAAAAAAAAGTATCTATGTAATATGATAATAACAGCTAAAACATTATTTCATTTTTAACTATACCTTACTTTGGACTTATCACACATATCTCATCTATATTTCGACTATAAATTGGGTACTACTTTTTAGTTGACAAGATTTGAAATAATAGTTATGTACCCATTAACAAAGGGCTTAGTGACAGTTGCATAAACAAACTTTTAATTTCTATGCATCTCATTAGTATTATCTTAATCTGTTAACTCATCTCGCGTCTAATTACCAGACACAATTGAAAAAGCATTGTTTTGCGCCCAGCCCTGGGCTCGCCACGCGAGACGGGTTAAATGCTAGAATGCCAGACATAATTGACTATCCATAGTGTCTGGACGTCAGTGTGCCGCTATAGCTCAAGATGATAAACAGAATAAACTTTGTTTAATTAAGTATTGATGCAAAAATGTTCGCAATTGGCTAATACATTTAATTCACAGACCATTATGGCACAGATTTTGCCAAGCAATACATCTTATTGTTGTAGTATAAACTAGAGGCACATGGCTAACACATGGCTTTTATAAATAATAACGAAAATGTAGTGCCGTGGTTTAATTCGTGCAGCACTTGTGCACTAATACAAGTGCTGTAGGTTTAATCTTCATATGGGACAAAAATTGCCTGTGATCCTTAAATACTAAATTGACCAAAGATTTATTCCGATTATATGCTCGTCTTTTTTAAGAATAGAATAGGATACAAACAATATAATAATTTAAGTTAAAATGTGCAGTCACCAGCATAAGTTTATGATCAAACATATACTGAATGTCAGCCAGCACATAAACACTATCAAAAAGATTACAATAACCTACAATTTGTATAGAGATTAAGTCTTATACAATACCTAAAAATATAATAACAATTATTACATACATTCACGCCTGTTTCCCAGAGGAGTAGGCAGAGACTACGGATTTCCATTTGCTACGATCCTGACACCTCTCTGGCTTCATTTACTTTATATATTCCTCATACACGCTCGCCGGTTTAAGGTGCTCTTAACCTGGCCTTTATCCAGAGCGTCTCCGATCTGATCAAGAAACGTTCGCCTAGGTCTTCCCCTTACGACTGTTCCATTCACACTAGCCTTATAAACTTTCTTAGTCAGTCTTTCCTCGTCCATTCTTTCTACATGCCCAAACCAGCTTAACATGCCCTTTTCTATTCTCATTCATTCATTCACATTCCTTATTTTATCTTTCAGAGTCACACCACATATGTTTCTTAGCATTCTCATTTCTACAGTATTTATTTTGCTCTCATGCTTCTTTTGCCATACCCAACTTTCACTTCCATGCATAAGTGTAGGCACTAATAGTCCTCTATGAACAGCTAAACGTGCCTTTTGTGGATACATTTTGACTGTTCATAAAAGCGCGTAGAGCGCTATTCACTTTATTGCCAGCAATCGTTCTCCTTTCAATATCTCCCTCATATGTACACAACAAACAATGATTATACTTACGTAAACTTAGAGCTTTCTCTGAAATACACTTGCGAGTTACAGCTGTACGTGAAGCTAAGAAGGAACTGTCCACACTGGGAGAAGCCCATGAATACATGCTCCCTGAGGTAAGACATTGGCACAATGTCCATGAGACAGAAACGCAACCGAGGTGGGATCCGTTCAAATACTTTGCGGCTTCTATCATTGCTTTTTCTTGATGTGCAACCAAACACCTAAAAGAGAAATAGTTGCCATAAGTATTTGGTTATGATATCCAATCTCTAGACTACTCTGGAAAGTAAACAAAAGGGTTCAATGCTACTTTATTATGTAAATGAACAACCATTCATTTATCAATGAAATACCTTTTGAGGCATGCTACTGATAAATGGCACTGCGTAACCATGTAAAATAGCAAATTAAATGATAGTAGTAGATATTTATTATAAGTGGGAATTGAAATCATGGTAAGCAAATAAATTTCTTGTTGGTCACATGGCTAAGATTTGGGCCAAATGCGTTGATAATTATCTGTTCACCTTTATTGATCTTTTGATTCACATACCAATAATTGTTGGATTAGTGCAAAACTTACAAATATCTGTTCTAAGGAATGAGGATAGACACTGACATATATCAATATAGCTCGTTAATATATCACCATGAAATTCTTTAGAATTAACTGTTAAAATACCACTATATATTATATTATAAATAATATCTAGTCAGGTAATAGAGAAAGCATGTAGCATAACAATGACCCTGCCCAAAATCAAGAAACTATAATCAATTGAATAGTAACATCTAGAATATTATTCTAAGGTAGCTGATTCAAAAATACAATAGGGAGATGTAAAAGTGAGCTTTTAATTAATACAAATTTATTAGAATTTGGATTTAAGCTACCTGCTGTGGAAATTATAACTATTGTTATGAAATAAGCTTAGCAGAGATATGAAGGACCTGATTATATGATTAGATATACCAACAGTTATTACAACTACTATTTAGTCTTGTATAAATTGCCTAAAGGTAAATGTAGCTTCTATTATTAGTGAAATTTTTATTTCTTACATTGACTTGATCAAGTTAAAGAAAAACGCACAGCCTTAGGTCAGAGTTTCTCACATAGAAGAATTTGACATGAATATAGAATCATGCAAGTGTTATCAGCAGTTATCGGAATAGGTAGAGCTAATGTACCTAAAATTCAAAGAACAAAGACAAAAAGTGGAGATTTCCTTATGACTATAAATATTATATTAAAAAAAATTTATCTTTTTGTTATAAACTTAAATATAATATGTATTTTATATCTAACCAAACTAAACCGTATTTTTAGCAAAATTACTAATTATACTAAGAATGAATGAAATGCGGTTTAAACTGCCTAATATTATCTCATCTCAGCTGTATATCTACAATCCTACACCAATGCCAAATACATACATGTAATTCTTATTCTGGTCTTCATAGACCTTTATTATTTCTAGGTAAAAAAGTATTAATAAGAAATAAAAAGCATTCATCATAAGTGATTAGCAAGTCTAGCAAGTATCTCTAAGTCTAGCTAGAACACAATTTAATACTATACATTTAATTAAGAAAAAAATATTTTATTTCTTATATAAAAATCCTTTAGACATAAATAGAAATAAAATACTGTTATTCTTTTTGTCAAATCTTGTTTCAATGCAATGTTTCTAAATACCTATATAATGTTAGTTATATTTATATCATATCCCCTTTTGTTTACATCTTGCAAACTTAAAGATATCGTATATTATGGTGGTCAATTAACACAGACCTGACAAAATCGTTTCTCTAATCATTAATTAATTAAGAAATCATATACATATGTTTTTATATTATTAAACTAACAATCAAGATAAAATATGTCTTAATCTTAATGCCGGAGATAACAAGTTATCTCTTAACAAATATCTTACGCTTCTATGGCCATGTTCATAAAATAAATTAGAACATAGGATAAAAAAATAAAACCATAAGCCCAGGATCAAGCTTTTGAACTTTATGTTATTTTGTAGTTTTAACTTACCTCTCTATTAAATAACTTATGAACAATATTACTACTGTTAACTGACATGTTTGTGAGAGTATTTGAATCGGTTGTTTCGTATTCATTTCTGGTAAACTCATTAAATTTCTCAGGCTTTGCAGCCAAAGAATCCATGTTCGTTTGTTTGACTGAATTATTTTGACAAATATCAAATCAATGTTGCCAATTATAGCGAAAAGATATTGAATGTTTCGTTCAATAACTACAGATATCATAATTCTTGACAGATGTAAATCTTATTGTAATCGAGAATATCATCACAATGCAACGGATACAGCGAGAGCAAGACGTTTGACATTACATTACACAAACGTCAATTTTGTTTCCTACTGTCAACGGCAAAGCGTGTCAGCCGTTTCAAAAAGTGATAAATAAAATTAAATAACGACATTCATTTTTAATTTTTCGTAGGATAATTAATAGTACATAATAAAATAATATAAAATGGAGCCAATGACTTTGGGTAGTCCAACACACTCGCCTTCAAATAGTCCCAATGTAGGATACTTACCACCTTTCCTGCTGGGTGAAATAAATCCTCCAACAACCCCTCGAACTAATAGTCTGTCGCCAACAAAAGGACGAAGCCTTGCTTTTGGTAAATCTAATCTTTTTAATCAATGAATATGTTGATACATAACCAATCACTTTGGTTATAAATGAACATGCACTCAGTTCAACATTTTAAACGAGTGTTCCTTTTTTATTGAGTTATCGAGTGCACTATTATTTTGTATGAAAGTGTCAGGTGTGTAATCAACGTAAGAGGTTAAGACATTTAAAATATAGCATAGAATTTTGATTGTTGCAGGATCTCCAACCAGTCCCACTCAAACTTCAACACCAGATCAGAAGGCGTACCGTCAGAACATCTCAATGCACCAGCAGGCTCTATACAACCAACAGAACATGTATCCAAACATTCCAACTTCTCCAAACTTGTTTAACAACATTCCTGCATCACCAAACATGTCCTACTCTAGCAAACCAAGCGGACCACCTATAGAGGATCTATTTGACACTATAAAAAGCAATGAACCATCCATAAATAAATCCTTATTCCAAGACAGCTATTACAATAACAACTCTATGGTTCAAAATGGTTATGGGAATATGAATGCATCTGTAAATAATCAATCAATCGCAACACCTTGGCAAGACGGATGCCAAGAGCAAGATGAATACTGGATAACAGTGTTTGGTTTTCCACCGAACGCAGCTAACACAGTTTTGGCGAGGTTCAGCAATTGTGGTGCTATTTTAGGTAAGTTTAATGTCTATATGCTTATTGTATTATTAATGTAGGAGTCTTTTATTTCATAGTTATCAGACCTCAGAATGGAAGGTTAAGTTAAATTTTTTGGATTGTACAACCAAAATAAACTGATCCTTCTAAACTATGGAAAGAATTAATAAAACAATTACAATGTGTAGCAATCATATAGCTAATTAATTAAAAATTTAATACAGACATGACTTGATAAAATGCTCTGATATTAATCAACTCTTGGAATGCCTGTTTGGCTGCCAGTGTGCAGCTGTCTCGTTAAGTATAAGCTAAATGCATGTATATCCAAAAACATGTATTTGACTAAACTAAACAGCTTACCTTATAATAATTGAACTCCACATTATACCACTATTTCTTCGACGAGTTAAGTATATCCCATTCACATTCCACTGTACATTTCAATGTAAAAAAAAGATTCCAATGAATTGAGAACCTCCTCCTTTTTTGAAGTTGGTTAAAAAAGGTTTCAGAGGAATTCTCCACTACAACCTTTTTTAGAGGAGATAAAGCCAGCACAGTACTAGAGATTTTGCCTATGGCTCTGTTTGCGTCAATGTAGGTTGAATCAATTTTCTTTTCTTTATTTCTTTGGTTATAGGTTAGTAGATCCAAATCTATCTCCTGTTCTGTACCGCTGGCAATGTGTATGCAAAATTTTATGATCATCAGTTAAGGTGTGAAAATGTAACAAACAATCTCATATCTCCATTTATTATATTAGTAAGGATGTTTATCTAACACCTGATAATTGAGCAATTGGCAGCTCAAGCTCTTATGCAGATAATGCACCAATAATCATAAGTAAGATGTTGTGGATAAAAGTTCGTCTTCCCCCATCACAATACACACATTATAGGGTTGGACACAAAGCATGCAATTATTTTTTTATCCCCTGTTGTAGTAGCTACCTACAAGCTAGGGCCATGTAGGTAATGACCATGACTGGCAATGCAGATTATTATAATTGAAACTTCATTTACCACATATTTGCAGACAAACAGTACCCTACACAAGGGAATTGGGCGCATATCAGATATGCAACAAGGGCTGAAAAAGAGCGCGCGCTTGCATTAAGCGGGCGACAAGTACTTCCCGGGGTCATGGTTGGAGTTGTGGAGTGTAAAGAACCTCCAAGGATCACTGTCACTAGTCCTGGAATAACTTCACCTGAAAGGTAATCAATCAAATACTTTTACATATAATTTGATAACTAAATTAACTGTTTGTTAGCATATCATAAATAAAAACACACTAGCTCATAAATATGTATCAAGTCATTTATTAGATGGAAACCTGGCAATAACAAAGCATTGTGTTTGGTTCCTGAGTGTGCACATTGGATAAGATATAAAAATATATACATAGGTATATTGACTTTACTATACATGTTTGCAGACTATGGTGATTGAAAAATCATTTGTCTGCTTGTAGGTTTCTCATGTAGGCTTCCTTGAACCAGTTTATTTTTCTATATTCCATAATATTTAACTTTTCTCTATAGTATTTATTTTTTTGTGTCATGTCACAAATTTTACCTCAAAACTGCTGTGGTTCTTGCATGTGACAATATTTGTTATTCACAGACAGTAATAGAACTGTGAACCATAAGTTTTGATATGCAGATTGTTACTTGCAGCCGGCCATTTCTCTAATGACGATTAGACTCATCTACAATCATAATGAATAATGCTTAACTAATTTGGTTAACAGAACGCATGTGACAAGTTGATGGATAGTTGGTAATTAAACATGTGTAATGTAATATCTGTTTATAACTCACCTGCTAAATGGACGAACGCTCTAGTCTTGAAATCTGATGACGATCTAGATCTGCAGCTGACTGGACAAATGCCAAACCTAAATGTAGACTGACCAATTATAATAATAATAATAATAATAATTTAACCAGAAATGTTGTAACCAGAAACAAAGTAAGGTGAAACATCAATCTTATCTTAATATCTATATTTACATCTCATGTTTAATATTATTTATTTAAAAAAGCAACTCACTAGGAATCATTTCTGCCACGAAGGACTTATAAATTCTTTCGATCGGCAAAGTAAGCGTATGTGCAAAATTACGATGGGTACTAAATCGACGAATTTTACTTATAAATGAATGCTATTTTTATTACAGATTAGCAGGAGCCCGTTCGTTATGCCCAACGCCCATCCCGTCCGCGCCAGTACCACAACGGTCCAGCGGACTCATCTCCAAGGCGTTAGACTATGTCCTTGGCTGGTGACATTTACTCAATCAGTTTGAATAAATAACTAATGTAGGCAACGGTCTGAATGTGTTTGAATGCAATGAAATGTAGACTGAATTTTAAATGTGTATTTATACAGTCAAGATGTAATGGTTTAACCACACTGTTCGTCTAATCTGCACAATCTGCACAATCACTGCTTAGTTTGGGCTAGATGGTGTTGTGTGTATGTGATAGAATATTATTTATTTATTTAACGATGTGTAATATTATGATTGATGGAGAAAAAGTGGAGCAAGTGAAAGAGTTTGTATATTTGGGTACTTTGTTTACAAGGGATGGTAAACATGAGGGAGATATTGAAAGGAGAACGATTGCGGGAAACAAAGTGAATGGAGCTCTACGCGCTTTTATGAACAGTCGAAATGTTTCCGAAAAGGCACGTTTGGCTGTTCATAGAGGACTATTAGTGCCCACACTTATGTATGGAAGTGAAAGTTGGGTATGGCAAAAGAAGCATGAGAGCAGAATAAATGCTGTAGAAATGAGAGCGCTGAGAAATATATGTGGTGTGACTCTGAAAGATAGAATAAGGAATAGTGTGATTAGAGAGAGATGCGGCATGAAAGTTGATATAGTGACAAGAATAGAAAAGGGTATGTTAAGCTGGTTTGGGCATGTAGAAAGAATGGACGAGGAAAGACTGACTAAGAAAGTTTATAAGGCTAGTGTGAATGGAACAGTCGCAAGAGGAAGACCTAGGCGAACGTTTCTTGATCAGATCGGAGGCGTTCTGGACAAAGGCCAGGTTAAGAGCACCTTGAACCGACGGGCGTGTATGAGGAATGGGATGAAAGTGAATGAAGCCAGAGAAGTGTGTCAGGATCGTAGCAAATGGAAATCCGTAGTCTCTGCCTACCCCTCTGGGAAACAGGCGTGAATCTATGTATGTATGTATGTATTTAAATCTATTTTGCGTTTAGGTACTCTAGTCCATTCTTGTGTACCTTTGAATGCCACAAGTCTATAAAGATATACTATTGCACATGACAGCACTGTGGCTAGCATGCCCAAGATCAAAAGCAATTGCTGACATGTTGAAGACTATTGTTAGGACAGTTGATTCCTTGATCCGCGTTTAGTCTGTAAATAAATTTATAGTCCTTTAGACGGACGGTGTGGATATGGATAAGACACTTTTGTTTCAAGTGTTTGGTAGTAATATGACGCAGCATCTAATATAAAATTATGTTTCCGTCAAAAAACATTGTATTTTATGGAATTATCTATGTTACAAATGTGCTCAATCTCGCCCATAAGCCGAACGAACACCTTTTGTAAATAAAACGGGATACCTACGTCATGTAAAATTATATTAAGGTTGCTCTACAAAGCGATTAAATAAAGCGTGTTTATTATAAATGTTGGCCCTGTCTCGAAATGAAAACTTGAAAAATAAAGAAACTATCTCTTATAACAGTCAGAAGTCTGTCAAATTATCCAGTGTGGTGAATTGTGATGCATGGCCTACACCCAACGGGAACGATGTTCTCGTTAAGTATCCGAATTATTAAGGGCATGGAGTTCAATTTAACTAGAAAGAGCTAAGCACTTTCGACATACGCTAGAACTTTAGTATTCCATTTTTCTAAAAAGAATTCGTCTTTTCCTGTTAGATAACTATTATTTATTTAAGATATTATTAATGTAAATAAGATAGCGAGACGAATGTTTACATTAGTTAATTAATAAATAGTTGAAATATTAATTATTTAATATATTACTACATATTATACACCAAAATCTTGAAATCATGCATACTTATGCCATTTCTCTCTTTTAAAGGAGTAGCATTAGTAACAATACGCGCTTCTCGATCATGATTTCATTAAATATTCGAAATGTATTAATCGTTGAAATTAATAGAATATTTGTATTGGCGACACGCAATTACGAACAGCCAGATTATACATGTATTCGAGTACATGGAGCGTAAAAGATAAAGATTGAAGGAAGACGTAAAAAGGAGATCATCGTTTGCCGCGTGTTATATATAACATAGTCATCACAATTCACAATCGACAAGGACTTATCAATCACTCATGTCATCTAGAGAATTTCGAGTATTCGTTTACAATTCAACTAATAATATTTAATGACAACGAATTGTCTAACATTGGGATGCGGGTTCATACCATATTTGAATATTTTATTTCTTTTTTCGTAAATTGAACATAGCTAATGTTTAGTCCAATATATTAATCTGTTAACAATGAAATTGACTTAAAATTGTAAATCTCTAAGACTGTAAACTTTCATATTTTCTGTAACAATATTAACATCTTTAAATGACTTGTACCCATTGTATCTTTAGCTGTACAGATTAGACGAAACTATTCAATACTTCCATGTAATGTAACAATATAATAAATACTAAGTAAACAGGAACAGCAATTATTTTATCAGATAAGAAATAAAATAACTTGTTGTATCTTAAATAATGAATATTTTTATTTCTAAATATTACATATAAAATACTTAAATTACAGAGATTTTCTTTTATTTCTTGTTATTATTAAGTTACTATCCAAGGTTCAAAACTGTTATACTAACAAGCTGAAAGAGAGGTTACAATATACATAATTTAAACAAAAATAAATTAAAACGACCATTGTATTTGAGTGGGTATTCTAAGTCGACTATTGAATTTAAATATATAGATAGATCCTTGTGTAGTGCTATTAATTCAACAATTAGTTCGGAATTCACACAAGTGAACATAGAAATCTATATTAATCTATACTCTTTCCTATAAGAGCATTTAATACAATTAAAAACTATTCTAGCATCATAAATATTAGTTGTCACTCATCTGACCCGTAAAACAAGATGTACTAAGTCCAAATGTTTACGATTGATAAAAGAAAACGCTAGTCGGTTCTCTTACATTGTGATTGTCCTGTTTTATTCCATCGAGGTCGTCTGCTGGCGACGCTGCGCATCACAGTCTCCGGCCATGCCTAAAATGGTCCAATATCTACAATACATTAAATTTTCTGGATGATTTTATAACTAGTATATTTTTATTCATATTGATGTAGCTTTTGTATGTCTTTAAATCCATTTCTTGTATTTATTACCAGGCATTACACAACACTTTAGGAAAAACTAGCTTTGGCTAGAAAAATACATATTCAACAATACATTTAACAAGATATTATCAAAAAGAAAGTGCTGTTTCTCATAATCTTCTCCCTAACCTTTATTATTCCCAAGTCACTTGGGGTCGGCTTTTCTGGTATAACCGGATTGGAGTGGATATCAGTTTTTACACGGAGCGGCTGCCACCTGACCTTCGCAACCCGAAGGCTAACGATACCCAAGGCTAGACCAGTGTCAGAATATTATATGGCACTGACTTCCCAATAACGACTGCCATAGATGATCATGGCAGCCGGGACCGACGGCTTAACGTGCTCTCCGAGGCATGGAGCAGGCCATAATTGTCTAGTACCCATAGTACCAAGCTCTGCTTAGTTTGGGCTAGATGGTGTTGTGTGTATGTGGTAGAATATTATATTATATATTATTATTATTATAATCAATACGCACATAATTTCGAAAAGTCATATAACTTCCGAAAGTCAGAGGTGCGCGACATGGATCCTTGGTCCGTGGTACCCGAGACCCTCTGCATTACAGTCTGTTGGTCTCCCCACTGAGCTATCGCTGCTTCTCATAATAATCAACAGAATTAAAAGATTTTACTAACCACCAGAAAAATTAAATTTTTATTTACTGACAGTAGAACTGTCTCTTTACGAGTTTGGCCTAGTATCATCTTTCTATTGAACAACTAAGTTGCCTGGTATCTGAGATAGCCAGCAATAGTATTTTCTAATATAAACTTTGACATAATAAAATATAGATGACTAGAAATACAACACGAAACCTATGTAACAAATGTTTGCAAAAAAATAATAACAGCCCTAACATCTTGTGTCTACCTACTCTTTACACCAGAAGACAAAAGAAAATCAGATATATGAAACAATTTGATATACAAAAATCATACTACACTCGCGTGCAACAAATCGACTCACCTTTACAAAATGAAATAAGAGTGATTTATTTAACGAATTAAAAAAATTATATAGAATACCTATATATTTTTAAAAGCCTATTTTATAATATATATATATATATTAAATCTCTTCAGTAATTTTTAAAATATCGTGGTATACACATGAGTGCCGACAATTGACACCTTGCGTTAGCCACGAGTTGTGCGTTGCAACCCCCTATATAAACCCCAGAAGTAATGTACACTTATCAACAGTTGACCTGAACACACCTCCGCAAGATACGATCGCCAATTTACAACCACTCTGGATACAAGACCAGAAGTAGCCGCTCAAGTCGTCGTTTTGCTGCAACAGGGCTTCAGCCAGCGAGAAGTCGCTCTTCGATTAAACTTAAGCCAATCAGCTGTATCCAGGGTATACAGAAGATTCCAAGAGACCAGTACGCCGGCGCCCAAATACCAGTCGGTGCCGGCATACTTCTGAGAGGGACGACCATTTTATCGTCTCGACAAGTCTCGGAAATCGCCATTTCACCGGTGTTGCTGTCCAGCAGCGACTGAGAGAGATTCGAGTAGTAGCTGTCAGTCAATGGATGGTCAGAAGACGACTAAAAGATGCCAACCTGACTCCGAAACGGCCTGCTAGAGATCCTAAATTGACCACAGCTCACCGACAAGCTCGCCATCAATTGGAGCGCTGAGCAATGGCAGTCGGTTCTGTTCACGGACGAGTGCAGAGAATGTCTGCATGGCAGTGGCAGGAGAGCTCGAGTCTACAGGCGTCCGGGCAAGCAATTTTCGCAATGCTGTTTCGCCGAAACAGTGTCCTATAATGGTGGTTCATGTATGATGTGGGCCGGTATTTCACTGGAAGGAAAAACAGAGCTTGTTTTCATCCCTGGTGGAGGCCGAGGAGGCGGTCTGACTGCGAATAGATATGTGTAGAACATTCTTCTGGAGCATGTCGGTCCTTATGAAAGCTTCATAGGAGATGGCTTCCTTCTAATGCAAGACAGTGCCCGGTGTCATACAGCACGAATCACTCGTCAGTTCCTGCAACAAGTTGGTATTCAGACAGACTGGCCGCCACTCAGTCCGGATCTCAATCCCATAGAACACGTATGGGACGAGCTAAAACGAAGGGTTCGGGCCAGAAATCCAGCGCCTGTAAGCATCACGGAGCTGAAAACAGCGCTGGAAGAGGAGTGGGAAGCTTTCCCCCAAGACTTGATAAAGAAGCTTATCAGCTCGATGAGGAACCGCGTTAGAGATGTTATTAGGGCCAGGGCAGGCGACACTAAAAATTGATTAAATAAATGTCTTTATTTTTTATGACATTGCGTTTTTATTTTATGTTAATTATCACTATGATTATTTTCAATGATTCATTTTATTTTGCATTGTCGTCTAAATCTGATTATCTCGAGAATTCTCACGTCGATTTTTAAATTAGAGTATCATTTAGGCTTTAAAAAAATAAATACATAGGTCAACTATATATTTTTTTTAAATAATTAATGAAATCACTCTTTATTTCATTTTGTAAAGGTGAGTCGATTTATTTGCACGCGAGTGTGCTGTACATCATACTTGGATAATTTTTGTAAGTAAAATTATAGTACCTATATTAACTTGGATGTACTTAGAGTATTATTCCTATTAAGAGAATAGTAGGCAATCATCCAATAATTTATACCAACCATACAAAGCTTAACCAATAAGTTGACCGTTAACTGTACTACTATTAAAAGAACAACTAGGTAAACTTTTGTTGCTTATTATCTTATATATAAAACAATAAAGATAAGCATTGTAATCACATGCGTGAAAACGAGACAAATTTACACACAATGTACATATGTTATACACACTCTCATTCTTGCGCATACAATAACAATGCTTGAAGTAATTGTGATCAGGCTCCAGCACTGGATGTATTCACTTACTGCTGCTTTCTAAATTCAATCTCAATCGAAATATTGCTATCTGAGTTAGAATGTTGACGTTTGAGCAGCGATAGCTCAGTGGGGAGGCCAACAGACTGCAATGCAGAGGATCTCGAGTTCGAATCCACGTCGCGCACCTCTGACTTTCGGAAGTTATATGACTAATAGTAGTAGTAGTGTAACAATTTTCAAAATTTTGTAATAAAGCGTCAAATAAACAACGCGATAAAATCCGTATATAGCAATTTAATTTCAAAGAATAATATTCGCGTAAATAGAAGACAACATTAAGTTATATGACTTTTCGAAATTATGTGCGTATTGATTGACAATTATCGCCTGCTCCGTGCCTCGGAGAGCACGTTGAGCCGTCGGTCCCCGCTGTCATGAACATCTGTGGCAGTTGTTATTGGGAGAATGTCGACGCAAAAGATCCCATTGGGTCTAAGTGTCGCCGGTCTGCACTGACTGGCCCCCACATAAGATAAGATAGAATGTTGACAGATCTTCCATAGAAAATATGTCAAAATTATAACTCAGATAGCAATATTTCGATTGAAATTGGATATAGAAAGCGGCCGTTAGACCACTATTTTCTTACCAAGAATGTAGTATACAAATGGATTGAAAGACACAAGAAGCAGTAACTATTAAGAATATAATAAAAAACATGGCTGCACATTACTTTGGCTTCTCTATAGTGGCGTTGGCGAGGTCTGTCATCTTAGGATATTTGATGTTATGCTTATCAAGCTCGCTTTGGGACCACAGTATCATGCGGAGTAGGCTGCACAGCTTAGGATTTGTATACTCCTGGTTCTCCATCTTTAATATAGCTGCGTTTAGTTCGCTTGCAATCTGTGGACATTGTAAGTTAAATTAGGAATGTATATATCTTTAAATCTCTATAATGTAACGTGGTGCCTAACAAGTCAATCACATAGGAATTATTATTCATTATCACAGTATAAGCTAAATATTTACAACGCGGTGCCCACTTTTAATAATGATTATTTAATTTTTGGCTCTCTTGATTCCCTGTTTAACAGAGATTATGATATTATAAATCGCCTCATAGAATTGTTGTTCCTCTTAGTAGGTATTCATTATGTTCAATATTTCAAACATTTATCAAGTTTTGACAACATGATAACATGCGTTATACCTAAAATGCTGTTTGTCATTATAAATGTATTATAGACATAGAGAAATTCAAGACTGTGCAAAACTTCTTTGTTAAGTAAGTTTTGCACAAACAGTAGTCACAAGTAAGTAATCAAGGATACATAGTAGTCAGGCTTTTTCCATCAATTACATAGAATTAATGTTACCTTTTGACTATGTGATGGTAATAGCAGATCTGCAAAGGGGGATGTATGAGGGTCGGGGAATGCCAGCAATGCTAGTGACCGCTCAAGCTCTGTGAGCGCATTAGGATCGTTCGCGCCAGCTTCGGCCAGCGTCGCGCTGGCGAACGCTAGCGCCTCCTCGGCACGACCCGCTCGGATAAGTTCTAAGAGTTGAAGTTGCTGAAAAGGAGAAAAAATTGTAACTCATATCTTTGCAATAGCATTTCTGCTTGTATAACAGCTGAAATTAGTTTGAAGAAAATTGTGTGTTTCTATATTTGAAATAAGGGGTTCACACTATTTGAAATTAGTTATGTGTGGCAAATTTTTAACGTTGACTTGGAGTAACTTAAATTAATATAGTAAAAATATTTGCCAAAATATATTTTACTAATAAAAATCAAATTATAAAAGGTAAAGATATTGTCTTATATGACTCGTAAATTGGCTTGGCCTAATAGACATGCAAGTAAATTTAAAGAAAGTTTGAAGTCTAAGGCAATTCCTTCACGCAATGCTATCACAAAAAGTCTATTTTTTTAAGTAGAAGTGATCTTATTTAAATATGGTAACTATTATTAAACCATTGATAAGGTGGTAACCAGACAAAGAAATAGTACTGTGTCTAGATACAAGTATTGACCAAGAATTTAATTGATTTTAGTTGATGGAAACACATATTGTGTTTCAGTCAACTAAGCAGAATGTATATACTTAGATCACAAATATTTTTTACCAACTTTCATGTATTGCATTTACACCTTGATTCAATAATAATATGGAACCTATGCCATAAATTATTAGGTTATCTTTCACATCATAGATTGTCTGTATGTGTTTTTATACTTTTATTTTAATAGCTGTTTTCTACAAAACCTTGAATCTGATATGAAATAAGTATAAAAATACGAGCAAGCCTGCAAAAGACTTAAATGGCTTTTTAATTGAATTGTAGGCCATAGACAGTTATCCAGTTAGTTTTCAACTGAAAACTAAGTTACCTGTAAGTGAAAGTACAAATATCTGTCATTGTCCAACAGTTCTGGGTGAAGTGCATTGACCATAGCAATGGCGTCAGGAATGCGTCCACTCTGCACTGCTTCACGGATCATGATTCTCTCATCCAAGGAGCTGCAGAGGGCAGGCTCTTGAAGACCTGCCTCTTGTTGGAATTTAAGTGCTGCTTCTTTGAAACCCTCTGAAATGTTTTTGTATTAATTGATTCTCTTATTTCTATAAAAATTAAATATCCCACTTATCAGTCATTAGTTTAGCTATTTTAGCTATAGCTGACCATAGGTTTTGGTTTAATTTTGTAACAAAACAAGCTGATGGTATGTTGACAATTAGTTGAATTTTTAGTGACTATGACTTGCACAATATAAGAATTATGAATGACTTAACATCATCACATTGATGGTGATAAGAAGTAACCAGAATTTATTTCCTTAAAAGGGCACTTCACAAAAAACTGGATCAACTAAAATATAATAATATTCATATTATGACAAATGTGAATGCACTATATTATTAATAAATAGATGTCCCTTCTTGATCAGCCATTAATATGAAATCATTTAAAAAGACAATAAGAAATCATTCAATAACACCAAACAAGATTAGATCACGTTTTATGGTTTATTTACAAAACGGTCATGTACGTCGTGGTAATTTTTCTTTGTTGCGAAATCGATATTTATTTCGATTTAGTGCACATGCCAATGGTTTAATCTAATATTATTAATATCTTGTGAAAGACACACATATAATAATCAATTCGTTTACGTTTGTTTCGTTACCTGTTACCAAATAATTCATTATCAACATATTCATATCAGTCCTGGAGATTTGCAAATCGTCCGCTTTGTTGCGTTCGTAATATTTTCGATCGTCTTTCTCGTTGCCATTATTCGTCGATGTTTCAAAACTCATTTTCACCTATTTTCGCAAAAAGACGACAGAGAAGGTAAAATTAAATATTTTCAATAACACCTTTCAGACTACAATTTACAAATGACAATGATGACAAAATAAGTCGATGAACGAATGAATAAGAATAATATAATTATGAGTGAAGAACGAGACAAATTTAAATTTTTACTTGACAACATTTTCACTTTTCAGTTTATAGCTACACTAGCGCCGTTGATTTCAAAATATAAACAAAACAAAGATATCCTTTAAAATTATTATTACCATACGAAACAATATTTCAATCTAAATAATATTTAAATCTTTTTTTATTTAGATGTATGTACCTAAAAATTCCTTAGTTATTTAAATTAATAAAATAACGAAGAATAAATAATCGGTATATGCAGCAGAATCATTGGCAACAGAAATAAAGTAGTCATTGGCGATTATAAGAAGGTGGGGGTCCGATGGTCCAAGTTCACCCTAGAACTATCTAATGTCTAGCCCAATATGTTAGGTTTTAAGGCAAAATGATAGAGTTTTATGTAGACCACGCCTGCTCTGAAAAAATAACGCTGGATACGCCAATGTACAGGGTCTCAAATACTATTGCTCCAGAAGTAAGCACTCCAGAGTCTAGAACACAATGCCTACCGTGTCTAGAAGTATCTACAGTCTTTTGCATCAAACTTTTGATCTAAGCACCTAGGTACCGCGAGTGATTTACGATGGTGTATGTGTATAGAATCTTAGCAATGGTCGGCCTCGATGGCGTAGTGGTTAGTGTAACCGACTGCTACGCCTAAGGTCACGCGTTTGATTCCCGCACAAGTCAAACATTTGTGTACATAAACTTGGATGTTGGCCTTAGTCTGGTTTTGTTTCTACGTATAATACTGTTACGAGCTGGGCTCGACAGATAAGAATATAAACAATATTACCGACAAAAACACGTTTTATTCAGACACACAATTATATTTAAAACACAACAAACACTATACCACACTTTTTCACTGTACTGCTTCAAACTTCGTAGTATTTCCGCTTCCGTTCGCTTCGATGAACACTTGATCGCTTACCATTGTAAACTGACTCGGCGGTGCGCGTGCGCCCTATTTATACGCGGGTAAAGCGCTTCTAGAGCTTTCCGTACTCGGCGTGTAAACAGCACGATGCTTCGAGAAAGTACCAGCATTCTCTCTAAGATTCTCGTACCGTACTACGCAGTTCCGTAAGATGTCAATAGATGGCGGTGTAAACTATTAGACGGAACCGCCGAGTCCCTCCCACAATGCCGAGAGATGTCACTGGGCGTAACACTGCCCCCCTCTTAGACATGTTCGTCCCGAACATTGTTGGATCCGTAGTAGCGTGCCAATCGATCCACATGAACGATCTTTGGTGTACCTCGTGGTCCTTTCTGGATCCGGTAGGTGACGTCATTCATCTTAGTGACTATGCGATAGGGTCCATCCCATTTTGCCTGCAACTTAGAAGATTTTCCTTTGCTGCGTGCCGGATTATGTAACCACACCAGCGATCCTTCCTCGAAGCCTTTATTGTTCGCCTTCCGGTCGTAACGGGTCTTCATCCTCTAAGACATCTGCTGACCGATCTGTCTGATGTGCTCGTATACGTCATTCATCCTGTTGCGCAAATCATTCGCATAATCTGTTATGCTGCGTGGAGATTCAGGTGGGATGCCGGTGATCAAGTCTGCAGGTAATCGTAGTTCCCTTCCGAAGTTAGCGAAAGCAGGTGTTACTGATGTGCTTTCGTGAACGGCACTACGGTATGACAGGAGAAACGGTTGAATGTGTTTGTTCCAATCCCTTTGTTTGCTTTCTACAACTTTTGCCAGATATCTTTCCAGAGACTGGTTAAATCGTTCAACCATGCCGTCTGATTGCGGATGATAAGCGGTCGTTCTCGTTTTGTGGGTACCCATCACCCGGCATGTCTCCTTAAATACTTCAGACTCGAAGTTCCGACCTTGGTCACTGTGTATCTCTAAGGGCACCCCGAAACGACAAAAGACTTCGTGGACTAGCTTGTCAGCGACCGTAGATGCCTCTTGATTGGGAATCGCAAACACTTCCGGCCACTTTGTGAAGTAATCCATGACCACCAAGAAGTACTTGTTCCCACTTTGGCTTTCAGGAAACGGTCCGGCAACATCTAAAGCTATACGTTCCCACGGGGCTCCAACATTGTACACCTTCAATGCACCCCTGCTGCGAGTGTGTGGCCCCTTCACGGCAGCACAACTCGTGCATTTACGGCACCATTCCTCAACGTCTTCTCGACAATGGATCCAATAAAATCGTTCTCGGATCTTAACCAGAGTTCTCTTAACTCCCATGTGACCTCCCGAACTCCCATTATGATAGAGTTGTAAAACTTCCGGTACCTTGAGCTTTGGCACGACCATTTGCAGGTGACACTTGTCACCTCGAGCATTCTCCCATTTCCGGCACAGAACTCTATCCTGGATAACCAAGCTTTCCCACTGTGCCCAATAACTCTTGGTGGTAGGGCTCAATGCCGCAACTTTACTCCAGTGAGGTCTCGAAGCACCTGTTTTCTTCCATTCGAGAATGGGTCTTATGTCTATGTCCTCTCGTTGTGTTCTCTGCATAATTTCCTTCCAGTCTTCGCTAAGATCTGTCCTCAACATCCTCACTAGTACTTCCTGCTTGGCCTCTTTCCTGGCGCAGTGGTGCTTACACTGGCCGGTACACGGTCTACGTGACAGGGCATCCGCATTACCATGTGACTTGCCACTGCGATGCTGTATCACGAAGTCGTGTAGTTGTTGCCTGCCACGCACATCAGGTGTTCCTCCTACCGGCGACTGGTTTTTGCTGCGTAGATTCCTTTGCTTCGGGCAGCTCAACCTGATGTGGCCTCTCTCGCCGCAGCTATAGCACCGGGGTGAGGTCAACACTTCCCTGGTATGGTGAGCTCGATCGTCCTGTCGCACTGCTTCCACCTCCAGAGTGTGGACCGGGGCATCCTTTAAGTTTTTGCTGCGTAGATTCCTTTGCTTCGGGCAGCTCAACCTGATGTGGCCTCTCTCACCGCAGCTATAGCACCGGGGCGAAGTCGACACTTCCCTGATACGGTGAGCTCGATCATCCCGTCGTACTGCTTCCACTTCCAGAGCGTGGGCTAGGGCGTCCTTCAGGTTTTTGAAATGTCCGAGTCTCACTGCGGCCCTAACCTCCAGGTCTCGGATCCCGTCGGTGAAAGCTTGAACGAGGTTTCCGTCGATGAGCGCAGGTGAGGACTGGTACGCCTTTCGAACCAGCTTCTCCACCTCCAGGGCCCACTGCTGCAAGGTTTCACCAATACGTTGCGATCGGTCTTTCAGCTGGGCGCGAAACACGTGTTCCAGATGTGCGTCGCCATATCTCGCTTCTAATGCCTCCAACAGCTTTTCGTACGTGATGTCTTGACCAAGCGCCTCTAACACAGTCAAGGCCTGGTCACGAAGCCCCAAGGTGAGAGCAGTCAGAGCCTGTTCTTGCGTCCACCCGTTCGATTTCATGACGGCCTCGAACTGTATCTTATAGGCTGACCATGACGATGATCCGTCGAATGGTGGGACTTTAAAGCCTCGTGGTGAAGACGCCACAACCGCAGGTGCCACGATCCCATCGCCAGCCTTGAGCCCACGTATCGTTTTCTCCACCTCGGCGATGCGACTTTCGTGGCGTTGGACTTGCTCTTTCACCTCCTTCATCTCCTTGCCAACCGTTGCGCTGAGGTCTTTTAACATCATCAGCTGCTCCTCCTGGCGGCGCATACCCTCCTCCTTATCGCGTTGCAGCTGTTCCTCAAGGCGGCGTGCCTGCTCCTCCTGGCGGCGTGCCTGCTCCTCCTGGCGGCGCATGCCCTCTTCCTTATCGCGTTGCAGCTGTTCCTCGAGGCGGCGTGCCTGCTCCTCCTGGCGGCGCATGCCCTCTTCCTTATCGCGTTGCAGCTGTTCCTCGAGGCGGCGTGCCTGCTCCTCCTGGCGGCGTGCCTGCTCCTCCTGGCGGCGTGCCTGCTCCTGCATAAACGCCATTAGAGTCGCGAGGTCGGGGTTCACCGGCGAGTGAGCTGCACTAGATGGTTCCGCTGCAGCCGCGGAGTCACGTGATTCACCTGACGTCGGCGAGGGGGCGTCTCCAAAGCGCCTCTGGTCCACATCTTGCTGGCGCTGGTTCCTGGTACGCACCCCTTCCACTTCCTCCTTCGGTAGTACTGGCATATTCTTACCTTACTTCTGACACCAATTGTTACGAGCTGGGCTCGACAGATAAGAATATAAACAATATTACCGACAAAAACACGTTTTATTCAGACACACAATTATATTTAAAACACAACAAACACTATACCACACTTTTTCACTGTACTGCTTCAAACTTCGTAGTATTTCCGCTTCCGTTCGCTTCGATGAACACTTGATCGCTTACCATTGTAAACTGACTCGGCGGTGCGCGTGCGCCCTATTTATACGCGGGTAAAGCGCTTCTAGAGCTTTCCGTACTCGGCGTGTAAACAGCACGATGCTTCGAGAAAGTACCAGCATTCTCTCTAAGATTCTCGTACCGTACTACGCAGTTCCGTAAGATGTCAATAGATGGCGGTGTAAACTATTAGACGGAACCGCCGAGTCCCTCCCACAATGCCGAGAGATGTCACTGGGCGTAACAATACATATGTATTTACAAAAAAAAAGGATAAACATATGTACATTTATCCATTGTCTAGTACAACAGTACAAGCTCTGTTTAGTTTGGGCTAGATGGTGTTGTGTGTATGTGGTAGGCTAGCCGCACACACACAATAATATTGTCAATAAACTACATATTGTCAATAATAATGTGTGTATGCGGTCTGTATTGCGATATTTTTCAATATTATTGAGGATTTCTAGAAATTCTGATTTTGTCACGACAATATCCGGGGGACGCAGGGGTATTGTCAATAATATTGTGTGCGGGCGCGACGCGAGGCAATATTTTAGTTGAGAAAAAGATTTCAGAGCAGACAGACACGTCACGACACACACACAACGTCTTTGTTATTGTTCTAAATGGAGAACAAAAACAGTATGAGTTGTTGTTTTTGACAAATAATGAACAATCGGTAAATAAACAACGGGGGTTAGTATTATATTTTGATAAGTTTTTTAATTATTATTGCAACAAGCAAGTAAACAAGAACAAAAATGATTTTTTATTACTGTCACTGTCATACTATTGCTATTATAGTTGAGTGCTACGACTTTTTTCTTTTTATCCTTTACGTTAAACGAATAACGAATAATAATAAATAACGAATCTAACTGTGGAGCGACTGAGTATCTATAGTGAACTTTTCTCGGAGTATTTTAGTTCGGTCTTTGATACATCTTCCTCTCAGCCAACTCTGTGGGAAAATTTGCCCAACACTTCGAACACTAAGCTTCATCCATTTGAAACCAGCTAACGGGATATCTTAAAATTAAGAATTTGGATGAACGTAAAGGTATTGGCCCAGACGGGATTCCTCCAATTTTTGTCTAAAATTGCTCTGAGGAATTATCTGCCCCATTAACCATATTATTTATGAAATCAATCAGCTCAGGCGTTTTTCCCGTCCTTTGGAAAATTGCGCATGTTATCGCGATTCATAAATCTGGTAATAAGACATCCTGCTCTAACTATCTGCCCATTAGCATTTTCGGGTGTATAGCGAAGCTCTTTGAATCTTTGGTATATATTCCACTTTATAATCATTTATGTAATTATATTTCAAACAAACAACACGGTCTTGTCAAAAAATGGTCCACACTTAGTAATCTTCTTGAATATAAAAATTATCTTTGCGGCACCTTTACTTCTGGCGGGCAAGTGGACGCCATATATCTGGACTTTAGTAAAGCTTTCGACAAAGTAGACCATTCGCTGTTATGTCTTAAACTCGCACACTACGGTATACATGGTTGTTTGTTAAGGTGGATCACTTCGTACCTGAGTAACAGGAGCCACCTTGTAACTGATAAGTGTTATTCTTCTACTCCCGTACCCGTTTCTTCTGGGGTTCCGCAGGGATCACATCTTGGTCCGCTCTTTTTTATAGTCTTTATTAACGATCTTATTAATCGATTATCTTGCCCTGCATTACTATACGCTGATGACCTAAAGATTTATAATAAAATAAACGAGACCACAGATAGTCTGGCCCTTCAGCAAGATCTCAACATCGTTACGGCCTGGTGCTTGTCAAACAATATGTACCTAATTGTGGACAAGTGTTGTGTTATCTCTTTTACAGGAAAAACCACAAAATGTTTCACCCTTACTATATAGAAAATAGCGCGTTAAATAGAAAAGAGGTGGTAAAAGATTTGGGAGTCTTATTTGATAGGGAGTTAACATTCCGTTCACATTACGAACATGTGGTGAAGAGAAGTAGCAAACTTCTGGGATTTATTATAAGGTCCACTAAAGAGTTTAAGAATACACAAAGTACCCTGTCTCTATTTCAGTCTGGTAAGGAGTATTTTAGAATACTGTTGCCCAGTTTGGTCTCCTTATTATAAAACGCATATATATATAACATAGAGAGAGTACAGAAAAGGTGCTTAAAATTCTTTTCTCGTAAATTCAATTATGGTTGCTTAAATTATGCTAAGAGGTTAAGTAAATTTAATGTTGTCTCATTGCATACCCGATATCAGAGATACGATCTATTCTATTTGCATAAATTGGTTCATTCATCTATCGATACACCGGCTTTACTCTCTTCTCTCAGCTTTAATATTTCACATAGATCTCGTAATCCTAACATATTTGCAATTCAGGCATATAAAAATAATACATCATTTTATAATCCAATAGTAAGAATGTGCAGATCATATAATAAAGTGGCACGTGTAAATAAAGAGGTCGACATTTTTGACATAAAATTCAATAGATATAAAAAGATTTTATCAGGTGTACTTAGTTCCGAAAAGTTCCAAGTCTAGTTAAAAGTCAATTTTGTGTTTGTCTTATCTTTCATACGCTATGCGTAATAAAACGAAAACAAAAGAAAATGTAGAACTGAGGCCCCGAAGTTTACCATGGTCAAAACTTTTAAACAAGTAGAAGTGGTGACCTGTTCTTGCTTTTACAAATTTTCACAATCTATTTAGTAGCATATAGGATTTCAAACGGCAGCTGTAAGTTATTAGTTATTAGTTCATCATTCATTTTATTTGCGGAATAAACTTTTACGTGTATGAGAATTGAGGGCCCATTTTGAACGAAGATATACGAAGTAGGACAGTGTTTTGCGATGATATCTTGTTTTTACAAATTTTGTTAGGCATTAGCTTAGATTTTGGCATTAAGACTTTTTCTGTAGTGTCCATAGTTTATCCGGTACAGGTGGGCCGTTAATGCTCTATGTGAGAACTGAGGGCCCAACTTTACAGTCCATAACTCGCTTATTTGACTTTCACAAAATCTGATTCCAACTTTCACAATTCTTTGGGATTGTTCACTAAATCCTAAGCATATTTTCAAAGAGTTTATTTATGTGACCATCTACAAAGATACACACAACTTACAGCTAAATACAAAAGTGTTAGGTCAACAGATTAAGTGTGCACCCTCACTTACAGTAGGCTACAGCATGCAAAGTAAAAACGTACATACAGTTGGCGTAGTTGGACAAAGTTACAAATAGTAAATTACTAATAATAAATTAAAAATAATAAATTACAAATAATGAAATGTATATAATGAAATACAAATAATGAAATACAAATAACGAAATACAAATAATGAAATACAAATAATGAAATACAAATAATGATATACAAATAATGATATACAAATAATGAAATTACAAATAATTATTAATGAGCCTATTTTTTATTTAACTAAATGTTAAATAAAAAATAGGCTCAATCAATGGTATCAGTAAGGCAACAAATTAACAATACAGGTGTTTTTTGAACAAAGGTAAAGAGCTACTAATATCTATATCAGATGTCTTAGATAGTGAGTTGTATTGTCTACAGTCTATTGTCTGGGCAACGCAGCGAAGTGACCGAGGTTAGTTTTTGATGTTGGTGAAATAAGTTATAAGCATTTACACGTGGCAGGCGAGATAGTGTGTTGATTTGAAGTTTAGATGTGAGTTCATTATTGTCTACATTCCCGTTAAATAATTTGTGCAAGAGAGTGAGATCTAGATACTTTCGTCGCTTGGCAAGTGAACACATGTGGTAATGATCGAGTCTTGCTTTATAAGATATCAATCGTTTTAATTTGCGGTCGGTGTATGATAGATGGTAAAGAAATCGCTTTTGCACTCGTTCCAGTAGTTTTATATATATGTATGTCATAGTTTGGGCTCCAGATAACACTATTATATTCTAATATAGAAAGAACTAATGCGTTGAAAAGTCTTATCCTTGTAGATGGCTGCTTAAAGTCTTTATTGTTTTTTATTATAAAGTCAACCATCTTAAGTCCTTTATTTGCCGTATTAATTATATGTTTGTCGAATTTTAGCTTGTCAACTATTAATCCTAAGTCTCGTATATTGGCAACGCGGGTTAAAGCTTTTCCGTTTATGTAATATTGATTTTGTGATGTGGATTTGTTACGAGAAAAGTGTATAGCATTTTTCGATGTTAAGATTCATTTTGTTTGTAACACACCACCGAGTCAGTTTGTATAAGTCCTCCTGCAATAAATTCATGTCAAGTTTAGTTTTAATCAATCTTATGATTTTAACGTCATCAGCGTATAAGTAATAGTCAGAGTACAGAAACAAGAGGTAATGTAATTGATGAATACATTAAAGAGCACGGGCCCCATATGAACCTTGTGGCACCCCGGATCTAGCCTGGAATGTGTCAGACTGATAGCCATTGACGCCAACCTTACAGTGTCTACTGCTAAGGTATGATTTAAACTAGTAGATGAGGTTACCTCCCACACCAAGTTGGTTTAGTTTAGAAAACAGTAAACTGTGATCTACTTTGTCGAACGCCTTTCAGCAAGCCGTGTTTTTGCATCCACGGGAATGCGTTTATCAAGGGAGTCAGATATGGCAGAGGTGTAGCACAATAGGTTTGAAGTATTTGACCTATATTAAGTGAAAGCATGTTGTGAGATAGTGATATGAGGTTTTAAGAACCAAGAAAAGCAGTCAGTTATAAGTTTTTCGAAAACTTTGCCTAATGTGACCAGTATAGAAATAGGCCGATAATTGCATACTAAGTACATTTCACCGGATTTAAAATTTGGTATTCGACGGCTTATATCTCCGTGTTAAACAGAGACATCGACATAGCTGTCTTTGCAAAAAATCCGCAATGTCGAAATTAGTATGCCTGTGTTTAGAACTCATTTTTCTCTCTCTCTTTTTTCTGCATATCTAGGTGCAATTTATGAACAAATAGTATTATTACACAACTACCCAAAAAGGGAGTATAATAGGTTTTTGCAAATATGTATATTCATTTTTTTTATTTACATATTACTACCAGAAAGGATGGTGAAAGTTATTCAATTCTGATTACCTGATCTTTCGAGTTTTTGAAGAATTCAAAAAATATAATTTTCTATTGTGATAATGTTTTTTTATTATGATTTTTTGCGAGTTGTTTTGATATGCTTTTTTTTTAACAATTGCTCACGTTCTTTTGATAAAATGGATGCATCTAATACCGGTCGTGGCTGTGTTGCGAGAGGCGCTCGTGGTGATGGTGCCGGTAGCCGTGCTCGCGGAAGTGGGCGGCGCGTTGCACGTGCACTTAATTTTGGAATGTAAGTTTTTCTTTTTCCTGTTCTGTTAACAAGTTAAGCCTCATGCTTACATTATTCCACCGATAGGTAATTGGTTAGGGTGTTTTTCTGTTCGCTTTGTTGTTTTTTTTTTGCCGACGACGTTGGCAGACTAGCTTGCGGCCAACCTGATGGTATTGCTAACCGCGGCTCATGGACATGGCTGTGTTTCCTTAGCTACGTCAAGAAAACACGGTCAGTCCGCTGCATACCGTAAAATTTAGGAAAGGGGAGGAGGGCAGGAGAAGGAATAGGGAGTGGAGAAGGATTGTCGTGTTTTATTGTAGGCCCTGTATTCTATTGCCATAATATAATGTAACTTAACTTTTTAGGGGACAAAAGTGTCGAGCTCGCAGGTGGGCCATCACAACCGATGGGTGTAGCGGGGCCATCGCAATCGGTGGTGTACGTAAACTTTTATTATGAATTTTCATCACAATTTCAAAGCAATTTTAAAAGTTGTTTCACTTTCTCTCTGTTAGGTCAATGGCTGAGGAAATAAAAAAGATAAGGGCCATAGACAAGAAAAATATGGCCCGGCTTTCAGATGAGCAGAGGGTATGTCTGAAATAATTATGGGCCATGAAAGACGTCAGGCAATTTTTAATGCCCGATGCTCCTCTATCAAAAAATCAAGGTAAGAAAAATATTTTGACAAGATTTCTGTGAAAATGCTTTTTATGGATATAGGTATATGTTTTATTTATTTTTATGTTTTCCAGAAAAGTGTCACCAGTGCAAATGACGTGCCCTCTAACGCCAGGAACACCGAACACTCCACCGCCGCAAATTCCCCAATCTTGGGAGTTGGATAGAAAAGAAGAAACGATCAAGAATAGGAAGGGTGCTTATCGAGCCGGTTTATCTAACGGCCCGGGAGCTCCTACGGGAAAAGGTAAAAGGCTAATCGTCTTGCACATTGGAAGTGAAAATGGATTTGTGGAATTGTTGTGGATTGCTATTATTTGAATCGAAATCAACAAAAGATTACCACGAAGAAATGGACCGCGAAACTCTTAATAATTTTAATAAACTGGTTCAAAAATATAATACCAAAACTTAAACCGGGAAGCGTTGTCGTCATGGATAACGCTCCCTATCACTATTAAATCTGAGATGATACCGACATCGCAGTGGAATAAGCAGCAGATAATAATTGTAACAGAAACAATTTTTTCAAATCAATTTCTTTTTCAGTAAGCGAATTTTTAACAGCTGTACAAATATCAGTGCCCTTTGTAATTGTTAGCAACGACTTTATCGCAATTATTTCTTCCTTAATGACGTTCCAACGGAATATTGAGCAAAAACAGCTAAACGTGCAGATTTAGTGACGTCAGTGCTGTCGTCAAGACATAGCGAGAGCTAATGTCAATGTTTTATTCATCTGTTACATTTTCGGCCAGTTTTAAGATTCTTTATTTTATTGTGTTTCTGGATAGAGGAGTATCTTTGATACGCTGTATTATCTTATCTTTATTATCGAAATCATCAAATAGAGAGGGTGTGCATGCAACTCTCATTCTTGAAAAGGTTTACTATGCCGAGCAATGACATTTGCAGCCGCGTAACTTGCCGCGCTCGTGTGACAATTTTTGCCAACATATTTAATCATAGATGTTGACTGTTTATTTCTGTCTTTCAATGCACTTGCAATTAATTCTTTTTGCTCTGCTCTGGTTTGTTTTTTAACTAACGGATTTGTGATTTGTTTCAAAATGCCGGTTCACAGACGATGTTCTACATACCACTGTTCCAGAACATAAAACACACACCGCCTTGTCACTTTTACTAATCATGCCACATTTATCTGCCCACCAAGTTTGAAATTCTCTGATACTCTTACTATCCTGCGCTTTTAGTTTTTTGCTGCACTAGCCATATTAAAAATAACAGTTAAAATCATAGATAAAAGTCAAATAAACTTTAAAATAGAATTATATCAACGAAATTCACTATTATGTTATGCATAAACAAATTTTCGTAGTGCATAATGAATTTTGTGATCAGTGACGTGCCCAAAATATTGTGTCACGTGCCATTAATGGCACGCGTGCTATTGGTTCGCCATCCCTGATCTATGCATACCCGTATCGTCTTCGGTAAATAACACTTGTGTTTTGGTTGTCATCCATAGCCTCGGTCGTTTGAAAGCTCTTTCATAAAGTTTATATTCGGTCGCACTAAACACACAAAAAGCCAACCTTATCCTTACACAAAATATAGCGAGTAAATTAACTATTTAATAAAAAACGTATTGTGGACATGCCCTAGTATTAAAAATGTTACATAGAAGTATCATAAAAGAGTTTTATTGTAATTCAAGATACTACTATTCACATACTTAGTAGCTACAACTAAAAGCGATTTAATATGACAAACTAAATAGTATTTTGATAGAAACGTTTTAATTAAAATATACTCACATATTATTTTGTACGCAATTGGCACATAAAATCTATTAAAATGTTTTTCAGAGCAGTACGGCACGTGTTCCAAGTTTTTTATCAGACCCAAAATGGCTGCTGCTTGGTGATTGGTCCACAGGTAGCGTGAAATTTCCTTTGGTTTTGCCAATAGTTTAGTAAAAGAAAACTATTCCTTTAAATTTAAAAAAATGCGTTACATAAATGAAGTAACATAGCTGAACTGGTTTTCGGACAAGTTGTTTTTTATTAAAAAAATTACTCATGATGTTACATGACTACATATTTGAAAAAATATACCAACATTCTTCGCAGTGGATCTTGATCATGGTTAGGTTTTGTATGCCTAAATAAAATAGCTTTCTATGTGTTTTTTGAACCTAAATCATCAAAATTAGTAGTTGGAAACGCGTTTTTGTATGGAGAGAACGTTATACCATTTTAATAATAACATTATATGTTTTGAATATTATAACATAACTGATACCAAATATACATAATGTTACGTGCTGGGTTCGACGGATAAGAATGTAAACAATATTACCGACTAAAACACGTTTTATTCGAACACACAATTAAATTTAAACACAACAAACACTATACTTCACTTTCTCACTGCTTCTAGCTTTAAACTCCGTAGTATTTCCGCTTCCGTTCGCTTCGATGAACACTTAATCGCTTACGATTGTAAACTGACTTGGCGGTGCGCGTGCGCCCTATTTATACGCGAGTAAAGCGTTTCTAGAGTTTTCTAGTAACGCTATACCCAGTATGTAAACAGTACGATGATTCGAGAAAGTACCAGCGTTTTCTCTACGATTCTCGTACGCATACCTACTACGTAGTTCCGTAAGATGTCAATAGATGGCGGTGTAATAAATTATTAGACGGAACTGCCGAGTTTTTCCCATAATACCAAGAGATGTCACTGGGCGTAACAATAATATTATCTGAGAAAGTATTACTTTATGAATTTACCTATATTGTTATCGTAAGAGCTACAGAAATGTTGTAACAATTATTGTGAAAAGTCCGAAGACACGTTGTTGTTTTAAAATGGTCAATAATTTTGGTTATGACCCAAATATTCATACAATCAAATGGCCACATAGTCCTACAAATGTAGTGGTACGTTTTCCAGTACTACGTTTAGAAGTTGTCCATTCCACGGTAAGACCTTTTTCATTAATAACTGTAGAACAAAAATAACACGTGGTGTATGTAATAAATCAAACAGTATCCTACCAAAAATAGGTATGAATCGCTAGCCCTACAAGAATATTCGAAATAACATTATTTAGTTTTATTAAATTCAGAAATACAATGTACACTTGTGTCTATGTGGGGTTAAATCGGACCAAATTAAGTCTGTCCCAATCCGAGACTTTTTTTAAAGAGGTCTCAATTCCACACGTGCTTGTTTCGGCTTTCAATGACGTTTTCCCGTAAGATGTTAGCGCGGCCGGTATAGTGAGCATCGCTCGTGCTGTCGTCCGCATAAAATGAATGTTGCTAATTTGCAACATGTCATTGATATGGAGGAGGAACAGAGTAGGCGATAGCACACAGCCTTGCGGGACACCAGCATTTACAGGCATGGAGTTAGAGCAGTCGCCGTCGGCTGCGACCTTAATGCTTCTGTCTGCTAAAAAGCTAGTGAACCATTTGCATAATCTCTCGAGAAGCCCGTAGGAAGGGAGCTTCGAAAGAAGCGTTTTGTGCCAGACACGATCAAAGGCCTTCGCTATATCCAAACTAAGCGCCCTTTGTCTCGTTCGCCTATGCCCAACGATGTGTCAGGTACACTAGAAGTTCACCAGCCGACCGACCCTTAAGGAAGCCGCACTGTTGGTCACTAAGCAGCTGATGACCCTCTAGGTACCGTAAGAGCTGACAGTTAAAGTCCATTATCTTTGAGAAAAGGGGGTTTATTGCTATCGGTCTGTAGTTGGATGGATTTGAGCGGTCATCTTTTTTGGGATCGGGTGGACCAATACTGACTGCTATGATGTCGGGACTACGCCAGAAGAGTAAGAGAGCCGAAATAGTCGCGTTAAGACCGGCGCCAACTCAGGAGCACACATCTTTAACACAATACGAGGGAATCCATCAGGCCCACTAGACTAATGGATGTCAATGGATAAAAGTGCTAAGCGCACTGAGCGTTGGTAGAACCGGATATCCGGCATACAACCGTCCCACCGCGGTATGGTAGGCAGTTTTTGTCCCCCGTCATCCAAAGTCGAGTTGGACGCAAAGAGTTTGCCCAGAAGATCTGCTTTCTCTTTTGCATTGTGGACCAACAAATAATTTCCCATGTGTAGGGGTGGAAAGGATGGCTTGCAGAAATTTCCTTCGATAGCTTTACCAAGAGACCAGAATGCACGAGTTCCCGAAAGAAGACGCTCAAGCCTCTCGCCAATTCTACCAATATGGTTCGACTTCGCCCTTGCAATCTTTATTTTGAAGGACCTGGAAGCAAAGTTATACTCCTTTTTTAGTGCGCTGGTATTTACATCACATGCCGTCACCGCATCAGCCTAGGCTTGGTAAGCTTCCTGCGAGAAGCGGTTTTGGAAGATGGACCAAACCAAGGCCGAAATTTACCACCAATGGGGACCACAGAGGACGGCTGCACAAAGTCTGATGCCATCTGGATATGCTCAATGAGTCGGTCATTTTCGGTGTCAACGCTATGGGACCTATAGAGACACGCGTACCCTTTATTGATTGATAAAACAAAACAAAGAAAAGAGAAAATACTTAATATGTTTACTGAATATTGCACATCATGCCTAGTGGTTTAACCTATGAATGTATTATCTATACAAATATTGTAAAGCTGAAGAGTTTGTTTTTTTTATTTGTTTGTTTGTTTGAACGCGCTAATCTCAGAAACTACTGGTCAGAATTGAAAAATTCTTTTAGTGTTGGATAGCTCATTTATCGAGGAAGGCTATAGGCTATATAACATCACGCTACGACCCACGGGGGCGGCGCAGTAAACATTCTAGTATTTAATACCTATGTGGTAAATGTCATTGGTGGCACAATTATGCTATATTTATTTGGTACAAATTCTTTGCAAGTTACCTATTAAATACCATGTATTTTGTCATTGTTTAATTTAATCAATTTAAAAATAACTTAGTATAATCTGTCCTATCCCGCTCTGCCGAGTTCATAAGTTAACCGTCTTACCGACATTGGTGTAATTAGGAATGTTTTTAGTCCAGCCCCTTCTAAGAGTAAGGATATATAACGTATATAACGCTTGAATTTTACTTGAAAACTAACATCCTAGGGTGGACAAGGCCCGCCTGGCTCCCTACCAATATACGCTAATACTCACCTTTAGGTACAAATATACATACCTAATCAACAAATTAATCATGCCCAAAGTGTAGTCTGAGGACGATCTCTAGATGATCAAAATCTAAATCTCTGCAAGATAGCAAGTTCATCAATTTCTCTGCTGGCGACTTCCCCCAGGCTGTAGCTGTTTCTCTCTCAACGCCAATATACATTACTATAATATTTATGATACTGCTGACCAGTATAAACAGGTGATTTTGTAGATATCTGTAGTCTGCTACAGACTGCTATACTTGTGGACTCAAGAATGTGTCTATATACATACATATGGCACGCAATGTTTCACTGGTCACATGCATCGATATCTGTCAGTATCGAGCAGTGCGATGTCCAAAAGCCCAGAGAAAGATAATGGTCATACCTGCCTCACTGATGAGGAACCGACGGACTTTTAGTGTGTTTCATAACTACCTAGGTACCTACTTCTGACATGAAGGCGTGGCTTGTCAATTAGGTACGTGATTAAAAATTATGGAATTGTACCTCGCAGTAGTGGTAGATGCCTATCTATAAAATTATGGTCTATTTTGAGGTCAACAGTGTTGCGTAAGCAGCGACGTGTTACAATCGTACGCCTACACAAACCATGATGAACCAGTTCTGCTTGTTTTTTTTTTTACCAAAGTTAACATCTGTTAGTTTGTTTATAAACTTTACTCAACTTACCGTTTCAATAGCAAACTTTGTTTAGCCCAATAACCCATACATATTTATTGACTCGCGCTTTTTCACAGTGGGACAAACAGGATGGATATGCATGGATTACTACAAATACACAAATAATAAAATGAAAATCAAATAGTGTGTTTAGCTAATTTATTTTCAGTTCTTAATCGCCAATAACCTACAATAAAGAGCTGATAATACAATTTAAAAAAAGTCCTATCCTATGTTTTTTTATTGAATAATGCTTGGTAACAAATATCGTTTTTTGTATTCAATAAAAAATTACTAACTAAACAATTATTATAAAACAAGTCCCAATAATGATTTGTCGCGTGCCTGTCTTCGTTATAGTCATTGTCGACACCGACGCAGTATATCTAATACATTATTGAGAAAAAATAACTTATATATTTAAATAAAGCTAATTTAATCATTCTCTAATAAGCCATGTATCAGTGAGTTAATTTCGAGGAAATAGTATATAATATGTGGCTAGAGGCAGCCGTTATAGATAAGAATACATTATAGAGTACTAAAGATATCCCAAACTGTCTGATACAAGAGGCCGTTTCTCAGGAGCCGGGCAGGCCGCAGCCCGCGGACTTACAATCAAATTAAATATATAATTTACCAACTACAACTATAATTCGACAACACTATAAAGAAAAGTACAGTAAAAATAATCATTAATCAAAAATCATTATGGCTAACTAATTCGCACTTTCGAGGACAATGATTAAGAGGCACTCTGCGTGATTTTATTATTCGTGTTAGACAATACGTTTACTACAGGTTCTGTAAAGTTATTTTAGAAAATATACAAAATACAAGTATACACTTGGCTTCGTATCTGTTTTAAAGACATATTTCTGTTGACAAACCCGTCTATTAGTACGAGGGCTCGGCCGGCACCGACGCGAGCCCGCGTCTGTTCCGTCGATCCTCAGTCTATGAACACAATTATCCAGCGTACCTTACCTAAAGCATTAAAAGCTAATTATGTGTATGTGGCATCAACTAAACTGTGGAATCTCACACGCGCAATATTGTTAAACCTATTATATATAACATTTAAACTTTGAACTGAAACGAAAATGAAGTGTGGTGGGAAATAAACTGCATTTAAATATGTACCAATAATACTGTACCATGTATAGTATTACATTCGACAATATTGGCGCGAATGAAATTCCACTAGCAATCACAATGTCTTGATTCATTAGGATACTTTACTCCCGCATATAATATTCACATATACCAAAATATGTTTGTCTTGATATATTTGCAGTATTATACCGCAAAGCCCGCCTTTCTTCGTTATTAGGACAGATCTGAAATAAAAAGGAAAACAATATAATACAAGTTTGTTGTAGTTACATTTGCAAATGTTTACCACACTTTATTTTCTTTATATATTTTTTATAGGATTTTCTGAAACCATAGACTGTCAAATAAACATGTAGGAAAACCCTACTTATCATAATATTTTAGCAAACATTTATAAATACCATATATTACTGTCAACTATATGCTAGTAGTAACAAACCAAAAAACGGGACAGTCTAAAAAGTAGTGCTCATTAAATCTCAGCTAAAGGCAATAGTACCGAATTGGTCACAAAAACTAATACGAGTGGACATATACAAATTTGGGCAAAGGAAAGTAAATTATTTGATGCGTCTATTAAACATCAACAACAATAAAAATACATTAAAAAATGTTGTTTCTTGGTATTTATAAAAAGCGAAGAAGTATATTTTTAAATAAAATGCTACAATTTTATAAATAATGATGTTTGACTGAAGTCTCTATTGATCAGTGACAATTTATTATTGTAACAAAAAGTAGTGCAGCGATGAACTCACAGCTGGGGATGAGGTCTTGATGCATGTGGTGTTCGGCGTCCATACCCAGCGGCATGCACGTGGGCGGCGGGGGCCGGCGCTGCACCTGCGCGCAAGGGTTCGGTTATTACGAGACCGTTGTGTGTGACACTGTCACTGCAGGACTAATGAATCCTTATGAACAAATGGCGTTTTTAATTTTGTTATTACATGCGCATATAATGTCTTTTTATTACAAACTAGCTTTTGCTCGCATCTTCGCTCGCATAAAATATAGCCTATGTTAGTCGGCGATAATATAGCTTTATAATGGCGTAAGACATTGACGATACAGCTTCAACAGGTCACCCATCACTTGCCATTGCTCATAGATCTATTTCTACATGATCATAATGGCAAGTGGTGGGTGACTATATTTTCCAGAAGTTGTAGGTACTTTATAATATTGTGTAAATTAATATTTATAACAAGAAAAACGTACTCTCATACACATAAATAACTCTCATAATTTTAAAATTAAGATGTGCATGTTTAGATTATCATTTTTTATAAGAAAGTAGAAGAATATAAGCTTTATTTCAAGACACAAAATATGATAAGCGTACAGTCCCGGAACTATTAGTGGTGCTACTGTTTCCATGGATTACGATACCGGACCTATTATTATGTGTCCAAATGCATCACTTTTGACACATAATAGGCCCGATATCGTGATCCAGTTATGGCGAATACTACGCAATGAATATTTATCATGATTCGTATCGCTGAACCGAGGGGTAGCCAATAGAAATCCCACTTATTGTAACACGATCATGATACAGACTCACGGTCCGTATATCATGATTAATATTGAGCAAACAGCATGTTTAGCCGAGAGTGTTACTACTACGGTCGTTGTTAATGCGGGACGGAGTCAACGCTTCTCTGTCAGTGTCTTTATTCGCGAGTACTGGGCATTACTATGGTTAAAATAATAAAAATATTATAAAGCTATACAGCACATACCTGTTTAAATGTTCTAAACATTAAATGGTATGACTGATACGTTATAGTAATTGCAAACGTTACAGTATTACAGATTGATTTATTACTTATATTTTAGGCTTTTTGTTATTTTATAAGCACTTAATGTTATTAACAACATATTTTATTCGTTTTCTAACGTTTAAGGATCGTCACTGTCCATATCGTGCTGACTGCAATACAAGACTTAATCATTTCAAAATGAAGTCATTAGAAATAAGGTGCCAAGTCAATATGACTTCATAACGCTTCATAAGATAATTCATGGAAGAATAATTACCCCAGAATACCTTAGACAAATAAATCTGACCGTCCCTAGCAGTTTACCTAGACGCCCTAGATAGAGTTTTTAGTCCATTTCGAAGCAGAACTAATTTAGGCAAACACGCTCCTTTACAAGAAACAAAAGCAGACTACTAGTGCCGGCCTCCCGGTAAAACAGTTGTAAAACGAAAATTATATTCGAAAGGATAACCTTAAAGTAATAATACTCAGTCACTGAATATATAGAAGATAAAAATGCTTGGGATTGAGTTGCTTCCACTCACAGGTTATTTGTAATCATATTATTAAGTTAACTGTAATATGAGCTGCTGTGACTATTATTTCATTTATTAATATGTATCGTAGATTTAACAAATTTTTACTTTTCAAATCTTATTGAAGTAACTGTAATAACTACACACAGCAGCTCATATAAGGAACATAATATAACATTAAATTGTATTGATGTAAACATTTGGCGATTGAAAAGAGTGGCCATGAGTTTCTTGCCTACTTCTTCTCATGCAAGCTCTACTCCTCGAACAGGCTTTTCTCAATGCTAATTTTTTATTTCCTTCTATTTATTTTAATTATTATTTTTTATTAATATAATAGTGAATTGACGAGTCCAAGAATTGTTTGCACATTTTTATGGAAATAAAGATTTTTGACTTTGAACAGACTTATGAGTTCATATTAGAATTACTTAAAAAAATTGCAATATCGACATTTTTCACATGGCAGACATTGATAAGTTTAGAACTCTCTGTATTCACGTACTGTGTTGCTAATATTATGTACTGTGTTTTAGGATCATAATGTATTGGTGTTCACAATATTTTTAATAAAAACATGATTTCTACTTTCTTATTAGAACTATTGTTATTCCGTTTTAAATTTATTTTTTGCTCTATCATGTAGGTTTTAATCGTATGTGTTGTATACACCTATAAAGGCATTTCACCTTGTACCATTCCCTGTTTTAAATTATAATTGTATAGTGAGTGTTGATGGAGTAACTTTAAATAAATGAACATGAGATTTATAATTACGTCAATGTAGAGGCGATCATGCAATGACTATTTTATCGCAACTTGACCAGATGGTTATGAAAAGGCTTTCGAGATGAGAAACGCCACAAACAATGTATAACGGTCAATTCTGCATTGACACACACACTGAAGAACCACAGATATATAATTAAGTTGATATAAAAAGCTCTCTCAAATCTCTAGCTTTCTTTATTTTTAAAACGATAATTCACTAATAGTGCCTTAGTCTTGACGGAATTTACAATCATACAAACAACGGGCAAAGAACATCCAGACTCAGAACAACTCAATGTAATGTCTGCCTCAATGGCAGTGGTTAGTGTAACCGACTGCCACGCCTGAGGTTGCGGGTTCGATTCCCGCACAAGTCAAACATTTGTGTGCATAAACATGAATGTTTGTCTTGATCTGGGTGTTTCTATGTATAATAAGTATGTATTTACAAAAAACAAGTATGTATGTATGTTTATCCGTTGTCTAGTACCCATAGTACAAGCTCTGCTTAGTTTGGGCTAGATGTTGTTGTGTGTTTGTGGTAGAATATATCATTATTATTAACTATGCGCGGATCACACAAATTTTAGGTCTGTGTGAGGATCGAACCCACAACATCTGCGTGTGACGAGTGGCGATCACCCACTTTAACAACTTTGCCGTTCATGCAGCTTTTATATTTATACAAAATGTAAAACGTTATCAGTGAAATTATATGAAAAACAAACATTTCATAACAGTTGAGAAAACTTCGAAAAATAAGGGAATAAAATAGTGAATAAGCTTTGTGAGGCATCATTTATTCTACTATCTACTTGTGTGAACAGAAATATTTTTATAACCCATAGTAATATTTTAATCTGTTATGTGTGATAACAGTAAATATTTCGCAAACTAGAGTTCTTGTAGTTTTGACCACATTGTCTATTCTAATTTGGTCCAGATCATTCGGCCTATTGATCGATATTGCATAAATTTTAGAATCCTAAACTTATTGCACGCCATTTCGATTGATTATATACTTTTTTGTTGTCTACTTAATAATATACCTGCGATTGGCCCGCATATTTATTAAATACCTGACCGTCTAGTGTCGACTAGAGACATCGATTGCAGTATTAACACAGAACAAATCCATACATGTTGTACCTGATCCAAGTTGAAGCGCACAAAGGCCTCGTACTGTTCAGCTAGCTTGGTGCTGAGCGCAGACTCGTACTCCGCTCGCAGCGCCACCTCCTGATCGCGCAGCATTCTCTCGCAGATCATGCGCACCTATGTTACAAATAAATACATTTTAATGACACTGGTACAAGGGACTCGGTTAGTCCGAGTGGTTAATAAATAAACAACCGGTAATGCAGGTGACTTACAACTATTTTACAAAGAAATCACCCTTGGAAAACTTTGTAACACTGTTGGTTTCTATTATCATGGATAAAAGTGGCACTTTTAAGAATAAGTAACACACTGCTCTCCCCTGATCCTCACAATCGCCTATTGGCCGCCATTTGAAATGCATTCAACCATATAGACTGTAAATGTTGCAGAGTAGTCAACACATTAATGAGGTGTTGAGTGCAGTTACGTTTGTCATTGAGAATATGAGATAATGTAGACCAGACACAAAAACTAGGTATAAAATTTTGGTATAAATTCGGTGAAGCCCGACCGAGATAAGTACTATATAAACTTAAGAGCCATATAACCTTCAGCAGTGGCATTGCGATGCGATTCCAAGAATAAACAAATTGCTTTGACGATGTCCATAGTCAGTAAGCTTGCATTAGTAGAGCAGCGAATCCCTTGTAGGAAAATCGACAAAAGTGGTAAGAACTCCTATCGTTTGCAGGTTAGACTACAGTATCCCCTTACCATCAGTACTTTTAGACTCACATTCCATACTGATACTATAAAAAGAAATGTAAGTCTTGCCGTCTATTTTTCATGCAGACATTGATGATCTCTATCTGTCTTTGTGCAAAATAGCAGCTTTTAATGGCTGAAAAGGATGCTGATACTTTATAGACAGATAGCAGACACCGAGGTTAGCAGTTAACAATATAAATCCTTACTAATATTATAAATGTGAATGTGAGTTTGTTTGTTACGCTTTCACGCCTTAACAATTCGACCGATCATCATGAAATTTCGCATACATGTTTTGTCAGGGGTATAGAAAAGGAGAGAGGCTTGTCATCCAGAATTTGCTGTTACTAACCTAACCTGCGAAGCCTCGAGCAAAATCTATTATCAGTCATAATAATTCAGTCGGCCTCGATGGCTTAGTGGTTAGTGTAACCGACTGCCACGCCTGAGGTCGCGGGTTCGATTCCCGCACAAGTCAAACATTTGTGTGCATGAACATGAATGTTTATCTTGGTCTGGGTGTTTCTATGTATAATATGTACGTATTTAGAAAAAAAAGTATATATATGTATGTTTATTCATTGTCTAGTACCCATAGTACAAGCTTTGCTTAGTTTGGGCTAGATGGTGTTGTGTGTATGAGGTAGAATATTATTATATTATTATTATTATTATTATTATGTAGGCCGCGGCCCGCCAGGCACGATCAATCAGCCTGGTCGAAGGATCCTCACTATGTGCATGTATTTGAGGGATATCAGACCACGTTCCTCCACAAGGATAATCTAACACAAGTATCATTTTATACTAAAACGGATAGCTTTAAAAAAATGGTGGTCAAGTCTCGCACCTGTTTAAAAGTAAAAAGCGCCCGATGGTGCACTTTCTGCGCGCCGTGTGCCGAGCGGTGCGGCGGCGAGCTGTCCCCCTCCGAGCCGCTGGACGACGAACACGACGCCGCGCTCGTCAGCCGCAGCTGGCGCCGGCGCTGCAGGCGCTTGATCTCGTCACATATCTCCTGTGCCATGCGCTCTGGAACATTCCACAACGCGCATTATACCATTTGTACCCTAGTGACGTCACAACCACACCAGTAACAACTAAGCAATATTGTGCATCATACTCGCAAATATAGGGTTGCCATGTAAATCTAGCCAGGTTAGCCAGACATTTAGTTAAGAAGACCCTTAATTGTTTAGTCTTAGCAACGACATTTATTTTTCGGACGAAGTACGGGCATTGATAGCAATATAACGTGAGGCGGGCCGGAGTGGTAATGAATACACGACAAATAATTGTTTTTCAAACACAAAACAAATTAAACGAGGACAAAGCTTGTCCTCGTCTAATTTGGCCTGACATGCACCCAAAATGCCCGACTGAGTCCGGCTTATTTCGGACGCCTGGCAAAGCTCGGCACATATAAACAATTATCCTTTAAGTCCTGAGGGTTTTATAACACTACTACTTTTGATGACTTGTCTTTATCTATATTCAATTTGATATTGGATACGCTCAAGAGTTCCTCTAATTGATGAGGGCAAGTCCAAAAGTGCACTAAGTCAGTTAGGTTCATGCCATTATGCAGTTTCTACATATAACTGGAGAAATATTGGAATATTACAAAGTGAATGAAATTTAAACTTAGTTATCTTTGGTGGATACAAATTCAAATTCAAATTCAAATAATTTTATTTTGATACATAAGATACCTAAGTATACCTACTCTCGGCGTACTGTTAGTAAGCATTTTAGCCAATTCGCCGCTTGTGCAGTCAATACAGCAGATATTAAAATGCAGTACTGCAATTGGCAAGTATTGTTGTTAGTTAAAACTACTTTACTCGATAATATTGATTTTGGTGGCACGCCCAGATAGCCAGTGCCTAGATAACTATGCTATGCCAATGAATCTCATAATTACATACTTTTTAATCATCATGGGAAAGTATCGATTCACACACAGACTAACGCTTCTGTAGATCTGGGTTAACAATCCATTTTTATTTTACATTTTTTGAGAATGCCACTCCCAGTTTAGGAATTAATTCCTGTGTCGCAGGGGACTTTACAAACATTCAAACAACGTACACAAAGAACACCCAGACTTGGATCAACGATTGGTGAATCAGTCAAAATTTTGTCCCGTGTGGGGATCGAACTCACGCCGCGGCGGTAGTGACGAGGCGACCACTTAAGCCTCTACGCCAGAGGTTCCCAGAAATTTTTTCTCATAGACCACTTTCAAAATTTTGCTGGTTACGGTGGATCCCATGCAGCTACCATATTACCTGGCTAAAATTAAAAAAATTGAAATCTCTTTCTTTGACCCCCGTCGAGTCTCTCGTGGACCCCTAGGGGTCCACCTGGACCACTGTGGGAACTACTGCTCTACGTAATCCGTGCAGTCGAAGGAATTTTGCCTGTTATATTATAGACCGCAAGTAACAGGGGTCGAGTCTGTTGAGGTACATATGACTGATCCTTCAATCGATCTTACGATTGGTTGCAATACATAATATGCCACAGTACCAACAAGGCAGTCCATTCATCAGACAATGTAATCATACTTGTTCTAAAGCTTCTAGAAAAACTTATGATTACTGAGGGACAGCTACTTTTCTTTAGATCCACGGTAGCCAGGCCACGAGTGCGGGCGAAACCGCTAGTTAAACTAGTGACGCTCTTATGTATTTAACCTATTGAGCCGCATCTGCACACCGGCGGCTAGACACAATAGGTTTATTAATTTAATTTGGTGTTTCAAAAATTTTTAGGGGTAAATAACTGTTCTCACTTCGTACATCTATGCAATATCTACATGGTTTATGGGTAAAAATGACAGCCATTTTTGTGCTACCATTATCTCACAGCAAGATTGACTTTGTTTAAATAGTTTTAAATATATCTAATCTGATTATCTCATGAGTCCAAAGAGTTGTTTGTACTTCTTTGCACTCTGATAGTTACAGCAGACAAAAATACATAATATATTAAAAATCATTAAGGTAAATTGATTACATTAAGATCCATACATACAGCAGTTAACTGCACACTTCTAAAGCAAGTAACTCTTGGACATGATTGATGTATATTTTAACAGGACCATGTGGTGTTTTCCTCGACTTGATTGTTGCCACAATGCTGTAGCTACCTCTAAAAAGACCATATGTTATTATTTAATTACCACTACAAATGCACAGAATATTCTGGATTTAATTCCTACACATGTTACAAGTACATAGATAACAAGCACTGCAGATCTCCTGTAAAACAGGAGATGTATCTATACATTCTGTGTTAAATTAATAGTTTGTTAAAATATATATACTAAATAAGGCAGAAATGTAAGGAAAATTACAAATTGCTTAAAAACTACCAGTAATGGACAGACTTTAAAAAAAGTTCCTCACATATATTTTACCATGGGATTCCGACCCAGGCAGTGAATGATAGTGGGTTGATAGGAATTTGTGGTTTAGTTTGAGCCCATGGTCCAAGTTTTAATCCATTGATTAATATAAAATTATAATGCTAAATATTTTAAAGTATGTATGTATAATATAATTTACAAAAGCCATATCTTAAAAAGCATCAAAGTAATAAAATTTATGATAATACAATAAACTATAAATCTTTTCAAATTAAAATCAAATCTTTATACAAAAATAGTATTAATCAAGTTAAAACATTTGTCCTGAAAATAGAAGTATAATTTTGTTTCTTAGACTGGCATATACTCTTATTTTATACAATGCCAGGAAAATTAACATATGTGTAAATGATTTACCTAGTAGTTACTTATTTAAATTGAAAACCCATTATTATATTACTATATATTTTTGACACACATTTGAATTAAATATTTATTATACAAGTATCTTTGAACATCAAAATAAGATTTAAATATATAAATGGAAGTATTCTATAACCATTTCAAAAATAGAAAGATGTCATAAACTACCAATATCCATTTACAAAAGTACATCTCAGATATAATATCTACTCTCAGCTGTAAAATATGAAAGATTAGGTACCTAGTCAAATTCTTAATACAACTTGCAAAAAAAAGGTTCAGTGGAGCCGTTTCTGGGACAGAAAACATTTTTTAGTAATATACTTATGATTACTGGGCAATACTTTTTGTTGCAACCACCTGCAAGTACACTGACTGAGTCAATAGAAAAAATCACTACATTACAAAAAAAAAATACTAATAATGCAAAAGCTAATAACCAAAATATTATGATTGTATCATAATTTCAAAAAAGCATAACCTCCCATCATGTTGTGTTATTGTGGTAATAGATTGCATGAACTTAAGTATTTTATCATTGAGCAGAAATCATTGAATAAACTGTGCCATATTAATATTTGACCTTGGTTGAAGTTTTTTTACCTTTGTTTACAATGTTGTGGCAACTGTAATGTCAGACTGTAGAATTATGAAATAAATAAACATAAAAAAAGACATGCAAATTAAAAAAGTTATTTCGGCTTTGTTTAAATTTTATATCCATGATAATAAAGTAATTAGCATTAGATAAAAAAATAACAAAGTTGATTAGAAAGACAATCCAGGCAGTTATCATGAGATTTTTTTGTTCAATATATCTAGAGGTCTATTTATGGCTAAATAATGTTTACTACACTCATGTTTCAATTAAACATTCCTGTGTCAACATAATGCCTCAATTGAATATGCAATAATTATTGTCAACTTATAAATAAAACCGTCCACTTAAGCACATATTGCTTTGTTAAATATGTCCAGTCATTCTGTTAATTAGTTCAATAATTATTTCATTATTTGCTGAATATGACAAATCGCGTAAGTACTACGCGGCTGCTATCCATATTTCGGCTGAGCATACAGTATTTGAGTCACCAAAATCTGGTTTAGAAGCAAAAAATCCCGAGTTGCTGCAAAAACCCACCCACGGCATGACATTACAAAGACTTTGAAGCTGGGAATTGAATACAAAAACCAACAAAACGACATGAAAAACTCCACGCAACGGTCTTCATGGATCACTCATCTCGCTCTAACGCGATAAAAATATTCATGATGCAGTAGAAACAATGGCGTTAGATAATACAGCTGATTAAAAATACAAAATAATCAACTCACCGTTATTATATTTAGAAACTAAAAATATCGATACACTTCACTGCATTTCGGCAGCCATAATAAAAAAATAAACAAACCTGGGGTCAGCTTTGCAGGTGCAGTAACGGACTCTCCAAATGACGATGGTCTGCTTTCAGACACTTTAATTCCAGGACTTGTGCTAGAGCTGGCTGCAAATGGTGAACATCTTCTCCTTTTAGCAGGCATCTGCGCCATGGACTCCCAGTCCAAATTTCTTTTTAGAGTAGCACACGCCATTTTCTTTTTACGCCCAGCGAATGTCCTCTACCTATCCGATACGATGTTTAGAATTTCTGCTTTTATCACAAACTCAGCAAAAATCAAAAATAATATTAAAACTTAAAGATAACAAGCACTACAATTTAAATACTAAAACTTCTAAATTATTTTCTTTAAGGATTTCAACAAATAATAAAGATTATTTGACGCTCTCCGATTCTCTCACTTCCAATTAAATCCGGCAGCGAACACTTTTCACTCAATTCAATTTTATTTTGACATTTTGTTGTTATACGCAGGCATGCCAACATTCAGAGCAAAATCAACCATAGGCTGCACATTTCTTCAACGCGCTATAAGAGAATGTCATCCGCAACATAAATAAAAAAACTAAAAATCTGATTTTACGGTTTTAAATAAATTAATGATTATTATATAATACTGAATAAAATGTGATGAAATAATTATAATTTTTATTATTGAATTAAGAGCGTAGTAGCCCTTGTCAGTAGTAACTTGACAATCGCTACATCTCTCTATTTTTTCTTTCCTTTTAATCTCTTGATACACCTTGATTGCCACTGTTCCTTTCACTTATTGTATAAAAGTATGTATAGGTCTACTTCTGCCTCTCTTTACAACATGTTATCTTCTAAAATTGTTTTAAAGTCATTTGGGACTTTGCATTTATTGTTTACTAAATATTATATTTCCATTAATATGATATAACAATTACCTTGAGATTTACTGAATAAAGTTGATGCTATAACTGAGTCAAAAACAATTATAATGCAACTTAAAAAATATTATAAATATAAATCCAGTAGCCGTTCACTGCTCAACATATTAATAAAAAAATTGTTTGCCCATTTCACGCCCCAACTGTCAGGCTTTTACCTTTTACATCATGTTTAATTATCCAGTTGAACAGGATGACAAATGACCTTGTTAAGTTTATTGGTATTTGTATAAAAGTCTGTACTGTGTACGTTGGTGAGATAACTCGGGCCTTATAATAAAAGATGGTCATATGCACTACTTGTTATTTACTACTTTTAACAAAGGCTGATTTACTGACTGGCGACGCAAAGCTAGTTTATTACAGGGTAATGAAACACTTGTGTCCCTACAACCTAATGATCCTGTTAGGTCACTGGTCCACACGGTCTCTTATCTTACGTTGACCAATGCGTAGACTTCACTCTAAGACTCATATATGCTATAACAGCCAACGGCCCATTCAATGGTACTAGCGCTTAATTATTCTGCAAACTACGTCAATAATTTTAGTCTTTAACAGACAACATCGTTTATAGTTCATTCTTCAAAAAACGTCCAAGTATATCTGGCTTCGTAAGTCATTGCGATACTTGTAACGTTTGAAGTAGCGTTACCGTGAATGTTCACGTTTCGCCACTAACAGGTATGTAACAGGTAGAGGGTACGAGACACTTGTCACCTAGACTAAGACACCTTTCGTTGTGAAATATTGCCGCAAACGCAATGAGAAAGATGAAGGCAGGTCAGCCCAATTAATTCCTTCAGCAAATTTAATACAACATACATATTTACATTTTATACAGTTTAACAATTTATTATGATTTTGGGCTAATTTCACCTTTAAGAATCAAAGCGCTTAATCTACGTTGACGGTATAATAATAAAGCTAAATCACTAATTGACTACTTTTGACAGCTAGAGTTAAAGAAAAATTGTTTTGACTAATACCTAGTGAGTCATCTCAATAAATAATTATTTGCAATTCTTTGTAGCAATAATACAATTTCAAGTTTTGCTTATAGAAAATATCAATAGGTCTTAGCACCTTTATTTTTGTGTAAAAAGTTTTATTTAACCGTCAAACTGGGGAACGAAATGTCTTCGTCCGCTATGGAAAGTATCCTTTTTAAAGTTTCGACAGTTGTTTACAGCCTCTTTGGTTATATTCTCATTCCCACAGAAGATTTTTAATTATTATGTTTTCAGCAAACCTTTTAGACTAAAACTAGGTAAATACCTGTGTCATACACTTCACAAGCTCAGGACATCTATGGATCCCTATTTTGGTATGTGCCTTATTATTGGAGAGTATTTATTTAGATATAACATGTTATCTGACGTTAAATTATTGATTGCGTTTATATAGAACATAAAACACAAAACTAGTCAAACAGCCATGCAATATGCATGTAGAGAGTTCTACTTAGTTACAGTCACATTTTAAATTAATATTTTAGTATCAGGCTTGAAAGTATTACAAAGAAGTCAATTATTCAACCACAATGTACATATTATAATAAAAATCTAAGGAATCTTCTAGTAAATAATGTTAGTTGGTACTGAACACAGTACCCATTGATTAGTGTATTTTGTTAGTATGTCAATGGTGACCTTCAGTGAGCTGTCTGTAACTCATGAATATAATGTAAAGTCTAGTGGGTCAAAGCATATAAAGGCCAGTGACACAAATATTTGGTCAGTTCTAATTATACAAACTATAACAAGTAGGTTTGTATGAATGACTCATTCAATCATATCTGTTGTTTCTTTCACAGAAACAGACATGATTGCACAGTATAAAGGAAATTATTAAAACATTATCTGTTCAACTAGTTATGGCCACTACTCTTAGTGATATTAGTGTACCCCATAGTCGAAGATGAGCCTGTAGGCATAGTTGACTCAATTTCAGAATTTCTGCTGCTGAGATTTTAAAACAGTATATATTTTGAACAATTTATCTTATCAGGGAATTAAATCTGGGAACTGACAATTAGTTTATCATAGTGCATATTTACAAATTGTTTTATAAAAAACAGTGTTCTATTAGTTCATATTTATATTTTATTTTATGATACTTATATCATGGCATCCAATAATTAATCCTTAATTCATAACCAGAACATCTATTTAATTTAAAATTTGCTGTAAAAGAGTTAGAGAGAAACTCTAAAAAATGTGAAAAAGAAGAAAAGATAGAGAAGGAAAAGGCAAAGAAAGCAATACAGAAAGGAAACATGGAAGGAGCTCGGATACATGCAGAAAATGCCATAAGACAGAAGAATCAAGCACTTAATTATCTAAGAATGTCGGCAAGAGTGGATGCTGTTTCAAGTAGAGTACAGACTGCTCTCACAACTAGAAAGGTAAGTGTTATTAATAAGAAATCTGGTCAGTGATTTGGCACTGTGGATTATGCTAGTACATTTCATTTCATAGATATGCCTTACTTTTTATATTAGTTTACAAAACAAAACAAAATAAAATCAATAGCTGGACATTAAAATGTGCTCTGCACTAAAAGATGTATATTAATTGATTTTGTGTATTGCCCCTATTATGGGAGATTTTATAAACATTTATAGAACAAACATAAAGAGCAGCCTGTCATGCAAAACTACTTGTGGATCATACATTTTTGTCCCATGTGGGGATCAAACCTACTACAGCCGGCTTGGTGGCAGAGGCAAGAAGACTACTAAAACCATTATGTGGCTTAGGTATGAAAGGAGGGAGAGACCATTCTTATACCTTGTTGCTTTAAAACCAGGTCACAAACTCTATGGCGGGCGTCGTAAAAGCGATGGATGCGGCGATGAAATCAATGAACCTGGAGAAGATATCTACACTTATGGACAAGTTCGAGAGCCAGTTCGAAGACTTGGATGTCCAGTCGTCATACATGGAGAATGCAATGTCACAAACTACTACAACCACAGTGCCTCAAGGAGATGTTGATAACTTGTTACAACAAGTGGCTGATGAGGCTGGGTATGTCAAATTTAAAATATATAAACCTGTTTGCCATATAATTAACTGTTTTATTCGCTCATCCATTCTAAGATTTTAGTCTTTCATAAATAGAAGATGGTGCGGCATATTACATGAATTTGGTCCGTCCAACTAAATCTTATGCTGAAATTAAACTACTGTATACGGATTTTGTCGCGTTGTTTATTTGACACTTTATTACATAATTTAGAAAGCTGTTACACTACTACTACTATTAAACTTTACAAATTTTTAAGCTAATTAAATTATTATTAAAACTATTTAGATTTAATTTAATTTTACACTTTCCCCGACCTTTCGGTTGCTTTTCAGCAGCCATGGTCACGGGGAGTCTTAATTAGCTTATAAATTAGTAAAGTTTAATAGTAGTAGTAGTGTAACAGTTTTCAAAATTATGTATCAAAGTGTCAAATAAACAACGCGATAAAATACGTATATAGTAGTTTAATTTCAATGAATAATATTCGCGTAAACAGAAGACAATATTATGTAAATCTTTCGCGTTGCATGATATAATTGAGATATAATTCGTAAAGTTATTCAAGTCTTCATACATGGTATGTATGAAGCAGGGATGTAGCGGATCCAGATTTTTAGACATCCGCGGGTGCGGATGCTGATACGGATATTTGAAGACTCACATCCGCGGATGCGGGGACGGATGCGGATATCGAAATTGATGTGGAAGCTCCGTAATTGCGAATGCGGAGATTGATAAAAAAAATGTCTCATTTAATAACAAGTATTTAATGGCACCGCCTTCGCAAGTTTAAGCCTGTTTTGCAAAGGTTCATAAATTAAACAGGTACTACTGAACAACTGATTTCTTTCTTATCGTAACCTACGCTATATCTGGATCTACATTAACATCCGCGCTGATTATTGCTGATGCTGATGCGGATGCAGATGTCCAAATCGATGCGGAAGCTGCGCAATTGCGGATGCGGATGCGAATATTCGCAACATCCCTGGTATAAAGACTTGAATGCACTTTACGAAATATACGGCGTTAGTGCTCCCAGTATCCTGGGTGAGATCAAAGGCTTTAAGGGAGGGCGCGAGATTGGAAGAAGTCCTCTTTTATATTCCCGCGCCTAATACTAACGTTGCCATTGATCTTCCTTTTCATAAACGGAGCGAGAAAAGACGTCGGTCCTAACTGTTATGAACACCTATGACAGTAATTATCGAAGATCAAAAAATGATCGCCTACCTATTTCCATCTCCTAAAATTATCCTACTTGCTTTTTTGTTCAGAAAACTTGTGGACAGCTTACATAAGTATATGAATATGTTCATTAGTTATTCAATTTTACGTCTTTATTTTTAGATTGGAACTCAACATGGAACTGCCTTCAAGCGTGCCGAGCACATCGATCGGCGCCACGACCGTCGTGTCACAGGAACAAGACGAGCTCACACAGCGACTCGCCAGATTAAGACAGGCAGAATAACAAGCGATGTACAGAGTTACGTTTATGTATCTTATGAATTCCAGATTTAAGCTTTCAACATCCGTGAGCGTGTTCAGTGGGAGTCAAATGTGACGTAGGTGTGACGTCACTGCAGTTGTGACGCAATAGTATTTTGTATTACCGTCATTTGTTTATAGCGAAAAATTTTCAGCATTCTGAAAAGGCAATCAAAATTGGTGCTCTACGTATTTAATGTTGTAAAATTACACTTATGTGAAATTTGAATGTTACATAATGAAGTCAAAATTCCTTTGTTGCCGGTGTTATCGCAGTTTAAATGTTATCTTCAATTAAGGTTACGGTACGTTTTGAATGCTTTTTATGCGTTGGTGGCCCAGGTTGTCTGTGAAAGTCCCATTGCATCGTAAGCAATCGAGCGATGGAAACCGTTTGTAAATAAAATAAATGCGATAAAATCCGTAAATAATCTCAACACTTATTGAAATGTTTTGCTTTGTATATACTTATTATATGAAAGCCACCACTATGTAGTTAAATAAATAGTATTAACTATTTACATGCTGTATAAAACATGTCTATGGAAATCTTTTAAGGGTTATTCAATTTGTTTCATTTTTGTGTTAAATGTTGTGACGTCACAAAGCCTGCGTAATGCTTGACTGCAATCGAATTCCTACACATATTAGCTTTGACAATAATGTTATGGTTTATGTTAAAGAAATGTTGCAAAACGTATTACAATTTTAGTTTCAATCGGGTTCATAATTGTATGCATGCATATCTGGATATGTCAGTCTCCAGGTTTATTTTTCATGGAACTCTGTTCTCTAGACAGCGATGCCTTACATAAAATTTTGATTTGTACTTTATGTCCTGGATTAGGCAAGGGCTCCGACTTAGTAACGCAAATATTTCTAAGATTATTTATTAACGATTCGGTTGTTATAGGCTGGTTATTAAATGTATCCCTCGACAAAATTATTAATGTAAACACTTTTTCCAGTACAAAAATATAGCATGGTCAGGAATAAAATGTAAGTGACATGCAAAGCTAGTAATCATTTTTACTTAAAGTTTAAGATAGCATTCGAAAGATATTGTAATACGATTGTGCGCAACGCTGTAAATACATAAGTCATCACGTGTTATTGATATATTCGAATATATTTCGAATGAAATTGTACACTTCGTTAGTTGTCTAAGTACAATTTTAAAGAAACGTTTTATGGCATCGCAATATTTTCTCTTTCCTCTGTGGCGCAGCGGTAGTGAATGCGACTGCTGTGCATGAGGTCTTTGGTTCGAATCCCGGGTCGGGCCAACAATAAGTTATTGGGTTTTTCTGTTAAGAAATCTCAATACGAGCCCGTAGTTAGGAAGTTGGCGCTGTTAGACACCCCCGTGCCTCGGAAAGCACGTAAAGCCGTTGGTCCTGCGCCTGATCACTCCGGTCGTGTCGGATTATCCGTCCCATCGGATCATGAGAGTTAGGGAACAGAGAGTGCACTTGTGTTTGCGCACACACTTGTGCACTATAATATCTTCTGCGTAGATGGCCAGTCTCCGTTAAGATTGGCTGCCATGACCGAAATTCGGTCTGGAGAACATTATATTATTTTCTCTTACAATACTAATTCGATTGAATCCGTCTTCTAATTGTAATACGTTGTGTACAAGCCGCAAAAGTATAAAAATGGTTTACAAAGTGAACACGATTACTTACGTTTACGATAGATAATTAAGTATTTCACTCTTTAAGCTTTGTCTTTTTTCACATAATTTCCAAGTATGCTAGTTTATTACTGTGATTACAAATCTATGAACAGGCATACAATATATAAGTAAGATAAAATATGAACGTCTTGTAATTTTTGTAAATTATCTTTATAAAGTTATGAATATAATATTATTTTTTTCTGTTTTGTTGTGTTTCCTCACTTTATAGCCTATACCCAGTAATTAGCTTTACCATTAGGGCACGTGGGCATCAATACCATGTTTTCCGGCTTAACACCTGCCCCAAAATGTCCAAACCCATTGTTCATCACCAAAACAGGTGTAAACTTACAGAATAATACTATGATAATAGACATTGTTACAAAACCTTTTGTTGAATATATCAGCAGGGCAGAATTTAAAGGCTTGGAATTTCTGATCAGTGAAGATTAGTTGTCCACCTAGAATAATATTATTATTGAGTCAGCAGCTATTTTTTGGGAACACCTGGAATTGAAACTCTGCTTGCCCCTAAATATGCTGATATTTAACAATAAATTCTATTTACTTTCTACAATCGCTGCACCCAAGTGCTCTGTGCCGCCATGCCCTAATACTGGCCCTATCAATAACCTATAGATATATCAAACAGATAATAAAGATAGACGCTTGCGTACAGAGACTTCGAAACAAGTCTGCGTAGTGTAATAACTGCTATTTCGCCAATTTAATTAGTGTTTGCTGAGTTGGCTTAGGTGGCAAATCACCCTAAAAAAACAAGCCACAATGTGAGTTTCCACTTTTTAAAATCTTTAGTGCGTTTTTCACCCACTTGGTGACATGGTTATTGGCGAGTGTACTACTTCAAAATTTAGAGGTGGTCAAATCATCCTACTAGTGTTTTCTACACGTTATCAATTATTTTATTTCTTTTTTGTGCGACTATTTTACATATGGGTCTATGTAATCAAAAGATAACACCTTTCAACAATTTTCATATAAGTATTTAATGAAATTATAATTATAACCATCTGTTCATATAAATAATGATACAAGACGTACTAAATGAAAACGATTTGCCCGGTCAATTGCACCTATGTAATTTGTGCCCTATCAAGTCTCTGGCAACTAATATAGAAGCAATTAACGATACACCTAATTAGCGCAATGTCGTGTATAAGTGTTGGATTTTGATATAATTGGTTGTGGTTGTGTTCGACGCAAACAGCCAGATCGTTCGCAATCTATGCCATATCAATCCTAAAGCAGTTTGTGGGTCAAAAATGAGCATATAATTTAACTATAGAGTTAATAATAAATTATAGTAACTTAATGAGAATAAACCTTTGTTTTTTTTAAAGACTGAATAGCACTAGGATTTCGTTATGTATCACGGGGGACTTTAGAAGCATTCAAATAACGGACATGAAGAACATCTAGAGTCAGAACGACCATTTGTGGTTCACATAAATTTTTGTCCCGTGTGGGTTACGAACCCACAACACTCGGGGCAGTAGCAGTAGCGAGGCGACTACTAAAACTACTGCGCCATCCGTGATATGTAGATCAATTACATACATACAGATCAGCGGCAGTAATATAGATCAATCGATCAGCCATTTTTGTATCCAGTAGAAATACGAAGTTTAAAATGCGTGTTTGTCTTTTAATTATTAAGTTGTTACGTCCAATATTTTCAGCAATCGGTAAGCTTATGAGAGCGTTACCGAAGATACTTTATTTTATTCAGTTTTGCATTCAACTATAATATATCCTTTGAAATTTCTACAATGGCGGCAACACATTAATTTAACAATTTGAGCCTACATTAATTGAGAGGTACGAAGGTAAAGTAGGAAAGCATGCTTGTTTAATGCTCTTGCGACCTTTTCTCGCCATTTTTGTATAATCTTTTGATAAATTATTATTACACACGTTAATCGTAGTCGAAAGCCTCGAACACACGTATACAACAATAATACTGAGTAACAGTAGATTGAACAAACAACAGAAACACGTTATTGTTAAAATACTTTTATTATCCATAAAACAATAAAAGAAACAGGCATGTATCAATACAAATAACAGTAAACTTCCAACTAATACTAGTAATACGGAAAATATTGTAGTGTGACTAAATATCTTACGAGCTATACGCGTACTAAAAGCTATCTTAATACATTGAGATGTATCACAAAAGAAGCCATGTATATCACATCTAAAACTTAGGAAATTTTCTTTGTAAATTAATCTTATAACAAAACTCCTAAGCACACTGTTCATCGCTGTCACAAAAACGCGGCAAATCGTAAAACTAAATGTAGATGTTGCTTGTAGTACGAGCGGGAAACAGAAAACAAATTTAAAAATGGAACAATTAAAAAAAATAAAGGTATAACTAACCAGCTGTATTTTATCGATTGTGCTAATACGCCACCTAGTGGCAGAACATGGCAGTTTCAAAGAGATCATAGTATACTGGTGGAACATTACAAAGGTAGATTGGTCCTCTTGCTTATGCAAAAGAGAGTGATGTAAATTAATACTGTTTAATGGCAAGATCTTGTGATAGTAAGGAACAGCATATACTTGGACAAAGTGGTCATCTTTGATAGAAATCTTAAACGTACAGAGAGTGGTTACTCCTAGAAATATGGCATTAACATGACTTAGTATCAATAGTATAGTGGTTTTATCTTTGGTGTAGTGTTAAGCGTCCCCATTGCCCGTGGCTTCGAATGCTATGTGGTAGAAGAACCAGTCCTCGAGGAACGATGGCACGAAGGCTTTGCTCTTCGTGTACTTGACAGGAGGCTTCAGCTTGGCCAGCTCCTGTTCGTAGAGCTCCAGGGATTCGGGCGATGTAGCGCCGTTGCCCTGGAACAATTATATGGAATATTATAAACTAAGTATACGTTGTATATATATTATATATTGCGATAGCCCAGTGGGAAACCGTTGGATTGCCACGCAGAGGTCTCGAGTTCGATACCAAGGCGCACATCTCTGACTTCGAAGTTATATGCTTATTAAATAGTTAATTATTGCTTGCTTTAACGGTGACGGAAAACATCGAGAGGAAACCTGCATGTCTAAGAGTTCTCAATAATGTTCTCAAAGATATGTGAAGTCTGCCAACCCGCACTGGGCCAGCGTGGTGGACTACGGCCTAACCCTTCTCACACTGAGAAGAGGCCCGTGCCCAGCAGTGGGACAGTTTGATACAGGGCTGGTATTATTATTATTTATATACATTTTATGTAAATACATAGTCTCACGCCTGTGTCATGAGTGAGCAGGACTGAATTACACCCACGTTTTGCCAGCTATGATTTTAAGTACCATGTAGACAGATCTAAAGATAATATGTCAAGGTGGGGTTATATCGACCTAAGTGCGACTGCGGTGCATACCCACAGACAATGGGTTATTTGCTAACGTGCCCCACGAGCCCAGAATTGTGCACGCTTGATGAAATATACCAAGCAATGCCTAATGCGATTCGCGTTGCCGGCTAAAACTATTTAAAATCTGTTGCTATCCACACGATACAAGAAGAATGTTCCACGTACCAGGAGGCAAGCCTATCTGATGCAATTTGCTAGTAGACGATGTGCTGCTACTAAGAATTAACCATCAGAAAAACCCGGTTACAATTTGCTCGTAGTGTCTACCAACTCCCCCGAGAAACAGGCGTAAATATAATATGTCGGCCTCGATGGCGTAGTGATTAGTGTAACCGACTGCCACGCCTGAGGTCGCGAGTTCGATTCCCGCACAAGTCAAACATTTGTGTGCATGAACATGGATGTTTGTCTTGGTCTGGGTGTTTCTATGTATAATATGTATGTAATTACAAGAAAAAAGTATATATGTATGTTTATCTATTGTCTAGAACCCACAGTGCAAGCTCTGCTTAATTTGGACTAGATGGTGTTGTGTGTATGTGGTAGAATATTATATTATATTATTTTATACATGTATAGTTAGCGGCGAGAATACAGCTATCTAATGGTAAAAGTTTTTAAATTCGGATGAGTTGTTTTTGAGTTAAATCCTTATAAACAAACATAATATCGCATATCGCCCTCTTTATAATGTTAGTATAGAAAATAACGAGATGGGTGTAAAAACCCAGGATTCAAACTCTTCGTCTACATGTGATTTTTTTTTATCAGCAAGTCAATATTTTTTCATTTAAAATATGTGACCCTATACCTCGGGGGTCTTTTAACCCACAGGGTCCATATTCAAACTCGACCGAGGGATGACCCCAAGGTATCTGCACACCAAGTTACAAGTTAATCGTTCCAGTGGTTTCGGAGCTATGCCTGTCACTAACAGACAGACACACAGACCCAGATAGTGTTTTCATTAACCTCTTCCAAGAAGACTCGGAGGTTAATAACTCTACATTAAAGGAGTAATAGTTAAAAGAAAGTATCTGCTCATTATAATAACAGAGTAACTAAGTTATAAATACTTATAGATATTTGTTAAGTTTCCAGCTATTAAAGTAGCTGTTCGTATGACGCCTAATATATTTATTTATTTCAACATCCTGCACGGTCAATTGAATTTAAAGACATTCTATACCAGTCAACCTTGGGTGAGTCAGAGATAAAACAAGGTAAGTGTAATTTTATTCATGTTACAGCAAAAAGTTTGATAATATATTAAGAGTTGTTCGGAAACAACTAATTTTCAGATAAAACTTAATTCTAGAGTGTATAAATCTACATAATTGCGTCCATACATTACCAGCGTATTATTGCAAATATTTTAAGGTATTTAATGTATAAGTTGTTGTATGTAGGTGCTTACACGTTTTTATGGAAGTAAAGAATTTTGAGTTTAATTGCCACAAGCCGTCTTCTGGGCACACTTCTAGACTTCGTACTTTTACTAGCAGGGAGTGTTAAAAAAGAGAAAGGGAGAATATAAAAAAGAGTTTCGAGTTCGACCTGGGAATTAAACTTGCGACCTCTCGATCAACAGCAAACACATACACATGCCCGTACTTATTGAAGCAGTCTGTTTGTATATACATACATATAGAACAAATTAATAGCGTATAATAATATCAGTTCTGTATTAAACTATCCCACAGCTGGGCACCGGCCTCCTCTCAATGTGAGAAGGGTTAGGCCATAGTCCACCACGCTGGCCCAGTGCGGGTTGGCAGACTTCACATATCCTTGATAACATTATGGAGAAATATCAGACATGTAGGTTTCCTCACGATGTTTTCTTTCACCGTTAAAGCGGGCGATAATTAACGAATTATTACGCACATAACTTCGAAAAGTCAGAGATGCACGTCTTGGAATCGAACTCTAGACCTTTGCGTGGCAGTCTAAGGGTTGCTGGCTAGGCTATCGCTGCATTTATAGCGTGCTAAGTTATTTTATACGCAGATAATACTATATACATTACTAAATATACAATTTTATCATTGCTAAATGAAACAGGACTAAATTGTACATAGCTGCTTATTTGCTTTTTGTTATTAACAAAGTATTGAAAGTGTGAGCGACTGTTGATTTTGACCTATTGATTCCAATTCAAACGGACACTTGACTGATTTCGTTCAATTGACACTTATTATTTGCAATTTGAAGTTGATAAATGAACAATCGACGCGAGATGGATGGGTCGTCACATGCAATAGGTACTAAGGACCGCGATTTCCGTTGTGCTCAAATATATTTTTCTTAGAGCATTATATTTTATTTACCTTGACATTGTTTCGCCGGTGACTTTACAAACACACAAAAAAGCATCCAGACCCAGAACAATTATTAAACTATTATATACTGACGTGGCGCAGCGGTAGTGAATGCGACTGCTGTGCATGAGGTCTCGGGTTCGAATCCCGGTTCGGGCCAGCAAAAATGTTATTGGGTTTTCTGTCAAGAAATCTCAATAAAGGCCCGAAGTTAGGAAGTTGGCGATGTTGGACACTCCCGTGCCTCGGAAAGCACGTAAAGCCGTTGGTCCTGCGTCTGATCTCTCTCCGGTCGTGTCGGATTGCCGTCCCATCGGATCATGAGTGTTAGAGAACAGAGAGTGCACTTGTGTTTGCGTACACGCTTGTGGCACTATAGTATCTCCGATGACGCCTTGGGGTCATACCTCGGTCGAGTTTGAATATGGGCCCTGTGGGTCAAAAGACCTGCGAAATATAGGGATCACAAGGTCATAAGGTCGGGGGATATCCACCAACAGAGTGATTTGGAAGTCCAAAGGAGATGCTTTTGCCCAGCAGTGGGACATTACAAAAAGCTGATGGGAAAAAAGGTTACATGAAGACGAATAGGTTGAATCCTGGGTTTTCACACCCATCTCGTTATTATTATATAGTGAACAGCTCAATACAACTAGGAACATTAAAATTTCCACAAAACCCATTTATTTATACAAGTCCGTTGTTTGAATGTTTGTGAAGTCACCCGTGAAATAGGACTCAAAAAAAAAAACTTATGTTGGCGACTGTACTTGAAAGTGTGTAAAGTCACCCGTGAACCAGGACTAAAGAAAACTTATGCTGCTGACTGCACTTATGAGTACACATGAACAAAATTGTGTGAGCCACAACTATACTCCATTTGGTTAGGTACTTAACTAAAGGTAAACAATCTTGATGTGTCTTTTTATCTAAAAGCTCAGTTTAAAAGTAAAATGCTGCTAAAGATCAATGTAAATACAACAAAAACGATTACTAAATCAATTGAACCGTTGGTTTAAGCAGTAGATTATTTGTTTAATATGTGTTTGTGTAAAAAGTCACATCAAGATTGTTTACCTTTAGTTAAGTACCTAACCGAATCGAGTATAGTTGTTCTGATTGTGTGTGTGTTCTTTGTGTCCATTGTTTGAATGTTTGTAAAGTCACTTGTGAACCAGGACTCAAAGGATAGACTTATATTGCTGACTGTACTTATGAGTACACATGAACATACAAATAGTGTAATACTGCCATGATATGTTTACACAAATGTTATACCTATATTAAAATTAAACTTGAGCCTTATATAGATTTTATTGCGATAAATGTATAAAGGAGTTTAATTTTAATATAGGTACATACAAATAGTGATAAATTACAGTTTAAAAATACATACATGCGTCATAAATTTGCCTGTGGGCTTGAGAATCTTGAAGGAAGCGTTCAGGATTGTGATCATGAACTCCCAGAGCTCGCCGCACGCCGACTCCGAGATGGGAATGTCCGTAAGGTCACCGAATATGTAGTCAACCTTCTTACCCTCGTCTATGAACTTGTTCACGGTCAGCATGCAGTCTTCTACGATTACCTGTAACATTTCAAGGTTACAATTAGTTAGTTAATTATAAGTGACAAATGGCAATGAATTGCTGTAAATCTTAGAGTTCGAAAAAATGGTTCAAGTAATATGCAAAGGTCACGTGATACCACGTGACCATGAGGTCAAAGGTCATAGCAATTTCAGGGGTATAACGACTATGCTGTGTCGAATGGCGTTGACCGCGAGTCTCTAGCTCTTACGGTTCTTGAGTTGAAAGTTGTATAACAGACAGACAGACGGACAAAGCTGTTGTATAAGAGTTTATTCGAACTCTAAAAAAGCTAAAAAAGACAACTCTCGTACTAGGAATAAATCCTGTGACGCGTCACAGGATTTACAAACATTCAAACAACGGACACAAAGAACAACCAGACCCGGAGCAACCATTTGTGGATCATACATATTTTTGTCCCGTGTGAGATTCGAACCCACAACACTCGGCGCAGTGGCAGTGGCGAGGCGACCACTTAAACCACTGCGCCATCCGTGCAGTCTGGTCAGTCTACAATACATTCATAGTGTCACGCTTGCATTCCCGAAGGGATAACACTATGGCTTGTGGAATATACGTGTAATACAAGCGTGATAGTTGTATCTATACTAATATTATAAAGCTGAAGAGTTTGTTTGGTTGAACGCGCTAATCTCAGGAACTGCTGGTCCAAATTGAAAAATTATTTTAGTGTGGGATAGCTCATTTATCGAGGAAGGCTATAGGCTATATAACATCACGCTACGACCCACGGGGGCGGCGCAGTAATCATAAACGCGAGTGAAACCGCGGGCACATCTAGTTACCTATTATATAAATATCGCCGTCTACTGAGCATATGTCCAGACTCTGCTATTGAGAATTTCTAATAACTCGATAACAGTGACCGACTCGGTAATGATCACCTGAGACTTCGTGCATCACAGTTACTACCGTTGCGCCACGCAAGATAATCAAAATGACATACAATAAAAAATTGAATATGTCTACATTCGGTTGCTATCTTCTTCTTCTTTCTCTTAAGACTATCTTATCTTTCTATTAAGCTAATTATGCTTTCTTCTTATCCATGTCTTAATCGAGATTGTAAGTAATTCAAAGTGTAAATAGGTATTTATTACCCAAAGTTTTGTCCGCCTGCATCGGTCGAATTTGTGAGTTGATACGGTAGTAGAAAAACTAGTACCATACAATCTAAATTCATACTATATAAAATTAAAATACCACTCACTCACTGACTGACTTAAAGAAATATATGTCATACAAGGTGGAGTCATAGGAAAAAGTAAATATAGCGTCGTATAGAGAATCGTTCAGAAGGCCCGGGAAAAATGCCTGACCTTCGGAAGGTCAGCTCTTGTTGGTGGTACCCCATCGGATCTCTCGGAAACGGTGATATCTACGGGATTCGTTCTTGAACAAAATCTTCCTAAAACCCTGGCAACTTTTAAGGTTGGCGAAAGAGAAAAAAAATAACAAGCTGTCTGACCTTCCCCCCTCGCTATACACCCCCCGCAATCACGCGAAATACTAATTAATATTATAAAGCTGAAGAGTTTGTTTGTTTGGTTGAACGCGCTAATCTCAGGAACTACTGGTTCGAATAGAAAAATATTTTTGTGTTGGATAGCCCATTTATCGAAGAAGGTTATAAGCTATAAAATCACGCTATGACCAATAGGAGTGGAGCATTAACGAAAAATGCTGCAAAATCGGGGACAATTTGCTTATGTGACGCAGACGAAGTTGCGCGGGTCAGCTAGTATAATTTATTATACCTACTGTAATTCGCTATCTTAGTATTAATAGAAGTATTTACGAGTATACAGCTACTAGATGCCATGTTCATGTTAAATTACATTAGACAGGTACTTGGCCGGCACTTCACGTAAGCTGACTCATGCTCTTTATATAGAGCTAGACGAACTTCTAGGTCAATATCAGCGACGTTAATAAATTTAACGTTGCTTACGTCAAAGAACTAGCGCGAGCGAAATTTTGGCGTCTTCTCTATCGTGTGAAATTGGAAGAAGCGTACCGAAGCTACAGGCAGAAGGCAGCTGTTTCTTAATACAACAGAGGTGGAAATGGAGTGTACGGTGCGACTGATAGTAAGCGGTTAACTGTCTAATGAATAAATACAGAAAATAAATATGGCATAATATACATATATGACCATATTATCACTAGCGAGCTACCAAATCGAGGAAAAGGGATAATAGATGAACGGAAAGGAGTCAGTACAAACTGCTTTATAAAATGCGTAATATACATTATTACTTATGCTATATTGCGAATGTGAATCTTAACTACTCAACAAATCATCATAAAAATTGTGCATACACGTTGTCAGGGGGACAGTAAAGGACATAGGGTAGCTTTCATCCAGAAAAAAGGTACTGTTCTCAAGAGATAGAAATTCATTGACAAAATGTAGGTAGGTACTATTACGCGAGCAAAGCCGTGGGCTAAATCTAATTTTAATCAATAAGTAACGCTATACAAATTTTAAATAACTATTTTGTATTGAAATTAAACTGCTATATACGGATTTTATCGCGTTGTTTATTTGACACTTTAACAACGCAACAATAAACAACGCGATAAAATCCGTATATAGCAGTTTAATTTCAATGAATAATATTCGCGTAAACAGAAGACAATACTCTGTAATACCTTTAACATGTGTAACATATTTATCTTATATTATTACTAATGTCTTATAATCCTAACAATATTATAATATATCCCAGAGAATATATCGTATGACGGAATTATACGATAATGTTGAAGACATAGAGCTAATGGCTGGCATATGGGCTGAGAAGCTTATAGCAGGTGGTCGAGTCCCTTACACCGTGTACTGCGTAATGGTGGAGCAGCTAAAGCGAACCCTAGCAACAGACAGGCACTGGTATGAGAGACCTAATAGACCACATGCTTTTACGTTGAGTGAGTATTTTAAATAAATATATTTTAACGAAGAATTTTAATTTTAAAGAAGACAAAACTATTTTGTATTTGTAATACAAATTATGTAAAACCACTTACATACCCTTTCAAATCTGGTAGTAGTTTGAATAATGCTATGACAAAAAGGATGCACGATACAATTGCGACGTAACCACTTACTTAAGAGTGAGTATTGCAAGGAAAACAGCTAATATATCGACGACTATGCCTGGAAAAAAGTTTGGGCATACGAAGAAGTGCTCTTTATACCCAAATTTAAGGTATTAGTACCATAGTTTTAAAAGTAATTCTGATGCCAAGTTCACGAAACGTCTCCTTCAGTGCTATTGGCTGTTGCGTATAAAAACGTACAAAATCAAAGACAAACAATACCGTTTACGGCCTAAAAATGTAAAGTATAATTACTTCATAATTAGGTCCCTTTCTCCTCTCGAGCACGTCCCCGCATATGGATCTGAGGTACTTGTTGCAAGCGCTCATCACCACCTCGTCGATCTCCAACATCCACACGTACTTGGGCTTCTCCTTCAGTAGCTCGTATAGGAGAGCACCGTCGCCCCCACCTACGAACAATAGCCTCTGCTTAAAACATATATGTACATACGTATAAAGCACTCTCAAATATTGTATAATATATTAATAATATATAATATAATATATATTGTATAATATTGTATAATAATAATATCCTCCAGACCGAATTTGCGCCTTCTGCGCAGGAGATATTATAGTACACAAGTGTGACCGCAAACACAAGTGCACTCTCTGTTTCCTAACTCTCATAGTCCGATGGGACAGTAATCGAACAAGACCGGAGAGAAATCAGGCGCAGGACCAAGGGCTTTACGTACTTTCCGAGGTACGGGGGTGTCTAACACCGCCAACTGCCTAACTCCAGGCTGCTATTGAGGTTTCTTATCAGAAAAAATTCAATATTTTGTTGGCCCGAATCGGGATTAGAGCCAGAGACCTCATGCATAGCAGTCGCATTCATTACCGGTGTGCCACGAAGGCAGTTAAATATTTACGTATTAACTAGTAACGAAAACAAATCTCCCGATAATCGTTACTCAAAGGTAAGTGATGGTTGAATAAAAGTTAATAACAGGGGAGGGGCCGTTGATCAAATAATCATTGATCAAGGCCTTGAGAACTATTTATTTGAGAGGTAGCCAAGTGTCAGTTAACTATACTTTTACCTATAAGTTAAGCTAAGTATAGATTGAGTATTACCTCCGTACTACCGCATTACCAGTTTCAGAATAATCAAATCAAAGTTATCTAAACTAATATTATAAAGAGGAAACATTTGTGTTTTTGTATGTATATTTGTAATGTTTTCACACAAAAACTATAGGACAGATTTCAAAAATTCTTTCACCATTAGAAAGATGCCTCTTCACTGAGTGACTTAGGCTACATTACATTAAAAAAAAAATAGGGATCCTTAATAAAAATGCAATAATATAACCCAAGGTGTGAAAAAATTTGTCATAAAAAATTTACGTAAGACAGATAATGACAGAGCTCGTGCGGCGCATATTCAAATCGGCGCGTCGCCGCCCTAGTAAAATTGGATGGAGGATTTGAAGTGCTTTTTTGATAAAGTATGTATTTTTATTGTCAACCAATAACTTAAATATTTGGGACGGACAAATTGTAATATAACTATTTAAGTTTCGTTTAAGCTGTAACATAGTATAGATTTCTACTGTTATAATCTAATAATCACGTAACACGAGCTTACGTTTTTGCATCTTTCGTGCAAATTCACGTAATTTCGTAGGAGAAAATATTAATTATTTTAAGTTTTTTACACGGAGAAATTGTAAACACATTCATTGTTATGGTAAATGTATATTTTATATTTGTATTAAACAAAGTGTTGATTTTATTCACTTAACTGTGACCGCCTGTTTTGGCACATTTCGCTCGGCGCAGTCTTAACGGCTGTCAAGCATTTGGCACAAACATCCAATTTTATGTAGACGTTGCGCGGCACGGTGACTTTAGCATGAAAGCCCGGTGTCCGGCATTAAATGTAGTATGCTACAAATAATCTATTATTACCATCAGTCACGTAATATACAAAGCTATATACCAAAATATTTTCTGTAATTGAAAATTTTTTCATCCTAACTAACTAAGTAATACCTACTCTAAATGCGAGTATAAGTTTGTTTGTTTATTTGTTTGATACTACTTAACAGATCATTTTGAAGCTTTGCATAGGTATATGTACATTGTCAGGAATACAGAATAACATAGGACTTGCATCATCCAGAAACAAGTGAGAAACAGCCATGAATTGCCATAAACCTTAGAGTTCGAAAAAAATGGTATCACGTGACCTTGAGGTCAGAGGTCAAAGGTCATAGTCATTTCGAGGGTATATCGACTATGCTGAGTCGAATGGCGTTGACTGCGAGTTTCTAGCTCTTACGGTTCTTGAGTTGAAAGTTGTATGACAGACAGACAGACAGACGGATGGACGGACGGACGGACGAGAGCTTTTTCGAACTCTAAAAAGGTATTTTTTGAGCGAGCGAAGCCGCGGACGTAAGCTTTTATAGTATTGATATTGAACGTTGAAAAGGAGGTTACAGCGCTGTTAATTTACACTTAGCGAAGTATTATTTAACGTGTTTTGAAAATAATTCTCGAATAAAGTATTGTTTGTTAAAACAGGTTCTGAATTTCAAGACGATTGATGAATTTGTCGGCCTCGATGGCGTAGTAGTTAGTGTAACCGCCTGCCACGCCTGAGGTCGCGGGTTCGATCTCTGCACTAGTCAAACATTTGTGTGCATGAACATGGATGTTTGTCTTGGTCTGGGTGTTTTTATGTATAATATATATGTTTTTACAAAAAAAAAGAAGTATATATGTATGTTTATCCATTGTCTAGTACCCATAGTACAAGCTCTGCTTAGTTTGGGCTAGATGGTGTTGTGTGTATGTGATAGAATAGAATATTATTATAATACTTTTTGAATAACGTGAGTTAGTCGGAATCATTGCTTATGACCCCTAAGTTACGCATATAAATGTTCAGAAATTCGTTTAGTATGGTTTAGTTAACCGTGCACTTCAGTGTCATTTTATCCGCACTGTACTGTGATAACTGCAACGTAAGCACACCTTATAGCTGAGATTACGTAACCGAAATTCTATTACCTTAGATTAGCATGTTAGAGGTCGCTTATCCTTGACCTATAAAATAATGTAGTAGGCCATGACCATATCACATTATGCGTTAGTATGAAAATCAATACTCCTTATAGCTCTTATGATTTGTAAACAAAAACTTGGCGATTAAAAGAGTGACCATGAGTTTCTTGCCCGTTCTTCTCATGAGCCATACACCCTTGCTTTGCTGAACGTGGCAGTAAATGTAAATTCACAGAAAAGATTTAGTGTAACTTTGATATTCATAAGTGTTACCTTGTAACCTAATCTGAATAAATTTATTTTGAATTTCAATACATGCTATACTTACCTAGAGATTTGTGACGCAGTGGCAATCTTGCAGAGAGTTTAATGCGTTATGTTAGCAACGCCATAAATAAAGTCGGGTTACATAATATATATTATAATAACATCAGTCCTGTATACAAAGTGTCCCATTGCAGGGCATAGGCCTCTTCTCAGTGTTTGGACAGAGTGGTGGACTATACACCGAATTCTGGCTATGACCAGAAAAAGTCCAGTACGCTGGCCCAGTGCCGTGAAGTAAACTTCACACATCTTCGAGAACATTATGGAGAATTCTCAGACACGCGGGTTTGGCATTCAAAACTGATTCAACCACAAAGTTAACCCAATAGATTTTGGGAATACTAAGATCACTGTAAAAATAAGAAAAGCATATTTACCTAAGATGACAATTTCTTTGCCCTCATAGTTCTCCTTGCCTCTCTGCATGAGAGTCTCGGTGTACACGAGATCAGCCTCAGAAATATCTAGAAAACAGAATATTATATTCATATCTTATCTTTGTAATATCGTTTGCTTATACTAACAATGTAATATGGCAAATATTTGACAATCAATACGTTTACGTTTACAAGAAACATACAATATCAAAGTGTTGCTACCCCAATTACAAATATGCATAGCACTGGCAGATAGACAACATGCCAATGCATTCAAAAAGCCGTTTACAGACTTAAAACTACATTCTGCTCACATACCACAAACATTGTCTGGATTTTAAAATAAACAATGATTACATAACCGAAGTCGTAAACAAAAATGTATTTATATTACAGATCATATATAAATTTCTCTTAAGTACGTAACTGGGGAGCTCAATGTCGTCTGCCAAGAAAAAATCCTATAACACTGCCTTAGGCCCTGGGAATCATATCAAGGATCTTATGCAAGCAGTCGCAATAACATACAGCTGCAGCAACGAGACAGATTCAAGACTTTTTGTGTATTTATTGTTTTTGCAATTCACGACTGGATGGCGTATCAAATTGACTTAAGACTTATGTAATAATATTTTTTGTCAGTAGCTTCTATGGCAGCTTTGGGTGCTGCTTGCTAAAAAAAACTAAAATAGCCGTGAGACTATGTACCTACATACCTATGTATGAACATATCGTGAATAGGTCGGCCACCAAAATTAAACGCGTCACCTTTCGTTTGCTTTATGAGAACAGTTACTACATATAGGTAATTATTGTCGATAAATTTCGTAAATTATCGACAATTTATATACTTTTTTAAAGACTTATTTTTCTATTGCACTTAAGCAAGTGGTGTAAAGTACTGTCTTAAGATTTTATTTTGATTACGAATTTGGGGTCCTAACTTTGTACCGGTTTGGGAACCCGTGAAAACTACATACAAATAATATGACTTATTATTCTTTACCTCTTAGCTACATAATTATTATTGAAAACTATTAGTATCCTAACTTATGTTATAAATATAATATTTTATAAATTTCACACCTTAACTACTCGACCGATCATCATGAAATTTCGTGTACACAAAAAAGCCATAGGGTATCTTTCATCCAGAAAAAAGGACTGTTACTAACGTAACCTAAATTTACGCGAGCGAAGACCCGGCAAAATTCTAGTTTACAATAAAATAACTTAATATTACGAAGTATTCTCATGATAATTTTTTTTTATATAGTACTTACTCTGTAAATCATCTAGCACCAACATATTGCCAAGAGTTTTCGAATGGACGATTTGAACTCGCTGGAACGGTGACTGCTCGTCGAATAAAACCTTGTCGATGTCGTATTCCAGGAGACGTTCGTCTGTAAAGTTTTACTTCCAATAATATAAATAGCACTACCTCGATAAGTTAATGGGACAATAAACAACAATAATCGTATGCCTATAAGATAGGTACACACGGCTACACATCAAGTTAGACACCCTATATACGCAAAACTACGCTACATACAAAATAGAGAATTGTTGGAAAGGGGCAGTGCATAGTGGTGTCGATGTAAGGATAGAGCGTCGCATCCCGTTCAGCGTGAATGAGACAAAATAACAAAAATATAACGCAGTCTCTCGCACGATTCGCAGCGTTCAACTTCTAATAGTTCTAAGTCCAAAGAGTTTAGGTTGATGTGTCGCTGTGTGGACTTCAAATTATAATTTATGCAAGTATACTAATATATAGCTGATGGCATTGCTTGTTTGGAAGCGCTTAACTTTGACACTACTAGGCAGATTGGGTTATATTTTTGCTCTTTGTAGCCTTTTTATTGAGGGTGGCAAGACCTTAAGGCACAGCTAGTCGTGTTATATAAAGAGACCGAAGTAGTTTAGATAGAATCGTTCGTTGTTTTACATTAGAAGTAACAATATTTATTGTTTTTTAGATATCACGTGTTACAAGCACTAGCATTGTATGACTCATCTTGCTACAGTCATAGCAAACTGGAAATCTGTTTACGTAGTGAATTAGTCGAATTTGGTCGTAAAGTAGCAGAATTGGTCGGTCCGTCGTTTAAAAGATAAGTACAAAGGGGCATTGAGAAGTGGCTGTGCCAAAGTGAGTGCTCATCTTGGCATAGACACCTTGTATTTCTAAAACCACAGCAATTTGAGTGCAAATGCCCTCTCTATGACACGGTGATTGAACCTGGTGAACACACACACACACACGCTTGTGACAAAAGAGACACAAATAATAAGTAAATAACAATCATCAATGCAGGAGTTGGTACAGGATTTACTTTTTACTTTTTTAATATGTTGCTGCTTTCGAATCTATTTTTTTTTCAGTATTTGACCATGCAAGGTAAGTTAGTATAGCGTTATGCACAACTATTAAAATATAATTCGAATGCAATTAACCGCATTATTAATTACGATCAACAACATAATACTAAAATATGACATTATAAAGTCAATATAAAAAGGGCTTGCTTTTATTTTGACTTTTACAACAAGTGAACTGAACAAAACTGTGACGTTCACAAGTATTATCAAGATGTAGTCTTGGTCAACGGACAACTTTGTAATCGATATAGCACTCGGCTACTACAAGACTTTTTCTTTTTTTGATAATACACGATTTGTATGACTTACAAAAAAGATCCGTATAGCAAGTCATTCAAATTCATCACGAAAATCACAATTCTAAGCAAACTACTTTCAAGGATTAACGACGATGGTAGCGATGCGTAATCTGAATACATTTTGATCATACTTGTAAATAGCCGAACAAGAATATAGACATCCTTACTAATATTATAAATACGAATGTGAGTTTTTTTGTTGCGCTTTCACGCCTTAACTACTCGACTGATTATCATGAAATTTCGCATAAGTACATGTTGTCAGGGGTACAGAAAAGGGTACCTTTCATCCAGATTAAAGTACTCTTATAAACATAACCTAACCTAGTCTATATTTACGCGAGCGAGGCAAAATCTAGTACTGGATATTTACATGGCACTTAATGCTTCACTATATGGTCAAGCAGCGATAGCTCAGTGGGGAGACCAACAGACTGCAATACAGAGGGTCTCGGGTTCGAACCCACGTCGCGCACCTCTGACTTTCGGAAGTTATATGACATTTCGAAATTATATGCGTATTGATTAACAATTATCGCCTGCTCCGTGCCTCGGAGAGCACGTTAAGCCGTCGGTCCCGGCTGCCATGAACATCTATGGCAGTCGTTATTGGGAGAGTGTCGACACAAAAGATCCCACTGGGTCGAAGTGTCGCCTGTCTGCACTGACTGGCCTCCACATAAGATACATACATACATATATGGTCAACAAACAGAAGCGTTTTAACTGCGTAATATCAGATCAGATAGAGATCGTAGATGCTTATTAATATAAGCATTCCGCGTACTTGCACATTTTAGGCAAATAAATGATATTATTATTATTATTATTATTATTACTTCAATTGGATTACAGCCGGTCAAAGTGTGTTCTAGTATGTATGTTATATAACAAATATTGGCATCAAAGAGCCGTAATATATATAACAACATTTCCAATAAATATCCTGTAAAAATATTCAAGGATAAAATACATTTACTTTCGCACAGCAGTTAGTTTTGTCACATTGACTCTTTGTTATGTTTGTTTCTGCTTTTATGTTTTTGAACTAAGTTTAAAATTTTAAAACCCTATCTAATGTTAATTTTATATTTAGGATTTACATTTTATGAACATTGTTTGTAAACTTTTAACTTGTAGCTCAACTATGAATGCTGTATTAGCTCGTAAGTGGCATGTATATTAGAACTCTATAGTAAAAAAATTATCTAGATTATATCATATATGCTGTGAGTTAAACAAATAAATAAAGAACAATGGCAGAATTTTGTCTAGTGTTTTTTTGACGTCCGTAGATTTCATTTATAGCAAAGAAATTAAATTAATTTACTAAGATTTATCAAATATTCATTCATTTTTCTAAAAGCCGTAAAGCTTATTTATGTTAAAAGAAGTATTTTAAATGACGTATGTACGAATTACGAATTACCTTCAAAATGTCAACCATACAAATAGGGGTGTAAGTACATGTAGTATTCTATAGATATCTGTATCGATTAAATAAAACGAATGACTTTAGTTTGAATCTTTATAAATATGCACTATAATTCTTCTATTTTTTTATGATTAATTATTTATGAATAATGATTAATTTTTGTTTGATTATTACGACAATTGTTATTACACGTTATTCGTACACAGTTCGTAACCTAAACAATTCAAAACACAATATCAAAATTTTTCGGCTTGCCCAAGTGAAAATAGTTTCATTTATAGAGTCTGGAACTAACGCCGAATCTCTTGACATATTTTTCATGACAGGACGCTGCCATTTAATCCCAGACATTTTTTAGTATGGAGACCTGCCATTGTTCTTTGGTTACTAATTACAGTTTTATGTAATATAATTCGATAAAAGGAACAGAAAATATACAGCGGAATCCCTATTTAAAACTGGGATAGTTATACTCCATTTGGTTAGGTACTTAACTAAAGGTAAACAATCTTGATGTGACTTTTTACACAAACACATATTAAACAAAAAACTACTGCTTAAACTAACGGTTCAATTGATTTAGTAATCGTTTTTGTTGTATTTACATTGATCTTTAGCAGCATTTTATTTTTAAACTGAGCTTTTAGATAAGATAAGAACCAAATGAAGTATAGGCTTGGAGCATTAGTCAGTCCTAATAGGCATTTGTGGATATGCATACTAAAATATGATTAGATTTTTAAGCTGGCGTAACTGTTATCATAATTTCCTAAAGCTGGAGGGACAGTTAATGCACATCACATATAACGTGTAACAGAAAAGCGTGGTCGAAATATTAAGAATACCTATTAAGAAATGTTATATCTAATGAACAATCAATGTTTCTGATATAGTAATACTGAGCTGTTGTAAGACTAATTTCCGATATTAAGAAATGTGTAAAATAAAGTGAATGTCCATTAAACACTATTAATAAAATATTATTTTAGGTTTGGATATGACCATACCATTCTGTTACATATGAAATAATGGAGATCAAAGATGATATATTAATTAAATTTACTTTATAATAATAGAAAAATTAGCCTTACATCCTAGCAGCATGTGAGTACTTTCACTAAGACAAAACACACTGTAAGGAAATATGTATTTACTTTAAGAATTTAGTGTATGAGAAAACTGGCGCTATTAATATATTGGGGATTTTTTTACAGTAACTTCCATAATAATCAAGATAAATATTCTTGTGATAGTTATCGAACATATTATGCTCTATGCTTTATTTTAAAAGCGTTACCCTAGCTGTATTATTACAAAAATAAATCTGCCTCATAATATTTATCTGGATTATTATACAAATTGTCCTTTTGTTTAAAGAGTCATACTTTAAACAAAACTAAAAGGAGCGAAGTGACGTCCGATTTAAAACTACATTTGTCTGGCTCGCAAGGGTTGTCCAAGTCCTGCTGATTACATTCTCGTACATATAAAACACCTTCGCAATAAAATAAGATTGAACTTACCTGAGGTAGGATAATACCTGCCGAACAGGCATCGTTTCAGCGGCGCGTAAGCTTGCGACTTTATAATACTGATGTATTTTTTCAGTTGGCTTTCCAATACCCTCGCCGACTATTGGAAAAATAACTCATAAAGAAGAAAACAAACAAAAAATGAATGGGTTATCTAAACATGCAGATTTAGTTTAAGGGCTAAAAAGGTTGAGCGTCCTCCTACTGGAAGATTCGTTAGTTGGTTGCTACATGGCATGTCAAACTATCTATACATTATGTAGGGGATACACATGCAGTTTAGTTGTAGGATGCATGTCAAAGCATATCTTGAGTTTGTGGTATGGATAAATATAGAGATACTGGCATGAGATTCAAATGTACAGTGTAATGAATGGGAATGATGGTGAACTTTTAGCAGTAATATCACTTGAGGTATTTCAATACAATATATTAGTAAGACTAATTATGTAGATTACTGTATATCCATGAATATTTAGGCTGGGGAAGTATTACATCCCACTTTGTCAAATCAGTGCAGTTCCATACTTTGTTGTGTGATGAAAAACAATGCCCGACCCAGAATTCTTAACTGAGTCCTCGCGATTGGCAGTCATGCATTTGCTGACATTTATGCCACTTGGTCAAAGAACATACACTTTAATGAAGTAACTCCATAATATATCTTTTACATTTTGTTATGAAAACATTTGTATTGTTTGTTAGCTCACTACTATGTAGTTTAGTGATACATTTTCATAATTTGAGGGCTAAAATAGGTTACTGAACAATTGGTAGAAGAAAACATGGATGTATGTACTAATAGATTATAATTGCTACTGAATAAAATGAAATTGTGCATTGTTACTGTAAAACATTGAATGAAAGTGAAAATAACTAAAATACATATAAATTATAGTGACATATAAAAAGAAAATATCCTATAAGAATAAAATATCTGCGAGAAAATTGAATGCAAAAGTTAACCAAAAAGAGTAATAATACTATAGTAAAATATATATAAAAAAGGTAATCACCAAACTAAGGTGAAAAAGGGTAATAAAAAAGCATTGATCGTATATTTCTAACCTGAACTAGTAAGATAAACATCAAATTTATAACCACGTTTGATGGTTGGAAACAATTTTACTCTGTCGCAGTCCAATGACATTCTTACCGAACTTTCCAGTAGTTTAGAGCACTAGAAAATAAATTTATATACGCTCAACCTTCAAACAACTATCAGACATTTATAGATAACTTCATTTATTAAATTAAATATTTTTATACCGCAGTAAAGTTTGAGACACAGTTGGCTCACATATGCATAATATTCATCATTTAATGCACACTATTAATTATAAATTTGTAACATGTTTCATACTGTATAGGAAGATCTAATCAAACACAATATGGTATAAAGTAATACACATAATTGAATTTAATTTAACATTATAGCATTTGTTCGCACAACGTGTCTCAAGCCACAACTGATTAGATGACTAGGATAAATAAACCTAATCAATGTGATTAATTTCACCCTACGAAATATAGTAAATCATTCTTATAGAGGTCTACAATGTTTTTTTACCAGCTATTCATTCCACTAATTATTTCATATTGCTGTAATGCTGACCAATGATTTTCATTGTAACAAAAAGGAATAAAAAGCATGTGAAATAATAAATATAAATTAAATTTATTTCTGCTAATTAGCAATAATCAATTGATTATAGATTCTAAACTATAGTTTATTATTTGATATGTCACAATAGATAATATTATATTATACTCCATCAAATATAGTTAGATTAAAATTACACAAATCTTTATGAAACTGACAAATTTATCTAATAAAATGTGTACTATCAATCAATGTAAATAATTATATTTTACACAATTCAGCAACCATTTCAATTATGAGGATGTTAAAACCGATATTGGTGGAGCTCCAACATCAAAATAGATAATTCAGCTTATGACTCATAACCCAAGCCATAAATAATGCAGGCAATTAATTGCATATCAACAAAATTTTATTCTAGCTGTCCTGAATAGTCAAAATATATTTTATCTAATGAAAGTTAATGCACACTAGAATTCTACAAATCAGCAAACAATTGTCAATCTTTCTGGTTGAAATTCTGGATCTAGCACTGATATTATTATAAGACCTGCGGCTTAAGCTAAAAGCTGAATTATTTCTAACTTGTTTATACTAAAGCTTATAACTAAAATAATTTATCAAGAAAACATCATATACTCAATAAGTTAAAGTGGTAATATACTCTAAATTATAATATATGTTTAACCTCTCATGTACATAATCCTTATCAAATATCACTCAGCAATCAAATAAATGTCTTTTTCATGTAAGCTCAATTGTCTACTGTATGAAGTGGTATTGCTAGCGGTTATCTTACAATCAAATTGAATATAGCAAATAGCGCGCTTACCTTGAGGTTAATTAATGGTTCCTCATTCTCTTCCTTATAATATTCAATATTTACAGTGACAAGGCCACGATCAAACAGTCTTACGGACACCGTAGTGCCTTTCTTGCCGGTCAACAGCTTCAACGAACCACCTTCCAGTGTTATCTCAGCGGCTAAAATAAGATTTGGAATATAATCCTTCAGTACAGTTTCCAATTGCCCGAATACAGTTTTCTGCCCATTTTCATCTCCCAGACGGGCGGGGTCGATAGAGAAGTCTAATAGCAATGTTTGGACAGACATCTTCAAGCTTGAACAATAATTGCACTGTTTGAGGAAATACTAGTTGGACGGGGTCGGTAAATCCAAATGTTACAAAAGAACGAAGCCGCTCTATTGGGAATTGAAGGAAATTGAAAATAGAAGGATTTATTTTGATAGTTCTAGTGTTGCCACTAAATTGTATTAATTCTTCTTCAACTTATTTACGGTATTTCTTACCTATATTTATTTAACCTAGTCATCATATAATTACATAGACAATTTTTATAATTTATTATAGTCAATTAAATTAAACTGATCATTGAGAAATTTAATTTATTAGGCTAAAATACATCCTTTCCAACGTGATATGTACTGCTCTGCTAAAACCGATTATTAACAGTTAACAATTATTATGTTGACATCCCTATTATTGGAATTGACATTTATTGTCGTGTGTTGCTATATTACATTATTATAAATTGCTTAATTGATTACAGGTTGTTATCAAATAAACAATATAAAATATGAATTGCTTTTATTTATTTATCAATAGATAATTTCGTCAATACATTAAATTAAATAATTTGTTTATTTCACATATAACTGGCTGAAACTATACTTGCTGTCAAAGCTAAATAAAAATAAAATGAAATTTGGCTGTACAAATCTTGCAACATTGTACCCGTCTGTCTTTCTTTTCTGTAAAAAAAATTGCATCGTGAGATTCTTGTGAGTTGTGACATGGCTGGAAATAATACTGAAGAAGTAGAGGTGGGTAGTTATAATTATTTGTGAAGTAAATTACACAGTCCACCCGTAATTGACAATAATTATATCGTACTTCCTTTACTTTTTGCGGGATATGCTGATGTGGCTGCACTAACTTTCACTGTTGCATTTGTTTCTCGTTTTTAGTGTATTTTGATCAATTAATAGATACAAGTATTTAAAAAGTAGTTTAAATTTTGTAGAAGTGTCTTAGATATTATATTCTAAGTTACGAATAAGTTTCCTGATAATTCTTTTTAGGTTAGGATTAGTGTAAAATGACTTGTGTGTTCAAGGGGTCCGCGACTACAGAGACCAAAGGCACTACTAATGCCGAGGTCCCGCCGGAGTTCCTCATCAAACACCCTCTTCAAAACACCTGGAGCCTTTGGTTCTATGACAACGACAGGAACAAGACATGGGAGGAGAACCTAATTGAATTAACCACATTTGATACGGTGGAAGATTTCTGGAGGTACGTAAGTCATACAAAATTGTGGGTCAAATTATCTGTGATAGTCTATGGCTGAGCATTCTGTCTATATTTATTTTACTCTGCAAGATAAAAATTATATTTGGAGATTCAATCATATCAGTGCTATTTATTTTTAAATCATGTTTCTCAAATTTGTTGTTATATTAATAGTTCACTAATTATTTCTAAGGTAGAATACAATAGTTAAAAAACATGTTGTCTTACAGTATGTGGGAAAGTATTTGGGCCAAAGCCAGTAATTACTAGGAACTCTGTAAACAGATTGTGTAAACATAAACAAAAAACCTTGTCCTCAAAATTGTAGTTTGTGAAAGTTGTGAACCTACTCTTAGCACAAGCTGTTAGCCTAATAGGAAGGTGAATTAGACTACCAGAGTTTTCTTTCCTAAAAAATCTGTATAAAAATATCTTTTTCATGCTTCATCTCATCAACTTTAATGTTTTTTGAGTAATAATGAAGGTCTCTTTAAAGCTATTGTGGAAAGAAAAAATGTTTATTTGAGGATGTATCTGTCCATTATAAATAATCATTCAAAATGCATAATTGTTATCAATTATATGCCTACTAATATTAATGTGAAAGTTTGTGTAGATGTTTGTATGTTTGTGGCCCAATCATAGGTAAGAAAAGCTTTATACAAGACTTAATCCATGAATAGGTCATGGTTTGCCACGCTTTATGTGTTTTAGCCAAGTATGCATGCTTTTGGCTATTACACATACAAACTCATGGGCCTAAAATAATTAAATATGGTTTTGAAAATTTGTATCCATATGTATGTACTTCCTGGATTTGTATAAGCTATTCTTTCTCCTTATCCTCATTATTATACAACAAGCAGTCCTACAGATTACAATCCCTTTTTATTTTAATTTAATTATCTGTAATAAACATACTTTTTGGGGTAGATACATAATTATGTTACATATTGTGTTCTACTGTTAGTTATAGTCCTCTCGGCTGCAATATCTGCTTTTCTGTCTTACCAGTACGTAACATTATTAATATTTTATTGTCATTTGCAGACTTTACCACCACATCAAGCTACCATCAGAGCTGCGTCAAGGACATGACTATGCTGTGTTCAAGCAAGGCATCCGTCCTATGTGGGAAGATGATGCTAATAAGATGGGTGGCCGATGGCTGATCAGTCTTGAGAAGAAGCAACGCAACTCTGATCTTGACCGCTTCTGGTTAGACGTGGTATGTTTTAGAAAGATTATTATTATTAGCAATATTTCAGCTTATGTGCTCAGTGAATTCAGATTCAGATATTCTGCTTAATAAATAAGCAGTTTGCATGTAGTCATATCTATTTTTGTTTGGTCTGACCCCAATCTATTTATTAGTAAGTAGTACCTATATATACTATTTCTCATTTGGTGGCAACTATGAAAGTAGTGTGATACTTATTTCTCTATAATAGATTATTCCTAGAATGTAATACTATTTGAAACAGTAAATTAGTATTTGTGGTTTGCAGACATTTAATTTGCAATATGTGGTACAAGTACCTCATATATGTGTATAGTTCTAGAATTATACCTACATAAAACTGGTATTTACATAAAAGTTCAAATAACTTCAAAGTTTGTAGACTGTCCTCTTAAGATGTTCTGCTATACTTGTAATGGCTAAGGATTTTACCAGGCTAGGCGATTCTACCCTGTCTATATTTTATATATCTTGTAAATTTAGACACAATATAATAATATTCTATCACATACACACAATACCATCTAGCCCAAACTAAGCAGAGCTTGTACTGTGGGTACTAGACAATGGATAAACTTATTATACTTAGAAACAACCAGACCAAGACAAACATCCATGTCCATGCACACAAATGTTTGACTTGTGCGGGAATCGAACCCGCGACCTAAGGCGTATCAGTAGATTACACTAACCACTACGCATCGAGGCCGCCCGAATATAGAAAACGTAAACAGGGTTGCCTAACATAAAATCCGATCAGTGGTACTGCATGGAGTGTTCTGAATTCAGTATGGATCTATTTCTGTATGTACCATGGAGTTTCTAAATTCTAAATTTGAAATTTTCGGTGCTTTGCCAGTGTTAATTTTGAATTTTCTCATTTTATAGGTTCTCCTGCTGATTGGCGAAAATTTTGATCACTCTGAAGAAATTTGCGGCGCTGTTGTCAATGTTAGAGCGAAACTCGATAAAATTGGTAAATAGGACCTTTAATATTTTCCGTTGTACATAATATTATAGTACATCTAGGTATATGTATAAACATTTTATGATGTGTTTAATGTACAATATATGTATGCAACATTCAATTAATTAAGTACTAAATTATAATAACATACAATGAGATTAAAAGAAAGTTTAAATTAAACAATTAGTATTTATTTATTGTCATATTGACGTCATGTTGAGAGTTACTGGATTTTGACTGTGAAATGCTTGTAACTTATTTATAATAAAGTAAATTTAAAAAAATCTATTTTGGGTTTTGAGTAATATAACTTTTTGTCGTTTGATACGAATTTCTGAGTGTCGGTAACAGCCAACGCGTTAGAGTAATACACGGCCCTAATACAAATATTAACAATGCTTTAACTTTGTGTTTCAGGAGTATGGACAGCTGACACTTCGAAGCAGCACGCCAACATCGAAATTGGCAGGAAAATCAAAGAGCAACTCGGTATACACGGGAAAATAGGCTTCCAAGTACATCGGGACACCATGGTGAAGCACAGTTCCGCCACGAAGAACCTGTACACTGTGTAGTTGATACTGTTCGACCATAAATGTAACACGCGTATGAGGTAGCTAGGTCAAATGTCCAATGAATGTTGTTTTATGATAAGCGGCCTAGACTGTGATCCACGAATCAGTCAAACGGACAAATATGGAACTACAAATTTTTAGTAGCAAAGTTTATACAATGATGTAGACACTAATATCAAAGGGACTTGTTTCCGTGGAGCGCAATCTAAACAGTACATAGGTACGGAAAACGAAAACTCGACTAAACATTCTAGTGTCAAATTTTTTGTCGATATTTCAATGTGACGCTCATAATTACTCTCCTTTTCAGATAATTCGATTTTCTGAATTCGAGAAAAGGTTAGTGATATGGAAACAATATTTGTGAGAAAGTGTTTGGTTGTTTAGTGAGCTATCTCGTACATAGTTGTTGTGTTTGTAACCATTGAATAGCTACCAGAGGTACGATATTTAGGTTGATGTTGATGTTAAGGAGTTGTCTCACATAATTTATCTTACTTATTATAACGTGCATGTTACGAGTCTGTGGTTATAAAATTTAAGTCTGACTTTTGTACTAATGTGTGCATTAGTTATAATCTTTTAGGTCTTAAGCATGGTGCTACTTTTAGTAGCAGGTGTATTCGTTGATGTCGCGGGCGGTAGCAGCGTTACCTATAAAGTAGCAGTTGTGCTTCAGTCCTTAGATATAATCGTGTCAAATGTACTAGCTGATTGATCGCAGGTTATAAATTATTAGTATTATGAAGCAAGTAACACAATATTTTTACACTAGCACTTAACAAAATATATAATAAACACTTGGCTTGGTTTACGTTAACACTTGTCTGTCGTCAGTCATTTTGTAACATCATTTTAGCAATGCAATGATACCATAAACATTAAATACCATTTTATAGAAAAACTTTATTATGTGTTTTTATTTCTCCTTTATATCATTGCTTAGTAAACCGCTTTATATCGTTACGTAGCACTGTTCTTCGATGAGGAAAGAGTAAAGTGATGGGTGTGATATTCGGCAAGCCGATATCCTATAGCCCAGAAAGGTGTTCCACTGGATTAGACATCCAGTGAAAGTCTGCTTTCGATTGGTAAGAGTAATCGTGCGGGGTATGGCCGAAGATGTCCGCTTGTTTAGGCGGACCACATTTGATGTAATAGCGGTGACCCCGCCACTGACGCCGCGGCGAGTGATGTAGTTTCAAAGCCGTTTAACTGACGCTAAATTATTGCTGCTACTTGATTAATTTTTACTTTTTACGTGTGTAATATATCAACATTATTATCGGCCGCCCGCCTTGTGCAAGACTAAAAATTCAAGTCTTCTCCGTACGATGGTTATAGAACCATTGTGCGAGGTAGTCTTAAATAAGGTATAGCAGCTATCGCCCTATAGCGATCATTGTAATCTGTAGCCCACACGGGCTCTCGAACTATCAGAGGTGACAGGGCAAGAGAGAATACTGCTAAACCATAAGTTGCGCTGCTGACCCAACAATTTCTGGGTACCTATGTCACAGTAGAAATAAAAACCAAGCTTCTTAATTAAATCAAGCGACAAGCGCGTGATACGCCACGTGGACGATAGGCCCGCCATACACGGACTGCTTGAAGCAGTCAGGATCGGCAGCTTCTAGCTGCGACTGCAAAGTGAACTACAGACTTCTACGTACGTACATACACGAACAGCTCAAGCAGTTGCAACTGCTTCAGGCGGTTGGCAGCACGTTGAAATTTCATCATGCGGTCAAGCAGTCGCCAGCCATACACTGACGGCTCGAGCTGTCGACTGCTCGCGCGCAGTTACCCCCGCCCCCGCGCTCTTCATTCCACGTCGCGATGATGATGCTACTACTTGAATTAACATTGAAATTGTTAACTTCTCGGGCAGTTAAGCTAACTGCTCGAGCAGTTATCATTGGCAGCTTCAAGCTGTTGACTCTGTCTGCAAGAGCTGTCCGTGTATGTAGATCACTGGGTAACTGCTCGAGCAGTCCGTGTATGGCGGGCCTTACGTTGTCGCGGCATTTGCACTGTGCTCACCGTAATTGATCGCCTGCGTTGGAGATACGGCAGTATGAAGGTGACCTTACATAAGATTGTAAGTATCTTTTTTCATATTGTGTGATTATTCACCTTCTGTAAACCGGACTGCCGAGGAACTTTCTCAGTCGATCTACTCGCAAGTGTCATCCCAAATATAAACGGGGATTCCCGAAGATTGGGCACAATTTAATTCGGGTAGAATTTTGTAATTGATCGCTGTAATTGACAGACAAGGTGTATTATAATTCGTCAGTTATGGTTTTATGTTCCACATATTGGAAGGTGAGGCTTTTGCCGTCTAGAAAACTATGTTCTAGACTCCGTGAATACCTAAAGACCCGAGATCTCATGCGCAGTCGCACTCACTGCAGTTGCGCCACCGAGGCAGTAAATAAATAATAACTAAGAAACAAACAAACGCAATAGATAGTATAATAAAATGCTAACATTTTATTATACTATCTATTGCGTTTTCGGAGCTAACTCCGACAGTATTAAAAGGATGGCTCTACGTACTTGAAAGCCATTTTGCGTACTAAAATTTATTTGCAAAATTTGTTTAAAATAGAGCACAAATGACAGAAGTGCAATTGATGTTTACATTTGACGTGTATTTAAATTTATAATTTTTAATAGTAACATTTTGTATTTTTTATATACTAAGTATACGATTATTAAGACTAGATCATCTTTTTTACTAGGAATAATTTAATTTAAATTTTTGTAATAATTCCGGTTATGCGGGGGTAGAGTCCCCTGCAACTCAGGAATTATTACAAAAATTTAAACAACGGACACTAAGAACACCCAAATTCGGAACAACTATTTGTGGATCACTCAAAGTTTTGTCCCGTGTGGGATTCAAACCCACAACACTTGGTGCAGTGACAGTGACGAGGCAGCCACTACGCCATCCGAGCAGTCAATATGTCAAGAAAAATAATTAATTAAATCAACTTTACAATTACTGATATACTTACGTAACTTTAACGATAGATCGCTAGAAAATGTACCTACCTATAAGCAAAGACAAAAGTAAGTTGTGTTAAAGTATATTAGTGATGTAAGTAGGTATATGTAAGACATGTGGAATATTTTCTAATTATGCCGCGACGTTGACAAAAGAGTTATGTTCAGTTGAGCTAAAAATCCCCTAATATTTATTTTGTCAATGGCAACATTGGAATGTATTTAAAATTAACACCTGATAAAAAATATAGAATTCATAAAAGGTATTGTTTATTATGATAATTCAATTATTACATTGTTTATTCATTTACTAAACCTTCACAGTATTTTGCTTTAAGATTAGTATTCTCTTAAAATATATTATTTACCTAAACATTTAATATTTTATGCTCGCAACACTTTGTATTGTTCTCGGGTTTTCCATGAGGTTGTGTGCAATCGTCTATCAGTCGATCTGGTAAACATGATTCATATAAAAGGTACTCATATAAGTGTAGTTCTTCACGAACTTCATTTAATCATTGTGGACATTGTGGTGCAATAAGATAGGACTTCGGACGAGTGCGATAATTACGAGTACAATTAGTAATAACTAATTGATTTATTTATAACAAATTGTATTAAGTATTGTATTTATACACTTCTTATCTTTCTCTGTTAATGTGTGGTGGTGTTATAGATAACTCACTCTTTGGTCGAGAGGAGTAAGCTGTACGTAAGTTTATAAGAATATTTATTTGTGCAAAGAGTACAGTAAATTATGCTCTGTGGTTATTTGACTTGTTTTCGCGTTTAGTGTTATTTGCATATTAAGGTGCTGATACACTTGAGCATTCACTTCTAATGAACATTGTAGCGAATGTTACATTACAGAAAACTAATCGGGAGCATTTTAGCGAGCATTCTAGCGAAAGGACTGTAGTCTTGCTTCGTTTATTAAGTTTGCTAGAATGATCGTGAAAATGTTGGCTCTATGCGTGGCTCTGTTCGTTGTTCAATTCGACTATTTAAAAACGGCGAAAGCTCGATGTTCTGTTATAAGTGAATGCTCAAATCTATCAGCACCTATATGTTCGGTAGTCTTCTTATCTGGATTAAAATTATTTTGCGACACACGCAACGAACGCACGAACACCTAAAGCCCATTTACACAAGTCAAGATTCCTGCAGTAAGTATCATGCTACCCTGTTTTATTAGCCAAGTAAGACAAAGATTTCAACAGTTTCTTACTACAGGTACTACCTAATACATTTGCTTTATGAAACTTATCGTGTAAAAGGGATTTTATGATTTTGATTTTCATGCATTATTCTTTTAAGTCAGAGAGTTGGCAACAAAATTATATAGCATAGTTCGTTTGTTTAAATTTATATAGGTAGTATCTATCAATAATTCCTTAATACAACTTAACACGTCGGTATTTTCCATCGTTCTACGCAACATATTAACTTATCACTACTTTACTCATTTCTTATTTATATCTGAGAGTCTGAAGTACTGTTTGTTTTTCATTTGTTTTTCTTTTTGTGTTTCTTTTTCAAAGGGGGAGTATTGTAGGCACATTACAACTATGTCACCTAATCACCTTACTAGTTTAGACGTACTTGCGACCTCAATTGTATACTTAACTCAATCGTGCTGAATTATTACTTATTCAATATTTTACTTAGTCATACATTTTTGTTTAATGTGTGTTTATGTGTATGCTCATACATACTAATGTAATATAAATACTCTCGTAATGATCAAATAAACAAGCATTCTGAACACGCTTACTTAGTTTTCACTACAAGTACTTCTTCTCTCTTATAGCCTTTATTATTCCCAAGTCACTTAGGGTCGGCTTTTCTGGTCTAACCGGATTTGACTGGATATCAGTTTTTACACGGAGCGGCTGCCACCTGACCTCCGCAACCCGAAGGCTAACGATACCCTAAAGCTAGACCAGTGTCAGGATATTAGAGGGTACTGACTTTCCCAATAACGACTGCTATAGATGTTTATGGCAGCCGGGACCAACGGCTTAACGTGCTCTCCGAGGCACGGAGCAGGCGATAATTGTCAATCAATACGCACATAATTTCGAAAAGTCATATAACTTCCGAAAGTCAGAGGTGCGCGACGTGGGTTCGAACCCGAGACCCTCTGCATTGCAGTCTGTTGTCCCCACTGAGCTATCGCTACTACTACTTGTTTTATAATCTAGTGTGCTTTTATATCTATCGTATCTTAACATGTTTAATTGTGACTAACCGTTTTCATACATTTTGATTAGTTCATAAACGTTTCCTAGAGGAGTAAGAAAAATGCACGGACTCCCCATCGGCTCCGCAGGGGTATTTCCGCACATTTTCTGTAAGCGCACGAGTCGAAACTTTCACGATGAGCTGTTAAAACTTCTTTCGATATAATACATTGTCATACGTTAATGTAATATTTTTGAAGCAACGGTAGTTCAATGGCGTCTTGGATTTGAATCCCATCCATTGCACTACCGACGTGAGTCCACTCAAAATACAAGTACCTATATTAAATAAGCTGGAGAGGTAAAGGGGCATCTGTGGCCAGTCACAAAAGATTTTAAATTACGTCCAGTGTTCTAAGATTTGAGGGATACATTTCATACTAAGATGTAGTATAAAAAATTGCCCCTTTGCCTTACTGGGTTAGGCCAACGCTGGTTTACAAAGCGACGAGGCTTTGTAATTATTTGGCAATCGCAGGATGGCAGAGGCCTAAAGGCATTACCAAGAGATCGCTAAAGCGTTGTTATTGCATGTGCAAAAGCAAGACAGAGCTGTATGCAAATAACATTTTAAGCATGGCAAATAAAAATAAGTAGTCGTACTTTCTTGCCAGTTCTTTTATTGTTGAACATGGCAACAGGTAAATGTTAAATTTTATTAGTAAGGGAAAATATAACATTCATGAAATTTATTTTATATCATATCATAATGCATAAATCATTAATTTTATTAAATAAAAAGCAAAGAATACCACTTATTACTAAAATACAGCAATGTAATTAATTCGTCGTGATTTACGCTGTTATTGTGCGTGCGGAATGCAGAGAACATAGCCGCCGACGCTAGGGTGCCTTGTATTGGTAGCAATCCATTGCGTACCGTGTAATAATGTTAATCAATATAAAACCTTATGGCCAGTCCCACAACTAAAAAGTAAAAGTTATCCGATAGATGAATCGCATGCTGTCTCACTTTTGTTAGGTTAAAGAAGAGAGATGGCGAGAGTTTTATCTTATAGATAAATGCTATTTGGAAGCCCTTAACCTTGCGTTTTTTTTTATTAATAGAAGTTTGCGTCTTGATAAGTACCTATAAAAGACGTCTTGCCAAAGTTTTCGGTACGCCGCACGCTGTTCCTTACACCCAGTATATGTATCAATATTAATATGCCATATAGGGCTCTTAAGACTCAACGCCCGTTACCTTCTTGCTTTTAAAACTATTCAAAGTACTTTATTAGATAGTTATCTACTAAAAATTGTCAGTAAGTCAGTTCTTTATTTTGTGGTAGATTATTTGTATACTCATGTAATGAGGTCTTTCATAGATCGACTATTTGGCGAGTGAGAACGTATCCTAACATCGATAGCCAATTCATCAGAGGCCAGTTTGTTAATCCTTATCTTGAGTACCTACTTACACAAACAAACATCCGTTGTCCATATAACAAAGCTATTGTTTCGAGCGATGATGTCACCGGTAATCCTAACTAATATTATAAATACGAATGTGAGTTTGTTTGTTACAATTTCACGCGTTAACTACTTGACCGATCATCATGAAATTTCGTATACACGTTGTCAGCGGAATGGAAAAGGATGTAGGGTATCTTTCGTCCAGAAAAAGTACTATTACTAACTTTACATAATCTATATTTACGCGACCGAAGCCGCGGGCAAAATCTAGCAGTTTATAAAGGACGTCCATTAATCACTTGTTGATACTAGCCTGAATTTTTGCCTCCGCCTGCTTTAAATAGGTAGAACTTTTTAAACCTTGCGTCCCTTTCCGAATTAAAGTCACTTGATTCATAAACACCTACCTGATACTAGGAGATTCTAGTGATACAGGAAACAATAAGGGCAGTGCAAATATAATTTGCAGATTGCAAATCAGTCGAGTAGTTAAGGCGTGAAAGCGTAACAAAGAAACTCACATTCGCATTTATAATATTATTTGGGATGCGAAAGTAAGTATTTTGTACTGTTTCCAAGGGGTAGAAAATTTACACAGTCTACATTTACGCGAACGAAGGTGTTAGCAAAATCTAGTGGGTAAGTATAGAATAAGCCTGACTATATATTTTTTATTTTAATTATTATTTTGGAAAAATTAATGTACCGTTTTTTTTGTGAAATGGTTTCAGATAGTCACCCGAGGCAAATTGAAATATTTATTTACAATAATTAAAGAAAATCAGTGGTAAATGTCGTAGTAACGGGCGGTCCTTTTTATTGCCCCTTATTATTTACGACATTAGTTCTTGATACGTAATTTTTTTTAAATTAGTAATATATTAAGCTTATGTCGGGTGGTTAACATAATATGACTATCTGAAATCATTACACGAAAAAAATTCGTACATTCATTTCTCTGAAATCATAAAAACAATAAAAAAAATGGTCAGGTTATTCTATATCACCAGTAGAATGCGTGGTTAAAAGGAATTACATGATTTCAAAATCAACCTGTATAATCCGTAACGGGTCTAATGCGACCATGCATAATTTTTACCTTATTGATGCTTCACGTTGCGACCAGGTTACACGCTGGTGGTCACAAGCTGACTGGTACGGTGAAGTCATGTCACCGTTTGTGCGGCAGAAGAATATTGATCCACCCTCACTTTTCCTATATTTCTATTTGTCCATAAATTTAGAAACCTTGTTAACAGCATATCATGGACTAGTTGGTTCTGTTTTATGATATAGGCTTGTTTTTTGGGGATAGTCCACTGATAGAGAACTTGTTTTCAGGATACAAAAGCGTTGTATAAGGTCAATTTGTAATATAAATGTAACTGATAGTTGTATACCTTTTTCCAAATCTTTGAAATTACTTACACTGCCATCACTGTATATTTTGGAAACGGCATTATTAGTGAAACAAATTTTCTCTTATTTGTTAAATTATCAGATGTAAAAAGGCCTTATGCGTGCTAAATGAGTGAATCAATTATGTAAAACGTCTCTTAAGTAAAAAAGTTTCTTTGCCATCGCTCCAAGAATTTATAATAAAATACCCGATAAGATAAAAAAATTACCGGCGCACAAGTTCAAAACGGCTTTACAAAAAATTCTAATTAATAAATGTTATTACACAGTTGACGAATTCTTTAACTAATCTCAATACATTCTATTATCTATGTTATATTTTCTTTAATATTGTATTAATTTTCGATTTATATATACCACTTATATTTGTATGTCTTATATATACCATAAACAAAATATAGCGCTTTGTACACCTATTTATAAGATCAGTATTTTGGTCTACCTATGTTTTACAAATAATAAATGATTCTGATTCTGGCGGTGAAAATGGTCGCTGACCAGTTACAGCGACGACAATAAAAGTGGGAAAATGTACTTTTAACCCTTTTTACATTTAAGTTTGTCTAACAATAAAATAGAAGCTTCTAAATTTAACGTATCCAAATATATATTTTTTAATCAGAACTTTCGTATTTGAAATCAAATTTCTGTCTCCAGAGACTTTACCAACTTTTAAGCAACGGACTCAAAGAGCATCCAGACTCGTAACAAAGCAATCGCAACTATTTGTGGTCATCACAAATTTTTGATCTGTGCGGGGATCGAACCAACAGCACTTGACCCAGTGGCAGTGGCGAGACGACCACTTAAACCACAAAGCCATCCGTACAGCCTATTAAAGTTCTTTGTTTTTTTTAGAAGGTAGCTCTATTTAATGGTTTTTAGAGTTCGAAAAAACTCTTATACAACCGCTTTGTCCGTCAGTTATACAACTTTCAACTCAACAACCGTAAGAGCTAGACTCTAGACTCGCGGTCAACGCCATTCGACTGAGCATAGTCGATATACCCCGAAATGACTGACCTATGAACTCTGACCTCGCGGTCACGTGGTACCATTTTTACGAACTCTAAGAATTACGGCAGTACATTGCCGTTTCACTTGTTTTTTATTAGATAGAATACACTCCGAAGTTGTAGGTACATTAAAATTTTGTTCGTTACCCTGTTAACTTTACTGTCTCGAGTGTCGTTCTTATCGAAATGAGTATCATTGACAATAACAAAGGTAACAGAATATTGAATGTACCTAAAAGTGGTGCGTAGAGTTTCAAGGATCTTTATCTACTCATTACTACATTAATGTTTGTTATGCATGTTTGCTTCAAAAAACGAAATCGTTTATTGAGCAAAATAAGTCTACAACGCGTTGTAGCTATAAAACATCCACATAGCAATATTTGTGTCTGTGTCCTATATTCTAGCCATTGAAAGTATTACTAGTGACGCTAGGAGTGTAGCGATTCCTTTTTTATTAAGTTGGTAACACGCGATTGATTGGTGTTGCTAATTTTACTTACTTCGTTACGGCTTACCGTCAAGTTGCAATTGGCTTGGCGTGTTTGTCACCTTAGCCCGTTTACCCCCTTTTGTCCGCAATTCCTCCACATACACTTTAGTTGTTAAGTGCTTTTTATCCTATCCCGGGGGCATATCAATATATTTATAGTTATTAGTGACTATAATTACTTACTTAAATGCCTTTGAAGTCTATTAATTACGTAAGTAAAACAAGGCATTCATTTATAATGCGGGAGCTAAATACATAGGATTTGGGGTCTGCGATCGAGGGCTCTTGGAATCATAGCCTAAACCTTTGCGTGAATCCATTCCTAATACAAGCATCTTGGCGGAGCTGGGGCGTTAACAAGAAGATTAGTGTCTAACTCGCGATGAAGTACATATTTAAAAGGTAATAAATCGAATTAAAAACTAATTAAAAACCTATTGACTTCCCGACGTTTCGACCGACTTGTATCGATCGTGGTCACGGTTTGACAACCGTGACTAAGATATACCTTTTAAATAATTAATCGCGGGTAAGACTCGTTACCTAGTATTGTATAGGGTATGTGTACAAATCGCGAAAGTCTAAAAACATTTATATTACTAGCATATACTTAAAAAGACAAGGAAAAGGCAATCTTAAAGCTGAAGTCCTATTTATTCCAGTACTTTAACACGAAGGAATTTTGAAAAGTCTGGAAGAGTCAGTACTTCGACTGTACGGATGTCGAATGAGTAGTTTCAGTGGTCGTCTCGTCTCGTCTCACTACCACTGCGCCGAGTGTGGAATCGACGTCCACACGGGGAAAAAAATTGTGTGATCCACAAAAAGTTATTCACAGTCTGGTTGTTTTTTGAGTCGGTTGTTTGAATGTTTTAAAGTTTCCTGCGACACAGGAATTATTTATTATAAATATAAAAAAAATAAAGATAGAAAGTGCGTCAGGACCTTCCTTCGTATTTTGATTAATAAATCTAAATAGGTTATATAGGTAGTAGTTTAATAGTTTCAAAATTATGTACCTATAAGTAGTGATTTTCAAATACCTAAACAACGCGATAAAATTCGTATAATGTAATGTAATTTTAAGTTATAACATTCGCGTAAATGTGAGATTCTCTCTACTAGAGCCGTGATAAGGAAAAAGACGTACCGAAATTGCATTTATTACGTATTTTTAATCAGTAAAAAAAGACGCATCTGATACTTCTTTTTGCCTTATGACGGCAGACTATAATATTATTTACATTCGTTACTTATATGTTTGAAATTTACTCATTTCAGGTACTAAAAATGTTGATCCACAACGACTCCAACACAACAGCCCAAGAAATGAAGCACCCGTTGGCAAACGAGTGGAGTTTCTGGCTGTTTACCAATAAAGAGAGAAAATGGGAAAACAATTTGGTCGAGCTGACTACTTTCAATACAGTCGAAGATTATTGGTGGTAAGTTACAAGGACATACTGGAGTAAAAAGTAAATAGCATCACGACACGGTTAGGTAGAGCTGTATACCCTAACTACGTACCTACATGTCCTATGTAAAAAAACATGAATTAAACCCTTTATCACGTAGTCTATTCCTTGCAGTCTATACCACCATATGAAGCTACCATCCGAGTTGCAATACGGCCAAGACTATGCGATTTTTAAAACGGGAATCCGCCCTATGTGGGAGCACGTAACGAACAGGAAGGGAGGACGGTGGCAGATTATCTTCGACGAGATGAAAAACGGCGTCATGGATTCCATCTGGTTGGATACGGTGAGTGGTGTCATGTACCATAATATATTGATGATGTTGTACAGTCGCGCGGTTAGAACCATAGAACGTTTAGAGTAGTTAGTAGTGAAGGGGGCGGGGTACACGCACAAACGGTTATGCTATAGTACTCATAAATTCATTGAAATTAAACTACTATATACGGAGTTTATCGCGTTGAATATTTGACACTTTTTTACATAATTTAGAAACTAATACTATTAAACTTTACTAATTTTTAAGATAAAGCTATGTGCGATAGTATGTGCAACAGGGGACCAATCACTACCTGAGATTTGACAAACCACAGACTCTCGCTAAAGAGCACCGATTCCTACCAAGGATGCTTCGCAAGGCTATTGAAATCAAAAAAACATCCTAATTTTAATAGAGAAGATGGTTGGAATGTACCACCAGCTTGGGATCCAGTAATTCAAATAGTCAAACCCAAGAAGAAGCAAACCACAGCTAGACTTCATGATGCTTTGAGCTCATTCTGCGTAAATAGAAACACCAATGATTAAATTATGTTCGGGTACTTTGAAATAACTACACTGGAACATTGAGACAACTACCATCTGAGTCTCCCCGTGACCATGGCTGCTGAAAAGCGACCGAAACGTCGGGGAAAGTGTAAACTTAAATATAAATACATAGTTTTAATAATTTAATTAGCTTAAAAATTATCAAGTTTAATACTTAGTAGTAATTTCTAAATTATGTAAGTCTCAAATAAACAACGCTATAAAAGCCGTATATAGTAGTATAATTTCAATGAATAACATTCGCGTAAACAGAAGACAATATTATACTCATAATATCTTCAACCAATCGGCTTGGATTGCAATAACGTCAAAGATAAATGTATACTACTTATAAAGTTTTGTGCTTATATATCTATCCGATTTTCCATGGGTAAAATAAAAAAATTGAATAAGATTTTTTGGTGCTTATCAGAAACTGCTTTATCGTGTCGGCATTTCAACTGCGTCCATGACGCAGCGATATTGAATGCGACTGCTGTGCATAAAGTCTCGGGTTCGAGTTCTTCATCGGGCCAACAAAAAGTAATTGGGTTTTTCTGTTAAGAAATCTCAATATCAGCCCGTAGTTAGGAAGTTGCCGGTGTTAAATACCCTGTGCTTCGGAAAGCACGTAAAGCTGTTGGTCCTTCACCTGGTCTCCCTTCGGTCGTATCGATCCATCCCATCGGATCATGAGAGTTAGGGAACAGATAGTGCACTTGTGTTTGCGTGTACTTGTCCACTTTCATATCTCCTATGCAGTTGGCCAGTCTCCGTTAAGATTAACCGCCGTGACCGAAAGTCGTTCTGGAGGACATTATTTCAGCTATAAGCACACTTTAAATTCTATTATAGCGGTACAGAAACCAGAACTGCCTACTCAGTGGCAGTTCTTAAAACCTCCGTACCGTACACGATCAGAAACAGATCATTATATTTCTATATATACTGTAACGAGGAGACCCTGAATTGTACAGATTCAACATTATATATTACTAGCGACTCGCCCCGGCTTCGCATGGGTAGTACAAATCCTTAACAAATTATACACCTAAACCTTCCACATGAATCACTGTCTTTTTTTTCTTATTGCCATTGGCGGCACACGAGCGAGCGGTCCACCTGATGGTATGTGGTAACCTCTGTTCATGGACTTCAGCAATGTCAGGACACAGCAAAGCCGCTGCCTACCTATTGGTGAAAACCGCATGAAAATCCGTTCAGCAGTTTTTGAGTTTATTGCGAACAGATAGACGGACAGACACGGCGGGGGACTTTGTTTTATATTATGTAGTATCCTATATAATAATGTATTTTGTATTTTAGGTGCTGCTTTTGATAGGTGACAACTTTAAATACATCGACATTATTTGCGGAGTCGTTGTTAACGTGAGGCAGAAAAATAAAATATGTAAGTATTAACGTCCTTTTAACGCAATATTTAATGTATGTATAACTAGATCTTGCCAGCGGTTTTGCTCACGTTAATCTAAATTTCATCAATAATGATATATCCTTTGTAAACAGTACGGTTTCTGGATGAAAGGCTTATCTCCTTTTCTATACCCCTGATAATAAGAGTGTGCGGGATTCCATAATAATCGGTCAGGTAGTTATGATGTGAAAGCGTTACGAACAAACTTAGATTCGCATTAATAATATTAGTTAGGTTTAATTCAATGATTAGAAATATTTATATGTTACTTAAGCTTGTGATCTTGAGTAATTGTTAATTAGAAAGGTGCCGAGTTTCAAAGATCAAATTAAGAAAATCCTAAGGCCCGGGTTGGATGAAAGATAATTCGCAATATGTAAGTGTGATACATTTCTACTTACACCTTCCGGAATAACATTTTGCGTAACTCGGGAATTGAACCCGGGACCGGCCACAAACATAAACGGAGACATATATGTATATAGTAGGGTTACCATCTTTATTTTAAACGAATAGAGTACCTACATTTACCATGTGAGGTATAAGAAAGTACGAGTTCCAAAAAATAAAGTATTATTTATTTCACCTGCTTTTTTGTTACCATATTTTTGTTGATGCCAGTGACATCTAACAAATATTTACTATCAAAGAACGTGTTAATCGGATCTTTACGAAATATGTCTATATTAAGCTGGATAAACAATTGTTTTTATCCAATTTAGGGAATCTTTAAAGCGTTGCTTTAAGTAAACAATTAAATAAAACTTGTAAAAGTTGACATAGGTAAAATTTAAAAAAAAAAAACCCGGGCACGCCACGATCGTGGCGGTAAGTCCCATTTTTGAAGAGTGGCTGGAGAGGCGGCATGGCCCCCTCACTTTCCTGCTGACACAGGTAATGATTGGCCACGGTTGTTTTGGCCAGTTCCTGTGTCGCATAGGCCGGCAGGAGACGTAGTTGACGAGAATGTTGTTGTGGATACGGCGCTGCACTCTTTGGCGGATTGCCCCGCCTGGGCATCGCAGCGCCGTGAGTTGATCGCGGCAGTTGGTATGGTTGCCCTCTCACTCTCGGACGTAGTTCAATCTATGGTCCGGAGCGAAAGGTCGTGGAACGCGTCGCCTCCTTCTGTGAGGAAGTTATGTCCATCAAGGAGGTGGCAAAGCGGGAGAGGGAGCGCTTAAATCCTCTCTCCAACCGCAGAACCGGGCGCCGCCGGAGGGCACGAGATGACCTCCAGCCACCCTGAGGTTTGACCTGGGAGTTATGGGCTGCGTGGGTCTGCTCGCCATCCGATCAGCACCAGGTCCGAGAGGCGGCGTGCGTGTTCCCACGCGCGCCTCTGAATCGTGGTTTTGTTCCCCACAAGGGCACAGTAGAGTAAGTGTGTTATGTAGTGGCCTGTCGTTTTACACGGCGGGCCGAAACCTCGGCAGGGTCGCGATTGCATGTGAAAGCAATTCGCGTGGCCCTGCCGTCTATGGTTATGTCGAGGAACACCGTGGTAGGTTTAGTCAGTATTACCGGGGTAACGTTTCCCCGGTAAAATATTTTCACATACTTTATTTTACTAATAAAGTATAAATTATTTTTACCCGAAATAACGTTCAACACTTTTTTTACTAAGTACGGTTGGCAACCTTATTATCTAGGTAACTAACGCGTCCGTCAGAGAGAGTTTAAAATTATGATTATTAGGGGTTTAAAAATGAAGTAACCGCTTTGTATGAAGAAAATCAGTAACGTTGTGGTAGAATTCGGATTGGCCATATTTATGAAATACTTAGAGTTCATAAATATGGCCAATTCGAATTCTATGTTTATTTTTTATGTAGGTATTGTTGCTTGTATTTAGGACACTATGGTTTGTTTTAAATTCAACCATCATGTAATTATGGCGATTTGAAACAACGAATATGGGCAGACACTAATCAAGATAACTTTAAATACAATGTGTATAAAGGATATTATTATTTATTATTAATAATACATGTTATTAACAATTTACTGACTTTTCTCGAAATATAATTGATTTTTAAAATAACCGTTGCATTTTATACAAATGCCACGAAATTAGATGTAGTCATTTTATATCGAAAGACTATCTTGGATAACGGCCTTTATAGATCGTTATTTTGTCTGCATTGTGTATTAAAAGTAAACTATCTGTTCCAGCTGTATGGACAAGTAGTAGCAATAACGCCAAAGCTGTGATGGACATCGGCAGGCACCTGAAGAGACAGCTCACAATACCCAATAGACTTAATTATTATTTACACAACACCGCGAAGGCTTTGTACACGGCCTAATGTTATGTTTTATTATACAATAATACTGTTTTTAAGAGGCATGCCATGTTGCGCAACAGTTTAAAGCGCACCCGTTCGAAGCGCACCAAGAGTATTCCACCCGCCTGGTGCGCCAACAATCAATTTATTAATTTTCTATGCCTCTTTGCGCACCAGGGGTCATGGACCTTGTAGTGAGGGGTATTAGCTAATAAAAATATCGATAGAAATTTATGAAAATGTTTGGTGCGCAACATGGCATGCCTCGTTTTTAAGCCTCTCTTTAGCAAAAGTAGAGTATGTTGTTAACAAAAGCCTGTACAATAAATAGAAAAAATAAAAATAATTATAAAAAGAAAGAATTGATATAGATTTAATATTATATCTTTACGTGTGGTATTGTCGCTTTGTTAGACGAACATTGGTAAGGTTGTGTTTTTCATACAAACTTATTCATATTTTTTTAACAGCTAATCCTTCTTCTTTGTCTATATGTAGGATCTACTACATGACTTTAGGGTAGATAAGGTTTGTCGTAAATTATCAAAAATAACGCCTACGTAATTATGACGAATAGAAGCGACGCAACTGGACCTCTGATGAAGACCTGCCTGCGCCATACTATCTGAGATTCCAACAGGCAAGATATTAAATAGCTGTGGTATAATTATAATCTAATTCTTTTAAAAGTATCTCTAATAATCAATATTTTCTACTATGTTATTGCTGTTTTACCTGTCTTTTCAATCGTATTTTTAACTGATGAATACCCTTCTATGTATCGATATTATGGAACTAATATGTAAGTATTTATTAGTTCCATGATCAAGACTTATCGCTACAATCTTAGATTTCTAGTGTATGCATGTATGTGAGTGTGTTTCAAATTTATGTAAAGTTTATATATGTATACTAGTAGTTTACCCGCGGTTGCACCCGCGTAAGTCCCGTTCCCGTGTGAATATCGGGTTTCACCCCTTTCGCCCCCTTCCGGGTGGAATTTCCAAAAATCCTCTCTTAGTGCTCCCCTATACTCTCTAAGGAACATACATGCTAAATTTCAGCTTCTTGCGTTCAGTAGTTTCGGCTGTGCGTTGTCTGTCAGTCACTCAGTAACGGAAGAGTTTTATATATATATATTTTACATTTAGATTTAAGTATTAATAGAAATATTGTGGTATAAATTACTTATAGTGCTGTGATTTTAATTAATAATAAGTACCATTGATATACCTATATTATGTACAAATGTGATAAATATATTTAAGTCATTTTTCTAATTGCTTTTTATTATCTGATATCGATTCGATCTTTATTGTCTGAAGAAAGGTCAGGCAAACGTCCAGTTTTTCTCGAACGACTAATCGATTTAGAAATTACGTCGTGGTGGTATTCACACCTGCTTTATACACACAAAAGAAGTAAAAGAGTAACTAAATAAATTGTCAAAAATAATAGCAATAATAAAAACTTTATTGGTAAGCTAAACATTGAAGACGAAAACGTTTATAATATCGTGCAAGTTCTAGAGTTGGTTTGATTTCTGATCTCCGTCTCAACCGTTTCCTCCACCTTGTGAATACTCTCCTCAGCGTTGTCTAAGCCTTTGTGGACGTTCTCTGCAAGTAAAAAAAAAACAATGTCAGCGGCATTCACGTACAAACTATCCAAGATATCATTGTACTATCAATGATATCATTATTTAAAAGTAAGGGAGAAGAAGACAGTCGCCGCACCGACCCCTCATGTACACATTTTTAGTTTTTTTATTCTTAAAGACAACTACCGCAATAAAGCCTGTATTGCAGGGGGCTTTAAAAATATTCTAACAACGGACACAAAGAATACTCAGACTCGGAACAATTTAAATATTCATGAATCACATAATTTTTTGTTCCGTGTGGGGATCGAACCTCCAACGCTGGGCGCGGCGGTAGTGGCGAGGCGTACTTCATACGGTAATCTAGAAATTACACTCTTCAAGGACAATAAACAAGGTTGTTCGCCCAAGTTTGAATGACCAACTACCTATAAATAGTTTGAACGTAGGGCCGTCCGAGTTGCGCAGCATGTGCGCGAACCCAGATCTTACCCATTACCAAAATACGTTTTCAATACAAACATCTTTATGTCTTAATTCTCATGTAAACTCTTTAAAACTATAATCATAGCTAAGACGCCCAATTCAATGGCTAAAATCATATACGTTACTCAGTAACATTTATACATGTGAAAGTGGGTGTTATTTAATCACAAACCAAAATAAAAACTAAGTCACTACTAAGGAAATAACATTGGCAGTCGACATTTGCTAAAATTCGTAATTTAATAAATATTCAATCTTTTAAAGGTATACCTAGTTAGTCTATATTATCCACATATGGACAATAATACACAATTATATCTATACAAAAGTGTATATATATAAAGAGGTTTATTTAAAAAGACTACTCACCAACAACTTTTTCTTCTATGACCTTCCCTCTGCCCATACACGAATGTTCTTTATCTCTAATCGTTTGAAACATGCGCGCGAGTCGTCCTTTCTCCGGTGTTTTCTGCACCACAACGTCACATTCCTCGGTATGCTCTGCGTCTTCCGGAGCATCGATATGGTCTTCACTTCTAACAATAGGCATCACAGCCTGGGTCTTCGCTGTCTTCCCCGCTTGAGGACTAGACTTATCTGAACCGCATGGTATTGTCTCATTCTCTGATTGTCCTGTCTCACTTTTTTCGTCACTGTGTTTACTTAGTCCTGGACTTATTTGAGTTAAGTCGGGAATATGCAATAGCTCCGGTAATATAGGCGTCTTCGGCGGAGGTGAATTTGCTATCTCTATCATCTTGTCAGGAATATCAAGAATTTTTTTCGCCTCATCATGCACCGACGGAGAAACAACGGCGGCTTTTTTAACAAACTCCTCAACAACTTCCACTTTCTCGTTAACTTTATCAGTGACGGTAGTAACCACTTCTTCTGCTTTACTTTCTGCTTTGTCAGCCATAGTATCCATACTCTCAACGACCTCCATAACCTTTGTTTCAATCGGGGAAGACAAATCAATTTTTTCTGTGATTATATCAGCCACGTCATGCGTGCTACCATTTTCGTTCGCAAGGTCGTTTATGTTTACTATGTGGGAGCCGCTGACGTTCGCCTCTAATGAATCTATCGATCCGGCTTCAGAGTTCACATTTCCATTCACGTTATCAGTGTTGTGCACTTCGACGTTGGAGTTCGTGATGTCCTCAATGGCGTGAGAATGTTCTTCAGTTTTGTTCATGACTGGTACTTTCTGTAACGGTGGCAGTTCGGTTAAGGAGATGTGCCTGGTCTGTTCGTCGATTACGTTGAAGTCGTTGTTCGTGAAGTCCGCGTTCGAGCCCTTAGTGGCTGTTAGTAGAGTATGGCAGCCGCCGCACGCCACATTGTCGACTACGTGCCCATTCATTGCCGTGACCCGCTTAGGTGTGTATTGATTGGGCACTGCTTCGTTAGCGTTGTCGGCATCGTCGATTTCTTCCAAACAGAGTTTATTATGCCGAGACTCCCCGCAGGTGTAAAGAAGTCCGTTGTCTGAAATTTAAATGTAATTTGTACGTGTTGGGACGTCCACTAACTGCAAATGGAAATCTAATACTGATCATACCGTCCGCGCCCCACTGTAAGGTAATTTGGTCACTATTTATGTTGACGTGACAATGAAAATTAGTCAATTACTTTAGATATCGTATTTGTTTCAGCAGTAACTGTCGCCTTTGATATAAAGTAAAATAGTGGCTTCGAATAGATTAAACGTACTGTGTTATTTCCTTAATGTTGTTTTGATGTAGTGAACTTATTTACTTTGGTGTTTTTAGTGGAAAATATATAAAAGTACTTTTTTGATGTAAGTGATTTTATGACTCAGCTGTTTACATTTTGAAATAAAATGTAGCTACTTACTTAATATATACCTAACATTTTATTATTATTTTAAGTAAGTTACGCCGAGAATTGTTTGTATAGTTATGAAATATAGCCGGTGTACCGTACGCGCAGGTTAATTATAATACTATTTGCACAAAATGAAATACAAAACATAACTTTATACACTTGCAAAATACTACATTTACGTATTGAACACTGCTAGTCTAGTTGAATACAAAGCCGATCTGGCGTTATTCTCGATCGACGTGCACTCACTCCAAACATATTCTTATGCATTTCAAGTATGGCGGAGAAGTTTATTAATCTCTAGAAAATGTAAGTGTACGTTTAATAATTGCTTTAAAAAAATACGGTTGTGTTAGCAATCCTTTTTAGTTAAGCCGTCTACTTTCAGGTTCAATTGGGGACCTTATTCATGACTAGAGGCCTTAATGTAAGAATAACCATACGTACATCATTATGTCATGGAAACTATTTTCTAGTTGGCTGGGAATATCTATCTAAGAAGAATATCAAGGCTTTCTGATAAGCTAGATTTTAACAGTTTTTATGAGTACTCGGTTAAAATTTAAGAAACTTGTCATGCGATTATTGGTAAATACGGCCAGTAAATGCCTTGTGTCATTTAAATAAACTATGGTATTTTGTCTTCTGTTTACGCGAATATTATTAATTGAAATTAAACTACTATATACGGATTTTATCGCGTTGTTTATTTGACACTTTAGTACATCATTTTGAAAATTGTTACACTACTACTACTATTAAACTTTACAAATTTTTAAGCTAATTAAATTATTATTAAATCTATTTAGATTTACTCATGACTCATAGACTCATTGTATTTTGTACAAAATTTACAAATAAAATGCTACTATTTAAATTTTGCAAAACTGTAAAGCCGTCTCAAGGTAAGTGACTGCAGATATATAACATTTTCTCATTTAATAAGTCCAATAGTATGTTATGTACATACTAACATAAGTAAGATTGATACTGCGTAAGTAAGATTGACTAGATTTTGTCCACGGCTTTGCTCGCGTTATGTAGATTTTGTCAATCAATTTCTATGCCTCGGGAACGGTACTAATTTTTAGATAAAATTACCCTTTGTCCTTCTCTGTACCTCTAACAACGTGTATGTGAAATTTTATGATGATTGGTCGAGTAGTTACGGCGTGAAAGCGTTACAACCAACCAAACAAACTTACATTCGTATTTATATTATACGTTTGGATTCCAATAACAGTACAAATATAATCTTTTATATATAAAAGATCTGTGCGTATGGGTTATTAATTGCTTCGAGCTGCATTGGTGACCGTCGCTCGTGGTATTGTGCAATCAGTACACACATAGTGTTTACACAGACTTGTTTATATTGTGAAAGTTAAGATACATGATAAGATATATCTATATGTACAAAGAAATCATATCAATAGTTTAATCTATGCCGACAGGTAATGCTCCTGTATTGCTTGTTTAAGTCATTAGTTAACTATCGATTAATTATCTACTATAATAGTAAAATAATGTATTGTTTGTGGTCATCAGTGTCCGTGGCGACGCGTGCAGGAGTAAGTAACTCTTTAACTAAAGAACAGAATTTACATCCTGTTCTGTAGTTTAAGCATTTATTGATATAATAGGTCGGGGAAAAAGTCTTTTCGCATATAGTCTGTATAAATTTTTAATAAAATCTCTTTGGCTGTACTAGTTGTATCTGGCTGGTTTTGAAACCATTAAACAGGTTGCATTTCAAAAAAAGAAACAATTTAGTAAAATATTGATTCCCGCCGGTTTTCATTCGTTTTTCTTTTTGTCAAAATGAGTTAATCTAATGAAGAAATTCGATACATTTTAAAATGTTATTACAAAAAAGGGAAAAATGCGAAACAAGCCGCGTAAAAAATTTGTAACGTTTATGGACCTAATGCGGTGTCAGTAAGATGTATACAAAAAAGCTCGATAGGCATTTGGGTGCCACACTAGCTCACTGAAAGAAACCTAATGAATCGTGTACTCATTTGCAATGCTTTATTGAGACGTAATGAAACCGAACCGTTTTGAAGAGATTGATAACTGGTGATGAAAAGTGGATCACGTGCGATAAGAACGTGCGAGAAAAGTCGTGTTCAAAGGTCGGTCAGGCTTCACAGACTGTGGCGACCCGGGCTAACTCGCAATAAGGCGATGCTGTGTGTATGGTGGGATTGGGAGGATTGTTCATGTGAGCTTTTACCGCCGGGTAGAACCATCGATCCGGATCTCTACTGCCAACAACTGTTGAGATTAAAGCAAGAAATTGAGAGAAAGCGGCCGGAATTAATCAATAGAAAGGGTGTGGTCTTTCATCACGATAACGCTAGACCTCACACATCTTTAGTCACTCATCAAAAACTAAGAGAGTTTGGCTGGGAGGTGTTAATGCATCCGCCATATAGCCCTGACCTTGCACCTTCAGATTTCCAACTGTTTCGGTCTCTTCAGAATTCTTTGGACAATATCAGGTTAACATCAAGAGAGGACTGCCAAAACTACTTGTCGCGTTTTTTTGATGAGAAGTCCCAAAATTTCTACAGCAATGGGATCATGTCACTACATACAAGATGGCAGACAGTCATCGAACAAAATGGCACATATATATTGTAATTAAATGTAAATATGTGAGTCATTCTATGTCCAGCAGTGGACGTCTTTCGGCTGAGATGATGGTGATGATGATGATGAAATGTAAATAAACTTTGAAAAATAATGTTTTGAGTTTTCATATAAAATGCGAAGAAACTTTTTCCCCGACCTTATATTAAAATTAAACTACTTTATATGGCTTTACTTTACAAGGAGAGACTAACGTGAACATGGCTGCTGATAAGCAATGTAAACGTCGGGAAAAGTGTAAACTTTAATATAAACGGTTTTATTAATTTAAATACGTTAAATATTAGTAAAGTTCAATAATATAGTATAGTGTCATAGTTTCAAAACTATGTAATTTAGGTTTTTAAAATAAACAACGTGACAAAACCCGTATAAAGTAGTTCAATTTTAATGTTTAGCGTAAACGTAAGACAATATTATATGATTGAAATGTACGAAAATATGTTTTATTCGTAGTATGCCGCCAAAGAATATAGAAGGAAGAAAGAAAATTGGTTAATTTGACACGTACTACATACACATAATAACAAGAATAAAATAAAAGAAATAGGTATATACAAAAATAAACTTAACACATTTACGGACACAAAACCACTCTCAATAATTTTTGATATGGCACACAAACTTTCCATACAAAGTGACATCACGTCTGGGGACGTATTGCCACACTACACGGTTTTAAAAGTATATGTTGCGGCAGTAACGGTTAGAGACGTAACCGCCTGTAGGCGGGCATTCATACCAAGTGAATTCTAAATCGTGTGTTACGGCAGGAGTGTTTGCTGTGGCTCTAGCGGTCTGTATTTTAACCTAAAATGGCACATCCTTCCTATAAATGCTATGGAAAATAGTCGGCCGTGGACGGAGTTTTACTTTTAGTGTATTTTAAATCGCCGCCTACAGCCGTAGTGCCATATTATGAGGGTCATAATTCACGTCTCTCGATGTACTGTCCGGGAATGTGTTAAGCAAACAAAACAAAAAAAAGCATAATATATAATAACAATATCAAACTTACCTGTCACAAAAGCAGTATGCATAGCCCCGCACGCAACAAGTTTCAGCTGATATCCATCAAACATCTTTTCCATATCGATCTCTGTGGGCTCTGTGACGTTTTCGACATTCTTCGGTAATCCTAGCTGTCCCTTCTCATTAGAGCCGAAACACAAGATCTTGCTCTCGTCCATCGAGAGCAGGAAAGTATGCGCGGCTCCGCAACATGCGCTTTTAATGGGAATGCTTAATGGCAAGACATCGGGCACGTAAATCGTTGAAGGCTTGTCTAGTATGCCCAGTTTTTGGTTCTCGTTATCACCCGTTACGAAGACTGCGCCTTTCGCTATTGGAGTAAAACGTCTTTTGTCAAATTAGCATTTACGACATCATTTATATTCTTCCATTGTTATCTTTTATAGTAAGTGCTAAAGTAGACGATGTGCTGTCAATTCAGCATCCAGCTCATAAGTTGACTGCTCGGATGGCGTAGTGGTTTAAGTGGTCGCCTTGCTACTGCCACTGCGCCAAGTGTTGTGGGTTCGAATCCCACACGGGACAAAAAAATTGTGTGATCCACAAATGGTTGTTCCGAGTCTGGATGTTCTTTGTGTCCGTTGTTTGAATGTTTGTAAACTTCTCTGCGACTCACGAATAATTAAAAAAAAATTATTTCTTGTAGTGATCGTACTCGCAACACTCCGCGTTTTAAGCTGATATCATCTTATAAAGCTATGCATGATTATAATAGTGGATGTTTTTTTGAATGCACGGTCGCACGAATAGTTCTTTAGTTAGTTAGTTCATCTACTGATTTGTTAAAGTACACATATTTAACTATGTCATCAACCGATCAATCCTAATAGATATGTCGTTATCACGTTCTCTGGAGATCACCCTTAATAGGCTCGATGCGATACCTGTGCTCTAAATAAAATAATTCTTTGTGCTTTTTAGGATTACGTCAGACATACATAATTTGAAATTATCCATAAGGCATTAAAGTACCGAATCAAGTATTTGTGGACGGCACCATATTATACTCGTATAAATCAGCCATCTGTAACAGTGACTTCAAGCAGCTGTCAGAGGTCTGTCATGCCACGGTCACAGCTTTTGACGTTTGATTATCAGCTTCACTTTATATCATTGTCTAAAAGCTCCTCTAAAGGAAACATTTATAAATGAACTAAAATCTATGGAAAGACTATGATAGAACGTATAGATTGCAATTAAATTAAATTTGATTGCACGGATGGTGTAGCAGTTTTAGTGATCGCTTCGCCACTAACGCCGCGCCGAGGGTTCGAATCCCACACGGGATAAAAATTGGCGTGATCCACAAATGTTTGTGCCGAGTTTTAATGGTCTTTGTGTCTGTTGTTTGAATGTTTGTGAACTCCCCCGACACAGGAATTATTCCTAGTGCGACAGTTGTCTTTTTAAAAGTGCTAGGTAAGTTTGCGGTCGACCCTTTGTTTTATTTATTTTTATTAAGTAATAATAACTTTCAATACCGTGGTGAAAGTGTTAGGTACATTGTGGTTTAAAACTAAAGTAAGTATACAGACCAGTGATAAAGACAGTGTGGTAGTATCCACACTCGACGAAGGCGATCTTCTCCATGAACTTGAGCTCTGCGAACTTGACACTGGAGCGCGTGTCCTCGCCGAGACCCAACTGACCCTCGGTGTTGGAGCCGCAGACGAACACGCGCCCATTGTCTACATAAACAAGTTGTATTAAACTACGAATGCACGGATGGCGTTTAAGTTTAAGTGGACGCCTCGCCGCTGCCACTATGCCGAGTGTTGTGGGATCGAATCCCACACGGGACAAAAATTTGTGTGATCCACAAATGGTTGTTCCGAGCTTGTGTGTTCTTTCTGCCCGTTGCTTGAATGTTTCTAAAGTCCCCTGCGACACAAGAATTATTCATAATGCGAGAGCAGCCTTTAAAAAAAAAGAAAATAATCTTTTAGGAGAGCGAGGCCACAGCGGATTATCTTCTTAAATCTGTAGTAATACCAACTATATATGATTTACAGACCGAATTTCGATCTCGGCGGCCAATCTTAACGTAGACTGGCTATCTGTGCCGGAGATATCATGATGCACAAGTGTGGGCGTACACACAACTACACTATTTCCTACCTCTCATAATCCGTTGGACGGGAGCACTATCATATATATATAGGTATTGTTACGCCCAGTGACATCTCTCGGCATTGTGGGAGGGACTCGGCGGTTCCGTCTAATAGTTTACACCGCCATCTATTGACATCTTACGGAACTGCGTAGTACGGTACGAGAATCTTAGAGAGAATGCTGGTACTTTCTCGAAGCATCGTGCTGTTTACACGCCGAGTACGGCGTTGCTGGAAAGCTCTAGAAGCGCTTTACCCGCGTATAAATAGGGCGCACGCGCACCGCCGAGTCAGTTTACAATCGTAAGCGGTCAAGTGTTCATCGAAGCGAACGGAAGCGAAAATACTACGGAGTTCGAAGCAGTACAGTGAAAAAGTGTGGTAAAGTGTTTATTGTGTTTTAAATTTAATTTTGTGTCTGAATAAAACGTGTTTTTGTCGGTAATATTGTTTATATTCTTATCCATCGAACCCAGCACGTAACAGTATATATATATTACCTAACTCTCCAAGTCCGATGGGACGACAAATCGACACGATCGGAGAGAGATCAGGAGTACAGTAGTCAGAGTAAGGCAGTAGCAAGTAAGTTTACCTGTAAGTATGGCAGTATGGTTGCTGCCAGCGGACACCTGTCTGATCGGTCCACACTCTTCATCCAGCTCCACGACTTGTGGCACCGTGTGGTGTTCCATGTCTCCTGTGCCCAGCTGACCCTCATCGTTGCACCCCACCGTGTAGATCGCGTTTGAATCTGGATATACGAACAAGAGTTTGGTTCAACAATTTCAACCGTCAACGGCAATGGATTGATGGAAGAATTATAATATCTATACATATATACAGGCTGTCCGGTAATTAATGGATAACCTTAAATGTCTTATAGTAGAACTGATGACCGTTCAGAAAAAAAAATATGAATAAAAATCTATCCTAACTACTACACCTAAGATATGATTTTTTTTAAATTACCATATTTAACTTTCTTGTACACTATGACCATAAATTAATGAATTACATCGGTTTTTTGTTGTTTTATTATTAAACACTAATTATGCTAATAGATAGTCAAAAGTATGACTAGCTATCGCAATTTAATTTTATTTTGTTTTTTTTCTGTACGACCATCAATTCTGCTATAAGACATTCGAAGGTTATCCATTAATTACCGGACACTCTGTATAATAAAATTGTTACTGGCCGATGTCTGTATCTGTGATTTATGTGTGATTTGTGTATTTTAGAGAGTAACAGTTTTTAAAATTATGTAATAAAGTGTCAAATAAACAACGCGGTAATATCCGTATATAGTAGTTTAATTTCAATGAATAATATTCACGTAAACAGAAGACAATATTAGTTTATTAATATTTAGTTTGCCTACAATTTCGTACACGTGAATTTAGAAGATGGTACCTACCTACTTAGGTATATCTTTTCTTCTTTATAATTCTTTCTTTCTTTAGAAGAAGCTGATCTACACACGTAAAGCACACTTTTAGATAGATACTAGCTGCCCGGACAGACTTCGTTCTGTCAAAAGTAATTTTTCTTTTTTTTATGTTTACTTTATCACTAAGGGGTATGAAAAATAGATAGTAGCCGATTCTCAGACCTACTAAATATGCATATAAAATTTCATAAACATCGGTCAAGCCGTTTCGGAGCAGTATGGTAACTAACATTGTGACACGAGAATTTTATATTTATAAATTTATTGATAAACACCTGGGTAATGTACAATCTAAACCCTTATTATTAATACTCGACTTCTAGGCAACGTATTAAGATGAAACATGTACCAGATCTTAAGTTAGACCTTCAGCAATACAGTTATGGAAACCGCATTCAATTTCGTGCAGAAGCTTTTACGAGATGCGCGTACAAACTGACAGACAGACAAAAATTAATAATGTTTTTTATTTATTTATTTATTTATTAGGAAGACCAACAGCTTTAAAATACATAGTAGTGTAAAAAAATATGCAACAGAGAGCCAATGATAGGTCTCCACGACTAATTCTTATATAACAATGCGTGGACAGTAATTATTTTATCAATTAAACATCTAAAATATAACAAGTAAAGTAAGATTAATCAGCATTATACTTTGTAAAAAAAATCAAGACTGAGCATGCGCTTCACTGCATCCGGTTGAGTATTAAAAATGTCAATGTCTAACTTTATTACATGTTCGTTTAAACTATTTTGGCATCTATAATCTTATGAAGAACCCTTACATTATTTTTCTTAAATGTCTTCTACTTTATTTTACCCGCGGCTTCGCATGAGTAAATGTAGGTTAGGTTAGTAACAGTACTTTTTTCTGAATATCCTATGTCCTTTTTTGTCCCCTTGAATAGGAAATATTATGATGATTGGTCATGTGGTTAACGCGTAGCAAACAAACTCACATTCGTGTTTATAATATTAAATAAAGACAATCGGGCTATACATTTGTTACTGATTTAGGTAGTGCATTTCGTATCGTTCATTCGATCGATTCGATCATTCGTATCATATCTCAAGTAAACAAATATATAGCCTCATAATGGAGAGTATATATTTTTTAGTAATGTTAGTGTACGGGTTCACCTGTAACAAACACGGTATGTGCTCTGCCACACGCGACGAAGAGCGCGCGGTGCGGCTTCAGCCACTTCACGCAGCTCGGTCTGGTGACTTCGTCTTTGTGGCCCAGCCCTAGCTGACCCCACGCGTTACCGCCGAATACAAACACGCGCCCATTTTCTGGAACAACGCATGGACTTTATTATACATGTAATCTTTGACACAAGTATGGCTTTTCATAGATTATTCTTAAATTTAGCGGTTATGTAAAATAGCTAATTATGTAAGCCATCTGCTATCGCAGATACAAATTATACTATAACTATATTACTTTCGCATTGTATATGTGTGATCCGTTTCACCGGTCCGACCATAATTAAACCCTAAAATAGATTTCTTCCTGCCTCCATGGCTGCTTATAACAGTAGCAACTGCTTATTTTCTTAACCTTTGCATCTCAAATGAGGTAAATGGCTACCATGAAACGTAAATGCCGAAGTTTCAGCCGACTTTTTATACCATAAAACATATTTATGTCGAAAATCGTCTTGAATTTCGATGCGTTAGAAATTGGAAGAAACCTCGTAGTATGTTTTTTTCTTAAGCCCAGTTTCGGATAAACATTTAATCTGCTATGATAACTTTCTGGAAGAAATGGATCAGTAAAATCCATATCTAGCAGCGAGTTTGGTAAGATGGCCAGCTGTTCTAGTATTTGTTTCGATAACATTCTTAAGTCCAACCATTTGTCATAAGCTGGACTAATTCTGAAACTCTTTATTAACCTATCATTGCAGTTTATATTAGTTAGAAGTTAAACCAACGAAAACACAAACTCATTTATTAATTTAGGTTACAAAGTAATCTAGAAGTTACTTTGTAACCTAAATTAATAAATGAGTTTGAATTTTAATTCGAATGAGTCTATCTATAATATTAATATATTATAAATTTAGTCTCAAAAAATTAATTCTCATGAATTAGTGTATGCTTGAAAGGTGGCTCCCTTTATAAGCATGACATGCCTGTGGTAAGAGGCTCTGCTTTTTGGTATCATTATTATAAATGTTTAATCAATAGTTTTGTGCTCTTTAAGTTTAGATTTTAACATATACTATTTAATGGATAAAATTGTATCTTACGGCATATGACAGCGCTGTGCTCGTCCCCACACGAGATGGCGACGATGGGATCGTTCTTGATGAAGAAGTGGCTCGGCTCGTTGTCGGCGAAGTGCGACTTGCCGAACGTGAACACGGCCCCGGTTTCTGTAACACCACAATAGGTACTAATTAAGCAACATATCAGATACCGTGAGTATAAATAAAGGTCTTATAACAAAACATAATATATAATATAATAATATCAGCCCTATATTAAACTGTCTCAATGCTGGGGGCGAGCCTCTTCTCAGTATGAAAAGGGTTAGGGCATAATTCACCACGCTGGCTCAGTGCGGGTTGGCATCTCCACACGCTTTCGGCCATAATAGGCGGGGATCTCTCCCTGGCGAGTATGATCAACGCCATGCTCGGCAGCGAGAGGTCGTGGCAGGCAGTGGTCTCCTTCTGCAAGGCTGTCATGGCGCAAAAGGAGGCCGTGGAGAGGGGTCACTGGTACAGAGTCCGGGGACTCCCTACCGGCTTGCACGGCCCCACACGTCTATGGGATAGCCTTGGTGAGCAAGGCCACCCCTCCACAGGTGCTGAGGCTCGGTCACCATCAGCTGGGCCAACCACCGGGGCGGGATGGTGATTGCTAACGCCACCCCAGGTTTTTAGTGTGCATATGTATACCGAACCCCTTTCAGGGGCGGAGAGTCTCACATAACCACCTTTCCCTCCCCGGGGGATGGGATATCCATAACGGATTTTACTGGGTCAAAAAAAAAAAGAGTGCGCGATTTGGCATACTTCATGTATCTTCAAGAACATTATGGAGAATACTCTCAGACATTCAGGTTTCCTCACAATGTTTTTCTTCACCGTTAAGACAATCGATAATTAACTATTTAATACGCACATCATTTCGAAAAGCCTTGGGACTTCTGCGTACCAGGTCCCATTAGGATATCGCTGCTTATATAACTATATAACAATAATATCAGCTCTGTATATCGCAGACGTCACATATCTGCTGCTGCTATCGTTTGGATATTTGTCTCCATCATACAAATGAAAATAAATCGATTTAGTGATTACATGTATATTTGAGATGTTTACACCAGCGCTTAGGTCAAGGTTCACATTTAAGGATATGTGCTCTCCATTTTATTTAGTTTGAACCCTAATCGATCCTTCGAGGATGTAATGTAAAAGCCATTTTTACGAAATTTTGTTATTGATGTAACCTTATTCAGTTTTTCAAGCTGCATCGACCTGTATATTTAAAATGATAATTTTAGGAAAAAAATGGTTTTACTATCAAGAAAGTAATTTTTATTTCAAAATAATACTTTAACTCGCCCTAAATGCTGTAAAATATACTCTTTATGTTCTTTAATCTAAAGAAATTAAGGTTACTAAAACAAAAAATAAGAAATAAAGAGAAGTTGAGTTTTTGTTTATTGGTTTTCCTGGAAAGTAGTATTTTAGCTTTTACCACATTTCATCCTCGCAGGATTGAATATTGATATACATATTATTTAATACGCATTTCGCGTAATAGACAATCGGTTATAGTATGTTTGAATTATGTATGACTGGACAGATGGTTACACAGTGGTTTAAGTGGTCGCCTCACCGCTGCCACTGCGCCGAGTGGGTTCGAATCCCACACGGGACAAAAATCTGTGTGATTCACAAATGGTTGTTCCAAGTCTAGGTGTTTTTGTGTTCGTTGTTTGAATGTTTGTAAAGTCCTCAGTGACTCAGGAATTATTACGAGCGCGGTGAAGTAATTTTAAAAAATAAAAATAATATAATTTACAAAATGCCAATTTTATTATAGAGATTAGAATCGATGATTCATGTTCGCAAGTGAAATCGCATGAACAATATTTCATAAATCTTTATACCACGAACACATCGATTGTCGCTCAATTAAGTACCCACCGTTTACGTGCGATAATGCGAACTTTTTTCTTGCCATTAAACTACTTTTGATTCATAATAACTGTGAGATTACACAGCTGACCTGGTCACGTCACGTAGAAAGAACTAACGAGTGTTCTAATACTAAAATCTAAGTATGATTTTCAGTTGATACGGTGCTTACTTTTTTGCCCATAGTAGCAGATTTGTTGACAAATTTTTCAATGTGTGATCGCGGGTTCGGCTCCCATTCATTGCACTACTGACGTGAACCCACTCCTAAAGCATTCTAACTTAGCTGGGAGGGCTTAACAAGATTACAAGAATACCAGGAATTTGAAATCAAAAATTGCTGGCAATCTTTAAAAAATATCCAGTGTGGGTTGGCAGACTTCACATATCTTTGAGAAAATTTTGAAGAACTTTCGGACATGCCGGTTTCCTCACGACGTGTTTCCTTCACCGTTAAAGCAAGAAATATGTAGTTCATGAATATTCTGGTAATATATTAGTATACATCACAAAAATTGACGTCAGAGTGGCCAAATTACAGGTGGTTAGGTTGTTAACGAAAGTAAAAACGTAAAGTAACCATTAATACGTCGCACGTAACTTCCGTTCGCAGACCTTGGGTCGGACCTTAGATTTGATGTGAGGAGATTACGCCCTATTGTGGCCTAATGACGTACGTTCCAAGCTTGAATACGTTTTAGTGTTTTTTGTGTTATATTTAGAAACGATTAATTCCTTTTATGACGGCTTTGGGGTAATGAACAGTTTCAAGTTCAAATAGGTGCGACGAGACCCGATGGAATCAGATCTAGATTTTATTAGATGACGTGCGGTTTAAGTGGTTGCTTACTAAAGTTTTGTGAGCTTTGATCGTCTAAACTGCTCAATGTGCCTTTGGATTCATAGCTTTTAAAGTTCCCTGTGCTTTTAGAACCATTCCTAGTTTTATTTGCACGAAAAGAAGACTACGGCTGAAGATATATTTTTATTTATTGGTTGTTATGTCTGTGTGATAGCTATGACATCTTATTTCTAGAGCAATTTTCCCAGAATTAATACCAATCTTACCTGACTTCGTCCGCCAAGTACATATATAGAAAACGTAAATATATTTATACTAGGTATGCCCACGGTTTCACCCGTGTTTATAGTTACTGCGCCGCCCCCGTGGATCGTAGCGTGATGTTATATAGCCTATAGCCTTCCTCGATAAATAAGCTATGCAACAATAAAATAATTTTTAAATTCGAACCAGTAGTTCCTGAGATTAGCGCGTTCAACCAAACAAACAATCTCTTCAGCTTTATAATATTAGTATAGATAAGTATATATATCCTAACTAATATTATAAATGCGCATGTGAGTTTGTTTGTTACGCTTTCACGTCGTAACTACTCAACCAATCATCATGAAATTTCGCATACACGTTTTCAGAGGAACAGAGAAGCGCATAGGGCATAGGACATAGGGTACCTTTAATCCAGAAAAAAGTACTGTAACTAACTCAACCTACTTTTACGCGAGCGAGTCGCGGGCAAAATTAAGTTGGCTACAAAACCCAATCCAAAATGTTGCCTCTTTAAAAGCAATGTATAGACTCCTTGTGAACTACCAGTGGGTATTCAAATATTAAGATAACCATGGATATCAGTTTCGATTACAGAATTAAGTTCATACATACATAGCCTCAAGTTTATATCCCCAAGGTACGCAGAGGTGAATTACATCCACATTTTGCAAACTATGTATTAAGTTTAATAATGATATCCTTCAGACCGATTTCGGCCACGGCGGCCAGTCTTAACGGAGACTACGCAGGAGATATCATAGTGCACAAGTGTGTGCGCAAACACAAGTGCACTCTTTATTCCCTAACTCTCATGATCCGATGGGTCGGTAATCCGACACGACCGGAGAGAGATCAGGCGCAGGACCAACAGCTTTACGTGCTTTCCGAGCCACAGAGGTGTCTTACACCGTCAACTTCCTAACTCTGGGCTGCTATTGAGATTACTTAACTGAAAAACCCAATGATTATTTGTTGGCCCGGCCCGGGATTCGAACCCGAGACCTCATGCACAACAGTCGCATTCACTACCGCTGCGCCACGGAGGCAGTTATTAAGTTACAAGTGATAGAAAGCGAACCATTGACGTCTACCGTGCGCAGGTCTAGACTCCATGCTTCTACGTACAATTTGTCAGAAAAAGCCAATAACAATTTGATCTGACCATGCATCGTAACCCGAGACCTTATGCACAGCAATCAAGGTGGCTGGCTGCGTTCTGGGCCGCAACTATATAATATTTAGCAATTATTGCCACCGAAACACGGATTGGGAACCTTCTGCGCTTACCCACCGACCACATAAAGTCGTAAAGGCCATCCCAGGCCAAAAAATAAAATACACAATGAAAAAAAATGTCACGAAACGCTCAGAAGAGGATGCACAGCAGTGGCATTCACTACTGCTGCGCCAAATGTGTATTAATTAAATAGGTAATTGTCGCTCGCTTTAACGGTGAAGGAAAACATCGTGAGGAACCCTGCATGTCTGAGAGTTCTCCCTGTTTTTGAAGATATGTGAAGTCTGCCAACCTGCACTGGGCCAGCGTGGTGGACTATGGCCTAACCTAACCCCTATCACACTAAGAAGAGACCCGTGCCCAGCAGTGGGACAGTTTAATAAAAGAAGCAATGGGCTGATATTATTTATATACCTTGTCCTGTGCTCCTTTTGTATTTTACAGTATATAACGTACCTAACTATTATTCGTGTCCAGTTTAAAAACATTAATAAAATACATTACCTCAAAGTACTTTAGAATACTTTATAATAACGGTTGGCAACCCTAATTATATTAAGTGGAAGCACTTTGTTTAATGTCAACAGAGAAATTATTTACTTATGTAGGCATGTCAAACATTTTAATAATGTTCCGTCCACAACACACTAAACTGTTAGACATCGTTGTACTATAATAAATGTTGATATAGTACTTAGATATGTACTTCGAATACATTTTGGCGAAGGTAAAATTGTTTTAGGTAAGCTATGAAATAGCCGCTGTTTTAGTAGACTTTATAAAAGTGCAGGAGGTGTTTATTGAAATTATACACTTTTATATTGCAGCAGCAGCAGCGATAGCTCAGTGGGGAGACCAACAGACTGCAATGCAGAGGGTCTCGGGTTCGAACCCACGTCGCGCACCAATGACTTTCGGAAGTTATATGACTTTTCGAAATTATGTGCGTATTGATTGACAATTATCGCCTGCTCCGTGCCTCGGAGAGCACGTTAAGCCGTTGGTCCCGGCTGCCATGAACATCTATGGCAGTCGTTACTGGGAAAGTCAGTACCCTCCAATATCCTGACACTGGTCTAGCCTTAGGGTATCGTTAGCCTTCGGGTTGCGGAGGTCAGGTGGCAGCCGCTCCGTGTAAAAACTGATATCTAGTCAAATCCGGTTAGACCAGAAAAGCCGACCCCAAGTGACTTGGGAATAATAAGGGCTAAGAGAGAAGAAGATACACTTTTATATGGATTTTAACGCGTTGTTAATTATTAAAGCATTTTTATAAAGTACTATTATTCGATATTAGTAATGTAATTTAGTAGTCACAAAGTGTAAGTGTATGCGCCATCATGCCATCCTACTGTCTATTTTAGATTTATATTAAAACATATACCTTAGCCCAAATTATTTCATCTCTATAATATTATTAAGTTATTATAATATATAGTTTTTATAGTCAGTAGTATATTATGGCATAATGGCTGCAACACCTTGTTAATCTGAGTTGTAAAATACTGAAATTATATTTAATTGGCGATTTACAAGAGTGGCCGTGAGTTTCAATTTGTGTCGAGTGCTTATATAATTTCTTCTGTTCGTTTTGTCGTGTGTGAATGGAAATGCGATCTCGGTCCATGGGGTGAATACATTTCTTAGATCTCTTGGCCAACGTACTTTTAACGGTTTCTTAAGTATTATTGCTTGGTTTTGTTATAAAAATGATGTATGTGAGTTATTTAGCTCGGTGATCTTAGATGGGATTGTTCTTTTTGTGGAGCTTATTGATTTGTTTCTGGGTGATGCATCGTTTGCAATTAAGAGCTATTTGTCTATAGCAGAAAGTATTTACTACTACTTCGTGTGTTAGAAAAGCGTGGTCATATAATTAGGATTGTAAACGGACTCAGTAAAAAGTACTGTTTGCTTAAAAGTATAAATATTACATCTTTTATATATAAAGGTTTCTTCTCATAGGCTCAACCCTTTACCTGAACCTAGCAACTAACCTAAATGTAGCTTCAGTAACTTAGTAAACTCACTAACCTATATATTTTGACGATCATAAGTGTTACTTTGTGACCTAAATGAATAAATGATTTTTGACTTTGACTTACAAAATTTTAAAACTTCATACTACTATAGTTAAACACTTTAACTAGTCTGTTTATTTCTATTTAAGCTATTTAAATTATAAAATCTATTTAGATTTAATTTTACACTTTCCCCGACGTTTTGTTTGTATAACATTCGCGTAAACGTAAGACAATGGGAGGTATTTCTTTAATGACATCTTCTGCTCCAGTTTTAGCAGTTGTGGTAGTACCTAGTAATTTCTGTATCACTGGGACTTTAAAAACATTGAAATAACGGCTACGAAGAACACCTAGATTTAGAACAACTATTTTTGTCCTCTATGGGGATCGAACCCATAGCACATTAGCAGTGGCAAAGCGGCCATTTACGCTACGCTACGTGCTGTCAATTCTGAAATCGATCGGAATGGTCCTTACGTATATTATCGGTATCAGTTAACGATTTAGCTGATTCTTATTTATTTAAAAGGATTTATTTACAGTGTGGCAATACTGGCGTAGTGTAGTGGGGCTGGCAGGGGCGGCCCGCCTCGGGCGGCACTTTTAGGGGGCGGCGAAATTTCACAATAAATAATAATAATATCTTGTACATATTTGAACTATTTCATGACGAATAAGAGGAATGACAGGTGTACAATACACAATAATGATGACAGAAAAGTTCATTACAATTACTGTATTTGAAAATCAAAATACGTAAATAAGAGGGCGAAATTTTCTGAGGCTGACATCTACGCTACGTCACTGTGTGGCACCATATTTTAGTCAAGATATGAAGGCTTGCAAAATAATTAAAGAAACGGTTAAAAGCAGTGTAACAATAAATAGTATTTGCGTGAGTTTCGGGCTATAATTGTTGCCTATACAAGAAACCGTTTACCTTTACTAAAGCAAATGTGTTTAACATTATGTTAGTAACTCTTTGGTTTACAAATAAGTCTAATTGTTAAAATAAAACAAAGTTTTACTTTTTACTGCCACAGGAGGTCTGTGAGATTAAGATAGATTTTACCACTGCAGTTAAAGAAACCTTTTAACACAGATAAAGATTTAGACGATAACATCCTAACTAATATTATAAATGCGAATTTGAGTTTGTTTGTTACGATTTCGCGTCTTAACTACTCGGTCGATCATCATGAAATTTCGCATACGCGTTTGTTTTATCATTCATTTAAACCAGAAATAAAACACTGTTCCAGAGAGATTCAAATTTATTTATTTGTTAGAAATACGATAGAAACACGATTGACAAGGTTGTAATAAAATAAATATATGTACATCATATTTCGCCTAAATGAATAGTTTACTGAACAAGTATAGATTAAAACAGTGAAGCCGCAGCCGAAAACGAGTTAATCATATTTTTGAAGGTGTGTGTAAATTTTACGAGTCATCAATTGCAACACAGTGATAGTAATTATAATATCTTATTACTTTTTAGAAAAAGAAATCCTAATAAATGTGAGAAATAGATGTGAGGCAATTAATTTTAAATCGCCCGTGTGATTTAAGTTCCCAATGTTCATTAAACTTTAAGTACAAGCGTGACTGACTATCGCTAATTTCTGTTCTTAGGTAGTTATGTTAATTCTGGCCTTTTAATAAAACATTTGGCTGTCAGGTAAGCAGCTAAGTAATTAACTTTATCAGATTCAGAATAGTTGGTTCACCGTGACCCTTGAAAGTAATCAGACTACTAAATTTTAGCTGAAAGATCTTTAGGCGATTGTAAATTAAGTACATGGAATACTATAGTACGTAATATTAGTTGATATTTAATCCATATTATAATAATAATATAATAATATTCTACCACATACACACAACACCATCTAGCCCAAACTAAGCAGAGCTTGTACTATGGGTTCTAGACTATGGATAAACATACATATATACTTTTTTTTTTGTAAATACTTACATATTATACATAGAAATACCCAGACCAAGACAAACAGCCATGTTCATGCACACAAATGTTTGACTTGTGCGGGAATCGAACCCGCGACCTCAGGCGTGGCAGTCGGTTACACTAACCACTACGCCATAGAGGCCGACAATTATTTTTTAAAGATTACTTGCAATTTAGTTTTTAAATTACTGGTATTCTTGTTAACCCCTCCAGCTAAGCTTGACTATTTGTATTAGGAGTGGGTTCACGTCAGTAGTGAACCAGCGACCTCTCGATCGTCCAATACCTTATCCAATGGGCTACTGCCGCTTTCTATCTATGTATAATATAAATGTTTTTAGGGATAGCTCAGTATGCGTACTGCGGCTAATGTGCTGAAATGGTGTGGTTCGGTTCTGTCTATGGATGCCAGTGTCTGTGTTGTTAGTTATCGAAAAAATACAATATTGCCGGGCAATTTTATCTCATTATTTATCATAATGAGAGATTGATTATAATCTAGGCGTGCAATATAACATTTATTTGTTCACATAAGGACCAAGATTTTTAGGACGCGGTGACAAAATTTTCGCACCATTATGATCGAGGTTCAATCCAAAGAGGATATCTTAAAAATACCTAAAATTAAAATAATGAATTAAAATCTTTGTCCTTTCTTTATGACTACGAGCGTACTAGGTATATGTATAAATAACAGTACAAATTCCTACAAATATTAGTATACTAGATGTGCCCGCGGTTTAACCTGCGCTTATGATTACTGCGCCGCCCCCGTGGGTCGTAGCGTGATGTTATATAGCTTATAGCCTTCCTCGATAAATGAGCTATCCAACACAAAAATATTTTTTCATTTCGGACCAGTAGTTCCTGAGATTAGCGCGTTCAAACAAACAAACTTTTCAGCTTTATAATATTAGTATAGATTAGAAGAAATTAATGTTCTCGAATATATCTACAGATCGTCTAACCTGGAGTATCGTGGATTGTCTTCTCTAATTGCAATGCCATTTAGTTTTAACTACATAATATATATATAATATCTATGTCATTACTGTGACAGTTTGCCAAATTCTGCTCATTGGGCTATTAATTCTAACTTCCTAGCTGATATTATAAATGCATATGTGAGTTTGTTTGTTACGCTTTCACGCCTTAAGTACTCGACCGATCATCATGAAATTTCTTTGTCAGGGGTACAGAAAAGAACATAGACTAAAAGTACTGTTACTAACCTAACCCACATTTACACGAGCGCAGCCGCAGGTAAAACCTAGTTCGTTATATAAGACACAGACACAAGTAAAGGACGGAAACCGCGAAAATCCGGAAACAGTAGTTTAATTTCGACGTACACACGGCTACACATCAAGTTAGACACCCTATATACGCATAACTACGCTACATACAATATAGAGAATTGTCGAAAAGGGACAGTGCATAGTGGTGTCGATGTAATGGTAAGCATAGAGCGTCGCGTCCCGTTCAGCGTGAGTGAGACAAAATAACAAAAATATAACGCGCAAAGTCTTTCGCACGATTCGCAGCGTTCAACTTCTAATAGTTCAAAGTCCAAACAGTCTAGGTTGATGTGTCACTGTGTGTACATAAAACGTTCGCATAGACGTGAAACAATATATTCCATAGATCTCTATAAATATTTAACCTATATGCTTTGTGGGTTGTTTGCATGACAGATAGTTTAGCGTGTGCAAGGGAGCATAGACTACGAGCCTTTGTGCCAGTGTCGCGCTCTATGGTAACTAGTAGTGGCGTTACTGGCATGCAGTACTTTTATTATTTTATGGTAATTAGGCTGAATGCATGCCGCGTCAACCCGTTTCCTTTAATACTTTATGCTGTGTTTTTACTAGGTAATGTATGTATAACTAGGCTATTAATTTCTATAATTATAACGAAGACAATCATGTTTTAAAGATATAGCATAGTTGGTTAAAGTTACCACATTTATGTTTAGACTAGTACCTAATAGGCAAAAAGCATTTTAAAATGGCTCATGAATGAACACGTGTGAAATCTATTTACAATTGATCGATTTAATATTGATTAAAATAAAAATAATTACCTACTATCAATAACATTTTAAATCAGACTGTCTAGAGCGAATTTGTTTTACATTAACGGGATCGACACGTTTATGACGTTCGGCGTTCTCATTGGCCCGCTCTAAGCTTTTAACCAATCAGAGAGTCAAATGCGATAAACTTTTAGATCTCGTTAACATAAAAGCAACTCGCCCTAGGCACCCAGATATGGTACATTCATAGTAATGGACGTCAAATTTTGGTGCTCATTTTGTTATTAATAAAGGCATTTGTTTTTATAATTCGAACTTATAAGCAGCGCAAAAGATTTAGAAAGCTAACACGAATGAGATAGATAGTATTCGAATATTGCGCTTTAAATGCTTTGTGAGGGATTTGGTTTTGAGAGCAATATTAAAACTTCTTAATTAGGATGCATTTGAAACGTCACTTTGCATGCGCTAGTTAAATATCTGCTTCCTTTCTATATTTCTCCGTATACAGGTTGTCCGGTAATTAATGGATAACCTTTAAATGTCTAATAGTAGAACTAAAGGCCGTTCAGAAAAAAAAGTGCTTTAGCTGGTCATACTTTTGACTGTCTATCTATTAGTATAATTAGTGTTTAATAATAAAACAACAAAAAACCGTTGGAATTCATTCATTTATGGTCGTAATGTACAAGAAAGTTAAATATGGTAATTAAAAAAAAATCATATCTTAGATAGATTTTTTCATACTTTTTTCTGAACGGCCATCAGTTCTACTGTAAGACATTTCAAGGTTATTCATTAATTACCGGTCACTCTGTATATAAAAAACAACTCTAGTTAATCAAGATAAATGTAAGAGAAATTGATAATTTTATGTAATTAACGAAGTTTTTTATGTTTTAATTAAATTGGTTTGTTAATGATTGTCTAATAGATATTACAAGTATAAATAGTAAACGTTTAATTAATGTTTGCGTGCCTAAACGACCAAATATATAAGGTTTCAACCACACTTTTTAACCTAATTGTAAGCACCTACATTCCAAGCAAACAAATAAATATTATTATTATTAACATAATTAATGTGTAATATTATTTTCTACAATATAACAGACACTTCAGAATGTATTCAATATTTTTAAGAGTACTTTTATCCAGATTAAAGCAAAGCCTGGTACGATTATCCTCTGTATATAATCCCCGGTAGGTACTATATTTGTACGAACATACTCATAAAACAAACACTTTCAATAGCGATAACATTTTTAATTGCGATCCATGTATGTAGAGTACAAGCGACGAAGGCGCTGTGTGGGCTTGGTACTACAAGCGGTATTGCACCCAGCTTGATAAAACAAAACAGTTGATACATAATATATTACTCGAAGAAGGAAAGAAAACTGTTTACTTCACGGTCACTTTAGTCCGGATAAACACAAAATAGAAACACCAATGATTAAATTATGTTCGGGTACTTTGAAATAACGACACTGGAACAATGAGACAACTGCTATCTTAGTCTTCCCGTGACCATGGCTGCTGAAAAGCAACCGAAACGTCGGGGAAAGTGTAAAATTAAATTAAATCTAAATATATATAGTTTTAATAGTTTTAATAATAATTCAATTAGCTTAAAATTAGTAAAGTTTAATAGTAGTAGTAGTGTAACAGTTTTCAAAGTCATGTAATAAAGTGTCAAATAAATAACGCGATAAAATCCGTATATAGTAGTTTAATTTCAATGAATAATATTCGCGTAAACAGAAGACAATATTATAACACGAAGAGAGTTTAAAATACTGTCATATTTCTATTTAGTCTCAGATTATGCCCACGGGTTCGCTCGCGTTAGAAACAGTACTTTTTTCTAGACGACTGGTGCTCTATGTCCTTTTTCTGTTCCGCATAACGTGTATGCAAAATTTTATGATGATCGGTAGATAATTAAGACGTGAAAGCGTAACAAACAAACAAACAACCTCAATTTCGCTTTTATAATATTAGTTCGCATTTATATTACCATCTAGGCAGCTTAAACTTTCTTCTGAAGTTTAAAGTATTTTTGATCCTGGATAAAAGATCTGCATCTTAAACGTAACGCAGTCTAATTTGTGATTAAACTTATATTAAAAGTGGTTACGTCAATGGAGCTACCATAATCTTCTTTAGATTATAAACCGCTATATTTCAATAAAGATAATAATTAAAAAAATAATGGGTACGTATGTTTTTCATCGAAGAGGTTCTCTGAAGAGAAGGCAAGCGGCCACGCACAATAGCACGCATTTTAACACTTTTAAACCAAATAACTCTTCACACGTTCTTGAAAGATAACTTTGTACGTCTCCTATCTTTCTCTAAACTAATCTTATGTTCTTCTAGTAGAATAAACAGTTAATATACGAGAACCTGATTCCATGAACGGATCACGACTGAAAAGATTTTCTATAGAAAATCTTAATAATTCTAGACCTTCAGACTCTAAAGAATGCCTGTAACAAGTAGGCCAAACAGTCAACTTATTATACTGGATATTATAAATACCTTTGTAATGGCCTAGTAAAACTTATAATCGATATTAATAGAAATACATATGTTGTTGAATAAGCGTCGTGTCAAAACTAATAGAAAGTATTCCGTAATTACGTATGCCAACATGGTTGCTCCATTTCTACCTAAACAATAAATTCCTAGACGAGTTTTTAATATACGCTAAAGCGTTCGTAAAGGAACACTTTATGGTTTGAAAAATGGAGGGAAATTTTGACAGTATTGTTTATGCATTATGTTTGTTTTCAATTATGGACAAATGAGCGAAGCTTGTTCAGCAATATTTGGACACTAATTTGCATATCCATTTTTTTATTGGAATGGATAGTTGTTTTAGTTCTTACTTATAAATGAAACTAATACTTAGACATTTAGTTTTAGACGACTTACATAATTATTGTTAACTTTTTTAGGGGAAATTGACCTCCATTATAGAATTTCCGTTTTGGAAAATCATATATGGTTTTAAATAAAGATAATTCATAAATTATTGTCTAATTGTACATTAAGCTTTAGTTTTATTAATCTGTTAAAATACCAGTTTTTGACAAAAATGATTTAGTTATATAAAAACAGCAAGATTTTCTACACATAAAAAATTTTGTAAATCTTTTTGGTCGAGGTTTATAACAACATTTTTAGTGTACGTAATATACAGCTAGTTATGATTTACAGTCTAAAATCAGTAGCCAAGCCACTTTGTTAATAATCGACCACTATTTGATATATACAGAATGCAAGGAGCTTTATTATAGTTAAACAAAATTGATAGATAGATAAACAAAAAAAATTCCAAGAGAACGCATTACTGAGTTAAAACCAAAGCGTTAATTTTGGACACGGTCCATATTTGTGCCAAGTTTAACCCATATCTCTTTTCTTTACGCTTGATTGAGTAACAAACATTCTATAATCTTCCTAACATTCACAGTTACAGTTAGTATTATTAAAGATATTATAATTAAATAAGGATACTATTTCCTGAAGTGTATTTGTAAGAAGCTATTAGTTCCTAAATATACACCAGTGTAGGTATATTCAGGAACTGAAGAAAGAAAGAATTTAACCCGGAAAACCCTTTGACACTGGTGGCCAAACTTATCCTTGCATTAATAAACGACCTCCTTACATTTTTTTTGAAATACTGCAATGTATTTATCTATTTGATCACAAAGATTGCACCTACAATCATGATTAGATTTATTAAAATAATCACATTGTGATACTGAGGAAATTAAACAAAATAAATTATCGTTTACTCAAAAATGTGTTGAAGATGTTCCTAAGCATGGTTATATACTAACCAAATTAGTAGAGAATATAATATTTGATATGTATTTTGCATTATATTATATTACTAGATGTGTCCGCGGTTTCACCCGCGTTTATGATTACTGCGCCACCCCCGTGGGTCGTAGCGTGATGTTATATAGCCTATAGCCTACGTCAATAAATGGGCCATCCAACACTAAAATAATTTTTCAATTCGAACCAGTAGTTCCTGAGATTAGCGCGTTCAACCATACAAACAATCTCTTCAGCTTTATAATATTAGTATGGTTAGTTCTAAACATTAAAGAAAATATGTTTCTCTCCAATAAGTAACTTAGAAATGAGGAAACAGAGGAAATAATGTTTTCTTTTAGGAAGAAACAACACCTACTTTTAATGTACAACGTCCAACTCTCCATCATAAAGCTATTCTGAATACGGACACAATGCTCTAGTTAACAACCTAGCATAAACACACCTTCTAGGTAAACTATGTAATCGTTAACCACCGTTAATTATACACGAAAACAACAATACTGGACGTAAAATTAAAAAGGTAGTAACTGTCAATGTGACAGCAGATCTAATATTTAAAAATTTGAAATAGGAACACTTCACCTGGTATGTCGTCTGTCATGGCGGCTAGCGTAAGTCCATGGTACACAGTGCGGTGGAGCGGCCGCGGGGCGAATACTGACCGCTGGCCGCACGTGCCACCCCTAAACCACCACTGTTTGACCAGGATGTTGACTCACTAGACGTGACAAGGGATGCATGTAGACTATTCCAAATCATTTTATTTATTTTGTTTACATTTAGTTGCATTACATTATCTTTAACTTATAGTTGGTGATTGTCGATAGGCACCCCGTTGTGATCGCGTTCCAACTGTTTTCAGCTTAGAGGACTACTTTGGTTTTCTAAGTAAAGTAAAGCTACATTAATAGCAAAACTGAATGTTATACAATCCATTATCTTTAAACACGTTTAGCTAATCTGATACAGAGAATAAATATAACAAGGTACATGTAACAAATATAATAAATACTACATTGTAGAGTTTTATAAATTAATTAGTTTAATATTTTAGCATGCTACTAAATTTAAGGTATGTGTATAATGCTCTAAAACAAAAAATAAGTACACAGAAGATTGTTCTTAAAAGTTTTGACGTAAAGTCTTGTTTAGCCCCCTTTATCAAATGCTGGGAAAAGAAATGCTATCAGAATTTCGTCGTTGTTTTGGTTCAAATAATATAATTAAAGAATTGTTAATCAGAAAATATGCCCATTCCATACAATATATATCCGTAAACAGTGTTATTGTCGTCCAGACCACTGGTAACCAAAAGAACATGAGTCACCCTGCCCCTCGGCAACCTTTTAAACATTCACCGATTTTAAGGGCAACTGTAATTTTCCAGGGGTCAGGGTAAAATGGTCGTTGATATACTGAAATTGTTTTTTTTGTTCAATCGTAATAAATATCGTCTATAGGTTTGTTTACAATGTAATTGTTTACGTGCATCGAGTTCCTACTCGTTGGGACATTTTTGTTTTGGAGGCCTTTATTTGAGGTTGTACTTTGCCTAATCGTCAGGAGGGCGGCAAATATTTTTTGTAAGAAAAATATCGTAATTCTTTCTTGCGTTTGTTGGTTAAGTCGTATAAGCGTGAGTTTATGTGCACTGATTGTGAGTTTCTAAGTTCAATTATCAGGCCGAGCAACGATTTTTACCTTTTTCACAAAGCTGCAGAGCTCGAATAAATTAAAAGTCTGATAATTAACTTTGGAGTACGAAACTGCTAGGAGGGCTGCTAAAGTGGACATACCCAATGCTCGCTGCTCATACATAAGATTTACTTTTGATTGCTAATCCTAATTAAAAATGCGAATGTGGGTTTGTTACATTTTCACGCCATAAATACCTAACAGTGAAACAAAATGTGGCAACGTGCTTGGTAGAATGCAGTAGCGTTGCATTCATGGGCCCACGTACTAAAATAAACATCTCAAGTATTTCTTTTGTTACGTGATTTAGAGTGCTTGCTCTCTAAGCTAGCCAATTATTGCAACGAATAACCAAAACCAGTGCAAAATGTTGATATTTAAAACATGCCATCATGTTGTAAAAGAAGCGTAATACAAGCTATTTTAAATCAATATTGCACTCAAACGTGACTTTCTCGTAATTGCGTGGCTTAAGCTAAGTGAGTTAGAGTGCATGCACTCTAACTCGTGTTACAAACTATTTACTTGATATGTCTTCTCTAGTATGTAGTACTTAATCACTAAATGACAAAATCCAGAAATCGGGATACGTGTCTATCATATATCTGTGTCTAATCCTTCGAAAAGACATGTGAAGATATGTGATATCTTGCCTTTCTCTGTCTTAGCTTTCACCTCAGAAATAAATATTGAATATTCTTCATAGTTCCCACATACATTAACTTCTAGACTATTAAAATTCGAATCAAATATCGATTTGTCATTTGCTTGGTTGACTACGTAAGGTGTATGCAAACGGAAAAGTAGTGTGTTTGTATTCTTAAACAGCTTAGATTAATTTATACATACGGGGTCAAACTGTGAGAGATATCGTGGATGTATTGACAGGAATACACATACCTTGTAGTGAACGAAATGTTGCTATATTTTTATTTTATACATCAAAGGTGGTAAACCAAGTCAGCTGAATGGAAAATGGTTACCAGCGTAAGTGCAAAACCTAGCGAAAAAGGAATTAAAGATGGGATGAAATGAAAGGAAAGGAATGGGAGAGTTATTTATTCGAACGTCCTGCATTATATTATTAAGCCGAGGCTCGTAGAATAATTGTAATCTCATTCTATATTACGTAAGACCTAAGCATAGCTGTATTCAGCTGGTATGATATACCTTATCCTTACATTTTATCCTTTCACGTATATAGCAGTTATTAATAAGATATCTGACTATTTTCTGGAAAAGTTCTTATATATACTAGTGGTGTCTATTAACCATACAAATAATATTTATTTTCAAGAATTATAAGTATATAATAAAAGAAGAATAATTACAAAATACACTGATTATTTAAACTTACAAAATGCTTGCTTGATATGACGACAAATCGTCTAGAGACGTAACTAACGTTTGTAAATAAACATTGGACAGCAAGAAATGACGTTTAAAAACGTGTGACGTCACAATAAATGAAGCTAATTAAAACCGTTCACGACCACGTGGTACCTACTAAAAACAAATTACGTTAATTTTCGATATTTTGGCAAATATTACGAATATAATATGTTTATATATATTGTTTAAAATTGCTTTTAAGATTAATAATCTACCTGGATAGCAATAGAAGTCATTATTTTTCATACTGTCAAATAGCCTATTAAAGACGGGAAGATAGTATAGGAATGGGAGAGATAGGTGTGTAAGCTACCAGAACTCCTAATAGTCTAACGAGACGCAGTGTTACAGCATTTCGTATACCTACTATAACACCGGTTTCCTGAAAGAGAGTACTAGTTCCTTCAGCGAGCCGGGTCATTTATACCGTTACTAAATGATTGACAACGGCGGACTCTACCATTCATAATCATTAATAATCAAATTATTGGTAGACATTGTCGTAACGTATCCCAACATCAATTAGGGAATAGTACAATTGTATGATATAATTAACAAATCGACGCAGTATTAATATCGATACCAGTTATTAATAACATGTGAATCGATAATCGTAATCGGGTTAAGCAACATCGATTATATCGTTAGTTAAAACATTATTTGGTTATTCTGTAACCTGATTGTTGGCAAACCTTGTATGCAAATATGTTCAAATAATGAAATGCAAACAACCAATGTTGTTCGGCTTCAAAACAACATTAAAAGTCTAAGTTCATTTCATTTGTAATAGCCTCTGTTTGAGGTTAATTAATTTAGCCGACTGTATAATTAAAAATATAGGTACCTATACTGTATGTATGTATGTATCTTATGTGGGGGCCAGTCAGTGCAGACCAGCGACACTTCGACCCAGTGGGATCTTTTGTGTCGACACTCTCCCAATAACGACTGCCATAGATGTTCATGGCAGCCGGGACCGACGGCTTAACGTGCTCTCCGAGGCACGGAGCAGGCGATAATTGTCAATCAATACGCACATAATTTCGAAAAGTCATATAGTTTCCGAAAATCAGAGGTGCGCGACGTGGGCTCGAACCCGAGACCCTCTGCATTGCAGTCTGTTGGTCTCTCCACTGAGCTATCGCTATACTGTATGTAACTGCATAACGGTAGAGCGTATCCCTTGGTCTTGGTTTCAATTGCCTGATTGCGAAGTGTGTTATAAGGATTTTCTGCTCAGAAATTCTTTATTGCAGCAGGAAGCCTGGAACTATACTTCCTACAACATAGACACAGCGTATTCCTAAAAGAAAACATTCAGAAAATTATAGCACTAAGAGTCCGTTTGTGTATATGTAAGGTTTTGTATGATACATGAAAGATAAACTGATAGAATAAAAATATTTATATTGCATGAAAAGAATTTTACAGATTTACAACGGATTTGATAATGATCGATACGCGGCGAAGGAGTAAATTGTGCGATAGATCGCCCGGAAAGCTGTTTGGAACTACTACTGTTATATTGTTGAGGACTCGATGGCGTAGTGGTTAGTGTAACCGACTGCCACGCCTGAGGTCGCGGGTTCGATTCCCGCGCAAGTCAAACATTTGTGTGCATGAACATGGATGTTTGTCTTGGTCTGGGTGTTTCTATGTATAATATGTATGTATTTACAAAAAAAAAAGTATATATGTATGTTTATCCATTGTCTAGTACCCATAGTACAAGCTCTGCTTAGTTTGGGCTAGATGATGTTGTGTGTATGTGATAGAATTTTATTATTATTATTATTATTATTATTATTGTTGTTGTACTAATTTATATCGAATATGTGTTTCGCTGCGCGTTGACATCAGCATTAAACTGTAACTTTTAATATGTATGGGTTTGCTCGTAATTATGATGTACAATGTCTTTGTATGTAGTTAAAACATTAAACTACTTTCAACCTTTCAGCTCAACCATATGAAGACATCGATAAAAGTATTGTGTCTGACCACTGCCGTTCTTCTATTGATGGACAAATTAAAGAAGAGTCCTTCAAACCTTAAAAATTTGCGATAGGTTAGTAACAAATCGTACAAAATAGAAAACCAAATTTTTTCCACGATCTAACGCCAAATTAATATGTCAAAAACGTCTGCGCTCTGTATAATTTATTCAATTTGCATTTTCGTGTTTGTGCCAGTAAGCAAGCCAACTAATTATACATATTCGATCGCCTTTATATTCTGTATCAGCACTTATATCTAAGTTCAGGCACCTTCACAAGTTCATTACCACTCAACGTTTATAGAGTAAAGCTATCGGTATGGAGAAGCGGAGCGAGATTTGTGGCGATTCTCACTCATTGGATTTATAGTACCTACTACTTAATAGCGACATTTGCGAATTTTTGTAGAATTTCTAGGGAGCTATAAGAAAAGAAAAATCTTTCTTTAAGAATTCTTAAGTCAAATCTCATTTGGTAATTTAAAAATCATCCCTTGTAGATTAGGTAGATAGTATAGGCATTGAGACTAAACAAACGTGAACATTGCATACCGCGATTATCTAAAATTATATCTAATATTATATATTATATAAAATACAAGAAATAAAAGGAGAACAATTAATAATAATAATAATAATAATATTCTACCACATACACACAACACCATCTAGCCCAAACTAAGCAGAGCTTGTACTATGGGTACTAGACAATGGATAAACATACATATATACTTTTTTTTTTGTAAATACGTACATATTATACATAGAAACACCCAGACCAAGACAAACAGCCATGTTCATGCACACAAATGTTTGACTTGTGCGGGAATCGAACCCGCGATCTCAGGCGTGGCAGTCGGTTACACTAACCACTACGCCATCGAGGCCGACAATTGCGGGTAACAAAGCGAATGGAGCTCTACGCGCTTTTATGAACAGTCGAAATGATTCCGAAAAGGCACGTTTGGCTGTTCATAGAGGACTATTAGTGCCCACACTTATGTATGGAAGTGAAAGTTGGGTATGGCAAAAGAAGCATGAGAGCAGAATAAATGCTGTAGAAATATATATATAGAGAGCGCTGAGAAATATATGTGGTGTGACTCTGAAAGATAGAATAAGGAATAGTGTGATTAGAGAGAGATGCGGCATGAAAGTGGATATAGTGACAAGAATAGAAAAATGTATGTTAAGCTGGTTTGGGCATGTAGAAAGAATGGACGAGGAAAGACTGACTAAGAAAGTTTATAAGGCTAGTCTTAATGAAACAGTCGCAAGAGGAAGACCTAGGCGAACGTTTCTCGATCAGATCGGAGGCGTTCTGGACAAAGGCCAGGTTAAGAGCACCTTGAACCGACGGGCGTGTATGAGGAATGTGATGAAAGTGAAAGAAGCCAGAGAAGTGTGTCAGGATCGTAGTAAATGAAAATCCGTAGTCTCTGCCTACCCCTCTGGGAAACAGGCGTGAATCTATGTATGTACTATATAAAATAATTTGACTTTAATTAGTTATCATGTTTTTAAGTTAGGCTTGCGTAGAAGCCTCGCTTACCGCTCCGCTAGGTCCAAAGTTGTGCCCTAAGTGTTCGGTTAGTGTAAACCACGATAACTAAGAAACCCCTATGCATACTTAAATAGTGTTGCGTGGAACATTCAAATGCCATTGAACTGAATTTGCGTCTTGAAGAAAATTGTAGTTCTTTTGTTACGATGACTTGATGACTAATGGCTATTGGTCAGGTAGAACGCTCGTAGATATAACCTATCGGATGATGTAGTCAACCATCTAGTTTCTATATTGTATATACTTTATGGCATCCATAGGTTCACGCTAGTTTGTACTCGAAGCCGTAGGCGGTTGTGTAATACACCCACATTTTGGTAGTTATGTTTTAGGTACAAGGGTTGGAGGCTTCTAAAATTTTTATACTCCATGCTGCCACTAAGGATTTCTTAACAGAAAAGTCTTTAAACACATTTCTCTATCTAAATAGAACCTCAGAGGCTATGATCGGCTGCCCCGAGACCATGGAGGTTCAACTTCGTATAGATATTTCGAAACAGGTACTTACTAGACAAAAAAATCACCGTAGTTTAAACGAAACTATGGTTACTTTTTTTGTGCCTCTAAAATCAAATATATGTATAGAGATATTCTTTTCTTAAATACAAAATACACGTGTTTAGTTTATTTGATAGACATTATTCGGAACCTAAACCGCGGCCATCGTGATAGTAGCAAATTGTCAACTATGTTGTGATGGTAAAATGAGGTGAGTAGGTCGCCATGTTAGTTAAGTGAACTACATGAACGTATACCGTATCATATTCTGTTTTGATTTTGCGGTTGACTGTTTTAATGGAATGTTCATTTACATAATATCAATCAATCATACATTTTTCATTTACATAATACCTGTCAATCAGTTATCACATATTGCATCACAGTGTGGGGCGGTACCTCAAAGACAACCTTATTAAAATTAGAAAGGGCCCAAAGAGCGGTCTTAAAAGTCAGCAATTTTCTACCATTTATGCATCCTACAAAATTAGTATATGAACTCAGCGAAATGCTAACTGTTCGACAACTGTACATCCAACATACGGTTCTCAGGCAACATTCGCTACTTCCATACAGTCCCTTACTACATGCTACTAAACGACGCAAACATGCAGTTTGCCCCACGACTCGCACAAACACAACCTTCTCACATCACCAATTCAACTTTCTTGGAGCGTACCTTTACAACAAATTAAACAAAATCCTAAAAATCTACAATTTAACCAAAAATCCATGTAAAGTGACTCTATACAGGTGGCTGAAAAAACAAAGTTATGACGAGACGGAGCAATTCATCATCGTCCCTCGCTAACTATAACCACAAGTAAATGTGTATATATGTGTTAGTACCACACCATACATATGTTACAATATACATCACTTATACCTACTTATACACATACAAAACACACACCCACCCACACACCCACACACACACACGCACACATGTACACACACGCACACACTTCTCACAAAGAACACATACCTCATTTTGTTATGTACTCTTACTTTTGCATTCATACTTAATGACAGTCTTTCAAAATGTTATATACTTTATGCATGTTTTTAATGTATAATTTGAATTGTATATTTAGTGTATTTTAGTGTATAATTTTAATTGTATATTCCGAGGTGAGGGCCTGGTGATCCGTCACACAGGGTTTCCCTAGTATGGACACCAGCCTCTCACAAAGGATCATAAAGTTCCTATATCTAATGTATATAGATGTGTAAGAAACACCTTTGTGAAGAGAGAAATAAATAAAATAAATAAATATGAATTAGGTTGTTTGCAATCGACACAGAAAATACCTTACTAATTTTACAACTGTGAAACATTGTCAAAATGTTTAGATATTTGTCACTTAAGACTGCACCGAGCGAAATGTGCCAAAACAGGCTGTCACAGTTACGAGTAAGTTAATAAAATCAACACTTTTTGTTTAATTCAAATATAAAATATACACTTACCATAACAATGAATGTGTTTACAATTACTCCGTGTAAGAAACTTCAAATAATTAATATTTTCGCCTACAAAATTACGTAAATTTGCAAAAACGTAAGCTCGTGTTACGTGATTTTTACATTATTACAGTAGAAATCTATCCTATTTTACAGCTTAAACGAAACATAAATAGTTATCTTACAATTTGTCCGTCTTAAATATTTAAGTTATTGGTTGACCATAAAAATACATATTTATCAAAAAAGCACTTCAAATCCTCCATACAATTTTACTATGGCGGCCGCGCGCCGATTTGAATATGCGCCGCACGAGCTCTGTCATTATCTGTCTTACGCTCGGCGCAGTCTTAATCTTAATTATATATAAATACTAGCTGTCCCGACAGACGTTGTACTGTATACAAGAAAAAAAAACCCAAATCTAAACCATCCTCGAATCTACATGAACACACACAATTTTTTTATCAAAATTGGTGCAGCCGTTTAGGAGGAGTTCAGTGACATACACACGTACAGTAGAATTATATATATAAAGATTATGAATTTGAATAATTCTTTGAAACTAACTTACGACATAATACGTCGTGCTCTTGTCACTGCTGGCGTTCCAGCTGTACTTGAACCCAATGGCTTGGTACGTGACGATGGGAAGAGACCGGACGGAATGTCATTGAGGTCTTGGAAGATGGGCAGGCCTTTGGTATGGGACGCAACATGCGTTGACACCCTTGCGCCATCACATCTTCCAAGTACTGCGGAATGTGCCGGCGCTGCTGCTGCAACCGCGGAAACCCTCAAACGGCGCAAATATAGTAATTTAGTTGGAAATTACATTTTTGAGCCGTTTGGTTCATGGTAGGTTCATGGGGTCCGAGCGCTCGTATTTTGTACAGGGAGATCGCAAAACGCCTGATCGACGTTTCGCGTGATCAGAAGGCTGGTCTTTTCTTAGCCCAAAGAATCAGCATTGCCATTCAACGTGGCAATGCTGCCAGTCTTCTGGGCACGTTACCAGTTGACAGCGATGCTGAAGAATTCTACGATGCCTAAACCATTTTTGTAAATATTTATTATTATAATTATTTGTGTTTTTGTAATTATGTTAATTATGTTATCTTTTTAGTACATTTGTAAATATAGGTTATTAGATTATTTTATTTTAAAATTAATTATTTCATATTATTTAAAATAAAAGTAAAAGCCTTGTACTTACACCTAAAATATTACATAACAGAAATATAAAAAAAGGAAAACCTAACACTAAAACCCTATAATAGGCGTCATAGAATTCTTCCGCATCACGTCCGACTGCTAGTGTGTCGAGAAGACTGGCAGCATGTCATTTAATTATGAGTAAACCGTTGCATAGATTGGGATGAAATATAGCGTACAAATAAATTAAGTTTTGGATAAATGTATCGGATTATTACGTTTAATAATCAAATTGGCCAATTGTAATTTGGATGTGCACATCATACGACTACACAAAGACCCGGCTTGATAGTTCAGCGTGGTACTTCAGCTGTATAAGGACAGTCTGAGGAAGTTGCTGGTAGTCAGTCACTCGCCTAGGCCTACAAATGAAACAAATTGTCCAATCCAAGTATCGAACCCGAGACCTCAAATACAGCAGTCGTATTCAACCACAGAACCTCCTAAGCAGTAAAATATATTTCAGATATTGTTATCAAAGTCATAGACAAGAATCTTCGTTTCCATAAAAAATTATAAACAATTCTTGGACACGTCAATTATAGTCACGTCAAGATATTAGGTAGTAAAAATATAATATTAAAATAAATAAAAGGAAATAAAAATATTTGCATTGAAAAAAGCCTGTTCGAGGAATATAGCTTTTATGAGAAGAAGTAGGCAAGAAACTCATGGCCACTCTTTTCAATCGCCAAATGTTTATTAACAATACAATTCAATTTTATATTATTTTTCTTATATGAGCTGCTAAGTATAAATGTTACTACAGTTTATTTCAATAAGATATATAGATAAAAGTTTGTTAGATCTAAGATACATATTAACAAATGAAGTACTAAATGCAAATGTAAATGGATTCCCTTTTCCGCATTTGGACTCTAAGTTAGTCCATTATGCGTGAGAGTTGGCCGGTTATGGAGATAGCCAGCCCAACGCCGCCCAGAAGCACAGAAGTTTCCTGGGGTCTTCGCAGGCTTCGCGCTTTTGGCAGTGACCTCGGGTTGTAGAGGATTTCCTTACGTTGTGCTGTTACTCCCACACATTCCACGACTACATGGGCAGCAGATTCTTCTTCGGTCAGACATCCCCTAGAGAGTGGGCTGTCAGTTGCTCCGATGTTGTAGAGATGTTTGTTCAGGGGACAGTGTCCTGTTAGGATCTCCACGATGGTCCGAAGGTCCAATCTTTGTAGGTTGAGCAGGCGGTGTGTCAGACGTGGTGAGATGGCCGGTAGGGCTGCTCTCGACTGTCTACAGTCCGTTGTCCGTGCCCAGCGTTTATTATGTTGGCTCTGAGTGCGAAGCCGCATCCATGTTTTTAGTTGTGAGAATGGTATATGGAGGAATGGAGGTAGACCTTCCGTGGTGGTTCCCGACCCTCTTCTAGCCAACTCATCTGCAGCATAATTGCCCAGCGATTCACTGTGCCCCTTTATCCATTGTAAGGTCATTATGAATTACTAGTCACAACAAGTCATATTTAATCCGATTAGTTTCAGTTCTACGTAATAAATATACAACTGAAATTACCTGTTCGTGTACAAAATACAAGTACATAAGTATTTACTTCAACACTTGAACGGTTCTACACCATATTATGTAAATAACGAGTAACATACAGTTGAGGGTCGAATGCTGCGTCACGGTCATTCCTGACATCACAAATTACCAGCTAACATCAGATAAGTTCAACACCGCCGTTAAACCGCGAATCCTATTAATCATACCTAGCGCCAAATTCCTCGAAAACGTGTTCCATTTCTAGACGAGTGTGATTCATACATTTACTGTCATCAATCAAATTAACTTGTCAATTTTATAACGGTTAGATCACTAGGATGATAGCGTAGGTAATATTACACTTTACCTTTCCCTTTTTACCGAAATAGATAACTTTAAAAATTTTGCTATATGGCATGCCTTATGATTGAAAATATGGCCTAGATGAAATATTTTGCCACTGGCATACTTAAAACCATAATTTAAAAGAGAGGAGGCCACCACGCGTTTTAGTTTTGCCCACGCCAACAATCATAATAGGGTAACAATACCAAATGCGTCTGATAGTAGACAGTCGCCGGAGAGACAATTATCTGGAAAAGGAAAATGTCTCGTAGAGGAGCACCACGACAGGAAGCATATTTTATGGTCAACGCGGAATAGGTACTGCAAGTTCTATCATCATGATGGATGGATCGCATGATACGGCTATCCACCGTCAGAGGAATTCAGTATTATCAATATTTTTCTTTACCAGAAGTTGGAGTGTGTAGTTCAAGTAGTTAGATCTTTTCTTCGCTATTTATATTTAATTTTAGTTGGCCGTTTATATGATTAAAATTTTCTGGATAGTTCAGTCACGAAAATAGGTATGCTTGATCTATTTTCTTGACTAGACAATCAAAATTATACACTTTATTTGTCTTATAGCATTACATTCGTGTCTAACAGTAGTATTTTGATATTATAACCAAATTCTTGTTAAACGTTTTCTATTCGTAGACTAGCACGAAACAATATGATAGTTACCCAATACACTAGATTCTGGCAATCGGTGGTCAACACGCGAGATCTTATCGTAGGTACACGACGCGGTAATTGAATAAAACCTTTTTCTATATGCAAAATACACAGTAAGTGCTGTTACCGGCCAGTGTCATTTGCATTACATTAACCTTTGACATTGGGCTGTGAAAGAAAACAACAAACTTATCTATGCCGTTGAGTAAAAGTGAACTACGTGAAATTGTTAACTTCCGTTAGGTGGTGACGTAGAAACTAGCGCTCTCATGGTCTGCTTTGTACTATTGTTGTGGTATGTATAGGGCTTTAGTAGGCGATAAGCTTTATAACTGAAATGGCTACGTTATAGAAATGATAAATGGAAATGATAACAGTAATACCTTTCAGATAAACTTGAACCAAGGAGCTACTGCTGTTCGACTTCCACTACCCAAATGAATAGCAATATTTGGTTGAAGTATATTTTTTAGTAACCATAGGATTAATATGTTTACTATGGTGAGTTTCGAATGGACATGTTTTAGTAATACAAAAAATATTGAATACAATCGTATGGCTCGTCTCTTGGTAAGCGGTTACCGTAGTCAATAATTGTTTGTTGTGCTAGGGGTTTTATCGCTTATATAATACTATAATAATAGCCGTGTCTGTCAACTGACTCACTGCTGGGCACGGGCCTCTTCTCAATGTACGAAGGGTTAGGCCATAGTCCACCACACTGGCTGACTTCACAGATCTTCGAGAACATTATGCATACAGGTTTTCTTACGATGTTTCCCTTCACCGGTAAAGTAGTAAGAGTCTATTTAACACCCATGTAACTTCGAATAATCAGCGGTCCTAAGATCGATCTTGAGACTTTTGCGTAGCAGTCCAACGATCTTCCACTAACCTATCTCTGCTTACTTTACAGCAAATTCTATGCGTTGGAATGCTGCCATTTGCCCTGGCTATAGCACAATGACGTCATATCAATTTAACTATCATTTAAGTTATATTACGCAGTTCTTAGCCTCGTATTTGGGTCACACATGCCCCTCACCCAGGCGCTAGTGTTAAGGGTAATCGTCGAGTAATTGCGCGAACTAACCTACTTTATCGTTCTATCGTCATAAGGTCATGTTTACTTCGCAATTAATGCTCTGTAGGAAGAAAGTGTGTTGCGTGTGTATCTACCTGGCTATTAATCGCTTGTGTAAAAGTGAAAATGCTTACCTATTGAAGCGAATTGAATAAAGAGAAGGCACAGCGGGATTGCCATTTAAATTTTTCGTTGAAATATCTCTCAAATTGTTGCAGTCTACATTGAGATGGCCTTTATTCTGAAGAATATAGCATGCAAACTGTCAATGATATTACGGGCCCCAGAAATATAAAATGTGTACGCATAATTATATTATAAGTTAGCCTGATAGTTAAACGATTACTAAAGCTTGCTTCCGTGGCGCAGCGGTAGTAAATGCGACTGCGGTGCATGAGGGGTTCGAAATCCGGGTCAGGCCAACAAAAAGTTATTGGGTTTTCCTGTTAAGAAACTCAATACCATCCCGGAGTTTCGAAGTAGGCGGTGTTAGACACCTCCGTGCTTCGAAAAGCACGTAAAGGCTTTGGTCCTACGCCTGAGCTGCCTCCGGTCATGTCGGATTGACCATCCCATCAGATCATGAAAGTTAGGGAACTGAGAGTGGACTTGTGTTTGCGCACACATGTACATGTTCACTATAATATTGATCTATTTGTGCATAGATATGTAAATCTTACCAACGATTAAATTTGTCCTATAATTATCGTATGTTTATTTGTAAAAATCTATGTATCTATTATTTTTTGAGAAATAAACGTTATTATTATTATTATAATATCGTCGTTATAATGTCGTTTACACAGATTGGCCGCCGTGACCGAAGTTCGGTCTGGAGGACATAACATTAAATTACCATAACTTGAAAGCTTGCAACACCAGAGGGCTCACTGCGTATTACCAACCCTTCAATAAGATTGTTAGAATTATGCCGTGTTAACAGTATTTCCTTGCCGGTTCTGGAAATCTTACTCGCCTCAGGAGTGTAGCATAGAATTCACTGGCTTCGATTTTATGTAGGGTAAAAGTCAGTCCTCTCTTTGACGTACTTCTTTATACTGACACCACTGCCCTTCTGCCAATTTCGTAAAAATAGCATGGAGTTGGTATGATATTTGTATCGGTGGCTGAACTGAAATGATCAAAGACAATTTCAATGCAGAAATGTTAGAAGAGTGCATCATTCCAGCTTATGCATGTTGAAGCTCAACCACACATTGTGAGAGTTGTTGTGAACATTTTTACACGTTGTACACGTCACACGAACGTTGTGAACATTTGCTAACGCTAACATCACGGTCCGCTCAAGGTCTGCTCAATCACTCACTTAAATCCTATCGAGCACTATAATATACTTCAAAGAAAAAGTCTGGCAGAATTTTTTTCATCTGTTTCAGCGGATGTTGGTGGCAAAGTGATTTGCACGCAGTAATATCGAACGTACTAAATGGATTCATTATTCGGTATGCTCAATATGTGTAATACATGTTAATAATCCCAGAAATACACTGACTACTGGTTGCACATTTTAGGTATGTATCTTATGTGGGTAGTCAGTGCAGACTGGCGACACTTCGACCCAGTGGGATCTTTTGTGTCGACACTCTCCCAATAACGACTGCCATAGATGTTCATGGCAGCCGGGACCGACTTAACGTGCTCTCCGAGGCACGGAGCAGGCGATAATTGTCAATCATAATTTACATTTTAGGTAAATCTTTATTAAATTGATTTGTATTGCAGTTTTATTTACATTGCCCATTTGAACCCAGTGTTATGTATATAGGACTTCTTAAGTTGCCCGTAACATATATACAGACTAAGTAAATAAAAACATGTTATAAATATAACAGCTGTTCATGCATAAATAAGTTTATCATAGTTACTGAGAACTGTATCATAATTTCGCAATTTATGCAATTATCTATGACTAACAAAGAAAGCGTCATCGCTCCACTTGGCGCCATTGTGCTTTGTGTGTGAGGTAGTCGGACGTTTGACATGTCCCCTGTGCGCCTTGTGTGTGACGGTGTAGTACAGGAATAGATGTGTCAGACTGCTTGTCACGTACTGAGGTTTTGTGTCAAGGACACGCATTCGTGTTTAATAAGTCTGAACTTAGTTACAGGTTGTTTGACACACATTACATTTTATGTATGACTGGCATTTGCCCGCTGCTTTGCTCGCGTAAAAGTAGGTTTGTTAGGTTAGGTTATGTTAGTAACGGTACTTTTCTTTTAAATAAAATATAGCCCATGTTACTCGGTGATAATATAGATTACTAATGGTGAAATATTTTTAAATCGGTTTTGGTAGTTTTTGGTTTAAATCCTTACAAACAAACAAAAAATCAAATTCCTCTTTATAATATTAGTATACCTAGATACATTTTTTTTGGTATGAGAGTATGCTCTAACAGTAGAAAACAATAACTGATTAATAATGTTTAATGTTAAATTGAAACTTGAATTAATATTAACGGACTTTTTAAATAAATTCGCTTATAACTTTGTCAAATGTACAACGAATGAAATGAATGTTGTATTATAAGAGGATTTGATTTTGTGAATATGTATAAATAAAAGAAATAATAATTATATAATATAATAGTTAAATGGAGACCAAGGAGAACTTGATAAACAAAAGTATATCACATGCAATCAATGGTCACAAATGATAAAATTAACTTAGGTTCGATTAGGAGCTAAGTTAGGGGTCACGGACAATACTCGACTGCACAAATGGCGTAGTTGTTTGCCTCGCCATTGTCGCCGCACCAATTGTTGTGGGTTCGATCCCCACACTAGTCAAAAATTTGTGTGATCCACATATCAAAGGTCCGCACTGAAAATTAGTGCTGTATTGTGGGCCCCTATGGACCACAGTACAGCAATATAGCTGAGTGCGTACCGATTTGTCACAGATTGAATGTGTATGTGTATTTATCTATTTCATTCTATGTTTTTTTTTTACTTTTGTTCTGCGTGTATCTGTGGCAAATAAATTATATATCTTTCTTTCATATAGTTTTTGCGAGTCTGGGTGTTCTTTGTGTCCGTTGTTTGAATGTTTGTAAAGTCCCCCGCGACACAGGAGTTATATAAGTTATATCTTGCATATAAAGTTTGGCCGTCACTTATACGTCAATCGCTGGGCAATAAAAATGCTATATTCGATCCATAGAACAGTAAATATAGGTTTTTATCCAACATATTTTTAGCCTAACTTTTCCGGTGCGAAACACTAATAATTAAGTAATAAAATTATAAAATAAATTATCCGTTATCCTAACTAATATAATAATTGCGAAAGTGAGTTTGTTTGTTTGTTACGTTTTTGCACCTTATCTACTCGACCAATTATCATGAAATTTCGCACACACGTTTTCAGGCGTACAAAATAGGACATAAGAAGCCTTTCATCCAGGAAAAAGTACTGTTACAAAACTTTTTTTTTTACCTGGTTTCTTCTTTGACGCGTACCTCTCCGCGAGGCCCTTATCTACTTTTACGCAAGCGAAGCTGCGGGCAAAATCTAGTGTGTCTATGAAACATACAAACGCGTGGCATATCAATTTAGTTCTCCATCCAAACTAAACATCGGTGTCTGTAATTTCATATTGATTATATCGTAATCCTTAGCACAACGTTTGAAAATATAATTTTGCGTGTTCTAATGCTTTACAATGTACTACGGAAAGAAAATATAACACGACTATAATTTCTTCAGAATTCCACTGCTTCTTTCGATCCAGGCAATTGCAATAGTTTTAGAAGATAATCAGCAATGTATACTAAACTATTTGGAAAATTTGATTCAAGTTTTGAAAAGCGTGTTTTGCTACGTGTCATGGCGCGAAGTTTGTTTGCATACCGTTGCCATGGCAACGGTATCGTAACATCTCTGGGAATAACGCTGATTCGGTCAATGGGTCGTTGATCCTTCGCGGATTTACAAGCGTTTTTAGGATACTTTCTGTATATAAATGTTGTAAATAATCGGCCGCATAATACAGAGGTATGCTATGGAGGAAGTCTATGGGCGTTTTCCTCCGATTAATGTACAGCTATTTGAATTTGTAGAACTTGCTTACGATTGTGTTTTCGTTTAATGGAGAGCCATTAACGGGATATTGAACTATTATGAACTGGAATACGAATTACCCGTAAAAGACAATTTAAAAACTAGTTTGCAATTTGTTAATACCAGCCATGCCGCGCAATTACATCATCCTAAGAAACTTTATTTTTATAAGTGACTTCTTCATGAGTATTCGCAATTCTTTGTACTTTTTCTGGATGAATGTAACCCTATGTCCTTTTCTGTAACCCTGACAACGTGTATGCAAAATTTTTAGATCATCAGGCGAGTAGTTAAGGCGTAAAAACATAACAAACAAATAAACAAACTCACATTCATATTAATATTAGTTAGGATTTGAACGAATAAAGAACATTGTTTGATTTTCTCTCGAATCTGGGACAGCAGTCACATATTTGAGGTTGTTTATTTACGTCATTGCGTAAGTCCCGTTCCCGTGTGAATATCGAGATTCACCCCTTTCACCCCCTTCAGGGTGGAATTTCCAAAAATCCTCTCTTAGTGCTCCTCTACACTCTCCAAGTAACATACATGCCAAATTTCAGCTTCTTGCGTTCAATAGTTTCGGCTGTGCGTTGTCTGTCAGTCACTCAGTAACGGAAGAGTTTTATATATATAGATATAATTATAATAATCTTTATTGTTTCAAATAGTACAAACACTTTACAATTTCGAATCAGTTTGAACGTTGCTGTTGTATTTACTTAAATGTACTGATGCTGCTCCCCCAAACTAGGCGAGTGCCTGTATTTTGGAGGTCAGTGTTCACCCCTAAAAGTGATGCGGTTTAACAAAACAAATGCAAACTTGTTTCACTTTGCATATTATATGATGATATTACTCTAATTTTAGTATAATATAGATTTCAATATGGTGTGAGTTTTTTTTCCAGTCGACTTTGTTGCGGAGGAATTTTATGACGCCTATTAGAGTGTCTTAAATTTCTTTTTTTTTCGGTTGTATAATATTTTAGGTTTAAGTTAGTTTTAAAGAATTGTGTTTATATGCACATAGTCAATAATTTACATCTTATTAGATTAAATTACATCAAAGTTTAAATTAGTTAACAGAAATAAATAAACCATAAAAAACATGAAAAGAGGAAAGCATCATTACAGATTATTACATTTACATTATAATAGAGTTTCATCACAATTAAATTAGATATACGTGCGTGCGTGCGTGCGTTCGTGCGTGAGTGCGTGTGATCGTGCGTGCGTGCGTGCGTGCGTGCGTGTGTGTGTACATGCGTGCGTGTGTGCGTGCGTGCGTGCGTACGTGCGTGCGTGCGTGAGTGCGAGCGCGTTGTGTGTTGTATCATGGGATGTTACGTTTGAACCAACGCAAGTAGATCCTAACTAATATAATAAATGCGAATGTGAGTTTGCTATAATTTTTTAACTACACGAACGATACAGGGTATCTTTCATCCAGAAAAAGTCTTGTAACTTATTTAACCTAACCTACATTTATTCGAGTGAAACCGCGGCCAAAATCTAGTATTATGTAAAACTATATAAATAGTCCTAAGCTTATATTCCTAAAGAGTAAGGAGGTGGTAGGGACAAATGTGTACTACGCTCAAATTTCACCAAGTTATAGTTCAAGGTCCTACTACTGTCTATCAGTTATTGTTGTCTATCTGGCACAGTTGCAGACTCCGCGATGCTATTTGACAGCAAAATGTACATACATAGTCTTACAACAGCTATATAAGCGGGGATATTCTCTAAGGGACAGGCAGAGTTGTATTCTTCTTCTTAGCGTATAGCCGCCGAGAAAGCAGCTACGCTAGCTGCGTCGGCAGAGGCAGCCATCAGATCCTCCTGCATGCAAGTTGTCGGGCACGCAGGATAGGGTGATAAGATGGGACATCGTGTAATGTTTATCCTGTTCAACCCACTTTAGAGGCGTGGTTGACTTAGGAAGTGAACTAAGCAGTCAGGGCACGGTTGCTTTGGCAAATACCTGCACACGGTCGCTAGGAGGGAACCGAGTCCCATCTGCCACCACTGCGAGTGTGTGGAGGACACGGCGCAGCACACGCTCGAGCAATGTTCTGCTTGGGCGGTGCAGCGCCGTGAACTCATTGAGGTTGTGGGTGAAGACCTCTCGCTGCCGGCCGTGATCAAAGCCATGGTCGACAGCGAGAGGAAGTGGGCAGCGGTTGCATCCTTCTGCGAGGACATCATCTCGCAGAAGTAGGCGGCTTAGCGGATCCGTGAGGAAAGTATCCTTGCGGATCCGAGCCGTCGCCGGCGAACCGGGTGGCGCAGGCGCGCATTCGCGCGCCTCATGCCGCCGTAATGTAGGCCGCGGGCGGAAGAACGGGGATCTTCCACCCGCCAGCCATTGAGTCGGTCCGACGCCCTCTGTAGTGCCGGGGCGTCGTCCAGGAGTTGTAGTCTGCTCGGTGGGTCGCTGAGGTAGTTTCTTTACCAGCGGCCCATCCACTATTCAAGGCAGCGAAGGGGCACACCGTGGGGTTTTAGTCCGTATGCCCGAAATACGGGAGAGCCGGACATAACCCTCTCGCCTCCCCTAGTGGCGGGGGGGTATGCATCAGGTGCATTTCCCCAGGTAAAAAAAAAAAAAAAAGGAAGTGAACTAAGCAGAGATAATTTAAACAATATTCTACACGACCAAAAGATTTTATTTTTGATAACAATTTGAACTAGTATATAAACACTTTTATAGCAAACAATAATGACTAGAAGTTAGATAGAAAAACAGGGTGTGGTTCTAAGAGTAAGGCTTGTTACGTGGTCTTTGATAGAAGGACCACTTAACTGAGTAGGCAGCTCGGCAGTTAGAAGGCTCGCATCAGGGCGTCTTGATCTGATATATCGGCTACCGCCGCGCGCCGGCAGGAGGCAGAGAGGGGCGCCACCACTCCAGCGCGAACGCGGCCGCTGAGCACGACCGGTCCGCGTGACAATCGTCTGCCTTGCACCGCACGCGCAAGCCAGATCGGTACCGTCTGAGAGTTTCCACCTAAACATGTTTTCTTTGCACCGACTGACGTGGGTTCGGAGTCTATTTAGCGACTTCCAGACCGGCCATGGCAATTGATGTCCAGGTGGAAGGCTCTCAGAAGGTTTTTTAGGATTCCAATTTCGTGCTTATACTAGGAATTCATTGACGGAAAGACCCTAATAACACTTTGGTCAACCCAGGTATTAAATCCAAGACCTCAGGATCAGCAGTCAAATACACTACCGCTGCGCCACCAAGACACTTAGATATATTATAATCATATATAAGTATATAACAATAAGGATTTGTTTATATTTATGTCACGAAACAGAAGATACGATGTAAGAAGTTGGCGGGGCACCTAACGCCGCTAGTGAGTACTGCAGTACGCATTCATAAACACACTAATTAAAAACCTTTTGTACTATAGTTTTGTTTGTAGTATGTTAGTTTTTGGGTTAATGAGAGGCCACTCATTTTTTTTTATAGAAGGCATCTCCCGCACTAGGAACAATTCCTATATCGCGGGGACTTTACAAACATTCAAACAACGGGCACAAAGAACATCTAGACTCGGAATAACAATTTGTGGATTACACAAATTTTTGTCCCGTGTGGGATTGAAACCTAGAACACACGGCGCAGTGGCAGCGGTGCGGCGACCACATAAACCACTACGCCATCCGTCCCATCCTCTTCTAAAGATCTACCACCATAACCAATATCACCGTATAAAATATATTATAGACAGTGGCGTAGATTGGGTGTCAGCCGCTCGGAGCGAAAGAAAATTTTACCGCCCTCTTATTTAGGTATTTCAGTTTAAACACTATAATATGTATATAGTAATTATAAAGAACTTTTCGGCAGGTACAGTCATCATTATTGTGTATTGTTCATCTACCCATTCCTCTCGTTCGTCATAAAATGGTTCAAATATTTAAATTATATTATTATTACTTATTCTGAAATTTTGCCGCCCCCTAAAAGTGCCGCCCTAGACGGGCCGCCTCTGCCGCCCCCACTACGCTACGCCTATAGACTTATAGACTTATGCAAAAATTATTTTTAACATCTAGCCAGCTAGTTTTGGTTGCCACCCATCCCATAATAGGGAATGAACTTGTAAAATGCTCTAAATTTGTTCTGGCAAATGGCTGGTGCAACAATCTTGCTTTGACGAGCACACATCTCAGTCACGATGTGGAACGCGCAATTTAAATAACTCCAAGAGAGATAGACAGTCAAATACATATCTACATAGTGCTTCAAAAAGAAGTTTATCATTCACTAATAAAGTCACCGAGAGCTTCACTGTGTTTGTAGTCGATATGTGCTTTCCCTCAAAAACTATGCTAGTTGAGACATCGTTTTATTTAGCTTGTTATTTTCATATGATCTTAATTGAATTAATCAGCTATGGTTTTAAACCTCATGTAATAGAAAGCGAACACATTGACGTCTTCTAGAGACATTTACAGGCGCCATGTTTCTATTGAGAGCTTTGTGTCAGAAGTAGCCATCAATAATTGCCGCGTGAAAAACTAATCAGTAGCCAATGATTAGTGTTTCATCACATTGTTAACAAAAACTGAAATGAACGCCTCGTTTGTTAACAATATTAACATCGCTTGACTCATTAAGGTATCTATTTATTTTAATTTGTGTATCGCAGTGTCTTTACAAACATTCAAATACCGTAAACAAAGAACACCCAGACTCAGAAAAACCATTTGCGGATCACACAAATTATTGTCCCGTGTGGGATTCGAACAGACATTTATACTTGGCATAGTGGTAGTTTGGCGATGCGACAACTCAAGCCACTACGTCATCTGTGCAGTGAGGTATAATTATTGACGTCACAGATAGAATTGATGCTATTTGATACAACGTGACATGGTTGTATAGAAATATATTTCATTCCTAATCTACATAATATAATTAATTTTGAGTAGTAGAGTTTCGCTGATTTCAGCATGAATGGGCCGGCTCGACCGGGGAAGGACTACCCTCTCACAGAATATCGACGTGAAATACCAGTATTCCTACTGTTGTGTTTCGTTCGGTGAGTGAGAGTGCCGGAAGCCTAATTATTGTCTTTCCCACTTTCCGCTCCTTCTCCTTCCCACTTCCTCCTTACCTAAAGGGTCGGCAAAGCGCAAGTGATGCCTCTGGTGTTGCAGGCGTCCATAGGCTACGGTGACCACTTACCATCAGGTGGGCCGTATACCTGTTTGCCACCTTAACTGTATAAAAAAAAACATAATAATATACTATACTAATATTATAAAGCTGAAGAGTTTGTTTGTTTGGTTAAACGCGCTAATCTCAGGAACAGCAGGTTCGAATTGAAAAATTATTTTAGTGTTGGATAGCCTATTTATCGAGGTATAACACGATATAATAATACGATATAACATCATGCTACGACCCATGGGGGCGGCGCAGTATCCATGAACGCGAGTGAAACCGCGGGCACAATTAGTTTATTATAAGATCCGCTGTTCAGTAACTATAAGGTTAAAGTACACAGCGCCCTCTTTTATATGTTATATGAACAACTTATAGCGACCACGAAATATGGTTCGTACGTAAAACTAAAACTTTAATCTCAATGTTAGTACTGCTATTCGCTACTAGGTGGCAGTGTAAATTATTGCCAAAGCCTTGATGGTTCCGTGGTAGTAGGTACGGTAATTTATGCAGCTTCTCATGAAGTCCCGAGTTGGATTCGTTAGTTGGATTAGCTCGTAGTAGCACCAGGTTTGTAGTTTAGTCTTGTTAGTTTATTTGATTTATCTTTAGTCGAGTTACAGGTTTTGGAACGATTGCCTTTTAATCGTTTTTAATGATCCATAGTCAAGTTAATCTTCATAAGATTTTTAATTATGAGTCAATAAATAAAATTTTCGTTGCTTTGTCATCACAAGAATGGAAAATATACTTTCAAAAAGTCATAATTCAGATCCAAAATGTCTTGACTAAATTTATAAGATATACCTAATATTAAAGCAATATTTACTCACATTATAAGGGTATTAAAATAAAACGATTGATTCTGATGATTCTTTATTTCCTTAAAATAAGTAAATATTAATACTTAAGATACAATAAGAAGTTATTTTTGTTCCTATAAATAAGTTCTTCATTTCTTAAAAAGAATTCACAGTACCTCGGTGTTGCTACTACTAAATTTATAATTAAGTAGTATTTACAGATCAAAATATAAAATTGATTGTTTTAGTATGCTACAAAAATATTAGAGATGTTAAAATTTTTTTATAACTTATTTTTTATATGAAAGAAATAATATGTTTGTTTTGAGGTATGACAGTAATACTATGATAACATTGATAACAGTTCTAGTACTATTAGACTAGGTTTCGATCTACAAAGATAGGCGCGTGTTATTACAACATGTATCAATACGGTTATGTTGAGTTCAGCTGTGTGTCTGAATCTTCTCGTAGTCATTAGTCTTCCAAAATCTTAATATTGAATGATTGTAATGAAGTTTTGCGTTATCGTCAGCTTAGTTCAAGAATATTCTAAAAAGGGCGTGCACCGAGATATTTTTAGTATAAGACACGATGGAGTTTGCATTTTGGTTCATTGTATCTTTAACTTAAGCAACCGTGACTTCCATTTTAACATTAGTCACAGCGTTTTAGCTGCCGCCACACATTATATTTAGTTATGAAGGTTGGCAACTACGTTGAATCGCTAACTTTTAAAACTAAGCCGACGATATAGATTATAAATTCTATTCAAACCACGTATGATTTGTACAAAAAGGAGTTTGAAACTACTGCTTAAAAATAATTTACAAAGACTTAGATAAAATGTGGTTTAACTTCATAAATGCGAGGACTACAATAACTGGCAGTTTAGTAAAAATGTTAATTTATTAGATTTTAACTAAAAATAAACAAACAGATTGGAACGTACACTTAAATAACTAATTAAACACGAAATGCCAATTATGACGTACGACACTTTTAGTTAATTTCATTATTTGTAATAAATACACTTAGAAGAAAATGAGAAAATGTTAAAATAAAACATAAATTGTTGAATAAGTTCAACAATTTATGTTGACAGTGTCTACATCATTTATTTTCTTGTTTATTATTAGGTATTATCAACATTTCAGAGACTTTATATAAGATTAAACAGGTTAGTGTTCTAGAATTATATTTTCTCATAAAACTTACTGACTAGTACATTATAAATAAAAAAAAAACAGATTACGTCGACGCACTTAAATTAAAAGCACAGCATTAGATTATTATAATATTAAAAACTCGTGGAATATAAACAAATGAAAAGTAATAAAAATGATATACTGACATCTTAAGTAAAGGTTCTAACTCACTCTGACTTAAATAGTTAGATCTATCAATTTTAATATAATACAATAAAAATAGTAATATTTTTATGTTGTCTCGTGTAATAATGTTCTAATACTTCGTTTATAAAGAGTAAAAATTTAATTTAAGAATATAAAAAAGTTTCGCTACATTTTAACGATTAGTCGCGAATGCGATTCTACAACATGGAAAATGAGAAAACCTACACGTAGTATAGAGATGTAAAGTGGTAACTATAACTACATTGACAAGACTCACACTGGATTGCAGTTATAATAGAATATGGATATAAAGCTCAATTTATAAAATCGAGTAGACATGAAGTCGTAGGTTCTGACTACTCTAGAAGGAAGAGAAGAAGAACAAGAGAATGACGCTGATGCGAATTCAAAGGACGACGCCAGCAGAAGAACTACGTAATTCATTCTGAGACTAGAGTGGCATATACAGTTTTAATATGGCAACGCTCTTATACATGTTAATGCTGCGTCGTCGTCCGTGTCCCTATTAGAAAATAAAGTACTCCTCTTACAGCTCACTAACTGTCATTCGATTAATATTTACGATCAACGAACGAGGGTAGTCAGCGAAAAAATCGTATCAGCGTCATCGATAAATAAGCGAAGTCGGCAAAAGTTCGGGGGAAATCGCAAGGAACTTATTAAATATCGAGGGATACGACTCTCGAACAATCGACAAAGGGAACGATTGTTTGAATCGATAAAATGTTTCGATGTTGACTAACCGTGGGTGGGTTTGGGTAACGCGTGCGGCTGCGGCTGCGGGAACATGTCGAACTCCTCGACGATGGTCTTGGGGTGCAGCGCGCTGATGTTGTTGTCGACGGTGTAGGTGCGCGCGTGCGCGCGCGCGAGCGGCGGCGCGGCGGGGCGCGCGCGGCGCGGCTCGTGCTGCAGCCAGTCGCCGGCGCCGCGCGCGCGCTGGCGCGCCAGCTGGCGGTCGCGCAGGTGCAGCAGGCGCGCCAGGTGCGCGTTGACCTGCTGCGGCCGCAGCCCCGTGCGCCCCGACCGCAGCAGCTCCGCGTTGCGCATGTATGAGCCCTCGGGGTCGCGCCGGTTCCATGTGTAACTGGAATACATATTTATGTTGCTTGAACACTTGACTGATAGCAATTTCGCTTTAATTTTGTAAAGAGGCAGCGATAGCCTAGTGGCAGATTGTTGGACTGCCACGCAGAGGTCTCGAGTTCGATCCGAAGGCGCGCGTCTCAGACTTTTCGAAATCATGTGCGTATTAAATATATAGGTAGTTAATTATCGCTCGTTTTAACGGTGAAGGAAAGCATCGTGAGGAAACCTGCATATTTAAAAGTTCTCCACAATATTCTCTAAGATGTGTGAAGTCGGCCAACCCGTAGTGGGCCAACGTGGTGAACTATGAGTGACAGACTGAGAAGAAGCCCGTGTCCAGAACGGGACAGTTTAATACAGGGCTGGTATTATTATTATTATACTAATATTTGTTAAGACACAGTATCTTTAACGGTATCGCGATTTTGAGCTACAGCTGTTAATGATAATTAGGCTACTTTAGTATCTAAAACTTATATTATCGAAATAGTTTAAAATCTTATTTTGATTATTATTTGGCATCAGAAATTTCGAATGCAAGCCTCTGCAACTTTGATTTTAGAAATTATATCCATTTGAAAATGGATACAATATCTTCTCCATCAAAAAAAAAAAAATCAATTGTTTGAATGGTGAAGGAAAACGTACGCTCAGTAAGAAGAGAGATACCTATCTGCATCTCTGAGGGTTCCACAATATATAGCAAATAGTCTTGAGAGAAATGTCAAATCCATCCACCCGCTTTTGACCAGTTTATAGAATATGAGGTATGTTCTCATGTCTATCCTAAGTGTAAAAGGCCAAACCAATAAGTCTTTCAAGGGGCCGGGTATTTTCCTAACATACTAGTAAAATAGAAAGTAGTAGCGATAGCTCAGTGGGGAGACCAACAGACTGCAATGCAGAGGGTCTCGGGTTCGAACCCACGTCGCGCACCTCTGAGTTTCGGAAGTTATATGACTTTTCGAAATTATGTGCGTATTGATTGACAATTATCGCCTGCTCCGTACCTCGGAGAGCACGTTAAGCCGTCGGTCCCGGCTGCCATGAACATCTATGGCAGTCGTTATTGGGAAAGTCAGTACCCTCTAATATCCTGACACTGGTCTAGCCTTAGGGTATCGTTAGCTTTCGGGTTGCGGAGGTCAGGTGGCAGCCGCTCCGTGTAAAAACTGATATCCAGTCAAATCCGGTTAGACCAGAAAAGTCGATCCCAAGTGACTTGGGAATAATAAAGGCTAAGAGAGAAGAAGACTAGTAAAATAGAAAGAAGAAACAAATAATAATAGTCATTTATTACGCACGGTGTCTAATCAACAATGTATTAAAATTAAACTCATGTCAAGTAATTTGATTAGCTATTGCTAATTCAGTCAGCCAATCACAGCAGCTGATATGCGGTTGTTCACCTTTTAACGAATATTTGTTTTCATCTATCTTTCAGAAACTAGGTGTAAGTGCCAGGTGAATAGATAAAATGTTAAATGGCGAAGCATGACTGCGATGCGAAGCATTGATGTCAAAAGCCAAGGGTCATTAACGTTACATTGGGCTAACTTTCGCCATTACAGACCTATAAATATAGGCCCAGATACTTTGAAACAAAAACACATTAATGTCCAATAACGGACATTTATTGCGGCATACATCAAATTAACTGCAACAATTATATGTTATCGATGTTTCTGATGTTGAGTCCTGTTATTATTGGCTATTGTGATACTTTTATTGGGACGTGAATATTAAACAGTTATGCTAAATGTGTTTATGTAAATGTTGGATATAAATTTGACTGCGGTTTCTAGAACCAGTTCAATTTGATACGGGGTACAATCATTTGAGTTTGACTGGATTATGCAATCACTGTTTATTTCTGATACCATTATTCGGTCACAGGCAAATGTAGTCATGATTATCGACTGAGAGACATTTTCCTCAAATTAATCTTTGGAAGTGATGTTTCTATATGCTTGTTACAAGCTCTGTTGTTATATATCGCTTGTTGAAAGCATTAATTTGGCTAAAGTAGTTTGTAATACCAAAAGAAAAACTTAAGCTTGCATGCGTAGGATGGAGGCACTTTCCTAGCCGAACTGATCGAGTCGGTCGGGATGTACGCTGTTATAATCTAAGGAATTAGAACTAACTACTAGTATAAAGAATAATTATCATTAATTTACCCTGGGAATGGTCTCTTAAGCCGTCTGCTGCGGATCGCTGGCCTGGACCTCTTCTTTAGCTCATTCGGTCTCAGATCGTAAGCCTTCGGGTTACGGATATTGTTCTGTCTCGGGCCGTGGCGTTTAGGTCCTCGGCCCCTGTTCGGGCGGAGATCGAACGATTTCGGATGAGGGACAGGATTTGCAGTGATATCGTTCACCATCATTGGGTCGTTGACTTCTCGGCTGACGCTCGGAGCGGTAATCTCATTGATCTTGCCCATCCGTTGCCAGCGCTTGCGCAGGTCCTTCACGATGGCTTTTGGCTCCTTCCGCAGTTTAGTTTGGCAGATAAAGCGTCGCGGCTCGAAGCAATTACGTGGCGACCACCTGAAACAATTAACGTTGATAGTGATTAAACGAATCTTTTAGTATACGTTCAGTCTGCTTATTTTTAATAAGTGAGTCATTGAAGAGGTATTTGGGATGAGGGTTTATTTGCTTTGTCGTTTGTGGCGAACGTTTTACGAAACGACGACGGATTTGAGCCAGACGATTGATTGTGGTGAAAAATGTATGTCATGCGAGCTTTCGGTTCACGCATCGTTTAATTCAAGTCATTTAGATTACAAAGTAACATTTGTGAATGTCAAAAGTTACATACCTACCTACTTATTATTTAGTAGGTAGTCATGAGACAATCGCTAGTTATTAAACAATGGTATAGTCATTGTTTTATACCTAGCGACTGTAAAGACAGTAGATATGTATAGACACTACATAATTCAAATTATTATAAAATATCCATGTTTGTTCTTAGATATCTCTGATGTCACGATTTCATCATAAAATAACCTTTACTTATACACAACCATAAAAATAAATGTATTAATAGCATATAAACATTTGTTAAAATGATGAATCCATTTACATTTATATAAATAATAGTGTAAATATTATTAGATTAAATCTAGTCACAAATATTCAGAAGTGGGCTAGACCTTTTACTTTGGCCAAAAACTAGCGGTTGAAAAAAGAGTCTAATTAAAGATCTTAGCCTATCGCAAGAGGCAGGTTTAGGCATGAGAAGTCTATGTAAAAGAAATCTTCGATGTGTTGAAGTATTCCAACGTTTTAATAAAGTAATTCTTACAAGAATCCATAAATTAAACCTTGGATTCACACAAACCACGACCTTCATACTTATGACAATAATAAAACTAATTAATGTACTAAAATAAATAATAAATTTCATACAATGTGGTCACATATTACGAATGTGGCTCCGTGTTCCCACAAACACAAGATTGCATGGCGGCCATATTGGCGACATCTCACATACTAGTACAATGATCTGTACCCTCTTGTTATAGAAAATACCCAATTATAACTACGATGTTTGCTTCGGCTTCATTTTTATTAACGTATCGAGTGGCAGCGGCACACCGGTGGCCAGGCACAATAGATTTCTAATGATATCTGACATTCCAACAAATCACAGATTAATAACATATTGTGGTTCGCCTGTTCTGAAACGCGTGTTCAAAATATCTTTGCCTACGTCTTTACGTGTTTTCCACTAGATGTCTGTTTGTGGACCGTCTTAATGATCAGATATTGTAATCGTTTTTCTTAAACCCATTAATATGGATTACTAGATTTTGCCCGCGGCTTCGCTCGCGTATATATAGATTAGGTTAACTAAGTAACAGTATTTTTTCCTGGATTAAAAGTAACCTATGTTATTTTCTGATCCCCTGACAACGTGTCCGCGAAATTTCATGATGATCGGTCGAGTAGTTAAGACGTGAAAGCGTAACAAACAAACAAACAAACTCACTTTAACATTTATAATATTAAGTTTGGATAGTTAGGATGTTATATTATAATATGTTTAAGAAGTCCTACAGTTATGTCTCAGTGTTAAGACTGCGCCGAGCGAAACGTGCCAAAACAGGCGGTCACAGTTAAGTGAATAACATCAACACTTTTTGTTTAATACAAATATAAAATATACATTTACCATAACCATGAATGTGTTTACAACTGCTTCGTGTAAAAAACGTAAAATAATTAATATTTTCGCCTACAAAATTACGAAAATGCGTACGAAAAATGCAAAAACGTAAGCTCGTATTACGTGATTTTTAGATTATAACAGTAGAAATCTATCCTATTTTACAGCTTAAACGAAACATAAATAGTTATATTACAATTTGTCCGTCCCAAATATTTAAGTTATTGGTTGACAATAAAGATACATATTTATCAAAAAAGCACTTCAAATCCTCCATACAATTTTACTATGGCGGCCGCGCGCCGATATGAATCTGCGCCACATGAACTCTGTCATTATCTGTCTTACACTCGGCGCAGTCTTAAGATCTCGCTACTCGCGATCTCAGTTGCGTATACGTTCAATGGGTGCCACTAGACGACGAAGCCACTCATATACAGTATAAATGGGAATCATAAAAATAACTACACAGTGCGATGTCGTCATATTTTTTTAAAGTAAGGGACAATAGGCCAACACAGAGCGAAAACCGTAAAACTTATTGCTTTTCGCAGGATCGCACTTCGTTTAGCTATAATCGGTTTTTGAGATATCGGTACAAGCTATAAGCGTTTGCTGATTTATAACGATCTTTCGGGCTATGATAACTATACAGTAGAAGCGAAATAATATTTTATTAGGGAGAGAGAAAGACAATAATTGGCAACATTAAGAAATAAAAAATTTAATACGCCGTACAGACGACAACTCCGCAGATAAACGTCACTTTTGGAGATACACTTTACTTTTAAGAGATACAGTTTACTTTAAAAATACACTTAGCTTCTATTTTCACCTGCATGTTATAACAAAGTGAAAACAGACGATTACAAAGCTTAATAACTGAATATTAATTAGAAGACTGGCATATTTTTCTGATTAATTATATCACACAGAAAATGGCAGAATGTGGCACACGCTAACTTGTTGCAGCGTGAAGCGGAATTTCGATCTTTGTAATATATAAGACAGCGGCGCTATCATCCTAACTAATATTATAAAAGTTAATGTTTGTTTGTTACGCTTGCCCGCCTTAACTGCCCGACCGATCATCATAAAATTTCGCATGCACTTTGCCAGGGGATCAGGCAAGAACATAGGATAGCTTTCATCCAGAAAAAAGTACAGTTGCTAAACTAACCTAACATTCAATTACACAACCGAAGCCGCGAGAAATATCTAGTATCGAATAAATCACCTGCCGCTCATGACTTAAGCCGTTCACCAACGGCTTTTTGTGATTTAAATTGAATTCCAAAGCTTGTGGGCTCTAAACCGAAATCCGTCGTGTCCTTGAGACGGCGCCGCACTCTTATGTCTGTCACGAAACCAATATCGGTTCTCGAAACACTCGATACCTAATAAATATATATTTATTATTTATAGCTTATCGTTCTCATACGTTCTTTGTGTTACAGGCGAGTTTATATATATATTATGTTGCGGCTAATAGCCGAAGTGCGGCTACACCTAGTTTTAGCCGGCTACAACTCTAAACTAACCTCGCCTGACCGCATGTGCCTGGCTGCACCTAGTTGTAGCCGGCTAAAACTAGGTATAGCCGCACTTCGGCTATTAGCCGTGACATAATATATAAACTATAATTTTTTTTACTGGTTCGCAAAACTGGGTACTATCTAATGATAGTAGATAAATAACGTACTAAATAGCTTGTAATAAAAAGATGTGTTCATATTTACGAAGAGTAGCCTTAGGCCGTCCACTGCTTTAAGCGGGTGCACGGAGCGGGCGCCCGCCGCGGAGACCCACGCCGCGCGAGCGCCCGCTCCGTGCACCCGCTTAACGCAGCGGATGGCCTTAAGGCTTATATCCTATCCGTGCAGTCAACATTTTGTTGCTATAATTAGGTATATAACTATATTATAGGTATATAAGTATTTACAACGTTCATACCTACGCTAAGAAGCTTACGGTCCCATAGTTTGTTTACATAATAATATATTCAAAGAGTAGAGTCTATGAATAGGCTAAATTTCAAATCATTTGGTATTTAATGTCATAGAAAATATTTTTTAACCTATACTAATATTATAAAGAAAGATTTAATATTTTGTTTGTATAGTGTAAAATTAAATCTTAATAATTTTTATAATTGGAATAGCATAAATTAAAATAAACAGTAACTAGTAACACTGTTTAACAATAATAGCTTAACTTTTTAAAATGTGGTCAATAGTGTTTAAAAAAATATGCGATGAAAATTTTAAATTAATTTTAAAAAGCAACCTGGCGACCGCTCAATCGTTCTATGATTATTAAACTAATGATAAACTAACCTGTACAGTAACTCCGGTATCATAGCAATGCAATGATACTTAAGTTCTTCAGGGGTCATCTTCTTCATCTTGGAGAATGACTGGTAGTGCATCTTCCTTTTAAGGTCTTCTCCCCAGCGCCACATCTTCGCGGTCGCATCGTAAATGCCTCCTATCCAGCGGCTTGCTTTCTCTGTGCAAGAAAGATAAGGGTAAGTATACTTGCTATAGATGACCACTGAAAAGTAAACAAATCTTTCCGTGCCTGTAAGCGAATGTAAGACTCATGAACCCGTTTGTAACATCTATATCAGTCGAATTGGGGTGTCAGTACCCTAAATTTGAGCACATGATCTGACCTTAGGATATCAATTATGGCACGTATAGTATAAGTGGTTTAAGACATCACCCCGCCTCTGTGCTATGTGCTGTGGTTCTAATCACATACGGGACAAAAAATTGTGTGTTTCGGAAATAGTTGTACCGAGTCTGGCCATTCTTTACGTCCGTGGTTTGTTCATAATTTACGTCCGTTGTTTGAATGTATAAAGTTCCCCGTAGCACAGGATTTATATTTAGTGTAGTAGTTGTATATCTTTAACCTTTTGAACGCTACGCCATAACGGCACCTCCATGTCCTGTACGCCTAGCCCGAAAATCGATATATTATATATTGTTTTTTATGATCAAATATTTCAATAACTAATAACAATTTTGTTTGCTGTATACAATTAAGTAATAATTGGGGATTCAATTTTTAAGTTGTTTCACTAAAACACAGAAAAGTAATGATTTAATATGTTTATTTTGTATTTTTCTGTGAACCGACAAAAAACAGTTTTGTCGAGTATAGACGACGTTGGCGCACAGGGCACGCTTGCGCATGTCGAGTATAGACGACGTTGGCGCACAGGGCACGCTTGCGCATGTCGAGTATAGACGACGTTGGCGTTCAAAAGGTTAAAAATTCCTTTATCCGTAGCGTTAGCGCATATCTTAGATGCATATAGAATAAGCGTAGCTACTGACAATCTCTTTAGGAAAAAAGGCATTCGCGAATATATTCATTCACGCTTACGTCTTTGGACGCTGACCTGCTAGTTTAACTTGAGTGGTTCCATACTGTTGTTGGAGGATTTAGCGTCAGTGATAAGGTATGCTAGTGATGAAGGTATACATACTAATGTCAGATTGGGTGAGGTATCTGCGAAGGTTCCTGTCTTCCCATCGCGCCGGCACAGTTAGGTTACTTTCTCGATCCTGAAACGAAAAGACATCTGTTATAACACGATAGAAAAAATTACACAGTACCACTTCATTTCAGTAATAACTTGTTGAAATAGATGGAGATAAGTTATAATAACTAGTTTATCTAGAAACCTGATATATACACCAACATATCGCTATAATTTTTTTAAAGTCTCTACGTAAGTAACGGTGATTTGAAGCTACTGGTTGTTTTAGTTAGAAGACTTCTCCAGGTATTTACCTGGAGAAGTCTACGATCTTAACACCCAGTTTCTAAAAGGCTAATTAACGACATGTCAAACTTAAACTCGTGTTTACTGATTTGATTTGGTGTTACTAGTTCAGTCAGCTAATTTCAACAGTTGACATTTCGCATATGTATACTACAAGGTGTGTTTTACTTCTATGAATCCAGTACTAACGAGATAAAATTTATGCCATTATAATTACATAACTATTAATGACACTGCTTTACCTTCTAGAATATTTAAAATAGTTTGGGTTACGAATAGTTGTACGCGAATCTTAAGTGTTTTACCAAATGAAATGTCACAAGGTGTGGCAGGAAATTGTTCTGACATCACCCACCGTGTCACCAGGTATCAGACTCGCCACCTCGTAATGACTTTTAGTCATCTATATGCTTATTACTCTCACTTGTTATTCCATAGAGGGCTTCACTTTGTCTCGTACGCATATTAAGTGAGCGTAGGTCTAGGAAAAGTATTATGATCTATTTTGTATGTATTACCTACAATGGTAGGGATTCCCAAATATTTCAAAATTTGTATTCGTTAGGAGGGCTTGCGAAATTACCTTGACTATGCTTAGGTGTGGATCAGAATAATTAATGATATAAAGCTTACTTCTAAGAAATAGTAACATAATTTTTATTTATACTACTATGATAGCAAAAAGAATACGTTTCACCTGGTGGCCAACGACTAATGTAGCCTATGAGTTTTGGAATAGTATGCGTAGCTCTCGTGTGTTGTCTTAAAAGGTATTAAAAAACGGTAGAAAACGGATGGTAGAGGCAGGCATGTGAGCCGCTAAAAGTCTAACTCTTTGGATAATGCGTACAATCAATGTTACTACTTTGAATTCCGTTGTAAGAGGGTGGTACTCCCGTGGGCGCGTTGACTCGTTCGTACAGTCACCAATTAATAGGCGAGCGCCAGTCGAGGCGAGCGTCTTCAGTTGAAAATGTTATAGGTTGATTCTATTTCAGCTGTACTATGGTATACTTTTTATCTGTAGATAACCATAATTTTAAACAATGCATTGCCGCTCAAACATGAATTAACCTGATAGGAGAAGATAGAAGTTTTCACTCTACGGCAGATCACAGGTAAATAACCTCTGCGTTGTCTTTATGCAAAGAGTAGAGTTCCGTGGCGTATAAGTGCAGTGTATTGTCGGCAGGGAGGTCAGTTAGCTTTATTTCTTTGAGCTAGCGAAGCAACGTCGGTTTTGCAGGTTCGGTAACGAGCGAATTAATACTCCTGGAGCCTTACAACTTAATTTTAAAGCATTGTCATTGTATGCGAGAGAACGAGTAAAAGGCAGTCTTTAACGCCCTGTGTATTTCTTATGCATGCATTGACAACACTTTAATAGATGTTGGTGAGCTCCTTATAGAACGCGGTAACTGGTTACTATTAGACTACGAAAATGGAAAAATGTGTTTTAAGTCATATCTTTCTCGTGACACTATGAGGGAATAAATAAATACGAATGAAAGGAGCTCCTACAAAAGCGCGTCGTTTACATAATTTTCTATGAAGTACGATACCTAATATTCCTTGAAGCTGAGATTAGCTACTTTAATTAAATTTTTGTTCTTTGTCTTACAAAAGCCATTGTGAAATAATGACTATCGTAGCGGTGTTTATAAATTTTCGTCACAAAGTAACATTTATGAATCTGAAAGTTACTTTTACGATGTTACTGTTGAGTTTCCGAGGAGACTTCATTATAAGACGGATAGTGAGACTTTCGTGACGTACTTTATCGTACCATTGAACAAGGTGGTTCGACATTACACCTCTTGGAATCTTGCGAGTGTTCGGTAACATATAGTGTAAGATTTTTATTACATTAATAATTTATCAACTACAGTTAAGTATTTTGACCGCCAGTATATGCTAGATAATATATCAAATTTTTCTAGCCGCGCTTTTCTTTCTCGTGTACATGAAAGTTGGCAATGTCAATTTTTTATACATCCCTACGGAACAGTACTTTTTTCTGGATGAATTACCATTCCCTATGTCCTTTCTTGTACCCCTGACAATGTATATGCGTAATTTCCTGATAATTCGTCGAGTAGTAAAGGCATGAAAGCGTAACAAACAAGAAAGAAAACAATATACTATTTTGGACCACTTGGTGACGACTTGTTCTTAGTGTCTTTTAATAGATCTTTGTAAAACGCTATATATTTATCTTTTCAAGCCAAATTGCAAAATATGTACACAGCGTAATGTTTTTTTAAAAGGCAAGTGTTTAGTGTGCTGTGGTAACAATATAAAACGCCTTGAGATGTCAACGTGTTTGATCAGCCGTGAGCGATGACGTATTAACCCAAATCTGCGCGATTTGATACAGATTAAACCATAAAGTTTATATTTAGAATAAAGTGGATATTGTATAGTTTTTAAACGAAGATTCGTGTACTGTTACTTGGTGGGCTAAACCCGAGCAAATCGGTAACATTTGCAGAGTAAATTGGTTGATAGGTAAAAGTTTCAAATCAAAGCCCCGTTGTTGCACGCTATATGACTCATTAAATTAATTGTCAATGAAGTTGATATCTATCACTGCCGAAATTCAAAGAAGTTGCGGCAAAATGCATTGTATTATTTTATTTGTAAAATTATTAGTATTGTCTTAGTTATATTATATTATTTATAGCTTATAATATCGATTTAGGACACACCGTAAAGATGTTATAAATGTGTTTAAATAAATAAAGTTTTAGTATGGTTAGCTGTAATGTATGGAAACCAAAAGTACCAAAAGCCTAGGCATAGTGCCAAACTTAATTTTAGTACTGAGCGTTATGTCTAGCCTATTATTATATAAGTACCGTAGGGCTTATTATCCTGTCGGAGAATCCCAACAATCTTATGCCATTTTAGAGCAGCGAGGCATAAAGTAAGTTTTCAAGGAAAAGTAATCTATTTGATATTCCGTTCTCAAAAACCAACCTGGATTATTACGCTGTGGTACCCAAAGTTTTGTAGGCAAAACAATACTTTATCAAGACTATATATAGCCATCAGTAAATCCTTATTAAAATATAAAAAACACTTCAGTTTTATATTATTTGTTTCTCTTATTAATAACATTTCCAATGTATAGCTCTTTTAACTAATTAATTTAAAATTTTCTACTATAAGCTTTGTTGGTATATGTATGTGCATGCTGTGGTCTTCTGTAACTGAAGGAGTACACTATACAAAACTTATGATTATATGACAACATTGCACAAACATTGTGCAATGTTGTATGAATTATAAAATAAAAGTAAAAACTAAAGCAAAGTAAAACGTGGTTACGATTGAGTTTATGTCAAACTGTGATTGCTGTGCGGTCTCCGTTTTGAATACCGGATCGGGAAACGAAAAGCATATTGGGGTTGCCGACAATAATAATAATAATAATAATAATAATAATAAGCCCCCTAAAATCCAACCTTACGTCCGTGTCGAACATCAGACCACGTGGGGGGCGGACACGTATACAATCGAAACTTATATGGCCAACAAGGAAATGGTAACCCATTAAATATGGAGACTCGTTCAAAAAGCAAACGTTTAGGACCGCTGCCCGGGGGTGATCGCCGGGGCACACCTGGAGCTGGCGCTGGGTGTCACAGCATGCGAACCGTCAGCGGTGAGGAGCTGAGCGGGCGGGCCCTCACCGACAAAGATGCTACAGCCGAAATCAGTGACGATGGTGACAGACCGACAGACCGTACATACAGCCCATTAGAACCATCTAGCCCAAGTATCATATCATACACACCCTCCAGATCATCATCACCATCGCTACCATCGTCACTTCCCATACCTTTATCACCCCCCATCATTAGTATTAATACCGATCCACCCTTACCAGCCTTGAATGTTGCGCGGGGGGCAAGCGCCTTTTTGCCCGCGTCCACCAAGGCTGGGAAACCAAGAGTTCGCATGAGATGGAGCAAGGAAGTAAACATCTTTATCATGCGAACCTACTTCTACATCACCAAATTAGAGACAGACATGACCACATATAGACAACAATTGCATGAAATTTTTACACGACAATATCCGGAAATCTCTGTGTCAGAACAACGCATTTCAGATCAGAGAAGAGCAATAGTAAGAAATAAACTTTTATCCCAAGTTGAAATAGACCAACTAAAAGAAGAAGTGCGGGTACAGCTAGGAGATCAAAACCAAAATCCTAACCCAGAAACATACATACCAGTAGAAAATACCCTACAAATACAACCTCAGTCATCCACTCAATCACAACAAACCACACAATCTCAACCTTACAGTCACTCACAAGCATACTCACAAAGTACACATACATCGCACACATCCACACAAACCGAAAATGCGACCTTATTACTAGAAAATGATATTGAGACTTTAGAAAATTTCAATCAAAATCAGTTATCAGACACACACATCCAAGAAATACACGAAAAACTAAAAACTGCCCTGACTCAATATTCAGGGATGGATCCAGCAGCTCGCCCAAAACTCCCCAAACTTAAATATACTCCAAAACTCTCTCACTTAGTACATTTATTTAATACGATCATATTAAACCAATACATATCCGAAGACACACAGCTAATAGACATACACACATTGATATATTGCACAGCGCTAGTTATTTACGAAGAACTTAATTATAAAATTACAGAATACACAGGTAGCACAAGACAAAGAACCATAAATAAACCATCATGGCAACAGAGACTCGAAAGAGATATTGAAAAACTACGTGTAGACATCGGCAGATTAACTCAGTATATCAACAATAACAGATCTAGCAGAGTAGTTAAACGAGTTGAGGCAATATTTAAGAACGTAGCCACACACACCAGACATGAAAATGACAATAGAAAACCCGAAGAATTCTTAGATACCCTAAAACAGAAGCTCGCACTAAAAGTCCATAGGCTGAGGAGATACAAAAAGGCACAAGAACGCAAAAATGATAACGCCATGTTTGCCACTAACGAAAAGAACTTCTACAGAAATTTACACAAACCACAAATAAACACAACTACCGACACCAACACAGAACTACCAACAACAGAACAACTCGAGACATTCTGGTCTAGCATTTGGGAAGAACAAGTACAACACAACGATAAAGCTAGTTGGATAACAGATGAAGAAACTAAATGGAATGCAATAGAAGAAATTAATTTTACAGAGATTACTGAATCTGATATAAACAATATTACAGCTAGTCTACACAACTGGAAATCACCGGGCATTGATAAAATACACAATTACTGGTACAAAAAATTAGACTCATTACACAAAACTATCGCTAAAAACTTAACAGATATCATTTTAGGACAACAAAGCATACCTGAATTTATTGCAACCGGAATAACCTACATGCTACCAAAGTCTCAATACTCTCCACAACCTTCACAATACAGACCAATCACCTGCCTTCCCACAATATACAAGATCCTAACATCAACAATCAAAAGTAAAATCAACAAACACATAGAACACCACAATATCATAGCCGAAGAACAAAAAGGTTGCAGGCGAGGCCATATGGGATGCAAGGAACAACTAGTTATAGACTCAATAATCCACAAACATGCAGCCGCAAAAAATAGAAACCTACATTGCACCTATATAGATTACAAAAAGGCTTTTGATAGTATCCCACATTCATGGCTAATCCAAATACTTCGCATCTATAAAATAAACCCAAAAATAATAGACTTCTTGCATCACATAATGGCCCGTTGGAAAACTACACTCCAATTAAATCACCTTAACAACACTATCACAACACGACAGATATTCAACAGGAAGGGCATTTATCAGGGAGACTCCCTGAGTCCTCTATGGTTCTGTCTCGCACTGAATCCTTTATCTAGCCTACTCCACAACTGCCAAGCCGGGTATAAACTTAACCACACCACAACAGACGAAACTACAATCTCACACCTCATATATATGGATGACATTAAATTATACACAAAAACAGAAAAAGAAATGAAACAGTTAATAGACACTACAACAGAATTCAGTAAAGACATCAACATGCAATTTGGACTAGATAAATGCAAAACACTACATATAATAAGAGGCAAAATAAAACCAGGCGGCTACACCTTTAACACAACTGACACAATCACAGCTATGGAACCAACAGACTTATACAAATATTTAGGATACAAACAACTCAAAGGATTGGACCATACAGCTATTAAACACACCTTGAACACAGAATATAAGCGGAGAGTGATTGCAGTATGTAAAACACAACTCGCAGGAAAGCACCTTATTAAAGCATTAAACACCTACGCGATCCCAATTCTAACTTACTCCTTTGGAATTATAAAGTGGTCCAAAACTGACATCCAACAAATAGAACGAACCACACGCACCACACTCACTAAACACAACAACCTACACCCTAAATCTGCTATAGAAAGACTTACCATCAAACGACAAAATGGAGGGAGCGGCCTTATAGACGTTCACCATCTTTGGCATAAACAAATTAGTAGGCTCAAAACTTTCTTCCACACTAAATCTCGCACCAGCAACATTCACAAAGCCGTAGCTCTAAACGATCACAACTACACTCCACTTAACCTAAGCGAACAAACAGATGCAGAACACAATAACACTACTGATCCACAAAAACAAAAGATAGAGGACTGGAAGAAGAAAGTCCTGCACGGACGACACCCACACGACCTAGAACAACAACATATAGACACAATAGCATCAAATAAATGGCTCAAAATCGGTAGCCTATTCCCAGAAACTGAAGGGTTTATAATAGCGATACAGGATCAAATTATCAATACTAAGAACTACAGGAAATATATCATCAAAGACCCCACAGTAACCAACGACAAATGCCGCAAGTGTCATATCCAACCAGAAACCATTCAACACATAACAGGTGCATGCACAACTCTCACACAGACAGACTACACTCACAGACACAACCAGGTAGCAAACATCATTCATCAAAAGTTAGCACTCAAACATAAACTCATACAAGACACAAACACACCCTACTACAAATACACACCACAAACTGTTTTAGAAAATCCTACACACAAACTTTACTACGACCGTGCTATACTTACCGACAGGACTGTTCACTATACTATTATAGTGAACAGTCCTGTCGGTATAGACAGACAGACATAACACTTCAGGACAAAGTTAATAAAATCACTTACCTTATTGATATAGCAGTACCCAACACACACAATTTACAAAAAACAATAGGCGAAAAGATAAGCAAATATGCAGAACTTAAGGAAGAAGTAACTAGAATTTGGAGACCAGATAAAGTTTATATAGTACCCATAGTCGTTTCCACCACGGGTGTCATACCCAACCATCTCCACCATAGCCTCAAATTAATAGACTTGAAAGACTCAACTTATATTCTACTCCAAAAAGCCGCTATCTTAAATACATGTCGAATAGTAAGAAAGTTCATGCAATTAGATGAAAATGAAATAGCACCCCATAACACCCCACCTACATAAATACACAACACATGCTACATTTACTTGGCCTAGGCCCGTAAATGTAGTCAAAACTAGCTTTTGTAAGCTAAGAAACAGAAATGTTCTTCCCAAATAATAATAATAATAAGCCCCCTAAAAACCAACCACACGTCCTGATCGACCACCTGATCACGTGGGGGGCGGACGCACGAGATAGAACTTACTGGCGTGGCTAACGTGGCACTGGTAGGTAGGTAGATAGGTAGTTAGGATTAGGATTAGGAGTAGGACCCAAGCTAAGGTGAAACAGTATACGCCGAGAGCTGCATGACTAAGGGGGAGCTTAGTCGCTAGTATGCGAACTCTGAAGACCAGGGGACCTTTAGTTTAATTTTCCCTTGCCGCGGTGAACGCAGGGCTCTGCCGTGGTCGACCTTTATGTCTCTAGCTACTCGTGGGAATAGAATGAATAAATATAATATTAAGAAATACAATCTTCGAGCGCTACCCGGTTGTCGCAGGAATTCTTTTACTGATGAAGACACTACGTCGTTATTTTCATCCATCCCATCAACTCGCCCTTCATTTATGACTAGGAGATCTTCTACTCTGTCCACTTCTAGTCTATCTAATAGTGTTGTGCAAGATGTCTATTATGACTTAAAACTTACATCCACTCCGGGCGCCAATACTACAAAGCGCATAAAATGGACACCTGATATGAATAAGTTTATATTGCGTATTATCAATTAACTTCATTAGATACAGATACAAAAACATACCTTGAACCCCTTCACCTAATGTTCTTAGAAAAATACCCGAATTTGCAAATAAGCCGACAAAGAGTAGGAGACCAACGTAGGGCTATAATCCGCAATAAATTACTACCACAGCATACAATAGATCAGATACGAGTCGAAGTTAAAGAAGAACTCAATCAACTAAAACCAAATTTCCACTTAGATATTCCATCGAATCAGATGCAGTGCGACCTACATCACCATAATTTAACTCACTCGCCACTCACAACCTCACAAAACCCGAACTCTCAAAACATTACTCAAAACCAAAAGCGATATAACAACAAAGCAAATACATTATCACTCCACAATACCACAACCAGTCACTATAATAATACATCATCAACTTCGGCTAGCGATGTTTCACAGCAGGCACACGCCACTCAATCTGTGACCACGAAAGCTGGTAAAACAAGAGTGCGTATGCAATGGACTGACGAATTAAATACGTTTATCATGCGCACATATTTATATATCACTAAACTTGACACAGATAGGACTATGTATTCCAAAAAACTCCACGAGCAATTTACACTAAGATATCCACATTTAAAAGTTTCAGCACAGAGACTTTCTGATCAAAGAAGGGTTATTATTAGAAACAAAATGTTATCTGATAATATAATTAATAGCCTAAAACAAGAGATTTCACAGATACTGAAAAAGGAACAATTAGAAAATAATCTACTCTTATTACGACATCCATCACATGTCATCTTAGAAGAGACCTCACAATTACCATCAAATACAAACTTTCATTCTTTACCATCTTCACCCCCTATCATATTAACCACACAACAATCCTTCGTTACACTAGACGCCTCCACCCAGATCAATAACTCATCAAATATTACAATTATCTCACAAGAAACAGACAGTACACACACCTCTCAAGTCACACAAATAGATACATTGACACAGGAATTAATTAACCAATTAGAAACTACACTTATCAAATATCGCGATGTGGACCCAGCAGTTCGTCCTAAATTACCTAGACTAAGAGAAAATAAAATGCTGTACGGATTTTTGAATACTTTTAATGAACATATACTCAGCAGATTTTTTACTACAGAATCAGATTTCATATTTATACATACACTAGTATACTGCAGCGCATTAGTTATAAGTAAACGTTTAGGATATAAGATCCATACTTTGCATAGAGACACATTTACAAAGTCACGTGAACTCCAAAAACCTAAGTGGCAAATAAGAATTGAAAATGATATAACAAGTTTAAGAGCAGATATAGGTAGGTTAACTCAGTATATAAATAATAACAGGTCTAGAAAAGTAGTTTCAGCAGCGCAGTCTATTTTCAATCGTATGAAGATTCTCTCAATTCACGAACGAAATAATGTTAGACCAGAAGAGTACTTGGATACACTAAAACAAAAATTAACACTAAAGTCACAACGCTTAGCTAGGTATCTCAAAGCATTACAGAGAAAAAAAGATAATAAAATGTTTGCTTCGCGCGAAAAGAGCTTCTATAGGTCACTAAAAACTAGAAATTTACCGACCGAGAAACATAATGGGTTACCTCAAGCGGAAGATCTTAAAAACTACTGGGCCGATTTGTGGAAGAAGCACAAAGGTCACAATTATAATGCTAGGTGGATAGACGAAGAAGCAAGTAGAATGGCAAGCCTTGAAATTATGGAATTACCCGATATTACTACTGAGGATATAGCCATAGTTACAAGAAAAATGAAGAATTGGAAAGCTGCTGGAATAGATAGTCTGCACAATTTTTGGTATAAAAAGTTTTTCTCACTTCACGGTATACTAGCAAAAAATATTACCGAAATTATTAAAGGTCATCAACAATTGCCTAAATTTATAACAAAAGGCATAACATATATGTTACCAAAAAGTTCAGATACAGTAAATCCATCACAGTACCGCCCAATCACATGTCTTCCAACAATATACAAACTCATTACATCACTCATTACACGTAACATCAACAGCCACTTAGAACGCAATAACATCTTATTTGAAGAACAAAAAGGATGTAGACAAAATCATAAAGGATGTAAAGATGTATGTAAGTATAATAGATGCTACAATTTTAAAACATGCTCAGTCTCGAAAAAGAAATCTTCATATATCTTATATTGACTACAAGAAAGCATTTGACAGTGTACCTCATTCCTGGTTATTAAAGGTTTTACATATTTATAAAATCAACCCCATTATTATACAATTTCTGGAAAGAGCCATGTCAGATTGGCGAATATATATTGAGAATGGCATATTTCAGGGAGATTCGCTGAGTCCCTTATGGTTCTGTCTCGCTCTTAATCCGCTGTCTTATCTCCTTAACAATAACACTAACGGGTACAAATTAAGCAGCAATACACATATTACTCATCTTATGTACATGGACGACATCAAACTTTTCGCTAAGACCGACAACTGTCATAAGAAGCTAATTGAAATTACTACATTATTTAGCAAAGATATAAACATGTCATTCGGTCTCGATAAATGTCGAACACTACACATTTGCCGAGGCAAAGCAGTCAGTAATAGTCTAAATTCAGATCAACCTCACACATTTTTATCTATGGAACCAACAGATTTTTATAAATATCTCGGTATTCATCAGTCTAATGCTATCAACCACACTCAGATTAAAAAAGATTTATTCCAAGAATATACTAACCGACTAAACCTCATCTGCAAAAAACAGCTTTACTCAAAAAACCTATTCAAAGCCATTAATACTTTTGCAATACCAGTCTTAACATACACCTTTGGAGTTGTTAAGTGGACGCGCACTGATATTAATCGATTAGAAATTAAAACCAGAACTATATTAACTAAACACAATTATTTACACCCCAAATCAGCCATTGAAAGAATTTCAGTTAAGAGGGAAAAAGGGGGTAGAGGCCTTACTGACCTTAAATTATTATGGGAAAGACAGATTCAAAATCTCAGAGACTTTTTCTATACCAAATCTGCAACTAGTGATATTCATTTATCCACAGTTAGAATAGATAAGAACTTCACTCCGCTAAATTTGCACCATAAAGAAATTGTCTACAAAACCCCGAGAGAACATGTACAGGGTAAAACAGACAATTGGCGTTCCAAAGAATTGCATGGCAGACATTTACTTGACCTAGAACAGCCGCACATAGACATAGAAGCCTCAAACAAGTGGCTAAAATTAGGTTCGCTATTCCCTGAGACCGAAGGTTTTATGCTTGCCATCCAGGACCAAGTTATTAACACCAAAAACTACAGAAAGTTTATTCTAAAAGATCCTAACACTCAAAATGACAAATGCAGGAAATGCCATCGCTTATCCGAAACCATTCAACATATAACCAGTGCTTGCCCAAACTTAGCTAAAACCGACTATACCCACAGACACAATCAAATCGCTCACATCATTCACCAAAAACTATCCATTAAACACAATCTCATAGCAAATAAAGCAGTACCATACTACCAATATGTTCCAAGACCGGTGCTGGAGAATCAGCATTACAAAATATATTTCGATAGAGCCATCTTAACTGATAAAACTGTACATTATAATAGACCGGATATAACACTAATAGACAAGTTAAATCAACACGCATACTTAATTGATATAGCTGTCCCTAACACACACAACTTACAAAAAACAATAACTGAAAAAATACATAAATACACAGAGTTAAAAGAAGAAATAATAAGTATCTGGAAATTGAATAGAGTGTATATTGTTCCTCTGATTCTGTCTAGCACTGGAATCATACCCAAACAGCTTCATCATTATCTACAACAACTAGAACTACCATCTAATGTATACATGACTATGCAAAAAGCATCCATACTAAACACCTGCCGAATCGTCCGAAAGTTTTTGCAGGAAGATATAGCCCCTTAAACGAATCTTTGTAATGAAGTCCACTTGGTGTAAACGCGTGGTTTTTATTTATTGACCGAAATTACTACACATTTCGAGAAAAACAAATATAAAATAATAATAATAATAATAAAAGTTTATTGATTAATTTCAAATATTGCAGTACATGGGTATACAGTTTATTATACATGGTAAAATTATTAATTTGCTACAGTTATAGTGGGTGCAGTTCTGATCTCCTAACTAGGTTACAGTATAACCTGTATGAAGGAGTAACAGTTCCGATTCCCCCAATTGATTACAAGCATATTATGTAATGTTACTATTTACGTTCATTTGTATTTTACTACTACTAAACTATGGTATAATCAAAAAACAAAAATAAAAATAATAATAATGTAAAAAAAGAAAACATAAGTGAGCAAATTTTTGAAAGTAGGATACGACTAAGAACTATTTTGTGTATGTGTGTGTGTTGTATGTGTGTGTGGTGTATGTGTGTGTGGTGTATGTGTGTGTGGTGTATGTGTGTGTGGTGTATGTGTGTGTGGTGCATGTGTGTGTGGTGTATGTGTGTGTGGTGCATGTGTGTGTGTGTGTGTGTGTGTGTGTGTGTGTGTTTGTGTGTGTGTGTGTGTGTGTGTGTGTGTGTGTGTGCAATAATACTTAGTAGCATCTCGGAGTGTTGCTAAACCCTACAGTGTTATTATAGGTATGAGATTATGTGTACATTAAATAGTAATTCGTAATACTACACGTAACATATTCCCTAAATCCTATAACACGTGTCTGGATGAAGTCATGCTAGTGTTTATTGTCAATTGGCCTAGATCACGTATAGTGCATATATCTGAGCCGCCGCTGCATTCAATTATTATTCTAAGAACATGTTCGTACTCAGGCGTCAATGGAGAGATACCGTTGTCTATAATACTAAAGCTCGCTTCATGTATTGATCGATAGTGATTATGCTAAGTGCCTCGTAAATGTACGAATGTGATATTTTGTACGATATTATGTAAGCAACGCGAATGTGAATGGGACAATTGAGACGGAAAGAGCGCAGTGAATTCGCTCTAAATAAACAGTTGTTCGAAGAAACAGACAAAACTATCTGCCATTATTACGTGAGGTATATCATGAAGGCAAGTAATATCACAATGTTATTTTTTTAAATACTACTCTAGTTCTAAGCCTAATTCCTGTGTCGCGGAATACTTTACAAGCAATCATACATACATGATTTGTGAACGGAAAACTTGGCGATTAAAAAGAGTGGCTATGAGTTTCTTGCCCATTCTTCTCATGAACCCTACACCCTTGTTTTGCTGAACGTGGCAGTAAATGTAAATTCACAGAAATTTCTTTTGTGTAACTTAGACATTCATTAGTAACAAAACTAACTAACTTCAATAAATTTATTTAGAATTTTGAATTTTCACTCAGTTTCGGTACAACTATTTGTGGATAACATAATTTTTAAGTTATTAATTTTTAGTATTAGTGGTTGTTGTTGACTATCAGTAATATCCTATTCTTTTCATTTTTTCTTTTAAATGACGTATGCTGCTAAGTGCTAGTCTTTAGTCTCTGTGCGTAAACTTATTCCTAGTAATAGCCCCATACAAATGAAATTGTCAGATCGAAAAATAAATAAGACTTACCTACTAAACATTAATGAATGGAATCCTTCAAATGATTGCAGAACATGCAAGGGTAAAATTCGGCTATAGTGATGCTCTACTGTTTAATTTCCGAATACTATCTTCACTTTTCCTATATAATACGTATTCTCTCAATGCTTGTTACATGTTTAGGTACCTATTAAATATTTATTTATTTATTTTTAAAACTTACAACTATCATTACAGGTAACCCCAGTTCGATAGTGCGCTACATATTAATTATATACATAAAAAAAATAACATGAAACTCAACTAAGTAACTAAAAGAAACAAAAATAGAACTAAAATAAAAACAAAAATACAAATAAACTTTTAACTTATAGCTATTTACAATACTAGGAACAAAAATAGGACACTTTGTAAATAGTAATTTACGTCAACTCACTAATGTGACAGCAAAATATGTCAACACTCTTGCTTATCATATTAATTACTTTAATAGACCTGGATATGGAACACTTTGCCAGTAAGTTGGTCCTGGCGTTTGGTACTACTAAGAGTGGTGGACGTCGCCGCCGCCATACGTATCGATCTGGTACACAGAGACTAAGGCATCGCAGTACTCCAGGATTGTATTCAATTCCACGTAACAGCCTAACTAAATATGTATATTACAAGACGGAATTCTCTACGTACTTTCAGTTCGTTATATCCTACCATGCCCAGGACAAACAGTGTAGGGTAAATAAGGGGGTAAAAAGGGTATACTCCATAATACTTATGATATAAATGTCTTGTAAACTTGTTCTGGACACGCTCCAACATGACGCTATACTTCTGTTCATGGGGCGCCCACACGACAGCACTATGTTCCAGATGACTCCTGACTAGCGCGTCGTACAGTGCCTTAACAGTAGACATGTATGTGAAATGTCGTGCCTGTCGCAGAACAAATCCCAAGTTTCTAAACGCCTTCTTACAAATCTGCTGTATGTGCTCGCGAAATGTGAGGTTCGGTGTAAAGTTGACTCCAAGATCTCGTATATGAAGTAGTAATCATATTTATGGTTATCCATTATTAGTAATCACCATTGCGTAAGCTCTATTCATAGCTATTTATAGTCCTACGTTATAATCTAGTGCTATTTATTATCAACTTCGCATGTAATACGGACATTTATTTATAACCAATCTGGGACAAGGACAAGGACTCGAGCAGAACAGGCTTAAATACAATCAAAGCTCATTACAGCGAGCTTGGAACCTCTTTTTTGCCGCCGATCTATTTGTTGGTATCTCAACTTGTCTAACCACGAGCCAACTTGTTAGAAGATCTGATTCTTTTGAGTGATCGTGAGTGTTCTCTATAGTTAAGGGCTTTGAAAGTCCTTATTAAATTGGGAATGAAGGCACCTCCACTTATAATTGAGTGGATTTCTTTGATCATGGTTTCAAACTTCAATATTTTTGCTTTTATTTATTTAAAGAGTCTTAAGGAAAGATCAGTAGTATCTGCCTATATCACCGGGAAAGAGAAATCTATGTGTGTGTGAGCATCTCGGTTGCGCAGTGATAGTCAATGCGATTTCTGTACATAAGGCCTTGTTAGAGCCAGGTTCAGGTAGTGTAATTGGGTCAATCTGATGAAATCTTTTTGGTGCTAATGATAGTCCGATAGGTACGGAACTGTACTCGGTAGAAGACAAGAAGCTTTTCAAGTTTTATTTTTAAAAAAGACAACTCTTGCACTAGGAATAAATTCTGTGTCGCGGGGGGACTTTACAAACATTTAAACAACGGACACTAAGAACACCCAGACTCGGAACAACCATTTGTCGATCACACAAAATATTATCCCGGCGTAGTGGTACTGGCGAGGCGACCTTTTAAACCACTACGCCATCCGTACAGTCGGTGCTAAGTTCTTATTACCATAGGTGGCGAAATGTGGTTGTAATACTATTCTGTTTATTCCTTTGAGGATATGGGAGTAAGATTATCAGATGACTGCCGCCGTGGCGCAGCGGTAGTGAATGCGACTGCTGTGCATGAGGTCTCGGGCTCAAAGCCCGGGTCGGGCCAACAAAAAGTTATTGGGTTTCTCAGTTAAGAAATCTCAATAGCAGCCCGGAGTTAGGAAGTTGGCGGTGTTAGACACCCCCTTGCCTCGGAAAGCACGTAAAAGCCGTTGGCCCTGTGCCTGATCTCTCTCCGGTCGTGTCGGATTACCGTCCCATCGGATCATGAGAGGTAGGGAACAGAGACTGCACTACTCGTGTTTGCGCACACACTTGTGCACTTTATAATATGTCCAGCGCAGATGGCCAGTCTCCGTTAAGACTGTCCGCCGTGGCCGAAATTCTGTCTGGAGAACATTATGTCAATCTGTGGCTATGTAATTTTGGGCAATTCGTTCAATTACGTATTTACATAGGAATCGTTACCTTATGCATATATAACACGTCTTTCCACCCAATTGTACTTGCTAACAACAAAAGAATAAAATTTATTTCTCAATAAATCTTTTTAAACGTAACTGTAATGTAAATTATGTGTTTGAACTGTCTAAATGTGTGAACAGCCACCGTTTAAAATAAATCGCCATTGCGAAATTTGAATACCAATCTGACAGAGTTCAATGGTCCTTATGGAGCTTTTAAATAATTTAAAGACTGGATAATCAAGACTTGAAAAATGTTAAGGGCAAATGCAGGGATCAGGATGATTTCCAGGGTCGTCTTGCCGGAGGCTGTACAGCGGGATCGTGAGGTCTATGGCGCTGTACGGCGCCCCAATCTGGGCTGACGCCCTCACTGCGCGTAATAAGGCCCTGCTGAGGAGAGCACAGCGGGTCATCGCGGTGAGAGCCATCAGGGGGTATCGTACAGTGTCGTGGACGGCTGCTACGGTTCTAGCGAGCGACCCGCCTTGGGAACTGGAGGCGGAAGTTCTTGCAGAAGTCTACCGTCACCGCTCGGTGGCGCGGTCTCGGGGCGAGGAACCGGTCGTGGGAGAGATGCGGGCTGAGGCTCAAAGTGCCCTCATCCGGCGGTGGAGGAGTGAACTGAGGACCCCCACCGCCGGAGTTGAAATAGTGGAGGCTATCCGGCCGCAACTGGAGGAGTGGCTGAATCGTCGGCACGGAGTGCTGTCGTTTAGACTGACGCAGGTGCTTACCGGACATGGCTGCTTCGGTAAGTACCTGCACCAGATCGCCAGGAGGGAGACCTCACCCTCCTGTAAGTCGTGCGGCGCGCCCGTTGATACGGCGCGCCATACAGTGGAGAGTTGCGCTGCCTGGCAGACACAACGGAGCGACCTAACCGCCGTCATCGGCGGGGACCTGTCGCTGGGACGAACAGTGAGCACCATGCTGGCCAGCGACAGGTGCTGGCAAGCTGTTGCCGAATTCAGCGAGGCAGTAATGCTCCTGAAGGAGGCTGCGGAGCGGGAACGGGAGGCCGACGCCAGTGCGGACCCGCTCCGCCGAGCAAGGCCAGGGAGGAGGCGACGCCGTTACGCTCATCTCCTCCCCCCGCCTTAGATGGTTGTGTTCAAGGTCGTAGCCCTGCCAGGCTAACGTCTGAGTGCCGGAGAGAGTTCGGAACGGAGATCCTCCGGCGCTCCATGATAGATGGGAAGAGCGCCGCAGTTAGGTTTAGTCGGTATTCCGTGGCATCCGGCGAGTCCGACACTACCCACTGTTGCCGGCGCGGTTTTCCAGCCGTGTCGACAGGAGTGGGTGTGCGCAAAGGCATTCCCCTGCGAAAACAAAAAAAAAAAAAAAAAGGGATCAGGATGATTTGGCTTAATGAGAGTACCTACAGGCCAAATCCTTTTAATTGTATTTATGTATAACTGTGTTCATTGACGTGGGTAAATCTTAAGTCCACTAATTTAATGTCATAGTAAGATAGTTTACACAGCACGCAAAGGACTCGATTTCGATCCCAAGGCGCGCATCTCTGACTTTTCGAAGTTATGTGCGTATTAAATAGTTAATTATCGCTCGCTTTAACGGTGAAGGAAAACATAGTGAGGGAACCTGCATATCCGAGAGTTCTCCATACTGTTCTCGAAGATATGTGAAGTCTACCACCCCGCACTGGGCCAGGCTTAGGATATCCTAAGCTTTTACACATTGAGATGAGGCCCGTGCCCAGCAGTGGGCAGCTGTACAGGGCTGATAATATTATTATAAGATTGATTCTACAGTTGGTATGATAGCAGACCCTCAGTAGTTTAAATGGTGATCATGCTACTGACAATGTCCCGGTTGCTGTGGGTTCGATCACCAAACTGAACAAAAGTGTGTTTTATTTATAATTCAATCAGTTGCTTTCATGTTTATAAAGTCATCTACCAAAGAGGAACAATCCCTTGCGCAGTAGCGCATAATAGTAATTTTAAAAAGACAAATATTGTCTGGAGCGACAACATAAAGAAAAAGTTTGGAAGTCCTCAGATAGTCTAGCCCTCATTTTTAAGGTGATGATGTGCTAGGCATTTACAGATCGAACAGCGAAGATGTCAATTATACAAGCCACTTGCAGACCGCTTGGCGTCTTTTTTTAATTAATTGTGAAAACAATGCATATTTATTGCAAATAGAAACAAAATACCAAGTTACAGATTTATGATCCGTAGAGCATAATGATTCAACCTTCTTGTAAGTTTTTTAAGCAACTGCTTGTTATAAATGTTTTGAAATAAGAAGGCGTTATGTTTATTTTGAAATATTATAACCAGCTTATTAGTTATCAAATTGATTGCTAAAATTTTGATTTGATGTTACGGTTCTACTATATAAATTGTTCTCGTTCAATCTCGTGGTGCCAAGTTATATTTCGAACCGAATATACAAAATATCTGCTTACGCCTTTTGTGATATTCAAGCGTGAGTCTTTATACTTATGCAAATTAATATAGGCAATAAATAAACAATAAAAGGAGACACGTGGCAATTTAAGTGAAAGCTTGTTTAAATGTAAAACAAAACCGTGGAAATACATGGTTAATAAAAAAAGTATCCGTAGTGGTGATTAAAAACCTAGGTCAAGATCACTAAGTTACAAAATACTTTTCGATGAAACAGTTTTCATTAATCGAGTCATAGATAAACTCACTAGCTAAACATACTGTCACGTGTACAACTGGCCAGGTGGTTTATGAACGAACGTGAATGCATTGATGATTACTAAGAAAAGCGTCCAGAAACAGCCTCATACGTTAACTCGCTTGTGGTGACTCAATATTCTTCTAACATGAATATTTTCAAAGCCAAGGTTGGAAAAGGAATTCCATATTTGAAATTAAAAAGTTGGGATTGGAACTAACAGAGACTTGACTGGAAATGTATTTTAATGGCAATTTAAAAGAGTGGCCGTGAGTTTGATGCGGGTTTTACTCAGACTCTACCGTATTTCTAAATGCAGCAACTAAATAATTTATTGTAATTTCAGTAAACACTTTCAGTCACTCAGTTTCACAATCGTAACTTTGTGATCTAAATAAATAAATGATTTTTGTGTTTAATTTTCAGTTAAATGATTTTTGTGTATTAAGACAAGCTAGAGGTATGTTGAAAACTGTATATAAAACATATGATATGAGTGAACGAAGCAAGAGAAATTTGACAGTCTCCTAGTAGGAGGAAATCAGCATCAGATTTAACTGTGAAGGAAAAACATCGTGTGGAAAGATGCATGTCAGTGAGTCCTCCATAATGTTCACGAAGCTATGTTAAATCCGCCGAACAGCAACGGGCCAGGCGTGGTGGACTATGGCCTAAACCTTCTCACTCTGAGAAAAGGCCCGTGCCACTCTACTACAGGGCTGATATTATTTTTCATTTTCGTATTGCATTGCTCGTTATATAAAGCCCGTTTTGTCCTGCAATAATTGTGTGTTTGGTCGCCTTACGCAGACAGCTAAATTGCTTAGGCGATGCATCACATAGCAACACACCCGAGCGAGCAATAAAAGAAATGGAAGCGCGGCAATAATTTAAAGCTAACCATATGTTTTCTTATTTTAGCGCCGCTTTAGAACACAAAGAAAAGAATTAGAGTACTGAGGCTAATCCTTGACCTTTTTGGAAATGTGCCAGCTCTGATTAAGTCTAGTGTTTCTGTGGGATTACTAATACTGTTTACGTTTATAAATACATCCGGTAATTGAAAGCTTAATGGCGGTAAAAGTGTTATCGAGAGTCTCGAAAAGATAACCAAAAGAGTGACGAGTTGAAACGATATTTTTAAACTTTCATTTATGTGCCTTGAGCCTGCAGTGATTGAGATGACTGCGTCAATCATCGGATTGGTCATGGAATAGTACCAAGGTGTACGTAATGAAGGACTCTATTATAATATTAAGTTATATGTTGCAAGTTATTATATAACAACGAAAATTATTAAAATTGGACCACTTAGTAACTCAAAAGGTTGGAAATGCAGTTCAGTAGGGCGATTATGTAGACAATGTTCGTAGGTCTTTAGTCTTCATACTTTATAAGTTTCACGCTTTTTTATATTCAATTATTTCTGAATAAAATAATGTTAATATTTACCAGGTAATTCGAAAATTGAGTTCTTACCAGGCCGTTTAATTGCAAGTTAAAAAAATCATCCTGGTGCTATGATACGAATGTGTGTGTGAATATGTGCGAATGATACTGAAATACTAGCATGAAACTTATTGCTAAATACAATAATACTCTTAAGCCATAGTTTTAGTTTCGCCGCATAATAATGCATTCAATTGATATATTTTAAGTTTTCTCTTATAGAGACCATCATCGTATGAGGCACATAGCTTTTCACACGTAAGGCACTTTTTTGCCTAAGGACTTAAAAATAATATCGAAGAAAAGACACATTTCATTAAATAATAAGTCAGAAAATTGTGTATAGTGAGAAAATTGAGTCTTCTTCTTCTTTCTTCTTTTCGTGTGGTTAGTGGCCAACCTGTCAAGAGTTGTTCAAGCCGTCCGTAGGCCTCTGACATGGCTTAACGACTGCTGTCAATTTGACAACAACCGGGACCGACTTTTTACGTGCCCTCCGATAAATGAGTGAGCCCAAAGTTATCCATTTTGGGCTTACACGTTTTTCTGGCTGCATTTTTCTCTATCGAGAGGGTTTAATTATTTTACATTTTGTTTGTAAGTTTTAATTCAATATAAAATATTGCGCATTTAGCTCAAAAACTATAAATGCAAAATTATGTTAACATGCACAAGGTTTAAAGCTAAGCCAGAAGTTGAGCCTATAAGAAGGACCTGAACAAATCATAGCGATTCACTATAAGTAAAAAATTTTACGCTACTCACAATGTTGAGGATAAAAAAAACCGGACTAGTGCGAGTCGGACTCGCCAACCGAGGGTTCAGTACAAATTTGTAGGTAATATTAGGTACCTACCTATACTTATAAAAAAGGGAAGAGTTTTTTTTTTATTCTTCGTCCTAAATCGAAAACTATGCACATCATACAAATAATTAAAAATCTGTTTAAGCTTGTGCCAATGAAGCTCTTTTATACGATACCCCACATGACACGGTTAACTCAATTTAAAATTTGGACCGCCGTCACGCCGTTCCTTGCATAAAGACCCTGTTTATTATGATTTAATTACAAATGTAAAGTTTTTAGATTTTTTCCTATACTTGAAGTATAAGATGGTATTACTTGCCAAATTTCATAGTTCTAGGTCCACGGAAATACCCAATAAATTTTGATTCCCTTGAAAGTGTCGAAATATACGTTTATTGCGGCATAAATGGTTGTATCTTTTCACAGCTTCAAGAGACTGTAGACCTGAGTACATCGTTTTAATTTCAATTCGATACCTTCACGCGTTCCCGAGATAAAGGGTCTTGACAGACAGACAGACGGACGGACGGACAATAAAGTGATCCTATAAGGGTTACGTGTTTGCTTTTTGAGATACGGAACTCTAGAAACAGCAGTAAGTTGGCGTATTCTAAGAGGTTGCAGTATGTGCTATTGTTACAACCAGCTGGATTCTATCGTCTTTGATCTGATTATCAGCAGTAACATCACAAGAGCTTATTTCTAGATTTTACGTTTAGGAATCTTCATATTTTTTGTATAGTCCATTTTCTTTACGATGGTCATGAAAACGCGTTCGTTTAATGACAGAGATTTTACTGCGAAACCACAAGGCAAGAATGCCAGAGATTGGCGTCGATTCTGATATCTATTAAATACATTTTTGTCTCAAATACATCTTACTTGCGTTTAAAATAGAAAATAGAACAATGAAATTAAATATATACAGAACTTAGAGACAATAGTTTATGTGATCCTAATATCCTAATTCTAACTAATATTATAAATGCAAATGTGAGTTTGTTTGTGACGCTTTCACACCTTAACTACTCGACCGATCATCATTTAATCTCGCATACACATTAACAGGAGAACAGAAAAGAACATACACATAACAACCTTTCATCCAGAAAAATGTACTGTCTCTAATCTAACCTAACCTAATTATAGTATTTCTTGTAAACTTCAGCAAAAGAGAGGATAATTATCCTCTCTATTGCTGAAGTTTACAAGAAATACTTACAGATATAATTATTGATAGAGGAGTTCCTATACCAATAATTTTTTAATTTTTTTTCTTTTACTTACCATTTACATTCACAATTAACGTATTACTATGGAATAATTTTATCCTTCTAGAAATCTTTTACATTTTTCTTGTGGACGTTATTAAAAAGAGATGATGTTACTTAAAACAGTAATTTAGTACAGATACCAGTCTCTCACACAGATTCACCCTTTTAATAATGTAACACCTAGCTTAAGTTCTGATTTATTGTAATTATTTCTGTGAGAGAAAAATAAATAATAATAATTATTATTATTTAGCCTGTGACAACAGAATGGACACCATTATCTACAGTAAGCACATCATAAAGTGCGGTGATGCCTAGCTAGAGTTTTATGTTCGGTGTACATGTAAGTACTCATATGATGTAGTCTTTGCGGCCATCACATACGCGTCAAACGATGTTCACAGCAAACATTAATGTGTTTTGTTCGTTAAATAAATTGGCAAAGGACTTTACAATTTAAGCAACGGACACAAAGAACACCCAGTCTTGGAGCAACCATTTTTGGATCACACAATTTTTTGTTCCGTGTTGAAGTTCGGGGAATGAACCCACATCACATAGAGGCGAGGCGACTACTTAAACCACTACGCGAACCGTGTAGTGTAAAAGTCATTTTCACATTCACAGTTTTAGTTGAAATTGACACTTTAGCTGGTATTCAGATTCAGTGTTCACAGTTTGGTGATGTGGCGGAATGCGGTTGTATTTTTCTGAAGCGTAAAGGGAAGTTATTTTACCAAGTCTTTTTATATGACATGGATGGCAAACAAGCATGCGAGCCGCTTGATAGTAAGCGGTAACAATAGGTTATGATCGTTTGCGATACCTTCCGCTGGAAAGTGCTTTAAATGTGATGAAAAGAAAGGAATAGAACTCCTCAGAAGCGAAGGATGATAAGAAAACATTCTTGCTTAATCCTTTGGAGTACCTACAGGTGTTATGTTTGTTTTTTTCTTATTATGTTATCAATATATGTTATATACACAATCCTCTCCCACGTTTTACTGGTTCTGGTTCTATTGTACGAGCAGCTATTTCGATTCATTACACAATATATTTTGTCAGTGCATGGTTGCTTAAGGGTTATGTGTTCAAACATAGAACAATATTGTCACATATTTTCATCTGATGATCCAACTTGCTATTTTATGGCGCAAATTGTGTGCAAAGCCGGTAGGACAGCCAAATATGGTGGCGTATTGAGACTAAGATTATTTATAAGTCCTGTGTCATTTCAATAAAATTACAAAATATTAACACACAACCAGTTTGGTTAAAGTAGCCAATGAAAGTATTGCATCATGCGTGTAGTCGCTGTAGTATAATATTTAAAAAAGTAAAGTGTTATATTAATAAGAATGGATCTAATTTAAGGCTCTCCCAATATTGCACGACAAACAATATGGCTGTCTTCTTTAAGATCGAAAAAAGCTATACTAAAGGCACAGACAACCCGCTGTCTACCTTAAAGAAAAAAGGATTTGCAAATTTTTTCAAATCTTTATCTTACTCATCTTTCTAATATGTCGGATACTGTCCTGATTTACTAGCTAATATCTCAATTCGCACGAATTTGATAAGCTTCCGTCAACGGCCTATATTGAATGTTCCGTTTAGTTCAACAAACTATAGGGGTAATGCCTTTTCCAGAAGAAGTGCTGTAAGTTTCAATGCGCTTGCACGGAACCTGAATATCGATCTGTTTTGCACTAGTGTTGCCACCATGAGGCGGCAATTGGTCAATTCATACTTTGTTAATGTGAGCACTAATACCGAATCAGCACAGGATTGACTGAATGAAAATACTTTTGTTTGTTATATTTAAAATAAGAACAAAAATCGTCATTTTTTTTAATATACATTTGAGGGCTTTTAATTGGCAAACTGAAAATGTTAATAATTGTTATATTTCATAGTTTTAATTAGTCCGTAAGCCTTCTGTAAAACTAAATAAATAAATAAATAAATATGCAGCACAATTTGACGTCCATAAGAGTTGCTTTGTGACCTTAATTATTAAATCATTTTAATTTGACTTCGATATGCTTACTCGCTCGGGGTCAACATTAAAAACTGCGGGCTAGTAGCGATAGGAGAAGAGAAGAGACAAATATCATCGATTAGACAGATTCTATACCATCGATGGCTCCAGATGCCAGGGTAGCATTGATCTCATGACTACTACAATCGGGAATTTCTCCTGAATAAAAGTCCCAACATTAGGTTCAGTAAAGTGGCTAGTGTAGTAGTGGTCGAATAACGTCGGGAGCGGATAGTCAGCGTACATTACCACACGTGACAAATGTGCGCGATCATCATTCACGTCGACTTACTGCTGAGCTCTGGATGAGGGATATAAACGACGGTTTATTTGATCATTGTTTTTATTGTGGCACATTCTTTTCCTAGTTAGAAATGTGATATATTATTGAAGATTGGGACTAAATCCTTGTGACAAATGTGAAGTGGTTACAACCAAGGGTTTAAGTTGTTGGTTGGGATTAACTGGGGATATAGAATACTATACGAGTTTGAAGATTTGATTTATTATTGCGCATATTTTTCGGCTGTAAAATAAAAATTTTGAATATTTTTTAAAGTCGTGTAAATTGTACTATGTTATTTTGTTTGCTAATCTTTTTGTGTTGTCCAGTGTAATATTTAGCGTAAAACCGTCTCCCAACTAGTTCCTAACTTCACTCGTGCCCATGTTACGAAGTTTCCATATAGTAAAACCACTTTTACTGTAGCGAATTTGCTTATGTGACAAGATCGAAGAATTAGTTACCGTGATAACAAGAAAATTATCATATATGATAGGAATAGGGAGCAACTTTATAAGTGAATATTATTTAATACGTGTAACATCACCGTGTCGTTGATAAGAATAGAAAGAGACGATAGTGTGCCTCAAAGTAATTCACGATAACTAATGTAAAAGTTTGTAATTTTTTTTAGTTTTGGATATTGGATACTCAATCACGCGTAAATGCTAAACGGATTTAGATGAAACTTGGCAAACAGATAGACCATGTCTGATTAACACGTAGACAATGAACTTTTTATCCCAGTATGCGTTACCATAGCATTAACACAGGAACGGATCTCCCAATAACATTCATGTGAAACCGCGGACACAAACTAGTTCTGCATAACAATCAGAATTCATACAGATAGACCATGTCTGACTATGAATTAACACAATGCAATTACTTTTTATCCCAGTATGCGTTACCGTAGCATTAACACAGAAACGGATCTCCTAATAACAGTAATGTGAAACCGCGGACACAAACTAGTTCTGCATAACAATCAGAATTCATACAGATAGACCATGTCTGACTATGAATTAACACAATGCAATTACTTTTTATCCCAGTATGCGTTAACGTAGCATTAACACAGAAACGGATCTCCTAATAACAGTAATGTGAAACCGCGGACACAAACTAGTTCTGCATAACAATCAGAATTCATACAGATAGACCATGTCTGACTATGAATTAACACAATGCAATTACTTTTTATCCCAGTATGCGTTACCGTAGCATTAACACAGAAACGGATCTCCTAATAACAGTAATGTGAAACCGCGGACACAAACTAGTTCTGCATAACAATCAGAATTCATATAGGTGTACACGAGTTCATTAGGAATGTATATTTGAGTAACATGCGTTAGAAGTTCGGCGTTACCCTCCTTGTTTGATTAGAACCCTTGTTCATTAGTCCTTGTATACTGTTCGCCGTTGGCGGGTAGACACATAATGAAGTCATAGAAGAAAAACTAATATTATTATATTATAACGATGTAACAAAAATATATGTAATATCGTCTATACCAGAGGTTCCGAGACTATTTTCTCATAGACCACTTTTAAAATTTAGCAGGTTCCGGTGGATCCCCTGCAGCTACATTTTTACCATATTCCTTGGCATTCGTATTTATATTGGTGAAGAATCAAACAAGAGTTTGATATTCTCAGGACTGAACCTACCTAAGCGGGCGTACAAGTAACAGTCGCTGAGCTTCTTACAATATTATCTGCCTACATTGATAGGTGAAGTCAAGCCAATATTTTAGTTCTTTACTATCGAAAGCAAATAAATTGTCGTGGTTTACGAATTATGGATCCCCATTTTTTTGACATGCCATCGTAGACCTCCGTCGAGTCTCCCGTGGACCCTTGGAGGTCCACCTGGACCACTTTGGGAACGAATGGTCTATACTAATATTATAAAGAAGAAAGATTTGATTTTTGTTTGTTTGTAAGGATTTAACTCAAAAGCTACTGAACCGATTTTAAAAACTCTTTCACCATTAGTAAGTTGTAATATCTATATTTTATTTAAAATTACTGTTACTACATAGCTTAACCTACTTTTATGCGAGCGAAGCCGCGGGCAAAAGCTAGTAGTTTAGTAAACTGATGCCTATTAGTTTATCCTACAAGACACAGTTGTATGATTTTTGATTTCATAGATAACCGTACATGAACAATCCGTAGTGAAGACCATGTGTAGCTGTGTCTGCGTACCTACTGCCAAATAACAGGTACAATTTTATTTTTATAAAATATGTACATCTCCCGCATTGGGAATAATGCCTGTATCGCGGGCAAGTTTATAAACATTCAAACAACGGACACAAAAGGCACCTATACTAAGAACAAAAATTTTTTGATCACACAATTTTTTGTTCCGTTTGGCGATCGAACCCATAACACTTGGGGCAGTGGTAGGAGCGATGCGAGCACTATACCCACTTGGCCATCCGCTCAATCACTGTATGGCTATACAGGGCTACTTGAAAAATTCTAATAATCTTGACCTGTGCCTGAGTTTTGTTACGGCATTCAGTATTAATAATATGATTATTTATTTAATTTATTATTATATTTTAATTAATATATCAGTTAATTGACGTGTCCAAGAGTTGTTTATACATTATTATCGAAATAAATATTTTTGACTTTGACTTTGACTTCATACCAAAACTACAAATATAAAAATTAGTAGCTCTAATCACTGTCAGTAGCTAAAGAAAGTAGGGCGTAACCAAAAAATACACTGCTGAAGCGTTGTGCTGTGCAATTTTAAAGTTGTTAATAAGTTTTGGAAAATTGTAAATGTTTGTAAAAAGTAGTCCAACAAAAATGGTTAAACTTAATTTTCTATTTTTATTATTTCCTGTACCTATATGTATGAATTAAAATAAATATAAAAAACAATAATGTTGCAATGGCTCTGTTCCTGAGGGAATAGAATCTCCAGGGTTTCTAAAGAGGCGCACTGCTGACAGCTGGGGAGCAGCATTTTTGTTTTTCTATGGCAGGATAGCGTTGCCTTCTTTGAAGAGAAAGTAACGTGTGACTGATATTATTGGCAACTACCCAAAGACTACGGTAACTGTCACTTATCATTAAGCGGACCAACAAACGATTGCCTCCTTCGTTGAATAAAAATGTTTTTAATTGCCATTTCACGGACATAAGCCGCTCTTAATATGCGCTACAACACATACGAATGATACTTGCAATATTCTATTTCAACGTGTCTCCTCTTTACATTAGTCGGTATTAAATAAATAAACAAACACCATTATTTACATTTCATAATTTCATCGCCAGTTTGTTGAGTCAAAATATTTATTTTTTTAATAAAAATAGCACATTTCTACGTAGGCGTCGCAAGAGATCTATTCACAAAAGTAGGTTGCAGTTAATAGGCAGAAGTATTCACTACCCTCAGCAGCCTCTAGGGCATGTTTTATTATAGCTAGGCGACCGATGTCAGAATTGCATGTCTCCTTTAGATCAGAAGTATATTGTGAGAGACAGTCACCTTATTTTTAGGGATCAGTGATGTTCGGCTTATTGGTCGGTTCGCACGAATTTTGGGAATCGACAATTTTAAAAATAATGTTGTCGTAGGTGTCGATTTGCACACCTTCTTTTCAGACCTTTCATTTTGCACTGAAATTATTTGGAAGAGTGTTAATCGACTACAAAAAAAATATTATTTGAAAAAAGTGTCGATACGCACAATCCTTGTGATCAGATTCGTGCTAAACAACCAATAGACCTAAAATTATTGGTGAGAGTCATGACTTCAACTCTCTATTATTTGCGTTCTACCTAGTGCGACTGTAAGATTTCAGATATCAAGAGTCTTGAGAATGTGTATGTATCACCTTTATGGCACGATTTGGAATCGCTACTGCAATCTAAAATAAAAAAAGAACTTGTCGATCCCAATTAGGGTAGCATAATTTCATTGATTGCCGTGAAATAAAAATTGATGAGTTTCAAACTCGTATTTTAATAGTAAATTGATCGGTCTATATTTAAAATGCGTAAGGTAAATTCCGCTGGCCTGGAATCTTCAAAACAGGCAATTTAAAATAAAAATATTGTTATGAATATTATGCATAATACCATAAAAAGCATTTGATAGGTGTATTATTATGTATATAGAATATACGCACATTTATTTCCATGTAAGTTTGTTTACGGCCCAGCTAAATAAAAGTACATACTTTATTATATTTACTTCCTTTGATATACCCGACGGGATCCCCAGAACTCGAGTATTATTCGCACTTACTTACTTAATTTTTTATTTTCATCCCGATAAAATGCTTTTAAACATAAATATATTCTTAACAATGAGAAATTGATTCCATTTAAATTCAATGTATAAAGACACTAATGTCAACGGGCGCCCACACGTAAAATATATTATAGCTGCGTACGCGCACAAAGTTGTGTATGTTTTAACACGTTGTAAACAATCAGACTTTACTATTAGGTATATCGATAAAATTTCTTTTCTTAAAATATTTATCGGTGAATAAAGCTGGCCAATACGGATTTTGTTTGAATAATCATAATTCAAAAGATAATAGAAAAATTTATTACGCTTTTCTCACGTATAAAATCATTTTACAGCAGTTCGATAAAAATAACCAGTATGATATATTAGGTTAAATAGCGTGTCTTCAGTTCATTATTGAAGACGTAATGGCAACTTTCCTACTTATAAGTTGTATATAAATGTATTGGCAAAAGTTTGAGTGGATAATGATACTTCTATATGAGTTTTTGGAGGACTTGTAGGAAACATATATTAAACGTTTTATACTTCGTAACTTTTATGAGTATCACTGGTTTATGTCGATTATTATTAATGTCATGAATATTTAGATAACTATTTATTGGAATAGGTTCGTTCTTGAAATGGAATATAATAAAATATACTTGTATCTAGGCAGCAGATAGTATCATATGTTTAACACGAGAGAATGTAGGTGTATGTTTTTATGAAATGATCTTTGGTAGATTCTTGTCTCTGATATGTAACATATAAGCCTATTTTTAACCTGTCAGCGTAATCATATCGAAACATGATCATAAAAGCATTGTGTCTGGATGTCAAGCGTCGACATCCGTACGACGACAGGCGAATTAAATTTAAAAATAAGTAGAATATCTATTTACAAACAAAGACAATTTTTTTAAAATTTTATATCAACCAAAACGAGAATATCGGATAAATTCGGTATTTGAATATGAGAACATTCTCGGACCTGTAGATATTTTCGGAAAAGGCTAAGCAAAGCAATGTGCTTGAAGAAAGTGATAAGAATAAGCAATCCAGATATGACAGGATCGTGGCAAACGAAAATTTGTAACTTGTTCCTACGCCTACGAAATTAATTCTTTTTATACTGGTTTAAGTAATATTGTACATGCTTGAATATGCCACACGTTCAACCACACATTCAAAAATATAAATAATAAATTTAAAATTCAATACGCTTTATAAGAGATTGTCTAATATATTTTACAGAAAAACCCACACAGCACATGCAGTCTGCAATTACCACCTCATAGCTCCAGACGTGAGATAGAATGCAGATAAAGTGTTCAAAAACATTCTAGAAAATGATTTTGATAGAGAGGCATTTCACTGACGCATACACACACTTAATAGATATAAAAATTGATCTATTACAATACGGATGACGGCAACTATTGAAATCCTAACTAATATTATAAATGCGAATGTGAGTTTGTTGGTTATACTTTCACGCCTTAACTACTGGACTGATCATCATGAATTATCGCATACATGTTGTCACGACTACATTTAAATTAACACGAGCGAAGCCGCGGCCACAATCTAGTGTTAAGATAAACATCTTATGTTTGACGCATTAGCTTAAAAGTACCATTAGTATTTTGTATTTTAAATATAGTAGTACTAGCTGACCCGCGCAACTTCGTCTGCTTTACGTAAGAGAATTTCCCCGTTTTTGCAACATTTATCATTGCTGCTCTGCTCTTATTGGTGGTAGCGTGATGTTATATAGCCTATAGCCTTCCTAGATAAATGGGCTATCCAACACTAAAATAATTTTTCAATTCGGACTAGTAGTTTCTGAGATTAGCGCGTTCAACCAAACAAATAAACAGACAACCAAACTCTTCAGCTTTATAATATTGGTATAGATAGTACAGTTGCAAATTGTTCTTTCAAGTGCAGGGCATAGCGGTATGACCCAAACTTGTAGCTACTCCACTAGAGAAGTATTTATCTCTTTCCTACAGAAGACCACAGCAAAACATTCTTGTGTTGTGTTCCCGCAGTAAACAAAGATTCTAGAGTTACTTACGGTAAGGTGTGTCTTAGAGTGTAAAATGTAACTCGTAGAGCCTATTAGTAATGGTATAAGCGCAGGGCATTTCGTTTTGGCCAAGGCAACGCAACGCATGATTATATTATATTATTAGGTTTAGTCACCATTAGGCTTGCCATGTGCTTTTTTACTTATATAGTATTTAAAATGTAAGTAACTAACACGGTTATAAATCTGTAGTAAATAGTACATCCTGTTTTATATTCAACTTTCTTGAGCAAAAAATCTGGTTATACATATTTATTCGGTATACTTACAAAATCTTCGGTAATCTTTTACAGGGTAATAAGATACAAAATAATAATATTTCTTTCATTTTTATTCACTAGCTCAATTTAATTTCACTTGACAGTCGAGTACTCAAAGAAAATATTTCGCCAAACGATTTCTGAGAAAGAAATTCGTGTGAAACGGAGACATCAAAGTGAATCCACAAATGTTTCGAGAACACTTTCGTTTTAATCTATCGCCATTATTGTTAGCCCTGATTCGACTCGTTTTCGCTTCGTAAGAGAAAATTATCGTGTGTATCAGCTATCAAGTTCAAACGCAATTACTCCGGCCCTCGTTCTTGTTAGGAGAGAAAATATTTTGTTACGTGTCTGAGATACGGATTCTCATTATATTGTTTAATTATCTTTATATTTAGCTGGTTCTAATGGTGGATTGCCAAATACCACAATATATTATGTGTTATACAAAAAGCCCCGTACACATGAAATTAAATTTATGCAAAATGTTCATCAAGAAAGATATGCATTTGACGTAGAATTAGATTTTCGTATAATGTTTTATGACGCCATAGTTGTCATGTGAAGCAACATAAAGTTTTTGTTGCCGTATGGAAATAGATGGGCTGTAGAGGCTCCACGATAAAAGGCAAAATGGGGAAGAAAAGTCAACGTAACAGTACTCAACATAACGTATAAGTAACTAAGACACCAAAAATAATGCTAAAAGGCGCTATACTATAAAGTTTCGTTAAAATATATTGAATGTAATGAAATACAACCTTAATCACCGTCTTACAAAATACATGGAGATACCAGCTGCTGTTATATTACTTGTGAACTGCACTGTGCACTTACCTGAAAAGATAGAAAATAAAGATTAATAATGAATCAACAAAGTTCAGTATTATAAAAAAGAAATCTGTAGTAAATCATTAAAAATAAAGGCATGATAAGACCGAAGGGGAGAACATAAGATATTTGACAATGTAAATGTAGTAATGGAGTATTAGTGATAAAATCTTCATAAAATCTAAACAAATTGTACTATAGATAAATTTCTCAAAGTCAATTATTGTAATCAATATAGGTGTGTTTCTCATCCTCAGTTTGCAAACTGTTTAGGTCCTTCGTAATATATGGCGCTCCTGTCATTAACTACAAGGCCCAGATCCAGACATCGCGGTGTCATTAACAGTTTCCTCACAAAAACACCGATGTTCAAACCCGAAACCTCACAATCACCTACAAATACGCTTACGCTACACCAGAGAGAATGAAATTAAAAATAACATCGATCTCATTTCTAGGTCGTCCTCACATGTGAATCATTTAAAGTAAACAAAAAGGGCCGACCACATTAACATCTGTGTTAACATTTAAAATCAGATTATTGGCAGATTAAAATGTCCAATGTTATTTCCCACAGAAAACGAACGACTCTATTAAAAAAAAAACTTTTTATATTTCGAAACGCGCGAATACGATCACAAAGACAAAGTGCGCATTAACGTCGGATGCGACGTTTAGGGAAGTTTATGCGATTTATTTCACGCGTAATGTGAAATTATTGATTTTCCCCGTGCGATATGGGCGGCACAAAATGTCCATCAATTTGAACGTTTCCTTGTTTTGACAGTTTAATTCCTGTGCGCGCCTTATGATGTGGCACGAGCTTGTTTCTACATTCGCATAGGCCAGCGACACCTTGCAGACCATTGCATTTGTTCTGTGGTCTTTTTTCTACCCTATAGGTTCACAGGTATCAATATTTTATAGTAGTAATGTAGTTTGCTAGCATATTAAGTTTGAAAGCCAGTAGTGATTTTGATTCTTTTTATAGCCAGTTGCACTCACTGATCGGTAAACGATTAGCGAGGTCAAGCAACGTTGGGTGCGGTCAGTCTATAGATGGGTGACCACTTAGTGGTATTTCATCTGAGCGTCTCCGTGCTTTGGAGGGCACGTAAAAAGTCGATCCCGGTTGTTGCCAAATTGACAGCAGTCGTTAAGCCATGTCAAAGGACTACGGGCGACTTGAACAACTCTTGACAACAAGTTGGCTACTAACCATACGAAAAGAAAGAAGAAAAGCGGTTTTGATATTTTGCAAGTACTAAATCTCTCTATCAATTATTATAAGTGCTCGTGGCAGTTAGACCTAACGGTTTTACCAAATCTAAGTCACGAGATGGAATGTTTCTGGAAAGCGGTCTGATAAAGAAGATTCTGGTTTGCTATTGACAATTCTGAAAAAGAAACATCCGAGTAATTTGTCCAACCCATTATTCTAGTTCTACCAGCAATGATTGCAAAAGCACTCACTTATGCCAGTGATGGAAGCGGACATCGTGTGATTTATTTCGGTGAAGATCTGTGATTCGTCGCGAATGACTCATGCATGCTTTTTAGAAGCTCTTGCGATATTTTCTCGATACACGAGATGTCTGCACTTGTTTATTTAAAATCGTGAGGCAAATGTGATAATCACAATACTATGTTTATTATTACATATGATTCGGTGCGGTCGAGGCCAAAGTCACACGTGATACTGAACGTCTTCGCTAATTAAATGTTAAATACATTTAATTTTATAAACTAATAACTAATAACTGTGAGTGTAAGAGCAATGGCTTTCTATGCGTGGCGAAGGGAAAGAAACATATAGACACAATATTTCACTTTCATTCGTAGTTTAAAAGTTGGTTGAAAATTCAAAATATTTGCAAGTGGTAAACCCAAGCCTTTTACAAATTTTGAGAGCTAAGATAATAAGAAGACATATTCAGAAACACCAAAATGTTGGGTTAGTGTGTAAAGCGTTATTGTCATTAATATTAATAACACTTTTAACCTTCGTGAAGCCATAGAGCAAGGCTTTTATATAGTCGCAATGCGAGACAATCCATCCATAAAGAAATACATCTCTGTGTATATATTTGGAAGGATAATCGAAAACTATATTCGTTAAAATTCGCAAGAGTACAAACAGCCTAATGCACACGGGTCAGGTTTATTCCGACTATACGGACCAGCCGTCTAGACAGTATGACGTGCACCTACATCTATCTAGATCTAGAGATATCTCACAGTCTGAGTGCTTTGTATTTAGCGCGGGCGTCCATTAATCATGCTCTGTTATCACCAAGCAGACGGATGCCCAGTAACGCTTTAGACTTTTTGCAAATAATTTTAAAATGGTTTCCATACATCAATATGTGCATATATCAGGGATAACAGGCGATGTATTTTAAAAGCACAAGATATCATAACTGTCTTGAATTTTAAGTTGTTTATAGATTTAAAAGCAAGATCTGCAAATAGAAAAGCTATATTTGAAACTATTATTCGAAATTCAAGTGTATTGAGGGTTACTTTGTATAACAATATTATAAAGCTAAAGATTACGTTTGTTTTAACGCTCCAATCTCAGGCACTGCAAGTGAGATACGACACTTGAAAGATCCTAGACCTCGTGAATAGATGTTCCGCAGAGGGATGTCGAGATATATTAAGGACAGGGCTAAGTAGAGGAAGAAAACAAATAGGGCTGAACCACCACCATGTGGGCTGAATCACGGGCTGGATAGCCAGGGAGAGAGAGATACTGATCAACCGCTTTTTGATATATTTTCATGTGGAGACAGTTTGAAATTTGAACTACTTCGTGTCAGCTTGTTTAGGAGCAGACTACGCTATCAAAAGCAGCAGCGATAGCTCAGTGGGGAGACCAACAGACTGCAATGCAGAGGGTCTCGGGTTCGAATCCACGTCGCGCACCTCTGACTTTCGGAAGTTATATGACTTTTCGAAATTATGTACGTATTGATTGACAATTATCGCCTGCTCCGTGCCTCGGAGAGCACGTTAAGACGTTGGTCCCGGGTGCCATGAACATCTACGGCAGTCGTTATTGGGAAAGTCAGTGCCCTATAATATCCTGGCACTGGTCTAGCCTTAGGGTATCGTTAGCCTTCGGGTTGCAGAGGTTAGGTGGCAGACGCTCCGTGTAAAAACTGATATCCAGTCAAATCCGGTTAGACCAGAAAAGCCGACCCCAAGTGACTTGGGAATAATAAAGGCTAAGAGAGAAGACTACGTTATCAAAAGCAAAATATAATCGCGGGTCAACGACTAGTTTTATTTAAATATATACACAATTACTCGCTGTGTTTAACATGAACTCTGTATTACTTTGGCTGTATTGCAAATTGGCCAATTTACACAAATTCCTGTAATATTGTTGACCGTCAGATGCCATCACGTACGAGCTATTAATTAATATAAATAAGCCGTAGCCAAGTTCAGCTCGTTGGCGCTCGCCCAGCGCCGAGCTTTCGTCTAGTGCCGGGGAAGCTCGGATTAGTTTGGTTTCTAGTGTAAGGTAGGTTCTCGTTATTTACTACACTATTGTGTATTAGTTCAGAACTGCGAGATGCCAGAAGTATTTGTTTGTTTGCGTTAAATGCGAAGGTAGATTTAGTACGCTCATTTGCAAATTACTCCAATGATAGCGCAAGCAGTTTTGATTATTTGTCTGCTAAGATTATATGAATGATAAAAATGAAATATTTTAGCGTGATTTACGTTGCAACTTGGAACGGCTGTAGCCCATAACTTACTTAATAATACTTAATATTGATCAGCATGTTAAATAAATTGAGGAACTAATGTTATATCTATTTCATCCGTTTGGAGCATTCGGCGGTCTACATAGTCTAGTAACGTGTGCATCTATTTTAATGCACACGAATAAAACTTAGGTAAAATAGAATTAGGACACATTCATCAGCCGCAGCCTTGGCACAAAGCTGCTAATGCTAAACAGATGCACCGCAAATACGTTTTTGACCTTGACGAGAGTAAAGTGATTAAGCACCAAAGAGTAATTTCCGGAAACTCATTTTATTTTCAAGAAAAAGTCTGTGTGGAATCAGTTACATGATTGCGCTTGTGTTTACTGCGCGTGGGAAACGATAATGTATCGCTGTATTCTATAAATTGTGACACGGCTAAGTCTGCCAACTAGGTTAGTTGTGATCTCGTGCAGTGCAACGAAATGTATCTGTTTTTTAATAAGACTGTTTATTATTGTAGTTTAAGAATAATTTCGCGGCTAAAGGTGTGTATGTAATGAGGCAAATTTTTTGCCGGTAAGATTGATCTATGCATAGTTGCTGCAAGTTTAGTGTTTTGTTAAAACAAACATACTCTTAGTTTATAGATCACCACTTTTTTCGTTTATTTGATTCAATTGTGCACTTCTGAGATTAGTTTATTCTACCGAATAGGCGAAACGAAAGGCGAGCTCCCGCTCACCTTTCTAATTGAGTCTTTCTATTATGATCGACTTTTTTGTAATGTCTTGGTAAAATTATATTATTATTTCTTGTAACACTGTTGATATTCATAAAAGTGTAGGTATCTTTTGTGCTTCTTGCTTTGCTTTTTGGCTACATGAGGCATGTACAAAAAGTCTTGCTTAATTACAATGATACGACAAGTTAAAATGACGATGTTAATTTAAAGAAATATTTATTGGTGTCTTCACAAAATAACAGATTTTCTAGGTGAGAATGCATCCTAAATATATTGTTTAGGTAATTTTGAAATAAGATGTATAATAATGTTTTAATTTTTGACGGCGCGGTGTTCGCTGTTTTTATGACCGTTATATTTACTTTGAATTCGTGAAAGATTTATTGCAATGAGTCCAGGTGAAGGAAATTGTAAATAGCTACTGAAATATTGAAAAGAATGGCAGCCAGCTTCGGCCGCTAAGTATAATTATTGAAATATTTTTCATATATATGTAGACTCACGACTGTATATACCAAGCAGGGTAAGCAGAGTTGTGTTTTACTCATATATAGTTCGCTAGGTATTGTTGAGAACCATGTAATGGTGGGCAAACTTACTGCCGTATATCGGGCACATTTTCCCACGCACAACAACTGAAAAAATTCTAGTATAGAATATTATATTACTGCGGTATTCGTAATTGTAAATTGACTTCATTACGAATAACAATACTGGAGCTCAATCTTTCGTCTAAAAATGCTCTTGGACTATCTAACTCACCTAATGTTTCCCACAAGGGTCAATTTTAATTAAGCTAGATTTTTACACCAAGATCAAGTAATTTTGACGAAACGGGAGAAAGGAAACGTAATTACAACTCAGGTCTTAAAGGAAATTCAATATTTAAGATACCATTTTACGCCATGTTCCTAACTTTATGGGTTTGCTTAGACGGGCACTTCCTTCTCAATTTTATAGGTTTACATCACTTAAATTGCTTACAAGTTAACTTAGACTTAAAGATTATATACACAGAGTTTAAATTTGTCTGCGGTTAAGTTATACGTTTATAGTTATACCTGGGTATTCAGGGCGTTATTCAGTAAGTCGAGCAGAAATTAATGTTTCTTATTACGGGGCTAAGAGCTTAAAGTGCGCAGTTACACTTACAAGCTGATGTGCGGTGTAGGATATCATCTTTTAACTGTGAAGTGTGACGTACTTATTTAAGAATTTAAACCTTTCAGTTTCTACAATCTTCAGTGGTCTTAAGTCTATTGTCTGGTCTGATATATGTTAATGCTGGCATCATAAAAACTACTCATATATAACCTTCAGTTTGATAGATTACTGCGCCAACTTAGGTTTAGGTCCGAATTAGTTAATATACCGCGGTAATATACCGAATGCATTTCTAGATGTAGCAGTATGCAATATCAAATTTTGTCTGAAGTTATGTTACATAAATAGCCACAGTGCAAATATCTAATGATTTTAATTTTACACCAGAATCGCGGAGAATTTTAAAAACGACAACGACAGGCGTAGTCTTCTCCCAGACTCACAACAACCATTAATGCGTGCACACAATTTTTTGTTTCGTATGGAATTCAAAACATCGATAGAATAATCTCAAACTTGTCATGTTGTGGGTTCAGTAATATTTTGTCGGTGTTTAATCATACAACATCTTATGCTGACGTTTGATCTTCTCCGAAGACTTCCACATACCGAAGTCTAAGTTAAACATTATTTATTAATTTAGGTCACAAAGTCACACTTATGAGCGTCAAAGGGGTTTGTGAGTTTACAAAATTTACTGAATTTGTATTTATGTTAGTTGCTTGGTTCAGACAAAAAGTTGAGCCTATAAGAAGATACCTGCAAGGAACTCACGGCCACTTTTTGAAATCGCCATCGAGATATAAGTTCAGTATTATGTAGTAGTACCTATTTAATGTAAATAATGTTTATATTGTGATGAGAAAATAAATTATTATTATTATTATTTATGCATGTATCTTATGTGGAGGCCAGTCAGTGCAGACCGGCGACACTTCGAACCAGTGGGATCTTTTGTGTCGACCCTCTCCCAATAACGACTGTCATAGATGATCATGGCAGCTGGGACCAACGGCTTAACGTGCTCTCCGAGGCACGGAGCAGGCGATAATTGTCAATCAATACGCACATAATTTCGAAAAGTCATATAACTTCCGAAAGTCAGAGGTGCGCTACGTGGGTTCGAACCCGAGACCCTCTGCATTGCAGTCTGTTGGTCTCTCCACTGAGCTATCGCTGCTCATTATTATTATTTAACAACTTATTTGTATCTGTATTCATATGTATCCTTTGTTCTCTATACTTATAAACGTTTAACACTTTCTCCAAGTAAAGTCATCTGAGTGTAAGTCTGTCACTGTGTTATGTCGACAGCTCACACAGTCGTGCGGCACAGACGTGACGGCAGACAGCGCCACTTGTCGCTTTGATGTACCGCCGACATCACCGCTTTGATCTCACTTATATGGACGATAAATATCAGCCCTGTTCACTATTTACGTTAGTTTATTGTATCGACTTTGAAACCATTGAGATATTTCCTTGATGTATTCATTGATTTTCAATGCTTAAAGGATTTAAGGAGACCGTTGGTCTGCCGCGTAGGGCTTTTGAGATCGATCGCCGGATACGCACTTTTGACTTTTCGAATGTATGCTGATATCGAAAAGTATTTAATATAGATCACAGTCTAATTGAACACATTATAAACCGCAAAAAATAATATAAAATTTGTTAACTTGTTATTAACACTCACGGTAACGCTCAAAACTCGGTATCCAGACACCATTCTTCTTCTTCCATTGGGTTTCCGGCTAATTGATGAGATAAAGTAGTAAGCTTCAATGTGTAATATTCGTGTAACCGTTGAATAATATGACTTTGTATCTGGTATCCTACCAAATTTGTTTTATAAATATATATATAATATATAATATAAAATATTTTTGGGATTCCCATTATTCTCCTTATACATTAATATCAAATCTCCGAGCACGGCACTGAACATATACATATGTCTCTGTTCCTAATACGTGGCGCCCAGTTTTTCGTGTTCAGTAGGTACTCCATACTCACTACCACATACTTTTCTTACATCTATACTGTTCTTCTTCTTCTTTTCGTGTGGTTAGTGGCCAACCTGTTGTCAAGAGTTGTTCAAGCCGCCCGTAGGCCTCTGACATGGCTTAACGACTGCTGTCAATTTGACAACAACCGGAACCGACATTTTACGTGCCCTCCGAAGCACGGAGACGCTCAGATGAAATACCACTAAGCGGTCACCCATCTACAGACTGACCGCACCCAACGTTGCTTAATCTCGCTAATCGTTTACCGATCAGTGAGTGCAACTGGCTATGAGCGCCTCTATATACAACTTTAAAGTAGCTGCGTCTGCACACTGAAGAAAAAAGAAATCCTTGAATGCTTTTTCATGTCTGTTAATTAGATTTGTAGCAGAGATAGCCTACTGGGAAACCGTTGGACTGAGGTCCAGAGACTGAGGACTGAGGAGGTCTCGAGTTCGAACCCAAGGCGCGCATCTCTGACTTTTCTAAATTATGTGCGTATTAAATAGTTCATTATTGCTCGCTTTTTTTATTATTATATTCTGTAGAACTGGTATTAAGATGCTTAATGTGATCCGCGTACAAGTCGTTGGAAGGCAACTGTAATCCAAGCGAACGAAAGCGATAATCAAGTGTTCTTATAACAATCAAAAGTTATATATAAGATTTTCATTTCAAAAAAGAGTCTGGCTACATGACGCTCAAATTGGAATGATTTCTGATAATCATCTTGTCCGTTTTAATTGATATGTTAAGCTCGTATAAGATGATTAACACTTCATCATTGCGTGTAAGCATGATATGAAAGAAATTAATTACATCGCGTGTGGCCGGGGATAGGACGTTACGTTGCTAAATGTATGAGTTTATTAAACTCACGGCTATATGTCATTTAAAAGGAGGCAGGAGGAGGAAGACAGAGGTATTTCTAGGTATATTTTAGGACGTAATATGCATTATGACTATATTTACATGCTTTCGTAGAAGACACATCTTCGTATAATTCGTGAGTTATGTTTAGTTAGCATAGTATAGTAAGAATGTTCCGTTGCTGCAGTTTCGTTTGCTGCTGTAACAGATTTCTATAAAACAAAGGTCATGCTAGGCTAGTGCTTCCTTAAGGAGTTCGGTAACTCTACTCATCGTAGGAACATAATAAGAATTCTCCAGCCGTGTGAATCAGTTGAAACGGCTCCATTTGAAACAAAAGAACAGGCTCAGGCCTATCTTGCAGTGTCTTACCATAGTTGCCCAGGTCTTGGCAGCGTAGCGGTAGTGATTGCAAATGCTGTGCATGAGGTCTCAAGTTTCATGCCGGATTTGGGTAATTAGGTTTTCTTGTCAGGAATTTCTCGGTAGCAGCACAGAGTTTGGAACTGTGCTATGTGCCGGGTGGAGCGCAACGTTCACTCCTTATTAGGTGGGACCTAGTGCTATTACTGTCGAAATGTGGCTGTAAACATTCTGCCTAGACTTTTTTTTGAGTGGTAGGGTCACGCTGGTTACAGCATGAATGGGCTGGCTCAACCGGGGAAGTTCCAAACTCTCACAGAACATCGACGTAAAATAACAGTATCTGTTATGTTTCGTTCGGTGAGTGAGAGCGCCGGAGGCCCAATCACCCTTCCCGTTTTCCTTCCGGTAGGCAGCGGCTTGGTTGTGTTTTTTTGACATTGCTTCTGTAATGCTAAGAAAACACAGCCATGTGTATGAGCCACGGTTCTCGCTTACTATCAGGTGGGCCGCTGGAACGTCGGTCACCGATGAAAGCAATAAAAAATATAAAAAAATTATAAAAGGTGTGACACTACATATTCTAAAATATACTAACGCATTTTGCATATATAAATGACTTTTCCTACTCTGTTGATATTTCATCAAGGTTCTAGTAGACGCGTGATTAAATATCAATAAGGACTCTATTTCTCAAAACAATGCTCAAAAAGTACGTACTTCCCAAACATTGAAATTTGTTGCATCATTTCAGGACTTTCAACCTCTCAGACGTACTTCCCAGTCATCTGGCGCCGTCTTTATTAAGTTTCTGAAGGTCCCCAAGACGTTTATTGCCAAATAAGCTTGAGAAGTTATTACTGATGATGAACCAATTGATCCCATAGCCGGAGTGCTTACTGCTCTGTAAATTAGCTTGTTGATGACGATCAATCTTACGCGACCCTTTGTTTAAATCAAGACGCATAAACGGTCTAACGCCGATTATCATTAGGTTTGTACGTGTCATCGCCTAATATAGTCAATTGTCTGTGAATTTCCATAGGATCACCTTAATATTGTTCAATTGGTATCGTGTGTGTTCTATGGCCTATTTAAAGTTTTTTATGGGTTTATTATCTGATGGCGTCAACCGGCGCCTCTGGGTTGGTAGGGCTATGTAGGTTAGTGTGTGGTCCAAGTGATTCTGCTTGGTAAGGCATTTGATTCACTGTTCACGACAACTTATTATATCGGTCAAGGAACTTCAATTGCTTTATTATTTTATGTGAATATATTTAATATACCTGCAAGATGACGGCGAAATTGATCAGCATGTTAGGCAACGAATCAACACAGGATGGATGAAATGGCGACAGATCTCGCACAATATGCGATCCTAAACTGCCTTCGAAATTAAAGGGTCGCAGAGATGAGAATGTTACGATGGATGTGTGGAGTGACGAGAATGGACAGAATTAGGAATGAATACGTAAGAGGTAGTCTGAAAGTGGTGCCCATAGATGAGAAAGTGAAAGGAAATCGTTTGGCTTGGTATGGACATGTTATGCGAAGAGATGATACGTATGTAGGTAAGCAAGTGATGGATATGAGGGTAGAGGGACGAAAAGGGAGAGGAAGGCCAAGGAAAAGATGGATGGACTGTGTGAGGATGGATATGAAAGGAAAAGGGGTAAATGATCAGATGACGGGTGACAGAGAAGTATGGAAGCGAAGAACATACAGCGCCGACCCCAAATAAATTGGGACCAGGGCAAGAGAATGTTGATATTTAATATACTGTTTAAAGTCTGATTGATCTATTGGTTGCATGGATAGCGTAGTGGGTAATCGTGCGCTTCAACGCTGCCGGCGCGCTTAGTATTGTGAGTTCGAATCCCATACGGGGCAATTATTTATGTACCAAAATTATTATTCTGAGTCTGGGTGTACTTTGTGTTCATTTGCAAAGTCATCAGGTACTAGAAAGAGAAAACACTTTAAAAAAGTAATGGCTATTTATAACTGGACAAAAGACATTTGTCATGTCTAATATACATTGATTAGGTACTTGAGTTATTTTGGTCTTCAAAACCAATTTTGTGGTCATTTTACATATGTCTTTATTATTCAATTTACAAAAGTCCTAATAATTCAACACCAGCCGTAATTAAAAGACTTTTTAACCACATAGTTCGATAAGGAAGATCCTGGTTCGTGCCGTTCAACAAAAAAAGTTAAAATCTATGCCTACTTACATTTTGCATAAATTGGCCTACTTTATGAAGTACTTACGACATGCAACTATGTTTATCTAGCACGTAAAATTCTATAGTCACGGCAGTATGCCATATCATTTTTAATAAAAACTAATGTCGAAGTAACCCGCTGTTTACTCATGACTTGGGTGCCTCTTGACATTGCTTTGGTTTTCAATAAGCTCGTGTCTCATCGTATGATTTGCCATCTCGTCCTGACACCAATAGACCGTGATGACGTCATTTTCCATACGTTTCGAGGCAAGGATATGTTAATGAGATGGTAATTATCTACCATCACAAACCAAGGTGGTTTGGTGACATTTGATTGGTAGGAGATGTATACTATTCTCTGTAACAGTATAGTCTGAGAATGAAGACAGCGATAGCTCGCTCCAGTAACGTAGGACCTAAAACAAAAGACGTAATAGAGATGCATTTCGTCTTCTATGTTTTAAGTCTTTCAGGTTTTTAACCATTTCATCTTTCCAGCGGTACCTTAAAGAAATGAAAGACTTTTTTATACAACTAAGGTGGCAAACAAGCATACGGCCCACCTGATGGTAAGTGGTGATCGTAGCCTATAGACGCCTGCAACACCAGAGTCATCAATTGCGCGTTGTTGACCCTTTAGGAAAGAAAAAGGAAGTGGAAAGGAGAAGGAGCGCGAAAGGGGAAAGAGGGTGATTGGGCTTCCGGCACTCTCACTCACCGAACGAAACACAACAGTAGGAATACTGCTATTTCACGTCGATATTCTGTGAGAGGGTAGTCCATTCCCGGTCGAGCCGGCCCATTCATGCTAAAATCAACGAGGCTCACTCTTGAAATGAATGTGCTCGATCGGTCTGACTTGGCACAAAATAGCAAAGAATGGCGCATATTAATGTCGGAGGCCAAGGTCCACTTTGGGTCGCTGAGCCAGCGATCCAAAGTGGAACGTACATACCGAAGTATGTATGTTTTAGGTCCCAAGTGTCATGCATAGCAGATGTATACTATGCCCGTGAATTTGAGTACATCCAGAAGTATCTAGTTTGTGTTAGATTGTATATATCTCACTTGAGTAATCACTAAGAGACCGAAATCATACCAACCGAAACGGTTTTTAATTATGTCTGGTTTTTGCAATTTGACATGTTATATAGTGGCAACTGTTTAGATAAAGGTTAATACTTAATTTATATTCAAAATATATTACGTACAAAAAAAACAATCTTTAGAAGTGAGTCACGGGTGCGTCTTTTTATAGAATTTTAAAATTCTTTGTATAATATACATGGTTTCGAAATTATGTGCGTATTGATTGACAATTATCGCCTGCTCCGTGCCTCGTAGAGCACGTTAAGCCTTCGGTCCCGGCTGCCATGAACATCTATGGCGGTCATTATTGGGAGAGTGTCGACACAAAAGATCCCACTGGGTCGAAGTGTCGCCGGTCTGCACTGACTGGCCCCCACATAAGATACATACATACATGGTTTCGAATACGTAGAGGCTATTGAAACAGCACGGTCTACTATGATAGTTATCAACGACCTAGAAAGGCTACAAACGGTTCTTTAATTGGGCGCTTGTCAAAACTTTAATAATCTATGTTTTATTGTTGAAAGGTTACGGTTCAAATGGGATGTCACGAGAATCACTTGACGTAGCTAAAATATTTTATGCTCAAATATTTTTGAATGGTGGGCATTAAATGGTAATATTCCTTGTTGTAACGAAAATTTTTTCCATAACAGCAAGGTCTATAACCTTATCAGTAAGATGACGTGATTCAAATATAGGCCACCTGAATATAAGTTCAGATTCTTAAAAGTAACACATTGTATTTGTCATCGCCAGTCGGCGCCACTTGCGACTAGGGTCTTGTCAAACCTATCACAGCCGCTGTCAGAAGCGGTATTTAGCAGCAATAATTGTCGGTTTAGATGGTTACTGTTGACGTGACTATAGAGTATGCCCGACTGAAAACTTTATTATCCACTAGCACCCCCAACGGTGAATTCAAGCGAGTTAACATTTTTTGCCGAGATTTTGTTAAAAGTCACGATAACATAGTGTTAGGTAACAGAAGAACGATAACTGGACTAAGTATAATTATATTAATAATATATTAATCTTAAAATTTGTCTAAATGTATCTATGAAAATTCATTAAATATAATTTGTTTAATATTGTGCAACATTTTATAAAAATATTCTTCACCAATTAATTACGCATAGTGCATAAGTAACTTTGTTCGTTAACTCGACGTCTAGTTTTCGCATAGACTAAACATTTTATCAATGACATCTGATAGATCACGATATGAGCATAAATCTAGAACTGTAATGTTTAATTCAAAAGCCTAAACGATAATGCTGATATAAAATATAAAACCGTTGAACTATTTTAATCTAATAGTCCTTATTCCTTTAGCAATAAGGTCGTTTTTGATCGTATATAAGATTTTGGTAGCGCTTTATCTAAGTTTGCTAATAGAACATTAACATCTACTTAACATTAGCAGATTTTGAGGTCGCGTAAGACTTCATTCACATTTATAACGGAAGCAGTGACTGATCTATCTTTATGGGTGACGACTGTGGAATATTAAATGGTCCTCAATACATCACATAATAAAGAGCATTGTGCAAATCGACGATAGTTGTTCTGAGTCTGGGTGTCTACTAGCTATAAGTATAGCTCTTCAATCTTTATAAAGTTCAATGACAGAGCTGAATTAGAAAAACAAACTTAATACCGGATAGTATCAGTGCGGACACAGCATTATTAAAGAAATAGTTATTTACATCACCAAAGATCAGATAGCTGTAAGTTCAAAATAATGTATAGGAATTCTCATGTAAGTAAGAATAATCACGCGACTCAAACATCAAATGTCATACCCTGAAGCAGCTTAACGGATCTTGACAAATAAAAAAAGCACTACCTCTTTTACAACTGTAAATGATCAACTATCAAATAGACAGTTTCAATACAAGTACACAAATTAAATACCACACCTACATGTTTACAATAGTTCGCTACAGCATACATTGAATAAGTTGCTATCTTCAAATTTCTCCAATAAAAATATCAGACACTCCACTCAATGCCAGTTCGTCAAATTACAAGTTAATGCTGATTTGTACAAAGTTATTTTATCATCAGCATCAATATTTGTACTCCAGCTGCTATTGAAATAAAGTTTAAATTTGAATGTATTTTTGATTTCTTAGCTGCACGATTATTGGTAAGTTTGAGATGGTTGTAATCTCGGATTACAAGAGCATCTTGTCGAGAGTGACATTCGTCGGTATTATCGTCTACGTGGCCTATTGTGATAACCGTTTGATAGACAGCTGTGGTTGTCATGTAAATAGGAACAGTTGGTATTAGACCGGTATGAATATTTATGACTGACGAAACACTGCTCTGAGAAAATTGGCGATGATGCAATGCATTCCGGACTTATTAAATAATAGACATCAACTGCATAAAAGTGCCTAATTATTTAAAGCAAAGGTAGAAAAGATACAGAAAAATCTAGTTTTAGGATAAATTGAGTTGACATGAGCATAAGTAGGCTTTCTAAATTTACTTGCACTGATACTGATGGCTATTTGTTTTGTATTTGCATTGACGTAAATGCAACTATCATATTTTATTAATGTATAGGTATTCCCAGTCCAGTAAAAAGCTTAAACAGTTTTCGTCATGCCATTAATTGTGATCATAAATTAAGAAGGTGAATGCAAAACGTGATATTTCGAATATATAAAAGCGTAATATGTTACTTTAAGAACAGCATCAATACCGTTTTGATAAATACATTGAGGTATAAAACGTTTCAACCAACTTCATGCTAATATCGTATTCAATAGTCGAGATAATTGTGTCAGTCTTCTAGACATTAGTATAGAACATATATGCATTTCCTCTTACCATTAAATTTGCATCTCTATATGTCTAGAGTGAATTTAAACAGAGACTTTTGCATAACAATACGATCTCAACAATAGAACATACTTATAAACAAACAGATAAACATAAAACTAGCAAATAGAATACAAATTAGAGATACAAGATCACGGCCAGAAGATCCTTACTTTCATTAATATTTATCTATTTTAATTGAAGGTAATTCTGATGTACTATTTGTGGAAATTGTGATTGACATGTTGGCACACACATGGTGTATTGGCACAAACATTTGCGATGATAGGTCTAAGCAAATCTAACCTTTAAGAAGACACTATCTAAGTAATTGGCGGTTGCGTGAGTGATTTACAACATTTGGTATATTCAATATTTATGACAAATTCTGTACTGGAATATTTAATTCTTTTGACACTGAGTTTACAAGTAACCAAAAAAGAGATACAAATACCATTCAGATTTGGATCAACTACTTATAAATTACATATTTTTTTGTCTCATGTGGGTAGTAGAGCGTCGCTGATTTCAGCATGTATGGACCGGCTCGACCGGGGAAGGACTACCCTCTCACAGAATATGGACGTGAAATAGCAGTATTCCTATTGTTGTGTATCGTTCGGTGAGTCAGAGTACCAGAGGTCCAATCACCCTCTTTCCCCCTTCTCGCTCCTTCTCCTTTCCACTCCTTTTCCTAAAAGGTTGGCAACGCGCAAGTGATGCCTCTGGTGTTGCAGGCGTCTATAGGCTACGGTGACCGCTTACCATAAGGTGGGCCGTACGCTTGTTTGCCAGTTTAGTTGTAAATAAAAAAGAAAAATTAGATCCACAACAGGCGGTGGGGTGGTAGTAGCGACAGCAGGTACAGGAAGTTAAAATTCAGTCTAATGTTATAATTTGATTTCAAAACTTTTATGTTTGCAATACATTGCCTGTTACATAATATAATGTCATAATGACAACAGCATAATAAATGCTGCATGGCAATCTACTTCAAAAGATTAACAATAAAATATCTAAAGAGAAAGTGACGATACAAAAACTGTATGAAACACGTCAAATTGAATGTAAAGTTACATTAAGAAGCTAACGTAACAGTCATACAGAAATCAATTGATGATCCGAGCGAGATGTTTCAAAACATCGATAAACTATCATCGAACATCGAACAATGCTACGCAGACAATGTTCCGATAAATAAGCAATAAGAATCGATTGATCGAATCGGACATGTGATCGCCATTGACAGTGTAATCGAATAGGAACGAGATCAAGATCACGGCCGAAACCATCGACTGTAATTGCATAATGATTGCTGGCGTGAGTGATGAGCGGTTAGCGGGTTAAGTGCACGAATTTAGACGTTTTACGTACATCGGTGTAATCGATCTATTGCATAGAACCATCATGGAACGATGTAGAATATTCCATCAGCGTTATCTTTTTAAATGCGGGAATTGTGTTTGTAGGTTTGTCCTCCTATCACCACCGTACCAAATAACCGATATGTTTTTTGCTTATCTATATGCACTATTCATGGGTCAGATCGGAGACATAGGCTACTTTTATACGGCATGATGCTGATGGTTTCTTGGAGGTTGCTATTATTGCTTAGAATCACAAGAGCGTGGCCGCGGGTAAAGATAAGTTATTTATAAAAAAATTAAGTATATTATTAATAAGATTTTCAATTAATGCATAAATAAATACCATTTTTCACCACACAAAAAATTTTGCCTATATGTAAAACTTCTTACCAGTCTCCATATATATTTTTGTGACATAGATGTATGTAAAATAGAAGAATAAATAAACAAATAAAGGTCGAGCTATCTTTGATATCGCTGTCATTTAATATAAGGAGGACAAAGGTATCTTCTTAGTTATAATAACTTTCAATTCAGTTAATTATATTTCGTATAATAAGCATTTTCAATCAGTAATGCAGGGAAAAAAAACTTGCTCGCTAATGGTGTTATATTTCATGGCGATAATACATATATTTTATCTTATTCCGACCCTTGTCAGCTTGTAAAAAGAACGTATTTAATAGCCTGAACTACATACCAGTATCCAACTGCTATCAATTACGACAACGTATGGCTTTTAAAAACTGCGCGTATTTTACGCTCTCGCTTGGGTTGTATGCATCGTGTAAACGTTACCGATGCAAGCTAGTCGTGTAAGTAGCCCGTATGATTAATTCACGCAAAAAGCCCGTGCCGTGTGTACGCAAGTGCCACGAAAGACTTGTGGCGACGACTTTCGACGTAATCAAGAGCTATTAAACTATTACCTACTATACATATACATTAACCACTATGCTCCTTCTCCTTCTCCCTAACCTTTATTATTCCCAAGTCACTTGGAGTCGGCTTTTTCTGGTCGGAATAGTCATATAACTTCCGAAAGTCAGAGGTGCGCGGCGTGGGCTCAAACCCGTGACTCTCTGCATTGCAGTCTGTTGGTCTCCGCACTGAGCTATCGCTGAGCTAACCTTAACTACTATACTAATGCATAAAAATGCAGACATATATAGCCTCACGCTTATATACGAAAGAAATAGGCAGAGTTGTATTATATACAAGAAGAGGTGTCTCACATTCACATTTAGCCAACTATGTGTTTTAGATCGCACACAAAAGATGAACGAATTTATATTCTATAACTGGGTACACATGTCAGATGCTGTTATGCTACTGAGAAGTTCTGACAGGAAAACCAAATGGAACCTTACAGGCAAGGTTACCGATTGTACGACACCAGCGTTCACCGGTATAGCCATAAAAGCGTTATAAATAACAGCATTCCTCTCGTATTTATAACATAACTAATGAGATTGGTCGTATGGATTTTGGTACTCCAACACAAGCGTATATTACAAGCCCGTCAAAGGCACTGATTTGTACCTACGAAATATGCGTTGCGGTTGTATAATATTAAAAAAGGGTGCGTGTGCATTTGACGGTTTGTAATAAAGCTAGGTGCTAATGACGAATCGGATAACACTGTTAAACACCTAAAAAGCACAGGGTTTTTAGATGTGTACTTATCTACCCGCATATCGACAATAACTATGGCTTTAAAATATACTTTTTTGTAAGATCTCTCTTCGCTTATAACCTGCATGTCGTAGTCACTCGGTTGGAAACAAAATCAATTTCTCAGCGCTCATTGCGTTCGTTCATATTCCTATATTTACGTTCTTAGCAACGAACCGATATATTTTGATGAACGCGTATTTACTTGTATCGCCTCCAGTACTCAGAATGTGTAATATTTATATTACTGAGTTATTTCTATACTTGTTGTTCGTTTTCTTCTTTGTAACGTTTGCTAGCTAAAGTTTAGTATTGCCTCAATATTGTTTAAGATATTATATTCTTTATAGAGATACATTTATATATATGCATAGTCTGATGTCTATTTTACTGGAGGTATATACAAAGGGGTATCATTACGCCATTAGAACAGTCCGTGGATTAACTGACGTTGATACAGCCAGATTAGTTTACTTTTTTGTTACTTTCACAGCGTTATGTCATATGGAATATTATTATGGGGTTAAGCAGCTGATATACAAAGTATATTTATATTACAAAAAAGAGCTGTGCGTGCTATTTATCAATTAGGAACTAGAATCTCGCTCAGAGAAAAAATTAAGAATATAGGTATTTCAACTGTAGCATCACAATATATTTATTTTAATATTATGCACTGCCGTCAAAATATACATTTATACATAAAAAATAGTGACATACATAACATCAATACTAGAAATAAATGTAAATTATGTGTTGCATTCTACCGTCTATGTAGACTCATGAAGGAACCATGAACTTTATGTAAAGTTCATGGTTCCTTCATGAGTTTTGGTATACGTTTTTATAATAAAATTCCGACCAATATTTTAGAATTACCAGAATTACCTTTATATTTAAAGTTAAAATTAAAGCTTGCTTAATTTCTAAAGCATATTATAATATTGATGATTATTTGAATGACAAACATCCATGGCACTAATATTTGCATCAAATCACAGGACGTATTTTATTTATATATATTTTTTTGTAATGTTACACCTTGTTTAAGCTACTATTTACGTTGTTGTTACACTCAGTCGTATTTTAATCAAGAAGAATGTGCAATGAAGACAACTTGTGATTATGAACAGTTCCGTAAAGTTTTCTTTGATGAGTCTTATTCTGAGTTCGCATGCCAAGGACCGTCATGCTCACTCAAATGTCATTGCTTATGGTGGCGTCATTCAATATGGCGAGGGTGGTGATGGCAGGCCCATGCGTCGGACTCGTGAACAGGTGCTACTTGTGGTGGCTGGTCGATCTTGGTTTCGTGGAATTCGATAATTTACTTACTACATTTTTATTTAAACAGTTAGATTAAACTACGGACTACAATCATGCCTTGTCTTGATTATTTATATACATGTAAGTGGATGCTCCTATTTACCATACTGCTGCTTTAGAGGCTACCATCAAATTTTATAAATGTTCATGTTCAATAGTAAGTAGTTTATGGAGAAATGGTTGCAGCACCTTACAGTTATGATTTGTAAACGAAATATTATTGTAAACTTGGCGATTTAAAAGAATGGCCATGAGTTTCTTGCCCGTTCTTCTCATGAGTCCTACACCCCATGCTTTGCTGAACGAGTCAGTAAATATAAATACACAAAAAAAAAGTGTAACTTTGACATTTATAAGTGTTACCTTGTAACCTAACTTGAATAAATTTACATAATATTGTCTTCTATTTACGCGAATATTATTCATTGAAATTAAACTGCTATATACGGATTTTATCGCGTCGTTTATTTGGCACGTTATTACAAAATTTTGAAATTTTTTTACACTACTACTATTAAACTTTACTAATTTTTAAGTCTCTCCGTGACCATGGCTGCTGAAAAGCAACGGAAACGTCGGGGAAAGTGTAAAAATAAATTAAATCTAAATAGTTTAATAATAATTTAAAAAGCTCAAAAATTAGTAAAGTTTAATAGTAGTAGTAGTGTAAAAATTTTCAATATTTTGTAATAAAGTGTTAAATAAACAACGCGATAAAATCCGTATATAGCAGTTTAATTTCATTGAATAAATTTAATTTTGATTTGATTTGATTATACACGCATTTCGCCAGCTCTAAGGTCCCACGTTAGGAGGCCATCTTATTGCTGTCTACAATTGTGTAGTTAGTCGTACCGACTGTCTACTACGTACCTATAACGTACTGGCTAAACCAATTACTTTTCGCTGTGGCTCAGTCTGACAGTGATAGTTTATCATTCTCGTTAGTATATCAAAATAAAAAGTATATTAGGCACTACTCCTAACTCCATGCTACGACTTAGAATTTCTTAATAGTGAAACCTAATTACTCTTTATCCGATCCAAGATTCGAACCCAAGCTCTTCTGCAAGGCAGTTAGTAGTGATAATACATAAATAAACGTATATAGTTTTTTTTAAGCCAACTCCTCCGTTAGGAATCATTCCTGTATCGCAGGGAGTTTACAAACATTCAAGTAACGGACACGAAGAACATCCAGACTCAGAACAATACACAATTTTTGTCCCGTATGAGATTTGAACCCACAACCCTCGGCGCAGTGTCAGTAGCGAGGCGACCACTTAAACCACTACGACATCGGTGCAGTCATATCGATGATGTACATTTTGGTCCATGTGAAAAGAATCGTTTAAAGAAAATATATAGATCGTGTAAGCACAACGAAACCAGTTCAATACTAGTATTCTTGGTAACCGCTCCAGCTAAACTAGAATGCTTGTAGTAAGAGTGCGTTCTCGTCAGTAGTGCAATGGGTGGGATTCGAACCCACGACCTCTCGATCGCAAGTCTAATACCTCATCCATTGGGTTATCGCCGCTTCAGATATTCAATAATTAATTATCAATAACCAGTTATGACATTTAAAACAGTACCACCATAAATAACAATTTTCACACAACATATCAAATTTTGATGTATCATGGCGTTGATCATTAAAACGGGTCGCACGTGACTAATGGGAAACTAACTGAGTGTTGAACTGAAGCTGTGTAATTGAGCCGAGCTGTAGAAGTGAAATATCGCCTTACTTGACGTGTTAAACGATCTAATTCATATTGCGTTAGGATGGTGTAAAAATTTTAATTAATGAGTACAGCACTAGTACGCACTAAACGTTATTGTAAGTTGTCTTTAAAAAGTATATACAGGTACGCACCTATATATCCGTTTTTAAAGATAACGCGCACATTCTTTTTAATGCTGTGTACTGGGAGACTACAAATATTCAAACCCGAAGAACTCGACTTGGAACAACCATTTGTGGATCACACCAATTTTTTGTCCCGTGTTGGATTTGAACCCACAGTATACGGTGTAGAAGGTAACCTCGTCAATGCCACCTGGGCAGTCAGTCCTATTACGAACCTATAACGTACTAGCTAAACCCGCTACTTTCCGCTGTGGCTCAGACTAACATTCCGTTAGAATTTTGGTATAACAAATATATAAAAATATTTTTAAACAGCCAGGTTTTATAAAAATGTCAAGTCAATTCATCGATAATTTTTTGAGTTTTGTGGTCACACACATATGGAAGCTTAATATTTTTATGGGCAATTGTAGGGCCATCTAGGGTCGGATTAGACAGTATAAGTAGTAAATGGTTTACGGCTTTACGCATTGTTACTAGTTGTCTCCCATCGTGTCCCCCAGGTTTATGATAACTGCGCCGCTTCCATATGCTATCATATTCCACAATAAAAGGACTATGAAAAATATCTAATCTGGCTGATAGTTGCAGAGATTATATATATATATATATATAAACAATGTCTACAGATATTATTAGTATATATCACTATCAACCTAATAACATAATTAATTTTTAAATGTTTAGATTACGACTTAGACGAATGATAGTACAAATGACAATTAATTCTTGTACGTTCACGCACGAGTGTGATCGATCGGGCCGATGTAACTCAAGAGTCAAGAGCATGCCCAGCAAGAATTATATCTATTTAAAGACGTAACTATAAAATCGGGATAAAGACTTAGGTGAACGTCCCTTAGTTAAAATAAATCAATGGTTAACCGAAAACTATATTTAGTACCAATTAATTACTACATAAAGCTTCCGTACGAACCACAGATGATATATTGGGTTTATTACCTAAATACCTCTCTATAATTATTTTCTACTCTATATTTAAAGCTATGTTCGTCGGCACCACAGAGTAGATAAATAATTTTCTTGTGTTGTTTATTTTTGGTAATACACATTTTCGGTAATTAATTGATGATGAAAGATAAAATGCTTATAATTAAGCCTTAGTTATGGTTAATTAACGACAAATGATTGATGACAACGTTGTCAATAAGTGGCTTACAATTTGTAACTATTGTTATGTCATTTATTTACAAATTGGTCGCATATCCTACTAATATTATAAATGTGAAGGTTTGTGAAGATGTTTGTCACTCAATTACACGTAAATTGGTGAATAGATTAGGATTAAACTTAGCAAACAGATAGACCATTTAGTACTTTTTGTCCCGGTATTGCGATTCACACAGGTAAAGCCGCGGTTAGGAAAAATCACTCTTCTTTACATACACCACGATTGAAAAATTAAGTGCAGATGCTGATAACAAAGACATTAAATTGCTAGTAATGAATTCTTTTTACCAAAACACACGGTTTGTTGTGCGTCGGCAATTTTTTTTTATACGTCTACCTTGACAAACAAGCATGCTGCCTACCTGATGGTAAGTGGTCACCGTAGCCTATGGACGCCTGCAACACCAGAGGCATCACTTGCGCGTTGCCGACCCTATAAAAACCTTATAACACCCTTTTTGAAGAACCCAAACTGTACTATTGTGGGAAAACCTAAAATTTACCTACCTACTAACCTAAAAATTTTCTCTCGCAGGCGCTCAGGTTGTGGAATGAACTCCCTGCCGAGGTTTTCCCACAATACTACAGTTTGGGTTCTTCAAAAAGGGTGTTATAAGGTTTTTATAGGGTCGGTATAGTCTTATGCTCAGTGTTTTTTTTTACTAGCTATCTCAGTTACAAACTAATAGTATTCTCGTTAACCTCCTACAGTTAAGCTTGAATGCTTGTGTTTGAAGTGGGTACGTAGAACACTCTGAATAGAGAGGCAGTAAGTAACTATAGCCATCGTTATAATTATAGGCTTAGTGGTCGTTACGCACGTACCTGTGCGCGAGAATTGTGCGAAACGACTATTTTAAAGTAAAATATTTTAAGTGTCGATTCGCACACATCGATATAACTTGAGTGCGAAACGACCCCGCGTGAAAAAGTAGTTGTGCGAATCCACACTTAAAATATTATTTCTAATAAAAGATTTGTGAGAAACGACCACTAAGCCCAATCATACCCTAAAATAATCTGATACAAATCTCTTCACACGAATTCGCTATTACTATCTGAATTACACATCTGTGCAGATGCAGGCGCGAATGTCAATAATGCCATACACTACTGTCACTATCAGAACTATTTGACTGTTTAAGATGCTCGTGCCAACGCTATCGGTCATCTCGTGCGCTGGCAAACTGTGAGGCGTTTCTAGGAACGCGTCTAACCGCCAAGGAAACTGGTCCAAGTTGCTAGCGACCAGCGATTGTTGTAACTGCAGTGATTACATCTACGAATATCATAGTCAGTACAATAAATCCAATTTATAGCACTGAAACTAACAGCTAGACTGTTTGTAAAGGAAATCCTATATGTATACGGATTTAAGACTTGATTTTTTTTGGTTTTCTCGTGACACTAGCTGCTGAAAAGCAACAGGTACGTAATGGAAAATTAGAAATATATATAGTAATCAATAGTAGTGTTTAAAATACACATATATAGTAATAATAATATATAGCAACGATAGCTCAGTGGGGAGACCAATAGACTGCAATGCAGAGGGTCTCGGGTTCGAACCCACGTCGCGCACCTCTGACGTTCAGAAGTCATGTGACTTTTCGAAATTATGTGCGTATTGATTGACGATTATCGCCTGCTCCGTGCTTCGGAGAGCACGTTAAGCCGTCGGTCCCGGCTGGCATGAACATCTATGGCAGTCGTTATTGAGAAAGTCAGTACCCTCTAATATCCTGACACTGGTCTAGCCCTAGGGTATCGTTAGCCTTCGGGTTGCGGAGGTCAGGTGGCAGCCGCTTCGTGTAAAAACTGATACACTGTCAAACCCGGTTAGACTAGAAAAGCCGACCCCAAGTGACTTGGGAATAATAAAGGCTAAGGAGAAGAAGAAGTAGTGTTTAAAATATACCGCGATAAAATCTGTATAATACCAATACAAATGTCATAATAAAACGAAACAACGATCCGGCTTATAAAACGTTAGCGAGTATGTCTTTTGTTCTCTAGACGAATAGTTGCTAATTCTTCCAAATGATTGACCATTTATCACTGATATGGTAGCCTGTATGCGTTAGTTTTAGCTAGATGGATATCATGAAGACGGTAATTTTAAATCAGTCTAAAAATGTACAAATGAATTGTATGAATCGAACAAATAAAAAAAAAAGTTTGGATGTCGCTCGATCTTCTTTTTTAGATTGGTTTGCTTCTCACTCAAACTATATGAATGTGTGCGAACCGATACAAAAAAATATTTTTTTTTAAAGTGTCCGTCCTCACTATTCGTATGAACAGATTAGTGCAAAACGACCAATAAGCCTTTTTTGTATCAAATGCTCTTGTAACTTGGACGAATTCTATTGTAATATATTTTGTCCCGCCCATCGTCGGGACTAAATGTATCTAGGACTCATTTAAATCGTATTGAGAAACACATAATATACCTAAAAGATTTATAGCACAATAAACATTATTATTATGCTTACTGTTGTTCAACAGAACTCATTCAAATCTAGGCTTTCATAAATTTAAGTTGTCGTTAACTATTATTTCTTGTCTAATAAATTAAACTGAAATACATGGTATTGTAAGGCGAGCTCACAGGAAGATCGGACAGCGAAGTTAAACAACAATGTTACGGCATAGTCTGAGATGGTCATTGTATAAATTACCAGAAGCTAGGAGCATGACATACTACTCTCCTAGCGTCAACTAGAGCCGAAATTAAGACCCTTCTTAGTCGTCTGGAGACTACAGCGTTGGATTTTGGACTCGCAATCAATCGCGATAAGAGCAAAATGATAATTGTGGACCGTGCTGATAACAACCAACCAGACGTCCAAGATATAGCGAGATGCGCAGAAGTCAAGACCTATATATACCTGGGGTCCATAATCACCAACGATGGGGGCTGCGGGGATGAAATCCGGAGGCGCTGCGCCATGACGATATCCTCAATGGAAAAACTCATAAAAATTTGAAAGGATCGCAGAATAACCAGAAACACTAAGATTCGACTGATGAAGTGCTTGGTCTTTTCAATTTTCTATATGGAGCTGAGACGTGGACGCTGAGGATGCGAGACCGTTGAAAGATTGACGCACTGGAGATGTGGTGCTTAGGATCCCATGGACCGCGCGCCGAACCAACGCTTCGATCCTGAAAGAACTCAGTATCAAAGAGAGATTATCGTCGTCTGTGCAAATATGAATCCTCAAGTTCTTCGGCCATATCACCCGTAACGAGGACTGGATAGAACGTTTGGTGGTGCAAGGGAAAGTCTAGGACAAAAGATCCCGTGGGCGCTCTCCAACAAGGTGGACGGACCTCATCAAATCTGTGACACACTCGAGCATCAATGTCAGCTTTTAGGCCGCCAAACACAGAACTACATGGCGTCGCATCACGAGAGATGCGATGGCGCAAGATTCGACCGAGACATGACCACGACAAGAGTATACGACTAAGAAAAGGAACATGACCAGCTTAAATCCTCATATCGATATCGACAATAAAAAAAACCGAGAAGGTGCGTTAATACCTTCATTTGTATAATCCTGAAGTCGGATAGTATAGCCACCACGAGATAATTCTTTTTTTAAAGTTTACTAGCAATTTGGGTTTCAAATTACTAGTATTCCTAAAATAAATAAATAAAATTAAAAAAAAAACCCTTCCAGCTAGGCTAGAGTGCATGTGTTAGGAGTGGGTTATGTCGGTAGAGCAATGGGTGGGATTCGAACCCGCGACCTCTCGATCGCAAGTCCAATGCCGTATCCATTGGGCTACCGCCGTGGCGCAGCGGTAGTGAATGCGACTGCTGTGCATGAGGTCTCGGGTTCGAATCCCGGGTCGGGCCTACAAAAAGTTATTGGGTTTTACTGTTAAGAAATCTCAATACGGGCCCCGAGTTAGGAAGTTGGCGGTATTAGACACCCCCGTGACTCGGAAAGCACGTAAAGCCGTTGGTCCTGCGCCTGATCTCTCTCCGGTCGTGTCGGATTATCCGTCCCATCGGATTATGAGAGTTAGGGAATAGAGAGTGCACTTGTGTTCGCGCACATACTTGGGCACTATAATATCTCCTGCGCAGATGGCCAGTCTCCGTTAAGATTGGTCGTCATGACCGAAATTCGGTCTGGTGGACATTATTTTTTATTATTTAATTTGATAATTAACTGATCAATTAGTACTCTGGACATCCCTCCCATCATCAATATTACCTACTACAACTGAAGAAATAGCATTAGCTTATTTCAATTAATACGCTGGCAGTCACATTGTTTAAAATACAAAAATATGTATTTATATTAATTGAAAGACAAGGTTAGACATGAAACTGCGCTTAGACAATTAAAAGTAAAATAAATAACTAACAGTAATTATTTACATTAAAATTATATTTTACAGTACTAGTGTTAATATCTAAGAAGGATTTATATACTTATACTCGCATGTTTTAGAAAACTTGAACGAAAATTTCCGTTCACGTTCTGTAAAACACTACTCTAGTGTAACATTTGTCACTAGCTTAATCACTTGTGCAATCAAATTGTCTACTTTCGACACTACTTTTATCATTATACCTAAAATGTATAATTTATAGTAATTGTAATTGGACTCCCTTTTCCGCATTTGAACTCAAAGTTGGTCCATTATGCGTGAGAGTCGGCCGGTTATGGAGATAGCCAGCCCAACTCCGCCCAGAAGCACAGAAGGTTCCTGGGGTTGTATAATTTATTATTGTGATTTTAATGCAACATTTGTCTTTTATACAATTCTCTTAATACGGAATAATATAACAGTATAGTTTTGAGGTCACTAAAATATTGATGGCCGCTATTGAATATTATTTTATGTGCACTTAATAATTATATACTACAACCGATATATAATTAATTAATTATATCAAATATTGACAACAAAATAGAATTAGTAATTATGACATCTACTTGTTTTATTGTTTATAATTTTAAATGCAAATTAAACATTAATGTGTTATCTTTTAAGTCTTTAATGTGTTTGTATTACCATAACTGCGCTATGTGAATACATACATACTCCTGCACCGCGCTATTCTTGACACAACGCGTCATTGTATTGATATGTTAGAAAACTCGTTAACAAGTCTATTTAGACTAGTTAGCCGGTGACTAATGTCACTCGGTTTTGCTCCACATACGACTTGTTTTTCGTCGTCCAAGTTGCGATGTAATTAGACGTCTTTGTCTGTAATTAGCACTGGAGGACAGCAGATACAAAAGAGATGTCTAGAGTTTGGCAAATGTTATATAGAAGGGAGTCATTGTTTGCTAAGACAGACAGTAAGACACAATATGCTAAACCTAACTTCTCCCTAGCCTTTTATTATTTCCAAGTCACTTGGGGTCGGCTTTTCTAGTCTTTACACGGATTTCAGTTTTTACACGGAGCGGTTGCCACCTGACCTCCGCAACCCGAAGGCTAAGGCTAACGATACCCTGGCTAGACCAGTATCAGGATATTAGAGGGTACTGACTTCCCAATAAGGACTGCCATAGATGTTCATGGCAGCCGGGACCGACGGCTTAACGTGCTCTCTGAGGCACGGAGCAGGCGATAATTGTCAATCAATACGCACATAATTTCGAAAAGTCATATAACTTCCAATAATCAGAGGTCCGTGACGTGGGTTCGATCCCTAGACTCTCTGCATTGCAGTCTGTTGATATCCCCTCTGAGCTAAACCTAACTAATATTATAAATGCGAATGTGAGTTTGTTAGTTACACTTTCACACTACTCGACCGCATAAACGTTGCCAGGGGTACAGAAAAGGATCTAGGGTACCATCCCGAAAAAAGTAGGTACCGTGCCCAAGGGATTGAAGCTTATTGACAAAATCTAGATGAAAGCAAGCGAAGCCGCGAGTGAATTCTAGTATCTAATAAATAAAACCAAGAGAAAAATATTGGACAGGAGGCTTATCAAGTAACTAAAGACTACATAAATAAATTCTAAAGACAAAATAAGGATATGGACGCTCTCGACAGGTTACAGCGGCGGGCTGTCCGTATCATCGAAGATCCAGAGGTCACAAGTTCACTGGAACCTCTGCAACTCCGTAGGGACATTGCCTCATTGGCATGTTTCTACAGAATATACCACGGGGAGTGCTCTGAAAAGTTATTCCACCTTACTCCGCTCTCCCCTTTCCTATCCAAAACGCGTGCTGGGCTCCGATGCCATCCTTCCACGGTAGAGTCGACTAGAGCGCGTACCAACAAGTTTGGTCCTCATATCTCTGCCGAACGATCAAGGCATGGAATTCTCTGTCAAGGCACGTGTTCCCTTCTTCCTTCAATCCTGGGTGCTTTAAGCGGGACGTGAAAAAGCACCTTCTCAGGCCATCAAAATAGAGACCTCAACATCGCCTGGGCTGCTATGAGGACGGTGTGGAGGCCGCTGCTCTTAGACCACACGACTGCTTACCATCAGGCGAAGTGTGGTCATTTTGACGAGAAAATAAATAAAGAAAGGACAATTATGTGTTCTACGGTTGTTGCAAAAGTTCGCATTTGCAAGACTGCTAGCTTTTCATTCCACCTTTAAATCCTTTTTCAGTAATAGCAACGCGTGCGTGTAATACCCCTGGTATTACACGCGATTATAGGCAACGGTGACCGCTTACCATCTGTCGGACCGAAAGCTCGTAAGCCACATTTGTTCATTTGTTGTTTCAAAAACAGAATAAGGGATAAATTTAATATGGCGCTATGCCTCCTTTAAAATGTGCCTTTAACTTTTTGAATGGTAGCGGCACACCGACGGCCATACAAGTATAATTTTACAAATGATATAGCTGTGGTTAGGGATCTCCGTGACCACGACTACTGAAAACTAACCGAAATGTTGGTATAGTAATATAATAATCTTATGCCCGCAATTTTATCCGCGCGACCAATTTTCATGTTATGTTACGATCACGTTATGGATCACGTTAGGTATTATATTTATATCTATACTAATATTATAAAGAGGATAAATTAGATTTTTGTTTGTTTGTTTGTTTGTTTGTAAGAATTTAAGTCAAAAACTACTCAACCGATAATAAAAATTATTTCTACATTAAAAAGCTATATTACTACCGAGTACCATATGCTTGAATTTGTTTAGTAACAAGTACTGTTGTTAACATAACTTAAACTACTTTTACGCAAGTGAAGCCGCGGGCAAAAGCTGGCAGGTTGCTAATATTTTGAACACAGCAGGCAACTAAAATCGCATCTTTATTAAAATTCGTACAGTGGTTTTTTTCGAACAGACAAACAAGTAAGAAATCTAAATTCAAATCTTTATTGCTTTGCCACAATATAGTAGGTATGTATAGAATTTTTGTAAATATCACTAAATACCGTTTATTTAAAAAAATATGTCCTAAATGTCTAGATTAGAACTTAGTTACCGTTTTATAATATAATTGACCAACAAAATAAGCTGCACTATAATCCATAAAACAATGTTTGCAAAAGCAACTCAATGTAAACTATCTACCGGTCAGCAATAACACATTTGTTTACATAACACATGTGCCTTATGACTGAAGCGAGTATACAATGAAATCGATCCGTCGACGATGTCACGAATGCCAAGAACTACATTATTGATATTTATGTGGCAAAGCTCATTCATAGTATTATTACATGTGACTCATAATCCTGTACCTCTAGCCTCCCGCTCCATAAAAATAACCTTGAATAAACACAATTAGATTTTATACAATTGACAATTTCAGACGGCCCAGATAATATTTTTACTTAACAGTGACATCGCGAGGCCGTTTTCATTGCAGACGTCTAAACAAGCAATATAGTGTCAATATTCGTTCAGCCAATTTACTTATATGTTTAATGGCTCTTAATACAGTTAGCGTTTATGTAGAGCGCGAGACATGTCTGGGTGTGTTATACTGACGTCATCGATTTATCTACTAATTTTATTGCTTTTTAAAGATTGCCTAGTTGGTTAAGTGTCTGAGACTTATGTATTTCTCTGTATTATGCCCTTTTTATTTAAGTTCTTGGCAAGAGGGTTACACCGTAAAGAATTATGGAATATAATTAAAGAGTAAAATACACAAAAATATGATGTAACGACAAAAATAAGTTATTATGTAAATTAAAGTGCAAAATACACAAAAACAGTTACAATGTTATCTGTAAATATGTTGATTTTAACAGCGATCCTCCCTCGTAAATGGAACTGGAATGAAAATGGATATACATTGTATATAAAATATACATTGTAGCTTTTTAAACGTTTGTAGGTAAGTTCATACATTATAAAAAACGTACAATAACTAGTGCTTAGATTTACCATAAATAATTACTAATCAAATCATATTTATTTGGTAATTATTGGATATTTTGTCATATTTATATGTCGGCCTCCATGGCGTAGTGGTTAGTGTAACCGACTGCAACGCCTGAGGTCGCTGGTTCGATTCCCGCACAAGTCAAACATTTTATGTGCATGAACATGGATGTTTGTCTTGGTCTGGGTGTTTCTATGTATAATATGTATGTATTTACAAAAAAAAAGTATATAAGTATGTTTATCCACTGTCTAGTACCCATAGTACAAGCTCTGCTTAGTTTGGGGTAGATGTGTTGTGTGTATGTGGTAGAATATTATTATTATTATTTATTAAATCTGTAAGTGGCTTTCATTTTATTCAATTATTAAAGCTTAATCAATAGCGCAATCACTAAATCAAAGTTAGATTAAATATAAATATTATCATATGTGGGATGCTTAAGTTTAGTTCATGCCATTGTCTACCACACGTCAAAGGACTGTATTATGAAAAGCAAATAAGCTTGCATCCAGCTGTATCCTACTTAGGGTTGCACGGTAACGAAATATAAATATCAAACATCCGCGTATAAAAGTTATGTTGGTACACGAATTTTATTTTGAACTGCACAAATGCCGGTCTCTGCGACTGTTGTTGATGCGAACAACGGTTCCTGACAAATATTTGTGTGATCCACAAATGGTTGTTCCGAGTCTGGATTTTCTTTGTGTCCTTTGTTTGAGTGTTTGTAAAGTACAGAAATTATTCCTAGAGCGGGACTTGTCTTTACATAGTGATAAAAAAAATTAAGTCGTAACTAAAAAAGCAAGTTCTTCGAGATACTTAATATTGCGATAAAATCTAAACAAGTCACGATATATTTATATACTTATGTGACATTGTCAACAGTAATAATACATCAGTTTTTAAAAATTTAGTTCACCCAAGTTATAATAACTCTTATAAGAGTTTATCAAATCATCATAATCAAGACATTCTTGCAAATTTATTTTATAATGGAAGTAATATTTACTTCATTGATACATACATAGTTAGCCACTTATTCGATAGCTAGTTGTAAAGTTCAAACAATAAAAACTGTTGTTTGCTGGTAACCATATGACATCTTTACAAATCTACTAAATTCAGTCAAGTTTCGATCGTATAGCAGCCCTAACTCTTATCTGCCTTTTGCTAGTTCTCAAGGAGCTTTCACGTGAACTCGGACCATAATCCTTTATGTTTTGATTCACAATTTTACCCAGTACACTTACATGCGTTTGCATCTAACTCTATTGTCTTATTATAGTTGCCTTACAAACAGAATTTGCACAATAAGTATTTTTTTAAATTTGCTTATTAAGACTGCTCCCGCACTAGTAATAACTCCAGTGCCACGGGGAATTTTACAAACATTCAAACAACGGACACAGAGAACACCCAGATTCGGAACAACCATTTGTGTATCATACAAATTTTTGCCCGATCGAACCCACGACACTCAGTTCAGGGACAGTGGCGAGATGACCACTTAAATCACTACGCCACCAGTTCTGCTGAAGTCGAGTCTAGTAGATATAAACAGGATAATATTGTTATAGTTCGTTTTTGTTCATAAACGAAAGTTTCAAAGTAGGGATGCTCTTACTTTGTTTGCTTAGTTGCCGAGAAAGTTGCACTTTTCCTTTCAAATAATATCTTTTCCGTTTCGTTCCGTATCCTCATTTGAGGGGTCTATTTATAGCTCATAGAATATTGTTGGCCAAACTTTATTTCCTTTACCGTGAGGCATAGAACGTGCGCTGTTTGAACCAAAAATTAAATTGTCTTAGCTATATGATGATCACTGCTACTCGAAGGCACATAGCGATTCATATCGCTTGAATCCTTATGAGTCAGTTTTATTTCTATGTCGAGATAATGGACTGAACGGACAGACAGTAAATACAGTACTTGAGAATGCCTCTTCCCAATTGTATCGAATCGAAGAAGTAAACAGTCTATATTTGTACATATATTACGACTACAACTTGCTGATTCAAGAACTCAAATATAATTCACTATCTAGGAATAAACTCCTGTACCATGAGGGTTCTTTCGCAGACATTGAAAAACCGACGAAGATTCGAAAATGTGTTGTGTTATTTTAAAGCACACTACACATTACTCAAATTAAACGCATCACCTGTATCAAAAATACCTAGCCTAGACAACAACTATTTAGTAGACCACATACATGTCTATCTATACGTAGAGATAAATCACATCAAGCAGCGCATTTATTGTGACGATGTCACTATTTAACCTACTTCGCAACATGTGCTGATAACATCAGATTTTTCTTGTGCTTCCTCATTCCTTCCTCAGACTTGTACAATGGAATTGTCCATAACAAGTTGAGCGTTCTTTAGTATTTACCTTAACGAGAAACAATAATAGACGCAATAAAAAAGAATTATTACTTCCAATGATCTTATAATAATCACCTATTATTTTTATTGACCACTTAACGACAAAACCGTCACGTCGCATGTAAATATTGAATCAACAGATTGCCACATTAATATTAGAAAGACAAGGATAGAGATTCCAGTTTTTAAAGGAGTGAACGAGAGATGATATAGTAAGGATCGATGAAGATTAATTTGTTATCTATTTTAGAGTCTAACAGGTTTATAAATGAGTTAATAGTTTTGGGCGGAATAGGAATGCAAAGGGCGTCGACCGAATTTGGAATGTTAAGTTTTTATAACGAAGGAGAGCAATAATTTTAAATATTGTAGAGCAATTACGAGTTTTGTTAATGTAAAAGGTTTTATTAGATTATTTATTTGTAATTATGGACTATTTCGTTAGTTTGATTCAGAAGCGAATTTGAAGTAATAGGTCTTTAATAATTCTGCCAATCCTAAAATTTGCAGAAATCTTAAAGTCGTTGGATGTTAATTTACTTGGTCTTGTTATGGCATATCTGTGGCTTAAGTTCGCGGTTATGTTTCTACTTCTTAGTACTTCTTCCTACTTCTTAGTGCATTACAGGCATGAGTTTATGCATGCAACTTTGATGTTTGACTAATATTACCTCATTTATATATACGACTTACATAAATCATGTTAACCAGTTCTTGACAGACAGATTCTGGCTCATGTCAAAATGTAGACATAATTCAGAAGTATAGTATTCATTCTAACCCTCGTATGGAGTACCGAAAAGGTTCATTTAAATTGACTTTACCTAAGCAACGGTTTATAGGCAGTGCTCACGAGTATACGGTTACTTGTGTGGGTATATTACGGTTAATGAATAGTGACACTCGCTTCAATCACACTAGAAAAGTAATTATCGCTTGACAGCTCTCGTTTACTTTACGGGGATGTCTCTCATTTGATAGATGGAAGCAATTAATAGAGACAATTACTGTTGTTTGCATAAAATTTAAAGCGATTTCCAAGTTTATAATGATTATAGGAGCTTTCCCGAACGGTGCTTTAAATCTGTTAGTCTATATTTGTTGAGTTTTCCTTTTAACAACAAATATTTATTAAAATACTTGATGACTGGCGGCCCGCCCCGACTTAGCCTGATTTTAAAATACATTTATTATGTATACTATGTCCATCTAGAATGATGTATGTACATACCTAATTCTTAAATACGTGCACAGCATTCAGCTTACTCATCATACACACAAACTCATAAAATATTCGTTTACTCTCTTTTAAATTGATTAGTATAGATTGTCTGTTTCTGCATTGCTTTTAACTATAGAGATCGACTTATAACTTCGTTGGGTTACGAAACGTTGGGGATGACTACCTTTTTCCTATGTTCAATTGTATTTATTATTATATCTTTTAAAACTATGTATGTATGGTGATTCAAATAAAACATTCTTCTTTCTTTCTTTTGACTTTGGCTAAAGTAACAACCTCACCAAGTGTTGTGAGCTCAATTCCTTCATGAGACAAAAAAATGCGTAATCCATACATATCCAAATTATGGGGTGGATTTTGTGTCCGTTGTTTCAATGTAGCTGCTGGATAGGATATAATACTTTTTTAAAAGAGAACAGCAAAATACTGCACAGAAGATAAATTACTGTTAATATCATTCAGCTCTTAATTGCCTTGCTCTTTTAGGGTCAGCATTAAAGTGATCATTTTTGCATTGCAGGTCTTCGGCATGCGGCACGAATGCTGCAACAACTTTGTATATTACTACAATTATTAATTGTATGACGACCTTAGCCGGCTGTCAACAGAAACAGACACAATCGGCATAGTGTACACAATCGTTCATCGTCTTGCTCCAATGTCGGGAATGTGGGTCGTACTAGTGTGTCGTCGCCGTGTCTGTGTGCGTGTGTGCACATCTGTGCAATCAGAGGTGCGCGATGACGTCACCACGATAATACGGTAATATTATATTTAAATGAAGCTCCACTTCGTCGATAATGTTGTATATAGGGTTCCAAACACACAACAACTAAGGTTCTTCTTAGCTTGGTTACTACAACAGTAGGTAAGCAGGTATAACCCGAGCCGGGCTATCCCAGACTCAGCGACATCCCAGGTTTTAGTAAATATTCAATAGTGCTTTTTATAAAACTATTTCTCATAAAGTTTATGAAATGATCTGCTTCAGCCAATAAAAATAAGTATAACATCAATATCATATATTTTGGACAATATTAGATTACATTAAAGCTCATCAAAAGAAACGAAAAATATTCAGCTAATTTATACAATAGTATTAATTAACGTCACTAGACGCATTTTAAATATTTATTTAAAATAAAATAAAATATTTATATTATTGATACAGTTGTGTTCGAACCGGTGAGTCAAGGCGTTGCAACGTATTAACCTGAATGACTTCAAGTTAAATAATGGAAATTCTGTCACTGTGCAAGTATTTGAACATTGATACAATGTATTATTCGTATGCAGGAGCGCTCCATAACATCGCGATGATGAATAACTAAAGATACGTTTTACCCCAAAGATAAAATGAGTAAAAGAAAAGACATTTTTTTTAAAGATAAGGTCCTTTCTGAATAGAGGATACTTTACAAAAAAATTAAAGTAATGGCTGAATTAAATAATGGACAACTAGAATTGTATGGATCACATAAATTTTTGTCCAGAACAGAGGTCGATCCCACAGTACTTGGCAAATCGTAGTACGGTCGAGGCCGAAACTTTTAAGCATTGAAAAGAGTTAAATTGTCTAGATGTCAAATTTTCTTTTATTTTTTATAGGGGTTATGACCTCCGTTAGGAAGTTTAAACTATTCCAGGCTGATCTACTTGTATAATTTATATTACAGATATAGAATATATAATCGAATTCAAAATACAATATATGTAACACTTTTAATGTCTAAGTGTTCGAAGTGCCAACAAATTTAAAGATGCATGAACTAGATTATCAAAAACGCATTCGATTTCACGGTAAGCTCAGCGAAGTTGACCGATTAGCAACACAATTAGCGATTACCATGAAAAGCAAATAACATATATTACGTACAGACGACCACAGAGAGCCAATTGGAAAAGCGACATCTGTTTCAATAGGTGTTGTGTAAGCACCCGATGATGTCAACACGAATTGATCCCAATGAGCCGAGTCAAGAATGCCACACGGAGTAGGCCCCGAAGCAAGAGACGAACTAATGTTTCACAAATGACATATTAATGAGACGATTGATAGAATCGTTGGGTTGATAGTTTCCGATGAAGTCAGTTTAGTTGTCGAAAAGATAGGTCAGACTGTAGGTTTTTAGGACGCGGCAGGAGTAGTTCTATAATGGCCCATTGACCAACAGGCCATTGCTAGTTCATCCAATTGTAAGTTAGCATATTTGAAGAATGATTTAAAGAAAGTGTCGTATTTCAGAAGTTAGGTGCACTGTCAAGAACCACAGAATTATGAAATAAAAAATAAAAACAATATATGGGCTGTCATGTAAATGAAATAGATATAATGTCCCCCAGGCCGAATTTCAGTCACGGCGGTCAATCTTAACGGAAACTGGCCATCTGCACAGGAGATATTATAGGTCACAAGCGTGTACGCAAACACAAGTGCACTCTCTGTTCCTTAACTCTCATGATGCGATGGGACGGTAATCCGGCACGACCAAAGATAGATCAGATGCAGAACCAACGGCTTTACGTGCTTTCCGAGGTATCTAACACGGCCAACTTCTTAACTCCGGGCTGCTATTGAGATTTCTTAACAGAAAAACTCAATAACTTTATGTTGGCCCGACCCGAGATTCGAAGCCGAGACCTCATGCACAGCAGTCGCATTCACTACCGCTGCGCCACGGTGGCAGTCATCGGTAATAGATATACCTATGTTTCATAGAACATGTAAGTAAATTTATGTTATTAATGCATAACATTTTATTTTATTACACATCTAAATTGATAATCGTAACGTTTGACATGTTCTTAATTTATAAGAAAGACTAAAACGAAAGCACGTTTATTAAATTAATCTATTTTGTAGTACTTATTGCCATCTAAATTACTAAACGGTAAAAGAGTGTATCTTATGGCAATCACAATAAGTTACACTCTATAGCTGTTTCTAGTTAGATCTGTCTATCCTCTTTTCGTTTTGTATTCCTAACAATTGCACGATATTTTGTTAATTTTTTAATTTTTTTTTATTCTCTAATAGGTTTGCGTTTGACCGCGATCTCACCTGATCTTAAGTGAAGATGCAGTCGACGATGGAGCACGCTTGCCTAGAAGATACCTATTCACTCGCGACTTTAAGACACCCAGATTCTAGTCATCGGGAAACACAGACTTAGGTAGCGAATTCCACTCCTCAATTCTATTAAGGCAGTCGCATTCATGCTATATATCCATTCTTAATTAGATTATCCAGATGCAAATGAGTCTTATGGATATTTAGATCATTATTCAGTGCAAAGAGTTAACATCTTGTTTCTGACTTGTTATTACGGTGTCATTACTGAGTTGGGTTGTTTTATTAGAATGACTAGGATTTAACCATTTTCAGATATGATGCGTAGATAATTTTCAGCAGATATATTAATTTTCTTTTGTAGTCTTAGCGACCGTTTAGTATTTTCAACAATCCACATTGCCTGAGCAGTAATCCAATGTATGACGAACTTTTATGTTTGTATTTTATGTAAAAGTTCTTCAAGATTTGTGTTACTCTATCAATCGGCAACCGTTGAAAATTAAAATACAGATAGATTATTGTCTAGATTAAAACATAATATTATTTCTATCCCTCAGTACAGTACATATAGATAGGTCCGAGCAGCTATAGCTCAGTGGGGAGACCAACAGACTGCAATGCAGAGGGTCTCGGGTTCGAACCCACGTCGCGCACCTCCGACTTTCGGAAGTCATATGACTTTTCGAAATTATGTGCGTATTGATTGACAATTATCGCCTGCTCCGTGCCTCAGAGAGCACGTTAAGCCGTCGGTCCCGGCTGCCATGAACATCTATGGCAGTCGTTATTGGGAGAGTGTCGACACAAAAGATCCCACTGGGTCGAAGTGTTGCTGATCTGCACTGACCGGCCCCCACATAAGATACATACCTATAGATAGGTCCAGCTGGATGATCTTTTCATTGGCAAGCATTGATATACATGCATATTGAAGCCATATTGCGACACTGTTTTATAGATACATTATTATTCCATTACATAAATTACATTTATTAGTACTAAACGGCATTGTTTGTAGTACACGTAAAATAGAATATTTAATAGCTATATCTCACTGATCTGCTACGAAATACATTTGATGTATTTCAATTAGATTCATGTAGGTCGATGAGTAATGCCCGTGAAAAAAGTATCATATGACGCCGTCCGTGTAGGTTGCACTGATTTGGAAATAAATATCGGTTTTGCATTTACTTTACGAGTCGCATGACATCTGTCAGTAACGTGTCAGGTTGAAAATTTGAAAAAGGAATACTGTAATCCAATATATCCGGGGCGCCATATTTGAGTATGTGGCAGGTGGGTGAGAGATATGTCAAAAGCTTCAAAATGTAAGAAGACTGAAATCTGTTTCTAGATCAGACAAACAATTTCACAGACCATAATAAATACATATATTATTATGTTCTGTGGTCATATATATATTATTCTAATGTAAACCATGGAGATTACCATCATATATCAAAAACCTTGCTCACCGCTATTACGTCATTTATGTTGCCGATTCTATGAATCGTGATTTTGTAATAAACATACACGTTGACATCTAAACTCAGTAGCTGTAATAAAAAACTTATTACTGGAGTTTATAAATGGTTTAATCACTTGCTTATCATAATCTCATCAAATGTAAGAATAATTGCTTCTATAATAATGTCGTTTGGTTTGCATACAATTGTTTGTATACGTGTGTTTTTTAACCTTCAGCCAGTAACTGCATGTCACGCTTGGATAAAAAAATATACAAGTGGATTATGCTGCATGTTGCCTTTGCTTTAAGCGACTTCTGTGCAATGTACTTTGCATTCATTCTTTATTCAAAATTTAATCTATTATCCGTTTAAATTTCGAATATAGAGTAAGAACTTTTTGGCGCGAGAGAATTAAAACTGCTGTCACTATTTGATTCACATCATTTGTAATTTAATTAGAATATCCCTACCAAATTGGTACGTTAATTACGGCTCAATTGCTTTCTGTTTCCGATATTTTAAATAGGTAAGTACGTCATTTATCTGAATTTTTTATACTAGTTAATCTTCAACATTTGGTCATTTTGTAAACAGTTTCAACACACTTATATGATGATCTTATATGAGGTATCATACCTCATATAAGATCTTTTTGGTTACTCTATTATCAGTTTTTATTTATATTTGGCGTGATTATCCCATCTCCTTCTTTTTAACCTCAGGTCCAAGGTAACTGGATATCGTCAATCCCAATAACTTCATAATTTAAGGAAGCTGACGCAACTTGGCTCGGTTCTGTGTATCGTACCTGGAACCACCATGGCTAGTGTTGGCACGAAACGTATCGATAAAACTTTAACGACTCTTCCTGTTGTTTGTGGGGCAGGGAAACCAGATCACATGGTGCGGGCTAATTACTACGGCGAATGTTTTAGAGCTCTTATTAGTAATAGGGATGCGAACTGAGATTGTTTGAAATCGGTAGAAAATCGGGAGAAATTCCTTACATTGAGAAAATCGTAGAAAATCGTTCCATTTCAGTATTTCGGTAGGACAAGCGCTAAATCGGTAGAAATACCGAAAAATCGGTAGCTTCGTGATCCTTCTCATAACGAATAAGTACGGGTACGAGCCTTATTCGTTATGAGAAAAATTAGCTCAATATTGACTGCACGAATGGCATATGGCGACTTGCGAACTAGTATTATAAATGTGAATGTGAGTTTGTTTGTTACTCTTTACGCCTTAACTACTCGAACGATTACCATCAAATGAACAAGCAAAAAATAACAGAAAATGGTACCTTCCATCCAGGAATAAGGTACTGATCCCGGGGGATAGGAATTAATTAACCATGTGTCCTAAAACGCGAGCGAAGCAGCAGGCAACGACTAGTATGGTATAATATTGAAGGTCGGTAACAGATTTTTTTGTGTATCGGATGAAATTATCACATACAGTGACGTATCGTACCGACAAATCAGAGTGCCTAGTGCGAGTTTGTTTTACGTTAACGCGATCGACACGTTTATGACGTTCGACGCTCCGATTGGCTCGCTCCAAGCTGTTAGCCAATCAGAGAGCCAAACGCGGTAAACGATTCGATCGCGTTAACGTAAAAACATCTCGCACTAGGCACCCACATTGCAACAGATATTACGTCAGTTAGTCTAAATTATATCAGGGCGACTGACCGACCGACTAACACATTAACACGCAGTCCAGTTATAAACACAACGTGTGACGAAACCTGACATGTTTCAAGGTTGGTAGAAAATGAGGCATTAAGTCAAAAAGGAACCTTCTTGGTGTAATTCAAGTTTTTAAGAAGTATATTTTATAAACGAACGCTTTTATATGTGACTAGCTTTGCGCGTTTCGCTCGCGAGAAGTAGGTTAGGTTATGTCAGGAACAGTATGTTTAAATAAATAATAGTTAAAATAAAACTAAAAAACACGCTTCAGAAAGTAGAAAATAATTTAATCATTTAAATTCTAAAAAGCATGGGTTGGTGGTTTTTAAAATATCTTAGAAAGGACCCCACGCTTTATACACTAAAATTAATAAATTATTTTCTACTTTTTAAAGCGTGTGTTTTAGTTTTATTAAACTATTTTTTTATTATTTTTTTTTGTTAATTATTGTATTTTCATCGGTCCTCGATAAGTGTGCAAAGTTTCAAATCAATCTGTCAGTTTGAAAGGGGTGAAAATCACGTTCAAAGATTCCGTTACATAGATTCATAGATACATAGATACCAAGCTATAAAAGCGTGTTAAAAAAAATATAGTCCATGTTGCCCGGTGATAATATAGCTTTTGTATACACGTTGACAAGGTTGCAGAAAAGGACAAAAGGTACCTTTCATCCAAATAAAAGCACTGTTACTAATCTACATTTACTCGAGTGCAGCCGCAGCCTAATTTAGTTTAATATAATAGCGGCTTAAGACAGGCGGTCACAGTTAAGTGAATAAAATCAACACTTTTTGTTTAATACAAATATAAAATAAGCTTTACCATAACAATGAATGTGTTTAAAGTTATTCCGTGTAAAAATCCTAAAATAATTAATATTCTCGCCTACAAAATTACGTAAATTTGCACGAAAAATGCAAAAACGTAAGCTCGTGTTTCGTGATTTTTAGATTATAACAGTAGAAATCTATCCTATTTTACAGCTTAAACGAAACATAAATAGTTATATTACAATTTGTCCGCCCCAAATATGTAAGTTATTGGTTGACAGTAAATATACATATTTATCAAAAAAGCACTTCAAATCCTCCATACAATTTTACTATGGCGGCCGCGCGTCGATTTGAATATGCGCCGTACGAGCTCTGTCATTAATCATTATCTGTCTTACGTTCGGCGCAGTCTTAAGGTTTTTAAAGAAATCGAATTCTATGCAGGTAAAGCCGCGAGTAAAGTTAAGTATCATGTACTGAGTAAGGGTGAAAGAAAATTTGTGAAAAGGTAAACGAATAAATAGGCACTTTACCTCGTTAGAAGAAAAAGGTTCTCAAACCGTATTCGTCTGTTGGTTTTCTTTCATTGGTATGCTGATTCCTAGCGTCCGTATGTATGCCAATAGCAACGTAACTGAAGTTTTAATCAAGTCGCGAGGGTTTTCTCACGAAACAGGAAATAAAGTACAAAATAATGTTTATTATTTATTCTTAGATATAGATACGCTTACTAACGATATAGGCCCGGCGCACATTGGCGGCACGCCACGGCAGGGGATCCTTCGGCATCCCTACATGTTAACGCACACTGACGGTAACTATGCCGTGACATTCTTAGGTATGCCGCGACGTCCTTAAGCATACCGAGGCGTTCGACAAGGACCCGTTTCGGCATAAACGACGCTAAACTAATGAAGCTAGGCGCGGGGCCGCGGGGTACGGGCGGGAGCTGTCTTGCCGCGGTATCCCGAAGACTGCCAAAGCGTTCCGAGGGATGCCGACGCGGCATGCCTAAGCATACCGCGTTATTAATTTTGTACTTACGACTGTTAACATTGAAATTTCAACTTTATTTCCATACGATTAAGTTATATTTTTATTCGTCGCCTAAAAATAATAATAATATTCTACCACATGCCTAAAAATACCTTGCCATGCCGTGCCGCTAATGGGCGCCGAGCCTTATGTGAATTTTGCTAATTTTGCATATATTTGACTCGATGGCGTAGTGGTTAGTGTAACCAATGCCACGTCTGAGATCGCGGGTTTGATTCCCGCACAAGTCAAACATTTGTGTGCATGAACATGGACGTTTGTCTTGGTTTGGGTGTTTCTATGTATAATATATACGTATTTACAAAAATAAAGTATATAGGTATGTATGTTTATCCATTGTCTAGTACCTATAGTACAAGCTCTGCTTAGTTTGACCTAGACGGTGTTGTGTGTATGTGATAGAATAGAATATTATATTATTTCATAGTGTATTTTAAGTTAAAATAAGAGACAAAACCATAATAGTATCTAAAAAGTTAATAGGTATGTTTTTTAATAATTTTGTTTATTTCTCTCAGAAGAGCAGGTATGCTAATACGTTCCGATTACGATTCCTATAAATACACCATTAACTATAATATAATAATAATAATATTCTATTACATACACACAACACCATCTAGCCCAAAACTAAGCAGAGCTTGTACTATGGGTACTAGACAATGGATAAACATACTTATATACTTTTTTATTTTTATAAATACGTACTTATTATACATAGAAACACTCAGACCAAGACAAACATCCATGTTCACGCACACAAATGTTTGATTTGTGCGGGAATCGAACCCGCGACCTTAGGCGTGGCAGTCGGTTACACTAACCACTACGCCATTGAGTCGTCTGGTTACGTTATGTTGGTACATTGTACTATAAAAAAGATACAGTACAATGAACCATAATAAGTTTGAAAAACAAGATTTTTTATGTTATATGGGGTGTATTACAGAACCTTACATGGTCTTTAAATCTTTAAGACATTACTATTGCACCTAATATAATCTTAGTGTCGTGGCTAACTCAAACATTGAAGCCACTTATAGCAAACTAGATGTGCCCGCGGTTTCCCGTGGGTCGTAGCGTGATGTTATATAGCCTATAGCTTTCTACGATAAATGAGCTATACAATAAAATAATTTTTCAATTTGAACCAGTACTTCCTGAAATAAGCGCGTTCAACCAAACAAACAAACGCTTCAGCTGTATAATATTAGTATAGATAAAGATATCAGAATAATCATCCATGTCCTTATCCTAACTACTATAATGCAAATGTTGTATAATGCAAAAATTGTTTATTTGTTTGTTACGTTTGCACGCCTTAACTACTCGACTGATCATCATGAAATTTCGTATACACGTTGTTTGGGGAATAGAAAAGAACATAGAGTACCTTTTATTCAGAAAAATGTGCTGTTACTACTCTAACGTAAACAACATTTATGTGAGCTATAGCGTGGGCAAAATCGAGTATAACATAAATATATGCTTCGTGTGAAGTTTTTATCCTTAAATCTTGGTTCTTCATTGACCGATGTAGCCACAAGCATACCATCACTACGAAAGAATGTAATAGTTCTACTTAGCTGCAAGCATACCGATCTAAGTGCTAAGTAAGTAATATATTATGTACGCTAATAGCCGATAGACTAGATAACATGCTTAAAATAGATAACATTGTGAAGCAGTCTGTTGATGAAATAACCACGTACTTATCTTATGGATAAGAAGCAAATCGTTATTATAGCTAACACAAACCATTGTATGGTTTCTATTGGCTCTGAATAGCGATCTTTATCACACAAGGACGACCAGTAACTATACTAAATGCCTTTCAGTTAAGGGGAAAACATTATGTTCTAGGGAATTTTTGGCAGGATATGCTTTATGAATGAACTTCATCTTCTCTCTTACCTTTATTATTCCCAAGTCACTTGGGGTCGGCTTTATCTGGTCTAACCGGATTTGACTGATATCAGTTTTTACACGGAGCGGCTGCCACCTGACCTCCGCAACCCGAAGGCTAACGATACCCTAAGGCTAGACCAGTGTCAGGATATTAGAGGGTACTGTCTTTCCCAATAACGACTGCCATAGATGTTCATGGCAGCCGGGACCGACGGCTTAACGTGCTCTCCGAGGCACGGAGCAGGCGATAATTGTCAATCAATACGCACATAATTTCGAAAAGTCATATAACTGCCGAAAGTCAGAGGTGCACGACGTGGGTTCGAACCCGAGACCCTCTGCATTGCAGTCTGTTGGTCTCCCCACTGAGCTAGAATGAACTAACTTATGATTGAACTAATAATAATAATATTGTCTTATGTTTACGCGAATGAAATAATATACATTGAAATTAAACAAACTTTATACGGATTTTATCGCGTTGTTTATTTTTTATAAAACACTATTATTGCATAATTTTGAAACTTTAAACTACTATTGTTAAACACTTTTACTAGTTCCTAGTCTCTCCATGACCATGGCTGCTGAAAAGCAACCGAAACGTCGGGAATAGTGTAACGTAAATAGCTTAAATTAAAGTAAAGTGGTAAGAAGTAACTAGTAAAAATGTTTAATAATAGTAGTCTAAAGTTTCAAAATTATGTAATAATAATATCAGCCCTGTATTAAACTGTCCCACTGCTGGGCACGAGCCTCTTCCCATAGTGAGAAGGGTTAGGCCATAGGCCACCGCGCTAGCCAAGTGCGGGTTGGCAGACTTCATATATTTTCGAAAATATTACGGAGAACACTCAGACATGCAGAATTCCTCACGATAGAAAACCTTCACCGTTAAAGCGAGCGATAATTAACTATTTAATACGCACATAACTTTGAGATGTCAGAGATGCGCGCCTTGGGATCGAACCGAGACCTCTGCGTGGCACTCCAACGGTTGCCTATTAGCTAGCAAGCTTTATGTAGTATTATAATTTTTATGTCAATATTAACATCGGAGGAAAGTATTCTAGACGCTAAAATAAGTAGCCTCCAACAAAACGGTGATGTTATTCCAGTCGGTTTAAGTTTAGCGTGTCCTTGATCTAACGAAACGATTCTTTGTTACAGCACGTTTGAAGTCAGCAATGCGTACATAACTAGACAGAAATAAATGATGGAATCCGCAATGACGTCACACCATGTTCCATCAACATGCGTACACGCACACACCCACGCGGATACAATATTGTTTATTGTTTTATATTGAAGTTTATTGTGTTTTTGCTGTAGGCATTGATAGCTATAATCGAATATCTATTCTGATTCGGATGTGGTTTATTGTTTTAATTTAAGCATTAAGAACACACTGACGGGATATTGAGACCTATGATAGTTTTCAGTTGCTATAAAATCTGAAAAGTATATTTAATATTAGGAATAAGGGTAGTTTAAAATTGTTTAAGTCACAATTCGTACCGTTGACATTTGCCAGTGACAATCGCTTATCGCTAAGTCTAATATTTTCCGGATTGCGTAAAGGAACACCGTCTAAAGAAAACCTTTGACATATCGTCGGCTAAACTTTAGCATAACTTAACTCGTTCAACTTCAGCCAGTTTCATGTTACTCGATAAGTTATCAGAAACAACCATTAAAGACAGGTACTACTTTATAAACTAACTTAAACTTCAAATGATAACATTACCCTGTTGAAAGTTACAAAGTACGTAAACTTTTGGCGATAGACGCCTGTCTAAATACTGTTTATGTATTTTAGAGCAGGAATGTTAAGGATGTACGATTTTTAGACGAGGATGTGTGATTTAGACGTCTATTTCCGAGAATGTGGGCAAGGATCTGGATGTTTAGACAGTCATATCTGTAAGTATCTCCCGATAGAACACTTTAGGATTCTCTCTTAAATCTCAAATTTAGCATAAATGGGCTACAGAAGATGCAATACAATTAGACAACCTTTTGTTCCTATGCCGCTGTAAGTTGGGCTTTTAGGTTCCCTAAGTAGGCACTTTGCTATTAATTCTCTATTAATAGTCATCAGTCACCTTTGTCCTTAGGGACAAAAATGGCTGCTTTACTTAGGTAAAGCAACATAAAACTTGTATAATGCAACTGCAAAGACGTGCAACATCGCTGAAGCCATTGATGCACATAGTGATGTCATAAATTATGAGGATGTAAATGTCATTACAACCCTACAGTTCACGGATGAATGCCTTTGTTGGTTAAGTCTAGTCCAACATAGGCTCTAGTGTTGGAATAACAAAGTTTTGTTTACAAACTTCTGCTGACCATGTTTATTATGAGGAAAGTTTGTACATCGTTTAAAATTTTCAGCATCACTCAGTTGTATTTAGAACATTAATTTTGTAAAGTGAAAAGTTTGGCGTTGTGTACTTTAACCTTAATTACGGAAGGCAATATTTTGGTGTGAACTACAGACAGTAAGTTATAAGGATAGCTTCCATCATGGAGAACCTCTCTTGTTATTTACATTTAATATTTATTATTTAATAATTGATTACTCCATGGATGGCGTAGTGGTTTAAGTGACTGCCTCGCCACTGCTACCGCACCGTGTGTTGTGAGCTCGATCCCCAAACGCGACAACAAATTTTGTGATCACTGATCACAAATGGTTGTTCCGAATCTGAGTGTTCTTCGTGTCTGTTGTTTGAATGTTTGTAAAGTACCCCGTAATACCGGATTTATTAATAGTGCAGGAATAGGCCAGTAAAAAAAAATTATATATGATTTAAATAAATAGTTACATATAAGCTTAGAGAGTATTTCTCGTTGTCATGTTAGTTATGAATTATATATGTCTTATAATTATTTTGTATTCCTGTTCATTATTGATTTGAAAAGAAGAATCATCTTTTTATGTAGAATATACACTGTCTCTTTGCAAGTTTAAGTATGTGCTTGTCCACGATTAAAATTTTTACTTTAACAAAAATAGTAGAGATGTAGATATAAGTTAGTTTATTCAAGGCTACTGCAGCTCACAGGCCCCTTACCTCATAAACACGCGCATCACAAACAACTCGATACAAACAAACTCCCATACTGAAATAATTTAGTTCGAGATAACGTAAACACGTTGGATACCTTTGCCCACGCGCACCGGGGTGGTCGTATCTATTTAAAAAACGAACCTTTCTAAATAACTAATCGTGGCATTTTCTAGTAACAATTCCGTGATCATATTTTTCTTTAACTATGTTTAAAGAATTCTCGTTAGTTAAGAGTTATGTGTTTTTTTGGTACTAATAAAGATGTTTTCATTGTAGTAGGCACAAATTAAACAGTATCTGATGGTCGGCTCAATACACAGCGCCAAAATGAATGCACTCACACATACACGGTGCGTCAAAGCAAATTCAAAGCCCAGTCGGGTTAAAACCATTTGTATCATGTCGAATTTAATGTCTTAGACATTCTTAGTATTCTGCCCATTCGTATTTTAATACGTAGGCCAATGTTGGACCGTACATGTAATCTTCTCTTTTACCTTTATTATTACCAAGTCACTTGGGGTCGGCTTTTTCTGGTCTAATCGGATTTGACTGATATCAGTTTTTACACGGAGCGGCTGCCACCTGACCTCCGCAACCCAAAGGCTAACGATACCCTAAGGCTAGACCAGTGTCAGGATATTAGAGGGTACTGACTTTCCCAATAACGACTGTCATAGTGTTCATGGCAGCCGGGACCGACGCCTTAACGTGCTAATATACATAATGTTATTATATGTTACATTAAGTAATTACGATAAAGGAAAACATCTATTTATATGTAGAAACTGAATTGCTAATTCACGTTCGTACCTCGAAGTCCAGATACAACGTTTTTTTCTTTATAGAAATCGTATACTATTTTCTATTTGAAACTACAAAGACTACTAGGATTAGGAATGATCCTTGCCAGTGACTTTGCAAACATTCAAACAACGGACACAAGTACATATATAACACCCAAACTCGGATCAACTATTTGTGTATTACATAATTTTTGGACGAACCGGGGACTGAACTTACAACTCTTGGCGCAGTGGCACTAGCGCGAAGACCATCGCTACTGGATAATGTTAATCGCTGAATCCGAACTAATATTATAAATGGCGTAGTGGTTAGTATAACCGACTGCCACGCCTGAGGTCGCGGGTTCGATTCCCGCACAAATCAAACATTTGTGTGCATGAACATGGATGTTTATCTTGGTCTGGGTGTTTCTATGTATAATATGTAAGTATTTACAACAAAAAGTATATATGTATATATATCCATTGTCTAGTACCTATAGTACAAGCTCTGCTTAGTTTGGGCTAGATGGTGTTGTGTGTATGTGGTAGAATATTATTATTATTATTAACTACTCGACCGATCATTATGAAATTCGCATACACGTTGTCAGGGGAACATAAAAGGATATTGGGTACCTTTCACCCAGAAAAAAAAAACTGTTACTAATCCAACCTAACTTAAATTTACGCAAGCGAAGCCGCAGGCAAAGTCTAGTATGTGTAATATTATCTTGTTATAAAATTTTGTTACATCACAGCAATGATCTTTTAGCCAACGTGGACATTTTGAAAGGTGCCTTTAACTGAATGTAGCTGAACTATTAGCTGGAAGGTTGCAAAGCTTTTATGATTATACTAACTTACAATCATATTTAAATAACTACGAATGATGTCAACCACGAGGTTTTTATTTAATAGCTCTATATATAATGCTAATCACTCTGTCTGTTATTTCATACTAGACTTTGTCTGCGATTTCACTCACGTAAATGTAGCTTAGGTGAGGTTAGATTTGTAACAGTCTCTTTTTCTTGATGAAATGGTATCCTATGCCCTTTTCTGTTTCCCTGACAATATGTATGCGAAATTTAATTATGATCGGTCGAGTAGTTAATGCGTAAAAGCGTAACAAACAAACAAACTTACATTCGCTTTATAATATTAGTTAGGATACGTCGATCGTACGCTGTCAAAGGCTTACTTTGACAGCGTACGATCTGAAATTATCTATCTGTATAGTTGTACTGTTGTTTGTTTGAATGTACCTTGCAGATTTGTTTCTATCATAACAGCAAGTGGGTGAGCTGTTTATTTATTAATTTACAAAAATTTTCTCGCGTCTTCGCTCGCCTAAATGTCGGTTATGTCAATTTTTTGTCCTATCCATCGGGAACAGTACCTTTGTATGATTACGAATGTGAGTTTGTTTGTTACGCATTCACGCCTTAACTACTCGACCGGTCATCATGATCGTATACACGTTGGTAAGGGTACATAAAAGGACATAGGACACCTTTCATCCAGAAAAACAGAACTACATCCGAGCGAGGAGCCGCGGACAAAAGTTAGTTGCTATCATCAGTAAGGGACAAATACGGCTCCACCTTGGACCTCTTCTTATTTTTGGTGATGGCAGCAACATATTAAGGAGTGCTAGAAGTTCAACTTATCGTAAAATAACAACAAAAGGACTACTATGACTAAAGAATAAGAGTAAATCTTCTGCCAAGCAGTCAGCTTAATAGCCGGTCACAATCGATTCTTAGAAAACAAATTCTATTTTCGTCTGCATGTTATATGTACAAGGCTTTATAATACTTCTCTTTTTTGGTATAATATCAACCCTGTAGATCAACTGACCCACTACTGGGCACTGGCCTTCTCAGAGTGAGAAGGGTTAGGCCATAGTCCAGTACGCTGGTCTAGTGCGGGTTGCCAGGCTTCAAATATCTTCAAAAACATTATGAAGAACTCTTAGACATGCAGGTTTAGCGAACTATAATTAAATATTCAATCTGTCAAGTCAGACATCACTATAAATGTTTTGTGTCTGGCCATCGGTGTGCCGCTGCGACTCAATATGTTTATACACGCATAACTTGGAAAAGTAAGAGGTCTTGGGATCGAACTCGATATCTCTGCGGGGCTATCCAACGATCTACTATCATACTTTATTCTGGTATTCCACTATTAATACTAACCAATTGGAGACGCACCTTAACACGTAAGGCATACCTAACGTACAAACAAACACTCAGACGGTTAAAAGAGCCAGCTGTGGAACTCGGTCAAACGTTAGTACTTGTTGAAAACATCAATATCTTTGTTTCAATACGTTGTATATCGATCATATCACATGTATGTCGGAAACGCTAAGAAACTCGTTGTGGAATGCGGATTGCGTATTTTTATACAATTTTGCACATGAGATGTTACAAACTGTCTTATAAATATATTGAGTTATTTGTGGCACAGGGTAATAGTGGAGTGTGTAATGAATTATTTTTACTATATTTTGCCCACGGGTTCGCTAGCGTAAATGTTGGTTATGTTACGTTAGTAACAGTACTTTTTTCTGTCCCCCTGACAACGTGTATGCGAAATTTTATTATGATCGTTAGAGTAGTTACGGCGTGAAAGCGTAACAAACAAACAAACAATAACTCACATTCGCATTTATAATATTAGTTAGAATTTATTTTTGTTAAGCTTCCGCCTACTCTATTGATTGCGTGTGCAGAAATAATCGTTTGTGATGGTTCGTCCAAGGAATTTTCTAAGCTAGAAAATGAGATCTAAAACTGTATCTATTTGACAACAGTAAGCTTGCTCTCTGTTACTTACAATCGAATTTATTTAATTGAAATGGCTTTGGGATTTAGTAAAAAGTGGCACACGTATCAGGTGCAGTATTCTATATGTCTTCTCGCATTATCAATCGAATACATATGTGGGCAGACCGCAGACATCTACTCACAAACGTATGTTGTACAGGAGGCGTATGGTGCGATAGAACGTACAAGCCACAAGATATATTATACATAATATATCTTGTGGCTTGTACTGATTGAGTGTTGATTATATAGACTCTATGAAGGGTGTGGTCCTCACATAACCAACCGTTAACAATGTTATGATGGATTTTCGTGTTCAACACGGACAAATTGTTAAATTGAATTAAATAAACCAGTAACACCGACAATCAGGTACAAATATGTAGGTCCGGAATCATCAGCGTGAGTGATTGACCAGTTTTTTAAGAAGACGGGTTACTTTCCATACTCTGGGTTGCGAGGACAGTTATTACTGAAGCATGTTTGGAATGCTACGGGCGCCGTTACATCGAAAACGTGCACAAGGGGTCGATTCTGTAAGTATGAAATCATTTAGTGCACTGCAAAGTTTTTGTGTTATAAGAAGCTCTTGTCCAAAAATCGAGAAAGATGGCGTATACTTCACCGACAAAGTATAACATGGCCACCAAGAATAGCACGTTTGTTGGTAAGTGGTTACTGCAGGCTATAGAATCTCGATATCACTTGTACGTTGCCGTCTATCCAGTAAAGGGATTGCTGACAGCATTCTTGCGCTCTGTAACATCTACTCACAACACAATACAAAACTATTTTTCTATTTCCTTCACGCTGTCAGAGATAAACTTATTTATTTTTATAACAGTCAAAGTATCTTGATCCTATAGCGATTTTAGCTTAATATATGGTGATGTTACTGCCGATATGAATGTAACTAAATTTGTTGCAGTTAGCAAAGGTATATCGAATGTATAGGCACATAACGTTGGGCTGTTAAGAATGTTTATATAAAACATAAGTTTCTCTTACTATATAAATCATATCCTTGTCCTAACTAACATTATAAATGTGAATGTAAGTTAGTTAGTTTGTTTTCACGCCTTAACTTTTTGACCAATAATCATGAAATTTTGCAAACACGTTGTCTGGTATACAAAAAAAGACATAGGATACCTTTTATCCACGAAAAAAGTACTGTTCCTGAGAGATTGGTATTTATAACAATATCTACATTAAAGAGCAAAGCTGCGGGCAAAATCTAGTTAGTTTATATTTTATTAAATTTTTAGAAGTAAATATATTATAGACAACTGTTAGCGGGTGTATACACGCATAGAAAGTACAGATATAAAGAAGATGCATACAGGGAATCTATCTGTGGACCATACAATAGTTTTTCGCGTACGAAGATCAAATTCACTTTCATAGCGTTGCTAGTACATACACTCCTACTTAAGCCATTGTGTCATCAGTGCGAATTGTGGATAAAATTTATTAAATTCTACTTTTAAGATACGTCAACATTATATTGAGTTGAATGTTTTTTTTATAGTAATATACTTACTGTAAATATGCAATAAATATATAAATATTTTAACTGCATAAATACACCAGAATGAACGCCAATGGCATGTATTACTTGTGTCAATGTAATTAATTAATGTTTGTGTAAAATGCGAAGCGCCTCAATGTCATTTTTTATTTCTTGGATGAGGAACCGTGTCGCCTGTAATTACTTTTCGTAATATTTCTTGTAGTTGTTCAGTTTGAAGTTGTTCGAAACAACGATTAAACTTAAAAGCCAAGCAAAGATATATAATAGCCTCGCTGATTTCAGCATGAATGGGCCGGCTCGACCGGGGAACTACCTGGGGGACTACCTTCTCACAGAATATCGACGTGAAATAGCAGTATTCCTACTGTTGTGTTTCGTTCGGTGAGAGAGAGTGCCGGAGGCCCAATCACCCTTATTCCCCCTTCTCGCTCCTTCTACTTCCCACTTCTTTTCCTAAAGGGTTGGCAACGCGCAAGTGATGCCTCTGGTGTTGCAGGCGTTTATAGGCTACAGTGACCACTTACCATTAGGTGGGCCGTATGCTTGTTTGCCACCGTAGTTGTATAAAAAAAAACGCCGATATTATATTTGTATCTTATGTGGGGGCCAGTCTGTGCAGACCGGCGACACTTCGACCCAGTGGGATCTTATGTGTCCACACTCTCCCAATAACGACTGCCATAGATGTTCATGGCAGCCGGGACCGACGGCTTAACGTGCTCTCCGAGGCACGGAGCAGGCGATAATTGTCAATCAATACGCACATAATTTCTAAAAGTCATATAACTTCCGAAAGTCAGAGGTGCGCGACGTGGGTTCGAACCCGAGACCCTCTGCATTGCAGTCTGTTGGTCTCCCCACTGAGCTATCACTGCTCGATATTACATTTAGTTGAATCTTATTTTATAATAATATACTGTACTTAAGAAAGAAATATATAAATATTCTAATTGCATAAATACACCATAATGAACGCTAATGGCATGTATTACTTGTGTCAATGTAATTAATTAATGTTTGTGTAAAGTGCCAAGCTCCTCAATGTCATTTTTCTTGGACGAGGAACCGTGTCGCTTGGTATTACTTTCCGTAATACTTCTTGTAATTGTTCAGTTTTGAAGTAAAGCTTAAAGTCAAAGTCAAAAATAATTTATTCACTTCGGTCACAAAGGTTACTTTGTGACCTAAGTGAATAAATTATTTTAAGTGTTAACTTATGAACGTCAAAGGGGTTAGTGAGTTTATTACATTTACTGAATTTACATTTATGTATGTTAGTTGCAAGATTCAGGCAAAAGGTTGAGCCTATGAGAAGATACCTGCAAGAAACTGAAGGTCACTCTTTTAAATCGCCTTATAATTTCAGTATTTTACAACTCATTTATGTATCAGGTGTTGCAGTCATTATGCCATATGTCACTGTCCATATAAAACTAAATTCCATAAATAAAGAAAAAGTTAATAATATTATGTAAGAAAAGCCCGCAATAAATTATTAAACTATAAATATTTGTATGGGTTTGTGTGCCATGGTTGCTAATAAAAGTTTAGTTTTAGAATCCTAACTTCTTATTCCCAAGCCTTTATTATTCCCAAGTCACTCGGGGTCAGCTTTTTAGTCTAACCGGATTTGACTGAATATCAGTTTTTACACGGAGCGACTGCCATCTGACCTCCACAATCCGAAGGCTAACGATACCCTAAGGCTAGACCTGTGTCAGGATATTAGAGGGCATTGACTTCCCAATAACGACTGCCATAGATGTTCATGGCAGCCGGGACCGACGGCTTAACGTGCTCTCCGAGGCACGGAGCAGGCGATAATTGTCAATCAATACGCACATAATTTCGAAAAGTTATATATCTTCCGAAAGTCAGGGGTGCGCGACGTGGGTTTGAACCCGAGACCCTCTGCATTGCAGTCTGTTGGTCTCGCCACTGAGCTATCGCTGCGACTTGGTTTAATTGCGTTTCAGAATCCTAACTAAAATTTTAAATGCAAATGTAAGGTTGTTTGCTACGCTTTTACGCTTTAACTAATCGGTCGATCATTATGAAATTGTCCATACACGTTTTCAGGGGAACAGAAAAGGACATACGTTACCTTTTATCTAGATAAAACTACTGTTATTAATCTGATCCAACCTAACATTTACGCGAGCGATGCCGCGGGCAAAATCTAGTATTCTAATAACACTATCTATCGAACGTAGCAAAACTAGAGCCTTACATTAGATGAGAATGACACAGCGCGTTACAGGCTTAGCTTTGTCAAATTTTCTTGTATGCAATGACAGTGCTTTATGAGATATTGGCAAGGCTCCAGGAGTTCCAAGAGAGCATCCTCTCTACACAGCGGTTTAAAATTTAAGTAGCCCGTCTGATAAAGTATTTCCTCGAGCTTTTAAAAGACCGTAGCTACACATCTTAGTATTTTTCGGCTGCGGTCTTCTGAAGGCTATGGTTTCTAGGCTCCTAGAGGACGCTGCGCTGACAGCAGAGAAAAATTTTCTTTGTCTCTAGGCTTTTAAGTCCATATTGGAGTGCTTTTCCTGACTGATTGCTACCTTGACTGTTAGAAAACCATCTTAAGCAAGCAATCTTACCTGATACTGAACTAAAGAGTTACTAGACAGTATGCATATTTGTATACCCTCAGCGGCCTAAGGCGACAGGTGCCTCATGACGTAATCATTCTGCGTAAAGGCTGGCGCGCCTCAAAGCTCATGTTGTTTACATAAAGATAAAACAGCACTATAATGTGTTGGTCGTGACTGCTCTGAGCTATTTGTAGGTGAACTAGCAACTTTTAAACTATTTTATGTTACTTTCAAAGTCAATGCAGCTTATGAATAATTTAATAGTAATAGCCATGTTCGTTAAAATTCCTGATAGGTTAGGTAGAAGAGATTATAGACGACTACAATGTTGCCGTTTGTTTACAGGCCAAAAGGGTTCTGGAAAGGCGGCCACGCACTGGAGAACGCAGCAGGTATAGGCCCGCCACAAGGTGGACCGACGATCTCGTAAGGGTCGCGGAAAGCAGATAAATACGGGTAGCCTAAGACCGGTCTATGTGGAAAACCTTGGGAGAGGCCTATGTCCAGCAGTATGAATATAATGATGATGACGTTTACGCGAATGTTATACATTAAAATTAAACTAATTTATACGGAATTTATGTATGTAGATTTATTTTTTTAAACTTAATTTATACTGATAAATCTACATTCATAGTCTCACGCCAATATCCTTGAGGAAGCAGATGCAGACTACACCGACATTTCACTTCAACTATGGTTTGAATAAATGGTTCGGTCTAATATCGTTTACCAGGCAGAGTTCTACACTCCATGCTGCTACCGAAATTTTCTTGACTAAAACGCAATAACAGTGTCCTGACCCAGGTATTACGTCCGAGGTTCATGCACAGGAGTTCCTTATACTATAACTAAGATACCGAGTGTAAATATATTAATAATTTTAATGTAGAGGTTTATCTTAATAGTAATAATTGTTCGTCTTTGTGTCCATTAATTCTAATGTTTGTAAAGTCCCTCGCGAGCTTGATTCGTAAAGGAGACTTTATGAAAAGAGACAAGAAAAGAGAAGCCATATGAACCCAGATCGGATGAAATTAGAAGTTAGCATTAATACAAGCACAAGCAGCGATAGCCTAGTGGGAGAGCGTTGGACTGAACGTAGAGGTCTCGAGTTCGATCCCTAGGTGTGTATCTCTGACTTTTTGTAGTTATGTGCGATTAAATAATAAATTATAGCTCGCTTTAACGCTTAAGGAAAACATCTTGATGAAACTTGCATGTTTGACTGTTCTCCATAATGTTATTGAAGATATGTGAAGTCTGCTGATCCGCATTGGGCCATCCTGGTGGACTATTGGCTAACCCTTCTCACATTGAGAAGAGGCCCATGCCAAGTAATGGGATAGTTTAATACAGGGCTGATATTATATATAATAATACAAATACTAATAGTAATATTAAATTAAGAAGAATACAGATACTTAAAGTAATATTAAAATACGATTACGTTCAAGCGACTTGACGAGACTTAAGGAAAGCGGACGTGAAAGTCTTAAGTTATAAGTTCCTTATGACGCACCTTTGCATCATGCAGTTCATTACTAAAGTGATTTAACACAATTTGTTTACTTTCACAGCATTCCAGTTAACGAGCCATGCTGAACAATATTTTAGAGGCACATGATCGTGCATACAATACTACTATCCTAAACCCAAATAATTGATGTCACTTAAATAGCTTTGTAGAGAAGCTGTAAAATGTGTACGAGGTTTCGACTTCAAGTTAGGAGACAGGCAAAGTGTTATTAAGATCTATTTTCTGGAAGGTTCCAAGCTGGTCTGAGCAAGTGTGTCGAATTTGATGTTTCTAGGAAACATTTACGTTTTTTTTATGATGTTGTCAATCTTAATTCTCCAGCACAGCAATAATAAAAAGTAAAAAAGCAGCACAGAGTCTTTTTCCTAACGCCTTTTTCCAGAGAAAAAGGCGGTAGATGGCAACAGTATCGACGCTTGATGCGTTACTTATTAAGCATACACTCGATGTTGATGTTAAAGGCCTCTGTCTTTTCCTATGAGAATGTTTAAACGTATAGCCTGTTATTTCATTTCTGTTGCACGTGGATGATACCGCAGTTGGCTACAAGCAAGCAAAATTGTAACAAAGAGGCATTGACATTTCATTTGTTTTAATTTATCACTTAACAGCAATAATGATTGTGATGTCAAGATTGCTTCCACGAATCGCAAACGAAAGATGAATTTGCATGATGCAAATTGATCTTACTTGGGGCTGGTGTCAAGAGGTGATCGCTCCACTTGTCATTCATATGTAAATGACCAGTGGTTCTGCATGGATCTTGTGTTAGTACGCTTGTACCAACTGTACCAAGGATTTTATACGCCATGATTTTTTAAATTACGTTGTGTATGTAATTCCTTCAGCCTGTGATAGAGCGAAGTAACAGCTTTTTTTATAGGTTAAGTGCCAAATTAGCTTTTTGACCGCCTGGTAGTAAATAAATGTACATCCTTTAACTGCCTCAATGGTACTTAGAGCTTGAGATTTCGGGATTGATGCCTGGGGCGTGCAAACTCTAATTGGGTTTTTCTGTCAAGAAATTCTCACCGTGTGCCGTTAAGAATTTCTTGACAGGAAAACCCAATTCAATTAAAGTCTAGAACTTCTTCTTCTTCTTTTCAGCGTTTCGGTTGCAATTATTCCTCGATATTATATAATTGCGGCCAAGAACGCAGCCACCTTGATTGCATGGTCTGAAGCTAGCACTATTGATGAAAGGAAAACAAATCATCAATTAAATTATTTTCTGGAGATTTGGCAGAAGCTTCACATGTCCCAGAACTCCCATCATAGCTATAGCCTCATAAAGTACCTAATAGAAAACACACAATTCCTAAAACTATTAGTACCTTTTAACCTTTTGTGGAACACCATTATGTTATTCTAGTACGTGCAAATGAGTAAATTGAAAGTGAGAGGCGTTAATGGTAACGCAATTGTTCTGTTTGTTTAAGAGGTGTTAAGGTGACAATATCGCTGATTTGAGAGTACAGAGCACGGAGTAGCTCACCCTACTTCTACTAGAGACAGAGATAATAATAATATTATAATATTCATGCTAAGACGCCAACAACTTCACACAGGTTTAAGTGGTCGCTAACGTTGCACCAAGTGTTGTGGGTTTGTCCTCACACGGGAGGAACAATTGTGTGGTCCACAAATAGTTGTTCCGGGTTGAGGTGTTCTTTATGACTATTCTTTAAATGTTAGTAAAAAGAACGACGACAAGAGCAGAAGTTGTTCAAAAAAAAAAAATTCTACTGGTGCTTTTTCTTTAAAGATAGCTCTCGAGAATACCCAGAGAGGCGCGGTATAGCGCAGACAGGTTATAATTCTCAATACTGTTATAATTTCTTAAAATCCTTTTAATTGTTTTGACGGTTGTCAATCATGTCAATGTTATACAATACCAGATTATGCAAGTTATTAACCTTTCAGAAGCTAAAAAGTCATACTTGCTGCAGGAATACTACAAAAACCTATGTCCTGGGTTTTATAGTATTCCTGTAAAGTTCTTGGAGTGCCTTATCTCATAACAGTCATTAAATAAACAACAGTGACGAAAAGGTCACATCACAAATATAAAACGCTTAATAGTGATTTTATTTTTCACATGGCAAGTGTGAATATGCTATAAAATATGTAATATTAGTTTTATTTCCCAGTGAATTCGTTTCCTGACATTTATAGCTAGTGTTTATGTTTAATAAATATTACGCACTGATCTTGATAGTCGACATTCATAAAACATTTCATAGAACATTAATCATCATGCCATGAGACTATTTGTCGTGATGTATAGCTATAAAATGTCTATGCTTATATTTATCAAAGTGGCGGCAAATAAGCTGAAAACGGTGAGTGACAATTTTTTTATGTTATAAGAGGCGAACGAGCTTACGGATCGCCTGATGGTAAGTGATTACCACCGCCCATGGACACCCGCAACAACAGAGGAGTCACAAGTGCGTTGCCGGCCTTTTAAATTCTCCCCTTCTTCAGAAAGGGGAGAATTTAGAATTTAGAGACGAAACACAACGCAAGCGCTATTTTACGCCGGTTTTCTTTGAGGCCGTGGTATTACTCCGGTCGAGCCGGCCCATTCGTGCCGAAGCGTGGCTCTCCCACGCCTAAAATTCACCAATGCATTCATAGTTCACCTATTCTTGGTATAATTTTATAAAAATTGAAATTATTATTGATGCATTACGTAATTGTATTCTCTGTTCGGCGATCGAATCAAGCAGTGTTGATTAAATTTACTTTTTAATCCACAGATCTTTCATGCAATCGTAATAATAATGGATGAAAACAGCGGTCGGTACTGGATAAATTAAATAAAATTCGAAATTTAAACAACTTCCCGAACGGTATATGGCTGGTTAATACCAGCCATATACCGTTCGGGAAGTTGTATTAATAGTTGCGGCAGTAACGAACGAAAATTCAAACCTTACTTATTGGAACCATATTCTTATTGATACACATCAGATCGAATGATACTGATCACGAAATATAGGAGCTGAGTATTCCTGTCTACTAAAACTTCTCTGACCGCAAAACTCAATCAACTATTAAGCCGATCCTACTATTAAATTCACACAATAGAGACTCGACCAAGAAGGCATAAATAGTCTCACACTTATACCCTGAAGGGATAAGAAAAGGTGTATTAGACTTACATTTCCCTAGCTAATGTTTTAGGTTCGACGTTATAGGACCGAGCCTATTGCTATTTACCGGATTCAGCTCTAGACTCCATGCTGCTCCTCTGAATTTCTTGACAAAAACCCTAAGACTTTGCCGAGTTGGAAATCCCCACCGAGAGCTGTGCATGAGTACAGCAGTCGCATAAAATTCCGCACATGTTAATGTAAACTAAAATACAACCCACATAATAATTAGTAATTAAATTACTATATCATGCTGGCAGGCAATGTCTTCGAGCAGAGTGGTTTGGCAGTCCAAGGGTGAGGCTTTTGGCCAGCAGTGTGACAACAAAAGGCATAGGAAAAAAACATGTTACAAGTATTTCATTTAAAAAAATATATACGTTCACTAATAATGTCGTCATTTTGCGTAGTCATAGATGATTTGAATAAGTAAACATATACATGGATCGTCTCCAAATACTAGACGGACAAATATTTGAGACTATTCTTATTTTATTGACTGTCAATAAATAAAGCCGGTGTATGCTTTGAGGATAATTTTTTGTCGAATATTTGTTTTGCATTTATGTAGTAAGAAGTACGTATAACGTGATGTATCAATAACTTAGGTATCTTAACTAACGTATAATAGGTAAGATTATCGAGCAGCGATAGGCGAGGGAGACCGTTGGACTGCCACGCAGAGGTCTCGACTTCGATCCTAAGGCACTCAACTCTGAATTTTCGAAGTTATGTGCAAATTTTCTCACGATGTTTTTTCTCCACCGTTAAAGCAAGCAATAATTAACATTCATCGTGAGGAAATTTGCATGTCTGAGAGTTCTCCATTATACTACGGCTTGACCGTGACCTTAACTTCTCACACTAAAAAAAGGAGATAGACTCAGTTGACCAAATTTACTAAGCAGCAAGAGAGGCTTGGTTAGTTTTAATTCTCAAAATATGTAGCAGCTATATTTAGATAAAATAATAATAATAATAATAATATTCTATCACATACACACAACACCATCTAGCCCAAACTAAGCAGAGCTTGTACTATGGGTACTAGACAATGGATAAACATACATATATACTTTTTTTTTGTAAATACCTTCATATTATACATAGAAACATCCAGACCAAGACAAACATCCATGTTCATGCACACAAAATGTTTGACTTGTGCGGGAATCGAACCCGCGACTTCAGGCGTGGCAGTCGGTTACACTAAACACTATGCCACCGAGGCCGACAAAATAAAATAAAATATAATAGCAGCTGCGCCTTTTGCATGGACTGGACACAGATAACTTATTTATTTATTTATTTAATACTTCAAACTGTTACTTAATTTATTTTAATATAATCCGGGCTCCTAGGTCAAAGTTAGATTCTATTAAAAATATATTTGCAATTATCAGTATCAAGGTCTAAGGAAGCTAATGATAAGATATATTAGCAAAAAGTCACGTTTGGATAAAAGAAAAATCGCCATTTAGAACAGCGTCGTAAAAACAAGATATATGACTAATATATCGCACTCTTAATAAAACAGAGACTTATCTCAGTATTTTGGATTAAACTAATTTTAATTCTATTGCAATGATTTAACACAAACATAATATTAGAATTTAGCATATACAATTAGAGTCCAAATTGCCTTACTTTCAAATTTCGAGTTAAGTCGCTGTTTTATTAAGAGTGCGATATGTTAGCATTCATAATTAATTCGTAAATATTAAATAACTAACATTTTATAAATTAATTTTTATTTTGTGACCTTTTCACCTTTTTAAATTAATAAATGGAACATATAAGTAGCTCAAAATTAGAGACCCGCATGCACAGAAACGGGTTTAAACGAGGTGATCCTGGGCCGGCATCATCACTTATAGCATTATTATTACCTGCGAGACAAGAGATAGCGCATTACAAAGTGTATAAACATGTGCAACAGGGGACGAACCACTACCTAAGATTTGACAAACCACAGATTCTCGCTAAAGAACACCGATTCCTACCAAAGATGCTTCGCGAGGCTATTGAAATAAAAAAATATCCTAATTTCAATAGAGAAGATGGTTGGAATGTACCACCAGCTTGGGATCCAATAATTCAAATAGTCAAACGCAAGAAAAAGCAAACCACAGCTAGACTTCATGATACTTTGAGCTCATTTTGCGTAAATAGAAACACCATTGATTAAATTATGTTCGGGTACTTTGAAATAACTACACTGGAACATTGAGACAACTACCATCTAGTCTCCCCGTGACCATGGCTGCTGAAAAGCAACCGAAACGTCGGGGAAAGTGTAAAATTAAATCTAAATTGTTTGTATAATTTAAATAGCTTAAATTGTAGTAAACAGTAACTAGTAAAAGTGTTTAACAATAGTAGTTTAAAGTTTCAAAATGATGTAATAATAGTGTTTTATAAAAAATAAACAACGCGATAAAATCCGTATAAAGTTTGTTTAATTTCAATGTATATCTTTGTTTCATTCTTGTGCATGCAATAGCGATGCTACAAGAGATGATGGTACGGCGTCTGATTCTGTCTACTTAGATTGACAAAAAGCAGGATAGTTCTAGTGGTTACCGAGCGGTTACCGATGAACCAAGATTTCTAAAATTAAACATTTTCAAGAAAATTAGATTTTTCTAAATACCTTTTCGAGACTGTGTATTGTTTTTATATTTGAAGAAATCTCTACTCTCTGCTGGACAGGTCTTATTTTGTAAGCAGTAGTTTCATGAAACACAATACACGTTCACCTTTAATACAATTTTCTTTGCATTATTATTCTACTAATATAGATATCGTTTTTATCTTGTCCCCCCTTTTGTGTATAAAACAATATATTCATATTTTTTTAATAAACATATTGGCTCTGTGTATCATTTTAATAAGATAACTAATATATTATTTGATATCCCAATAGTTATAATCAGCAAGTTCGTGCAAAACAAATCACAGTATTTAAATTTATAATTCGAACTCTACTAACCAAGTTGGAACGTGTCACAGCTAATAAAACGAAATAAAAAAACATAAGAAGCGTATTTTAAAATACGAACGTAAAAAGCTCTCGGCCTTGATATAAAAAGTATAGCATAATAAAAATGTCAAGGTCTTGGTCAGATCTCGCATGATCTGATCCAGTTGGCACCGCTAAGATGTTAAGGACATACCACTTTAGTTTTAATGCGCACACGCAGTAAATTCGAATCAACAACTTGACAAGTGACTTCTAAAGAATTAGTATAATTGTCCGACCGAATGATTGCTTTAACACATTGTGATTAATGCCAAGTCAATGCTGTTTATTTGGTTATGTAATGAATTCATTGAGCACATTTGGATAATGGCCGTGGAAAAAAAGCGCTAATAGACATCGAGATCTTTGAACTTTATATTGATGCAGCTTCTGGTCAATAAAAAATGGTGTTGATATAAATTATATACCTAGTTGGTCTCCTTGCGCCATATTTAGTGATGTACTTACGTTGATTAAACATATTATTGGAGGGTGAAAAGCGATTGCCAATATGGCAAATGGTTTGATCTCGATTTAAGTATACTTTTGAACCAAGTGTTTTTTATTGTTTATAGCAAACGACAGAAAGTTGGGGCCTTATTTTTGTATCGAAAAGTGCACTTGATAGTCATTTATGTCAGCCTAAAATGTCTAATTTGGTAATATTGTCTTCTATTTACGCGAATATTATTCATTGAAATTAAACTGCTATATACGGATTTTATCGCGTTGTTTATTTGACACTTTATTACAAAATTTTGAAAATTGTTACACTACTACTACTATTAAACTTTACTAATTTTTAAGCTAATTAAATTATTATTAACTAATTGTGGCTCACACAAAATATTGTCGCGTGTGGGGATCGAATCCACGTCACAAGGCGCGGCGACAGTGGTGAGGTCAGTACGCCATCCGTGCAGTTCATATATCCTAACTGTTATAGTATTCAAAATAAATAAACTGGAAACTATAATACATCTATTAAAATAAACCATAAGTAAGAATGTTGTCCAGCAGTGGACTGCAATAGGCTGAAATGATGATGAAGAATGTTGTAGAAGTAATAAAAATAGACACAAAAAACACAACGAAATTAAACTGATTTTGTTAGCACTCATGTGGCTGGCTACTGAATATTTATGGTCGACATTATGTCTCTTTGATTGGTAATATAGTGATCGAAGTCATTTAGCGATAGAATGAACCATTAAAGTAGAATAGCAACGTTTTTTCTAAAGGACATTGCCACTAGCCGGTTTTAAGATAATAATTTAATCAGTGTTTTTGTCTTGCTGTCATCTAATAAGACCGTTTTGAATTTCTCGAAACAAGTCTAGTGCTAGCTTTGTTAATTTTGGCAGAGGAAACAGGGATAGCATGATGTATGTATGTATGTATGTATCTTATGTGGGGGCCAGTCCGTCCGACCGGCGACACTTCGACCCAGTGGGATCTTTTGTGTCGACACTCTCCCAATAACGACTGCCATGGATATTCATAACAGCCGGGACCGACGGCTTAACGTGCTCTCCGAGGCACGGAGCAGGCGATAATTGTCAATCAATACGCACATAATTTCGAAAAGTCATATAACTTCCGAAAGTCAGAGGTGCGCGACGTGGGTTCGAACCCGAGACTCTCTGATACATGCTATAAGAAAATTGCCTCGAAAAAATCGGCTTTAAATTATATGTATGACTGGCTGGTTACCCACGACTTCGTCCGCTTGGTATTCAACAAAAAAGTAATTTAATTTTCGCGGATCTCTATTTGTTTTTCTTAAGTAAAAGTAGCCTAAGTTACTCCTTATAAAATTAGCTATCTGCCAGTGAAAGACTCGTCAAAATCGGTCCAGCCGGTATTAGTACCGTATATACTTTCGTATGCATTTAGTAAAAAGCTGTAATTTTGGCATTGCAAACAGACACTTCAATTTTATTTATAGATTTGCACGGATGACGGTCCCTTCGCTGCCACGCGATGAGTGTTGTGGGTTCGAACAAAACAATTATACATGGAACAAATATTCACAAATAGATGTTTTGAGCTTGGTGTGTGTTCTTCGTGACCATTGTTGGCCCACGGGCAGTAGCGAGGCGACAACTAGAATCCTTACGCCATCCATCCCAAGCGATCTAGTCACACAGTCGTTGTATAGATATAAATGTATATATTATGGTGATCACACATCTTAAGTCACTACACAATAGCATCATATTTAAGCACTGAACGCACAAAGTAGGTTAAGTTTTGCTTTTGAATGTAAAGCAGTTACAGTTTGAAAGTAATTTACATATTTATTAACGAATTAAATATTCAGCGCCATTAAAAACGGTTGAACGTCACAAAACTACTATATGATCTACAAATCGTTGGTAAATTGTTATGGCAGGGTCGAAGGGTCAATTTCCGTGTGAAATATAAGTTTTATGCAATCGGAGATATTGTTAAGAGCTATGCGATAACTTTTTGTTTCTACATTTACATTCACGACCGAATAAAATACGATCACCTTGCGCTTACCATTCGGTATTGATGTTTAAATTATTATCAAAGTTAACCTATATAAATTACAAATGTATAAGATTGTATTAAACTATATTTTGGCTTAGTGTGAGAGATTCTTTATACCACAGAGGAAACGAACAATTGGATATGGACACCAGTATATGCAACGGAAGCATATGCAAGCGTTGTAGAGTTACTAAAGAAATATAGTACATCGTTATTTGACAGCTGTCTTCTATAGTATAGAGGTTTTATCCTGATTAGATTTTATAATTTCAATATGTAATTTTCCGGTATGGAAGCGGAGCCTCTTAACACAGGCTTTCAATGCTTAGAATTAGACTTCGCTAACTAATTTAAAGAAATTTATTGTTAAAACGATATAAATAATTTTAAATTTTTTGAATAGGGTTTAGCCAGGTATCACCACACCTGGCTATATTATTTATACCGTTAGAGAAACTGGCTACAAAGAACTGGCCAAATGTCGGGCTAGGCACTTTTTCAGGTCCCTCACTAGTTTTCTGTTTGTATCTACTTAACTATAATATATACCTAGACTAGAAAATGTATTCTATGACAGAGTAATTAGGCTGGTCTCACGCAAGACACTAACAAATGAAAAAAGTTCAATGCCTTTGAGCACTTGTGATTATATTTAAATGCACATAATATTGCATTCATGTCGCTTTACTGTTTCTATGTCCTGCTTGCGTTTGACTACAATCTCGCCTAATGTTAAGTGACGATGTGATCTACAATAGACTACGCTTGACTAGAATGTACTTGCCAGCTAGAGGACATCTGCACAGATGGCTTAGTGGTTAAAGTGGTCGCCTCACCGGTGCCACTGCGCCGTGTGTTGTGGGTTCGAATCCCACACGAGACAAAACTTTTTGTGATCCACAAATGGTTGTTCCGAGTCTGGGTGTTTTTGGGTCCGTTGTTTGAATGTTCGTAAAATCCATCGCGACACGGGATTTAATAATAAGGAGGGAGTAATCTTTTTAAAAATTACTGTATTGTATCTGTATTGTACCCATTCGTAAATCACTTACAATTATCACTAAATATGTCACTCCGTACCGGTGCATTAAGAAAAAAGAAAGCAAAGCTTTTTATCATGACTTCAAAATGAAGTTGAAAGCTTCAGTTTACTTACCCTGCACTTGACCAGAGCATCGTTCCACGAGGCTTCGGTCTCGCTTATGTAATAGCAGCTGTGCCCCAGCCTGATGAAATCCGGCGGGCAGACGTACGACATCTTCGTATTATTCCTCTGAGCCTCCACGCTCCTGCCTGCAAATGGAAAATGTTATTATAATGTGCATATAGGCTATGAATTTATCCCGCTGTTTTATAAGTATAAATAAAGTAGTTAAAAATCATTGTTACCAACCGACCTAACTAAATTGATGAACCAATTTATCATTTCCACATCACATTAATGTAGAAAGGTTAGGCTGTATAGGGCTCATCTGAGAGAGACCAGGAGGCAGAATAGCCGCATGGAGGAGCCCGGAAACTTTACTTATCGCAGGTACTCAACATAGGATTCTTTGGCTGCTTTCGCTACGTTTACATGGGCTAGTCCTCTTTAAGTAAAATCTATAGTTTTCTGCAAGTACTATGGCTGTTGAAGATCTCGCTCATTAGAATACGCAATACAGCAATTTAGTGTTCTTATTGCCCAATTTATTTAATCTTTTGAGCAAACATTCCTTATTAATATCATAAATGCGAATGCCTGTTAATTTTTTTGTTTCGCTTTTAGGCCTTAAGTACTTAACCCGTGACGACACATGATAAAATTTCGCATACGCGATGTCAGAGGCACAGAAAAGAATATAGTAAGGTATCAGTCATCCAGTAAAAAAATAATGTTCCCGAGGGATAGAAATGTATTGATAAAATCTAGAATAACACGAGCGAAGGCGCGAGCAAACTCTACTAAGATACCTACATACATATATGTATATTACCGAAGTGAATGAAATCGGGTACTGACCCAAAGAGCGATATTCCGTATCTACTCAAGAATTATATCATACTTTACAGAATCTCATGTCGCGATGTATTTGTCGGCTTAAAAAGTGTGGGCTTATAGCAATATAAATTCCAACCATTCTGTTAAAAAATCACAGAGTGCATACCAGTGGTTTTAATGCTAAGACTAATGTGTTTTATTTATGACGATCTGGTGATAAGTATATAAAGTTATAGAATCCATCAAATATCAGTCAATATAATATTACACTCCGCAGATTTTATGATATAAGTACCTACGCAATGAAAATAAATAATTAAAAGTATCGCAATAGTAAAAGTTTTTATAACATCGATGATTTGCTTCGGTGTTCATAGACTAATAAAAATAAACTCTATAAGGTTGCAATAAATCTAAACTAAATTAACTGCGAGAATATAAGAAAGTTAAAGGAAAGTATTGATTGTAAGGTCTTAAAGCTGGAGAATGTGGCATGTTTATTTCGTGGTCAACACGTGGTCAGCCACATCATGAAGTGATCAATTCTATGATCTAGCCATGACAGGTTCATAACATGTGACTTCATACATGTTCTTTCACAAATTAAGTGTTATTGTAAATTGGTGGTATAGCTGTACCACTGATAATGTATTTCTATGCTCTGTTTTTGCCACTAAATTGGAGGCGTTCTAGAGTTCCATAAAATGAGACGCGTGAATCAAGTATGTACCTAATAAGGTCGAAGGAAGCGACAGATATACCTACACCCGGATCGTAACTAGTGGGAATCTGTAGCTTGTTTCGGCCGGACCGGTCTAAGAACACTCTTGGACATGCATGCAGCTATGCACGTCCAAGAGTAAATAAATTTTTTGCCTAAATTTAAAATGAGAGTGTTCAGTAATTTCTACATAAAAGCAGTGTTACTAATATAGGACTAAAACATAACACACTTGAACGTAGGTGTAATTTCTGCCGAACCATTTGCAAAGATACAATCGTAATATTACGTAACCGACATGCTCTTGACCGGAAACCATTTTGGGAGTCGTAAAGCTATGGTCGTGCTTCATAAAGCTATCACAGACAACATAACGACGCTGCGTGAAATGTGTTCCATTGTTTGTAGTTATCACACATCAGAAACGGTAGCTTCCCACAAACTTCACTAAAACGTGGGCGAATGAGACATTTGCGAACAAGTTATCGATCAAGGCCAAAAACCAGACAAACACACGTTTTTATAAAAGCTCAAGAATTTAGGATTAAAATAAAAAATAAAAGATTCTTTACATAAAAATAGTCGTTGTGAATTTTAATATAGCGACGAAATTAAAATACGATATTTGGACACAATTTGAATATAGGTAAAAAGAAAATGAGACTGTTTATTAGATTGGATCGGATCGGAGACCTTTTTGTGTTGACTTCCGAACTAAATGTAATGAATATATTATTCTGGGGTGAAGTTTTCGACCACCGTATTTTGGACCACCAAATGCTTTCTCAAAAGGTTTTGGAGCAGGCTTAAATGAGCTTAAGTTTGCTATATTCGACAACAGGAGGTAATAAAGTAATTAGTTACCGTAATTATTACATTTTAAAGCTTGATGAGTAACTTGTAACTCATCTTTGTCTGCCATTTGGATAAAAGAAGCTAATTGTTTAGAATGGGCTGGAACACCTCCACAGCAAAATGAAGACGAATATGTTATGAGGATTGATATTTTAAGGGGGATTAGAAATATGTATTACTACAAGGTAGTGTATTCATTTTTGGACCTTGCTCTAGAGTTTCTTAATTATGAAACCTGAGTGTGATAAAATCTGTATGTTTTATTTTTCTGTAACATAATGAGTCAGTCCGCTGCCAATATGATCCTGTTGGCAGTGAAGTACTGTCTTAGGTAGTTTGGTAGTCTAGAATTCCGCCTCCCCTTAAAAAAACAATGCCTATCTAATATTTAGTACGGCGGAGGATGTGCAGTTAAATATGTAACTTGGTAGTTCTAAACGCCATATTTAGGTATAACTGCTTATTTCAATATGTTTCAGGTCTCATTCATTGTCTAGAACTCTGTATCTAACAAGGTAATTTATTTCTTGCGCAATTAGGCGACACAAATGAGCTTACGGTGCCAATCTTCGTGGCTCATACATATTATGACAAATAAACTGACGGACATAAGACTCTATTTAGGTTACCTATTTATTCGCATAAAATTATGCCATAATATTGTCTTCTATTTACGCGAATATTATTCATTGAAATTAAACTGCTATATACGGATTTTATCGCGTTGTTTATTTGACACTTTATTACAAAATTTTGAAATTTGTTACACTACTACTACTATTAAACTTTATTAATTTTTTTTAAGTTAATTAAATTATTATCAAAACTATTTAGATATAATTAATTATTTATTAGCTTAAAAAAATCAATAAAGTTTAATAGTAGTAGTAGAGTAACAAATTTCAAAATTTTGTAATAAATTATGCCGTAATTTAACATGGCACTTTTACTTATTCTAATAACAGTCGTAAGAGGAAGACCTAGGCGAACGTTTCTTGATCAGATCGGAGGCGTTCTGGACAAAGGCCAGGTTAAGTGCACCTTGAACCGACGGGCGTGTATGAGGAATGTGATGAAAGTGAATGAAGCCAGAGAAGTGTGTCAGGATCGTAGCAAATGGAAATCCGTAGTCTCTGCCTACCCGTCTGGGAAACAGGCGTGAATCTATGTATGTATGTATGTATAATAGTTACGCACAATATTCATTTGACATAACTGTTTAGGCACAATTTTTTTAAGCATTATTTTATAAGCATAGTAATTGTAGAGCATACTTGCTTAACAATTATTATGCTTATAGTAATTTTATTATTTATTAAATTTACAAAATTTCAAATCTATGCTTTAGAAAAGTAATTCTTAAGCATAAATTTGAAGTTTTGTAAATTTTGTGTTTGCGTTTAATAAAATACTTTTCGTATATAAAATAAACGTGTTGGCGGCTTAGGGCCGCACCTTAACCTATTGTTACACTATGGTACCCAAGTTATATATATGCTTTATAACTTTATGGCAATCAAAATTAGGGCAAAATCATTAGTCTAAATTATATTTAAGTCTACTGAAATAGTATGCCAAAAAACAATTATATCAAAGTATTATAATGACAAAAAAAATGCCTAACTCGTTATGCCAAATTAAATTAGGAGAAAAAATTGTCGAAACAAAGGGTTCCCCTCTATTTATATATCAATTTGTGATGTTTACCTCATAACAAATAATATGTGATGGAGACAAATATTGTGTTAATTATCAAGTCAATCAAGACAAACTAACAAACAATTGGTGATGTACGCATACAATGTAATGCATAAATGCCTCATTGATGCTCTGATATAAGGTTTTGCTCATGTTTGCATGTGATCGGATACAGCGAATTATGTTTTTGGATTTTTTGAGACAGTAGTTGTAGCATGTTTTCTGGAAATGTGCCTGCATTCACTTGCCTCTGTTACTCGCAAACTTACAATAATGTTGTGCTAAGACCGATACTCAGATTACTTTAAAAGTGACGTCAAGATTTGCTCTTACATCTATTAGCCGAACGGGGAGATCGGTTGCTGTTTCTTTTTTATTTAGCTCCAACGACTAGGGTAAAAGAAACCATCACACCTATTTGCAAGTAAGAATTTTGGTTTTAGCAGGCTGTCTAGTTGGTAATTTATCAGATGCTCATATTTAGTATTAACAACAATGACCATGTTATCTAGATTTCACCAGATCTTTGCCAGAGTAGATGCTATAAGCTTACTTATACAAGCCAGAGAGTATACAAGGCGAATGTGAAACGTGGGAAGACCTCGGTGAAGTTTCTCTGATCAGATCAAATACATTTTTGTAAAAGGGATTAAAGAATCCCAATCTGGCGAGAGTGCACCAAGAATGTAATGATACTGTACGAGTGGATAAGAGGTCTTCGCAAGTGAAAATCCGTAGTCCTTGCTTATATTTTGAGACGTGGGTCTATGTAAATATAAACCAACATGCGTAAAGTCGCTGTAATCGAATTCCGTGATCTATCAGATATAATTCTTGACAATAAAAATGCTAAAGGAAAATATGTACTTGTTCAGTATCTATCTACAAGAATTATTGTATAGCCGCCTTTACGAGTGCCATATAATGCCTGAGAATGGGTTTATATTTATTAGACTACACAGCTAATGGATTTTTAATTGACTCGTAAACTTAAGCTTCTGCAATTTAATTTAATTTTAAGATTTGTAGGAGCCTGGCTTTTGTGTAAGTTATTTATGTGCTCGTTGTATAAAAAAATAAGTATACTTATAAAAGCAATGGCGTTTATATACAGCGTGTTGATAAAAAGGGAAATATAAAGTTTCTGAAGTCAGATTATTTACGAGTCTGTTCAAATTAAAATCCAATCTCTCGTCTTTAAGAGAGCAGTACCGGCTCAGCGGTGCAATATGCCTTTAATAGATTATAGTGTGCAATAGGGTAGTACACTCAAACTTTTCTATTATTTTAAGTCAAATAGTTACATTACCCAAATTCTGAAGTAGAAATAATGTTTGAAATCGACTTACAAGTAAGTAAGGTACAAATGTTTCAAGCCTGGTAGTAGGGGTTATTGTCAAATGGCAGATAAAGGATGCACGATACAAACTGTGCAAATATCTGAGAGAGACAGTGAGATATCCCCATATTTTAAACGCCCGCCTTTTTTATGTACGATTGTAAATTTACTCTCGTAATTTGTAACCAATTTTGATACTACTTGTACAAAAAGAGTTCTTATGATTGCGTTTTGCTCTTGTGCACAAAATAAAGTACAAAATCAAACTAGGCAACTACAGACTTACAACAAAGAAAGTAAAGAGTCCTTGCATATGGAACCCCACGAGTACGAGTACCTCGCATAGTAAGACGCGCGATTGTTCTTTGAAAGTAACTCGGGCGAGCACCTCGCATATGTAACCTCCGCGAGTACCTCGCATAAGTAGCTCGCGCGAGTACCTTGCGCATACTGCCTGCACCAACAACTTGCGCTATAGTGTCACTTTTGTTTTCAACTGTCTAGTTTTTAGAGACACAGATGGATTGTATACTTATAGTATGAATGGCTGCGTCTTCAGTAGAAAATAAAGTACCCCGTGTTCTGTGGACTGCTGTGATAATGTCACCTTACAATCAGGGCAAATAAGTGGTCCCCCGCGTCATTGCCACTATGCCAAGGATGAGGGTAAAAAATGTGTGGTACACAGATGGTTGTGCCGAGTCGGGGTGTTCTTTGTATCCGTTGTTTTAATGTTGGCCTCCGTGGCGCAGCGGAAGTGAATGCTGTGCATGAGGATCGAATCCCGGATCAGAAAAACAAAAAAAAAGACGTTGGGTTTTTTTGTTTACAAATCTCAATACGAGCCCGGAGTTAGGAAGTTGGCGGTGTTAGACACCCCCGTGCCTCGGAAAGCACGTAAAGCCGTTGGTCCTGCGCCTAATCTCTCTCCGGTCGTGTCGGATTACCATCCCATCGGATCGTGAGGGTTAGGGAACAGAGAGTGCACTTGTGTTTGCGCACATACTTGTGCACTATAATATCTCCTGCGCAGATGACCAGTCTCCGTTAAGATTGGCCGCCGTGGCTGAAATTCGGTCTGGAGGACATTATTATTTTGTTGGTGAAGTCCTCTGCGATACAGGCATTATTCCTATAACGGGAGTCGTTTTTTTAAATAGTACCAATACTCTATAAAATCCTAACTAATATTATAATGCGAATGTGAGTTTGTTTGTTTGTTACGATTTCACGCATTAACTATTTGATCTATCATTATAAAATTTCGCATACACGTCAGGCGTACAGAAAAGAACAATGGGTACTTTTTAGGAAATAGTACTGTTGCCGAGAGCTAGAACATTTTGACAAAATTTACATTAATGCGATCAAAACCGCGGGCAAAGTCTAGTAGGTTCTAAAATTTTTTGATATTTTTAGAAAATTATCAAGCTTCTGTGTCTATAAACCTAGAAACCAGGTCGCTTTTCACATCCAAGTTACTTCAAACAAAAGTAGAACACTAAGCTATAGATAGCTATAGCTAACAGACAGCACAGCAGTTATTCAAAATAGGCGTCTGGATAGGCTTAACTGGCATAGAACGGGTTTAGAAGCAAAACATTAAGTAGAGCCGGGCTCGCTATTAACGAGGAGCTACGCAGGGAAATGGAAACAGGTGGACTATATTAAGTTCTAAAATTGCTCAAAGATTTCGCTATGATAATAATCTTATTGTCAGATAAGCTATCTGATTGAATAATCAAGGCTAGTAATTTCTTTAAGAATAATATTGTTTTCTATTTACGCGAATATTATTCATTGAAATTAAACTGCTATATACGGATTTTATCGCGTTGTTTATTTGACACTTTATTACAAAATTTTGAAAATTGTTACACTACTACTACTATTAAACTTTACTAATTTTTAAGCTAATTAAATTATTATTAAACTATTTAGATTTCATTTATTCTTTAAGAATGTTATAAAATCTGGTCAAGATGCAGCTAGGTGTTTCCATTGCATCTTAAAGAGACACTTAAATGCTACTTATAAAAACCTATAATGTCTGCTCTGTCTTAATGAAAGGACAGTATTTTTAGCAATGTCAGGTATGCAGACTCATTAATGCACAAAGTATAATACTGGCGTAATGTTTAAAATGTATAGGTATATAAAATATAGGTAGACAATGAAAGAATATGTCAGATAGGTCATTTAAATAAATATGATACTTAATTAATAATATGAAGCCTGCAATATCATATGGAAATGTTTGCTTTGCGTAATGTACGAGAGAGCAAAGTTCAGGGGAAACCCCGGTTTAATAACGAATTCCCACGGCTGCGGTTATACCTTGTACTCTAGACAAAAGTTTAGGGTTGAGTTTCTGAGTTATTAATAATGCTTTGTGGGCAAGGATAATTTTTAGATCACCGTTTCCCAAAGTGTGGTCAATGGATCGCATCATTACTCTATGTGATAAGAAGGACCCTTAAGCTGGATGTGTATAAGTGTTTCCAATGGATTTTATGAAAGGCATTAGATCTCCATTAACATTTTATATATTTGTTATTGCATATGTCCTTTATTGTAAAAATTAATTTTCTACACTTAGGATAATCGTGCATTATTGAAATAATTATTTAATCAGAGGTCTATTCAGTCGTCACAAGAAAAAAACGCACAAGCTTTTTTACCAAATTGACCTTTCACGTATTAGAATACAGTAAAAATCGGCGCCGCTGCCAGTATTTTATATTAAATATGAAAATTCTGGTAGGTACGCCTTTTTTCCTAATGGTAGTACTGCGTAGTAGTGTGTTTGCGACTGATCGGTTTTTTGATCTGACTCCCGATCACACCAATATCGCGTCAGTTTCGTTTCGGTTCCAATTCTTTAACACAGGGCAATATAAACGTAGAGTAAACATAAGTTAAAAGGGAATTAAAATCAATTGGACGAGGACATCTCGGCTCGTTTGACTTGAACACGGCTTACGTCAATCGTGTACATTTTATTTACATTATATTTTATAGCAATCGTAGCCTGTTAGCATCGCTTGACCCTTGGATCGGTTGCGTTTATATTACCACAAATATGGTTTAAAGAATCACATTTGAAACTAAAAATTCCGTCACGCTGGTCCCGTAGTTGGCAGTCTTCACATATCCAAACTAGTATTATAAATGCGAAAATGAGTCTGTTTGTTTGTTATCCTTTTTCGCTTAAGTGACCGTCATGAAATTTCGCATGTTAAGGGCCCAGAAAATAAGAGTACCTTCATCAAGGAAAAAATACTTCTACCAAGCGAGCAAAGCCGCGAATACAACCTAATCTTTGATAAAATTATAAAGAGCTTTCATGCAGATTTTCTTACGGTGTTTTCCGTCGCGCGTTAAAGCGAGCGATGATAAACTATTTAATACGAACATAACTTTAAAAATGCGTTCGACGTAGGTGTATCTTTACGCATGTACCATTTTCTCAGCTATCTTTAAGTCTCATGTAATAAGGTCTAGCCCAGAGGTTCCCAGACTTTTTTCTCATAGACCACTTTCAAAATTTAGCTGGTTCCGGTGGACCCCTTGCAGCTACATTTATACCATATTCCTTGACTAAAATTAAAACATTTGCTCAAATCTCTACGACTGACCTTTTCTTTATGAATTCTCGGGCTAAACCTACCAGGGTAGATAGGCTAACCCTTTTTTTAGTAGTCAGGGCCTTTAGTGAGTGGTATTCCTCAAAATATCCGTCGATCATCTTTATAGGTGAAGTCAAGCCAACATTTAGTTCTTCACTATCGAAAGCAAATAAATTTACGTAGACCCCCGCTTACGAATTGTGAACCCCATTTATTTGTCACGCCAACGTAGACCTCCGTCGAGTCTCCCGTCGACCCCTAGGGATTCACCTGGACCACTTTGGGAACTACTGGTCAAGACAATTCACCTATTGGCTATAATTTCTTGCTGCTACTTATAATTACCTTAAAACTCCATTTAGCTAAAGAGGAAAGCCAACAGAGAGGCATTAAGTAGGTATAACCGTAACACATTGAAAACTTTTTTCTAAGATTTTATTTTTAATTGTAACAACTCCTGTTTTGTGGGGGTAAGGACTCACTCATCACTAGTTATAATTCTTGTTTTGTTTGTTTGTTTTTCGTGTGGTTAGTGGCTAACCTGTTGTCAAGAGTTGTTCAAGCCACCCGTAGGCCTCTGACATGGCTTAACGACTGCTGTCAATTTGACAACAACCGGGACCGACATTTTACGTGCCCTCCGAAGCACGGAGACGCTCAGATGAAATACCACTAAGCGGTCACCCATCTATAGACTGACCGCACCGAACGTTGCTTACCCTCGCTAATCGTTTACCGATCAGTGAGTGCTATGAGCGCTTTTTGTGTCGCGGCAGAATTTGCATTCATTTAAACAACGGACATAAAGAACGCTCAGATTTGGTACAAATATTTGTTGAACGCACAAATTTTTGTTTCGTGTGGGGGTCGAACCCACATCATCAGATGTATTAGCAAAGCCGAGGCGACCATTTAAACTACTACGCAATCTGTGCAGTAAATGAGGCAGGCAACCTGCAATATAATTAGTTGGTTTTGATAAAAGTTTATCTTATCAAAGAAAATAGTAGGTATACTTACATTGCGACCAAAACACGATGAACAAAACAGCAGCGATGGCCATGAGCCTTCCTCTCCGTTCTAAAGCTTCCATTTTGTTCACTAGACACACTTGTTCAAAACACTAAACACACACGACCGGCACTATCACTGATAAGTACTGAACAAATCCATATTTTATTACAAACAAACTTTGAACTACACTGTTTGCGAAATCAGAACATTATTTATTAAATATTTTTAGAAGAAATGTTGTCTTGGATTGAAAATATGGAATCTGAAACAAAGAAAAAACTGTTAGTTAATTGAACTCAAAATTTAATTATCAAATATTCGTTGCCTAGACTGACCAGGTTATATTTTGGCTCGGGAGTGGCGCTACTGTCTATCTCAATGCCCCATCTAGTTTGCGATTTATGTAGTTTCTATATTCGTCAACTATAATCTTATATTTGTCGTATAATAGCTACGCGAGCAAGTGTTATGAACCGCGCCGCGGTCTTACATTGAATGACGCGAAGAACATCTTGGCACGTATATAAGAAGGGATTGCCTTAAAAGCAGGAAAATTTATATGTTTTCGGAACATAATTACATAATATGTATTTAAATTACATGCGTTTTACAATAAATAGTGCTCACTGTAGATGAATGTGTGTATATATTTGAGATCAGCTAAAATGTATCCGATATTAACAAAATAAAATGGCACGTTATAAACTTTTCATTGCATACATTAAAAGTATGATTACTTAATTAATAAAAATATTTATTACGAATTCGATCTGTATTATCTAAAGTAATAAAAAATTCGTATTGTCTTGCGTTCACGCTCCTGTTCTGAAGTTAATCTAACTTGTACAGGATGAACTTCCCATAATTATGAATATACAGGGTGTCCCAGAATATGTGAATCAAATTGTAACGGAAGATTCCTTAGGTAAGGACCTCTCAAATGTGCTAAATAAAAAATAAAAAATAATTTAGTGTTGGTGGTCAAACTTACAAGATATTCTTTGGTGCAAAAAAAAAAAACACCAAAATAATGCTGCGATTTCAAAACTAAGTCAGTTTTATAAAAATGTCGTTTGTAGTTTGACGAATCAATACTTCACAAATAATAATAGTGAAAAAAAAAAATTGCCATAAACGAAGAACATGTAATTGAAAGTAAAAATTTTAAATTTTGCTATATAATTTATAATTTAAAAAAATTTACCCAAAAGTCTAATTTTTTTTTAATAAGTATAGCACATTTGAATGTCCTTACCTAAGGAATCTCCCGTTACAATTTGATTCACATATTCTGCGACAGCTTGTATAGTTAGAAAGTAATTGAAACGTCAGGAATACTGGCAAATCCAAACTAACTATAAAATAATTTAAAAAAGGTCGGTGTTATTAAAATAAATGCATCAATAGAATCCGTCGAAAGTAATACGTATTTAATAGAAATTTTAATTTAATTTCCTCCACTACCATATTTATGGTAAAATACATAGACCTACTAACAAATACATATAATAAAATTGTATTTATTGAGCAAAAGTAAGAAAAATCTTTAGATAGTGGTTAAAATATCCGTGCGATCAAGAGATCGTATATATCTCCGTCTGAAATCCCACTCCTTATACATGCATTTTAGCTTGGCTGTTAAGAAGAAATAAAACATTCTACTCTTCAACTGCACGGATGACATAATGGCTTAAGTGATCGCCTCGCTGTGCCCCGTGTTGTAGGTTCGATTCCCACGCGGGACAAAATACTTGCGATCTACAAATAGATTATTTTAAATATAACTTCCGCTCTAGGAATTATTCCTGTGTCGCGGGAGACTTTAAAAACATTCAAACAATGGACACAGAACACCCAAATTTGGTACAACCATTTGTGAATCACACATATTTTTGTCCGGTGTGAGATTCAAACCCACAACACTCGTCGCAGTGCCAGCGGCGAGGCGACCACTTAAACCGCTACGCTATCCGTGCAGTCAAATTTGTTGCACTTAAACCACTGCAGCAGCCATACAGTTAAATTAAGAAAACAATTTATTATTTTACAAAACACGGATAGCCACAATGTATTTGAAATATTTTTTATAGTTAAACAAGCTGTCCCGACAGACGTTGTCCTGTACACACGAAAAAAAAAACAAATCTAAACCATTCTCGAATCCATAGAACACGCACAAAAATTTTCATCAAAACCGGTCCAGCCTTTTAGGAGGAGTTTAATTACAAACACACGCACAGAAGATTTATATACATAAAGATTAAATTAAAAAAATATGCGGACAACGCCGCGTGCGGCCTTAATAGCTCTAATAAACTATTAAAAGCAAAATGAATAATCCATACACTCGTAACATGAATACCTAAATTAAATTTCACCTCTCATATGTACATGTCAAACATTCTCAAGTTTCGTATGACGCGGTAATTCTATACATTGCAAAACAACTTCGTTCATAATGTGACGCAGGCATGTAGTACACGTGCTAACACCGCGTATTTGGTCTGTCATCCGACCATTGACCTTATGTAGACGACCGTGAAATACTTGTGAATGTGCAATCGATCTTTAGTTCTAAAAAATTCATTCTAAATTCACTTGGTGATCAATTGAAATTGCTCTAGTCTACGTGAGTGTGCAGGGTCTGTATAAGTGCTATTGAGATTTTCTATTAGGGCGACTCCAGTTGTAAGAATGTACTATCACATTACTTCATATATATATTTTTATTTTTATTATATTTTTATTTTTATTTTATTATATATATTTTGGACTGCCATTCTTTGGCACGTTAACGTAGACCCCAGTCGAGTCTCCCAAGGACCCCTGGGGGTCCACCTGGACCACTTTGGGAACAAATGATCTATACTAATATTATAAAGCTGAAGAGTCTGTTTGTTTGTTTGGTTGATCGCGCTAATCTCAGGAACTACTGGTTCAAATTGAAAGATTCTTTTTTTGTTGGATAGCTTATTTATCGAGGAAGGTAATAGGTTATATAACATCACGCTTCAACCCAAGGGGGTGGCGCAGTAATCATAAACGCAGGTGAAACCGCGTGCACATCTAGTTATTACATCATTTTGAAAATTTAAACTACTATTGTTAAACACTTTCACTAGTTACTGTTTACTTCTATTTACGCTATTTAAATTATACAAACTATTTAGATTTAGAGTTAACCCTTAACTATAGTCGTGGATCCATTAGCTGCAGCTTCCTCAGCTTCTTAGTACCTTCCTACAGTAAGCCTAAGTATGCACAGTAGGACAGACGGGTCTCGCATGCTACTCCTAAAGTCAGTATCTTCATACACGTGGGTCCTTTGGACCCACTACTATAAATACGTAACATTTTTTTTGTTATTTGTATTTAATTTTACATAATTCTGATGGAAAATTGAAGCAGGAGCTTTTGGAATCAAATATAAATAATTGTGGAAAGGGCCTGCACTAATTTGACTGCCCATCGCTTTTGGAATCATTTAAATTCCGTGTTCCACGCCGTGTGCCTAGACGAGTGCTCGTGAATGCGGGATTGTTGCACCAGCCATACACCAGAACAAATTTAAAACAATTTTCTCCCATATCCCGCTTATTCAAAGCATACAATACTATCTGTGGCGAAGTGGATGTGTTTGCGGATAAGCTATCCACATTTAAAAAAGTTGGACTAAGATTGTTAAGGTTAAGATTAGGCACACAAAATCCCTAAATTTAATTTGTTACCAAATTGTAACTTTAAATTCTTAAATCTTCGTTCTTACATTTTTGTTTTTAACTCAGTTATAATTTTACTAATTGCTGATTGTTAATTCTTTATAATTGTCACTAAATAGTTTTTTTTATTATTGTATATTAAGATAACGGTGTTACACCATAATTATGCATGCTGTGACACCTTAAAATGTTGTGTATTTAGTTATGTAAAAATAATGTAACAACTACTGGATGTCCAAATAAATAAATAAGCCTTTTAAGAGAGAGATAGAGAGAGAGATATGCTACAACCATAGATTGCCCTATTCATCTCGGGTCAAACGATTCCCATAATATTATCAGCACTAGAACCAGTAACGAATCTTTGAAACTGGATAAGAATAAATGAAAGTGATGTTCATTATGCCCATCTACCAGAACAGCAAAGTCTGCACACTTATGCAGTGATTACAAGTTGCTTATCTATCCCCGACGTTTCAGTTGGTTTTCAGCAGCCATGTTTATGGGGAGACCATGGCTGCTGAAAAGCAACTGGCCTTAAATATCTATTTGGAGCCTTTCTTGGTAAAATGGAGGTAAACAGATCTTGCTCAATGTGGATCTGATATATCAATTGTTTTAGGTCACACGTAATCTAGGACGAAACTATTGGCGTTTACTGGACACAGTTTCTGCCTTCGTGCTTTTACTAAGAATTTCTTGACTTATAAACCCAATAACACTTCGCCCGGGAATCGTACTCAAGACTTCATGCACGGTTATTGTATACACTATCGCTGCGCCACCGAAGCAGTCATGACCAGTATCTATAACTTATATATCCACTAACTGTGCCCGCGGTTTCATCCGCGTTTATGATTACTGCGCCTCTCCCGTGAGTCGTAGTGTGATGTTATATAGCCTATAACCCTCCTCGATAAATAGGCTATCCAACACTATAAAAATGTTTCAATTCGAACCAGTGGTTTCTGAGATTAGCGCGTTCAACCAAACAAACATACTCTTCAGCTTTATAACATTAGCATAGATTAAAACAGATTTATAAAAAAAGCACTCGAATGACTTTTAACCTAGACATACCCACTGTATGTTAAAAACACGTTCCTCTCTCTAAATAAGTACTATTTATATGCATGTGATTAAAAAATTGGTAACTTAACAAAGAGAATCACAAATAAAAAGGTTTAAATATTTTACGTCTTTCTGTAAGCTGTAGTTAACAATGTTTGACTAGTCTAGACTACGTTCAAACAGCAAGAATTTATAACCCGGTCAAGATTTCTCAAGGGAAATACTACATAGCAGACATAGTAAAACTGATCCCTGGGGTACAAGGATCTAATGCATGCCGATCTAGGACAGAGAGAAAAGAGTTTTATTAAACAATTACTTCAGTATAACGATGTTTTTAATTGACCCGTTTTAGTAATCTAGTTTACGTCCGCTTTGAGAACTTTACGACTTGAGTCTAGATTTCTCGTTTGACGAATAGAAATCTATACTATAATATTATAAAGAGGAAAGATTTTATTTTTTGTTTGTACCGAATAGGCTTCGAAACTACTGAACTGATCTTAACCCATATTTTTATCAATAGAAAGCTAAATTGTCAGGAAGTAACATAGGCTATAATTTGCTTTCAAAACAATTTGAGATCCTTAAGAACATTGCAATAATGTAGCTCAAACAGCAAAATTTTGCTATAAAATTCATTATTTGGCATGCGCTGAGAAAACTATTCCTAGCCGGGGCTAATATAACTTGAGATTTAGGCCAATTTTTAGACCTTGCTTGTTTGAAAGTTCGTGAATTCTTTAAAGAACTTTTTTTTGTACATTTTCTTATGCCTATATTCCTAAAAAACATGTAAAGGAGTATTACATTTACATTTAACCTATTATAGTTAGTGGTTCTAGTAATAGAAGGCAATAGCCTTCCTCGATAAATATACTATCCAACACAAAAGGATTTTTCTATTCGAACCAGTAGTTCCTGAGATTATCGCGTTCAACCAAACAAACAAACTCTTTAGCTTTATAATATTAGTATAGATTGTATGCGAGCGATTTAGCATCTATGTATATTATACACTCACAAAACAATTTATAACATTACTGTTAAATACGCGGATGCTCCTCATTACTATACACCTTCTTCCTTGTATGCCAAACGTTTCCTATCTAACGGATCTTAGCATCGCTTTACAGCCAATTTATTTAGCTCCCGCTTTGTACGGGAGCCGACTAATTGCTTATTGGACTCAATCTAAATCTATCGATTCTGAAAACCGTTAGTTTTCATTTTAACGTCGCCGAACACTAATCGTTTTTTTAACTAGACCGTTTTTTTCATCGTTTACTGGTGTTTTGGTAAATTGTTATGGCCTGGCTTTTAATTTCGGCAGACAACTATTAAATATATTAACTATAGATAATTGTTCAGTAACAAGATTCTCTGTATTTAGTATAGACTAGCTACTGCCTGAGCTTCGCCTGCGTGAAAATGTGTTCGTTTTGATATATGTATCATTATATATATACATATATTAAAAGGAACGTATTAAAATTTATAGTAACATTCGATTGAAATTAAACTACTATATACGGATTTTATCGCGTTATTTATTATACACTTTATTACAAAATTTTGAAACTGTTACACTACTACTAGATACTATTAAACTTTACTAATTTTTAAGCTAATTAAATTATTAAAACTATTAAAACTATTTATATTTAAGTTTACACTTTTCCCGACGTTTCGGTTGCTTTTCAGCAGCCATGGTCACGGGGAGACTAAGATGTTAGTTGTCTCAATGTTCCAGTGTAGTTATTTCAAAGTACCCGAACATAATTTAATCATTGGTGTTTCTATTTACGCAGAACATTCGAATTGAATATTTTTTTGAGTAAGGTTCGGTCAAAATAATACCAAATTACGTTGCGAATGAATGGCGAATGCAATGCGAATAGTTTAAATAAATTAGGTAAATAGGGATTGTAACAAACCTGTGGTCTTTGGCTACCTTAGGCAATAGGTATGATGTATATTATTGTAACATTGCTGCCCTAGACCATACATTTACATTTGGTCTAGGTGTTTCTATCTATTTATATAAAACTCTTCCGTTACTGAGTGACTGACATACAACGCACATCCGAAACTACTGAAATATGACATGTATGTTCCTTGGAGAGTGTAGGGAAGCACTAAGAGAGGTTTTTTGGAAATTCCACCCTGAAGGGGGTGAAAGGGGTGAAACCCGATATTCACACGGGAACGGGACTTACGCGGGTGAAACCGCGGGAAAACTACTAGTGTATAATATGTATGTATTTACAAAAATAAAAGTATATATATGTATGTTTATCCATTGTCTATTACCCATAGTACAAGCTCTGCTTAGTTTGGGCTAGACGGTGTGTGCGCGTGTGGTAGAATATTATTATTATTTATTTGGCTTTAATGCCATCACTCTACTGTATAAGGAATCGTTGAGATAAACAAAAAAAGGATAGCTGACTCACATTTTCTATTATTTAAGTCAAATAATTACATTCTCAATAAACTCTAAAATACATAGCATTTTTTGCAACTACTAAAAAAAATAAGATTCGAACATTTCAAATTTGATAGAAGGGGTTCAGGAATGAAATAAAAAAAATAAAAAAGAATATACGACACGTAATAGCTATTTAACCGCAGCTGTGTGAGGGAGATAGTGAGACATCCCCTTTACGACTCTACAATTTGTATTAAAAAATTTAAAATATTAATTACTCCATTATTTAGCAACCAACTTTTATACTATTTGCACAGAAATATTTATTTTGATTGCTATTTGTTCTTGTGTATGTGTGTGTATAAATAAAGTACAAAATCAAACATTGGCGGTAGTTGCCTATGCTCGATATCACAAGATAATGATAAAATATATTTAATAGTGTAAATATGATTAACTGTACTGTATAGTATCTGTTTTAAACATGCTGTGTACACATATTTGGAACATATGTATATTAAAACAGAAAAACTTTGTAAACCTAGGCTAAATTTATCTATGGATAAAGTTTTATCTTATCTTATCTTATCTAATTATTTTTACAGAAGAAAATGATCCTCGAGTCTAGAATGTTGGATCGATTAGTCCGAACCCACCTACAGCTTTCTGTAATGTCATAACGTTTATGAAGCTAACTGGCCCAGTGAGCTCATTTCATAACTACACACTTTATTAGCTTTCAAAGCTTCGCGGCTAAATATAGACGATTGAGATGTTTTTGCGTAATTTGAAGACTGCCTTGTTGGTGCCCTGGTATAAGTATGCGTTTACGCTTGTGAATGGCAATGAGATTCAGTTCGGATCTAGAATCTTGCGCCTGCTATAATTTTTCTCTTAGGAACGTTTTCTAGTTGTAAGAAGTCAGTAACTGTACATGGTGAGAAGCTTTTGACATTAAGCTTCTCTTTATCATATAGCAACTAAAATAGTATAAAGGTGACATATTTTTCTATCCCTGTCAAAGCCTGGAGCCTTGTCAAAGAAGAACGCACCATTTTGACGACAATTGAGAACAGAATAGAATGATGTCTGGCCCTTATAAAACATGACGACTTTATAAAAAACATCATAGAAAAAAAAGTGAAAGAAAAGAGAGGCAGCGGCAGACCTAGAAGGACATTCAGAGGCGATGGTCATATCTTATAAGGAGATCAATAGTATTGGCCGAAATTCGAGAAAGATGGCGTATACTCCACCGACAAGAGCGAAGGTCTTAAGTATAAAGAAAGAAATTTACTTTTAAGAGGTATAAAAATCGCGCGAGTGCCTCAACTGTCACATGTGCGTAACGTCGTGTAAGAGAAGTCTTAGAATGTATTTAAGTAAAGATATGCATGTAAACTGCAGTAATATCTTACGCATTGTTGCGATTATCGGTTTACGCATTCGTCATCTAGACGTCGCGCGTCGCAAAACTATAACTATAAATATTTACTTATAACATAATATGATCAGAGTACATTATAAAAAAAAGGTGTGTTATAATTAAATATAATTTAAGTATTAATTTTAAGCGAATAAAGGTTATTGCTAACGTTCATTGGCTTAATTTACTGTGAGATAATTTAATTTCTATAATTATCATAATATTAAATTGAAATGTAAATTAAATCAATATTATGATATTAAGCACTGTAATATTTATTTAATAGCGTTTATGGTCTATAATTACTCAAAGTAATTAAATGATTTAATCGGACGAAATTCTAATGAGTCTATAAAATAGTTGTGCCGTGAGAATATTCTATAGACCACGGTATTTCGTACGCAGCGTTTCTTCTACAAATAAAAGTATTAATAATATGCGTGCCATATTATTATTAATTCTTCGGCTATAGACTTAATGACTATATTCTTAAATATTATGTGTGAAACTCATCAAAGCCACAAAATTTATAATTTTTTAAAAGTGTTGCTTAGCTAATACTTGCCGATATCTGATTAAATCAATTTGAAAGTACCTACAAACATAGACACACGCCTGTTTTCCAGAGGGTTAGGCAGAGACTACGGATTTCCATTTGCTACAATCCTGACACACTTCTCTAGCTTCATTCACTTTCATCACATTCCTCATACACACTCGTCGGTTTAAGGTGCTCTTAACCTGGCCTTTGTCCAGAACGCCTCCGATCTGATCGAGAACAATTTGAAACTTCACCTAATTAACCATACAATGTATTAAGGCAAACAAAATTTTCCACTGCAGACTGATTACTGTTAAACCTATTGATTAGTTACTTAACAGGCGTTAAATAAACATCCAAAAATAAATATAAGTTTGTTCTGTATCAAGGCCGTAAATATTTGGACATGATTACGTCAGGTACTGACTATCTTCTTCTCTCTTAGCCTTTATTATTCCCAAGTCACTTGGGGTCGGCTTTTCTAGTCTATCCGGATTTGACTGGATATCAGTTTTTACACGGAGCGGCTGCCACCTGACCTCCGCAACCCGAAGGCTAACGATACCCTAAGGCTAGCCCAGTGTCAGGATATAAGAGGGTACTGACTTTCCCAATAACGACTGCCATAGATGTTCATGGCAGCCGGGACCGACGGCTTAACGTGCTTTCCGAGGCACGGAGCAGGCGATAATTGTCAATCAATACGCACATAATTTCGAAAAGTCATATAACTTCCGAAAGTCAGAGGTGTGCGACGTGAGAAATCTGACCCTCTGCATTGCAGTCTGTTGGTCTCCCCACTGAGCTATCGCTGCTTGCGTCAGGTACTGACTATATATTACAATAATTCGTCGGTAAGAACTATCAACTTCTTCCTTATATACCTTCAACTTGAGAAACGAATATAAACAAACAAAAATCAAAAGGGAAGCACTTATTTTATGACCTCTATACAACAAAGTAGTAACTTAATTCATATATATTAGTCAAATTAGCATGAGCCTGGTATTTTAGTACAATTATTACATTAAAATTAATTGTCCCTCATGAATAATTCACCAGTTATTAGATTAAACGAGTAATGTACCCGAGGCAACATTATCATAATGTTTAAGCATGAAATTGCTATTCTCTGTAGCTTTGAATTTGCCGACACGACGCCATTATTATCCTGTACTACAGATAATATTCAATACCTAATACTCGCGTAAATTATTTTCTTAAAGTTGTGTGAAGTCTGCGAGACTGCCGTTGGCTAATGTGCTGAATAGTGGCGCAACCCTTCTAAGTTTGTGAAGATATGTCTAGCGGTACCCATTCACAATCTTATATTCGTTGAATGTTGATGTTGTGTTGAAAACAAACATTTGTGATCCACAGATAACATTGCCTGCTCTGGCCAATGTCAAAGATAGTTTCTATCTTTGTATTAAAAAAATAAATATAATTAATGCGCAAAATATTAATCATATAAAATTAAATTAGACATATTATTTATTTTATGCGGTAAAAGTAAGAAGCAAGCTTGGCAGTCCAACGGGCTATCCGTTGGACTGCCACGCAGAGGTTGCCATTGGCTTGAGTTCGATCCTAAAGCGTGCATCTCTGGCTTTTCGAAGTTATGTGCGTATTAAATATCGCTTTTACATTGAAGGAAAACATCGTAAGTAAAACCTGCATGTTTACGAGTTCTCCATAAAGTTCTCGAAGCTATGTGATGTGTGCCAACCCGCATTAAGCCAGCGTGGTAGACTGGCATAATCATATCGAGAAGTGAGAAGAGGCTTGTGACCAGCAGTGGGACATTTTAATACAGGGCTAATATTATTACTATAATTACATTATATTAACATCCGATTCTGTGTTCTGCGTTGTTTTGAAGAAGAACACGTTGTCCAATAATCGTCATGTCACTGACTACTGAGACAATAAAAGCCATCAAATGGCGCTTAAACATGGACAAGAATTCCGTAATTTCAATTTTGATTATGCGAAAACGGGGACATTAATAAAGGAGCTGTAGTGCTAGTAATAATATAATATTCTACCACATACACACAACACCATCTAGCCCAAACTAAGCAGAGCTTGTACTATGGCTTCTAGACAATGGATAAACCTACACATATTTTTTGTTTTTGTAAATACATACATATTATACATAGAAACACCCAGACCAAGACAAACACCCATGTTCATGCACACAAATGTTTGACTTGTGCGGGAATCGAACTCGCGACCTCAGGCGTGGCAGTCGGTTATACTAACCACTACGCCACCGAACCAGATCATAATCACGATAAATTATGTAAAAGGTAAATGATTTATAAGTTTAACAGAATTGGACGTACAATCCTCTGCATCATTAGCACTCCCCTTAATTGAGTGTCCTTATACCATTGCAAAAATATTAAAGAAATAATTTTAAAAGAACTTCGTATGTTACAGCTACAAAGCTTCAGTTTTATTCACTCTAACACTAAAGCAAAGACTAGAACTAAGCAATACTGAAAGACTCAATACGTATTTCGAGAACTTTCCTTCTATCGTATATCGATCCAACTGCAGAATTAGTTTGAAACGAGGATTGTGTGGTTTCTCTTCTACACGAACTAAAACTAATCCGCAAATAGTTAGCAACTGAAGCGTACCAAACCCGCTGTTGCATACAAGCATATCTACACATACAACTGTGTATATGAATTTATTGTGTCACTGGATATTATTAAAATGGTTTCATTTACATACATCGCACTCAACATCGTCATATTTCTACCAAGGAAAATCCATTAGGTTTGAATTAAATAGTAAAGAATTTTATCCCTGTACCAAGGGATAACCTACATTTTGTAAATTCTGTGTGAAAGCTAATAAGCGCATAGTTGAGCTTTCCCACAAGTCAGCGATCGACGGTCACGAAATAATCCAACGATATGTACAAAATCCAGGGTTACTACCAAAACATTTTCAATACATTTCTCCGTATAGTATGTATTTTACTTGTCGATATGGTTAAGCGGCTGACAACCCTTAGCTAGGATGTACAAGGCAACAAGGCACTTGGCGAGATGGAGGTAAATATATGTAAGCGATTACTGTAGCTCATAACCGCAATTACAAAACAAAAGGAATCGCTCAAAAGTTGCTGAACTCAGAGGAAACGGATTAAATATTGGAAGAATAGAAAGGAATCGAAGAGATAGGTAAGGCACCCTCCAACACTCTTAAAGTTACTCATCGTCTGAAACGCATTAACAGTGTAACTATTCGTCAGGTTCCTGTAATAGGCCGATACTCCTCTGACTGTAATATATATAGGGCAATAGCGGTTTCTTTCAGTCGAATTTTAATTTGATAACTTTTTGATATACTTGCAGAATGGTAATGGCAAAACTGACGTACGATTAAGAAATAAGGCACGATGTAGAGAGGAACTCAGCTAAACAGTAAGTAGGGCTGATGGATACATCGACAGATTCTGATTGTATAAATGCACGTGCAAACTTCTAATAACAAACACACACAACTGCATTCTAGAACGCACAACTCATTGATTGACATAACCAGCGACCGTAAATATATGTAGAGAATATTATCGTTAGCGAAATTTCATTGCGCCGTTTGTTTATGCGTTTGGAAAATAACTGTAATACATAAATCAGTGTACTAAGTGCAAATCCGTTAATATTGTTACGTAATGTGATTGCCAAAGAGCTACGGAGAGCAGGTCTGGAAGTGGGAGGCCGGATCTCGCCTGAAACACTGCGCTCTAAAACATGCATAATATATCAGTCATGTATGTTTAGGAAACCACTCGTGCAGTCATAGCTAGATATATCATAAATAGTGTAAGTGTGAAGGCGCTTCCCAATTGTTACTGTGTTAACTGCTGTAGATTCGATCGCCACACTATTTCCTAGTAGCAATTTTCCAAATAAATAAAATTAACTACATATGAAATCCACTAGGCAGAACACCTCTGACTTATGTTTTGAAAGATGGGCGCGTACCGATACCTATTGGACAGTCGATAACGATATGACACTTCCAAATGTAAATGGCTAAGCAAGATAATCGTCTGCCTTCAATAATTACTGTTCAAAAAGAGGTGAACCTTGACCTAGTAGTAAAATCTAATAAAATGCGTTATACATATGTATACCAACGCAATATATCAACTTCTGTAATAACTTGTCGATCTAATAAAATTGCGCTGTGATTAAATGGTCAACTCGCTGCTGCCAGTGCGTCGAGTTATATGAATCCGATATAGACACGGGACAAAAAATTTTATGATGCAAAAATATATAGTTTTGCCGATTCTGGTAAAATATGTAGGCAGATGTTGCAACTTTTGGAGAACAATCTATATAAAAAGCATTATTCTCATTTGCTAAATAAATATATGTGTTTGTAGTGGGTAAACCCAATATAGAGAGTTATCCAGAAGTCTTATTGTCATTACAATCACGTACATTCAAAAAGCTGCACATAGTCTTGCACAACTCACACTCGATATGGTAAGACTTTGTTCTCATAATGATGGTGTGTGCTATTACGGCGTTTCTATACTTATTTATTCTGTGTGCTACATATATTCAAAGCTTTCTTTTATCTCGACATTATTCAGATGTTGACTGGTTAGGAATTCTAAGGACTATAGTCCAAAGTCATGTAGACTTTGGACTATAGTATATATAGGATATTTTTGAAATCTACATTGTACAAAAGGACGATAGTGCATGTCTTTGTGCACTATAAATATTATAAACGTATCGCAGACAGCGTAGTTGAAATCAACGTGGAGAGATATGTATGCATACATTATCTTCATACATTACTTGTATGTGTATACAGGTAACGAAGTATTAAGAAGAAAAATTGAAATTCACGTTATGAGGCGAGTCTTTTATCACAAATGCAAACTCCTGGCTGCTACTGGGAATTTCTAAATAAAAATGCTTAAAGACGCTCTGGATGATACGGACATCGAACCCAACCTCACGAAATAAGCGCAACCTTATGCCAAAGTAGTTGCAGAGATATATACGTCAAGTATGAATAAATAAAAGCAGGTGTCTCTCTTCTTCCAACCACAGAATCCAACTCTTTATTAAAAATGCAATTTCATCCTTTCTCGTGCGGCAACCCTAGTCACCCCTGATTTATGCTGCACTTGACAGTAAAATGAAACTATATATCTCACGATCCGTTTCGACGTTATTCGCGAGACTTAGGTTCATAATAGAGCCTTTTCTCTTAGAAAGTCAAATGTACATTACATTCGGAAAGTGGAAAAGACTGAACAAAGGCTACGTATGTTGTATGAAGAGTATATACTGTGCGGCTTTTGTTTCTGCGGATTTAAACGTCATATCTTTCTATTTAGGTTGCGTATGAAAGCAAAGGCATACAACATTATATGACAAATTAGGTAGTTAGAATAAAGCGGTATAGTTAAGGTAAAACACACATATCTATACTAATATTATAAACCTGAAAAGTTTGTTTGTTTGTTTGAACGCGCTGATCTCTGAAACTACTGGTCCGAATTGAAAAATTCTTTTAGTTTTGGATAGCTCATTTATCGAGGAATGCTATAGCCTATATAACATCACCCTACAACCCACGGAGACGGCGCAGTAATCATAAACGCGGATGAAATCGCGAGCACATCTAGTATGGTATAAATTGCCAGCTATTTTAGGTTAAAGCAGACAAGCCAATCGCATTCTACCAAGCAAATTACTAGGCATCGTGCTGCTACTAAAGATTGCTAAATAAAAAACGAATTAACATTTGCTTGGTCGGGTATCAGCCCCTGGACCTCATGATCGATCGCAAATATAAACGTTAATGCCACGCGACCAAACATATTGCGAAATGTTACTTTTAAAAGTGTCATTAATAAAGTATATGCAAGCAACATTTATTAATTATTTATTTTATTCCAATCGTTTATCTATTAAATATTCAAAGTCATTTACTTCCATAAAATAGATTTAATTAATTGTTCGGTCGAGTCACAATTTATATTAAAAAAGATACATATATTTCTACTACGATCAGCGGAAACTGTATATAGGCAATAATAAAATACATATTCATTGAATTTGAATCTTTATAATATTACGTTAAGTTAGAGCCAATTAAAATAGGTCATTTGATTCGAAGATATTCAAGATAAACATAGTATAAAAGAAGTTAATAAGAAATATAAATGTGAAACATGGATTTGTTTCACATTTATGTTACATTATTTCGATACTGATTAATAGAAAGCAGTCATATTGGCCACTGTCAGATACTTTATTTATACTGAAATGATTACATGTGCTTCAAACTGCTGTAGAGAATTTTCATCCCATCCTCTTCGTAAATTATTCGATTACAATCGTTGTGGTCTACGAACACGGAGTGTGGTCGGCTTATATTCTCTATGACGATTTTAATAATAGAATAAACATCGTAGATGCTAAACCTAATACCTTAAAAGCTATCCATTTCTCAACTAGTCACAGGTGGATGATTTGCTGACATGTTTCGATGCTAGTCCTTCGTGTAACCCGACACGCTAACCGCAAGTGCAAGGCGCACACAATATTATGACGTCTATTTAAAATTAGAATATAATGGTTTTTTTCAAACTGGTTTGATGTGGCCTGTACGTAATTACTGATTTATTTTAAACAACTATTAAGTTGGTATAACCAGCGATAGCCTAGTGAGAGACCGCTTGACTGCCACACAGAGGTCTCTAGTTCGATACCAAGGCGCGCACCTCTGACTTTTCAAAGTTATGTGAAGGAAAACATTGTTAGGAAACCTGCATGTCTGAGAGTTCTCCATAATGTTCGCGATGATATGAGAAGTCTGCCAACCCGCACTGGGCCAGCGTGGTGGACTATGGCCTAACCCTTCTCAGCAGCAGCAGTCCCATGCCCAGCAGTGGGACAGTTTAATACAGGGCTGATATTATATTAGGTTGGTGGTAGTGCTCATACAATTTGGTATTGTGACCATAGAAAAATATTGAGAAATAGATTAAAAATGTTAAGTAGTGAGCGATTACCTATTTCTTATATAAGACAACTCTTGCACTAGGAGTAATTTCTGTGTCGCGGGGGACTCCTTAAACATTCAAACAATGGACACAAAGAACATCCAGACTGCGCCTCGCAACTGCCACTGCGCCGAGTGTTGTGGGTTTGAACCCCATATTTTGTGTGATCCGCAAATGATTGTTCCGAGTCTACATAAGTGTTCCTTGTGTCCGTTGTTTGAATGTTTGTAAAGTCTACCGCGACACAGGATGTAAACCTAATGCGAGAGTTGTCTTTTTTAAAACAAAACAAACACGTACTGGGCTATAGACCTACCACTAAATGCGGCTTAAATTCAAGAAGTATGTAACTATTGGGTAAATGATGCGATTTTCTACAAGTGTCACGTTTTTAAGTGCCAAGATGGCGTTTAAGTACTTTTACTAGCTTTACCTACATATGACAAGAATAGAAAAGGGTATGCTGATTTGGGCATGTAGAAAGAATGGACGAGGAAAGACTGACTAAGAAAGTTTATAAGGCTAGTGTGAATGGAACAGTCGCAAGAGGAAGACCTAGGCGAACGTTGAGGCGTTCTGGACAAAGGCCAGGTTAAGAGCACCTTGAACCGACGGGCGTGTGTGAGGAATGTGATGAAAGTGAATGAAGCCAGAGAAGTGTGTCAGGATCGTAGCAAATGGAAATCCGTAGTCTCTGCCTACCCCTCTGGGAAACAGACGTGAATCTATGTATGTACGTATGTACCTACAAATGTCGAGAGTTGTAAAATATATAAGGGCCAAAGTAAGAGTTGCTAGACTTAGCATCAATAGACAATTGCGTCCAACTACGTTTATATTTAAATGTAGCAGGATGGTGCACAATTTTTAATACATTATAACGTAATCCTAACCAATATTATAAATATGCGAATGTGGGTTTATTTGTTTGTTAAGTTATCCCCCCCTAACTGATTATCATGATTTTTTGCATACACGTTGTCAGTGAAACAGAAAAAGAGATAGGGTATCATTCATCCAGAAAAAAGTACTATTACTAACCTAAGCTACATTTATACGGGCGAAGCCGCGGTCAAAATCTTGTAATACTATATTTAAAATTCAGATGTCATTGACATTATGTGTCAAATGTTTTCATATTGTATCTTAATCTTATTATTTATATAATATCTTTTTTATCTCATTATTTATATATCCTGAAAGGTGACCATATTTAAATGTAGTGGGTAAGGCATTTATGACTTAAATCTTTATTGACTTCAGTTGATTTTGTGACTCAATGTTATTTTTATTTTTCATTTTATAAAGACGTCTCTTGCACTAGGAATAATTACTGTATCGCGGGGGAATTTACTAACATTCAAACAAATAACATCCAGACCACTACACCATTAGTGCAGTTAATTGCATCACGTTTTAAAAACTGGATTTGCTATATTGAAATTGCACTTCGATAAGATTGCACCGAGTTCCATCCACTCTGTGTATGCGTTGAGCTTCCGAAAGGCAATACCATCGCGGCAATCGGTGTTTGTACTCTGAGTGGAACGACGCGGCCGTGTCTCTGCATTAAGTTTATAGAAACAACTACAGCGACGATCACCATGGCTGTCTGTCTTGCCATTATAGTACGTAACCTTAGATGATCGTACAAACTAATATTATTATTTTATTATTATTTATAGCCTGTATTGTCACACTGCAAAGGCTTCCCTCTCGCTTTTCCACATATCCCTATTATGCGCTAGTTTGCACCAGTCTCTCCTGTAGTTAGTTAATTCGTCTTGCCATCGACGTTTTGGTCTATCACGTTGTCGCTTAGCACCGTCTGGGGTCCAATCTGTGCTGATTTTAGCCCAAAACTCTAGCGGCATATGGCAAACGTGTCTAGCGAACTAATAGTGTACAGAAAAATTAATTCTCCTTTTCAGATAATAATAAAGAAAAGTTTAAACTATCTTACGCTAGATTATGTCCGCGGCTTTGGTTGCGTAAATGTTGGTTAGGTTAGGTTTTGTTTGTAGCTTTTATCTAGATGAAAGGTACCCTAAGGTCTTTTCTCTTTCCCCGACAATGTGTATGCGAAATTTCATGGTAATCGGTCGAGTAGTTAAGGCGTGAAAGCGTATCAAACAAACAAACTCATTTTCGTATTTATAATATTAGTTACTATTACAACAAAAGGATTAAAGTGTTATTAAATTTATCTGACATGAAAGTTTCAGTAGCAGTATGGCATCTGAAACTGTGACCATCAACGACGGCAATAGGTTCGCCTCCTATGGGTGTTATAGACCTCTGCTTACTCATTCGGATATATAAATACTAGATGTGCCCGCGGTTTAACTCACGTTTATGGTTCGTACACCGCCCCTGTGGGTCGTAGCGTGATGTTATAAAGCCTATAGCCTTCCTCGATAAATAGGCTATGCAACATTAAAATATTTATTGAAATTAAACTACTATATACGGATTTTATCGCGTTATTTATTTGACACTTTATTACATAATTTTGAAAACTGTTACACTACTACTACTATTAAACTTTACAAATTTTTAAGCTAATTGAATTATTATTAAAACCATATAGATTTAATTAAATTTTACACTTTCCCCGACGTTTAGGTTGCTTTTCAGCAGCCATGGTCACGGGGAGACATATAAAATATTTTTTCAATTTGAACCAGTAGTTCCTGAGATTAGCACGTGCAACCAAACAAACAAACTCTTCAGCTTTATAATATTAGTATAGATGAGACTATGTCTGCAAATTGCAACTATCGATATAAAATTAAATAGAATATAATATAAGATAATTAAATATCGATCTTCTCTTGATTTGCGCAATCTGGAAAATTCGTTTAACAAGCCTTATACCTAGTTACTTTTTTGACTTTGTTTTGCCTAACTTCTTGCTGGTCGATTTTCAAATGCTTTACACTTTTGTCCAGTGTACAACTTTGAGAAGGTTCTGGGACCATGTCAGGCGTTGCTTGGATTTATATAAGTAGATAGCAGTTTGTTATACAGGAACCTGGACTTTGAAAAGAAAAGTAAAGTTTACACTCCTTTAGTGATAAATATTACAATTAGGGTTACCAACCGCACTTTATAATAAAGTATTGTACACACAGCGACGCATCAATCTAGACTGTTTGGACTTTGAACTATTAGAAGTTGAACGCTGCGAATCGTGCGAGAGACTGCGTTATATTTTTGTTATTTTGTTTCATTCACGCTGAACGGGATGCGACGCTCTATCCTTACATCGACACCACTATGCACTGTCCCTTTCCAACAATTCTCTATTTTGTATGTAGCGTAGTTATGCGTATATAGGGTGTCTAGCTTGATGTGTAGCCGTGTGAACGTTATTTCGGGTAAACGTACTTTACACTGTATTAGTAAAATAAAGTACGCGAAAATACTTTATTTAACTTATGACCACTATTGCAGGTTTTATTTAATTGTTTACTTAAAGCAACGCTATAGAGATTGCCTAAATTGAATAAAGGTAATTGTTTATCTAACTTAATATAGACATATATTGTAAAGATCCGGTTACGACGTTTCTTGATAATAAATATTTGTTAGATGACACTAGCATCAACAAAAATATGGTAACAAAAAGGCAGGTTAAATAAATTATAGTTTATTTTTAGATCTTGTATTAGGCAACTTGTATACTCTGTTCGATCAAAATAAAGATGGCAACCCTTATTACAATAGATATAATAATTCCTGTGTATCTAATAGGGTATTGGCGAATTCATGGTGACCACTTACATATATGTAGGCATACAGTATATTTAGCAGATGTTTCAAATGCTATACCTAATAATAATTCGTTTCATGTCTTAAGCTGAGCTTAAACATATGAATGGGCTTAGTGAAATCGTAAGCTTGCAACACTCTATAAGGATACGTGCGTGGATAAAACTTTCAACGTTGCGCAATCACTATTTCAGTGTAAGTTGAGCACATTATTTAAATTTGATATGCTAAAGCGGTAATGTACCTACACCATATTTATTCTCTTACAAATTTTATCTGTAAGATTATTGATTCGTTTTCAAAATATGAAGTACGAATACAGACTCGATGGTCCTATGACATAATCCAGAGGGTTTAGTTATGTATCGATTGTCACTGTCATGACCTCCATGATCAAACAAAATCTATGGAAATAATAATTAACTAACAATAATAATAGTAGTTAATAATTCCACAAACAAAATGTATTGGCAGGTTATCTATACCAATATTATAAAGCTGAAGAGTTTCTTTGTTTGGTTGAACGCGCTAATCTCAGGAACTACTGGTTCGAATTGGAAAATTCAATGTTGGATAGCCCGTTTATCGAGGAAGGCTATAGGCTATATAACATCACGCCACGATCAATAGGAGCAAAGCATAAATAAAAAATGCTGCAAAGACGGGGAAAGTTCTTTTATGTGAAGAAGACAAAGTTGAAAGAAAGGAAGAAATCATTCTTTATTGCCACAAAGAAATATGACTACATAATTTTTCATTTAAAATATGGACAAAATAATAAAAAAGACTATTAAGTAAATAGTTCATAAGTAAAAAGTACATATTATGCTATTGTGACAACAAATGGTCTCCATTCAGCATTGATGTTGCGATAAAACTGACGTGATATCGCAACGCTGATTTTCAAGGGAGACCACTCCGTTTTGCACGGAAATCAAGCCAGTTGCATACAATTTTACAACTAACATAAAATTTGAAAATACAAGGATACATAATCAGAGAAAAATAAACTATTACTTAACTTATTATATAAAAAGAAAATACAGTATGCATGTTTTGACTCATGCGGAGATCCAACCCACAACACTCCCCAACGGCAGAGGCGAGGCATACACAAGCGCGCCATCCGTGTCGTCAGGACAAAAATAATTTTATATTGAACTAAATGTAACTAAATGTATTGCGTGGGTCTGCTAGTTCTGTTATAAAAAGGCGTAACTGCAAGGAGTCGGTAGTCGCAGACTCCTTGATGTAACAGCGAACTTTAGCTTGCCTAGTATTGGGATAATCGCCCTTTGTAACCTAATTATTGCTGACTAAATATGGTTTAGATGTACCTCTGCTTATTATTTATGAAACGCTTACGACTTCATGTCACGATTCTCTAGCAATTGCTAATATATTAAATTATGTAGATATTAGAACCAATGACTTGAAATACGCCCCCACATAACATCACTGTCATGTCAAAGCTAATAGCTATATTTTTTAAATAACCTACGAGGCGGTTACTTTACATTACATACTGGCCGCTTAAAATATTTGCAACATTATTTATCGTTTAAAACTTGTTCTTATTTTAAACGGTATTTATTCCATATGAATGCGTATTTTCATTGTATTATTTTTTGTTGCCAATGTTAATGAATTATAATTATTATAAAGTGATTTTCTATTCACCCCGTTATTTAATTAAATGCCAAAGATTTAATTGGATAACCATATTTAAAGCTTCGACCTAAATTCTCGAATCTAGTTATTAAATATTTTATTGATTGCAAAACATACAATAATCATAGTGCACATTGAAATTAACACGACTGGCCCGCTGATCGATAAAACAATCGAACATAGCTCTTTAGATTGTAGATAGATTTTGTTTGTCAATGTTTGATATCTTTGCCAAGTGGTTTGATAACCTCTAATTAATATTAATCAATTTTGCTATACGTAATTGAAATGTAATATTTTTATTCTTACTATTCAGGATTAAAATAATTTAAACAAATTTTAAACTTAAATAAAATCATATGTATAAAAAAAAAACATAAACTATGATATTAAAAATACATACCAAATTATTTAAACACAAAAAAACACATTACACTAATTTAAAATTCGAAACAAACCCACGCACAGACAAAATTCAAAGTACTTCAGAGTTCCAAATTCAAAATTCTGTTCCAAGTCCAACACACTCGAGATTAAGAGAGCACTCGAGGTCGATAGGTGTGCTCGTCGTACACTTGTGCCAACGAATGGTATCCTTTAACACAAGCTGCGTTTTGTAACATCTATCGTCCGTTGAAAAAAATAAAACCAACTTCAAAGATATTATCTAGGTCCCATCTGTCAGTTTTTTTTTTTAAACAATACGCGGAGAAAGTTCTGTTCCAAGTTTAAAATTATTAGTATGATGTTCGTTTATGTTACGTCAATTTATGTCATAGATTAGAACATAGACACACAAATTCTCCCACGCTGTGAGTGTAGAATTTTTTATTGGATAATGGTTGCTGCTGATGAAAATTGTGTTTTAAAGAAATTATCATTACTTTGTAATGTAATACTCGCAGCTCAACTGTATAGTACAAATTTAAATGTAGAATTTGGAATATGGCGAATTTACGTCGTTTTATTAAATGTTGTGCATATTTGATTGGCATTCATGAACGTCTATGAGAGTTGATAGATATCTATAGAATAGGGTTTAGATGTCTTAACTACTAACTTTATATCAGAGGAATGCGTATAGCTTAAAAGTGCTACCCTGAATTAGCTTATTAATACCAGCATAAAATTAGAATAAAAAACTCAACGTAGTTAGTAACCAAATAAATCAACTAAATATATTATACATAATGATTGAACAATGATTTTACTACATATTTCTTTAGTTCTGATTTGTGTATTAGATTTATAATTTTTTTATATATGTATCTATTTGTTTATTATTATTTTGCTCATTACTTTGAACGCTATTTACGTAAAATTTGAATTTATATGCATATTTTAAATAGCTGTATAATCTTGTAATTTGCCGTTTTCTACGTAATTTATTTAGAATTGTATTAGCTGTAAGTTTTAATAATTTATTTATCTATTTACTCCATTACGCATTTTTATAATTGGCAGCGGCTTCCGCACTAAGCTCGAGGCTTGTATCGCGGTAACCACACGTTATACATTAGTCGCTTAACCATAAGTATGCAGACATCGGTTTGAAAACAAATAAAATATAAAATGATAAATTAAATAAAATAAAGAAATATTAGTACGTTGTAAAGAGCCACGCCTGTTTCTTGGAGGGTAAGCAAAGACTACAAGAATACGGACACGGAAAAAGAGTACGGAATGCGACTTATACATGAGATATCGTACAGTATATTTAGTTAAGAATTGAGTCTTCCATATCAGTTGTATATGAATAAAAAATACGTGCAAGTAAAAACTCTAACGTCGGAAAATATGGTATATGCAAATATAAGTAATATGTAGAGTACGATATGAAAATAGGTATTACCATATTTGCCTTGACTGAAATATGCGTATTATCATAATGCGGATAGCTTACATAATGTATATATTATTATTTAAACCAAGTAAAGCGTGGGAATACGTTATTGATTGACTGAATGACGCAATTGTTAGAGGGGTCTCTTCACCACAGTGTATTAGGATGTCATCCTCCATGCTGTGGGATTTTGGTTACGAGCCCGTTCGCCCCTTAAAGTTCGTCCCATATATTTGATAGGTTTCTTCTTAAAATCCACCCAAATATAGGAGCCCCGCTCAGCGGGGCTCCGTCTTTCTATGAAAGAGGCGAAAGTCAAGGGGCGTACGCGCTCGTAGCATGGCATTTTGTGATCACAGAGTGGTCACGAGTCTATGTGTTGATTTTGTTTTTAAAGTTTCATTTTTAATAAATTTCTGTGAACGCATAAACTCATGGAGTAGTCGCTTAAGTGGTCTCTTCGCCACTGCCAGTACGCCGAATGTTCTAGTTTTGAAAACCACACGCGACAAAAAATTGCGTGATAGACACATTGACCTGATCCACGATTGGTCGCTCCGATTTTGGCTGTTTGTCTAAATTTTTAGTAAAGTCCCCCGCAATGCTAGATATTACTAGTGCGGCAAATATCTTTTTCAGAACAATTAAGTAAACGTAACCTTAAACACCCCAATTCTGCGAACGTAACCTTCAATTTACACGTAAACCGGACACATCCATCTCTAACTACACAGTCAATAGAATTCCTAAGTAAACTGACACCACACACGTATAATATGTTTACGTTAACGTTAAACGCTTACGTAATAATATGTCCAGTACGTTTATGGCGGACCCTAAAATAAAAATCGTGTAATACGGTGTATGGTGCCCTTGGGAGCAATGCGGTGCGGTTTTCGCTGGCGTTATTGTGTTAGCACATGTCATATTGCTTTGATTTATATTGTCTAGCTATTTTATATGCGTCCTTTTATTTGCGACTAGCTCTTGTTCGTGACTTTGCTTTCGCGTTAAAGGATAGGTTATGTTAGTAACAGTATTTTTATTTTTAAATAAATATGGCCTATTCTACTCGGTGATAATATATATAGCTTTCCATCGGTGAAAGAATTTTTAAAATTGGTTAAGTGGTTTTTGATTTAAATCCTTACAAACAGCAAACAAAAATGAAATCGTTTCTCTGTAATAATATTAGTATAGATATAGATTATTAGTATAGGACTTAATGTACCGTTAAATTAATAAAGGTTTCTTAAAATAAAGCTTAGCTTGATGGCACAGCGGTAGTGAAAGTCTGTGTAAAGTTTTTTTGGATTTTCAGTTAAGAAATTTTTAGTAGAAGTACTGTAGGTGGCATTTTGCCTAGTAGATGGCAATAAGCTCACATGTTTGTGGGATCTAAAACTATAGCTGACAAATTGAGAGAGCGTTACGAAAGAAAGAAGTACTTATAGCCTAGGATGTCTTAGAGTGTACAAAGGACGGTTGCTGTGCTACCAGTCCAAGACGAAAAGCTCACACTGATGTCCTGCAGACAAGATTGCAGTTTCTCAAGAAAGACTCCTTAAGGATGCGTTGTGCTGAGGGTAAGCCTATAGACCCAGAGACATAACTTAAAGTTGATTGGATGTGAAATTCTTTAGCGGGGAGGTAGGTTGCTAAGCCGGACTGTTGTTGGTCTAACCGGCGATTCCATTGTAGGCGACGTCTCATCATCAAGCTTATAAAAAAATATCTCATCATTAACTGACACAGTTTGCAGTACTTGACCTGATTACTTGAGCCCTGATACTTATGAATCAAACTTGTTCATATTACATTCCGCACTAATTACTTCATAAAAATGTCTGTGAATGTTTTTAATTATGAAATGTGTTGATGACGTAACTCGTTCAGAATTATTTTTTAATAATATGGTTCTGATGTTTTATTGTTTGCAATTAATTTGGTCGATCATGCACATGCATGTTTGGTCCCGGCATGACCGTTTGTGCTATTCACGAATAGGAGAAGATCGAATTTGTTTCGGGTTTTTGTATCCTATATAACTTTTCTCTAAAGCTAATGATAAAAAAAAATGCCTAACTCGTTATGCCAAATTAAATTACGACAAAAAAAATGAGTCGATACAAAGGGTTCTCCTCTATTTATAAACCAATTTGTGATGTTTACCTCATAACAAATAATATGTGATGGAGACAAATATTGTGTTAATTATCAAGTCAATCAAGATAAACTAACAAACAATTGGTGATGTACGCATACAATGACCGCCTCATTGATGCTCTGACATGGTTTTGCTTATGTTAAGAGGGCGGTGCTGTGCCGATGGCGAGACCAGGCGTGCTATTCTGCTAAAAAGTCATAGTCGCCTCGCCGGTAATCAACTGTTATAGTCATGAAAATTCTACAGAATTGCACAAAACTTGTCTTTTTTGTTAATATCACAGGTACTGCTCCCATAGTAATCGGGACATCACAAATTTTAGAAATCATCCTCAATATATCAATGCTTCATGCGATAGAATGCAAGATTATGCTGAGTTTTAATTTAATGTTTTATTTTCTATAACGTTTCTATCTTTAATAATCGCATTAAAAACAATGTAATTACAGCCATTAGCAATGGTCGTAGTTAGGTGCCTTCTGCCTAAATCATTGGATAATCTGAAAAGTTTTGCTATTTAATGTATAAACTTTTGCCTTTCCTTAAGGCAAGGCAAGGCTCTCTTTTGATAATTCCCCTGTTTTCTATTTTTTGCCGATTGCAACCCTACTCTGCGAAATTAAAATATACCTATTTGCGGCAGTCTCACCCTCAGCTATAATTTAAATTCTTGTAAATATTGATATTTTTTCAATGAGTAGCTTCTTAGCATTCTTGACAGGCATTAATATGTTTTAGTATATGCCTGTGATTTTCTAATATGTCAAATATTTTAATAATACTTATGTATTAAATTTTTTTTTAAATTTTTGTTATAGCCAACAAACGAGCAGATGGATCGCCTGATGGTAAGCGATTACCACCGCCCATGGACACCCGCAACACCAGAGGAGTCGCAAGTGCGTTGACAGCCTTTTTAACTTCCCCCTCCTCCCCAGAGGGGGGAGGGGAGTTGGGCCTCCGGTACCCTCACTCACTCGATGAAACACAACGCAAGCGCTATTTCATGCCGGTTTTCTGTGAGGCCGAAATCCGAAATGGAGTAATCTCCGAAATCCTTTATTACATAACCATAATCAATTTCCACAGCTTAATGGTTCTTCGAGCTTCAATTTTCATGCATATTTAAATTTAAATTTATTACTTAATTCCATAACAAGCAAACACATTTCGTACGCACAAAATTATTGCCTTAATCTTAGTTTTAAATTTACTATGTATCATATTTTTGCTAAACGTAGTATATGACCGATCACTTTTATTAGTAAAAGCTTTATTACTTATCGCCTTATATGTGTGAAACACTTAAACGACATTTTAATGCTAAAATTTGAATAATACTGATTGATTTATAATAAGACAACGCGAATTTAGTCAGCCAGTTGACCACAAAAATGTTTATATTTAAAGTTTAAAGTGAGTTAAGATGATATTAATCAAATACGTGACTATGAGACGCGGTAATCTAACTTGTCGTCTCAATATTCGATTGAAGTCGTATCTATAGAGAACAAAGGTTTGCCTGAGCCCCACAAACTTGAAACAACTTCGAGTGGACATAACATAAACATTTTGTCCGTGGCTTTGTTCGCGAAATTGTAGGTTAGGTTAGTTTAGTAACAGTACTTTTCCCTGGTTGAAAGGTACCCTATGTCATATTCTGTACCCGTATAAAATTCTCATTACACCTTGTGTGTATGAGAAATTTCATGATGATCGGTCGAGTAGTTTAGGCGTGAAAGTGTAACAAACACACTCATATTCGAATTTATAATATTGTGTCAGTAATAAAACATTAGGCATGTACGGTACAAGTCTGATGTAATGTTAGAACCCACATTTGCTAATATTTAAACTCATACTTGCTACTATCTTCTTCTATCTACTATCTTTTTCTTTCTTTTTTTTCTTTGTACTAGTCACAGTCCCAAAGCTGTGTTAATACTAAGAATTTCCATACAGTCAAATATAATAATGTTTTGATCGACCATGAAATCGAAAGGCGTTTTACATGCTTTAGAAAAAAGGAGAATTTCATTTTGGATGTACACATACAGAACATACTTTATCTATATATTTTATAAATAAGAAATTACGAACCAGGGTCGTGTATTATTAAATTTTTTGTAAATTATTTACATATTATTAAGTGATTGTATTTGTGTAATATTGCTATTCCTGCTCACCTTGACATTTGGCACTACAGTTGTTTATACAATGATGCTGAAAATGCAGATCAAATCATTAAAAATATTTAAATCCGTATTAATTCAAATAAATGGATTTAGACGTCGGCATTGCTGGAATTTATAGAAGGCTATATGAAATGAAATAAAAACTACGTAAAAGAAGTAACCTACGTAAAGTCATTTTCATTCACCCGGTGAGCTCAGATTCTACGGGTGAATTGTATACGTTTAGGAGTATAGATGTATATCTCTCATTCCAATCAACACATCTCTAAATATTTTTCTTTAAATCAAACGTTTGAGCGATACCACTAATATAGCAAGCGATTATATACTACCAAAACCGCTTACCTGATGGTCAGTAAAAAATAACAACTGGCTTTGCATTACCGTCTTTGTTTCTGTTTTAACTATCTTCGTATTATAAAATAAGGTTCCACGTAATAATAGACCTGGGATGTCTACGCGGCGTAATTACAGACTCTTTTCTCATATTCTAGAACGAACCCAGTAAGCTAACTAAGCTCAACGACAAGCCCACACAATTTGTATTATATATATACATTTTTGTTCCGGAGTATTCCCTACGGATGATGGCATCACATTCCTTTCAAAACATGGAAAATGTCTCGTTACTTATCTACATAACATTTTATCTTGGATATATTGACTGACGTAATCTAACCGCAGCGGTACATAATGATCTTGCATTGTTGTCATACAGTCTATGGCGTTCATTTTAGCTTATTTGTATATGGTAAATACTTCGCTGCATACTATTTGCTGTGTGGCAACACAAAATCCAACTTTGTCAAACAAGATTTGGTGAATTGTCTTAACCTCTCAACCAATCCAGTTATCAAAAATATGAAAATACAAGCAATCAAGCAAGCAAACAATAAAAAGCTTTTCAAACAAAAAAAGACTATAATAACAAATATAACGTTTAAAATAGTCTGGTTAAGCTCGAATGCCAGCGTCCTAGCGTTGGTTGAGAGGCTAATATCCACGTAAATAATAATATAAAGATTAGGTAACATATATATAATATGTAACGGATATTAACGCGATCATGCATAATCTTTACCTTTTTTATGCTTGACGTTTCGACCAGGTTACACCGGCCGCGGTCACAAGCTGACTGGTGCTGCGATGTCATGTCTACGTTTGTGAGGCAGAAGAATCTTGATTCACCCTCACTTTTGCCATATTTTTATTTGTCCATGTACCGTCACAAACTACACTCACGGTATCCCTATTACGTATGCTAGCCGTTGTGTCCGTATTCTGTGAATTACCTGACTGTGCAAAACAGCGAAGTTGCGTATTATTAATCACGGGATTCCACGTCGCGGATAATTTGAAACCATCTTTCCTATTGAAATTTCTATATTTTTTGATTTCAATAGCTTCTCTATTCTTTAATTCTGAAATAAAAAAATAAATATACTGACTGGCCCCCACATAAGATAAGATACGTGATGATGACCATAATTTTATTGCACCACATACATGTCAATAATAACAATTATTATTATTAAATAAATTTGTCACCACGGGTTACGTCACCAGCCAGTATGTAGCCAGCAAACTGTCAGCTATAAATTCTTTGCCTAATAGGAACGAGTCCAAGAAACATAAAATCGCTTCTATGAAACACTGTTAACATACTGTAGTTACTCAACGAATACTATTGACATCATAAAACGATTCGCGCCATTTCTTACGAGAGTCTACAGACATTTTGAACTCGTAAAACGTTTATCATTACGCAATTAAAGACTTATTTGGTGAGTATTGTCTTAATAAGGCTATTGATAGTATAAACAAGAATTGTTATTCCACTACATTATTTTACCAAATCAGGGATGTTCTGGGGAAAGGACATTAACGATACTTTATATCGACGAAAATGTCAGTAAGAGCCCAAACTGGTACATTGAGTTCGGCCAGTCTTTATGTCTCAATGTTCTGTTGGAATAGCCTGATGAACTATAGCGTAATAACGTAAGGTAGCGAAGGTAGTATAAAAGTTCATACACATGGTTTTGATATAATTATAGAAGAAGAATACTTCTGCTCGCAGTCTTGTATATAAAAAATATCGGGGTTTGCGTGATTTAGTAACAGCGATTGAAGTATTTTCACAAATTTCTTGATTTATAATGGTAGGACAGAAAAATATCTATAAGTGGCAAGTGGCAAGTGACTAGCCTCAATCGACAGCCTTTTCATCGTTCTATGGAAATCAGGCGTGAGCATGTTTACGTGTAATTTAGTACGATCGAATAATTTTTATGATATAGTATATAAATAATATCTGTAGCAAGCTTTAAGAACAATATAATGTCATTGAAATGAAAACCACTTGATACGGATTTTATCGCTTTGTTTATTTAAAAACAATTTTATTACATAATTTTGAAGTATAACTCACACATGCACTCATACGCACACACAAAATTAACTAAATTAATTAAATCTACTGTTATGTACGTTCTAAACTATGTTTGTTCCAAATGTTTTTGTAACAAATTTGTAGTATCATTTGTTTTTGGGGGAGAACTGATTGCCGTTATACAGCTCACGCTAGTTTGGGAATCAGGGCTTACACTTTAATTGTATATAACTTTTTGTTACAATAAATAATTTATTATTATTATTATTATTATAACGCTACTATTATTGAACTCTACTACAATTTATGCTATTTAATTTATAAAATACAACTTCCCCGAAGTTTCGTAGTCTTACCCTGACCGGGCTTGGCTGCTGTAAAGCAATCGAAACATCGGAGAAAAGTCTAAACTTAAATATTAATAGTTTTAATTAATTCAAATAGTTAAATTCTAGTAGGGTTCAATAATAGTAGTAGTGCTATAGTTCAAAATTATGTAATAGAAGTATTTTTAAATAAACAACGCGGCAATATCGGTATAAAGTGGTTTTAATTTCAATATACATATAACATTCGCGTAAACGTCAAACAATATTTAATATAATGTCATTTTAAACTATAGTAGAAAACCACACATTTCAGTGATGTTGCATATATTATGTTTCATATTTTTCTCATTGGGAAGTGGCACGTAATATTCATGGACGTCCAACTGGTGATCTTTTCTTACTGTCTTCGGAAAAGATAAGCGATCTTTATTTGACGCGTGTGATAAATTTAAAATGTTTATATATTTATTAAGACTACATTTTGCCCGCGTCTTCGCTCCAGTATATGGAGGTTATGTCAATTTTCTATAACTCGGGAACAACACTTTTTCCTAGCTAAAAGGTACCCTATGTCCTAGTATGTCCTATGTATGTATGTGTTTACCAAACAGCCCTAGGATGTACAGGAATGTATAAATCATTAATACGTATATCTCAAGTATTTTATTCAATAATAATCATTTTTACAATGCCTGCACAAATTTGCTCGTAACTGAGAATCAACAAGGCGATTCTCCCTTACGATTAATTCGTAAAATATTATGGAAATATAAATGAAAGGTGTACGTAAGTAACAGTAAGACTAACTATAAAACTGCACTCTCGTTTGTGAAGTAAATTTCAAGCTCTCATTACTTTTTAAAGTGTCTTAACTGACTTAGTACCTTAATAATTAAGCACCAACTTTTTCTCACAATTGACGTAGGTTACAATAATTTTAGCCAAACTGGAGTGACTGACAAGTATTATTTACGATTAAAGTACTGGTTGTTTTTACAAAATTAAGAATAATTTTAAAGTAAAAACAGTAATAAGATATTGTGTAATATGACAGACGCCAGAGGCGTTCGGTCATTTTTTAATTTCTTTAGGAACGTAGAAAGAGGGAACTTATGTTGAAATTACATCAAGAACTAATGATTAGATTAGGCTTTGATTGACATCATAATTATTGTGTTAATTAAAGGAGTTAATAATAATAATATCCTCTAGACCGATTTTGGCCACGGCGGCCAGTCTTAACGGAGACTGGCCAACTACGCAGGAGATATTATAGTGCACACGTGTGTGCGCAAACACAAGTGCACTCTCTGTTCCCTAACTCTCATGATCCGATGGGATGGCAATCCTACACAACCGGAGAGAGATCAGGCGTAGGACCAACGGCATTACGTGCTTTCCGAGGCACGAGGGTGTCTTACACCGCCAACTTCCTAACTCCAGGCTGCTATTAAGATTTCTTAAATGAAAACTCAATAACTGTTTGTTGGCCCGACCCGGGATTCGAACCCGAGACCTCATGCACAGCAGTTGCATTCACTACCGCTGCGCCACGGAGGAGTATAAATACACGAAACACGCGGCTTTGAATTCTTAATTATTAATATAGAATACTTTTGCACGGCTTTGTCAGGACACCTGTAGCGTTAAAAGTAATATATAATAATAATATTTATTTCACAAAAAAGGTGTTTTTAAATCTTACATTTTTACACAAGGCATTTATTTCTGCATTCTCGATGAAGAACGGCCCAGCGAAGTAAAGCCGCTCCACAGCGAACATGCAGAATTGTCAAAATCTTTAACCCTGACTTCTAAACTAGGCGTATATGCCTGTAACTTAGGAGTCAGTGTCTCTCCGTAAATATTACAATACAAGCCTTATAAGTTTTATTGTATCATGATACAATTCAAATTTGAAAAAACATGGTAAAATATATAAAATATATATATAAAAATAAAATATTAGGACAATATGTTGCAGTTAACAAAACATCTTCAAACTTGACGGATGGCACAATAGCTATGTGATTGTCTTGCTAATATGCATATTATTGTGTGATTCAAATATTTGCTCTGTGTTTTGGAGTCTTGGTGTTTTTCCTGTCCTTTGTTTCAATGTTTGCAATAAATTAATATAACTCCACAATAAGATATACTAAACTTTTCATTTTCTTCTTTGTGAAAGTTTATCTACGTTTTAGTTAGATACAGTAAAGCCATTTCTGGTTGAACTTTACATTTCCCACTACGCTAACCTAAAAGGCTCTATTTTTTTAGGCGTGTTTTGTTACCGTTACAAGTTCTATTTAATATAAGAAGGGCCGATTCAATGTTATGACCGAGGTAACCTTTCAAGATTACGGTAAATTAATTTATAAACCAGCTCTTAATTTTACGACGGCTACAGGAACTTTCTCGTGTTGTTGCAGTTAAATAAACAACAAAAGCGACGCGATCCTCGTTAAGCAAAATTTACAAGTCGCCTTCCGAGAACCAACTTGATTGTTGTTTAAATGTCTCGAGTTCTCACGTTTAATAAGGACTTTTTGCATAAAGCTAAAAAACATACTTGGCTTAGCATCACACCTGTATACCGGATTGGGTAGTCAGAGTTATTGGTGGGAACAGCAAAGGTACCAGACGGTGATGTCATAACCACTGAACGTCATAGAAATTGACAGCAGTTCTATAAACAGGTTTTGTGGAAAGGGCAGAACGTATGCAATTACATATATTTAAAGTATTAGTAGAGCTGTATCACATTTTGCCAGATATGTTTTTATACAACAGCTGATTGAAAAGAGGTGCCAGATTCTTAGATGAGATTCTCTTTTTCCTTCTTGCTTCTTGTCATGCAAACTCTATTCCTCGTGGTTTGGCTTTATTTAATGCTAATTGTTATTTAAATTATACTATCTTCATGATATTTATTTTAATGTATAAGTAAATTGACATATCCAAGAAGCGCATGATCGATTGAAGTTCTGACTTTAAACTCCAGAAACAAAAATTCCGAGCATATGAAAGGCCATGTTTACTTATGCATACTTTATTAGTTGTTGCATCTACTTGTAACATTATATACTGTTTGATCCAATTAGCTTATCTCGATAGATGTGCACTAATGTGCAATGTTATCTATCCGAAGATTAAGTCGAGGACCGCTTATGTAACATTAGAGTTATCTATTAGACTAGATATATTAATCCCTTGTTTAATAAGTTCCTAGGATAATACTTCAATTGACTTCGTATTGCATTTTGGAGTACGAAGATGAGATACCAAGTCAATTGGAGGATGGGATGGAACATTTCAAACTTCCTTATTTTTAAAATAGACAGCTCTGGCACTTGTTTTTATTCCTGTATCGGACTTTATAAACATTTAAACAACGGACACAAAGAACATCTAAACTCGGAACAACCTTTTTAGATCACACAAATTTTTGTCCCGTATGGGATTCGAACCCACGACACTCGGCGTAGTAGGAGTGACGAGGCAACCATTTAAACCACTACGCCATCCGTGCAGTCAAACTGTCTGTCTTAATTAATATCATAATACCAAACCATGCTTGTTAAAATTTTCTTTCACGCAGCATCGTTGCCTTATATCTTTGTGCTTGCCATAGAGACATTTTACGTACCAGTGACATATAATATAGCCTATACTTTGTAACCATTTCTGTGTCATAAACTTCGTTATAGAGGTCGGGAATATATATATCCCCGAAAAGCTATATTGCTATAGTCATTGATCTCACGTAATAGAGGGCGTATCTATTACTGTATACTAGCTACAGCACGAAGTCTGAAACAATACCCAGTAGGGTACTGAGAATTGCCTGATACAAATACCCAAAAACTATTTGTCTGACCCCAGAATGAAACACACGTACTGTCGCAGGCCTAAAAATTAACGCTGTTCACGACGCTGTTCATGTATGTATGTAAGTCAGGTATCGGGATTTTTTAGCTCGTATATCGCCCGAACGTGATTGGTTAAAAAAACGATCCCACATAAATAATAAATGATTATTCTGTTAAGAGTCTTTAGATCAATAACTAATTCTACCAAAGCCATACTTCCATAACACACATTTCCAACAAAACACGTCTCATCGTATTGTACATTTATACGCAGAATATTCATTCAATGAACGAACATTTCAGTCAAGGTACATCCATATTCATACCCCAAGTGTTATGACAGGTCATCACGCTTTCCCATTAACTCCTCAAAACGGTGCCTTTACATTCCAACGGTTTGTGTCAAATACAAAGCAAGTCGGCGAGCCATCGGAAAATCCTGCCTGGAGCGCAGGGCTGTCAAAGTTACATCGACATATTACAGATTAATAATATATATACAAAATAAGTTTTTGGGTCCATACACAAAGGTTCCAAAAGTCAAGTTGAATTCAAAAACTATTTATTCGTATACATCGCAAAGTAACACTTATAAACGTCATTGTTTATTGGTTTATGCAGGCAAAGGTTTGAGCGTACAGGGTCCTCCAGACTAAGTTTCTGCCAGAGATGCTTTTAACCGACGGGATTCACCTGTAGACTGAGCTAAGAATTATGTTATGAAATAGAAAGTCCCACAAATAATCCTGCCACGCTACTAGTCACACAAAATATTCCAATTCCGATGTTTTTATTTTCATCGTAAAAATGTGTAACACCCACCCCTAACCCAGACGAAGCTTATGTAGAATTTATGTTGTTTACATGTTTACACGTAATTACCATGTTGACCACATAATTCAGTGCCGCCATTAGCGCGGGCAATTAGGGTTTCGCTTGCGGTCACTTTATTTATCACCTGAGCTTTTAAGGTTAACGGGATGAACGCGAAAAGACAATAGCAAAAAATTTTATTCTGTCATGTCACTTCCAGTACATAATTTAATTAAAAAGTTCGCCAGAGACAACTAGGCTTAATATTTGGCAGAAAAATGTACCTCCGCCAATCTACATTTCTATTTAAAAGTTAGGGAAACCTACCACCTGAGTCATAATTACCATGGCTAATATAGAAATCCCTAAATCGACTTCGTACTCAAGTCGGATGCTGTGGTTGCAACCTGATAAAATGGGGAATCAGGGAGCCTCACAAAGCACAGTGTGAATGTGGTGATCCCAATCAAACCATGTCACATCTGTTGAAATGCCCAAATTGTCCCTGTAGATGCACCATAGTGGACTTGATGGACGCAACAGCTGATGCGATTGTCGTGGCTACACATTGGGCAGGATATATTTAAAATAATTGTACCATCGACTTGAGAAGAAGAAGAATTAAACAGTGTCATTTTTTTTCCATTAGCTTTTTGGTATGCCCTACTGCTGGGCAAAAGCCTCTCCCTTAAATTTCAACCACACCACCAAACCCAAGCCAAATCTCTTTGATGGTGGATATCCCCTGCCAGTCCCTTTCAAAGGCGAAAGGGACGACCCGGACGGTCGTCCCGCCATCTTCGTTTACGTTTATGAGTTTCAAATCATTGTTGGGAAAAATGTTGAGATTTCTTTTCATTAATGTTTGGTAGTAATATTTTAGTCTCACTTTATACGTGTGCGTTATCTTATAACTATATTCCCAAAAGGTCAGGTACATTCAACTCTACAGAACCATGTCATACATTAAGTTATAAATCTGATTTGAAAAATGACAATTACCGCAGTTGTTTTGTACAACTATGTTGAAATTTAACGAAGCGTACAAGGGTTAGAACATAACTAAACAAGCAACAGCCTTGTTGTCCTATATAAGTATGCGTTTACTTGCGGTCGTGGCGTCTCGAGTTCAATTCCCGTGTCAAGCAAATACATACGTTAGTTAATTCTCAGTAGCAGTACCTCGACGCAAACATAAGCGCAAATTTATCCCGGGGCACCAAAGAGGCTCATTAACATGCTATATTATAATTAATATGAGGGACTGTCTTTACTTAGTGATAAGACGTACCTCTCCTCATTACAGGCCGGGACCACAACGTTCATAATGCACCTACAATAATCGCTTTGTTATTTTAATTAAAATCTTACCTTGGCTATTCTCTATTGTATATTACTAGCGACCCGCCCGGTAGTACAAAATCTTAACAAATTATACACCTAAATCTTCCTCATGAATGTCCCTGTCTATTGGAGAAAACCGTATGAAAATCCGTTAAGTATATTTTGAGTTTGTAGCGAACAGACAGATGTGGCGGGGGACTTTGTTTTATAATATGTAGTGATAAGGATAACTTACTGTAGTGTTGCTATATTTGTGGTCTACTGCAAGAGTCGTGAGCCGTCTTTCTTATTTATAATGTTCTTCCTTATTTACCTGAAAAAGAAAAAAGTTTCGGTCAGTTTAAGTGTTACACTCTTTTGTTGGGGGATCCTGAAGGTGGATAAAGTGTACATGACTAAAGCTTATAATCTAATTATTAAAATATTAGCTATTGTGAATTATTTAGTGTCGCATATGGAAGTGTCATCCTCTTACAGACAATTAGCGTAAGCATAGTAGCAACTGGGTCCTAACAGGTAAGAGATCCGAATAATAAAAATGTTTGCTTTTTTCTCCAAGAGCTCTCATACCTAACTCTGACATTCCTTCCCTTTTATGCTATTTTTAATCACTTTCTCTTAGGGCAACACGCGAGTGATACATCTGGTATTGCAAGCGATCGATATCAGGGTTTTCAGAATACGATACAGCCTACCATCATTTAGTAATACAGAAACGTCGTCGACGAAGATGTCACTAAACTACGTATAATTAATGTGTATTTTGTGGTTAACCACAGCTGGCTCTTAAAGACCAATCTCACAAATGAAGTATCCTAAAGTTGTATTAGAAGTGGGTTCACATAAGTAGTACAATCCAAGACCACAATATTGTTTTGAATTATTACCTCTAACCATAATGAAAGTCGCGATGATGGCACCTGACTGTCATTAAATTGGTTCCACAGGACGAAAGTGCCTAATGACTGAGTCATTACTAGAACATTTTCTACAGAAGATTGTCTGGCTTTCTCTGTATTTTCTAATGCGTAACCAATATGAAGATTGGTTTTGTACGACGAAAGTGAACATGTAGTCATATTTTCAACAAAATAAGGTAGTCAATCAAAACGTCGGTGGTGAGTAGTTTCTGTAAACGGGTCAGTGATTCTCTATAATGAAAGCATATCTGCCTCCGTGGCGCAGCGGTAGTGAATGCGACTGCTGTGCATGAGATCTCGAGTTCGAATCCCGGGTCGGGCCATGAAAAAGTTATTAGGTTTTCCTGTTAAGAAATCTCAATAACAGCCCTGAGTTAGGAAGTTGGCGGTGTTGGACACCCCCGTGCCTTGGAAAGCACGTAAAGCCGTTGGTCCTGCGCCTGATCTCTCTCCGGTCGTGTCGGATTACCGTCCCATTGGATCATGAGAGTTAAGGAACAGAGAGTGCACTTGTGTTTGTGCACACGCTTGTGAACTATAATATCTCCTGCGCAGATAGCCAGTCTGCGTTAAGATTGGCCGCCGTGACCGAAATCGGTCTGGAGGACGTTATTATTATTATTATTATGAAAATCTAGACCTTAATCATTGCCTATTACAGTATCATGCAAATTTTGTTTATCAGCACTATCATTAGAAGATTTGTAACCATGCGCTCCATTCTATTAGTTTCTAAAAAGAGATCTTACAAGACCTGTAATAGCACTAAAGAGCTTCGTCTTAGATAAATATTAATTCGGACCTGAGAACTTTCAGCTGTGCTTTGCTTCTTTAAAATGTCAGCAGTTACTTTCATGTTCTAAAAGGCGTACTAAATACAAGACCTTACTTTTCCCGTATGTCCAATAAATTACACAGAAAGAGAAAAACGAGATTCTTTTAAAGTCGGAACATTAAAACTTTAAAGAGAATGGCTTTTAGTTCAAAATATATTCTAGATTTTCTTCTATTGTGTAATTAGCACTAAAAGTTTTGTTGGTGCGTGAACATTCCACAAGAGATTATCGCCTTTATTGCTATGACAACAAGGTACATACATATGTAAGGTATATTAACTGTAGAAACTTCACAATTGGAGAATTTAGATTTGTTTGTTTTTAAGTGGGTGTATACCGACTGTAAAACGAAACATTAAAATAATATTTATGGTATATGCAGGCATTATTCGTTAGTGGGATTGACTATATATATATTGTTTCTTAAAAGGTCACAAGGCAATTAATTTTATGTCAGATTTTACGAATGTTCTTTTCTCTAATAAGTTTTATGCCACTAATAAAAGCTATTGATGTAATACTTACTTTAAATCTGATGCATGCATAATGTATAATTTAATAAAGTAATTGAAAAATAAATAAATTTTTTCCTATTACTTTACTTAGTGCATGCATGAGGTTTATAGTAAGTATTACATCAATAGCTTTTATTAGTGGCATATAACTTATTAGAGAAAAGATCATTCATAAAATCTGTCATAACATTAATTGCCTTGTGACCTTTTCAGAAACAGTATAATTCGATCCCATGGGATCGAATGAAGCAGAAGAGATATATGCTAGGATCGTAACAATTGGAAATCTATAGTCTTTACAGGTAAGTCTATTTAATAAACTCAGTGACACTTTTGGACTGGCAAGACAGAAATACTGAGTACCTACTTGAGTATAAAAATCGCTAGTTACTTTAATATGCAAAATACACTGCAGATATATCTAAGCCGTATATGTTCATTTTTATTTGGAGGATGGATAAGGATAAAAATGCCGTGCGGTAGATAAAACTTTTAATTCCTATTAAATATTATAATTATGCCATTGATTAATTAATAGTTTGTCTTGACCCATCATAATTGGTATCAGTGGTATTTTGAGTGCAAAATAACACTATTCGCCCTCTTAAATACAAAAGGAAGACGGGCTGCAAGGAAAATAATAAGTTGGATCTGTTTCTTAGTGGGTTGGACAGATCAAATCTTTTTATATCCTTTTGTTAAAGGAACAGATCAGAAGGAGAGACTGCAGTAATCGAACATCTACTAAGCCGTTACAGCACAATGCAAGATTCTTTGAATGTTGTATTCTCTTCTTGAGTCAACTGCTTCAGCGGAATTCTAGGGTTATGTCGAGATTCCGTTATGCGTGAGAGTCTTAAAGTATGGTCTACTTATTATAGGATGTGTTAACTAAAACATACTGGCGCCAGACATGCTAAAGCATTCTTCATTGTGTTGGTTGGCAATTGTCTAGAATGTTGTTAATAGATGACCATCAATTTGAACGTTTAATTACGCATTGATTCCTAATTTAGTTCCCACGGCATCTAATTCCTTTGAAGGTCGTTTCTTATTAAGGTTTTTCTTTCAGGTCCCTATTTCGTATGTTAAGTAATTATATGTTGTAATTTAGCGCTTTTGTCGTAGGCTGTAAGCTTAATTGATTTTCATTAGCCAAGGCGACACAAAATAGCATTCGTCAAAATGGAAAACAATAATGATTCTTTTTTATTTCTACTTGTTCATTTTCAACCTGTGTATGTTGTCTCCTTTTCTTGTCTTTTGTGATACCTTACTGTGTATTTTTTATTCCTCTTTTTGGAAATAATTCTTTTGTTTCCCACCAAGTAAAATCAAGACGGTTATTAAATTATACTGCCGGTTTTCTGATGTCACCAAAGATCCACTGAAGGTCTTCTTATCCCTGACTATTTTCTTACCCCAACTGCTTTATATGTTTCAAACCAGCCCAACCCCAATTTACGAGTGAAACTAATTCGCGCAAAAACAAACACGTTGATTTATGGCAGCTGTAATTTCAAATCATATTTGTTATTTCGCCGAAAATATGAAACATATTACCGTATAATATGTTTATTTAATCTGTCCTCCATCAGCAAAGCCCTTGAAATAACCGATACTTTGCTAATAAATGGCAAAAACCTGTGAAAACAAATTAAATTATGATTTGTGGCGTACGGTCAGTTTTAGTGGGCAAAGTTTATTTTTCTAGATCATAAAACCTATGGGTTACAGTATCGGACTTGGCCAAAGTTTGGTCGGTGTTAGTCGTAAAAAACGTAATGTAAGCCGCATTGTCGGTGACGTGGGTATTGGCAGGGCTGGGCTAGTTACGCGGGAAATCGGGTCGAACTGTACGACACACACATTAATTTGGTTCGGCTATACAGCGTGTAACCGTTAAATGTAATATGTTTAATAGATATAGTTAGAAACTGTAAATATCAATTTATTTTTGACTCATGGCAGACAAGTCCAAGATCTGAATGATGACAAGCGCTAATCCCCATTCTTCGACATTTTTCTTGTCGTTGAAGCAGTAATGCTAGAGACACACAATTTGAACTACTGTCGTAAGGAAAGGCAGTACGCGACTGTCTTTTCTGCCCTTCAGTCGTTACGATGACAGAGACGGATAAATCATCTGGCTCTAACATCGGTTAGATAAGTCGCGAGGCAAATTGCCGTCAGGCGCCTGAACTCAAGTAGGTGGATGGTATCAATCCGGTCGATGTATTAAACTTCAAGAATAAAATACTACCTGTATTCATCTGTAACTAAATAATTCAATTTATAAGTTGAGTAATTATTCCCAGACCTTTTCCAGGTTAATAGGACATCATGTCGTCTTGTATACGACCACAGTTTTCAGTTACACGCTGTATAAAACATTATTTATACTCTCAATTTATCATATTTATAAATAGACGGCTACTGTGTTACTTTAGCAGATTTACTGTACAAGATATAGTTTATGCTAAATATAAAATAAAGTTTTACTTGTCACACTATTTGTCAGCGACCTAAATGGAGAAATCACGAGTCGGTTGACCTTTTTGGTCAGGGTAGCGGGTACGTTACTCAGACGGAACAATTTTTATAAACCTACAGATGTAAAAAAAGCGAAGGCTGAGTAGAATAGATAGATAGATATCAAAAGGGCATTGATGCAGCTCTCTCTTTTCGCTGTTTCGGAAAGGGCCGTGAAGCCTAAATATGGTTCTAGATTATTCCATATACAGAAGAGAGTCAATAGCGAAATAGGTTTTGACAGAAAACTTTATAGCTCGGGAATGGAACGCTGAATCTATAATTGGTAGAGACGCTAACTGCATTTGATTATATCGAAGGTAGCAAAATGTGTATTTAAATATATTACGAGACTGTTTACGCTTTCATGTTTATACGATAATGGCATGCGCGATAAACGTAAAAGTTTAATACCAATCTATTCGCATGGAAAGAAATTTTCTCTTGACAGCATGCACCTGTTAAAACTATAGCTGACTTATCTAACTTTCATTGAAAGTATAGTGAATGGTTTACTTAATCTTGACATTTCTCAAAGCTAGTAGCTTCTAAACTTCGCTCTGGCCACTATTCGTCGGCAAAGTTTGCATGTCTTATGAAAAAAGTCAATTCGCCAAATTGCCTGACTTGTGGAAAGTTGAGGATATGCAATATTTGCTGATGAAGAGTATCAGAAGCGAGGTCGAGACGGCATCAGTGATGAGAAAGTTTGGTATTAATAGGTTGGGTGTAGAGATTTTACAAAGTGCTTTGTGAGATCCGACTTCGCAAATAACGTCAGCAATTTATCGGCTAATACCGCGGACTCAGCACCGACTTCCTCAATAGCCAATTTTGTTATTAGTTAAGGTCTTGTATTTGTACAATGGGTATGTTATGTTTTTTTTTAAAAAAAAAGCTTAAACCAAATTGAATAAAAAAAATAAAACTGGCTTCGAATATCGGTTTGGCTAGACTTTAGCATTCAAAGTTACTAAAGACTAGTTACTATTAATTATAGGTGTTCAACAGGGTCGGCAGGAGTTACATGCTTTCAAGCACGGGAGACTGAAGCGACCAGCCCGTTGCGGTCATTGGCTTCTCTCGAGTTTCGTAAAAACACCTAATCTACCGCATCTCACATTAAGTTTAACCCAGTCACCATTTACAAGCGACCCTTCCAAATAACAAACTATAATAAATGTTTATTTCATCGCCACAAATTACATCATGTGATACAGTATACAGGTGACAAGAAAATTCTTAAGGTATTCGTTATTTGTGGCCGATCTCAAGTCTAACCTAAGCCGAGTCCAGTACTATTAATAGATCTCCAGGCCCCCCATTTCATAACATTGTACAGATTGTCAACGTGTGAAAAGCGTACATGAGAAAATGTAATATGTCTTTAATGAGTTTGCGCAGTGTACACACATGCGCACAAACCATCCATGTATGCATTAGTGCTAAATCAAAAACTATTATAAATCTTTTCTCAACGAGAAAAACTATTACATAAAGTAACAACCTACTAGCCAAACTGCTGACATATGTTCCCAAACTGTGTGTTTCCCAACACACAGCTCACGCTAGTTTGAGAATCAGGGCTTGCACATTAACTGTTACCAACTTTTTGTTACAATAAAGAATTATTATAATTAAAGAATTATTTACGTTATACGAGTCAGACCACCCGCTCAACACAACTAAATACTACTTGATATAATACGTCACGCTGATTTTATTTCCACTACAATAAATACCGCTAAATTGCCGGCGCCAGCTCCATTGCTACGCTATGTTGGCCAGATATTCCTGAAGTAAAAAGACATTGCTATAGTTCTGTCTCTTGTCAGTAAGTTAAGCAATGCTGTTTCAGTACCATGCTGCCATGCTATAAGGTGAGCCATAGGTCAAAGCATTTTCCCATGCTTTAAAAAACAAATTATGTATGTAGCTGGCACTCAGTACTGGAGACGGGAATAGGTTCATCCCCTGTTACGTGGTACTTAAAACGACCTTGTGCCTACTCCTTCGACAATAAGTATTAGCCTAAACATGTATACTACTGTAACATCAAGAAGAAGGGCGGTACATCTGCCACCAACGTCACTAAAAAGTGTGGTTGACATTTTAATTGACCTTTCCTTCTGTTTAATCTTACACACAATTTATCTTAGCACCTAATTGACAAACAGTGTTTTTCGCAACGAGACGCGATAATAAGTAAGAAGTCGTTAATGTTTTGTTTCATTTTTGGCAGCGCATCATTTGTGTTTATGCATTCTCAAATAAGCTGTTACGAAATCCATTAGGTACGCGTCGTAATACGTGTACAGCAAATATTTGAAGTTTTTAATGAGCTGTGTGTACACGTGTGAATTAAGACGTCATGTCATTAAAAATATGCGTGTGGCTTCTACTATCTTCTGTTATAAGATTGTAACGAGGTGAGTCTGTATTAGGTGTATCAGAGTTCACCAAGTGGTCGAAATTCGATCATAATATTCTGTTTTTCTTTACCCATTAAAATCTAAAAAAAAACGCCTCCATTTTTTTATTGATTACTCTAAAGCTCGTCAATAGCTAATTCTTCTTCTTCTTTTCGTGTGGTTAGTGGCCAACCTATTGTCAACAGTTGTTCAAGTCTCTGACATGGCTTAACGACTGCTGTCAATTTGACAACAACCGGGACCAACTTTTTCGTGCCCTCCGAAGCACGGAGACGCTCAGATGAAATATCACTAAGCGGTCACCCATCTATAGACTGACCGCACCCAATGTTGCTTAACCTCGCTAATCGTTAACCGATCAGTGAGTGCAACTGGCTATAAGCGCCTCTAACTTAGCTCTTAACTAACTTACTAACTTAACTAGCTACTAATAAAAGAGGAAATCAGTTGACAAACAGAGAATAGAAAGGTTTTGAACTGTTTTCGCTTTACCTATTTGTATACAGATAATATTAATCTGAATTTGTGTAGTAATAATGAATAATGTATAATATGTTGTAAATAAAATAGTAATAAACAAATAAAATCTAAATAAATCACTTTAATCTCTGATTAAAAATATTTTTGTTATTTCTAGACTGTCAGTTTTTGCCCGCGGGAACAGCACTGTTTTCTGGATGAAAGGAACCCAATGTCCTTTTTTTAAATAGCAAATGAAATTTCCACGCGAGAAAAGTCACAGGTTAATGCTAGCATTAATTAAAATTTTAAAAATGGGCATGTATTTGTTTCGTTAAATATATTTTAAGTGGTTTTTTTAATATATATATAATAAAGAAAGTTTGTTGGTTTTCTATAATGTTTGAGCTTTCATCACAGTAAGATAATTATATTTAAACGAACGTTGCAAAACAAACTAACACACAGATACGTAGGTAAAGAACCTGCGTACTTGCGTGTCTCTTATATCATATGGATTTACACCGGGAACCCTGGAAGGCTGGGCAAAGGTTATAGACTACCACTTGCATCTGGCATCATTGATACTTGCATATTTCTTTTGCTTTCACTTAGATTACCACTTGCATCTGGCATAATTGATCTTTGCATATTTTATTTCTTACACTCGTACGTATTTTAAGCACGTAAATTACCACTTGCATCTGGCATCATTTATCCTTGCATATTTCTTATGTTTTCACTTGCATCACATACTTTAAGCACGTTAGCTTGCGCTTGTTTTAGAATACTTTTCTCCTGGACTTTATTTAGAGCAATAACTGACTGTACTGTACTGAACCGATCAAAGACCGTTGGCTTCTATAATATAAAATGACCACATCAATTAGTGCCATCAGTGAAAGAACTAACCAGAATACTTATACGTGTACTAAGCATACCTGGCATACCGTACTGTGTCTAATTATTGAGACCCGTCTCGTATTATCTAAACACATGGCCACATTACAACCAACCACTCGTGTATTTATTTCAATTAGTACAGAAATAGTATGAAACGCGACCTTGGAGGGAATTATCTACGAATTATTGTATAGCATGGCCACCTGCGCGGGCGTCGGGAAGAGAGATGCGCAAGAGCATCGTTGGAATGTACTGACGTTCATTTTCCCGCAATTACTATCTTTTGTTTTTACTTCTGCTTCGCTTCCGGATGTTTTATTTTATTTATTTATATATCGATGTGGATTGAATAGATCGCTCGTTTGTTTGATTGATAACTGGATGATGTACTGATTAAAAGCAGAGTTAGTGAAAAATAAATATAGAGTGAGACGCGATAATTCACTTCCATACTAATATTATAAATACTTTTTTAGAAATGATTTTTATCATTGAAATGATAATCTGTTTGTTATGTTTTCACGGCTAAACCGCTTAACAGATTTTAATAACATTTTACATAGATTTTGATTGATTTATAGGGATGAACATAGACTATTTTAAAATAAGTGGTCATTGCTTCTTTCGTTCACTTCCGTTTAGTTAAGCGAAAGGTGTGGTGTTGCCAGTGAGCGGAAATGAAATCATAGTTTTAGTATCTGTTTTATTTTTCTAGTTTTATTATTGTTCTGTTTTTTATTTATTTTTATTTTATATATTTTTTTATTTCTTCCATTTTTGCGTGTGCCCTTTTGTGTGCCAAAATAAATTATTTTCTTTCTTTCTTCTTTCTTTCATTCTTTCTATTGCGCTAAGTTTACATCTGACCTTTAAGATGCAAAGTTAGCACAATGATTTAACCTGCCAATTCTTACATTAGCCGGGCATAATTGAAAACCTATTGTGCCTGGCCACCGGCGGGCCGCTGTCGCTTAATAGGTTAAATCCTCGTAAATACGTTATTGAGTATACAACAATGTTATAGGTTTAGCCCTCGCATGGTACGAAATTTTGTGTGATTTATAAAATAATAGATTTCTCAAATCTATTCTTTGTGACATTTGCAGTAATGTTTGTAAAATACTAAGCGTGATAAAAAAATAGCTGAAATGTTGTATTTTTTCAGGTTCGTATTATATATATTACCTTTTAGAATTTTTATAATGGCAAATGGTAGGCAGAAAGGATCGATATAATATTTAAGTTTTTATCAACTAGGTACCTATAACAAAAAGTATTTGCAATTAAAGCATAAGGAAATACACACTTTAATAACTCGATAGTCGATAAGTATAGGAAGAAGAATACCGTTCTCAATTATTAGATAAGCATATTGACCCCCTAGCAGACCTGCGCAACTTCGTCTGCGTCACATAAGAGAAATTTCTCCGTTTTTTGCAACATTTTTCATTGATGCTCCTCTCCTATTGGTCTTAGCGTGATGTTATATAGCTAATAGCCTTCCTAGATAAATAGGCTACCGAACAAAAAAAAATTTTCAATTTGGACCAGTTGTTCTTGAGCTTAGCGCGTCAAACAAAGTCTTCATCTTTATAATATTAAGTAGTATTGATTGGCTATATTTAGCTGTATAAAAAGCTAAGTATTGGGAAACCTTGTAAAAATATATATACATTGACTTACGCCTATATCATAGAAACGGTAAGCAGTACATCCATATTTCAAAAGCAATGATTACACGGACTGCACGGATGGCGTTGTGGTATAAGCGGTCGTTTCGCCGCTGCGCCGAGTAATGTAGGTTCGAATAACGGTACAAAAATTTGTGTTTTCGATCTTTGTATCCGTTGTTTGAATGTTTGTAAAGTGCCCGCGACTCAGGAATTATTCCTAGTGCGAGAGTTAAAGCTGTTTTTAAAACATGTCCATTGGGTCTACTCGGTACAATTCCAGAATCCGTGCTACTATTTAGGATTTTTTGACAGAAAACCTTAATAAAACTTTGCCTATCCCGGGTATCAAACCCCAAACCTTATGCAGTCGCATTCACTACCGCTGTGCTACTGAAGCATTTTTTATGATTATCAATAAATTAATTGACACGTTTGACTGAGCTACTGGTTACACCGGTTGTGTATGTAAGCCTTAAGGCTCAGGTTTATCATAAGATTGACGTCTTAATACGTCACGACGACGTGAGGATAAAATAAAAGTATAGTTAAGTATTGAACCTTAAATTAAAGGATTTTTAAGAGGTTAAAATCGTAAAATTTGTTAGGAGACTATACATATTTTTACAACCATAGCGAATCTAGAAGTGTATGCTATCCACATTTCTGCAAATATAGTTTGAGGTCCCAAGTAATAGGCTCCTTTCCATCATTCAAAATACTCAGCCACATTCACTACTGTTGCGGGAATTATGGAGTCCACTAAATACTTAATCATTTATTATACAGGTGATTTTAAAATCGTGTAATTTCTTTTAACCACGCATTCTACTGGTGATATAGAATAACCCTTACCATATTTTTTTAAAATTATAATTATGGTTTTGGTGAAAGATATGTACGATTTTTTTTCGTGAAATGGTTTTAGATAGTTTGAACGTTAATCACCCCACACTCTCTTAATATAATACTAATTTAAAAAAAAATAACATAACAATAACTGATGTCATAAATAATAAGGGGCAATAAAAAGGACCGCCCATTATTATTTACGACATTAATTATTGTTTCTTTTTTAATTTGTTAAAATTGCCTCGGGTGGTTAACATGTGACTATCAGAAAACATTTCACGAAAAAAAAATGGAACATTAATTTTAAAAAAAATAATTCGAAAAGAACAAAAATTATATGTTTATCCATTGTCTAGTGCACACAGTACAAGGTCTGCTTAGTTTGGGCTAGATGGTGTTGTGTGTATGTGGTAGAATATTATTGTATTATTATTATTATTACTATACCACCAGTAGAATGCGTGGTTAAAAAGAATTACACGATTTCAAAATCACCCTGATCGTGGAACGCCGTCGCCTCCTGTGAGGATGTGATTTCCATCAAGGAGGCGGCGGAGCGAGAGAGGGCGCGCTTATACCCTCTCCCCAACCACAGAGCCGGGCTCCGGAGTGCGCAAGATGACCTCCAGCCACCCTAAGGTTTGACCTGGGGGTGGTGGGCTTCGTGGGCCTGCCCGCCATTTGATCAGCACCAGGTCCGAGAGGCGGCGTACGTGTTCCCACGCGCGCCTCTGTATCGAGTCCGTCCCCTCTCCAGGGGGAGGGGGATAGTAGGGTTTATTTATATAAACCCTTATGTGACTGCCTATAGGGTAGATCTTATCGTGTAGTGGCCTGCTGTTTCATACGGCGGGCCGAGACCTCGGCGGGGTCGCGACATGTACAAGTGATTCGCGCGGCCCCGTCGATAGCGGTTTTGTCGAGGAACACCGTGGTAGGTTTAGTCGGTATTCCGGGAGATCCATTATCTTTTCAACATCTTTCTTTTACCCCGGTGAGTCCGACATAACCCCTCCACCCGCCCTCGCGGAGGGATATGCGTCGATGTATGTCAAGTAAAAAAAAAAAAACTCGTATAATAATGTAAAATAAGTTCAAGAAAAAGTAAATTCACTGTACAGGTATTTTTACGTGACATTTTATCGCAAAGTTTACAGCTCGCCTTAATAGAAATCATTAGAAGTCGATTAATTATAATTCGAGTCCAAAATCGATAAGTAGCCTCAACACTATTGTAATTCGCGAAAGTAGTTCAATCGACTAATGAACAAAACTTATCACTTTTTAATGGCAAAGGGAAATTAGTACCTAATTTATGCGAACGCAGTCGATCAATCGTGAGATCGGATTAACGATTAAACATCGATTCGTAATCACGTATTAATTAATCGAGTAACCTGACTTGTTTTATTCGATAAGTAGATTGAGATTTTTGATTTACGAATTTATAAGCTATAATAAATCAAAACAATAATCTTGTTTGTTTTGTAATGATACTTGATCTAAAATTAATTATGTTTAAAAGATGCAACTCTTTATTTATTTTCTTTGTCCCTATAATTTAAACAAAAAAATTATTACAATTTAAACCGATTATATTATTAGATTACTGAACAGAACGGAAAAGTCTAAGAGCACTTTGTCCAACCCGGGAATCAAACCCGAGGTTGATCGCAAACTTATGCCATCATTAGACAATTATTATTTAATTTAGTTCATCATTTTGTTAACATTATAAAATCTGTAGCTATAATCAATAAGTTGCATCGTACCGTGCTTATCGCTACTGATAAAATATTCGAAAAATCATTTTATATTTTAAGGCTTCAATAATCTGACGCATAAAATATTACTTCTGAAGCTGAACCGTTTAATTTTCGATCATTAAGGAGGCTAGTCGGCAAGTTATTACACACGGGACAAGTTTTTAATGAATGGGCAGCAACGGTGCAGCCTGTACGTTATGTCAGTTTATATTTATGCATGCATAAATTATATCGAGTAAAGGTCGGGTATCTGGGCCGAATGACATAACATAATATAAACATAATAATATAACATAATATCACAGCTTCAAATATGGGAATATTCAAACTATAGTAACGATATTGGAGACGTACGTCCAATCTACAGAAACGAAGGAACCTCGTGATGTGTTCCTTGGTGGTTTCGCATTATGTTGATAGAGCGTTGTGCTGTCTTCAGTTGACTAGAAAACTTTTATGCCTAGCCGTGATAGCATAGCGGGTAGAATTTTTAACGCTCTGAGTCGAGCGGGTGATACGTCTTATATTGCAAGTCCTTGCAATATCAGGGACAAGTATGGACCCTACAATATCAGGCATATAACACGCGAGACGCCGAACGTTGAAAATCCACCCTTCATGCTATCATTGATAGGTATAAAAAAATTCTAGTTCAAATTCAAATTCAAATTCATTTATTTGTTTGCGAATATGGGTACATGAAGATCTTACATAGTTTACAAATGTGCATTGACCATATCCTACCATAAGGCATGCAAAACTAATAATAAATAGTTTAAAATGTACAAATTGAGGTTAGTAGTACCTCAATGTTATATAATAAATTAGGTACAAAACTGAAAATACAATTATAATTTATCTTGTAAAAATTCACTAACAGTATAGTAAGCTTTTGACAATAGCAATGTTTTAACTTTTTTCTTAAATATGTTAATATCTGCTATCTCGAGGACTGATCTAGGCAAATGGTTATATATGCGTGGTGCCATGCAAAAAATACTTTTATTCAGTAGCGCTGTTCTATTTTTTGGTATACATATATAAAAATTATGTCTCTTACTTTTTAATTTTTTAAAATATTGCATGTTATTTCTGACAAATAATACAACTTCATTTATATATATACATGGCAATGTAAGAATATTTAATTTTATAAAGAATGGTTTGCAGCTATCTGTCTGCTTTATATTAGATATGGCTCGAATACATTTCTTTTGCGCATTAAAAACTACTTGTTTATCGGTAGAGTTGCCCCAAAAAATAACACAATACCTTAAAATGGATGCAACATAGCCATGATATGCTGTAAGAAGGGTTGAGTTACTGACCGTTTGCCTAAGCATATACAGTGCATATGAATAGCTATTAATTCTAGAGCAAAGTGAATCAATATGTTGTTTAAAGTTTAAAGTATTATCAATGTTCAGGCCTAAAAATCTTGTTACGTCTACTTCTCGAATCTTATTGTTTTGGTAATTAATATTCATATTGGTTATTTTATTAGATCTACTTCTAAATGTCATTAAATTAGTTTTGTTTAAATTAACATGTAAATTATTTTTTGTCAACCATTTTACAATATTCTCCAGAGTCTTGTTTATTTCTGCTTCCATATCAGATTTATTATTTCCTGTGAACAGTATAGTGCTATCATCAGCAAACAGAACTGTGTTATGTTTCGAGGCTAAAGGAAGGTCATTTACGTATATGATAAATAGAAGCGGACCAAGCACACTTCCTTGTGGAACGCCCGATCTAACTATTCTGTATGTTGATGAGTGTTTCTTTATTAGTTTTGTAATGGGACATATCCTAGTTATCTGAGTTATTTGATTTCTATTACTTAAATAACTTTTAATCAAATCATACATGTTCCCTCTCACACCATAGGCGTAGAGTTTGTCTAGTAGTATGTCATGATTTACATAATCGAAGGCCTTTGTGAGGTCCATAAATAGCGCACATGCCTGTTTACCTTTATCCATGTTAGTTAATATAGTATGAAGAAAGTTATATATGGCCATGTCAATCGTTTTCTTTTTACGAAAGCCAACCTGTTCGTTACAAAATAAAGCGTTATTTTCAAAGTAATTATAAATTCTATCATAAAAAACTTTCTCAAAAATTTTTGATATGACTGGCACAAGCGCTATTGGACGATAGCAGCTCATGTCATTCCCATCATTTTTCTTGAATAAAGGTTTAATTACCGTTACTTTGAGTTTTTCTGGAAATATACCAGTCGTAATACATAAGTTTATTATGTGGTTTAGAATATCTGCAAGTTTAATGGCAACATGTTTTAAAATTAGTCTAGTCAACTGTAGATCAACGTAGGTGACCGCTTATCAACAGGCAAAAGGGTTGTTGTGGGCCTTGTATACATAAATATAGAATTATTTGGGTTTCCAGATGATCTTTGATTACAGGATTAGTGGTATATGTATGCATATCCTTCACTCTGGAAGCGGTTCCTAGGCCGTCCACGTTTTGCGTGCGTTGATGGTAACTTCTTACCAGTCCTACTTATGTTGTAAATAGTATCATGCTTGTATCCATCAAAGGCTAAATAGGTATGCGTCTTATCTATATTTATACAATATGATTTAGTAATATACATACATATAATATTTTAGTCATAAAAGTCTCCGTATCGCTACTGAATGTATCTTGATAATAAAACTCAAAATACTGCTCGATTTCAGAATTAGCAGCCATGTTTGTTTTTATATACTGGTTGTTACCAGATAACACAGACCAATGAAGCGACACAACAATGACGTAACACTAAAAAAGATTTATATAAAATCGATGCTCGTCGATCGCTCACAAAACCATAACGATCATTTATTGTAACATATATTTGCATAAATTCATAATCGTTTATCGATACAAATTGATTGGTTTATTAGTGAACGAATGATAATGAATTGATTCGATCATTTTTTTTAATACGCCGTATAATTTAGGTCATTATGCGCCACAATTTCCGGCCGACTTTGAGAATTATACTCTGCCTTGATGGATAAAAAAAATAATTGTTCAAGCACTTGTTGTCGTAAATTAGTCTGTACAATGCCATGCCATAAAATGGATAAATACAGAGTACCGGATTTATATTACGCGTAAAAATTTGAAGCCGTTTTAGATTATCTGCTGTAAAATTCTCTACAAAGCATATTGTTCTTTTTTGCTTTATTTTTTTATTTGATAGGAGGCAAACGAGGCAGGCGGTAGTAAAAAATAAAGATATTTTATACGACTCCACTAGATATAATTCCAGCAACGCTGCAGACTTTATAAACATCGAAACAAAGGACTCATAGAACCCAGACTCTGAACAAATATTTGCATTTTAAACAAATGTTTTCTCCATATCGATCGAACCCATAGTACTCGACGCAGTGGCACTGGCATACGACCATTTAAACCAGTATGCCATCCATTTTACTATAGAAACCATGTCATTAGCAGATGGTTACTATGGTTACAGCCGACGTGATAATAGCTTTCGAGGTGACTTTATTTACATACCGCGGCAGCAATCGACTTTGCCAGCACGGATGACGTAGTGGTGTCAGTGGCGCCGAGTGTTGTGGGTTCGAATCCCACACGGGACAACAATTTGTGTGATCCACAAATAGTTGTTCATAGTTTGGATATATTTTTGTGTCCGTTGTTTGAATGTTTGTAAACTCCCCCGCGACACAGGAATTACGGCGATGTCTTAAAAAAAGACACGCGCGCGTGTATGTGAGTTTGCGTCCATTTTAATGCGTGTTATTAAGCCAAACATCTGTATCTACCTAATTTGTGGCAATACTAAATATTTTATGTTTGATGTTGTCGATGTACCGCGAATTTTACGATGTACGCGCGAATAGCGGACTTGGGTCGTAAAACTAATTAGCCTGTGAATGAAACCTCGAATGATTCTAACATAATGCGTGATGGCCGCTAATCTTTGGTCAAGGATAAGCAATGAATGCTGCGTTTTAGAAACGTATTTATCTATACTATAGATATATTTAAATACTAAGAATAAAATCATTTGGAGATACTAAAATCCTTAGCTAATATTATGTTTGTTTTTTACACTTTCACGCCTTAACTACTCGACCGATCATCATGAAATTTCGCAAACATGTTAACAGGGAGACAGATAAGGACGTAGGGTACCTTTCATTCAGGAAAAACACTGTTACTAATCTAGTACTGCCTTAGTGGCGCAGTGGAATACGACTATGGTGCATGAGGCTTCGATTCCCGAGTCGGGTTAAGGGTTATTAGGTTTTTCTGTCACGTGATTTTTAGTAGCAAAATGGAGTCCTAATCAGCAACAGGCTCGTCCCATATTATGTGGGAACAAAAACCATAGGAAACGAAATGTGTGAGATTATGTGTGTGGTATAGTCGTATACCTTGCGAGCTTAATTTGTCCACGAAATAAATGACTACAGTATTTTTGTAAATTAACATTAAAGTAGTAAAACCTACAAAAAGCCTATACGATATTAATGTAATTTTAATTCAAATTAATATTGATAATAAAAACACATTACACATATAGTATAATTATGTTAAAAATATTTTTTTTATCGGAAATGATGACCTCATAGACATTTTATTTTCGACATCACGGTCGGTTACTCTGACGCAATAGAAAATGTTATAATTGCAACATTTAGGGCTCATAAAACATATACACATTACGTATTTATATAGTTATATTATGTAGCAGTTCCTACTCTTTCAATGATCATCATCATCATGATGAATCATCTATACCAGAGGTTCCCAGACTTTTTTACTCATAGACCACTTTCAAAATTTAGCTAGTTCCGGTGGACCCCCTACATTTCTATCATATTTGTTGGGTATTAAAAATATTTTTTATTTTAGAAATTCTTGGTACCATAGTCGGGGTTTTTAGCGAGTGGTATTCCTCAAAATATCCGTCGATTGACGTTGATAGGTGAAGTCAAGCCAACATTTTAGTTCTTCACTATCGAAAGCAAATAAATTTTGTCACGCCAATGTAGACCCCGTCGAGTCTCCAGTGGACCCCTAGGGGTCCACCTGGACCACTTTGGGAACTACTGATATATATTATAATATAATATAACTAAATTTTGCCCGCGGCTTTGTTCGCGTAAATGTAGGTTAGGTTAGATTAGTAACAGTCCTTTTTTCTGGATGAAATATATACCCTACGTCCTTTTCTGTTTCCCTGACAACGCGTATGAGGAATTTCATAATGATCGATCGAGTAGTTAAGGTGTGAAAGCGTAACACACAAACAAACTCACATCCACATTTATAATATTACTTAGGATGTAGCAGTACCTACTGTTTTGGATCATTCATAATAAATTTAATGTTAGCTGCCCTCACCTGCTTCCTACCTAAGATCATCTCATCAGATTCATCAGATGGTCAGTGGGTGCAGTAGCTTACTAAGCAACTAGCATAAGGGAAGTGCTAAAGCGATATTACCCCAATCGATAAAGCATTGGACTTGCAATCGAAAGGTCATGTGTTTCAATTCTATCTGAACTCAATTTGTGCTACCGACGTTAACGTCCCAACACAAGCAACGTTAGAGTTAACGAGAATAATATTTGTAACCTAATTACTAGTAATCTATAAATACCATTTGCCAAAGCTAACCTTATAGAAAGAGTTACTTACATAGCAACTTCTACTCTAGTATTTTTTATACCCATACAGTTTGCTTGCCTCCCTTGCTGGCAGCATGGGTCCCATAAGACATCCTAGAGATTTTAATACGCAGGAACCCAATATGAGGGTTTATTTAAATGGCATCTCCCACTCTTGTTATCATTCTTGTGTCGCGGGGGACTTTACACAATTCAAATAACGGTCACAAAGAACATCCAAATTCGGAACAACCATTTGTGGATCACAGAATTTTTTATGTCGTGCGGGATTCGAACCCACAACGCTCAGCGCAATGGCAGTGGCGAACTGAGCACTTAAACTATAACCCTATTGGTGCAGTCAGACTGTATTATTTTATATTACTAGCTGACCCGCGCAGCTTCATCTGCGTCACATATTAGAATTTGTCCGTTTTTGCAACATTTTTCATTGATGCTCACCTCCTACTTGTCGTAGCGAAATGTTATGTAGCCTATAACTTTCCTCCATAAATGGGCTATCCAACACTAAAATAATTTTTTAATTCGAACTAGTAGTTCCTGAGATTAGCGCGTTCAATCAAACAAACTCTTCAGCTTTATAATATTAGTATAGATTATAACTGCATTATTTTGATTAGGAGCTCTGCTTCAGCCGGAGTGTAGCAGTCCCGCTCTATCTCTATATTTTTTTGAGTCACTATAACTTTGTCTCTTTGCCTGTTTGTTACATATTGACTTAACCGCTGAACACATTTTGGGATAATATGGAAATAGCTTTAATCTTAAGGACCATGACCGCGATCCAAGTGTGCGTGAATACCCAATCACTATCATTACATATTATAAAACAAAGTCCCCACCCGCGTCTGTTCACGATAAACTCAAAAACTACTGAACGGATTTTCATTCGGTTTGCACCAATATATAGAGTGATTCATGAGGAAGGTTGAGGTCAATAATTTGTTAAAGTTTTGTTCTACCCGTGCAAAGCCGGGGCGGTTCGCTAGTATGTTATAAAACAATAATAATTCATGTTACTATTTTCACAGACATCGCGTTAGGTAAAATATTATTATACATATTCATGATTCGTGTATTCAAAATAAGTTCTATGAATAAAGTCATTTCAAGAAAAATATTATTTTATTAACACAGTTGTTTTGTTGGGACTGGTATTATTAGTCATCGTACGAGTTATGTAGACGTTAAATTACTGTATATACTCGTAACTCAACCTTGTTTGATATTACAAAATAAGTGTTTGTCTAAATATATAAAATGATAAACTGATGGATATATCAACGGATAACACAAACCCCTTTTTATCGTGGAGGGTGCTTTGACGCATACCTCACCGCGATAAGGGGAGCTGAGAGGTTATTTCGGGCTCACCCGGGAAAAGATGGAAAGTCCCGGGTCCTACCGACTAAACCTAGCACGGTGTTCCAACTCGCAGCCTTGCATGGTGGGTGAGTCACTGGCACTGACAGTACTTTAGCGACCCACCTAGCAGTGCCCGATGCAGGCGAAAATACCTGCAGACAAACCCTTAGGTCAAGAAACATGAAATTTGCACAGAGACGCCTTATACAACGAAGGGGAATAAAAACACTTTAGTTCTACCTCTATAGGGATAAAAAAAATAGTTCAAAGTTTGATCTATCAATCAAAGCACAGCCCAGATCGCTGATTGAGGCTTGAAATTCTTCACAAAGGTTGGTAATGGGGTGAAAAAGGGGGTTTTCGATATATCCGAATGTCACGCGTATGAAATGGAAAATCGGGGACTTCGTGCTGCTAGAAAAAAGGCCTAACTAGGCGTCACCTGAGTATCAAACATAGCATATTACTAAGGTGGCAAACAATCTTACGGCCCATCTGATGGTAAGTGGTCACCGTAGCCTATGGACGCCTGCAACACCAGAGGCATCACTTGCGCGTTGCCAAGGAAAGAAAATGGAAAGGAGAAGGAGCGGGAATGGGGCAAGAGGGTGTTTAGGCCTCCGGCACTCTCACTCACCGAACGAAACACAACAGTAGCAATACTGCTATTTCATGTCGATATTCTGTGAGAGGGTAGTCCTTCCCCGGTTGAGCCAGCCCATTCATGCTGAAATCAGCGAGGCTCTTCAAGATTAACCGCAAATGTTAGTGGAATCTCATGCCCCGGACTAATGCGGCAGCAAATACTTAAGATCTAAATTGTATCCTAATATAAAATACTAGATATTGCCTTTTGATTTACCTTAAAGTGTAGGTTAGGTTTGTAACCTTTTCCTGGATGAAAGGTACCATATGCCCTTTTCTGTTCTCTTGACTTGTCAAGAGAACAGAGAAGGGCATATGGTACCTTAAATATATGCCTTAAATATATGCGAAATTTTATGATGATCGGTCAAGTAGTTAGGGTGAGAAAGCGTAATAAACTAACTCACATTCCCATTTATAATATTAGTTACGATTTGAATGCACAAACATTTATTATATTGAATACACTTGCGAAATGTTGTAATACCGCTTTCTTTTTACACAATGTTGGTCTAGGATTAAGAGTTTCTCTTACCAAAGCTGGTTCACAATGTTTAGATGAAGTCATACCATAAATGGTAGAGGATTTGATTTAAATCTGCGTATATATAAACTAGCAATTATGATAATAAACGTGTTCTTGTATAGATTATTGTTTCTATTTAAACGAAGAGTAATTGACAGGTTATTTTTTTATTCTTTAACCCGTGCTGCCCGCTTCTTCATTGTTTTTAATGGCATAGTTTTGTCTTTAATTCACGCAAATGTTACACATTGAAACAAAACCACTTTATTCTGTTTTTATTGATACTGCACCACTTTTAAGACGACGATATTAGTAGTTTATACTAATATTAAAAAGAGAAACGTTTTGATTTTTTTTAGTAACGAATTAACTCAAAACTACTTAACCATTTTAAACATTCTTACACCGTTGAAAAGATATATTATCGCCGAATAACATAGGCTATCTTTTATTTACTAACATATCCTAACCAAACCTACTATTAAGCGAGGGAAGCCGCGAGCAAAAGCTAATTAGTAATATAATGACCAAATTGCTGATCAGATTAATACGTAGGCGTGCTGCGAATCCTTCTTTGACCTTGCTTACAACAGTATATTTCGAAAAGAGTGGCCAGAGTTGAATTTAAACTTAACTTCTGGTGGGGGCAAATTTAAAAGGCCGGCAATGCACTTGTGACTCCTCTGCTGTTGCGGGTGTCTATGGGCGGTGGTAATCGCTTACCATCAGGCGATCCGTCTACTCGTTTGCCTCGTATCCCATAAAAAAACATATATGGCTAGCTATGTTAATTACCGTATAATAGGAGAGGCCCTTATTGCCGTTCTGTGGGGACATATTGAGCATCTTCACTAGGAATTGTTATCGAAAAAGCAATACCTATACCTTGACCAGGAATCAATATCGAAACCTCATAAAATCTAGCGTACTATGTTAAAATTTAACATTAACATAATTATTATATAGAAGTTTTATGGGACTGTAAAATTTAATACAAAGAAATGGCTGGTTTAGGCTGCGTCGTAAAATTCCTCAGCATCGCTGTCGACCAGGAATGTGCCCAGAAGACTGGCATCTGTTTTGATTAAATATGTAACTTATAAAAGGCCGCATATCATCAATCTTATTATATAATAAGAGTTAGCAGTTGGCAAGTATTACTGCACGCAATAAATTTGATAACATTGACTGATTTAGGTAAGACCACACACATATTGAAAAAAAAAACAATATTATCACCATTTCTATAGCAATAAATTAGGTTCTAAAAGAATACACGATAATTCTGCACATCAGTGTCATCATAAAATAGAAAATACTCCGAGAAAAAGAAAACGTAGATTAAGAAAAGGAGTAAAATAAAAGAGAGATCCCACAAAAAGTGGATTAGCGATTCTTGATATATGTGAACAAAAACCGGGACTTAGTGGTTTGTGTATTGTTGATGGGAGTCTTACGGATGCGTAAATACGTCTGTCAGAAATAGCACCACCAACCGTTCCGTATTTCTCGGGACGTTCCATATTTTTACTACGCAATTATGACCACCGTCGTCGTTTTTAGCTTCTTTACTACGTGGGAATTGAACGTAATAATGACGACTATAAGGATTTTTTATGATATTCAATTATTTGGGCTTTGTTTTAAGAAGAACGGTTTTTAATCAATCATATATGCCTAAAATATGAAATATGTTCATCTCTCTTGTTTTAATAAGATTAAAACATTTAAATTTTATGTGTAATACGAGGTGTAGTTAACATACGATTTAGTTGTTTTGATCTTATAACTAATTTAGGATTGTAGGCGTCACATTTATTATTCGTAAAGGATACATAAGTGGTTGTGTAAAATAAAACATGTCGACTTAAAAATCGACATCAATCGGCGACAAGAGCCATGGTAACCCTAGGAAGCCAGGAATACAATGTTTTGAAGTACTCCTCAAGGCTGGCTTCTGGCCCATATCTTCTTTAATAAGAATTTATTATTAGAACCAACAATGCTATCCTACCGGATTATTATTACACAGAGGCGTAGCGTAGGTGTCAGCCGCCCGGGGCGGAAGAAATTTTTTCCGTCTTCTCATTTAGGTATATATTTCCATTTAAAAACTATAAATATAGAAGAAATAGTGGACTTATGAAAAGAAATGTAATATATAGATATTACATTGCCTTTCATAGGTCCACTTCGATTACCACTAAATCTTACGCAGGACGCATCTTACGCTTGCAGGACTATTCCTGTGACAAGAAGATTTTAAGAAAACGCGGTGCCTAATGTTTTTAAGTACACATATTATATTTTCGCATGCTTCTATAGTAGCACAATTAATTGTAGATAATCTCATAACATACGAGGTGTTATTTATAATATTTTCAGATGTATTTTATCAATGAATAATATAAAAATGAAGATTGATAATCTGATGGTTACGCTTGTAACATCTTTTGTTTAGCCGTTAATGTTCTGTGACGGATACAGATAATCTTATTAGATTGTTTTTATTATGAATTGTTACACAAAATTAATTATTTGATATGGCAACATTGTTTTAGCACATAACTTTGCCTTGACCTTGATTCCAGATGTTCTCATACATTTTTATTTTCTCTTATTCATAATATTTTGCATTTGAAACATTATTTCATATATATTTAAAATTTTGTCAGTGATTGGCGAATAATAAATATTTATTTATCCACAAGGACAAAATGCGGACTGCGTTTCGGTACACAACCAAAATAATTAATCTAATTGTTATATAAACTAGACAATTTTATAAGACTAAGCGCATAAGAAATTGGATCCCGTTGCCCAAAATTAGATTAAACCGATTACACATCAGTTGTTTGAACTGGTGGTGTAAATTGATCTAACAGTGCATTACGAGATCGGGGTGTGGGTATGCGTCGGGTTACACAATCTATCGCTGAATTAGCTAAGTAGGTGTGTGGGCCAATTCCTGTTTGTTCGTTGGGTTTTTTGGAGGGTCGACGAGAATGACCTCATACGAAATTTTCGATAACATGCAAAAAACCCTTGTTAGATTATACTATCGGATATTTCTGTATGGTTAGCTTTAATGAGTAAATAAATTGTAATTTTAATTAGCCACTGAAACCTCGGTGCCTCGTAATATACGGCGTAAATTTTAGTTTTGATAGACGAATACATCTGTGATAAAAATGTTAGTGCCTTCAAACATTTTTGTATGTCCTTACCTACTTACATACTTCTGTCTATATCTATGTATAATAAATCGTTGCCTTAGACTTTTCACGAAAGGACTTGATAATGTTGAAATAAATAAATTAACTAGATACTTAATAAGCACACGAATGTAGGTGTCCGCATTACAAATAGTGTTAGCGATGTGGAAAAACTACCTGCTTGCTAAAACCTAACATGTTCGGTTTTCGAACATAAAACCGAGACATTAAGTACTAAAAGTAAACTTTTCTTAGAATAAACATTAATATTCCTAACATTTATTCTTGACGCTTGTTAAATTCTAACTATTGCAAAGGGCATGAGTCGAATCTTAACAATCTTTAACATTAGTAGTTACTATGTTATTGCCAATCTTAGAGGACGGTCAGCGACTCCAGTAAAAGAACACTGTAGTTCTAAAATTATGTTATGAACTAAAACATTTTAATTACGCAAATATGTATGGTATAGAAGTTTTCTAATAATGATACTGTAGTAATTAATTTTCATTGAAGTAACTACCCTCTAACGAGGTCTACTGTAAAAGAATGATTATTATCTTTTATTTGTTTGTGTTTATCACCTTATCCCGTTCGTATTTTATTTCATATTTGATGGGAATAGGGTAGATGCCTATGTTCGATTTTATACATTACTAGCTGACTCGGAAAATGTTGTTCTGTTTGTCAAAGGAATAGAAAAAAACGTTCTGATAAGGATACCCTAATCACCTAGCGGTATGAAATATACTTTACGACCTATTCTCATACTACCAAATATACGTAAAAAGTTTCATAACATTCGGTCGAGACGTTTCAAAGGAGTGCGTCCACAAACATCCTGACACGAGCTTTTTATATAATATATAAATTTTACATACAAGACAAAACAGCAATCAAAATAAATCTTTTTGTGAAAACTGTCAATAATAAAAGTGATTAAACAAATCTCTTAAAAAAAAATCAGTCAACCCTCTTTTAAGATTTTTAAGCGCTCTAGTATATTTTAAACGTATTCGGCATTGTAACGTATTAGAACCCTGCTCTATAGAATGATTTACAGATTGCATGTAAATACACTAATAACGGTCACACATTTTTGAAGTCAATATCTGCCTTCAATATCTTTTTATTGCTAGAGCGTTACTGTTATCGGATATCCAATGATAATCAAACTAAAATAGTTGTGCTTCTGTGTCAAGCCATTATCAAAATCTGAAATCTCCGCTCTGGAACAAGAGCCAGACCGTAACAGATGTTTCATCCAATAAAATAACATTAATGTGTTTATTAAATACAATAATTTAAGAAATTAGTCTGCCCCGTTCTCGTTCTCTTACCCTCTGACTATCTGACGTATCTGCCATGTTGTAACCAATTTAAAAGTTATTGAGTATTCCAAAAAGTAGACAAAAACTTTTCTCTTCAGCGTATCCCTTGACGGAATGAAACACACCACTCGGACAAAATACAAAGGGCAGAATCAATAGCAATTTTATAGGCTTAAACAATTACGTATTGGCAATTCACAATATGCATTTCAGGTCGACGAAGCGAAAAGGTGATTCACTGTTTTCCTATCGTCCTAAATATAGCTTGGAAATCACTTAACTCGACTGCAAACATTGCAATAACCTGCTAAACGAATTTTCAAGGTGCAACCTACACAAATTCGAAAGTAGGCTATGGAACTATTAACTAGAAGAATCATCTAGGGTTTAAATTTAACCGGTTGCCTGCTCAGTTCGACGGTTATAACGTCTCTACTGTACAAAAGAAGACTGCCAGCCTTCTTCTGTAGAGTCTTAGGGAGAGAAGAGATATTTTTAATACCTTTAAGGTACTGTACTCTCAACGCTCGACCTTATTGGAAGCTCAGTGATGGCGATTTTATAGAGCCATTAGGGAATAAGAGGAAGACTATATGATTATTATCCACCTTTGTGACGTAAGAAAAGCCTTATCTGAGTTATAAACTTATCAAAGCTCAATAACCTCATTTAAAATTTGTCGAAAGAAACATTATAGTTTCTATGAATCATTGCCAGTTACAAAAACGACACAGTAGCAATAAAATTGTGAGTCACAGTACCCTTTTTTGCATAAATATTTTTTTGGAAACAGTGAATCTGTTGTGAAGTAATCATAACATTGATTACGAATACAAGTCAAGGATAAAAGTGTTGCTAACCGCTTAAAATAGTTTCATCTACAAAGTTGCAGTAATATTATACATTCTTATTTTAAATAACGTTTAGAAGTGATGTAACTGGTATCGCGGTGGAAAATATTGACGTTGTAGCCATGGCGGATATTGACATTTAAATTTGGAACTCGGATAAACACTTGGGTTTTGAGCATTCTATTTTCTTTTTCATTCACATTTGGAATTATATTTTCAGCTAGTATATTTTATTTAAGTATTAGTAGTTGCTTGATTTTTGCGCATAAAAAGCGCACTGGTACTCAAAAGGATTTATATAAATTATTGCATCTCCTAAAGGTATGATGTAATATAATAAGACTTCTAGCCTGCACTCGCATAGGTTACCATATTATTAATTATGAGTAAAAACTGTACAAGAAATTAAAGACATTATTAGAAGAAATAAAGAAAACAATTCACGTAATGTAACATATATTAGGTAAATAAAAAGTGCATTTGTGTGTATACAGGGTGTCCCAGAATATGTGAATCAAATTGTAATGAGCGATTCCTTAGGTAAGGACCTATCAAATGTTCTAAATAAAAAACATTAAAAATTATGACTCTTGTGTAAAAATAAATAAATCAAGAATTTAAAAAGCACGACATTTTTCAGCTACTTCGTTTATGGCTAATTTTAATTTTTTCACTATTATTATTTGTGAAGGATTGATTCGTCAAACTAAAAACGTTTTTCTTATTAAAACTTACGTAGTTTTGATATCGCTGTATTATTATGGTGCGTACCGTACTGTACTTTTTTAAAAACTTAGATTTTATTATTTTTACGTAAAGGTCATAACTTTAAATTTTTTTATTTAGCTCATTTGAAAGGTCCTTACCTAAGGAATCTCTCGTTACTATTTGATACACATATTATGGGACACCTGTATAAGTGACCCATATAATTATCATCGTGTCCATAACACACAAAAACTTACTGGAATGAGTTGACGATGTGTTTCCCGTTCTTACCTGCAACAAAGTTTTACTTTTTAGTAAAAACCACACATGACACCATCAGCTAACATCTTCAAGTGAAAGTGAAAACTCAAACAAGTTTATTTTTCTATTCGTAACATGTTTTCTAAAGATATTTTCTAGAACGTCAGTGGTATTTTAAACGATACATTATGATGTTCGTAATGTTTTCGTTAAACATTATAACGTACATTCGAATGAAAATAGTAAGTTCGGCGTGTAAAAAGAAAAGTGTTGTCTATGATATTAGTTTTAGCAAATTGCCGCTGATGGCGCTGGTAGAAAATTTATGAATTGCTCTTTGGTTACTTTCCAATCATTGGACTTCTACCACAATTTTGCCGCTGTGCTGCCAGCAAACGCTTGTTTATGGAGGATCGACAACAAGTCAGTTGGACACCTGGCATTGTAAGTGGCCACAGTACACTTGTTTGCCACGTTAGAGATAAACAAAATTAAATCAATTGACTGAGTAGCGTGAGGTTTGCAGTGATTGTTAAAGAAAAGATATGTTTTAAATGTTACACACTAATAGTTTATTGTTCAATTCCACAATAAGTTCTTACATGTTAGTTAAATGTTATGTTAAATGGAAATGTTAAGCATTATAATAGTAAGCATAATATATAGTAAGCAGTTCATAGCCTATGCTATGTGATCTCCTATCCATGTTTAAATCATATTTATTTACATTTACTTTGCCTGGATGACTTGTTAAAACGATGCTTAGTAGTGATCGGTTACTTAGACACCACATAAATAACTACTAAAACGCAATTACTGATTTAAGATCCGACCTATTCGATTGTTTAAGTAATCCGAATGTATTCAAATTACTACTTGATATACGTTTATTATTAACGACGTCTATATGTATTTGTATCACGTAAGCTAATCATCGGTTGCTAGCTAAGTCGTGCAACTACATATATGTCACACAATTAATATCAATATGTTGACACCTTAAAATTGATACGAAATCACTGCAGTACTGTATCATCCTACACTCTTATCACGAATTTATCATTGCATTTCGGAAATGCACGATCTTATCAGTGATGTGATAAGTACAAATGTGCCATTGTTAAATATAAACGTGATTAGTGCATTCTGTAAGTTGCTCTCGACCTGTTATTTAGGTCAGTGTGAGATTCAGACAGATTATGTTTCTCGTAAAATGCGGACGTGACGTAATAGTGTACTCGTTCGAATTTTATTCGAATGTTTTTACGTCAATATATTAGTACGTGCGCCGCATCTCGAACCATCCAAAGTAGGTAGTGTTGTACACGATGGTATTCGAATCTATTGGATCGTCTCAATAAATAATTACATGAATATTTTCAAATTTATACATTTTCGACGAGGCATATTGATTTTCGAAATTACGATAACATAATATTAATTTGGACTCAATGACGGTTCTCTTTAGCAATAAAACTTCATTGTCTAATTAGGTAAGGGTTCTCCAGGCAGAGCTTGGGTCTTGGCAACCGATCTTAACGTAGACTGGGCATCTGCGCAAGAGATATTATAGCGCATAAGTATTTAATTCTCATAGTCCGATGGTAAGACAATCCGACATGACCGGAAAGAGATCAGGTGCAATGGCTTTACGTGCTTTCCAAGTCACGGGGTTTGCAACACCGCCTTCTTCACCTCAGGGCTGCCATTAAGTGTTAACAAAATGATCTCAATAAATGTGGTCTGAGGTCGCGGGTTCGATTCCCGCACAAGTCAAACATTTGTGTACATGAACATAGATGTTTGTCTTGGTCTGGGTGTTTCTATGTATAATATGTATATATTTACAAAAAAAAATAGTATATATGTATGTTTATCCATTATCTAGTACCCATAGTACAAGCTCTGCTTAGTTTGGGCTAGATGGTGTTGTGTGTATAGAATATTATAAATATTAATATTTCCCGAGCGCTATGATATATCATTCTTCAAACGAGGTTTAAAGAGAGTTCTTCTTTCACGGTAGGCAGCGGCTTTGCTGTGTCCTGACATTACTGAAGTCCATGAGCAGCGGTTACCACTTTCCATCAGGTGGACCACTTGCACGTCTGCCATCAAGGGCAATAAAAAAAAAATGTAAGTTGGTTAAACCGGAAATATGAACGTGAGACCACTAACGCAGTCAAGTAGAACGATACTGGCAACCATTATCTGTTGTCATCGTAGCAGTTGACTATTGTGTGCACGACAGATCTCTATAACTCGAAACTGTGTATTTACTTTATATAAATACAAATAAATAAAATTGAAATGTCTGTTTGTAATGTCAAGTCAAAATAACAATGAAAATATATACGGTACATAAATCAAAGATCAATTTTAAAATTTTTGTCTCTATGTCTGTTTGTTCCGGCTAATCTCTGAAATGGCCGGACCGATTTTGATGGGACTTTCACTGGCACATAGCTGATTTTATTAGGAGTAACTTAGGGTACTTTTATTTTAGAAATAAATAATGGATTCGCTTAAAAAATTAAATCTTTTTCTTAATTTCCACGCGGACGCGAAGTCCTGGGTAAAAGTTAGTAGGACTATTTTATTTTTTATTTAGTTCACCAACAATTGTATACGCAATTACTTACACTTGATACAGACTTATATAATAACATTGTGTAAAAATTACTTATAGGTAAACATCACGTGAAAAATACCGCCTATAATTCTATTCACCAAATAATGCCCAATTGTCCAATGTCCTAATTGCTTCTACGTGCGCCCAGTACACCACGTCGGCCAAGCCTTGAGCAATGCCCCTATTTATAAGATATATATCTGTGAAAACAAATAGAGATAATATATTATGTGACATACGTGTTTGAAACTTCGGCGTGTACAAAGTGATGCGTAGGCGCAATCGGTACTGAACGCCCGCGCGCGCCAGTTCTATGGTGACTTAGTTTCCCTCGATTGCTTATTTCCTGCGTTAGAAACGCAGTTATCTACTGCTAGCAGTAAAAGTTGAGTTTTTGAAACATCCTACCTAATTATTATAAATGCTGATGTGAGTTTGTTTGTTTCTTACGCTTTTACGCCTACGCCTTTTACTACTGGACCGATCATCATGACAGATAAGGAAAAAATAACAAACTCGAGTGTGATGTTCTTTATTTGAATTTTTTTAAAGTATGATTTGTTTAATGTTTCCGTCTCCCTATATCAAAATGGCATAGTAATCAATTCAGCGACTTTGACGTGAAAATCCCAGCAACAGTTACTTTCATGTTTATAATATTAGCATCGATCCATCTTTAATATTAGCGGTAGGCATCAAAACGAAGGAATGGGTTTTGATTTATAGCCCTGAGAGTGAATTTATATCCCTGGGATTACCCACTCCAGATATTAATAGCGAATTCTTTTAGCAAAAAACTTAAGAGTTCCCGTGAGACACGGTATGAAATGTAACTTATTTAATAGATAAAATGTAGTCTGCACGGATTGCGTAGTGGTTTAAATGGTCGCCTCACTACCGTCACTGCGCCGACTGTTGTGGGTTCGAATCCCACACTGGACAAAAATTTGTGTGATCCACAAATTGTTGTTTGAGTTTGGATGTTCTTTTTGTCCGTTGTTTGGATGTTTATAAAGTGCCCCGCGACACAAGAATTACAGCTAGTAAGTAAATAGTCTTCCAAAAAAATTATAAAATACTAGCTGTCCCGACAGACGTTATCCTGTACACACGGAAAAAAAAACAAATCTAAACCATTCTGGAATCCACATGAACACACAAAATTTTTTATCAAAATCGTTCCAGCCGTTTAGGAGAAGTTTAATTACAAACACACTTACAGAAGATTTATATATATACTAGCTGTCCCCACAGATGTCATCCTGTACAGACGAAAAAAAAACCCAAATCTAAAATATCCTCGAATCCACATGAACACACATAATTTTTTTTATCTACACCGGTCCAGCCGTTTAAGAGGAGTTCAGTGACATACACACGTACAGTAGAATTATATATATAAAGATAAAGATTATATTCCTTTTTATGAACTCTCTCAAGCGTTACAACGTCAATCTTGAATACATTCTAATTATCTGTAGCTAACAGATAAAACAAGTAAGAAACTACAAGCAGCCAGCTCATAAAACTGTTTTAAGTCGCATATAAAGTGCTAAAGCGACACAAAACCAGAACACCGGTGAAAGGCACTGCTTCAAATATAGGGCAGTGTCAGATGCACCGATAGCCTGACTGTACGGTCATATATTGTCAGCCTTTGTTTCCGACTGTAAAATACAAGCTGCAGGCTTTTAGTGGGTACTTTATGTAGTCTGAAATTTTGAGACAGGAATATTTAGTGGGTATAATAATTATGTAGCAGTTGATATAACTTTTTCAAAAATAAGTAGGTATACTTATCTTGTCTTATGTGGGCGCCAGTCAGTGCAGACCGCCGACACTTCGACCCAGTGGGATCTTTTGTGTCGACATTCCTCCCAATAACGACTGCCATAGATGTTCATGGCAGCCGGGACCGTCGGCTTAACGTGCTCTCCGAGGCACGGAGCAGGCGATAATTGTCAATCAATACGCACATAAATTCGAAAAGTCATATAACTTCCGAAAGTCAGAGGTACGCGACGTGGGTTCGAACCCGAGAGCCTCTGCATTGCAGTCTGTTGGTCTCCCCACTGAGCTATCGCTTCTCAGTAGGTTTTCTTCCTAATATTATAAATATAAATGTAAATTCGTTTGTTTGTTACGTTTTCAAGCCGTAACTGCTAGACCGATTATCACGAAATATCGCATAGACCGTATCAGAGGTAAAGAAAGGGACATAAGGGTACATTTCATCCGGTACCTTCATTCATTTTATCCGGCTGGATACCGGATTCAATGAATGAGGGTGGTACATGGTACATGTTGCGCTTGGAATCATGCTAGCTCGGATGTATGTCTTGTTTTGGAGATGGTGTTCCAAGTAGACTTACATTTAGAATAAGTAGGTATCTATTCAAATACTAATATATAGTTACTAATTTCTGCACCCGGTTTTGCGCGCACCCAATTTCACAGGAACGAAATTATCCCATGTGTTAATTCAGAAAACGGTTTGAGGGTCTGTGTATCAAGTTTCCCCCAAATCCATTTATTGGTTACCCCGTGATGGACAACAAACATCCAAAAATAAATTAATACATTCAGTTAATTTTTGTTACTTTAATTTGTTTGAAAGTATATTATGTATTCTAAATCGTTTAACCTATTGAGTCGCAGCTGCACGCCGGTGGCCAGACATAAAAGGTTTTTAATTTAACGTCTGGCATTCCAACAATTGACATATAAAAAATAAACTTCAATTCCTTGAAAGCGGTTATAAGATAGATAGATAACATCAATATAAACTGGGAGTGACCTGACTTTGAATGTGTCTACATCCAAAAGAAGGTTGCTGCTGATGCAAGAGTTGCATAAAATGTTATACTTTATGCATTCTTGAGCAGGGCCAAGCTTCATACAGCTTAAGGATAGAGATTGGATTATACTGTAAGGAGGCAGACCAATGGATTTCGTTTCTTTGCCTTAGTAGCACAATCTCACACATAGTTTAACCCTGCAGTTTCAAATTTACCAGCCCTAGGGCAAACTCTGAAGCTGAGAACCGTAATCTCTGTGCATCTCACTCTGTGATCCTCGTCTGTAATTGCTTTAACTGCTATCAGCCCTATACGTATAGCGTCTTATTATCTACGCAGTATCTAAATGCGTTCTAAACTAGGATTGCCAAAACAATACGCCAGGAAAATAAGGTTGCAGTTTTTAGAGATTTATCGCCAGTCCAACTGTGACATAATGCCGTTCAAATCTACCTCTATAAAATATAAATAAAATATTTTATTGTTCTACAATTCAAATATTTAATCCTGTCTTATCAAGTTGCATAGCAATAACGCATATAGAGATTGATAAGAAATATAATGGCCTTCAAGTCTTCTGAGAAACTCTATCGCAATTCTGTCGAGGCCACGATAATAAACTTATTGTTTTCTTTACTTGAGAAACAATCCTCTTCCATAAAGATAAGTTGAAAGATAGTACTTTACAGAAACCAACCTCGACAGCTACGATATTAACTAATAATAATATAATGCTTTCAATTTACTAGAAAGTAGTCTGGAGTGTGATTTAACTACAGGACTACTAATAGAGGAAAGAGAATTAGCTCCGAGGTGGTCTCAAAATCACGAAAATATGAAATGTGGTTTGGATATGTGTGTGTGTCCTCCAGACCGATTTTCGGTCATGGCGGCCAGTCTCCGTTAAGATTGGCCGCCGTGACCGAAACATCTGCGCAGGAAATATTATAGTGCACAAGTGTGTGCGAAAACATAAGTGCACTCTCTGTTCCCTAACTCCCATGACCTAATGGGACGGTAATTCGACACGACCAGAGAGAGATCAGGCGCAAGACCAACGGTTTTACGTGCTTTCCGAGGCACGGGGGTGTCTAACACCGCCATCTTCCTAACTCTGGGCTGTTATTAAGATTTTTTAATAGAAAACTCAATAACTTTTTGTTGGCCCGACCCGAGATTCGAACCCGAGACCTCATGCACAGCAGTTGCATTCACTACCGCTGTGCCACGGTGTGTAAATGTACAATGTATATAATATATAAAATATTATCTGGGTTTTATGTATTTATCTTAGTAAAATATATAAAACCCAGAAAATACTTCTATATATAAAGCACATTTTGGTTATGTCAACTTTCGTAAAAAATCCCTTATAGGTTATTTTAACGTTATTTTAACCTTCAACTTATATTTTATGTGATTAGAGTTCTTGGCTCACACGTCTGACGTCTAGTGGAAAAAGTAATATTCTAAGCTGTCCAAGTTAAAACACACAAGTTACAGTTTACAAATATGCTATCTATATGTAGGCTGACAGAGCTACCAGCACTCATAGAAAATTTAAAATTAAGTACCTAATAGAAATGTTATAAAAAAATAATAAAGCTTAGACCTATTACTATTTATTAAAATCAGAGTTTATAATCACAAGACGTGTAAATGGTCTGTCAATCACACAGAATTGCAGATCTACCTTTGAACATCACAAAAACCTATTGTTTGTTAAACATAAATAAATATTTTATGTTTTGTAACTCTATCTAGAAATTACTTGTACGATTCGAAATGGGTTTAATATTTTAACAAGAGCGGTTGTGGTACTGTCCAACGTAAAACCCGGTGGTAATCCTCATAAGAAAACAGGGATTTCCCTACAATGTTATAAGACGACTGTTTAGATTATAATAACACTAGCGAGCCGCCCCGGCTTCGCAAGAGTAGTACAAAACCTTAACAAATTATACACCAAGACCTTCCTCATGAATCACTCTGTCTATTGGTGAAAACCGCAAGAAAATCCATAAAGTATTTTTCGGGTTTATCGCGAATAGACAGACAGACGCAGCGGGGGACTTTGTTTTATAATATGTAGTGAAGGTTATACTTGTTTAAAACACCTTTGCCACAATAGGCTCTCTGTATCATGGGCCATTTCATTGATTTTAAAGGAACAGAAATAAAGAGCGCCCGGGAGCTATTTGTGGATCATAATTATTTGTCATAAAACCACATCGGTACTCTTTGACTGCCGTGTTTAATGTTTCGGCCTAGATTTCCGAGTCAGGCAAATTGTTATTAGGTTTTTATGTTAAGATATTGCTAGCAGTAACACGGGGTTTGGTTAAAAGCAATAGGCTTGCCCACTTCAAGGATATAGGTATGAAACTGCGTATATACAAAGTGGCGTGCGTATGCTGCGTATATAAAAAATTTATAAATTATGAAAACAAAAGAAATGTTCTGTGGCTAAACTACTGAATACATTTGGTTCATAATTTGTAAATCGTCAAGAATACCATGTGGTATATGTGGTATCATTTAATGTGATAACATTTGCGCCACCTTGTATAACAATGCGAACGCAGAAATCATAGTGCAAATCCTGCAGTCTTAAAGGTTTTGTATCTTCTTACCTACATAATTCTCTCTAATTTCATCTAGAATATGGTATTCTATCTATAGCTGTACTGTCTCAATTGTCTGTGTTTTTAAGCCATTTCGTTTTATGTATTTCAAACGACACTTAACAGCGTATAATGGTTATGACAGTTTATGACATTCTTTAATGGACTAGTGGCGCATATCAGTTAAAACTGCATTTAAACAGAATTGTAGATGTTCATCGCAATTCTGACTGAATACTATATTTGATGTGTTAGTAGATATTGTGATAGCTTTCCAGTGGCGTAGCGTGGGTATTAGCCGCCCGGGGCGGAAGAAAATTTCGACGCCCTCTTAATTAGGTATATCAATTTAAAAAACTATAATATTAAGGATTTCTAAATAAATTTTCGGAAAGAACAATCAAGTCTCGTTCGTCATGGTATGGTTCAAATATTTACAAGATATTATTATCATTTATTGTGAAATTTTGCCGCCCCCTAAAAGTGCTGCCCGGCCCGGGCCGCCCCTGCCGCCCCCACTACGCTACGCCACTGCAGCTTTCTAGGTGTCAATATTTTATAGCATTCTATGTTTAAGTTTGTCTGCACGGATGGCGTAGTCGTTTAGGTGATCGCCTTGACACTGCCACCGCGACGATTGTTGTGGGTTCAATCGCGGAAAAAATTTGTCTATGCCGCAAATAGTTGTTCCGAGCCTGGGTGTTCTTTGTGTCCGTTGTTTGAATGTTCATAAATTACCGCGATACAGTAATTTTTACTAGTGCCTCTTTTAATAAAACAATAATTTAAATTAAAGATGTATTCTACTACATTTAAATATGGTCACCGGAACGTTAGATAGCGAGAAGGAACACCGTGGTAGGTTTAGTCGGTAGGACCGGGATTTTGCCATCTTTTCCCAGGTGAGCCCTACATAACCCCTCCGCCGTCCTTGCGGAGGGGTATGCGTCAAAGCACTACACAAGGTAAAAAAAAATTAAAAAGGTAGGTTGTCATCTGTCAATACCAACATGGTAACTGAATTATAAATATAATATCATCATGCTCATTTATATTGCACACTGTACACTACCGTTGTCATCATGTGAATATGCGAATGTATACATATGTGAGCTGACTCTTCTTTGTCGACACAATTTTTCATGCGATTTAAGTATATCTAGTAATAATTTTCCTTTATTTTAAGAATTTCGTTTTATATGGACAGTAATATATGCCATAATGACTGCAACACCTGGTACATAAATGAGTTGTAGAATACTGAAATTATAATTTGATGGCTTTTTAAAAGAGTGTCCTTGAGTTTCTTGTAGAGAAGATTCTCTTAGGCTCAACCTTTTACCTGCACCTAGCAACTAACATAAATGTAAATTATTAATTTTTCTAACCCCTTTGACATTCATAACTGTTAAGTGACCTAAATTAATAAATTAGTTTTGAATTCGACTTTGAGTGAGTGAGGTTAAATCTATGATTTTATGTACGTGTTAGTCTTGGCAAGGTGTATCAAAACATATTACGGTTAATATGATCTCTGAGTTCTTTTTTAATCAAAGTAGACACTTGTATCTACATCCATCAAACATTCATACCTTCAGAGAATCATACCATTAGGTATATCCCCAAACGGTTAGCTAAAGGTTTATAATCACAATTCACCCGGGTATGTATTTAACATTGGGCTTGTGAACCGATTTTGATGAAAGTTTAAAAGACTACTCTGGGGAAGGCCATAGGCTATCTTTTATACGCAGATGCGCTTTTTATTTCTCAAGCGGGCGCAGCCGCAAGCAGAAACTAGATATACAAAAAAAAGTGTAGGTGAGTATCTGGTTAGTATAAGTGAGTATATGGTTCTTTTTGAATGATTACAGCTGATTGATTTTACCCAGTCTATGAGTGGGCTGGCTCATACATATGGATATATGTCAGTTATAAATATATCTTGTGTTTCTTTGCTGAGTAATCAACTAATCATAAATCAAGATGAACCATCATTACGGTCAGCTTAGTAATTACCAAATATTGTGACTGTCTGTGGGTTGGTATAACTGTATTCAAATAACCTTACGTCATTATAACATTACATATACGTAATTTTAATAGTAATGTGCTCCAGACCGAATTTCGATCACGGCGGCCATTCATGATGAGACTGGCCGTATGCACAGGAAATATAATAGTGGACAAGTGTGTGCGCTTGTGCACTATTATGAGCGGTAAGTTTTTATTGGCTGGACACGGGTTTTGGACCCGACACAGCAGTCGCATTCGCAACCGCTGCGCCACGTAGTGTATAATTTTGTAGTCAAACGTGTGGCTGCTGTAAGCAAACAAAAATACAAACCTACAAAAGTGTTGACAGTAGTGACTACATTGTTTCGGCCTTACTTTAATGAGAACCTACTTTTATTCGGTATTATCGGTCAAATAATACTAAATATATTGTTTTAATAGCAATGTCATTCGATATATCTTATCACACTATTGATATTAGTTAGTGATAGTAGCAAACAACAGTTAGTCGGCTTCGATGGCGTAGTGGTTAGTGTAACCGACTGCCACGCCTGAAGTCATGAGTTCAATTCCCGCACAAGTCAAACATTTGTGTGCATGAACATGGATATTTGTCTTAGTGTGGGTATTTCTATATATAATATGTATGTATTTACAAAAAATAACATATATATGTATGTTTATATGGATAAACATACATATATATGTTTTTTTTCCAAACTAGCAGAGCTTGTACTATGGGTGCTAGATAATGGTATCTAGTAGTACAAGCTCTGCTAGTTTGGGCTAGATGGTGTTGTGTGTATGTGATAGAATATTATTATTATTATATATTCATTAAGTTTATCTCGTACCAATTGGTGTCGGTTTAGTATACTGACTATGAACCCAAGAATAAATTAACCTTGTTATAACGACGTGTTTGTAAACAGTGAGTCTACAGCGTGGATAATGATCTATCTTTCTCCTCGGGGCTTAAGGCCAATATTTCCGACATTGTGTAAGGTCACGGACGGATTACAGATCGACAGTGGCAATGCTAAAAACTATTTGCCATTTCATATGTTTTGTGGTCAACAAGCAACTCTTGAGAACAGTTTGTATTTTAGAATACGTTCATCTAAGAAACTGCTGGTCTAATTCGGAAAATCTTTTTGTAGAATATACGTCTTCTGTTAAGAAAGTGTATAGGTCATACAGAGGCGAAGTATGATACGTCATTTATTTGAAGGAAATTGTGGGGCACAGCTAAAAATATATGTAAAGAAAACCACTATTTTAGTCGCGCAATTGATGGGGTTATTGGCGGCGTAGTTTAAATACTGCGTGATTCATCGATGCTTTTACTCGTTTGGGTTTTTTTTGTTTTATTAATTTTAATGTTTACCAAATCTCATGATTCTCGCCGAAACCATAGCTCACGGAACATATCAGCTTCTTATTTGATGTCCGCAGCTTTCGTGTCGATTTCTGCCTTGCCTATCGCGAATTTGACCACCTCGATGGGGTTGTGGTTAGTGTAACCGACTGTCACGTCTGATGTCGCAGGTTCGATTCCCGGTCAAGTCAAACATTTGTGTGCATGGACATGGATGTTTGTCTTGGTCTGGGTGTTCCTATGTATAATAAGTATATATTTAAAAAAAAGTATATATGTATGTTTATCCATTGTCTAGTACCCATAGTACAAGCTCTGCTTAGTTTGGGCGAGATGGTGTTGTGTGTATGTGATAGAATATTAAAAAAATAATGAAAAATCATTTAGGCGTCGATCTATCGCGTAGAATAATAGTATAATATAATTGAAATTAAACTACTATATACGGATTTTATCGCGTTGTTTATTTGACACTTTATTACAAAATTTTGAAACTTAAACACCAACGCTCGTTGAAGTCTGCTGTGTATGAACATGTGCAACAGGGGACCAACCACTGCCTGAGATTTGACAAACCACAGATTCTCGCTAAAGAACACAGATTCCTACCGAGGATGCTTCGCGAGGCTATTGAAATCAAAAATCATCCTAATTTCAATAGAGAAGATGGTTGGAATGTACCACCAGCTTGGGATCCAGTCATTCAAATAGTCAAACCCAAGAAGAAGCAAACCACAGCTAGACTTCATGATACTCTGAGTTCATTCTGCGTAAATAGAAACACCAATGATTAAATTATGTTCGGGTACTTTGAAATAACGACACTGGAACATTGAGACAACTACCATCTTAGTCTCCCCGTGACCATGGCTGCTGAATAGCAACCGAAACGTCGGGGAAAGTGTAAACTTAAATATAAATAATTTTAATAATTTAATTAGCTTAAAAATTAGTAAAGTTTAATAGCATCTAGTACTAGATGTAACAGTTCAAAATTATGTAACAAAGTGTAAAATAAACAACGCGATAAAATCCGTGTATAGTAGTTTAATTTCAATGAATAACATTCGCGTAAACAGAAGACAATATTAAGTATAATATAAAATAAATTGTCAAATACTCGGCACGTGTGACACCAATCAAAATGTTAATGAAATGATTGTATGTAATAATATATTGATAATTCACACGTGGACAAAGTTTTTGCTACTAATTTCCTAAGCATTTGACAGATTGAATTAAATAAGGTAGAGTTATTACGGCTGACTACTTTTTCAGATTATATATACTAATATTTTAAAGCTGAAAAGTTTGTTTGTTTGGTTGAACGCGCTAATCTCAGGAACAACTGGTTCGAATTGAAAAATTATTTTAGTGTTGGATAGCCTATTTATCGAGGAAGGCTATAGGCTATATAACATCACGCTACGATCCACAGGGGCGGCGCTGTAACGATAAACGCGGGTGAAACCGTGGGCACATCTAGTTATTAATATGTATAGTCTCACGCATATACGTTATGGTTTTGGTATCCCAGCAATGGTTTCAGATCCGACACTTCCCGTTAACTGGGTACAGTTTCAGACTTCGTGTGTTAGTGAGAATTTTTAGACAGAAAGACCAAAAATAAGTTTGTTATTTTTAGAGTTCGAAAAAACTTTTATACAGCAGCTTTGTCCGTCCGTCTGTCTGTTATACAACTTTCAACTCAAGAACCGTAAGAGCTAGAGACTAGCGGCTTACGCCATTCGTCTCAGTATAGTCGAATACCCTCGAAATGATTATGACCTTTGACCTCAAGGTCACGTGGTATCACGTGACCTTTGCATATATTGTTTTTCGAACTCTAAGATTTACGGCATTTCATTGTTTTATACTCACTTGTTTTATACTGAACATAAAAATAACAAAGGTACTTTCCAGGCCTCTATCCCGAAAAGATAAGGTTGAGTTTAATTAAAACCATGATTTTAGTAGGGTGTTAAGATGTATGTACCACGATTTTAGTAGGGTGTTAAGATGTAGGTACCACGATTTTAATAGGGGGTTAAGATGTATGTATCACGATTTTAGTGAGGTTTTAAAATGTATGTACCACGATTTTAATAGGGTGTTAAGATGTACCACGATTTTAGATTTTAGTTCTCATGTAGTGGGAAGCGAGTCTATGGCCATCAAACGGACATACTTCATGCTGGTACTTAAAGTTTCTTTACAGAAAATTCCAATACTACCAAGCCCTGGGATCAAACTCGAGACCTTTTAATATAGTCTTACGTTTACGCGAATGTAAAATAATAATGAAAATTGAACTATTTTATACGAACTTTGAAAAGTTATTTATTTTTTTAAATTACGCTAATACTGTATAATAAAAAATAAGAAACTCTATAAAATCCATATAAATTAGTTTAGTTTTAATCAAGACCTTAAGCCAACAAGCTAGCCCTAATAAACTGTACAGTCGTCACCTTTGTGGTAACGTACTATATACGCACAAACATATGACAAGAACCTACGGAACTCTAAAGTACCTACAGCCCTATCAGCCCTTAACCTTAAGGCCCTAGCCTACGACATACTACGTGATGAATAAATAAATAGATAGATAAATTCGGAATACCTGCACCATGCGTCCTAATGTAACAGGTGGAGAGTAGACTGGATGTCCAGGATGACGATAGATAACGCACTACCAGTCGAGCAGACTCACACGACTGATTAAAGGTGGCTAAAAGTGACTTGGCCACAGTGAGAGGTTGCTAAGGTAGGGTACTAGGGTAGTCATAAATATTTTTATAAACACTGTAACATTGTCTCTGGTATACTTATTACGTAATACGGAAAGTGTGATTGGCGACCACAGCTTCAGTTGTTTATTGACACGCCCGGTTGGGTATGAATAAACATCCGTTTTTTATAATAATTCTCGTGTTTAATAGTGCATCGTTCTTGTCCGTTGTTATAAAATGTAATTGTATTGGAATGAATGGAATTGTGACAGCGAATCCGGTCATAAAAAGAGTGTACATTCTCATGTAGCGATAACGTAGCAGTTCTGCGAATCTGCGATGTGTTAGGTAGACTTGCATTATACTCAGGATACACGCCAGCAATGCTTACAAAAATAATATATCTGGTATACAATGGATGCTGCTATTGGGAATTGTTTGATGGAATAATATTCTTTAGTATATGTAAGTGTACACCTACTATGTACTTTTGATCTCTGCATCACCCAATGGTTGACTGGTGTGTGGCATTAAGTCCGCCTCTGTACTATTTTGTGCATAATGTTTTAAATAAATAAATAGAATATTTGGTATACCCGAAAGTAAGCCTGAGACTTCACGAAAGATAGGTTGGTACTACAACGAATCAGTTAACAAAAAGACAATAAACACCCGGTTTCTCAAACGTTACGTCAACATAAAAATTGGTTAACAAACGTTCAAACGCATGTCAAATGCTGTGATTGGCTCACTGAATAAGCAACAGCCAATCAAATTACTTGGCATACGTTTAATTTTGACATGTCGTTGATTAGCCTATCAAATACCGAGTGTTAGTATTTTGAAACATGACTCCAAATCATATAATAATCTCAGTCGAAAGACGTGCACTGCTGGACATAGGCTTTCCCCAAAATTCTTCAAATATACAGGTGTTGGACCACCCGCATCCAACCGCTTCCCGCGACCCTTACTAGGTCGTCGGTCCACCTTGTTGGAGCCTACCTCTACTGCGCCTTTCGGCGCGTGGCTGCCATTCAAGAATCTTTCTTCCTCAACGGTCATCGGTTCTGCGCACTATGTGCCCTGCCCACTACCACTTCAGCTTGGCTAACCGGAGAGCTATGTAGTGTGTAGCTGTGTAGCGTAGCTGTAACTTTAGTTTTCCTGCAAATCTCCTTAGTTCTTCGCCCTTTAAGGGATCTTGAACCTTCTGATATGGCTCATAGTGAGTGACCACGTCTCTAACTTTAATTTAGAAGCCATCATTCCTAAACGAAATTTCATAGTCTAAATCGCAGAATAACGGAAGGGCAATAACCATTAATACAATTTAGAACAATATTGATTGACAGTTAAAAGCCTTAATTAACAAATACCAATATAGTCAGAGGTGCGCATGTTTACACATCAGTGTGACCTCAAACACGCTAACGAGACGGGTGACGAGTCAGTAAAAATGATAAATCACATGCTCTATGGTCTCCTGTCTATGAAGACAGCTGTTGACGTGAATGAATGACAGATGCGCTAAGGAATGAATGGAAGATGGTTCGGATTGAATGGGAATAGTTGGATTGAGCTATGCTGTAGTATTGTGAATGTGTATCTATTTGTGTTGGGATTATTCGAAGATTTAGAATAGAGATATATGTATATGCAGGCTGTTTTTATTATGATTTATTTATACTTTTAGTCAAGTGGGTAACCTTTGAAGTTAGTTGGAGTCTGACTTAGTTATCATTCGCTTTAACGCTAAAGGAAATCACACTTTTTGGATTAAAAGTATATTGTGTGATGTTTGATTTCGATTACTCGCATCTAATGAGAATCACGTAAACATTATTTACCATAATTCATCCTAATCCTAAGCCTGACTAATATAAATGCAAATGTGAGATTGTTTGTGTGTTACGCTTTCATGCCTTAACTACTCGACCGCTCATCATGAAATTTCGCATAGACGTTGTCAGGTATAGAAAACGACATAGGGTACGTTATGTCCTTTTCTGCACCCCTTCATCCAGAAAAAAACACTGTTACTAATTTAACCTAACCTACAAGCGAACGAAGCTGCGGGCAAAGTCTAGTAAGTTATATTTGTACTATATTTATAATATACTGTTACTAAGCGAACGTAAACAGCTACTAAAGAACTGTTTTATATCTTGGAATGCATTACATTAATAACATATTTTCCAGGTCACTTATCGAGTGTATACACAGTACAATGTTATTTATATATAAACGCCCGTAGCCTTTGATAAGGAAATCGATTTTTCACATCGTATATGCACGACATTTACCATACCAGCGTTTCGGTAAATTACATGTAACTTGTGCAACAAGGTAAACCTTGTTTTAAAAAACAGTGTTTTAATATTATCATTTTATCCTGTAATGATTGTAAAATGTAGACAGGTATCTATTTTGTACTAGTGGTCGCCAAGTGCTCGAAGTTCGACCAGTTTGCCTGTAAGATATTGCTGATATGTCATTATATGTATATTGATGTTTGTAACCATAGTTACGCGCTTCGACTGCGTGTGTCAAATGCAAGGTTAAGTGCGTGTAGTGTTTTTTATTAATTTAATGTATTTCTAATGCATATTTTATATAAATATTAGGATTCACCCCTCCTTCTTCATATAAACTTTAACTGTGTCAAATTTCAAACTCCTCCGTCCGCGCAATTTTCGTAAAAAGGGGTAGATAGTTTTTGCTTCACGTATTAATATATAGACGTTTGAGATTGCAAATAATTGTCAAAAGAGCAACCCGCCACGCAACCGCGTTACGTTTTATTACAAATTACCACTTTATTACTTTATTTATTGATATAATCGTCCGAGTTGCGATAGCTCAGTGGGGAGACCAACAGACTGCAATGCAGAGGGTCTCGAGTTCGAACCCGTGTCGCGCACCTCTGACTTTCAGAAGTTATATAACTTTTCGAAATTATATGCGTATTGATTGACAATTATCACCTGCTCCGTGCCTCGGAGAGCACGTTAAGCTGTCGGTCACGCCTGCCGTGAACATGTATGGCAGTCGTTATTGGGAAGTCAGTACCCTATATTATCCTGACACTGGTCTAGCCTTAGGGTATCGTTAGCCTTCGGGTTGCGGCGGTCAGGTGGCAGCCGGTCCGTGTAAAAACTGATATCCAGTCAAATCCGGTTAGACCAGAAAAGCCGACCCCAAAGTGACTTGGGAATAATAAAGGCTAGGGAGAAGAGATTGATGTAACCGTCACTATTATACTGTAAGCTGATTAAAATTATTTACCACAGTTAAACAAAATAATGAATAATGATTCAAGTTACTTTCATATTAATGGCTTAATTAAATATAAACGGTGAGTATCACTTTAAGTAGCAGGCACGGAATAAGTAGTACTTAGCCAGCTCTCAACTGAATAGCTCTTAAGTCCTTGATTAATGACTAAGGCTTAATTAACGGCTTGCCGTTATTACTTAATTATTATTATACTAATACCCAGCATTGAGTTATGTTTATAGGCGACCTTTTTCTGATTTTCCTAGTCTATGTATATTAAGTAATGTCAGTTTTCAACCTTAGAATTCATTCTGATATTATTCCTATAAAAGGTGTAGACGTGTATGCAAAATATCTGCAAGGTATTGTTTTAATAGCTCGCCGTAATCAGACCATCTTACCTTCAAATTGACACATTGCTAAACTCTAATTCCCTGCTAATAAAGAATATTTTCGTCTGAGCTAAAGTCCATGGCCACCGGTCCACCTCCTTTCTAAGTCAACACAGGAATTTGATTCAAGCTGTGATATCATCCTATTGTAAACAACGGTAACTACCTACACCGTAACTCAACCAGCTGAGGTATGTCATTATCTGTCTGTCAGTCTATAATTTTAGCTGTACCTACGACGTATTTTGTTGGATTAGCATATAGTAATTATTAGTTTATTAGGTTGTCCCACTAAAGAGAATACGTCTTTCTCCTCGCGGTTAATCCTTTTGTTTGACTGGCTATTTATTTTTAAAGCCTCCCACTATGAATAATTTCTGTATCGCGGGGGATCTTTACAAACATTCAAACAACGGACACAAAGAACACCCAGACTCGATCTTTACTCCACGGTATCTTTACCGTGGCGAACGTGGGTTCGCCACGGTATTGATCAGGTCAGATTTTTGGGTAGTACAAAATCTTATTAGATTCTTCTGTGAAGAAACACTCAGTAGCACCATGGGCAGTGTGACTCTGCCCGATAGACTTGACGTAGTAGCTGGGTCGAAATACGCTACTGTCCACCCCGGGATACCATAAAACGCAATAACTGTTTGTGTAACACAGTAATCGAACTCAATATCAATAATCAATAACTGCCATATGTGACTGCAACATTTTATCAGTAGCCCGGCCAGCTCAACAACATTTGATTGCATCAGTAATTCCAAACATAACTCTTTTGATAGCAATATGGAGAATATGGACGTATATTGTTTAATATGTCTTTTGTTGCCAGCCAGTATAATGTAGCCGCACATCCCATTTTAATAATGCTTGTTTCGACGCTCCTTTGGAGAAACATCATCATTTATAAGTATAGCTGTAGTGTAACTAACTTAATCCCAAATCTTCGAGGTAAGGGAACTCAACTGAATGATATAGTATGATTAACGCTTTGTCCGTTAGATGGCGATAGTAAACGTCACCATTATCACAAAGCGATACGTGGGTGTATGACAGTATGTGTCTGCCTATCCTATTAACGTTATCTTATCTGCATATCTCGTCATCCATCCTTCGTCTCCTAAGCATGTAACACACTGGCTTTTGTAACGGTCATGGGTAAAGTATTTAGTTAAGAAATGACTTATATCAGGGTCAGCTTTAAAAGCTTGGAGAACCCGGACAAGGAAAAACTGGAGGATTTAAATAAGTGTTGAACTGGATTAAAATGAAATTAAGGCTTAGTGGTCGTTCGTATCGTAAAATTGGTTCGCACAAATTATGCGAATCAACCATATCGTCGGCTTCGGTGGCGTAGTGGTTAGTGTAACCGACTGCCACGCCTGAGGTCGCGGGTTCGATTCCCGCACAAGTCAAACATTTGTGTGCATGAACATGAATGTTTGATTTGGTCTGGGTGTTTCTACGTATAATAAGTATGTACTTACAAAAAAAAAGTATATAATTATGTATGTTTATCCATTGTCTAGTACCCTTAGTACAAGCTCTGCTTAGTTTGGGCTAGATGGTGTTGTGTGTATGTGATAGAATGTTATTATTATTATATCATCACCGAAGCAGGCAGTTCATTCCAGAGCTTGCTCGTACGTGGAAGAAATGATCGCTAAAAGCGTACTGTATTACATTTAAACGCTTCCAGGTGATATGGATGAACCCTGCTTCGTTGTCGAATGGTACGGTGATAGAAAGGGGCTGGAGCCGAGCTAAAGATTTCTTGACAACTTCAACAACCGAGACCTTATGCACCACAGTTGCATTCTCTACCGCTGCGACACCAAGGTGGTGTAAATCTGCTGCTACTACTTCTCAATCCTCACTATTTTATTGCATTCCATAATGCTATATAGAATGACGGAATTATAAAAAAAAATGGTCTTTATGGACCCTGTCAGGCAAAGGTAATTAGGAGAGAGGAAGCGCTACGTAGAGAGGGCTACGTAGCAACTAAAATAATTTCCTTGAAGTAGGTATATAAAATATTATGTCATCTACATTTATTTTCTCTATGTGTGTATAAAGTTAATTTATATTCTTGACCACAAACGAAATTATTATATAAGAAAGTATAATATGATAGTAACTGTTTCTTAAATTAAGCCATAAAAATATGATCTACACGTTACCAAATATAGTTACACAAATAAAACATTAAAATTCAAATATCAGAAATCGTAAAGATCCGGAATACCGGTGCTCTATGCGAATCAGTTTATATTTCCAACGATTATAAGCGTCATATATATTTCCCACTCGCTGTTACACGCGACGTCGACCGCGAGGAATATAACAAAAAAATTAACTAAAATAAAAGTAGCCTAAGTTGCTCCTTATAACATCAGCTATCTACCAGTGAAAGTCCTGGAAAATCGGTCCAGCCGTTTTAGAGATTAGCTGGAAGAAACAGACAGACAACAATTTTAAAATAGTTTTTGCTACAAGTACTATATAAACTTTGATATGCATTTAGTAAAAATCTGATATTTTTACATTACAAACAGACACTTCAATTTTATTTATTTGTGAAAGGTTCGCGTGGGTGCCACAGTTAAAAGAATTTTAGTGTCGTCTTTAAAATTTGCATAATTATTGTCACTTATGTAACTGATATTTTGAGTTATAGAGTAACATAGTTGCCGGTTTGTTCGTGTATTATAAAATCCTGTTGAATGTCTATGTGTATGTAAGTGTCATCGAATTAAGGAAATCACATTTAATTATTCTTATTTATTTATTTGGACATCCAGTAGTTGTTACATTATTTCTAAATAACTAATTCCTAATCCTATCTAAACATTATTTCTACATAACTAATTCCTAATCCTAACTAAACATTATTTCTACATAACTAATTCCTAATCCTAACTAAACATTATTTCTACATAAGTAATTCCTAATCCTAACTAAACATTATTTCTACATAACTAATTCCTAATCCTAACTAAACATTATTTCTACATAACTAATTTGTAATCCTAACTAAACATTATTTTTACATAGCTAATTCCTAATCCTAACTAAACATCATTTCTACATAAGTAATTCCTAATCCTAAATAAACATTAATTTTACATAACTAATTCCTAATCCTAACTAAACATTATTTCTACATAACTAATTCCTAATCCTAACTAATATTATATTTATTATTTATATTATTATATTTGTTTGTTACGTTTTCACGCCTTAACTACTCGACCAATCTTCATGAAATTTCGCATCAAGTTGTTAGTCAAGTCACATTCGCATTTATAATAGTTAGGATGGTTAGGATGTTATAAGTTATAACCTTATAACTTATAACACATCGAGTTTCTAAAATAGAACGATCTCCATATCTATATTTAACCAAATGAGTAAGTAACATGTATGTTTGCGGGTAAAATTTACATATTATAATTACAACGAGATAGGAGGATAATAATTATCGTTTATCTCTAAGCACACGCTTGTGTTGTTGCTTGGGTCATTTACCTGATATATGGTGGTGGCTTCGACCATAAACTTACTCTATAGAGAGCTACGTCGGTATATTTCGCCTTGGTAATTGCAAGAAGTGACACAGAACAAATGACGTTTATATATGTGCGTACGTGTGAGCTGTTAGTGAGTGTGGTGAAATTGAATCCTATAGTGCTGATAGACTTAAGCATTCATGTGTAACAGAAAATCGAACAACATCTTTTTAAATTGTCGAACTGAACAACTGTAATGAGCATTCTAGCGAATGTTACATTACAGAAAAATAAACGGAAGCGTTTTAGCGATGATTCTCTTTTTTTTATCGTTAGGAAATGCTCCTTATGTCTACCCTCGCCACAAGGGGAAGCGAGAGGGTTATGTCGGGCTCTCTTGAGATTTCGGGCCTACCGACTAAAACCCCGCGGTCTGCCAACTCGCTGCTTTGTATGATGGGTTGGTCGCTGGAGCTGAAACTGCATCAGCGACCCACCCAGCAGTGCCCAATACAGACAGGAAGGTCTGCGGGCGACGACTCTTGGGCGACGTTCCGACACGACAAAGGGCGTCGCTCCGTCTCAATGCCTGACGGGAGGGAGAGCGAAGAATAGCGAGCGAAAGGACACTATTTACTTCGAAATAACATCGTTTGCTAGAACAATCGTAAAAATGTTCGTAGCCATGTTGGGCTTTGTTCGTTGTTCAGTTCGACAATTTAAAAAAGATGAAGACTCGATGTTCTGTTACACATGAATGCTCAAGTCTATCAGAACCATAATGTGTATGACAAGATTCACATCCTCAATTTAAAATACCGTTTACTAATACTTAGCACACCTTTCGAATCTCTGATTTTCTTGCTATATTACTCACTGGCTGACCCATGCGACTTCGTCTGCTTCACATAAGAGAATTTTAGTTTTTGGTTTTGCAACATTTTTCATTGATGCTTCGCTCCTTTTGGTCGTAGCGTGATGTTATGAGGCCTATAGCCTTCCTCGATAAATGGGCTATCCAACACTAAAATATTTTTTTATTCGAACCCGTACTATCTGAGATTAGCGCGTTCAACCAAATAAACAAACAAACTATTCAGCTTTATAATATTAGTATAGATATAATACCTAACCAACGACCCGGCGATGTTACTAAACTAGTAATCAACTAACATTTAACGTTGAGTAACGTTTACAGATGTTTCATTGAGGAGTCGGTAGTTAATATATAGCTATCTCTTAAATATTTAAGATTGATTTATAAGTAAGGCTGTCGGACGAGAATTTCGGAACGCAATACAGTACACGTGCGCCTTTCGAATCAGAGTCGACGTTGTCTCGCTTCTAGTGCTCACTTTTAATTGCTAATTATCTATAATAATATTATAAAACTGAAGAGTTTGTTTGTTTGTTTGGTTGAACACGCTAATCTCAGGAACTACTGGTTCGAATTGAAAAATTCTTGTAGTGTCGGGTAGCCTATTTATATCTTATAGGCTTTATAACATCACGCTACGACCCACGGGAGTGGTTTCACGTGGGTGAAACAGCGGGCACATCTAGTTATATTTTATTACGAACTAGACTTTGCTGCGGCTTTGCTTACGTAAATGTAGGCTAGGTTAGGTTAGTAGCAATACTTTTTTTCTGGATGATAGGTACCGTTTGTCACTTTTTGTTACTCTGACAGCGTGTATGCGAAATTTCATGATGATCGGTCGAGTAGTTATGGCGTGAATGTGTAACAAACAAACTCACATTCACATTTATAATATAAATTAGGATGTTGCTTTAATTGATTAATGATTTGTTTATTGTTATAGTATATAATTTTAGGCCATAGTCCACCACGCTGGCCCAGTGCTGGTTGGCAGACTTCACATATCTTCGATAATATTATGTAGAACTCTCAGCCATGCAGGTTTCCTCACGATGTTTTCCTTCACCGTTAAAGCGAGCGATAATTAACTATTTAATACGCATATAACTTCAAAAGTCAGAGTTGCGTGCCTTTGGTTCAAACTCGAGACCTCTGCGTGGCAGTCCAACGGTTTTTTGCTAGGATATCGCTGCTATGCTATGGTCTAACCCTTCTCTCAGTGAGAAGAGTCCTATGCCCAGCAGTGGGACAGTTTAATACAGGGCTGATTTTATTATTATATAATTTTAATATTATCATTGAAAATTACTGATATATTCATACCATTAATATAAAAAAGTTAAAACTAACCAAGAGGTTATTAACGTTGAATTGCCTCCAAACAGAAGAGCACACACGATCGTGGCGGTAAGTTCCGTGTTTGAGGAGTGGCTGGAGAGGCGGCATGGCGCCCTCACCTTCCGGCTGACACAGGTAATGACTGGTCACGGTTGTTTTGGCCAGTTCCTGTGTCGTATACACCGGCAAGAGACGCCCGGTTGTCACCACTGCGGCGACTGCCGCGACGTTGTTGTGGACACGGTGCTGCACACTTTGGCGGATTGACCCGCCTGGGCATCGCAGCGCCGTGAGTTGATCGCGGCAGTCGGATTGGTTGCCCTCTCGCTCCCATCCGTAGTTCAGTCTATGGTCCGGAGTGAGAGGTCGTGGAACGCCGTCGCCTCCTTTTGTGAGGAAGTCATTTCCATCAAGGAGGCGGCGGAGCGGGAGAGGGAGTGCTTAAACCCTCTCCCCAAACGCAGAACCGGGCGCCGGAGGGCGCGAGATGACCTCCAGCCACCCTGAAGATTGACCTGGGGGTGGTGGGCTTTGTGGGCCTGCCCGCCATTCGTTCAGCACCAGGTCCGAGAGGCGGCGTGCGTGTTCCCACGCGCGCCTCTGTGTCGAGTCCGTCTCCCCTCTAGGGGGGACAGTAGGGATAATTTGTGAGAAGTGCCTTTGGGTAGGTCTGTTCGTGTAGTGGCCTGCCGTTTCATACGGCGGGCCGAAACCTCGGCGGGGTCGCGACCGCATGTACAAGTGATTCGTCGGCCCCGTCGATAGTGGTTTTGTCGAGGAACACCGTGGTAGGTTTAGTCGGTATTCCGGGAGGTACATTATCTTCTTAACATCTTTCTGTTACCCCGGCGAGTCCGACATAACCCCTCCGCCCGCCCCCGAGGAGGGATATGCATCAAGCATTCCCCCAAGAAAAAAATAAAAAAAATAAAGATCTCCTTAAAATTATTATATAGTTAAAAATGATTGCCCTATTTACCTCATTTACCATATCAGTCTTGCTTGATGTTATTAATTATTCTTAATGTTGGATTTTAATTGTACTTTGTTTTTGTTTATGTCTATCACAATACGTTTTTTATTTGCCTCCGTGGCGCCAACAAAAATTTATTGGGTTTTGCTGTTAAGAAATCTCAATACGAGCCCGGAGTTAGAAAGTTGGCGGTGTTAGACAACCCCGTGCCTCGGAAAGCACGTAAAGCCGTTGGTCCTGCGCCTGATCTCTCTCCGGTCGTGTCGGATTACCGTCTCGTCGGATCATGAGGGTTAGGGAACAGAGAGTGCACTTGTGTTTGCGCACATACTTGTGCACTATAATATCTCCTGCGCAAATGGCCAATCTCCGTTAAGATTTGCCGCCATGACCGAAATTCGGTGTGGAGGACATTATTATTTAATTTATATAATTGTTCAATTACCATTTTATTTTATCTACACTATAATTTTGTACTCGCTTTAAAACCGCCCTATATAAAAATTGCTTTAGGATGAATCGGCCTTATCCAACAATTTCCCGCAGGACAGGCTTAGCCTAGTGCGGGGAATTTAATTGATTCAGAAAAATTATGAACTATGTAAACATTTCTTGAATTTTAAAACCTGTTCTGTATTATTTGTAATTTTTAGGGCAATAAAATATTATAATTATTAAAAAGAAACAAAAATAAAAATTGAAATTAAACTACTATATACGGATTTTATCGCGTTATTTATTTTACATTTTATTACAAAATTTTGAAACTGTTACTCTACTACTAGATACTATTAAACTTTAGGGGAAAGTGTAAACTTAAATATAAATAGTATTAATAGTTTTAATAATTTAATTAGCTTAAAAATTAGTAAAGTTTAATAGTATCTAGTAGTAGTGTAACAGTTTCAAAATTATGTAATAAAGTGTTAAATTAACAACACGATAAAATCCGTATATAGTAGTTTAATTTCAATGAATAACATTCGCGTAAACAGAAGAAAATATTATGTAAAAATAAAAATGCTAAATTAACTCAATCAGTTTAAATTGCCTTGCTAATGTAGTCTTACGTTTACGCGATTGTTATACATTGAAATTAACATTCTGATACGATTTTAATACAGTTTGATAGGCATTGAAATGCATAGTCTACTTTATCTAGGTACCTTATGTACTTATTATTTTAACGGCACATTAAAGACACCAGTTCGCCAATGTGTCATGGCTTACTCGATTGACCACAAACATTGTAATAAAATTATTGCTTCGATTTATAAGCTGTCCGATAAAACTGTGTTTAAATATAATACTCACTAATATTATAAACTCGAAAGTGACTCTGTCTGTTTCCTTTTCAAGGCTAAACCATTTAACCGATTTAGATGAAATTTGGTAGAGATATAGTTTAAAACCTGGGGAAGGCTAAAGACATAGGCTACTTTTTATTGATGTACGTACCACGCAGGCGAAGCCGCGCGCAAAAGCTAGTATCTAAAAGCAAAAGTCTATTTTGTTTATACAACAATGAATAGTCAGTTTATTTAATATGTCTATCAGTTAACTAGTTTTTGCCTGCGGCTTCGCTCGCGGTAGTGTAGGTTTTGTCTGCTCCGCTTCTATTGATCGTAGCGACATGTTATATAGCCTATAGACTTCCTCGATACATGGGCTATCTAACAATAAAATATTTTTAAAATTTGAATCAGTAGTTCCTGAGATTAGCGCGTTTAACCAAGCAAACGAACAAACAAGCTTTTCAGCTTTATATATTAGAATAGATATTGGATGAAAATTCGTAGACATTTTGTATTTTATTGTGGCATAACATCACGACAACTCTTACAGGGTTAATCAGAGAAATCACAGTATTGCCAACAACATTGTAATTAGGGAAAGTTTACGCCATCGTCTATTTTGTCTTGAACCAACATGGCAACGCTTGCACTAATCGGGCTGTAACTCACGGATCATATCAAAAATAATTTGCTACGCTGCCGTCGCAAGAGTAATAAACTACTTATCCGCATATTACCAGACTAGCCTCTCTTTCAGGAGTGCTGGATCCGAAACCGTAGGCTTACACGCTTTGGCATATCGATAGTTATTGTCTATATGAAGGACCGGACAATTTTTTTTAATATTACATCATCCGCACTTGGTATAATTCCTGTGTCACGGCGGACTTTACAAACATTCAAAGAACAGACACAAAAAACACCCAAACTCGGAACAACCATTTGTGGATCACACAAAGTTTTGTTCCGTGTGGGATTCAAACCCACAGTACGCGGTGCAATAGCAGTGTGACCACATCAACCACTACGCCATCCGTGCATCCGTACATACAACCCTAGAACTTTGAGTTGGTACCAGACATTTCTAGTCTGGAAACCTGGCTCACCTGGTTCTTCCTTATATACGCCAATGCTTATACGAGAATGCCAGTATAACGTTCTGAAGTAGGCCTACACAAATATTCCCACAGATGTCGCTACTAAGTGTTAATACATCTATAATAAAACTACCCGACAGACGTTTTCCTTTCGTAGACGAACTGTCAAACGGGTGGTTAAAATAGTCGTTAGATTTATTGAAATTATCCAATTTAATTAACTTTTCATTTCGTAAGAACCTTCTACAATGTATTAGAAAACTTAAACAAAAAGATGAATGGTTTCGATATAGTCGTTTGCAAGTTATGGCGTGACCAAGAGAAACAGGGATTCATTTTTATACACATACTAGCTGTCCCGACAGACGGTGTCCTGAACACACGAAAAAAAAAACCAAATCTAAACCATTCTCGAATCCACATGAACACACACACACGTACAGTAGAATTATATACATAAAGATATATAGATGTTGTAATTCGAAATACTTCCATGCGGAAACTAATATACATATTCACGCACACTTATTTAATGCCTTCGCACACAAAATTCTTCGACATTGTGTAATACAGTGTCGGGCAATATAATCAAGTTATCTAGTAGACAAGTGTAGTGATAGCTTATCTTGTTTGCTCACGTATAGTCCACCTAGTCACCTAGTTTTACTTGCAGTGGTACGTCAAGGTATACAGTATAATAGTTATATCGAAGACCCGTGACTGCGTTCGCGTTTCTTTGAAAAGTAGCTTATGTTTTTTCTCAGCCTAAATGGAGACCGTTGGAACGCCACGCAGAGATCTCGAGTTCGATGCCAAGGCACGCATCTCTAACTTTTCGAAGTCACGTGCGTATTAAATAGTTAATTATCGCTCGCTTTAACGGCGAAGGACAACATCGTGAGGAAACCTCCATATCTAAGAGTTCTCCATAATGTTCTTAAAGATATGTGAAGTCTGCCAACCCGCACTGAGCCAGCGTGGTGGAGTATGGCCTAAGCTCTCATACTGTGAAGAGACCCGTGCCCAGCAGTGCGACAGTTTAATACAGGATTCATTATTTGAGTTCATACTAAAATTTCATCAAATTCGGTATAGAGATCTAAGGCGTAAAAATGCAACACACGTAAATACTTACTTTAGGATTTGCATGCAATATGGATAACATTAATCCTGCTTATAAATTGCTCATAAGCACTTTTAGTGGCATTATGACGTCATCTTGCCGATAAAGATACAGCTCTTATCTCAAGTACTTTGACCGAACAGTTCAGAATGAAAATCAAATGGAACTAATTATGTAATATTCAAATTTTGTCACACATTTTCTGTAGACATAACGTTTATCCAATAAATTTTCATTTATTATACCATTTTTATGTCTCTGCTACTTTTTATCCAATAATATGAATTATATTAATGTGTAATATACATTAACGTAATCAATGATTATATACGATTTTCACCTTAAACCCTACATGACTTTTTCTATACTAATATTTTAAAGAGGAAAGATTTGATTTTCTGTTTGTTTGAATATTAGTTGATTTTAGAAATTCTTTCACCATTAGAAATCCTTGTTATCACCAAGTAACATAGGCATTTTATTTTAAAACAAGTAAGAATCGCCAATGAATTGCCATAAATCTTAGAGTTCGAAAAACCTTGAGGTCAAAGGTCATAGTCATTTCAGGGGTACATCGACTTTGCTGAGTCGAATGGCGTTGACCGCGAGTCTCTAGCTCTTACGGTTCTTGAGTTGAAAGTTGTATAACAGACAGACAGACGGACGGACGGACGAACATAGCTGTTGTATAAGAATTTTTTCGAACTCTATAACGTACTGCCACTAACATAGCCTAACCTACTTTTACGCGAGCGAAGCCGTGAGATAAAGTTAGTACTTATCTAAATAATGTGACCTTAGGCAATCATATACCATTAGGAAAGTGAGTTCATTAGGTACTGAGACCCGATACTTTAAAAAAGATTCAGATTTTTTGTGGCGTCAGTACAAGAGATATGTCTTCAGACTGGTATTCAAAAATATAACTCTTATAAGTCTTTACAGATATGTAATCAAACCTTATTGTGTAACAATGAATTGAAGGCAGTTACAGATCGATTCAGCTAAAACTCATCTCTACCCAGTTGTCGCCTCGCCAGTAACCATAGTAACCAACTGTTATTGACGTCGTTACTGTACAAATACTCAGATTATAACTGCCGACTCAAACATGAGTTTGATAGTGAGTTTTAATAGAACTGACGGCTGTAAAGTTAAATAATAAAGACGTTTCTTAAGTGAGTGGCCAAAGTTGACTTCACGGATGAGTAGTGGTTTAAGAGGTCGCCTCGCCAGTGCTACTGCGCCGAGTGCTGTGGGTTCGAAACCCACACGGGACACAAATTTTAGTGATTCGCATATGGTTGTTCCGAGTCTGGGAGTTGTTTGTGTCCGTTGTTTAAATGTTTGTAAAGTCCCCCGCGACATAGGTATTAATTCTAGTGAAAAGAAAGTAAACGGTTAGATACCAACGTCATAGTCACAGAGATATTGTAGAAAAGAAGTAATATCTTTCATTTTTATCAAAATGGTTTATGCTCCGGTACCTATTACGGATCACAACAAATTGTTAATAAGTTACGGAATTGCCTAACAAAAACTTTTTGTAATTAATTTAATTAAAATATTTTATGATAGCCATCAAAACCGTTAATAATTAATCCGGATATAGCAAGATCACAAAAACAAAATACCTATGTAATCGACTAATCGAGTATGTGTAGGACGTTTGCCATGAAGGATCCGTGGGTGTATAAATCTATATCGATACAAATAAATAAAATTGAAGTGTCAGTTTGTAATATTAAAAACAGCTTTTTATTAAATGCATATGAAAGTATATACGGCACTATATGAAATAAATATTTTTTAAATATTGTTGTCTCTTAGTCCGCTTGTTTCCGGCTAAACTCTAAAACGGCTGGATCGATTTTGCCGGGCCTTTCACTGGCATATAGCTGATGTTATAAGTAGTAACTTAGGCTGCTTTTTATTTTAGAAAATAATTAGGATTCCCCGACAAAAAAATCGTTTTTGTTAAATGGCACGCGGACGAAATTGCGTGCAACAGCCCGCAATTTCTAGTGTAATATACGATGTTCTTGGTCGAATAGCGTAAGATTGCGCATACAATTACAGCTGATTGTGACTTCTAATCATAATCGACTGATGAACTGATAGTTATATTTTAGTAGCTCTATAAACCACAACTATGATTGACAGCATCAAAGGCAGGTGTCATGCACCTAGCTGCGTTAATACATACTAGGTACAAAAACGTACAAAATATTACGCATGTGTGTATTTGTAAATATCGGTACAAAAACTGTCACGGCTCATGCGGCACCGTTTGTCATCGCTGAGTGGTTGACTAACGGCATTTTTGTTACATCAGTGCTACGTCACTCAAAGAATGCAATTTCAGCATTTTGAAATTAAACAGCACAGCAGCGATAGCCTAGTGGTAAACCGTTGGACTGCCACGCAGAGGTCTCGAGTTCGAACCCAAGGCGCGCATCGAAGTTACGTGCGCATTAAACAGTTAATAATCGCTTGCTTAACGGTTAAGGAAAACATCGTGAGGAAACCTGCACGTCTAAGAGTTCTCCATAATGTTCTCGAAGATATTTGCAGTCTGCTAACCCACACTGGGCCAGAGTGGCGGACTATGGCCTAATCCTTCTCACACTGAGAAGAGGCTCGTGCCCAGCAGTGGGACAGTTTAATACAGGTCTGATATTATTTTGTTGTTTATTTTAAAACACAATTTTAAATATTAACACTACTATTTTTAAACTTTACTATAATTCAAGCTATTTAAATTAATTAAAACTATTTATATTTAAGTTTACACTTCCCAGACGTTTCGGTTGCTATACAGCAGCCATGGTCTCGAGGAGGCAATATTATTTCTGCATTATCCAATGAATTTTCATACAATTTGGATAGGTAGTTTTATCGTTATCGTGGCGACAAATGGCACTGGTGTGTAGCAATTCTGATAGGTGGGACATCAATATAATGTGGGCAATTGGATCTTAATACACTCCTGCATAACCCCCCTACACAAAGGCGTTATTATTAACTAGATTTTCCATCGGCTTCGCTCGTGTAAATGTAGGTTATGTTAGGTTAGTAACAGTACTTTTTAGAGTTCGAAATAACTCTTATACAACAGCTTTGTCCGTCCGTCTGTTATACAACTTTCAACTCAAGAACCGTAAGAGCTAGAGACTCGAGGTCAACGCCATTCGACTCATCATAGACGATATACCCCCGAAATTACTATGACCTTTGACTTCATCACGTGACCTTTGCATATTACTTGAACCATTTTTCGAACTCTAAGATTTACGGCAATTCATTGCCGATTCTCACTTGTTTCTGGATGAAATGTGTCTCTATGTCCTTTTCTGTACCCCTGACAAAATGTATGCGAAATTTCATGATGATCGGTCGAATACTTAAGGCGTGAAAGCGTAACAAACAAACTCACATTCGCATTTCTAATATTAGTTAGGATTTGTGATTGATACCGTATCCGATGATTTCCAAACCCACACCAGTATAAAAATAATTATATTACTTCCAGTTATTTATTATTAAAGCTAAACTACTAACCTAGTAAAATACATTACGTATGTACTTTAAAAATAACTATTTCGATGTCTTTTACTGACAGACGGACATGTAAATCAATATACTGATCTCATTCACACTTTTCCGCATTCCCGAAGTACTGAAAACGGCATTTGAATTGAATCTTATGTCCTTGTAATAAAGGTCTAATTAGGAATGGAAATTATGATTAGTCATGCAGATCCGCCGATACTGTGATATCAATTAATACCCAAAATTATGCTGGTATAGATAAATTGAAGTCAAAGGCTGATTTTTAGACGTAAGATAAATTAGTTTGATAGATTCCCGATACAAAAAATCTTATAACTTAAGTTTTAACTTAGTTTAGATAATAGGAGAACTACCTGAAACAGTAACAACCGCTCATAGAAATGGAAATCGTATTGGCAACCTACTTAGTGACTAAAAGGTGGTACCCATCTGCTTGAGGTTAGTGGCAAGTTCCAATAGTATTTATTACGGACCCCTACGACTAGCGGAAAGCAGTAGGATGGGAAGGCACAGCAATACCGCGAAGAAAACTGGGACTACAATAGCCGAATGCACGGATGGCGTAGTGGTTTAAGTGGTCGCCAGACCACTACCACTGCGCCCAGTGTTGTGGGTTTGAATCCCATACGAGACAAAAAAATGTGTGATCCACAAATGGTTGTTCCGAGTCTGGGTGTTATCTGTGTCCTTTGTTTGAATATTTGTCGGCCTCTATGGCGTAGTAGTCAGTATAACCAACTGCCACGCCTGAGGTCGCGGGTTCGATTCCCGCATAAATCGAACATTTGTGTGCATAAACATGAATGTTTGTCTTGGTCTGAGTGTTTCTTTTCATTTTTTTTATCCTAGCGATAAAATGATGTCTAGTTTCACTCATTATCATATGTGCACTTTATGAAAACTCACACTGTACATATATTATAATACAGTATGAATCACAAATTATCACAATTACTACACGGCGAGGCGCGCAGTCCCATTGGCCCAGTTACTGCAAGATAAACTTGCAGGCTCACACTTACAGATTGCGACATCACTATGTTCAACTTAAATTATTTCATCGTTTTACACGAACCGTTTAATGTACCAATGTACTAGCAGACTCGCGATTTCTTGGCGTGTTTAACAGTGGGTCGACTTGCAGACAATTATATTTGTACATTCGATTCGGGCTTATATATTAAGTGAAGGGGTAAGCAGACGAACCTATATTATTTTTCAATGACATCTTCCGCACTAGGAGAAAATTCTGTGTAGCGGGAGGTTTTATAAACATTCAAACAACGAACACAAGCATCCAGACTCAGAACAATCATTAGTTGATCACATAAATGTAGAAAGAATGGATCAGAAAAGTCTGACTGAGAAAGTTTATAGGACTAGTGTAAATGGAACAGTCGTAAGGAGAAGACCTAAGCGAACGTTTCTCGATCAGAACGGAGACGTTCTGGACAAAGGCCAGGTTAAGAGCACCTTAAACCGGCGAGCGTGTATGAGGAATATGATGAATGTGAATGAAGCCAGAGAAGTGTGTCAGGATCGTAGCAAATGGAAATCCGTAGTCTCTGCCTACCCCTCTGGCAAACAGGCGTAAATCTATGTATGTATGTATAAATTTATGCCTCGTTTGGGAATCGAACCAGAGATATAGCGAATATTCGGATATTATATATGGACATCTGCATCCGCATCCGCATCCGCAATAATCAACGCGGATGTTAATAAGGATCCAGATATAGCGTAGGTTACGATAAGAAAGAAATCAGTTTTTCAGTAGTACGTGTTTAATTTATGAACCTTTGCAAAACAGGCTTGAAGCTGCTAAGGAGGTGATATTAGATACGTTTTTTTAAATAAGATTAACAATTTTCACCAACATCCGCGTCCGCAATTGCGGAGCTTCCGCATCGATTTGGACATCTGCACCCGTATCCGTATCCGCTGATGTGAGTTTCCATATATCCGTATCTGCAACCGCGGATGTCAAAAAATCTGCATCCCCAACATCCCTGATTCGAACCCACAACACCCGGCGCAGTAGCATATAGATGCGCAATTTGCCAGCTGTGTTTAGATTCCTCAGAATAACGGGTAAACCATCACCTTCGGGCTTTAGCCCTCAAAATGCTGTATTGAGTTACTGAGGATAACACATTGCCTGACTAGGGCTTTAAACCCGGCACCTTACGACCGCACGTAAAGATAAGACTTGTGCCACAGGGCCAGTGAGGCCGTGTTCCTTAATAGTACCCAATAATTCCATAGCTTCTGTTGAAATCGATTATCTTGCAGAAGTCGATACCACGCGATGGGTATTTAAAATATTATAACCACGTTGTGTTGAGACAGCCTCATGCTGTCCTAAGTTCGATTCCCAGATGGAGTACTGTTTTTAGGTTTCTGCTAGATAATTGTTAATTGCAGCAAGGAGTTTAATAATATGATAAACGACAATAAATGGCTTAGCTTGCGGAAGGTGGCTGGAAAAAATCTGCTCACGCCTAAACATTCTGTGTTATAATTCGTAAAGATATCTTTATTTTTGTTACCACCAGTCTAATTTTTATTGTTTTTATTTATAATCGTTACGTATGTCATTAGTTAACTATATTTAATAATGTTTGATTATTTGTAAAAATCAATATTTTCGTGATATAAATGACATATTATTACTCTTTACATACTTTTTTTTTTAATTATTGTATTATTATTTGTTTTTTAATTATTTTTGTTTTTGGTATTTGTATGGTTTTGTTTATTTTACACATGTGATTTTTTTTATTTAGTGGCATGTATTATATAGTTATATAATTGCTTTCAATATAAGTATTCAACACGATGTATGTATGTGTCTTATGTGGGGGCCAGTCAGTGCAGACCGGCGACACTTCGACTCAGTGGGATCTTTTGTGTCGTCACTCTCCCAATAACGACTGCCATAGATGTTTATGGCAGTCGGGACCGAAGGCGATAATTGTCAATCAATACGCACATACTTTCGAAAAGTCTTATAACCTCCGAAAGTCAGAGGTGCGCGACATGGGTCCGAACCCGAGACTCTGCATTGCAGTCTGTTGGTCTCCCTACTGAGCTATCGCTGCTCTAACACGATGTAAGAATTGTTCTGAATAAATAATAAGAAATCTCTAACCTGCAAGAGCTTCTGTTACATACATCTTGCATTGTTAACTACATTTATGGAAAGCTGCATCTCGAGCCACTTTCTCAACTAAGCATCTATTTAAGGATCTGGCAATAATAACTAATTATTCAATGGCCGATAGGTCAATTGTTGCACCAACGACTGGATACTGAACGCCTACGAGTGTTGTCTATATTAGGAGCTAATAAACTAATGGCTTTTGAATTATTGGATGTGAAATTGTCGGCATATACGACCATTCCTTCTCATTGAGTTGGTATGGGCAAGGCAAGCTTAAGGCTGCCGTTCTACGTTTCTTTGCTCTGCAGCCTCGCGCCGCTTCGATGGACAGGCAGCCTTAGTCTGAGCCACTTCCGCTTCCGCGACCAAATGTTGGCGTAATAAGGTATAGTTTAGGAACTGACTCGCATATCAATGCATTATGCATTAAAACAATAGTTTAAGAAACATGATTTATGAAGTATAGAGAACTTTTTTTAAACAATGTCTGTTATGTGTTTCTTCTTCGTCCAGAGATAACTATGCGTTTTAAAAACGTTGAATCTGAAAATGAACACTCGGATTTGAAATACCGGTACGCACAAGGTCTTATTGGGCTTTTCTGACAAGAAATTCTCTGTAACAACATGGAATTTTTAACCAGATAAACGTCAATAAGCTTACCCCATATTACGTAGGACTTAAAACATAGCTCTGCCTACCTTTCGAGGATATAAACCTCGCTTTTGCCCGCGACTTCGCTCGCGTAAAAGTAGATAAGGTTATGTCAGTAACAGTCCTTTTTAGATAAAATATCACCTATGTTACTCGATGATATATAGCTTACAAATGATGAAAGAATTGTATTTTTTCAAATTTATATCGCTTGAATCGTTTTTGAGTTAAATTCTTTCAAACAACAAATCTAATCTTTCCTCGTTATTATATTAGTATAGATAGTACAGATGAATGTATAAATAAATTTTGTTCGATGTGATGATCAAACGCACAACAAGCGGCGCGGTATAGTCGCCAATTACCATATAAACAGCAAAAGAACCGTCGCGTCATTCTTGTTATAATTGCTTAACTTTCATCCCATATATTCACCTCTCCAATATTTACCTGTAATGAAACGAAAAAGAGCGATTAATATTATGTCGTGTTGCTTAATGATTTATTATCACGCTAACGTCGTTATAAGGATCACGCACAACAACGTAACATGACAACACACACGAAAACAATATTTATCTAGTAATGATCTAGTCAGATTAGCTTCAGTAATGTTGCAAAATAGTTAAATTTAGAAACTATGCATATCTTTCGCGAACGAAATATGTTGTAATTTGTACTTTCGTGGTTAAGTATATTTTTATCTGAATGTTTCCCGCGGCTTCGCACGCGTTAGGTTGACAAATTTCTATACCTCGATTTGTCGAGTAGTTAAGGCGACAAGGCCAAATATATTATAACAGAAGAAAAACAACAACAGTAGTAAATTAAGTAAAGTAAGTTGAAGATTATTTATGAAGATAATTTTACGACATCACGACTCTTTGCCAGGGTCTGTACATGTTAAGTACATCAGAGAGAATCGTCAATCTTTCATCCAGTTAATAAACTCAAACACTGATACCAAACTGGGCTAACCGTTTATCATAATAAGCTTTTATACAAATTTGAACGATACGACGCCCTTAAGCAGAAATTCATTACAAAACGTAATCGATTTTTGTATAATAACAACCCAAGTCTTCGAACAGAGTTCTAAGATAAACAAATTTTAAAAACACAATAACAGCTCAGGGGAAAACAGAAATTTTTCTATAAACAAAAACGATTCTCGAAGTTACAAAGGCATTTATAATTTCAATTTGAATACAAATTTTGTCTAAGTTATGCAAAACGATGGCGCGGACGTCAGACGAATGTCAAATGTTTTACAACTCATTACATATGATTTAGCATAGATGTATGATGTACCTTTTTCGTGTTCAAAACTGCGCGTTCTGATTTTATAACTAGAACTTGAATTATATTTGAAGGTTATGATGAGAATGTATAATCAATATTAGCATGGTATGCCTTCTGTTTCATACCTAGATATTATGACTTAGACTCCACTACTTAGAATCTGGTACTTGGACAGAAAAAGTAACTAATGAAGAAATATTGAGAAAAATGAAAAAGACAAATGCTGGTACAAATAAAGAAAAACAGAAGAAAATGAAGAAATACTGTTAGATTTATTTAAATCTGCCTCGGTGCAGTGAGAGTAAATGAGACTGCTATGCATGGGGCATGGACATGGGTAACATACGAAAACGTAAACGTTAAAAATGTTATCAATTTTAAGACGTAAAATAAATGACAAGAGATAGAGGAAACCAAAAAAAAGAACGCAGATCAAATAAAAGAAAGAGAAAGTTAAATGTAGAGACATATAGAGAATTAAAGGATTTGGCGAGGAATCAAGAATGCGCTAAGACCAGTTATAAAGGAGGTTGTCATACACATTCCAACTGAGACATTTGTAAAGCTTTACAGCAAATTATTCATTGATTTACTTCCTGCAACAATCTAAATATGACATAAACCACGGGATGTAGAATGTTCTGTTACATTTAAGACGTAAAATAAATGCCAAGTGAAATAGGAAGCCATAAAAGAAAGAACGCAGATCAAATAAAAGGAAGAGAGAGTTAATGTAGAGCCATATAGAGAATTAAAGGATTTGGCAAGGAATCGAGAATGCGCTAAGACCAGTTATAAAGGAGGTTGTCATACACATTCCAACTGAGACATTTGTAGAGCTTTAGAGCAAATTATTTATTGATTAACTTTCTGCAACAATTTGAATATGACATAAACCACGGGATGTAGAATGTTCTGTAACATGGTCCTCGCCAAGACCATTAATAACCATTCACACTTGTAAATAGACTGAAAATATGAGCAGTTACGATGATAAATTGTAATATTTTACCACTGTCCGTCCTATCAATGTATATCCTCGCCTTACAATTTAATTCGCAATTTAATAATTTCTTTAAACATCTTTTATTGAGTACCGGAAAACAGGTGTACTGCAGCGCTACTATGAGTTGTCGATAAATATAATTCGACATTTAATTATGATTCTAAATAAATCGTTACAATATAAACCTTGGATATGGAGAGGCAATTATATTTTATTACTTTCTAAAATAAATGGCATTTTACTTAATTTTGAGACAAATCATTGTACAGGATTATGTAGACCCAACTGATACATCGCCGAACCACAGCTATGTTTAAAATCCCATGTTATTGATGACAATTAATTATTACGCTAACCGGATTGCCAGATTTTGGACACAGGATTTGACATTGCCAGATCCAGTGCTGTCTCTAAACATTTCCTAACGGAATAATTCAATAACATTTTGTCCCTCACTGTAGAGTAGCCCAAAACCAAAGTCAAAGTCAATCGATAGTATTAATAAACCGCAGTCAGAAATTTCCAAAAAATGACTGATTAGTTTTATCAGGCAAGAGACCATGTAAAGTTAAACAATACATTTATTTCTCGCCATCGAGCTTACGTGAGTAACTCATGGTAACGCTACTAATCGATCGCCCCTAGCAATTGCAAGGATAACTGAACACTGAATACGAGCAAATAATGATTGATACCTTCCGTTTGATGTAAAAGCTTTCGAAAATATAAATAGGATCGTATATTCAAAAATCTACCTATTCAAATACATCTCAATCAGTAAATTGCACTCAAATCTGTTTGAAATATACTGTACAGCATTTCTATAGAACAGTTAGGATTGAAATTTGATATGGCCGTAGGTGGTCGGTTGATGTTATCAGCGTAAACTGGCGAAGCATCCGTCTACATTCTATTAGCTGCCATATACGACACCCACGGTAATGATAGGGCGGTTCCTGAGACCACACGGTTTGAACACCTACTCGTGTTGGCTTAACGCAACGGTAGACACTTGACTTAATGATGTCACTACAGATGTAACGTCTCTATTAAAGTTGTTACATTCAAGCTCTTTATATATGTTAAATGCTGCCTCCATGGCGCAGCGGTAGTGAATGCGACTGCTGTGCATGAGGTCTCGGGTTCGAATCCCGGGTCGAGCCAACAAAAAGTTATCAGGTTTTCCTGTTAAGAAATTTCAATAGCAGCCCGGAGTAAGGAAGTTGGCGGTGTAAGACACCTCCGTGCCTCGGAAAGCACGTAAAGCCGTTGGTCCTGCGCCTGATTTCTCTCCGTTCGTGTCGGATTACCGTCCCATCGGATCATGAGAGGTAGGGAACAGAGAGTGCACTTATGTTTGCGCAGACGCTTTTGCACTATAATATCTCCTGTGCAGATAGTCAGTCTCCGTTAATATTGGCCGCCGTGACCGAAATTCGGTCTGGAGGACATTATTATATGTTAATTATTTTCTTATTCTTGATACTTGACTGCAGAATAGCACAGTGATTTTAGGGTTCGATTCAACATTGGTAGTGCGCCGAGTCTTATATGTTCGATCTCCATAAAAACAAAACCTTGTGTAATTCACATATAGCTATTGTGTCTGTTGTTTAAATGTTTGTCATGTTCACCGGAACACAAAAAGAGTAAAGAAATCGAAAGTTAAAAAAAAACATGCGGGGCAGTCTTTGAGGACTGCCGGTAGAAGTGAAATTTAAGTAACTTGTGAATTGTATCGTCAAGCTATTAGATTATTATTTTTGAATTTGGAATGCGTTCGGTGACGATGACGTGAGTTCCATGATTTTTGTTCAACCAAAAAGTGCTCAACGCGCCAAAAGAAGATTCCACTTCAAAATTTTTTTATGTTTTTAAATATTGATTGTATTTAATGCCGGCATTAGTTTATTGTATAAGTTTTGCACGACGAATACTTATTATTAGTAGAAATTGATGCTTATACCAGTCGATAGACGTTTTAAATGTAATTACCTATATCCCATCATCATCATTGGTCATTGGTGCTGATGATATCGACAATTTTTCGTATTGACGGAGAAAGTTGTGATCATATCAAAATACTTCCTGCTATTGAAAGATAACTGACAAAATAAAACAGTGATTCTATCCTTACTGTAAGATCCTTACCATTTAAAATATTGAATCGAGGAAACATTACGTTATGACTAATAACTAAAACAACTAGAAATGCAATTTAACTGTCACTATTCACACTTATATTTAATACGTGAAAGATCGTGAAGATCTTTGCTACTCGATCACCGTCAACCACGAAACAGGTTTAGATAAAACTTGACACAGTGATAGACTACGTTCTGGACGAAGACATAGGATACATTATTTTATACTGGTTCCCATGGGATTCACGAGGGTGAATCCACGAGCCGAAGCTAGTAATTCGATAAATATACGTTTTGTCAACACGCGATCGAAAAACCAAGGGGTTCATACCATCATAAAAAATAAACAAGTGTCTTCACACGAGCAAGCTACCTAATTTGTAAAGTTAAAAATCCCATTAAACAGTAATAAGTAGCCGTCACACAGAATTAAGGAGCGAGTGAGATAACATCGGTTAAACAACCAGCCGTTAGGATAATTGAAGATCCCCCATATACTAGTTGTTTCATTACGATGGTCACGCGAACGACAGCTTCAAATTTTGACTCTAACTTTGTACTTCTTTAACGTAATAAGTGTGGTGAGAAGTTTTATTGCTTGTCATTCTGATTTCGTTAAGGAAATGCTGTTTGTTTAATGGGTGATAAATGTTTGTATCGAAGAAACGATGAATTTATTTTTCTGACTTGGTTTTCCAGCAACAACGACTAAAAGGACAGGCATGTAATGATAATCCTAGTTTGACTTGTCTATTCTGTCTATAGATATTTTAATTGTATTTCGTTTCACCCATATCATTCACCTAAAGTGCTCGATAAGAGATAAAACCCATATCTATAGTATTAAAGTCATGATAACCGATTGTGTCAGAAAATAGTTCTTATATCTCTCGTTGTCCAAAAATTGTTTATGTATCACCCGTTGTCTGCAAACTCGTTCCAATGTAAACGCAAAATCCGTTGACACATTAGCATAAGTTTCTTTAATATTTTGCAAACGTATATGCTCTCCGTATCTATATTGCCGATATATTTCTAAGTCGCTTCATAATAAAATGTTACTCGGATATATCTGATTAGTCTCTTATCTAGGTTCTATATGCGTGCGATGAATGCGGCTAGACAAACTAATTTGTGAACAGTTAAAGAGTCAAAATGCTAAAGAGTCAGAAGTACTGTTCCAAAGCACAGTGACTCTTGAATGCAGAGATGGTATAACGGGCAAGTGGCCGCCTCACCGTTGTCGCCGCGTGGAGGGACAAATGCAATTATTTTGATAATCCCAACATTTTTTCGATGTCTGCGTGTACTTCGTGTCCGCTTTTACATGTTTGTAAAGACCCCCGCGACTTAGGAATAAAAACCTAATTCAAAACATGTATTTTTACAAAAAATAATGTTACTGCTTCAGAACGACATAAATATGAATTTTGGCCAAATAAACTGCTCTGAAGATTACTTAAATAATATTTATAAGAAAACGAACTTCCTATACGAATATTTGACCATGACCCTATGGTTACGGTCAAGCATACAACAATTAAAAGTGTGTTCCATTATAGTTTTTGTTCGAATAATTCCGCGAGCCAAAACCGGTATGATGAAGTTCAACAATTTGCATTCGCGACAAGTTTTTGTTGCAACGAATATTTTTGGATTAGGCTAAAACTAGATTTGGTTTATCTCGATGACATTATGATTTGAATGCTTGAATTCCGAGCACAGCACAATGGGATTGTTTTGTCTCCATATTTGATATATCTTTGAGTGTTAGAACTGAGGTTGGAATGCTCAGTTTAAGTTGTTTATTTTGTTTCGCTGTTCTAAAGGTATTTTATTCGTCTTTGAAGCTACACGCTGCAGCCATATTTCAGTCGGTGTGGCTTTTATGGGTCCCTGAATAATTTAACTTGTATGTATTTGCATACAACTTTTAAATTATGCAAACAAATCTTATCTTTTCAAATTTATAGTTGTACATCACTTATCTGGAATCTAACCTTTATACTAAATACATGCCGATCCAACTAATGTAGATATTCAATTATAATATTTTGTTTACAACACTGTGACAGTAATTTTCTTAATTAATTACTGTATGTCCAGACAGATTGCCTTTTTATTATGTCTAGTTATGGTTACATAATATATAAAAACATATGGCTAAATATAATATTATTATATGAAATAATTTTCCTTGTCATAGCTTCTTGATTTAATTTGCAGTAACAGATAAAGGGCGTGTTATCAGCCCCTAGAAGTATCATTATAATATCATATAAAACCCGAAGCCGTATATCTCTGTCTTCATCTTCCTTTGGTCACTAAGAGAGTCAGCCTTTTTTTCTATCACACCATATGTTACTCAGATTCGTCATGATTATCAAAGAAAGATCACTTGCATCTTCGTTTGTGAAATGATCAACGACGGGAATTTTGTCTTGAATTGAAATTAATTTTACATCGACTTTGTAACTGTCTGGTTCTGAGCAACAATATCCGTTGCCTATAATCAATGTATGAATGAAACATGTTTTCGCATCACGCCTAAACACTGTACTTGGGTACGATCTGTGTAATTTTCCAGCCATCCCGTTCGTTCCGGGGTCAGCTATATCTTGTATCAGAATGTTGCTAATAACTAATATATCTATAGTGCTTCACGCTATTTAGCGATTTTCATAATAAATGTCGGGTATATTAAGTATAGAAGTTGATTTAGTTTGGTATTTTTTATTAAGCTTGCAACGGTTAAGCACCTAAGAATTGGATAGTTTGATATTAGGCAGCATTTGAATTAAATGGTACGCAACGATTATGATCATATTATTGCTAATATTATAAATACGAAACGAAACGAAAGTATTTCAGTTTCGTTATTATTTTTATTTGAAAATGGAGGGATAAAACAATATAACGTTTTAATCGTAATAATAATAATATATTTATTCACCAAAAAATGTATTTCAAATATCTCAATAAAAATTTTCACAAGGCATTTATTATTAAAAAAGAAATAATAATAAATGCCTTGTGAATTTTTTTATTGAGATATTTGAAACACATTTCTTTCCCTGACTTCTAAACTAGGCTATAAGCCTGTATCTTAGGAGTCAGTGTCTCTCCGCAAATATTACAATACAAGCCTTATAAGTCATATTATGATATAATACAAATTTTGAACAAAAACAAGGTAAAAAAAATACAAGGGAACAATAATCGACCAATATGCAAATTTTTATACAGGTAAGTTTACATCTATCTGGAGTGAGTATAGTTCATGTTGTGAATGATGTTGTGTGACGAGACGACGAGATGACGAGTGTTGTGTGTGTGTGTTTTTGTTTGTGTGTTTTGTGCGTGTGTTTGTTTATATGTGGTGTGTCTGTGCTATTTATGTGTCAAATGTATGGCGATATTCTTTTGGCTATAAGTAATTGTTTAGATATAATTTTATTTCTTAGGAATATTTATTTAATTTAAATTTTATTTAAATTTAAATATATGACTGTGACGGACGGCGTAGTGGTTTAAGTGGTCGCCTCGCCACTGCCACTGCGCCGAGTGTTGTGGGTTCAATCCCCACACGGGACAAAATTATATGTGATTCACAAATGGTTGTTCCGAGTCTGGGTGTTTCTTGTGTCCTTTGTTTGAATGTTTGTAAAGTTCACCGCGACACAGAAGCAATTCCTACTGCGGACGTTGTCTTTAAGAAAAAAAGGCAGATAACTTTTAGAATGAAGAGTTAGTAGGTTTATTTTTGCCATAGGTTTCCAGAAATATATGTACCTTTATATAGATGCCGAATATTCAGCAGTTTTAGGCGCAGCCTATGTCCTGCTGTGGACGTCTTTCGGCTAAGATGATGATGATGATGGTGATGATGATATGGCATTTATAGCCAGACTGGGGTGATAGTTGTGTGTGTTTTAACGTATGAAGTTTTTTCAAAGTACGCTAACAGACCGCTGCAGAAAAATATATAAAATTGGGGACACCGTAAATATAAAAACAAAATTAGATGTAATTAATACTATAAAATGTAGTTTGTTTTTAATGATATTGCACAGAGTAGAGTTTTGTAAGTATGTATTGTTGAAAACATACGCTTTTAAACAGTTATGTACGTCGTAATAGAGGACACACAATCTAAATGCAAATTTCTTTTTTTAAATCAAAATAACCGAACTTAAACATGACAGCGAGGCATCAATCTCGACTTGAATCCATTCGCACGTGCTATTCAGTACGCTCATTTTTTGTCCACCCAAACATGTTTAGCCTCAGGGACTGGTTCAGCTTAAAACAGACTTTAAATTCATCGGTATCGCTTGTATTTTTTATGTCGAAGGATGTCTAACCAGAGATTTCCATTACTGTTATTTGCTCAACGACCTCCTAGGCGCCGTAAGTCTAATTGAGAACCAGGATATGCACGAAAGTGTTTTTTATTTATAGAAAACACTGGTTACGTGTTGTGCTTAACTGATATCCGCGTCAACTGAATAAGTTTTAGGTTAAGTACCGTCCAGTTAATGCCAGGTAATAGCAGGTCTAAGAATTCGATTTATTTTAATGTAATCTATATTCGGTTTTCTTATATATAATATTAAAGTTTTGGACATTGTATAATATAATATATTCTACCACATTCACACAACACCATCTAGCGCAAACTAAGCAGAGCTTGTACTATGGGTACTAGACAATAGATAAACATACATATATATTTAATTTTTTTTTTGTAAATACGTACATATTATACATAGAAACACCCAGACCAAGACAAACATCCATGTTTACGCACACAAATGTTTGACTTGTGCGAGAATCGAACCCGCGACCGCAGGCGTGGCAGTCGGTTACACTAACCACTACGCCATCGAGGCCGTCAGAACATTTTATTGGCGTTAAAAAAACTAAAAAACACGCTTTAAAAAGTAGAAAACTATTTAATAATTTTAATGTAAAAAAATCGTGGGGTGCTTTCTAAGATATTTTGATAACCCCACGCTTTTTTACATTAAAATTATTAAATAATTTTCTACTTTTTAAAGCGTGATTTTTAGTTTATTAAACTATTTTTTTTTTATTTATAGGTATAGACTATGACAATGTCTTTGTACGTTAAATATGTTTTCTTTTCTTTTAGTATGTTACGAACAGTTTTCTAAATTGCTAATGGGATTAATGACGTTATAGGAAACCCATTATCAATTTTATTTAAGCGTGATTTATTCGTTCGCAAGATAAATTTAGAATGTCTGGTTTTGCAGTACAGGGCTAACTTTTAAAGCCAAATTCAAGATATTAGCTATTAGAAATAATATTTTGTAACTAGATTATGCCCGCGGCTTTGCGTGTGACTGTAAGTTAGGCTGGTTAGGTTAAGTTAGTAACAGTACTTTTTCTGGATGAAAGGTATCCCATGTGCTTTTCTATTCCCCTGACAACGTGTATGTGAAATTTCATGATGATCGGTCGAGTAGTGAAACGTAACAAACTCACATTCGCATTTATAATATTTAGGATTTTAATTGATATTTACATTTGATGGCATAAGCCGTGAATTATAGTGAATAATATAATGATGCTTCTTCTCCCTAGTCTTTATTATTCCCAAGTCACTTAGGGTCGGCTTTTCTCGTCTAACCAGATTTGACTGAATATCAGTTTTTACACGGAGCGGCTGCCACCTGACCTCCGCAACCCGAAAGCTAACGATACCCTGAGGCTAGACCATTTTCAGAATATTACAGGGTACGGACTTTCTCAATAACGATTGCCATAGATGTTCATGGCAGCCGGGACCGACAGCTTAACGTGCTCTCCGAGGCACGGAGCAGGCGATAATTGTCAATCAATACACACATAATTTCGAAAAGTCATATAACTTCTGAAAGTCAGAGGTGCGCGACGTGGGTTTAAACCCGAGATCCTCTGCATTGCAGTCTGTTGGTCTCCCCACTGAGCTATCGCTGATCGTTATAGCCCATGGTATAATAAATCCTTTTGCATTAGCATATATCACTAATAAACATTCATTTAACGCATGTAAAATACTATATCCATTACGCGTATACCAATAACTGTACAATGAACTTTAACTGAACACCGGTACCCGATAAAACAGGTATCGCATTATCAATCAAATTATTAGCAACGTCCTTACAACCAGCTATTAAAATTGTTTAATGTGTATTGTCAACCTTTTAAATACCATAACGGTTACCGATGACCGAATTAAAAAGTCTATAAATACAAAAAGCATCTACTATAAGGTGACTACTAGTATTAATAATGTGTGAAAGGATGAAAGATATTCTAATACGGAATTAGAGAAGTGTATTAAAATGGCAAAATGGACGACTGTATTTACGTATTTTATTTTAAACTTTTTATTTTGTACTGTATCTGTGGCAAATATGCAAATAAAAATATGACTTGGAAGTGACCAAATTGAACAATTGAGAAAAGCATTCTTATTCCAAACATCCAAATGATTTGAAAGATGAGCAGTTGAAGCGTAGGTACGGCTCAAATATTGAAACTAAGCTATGTGCCACAGACAGATAGCAACAAAAAAGATTACAACAAATATCTAAATCAGTTAAATACATTTTATTAATCAGTTTTTATGACTAGCCTATTATTATTACGCGAATCCGTAGCTCTGAGGGATCTACTTAGACTGGTCTTTTTATACGAGAATGAAGACACGAACCACAGCTAATCCATTATAATGATGACATGAGTGATCACTTGCTAAGTCAAGTAGTCGACACATTAAAAACTTATTTTCTTTTACGATGTGTAATGAGTGAGTAATTTACTACTCGAGCATCTCATAGTAACCTTGGAATAGCAATACCGAACAAGTGAATAAAAACAGCCAGTTTCAAAGAACTCAAGTTTTGAGAGGCCTGTCCATATTTTTCTTTCAAATTCAAATATATCAAATCCATAAAATAATTCCGAAAATAGTTTGGATATGTAAATTAATTATTAAATATAAAAACTAAACAGTTAATAATCATGGAATACTGAAAAGAAAGGCTAGGTAAAGAAGTAGAGCTGTCATAAAAATAAGCAGGCTAGGAATTCATGGTCACTCTTTTCAATTGGGAATTAATTACAATATATTATATAGTACATTTTCCCATAGGAATATGAGCTGCTGTGTTACTAAATATATGTTGATGAAAAAGGCTTTGTAGATAAAGAATTGTAACAGATACAGCATATTCACATATTAGGTACTTAAAATAATAATAATAATATTATTATTTTAAGTACCTAGTATTTTATATATTGCATATTTAGTGAGAGCAGTACTGTCCCATGCATTATTTTGTAGACAAATCCCGCATAGCTAAAGAATCGGAAACGTTATGAATAACGGTGACATATAACGTATTTTATATGACATAACATGACATTAGGTGAGTCATCGATTACGAAATCGCATGAACTACGACCAACGTCAACGTGTCAATTTTTGGAACGATTTCCTTTTCAGGAAGTGCGTAGGTAAGCATATCCCTGTGTCTGTAAGGACTTTAAATACATTGAATCATTCCATATGAAGAACACTCAGACTCGGCATAACTATCTATCGATCATAAATATTGTTACGCCCAGTGACATCTCTCGGCATTAATAATAATAATATAATATTCTACCACATACAAACAACACCATCTAGCCCAAACTAAGCAGAGCTTGTACTATGGGTACTAGACAATGGATAAACATACATATAAACTTTTTTTTTGTAAATACATACATATTATACATAGAAACACCCAGACCAAGACAAACATCCATGTTCATGCACACAAATGTTTGACTTGTGCGGGAATCGAACCCGCGACCTCAGGCGTGGCAGTCGGTTATACTAACCACTACGCTACCGAGGCCGGCATTGTGGGAAAGCTCGGCAGTTCCGTCTAATAATTTACACCGCCATCTATTGACATCTTACGGAACTACGTAGTACGGTACGAGAATCTTAGAGAGAATGCTGGTACTTTCTCGAATCATCGTACTGTTTGCATACCGGGAGCGGCGTTGCTAGAAAGCTCTAGAAGCGCTTTAGCCGCGTATAAATAGGGCGCACGCGCACCGCCGAGGCAGTTTACAATCGTAAGCGATCAAGTGTTCATCGAAGCGAACGGAAGCGGAAATACTACGGAGTTCGAAGCAGTACAGTGAAAAAGTGTGGTATAGTGTTTGTTGTGTTTTAAATTTAATTGTGTGTTTGAATAAAACGTGTTTTAGTCGGTAATATTGTTTATATTCTTATCCGTCGAACCCAGCACGTAAAAATTGGTGTCAGAAGTAAGGTAAGAATATGCCAGTACTACCGAAGGAGGAAGTGGAAGGGGTGCGTACCAGGAACCAGCGCCAGCAAGATGTGGACCAGAGGCGCTTTGGAGACGCCCCCTCGCCGACGTCAGGTGAATCACGTGACTCCGCGGCTGCAGCGGAACCATCTAGTGCAGCTCACTCGCCGGTGAACCCCGACCTCGCGGCTCTGATGGCGTTTATGCAGGAGCAGGCACGCCGCCAGGAGGAGCAGGCACGCCGCCAGGAGGAGCAGGCACGCCGCCAGGAGGAGCAGGCACGCCGCCTCGAGGAACAGCTGCAACGCGATAAGGAACAGGGCATGCGCCGCCAGGAGGAGCAGGCACGCCGCCAGGAGGAGCAGGCACGCCGCCAGGAGGAGCAGGCACGCCGCCTTGAGGAACAGCTGCACCGCGATAAGGAGGAGGGTATGCCCCACCAGGAGGGGCAGCTGATGATGCTAAAAGACCTCAGCGCGACGGTTGGAAAGGAGATGAAGGAGTTGAAAGAACAAGTCCAACGCCACGAAAGTCGCATCGCCGAGTTGGAGAAAATGATACGTGGGCTCAAGGCTGGAGATGGGATCGTGGCACCTGCGGTTGTGGCGCCCTCACCACGAGGCTTTAAAGTTCCACCATTCGACGGATCATCGTCATGGTCAGCCTATAAGATCCAGTTCGAAGCCGTCATGAAATCGAACGGGTGGACGCAAGAACAGGCTCTCACCGCTCTCACCTTGGGGCTTCGTGACCAGGCCTTGACCGTGTTAGAGGCGCTTGGTCAAGACATCACGTACGAGAAGCTGTTGGAGGCATTAGAGGCGAGATATGGCGACGCACACCTGGAACACGTGTTTCGCGCCCAGCTGAAAGACCGATCGCAACGTGTTGGTGAAACCCTGCAGCAGTGGGCCCTGGAGGTGGAGAAGCTGGTTCGAAAGGCGTACCAGTCCTCACCTGCGCTCATCGACGGAAACCTCGTTCAAGCTTTCACCGACGGGATCCGAGACCTGGAGGTTAGGGCCGCAGTGAGACTCGGACATTTTAAAAACCTGAAGGATGCCCTAGCCCACGCTCTGGAAGTGGAAGCAGTACGACGGGACGATCGAGCTCACCGTATCAGGGAAGTGTCGACTTCGCCCCGATGCTACAGCTGTGGCGAGAGAGGTCACATCAGGTTGAGCTGCCTGAAGCGAAGGAAACCATGTAACAGAAACCAGTCGCCGGTAGGAGGAAAACCTGATGTGCGTGCCAGGCAACAACTACAGGACTTCGTGATACGGCATCGCAGTGGCAAGTCACATGGTAATGCGGATTGCTTGTCACGTAGACCGTGTCCCGACCAGTGTAAGCACCACTGCGCCAGGAAAGAGGCCAAGCAGGAAGTACTAGTGAGGATGTTGAGGACGGATCTTAGCGAAGACTGGAAGGAAATTATGCAGAGAACACAACGAGAGGACATAGACATAAGACCCATTCTCGAATGGAAGAAAACAGGTGCTTCGAGACCTCACTGGAGTGAAGTTGCGGCATTGAGTCCTACCACCAAGAGTTATTGGGCACAGTGGAAAAGCTTGGTTATCCAGGATGGAGTTCTGTGCCGGCAATGGGAGAATGCCCGAGGTGACAAGTGTCACCTGCAAATGGTCGTGCCAAAGCTCAAGGTACCGGAAGTTTTACAACTCTGTCATAATGGGAGTTCAGGAGGCCACATGGGAGTTAAGAGAACTCTGATTAAGATCCGGGAACGATTTTATTGGATCTGTTGTCGAAAAGACGTTGAGGAATGGTGCCGTAAATGCACGAGTTGTTCTGCCATGAAGGGACGACGCACTGGCAGCAAGATGAATGATGTACACCAGCACATCAAACAGACTGGTCAGCAGATGTCTGAGAGGATGAAGACCCGTTACGACAGGAAGGTGAACAATAAAGGCTTCGAGGAAGGATCGCTGGTGTGGTTACATAATCCGGTACGCAGCAAAGGAAAATCTCCTGAGTTGCAGGCAAAATGGGATGGACCCTATCGCATTGTCACTAAGATGAATGACGTCACCTACCGGATCCAGAAAGGACCACGAGGTACACCAAAGATCGTTCATGTGGATCGATTGTCACGCTACTACGGATCCAACAATGTTCGGGACGAACATGTCTAAGAGGGGGGCAGTGTTACGCCCAGTGACATCTCTCGGCATTGTGGGAAAGACTCGGCAGTTCCGTCTAATAATTTACACCGCCATCTATTGACATCTTACGGAACTACGTAGTACGGTACGAGAATCTTAGAGAGAATGCTGGTACTTTCTCGAATCATCGTACTGTTTGCATACCGGGAGCGGCGTTGCTAGAAAGCTCTAGAAGCGCTTTAGCCGCGTATAAATAGGGCGCACGCGCACCGCCGAGGCAGTTTACAATCGTAAGCGATCAAGTGTTCATCGAAGCGAACGGAAGCGGAAATACTACGGAGTTCGAAGCAGTACAGTGAAAAAGTGTGGTATAGTGTTTGTTGTGTTTTAAATTTAATTGTGTGTTTGAATAAAACGTGTTTTAGTCGGTAATATTGTTTATATTCTTATCCGTCGAACCCAGCACGTAACAATATATTATTTACAAAAAGAAAGTATATATGTACGTTTATCCATTGTCTAGTACCTATAGTACAAGCTCTGCTTAGTTTGGGCTAGATGGTTTTGTGTGTATGTGGTAAAATATTATTATTATAAAAATATTGTTCTAGGCTGGGTAGGATCGAATGTAAAATATTAAGTGTACTAGTAGTGCCAAAATTACCACCTAAACGTATGTACCAGCCAAGCAGTTACGTTAACATTTTACTTCTAGCGTAACTTGTTTTTGAGATTTGGAACTCAATAAAGCAAATGTATTGTAACTAATACTTTAACGATAGTATGATTGATTGACGCGTGCTATCACATAATGTAACATAGTGTTTCAGAGGCAAGTATGGTCTCGAGACTTTGATATTCGTCTATTGCGGCATCATAACTACTCACTTTTTATAGCTTTGGAGACGTGCTAGACCATCAGACAGTATTTCGCCAACTTGGTTATATAAAGGAGAAAATATCCACTTTGTACGGAAACCGACCATAGTAATTATCCTACTCAGGTTGAACAACAGCTAATTTTAGACATAAAGTAACAATTGAGGAACTTTAAGTACCTACTCGTGACGTCAGGTGCTTGTATTATTTGGAGTCATGCCAAGTAGTGACGAGAGCTCGCTAAAATACCACAGAATTGCGTAATAAGCTACCTGGCTATATAGCTTTTTCGTCTGCCAACCTGCACTTCGCAACTACCTAGAATAAGGACAGTAATTGAGATAGATCTGATTTTAAAACTATGAATAATAATAATAATAATAATTTATTTTCATCATTTGATTTTTACAATTTTTCTCTTAACCTAATACATAAATTTTATAAAGCGTTTAAAATATCAAAAGAGCTTTCGATGACGACCGTACTAGTATAAACTGTGCTACAGTCGCCAGCACCTTCCACCATGAGACTATTACACAATTTAAAAAAAAATTGTTTAGGCACAATATTGTCTTCTGTTTACGCGAATATTATTCATTGAAATTAAACTACTATATACGGATTTTATCGCGTTGTGTATTTGACACTTTATTACATAATTTTAAAAACTGTTACACTACTACTACTATTAAACTTTACTAGTTTTTAAGCTAATAAAATGATTATTAAAACTATTTAGATTTAATTTAATTTTACACTTTCCCCGACGTTTCGGTTGCTTTTCAGCAGCCATGGTCACGGGGAGACTAAGATGGTAGTTGTCTCAAGTTTAGGCACATCAAGAAAAGAGAGAAATAAAATTAAAATCTAAAACATTTTGGTTTTGACTATATTAAAATCGTCAGAATGCCATTTTCAAATCGTCAGTAGCATGTGAGTAGAACCTGTGTGTAATATAATGAACATACATAATCATACATGGGAATCTACTTTATTGCTTAATTTGTAACTAAAGTTATCATTCTAAATATGTATTTAGAATGCTAACTTTAGTTACAAGCTCCGACTAGTGCACATATGTATGTATGTGCACTAGTCGGAGCACGATTGTCACCGAGCGGATTATCAAAGTATTCGAAAACGTTACGAATCTTCATTAAAATATTAATTTACGTTTATATCGAATATTCAATATCAAATTCAACGAGGTATTAAAATTATCAGTCTGTTGTGACCAACTACAATTGGTGAAAATCACCGGTAGCAGTTGCAGAATTTGAGTAAAAAGTACCGTACACTAAGTTTATGAAATTTGATTTAAGCATACCATGAGATCTGGGGAAAGAAACAGCCTAGTTTTAAAAAGCCGGTAGGTTCGAGGATACTACATACAATAAATTGGCTTCATATGAGTCCGATTGCTTTATTCCTTGGCAGTGTACAATTACAGGTATTTAATTCCTTACAGCCAAGAGCGGTGAAAGTAATTGACATCGACAATGAGATCTGTAAATATCTTAAGAAATTCAACGTATAAAAGCGGTAAGTGTGCGGACACACCAGACGTAATAACTCATACATTCCTTTTTATTCTACAAACGCGCAAATATGTGTTTACATGTAGGTATTACTTAGATGCTAAACTATAACGTCAGTGTGTGAATACATTATAAATGCGAATGTGAATTTGTTTGTTACGCTTTCACGTATTAAATTCGTCCACCGATCACCAAAAAGTTACTGTACCTAATTGTTTAAATATATCACAATTCGGCTACTTATTTATAAACAAAAATCCAAATTCAATAACATATGTCAATATTTGGTAGTCAATATTTTATATTATATATAATAATTATTAGTTAACTAAAAATATGAATTCCAATCTTTATTTGAGGTAATATTTATAATCCGTCTTCTTAATTCACCTAGAGTATCATAGGTATTCAGTTTACTAATAGTCTTTTATTTGTTTGTACTAAAGAATCAATCAAATAATAAGTCACTTTTTTCTTTGGAAATATGATTTTAAAAAACAAATAGCATCAATGGTGACCTCTCGCGTCATGAAAAGGCGGCAAATTTAAATGAAATTGCACCAGGCGATGCTTGCGGATTCACTTTGCGAATCCGCTAGTTGTTGCAGGATCCCGCAGGGCCTAAAATTATGCTGGATCCAGCTGGATTGCGGGATCCCACTTTGCTGGATTGCAATCCCTACTTCTGTAGCTACCTTATGATACCTTATTTTTGTCTGTCTTCTCCCCAAAAATATGTATTTTACCTCAGCTTTACAAATTACGAGCATGTGGTTATTTCTTTACATACCTACAAAGATATATAAGCGAACATCATCCACGCACGGTGTGACCGCCCACTTAGCTACAAAATCCGCAAATGCCAGTGGCACTTTCATAATATATTCGGGTTAAATCCGATAAACTTAAAGGTACACTTAATTGCTTTTCCCAATAATAAACCAGGTTGAAATATTCGAAGGTAAGGAGAAAGGAATCAATTAAACGTTAAGATAAAACACGTTATGCTATTTTCACACCTGCTATTAAGATACATATTATGCTGATGCATAGGCGGACGGCGCAGTAGTTCATCATCATCATCAGTAGGTCATCTTGCCACAACGATTGCGTTGAATGTAATGGGTTCGATCCCCACACGCAACATTGATGTCATCCTTAAGTGTTAGCTCTTGGGGTTTAGTTAACTTTTTTATGTTTAGTCCTGCATAGTATAGTTAGTGAGTAAATCGTTTAAAAATAAAGAGGTGCCGTTGTATTTTTATTTGTTAATTATTATATTATTCACTGTAATTCACGGCTTATGCCATCATCAGTGCGTTGTCTAAATGTAGATTAGCAGACTTTAATGTGTTCAAGAATAATAGAGAAATCTCCCGGACTTGCAAGTTTTAACTACTAAAGAAAGATATAATTAACTTCAAAAGATATTCAGTTTTGCCGATGATTTGTACTTGAAACCTTTGCTTAGCGTCCTCGTTATAAAGTGATAACTTACTATGACGATGAATATTGCAGGCTTGAAGCTATTTTCGTTAGGTTTATCTGTAGTATTAGATGAATTACCTGAAAAAGAAAAATGAATTGTCAGTACAAACATTCTTAGCCTATTACAATATTGTATACCTTTTTCAAAGTTTTGATCACAAACTACTCTACATAGCAGAATGTAATTATATTTGGTTTTTATACAGCACACTATGCGCCCATTTTCTTTTGAAAATTTCCATTAGGCGATAATCATCACACTCTCTTTTTATGTGAGACCTAAATGATAACAACTTTTCTTATTTCACTGTAGGCAGCGGCTTTGCTGTGTCTTGACATTGCTAAAGTCCATGAACAGCGGTTACCATTTCCCATCAGTTGGGCCGCTCGCTCGTCTGCCGCTTATGGCATTAAAAAAAGCTATAATGTGAGTATCATATATGTAAGCCTATTTCTTCGAGAATATACAATCGTCAGTTATATTATACAGACGTAAAAATAAAAAAAGGTTATAAAAGGCGTCCTATAATATTTCGATTTAACATAACATACAGCATAACTCCAATTGATCTTTTTTAAAATGCTCGTCTTTGTATAGGCATCTCGTTCCGATGGGTCTATGAAAATACCATACGCTCTTTTAAGTAAGGCAGTATCTCATAGGGACTCGAGAAAAATTCCAGTTGAAAGGATAAAAATATTGTTGGATCAATGAAAAAATATCGAAATATTTCAATGGTATTTCAAGATTCCTGACTGGCTAAACCTTAAGTGATATAAGAGATCCGATAGCTATATTACCTACATATAAAGATACGGATTTTACACGGTGGTTCTACTTTACATGTACTTCACTGGCTGCCTAGCCACTGGTAATTTTTGCCTTATTTTTAACCAGCCAATATAATTAGGAACCTAACCCAGATCAGGTGGTCTGGGTTAGGTCCCTAAGTATATTGGCTTTTCCTGCAAGAAAATACCAGTGAAATTATAAAGTATTAAACTGTTCCTTATAAACAATGATAAGCTCTCTTTATTACGTTGCCCCTTAATATAGCTACATAGCAAAATATGTGTGTGCTGCCCTTACGTTTTCAGCAATACAGTTGAAGCCTGATGCTATGTAATTTTTTACTGATATTGTACCTGCTACTTCTCTCAATAAACAAGGAAAACATTAAATTACATAAACATAAATTATTGTCATCACCAATATCTTCTTCAATAATCCTACAACAATGAAATTATTTTTGACAGCTACCATACACACACAGTGAACCCAAACAACTAAATAAAATTGACCTCGTGATATCTAATTTAATTAAATTATCGACACAACTTCATAGTGATGAATGAGTATTGAACGAACGCGTGAATGTCAAGAGCGAGATTGAGAACGAACGTGTTCATTCATCTGGCGGTGTGACATCATTATGTCAGGTTAAACGTCCGTTTGATTGATAGCTGTTAAAGTGCGGTTAGCGAACGCTAGATTAGATCAACTTAGATGAGTCAGTGATGTGAGTTAATTATATGTAGTTAATATATGAAGTATCTTCTTGACGTAAATTACATTTTATTAAGCAGCTGTTTGTTCACGGCTTTGCATATTTAAGCATATTGTGCACATGAAAAAGTGTGACATTTGGTGTAGTTAAAGTTTATATGGCGAAAAGCAGAAAACTGAAATAAAAAAACAGCTGTTTATTACGGCCGAATTCTAGGCGACCACTGGTATTCGATAAAAATGGTTTACGAAGTTTTCTCTTCGTGTATTTATGTATAGATATTTCAGGTTCCTCATGGAAGCATTGTCCTGTCTACAGTTACTTCGCTACAATCTAGAACAGTAAACTGGAGCAGCTTGCCTAGTAAAGAACTTTGAAGAAGAATAACAGCAAACAGCCTTTTGGTTGTCCTACAATAAGCAGAGCTACAGACTTTTGAAGACGCGCTACGGTTTCAGAGATCTATCCAGTAATCCTTGCCTCATGACTATAATAAAAGTACATTCCTATATGGAATATAGAATATTTCCTAGGATCGATAACGCACAAGAATAAAATTTGGTGTATGTAGCTCTCATTGGCTGATCTAAGGGCTGATGGATTGTTATATGTTTATTTTGCCAACTTGGTTAGACAAAAATACCACTATCATAAATAACCAAGCAATAATAAGACAGCTGCAATGCAATCAAACAAAATCATTCCACGACATTGCTTCAAAGATCAAAGAGATAAACACAAGGTGTTCGTGGTATCCAGTTACTAGGAAGAGAAATGCACCCCGGAGCATGTTGCATCACCGGGTGCAATAACGCACCCATGCACCTCGCATGTGGGTCAAACTGTAATTATGTATTTATAAAACACTTCATACGTGCACGGAAATGGAAGGTATCTATTAATAATGAGATTACGAATCATAATATTAATAAATTGTTGAGAGATATTTTAGTTCTGGCTACTGGTAAAGGTTTGAGTTTTAAGAATAAGAATTATCTTTGTTTCAATGTATTTATACATAGACATATTTTGCTAGAGTTTAGTTACAATACAAATATAACACACGGAATCATTAGGTCAAGTTAAGTTTTGATTGTAAGTACAGCATTAGATTTAAGTGGTCATGACAATGATGTGTTTGGGTTTGAAACCTCATAGATTAACTATTTTTATATATGTAGTTTACAAAGCGAATGGTCTATGTCCGTAATTCGTTGGAATGTAGTCATTCCCAGATATAAATATGTATATGGTAATAAGAATATCCACATTCCAAGTTAAGACAAACTTAAACAAAAAATAATATAATCGAATAAAATAATGGATGTTCTGCGATTTTTGATCTTCAGTTATACGCCGACATGCGTCGTATCACTATTCCATTGCGGACTGCCATATGATTGTTATTCACAACGTGTTATAATGAACCGCCTTGTAGTTTTCGATATCGGCAACTCTGGGAAATAATTTCTAGATGTGGCTCCTTGGATCCTACTTAAGTTTTGAAACACGGTTACTAGATTTACAATCGGTATAATTGTAAGATTTATATTGTAAGAGGTATAAGTATTTATAGGAAATTTTAATAATCGGTCCAACAAATAATTAAACAATTTACAGATGGCGTAGTAGCTTAAGTGGTTGCCTCGCCACTGCCGCCGCGCTGAGTGATGGGGATTCGATGCCCACACGGGACAAAAATTTGTGTGATCCACAAATTTTTATTCCGAATCTAGGTGTTATTTGTGTCCATTGTATGAATGTTTGTAAAGTCTCCCGCGGCACAAGAATAATTCATAGTGCGGGAGTAGTCTTTAAGAAAAATCAGCTTAGGCATGTTCGTGATCGCAAAACTCTAAAAGTAGTCGATGGATTTATTTCAAATTTGTACACAACCTCGCATTTCTAAAAGATTGTTTTTGTGTACTGTTTATCCCAAAGAATAATATCAGACTTAGCCACAGTGAAGTGTGGTTTTGTTAGGTAGAATACTAATACTTTAACAAGGTTCTGTACATTAGTGATGATATAAACAAACAATAACCAAGAAAATTGTTTGGAATCTGTTTATTTTGGTTTCAAATAAAAACGACTGAACAGATTTTGATGCAGTATTCACAATTCGATAGCTTGACTTGTAACTTAAAGTGTAGGCTACATTTCATCTAATTCTGTATAGTTGTACACAAGTAAAGTGTAACTTAAGAACACTATCAAACGCTTGGCTGACAAATAAGCTTATACTATATATAACACAAAAAGATTAACTATGCCACCCACAACGCAGGTCCTTCTTTGACCAGTAAATGCATTTATAAATAAAGACATGCATATTTCAGTCACGTTTTATGTGTAAATCTTGCAGAGATACCAAGTTAAAGAAAGCCTTCATTGGCAGACAGGTGCAGTAGTAATTAGGGACCAGAAGTCAACTCGTGATTATTAACGTTTAGCAGCTATTTATTACACGAACTAGGTGTTAAATATATTGTACGAATATCATAATGTAATGCTTGTAAGTGGAAATCCTTAGTTTCTGTCTACCTCTCCAGAACGGGAATAAATATGCCTTTTTTGAAGTGAAAAATTCTTTAGGCGCATTGAGCACTTTTTGGGTGAACAAAAAATCATGGAATTCGCGTCATCGTCACCGAACGCATTCAAAATTCAAAAATAACAATCTAATAGCTCGACGATACAATTCACAAGTTACTCAGTTTTCACTTTTATCGGCAGTCCTCACTCCTCAAAGACTGCCCCTCATTTTTTTTTGTTAAACTAAGTTGGTAAACAATCATACCCATAGCCCACCTGATGGTAAATGGTCATCGTAGCCCATAGGCTAAACAATAGACGTCCATAGACGTCTGCTACACCAGAGACATCACTTGCGCGTTGCAAAGGAAGTGGGTAGGAGGAGCGGGATAGGGGAAAGAGGGTGATTGGGCCTTCGGCACTCTCACTCACCGAACGAAACACAACAGTAGTAATACTGCTATTTTACGTCAATATTCTGTGAGAGGGTAGTCCCTCCCCAGTCAAGCCGGCCCATTCATGCTGAAATCCGTGAGGCTCTATTACTCATAAAATATTTTTTGGATATTGTCTGTGTATGACTGTTCTACTGCTTAGCAACGGCCTCTTCTCAGTATAACAACAGTTAAGCCTTACTATTTGCTACACTTCATATATTTCTCTTTAAAAACTTTATGACAATCCCTCAGCACACTACATTTAACGTACTAGATGTAACGCAAATAAAATATTAAATAAATATGCACATACTTAGATTATCGATTAACAGCCTTACTTATGTATGAAAATAGGCTGACTAATTTTTAGCTACCTCTCAACTAAATAGCTCTTAATAAGTCCTTGATCAATGATTAATGTTTGATCAACGACCCGCCACTGTTACTTAACTATTATTCAACCAACACTACGCTGAAAGTGACTAATGACTACGTAGCTACTTCTTAAATATTTGAGATTGGTTAATAAATAAGGTTGTAAGAAAATTTGTGTTGCTCTTGGAATGTTTAATATATAACAATAATTTGATAATCAAACCTTTCGGGTAAATTCGGAGCCAGAATCTGTAGGTAGGAAGGAACTTTGTCTTCGGCTCATCGGATCATATCATCACTTAATATGTGAGATATTAACTTATCTAATAATATAGGATAGCTTTTGAAGCTATATTGAGTTACATTATTATAATCAAATAACAGGTCCTTTAGAATATTGGAAATGTCGCTATTAAAGCACTACATTCTACTGGTTCTTTTATAAGTTGTATCCAAGGATCCATGGTTTAAGCTAGCGCTTATGATAACGTCCGATTGTGATATTTGGGTGCGTTATTAAGTCTTGAAATGCATTGTGGGCGTTTTGCTAGATAATTCTCAGTAGTACTTCTCGAAATGTGCCCTGTAGACAATAGACTATTCGTGCACTTAAGCCGTTGCTACGTTACGGTCAATTAAATTAAAGCTGAAGAACCTATGAGAATAATTAATTTGGAACAGAAACTTATGGCCATTCTTCTTAATTGCCATATTTGCAACATTACTTAAAAAATCAAAAAAGAATCAAAAATAAATTTATTCAGATTAGGTTACAAGGTAACACTTATGAATATCAAATTTACACTATTTTTTTCTGCGAATTTACATTTAATGCCACGTTCAGTAAAGCAAGGGTGTAGGGCTCATGAGAAGAACGGGCAAGAAACTCATGGTCACTCTTTTTAATCGTCAAGTTTTTGTTTACAAATCATAAGAGCTGTAAGGTGCTGCAACCATTTCTCCATGAACTATTACTGAACATACTCAAGTATTTAATAAAATTTGATGGTAGCCTCAGCCTTAACTTACAAATCATATCTATAAGAAGTTTCAGTCATCCGTTTAATATAATAATTTTTAATATTCACGCATTCAATTTAGTTCTTAATAATGCTTAAAATTTTGTTTCATCTTTGTTATATTCATCGTAACTCCGTCAGTCTACTTTGTTATAATAAAAAAACCAAAGTTTTTATACAATATAATTGGACCATTAGTTCGTGTAAACATCTTTGATCAATCGCCACGATAACATTCAAAATCTTGTTAAACAAATCTATGACGACGTGAACAGATTCCATTAAAAGTATGTTTAAGCTTTAAATATATTTGAAAAGATTTCACTGTAGTCTTTGCTTTTTGATATTGTTAACGTTGTCATGTATGTTTATTATTTATACTACTTTATCCCGCCAGTTGTTTTAAATTATTCGACGTTTATGTAGCGTCAAGATACAGGGTAATTTGTCCGGATGACCTGGATAGCAAATAGTTGATTTATTGCCGAAGCAAAACGAGCGTGTCGAATTGATTTCTGATGACAAAAAGTGACATTCAGACTAAGTTTAAGTTTCCTGATCCATTATTCACATTGCAAGTGATTTAGTAGAGTTTCTTACGAACCAACTATAGTTATAACGATGTTACCATTTTAATATTTTGATGATCATTGTTCTTGGTAACTGATATTTTGTAGGTAGGCGATACAGCCCGTATTGATCTTTATATTTCTAAATATTAGTTATAGGCATGGATTTTGTTTAATTATCTCTTTTAAACATCACCCGCAGAACAAATTTTTGAGTATTTGTTTAATCGCCAGTTTATGAAAGTCAAAAGGATAGTTATCATACTGTCAAATGCATATCAACTGGCGTATTTGATTGACTGAATTAGCACTAACCAATCACTTGGCAAGTGTTTAAGTTAACACATCGTTGATTAGTCTGTCAGATCACAGGTGTTAAACTTTTATTAAAATTACGATTGAATATTTCACGTGAGCAGCGATTACTTAGTGGGAGCTCATTGGACTGCTACGCAGAGGTCTCGAGTTCGAACCCAGGGCGCGCATCTCAAAATTTTCGAAGTTATATCGACGGTGAAGGGCCAATACTTCCTAACTGACATTTTTCGAGAAATTCACTTTTAACCTTTTTGAATCTAAAGGAGTTATTTAGATTCAAAACATATATATATTCATATGCGTATTAAACAATTAACATTCGCTCGCTTTAGCGGTCAAACAAAACATCGTAAGGAAACCTGCATGTCTGAGAGTTCTACATAATATTCTCGAAGATACGTCAAGTCTGCCAACCAGCACTGGGCCAGCGTGGTGGACTATGGCTTAACCCTTCTTACACTGAGAAGAGCCTTGTGTCCAGCAGTAGGAGAGATTAATACAGGGCTGATATTACTTATATATATCACGAACTGTCTACCTCAGTTGCACAGTGGACTGATGTGCATCAGATCTAGAGCTTGATTCTAGAGCCGAGCTAAGTATTTTCTGTCTGAAAATTCTCAGTAGATACTGTAATATATAATATAATATTCTATCACATACACACAACACCATCTAGCCGAAACTAAGCGGAGCTTGTACTATGAGTACTAGACAATGGATAAACATACATATGTATATACTTTTTTTTTGTAAATACGTACATATTATACATAGAAACACCCAAACCAAGACATGCATCCATGTCTATGCACACAAATGTTTGAATTGTGCGGGAATCGAAAACACGACCTTAAGCGTGGCAGTCGGTTACCCAAACCACCGCGCCTTCGAGGCCGCCAGACGTCCGGTAAACGGCAATATGCTTGCCTTTTATAAGGTTGGAAGTAAAGACGTGAGCTAACGAAATGTGTATGTAATAAATAGACCTCTGACCACTTTTGGATATAAACGCTCGACTATATGAGTTACACTTTTATAAGTAAGTCAATGTGTTTTGAAATTATAATAATGTCCGCCAGACCGAATTTCGGTCACAGCGGCCAATCTTAACGGATACTGGCCGTCTGCGCATGAGACATTATAGTGCACAAGTTTGTGCGCAAACACAAGTGCACTCATTATTCCCTAACTCTCATAATCCGATGGGACGGATAATTCGACACAACCGGAGAGAGAGCTTCGGACTCGTATTGAGATTTCTTGGCAGAAGAACCCAATAACTTTTTGTTGGCCCGACCCGGGATTCGAACCCGAGAACTCATTTTTTTTTTCTTTTTTTATTGCCTTCAGTGGCAGACGAGCAAGTGGTCCACCTGATGGAAAGTGGTAACCGCTGCTCATGGACTTCAGCAATGTCAGGACACAGAAAAGCCGCTGCCTACCGTGAAAGAAGAACTCTCTTTAAACCTCGTTTGAAGAAGGACATATCATAGCGCTCGGGAAACACCGAAGCAGGCAGTTCATTCCAGAGCTTGCACGTACGTGGGAGAAATGATCGCTGGAAGCGTACCGTCCTGGATTTGAACGCTTCCAGGTGATATGGATGAACCCTGCTTCGTTGTCGAGTGGTATGATGATAGAAAGGGGCCGCTAGTACCAAATCAAACAGTTCTTCAGAGCACTCTCCGTGAAAGAGTCGGTAGAACACGCAGAGAGACCCAAAGTCTCTCCGTTGCTCCAACGACTCCAATCTATCCGTGAGATTGGGATTATCGACGATTCGAACTGCCCGTCTTTGTAGGGAGTCAAGTGGGTCGAGCTGATATTTGGGGGCCCCTGCCCAGAGATGTGAGCAGTACTCCACGTGCGGCCGGACCTGTGCTTTGTAAAGCACAAGACGTTGACTGGGTGTGAAGTACCTCATGCAGAGCAGTCACACAGGCAGTAAGTAGTAAGTAGTTTTGAAATGACTCACTTTGCAATAAATTTGAGTCACAGAGATTTCATATTTTTGAATTCAAAACTCGTATTCATGTTGATACACTTCTGCGTGCAGAATTATAATTCGCTTTCGTAATCCGATGTGCATATTCAATGATGAGTCAGTGAAGTACTGTGACTAAGATGTTCGACAGCGCATGTTATAGGTCACCTGTTGACTGGAAATACCGTTCACTTCAGTGTTGGTATGCCAGTGGAAGATATATTAGATCATTACTGACGGGATTGTCTTGCAATACATATGTGTGTATATTATATACTTATGCAGTTGCCTATGAAGCATACGATGCTATTGTTTTTAGGGCTAATCTTATAGTTACGGGACTTTACAAACATTGTAACATCGGTCACAAAGAACACTTAGGTTCCGTCTAACAATTTATGGATCACACAAAACAGAATTTGACCCATGTGTGGATAGAACCCATGTATCATATGTATTTCTAATTGTTTTAAAGTTATTGTACCTTTTTCGCTGTAGCCTCGCTAGTAGATGATGTTGTGGCCAAACTTGATAAAAAGTGGAAATGTTTAGGTATCTTTCTAGATCTCTCCAAGGCTTTTGACACTGTGTCTGTTCCCCATCTCTTAAACAAACTGGAATCTATGGGTGTCCGTGGTCATACACTTAAGATTTTTTCTGATTACCTGAGTAATCGCACTCAGTGTGTTAAAATAAATAATCTCTATAGTGGCAGCAGAAAAATCTGTTTTGGCGTACCTCAAGGTTCCATACTCGGGCCGACACTTTTCTTAATCTATATTAACAATTTATGCAACCTTTCTCTCCCTAATTGCTCGATTTTTACCTACGCTGATGATACGGCGTTACTTGTGCATGGCAAAGATTGGCCCACAACACTGAATCACGCAGAAGAATCAATCAAAGCAGTGATGACCTGGCTTTCAAGTAACCTCCTAACATTAAATCTAAATAAAACGTTGTTTGTCCCATTTGCTCTAAACACAGCTGGTCTCCCTTCTCCAAATTATTTTACTCTTAAAGCCCACTCCTGTGATACCTATTCGACTTCGCAAGCATGTGACTGCTCAATCATAACAAGGTGCACTAGTGTGAAATATCTTGGAGTCACTATTGACAGCACAATAACATGGAAGCCTCATTTGGAGATCCTTACATCACGAGTTCGTAAACTGATAGCAATATTTAAAAAACTCAGACACGTTTCAGATTACGATCTTTTAAAAACTGTTTATTATGCTCTGTGTCAGTCTCTGCTAACCTATTGCATAACTGTGTGGGGTGGGGCCCACAGAACTCATATTATTACAGTGGAGCGAGCACAGAGAGCCTTACTAAAGGTCATGACCTTTAAGCCCTTTAGACATCCCACCGCTGTTCTTTACTCTGAGTGTCAGGTTCTGACTGTTAGACAGCTTTTCCTGTTACGGACACTTTTACGTCGACATTCTTCTCTTGTATATGTTCCATATGCTAAAAAAAGAAGATACTATCAAGTATGTCCCATCCTAAAAGCTAGAACAACACTTGCTCAACACCATTTTAATATTTTGAGTGGGCATCTGTACAATAAAGTGAACAAACAATGGAACATATATCCACTTTGTGTAAATGAATGTAAGCGCAAGATTTATAAATGGTTGCAGACACTTAATTACGACGACACAGAAAACCTCCTAATGTTGTCTATCATCTAAACTAAAATAATATCACACACACACACATACACACATACATACATACATACACACACACACACTATGTTATTATGTTTTTTCTTATTAATTTTTATAATATTACAAGCATTTAGATTAACCAATAACACGTCTATTTTTTCGTTATAGTGTCAATTTCACAACCAGTTCATACTGAGAGAGCACTGATACCCATAACACAAGTTTATTCTTATCATGGGTATCAGAGTTCAACCAAACACTTATGCATATTAATTTTAGTTGTATCCGACTGTTTCTACTTTAGTTTTTAGTGTTATTGTACAAACCCTTTTTTGTCAAATAAACTAATTTTTTTTTTTTTTTTTTTTATTTTTTAAAAGAAATAAATAAGCACACATACGCATTGCATTAGCAGTGATAAAATGCAAGGACTTAAACTGCCCCGCTATCCGTGCAGGCATTTGTTACTCATTGTTGTACGAATTTTGTTTACTATAACGTAGCGCCTCGATAACGCGTCGGTAGTAAACCACACCGCTGTGCCTGAGGTCCCGTGAGGCCCGAGGTGGGTCGAGCAAGGTCGTGAGACCCGTGGGTGTGATATAGGTAACTCTGCCTATTCCTTCGGGGCTGTGACAAGACACTAAGCATGTATGTATATTAGCTGTTACTGCACGGATGGCATAGTTCATAGCACACATATCAACTCGGAAACGGATCGGTACCGTATCAACTCGAGCCGTTCAGTATTCTTTGTATGAAACTGCCTACTGCGACGCACACTAATCGGAATCGTAACGTAATCGCCTCGCCTCGGGTCAAATTTGCAGTCCTCGCGCTTACGGCTCGTCGTCCCCGCGTTTACGGATCGTCGTACCCGCGCTTACGGCTCGTCGTCCCCGCGCTTACGTCTCTTCGTGCACTACTGTTGCCGAACGTGCTGTCATTCACAAGACAACTAACAACCGTGTTGCGCGCGTATTTGATTGAATTTTTTGGTTAGATTTTAAACAAAAAATAACTATCAAAAGGGATCATTGAAGAAGTGAGAAAATATCCATATTATTATGATTTAAATGAGCGCGGCGTCGCCTAGCCGTAGCCGAGTCGACGAAACGGCGCTGTTGATCCGCTTTGGTTACGGTAGGTTGACGCCTGTTTGACGGCGAGGCGAAAAGCGATACGGTGACGATTCCTTTCCGAGTTGATATGTGTGCTATGATCTTTATGTGGTCGCCACGCCACTGGTACTATAATAATATAATAATAATAATCTATTTATTATGTTACTGTGACAAGTGTTTTGGGTTCGATCCCTACACGGGAGAAAAATTGTGTGATCCACAAATACTTGTTCCGAGTCTGGGTGTTCTCTATGTCCGTTGTGTGAATGTTTGTAAAATTCCTCGCAACACAGGATTTATTCCTAACGCGGCAGTTGTCTTTTTGTAAAAAACAAGAAACTGTAAAAAATAAAAAGTATGCATCGGCATCTGTAATTATGTATCTCGCTGATGTTTAATTACGTACATATATTGACGACACAAAACGTGCCCTGACTTTATTTCAAAGGTAAGTTTCCCCGCGAGGATTTCTTCGTTTCCAGATAAACAATAAATTTAAATTACGTACGTGATTGTGTAATAAATGTGCGTGTTTAAGATTCTGTGTGTTGTGCCTAATGCCGTTGCGGTTTCTGTCTTTATTCCTAGAAAAGGCAAGGCCGTTCGTTTGTATAATTCATTTGCTATATCTGCTAGTACCTATTACCTACAGCTGTGCTTTGTAAAATATATACAGCGTGTAACATTGAAGGCTGTTGCACAAGTCGACTTTTCGAATCGTTCCAGCGATGAAAACGCGCGATTAAAAAAAGGATAGTACCATTCTTGATTGCTTGCTCCATGCTATATATTCTGACATATCTATTATAAGACAAGAAGATAGATAGCCGCCGTAGCTCATTAAGTGCCATTTAATTCAATAAATGTCGTCGGCTTGCTTTAGACATATATATTACAAAGTTAAATCATTTTTGTGTCGTCCATTAGCCCTATTTGTATGGAAATGGAAACACGTAATCTATTGAGACACATCTTAGAATGCAATTGGTGTATATTTGGCTTTTTCTTAGTATTTTGTTACAAATATAAACGATCCACGTATCGTTCTGAGGAGGTAGTGATTTTTTTTTTTTACCACTGGCCTGTTCAATTTATGACACACACATTTTGCCATCTTTATCTTTTAGTTCTTACATGCCGTCTAGCAGACAGGTTTGCAGAGTCTGTACAGCTGCTGATGATTTTCTAAAAGTCAAACCCAAAAACCTGAATCTAGCAATTAAATCCAAACCTATAATAATAATACAATATCAGCCCTGTATTAAGCTGTCTCACTGCTGGGCACGGGCCTCTTCTGAGTGTGATAAGGGTCGCAAACATTTTTATTTATTTGTTCTACACTTGCTTTTACAAGCAGAACCCAATTCAACAGTGCAGCACATTAATAAGTATATCATATATTATAGCTATTGAAAATCCTAACTGCCTAACTTAATATTATAAATGCGAAAGTGAGTTTGTTTGTTACGCTTTCACGTCTTAACTACTCGACCAATCTTCATCACGAAATTTCGCATACACGTTTTCAGGGTGTCAGAAAAGGACATAGGGTACAGTACATTTAGGAAAAAAGTACAGTTACTAACCTAACTTAACCTACATTTACGCGAGCGCAGCCGCGGAAAAAATTTAGTAACTATATAAATATCTTTGTGAATTCACTCAGTACGCAAACAAAATTAAGGCTCGTCTGCTTTTAGATAAACTTAAACTTTCGCCACGGTACCAATACAAATGATGCAATCTCTATACTTTTCTGTCACATAATACATACTTATGTATATAAGTGCTGTTGCAACACATTGTGCAGCTCCAAGGCTAACAGATGCCCTGGATGATACGATAATGGTCACAAGGTCGATGCCCAGATAAGTCGTGAAACTGTCTCTGCATGCATTCGGCAAATATAAAGGTGCTATTGTTTATTGTTTGATCCTGAAAATAATTTCAGGATCAATATGCATAAGTACTTTATTTATGGGTAAACTGTAAATTAAATTGCTGGACATGAGTCTACTTTTAAGCTGACAGACTCTCAATGCCAAGCTAAGCTATATATATAGGCAACTTTATTTTTTAATTGTGACATTTGGCAAATAAACAATTTATTATACTGTTTCCAGATTTTATTTTTTCGCTAGTAAATATAATAATATCAGCCCTGTATTATACTGTCCCATTGCTGGGCACGGGCCTCTTCTCAGTGTGAGAAGGGTAAGGCTATAGTCCACCACGCTGGCGCAGTGCGGGTTGGCAGACTTCACATATCTTCGAGAACATTACGGAGAACTCTCAGACATGCAGGTTTCCTCACGATATTTTCCTTCGCCGTTAAAGCAAGCGATAATTAACTATTTAATACTCATATAACTACGAAAAGTCAGAAATCCGCGCCTTGGGTTCGAACTCGAGACCTCTGCGTGGCAGTCCAATGGTTTGCCACTAGCCTATCGCTGCATCTCATAATAAATAGAGACAAAAAAAGACAATAATTATATAAAGATCGGTCTGTATGTATTATGCTGCTACTAGCTAGAGGTGAAGTGAGAGACTTTTCATATACTTAATATAGACTTGACTAGAATGTGGATTTGGAATATTTCCGATACCAACATTCTGATCAACCAAATTGCTTATAATATAATGAACCTTCTAGGTATGACTGCTGTTGGTTCTGTGCCATGAGATTGCATCTGTTTGCTGATAGAAAGTAGCGGTTTAGATTTGATTGGGGAAATTTCAGTAACAGATCGAATCCTGGAAAGATGCGTAATAGACGCGCCCCATATTACCTAGGACAAAAAAAACTAGCAAAATGTGGAATATTCTTACTCCTTTGAAGATATATAGACATTGAAAGAAAACATTGTCAAATTATTTCCCAAAAAATTTCGCAACATGCCGCCGTTCTTATAATATTTTTGCTCAAGCTAGGAATGGAACACCTTGACCGTGTGCTCGAAACGTGCTCATATGTCTGTCGAATGCGCTGACGCATATCGTTTAAATGTCAAGTAGCGAGACTAAATGGCTAGAAGCGGTATGTTTCATTGAGTCAACTTTTATAACTTCAATAAAAAACGATAGTTGTATATCAACTTTGGTATATTAAATTATATGTATAGTTGAGAAGTAAAAATAATTAGAAGATTAATGCCAAATAGAGTCTTCTCGGAGTTTGATTCAGAATGACACGATAACGCTGTTGTCAAACGATTCGGCTTGATTTAATAGTCACGTATTAAATATTTAATTTACTACAGTCATATTTCAATTATAAATAATTAATATTTTATGTTATTAATAATATAATTGGATCGAATTCCATGATTAAATATTGTAAATATCTTGAATGAATACAGAAAACGTAAACAATAAATATCAAATCTTTTGATTAGCTATCGGAACACTCTGCGTGCCTGATTCTAAGAAAGACCAATTTTTTACTGATCTGTGTTGTCTTACACCGATTTATTGTCATAAAATGGTGTCATCAACATGCGCTCTCGTTTCTAGGTCAACTAGGCAGCCTAATTTACAACCTTTAAATCTGCCAGTCATTAAGAATATCCTAACAGATTTAAAGCCTTAGATTGTTCTAAAAGCGCTTATTTATCAGTTCCTTCGCGCTTCGTCATCACTTTACGGCTTACAGACGTCATAAATTAGGTGTCGCGGCTTCATAAGTTCGATGACTAATGAGGTTTACTGCCTAGCCGCTTTGAAGACTGATAGTATGATAAACAGGCCTTAATTTATGATGTGTGATGTAAGCGGTCACATTTTTTGTCCGTCGCAGATAAGCATAACGTTTTTCCTAATTAGCACAGTATATAATATATGGCAACCCTATTAAAAGACATCGCAAACCTGTCACTGCAAGACAGATATAAAAACTATATTGGCTTTCTTGCTAACATTACAGCGTCTCCTTTAGAATATTTGCAACTATAATAAACGATCATATATCCTCTTATCGATCCTAGTCATAAAAATTTCTTTCAAAATATGTTTTCATCGGAGATATACAAGCCTAAAAATATTTATATAATTGACGTTTAAGTATACGTATGCCTTATAACAATTAAAAATAAAAACGTTTTAAAACTAAACTTTAAAACTTTCACTAAATCACTTGTCCTGTGACAGCCGCCGACAGCCATATAAGTACATCAAAAAAAGAAAAAGAATTTGAATACATGGACATAACACTTAATAAATTAAGATTGTCACGACTAAAACGTTTGTGTAATATAAAAGATAGTCGTTAGCACGTACGTTGCCAATAAAAACAATCTTTTGTCAGTTAACAAGCATCTGTTACGCGATTCGGTTACAAAACATGCTACCTATTTGACATAATATAGCAAAAAATATCCGCCATACTCTTTTTTCAACGAGCACGTGACGTTATGGAAAGAAATATAACAAATGCATTTGAAAATGGAATGTCATAGGAATAAATTGTATTCTGTATTTAAAATGTTTGGCGCGCAAACTGAGTGAAGACACTGCAGCGAAAACTCGAAATAATTTACGAAAATAATTACTCAGTGTTGGGTTAGTATCTAAAATACTCTTAGCAAGATTTATTAAACAATAAATACTGTTCTTAATTTATTGTACGTACATTTTATAAATTCATCACAAACTTGATGAATTTATAGACTTGTCTATGAGTAAGATGTTTTTTTATGATGTTATATAATCAACGTTTTTCGTGGCCAACGTTTGCACGTATTTTCCTCTATGTCAAGGGAAATAAGATTATATGTGTCAAGTGTGCCCGAGCATCTACAAATATAATTTTTACTATGTATTCATATATTGCAGTATTACAGTATTGTTTGAAATAAAATATTAAATATTCACGTTCAGTTTATAGTAGCACTAGCTTTTGCCCGCGGTTTCACTCGCGTTAATGAAGCTTTTTTCAATAAATTTCTATACCTTATAAACACTACTTTTTCCTGGATGAAAGGTAAAAAAAAGGTAAGGTACATATAAGAAAATAGGTTACAATAGGTAAAAAAGTGTGTCAAATCACCTGAACTCAAACAAGTCCTGCAATAATAATTATACACATAAATGCTAACGTATTTCTGTACAGTAACATAAGATTACTGGTGCAGTCGCGACAGTTTGAAAGTACTCACAAATAACCATTCTGAGGTCGTAGATTTGATACTCGGTCGGGACACTACATATTGAGAACATTTTACTTGGAATATATAATTATCTATGCTGCACTCTGGTAAGGTCATTTTCTTGCAATATTTGGCAACAAGAATGGCGTTGTTATTTATATAGTCGCCTCGCTCTTAGCAGATTCGATTACCGTACACGTAAAATGTTTCCCGTAAAATACGTGCTCACTAAATCGTATCTCTCGCATAGATAGACTCGGGTCTATTTACAAGAGGCGCAACAGTGTTTAAGCAAAAACTACGGATACTCATTGCTACGATTCTGAATGCAATGAAGGAGGTTTAGGCCACAGTCCACCACGCTGGCCCAGTGCAGGTAGGCAGACTTCACATATCTTCGAGTTTATTATGAAGAACTTTCAGACATGCAGGTTTCCTCACGGTGTTTTCTTTCACCGTTAAAAAGAGGTTTAAAAAGTCAAAGATGTCCGCCTTGGGATCGATCTTGAGACCTCTGTGTGGCAGTCCTAAGGTCTCTCACTAGCAGTAGCCCAGTAACTGTTTTAATATTTATGAAGTCATCCACGCCAAGGAGAACTAACTAACTAAAGTAGTGAATGCGACTGCTGTGCATGAGGTCTCAAGTTCGAATCTCGGGTTGGGCCAACAAAAAGTTATTGGGTTTTTCTGTTAAGAAATCTCAATACGAGCCCGGAGTTAGGCAGCTGGCGGTGTTAGACACCCCCGTGCCGCGGAAAGCACGTAAAGCCGTTGGTCTCGCGCCTGATCTCTCTCCGTCGTGTCGGATTATCCGTCCCATCGGATCATGAGAATTAGGGAACAGAGGGTGCACTTGTGTTTGCGCAAATACTTGTGCACTATAATATCTCCTGCGCAGATGGCCAGTTTCCGTTAAGACTGGCCGTTGTGACCGAAATTCGGTCTAGAGGACATTATATAGTGCCTAATTCCTAATTTAAATGCGAATGTGAGTTTGTTTGTTTGTTTGTTACGCTTTTATGCCTTACTACTCTCAACCGATCATCATGAAATTTCACATACACGTTGTCAGTGGTACAGAAAAGGACATAAGGTACCTTTCATCCAGAAAAAATACTGTCATTAACCTAACCTTATCTAACCTAAACTAAATTTATGCGAACGAAGCCACGGGTAAATTTAGTATAAATTAAAGTCAGTCTCATACAGAGCTGTATTACTGTAATTGTTTCATACAGTGCTGTCTATTCTCGTCACGACAAAACATAGCCGTGCCGCGGGCAGCCATTGTGAATTATACGCTACTTTGTAACACAAATTATGCGATAAATAAAACGTTTTAGATATATCTTTGCTTCGCCTGGATTATCTATGCGTTACCTCACATACGGCGCTTTAATATGTCTAACCATTCATCCACTCTTAAGTTAGAATTATATACAAATATAGTTTTAATAGAAATTTTAACTATTATTATAAATGCGAATGTGAGTTTATTCTGCTCTCACGCCTTAATTACTCGACCGATCATCATGAAATTTCACATACATGGCAGAGTACGGAATAGAACATAGGGTACCTTTCATCCAAAAAAGTAGTTTTACTAAGCTAACCTCATCTACATTTTCGCGAACGAATCCGCGGGCAAAATCTATTTCTTTATAAACTAAACTCGTAAAGCATGTTGTTTATTACTACATTTTGGTACATATCCTCTATATTGTCTTTAATAGGATAGTTGACTTACAATTTTTTATTGTTTAAGTCAAAAAGTTACAACCCCCAAACTCTAAAACACAAGGTATTTTTGGAATATACTCAATAATAAATAAGATTTGTTTCAAATCTGGTACTAGGGGTAATTTTTAAATGAGGGAAAAAGGATGCTCGATACAAAGGGGATTATGATATCCCCACTATTTCTTTTCAACGTTTTTACGCCTTAATTACTCGACCGATCATGATGAAATTTGGCGTAGACGTTGTCGGAAGTACAAAAGAGGACATCGACTACTTTTTATCCAGAACTAAGAACTGTACCCTAGCGAGCGAAGCCGCGGGAAAACTAGCATGTTACCTATACAGGTATTTTTATCCTTTCTTTCGCTTATGCCATAGGCCTCTCCATAGGCCTCATCTTTGAAATTTTAGTTACGCCTGGCAAATTGTTATAATAATTGTGATATGGCCTAGTTGTGTAGTGTGATTTATCAACTATTGTGCGAGAAAGCCGTTATGGGGCACATGTGTGCAATTTCACGCAGATCGCTCGACCCATTCAGACGTGAAAGCGTAACAAATATCAACAAATAACTTTCGCAACCACAATTGTTAACATAATATATCAATATATAGGTATATACATAACATTATTTGACTGCCTCGATGGCGTAGTGGTAAGTGTAACCGATTGCCACGTCTGAGGTCGCGAGTTCAATTCCCACACAAGTCAAACATTTGTGAGCATGGACATGGATGTTTGTCTTGGTTTAGGTATGTTTCTATGTATAATATGTACGTATTTACAAAAAAAGTATATAAATATGTTTATCCATTGTGTAGTACCTACTCCTAGTACAAGCACTGCTTTGTTTGGGCTAGATGGTTTTGTGTATATGCGATAGAATATTATATTACTTCTAGTAGTTTTCCCGCGGTTTCACCCGCGTAAGTCCCGTTCCCGTGTGAATATCGGGTTTCACCCCTTTCACCCCCTTCGGGGTGAAATTTCCAAAAATCCTCTCTTAATGCTCCCCTACACTCTCCAAGGAACATACATGCCAAATTTCAGCTTCTTGCGTTCAGTAGTTTCGGCTGTGCGTTGTCTGTCAGTCACTCAGTAACGGAAGAGTTTTATATATATAGATTATGTTACTTTGTAATGATTACTTGGGTTGGAATTCAAAAACTTGCCTGAAATTTATCCCAAGCCTTATTACCTTCACTTCATCTATATTTGTAACCAAGTGTGCATAATTATGCTGAATAAATGATTTTTCTTTCATGCTATCTATATGTTTCAAGGAGATGTTATACAAACCTTACTATGCTAGACAGGTCGGCCTCACCCGCAGTGGGACTTAAGCGAACAGCTGCAGTAGTGCTCATTCACTTGTTAATTCCTCAATCGTATGTCACGTCGCTTATCTAACTGATTTAAATGAGGATTATTATAAGATACGATATGATAAGTTATGTTGTTGACATATTACACGCATGGTCCAGTAGTTAAGTTCGTCAATGATGTTATCTTTGGGGATTGATATATATATGAAGTCTGCTCGCCATTTATGCCTCCGTGGCGGAGCGGTAGTGAACTGCGACTGCTGTGCATGGGATCTCGGGTTCGAATCGCGGTTCGGGGCAACAAAAGTTATTGAGTTTTCCTGTTAAGAAATTTCAATAGCAGCCCGGAGTTAGGAAGTTGAAAGTGTTAGCCACCCCCGTGCCTCGAAAAGCACGTATAGCCGTTGGTCCTGCGCCTGATCTCTCGCCGGTCGTATCGGATTACCGTCTCATCGGATCATGAGAGTTATGGAACAGAGAGTGCACTTGTGTTTGCGCACAGACTTGTGCATTATAATATCTCCTGCATAGATGGCCAGACTCCGTTAAGACTGGCCGCCGTCACAAAAATTAGGTCTGAAGAACATTATTATGATATAAAGTAAAATGTAGTAGTATCTAGGGAAAGTTTTCTACGAGTCTAGATGATTTGAGATCGTAGATATATATATTTTTTAAACATTTTTTGGTTTTTGATGTTCTCTTGTGTGTAAAACCTCTTTAGCTTTTATAAAAAGAGTTTTTTAGTAATTTGGGATACAACTTACTGGTATTCTTATTACCCTCTCTGATGAAGTCGATGTGCTTGTGTTAGGAGGGGGTTCATGTCGGCAGTGCAATGGCTGGAATTCAAACCCACGATATTGCATTTGCGAGTCGAATGCCTTATCCATTTGGCTTCCGCTGTTTATATTCTACTAACGATCCGCCCCGACTTCGCACAGGTAATACAAAACCTTAACAAATTATACACCTACACGTTCCTCATGATTCATTCTGTCTATTGGTGATAACCGCATGAAAATAATATGTTCAGTCGTTTTTGAGATTATCGTGAATAGGTAGACAGACGCGGCGGGAGACTTTGTTTTATAATATGTAGTGATTTAATAATGTGAAAAAGCAAAATAAATATTAACACCATTTAAGCATTGATTATTTTTGTTTAATTATCGGTCTGTTAACTGTTCTTACGGAGAAATTGCTGGCTTATCCTCACAAGGCAAAATCGTTTATAAATTCCCTGCCCAACTCTTACATTGTTATTTTCTCTTCTAAAAAAAGACAACTCCCTTACTAGGAATAAATCCTGTGCCGCGGGAGACTTCACAATCATTCAGACAACGGACACAAAGCACACCCAGACTCGGAACAATCATTTGTGGTTCACGCAAATTTTGTCCCGTATGGGATTCAAACCCACAACACTCGGCGCGGTGGCAGTGGCGAGGGGACGTCTTAAGCCACTAGGCCATCCGTACAGTCTCAATAGAGTTACTTTCAAGGTTTATCACCTGAAATTCTTAAACAGAACATGTTAAAGAAAAATAATTATACACATAAACCTTTCTTCTAACGGAGTCTTACAAAATCTTTATTTATACATATTTACATTATTGATTTCTTAATAACAACGTAACATTTATTTAAATATTACAATTAATTGCTAATAAAGTATTTAGTTAAAGTCTAGAAATTCTGCTAAGTTATTGCCGTAATTAATAATTTTGACACCGACACAGACAAATAATAATGCACAAGAACAAAATGTCACAAATATTATTATTATTCTCGTTGTGACGGTACTTGGACACACAGCATCCAAGCATATCATAACATGTCATATCTTTTTGTATCTTAAGGTTTTTACGGACAGGAGACATGCTGTTGCGAGGTCCACCTGGGGCAACGATCTGTCTTATAGTTACAAAGAAGTGGTATGGCCGGATGCTGCGGGTCCGGACAAATATCGTAATGCAATTCCCACAAACAATGTGTGACTGTGCGTCAAATATTTTGATTCTTGCATGATGCAAGTAGCTGCTACGGGCTACATGCGCATGCTACTCTCGCAGGCTACAAGCGCAAGATAATAGTAATGGTCATTGGCAGATGACTCGCATGGCTTAAGTGTAAACCAACGAAACGAGGCATTTGTACGGGTTGCATGCATCCTGATGCAAGTAACCCGCGAATGTCTCACACAGCTGTTACTAACGAATACTACAAAAATTTGATTCAGCTATGAATAAATAGTTACTTCATTTGGTATTCTAGTTAGATAAGAATGTACCATATAAACCGTGTGTCAAGTATGACGCAGAAATAATCCCTAGAGTGACATATTTAACTTATTGAGAGGCAGTGGTACACCGGTGGCTAGACACAAAGGTTTTCAATTATGCATGGCATTCCAACAATGGACAGTTTAATACGATTGATGTGAACTGTATTCTAGCGGAGTAATTTTAAAATATCTATATTATTGTTGCAGTTGTAAGATGTATGTACACAAAATGATTAGTTTACAATGTGCTATTTATACTGTTGTCTGTACTTGAGTCTTAAAACTATTGTGAAGAGAGAATAAATGATTTTATTATTATTATATTACTATAAATATTTTTTTTTGATTTCGTTGTCTCAATTAAAATATAACTATTGCTATTTATTGTCTTCGATTATAAAATATGTAGTTAGATATTTTCACTTTTTTAATTATTTTCATAGCTAGCCTTGGGCCTATATCGTGGGATTTGTAGACATATACACCCACATTTATGATTTAGGTAAGGAAGCCTATTGCCGTATGCCAAGAGCATTTCCAAATTTCTTCATATTTTTAGTGCTGCTATCGTAAATTTTGCTACAGAAATACTTAATAATACTTTGTATGCCCCAGGAATCGAATACACGAGTTTACGGTTGCATACAAAATCTATACTAATATTATAAAGCTGAAGAGTTTGTTTGGTTGAACGCGCTAATCTTAGAAACTACTGGTCCGAATTAAATAATTCTTTTAGTGTTGGATAGCCCAATTATCGAGGAAGGTTACAGGCTATATAACATCACGCTACGACCAATAGGAACGGAGCATCAATGAAAAATGTTGCAATAACATGAAGCACACGAAGTTAGTTACGTGTTACACGGGTCAGCTAGTTAAATATAAGCTCAAATATAGATGACATGATTGCACGGATGGCGTAGTGGTTTAAGTGGTCACCTCGCCACTGCCACTGCGCCGAGTGTTGTGGGTTCGAATCCCACACGGGACAAAACTTTGTGTGATCCACAAATGGTTGATCCGAGTCTGGGTATTCTGTGTCTGTCTGTGTCTGTTGTTTGAATATTTGTAAAGTCCTCCGCGACACAGAATTTATTCCTAGTGCGAGAGTTGTCTTTAAAACAAAAAAGAGCATACAAAATCGACAATACAATCCATTAAACTCCATAAAAAATAAGTCAGCAGGACAACATTAACTTTCTCCACATCTTGCTAAACAAAACAACATTGTTGCAATCGGTATTTTAATTAAAAGAAAACTTTGATGCCTGTACGACAAAGTAAAATGAAATAAAAAGCTAAAGAATACCGGTGGCCGGCCGCCCGGCGAAACTGCAAAGATTAATGAGAATAAGACAGGTGTCTCCATTCGTCAGCAAAAAGTTATTTATTCTGGTACGATTGAAATGTTTTATTTATTTTGTATCATCGCTCCCGGAACATGCAAAACCAGGAATATTTGTATAACTGTGTAATGGCGAAACATGTTCTTAGGTGGTAGAGGAAATACATAATATTTATGTTTTTAAAGAAGTCCGTTCTTGTCGTTTCTGGAATATTCTTTCACGCTTGCAGTGAAATTTTTATTTTCTATTTCTGCCGTTTTATATCTTCATCTTTAAGTTTTTACCTGTGTACTCACCTGGTATTCTGAGAATTGACAAATAAATGAATATTAGTTATAGTGTGACTCTGTGACGCACAAAGTTATTTGATACCTCGATAGCGTAGTGGTCAGTGTAACTGACTGCCACGCCTGAGGTCGCGTTTTCGATTCCCGCATAAGTTAAACATTTGTGAGCATGAACATGGATGTTTGTCTTGGTCTGGGTGTTTCTAGGTATAATATGCATGTATTTACAAAAAAAAATTTATATGTATGTTTATCCATTGTCTAGTACCCATAGTACAAGCTCTGCTTAGTTTGGGCTAGATGATGTTGTGTGTATGTGATAGAATATTATATTATTATTATATTTTCATTATACAGGTGATTCTTATTCTACAGGATAATTTTTATAATCCTGTATTGTTATATTTCAATGATAAGACCCTTCTTATATGACACTTTTATTTTAAACTAGCTGACCAGACAGTCGTTGTCCTATCATTCTATACAAAACTATATTTCACGTAGGTAATTAAATTCAATATCAAAACGTCGATAATTTTAATTTTAATTAAAATACCATTTAAAGATTCGACATTTGCGGATCGTTCGCAAATTTTTATTCATGCACTTCATACATACCTTGCCCTAAAAATTACAAACACTGACAATTTATTTTATTTATATAGATAGAATTTAATTATGATCTAAATTACCCTAGATTTAGAATCTAATAAAACATTAGAATAAATGTTTAGTAAATAGGAAATAGGAATCAAATATAAAAAGAAACTATAAAATATCTCCGTGCCCCTTAGGTACACACTATCACTCATATTCATGAATCTGTCAAGTCTTAGAATACGAGACATAATTAATAATCTATTGTTTTAGGCTACCGGTGTACCGCTGCGACTTAATTGGTTAAATGCGTAAACATACCATTACATTTTATTAACTAAGTTATTTTCTATTTAATTTTTATTTAAAACAAAAGGGTTTTAATATCTCCCGCAGGCCGCACTAGAATGAATTCCTGTGTCGAAGGGGACATTACAAATGTTCAAACAATGGCGCTTAAAGCACTTAGACAGAACAATTGAGTATTTGTTTCTACACACTTTTTTTTATACAACTACGGTGGCAAACATTCGTATGGCGCACCTGATGGTAAATGGTCACCGTAGCCTATGGACGCCTGCAACACCAGAGGCACTTGCGCGTTGCCGACCCTTTGGCAGGAAAAGGAAGTGCGAAGGAGAAGGAGCGGGAAGGGGGAAAGTGGGTTATTGGGCCTCCAGCACTCTCACTCACCGAACGAAACACAACATTAGGAATTCTGCTATTTTACGTCGATATTCTGTGAGAGGGTAGTCCTTCCCCGGTCGAGCCGGCCCATTCATGCTGAAATCAGCGAGGCTCTTCTACACGGAAAACCATTTACACACATTTTAATCCTGCTTAGGCATCAACCCCATTTGTCGGACTCGTCTATTTAAACCACTATGGTATTTGTGCAGTCTATCATAGGTTATATTAGAGGCTCGTTGAAATATGTGTCTGTATGTCACGATGATGCCTGCTCGAGCCTTCATGACGTCATCTTGTGGGTCACGGACCCTCGTAGGCAGCTGCGTGGATACAATTACATTTAATAAATCAGCCAGTAATCATTGAATATGGATATTTTTATTATATAATCACATACATTATGTAATATGTTCATGTGATTCAATTAAATTTACCTTTAATTTATTTATGGACCTTAGCCAATGTTTCAATAAATAAATAAGCTGGCTAAAAAAACAACTGCCTTTGACTGCTTCGGTGACACAGTGATAGTCAGTGTCAATTCTGTACATGAGGTTCTGGCTTCTATGTTCCGAGCTGGTAAAGTGATATTGGGTTTTTCTAACAGGAAATTTAATTTATTATTTATAATATTCTATCACATACACACAACACCATCTAGCCCAAACTAAGCAGAGCTTGTACTATGAGTACTAGACAATGGATAAACATACATATATCCATTTTTTTTGTAAATCCATTCATATTATACGTAGAAACAGACAAGACAAGACAAACATCCATGTTCATTCGCACAAATGTTTGACTTGTGTGGGAATCGAACGCGTGGCAGTCGGTTACACTAACCACTACGCCATCGATGCCGCCCTCGGTAGTGAGCCCTTCCAATTCTCAGTACTGTACTTCCAATTCTGGAACTGTACCCGGTAGATAGCAAAAGGCTAGCCCTGTAATCCCTGTAATAGACCTTAAGCCTTAGCTAGCGTATTGTGAGAGTTATTCTCCACTGTCTTTTCTTTTGCCATTCAGGAATACAGAAAGTGACCTATACTAATATTATAAAAAGGAACGATTTGACATTTTGTTTGTTTTTTTTTATACAGGCAAGGTGGCAAACAAGCTTACGGCCCACCTGATGGTAAGTGGCCTATGGACGCCTGCAACACCAGAGGCATCACTTGCGCGTTGCCGACCCTTTACGAAAGGAAAAAGGAAGTGGGAAGGAGACGAAGCGGGAGGAGGGTAGAAGGTGATTGGCCTCCGGCACTCTCACTCACCGAACGAAACACAACAGTAGGAATACTGGTAACTCACGTCGATATTCTGTGAGAGAGTAGTCCTTCCCCGGTCGAGCCGGCCCATTCATACTGAAATCCGCGAAGCTTTACTACTCAAAATGTTTCTTTGTAAGGACTTAACTAAAAAAAAACTCTACTGATTTTAAAAATTCCTTTATCATTAGAGAGCTATATTATTATCGAGTAACATGGACAATATTTTATTTTAAAGTACTGTTAAACATAACCTATCTGATGCCGCACACAAAAGCTAATAGTCTATGATAAAATATCAGGTTTCCAGTGGAAGAGAAACCACGTATTCCTGACAACAGAACGATTTTTAGAGGACTTTTAAAATTGCCTGTATATCCTACTTCGCTAAACGAACAGCTATAATAGATTTAGCAGTCCCAACTTTCTTAGCGTTATAATACGAAATACAGTGGCCGACACAATTTTTTTTAACAGTCGTCATCCTATCTTTTTCTGTTTCCTGTGACGCGGAGGACTTGGTATTATAATTTCATTTACAGAAAGAGAGAGAGGGAGTATGCAATTTTTTAAAGACAAATGCCACTCTTACATTATTTCCTGTATCGCGGGGAACTTAACAAACATTAAAATCAGACACATAGAACACCCAGACTCGGAACATCTATTTGTTGATCACACAATTTTTTTATCCCGCGTGGGAACTGAACCCACAACACTCGGCGAAGTGGCAATGGCGAGGCAACCACATAAACCACTACGCCATACTTGCAGTCAATATATCTGGCATTCCAGCAATTTACAGATGGCAATACTTGCCACTCTTACTACCTTACCTTTTAAACCGCGGTGGCACCGCAGCGCCCAGAAACAATAGATTTTTGATTATGTCTGGTATTCTAATAAGACTTGACAGTTTAATAGTTACCAAATATTAACCATTCATCACCACCGTCCATTGGCGTATATAAGGAAAGAGCAGAAGCCCGTGATCATTCCAAATCGTCTGGTGCCCACACCAGGAACTTGAGTTTCAATTCTAGGCTATTTTTAGTAGACCATCTCTCTTTAGGAGCAAGGCCTTAAAAATAATCCTGGATACAGGTGTCTTCAATACTGCACAGAACGATTTCCATCTCGTCTCGTCACAACCAATAACATCGTACAGTAAATTAAATTCGAACATAAAAACGTAAACGAAATTGTAGATATTAAACAAAAGGTTTACGACCATATAGTTCTGTAAAATTTAAGATTTTATTTAAGTGTAATAAAATATATATTATGTGGCCTTTCATACACATATACGCGTTTCACACAATATCGCGTATTTGTTGGATATAAAACCAGTACCTATCCAAAATGCTATAATTTTTGTTAGGCTGAATATTTTAAATGTTTCATCGTATCACAGTGGCTTCGCTTGCGTAAATGTAGGTAAGTAGGTAATGTCAATTTTCTATCCCATGAGAATAGTTTTTTCTGGATGAAATACCTTTCACATAGAAAAGGGTACTGTTGCGGTAAGGACATAAGGTACCCCGTATGTCCTTTTCTGTCCTTTTCTGTCGTGTTGCTGACAACGTGTATGCGAAATTTCATGATGATCTGTCGAGTAGTTAAGGCGTGAAAGCGCAACAAACAAACTCACATGCGCATTTATAATATTAGTAAAGATTTACACCTGTATATCGAAGGGGAATAGGTATAGAGTTACACCTACTTTTTACCAGTTACCACATTTTGCCTTTAGGTCCCACGGGGCTAGCCATTGCTTTCTGGCAAATCTCCAGATGCCGAGCTGCTATTGATATATACCTAATATCACAATGACACTTATCCAGACCCGAGAATCTAACTTGAGACTTCATGGTCGTACGCCAACATAAGCGCAAACTTATACTATAGAACTAACAAAACAGTCTTGAGGTTACATAATAATTTAATAACCACCCTATTTACAATCCGTTCCACTGTTGGGCACAAGCCTGTTTTCATAAAGATTAGTCCAAAAATTACACGATTTCACTATTTCTAAAATATATATTATAATTTTCTAGACTTTACAAAAGCGTGAGGGCACAAGTACCAATCGCTCTTGCCCTTCGTTTATTTAAAACGTAGTTTGCAAGTTATTACTTAATATAAATCAACGTTATTTTGTTTATCACATTGAGAGACCTTATTCAATGATTTACTTTTTAAACACTACATTAAATTATGCAATAACACATTAACTGACATAGTGTTGAAATAATTATTCATTTTTCAAATTAAAGTGACATTTAACGTCACAGTCGTAATTTAAAATAACAAAAACAACTTTCAAAATTCGGTATAAATTTGTAGCAAATTGTAGCGATAAATTAAAGATAATAACCCTAAAACGCGGTTTGATAAAAATGTTCTAAAATTGATCATGGCGGCCATAAAATGTCATCAACAAAGGAGTAATGCGTTGTGACGTAACTTGTCACTTTCACTGGCATGACAAACTGTCAGTCATCACCTAGAGACTAATTAGTACACTACTGGCATGTTGACACTTGTACAATACCCTGACATACATCTTTTGTTCATAAACAGAGGAAAATATTAACCGTTTATGGTGGCAGAATACATAAATCTAGCGTCTACATTTTTAATTTATGGAGTCCGAAATTTGGGTCGCATTTGCTCCAAGTGCGATAATGATGTTTTTTATGAATAACATTCGTTAAAATTAATGAGCGTTAATTATTCTTGTATAATGGCTCGCAAGGAGTAATTAAAATATTAAAATTGTTTAATAGACATTTTTTGTATTAATGATAATTAATTTAGCAGATCTTTTAGAAAACTTATATGTTAATTAAAAACGTAGTGATGAATTTGTAATACTCGTCATGCTGCAAATTTACCATTACGTTTCATAAATATAGAGTTCACGGGATTTTGATTTTTTTAAAATATGTCATGAAAATTTTATTTTAACTATTTATATAATAGTTTAGCAATATAAATAACTAGCGCCAGTATTTTTATTTTTATTTATCGTGTATTTGCAAGGTTATAATTACAAACACTTCTAAACTAAGGAATATAACTGACTACATTTAGTGCTTAATTTATTATTATTAACTATTTGTCAAAAAAGTGATAACAATTCAAAGATGATCATTTATAACTTAAAGAAAGTATATTTAAATTAGAGTCTGGCTTAAGTCCTTGATGCCCAATTACAAATTTAATTTACCGTTTTGCATTATATTTATCGACTTATATCGTATTATTTTATAGGCTGATAAGAAATGTTAAGATAAGAGCGAGCTTACTGAATGAAGTTGCAATGTATCGCTCACATGATCGATAGCCTGGCATATTTTATATAATTGCTTTATTTCATCAAAGACATTGAATCAAATGTCTCATAAATATTCATAACAAATCATTCTGCTCAAGAAAAGGAAACGTTATGCAGATTAACTTATCAATATACGATTATAAACATGACAGTGACGTATAACATATCTTATAAAATGACATAATGCGATTGTGACAAATTTGTCATGTGAGTCATCGATTACGAAATCGTATGAACTTGGCATACTATCAGCAATCAATGGGTTGACCCTCACAAACTTTACGTGTAAATAGATAATAAATTATACATTTACTATCAGAAAGCATATAGTAGTAATCATTATCAGGCTATAATAGTCCACTGCTGGACATAGCCTTCCCCTAATGAGCGCCATAGCGCCCTGTCTTCAGCTTGCCGCATCCAGCATCTGCCTGCAGTCTTTCACTGATCGTCATCCCACCTGGTCGGAGGGCGTCCTACACTACGTAGTAATATTAGGGAACAAATTTATTTGGCAATTATTGATACAAATGTAAACATAGATTGGTTCATGTAATTTTGTAGATTTTTGACGATGACACGTGTAGTTATTTTTTTGAGTTTGATTTCCTTTGCCTGTTGAAGAAGTGCGTAGGTAACTATTATTTTCTAGAATACACCGTGGGATGGGAAACAATAAGTTTATACATATCGGTTAGTATATTTGACCTTGGACCTCGATATTGACAACATTAATTATATTGTATTTCATCACGTTTAATTTTTGGGTACGCCTACATTTCGCAAGGTGATGCGCGAATATGGAAATACTATTCTGAGGATGGGTTAAAAATTAGAATGATAATGGGCGCACCCAGTTCAATTATGGATGTGTCAGATTTTAATGTTATGTATGTGTGAAGTGTTGTAAATTGATAGTAATAACAGGTTTATGCATAGACTTATGCATGTATGTATATGATGAAAGGATAGACAGCATGCATACCTAAACAGTTATGTTTTAAATACAACAAATAGTCGTGAACCATTTTTTGTAACGTAACTAAATAAATAAGTTGTGATGATTTCACATCAAAGGACTAACCTAACGACTTAACAAGCGGTTGTCAATTATTTTCTGATAGTACGAATGAAATGGCATACAAGAAAACGGCGGTAACAGTATTAGATCGTTTCGCTCAGTGAGCAAGTGTTTCGTAGGCTCACATGCCTCTTTCATTTCTTACGTTGCATTCAATTCACAATGTCTTTCCTACGGTCAATAACCGAATAATACACTAAGTTTGCAATACCATGGAAATTATCCTCATTTACAAGTTGCAGTAACTATTTAGAATCGGGCGAGCGTCAGGCGTTTGCTACGTTGCCAGTATTAAGAAAAAACTGTCACAACTCTTAAACGTTACAATTTTGCGACGATCACCAATTCCTTTTTTGAATATTCAAAACTTCGACGCCATATTTAAATAGATCGAGCGTACAGTCAACAGCTATTCCCAGTACGTTGTGGTTATTTACATAGCTTTCCACCTTTGTCCTGGTGTTAGCTCACGCACTTTTGTCTTTAAGGAGCCATGTTGACACAGATGCATTCCTATTGTAAATGTAAAAGTTAAATAAAAATGTCACGCTCAACTTAAGTTTTAATATTCATTACGGTTTACCGTTCAGAATTTGGTATTTCGTTGTATTTGTAAAGTTTGGTGTGTGGTTTTGAATAGAAGGATGAAGTGGACAAGGTAACAGCCATGGAATATATAAATTGTTTGCTATATCGTTCAACAGTAACTTATTGCCTAATATATGTACCTAGCTGACAACTAACAAACATATTTAATTATATCTGACTAGGAATAGTGTGATTAGAGAGAGATGCGGCATGAAAGTGGATATAGTGATAAGAATAGAAAAGGGTATGTTAAGCTGGTTTGGGCATGTAGAAAGAATGGACGAGAAAAGATTGACTAAGAAAGTTTATAAGGCTAGTGTGAATGAAATAGTCGCAAGAGGAAGAACCTGGGTGAACGTTTCTCGATTAGATCGGAGGCATTCTGGACAAAGGCCAGTTTAAGATCACTCTAAACAGACGAGCGTGTATGAGGAATGTGATGAAAGTTAATGAGGCCAGAGAAATGTGTCAGGATCGTAGCAAATGGCAATCCGTAGTCTCTGCCTACCCCTCTGGGAAACAGGCGTGAATCTATGTATGTATGTATATCTGACTAAAACGGTTAAAGGACGCTTATGATATGGCCTTTCTTAATAAACATACTCTAAGCTGCCAACATACTAGAAGCATAATTGCCGTGTGACCGTGGCCTCCAATTCTCATGTCAACCGAATTTTTCTCTTTGCTACTAAAGGTTTCATCCTAGCACCTCAATATTATGTGGTTTGTGTTTATGGGTATATTAGAATTTTAAATGCCGATTTATGAAGTAAAACGTGGATTGGAGTCATTAAAGAAACTGGCGGAAGCCATATTGGCGTTTAGCATGATGGACGTTATGGTCAGAGCCGAGCGGTATTTTTTTCCAGGTCTAGCTTAGGATAAACATTATAAGGCACTAATCGAAGCGAGCCACCGATTTTGTTCGGGTTGCTAATAATATACCTATAGCTGATGTCCAAATAAAGTAACATTCAAATAATAACCGGGTTTTTGAAATAGTATTGTAGAGTGGCGTCGAAAATCACCACACATCTACATGCATACAAACTCACATAATCTGCACTCTCTTTTTATAATATTACTAGCTGTTACCAGCAACTTCACCCGCGCGGGATTTAACTAAAAAAAATTTTAATAAAACTAACCTAAGTTATTTCTTAGAACATCAGCTATCTGCCCGTGTAAGTCCCGACAAAATCCGTCCAGCCGTTTCAGAGATTAGCCGGAACAAACAGACAAAAACTGTACTGTATATACTTTCATATGCATTTAGTAAAAAGCTGTTATTTTGACATTACAAACAGACACTTCAATTTTATTTATTTATGCAGATTAGTATAGGTAGATACCGCTAAACATGGATAATTATTGCAAGGCCACAAAACACCATCCTTGTTACCGCAAACACCGGTACCGGTAACAACTTATAAAACATAAAATGTCTGGGCTATTAACTAGCTAGGGCCTATGTGCTTTCACATTAATTGACACTAGACCTTAAATACACACATAATTGATTTCTATCTGTTATACCTGAACAAGTATAGCTAACGATATTGTACACCGTTTAACACTGCGCCGAGCGAAATGTGCCAAAACAGGCGGTCACAGTTAAGTGAATAAAATAAACACTTTTTGTTTAATACAAATATAAAATATACATTTACCATAACAATGTATGTGTTTATAATTGCTCCGTGTAAAAAACTTAAAATAATTAATATTTTCGCCTACAAAATTACGTAAAAATGCAAATACTTAAGCTCGTGTTACGTGATTTTTAGATTATAACAGCAGAAATCTATTCTATTTTACAGCTTAAACGAAACATAAATAGTTATGTTACAATTTCTCCGTACCAAATATTTAAGGTATTGGTTGACAATAAAGATACATACTTATCAAAAAAGCACTTCAAATCCTCATACAATTTTACTATGACCGCCGCGCGCCGATTTGAATATGCGCCGCATGAGCTCTGTCATTATCTGTCTTACGCTCGGCGCAGTCTTAAGCAATAAAACACTCCTTTTTCATGTCACAAGATGCATAATTCAGAATTTATTAACTACTAGCTGACCCGTGCAACTTCGTTTGCTTCGCAAAAGAGAATTTTCCTCGTTTTTGCAACATGTTACATTGATGCTCTGCTCCTATTGGTCGTAGCGTGCTTTTATATAGCCTATAACCTTCCTCGATAAATGGGCTATCCAATATTAAAATAATTTTTCAATTCGGACCAGTAATTCCTGAGATTAGCGCGTTCAAACAAACAGACTCTTCAGCTTTATAATATTAGTGTAGAAGTGTAGATTTCTCTTATAGAGTAATAAATTATAGTTTATTGGTATTTTCATTCGTGTTGCCATTGCATTAAAATGGCACAAATAGAGCAGTAGATTTAGTGCTTACTCTGTCATTACACCATTACAAGGGAGCGGGATCTATGGGTTTTTTTAATTGCTTTTTATACCGCTATGGTGGCATACAAGCATGGTACCACCTGATGGTAAATGGTCACTGTAGCCTATGGACGCCTGCAACACCAGACTAGTTGCCGACCCTAGGAATAAAAAGAAGTGGGAAGGAGAAGGAGCGGAAAGGGGAAAGAGGGTGATTGGGCCTCCGGCACTCTCACTCACCGAACGAAACACACACAGTAGGAATACTACTATTTTACGTCGATATTCTGTGAGAGGGTAGTCCTTCCCCGGTCGAGCCGGTCCATTCATGCTGAAATCAGCGAGGCTTTACTACACTAAATACTACCTATATATCTATATATAACTTATCAGATCTACTGATAAAAAAGAGGCGTCTTTTGTGAAGATTGTTAAATCTTTTTTCGCACCTTAGGGCAGAGTGCCAGTTGTCTTCAATGAAATAAAAAATAAATGCTTTGCAAACTCATCAAAGCTGGCATTAATTCTACCTAGAGAGTATTTAAAAGTATTGTGAATTAACTGAAGTAACTATATGCTAGTTCTTTACGTATTTAACGCATACTTGTAATGAAGGAAATGTATTGCAGAACGGAAAATTCCGTTTTAGGATTTTCGCAAATATACACTTTCAGAAGTCTTAAGGCCATAAAAATTAGCTTCTTATTTTAAATACATATAATATTGTCTTCTGTTTACGCGAATATTATTCATTGGAATTAAACTACTATATACGGATTTTATCGCGTTGTTTATTTGACACTTTATTACATAATTTTGAAAATTTGTTACACTACTATTACTATTAAACTTTACTAATTTTTAAGCTAATTATATTGTTATAAAATATACTTAGATTTGATTAAAAAAAAAATTGAATTAAAACATCGGGGAAAGTGTAAAATTAAATCAAATCTAAATAGTTTTAATAACAATATAATTAGCTTAAAAATTAGTAAAGTTTAATAGTAATAGTAGTGTAACAAATTTTCAAAATTATGTAATATAGTGTCAAATAAACAACGCGATAAAATCCGTATATAGTAGTTTAATTTCAATTATATACATATGTTAGTTAAATAATAATAATAATAATATTCTATCACATACACACAACACCATCTAGCCAAACTAAGCAGAGCTTGTACTATGGGTACTAGACAATGGATAAACATACATATATACTTTTTTTTGTAAATACATACATATTATACATAGAAACACCCAGACCAAGACAAACATCCATGTTCATGCACACAAATGTTTGACTTGTGCGGGAATCGAACCCGCGACCTCAGGCGTGGCAGTCGGTTACACTAACCACTACGCCATTGAGGCCGACGCCGTAAATGCTTTAGATATGTATATTTTTTATTTAGAAATATACTGCGCCTCTGTTAATAGGCGAATGCCTAAACCTACGGACGCTTAACACTATAAGGAACCACTAATCCTTCAAAATGAAAGTTCACTACAATCGAGTAGATAATATATATTCTTTGTGTTTCTAAGTTTTATTATAAGCTTCAGGGTTCCGTCAATTTCATCTGTTTTGTTTTTACTCTTTTAATCAAAGCCTAACATCACATATGATATACCACGGTGTATATTTTACAGCGATTTTAATTAAATTCCAGCGTTAACCTTGGTACGAACACACACAGACACACACATGTTACAATCACACACACGGATACACACACGCATAAACGCACACATAGGTACACACACAAGAGTGTAAAACGGGAGCATGGTGTGTATACACTCGTAAATTTACCAGTTGTGACATTATTTGGGACGTACGTGACTAGGTAACGGCATGAGATACAAGATTACAGCGATATTTAAAAAGTAATTTTATTATTCACACATGTTATATTTTTAACTTTTACTGAAATAAGCTATTAGCTCACTGAATTCTCTGTCGTTTACATATAACCTGAAAATAATATATATTTCGGTTAGTATATATTTACAATATTTATTTAAATATGATAGCGTGTGAAAATATTGCATTGCATTTATAATATTAAGTGTGCAGCAATAAATAGGATTGTATAAAAAAATTGTTTTATTTCTGTGTTTTGATGGTGATTTTAAATGACGCCCCGTCATTTAAAATCATCATCATTAAACATACTGAATGTGATAAAATTGCAATATTGTCTTCATTTTTGGAACAGCAACGATGGTATTATCCTACCCCATTTATTTTAAAAAGAAATCGTATATATGTGTTTCTATGTAACCTCATTTAAATTATCATCCATCTACTTCTAAATATATTCAGGCAGTATTTCCTTTTTCTTTTTAAGAAATACATCTCCCGCACTAGAAATTATTCCTATGCCGCGGGGAACTTTACAAACATTCAAACAACGGACACAAGGAACCTCCAGACTCGGAACAACCATTTGTGGATCACACAAATGTTTGTCCCGAGTGGGGATCGAACCCACAACACTCAGCGCGGCAGCAGTGGCGAGGCGACCTCTTAAACCACTACGCCATCCGTGATTTCAAATAGTATCATAACAAACTCGCCCCGCTAGCTCTTCTAACATGTGCTACGCAAAACTTTCACAATTAATTTTCGCGGGATGATCTCACCTAGCCTTGGGGTTGCATTTTATTTTATTGCAGCAATAAAAGCCGCCATTTTGGTTTGTCGTTGTGAACAATGAGTTTGACCTTCGGACATTAACTGTAAGTGCATCAATACCGTTTTTATGGGACCGCCCGCGATGGTTACCAATAGACAATTTCGTTGTGACTCTTTAAAACAGCAGCGGTTTTGTTATTGTCCATAGTTTATCAATCTATACTAATATTATAAAGCTGAAGAGTTTATTTGTTTGGTTGAACGCGCTAATCTCAGAAACTACTAGTTCAAATTGAAAAATTCTTTCAGTGTTGGATAGCCCATTTATCGAGAAAGGCTATCGGCTGTACCTATAACATAACGCCAATAGGAGCAGAGCATAAATGAAAAATGTTGCAAAAATGGAGAAAATTCTCTTATGTGAAGCAGACGAAGTTGCGCGGGTCAGCTAGTTATAAATATAATTGTAGAATATAGTTGACCACGACGCCATCTGTGCAGTCCAATTGGTCGCCATATCCGAATTTCAAATCGGAAAACTTTATTAGACAGCCGGGTAAGACCACAGTTTTCATCGACGATTTTCTTCCGCCTTTCAGTCTAATTACAGTTTACGTCCAATGTAAACAAATGATGCTAGGGCAGTGGTCGGCAACCTGTGGCTCGCGAGCTGCATGCGGCTCTATGAATCCTCGGCCGCGGCTCTTCTACGAAATGTATAGTGCAGGCAAGGAATATGACTTCTTATCTTGCCTTATAAGTATGAAAGAAAATTTAATTTCAATTTACTGTTAGTTAAACTAAGACTTATCCGACAACGGCTAGCTCGAGAGTGTACTTTAAATCCTAATTTTTCCCTTAATAATGAGCCCTGCTAAAGCAAAGCTTAAGTTTAAAAATCAATATAATACATAATACAATACTCATAGCCAGTTGCACTCACTGATCGGTAAACAATTAGCGAGGTTAAGCAACGTTGGGTGCGGTCAGTCTATAGATGGGTGACCGACTTAGTGGTATTTCATCTGAGCGTCTCCGTGTTTCGGAAGGCACGTAAAAAGTCGGTCTCGGTTGTTGTCAAATTGACAGCAGTCGTTAAGCCATGTCAGAGGCCTACGGGCGGCTTGAACAACTCTTGACAACAGGTTGGCCACTAACCACACGAAAAGAAGAAGAAGAAAAGGAAAAGAATAAGAAGTTAAAAAAATGGCTCTTTGAACAGATGTCATTTGTGGGTCGTCTATATTTGGCTCTTTTTGACGACAAGGTGCCGACCACTGGGCTAGGGTAAGGAACATAAAATGATAAATGTTCTGTAAAAGACGCTACGCTATAAGTGCGTACACAAACTTTATTATAACAGACTTATTACAGACTTACATTTGCCCGCGGCTTCGCTCGCGTAGGAGTAGGTTGGGTTATGTTAGTAACAGTACTTTTTTAAATAAAATATACCCTATGTTACTTGGTGATATTATAGCTATCTAATGAGTAAAGAATTTTTAAATCGATAGAGTAGTTTTGGAGTTAAATCCTTACAACCAAACAAGTCAATAATAAATCGAAACTTTCCTCTTTATAATATTAGTATAGACTAGCTTTTGCCGACGATGCGACGCCTCGAATTAGGAAGTGGGACCTTATCTATATGTCGGAGACGGTCATTAGTACGGTTACGAAACGCGGCACGTTAGTGAAGATGTGGCAGCACTGTTACGATGACGTCAACACGCAGCCAACTTCACATGCTACGACAGAGCCTACTTAAATGGAGGCGCCCTATATTCGACGGGAATCATTTTACCGTCGGCGAGTGCGGACCTCCTCGCTATGAACTGTCATTCGTTTCGTGCAATACATTCGTGTTAATTTATTGTGAAGACAATAAAAGTGATTAGTGTGTATTTATTGTTTCACTTTGCCGGATCACCCTATTGTACGCCCGCACTATGTCAGTCGATTGTGTTACTGAAGCACTCTCTATATCGAACATATATTTTTTTTTTTTCATGTAGGAAGCTGTTTTAAATGTGTGTATAGGTGTGCAACTCACTAGCTGACCCGCACAAGTTCGTCTGCTTCACATAATAAATTTTACCCGTTTTTGCAACATTTTTCATTGATGCTCCGCTCCTATTGGTCGTATGTAATGTTATATAGCCTTCCTCGAAAAAGAGCTATCCAACACAAAAATATTTTTGAATTCGAACCAGTAGTTCCTGAGATTAGCACGTTCAACCAAAGAAACAAACTCTTCAGCTTTATAATATTAATTTAGATTTATTGGGGCTAACTGAATTACCGAGATGTCATATTGATGATTGCGGAGTGTACTCGACCTGATGTCAAGCAGTCGTGATGTCCACAAACAGAGCAAAAAGCAAACTAAACACCACATCCTTACTTCTGCATTCGTTCCTCATAATTCGTCCCAAGTGTAGAAATACGCAATCTTCCAAAAATTGTTACCTATATGCCCCTAAATTTAAAAATATCTTAATGTAATGTTCCTATTTCGTACCAAATTATATTCCTTTATTGATTATGTTATTATTGTATAGATTTTTTGTTGTAGACACAGCGACACATCAACCTAGACTGTTTAGACTTTGAACTATTAGAAGTTGAACGCTGCGAATCGTGCGAGAGAGTGCGTTATATTTTTGTTATTTTGTCTTATTCAAGCTGAACGGGACGCGACGCCTTATCATTACATCGACACCACTATGCACTGTCCCTCGCCGACAATTCTCTATTTTGTATGTAGCGTAGTTATGCGTATATAGGGTGTCTAACTTGATGTGTAGTGTGTACCGTCAACCGAAAAATATTTTCAAATACCTTGTTGATCTCACGGCAGAACTTGAGGCTTATGATAGCATGACATCGCGAACCCGACAACGAATTTAAAATTATTTTTAACCATGTTTTGTTTTGCTTACCTACCATATGCACAGAAATGTAGAACGAAAAAGGAATAATTCAAAAAGAGGGGGCGATTGAGGAATATTTTAGAACGTGGGGAGAAATGTAGGGGCATATGCGGGAATACCCTATTTTTATGGTCTTAGGAGGTGTTTTCGCCGCCCTGCTTGAAAGACCCTGATATATTTTTAAAAGAAACCAACATATATAAGTTTACAACGCTAGTAAAGCAATTTCTTGCTAATAAAGCATACTACAGTGTGAAATAATATCTCGAAGACAAATATGAAATTCAATGATTCGCTATTACATGACTCATACATAACTAAATTGACTTGACCTATATATTATTATCTAAATTGACTTGTGTAATGTGTATACATTTAGTATATCAAAATATCCTAATCGATTATTTACTGTTCTCATCTCATTAGGTACTGATTTATTTAAAATTCCATTAAGTTGTTGTTGTGACCTTTGAATATGTACACTATCATTCCTGATGATCCTGTTGATTATTAGAGCGTATATAAAGCATCCTCTAACCCCATCAAAGAGAGTCCTGTCCAATTCAAATTTAAATTCAAAATAAATTTATTCAAGTTAGGTTACAAGGTAACACTTATGAATGTCAAAGTTACACACATTTTTTTCTGTCAATTTACATTTACTGCCACGTTCACCAAAGCAAGGGTGCAGGGCTCATGAGAAGAATGGACAAGAAACTCATGGCCACTCTTTTTAATTGCCAAGTTTTTCGTTTACAAATCATAACAGCTGTAAGGTGCTGCAACCATTTCTCCATGAACTACGCCTGAACATACTCAAGCATTTAATAAAATTTGATGGTAGCCTCTAAAGCAGCAGTATGGTAAATAGGAGATGAGATTAGTTGAGCGAGTACCATCTCGGTTCAGTCTAAAATATATTGTTAGATACATACGTAATTGCTGCTTTATTATTTGATAAAGACCCCTCGACCACCCAAACATTACACTTGTATAATTAAAACGATGACATGGATTATATGATATTAATTAATATTCATATTATTTTTGATTATGTGAGCAAATATAACTAGAGCATGTTTAAATAATATAATAAAATATGATGAATATCGCATGCCAAATGGCGGCATATGGCAGTATTATATATTTATTCTGTAATTGATAAAACTATGTAAACACCAACTGTATCAATCAATATTCGCTATGAACTATTTGAAAAAATAAAAGGAATGTATGACAGTAAGTATTGTCGATGATAATCTTTCAACCTTTTCCGATATTATGGTGGGAGCGCAGGCCTGCATGCTGATTAGTATATGCTCTTGGGTTTCGTCTTAAACAAAATAAGCTTTTGAATTCTTACCGGACTAAGAACTGGATGAAATAAAATCTGTGACTGCATCCAGTTGAATATTTATTGAGAAAATTACCTGAAATAAAAAAATATTAATTTAGCAATTGTCGGTTTATTAAGTTGGTGTCAATACGAAACACCTAATCACAGGAGATTTAATCGAGGGCCGAGTGTTTAATATCTTCACGGGGCACAAATTTGTGTTGCCAGTCTGGGTGTTTTTTGTGTTCGATGTTAGAATGTTTGTAAAGTGTAAGTCGGAAGATGACGTATTAAAGGAATTTGTCTTTGACTTTGAACATAGTCATTTGATTGGCAACATCGCCACTAAGCCACGCTAAGTGTTCCCTCGCACACACATTTTTTTTAGAGACCTCTCCCGCACTAGGCATAAATCCTATGTCACGGGGGACAACATGGCAACATTTAAGACAGATAATAACAGAGCTCGTGCGGCGCATATTCAAATCGGCACGCGGCCGCCATAGAAAATTGTATGGTGCATTTGAAGTGCTTTTTTGACAAATATGTATCTTTATTGTCAACCAATAACTTAAATATTTGGGACAGACCAATTGTACTATAACTATTTATGTTTCGTTTAAACTGTAAAATAGGATTGATTTCTACTGTTATAATTTAAAAATCAAATGCAAATTTATGTAATTTTTTAGGCGAAAATATTAATTATTTTAAGTTTTTTACACGGAGTAATTGTAAACACATTCATTGTTATGGTAAATGTATATTTTATATTTGTATTAAACAAAAAGTGTTGATTATATTCACTTAACTGTGACCGCCTGTTTTGGCACATTTCGCTCGGCGCAGTTTAAAGCAACAGATACAAAGAACATCCAGACTCGGAACAAACTTTGTTTTTCGTATTTTTTTGCTCGTCTAAATGATCGCACTCCGCCTGATGGTAAGCAGTCGTATGGTCTAAGAGCAGTGGCCTCCACACCGTCCTTATAGCAGCCGAGGCGATGTTGAGGTCTCTACTTTGACAGCTTGAGAAAGTGCTTTTTCACGCCCCGATTAAAGGACCCAGGATTGAAGTAAGAAGGAAACACGTGCCCTGGCAGAGAATTCCATGCCTTGATCGTTCTGCAGAGGTATGAGGACCCAAACTTGTTGGTACGCGCTCTAGTCGACTCTACCGTGTAAGGATGGCATCTGAGCCCAGCACGCGTTGTTCTAGATAGGAAACGGGAGGGTTCGTCCCGTGTGGGATTCGAACCCCCAATACTTGGCGCAGTGGCAGTGGCGAGGCGATCATTTAAACCAGTACACCATGTCGTCAACTTTATTAATCAGGAATGTTTTAGCGTCAGAGAGTTGTCCTAATTATAGCCTGTCCGTCTACAATATAGGTGGCTCGGTTATGCGACCACGTCTTCGCGAACCATTAATGTCGCATATCCTGCCCCATATGCGGCATTGGTGTAGAGTGGTTACTAAAATACTAAATGAGCGACTATCTGTGGGTAACAATATAATGCTAGTATCTTCTATAGAAAGAACTGTAAACTCCGAACAATTACTAGCCGACTACCAAACGAGAGAACGATTAAAAACTACTAAATGGATGGAAACTACATTTTTAATATTATAATATTATGGCATACATTAAAAACAAGAACGTGATGTAAAGAATTGTTCTGAGTGGGGAATAGTAGAACAGTAAACATTGAAGAACAAGTTGATTTATAATGGAATAAAAAAATTTTAGTTCGGCAAAGCCAATGCATGCACCGCCGATGCGATTTTGAAAAATGTTTATGTAAGGTCTATACATATGATAGTACACTAAAGTCTACTGGTTACTTAACATTTAAAATAGGTATAATTATATAATATTATTTATATATCATTTAAACATTGACGTCATAATTATTGCCAATTTTAATTTAATCAAGTATATACTATAATTATTTATTGATAGGTAGTAAATTTGTTATTTGTGTCTGTAGTGGTATCAAGTACCTTAGGCTTGACAAGAAGGACACAGGACAACCTAAAATATCACGTGACTAAAAGCAACGCTAAACAACTAAATACTAATAACTGCTAAAACACAAGCAGCAAAGGAGTCCTGCGTCCTCACAAAGGGTGGACTAAATTCCATTCATGCTGAGTGCTAATGGCCAGTGTTAATTGTTATTGCTAGGAGTGATGCGTAACAATAATACCTTACAACACAATACAAAAGAAACGTGTGTCTCAGATAATCTTAAAATAGGAATAACGCATTGTACCTATTTTACCTACATGCAGCCAGTATTTGTGTTCAAGTTCATCACATTCGAAATTCAAAATAAATAATTTGAATTACATGAACTGTCCAAATTCAAACAAATAGCAGAACTGTATTTATCAAGGCCTTTCTGGTACGATTTTTGAAATTCGAATGATAATATTGTTTCTATTGTTAGCATAATAAAGTGAACAAAATTTTTGTAATTTGCTAACGTTAGATGAACTTATAATCATATTCATATCTACAGCTACACATAAAGACGAAATTTATAAAAAAAAACGGAATTCGATTCAAATAAAGGTGGTATATATACTATGGTAGTATTGTTTGTAGCTCGTGGGTACAGGTTTGCTGTCGAAATGCCGAAATGAATAATAGCAGATATTCTAGAGATTAAAGCTAGAGCAGATAATATAATAAAAATTAGAGCATAATATAACACCAGCTTTACAATATTGGACACGTACGCATATTGTTTTATACTCACTTACCAAATGCAGTATTTGCGACATCATTTGCGTTATAAAAAACATTAAACGTAGGTATTCTAGTAGAGTACCTGCTAAACAGACTGATTTGAGTAAGCCGAAATATCAATTATGATAGACATTAAATATTACCTTCGCAGAAATATATTGTACCAAAGAAAAATAAATGTCACAATAAAAGAAACACGTGCTTCTTACATAAATCAAGCTGTCAATGATATTTTCCTCGAAAAACAACACAATGTGAGGAATATCACAGAAACTATCAAAGGTGATCTACTAACACATTTTAGCGAACACAAATAACTCGAAAGTATGAATGAAGTATGACAGAACGTGAGTGATTCATACCCATTCATTCTCGTTCGCTATTTCAAATTAATTTTATAATTGGAACAAATTGGATGTTTTATTTTTCAAAATATATGAGTGACAGGCTCATCAACATTTAGCGTATTCTTTTTGTATCTTTCTGTATGTTGCCATTGTTTTGTTTGGTTTGACTTTAGTTGGAATATGTTCAATTTACTTTGAGGTATTAATTTTGCATATTTTTTAATCCTATATAGTAAAGACGCTGAAATATATTACTCCATAAATTACTTCACGTATTTAATTATACCTACTGAATCTAGTCCAAGAAGAACGCAACATTTTTGAAACAACACAACAGAAGAGGAAACATATTTGGCCACCTTATAAGACATGATGACTTCATATGAAACATCCTAGTTAGAAGGAAAAGTGGAAGGAAAGAGAAGAAGGGGCAGATCCAGAAGGACATTCACTGACCAAATAAAAGAAAAGGCGAGGGTGAAGTCTTTTAAGGGGGGTCAAGGAATTGGCCGTAAATCGAGAAAGATGGCGAATACTCCACCGACAAAAGCAATGCTCTTAAATATGAAGAAGAAGAATTATACCTAATTGTTATAACTTTTTATATTAAAACCTATTTAAGTCAATGTATAAACCTTGCGTCAAACAGAAGGAAGTTTATACTTGTTTTGTCTCATAACAATAAAGCCACACAATTATCCAAATATTTGTCTAAGGCGTCTAAAACTGCCTTTAACTTCACGAAAGCAAAAGCGACTAAGATTAGTACTATCTCTATTTGTAAACACGAGGGAGTAAAGACGTGTAAGTACGGTTATTATTAGGTTCCTTTTATGACGCCTTTATTGGTCAACGCATAATATCTTTAGTTTACAGGTTACCTTGGTTTATATTAAACCCAACTTTTCATAGTATTTATAAAAAACGTTACTGGTTTTGTCCTTTACATTATACAGGCTTGCTATAATATAAAATATGAAACAGTATTTAGTTTATTACATACATCTTTATTAAAATGGTAATTACATCGTTATTCATAATCTTTTAATTTTATCCGACTAACTTTCTATGAAAGTTAAAGTCTTTACTTACAATATTTAAAATTAGTATCAAGGGTACAATGTTGCTCTAGTAACCTAGATTATCTTTAGTATTATGCCCTGGCTAAATAAAATTATAAATTTTCATTTATTTTGATCTAAATCTTGGTCGTGGTAGGTTTGAAATAAATAACATAAACCCAATGTTGTAAAACTTTATAAGCAAAAACTCTTATAACAAAATAATACAATACATTTAAAAATCGAACACAGGAAGCACTCAAAAAGCCCGAAGTGATGCACAACTGAAACTTTATCCCTTTGATGTTTTATTGGTGAAGGAAACAATGGGATCGTGACCGAGCATTGGCATTATACATAGTGGCCTGTGCCTGTCCACCGACTATTTTTGGCGCCAAGCTTGTATTAGTACCACAGATGTAAAACTTAAAAGGAACTTTGGCACAAACTTACTTATTTCTACCACAGAGGTTTTATACTTAAAAGTTGAAAGAAGGTTTAACGAATTTTGGTAAATGTGGTTGTGACTAAAAACGTTCGTAACAACGAATGGTGGTCTAAATTCTGGCATTTGGTGGGCCGACGCGATAGCCATAAAGGCTGCCTTTGTAATTTCTAAGGCGTGAAATTCAGTATGAAAAGATTCTTTGTGGTTTTCTTCATATCAAGCGGAACTAATTAATCTTATTGGTCGTAGTATACGCAATATAAAAAAGAAGGAAGTTGTTTGTTTGTGTTTTTGTGGCAATACAATGACGATACGTGTGATTGTTATGATATTCCTAGCTTTCAATAAATATTTTGACCAAAGGTTTTATTGTCAACGTGTCTTTTGTACAATAACACGATAAAAATCATTATTTTCGATAAAATAAATAAAGTAAATAACGTAGTTCTTATTTAGGTAAAATAATATAATATTAAAAAATAATAAATTTTTATAATAGATTTTTTACTTTCGTATTTTTATAACTTCTTTCTACAACATAGGCACTCATTATAGGAATGTGTAAACATAGTGCAATTTTTTAGATTACATGCAATGAAACTGAAGTTTGCGCCATACAAAATATTCGTTTTTTTATAAATACATATATCTACTGCTCTAGAAATAATTCCTGTGCCACAGGGGACTTTAAAGTCATTCAAACAACGGACACAAAGAACACCCAGACTCGGAACAACCATTTGTGGATCACATAAATTTTTGTTCCACTCGAGACAAAACTTGTTGTATGCGTGTTGTGGATCGAACCCAGAACACACGGCGCGGCAGTTTGGCGAGGCGACCACTTAAACCACTGCGCCATCCGTGCAAATAATTACATACATATCTATTGTATATAATATCATCGATTGGAACTCTTTTTAATTAAATATACAACATGTCACAGATATAACGCACGACCTCAAACACCCCAATTAGATTATTAAATCGTAATAATAATATAATCATTAAAATTTTATTTTGATGTACTTAAATATTTTAATTTAACGAATTAGTTCTCCTTATTGTGCGCGGATATATTACAATAAATCTGGACGATGTGGCGGCCACTGCTCTTAGACCACACGACTGCTTACCATCAGGCGGAATGTCGTCATTATGACGAGCAAAAAAAAAAACTCACTTTTTTGCCTTTTTTGCATCAAAAACCTTATTGCCTTGAATTATGATACATTTTCGTTTATTTCAGCTGTTTAATAAATGGGTGACTATAATTTAATTCGTTTTAATTATTTTAGGTATAAACAAATATATATATATATATATATGTATATTAACGAATTTCGAATATTCCTTTTTCGAATAACGAAATCGAAAAATTTACGGCCTCGATGGCGTAGTGGTTAGTGTAACCGACTGCCACGCCTAAGGTCGCGGGTTCGATTCCCGCACAAGTCAAACATTTGCGTGCATGAACATGGATGTTTGTCTTGGTCTGGGTGTTTCTATGTATAATATGTATGTATTTACAAAAAAAAAGTATATACATATGTATGTTTATCCATTGTCTAGTACCCATAGTACAAGCTCTGCTTAGTTTGGGCTAGATGGTGTTGTGTGTATGTGGTAGAATATTATAGAATATTATTATATTATTATTAAAAATTTCTGGCATTGATTCAGTACCCGATTTTGAACAAACTACTTTCAGGATGTGCGTTTATTATGTTACATGTTGTATATTATTAAAATAAAATTAAACATATATTAATTAAATATGTAATATAAGCATTTAAGGAAATATTACTGCTGTGATGCTGTAAATTAGTAAATAGTTATTAAAATTAAACTACAATATACGGATTTTATCGCGTTGTTTATTTGACACTTTATTACATAATTTTGAAAACTGTTACACTACTACTACTATTGAACTTTAATACTTTTAAGCTAATTATATTATTAAAACTATTTATATTTAAGTTTACACTTTGCCCGACGTTTCGGTTGCTTTGCCGCAGCCATGTTTACGGGGAGACTAAGAAATCCGTATAAAATAGTTTAATTAATTAATGAGTAGTAGAGCCTCGCTGATTTCAGCATGAATGGGCCGGCTGGACCGAGGAAGGACTACCCTCTCACAGAATATCGACGTGAAATAGCAGTATTCCTACTGTTGTGTTTCGTTCGGTGAGTTAGAGTGCCAGAGGTCCAATTAACCTCTTTCCCCCTTTCCTTCTCTATCCCACCTCCTTTTCTAAAGGCTCGGCAATGCGCAAGTGATGCCTCTGGTGTTGCATGCGTCCATAGGCTACGGTGACCACTTACCATTAGGTGGGCCGTATGTATCTTATGTGGCGGGCGAGTCAATGCAGACCGGCGACGCTTCGACCCAGTGGGATCTTTTGTGTCGACACTCTCCCAATAACGACTGCCATAGATGTTCATGGCAGCCGTGACCGACGGCTTAACGTGCTCCCCGAGGCACGGAGCAGGCGATAAGGTGGGCCGTATACTTGTTTGCCAAGTTAGTCGTATAAAATAAAACATGCGGGGCAGTCTTTGCGGACTGCCAATAGAAGTGAAAAGTAGACAGAAGAAAAAAAAGTAGACAGAAGAGGGCAGACTTCACATATCTTCGAGAACATTATGGAGAACTCTCAGACATGCAGGTTTCCTCACGATGTTTTCCGCCACCGTTAAAGCAAGCGATAATTAACTATTTAATACGCACATAACTTCGAAAAGTCAGAGATGCGCGCCTTGGGATCGAACTCGAGACCTCTGCGTGGCAGTCCAACGGTTTCCCACTAGGCTATCGCTGCTATTAAATTATCTATACTAATATTATAAAGCTGAAGAGTTTGTTTGTTTGGTTGAACACGCTAATCTCAGAAACTACTGGTTCGAATTGAAAAATTATTTTAGTGTTAGATAGCCCATTTATCGATGAAGGCTATATAACATCACGTACGACCAAAAGGAGCGGATCATCAATGAAAAATGTTGCAAAAACGGGGAAAATTCTCTTATGTGAAGCAGACTAAGTTGCGAGGGTCAGCTAATATTATAATAGGTATCAGGTGGTTTCACATCACAAAGCTGTAGTGAGACATTTAAATAGTGACATTTATTTCCCTTTGACATTTGTACTAGCAATTAACCTACATTGTTTTATATCCCTCGTTTTTAATACAACAATAAATTTTGTAATTTTATGGCGTAATAGAGAATTTAATATACAAATATATTACACTAGATGTGCCCGCAGTTTCACCCGCGTTTATGATTACTGCGCCGCTCCCGTGGGTTATAGCGTGATGTTATATAGCTTATAACCTTCCTCGATAAATAGGCTATCCAACACTAAAATAATTTTTCAATTCGGACCAGTAGTTCCTGAGATTAGCGCATTAAAGTAAACAAACAAACAAACTCTTCAGCTTTATAATATTAGTATAGATTATATCATTCTCAAAATAATAAAAAAATTAAAAAATTATATCTTAACTGTCTAGATACTAATATTATAATATTTTGTTTGTTTGTAAGGATTTACCTCAAAAACTACACAACAGATTTTGCTATTAGAAAGCTTTATTATTACGGAGTAACAAGCTATATTTTATTCGAAAAAGGTACTATATCTAACATAACTTAACCTACTTTTACGCCAGTGAAGACGCGAGCAAAACTTGGTATTAAATAAAAAAGCATTTATTTATATATTATATGCATAAGAACAACGTAGTTCACTACTCAAAACCAAGCCACGTTAAGGACAAAACGCATTTATTTTTTGCACTCACACATGCGTTGCACCTTCTGCGTTTGTGTCTAAAGACCGACGCGACGCTCTAAATCAAGATTCGGCACACAATACCCCGAAGTGCCCCGAAGTGGCCCGAAGTACCCTGAAGTACCTTAAATACGTGTGGAAAAGCAATTATCGTCTTTAATTTATATACTGTACAGCAATGAATGGAAATTAATATGTTTGTTTGTTACGCTGAACTACTCGATCGATCATTATGAAATTTCGCATACACATAATCATGGGGTCAGAAAAGGATAGAATAGGAGAGTACCTTTCATTCTAAAATGTAATTTTACTTAAATAATCTAAGCTGCATATACCTACGCGAGCGAACCCGCGGGCAGAATGTAGTAAATGCGAATGTGAGTATGTTTGTTTGTTACGCTTTCACGCCTTAACTGCTCGATCTATCACTATGAAATTTCGCATACACATAGTCAGGGGAATAGAAAATGACAAAAGTTACCCTTGATCAAGAAATAAATAATTTTATAAATATATAAATAATCTAACCTACATATACGCTAGCGTAGCCGCGGTAAAATCTAATCGATAATATTAGTAAAACCAAAACTTTCATAATGATATTGACACCATATGGACGACTAGATTTTGCCCGCGGCGTCGCTCACGCAAATGTAGGATCGGTTAGGCTAGGTTGTGGGAGAAGACAGCGAGAGGAAATGGGTAGCCGTCGCATCAATTTGCGAGGACGTCATCTCGCAGAAAGAGGAGCGGAGCGGATCCGTGAGGAAAGTATTCTGGCGGATCCGTGCCGCCGATGGCGAAAAATTTGAAAGCATATACATATGTTAATGTATGATTATAGTTAAGCACGGATTTACACTAAGCCTTTGACTATACCAGCGAGGTACTTAAGCCGAGTAATGTAAGTATGATTGTCGTTTCTTATTACAAGCTTCACAATGAACACATTATGCGTTACGTTCAGCAGTAAAGACGGTAAAGAGCACGCGTCTTTAATTCTAAGCCGAAGTGCAGGTTTTAAGATCGTATTACTGGCGTATGAGATTCCATGTGCAAAGTATACTTGCAATAATTTGTTTTCTTGAATAGCAATTTGGGTTTCAAATTACTGGTATTCTTGTTAACCCCTCCAGCTAAGCTAGAAAGCTTGTATTAGGAATGGGTTCACGTCAGTAGTGCTATGGGTGGGATTCGAACGTGCGACCTCTATCGCAAGTCCAATGCCTTAGCCATTGGCCTACCGCCGCTTTTAGAGTTCGATAAAACTCCTATACAACATCTATGTCCGTCGATAAAATCTTATACAACTTTCAACTCAAGAACCGTAAGAGCTAGAGACTCGCGATCAACGCCATTCGACTCAGTATAGTCGATATACCCCCGAAATGACTATGACCTTTGACCTCTGACCTCAAGGTCACGTGATACCATTTTTCAAACTCTAAGATTTACGGCAATTCATGGCTGTTTCTCGCTTGTTTAAATTGTAAAGGTGTACTTAGTGGTTTAAGTGGTCACGTCGCTATTACTACTCCGCCTAATGTTGTGGGGGACGCAGGACAAAAAATTGTATGACCCACAAATGAAGGATGTCACTTCAAAACCCCCTAAAATAATTTCGTATACATTTTTGCACCAAAACTTTACAAACTTTCAAATTACGGATACAAAGAACACCCAGACTCGGAACAACCATTTATGGACACACAAATTTTTGTCCCGTGTGGGGATCGAATCCACAACACTCGGCGTTGAGGCATTGGAGAGGCGACCACTTAGACACTACGCCATCCGTGCAGTGAGCGCCCTGTCCCCCTTAGGGAGGTACCTCATTAGTGCGTTGCGTTGCGTCTTCGCAGCATCGACCGTCGTCGTTTTCCATATATTAATATTTGTGACATGCCCATATAAATGCATTGCGTCGTCGCACGCGACGTTTTAACGGATCAACAGACGACAGAAAAAGCGGGGAGCTGCGGTGCGACGACAGACAGTATTCCGATCCATTGGGGAATGAAGATTGAAATCAGTGCGTGCGTTGCCCTTTTGCGCTGCGACGTCGTGCGTCATCGCAGAGCAGATGTGGCATACAATGTGTTGATCCGTTGCAACGACGCAACGCAACGCACTAATGACGCACCTCCCTTACGATGCCTTCCCCCGAGGTGTGTTGTTTGTTTACGCCTCTGTTTTCTGTTGCGACTGCATGTAGTCTTAGTCATGTGATAGACCAAGCAATTTAAATATTTAAAATTTTGTATGGAAAAATCGAATAATTAATTATGAAAAGTGATAGAGGCATAAGTTATTAGTACTTGTCAATTAACACTGTGGGTTTGTCTGAATGATTGGTTCGTTAACTGCTAAAATTCTTCTTTTGAAACTAATAGCAAAGTTTCACGTATTTGATCTAGCATATTGTTTTATAGCTTCAAACCTCTTGCACATCATCATACACTTGCACCTGACCGACAGATTTAGACCAAAAATATCCTAATTCCTGGCATCTTCACATATGACATGAAAATTACTGTTCCGATAAATTGATTTTACAACTATAGGCTGCGCGGAGGACGGATTTCTACAATTAAGGTATAATTGAAGGTTTTTTATCTGACTGTACAAAACAGTTTTTTATTGGTGTCCGAATCATCAGTGAAATTGAAATTGAAATGTGTTAATGGATACTGCGTCCGAACATTTCATTGTGTCCGAGTCGTCAGCAATTCGGATATTATTGGCCCAAACATAATACATTATGAAGTTGAAAGCCAACATTATGAAGAGATAAGTATAACTGGATTATCCAAACTTAAGAAAAGTAGTATCATATAAATATAAAGAGAAAATAATAATACCAGTTTATCCTAAAAGTCTCCTTTGAGTTTTGGAGTAACTGTTTCTTTGTTCCTGTTCAACGCTTATAAGCTTATGTGAGTGGCTTGTGGATGAAACCGACATCACAGTTAAGTACGTTTGTAAGAACATATCGTATATACAACATAACATATAATGATGGCCATAATCCTAACTAATATTACAAATGCGAATGTGAGTTTGTTTGTTTCACGCCTTAACTACTCAAACGATCTTCATGAAATTTCGCATTCACGTTTCTTGAGGAACAGAATAGTGCATAATTAAGTTTTATCCAGAAACAAGTGAGAAACGGCCATGAATTGCCGTAAATCTTAGAGTTCGAAAAATCGTATCACGTGACTTTGAGGTCAGAGGTCAAAGGTCATAGTCATTTCGGGGTATATCGACTATGTTGAGTTGTATAGCGTTGATTGCGAGTCTCTAGCTCTTACGGGTCTTGAATTGAAAGATAGTATCACGTGACCTTGAGGTCAGAGGTCAAAGGTCATAGTCATTTCGGGGTACGGCGACTATGTTGAGTCGAATAGCGTTAACCGCAAGTCTCTAGCTCTTAAGGTTCTTGAGTTGAAAGTTGTATAACAGACAGACAGACGGACGGATGGACGGACAGACGGACAAAGCTGTTGTATAAGAGTTTTTACGAACTCTAAAAAGTGCTGTTACTAACCTAACTTAACCTACAATTACGCGAGCAAAGCCCCGGGCAAAATCTAGTTATAAGATAAACTGGTGTCCTTCTCTATATTTTTTAAGGTCCTGTCTTTGACCACAGTCTTAATGTTAGGCGAAAGTGTGGTCGACGATGCACGCTTGAGTAGAAAATAGATCTTCTTGTTTCGTTAGTAGCTATTATTGAGCTTTAGAGATATCAAGAAAATTTTAAACATTTAGTTTTTTTAGTGTTAATGTTGATATAAATGTTAAATTTTCACTAATGATTGTGGTCGAATTTCAACCACTTGAAAAACTGGAAATAGTTGTACCGCATGTACTATCGACTTGAGCGACGGATGACCACTCCTAAGGTTAAAATCGCATAGCAGGCCAACACTTGGTCGGGCGGAGGGCGGAGTCACTTAATGTCAACATGTGCAAGCGAAATTTTTCTGAAATGGTCAACCGTCGCTCAAGTCTATAGTACATTGTGTCCATTGTTTAAATGTTTGATAAGTCCTCGCTAATGCAGCGTATAAAAAAGCCAGCTACGAAAGACGACATTAAAAATAAAAAAAAATAAGGTAGTGATTAAATCATCTTCACATACGTATCCAAAAGGTGTCAAGTTTACTAACAGCTGATGAAAATGTGGACAGCTAACTTAATTTATGATCAACGGAACATCTGTTAAGGTCCCTCCCCGCTGTCAATATTATCGACATTTGGCGACAAATAGTCTCCAATAGATTTATTGATGTGAATGCGTGGTTAATTTATCGTGGGGTGACTTTATTTGGTAACTAGTTTATGCACGCAGCATCGCTCGCGTAAAAGTAGGGTCTGCTAGGTTATTTTAGTAATGAGTTGTTGCCTGCAGGCAATACGCCTGCACAAGGCACTGCTGGGTGGGCCGACTGTTGAAATTATAGTTCTGGCGACCCACCCATCATAAAAGCAGCGAGTTGGTACACCGTGGGGTTTTAATTGGTAGGCCCGAAGTCTCGGGAGAGCCCAGCATAATCCTCTCGCCTCACCCTTGTGGCCACGAGGTGTTATGCACACATAAGGAGCATCTCCCCACTTAAAAAACCAAGTAGGTGATACTACAGCTAATGGTGAAAGATTTTTTTAAATCAGTTTAGTAGTTTTTGAGTTAAATCCTTACAAAGAAACCTCTTTATAATATTAGTATAGCTATAGGCGAACAATTTACGATACCTCATGCGTGCGCGTGACAAATCCAGTTTATTCGCGCTTTCGAAGCTTTTATATAAATTTATGTTTGTATTGCGAGATTTAAAATCATGATAGATCGTAGTGACAGCCGTTTACTTAGACTCAGCTTACGGTAAGTATATTATACAGTGGACGCGGGGTAATCCGACAAACGTTTTGCAGGGCGGTGTCGGACTATCGAATTTGTCGGATTATAGAGTACTGCGCTTACGGGCCAGAGACAGAAAAAGAGTTTCATTTTATCCGACAAATTACAAATCCTGTGTCACTTTGTACTTATTCTATTTGAACTACAACACGTCGACCACATTAGTGGTGGCGCGTACGAGGTACACAACCTGTTCAATCATGCATTATAAATATATTAGTAAAGATTTGCCGAAGTATTTTTTATGTAAGTACAGTCATAAGCATGTTGGATTATAGCCGGCGCCGGATTAGACAGGGTCCATCGGAGGTCCACTGTATCGACTTATTTTATGTTTATGCTATCGCTGCAGTCTTCGCCTAAATAGACACATATGATATTTTATGTTTATAAAATATCACTAGATTATTTTTAATGCTGAAACATGAAAATAATTGACACTTAGCAAAATTGGAAATATCTATACAAATATTATAAACATTTGATTTTTTGTTTGTTTGTTTGTAAGGATTTATCTCAATAATACTTAACTGATTTTAAAAATTCTTTCCCCATTAGAAAGCTGTATTATCACCGATTAACATAGACTATATTTTTTTTAAACAGTACTTACAAAACCTAACCTACTTTTATGTGAGCGAATCTGCGGACAAAAGCTAGTTTAGTTAGTTAATATCTAGTTTTAACTCTGTGTATATCTCATTATAAGTGGACTATTGTTCTTATGAGAAATAAATTTCTTTTAACCGAATTTTATTGCCAGATTAATATCTAATATTTTGTTTTCCGTCATAAAAATTATTTTATTTTATTCAGAGTGACACTACCCGCGTGTCCAATGTTATCGAAATACGTTCGACGACTTAATATGTCAGGTCTAAGGCTGCCTGTCCATTGAAGCAGACCGAGGCTGCGCAGCGAAGAGACGGAGAAAAATTAACCAATAGTATTACATACTGGAGCGAAGCGGCGATTTTATGCAAACAATGACACTACCCGCGTGTCCAATTTATGAAAATACGTTCGGCGACTTAATATGTCAAGTCTAAAGCTGCCTGTCCATTGAAGCGGAGCGAGGCTGTGGAGCGAAGAAACGGAGAAATATTAACCAATAGGATTGCATTCTGGAGCGGAGCGGAGATTTTATGCAATCCTATTGGTTAATATTTCTCCGTTTCTTCGCTCCGCAGCCTCGCTCCGCTACAATGGACAGGCAGCCTTAGAATACCAGACGTAATTAAAAGTCTATTGTTTCAGACCACCGATGTGCCGCTGCGACTGAATAAATTCAACGTGATTGATTTTGTAAAATTATGATAGTTATAGTTATTACTCAGAAGTCAATGGTTTTTATTTAAATGGCTACCCAAATTTTGTTTTCTTTCTTATTTTGTTAAAGGAAAGGATTTAGGAATGCCAGTAATTTGTATTGAACCCAAATTGTTAGACAATCCTGAAAGATAAAAGCTTCTATACGCAGTCGCACATAAAAATTGGTGTTGACCCATATATACATTTGACAAATTTTTCACTATAGATCTTTATATCACAAAAGTTGAAACAACAGCACACAAAGAACATTAAAACTAAATCGGATCAATATTTGTAGATTTCACTTTTTTGTCCCGATTGGAATTGAACCCACAAAAGTTGGTGCATCGATAGTGGCGATGTAATCATTTAAACCATTGCCTCACCTATACTGTGAGGTCATTGACCACTTAAGCTACAATCCCTTAATCCATTACACTTATTTTCATTACAAAAAGATTTTCTACCATAAAAACAATATTGGTCTTTTGTTGGCCACGCCATTTTAAACAGACTTAAATGCATAACCAAAATAGGTATAATACCGATATACATGTAAGGCATAGTATGATCTCATAGTCAGTGATTTTCTCGTCAGTCTAAATAATTGTACGCATTCATCCATGTTAATCTTATACTTACGAAAGTAGCTTTGTTTGTTTGTTACATTGTTACGTCTAAACTGCTGAATAGAGCGCGATAAATTTTGTTAAGAAGATAGTTTAAAAACCTAAACTTGGCTTTCAAAAAATATGATATTACTAAATATTATATCTAGTATTATAATTATTAGTGTTTTTGTATATGTAATCTTTTTTAATACGTTTGTAAATATAGTTTATTAGAGTATTTCATTTTAAAATTAATTATGTAAATATAAGTTAATAAATCACAATAATTAGTATTTAAATATAGAAAACAAAGACTTTCAAAAACAATATAAGGTACTTCTGTATACCAGCAAATATAATATAAAAAATACTGTCTCATTGGCGCAGCGGTAGTACTATTTATTATGTGTAAAAACGATTTATTGTTAGATAAATATTTACTGCTTTTGTCATAAAATTTGCCACATATTGCTCGCACACATCGTTTCTGAGCTCTGAACACGTCCCCTCGAAGGCTACAATTGCCCCAAAATATAACACCGTATCGCAACACGGATGCCACCAGACCATGATAGGCTACCAATGCAGTATTAATGTTCACTTTGTTATGAAGACTATGTAAAACATACGCTGATGAACTTAATTTTTTGCACACATGTTCTGCATGAGCTTTCCAAGTTAACTGACTATCCACTATTATACCCAAGAATTTTGCCATTTGTGTCTGTCCTATAGTGGTACCGTTATATTGTATTGTCAGGTTCTGTGGTGTCAAACGTTGGTAAAATTGGATTATGTTTGTTTTCCCCAAATTAATAACTAAATTATTATTCATAAGCCATTGTACGATGTCAGAAATTGTATTATTTATGTCATTTTCATAGTCAGTAATATTAGAACATTTTATTATAGCCGTGCTATCGTCAGCAAACAGAACCATTGGGTGCTTAACATGGTTGGGCAGGTCGTTAATGTATAGTAGAAATAAACCTAAGAAAATATTTGTTGTTACAATTTTATATGTAAAGAAATATTCGAGATCAAGCTCAAATTGGGAAATGAAACTACTTCGTTTGCATGTGTACGAGATCCTAGGAATCAACAAAAAGATTTGTCTAAACCAGGTGTTACTAAATTTGTCTATTAAAAATCTCTTGCTTCGCAAAAACACGACACATCTGCGACATCTGCAAATCAACCCGGTAAATGAATAGGCTTAAATAGTTACAAACAAAACTTTTCTTTGTGGTTATTTAATAATTATTTTTTACTAACGACATAACTATCCAGTATCGTCGTGTCAAAGGCTCTACCAAAAAGGATTTTATTGCATATTTTGTTACCCATTGAATTGCATAAATAGATTTGATTTGCGATATTATTCTAGAATGTTCCCCCACAACTACCTTTGCCAGAGGCCCGGATGTCAACACGCAGCACATTTGGGACAAATAGCCTTACGAAGGGAGTAACAACGCCGTTTGTATTGTAACTTTAGCTGGTATTGTAAATTATTGCGGGGCATTTATTTGTATAGGGGCGCTATTGTGCACAAGTGTCGGTGTTGTGTTACTCACGGTACGTTTAAGAGTAATGTCGATGACATCGGCAAAGTTGAATGTTTGCGTCGCGTGAAAAGATTATATTGCTTTTGTTGATAATGTTTTTGTACTTATTGTATGTAGGTGGACAGAAATATCTTATAATAATATAATAATAATAATATTCTATCACATACACACAACACCATCTAGCCCAAACTAAGCAGAGCTTGTACTATGGGTACTAGACAATGGATAAACATACTTATATACTTTTTTTTTTTGTAAATACATACATATTATACATAGAAACACCCAGACCAAGACAAACATCCATGTTCATGCACACAAATGTTTGACTTGTGCGGGAATCGAACCCGCGACCTCAGGCGTGGCAGTCGGTTACACTAACCACTACGCCATCGAAGTCGTCTTATAATAGATTATCGAAAATCTAGCTTCTGTCTGCGGCTGTCTGAAAACTCACATTAATACATCGTGCATGAGCCATGAAGTAAATTCTAACTTAATTCAGATACTGCTCATAAAATGCATTAATATCATTATTTATTGTGCGATACAGAATTAACTAAAGCTTGCTGTAGCAGATAGATATCTAATTTTCAGGAACGTTTAACCGAGAGAAAATAAATTTTAATGATTATAATATTATTCCCTTATGCAGGAGTTGTACTTTTAATTCATAGTATCATTGAGTAGCATTGATTGTTTAATAAGCCTTTAACTATTAGAAATCTCTCATATGTATTACCGCGACAGACCCTTCCTATATTCGCCCCTACAATGACTTGACAGATAGTCCCCAAAAGAATTGTCAACCAGTTTACCAAATCACTCTGCTACATAAATCATAATTACGTCCATCAGCTAGTCTCCTCATGAAGTAGCAATGGTGCCGCATCACCAATTGACTCATACTGAACCAATACAATTACTGATACTCGGAAATTCAATTGAGGGAATCAAGTGCATGGACTACAAGCCATATCTAGAAGTAAAATAGTTGAGCAATGGTACGAATTAATTTAATTTCAGTTAGTGTAAGCAACATTTTAATTTTCTTGGAACGAAGTTTCTTTTCGTCCATAAGGTGTGGGTACAAGACGAACGTCTAAAGCGTGCTTTGTACAGGAGCGGTATGAGGCATGGATGTGGCAAGAACGTGCCTGCATAGAATAAACTAGATTTTTCCCGCAGCTTTGCTCGTGTTAACCTAGTTTTTTTCAGTAAAATTCTGTCATACACGTTTTCAAAGGTACAGCTACAGAATAGGAGATAGGGCTCCTATTCTTTACCATTGACAACGTGTATGCGAAATTTCATTATATGGCTAGAAGTTAAGGCGTAAAAGCGTAACAAACAAACTCACATTCACATTTATAATATTCGTTAGGATTACGACATATTTATACAAAAAATTTGCTTTGTTTGTGTCTGCAAAACTAACTACCAAGAGTAGTCAATGGATTGACTTGAAATTTTCACACCACGTAGCATTTCTATATAAAAGTGTTTTATGTACTTTTCATCCCAATGTTCCCACGGGTGCCATTTCCCTAATATTTAACATTAGATTAAGCTTCATCGAAGCGTGGCCGGGTTTAGGTAGTATTAATATACGGAGGCGATGTCTATGCCTCATCCGTGTCAAACACCGGTTTCTATTCTTAGTAAAATTATGCTGCATTACCTATTATAAGCTATTTGAATATAACTATAAAAATTAGAGACCAGCTTTTTTGACTCGCATTCCCGTAACTGAGAGTCAGAAGTGGTAGTAAAACTTAATGCGACTGCTGTGCATGAAGTCTCGGATTCAAATCTCGGGTCGGGTCAACAAAAAGTTATTGAGTTTTTAGTTTTAATATTAGCCCGGAGTTAGGAAGTTGGCGGTATTAGACACCCCCGTGCCTCGGAGAGCATGTAAAGCTGTTGGTCCTGCGCCTGATCTCTCTCCGGCCGTGGCGGATTATCGTCCAATCGGATCATCAGAGTTAGGGAACGGAGGGTGCACTTGTGTTTGCGTACATACTTGTGCACTATAATATCTCCTGCGCAGATGGCCAGTCTCTGTTAAGATTGGCCGCCGTGAGCGAAACTCAGTCTGGAGGACATTATTTTCTTAGATACAACCATGATACTATTTTAATTGACAAAAAACAGTTTTCTTCGTGCGATGATTGTTGGATTACCTGTCGAAATTTGTGTGTGTGTGTGTATGTTTACAATACATGTCTACCACGCGTGTCATGCATATATCTTAGCATTCCACGGTCTAACAAGATATTCTTTGTAGCATAGCACATATCATGTCCGATCTAAAATGGCAAATGGTTTTTATCACTAGGTTAACACGCAATAATATAACTATTATTGATAATTTTCTTGGAACGAAGCTTATTCAGGCGAAACGACCAAAGAAGTCTTCAGTTGCCTTTTGTATTCTTGAAATGTGTTTCGTAGAAGTATTTTAAACTGTTTGTGATCTGTTGGCTGTTCTCAATTAATCTTCATTTTCGCTATGTCTATGATTGAATATAAGCCTATCTCATAGATTGCCAAAGCGATTGATGTTACACCGCTTGTCTTAGCCAACTTGGGGAGAAATTAATCTTTTAAATCCAAATACAGTAACTTGACTACTTATCGTCACAAGACCATCCTCTAAAATTATACTTAGATAATTATTTTCTAGAAATAGGCAAGCTCGAAAGACTATCTTTGCCTGTGACTTCACCCTTGGTTGTTTAGAGCTTTCGCACTAATCCGAGGAAAATTTAAAAAGTCCTTTTCTTTTTTAGTTACTATATATAATTAGCTCTTCACATACCAAATTTAAACTAGGCAACTATCAAGCAAAATATCTATTCATGCCTAATCCTGTGGGAATTCAGAATAATTCTGCTTTACATAAACGGCACCTGTGTGCGAAATATCAGCTTTTAAGTTCTAAGGGTTTAAGCTGGGCCTTGATCAGTCAGACAGAAGGTGAGACTTCTATTTTTTTTTAAATATAATGAAAATAAGCGTTGAAATATGACGTTGGCGCTTTGTAAGAAGAAAATCGGTAACGTTGTGATTTTCATACTAAATACTATTTAAATGGCTTATTACTGATTTTTTATCAGAAAATAATTTATGATAATCCTTAGATAATGATTATTGACGACATGACATATAAAAAATACTATTATGACTTTTTTATTATGATTTTTACTTTTTATATTATTTCTTGACTTTATTAAATAAAATTCTCCAGTATGACTTGTTATAATGATGACATTGTTACTATAATTATTATTATTAAGATTTGTTGATGACCACTATCACTATTGATGCTGTCTTAAGAAAGCTTGTTAAATTAACTATACCTACCTTATTAATTATGATTGTAAAGTAAATAGTCTGCATATTCTTTATTAATGTTTGCATGTCTATAAGGCAGAACAAAGAGTTCTAATTTGAATAAATTGTAAGACCATTGTAATAACCTTTGTTCAGCAAATAAAGTGATTATTATTATTATTATTATTATTATTATTATGGCCTATTCGAATTTAATTTAAATTTTTTCATGTTACTTGTATCTAGGCTGTTATGGTTTGTCTTAAATTAACAAAATCATTAACCAGCATGTTATTATGGTAAATTGAAACAAAGAATACGAACAGACACTAACTAACTAACTTTAAATACAAATTGTATAAAAGTTTATTCATATTTATTATTAATAATTCAGGTTATTAATATTAATAATTTTTTTTAATAATCATTGCATTTTGTACAGACACCACGAAATTAGATGTAGTATATAAAAGCAGTATCATAGTTTAAGAACCTCTCACAGTGAAGATTTTAACCATACTGGACCACGGTAGCACAGTTCGAATTGACAGATCTAAACATCTTTTTCTTTTTAAAAGACTATTCCCATCTAGTTATTATTCCTGTGTCGCGGGTGACTGTACAAACATACAAACAACAGACACAGAACATCCAGACTCGGAACAACAATTTGTGGATCACACAATTTTTTGTCTCATCGAATCGTCAAACTCGGCGCGGCGGCAGAGGCGAGGCAATAACTACGCCATCTGTGCAACCAAAACAATTTTGAAAACATTCTGAAGTCCACACATTTTGTATCGTTTTTTACGTTCCAAATAATAGAGGGGAAAACTAGGCTTGCCAACCGTACTTTATAATAAAGTATTGTAGGTACGTTATTTCGGGTAACCGTACTTTAATACTTTTTTAAGAAAATAAAGTACGTGATAATACTTTATTTTACCTATGTCAACTTTTACAGGTTTAATTGTTTACTTATAGCAACGCCATAGAGATTCCCCAAATTGAATAAGTTGATCTTGTTTATCTATCTTAATATAGACATATATTGTATGGTTGCCCTCTCGCTCCCGACCGTAGTTGAGTCTATGGTCCGGAGTGAGAGGTCGTGGAACGCCGTCGCCTCCTTTTGTGAGGAAGTCATTTCCATCAAGGAGGCGGTGGAGCGGGAGAGGGAGCGTTTAAACCCTCTCCCCAACCGCAGAGCCGGGCGCCGGAGGGCGCAAGATGACCTCCAGCCACCCTGAGGATTGACCTGGACGGATCGGATTGGATGGCGGGCTTTGTGGGCCTGCCCGCCATCCGTTCAGCACCAGGTCCGAGAGGCGGCGTGCGTGTTCCCACGCGCGCCTCTGTGTCGAGTCTGTCTCCCCTCTAGGGGGGATAGTAGGGATAATTTGTGAGAAGTGCCTTTGGGTAGGTCTGTTCGTGTAGTGGCCTGCCGTTTCATTCGGCGGGCCGAAACCTCGGGTCGCGACCGCATGTGCAAGTGATTCGCGCGGCCCCGTCGATAGTGGTTTTGTCGAGGAACACCGTGGTAGGTTTAGTCGGTATTCCGGGAGGTACATTATCTTCTTAACATCTTTCTGTTACCCCGGCGAGTCCGACATAACCCCTCCGCCCGCCCCCGCGGAGGAGTATGCTTCAAGCATGCCAGCACGTAAAAAAAAAAAAAGACTTATATTGTAAAGATCCGGTTACGACGTTCCTTGATAATAAATATTTGTTAGATGTCACTAGCATCAACAAAAATATGGTAACAAAAAGGCAGGTTGAATAAATAATACTTTATTTTAAGATCTTGTAGTTAATTTTTGCACCAGAGTTCTATAATTGGATCGTGTTGTGCAGAAATGATCCAATCCACAAAAACATAAATAAAAGTTATGCTGATTTGAAACATAGGTAAGTAAATTTTTCTTGTAACTGTTATCCTATTACATCATGTTATGCATATATTTTTATAAATAATCGAATATAGATTTTACATTACTTGATGTTTATTCAAAAGACTTTCATACTTATAGATAAATTAAAAAAGAACCCCTGGATAATTTCTGCCCAATACGGTCCAATTATAGTCTGGACTTCTATTATGATTATACTTTGATTAGAAAATTCAAGTTGTAGTACTTCTAAGTTTAAATGAAGTAAACATTTCAGCGCTCTTGTACCTAGTTTAATTAAATAAAGTTTCAGTCTTAGACTTACCCATTGCAGATCTGAGATTAAAGACTTAAATTAAACTCAACTTATTTGATAAGACCGTCGACGGTCCGACTATGCAGCATAAGGGTTAAGAACTTAACATGTATTTGTATGTATGTATGAATATCCTACCTTAGTTAATTAACTACTTAACCGATTTCAACCAATTTTGTAAATATAACATATATTATATTGCTAACTTAGACTGGCTTGCTGGCTCAGCAATAGTGTATGCGACTAAGACATAAGAAGTCTTGGGTTTGGTTCCCGTGTCGCGCAAAATGTTATCCTATCCTAACTAATATTATAAATACAAATGTGAGTTTGTTTGTTACGCTTTCACGCTTTGACTACTCGACCGATGATCATGCAATTTCACATACACGTTGTCAGGGGTACAGAAAAGGACAGAAGGTACCTTTAATCAGAAAAAAGTACTGTTACTAACATAACCTAACCTACATTTACGCGAACAAAGCCGCGGGCAAAGTGTAGTAATATATATATTATTTTAATGTATTTAGTGCTTCTAATTTTTTAGTTTTGGTTTTGTTATAATTATGTGGTTGCTTGTAAGTAAATGAGTACAAGTCATGTCTGTCAAATACTATATATAGATGTAAGAAATGTGTATCATTTGTTGGCAACTCAAATAAATAAAAAATATAAAAAAAAAGTATGTAAACAATTTTTTTGCTCTCCTGTAAAGTTAGCATATTTTAATAACGCCTTTATTGACGGATTATTCACTGAGCGAGCGATATGTATGTAGGTATGTATATACATCTATACTAATATTATAAAGCTGACGAGTTTATTTGTTTGGTTTAACGCGCTAATCTCAGGAACTGCTGGTTCGAATTAAAAAATTCTTTTAGTGTTGGATAGCCTATTTATCGAGAAAGGCTATAGGCTATATAACATCACGCTTCGATCCACGGGGGTGGTCCAGTAACCATAACGGCGAGTGAAACCGAGGGCACATCTAGCATATATATATTATGTACCTATATATAATTTCTCGAATATCATCACCATAAACTATAACACAGTTACGTTCACCGTAGGTCATCAGTCATCAATGAAACGATACGAGCAAATGTCGCAAGCGCACATAAATCAATTAATCGTTTGAGCTAACGGTGTTGCCATGATTTTGGACAGATGACGTCACACTGACGTCGTCAGGCACGCCCAGGCCGTAAATGTCACTAAGTTTGAGTTCTAATAGTTATGTGTAGCTGTATGTCATGAATAGTAAAGGATGATTCACAAGTATTGTGTTAGAATAGACCCGGATTCAGATCCTGATAATGGTATACTAGTCTAGTGCAGTCTCGAATCAAAATAAATCTATACTAATATTATAAAGCTAAAGAGTTTGTTTGTTTGTTTGGTTGAACGCGCTAATCTCAGGAACTACTGGTTCGAATTAAAAAAATATTTTTGTGTTGGATAGCCAATTTATCGAGGAAGGCTATAGGTTATATAACATCACGCTACGACCCACGGGGACGGCGCAGTAACGATAAACGCGGGTGAAACCGCGAGAACATCTAGTAATATTATAAAGCTGAAGAGTTTGTTCATTTGTTTGGTTGAACGCGCTAATCTCAGGAACTACTAGTTCGAATTGAACAATTATTTTAATGTTGGATAGCTCATTTATCGAGGCTATAGGCTATATAACAGCACGCTACGACTAATAGGAGGTGATCATCAATGGAAAATCTTGCAAAAACGGGAAAATTCTCTTATGTGAAGCAGACGAAGTTGTGCGGGTCAGCTACTGTATACATAACTAGCTTTTGCTCGCGGCTTCGCTTGTGTAAAAGTAGATTAGGTTATGTTAGCAACAGTACATTTAAAAAATAAAATATAGCCTAAGTTACTGGCTGAAAATATAGCTTTCTAATGGTGAAAGAAATTTTTAAATAAGTTGTGTCGTTTTTGACTTAATCCCTTATAAACAAACAAACAAAAAATGTAATCTTTCCTCTTTATATTATTAGTACCTATTGATATTTCATTTATTTTATTTTTATTTAATAAAATAAAAAATATTAGTATAGATACACATATATCCTCCGAATTTCGGTCACGACGGCCAATGAGTCTGCCCGTCTGCGCAGGAGATATTATAGTGCACAAGTGTGTGCGCAAACACAGGTGCACCCTCTGTTCCCTAACTCTTATGATCCGATGGGACGGATATAATCCGACACGACCGCAGAGAGACCAGGCGCAGGTCCAACTGCGCGACCGGACGATCAGGGGAAAGACTAAAGGCTTTACGTGCGAGGCACAGAGGTGTCTTATACCGCCAACTTCCTAACTCCGGGCTAATATTGACATTTCTTAACAAGAAAACCCAAAACATTTTTGTTGGTCCGACCCGGGATTCGAACCCGAGACTTCATGCACAGCAATCGCGTTGATTACCGCTGCGCTACGGAGGCAGTTAAATTCATATATACACACATACATAGTTTGAGTCGTATATCTTAAAATGTGTGTTAAAGCCAGATTTCGCAGGCTATGATATTAAATCCAACTTTAGAACTCTGTCAGACCACGAACTTACTTACTTACTTTGCTGGCTCAGCGAGGTGGACCTTGGCCTCCGACATTAAAGTGCACACGTCTTTCCTATTCTGTGCCAAGTCAGACCAATGGAGCACATTCATCTTTTTCAGGTCTTTAGCTAGTTCATCTTTCCAGCGGTGCCTTGGGTGACCCACCGGACGACGCTCCGTGGGTCGCCCGAAATATGCTCGATTCTCTCCCATTCGTTCCACATGTCCGAGCCAGCGAAGTCGGGTTGCTTTTATTTCTACGATGATATTCGGCTTTGACACTAGATCTTAAAACTATTTTAATTTTTAAATCTTTTATTCAGCTGTAACTCTTTAATTGTAGGTACAATATCAAAATCTTGGTGAAAATTGGTTAGTAGATTCTAATCTATATATATAAAACTCTTCCGTTACTGAGTGACTGACAGACAACGCACAGCCGAAACTACTAAACGCAAGAAGCTGAAAATTGGCATGTATGTTCCTTGGAGAGTGTAGGGGAGCACTAAGAGAGGATTTTTGAAAATTCCACCCAGAAGGGGGTGAAAGGGGTGAAACCCGATATTCACACGGGAACGGGACTTACGCGGGTGAAACTACTAGTTAATATTATAAATGCGAATGTGAGTTTGTTTGTTACCCCTTTAAGCCTTAACTACTCGACCGATCATCATGCAATATTGCATATTTACACGTTTTCAAGAGAATAGAAAAGGACATAAGGTACCTTTCACCCAGAAAAAAGTACTGTTACTTTTTTTTTTTTTTTTTTTAACGTGGGGGAATGCTTGATGCATACCCCTCCGCGGGGGCGGGCGGAGGGGTTATGTCGGACTCTCCGGGGTAAAAGAAAGATGTTAAGAAGAAAATGTACCTCCCGGAATACCGACTAAACCTACCACGGTGTTCCTCGACAAAACCACTATCGACGGGGCCGCGCGAATCACTTTCGCATGCGGTCGCGACCCCGCCGAGGTTTCGGCCCGCCGTATGAAACGGCAGGCCACTACGCAAAAGACCTACCCAAAGGCACTTCTCACAATAATATCCCTACTGTCCCCCCTAGAGGGGAGACGGACTCGAAACAACAGAGGCGCGCGTGGGAACACGCACGCCGCCTCTCGGACCTGGTGCTGAACGGATGGCGGGCAGGCCCAACTGTTAGTAACATAACCTAATACAATCTATTTAAATGTAATACACACACATACACCTTTATTCCCTTGTTTGTTTTCTTTTGTTTTATTTTATTTAATTTATTTTCATTCTCCGTAACTGTAAATTTTGCAACATCATTGTAAATTTGAAACGGGGCCTGGTTAACCATCACACAGGTTTCAGGAAACCAGTCTCCCGCCACTACGTCATCAAAACAGTGTCATTATTGTCAACTGGGAGAAATAAATACTAATCATAAATTATAATCTAGTACGCAATAGCTCACGAAGAGCAGCGATAGCTCAGTGGGGAGACCAACAGACTGCAATGCAGAGGGTCTCGGGTTCGAACCCACGTCGCGCACCTCTGACTTTCGGAAGTTATATGACTTTTCGAAATTATGTGCGTATTGATTGACAATTATCGGCTGCTCCGTGCCTCGGAGAGCACGTTAAGCCGTCGGTCCCGGCTGCCATGAACATCTATGGCAGTCGTTATTGGGAAAGTCAGTACCCTCTAATATTCTGACACTGGTCTAGCCTTAGGGTATCGTTAGCCTTCGGGTTGCGGAGGTCAGGTGGCAGCCGCTCCGTGTAAAAACTGATATCCAGACAAATCCGGTTAGACCAGAAAAACCGACTCCACGTGATTTGGGAATAATAAAGGCTAAGAGAGAAGAAGAACTCAATAGCTCACGAAGAATACAACTATCATTTGATTTAGTAGGTTAAAGCGAAATGGCAATATATTACCTCAATTGATTTCGGTTCACCACCCTGTGCTGCTACTGCTAATTTAAAGACCGAAAAAAAACCAAACAAATATTTTTTTCTTTTCACCCTTCCCGGGATTCGAATCCCATATGCAGAGCAGTCACATTAACTACCACTGCGCCACGGATGTTCAATCCAAGTATAATTTACAGACAATATATTTTAACGGCCTAGTAGCGTAGTGGTTAGTGGAACCGACTGCCACGCCTGAGGTCGCGGGTTCGATTCACGCACAAGTCAAACATTTGTGTGCATGGACATGGATGTTTGTCTTGGTCTGGGTGTTCCTATGTATAATATGTATGTATTTATAAAAAAAAGTATATATGTATGTTTATCCATTGTCTAGTACCTATGTATAGTACAAGCTCTGCTTAGTTTGGGCTAGATGGTGTTGTGTGTATGTGATGGAATATTATTTTAATACGTTCGTGTTGAAATTGCAACATGACATAATATTGCCAAAAATTCGAGTGTGTAGCATATTAGATTTTTTTACGGCAACAGTTGCATATCGAACCTTGACAAAACTGGATGTTTACATATTAAATTAAAGATGAAACCGGTGCCGTAACATTTAATTATGCATCAATAGAATCTAATTATCCGGATAGACGACTGACGCTGTGGTTAAAATCGCGTTGTCATCGCCAGTGCGTCGAATCCCCTACAGTTCAGTAGGCATGACAATATCCAAGATTTAATTACTTTCCTTTCAAATAAAATTCATATTAATATTAGATCTGCTAAATTAATTCTGTCACTTTGTCTGTTTATAAAATTTTGACAACCAAACCGCTGAACCAATTTTGATGCGTATTGATGTACAGATTATTAATAATGGTGTCCCAGTCTTCTTTAGGCCACGGCGGCCAATCTTTAATAGATACTACCCATCTGCAAAAAAGATGCACAAATGTTTGCGCAAACACTATTGCACTCTCTATTTTCTCACTCTCATATTCCGATGGAACGGCAATTTGACACGACCGGATAGATACATATCAGGCGAAAGACTAAAGACGTTACGTTCTTTTTTTTTTATTACTTAATCGGCTTGCGTTTGACCGCGATCTCACCTGTTGTAAAGTGACGATGCAGTTGACGATGAAGCACGCTTGCCTAGAAGATACCTATTCATTCGCGACTTGAAGACACCCAGATTGTACTCATCGAGAAACACAGACTGAGGTAGCGAGTTCCACTCCTTTGCAGTACGCATTATAAAAGTGGAAGCAAAGTGCTTCGTGCTGTTCGAGGCACAGTGGTGTACAACACCGCCAACTTATACAACCAGGCTGCTATTATTGAGCTAGCCCGAACTAGGCATTGAACCCAAGACCACATGCACAGCAGTCGCGTTCTTTACCGCTGCGCCACTGAGGCAAGTATAGAACTGTATAACAAGTATCTCGTTTGCACTTACAGGCTTATACTCTAAGTAAAAACGGAAGTTGTAATAAACGCGAAAAAACCGCTAATGATTTGATAGCCTAGTGGGAAGCCGCTGGACTGCCATGCAAAGGTGTCGAGTTCAATCCCAAGGCGCGCATCTCTGACTTTTCGAAGTTATGTGCGTATAAAATAGTTAATTATCGCTCGCTTTAACGGTGAAGGAAAAACATCGTGAAGAAACCTGCATGTCTGAGAGTTCTCCATAATGTTATCGAAGATATGTGAAGTCTGCCAACCAGCACTAGGCCAGCATAGTGGACTATGGCCTAACCCTTCTCACACTGAGAAGAGGCCCGTGCCCAGCAGTGGGACAGTTTAATACAGGGCTGATTTTATTATAACATAACCTAACCTCATCTGCAAAGCAGCGTCTCTGTATAATCTGAGTTTGCTACAAGCTGCTACAAGGCTTCATGCCATACCCAAAAACTACATACAGAATTTAAAGTACCCATTTAGAATAGTCAATGAAACGAATAGTTCATGGCCGATCGGACTGGTCACCTACTCATCAATGGCTTGCATAAATCTGTGACAACAAACCAGTATTGTCATGTCGAATAAAAGCAAGTGTTTTGAATGTAAAGGTCATCTATGCGCTGTCTGGACAGGTGATGTGATTATGCCGGAGCAGGTATAATCCTCTGGTTAATCCTTAACTAATATTGTAAATGCGGTTGTAAGTTTATTTGTCGCCTTAACTAATCGAGCCATCATCGTGAAATTTCACATTTTTCCTTTCATCCAGAAAAAGTATTATTACTAACCTAACAACTTACAATTGCGCGAACGAAGCCGCGGGCTAAAACTTGAAGCTTTATATATTATAGATTCGGTTTCTAGGTCGCGAAAATATAATGTTTGCAGTCGAATATATAAAGAAAAAAAATTATATGTATAATAAATAATAGTTTAAAAAACTAAAAACATGCTTTAAAAAGTAGAAAATCATTTAATAATTTTAACGTAAAAAAGCGTGGGGTGGGGGTTATCAAAATATCTTAGAATATACCTTTCTTTTTTACATTCAAATTACCTATTAAATTATTTTCGACTTTTAAAAGCGTGTTTTTAGTATTTTACCTTTTTTTCTTCTAAATTTTTGTATTGTCATCGGCCCTCGATAAGTGTGCAACGTTTCAAATCAATCCGTCGGTTTGAAAGAGGTGAAAATCACGTCCAAAGATTCCGTTACATAGATTCATAGGTACCAAGCTAATAAAAGCGTATTCAAAATGCTACTGACCGCATAGTATAATGATTAAAGTGGTCGTTTGACCACTGACTCCAAGTGTTCTGTATTCGACTCCTACACTGGACATAAAATTGTGTGATTGACAAATATGTAGTTGTTGGGAGTCTGGATGTTCCTTGTGTGTGTCTCAATGATTGTAAAGTCTCTCGCGACACAGGAATTACTCCTACCGCAGGAGAAGTCTTTTAAAAAATAAAACTAAATATTGAAATTAGCACGCGATAATTGTCAATCAATACGCACATAATTTCGAAAAGTCATATAACTCCCGAAAGTCAGAGGTGCACGACGTGGGTTTGATCCCGAGACCCTCTGCATTGCAGTCTGTTGGTCTCCCCACTGCGCTATCGCTGCTCATAACATAATTAAATAGATTTATTTTATTATTTATTTATTATATTATATATATATATATATTAATATATATTATTACAAAATCTTTACTACTCTTTAAGTTATTTAAAATTAATAATACTATTTCTGTATAGTTTTATTTTAAATGTATAACATTCGCGTAAACGTAAGACAATTATAGTTGTTTCTAGAACGGAGGTACTTTACATCTTTTGTTTCACTATACATAAATTCATAATATCCATCGAGATATAAAAATATTTTTATCATTACTTGTATATGCGACTGCTGCACGAGATCTCGGCTTCGATTCCCGTGAGGGATAGGGTTATTGGTTATTCCTGGTATTAAATCAATAGCAGCTTGCAGTCTGGTAGTCTCCAGTAAACGGCTAGGCTTGCCGTCTATATATCTTGTTTTTTCAAAGATTAAGTAATCTTTAATTTGGATTTTAAATGACTAGTGTTCTTGTAAACCCCTCCAGCTAAGCTTTACTGCTTGTATTACGAGTGAGTTCACGTCAGTAGTGCAATGGGTGGGATTCGAATCTGCTACCTCTCAATCGCAAGTCCAATGCCTTATCCATAGCTGCTGAAATGTAGGTCTAATACCCATATAAGTACCCCTTCATAATGTGTATATAATATAACCTTGATATTAGAATATAAAAATAAACAATTAAAACATAATCATAAATATTCATATCTTCTAAAGAAGGATAGTCCGTATCATTCGATATAATATGTAATCGGATTTCTATAAAATATTTATCATAATGATCTGACATGTTGAGTACAATTATTATCAGCAAATATATTTTTACCGCGGCAGAACAGTTGTGATATGTCATCAAAGTACAGATTATTTTCTCATACAGATATTGTGATTTTAATTATCCGTTAAGCAAAATAATAGATTGTTGTAGGTCCACTGCATAATATCATAATTAAGCATACACGAGACTGGAGAACGTGAAATATTCGATTAAAATCCAGTTTTTTTTTAAATAGTATATAATGGATTCTAAACCTCATCTTAGTCACAGTAGCCAATGTTAAAGGACTCGTCATCTGTGCATGAGATATTATAGTGCAGAAGTGTGTCACCCAACACAAGTGCACACCCTGTTCCTTTCAATAAACCGACGTAGGACGGGAATTCGATCCGACCTGAGCGAAATCAGGCGCAAGACCAACGGATTTACGTGCTTTCTGACACACAGGGGTGTCTGCCACCAAATTACTAACTCCAGGCTACTTTAGAGATTTCTGAGAGAAAAACCTGATAACTTATTGTTAGCTGGACCTGGAATTCGATACCGAGACCTCTGCGTGGCAATCCAACAATCTCCCACTAGATAACTGACTCCGTCTGGTAAGCAGTCATGTGGTCTAAGAGTAGTGGCCTCCACACCGTATTCATAGCAGCTGAGGTGATGTTGAGTTCTATACTTTGACGGCCTGAGAAGGTGCTTCTTCATGCCCCACTTAAAGGACCCAGGATTGAAGGTAGAAGGTAACAAGTGCCTTCCTCCTCCTCCTATATTATTGCGGTTATTGTATTACATCCAGATTTCGACAACTATATTTTAGATTCCACGTTATAAATCTGCATAAACATACATACATACATAGATTCACGCCTGTTTCTCAGAGGGGTAGGCAGAGACTACGGATTTCCATTTGCTACGATCCTGACATACTTCTCTGGCTTCATTCACTTTCATCACATTCCTCATACACGCCCGTCGGTTCAAGGTGCACTTAACCTGGCCTTTGTCCAGAACGCCTCCGATCTGATCGAGAAACATTCGCCTAGGTCTTCCTCTTGCGACTGTTCCATTCACACTAGCCTTATAAACTATCTTAGTCAGTCTTTCTACATGCCCAAACCAGCTTAACATACCATTTTCTATTCTTGTCACTATATCCACTTTCATGCCGCATCTCTCTCTAATCACACTATTCCTTATTCTATCTTTCAGAGTCACACCACATATATTTCTCAACGCTCTCATTTCTACAGCAATTATTCTGCTCTCATGCTTCTTTTGCCATACCCAACTTTTACTTCCATACATAAGTGTGGGCACTAATTAATGAACAGCCAAACGTGCCTTTTCGGAAACATTTCGACTGTTCATAAAAGCGCGTAGAGACAATTGTTAACGCAGTGCCCACACACTGCGTTAACAATTGTGGTCTATCGGGCATTTCCAGAGTAGCTACTGAGAATTTCAACGATTTACGCTATTGGCGATATGGTTGAAAAAAGTATTGGCTTAACTCTTAGCATATGAGACGAAGATCATTAGTTTCGGCTGACGCTGGTGGGGTATAACGCTTTATCCATTGGGATACCACCACCAAATCGCAATCTCTTTTCATTACACTGCCGAAGTGCCTTTATCTCAAGAGAGGGGTTTACAAGAATACCAGTTACATGTAATCCAAATTAAAAAAGAAGATAGCACATGTAATCTTAACCGTTAAAAGCACAACTTGAATGACAGATACCGGTATTGTTATAACTGTCATGTCATAACCTCAACCGATATGGGTGATCAGCTGCCAAGATAAAGATATGTTGGGTAATATCTGTAACAGTATTTCATTGACATCTCGTTACGATCTTGAATGGACGCTGTTTTACAGATCAGTTTTATGAGTTAGTTTTGCGGACTTTGTACCTAGAAGCCGAAATATTACACTACATCACTGTTTTGATAAATGCTTTTGGTTTATTTTTGTAAAGAATCAATAGTAGAACTGGGTTGGATTTAAATAAAACGGAGGTATCATTGTATGACACTTGTATGTTATTTTAGTAACAAATGCAATACATTTCAAAAATTACCATTATTGTTTTTATATACCTAATGTAAAGAACGGAAAGCCCTTTCCAAACAATTTATTTTATTTTACAACTGAAATACCCACTCGGTGTTGATAATTGTTTGCTTACCCTCTTAAACTATCAATTGTTGAAATGCCGGACATAATTGAAATCCTATTGTGTTTGGCCGCTGGTGTTCCGCTGCCACTCAATAGATTAAAGGAAACCGGTTCGTCCAGTGAGAATGAGATACGGAGACTGGCAAACTTATCTCACCCATTATGCATATCATGCATAAGTTCGGCTGCGCACGAAACCCTACCAGCGAGCCATCTGGTATTGCGAACGATCATAAGTTATAATAACCGCTCACCATAAGGTGAGCCATAACCATGCTTGCCATTCTGGTAGTTTATAAAAAGGAATGCAGTACAAGAAGTGACGTTACTCCTGATATTTTAACAGTCTATAGGCTCTAGGAAACATTTACTACAAGTAATACTGTACTTCAAATCTAGGACAAACACCGTTACATACTGAACATAAGTGATATATTAAGAACAATAAAATTAATATTAATATTTTTATGCATTTGTCATAAGTCATAACAAATACATTAAGCCGCTAATCGAGCCATCCCCATAAAAATACTACCGACGCATAGTCTGTTTAAAAATATTGTTTCTACACGAACCTATTCTGTCCAAACATGTTGCAAATCAGCGCTGTATCGCAAGCGGTACAGCATTATGCTGAGCAACATCTCTTTTTAATGAACACTGCGACGCACATTGAACAGCAAGGGCTCCATGTATAAATGTGTATTCGATATTATATATAATAATATATTAAGTAATAGTATATATAATTAATTAACGTATTATAATGTAGTAATTCATATAGGTATATAATAATGTATATAAGTTTTATTTTTATTATTATCAATTTATAAATACATTTATTACTGTTGCACACAAATTTTGCATTATAATAGTTTTGATTGTGTGTTGCAATGCTTCATTAAAATAAAATATTTCTTTCTTTCTTTCTTTCAATTGGATACTACTTAGCTCCGGTCTTGGGTAAGAGCAAGAGAAGAGCTCGCTCCAGGCGAGATAGCAAGGGACGCTAGAAATAAAAAAAAACAAACACACTTGAACATTGAGACAACTACCATCTTAGTCTCCCCGTGACCATGGCTGCTGAAAAGCAACCGAAACGTCGGGGAAAGTGTAAAATTAAATTAAATCTAAATAGTTTAAATAATAATTTAATTAGCTTAAAAATTAGTAAAGTTTAATAGTAGTAGTAGCGTAACAATTTTCAAAATTATGTAATTAAGTGTCAAATGAACAACGCGATAAAATCCGTATATAGTAGTTTAATTAAAAAAAAACAAATTCTCAGGGCAAAGATAAAATTGAAGCATAAAAATTTGCACACTATTTATTTAACATTCGCTTTTGAAGTGAAAACTTCTTTTGGCGCGTTGAGCACTTTTTGGGTAAACAAAAATCAAGGAACTCGCGTCATCGTCACCGAACGCATTAAAAATTCAAAAATAATAATCTTATAGCTCGACGATACAATTCACAAGTTACTTAGTTTTCACTTCTACCGGCAGTCCCCAAAGACTGCCCCGCATGTTTTTAAAGATTACTAGCAATGTGGGTTTCTTATTACTGGTATTCTTGTTAACCTCTCCAGCTAAGCTATAGTGCTTGTGTTTGGAGTAGGTTCACGTCAGTAGTGTAATGGGAGGGATTCGAACCCGCGACCTCTCGATCACAAGTCCAATGTCTTATCCATTGGGCTACCGTCGCTTAAATTAAATTAACTTAACATTTATTTCAATTAGTTTCACATTGCATAATTTAATTTGTTTTATCTGCTTATTGAAAGTGTGATAGAATTTGTATGAAATGAACATTGTGAAACTCACTTGGTAAGCCTAAATAAATAAACAAAATCGGAGTAGAATTTACGTGAAGTAAAAGCGTCCACCAAAGAATGCTGAAAAACAATCTTGCTCTATCTAGATAATAATAATAATATTCTACCACATACACACAACACCATCTAGCCCAAACTAAGCAGAGCTTGTACTATGGGTACTAGACAATGGATAAACATACTCACATACTTTTTTTTTGTAAATACATACATATTATACATAGAAACACCCAGACCAAGACAAACATCCATGTTCATGCACACATATCTTTGACTTGTGCGGGAATCGAACCCGCGACCTCAGGCGTGGCAGTCGGTTACACTAACCACTACGCCATCGAGGTCGTCAATATAGATAGAGATCGGCTATATCAGATATAGATAGAGATCGGCTAAGGCCGCCGCGGCCTTAAATACTATGGATTTGATACTTTAGAGAGCCTAATATTTATTTCTTACTTTGGTAGTAATCCTAACTAATATTATAAATGCGAATGTGAGTTTGTTAGTAACGCTTTCACGATCTAACTACTCAACCGATTACCGTGAAATTTCGCATAGGTACACTTTGTCAGGAGAACAGAAAGGAGATAAGGCAGTGGCGTAGCGTAGTGGGGGAGGCAGGGGCGGCCCGCCTCAGGCGGCACCTTTAGGGGGCGGCAAAATTTCGTAATAAATAATAATAATATCTTGTAAATAATTGAACTGTATATTACTCAATAATGATGACTGTCCTTGCCCAAAAGTTAGAATAACCGTATATTACTTTCGTCTTTTAAATTGAAATACCTTAATAAGAGAGCGGCAAAATTGTCTGCCGCCCCGAGCGGCTGACACCGACGCTACGCCACTGATATAAAACCACCACGTTAACACCTTTCATCCAAAAAAAACACTGTTTCTAACATTTACGCGAGCGAAACCGTGGGCAAAATCTAGTGACTTACAAATGGTAAACTTATAAATATAGCCTTTAAAAAATATAAGATAGTGAAGCCATCAGCACAGACATTCAACGGTTTTGCTTTGTGTGCAATTGCTTGGAACAAATATTTTATGTATGAGCCGCTGATGTTTAGACTACTGGAATAATTAATTTATTGTTTTCCGCATGTGTGACTTACTTTAAACGCTACCATTTCAATAGTTAAATGTTTCTTCATTGTTATGTTTAGTGAGTTAAGTATAATGGTTAAGTTAGCGGTATAATGTTCATTGCTGAACATAAGCTCCTCCAACAATTGGAATAAAGAACGACATACCGATATGACAGTATTTAAGTTATCAGCAAAAATATTACAGTTCTGGTTGGTTTGTTCGCAATAAAGATGTGTATGTTATAAAAAATAACTTAGATCAAACATTTAAAGTTTTTAATGCATAGCTGTTTTTATTCTTGTCTATTTGTTTGCTCGAGTTTCACCAATAACGTTCGTACACAGTTAATATGCGTTGCTAATAACTGCTAAAACTATTTATTTTTAAAACATAATAATGTTCTGTTTTTCCACCCGGTTTCACCCGCGTTTATGATTACTGTGCCGCCTCCGTGGGTCGTAGCGTGATGTTATATAGCCTATAATCTTCCTCGACAAATAGGATATTAAATATTTTTTTAATTTGTACTAGTAGTTCCTGAGATTAGCGCGTTCAACCAAACAAACAAACAAACTCTTCAGCTTTATAATATTAATAGCAGCGATAACCTAGCGGGAAACCGTTGGACTGCCACGCAGAGGTCTCGAGTTCAAACCCAAGGCGCGCAACTCTGACTTTTCGAAGTTATATGCGTATTAAATAGTTAATTATCGCTTGCTTTAACGGTGAAAGGAAACATCGTGAGGAAACCTGCATAGCTGAGAGTTCTACATAATGTTCTCGAAGATATGTGAAGTCTGCCAACCCACACTAGGCCAGCGTGGTGGACTATGGCCTAACCCTTCTCACAGTGAGAAGAGGCCCGTGCCCAGCAGTGGGACAGTTTAATACAGGGCTGATATTATTATATTATTATTGATAGAAGCCAAAACAATTATTTTAGAATTTTGTCTATCTGTCTGTCTGTATGTTTTTACGCGCAAAAACTACAGCACAAAATAAAATGCAGTTTTACATTTGAGTTGCTGGAGGTAAAGGAACTTAAACTGGTATATGTTTCATCATGATATACGCCTACGCCTAGAAGTCGTAAAATACTAAGATTTTTTGATACACCGCCTGAAAGCCGTATCAACAACGAATAGTCGAAAGCTATTTAAAAAGCTATTTTTATTTTATTATGTGTGTAGATGAACTTCTTCATACATGCAAAGGAATAATGTATAAATAGAAGCGTACGATGGGAAAAAGCTATTCAGTATGGAAAAGTCAAAGTCAAAAATCATTTATTCACTTAGGTTACAAAGTCTACAGCGATAGCTCAGTGGAAACCAACAGACTGCAATGCAGAGGGTCTCGGGTTCGAGCACACGTCTCACATCTCTGACTTTCGGAAGCTATAAGACTTTTCGAAATTATGTGCGTATTGATTGACAATTATCGCCTGCTCCGTGCCTCGGAGAGCACGTTAAGCCGTCGATCTCGGCTGCCATGAACATCTATGACAGTCGTTATCGGGAAAGTCAGTGCCCTCTAATATCCTGACACTGGTCTAGCCTTAGGGTATCGATAGCCGTCGGGTTGCGGAGGTCAGGTGGCAACCGCTCCGTGTAAAAACTGATATCCAGTCAAATCCGGTTAGACTAGAAAAGCCGACCCAAGTGACTTGGGAATAATAAAGGCTAAGGGAGAAGAAGAAGACTTAGGTCACACAGTAACACTTATGAACGTCAACGGGGTTAGTGAGTTTATTACATTTACTGAATTTATATTTATGTTAGTTGCAAGGTTCAGGCAAAAGGTTGAGCCAATGAGAAGATACCTGCAAGAAACTCAAGGTCACTCTTTTAAATCGCCATCAAATTATAATTTCAGTATTTTACAACTTCTAATTCTAAAAAAAGAGAATAGTTAATAATATTCGGTAAGAGAAGCGAATACCAGTCGTGCCTACCCTTCGGAATTATACAGATCGATGCTATTATGTCAAATGTAACGAAACAATGTATTGCTTACATTTGCAAATAAATGCATATTATGTAAACTAAGATTATTTGTCATACCCACTCGAAGGCAAAATAAAACGTTCTACGTAAACTTTCCTAATCACCATTTCGTGCGATCATCACGACGTGATTAACCGGCGTGAACGTTGCTATATTTAGTGGCAGGTAAATCAATTTCATAACGGTTTCACGTGTCCCACAAACACGGCGAAGATTTACTAAGAGTATATTAGTGTCTTACGTTTACGCGAACGTTATACATTAAAATTAAGCTACTTTATAAGGTTGTCTTCTGTTTACGTTAATGTTATTCATTGAAATTAAACTACTATATACGGATTTTATCGCGTTGTTTATTTGACACTTTTTTACATAATTTAGAAACTACTACTATTAAACTTTACTAATGTTTAAGCTAATAAAATTATTAAAACTATTTATATTTAAGTTTACACTTTCCCCGACGTTTCGGTTGCTTTTCAGCAGCTATGGTCACGGAGAGACGAAGATGGTAGTTGTCTCAATGTTCCAGTGTAGTTATTTCAAAGTACCCGAACATAATTCAATCATTAAAAATTAGTAAAGTTTAATAGTAGTGGTTTCTAAATTATGTAAAAAAGTGTCAAATAAACAACGCGATAAAATCCGTATATAGTAGTTTAATTTCAATACTTTATAAGGCTTTTATCATTCACGGGGAGACTAAGACCATGCCTGCTGAAAAGCAACTGAAACGCCGGGGAAAGTGTACATCTAAATGGTTTAAAATAGATGTCGTTTCAAAAATACGTCATAGCACTAGTGTTTTTAAAATAAATGACGCGATAAAATCGGTATAAAGTTGTTTAATTTTAAAACTAACAGTTTATTTGAAAATTGGTTTTGTTGAAAGATGCGGGGTAAGACGAGTGGGGATAGTACTGGCTGGCTGCTTGATCAGGTGGTACTTTCTAACCTGTCAACGATCGTTACTTGACTAGACTGACATTAGTGAAACTGTACTAAAAATAATTTATTAATTTGTTTATTATTTTACAACTCATTTATGTACCAGGTGTTGCAGTCATTATGCCATAATTAATAATAGTAATATAATAATAATATTCTACCACATACACACAACACCATCTAGCCCAAACTAAGCAGAGCTTGTACTATGGGTACTAGACAATGGATAAACATACATATACACATTTTTTTTACAAATACCTACTTATTATACGTAGAAACACCCAGACCAAGACAAACATCCATGTTCATGCACACAAATGTTTGACTTGTGAGGGAATCGAACCCGCGACCTCAGGCGTGGCAGTCGGTTACACTAAGCACTACGGCATCTAGGCCGACGCCGTAAATGCTTTAGATATGTATATTTTTTATTTAGAAATATACTGCGCCTCTGTTAATAGGCGATTGCCTAAACCTACTGACGCTTAACACTATAAGGAACCACTAATCCTTCAAAATGAAAGTTCACTACATTCGAGTAGATAATATATATTCTTTGTGTTTCTAAGTTTTATTATAAGCTTCAGGGTTCCGTCAATTTCATCTGTCTTGTTTTTACTATTTTAATCAAAGCCTAACATCACATATGATATACCACGGTGTATATTTTACAGCGATTGTAATTAAATTCCAGCGTATTACTGTACATATAAAAAAAATAGAGGAGAAATTAATAATATTATGAAAGAAGCATTTCAGTGTAGTCGGTACCTATTATTACAACGACTATCTCTAGAATATACAAACATTATTGCATTTAAGTGTGAAGTCGAAGTATGAAGCTTCGACTCCTGGATGGAGCAAAAATATTTGTGTAATCAAATTTTCAGTATCTGCCCCAAATCTGCAACTGTACACGGCAGAAGGCTGTAAATACAACTGGTATTTATTATATGTATATTATATGGTATGATATCTACACATAGGTCTATAATTTTTTGTTGGTATATAGGTGTTATATGCTTCTGTCTACCCAATTGGAGATATATGCGTGATGCTATGTTATTCTGTGATTGTTCGTTTATTCGATAGCTACACGTGCCGCTCGTCATGGCTCAGTACTTATAGTACCGTGACGGTTTAACTCGAATTAATGATTCCACACAGCTTTGATCCTCACGAACACAACACATATTTATTATTCGAAACATTTAACACATCATCGTCAGCACACGGAGATTGAATCGTAAAAAAAAATATAAGATCTATTTATTTGTTTATATATTCAATTACGTTACGCACGATGTGTTTATATACTACCAGATTTTTCCCGCGGGATCGCTGGCGTAAACGTAGGTTGGGTTAAATTAGTAAATAGTCTAGTAGGTTTACTTCTTTTTCTAGATGAAAGGTTCCATGGCCTTTTCTATCCCCCGACGACGAGTATGCGAAATTTCATGCTGATCGGTCAAGTAGTTAAGGCGTGAAAGCGTAACAAACAAACAAACTCACATTCGCATTTATAATATTAGTTAGGTTTGCTATATATGTAGATTGCTTTATGGGTCTCTTCATATGGCGACGTAAATTATATACATGTTTTAAATCCCACATACAATTAGGTATTGCCATTTATGAGACACATTTCCAATATTTGCGTGCCGTAATGAGTATGTAACTGTTAATGTTCCCATATAACATTTGGCTGACTCAGGAATCGTATCGATCATACGGACTTGGATTTGCTACCCGTAAAATGAGATATATTTACGCCATAAGCGCAAATTTATGCCACGGGTCTAACAAGTCAAAGAAAATAAAGAACCCGAGCCCTCGGAATACAACACGTATACCTCACGAACAGCAGTCACGCAAACGTACAGACCACTGGACTAACAAGGTAATCAAACGAGTAACATTTGTTCAAATAATCGGTTTCGTTACGCATGACATGCTTATGCTTAATCGCGCGTAAAATATTATAAAAGCTGACTCCTGACGCCGCGCCGCCGTTACGCGAGAATGCTCATCAATAAAGGCCCAGATTTAGTTTAAAAATTAACGGCTAATCAGGGTCGCCCAGGGCAACTACCTACTCACTTACCTATCCCTCCCTTTATCTATAGGTTTACAGAATAAGGTATGCATTTTTGACAGTAAATGAAATGAATAAATACTAAGACCAACAATTAAATAATATTTTGGTATTTTGAGTTGGGAGAGTAAGACAGATAATGACAGAGCTCGTGCGGCGCATATTCAAATCGGCGCGCGGCCGCCATAGTAAAATTGTATGGAGGATTTGAAGTGCTTTTTTGATAGATATGTATCTTTATTGTCAACCAATAGAGGGACGAAAAGGGAGAGGAAGGCCAGGGAAAAGATGGTTGGACTGTGTGAGGATGGATATGAAAGGAAGAGGGGTAAATGATCAGATGACGGGTGACAGAGAAGTATGGAAGAGAGATAAGAGAATGATGATGATTGTCAACCAATAACTTAAATATTTGGGACGAATAAATTGTAACAAAACTATTTATGTTTCGTTTAAGCTGTAAAATAGGATAGATTTCTACTGTTATAATCTAAAAATCACGTAACACGAGCTTACGTTTTTGCATTTTTCGTGCAAATTAACGTAATTTTGTAGACGAAAATATTAATTATTTTAAGTTTTTTACACGGAGTTATTGTAAACACATGAATTGTTATGGTAAATGTATATTTAATATTTGTATTAAACAAAAAGTGTTGATTTAATTCACTTAACTGTGACCGCCTGTTTTGGCACATTTCGCTCGGCGCAGTCTTAAAGCGACTGCTGTGTTAGTCTCCCCGAGAAGCATCCGAAACTTCGTGGAAAGTGTAAGGGCTTGTTCTAACACCTCTAGATAGAATTTATCTATAAGATAGAAGTCTCGCCGTCTCTCTTCTTTAACCAAACATGAGTGAGACAGCATGCGTTTTATCTTTCGGATAACTTTTACTTGTTTATTATAGGAAAGGCCGTAAGCCTAGCGAATATTATAAATGCGAATGTGAGTTTGTTTGTTACGCTTTTACGCCTTAAATACTCGAGTGATTATCATGTAATTTCGCATACACGTTGTCAGGAGTACATAAAATGATATCTTTCATCCAGAAAAAGTACTGTTCCCGAACGGTACCGCAAGCAAATTCAAGTACACTATAATATATCGTAGGTCAAGTATTTAAGTAAAGCAAACCGAGCTTATGAGCTTATATGAAGATGCGGCATGCTTAATCTTGTTTTGCCTCATTAGTTCTAAGTTCTAGTTTACGCGGTGGCTCGCCATTATCACTGCGCCGGGTGTTCGGGTTTCGATCCTCACACAAGACAAAAATGTGTATAATATACAAATCTCCGTGTTCTTCATGTTTGAATTCTTTACAAAATACAACTCCCGCACTAGGTATAATTCCAGTGTAGCGGGGAACTTTACAAATATTACTACTAAAAAACTATTTGTGGACCACACAAATGTTTGCCTCGTATGGGGATTGTACCCATAACATTCGGCGCGGCGGCAGTGACGAGGCGACCTCTTAAACCACTACGCCATCCGTGCAGACGAATGTTTGTTAGGTTCCCCGCGCTTCGAAAGTTGATTGTAGTGCGGTAGTCATATTCTCTTAAATAACAAGTGAGAATCGGCTAGTCGTAAATTTTAGAGTTCGAAAAAATGGTTCAAGTAATATGCAAAGGTCACGTGATACCACGTGAACTTGAGGTCAGAGGTCAAGGGTCATAGTTATTTCGGAGTATACCGACTATGCTGAGTCGAATGGCGTTGACCGCGAGTCTCTAGCTCTTACGGTTCTTGAGTTGAAAGTTGTATAACAGACAGACGGACGGACGGACGGACAAAGCTGTTGTATAAGAGTGTTTTCGAACTCTAAAAACAAAGAATAAATAAACCACTTATACACAAATAGATAACACGCTAGGAACCTGTAACCTTGCTTAGAGTAGATGGATTTAGCTCACCCCCTTGTTTTCGCGATAAAAATGATAATGGACGTAAGTGTTAATCACTATTGTGGAGGACTACCGGTTTGTAAATAAACAGTATAAACAGTCTTAAAACAAAGGTTCACTTCAGGTCTGCAGTGTTCCACCGCTTTCAGTTTTATTATATATAATAATACTAGCTGATCCGCGGCACTTCATCTGCTTCACATAAGATATTATGGCCGTTTTTGCAAAATTTTTCATATATGCTCTGCTCCTACTGGTCATAGCGTGATGTTATATAGCCTATATATTGACTTCCTCGATAAATGGGCTATCCAAAACTGAAATAATTTTTCTATTCAGACCAGAAGTTCCTGAGATTAGCGCGTTCAAACAAACAAACTCTTCAGCTTTATAATATTAGTATAGATAAATTCGAAAAGTCAGTGGTGCATGTTTTAGGATCGAATTCGGATTTTCTGGCACTCCATCGGTCTCTCACTAGGCTATCGCTGCTGCCCAACTAATATAGAAGAGGAACAGTTCCGTATATGATCGAAGGGTTTGTTCCGCATTTGGCCCTACATAACGATTACGTCCCGCATTACAAAATGTTCCTCATTCGCCCCTCTTTTAAAATTATTCCTTTTTCGTTCTACATTTTTGTGCATATGGTTAGCAAAACAAAACATGTTTAAAATTATTTTAAATATTTTAGTTGCCGGGCTCGTATGTCATGCAATCAAAGCCCAAAGTTTTGCCGAGAGATCAATGAGGTATTATAAAATATTTTTTGGCAGGGACAAAAAAGGTACATAATTTGGGACGAATGAAAATTTCTAAATTTGGGACGAAACATGAGGGACGTGTGCGGAACAAGCCCATGGAAGAGATACTATTTACAAGTCAATACACTTTCTTGCTACCCAGTAACGCTAATATAAACCACTTTTAGTGACATTATATGATGCAATCTTTGCAACGGATTCTTGTGACATTGCCAACACGAGATTTATCTGAACAAGTGTCACAATATTGTACTGTCCAATTTTAAGTGTTGCGAATATTTTTTGTGAACGCTATTCACGGAATTGGTGATTGATGTAGCTCCATAGATTATTTGTTAGCGTTATAGCACTTGCATTCTACGTGTAGTACTAATATAGAGCTTACCGGATGGCGCAGTGGTTTAAACGGTCGCTACTGCCTATGCAGTATGCAGTGAGTGTCATCGGTTCGATCCCCACACTGGACAGAAATTTTTGTGATCCATAAATAGTTGTTGCGAGACTGGGTGTAATTTGAATCCGATATTTCAATGTTTGTAAAGACTTCGCGAAATAGCGATTAAACTATTATTTTAATTAATTTTATATAATATATATTTTAATATTAAAAAAGCTAAGTAAGAATGTAAATTATAAACCGTGTCTTTGCTATTGGAACTAAGTCTTTTATAATCTTATATACATTAAATAATTATTTACACCTTCACCGACATTTTGATTACATTACGACAAGCATGAACGCGCGAGACATTCGGTAAAAAAGTAGTAATAATAATATTCTACCACATACACACAACACCGTCTAGCCCAAACTAAGCAGAGCTTGTACTATGGGTACTAGACAATGGATAAACATACATTATATACTTTTTTTTTGTAAATACATACATATTATACATAGAAACACCCAGACCAAGTCAAACATCCATGTTCATGCACACAAATGTTTGATTTGTGCGGGAATCGAACTCGACCTCAGGCGTGGCAGTCGGTTACATTAACCACTACGGCATCGAGGCCGACAAGTGCGTTGTAAATGCTAAATTCTTTAATGATAATCACGAAATATTTAATCTTCATCATACATACTCAAACTCTAAGCGAAATGCCGGTGTAATACAATTACATTTTGGTTGCTATGTAACAGAGTCCGCGCTACTACTGAGATTTCCTTGACAGAAAAAAATACCAACTTTGCCCGAGAATCGAACGAAAGACCTCTCAAACTGCAATCACATACACCACTACCAAGGCTAATATGCCATACTAGCGACCCGCCCCAGCTTTACACGGATAGTACAAAACCTTAACAAATTATATACTTAAACCTTCCTCATGAATAACTCTGTCTATTGGTGAAAACCGCATGAAAATCCGTTCTGTAATTTTTGAGTTTATCGCGAACAGACATACGGACGCGGCGAAGGATATTGTTTTATAATACGTAGTAATATAAGTTATTAAAAATATAAACCAAAAAAAAAAATACAGCCGTCCATTCAATTGGGCAGTACAAATAAACTAAAATATGCAATAAAATTAAATAAACCGTCAGTTGTCCGATATACCGACGTGAGTTATAGCTGGTCCTTTATAAACATTTAAAGAGGTTTGATTCTTCGAAAAGCCTTGGAATTTAAACAATAGCTTGTAAGTACTGTACTTTAATATTAATAAATTTAACTAAGCCTGATTCTCGGAAATAATGTAACCATTTTGATTTTAATTATTGTTTTGAATAGTGTGCTGGGTATGTTAAGCTGGTTAGGGCATGTAAAAAGAATGGATGAGAAAATACTGACTAAGAAAGTTTATAAGGCTGGTGTGAATGGAACAGACGCAAGAGGCAGACCTAGGCGAACGTTTCTTGATCAGATCGGAGACGTTCTGAACAAAGGCCAAGTTAAGAGCACCTTATACCGGCGAGCGGCTCACAAATGGTTGACCCGGGTCTAATTGTTCTTGTTGTGAATTTTTGTAATGTCCTCCTCGATATAAGAATTAGTGCGGGAGTTGTCCTTTTTAAAATAAAATAAAAACCTTATTTTAAGAGACTTTTCATCAAACTGCACTTTTTGTCCTATAACTAGAAATATTCAACCTGTTTGTAAATCGTCAAAGGTATGATTATTTTTTCTGATTTGCACTTTAACCAACCCAACGGCTAAGTTCTACGAGGTATAAACAGCCGTGAATCCTAACTAGGATTTACGGCTGTATATTATAAATGCAAGTGTGATATTGTTTGTTACGCATTCACGCCTTAACTATTCAACCGACGATCAAGAAATTTCGCATAAACGTTTCCAGGAGTACAGTAAAGATATAGGACAGACGTTTCAGCCAGAAAAATTTACCTAATCTACATCTGCTTGAACATAAACGCGGGCAAAATAGGTGTCTATATAAATATCAAGAAAACAGCAATAAGGTAACTGTTCTTCAAAGGCGATGTCTCATACTCTTTGTACGTTAAGTACGTCAAGCAATTTATCTGTCTGATGCTGCAAATGAAATCATATTCAATACAGGATGTGCCGTCTGGAGTCGTTAAGGACGACAATTGCTGATTTATGTAGGAGTGCAAGCTTAAGATAAGCGGTTATATCGTTACCAATATTCATACTATAACACAGTACTATGATATTCATTATATATACCTACTAAGCTAGCCTAGTCGGAGACCGTTGGACTGCCACGCATAGGTCTCGAGTTCGATCCCAAGGCGCGCATCTGTGACTTTTGAAGTTATGTGCATATTAAATAGTTAATTATCGCTTGCTAGACGGTAAAAGAAAACATCCCGACAAAACCTGTATGTCTGAGAGTTCTCCATAATATTCTCGAAGATATGTGAAGTCTGCCAATCCGCACTGGCCCAGCGCGGTGGACTATGGCCTAACCCTTCTCACACTGAGAAGAGGTCCATGCCCAGCCGTGGGACAGTTTAATACAGGGCTGATATTATACTAAGAAAACATCGTCAGGAAAACCTGCATGTCTGAGAATTATCCATGATGTTTTCGAAGATATAAAAAATCTGCCAACAAGCACTGGGCCAGCGTGGTGGACTAACCTTTCTCATATTGAGAAGAGGCCCATGCCCAGCAGTCGGACAGTTTAATACAGGGCTGATATATTTTGTTTCTCTGGGAATTACGCAGGCGAAGACACGTCCTGATTGGCATTGACAACGTTTGAAAACGGTTCCCGTTATGTTGTACCTCTTTCAATACATACACAGATGATCCTAGTTAAAATCTTGAAACCAAAGCCTCGGAGTATTGTTCAAACACGCACTACAGTTCAGTTAGAGATAACACTATCTTTACACAATGATACATACCTATTTACATTACCATACAACTGACAATACATACAGATGACATCATACACATTGTATGGAACGCTGCGAACGTGAAAATGTCTGAATTTCAGTGTGGAAACGTTTATAACTTAATTCTTATGAAATAGATGAATAGCTTAGCATAATATATCAATCCTAACTAATATTATAAATGCGAATGTGAGTTTGTTTGTTGGTTACGGTTTCACGGCTTAACTACTCGATTGATTATCATGAAATTTCGCATACGTTGTCAGGGGAATAGATGAGGCTATAGGTATCTTTCATCCAGAATAAAGAACTGTTTTTAAGGTAACCTAACCTACATTTACGCGAGCGATGCCGTGGGTAAAATGTAGTTTAACTTATGAATATGTGATTATGTAATGGTTTAATAAATAATAATACCAGCGATAGCCTAGTGGGAGACCGTTGGACTGCCACGCAGAGGTCTCGAGTTCGATCCCAAGGCGCGCATTTCTTATTTTTCGAAGTTATTAAATAGTTAATTATCGCCGGCTTCAACGGTGAAGGGAACCTGTATGTCTAAGAGTTCTCATAATGTTTTCGAAGTGAAGTCTACCAAGCCACAGTGTGCCAGCGTGGTGGACAATGACCTCACCCTTCTCACACTAAGAAGACTGTGCCCAGCAGTGGGACAATTTAATACAGGGCTGATATTATTATGCCATAAAGATAGTCTTGTGCTGTATGTGTGGATCTGGTATCATCGATTTTTGTTATCTGTTTTTCCAGGCTTGTTTTTAATCCGATACAGGTTTTTTTATACTACTAAGGTAGCAAGCAAACATACGTCGCACCTAATGGTAAGTGGTCACCGTAGCCTATAGACGCCTGCAACACCAGAGGCATCACTTGCGCGTTGCCGACCCTTTAGGAATAAAAGGAAGTGGGAAAGAGAAGGAGCGGGAAGGGGGAAAGAGGGTGATTGGGCCTCCGGAACTCTCACTCACCGAACGAAACACAACAGTGTGAATACTGCTATTTTACGTCTCTATTCTGTGAGAGGGTAGTCCTTCCCCGATCGAGCCGGCCCATTCATGCTGCAATCAGCGATGCTCTACTACACTAAAACACAGGTGAAGTAAATCTATAGAAATTAAACTTCTTTATACAGATTTATCTATCTGTATAATCCGTATACAGTAGTATAATTTCAATGTATATCATTCGTGTAAGACAAAATGACATAAATCTATTTTTAACAAAACTCTAATTATCTACAAATATACTAATAATGTACAACTCAAGTAAATGATTCAGAAATTGTGAATAATATTATCTAATAGTGTATCCCTATATCGTAAGAGAATCGTCAAAGACAAGGGTTATCGCTGATTGCCAGATACATTGCCAGACATCGTGCTGGTGAGGTTTGACCTGGGGGTGGCGGGCTTTGTGGGCCTGCCCGCCATCCGTTCAGCACCAGGTCCGAGAGGCGGCGTGCGTGTTCCCACGCGCGCCTCTGTGTTGAGTCCGTCTCCCCTCTAGGGGGGACAGTAGGGAGTGGTAGAAGTGCCTTTAGGGTAGGTCTTTCGTGTAGTGGCCTGCCGTTTCATACGGCGGGCCGAAACCTCGGCGGGGTCGCGACCGCATGCGAAAGTGATTCGCGCGGCCCCGTCGATAGTGGTTTTGTCGAGGAACACCGTGGTAGGTTTAGTCGGTATTCCGGGAGGTACTTTATCATCTTAACATCTTATTTTACCCCGGCGAGTCCGACATAACCCCTCCGCCCGCCCCCGCGGAGGGGTATGCGTCATGCATTCACCCACGTAAAAAAAAAAAAAAAAAAAGACATCGTGCTGGTACAAACATGTAATAAAAAGTTCGATATAACTTTTCCCTACACGGTAATTGAAACTGAGACAATCTATAATAAGTATTAAAAATTAATGTTACATGCGCGACATTTTTATGCTGTATAATTTCCATGCTATGATAAAAAAGTAGAAAATACAAAGCTTTTGCTATAGAGAACCACAAAAACCAAAACGTCATCAAAAAGCGCTGAATGTGTTGTAAAATTTTTATGATACCACCTCTGGGGTATGATCTACTAAACAAAAAAGAATACATACAGTCGAATTGAGAAATTCCTCATTTTTTTGAAGTCGGTTAAAAACTAGCGAGAGATGCCCAAAAGTATACAACAGTTATAATAACTATATTTGGTGTTCCGAACAAGAGCACTGTGCCCGTTTGTAAGCAACACGTTTCTGCAAATTCTGTAATTGCTTCATTATGCTTCTCGTCGGTTTCGCTTTGCTTTCTGTGGTAGCCATCTTGCTTTCAGAATGCAGTAAAGTTTAACGTGTTTTCGACTACCTCAGACCGCATCTCGCGTATTTTTTCGCTTGCGTACTTACTCCTAGAATTGTTTCTTTTAATGCACAAATATTTCTTTTGTTTACTAGACTTTTCATCTATATCTCAGCGGAGATAGAAAAAGGTGTACCCACAATTCATACTAATATGTAATTATGAGTTTAGGACCCACGTAATGTCGGACAAGAAAAGTTCGAGGTCACCTGTTGCTGCAGAGTTTTTATTGACAGGAAAATCCAATAATACTGGTAGACACAGGTATTTATAACAAGAAAGATGAGATAGACAAGCCTGTCCTGTAGGTACCGCTTGCTATTTACAATTTGTGACTTTTACAATAATCATAGCTTAGTTGACATCAAAAGCCTAAATAAATACATTTTTTTATACTGCACTAGGAATAATTCCTATGACTGATTTTACAAACATTCAAACAACGGACACAAAGAACATCCAGACTTGGAACAACCATTTGTGGAATACACAATTTTTTGTCCCATGTGGGATTCGAACCACAAAATACACCTCAAATGCAGTTTAGGTTATAACTTATAACCTACACTGCATTGCGTTGTATTGAATATAAATATTCAATACGTTTCTTATCGGAACACGTTTATCGTTGCTTTTGTTTCTGTTTTTATCAATACCGGTCTCCGTCCTTATACAAAACTTTTACTTTGAAACTCCAAACTCAAAATCTTTAGTACTATAAAAATGTATTGACTGACTTGGTGGTAGTGATGCGACTGTTGTGCATTAGATCTTGGGTTTGACTCCAGGGTAGCGCAATGTGTGGGAATAGGTCTAACACTATGACTTATCTATTCTGATACTGAAAAGAGTCCCGAGCCCAACAGTGGCGTACAAATAACAGAGCTGATATTGTTATTATAATAAAGACGAGCTAAATACCGCTAAATGGTGAAACGGCAGTGAAGGTGACTGCTGAGTACGAGGTTTCGGGATCAATTTCTGAGTGATGAGTTATTGCGTTTTTTTGGCAGTAAATTCTAAGGATAAGCTACTTTGGAACTGTGCGCGGTAGACGGGCAATAGGCTCATCCTTTGAAAGGTGAACCCTAAGAACTTAGCAAGCGTAATGTAGGTGTCACATACATATTTATTAACTTGGCTAAACTTGACCTAAAGCAAGTTACAATCAAAGGGAAACAGAGGGAAATATTAGAAAGCTGAAGAGTTTGTTTGTTTGGTTGAACGCGCTAATCTCAGGAACTACAGGTCCGAATTAAAAAATATTTTAGTGCTGGATAGCCTATTTATCGAGAAAGGTTATAGGCTATATACCTAACATCAAACTACAACCCACGGGGGCGGCGCAGTAACTATAAACGCGGGTGAAACCGCGGGCGCATCTAGTATAGTATAAAGCTCGATTGTAGCTCTAACTATGTCGCACTCTTAATAAAACATAGACTTATCTCAGTATTTTGGATTAAACAAATTTGAACTCTATTGCAATGATTTAACACAAATATAATATTAGAATTTAACGTGTACAATTAGAGTACAAATTGCCTTACTTTCAAATTTCGAGTTAAGTCGCTGTTTTATTAAGAGTGCGATGTGTGCTCAGAATGTTCCGAGTAAGCGAATTATCTGTTAGCAGGTACCTATATCAATGTTATATTGCCATTGGCGGCAGACGAGCAAACGGCCCACCTGATGGAAAGTGGTAACCGCTGTTCATGGACTTCAGCAATGTCAGGACACAGCAAAGCCGCTGCCTACCGTGAAAGAAGAACCCTCTGTAAACCTCGTTCGAAGAAGGATCTCATAGCGCTCGGGAAACACCGAAGCAGGCAGTTCATTCTAGAGCTTGCACGTACGTGGGAGAAGTGATCGCTGGAAGCGTACCGTCTTAGATTTGAACGCTTCCAGGTGATATAGATGAAGGGTTTAATATTATTATTTTTTATTTATTTATTTGCGTATTTGTTTTTATTTTTATTTTTATTATAATATTATTGTATTTTAAATTGTCATTTACTTTTGTTCTACTGTCCCATTGTCTTTTTTATTCCTGTCTAACTGTATACTACGTTTATGCTGTCTGCAGTATGTGTTGTGTGTTTTCCTGTCAAAATAAATGTATTTTTCTTTCTTTCTTTCTAACCATTTCTAACCAGACCTACAATTTTGGTGAAGCACAAAATGCCCCTGATACCTACCCCTTCGCGGCTTTATTATGCGTCAGACTATGTCTGTACAAAGCAATTAGATTTTCCTCTTGAACGGCACTTTTATATGTAACCCAAACATTGCTGGCAAAATGTAAGCGTAACACACCACCACCTATAATAATATCAGACTTGTTTATAAACTGTCCCACTAGTGCGCTCGATTCGATCCGCAGTGCGGAGGCGGAAACTGATCTGCAGCAGTAAGAATTTTGACGCGATACGCTCATTTGCGCATTTCTGGCACACTATTCAACGAACACTTAACGACTAAGGATTGAGAGACGAGAAACGCAAAGTACCGTACTGTGTTGTTAAGCCCTATTAAAGGGGATAGTAGATCACGTATGAGCCAGCTCCGCTGGGGGAGAGTAGGGCTCGGGACAGGTCAAAGATTTGTAGGGAGTCAAGAAAAGCGCATCGGGAAAGAACCAGCGCAAGTACCGTGGGCTTCTCCCGCGATTCGGTGCGTACGCCGTAAGACAGGAAGGACCATGAGGAGGTGGTGGTTACGTCCCACTGGTGGGCACAGGCCTTCTCTCAATATGAGAAGAGTTACCTAACCCTTCTCATATTGGGACATAGTGTATAGTGACTCCACGCTGGCCTAGTGCGGTTTGGCAGACTTCACATGTCTTCGAAAACATTATGTAGAACTCAGACATGTAGGTTTCCTCACGATGTTTACCTTCACCGCTAATGCGAGCGATAATTACTTGTTATTACGCATATAATTTCGGAATGTCAGAAATGGGTGCTTCAGGATCAAGGACCGAAGACGAAGACCTCTGCGTGGCAGTCCAGGAACTCACTAGGCATAGGCTATCGCTGCTATTACAAAACTACTCTTTGTGTAATAAAAGTCGCTGTACTATGATATCATGTAAATAAAACGTACTATGCCAAGGCCGATATAACTACAAAACATTTAACATAATAAACTTGCAAAATTCCAACAGTTATAAATTCATGTGTTTGGGTCTCTAACCACAATTATAATGGAAATAACGCGTAAACCGTTTTTATTCTAATTTTATTTTATAGCAGGCTATTAACATACCTGTTATATATACGTATACAACTGGAAGTTCGTATGGCGTAGTGGTTTAAGTGACCGCCACGTAACTGCCTCTGCAACGAGTGTTTTGAGTTCGATACCCAAACGGGATAAAAAATTGTGTAATCCACTAATATTTGTTTCGAATCTGGCTGTTATTTGTGTTTGTTGTATAAATGTTTGTAAAGTCCCGCGCGACACAATAATCATTATTTCTTTCTCTTTTCTTTTCTTTCTTTTCGTGTGGTTAGTGGCCAACCTGTTGTCAAGAGTTGTTAAGCCGCCCGTAGGCCTCTGACATGGCTTAACGACTGCAGTCAATTTGATAACAACAGCCGGGACCGACTTTTTACGTGCCCTCCGAAGCACAGAAATCATCATAATACGGGAGTAGTTTCTTAAAAATATGTTTTAATAAACTAAATTCTCTTTACTGTCCCTTTTGTGTGGACGTTAGACGTAGTCGTCATTTGTACTCAAAATTTGGCATTTGTGTACACGCTATCTGAATTATAAATATGGGCTCACTTAGGTATATTAAAAATTGTACACTTCCATTCTGTATTATGTAAATCTAATGTGTGAGCTCACTTATCTTAATGCGAATAGTACTTTATGCGAAATAAGCACGGCGAGGACAGTCTATGATTTAAAAGAGATAAAGTGGTGCCAATCAAATGAGTCGTTTACCAATTTACCTCATACGGCGTATTGCTTTAAGTTATTATTTTGCTTTATTGACGCGCCAAATGTTATGACCAAATAGGTGGGGCTTCCAATAATTTGGGTCCAATCCAGAAGTAACTGTTCCGAGTCCTGGTATTCTTTGTCAGATATGAATATGATGAAATAACGATGCAGGAATTAATTGTAACACCAAAAGTATCTTTAAATTCATCAATTAGCCCAAAATTCAGACACAATGTGTCTGGCCCTCTGGGTCCTAGACCAAGAGATTGAAACGGACAGAAGAAATCAAGAAGAAATTCAAGACATAAAAATAAAAATTAATTTGATACCCAACTCGGAATGAGCAATCTCATTTGGACTCACACCACTGCACACGGGTGATAGTCGACAGTAAAATTATTTTAGTTCATAATAACAAACCGCAATGATTGAGTTCGGTCGGTGCCACGAAAAGCACGTTGGCACATTAAACACAGACCTAATTTTCAAACCAACACACTATCCGATAAAGATGTATAGTTATAAAAGCGTATTTATGAAACAAAAGATCTTAAAAAGCCATTTTAGCTGAAAATATTTGTAATTAAAGGCAATAGGTATCTTATACGTAGATCCTAAAATATGTTAGGTCATTATACAATACGCTAGCCCAGTGCGGCATGGCAGACTACATCTTCAAGAACATTATGTAGAGCTCTCAGACTTGCAGGTTTTCTTACGATGTATTCGTTCATCGTTAAAACGAACGATAATGAACTGATAACACTTAAAAAGTCTTACTAAACCTCAGGGTACACATTAAGGATTACTTCATGTCGTAGGTACTTTTGTCTAAATACGCATAATATAGATACATTTTAACATCAGAAGTCACTAAGACATTGGTGTTAACCGTCCACTTAGCAACCGCGCTGAAATTCGTGAAAGTAGTTTAATTTCAATGCGAAACATTCACGTAAACTACGTACTTCACTACATATTAAAACAAAGCGAGGGGGCTTTGTTTTAATATGTAGTGAAGTACCTGTGTCTCTTCGCGATAAACTCAAAAACTAATGAACGGATTATCATGCGGTTTTCACCAATAGACAGCACTCTGTCTGTCACTATCCATGAGGAAGGTGCAGATGTATAATTTGTTAAGGATTTGTACTATCCGTGCGAAACCGTGGCGAGTCGCTAGTAAATTATAAAACTTAAAGACTTAAATGAAATTAGAACTATTGTTTTTAATAAATAAGTTATTTATAACTTTAGTCACTTTTAAACCAAATTGTTTAATCAGCATTATTGAAGCGTTTAAGGCTTACACTGTTCCGAGGGGAAACGTCGCAAATATGTGTTATATTTTGAGGTTTTTGAATGTAATTAATTTATTTGCAGCTCGGACCAGACCACAAGGCATAAACGCTTTCAATTATAATTTCAGTACTATAATAATAAAAAGAGAGGCTCGCGTTAGGTGCTTGGGTCAAGGGTCAGATGCAGAAGGCGGTCCTCCTAGATACGGCACGCAGAGTGAGGAGGTTCCTTTCTCTAGACCCCTAACCCGGTGGTTAGGGGTCTAGAGAGAGGAACCTCCTCACTATATATACATTTTTATAAATATATTTAAAAATGAAATTTTTATTGATTGATGATAAATAAAGGTGATAATAATAATATTCTATCACATACACACAACACCATCTAGCCCAAACTAAGCAGAGCTTGTACTATGGATACTAGACGATGGATAAACATACATAATTATATTACCTTTTTTTTGTAAATACGTACATATTATACATAGAAACACCCAAACCAAGACAAACATCCATGTTCATGCACACAAATGTTTGACTTGTGCGGGAATCGAACCCGCGACCTCAAACGTGGCAGTCGGTTACACTAACCACTACGCCATCAAGTCGTCAAACTATAAATCATGTAAGTATACAGTATCGATACTTAAATATAATTTAACATCCAACGCAAACATTTTGGTCACATTACAATTCTTTTCAGTAAAAAGAACTTGAAACACACATTTCTAATACACCCTCTATACTAAAAAGATATCATAGAGTAATCACTAATCACTAATCAGGTACATTTCCAGACTAGATGCTGTACTAATAAAAGCCTAACAGAAAAAAAAACATGCATAATCTGAAGTAAGATACATTTCTTTTGTTTGTCTTAAATCGTATACTATTTGATAAGCGTGTACCAGATAAGATTTACGATATTTCTTTGGCGTCCACACAATGTTCATCTCTCATCGCTCCTTTAATTTTCAAAGATGTTTTTTTATATTGCGTATACAATTTTTCTCTTTCATGATAGTTTGAGGTACCATCTCTCAACATTATACAACAGGTGTTGTCGATCGTTAACGGCAAGTTAGCATCAACTGGTTTTGCTAATGGTGCCCGATTTGCTTCATAAACACAGCCATTATCATCGTTTTTAGGGTTTTTAACGAGCCGTGTACTAATTTCAGACTTCGTTCAAAATATATTCTCTGTGATATTTTTTTAATTAGCATATTTATTTTTGTGTAGTTTATTTTAGTGCCGGTATGTACTTTTTTAAGATATGTGAATCACAATTTATATTTATTACTTCTTGAGTCAAGAATAATCACATGTGACAGCAGTAGAAAATTTAATTTATTGTCAACTGTTCAAAATAAAGTTTCGACTATTGCCTAATGGATTTCTTTGACAAATATGGTTATATTTTCTTTTTTGTGAAACACAATTTTATCACTACTTACATCAAATAAATCAAACAGGGCGCATAGCTATAAAAAATGTAACTCAAACCCAATTCTTCAAAATAGTGAGTAATTCTTCAAAGTAATTTTATAACGCGAAAAAAGTTGCCTCGTTTTGCATGGTAAAATTTTACAGCATACTAAAACAATTGGATATTCCGTTGACCGATAACTTAGCACACAAAACGGCCGATAAGTTGCGGATTAGTGCCGGTTTATTTACCTTAGCAGTCGTCGAGGTCAGCCGAAAGCACAGCACGTTACACTAAACACAATGATGCAGTTGGAAAACTTGTAAACTGTGTTCGAATATCGTTCGCGGATTTATTCAAGATGTTTCGGCCGGTGTGTGTCGTGATCGAGCGTGCTCGCACCGCGGCAGTGAACAGTCGACTGAGGGACGGCGAGCTCCGAGAGTGCTGCGGCGCGTAAAGCAATCAAATGGTTTTTCACTTACTTCAGTCCGTAGACAGATCAGCTGTTACATTTCAATAGTTTGAGCAACGAAAAATAATAATCAAATCAATTATGTACTTATTTATTTATATTTTTCACGGGCTAATCTGGTCTAAAATTTGTAAGTAAATGTAATAAACTCACTAACCCTTTTGACGTTCATAAGTGTTACTTTGTGACCTAAGTGAATAAATGATTTTTGACTTTGACTTTGACTTTAACAATAGAATTTCAGCACCATCCTAAACAAATGTTTTTATCGACTCCTGATAAAATATATTGATATCAAAATCAGATTACTTATTCTATTTATAATTATTAGTAGTCGCTAGTACGTTGCCATGTAGGTACCTACCACTCTAAAGACGCAGCCAGGCGCAATTCTTTATATGCAAATGTGACCAAATTGTAATATGTTCAGGGTTCATAGTAATGTATGCACATAAGCCTGTACCAATTTTATGTATAACTTTTTACTTTAGTGAAAACAGTGATAAGTATAACAGCATTGAGGAAGAAATGTGAAAACGGCTTTATTTTATCCTGAGGATTCGAATATGTACTTTTCAATAAGCATTGGCATACTCACAAGTGAACGACCAAATGTTATCAAAGTATTCTATTGCGTTACTTTCGTACTGTGACACATTTGAAATTATTCTCGGTTAAATAATTTGTGCAATTTAAATCTCTTTAGTTATCTTAAAATGACTAATTAAAATTAAAATTAATCGCATTTTTCATCGGACACACACATTACTTAGGCCCGGCCCATACCGCCGGCCGGTTTTTGATAAATTATCTCAGGAAGCAGACAGGCAGGTGGATGGATTAATCGAACTTATTAAAAAGAGCACGTACGTACACAGAAAATATTAAACAAACATAAAATCAAAATAATTATATTAAAATTCCTTTGCGTTACGTTGCCTTTCAATATGTAAGTAAGTATACATAATTATAATTACGTGACGTAAAAATAATTGTTTCACGACAAAATCTTATTAATCTGACTTAAGTTAATAAAACATTTAATTTAATGTTACTATCGCTATATACTAACCATCCCATTAGTACCTAGGAATAAACCCGGTGTCACGGGATAACCATTATAACAACAGATACGGATACTCGGGATAAACACACTTATTGTACCTAGTCTTGGAATGATCAGCAAAATGACACTGCTGTCAATGTAATCCTAGGTGACAAAGAAGCATAAGGGCATAATAGAAAGTGGTAGCCGCAGTACTGGCAATACTAAAAGTATTGCCAGAATACTCGAAGTAAGCGCATGGTTAACCCATCAAAACAGGCATCAACGTGCGGCTAGCGCAAAATAACTAAGATTAAATTGCCACTTCTACTAATAGCACACAATGTGCTATATAGAAGCACTAACATAATATTTAGTTTTATAGATTTAAAATATATATAATTGTTAACGAGCTTATCTCACCAACAAGCTGCGTAGCGAGGAGATTTCTATGTGTATTAATATAAACTTAAAGGATATATAGAAGCTTTGCTTTACTCTATCTCAGTCAATAATCATTTTTTAATTAAATAAAACAATGAAAATTTTTTTATCGTGTGTATTTTTGTCTCTAGTTAGACCTTTTTTTTATACAGCTAAGGTGGCAAACAAGCTTACGACCGTAGCCTGACGCCTGCAACACCAGAGGCATCACTTGCGCCGCGTTGCCGACCCTTCAAGAAAGGAAGAAGAGAAAAAGGAAGTGGGAAGAAGAAGGAGCGACAAGAGGGAAAGAGGGTGATTGGGCCTCAGGCACTCTCACTCACCGAACGAAACACAACAGTAGGAATACTGCTATTTCACGTCGATATTCTGTGAGAAGGTAGTCCTTCCCTGGTCGAGCCGGCTTCATGCTGAAATTAGCGAGGCTCTACTACTTTTATACCCAATAACGTAATTATTTATAACTAAATTTTGGCCGCGATTTCGTTTACGTAAATGAAGGTTAGGTTCTGTTAGATTAGTAACAGAATTTTTTGTTGGTGAAAGGTACCCTATGTCCTTTTTTATGCCCTGAAAACGTGTCTGGGAAATTTCATGATGATTGGTCAAGTAGTTAAGGTGTGAAAATAGAAATTTATTTAACTAAAAAAATATTGAAATATTTACAGTAACGCGAACGAAGCCTATGGGCAAAATCTAGTTAGTAATAAAACTTATTACATAATGTAATAAATTTAATTAAAGGTTCTCGGTAACAACTCGATAAGGACGGCCTTGTAAAGGTACACTCATTATCAAATATGGCGTCAGTGTTCTATACCTTATCTGATTAATGCCTTTGTCAAGGATTCGCATTTCGTACGAAAGAATAATAAACCTTTGTCGTTCATACTAATTAGTATGGCAGGAAGTAGACACATAAGGTCTTACCGGACAATGATATTTAATTTTGAAATTAAACTGCTTTATACGGATTCTATCGCGTTGTTTACTAACACTTTCATTGCACAATTATGAAAATACTAGCTGTGCCCGCGGTTTCTCCCGCGTTCACGGCTACTGCGCCGCCCCCGTGTGTCGTAACGTGATATTATATAATAATAATTATTATTATTTTGAATTCGATTTAAAAATTCAGTTTGGAGTTTGGGTAATGGAACTATTTGACTTAAATAATAATAAATTATGAGTCAACTACCATATTGTCTACATCTATAATATCTATATTATTCCAAAAAGCGATAGATCCTTATTTTAGTCACTATTTTGTAACAACTGTAACAAGTATAAGAGATTTTAAATTAGAGATATTAGCGTCAATTTGCCGTTCTCGGGTTATTTGTTTATACACACATACATAGTAATATTGTATCACATACACACAACACCATCTAGCCCAAGCTAAGCAGAGCTTGTACTATGGGTACTAGACAATAGATAAACATACACACATAAAAAAAAGCCCGCGTTCACTTAGAAAAGATGAGATATTTTTTCTCGTGGCAAAATATAATTAATGAATGCATTATTTATTGCATTGCTTTTATATAAGAAAACAAAAGAAGATTTTATGTGTTCTACCTTAAATTATGTGTTTTTAAATGTTAAATTTAAAAACACATTATTTAAATGTAGAACACATAAAATCTTCTTTTGTTTTCTTATATAAAAACGAGGTGAATGATAAATTACCCTCATTCTTGTTTCTGCCTGAACGCTGTTTTAATCAATTTCTCTGAAATTGTTAATTTAACCTGCGTCGTTACTAGCCTGCAGAAGTACTGGAGCATGGGCAACTTTGCTGATCGTCATCGTAGTGGCCGCCCGGCTGTCCTTAGAGATGTTCAGAAGCGCGACATCAGACTTCTTGCCACCTGTGATCTAATAATTAACGCTACGAAACTGAGATTAGAGCTGCTACTGGATATCAACACTCAGACCATTCGTAATTGTTAAGACCACTTTAGATTACGATCAAGGAGATCCTGGCGAGCATCTTTGAATACACGGGTACGACAGCGACGGAGATTGCAGAGGGCCAGGCAGCGTCAAAACGATGAAGACGAAGAAGAAGATGTCTGGTGTAATTGTCTTTTTGTTGACGAAACACTTATTAGTACGCACCCTAAAAACCGACGTGTCCGAGTTTGGAGACGACCTGGGAATTCCGAAAGGCAAAGAACTGCCACTGGAACCGTTCAGCAAGGTGGCAAATCGGTATCTTTTTGAGGCTGAATAATGATTGGAGCTCGAACGCCTTTGATCCCGTACCAAGGCTCTATGACAGCTATTTGTACGAGACAGCTGTTATTGGTGACATCACCAGACCATTCAGGATAAATTACGGTAACCATTTCGTACTGGTCGACGATAATGCGCCGGCACATCGAGCTCAACGAGTGAGCGCTGCTCTCCGGGAGTACGAAAGATTGGCCTGCTTAAACCCAATCGAACACGCATGGGGCGCTCTCAAGCGAGATGTTTAGAGTCGTCAGCCACCTCCAAGAACTCTGTCAAAGATCAAGGAAGCCGCCATTCAAAAATGGGACAGGTTACCACAAGAACTATTGGACAACTTGATCTACAGCATGCCCAGGAGGATTTCCAAATATGGGTTCAAGCCAGAGAAAAGCCATTTTGTATTAAATTTGTAAATAAAAGCCTATTAAAATGATTAAAATTATTAACTTTAATCAAATCTTCGCATTTCTTTAAATTACAAATTTAACAGAGTATGAAAAATCTTTTTTTTTAAAGAAACGCAATCCTAATATATCTAGATATATTCATATTAAAATTGTGCTTTTAAATGTTATAGCAATAAATAATGCAATCATTAATTATATTTTGACACGAGAAAAAAAATCTCAACTTTACCAAGTAAACGCAGAACTTTTTGATGTGTGTACATAATATACTTGTTTTTTTGTAGATACTTATATATTATACATAGAAACATCCAGACCAAGACAAACATCCATGTCCATGCACACAAATGTTTGACTTGTGAGGGAATCGAACCCGCGACCTCAGGCGTGGCAGTCGGTTACACTAACTATTACGCTATCGAGGCCACCTATTTTTATGCCTATGTCCTTAAGTGGGTAGGCAAAGGTGTATAACAGGCGTACATTTTGCCAGGAATGGTTTTAAGTCACACCTAATAAAAGACGATCCTATTGTCGTTTACTGGACGCAGCTGCAGACTCTGTGCAACTACTGCAACCTTCCCGATAGAAAAATCTAATATTAAATGCAAAAAGTTTTGTCCTGCGATGAAAGCTCAACAAACCAAGTAATCCTACTTATTCTAAGAGCAGAAAACATCGTTATTTAGCTGTTCATCATGTAGGTTGGTGGAAGTACTCTCTAGCTAAACTGCCCTCGAAGTCTCATAAGCAGCGGTTATTACTTTCGTCAGGTGGGCTGCTGCAGTATAATACATATAAAATCAGTGCTGTTTATAAACTATCCCACTGCTGGGCACGGGCTTCTTCTAAGTATGAGAAGGGTTAGGTTACGACCTAACCCTTACGCCAGCGTGGAGGACTACGGTCCTCCACGCTGGCGTAGTCCGGGTTGGCAGACTTTACACATCTTCGAGAACATTATGGAAACTCTTAGACATGCAGGTTTCCTCACAATGTTTTCCTTCACCGTTAAAGCAAGCGATAATTAACTATTTAAGATGCACATTACTTCGAAAAGTCAGAGGTGTGTGGCTTTGTATCGAACTCAAGACCTCTTTTCGGCAGTCCAACGCTTTCCCAAAGTGCCATTCTGTTAAAATACATCCTTGTATACAGCGCTGCCACGACGACTAATTATCAGAATACTTCACACTAGTACCTATATACTTATGGCAATATGCTACACAAGCACTCTAGGTGATAAAGGCCGTCACTCAGACCTACTTGACGAGGGGCAAATTAACAGCACTATATACATAAAATACATAAACTAGATTATGCCACTTTCACAAGTTCACGGCGTCGTGATGTATCAGATCGGTAATTGTAATCAACTTGAAATACATTCAGTTCAGTTATTGTTATGAATTCTCAATGAACAAACAACACATCCGTCTTCATATAAAGCTATGAGTAACCCGCGAACTAAATAAATATTATAAAATCCTCGTCACCTACAATATATCACTCGATGTCGCCTTGTGTCATATTACAAACAGTTTCAAGAACCGATGGATATGACCTGAATTCTTTTATAAAAATTGGGTTATACTTGCCAGATGAATGAGTCAATTTTGAAGAATGATTTCATAAGTATTATTGAATTTACGTGAGCATAATATGTAATACGTATTTCTGTACCCGCAGTTTCAATTTCAAATGTCCCGAAAATACATCTGAAGTATTTCATTGAGTTTTGTCAGAAGTCGTAATAAATTACCATTCACTCAAACAAGTTTCGGCCGAAAAAACAATGAGGCCCTTAGTCATTTCGATTTTAAGAATACATTATACATAGTTTATGCGTCGTGTACAACAAACGATTAAATAAATAAAAATAGCACATATATTTCACTTTCCAGGTTCGGTAAGACTTTTATAAAACAGTCTGCGATACTTTATCATTAGACAAGAGATGAATGAGAAACGAGAATGCGTGAATGTGCATTTTTAAATGACGAGGATATTCGTCATTATGATATGGTTTGTCTATTTAAAGCAAGAAATTATCTATATAAATTTTAGCAATTATCTGTGCCTCCGTATTTAGTCGAAAACTGGGAGCCTCAGTTTTTTAATTTTACGTGAGGTTCATAATTCTCCTCTAGTTTCGTCTATTACCAGCTGTAAGCCATCCTCGTGTTACTGTACGAAAAACGAAGTGGTTTTAAGAGGGTTGCGCGTTGAATAACATACCGGACAAAAACATTTTAGGTCTGGGCGTTATTTCTGTTCGTTGTTTGACGGTTCGTAACAGTCCCCGACGATCCAGAACTTGATCCAAGTGCGTATGATGACTTTAAACAGCACACACACAACATTTAGCTTTGACAACAAAGCTAAATGTTGTCAAGTAGTTTTAATTGCTGATTAAATACCGAATTCATACGATCCTTCTTTGCTACTGCAGAGTCCGTAAGTTAATAGAAACATGTTTGACTTGGTTACGAACCCTTCACTACCAAACAAGATGGTAACTACCATCATAAATATTTTATATATATATATATATATATATATATATATATATATATAATATCAGCCCTGTATTATTATTATTTTTTTTTTTTTTTTTCTATATTCCTCTGACTGAAGGTCAAAGCCTTTGTTATATTCTAAGTTACTCTTTCATTCCAGTTCCATCACTCATGCTTCTCGCACTTCCATGCTTCATACTTTATCTTTCTTTCATTCATTCTCTTGTACTCTATTACCGGTGGGATTCCGGTCTACCACTATTACTTTACATTTTACGTTTTATCATTTTTGGGATGGTAGGGTATACATAATACAGTGAATCTTACAATTTTTTGGGCTTGTGTTTCGTAGTTTACATAATCTTGTCCTTATTCTACCTTATATTCACTTTACTATTACATCTTCTTACAATTTTATAAAAAACTAGAACAGTTGGTTTGTATCATGTATACAATATTCCACAATATCATATCATCATACTTTTATCTAAGTCTTATTTCTATCTATAACTATACACATTAATTTTAAACTGTACTCTAAAAATTCTTGCATGCTATTTCCTGACATAATGTCTGGGATGTTTTCTGCTGTTAATCTTTTATCAATTTTTTGTTCTATATCGAATCTTTCCCTGCAATACACTGGGCATTCTAATATTATATGGGGGACGGTCTCACTGACGTTAGGATCGCATATGCACTCAGGACTGGTCTTAAATTTAAATCGATGCAAATATTCAGATATTCCCCCGTGGCCAGTAAGTAATTGGGTGCTTTGACAGCTCGGCTCGAATTTCCTAATTATTTTATAGGCGGTGGCCACGTTTGGCAGGAACATCTTAGTTACTTTTGCCACCTCGCCCGATCCATACCTTTCGCCCCATTCCCGAAGCGATTCCATCCTGAGGATCCGCTTCGCGAAGGAGACGGGGCATAGGTCGTAGTCAGGCTTTCTTTTGGTTGAGGCGATGGCGGCCTCTTTGGCCAGATGGTCGGCCCTCTCGTTGCCCTCCAATCCGACATGAGCTTTAATCCAGAACAAAGACAAAGCTTTGTTCTGCTGAGAAATGCTGGAGATGTTCTCACGCGTTTCTGTGGCTAAGGGATGAAGGGCGCCGAGATTGGTGACTGTTTGTAGAGCCGCCATCGAGTCACTGTAAATGGCAAATGTATTTGCAGTGTGTTTCTTAATTTTCCTCGTGGCTACACAGATGGCGAGTAGTTCTGCTTGGTATACTGTGCAGTACGACGGCAAGCAGAGTTTGACGGTCTTTGTTTCCGCATCGCCCTCCCACATGGAGAGCGCGGCGCCAACCTTCCCGTCCATCTTGCTGCCGTCGGTGAAGATCTTGACTGCACAGCTGCTGTTCGCATCGACATCATCCTGGTCTCTTAGGCAAATCAATTCCATCTGCAAGGTTCGCGCGGGATGTGGAGCTTCTATCGCTGGAGTCAGTTTCTCGATCTCCCTATCGCCCAGCTCCGGCACAGCCGCTCCCTTTTTGATCTTATAAAGCGAGGCAGCCTCGCGTATCCGAAGATCAAGTGGGAGCACTCCCGCCAAAACCAGAGCAGAGTTTAAGGAGACCGTGCGGTATGCTCTACACATTTTCTGCGCGAAGCCTCTCTGCATTGTGCTGAGCTGTTTTCGCACGCCAATCTTCCCCGCAGCAGGACCCCAGACGCTAGCCCCGTACAGCACTATGGGCTCGACGACTGCAACATAAATGGTGCGAACCACTTCCGGGTGAAGACCCCAACTCACTTTGGCGGCTCTTGCGAGCTGTTTATATATGCCAATGGCTTTCCTGCATATATTGGCCACGTGGGTGTTGTACGTTAGTTTATCGTCTATTGTGACACCAAGAAGTTTAATTTCCTTAGACATGCCAATGTCGATCCCGCCCATGTTCAGCCCTGTATTAAACTGTCCCACTGCTGGGCACGGGCCTCTTCTAACTGTGAAAAGGGTTAGGCCATAGTTCACCACGCTGGCCCAGTGCGGGTTAGCAGACTTTACATATCTTCGAGAACATTATGAAGAACTCTCAGACATGCAGGGTTCCTCACAATGTTTTTCTTCACCGTTAAAGCAAGCGATAATTAACTATTTAATTATCATATACATATTTTTTATACATAATTATAAAATACATAACATCGGTATATTTAAATTGCACGCTCGACGGTCAGACTGCTAACCGCATTATGGTATTATTTAATAAACAGTTTCGTGCTGCTGATCATTAGTCAATGACGCCTATAAGACCTAATGAGATGGGTGGGCTTGGTCTTGGAACCAGACCACACGCATAACATTCGAAATTCATAAAAATCCAAGCAAATATGTTGTTAACTGTTTTCACTGCCTATCTATGTATAGCAGTGATAGCCTAGGGAGAGACCGTTGCATTGGACTGCCACGCAGAGGTCTCCAGTTCGATCCCAAGACTAGCTCTGACTTTTCGAAGTTATGTGCGTATTAAATTGTTAATTATCGCTTGCTTTAACGGTGAAGGAAAATATTGTGAGGCAACCTGCATGTCTGACAGTTCTCCATAATGTTCTCGTATGTGAAGTCTGCCAACTCGCACTGTGCCAGCTTGATGGACTATGGCCTAACTCATAGGATGAGTGCTAGGCATTGAACGTGTTAAAATTAAAATGCAAATCGGCTACAAATATACCTTGAATACTTAGTAACAGTATGATCCATTCGTAGCGGTTCTACAATTTATTTATCTTCATTTGTAGCAATTCCATAAATTATCTGTAGATAATGTAAACAGTCAATGCGATATGTTCGGTGCGTCAGCCACTTTTTTTAATACTCGGTGAATGTGCGCAGGCGTCGAATAGTCTACACAATTGCAATTTTGATCTATTTATAATAATATCGTCATAGGTGTTATTCGTGTCGAAAATAGAACGTGAGAAAACATTGTTTTGTTATTTCCTGGAAACTGTTTTCATATTTTTTTATTGGATAAACAATTAAATGTATGATTCTAACATTTAAATCGATCTATTTAAACTTCGTGCAGTCAATTTTCATATTTTGACTGCATGAATGTGAAAGGCTTTAGTGACAGTTCCACTTAACCAGCCCAGGCAGAAGTTTTTAGTTTCGATACCACTTCACGACAAAAATAGTGTGATTTGTTAAATTTTTATTCAATTTGGGAACTCCAAAATATATATTTTGACGTTTATAGGTGTGTAATCATTTATTAATAAATTATTATAAAATTAACAAACGATTTTTGACTTTGACATAGTCACAAAGTAACACTTAAAAACATCAAAATATATAGGTTAGTGAATTTACTAATAGCTGATACTGAGCGATATATGCTCAGTCAAGGCCAGGCCAGTAAGATTAAAATTAGGAGCGACCGAAGTGTAGCTCTTTTCGTGTAGTGGCCTGCTGTTTCATAAGACGGGCCGAAACCTTGGCGGGGTCGCGATTGCATGTGAAAGTGATTTGCGCGACCCCGCCGACTCTGGTAATGTCGAGGAACACCGTGGTAGGTTTAGTCAGTATTACCGACTAAACCTACCGTGGAGAAATGTGGTTGAGAATCCTCCATTTTTATTTTTCAATAATTATCGAAATGATAAGCAAGATACTTGTTAACATCACAAATAATTATATGGTACCTCTACATTACTAAATTTACTTATAAGTAATACAGATCTTTGAATCCTGAATGCAACAAAGAACTAGTGCCATGATTTTGTCATTTAAGTAGGTACTTACCTAGTCATTGACTCAAAATAACGTGTAGGGTAGGTAACTTTGGACAAAACTGTGACTCACATAATATTTTCTTTTTTAGTTACCGCAATAATATTCATTATTTCCAAATTAACGAACTACCAGACTTTATTCTCAAGTTACCCGTTGAAAAAAAAGTAAGCTTATGATTAAATTAAAGTATTCCTGACATGACAAGAGAGGAAGGAACAGACCTAGAAGGGCATTACCAGATCAATTAAAAGAAAAAGCGAAGGTCATGTCTTATAAGGAGGTCACGGTATTGGCCGAAAATCGAGAAAGATGGCGTATACTCCACCGACAAGAGCAAAGCTCTTAAGCATAAAGAAGACACATGTTTTTTATAAATTTTGTTATGCCTTTCCATAACTTTACTGTAAGAATGTTTATTGTAACTGTAAAAATTTTACGTCGTCTGGCAAAACATGTGAAACTCCCTCTAACTGACCACCTTGCATGCAAGCTTATGCAACTTGTATTGTATACTCATGTTTATCAAAATAAATTATCTTTATCTTACGAATTAGCAGAATTTTATCGGCATATTTAAATTGAAGTATAAGGCTTTGTCCCACCACCCCACCCACATAGAGTTTATCTATAAGATAAAAGTCTCGCCATCTCTCTTCTTTAACCTAACAAGAGTAAGACAGGATGATGACCTTTCGGATAACTTTTATTTGTTAGTTGTGGGACTGGGCACAATTAAATTAATTCTATTAATTAGTAGTTTATTTAAAAAACGTACACCGTATTTCACAAGTGTATTGTGAACTTCATGCTTACATCTAGTTGTTAAATTATGAATATCAAATATTCTAATGTATCAATTACAATATTCCATTTATATAAGTGAATACTATGTTTAATAAACATAATGTTGGCAATGATATATTACGACGCAACATTAAATAATACCTATTTATTTTCGCTCTATTAGGAAAAGTCGTGGTCCTCAATTATAAACGCTACTTACTGCACGCTAATCTAAGTACTGTGTCACGGGGGACTTTGCAAACATCCGAACAGCGGACAAAAATAATACCCACACTTGGAACAATTAAATGTAGATCACAACAAATTTTGTCCCGTGTGGGAATCGAACTCACGTCACGCGGCGCGGCTGCAGTGGCGAGCTTAAACCTTATGATATCTGTGCAGTCGAATCGTTTGTATGCTGATAGATATAAAGACTTATATTAGAAATTCAAGATACATGTTACTGAATTTGTGACCAGTAAATAATATGAAGATAAAAAATTGCAATATGGATAGCTGGTTCCGTGGTGTAGTGGTTATCACATCTGCTTTACACGCAGAAGGCCGCCAGTTCGATCCTGGCCGGAATCATATCTTTTTGTAATGTAATGATATTTATTTTTACATGGGAATCTAATCCATCTTTGATCTGTCGTAATCTTGTTTGTGTAAATTATTATCCACCATTACTCTACGATTATTATTTAATTTTTATTAATTTTGTTATATTATATAGGTAGCATTTTTAATAATGTTAAAAATATAGTTATATTTTATTCTAACTATTGTTATAAATACGAATGTAAGTTTGTTTATTACGTTTTCACGCTATAACTAGTCGACCGACCATCATGAACTTAGTCAAGTGTACAAAATAGGACATAGGGTACCTTTCTGCCGGAAGAAAGTACTGTTACTAACCTAGCCTAAATATACACGCAAGCGACGTCGCGAGCAAAATCTATATTACAATACTATTACTAATTACATATTATTAATACGTGAAGCAAAAACTTTGTACCTCTTTTTACGAAGATTGCGCGGTCGGAGGAGTATGAAATTTGGCACAGTTAAAGTTTATATGGTGAAGGAGTGGCGAATCCTAATATTTTTATAAAATATGCATTAGAAATACATTAAATTAATGAAAAAACACTACACGCACATAACCATGCATTTGACACAAGCAGTCGAATCGCGTTCGTAGTATTTCGGCATTGTTCGGCTGATGTCGTAGAATTCTTCGTAACTATGGTTACATATTATGTATGTGGAGTACGTGACTAAATGAAATGTGATTATAAGGATATATTTATAGACAATAAAACCTAAAAACGATCAAACTTAAAATTTAAATCAATTATTATGGTCGAATTTCGGCCATTTGGCGACCGCTAGTAAATATAAATGTGAATTTGTTTGTAACGCTTTCACACCTTATTTATTAAACCGATAATTATGAAATTTAGCACGTTCTCAGGAAAATAACATTGGTATCTTCTATCCAGGAAAAAATACTACGCCGAAGTCGCGCTACAATTAATTGCGTTACATGACTTTTATTGTAAGTGCTCCGTACGTTCGGCTTGCAGTGTCGTGCTATAAAACCAGCAAACAATGGGCTATTGTGGGCTATCCATCGCAAAAATATTTTTCAATTAAACTGGAGGAAAGTGTAAATATAAAAATAATTAACAGCTGTTATTGAAATGACCGCATAATAAAATTTTGCCTGTCAGCTTATGCCATATGGAGACAAGGATAAAAGCATTGGGTCTGAACAAATTAATTTCAAACTAAATCTATATATTTTCTACTTAGGTATTAATAATGACAGTCCTGTATTAAACTGTCCCACTGCTGGGCACGGGCCTCTTGACAGTGAAGTGCGAAGGATTCGGCCATAGTCCAACACGTTGGCCCAGTGCAGGTTGGCAGACTTCACATATCTTTGAACATGATGGAGATTCCTCACGTCGTTTTCCTTCACCTGTAAAGCGAGCGATAATGAATTATATTTAATACGCACACAACTTCGAAGACTCAGAGATGCGCATCTTGGGATCGAACTCGAGATCTCAGCATGAGAGTCAAACGGTCTACCACTACGCTATCTAGCTATATACTTAGGTATTGTAAGAATAAGAAATTGGCTGTTTCAAGAATAATTTAAAATCAAGCGGAAAGCTACATAAGTACAGAGCAGAATAGAGCCATCATCATTCTAGAATCGCTCTTCTGATAGTATAAAAACACCGCTTGCTTGTTTGTTAACTTATTAGTATAATCAAACGTCATAGGAATCATCACACAATACCTAAAACCATCTGATTTCCTAGGAATCTGCATTCTTATTCTACTAGTCAATTAACGGTTTACATACATGACAGCGCGCATGATTCACACACAAGTAATACTAATCAGGTTTTTATTGCCATTACAAAGAAACAGCATATTATTAACATGGATTCCTATAATTACTTCTGGAGTAATCAAAATCTGACTTCATGTCCACAAATGAGTATTACAAATGCCTTGCTTTACATTTAAAGGCACGAACGTGTACACAACTTTGTAACGATATTATCAAGTCCAATTTATTATTATGTAGACATTGACTTAGGAATTTACGGACACCATCTCGTTAACAGACTTTAAAACGCAAGCTAACGTTAATTTATATTTAAGGTTTACATTTTATGAATATTGTTTGTAAACGCTTTACATAATTTTGCTGTTCCAACTATGAATGCTGTTGAAATTGAACTACTTTATACTACTGTAGACAGCATGCGATTTATCTTTCGGATAACTTTTACTTGCTAGTTGTGGGACTGGCCATTAGAGTTCAAAATTATGAAATACTAGCTGTTGCCCGCGACTTCGTCCGCGTGGACTTTAATTTATTACCCAATACCTACTTTTATCTGTTATCTAATTTTAATATATAAAACTACAACTAAAGAAATTAATAAGTCTAACTACACCTCTATAGGTGTAGTTAGCTATATATTAAAAAAATACATATGGTATCGCGGACTTTTTTGTAGATATTGATACGTTCTTATAATACTGTAGAACTTTTTTTGTTCTATCATCCATAGTTTACGCAGCGTACGCGATGACAGATTTTTTATGACTAATTTTTTCACACCTGGGGTTATATTATTGCATTTTTATTAAAGATCCCTATTTAAAAAAAAATTTAATATAGCCTATGTTACTCAGTGAAGATGCAGCTTTATAATGGTGAAAGAATTTTTAAAATCGATTCGTTAATTTTTGTGTCAAAACATTACAAACATACATACAAAAACACAAATGTTTCCTCTTTATAATATTAGCTTAGAAGTTTAGATTAGAAAAGTGTTTTAAAATAAACAACGCGACAAAAACCATATAAAGTAGTTTAATTTCAATGTAGGTATAACATTCGCGTAAACGTAAAATAATATTATGTGAATGCTTTGCTGGCTCGTAAGTGGCGTGTATATTAGCCCGCTATCATCTACATTTTTCACTAAAATGTTACATCTCTACTAATATCATAAAGCTGAAGAGTTTGTTTGTTTCAACGCGCTAATCTCAGGAACTTCTAGTCTGAATTAAAAAATTATTATAGTTTTGGATAGCCCATTTATCGAGGAAGGCTATAGGCTATATAACATAACGCTACGACCAATAGGAGCGGAGCAGCAATGAAAAATGTTCCAAAAACGGGGAAAATTCTCTTATCTGAAGCAGACGAAGTCGCGCGGGTCATAATATTGTCTTCTGTTTACGCGAATGTTATTCATTGAAATTAAACTACTATGTACTGATTTTATCGCGTTGTTTATTTGACACTTGTTTACTTAATTTAGAAACTATTACTATTAAACTCTACTAATTTTTAAGCCATTAAAATTATTAAAATTATTGAAATTTATATTTAAGTTTACACTTTCCCCGACGTTTTGGTTGCTTTTTAGCAGCCATGGTCACGGGGAGACTAAGATGGTAGTTGTCTCAATGTTCCAGTGTCGTTATTTCAAAGTACCCGAACATAATTTAATCATTGGTGTTTCTATTTACGCAGAATGAGCTCAAAGTATCATGATGTCTAGCTGTGGTTTGCTTCTTCTTGGGTTTGACTATTCGAATTACTGGATCCCAAGCTGGTGGTACATTCCAACCATCTTCTCTATTAAAATTAGGATGTTTTTTGATTTCAATAGCCTCGCGAAGCATCCTTGGTAGGAATCGCTAGTATAATCGGGTCGGGGATGAAAGGTTCCCTATGTCATTTGTTGTTCCCCTGACAACGTGTTTACGGAATTTCATAATGATCGATCGTGTGGTTAAGGCGTGAAAGAGTATTAAAGACACAAAGAAACTCCAATTCGCATAATTATATAATGTTAGTTAGAAATTAGGATAACAGTTAGGATCATGGTCAAAATAAGTATTAATTTTAGTAATTATACATTTAATATTTTAGTGACAAAAAAGCAAACAGACAGTCAGTCCGATACCATGTATAAAAAGTCTTATAATAATTTTTACGTAATAAAATAATGTAGATACGATGCTACGACGCGAGATATCGCGTAATGACGGCTGGTCGGTTGATTTGCAGTAATATGAGTATTGTAAGAGCATTCCGGCTGACATGAAAGAGAAAATCTAGTTTGGGAGGTGCTGCCTCTGAATTCCTTCGTCCATGTATGTAAAGCTACGCACAGATGGCGCCAGCTTCGCAAACGGTAAACAATCTAAGTATGTCGAGCTGTTAAATCAGGTTAATTGCAACTTTTTAAGAACAATAGGTATTCAAAATTTGATTGATTGAATGATAAAAATAATTAGAGTATTATCTATGCTTATAATAAAAGCGGTTGTTTTTAGTTGTCTTTATGCATGCTAATCGCCATAGTTAATAGCAATGGTATATTATTTAACTAAAGTGACATATAAATACATACATTATATAGCTTAGAATCAGTTGCACTACCAGCCGTATCACCGCCAACCTCCAATCTCCGGGCTGCCAATGTCTTACTTGAACGAAAATGTTAGGTAGGTATATAGAAAATAAACATTTTTTTTTCTTACTATTGTAATAGTACCCTTCCCTTGTATATGAACAGTTTCACTGACGTTTAAACTGCTATTCAACAGCCATGATCACAGAAAGACTAAACATGACACTATTCGTGATCATTTTTATACTTAATTTTAAAGGATTAAGGATAAGAAGGCCTTATGATTAATGCATGTGTCGTTGGACTTTACAAACATTCAAATAACTGATACAAAGAGCACACACACTCGAAATAACTATTTGTCGAACACACCATTTTTCATCCTATTCACGACAGAATGTCGTGACGATAATTTTATTTATATCACGCGTTTCCGAAACTTAACTATCAAAGTTATGAACTTTTAGTTGTTTTGAAGTCTAGATAAAGATTTTGTCTTTGAACGTGTTCGCGCGCTACTTTCTTTTCGCAAAATCAAATAAAGCTCAATAATCGCCCAATTCTCGTTCTCTGATAAAAATGGTGGTGTGTTATTAGAGACATTTTCGTACGGCATTCTAGTGTTATCTCAGCCCTTTACGAAACTTGATCGTACAAGAACAAGCCTCAGCTGGTATTGTTTTTTTTTTTATACTCTTATAGTCTTGCTTTTGACCGCGATCTCACCTGATCTTAAGTGAAGATGCAGTCGACGATGGAGCACGCTTGCCTAGAAGATACCTATTCACTCGCGACTTGAAGACACCCAGATTGTACTCATCGGGAAACACAGACTTAGATAGCGAATTCCACTCCTTAGCGGTATGCATTATAAAATTGGAAGCAAATCGCTTCGTGCGTATATGTGGTATATCCACCATGTACCTGTGTCGCTGGCCTGATTGTCTGGTCGTCCGATGGTAGAATGGGGAAGGAGGAATCAAATTATGCAGTTCCTCTGCACACTCTCCGAAATGTATCCGATAGAAAACCGAGAGACTAGCAACCGTACGACGATGCTCCAAGCTTTGGAGTCGTGTGTTGACCAGTTGGTCATCGCCGATAAGTCTCCTGGCCTTCCGCTCAATTGACTCCAAATCCTCCAGCTGATATTTTGCAGAGCCATCCCAGAGGTGAGAACAGTACTCCATGCAGGAACGAACCTGTGCTTGGTACAATATAAGCAAATGTTCTGGCATGAAATACTGCCTCACCTTACTGAGGATGCCCAGCTTTTTGGCAGCTAGTTGGGCTCTTGCCTCAATATAGGAGCCAAAGTTAAGGGTTTGAGTCAATGTCATACCCAGAAGCTCAAGGCGATTAGTTATCGGCACGGATACATCTCAGAAAGTCGAAGCTAGTTGGAATGGGCTCTTTTTTGCGGAAAACAGACACGCCTGGGTCTTAGAAGCATTGAACTTAACCATGTTGGCTTCACCCCAATTGGAGACTGCCTTCAAGGCCAAGTTCATATGCTCGATCATAGCTTCCCTGAGCAACTGTATCTGTGTTCCACTGGATCTAGCGCTGGAGACGTAACTCTCTACAAGCGTGCTGTCGTCTGCATACTCAAACGTACCGGGTTTCAGCAGATCGTTAATATGCAGCAAAAAGAGAGTTGCAGAGAGTACTGATCCCTGAGGAACCCCGGCATTAATTGCCTTTTGTTCGGACGAGTAGCCGTCAATGACTACTCGAACAAAGCGGCTCCTCAGGAAATCTGCTATCCAAACGCAGAGGCCAGTGGGTAGGCCAAAGGACGGAAGCTTGCTGATAAGGCTATCATGCCAGACCCTGTCGAAGGTCCCCTGTTGTAGTCATGTACAACACGCTTTGGAAACGTGAGCATGCTTTCTAATCATATCTGCTCCTACATCCCTTTTCTCAACATGAATGGTTGAGTCCCTGACCCACCATGTCCCATGTGGGGATCCAACCTATAATACTAGTAGCTAGCAAACGAAGCCGCTCTTAACCTAGCGGGTGACCGTTGGACAGCCACGTAGAGGTCTCGAATGCAATCCCAAGGCGCGCGTCTCTGACTTTTCGAAGTTATGTACATTGCATGCATTAAATAATTAATTATCGCTCGCTTTAACGGCGAAGGAAAACATCGTGAGGAAACCTGCATGGCTGAGTGTTCTCCATAATGCTCACGAAGATATGTGAAGTTTGCCAACCCGCATTGGGCCAGCGTGCTGGACTAGGGCCTAACCCTTCTAACACTGAGAAGAGGCGCCGCAGTGGGACAGTTCAAAACAGCGCTGGTATTATTATGATATATGTATAAATACGCATATAATAATAATGTCCTCCAGACCAAATTTCGGTCACGGCGGCCAATTTTAACAGAGACTAGCCATCTGCGGAGGAGTTATTATAGTGCACAAGCGCAAACACAAGAGCACTCTCTGTTCCCTTACTACTATGATCCGAAGGGACGGTAATCTGACACGACCGGAGAGAGATCAGGCGCAGGACCAACGACTTTACGTGCTTTCCGAGGCACGGGGGTGTCTGACAACGCCAGCTTCCTAACTCCGGGCTGCAATTCAGAAAAGTTTAACAGAAAACCCGATAACTTTTTGTTGGCCCGATCTGGGATTCGAACCCGAAACCTCATGCACAGCAGTCGCATTCACTACCGCTGTGCCACGGAGGGAGCAGGCATATATAAATTAAATGGAACACAATCCTTTTCAAACATCGTGTATAGCAAAAGAGGTTAAGAAATAGCATTCAGAAGTAGGTTACTATCAAGAACAACATTGTTCACAAGGTCGAGAATGAGTCAGGACGCACGGTGCATTATTTATAGAGCGTGACTGTTTATTTTGAGTTCAATCATAACAGCTCCATGACGTAACAATGCATTTTCATTTACGACTCGTGTGGAAGTGCGCCGAGTGGTGGCACTACGATATGGATTTTAGCGGACTGTCTTGGCGATACTTATTAGATTTTGCCCGCGGCTTCGCCCACATAAATGCAGCTTATGTAAATTTTCTATCCCTTGGGAATAGTATTTTTTTCTGGATGAAAGGCACCCTGGAAATCATTCTCCGTATCTATACTAGTATTATAAAGCTGAAGAGTTTGTTTATTTGTGATTTTTTTTGAACGCGCTCATGTCAGGAACTACTGGTTCGAATTGAAAAATTATTTTAGTATTGGATAGCCTATTTATCAAAGAAGGCTATATAACATCACGCTATGACCCACAGGGGCGGCGCAGTAACTATAAACGCGGGTGAAACCGCAGGCACAGCTAGTATAACATAAAACATACACTACATAAGATATTTGACTACTTTATTTTATACTAGTGCCCGCAGCTTTTTTATACCCCTGACAACGTGTATGCCAGATTTCATGATGTTCGCTTGAGTAGTTAAGGCATGAAAGCGTAACAAACAATCTCACATTCGCATTTATAATTTTAGTTGCGGTCGATTCCTGGAGGGGACAATAATTTGTGTGATTCGGAAATAATTGTCTCGGGTAGATAAGTTAGGTTTCAATTCCTAAACATAATAAATAATTTGTCTATACATTAAAACTAAACCTTTTTACTTATTTCTTCACGGTTTATTTAATTTCAATGTGTAACATTCACGTAAACGTCGAAGAATATTACAGGGTGTATTTATACCATTTTGCAATTTATGAGAAGACAAATCAAGACTTGTTTCGATCCTCACACAACCTATGGTGAACATAATCACAGAAAGTCGAGATTTATGAAAAGTAAAAATTTAACTTATCCCGATCCCAACAGAAGACATGGTGTATTCAGTCACGTGACATGATTCGTTACGTCCGAATTAAAATAAAACTTTTATTCGTACAACGTCTCTTTGATGAATGCCGCAATGCGACCGTACATGTGCGGTGCGACTGCGAGCGTGAGGCGTGAGGCAAGTTGCTTTCAACACACGAATGTGGCGGTGGGGTGAATTATGTTTAGTTAATGAAATATGCACTAGTATAGTCAAGAGCAAGGTGCGCAGCCTTCGCAGACTGTGTGGATGGCTGTGCTTGCCCCAGTGACGCGCCGAACGTGAGGCAAGTTGCATTTAACACACCAATGTGGTGGTGGGGTGAATTATTTTTAGTTAATGAAACATGCACCAGTATAGTCAAGAGCAAGGTGCGCAGCCTTCGCAGACTGTGTGGATGGCTGTGCTTGCCCCAGTGACGCGTCGAACGTGAGGCAAGTTGCATTTAACACACCAATATGGCGGTGGGGTGAATTATTTTTAGTTAATGAAACATGCACCAGTATAGACAAGAGCAAGATGCGCAGCCATCCACACGGATGGCTGTGCTTGCCCTAGTGACGCGTCGAACGTGAGGCAAGTTGCATTCAACACACGAATGTTGCGATGGGGTGAATTATGTTTATTTAATGGAACATTTATGGTACAGGCTTGGGCGTTGGCACGGTGTGCAGCCTCGCGGACTTTTGTGGATGGCTGTACTTGCTCTAGTGTCGTGGCGGCTGCAAGCTCATGGTAAGTTTTCATTTTGAACATTGGCTCACTAATCTTTTAATCTAATCTATAGTCTTGTCAAAGACGCAACGATAGCTCAGTGGGGAGACTAACAGACAGCAATGCAGAGGGTCTCGGATTCGAGCCCACGTCGCGCACCTCTGACTTTCGGAAGTTATATGACTTTTTGAAATTACGTGCATATTGATTGACAATTATCGCCTGCTCCGTGCCTCGGAGAGCACGTTAAGGCGTCGGTTCCGGCTGCCATGAACATCTATGGCAGTCGTTATTGGGAAAGTCAGTACCCTCTAATATCCTGACACTGGTCTAGCCTTAGGGTATCGTTAGCCTTCGGGTTGCGGAGGTCAGGTGGCAGCCGCTTCGTGTAAAAACTGATATCCAGTCAAAGCCGACCCCAAGTGACTTGGGAATAATAAAGGCTAAGAGAGAAGGAGTCTTGTCAAAGAGTCTATAATTACGTGAAAAGAAAACTTTGTACCCTTTTTAGCATATTGTGCAGAAGGAGAAATGTGAGATTAGGCATAATTAAAATTTATATTTTCCTAACTCCGGGCTCGAATTGAGATATCTAAACAGAAAAACCCAATATGTTGGCCTGACCCGGGATTTGAACCCGAGCCCTCATGCACAGTAGTCGCATTCACAAACGCTTTTTATAAAAAAATATATAATATATAAAAAAATTAAATAATTTGTCTTGATACGGGTATAGGACACATACTTTACTTTCACATACGATACATTACGGTCCTAAAATATGATGTTACAAGCTGTATATAAAAAATGGTATCACGTGACCTTGAGGTCAGAGGTCAAAGGTCATAGATGACCGGGTTTCGGATTCGGGTCATAGTCATAGGACTATGACCCGAAATTATTCGGGGTATATCGACTATGCTGAGTCGAATTGCGTTGACCGCGAGTCTCTAGCTCTTACGGTTCTTAAGTTGAAAGATGGTATCACGTGATCTTGAAGTCAGAGGTCAAAGGTCATAGTCATTTCGGGGGTATATCGACTATGCTGAGTCGAACGGCGTTGACCGCGAGTCTCTAGCTCTTAAGGTTCTTGAGTTGAAAGTTGTATTGTATGTACGGACGGACAAAGCTGTTGTATAAAAGTTTTCGAACTCTAAAAGCAAAGAATTGCGGTTGATCAATCACGGGGCGGCCTTTAGTAGGTATCATTATGCCATATTCGATAGTAATGCGCTAAAGAAAGATATGACCGCTAGCAATGGGACCGCATGCATTTTTTGCATGTATATAAAAGTGGGATGTGATTAGGGTTGCCAACTTTCGTTCTAACGAATAGAATATATTTACTATCTTAGGTAAAAAAAGTACAAGATCTGAAAATAAAGTATTATTTATTTAACCATATTTTTTTGTGCTAGAGACATCTAACAAATATTTATTATCAAGGAACGCCATAACCGGATCTTTACAATAAATGTTTAAATTAAGAAAATTGATTTTATTCAATTAAGGGAATCTCTAAAGCGAAATAATTAAATAAAACCTGTAAAAGTTGACATAGGTAAAAAAAGTATTTTCATGTACTTTATTTTCCTAATAAAGTATAAAGTACGTTTACCCGAAATAACCTTCAATACTTTATTATAAAGTACGGTTGGCAACCCTAGATGTGATGTGGTGACGTCCCAAGCCAGATTTGTCGATAAATCTCTTGATACCCGACACTTGAAGGGCTCTGTACCTTAACAGTTTGTTTACTAAACAGTATAAAGGTACATACACACGGCTATAATACGTCAATATTCCTGGAAGGGTAGTCAGACGTACAGCGTAGCTAGGATCTCACGATGCGGCTGTTCCTAACCAAAGAAGTTAGGAATTGACAACATTTTTTAACTGACTTTGACTTTTTTGTTTTCGAATATTCTTTCTTGAAGTGGGTTTTCTATTGCAATAGTTAGGGTGGGTAGTCCGAGGGTGCGTGGTGGGTTCCTCTCTGCCCAATAATTTTATTAAATCCAGATTCTCCAGTTGTACGTTAAAACCCTCGTAATAGAAGGTGTCTACCGGGTACAGTTACAGTCTCTGTGTTGCCAGTAGGAATATGACTTGAGAATTTAGCTTCCGAACTCGCATTTACGACCGATGAGCCAGCAAGGCAATCGATACAAACTTTAACAATTTACATTTATGCAATTGTCTCGTGAATTCAGTGGCATACGTGTTTATATTTTCGGATGAACAAGAGGTCTCAAGTTCGATTCATTTTATTACATTTCCTGTTACGAAATTCTCATTAGGTCATTCTTGCTAGATTCCGTTAGCTACCTAACAAATAACGCTTTGTCCGACACGGCAATGTAATCCCCACAATCAACGACGTGTTAAAATTAAACCCATGTCATATACCTAGTACATAATAGTCATGTTGGAAATCAATTAACCAATCATAGCAGTTGACATGCGTGTAATCGTCTGTTAAGAACGTGAGCTACACATTAAGGGGCTGTTCTAAGTGGCAATGTCGTAAATAAGATATTTTTAAATGTAAATCATTTATTTGGGCATCATTTATATGTTTCAGTGCACGAATGCCGTAGTGGTTTAAGTGGTCGCTTCGGGGTTCCAATTCCACACAGGACAAAAATTTGTGTGATCCACAAATGGTTGTTCCGAGTCTGGGTGTTATTTGTGTCCGTTGTTTGAATGTTTGTAAAGTCTCCCGCGACACAGGAATTATACCTAGTGCAGGCGTTGTTTTAAAATGTATTTTTAAAACACTACTGACTAATATAATGGACGAGAAAAGATTGACTAAGAAAGTTTATAATGCTAGTATGAATGGAACAGTCGCAAGAGGAAAATCTAGGCGAACGTTTCTCGATCAGATCGGAGACGTTCTGGATAAAGGCTAGGTTAAGAGCACCTTAAACCGGCGAGCGTGTATGAGGAATGTGATGACAGTGAATGAAGCCAGAGAACTGTGTCAGGATCATAGCATATGGAAATCCGTAGTCTTTGCCTACCCCTCTGGGAAGCAGGCGTTAATCTATGTAATGTAATTTAAAAGTATAAAGTATAATAGAATAAAAGTTCATCAAACTGGCTTTTAATATAGATAAAATGTCTCTCACTAAACTATGCAACAAATGCACAGATCATACTAGCGTCATACTGTAACATAATTACCTACTTTAATCCCACTTAGATAAGATTCAAACCAACCTAAAAATGCATCCCTAACAATGAATTTTGACCCTTATCGCTATAGAAATAAGAGTCTGGCAGAATTCTTGAGTGGTTTGTTGCCAAGGACCTTGCATTTTTGTGTGCTTATGTTTTATATCAGTCAGTAGGCTACATATGATAAATATTTGCATATCGATAGTGTTGTGATAAGACGCCGCATTGATGAGAGATATGACAGGAATGCGTTAGATGTCTCATGAATACTCATGATACGTCTCATCATGTTATGTGCATGTGTTTACCGCTTGTATAGCTTTGAAGAGACTGGTTTTGGCACGTTCCCCGCGTCAAGTATTACGGGTTCGAATCTTAGAACAGGATAAAAATGTTAGTTTAGTTCTTCAACGCTAGTGCAGTGGGTATGCGAAAAGTATGAATAAGCCTTAACGCTCCTTGATTTGTTTGATCGTCAGAATGTCCATCGATAAGCTTTGATTAGGAGTTCAGTATTACCGCTAGAGGGGGCTTACTGTTTTTCCGCAGGAATTGTGCGAAACCACACCTTTTAAAAATAATATTGTTTTAAGTGTCGAATTAATTTAAGTGCAAATCGGCCCCGTCCGAAAAAGTAGGTGTGAAAATCGACACTTTTAATTACGAAAGTTTATGAGATTTTATAGGTTTAGTCTTGAGTCTAAACGCCACTCGACGCGTTTGATTGTTTAAAATGTACCATCTAAGCCGGACTTAGTTATTTCTGGAATTAATTAATTAATAAAAAAATCTAAAATTATATTTTGGCTTCTTAATAGTCCTCCGAAACTTTATTTTTTCGTTTAACTTTATGACCAATCGAGTTTGTTAATATATTGACATAATATTGTATTACGTTTATGCGAATGTTTATTTTTTTGTTATCTTTATTGTTTTATAAGGGTTTTTGTCCATACGCGAATGTTATTCATTGCAATTAAACTACTATATACAGATTTTATATTCGCGTTATTTAATTGAGACTTTATCACATAATTTTGAAAATTGTTACACTACTACTACTATTGAACTTTACTACTTTTTAAGCTAATTATATTATTAAAACTATTTATATTTAAATTACACTTTATCTTGAAAAAGTTAATAACATAAACTTATTTTTGATTACTAGATATTTGCGTTACAAGTTATTCGTATTCTTATTAGCCTACAGTCACTGTCAGGAGTGGGTTCACGTCGGTATTGCAATGGATGGGATTCGAACCCGGTACGTTTCAATCGCTTAAACAAAGTTTTAAAGGAACTGGACTGTACAATACGAAAATTTGGGCAAACATACTAGTATTATATAGCGTTACTAGCGACCCGCCCCGGCTTCGCATGGATAGTAGGTACAAGACCTTAACAAATTATACACCTATAAAATTAATAACTATGTCTATTGGTGAAAACCGCATGAAAATTCGTTCAGAAGTTTTTGAGTTTATCGCTAGCAGACAGATAGACAGAGAGACAGTCAGACGCGGCAGGCGAAATTTGTTTTATAATATCTAGTGATTATCATTCGCTTGTGCGAAAAGTGAGTTTATCGTCAATCGGAAACAAATGGCAATCACCCCTTTTAAAACCTACTCCTATTGTAATATTGAGCTACAATGCTTAATTTTATTATTAATATAAATTTAATTTTATGCATCTAGTTGTTTTAGCACTTGTTATTTTATCATCGGACAGTATTAGTAGTTAAGCGCCATCTAGTGAAAATGCAGAATACTTAAGTTACTCCTATTCGTTAATAGATGGCTCTTTGACGTAATGTTTCTATTCGACAGTAGATGGCGCTGCCACAATACAATTTATGTATACAAATACTAATCAAGAAAAAGCTTCACTTACATAATTACAAAATATATTAATATTATATCATTCGTAAGCTCAAAATAAAACATTGTTGTCTTATTCTTAGCCAACTGGGTATATCCGTCGTATTTACGTAAATAGTTATTCCACTAGAAAATGTAAAAAGCCGTTTTATATATAATAAAAAATCATAAAGAGTTAGGAAGCATGCATCATTACGCAGTTGCGTTACAACAAATGCTTAGAACATGACATTATGCTGCCATATTCCAATGCAAACTCGTTAGGCCTGCGACACAGTACACGAACAGGTAAAATTGAAAGGAATACGGTTTCAAAGGGCTTAGTCACAGTTAGAATGCACGATGGAACGCATTGAATCGAATATGACGGCACTGCCGTAATACGCTGTTGTTTGCAATTTGTAATTTTGTAGGCCTCATATTATGTGCAAGTCGTACCTTATACAGGTTGTCGCAGAATCGTAAAAATCGAGAGCTTAAAGAAGGATTAATCGAGAGTACATAACTAAAAAATAATTAAAAAGTAAATATCTGTAGTAACAGGGGTGAAAAGACTGTCACAGGTGTAGATAATTTTGATATTTTTCAACATGTCTATAATTTTTAAAATACGTACCTTAGTTTTTTTATATATTTTGCTGATAGCTATTATAACTTAGCCTGTTACCCGATTCCGGCTTGACGCCGACCTCTGGGACATCCTGTATTTGGTATATTAAATGCTTACACATGCAATTTGACTGCACGATTGTCGTAGTGGTATAAGTGATGGCCTCGCTTCTGCTACTAAGCAATGTGTTATGAGACCGATATAAAAAAAAAATTGTAGACACAAATTTTTGACCCCCATAACACATGCGATTTGATTACAAGCGTAGTACCAAAAGCGAAGCGACCACCAAAAATACTACGTCATCCGTGGGCATCGCCCCACACGGGACAAAACGGGTATATTATTTGTGTTCGTTGTTTGAATGATTGTTAAGTCTACCGCGACAAAGCAAGGACAAGTTTGGTGGTTTTTTATTAACTACCAAAGTGGCAAACAAGCATTCGGCCCACCTGATGGTAAGTGGTCACCGTAGCCGATGGACGCCTGCAACACTAGAGGCATCACTGGCGGGTTGCCGACCTGGTAAAAACGTTTGAACAAAAGAAAGAATAAAAGAATACATGTCACTGAAGTATGTGTTGATTTCAAAATATTTATTTATTTAAAAACTTCATGCACAGAACAATACATTGGCGGACTTAATGCCAAGAGCATTCTCTACCAGTTAACCGTAGGGTGATGCAGAGATATAAAGGTGTATACGCATACAATAGCATTATAAATATACATGTATTTAAACTAAAGAATAATACAAAAGTAATGATATTGATATAATATATACCTACATACCTAAATATATAATAATTTAAATAAAATATATACATATAAATATATAGACGCCTACATATATACATAGCTATATACATACATACATATGAAAGGAGAACGATTGCGGGAAACAAAGTGAATGGAGCTCTACGCGCTTTTATGAACAGTCGAAATGTTTCCGAAAAGGCACGTTTGGCTGTTCATTAATTAGTGCCCACACTTATGTATGGAAGTGAAAGTTGGGTATGGCAAAAGAAGCATGAGAGCAGAATAAATGCTGTAGAAATGAGAGCGCTGAGAAATATATGTGGTGTGACTCTGAAAGATAAAATAAGGAATAGTGTGATTAGAGAGAGATGCGGCATGAAAGTGGATATAGTGACAAGAATAGAAAAGGGTATGTTAAGCTGGTTTGGGCATGTAGAAAGAATGGACGAGGAAAGACTGACTAAGAAAGTTTATAAGGCTAGTGTGAATGGAACAGTCGCAAGAGGAAGACCTTGGCGAACGTTTCTTGATCAGATCGGAGGCGTTCTGGACAAAGGCCAGGTTAAGAGCACCTTGAACCGACGGGCGTGTATGAGGAATGTGATGAAAGTGAATGAAGCCAGAGAAGTGTGTCAGGATCGTAGCAAATGGAAATCCGTAGTCTCTGCCTACCCCTCTGGGAAACAGGCGTGAATCTATGTATGTATGTATGTACATATACATAAATATTGTATAGTGCATCCCGTCACTATTCATTGCAAGGCAAACTATTAAAAAATCCTTTATAAAAGACACCACAAACGTTATTATAGTTACCTCAGTGGCGCAGCGGTAGTGAACTCAACTGTCGTACTTGTCTCGGGTTTGTATCCCAGGTATAGTGTTATTGGGTTTTGTGTCAATACCTAAATTTTTAATAGCAGCTCAGAGCCTGAAACTGTCCCCGGTAGATGACAGTAGGCTTGTCCGTTATAACGTGGGAGCATAAATAGGGAGCACCCAAACTTAGAATACGAATAATGAATGAATGGCATTTTGGCGGCCTCGATGGCATAGTGGTTGGTGTAACCGACTGCCACGCCCGAGGTCGCGGGTTTGATTCCCGCACCAGTCAAACATTTGTATGCATAGACATGGATGTTTGTGTCTGGGTGTTTCTATGTATAATATGCAAGTATTTACAAAAAAAGTATATGCGTATGTTTATCCATTGTCTAGTACCCATAGGACAAGCTCTGTTTAGTTTGGGCTAGATGGTGTTGTGGGTATGTGATAGAATATGTAGGTATAATAATGGTCACCTTACCTCAAATATTTAAGAGTTAGATAAGTAGAAATTAGGTACTTACCAGAAACTCACTCGTGAACATTGTTTAGCGTTGAGTGTAAGCTGAATAAGAGTTACGTAACAGCACTGAGCCATTGTTTGCATGTTTGCATGTCTTGAAATGGACAGAAAATGTTGAGACTATAATATTTTGTAACACCATATTGTATACGTGTTATGGCAAATATATAATCTTTATCTTTATAACTAGACCCGCGCAACTTCGTCTGCTTCACATAAGAGAATTTACCCCGATTCTGCAACATTCATTGATGCTCCGTTCCTATTGGTCGTAGCGTGATGTTATGTAGCCTACAGCCTTCCTCGATAAATGAGCTAACCAATACTAAAATAATTGTTCAAATCGAACCAGTAGTTCCTGAGATTAGCGCGTTCAACTAAACAAACAAACAAACAAACTCTTAAGCTTTATAATATTAGTATACAGAGTGATTTGGAATTGTGTAATTCCTTTCAACCACGCATTCTACTGGTGATTCAGATAGTCATATGTTTACCATACGAGGCAATTTTAATTTTTTACAAATAAAGAAAATCTGAAACCATTTCACGAAAAAAATTCGTACATTAATTTCTCCAAAAACATAATACTAATAAAAAAAAATGGTCAGGGTTATTCTATATTACCAGTAGTATGCGTGGTTAAAAGGAATTATACGATTTCAAAATCACCCTGTAGATTACGAAGCCGGTAGACCTTCCTGGAACTATTCTATCTTTGCGTTAATTCACAGGCTTATTGGTGTAGGCGGCTATTACAAAAACTATACGTAGTTAATTAACTTACATCATGTAGATATTGTACTCCATACAAGTGTATCTTGCGGTTATGCTTGGGCGTAAATCTGTCACTCAAGCATCATTTATAATTACCTAAACAAAAAATGGCATCGCCCACCTTAAAAATAGATTATGATAATAATATCAAAAGCAAAAAAAATCTTCCTGGAAAACTGTAGAATTATTCTGTTATGGTGCTGATAGACTTGAGCATTCACTTCTAGCAAAACATCGCGCCTTCGCCGTTTTTAAATTGTTGAACTGCACAACGAACCGAGCCAAGCATAAAGGCAAACATTGCTACGAACATTTTCATGATAATTCTAGCGAACGCTCTTGTCAATGCTCTTAAAAAATATCATGAAGGTGTCAGACTTGACGGCGGAACAATGACAGAATGACTCGGCTCGGCAAAAAGCTTGAAGCTAATTTACTGTCCTTTCGTTAGAGCCTCGCTGATTTCAGGCTCGACCGAGGAAGGACTACCCTCTCACAGAATATCGACGTGAAATAGCAGTATTCCTACTATTGTGTTTCGTTCGGTGAGTGAGAGTACCGGAGGTCCAATCACCCTCTTTCGCCCTTCCCGCTTCTTTTCCTTTCCACTTCCTTTTTATCTTCTTCCTTTCCTAAAGGGTCGGCAACGCGCAAGTGATGCCTATTGTTGCATCACTCAGCATAAGGTGAGAAGTATGCTCGTAAAAAAAAAGAATGCTCGCTAAAACGCTGCCGTTTATTTTTCTGTAATGTAACATTCGCTAGAATGCTAATTGCAAGTGAATTCTTAAGTCTATCAGCGCCTTTACACAATTCTTGGTAAAGGCGCTGATAGATGGCACTATTCGGAGTTTAGTATTGTTTTCGGTAGATGGCATTAGGTTAACAATCCTAACTTACATTAGAAATGCGAATGTCAGTTTATTTGTTACCCTTGCACGCCTTAACCACTCGACCGATCATTATGAAATTTCGCATACACGTTATCCGGGGTACAGAAAAGAACACTGGGTACCTTTCACCCAAAAAAATACTGTTACTAACCTAACCTAACCTACATTTACGCGAATGATGTCGCAGACAGAATTTAGTGTATAATATTCTAACGCAAATAAATACTCATGTTCTAAAGAGGCTCATAACGAAAATAGGACACAATCGTTCGTTTTCTAATGTGTGAGCTCACCTTTTTTAGTGTGGACATACCTCATAGCCAGTTGCACTCACTGATCGGTAAACGATTAGCGAGGCTAAGCAACGTTGGATGCGGTCAGTCTATAGATCGATGACCGTTTAGTGGTATTTTATCTGAGCGTCTCCGTGCTTCGGAGGGCACGTAAAAAGTCGGTCCCGGTTGTTGTCAAATTGACAGCAGTCGTTAAGCCATGTCAGAGGCTTATGGGCGGCTTGAACAACTCTTGACAACAGGTTGGTTACTAACCACACGAAAAGACGAAAAGAAAAGAAGAAGAAGTGTGGACACTTTTTAAAGTATACCTATGATTTAAATCTTCGTTACTTGCCCTGCTTACAAACACTAGCTGTTGTGTGGCAGGCATGCTAAGCACGTGAGGCGAGGGCCGGGGAGGGCATGGGGGAGGGAGGTGTCTGAGGTCGTTCATTCACCCGCGTTGGCGTCGCATGCAACCTCCGATACGTGCCTCTGTCCTGTGAAGGCTTGTTTGCTATGACTAATCCTATTTATATTGAACAACTTGCAATAGGCACTTAAAATGATTCTATATTCATACATACCATTGCTATCCTCAATGGGTAAGGATTATTACGTCTAACGGATAACGTTGTGGTTAAGATGTACGCCAAGCCACTGATACTCCGAGTGTTGTGGGTTTGATTCCCACACGGAACAAAACTCTGTGTGATCCACAAATGGTTGTTCCGAGTCTGGGTGTTCTTTGTGTCCGTTGTTTGAATATTTGTGAAGTCCCCCGCGACACAAGAATTGTTCCTAGTGCGGGAGTTGTCTTTTTTTTTAAAGCAGAATAATCAGATACGAATTTTAAAAGCCAAAATGTACGTTAAGTTAGATTAGGTTAGTAACCAAACTTTTGTCCGTCCATTTCTTTTTTCCTGACAACTTGTATGCGAAATTTTATCACGATCGGTCCAGTAGTTAAGGCGTGTGAGCATAACAAGCAAACTCACATTCGCATTTATAATATTAGTCGGGATAAGAACTAGCATCATCCATCACTGTACTGCACTGCTCGGATGGCGTAGTGGTCTGACAATTTGTGTGATTTACAAATAATTGTTCCGAGTCTGGGTGTTTTTGTATACGTTGTCTGAATGTTTGTAAAAGCCCTTGCGGTACAGGAATTAATCATATTGCAGGAGCTGTCTTTTTTAACAAAAAATTACGAAGCGACATCTGTGGCAATCGTGAGGAACCATTGAGCTGTTGAGGCATCCATTTTTAAATATGTCTTCGTGAGTTGCCCCGCCTCCAACAGAATTAAACGTTCGTGCTAGCAGTACATATATGAAAACAAATAATAATTAAAATACACGCTAGACTTGATGACCTAAAAACATACGTGCTGGGTTAGGTCAGCATAATTATTAATATTTATGATATTATAAATGTAGATCACGCGAGCAAAGAAAAAAAAATCTGTTATAGTCGTTTGTATTACATAATCACGGTTTATTTTATACACTACAATGCCCCATCACATAGGCATATCCTTACCGTCAGGTATCTCCTTACTATTAGGCAGGCTAGGTGTTTCTTCGCCACCATCTTGTTTCACTGTAAGCAGCAGCTTATTAATGTTGCCTTCAAACTACTTCGATGATGCGGCAAACCGCAGGCATGCTCGTGAACGGCAATTATTTACCATCAGGTGTATTCCGGTGGGCCGATAGATTACCTTGCCTCATTCAAATGCCAGGATGTATTGCAGGATGCCAGGATGGGGAAGTGAAAAAAATTCGTAGTGTTTGCTTAACCCTTTGGGGTTCTTAAACAGGGGTGACTAGGTGTGAATATTATGTTACAGAAAAGGACTCCTGACAACATGTTAGCGAAATTTCATAATGATCGAATAGTTAAGGCGTGAAAACGTAACAAACAAACTAACATTCTCATTTATAATTTCAGTAAGGATTTTACCCTACATATTGATCCTAAGTGAGATTGTACCACGCTTCCTTTTCAATCATGAAGCATATTTGATGTGCCATAAAATCGGAGAATAGCCATTTCTGCTCCTTCTTACTTACGTGATAATAGTATACATACATACATAGATTCACGCCTGTTTGCCAGAGGGGTAGGCAGAGACTACGGATTTCCATTTGCTACAATCCTGACATCTGACTTCTCTGGCTTCATTCACTTTCATCACATTCCTCATACACGCCCGTCGGTTCAAGGTGCTCTTAACCTAGCCTTTGTCCAGAACGCCTACGATCTGATCGAGAAATGTTCGCCTAGGTCTTCCTCTTGCGACTGTTCCATTCACACTAACCTTATAAACTTTCTTAATTAGTCTTTCCTCGTCCATTCTTTCTACATGCCCAAACCAGCTTAACATACCCTTTTCTATTCTTGTCACTATATCTACTTTCATGCCGCATCTCTCTGTAATCACACTATTCCTTATTCTATCTTTCAGAGTCACACCACATATGCTTCTCAGCGCTCTCATTTCTACAGCATTTATTCTGCTCTCATGCTTATTTTGTCATACCCAACTCTCACTTCTATACATAAGTGTGGGCACTAATAGTCCTCTATGAACAGCCAAACGTGCCTTTTCGGATACATTTCGGCTGTTCATAAAAGTGCGTAGAGCTCCATTTACTTTGTTGCCAGCAATCGTTCTCCTTTTAATATCTCCCTCATGTTTACCATCCCTTGTAAACAACGTACCCAAATATACAAATTCTTTCACTTGCTCCACTTTTTCTCCACCAGTCATAATATTACACATCGTCATGCACTCTTCCTTTTCAAATACCATTACTTTCGTCTTGCTTACATTTATAATAATATAGTAGCTTGATTATTTTCTTGGTATTGCTTTTGCTATGTTAAAATAACAAAGCCATGTCCATGAACAGCGACTCCCGCTTACCAACAGGTGACCCGCTAGGTTGACTGCCACCAACCACAATAAAGCAAATGTATTCTTAAGTAGTTTATAAACGGCTTTTAAAATACAAACAGTCAGCTTTTAAAAATAATTAATCGATATTAATGTACTTAACCTCCGATCAATTTTAAGTGCAACAACCAATTTTAGCATAGTGTACCTATGTATGCTGAAGATATTGAAGCGCACTATTGCGTGCAAAATCATGGGACGCTACCAACACGACGAAGTAGCGATCTGACACGAGCGGATAGAGATCAGGCGTAGCATCAACGCCTTTACGTGCTTTTCAAGGCCTGCAGATAAAACATAACCAATTTCCTAACTCCGGGCAATTACTGAGAATATCTTGACAGAAAAACCTGATAACTTGTTTCTGGCCTCACTGCCTAATGGCTGTGATTCATACGAATTTGAATCCCTATTCAAATCCGTATGAATCACAGCCGTATACACTAGTCACTAAATCAAGAGCATTAGCATTTAGGATTCGTTCAGGTCACTATCCATCCAGAAAATTTGCATATTTAATGAAAATTACTGACTCACCGAATTGTGATGAATGTAGTGTTTTTGACGATATGCAACACTTGTTAACGGAGTGTTAAAGAACCATTTCCAAAGGGAGTTACCTACTCATAATGTTTTAGGTGTGGGAATCATGCAATGTGCTTTGTTTAAACCTGGTTCGGAACTTGCATTACCCATATATAAAATGGTCGCAACTGCTCATGAATAACTCCCTAAAATCGTTAAGATAAATATGTATTTGAGTTATTTTATATGGACGGTTACGATGGAATTGGCATATCCGTTTGGATAAAAATTCCTAAAATCAATAAAGAAAAAAAATATTGAGTAGGCAGATATTATGAGCAAACAAACGAGGTAAAAATACACCGGAATATAAAATAACATAGCCTCACATTTATTTATAAATAACATCGTTTCGTTTTAATTTAATTTATTATTATTCATAATACATGTATATAATTTATATTATTATTAGATTGTCCTCAATTCGCATAAATAAACACATACCTTGTGAAGTTTACAATAGGTGTATTACTGGCTGAAATGTAATTGGTTGATAATAATACCTATTTCATTTACATATATTTCTGCAATAATTAAAGTATTGCCGATGAAGTTTCGTCTGTTTATGTATAGGGATGTAACATTCATAATAGGACATATATACACGAGACAAACATTTGTGTGATCCACAAAACGTTGTTCTGAGTCTGGATGTTCTTTGTGTCCGTTGTTTAAACTGTTTGTAAAGTTTCCCGCTGTACAGGAATTATTCCTAGAGCCGGAGTCGTCTCTTTAAACGAAAAATAAAAGAAAAATAGATTTTCTCCATAATGCCTGTATCGATTGACATGTTATAAATATTCAAACAATTCATTGAAATTAAACTACTATATACGGATTTTATCGCGTTGTTTATTTGACACTTTATTACATAATTTTGAAAACTGTTACACTACTACTACTATTAAACTTTAAAAAATTTTAAGCTAATTAAATTATTATTAAAACTATTTAGATTTAATTTATTTTTACACTTTCTACGACGTTTCGGTTGCTTTTCAGCAGCCATGGTCACGGGGAGACTGAGCGATCTATATAGATATTATATAGATGATAGATAGTTTTAATAATAATTTAATTAGCTTAAAAATGAGTAAAGTTTAATAGTAGTAGTAGTATAACAGTTTTCAAAATTATGTAATAAAGTGTCAAATAAACAACGCGATAAAATCCGTATATAGTAGTTTAATTTCAATGAATAATATTCGCGTAAATAGAAGACAATATTATTCAAACAATTGTTACAAACAACACTCAGACAGAATTATTACAGTACCTATTTCCTTATTTTTTCTGGATTGTACCTCGGTCACCATACGGCCTATATTTAATCAGCTGTCAGTGATACCAATGTTGGAGAGATGTTTGTCGAGTGGGCAGTGGCCTGTTATAACCTCAGTGGCGTAGGTTATACCTGGATTAAAGTTCTACGATCTTGTCGCTAGGAGCGCTTTTAGACAAGGTATGGAAAGCCAAGGAACACAGGTAACCAAGTGGTTACCTCCAACCAGTTTCAGCTCTAGTCCAGCCTGAAATAGGTCTTGATTCAACTGCACCAAGACTTATTGCAGGCTGGACTTCCTGGTGTAGTTTCAGTTCCAGCGACCCACCCACCACTCAAGGCACCGAGCTGGCACACCGTGGTGAGTTTAGCCGGTAGTACCTGGAACATTCCATCTTCTCCCGGGTGAGCCCTACGTAACCTGTCCGCTCCACTTTTCCGCGAAGACGTAAGCGTCAATGAATTACGCAACGTTAAAAAAAAGGCTGGGCTTCATATAACATAATAATATCAGCCCTGTATTTAAACTGCGCCACTGTGTGTGCATTCTTCTGTGTAAGTAGGCTTACGCGATAACCCACCAAGCTGACCCATTGATTGGCAGACTTCACATATTCCTAAGAGTTTTATGACGATATCTCTGACATGTAGGTTTCACGATGCTTTTCTTCACCATTAAAGCGACCGCTAATTAACTATATTTTTATATGCAATAAAAGTCACAGGTGAATGCGTTGGGATCAAACTCAAGACCTCTTCGAAGCAGTTCAGCGATCTCCCACTAGGCTATCGATTTCTTGGTAAACCTCCTGAATTTAAAATCACGCCTGTATATTCCAGTCAGTCATGATTTTACATTCTGCAGTAAGTGTCTAATAAGGAAAATGTATGGGCATACTAATAATAACCAATTTGCCGCTAATTTGCGACCACATTACTGATAAACAAAAACTGCTGCTATGAGTTCATAGCTTGAACTGTATTATTTAGTCATAGCACAGAAAAGATAGGCACGGATCGCCAACTCAATACAACCAGACGCGCACACACATAGACTTGTGTATAGAGATGACGAACCAAATCCTAACTTCTAAAATTATAAATGCGAATGTGAGTTTCTTTGTTTGTTACGCTTCCACGCCGTAACTACTCGATCAAACATTATGAAATTACGCGCATACACGTTGCCAGAGGTACAAAAGGGACATAAGGTAACTTAGCCTAGTAAAAGTGGTGCTGTACCCGAGCGCAACAGCGGGCAAAGCTAGTAATGAATACATAAATTGATATATATACAGCGTGCATGAACTACAGTAGCGAGAAATTGCATTCAAATATTCTAATAAAATTTTGATCACGCGGTCAAGGTCACAGTCGCAACACACAAGAGACAAGAGTCGCAGAACACATGTAGACTCCTTGTCTGTTTACTCCATACAAAAGCTTAGTGTACTGTGGCTGTATTGGCAATGCAATCGAATATCATTTAAAAACAGTTGTGTATGCTAGCCTAAACAGATGTATACGCAAAGATTGACGGTATAGATCAGCCCTCACCATACTTACATCGGCAAGATTACGTGTCCACACTAAAAATACTAAGAATGAACTGATGCATTAGATAGACAAGGATAGTGTACAATTTTTAATAGGAGTTTTCCTTTGTATATAAGATGACAACTAACCTCCCGAATTTTTTTGTGTATACCTACATGCATTATGACGTCTTTACATTTTGGCGATTTTGTACACATACTTAATATAATGCTAGGACTAGTAGGTAGGGTCGCGACCGCATGCGAAAGTGATTCGCGCGGCCCCGTCGATAGTGGTTTTGTCGAGGAACACCGTGGTAGGTTTAGTCGGTATTCCGGGAGGTACATTATTCTAATTCCATCGTTCTTTTACCCCGGCGAGTCCTACATAACCCCTCCGCCCGCCCCCGCGGAGGGGCATGTGTAATGCATTCCGCCACGAAAAAAAAAAAAAACTACTGGTACGTGTCGAAATACCGATAGTGCTAATATAAATAATAATCACCAAGTGTGAGCAGTTGCCAAAACCCACACTTCACGAAGGCGCCGCTGACCTTACACCAGTCAACCTGAGTCGAAAAGTTGGGGAAGCAATAGGTATTTATTACCTTTTAAATATTTTATCGCGAGTAAGACTCGTTGTAGCATTATATTAAGTACGCATTCATCACATCACATAATTGACTACCACGACTGAGGTTGCGGGTTCGATTCCCGCACAAGTCAAACATTTGTGTGCATGAACATGGATATTTGTCTTGGTCTGGGTGTTTCTATGTATAATATGTAAATATTTACGAAAAACAAATATATAATATGTATGTTTATCCATTGTCTAGTACCCATAGTACATACTCTGCTTAGTTTGGGCTAGATGGTGTTGCGTGCGTGTATGTGATAGAATATTATTATTATTATCATCAATCAGCCCACCGCAGTCCACTGCTAGACATAGGCCTCGCCTATTTTACGCATTATGACGGTCAAATAATTGGATTCGAAAACTAAGGAATACATTCTCGAGCTTGAATCAACATTATTCTACGACATGTAATTGTGTGAGTGTGTTAGTTTTCTCGGGCTTTGTATACAATTAATTAATTCCAAGCTTTTACCTCCGTAAGGTAGGCAGAGGCAGCCAGATATCATTGCGTCAGCTATGGTTGTGGGTCCCGCCAAACATAATCACGGCTACCGGGCACAGGTCCAGACGCCGCGCGCCGTGTCGCTACTGACAATATCTTGACAGAAAATACTGATAACAGTTAGTCCGACTGAAAATCAGACCTGACTCCTCATGCCAATATTTGGTTACTATTAAATATATGCCGAATGCCAATCTCTACGTATGACCGACTTCACTGCCTTCGTGGCGCAGCGGTAGTGATTGCGACTGCTGTGCATGAGGTCTCGGGTCGAGTCTCCTGTTAAGAAATCTCAATACGAACCCGGAGTTTGGAAGTTGGCGGTGTTAGACACCCCCGTGCCTCGGAAAGCACGTAAAGCCGTAGGTCCTGCGCCTGATCTCTCTTCGGTCGTGTCGGATAATCCGTCCCATCGGATCATGAGGGTTAGGGAACAGAGAGTGCACGTGTGTTGGCGCACACACTTGTGCACTATATCTCCTGCGCAGATGGCCAGTTTCCGTTAAGATTGGCCGCCGTGATCGAAATTCGGTCTGGAGGACATTATTATTATGACCGCCTTGATTTTGAACAGATACACACCCATCCATTCCTGTGTGTATCTATTTTCGTATATTGTATTGAGCTGGGCATCTTTGTCTTCGTAATTTGTGGTCACAGCGACGCGAATGCTATGTATTATTAACCCGCAAGCTTGCAGTTAGAAGGGAAACGTCCTTGGCTCGAATTTAGCGTCCAAGTGACAATACAGATGTCCTGTATATAGCAAATATTTGTATGAAGTGTTCTTGTATTATATTGTATGAGTTATACACCATTAGTTATTTTGTGTGTTATGAAAGTTATTAAAGTCACACACTTCTTGTTCGTCTGAAATTTTTTAATAGGCAAACATTTAATAGGCAAAATCTTTTTGCCTATTATATGTTGGCTTTGAACTTTAAAAAACGTACAGCTTGATTATATAAACTAGTGTTTGCTCAAAATACCAAGCACTTCGCAAAGACGAACTTTGGACCGACAGCGACAATCAAAACAAACCAATACTTTCAATGCGTATTACGTGGAATATTAACCTCCATGCTATATTTTTACATTATCCTGCTTGACAGTTACAATTTCAAATATTCCGTTCGAAAATTGTCGCAATATATTTTATACGAAAAGCGTAAGTACGTTTAACACCATTTTACAGTTTAATATGTAGCTCAAAAGCCACGATGTTACAACAAATAAATGTGTCACATTGCATGACACTGGCCGCCGACACGATGCGCCAAAAATTAATTATATTCCCGCGCAAAAAACCAACATGGCCTCCGTTTTAATTTGTCGAACCACAAATGAACAAGCACATAAATGTGTTAAAATGTTTAATACGGTAACTAAGTCGACACCATCTAACTGAAGTATTTTAAAGTGGGTGTACGGATTAAAAAAATCTGAACTGAGAAGGAGGACTTTTTTGTGTCTAACCGAGCGCACGGACGGTGCGTCGATAAGCAAAAAATTCCAACCAATCTGGTTCAATACAAACCATATTTTGCAATGTTGCTTTTGGCTAAACTACCTGGTGTTATACAATTTGTTTCTTTTTGTCGCATTTTAGTCATGATTTAGTGAAAAAAAGCCTGGGACAAATAATGTTCTATAATCGATGTTGCTATAATCCGAAAATATATGTATTCAATAAGGACTATAGTAGAGAAGTAATCATGTTCGGGTACTTTGAAATAACTACACTGGAACATTGAGACAACTGCCATCTTAGTCTCCCCGTGACCATGGCTGCTGAAAAGTAACCGAAACGTCGGGGAAAGTGTAAAAATAAATTAAATCTAAATAGTTTAATAATAATTTAATTAGCTTAAAAATTAGTAAAGTTTAATATTAGTAGTAGAGTAACAATTTTCAAAATTTTTGTAATAAAGTGTCAAATAAACAACGCGGTAAAATCCGTATATAGCAGTTTAATTTCAAAGAGAAGTAATCTCTTTTAATTACACAGTTTTACCAGCTCGTATCATCCACATGCGACGAATGACACATGCGATCCATTAAAGTTTCATCGCAATCTGATAACCGGCATAGGATCAAAATGTTACTGACAGACACGTATTAACGTATATTCAGGACTTGTAGCCGTGAGGTGCCACGTGATGTTACCGCTTGGAGCTAAACCGACCCTTGTGTCGAAGGAGGTCTCATTGACTCGGACAAAGTCAGGCAGACCGGCCACGTGACGACAAGAAGGAAGGGGCCCGGTATCGGACTTCCAGGACCTGGCCCTATTCAAGCGCAGCGATGGATACCACTGGTTAGAGGTTACGCCTCGAACCAATCGTCAAGCACCCTTCGCAAGGTGCAGTAAGGACCTCGGACCAAAACAAACAGACCTACATTAATATACATATAGGTAAATCGATGGTGTATACTGGATATTATTTTATAATAAACACTAGCTCTCTCCTGCGATTTCGCCCACGTTTATAATGCCGTAACTCGTAGCGTGATGTTATATAATCTATAACCTTCCTTAAGAATTTATATGACAAGAAAAATACTATAATTGGATCAAATGCCGACAATTGAATCTGTGCACAGAAATAGTTAAGAATACCCTTCTACGTAGGTATTTTATAGTTTTTTTTAATGCATTAATATGTAATCAAAGGCAATGCGGTCGCATCTGCCAACACGGCGCAATCCGGTCAAGCAATTTAATAGTAACGAACGCACCGCCGATGTATTCAGTAATATTATTTTTGGGATTCCATAATTCAAGAGGGAAATCTTTACGTTTACGGTACGTTTTAATACCAAATTTATCGACTCTTGCTCTGTGTTTGTCGTTTGATAATAATAACGATTACAAATATCATAAAACTGATACTAACTACTAAATTGCACAGATTTATTTACGCCTGTATATTTTCAAACAGTTGACTGAGACGTACCTCGCTGACATTTTACCAGCTAGTTTTTAGATCCTCAGTTATTACGTACGGCAATAGAATCTCTACCTATTGGGATGAGCCTTTTACCGAAAAAAATGCCATACTTTGACACCGATATTGAATTCATCGAATCAAAATTCTTATTGTTTATTATTTTTAGCTTTTTATAGTCAGTGATATATGGTATAATAGCTGCAGCACCTTGTTAATATGAGGTGTAAAATACTGAAATTATATTTACTTGGCGATTTAAAAGACTGGCTGTGAATTTCTCGAAGTTGCTTTTAATAGGCCCTTTTCCTGAACCTAGCAACTGACCTAAATGTAGCTTCAGTAACTTAGTAAACTCACTAACCTATATATTTTGACGTTCATAAGTGTTAATTTGTGACCTAAATTAATAAATAATTATTGACTTTGACTTTGACGAATATAAGTGAAAATTTATGGCACGGGATCGAAATGTGTATACGTACGACAAAATGTATTAAAAACAACAATGGGACCATAACGTAATGTAACCATACGGAACCCTCAGATCAAGAATTCTTCGCACTTAATTATTTACCCCACGGCATTGCCAGCGCAAATAAACATTAAACAGATGCTAAGACGTGTTTATTTAACCGGCAACTCTGTTAATAAGGATCGGTTATCCTGCGGAATGTTGTTCGAATTGTACAAGTTTTTAATTGGAATAACTGACGCTTTTTTAAACTTCAATGTTGATTGATTGGTTAAGTAATTACGTGTGACCAGTTGCTTGCGTGTGACGATTGACGGATTGTTTTGAGTTGTTTTTGTATTGTTTCTTTGAACCTGTGACATAAGTTGGCTTTTATTTATATAGTCGGTTATGAGGTCTCGGGTTTGTTTGTGTTTTAAAAAAGACCACTTCTGCACTAGCTGTAATTCCTGTATCACAGAGGACATTACAAACATTCAAACAACGGACATAAAAATATTCAGGCTCGGTACATTTAAGTAGTAGAGCGTAGCTGATTTCAGCATGAATGGGCCGGCTCGACCGGGGAAGGACTACCCTCTCACAGAATATCGACGTGAAATAGCAGTATTCCTGCTGTTGCGTTTAGTCCGGTGAGTGAGAGTGCCGGAGGCCCAATCACCTCAATCAATTTTGAGTCTGAGTATTTTATAACTGCCCCTGTGGCGCAGTGGTAGTGAATGTGACTGCTGTGCGGGTTCGAATCCCGGGTCGGACCAAGAAAAAGTTATTGGGTTTTCTGTTAAGAAATCTCAATAGCAGCTCCGAGTTAGAAAGTTGGCGGTATTAGACATCCCCGTGCCTTGGAAAGCACGTAAAGCCGCTGGTCCTGCTCCTGTTCTCTCGCCGGTAGTTTCGGATTACCGTCCCATCGGATCATGAGAGTTAGGGAACAGAGAGTGCATTTATGTTTGCGCACACACATGTGCACTATAATATCTCCTGCGCAGATGGCTAGTCTCCCTTAAGACTGGCCGTTGTGACTAAAATTCGGTTTGGAGGACATTATTATTATTATTACTTTATACTGCCTTTTATTAGACTTATTTACATAGTGTTAAGTGTAAATTTGTTCGATTCTGACTACAAGGTTATGCCTGAACCTTCTGGCAGAGCTAGTTTAACTTTTCTTAAAATAAAATAATATATAAACATCAATAACCTTCATTACATGTTTGTGCATAGTAAGCCAGAAGGCTTTTTAGTTGTCTTTGAGTTTGAAAATATATTTTTTTAGAAACTTGGATAATTAATATAAATATACAAACATAAAATGTAACTTAAGCCTAATTAAAAGACCTAGGAATACATATGACCTTAACGGAATTACGAAATACATAAAATTTATTCATCTATAGGTACTAATATTATAAAGAGGAAAGATATGATTGTTTATAAGGTTTTAACTCAAAAACTACTCAACCAATTTAAAAAAAACTATTTAATATGCACATGACTTCGAAAACTCCAAGATGTACGCCTTGGGATCGAACTCGAGATGTCTGCGTAGCAGTTTAACGGTGTCCCACTATGCTCCCGCTGCTGTTTGTATAAATATATAGTGTTTTAAATTTAACGACACCAATGCCGCAATCAAATCCTATCACTATGAATCTTATAAAGCATTTACGAATCGACACAAAACGGTCCAATCTATTCTGATTACCACTTCATAAATATTTAAATTAAACATTTATAAGTTATTAGCGAAAGTTACCTTCAAATTAAGGCTATAGATCCTAGTGTTTAAATAGTTTCTATTTGGACCATGGAACTGTGATAAGTCAACCTAATGGATATGGCGTCTAACTTTCCTTTATTTTAGTTGTTCTTTTTTTAAGAAGGAACTTTGCCTAATCCATTGGACGAGCGATCGAAAGGTCATAGGTTCGTATTCCAGGCATTGCACTACTGCCGTGAACCCACTTCTAGTATCTACTACAAGCATATTAGCTAAGCTGGATAGGTAAACAAGCATACTAGTAACTACAAGCGAAACTGCTAGTCGCACGATACAGAATAATTCCTAGTGCTTAAGTAGCTTTTGTCCGCGGGTTCGTTCGCGTAAAAGTAGTTTAAGTTAGGCTAGGTTTACTTTGTTAGGGGGGGCCTGCTATGGATGAATCCTCCTAGAGCTCCCAACTGGCCCCCCCTATTGGATGAGAGAGGGAACACCCCAGGTTTTTTAGTGGGTAGACCAGCGCGTCTTGCTGGGAGTCCCACACTCCCCCGCCGGTGCCGTCCCCTAGCCGGCGGGCAGTGCATGAAGCATTTTTCCTGGGTAACAAAAAAAAAAAAAAAAAAAAAAAGTTCGAAAAATCTCTTATAAAACAGCTTTGTCCGTCTGTTATACAACTTTCAACTCAAGAACCGTAAGAGCTAGAAACTCGCGGTCAACGCTATTCGACTCAGCATAGTCGATATATCCCCGAAATGACTATGACCTTTGTCCTCTGACCTCAAAGTCATGTGATACCATCTTTCAACTGAAGATCCGTAAGAGCTAGAGACTCGCGGTCAGCGCCATTTGAATCAACATAGTCGATATACCCCCAAAATGACTATGACGTTTGACCTCTGACTTCAAGGTCATGTGATACCATCTTTCAACTCAAGAACCGTAAGAGCTAGAGACTCGCGGTCAACGCCATTTGACTCAGCATAGTCGATATACTCCCGAAATGACTATGACCTGTGACCTCTGGTCATGTGATACCATTTTTTCGAACTCTAAGATTTACGGCAATTCATGTCGTTTCTCACTTATTATATTAATACAGCTTTCTAAAGGCGAAACAATTTTTGAAATCGGTTAAGTAGTTTTAGAGCTAATAGACGCAAACAAACAAAAAAAAATACCCAATAGAATAATAAATCAGACATTAGCCTGATTTATACGCTTTGCTGAAAACAGATTTAATACATGTCATTCAATTGCAACAATTCTAGAAATACTTGGTCATTCGTCCAGAATTATGTTGACGCCCGTAATAATTCCATACCACTTCCTTCATCATTGCTATTCCTGTTTAGTCCTATATTAAGTTTTAAACTTCAATAAGAGCCGGGGTTTTAGATAGCTTGCTGATAAGAGAAAGTTTTGGTTTGTCTAAGTTGAACAATCTTCAAACCTATCATTCCATACTTTAACATAACGTTATGCCTGTAGGAATTGCCTAGGAGGGGATTCTTCTGCCTTATTAGGCTCTGAGTCTTCTTCAGAGGTCAATGAAAACACTATGTGGGTCTGTGTGTCTGTTAGTGACAGGAATAACTCGGGAACCACTGGACCGATTGACTTGTAACTTGGTGTGCAGACACCTTCGGGTCATACCTCGGTCGCATTTGAATATGGGCGCTATGGGTCAAAAGACCCCCGAGATATAGGGGTCACCAGGTCACATGATGTACATTTAAGACGAAGAGGTTGAATCCTGGGTTTTTACACCTATCTCGTTTTTAAAGGAAAATATCTGACATTAAGATTTAGCCTTGCATTTCGGTGGATTTGACAGCTCGGATGGCGTAGTGGTTTAAGAGTTTGTCTCTCCACTACCAGTGCGCCAAGTATTGTGGGTTCTAATCCCATACGGTACAAAAAATTGTGTGATTCATAAATGGTTGTTCCCAGTCTGGATGTTCTTTGTGTCAGAGTGTGGATGGTCATTTTTTTTTTTGGACTTGCTTTGTACCGCGATTTCACCTGATGGTAAGTGACGATGCAGTCGATGATGTATTTTTGCGTTGTTTATATATCTGCAATGTGCCCCGCGATACAGAAATGATTCCTAGTAGTCATGTTAAAATAAAAAAATGCAAAGGGAAACGAATAAACATTGAAACGACAAAGACAAAATCCCGTACTTGGAATTAATATATGTGGATCTTACATTTTTTGTCTTTGTCAAATTTCAGCTTATAACAGTTGGCGCATTGGTAGTGGCACCCGGCCGTAGTTCAGTCTATGGTCCGGAGTGAGAGGTCGTGGAACGCCGTCGCCTCCTTTTGTGAGGAAGTCATTTCCATCAAGGAGGCGGCGGAGCGGGAGAGGGAGCGTTTGAACCCTCTCCCCAGCCGCAGAGCCGTGCGCCGGAGGGCGCGGGACGACCTCCAGCCACCCTGAGGTTTGACCTGGGGGTGGCGGGCTTTGTGGGCCTGCCCGCCATCCGTTCAGCACCAGGTCCGAGAGGCGGCGTGCGTGTTCCCACGCGTGCCTCTGTGTTGAGTCCGTCTCCCCTCTAGGGGGGACAGTAGGGAGTGGTAGAAGTGCCTTTAGGGTAGGTCTTTCGTGTAGTGGCCTGCCGTTTCATACGGCGGGCCGAAACCTCGGCGGGGTCGCGACCGCATGCGAAAGTGATTCGCGCGGCCCCGTCGATAGTGGTTTTATCGAGGAACACCGTGGTAGGTTTAGTCGGTATTCCGGGAGGTACTTTATCATCTTAACATCTTATTTTACCCCGGCGAGTCCGACATAACCCCTCCGCCCGCCCCCGCGGAGGGGTATGCGTCATGCATTCCCCCACGTAAAAAAAAAAAAAAAAAAAAAATTGGTAGTGGCAAAGTAAACGCTTAAATCACTATGCCAGTAAAGTTGAGTTTATTACCCAGAGGGAGTTTGTGGGACATATTTGCAGACATAATGCTTCTACTAAAACCATTCTGTGAGTAGTACAGACTCGCTGATTTCAGCATGAATGAGCCGGCTAGACCGAGGAAAGACTACCCTCTCACAGAATATCGACGTGAAATAGCAGTATTCCTACTGTTGTGTTTCGTTCGGTAAGTGAGAGGGCCGGAGGCCCAATAACCCTCTTTCCCCTTTCCTGCTCCTTCTCCTTCCCACTTCCTTTCCTAAAGGGTCGGCAACGCGCAAGTGATGTCTCTGGTGTTACAGGCGTCTATAGACTACGGTGACCACTTACCATCAGGTGGGCCGTAAGCTTGTTTGCCACCTTGGTTGTATAAAAAAAAGACACAATGCTACTTCTAAAACCATTCTGGTCATAAATGTGAAGATAGAAATCAAACAATCCCAATAGAAAAGAAAACAATTAAAAAAGCAAGCAAGCAATTAAAAGAGCAACACTTTCACTCACTCACCTCACTAAAAAATCAAATCAAAACAGATGCCCAGCGACACTTCAACCACGATTTACTCAAACAAAAAAACAGCCTGTAATATATTAGCGCCCTTTTATCTTTAAAAGGTTGCATGATATTTTACTGAACTGCTGACTATACGCTCCGGAACTCGCACTTGGGTCAAAATTATTATCGTATAATGCCTCTTTTCTTTGAAGATAAAATTAAGCAGATTGTTATACGCATTTAAATATACGAGTGAGCATGGTATTCAGTCCTTTTTGTGCTTCGACGTGCTTTTTCCGATTATAAATCAAAAGATGGTGGCTTAAATAAAGATTAAAGAAAAAAAATTAAGATAAGTGGCGTTTTTTGTTTGTGCAAGTTGTTTAGCGGAGTACTGCTGAAAAATTTTTTACAGACCTCTCCTTGAATTAACACTGTGTCACGAAGAATATTACAAACATTCAAACGACGGACACAAAGAGCACTCAGACTCGGAACAATCATTAGTGTATCACATAAAGTTTTGTCCCGTGTAGGATTCGAACCCGCAACACTCGGCGCAGTGGCAGCGGTGAGGCGACCATTTAATCCACTACGCCATCCGTGCAGTCGATTCAGGTCAAAGGTCATAGTCATTTAGGGGTATATCGACTATGCTGAGTCGAATGGCGTTGACCGCGAGTCTCTAGCTCTTACGGTTCTTGAGTTGAAAGTTGTATAACAGACAGACGGATGGACGGAGGGATGGACGGACAAAGCTGTTGTATAAGAGTTTTTTCGAACTCTAACAAAGCTACTACCATGAATTAACTTTATCAAAATTTGATTCGTCATTACAATGACGGTAAAGCATTTGGTCTGGCGTTTACTCCCTGGCATGGGCAATATGATATCGGGTAATTTGTACGTTGCAAATTCAAGCAGCAGGGAGTTTAGAAGTGTGTCCAGATTTACCAAAACCATTAATTTTGATAACAGTTCGATTATCTATTTGGTATCAGAATACATAAATATATAAAAGACTAGCTGACCCGCGCAACTTCGTCTCCTTCACATAGAATATTCCCCGTTTTGTCAACAGCTTTCATTTGTGCTCCGATGCTATTAGTCGTAGCGTGATGTTATATAGCCTATAGCCTTCCTCGATAAATGGACTATCCAACACTAAAAGAATATTTCAATTCGAACCAGTAGTTCCTGAGATTAGCGCGTTCAAACAAATAAACAAAATCTTCAGCTTTATAATATTAGTATGGAAGTATAGATACAGAGTACTTACCTTTGTTTGATTAGTTCATTATTTTACACACAAGAACAAATAGAAATCAAAATAAGGTAGTCTTCAATATTTTAAATTTGGATATAAGAGAAAAAGTTGGGTGTAGTGGAGATCTCGCTCTCTCTCTCGGACAGCTGCGTTTAAATAGCGATTACGTCACAATTGTATCGTGCATCCTTTTTCTATTATTTGACAATTATCCCTACTACCCGATGTTAAACGCTTTTAAATTAAATTATTAAAAAAATTTGAGTCATCTACCCTTTTAAGTTACCCGTAGCCACTCGCACCGGTGTTGCCCTCTGCTGCTGGCTTGGATGCCTATCGTGGCTATTCAGGGGCACATCTAGTGAGTTGGCGAGTCACCGTCTGCCCATTCGATTGATGCTATTAGAGTATTCAGGGCAGACGCCGTTTTATCATCCATAGTTACCAATATACCGGTCTAACAAACACCCATACCCATAGCCCATATATTATCTTATCTTCTTATCATATGTAGGGGCCAGTCAGTGCAGACCGGCGACACTTCGACCCAGTGGGATCTTTTGTGTCGACATTCTCCTAATAACGACTGCCATAGATGTTCATGGCAGCCGGGACCGACGGCTTAACGTGCTCTCCGAGGCACGGAATAGGCGTTAATTGTCAATCAATACGCACATAATTTCGAAAAGTCATATAACTTCCGAAAGTCAGAGGTGCGCGACGTGGGTTCGAACTCGAGACCCTCTGCATTGCAATCTGTTGGTATCCCCAGTGAGCTATCGCTGCTCTTAGCCCATATATTAGAATCCATATGTAGCAATTTTCCTATGCCTGCTGCGGCTAGTGCCGTTGTCGGTGTTCCATTCCACCTTTGATTAAAACTCTCGAAGGGCCTCCTCACGTTGGACCCATGTCTCCGTTTGAGTAACTGTTTGCGTGATTTTTTGGCTGTATTTATGTGCGTGAATGCATTTGAGAAGTAAAGAAGTAAGAGAATATCTACATATATCAAAGACATGGGTCTGAAGACCCCGAAAAAGTAGGATAGCTAATTTTTCTCTGTCCCGTAGACATCAATAAGCTCGCTGCTTTAAGTCGTACCTTAAATACTCAGGTCTGAACTTCTGACTCTGAAGACTTGTTAATCGTATGGTACGCTTATAGTTTTTACTGCCTCGATGGCCCAGCGGTATTAAACGCGACTGCTGTGCATGAGGTCTCGGATTCGAATCCCGGGTCAAGTCAACAAAAAGTTACTGGGTTTTTCAGTTACGAAATCTCAATAGCAGCTCGGAGTTAGGATGTTGGCGGTGTAAGACACCCCCGTCGGAAAGCACGTAAAGCCGTTGTTCCTGCGCCTGATCTCTCTCCAGTCGTGTTGGATTACCGTCCCATCGGCTCATGAGAGTTAGGGAAGAGAGAGTGAACTTGTGTATGCGCACACACTTGTGCACTATAATGTCTTCTGCGTAGTTGGTCAATCTCCGTTAAGACTGGCCGCCGTGGCCGAAATTCAGTCTGGAGGATATTATTACGCGTATAGTTCACTAAAAAGAACATTAAGTAGCACGTTAGTATATACATATATGTTCACGCTGGACAAAACGTGAGTTTTTAAGTTAGTTCGAGTGCCAACTTCCTTGACAACAAACTTTGCGTATTCATATTTTTGCCGTAAAGTTACAAGTATCATCAGATGATACGTAACGCTTGTAGCAAGTATTTTACTTGTTAGAATTATCTATGTGGTTCTAATCCAGACGTAAAATGTAGCGAAATATAAAATTTGGGTGAAAATACTTTTTAGATTAGATATACGTTGTTTAACCTGTTGTATGCCAGAATACCAGACATAATAGAAAAAGCATTGTGTCTCGCGCAGATCCACGTTCCGGCATACCAGAGGTTAAACCGTGATACTTTTTGTTTTATCTTATTAATGTATGAAACTATGAATCATTGCTTTTTGTTAATAATATACACTACTTAAAATATATAATATAATTTGTAGATTATAGAAATTGTAAGAAAAAAGACGCGGCAGGGGACCTTGTTTTATTAACATGTAGTGATTATAATAAATTAATGTTTGCAACCGATATTAAAGTCTCGAGTACAATTCTTGGGCCGAGCAATTCGATTTTAGATTTCTTGTTTCGGCAGTGTGTTACTATGTTATTGAAAAGCGTCTATTAAAAATGATAATTTTCAAATGTAGCGCAAAATGCAATTAAAAAAGTTATCGTCTATTAAAAGATACGTTTTAAATTAATTTAATTTTTAAATAAAATTTCTATATTATCATAATTAATTATAACCTGAATCAATCAAATTAATAAATAACGTAGTTTAATTTTATGCATAAATGATGTCAAATTAATTTTTTTTTATATAAAGACCACCACAGTGAAAAATCTGCTCTTAATAAAATTTACTATACGAGCATGTTAGTTTTCATTGAACTGTATAGCAGACACGAGATTGTGCAGAGGATGGAGGAGGAAGTCTATATCCTGCATGTGAACATATGTATTTTTCATCTCGGGAAATTGCATCCCGCTTAACGGAAGGTAAATCTTGCTTTGTCGATTACATTCAGGTACATATCCTAACTAATATTATAAATGCTAGCTACGCTAATAATATATCTGCCTACCCCTCTGGGAAACAGGCGTGAATCTATGTATATTATAAATGCAAATGTGAGTTTGTTTGTTTGTTACGCTTTCACGCCTTTACTACTCAACCGATCATCATGCAATTCCGTATACACCTGGTCAGGGGTACAGAAAAGGACATAGGACATAAGACATCTTCTTCTCCCTAGCCTTTATTATTCCCAAGTCATTTGGGGTCAGCTTTTCTGGTCTAACCGGATTTGACTGGATATCAGTTTTTACACGGAGCGGCTGCCACCTGACCTCCGCAACCCGAAGGCTAACGATACGCTAAGGCTAGACCAGTGTCAGGATATTAGAGGGCAATGACTTACTTACCTACAAACTACATTGTAACTATTTTGTATAATTATTTCTGGGAAGGAACTGATTCCCAACACACGGCTCACGCTAGTATGGGAATCAGGGCTCACACATTAATTGTTACCATCTTTTTGTTACAATAAAGAATTATTATTATTATTATTATTATCTACAGGAGACTATCAGACCAGCTGGGACAAACAACTGCAGACCGCTTTTACATTTTTCTACAGATCACTAAAAATGGACGCAACAATCTTAGCAAACAAAAACTCTCGTTGTACGCTAGTGTGTACAAAAACTAGAGTGTTTATGTGTTTACGCTCTGACGGTACCGACGGTCAACCTAACGGTACGTGGCATGCTTTAGTGGCATACGCGATGGCGAGACTGGTACGAGATCGAGATCGCACTAAAATGTTTAATGCTTGAGTGTCTTCAATTCAGTATTAGGCAAATAGTATAATGGTTGCAGCTCCTTACAAATATGATTTGTAAAATAAGCACTAGTAAAATTGGCAATGAAACGCGCGGCTCCGCCCGCGTTGTACCTACATTCATCAAAAATAGCCTAATGTCATTTAGTTTTAAACTATCTCTGTACAGGTAAAAGATAGACAGAGGTATTTTCGAGAATAGACTAGAATAGTAATCTTTTATTCGCTTGAAATATGGTATACAAACAAGGTATTATCAATATATTAATACGTGAAGCAAAAACTTTGTACCTCTTTTTACGAAAATTGCGCGGACGGAGGAGTATGTAATTCGGCACAGTTAAAGTTTATATGGAGAAAATGGAGCGAATTCTAATATTTTTATAAAATATGCATTAGAAATAAATTAAATTAATGAAAAAAACACTACACGCACACAACCAAGCATTTGACACATGCAGTCGAATCGCGTTTGTAGTATTTCGACATTGTTCATGTGACGCCTAACAATTATTTTGTAACTATGGTTACCTATACCTTATTTAAAAACAGAAAACAAAGTAGCAAGCTTAGGAATTTTGGTCGAATTTTGACCACTAGACGACTGCTTGTAACTTTTAAACGTTCAAACACATATCGCCCTTAGTGGACATGCGAAAATTTTTATTAAGGATAAACATATGGTCTGCTATTACCGTAGCTGGCAAGATGGGCCTTGTGCTGGCAAAGAATCAAAAATATTTTGCTGTGTGTGCTGAGAATATATCAGTAAGGCAAAAAATATCATGTATGCGTAGCCACGCTAGCTCGCACCTCTAATCCCGAAGGGATGGTCATTGACATGACAAGACAGGTGTTTTAAACTCACATTTTGCAAACAATTTTTAAGGTCTCACGTAATTTATTACGCCTTTATTAGGCCTTTAGGCCTACAGCCGTTTATTGGGCAGTTCCAGATGTCGTGCTGCTGTTGACTTTGATAAGCGCCAATAATTCTTTTACCGACTTGGATATAAAACCCCTAACTTCTTTCACAGTAGTCGCATTCACTATTGCTGCGCCACAAAGGCAGTCAAAGAAGAAATAAAACGATTGTTAATTATTCAGTTACAAATAGTCACACCTGTTTCACAAAGGTGTAGAGAGATAGCGGATATGGCTACGTTTCTGACAAATAGATATATAACAATAGATTTAAAGACACATCAAGATTGTTTACCTTTAGTTAAGTACCTAACCAAATGGAGTATAGACATATTACTCCTGAGCAAGACAAATTTCAAAAATAAAATTTCTATCTCAGTGGGGAGACCAACAGACTGCAATGCAGAGGGACTCGGGTTCGAACCCACGTCGCGCACCTCTGACTTTCAGAAGTTATATGACTTTTCAAAATTATGTACGTATTAATTGACAATTATCGCCTGCTCCGTGCCTCGGAGAGCACGTTAAACCGTTGGTCCCGGCTGCCATGAACATCTATGGCAGTCGTTACTGGGAAAGTCAGTACCCTCTAATATCCTCACACTGGTCTAGCCTTAGGGTATCGTTAGCTTTCGGGTTTCGGAGATCAGGTGTAAAAACGTGTAAAAACTGATATCCAGTCAAATCCGGTTAGACCAGAATAGCTGACCCAAGTGACTAAGAGAGAAGAACCACTTCACATTTGTATCCAATAAGTCCTAGTATTAATATAAAATAGATATAATTTATGTAGTTATTATCATTATTAACCTTTTGAACGCCACGCCATAACGGCATCTCCATGTCCTGTACGCCAAGCCCGAAAATCGATATATTATATATTGTTTTTTATGATCAAATATTTCAATAACTAATAACAATTTTGTTTGCTGTTTACTATTAAGTAATAATTGGGGATTCAATTTTTAAGTTGTATCACTAAAACACAGAAAAGTAATGATTTAATATGTTTATTTTATATTTGTCTGTGAACCGACAAAAAACAGTTTTGTCGAGTATAGACGACGTTGGCGCACAGGGCACGCTTGCGCATGTCGAGTATAGACGACGTTGGCGTTCAAAAAGTTAATTGTAAAACTTTACTAGTTGTTATTAATGACTGGGATAAAATCTAGTTGTAGATCAATCCCATTAAATGTGTAATTTAATCTGTACTTTCTATTTTTCTTTTCTATTTATTACATTTTTTTCGATTGCCTCATTATGAACTGTTGTGAAACTTTAATTTTTAATTGGCTTAGATTATTGTAAAGCAACCGGTTTTAGGCTGATTACATGTTTAATTGTTGCTCCTAAGATTACTGTTACTGTACTATGAAAAAAGCTGTTGAGTTTTTATATTTCACACTCGCATTACTTCTACGGTTAAATATACTCTAAGCATGAACTCTATACATTAAAGTAGATTATGCCCGGGGCTTTGCTCGCGTAAAAGTAAGTAATAGTACATTTTTTTCTGTATAAAATACAGGGTGATTTTGAAATCGTGTAATTCCTTTTAATTCAACCTAAATCAACCTGTATACATTTTGTCCTATTCTGTACCCTTGACAACGTGTATGCAATATTTTATGATGATCGGTCGAGTAGTTAAGGCGTGAAAGCGTAACAAACAAACAAACTCACTTTCATTTATAATATTATAGTTAGGTTTATTACCCTTAATATTTCAGCATAGATTAAAACAAACATTAAAAACAATTTTACAGGCACTCGGCCGCGCCCCATTAACAAGATTACTCCGCTAAAACTCTATACAAATTTGCACCGAACAACACACCTAGGTGTATACTTAATTACTTAGAAACGGTTAAATTAGCTTGAAAAGAGGTCAATGTACTTATATCTAATAATAAGTTATACTATGCGCATTTGCGCACGGCTTATTTTTAGTAAGTCAACTTAGCGCGGGCCATAATTTATTACACTGCCATCTAGTGGTAAGGAATGCGAAGTTGTGTTGCATTTATTATCTGCATTTCAAGTTCTAATTTTGAATGTGTGAAATGATGTTTTTACTGCCTTCTTGGCATAGATTTGCGTTTCGGCCGATCAAGAAGTCCCAGAAATTAATGCCGGAGTCAGAGAAACTGCTACTAGGGATTCCAATTTTAATTCTCTTGTAACAACAATGCTAAAGCTCAGACTAGTTATGTTAATGATGTATAGTGATAATATTCTGTTAATTATAAGTAGGTATAAGATTTATGTAAAAAGCAGCGATGGCCTAGCGGGAGACCGTTGGACTGCCACGCAGAGGTCTCAAGTTCGATCCCAAGGCGCGCATCTCTGACTTTTCGAAGTTATGTGCGTATTAAATAGTTAATTATCGCTCGCTTTAACGGTGAAGGAAAACATCGTGAGAAAACCTGCATGTCTGACAGTTCTCTATAATGTTCTCGAAGATAAGTGTAGTCTGCCAAACCGTCGGGCTTTGTGGGCCTGCCCGCCATCCGTTCAGCACCAGGTCCGAGAGGCGGCGTGCGTGTTCCCACGCGCGTCTCTGTTGTTTCGAGTCCGTCTCCCCTCTAGGGGGGACAGTAGGGATATTATTGTGAGAAGTGCCTTTGGGTAGGTCTTTTGCGTAGTGGCCTGCCGTTTCATACGGCGGGCCGAAACCTCGGCGGGGTCGCGACCGCATGCGAAAGTGATTCGCGCGGCCCCGTCGATAGTGGTTTTGTCGAGGAACACCGTGGTAGGTTTAGTCGGTATTCCGGGAGGTACATTTTCTTCTTAACATCTTCTTTTACCCCGGCGAGTCCGACATAACCCCTCCGCCCGCCCCCGCGGAGGGGTATGCATCAAGCATTCCCCCACGTAAAAAAAATAGTCTGCCAAACCGCACTTGGCCAGCGTGGTGGACTTTGGCCTAACCCTTCTCACAGAATACACAGGGCCGTGCCCAGTAGTGGGACAGTTAAATACAGGGCTGATATTATTATATTCTTATAAACCAACAAGGATTATATAAAAAAAATATAACAATCAATTATTATTTATTACGTAATTTAAACAATTAATATTGTCTTCTGTTTACGCGAATATTATTCATTGAAATTAAACTACTATATACGGATTTTATCGCGTTATTTATTTGACACTTTATTACATAATTTTGAAAACTGTTACACTACTACTATTATTAAACTTTACTAATTTTTAAGCTAATTGAATTATTATTATTATTATATATATATATTATTATTTAATTCTTAACTACCTGTACGGAAGCAATTGCTCGAAGGGTTTACGTAACCTACTACGTTAACCGTTTACTTCAATACACAATCTTGCGCGTTGGAACAAGTTTTCTTTCAACAAACGTAATGTATTTGTGTCCCTTTTGACTTTGTTAAAAGCGAGCACAATTTTTCTTTTTAAATGTTACGCACTACGAGCTTCCTTTCGATACAAAATTCTTTTGATTTCAGACCACAAAAAGAATCTAGCAGTGTTAAATCCGGACTTCTTGGTGGCCACGCTACTGGTTCTCCTCGCCCAATCCAAGCACGTACATTGCGTTCGTAATGTGCAGGGCATCCGTCATGCTGGAAGAATATATCGCGGGTATATGCTAATGGCACATTCATCAACAGTAGCGGTACCGTGTCCCTTATTAATTCTAAATAGCTGGGATCGTTCAAATAACCGTCAAAAAAAAATTGGTCCGATGATGGCGTTATTCACTATCCCGGCCCAAACATTCACACTAAACCTCACTTGATGTGAATGTTCCACAATCACATAGGGATTATTAAAATCTAATAATGTTCATTGTGGATATTAAAAAGTCCCACTCTCTTAAAATTTGACTCTATGCTCTAATATCCACTGACATAAACTAATACGTAATTATGGGTCACGATCATGAAGAGCTTGTGTACGTCTGAAGTGGAAAGGATGCATTCCGATCTGATGCAATAGTCTCCACACGAAGTAGTGACTAACACCAAATCGTCTCCCTGCTTCTATAGTAGGTACTGCACCGTGGATCTTCATAAAAAAAATATAAAATATCCTCTTCCAATTGAGGAGAGTTTTAGTGAGGTCGTCCTCGAGCCTGAGCGTGTGTGAACACTCGGAACTGCCCATATGTCAACAGGCGCTGTGTGGCTGAGAGTATGGTCGCAGGTGTAGGAACACGTGGATTCCTGATGCCACGTCGGTGCAACGAATTCAAGTGATCTGGCCGAGCTTAGAGGCGCCTAGCCTCTGCCAAATTGTCTCCAGCAATGGCATAAAACCGCACCATGTCTAACCACTCTACGTTAGAATACGAAGGCATTTTACCAAACTCACTCACGCGCGGGATTTAATTGAGGTACAGACGCACTACGGTCAACGTCTATCCCGTTTAGCAAGAAATGGCACACTGACCTTCTGAAATAGACGAAAGTTGGGCAAACAAAAGGGATACGGGGAGCGGTAAAGCTAAGAAAGGAGTTCGAGCTCCAAGATAATGTCTAAAATAAAAGTGGCCTAATTTAGTTCTTATAACATCAGCTATCTGCCAGTGCAGTGAAAGTCCTGTCAAAATAGGTCCAGCCGTTTCAGAGATTAGTCGGAACAATCAGACAAACTTTTTTTTTATATATGTACCATATGTACTTCCATATCCATTTAGTAAAAGGCAATTATTTTGACATTACAAACACTCACCTTTTATTTATTTCTTTATAATTGAATACTATTAGTACTGCTACCGGCAACAGGATAGTTGACTTACAATCCCTTATATAAATCAAATAATAACTTAAACTCTCGCGTTGCATGAGATATATATATATATATATATATATATATATATATATATAATACGTAGCGGGTATTAACGCGATCACGCATAATGTTTACCTTTTTATGCTTGACGTTTCGACCAGGTTACACCGGCCGTGGTCACAAGTTGACTGGTGCTGCGATGTCATGTGTCCATTTGTGAGGCAGAAGAATTTTGATTCACCCTCACTTTTCGCATATTTTTGTTTGTCCTTGTACCGCCACACACTACACTCACGGTATCCCTATTACGTACGCTAGCTATCAAGCATGACAGAAAAAGGAGGCACGATACAATCTGTGACGTGTTTTTATTATACAACTAAGCTGGCAAACAAGCCTACGGTCCACCTAATGGTAAGTGGTCACCGTAGCCTATGGACGCCTGCAACACCAGAGGCATCACTTGCGCGTTGCCGACCCTTTAGGAAAGGAAGAAGACAAAAAAGAAGTGCGAAGGAGAAGGAGCGGGAAGGGGGAAAGAGGGTGAGTCTCTCTGGCACTCTCACTCACCGAACGAAACACAACAGTAGGAATACTGCTATTTCACGTCGATATTCTGTGAGAGGGTAGTCCTTCCCCGGTCGAGCCTGCCCTTTCATGCTGAAATTGCTCAAAAAGATTTCATTTGATTGCTCTTTGTTATTGGCTGTAAAATAATGTACAAAATCTAACAATAAATAAAAACATAGGCAATATGACGACACCCTATTATATGACAGAAAAACCGGCAACAACTTGCTCGAGCCAGTATTCGAAACTGAGACCCCAAGCACAGCAATCGCATGTAAATCTGGATCGAGAGCCCATTTTTTTAAACCTGCCGGAAGGAAATAAGGCTTATAGGGAAATTAGTAAAAAAATAGTAATAACTTAAATCAAAGGGCCCTAAAGAACAATGGCAGGTCTCCATACTAAAAAAATGTCTGGGATTAAATGGCAGCGTCCTGTTATGAAAAATATGTCAAGTTCCAGACTTTATAAGTGAAACTATTTTCACTTGGGAAAGCCGAAAAAAATAGACATTGTGGTTTGAATTGTTTAGGTTACGAACTGTGTATGAATATAACAATTGTCGTAATAATCGAACAAACATTTTTTACCATCAGTTTAATCAAAAATAGAAGAATTACAGTGCATATTAATAAAGATTCAAACAAAGTCAATTAATCTATATCGATCATTCGTTTAATTTAATCGATACAGATAACTATAGAATACTACATGTACTTACACCCCTATTTGTATGGTTGACATTTTGAAGGTAATTCGTAATTCGTACATACGTCATTTAAAATACTTTTATTAAAATAAATAAGCTTTACGGCTTTTAGAAAAATTAATGAATATTTGATAAATCTTAGTAAATTAATTAATTTCTTTGCTATAAATGAAATTTACGGACGTCAAAAAAACACTAGACAAAATTCTGCCATTATTCTTTCTAAAACGTGAATTAAAACTGTTAAAACTGTAATGATAAATAACTTGGGCCCTTACTGCGGACGCGTGCATAAAGCGGCATAGGCTAAATCTCAGTAAGTACTATCTCTGGGTTAATAATTTTTATTTAAGTATTTAGTTAAGATTTTCTTAAATGTATAAGAAATTCCCAAGTTTGTAGAATATAACATCACAGATTTATGGCGGTATATTAAGTTCCCTCAATTCATTAATGGCTTTACTAAGGAATCTGCAAAATATGAATTTATCTGAAAAGATACATAAATACGCCTATAATATTTTTTACATAGATAACTCTGTGAATTTGTTTAAAGAACATAATGAAACAAAAGTTAATTGTTAAAATGTATATGGTAGTCAAATTTTACTAAAACATTTGAATTGAGAGCTCTATATTTTCGGCTTTATTGACTATGCTCGACCTCATAGATTAACTCAAATTAGAATAAGATTTTTTACAATAATTTTATTTAAATGTCGTCCGTTCTTCTAAATGCCATAATTTAAGAGAAAATCGATTTTTATAGGAAAGAAGTTTGTAGGGTAAATATGATTTTGTAACTTTTTGGACAAGCTATTTTTAAGCGACTAAGTAAATATTTGTTGCCTGGACTGTCGGAAGCGACCGTGTTCTGAGTGGTACAATAATAATTTAATAGTGCAGTAAATATTATTATTATCAGTGTTTCCGTTTTGTAATATCAAATTAAGAACCTAACTCACTTTAATATTCCTTTTTTCATTTGAGGAATAACATGTCGTGTATTTTTCCTATGTTGATGTTGTTGCTCATTTATCGTCATCGGGAATTCCTGATTACACTAATATGTTCAAAGTTAAGTCAAGTCAAACAACGCAAATATTGGCGTAATATTACTTTATCAAAGTGTTAAATAACAAATAGTAATGTATATTCAATTTGTAAAATTATTATTAACCCAGATATAGTACTTTCTGAGATTTAAGCTATGCCACTTCGTGCACGCGTATGCATTGAGAGCCCAAGTTATTTAATCATAACAGTTTTAATTTACGTTATAAAATTCATGGCTCTTTGCTTTAAGTTTTTACTATTTGTTACTAATTTCCCTACAAGTCTTATTTCGTTTCGCAAGGATTTCAAAAATGGGCCCTTGATCCAGATGCACACAGAAATCGCACTGCTATGAGACAAAAAAATCTAGTCACGGGCCTACAAGACGCATCGTTTTAATAAACATATGATGATCAGGCAGAAAGTACAACTGACTGAATGATCACACGTATAAGTAATAGTCTCGTGTGGGATTCGACATGCAATACCCAGCGCGGCGATGTGACCATTTGCTCGCTACGCCATCGGTGAGGTCTATTAGGACCTTAACTTACTCTGTTACACTCTGTACAATTATCAACACAACTGTTAGTCATAATAGAAGCAATAAACTACAATTGTTAATTAGAAAATTGGCCTCGATTCTATTTAGAGCGATGAAATATGTTAGATATTGCACACATTAAAGACACTTGCAGAAGCAACTCATGGTATTGCTCATAAATTAATTTGATAATTAACAATAATAGCTCCATGTCTGCATCGGTTTGAAAGGGTAGATAGATATGTTCCAAACCAGATAATTTTCTCCAGCTTCGTTTTAAATCTCACGTTCTAATACTGCTACGAATAGACGGTGCTACTATTGAGAACTACTTATCAGAAATCTTAATAACATAATTTTCAATCCGGGATTCAATTCTGAAACCTCGTGATTAGCATCAAACTTATAAAGTGAGACTGTCGAAGCACTCAATAATTATACACTAGTAATAACCTGTTTAAAAAGTGACCCATTGCTAGAACACGAAAAAAACGAAACGGCTTAGCCCATCGTCTATAAACCGTAATATACTATAGACTAAGCAGTTTCCGTGTTGTGAGAAGCATAGACGCCCGATATTTAAAAAAATAAGCATCTAATCCATCATATTTAAAATATATGAACGTAAATACCTAATTTTAGTAAATGTAAAATCATTGCTTAAGTTTGATAAATAATTTAGAATTTTAATCCACAATCTTAATTTCACGCGAAATTATAGGAAAGCTTAATTATAAATGAAAATTTCCCTGCAGAAAGGTAAACACTACCTTTAAACAGTAAAATAATATTTACGTACGAACTTTTAATAAATATTATTCGTATGCTTTTTATTTAATTGGAAGCGACGATTGCGAGATTTTAAGCGAAAAGCAAATACAGTAAAGTTTTTAAATTTCTGCTATTCTGGGTTAAGTATTACTGGGTCATGTATGACCTGCTATATATTGCATATATTCTACTGATTCCATATAGTCTCAGCTTCGTGCCTAGCATTCATAATAACGCAAGATCGATATATTTTTATCAGTAGGTAAATTAAGTGCAATCCATCTCGATACCTATATTTTTCTTCTATTTGACCCGCTTGTAGTCGATGAGCTTAACAAAGCATGCTAAATAGAATGGAATTTATAAAACCATATTTTGGTTCGAACATTTTAGTTAGAGAAGCTAGGGACACCTGATGGTAAGTGGTTTCCTTACCCTGTGTTTGCAACGCTAGTTGCATCCAATAATAAGGAATCGCTTCGTTGTCAGCGCTAGAAACAAAGATTAAAATTGTTGCATATAGCAGCCTATGCTCTATTAAGCAATTTTAATCTCTATAGGCTCATTGAGATGTTTTAAAAATCATCACACGGAAGCCAAGGTGTGATAGCTGTATTCAACTATCGATCCAATTACTAGCAAAGACGGTATTGGAATATACTTTCAATGTCGTAAGAGATACTTTGATATAAGTTCCGCTATAAGTTCTCAGGATTGTGCTGGTATTGAGTACCAGGTTTTATTGTAAATTGCTAATATTCTAGTCAAACGCTTTAGCTAGGCTAAAATTATTGTATTAGAAGTCGGCCCATTTTGATAGGGCAAGGGTTGGATTCAAAGCCATGGCGTACTTTGTAATAAAGTATTGTACGTTATTTCGGGCAAACGTACTTTATACTTTATGAAAGCAAAAAAGTAGGTAGTACAAAATACTTCATTTTACCTGTGTCAGCTTTTACAAGAAACAAAAATGAACGCTGCGCCAAATTTAATATAAAAGTAAATTATTTAATCTGTCTTAATATTGCCATAGATTCTGAAGATTTGGTTGACAGGTTTCTTGATAAAAAATATTCAAAGGTGAAGCAACAACAAACATGTTAACGAAAAAGCAGAATAAATAATATATTTTTTTCAGATGACATTCTTTATTTTTTAGCTCAGTAAATAAATATACTCTATTTTTCAAAATAAAGGTGACGACCCTAATCGTAACTCCAATCCCTTATGTGTGCTTCAATTTATCAAACGATTACTAATAACATTACTATTGCGTATACTATCTGAATGGAAAATATTCTAAACAACTTTGAAATAGAATTATATAAATTGCTGGCTTAATCAAATATTATTTACTGATATACCGTTTCTTCTTACCGTCTAGGTCCACAAACAACGCATTTCTTATCACTTGCTTCTAATGATTTTAGTAATTATGATATTCATTCCCCTTCACGTCTCAAAGTAAGATATGCAACGACTTGGTAGGTATTTGTAGCTATTGCGATAACGAAATACGATACCGACATTGTTTTAAGTCGAGAAACAACGGCACGATGTGCTTTTCAAAGAATATAGCTCAAAGGACAAAGCAAGTGCATTTATTTATATTACAAACAAATTGCAAAGAAAAAGGAATACTGCAATAAAAAACACTATTATCCAATAGGCTATCTGGCAAAAGTAATTTATAAAAAACTACAGAATACACGGATAATTTAAACTGTCAAAATGCTGGCGCCGGAAATATGGTGTCGAGTCGTCAAATGACGATAAGTCGTAACACGTTTGTAAGTAAGCATTGGACAGTACAACAATGACAAATGACGTTTATAAACGTATGACGTCACAATAACTGTCACCAATCAAAACCGCTTACGATCACGTGAACTAAAATAAGTTCAATTTTGATTTTTGTTAAAGGTATTTAATCATTTTTGTATTATAAAATGCGTTTAACGTAGACAATAATAAAACGTAAAAAAAGATACAGCATATGCACGGTTTACATGTTCTCTGATCTGTGCGGTTAAAAACTTTCCATGAAACCACAGATAAAACCATACATAGCAGTCGCAAGAAAAAAATATATCATACATGCTCTCCTCGGATCAAATGTAATAACTTCTCAAGAACTTATCCTTGAACAACAACATGCTAGACATTTTTAATACATTGTACATATTTTTATAATAAAGACTTATTTAATACATATACAAATCAAGTTTATGAATGTAATTTTTATACACCCAAGTCATCATCAGATGTTTGGATATTCGTTATTGGATCACGAGTAAGCCGTTGAACGGTTTGGGTGCAACTTGATACGTTCTGACACAGGTATACCTTCGAATACACTTGGTGTTGGAATTCGATTAGTGGCGCATTGGTAGTGAAGGCATCTGTTATATGTTATTGGGATTTCTGTCAAAGAAATCTCAGTCGCTGCACGTAGTCTAGACGTGTGCCCGCAAGTCGAGAATTGGTAAACCCTTTATTACGTGGTACCTTAGCTATATGACGACTGATGAAATTAGGGTATAATACATATTTTGCTATCCCTTCGGTGAAGTAGCCGAGAGACTGTGTTTAGATTTTGGATTAAACTCAAGGTCTTTGCATGGCGGTTCAACGGTCTCTAGGCTATCGGCTATATAATATTTGACCAAATTTATAATTATCTATCTTATTTCACATAATAATAATACCTGCAAAGGTTGCGTTAAAATCTAACATTTCAACTAAATTTTATGTTAACTAGAGCGCGACTAATACCTCCGTTTTATATTTTATAATGTCAGTTTTACATTATTTATTATTACAGCACTGCCGGATCATATAAAATATAACTAGGGCCATAAATAATATATTTTTGGCGGCAGACAGTGTCCTTGACCTTGAAGTCAATGCCATCACCAGAGAAATGGAGAACGTCTTTATTGCTAAGCTACGGAAAAAAATAAAAATTGTGATCGGAAAACATTTAATCATCAGCAATTGTTATTGCGGCAGACAACAACAACAATAGAACGCTTCGCACAAGTATATGTGAACAGAGTGGGCAAGAAGCGGTAGTTAAGTTCGGTGTGCCAACTGGATCAGTATATGGGCCTGTTGTGTACATTATGCACGTTAATAGCATAAGCAGAGTCATAAAAAACTGCAGTGTATACATATATGTACGCTGATGACACGTGCCTCATGTACGCAGATACCGACTTAGATAATATAGAAGAATGTATGCAAACCGATTTCGAGAATGTTGTTAAATGGGGCCATGACAACGGTATTATATTAAATGTATCCAAAACCAAAAGCATGCTTCTACACTTACTGTATTATAGAAAATTTATTCGAAATATCTCCATGACTCTCGTGACTCGTATGAATGCTTACATAATAATATGCAACTATATCTTGATTGTGAACATATAAAATTTGTGGATCAATGTAAATACTTAGGTTTAACAATAGATTGTTGTCATTTTAATTGTAAAATCAAAATCGGTATTGTTTGCAACAAATTGAGGTCTGTTTTATGTAAATTCAAGCAGCTAACATATGTTACAAGCCGATCCACGCTGTTTATGTTATATCATGCATTGGTAGATACAATTTTGAGCTATGGTCTGAGTTTGGATAAAGATAATTTTTTTGAGTTTAGATATAGTTTTAAATATACAATGTAGGTTCCTAAACAGTCTCGTTGACAAAAACACTAAAAATAAATGTAATAAAAACTATATGAAATTGCTCATAATATGTAATATTATACCTGTGCATCAAAGGTTTAATATATGCTAAGTTATTAAATATATTATTTATTATAATAAAGAAGAGTTTAAAATACCTAAAGCTCCACATTGCACACTTAGACAAGCTATAAGAAATAAATACAAAGACCCTGTTTCATGTAATTACTACGGTGAACGAACACGTATGTACATAATAACAAGACTTCATAACAAAATAAAAAATTAAAAGAAATATTGTTACAAATATTTAATGATCAAATTGAAGATTAAACAGCCTTACTATTGTTAATGTATCTCAAAGTCAACTTAATTTCTAAAAAGATTAATTGCATTAATAATAACTATATTGTACCTAACGCCAAACTAATGTGTCTTTTATATGTGTGCGTTTTAGACGACTCGATGGCGTAGTGGGTAGTGTAACCGACTGCCACGCCTGAGGTCGCGGGTTCGATTCCCGCACAAGTCAAACATTTGTGTGCATGTACATGGATGTTTGTCTTGGTCTGGGTGTTTCTATGTATAATATGTATGTATTTACAAAAAAAAAGTATATATGTATGTTTATCCATTGTTTAGTACCCATAGTACAAGCTCTGCTTAGTTTGGGCTAGATGGTGTTGTGTGTATGTGGTAGAATATTATTATTAAATGTGTGTACCTAAACATAATTTTAATTTGTTACATGAGTGCAGTGTTCGCCAACAAACTGTTACTCAGTTTGGCGAAATTATGTAAAAATGTAAATGTAACACATTTTTATTAAATTAAAATTAACGAAAATAAAATAAATAACGTAACTCGCACTATAAGACTGAAATATATTTATCATTAACTTTTAATTCATTAATTTTCAATTATGGTATAGCATATTAAGATTGGCAAATGTAACCTACATTATTCCAGAATGCAAAAGTGAGATTGTTTGTTTGTTACGCTCTCACGACTTAAATACACAACCGATCATCATTAAATTTTGTTAACACGTTGTCATGGGTGCCGTAAAGGACATAGGGTACCTTTCATCAAGAAAAAAACACTGTTACTAACTTACCTACATTAACGCGAGCGTAGCCGCGAAAAAAATCTAATATTAATGTAAATATTCGTCAGAATTTTGCAATCATGACTATAAATTTCTGATCGAAAAACGAGATAGCGCTTTCTTTGATCTTGCGGCATAATTGTGCGCTTATAAATGTTTGCGAGCGATCGTGAGTTCTAGACTTTTAATTCCTGTCTTGGGTAAAGCGTTACCAGGATTTCTTTACTAGCAGCACGAAGTCTGGTATCATTCTCGGTAGACGGTATCTGGTTCGCCGCCTATAACGTGAGACCTAAAATATAACAATATAAGCCCTGAATTAAACAGTCTCACTGCTGGGCACGGGCCTCTTCTCGATGTGAGAAAGGTTAGGCCATAGTCCACCACGCTGGCTCAGTGCGGGTTGGCAGACTTCACATATCTATAAAAACATTATGGAGAACTTTCAGACATGCAGGTTGCCACACGATATTGTCCTTCACCATTAAAGCAAGCGATAAATAACTATTTTATACGCTCATAACTTCGAAAAGTCAGAGTTGCGCCTTGGGATCCAACTGAAGAACCCTGCGTGGCACTCCAACAATTTATCTGATACACGTCTGCCTACCCTTCAGCGAAATAAAAGCCTCGGTTTTATAAAGTATGTAGGTACATATTATTATGTACTAGTTCATATAAGGGTTAGCTAGCGTTTGCTGTCTAAAAATACACATAATAAGCCTGCAGGGAGATCTGAGGCCAGGCAAATAAAATTACTAGCATGTAACTGTGCGTCCTTTACAGGCCCTAGGGAAAGATAACTAGGTTATCGTCGAGCTACGAGGCAACAATGAAAGTCTAGCAGTATAGAGTCAAGGTTATAAAGACTAGTGCATACTATTTTGTTCTACATCATATATAATAATAATAAATAATAATATTTTACCACGTACACACAACACCATCTAGCCCAAACTAAGCAGAGCTTGTACTATGGGTACTAACTAGACAAGGGATAAACATACATATATACTTTTTTTTTGTAAATACATACATATTATACATACAAACACTCAAACCAAGACAAACATCCATGTTCATGCACACAAATGTTTGACTTGTGCGGGAATCGAACCCGCGACCTCAGGCGTGGCAGTCGGTTACACCAACCACTACGCCATCGAGGCCGTTAAAGTAAGTTAGCAAAAGTATAGTTGTATCGTGTATGCGCCTCATATTGTGCTACCATCTGAATTGTAGATCCTAACTTAATATTATAAATACGAATGTGGTTTGTTTGTTTGTTACGCTTTCACGTCTTAACTAATCAACCGATCATCATGAAATTTTGCATACACGTAGATAGAGTAACAGAAAAGGATATAGGGTACCTTTTATCCAGGAAAAAGTTTACTCGAACGAAGTTGCGGACAATAACTAGTTACTAATATTAAACACTAGCTTTAACGTACATGATGCTTTTTTCAAATGGCTCGTAGCGTGATATTATAAAGTCTAGCCTTCCTCAAGAATTGAGCCTTCAATTGCAAAAATAATTTTCAAATCCGACTCGTAGTTCTAGAGATTAACGCTTTCAATCAAACAAACAAACTCTGCAGAGCTTCCAGTTGATAAAGCAGCGGTAACCTATGGGATGCTATGCGTGAGGTTTTGTATTGAATTCCTAGGTCGGCGTAGTGTGATTGAGCATAACTGGCAAAAGAAGAGTGTGGAACTGCGCCCGATTAACGATAAAAGGCTCGCTACGTATTAGATGAGAAATAAAACCATAATTAGGGGAATGTGGGTATAAAACGCTTCACCTAGGACTACTCCAACCAGACAGACGAACAGATCTTATCCAACGAACGTGACCCGCAGACCTTTCCTGTCTGCATTGGGCACTGCTGGGTGGGTCACTGATGTAGTTTTAGTTCCAGCCACTGGCCATACAAAGCAGCGAGGTGGTACACTTGTGGTGGTTTTAGTCGATAGGCCTGAACAACCCGAAATAATCCTCTCGCCTCCTCTTGTGGAGACGATGCTCATGATCGTTGCACGATCGAATTTATTAGGTACCATTTAAATACTAACCAACGCGATTAAGACCCGTTGTCAAATATTGTATTATGAGTACAAATCGGAAATGTCGAAAAACGTTGAAATAATAATATTTCTTAAATTATCAAATATTTCATACTAGATTTTGCCCGCGGCTTCGCTATCGTAAATATAAGATAGGTGAATATACGCTAAATTACTAATATTACTTTTTCTGGATAAAAAGTACCAGATCTTTTCTGTTCCTCTGTCAACGTGTATGCGAAATTGACAAACATGATGATCGGTGAAGTAGATGCGACAAACTCACAATTACAATTATAATATCGTTAGGAATCAGAAGTGAAACTGAAGCTTAAAAATAACAGTTTTACCTTTAAATATTCATTGAATTATTCAAGAACTGCAATAACAAATAAAGTAAGAGATAATTGATATCACCCAACAGCGATCACACAGCACGTCCGTTCCGTCCGCCGCTCGATGTCAAAGTGAGTTACTGCGCGCCGAGCGCGTCTTGTTTACGTCGCATTCCGCAACCAACAATAGGTATTAAATTTGATGCCTATCACACATTTTTACTTTCTTTTACTAAAATAATAAATGCCAGCCTCTTTTTAGTGACGTGTTATGACTTATGACAATTATGACTCATGGTCATAAGTCATAACATAACTCATCATAACACAGAAATGCACTTATATTTGCAAGCGATCAAGAGGTCCCGGTAATTAGATTTGCGTCGGGAAAATCTCAGGAGCAGCAGATATCTATTGGGTTGGATGGAAATGTGAGTATCTACATACAAACCATCTACATATACAATTTTCTTCTCTCTTAGCCTTTATTATTCCCAAGTCACTTGGGGTCGGCTTTTCTGGTCTAACCGGATTTGACTGGATATCAGTTTTTACACGGCTGCCACCTGACCTCCGCAACCCGAAGGTTAACGATACCCTAAGGCTAGACCAGTGTCAGGATATTAGAGGGTACTGATTTTCCCAATAACGACCTCCATAGATGTTCATGGCAGCCGGGACCAACGGCTTAACGTGCTTTCCGAGGCACGGAACAGGCGAAAATTGTCAATCAATACGCACATAATTTCGAAAAGTCATATAACTTCCGAAAGTCAGAAGTGGGCGACGTGGTTTCGAACCCGAGACCCTCTGCATTGCAGTCTGTTGGTCTCCCCACTGAGCTATCGCTGCTTATACAGTACTTTAAGGAAATAGCGTGAATGTTTATTTGTTTTAAATGCAAGTCCTTGTGTCTTATGTGAGTAGAGGTTGCTTTTTAATTCAACCTTGTTTCGCTAATTAACAGTGCTTACACGACGTGTCAGCTAACTGACCTCCGAAATCTAATTACCTAATTATCTATCGATTTGCTAATTATTTAATATATAGAGAAGCGATGTGCAAAGCGTGTTATGGCTCCAGGCTGCCTCTTAAAGCAAAAGGCTGAATATACATGTCTATGATAAAACTGCCCGCACGGATGCCGCAGTGGTTTTAGTGGTCGCGTCGCCATTGCCACTGCGCTGTTCAATGCCCACACGTGACAAAAACATTTGTGACCCATATACAGGTTGTCCTATAATTGATGGATATCCTTGAAATGTCTCATAGCAGAACTAATGGCCATTCAAAGACCAGACACACTATACAGGGTGTCCGGTCTGCGTGTTCTTTGTGTCCGTTGTTTGAATATTTGTAAAGATCCTCGTGACACAGGATTTATTCCTAGTGCGGCAGTTGTCTTTATAAGAGACTAGCTTTTGCTCGCGGCTTTGGTCGCGTTAAAGTAGGTATGGTTACGTTAGGTGTAACAGTACTATTTTATTAAAGTAAAATATCGCCTATGTTACGCGGTGATAATATATCTTTATAATGGTGAAAGAATATTTTAAATCGGTTGAGTAGTTTTTTATTTAAACCCTTACAAACAAATAAACATAAAATCAAATCTTTCCTTTTTTATAATATTAGTACCTAGAGATAAAATAAAATAAGACGTACAGTAGTACACACAGCTACATATCAAGTTAGACACCCTATATACGCATAACTACGCTACATACAAAATAGAGAATTGTCGGAAAGGGACAGTGCATTAGTAGTGCCGATGTAGTGGTAAGGATAGAGCGTAACAAAAATATAACGCACTCTCTCGCACGATTCGCAGCGTTCAACTTCTAATAGTTGAAAGTCAAAACAGTCTAGGTTGATGCGTCGCTGTGTGTACGTATTGTATGTGTCAGAATCCATACAAGTCGGTTAAAATGTATCTTCACGTATACTGACATTTAGTCAAAACTGACATAACGTAAACTCACTTAAAAGAATAAGCAGATCAATACCATACTTTGAGTTTCAGAATCAAGTAACCAATCCGATATAAGTCTAAAAAGAACATGTGATGACCATCTCATTCCTTCTTTGTTCTTCACAATTTTGTGATCAACTAATAATTTATCCGAATTTGTCGGTTTTCTTTACGCCCGCTGTTTGAATGTTTGTATAGTCAACCGTCACAGGAATTACTTAGTCCTTGAACGGGCGAATATATTATTCCCAACTATTAATTAATATTATGAATGTGAAAGTGAGTTTCTTTATTCATTTGTTCGTTACGCCTTCCCGCCTCAACTACTCGACCGATCATTATGAAAGGACATTGTTCAGCTGCCATACATTATTAGCCTAAGAACCAACAGTCACAAAAATTATAAATATGTGGTTAAGGATGACCACATTCAATTAAAAGTGAATATAAGTCACGGACACTTCTGAATATTGCTTCTTTATAATTCAACGTCCATTATTATCATCCTTATTCCATCTTTCTCTTTTACCCCGGTGAGTCCGACATAACCCGTCCGCCCGCCCCCCGCGGAGACAATGCATTCAATCACGTAAAAAAAAAAGTTTGCCATGCTTGCACTATAGAAAAACGTATAATACCGAGAAAGTGGTATTTATTATGATCTTTTACATTAAAACTTGACTTTTTAAGAAATTGGTCATATCTATGATGAAGTTCAATAATGGTATTTATAGAATAGCATTCGTATTAACTACGTAAGAAAAATTACAGACAAGCTAAATAGGAAATAATTTCTCTGATAAAACCGTACACATATTGTAAAAACTGTAGGCATGGCAACACTGCGTGTCTCAGATGTAAACAATGGATGCTGATGATGTATTTGAAATCGCGAAAAATACTTTTTAACACGAAAATAAGATTTGAAAGTGTCCGTGAGATTGTAATGATTGATTAAGTCATGAAATAAAATACAAATTATTGTTTACGTGGAATGTGTGTTGATTCATAGGCCAAATTATTCATTGTCCTTTCGCATAAACGTTGTCAGGAGAACAGAAAAAACACAAGCTAACTTTCATCCAGAAAAAAATATACTGTTCTAACCTAACCTAAGTTAAATTTACGCGTAGACAGAATCTAATTTTAAATAAAGTAAAACACTTTAAGCTTTTGCCATTGGAGCTCGGGATGCAGTGAGATCTACATCCGATTTCAGTAACAAGTTTATAGCTTCTGGCTGACGCAGTTCTTTCTAATTCGTTCGTAAATCTTTGGCACGTATACCGATCCTAAGTCTAGGCTCAGCCGCGGCACGACGCAACAAGTTGTAAGTAGCGCAAACAAGTCTCAACGGTGAAAGTCGAAGAGCTTTCTACAGACCTTTTAGTGCACTTATTATGTGTAATGCGGTATTTGCTAGCAGATTTGCCACCATACCAGATTTTATTTTATTTTATTTATTTATTCAGAATAACAAACAGCAACACATTGTATAATACTAAATAATATAAACATGATACATGTACATAAATGTGCACTCACAACGTTATACACTTAATATATGTATAATATAATTAATCAAGTAGTGAATATGACATTTTTTATTAATATTAATAAACCTTAAATGAATGGTAAACTTAAACACAATTTGCAATCATAAAAGTAAGATAAGTTTAGCAGGAATTATTTAAACATGATATTAAACTTTTTCAAAATGTAGGTGCCGCCATATTAAATATATCCAGTTCAACGAAATATGTATTAAAATTATGACATAACCGACGTAGAGGTGCGCAAATTCCAGCATCGGTACGATAGGACGAGACAGCAAAGAGAGGACGCGCACGCACCTGACGCCTATTAACTGTTCTAGGAACAACATAGCATAATTTATTAGTTATAGCTGTGCGTCATATCTGTTATTACACACATCGTGCAGGTACATTGTTTCGGAAATAAGCGTCTGGATTTCAGGCTAAAAACAATATATTTTTCAAGTAAATTATCATAGGTTACATATCTGTAAGTACATCTATAGTATGTTGAATTTAGGAACTTACGCTGTACATATTATAATAATATTCTAATAATAATATTCTACCTCATACACACAACACTATCTAGCCCAAACTAAGCAGAGCTTGTACTATGGGTTCTAGACAATGGATAAACATACATATAGACTATTTATATTTATAACTTACTTTAGAAGAACGTTTGAATAGCGCTTTATTATTAAGGATTATGGTAGTGACTGCGATTGTTTTGATGGAACTTCGTTTCGATTCCCGGGTTGGTTAAAGTGATTTATTTATTTATTTGCTATAAGCACGGTACAAAGATGTTACATATAATTTTAGTCCATCATGTTTCACCGACACAGCGGCATGCAAATGTACTATAATACACATCTATTAAAATTAACATTATACATTAATTAATCAATGAAAACGAAAGAGCATATTAAATTCTAAATTAAATTTGACATTAAATAAACACGATTATAACAGGCAGGTAGAATAAATAATTAACATTCAGCATCAATCTAAATGTATGAAAAACCTTGTTAAGTACTATCTATAAGGTCGGGGAAAAAGTTTCTTCGCATTTTATATGAAACTCAAGATATTATTTTTCAAAGTTTATTTACATTTAATTACAATATATATGTGCCATTTTGTTCGATGACTGTCTGCCATCTTGTAGGTAGTGACATGATCCCGTTGCTGTAGAAGTTTTTAGACTTCTGATCAAAAAAACGTGACAAGTAGTTTTGGCAGTCCTCTCTTGATGATAACCTGATACTATCTAAAGAATTCTGAAAAGACCGAAACAGGTGGAAATCTGAAGGTGCAAGGTCAGGGCTATATGGCGGATGAATTAATACCTCTCTGCCAAACTCTCTTAATATGGTGATGAAAGACACACCCTTTCTATCGATTAATTCTGGCCGTTTTCTCTCAATTTCTTGCTTTAATCTCATCAGTTGTTGGCAGCAGAGATCCGAATCGATGGTTCTGCCCGGCGATAAAAGCTCATAATGAACAATACCCTTCCAACCCACCATACACACAGCATCACTTTATTGCGAGTTAGCCCGGGTTTTGCCACAGTCTGTGAAGCCTGACCGACCTTTGAACACGACCTTTTTCGCACGTTCTTATCGTACGTGATCCACTTTTTATCACCAGTTATCAATATCTTCAAAACGATTCGGTTTCATTACGTCTCAATAAAGAATCACATATGAGTACACGGTTCATGTTCATGTTATCGAATTTCTTCATTAGATTCACTCATAAATTTATTCATTAAATAGTTAACTATCGCTCGCTGTAACGGTGAAGGAAAACATCAGAAATTAACCTGCATGGCTGAGAGTTCTCCATAATATTCTCAAAGATATGTGAAGTCTGCCACCCCGCACTGGGCCAGCATGGTGGACTATGGCCTAACCCTTCTCACACGAGAAGAGACCCGTGCAGTGCAGTGGGACAGCTTAATACATGGCTGATATTATTATAGTGTATAGAATTTATATGGTACCGGTTACTGACCGTGCTTCGCTCGCCTGAATCCCACAGGAACACATAGGTACGGGTATAGGAGAAAGCCTAGTATTAAGCCGTGCATCCGTTAAGCCGCTGAATCGTAAAAAGGTAATGTACAGAGTTACATTCGCATTAGTTACTTTTACAAGTGTTAAATTTTTTTAAGTTAAATTTTTACTAAAGTCTAGGTATAATGCCTGTCTCGCGGGGTACTTTACAAACATTCATACAACAGACATAAAGAACATCAAGACTCGGAACAACCATTTGTGGACCACACAAAGTTTTGTCCCGTGTGGGATTCGAACCTGTAACACTCAACGCAATAGTAGTGGCGAGGCGACCAGCTAAACTACTACGCCATCCGTGCAGCCACGTTGTTTGTAAAGAGAAAACAAATAACACTGGGGAACAGTCATTTTGCGGCATGGTATGATGAAGTCAATTTTGTGTAAGTATTTTTTATTATTGCTTTCGTCGGTGACAGACGAGCCAGCGGCCCACCTGATAGTAAGCGAGAACCGTGGCTCATACACATGGCTGTGTTTTCTTAGCATTACAGAAGCAATGTCAAAAAAACACAGTCGCTGCCTACCGGAAGGAAAAGAGAAATGGAGAAGGATGGGGTTTGAGAAGGGAAGGGTGATTGTGCCTCCGGCGCTCTCACACATCGAACGAAACATAACATATACTGTTATTTTACGTCGATCTTCTGTGAGAGAGTGGTAATTCCCCGGTCAGCCCGCCCATTCATGCTGTAACCAGCGTGGCCCTACCACTTAATGCTCAATATTCAGTACCTATGCTGAATACGAGAAAATATCAGATTTGTTAAATTGACTCTAGTTTATCAGATAAGACTTTGTAACTAAGTATATGACTGAAAGAAGGTCAAAATAAAAATACAATTACATATTAAATATATATTTTAGAAGCGGCTATATAATAACGTCAAGAAAACTTAATACATATGCTATGAACAAAAAATCATAATTAAATATATATTAGAAAAACTTTATCTGTAAGCTTTTCTATTCTGTTTATGTTCAGGACAATCCCTTATTAAACTCAAGCAATAGTCTGCCATCATAATATGGCTGTCCTTGGTATCTTTCTTTCATTGTTCTAATGTCCTGATGGAACCGTTCTTTATGTTGAATATCTCAAGAACCAGAGTCAATCCATACAAAGTAAATACATTTCGGGTATGACTGATGAAGGTGTTTATAAAAACCAAGAACAAAATTAATGCCGCAGAAAATATATATTTTTTTGGTTGCCCAGTGTAATTAGTAATAGGATGGAATACCTTATAAAAAAGTATAAGCCCATTGACAGTCTTTTATTGCTTAGCTCGCGTAAATGTAGGTTAGTAACAGTACTTTTTTCTGGATGAAAGAGGTACCTTTCATCCAGAAAAAAGTATGTCCTTTTCTGTTAAGTTTCATGATGATCAGTCGAGCCGTTAAGGCATAAAAGCGTAACAAACAAACAAATAAAGAAACTCACATTCGCATATCGCAATATTAGTTAAGATGGTACTATAAGTTAGTTACCGTTGGTTAGATGGACATGTGTTTTCCACACTCAACCTCACAATTGGGCCATTGTGCGTAAGTGTACGACACGAGGAGTCGTTCGGTCATACTATTTCAGATCCGTCCAAAAAGCTAGTAGAAGACCGATATTCCGCTGTACTTCCTCCATCGTTCCTGTATTGTTCAGAAGCGTCGCCCGTTGGCCGTTCACGATTCTTGCATAGATTACCATTATCTACTACTGAATCGGTTATCCTGACAGTACAAAGTCTTTTAAAGAACTTCGAGAACGTAAATTACAACACGGACACAACAGAAGATTATGTGGCTGTTATCTTCTATTTAAGTAACGATTCCGCTATGCCCTACCGCTCATTGTAATATCGATTTTAAAATTGATACGTGATATCTACAGTCTGTAAATAAAAGATAAGACAAAAGTTCATTAACTTCTGTACTTATATCAATGATTACCTAATCAAGAGACAAGTAGCATTTTAAAAATAAAATACATGAATCATTTTATCGAAATTGATTATATGCGGTCGCGTTTATAAAACCTACATTCATCCCTAAAGTAACATCCACGAAATGTTATGCCAAAAGATTCAATAGAGACTGTAGCTGCTGTGCACGAGGTAAGATAAGATAAGATAAGATAAAACTTTATTCATAGATAAATTTAATTTTAATTACCAGTTTAATTCCTGGATTGGTCAGTGTTATTGCTTTTTTTAGCAAGAATATCTGAGCTTGGAATTATTTATTGAATGATTATTTCTGGACGTAAAACTATAGTTTGCCAAATGTGGGTGTATTACACCTCTTACTACCCCTTCGGTGATATAGGCGCGACACAAAGTATGAACCTAGAACATTCGACACACTGGCAGAAGCGAGGCAGTCACAAAAACCGCTGCGCATTCGTGCGATCAAAATATGAAAAATGGGGTTGTTCTGCATTCGCCCCTACGTTACATTCCAAAATGTTCCTTATTCGCCCCTCTTTTTAAATTTTTGTTTATATGGTCAGCTAAACAAAATATGGTTAAAATTGTTTTAAATCTTTTCGTTGTCGGGCTTGTGATGTCATGCAATAATAAGCCCAAACTTTTGCCGAGAGATCAACGAGGTATTTTAAAATATTTTTCGACTGACAAAAAAACAGGGACAAAATGGTACATAATTTGGGAAGAAATAGGAATTACGTTATGAAATTAATATTTTAATAAGTTTAGGTGCATATAAGGAACAATATCTGGGACTAATGCGGAACAAACCGAAAAAAATATGTAGAGATATAATTAACGTCCGCTCTTCAAAATCGCCAAATAGCTTTAAATTAACATATCTTTATGAGTCAATACAATATTAATTACTGTTTATTTTATACAAAAAACTTTAAAATGTTATATATATTTCTATTATTGCGTTCTGTTTATATAAATGCACTCGAAAGTCTTTCGACCATGTCCAGACAGCACTGACATCGGTTATAAATATATCATATATCAATGGAGCTCTGGTGAAAACTTTTGCAATAACGGCAAACGTTGCCAGTAATACACGACATTTATAGTACCTACTGAGTAAACTTAAAGTCGACTATACTCAGTTGAAAATGGACAAATAGGTATTAGTCTTTCTCCAGTTTATTGCAGTTAATCTACGACTAGGAAATTCGGCTGCGGATTATTATTTAGCGACTGTCTAAATGAGACAGGCAGAACATTTATATAGCTAAGGCGTAAATTATATAGAGAAGGCGTAAGGTTTGGCGCAGACAAAGCACGGATATGTCACAGTCGCGATTGAAATTATACAGAAGATGCGACACTACGGCAAGGTGCCTCATTATATACCTCGATTTTGTAAATTAGCAGGGTTTCTTTATAATCACTATATACTTGTTATATTGCTTGCTGCGTATTGTATTGTGCGTCATTCACAACGCGCCACATTTTTATACCTTTCATAGAATTTTTGTAAGCATCGTGCTTCTGCTGTGCCTGCGCCGTGCCTTCGAATTATGCCGCGTCTGTATAATTTACGACTATATAAGTGATATATTAGATATATTTTAATACAATTTAATTCATACGGCGCGGCGAGCCGAAACCTCGGCGGGTCGTGATTGCATGTGAAAGTGATTCGCGCGGCCCCGCCAACTCTGGTTATGTCGAGGAACACCGTAGTAGGTTGTGTCGGTTTTACAGGGATATTCATTATTATTTGTTTCTCTTTCACGGGTATTTCCCTAATACGTTAGGAAAATACCCGGCCCTTTGGGAGGCTTACACGGAGACATGACTCCAACGTGAAAAGGCCCTTCGAGAGTTTTAATCAAAGATGGGATGGAACACCTACAGCGGCACTAGCCGCAGCAACCGTAGGACTATTGCTACATATGGATTCTAATATATGGGCTAAGGGTATGGATGTTTGATGGACCGGTATATTGGTAACTATGTATGAAAAACGGCGTCTGCCCTGAATACTCTAATAGCATCAATCGAATGGGCAGACGGTGACTCGCCAACGCACTAGATGGGCCCTCTGAACAGCCACCATAGGCATACAAGCCAGCAGCAGAGGGCAACACCTGTGCGTGTGGCTAGGGGTGTCAAGCTGGACCTCCCACCTTGCCCATAGATGAAAATACTGATGTTTTTTAAGTAAAGCATGTATATTCGTAGTCCTACGCCTGTATTTCCGAGGTGGTGGACAGAGGTGTTTAATAACCTCTGTTTCGGGTCCCACGTAATATTATCTGTTAATCGGCTTGTTATAACGTGCGACCTAAGACCACAGCGGGCGAAATGTGAGCATCATACATATCTACATCTCTTTTTCTACTCAAGTTACATATGTATATTGAATAACTCATATAAACAACTTCGCAGGCATCACCTGTATTTTATACTAGATTTTGCCCGCAGCTTCGCTCGTAAATGTAGGTTAAGTAAGGTTCTTCTAACGTCGAAAGGGGAGAGCGGTCAGGCTCTCCCCTGGGGACGAGAGGTGGCCGGGTCCGTTTGACCCGGCCCACACCCACATGGGGGGGCTTGCTATGGATGAATCTTTCAAGAGCTCCCAACTGGCCCTCCCTATTGGGTGAGAGAGGGAACACCCCAGGTTTTTTAGTGGGTAGACCAGCGCGTCTCGCTGGGAGTCCCACACTCCCCCGCCGGTGCCGTCCCCTAGCCGGCGGGCAGTGCATGAAGCATTTTACCTGGGTACCAAAAAAAAAAAAAAAGGTTAAGTAAGGTTAGTAACAGAAGTTTTTATGTATGAAAGGTATCTTAGGGATCCTTTTCTGTTCCGACAACCTGTATGCGAAATTTCGGTCAAGTAGCTTAGGCGTGAAAGCGAAACAAACAAACAAACTCACATTCGCATTTATAATATTAGTTATGATATCACAACTTGGCGATATAAACGGAATTACCACAGTTGGCGAATGTTTACAGGCCGTTCAAACCAGTTGCGGTATTCTAATAAGCTCCGAGGTAAACGTAGCGGGACTGGGGTGACAGCCAGAAGGAATGCGTACTTACAACCTGTAATATACACACCTATTTACTGAAGATGGTAGGCATGGTAAGCAGAGCGCACGGATGGCGTAGTATTTATAAGTGGTGGTGGTGAAGTGTTGTAGCTTCGAAAACACGATACAAAAATTTATCTAATCCACAAATAGTTGTTTCGACTCCAGATGTTCTTTGTGTCCATTATTTGGATGTTTGTAAAATCCTATGTGACACAGGAATTATTACTGTAGGAGTAGACTTATGCAAAAGAAAACAGAGAAAAGAGACCATAATCATGTTGGGGGTAAATTAGCCAGAAAATTATTTGAGGGTATGCAGTAGCTGCCACTTATGGACATGGCTCCATTAAATCAAAAATCAAAATATGTATGTTTATTCATGTAGGTCACAAAGTAACACTTATGAACGTCAAAGTTACACTTATTAATGTGAATTTTTACATTACCTATTGCCATGTTCAGCAAGGCAAGGGCGTAGAACTTATGAGAAGAACTGGCAAGAAATTCACGGCCACTCTTTTCTATCGTCAAGTTTACAGTATTGTATATTTTGTAGTAAGTCTTTTTTGTAAGGAGCTGCAACCATTAAACCACTTACCACTCATAAAATACTCAAGCAATAAGGAATATTTCAAAAATGTTTGATATCGAATTTTTTGGTATCGTAGAGGCAAGGCTAAGGCAACTTAGCTGCGGCCTATTGTACACCACGTAGATGGCAAATAAGCACATGGCACGCCTTGTAGTGAGCAGATATCGTAGCATGTGTAGGCTTGCAATCCTTAGAGGCTACCTCGCCTGTTGTCCCCTATGTCAAAAAGGAAGGCGTTTACTGCGTTGGTGAACCAGCGGAAGTCCATATGACTACTGCGCACGAGGTTTCGGGTCCGATTTTCTGGTCGGGTAAAGTGATATCAGGTTTTTCAGGTAGTAATACATAAATTGGAACTCTGCCCGGTAAAAAAGCCTATTTCCAAAGGTAAAAATTCCCTATGTAATGTAGGAGTAATACAGTCCTGCCGCTCTGAGACACATAGTCTTACGATCATAGCTGTAATTAGTGTGTATGTATGATCCAATCATAGCACGTACGGTATGAAGGGCAGACATCTTTAAACTATTCTATCCGGAGTGCAATCATCAAATTTTCTATAAGCTAGTCATCTCACGCACACATAAACAACAAAATTAATAGATTCCCACAGACTCGTAAACTGCAAGGACTTAAGACTTTTAATTGTGTCCTTGGCTTAGCCTTTTAAGTCAGCTGTTTTGTCTATGCAAGAGGGCACTTAACCATTCTGGCCACGTGACGTTTATTCACTTAGTATTCAGACGGTAGATGGCGCCAGCCGTTAAGTCAGGAATAAAACCTCTTGGCTGCATTTAGTGCCAAAAGTTTAATATGCAAACAGGCAAATATTTCAGTGCTAAACTGTGATTTATTTAGCGCGATGATGCTGGCTGTAAATAACTTAATGTAATCTGTATTTACAGTTCTATGAAAAGTTTAAAAATCTCGGGAAGTCTTACATTCGGTGTCCGAATACCGCAAAGTATTAATAGCTTTTCTGATTTGTCAGTTGTACGCGGTAAACGTCGAGAAGTTCACCTTATATCGTGGAGCCTATAAATATAGACCAAGGCGACATGAAAGCATATTAAATTTCAAAGAGTCTTTTCCAATCCTAATATTAGTTCATATTTATCTTGATTGACAGGAATAACTCTAAGTACAGCTGTTGCCTTGAACTAGGTATACACTTCTGTGTCGTGAATAACTTTGTAAAATGTATTATATTCTATTTTACCTGCACTTGTTATTTTCGGTATGTTTTCCTCATATATAAATAATCATGTGTGACAAATGTTATAATTACTCACCGGTATAGCGCGTGTATAGTTACAACTTGTCAATAAAGGAAAAAAGTTTGAAACTTTTATGTTTGCTTCTTGTATTGCAAAAAGGACGAGCCGTTTTTAAATTTATGTATTCATATAAAAGATGACAGATGCAGGCGTTAGAGGACAAGCCTTGTGTTACAGGTGATTTTACAAACATTTAATTAACGGGCACAAACTGAACATGCAGTTGGAAACGCCACTGAGACCTTCACAAAATACACTCAGACTCGGAACAATAATGTATTTTTTTTATATACAACTAACGTGGCAAATAAGCATACGGCCCATCTGATGGTAAGTGGTCACCGTAGCCTATGGACGCCTGTAACACCAGAGGCATCACTTGCGCGTTGCCGACCCTTTAGGAAAGGAAGTGGGAAGGAGAAGGAGCGGAAATGGGGGAAAGGGGGTGATTGGCCTAATCACCCCCTTTCCCCCGGAACTCTCACTCACCGAACGAAACACAACAGTAGGAATACTGGTATTTCACATCGATATTCTGTGAGAGGGTAGTCGTTCCCCGGTCGAGCCGGCCCAATTATGCTGAAATCAGTGAGGCTCTGTCCTGTCTGGGGTTAGAACCCACTATACCCAGCGCAGCGGTAATCGGACCGCTTGCCCACTGTGTCATTCGTGCATTCTAATATGAGCAGAACTTACTGTGTTACACATTTACAAATAAATGTTACAGTCACCGAAAACTGTGGGTTTAAATCTCATGGGGATTCGAACACACACAGTAGTTACCGAGATGACCGCTTGCCCGCTACGTCATCTGTAAAGTCATATCATAGGTATAGCAAAATCTCGCAGACCCAGAACAAGTAACTATGGAGTATGGACGGGGATTAGTTAAATCTTTGACCTCTGCTCCGCAAAACTTCACTTTCTGAACAATAGAGGTTCTCCTAAACTCTACATTGTACAGTCAGCAACATAAACAGCTGAAAATTGAAATGCATGATCAGATTTTGCCTGCGGCTTCGCTCGCGTAAATGTAGGTTAGTTTATGTACCCCAGGCAATGTGTATCCGCAATTTCATAATGGCCGGTAGAGCAGTTTAGGCGTGGAAGCGTAAAAAACAAACAAACTCACATTCGCTTTTATAATATTGGTTAGGTTTAGGATACTATAGTTTGTATTAATAAATATACCTTTGTTAACAGCAACAACAGTTAGAGATGATTAATTTAATGACAATAGGGACTCTATAGGCAACTTTGCCTATCTTTGATTTTGTTCAACATTTTACACACAAGAGCAAAAAGCAATTAAAAGATATAATATGTGCAATATATATATATAAATGCAATTAGCAAACAGTAGATATTAAAATTTGTTGCAAAATGAGAAAGTAATTAATGTAATAAGCTTGGATATAAGAAAGAAAAACTCGCCTCGGGTTTTGTTTTACCCCCGTTTAAATTGCGGTTACCGTATAGGTTGTGTCTATTTAAAACGCTTATATTTTATTTACCTTTGAATAGATTCCAAAAATTCTTTGTATTGCAGAATATAAAAAAAATGTAAGTCAACTACCTTATTTATAAATCTTGTCCCTTAGCCTTTATTATTCCCAAGTCACTTGGGGTTGGCTTTTCTAGTCTAACCGGATTTGACTGGATATCAGTTTTTACACGGAGCGGCTGCCACCTGACCTCCGCAACCCAAAGGCTAACGATACCCTAAGGCTAGACCAGTGTCAGTATATTAGAGGGTACTGACTTTCCCAATAACGACTGCCATTGATGTTCATGGCAGCCGGGACCGACGGCTTAACGTGCTGTCCGAGGCACGGAGCAGGCGATAATTGTCAATCAATACGCACATAATTTCGAAAAGTCATATAACTTCCGAAAGTCAGAGGTGCGCGACGTGGGTTCGAACCCGAGACCCTCTGCATTGCAGTCTGTTGGTCTCACCACTGAGCTATCGCTGCTATATTCATAAATGCGGAATAATAATTGAAATATTTTAATTCATAAAACGGTATTGGAAATAGGTTTATTGTTTAGCTAATTATGTTGCTGATTGTACAACTAAAAGGCGACAACTCTACAATTGAATAAAGTTTACAATCAACTTGCTCTATCTATTAGTATAATAATCTATATATTAATACGTTAAGCAAAAACTTTGTATCCCTTTTTACGAAAATTGCGCGGATGTAGGAGTATGAAATTTGGCACAGTTAAAGTTTATATGGAGAACGAGTGGCGAATCCTAATATTTTTATAAAATATGCGTTAGAAATACATTAAATTAATGCAAATACACTACACGCACACAACTATGCATTTGACACAAGCAGTCGAATCGCGTTCGTAGTATTTCGGAATTGTTCGGCTGATGTCGTAGAATTCTTCGTAACTATGGTCACATATGTATGTAAAGTGGGTGACTTAATGAAATGTGATGATATAAGGGCATAGTAATAGACAATAGAACCTTCATAACGATCAAACTTAAAATTTAAATAAATTATGGTCGAATTTCGACCACTTGGCGACCGCTAGTATATATAATAATATCAGGCTCGGCTTTATCTATCCTGTGATTATGGGTTCAAATAAGTTACGTCTCTCAATATAAAATCTATTACCTCACTAGAACTTATCGAAGATGTTGATAATTCACTAAACATTACGTGTCACAGGATAGAGAATGTTGAGCTTTGTGTAAAATACTTGTGTCGATATGATTTCAAGATTCAAACATTTAATATTAGAAGCCTTATAGTGACTATAAAGAGAACTGGATTAGAGTTTGACCTAATAGTTCTAACAGAATGTTGGATAGGGATTAACACATTAATTCCTACAATGGATGGTTATCTTAAGTTTGCTTCCAATAAATTCATAAATCAATCGGGAGATGTTGTGGTATATGTAAGAAATTTCTGGTACCCTGTAGTAAGTTAACCTAACCTTCTTGATGCAAACTGCTTGCAGGTACATATTCCTGGCTTTATCACTTTGCTAGGTATATATAGATCTCTTTCTGTTAGAAACACTAGTGTTTTCTTAAACTCTCTCGAATTAATTACAAACAGCATGCCAAAATGTCCTCGCCTTATTATTGCTGGTGATATTAATGTAAATATTAATAATCCCGGAAACAGTTCGTAATACCTAAGTTTAATGGCTCACTTAGGTTACAGAGCTACCATTAGTAAGCCCAATTCAATCACAGACCATGATCTGATTATGACTGGTGTAAATATAAAAGGTTTAAAACAATCAAGTCATGGTTGCACATATTATAGGTTTGATCATGTGGCTATTGAATCGGAGTTGAAAAGGGTCCAATGGCAATCAGTCTATAATACATCAAACTCAATTGATGCCTCTCAGGAATTCATGGACACACTGTCCTCTATAAACGTAAGCATTCTGAAAAAGTGTACATACGCCGCTCAAAGGTCACTCTCAAGCCCTGGATGACGTCTGGTCTCATCAGGTGCTCTGCACATAAGAACAAGTTGCATCTGGTGATACGTAAATACCCAAAAGACCCAGTCAAAAGACTTGTATATAAAAGATACAGTAATTTCTACAAAGATCTCATTCCAAAATTGAAGGCACAGTATTACTAACAAGAAATAGAAAAGAATGCTAATAATTACCGCAATCTGTGGAATGTCATAAAAAGTTCCTAACTGAAGCAATGCAATGCAACTCTGTAAAGCGAAAGCCTCTCCTGTTGAATCCTTAGATCAGTGCAATGGTTTCTTTATAAATACTGGACATCAACTAACAAACAAAATTTTAAATCAGTTAAACGAGACGGAAAGCTTAGCTTCAAAAATGTGTACCTCTAAATCACCTCTAAATTCTTTCTACTTATATCCTACTACTGCAGCTGAAGTTGAGTCTCATTATCCAGTTAAAAAATAAAAGTGCCCCTGGACTAGACGGAATTACAAACAGCCTTGTAAAAGCAATTAGAAACTACATAACAGAGCTTCTTACATACATCTATAATCTGTCGATTTCGTCTGGCGAATTTCTTGACATATGGAAAACCGCCACAGTAGTACCAATAAATAAGGCTGGTCCCACAAATGGGTGTTTCTATGTATACATACATACATACATAGATTCACGCCTGTTTCCCAGAGGGGTAGGCAGAGACTACGGATTTCCATTTGCTACGATCCTGACACACTTCTCTGGCTTCATTCACTTTCATCACGTTCCTCATACACGCCCGTCGGTTCAAGGTGCTCTTAACCTGGCCTTTGTCCAGAACGCCTCCGATCTGATCAAGAAACGTTCGCCTAGGTCTTCCTCTTGCGACTGTTCCATTCATGTATAATATGTATGTTTATCCATTGTCTAGTACACATAGTACAAGCTCTGCTTAGTTCGGGCTAGATTGTGTTGTGTGAATGTGATAGAATATATTATTATTAACTTTCTATTTTTATTTGAGCTGCTGTGTCACAAAAAACAACTATTTGGATATAACAGGGTTTTTTGTTTCGTGTAGTGATGGAACCCACATCACTTGACTACTGAGTCAAGTGATGTGGGCTGCCACTTGGCAGAGGTGAGGCAATCACTTAAATCGCTACTCCATATAAGCAATCAGACATTAAATAAATAAGCAATGGTGATACAAATTCAGGCTTAACCTTTATGCTTTATATTAATAATAGCCTAGTGGACCGTTGCACTTCCACACAGAGGCCTACATAAAAAAAAAAATATAACTAAGGTAAGACAAGGGCAAACAAGCATACAGCCCACCTGATGGTATGTGGTCACCGTAGCCTATGGACGCCTGCAACACCAGAGGCATCATTTGCGCGTTGCAGACCCTTTAGGAGAAAAAGGAAGTGGGAAGGAGAAGGAGCGGGAAGGGAGAAAAAGGGTGATTGGGCCTGCGGCACTCTCTCACACACCAAATGAAATACAATAGTAGGAATACTGCTATTTCACGTCTATATTCTGTGAGAGGATAGTCCTTCCCCGGTCGAGCCGGCCCATTCATGCTGAAATCAGCGAGGGTCTACTACTCATAAAAAGTTTATAGTTCGATCCCAATGCGCTCATCTCTGTGTCTTCGAAATTAAGTGCGTATCAAGTAGTTAATTATTGTGCGCTTTAACGGTGAAGGAAAACATCGAGAGAATGTAGCATGTCTGAGAGTTCTCCATAATGTTCTCGAAGATATGTATGAGATGTCTGCCACTCGCACTGGGCCAGTCTGGTTGACTAACCATTCTCACACTAAAAAGAGAGACCCGTGCCCAGTACTGGGGCAGTTTAATATAGGGCTGGCATGATTATCCCTACTATCCCTAATATTATAAATGCGAAAGTAACTCTGTCTATCTGTCTGTTACAGTTCTACGCCTAAACCACTGAACCGAATTTGATGAAATTTGGTACAGAGATAGACTAGACCTTGAGAGAGGACATAAGTTAACTTTTGTTGTAAAGCAGGGTATGAAGGGGTTAAACTTGATAAAAGTTTGTATTTAGGTACTTGATAAGAAGTAAATATACATTTGTTCTAGCATTTTTGAAATTTCGACCTACATGAATCCCCATGTAGGTCGAAATTACAAAAACGTTAACTAAGTGAACCACAGCAGTTTGTATGTGTATTATTGGCATGATAAGTATCCTAAAAAATGTTAATGCTGTCCGAAGTAACTATTCCAGGCAGATAACGTCTCGGGCAAAAGTTAGTATAACCTAATTAGAATAAACCGTTCATCGTATACAGTTGCAGAATGATATTGTACGGCTACAAAGGATTTTTAACAGAAAAATATTTTTAATTAAACTATATATAAGGCCGTGATATCGAACAAATAACCTAATGATTATGAAGAGGCGGGCTCAATGACGTAGTGGTTAGTGTAACCGACTGCCACGTCTAAGGTCGCGGGTTCGATTCCCGCACAAGTCAAACAATTGTGTGCATGAATATGGATTTTTGTCTTCGTTTGGGTGTATATATGTATGCTTATCCATTGTCTAGTAGCCACAGTACAAGCTCTGCTTAGTTTGGGCTAGATGGTGTTGTGTGTATGTGATAGAATATAGAAAGAACTAAAAAAATGATTGGCTATGACACATACACCACTGGCCCATACGTGCATATTACCTTGTAGACGTATTAGTTAATATCTGCATAATAATTGTCTTTATATATAAGTACTAGCTGTGCCCGCGGTTTTACTCGCGTTTACAGTTACTGCGCCGCCCCCGTGGGTCATAGCGTGATACAATATAGCCTATAGCCTTCCTCGATAAATAAGCTATCCAACACTAAAATAATTGTTCAATTCGAACCAGTTGTTACTGAGAATAGCGCGTTCAACCAAACAAACTCTTCAGCTTTATAATATTAGTATAGGTAGAACTATCTACAACTTGTTTGTCATTTAATAAACAACTCTATACATATAGAGCCAGTAAAAATAGAGCCGAGGTAGAGTTTAAAATAATACATCAAACATATTTGTTCCATTTAAACCTTATCTCTAGGTTCTATAACAATATAATTTAATTAGTCGCGTATAAACAAGATAACTTATTATTATGTTTATTGACCTCTAACATAGAGATATAGAGCATAGACACCCCACAAGAGATTCGCTTAATTGCCGTCTATTATCGCTCAATAAAAATATTTGAGTGACGTCATCGTCGCAAGCGCAACCACGATTAACTGCCGACTAAATATAGTGTGTAAACATGTCTTAAGTGAATCATGTTCACTTCAGCTGTATTAAGTAAACATACGTAACGAACGACGCTCACCATCATTAGAAATAATTGTACCATGTTTGTGGCAGTACAGTCAACCCTCACATAACCGCGTGCATTCAAAACATAACCTCCAAAATTCTTATCCTATTGTCCGGTGCGTAAAAAATGCAGGCCGGTGTGGCCGGCGCGGGTTAGTACGCACCTCGGAACGGCGAGAGAGCGTTGTCCGCCACAGTCGCACTCCAGCTGCGAGGCCGACGTCTCGTCCGTACACTCCGACCGGTTCCAACTTCTCTCGATAACTTATCAAGCAAATAATTGCATGAAGTCATCGATCAAATTAAGTGCCGCGCCGTACACTGTTTTAGTTTTACAGTTTCTTGTATATTACAAAGTTTTTCAAAGGTTCAATGCTAAAGTTTGACAGTGGTGAACTCTACAAGTGTCCGTGAAAAAAGTTGTGTGCGATCCGATTGGTCGGTCTGTGTTGTTTTGTGGTTCGTGTCCGGTAGCAGGATGAATGGGACGCCGGCTAGGAGGCCGAAGAGCGCCTTTTCTGAAATGGTAAGTCTACTCAAGAATATTGAGTCACATTTTTATCGGTAGCTCTCAAAGTTTCAAGTACATTTTTATGAGTTTAACCCTAACTCGCGCAAAGTTTACGATTGTGTGTTACGTGTTTTGAAGGCTATTTCCCTTGGGTATTGCGGGCCCCTGTTGATTTGAAAGGGTTGATGCCCAGTGATGGTCGACAAAGCTATAAATTAATTGATCAATAAAATTACTTGCACGATTTATTGTTCTGTTTACAATTTCTTTAGTAATGTTACTGTTACAATATGGTACTGATATCGTAAGGATCATTACTTTTACATAATTAAATGAAGTTATTTTATTGTTTCTTTATTACTGTAAGTGTACTCGTGTTTTGCAATGCACTTACATTAATTCACAACATGCCAAAGACTTAACTTAGCCTCTCAAAGTGAATCAAAATAACCAGTTGAATTCAGTAGCTTACTTAATCAAATTGGAATGTGAATCACATTACAAGTTTATCAGTAAATTATTCTTACAGCCACTGACTATAGCGACAAAATCAAATGAAAATATACCTTTTTAAAGCGGACCGTTTTTGTCCGACCGAATGCGTTGTTTTACAAGTTTTGTGGATGACCATGAACTGTAATAGCATACGGACGTACGTATAAGGGAATACGACTTCAAATTCCAAGAGCTAAGCTTAACGATCGTACTCCGAACATGCAACGTACCATTAGGAACAGATTACATATTAGGTACCTAGAATAATTCAAGACGGACGAATATATTTTGTGTGCTATATGTTATGTACCTATATGCCATTTAACTAGGGCTGCCACCTTCATTTTGAACGAATATAAAGTACATTATCCGAAAATAAAGTATTATTTATTCAACCTGCCTTTTTGTTACCATATTTTTGTTGATGCTAGTGACATCTAACAAATATTTATTATTAAGTATCGTCTTAACCGGATCATTACTACATACATAATTATGTCTATATTAAGATAGATAAACAATTGCTTTTATTCAATTTAGGGAAGTTCAGTTCAAAGAAAGTTTTTGCGCTGCATGCATTATAAGTGTTATCATTTTAAGTGTTCATATGAGGAACTACTTGTGAAATATAAATGCATAACATTGGAACACAGACGACTATATTTGGTAGCAATGTTACTGTACGACCTTTGTCACAATAAATATGATTGCACTCAACTGACAAACAAAATATGTTACCGAATACCTATTCGAACTCATAGCCGTAATCCATGTAAATTTTTTGCTACTGCTCGTTGTCGTACAAATGCAGGCAAACGAGCACCTATGTATCGCTTAGTTGAATCCTTTAACAATAATTTCAATAGTATTGATTTATGTGCAACACGCCCTAGCATATTTAAAAAATTGTTACTTAGTGCTTTATCCTTATTATGATCTTATTTGATGATAAAACAAAACCAAAAATAAGTGAATATTCTTAATACTTGTGTTTGCTAAATATTGCACATGTCTACTGGTTCTCATTGTAATCCATGAATGTATTGTATTAAATATGTGGTAAATGTCACTGGTGTCACAATTATGCTATATTTATTTTGTACAAACTACTGAAAACTAGATATTGTGTCATTGTTTGTTTACCTAAAAAAAAATAAAAATAAAAAAAAAATCTCTACATATACCGTTGCTTTAAGTAAATAATTAAATAAAACCTGTAGAAGTTGACACAAGTAAAATAAAGTATTTTGGCGTACTTTATTTTCTTAATAAATTATAAAGTACGTTTACTGGTAATAACGCATAATACTTTATTATAAAGTACGGTTGGCAACCCTACGTGCAACAGACAAGTGTGGTCATATGAAGAGTCCTAAAGTGTCTACTTTATTTTAAGACTGGCATGATTCTTTATCATAGGTGTCTACCTATGATAAGGAATCATGCCAGTCTTAAAATAAATATCTCTTATATGTACTGAAATGTCTGCAAAGATGTTGCAATGGTTTAAATGGATGCTTCACCGTTCCCACTGCGCTGAGTTTTCCAGATTCAATTCCAAATTGGAAAAGAACATTATGTGGTACCAACTAGTCAACACACGACTCCAAAGCTTAGAGCATCGTCGTAAGGTTGCTAGTCTCTCGATTTTCTATCGGATACATTTCGGAGAATGTGCAGAGAAAATGCATAATTTGATTACTCCTTCCCCATTCTACCATCGGATGACCAGACAATCAGGGCAGCGACACAGGTACATGGTGGATATACCACATTTAGGCACGAAGCGCTTTGCTTCCAATTTTATAATGCGTACCGCTAACGAGTGGAATTCGCTACCTAAGTCTGTGTTTCCTGATGAGTACAATCTGGGTGTCTTCAATTCGCGAGTGAATAGGTATCTTCTAGGCAAGCGTGCTCCATCGTCGACTGCATCTTCACTTAAGATCAGGTGAGATCGCGATCAAAAGCAAGCCTATTAGAATATAAAAAAAGAAAAAAATTTTGTTTGTAAAGGCTGTAATTCATTATTAACAAAAGAAAGAAAGATTATTAACATTCCACACCAGATTAAAGTAGTCTAAGGTAAGAACGACTGTCAAAAAAATCCTGAAGAAAAAACGATAAGTTAAAGTCAAAATCGTTTATTCACTGGTGCCTTGTTGCACATGTTCGCACACAGCAGACTGAACCCAAACACCAATGATTAAATTATGTTCGGGTACTTTGAAATAAATACACTAGAACATTGAGACAACTACCATCTTAGTCTCCCCGTGACCATGGCTGCTGAAAAGCAACCGAAATGTCGGGGAAAGTGTAAACTTAAATATAAATAGTTTTAATAGGTTTAATAATTTTATTAGTTTAATTATTAGTAAATAGCAGCGATAGCCTAGTGGAAAACTGTTGGACTGCCACGCAGATGTCTCGAGTTCGAACCCAAGGCGCGCTCCTCTAACTTTTCGAAGTTATATGCGTATTAAATAGTTTCTGGACAAAGGCCAGGTTAAGAGCACCTTGAACCGACGGGCGTGTATGAGGAATGTGGTGAAAGTGAATGAAGCCAGAGAAGTGTGTCTGGATCGTAGCAAATGGAAATCCGTAGTCTCTGCCTACCCCTCTGGGAAACAGGCGTGAATCTATGTATGTATGTATGTAAATAGTTAATTATCGCTTGCTTTAACGGTGAAGGAAAACATCGTGAGGAAACCTGCATGTCTGAGAGTTCTTCATAATGTTCTCGAAGATATAGACCCTGTTATTTGGAATAATGAGGAGCCAAACACCAAAATATCTATTTAACAAATTGTCTTGGACACAAGATAGTTGCTCTTATCCAATTAGGTCGTTAGTTCACCTGTTGAATGTACCTAGACATCACACAACAGCGTTTAGGGGAAGTTTTAAATACGCGGCCACGAAATGTTGGAATGACTTGCCTCCACCAATGCGAAAATTTAAAACAAACTTAATATTTAAGATAAATTATAAAAAATATTTATTAAATCGACAAATAGACTTATAATTTAAAATCGCCAAGTATTTAACTCCTTGTTGACATCTTACTCATATTTGTTTCATATTTGTTTCATCTACTTATAGTTTTATCTACAATAATGAAAATATTTAATTTATAATTCGTATCTGTAGTTATAAAAAATTTACATGTATATTTATTTAATTTATCTGTAATCTGTGTTTCTTATTATCTGTAATAATTAAAAATTCTGTACTTTTTTTTTGTAGTTTAATGGTATTATTAATTTGGACTGTATTAGACGCTCATAATCACTATTGAGGTGTTGCTGAAAATCAGCGCTGTATCGCAAGCGGTACAGCATTATGCTGAGCAACATCTCTTTTTAATGAACACTGCGACGCACATTGAACAGCAAGGGCTCCATGTATAAATGTGTATTCGATATTATATATAATAATATATTAAGTAATAGTATATGTAATTAATTAACGTATTATAATGTAGTAATTTCATAAAGGTATATAATAATGTATATAAGTTTTATTTATTTATTTATTGTTATTATTATCAATTTATAAATACATTTATTACTGTTACACACAAATTTTGTATTATAATAGTTTTGATTGTGTGTTGCAATGCTTCATTAAAATAAAATATTTCTTTCTTTCTTTCTTTCTATATGTGAAGTCTGCCAATCCGCACTAGGTCAGCGTGGTGGATTATGGTCTAACCCTTCTCACAGTGAGAAGAGGACCGTGCCCAGCAGTGGGACAGTTTAATACAGGGCTGATATTATTATTATTAATAATTAGTAAAGTTTAATAGTAGTAGTATAATAGTTTCTAAATTATGTATTAAATTTTAAAATAAACAACGCGATATAATCCGTATATAGTAGTTTAATTTCAATAAATAACATTCGCGTAAACAGAAGACAATATTATCAAAATCGTTTATTGATTTAGGTCACAATGTAACACTTATGAAAGTCCATGAGATAGAGAGTTTAGTGAAGTTATTGAGTTTGCATTTATCTTAGTTATTAAGTTTAAACAAAGGGTTTGGCTTATGAGGCACTAACTGTCCTTACTATAATATTATAAATGCGAATGTGAGTTTGTTTGTTTGTTACGCTTTCACGCCTTGAGTACTCGACCGATCATCGTAAAATTTCGCATAACCGTTGTCAGGAAAGGACATAGAGTACCTTTCATTCTGAAAAATAAAGGACTGTTACATTTTTTTTTACGTGCGTGTATGCTTGAGGCATACCTCTCCGCGGGGCGACGCGGCGACGAAGACGTTATTTCGGGCTCACCGGGGAAAAGATACCCCGGTAATACCGACTAAACCTACCACGGTGTTCCTCGACATAATCATAGACGGCGAGGCCGCGCGAATCGCTTTCACATGCAATCGCGACCTCGCCGAGGTTTCGGCCCGCCGCCGTCGTGTGAAACGGCAGGCCACTACACAATATACTTCCTCCACCGTCCCCCTAGGAGGGGGACGAAGACACGACAGAAAGGACTCTCCTTTCGGACCTGGTGCTGATCGGATGGCGGGCAGGCCCACACAGCTCACTACCCTCAGATCAAACCTCAGGCTGGAGGTCATCTCGCGCCCCCTGGCGTCCGGTTCAGCGATTGGGAAGAGGGTTTAAGCGATCCATCTCCCGCTCCGCCGCCTCCTTGATGGACATGACTTCCTCACATAAGGAGGCGACGGCGTTCCGCGATCTCTCACTCCAGACCATAGACTGAACCACGGCCGGGAGTGAGAGGCCACTGTTACTAACCCAACCTACATTAACAAAAGCAAAACCGCGGGCAAAAAAATTTTGTATATCTTTAAATACTTCCCAACGCGACTAAGATATCTTGTCTAATATTGTAATAGTGCAATCGCAAAAGTCTAAAACATTTAAAATCAATATTAGTTTGAGTCACTTATGAACTAAGATAACACTTAATCAAATGACCTCACATGACATGGTAGGTGGTATTAATTGTTTTAAAATAGCTGAAAAGTAGTGTTATTTTTTTAATAAACTGCGGTAAAATCCGAAGAAACTAAGTCATTTAACTTCCAACGAGGAATATTCACGTAATCGTAAGGCGTCATCGTGAGAGTTTGTTAAGATAACTCCAGCACTAAAAATAATTCCTGTTTTGCGGAGATTTAATAAATATTTAAATGGCAGACAAGCAGCGATAGCTCAGTGGGGAAACCAACAGACTGCAATGCAGAGGGTCTCGGGTTCGAACCCACGTCGCGCACCTCTGACTTTCGGAAGTTATATGACTTTTCGAAATTATGTGCGTATTGATTGACAATTATCACCTGATCCGTGCCTCGGAGAGCACGTTAAGCCGTCGGTCCCGGCTGCCATGACCATCTATGGCAGTCGTTATTGGGAGAGTGTCGACACAAAAGATCCCACTGGGTCGAAGTGTCGCCGGTCTGCACTGACTGGCCCCCACATAAGATACATAGATACATACGTCCTATATAATCAGAGATGTGTCTGTTCAGACCTATTGCAGTCTATCTGGTGCCGTGCAGCTACTGTTAGACCTCAATAACACTGCAGCAGCTTGACTATCGAACCCGTTACCACGCGATCTGTCGCTACACTCGATCTGTCGATCTGTTGTTACACGGAACAAGACAAAGTCAAAAATCAGCTTAGTATTCGTGTAGATCACAATGTAACACTTATGAACATCAAAGTGTATAGGTCTGTGTGTTTACTGTAGTCCCATTGCAGTCTCCGTTTAATTTAGTTAATTTGAATGTGCAACTTTTGCCTACAAGTTACATGACAATTCTATTGCATTAGAATTGTTCGGTTTATATAGTTACGTAAGTTTATTAACCTATAAATGTTGGCTGGTAGACTTTTTGTGATAAGACTGCGCATTGTTGCATTTATTAAAGTATGATACAATTACTTATTATTCAGTGCAAGATAGGTAGTGATTTTAAGTAAATGTATATTGGGACACTGCGATTGGGATAACCGAATGAGGCAGAGCTCATTTTTTTTAACATGCTTACTAAACTTAATGCGTATATCTCTAAAAAGATAGACGGAGTTATAATACATTCATATTTAGTCAGTTCGTTTTAAGGTTCCACGTGATAGGGGTTATAGCCTTTTCTATAGTGGTTTACCGAGCTCAGTTGACTCCGTGTAGCTAATCATTAAAAAACTTTTAGAGTTTCAAGACAGACAATTACAATAATACTTTGTCCGATCCGCAGAAGGAAACCGAGACATTATGCACACTGTAACATTCAATATCGAAGAGCCACCGAAGCAGTTACTATTATTTATTTAAAAGGAAGCGTAACTTTAAAATGAATTAAATAAAGAATTAACCAGGAAGGAATACATCACAAATTTATTTTGCTGCGGTCATCTGTGTAGTTGGAATACTTTATCATGCTACCTGGTCCAGGTTTAAGCTAATAATACTAATTCTTGCCTGCCCTCGATTTCGTCCTCGTAAAATATTGCAGAAATGACGTGCTGTTTTGAAAATTTGGTAGCTAGATCAATTTTGTCATGGTCTTTTACACCTATGTGCGAAGTATTATTACGATCGGTTCAACCATTCTGAAGAAAAGCATAATATTCTAATGCATATTCTAAAAAAGACAGCTGGCGAAAATCTCTGCATTATCTCGTTAAATATGAGGCGTGTAAATGTCATGTAATATTTTTATGGGTAACTTCCGCTCTTTAATTAAGCCTTGCTTCACGGGGCTCTTTGAATATTCTAGAAAACATGATCTACTCTAGTGATTAAGCCTTGTGAAAGCCTTGTGTCGCAGATTTTACAACCTACAATTAAAAGACAGAAATAAAATTAATAACATTCTTTGAATCTGTATAACAACTTTCAAACCACTGCGCCATTCGACCATCCATATTTTAAAGTAACAAAACAGGCTACAGGTTTCGACATACCAATGTTGGATACAGGTTTCGTCATACCAATGTAATTCAATATCAAACGTTTGCAAGGTCAAATAATTGCACTCAGTAATGTCCAAGCTATGAGCTCTTCTATGCACCATTTTTTCGGATAAGGTTTTCCCGGTATGAGTTCATATTTCGAGCATAATATGCCATCGAGGCTGCCGAATATAAGAAAATGGTATTAGTCGTTTAGGTAAATGGCCAAATCTTCACTACTATTACATAAAATATGGGTCTTGATTACAGGGGACTTAAAACTTGACTAAAGAAATATGGGATTAGTTCACCATAGCCTTGTAGACAAACAAGCGTTAGTCTAAGTACGGCCTCGATGGCGTAGTGGTAAGTGTAATCGACTGCCACGCCTGAGACCGCGGGTTTGATTCCCGCACAAGTCAAAAATTTGTGTGCAATAACATAGATGTTTATCTTGGTTTGGGTGTTTCTATGTATAATACGTACTTATTTACAAAAAAAAAGTATATAATATATGTATGTTTATCCATTGTCTAGTACCTACCCATAGTACAAGCTCTACTTAGTTTGGGCTAGATAGTGTTGTGTGTATGTGATACAATATTATTATATACGTGACACAACAAAGAATCACAATAAATTGTAATATTCACCGTCAGTATGCAGACAGTATCCAATTTAAATATTAGGTAGCTATATTTTATGTAAAATTACTACCAGTCCAAATCTTTATGTAAATCATGTACCCATTTTGATGTTCTAACATAATCTATGTTCAATGATATAACAGTGTCACAGCTATTGTAATAATCAGTTGTGCGTAAATATTATATAAAACGGTGGTATAACAGCTGACTAGATGTGCCCGGGGTTTCACTCGAGTTTATGGTTACTGCGTCGCCCCCGTGGTTTGTAGCGTGATGTTATATAGCCTATAGCATTCCTCGATAAATAGGCTATCCAACACTAAAAAAATTTCAATTCAAAATAGTAGTTCCTGAGATTAGCGCGTTCAAACAAACAAGCAAACAAACTCTTCAGCTTTATAATCTTCTTATATATAAAATTCTCGTATCACAATGTTAGTTACCATACTCCTCCGAAACGGCTTGACCGATTTTTATGAAATTTTATATGCATATTTAGTAGGTCTGAGAATCGGCTACTATCTATTTTTTTACCCCTTAGTGATAAAGTAAACATAAAGAAAGAAAAATTACTTTTGACAGAACGAAGTCTGTCCGGGCTGCTAGTATTAGTATAGATAGAATAACAGCAGCCATAGCCAACCGTTGGACTGCAACGCAGAGGTCTCGAGTTCGATCCCAAGGCGCGCACCTCTGACTTTTCGAAGTTATGTGCGTATTAAATAGTTAATTATCGCTTGCTTTAACGGTGAAGGAAAACATCGTGAAGAAACCTGCGTGTCTATAAGAGTTCTCAACAATGTTCTCGAAGATATCTGAAGTCTGCCAACCCCACTAGGCCAGCGTGGTGGACTATGGCCTAAGCCTTTTTATCCTAATAAATATTATAAATGCGAATGTGAGTTTGTTTGTTACACTTTCACTCCTTAACTACGACCGATCATCATGAAATTTCGCATACCTAGTCTACCGTGGTAATCGAGAGGGCAGCTGGAGCAAAAGATGACATTTTTACAATAAAGAATTTACATTATATTTTTTGATCCTATGTTATAACAATAACCAAAAGTCTCTAACAACAAATCAAATCTAACCAAAGCAAATCAAACATTTATTTGCATATTTCAGGTACCTACATCAAGTTGGTAAATGTTGAAAGATCATAGTTTACAACTTAGAAAAATAATAATAAGAAGTCAATAACAAAACTGGGTTTATTATCGATCCGCAAGAATATTTATATTATTATCAAATTAATCTTTATTTGCAAATCGCGGCTTTCCCGCGCTTACCAAAACCAAAGATTATATAATTATCTCTTTTATTCTCAAACCAATAACCAGGCGGCTAATGTTGCCAGTCTAACAATTAACTATTGGTATTATAATATATTATAAATATAGACTGAATATATAAATTAGTACAATTATTTAAAGGAAGCTTACAATAGTGAGTATATTTATATATACTTTAAATTCTTTTGAAGTTATCTTCAAAAGAAGTGTGCAAATGTTAGTTACGTACCTATATGCAACATTCAAATCATAATCATCTAATCCATTAAAACTGACAAGTATAATTATTTTAAATACTTATAAATAACATATATGATACTAGCTGTCCTGACAGACGTCGTCCTGTACACAAGAAAAAAAAACCCCCAAATCTATACCATCCTCGAATCCACATGAACACACACAAATTTTTTTATCAAAATCGGTGAAGCCGTTTAGGTGGATTTCAGTGACATACATACGTACAGTAGAATTATATATATAAAGATGTGTCCATAGAAAATTCGTTTATACGATATAAAATATTAATCACAATAATATTGCAAGGTTAAATAATTAGTATGATTGTTGAAAATTAATAATAATATCAAATTGTCAAATATTATGTTATGTCATATAGTCGAATATTAAAAAGAGAAATACTAATTGGAATAATCAGATTCATAATAAAAAGATATATTATTAAAATAAAATGTAAGAATGTATACATCTCAAGAGGCTCGCGTTAGACAGCTAGATAAGTCTCTAATATAAAAAAATGCCCGAACCAAAAGTAAGTTTTAAAGCACAAGCTTTAGCCATGGAGCCAATGATACAGACTTCCTTTTATTAAACAAATCTAAGGCAACCAACCTAGAACAGGTTTTCTAAAACTTGTTCTGCTAACCTGTTAGAAAATAACACACATTATTAGCTTGATTCAATCTATCAACGTTCTATCCTTCCAAAGGTCGAATTTAAAATACTAAACGCAGGTTTCAAAAACCTTTATCATTCACAACATTTTGCCCATCATCATCATCACCATCAGGCTATAATAGTCCACTGCTGGACATAGCCCTCCCCTAATGAGCGCCATAGCGCCCTGTCTTCAGCTTGCCGCATCCAGCATCTGCCTGCAGTCTTCCGCAGATCGTCATCCCACCTGGTCGGAGGGCGTCCTACACTACGTTTGCCGAGTCGCGGTTTCCACTCAAGAACACGTTTACCCCAGCGGTTGTCGATTTTGCCCATGGCTTCGCTCTATTAATTGAGATGTTGACAATAAATTTCTATCAGTCAGGAAACCACAGGTTTAATCTAGTTCGGTCAAACAAAATGCGGCGATGCTAGAATAGATCGTAGGATAATTCAATTTTACGCATATATAACGACTAGATAAGCCCACGGTTTCACCCGCGTTTATGATTACTGCGCCGCCCTTGTGGGTCGTAGCGTGATGTTTTATAGCCTATAGCCTTCCTCAATAAATGAGTTATTCAACACTAAAATAATTTTTCAATTCGAACCAGTAGTTCCTGAGATTAGCGCGTTCAAACAAACAAACAAACTCTTCAGCTTTATAATATTAGTATAGATTATATTTTTTCATTACAATTATACGCATAGTTAGTCGTTAGTGCAATGGAGTGTGGATGGCGTCCTGTGCAGCTACTGAGAGTTTCTTGTCAGAACACACAACCCTGGCATCGAACCCATCGAGATCAACCCTACTGGACCATCGAAGTAGTCAATTCAATCAAACTATTAGTTTCGAATGGTTTATAACAGACATATTCACGGGGTGACTAACTACTGTAACATTTGTCGGCACATCTAGTCGTTATATATGCGTAAAATTGAATTATCCTACGATCTACCCTAGCATCGCCGCATTCATTAGGGATCCTTTCTTTTCATAATGTTTTCCCCTAATATACTTTGGCATAACTAGTACGCCATAATTTTATTTACATAATAATACCTTGCCATAATTTTCTTTGGCATACAGTTAATGTTGACATAATTATCTTAGTAGCCAACGGAATTGTAATCAAACCAGTTGTGATAATATACAGTCCAACTTTAAAATTACGCTTAAACAAATTTACGCGTAAGCTATTATGCGTATATATATTATGCGTAAATATAATTAGGACAAACAAATGTATACCATGTTATATTATGTCTTAAAATTTAATAAAATGGGTAGTGCACTCATTATTTTATGACATATAACCATTGACGCATCTAGGGTGGTGGGTGCTTAAACTGCGATGAAATACACGCACCCATACCAGGGCTGGGCTTTAAACAATTTCGGGGTAGGCGGGTCCCACCAGGCTCCCCTTGAAATGCCAATGTAGATAATACTTTAATTTGTTTTGGCAGTACAAAAGGTGAATAAAAGGGAGTGGCTGCACTTCGGTGCATTAAAGACCACTTGTTACAACCTGTGTGAGGGAGACACGGTTCAGATAACAAGATACATAATAATATCAGCCCTGTATTAAACTGTCCCACTGCAGGGCCTGTGCCCACAGACTTAGAAGTGCCCTGTTCTCAGTGTGAGAAGGGTTACTCCTAGGGTTGCCAACCGTACTATAATATATAGTATTGTACTATATTTCGAGTCTGCGTACTATATACTGTTGAAGAAATGTATAGTATGCAAAAAAACTATATTTCAACAACGAAATACAACAAATAAAAACCTTCATGTAAAAAAATTATAACTGATACGAAAGCATGCATCCGTACTCGTCGTGCACAATCCGTTTCGCATGTATCCGTAATGTCCAATTAACAAGATCAAACAAATTTAAAAAAGTCAGTAATAAATCAATGATCTCTTTTTTATACTATATTTTTTATAAATGTACTATTTTGTGTTATAGTTTATTTTCAAAATACTATATTTCGTCAGAAACATGTTGGCAACCCTAGTCACACCATATATATATAGTAGTTACACAATAGTCTACCATGCTGGCCCAGTGCGGGTTGGCAGACTTCACATGTTTTCGAGAACATTATGGAGAACTCTGAGACATGCAGGTTTGGTCATGATGTTTTTCGTTTAAGCACATGATAATTTACTATTTAATGTGCACATAAAATAATATATTTAAAACAATATATAATAATAATTTATAGCCTTTATTATTCCCAAGTCACTTGGGGTCGGCTTTTCTGGTCTAAACGGATTTGACTGGATATCAGTTTTTACACGGAGCGGCTGCCACCTGACCTCCGCAACCTAAAGGCTAAAGATACCCTAAGGCTAGACCAGTGTCAGGATATTATAGGACACTGACTTCCCAATAACGATCGTCATAGATGTTCATGGCAGCCGGGACCGACGGCTTAACATGCTCTCCAAGGCACGGAGCAGGCGATAATTGTCAATCAATACGCACATAATTTCGAAAAGTCATATAACTTCCGAAAGTCAGAGATGCGCGGCGTGAGTTCGAACTCAAGACCCTCTGCATTGTAGTCTGTTGGTTTCCTCACTGAGCTAGCGATAGCTCAGTGGGGAGACCAACATTTGATACTTATACTCTCACTCTCTCTCACTATACTAAAATATGTAAAGATGTTTGGTTCTTTGTTACGCAATCATGCATAAACTATTGGACGGATTTGGATGAATCTTGGCGCACAAATAGACCGCGTACTCTCTACTCCACGCGTTCCCGAGATAAAGAGTCTTGACAGACAGACAGACGGACGGACAACAATGTGATCCTATAAGGATTCCGTTTTTCCTATTGAAGTACGGAACCCTAAAAAGCACTTCAGTGTATTACTACAAACAGTTACACTGCAAGGCTATGCGATGCTGCATGCTTTGTATTTGGCACTCAACTACGCTAATTTTAACTATAGAACTGTGTTACTTTCAAACGTCATTAAAAAAATAGAACTATGTCTCAAATATATTTGACTTCACGAATGGCGTAGTGGTTTAAGTGGTTGCCTCGTCACTGTCGCCGCGCCGAGTGTTGTGGGTTCGAATCCTACACGAAACAATAATTTGTGTGATGCACATATAGTTCATCGTTAGTTCCAAGTCTGGATGTTCTTTATGTTCGTTGTTTGAATGTTTGTAAAGTGTCCCGCGACACAGTTTATTCCTAAATCGGGGAATAGTCTTTTATAAAGAGAAAACAATAATCTATATTTTAATGTATCTGTATATAAAAACTTACCGACGTATTGAATTTCTTTATTAAAATACTCAGCGAATCATCCTTTCAGCTGATTCGGCCATGTGCAAAGCGCGATTTTCATTCAATACCTCTTCGACCTCTCTTACAAGGTCTTGATCCTCAAACTGTCTATCTCCTTCTCCCTCTATTTGCGTTACAACAGTGAAACGTACTTGAAGGTTGATATCACGTAAATGGCTTCTAACATTATTGAATACTTTGTCAGCGCTTGGCATATTCATCCATCGTTTGACAACATAAGAGTTAGGATATCCTCGTTGTCTTTGCTCGATGATTCCCTCAAAAAGATTTTCCTGACATTTTACAAAGCGCCATTTCCTGTTCTCGAGCTTGATAATTGCCATACACCGTATTATGTTCAAGTCGTTGTTTTCTGGAGGGACCTGGGGTGCCATATAAAGCAATGGCTTGCGTATATTACGCAATTCTTCAATCATTTCCTCGCGTATGTAATTGTTTATCCACCGTTTTTCATATTGGGCGAATAGCACCCAAATCTGCTTGAGAAACCAGTACCATTGATAAAAATCTTTGGTTATTTCATTGTTTATTTTCATAAGCAAAACCTCAAAATCTACGTCCGACAATTCCAATAACCATCATCATTGTTATAAGGAATTTGATGCTCGTTTAACACCGCGAGCAATCTTCCTTTTTTCTGTCCATAGTTACCAGTAAATCCAACCCAATCAAGTTGGTGCTCTTCAATTCTCACCAAGATCCTATTTTCATTAAGTATGTCAAAGATTTTCTCATGTGTTTCAATGTCCAAATTAAAGATGTCCTGGCACACGGTACGAAATGATGGTCGTTCTCCTAATTCCCATTGTGCCACATCTCTGTTTTCCTTAAGTTGATAGACAGGCACCACCATATCTGGGTCCATGATGGCGAAGTTATTATCATAAACTGACTGGTTTGAGCACTGAGTACGCGGTTATTGAGCGGAATGATAGTTAACAACTGCGATTGAGACTTATAAAGCTTAGCTACATGTGATAATGTTCATTATCACATAGCCATAATGACTTAGGCGCTGATAGCATTGAAATGGATTGTAAACAGTTTGTGTTCAAAATCTATAATTTTGTTAAAGTATAAAATTCATATAGTATGTATGATTACCATCATAAATACTAATGTAGTATTTAAAACATTTAATCATATAATAAGGGTATTTTAATAAAAAAATACTTTTATGTACGTATTCTAATAAAGTTTAGTACATATTATTATATGATGCACTGTAAAATTTTCTTGCTAAGTAAAATTTTTGTATACGATGAGTTTCTTAGAAATTGATTAAAATGTGTATTGCCTTGAAAAAAACGAATGATATTTAGTAACTGCAACTCTTAATAGATATTGTTTGTAATACAAACGAACTCAAAAATATGCGCTGTATAAACTTTATAATAATAATATAATAATAATAAACTTTATTTATGAAATGAGATTGTAGCTTACATAGTATTTGTTACAAGGATATTATTTGTATCATATCATAACAATAAATTGTTTATTCCACAATATAATGTAGTCTACAATAAAACTGGGTGGAGTACTGTTATCCTAGAAAGGCTACTGGGTAGCCTGTGTTTAGGAGTTACAGTGCCAATCCCCTATTGGTTATCATCGATATTTATATTGCGTATTCGTGCGTAAATTAATACAATAATCTTTAAGTAATCGCATTTCTTTATAAAATTTGAACATACATGATGTTTTCTGTGCATGTTTTGTTTGATAATGTGTGTGAGCGTGTGTGCATAGGTGCATGTGTGTGTGCACGGGTGTGTCTGTGTGTGCACGGGTGTGTCTGTGTGTGTGTTTGTGTGTGTGAGTGTGTGTGTGTGTGTGTGTGTGTGTGTGTGTGTGTGTGTGTGTGTGTGTGTGTGTGTGTGTGTGAGAGTGATGTCACACATACACTTTGAACCTAATATCGATAAAATCAGATTAAAATTTAATAAAAATGTCACGCAGAGGACTCGAATTCGATCCCCGGGCACGCATCTCTGACATTTCGAAATTATGGGCGTATTTAAATTACTTACATTTAAAACGTTATGTGTTCTTTATTGTATTTCGTTCATTGCAACCATCACTTGCGATCGAGAGGTCAATGATTCGACCTTGTAACTGACGTGAACCACAACCTACTAATAACTAATATTATAAATGCGAAAGTAAGTTTGTTTGTTATGCTTTCACGCTTTACCTACGTAACGGATCAACACGAAATTTCCTATTCGCGTTGCCAAGGGAACAGAAAGGATACAGGGTTCCTTTTATCAACAAACAAGTGAGAATCGGCAATGAATTGCCATAAATCTTAGAGTTCGAAAAAATGGTTCAAGTAATATGCCAAGGTCACGTGATCTTGAGATCAGAGGTCAAAGTTCATAGTCATTTCGGGGTATATCGACTATGCTGAGTCGAATGGCGTTGACCGCAAGTCTCTAGCTCTTACGGCTCTTTAGTTGAAAGTTGTATAACAGACAGACGGACGGACGGACAAAGCTGTGTTGTATAAGAGTATTTTCCAACTCTAAAAAGTACTATTACTAACGCTTTACGCAAGCTAAGCCGCAGACAAAATCTAGTCTAACATGAATTAATCTATGACAAATGCACCATTCTAGACCATAGTATTATACTGTTCTGGACGAATATTTATATTTAAAATGCGGACCATTCCAGACCGTTTTGTTCAAACATTTGTCATTCAAATAAAGTATCTATCTGGACCAGTATGCTGTCCAAACCAATGTCAGGTCAGGTGATTTTTATTTTGGGACCATGCCGGACCAGATTTGTTAATCTTTTTTTATAGTGGGAGCTAGCATTCCTTTTTTTAAGTTCAGACTATTTCAGTATATACTTTTCTAGAAGGTGATTCTGGTAGAAGTTGCAGCGGACCAATCGAAGCGCCGAACGTCATAATAAATGTTTCGATCGGCACCCTGATCACGTATGAAAATGTGTGCCTAGTGTGAGTTGTTTTTACGTTAACTCGTTCAAAACGTTTACTTCGTTTGGCTCTCTAGTTGGTTAAGAGCTTGGAGCGGGCCAATCGGAGTGCCGAACGTCATAAGCGTGTCGATCGCGTTAACGTAAAATAAAACTCACACTATAATATATTATAAAAAGTAATTTTTGATGGTAACGTATTAACAACTGGATTGTCTATTTCAAGTATACTCATGAACTTGATATGTTATCAATTGATATTGTAATCGAAGCTCAAGTATGTTGTCTAGATTAAATTGTAAACGCGAGATTTTACCATTTGTTATTAAAGGTAACTGTTACTAACCACTACGCTATCGAGGCCGACGAATGGACTTTAGTGGACATGACAAACAGTGAACACGTCAACGGCATTACTCGGAATGCATTTTCCTTAACTACATACCTTCATTTTAAGGATTTGCGTTACGTCCATTTAATCAACCGTAGCGTCGATTTTCAGACTAACGTCAGTATTAAATACATCAGATAATAACTGCATGACCTGATTTGTATCCATATAATCTATACTAATATTATAAAGCTGAAGAGTTTGATTGTTTGGTTGAACGCGCTAATCTCAGAAACTACTAGGCCGAATTGAAAAATTCTTTTAGTTTTGGATAGCCTATTTATCGAGGAAGGCTATAGGCTATATCACGCTACGACCAATAGGAGCGGAGGAGCAATGAAAAATGTTGCAAAATCGGGGTAAATTCACTTATGTAAAGATGACGAAGTTGCGCGAGTAAGTCGAGTCGCACAACTTACTAGCCAGTAATACTAGATTTTGTCCGCAGCTTCGCCTGCGATAGTGTGGATTTATGTAAAGATAGAATGTTAGTAGTCTATATGATATTCTGATGTATAAACAATAATACTGTAAAGTTTAACCAAATTCGGTCGGTAGTATTTTCGTGATAAAGTAACTAACATCCATCCATCGATCCTCACAAAGTTTCACATTTGTAATATAGTAGGAACAGCAATGTTTGTTTGAACAAACTGTCCCATTACTGGACAAGAGCCTGTCAGAATGAGAAAGGTCAGGCCGTAGCGCTGCCGCGCTAACGAAGAGGGCAATAACTCGATTTTGGTCAATTTTGAATTATATATATACATATATATATTTGGAATCGGCGAATCGAGATCTATAATTCTGTATAAGTAACTTTTCATAAATCCTTTAGGAACCTGATTTTACAGTTAGCAAGAATACAATAGGTAACTAAAGCTTACTAATCAAAAATACAATAATCATACATCAGTTTTAAACCATGCATGATTTCTAACATTTATTCGCTAGTCATAAATACAATATATGTGAGTTATTGTACTTATGATTAGTGTATCCCAATAATTTACTGAGATAATACTCAGGTTTCACAATAAAATATTTTGTTATTGTATTTATGATTAGCAAAGCTATTCAAAAGAAACCTATGTCTGCAATCAAAGCTAAAATATAATTACTAGTTATTGCGTATTATTAGTAAGACTATGCAACGAGGAGTTCAGCGATGGTGTTGTTGCGGGGTGTAAGGGGAAGTGAAACACGATAGTTTTCCGTTTTGCTTTGCCAGTCGCGTCGCTACAACGGGGCTAGATCCACGTCGCTTTTGTGTTTGCGGCGAATGATATACACGGTAAGTAAGCATTCCTTTTACTTAACATGAATAAAAAACGTGTACTACACATTTGGTAATATAGTCAACGTTTTATCTTTTTATGAATATGAGGGTAGGTATGTTTTTTTTACTTTATGGTGGGATACCTACTCGGAGAGAGCATGATATCTTTCTAAAAAAGAACCATTACATTTAAGTTACTATCTTCTTCACTAAAAGCGAGTTTGACATATGGCTCGATTTTTAAACCCCCGTCTCTAAAGAGGGATGTTGTAATTTGACTGTTGATGTTATAATGTGTCTGTTTGTGTGTCTGTGTGTCTGCCTGTGGCATCGTAGCGCCTAAGCGAATGGACCGATTTTTCTGTAAAAGCTGGCGTGTAGGAGGTGGTTCGAAGCTATAATTTATGAAAATCTGTTCAGGCGTTTAAAAGTTATCAGCCCTTTTCTAGTTGATGAATAGTAGTGCGCATATTCCACAAGTTGGATCGAGTTAATATTTGGTAATGTATTTGCCGTGGTCACAAGCTGACTGACCAGACTTGACTGGTCAGCTTATGACTACAGCCGGTGTATCCTGGTCGAAACGTCAAACACATAAGGTAACAATATGCAAGTTCGTGTTGATTCCCGTTACGAATTAATGTTATGTATTTCATTGTTATGTATATCAAACATGTAATAATATGTAACACTTCGCGTTCGTGCTACTAACCGTTGAGGAGTGCCCTCTTTAGGAGACAATCGTGGCTGCAGCGTCACTTTGATGTTACTATGTTCTTTGAATATCATTTACGTAACCGATTACCAAATCTTAACTCGTTAAGAATTAAAGTTATATCATGCAACGCGAAAGTTTAAATGTTATTAATGAAATACATAATTAAATAAATAAATAACTAAATACATATAAACGAGTCGAGGGGTATTTTAAATTTAATACTTGTTATAGTAATTTAGCTATGGACTTGAATTTGTATGTCAGTGTGTACGTTAATATTAGAAAACTAGATATTACTTTCACTCCAGTTCTATAGGAGTGCATTTTTCTACCATTGTTAAAGTTTTACACTTTTAAATATTTCATTTCAGGCAACAATGTCTCGGAGGGTTCTGATTTTGGCCTTGGATTTGCCTATACAAAATAAGGCGACAATATCTTCTCCACCAGAGACTGCACACATACTTTCTCTACAAGAGACTGCACACAAACCTTCAGCAGAGACTGCACACAGACCTTCTTCGCCAGAGACTGCACTCAAACCTTCTTCAGCAGATACTGTATACAAACCTTCATCAGCACAGACTGCATACAAACCTCCTTCTCCAGAAGACTTTAATTACTATTGTATTACTGCCATTGAAACATTGCCATCACAGTCAAATATTTCGAGCCCGTACACTGGTTTCCGATTTTTTCATGTTTGAAGACTTTTCATCACAGCATAAAATTAGAAATATCGATACCAAGGGTACACCCTAAAGTACACTTTAAGAATATAATGTCTGTGAAAGCCCAGAAAAGGCAGGACATTATAAATTTTAAAAAAATCTGGCACCAGAGTCATGAAAGGAACTTGATATCCCCTAAATGAAAATTTAAAAAAAAACAAATTCTTTTCAAATGCTGAGAAGTGCTGCATAAGACTTGTGACATTTTTTTTTATAACAACTTTGGAGAAGTTATTTTAGTTAAACAAACTTTTTGTTATGAACATGTATGATTATTTTAAATAAATACTTTTTTAACAAAGTTGAGTATTGCTTTTTATTTCATTGGGTTCACCGACTAGGTTACTGTGTTTCTAACGATAAACGCAATTACTATATCCGTTATTGTATTTATCGTGAAAATATTGAAACAATTTCTGTAAGTGTTTACTTAGAACTGCAATATCTAGGTTCGCTAACGGTAAATATAATAAGTAATATAGTTATTGTATCTATGACTAGTCACGATAGTTTAATCAATTAAACATTTCTAATTATGAGCATTATTTCCTCGATATCAGACCTTAAGCTTCATATTTTTCAGGTCATATATATATTTTATTTATTTTTTATTTGATCTTCTTTCAATTAGTACAAATTTCATGAAGATGGGTTCACTATTACACAAAAGGAACAAAGTTCAAAACTTTGAGCGCGTTTTTCTCGAAAGCTATAAAATCGAGTTATTGTATAGACTATTCCAATAGAATTTGAGAAAAAGGTAAACAACTTTTAGTGACCCTTTAACATAAAATATTTTACTGTAAAATAAATTTATGGATATTTATCATAATAAGGACTTTCATACGGCTTATTGTATTCATTAACTACTTTTCAAAGAGAGTTTGAATTTTCTAAATAACTTTATATTTCATTAGGCATGAAACGATTATTTACATAACAGTAATTCTATTGGGACAGTATATACTCTTCGTTAGCCCGGCAGCGCAGCGGCCCAGTGCAGGTTGGCAGACTTCACATATCTTCGATAACATTATGGAGAAGTGACAGACAAGCAGGTTTCTTCATAAAACTGAACTGGATTATCTTCGCCTTTATATAGATTCTTGTTAATATCTCCAGCTGAGCTAACATGGTTGTACTAAGAGTAAGCTTGCGTAGTGTAAAGGAATGTACTACGTTACCCTATTTATAATTTTTACCACTCTCTCCTCTGCCAAGGTGACGCGTAGTAAATGAAAAACCTCCTTCAGCCTCTCTATTTTTTACTCCCTGAACGGGTCACGTAGTATGGGTCATTTCGGGTTGCGCACCTCTGTCTTTCGGAAGTTATATGACTTTTCGAAATTACGTGCGTATTGATTGACAATTATCGCCTGCTCCGTGCCTCGGAGAGCACGTTAAGCCGTCGGTCCGGGCTGCCATGAACATCTATGGCAGTCGTTATTGGGAGAGTGTCGACACAAAAGATCCCACTGTGTCGAAGTGTCACCGATCTACACTGATTGCCCCCCACATAAGATACATACATGGGTTCATTTCCTAATGTGTGGAATCCAGATGGATGAATAAAATGAATGCACTTATATAGAATCAGCTGTTGCCCGCGGCTGCGCTTGCGTAAAAGTAGATTAGGTTATGTAAGCAACAGTACTTTAAAAAAAATATAGCATATGTTACTCGCTTATAATACAGCTTACTAATAGTGAAAGAATTTTTAGAATCAGTTAACTATTATTTAAGCTAAACCGTTACAAACAAACAAATAACAATATAAAACAAAAATCCTGGTTATAATATTAGTATACATGTATTTTACCTCCACATTACCTGTCCCCATAACACTCCATAACACAAGGAATTGATTATTGATTCATCTATGGTACACGACCTCGTCACGGTAAGTGCCGCAAGGTCAACGACCTGTGAGATTTGACGAACTTCTAACTAAGTACAAATAGATTCGTAGCATTAGGTACAGTTCAGTTTTGTTCACTTTTAAATTTAAGTAAAAACACACGTATTTAAACTACACTATACGGAACTAGCTTCTGCCCGCGGCTTCGCTCGCCTAGAAGTAGATTAGGTTAGCCCCAGTACTTTTTTTATAAATAAAATTATGTCAACGTTACTTGCTGATAATATAGCCTTCCAATAGTGAAATAATTTCATTATTCGGTTGGGTAGTTTTTGAGTTAAATCCTTACGAACAAACAAAAAAACAAATCTTTCTTGTTTATAATATTAGTATAGATTTATAATATTTTCCTAATTTATTAGGGAAATACCCGTAAAAGAGAAACAAATAATAATAATAACCCCTCTGGGGCAGTCGTTATCGCATCATGACACTAATGCACTCACATACATATATGTATATACTAATAAAATACAGAAAAAAAAAAGCTATATATGTATATATATAAACCTCCTGCCTTCATTGGCATGACAGCCACATCTAGCTGTATTTGTGTTTGTTACTTTAGATCCGTGTTTGCTTGGTTGGTGATGTTGACAGTGATACGTTTAACATAAAATTATAAGTTTACCCACTTTATGTTTATATACCTAAAGTTTTACTTTCGTCTATTTTTCTGTACCCTCATTTATTGTAAATATGGATTCTCAGTAAGTGAATTATTGTAATTCTTATGAGAATAAAGTTCTTTAACCAGATGCGACCTCGAAGGGCATAGTACTCTAGCTTTAAAATACCATCTTCACCTTGTGATATAAACAAAAAATGTATCACCGAGTTTACTTAAAGCGCACAAACCGCAGGGCAGCTTGTGACGAACTAAATGTGAGTTGCGATACTACGGTCCTGAATGCCTCAGAGAGTCGGTTAGGGCTTCGTCCCCGGCTTCCATTCGCTGGTTGGCTGGGGCGGAACTTCAGGAGCGCCCGTAGGGCTCTCAACCCTGGCTTGCCTTAGTCGACCGGTTAGAGGGGGGCCGCTAGAGCTATATGCTTGGGGATGGAAGTGTCATTTTCAAGGGCATAACTACGGGGCAACCCGCTCCGGGTCTCCGTTGTCACGAGATCCGTGATGGTGAAACCGGCGCCGCACCGCTCGACATCCCTAGCCGCTCATACCGGTGTTGCCTTCTTCTGCCTTTAAGGCTTGTATGCCTATAGTGGTTATTTCAGGGTGCCCATCTAGTGAGTCCATCTGCCCCTCCGATTGATGCTATTAGAGTATTCAGGGCAGACGCCATTTTTCATCCATATTTTTCATTATACCAGCCCATCAAACACCCATGCCCATAACCCAGATTTATTAGGTTCCATATGTAGCAAGAGTCTCCTACACTTGCCGCGACTAGTGTCTCTATAAGTGTCCCATCTCCCTCTAAATTAAAACTCTCGAAGGGCCTCTGTGTGTTGGAACCATGTCCCCGTGTAAGCTTCCCAAAGGGCCGGGTTTTTCCTAACGCATTAGGAAAATACCCGTGAAAGAGAAACAAATAATAATGATACTCTATTTGTTTCTCTTTCACGGGTATTTCCCTAATACATTAGGAAAATACCCGGCCCTTTGGGAGTCTTATACGGAGACATGGGTCTAACGTGAAGTGGCCCTTCGAGAGTTTTAATCCAAGGTGGAATGGAACACCTACAGTGGCACTAGCCGCAGCAAGCGTAGAACTGTTGCTACATATATTATTATTATTAAATTTTCTTAAGACTAACTCTAAGCCAATTACAGAGTTCCACGACAATCGAATATGAGGTAGAAAATTGTGATTTCTAAGTAAGTTCACTAAGTAATACTAAGAGATTTTTATAATAAGAAAGATTGTCAGTAACAGGCATTTACGATCAGGTCACCAATAATCCTACTTTTGAATATATTTTAGACAAAAAGAAATCATCAAAGACATCAACTTCGCTGCTTCTATTGTTGTTGTATTCCTAGTACGTGTTAAAGGTGTATTGAACTGAATGGTGGATAAGAGCTTAGGGCTGTCAAAGCCACCACATACAATACATCAAATAAGAAACTCATATCCAGCATAACGCGTCTGTCAACAAGAGGCAAAAGTCGATAGTACCTGCAATTGTCTACTGCTATGCATAACCATTAGGAATAAATCCTGGGTCGCGGGGATTGTTGTACTTGCTGTTGTTTCTAAATATAGATTGGCAATTATTAATTTAATTAAATGCAATACAGAACTCTTACATATACCCAATGTCATGTTGTTTTTTTTTACGAATTAGCAAAAGTTTTGTGATCTCTACCATGAATTTTATATTGCTGAGAGCATTATTCAATAATAAAGATACATATTACCTTTTAGCTTATAAACGTCAATTTATTTAGTATAAATCATCTTAATGATGCTAACGACTTGAGGTAATGAACTGTGCTCTTTTAATCACAATGGCGACCAAGCGATACTCATACACACACAAACTGACATATTAGGGTTGGCAACTTCACAAGGTCATATATCACGAACGCATGTGCAGAAAGTCCTACAGAGTAGATGGGATAAAAATATGTATATTTGGCGGCGAAAAATTAAAATATTAATTACTCATTTATTTTGTAACCAATTTTAATACTGTTAGCAAAACTAGATTTCTTTTGATTAGTTACTATATGGATGAGAAACGATTTCATGTAGCAGAGATGAGAATGTTACGATGGATGTGTGGAGTTACGAGAATGGACAGAATTAGGAATGAATACGTAAGAGGTAGTCTGAAAGTGGTGCCCATAGACGAGAAGTTGAAAGGAAATCGTTTGGCTGGGTATGGGCAATGGACATATTATGCGAAGAGATGATACGTATGTAGGCAAGCAAGTGATGAATATGAGGGTAGAGGGACGAAAATGGAGAGGAAGGCCAAGGAAAAGATGGATGGACTGTGTGAGGATGGATATGAAAGGGAAAGGAGTAAATGATCAGATGACGGATGACAGAAAAGTATGGAAGCGAAGAACATACTGCGCCGACCCCAAATAAATTGGGACTAGGGCAAGAGGATAATGATGGTTACTATGTTTTGTCGTAAATTAACAAAAACAGCAATCATCATGTAATTATAGCGAATTGAAATAACGATAACGAATTAAACCATATAACTTTAAATACGAACTGTATAAAAGGTTGTTATTAATAAAATTTAGAGTTTATTCTCGACTTAAAAGTGAATTCTAAAATAACCTTTGCATTTTGTACAGAATCCACGAAATTAGATGTAGGACATATACAGCAACTTCATAGTTAAAGATATTTAGCAGGTAATCATTTTATTCATTGTAATTACGTATCACTTGCATAGTTGATTATAGTTGCTTGCATATTTCATTTGTATTTTCAGCTTATAGTAGAGACCTTTTAATCGAAATTATGTGCGTATTGGTTGATTGACAATTATCGCCTGCTCCGTGCCTCGGAGAGCATGTTAAGCCGTCGGTTCCGGCTGCCATGAATATCTATGGTAGTCGTTATTGGGAAGTCAGTGCCCTCTAATATCCTGACACCGGTCTAGCTTTAGTGTATCGTTAGCCTTCGGGTTGCGGAGGTCAGATGGCAGTCGCTCCGTAAAATCTGATATCCTGTCAAATCCGGTTAGACTAGAAAGCCAATCCCAAGTGAAGAAGAAGAAGAAGTAGAGACTTTTTAATGATTAAGTAGCTGACTACGACTACTGGTAAAAATGTAAAAATATATTGATCCGATCGCTTGGCAGCCCTAACACATATACACTAGAAGTGAAGTACGCATAGGTGCTATTGTTAATATGTGGGTGTAACGCAGTTTATACAGCTGTTTAGCAAACGCTTATAATATTTGCAAGCTTATTGTGCCTACACACAGATTATATCATACCTACGTATACACTATTTAAAAACGCCGTATCCCAATAGTTAAGAGGAAACACAAGGTCCGTTTGTACATACTGACGTAGTCCCCTGTTTCCTCCCTGGATAATGTCAGTAGAGCAATAAGTTTTTGCAATAAATGTATGGCCTCTATTGGCATGTCTCTATGTTTTCCTTTTTTTGATAAATTAATTATTAAAAGAAACATGAGCCTTCAAAAACCTCAAATATTGGGCAGCTTTTCCGCTGTTTTCAAACAACCAGAAAACAAATTTGACTAGATTATATAAAAAAAACATAGGAATACGACCAAAGCCTTTCTTTAATTTTTAAAGAAAAATTTTGGGTAACGAATCAGTTGACTACGAAATGTTGATTTTGTGTACTTTTAATAGGTATTTTCGGTCCAAGCTACAGTTGTCTCTATCACCCTCTGCGGGCACTGCGCGACAGCAATAGATTTTACAAATACCTATTTTTCAAATCTCTCGCTCCTTCGTGTTTCCTCTTAAGTCATTGGACTAACAATCACAACGTAGGAATCTAATTGTCAATTTGAAGGGTTTAGTATCCGAAAGGACCAACGGTACCCTATTACTAAGTACTTGGCTTACTAATAGATAAAGAGAGATGAAATTTCGACAGAGTGTGTATTTCTATTGCCGTTATAACACAAACAATAAAAGCCACATGTTAATATAAGCAATTAAAGGAACGGGCGACTTATTTTGTAGCGGTCTCCAAAATGCATTCAAAAACACAGCATTAAAAACATAATGGAAATATCCTAGACATGTAGATTGCTGTACGATATTTACCTTTACTTTAAAGATAGATAAATAACTACGCTGCACACGTAACCTCGAAAAATTCCCTTTACTTTAAAGATAGATAATTAACTATGCTGCACACGTAACCTCGAAAAATCAACATGTACTAGAACTCGATTGAACTCAAGAATTATGCTTGGCAGTTCGGTAGTGGCTTTCGTCATACTCATATGACTCATATGAGTCTACCCTTAGATATACATATGCCTCACATGAATCCACTAAATTCTCCTAAGGCACAGGTAGCCATCCGCTGACTTAGCAATCTGACTAGTTCTTACTGTGATATTTTAAGGTTACAAACTGCCTAACAGTCAATACTGTCATAGATTTCAGATTTATCGCACGAATGTACGAGGCGGATGCTAACGCTGGGATTCGTGCGTGAAAATTTACTTGTAGAAAATATAATGAACACTTTGCTAGAAAACAATCGTAACAGATATATGTACGTATACAAAATGTTCTGCATTCAAAACAGAGGGTGTGGTTTTATTTTCCCTATGAATATTTTACGTCGTGTTGATGCCAATCGTCTTGGTTAGATATCCGGATAAAGCAAAACTATTGTACTTCAGTAACAGCACTGAGTCTAGAAAAGTGTTCGATAGACGCAATAAGCTCATGCTCTAAGAACCTAAATATGGTAGTGTATCTGCTAGTACTGTATTGTATTCAAACATAACGCTTAGAACCACGGGACCAGCAAGGCTATACTGTTAATCCTAATTTATACCAATATTATAAAGCTGAAGAGTTTGTTTGTTTATTTGTTTGAAAAAAAGAGAAATTACTTAGAAATTACTGGTTCGAATTGAATAATTATTTTAGTGTTGGATAGCCCATTTATCGAGGAAGGCTATAAGGCTATATACCATCAAGTTACGAACAATAGGAGCAGCGCATCAATGGAAAATGTCGCAAAAACGGGCAATTTTCTTTTATGTGAAGCAGACGAAGTTGCGCGAGTCAGCTAGTCCTAACTAATATTATAAATGCGAATGTGAGTTTGTTTGTTACGTATTCGTCCCTTAATTACTCGACCGATCATCATGAAATTTCGCATATACGTTGTCAGGGGAACAGAAAAGGATACAGGGTAACAAAAATAACCTACCCTTCATCCAGGAAAAAGTACTGTTACTAGGTTAGGTTATCTACATTTACGCAAGCGAAGCCGTAAGTAATATCTAGTACAAAATAAAACGTTAGCCGTGACATTCGTAGTTACATTCAATGACCTTAACACTGACCTTGTTAAAGACGGCTCGCTGACTACATGTAAATCAAACGCTCTCTTTTTTAACATGAAGTGTTAATATGAACGTCAGTTCGCCAAGTGGTCGAAATTCAACCATAATTGATTTAAATTGAAGTTTGATCGTTATTAAGGTTTTATTGTCTTAACTATACCCTTATAATCACATTTCATTCAGTCACCTACTCCACATACTTACAATTATGTAATAATAATAATTAATAATAATAATAATTACATATTAATGTAACCATAGTTACGAAGAATTCTATGTGTCAAATGCGTGGTTGTGTGCGTGTAGTGTTTTTTCATTAATTTAATGCATATTTTATAAAAGTATTAACTGCAAATTTCGTAAAAAGGGGCACAAAGTTTTTGCTTCACTTATTAATATATAGATAATGCTTACAAGCTGTACTTTGAACAAGCATGCTATTTATAGCTCATAGCTCACTATTTAAATCGTGGTATAGATAACATGCTATTATTTAATGCTATTAAATAATGACGCAGCTGTAGTGCATGTGACAGCTATGCTTCAGATCTTGGATTCGATTTCCGAGTCGGGCAAACGGTCAAACTGTTCTTGGAATTATTTAAATTCTAAGTAGAACAGGATTTAGAACTGTACCTAGATGGCAATATACTTGCTCTCTTTTACTTTGAACATCGAAAAATCAGAGCTTGAGAAATGAATGACTTCGGGGTTATTATGAGGCTATGCATATAAATAATGATTAAAGCTGACGTGATTTGAAAATAAAACACGAATAGCGCATTGATTTATGTGATCATTATAATGCTGCACCGACTATTGCGGGCCCCATAACCGCCCGAGACAAAGTTATTGTGTAATTCAAAATCAATATATTAAAGTATTGAACGTTATTTAATATTGATATCTGCATTAAGTATTACATACGTTTACATATATATATCATTCGAATAATCAATTATGATTCGAACCAGTCACTATTTTAATGTTCATTGCTCTCGACGCAGGGTACATCTACATCGTTTTACGATAAAGCGATTTGTTCGTGTCTCGGAGAATATTTAACCAATGTTATTATTTTCATCTGTATTGTCCCACTGCAGGGCAAAAGGCTTCCTATCGTTTTTCACGTCTCCTTGTACGCTAGTTTGCACCAGTCTCTCTTATAGCTAACTATCATCTTACTACTATCATCACCTCGGTCCACCACGTTGCCGCTCAGCGCCATTTGGGATCAAGTCTGTGCTGATTTTAGTCCAATGCACCTCCGATATGCGACAAACGTGTCCGGAACAATCCTATTTGAGTTTTGCGGGTATCTGGGTGACCTCTGCGATCTGTGTTTTGGAGCGTATTATGAGTAATCGGTCTGTTAACCGTTCACCTAGGACACTATGCTCTATGGCTGGTTGACAAACCTGTAGCGCGGATCTTTGACTGGTCAGCCTCTGCTGTGCATTTGCTTATGCATTTATGTGCACCATATGTAAAAATGGGAAGAAAGCAGGAGACCTTGAACATAATTATATGTTCAAGGTCTCCTTTCATGAGATCCTGTATCGACCAGTAGCTCTTCTAGGCGTTTCCGATAAGTCAGGCAAATTCTTTGAACACCTCCTGAAAGACTACTTGACCTAAATAATATTTTTGGACATATGCAATCAATCGATTTTTTTTGTATTGAATAAATGACTAATGACTAATCGATGTAATGCGTGATAGTGATCGCGCCAATAGTGAATATGAATGATCGTTTCCGGATCATTATGTAGGTGGATCGGTAACAATAATCGCAATTAACTAACCCATGTTATGCGTTTACCAAAAAGCGTTGGCGCGAATACGGTCTAATGGCCCGGAATGAATGCGTTAATGGTCAGAAATTTTGTTTTATATTTGTACGTTAAATATTTTCGTGTAAATAATCTGTCGTAAGAGCTTATTTAGATATTGACATCAATGTTATGTATCATTCGCTGGAAAAAATTAAGCAGTGGCATCTATACTAATATTAGTTGTTCCCCGCGGATTCACCCACGTTTATGATAACTGCTCGATTGACGTGGCTCGTAGCGTGATGTTGTATAGCCTATCTCAGGCAATGAGCTATAAATATTTTTCAAATACGGCCATAAGTTTTAGGGATCAAGGCGCTCACATAAAAAATTAACGAATCCTTAGCTTTAGTATATTAGACTGTAAAGCTAACTTAATAGTTTGTATATACCGTTAAAAATGGTGCCTATATCATCAAACAACAATTTTTAAAAGCAGAGCAATAAACATAAATCTCGATACATATTGAAAATATTTTTTTACAGATAAACAGGTTTTTTATTAATAATGATATACATTCTAATATTTATTACTGATTTGATGAATTCAAATGCATTAAGTACTTCAATGTAATAACAAACGTATGATGTACAATTATTGTTTACATCGATTTATTTTACGTTACGATACGATGAATGAAAAATGAATTCGTCGAAAATGAAAGTGATGTGGCAATCTACAAAAGAGGTGCTGCCTGTATTCCGGTCTGTACCTGTTTCGCCGATGGGGTAGTCAAAAGTGGTTTCCAGCTACATTTTGCTACATATTATAAATACGAATGTGAGTTCGTTTGTTATGCTTTCACGCCTTGACTACTCGACCGATTATCATAAAATTTCGCATACACCTTGTCAGGGAACAGAAAAGGACATAGGGACATTTCATCCAAAAAATATTGTTCCTGAGGGTTAGAAAATTGACTGTCACTGACTGCCCTAGGTCAAAAAATGTTAATTTCAAATATTGTACACCGCAATGCGATTCCAATACTGCGCTCGTTTAATACAGGACATATCGTGGTTCTAAGAAACGGATAAAATACCGCACGACTCTATGAAAACAACTAATTTGCGCATTCTCGGTATGATTACGTCATTCAGGTTTCAGGTTTAAAATGGGGACGCTCCAACGCGATACTACCGAAGGCGAAGGTTAGACAATGTCCTATTTATATTAAATACCATACGGAAACATCACGCTCATATCGGCGAAATTATTAAGCAGAGAGATGATGACATTTTTTTTTTATGACAAGTCAGCCTCGATGGCTTAGTGGTTAGTGTAACTGACTGCCACGCCTGAGGTCGCGGGTTCGATTCCCGCATAAGTCAAACATTTGTGTGCATGAACATGGATGTTTGTCTTGGTCTGGGTGTTTCTATGTATAATATAGACGTATTTACAAAAAAAAAGTATCTATGTATGTTTATCCATTGTCTAGAACCCATAGTACAAGCTCTGCTTAGTTTGGGCTAGATGGTGTTGTGTGTATGTGGTAGAATATTATTATTATTATTATTTACCTCGTACCTTAACTACAACGTATCTTGTTCAACTTCTTTGAAATATTACTCAGCACAACCGTGATTGATAATACCACTGCTAAAGAGTTGGACTCGGTATGTATAAATTGCCAAACAGTACAAATGCCCGAGCAATGTCAAACAATAATAACACCAACTTATAACTTTAAAATATTAACACTAAACATCAGAAGTCTCGCTAAAAATTATGATACTTTTATCATTACTTTAAAAAGAATTGATATTCCCTTTGACTTATTAATTTTAACTGAGTGCTGGCTGGATAATTCTTCAGTAATACCACAAATGCCATCGTATACTAGTTTTAATACAAAAAAATGTATAAACCAGAATAGTGGTGTAGTGGTCTATGTTCGTGACACGATAAGTGCGTGTGTCACAGAGCCAGAAGTTGATGATGCCAATTTACTACAATTAAATTTAAATAACACAATTACAGTTTTCGCTATATATCGGCCGCCGTCGTTTAAAAATCTTAATAATTTTTTATGCTCACTCCATTGCGTTCTCGATAAATGTAAAAGTGGGTCGAACATGCAAATCCTTGTAGGTGATATAAATATCAACTTACTCTCAGCAGAATGTAGTCAGGATTTAGAGTATCTGTGCCTGACTGCAGAACACGGTCTTTTTCCTGCTATATCGAAACCAACTAGAGGAGAGGCATGTCTCGACCATATCTTTATAAATAAAATTAAAAATGTTATTGGTGTAGTCTGCCTATCTGATATAACGGATCATGACTTGGTTATGCTTGGTGTAACTGTTGACAGAACTGACAGGCATTGCCTGGATCGAACTGTGATTAGACGGAATATAGAGGCTATCAAAAACGAACTGCTTAATGCTGACGGGCTGCAACAGTTCGATAGTATAGATGTAAACCAACGAACGTCTAATTTTTGTGACCATTTAACCAATGTTGTAAACAAACATACACAGAAAACACGAATTAGCCACTCTAGATATAGCATAAAACCCTGGATCACGCCTGGACTCATCCGGTGCATGCAACATAGAGACCGTTTGCATCTTAAAACCAGAAAGTCACCAAATGACCATGTCTTGCGTTTAATTTACAGTCGATACAGGAACTTTTGTAACGATTTGTTGCATAAGTTAAAGGCTGAACATGATAACCAGGAACTCACGACTAATACAAAAAGCCCTAAAAGAATGTGGAAAGCCATAAAAAGCATATGTAACTTATCTGGAAATAAAAAAGAACCAAAAGAACTTTTAATGATCGATAGCAGCCCAGATCCAGTGCTTTCGCTAAACATATGCTGTAAATACTTTTCAACTGTGGGACAAAATTTGACTAACGATATTCTTTATAAATTACAATTAAGTCAGGAAGCACTATCATCTAAAATTAGTAGTAACCTAATAACTAACTCATTTTTTCTGCACCCCACTGACGAAAATGAAGTTGAGAGCCTAATATTATCATTGCAGAACGATAAAGCACCAGGTATTGACGGACTGACTAACACCTTGCTAAAAGAAATTAAAGACGTAATTATATCACCGTTAACTGAAATTTTCAACTTGAGTTTGCAATCGGGTGTCTTCCCTGATGCCTGGAAAACTGCTTCAATCACCCCAATCTATAAAAATGGCCCTAGAGATTCTCCAGAAAGCTACCGCCCTATTTCGTTACTTAATGCTTTTTCTAAAATACTGGAGAAACTAGTTAATAATAGGTTGATGAAATATATTGAAACCCATAATTTCATTTCTCCTAGGCAGTTCGGGTTTAGGAGATGTAAATCAACAGAGGAAGCCGTAACATTACTTACCTCAACGGTGTCATCTCATCTTGACAGAAGCAGGTTTAGCATAGGTGTATTTTTAGACTTGTCTAAAGCCTTTGATACCGTCTCAATACCGATACTACTGAAGAAGTTAGAATGCCAATTTGGAATACGTGGTATTGCATTGGAATGGTTCAAAAGTTATTTGACTGATAGAAGGCAGTGTGTCAAAGTGGGCAATGACAAAAGTGAACTACACACAATAAACTTTGGCGTCCCACAAGGGAGTGTGCTCGGACCTACACTCTTTATAATGTATACGAACGACATACATGACTCCATCCAATCAGACATAATATGCTATGCTGATGATACGGTTATCATCTTTGACGGTTCTACTTGGTCTGAAGCGTTTTCTAGGGCGGAACTGGGTATGAGTCGAATACTAACGTGGCTAAGCTATAATCTGTTAACACTAAACGCTGGCAAAACTAGATATATATGTTTTCATAAAACAGCAGCATCAGCTCCCAGCACGTCACTTCACATCAAATTACATGACTGTAAAGATCAAAAAGATTGTAAATGCGAATCAATGCAAAAAGCAGATAATATTAAGTACCTTGGCGTGATAATCGACACTAACTTAAGCTTTAAAGCGCATATAAATACTCTATCGAATCGTGTTAGGAAGACGGCAAATATTATGAAACTGCTCCGTTCCACGGCATCAAAAGATGTCTTAAAGACTGTATACTATGCCTTGAGTCAGTCACTCATAACATATTGCATAGGTAGTTGGGGTGGTGCTGCGAAAACGTTTATGATACAATTGGAGAGAGCCCAACGTTCAGTACTAAAAACTATGCTCAAAAAACCCTTTAGGTATCCCACTACACAATTATATAACGATTGCAAGTTACTTAATGTGCGTCAGTTGTTTATATTAACAACATTCGTAAGAGTACACCAAAATGTTATTCACTCTAAAGAGTATAAACATCTCCTTAATCGCCGAGTATATAGAATCGTGGTACCTAGAGTTTTTACATCATTTGCGAGACGTTTCGGCCCACACAAAGATAAATACATCTACAATAAAGTAGCTAAATATTGTGATATAAAAGAGTGCTCAGTAAAAGAGGCAAAAATAAAAGTATCCAAATGGCTCAATACAATGACATATGACAGCACTGAAAATCTTCTTTTGCACTTTAGTTAAACACTATATAATATATAAATAATACATAGATATATAAGTATTAAATATATAATATACATTCATATATACATACAAATATTCATAATTACACATACATCACCCGCGGTTATCGTAAATTATATTACTTACACTTTATATATTCCCCGTAAATATGTATAATGAATAAGTGTTAAATTTTAGTTTTATAGTATAAAATTTTCTCATAAACGTTAACTTCAAAAGATGTCGACCGAGCAATGTGCCTCAACGTAAATTGTAATCGTCACGGTACCCACAGGACAGGCTTGCCTAGTGTGGGACCAATGGATAAGACCTTACATTGTAACATTTTTGGTAATAAATATTTTTTAATTTTTTAATTTAATTTAATTTTTAATACGTCATGCAAAGATATACACATACACATACACATACATCTTAGAGACTCATAGCCTCTAAGATGCGGTTGCTGCTCTTGTCAGCAGTGCTTATCCTATTTGGCAAGTAGATGCTAGAGTAGAGGTACATTCGCGAGTTAGCTGGAATGGTTCGCGTCCATTTCTAGAAAACATACAACCCGCGCAACAACCTTAACCTTATGCTACCTGAGTCGTGTATAAATGCCATTATTCACAACATAATTTTAAAATACATGGGTCAGATTGTTGTTGTGCAGAAAAACTGTGTAACATCTTAAAACAACGAATTTGTGGGACAATCAATGAAATTAATTTGATTGACAGATTTTATTTTATTACTAGTAATATAGTCTCATAATTAAAGCTCCGAATAGTTTTCTAGGTTTTGTAGTAATTAATTGTAAAAATTTATAGGACACGTCAATATTAAAAAGAATCAATGATTAAACCTATCATCACATAAATAATACATACATGGACTAACATCATTTTACACCTATGTTTCGTCACCTGTCTTTTATCTTTTTAGCCCATGTAATAGGAGCCTTTTGTCAACTAAGAATTTTCTTAAGGGAAAAGCCATAAAAAATTATCCGAGATTAAACCCAGCGCCATACGATTGCAAACACAATCGTAAACTTATAATACGGGATCAACGAAGACCAAAATCGATGAGCTGTCGAAGTCACTTGACAACTCTCATACGTTATGTAGTCAAAGGCCTTAGTCGAATTTACTAATTAGCAATCGGTACCAATCTGAACATTTCAACCGAATATAAACCAAAGTGATTCGACAATGTGTGTGTGTCAAATAGAACAAGGGTTGCACTCTATTACCGGCTACCTATTTCCTCATCAATAGTCGTGAGCCAGTGGAACTGTAAAGCCGAAGTTTGGACCAACACACGTGCCTTGAGGCACTCCTATATTCAGATCTTTCTAACAAATGCTACATTCGTATAAGGCTTGGTATAACGAGGCCACAAGTTCAAGTCTTGTTTCATGGTTAAGTTGTTATGTTTTTTATTATAGATGTGTTTATGACTGTCTCGTTGGTAGATATAGTACAAATTGGAGCTTATGTTCGTAAACGATCATAAATCTTGGATTCGATACCTGGGTCAGGGAAAGTATTCGCTATAAACTGCACAGATAGCGTAGTGGTTTAAGTGGTGGCCTCGCCGCTGCCGCTGAGCCGAGTGTTGTGAGTTCGATCCCCATAGGGAACAAATACAAAATAAAAATGGTTGTTTGGAGTCGGGTGTCTTTTGTATCCGTTGTTTGAAATTTGAATGTTTGTAGTCTTCCGCAACACAGGATATTTTCTAGTGCGGGAATAGTCTTCTTTTTTAATCAATAGTAACAAATACAGAATAATATCAGCCCTATTTATAAACTGTCACACTGATAAGCACGGACTACTTTTCAGTGTCTACTGACTTTAAGGCAATGGAATTATAGACAAGATGAAAAATAATGGGTGGCGTAATTATGTGAGCTTCTGCCACTCACTCTTAGGGTCAACTGAGATTGAGGGCAAAATACACAAACTCGAATATGCTCTTAGCCACCACGCACACCTAGCGTAAAACAGGTTCGCGGATACACCTGTGGGCGCTTGTAGCTTGCGCATTAATTCTTTAACACGCACATTAATTTTAGTTTTAAAAAGGTTTCGCTCTCGCTACCTGTACTCTCTAACTCTGGCACACGGTATCTGAACGGCATTCGGAAAGCCTATTCCAGTCGATGCGTCAGACAAACATAATCGCGCAAATTCGAGCGTGTTAGAAAACGCTCGCGCAGTCGCGAAGTGGATGTTTGAATGCTGCCGTCAGCTGGACTAAATTATACTTCTTGTATACGATTTTGAACTCTATTTTGATAGGATAAGGATCATATTATATTGACATTTTAAAAAAGCTTACGAATTTTTTCGCTCAATCTGAGTCTCCCCTTACTCACTGGTTGAGAGGCAGTAACAGAGTTACTATTTCTACGCATTTTTGTAGTAAGAGATTTTACTTCCACGCAAAGAGAATTACATCAAGATCACTCATAAACATATACATAGCCCCACACCTTTATAGGCGTGAAGTTATCCTCGGCCCGCAGAAGATGTATTACACCCGCTTTTCTATATTTTCCAGCTATGGTTGTAGGTCCCACCTTCCACGTAATAGAGGGTGTGTCTATTCCAATCAAGATGTGATGCACAGCAGTGGATTTACTACCACTGCTATACCGAGGAATTGTCTTAAAAATAAGCTCGTCCTTATGCTGAAGATCAAAAACGGCAGCTAAATCCGATACGAGACAAGACGAGACGAGGTAGTCGAGCTAATTACTTATAAGTGGAAATCGTTATAACGATTCTAAACAAGTACACATATGGTTTATAGAAAGCTCGGTCCTCATTACTATTACTCATACTTGTGGCTTTCTCCCCCAGGGTATACTTTCACCATCGCTCTCGTGGATAATGCACTAGTTAATAGCTAAGTTATTGAATTGGAAACAGAGCGGTCAATGTGATTCTACGACCAAGGTAACATGGATGGCAAGATGATTTAACTGTTCACATCTCCACTATCAGCAGTGTTGTGGTTGTGATCAATAAACGTTAAATATATCTGTAGAATCCATAAATAGTTGGTTGGTTTTAAAATAATAGCTAAACATAATTTGTCGGCCTCGATGGCGTAGTGGTTAGTGTAACCGACTGCCACGCCTGAGGTCGCGGGTTCGATTCCCGCACAAGTCAAACATTTGTGCATGAACATAGATGTTTGTCTTGATCTGGGTGTTACTATGTATAATACGTATGTATTTACAAAAAAAAAGTATATATATGTATGTTTATACATTGTCTAGTACACATAGTAAAAGCTCTGCTTAGTTTGGTGTAGATGGTGTTGTGTGTATGTGGTAGAATATTATTATATTATTATTAATACTATAATAGCTAAGTTTTGTTTATGTCCATTATTTTCCATTGCAAGTACCTGCCCGAAATCGATATTTTCGGTGGCGCAGTTAATATTTTTTTAAAATATCTTTTCCATTTTATTGATTATGACTGAATGATTACTGATTACTGATTACTCATTTAGTAAGGACTACAATAGTAGTCATTACTAAATGAGATAGATTTAGTAAAGATTTAGTAAAGACTACAATTACACCTTTATATAACTCAGAACCCTTAATATAAGGTAGATAGATAGATAGATGTCAGTCTCCCCGTGACCATGGCTGCTGAAAAGCAACCGAAACGTCGGGGAAAGTGTAAAAATAAATTAAATCTAAATAGTTTAATAATAATTTAATTAGCTTAAAAATTAGTAAAGTTTAATAGTAGTACTTAGTAGTGTAAAAATTTTCAAAATTTTGTAATAAAGTGTCAAATAAACAACGCGATAAAATCCGTATATAGCAGTTTAATTTCAATGAATAAGGTAGAGGTATTTCACATTCATATTTCGTTATAGAAAGCGAGCCTGTTATGGTCTATTAGCAAAGGTAGTAACTTGACGTTTTAAACTCCTTAAATGACACGCAGCAGCCGCTTAATCAAAATCTGTTATTCTTTATTTAAATAGCATAAATATTTATCCGAAACTTTGAGGCGAACAAAATATTACCAAGAAGTTTCTTCGAATATCTTTCTTTCAAAGTCACAGACAAGTACTACGTCATCCGGAACACTACATGGTGGGGTTTATGAAAATTATAACTTTACTTCATAGCACGAATTCTACGGATAGCACGAGGAATTGGCTCGAATCTTCGCCATTTACGTTTAATGGTTGTCGAATTGGTGACCGTAATTGTGCTCAATATTTTAAGGGATCAAATGGCTACATATTTTCCTGCCTGAAAATATCAATTAATCCGTTTGGAATGAAACACGGACGAATGCGATCGGAAAATTTGGGCAAATTAGATTATATGTTATTAAGACATTTGGATTAAGAAACCATACTGAATTTTAACAGCAACAAAGCAACGGATGTATGGGCATAATTGTAACTACACCAGGACAAGCATTATGTTGCTCGAAGAATATTTCATCCCGTGCAAGAACTAAATCCCCTACCTGTGTCTGCAACTCACTTACTTTTTTAATGGCCCATTAAACGAAAACGGCTTTCGTGCAGTCGAACTAAGTAAGCGATGGACGTATGTCACTGGAAAATATAGAATAATTTGAAGGTCTATACTGTTCTGTGTCATTCTATAATATTCGAATGACATTCGAATGCCAGTGCGACGCGTGCACTATCATTCGATTATCGATATCTGATCAGATAATCAAATATGCATTAAATTATTATGCCCTGACTGTAACAGGATAGGCATCTCCCAAATCTTTTGCGCGGACATTATCGTGTTCCGAAAATCAATCGGATACTATACTATTAGAATAAGCGTAAATGCCAACTAATATTATTAATGCAAATGTGAGTTTGTTTGTTTGTTATGCCCTACTCAACCATCATGACATTTCTGATACACATTGTCAGGGGTTTTGTTTGCGCACACACTTATGCACTATAACATTTCCTGCGCAGATGGCCAGTCTCCTTAATTAGCCGCCGTGACCTAAATTCGGTCTGGAGGACATTTCACCTTTTATCCACCACAAACATTTTTTCAGTGTCAGACTAAGAGGAAATATTCTATGTTTTAGCGACGTAATAATGGGCACGTGCCACATGCTGTGTACCAGACACATTTCCAGGCTCCATGATGCTACTGAGGATTTTCTAAAAGCTTCAAACTACTATAAAGAGACAACCCACGACTGTAGAAAGATGAAATGTGGCATTTCTTTCTGCAATCCTATGTGTTTAAATAGCTGGAACACATTGAATTTTCGAAACGTAACGAAAATCAATAAATATGTTTCCTCGATAAGACGACTATAATAATTTTTAAGAATATTTCTAGGCTGTTGAATCTAAGGTAATTCTCATTAAGTCGCGTTCACGACTTCTGCGCTACCGAGACAAGAGGGCGCCTCACCGCTGCCGCCGTGCTGGGTGTTGCAGAGTCAAACCTCACCAAAAAATAGACCGTACAATTATTTTTATTCAGAGTCTGGGTGAACTTTGTGGCCTTTAATTGTACATTTGTCACCACACAACAAAAGGATAGAGTGGTTTTTAAAAATGCTTCTGCATGCCATAGAAACATTACCCCTCTATATAGACATAAAAACTTTATTCGCTTGAGGCATTTCTTAACACGTTGATTGTATATCATGTTATACAATCAAGGTGTTACAGGTTAAGAAGGTTTGAACACATATCGCCGGTAGCAGAAATGAAAATAAAATGTATGTAATATTTTTACTAAATTTCATATTCATAAACTATACCTATGCTTATTTCTACACATTACGAAAGTTAAAATATCAATAAATTTATATATATTTTCTTTTATAGCTAATTAATTCATTAACATTGTAATATCTATTTTCTAGGAGCCATGTTTTGAGTCTACTTTTAAATATGTGTAGAGCGAGTTTTCTTATCTCTTAAGGTTGTAAATTGTGATAATCATCATTCGGCTGTTATTTTAATGATGTGTGCTTCTACATCTTTTTATACTTCTGACGTAATCATGATCAAGAACACACTTATGTATATTGAGCGCTATAGTCAAACTCCATCAAAATTACTTCACAGTCATAACATTAGTACAGAGATGTATAATTCAAAGTAATACATAAACGCGATTCGATACACTGACTAATTACAGCACATCTCGCACTCCATTAGTCGGTCGTGCCATCGCGTAAATCGTATTGCTCGTATTACGCGCCAGTACGCAGAACTACATTGGAAAGCCGACCAGTAATCCGGGCCATTTATAACTAGACTTGGTTTGACGTAGAACCGGATTGACAGCGGTCGTCGAGACCGGTGCAAGCGTTTAAAAGCGGATATAAAGCGATATATTTTTTGAACTGATTCAATATTTTTCAACCTTTAATTTGATTTGATCAAGCTGTAGTGAAAGCGAATGTGCATGGCATTATTGCCGGTACATTTCTAGACGAAGCTGCGTTTGAGTATGTACCGAGTGTTTCCTGACACATACAGAATCGGAAATGTAACACAACATTAATTGCTGTGCTCAAATATTTTAATATAAGGTTTTTATTATTATTTTCTTTTATTATTTTTATTTATTATTATTTTCAATATACTTTTAATTCTATAAATATGTAAACATATAAGTATTATATAAATACCAACATTATTATTTAGTATAAAATTATTTTTGCCATCTATGACCACCTTCTGCCTAATTTATTTAAACTGATGTTTTTTTTTTAATTTTATTTTTAATTGAATTATGTATGTATGTTACTGCCTACATACACCGAAATCATGCAGGCTCTGCGAGAATACCAGCGTTATGGATATACTGCAACATTGCTGACGCAGGACCTTATTTGTTCTTATACATGGTTGTGTTTCCTGTTACCTTATAAGAGTGAAACAAATAAAAATATTTTTCTTTCTTTCTTTACATACATAGTTTTACACCTAGATATATCTCCGATGGAGTAGGCATTCCGTCTTTTCGTCAGCTAGTTCTAGGTCTCACTTAATGGTTGGCGAGCCCTTTTCCATTTATCATGCAGTTTCTCTGTGCTGCTATTTAACATATATTGTCAGATTATTTTATTACAATATGCCCAAATCGGTAATCGAACCCGAGATACTGCAATGCCGCTGCGTCAGACAGTTAAAATGCGATAAAAACACGTTTCATTTGGATTGCGTAACCGCGCAGCAGTAGTGTATGATATATTGTCGTATTTCGTACATTTCCTGACGCAACGGCTTTGAAGAATTTCCAAATTAATAATACAGATCAATCCTAAGACTTTACTATCGCACCTAAACATACTTAGCATATACCAAAGAAACAGACATCATAACAAAACCTCACAAAATGAATTCTACCGACTGTTGTTCGTTAAATAATTGGAATACAATTGCAATATCATACTAATTGAATATGGCACGATTGTCATTGAATTCTTGGCAAACAATGGATGGTTAAAGGCGGAAATAATCAAATCGTTTATAGTATTGATGCATACTTCTTGTTTTGCTTTGTATAGTTCTCCGTTTATAGACAATGCCATACTTAGGTCATAAGTTGATTGATTGTTCATTTATGGTTCAAAAATTCCGAGTTCGATCCCAATTCTACTGCTCCAACTTTTCAAACGTATGTGCGTTGTAAATAATTAGTTATCACTCGCTTTAACGGTGAAGGTAAACATTGTGACCTGCATGTCTGAGACTTCACCATAATGTTCTCAAAGATGTGTGAAGTCTACCAACTCACACTGGACCAACGTGATAGACCTTGTTTTTTACTTGGGGGAATGCATTGACGCATACCCCTCCGCGGGGGCAGGCGGAGAGGTTATGTCGGACTCACCGGGGTAAAACAAAGATGGTGACTAGAACTGGAGGGGACATTCCGGTAATACCGACTAAACTTACCAAGGTGTTCCTCGACAAAACTGTAATCGGCGGGGCCGCGCGAATCACTTTCACTCGCGGTCGCGACCCCGCTGAGGTTTGAGCCCACCGTATGAAACGGCAGGCCACTACACAAATAGGCCTACCCTTAAGGCACTACTCATTTTTAAAAACCCTAGTGTCTACCATTTTGTCTCTACATATGGTAGGTCGATTTATGTAGTGGCCTGCCGTTTCACACGGCATGCGACAGGCCGAAGCCACGGCGGGGCTCGGGCGCGATTGCATATGCGTATAAAGTGATTTGCGCGGCCATGCTCTGGTTATGTTGAGGACCAAAATTTTAGATACCTACTCTATTATTTTATAAAAATATGTTACTTGGTGATACAGCTTTCTAATGGTAATAGAATATTTTAAATCGGTTGCGTAGTTTTTGAATTAAATCCTTACAAACAAACAAAGAAACAAAAAATCTAATCTTTTTCTTTATAATATTAGTAGTTGGACTTAAAACGTGACTAGCAAAATGTGAACATATAGATACATCTGCCTCACCCTTTGGAAATAAATGAGCTTGAATATAGGTTGTTATGATATAGAACGTGTACATATGTATATTTCTAATACGGTGTGAGTTACGTGGCCCGTTTGTACGGAACGCATCAATCATCTCGCGACCCGTATGTGTATGTTTACCGACTTGCCGAGCCACTCCGCGCGACGGAACTAGTACTTATATATATATAGCCATTATATATACGCTAATAATAGTAACGCATCATAGTCTAATATAAAAACCATCCTCACTTCCTTACTATTCCTCACTCTCTGTCTCTTCCTAGCTATGTATCCCACATGGTGGTGGAGTCAGCTCTCTTTATTTTTCTCCTCCATTTCGCTCTGTCTTCGACATCATCGTCAGTAACATTGCATTCCCTCTTGTCGTTTAGCACTACATCTCGCCACCTGGTCTTGGGTCTTCCTCTAGGTCTCCGATTGGGGAGGTCAAGCTGTAGTGCCAGATTGCCGACGTACTAATCCTTACCGATATTATAAATGTGAATGTGAGTTTGTTTGTTACGCTTTCACGCCTTAACTACTCGACCGATCATCATGAAATTGTCGCATACACGTTGTCAGGGGAACAAAAAAGGATAAATGGTACCTGTCACCTCGAAAAAGTACTGGTAATAACTTAACCTAACCAGTATTTACGCGAGCGAAGCCGCAAGCAAAATCTAGTTATTATTAAATGCGAGTTATAGAATTATATTTATAATAAATAATAATGTCCTCCACACCGAATTTCGGCAGCCAGTCTTAATGGAGACTGGCCATCTGCGCAGGAGATATTATAGTGCACAAGTGTGTGCGCAAACTCAAGTGCATTCTCTGTTCCCTATCTCTCATGACCCGATGGGACGGTAATCCGACACGACCAGAGAGGGATCAGGCGCAGGACCAACGGCTTTACGTGCTTTCCGAGGCTCGGGGGTTTCTAACACAGCCAACTTCCTAACTCCGGGCTGCTATTGAGATTTCTTAACTGAAAAACTCAATAACTTTTTGTTGGCTCGACCCGGGATTCGAAACCGAGACCTCATGCACAGCAGTCGCATTTACTACTGATGCGCCACGGAGGCAGTTAAATATTTGTATTGATGTTTCGTATCATTTACTAGGGATTAAGCACTGCGTTGAGGTAGAACTTTACAAAGATACAATTAGGGGACACAAGGTGCACTCAGACTCGGATCAATTATTTGTGAACATGAATTGTCTCGTGTGGGATTCGAATCTACAACACGTGACTATAGCAGCTAGGTAGACCTAAACCACTTCACTATATGTGCAAGATGAAGATACTATAAGCGAGACCCCAAGCTTAGTAGATCCAGTAGTCCCATGAACATGGCTGCTAAAAAGCAACCGAAACGTCGGGGAAAGTGAAAACTTAAATATAAATAGTTTTAATAATTTAACTGCTTAAAAAGTATTAAAGTTCAATAGTACTAGTGCAGCGATAGCCTAGTGGGAAACAGTTGGACTGCTACGCGGAGGTCTCGGGTTCGAACCAAAGGCCCGCATCTCTGACTTTTCGGAGTTATATGCGTATTAAATAAATAATTATCGCTTGCTACAACGGTGAAGGAAAACATCGTGAGGAAACCTGCATGTCTGAGAGTTCTCCGTAATGTTCTCGAAGATATGTGAAGTCTGCCAACCCACACTGGGTCAGCGTGGTGGACTATAGCCTAACCCTTCTCACACTGAGAAGAGGCCCGTGCCCAGCAGTGGGACAGTTTAATACAGGACTGATATCATCAGTAGTAGTGTAGCAGTTTCAAAATTATGTAATCGTGTTAAATAAAGTAGTTTAATTTCAATGAATAACATTCGCGTAAACGTAAGATTGAGCAGATTCAATCGAAATACAGAATCATAAAATACACGATGGAAGTTTATTTCTGTTTCATAGCCATTAAAATGCAGTCAGCAGCGATGTGTGACATACCGATGATTTACATTGACGGTGCAGTACGAATCAGCATCACTGAAACACAAACACTCTTCAATCTAGGTTGAGTGGCATCGATCACTACAATTTGCCGCTCTACGCACTTCAATACAAGTAATGTATACAAAGTCGCTGCGACCAATACTGGAGGAGTTTGGTACGAGATAAAATACTACAATGGTTCATTCATTTACTGTTTATGGCCGAATGGTTTATGTGGCCATATCGCCATTATACCACGCCATAGCTGTCACGCGTGTTATCGATTTAATTCCAAATGAAAACAAAAATGGCTTAGTGGTTTCAATGGTCACCTCGCCCCTGTCTCCGCGCCCATTGTTGTGGGTTCAATGTGCATACGAGACAAAATTTGTGTGGTCCATAGGAAGGTACCTCATTAGTTCGTTGCGTTGCGTCGTCGCAGCATCGACGCTGCGGCGATTCCCGTATATTTTTTGTGACATGCCACATTAATGCGTTGCGTCGTCGCACGCGACGTGACGAGAGAGGAAACGGAGGGAAGGGTGCCGCGCTGCGCTGTCGGAGCTCCGGTGCGACGACGGACAGTGTTCTGATCCATTGTGGAATGAAGACTGAAATCAAGCCTTGCGTCGCCTTTTTGCGCCGCGACGTCGTGCGATGTCGCAACGCAGGTGTGGCATACAATGTGTTGATCCGTTGCGAAGACGCAACGCAACGCACTAATGAGGCACCTCCCTTAGTTGTTCTGATTCTAGGTGTTCTTTGTGTCTGTTGTTTGAATGTTTATAAAGACTCCCGCGACGTAAAAATTTTTCTAGCGCAGTATTTGTTTAAAAAAATATTTTATTATAACAATAGCTGCCCGCGTCTTCGTCCGAGCGAAATTTTATTTTTTTCTTAAATAAGAGTAGCCTCTTTTACTCTATATAATATCAGCTATCTGACAGTGAAAGTCACGTCAAAATCGGTCCAGCCGTTTCAGAGATTATCCGGAACAAACATACAGAGAAAAATACTACTATAAAAAAATACTACTAAGATAAAAAAAAATTTTTTTTTTTATATTAGTACCGTCATTTAGTAAAAAGTTGTTATTTTGACAATACCAATAGACAGTTAAATTTTATTTATTTGTTTAGATGGAAAAAAGACAGTTTATGCAAGCACGACTTGAATATGCGACCTCAACAACTTGTGTCGACATGTCGTTTTATAATAATGTATCAATTAAAATCATAATATACTAGATCCAGGTATAATTGTTCCGAATGTAAGTGATCTTTGTGTCTGTTATTCACCGCGACACATGAATGATTCCGAGTGTCGATAACCGTGGATTTTAAATGTTTTGTCCTGTGTAGGTTTTGGACCAACTACACTTGGTGGCATGGTATTGGAAATGTGACTACTGTAACTATACATATAACGTCTAATAGCATCAATCGGATGGGCAGACGGTGACTCGCCAACTCACTTATTATTATAATTATTATAACCGCTAACTATAAGCGGGCTGTACGAATACTGGTCAGATTTAAAGTGTAAAAAGGTCCAGAAGTAATTGACTGTATAACATGAAATAATTTAGCCCGGGGTTATAATACGGCAATTGTGGTCAGATTTATCGGGCTGTGGAAGGATGCGACTCCACCACAAAGGTGCGGTGTATCAATCGTATAGTATGTCATGACATGATACATAAAATGGCACCTCGTGGTTACTATCCGTATATAATTATAATACTAGCTTTTGCGGCTCGCATAGGTTAGGTTAGCAACAATAGTCGCTGATGTAGTTTCATTTCTTTTTTTACTACTGTGTTGGTAAACAAGCTTACGGCCCACCTGATGGTAAGTGGTCACCATAGCCTATGGACGCCTGCAAAACCAGACAGAGAACCAGACTATTCATGCTGAAATCAACGAGGCTCTACTACTCTGAACTCGACTTACCCACCAGCCAAGGCAGCGAGTTGGCACACCGTGGTGGGTTTAGTCGGTAGTACCTGACTTTCCATCTTCTCCTGGGTGAGCCCAACACAGCCCCTCCGCCCACCCTGGCGGAGGGGTAGAAGTCAATGCATGCGTCCACGTAAAAAAAGAGGGTTAGTTGTTACTAAATACTGTTGTACTTGTTTAAATAAAATAGGTATAGCGTATGTTACTCGGTGATAATATAGCTTTCTAATGGTGAAAGAATGTTTAAAATCGATTTAGTAGTTTGTGAGGTAAATCCTTACAAACAAACATATAAACAATATTTTTTCTTTACCGGACGAGCCGGCCCGTTCTTACCGTCATAAAATATTGAGCACCGACGGGGCCTTCTACTTTTTAAGTTTCTCTCGTTTTGATGCAAAATCAATTAAAATTCAAATTCAAAATAAATTTATTCAGATTAGGTTACAAGTTAACACTTATGAATTTCAAAGATACACTAATTTTTTCTGCGAATTTACATTTACTGCCACGTTCAGCAAAGCAAGGGTGTAGGGCTTTAAACTTACTTCATCAAACACCAGTATTATAAATTAAAAGTTATACTAATGAAATGATCAGCGCACCTAGCCAACACTAATATTAAAAAGATACATTTTTTGTATTTTTGTTTGTAATTAATAACCTCTGAAACTACTAAACCGATTTTAAAAGGCATTCAACATTTGAAAACTCCTTTATCCAGGAGTAGAGGAATAAACATAAACGTGAAACCGCAGGGTGAGCTAGTAATATTTAAAAACTTCAACAGAATAGCTCCGACGAGCAAAATTGCAACTGTGCTCCGATTTGCAAAGTCAGCCATCCAAGTGCTTGCGTAGTGTTGAAATGATTCACTTTTATTGATGGATCAGGCAACGCCATCTATCGTGCTATTTCAACAACAAAGCCAGGAACACGGTACATTTTGCAATGGATATATAATGGTATCGATGAACGAAGAAATTATAAAGGAAATTTAAAGGCCTTGAGCATAAATAAAAATTATTGAAAACGTTTTGTTTGGCATGTTTCGCCAAGGACAGGCACGTACAAGGTTAGGGTAACATAGCTGAAATATTTTCTGTTTTTATAATAACAAATAAATTGGTTCAAATGCTCGCCAGGAGACTTATCGGCGATGACCAATTGGTCAACACACGACTCCAAAGCTTGGAGCATCGTCGTAAGGTTGCTAGTCTCTCGGTTTTCTATCGGATACATTTCGGAGAGTGTGCAGAGGAACTGCATAATTTGATTCCTCCTTCCCCATTCTACCATCGGACGACCAGACAATCAGGCCAGCGACACAGGTACATGGTGGATATACCACATTTACGCACGAAGCGATTTGCTTCCAATTTTATAATGCGTACCGCTAAGGAGTGGAATTCGCTACCTAAGTCTGTGTTTCCCAATGAGTACAATCTGGGTGTCTTCAAGTCGCGAGTGAATAGGTATCTTCTAGGCAAGCGTGCTCCATCGTCGACTGCATCTACACTTAAGATCAGATGAGATCGCGGCCAAACGCAAGCCTATTAGAGTATAAAAAAAAAATACCACAAGCTTGATGTTAGGTATATGAATATTATAATATACTAATATTATAAAAAGGAAAGATTTGATTTTTTGTTCGTAAAGCTATACTATCAGCGAGTAACATAGTCTATATTTAATTTTAGAAAAAGATCCATTTTCTTTTTTTTTTCACTTGGTGAAATGCTTTGACGCATACCTCTCCGCGGGGCGACGAAAAGGTTATGTCGGGCTCACCGGGGAAAAGATACCCCGGTAATACCGACTAAACCTACCATGGTGTTCCTCGACATAACCATAGACGGCGAGGCCGCGTGAATCGCTTTCACATGCAATCGCGACCGCGCCGAGGTTTCGGCCCGCCGCCGTCATGTGAAACGGCAGGCCACTACATAAAAATACTTCCTCTACTGTCCCCTTGAGGGGGGACAAAGATACGACACAGAAGCGCACGGAGGAACACGCACGCCTCCTCTCGGACCTGGTGCTGATCGAGTGGCGAGCAGGCTCACGCAGCCCACCACCCCCACGTCAAATCTCAGGGTAGCTGGAGGTTATCTCGCACCCTCCGGCGCCCGGCTCTGCGTTTCGGGAGAGGTTTTAAGCGCTCCCTCTCCCGCTTTCAGCCAGTCATTGCCTGTGTCAGCCAGAAGGTGAAGGCGCCATGCCGCTTCTCCAGCCACTCCTCAAAAACGGGACTTACCGCCATGATCGTGGAGTGCCCGAGGTACATGCGTCAGAGGAATGCGCCCGAACCTAACTTAACCTACTTTTACGCGAACAAAACTGCGGGCAAAAGCTTTTATTAGATATTTTATATTTAGCGAATGTTCCAGAGAATTAATATTTCTCTTTATTTAAAATTTTTGTCTGGGGCAAGAGAAATCCTAGCTTGTCCCAGTTTGAGCGAAATCCTAAATTAAATATTGCTGGCGCTGCGCGCTTCGCTAAGCTCCCATAAAATGATTAAATAAGTTTTAAGCGATAGTATCCCAACGGTAAAGGCGAGTTGCGATCGAGAGGTCGTGGGTTGCATCCATTGCCATACCGACGTAAATTTACTCATAACAGCGTAAATATTTTGTGAGTTGGAGGAGTTACTAAGAATATTAGTCATTTGTAAACCAAATTCTAAGTAAACATATTTTCAAAATTATTTTTCTCTCTTGGTGATACATAATTCTTAACACAGTTTGTTATATATACATATCAACATCAGTAATTTACTTTAATTTGATTTTGGACATTTTCGGACAAATTTTGACAAACAATCAGCACACTGGAGACCAATAGTTATTTTAATTACTTCAATCGACTCGACTGAGGATGCAGTTGCCGCCTTGGTAAATGATACGGTAGCAAAATTAGATAGTAAACTAAAATGTCTTGCTATCCTTTTAGACCTTTCTAGGGCATTTGACACTGTGTCCGTTCCACTCCTCTTACGCAAGTTGGAAGTCACTGGCATACGTGGAGACATTCTTAAAATCTTCCAAGACTATCTACGAGACAGAACTCAGTGCGTAAAAATTAATGGCGTTATTAGTAACACTGTAACGTTAAACTATGGCGTTCCTCAGGGTTCAATTCTGGGCCCAACTCTTTTCCTAATTTATATTAATAATCTATGCAATATGGCAATATGTGCATACCTTATTGCTCAATTTTTACTTATGCAGATGACACAGCACTGGTTGTTCACGGCAGAAACTGGCCTGAAACTATGAAACACGCAGAGCATGCTCTCAGATCAGTGTTAAAATGGCTATCAGATAATTTTCTAACCCTAAACATAGATAAAACGGTCTACTTACCTTGCTCGTTACGCTCCAATAATCTTGTTCCCGCTGATGCTATGACGCTTAAAGCCCATTCTTGCTCTCCCGTTCAATCCTCCTTACAATGTGACTGTCCACAAATAACTAGGTCAGACATTGTTAAATATCTTGGTGTTTATATAGATAGTTCTTTAAGCTGGAAGCCCCATATCAATAAGCTCATAAGTAGGGTTCGAAAGTGTATGTTTATTTTTAAAAACTAAGGTGTTCTGCGTATTCCCAGACTATTAAAACTGTTTATTTTGCATTGTGTCAATCCATCATCAGTTACTGCATTGTCGTATGGGGTGGTGCACCTAAAACCTCCCTTCTCTCTTTGGAGCGAGCACAAAGAGCTGTCCTCAAAGTCATGACCTCAAAGCCTTTCCGATACCCTACGTCGGCTCTCTACAGTGGCACGCACGCACGCACGCACGCACGCACGCACGCACGCACGCACGCACGCACGCACTCACGCACGCACGCACGCACGCACACACACACACACACACACACACATACACACACACACACACACACACACACACACACACACACACACACTCACACACACACACACACAAGAGGCTACAGTAGTAAAATAAAAATGTCTGCAACTAAGTAGTAGTTTTAAATTTTAATATTTCATATTTTTATTTTATTTTTGTTTGTCTATTCTTTTAGTATATTTTTCTTAATTAACACTGTGTTCGTCTTACGAGTACTACTCACGTAATTGTTTATAGTGTGCGCGAGAACGCTGGTACCCTAAACACAAGTTGAATCTTATTCTGGGTACCAGAGTTTATCGTAAATACTAAATATCGTGTTTGTGACGCTGTTATTGTATTTTTGTGCCAAGTTAAGAAAAAAATAAATTTTATTATTATTATTATTCAATTATCTGATGAAAAAATTTTTATTATCACATTTTTGAAGGGAGATTATGGACTTTACAAATTATTGTGAATATTATTCTATAATCTCAACGACCTTTATTATTATACATATATATCGAAGGTTCAAGGATGAAATATTGTATAAGCATTTTTGATGCAATTAAATTATTGATGTAACCTTTTTCAGTGTTTCGAACTGCATTGACCTGTCTATTTAAAATGATAATATTCGCAAAAACAATGGTTTAACCACCCAGAAAACAACGCAGCATAAATCTTCTATTTTAGAAATAATGGTGTATATAATACTTTAACTCACTGCAAATGCTGTAAAATATATAATTGCATAATTATAGAACAAAAAGAGCTAAAAAACTTATGTTTGACGATACAAAAAAAATCTTAAACGAAAAGTAAAACTGTGTTTTTTGTTTTTGGCTATCCTGGAAAGTAGTATTTTGGCTTTTAATACATTTCTTCCTGGAAGGGTCGACATGTAATGTAATACTTAGGTATGGTGAGGACAGAATATATTGAGTGGTTGCCGTCGGTGTCCGATGCATGCAATGAATTAGCTAGCTCGAGTGTCGAGCTCCTAATCTATTCTACTAGAGTCGCATCAAACCGAGTGCTGTGACCGAGGACATGTCAACTTGATCCTAATCATGTTAGAGTCCGTCTTTAACACGATATCGCCTAAGTGCTGAAATTTAACACAATATTATATAGTAGCACGCCTATATCCCCGAATTACTGCACGGATGGGGTATTGGTTTAAGTGGTCGCCTCGCCACTGCCACTGCACCGGGTGTTCTGGGTTCGAATTCCACGAAGGACGAAATTTTTGTGCTCCATAAATGGTTGTATGAGTCCCGACTCAAATAACCATTCAAACAGCAACAGTCCAGACTCGAACAATCATTCAAACAGCGGACACAAAGAACATCCAGATGTTCTTTGTGTCTGTTGTTCGAATGTTTGTAAAGTTCCCCGCGAAACAAGCATTAGACATAGAGCGGGCATGTTTTAAAAAAAACAATGGGTACGCGGAGATGTTACATACTCGTTTTGTCGGTTATGGTTATAAGTTCCACGTAATACGAGGCAAACCTGTTACCATAACCTGTACCCAGTAGGGTACAGTTTTAGACACAACGATGCTACTGAGAATTTCCCAACAGAAAATCCAGTAACACTTGCCTAAACCCATAACCGAACTCGAAATCTCACGCAGAGCAATCGCATTTACTATAAAAATGCCACCGAGGCGAGTCGAGACGAAATGGTTCACCGTCGGCCACACGCAATAGATTTTCAATTAAGTCTAGCATTCCAACCATTGACAGGTTAAATAGAATTTCGATCATACACTGCCTTTTTGATTTTATGCCATAAGTGAATGCTGCTTTGCGTTGGATCATGAAGTGCCTCAGACTTATCACTGCATATTCTAAAACAAACTCTCCAGCCGCCGCTGTCTGTCTATTCGCGATAAACCCCTCCTCTTCCTCTTAGGGAGAAGGCAATTTTAAAAAGCTGGCAACGCACTTGTGACTCGTCTAGTGCTGCGGGTGTCCATGGGGTCACCCATGGACACCCGCAAGCGGGTCGCCTGATGATAAGCGATTACCGTCAGGTAATCGCTTATCATCAGGCGACCCGCTTGCTCGTTTGCTTCCTATACAATAAAAAAAACTACTCAACCGATTTTTGAGCGGTTTTCACGAATAGATAGTGTTGCATGAGGAAGGTTTAGGCGCATAAATTGTTTAGGTTTTGTACTACCCATGCGAAGCCGAGGCCGCTCGCTATTTATTATTATTACTTTTGCAGGACATATTTGTCAGCCCGCCAGTGCATATGTCAGGTACCTTCCCCTTAGCCATCAAATAATTTATCAGATTACATAACTCTTTTGCGGATGAATTGACCTAGTTTCAGGCTTTTTAACTAGTGAATTCCAACAGACATATTCAACGAAGGTTTTCTGTAAAAAGTAAAACTATCGATTTAGTCGAAATGAACAATTTCAATGAAACTAGCAAAAGTTTCACGGCTACATGTATTTACATAGACATATGCCTGTATATCTTAGAGAGATATTAAGCATTTTAACGTCACATTTTGTGTAGAAGAAATGGCTGTTCCTAAATGTATGGCTAGCCCAGTGAAGTACCACCCTATCAGGAAACTGGTCTCAGAATAGTAACATTGCTTTTCGCTTGCTGAGTACGAGATTAAGAGGCCTCGCATGCCTACATTTTCCTTTCCTATGTAATTGCCCGTCTCTAGTTATTTTTAGTTGGGAGTAATGCTTGATTAGCAAACAATCGTGGACTGCGGTAGCCGAAGTCGTTGCTCTGATGTCACACCAAAATGTTGCCTACATGTTTAGATCCCACGTAATATGAAGCGGGGATTTTAATGTGAGGAAAAGCGATTTCATTCTTCTCCACGGGAAAAGGTTACGGAGAGGGTATGTCACGCTCACCAGGAAAGACAGCAAGTTCTACTGACTAAACTTATGATGTGCCGACGAATGGTGATCCACCATTCAAGGCATCTGTGCCAACTATCAAATGTAATGCCAAACACAGTGCTGCGATTAAAAATTGCTGAAGAACCGAACAACATTTTGCCCAATCTTTTGACCTCACGATCAGTCCCCATGCCGCCTGGCAAACATATGAGCGCAGTGCTGCGGAACCGACTAGACAGTATGAGTACGAGACAGACAAATATTAAAGGCCTTCCGACTGTCCTACTTCTATTAATTTTATAATATACTATCTTTTGCCCGCGGCTTCGCTTGATCAGGAGCAGCACTTATTTGAGATAAAAGGTACCCTATATATTTTCGGTACCTCAGACAAAGTGTATGCAAATTTTGACGACAATCAGTCAAGTTGCAAAGGTCTGAAAACGTAACAAACAAACTCACATTCGCATTTATAATATTAGTTAGAATTGTAGGTACTGTCTTACAAGAAAGATAATTACTCTAAAGACGCCTGTTGAGCCATACGGTACGAAGCCACCAGTCCTCTAGGCCTAAGAGTAAGAGAAAAGTCGTGCGTTTGAATGAACGACCTGATTATTGAAGTCGTTCGCTTTACACGACACAATACGGCATTTTAACGTTACGATTTTGCTGTGACACTTCATTTTCTGGACTTTTTACAAGGACTCAAAGCGTCTTAAGTCTGATTGTCTAAGTAGCGAATGCTTCTGCTGTGTATAAACACAGACCTTATCTGTCGGTCTAGCGTTCAATTCTCGGGTCGGATGTTGTTAGGTATTTTTGTTAAGCAATTCTCAATGACAGCACGGAGTTTGAATCTGTTCGCGGTGGATGGCAATTGACTTGTAGCTATTACGTGGGACTTAAAACTGTCCAAATGTGGGCTAACAATACCTCTGCGCAAGCCTTAAAATCTGTAACGAAATATATAGCGAATAAATAAATAATAATAATGTTCTTCAGACCGAATTTCGGTCACGGCGGCCAATCTTAACGGGGACTGGCCATCTGAGCAGGAAATATGATAGTACACAAGTGTGTGCGGAAACCCAAGTGCACTCTCGTGATCCGATGAGACGGTAATCCAACACGACTGGAGAGACATCAGGCGCAGGACCAAGGGCTTTAAGTGCTTTCTGAGGCACGGGGGGTGTCTAACACCGCCAACTTCCTAACCCCAGGCTGCTATGAGACTTCTTGGCAGGAAAACCCCAATAACTTTTTTGTTGGCCCGCCCTGAGATTCGAACCCAAGACCTCATGCATGGCAGTCGCATTCACTACCGCTGCGCTACGGAGAAAGTTAAGTTGGAGCAACAAACAAATAGCCAGCTAATATAAATCAAGAAAATAGGTATTGCTTAAAAATAACACTATTTCAGAGGACAAGTATTAATAAAAATATTTTTAACCGCAATTAATTAATATTAAGTATTACTCAACGAGGTTGTGGTTGCATTTTTAATTCGCCCGGGGTTGTGGTTAGCCACCGTTAAGCGTAAACTTTAAAATAACTTTAACATGCTCTATTTTTAAGCCGGTTGAATAATAAACGGTAACATATTGAATAATAACGGTAATCATAATTGTAATTCTTGAAGCAGTAATAGCCTAGTGGGAAACCGTTGGACTGCCACGCAGAGGTATCGAGTTCGCTCCCAAGGCGCGCATCTCTGACTTTTCGAAGTTTTGTGCGTATTAAGTAGTTAATTATCGCTCGCTTTAACGGTGAAGGAAAGTTAATATTTTCATTCAGTTTCATTAATCCATGTAACAAATTACGCAAGATTAAGTATTTTTGTTATTGAAATTAAACTACTTTATACGGCTTTTATCGCGTTGTTTATTTAATACCGTTATTACATAATTACGGAAACAAATTAACAGCGGCGACTGACCTCATAAACATGGCAGCTGAAAAGCAACCGAACCTTCAGAAAAGTGTGAACTTAAATAATTTATATAGCTTAAAATCACTAAAGTTTCCTATTAGTATATAACACTTTCAAAATGATGTAATAAAAGTGTCAAATAAACAACGCGATAACATCCGTACAAAGTAATTTAATTTCAATGTATAACATTCGCGTAAACGGAAGACAATATTTTTTGTAAGTCAAGCACGCATAAACTGTATCCTAACTTACAAACATCCTTACAAACCTTTACCGTAAGTGAAATCAGTTTAATAAATAACCATGTATTCATACATAGTTTCACGCCTGTTTACCAGAGGGGTAGGCAGTGACCACGGATTTCCATTTGCTACGATCCTGACATACTTCTTTGGCTTCATTCAATTTTATCACATTCCTCATACACGCTCGCCTGTTTAAGGTGTTCTTAACTTGGCCTTTGTCCAGAACGTCTCCGATCTGATCGAAAAACGTTCGCCTAGGTCTTCCCCTCGCGACTGTTCTATTCACACCAGCCTTATAAACTTTCTTAGTATGGACTTTGCTAACTAAGGTCTTTGCTATGTATATACATATATTATAAATGAATGGGTATAAGATTTTTTGTTTAAATTGTAGGTACAACTCTCGCACGAGGTATAAATCTTATGTCTCGGGTGTATATATAAACATTAAAACAATGGACGGTTGTCCGCATTCGTCCCTCATGTTTCGTCCCAAGCGTTGAAAACCGCATTCGTCCCAAAAAAGGTCAGGTACAAAGGTAATTCCTCTTTCGTCCTAGATTATGTTCCGTTTTTGTCCCTGTTTTTTTTTTGTATGTATATTTTGTTGTACCTTCAGTTGAAAAATATTTTAAAATAACTCTTTTTTAGCACATTTGAAATGTCCTTACTTAAGGAATCGCCCGTTACAATTTGATTCACATCTTCTGGGACAACCTGTATATATAAAAAATGTTATATACTTACATCTTTTTATAATATTATGTAAGTATGTCTTTCTCTTTTTGTCTCAGGACCAGCTAGCATAAGACAAACTTTTTAGTCTTGCGCTGATTTTAAGGGTACGCGTTACGGTGTCAGTTACATAGTATTAAATAAACAACATATAATAATAATAATAATATTCTACCACATACACACAACACCATCTAGCCCAAACTAAGCAGAACTTGTACTATGGGTTCTAGACAATGGATAAACATACATAGATACTTTTTTTTTTCAAGTACTTACATATTATACATAGAAACACCCAGACCAAGACAAACATCCATGTTCATGCACACAAATGTTTGACTTGTGCGGGAATCGAACCCGCGACCTCAGGCGTGGCAGTCAGTTACACTAACCACTACGCCATCGAGGCCAACAATAATGCAATATATACATACACTGATGAGATGTGCCCGCGGTTTCACTCGCGTTTATAGTTACTGCGCCGCCCCCGTGGATCGTAGCGTGATGTTATATAGCCTATAGCCTTCCTCGATAAATAGGCTATCCGACACGAAAAGAATTTTTCAATTCGAACCAGCAGTTCCTAAGATTAGCGCGTTCAACCAAACAAACAAACAAACTCGTCAGATTTATAATTTTAGTATAGATGTATATTCTCTGCCAAGGCACGTGTTTCCTTCAACCCTGGGTCCTTTAAGTGGGGCGTGGAAAAGCACCTTCTTAGGCCGTCAAGGTAGGGACCTCAACATCGCATCAGCTGCTATGAGGATTGTGTGGAGGCCACTGCTCTTAGACCACATGATCGTTTACCATCAGGAGGAGTGGTAAAAAATATTTTTTAATACAGTTGTGTGGTCACCTATCTTGACACTGAGCTACTGAAAGTCTCTTAATAGGAAAAACTCAATAACACTGCCTGACCCGGCATCGGAACCATCTTCGAAGACTTCTAGCACAAAATTCCAATTCACTAACACTGTTCCACTGACGCAATAGATTCTTAGTTCATTAGACTCAAATACATCAATCAAAGACTCAAATAATGTAACTTGGTTAAAATCGACAGATCTGCAAATCTGAGTCACTTGACGTTTTATGTTCGAAAACAAGATTCGCAATAAGATTAAGTTGTGGTTAAAAGGTTTTGTATTTTAACTATGATTTCGTCGGTCGATTAAATCCTCACAGACAACTAAAGAACTTTTAGTTACTGTGTTTAACTGAAACTGATTTCATGACTGACTAAACTTTCTTAGTTTTTTTCTTAGAAATTACTTTATAATTTTTCTTTCTTGTTCTGAAATGCTTAGTTTCGCTTGAAAGGATGCAAGCGTGACGCTATCATGAATCCTTACTAATATTATAACTGCGAATGTGAGTTTGTTTGTTACGTTTTCACGCCTTAACTGCTCGACCGGTCATCATTAAATTTCGCATACACGTTATGAAGGATACAGACAAGGACATAGGGTACCTTTTATCCAAAAAAAGTAGATACTATTACTAACCTAAACTGCATTTACGTGAGTGAAGCCGCGGACAATATCTAGTATTATATATGCGAATGTGAGTTTGTTTGTTACGTCTTAACGTCTTATCCAATCGACCGATTAGCATAAAATTTCGTAATCACGTTGCTAGGGAAAAATGACGTACCATTTATCCTAAAAGAGTATTATTATGAACCTAACTTAACCTAACGTTCATTTACACAAGCAAAGCTGCGGGCAAAATCTAGTCATGATATATAAAAATTCAGCTTTCGTATGCTTGTGTCAGCAAAATTCAAAAGTATATAATATTATCCTGCTCATTCGTAGCCAAATGTGGTATTTCTTAAGGCTCAAATTTATATTCTTTGCTATTAATATTATTTATAAATGACTAGTAGTTTTCCCGCGGTTTCACCCGCGTATGTCCCATTCCCGTGTGAATATCGGGTTTCACCCCTTTCACCTCCTTCAGGGTGGAATTTCCAAAAATCCTCTCTTAGTGCTCCTCTACACTCTCCAAGCATGCCAAATTTCAGCTTCTTGCGTTCAGTAGTTTCGGCTGTGCGTTGTCTGTCAGTCACTCAGTAACGGAAGAGTTTTATACATATAGATTTACATAATATTGTCTTCTATTTACGCGAATATTATTCATTGAAATTAAACTGCTATATACGGATTTTATCGCGTTGTTTATTTGACACTTTATTACAAAATTTTGAAAATTGTTACGGGGTCACGGGGTGACCATGGCTGCTGAAAAGCAACCGAAACGTCGGGGAAAGTGTAAAAATAAATGAAATCTAAATAGTTTAATAATAATTTAATTAGCTTAACAATTAGTAAAGTTTAATAGTAGTAGTAGTGTAACAATTTTCAAAATGTTGTAATAAAGTGTCAAATAAACAACGCGATAAAATCCGTATATAGCAGTTTAATTTCAACATATAGATTTACTCCAAAATATTATAAGTAATTGCCTCGCATACGCTGATGACTTAAAAATATATCGCGAAATGAAGTCATATATTTTTAATATATTAAAAAATATAATAAGACTAATATTAATAATATAAGACTGTTGTTATACTGCAGAATGATATAAATCAATTGTATCAAAGGTGCATTGACAACAATATGTCCCTAAACATATCAAAATGAAATGTAATAAAATTTACAAAATACAAATCACCCATTCAACACCCAAACAATATTAATTCAGAAGTTCTGTTTGGGTTGATTCTAAACTAACACACAACATTACGGACACGTTGTGATGAAAGCCAATAAAACTATGGGATTCATATTTCGCACGATTCAACTATTCAGAAAACCTGAGAGTATAATTACGTTGTATATAACATTAGTCAGAAGTATAATAGAGTATGCTTCTTTAACTTGGTCCCCTTTTTACCACTCGTATATTGACAGACTTGAGGCTGTTCAAAGACGCTTTCTTCGTTACTTAAGCTCCAAATTTGGACTGAGGCGAAACCAACCATCTTATGAGTCAAGACTTAAATGTTATAAGTTGGAAACACTTGAGCACAGGCGCAAGATGTATCAGTTTTCTGCTCTTTATACAATCGCTAATTCTTACTGGGATGCAGGCGAGTTGTTGAGCCACGTTTCGCTAAAAACACGCGGTAATAAACGTTTTTAAAACGCTGTTTTTCTGACTTCCTGTAACAACAACGTAACGTACCTAGATCCAATAAACAGAATGTGCAAGGAGTTCAATGATCATGCTAAGGAACTTGACATATTTCATCAGACATACGACCAACATCTTATGAAATGTAAACAAATAATCCACTGCGACAATACCTCAAAAATTACATACCTGTTATTGTTGTATTAATTATTATTCTTTATTTAGTATTTTAAAAAGGTTGTATAGCTCAGTGGGGAGACCAACAGACTGCAATGCAGGGGTCTCGGGTTCGAACCCACGTCGCGCACCACTGACTTTCGGAAGTTATATGACCTCGGAGAGCACGTTAAGCCGTCGGCCCCGGCTGCCATGAACATCTATGGCAGTCGTTATTGGAAAAATCAGTACCCTCTAATATCCTGACACTGGTCTAGCCTTAGGGTATCGTTAGCCTTCGGGTTGCGGAGGTCAGGTGGCAGCCGCTCCGTGTAAAAACTGATATTCAGTCAAATCCGGTTACACTAGAAAAGCCGACCCCAAGTGACCTGGGAATAATAAAGGCTATGGGAGAATATGAATATACATATATACATAATAGAAATGTAGTATTCTAAAATATTAATTATAATTTAATTGTTTTGTTAGGCTTCAGTTTTAAGTAATTTATAAATTTAGGATAAGTACATTGATTGTGTATAAAAAAGTTTTGTTTTTATATCTTGTTTGCTATTGATTTTTATTTTATATTTCACTTTGACATTATTTTTTATTCAACGTTTTGATTTATCTAAACTAATATTATAAAGAGGAAACATTTATGTTTTTGTATGTATGTTTGTAATGTTTTCACACAAAAACTAATGGACCGATTTCAAAAATTCTTTCACGATTAGAAAGCTGCATCTTCACTGAGTGACATAAGCTATATAACATTTTCAAAAAAATAGGAATCCTTAATAATAATGCAATAATATAACCCAAGGTGTGAAAAATTAGTCATAAAAAATCTGTCATCACGTGCGCTGCGGAAACTATTGATGATAGAACAAAAACATGTTCTACCGTATTATACCACGTATCAATATCTACAAAAAAGTCCGCGATACCATATGTCCAACTACTGCAGTTATATACATACTTTTTACATTTTAAATGTTGATAAAAGTGCCGACAATAATCAAACCATATTATTCATACCTCTGTATTAATCCTTATCCGATTAAATTATATTTTATTAAAGACTGTTTCAATACCCGTAAAATACTTTTTAAATTATTAAAATCGGACATTTCATTCAAAAGATATAATTCTTTAGATATAGTAGGTAGTTTCTAAACATTAATAGGTAGTTTTTAAGTATTAGCTATATATATATAGCTAACTACACCTATGTAGGTGTAGTTAGACTTATTAATTTCTTTAGTTGTAGTTTTATATATTAAAATTATATAACAAATTAAAAATAGGTATTGGGTAATAAATTAAAGTCCACGCGGACGAAGTCGCGGGCAACAGCTAGTGTAATATAATTTGTGACGCTGCCCTATTTTGTTACTATTATTTGTTAAAAGTAGTGCACGCCGATAATCGGGTTGCAAATTAACATTTATACCTTGAACTCATATCCTATTCACATATATAATTTGTAATCTGTAGAAGTGCCTTTAAATAAATAAATAAATTAATTAATATCTTCTGTGCAGAGATACAGCCCACGCTAAGATTGGCCACTGCGACCAAAATGGTCTGAAGGACCTTATGTTTTTTTATGGGCGTTAATAGATTCACGGGCCAACGCGTCTACGTGGATGAAATCGCGGGCTAGTGAAGATAATAAATATTACAAATCAATATTTGCTTATCAATTGGCCTTCGTAACTAAATATTCACGTAAAGCTACTGTAAGTTTGTAGTATGAAGTCATCGATGTATAACATTATTATATTGTTCAACGAGTATTTAATCAGTTGCTCACTCACGGGCCTATTTAATGCGAGTTATATCGCGTAATACAATATTTTTTATATCAAGCATTGAGTCATGATATTGTAAAGAAAGGGCGTAAATGTGTCTCTATTTTGTGTGGTTATAGTACGATCACGTTTTTTATTATGCCGACTGACTTAGGTCATAGGTACTATGTACTTATATATCACAGGATTAGATTTAAGGCAGAACCGAAACTAATATAGGTATCGTGCAAACCTCATCAAAAGTGTTTTTTTCATGACGCAGAAACACACACACCGCAGAAATATTCTTTAAACCAATATTTCCATCTGTCCTTAATTAAATATTATAAAACAAAGTCCCCCGCGGCGTCTGTCGGTATGTCTGTCTGTTCGCGATAAACTCAAAAACTACTGATCGGATTTTCATGCGGTTTTCACCAATAGACATAGTGATTCATGAAGAAGGTTGAGGTGTATAATTTGTTAAGGTTTTGAACTACCCTTACGAAGCCGGAGCAGGTCGCTAGTTATAAATTTTCCATCTAGCTACCCCGAGAGCACCGTACTTTTTTCTGGACGGAAGGAACCCTATATCCAATTTGTACACCTGACAACGTGAATGCTAAGTTTCATGATGAGCGGTCGCGTAGTTAAGTTGTTTGTTACGCTTCTACATATAAACGCAACAAACAAACAAACTGCGACGGTATACGTACCGTACTTCAGCACACACAAACTTGCATTCTGGTACAAATTCTAGCATTTTAACTGTGATAGCCCATACATTATCTTTGGTGCGCAGATGCCGCAAGAATCAGCCATGGGTAAGTGAGTTACGAGTTTTTAAGTTATCGCCAAGCGAACTGAAAACTTTAAAGAAGAAACACTGTTCTAGTTATTTCCTTTTACAATTATTACACTTTGCACACTTATTTCAATACTGCCACTATACAACATTTAACAAAATCGAATTTTGAATGCCATCGATAGAAAACGTGAAAAAAATGCATAATAGACCAATGAATTTGATTCTAATTTATTACATAGATACTAGATTTTGCGTGCGGCTTTGCTTGCTTAAATGAAGGGTAGGTTAGGTTAGATTTGTAACTCCCGTTTTTGAGGAGTGGCTGAAAAGGCGGCATGGCGCCCTCACCTTCCGGCTGACACAGGTAATGACTGGCCACGGTTGTTTTGGCCAGTTCCTGTGTCGCGTAGGCCGGCAGGAGACGACCGGATGTCATCACTGCGGCGACTGCCGCGATGTTGTTGTGGACATGGCACTGCACACTTTGGCGGAATGACCCGCCTGGGCATCGCAGCGCCGTGAGTTGATCGCAACAGTCGGACTGGTTGCCCTCTCACTCCTGGCTGTGGTTTAGTCTATGGTCCGGAGTGAGAGATCGTGGAACGCCGTCGCCTCCTTTTATGAGTAAGTAATTTTCATCAAGGAGGCGGCGGAGTGGGACAGGGATTGCTGAAACCCACTCCCCAAACGCAGAACCGGGAGCAGAAGGGCGCGAGATGACCTCCAGCCACCCTGAGGTTTGACCTGCTCGCCACCCAATCAGCACCAGGTCCAAGAGGCGGCGTGTGTGTTTTCACGTGCGCCTCTGTGTCGCGTCTTTGTCCCTCCCAGGGGGACGGTGGAGGAAGTATTTTTGTTTAGTGGCCTGCCGTTTTACACGGAGAGCCGAAACCACAGCAGGGTCGCGATTGCATGTGAAAGCGATAAAGGTTAAATTTGTAACAGTATGTTTTTGGTTGAAAGGTACTCTATGTCCTTTTCTGTACCCATGGCAATGTGAATGCGAAATTTCATGAAGATCGGTCGAGTAATTAAAGCGTGAAAGCGTAACAAACAAACAAATTCACATTCGCATTTATAATATTAGTTATTTTTTTTATTTTTTTTATTATGTGAGTACATATATTTATTTACATTTACAATCAGTTTGTGTTACAAATTAAATATTGTGATCCAGCCAATCAACATTTCCTTCGTTGATAAAATAATTTGTTAAATGTATTCGAACAAAAAAAATGTAGTTAGGATTATATAATTATAATAAACTACTGTACATATATTACAATTTGTCCGTTCCAAATATTTAAGTTGTTGGTTGACAATAAAGATACATATTTATCAATAAAGTACTTCAAATCCTCCATACAATTTTACTATGGCGGCCTCGCGCCGCGGCGCGCCGGTTTAAATATGCGCCGCAAGAGCTCTGTCATTATTTGTCTTACGCTCGGCGCAGTCACTCTATAAGACTTCGCACATCCCGGCCATCAAACCCGATACCTCATGCCCAGCAGTTGCGGTCTGTTTTAACCGTTATGTAACTTGTTCGAATATTCAGAGCACCTCCTGCCTCTTACGTAGGTATAGCATTACAAGTATGTATGGAATGTACAAAATACCTAAGAACAGAAACCTTTTTACAGAGAGCGCAGGGCAATAAAACTGTCTTTTTAATATACGCAATGGAATCTTTACACGTTACACTAAACTACACTAAAATATTAAGGTCTGTTTTTAATACGCAAAGGAGTTTTCATAATAAAACCACTACTTAAGAGATTCATTGGCTGAGTGCCTTCTGGTTAAGGACTACCTTTAATGCTTATGCAAAACAATAAAAAAATGATCTCTTCATAGAGTAAATGTACATTTGAGGTGGCGGTAGCACAATGGATAAAGCATTTGATTTAAAATTTAAAAAAATTTGGTTTAGTTCCCACTCATTGCACTACCCTCAAAAATTCTAATTTACAAAAGGTACAACTACGCATTTGCGTACATAACAAAATAATTCTCAGAAACAAGCTGCTTAGCAGATCGACCCAAAAACATTACCCGATCCGGCAATCGATCCTAGGACTACCTACCTACCTACTGATGGCACGAAATCACTATTTTGGTGGTGCAACCGAAGTTATATGTCACTCAAATTACTAATAATATTTAAAAATAAATCTATAATCTTCTTTGCAAGGGCTATCGAAATATTAGTTTCGATATCAGCTACTCTCAATTATAAATCTCTTCGAGTAAGAGACTCTCGATCATAGACTAACCAATGAGAATTTAGATCGATATTAATCCTTCAAGCTAGCGTTACCTAGAATAACAGTGCCGCCCACAATCAACGACGACTCTAGATTATTATATAGACTACGTTCCAGTAACTTTATTAACTACAAGCAGCACCGTTATTCTAGGAAACCATAATATAGTAGCCATAATATAATATCATGCATATTAAATAACATTTAATAATAATAATATTCTATCACATACACACAACACCAGCTAGCCTAAGTAGAGCTTGTACTATGGGTACTAGGCAATGGATAAACATACATATTTGTAAATACGTACATATTATACATAGAAACACCCAGACTAAGAAAACATCCATGTTCATGCACACAAATGTTTGACTTGTGCGGGAATCGAACCCGCGAACTCAGGCGTGGCAGTCGTTTACACTAACCACTACACCATCGAGGTCGTCATTTAATGCAATGAATTTCAATATATTATAAAACTTATTAAATTTAATTGGCGGTTTAAGAGTGTGAGTTTCTTGCAGGTTTCTTCTAATAGGTTACCGTTTGCCTGAACCTAGCAACTAACCTAAATGTAGCTTCAGTAACATAGTAAACTCACTAACCTATATAATTTGACTTTCATAAGTATTACTTTGTGACCTAATAAATTAAGTAAGAATCATTAATTTTTGACTTTGACTTTGAAACGAGACGACACTATTACCGAGAATGCATCTAAAAAATTATTGATGGCATCTAAAAATAGTATATCGAGTTTTATGTATTTATTTAATTTTTATTTATTTTATTAATCTTAGGAAGGCTTACAAACTAATATAATTCTAAAAAAGTATACATTTAATGGGTACACATGTTGCTAATAACAAGCTTCCACATATGAATATTAAAAACAAAGAAAAAACAAAAATAATCTAACAAAAGAGTACAAAAAAAAAGAAAAAATAACAATAATATATAGCAAACACAGTTTAATTAAATTACAGTTTCACAGTTTGAGTGGCGCTACCCACGATCAAAGAAAGAATTGGCCAAGCGCCTACCTACTGTTCTGGCATCTCTCGATCATCACATCTATCATCTGCCTTCATCCCTCGTTGAACGAATGCATTACGCCTATAGTTTGTCATTGCCAAGGGTTCATTCAGTATCGCGAGATGACCTCCAGCCACCCTGAGGATTGACCTGAGGGTGGTGGGCTTTGTGGGCCTGCCCGCCATCCGTTCAGCACCAGATCTGAGAGGCGGCGTGCGTGTTCCCACGCGCGCCTCTGTGTCGAGTCCGTCTCCCCTGTAGGGGCGACAGTAGGGATTATTTTTGCGAAGAGCCTATAGGGTAGGTCTTATCGGGTAGTGGCCTGCCGTTTCATGTGGCGGGCCGAAACCTCGGCGGGGTCGCGACTGCATGCGCAAGTGTTTCGCGCGGCCCCGTCGATAGTGGTTTTGTCGAGGAACACCGTGGTAGGTTTAGTCGGTATTCCGGGAGGTACATTATTCTTATTCCATCTTTCTTTCACCCCGGCGAATCCGACATAACCCCTCCGCCCGCCCCCGCGGAGGGATATGCGTCATGAATTCCACCACGTCAAAAAAAAAAAGTATAGGACGCCTCCTAAAACCAATTAAATTGGTACGTAATTCTAGTTTAGCTACAAGCTCGGGGCAGTCAATTGAGTTATTTGCGATGTTAATTAAATAACATATTATATATATGTACCTCATATTGATCAGAAATATCCGCAGCAGACAACTTTATAAGACACCCAGACATGAAACAACTATTATGGATCACATCAATTAGTGTCTCGTGTGGGGTTCGAAACCACAACACTTGGAGCGCTGCCAGTGCAAGACGACCAGTATTAAATCACTGCACATTGCTTTGTCCTTGGACTAAATAATTTAATCATAATTTCTTCAGCCAGTGTCTTACTGGACTATAAAGGCTTAAGTTTCTTTCTTACATCTTTGCGATAACACTCACCAGAATTTTCTATAGTTATCAGATACGTCTTACAAACTTCTCTTCGATCTGCTCCGACGTCATTTAGTACAATCTAAAGTATTTCTACTTTATCTTACCACCGAAAAAGCATTGGGCGTTTGTTTTTTACTAACATTGCCGCGATCTGACGACTTTATGAGCAGAATTTAATGTTCAAATCGTTAAGATTGGCTCTCTTTTTAAATGCGCATTTATAGGGAAATAGGCGCTAACCGCAATAACGTAACCGCAAAGGATACCGTTTTGATTTTAGTCACACCATTGAAGTGTATGGATTAACATCAAATCGATGATATGATGTATAATCAATGATATGATGCATCATCAATGATATGATGTATCATCAATGATATGATGCATCGTCAATGATATAGTGCTCAGAGACGCCTGTCTATAAGCGTTGTGTTATAGGGGATAATAAGATATTTAATCGCATTTCATAAGCTTCATCGTTTAGATAATGGGCACTTAAATGCTTGGCGTGGAGCCACTTTTAATTATTAGAAGACTTTTAAAGTTGTTTAATATAAGTATTTATTGCATAATCTGGCTTGGTGGTACAGTAATTAACGCAACTGCTGCACAATGTCTTGGGATCTATACTTGGGCCGCAGAGAAAAGAGTCATTAAATTTTCCTGTTAATAAATTATCTAAATCTGTACCTGGTAAATAGAAATAGGCCCCCTTTTACGCGGCACCTAGATAAATAGCTGGCAAAATGTGGGTTCTGACACTATGGTTATAATAATACTATCTCCCTCTTCGGGTCTTCGTCAGCTTATCTATATAGTAATACGTGAAGCAAAAACTTTATACCCCTTTTTACGAAAATTGCGCGCACGGAGGAGTATGAAATTTGGCACAGTTAAAGTTTATATAGAGAAGGAGTGGCGTATTATAATATTTTTATAAAATATGCATACATATGCACATTTTATAAAAATATTATTGCACATGCGCACACAACGATGCATTTGACACACGCAGTCGAATCGCGTTCGTAATATTTCGGCTTTGCTCGGCTGATGTCGTACAATTCTTCGTAATTATGGTTACATACCTTATTTATATGTAATAAAGAAAAAATAAAACAAAGTAGTAAACTTAGGAATATCGTCAATGAAAAACCTATAAAAAAAATAAGTTAGAAAAAGATAGGTAAATTAACTGTATAGCCTTAGCTAAATCTAAAAGAAATGTTATTATAAGAGTATAATTATAGACAATTTCATCATCATCCTCTTGCCCTGGTCCCAATTTACCTATTTGGGGTCGGCGCAGTGTGTCCTTCGCTTCCATGCTTCTCTGTCACCTGTCATCTGATCATTTACCCCTTTTCCTTTCATATCCATCCTCACACAGTCCAATAAAACCTTAATAACGATCAAACTCAAAATTTAAATCAATTATGGTTGAATATTGACCACTGGGTGACCGCTAGTATATGTACTTAATTATTCAAGATCGATCTGTTTTTAGTATTTCAAATAAATATATTAATATATAATATAATATAATATTCTACCACATACACACAACACCATCTAGCCCAAACTAAGCAGAGCTTATACTATGGGTTCTAGACAATGGATAAACATAGGTACATGGATACTTTTTTTTTGTAAATCCATACATATTATACATAGAAACACCCAGACCAAGACAAACATTTCATGTTCAGTTCATGCACACAAATGTTTGACTTGTGCGGGAATCGAATCCGCGACCTGAGGCGTGGCAGTCAGTTACACTAACCACTACGCCATCGAGGCCGATGAAATATTCTATCTAATTTCTATAGAATGTCGCAGCCTTACCACGTCGTAGTGCCTGAGTTGAGTTGAGAATCTGAAGACTAAGACCTGACTGACGTACTTTCGAATTCCGTGATTGTTTCGAATTTTCTGGCAATTTTCTGACGTGATAAACTTACTAAAGAGCAGCATTTAGTTTTTATATCGATGATGAATGATCGATTTATCGATGATGATGAAATTATTTGAATACTTTCATGTAGTATGTAGAAGTAATGATCGGAGCTCTTATTGTGGTTGGCCAAAAAAAAACGGTCCTTCCATTTTTAAATTTAAAATAACACTTCCCGCACTAACAATAAATATTGTGTCGCGGCAAACTTACCAAACATTCAGACAACGGACACAAAGAACACCCAGATTCTAAACAACCATTTGTGAATTACACAATGTTTAGTCCCGTGTAGGATTCGAACCCACAACACTCGACACAGTGGCAGTAGCGAGACGACCACTTAAACCACTACGCCATCCGTGAAGTCGTTCATCAGTTCTTGATAGATATAGGTGTATATTTTTACTGGTATAAATAACATATAATTCTTCTTCTTCTCCCTAGCCTTTATTATTCCCAAGTCACTTGGATTCGGCTTTTCTGGTCTAACCGGATTTGACTGGATATCAGTTTTTACACGAAGCAGCTGCCACTTGACCTCCGCAACCCGAAGGCTAACGATACCCTAAGGCTAGCCTGTATCAGGATATTATAGGGCACTGACTTCCCAATAACGACTGTCATAGATGTTCATGGCAACTGGGACCGACGGCTTAACGTGCTCTCCGAGACACGGAGCAGGCGATAATTGTCAACCAATACGCACATAATTTCTAAAACTCATATAACTTCCGAAAGTCGGAGGTGCGTGACGTGAGTTCAAACCCGAGACCCTTTGCATTGCAATCTGTTGGTCTCCCCACTGAGCTATCGCTCATATAATATGATATAAATACATATAATATATAATATAAATATATATTGAGCTACGACCTAACTGTGTGGCGAGGCGGCGATACTGCATACTCACGACGACGACTCTATAAATAATAATAATATCCTCCAGACCGAATTTCGGCCACGGCGGCCAGTCTTAACGGAGACTGGCCAACTACACTGGAGATATTATAGTGCACAAGTGTGTGCGCAAACACAAGTGCACTCTTTGTTCCCTCACTCTCATAATCTGATGAGACGGTAATCCGACACGACCGGAGAGGGATCAGGCGCAGGACTAACGGCTTTACGTGCTTTCCGAGGCACAGGGGTGTCTTATACCGCCAACTTCCTAACTCCGGGCTGCTATTGAGATTTCTTAACTGAAAACTAAAAACTCAATAACTTTTTGTTGGCCTGACCCGGAATTCGAACCCGAGACCTCATGCACAGCAGTCACATTCACTACCGCTGCACCACGGAGGACTCTATAAAACTTAAGCTTAAGCTGTATCGCTTCTGTATTTTATTAAACTAGATATTGACCGCGGCTTCACTGACGTTGATTAAGATTTACTTAATAAATTTCTTCTCCTCGGGAACTTTTTTTTCTGGATAAAAGGCACCTTATGACCCTTTTTTGTAGTCCTGACTTGTGTGTATGCGAAATTTCATTATAATAGGTTGAGTAGTTGAAGGTAAGGTAAGCGTAAAAGCGTAAAAAACAAACAAACTTGCATTCGCATTTATAACATTAGTTAGTATGTTGTATGTTTCGATGTTTGGTTTTCAATCACGCGGAAACCGTTAAACAGAATTGTATAAAATCTGGCAACCTTAACTAACATATAGGATTATCTTTTAATAAGATCCCATAGGACCGCTACGGGCAAAGCCACATAGAGAAGCTAGTCAAGCTTACATTAATTCCTATTCATATCATATTATATGAGCTACATCCCACACAAAGCATTCATGCGATTATTTCTTCAAATATTTGATAGAGTGACGTGATGTTAGCAGGATTTAGCAGATATTAAATAAGTTATGGAAACAGCTAAATGGGTGGCGTTTTAACAAAACGTAGGAGGGCTAATAGATATGACATTCAGAGGTAAGGACTAATAGCGTTGATAGGTGCTCAGACACATTCCGGACAATTGTCTAATGATTATTCAATTGCTGTGTGAGGCGTCGTTACAACAATAAGAAGGAAGAATTTTTGACGATAAAAATGTAGAGTAGGTCGCTCCTAAGCAGGATATATGTTGGCTGGAATAATCTAGACTTTTGTACAACTCCAGATTTAAGCAGATGTTATTAAGTAAATATTAGATACCAGCTGTTACCCGCGAACATTTTTTGTCGCGGTACCCTATTTTTTCTAAAATATTTGTAACCTTTTAGTTACTCTTTATAACATCGGCTAACTGCCAGTGAAACTTCCGTCAAATCGTGCCAGCCGTTGCCGAGATTAGCCGGAACAAACAGACAGACAGATAAAAAATTTAAAATAGATTTTTTGTTACCTGTATGTATTATACGTTTAGTAAAAAGTTGTTATTTACACATTACAAACAGACACTTTAATTTTATTTAGGTATTAGTATAGATAAGCAGTTCTCCGCAGTTTAATCCACGTAAAAAAAAGTTCTCTGCTCATTTGAATAGTCGCGTAATATTAGATATAGTCTATAAGCATTTTCAATAAACAGCCTATCCTATCTAACGCCATATTTCAAACTGGTCTGGTCGTTCCTAAGATTAACGGTTTCAAACATACAAACACGTCAGCTAGCTCTGTTTTATGTAATAAGTTATGTAAGTTATATAAGTTATGAATAGTTTTATATTATATTCAAGTAATGCAGACATACATGTATAGGTACATTATAATATTTAAGTTGTTATTATGTATTTTAGGTTCAAAGCCCGTAAAGGTAGTGTTTTTTGAGAAATAAATAAATATAATAAAAAGTCGCAAGGGGAAGACCTAGGCGAACGTTTCTTGATCAGATCGGGGACGTTCTGGATAAAGGCCAGGTTAAGAGCACCTTAAACCGGCGAGCGAGTATGAGGAATGTTATGAAAGTGAATGAAGCCAGAGAAGTGTCTCAGGATCGTAGTAAATGGAAATATTATTATTATTATTTATTATTTATATATATAACTAAGCAGTTATATATATATATATAAATGTAAGAATCTTCAGACGTGAGGATGAGACGGGTGGTTACACTGTATGGTCTAATAACTTAACACTGTATTAATCATAGTAAGACAGCACGCGCGATATAAGAACGCAATCTTTAAACGCAGACTACTAGTTCTAATAGACATGACATTTGATTTACTCAGCGTAAATTAATTAAAATATCGAGAACTAGCTTTTGCTCGCGGCTCCGCTCGCGTAAAAGTAGGTAAGGTTATGTAACAGTACGTTGTTTTTAAATAAAATATAGCATTGAAATTAAACTGCTATATACGGATTTTATCGCGTTGTTTATTTGACACTTTATTACAAAATTTTGAAAATTTTTACACTACTCTACTATTAAACTTTACTAATTTTTAAGCTAATTAAATTAAATCTAAATAGTTTAATAATAATTTAATTAGCTTAAAAATTAGTAAAGTTTAATAGTAGTAGTAGGATAAAAATTTTCAAAATTTTGTAATAAAGTGTCAAATAAACAACGCGATAAAATCCGTATATAGCAGTTTAATTTCAATGAATAATATTCGCGTAAATAGAAGACAATATTATAAAATATAGCATATATTACTCGGTGATAAAATATCTCTCTACCGGTTAGAGAATTATTTAAATCGGTTGTGTAGTTTTTGAGTTAAACCCTTACAAACAAAGAAACAAACAATCTAATATTTGTCTGTCTTTATAACAGTAAGCGTAAGTAGTAAAACGCAAGCTTTAAATAAAGCTGAAACTTGTAGAAAATACAGTTATACAAATTACAGTAAATATCAAATGTTACGCAAAATTATTATTTAGTCATGGCAGACAACTGTGAATTGTTACCTATATGAATTCGTGTTTTCTTATGCCATTGTTTTATTGCGATATATTATATACCTAGCTTCAACGTTTTTAAAGTTAATAAGATAATCGGTTGCAGTGATGCAACGATGATCAGCCTATACGAAGCTTATGCTAGGAAGTAAATTACTATCGAACAAATACCGAAATCGACATCTATTTTGTTCGTTGGTCTGTATTTTTGAAAGTGCATACTAAGAAACTATCTTTTAAAAAGAAATAATGTGGATGTACTAGTCTACTTTAAATACATCTACGTAGTAGTAATAATAATATCAGCCCTGTATTAAACTGTCCCACTGCTGGGCACGGGCCTCTTCTCAGTGTGGGTTAAGCCCACCATGCTGGCCCAGTGCTGATTGGCAGACTTCACATATCTTTGAGAACATCATAGAGAACTCTCAGCCATGCAAGTTATCTCACGATATTTCCTTCACCGTTAAAGCGAGCTGTAATCATCTGTTTAATACGCACATAACTTCGAAAAGTCAGAGATACGCGTCTTGGGATCGAACTCGAACCCTTTACGTGGAAATAACTAGATGTACCCGCGGTTTTACCCGCGTTTATCGTTACTGCGCCGTCCCCGTTGGTCGTACCGTGATGTTATATAGCCTATAGCCTTTCTCGATAAATAAGCTATCCAACACTGAAATCATTTTTCAATTCGGACCAGTAGTCCCTGAGATTAGCGCGTTCAACCAAACAAACAAACTCTTCTGCTTTATAAGATTAGTATAGATAACTGCTGTCTAACTGTGTATGTACTCTTAATATTTACAGTTACCATTTAAACAGTTCTAGACATTTTCCAATTTCCCGACTTTGCAGACTTCAAATCTAATTGGCCAGCAGATACATAATTATTTAACACTTCTCTTTCCGGATTTAAGCATCAAGTCCATCAAATAACTTATTAAATTTTTATAATTACTACTAAGATACTAAAGTAGTATGCATATTAAAATATGTACTTACTTAAACAAAACATTGCTTCTTATTTATCCGCTTCGAGCAGCGATAGCTCAGTGGGGAGACCAACAGACTGCAATGCAGAGGGTCTCGGGTTCGAACCCACGTCGCGCACCTCTGACTTTCGGAAGTTATATGACTTTTCGAAATTATGTGCGTATTAATTGACAATCATCGCCTGCTCCGTGCCTCGGAGAGCACGTTAAGCCGTCGGTCCCGGCTGCCATGAACATCTATGGCAGTCGTTATTGGGAGGAATGTCGACACAAAACATCCCACTGGGTCGAAGTGTCGCCGGTCTGCACTGACTAGCCCCCACATAAGATACATCTATCCGCTTTTAGTTTGTGAATGTTGTATTTACCGCTTCATATTGTACGCTCATATAGTATGTAGCAAGTATTTTTGAACATGTATATAAGTGTAACAATTGTTGGTAAACAAATAAATAAATAAATAATTAAACTTCGGCACCACAATGTCCTTTTAAGAAGCTCTGAATATTATTTCCTAAGATTTATACGTGTTCCATGCCTCTATCCTCAAAGGGCTCAGGATAAAACATATGCCGCTGCCATACTTACATTTCGCTTGCTAAAATTTTAGCTGCTACATGCGGTGTGCCTGTTGCAATTTAGTATAAATAGTAGGTACTGTTATTTGAATATTTATGAAATTCACAGGAATTTAATAGTTATTAGAATTACTGGCTCTGGAGTTTCTAATAATTGCGTTTTGACCACTGATTTAAGCAATTTGATATATTTTGAGTAATCTGCAGGACTTAGCGCCACCAGCCACTTGTTTTTTAACCTTGGGTAGGATAAAGACGCAAGGACCGCATGTCTGCTTAAAAAAAATCTTAGAAAACGAAGATCCGTTCTCTAAGAATTTTCAAACAAAATCATCCAATGGTTCACTTGCCTCCGAAATCGAACTAGAGATTCATTTACAGCAGTCGTATACAGTACCGCTGCGCCACTGAATAGAAACTCGATGGCGATGAAATGATGAAAAATTGTGTACTGAGTGCCTAATGCGAGTTTGTTTTACGTTAACACGATCGACACGTTTATGACGTTCGGCGCTCCGATTGGCCCACTCCAAGCTCTTAACCAATCAGAGAGCGAAAGCGGTAAACATTTCGATCGCGTTAACGTGAAACAACTCACACTAGGCACCCAGATACTGAGCCACAGCAGTTGCACGTGTTGCTAAAGACACGAGTCACGATTCCGACTGTAGCTCATAGTACGTGCACTGAATGGCATCTGACCGCTTGACTTTAAATTAATCGATTATTTTTATATCGATTTTAAATCGGTAGCTTTACAATTCATGGTTTTTGTTGATTCGATTGGGTTTCGAGTTTCTTAGGAAATCTTTTGTCCTAAACAGATATCGTTTGTTAAAGACACGCACAAAAACCGACACCAAAAACATTTGAAGTTATTGTCGTGGTCGTGAAAAAACGTTGATACTGGTGACGGCATCCATGATATTTTACAAAATATTTATTATAGCCAACTAGATTTTGCCTGCAGCTTCAGTCGCATAAATGTAGGTTAGTAACAGTCGGGCATGCCTGGATTGTGGCTTTGACCTGGGGATGGTGGGCTACGTGGGCCTGAAGACCATAAAAAAAATTGCGACGATTGTGGCGGTAAGTCCCATTTTTGAGGAGTGGCTCTCCAGCCACTCCTCAAAAATGCGGCATGGTTCCCTCACCTTCCGGCTGACACAGGTAATGACGCCACGGTTACTTTGGCCAGTTCCTGTGTCGCATAGGTTGGCAAGATGCCCGACGTCCGGTTGCCACCACTGCGGCGACTGCCGCAATGGTGTTGTAGACACAGCGCTTCACGGTTTGCACTGCCTGGGCTCCGCAGCGCCGTGAGTTGGTCGCGGCAGTCGGATTGGTTACCCTCTCGCTCCTGGCCATGATTCAGTCTATGGTCCGGAGCGAGAGATCGTGGAACGCCGTCGCGTCCTTCTGTGAGGAAGTAATTTCCAAGGAGACGGCGGAGCGGGAGACGGACCGCCAGAACCCTCTCTGCAATCGCAGAACCGGGCTTCGTCTGCCTGCCCGCGCGGAGGTCGCGAGATGACCTCCAGCCACACTGAGGCTTGACGTGGGGGTGGTGGGGTGCGTGGGCCTGCTCGCCATCCGATCAGCACCAGGTCCGAGAGACTGCGTGCGTGATTCCACGCGCGCCTCTGTATTGTGTGTCCGTCCCCCTCAGGGTGACAGTAGGGTTAAAATTTAGAAATTGACCATAGGGTAGGCCTTTTCGTGTAGTGGCCTGTCGTTTCATACGGCAGGCCAAAACCTCGGCGGGGTCACGATTGCATGAGAAAGTGATTCGCGCGGCTCCGCTGGTACGGTTACGTCGAGGAACACCGTGGTGGGTTTAGTCGGTATTACCGGGATGTCGCTCACCATCTTTCACCCGGTGAGTCCGATATAACCGCTCCGTCGCTGCTCCGTCTCCAAGCTGGCCGTGATATTAAAACGAAGTTTACGACATCTCATTTATTAAAATCCATCAAGCAGCCTTCAGAGTGAAGTGGGAACATGAACACATACACGTTAAAAAGAAGCTATACCCGTGTAGGAGACTGTTAAAATGCTTCACAGAGGCACCAGATGCGATGTATACATATAGGACTTAAGGCCCCTTAAGGATTTATTGTCACTTCACTTTAATTTTCATCCATATTGGCTGTGCTATCATCAGAGGCTGCTTAAAAAAATATGTGATACGATAGCAGTACTTCACTTGTAAATTTTCTTTATTGACATATAACCTCAATGGTTTGTATTACTTAATAGCATTTATGTAAAAATGATATCACTAATGTAAAAAGGTATGATGGGGTATGTCTAGATATAGGTTTAGACAGAAATCCCGAAAAGCTTATAAATAATAATAAAGCCGCACTGTATGACTAAATATCGCTTAAGCAATTAGCGTGATTGCCTCACCCATACATCAATATTTGGACAACCCACCTATGTTTATTATCATTAGTATTATGTGACCGAATCACTGCTCAAACATCGTTTAAACAGAGTGTAAAAATAATCATTTCTAAAGGGAGTTACTCATGAGACAGTACAATATTAATTTTTATTACAGTATATACCACGGGGACTGTTCTGAAGAGTTATTCCACCTTATCCCGCCCTCCCTTTTCCTATCCAGAACAACGCGTGCTGGGCTCAGATGCCATCCTTACACGCTAGAGTCGAATAGAGCGCGCACCAACAAGTTTGGGTTCTCATACCTCTGCCGAACTTAAGACATGGAATTCTTTACCAAAGCACATGTATCCTTTTTCCTTTAATCCTGGGTCCTTTAAGCGGGGCGTGGAAAAGCACCTTCTTAGGCCGTCAAAGTAGAGACCTCAACATGGCCTCAGCTGCTATGAGGACGATGTGGAGGCCACTGCTTTTAGACCACATGACTGCCTTACCATCAGGTGGAGTGTTGTCATTTTGACGAGCAACCTAAAAAAAATATAAATGTTTTAGATGTGGGTATCATTCCTTCAAAACTATAGTATGTGGTTCCTCCAAAAGGGTGTTAAAAGGTTTTTACAGGGTCAGCAACGCGCAAGTTATGCCTCTGGTGTTGCAGACGTCCATAGGCTACGGTGACTACTTACCATCAGGTGACACGGCCTAGTTTGCCACTTTAGTAGTATAAAAAAGAACCATTACCAAAGGGAATTACTCATGAGACAGTACACTATAAATGTTTAAGATATGGATATCATGCAATGTGCTTTGTTTAAGCCTGGTGCGTAACTAGCATTGGCCATATATAAAATGGTCGCAGGCGCTCGTTAATGACTCCCTAAAATCGATATTTTATATCTAAGATAAATAGATATTTTGTGTAATTTTGTAATAGGTCACGATCTATCTATATATATAAAACTCTTCCGTTACTGAGTGACTGACAGACAACGCACAGCCGAAACTACTGAAACCCAAGAAGCTGAAATTTGGCATGTCTGTTCCTTGGAGAGTGTAGGGGAGCACCAAGTGAGGATTTTTGGAAATGCCACCCCGAAGGGAGTGAAAGGGGTGAATCCCGATATTCACACGGGAACGGGACTTACGCGGGTGAAACCGCGGGAAAACTACTAGTAATCTATAATCAATAAACAATAAAAATATACATCGTTTATTATATGCAGTGTTTAACAGAAAATTGTGGTGATGTTTGTATTTAACAAATAATAATAATAATAATAATAATAAGTTTATTTGCAACCAAACATGAATAAAAATATAACCTATGTGGCCTATAACTACAACAAAAAACATTTGTAAAATTTTATGACAATATCAATATAATAATATCCTAACTATAATATTATAAATGCGAATGAGTTCGTTTGTTTGTTACGCTTTAACTATTCCATCGAGTATTACCTTGCAATGCCCTTATTGTTTCCTGTTTCACTTTAATGTCCTAGTATCAGGTAGGTGTTTATGAATCAACTTTACCCAACCTTAACTACTTGGCTGATCATCATAAAATTTCGCATACACGTTTTCAGGGGAACAAAACAGGACATGGGGTCTTACATCCAGAAACAAGTGAGAAACGGCAATGAATTGCGGTAAATCTTAGAGTTCGAAAAACAATATATGCAAAGGTCACGTCGTGTCACGTGACCTTAAAAAGTGAAAAACCTTGTCAAAGGTCATAGTCATTTCGGGGTATACTATGTTGTTGGTCGACTATGCTGAGTCGAATGGCGTTGACCGCGAGTTTCTAGCTCTTACGGTTCTTGAGTTGAAGGATGGTATCACGTGACGTTGAGATCAGAGGTCAAAGGTCATAGAGATTTCGGGTATATATCGACTATGCTGAGTCGAAAGGCGTTGACCGCGAGTCTCTAGCTCTTACGGTACTTGAGTTGAAAGTTGTATAACAGACAGACGGACGGACGGACGGACAAAGCTGTAGTATAAGAGGTTTTTCGAACTCTAAAAAGGCGTTGGTATAAACCTCACTGTACTTTATAACCGACTAGATTTTGCTCGCGTCTTCGTTTGCATAAATGTAGGTTAGGTTAAGTTTGTAACAGTAGATACTTTTTTCTGGATGAAAGGTCCTATTCTGTACACATGACAATGTTTATGCGAAGTTTCGTGATGATCGGTCGAGAAGATAAGGCGTGTAAGCGTAACAAACAAACAAAAAGCTTACTTTGGCATTGATAATATTAGTTAGGATAGTTACTTCACCATTCTAAAATATGACTTTACTATTATACCCTACGGAAATAGACGCGCAACACCTAGATCAGGGATGTTGCGAATGCAGATGTTTTGACATCCGCGGATGCAGATACGGATTTTTGAAGACTCGCATCCGCGGTTACAGATGCGGATGTACAAATCGATGCGGCAGCTCCGCAATTGCGGATGCGGTGTTGAAAATTGTTGTCGGTGTTGATACGGATGTTCATCTTATTTACCTAATAAAAAGTATTGAATACCTTCGCAGGTTTGAAGCCTGTTTTGCAAAGGTTCATAAATTAAACACGTACTAGGTACTGAACGATTTCTTTCTTATCGTAACCTACGCTATATCTGGATCCGCATTAACATCCGCGTTGATTATTACGGATGCGGAAGCTCCGCAATTACGGATGCGGATGCGAATATTCGCAACATCCCTGACCCAAAGACAAGTGTTACTTATATAACTAACGAGCGACCCGCTCCGGCTTCGCACGGGTATGTTTTGTTATATCTCAAAGGGCTTAAGGCAGCGTTTTCGATAAAACTCCCAGGCAGCTTGACTTTAGCCAAACGTTTTTAACAATTATCGTCATATTTTAACCAATTTACACAAAACCTTAACAAATTATACACCTAAACCTTCCTCATGAATCACTCTGTCTATTGGTGAAAACTGCACGAAAAACCATTTAGTAATTTTTGAGTTTACCGCACACAGACAGACAGATAGACACGGCGGGGGACTGTTCTATAATATGTAGTGATATACTTGTCTTTATTCGATAATTCTGCCCTTTGAGATACTATCCGTAAAACTGCAGGTACTTTCAAAATAGCTGACTAACCTGCTGTCTCTTTCTGTTACAGGTAATTTCATATTTAAAGGAATAGAACAAAATAATGGTCGGCAAGAGGCACAACATTACTTCGGTTGGTGAATAATAACAAAGAAAACTTTCACAATGGGAATAATTTCTGTATCGCAGGGGACTTAACAAACATTGAAACACAAAGTACATCCAGACTCCGAATAACTATTAGTATCACACAATTTTTTTCATTTTTAGGGTTCGAATGCACAACTCTCGGCGGAGGCTGTGGCGAGGCGACCACTAGAATATCTCAATACTCAATACTCAATACTCAATACATTTATTGCACTCCACAAGTTAAATAGATGTTACAATGGTATAATATAAGAAACATGTGTGGGCCTTGTCGGCACGGCAAGATGCAGGAGAGAGGAGGAAGTTTTACATATTTTATTATTTACATATTTTACTTATGATTGATATTTATTGACTATTATAATATATAGGTCATTTTATTAAGGTGCGCTTACTATAGTTAGATAGATATATTACTATAATTATTTTTATTATATGGTATTCTATTATATAATTATTATTATATTATTTTATTTATATGTTTTAATATTTTTATTAATTATATATTATTGTAGATTATCATTATTATCAAAGTTTGTAAAAAAGAAAAGGAATTAAATGTCCCAGATATTATTATTATAAATGTATGTCATGTTTGTTTATATATTATGTATTTATTTGTATTTATGTTATTATTAGGTATATTATTATAAGTAATTATTTAAATTTCCATTTATTATGTTTCATATACATTTATCATTTAGGTATTCATTTATATGATCTATTTATATGATCTACGCCATCCGTGCAGCCAGTTATGATAAGCTGTTACTTTGAACAGTTAAACTGCCACCGTGGCGCAGCGGTAGTGAATGCGATTGCTTTACATGAGGTCTCGGGTTCGAATCCCGGGTCGGGCCAACAAAAACGTATTGGAGTTTTCTGTTAAGAAATCTCAATACGAGCCCGGAGTTAGGAAGTTGGCGGTGTTAGACACCCTCGTGACTCGGCAAGCACGTAAAGCCGTTGGTCCTGCGCCTGATCTCTCTCCGGTCGTATCGGAATACCGTCCCATCGGATCATGAGTGTTAGGGAACAGAGAGTGCGCTTGTGTTTGCGCACATACTTGTGCATTATAATATCTCCTACGCAGATGGCCAGTCTCCGTTAAGATTGGCCGCCGTGACCGAAATTTGGTCTGGAGGATTATTATTATACCTACTTTGAAGGTAACTTATCAGTATCACTTATCCCCTATAGACTTTACATATTATGTTTGTCCCAGAAGGAGAAGGCACAGATGTTAACGTATTTAGACTTTCGCGATTCGTACACATCTATACTAATATTATAAAGAGGATAGATTAGATTTTTGTTTGTTTATTTGTAAGGTTTGAACTCAAAAACTAATCATCCAATTTTGAAAATTCTTTCACGAAAGCTATATTATCACCGAGTAACATAGGCTATACTTCATTTAAAAAAAGTACTTTTTCCGACATAACCCAGCCTACTTTTACGTGAGCGAAACCGCGCGTAAAAGATAGTTCTAAATATAATACTAGACAACGGGTTTTACTAGCGATCAAGTATTTAAAGGTACCTGTATTGATTGCCCGACGTTTCGACCGACTTGCATTGATCGTAACCACGATCGATGTTTTAATCGCGAGTACCTAAGGCTACGTACACGAAGTCAGCGGGCGCGGAGCGGCGGCGCGGCGTAAGCGACGCAGGAGCGGCGCGTCCCAATGCATAGATTTATATGGAACTGACCTCGAAGGCAAGGGCACGGGAGCGGCGCATCCCAATGCATAAATTTATATGGAACTTGCCTCGAAAGCAGCGGCGCGGGAGCGGCGCGTCCCAATGCAAAGATTTATATGGAACTGGCCTCGAAGGCAGCGGCGCGGGAGCGGCGCGTCCCAATACATAGATTTAGGTATATGGAACTTGCCTCGAAGGCAGCGGCGCGGGAGCGGCGCGTCCCAATGCATAGATTTATATGGAACTTGCCTCGAAGGCAGCGACGCGGGAGCGGCGCGTCCCAATGCAAAGATTTATATGGAACTGGCCTCGAAGGCAGCGGCGCGGGAGCGGCGCGTCCCAATGATAGATAGATTTAGGTATATGGAACTTGCCTCGAAGGCAGTGGGGCGGGAGCGGCGCGTCCCAATGTAAAGATTTATATGGCACTTGCCTCGAAGGCAGCGGCGCGGCCCAATGCAAAGATTTATATGGAACTGGCCTCGAAGGCAGCGGCGCGGGAGCGACGTACGAGCGGTGCGCACCAGTCTAGCGGTGCTCGCGCGTCTGCATTGATGTAGTATTGTGCATTTTATTATTTGCTTTTTAACGGCCGATGTTTGTATCAAAAAGATGTTTTCATCGCTATTAGACATTTCGTTCGCCAACAAAGACACTATAATCTTTTAATGTTACTAATCTCCCATAACCAAAACGCTAGGCCGCTCTAGCGCCGCGCGATCTGCCCGCCGGCTTGGAGACCGAGGCCTCTGACCCGTTTTCCCGTATTATATTAAGTATAGGCAGAGATGCATTAATTAACCACATTCATTCACATTCATACAAGAAGCTTTTAATCATTTAAAAAATAATAATGTATACATTATCCACTTCTTAAAAGCTATAGTTTTTTTAAATTGAAAATCCTGTGTCGCTGTTGACTTTACAAACATTCAAACAACGGACACAAAGAACAACCATTTGTAGATCACACTAAGTTTTATCCCGCGTGTGGATCGAACCCACAACACTCGGCGCAGTGGCAGTGGCGAGGCAACCACTTAAACCACTGCGCCATCCCTTTAGTCTGTTAGTATAATATTTGCTTACCTAAGTTATTAAGTAATCTGAAATTATGTTCAAGGGCAGTGCTATACTGCTTCTAAAATTCTTCACAAAATACCCCAATAATTATGTCACCGGTTCGAGCATCATACTTGGGATACTAAAAGATCGTGATATTAACATTCAATTTATCAATAAAATAAATATCGAACGGTTAATAATTCGAATACATTTGAATGAATTGCACATTCGAATAATTTGAACAAATAGCGACTATTTGTCAGTAGAAATTTGACCGTAATTTACTAAATACTATATTTTCATTTTGGTTTTTCATATAAAGTGTCAGTATTTGATAAGTTTCACTTTAGACTCACACTGATCCGTACGCAGTTAATATCCTCTTCACACATTATTTCTACTAATATTATAAATGTAAAAGTTTATGAGGATGGGTGGATCTTTGTTACTATTTCACGCAAAACTAAGAAACTTGGTATGTAGATAGCTGGAGACCTGGATTAACACTTAGGCTACTTTTCATTTCGGCTTCGGGACTTACCCGGGTGCAACCACGGGGCGCAGCTAGTATAACAAATATTTAATCTCTAGTTACCACTTGCCATCAGGTACCACCACAAGCAATAAATACAAAAGATAATCGTTACACAGTCTCACGTTTGTTAATACTCTAGTATTTAGTTGCGCAGGTGTCGCCATCGGAAACGAACTAACGTCATGAAATGTGTTATGCGCGGGATCCTTTACATGACAATGTTTTATTTATTTATTTCATTTAGGTCCTTCACAGCTGACAATTAATTTTAATAAAAATTATAAATAAGACAGTACGCCAATTACAAAGAACACAATAAAAAACTAAATTATTACAAGCAAGAGTAAACATGTAAGTAAATCTATGTAATTTTAAACGATTATTCCATTGGTCCATATTATAATAATAATAATAATAATAATATTCTATCACATACACACAACACCATCTAGCCCAAACTAAGCAGAGCTTGTACTATGGGTACTAGACAATGGATAAACATACATATATACTTTTTTTTTTTGTAAATACATACATATTATACATAGAAACACCCAGACCAAGACAAACATCCATGTTCACGCACACAAATGTTTGACTTGTGCGGGAATCGAACCCGCGACCTTAGGCGTGGCAGTCGGTTACACTAACCACTACGCCATTGAGTCGTCATAATGTTTATATGTCATAATGTTGTCGTGTCTGAGTGTGAAGGTGTGTGAGGCTGTGTATGGGTGAATGAAGGTGTGTGCTCGTGTGTATACCAATGTATATGTGAGTGAGTGCACTAGTATATTTTAACCGGCATGCATTTTTTTCTTTGTTTTTGCTATGTGTCACTCTTGTTAGACAGTCTTTAATATTTTATTTTTATTAGAGTTGCGAGATGTGTTAAATGCATCCAGTGAAGAGAAGTTATTATTATAAATGCTAGGAATGCGAGTGAATGGCGACATTTTGAAATACTTAGTTGAAGCAGTTGGAATCGAGAATAGTTGCGTTTGTCTGGTGCGCTTAGAAGGAACGTTGAAGCCGATTCTTTGTTGCTACAAAGAATCGGCTGAATCCGGAACTCCTGTTCCGGACCATCAAGTTTACAGTGAAATTGTTTATTTTTTTTATTTATTTGACGAGTTGCACTAATGCTTGTATACAATGTGTGGCATACAAAAACAACATATCTGTGACTTGTCGTCTATCTTCCAGAGTCATAATATTGACATACTCGCACGATTCCTCGTATCGTTTATTTACTAATTTAACTTTATAATTTAAATGCTTGATACATTCTTGGTGAATTTTTCAATTTTCTGTATATACCTTAAAGAATGGTCGCCAAATAATATCTTTGAATGGTTTATGTTGCGTATTACAACTCCCAGCGATTTATACGCTTTGCTAACCATCTGTTCTACACCCACCTATACTGATTAGTAGTACTATTTTAATTTTCTTATTTTTTTATACCACTCAGGTGGCAAACAAGCATACGGCCCACCTGATAGTAAGTGTTCGCCGTAACCTATAGACGCCTGCAACACCAGAGGCATCACTTGCGCGTTGTCAACCCTTTAGGAAAGGAAATGGGAAGGAGAAAGAGTGGGAAGGGGAAAGAAGGCGACTGGGCCTCCGCACTCTCACTCACCGAACGAAATACAACAGTAGGAATACTGCTATTTCACGTCGATATTCTGTGAGAGAGTAATCCTTCTCTGGTCGAGCCGGCCCATTCATGCTGAAATCAGCGAGGCTCTACTAGACTTATAACAGTACTAGTTTGAACTGCCATCAGTGCGGTAACGAATAGTGAGAAAGTAATTAATACTTAGCTACCTCTTAACTGAATAGCTCTTCATTCCTTAATCGATGATTTCACATTGAGAACATTTAATTCTCAGAACATTTAAGCAACAAGCCGCTTTTATTTTGTCCGAGAATGCGTTGACGCAAACCACTCCGTGGGCGGAGGGGTATCAGACAACCTCATTATCACCGGTAACCGCTTAAGAAGAAATCTATTGCTTATCATACGAATCGGCGTTACCTAAATTAAGTACAATAGTCTTCTCTCTCAGCCTTTATTATTCCCAAGTCACTTGGGGTCGGCTTTTCTGGTCTAACCAGATTTGACTGGATATCAGTTTTTACACGGAGCGGCTGCCACCTGACCTCCGCAACCCGAAGGCTAACGATACCAGTGTCAGGATATTAGAGGGTACTGACGTTCCCAATAACGACTGCCATAGATGTTCATGGCAGCCGGTACCGACGGCTTAACGTGCTCTCCGAGGCACGGAGCAGGCGATAATTGTCAATCAATACGCACATAGTTTCGAAAAGTTATATAACTTCCGAAAGTCAGAGGTGCGCGACGTAGGTTCGAACCCTCTGCATTGCAGTCTGTTGGTCTCCCCATTGAGCTATTAAGTACAATAGTAACGACACATATTCACCTAATCCTAACTTATATTATAAATGCGAATGTGAGTTTGTGTATTACGGTTTCACGTTTTAACTACTCGACAGATCATCATGAAATTTAATAATCAGGTCGTCCATTTAAACGCACGTCTTTTCTCTTACTTGTACTTATATGCCTAGAGGACTGGTGGCTTTGTACCGTATGGCTCAACAGGCATCTTCACAGTAATTATCTTTCTTATTAGACAGTATCTACAATGCTAACTAATATTATAAATGCGAATGTGAGTTTGTTCTACCGATTGTCGTGAAATTTCGCATACACGTTGTCCGGAACAGAGTTGTACAGAAAAGGACATTAGGTACTTTTCATCCCAAAAAAGAGTACTGGCCAAATCTACATTTACGCGAGCTAAGCTGCCGGCAAAATCTAGTCTCCCCAAGATAACCTTGAAATTTCTGACAGTAGAACTGACGGCCGTTCAGAAAAAAATATGAAAAATAATCTATCCTAACTACTACCTGAGATATGATTTTTTTAATTATCATGTTTAACTTTCTTGTACACTACGATCATAAAATATTGAAATACATCGGTTTTTTGTTGTTTTATTATTAAACACTAATTATGCTAATAAATAAACAGTCAAAAGTATGACTAGCTATTGCACTTTTTTAATATATAAGTATATATTTTATTTTTAATTCCTTTTTTTTCATTCTTTTCTGAACGGCCATCAGTTCTACTATAAGACATTTCAAGGTTATCCATTAATTACCGGACATTCTGTATATGAAAACTGAATCCCTGTTTCCCTTGGACACGCCATAACTTGAGAACGACTTTACCGATTTCATTCATGGTCTTTTTCAAGTTTTCTAATACTTGGTAGAGGGTTCTTAAGGAAAGAAAGTTAGAAAATTGCACAGGAATCTGGATAATTTCAGAAAACTTAACGACTATTTTAACCTCGTCAGTTTGACAGTTCGTTTAAGACAGAATAACGTCTGTCGGGTCAGCTAGTAGAATATAAACTCAAGTCTCGTCAACATGTGTACAGACGACAAGGTGCTGTCTATACAAATAAATGAGCCGCGATGAGGTCATCAGACAAACACTTCGGGTACCTACGCGATGTCCCGCTGGCCCCCTGCACCGCCAGAATCGTACCGGTTTAGTCACTTCCAAAGACGGTACAAGTTGTAAACTTACGACTATTACAATCAAGCAAGAGTAGAGACTGCGTGGATGATGTAGTGGTTTAAGTGGTCGCCTCGCCGCTGCCACTGAGCCGAGTGTTGTGGGTTCGAATACCACACGAGACAAAAATCTGTGTGACTCATAAATGGTTGTTCCGAGTCTGAATGTCTTTTGTGTTTGTTGTTTGAATGTTTATAAAGTCCCCCGCGACACAGGAATTATTCCTAGTGCAGAAGTTGTATATTTTAAAAGAAAACAAAAGTAAAGCGCTGTTTTAGCTTATGCGTGAAACGGTGCGTTTTGTGGTAAACGCACTTCGTATGCCGCATCTGCGTTGCGCTAGTTGACACGTGTCTCGCGTAGCTAGTGACGCTGTTTTCAATGCAATAACCTAAGTGTAGCAATCGCTATAAATGTCAATACATCACTATCACTACATAATTAAAACAAAGTCTTCAGCCGCGTTTGTCTGTCTGTTCGCGATAAACTCAAAACTACTGAACGGATTTGAATGCCGATTTTAACAATAGACAGAGTGATTCATAAAGAAGGTTAAAGTGTATAGTTTATTAAGGTTTTGTGTAAATTGGATTTTCTTTTTTTTATACAACCAAGCTGGCAAACAAGCATACGGTCCACCTGATGGTAAGTGGTCACCGTAGCTTATGGACGCCTACAACACCAGAGGCATCACTTGCGCGTTGCCGACCCTTTAGGAAAGGAAGAAGTGGGAAAGAGAAAGAGTGGGAAGTGGGAAAGAAGGTGATTGGGCCTACGGCACTCTCACTCACCAAACGAAACACAACAGTAGGAATACTGATATTTCACGTCGAACTATAATGATGATTTTTGAAGATATGCGAAACGAAGCAAATGCCTTGAAATGTGTTCTTTTTTTAAATAAACTATTGTAAATAGAGATAAAAAAAAATTTAACTGAATTTATCAAAATTGAGTTATTAGGAAATATACTTATTTTCATTTTAAAGTAGTGCATCGCCATCTATTACGATATGAATAAATCAATACTAAACAGTTCTTGTATCGATTTTCGTTAGATGGCGTTATAGTATTTTAGTTTTGAAATGGGTATGCATTTTTGCAGATCACTGTACATGGTCACAGAGTAACACTTATAAACGTCAAAGTTAAACTTATTAATGTGAATTTACATTTACTTGTTGCCATGTTCAGCAAAGCAAGGGCGTAGAACCAATGAGAAGAATTGGCAAAAAACTCACGGCCACTATTTTCAATCGCCAAGTTTCCAGTATTGTATATTTTACAAGTCGCTTCTGTAAGGAGCTGCACAACCATTAAACCACTTACCACTTGCAAATGTAAACGTAATTGGACTCCCTTTTCCGCATTTGAACTCTAAGTTGGTCCATTATGCTTGAGAGTCGGCCGGTTATGGAGATAGCCAGCCCAACTCCGCCCAGAAGCACATAAGTTTCCTGGGGTGTTCGCAGGCTTCGCGGAGTGACCTCGGGTTGTTGAGGATTTCCTAACATTGTGCTGTTACTCCCACACATTCCAGGACTACATGGGCAGCAGATTCTTCTTCGGTCAGACATCCCCTACAGAGTAGGCTGTCTGTTGCTCCGATGTTGTAGAGATGTTTGTTCAGGGGACAGTATCCTGTTAGGATCCCCACGATGGTCCAAAGGTCCAATCTTTGTTGGTTGAGCAGGCGGTGTGTCAGTCGTGGTGTGATGGCCGGTAGAGCTGCTCTGAACTGTCTACAATCCGTTGTCCGTGCCCAGCGTTTATTATGTTGGCTCTGAGTGCGAAGCCGCATCCATGTTTTTAGTTGTGAGAATACTTAACTACAATACCTCCTACTCTATCCTAATAGCCTCTAATAGTAGTTTATCATATAATAGGAGTATCCACTTATGACTATACAAAATAAAATCAACGTGAGACTTGCAGTCCGAGACGCATGCAGTCCGTTTTGAAGTCGCTTGTAACTTGGGGCACTCGAAATGAATCAGTGTTGTGTATTCCAAGTTAATTCATTAACGGGTACGTACACTTGTTGGCAAATTAGTCTTTGTACGTATCACAATAGGACGCATAACATTATAAAAGCATATTATGTTTCGATGTTCGAGCAAACACGACCTCGTTCTGTGGAGTTATAACCTTTGCTATGACTGCACCGATGCCGTCGTGGATTAGGTGGCCACCTCGACGTTGTGGGTTTGATCCCCATACGGGACAAGAATTATTGTGATCCACGTGTAGTTGTTCCGAGTCTGGGTGTTATTTGTGTCCGTTGTTTGAATGTTTGTAAAGACCCCCGGAATAAAGGAATTGTTCTTAGTACGGTTAAAAACAAGTGAGAAACGGCCATGAATTGCTGTAAATCTTAGAGTTCGAAAAAATGGTATCACGTGTTCTGACACGTGATACCATTTTTTCGATGATACACCTCGAAATGACCATGACCTCTGGGTCATGGTCATTTCGAGGTGTATCGACTATGGTGACTCGAATGGCGTTGACCGCGAGTCTCTAGCTCTTATGGTTTTTGAGTTGAAAGATAGTACCACGTGACCTTAAGGTCAGAGGTCAAAGGTCATAGTCATTTCAGCGGTATATCGACTATGCTGAGTCGAATGGCGTTGACCGCGAGTCTCTAGCTCTTACGGTTCTTGAGTTGAAAGTTGTATATCAGACAGACGGACGGACGGACAAAGCTGTAGTATAAGAGATTTTTCGAACTCTAAAAATCAAATACAGAAGTGCAGTGCAGAGTGCTGCAATCAGCGACCAAACTCAAATCTTGAAGATATTCCTATATAAACTAGTTCCTCTAGCGTCAATGTAAGTTATGTCAATCAATTTCTATTCCTCAAGAACAGTACTTCTTTCTATATGAAAGGTAGCCTGTGTCCTTCTTTATCCCTAATTGATGCAAAATTTTATGATGATCGGTCAAGTAGTTAAGGCGTGGAAGTTTAACAAACAAACTCATATCGCATTTATCATACCTATTAGTTAAGGTGTATGTAAAACATTCAACACATATTTACTTTTTGTTATGAATATATGGGTTTTTTTAATTAGCTGCCTCCGTGGCGCGGTAGTAAATACGACTGCTGTGCATGAGGTCTCGGGTTCGAATCCCGGTTTGGGCCAACAAAAAGTTATTGGGTTTTCCTGTTAAGAAATCTCAATACGAGCCCAGAGTTAGAAAGTTGGCGGTGTAAGCACGTAAAGCCGTTGGTCCTGCGCTTAATCTCTCCTCGGTCGTGTCGGATTATCCGTCCCATCGGATCATGAGGGTTAGGAACAGAGAGTGCATGCGCACAAACTTGTGCACTATAATACCTTGCGCAGAAGGCCAATCTCCGTTAAGATTGGCTGCTGTGAACTAATTTCGGTCTCGAGGACATTATTCAATTTGATATATGTTTATTTCTCATAAAAATTTACAATAATTCATTTAAGTACACGAGAAATTTTAAACACATTCAAACAAATTATAATGTTATCCTAGACGTACACTTAGGCATCGAAGCACTTCACTCAACACATTCAATCAAAAATATACATTTTAAGTTATTTTTAATTCTAATATAATAACAAGTGACAATCGGCAATGAATTGCCGTAAATCTTAGAGTTCGATATAATGGTTCAAGTAATATGCAAAGGTCACGTAAGACCACGTGACCTTGAGGTCAGAGGTCATAGGTCATAGACATTCGCAGATCGAGCGTAGCTAGAAGTGACATGTGAAATAGTGAACTAAGGTGCGCTCAGATTAGATGTTAAATAGTATTTTAAGTGTTTTTAAAGTAGGTATTGGTTTTGCTTCTTTGCATTTATTTGATTATGACTTATTACTTAATTAAATCGTTAAACGTGATCGAGTGCGGCATAGAGACAAGGAAATAAAGGGGTATTTAGAATGTAAACTATTTAAAAATAAAACGCACATGTCTGCTAACCCTTTTAAAAAGATACAAAGGTGATTTAATACATTTTGTAAATACAGGTGATTTATTTATACTGAATAAAATAACAATATATTCCTAGAACGTATCACTATCACCACATTTTATAAAACAAAGTCCCCCGCCGCGTCTGGCTGTCTGTTCGCGATAAACTCAAAAACTACTGAACTGATTTTCATGCGCTTTTCACTAATATACAGAGTGATTCATAAGGAAGGTTTAGGTGTATAATTTGTTAAGGTTTTATACTACCCGTGCGAGGCCAGGGCGGGTCGTATATCGTATGGTATATAGTCACAAATGCAGAATAATTAATTGCATTCTGATAAAGATCGTTTACAAATAAACGCTTATCAAAATGGGTCCGTCATAAAGAAACATAATTAAATATATAATCATCTGATAATACATCCAAACGGCCATTTTAATCTATAATTAATATATTCAGTGTCAGCTGTTTAACGGAAACAGGCAGATGTTTAGAAGATTAAGTCATTTTACAGTATTTATATTAATTTATAGAAGAATTTTAAGTGTGCGTTTGGTTCTAAGTGAATAAATAAGTAAGTTGATGAAACCATTAGACTTGCTGCATGCATCATACTCGAGAACAAATAAGTGTATATTGTAGTGACATGGGCTGTCCGATATAAGTTTTTATAAAAACTAACCTAAAAGATAAGACTTTCACCATGAAATGTTTACGTTTGTGTGGATGTTCCCGTTTCACTTGCTGCATTCGTCATGCTCGGGGACGCGTAAGTACTTCTTGCAATTTACGGTCGACCTTGATATTGAAAACTTTGCTAAATATAATAATTATGATTACATTTATAGCGCATGTAAGTGGAAGTGTTGTTCCATCATGCTAGTGAAGAGGCACTTGTACAGTATCGATATCGTAGTGTTTGGAATATAATATTATATCACGTTTTCTCTTATCTAATCACGTGTTGCTATTACTATGAATCATAAAAATGAAGTGTATCAACTCTATGTCAGTAAATAAGTATTATAATACATGGATGACTCTCTAGAAGAGTTTAAAATATACAAAGTCAAATCGTGAGCTAAGCAATAGCCAATTATTATTTATCATCAAAGGCGACGACAGAAGCTCAACAAATAATAACTTTTGAATGCCATGAAATAAATTTACAACCTTCAAATAAACTTCGTGGGATGAATAGAGCTGCATTTAAAATAAATAAAAGTGCTGCTATTGAAGCATCAATACTACACGTGCAAAAGTAATTTAATATCAAAGAAAACCGCTGAATATTTCTATAGGGTACTAAGTTGATACACACGGACACTTAAACCGATCCTGACGCAATCATTTTCTATTACCCTGTCCAATACTGTGATGACGTGTCATCAACTCAATATTCGAATGTTTGATTATGATTCCAATTAAAATCAGTGAATTCATCATTCCGATGCGCGGTCATACAATATATGTATATTCGAATTTATTTTTGTAAGCGACAGCACGTACCTATTTTATTAGTTCATTATCGTTCGTGCTGAAGGTGGTTTAAGCAAATGTATGGGACCTACCGAAAGTCAAACGTTTCTCTTGTCAATAGCTAAGAAAATTCATGGTAGAATCTCCGGTCGCGGGACAAATATTTCTTAATAAAAATATGGCTTAAGTAAACACTTATATCTACTTATCTATGCTAAGTTATGCGTCATACATAAGTTTACAAGGACAAAGATACAATATAGTATCAAATATCTTCATAATATTCTGCCGTATCTTTTCACGTTTACACCGCGAAGTCCTGAAAATACAAACGATGTTTATATTTAACAATATCCGATGTGCAACACAACAACTTCAAAGGTTTTTATTTTACAAATGAAATGCAAAGTGTTGCTGCATAATATTGTATAATTTTTGTAATGAGCTATGGTCAGCTGACCTACAAGTTTGAAAAGCAGGTATTATTGGCACATATTAGCATAGTTAAATCTTATCTTATCTTATCTTATGTGGGGGCCAGTCAGTGCAGACCGGCGACACTTCGACCCAGTGGGATCTTTTGTGTCGACTCTCTCCCAATAACGACTGCCATAGATGTTCATGGCAGCCGGGACCGACGGCTTAACGTGCTCTCCGAAGCACGGAGCAGGCGATAATTGTCAACCAATACGCACATAATTTCAAAATGTCATATAACTTCCGAAAGTCAGAGGTGCGCGACGTGGTTCGAACCCGAGACCCTCTGCATTGCAGTCTGTTGGTCTCCCCACTAAGCTATCGCTGCTCTTGGCATAGTTAAATAGTCTAGATAGCAGCCTATACCCATAGCAGTCTATATAGTAGCGATATCCTAGTGGGAGACCGTTGGACTGCCATGCAGAGATCTCGAGTTCGGTCCCAAGGCGCGCATCTCTGACTTTTCAAAGTTATGTGCGTATTAAATAGTAAATTATCGCTTGCTTTAACGGTGAAGGTAAACGTCGTGAGGAAACCTACATGTCTGTAAGTTCTCCATAAAGTATCGAAGATACGTGAAGTTTGCCAACCCGCACTGGGCCAGCGTGGTGGACTATGGCCTAACCCTTCTCACACTGAGAAGAGGCCCGTGCCCAGCAGTGGGACAGTTTAATACAAGGCTGATATTATTATAAATAGTCTACTGTGTTTACACCCGCATTTCTCCAATTATGATTTTAGATCCCACGTACGAGCGAACCTATTCGAAAGTCGAAACTAATAAAATTGTAGCGCTGCTATCTGATAATACTGGCCTTGATCTTGAATGGAGGCAGTGACTTTTCGATTAGTCAGGCTGGAGATGTTGTTGCCAGTGAGCAGAAATGATTTAATACTATTTCTGCTGACTACACTTACAACTTCTAATTACTCTTTTACTGTCTGTTACTCTTTGTGTTTCGGTCCGTGGCGCAGCGTTAGTGAATGCGACTGCTGTGCATGAGGTCTCGGGTTCGAATCCCGGGTCGGGCCAACAAAAAGATATTGGGTTTTTCTGTTTAGAAATCTCAATACGAGCCCGGAGTTAGGAAGTTGGCGGTGTTAGACACTCCCGTGCCTCGGAAAGCACGTAAAGCCATTGGAGGACCAATGGCTTTATGGCGCAAGAGCGCCTGATCTCTCTCCGGTCGTATCGGATTATCCGTCCCATCGGATCATGAGGGTTAGGGAACAGAGAGTGCACTTGTGTTTGCGCACATACTTGTGCACCTGCGCAGATGACCAGTCTCCGTTAAGATTGGCCGCCGTGGCCGAAATTCGGTCTAGAGGACATTAGTTTATATTATTATTTTCTTTTACTATTATTTATTTATTTTAATAATTATTATTTATTATTTACAGAAAAGAGTGCTGGTTAACATTGACTTAGACTATTACGTGTTACAGGTATTCATTTATACTCGTAGTTGACAGTATGCGTAATCTACAACAAGTTGTGGGTAAAGTACTGTTCTTCTATATAGGTTACTGAGTAGCCAGTGTTTAGGAGTACAATGCCTGTCCCCTATAAATATTTTTTTATTTTTGGTGCACTTGTTTATTTATTTAAATTAATAACAGCATAGCTTTTATTATTTATTTTCCTGTAATGATTTAAGTGCGTCCTTTTGTGTGCCAAATAAATCGTTTTTTCATCTTATTAAACTCGCATTTTACTAATCTAAGGACAACTGCGCTACGGCAGTTCGAACCTTCGCCCTTTTACACTGCCTCGGTGGCGCAGTGCTAGTTTACGCGACAGCTGTACATGAGGTCTTTGGTTCAATGCCCGGTTTGGGCAGTGTTATTGTGTTCTTCTGTCGAGAAGTCCCCTGTAGAAGCAGGGAGTCTGAAATTGTGCTCAGTAAGCAGTAATGGGATTGCTCCGTATTTCGTGGAACCAAAAACATAGTTGACGAAATATGGATTTCATACACATTTATGTATATTTCGGGAATATAGACTTGTAATTAGGCATGTCGTAACTACTCTTAAGAAGTATTGTGCATATCGTGGAGACGTCATGCCATGATCCTGGCATGACGTCATCCACCGTCCTGAACGTCTAAATCTTCATGAGATTTAATTAGAAACAACTATTATTTTATTTCTGCATCCAATTTTCAACAGTCGTTTTGTTGTATTTATGTTGAACTTGGTTACGCAATAGACGACTACAAATACTCTATAAAATTAATGTAGTTTGATTAAATTTAGATTTAATTTATACAATATTTAGCCTGCGGCTTCGCTCGCTTAAGTGTGAGTTAAATTAGTTTAGAAATAGTACTTTTTCTGGGTGAAAGGTACCCTATGCCCTATTCTGTTCTCCTGACAACGTGTATCCGGCGTTAAAACGTAACAAACTATCTGACAAACTCACATTCGCATTTTTCGCAGACTCATACAAAGACACGAAACCTTCACAATAGTATAAGTTAGGATAAATCTATATATTAATACATGAAGCAAAAACGTTGTGCCCCATTATACGAAAAATGCGCGGGCGCAGGAGTATGAAATTTGGCATTGTTAAAGTTTATATGGAGAAGGAGGGGCGAATCCTAATATTTATTTTAAATATGCATTAGAAATACATTAAATTAATAAAAACACTACACGCACACAACCATAGACATAGAATATTTTCGCTACGCTCACACAACCATGCATTCGACACACGCAGTCGAATCACGTTCGTAGTATTTCGGCATTGTTCGGCTGATGCTGATGCTAACTATGGTTACATACATATGTATATCAATATATAATTACATATATCAGCAATATTGTACAGGAAACCTTTAGGTGGATTGTAATGATATATACTATTTATATTATAATATATTTACGTATTTATATATAATATAAATTGTATGTACACATGTGTTTGAGTAAATAAATAAATTATCTTATCTTATCTTATCTTAATAATGTCGATGAAAGAGTATAATCATTTATTTGAAAAAGATAAGTATATTAACCTGTATTGCCTTGACGAAATCTAGATGAAATGTGACTATAAGGGTACTATACCCTTATAGTCAAATTTCATTATAGACAATAAAACTTTAATTACTATCAAACTTAAAATTTAAAGTAGAAACTAGTAAAGCCTCGCTGATTTCAGCATAAATAGGCCGGCTCGACCGGGGAAGGACTACTCTCTCACAGAATATCGACGTGGAATAGCAGTATTCCTACTGTTGTGTTTCGTTCGGTGAGTGAGAGTACCGGAGACCCAAACACCCTCTTGCCCCCTGCTCGCTCCTTCTCCTTCCCACTCCCTTTCCTAAACTATCGGCAACGCGCTAGTGATGCCTCTGGTGTTGCATGCGTCCATAGGCTACGGTGACCACTTTCCATCAGGTGCCGTATTCTTGTTTGCCACCTTAATAGTATAAAAAAAAGAAAAACACAATCATGGTCGAGTTTTGACCACTTGGCGACCGCTAGTACATAAGTTATAAATTCAACACCGCTGACATTGTTGTACATAAACACAACGCAGGGTTACATCCTATTAAGACAGCTGTGCAATATTTACCATCCAATAGAATCTTAGAATCTTATAACACCACGGGCTGTATCTGTATTCGTTTGTTAATATACTATTCATGAGACCGTTAAACATTCCCTCCTATAAATAGAAACCTGTTCTTGTTATGTCACGGAGCGCATTGCATTGTAAAACAGTCAAAGATATGCAAAGGTTCTTTGTAAACAAAATACATAAACGTATCGTATCTTTATATCCTGTATACAATGTGTATAATAAACACTGTCCGATCCTTAAAGGTATTATACAGTAGCTTATTATGAGTACGTAAATGAGATACTTTTACAAAAATCAATCAAAAAAATTACTCCAGTAAATTTAATTTATTTAAAATAATATGTTAATAGATTACCCATGGCATGGCATGGTATCACTAAAGTTCATAAAGATTCACCAATACTGCGCCGCGCTACGCCGCGCCTACCTACCTACTCCTTAGAAAAATGTCGCCAAAAGTATGCCACGCTCCGTTTCCTTGTCAAGTTTAGTGGAGTGTTGCTAGACTGTGCAAAATTTCAGTAATTTAAGGGTAGAAATGCTGATCAATACTGTACTTAAAAATATTATGAAGACGTTTTACGATGATGTAGATCTTTGAAATTAAACTACTATATACGGATTACATCGCGTTGTTTATTTGACACTTTGTAACATAATTTTGAAAATTGTTACACTACTACTACTATTAAACTTTACTAATATTTAAGCTAATTAAATTATTATTAAAACTATTTAGATTTAATTTAATATTTTCCCCGATTCGGTAATAGAACCCACGACCTCATGCCCAAAAGTAGCACTCCTACCGGTGCGCCACCAAAGCGGTAGTGTCCGCGTAGCATTTTTAAAATTGACATCTCACTGGGTACTTTACAAACATTCAAACAACGGACACAAAGAACACCCAGACTCGGAACAACCATTTGTGGATCACACAATTTTTTGTCCCGTGTGGGATTCTAACCCACAACACTCGGCGCAGTGGCAGTGGCGAGGCGATTACTTAAACCACTACGCCATCCGTGCAGTCGTATCAGTCAGTCAGCATATGCATATGTGATACATAAAGTCTATTATAGAGGGGCAACACTACATCTAGGCACGCGGAAGCTCATTGTTGGTCGGCATTCCGCAAGTGCCGCTAACTTTACTGCTTACTCTATAACTTAACTATGCGGTTATAACGAGAACGTTCTTACCGGACTTGCGATTACTTTTAACCAGGGATTTCACAAATACCGAATACCAAATTTTCGGCCGCGCCGAGTGCCGAAGCGCCGAATATTCTGTTTCCGAAAGTTTGGCAAAGGTTATGGTCCATTACGCAGGTAATTTTAACAGATATAAAAGTGCGGTGGCGGCCGATGCTATCAAGCAGGCGTGTTGAATTCAATCCCATTTGCGAAAAGAACATTAATCTGATTGCATGTTATTATATTACTGTCAAAAACTACAAAATGATAAGTAATATAAAATTTATCACTAATTTTGACGCTTTATGATAATTTTGACCGTCATTTTACAATTTTGACTGGTTCACTTTTTATTACTAGGGCATTCAATATTTAGTGCACCAATACCAATACTAAATACCGAATAAAAGCCGAATATCTGTGGCATGCTGCTTCGCAGGAGTGGACTATTTTGGCTACAGCAAGTGCAATTAATATAGGGATCGTATGCACCCTAACTATCCGGCAAATCTTCAGCATTTACAGCTTCATTGAAACCATGGGATGTTATTAAAAGTATCATTATCGCGTTGCATAATGAAAGTTATTTAATTTTTTAATCTAGAATTTAAATTAAGGCGATTGTAACTTAATTTTCGCTAAGCAACAACAAACGGTGAAGGAAAATATCGTGAGGAAACCTTCATGTCTCAGAGTTGTTTATCATCTTCTTGAAGATAAAGTCTGCCACACACTGGAACACCGTGGTGGACTATGGGTTAGGCCATCTCCTCATACTGAGAACAGGCCCGTATCTAGCAGGGAGACAGTTTATGTATAAGCAACATAATATATCTGGTTCAAGCTATGTGGTCCATAATGTTCGTGATGATATGAGGTCTGCCAACCCGCACTGGGCTAGCGTGGTGGTCTATGGCCTAATCGTTCAAAAACAGAGCCGTGCCCAGTACTGGATTATTATGAGAGAGGGAGATCTTAACTGTTGCAGTATGAACAAGTTCTCTTATATAAGCCCACTTCCACCCTACTAAGAAAGCCTGTGTCTCGAGGCACTTTACGAATATTAAAACAAAGGACACAAATTATACCCACGCTCGGAACAACTTTTTGTGATCACACCGAGCAGACTCGGCGCAGTGTTAATGGCTAGGCAACTTTTTAAACCTCTACACAGACGGTGTGGAATCCTTCTAGGGATGGATGATATCTCAAATTACTATAATGTCGAGGTAAATGTATGAGCTACAGTCACTATTGACATCTCAGGCTATAGCAAGATTATCACCGATTTTATATCAGACTAGATTTTACCTGCGGCTTCGCTCGCTTAAATAATAATATAATAATTATATTCTATCACATACACACAACACCATCCAGCCCAAACTAAGCAGAGCTTGTACTATGGCTACTAGACAATGTATAAACATACATATATATATATATATATATTTGTAAATACTTTACATATTATACGTGGAAACACCCAGACCAAGACAAACATCGATGTTCATGCACACAAATGTTTGTCTTGTGCGGGAATCGTACCCGCGACCTCAGGCGTAGCAGTCGGTCACCAACAAACGTAGGTTAGGTAAGGTTAGTAAAAGTAGCTGGCCGAAACCACGGCGGGGTCGCGATTGCATGTGCAAGTGATTCGCGGGGCCCCGCCAATTGCGGTTTTGTCGAGGAACACCGTGGTGGGTTTAGTCGGTATTACCGTGATGTCGCTCACCATCTTTCCACCGGTGAGTCCGACATAACCTCTCCGTCACCCCGCTGAGAGGTATGCGTCAATGCATTCCCCCATGTAAAAAAAAGAGGTTAGTGAAAGTACTTTTTCCTTGATGAAAAGTATCCTTTGCCGTTCCCCTGGCAATGTATATGCGAAATTACATGATTTGTCGATTAGTTAAGGCGTGAAAGCGTAACAAACAAACTCACATTCGCATTTATAATATTAGTTAGGGTACATACATAGATTCACGCCTGTTTCCCAGAGGGGTAGGCAGAGACTACGGATTTCCGTTTGCTACGATCCTGACACACTTCTCTGGCTTCATTCACTTTCATCACATTCCTCATACACGCCCGTCGGTTCAAGGTGCTCTTAAGCTGGCCTTTGTCCAGAACGCCTCCGATCTGATCAAGAAACGTTCGCCTAGGTCTTCCTCTTGCGACTGTTCCATTCACACTAGCCTTATAAACTTTCTTAGTCAGTATTTCCTCGTCCATTCTTTCTACATGCCCAAACCAGCTTAACATACCCTTTTCTATTCTTGTCACTAGTTAGGGTAATGTCCAAATAATACGTGAATGGATAAATGTACATTTATTAGTCTCACAGCTCGAATATGCTAATCTGTAATGTTTGTAAAATAACCACCTCACACTGTATAACGATAATTGCACATAATTGTAAATTTTGCAGTTATTGTAATGTGTTATGTTACACAGGGACGTACTAGACACACCAATTAATCAGAATCAGAAACATTTATTTGTCAAACATAGGTATTTACATATAAAGATATTGGATACAAAATATTCAGTGCTTTGCCAATATTGACATACAAAATAATTTATTAGTTATATCCAAAATTACTATAGAAAATCACAATAAAAATAATAGAGCATTATCATCATGATCATCATCTCAGCCGACAGACGTCAACTTCTGAACATAGGTCTCCCCCAAGGTTAGTAATTATAAAAATATTCAAGATGTCAATTTAAATAATAATATCAATTTATTATTAAAAACTCATCTAATTTATAATTACTTTTAAATTAACAGGTCAAATAAGAATTATAATTATTAAAAAATAAGATAGTAACATTACACCAATATTTACTCGAAGCGGTACTTAGATGTTTATCACATAATACTCTTTGTTGATATTAACCGCCTCCGTGGCGCAGCGGTAGTGAATGCGACTGCGGTCGCATTGCGGTCGGGTTCGAATCCCGGGTCGGGCCAAGAAAATGTTATTGTGTTTTTCTGTTAAGAAATTTCAATAGCAGCCCGGCGTTAGGAATTTGGCGGCGTTAGTCACCCCTGTGCCTCGAAAAGCACGTAAAGCCGTTAGTCCCGCGCCTCATCTCTCTCCGGTCGTGTCGGATTACCGTCCCATCGGATCATGAGAGTTAGGGAACAGAGAGTGCACTTGTATTTGCACACACACTTATGCACTATAATATCTCCTGCGCAGATGGCCAGTCTCCGTTAAGACTGGCCGCCGTGACCGAAATTCGGCCTGGAGGACATTACTCTCTGTCGAGTGTTGTATGTATTACTTTATAGGAAGCGTCACTACCGCCATCTATGAATAAATCTTGCACGAATGTTGTAATGGGTTTAGTGGTCGCCTCGTCATTGACAATGCATCGAGAGATTTTTTTTTATACATCTCACGTGGCAACCATGCGAACGGCCCACCTGATGGTAAGTGGTCACCGTAATCTATGGACGCCCGCAACACCAGAGGCAACACTTGCGCGTTGCCAACTCTTTAGGAAAGGAAGTGGGAAGGAGACGGAGCGGGAAAGGCGAAAGAGGGTGATTGGGCCTCCGGCACTCTCACTCACCGAACGAAACACAAGAGTAGGAATACTGCTATTTCACGTCGTTATTCTGTGAGAGGGTAGTCCTTCCCCGGTCGAGCCGGCCCATTCATGCTGAAATTAGCGAAGCTCTACTACTCTGTACGGCCCCTTGATCCCCAAGCGGGACAAATATATTTGTTATCCACAAATGGTTGTGCTGAGTCTGGGTACTTTTTTTGTGTCTGTTAATTAAATGTATCAAAAATTCCCCGCGACAAAGGAAAATATTTCTAGGGCTAGAGAGAGAGTAAAAATGGTTAAGAACGGACGTTTCTAACTGTTTTTGCTCGTCCTTTCCGCTAGACTCTTTGTTAGTAGAAGTAATTCTATAAAGTTCAACATTGCAAGTTAAACGGAGTCCGTACGGCTCCGCTTGCAGTGGAAGCCCATCTTCACGGATAGAGCATTCATTTTTGTTCACCGGACTAAATGCACGTCGACTATTGCCGACTAGTAGGTACAGGTACAATATCCGTGTTCTTAGTGAGATTTATAATAATATCAGCGCTGTATTAAACTCCCACTGCTGGGCACGGGCCTCTTTTTAGTGTGAGAAGGGTTAGGCCATAGTCCACCACGCCGTGCTGGCCCACTGCGGGTTGGCAGACTTCACATATCTTCGAGAACATTATGGAGAACTCTCAGACATGCAGGTTTTGTGATGATGATTTGAAGCAAGCGATAGTTAAATATATAATACGCACATAACTTCGAAAAGGCAGAGATATACGCCTTGGGAGCGAAATCGAGACCTCTGCGTGCCAGGCCAACGATTTCCCATTAGACTATCGCTGCTTATATGGTATTATATTATATCTCAAATCCGATGCCTTATGTACAGCAGTCATTTCTATTAGTGCGCAATCAACGCAGCCATTTGGAAAATTGTACTATAACAAAGATAGTTGTGGATAGTTTTTATACCACGACCGTCTCGTTGGCGCAGAGGTAGTGAATGCGACTGCCGCGCAAAAGGTGTCGTGTTTCATTACCCGGTGGGTAACAGTTTTATTCGTTTTTCTGTCTAGCAATTCTCAGTAACAGTACGGAGTTTGGCAGTGTACCTGGTAGGAGACAATAAACTCGCCTCATAGTACGTGAGACTTATAATCATAGTTAGTATTATTACGAATCCCTATTGTAGCCTTCCCTTAGTCAGTCCAAAAACCCTATACTCGGCAGAATCCTCTACCAACGCCTGAAAGTCCCTTGTCAGCACTTTCGCTTTCACCCTAAGCCCAGTACTAACCAAGAGTAGTCTGAGCATATCCTCCGTCGCGAACACGTCATCTCACTATTCCGATGTATGCCAGATTTGTTTCTATATCCACCGTACTATATCTACTTTTGCTATTCCATTTTGAATTCAAGCGATATAATGAATTCTATTTTAGCCAGTAAATGTATTTTTAAACTCTTAATCACGATGCTATGTAACAGTACAATGTTGGTGTAAGATACAACTTTCTACTCCTTTAGAGATTGAGGCGGAAGCCTATTTACAAATGTATTGGAAGCTTGAAAATCAATTCGAACATAGGTAAGTGACATTACTTCTGATTCCGATACAGTCAATGGCCATAAGTAGAGTAGCATCTCAAAGTTGATATTCGCTTGCACGGCCCTGCGTATATGCGTGCGAGGAAGCCTGGAAGTCTAAGACATAGCAGAAAAGCTGGCGAACAGGATAAGATGATATGGACATTTAAGGATAAGACTACCAGATTGCGTTGGCAAACCGCTACTGGAACTATCCGTCCCCGGAACAAAAGCTAGAGGAAGACCCAAGACCACGCGAAGAGATGTGTTGCACAGAGACATAAGGGTATAAAATGCTTCTGAAGATGACGTCAGGGACAGGGTGAAGTGGAAGAAAAATTAAGAAAGCTGACCCACCACCATGTGGGACAAATAGCCAGAAAAAGAGAGAGGTCCTGCGTATATCTTTTCTTTTTGTGTCATGTTTCAATGCATACAACAACACGTCTATTTTACGATATTTATTATTCTGAAACATTCTACTATCTCAACATTAAGCCCAGTCAAGAATGTTTCCACTTTTAGCTAGTAATAGTTGTAAAAAGAAAATAAAACGCAGCTAAAGAGACGCAAATACTTCCATAATGAATTTTGAAAGAGACCGTGTCGTATGGTGTCGTCTAAAAATAGAAGTATGTCGGTGGTTCGTGTAAGGATGTACGGCTATTAATTAAGGACAGGAATTAAACGCACTCACCTGTACAATATTAACATCTTACGAATAATAATCAATAAACTGTACAATATAAAATAAATTCAAAGCCTGCACGGGACAATTAATTGTACATGCAAATAACTTATTCGAATACTCTCGTAATTCAAATGCCATTGCTAACTCGGATGTATTTACACTTCGATCAATTGTACTGTAAAATATGGATTTTGTTTATCAGATTAGTTTATAAGCCTTTTTATGTAACTAAGTCTTGTCAATGAGTGCGATCGAAATTCCAAGTACCTAACAGCTAGTACAACCTACATATTTTTGTTTTAAAAAACAATTCCAGCACTAGAAATAATTCCTGTATGACGGGGACCTCACAAACATTCAAACAACGGACACACAGAACATCCAGATTCAGAACTACTATTTGTGGATCACATAATTTTTTGTACCGTGTGGCATTCGAACCGACAACGACTCGTCGCAGTGGTGAGTCGACCACTTCAACCATTACGCCATCCGAGCAGTCGTCAAAAAAAAGAAAAAAATGAATGTTTATAGGTATAGAAATATTTAATCGAAATAGGCGTTACTTGGCAGAAGTCCATTGTAATAAATTTATTGGGAAGACTCCTTTTCTATATGAAATTTGAATTTTCTGTCTTTTCTGGGGGAAAACAAAAGATATAGTTTAAATTAAATATAATACAATTTTCGCACCTGTGTGCGTCCTGAATACGTGCCTGATCGCCAGGCGGGCACACATTAAGAAACTGTTGACTCATTCGAACTTAATGTGCTCCCCTTACTTCTCGCATTATGTAAATGTACCAACAACCTTTAAAGACCAGAGAAATATCATACATGCATACCGTCGAAGGGATTGTAGAGGTTTATCACACCAACATTTCATCTGCTAACATGCATCAGATTTCATTGTTCCCAAGAAACATAAAATAAGCGAAAATGTAAACACATTATGTAAATTAAATGTTCACAGACTTAGTGCCACTGGTATCCTAAAGTCTAGTATAGTGCCTATTAGCCTCTTACGAAATTTTACATTATCTTTCAAATCTTTTGTATTGAATTGAGCTTTCGAGAAGAAAATTGTATGTCGGTTAAATTTCAAAAGTGTGTCTGCCAGGGTTTTTATAGCTAATATATTATGTATTATAACGGTTTAGTGTGGCAGAAACGAAAATACTGAACGAACTGAATGTACTGATCTCCGACCAGTCTGGCTGTCGCACTTTTATATCTCGATAAGTGCGTGATCTATCTATCAACATTATAATAATACATCATTGGCATTCCCGCTTAAAAATATACTAGATACACATATATTCCGAACAATAATTTTGTAAGAATTATAAGTACATATAATAATTAATTAATCTAAGATTTGTAATATAGTAGGAAGCAGTTAGTGCGATATAGCAGCGATCGTCTAGTGTGAAAGCATTGGACTGCCACGCAGAGGTCTCAAGTTCGATCCCAAGGCGCACATTTCTGACTTTTCGAAGTTATGTGCGTATTAAATAATTAATTATCGATCGCTTTAACGGTGAAGGAAAACATCGTGAGGAAACCTGCATGTCTGAGAGTTCTCCATAATGTTCTCGAAGATATGTGAAGTCTGCCAACCCGCACTGGGCCAGAGTGGTGGAGTGTGGCCTAACCCTTCTCGCACTGAGAAGAGGCCCGTGCCCAGCCGTGGGACAGCTTAATACAGGGCTGAAATTATTATATATAAGCAGTTAGTGCGATGACGCAGCGGAAGTTGAGGTGCTAGTGCGAACGCGAAGGATAGGAGCGGTAACATATGACAAGAATCAATACACATAATACTATTTACTTAAGTATATGTATACTAACGTTTGCCCGCATTTTTGCTGCCATGGTTCTCAAGATAGGAACCGTGCATTTTTATATAAAATCCTTTGGCATTTACTCTACATAAACATCTTACAGAGATTAAGTGACAAAGAAAATATTGCTTGCAACTGTTACTGCATTGTTACGTGAAAGGATTAACTGACAAAGACTCTTGCCAATGGAGAACAACTAATAAAGTTATAAAGGTTAGGCTGGGTAAAGGTTAGAACTAGTGCTAATTTGTGACTTTTATTTGAATTAATAAACGCGCTATCCGTATGTCTTGATGTTGCTCAACGTCGCTTAAAACAAAAAATTATGTTTATAATATTAGTCAGGACATACATACATAGATTCACGAATGTGTCTCTAGGGGTAGGTTGGGGCTACGGCTATCCACTTGCCACGATTCTAAGTAGACTTTTATTCTTCATTCTATTTCCAATATCCTCTTCATGGATCCTCGTTGATTTAGAGTACTGTTAAACTGGAGTTTTTTAAAATGTCTCCGATAAACCTTCAGAAGATTTATACAAAAAAGCTGTCTAAAATTGGAGGCAATATTCTAGAATGACATTTACTTTATTATATTTTAAAAGCAAGGGCACTAAATTAGGTTGCATCTTGCAAGCGACTGATAAAAACTTTCACAACATATTAGCATTAATGAATTCGGCTGATGGGTGCAACCAGATTACCTTGCTACCACCTTGCGTAATGATTGCATCTGCTCTCTTGATTTAAATCTTGCATTTTAATAATTAAATAATTTTGACATTAGGTCGGTAGGTTGCAACCAAATCGCACCTGTCATTTTACAGCTTTAATTTAAGTGGTCTTATCCTTGAAGTAGCCGGTATTATTCGCTATATTGCGTTACTACATTGCGTCATAGTTATCGGTTCAATAGAGATATTTTTCATGTTGCTGGACATACAAAATAAGTAACTAGGGAAATAATTATTTTGCAGATTCAGCAATTTACTGCAACACAAGGCCAGCCCACTGCCATGTTACATTATTAATAGAAATCCTCAAAATCATGGATTGCGAACATGATACGAATACCACGTTCCTTTTTCTCGGGTATTTTTCTAACATTATACGTTTGCTATTATACGTTAGCAAAATACCCGGCCCTTTGATTACACGAGGACATGGGTTCGTCATGAAGGGGCCTCTTATTAAAAATAAATATAAAATTTTAAAAATTAAAATTATTGTTTTATAACAAAAAGTCAAACATAAATGAAGAATGAGTACCATTAACATACCAGCTGGCATTGGCAAGAGTGTCTAAGCTACCGGTTCTTAGGTTTCCAGAGACATGAACTTCGTCACAATGCGTACCGTGTCTATCAGCACTGCCTGCTATATTAAACCCTTGAAGGAAACATCTCTGACCCGCCGTTTTCTACACGGACCGGTCTTAGACCCCCGCAATCGCTTCCCGCGACCTTTACCAGGTCGACGGTTCACCGGGTGAGGCGCCAACCCCTGTTGCGTCTTCCGTTGCGTGTTCACCAATAATTATGAATATAAATTAATATTTAATAAACATCTATTGTCCTTTCCACAATGCCTAAATACAAATCTGTTCTTTAGAACTACATGATGTTAAAACAAAGTGCCGAGTCATCCGGTCTTACCTACAAAGTGATTGTGTATTTACGTAAATTATTGACCTCCTTCGTTTATAAGTATAGTCTATATATGGAGCGTGTTCTCTGACATTTTAAGGTTCAAGCGATATTTCCGTTGAACCGCGTGGGAATAAAGGCGAAGTGCACACTGAAACGGTTACCTTACATGTGTCATGTATCATGTATAAACGTGAAGGATGTTATTAGCGTTTCCCCCTGCTAGTAAAAATAATTTTTAATATCATATGATTGCACGTCCGAATGAAAATAATTCGTCGTAACTGATTACGATTCAAATCATAATCCGAAATCCAAATCCTTTTTAGATATCGAGAAAAGTCTTATACAACAACTTTGGCCGTCCGTCCGTTCTTCTGTCCGTCTGTCTGTTATACAACGTTCAACTCAAGAACCGTAAGAGTTAGAAACTCGCGGTCAACGCAATTCGACTCAGCATAGTCGATATATCCCCGAAATTACTATGACCTTTGACCTCTGACCTCAAAAATGGTTCAAGAAAAAATGGTTCAAGTAATATGCAAAGGTCACGTGATACCACGTGACCTTTGCATATTACTTGAACCATTTTTTCGAACTCTAAGATTTACGACAATTCATTTCCGATTCTCACTTGTTTGATAAAAAGTTGTGGTCAAATGGTTTTTGTTTTAGTCTTTCGAGAATAGTCTAATACATTTGTATTTGCGGAAGGCACAATCATAATACAGGAAATTTGACTGTAGATGGCTTAGTGGTTTAAGGGGTAGCCCCACCGCTACCATCGTGCAGAGTGTAGTGGATTCAATCCCTACACAAGATCCACAAGTAGTTGTTCTGAGTCTGAGTGTTCTTTGCGTTCCTTGTTTAAATGTATTGAAATTCCTCCGCGACACACGAATTTTTAGTAGTGCGGCAGTTAAAATCATCGAGTAATAAATCAATATCAAGGTTTTAACATTCGAATTTCAATAATTCGAACCATTTGTATAATAAATATCGCTATATCCTCAAAGGGGAAGATAGAGATGTATTTCTACCTCTTTACATCCAAACTCCTTGCTACTATGAGAATTTCTGAACAGAAAACACAATAACGTACTGCCGAGACCTCAAGCAAACTTATGCAAAGAGATTGACGAAGTAGGCATTTTTAGTTTTGCCAAAGAATTCAGCAAACAGTCACAAAGCACTTGCGCTTAATGTACACGGTCAATCTTGAGATCCCGGGTTCAAGCATGATTCGGGTATACAACAAAATGATTAAGGATACACCGTAAGCTAAGTGGCCGTTGGACTTCTAAAGAATCGAGTACGATCCCAAGGCACGCATCTCTGACTTTTCGGAGTTATGTGCATAATGATTAGTTAATAAAGAAAGAAAACATATTGAAGCAACCTGCATGTTTGAGAGTTCTCCATATTGTTCTCGAAGATGAGATACGCTCTGGCCCAGCGTGGTGGACTAAGGCCTAACTCTGCACATACTGAGAAGAGGCTCGTGCCCAGCAATGGGACAGTTCATATACAGGGCTGATTTATTAGTGTAAACAATCGCCATTGGTCTAAAGAGTGCGAGATAAAATTTTAATCTAGTAACTGGAACATTGAGACAACTACCATTTAAGTCTCCCCGTGACCATGGCTGTTGAAAACCATGGCTGCTGAAAAGCAACCGAAACGTCGGGGAAAGTGTAAAATTTAATTAAATCTAAATAGTTTTAATAATAATTTAATTAAATTAAAAATTAGTAAAGTTTAATAGTAGTAGTAGTGTAAAAATTTTCAAAATGATGTAATAAAGTGTCAAATAAACAATGCGATAAAATCCATATATAGTAGTTTAATTTCAATTTAATCTAGTAATTTTCGTAGAATGTTTCCATTCGGAATAAAAGACTTTTCTGGCCGACATTATATTATTATGGTAACTATTTAAATGTTTTTTTTTCTTCTTATGTACTTCTAAGGCACTGGTCAACGTAGCCATAACATCACTAAATAAACTTCAACAAGTTACCATTCTGCCCGGTACCGTTTTAAAGAAAGTCGTGAAATAACAAGCTTTGTTCGAAGATATCGAAATTATTGTTTTTATTGCTAGTTGGAACGTCAAGACAACAATAGAGGCGTTTGTATTGCCGGATTCTTGACAGCAATAGCTTCATATGAACATTTTTAATACGTTGGACCATTTTAATAAATAGTAAAAAATATGAAAGAAATCTATCCTAACTACTACCTGCAATATGTTTTTTTTTAATTACCATTTTTAACTTTCTTGTACTCTACGACCATAAATGAATGAATTACATCGGTTTTTTGTTGTTTTATTATTAAACACTATTTATGCTAATAGACAGTCAAAAGTATGACTAGATATCGTAATTTTTTAATTATTTTTTTTTTTTCTGAACGGCCCTAAGTTTCACTATAAGGCATTTCAAGGTTATCCATTAATTACCGGACAACCTGTATACTGCTCTCTTCACTGTTTTATTTCAAACCAATAGCACAATGTTGACTTAAAATTGCCTGCACGAATGGCGTAGTAGTTTAAGTACTCGCCTCGGCACTGCCACTGTGCTGAGTGTTGCGGGTTCGAATCCTACACGGGACAAAACTTTGTGAGTGTAATCCACAAATGGTTGTTTCGAGTCTGGGTATGCTATGTGTCCGTTGTTTGAATGTTTGTAAAGTACCTCGCGACACAGGAATTATTATTGTACGCATCCAAAATTTTTAATTTTTGAATTGTTCTAAGTTTTTGTATTAGTAATAATGTCTTCCAGACCGAATTTCGGTCACGGCGGCCAATTTTAACGGAGACTGGCCATCTGCGCAGGAAACATTATAGTGCACAAGTGTATGCGCAAATACAAGTGCACTCTTTGTTCCCTAACTCTCGTGATCCGATGGGACGCTAATCCGACACGACCGGAGAGAGATTAGGCGCAAGACCAACGGCCTTACGTGCTTTGCGAGGCACGAGATGTCTTAACAGAATAACCCAATAACTTTTTGTCGGTCCAAACCGGGATTTCAACCCGAGACCTCATGCACAGGAGTCGCATTTACTACCAATGCGGCACGAAGGCAGTTAGCATTAGTACGAAGCTTGACAACGTGCCTAATAGACGGTAAAAGGGTCGCTTCGTACACACAGCGACGCATAAACCTAGACTGTTTGGACTTTGAACTATTAGAAGTTGAACGCTGTGAATCGTGCGAGAGATTGCGTTATATTTTTGTTATTTTGTCTCATTCACGCTGAATGGGTCGCGGGCTAGTGCACCGTGATGGGTCTACACCACTATGCACTGTCCCTTTCCGACAAGTCTCTATTTTGTATGTAGCGTAGTTATGCGTATATAGAAAGAAAGAAAGAAAGAAAGAAATATTTTATTTTAATGAAGCATTGCCACACACAATCAAAACTATTATAATGCAAAATTTGTGTGTAACAGTAATAAATGTATTTATAAATTGATAATAATAAAAATAAAACTTATATACATTGTTATATAACTATATGAATTACTACATTAATACGTTAATTAATTAACAGATACCTAATATTATTTATTATATTATTATATATAATATCGAATACACATTTATACATGGAGCCCTTGCTGTTCAATGTGCATCGCAGTGTTCATTAAAAAGAGATGTTGCTCAGCATAATGCTGTACCGCTTGCGATACAGCGCTGATTTTCAGCAACACCTCAATAGTGATTATGTGTGTCTAATACAGTCCAAATTAATACCAATAAACTATAAAAAAAGTACAGAATTTTTAATTATTAACTATTTTTATTATTGTAGATAAAACTATAAGTAGATGAAACAAATATGAGTAAGAGTAAGATGTCAATAAGGACATTGTAGAGTATAGCGTGTCTAACTTGATGTGTAGCCGTGTGTACCTACTTCATGTGTCCTATAACATATCTGCCGAAATATAGGTGCTAAGCACCTACATCTTCCTTCTAGGGTTATTACAGGTGTTGTACCCAGATGGCAAAGCTTTCAAGAGCACTTTCTCGTCACTGAAACTGAAACGAATATTAGCCATACATGTATCAATAGTACAACATCACATCGCAATATCCGTTACGTCAAAATATTTTTGTTCCTGCAGTTTTTATTATATTGCGTGGTAATGTTCACAGAACTGAACATATTCGAGTGTATACCGACACTCGTTCTGGGAACTTTTACTGAATATTTTAATAACATACTCAAACGAGTTCCAATGTAATATATTTACGAATACGTATATAAATACTCTAGCCGACACGGTAGTTCGTGTGCTTCACATAAAAGAATTTGCCCCGATTTTGCAACATTTTTCATTGATGCTCCGCTCCTATTGGTCGTAGCGTAGGTATATTTTTTTGAATGAGATTTTAGGCAAACGAGCATACGGATCCCTTGATGGTAAGCGATTACCGCCGCCCATGGACACCCGAAACACCAGTAGAGTTACAAGTGCGTTGCCAGCCTTTTAAAAGGGAGTATGCTCTTGTCTTGAAGGTTTGAACGTCGTATTGATCCAAAAATACCGCAGGCGACAGTGCATTCAGTGAATAGCTTATAACCTTCCTCGATAAATGGGCTAACCAACACTAAAATATTGTTTTTAATTCGAATCAGTAGTGCCTGAGATTAGCGCGTTCAAACAAACAAACTCTTCAGCTTTTTAATATTGGTATAGATATCCTCACGGCGTGGATTCGCAGGGGTAGGCAGGGGAATACTGCATCCACGTTTCGCCAGCTATGGCTGTAGACCCCAGGTAAGTGACCCTATTGTCGTCTTGCGCTGCTGCCGTGCTGCTACTCAATTTTTCTTGCGATGGCACAGCGGTAGTAAATAAGACTGGTATTGGTAATCCTTTATAATACTAGATGTCCCCGCGGTTTTACCCGCGTTTATCGTTACTGCGCCGCTCCCGTGGATTGTAGCGTGATGTTATATAGCTTATAGCCTTCCTCGATAAATGAGCTATCCAACACTGAAAGAATTTTTCAATTCGGATCAGTAGTTCCTGAGATTAGCGCGTTTAACTAAACAAACAAACAAACTCTTTAGCTTTATAATATTAGTATAGATTAACTGCTGTGGCTATTAATTTATTTGTTACTAGATTTAGCCCGCGGTTTTGCTCGCGTTACAGTAGGTAAGGTTAAGTTATGTTAGTAACAGTGCATTTTTTAAACGAAAGATAGCCTAACGTGAACGACTTTTTAAAATCGGTTAAGTAATTTTTGAGTTAAGACCTTACAAACAAACAAACAAAAAACCAAATCTTTTCTCTTTATAATATTAGTATAGACAAGATTTTGCCCGCGGCTTCGCTCGCGTAAATGTAAGTTATTTTAATTTTCTATTCCTCGAGAACAATACATTTTCTGGATGAAAGTTACCCTATGTTCTTTTCTGTTCCTCTAACAACGTGTATGCGCAATTTCATGATGTTCGGTCGAGTAGTTAAGTCGTGAAAGCGTAACAAACAAATTCACATTCGCATTTATAATATAAGTCAGGATTGCACGATCATTTACAATGTTGACTGTAGCCATTACTAAGCACAGATCGCTCAATTAGCAAACCATACGGACCGACAAACAGTTAGACACGCCATATTTAACTATGCATATAAATCGCAAGCAAAGCTATCTTTGTAAATACCGCTATTCGTACTTGTAAACATTTCACATCACATTCAAACATTTAATACATAGATGGCCTTTCTAAGAAAAGTGAGCTCACTCATTAAATTTTCATGATAGAGAAAGATAGTGTCCAATCTGTACTAATATTATAAAGCTGGAGAGTTTGTTTGTTTGTTTGGCTGAACGCGCTAATCTCAGGAACTACTGGATCGAATTGAAAAGTTCTTTCTGTGTTGGATAGCCCATATATCAAGGCAAGTTATATAACATCACGCTACGACCAATAAAAGCAATGCATAAATAAAAATTGTTGCAATAACGGGGAAATTTCTCTTATGTGTAGCTGACGAAGTTGCGCGAGTCAGCTAGTTTTCAACATTAGTCTTTTTCTCCTAGCCTTTATTTTTGACCGGTCGACTTTTCTGGTCTCACCGGATTTGACTGGACATCAGTTTTTACACGGAGCGGCTGCCACCTGACCTCGGCAACCCGAAGGCAAACGATACCCTAAGGCTAGACCCGTTTCAGGATATTATAGGGCACTGACTTCCCAATAACGACTGCCATAGATGTTCATGGCAGCCGGGATCGACGGCTTAACGAGCTCTCCGAGGCATGGAGCAGGCGATAATTGTCAATCAATACGCACATAATTTCGAAAAGTCATATAATTTCCAAAAGTCAGAGGTGCGCGACGTGGGTTCGAACGCGAGACCCTCTGCATTGCAGTCTGTTGGTCTCCCCACTGAGCTATCGCTATCGCATAAGTAAACGTGATAATATTATATTTATAATTTGGATAACAACTTAATGTCCAGAAACGTGACCATATTCAAACGTAGTACATCTGTGATATAAATTTTTGATCACATCTTAACTAATATTATAAATGCGAATTTAAGTTTGTTTTTACGCTTTCACACCTTAACTGCTTGACCGATCATCATGAAATTTCTCATATCTATACGTTGTCGGAGGAACACAAAAGGACATAGGATATCTTATTTATATTTTTATTTTTTTACTTGTGGGAATGCATTCACGCATACCCCTCCACGGGGACGGGTGGAGGGATTATGTCGGACTCGCCGGGGTAAAATAAAGATATTGAAAAGATAATGGACCTCCCGGAATACCGACTAAACCTACCACGGTATTCATCGACAAAACCACTATCGACGGAGCCGCGCGAATCACTTGCAAATGCGGTCGCGACCCCGCCGTGGTTTCGACCCGCCGTATGAAACCACAGGCCACTACGCGAAGAGACCTACCCATTGGCACTTCTCACTCACAAAGTCTCCTTTAAGACTCCTTTAAGACTCGCCGCCGTGATCGAAATCGATCTGGAGGATATTATTATTATTAAAAAAGGAAATTGTAATGACAATTATTAATTATTATAAAAGTTAAAATCTTAAAATGGTGACATACTTATGCCATAATTAATAGCCATCTTCAATATTTAAAATGGAACCACTGAATGAGTGAAGGTCCAAGCTGTGGCAACTTTCAGAGGTCTGGGAACCCTCTCAAAGCGTCTCCGACCTCCCCACGCTATATTAATCGCAACAAATATCAGGTTTCATCATTAAAACTTTCCACTTTTCCATTCAAAATGTTTTGTTTCATCCAAACTTTGGAGGAAGTTCGACATCTATCAGTTTTCACTCTTTATGCCTACGTGGGTGTGAGCCTACACCTCGGTATCCCCGGAGAGGTAAGTAGAGACGTACAGAGAATGACAACTAACTAGTTAAAGCGTTTAACTCTACGAGTTAAAGTTTCAAAATTAGGTAATTATAGCGTTTTATCAAAAACTATTTCTTTTTCACTCGCGTAAAAATAGGTTAGGTTATGTAATAATACTTTAAAATAAAAAATATAATTAATTATAATTTTAAAATCGGTTGATTATTTTTGATTTAAATCCTTACAAGCAAATAAAAATCTAATCTTTCCTATTTATAATATTAGTGTCGATATAGATAAACAACACGATAAAATCGCTATGAAGTTGTTCACATAAACGTTAAACTATATTATATTTGTCATATAAGATTGCTTGACACTAATGATCTATAGGGGCTGTCCGAGCGCTGCCATAGTTAGACAGAAATCAGCATCGCGCGAGTTACCCCCTCCTATAACAAATGGTCACAGTGATTATAAAGTAATATAATCAGCCCTGTTTTAAACTGCCCACTGCTGGTCACGGGCCTCTTCTCAGTGTGAGTAGGCTTAGGCCATAGTCCACCACGCTGGCCCAGTGCGGAATTGCATACTTCAATTCAAATTAAATATCTTCGAGAACTTTATGGAGAACGTACAGACATAAAGGTTTCCTTACGTTTTTTCGCCGTTAAAACGAGCGATAATTAACTATTTAATACGCACATTACTTCGATAAGCCAAAGATGCGCGCATCGGCATCGAACTCGAGCCCTCTGTCATAGTCATTAGTAAGCGGTTAACATCGGGCCATATATTTGTTTGCCACCTCGATAGTATAAAATAGAATCCCCAGGTTTAAGAAGCGATTCTATTACTAATTATCTTAGATCTGTGCCCCTCCGCAATGCCACAGTGTTTATGTCCGACGTGCTACTGCGAATTTCTCAAAAGGAAAACAGACACGGCCATCCTACAATATAAATACGCGCGAATTGCAGCACGGTTATAACTAGACAACAACTTATACAATACTGGTATACAAATGGATTTAGTATTCAAAATGAACAACTTTTATTTAAAGTACTGCCTACCATATATGCATATTGTGTATAATCATTGTCTGTGCCGTACCTCCTCCAGTCGAGACCCAAGCGGCAAGAATTTAGAATTTATTTATTTCATCCCCATTGTACACCATACAATTTATACAAGCATAGACATAGTTAAAACTTCATATAAATCAAGTGAGAGAATAGCGCTTACTCTGTGTCACATGCCAAACTATTAATATTATATGTTAGGCCTTTAGACCTCCAAAAAAACAATTTACTTATACGTACCTACAAATAATAATACATTTTTATTCAATAAACGAAAGTCTTTACAAAGCACATTACAGGCTACTTTTATATTAAATTCACATTAAAACTATATTTAATGAAAAGTCTGTTTTTACATTTTATTACCTGAACAAGGTCAGAGACCTGTGTTTCAGGATGTTTCTAATATTACATTTTTATTCTACTGTTAAAAAAGTAAAGGTCTACAAAAAACATTTATTTACTTCTTTATTTATTTTTAAAAACTTACAACTATCATTACAGGTAAACCCAATTCGATAGTGCGCTACATCTTAATTACATACATAAAAAAATTAACATAAAACTCAACTAAGTAACTAAAAGAAACAAAAATAGAACTAAAATAAAAACAAAAATACAAATAAACTTATAACTTATAGGACACTGTGTAAATAGTAATTTTTGTCAACTCACTAATGTGACAGCAAAATATGTCAACATTCTTGCTTATCATATTAATTACTTTAATAGACCTGGATATGGGACACTTTGTCAGTAAGTTGGTCCTGGCGTTTGGTACTACTAAAGTGGTGGACGTCGCCGCCGCCATACGTATCGATCTGGTACGCAGAGACTAAGGCATCGCGGTACTCCAGGATTGTATTCAATTCCACGTAACAGCCTAACTAAATATATTACTAGACGGAATTCCCTACGCACTTTCAGTTCGTTATATCCTACCATGCTCAGGACAAACAGTGTAGGGTACATAAGGGGGTAAAAAGGGTGTACTTCATAATACTTATGATATGTACTGCAAAAAAACATGTATACATGTACTGTACTATAAATAAAAGTAAGATATTCATTCCATTCTCTCTCCTCGGACACTGTCGGAAGTGGACGTGTGTTGCTCGACTACTTAAACTTAATTAAATTATTCAATATTCTAAATTCCCATTGGCCAATGAACTGTGTTCCAATTCTCGTTTCCTCCTGAGGTGTTCTTATGGAATGACTCCACCCCCCGAAAGGGATAGACTATAGTGCAAAGTTCGTACTCATAAACTTGTTGAAAAGTGTATTGTAATCGGTGCATCGTAACTCGGAATCGAACTCGAGACTCCTGCGCAGCAGTCGGACGTTCCCGCCTCCGGACCAAGCGTCGGTCACCGCCCCGCTACAAATTACTCACCGCTACGAGTGTTGTGTACGCTACGACCTGCTGTATCCCTACTCCGCGCGCCGACCGCCAGCCGCCTGTCGAGACGAGTGCGTCTCCGAGTGAAACCGAGTTTCGCCGAGCGCCTACGAGTCCGCCGTGCCCCACTCTGTGCCGAGCGTGTTACGATCACCCAAGCAGTGGCGAATATTACCGACTGGTGTCGAACACGGCCGACAACATAGAACAACGTTCACTACGAGAGTTTTTAGCAATTATAAGCACTGCACTTTCGCGCGGCACTATTTAAATCAACACTTGTTTATACATAGTCCTTGATCTCTGTAAGTACACTCGATAAAGCTAAACTTATTAATTATACGATGCCAAAAACAGTACGAACACCCCCGCCAATCGCTGATTCTGAGAGTCAGGATGTGATGAGCACTCCCGACATGTACTCACTTAATGCGCCGGAGCAAAGCAATGTAACGGCTAGAAATAAACGCCTTAGGCCAGATTTCTCTCCTGAGAATGAGTTTAAGTCTTTTGAAGACAGAATCTCGAGTATGCTTGCTTCATGGAAGTCAGACCAAGACTCAGTCTTAAAGAAATTATCGGCAGATATATGCGAAGTCAAGCAACAAAATCAAAATATCCAGAAGACAAACGTGGAGATTGAGAAAGCTATAGAATTTATGAACATCGGTTACGAAAACATGAGACAAACTATTGAAAAACTTGAACTAGAACGCCTGCAACACCGCAGCTATATACTGCAACTAGAAAAGAAGATTACGGACCTGCAGCGTAGCCATCGTTCTGCCAGTATCGAAATTAGGAATGTACCCCGTAATGAGAAGGAAACTATCAGCGACTTGACATCGCTTGTCGTTCAAACCTGTGGCGCTGTACAGACATCAGTAAAACCAACGGAGTTGCGCGACGTCTACCGGCTTCCTGGTAAAAAAGACTTCAATCGGCCAATAGTTGCAGAATTCTTGAGTGTCCCGATGAAGAACCAAGTCCTTAATGCCGTTCGAATTTTTAACAAAGGCTTGCCGCCGTCGGAAAAGCTTAATACGGGACATATTGGAATAAGTGGACCTATTATCCCCGTATATGTTGCCGAACATTTACCGGGCAGTATAAGACAGCTTTTCTATGAAGCGCGTGTTTTTTGTAAAGCTCATAAATATAAGTCCTGTTGGGTACAAAACGGTAAAATATTTCTTAGAGAACGTGAGGGAATGGATTCTATACTCATTAACTCTGCTGAATGTCTTAAAAAACTACTTAAAAACGAATAGATCCATGCCCTTACACTCTTGCAGTATACTATTTATATGTTTTTTCATATCTAATAATAGTTTTAAGTTTAATTACTTTGTGATATCTACTCTATTCTACATACATTTAAACCTGAATTTATATTTAATGTTTGTCGGGCAGTGTCAAAAACACCAACTCTTTATTTTTAGTGCCGTTACTACCATGTGTTTAGTACAAATAATCATTCTTACCTGCATGTCACTCATACATACTGCACTACATATTTTACACTCATGTCGTTTCCATTATAGTTATTCTTCCCTGACATTATCCACGATAATACGTAATGAAACATTTGTTACTTGCTATGTAGTCTTAGACCCAATTTTATTAATTATAAGACTCATATGCCCCTCCTCCTGGTGTTGTTTATATAATTTTTGTTCTTTAGTCTCATCTCAGCCCAATTATGTTACACAACATGAATTCTCGCAATCATACACATACAAGTATCAAACTAGCAACTACATACACGCCCTAACCTACTGTGCTTTTTATCCTTTATATAAAAATGTTTGACAGTGAAGTAATGGAAGAAATTGATTCTTTTGGTGTTTCTAACTCGTATACATGTACACCCGAATCTTATCCAAGTGTCTTACTTAAGTCATCAAAGTCTATTAATATATTACACCTAAACATTCGTAGCGTAAATTGTAATTTTGATAACTTTATGGTATTCCTTTCGAGCACAAACATTTCATGTGATATCATAATACTCTCTGAGTGTTGGCTGAGCATCACCCCGTCGATCCCCCTAATCGAAGGGTATGTTTCATATAGTTCGAGTCAACCGATAAATCAAAACGACGGTATAATAGTCTACGTAAACTCTAATCAAGCACACTCTGTCTTTGAGCCCTGTATACGTGATGCTAGTTGTTTAATTTGCCAACTCACAGACTTTGATCTTACCGTTGTGGCGCTTTACCGCTCTCCATCCTTTCGTAACCATGATAACTTTATTACTGGGTTGAATCGAATTCTTAGCTCAATTTCGTCACAAAATGTCATTATTATGGGTGACATCAATATTGATATTATGCCGAATAACCTTACCCCCCAAGCAAATGAATACTTAAACCTCATTGCGTCACATGGTCTCTTACCCGCCCATGTTTTACCGACCCGTGATAGTTCCTGTATCGATCACGTTATTGTGAAAACAAATCTTAAAACAGTGACACTTGTAATCGACACGTATATTACAGACCATAAACCCATTCTGCTAAACATCGCCTGTAACACAACATCCTCTTACCTTAAACATAAACGAACTGTAATCGATTATCCAGCAGTTATCACTGATATACATAACACCGACTTTAGCGCTATATTAAATACACAAGATGCAAATGCAGCCGCTGAGCTCTTAATATCTACCATTAGATCCATCATCAAAACTAATTCTAAATTAGTTTGCATTACCTCCAAACGAAGAATACTGAAACCATGGATCACTAATGGACTTCTTCGCTGTATCCGTAATAAAGATAAGCTGTCTCGTAAACTCGCAAAAGACCCTGAAAACGTTACTCTCAAAGTGACGTTTACTAGATATCGAAATTTTTGCAATAAATTACAAAAAAATCTAAAAATTGACTATCAGAAAGCGGAACTCCAAAGAGCTAGAATCAATGCTAGGGTAACATGGAATATCATAAAAAATGTAACCAACTCGCATCGTACTCCAACCAGTCCTGTTGATTTATTAAACCCAACCAATTCTGACAGCTTTACGATTGACGATGTAAATGATTTCTTCGCCAGCATTGGTAGAGATTTGGCTACGAAGTTTACATCCACCTCGACTGCATTTATCCCTTGTATGAACAACTCCCCTAATTCTCTAGTCCTTCTACCTACTGATGAGCAGGAAGTCGAAAGACTGATAAATGGGCTTCGCGTTGATGCCTCGGTTGGATGGGATGGCATCTCGGCTAAACTATTAAAATCCTGTCTTCATGTGTTGCTCCGTGTCATTACTCATATCTGTAACATTTCACTATCCACTGGTTGCTTCCCATTAATCTTTAAAAAAGCTGTCGTACATCCCATCTTCAAGAGTGGGGACAGGCGCAGTGTTAACAACTATAGACCCATTTCTGTTTTAACCACTATTTCGAAAATACTTGAGAGAATAATTAACACTCGATTAGTTCACTTTCTCGAATCGCACAATCTACTAGCCTCTAATCAATTCGGTTTTAGAAAAGGTAAGTCCACTGAAAACGCTGTAGCCTCGCTAGTAGATGATGTTGTGGCCAAACTTGATAAAAAGTGGAAATGTTTAGGTATCTTTCTAGATCTCTCCAAGGCTTTTGACACTGTGTCTGTTCCCCATCTCTTAAACAAACTGGAATCTATGGGTGTCCGTGGTCATACACTTAAGATTTTTTCTGATTACCTGAGTAATCGCACTCAGTGTGTTAAAATAAATAATCTCTATAGTGGCAGCAGAAAAATCTGTTTTGGCGTACCTCAAGGTTCCATACTCGGGCCGACACTTTTCTTAATCTATATTAACAATTTATGCAACCTTTCTCTCCCTAATTGCTCGATTTTTACCTACGCTGATGATACGGCGTTACTTGTGCATGGCAAAGATTGGCCCACAACACTGAATCACGCAGAAGAATCAATCAAAGCAGTGATGACCTGGCTTTCAAGTAACCTCCTAACATTAAATCTAAATAAAACGTTGTTTGTCCCATTTGCTCTAAACACAGCTGGTCTCCCTTCTCCAAATTATTTTACTCTTAAAGCCCACTCCTGTGATACCTATTCGACTTCGCAAGCATGTGACTGCTCAATCATAACAAGGTGCACTAGTGTGAAATATCTTGGAGTCACTATTGACAGCACAATAACATGGAAGCCTCATTTGGAGATCCTTACATCACGAGTTCGTAAACTGATAGCAATATTTAAAAAACTCAGACACGTTTCAGATTACGATCTTTTAAAAACTGTTTATTATGCTCTGTGTCAGTCTCTGCTAACCTATTGCATAACTGTGTGGGGTGGGGCCCACAGAACTCATATTATTACAGTGGAGCGAGCACAGAGAGCCTTACTAAAGGTCATGACCTTTAAGCCCTTTAGACATCCCACCGCTGTTCTTTACTCTGAGTGTCAGGTTCTGACTGTTAGACAGCTTTTCCTGTTACGGACACTTTTACGTCGACATTCTTCTCTTGTATATGTTCCATATGCTAAAAAAAGAAGATACTATCAAGTATGTCCCATCCTAAAAGCTAGAACAACACTTGCTCAACACCATTTTAATATTTTGAGTGGGCATCTGTACAATAAAGTGAACAAACAATGGAACATATATCCACTTTGTGTAAATGAATGTAAGCGCAAGATTTATAAATGGTTGCAGACACTTAATTACGACGACACAGAAAACCTCCTAATGTTGTCTATCATCTAAACTAAAATAATATCACACACACACACATACACACATACATACATACATACACACACACACTATGTTATTATGTTTTTTCTTATTAATTTTTATAATATTACAAGCATTTAGATTAACCAATAACACGTCTATTTTTTCGTTATAGTGTCAATTTCACAACCAGTTCATACTGAGAGAGCACTGATACCCATAACACAAGTTTATTCTTATCATGGGTATCAGAGTTCAACCAAACACTTATGCATATTAATTTTAGTTGTATCCGACTGTTTCTACTTTAGTTTTTAGTGTTATTGTACAAACCCTTTTTTGTCAAATAAACTAATTTTTATTTTATTTTTATTTTAATAAAAGTAAGAAATAATCTAGTTAATTTCACATATAAAATTGGCGGTATACTGATATTTATTGTTTATCTTCCGTGCTAGTCAAAAAATTGTGTTACGGCAAGGTAAGGATTTAAAGATGCATGTTGCTGGCAACAAAATCGAACTGTATAACCACACACCTTCTAAAAACGCCGTATCTTAATTTTAATCACGTCTTGCCTTTTCTATATAACTTAAGTCTTAAATGAATATGAACGGTTCTCCTTAAAAGTGTCAATCAATCCTTATCAATGTTAAGGGTACACATTTAACTCAACCGTAAAGATAATGGAACAGTTAATGCGAACTGTCATTATACAGATAAATAAAATGTCAACAATACAACAAACATTAACTCATTATCATTTAAACAGAACTCCTAATTAATGTTATGAAATGTGTATATTTTTTTAAGACATGACTCCGGCACTTCCAATTATTTCGCGAGACTGTACAAACATTAAAACTTGGCAAAACTATTAGTAGATCATATAATTTTTTGTCCATTGATACAACTATTGATATAGAGATGCGCAATGTAATTCAAATCTTCGTCTTAAAGCATAATGCTCAATATTGCTTGCACTATAATCAGATCTTACCTACGCCAGGGCAGGTCTTGTCGGCCGGGACGATTTTGATCAAAGACTACTGCGTTTCTCATACTGCCTGTCCGTTACGATGTAGGTCATACGCCTCACGCATAGGCGTAACGCTATCTCTTCGAAGAGATAACAAGAGGCCTATACACCCACATTTCACCAACTATTTAAGGTCACAGGTAATAGGGTCCACGTAACAGGCTCTATGCTGCAACTGTGAAACTGCATAGCAAAAATCCACTGCCTGGATATTGAAAGAGATCGCATGCATAGCAGTCGCAAACACAAGTTGGATGTCGCACTTAGCATTGCATGCACTAATAAAGGTCAGTGAGAGTGGTTACAGTCACGCCACTTTAGCTCCAGAAGTATAGTAGGGAACCGATGTCGCTCAGGACCTCCTTCATAATTTCTGGATTATTCAGAGCCCTAGCGCCAATGGGTTGCTCACGATTCTGTGAATTAAAACCACGTGAGCTGATATCTCCTTAATCTCCATACAGCTTCATAAGGGCTTTTTCTTTTTTTCTTTATTTATTAAAGATAAGAGGCTTCATCACTTGGTGATCATGTCACCTCCGTAGGAAGATACAATAACCAAAAACAATAAAAGGAACCAATAACACAAAAAATTGCCATAGGTAGTATTGGGATCTAACTTTTAGTGCCTTGTTTACAATTTTATACAAACATATCGCCGCTCGGATAAAGGAGCAGACATGATGCTGTTACAGAATCCAATAGATCTTAAACAACAGGACTCATCTGCCTCAAACTGATTCCGCTCAATCTCGTTCCGTGCACACTCCACTAAAATGTGGTACACATCTTCTCTGATGTTACATCTAGAGCAATTAGGTGAAGGTTTCTTTTTCACCATCACGAAACTGTTCAGTGGCATATGTCTGGATCGGATCCACAAGACAGTTATAAAATCTTGTCTTATTAAACTGGAAGTCGCAAACCAAACAAAACGACAAGGATTTGGTTGTAAAGTTTTGTACCATATACCTGCAGTACGGAATCTCTCATCAAAGTACTCTTTTCAAATTTTAAAAGCATTCTCTCTGGCCGTAGGTAATAGATCTTTAAAATACGGTAAATAATTCACTGAGAGCCCTAAATATGTTGCCTGTCTCGCCAAATGGTCAACAGCTCATAAGGGGCTGTCGGTGATGCTAATGTTGAAGGGTGTTTATTGAGTGAGCAGTAGCCTTTTATTATACCTACTAAGTGGCGTTTAATTTCCTGGTAAGATTATTAAACAGATGTTTGTTTAAGGGCAGAATAGCATCCTCCGTTTGTCTACATTACTAAAGTTCTACCCACAGTACATAATAATAAAATCCTGCAGACCGAAGTACGGTCACGGCGGCCAATCTAAATGGAGACTAGCCATCTGGGTAGAAGCTAAACACAAGGGCTCTTCCTGGTCTCTAGCACTCTTAATCCATGCTCAAATGCTCCAAACTCATGCTGGTTTGAAGTGCTTTCCGAAGCACGACCTTTAAGTTTTACCTTTACCTGAGCTGCCTAACTCTGGGCTGTTTTTGAGAATTTCTTTCAACACTGCTAGCTTTCTAACTCTGAGCTGTTACTGAAAATTTCTTGCAACACCGTTAGCTTTCTAACTCTGGGCTATTATTGAGAATTTCTCGCAACACCGTTAGCTTTCTAACTCTGAGCTGTTATTGAGAATTTCTTGGAACACCGTTAGCTTTCTAACTCTGGGCTGTTATTGAGAATTTCTTGCAACACCGTTAGCTTTCTAACTCTGGGCTGTTATTGAGAATTTCTCACAACACCGTTAGCTTACTAATTCTGGGCTGTTATTGAGAATTTCTTGCAACACCGTTAGCTTTCTAACTCTGGGCTGTTATTGAGAATTTCTTGCCAAGAATCCCTATAACATTTTATTAGCCCGTCCCGGGCTACGAACCCAAAAGCTTAAGAGCCCGGGCGGTCAGACTGCGGTGATTGAGCACAGCAGTCACATTAACTATCGCTGTGCCACAGAGCAATCAAACATTCACTCATATACTGTACATAAAAGGTAATCGTAGGTATAAATTATTTATTCCATGGTGGCGTGACGAAAACTCTTAACTAATTATCCGGGGTGCGGCTAGTCCTGGCTAATAGTGGTTTAATTGGACGACTACTCATCGCGGGAAAGGTGGGTACCGCCATTATTAGTACCGTATTTAGCTTTATTTAATCCGTTTTTAACCCAGAAAGTACAGCATTTAAATTGATATATAATATCAGTCTCTTTTATAAACTGTTTCACCGCTGGGCGCGCCTCTTCTTAATATATGAAAGGTTGATTGCAGGTCGGTAGACTTAACATATTTTAGAGAACGTTTTGGGGTACTATCAATTATGCCGAGTTTATACAACGTTTTCTATACTAGTATTATAAAGATGATATATTTGATTCTTTATTTGTTTGTTTGAAAGGATTTAACCCAAAAACTATTCAACCGAGTTTAACAATTCTTTCACCATTAGAAGTCTGTATTGTCACCAAGTAACATAGGATATAATTTATTAATGAAAAGCACTTTTACTCACATAACCTAACCTACTTTTACGCGAGCGAAACCGTGAGCAAAAGCTACTCTTTATAATGAAAGCGAGTAATCATTATCAATTAACCCTTAATGTGGTGGATATATTATAATTTTATATATAAAATTATCTATTAAAATCACACTAATCACCACCATGAGTCCCAGGGGCTCATATATTGATATTTGAAATAAATACTCGTTAAAATGTTGTATATATTTTTAATTTGTTTTTTAATTTTAGGTGCTAATAGTCTAATTATTATATAAAAAGTAACATTTTGTAATAAACTTAATTGAAAATGCATCTTTATTATGTTCACTTACACCTTATAATGCCCAGTCTATTAAAATCAAGTATAAGCTTTTACCTAAAAAAACAAATATAATCGTGTTATAACTAAAAAAGATAATATTTTCTTGGAAAACATAATAAAGAATATAAAGAGGACTAAACCTAATAATGGCACAATATAAAAATTTGAAACGTGCAACTCGTAAACATGGTAAACAATTACACATTTTTGCTCTCTAGCTCTGATTATTTTCCTCCTTGTGCCATCAATGGTGAATAGTGACAAAATACTTTCGCGGCTGGATAAGAAACTGAAGTATGAATCGAAAGAGCAAGCACAAGTAACTCGGCGTCTTTATCGTCGCAGTGTGGGTCAGGAACAAATCTGTTGATTGACTGCTGCTAATTACTTCACATTTGCTCTGTACATTGTCTTCTTAAATTATTTGTTATGTTTCGGGCAGAAGTGCCTACCTGGTTTATTAATTGTATCTTTGGACGTTTAGCTGCCACAATGAAAGCTTAAAATCAATTAAAAAAAGGTAAATATAAAAGTTAAAAAGAAAATTATTGTAACACAAAACACCACCATGCGCATGGCTTGCGTGCATGACCACTTACTCCAGAGTCCAGCGGCTCACTTCAGAAAGGTATTGGATCGCACGACTCCCAACGTCAAAAAATACACATCATTTTCGTTATTCAAAAACAGTGGTGTGTCCTGGGGTCTCAGGGTGGTGAATTAAGAGTTAAATACACTTATAACTTCAAAATGCCATGTATGTGCCTTAAGATCGAACTCAAGACCTCGACATAGCAGTCCCGTAGTATGTTCACATCGCTTTCACCGATTTATATCAGATATTTCCTGCTTAAAACTACACCATATTTGAATCTGTTGGACCCAGAGACGGTACGGTTTAACGTGACTGCACGGATCGCGTCGTTTAAGTGGCAGCCTTGCCGGTGCCACTGCGCCTAGTGTTGTGGGTTCGAATCCCACACGCGACAAAAATGTGTGCCATCCTCAAATGGTTGTTCCGAGTCTGGGTGTTCTTTGTGTCCGTTGTTTGAATGTTTGTAAAGTTCCCCGCGATACAGGAATGATTCCTAGTTCAGGAGTTGTCTTATTTAAGAATAAAGAATTACAATTATTATATTTTAATTAGTTTTTACTTTTTATTCATTACTTTTCTCACGCAAATAATAATAACAGTTTTTTTTGTTCTTCGTTTATACATACATACATAGATTCACGCCTGTTTCCCAGAGGGGTAGGCAGAGACTACGGATTTCCATTTGCTACGATCCTGACACACTTCTCTGGCTTCTTCGTTTATATATTGTGATACTGATGTTACATCATAATAATGCATGAGGTGTTGTGAATCAAGACACATTTTATAGTTTTATTTAGTTACTAGCTGATCCGACAGTCGTTGTCCTATCAATCTATGCACAAATACATTTCACGTAGTTTATTAAAATACAATATCAAGAAGTCAATTAATTATATATTTTCATGCAAAAATACCATTTTAAATTCCTACATTTACCCGAAATTTACGTTCATACAAACCTTGTCCTGACAATTATAAACACAACAAAAAAAGCACAAGGGTCCAGCCGTTCGAAAGTGACACTCGGTCATACATGTGGCAAATTAATTTTTATATATATAGATGTAAAAATAATGAAAGAACTACTGGACTTTCAAATAAACAAACATCAATTCACACGAGGAAAGTTATGGGTAGAAACTAGTATCATTTATTAATAGAATAGCTAGCCTTTCAACATGACATTGGAAATGTTCAACGCCGGGTTTTAACAATACTTATCGTATTCAATAGAGGCACGAGCTACATTTTCCATGACTGTGAGCAGCCTCTTTTCTCTGTGTGACAATAATACCCATCAGAGATAAATATATATCCATAGTAGAACGCGTATTGCTTGAATAATAATAATCTATATTAAATAAAAATGAATCGCCAAATGTGTTGCTAAGCGCATACCTTGAGAAGGGCTCGACCAATTCAGCTATTTTTCTTTATATATTCCTTAAGGCACAAGGAAGATTCTTATGGAGAGCAAAATATAAAAATTGCCTGGAAAATAGTAAAGACAACACTTTTCTTTTCCCAGACAAATCTCTCTAAAACAACTAAACATACACATATACTTTTTTTGTAAATATATACATAGAAACACCCAGACCAAGACAAACATCCATGTTCATGCACACAAATGCTTAACTTGTGCGGGAATCGAACCCGCGACCTCAGGCGTGGCAGTCGGTTACACTAACCACTACGCCATCGAGGCCGTCAATTAATGTTACCTAGTATTTTTTTTTTATGGGTTTGATTCCCTCACAAGTCTAACATTTGTGTGCATGAACATGGATGTTTGTCTTGGTCTGGGTGTTTCTATGTATAATATGTATGTATTTACAAAAAAGAATTATATATGTATGTTTATCCATTGTCTAGAAACCATAGTACAAGCTCTGCTTAGTTTGGGCTAGATGATGTTGTGTGTATGTGGTAGAATATTATTATTATTATTATTATTATTTAACACTAGCTTTTTCCCGCGGCTACACTCGCGTAAAAGTAGGTCACGATCGAAGAAACAATCGTTAATCATAAACCAAAGAAACCGTATTAAACATTACACATAGTTATAAATTGCATACTTAAGAAGCTAATCGTGAAATAATTTCTAATAATCAGCCACTTACAATGAATAGTTCCATTAAATAAAACGCACTCGGTCTCAAGTGAGTCATCGCAGACCACATGTCCACATATGCGGAGTCACATTTCTTCAGTTAACTGAATACATGTGTTTTCTATATTTGGTTAGCGTTTTATAAACAAAATGTTCACTGATTCATTGCGCGAACGATTCTGCGGGTGGGGCAATGGATAGGAGGACAGCGTTTATTAAAAATAAATGCGTTTAATCCGATAGTGGTGGCGGATCGATACTCGGGTTGGGCAAAGTTAGGTTAATTGGTTCACTACTTATTAAAATCCAGCGCGAAGCAGCGATAGCTTAGTGATAGAACCGTTAGACTGTCAAGCAAAAGTCTCGAGGTCAATCCCAAGGCTCTCTCACACTTTTCAAAGTTATGTGCGTGTCAAATAGGTAATTATCGTGCACCTGAACGGCAAAGGAAAACATCGTGAGGATCTTTATTTTCTTTTATTTTATCATTTTTGGAAAACTTACAGCTAAAATGGTACAGTATACACATTTATAACATAATACGGCTAATTAAAAGTTTTCACTAGTAAATAATGAAAATGAAAAACTACACAAATCAATTGAAATTAAACTACTATATACGGATTTTATCGCGTTATTTATTTTACACGTTATTACAAAATTTTTAAAATGTCACTTTACTACTAGATACTATTGAACTTGACTAATTTTTAAGCTAATTAATTTATTAAAACTATTTATATTTAGGTTTACACTTTCCCCGACGTTTCGGTTGCTTTTCAGCAGCCATGGTCACGGGGAAACTCCCCGTCGGGAAACGTCGGGGAAAAGTGTAAACTTAAATATAAATAGTTTAATTTCAATGAATAACATTCGCGTAAACAGAAGACAATATCACACAAATCAACTTAAACGCTAACATAGCACACACATTTAAAATAATAACAACAAACAGAATCATTTAAATCAACAAAAGTAGAATAAAACTTAAACACTAACATACCACACAGATTGAAATTAACAGAAATAAACAAAATGTAACTTTAACACAAAAAAGTATAACAAAATATAACTAAAATTAAATAATCCTGCATGTCTGAGAGTTCTACTTATGTAGAACTCTCAGACTATCTCCATTCTAGCACAAGGTATTACACTAGAGCCACTCTAAAATAAGTACCATTGATACTTATTTTAGAAGTGGTATTTTATTTGGAATCACTATGCTGTCTATCAAACCGATTACGCAATTAACGTTGTAATATTTTATCAACACTCAAATATCACTTTACCTGTGTAACTAAGTGCCACATAGGTAGGTAACAATCAATGTTGAATAAGGGTTAATGAATCATCGTTGGTGTAGTTTATCTATGAATTTAGTCACGTATTATGTAGTACTCTTAGACTGTATGTAATCCACATACAATGTAGTCAATATCATATTGCACTTGGATATCAAACTATCTAAGGATATTGTTATTATTGGAAAGGACAGGGTAAAGACGTCACAATCGGCTTAATGTTTGATTGATTATATTTGTTTGAATCTGCAAAGTCTTTCACCAGTACTATTCGACCATATTCGTGTTTAAGGATCCTAAAATATTTTGTATCGAGGATGAAATCTTGGAAGTGGACAAACGAAATGCTAATTTATAACCACTTATAGAGACAAATCGACGTGAGTTTTTGATACGGTATGTGTACTGACTTTGTCATTTTGATGTTACATTTAAATATTTCTGCTTGCAATAAGCACTGCGCTAGCCGAGTCGGCTGAGGCGCCGCGTGACTGCAATTGCATCGATCGATCTATCTTCTGACATAATGTGACATAAAGCCGTGATTAAACGAATGCATCGTTCACACTTATGTAATAAATACACAGACAAGACAACGTGTTTGTGTTCCAAGAGAGCTTCATATGAGTTGCTGTTAACAGAGTTATTTGTCTGTTCGCAGCAATCCAATCAAAGTTCATATTTGTCACGCGTGTGTTTTATGGCCCGAGATCACGACCTGTGACCTGTGACCACGGTGGTGGAGTCAGCCTTCCTTGTTTTCTTCTTTCACTTCGCCCCGTCCTTAACTTCTTCTTCAGAAGCATTGCATGCCATCATGTCTCTGCAACTCACCTATCCACATAGTCTTGAATCTTCTTCTAGCTCTTATTCCGGGGACAGACAGTTCTGGTTGCTAACGTAATGGACTGTTCTCGAAAATATGTGAAGTCTGCTAACCCGTACTATGTCAGCGTGGTGGACTATGGCCTAACCCTTCACACACTGAAAAAGACCCGTCAGAACAGGTTAATACAGGGCTTAAATGATTATATTTTTGGAAACCATTAACGTTTAACGGGCTTAGTAATAACTTAGGACTAACAAACAGTTCACAAAATGTGATTGCATCACACAACTGCCTATCCCATCAGGTATTATAGGCGAGAGACTAGGTACTTAAGTAATTTTTTTGTATTTTTTTATGGCCTCGTGTTGTAAAATCTGCCGGGCCAGGTAACGACTGAACGACTAATGACTAAATTTACTGCACGGATGACGTTCGGTTTACGTGGTTTACGTGGCCTTCTTTCCACTGCCGCCGCGCCGAATGTTGTGGGTTCAATCCCCACACGGGACAAAAATTTGTGTGATCCACTAATGGTTGTTCCGAGTCCGGGTGTTCTTTGTCCGTTGTTTGAATGTTTGTAAAGTCACCCGCGATACAGAAATTATTCCTAGATAGGGATTTGTATTTTTTTATATAAAATAAAATAATGCAATAATTATAAATATTAACTGTCGTCAAAGACAATGTCCAGGGTATCCACAGCTAATGTTCTGTCCACTGTGGTAATAAATACTTTACTTTTGTTTAAACGTTTTAAGCTTTAAACCGTAGTAGGCAGTGCATGCACGAGATTATATATTTCGTATGGCCATTTAAATGATTATATGCTCGCCGGGCTTTAGTTGAAAATATTGCAGCAAACCCTGCAATTAAATTGCTTTTTAATTATCTAAAATTTTTTTTTTTTTTTTGTTCTTTTCTTTTTGTTTTATGCCAGTGTAGAGATTAAAATAAACTATTTTCTTTCTTTCTTTCTTTCTTTCTTTCTTTATGTTTGGTATGCCAGCAATTTATAATAGATAATACACTTATTTCTTGCCAGTTTTTGCCCGCGGATACACTCGCATAAATGTTGGTTAGGTTTGTAACAGTACTTTTTTCTGGATGAAAGGTAACCTATGTCATTTTATGTTCCCCTGACTACGTGTATGTGAAATTTCATAATTATTAATCAGGTTGTTAAGGTGTAAAAGCGTAACAAACAAACAAACTCACATTCGCATTTATAATATTAGTTAGGTTGCCTCGAAAAGCTGGTAAAGCCGTTGGACCTGCGCCTGATCTCTCTCCGGTCGTGTCGGCTTACTTGTGTTTGCGCACACGCTTGTGCTCTATAATATCTCCTGCGTAGTTGGCCAGTCTCCGTTAAGACTGGCCGCCGTGGCCGAAATCCGTCTGGAGGATATTATTATTAAATGACATTCTAACTAATATTATAAATGCGAATGTGAGTTTTTTATTTGTTTTTTACGCTTGAACTACTCGACCGATAACCATGAAATTTCGCGTACACGTTGTCAGGGGTACAGAAAAGGACACAGATTACCATTCATCCAGAAAGAAAGTAGTGTTCCCTTGCAAGCAAGGCCGCGGGCAAAAACTAGTAAGTAATAAAAGGCTTGCGACAAAAATCTGTCACCCGCTTCAGCTTAAAAATTAGAGCATAATCCCACTCTACCCTATTTGGCACACAAGGTCGTAGCAATTGCGTAATCGAATATTTCGAGTAGTGATCCGGCAGTTATTAATGTTATTAACGATGACAGCACCGCATAGGCGTTTACGTGATGCTATCGAGCTTTTATAAGGCATAAAATGATCGAAAACTACAAATGATTTATTAGCGACACCCACACGAAACAACGTGGTAAGTGATCTCATATTTTACTTTGCTTGGACCACACACTAATGCGATCGAAAAAATTTGTTACCAGTCTTTACTGTATACGCATATTGCTTCATTAATTATAATAATAATTAATGATCATTGATTAGATAGATATATTATGTTAATTAAAATTATATATTTAAATTTAAATATGAAGCCAGGTATATGAAAATTTTAATATTCAGTAAGTTCCTTAAAAAATGAGGTAATATCACTTAAATCACAGAAATAGTTAACACTCGACAACTCTTGTACTTATTGTCGGCTTCGATGGCGTGGTTAGTGTAACCGACTGCCACGCCTAAGGTCGATTCCCTTCGAAGGGTTCGATTCCCGCACAAGTCAAACATTTGTGTGCATGAACATGGATGCTTGTCTTGGTCTATGTATAATATGTATGTATTTACAAAAAAAAGGATATATGTATGTTTATCCATTGTCTAGTACCCATAGTACAAGCTCTGCTTAGTTTGGGCTAGACGGTATTGTGTGTATGTTATAGAATATTATTATTATTACGTTTTCTTAATATAATCTGAACGATGTGCTATACAAAATGGAATAGGATCCGAGATCCGTAGGTTTAAATTCTAATCATTATCACTACATATTATAAACAAAGACGCTCGCCGCGCGGCGCCGCGTCTGTTCGCAATAAATTCAAAAACTACTGGACAGATTTCCATGTGATTTTCACCAATAAATAGAGTGACACATGAGAAAGGTTTAGGTGTATAATTTGTTAAGGTTTTATACTGCCCGTGCGAAGCCGGGCGGGTCGCTAGTAGCCTATATGCCATTAAACGTAACAAACGAACAAACTCACATTCGCATTTATAATAAAAGATTTTGTTAAAAAAATTGAATGGTCCTTTCCAGTATACAAACATACACTTAAGGATATGATACTACGCTGTTATGAAGTTAAAGAACCAAACTATAAGTTTCAATTCAAATTTGTATAAAAAGTTGGTATACTTGGTTACAATGTTTATTTTAAAGGTGTCTTGAACATGGATGCAGTTTATGAGGCCGTCAGTGTATTAGTATTACTCATCAAATAAATAAATTGATTTATATCAGTATTCTGCGTATCAATTCAATCACGAAGTCATTGTGTGATAGCAAACTACACACCCATAGTTATGAGTAGGTATTGCCCCTACTAACTGTTCTGTATGCTGGACTAAGGATGGGTCTGATGGGATTGGCATATCCGAACCCTGAAGACTTCAGGCTTCTCCCTCTGAAGTGTACGCTGCGACTGATGCAGTACATTCATAGGGAGATAGCTCAGGGATAGATCTCGAGGCCGACACAAAAGATCCCACTGGGTCGAAGTGTCGCCGATCTACACTGATTGCCCCCCGAAATAAGATAAGATAAGATAAGAACTGTTCTGTATTGTGTCCCGAAGGCGTTAGGAACTTTTCATCTTTTAGTAATTATAATGTAAATTTATTTGTACTGATTAATAGTATGTAAGCATTTTCTCACTCAAAACACAGATTTAACCTAGTTTGGGCATTTGCCCGAACTAGGTAATCTATAAGTGCACTTTATGTAATTGTTAAGATGGAATTGTAAAATTAAGAATATATACAAAAAAAAAGTAGTTATTATTATAAAATCTATTCAGACTTCTATGCTTATCTTTTAAAAAGACAACTCCCACACTGCTTTCAAGTCCTGTGTCATAGGCACTTTACAAACATTCAAACAACGGCCACAAAGAACACCCACACTTGGAACAACCATTTGTGGATTACACAAAGCTTTGTTTTTTGTTTTGTGTGACCAGACTTCTTGACATGAGTAAGAAATGACACAAAGTAGACTTAGAAAATCATTTGTGGATCAAATTGCCCCGTGTTGGTTTCAGCTTGCTAGCTGCGCCGCCGTATATACAAGTACATTACCGTCTACCAGGCACTGTACCAGGCTACGTGCTGCTATCCAGGGTACTCGAGACCTCATCCTTGAGTCCGTTATTTGAAAGTTCTTCATGACATATCCATAGTTAGGATTAACTAATATTTTATCAATGCGAATGTGTGTTTATTTGTCGGCCTCGATGGCGTAGTGGTAAGTGTAACCGACTGCCACGCCTGAGGTTGCGGGTTCGATTCCTGCACAAGTCAAACATTTGTGTGCATGAACATGGATGTTTGTTTTAGTCTGGGTGTTTCTATGTATAATATGTAAGTATTTACAAAAAAATAAAATATATATGTATGTTTATCCATTGTATATTACCCATAGTACAAGCTCTGCTTAGATTGGGCTAGATGGTGTTGTGTGTATGTGGTAGAATATTAATATTATTTGTTTTTACGCTTTCACGTCTTAACTACTCGACCGATCATCATGAAATTTCGCATATACTTTATCAGGGAGATAGGTTATCTTTTATGCAGAAAAAGTACCTAAACCTTCATTTTCGCTAGCGAAGCCGCGGGCAAAATCCAATTGGGAATATTTACCATGTGTCATTTTGTTTACCTGATCGTTGGAAATGATGAATCAAACACAATGTTCTGGTGGTCGTTTTGTTTATCTGCTCGTCGGAAAGAATGAGAGCTGCAGTTGCATTCACTACCGCTGAATTTACTTATGCTGCAACAATTGAATTAGTAATCCACATCAACTCCCCAATGGACTGACTTTGACTGCACAGATGGTTTAGTGGTTGAAGTGGTCGCCTCACCACAGCCTCCATGCTAATTGTTGTGGGTTCGAATAGGTTTAAAGAATTTATTCGCAAAAAAAACAATAAAAGTCACTTACATAAGAACAACTTATTTTAACAAAGTAGTTCTTAGAGTTTCACCCGCGTAAGTCCCGTTCCCGTGGGAATATCGGGATAAAAAGTAGCCTATGTGTGAATCCAGGTCTCCAGATATCTATATACCAAGTTTTATCGCAATCGGTCCAGTAGTTTTTGCGTGAAAGAGTAACAAACATCCATACTTCCATACAAATTGCCGCGTTTATAATATTAGTAAGGATATACAATGGTCGCCTAGAACATTTAAATATTTAATGAAAGTTCAATAAATATATTTTAAATGAAACGAGCGGTTGCTTTTTATATAATGAGGTAATGTGAACTTAAATGAGCTAAATGTGTTAACATTTCTTATATGTGAGGGCAGACTGTTATATAGTGGAATACCTACAAAAATCCCACACGGGACAAAAATTGGTGTCTGGTAATCCACAAATTGTTGTTCCAAGTCAGGGTGTTCCACTGCGCCGAGTGTTGTGGGTTCGATCCCCATACGGGACAATAATTTGTGCGATCCACGAATGATTGTTCTTTGTGTCCGTTGTTTGAATGTTTGGAAAGTCAAGTGTCACGGTGGACACAGGAATTATTCATCATCCGGGCACTATTAAAAAACTATTACGTCAATTTTGCGCGTCATTATACAGCATATCTAGAATCTAAACAAAATTAAATGAAACATGGCTTGGGTAATAAGTCTGCAACCTCACCATCGGCTACGATGCTTTCGTTTTTTAAAAAAGCGTAAACAAAACCAATGCCAATATAGAGTTTGGACTGGCGGCCTGTAGCCTGCTTTGACGAGAAATGTTTGCTCCTAGTTTTTGCGATATATTCGAAGCTTTTTCATTCGCAGTACCTACATTCAAAAACGACAAAATACACCAAGATACTCCATTCTGTGTGGTATATATGCCTGTGCAGTTCATATAGAATTTTGTTCCTTTTTCGATAAAAATATATATTCAATATTCTACTGACATCTTTTTTATTTTCAATTCGTCACGAGATTGTTTTTAAAACAGTTATTATGTTAATTATTCTTTCTTTATAAACGCCCCTGCCACGGTAATCATGTACAGGGCAGATTTACAAACCCTCTGGAATGAAGTCTTGCACACCCAAAGTCGAATTTTGTGGCAGTGACAGGGCGACCATCCGGCAGTAATTGAAACGTCGGATCCGGAAAACACCAGCACACAACTACACGATTACCACCTGCGCCACTGCGCCATCCGTGAATCAAAACTGGTAAAACAGCTGCATTTGGAGCTATTAACAAAGCAATTCATTTATGATTCAAATGGCTGTCTATAACGCATTTATCACAACAGTAGCTGTGACGTCATGTTTTGAATTTATAATTCGTGTTAATAAGTAGTAATCAATACTGCAGGCCACACAACCGCGGCGGTTTCTGCGACCAAAAACAATAATACAATGTCCTTGTAACTCGAATTGGTAACAGGAATTAGTTAAGACTGCGTCGAGCGTAAGACAGATAATGACAGAACTCGTGTGGCGCATATTCAAATCGACGCGCGGCCGCCATAGTGAAATTGTATGGTGGATTTGAAGTGCTTTTTTGATAAACACGTATCTTTATTGTCAACCAATAACTTAAATATTCGGGACGGACAAATTGTAATATAACTATTCATGTTTCGTTTAAGCTGTAAAATAGGATAGATTTCTACTGTTATAATCTAAAAATCACGTAACACGAGCTTACGTTTTTCATTTTTCCTGCAAACTTACGTAATTTTGTATGCGTAAATATTAATTATTTTAAGTTTTTTACACGGAGTAATTGTAAACACATTTATTGTTATGGTAAATGTATATTTTATATTTGTATTAAACAAAAAGTGTTGATTTTATTCACTTAACTGTGACAGCCTGTTTTGGCAAATTTCGCTCGGCGCAGTCTTAAGGAAAATAGCTGTAACGTATACAGCAAGCAACATTAACGCTTGGACATAATATATCTATCTCTATACTAATGTTATAAAGTTGAAGAGTTTGTTTGGTTGGTTGAATGCGCTAATCTCAGGAACTACTGGTTCAAATTGAAAAATTATTATAAAGTATATTTAGTGTTGGATAGCCTATTTATCGACGTGGTTATAGGCTATATAACACGTGGTTATAGGTTAGTTTTGTATAGGCGCCCATCGTCTCCGGTAACGTCACGGAACACCGTAGTTGGTTTAGTCGGTAGGACCTGGCCGTCATCTTTTTTCCCCGGGTTATTCCGACTTAACCTCTTCGCCGCCTTGTGGAGATATAAGCGTCGGAGAAATGCCCTAAAAAAGAAAGAGTTCGCGTGACGATGAGTAAATTCCGCGAAGACGTGAATTTCGTTTTGAAATTGCTCACGCTGCGCTGCGGGTGTGTTCCAGTCACACACAGTTAATTTAAAAAGGCGCGCCATTCGAGTTAACTTTGAAAATATAGTACTTTTCGTATTATATTTGTGTATAATATAATAGATGTGCTCGCAGTTCACCTGCGTTTAAAAGTTATATACCTAGTTGCCGCTACTCGCCAACAGATGGTAGTAGTATCGCATACGTATTGGATTAACAGCGCGCGCAATATATAGCGGCATATTCAGGAACTACATGATTTACAATAAAAATACTAGATGGCAGTACGAACGCTATTCTCGTTATATTTTCTGATGCGTATTGCCTGCACTACTTAAGTAATTAACTAATTAATTATAATATGTATTAATTCACACGTTTTCGTTGTCGAACAACAACATGTTCCTCGGAATAGCTACAATATCTTGTTTACAGCTTATATAAAGCTGTTTGAACATAATGTCATTGACCCCGCGCTCAAATAAGAGAGCTAATAAGGGTGGAAATTTAACAGGCAATACAGGCCAAGGGTGTTGCAATTTGTCGAGTCATTTACTGTGGACACATTTAGGTCTGTTTGCATGACCGTAAAGAGTCCACGCCCTAACCATAACCACCCACCGGTAACCACTATAAACAGAGCTCTCCCATCCCCTCAGTTCATTAAATAAAACAATGCGTTAGGAACATTGCGTTTGAAGCTGATGTCTCTTTGTAAAATGGTTTTGAAGAACACCGTCCACCCATTGGCAGGTGAGCACGATCACGTCACCTTCGCGATGGAATCGTAATCATAAAACTTGACTAGTTTCCCGCGGGCGCCTCACGGAGAACTACCCTCATTTACTCTGACCTCTCCATTTAACTAACAGGCTCTTTTCGGACAAACAAAATGATTTGATCGTCGTCTCGGACGAAATGACCTGGAGATCTGGCGTATTTTTAAGTAAGATAAAAAGATATTTCGCATTGCGTCTGTGCTGCAGATATAAGAAGATGAACAACATGAGAAGAAGAAGGGAATCTGTGGCTTCCGTATACAGGAAAACAACAAAATTTCTAACTTCTAACACAGCGATTCTCTTAAAGAAAATGCCTAATACTAAGAAGCGGGTAACGACGAAAACTATCGAAGACTCGGATGATAAGGTTGACGAAAACATAAACAGCGTTGACGTCACGACTGACGACGATGACGATTTAGGGGAAAGAGACCTTGACTACTATCTAGGAGTTAGAAAGAGAGAGAACTACTGGCGTGATCCAGCTGGAAAGGAACAGATAAGGAGAGACTATCTTGTGAACCACTGCGGTATCACTGAAGACGATTACGATAAAAAATACAAAAAGGCGGTAGTATCTAAAGTGTCTTATGTGACTCAGCCGAAATTAAAACAAGTACCTTTTAAAATTCATAAAAAAAGGCGAAATGGTGACTTAAAAGACGATTCTTGGAGGGAAAAGAGTGGGATATTTAGACTGTTCGCTTATAGACGTGATAGTGAATATTCTACTTCAGATAGTTACAGTGAGTGCGAGTCTAACGAAGAAATGAAGGCGTCAGACAGACGTAGGTCCAGTAATGAAGATATCATCGATGACGTGATTGATTATCTCAATGAACTAGAAACACGTGCCGAGGTTCGTTGAATGAATACTACAACCATTATCAATCATTATAAGGCAGTTAAATGTTCAAAAATACTTTATCATACCCAGTTACTTTATCCTAGCTAATATTATAAATGCGAATGTGAGTTTGTTTGTTACGCTTTCACGCCTTAACAACTCGACCGATAATCATGAAATTTTGCATACAAGTTATCACGTAAAAAAACAAGGCCATAGGGTACCTTTAATCTAAAATAGTACTGTTACTAGCCTAACCTACTCACGTGAGCGAAACCGTGGAAAAATCTAATTTATACTAATCACTACATAGTATAAAACAAAGTCGCTTCCCGTCTGTCTGTCCCTATGTATGTTTATATCTTTTAAACTACGCGACGGATTTTAATGCGGTTATCACCAATAGATAGAGTGTTTCAAGAGGAAGGTGTATATGTGTAACATATGTATATACCGCGGGCGGAGCCGTGGGCAGAAGCTAGTAATATTATAAAGCTGAAGAGTTTGTTTGTTTGTTGGTTTGAACGCACTAATCTCAGGAACTACTGGTTCGAATTTAAAAATTATTTCTGTGTTGGATAGCCCATTAATCGAGGAAGGCTATATAACATCATGCTACGACCAATAAGAGCGGAGCAGCAATGAAAAATGTTGCAAAAACGGGGGAAATTTCTTATATGAAGCAGACGAAGTTGCGCCGGTCAGCTAGTTATAAATAATGTTGTTTTACAAAATGATCATGATTTTAACAAAGCTAGATGTTCGTTGTAGCTAACATGTCCACAGTAAATATATAGAGATAAACCAAATCAAACAAATAAAAACTCAATAACAATACGTCTACTTTTAAGCCAGCGAGTATGCATTTATTGTTTACTTATCAAATATTTACAGTAGAAATCTCGGCTTTGCAAAAGTGACGCAGGTTTGGCTGCTCTGGAATTTTGTACTATCTTTTATGTAAGCTATTTATTTACAGTGGTTATCATTAAATCCCTCATACTATCAGTTAGGATATTTATTACTATCTCAACTTTTTGCACCGATCTACCAGTGACCAGACACAATTGTTGTTCAATTATGTGTAGCATTCTAGCAATTGACAGATTAATAAGTATAAATTTTGTTACAGGGAGTTCGTATAAAGGAGGTTTCGGAAGGCAGGCCTTGCGACAACTGCCCCGAACTCTGTCCAGGCTTTATCCCACACGCTTGGAGGTAAGTCGTTTAACTCACATAATACGGAAACTATAATACACTCCTACGCCTTGGCAGCGACCACAATGGCTTAAAACACCTTGTGCATACAGATAAAGAAATAGGTTTTCTTGTAAGCAAGGATATCTATGCATCATTTGCATATGGAATATGTGTCTTCTTCCGTAGAACCGAATTGACTTTGTCTAACGTCTCGCAGTACGACCAATTTTTGGGGATGCAAATGGCGGCATTCATGTACATTGTACATATCGATGGTTGAAAGACTATGTGACTTAAGCGGCATTTTTTGCGATAATGACTTACATACATATTTAAAATCAGCATATTTTTCTGTGTGTCGATATATAGAAATGGTTGCGAAATTTTGGGTCAAATAGTTATATAGACGAAATTTTATTTATTTTATATATTTATAAAAATAAAATTAAAATAAAAATGTTTATTTTCAGTAACAAAAAGTACATTTTTACAATTTAGGTAATTGGAGTCACCTGTTAAGCAAACAATATGCTTGTGATAGTTGGCCTCCGCTCCTCAGAAGAACCGATGACGGGTATTTATATAATTAACAAATTAGAGCTTTTACATTTATAAAAGAAAAGTAATTAAAATAAAAAAGAAAACAAAATAAATACACTGTACCAGATGCGTGTACGATATGAATGTGTGCGTGTAAATTTATTTAGGACAACTTACAAAACATACACTAATACAAACTGTTTTAAAAATATGTGGTGAGTGTTGTTCCACTTACAAGTTGCCACGGCATGATTTGGGACAGTTTCATACAACTTTATTTTATCAAACTAATAAACATAAAAACTAACACTAAACTAAATACTAACACAAAACCAAGGAAAAACAAATTATCAAAAATTTTACTGATCACATCTGTGATATAAACAACATGATAGTTATATACATTCAAAAGACACATCAAGTTTACCCAGTCCATATACAAAAATAAAAAAATCAAATGCAAATACAAAATATGATCGAGATTACAGTTCACCGTGACACATTTAGTCTCACGATAATCTTGCACGAATAAGTAGAATGCAGACATGTTACTAAATATATCTTGACATTGCTTTGAATATAAAAGTTACATAAAGTGTATTGTAGATGATTGATTGGTTTATAATATCAGCCCTGTATTAAACTGTCCCACTACTGGGTACGGGCCTCTTCTTAGTACAAGAAGGGTTAGGCCATAGTCCACCACGCTGGCCCAGTGCGGGTTGGCAGACTTCACATATCTTCGATAACATTATGATGAACTCTCAGACATGCAGGTTTCCTCACGATGTTTTCCTTCACCGTTAAAGCGAGTGATAATTATTTTAACTATTTAATACGCGCATAACTTTGAAAAGTTAGAGATGCGCGCCTTGGGATCGAACTCGAGACCTCTGCGTGGCAGTCCAACAGTCTCCCACTAGGGTATCGCTGCTTATGATAATTCTATTCCTATATCTCTTATATCTAATCTTATATTATTGGCTTATGATAAGTCTATTCAGTTGCAGCGGGTGAACCTCATCTTAAAAATGAATGAACCAATCAAATACCAGAGCTTAAAAATGTTAGCAATACGTTTTTTTTATTAAAGTCTGCACCCATTTGGCGTATCCTACAATATCGCGATGAACTTTACAGATACTGAGACAACAGACAGAGAAACACCCAAGTTCTAACAAACTTAAAGACAGACAAAGTTTCGTCTCGTGTGATGGATCAACATCAACATTCTTATAGACATAACTGAAGCTGTTTTACAACAACACACTGTCTGCACGGATGTAGTATTGGTTTAATTGGCCGCTAGTGAGAGTACGCCGAGTGTTGTGGGTTCGATCCCTGCATCGGACAAACATTTGCGTCATCTATAAGTAGTTGATCCGAGTCTAAATGTTCTCCAGTCCTACGAATTATTCTTAGAGCGGCGAGAAGAAAATGATGAAGGGAAATCGTTGCAACAAAAGGTCTTACTGGTCCAAAAATCCCAGCGGTTTTCCGCTGACGTTGACATACTTTAATGATATCACGGTCTTTGTTTTTCTTTTATGGTATCCGCTGTTTGATTCATCGCTCTTCTGGAATGTATTGTTCGCAAAATCTGATTACGCATGGACTAAATGCAGGCAGGCCTTTCAGACGCAAGCTTCAACGTATCGGTTTCAACGCAATTGGGTCGAACAGACATGACAGTATGGTTCTTTGTTATCTCATTTCGCATTTGGCATTAAACTCTCTCTCTCTGCACAAAACTACTATTTATAAATTCAGACGCAACTGAAAATATCCTTTCTTTGTTGTCACTTGAGCGGTGGTTAGTCCTCTGTTAGATATAAGTACATACATACATATACACGTTGTCCGGAACAGGATTGTACAGAAAAGGACATTAGGTACTTTTCATCCCAAAAAAGAGTACTGGCCAAATCTACATTTACGCGAGCTAAGCCGCCGGCAAAATCTAGTCTACCCAAGATAACCTTGAAATTTCTGACAGTAGAACTGATGGCCGTTCAGAAAAAATATGAAAAATAATCTATCCTAACTACTACCTGAGATATGATTTTTTTAATTATCATGTTTAACTTTCTTGTACACTACGACCATAAAATATTGAAATACACCGGTTTTTTGTTGTTTTATTATTAAACACTAATTATGCTAATAGATAAACAGTCAAAAGTATGACTAGCTATTGCACTTTTTTAATATATAAGTATATATTTTATTTTTAATTCCTTTTTTTCATACTTTTCTGAACGGCCATCAGTTCTACTATAAGACATTTCAATGTTATCCATTAATTACCGGACACCCTGTATATAAAAATGAATCCCTGTTTCCCTTGGTCACGCCATAACTTAAGAACGACTTTACCGATGTCATTCATCTTCTTTTTCAAATTTTCTAATACTTGGTAGAGGGTTCCTAAGGAAAGAAAAGTTAGAAAATTGCACAGGAAACTGGATAATTTCAGAAAACCTAACGACTGTTTTAACCTTAACGTACGTAAAACTTAACGTCTCAAGCTTATACTTATAAAGAAGTAAGCAAAAGTGCATTAACCTCTTATTTAGCCTGTTGCGGTTATAGGTACAAAGGTTATTGGAGGTCAGACGTGCTGTCTATGAAGCAGTTTTAAGCTTTGCTCTTACTGTGAATTACTTAACAGGGCAACTCAATAGCAAGGGTGCCATTGAGTAAAGGTCAGACAAAGGTCTGACCCAGAAACCGAACTATAATTGCATTTACTACACGCATCTAGATATAAAATATTAGAAAATACAGTTACTACTACTTCAGTTAAACATCTGAACAGACATTCTGTATCAGCTTGATATTGACTTTTCAACATAGATTTTAATTATCAATGTATGACTGTAAAGATTGTGGGTGTACAATAACATCTATTAAATACACTTAAGTACTTAACCAACGCTGTTGATCACCCATAATCGCGTCACATGACAATTGATAGATATATTGACAGAGAATCACTATCGCTTTCAACCAGCCCGCATCGTTACACAAATAACACCATTACGTTATCACTTATCACTGACACGATGACCGGGTCAGCCTCAGATACCTTATCAACCCATTCACGCTACGTACGTGATCGAAATCAACTAACGAGGCGATAATCAGCCTTGCACTAAGGCCGACGCGTGCGCATCGATCAAGAAAAATTGTCCACTCTTGCTCCGACAGTCGGATAAGGCAGACGTGACGCGGGTAAAACAATAGCATCAACATGTGTTTGTCATTGAAACAATTGGAGTGGGCGGACGTGTACAGACGGATTACCGGCACAGAGAAAGAGCCGGTAAAAGAGAGAAAGATACAGAAATTCCCGTCTAGGGAAAGGAATTATGCTGTGAAGAGAAAATACAACAATAGCATGAGATCCCATGTCGATTGCGAAAGCTGCGCTCGAGTTGCTCAGAAAGAAAGTATATGTGGTGATTGTGTTATTGATTGACAAAAGTGATGTTTCTGGATACAGTGTGCCCACAATGGATTGTGATAGCGTTGTACCAAACGACGTGTATTTCTTAAGTGGTTTTATATATAACGCTATAAATACATCGGACATTTTATTGGAGAGCAAAGTGCGGGTTGCGGCTGTGTCGTCTTCTTGAATATTGTGACTATATATGTCTTGCTCAGATTTGTTGGAAGACTTATTTCATTGCTCAATGTTTCTGTGTAAATGAGTCGAGGTTTATTGTGTACGAATAGGTATAATGACAGGATGTTGCTAACTTAGAATTTGGTTTGGAACTACAGCCGTTAATAAACATTGTTTGTCAAGGTCTATGTTGTATAAATGGAGGTTTATGGAAACATAAGAACGCCAGGCCACAGTTTAAAATGTACTTTGTAAGTATGAACAGCGATATCGTCTTTTACGTGGGAATCATAACCATAGCTGGCGATATTTGGGTGTAAGTACCCTTCACTATGCATGTATTTATATAAAGGAAAACAGTGCACAAACAAATTATATTTGTAATCTTTGCTTGGTAATTGTTTATTTGTTGACTGCAGTAATATTTTACACAAATAGAGGTCGTTAGTTACAATGTGTGTGTTATCAAATATCTTGGTGTAACGATCCCGGATATTTATATAACTCAACCAATTATATGTCTTGTTTTAATGGTAATAAGTTTCAATATCGGTCACAACGTTTATTGCAGACCGGTTCTTGTGTTAATGTTTTAGTTTTGCAAAAACAAATCGTTTTAAGTTATGTATGTACCCATAGGTATGATGGGTACGTGTTACCTATGTAATTTAATATTATGTAAACAACATGACGATTAAGTATAATAATATATGTATAAGAAGGCTATGATATACTATGTAATTAAAAGAGTTGAAAGATCAATCAATTTTTATTTTTCTTATCTATGCGTATAATTGTGCTGGTGTGAAGATCCACAAACAATTGTAATATAAATCATCAAAACTTAAATTAAAGAGCAGATAATTATATAAATAGTATAACAATTGAATATGTAAATCCGTACTTAGCCGTACTTCGGCTCCGAATCAGTAGTGAATGCAAAGGCTGTGCATGAGAAAACGAAACTGTTTTCCGTCAAGAAATTCTGAGAGTGATACACGGATGAAGCCTGAAGGTATTGTATTGAGGAATGAACACCTGATTCAATGGCAAAGCAACGTAAGCATACGCGTGTTGACTGTGAAGTCATTGGTTCAAATCGCGGATAAAGCAAAATGTTATTGAATTAACGTTTTTAAAATTTATTTAAATTTTTAGACAATCCGTGACCACGATCGATGCAAGTTAGTCAAAACGTCGGGCAATCAATAAGTATTTATAACCTTTAAATACTTCATCGCGTGTAAGACCCGTTACCTATGATTGTATTAGGTCTGTATGTTATTAAAAAAGTTCTTACGGTCTCTTTATTGTTAGTAACAGAGTGACGCCCTAAATTATGTAAGACCACAGACTTATTACGTACTAGCTGACCGGCGCAACTTCGTATGGTTCACATAAAATAATTCTCCCCATTTATTGCAACATTTTTCATTGATGCTCCGCTCCTATTGGTCGAAGCGTTATATTATATAGCCTTCCTCGATAAATAGGCTATCTAACACTAAAATAATTGTTCAATTCGAACCAGTAGTTCCTGAGATTAGCGCGTTTAACCAAACAATCAAACGAACTCATTAGTTTTATAATATTATAGATAGATAACATAGGTAACAGAACCTGGTTTTGACATAGCCCTGCGTGGCTTCCTACCTTCGGGATTATACAGGCGTTAAGGACAGGACCCCGAAATGATAGGCCGTTAAAGCTCATTAGGCCGAAGCCCATTAGGCCGAAGCCCATTAGGCCGCAGCCCATTAGGCCGAAGCCCATTAGGCCGAAGCCCATTAGGCCGAAGCTTTGCACTAAGGCCTAAAAAAGTTCACTCGCATATATGTAGGTTAGGTTAGATTAGTAACAGTACTTTTTTCTGGTTGAAAGGTACCCCCCCATCTCCTTTTCGGTTCCCCTGTTAACGTGTATGCGAAATTTCATGATGATCGGTCGAGTAGTTCGTAAAACGGTAACAAACAAACGAACTCACATTAGCATTAATAATATTAATTAGGGCACATTGTAGTCTGGTGTTCTTTGTGTCCGTTGTTTGAATGTTTTTAAATCACCCGCGAGTCAGAAATTATTTCAAAATTCGGGATTTGTCTTTTAAAATGTTAATAAGGGTTAGGTTATATTATTTTTATGTCCTCTTCTGTTCCCCTGACAAAGTGTATGCGAAATTTCATGATGATCGGTCGAGCAGTTAAGGCGTGAAATCATAACAAACAAACTCACATTCGCATTTATAATATTAGTTAGGATACATTGTTTAGCGTTACAGATTGAAATGTCTCTGTATTGTCGGTTGTATGTCAATCAAAGTGCAAGAGTCCACGTATTTATTATTGATAGTAAATATAACGACTAGGTATAGAAAACTAATTGTGTTACAGCTATAGGCGTACATTACACAGCACTCTTTGTTAGTTACTAGACTTTGCTCGCGGCTTCGCTTCCATAAATGTACCTACCTAGTTTAGATGAAAGGTACCCTATGTCCTTTTGTGTTCCCCTGACAAAGTGTATGCGAAATTTCATAATGATTGGTTGAGTAGTTAAGGCGTGAAAGCGTAACAAACAAACAAACTCACATTCGCATTTATAATATTAGTTAGGAAGATTGTTATTCAAACGACTCATGTGCATAAGGCCTGGAGCTCGACTCGCCGACTAGGGAAAAGTGTTTTCATGTCAAAATAATCTCATTAGCAGGGAGTCTAGAAACGTGAATGCTAATCAGATAGCTGTTTAGCAGCCACATATATAAACTTGAAAACGTAAAAACACTTGCATGCATTTCTTATGTGGGGGCCAGTCAGTGCAAACCGGCAACACTTCGACCCAGTGGGATATTTTGTGCCGACCCTCTCCCAATAACGACTGCCATAGATGTTCATGGCAGCCGGGACCGACGCGACGGCTGAACGTGCTCTCTGAGGCACGGAGCTGGCGATAATTGTCAATAAATACGCGCATAATTTCGAAAAGTCATATAACTTCCGAAAGTCAGAGGTGCGCGACGTGGGTTCGAACCCGAGACCCTCTGCATTGCAGTCTGTTGGTCTCCCCACTGAGCTATCGTTGCTGAGCATGCATTTAATGGCCTACCGCTCGCTTCCTCTCTTAAAAGGTCTGTTTGCTCATCCGTGGGCAGACGGCCCACGCTGCGCTTTCCTCTCCATGAACGTCGACAGATGGACAGCTCTATAAACAGTTATGATTGTTCAACATTAATCTTTTTATGGCTTAGATGCTCATAATAATGACAAGTAAATAGGTCTGTGTAAATAATTTTATTAGGAACTAAACTTTGCCCGCGGCTACGCTCCCTTAAATATAGGTTACGTTAGTAAAAGTACTTTTTTCTGGATGAAAGGTATCCTATGTTCTTTTCTGTACTCCTGACAACGTGTATATCAATTTCATAATGATTGGTCAAGTCAAGTCAGAAATCTTTATTTCCATAATAATGTGCAAACAATTCATGGACACGTTAATTAACTATTATATTAATAAAAAATTATAAGTAAAACAAATAGAAGGAAATAAAAATGTTGCATTGAAAAAAGCCTGTTCGGGGAGTAGAGCTTACAGAGAGAAGAAGCAGGCAAGAAACTCATGGCCACTCTTTTCAATCGCCAAATCGCACTCTTAATAAAACAACGACTTAACTCGAAATTTGAAAGTAAGGCAATTTGAATTCTAATTGTATATGTTAAATTCTAATATTATATTTGTGTTAAATTTTTGCAATAGAGTTCAAATTTGTTTAATCCAAAATACTGAGATAAGTCTCTGTTTTATTAAGGGTGCGAAATGTTTATAACAATACATTTCAATGTTATATTCTTTTTCTTACATGAGCTGCTGTGTGTAGTTGTTATTGTAGTTTATTTCAATTCAAATTCAAATTCAAATTCAAAATAAATTTAGATTAGGTTACAAGGTAACACTTATGAATGTCAAAGTTACACTATTTTTTCCTGCGAATTTACATTTACTACCACGTTCAGCAAAGCAAGGGTGTAGGGCTCATAAGAACGGGCAAGAAACTCATGGTCACTCTTTTTAATCGCCAAGTTTTTGTTTACAAATCATAAGAGATGTAAGGTGCTGCAACCATTTCTCCATGAGCTATTACTGAACATACTCAAGCATTTAATAAAATTTGATGGTAGCCTCTAAAGCAGCAGTATGGTAAATAGGAGCATCCACTTACATGTACATTAATAATCAAGACAAGGCGTGATTGTAGTCCGTAGTTTAATCTAACTGTTTAAATAAAAATGTAGTAAGTAAATCATCGAATTCCACGATACCAAGGTCGACCAGTCACCACAAGTATAATATTTCAATAAGATTTAAAAAGTAAAAGTTTGTTTAATCTAAGATACATTAATATGTATCTTGGATTTAACAAACATTTACTTATACATTAATATGACATAATTTTTATAACATAATTAATTTAATTAATTAATATAACAAATGAAATAATAGTCACAGCAAGTCATATTTAACGAATTTTTAATTTAAAAATTTAATTTTTTTTATTTACAGTTTACTTAATAATATAATTCGGTTTTTACATATCAATGGATTAGAAATAACCTGTGAGTGGAAGCAACTCAATCCCAAGCATTTTTATCTTCTATATATTGAGTGACTGGGTAATAACCTTTCGAATATAATTTACGTTATACAACTGTTTTAAATTTATTAGAACTCTGATTTTGAATGTCACTTGGGAGTTTATTGTAAAAGCGCACACATTGACTTTTAAACGACTTTGAACTTTAACTTTTGACTTTACATTTTTGAAGCCGGGCTACTAAACTGTTTTTGTTTCTTGTATTTATATTATGTATGTCGCTTTTCTTATAGTATAAGTAAATGTTCTTATATACATAAATTTAATTTAAAAATAAATATATTAACAGTAGTTAATATATTTATTTTCTTAAATTTAAGACTGCGCCGAGCGAAATGTGCCAAAACAGGCGGTCACAGTTAAGTGAATAAAATCAACACTTTTTATTTAATACAAATATAAAATATACATTCACCATAACAATGAATGTGTTTACAATTACTTCGTGTAAAAACTTAAAGTAATTAATATCTTCGCCTACAAAATTACGTAAATTTGTAAAAACGTAAGCTCGTATTACGTGAGTTTTAGATTATAACAGTCGAAATCTATCCTATTTTACAGCTTAAACAAAACATAAATAGTTATATTACAATTTGTCCGTCACAAATATTTAAGTTATTGGTCGACAATAAACATACATATTTATTAAAAAAGCACTTCAAATCCTCCATACAATTTGACTATGGCGGCCGCGCGTCGATTTGAATATGCGCCGCACGAGCTCTGTCATTGTGTCTTACGCTCGGCGCAGTCTTAATTTCAACCTATATACCTTGTTATATAAACCTTGTTTTCATATTGTAAATTGCTCGAATAGCCCTCTTCTGTACGAAGACAGTTTGAATGTCGCCAGTCGGCAGGTCTAGTCGAGGCATGAAAGCGAAACAAACAAACAAACAAGTAGAATACACGTACAAATGTGAAATCATAATTCGTATACAAATTTCAAAAGCTAGCAGGTATATTTTTCATTTAAAACCATCCACATAGCTTTTTAAACATAATTGCCGCAGAATAATTTCTGTGTCCGAACTTTACGAACATTCAAACAACGGACACGAAGAACATCCATACTTCGAACAACTATATGTAACACAAATTTTTGACTCGTGTGGGGATCGAACCCACAGCATCGAATGCAACGCAGTGGCAGCAGCGAGGCAAACACTTAACCCACTACAGCATCCGTGCAGTCAGTCTTAGTAGGTATATGTATCTCTTAGATTATTATCTAATATATAATATATATAAGTAAGCGGACAAAAAAAAATGTCTGTCTTCTAGATTAGCAAAAAAATTTGGAGACGTATTTACGTAAATTACAACGAAAATACAACTTTTAAATTTCGTGTTAAGTCACTTGTAGGTACAAATTTTACTAACGTGTATCGTTATTAGCCCCAATGCTCGAACTTTAATGCGTTATATCCTAGTAAATTTTTATTAATAATATAAATATTTGAATATATTTTTTATAAGGCTAGCAAGCGGCCCACCTGATAGTAAGCGAGAACCGTGGCTCATACACATGGCTGTATTTTCTTAGCATTACAGAAGTAATGTCTAAAAAACACAACCAAGTCGCTGCCTACCGGAAGGAAAAGGTAAATGGAGCAGAATGGGGTTTGGGAAGGGAAGGGTGATTGGCCTCCGGCGCTCTCACTCACCCAACGAAACATAACAGATACTGTTAGTTTACGTTAGTCTTCTGTGAGAGGGTGGTACTTCACCGGTCGAGCCGGCCCCATTCATGCTGTAACCAGCGTGGCCCTACCACACACAACACCATCTAGCCCAAATTAAGCAGAACTTGTACTACGGGTACTAGACAGTGGATAAACATACATATATACCTTTTTTTTGTAAATGCATACATATACCCAGACCAAGAGAAACATCCATGTCCATGTACACAAATGTTTGACTAGTGGCGGAATCGAACCCGCGAATCCAGGCGTAGCAGTCGGTTACACTAACCACTGCGCCATCGAGGCCGCCAACAACAATATTTATTGCTTTGGTAAAACAAAAAATATGTATCAAATATTTTTTGCTTATCTATAAGATGGACTTATTTTTAAGCCCGTCCTCAGGCCTATTGTATCATGTAACCTTGGTCGGATAAGCTGGTCATGATTCTCGGTAGTTAGTCACATGTTATTATACGAGTATGATATGTGTTAATTTAATGACATAAAATAATTGTAACTTGTAATAGTGGGAAGACACTGGCTCCTGCAACACAGTTTTTACTAGTGCAGGGGTCAGAGAATTCTAAATTACTGTAGCTTAATTTGTGTCAATAAAATTATATTAATATTATTATTCACTTCGTAATGGTTGTCTTAATAACATATTTAAAAATCAGAGATATATTTAAAAAATCAGAGTATATATGTTTCGCTAAAGTATCAATGTCAACCGGTTCGAAATGACATGTGCAAAAATACTCCATGACTTGTTTAACGAGGAATCAATCAATCATCTGCCTATTAATGACAAAGTCAACGAAATCAGTCACTTCTTTTTTTTTTCTCTTTGTTAAGACCATATCTGTTTCTGAATAATCGGGTCGCGAGGACTTTGCAATCATTCAAATTAAACAATAGACTATATAAATAACACCTTTCACTCTTTTTTTAATTCAAATAAACAACTCCCGTAATAGGATAAATTCCTGTACCGTGAGGAACTTTACAAACATCCAAACAACGGACACAAAGGATATTCAGACTTGGAACAACTATCTGTGGATCATACAAATTTTTGTCCCGTGTGGGATTCGAACCCACAACACTCGGCGCAGTGGCAGTGGCGAGGTGACCACTTAAATCAGTACAGCATCCATTATCTCGGAGCAAGCGTTTGTGGGTCACATAATTTTCATCCCATATGGAGGCTATTAAACTAGTTTCTGGAAACCATCTCAAATTATTTAGCGATGTTTATAAACCAAGTACTTATACTACAAGTCACTGATACACTGATTATTTAAACTGTCAAAACGCTTGCGCCAGCAATATGGCGCCGCCGAGTCGTCAATTGAGGTAACATGTTTGTAAATAAACATTGGGCAGCAGGCAATTACAGAAGTCGTTTACAAACGAGTGACGTCAAAATAAATGTAGCCAATCAAAACTGTTTACGATCACGTGGTTCCAACAAAATCAAAATAGATTTATTTCGGGATTTCTGCCTCAATAATTAATAATTGTTATTTAAATTATAGCAAATTGCATAGTATTGTCTCATGTTTACGCGAATGTAAACATGAGATACGGAGTTTAATAATAATATAATTAGCTTAAAAATTAGTAAAGTTTTGACAGTAGTAGTAGTGTAACAATTTTCAAAATTTTGTAATAATGTGTCAAATAAACAACGCGATAAAATCCGTATATAGCAGTTTAATTTCAATGAATAACATTCGCGTAAATAGAAGACAATATTACATATTAATTATGTTTCTTTCTTCAATCCTGGGTCCTTTAAGAGGGCGTGAAAAAGCACCTTCTTAGGCCGTCAATGTGGGGACCTCAACATCGCCTCAGCTGCTACGAGATTGGTGTGGAGGCCACTGCTCTTAGACCGTATGATCGCTTACCATCAGGCGGAGCGTAGTCATACTGAGGAGCAAAAAAAAAATTTTTGTCGACTTTGAGACCTCTGTGTGACCACAAAGCTATCACTGCTATATGTATTTTTATAAATATATAAATATAACGATAGCAGCTAATTTAGCTCTAGTGTTGTAAGGATTCATCGGCTACATTACGAAATAAACATGATATCTTTCTTTCTTTCTTCTTTCTTTCTACAGTAACTGCTTACCATTAGTCGTTCCGTATGCTAGTTTACCGTAATACGGACATTACAATAGCCTAAATAACATAAATTAAGTAACGTAATACAGACAGACATTACGTTCAGTAGGTCAGCCGATAGGGCACAAATGCTTTATCTCAGGTTATTGACACCCCAATATACCATAACAAATTTATCGGTACAGTGGAAAAAAAAGGAACTACAGAAAACCACGAATATTCTTTTATTTAAGGCGTATACAGTGGCGCCACCATCAACTGTGGCAACAATATGGCTGCTTTGCATTCAACTGTATCGAACTATCGACTGTCATGACAATGTCGTTTGTTATGTTATATCGACCTGTTTGAACAGAATGTCTTTGACTGGACGGATGGCGCAGTGGTTTAAATGGTTGCCTTGCCAATGACAATATACCGAGTGTTATAGGTTCAACAACAAAAAATTATAGTATATAGCAAATTTTTTGTTCCGTATGTGATTCGAATCACGCACGGGACAAAAAATTTGGAAAAGTATTTTGAGTCCGTTGTTTGAATTTTTGTTAAATCCGTACATAGTACAGAAAAAGTATTTCAAAAATATTTTATAATGTAAAGGAGGTCTAAACACAAGTTAACATTTTAAAATAAGAACGCCGCTAAGATGCTAGGGGTGGCCAGACTAAAATAAACCGACCATACTCGCGGAGAATGTTGTGACATTAGCCAATGTAGGGTATGGGAAAGGTAGTGGCATTAGATCATATATATAATATATTATGTAACTATATGCCCTATAAATGTAGGTTAAGTAAGTACTTTTTCTGAATGAACGGTACCCTATGCCCCTTTCTGTACCCCTGACAACGGGTATGCAATATTTCATGATGATCTATTCAGTCGTTAAGGTGTGAAAGCGTAACAAACAAACTCACATTCGCATTTATAATATTAGTTAGGATTAGGACATTTAACATAGTTTTTCCTGATATAAACCGAAAATGAGAATACATTTAGCCTCGTATGTGGCTTTATGTAACTGGTTGTCCAAACCTACGGACTTAATTACCTATTTTTTCTTAAGAATTATACTTGATCATGGTACTGCCTCAGTGGTATCGAATGCAGTGCATGACGTATCTTTTGTTTGTTAACCCGAACCCGCGTGCTAAATCTAGTTATGAATACAAAAGCATGTTTTTCCTGTTTTAAGTAGCAATGGAGCAGATAGTTTATGGGTCAAAGGTTTTTATCGATTTCGATGATACACATCCCTAGAATTCCAGGAGTAAAGCCACGGGTGACAGTACCGAATAGATATAACAATGGTCTCGAATACTAATACCATTTTAATTAAGCTCTTCCGGTCAGATTCGTGATGTGCTGACATAAAATAGGACGGATGCAGTTAATATCGCGATATCGTGTACGTAGTACGGTACACAGTGTAGTTCAGGGTGCCTAGTGCGAGTTATTTTTACGTTACCGCGATCGAAACGTTTACCGCGTTTGTCTCTCTGATTGGTTAAGAGCTTGGAGCAGGCCAATCGGAGCGCCGAACGTCATAAACGTGTCGATCGCGTTAACGTAAAATAAACTCGCACTAGCCACTCTGTTCCTTTGAATCGTTAACCTTGGCATATCGTTATCCGTTTCGATAGCTGAGGTTAGAAAGTGGGCACCCTCTTAAAAATTAATACTTTAGTTATCATAACAACAAATGCTAGCTGAAACTATGGTCAATCTGACAAATTAAAAAAATAAAAATATGCGTTACCCAAAATCCAATACAAAATTGTAAAAGTCTACTTTTAAATGAATAAGATATGTAGGTATCTTTCTCAATTGGTAACAATGGGGACAAATACCCATGTCAGAAAAAGACGCACTATACTTCATTGTGGCGTAACTGCTATTTAAATGCAAGTGTGCGAGAAAGATGGGTAGATTGAAAGGGGAGACGCCCCGTGAATATGGCTGCTGGAAAGTAGTGGAAACGTCGGAGTAGTTAGAAATAGTAGTAAATGTTCAGTAGTAGTGTAATATATCAAAATTATATAATATTTTTTATATTTAATAACGCGGTAAAATGTAAGACTATATTAAGATAAGGAAATGCTGCTACTAAATGTAGCACGAACTACGACGCTAGCAACACTACAGTAAGCTGAGGACACTGCAATGATGACGATTATTTTATTTATAAGATACACTAGGCTCTTAAGTGAGCACTGGCCAAAGAGTACGGGATCGCGGAAAGGATCTTTTCTTTCGATGGCAACACAGCGCTCTTTTTGTTCTAGGGCTACACTAAAATATTGCAAGCGTACATAGACTACTAACAACTACTTTAATGTGGATTGAATACTTATTTGTATAAAACTACCTACAAGCGTGATATTATGTTATGATACCACTCTCATTTCTATTGATGTCTGCACAGCAACGTTAAATAACTATTTTCTCCAGTTCACACGCAATCTTCAACGCAGCCGTTGTTGATAATTACAGAAGAAACACGAGCTTGAACAATGACAATTATAATGTCGGTTGATTCTCGTGCGTGACAGCTGTCAAAATATTGCCAGAATACGTCACAATGTCGCGTCAAACAGTAAATATGATCAGCAGTGTATACAATATACTCAAGTGCAAGTTTTGTTGTAAGAATTTATGGGATTGTTTTAACGCACATACTACGTACAATATACATGTGTTAAATGACTTATATTGCATCACAGCTACATAGCTGACCGTCTGCTTTATATTTATACACATAAAGCAGACGGTCTGTAGTAGTAAAATGATAATAATAATTGCCTCTTCACGTTGGACCCATGTCTCCATGCAAGCCTCCTTAAGGGTCAGATATTTTTCTTATGTTAGAAAAATATCTGTGATAAGAGAAACATTATAATAATAATAATGTCCTCCAGACCGAATTTCGGTCACGGCGGCCAATCTTAATGAAGACTGGCCATCTGCGCAGGAGATATTATAGTGCACAAGTGTGTGCGCAAACACGGTAATCCGACACGACCGGAGAGAGATCAGGCGTAGGACCAACGGCTTTACGTGCTTTCCGAGGCACGGGGGCGTCTAACACCGCCAACTTCCTAACTCCGGGCTGCTATTGAGATTTCTTAACAGAAAAACCCAATAACTTTTTGTTGGCCCGACCCGGGATTCGAACCTGAGACCTCATGCACAGCAGTTGCATTCACTACCGCTGCGCCACGGAGGCAGTATATACTTAGTACTAGATTCGTCCCGCGGCTTCGCTCACCTGAATGTAGGTTAGGTCAGTGACGGTAGTCGGTAGTACCCGGGACATTCCATCTTTTCCCGAGAGAGCCCGACGTAATAACCTCCGCTCTGCTTTTCCACTAAAAGGAACATGTTAATAAATTCTAGTGTAAAAAAAAATAGGTTAGTAACAGACCTTTTTTTTTGGGTGAAAGGACAATATATGTCCTATGTACCCCTGTGTATGTACATCGTGTATGCGAGATGTCATGACGATCCGAATTCCGAAATCGGTGATGGCGGCCAAACTTTAATGTAGACCGGCCGTCTGCGCAAGAGATATTGAAGTAAGCAAGTATGTGCGCGTACAATTCAGGCATACCTTCTATTTTCTTACTTTAATGATAGTTTTATCTTGGATTGTCCGATCTCTATGATTGCTCATCCTAACACTAGGCCGATATTATAAATGTGAACGTTTGTTTGCAAACGCGAGTTTATTTGTTACGCTTTCACGCTAAGGCGTGAATTACTCTGAATGAAAGGACCCTATGTCCATTTCTGTACCCCTGACAACGAGTATGCGAAATTTCATGATAATCGGTCGAATAGTTAAGGCGTGAAAGCGTAATAAACTTACGTCATCTCAGCCGAAAGACGTCCACTGCTGGACATAGGCAAAAGACAAACTTACGTAAGCATTTATAATATTGGGATATAAAATATTGATAAGTAAAAACATTATTCGTATTCGTCATTGACACATTTGGAGTTGAATATTCGTTTGGTGACTTACAGTAAACAGAGAAGGCGTTAATCATGTAGTCTATACAGTGACGAGGTGTAAACAAAGTGTTTTTACTTGTTCGACGTACAATGCGTAGTATTCACGAAGGTGATGTAGTTCTCGTCTCACACGTTAGCGGTAAACGTGACAGGAATAAACTTGCTATGTTAACTTTTAAATTATTAAACATGTTTTTTTATACAATGTGGCGCAAAACTTATCACATTAAATGATATACTGCCTTAAGACTGCGCCAAGCGAAATGTGCCAAAACAGGCGGTCACAGTTAAGTGAATAAAATCAACACTTTTAGTTCAATACATATATAAAATATACATTTACCATAATAATGAATGTGTTTACAATTACGCCGTGTAAAAAACTTAAAATAATTAACATTTTTGCCTACAAAATTACGTAAATTTGCACGAAAAATACTAAAACGTAAGCTCGCGTTACGTGATTTTTAGATTATAACAGTAGAAATCTATCCTATTTTACAGCTTAAACGAAACATAAATAATTATATTACAATTTGTCCGTCCCAAATATATAAGTTATTGGTTGACAATAAAGATACACATTTATCAAAAAAGCACTTCTAATCCTCCATACAATTTTACTATGGCGGCCGCGCGCCGATTTGAATATGCGCCGCACGAGCTCTGTCATTATCTGTCTTACGCTTAGCGCAGTAAAGTTCAAGTCTGTTTTAAAGTTCTTAAAGCTTTGGTATAATTTTCAATAAAAAAGCAGTTATGAGTTTCGAGATAAATGTCGCTTAATACCACATGATCTGTACCGCCTTATTTTTAGAGTAAAGAAAAATGATTCAATTGCCAACATAGTCACTAATCAGCAACAGGAAAAATGGTTTAGATGACATTACAGTGCTTGCAATAGAAAGCAAAATGATTGAATCAACGTCACTCAATGATAATTGGAATCGACTATTTTGTTTAACTACCAATTGGGATTTGTTAACGATACAGGCAAGTTGGCTTAAGTAACGATGAACATTGTTAACGAGTTGTTTGATGTCTCATCTCTCGTAAGGATTTTATAAAACATGGTTGTTGATACAAGATAATAATGACAGATTTATAGTATGTATGTATGTATCTTATGTGGGAGCCAGTCAGTGCAGACCGGCGACACATCGACCCAGTGGGATCTTTTGTGTCGACACTCTCCCAATAACGACTGCCATAGATGTTCATGGCAGCCGGGACCGACGGCTTAACGTGCTCTCCGAGGCACGGAGCACGCGATAATTGTCAATCAATACGCACATAATTTCGAAAAGTCATATAACTTCCGAAAGTCAGAGGTGCGCGACGCGGGTTCGAACCCAAGACCCTCTGCATTGCAGTCTGTTGGTCTCCCCACTGAGCTATCGCTGCTCCAGATTTATAGTAAGTTAATAATTTGTAGTATTGAAATTTACCACACCTTGTAACCTAAACATAATCATAAAAATGTTAGTGTTTGGTACTTCTTCGTCTAACTAGAGGTCATCGACGTTCACACGATTGCTATACAAGGCGATAAAAAGACGTAAAGTATATATTTATAGAACGTGTTGCATAAATGCATAGACAAACATTGGACAGGTGGTTACCTCATCGCCGCCGGCCTGGCATAACTTGCCCTCATTCGTATTTCATAAGTTATACGAGCACTGGTCGCTGGCCTTTCATTATTTTAGTTGCCAACTTAGTTTAAAACGAAGTGGGGATAATAAATACACAAAAACGAAGTGTTTTATGCACGTTTCCTGGGTAACATAGCATATAATATATTGCCTTGAAATATTTATTCGTTCTTTTATCTACAAAATATTTATATTAAATAGGTTTTTTGCTGGTCCATACATTTAGTAACCACGCATACACCAGCTCATTATTTTATATCTTATATATTGTTATTATGTCTTCGGATATAGTGGTTTGGGAGTCCAAGGGAAAGGCTTTTGCCCAGCAGTGGGACATAACAAAAGGCTAAGGAGAAATATATATATAGTTATTAATTTTCTCATGTCGTTCCAACACACAACACTTATTGTGGCGACCAGGCGACCAAATGCTTTTCTTTTAATATTGCCTCGTTTTACAACTAATATTAAGGTCGCCAAAAAGGAATTTGTCACAAAATAGACAGTTACTCTATGATATTATGTATGTGCATCTATTTCCTCGCATTACATAAAGCGGGGCATCTGCGCCTCTATGGTTTGCGCCCGTGCTAATAAGTGGCGAGACTGTGTCAAAATCACACAACATGAATTCTGTTTTCGACCAACTAGTTCAATTATGTTGACACGATTTCGAACGAATGATTGAGTACTAGTGATGAAATGCATAGAATGTACTGCTTTCGACTTAAAGAGAGTGTTTAAGCTCTCCAGTTAACGCACTGGCGATAATATTATAATATACTCAAATGGAACTGGGCTGGCCATATCTGTCGTATGTCTGAAGAGAAGTGGGCAAAAATCACCACAGACTGGGCACCAAATAACAAACGGCCCCGCGGCAGGCCCAGAACGAAATGGCGGGATGAATTGGATGCGTTCAACCGGGCTGGGGAAGGATTCACACATGCTTTTTATCACGATATTCCCGTGGGAATATCGGGATAAAAAGTATGTGTGAATCCAGGTCTCCAGCTATCTACAAACCAAGTTTCATCGCAATCGGTTCAGTAGTTTTTGCGTGAAAGAGTAACAAACATCCATACATCCATACATCCATACAAACTTTCGCGTTTATAATATTAGTAGATAGTCGAGTAGTATAGTTAAGAAAAACACTGATAAATAATCAATAAAATATCATAACCTTTTTACTTAATTCAGTTCAAAAGTAATTTTGGGGCATAACTACTTCTTATCTATATGTCGCATTCTTAATAAAACAGCGACTTAACTCGAAATTTGAAAGTAAGCCAATTTGAACTCTAATTGTATATGTTAAATACTAATATTATATTTGTGTTAATAAAATTTTCAATAGAGTTCAAATTTGTTTAATCAATAATACTGAGATAAGTCTCTGTTTTATTAAGGATGCGATATGTTCAGACAAAAGCAGCATTAACCAAAATTTTAAAGATAAAACTACTTTTGACCAAACTCTTTAGTCTAAAATACTGTTGAAAGTCTTGACTATAACACCTCACCACTCATTCTACCTCCATTTAGTACTTGAGGCTATATCCTAACTAATATTATAAATGCGAATGTGAGTTTGTTTGTTACGAAATCACGCCTTAACTACTCGACCGATCATCATGAAATTTTACATACACGTTGTCAGAAAAGGACATAGGGTATATTTCATCCAGGAAATACTTTTACGAACATAACGTAACCTACATTTACGCAAGTGAAGCCGCGGTCAAAATCTAGTTGAAAGATATTTTTAAAGTTATTTCTTCCTAATTAAACCTTGTTCTATTTCACATAATGAACGATTGTTCCACATGCGTTTCGAATTAATTGATTGAGGTCAGGCTGCGAATAACAATCGATAACACTGGAGAACAGTCATTTTGCGGCATGGTAAGTTGAAGTCAATTTTGTGTAAGTTCAGTATGCTGTATACGAGAAAAATATCAGATTTATTAAATTGATTCTAGTTTATGAGGTACCTAAGACTTTATAACTATATAACTGAAAGAAGGTCGAAATAAAAATACAATTACATATTAAATATATATTTTAGTAGCGGCTATATAATAACGACAAGAAAACTTAATACATATGCTATGAACAAAAAATCATATAAAATATATATTAGAAAAACTTTATCTATAAGCTTTTCTATTGTGTTTATGTTCAGGACAATCCCTTATTAAACTCAAGCAATAGTCTGCCATCATAATATGGCTGCCCCATCGGCCTTGGTATCTTTCTTTCATTGTTCTAATGTCCTGATGAAACCGTTCTTTATGTTAAATATCTCAAGAACCAGAGTCAATCCATACAAAGTAAATACATTTCGGGTATGACTGATGAAGGTGTTTATTAAAACCAAGAACAAAATTAATACCTCAGGAAATATATATTTTTTGTTTCTCAATGTAATTTACTCAATGGTTAGTAATCACTATACTTTATTCACGCCTTGAAGTGTTGGCAGAGGTTTTAGTCCCCAGATATGACAATCTTTTATTTGACTATATTTTACTTTTTCAAATCACGTCAAATTATAACTATTCATTTTGTTTAATATTGTCTTACGTTTACGCGAATGTTATACATTGAAATTAAATTACATATAGAGATTTTATCGCGTTGTTTATTTAACGCTTTTATTACATAAGTAGATGTGCCCACGGTTTCACCCGCGTTTATGATTACTGCGCCGCCCTCGTGGGTCGTAGCAGGATGTTATATAGCCTATAGCCTTCCTCGGTAAATAAGCTATCCCACAATAAAATAATTTTTCAATTCGAACCAATAGTTCCTGAGATGAGCGATGAGCTTCAGCTTTATAATTTTACTTTACATAATATTGTCTTCTGTTTACGCGAATATTATTCATTGAAATTAAACTACTATATACGGATTTTATCGCGTTGTATATTTGACACTTTATAAAAAATTGTGTAAAATTAATATTAAATCTAAATAGTTTTAATAGTTTTAATCATAATTCAATTAGCTTAAAAATTAGTAAAGTTTAATAGTAGTAGTAGTGTAACAGTTTTTCAAAATTATGTAATAAAGTGTCAAATAAACAACGCGATAAAATCCGTATATAGTAGTTTAATTTTAGTTAAGATTTTGAAACTATTACACTAATACGGTTAAAATTTACTACTATTTAAGCTATTTTTAATTTTTAACTATCAAATACTATTGTTTGCCTCGCATGTGTAAATGCAGGTTGCTACATGATTGTAGTTATACTAAAATATAATAATATGTATATGTAATATACATTGAGTCACCATTTATCATCGGTTTGTTATTAAACCTTGATATTATTGTAAAAGGAAAATCGATGAGGAAATTGTGTAGAGGATGTTGAATCAAATAAAAATCAACTACTTATGGCGCAGCAGTTTAGGAGGTCAGCTTGTTACTACTCATACGCCAAGTATAGTGGGTTCGACATATATAGTTTTACGACTAATCCCTGAAGAGATCGAACTAGATATCTTACACCCACATTTAGCTAGCTATAGTTTAAGTTAGTTAGTTTACACTGTAGGACTTCGTGAGTGTAAATAACTCCTTACTATAAAACGCATATATATAACATAGAGAGAGTACAGAAAAGGTGCTTAAAATTCCTTTCTCGTAAATTCAATTATGGTCGCTTAAATAATGAGGTTAAGTAAATTTAATGTTGTCTCATTGCAAACCCGACGTCAGTGATACGATTTACTCTATTTACATAAATTGGTTCATTCATCTATCGATACACCAGCTTTACTCTCTTCTCTCAGTTTTAATATTTCACATAGATCTCGTAATCCATTCATAGTTGCAATTCAGGCATATAAAAATAATACATCATTTTATAATCCAATAGTAAGAATGTGCAGATCATACTATAATAAAGTGGCACGTGTAAATAAAGAGGTCGACATTTTTTACATAAAATACAATAGATATAAAAAGATTGTATCAGGTGTACTTAGTTCCGAAAAGTTTCAAGTCTAGTTATAAAATAAAATTACAGTTCTTCTTCTCTCTTAGCCTTTATTATTCCCAAGTCACTTGGGGTCGGCTTTTCTGGTCTAACCGGATTTGAATGGATATCAGTTTTTACACGGAGCGGCTGCCACCTGACCTCCGCAACCCTAAGGCTAGACCAGTGTCAGGATATTAGAGGGTACTGACTTTCCCAATAACGACTGCCATAGATGTTCATGGCAGCCGGGACCAACGGCTTAACGTGCTCTCCGAGGCACGGAGCAGGCGATAATTGTCAATCAATACGCACATAATTTCGAAAAGTCATATAACTTCCGAAAGTCAGAGGTGCGCGACGTGGGTTCGAACCCGAGACCCTCTGCATTGCAGTCTGTTGGTCTCCCCACTGAGCTATCGCTGCTAAAGTAAAATTACAGTTATTAAGTAAAAACCTACTTAAAATTATCCACTTGTATCCTACGCTAACGAATTTAAGATTTTATTAATGTTTTTTGTTTTGCACGGGTAACCTGCTCTAATATGTACATGTTGTGTACACTACCTTAGGATTACTGTCCGGTTTATATATTATGTTTATTATTACTACTTACTATGTTAAGACTGTTAATCTGTTTGTGTCCTACAATAAATAAATAAATAATAGTCACTACATATTATAAAACAAAGTCCCCCGCCGCCTCTGGCTGTCTGTCTCAAAAACTACTAAATGGATTTTCATGCGGTTTTCACCTATAGACAGAGTGATTCATGATGAAGGTTTGGGTGTATAATTTGTTAAGATTTTGTACTACCCGTGCGAAGCCGGGGTGGATCGCTAGTATGATATAATTATGTCAATTAGTTACTACTAACTTATTTGATTTAAATATTTGAATAGAATAATAAATGATTACCTGCGTATTCATAAGTAAACATCCTTTAACAATAAAAATAAATACATGATACTCAATCTTCATGCCATTCAACGATAACAACCGGACACAGTGGGTTGTTATCAAAATATAGTCATAACAAAAACCGCTAGAAGCATTGTACTGTAGAAGTACTAACAATATTATTATGAAAATAGTATGAATCAGTATTTCAAAGGACAAAGGCATAATGCAGTGTTGTATTTCGACTATTCGTGGACTTCTTAGTCATTATTTTCTTTGAGAAAACACAAAAAAAAACAACCTTGTTACGTGGTAGTCCTGCCATCTGTTGCTAAGTAGCGGTAGCTTGATGAATGCGTCAAACGGTGGCTGTGGAAGTTAATTTTATTGCTACGCGTATGTAGTTAACAACTGTATTGATAGATGGCGCTGTAATAAAATGTAACAGTAATAAAAAATTATTCTATGAAAAAATCTTATTTAGATGAACATAATTATGTACATATAACTCATGTTTTAAAAAGAGAAACAATAATTATATAGGATGCCTTGCTAGCTGTTTTTGCCAAATAAAAAGGACCGTTTATAAACATATCATACATAATTTTAAATGATTCAATTGCCATTGCAGTTTACTTTATTCATTTCGTAATCTGTCGATATTTCATGAATTGAATGAGTCAATACACTTTGACTTATAAATTTCTAGAAATCGTTTTACTCATACAGTACAGTGCGTAACTATTTACCGCGGCAGACGTTACGTAGGCAACGATTGACCTAAAATCATACGATTATATACATTATTAGTGAGTCACTATAAATATAATATGTAGGTAAGTACCGAACCAGGGGAGATAAAGATATTTATTTTCCAAGCACACATTTAATGTCACGATACTGTTATAGATAAGATAGACATGGCCCAATTTGCACGACGTAATTGTATTTGGTAGGTATTACCTACAACGTGGGTATCCTAACTTAATAATATAAATGCGAATGTGAGTTTGTTTGTTACGCTTTCACGCCATAACTACTCGACCGATCATCATGAAATTTCGCATACACGTTGTCAGAGGAACAGAAAAGGATATAGACAGCCTTTCATCCAGAAAAAAGTACTGTTACTAATTTACATTTATGCGAGCAAAGCCGCGGGCAAAATCTTGTTGAAAATAAATGTCTTATAGACTGATGATTTTAAAGCGATAATATGTATATTTGTTTAAGTGATCAGTTCGCAGTTGGTAGGTAATCTGTCACATGCTAATTGTGATTCGATTCTTTACGGAATAAAATGTTTCATTCATAGAAATCTTATTCGTATATATATTAAATATTTTGAAATTATTAAAGGGATTAAATATAATAACCATCAAAAATACTAATTGCACAGCAAATTTTGTACAGCATAACGAGTCTATACGCCTCAAATCACTGCATTCCGTCTCGGAAGGGTTAGGTTATGTTAGGTTCCTTCTTAAACCCATCCAAAAATAGGAGCCGTCGACTTAGTTTGATCTCTTTAAATGTATTTTGATATGCAATTAATATTTTTTTGCCGTGCCGTTAAATACTATCCATTATTAAATATTATTGTAATAAAATCTTCAATTTGGTGACACATGTATAAGTATCTCTTGTATTATAGTTAACTTTTATGTATTATGTGTAATTTATTTAACTTTTTTAAACAAAAATACAGTGTAGAAAATTCCAGACAATGTAATTTTAATTATCTTGTACGGCCAGCGACATTAATAGCCGAACATTTAACAAATTTGTAACAGTATTTTATTTATAAAATCAGCATATTTACAGTCATGAATTGTGATTAAAATAAATATTATTTTACTCTTTCTGTAGTAAAAGATAAGGCATTAATGTTATTGTGCATTTTAAAGCCATTCAAAATCTCAGGAATGTTTATTGAGTATCTCGGTGACTTTTGTGCTCACCAGTTGGCGCCACTAGCAAGTAAGGTCCTGTCAATTCTGCGACAGCTGCTGTCAAAAGTACCTCTAGCAGTGAATTTAAGCGCGAAAGCCCTCATTACAAGCCTACTCTAGGGCTAGGGCACAAAAATCACCGAGAACCGTCACAACTATTTCTAGGTCACATATTATTGACCCGTGTGGGGATTAAAGCCACAAATTTTGGCGTCATAGTGGCCAGGTGACTATTTAATTGGTCGAAGTTCCATTTCAGCGGTCAAACCAAATTCAAGGGCTTTCTTACAATGGTTTTGAACCCTAATAGTTGCTGCAACACAGGGAAAATTAAATGTCTTCTCCTTTTTTATTTATTCGTGACAGTTTCGGCGGTTTAACGGTAGTGAAGGCGACTGATGTGCCTTAGACCTCATGGTCTCGGGTTTAATTCTTGGTTCGGGTTTAAGTGTAATTAGCAGTTTTTGTTAGGTAATTCTCAATAGCGGACGTATTAATTATGGAACCTTATCCGGTTGACGACAAGTGGCTCATCCGATATAACGTTGGACTTAAAAGCTTGGCTGGGCCTTACATTTCTATCTAAACTAAAGACTTTATATATGTGTTTTCTTCTTAATAATATCTGTCGTGTATTAAATTGTCCCACTGCTGGGCACGGGTCTCTTCTCAGAGTGACTGGTGAATGTCAAAATCCACCACACTGGCCCAATGCTGGTTGGCAGACTTCACATATCTTTCTGACATCATGGAAATCTCTCAGACACGCAGGTTTGATATATTTTCGTTCACCGTTATGGCGAACGATAATTAACTATTTAATACGCACATAAGTTCGAAAACTCAGAGATGCGCGCCTTGGGATCGAACTCGAGACGTCTGCATGTCTCGAGTTGCATGTTTGCGACGTCAAACGTCCAACTCAGTGGGACGTTTGACGTGGGGAGTCAAACGTCCCACTGAGCTATCGCTGCTATTATTTTCCTCAAAAATGATATAAAATAATTAATGTGTCAATTATCAGTTACTTGCACACGCTCGAACTTGGTAAACAACAAGAGAAGAGATCATTACCAAATCTTCATATCATCATCTTAGCTGAAAGACGTCCACTGCTGGACATAGGCGTCCCTCAAGGTTTTCCACACTGACCGGTCTTGGGCCACCTGCATACAATTGCTTCCCGCGACCCTTACCAGATCGTCGGTCTACCTTATGCGGACCTACTCCTGCTGCGTCTTCTGGTGTAGAAGAAAGCTTCATATAGAAGTTGGGCATATCAAAGTTGGAAAACGACGTTACTTAACCTAATTGCTTTACGTGAATCCTACAGGATGCATATCGGGATAAGGACTATCCTAGGGTTAAATAATTTCAATGTGCACTAGAACTCTAGGTCTTGTGCACATTGAAATCAAACTACCTACTTTTTAGGAATGAAATTATCTCATTTCATTTAATGAATTTTACCATACCTATCTACTTATTACGATGTAGCACTGTCCCAAATGGTTAATAAAATGCAGATTATTTAAAACGTGATTGGACTAACACGTCATTATTGACTTAGCTACTTAATAGTAAACATTCCGATAAGTAGTTGGAACGCGTGACCTATTTTATTCCTTTTTACAAAGACAGCTGCCGTTCTAGGAATAAGTCCAGTATCGCGGAGGATTATAGAAATATTCAAATAACAGTCACAGGGAATTCCCAGATTCAATATGGCAAAGGTAGGGTATTATATTTTGTAAATCGCACATTTTTATCCCGACTCAACAAATCAACACTCACTTATTTATTTATTTATCTATTTTATAACAGTAATTCTCTGCACTACAGGTTGATTCCCAACACGTGCAGAGTCATGTTTAACAATAATACATTGTTACATGGGTAAGAAAATAAATATATAAGCACATTAAAACGAATATCAAATAATAATCAATTAGGTACCTATATATGGTCAATTTAATGGTCTTTGTGCAATATTACTATACGAGAAGCACGAAATCTTTACAATATCGAGATTATCGAGCGTGTAAATGTCTGTTTTCTAATCGACACGAAGAATGTAAACTAGCACTTAAACATTCTTAAATACTTGCACCTAATGGTTCTAAGCAAGCAAACGATGTTTTATCAACGTCGTCGTAAGCATGACATCATCGCCAGTCTGCCCTCAACCATTATACATTCATTATTTCTAACAAAAAACATATCCAATATTACAAAAAATACAACTCTTTACAAAATACAAACAATGAGAGCTCAAATTGCAATGGTCGCTCACCTCACATGTTCCGTAAGCCTTATCCCTTGAACTTGAGCGAGCGGAACCGAGGTAAACAAACGTCGCGTCTGGTAACCCGTTGACGCGCATTTGTCATTTAGAACGCACGCTAGCGCCAGTGTCGTACGCGCGCGCTCCGCGTTTTCGAACGCGACGAAAAAATTCGCAATAAGAAATATAAACAATAACATTTATTCAGTTTTCGAAATTCGAACGGTTTGGTTCAGTTTTAATTTAGTGTTCATCTCATCTGTCAGTGTGGAAAATATTGTTTTTGGTGTTTGTTTTGGTAAATGTGTGTTTGTGATTTTTGTTGTTAATTTTGTGTCATTGTCGTCTCTGAAGGAAATGACGGCGGAATGACCGATAAGCGGCTGATACAGCGAGTTTGTTTGCTAGCTGTTGCAATTTAGAGATTTCGTTGGTAATTTTTGTTCTATTATTTATTTTAAAGTGAATTTGTCATTGGTCATCGGCATTAAGCAGTAAACAAATGATTTTCCGCAAAGTGAGTAAACCGCAAGGTGATAGATTGATGAATAAATCAACAACGTTATTTATTTTAAAACTGAAATCAATATACTTTTAAAATATAACTTTAGCAGTTCGTAGGTTTCAATTAAAATTAAATTACTTTTACGGGTTATTCAAAATAACTTCAAGACTTCGAATAGACAAGAATAGGTTAAACCAGTCTGCAATTGACCATAGATATTGGAATGAGTTTAAATATTCGGCACAACTGTTACTAATATAATTGAATTTAAAAATACACTATTAATGTTGTATAGGAGAAGACTGATTCCATTAATTTTATAAAACACTAGCTGTGCTTTTAGTTTCACCCACGTTTATAATATTACTGCTCCGCTCCCATGGTTCGTAGCGTGATATAACTTAGGCTGTATATGACTTCTGGATAGAGTACTTTTCTAATGGTGAAAGAATGATTATAATCAGTTCAAGAGGTAGTTGTCAAATTTGTCGACTACTATTATACAACTCTTTCTTCTGTATAAAATTATTATGTAAATAATGTTTTCTCAAATAAGTAGGTACTAATTATTTTACGAATTTTTGGCATTTCTACTTCGACTATTTATCGCGGTAGGAAACATTAGGCAATTTACCGTTATCGTGCCTAGACGGTTGCCTAGGCAGATACTCCAAACAATCGGTTAAGTAATTGTTTGAAGTAACGGTTCCCACGAAAATATACATAATCATTAATTATTGCAAATCTAATTAGACCATGGATTTATGAATGAACCCGTTATACACATCAAGTATATATCTATAGAGCTTCCTGGGTCGTTTTCAGTAGCAGGAATGCCTGTCATGCCATAAGCCTGGTATATTGACTAGACCGGACAATAGGCTTGCCCTAAATTATTATAAAATGATATCTAAATTACCTAATCAATCGTAACACAAAATATTAAATGGTTATGTTAATTAAGTACATTTATAGACTTATCTTGTAAATAATCTGTACTTAATACAACAATACTTTTATTGAATAATGTACCAATACATTTTCTTTTAAATAATGTTAGATGTACATAGTTTTGTTAAATTATTAGGCAAAATATTAAATACGAGCATTAGTGCGCGGCTTCGCTCCCGTAAAAGAAGCTACCTAGATAGGATTGTTTTGAATTGAAAACTTCTTTAGGCGCGTGGAGCACTTTTTGGGTGAACAAAAAGCGTGAAACGCGCGTCATCGTCACCGAACGACATAATTCAAAATTCAAAAATAATAATCTAACAGCTCGACGATACAATTCACAAGTTACTTAGTTTTCTATCGGCAGTCTCCAAAAACTGCCACGCATGTTTTTTTAAATAAAATCTATCCAACGTTACTCGGTGATAATATAGCTTACTAATAGTGAAATAAATTTTTAAATCGGTTCAGTAGTTTTTGAGTTAAATCCTTACAAACAAAAAATCTAATCTTTCTTCTTTATAAAATGTAGTATGAAAAATAATAATAATGTTCTACAGACCGAATTTCGGCCACGGCGGCCAATCTTAACGGAGACTGGCCATCTGCGCAGGAGATATTATAGTGCAAAAGTGTGTGCGCAAACACAAGTGCACTCTCTGTTCCCTAACACTCATGATCCAATGGGACGGTAATCCGACACGACCGGAGAGAGATCAGGCGCAGGACCAACGGCTTTACGTGCTTTCCGAGGCACGGGGGTGTCTAACACCGCCAACTTCCTAACTCCGGGCTCGTATTGAGATTTCTAAACTGAAAAACCCAATAATAATATTGTCTTCTGTTTACGCGAATGTTATACATTAAAATTAAACTACTATATACGGCTTTTATGGCGTTGTTTATTTTTCACTTTATTACAAAGTTTTGAATCTGTCACACTACTACTAGATACTATTGAACTTTACTAATTATTAAGCTAATTAATTTAATAAAACTATTAAAATTTTAATTATTTTATTAAATTGACCATGGCTGCTGAAAAGCAACCGAAACGTCGGGGAAAATGTAAACTTAAATATAAATAGTTTTAATAGTTTTATTAAATTAATTAGCTTAAAAATTAGTAAAGTTCAATAGTATCTAGTAGTAGTGTGACAGTTTCAAAATTTTGTAATAAAGTGTAAAATAAATAACGCGATAAAATCCGTATATAGTAGTTTAATTTCAAAGAAAAACCCAATATCATTTTGTTGGCCCGACCCGGGATTTAAACCCGGGACCTTATGCACAGCAGTCGCATTCACTACCGCTGCGCCACAGAGGCAGTTATTAGTATAGATAATACTTTAATGGACAAGCTTCGTCAGTGGGTATACGTAATCTATTCTTAAGCAGAGTTCGGCTATTCTTTGCGTAATGCCAATATGTAAAACAGGGTAATGACAGGATATTAAACATGACAGAAGTTGTTATATTATTACGCTTTTATAACATGGCCAGTGGTCGGCTCGCGCTCGCGGCATTGACTCCTCGGCTGCGACTCTTCCACAAAATGCTTGGTGCAGGCACGGAATATTACTTATTATCTTGCCTTATAAGTATAATACCAAATTTTATTTTATTTACCTTTAGGTAAACTAAGAGTTATTTGACAAAGGCAAGCTCGAGAGTGTACATTCCGTACGTAATAATGTCTTCTGCCAAAGCAAAGATTATGTTAAAAATTTACTCTTAGAATAGGTTTAAATTGTGTATTATCTATATTTGATTCTTTTGGATGTCAAGGTTGCCGACCACTGGCCTAAGCAATGGTGTACACATAAAAAAGCAAGCACATTCCTAGGCTAGGCTAGGCTGGGTACAGCTGTTGCTAATGGGAAAATATATTTTGCCTAACTAAAGAATCGATGTGAAACCAACTAGATCGGCAATCAAACATTTCACACAGTTCGCGTTTATGCCACTGGATCGCTGGTCAATAATTTACTTGATCAGTCATTAAGTTATTAACGACACCTTGTAATTATAATTCCTCATACAAGATAGATCAAGATAATGTGTAAGTAGCATATTAGCGATAGCCTAGAGGGAGACCGTTGAATTGCCACGCCGCCGCGCCGAAGTCTCGAGTTCGATCCCAAGGCGCAAATCTCTGACTTGCCGAAGTTACGTGCGTATCAATTAATTATCGCTTGCTTTAACGGCGAAGGAAAACATCGTGAGGAAACCTGCATGTCTAAGAGTTCTCCATAATGTTCTCGAAGTTATGTGAGGTCTGCCAACCAGCACTGGGCTAGCGTGGTGGACTTTTTTCACACAGAGAAGATGAAGCTTATATATAGTGCTGATATTATTAGTATATTTACCGTAGCTGGTCATTTTACCATGCGCTTAAATCATTAACGTCTAAGGAAAATTAAAATTATCTGTTTGTTGTCTACAAATTGTAAATAAAATTCTACATAACTGCTATCGTTGACCGAATCGTTGGTCCGATAGTATTATAGGTCACGGATTCGATCCCCGAGTATTGCAAAATGTATAGATTTTTATATAACTCATAGGTAGCCTCGCAATTTGGCGAAGTTCGTCTCTTTCATTTAAATTTTAAATGAATAGCAAATTTTATTAGGATCAAATAAAATAGCATTAAAAATCAATTGAGTCATTTTCAATCTGACCAACTAACCAGTATACCATGTTTTACTGATTAGGTGGCATAAGTTTGCAACTGATAGTGATTTCAGACAGTCTCGTGTTCAGTTTCCAAATTGAGCAAATTAATGCCAATCTGGCAATTTGCCCGGTGGACGGCATTAGGTTCGCGCAATGGGACCTAAAGTCTTAGTTGGTGAAATGTAGACTTAATTGACCTCCGCTTATACCTTTGAGAATTACACACGTGAGATAATGTCAAAAAAAAACGAACATTTGGTTAAACGCATTAATCTCAGGAACTACTGGTTCGAATCGAAAAATTATTTTAGTGTTGGATAGCCTATTTATCGAGGAAGGCTACAGCCTCGTGCTCCGTTATATAGCCTAAAGGTTGTATAACATCACCGCGACCCACGGGGGCGGCGCAGTAACCATAAACGCGGGTGATACCGCGGGCACAGCTAGTTTATTATAACTAAGAACTAAGGTAGTAAAGATTATAGTTTATCTAAATATGCGTTAATGATTACGCCATATTCTAAAAATAGAAGTACGACATCAGATTTTAGCTCTTAAATGTCAAAGTAGGCTCCGTAGAAGATTTCGTTCGTTTTGCATATAGGTGTAAAGTTTACAAACGATCAACCGTTTGTCAAATACCATTTTGGCGTTCGCACGTGTTTCTAAACATAGGTTCGTACTGTCAAACAGTTTTGACAAAAGTGACGTCAGTTTTCATACGCCAATTGTATTGTTCGACATTTGTCACAGTTTGTCAGCTTAGTATCTGTGGTAGCATAATCTATGCTACCACAGATAGTAAGCACGTCTGCCGCCGTGGAACTGTGGTAGCGAATGCGACTGCTGTGCATCAGGTCTCGGGTTCGAATCCCGGGTCAGGCCAACAAAAAGTTATTGGGTTTTTCTGTTAAGAAATCTAAATACTAGCACGGAGTTAAGAAGTTGACGGTGTTTAAAACCCCCGTGCCTCGGAAAGCACGTAAAGCCGTTGGTCCTGCGGCTGATCTCTCTCCGGTCGTGTCGGATTACCGTCCTGTCATCATGAGAGTTAGGGAACGAAGAGTGCACTTGTGTTTAGGCAGACACTTGTGCACTATAATATCTCCTACGCAGATGGCCAGTCTTCGTTACTATTGGCCGCTGTGACCGAAATGCGGTCTGAAGGACATTATTATTATAATAAACTTGCTTTCTATGCGTGTGACATATAATTTAGCTGCAGAAATTCCTTTTCTTCTTATAAAATCATCTATAACAATAGGATTGATCCTGGATCTGATTTACAAATAGGTATTGTAAAAGCGGGAAACCGTTGGACTGCCACGCAGAGGTCTCGAGGTCGAACCAAAGGTACGCATCTCTGACTTTTCGAAGTTATATGCGTATTAAAGACCCAGTCCTCTACACCGTCTCATACCATGACCGTGCTAGGAACGTATCAGACACGAAAAGCAACACGATACGCCCTGCTATAGGAACTGCTGGTCGGTGACGGAACAGTCTAGTGGGCATAGTCTTATACATTTCCTTACAAAGAATATTTTTTTGCCTGACACGTTCCTAGCACGGTCATGGTATGAGACATGGGTAGTGGGCAGACTCCTTTAAATAGTTAATTATCGCTTGCTTTAACGGTGAAGGAAAACATCGTGAGGAAACCTGTATGTCTGAGAGTTCTACATAATGTTCTCGAAGATATGTGAAGTCTGCCAACCTGCACTAGGCCAGCGTGGTGGACTATGACTTAACCCTTCTCACAATGAGAAGAGGCCCGTGCCCAGCAGTGGGACAGTTTAATACAGGGCTGATATTATTATTATTTTTATTGTAAAATGGAGAAATTACGCTCAAACTTGCCATTTGTATATCACACTATTTCTGTAAATACTTTCACGTGAGGGAATCTACTCGCGACACTAGACGCATTGGCTGTGACAAAGCGACCACTTATACCACTGCGGGATCTGTGCTGTCTATGTATGTACGATCAAAAGAAGTTCCCGATATAATACGCAATTCTCACGAGAGTCTGCGAACTGTCATGGCGGGCAGCCAGACTGGAGATTGTATTAGTTAATTCCTAGTTGTGAATTTCCACAATGATCCCTTGTAATTACATTTCTATTTTGAACGCAAAGCTTGTATATAATTGGCACTGCACGTATGGTTACTTCAGTTAAATGACAAGTGCTGGTAGGTTTCAGAACATTTCTAGATGTGTTGGAATCTTCGTAGTTCGTAAACTATACATGCATGACGTAGACTGTTTCCAAGTGATACGAAAAAATTTTTTTTTATTAATAAACAGCTCCCTCTCTAGCAATATTTCCTGTATCAGACGGACTTAACAAACACTTAAACAACGGACACAAAGAACATTAACAATTTGTGTGATTCTCAAATTATCGAGTCTGGGATTCGAACCTACATCATTAGGCGTGATGGCAGTGGCGAGGCGACCGCGTAAACCATTTCGCTATCCTTGCAGTAAATTGTTTTAGTTTAACTTATTCAATTCTTCATGAACGCTTAAAGGACGTAGGAAAAGACGACAGGACGGCCAGGTTAAGAACGCTGAAACGCGGTGAAGTGGAAGGTGAAGTGTAAACTTAAGAGGTTTATTTATAAACGTAATTAAATTATTTAAACTTTGTATTTTCTTTTAACTTTATTTTAACTTGTTTTTATACACTCTATAGACAATGGTAAAAGTGAGTCATAGATGGAATATAATTTTAATTGTAACCGTTTTACTATGCTACGCATCGAAAAATTTCGAACCAATATTTCTATAGTCTATACAGTGTTCTAAAAACATTTTGAAAAGAAAGCCTACATGAATAAATTACTTTTAATTACTTCAAAATATGACACTATTTTATGACGTTGCCATTCGGAATACGACGCGCGATGTTGCCACAATGCACAGTCTTAAATCGAATAAACTTTGATCAACCAGTATTTGCTCTCATACATCTGTATTTCGTACTATGTTTTTAAGTCGTACTTTATAGAGGAATAGTCTGTTTCTTGCTACTAGAAACATTTGCAAACGCACTGCGCAGCTGCGTCTAAAAGTTTTCTAAGAGAAAATTCAATAGTATTTTGTCAGATAAGTTGTAAACATATGCACGGCACCAACTAGACCAGCGATTCTAAAGTGGGTTTTGTAGAAAAGTCACCAGGATGCCGCGAAATTATTTACTTTTAGCTGTTAAATAATACCACAGTTAAATACAAATGTTATTTTGAAAAAGCACAAAATATGTGACGAGAATTAAAGTATATGTAACAACTTAAATTTTTCTTAAATTTAAATTAGGATGTCTTTGATTTGTAATCATTTGATGAGTGAGTGAGTATTTCGTTATCTTTAGGAATCTCTGAACTAGACAGTAAAAAGTCAAAACGAGAAATTAATAAAACTATCTTCTAATTAAAGTAATATGTTTCCATAATAATGCAAGTAGCTGTGTTCACACAGTGTACGTTTGAGTCATGCTTTCACGATTCTGACTCAACGCCTGTTTCGGTAAAAAAACGATTCAAAGCCATGTATTTATGAGTCGTGAGGAAATTATTGGAATTCCTGTCATGCCTGTCTCGAACACGATTATTGGACGTATTGAAATAAGTATTATAATTCTTATAACGTCGATTTGGAAGAAGATAATTAGGTATTACTAATTTTACGGGTAAGCACTTTAAGTGCATCGAGTCGTAACCGAATAAAATCGCGGCGGGTTCTTGCTCTCGATTTATGATATTCGAATTCAAGTGGAAGATTCGCACTGTTGTGAGATAATTGGTGGTAGCCACCATCCTTCCAGCCTATCTCATCTCCGTGTCGTCAATATTCTCCAATGATTTATTTTAAATTAACTTTTCTCAGCCTATAAACTATGCCTGCATCGCAAGTACTTTAGAAACATTTAAAAAAGAACACACTGTCACGGAAAAACGGATTGTAGTTCACACTAATTTTTGGTCCGTATGAATTCTTATTTACAACACTAGGCTTAGAGGCAAAGCTATCACTTGAACCTAGCGGTCGCTATCCTTGCCCTTAAGACTGCGCCGAGCGAAAAGTGCCAAAACAGGCGGTCACAGTTAAGTGAATAAAATCAACACTTTTTGTTTAATACAAACGTAAAATATACATTTACCATAACAATGAATGTGTTTACAATTACTCTGTGTAAAAAACATAAAATATTTAATATTTTGGCCTGCAAAATTACGTAAATTTGCACGAAAAATGCAAAAACTTAAGCTCGTGTTACGTGATTTTTAGATTATAACAGTAGTAATCTAACCCACTTTACAGCTTAAACGAAACATAAATAGTTATATTACAATTTGTCCGTCCCAAATATTTAAGTTATTGTTGACAATAAAGATACATATTTATCAAAAAAGCACTTCAAGTTCAAATCGTCCATACAATTTTACTATGGTGGCCGCGCGACGATTTAATTATGCGCCGCACGAGCTCTGTCATTATCTGCCTTACGCTCGGCGCAGTCTTAAACCAATTCACACTTTCGAGGCTACTGAAAGCTATCCGTTCAGTATTTCTAAAGGATTACTATCCTTTAGAAATACTACTACCTACTTCAGTCTCGTATTACTATACGAGATCAAAGTAGATATACCATATATGAAACTAGGAACAAATTTACGTTCACTATAAAGTAAACACGCGACGTATGCATGTGTGCATATGCAGTTTCTCTAACTAATTGGCGTCAAAGCAAATAGTTCTCAGAACTAATACATTTGTTACACAAATATGTTACGCCCATTGTGGTTCCAATGCGTTTAAGTTGACGCGATTATGTACACGTAAATGATATTGAAGTTATGCGCCATTTCTGTGGATACTGTTGGTGCCAATCAATAGTATACAGCTTATTTTTCTGTTTGAAAATTCTTAGTAGAAACACAGAGTTTAGCACTAGGCCTAATAAACGGCAATAGGATTGACCTCTATACCTAAGTAAGTCATAAGCATAATTAGTTGACGAAAGGTTCTTGTTGACCACTGCTAAACTCCTTGAGAATAGACAGCCATGTTAAGTTGTGTTTATTTATTTGGAACGTTGGATACGAAATGTTAAGAGCTCGTTGATATCGTGATGACATTACAATTGAATGCAAAATAAAAACAAACATGATCTTATTTACAATAACTATCCTACGAGCAAAACATATTCCTCGTTTATGACGCTGCTCTATATATTATCAATCTAGAGTTGTAGACAATCGATCGATTGACATGCACGACATTCGATTGTTTTATGACAAGCTGATTTCATCACTATTTACGCAGAAGAACCAGCGTTCAAAAAAAGAAAACGTATATGACGTCTTAAACAATGATGATCTCAAATTTTGTTTAGATATTCGAATCAGTGATGAACATGTTTACAAAGCCAGTCTTTTAAATAATATTTACATTTAATCTGAATGAATATAGGAACTCTTTTTAACAATATGTTTGATGTAAACTGAAATATTTTTGTCTGTCCGGAACTATTTGGAAGGTCGTGTAGCAAATTAGATGTGTGGTTTTGTGGAAATGCAAGCTGTAATTCTAATTTAGTTATGATAATACTTTATTGTAAGTACCCATTCATTCTTAGATAATATCGTACGGTTAGAATATATAATTGGTGACACGATCTCACGTCCATCTTAATTAAACCTTGAAAGACGAGAATTATTTACGATAGAAATCTAATTTCAAATACTTTTTTTATTCATAAATAAAAAGAACTAGCTGACTAGTATTATAAATGTGAATGCGAGTTTATTTGTTTGTCACGTATTCACAATTTAACTACTCGACAGTTGTCGGGGATACAGAAACATAGGATATCTTTCAACCAGAATAAAAGTACTATTCGCTAGCCATACATAATTATAAAACAAACCTTCTTACTTTTTTAGATTTAGTGACAGGCTGGCAAAAATCTTTTAAAATTATATCTTCAAATTTCGAACGCGTTTAATTTCGGTATGCGATAAACAGTTTCTTTTTATTTTCTTTATTTGAATTGTATATTATTCTCGCATTCCATCGGGGTAAGATGGCGTCGTATTGTGACTCGTTTGAGACTGGAAGCCCAGTTGCACTCAAGCCTAGTAATACACAAACATGGACACTAGTTATTATTTCAAGTAGGTGTATTTCGAGGCTATGAGACTATTACCTACTTATTCATACTGACAGCGCAATAGTGATTTGTAATTATTACCGATTTAAAAAACCTTGTTTGTCTACTCTTTTCCGAATTTTAGGATAATAATAATAATAGTTTAGATATAGATAATCTATTCAAATAAATAAAATTGAAGTGTCTGTTGGTAATGTCAAAATAACAGCTTTTTACTAAATGCATATGAAAGTATATACGGTACTAATATAAAAAAAATATTTTGGAATATGTTGGCTTTCTGTTTGTTCCGGTTAATCTCTGAAACGGCTGGACCGACTTTGACGGGATCGGTTTTTTGATGATGTTATAAGGAGTTACTAAGGCAATTTTTATTATAGCTATTTTTTTCTTAAATTCCACGCTGACGAATCAAATCAAATCAAAATAAATTTATTCAGATTAGGTTACAAGGTAACACTTATGAATGTCAAATTTACACAATTTTTTCCTGCGAATTTACATTTACTGCCACATTCAGCAAAGCAAGGGTGTAGGGCTCATGAGAAGAACGGGCAAGAAACTCATGGTCACTTTTTTTAATACTCAAGTTTTTGTTTACAAATCATAAGAGCTGTAAGGTGCTGCAACCATTTCTCCATAAACTATTACTGAACAACAAGTCGCGGGTAACAGCTAGTCTTTAATAAGATTTGATTGTATGGGTTAGTAGTTCAAATTCTAGTCAGTCCGACAGCCTGACATTAATTCGAATTTATTCACTCATAAAACTAGAAGTCTTAATACACTGAGAAATTTTATATTAAATATTGATTTAATTCATTCAATAAATTGATTGATTTATTGCACAAATAAGTGGTGCCGTACAAAATGTTAATAAACATAAAATCTACATGTTTATTTGAATAAAGATGTATTTTCTTTTTGAAATACACACTTCGATAATTTAGAATGTCAGATGTGCAATGGATGCGTTACGAATAAACAAATAAAATGGTTGGATGTCGTATTTTGGACCTTAAATTTACCTCTAAAGGGTAGGGTCTATTAAACCAAGTTTTCACCAGCTATGTGTATCGAAAACATTTTCAGATCCCGTGATACTTCAAAGAATTTCATTACAGAAAAACCAAATAACAACATTTCGCCACCGAAAACCATTGAGATTATATTGTATTACGTTAGCAACAGTACTTTTTTTTGGATGAAAGGTACCCTATGACCTTTTCTGTTCCATGATGATCGTTCGAGTAATTAAGGCGTAAAAGCGTAACAATTAAACTCACATTCGCATTTATATTATTAGTTTCGATTATACCCTTGGTGTTGCAAACATCTAAAAATTACCGTTACCTATGCTGGCAACATTTTTGTTTGCTATCACAATAGTTTAGATATGTTTATACAGAGTGTCCCAGAAGTTATAATACCTATCAAAAAATATATAAAAAAATCAAAGCTACGTATTTATAAATTACAGGCATTAAAAAAAATCAAAAGAATCTACACCTTGTGACGGTATTTTTTGATAGCTATTACAACTTAGCTTGTTACCTGATATCGGCTTGACGTCGACTTCTGGGACACGCTGTATATTATAATATAACTAATATTATATGTATAATAATAATAATATAACTATATTAATGAACGTTTACATATATTATTAACCAGAGTTGTTTAGTAATAAATGTAAACGTTTAGATCGGGAACGAAAAGAGCATGTCTTATTTACAATCTTCGACAATGTTGAGTGATTGATACAGAAACAGCGCCGGATCGCAGATTGATATGAAAAATCTATACTAATATTATAAAGCTAAAGAGTTTGTTTGTTTGGTTGAACGCGTTAATCTCAGGTACTACTGGTTCGAATTGAAAAATCTTTTAGTGTTAGATAGCATATTTGTTGAGGAAGGCTACAGGCTATATAACATCACGCTACGACCCACGGGGGCGGCGCAGTAACCTTAAACGCGGGTGAAACCGCGGACATAGTTAGTCCTAAATATTTATAAATGTGCAGATTAACGCTGTTATAAACTGGAACACTTTGCTTAAAAAAATAAGTATATGTATGTATAAGTGACGATCTCGCCGCTGCCGCTGCGCCGACTATTGTTGGATCCCTATCCGGTACTAAAATAATATTTTATTTTTTTATACAACTAAGGTGGCAAACAAGCGCACGGCCCACCTGATGGTAAGTGGTCACCGTAGCCTATGGACACCTGCAACACCAGAGGCATCACTTGCGCGTTGCCGACCCTTTAGGAAAGGAATTGGGAAGGCGAAGGAGCGGTAATGAGTGAAAGGGGGTGATTGGACCTCCGGCACTCTCACTCACCGAACGAAACACAAGAGTAGGAATACTGCTATTTCACGTCGATATTCTGTGAGATATATAGTCCTTCCCCGGTCGAGCCGGCCCATTCATGCTGAATTCAGCGAGGCTCTACTACTCAAACTCATGTGATCCATAAACAGATGTTCCGAGTCTGGGTATTCTTTTGTCCGCTGTTTGAATGTTTGTAACGTCACCCGCGATACAGGAATTAATCCCAGTGCAGGAGTTGCCTTTTTTAATGAAAAATAAAGATATATATTTATATTAGGTACCTATCTACAGAGTAATTTTCTCCAACATAGGGATAAGGAGAAATATTATATTACTATTATTAATATTATACCCTTCTCACACTGAGAAGAGGCCCGTGCCCAGCAGTGGGACAGTTTAATACAGGGCGAATAATATATAATAATTAATATTATACTTAGTTCTGAATTTTGCTAGGTACGGTTTTTAGATCCCACGTATCGGGCAAGCCTTTAGCCGTCTCCCGGGCAAAGAATTCTTAACAAAAATTTTTAATAAAGATATACTTGATCCGAAAATGGTATCCAGGACTTAATGCCAGTCATATTAACAACCGCTACGTCACAGAAGCAAAGAATTGTCATTGCATACACCAGAATGAGATAGCATGTTACAGCTTTGTCTCGTTCAGGCATGCAATTTTCTTTTATTGCCGTTTGCGGCAGACGAGCAAGCGGCCCTAATGGGAAGTGGTAACACAGCAAAGCCGCTGCCTACCGTGGAAAAAGAACTCTCTTTAAACCTCGTTTGAAGAAGGACGTATCATAGCTCTTGGGAAACACCGAAGCAGGCCGTTTATTCCAGAGCTTGCTCTTACGTGGGAGAATGATCGCAAACATTCAATACTGATTCTTCTTCTCCCTAGCCTCTATTATTCCCAAGTCACTTGGGGTCGGTTTTTCTAGTCTAACCGGATTTGACTGGATATTAGTTTTTACACGGAGTGGCTGCCACCTGACCTCCGCAACCCGTAGGCTAACGATACCCTAAGGCTAGACCAGTGTCAGGATATTAGAGGGTACTGACTTTCCCAACAACGACTGCCATAGATGTTCATGGCAGCCGGGACCGACGGCTTAACGTGCTCTCCGAGGCACGGAGCAGGCGATAATTATCAATCAATACGCACATAATTTCGGAAAGTCATATACCTTCTGAAAGTCAGAGGTACGCGACGTAGGTTCGAACCCGAGATCCTCTGCATTGCAGTATATTGGTCTCCCCACTGAGCTATCGCTGCTATTTTAACATATTTAAACATTCAATACTAATTAGTACTATGTATTAGATATATTTTCTATGGCACCTTCCCTGTATTATTTTAAATATTTAATATTATATTATACTACTAGGGAAGATACACTCCACTATGTTTAGAAGGAATTTGAGGTAAAGTGACGAACTTTTTAAATTTTACTTGTGTGAAAAATTATGGAAATGTTATATGTATATTGGCGTTAAGTGTGTATTAAACCCACATTTCGCTAACTATGTTTTAGGTTCCACGTTATAGGGCGCGAGCCCATTGGCGTCTACCAGGACAAAACTTGACGTCACAACCTAGTATTTTAGTCTTTGTCAAATTTTTAATTACTTAACTCTATATTTAGATGGAAGGGTACTTCGTCGTTTGACACCATGGTGTGAATCGACGAATGTCTTGTTTGCCTTCGTCGATTCACACCATGGTCCCAAACAGCCAATTCAAAAAACGTCCTTGTGCCCCCTGCTATCCTGTTACTAATAACTAATTATGTACTAAAAATCATGTATATTAATCATCGTAACTTAGGTATAAAAAGTATAAATAAACAATAAATTAAAAAATATTAAACAGTGCTGCCTCCCCAAGCACAGTTTAAAAATAACATTCGTGTAAGCACTTTTGCGCATGATTGTTAAGTTATAATAAAATGTCACTGGTACGAATCAACGATGTCAAAAAGATTCTTCGCTGTTTCGCACCACGGTGTAAAACGACGAAGGCAAAAAAGACATATGGTACAAAATTAATATGAAAATGGTCCCAAACAGCCAATTCAAAAAGCGTCGTTGTGCGATCACACCGTGGTGTAAATAATACGTGGTGTCAAACGACGAAGTACCCGATGGAATCAGTTGTTTTTCTGCGAGGTTAGAAACTAGTGACGGATAAACTAGTGACGTCACAACCCAGTAATCTTTGTCTTATTTTCAATTATTAAAAAAATGTTATTGATCTCTTTTATTGTTATTGCGAGGTTACAAACTAGTGACGTCACAACCCAATACTGCTATGTTTGTCATATTTTCAATTTCCTAACAAATTTTATTGATATATTGATCTCTTTTACTGTTACTGCGAGGTTACAAACTAGTGACGTCATAGCCTAGTACTGCTGTATTTATCAAAAAATAAATACTTAACTTATATGACGTATATTTATGGTTTGTTAGCATTGCCTTTTAAAAGTCTACATTTACATAGTAGTACTGGCCAGCAGCTAGTTCATGGAGGTTGTTAATTTATAAGGCTTCAGTTCTTATTTGCATATCGCTGCTGAGTCGTGTGTCTGATTTACGACTATCTATCATGTACCTATAACATAAACTCTTACATATACCCACATCTATAAATAGAACGGAAATGAAGAGAGAAATAAAATAATTTTATTTGATTAAAAAGAACATTAACAGGGTTAATATAATAAGTATCCTAACTGATATTGAAAATGCGAATATGAGTTTGTTTGTTACGCTTTTACGCCTTAACTACTTGACCAATCACCATGATATTTCGCATGCACGTAGTCTGGGGTACAGAAAAAGAGAAAAGTGCTGATCTCGAGAGATAGGAATTTGTTGACATAATCTAGATTAACGCAAACGAAGGCACGGGCAAAATCTAGTAATTAATAAGTTTTTTTACTAATCGGACCTAGTTCAGCAGATGCCAGGCCAACGAAGCCTGGCGCTGATTTTTAACTAGATCCCTATGGAGATTGCACGGATGCTCGTACATCGAGTAACATTGGAATGCAGATGCGCATCACTAATGAGCATTTATGAATGGCAAAGAATTTATTTCCAGACAGTAAATTTTGCATTGTTTCTTAATTAATCTTGTATTCTTTTAAAGATTTCTAACAATCAAATTACTGGTATTCTTGTTAATCCCGCCAGCTAAGCTAGAATGCTTATATTAGAAGTGAGTTCACGTCAGTAGTGCAATGGGTGGGATTCGAACCTACGACCGCTCGATTGCAAGTCCAATGCCTTATCCATAGGGCTACCGCCGCGTGCCGCTTCAATTATTTTCATAATAATTGTTATACACCATATATAAATAGACAAGGCATAATCTGTGATTTATTTGTCAGTGTCACATTTCTAACAATTTCGGGCCACCAATCCACAATACATACTCGTAGTACTCTGTGTAACGAGACCATATCGCGATTCAGAAAATTGACCACCGCCATCTAGCGAGAACAGAGACAACATTTGACAATATTTTATTTCTTCAGATCACAATATGTTAATCGTATAATTTCGTCATAAACAATGATTATAGGTACCAATACTTTTAAGACGCTTGTAACCTTTTGTTAATACATGTTAGTACTCGATTGCAAGTCCAATGCTTTATCCATTGGGCTACCGCCGCGTGCCGCTTCAATTATTTTCATAATAATTGTTATACACCATATATAAATAGACAAGGCGTAATCTGTGATTTATTTGTCAGTGTCACATTTCTAACAATTTCGGGTCACCAATCCACAATACATATTCGTAGTACTCTGTGTAACGAGACCATATCGCGATTCAGAAAATTGACCACCGCCATCTAGCGAGAACAGAGACAACATTTGACAGTATTTTATTTCTTCAGATCACAATATGTTAATCGTATAATTTCGTCATAAACAATGATTATAGGTACCAATACTCTTAAGACGCTTGTAACCTTTTGTTAATACATGTTAGTACTATGCAACAATTTTATTGCGTCTCCTTTGATGCGACTAGCATGGAGACACATCAATTATACGGTACATGCGAACAGTCTATCATAGTAAGAAGCCGTGACGCTTGTCATCGAATACATTACACATCAAATACATTTTTAGACGAAAATAGTTGGCTCATTTTGTCGTAGTGTTTATGTGGTCATTTCATCACTATGCCGCATTGAGTGATGTGGTTCGATCGCCGCACAACAAACCTTTTTGTGATCTATAAATTGCGAGACCAATATTTTTTTGTGGCGTAATCGTAACTGCTAACTTTAAAGACTTAAATCATAGATGTGATCTCAGATCGCACAAAAATATATCCACATAAGAGTGAGCTCAAACATTATATTATATACAATGATAGAGAACATAATATATTAATATATAATAATAATATCAGCCCTGTATTAAACTGTCCCACTGCTGAGGACGGGCCTCTTCTCACTGTGAGAAGGGTTAGGCCATAGTCCACCACGCTGGCCTAGTGCGGGTTGGCAGACTTCCCATATCTTCGAGAACATTATGGAGAACTCTCAGATATGCAGGTTTCCTCACGATGTTTTCCTTCACCGTTAAAGCAAGCGATAATTAACTATTTAATACGCATATAACTTCGAAAAGTCAGAGATGCGCGCCTTGGGTTCGAACTCGAGACCTCTGCGTGGCAGTCCAACGGTTTCCCGCTGGGCTATCGCTGCTGATAGAGAACGATAGTATACAATTAATAAAATATAAGTGTGATAATATTATATTTATAAATCAGAAGTCATGTTATCATTCTGTGTCAGATGGCAACTTAACGACCAGAAAGATGACCATATTTAAATGTATTAGGGTGCATCTATGAATTGAATACTTGGCTAACTTGTTTCTTAATTTTAAAGAAAGATATTGTGATTATTTTTTAGTAAACTTAGAAACTATTCAACACATTCCGAAAATTCTTTCATTATTTGAATGCCAAACTATCTCTAAGAAACAAGGGCAGTTTTAATGACATAACACGCTAACGGAACTGCGGGCGTAAGTTGCTATATATATAAGCCGACATAAATCCACGCAAAACTAATTTAATAAAAACGTATTCATACATTAGTTCTGATTAAATATCACAGGTCTTTTCACACTAGGGGTGGGCATCCATCTACCCAAGGCTACAGCCCCTCCCTCAGACATAAAACCTTATTTTTACTGTCACTCTTGTTTATTCGTGTCACTTTATGATCACGTCAACTCCAATTATTCAGTCATGATTTTATTTAATGTCTTTATTGCAATAAACATGTTTATTATGTTTTATTTTTAAGGTAAATAAGGATCTACATGAACCAGAAGTTGGAAAGTTCAATTCATTCTTGGGTTCTGCAGTGATACAAAGTTATACAGGGTCTGTCGTTAATAATGGATAACCCATTAGCTGGAGGTTAACCAGTTATCAGGCAGTAAGAAAATAATATTTTTATGTCAGGGTTGCCATACCTTTTTTTTTCACAATCAGTGATTAAAACTAGACATACGGAAAGATTAATTGTAAGAAATTGATTAAAATGTAAATTTTGGTACTGTTTTACGTTAATGGCGCCTAAAAATGTAGTTATATTAAATAATACCAGTATTCGTAAGTACGATGGCAAAACAATTACCAAATAAAAACTAATTTTGTTGAAATGGCAACCAATTAAAAGGGTAAAAAAGTGAATTTTAACAAAAAACACAAACATGTACGCCATTTTCACGCTGTTGGCAACCCTGACATAAAAATATTATTTTCTTACTGCCTGATAACTGGTTAACCTCCAACTAACGGGTTATCCATTTTTAACGACAGACCCTGTATATCTCGAATTATGAAAGATATTTGGCAGTCGTTTCACCTCCTATCTCCCTTCTCCTCCATGGTTCTTTAACATATTGAATGCTAAAGCGAACACAATAGCATAATGTATTGTTCCCGGTAATTTGTGCCCGGCATGGCGTTTCACGCGTTAAGGAAGCGTTTTGCTGCCACCAGGGGGTCAATATTTTCATTGTTTGTCCAGTGTCCTATCTGCTGGCAGTTTGTGACTTTTTGTTTCAAGAGTAAGCAACGCGCGAGTCATACCGCCGATATTGCAAGCGTTTATAGGCTGTAGTAACCGTTTACCATCCGGTCTGCCTTAGAGCTGCCATCACCTATATTGCCGATCCCGGACAAAAACTCCACAAGCTTTTGGCAAGATTTTTTTTCCTAGACACCAATAAAATTATTTTAAAATTATATACTTACTGCTTTAAACGTATTTGGATGCGGTTTATGATCATTAAATTGCACGGGATTTCCCTGACGCAATAAGTGTCCGAACGCCTAATAAATTAGACTACAACCGGGGAATCCCAGACAGATGTCTACTTAACAGGTATGTTTGTTTGATACCTAATATAAAAAGATATAATATCTGGAACAACTGGTGAAATGTCCCTATGCCCAAAACTCAGTCTAGACTGTGTATGTAGACATTATTTTATATTTTGTTGAGAAAGAGGGTGTTAGAAAGGGCAGACGACCTTTTTGTTCGCATAACCTTTGTGTTATTACAAGGTTCGTCTGGTCAAAAACAAAATTAATCAAATACGGTATTGTCTTCTTGTTTGAGCTGTAAAGATTAGACGCTTTCAAATTCAAACTGTATTCTGGCAGCAATTTATAAAGTGTAAACGGTTAATGAAATAGTTGAAAATGGAATATTACAACTGTACTTTAAAATAATCACAGATTCTGGCGAAACAGTAGATTAGAAGTACCCGAATGGATAAGTATGCATAAATAATGTGAGTAAATGAAGCGAAGAAAATATTAATAGCAGTTAATATCATTCCGTCATCACTAACTTGTAGCGTTAGCCTAGTGTAGATATTATCAAAATCACGAAATCCGCATCTAACAATTTTGAAATGATATTTTCATTTAATATTTAAGTATCCGCTCTAAAGGTAAAAGAAAATATCGTTGGGAAGGGTTAGGCCTTCTCATAGTGAGAAGAGGAGAGTAACCAGTGATGAACAGTACGTAGCTAAAATTACATATCTGTTTACCTCTATAGATATTAGACGTCAATCATGTAGGTATATTTCAGAAATTCAATTGAAAGCGAACAAATGTTCTCAAATAGTGGCTGTCAAAGTAATGACAAGACATTAAATATGGCGCATATCATAATTACGTTCTATTTTTAAATATCGAACTGAAATGCCGTACCGCTTAGTATTTTTTTAAACATTACTGACTGTATGTTTACATATGCATGCCTTATGGTAGAATCACTTGAAACATGTATTTTTAATAACACCATTTTAACAGTGTTTTCTGCAAATAAATTAAATAAATAAAAAAAAAAAAAAAAAAAATTGTTTCTGCGTGGAAACATTGTCTGAATTACAGCATAGATACAACGAATATTAAACTTAAATTAAACAAATAAGTATCTGTGGATCGCAGTGTTCCTGTCCTTTCCAAGACATAATTTATGTGGTAAAGCGTTTGTGACATCTGTGTAGTCAAAACATAACATTTGTTTATGGAAAAGAAGTCACTAATAACTAAAAAGGTTCACTTACGAACGCATAGATAATCCGTATCGTTGGCGCCATTTTTATCGACAACCTTTTTAAGTGTTACCTTGAACGTACCTTTCGGATACTAAACAGTAATGAGGAAGAGTGTGAGTAGTGTACATTTCAATAATAAATCATACACATGGCGCCGTCTCAACATATAAAACTTTTATAAATAAAGTTGACTGATTTCAAGGAATAATGAAGACGGTGGTAATGGCGTATATTTGAGTTTACCACAATCATGGCCAGATGTACACGAAACTATTATTATTGTTTTGGTTCCAATTACTTAATATTTTTATTATTGTTATTAGTACCTACTTGCATATCAATGTATTTCTGCACAGATTTTACATTTAAATAACAGTGTAAACAGTGACATCTATCAACAATAAAATTGAGATATAAAATAACTTAATAAGTAGGTACCATAAAATATTTGTGTAATATAATATAATTTGTCGGCCTCGATGGCGTAGTGGTTAGTGTAACCGAAAGCCACACTTGAGGTCGCGGTTTCGATTCCCGCACAAGTCAAATATTTATGTGCATGAATATGGATGTTTGTCTTGGTCTGGGTGTTTCTATGTATAATATGTATGTATTTACAAAAAAAAAGTATATAAGTATGTTTATCCATTGTCTAGTACCCATAGTACAAGCTCTGCTTAGTTTGGGCTAGATGGTGTTGTGTGTATGTGGTAGAATATTATTATATTATTATTATTATTATTATTATATTAATATCAACTCAATAGCTAAAATATAAGGTTTCATTTCTTTTGAATAATAATCACACGTACGTCTTATTACAATTTGATAACATTTAAATATATTTTGCCGATCCTGATTTCGTATTAGTACGACGCCATTCCTGACGAGATTGGTTTCTCGCTCTTATTCGTGGTTGGCCTACTTTTTATTCTAGCTTTTCAAGAGTACCGGTACACTGTTTATTTTATGTGCAAAAATATAAATGGCGAATTGAAGGAGTATAACGAAAACATATGGAAGCCATTAACGCGTGCGTCGATTCCTACTTAACAGAAAATTGTATATTTTTACTTATAAAAATAATATGAATAAATTGGCTGTTTAAAAATACCTTCCGTTTAGCTTCTAACAGATTTCAATGTCAGCGAACTGTCAAACTTTCAGAGAATAAAAATATGATGAACAAGTATTTGACAGATTTAAGGCTGCCGTCGTTGTAACTGAAAATTAATTCAATATTTTGTAAAACATTTTTTAAACAACTATTTTTAATAAGTTAGAAGACGTACAGATAAAAATCTATATTTCGAGGAAATATGCAGGAATACTTTCCACCTTGCTAACTTAGTAGGTACGATTGTGACAAGACTTTTATTTACGCAAACTTATCGCTAGAGGTATACTCAAGCTATTGTGAAAGTATATGATTTGATTTTAGGATGTGTCAGATCAGAGCAAATTTAAGAGAAAGACTGCATTTTTGCCATATCGTCCCATAGACACTCGACTAATATATTAGTTGAACGCCGAATTAAAAACCTGTAGGTACAAGATGTTTATCTTTGACTAAAGACATCTCAAGCTCCATAATAGTTATATGTCAAATTATTATAGCATCTTTTGTAGGCCAAACAATAAAAACATAGATTGTAAATTTGAGCCAATACTCATTATTTTTGTCCGTCCTTGATACATGCCTAATCAATCTTAACATACTTGCCTCATTACATTGCTAATTTTAAAACAGAACTAGGACTCATTATTTCTCACAAAAATGCCAACAAAATAGTTTCACGTTGACGCCATATCGGAAAATGGATAATTGGCGGGAAATTCTGTTACGATCATACTACAGTTCTAATTATAAAAATAAATCGAATCATGGCAGCCGGCAACGCCAATAAAATCAGCTGCGAATTTAATGTTTGTGTAGTATCTCGAGTATTTTAAACGATCATTATTTTTACGTCTTTGATCGTGTATGAATTATTATTTCAATTTTTATCGTCTCATTAAAGATACTAGTTGGACAAGAGAAGTCACGGTATGACCGCACATTGCACGTTACGACTTTATTCTAGACAAAAATTACAATAATCTGTAATTAAATAGTAGTGTAGCAAATAAACATGCTAGATCATAAAATAATATAAGTAAAATAATGTAAGTAGGTTTTACGCGATTTCTCAACACAAACTCAATTCTCAACCTTGCACACAGCAATAAAACATACAAAATGCTTCATCAACTTGTAATTCTACAATGACAGTTAAAAGGTTATTTTATCGAAATTGCTTAGAAAACGTATTAATATGCATTAGTTCCGTCAATGGCAAAAAGTCCGTTCGAAAATATTTTTAAAATGTTTGTCTTCTGCACTCCTTGTGAACATTAACTATAGCAAATTTCACACTTCTACATAGGCGCAATATGATGAAAAAGTGTAAAAAGTATGTTTCTTTTCACGTATTAATATATAGATTAGTATTCTCTTTAATATAATATATGTAATAATATAGATTATTAACTTCTTATTCTCTTCTTTTGTCTTCTGGGATAACCGGGGACAGACCTGTATATGGCAATACAGATCTTCTAGTCCTAGTGCTACCATGTTACATACATACATTTAATCAGCATAACCCGCCATACTTACATAAATGTATCACACTAACTAAAGATTCATGCAATTAATGACAAAATTGTGACAGCATAAAATAATTCTATATCTACAGGCTAGTCTACTGTAAAAAAGGTTGTAATACACGCTACCGTTTCAATTCATTAATGATTAACTTAATGGCTACTTAGCAGAACGATAAAGTCTGAAAACATCGTAAATACCGATAAATATACCGATTAGATATAACAAATGTAAGTAGTTAAGTGATGTTTATCTAATTACCCTGCAGGGTGGGATAAGCTGGTGATACAACATGTGCTTAGAGCCTTAATGATAGTGTATTTATGGAGCTTAAGAAAGATTACCGTAGCTAAATTGTTACGCCCGATATTTTAAAGAAATTTTCTTCTATTTCTTGAGAAAGCAGATATCGCGTTTGTTTTTTTTAAATAATAACGTCAGTGCCGCTTATAAACTGTCTCCCTCAAGGCACAGGCCTTTTTTTTACGTTATAGGTTAAACTATAGTCCACTACGCTGGCTCAGTGCAAATTGTTACATTTAGCATACTTTTTAGAGCATAATGGAGAACTTTCTGTCTTACTTATTTATTGACGATATTATCTGTTATCATGAAAGCGAGCAATAATGAACCAATTAATAAAATAATATAGGTAGAATGTAGAGACTTCACTTATCTTCGAGAATATTATAGACAACTCTCACACATGTAGGTTTCCTCACGATGTTTTCCTTCACCGTAAAAGCGATCTATAATTTAAAAATTAATAAGCACAAATTCCGAAAAGTCAGCTTACTTGCGTACTTGCGAGTTACCGATTTTGTAAAATCCTACATAAATAGGCGATAATTATATTACCGTTCATTTTGCCTGCTATGTATACTGATCAGATGTAATGAGAGCCGAGCCTATTGCTTCATACAGCCATATTTCCAGACTACATGCTGCTTGTGAACATTTCCCAGGAATAATAAATATAACGTTTAAAAAAGAGTAATGTAAATACTCTTACTTACACTACGGTGTAAAGATTATTGCCTAATATCACAGCCTTTTTTAAATTTAATGGAGATTGCTTGTTGTATCATGCAATCTTGATTGATAACCGTTTTCAATGGCGTCGTAAACAATTTATGAAAACGTTACAAACTTCTAACACATCATTACTCATATGTTTACCAGTTACCTGATCATCTTGCTGGTTCAGTCTTGTAGTAGGTAGGACCTACTCTAATGAAAATATCTATATGATAATGTCGTTCATAGCATCCAGATTTAATTTGTGCTTGAAGAAATTGAGATAGTATGTTACTTTTGGAGCCGATTGTGGGTATAATATAGTGCCGTATAATGCTGTCAACCAGATATTAAATGAAAATCTGCTTACACATTAACTAATCCATTTATCACTGCTGTATTACCGCTACTGTTCTTTCCAGTATGCAAGGTTATGCCGTAGTCCACCACTGTTGGCCAGTGCAAGTTATAAGATGTGAAACAACTTCGAGAACATTAAGCCAAACTCTCAGGCATAAAGGTTTTCAATCAATTCTTTCCTTAACTAATAAAGCGAGAACTCATTAACAATCTAACATAATATCGAAATCAGAAATGAATACCGTGGACTCATCATCAGACTATCGCTTTAACCGTATTAAATAACACCAGCCTAATCGTCGTGTACTCCAGTAATAAATTTACGTGACCTAAAAATCAAACATTGAAAGTATGCCTTTCATGCGTCTAATTATAACATCTAAAGATAGATTAAATCTCAAATCTAATTAAAACTAAAGTAACACATGTTGACTACGTCATCGTCTTGTAATGAATGTGTTCTTTTGTTTATAAATTCCGTCAATACTGAGTAATTACTAGAACGGTTGCACCCGGCCTTGGTTTATAACAAACTGTTATTGTCCACCGTCTATGAGGTCATAAGGTAAAGAATTACATTAAACTATGCGGTTTGTTAATTAGATTCAAAACAATAGTTCTGTGCGGCCATTGCCTTTAGTAATTATAGCTTCAAAGATGACGTGATCGTTTCTTAAATACTGTTAAATTAACACGCATACAACCGCTTGATGGTAATTCATTACCATCGCCTATAGAAACTCGCAAAACCAAGAGACCGATTCGTGCCCTACTCACTCGTCACAAAAGGAGTCGGTATGCTGCTAGTGCAAGAAGCAAAGATTACCAGTTCTCTGCTGACAGTACAGCTTATCGTTAAAGAGTTTGGTAAATCGACTCATCACAGAAACACAGTAGAAAGTTGTTTGGCTAAAATTTTCTACAAGGTCAAGGCATTGCTTTATTTTGAGCGAAATGCTAAGCTGAAACCGATATACACATATGTATACGTAGAACATAATACGCTTGGGAATAATAGAAAATATATTTATTATGCGCAAGTATTTTCCATTACATAAAGAAAAGAAATATGTAAATGCGTTATGGTATATAATAACCGTTCCACTATATCTTATATTAGTGAAAGATATTTTCATTAAGACATTTCGTTATAGGAGTCATGATACATGGCAGCCATATTTTGGCCATCAGCCATCAACTTTTATTGTCTGCCTCCGGCACACCATTTACAAGCCATTATAATTTTGCAATAAGAGCAGAGATAACGGTGGGTTTATTAAGTTAGGATTCCCTAATCAGACTAACGACATGTTCCTTATTCATCGAATTAATTTTATTATTTTTATGTTTATACTACTACGGTGGCAAACAAGCATACGGCCCCACCTTATGGTAAGTGGTCACCGTAACCTATGGACGCCTGCAACACCAGAGGCATCACTTGCGCGTGCCCTTTAGGAAAGGAAGTGGGAAGGAGGAGGGGGAAGGGGATTAATGTAGATTAGTTAATTTTTGAGCTAAACTAGTAGCACTTGTATTGCGTTTCGCTCGTGCCGCGGTATTTGGAAGCTCGCACACATAACTCTTCCATTCATCGCTTTGGTAAAACAAGCAATCATGAGGTACGGTTATTGCTTGCCAAACAGGCCACAAATATTGGAAAAAATGTGAACAGACACGTTATCGCCTTTTGTAGTAGCAGAGCTTCGCTGATTTCTGCATGAATGTGCCGGCTCGACCGGGGAAGGACTATCCTCTCACAAAATATCGACGTGAAATAGCAGTATGCCTACTGTTTTGTTTCGTTCGGTGAGTGAGAGTGCCGGCGGCCCAATCACCCTCTTTCCCTCTTCCCGCTCCTCCTTCCCACTTCCCATTTCCTTTTTCCTTTCCTAACGCAAGATATGCCTCTGGTGTTGCAGGCGTCTATAGGCTACAGTGACCACTTACTATCAGGTGGGCCGTATGCTTGCTTGCCACCTTAGTTGTATAACAAATAATGTTATATTTTATTTTGCGATCCATATACTACTATCTATGCAAGAAATTACGTCTATCCGTTGCTATGCCACGTAACCTTTAGTTAAATACTAAGCAGAACTGATCAGGTAGGTATCATATGACTAATAAAATAACATCCTAATAAAATGATAATATTGTCAAATCAAAATTATGTCCAGCTTGTCAATTGTATGCACACTGTGCGAGTAGTTAGCAATCTTTAAAACATTTTCATCAGTTTGTTTGACGACAAATTTTCTTGACATTGTATATAATATCACTCGTGGTATATTTTATGACAAATTAATTTCACATTCCTTTACTTTTCTTTTATATATTTTTCAGTAAGAAAAGTCTTAACAGTTTTGATTTAAATCGCTCTAAGAATATTGTGGAATGCTATTTTATTTTACATGGCGCCATGTTTCGTCTGGCATTCTTTAAAAAACATTATACAGTAATGTGTGTACGGATTTTTGTACTACTCAGGTAGCATACAAGTGAGTTAATTTGGTAGTAAACGGTTATTGTAACCTAGGCAGAGTTGTACCTTATCGAAAAATTTTTCGAAATCTATTATTTACGGCAATTCATGGCCGTTTCTCACACGCCATGTGTTTTAAGAGTTGCTATGGATATCTGACTTTAATATTCTGAACTATTTTTATATGGTATCTAAATAACAATAAAAGATGAAAGAAAATATTTAAAAGATAATTTTCTTTTTAAAATACGTATAACAATTTTCATAATTATCGGTATTATTCGTTTTACGGCCTTTGAAAATATACATAATTACGACATACTTATATTTGAAAACCGCTGCTTTAATTATGGTTTACGTTACGTACAGAATCGGATATACTATTCAGACAACATATTGTCTGAACAGTAAGTATATCCCATTCTGTATTTCATGAAACTTCTATATCAATCCGAAGAAACTTCTTGTATTTTTAGGCTTACTTCGGCATGACCGGCAAGATTGCTCAGAACTGTTGCTCTGTTCATCATTTAACGTATTTTTGACAGCAAAGTTGAAAGCTGTTTCCTTAGCCGTGCCGATGAATGACAGACAAAATACATGCGCGGCTTTTGTATTTTGTTATACCCACATAGGTACTTAATACCTATCAGACTTAATACCTATCTCGTATAAGAAAAACATATGATTAGTATTGTTAATAAACATTTGGCGATTGAAAGAGTGGCTGTGAGTTTCTTGCCGGCTTCTTCTCATGATAGCTCTACTACTCGAACAAGGTTCTTCCACCCAAATTTTTATTTCCTCTTATTTATTTTGATTAACATATCAGTTAATTGACGTATCCAAGAAGTGTTTACACATTTTTATGGAAATAAAGATGTCTGACTTCGACTTTGAATAACTATGACTTCGAAATTAAATGTAGGTATAGATATGAGACAATATTTTATAATACCTACTGCATTAAGTCAAGACAAGAAAAATACGGTATGTAAGGTTTCAGTACTGAAACTAGGTTACAGCAAGCTTTGTTTAACACGGATTTAATGTGTTACTTGTACTAAGTACTTTCGAGGGACGAATGCACATATTATAATTACAGTGGACAGCTATCGATGCGCGAATGACACATAAACCATTTCGAATCATTCGAAATAAAATTATTGCGTCATAGAAGTCAAAGTCATTCGAAAATCATTTATTTATATGTCACAAAGTAACACTTATGAACGTCAAAATATATAGGTTAGTGAGTTTACTAAATTACTGAAGATACATTTAAGACTGCGCCGAGCGTAAGACAGATAATGACAGCGCTCGTACGGCACATATTCAAATCGGCGCGCGGCCGCCATAGTAAAATTGTATGGAGGATTTGAAGTGCTTTTTTGATAAATATGTATTTTTATTGTCAACCAATAACTTAAATATTTGGGACGGACAAATTGTAATATAACTATTTATGTTACGTTTAAGCTGTAAAATAGTATAGATTTTTACTGCTATAATCTAAAAATCACGTAACACGAGCTTACGTTTTTGCATTTTGCGTGCAAATTTACGTATATTTGTAGGCGAAAATATTAATTATTTTAAGTTTTTTACACGGAATAATTGTAAACATATTCATTGTTATGGTAAATGTATATTTTATATTTGTATTAAACAAAAAGTGTTGATTTTATTCACTTAACTGTGACCGCCTGTTTTGGCACATTTCGCTCGGCGCAGTCTTAGGTTAATTGCTAGGTTCAGGCAAAGGGGTGAGCCTGTGCTAAGAAACCTGCAAGAAACTCACGGTCACTCTTAAATATAATTTCAGTATTATATATTGCAACTCAGTGAGTCCTTTTCAAATCGATCATCAATAAGCAAACTATATGCTCGCTTACCAACATAGCCGCATGAAAAATCGATTTACCATAGTTGATGTAGATAGACAATATGGTCACAACTTGTATTATGGTCATATACATTACCCTATTTAGGTGTCCTAATATCTAATAATAATGTCCTCCAGATCGAATTTCGGTCTCGGCTAGTTTTAGCTGAGTCTATCTGCGCAGGAGATCATATATGTGCGTAAATCTGCACTCTCTATTCCCTCACTCTCAAAGTGCCATGGGAAGGTAATCCAATAGGACCAAAGAGGGACCATAACCTTATTTGCTTTTCGAGGCACAGGGGTTCGCAACACCATGCCATTGAGAATTTTCAGCACAGTCTAAACTCCTGTTAATTACACAGTATTATTTCATTAACCATAAATTTGTGTGTCTACTTATAAAACTGCTTCGGTGGTAGTGTATAGGTGCAACTGTGCGTGTGGTCTCGAATTTGATAGCCGAGTCGGGCAAACTGTTACAGGACATTTTATTAAGAATCTCTTACTAATTAAAAGAAACAAATAAACATCCCGAAACACAGGTCTCTGATCTAGTTCAGCTAATATTAGGTAAAAAACAGAATTATATTTTTTGGTGTCCAATATTTATACTGTAAATGTTTTCCTTTTGATTAAATATACTTTTAACGTGAATTAGCTACAATAGGTAGACTGTAATATATTTTATAAAGACGTTAAAAACTAAGTACCAATATCAATTATAATATAAACATTTGTATTACATTATTATGAAACTACTCTACATATATAAAACTCTTCCGTTACTGAGTGACTGATAGACAATGCACAGCCGAAATTACTGAACGCAAGAAGCTGAAATTTGGCATGTATGTTCCTTGGAGAGTGTAGGAGAGCACTAAGACAGGATTATTGGAAATTCCACCCTGAAGGGGGTGAAAGGGGTGAAACCCAATATTCACACGGGAACGGGACTTAGGCGGGTGAAACCGCGGGAAAACTACTAGTCGAATATATATTTACAAACGTATTAACAAAAACAATGTGATAATAAAAATACTTTACAAATTAAACACAATATACGGATTTTGTGGCATTGTTTATTTTACTTTAAAACACTTTAATTACATAACTTTGAAGCTCTGACACTGCTATTATTAAACTCTACTGCGATTTTGGAGACTAAGATGGTAGTTGTCTCTCAATTGAGACACCATCTCACTACCATCTTAGTGAACATGGCTGCTGTAAAGCTACAAATGGTACACCTATTATGTGGCAACTAAAATAGCTGGCATTAGTCTTAATATGTATCTATGTATATTTGATATGGGTCTCCCGGCAGGGTCTGTCTGCCTGTTCGCGATAAACTAAAAAACTACTGAACGGATTTTCATGCGGTTTTCACCAATAGACAGAGTGATTCATGACTTTCATGAGGTTTAGGTGTATCATTTGTTAAGGTTTTGTACACACGAGAGAAACTGAGGACGGCCGCTAGCTTAAAAAAATATCTACTTCTTATTCTGGCTATCTCAGTAAGTGTTTAAAAAGATATTCTCGTTAAAATATGTTCTTATGAGTTCTTTGGATAGTAACAAATTAATGCAAAATATTATTTTCTGTCCTACTTAAATAAGAATTTGACTAAAACATTGGCACAAACCCACGCATCTTTTTATTGGTTAATTCTGACGAATGATTTTCATTTTTATACGTCGGAGATGACAGCTTGTTCATATATACTACTTACTAGATTTATCCCGCGGCTTCGTTTGCGTAAATGTAGGTTAGGTTAGATTAGCAACAGTACTTTTTTCTGGATAGAAGGTACCCTATGTCCTTTTCTGTTCCCCTGATAACGTGTATGCGAAATTTTATTATGATTGGTCGAGTAGTGAAGGCGTGAAAGCGTTACAAACAAACTCACATTCGCATTTATAATAAAAGTTAGGATTAACGCGTTTCTGAGGTAAGCACCTATCGATAGCGGGCAGGCAGACATCACTTCAGAATGTTTCGGATTGCGCCTACCTACATATTATCATTAATTCAAAACAGGATGAAGCTGACAGACGCTGGTGTCTTCATTCATCCAAACAAATTACCCGTAAATATTCTACATTTCACCACACAGCAATTATCACAATTTAAATAAATCGCTGGAATATTTTTTACTCTCAATCTACATAATGTGTTTGCACCAAATTTAATGATATGACAGAAAAATGTCGCGGAGCGATGTCAAAATAGCGTTGTTTTATATCGACTGTATTTTACTACAAGTAAACTGGACTTTATTTTTAAAATTTTACTAGCGCATTGACACATTTTAGTGTGTGAACGTTATGTATTGACCATTAATATGTAGCAATGTATTAATGCTGGGAATGTTTTGTTGGGTGTATATTTTGCGATTTGCGACACTATGGACATGATTTCGGGTTTATGATTTATTTATTTTCAAAAAGAACAAGTACAGTTCACTTATATTGAGATTCTATACAATTTAAGTATGTTCTATAAAATACAGTCTGAGTTACGTTAAGAGATGGTACCCTGAGGTTTGACCTGGGAGTGGTGGGCTTCGTGGGCCTGCTCGCCACCCGATCAGCACCAGGTCCGAGAGGCGGCGTGCGTGTTTCCACGCGCGTCTCTGAATCGTGTCTTCGTCCTTCACAAAGGGACAGTAGAGGTAGTGTTTTTATGGGCGAGCCGAAACTTCGGCGGGGTCGCGTTTGCATGTGAAAGCGTTTAGGTTATACAATATAAGCTCTGAAGCTAAACTGTCTCAGTAGTGAGCCCGGGCCTCTTTTCGGTGTGAGAAGGATAAGACCATTACACCACGCTGGCCCAGTGCGTGTTGGCAGACTTCACATATCTTCGAGAACATTATGAAGAACTCTCAGACATGCAGGTTCACGATGCTTTCCTTCACCGTACAAGTAAGCGACAATTCACTAATTAATACGCATGTAACTTCGAAATGTCAGAACTGCGTACCTTGGAATCCAATCCGAGACCTATGTGTGGTACTCCAAAGGCCTATCTAGGCCAGAGATTAATATATATTTTTTTAAATTCTGGTAATTACTAGCACTGTACCACTGGTACTGAATATGGAATATGCAAGCTTTTACAAGTAACAGTCGCTGAGCTTCTTCGAGCAGAGCAGCGATAGCTTAGTGGGGAGACCAACAGACTGCAATGCAGAGGGTCTCGGGTTCGAACCCACGTCGCGCACCTCTGACTTTCGGAAGTTATATGACTTTTCGAAATTATGTGCGTATTGATTGACAATTATCGCCTGTTCTGTGCCTCGGAGAGCACGTTAAGCCGTCGGTCCTGGCTGCCATGAACATCTTGTAACCTTTAGGGTTTACTTTAGGAGAAATGTAGATATATTAGGAAGTACAATGAGAGAAGGTATAACAAATACACTTTTAATGAATTAAGATACAATTAAAAGAGACAATCTTTACTTATAGAACTATAGTCAGGGCGTGGTTCGCTAAAGACTTGCTTCGTGGTCCTTGTACAATAAGGACACTTAGCTGGGAGTGTGAAGCCGGGCCGCAAGCCGCTGCGACTGACGCCGTCCGTCCTTATATAGTGTCGCACCACCGGTCGCGAGAGGTGGCTAGTGACGTGCGCCCGCGTTCGCCGGGCGTCTAGGCGATTATCGTCACAATCTATGGCAGTCGTTATTGGGAAAGTCAGTACTCTCTAATATCCTGACACTGGTCTAGCCTTAGGGTATCGTTAGCCTTCGGGTTGCGGAGGTCAGGTGGCAGCCGCTCCGTGTAAAAACTGATATCCAGTCATATCCGGTTAGACCAGAAAAGCCTACCCCAAGTGAATTGGGAATAATAAAGGCTAAAAGAGAAGAAAAAGTCGCTGAGCTTCTTAAAATAGGTTAGTAATGTTTTTTCTGAATGAAAGGTACCGTATGACCTTTTCTGTACTCCTGACAACGTGTATGCAAAATTTCATGATGATCGGTTAAGTAGTTAGGCGTGAAAGCGCAACAAACAAACTCACATTCGCCTTTATAATACTGATTAGGATTAGTACCTATGCCTTACAATATACTATTGCTAAATACAGCTGTACTTGTAGACGTGTACTTATCGTAATTATTTACATACATACATACATAGATTCACGCCTGTTTCCCAGAGGGGTAGGCAGAGACTACGGATTTCCATTTCCTACGATCCTGACACACTTCTCTGGCTTCATTCACTTTCATCACATTCCTCATACACGCCCGTCGGTTCAAGGTGCTCTTAACCTGGCCTTTGTCCAGAACGCCTCCGATCTGATCAAGAAACGTTCGCCTAGGTCTTCCTCTTGCGACTGTTCCATTCACACTAGCCTTATAAACTTTCTTAGTCAGTCTTTCCTTGTCCATTCTTTCTACATGCCCAAACCAGCTTAACATACCCTTTTCTATTCTTGTCACTATATCCACTTTCATGCCGCATCTCTCTCTAATCTCAGTATTCCTTATTCTATGTTTCAGAGTCACACCACATATATTTCTCAGCGCTCTCATTTCTACAGCATTTATTCTACTCTCATGCTTCTTTTGCCATACCCAACTTTTACTTCCATACATAAGTAACCTCCTCTATGAACAGCCAAACGTGCCTTTTCTGAAACATTTCGACTGTTCATAAAAGCGCGTAGAGCTCCATTCACTTTGTTTCCCGCAATCGTTCTCCTTTCAATATCTCCCTCATGTTTACCATCCCTTGTAAACAAAGTACCCAAATATACAAACTCTTTCACTTGCTCCACTTTTTCTCCATCAATCATAATATTACACATCGTCACGCACTCTTCCTTTTCAAATACCATTACTTTCGTCTTGCTTACGTTTATTTTCATTCCCTTACTCTCAAAAGCACCATGCATAATAGTTACCATCGCCTGCAACTCTTCTGCTGATGACGCAAGTATTACTTGGTCATCGGCATAAAGAAGACATTTGACAAGTAACTCATTCATTCTTAATCCCCATTCACAATCTTTTAAATCTTTTAAACAATTGTCCATGTATAGGTTAAACAGCCAGGGTGACGCTACACATCCTTGTCTAACACCTTTTTCGATGCTAAACCATTCTGTGTAGGTCCCATTTATCCTAACACAAGCTCTGGAATCATCATAAAGAGATTTCAGAGCTCGCGTAAGGGTGCTATTCACTCCATACATGGACAATACCGACCAAAGTTCATTCCTCACCACTTTATCATAAGCCTTTTCCAGATCCACGAATGCGCAATAGACCTTTTGACCTTTGGCCAAAACTCTCTCGGCTATGCTCCGTAAGGAAAAGACCTGATCCGTACATCCCATACCCTTTTGAAATCCCGTTTGTGCATCCCATATTTTCTCGTCGGTTACTTTCACAACCCTTTCAATGAACACTTTCACAATAATTTACCGACGACGCTGAGCAAGCTAATACCTCTATAGCTTTTGCAATCTTGCTGTGAACCTTTTCCCTTGTATAAAGGTACTATGACGGCCTTGCACCAATCACTTGGTACACGGCCGGTATTCCAGCACAAGTTAAAAAGGCGGCACAACTGAGTTGCTATGAGACCCTGTCCAGCTGTCAGCATTTCGACTGTAATCCTATCATAACGACCAGCCTTGCCTAATTTCATGCTTTTCAAAGCTTTCATTATTTCATCCATATTAATAGGGCTTTCATCATTACTACTATCATTATCATTCATTTCGAAACTTTGCCCTTGCCATTCCTCTCTTTCAAAATATTCCTTCCATCGCTTCAGTACGCTCTTTTCTTCATTCAGTAAACTTCCATTCTTATCTCTGATTAATTGTAAATTTATTTACATTATTATTATTGTGTATCTTGGTATAAATCTGTATAGATTTGTACCAAAATACACAATAATAATGTAAAATACACAAATCGGCACAATAAATAAAATCTATCCTCGTTGTAATATTAGTATAGAAATACTAATATTGCAAAGAGGAATGATTTGACTTTCTGTTTGATTGTAAGAATTTCATTCAAAAACTACTCAACCGATTTTAAAAATTCTTTCGCCATTAGAAAGCTGTATTATCGCCGAGTAACATAGGCTATATTTTATTTTAAAAACGAGTTTAAATCAGAACCTGGCCTTTTTTTACGCGAGCGAAGCCGCAGGCTGAAGCTAGTTGTTATATACAGTTGTACTTGTAGACGTGTACTTATCTTAATTATTTACATTATGATTGTGTACTTATGTACAAATATATCACAGTTATATTTGGTGTTGCAGCCATCATTTAATTAGCGCAGTGCACTCTTGTCAATAGTCACGAGACACGGACAGACAGTCATAGACACGAGGTGTTTGTTACTGAGGTTTTATTACTCATATGATAATAGGTTTGATATCATTTCTTTTAGCAAACACGAGTACTTTTATTACCTAGTTAAGTATTTTATTTGAATGTTTGTAAAGTCTTCGGTCGAGTAGTTTAGGCGTGAAAGCGTAACAAACAAACGAAAATTCTCATTTATAATATTAGTTAGGATTAGCGGCTATTGGTAACTATTTCTATAGTAATTGTTTTAGTGGTTCCAGAGATGACGATAGAAATATTACATTCGCAATATCGCAGCTGCTTGCCCTGTTCTTGTATTAACAGTAATGATTCGCATTGTTCTTTAAATATAAATACGATACAATTACCTTTTATAATAATTCACATTTTATAATTTATAATTTTATAAAAAGAAAGGATTAATTAAGGCACTAATGCCTTAATTAATAAAACTTTGAAATACATATTACATTGCTTTGTTTATTTTAAAAGAGTTGGTTTTTTTATGTGATAACATAATTTTGATAATATTATACTTTATTACTGTAAATAGCTTAACTATTTAATTATCAAATCTATTTAGATTTAAAATTACGCTTTCCCTGAGGTTTCGGTTGCTTTTCAGCAGCCATGTTCACGGGGAGATATTATTAAGCATTTCTTTTTTATGATTATATATGTAAGTCAACTCCCGCTCTAAGTATAAATCCTGTATCGCAAAGGACTTTACAAACATTCAAACAATGGACACAAAGAACATCTAGACTCGGAACAACCATTTATGTTTGCAGTCGAATTAAGTAGAAATTTACGCAATCCCATAGTATACTATACAGCTGTTCTACATGTTGTAAGCTTTAAACATGACTATACGCAGCGCCAGTCACCTGTACGGTCCGCAGTTTCTCGACAACTCGAAAGGTGTCGACCGGGTATCTAATTTTAGCCGAGAACACACGGCAACGTACTGGATTTGCTTATACTGCAGACTTAGCTAGACAGGTGGCACCGGCATCGTAAGATTATCGACATTCATATTTTTATCGCATCCTATAGATACAAAATATTTACTCTACACCTAAAGAAGATCTAAACATCTTTATTTAAAAATAATATTTACATAACTCGATTAATTAAGCCACCCAAAAATGTTTCGCTGTACATTTCGTGACATAAATTAATATTAATTTCTGTTCAAATGTCAAGATTTCAAGAGTTTTGACCATTAGTTCTTCATCATCCAAGCCTACGCGTATTACAACATTCATCTTTAAAAACAAAAAGATAAATATATTACTACGGCCAATATAACTTTGTTAATGGTCGGTAGATATTTAAAGTTAATTAAAATGTAATCATGCCAAATAGGGCCGATGGTAACCATATAAGTTGTTCTATTTTAACTCGATACTAGATCGTTTCATTTATGCGTAAAAGCCAGTCTGTATTTGGATACTTTTTTGTTTAAGCCTATGCCAGAGATATATGTAATTGGAGATTAAAAATTCTATGTTTTTCTCTTTAGATTAAGTAGGTTATCGCCTAAAATGGTTCAGCCGTTTTGACGTCAAGCAATAAAAACAAACAGACACAGATCCCCATGTTTAGTATTGGCGTAAAGTAAATGCATCAGTTAGGACTAAATAAATTGAGTGGCCGCGGTCAAAGATTACATAATGCCATTAACGTAAGAAATAGAACGCATGCGCTTGCGCACACGTGAATGACTCAAGTACACGTCGAGCCACATGCAGATCTTGGATTGAATTGGATTGAAAAAGTTAATTGGAAGTAATACTAAAAATAGATCAATTGATAGAGAAATAAGCATTTGGCAATGTTTCTCAAATTACAGTTAATATTCTTCATACAGAGTTTTACAGTTCAGTAACGAAATAAATTGGCATATATATATTTAATGGTATAAGTATGCACAATGTAAGTTATGTGCAAATGATATGATATTCGTGGGTTCGAACCCACGTCGCGCACCTCTGACTTTCGGCAGTTATATGACTTTTCGAAATTATGTGCGTATTGATTGATAATTATCGCCTGCTCCGTGCCTCGGAGAGCACTTCAAGCCGGCGGTCACGCCTGCCATGAACATCTATGGCAGTCGTTATTGGGAGAGTGTCGACACAAAAGATCCTACTGGGTCCTGTTTTCACAAAAAGGTTTCTTTTAAATGCCAGGTGTTATATATTTAATAACGTATAAATAAAACATAGATAACTGAGTTATTAAACGTCTTTTATACAATATTATATATAAAATGCAATTTGCCACAAAACCAGCATTAATATTCTCTAAGGTTTCACAATCGACCTCACTTCTGAATTCGCTGTGAAATCTACATCTACATGTTAACATAGACTTCGAATTGACATGTGAGTTTGACATGAAGTCTTTACATAATAGCACGGCTGTCTAAATGGGGAAGGTCTGTCTGAAGAGTTCTAAAACAACTTCTTGACTTTAAGTATTCGTGTTCTTCGTTACACTATTTTCTCTCAGTCGGTCGCTCAGCATAACAATGATGCTCTCATTGAAACCTGAATGGAAATTATTTCAAGCTTGTTTTTATTCAAATGTTGAGTTGAGAAACTACATATAAATAAATTGGTATCCAAGTCACGTACCTAATTACATTTAAACATAAACTGGACCGTTTTATAAATGTCTAATTACAAGCCTTTTACGGTGCTTGTTAATGTAAGAGCTTGAAGTCGGCCGATTTTTTCTTAAGCTGACACAAAAAGCGATTTATAGTTGTACTTTACCAGGTCAACGATTACCTTAATTGTAGCCTTCGCACACAAGTTACTTTTATTCATAAAATACGCATTTTGGTGAACGTAAGCTGAGAAATATTGCCGAGAATGCTGCTAGTTTGAGCCGTCCTCGTACTTGTAAATATCGCTTTTTAAGATTGCGCCTAGCGAAATGTGCCGAAACCGGCGGTCACAGTTAAGTGAATAAAATCAACACTTTTTGTTTAATACAAATATATAATATACATTTACCATAACCATGAATGTGAACGGTGAATTACGCCGTGTAAAAAACTTAAAATAATTTATATTTCGCCTTCAAAATTACATAAATTTGCACGAAAATTGCAAAAACGTAATTTCGTGTTACGTGGTTTTTAGATTATAACGGTAGAAATCTATCCTATTTTACAGCTTAAAGGAAACATGAATAGTTATATTACAATTTTTCCGTTCCAAATATTTAAGTTATTGGTTGACAATAAAGATACATATTCATCAAAAAAGCACTTCAAATCCTCCATATAATTTTACTATGGCGGCGATTTGAATATGCGCCGTACGAGCTCTGTCATTATCTGTCTTACGCTCGGCGCAGTCTTAAGCGCCGGGTAATAAAAGTATTAAGTAGTATTTATTTTGTTAGAATAGGCATTAATGTAATAACTACTGGATGTCCAAGTTAATAAATAAATAAATGCGATTGATCCCCATAACTACCAGTTTAGAGTGGCGTTAGTAAGAGCTATAAAAGCATTGTAAAATTAATGCAAATTTTCTTAATTAGATTGATCCCAAACCTTACATTCTATTGAAATTAAACCACTATATACGGATTTTATCGCGTTGTTTATTTGACACTTTATTACATAATTTTGAAAATTTTTACACTACAATTACTATTAAACTTTACTAATTTTTAAGCTAATTATACTGTTATTAAAACTATTTAGATTTGATTTAATTTTACACTTTCCCCAACGTTTCGGTTGCTATTCAGCAGCCATGGTCACGGGGAGACTAAGATGGTAGTTGTCTCAATGTTCCAGTGTCGTTATTTCAAAGTACCCGAACATAATTTAATCATTGGTGTTTCTATTTACGCAGAATGAGCTCAAAGTATCATGAAGTCTAGCTGTGGTTTGTTTCTTCTTGGGTTTGACTATTTGTATTACTGGATCCCAAGCTGGTGGTACATTATATACATTTTTACATTATATATATAAACAACGCGATAAAATCCGTATATAGTGGTTTAATTTCAATGAATAATATTCACGTAAACAGAAGACAATCTTACATTCTATGTTATTTATTTTACCAATTTACCAACTTCAAAAATAGTTTTATTTTGATACGTTTCAATGTAGAAAGAAACTCGCCTAGATCCTTAGAGACGTATCCCTATAGCGGTGTATAATTTGTTAAAGGTTTGTATAAATTGGTTGAAATATGACGATAACTGATGAAAATGTCGGAAAAGACCTGGTAGCTTTCATCGAAAACGCTGCCTAATCCCTTTGAGATAGATAGATGTTCGAAGCCGGGTCGCTGGTACCTAATATAATTGAAGATGTGCAGTCAGTATTTAAGTATTTAATATTATTTTTTTGCTTTTGTGCTTATCTGTAATCAGTTCGAAATTATCAGCAGATTTATTCTGTGTCGTTTCATGTTGAAGAAGCTCCTCGGTACGAGATCCCTCATTCTTCACCATCTGCCACCAAGTTGTAGAATATCATGGCGTTTTGTATATTAGTCTTTTAGTGTAGCTGATAGTTCTTAACGCGGCAGCTAAGTCAATTGGCAGATTTTCTAGCCGCATTTTATTTTTAATTTCTTCTTAACAGTTCTTATGGTCAGAGCTTTATGGATTTGTGTGTTGGTGATGAACTAGGGTGCATTTCAAATGGTTAAATGTACCATTTTGCAGCTTTTGCATTATGTTTATATTGGAGTCGCTAGCACTTTCCCACAGCTGTGCGCGATACAGCCATATTGGCATTTTGGTTTTAGGATCAGTTTGTATATCAGCAGTTTGTTGTCGATCGACAGTTTGGAGTTACTTACCCTCAGCCAGCCACCTATTTAATTTACAACAACGAATTTCATTGGCAGCTGTAGTATTCTATATCAACAAGTAATCATTTATAGTTAAACAGCATCGACAGAATGCCTAGTGCAAGTTTGTTTTACGTTAACGCGAGCGACACGTTTATGACGTTCAGAGCTCCGATTGGCCCGCTCCCAGCTCTTAACCAATCAGAGAGCCAAATGGGGTAAACGCTTCGATCGCGTTAACGTAATATAACTGGCACTAGGCACCTAGATTGTAGCTCGCCTTTACGCATTCTATTGTTTACTTGTTGTATTTAAATAGATAGAAGTAAATAAATACTACTGTATTAATGACACTGGTTATAAGTCTTACTAACTTTAAATTAATTATGTCTAATTCGAAGAAATCATTAATTAAACTGTTTTATTATTATTATCTACGCAGTGCTGTCGTTGGTCTGTGATTTGTTTCCTGCCAGCGGGTTGTGCTTTATGCCTCGTTAATCTATCATGGAAGTGTTTACAATAACTGTGTTTCATAAATACTGTATTCGATTTCGATCCATTTCTACATAAATAAAAATCAATTGCCACATTTATATGTGGCAATTTATTTTTATAATCATTTAATTACGGCGTCATAAGACGGAGCGGACGGAGGCTCGACCGATTTGGTTATTATTTTTTGTTGTGTTCGTAATTGGCAGGACAAGGTTTCTATGAACGAAAATTTGCGAAAAATCTGCGAGGAATGTCGAAAATTTAAATAGAGAAAGAATATTAACTTTCTGATATTGAATTTAATTACATGAAATGTATTTTTGTAAAGATTGACAGGACAAAGACTGTCGGGTCAATAAGTTATAAATATAACTAACCCGCAGGTATCCTGTGTAAAAGTATAATAATGACTTTGAAACTTCGCATATCCAATAACACTTAACCTATTGAGTTGCAGCGGCACACTGGCGGTTAGACACAATACGTTTTCAACTATATCTGGCATCATGTCAACCATTGACAGATTAATAACTTAACCAAAAAGCAGTTTGTCCGACTTAGGAATCTAATATCTTTACGCATAAAAATACGTCTAACATTTGCTTCCAGCAATATAAATTAAATATGGCATACCGATTATAAAACTTTCACAATAGAATTATATGAGCCATCTTACATCGGATCATCGGATACATCCCTTTGAGGCTTTTATGCCTATATAGTGGCTTACTTCATTTCTTTAGTTTACTTCACTGATTGTGAAGAATTAGAACAGATACATGAATATATTTTCGTTACTATTTGATTTGCAATGGCAAAGAAGTATCGTTGGTACAATCAATGGTGGTAAAAAGATATTTTGCTAAGTATGTTTAGCATAGTAAAAGCGATGCATAACCTGATATGTTTACCATTATATTGGTACTTATAGACAAGTTATCGTGATTACATTTTAGACAGCATACTTGTAATCCATTAGCGGATACATATCATCAGCATTCTGAACATACTACAAGCAGACCCAGTGACGAAGACTCAATAAAAATGCGACCAAATAATCCACCTTAAAGACAGCTAAGTATTACTGCTAGAGCTTCAAGCCAACAACTGGCTGGAAACGATTAAAGACTGAAGAAAGTGGCGTTCTCGCGTATCGGCGGCCAAGACACACTTTGGATCTTTAGGCCAACAAAACAGTAATAGTAGTAGTGTATCAGACAATTCATAAATTAAAGAGAAAAACCAAAACAACAAAATTAAAAAGCGTGATAATATTCCGCTACATCGTCCTCAATTGACAACGTGCCCCGAAGACTGACAGTATTGCCACGTTGAATGACAATGCTTATTCTTTGTGCTAAGAAAATACCAGCCCTCTGGTCACGCGAAGCGTCGATCAGCCACTTGGACCCGATGGCTCCAGTGTTTCGATACCAAACGACTCAAATATGTACTCACCAAAAAGGTTTTGATATTTGCGCCGTTTGAGCGTCTTCGCTGATGCAGCAGCACCGCCAGCACAACCCGCTGTGCTAGGAAGATGTGATGGCGCGAGGGTTTTGACACAAATTGCGTTCCACACTTAGGGCCTACCCATTTTCCATGGCAGTAATGACATACCGTCGTCGCGTACTAAGCCATAAGGTTCTGTAGCTGAGCTGGAACGCCAGCAGTTACAAGAGACAGAATGAGTTTTTTTTAATGTTATAGTACGTAAACGAGCAGACGGGTCGCCTGATGGTAAGCGATTACCGCCGCCCATGAACACCTACAACACCCGAGGAGTCACAAGTGCATTGCGTTCCATTTAAATTTGTCCTCACCAGAAGGGGGGACGGGGGACGGTTGGGCCTCCGGTACCCTCACCCACTCGACGAAACACAACGCAAACGCTATTTCACGCCGGTTTTCTGTGAGGCCGTGGTATGACTCCAGCCGAGCTGGCCCATTCGTGCTGTAGCGTGGCTCTCCCACGTTTATGTTATTGAGGTTGGCATGTCGTGATATACAACCAGCAATCCTGCTGCAGGAGCAGCGATAGCTCAGTGGGGAGACCAATAGACTGCAATGCAGAGGGTCTCGGTTTCGAACCCACGTCGCGCACCTCTGACTTTCGGAAGTTACATGACTTTTTGAAATTATGTGCGTATTGATTGACAATTATCGCCTGCTCCGTGCCTCGGAGAGCACGTTAAGCCGTCGGTCCCGGCTGCCATGAACATCTATGGCAGTCGTTATTGGGAAAGTCAGTACCCTCTAATATCCTGACACTGATCTAGCCGTAGGGTATCGTTAGCCTTCGGGTTGCGGAGGTCAGGTGGCAACCGCTCCGTGTAAAAACTGATATCCAGTCAAATCCGGTTAGACCAGAAAAGCCGACCCCAAGTGACTTGGGAATAATAAAGGCTAAGAGAGAAGAAGACTGCTGCTGCATGAAAGACCATGGTGACCAAGACTGTCGACGGCTATTCATAAATGTATACAATATTAGAAGTAAACAAATTACGCGTACGTTAACCGTCTAACAATGTTCAGTAGGAGACAATGGCTGTCAAAGAGCGAATTGTTTAAATTAGAACTTCCGACGCGAAGAGGTCGCGCTCCGAGCCTTTCCTTGTTGCATCGCGCATCCTTTATTTGTTCGATTCGTTTGTTTAATAAACGTGTGACAAGGTGGTCACTGGACTCCGTGCGTCCATAAACTATGTATTATTAGGATTTACTACCTCGAATATACGTACACTAGACTTTGTCCGTGGCTTCGCTTACGTAAAAGTAGGCTAGGTTAGGTTATATTAGTAACAGTACTTTTTCCTGAATGAAAGTAGCATGTCCTTTTCTGTAACCCTGGCAACGTGCATGCAAAATTTCATGACGATCGGTTTAGTAGTTAAGCCGTGAAAACGTAACAAACAAACTCACGTTCGCATTTATATTATTAGTTACGATTCTATCTACATTTATATCCCTAACCTGATTTGATTGTAATCATTATCACTATCAAAAGCTTTCCCTACATTTTTTTTAATATAAGTAAATACTGTTTTAATTAAACGTTTAAAACTATTAAAAATAACATTTCTTCGCCTCTTGTAACATCATACTTTTGTAGTTGTTATATATTAATACTTCACGGTCGATTATGTACTCTATAGCTGCACCCAGTTTTATTCACGACTAGCTTCTGCCCGCGGCTTTGCTCGCGTCAAAGTAAGTTACGCTATATTAGTAACAGTAATGTTTATAAATAAAATATAGCCTATGTTACTCGGTGATAATATAGCTTTCTAATGGTGAAATAATTATAAAACCGGTTGAGTAGTTTTTGAGTTAAATCCTTACAAACAAACAAACAAAAATCTAATCTTTTCTCTTTATATGTACATATTATTAGAGTGATATTATATAGCCACCTCAAGAATAGGGCCGATTATAAAAAGTCCTTTTAAACCCGATTGGAAGTTCCAGAGATTATATTATATTAGTATTGAAATATTTTCAGTTGAGGTGTGTAATACTCACAATTCTTTACATATATACCAGTTCTATGTAATCTAATAGGGAAGCGAGCCTTTTGTTATTTGCCGAGTAAAATGCCAGACAGAGCAAGTAAAAAATCTCTATATCTCTCTCTTTCCGATCTTAAAACCGTAACTTATGTTTTGTGTTAACTGCACGGATGGCGTAGTAGTCGGCTCGCCACTGCCACTGCGTCGAGTGTTATGGGTTTGATTCCCACACGGGACAAAAATTCGTGTGTTCCACAGATAGTTGTTCCGAGTCTGGGTGTTTTTTGTGTCCGTTGTTTGAATGTTGGTGAAGTCCCTCGCGACACAGAAATTATTCCTAGTGAGGAAGGAATATTTCCTAGGAGCCGTCTTTTAAAAAAAAACTTATAAAACCTTTTGTACTAGACCGTAATCATATCTAGCGGGTCTAAAAAGACAATCATTACTTTTATCTAGTGGCGTAAATGCGCGCACGCAATTGTGGATCATAACATCCAGAGTTCTATTCTCAGTTGGTATTTTTTTACACTAATGTCGGAAAATTTTGTATCTCAATGAAATTTCTGTTTAACCGGCAACCTGCGATTTTTCTAGATCATCTGTCAATACAGCTTCGCATAAACACTTTTGACAATTGAAATGCAATAACATCAAAATTATTTTGAATATTCAGAGCGTAAAATGTATTTCGTGCAAAATTACCGTTTAACAGAATATAACTGAACTAGTCGTGCCCGCGGTTTCACCCGCGTTTGTGGTTACCGTGCCATCCCCGTGGGTCGTATATTATATAGCCTATAGATTTCCTCGATAAATAGGCTATCCAACACTAAAAGAATTTTTCATTTTGAAACAGTAGTTCCTGAGATTAGCGCGTTCAACCAAACAAACAAACTCTTCAGCTCTATAATATTAGTATAGATGTATTCTGCATGTTATGTACGGGCTGCTAATTCATGACAGAATTTATTTCGCCTTTCATTCAAATCTGTTCAGTGTCTTGAGAACATTGAGTCATTATAAATCGTATGTCCGCTGTACCTAACCGTTTTGATTCAAAGGTTGAAAATGTTATTAAATTTATAGGAGACGCCTTTGTATCCCTGAAGTGTCTTTTCAGCTATATTAAGGTTCTTATGAGGAACGAAACCTGTTCTGGGTAGAATGGGTTTTGCTATTATCGCGAATAACCTAATATAATTTATAATAATATCAGCCCTGTATTGAACTCTCCTATTGCTGGGCTAGGCCTCTTCTCAGTGTGCGACTGGTTAGGCCATAGTCCACCACGCTGGCCCAGTGCAGGTTGGCAGACTTCACATATCTTTGAGAACTCTCAGTCATGCAGGTTTCCTCGGGATGCTTTCCTTCGCCGTTAAAGCTGATAATTTACTATTTACACACATCTCATTCATTTTTAATTTATACACACACATAACTTCAAAAAGTCGGAGATATTTTATTTTAGTGGTTCTCGCTTCTTATATTTGCACCCTTTTACATGCACAAGCAAAATGTACACCGGACAAATACATAATAATATGTAATATTATTTACCACAAATTTTAGGGTGAACATTATTGTCCAATTAATTTATTGAATTACCCACTGCACGACGTTAATACTGAATATTATGACATAATTGTATACCCACTAACAAGAGGCATTGCGTCATATACGTAAATTTATTAAACCTTCTAAAATGGCGGAAACTGTATCTTCAAACATCAGAAACGCAAGTAAAACATCCGTATATTCGACCAAAATATTAATTTTTCGACGACCATTTTTGGATCCGATCCATCAAGAGTTAATATGAAATGCATCCGCTTATCTTTCCACGTCAATTGACAAGCGAGTGAAGTGGCTACTACATTTTTAATTAGTCGAACGCCATTATCGATTTTGATGCATTACTTGAGTGCCCACGCATTCGCCTGTAGCTATGTTGGTGCCAAATCGCGCATTTCAATAATGGCTTAGGATTGAAGAAAGATAGACTGCACTGATGACAAATCAGTGAACAGTGGTTTTAGTGGTTGCAAGGCCGCGGCCACTGCGCCGAGTGGGCTTTAAATCCCACACGGCACTTTCATTTGTGTGATCCACAAATGGTTGTTCTGGGTCTGGATGTTCTTTGTGTCCGTTGTTTGAATGTTTGTTAGTTGTAGTTGTATCTTATGTGGGTCCAGTCAGTGCAGACCGGCGACACTTCGACCCAGTGGGATCTTTTGTGTCGACACTCTCCCAATAACGACTGCCATAGACGTTCATGGCAGCCGGGACCGACGGCTTAACGTGCTCTCCGAAGCACGGAGCAGGCGATAATTGTCAATCAATACGCACATAATTTCGAAAAGTCATATAACTTCCGAAAGTCAGAGATGCGCGACGTGGGTTCGAACCCGAGACCCTCTGTTTTGCAGTCTATTGGTCTCCCTGGACTGTTTGAATGTTTGTTAAATCACCCGCGATACAGGATTTATTCCTAGTGCGGGAGTTGTTTTTTTAAAGCTTTTTTTAAGTTATAGAGTAACTTGGAATTACGTTCAAACGTGGAGAATATCATAGCCGAACACTATAGTATTGTTGAATTTCTTTCTAAAAGAAGCTCTGTGCTATTAGCATGGATCCTGTAAAACTATGTGGCTTGGGTGAGTAACATAGCGAAACTTTTTTCAATAAAAAACATGCGACTGAATGTCTTGTGTTGCCAGCGCAACAAAAACAAAAAGTTCCTTGTCTGCGGCAAGTATAGTGTACTGTATTATTGTCGTAAATTAAGACAATAATTTGTAATTTATGCGGTCAAAAACGAGAAAAATTTACTGCGTCGTAGATCCCGTGACGTCGGTCATAAATGTTACTTCTTGACCAAATTGATAAATGATTTCTGACTTTGACTTTGTCCTGAGGTTCTAGATTCACACTGAGAAGAGGCCTGTGCCCAGCAGTGGGACAGTTTAATACAGGGCTGATATATTATTATATATTCGATTCCCACCTCGGGAATAGTGTTATTAGATTTTTCTGTTAGGAAATCGTTATTAGTTGAACAGAGGCTGGCAATGTGATATAGATTCATTCAGATAAACAGTATGACGATATGTAGGTGTGTAATCAGATCTCTCTTTAGGGTCTTATGCCCAATGTAGCCTATGTCATAAATCCATAATGCAGACTTACTTAGTTTTTTTACGCAGTTTAACTAAAGCATAAACGGTTTACTTATCAGTGCGTAGTGCGAATTGCCGAACGTGACTACACATACACACATACACACATAAATATGACTAATAGCGCAATAGGTAAGTGGACTTCCCTACGACTAATGTGTTGTGGTATTGGTTCGAATTGTACACAGAACAATAATTTGTGTGACCTACAAATAATAGATGAGTCTGGGTTGGAATACGCCCGGATCTTACGACGGTTGCCTATCATCAGACGAGTTTTGTATTGATAATCACTTTCTATTGCAATAGTTAGGTGGGCAATCTGAGGCTGTGTGGTTCGTTCCCCTCTTACCAATTATGTTCTTACATTGAATTTTTGCTCAGAAGCGTCTAGTTCTTGTTCTTCTTGTCGTATCAACAGTCAACTCAAAATATCAAATCTGCTTTGAATAAAATGTGGCCATTTCAATAGCGGGTGGACTGGCCGCGTTAAGATCTTCCTTGGAGCAGGTGATCGGGCACAAAGGGCACACTAGTAGGTGACATCGACTGGACTGGATCACCGCAGTCACATGCAGTAAGGCTGGGATCCCTGAATCCCCATTTGCACATATTTTGCCTACAGCGCCCAACCTGAGTGCGAAGGTGATTTAGTGACTTCCAAAGCGCCTAGTACAATTCAATGTCATTCTATACTACACTAGATGTGTCCGCGGTTTCACCCGCGTTTATGATAACTGCGCCGCCCCAGTGGGTCGTAGCGTGATGTTATATAGTCTCTAGCCTTCCTCGATAAATGAGCTATCCAACACTAATGCCTGCGGCTTGTGTGCTTTTTTTAATGCATGGTACTCATCGTCCTTTTTGCACCACTGACAACATGTATACCAAATTTCATGATGATCGGTTGAGTAGTTAAGGCGTGAAAGCGTAACAAACAGACAAGTTAGAATTTCGTCCGCGGCTACGCTCGTGTAAATGTAGGTTAGGTTAGTAACAGTACTATGTCCTGGATAAAAGGTATCCTAGGTCTTTTTCTGTTCCCCTGACAACGTGTATCAAAACGGCAATCCGAAGGTGCGTGATGCGTTCCTGTCTTCTCAATTATTTTATTCCATTGAATTAACAGCTAGTACAATTCAGTACAAGTTCTATACGATAATATATGTCGAAACACAAAGGAACAGTTTTAGAATTGCTTTTATAAGATAATTACACAACTATATGTTAATTTTCGCTTAATAAAATTAGTAAAAAGTTCACTGTATTACTAGATTCATGATTATAACGGGACTCACAGTCAACGCTCTGTCTCACGATATGTTGAATGTTACATCATGAATGTTGCTTTCAATATTATATTTCAGACACGAATTTGAAGGATTGAAATTGATACTATAATGCTTAGTCGCGTGAGGATATTAATTAATTCAAAATCAATTTATGTTTGATTTAAATGTCCCTTGGTTCAGTGGCTTAAGCGAGTTAGTTTGAGTATACATACATAGATTCACGCCTGTTTCCCAGAGGGGTAGGTAGAGACTACAGATTTCCATTTGCTACGATCCTGACACACTTCCCACACACACACTTCGCACTTCCTACTTTGAGTATATAATACCACATTCGTGGAGATATTATAAATATATCTAACAGAAATAATAGTCTTGAGGGCGATATTTGGACTGCTCCGCAGTGGCCTGAAGTTGGACTCCACGCCCCGAAATATTGTTAGTTATGTGCGTATTCAATTGTTAGACATATCAACCTTGTGTTGTGTTCCTTATGTTGGGTTGTTGGTCTTCTAAGGAGGTGTTTTGCCATGCCGAGGTAATGTTCGTTTGTTATGTTGGCAGCAAAAAAGAAAACGCTATGTTTTCTTTTTTAAAGGACGGCAGCGCAAGATTTTCTCCGTATAGAATAGTCTATGGTAACCACGCAATATCAGGCGAGCTATATGCTTACCTGTTTCCTTGTTTCAATAAATAACTTACTCACTGCCAACTATATACGGATCGTATATATACTAAAGAGAAAATCGTGATGCTTTGGAAGACTTTCTAAACGATGAACCAAAAAACACTTCGCCTGCCCGGGAAAACGTAAGGCTGGAATTTTATGATATCCCGCAAACGCGATATTGGAATACTCATTGTATATGTTTACTCATTTCAATTATATCACTTCAATCGGTATAATATTTATCATGACATGACAGTGACTGAATTTCGCAGGACTACCGTTCATCAATCACTCGATAAAACGCAAATAACTCAGAAACAAAGCAATGTAATCCGTGACTTCCTTTCCACGAATTTTGTTTGTAGATATCTGAATATTTGATGTCAGAATGTCGTCGAATCGAATGGCATCGAGCGTCATCCGTCATCGAAATCTTGTTAAAAATGCGAGAAACTTCTCTGTACATTTGCCAACTAGTCTTTAATGGGTCCGAGACGTAGAATGGATCACGCAGATCGTTCATGTTCGTGAATAAGTTACCATTTAGAAAAATTTACGTCTTTACAAACCTCGGAGAACATGTAAACGGCATCATAACGCAGTCGGCTAGGTTGTCATGAAAATTTATGATTATGAATTCAAAATGGGTTCAACGGTTTAGCCATGAAAGAGTAACAAACAGACAGAGTTACTTTCGCATTTATAATTTTAGTATGGTTTAGCACTTAGAAGATCGTCGTCCGATACAATGTAAGAAATATTAAACTGACTACAGTTTTAAGTGCTATTACAAAACATTGCGAGCGAACTGATCTATTAAAATCTGAGTTTATAATCGATAATAGCTAATAGCCTCATTATTGAAATATGAACTAAATTACTATTACATTATATCGTCGATACAGCGCATGCGCAGATATATGATAAATCTAGCTGTTATTAAACTGGCTTATATAGCAGATCATTTCAATTGCAAAACCATATCATAAAAAGATGAAGAGCTATATTCTTACCAATTCATAGTAGTTCTAGTTTTACCGAAACATCCTGAGACTTTGACTTTAAATATCAGAAATGGTCTTATTTCTGCCCAAGTGAATCTTATAAATAACCTTTGGCCTCCAGCCTTAAACCGATGACCTTCCGTGACGATCGTAGAAAGGAGTATAACTGCCTTTAACAAATGCATATGCTTAGTGTTCTACCCTATTATTCTCTCACTGATTCTAAATAAAGAACGAAATCTCTAAATACACACGCCGTCATTCTTCAGGAATTGGCACTCTACAGAATGTACTGATGAGCTAAAACAATAAATAGCGTAGTTGACTTCTTTGAATGTCTTTCTTTTTTCTTTCTTTCTTTCTTTCTTTCAATGAAATATTTTTTGTGGAATATTCTGGGTGCCTATTAAATAAGCGGACCCAGCATAAGCTGGGATTAATAATCGCTAGGAAGAAGAAGATTCTGGGTGCCTAGTGTGAGTTGTCTTTACGTTAACGCGATGGAAACGTTTACCGCGATTGGCTCTCTGATTGGTTAAGAGCTCGGAGCGGGCCAATCGGAGCGCTGAACGTCATAAACGTGTCGATCGCGTTAACGTAAAACAAACTAGCACTAGTTTGTTTTCTTGTTTGTTTGTTACTACTACAGCTATCAATTTATTACGTCATAACTCAGTAGTGATTTCTTTGTTTAAACATTGATCTCAGTAGTCCTGCGGGTCTACCGTGAAAATGTTTTTACGCAATGACGTGCCGAAACGAATTACGAAAGAAATAATAAGCATATACCTACCATGAAAACACTTCGGATTTTTTAGGACGTACAAATGTCATACAATGATATTCATGACGAATGTCGGCGCAATTGATGTTTTATGTTAAGAATAAGCACGAATGAACGTACGCAATTGCGTATAACGCGTTTCACGGTAGACCCCCTGTTTTCTCGAATTATTGTAATAAAAGTAGTTGTATTTCGAAAGAGCATTAAAGCAAATCACATTTTGTAAGCGGCGTGTAAAAATACGTGGCGTGCTAACTCTATACTCACTGCCATAATATTCAGTATATTTAACGTTAATATAAGAAATAGATAATAAAAAGCCAACTACTCTATTTATTATAGCTACAACATATAAAAAAAAAGAAACCAACGAAATCTTTACAACAAAGGACGTCATTCTTCAGCTCATGACACTTATCAAAAACTATACCAAAGTGGGACCAAAGAAACTTAGTTAAATGCCTCCAACGGAGACCACGGTAGACGGCATGTTGTGCCTGTCGCGTCACGAGAACTGCCCATGGGACGAGGCCCTGAAGTCCGCCGAAGTCAACTGGACCGGCCTTCAATACACCTGTCTGAAAGTGCTTCATCTATACTGCAAAGTCTTCGAGAAAGAAGATGTACTGGATATGGTTATCAGGTGAGATTGTCCTGTGGATGTTGCTTTTGTCCAGATTCTTTAACCAAATTTTCTGCCAGTAATGGTGAGACAGTAGGAAAATGATTAAGTTTATGTTACTAATAAATAAATTACAAATGATATGGACTTTATCAATAATTATCTTTATTGGCTTTATCGATAATGTAAGTTTATCAATACCTGAATCATTAGGACAAGCTCCTTACATATTTTTCAATGTTTTGGGTATTTTCAGCAAACCTGGTTTAAAGAAACTGGTATTTATTTAAAATACATTCTTACATCAATAATAGGATAGTTACCTGTGATTGGTTTTGTATATTATTTTACACACAATAGCAATAAAAACAAAACTGTTTGTAAAAATTTTTTTTTATAATAATCATCTATCACATACACACAACATCATCTAGCCTAAACTAAGCAGAGCTTGTACTATGGGTACTAGATAATAGATAAACATACATATATACTTTTTTTCTATATACATACATATTATACATAGAAACACCCAGACCAAGACAAACATCCATGTTCATGGACACAAATGTTTGACTTGTGTGGGAATCGAACCCGCGACCTCAGGCGTGGCAGTCGGTATTTATTGAAATTGTTTGCAAAATGAGGGAGTAAATAATATTTTAAATTCGAATATAAGATTAAGTAGTAGTATCTCGCTATATCCCTCTGACCACTGTATTTAGATTACGTCATAGTTTGTATTGTGCATGCGTTTTCTGACATTTGAAATTTTTCACCTACTAGCAGAATTGAAACGTTTTATTTTATATATTTTTGAGTAGATTGCAATAATTATTTGTATTAGAGTCTAGATAATATTTAACTAGTATTAAATAATAAAAAAAAATTAAGTCATCTATCCTTTGATTATAACAAATATATACAAGTTTTATTATTTACTATAGCTTCAAAATGTATTCTACTTTAATAACATTTTTGTCAGTTCATTGCTAAGATGGGTTCGATTTTGTTTGACGTCATAATAATAGATGTTTTGTATAAACGATTCTACCCTTTTCTTGGATAATTTTAGGGAATTGAAATTTGACCAAATCAGGGCCCATGTTATAACATGGTCGGGATACAAGTATTTGAAATTGACGAAGATGCATGTAAATATGTACAATATAAGGACAGTGATTGAAACAAGTTAGCTATGTCAGGATCGTAGCAGATAGAAATGTGTTGTCTCTACCTACCCCTCTCTGAAACCGGCGTAAATCCATGTTCGTACAGAACCAGTTATAAAAAACTGATTGACGTGGAAAATATTTAACAGTCCGTCAAATCTGACAAGTCAAGGAGTCTTCTGACATTTGACATGACATTTGATGTATTGTTATTGTAAAGCCAGTAAAAAATAACCATTGTATTATTTTGCGGTATAACAGTTTATCAAGGTGCAAGCTTCAGACTAAACTGAGTCTAGACTGCTTACTCATACTGCCATAATATTCATCATAAGACATTTTGCAGAAGACTGCACGTTCGTTTTGATTTATGCCAGTATTATTTTGGTCTTGCATCGTGGTACTGTAAGGTGTAGTCATATTAAAAGGTTGTACTGTTTCTTTTTTATTATTTTAAAGATAACTCCCGCACTAGGCATACATCCTGTGTCGCGGGGGACTTTACAAATATTCAAACAACGGACACAAAGAATACTCAGACTCGGAACAACTATTTGTGGCTCACACAAAGTTTTGCCCCGTGTGAGATTCGAATTTCGAATTCTACAACACTCGGAGCACTGGCAGTGGCGAGACGATAAATTAAACCACTACGCCATCCGTGCAGTCAAAAGTCGTTTGTACTATTACGGGGTAAAATGAGCTTATATGCAATCTGATAGTAAGTGGCTATCTTAAGCTATTGGCGCTTGTCAAAGGCAGGCACGTCGACGACCCTGCAATAAACTAATCTAGGCTAGGAGTTAAGAAATCATTCTTAAGGGCATTACATTGCCAATGACCTTGAAGATCTGGGCTTTGCAGTCCCGTCCCGAGTAAGCGTCACGGGCGTAGCGGGGCTGCTTGGCGGGGACTTTGGTAAAGATTCGGGTTATTGTAGATTATTACAAAATTTTAAAACAAATAAATGAAAATAAACAGTACACATTGTTAAATAGGCAATTACATGTTTTTGAGTATAAATTTCATACAAAATATCTCAGCCGTTATATAGAAAATTTAATATTTAGTTTTTCTCAATTTTTTTGGTAACATTTGGACAACTTAATTAAAATTTTGATCAATACGATGTTTTCGCCATATAATCTAGTTTACTTATAAATTTTTTATGGTAAATGCACAAAAGGATTCATCTACAAACTTATTTAAACGTGTTTTTAAGGTTTGAGCGATGCAATCCCCGTAGTATAAAAACATACGGTATTTGATTATACTTTATTTTATACAAAATATTGCCCGCAGCTTTGCTACCGTAAATGTAGGTTAGATTAGATTAGCATCAGCTCTTTTTTTTTTGATGAATGGTACCCTATGTCCTTCCCCGTTCTCCTGACAACGTGTAAGCAAAATTTCATAATGATCCGTCGAGTAATTAAGGAAAATCTGGTAATATAGTATTTTGTGAACATATTTAGGCTTTTGATTAAAGGCATTTTTATAGACCATGTCCTGAATAACACATAGATAAACTTGTATCTCAGCAGGTATACTTTCCCTTGGCATTACCACAGGCGAAGTCACAGACAGAAGCTATTTAATTAATTTTGATGTATTACTATCACATTTGGCCGGCTATATATTATTTTAGTTCGACGAAACGAAATAGGGAGCGCATCTATTTAGCTGGCATATTGGGCATATTATGCCAGCTAAATAGATGTGCTCCCTATTTCGGTTCGACTTCAGACACTTATGAACTAAACTACCTACTACTAATAAATTAACTATTACCTATTAACGAATATATGTGCATGAACATGGATGTTTGTCTTGGTCTGGGTGTTTCTATGCGTAATATGACGTATGTATTAACAAACAAATTGGATGTATTTACAAAAAAAAAGAAGTATATATGTATGTTTATCCATTGTCTAGTACCCATAGTACAAGTTCTGCTTAGTTTGGGCTAGATGGTGTTGTGTGTATGTGATAGAATATTATTATTCTTATTTCCTTTATTTATCACCAATCAATAAAAATTACATATTTATATATATTTGTAAAAAACACATTTAAAATATAAAAATTATGGAGACCCATCGGCATCGAGACATTATTATTATTATTATGGATGCAGCAATAGCTCAGTGGGGAGACCAACAGACTGCAATGCAGTGGGTCTCGGGTTCGAACCCACGTCGCGCACCTCTGACTTTCGGAAGATATATGACTTTTCGAAATTATGTGCGTATTGATTGACAATTATCGCCTGCTCCGTGCCTCGGAATGCACGTTAAGCCGTCGGTCCCGGCTGCCATGAACATCTATGGCAGTCGTTATTGGGAGAGTGTCTACACAAAAGATCCCACTGGGTCGAAGTGTCGCCGGTCTGCACTGACTGGCCCCCACATAAGATAAGATAAGATTATTATTATATTCAACAATGAGTAATGAAATGACACCAATTCCAAAGATTCGTAAACATACTGCGTAAATATAAACCAATAATTTAATTATGTGTAGGAACTTTAAAATAATTACACTTCTAGTCATTGAGGCAATCAACATCTTTGTCTGCACGTGAAGTGTAGAAAGTAACATGCCTGCTGAAAAGCAACCGAAACGTCGGGGAAAGAGTAAACTTAAAAAATAGATTTAATAACTTAAGTAGGTTAAAAGTAGTAAAGTTTAATAATAATAACAATATTCTACCACATACACACAACACCATCTAGCCCAAACTAAGCAGAGCTTGTACTATGGATGGGTACTAGACAATGGATAAACATACATATACACTTCTTTTGTAAATACATACATATTTTAGAAACACCCAGACCAAGACAAACATCCATGTTCATGTACATAAATGTTATCTTGTGCGGGAATCCAACCCGCGATCTCAGGCGTGGCAGTCGGTTACACTAATCACTACGCCATCGAAGCCACCGAAGTTTAATAGTAGTAGTGTAACACTACTTTTACTTTTAAACTTTACTAATTTTTAAGCTAATTAAATTATTATTAAAACTATTTAGATTTAATTTAATTTTACACTTTCATGGTCACGTCATTGCAAAATTATGTAATAAAGTGTCAAATAAACAACGCGATAAAATCCGTATATAGTAGTTTAATTTCAATGAATAATATTCGCGTAAACAGAAGACAATATTAAGTAGTGTAACAGTTTCAACGTATGTAATAAAAGTGTTAAATTAAAGTGGTTTGATTTCAATTCGTAAACTGTTTATTGTATTTTATTTTAGTTGCATAGACGTTGAACGGATATGTGCACTGATATGGATATTTCCTACTCAATGGCGTTTTGATAAGCACAGCTTTAGTTAGTAATTACGATGGGCTGAATGACTGTACACGACACAAATAGGGTAGTAGTTATGTGGTTTCGTCCCTACGACGTCAAGTGGGTTCAAATTCGACACATGATGAAATTATGTGTGATCCACAAAAAAATATATTTGTTATTTTATTCGTTGCTTAAAGATTTCTAGTACTGCAATATACGAATTATTTCTAGATCAAGAGTTATCTTACTTTTTTCCATCTTTCTTTCTGTTCTTTTCGTGTGGTTAATGGCCAACCTGTTGTCAAGAGTTGTTCAAGCCGCCCGTAGGCCTCTGACATGGCTTAACGACTGCTGTCAATTTGACTACAACCGGAACCGACGTTTTACGTGCCCTCCGAAGCACGGAGACGCTCAGATGAAATACCACTAAGCGGTCACCCATCTATAGACTGACCGCACCCAACGTTAACCTCGCTAATCGTTTACCGATAAGTGGGTGCAACTGGCTATGTATTATTCCATAATAATAATACTGAAATGGTATATCAGGCAGACGCCGTTTCTTATCCATAGTTTTCATTATACCAGCCCATCAATCACCCATATCCCTATTGCCCAGATTTATTAGGTTCCACATGTAGCAATTGCCTTCTACACTTGCCGCGGCTAGTGTTTCGGTAAGTGTCCTATCTCACTCTTAATTTAAACTCTCGAAGGCAACTCCTCTCTGCATGTTGGAACCATGTTCCCGTGTAAGCCTCTCAAAGGGCCGGGTTTTCCCTAACGCAATAGGAAAATACCCGTGAAAAAGAAACACAGAATAATAATAAGATTTTTTATTTCCATAAAGTATTTTTACAATTATCCGGTTTGCAACAATCATTTACAGGTTCAAGGTTGGTTAAAATTTAATTGTAAAATAACCTCTCCCGCACTAGGCTAAGCCTATCCTGTGGAAAGTTCCCAAGGATTGTTACAGATTATAATTTATTGTTTTAATTATCGTACAGACAGATAATAATTATTATTATCATTTATTATAGATGCAATAATTAAAACAGGCTAGTTCAATAAGTACAACATTGTTGTTGTTGTTAGCATCTTCTTAGATTTCTTATACAGAGAATTCTAATCGCTTGTTGAGACATTACACTGTTGTAATGTCTACTTAATAATTAAATAAGGAAATAAAAGGAATTAATACCAAAACTAAACAGTTAATAAATAATAGATAATGCGAAGGTGAGGCCGAAAATAACCTTTTTTTATGTGCTACAACATCATAGTGTCGCTGGTTTTCAGACAAGTCTGCAGCGTAGTGGTTTAGTCTTTGATATCAGATTAATTGTGTGTAGCATTTTGATACTATATACTACTTTAATTTCATTTTATAAAAGACTGCGCGCCCGCACTTGGAATAATTCCTGTGTCACGGGAGACTTCAGAAACATTCAAACAACGGACACAAAAACACCCAAACGGCAAAAATTAATATACACATAGTTTCGAAAAGTCAGAGGTGTGTGCCATGGGATCGAATTTGAGGACCTATGTAGCAGTTCAACGGTACAAGCTATCGGCGCTATAATAAATGTATTTTTTTAAAGATCTGCCTTAGAATGTACATAATATATTGTTTTTTTTATACTTATTTTATTTTCTTTGTTCCAGGTAAGGCAACAAGCCTAATTGTTGAAACACAAAATACCCAACTTCAGAATTCCTGAATTAACACCGACTAAGACTGCAAAAAAGCTGGCATATTAGTTCAAAAATAATAAACTTTATGACACTGCCTTTCCTTCTCCCTTAGCCTTTATTAAGCCCAAGTCACTTGGGGTCGGCTTTTCTAGTCTAACCGGATTTGACTGAATATCAGTTTTTACACGGAGTGGCTGCCACCTGACCTCCGCAACCCGAAGGCTAATGATACCCTAAGGCTAGACCAGTGTCATGATATTCGAGGGTACTGACTTTCCCAATAACGACTGCCATAGATGTTGCTGCCGGGACCGACGGCTTAACGTACTTTTACTAGGCACGGAGCAGGCGATAATTGTCAATCAATACGCACATAATTTCGAAAAGTCATATAACTTCCGAAAGTCAGAGGTGCGCGACGTGGGTTCGAACCCGAGACCCTCTGCATTGCAGTCTGTTGGTCTCCCCACTGAGCTATCGCTGCTACTTTATGACACTGCCTATTAAAGTTAATCTAATGACACTTCATTTATTGAAATCTGTGAAGTAGTTTAAGCTACAGAACTTGCCAAAGAAATACTTATATATACAAACACCCGAAAACATTATCCTCCTTTGACGCAGTCGAGAAAAAAAAGGCTATGCACAAAACGATGTTGGCTGAATGAATATCAACGCTGCGAAAAGTAAGGTATAGTTAACTAATGACTTTCATTCATACATTTATATATCTTAAAATTTTATACATTTTCTTATTTATTAACTTAAAAGTGTTTGTTGGTTTGTCATTCTTTGTCGTTGGAATAAAGAAACCAATTCATATGTTTATTTGCTTAGAGTTTATGAATTGGAGAGTGACATTTTTATTCAAGCAAACTGGAGTAACGCTGCTGATTGCAGCTAGTTCTATAACAAGCCTTCACACTGGTACATATTTGATGGATTAGGCAGATATGTAGCTAATCCATTTTCTTATTATAATTATTTTTTTAAATGTCAACTGCCTCTCTAGTAATAATTCAGCGGCGGACTCTACAAACATTCAAACAACGGACACAAAGAACACCCAGACTCGGAACAACCAGTTCTGGATCACACAAATTTTTGTCCCGTGTGGGAATCGAACCCATAACACTCGGCGCGTCTCAGTGGCGAGGCGACCATTTAAACCACTACGTCATCCGTGTAGTCATACTTCGTAAGCTATATTTATATAATTCCCAAGCAATATGGGACTTATTGCCGTTTATTGGTATAGGATACGACGTGCCATTACTATGAATTTTCTAATACTTTAACTTAAACTCACAATCGGCAGTTGCTCTTTGTTTATGTGCACTTCTCTGGGCCAACGATTTTACTAATAGTATGATGACTCCAGAATCCAGGGTCAGATTTTGAATCAAAGTACTGCAAGCGTCGTGGCTGATCTATTTATTCTTAACAGCTACTTTAGATTCCTTTAAAGATGCTACTAACACATCGCACCCTTCATAAAACAGAGACTTATCTCAGTATTTTGGATTAAACAAATTTGAACTCTATTGCAAAGATTTAACACAAATATAATATTAGAATTTAACATATACAACTAGAGTTCAAATTGCCTTACTTTCAAATTTCGAGTTAAGTCGCTGTTTTATTAAGAGTGCGACATGTTTGTGGCTATAGTTCATTTCTGTATTTTTTGGGGTCTATACTATTATAGTCGCCAAAAATACAGTACAGTAAAGAATCTACTACTATTAGTTGACTCTTTTATAAGCTTGCATCTGGATAATAATCATGATATTCTATCCAAAGTAAGTCTTATATTTTATGCTGATACAATCATAAAACAATAGTTTTGTTATTAAGAAACGATCTCTGGAATCTAGATACACAACACTCCAACATAACTCTTACTGTTTGATATTATTTAGATTCACATAAAAACGTTATGTTCTATAAACACGGATTGCTGCCGCTTACTAAATTACGTTTACATCGCGTTTAGTGTTCACATTCTTTTGAAACATAACGTTTATGCTGCATCATTAAGAATAATTTTGGAAATTACTGGAATGAATTATTCAGGTCCAAAATTAGCTGCATGGGTTTTAGTGATACCATTAACGTGATAGTGTGTAGATAGTCGTTTCCTATGGATGCTTCACAATCATAAAATGCTTGTATTCTTTTTGTAATTTCAAGTTTCTATCTTCGTTAATTTAAGTTGGAACAGGAACGACCTTTATTCCTCGGAGTGGCGCCCTCTATCGTGCTAGGGCGTCATCCGCAAGCATATTTTCTTGCCTGCGTTGGGCACTGCTGGTTGGGTCGCTGATATAGTTTCCGTTCTATCGACCCACCCTCACCAGCGCGTTGGCACACCGTGGTAGGTTTAGTCAGTAGTACCCAGGACGTTCCATCTTGCCCCGGGTGAGCCCGACATAACCTCGCCATTCCTTTTTTCCCGCGAAGTAGTATGCATCTTTATGGACCAAGTTTAAAAATATGGAATTATCGCTCTTCAGTCATAAATATACTTAACGACTAAGTTATATATAGAATGGTAGTACCAACATACTCGGCAACTCACAAATCTAAGCTATCCTAAGTAATGCAGAATTCTAACACTAGTGATAGAAGAGGAGGTAAAAGCGGGAGACCAATACCAATTGGTCTCCTCAATAAAGGGATGTGTGGTATCGATGGCTTGGTTGTCAAAGACGCATACTCGAATCACCTGTGTTATAACAGGACAGGTCCCAACCAGGCTAAGTATCTGCTATGATTCCTCTTTTATGTATGTGCAATTCCAAACTGGCTTGGTTTTGGATAAAGTTAGTTTCGTTCCCAACGTGGCTATAGAAGTTACTGACGTAATGAAGATGACGCGCAGGTGAACGCGAGAGTATTCACGTAGTTTCATACTCACACGAGATTAACGTCAATACGGGTTATTGGAATCAAATAGTCGATAAACTGCGTCAGAAATCTTAAAGATCTATATGTTGTATAATAATATTTAGGTCGTAAAGTTACATTCACGAATGAACAACTGATAAACTACGTTAGAAATCTGCATACAAACTTTTTCGATATTTACATCGCAAAGAAATCCCAGATTTTAAAGTTAGTATATTAAGTGTTATTTGTGAAGTTACATATTATGTCTGTAGTACGACTGTTTAAATCTCATGTACACTATTTACAGCAACGTATCTTTTTAATCTATCAAGTCTTAGAATACCAGACATAATTAAAATCCATTGTGTCTGGACACCGGTGTACCGCTTAACATTTCGACTATGTAATCTTCTGAATATATGTAATATCCAAATTTTGGATAGCGTCAGTTTTATTCTCATCGTGCTTATGAGAGTTTATTACTGACGTAACAGAAATGACGCACAGGTGGAACGCGAGAATGTTGACATAGTTCAATACTCACATAAAAGCTGAGACGCACGTCAATGCTGCATATAAGAATAAAGCAACTGAACTACGTCAGAAATCTTCAAATCCAAGTTCAAAAATTTTTGTTCTAAAATTGACAACTCCCGCACTAGGAATATTGCCTGTGTCACGAGGGACTTTACTAACATTCAAACAACGGATACAAAGAACATCCAGACTCGGAACAACCGCTTGTGGATCACACAAATTTTTGTCCCGTGTGGGATTCGAATCCACAACTCTCGGCGCAGTGACACTGGCAAGGCGACTAGTTCAACCATTACGCCTTGCAGTCGATGTATTCGTTCATTCTTTCTGTTAGTAACCCAAGTAACACTGATGAATACCGAAGTTACATATTGGTAGGTACTATCGACTTGAGCGACAGTTGACCATTTCAGAAAATTTTTCGCTTGCACATGTTGACTTTAAGTGACTTCGCCCTCCGCCCGACCAAGTGTTGGCCTGCTATGCGATTTTAACCTTAGGAGTGGTCATCCATCGCTCAAGTCGATACTACATTTGTGAAGTTGATTTTGTCTGTAGTATGTGTTTTAGAGCACAAGACTGCTATAAACATCGATGTCGAATCATCTAAAGTAAAGACGTTTTTTGGATCATAAAATTCTGCACAGTTTGTACTTATTCTCACCGTGATTATAGAAGTATCTTATGGACGTAACGAAGTTGACGTGCAAGTCGTTCACGTAGCTTAACAATCACATAAGATCAACGTCAATGGCATATTCCAATCGAAAAACGATAAACAACCTAAAAGTTCTTCAAAAGTAAAATTTTATTTTTAAATTACTTGTGGCTTTGACGTTACTGAGTGTTACTTATTGAAATTGAAAGTTACTTTTCATTATTTATAGAGTCACATTTATATTTGCTTGAAGTGTCTTTCGTACTGACATGCTAGCTAGCTATTTGTATTTATATATAGTTAAGCGAATAATTATTAACATTTTTTACAAGACTATTCATACTAACAACACAAAGAGTATGATTTTGGGCCTGGAAGATGGCATAGTTTTACTCTTCTTTTACCTGGTAAAGATGCGTAGCGATAGCTCAGTGGGGAGACCAACAGACTGCAATGCAGAGGGTCTCGGATTCGGACCCACGTCGCGCACCTCTAACTTTTCTAAGTTATATGACTTTTCGAAATTATGTGCGTATTGATTGACAATTATCGCCTGCTCCGTGCCTCGGAAAGCACGTTAAGCCGTCGGTCCCGGCTGCCATGACCATCTATGGCAGTCGTTATTGGGAGAGTCTCGACACAAAAGATCCCACTGGATCGAAGTGTCGCCGGTCTGCACTGACTGGCCCCCACATAAGATACATACATACATACCTGGTAAAAGTCGAACACCTCCATCTAGCTTATCGGGTATATATACAAATATTACTAATGTATGCAAATGCATGTGAATCACAATACTATTAAAACGTTTAATATTTTGTCTATTTTGCCATATTGGCATCAATAATTCCCGTATTTATGGAGTTTGACGCAATTTCTATCAGTTTGATTTCATTATTAACACAGTCTTGCTAATAAGTACAAATGCTAGTACCATACAGATCGTCGAAAGATGACGTACGTTTTGGCAAATCAGGCGGTAATACGACCTCACCTATCTGGACCCGTAACCTTTCTCGAGGACTGATTGTTAGCAAACTGAATGGATAAGCTTTAAATAGAATCTGCACTTTCAGATCATCACTTTCCATGTTGCTAAAACAGCAAATCAGATCCAACCGAGGGCCTCTTATAATAGGAATGATTCGCTGTTAGAGTATGAGTAATGTTTTTCGCCTCACCACTTGTTTGCACAGACGTCAGTTGAAAGTGTCCGATAAGATTTAGAGCTTTCCCCGTCACGAAATCACATTGGTTATAAATCTACTATATTGTTACGATTTCAGCTGTGCCAAACAATTTTTGTAAAAATTTCTGTGCGCAATTTATTCTGCGATCCCTTGCTTTTCCTTTGTATTTTTGTCAGTCATAGGGCTATCCTAGTTGTAACCAAATCGATTACGAAACACGTGATTCAGGTATGCAACCCTTGATTTTCAATAGTCAATACTCCATAACCTGTTCCTCGAAATGCTATTACTTAATGTCACGTGTCGGTTGGCACCATAACTCTATTTATTTCAGAAATGTCATCCGTTTCGTTTTCTTTGCCCTTCCGTAAATGAAAGGAAAACAGTGCGGGTATATGAACGACCCAACGGCTTGGTTGTGATTTCACATTATAGATGCAATGTCAAGACAACACAATCACGTCTATAAGTGATATTAAGCACTAAATGAGCCACTAGATGAACAGATAAGAGCTAACAAGCCTCTTAAGAGCCTGGAAACGCTACACATAGGCAGAAATACAAAACAAGACTATCAGACTTCAATCTACAGTAGAGTTCAGGTCCTTACCCAGACAAGTGGCTCCAGTTAAATTAGATAAGACTGCACGTATGGCGTAGTGGTTTAAGTCGTCACCTCGCTACTGCCACTGCGTTGGGTTCGAATCCCACATGGGACAAAAATTTGTGTGCTCCACAAATGGTTGTTCCGAGTCTGGGTGTTCTTTGTGACCGTTGTTTGAATGTTTGGAAAGTCGCCCGCGACACCGGAATTATTCCTAGTGTGGGAGTTATGTTTTCTAATAAAAGGAGTACAATAGCAGGGTTAAGCAGATCCCCTTGTGCCTTACCTCTCAGGCCAAATAATATCGTGTTATAAGATCTAACAGTACCACAACGCGATCAACTTTAGCATGTTAATTAAAACACAGACAGTTTCCCACCAATATATGTATGTATAATCACAATAGCAGCGATGAAACATGTATATCCGCGGCTATTTATAATAGTATTTAATCACTACATTTTGATGTGTTTAGCTAATTTAATCGGTAACATTAAAACGGCTTTGCGGCCCATAAACTCGATGCGGGGATAGATCGTAACGCGTTACTGCCAAAGTAATGAGGGCCCTGGCATTAGGCGATAATCCTCACAATATAATGGTGTGAAGCAGGTGGCCGGGTGTTGTTAGCGCATTTAATGGTGTCTTTTCACATAAATGGAGGTCTTCATTTAATGCTGTGACAAACCTCAATTTATAGGTATTGGTTTTTACTATAATTTTATCTTGGCGTTTATTTTCATTGATGAATTTCCAATGACTCGGTCTGGTCGTCAGCGTATATTATCATACGCCTTGATTATTACGTTTGGTTCATTGATGTTTTCGCTAGGCGGGATTTTAGAAAATGTTTGGGAAGTTACGCCAAAGATGAATTGTGTCGATTTTCGGCAAGAGCTGTGAAAACTAACGATAGGCCTGATAGTTTCTGTAAGAAAATGATGGCTAATACTCTGCTTATGTTATAAAGCTGTTAATATTAAAACCGAATAATCATTTACTCACATAAGAGGTATCAGTATGAAACAGATAGAAATGCTTTTTGTTACAATCGTATGATTTGGGAAACTTACAGACAAGATTTAGAATATTTGTCTTGGTCAGAAAGAAAAACCTAGGAAAAGTATTTTTAACATAAGATTTATTGCGTTCGCAAAGTGATTTCTTTCGAAAAATAATTTTGACTTGGAAATCTCTTCAATAATGAGAAGAGCAAAACAGTTACCTAAAACTAGCGTATTTTTTCCAAATTTATATATACACTATCGGGTTACTGTTGGGAGGAGTAGCATATCCAGGCTCCTCGAGAAGACAGCGTGCTGTCCGAAGTCATTCTTTGCTCTTTGCCCTGATAACACAGCGACCTGTTCGAGGAAGCAGAAAGACGCGAGAGGAACTCCTGCTGCTGAAAGTGCTCATATTATGCTTATTAGCCACCCGAGCAAAATAAACAGCCTCCCTCTTCAAGCCTGTGTGTTCCCTCGCGTATACCTTCTCGTACTAAGAGAGACCCAGTAGTAGGACAGGTTATAAAGAAGGCTGCATTATTCACAGACTGCCAACACGATAAACAAAAACCGACTAATTACTTCAACCAGAATTACTCATATACTTATAAGTTGTATCACAGACAGTTTAATCCATGAGATCAAACGCCACACCTTGATCCATGACCCAGATCGTATATTTGAGCGAAACAAATGATTTTGTTACAACGTCTGCGTGAATGTAAACTAAACGTGTTACTGCGGTCTTTAACGACCGACTATTTCAATAATAATTACCTATTCGGATAACTTTTCCTGTTATTCAGGCTATCAATATATTCAGCACATCTAACGTGGCGTGTTGATTAAGCTACAAAAGAAATACACTAATCTTTACCTAGTCTTTAAATAATCATTATTGTTTAAATACTAATTAACCTATCAATTGTTGAAATGGAAGCCATAATTGCAAACCTACTGTGCCTGGCCGCCGGTGTGCCGCTGCGACTCAACGGGTTAATATCAACTAAAATCCTAATGTAACGAACATGATCATCCACAAGAATTTGAAAAACTTATCAATTTGTCACGAAAGCATGAGTCAAATATTCGAATAATGAATTGTCAGTGTATCGACATTCGAATGCGAGATCGTATAATTTTCTAGTCTTTAAATGTAATAATATATTATATAGAGCAACAGATTTAGGAGGCATAAAAATAAACTATAAAAATCACCATTTATATTTTCTACTATCTATATGGTGACTAATGGCGCCTCTACTGTAAGAATCCATTTCATACTATGTTTATTTCATTATACAAATGGAAGGGTGCAAAGAGGTCACTGAAAGGTCCACCTTCTACAATGTTGTTTATGGTAAGTGCAGGGTTGCCACGTAAAAAAAAGATTGAGTCACATTTAAGAACAAAACCTCAAAGGAATGAAGTCGTTTTATAGTAAACAATTTTGTTTATCGGCTACGAAACTGGAATATACGAAAACATTTTATGATGTAAAATATAAATAGCAAAACTGATATTTTTACTGGATGTTGTTTTAATACCAACTTTAGCTAATCATAAAATCGTTCGTTTTATTTCATTATTTTTAATATTAACTTGTAACGACGACATTTGTTTTAAATATTTTATATATTATGTATGCCATAAAATATTCTAAATATATTAAATTATTAGAAAATGTCAAATAATGACAAGTTATCAATTTGTAAATGCACGATTGTCTTTCATTATGTAATCTTTGTAACTATGCACCTTGGTTACAACTAATATTGCGTCATAAGAACGAAAATTATTCAAATATATTCCTAATTATAAACTTATAGATAAACGATAAGCAGACCGGTCGTCACTACATTTTGGCTATTTAGGTCCATTTGTATTCAAGACCCATTTTGCGCAACATGGAAATTACAGCTAAGAAATTAACGTAATTGGCTAATAATTAGACCATAGATCGAAGAGATATTTAATCAAAGGGACTATGATCTGTAAGAAAATATTAAACACTTTGAAATGGAAATAAATATCTTATATAGCATGTATTCCGTCGTAGTTAAAATATTCGGCACACCTTTGCTAGTGCCGAATGTTGTGAGTTCGATCACCACACCATACGAAAATTTGTATGATCTTCAAATAATTGTTTCAAGTCTGAGTGTTCCAAACATTTTTATTTGAATGTTTATAAAGTTCCCCGAGACGGAATACCCATAGGTGGGGATGCCATTAAAAAAAGTATGGAAGACAATAAAAACATTATAAGAAATTCTAAAAGACAAACAACGCGCCCTCGATCCAAGCAAAGTGCGAACAAATGGGTGGGCACGGCATTCCATTAGATGACGTGCTAAGGTCGCCTCAAGGTACAGAATTAAACCTATGTACTGTTTGATGTTGGGTCTACACACACATTACATCAACCTTTTATAAGAGAATATGACCTTTCAATCAACCTTTTATATAGAAATGGACTGACGGAACGTTAGAGAAGACTCGTGATATAAACCAGGTTCCGTTTGGTTACCTGTCAGATTCTATGGATACGGAATGCGGCTAAAATTAGATATGATACCTTTAGATGTTTTCGATGTTTAAGCTTATATAATAATGTAAATCTAAATATTACTGTATTAACGTATTTACACCGACACAACATAAACTATTGTGTCTATGAATTTATAGAATTTACATATTTAATTAATCTGCGAGCAATAAATTCGATGTGTTCATCTTTAATATTGAGATGAATAACGCCATATATAACAAGCCTTCTAAAAAGTATCGAAAGACAGGCAGACTTTCGAAGTAACGGTCTGTAGATTAATTTAAGGAATAGCTGAACCGACCGTATTGAATCCTTACGCTATTAGTTTTTATAATTCATCAACGTATTTTAAAATTTAATGCATATTAATTTACGGGTGATCGTTTATTTCTTGCATAGGTACATACATGGGGCATAAACATAAAACCTTGAAAATTATGTTGAAATAATAAACCGCAGATAAATTAGATTGTTTACTCTATAAACTGTATTAATAGATGCATAATCAATTGGCAAAAACATCAATAGACATAACCGTCTCGAATATCTTTATTGCGTATTTTACTACTTCGTAGTATACGTCATAGTGCTGGAGTTTTCATCGTGTCTTTTATGATCCATCGGATATTATATTGGCGGTTATATATGTGGCAGTTTTACTAGTTTGTTTCTAGCCAACATATTATATAGCCTCTATATTGTGGCACCTGTATGGGATCGACATTATTACGCTATAAAATACTTGGACATCAGGCAGATATTCCTAATATTATTGGCTTAAAATATTCTGGAATACTAAGCAGTTGAGAAATATTTGTGTGTATATTTTTTCGCAGAACTCGATCTATTTTGTTGGGATATCACAAGGCTCGATACTTGGGCCTTTCTTTCATTAGTGCAGGCGGAAACAGTAGACATTTATTAAGGCAAAAGTCTTTGAATAAGTTTGATATAAGAGTATCCACATAATAAAAACATAACATTTTAATGACAGTGAATGTCATCATAAATTCGAAAAGAGTACTCTACCAAAATTAATGTCCTATGAAAAAAGCATTAAATACTTTGTTGCACATAATTTGCTTGAACAACCATAAAAAGACGTAAATGTATTCGTGTTTAAGTCACCCGTCTAAGTCATAAAAGTCAATGAGGGAGCAGACAATTCACTTGCGTTTATTTAGTGCACCATTACAATCTAACTTAGGAAACTTTTTTCATTTGTTTATGAAATACAGACTTCATTTGGCAAAAGAAACTCTTCACGGCCATTCAATAAAAAGACAGCAGTCTTCTGAAAATAAATCAGGTTAAGAATTTGCTAATGCGATGAGTCGGTGCGATGCGATGAAACGGCCTCGATGGCGTAGTGGTTGGTGTAACCGACTGCCACGCCTGAGGTCGCGGGTTCGATTCCCGCACAAGTCAAACATTTGTGTGCATGAACATGGATGTTTGTCTTGGTCTGGGTGTTTCTATGTATAATATGTATGTATTTACAAAAAAAAAAAAAAAGCATATAATAATATGTATGTTTATCCATTGTCTAGAACCCATAGTACAAGCTCTGCTTAGTTTGGGCTAGATGGTGTTGTGTGTACGTGGTAGAATATTATTATTATTATTAGTTTAAAAAATTTAAAAATAGATTTTGTATTTTAGAACTATAGTCGGTAAAAAGCCATAATTTCTGTTACTACCCGCCCAAAAACAGGCATGTAATAAAGACGACAGTCATTCCGCGTGCGAAAATAAACTGTCAATATTATTTTTACTGAATCATATATCATACATGTCACTTCGAGATGACGGCAAATAAGTTATCGTTTCCATCATGGCACTAACAATTTGCAAAGTATATTTTGATTACTCTACATAGTGTTACAGTTTACACTTTGGATTAAAAATTTAGTTAACATTCTTAATCGTTATATTGATGAACAATGTTTAATTGGGACGGCTACTTGGTTGCTTAATGCGTCATTATAATGCCCGTTATGCTAGATTAAGCACTTGAAACTCTATATATAATGTAACAATAAAAAAGATGCTTTAGAATATTTTAGGTACTAATAATAATTCTACTGATCTTGCAAATTTGGAAGATAGCAGACCGGTTATTTTTTATGCAGGGGTGTATTTATAATATGAGTATCAAATGAAAGAGATTGCAGAGAGATATTATTGAATAATTTACAACATAAGTACCATTGCGATGAATAAATCACGAGCTTCAGAAGTACGGATAATACGATTAAAGAAAGTCACAAACATTAAACCTTGCTGCACACCAACCGCATAGATTATGTTTTCTTTTGGATTTAAAACCAAATTTTAATCATAATAAATCACCACTAGCAAGTATTTCGCTTTAAAGATTTTACTTCAAACTTTTTTATGATCGCGATTTTCTAAAGCCCGGATGAATAAAAGCCTATTAATGTAATACTATCAAAAGCTTTACGGGTATTAAAACTTTATTCAATTTCGCATTTAGAATATACATCTTCATATATCTTAGATTTATCTTCAAAAGCAGCAGCAATCGTTTGATCTCGTGTATATTTTTGACCAGTTATATTAAATTTTGCGAAAGTGGCAATTTAAGCTATCAATGTTGTGGATTTTGGACGGTGACCGTGTTAAAGACCTTCAATTGGACTGTTACCTTTGCCAAAAGAATCAATCTTTGATATTTATATCGCGAAAATATTTGGACAGATGTCTTCCAGATTTTATTTTAAGGTTGTAACTAGTGTTTATGATAAGATATCGTCTTCTTAAAATATCTAACTTCTACGTAGAGATAAGACCAATGCAATGTTTTTCTTCGAACTTGCATAGATAACAAGTACTTAGAACTACTAAAGGTGATGTGTCGTACACACCGCTCGCCGCCTCTTATATTTGATAGGTTGACAAGGATCTAAATCAAACAATTTATTTGCTTAAATGTGGTACAATAGTTGTTACAATAATACCCTTCCTCTTTCATGTAGTTGTTATGAGTGTATTACTTTGAACTATTTGCCCTATCTCAGTAGGCAAGTAGCATCAGTAAGCGTCTATATTAGCAGACTATCATCATGTAGTACCAAATTCTGTTTGAATCTGTTTTGAAAAAGAATGTTTGATTTTTCGACAACGAATGATATTTCTTAAACACTCGGATTACGTTCTGTATTATATATGTTTATATCAATATAATTGAAGCTCTGTTGTTCTGCATTACCGTTGACACAGATGACAAGTAAAGTAACTCAAAAGCATAAGTTAAAAGTAAATGTCTCTTCGACTATACGTGACCACTGGTGATACGTGTGTCATCCGTGCAGCCGAGTATTATTTTGATCATATCATTTTACGAGCAATTAAATGCAGTATTAACAATAAAAATCCTTCATAAGATATGATAAAATTCAGTGGCAAGGTTTAAATACCGAATGTAGTAATATTTGTTGTGATATCACTGACGTGTCGTGATAAACTTCGAGGTGTGTTTGCTTAGCGAGCAAAGTTTCTTCGAAAATGTTTCGTGTAATTATGACATTTTAGAAATACTTTAAGATATATTCATGATTGAGTCATCTTAGCCATATAATGTCTATTGCTGAACAAAGACCTTTGCGAAATGCTTATACTTATAAAAATCTTTAGTATAAATCTTTATATACGTATACTGTGTGTTTATACAGAAACCTGTACTGAAAAAAAAAAATGATTCCGATTTATTATATGTTATAAAATACGAAGTTATTGCCAGACAAGGTTCACAAAAAACATAACATTCAAATATAAGGCGTATTTTATTTTATAATTATTATTCAACTTATTGTATTCGTGATTTCATACACTTATTTTAACACACTTTAAAACTGTCATTTTCTTTATATTTATCAACTGATATAAATATAAACGAACACTAATGTTGTATGTTAGCCCGAGCTTAAACGATTACACTAGTAAAATTTCATCCGAATTACTTCGGCCATTGCGAAGATTACTGAGATAAATATGCGTAGACACACAAAGAAATAAACATAAAAAAGTATCAGCATATTTTTTATTTATTTAACCGGTATTTAGGTAAACTAGGCATCAAAAACAAACTTCCGCAATGCCATTATAATCTTGACAGCAATATGTTACAAAATAAAATTATCGTGTACAGAATAACAAGTGATAATCGACAATGAATTGCCGTAAATCTTAGAGTTCGAAAAAATGGTTCAAGTAATATGCAAAGGTCACATAATACTACGTGGCCTTGAGGTCAGAGGCCAAAGGTCATAGTAATTTCGGGGGTATATCGACTATGCTGAGTCGAATGGCGTTGACCGCGAGTCTCTAGCTCTTTCGGTTCTTGAGTTAAACGTTGTATAACAGACAGACGGACGAACGGACGGATAAAGCTGTTGTATAAGAGTTTTTTCGAACACATAGTTGTATACGTCATTCTCGTAGGTCACATTAAAAAAAGAATATAATCTCTGGCCAGTGTTGTCAATTATTTTTTATTATGACGATAAACGTAATACCAAAGACAATTTAATGGCGCGCCTAATCAAAATATTTTGAAGCAAAGGTATTTTTGTCATACATCCTTGTTGGCCGATTAGTGAAGTTTTATTGGTACTAGTACTATACTTCTAGATTATACAGGCTGCCTATGTTAACGCTAAAACTATTACTGGCAGTTATTAACAACATTATTGATCGAATGACTGACCTCATACTGCGACAGATACATTTTTATCGTTGTTCATTTCAGTCACGATTTCATATATTAACTTTTTGCCGGTAGCGTACATTTAGCGACTAAAAACAAAATCTGGACTAATATAAAATTGTACCACATACACATTAATTTAGACGGTACCTAGTAGGTAGGCCTTAGTACGGTAAGTTCTATATGACCATAAAAAGCAAGAATGCTGTACATCGAATCCAGGAGACCGTCGGTAAATGCTAGCGTATAAGGATGGCCTCCATTATCCTATTAGCCTGTCCGTCTTCTAAAATATTGTATGTTCATTATTAGGGTGCCGCCGCGTATGTCTTAAGACGAGTCATTAATACAATTTAAGACAACAATCGCTTACCATCAGGCGATGCGTCTGCTCGTTTGCCCCATAAACCATAAAAAAAGTATTTTGTTACAATTGTAACCTTGATTCTTTATTCTTCTACCAACCCTTCCCTTCGTTTTATGTAATGAGAACACGCACAATAGTGCCACTGTTGCAGGCAGCCTTCGGTAACTGCTTACCGTCAGGCAGACCTTGTAATTTACTTTACGTCATTGGGAATGGTTTAATGATATCAAATATTCCAGCTAAATGCAGAATATCCATGACCGCATATCAACAGGTGGACCAATGGCAGATTTAGTGGCAGACGCACTAAAACATAAAAATCGCAGGAGCGATGTAAAGGCCGGTAGCAAATGTCAAAAACCTGATTTGAATATGTGTAATTATATGATATGATACATATTTTTGGTCCAATTGTTTTGACATAAATTTTTCCTCATACTACATACTAGAATGATTGATTTGACATCTGTGGGAGCTGTTATAATCCGTGTTATATGACGTCTAGGATATCGTTTATATTTTTATGACTAATAAATTATCTGTAATGGCAATTATTTTGGCCTTCTGCAATTATTTTGGTGTTATTAGTATAAGGTCGAATAATCAAAATGTAAATATTGGATTATTTAACATTTATTTTTATCGTTATGAATGGCGATATTGAATATTTTAAAGGACAACTTTAGCTTTATCTAAAAGCGTTGAAGGCATAGCAATTGTTTGAAGAACTAAATGTGACTGCCTTGTTGTTGCTCCTTGGCGTAATGTCGCGTTTATGTTTACTGAGACCGAGATCTGTGTTCCATACCTCTCCAGGCATCGATCTTAATTTTCGCGTTCGGACACTAAGAAGAAAGAAAGAAAGAAAATATATTTTTATTTCTAAAAAACACGAAAGCCTTCAAACAATGTTCAGAAAATATGTACCTATATATTATTTCAGAAGATTTAATTAATACAAGTGACGGCTGTCACGCGCGCCACAAATGCCAAGATTCAAACATCAGTACATATTAATAATCTGTGCCTCAGACGTGGCAGGCAACGTGTCATCTACGTGGCGTTCAACACGTGTCAACCGTCAAATGTAAAATTATGTTCAAGACTTATTTATCCTAATATTATATGAATAATTACAATAATACTTAAAGTTATTAGCAAAAGATACGTTCGTGTTAAAGAAATCTGGATGGACACTCAGCATACACTGAGTTGGGCATAACCCCCACCTCAGTACTGATTTTCAGTTCCAACCACGAGTATCGTATCACTTGACGTCGTCGGCGACGTCCACAAATATAAATTACAACAAATGAGACAGATGTAAATAGAAAAAGCAGTACAAACTATGATAAAAAGAAAGGGAAATAAAGGACAGAACAGTGCTACATGATATACTTAACCTATGCAAACCATCATGGTAAGTTTTATTATATTGAATATAATAATATACACACATGTACACATACACACACATATATATATATATATATATATATATACATATACATATATATATATATATATATATATATATATATATATATATATATATATATATATATACACACACACACATACACATATATACATATATATATATGTCTTTTCAGTTACCTATTCTAATACTTATTACTCTAAAAAAAAAAGTAGGAAGGAAAAGTAGCGGAACAACTGGAATGATCTACCAGGCAGAGGGGCCATAGCCTTCAAGGTACTGATGACTGTGTTTGTTGTTTTTGAATTAACATTAAAAAAGTTTTATATTTAAATTTGAAACTGTATTTGGTTTTCAGGTCCCTGATAGGCGGCGGCAAATCATTCCAACATTTTGTTGCTGAGTACCTAAAAGAGCCCCGGAATGCTGTAGTTTTATGGTTTGGTATGGACAATGCACTGTTTGAGGTTCTGATGGAATATGAGCAATGATCTCGCCTCCAGTCCATCTTCTCATATAGGTATGTAGGTTTTTGGCTCTTCATTAAACCAAAAAGTAAGCTGGCTAGATGTAATTTTCTCCTGGCTTCCATTTTCAATATATTGTTTTCATTTATGTATGGTGTTACATGATCTCTCTTTGGTATCTTGAAGCAATAGCGAGCACATGCATTTTGCATTCTTTGTATTAAGTTCCTAGTTCTAGCCAGCAAACATGGACCATAAACTATATCACAATAGTTAAATCTAGATAGTATGAGACTGTCTACAAGTTGTTTTCTCATGTTTGTGCTGAGATAGTCACATATGTTGTAGAGAACCTTTAACCTATAGAAGCAATTCCTGACAATTTTATTTATGTGTCCCTCAAACTGTAGCCTTGGATCCATCACCAACCCCAAATTGGTGACTTCTTCAACCCTTTCAATTCTTTGACCATTTAAAGTAATTGTAGGAGCATATTCCAAAATTGACTGAAGTTGCCTCTTACTTCCCAGTATCATTATTTTGACTTGAGTGGGCTTAATATCAGTGAGTGTTCCCTAGACCATTTAGCCACTCTTTCTAGGTCTTCAGTGATTTTTGCCATTGCTGCGAGAGTGTCACTAGGCTTAAAAGACAAATACATCTGTGTGTCATCTGCGTACATGTGGAACTTGCAGTGTTGAAAAGATGTGGTAATATCTGCTGTGTATAAAATAAAAAGTAATGGTCCCAATATTGACCCCTGTGGGACTCCCCTCGTCACATTTAATGGGGTCGATGACATCACAGTGCCGTCTTCTTTACGTATTTCCACATACTGTGACCTATTTGAGAGATAGCTATGAAACCATTTAATTGCATCTGATGAAAACCCATAATAAGCCAACTTGGATAATAACAGTGAAGTATCCAGTGCATCAAAAGCACGTGAATAATCTAGGAGCACTAACGCTGTTCCCTCCCCCTGGTCTCTAGCCTCCAATATGTTACCAACTACATCACCTAAAGCTGTAGCAGTTCCCCTTCCTTTTCTGAAACCTGATTGTTTATCAGGGAGGATATTATTCTTTTCAAGATATTCCATGACTTGCAAATATACTACCTTTTCCAGCACCTTAGACATACAGGGGAGTATACTAATCGGACGTAGGTCCTTGTTAGTGTTTGGAGGAAAAACTTTGGGTAAAGGTCTCACTATAGAGCATTTCCATAGCCTTGGGCTTTGCCTTCGCAATGCTAATAGATTTTTCTATTGAAAAATTCTATATAGCAACAATCTGGATACGTCCTAACGTCCAAAACTACAAATTCAGAAATTTCTCGATACCCTCTGTTTTGTTACAATTCCTTGCAATAACGCGCTACTTATACCACTAAATCTTTTCAGCGTGTATACAAAAAATTCTTCATCCATAATTCTTTTATGTTTTATATATAATTTTTATTATATCAAAAATACCCATATTCGCTCTCTGACAGACACTTCAATTTAAGTTTTATGAATGTTTACAGAATAATGAAATATGTAGTGTAAACCAAATGTAGAACCGGAAAAATATATCGCATTTTAGTTTTTTTTTATTATTATGTATATGCGAGAAAATTCGTAGGAGAGATATTTATATTGTAAATAGAAATTTTACTAGGCCACAACTTCACGTCATCATATTCGGACTAAAGATATAGCCCAAACAAATCAACTTATATATTGAATCGAATTAGGCGTTACTTGTCAGAAATCTATTGTAATAAAACTATTTGGCAGTGAGGAACCCGCCACGCTTAACTATATAACTATATACTATATATATACTTCACCTCAACTATAGCAATAGAAAATGGTTGCCAGTACCAAAACACTTCTGGAGAGACAGCCGCGTCTTGGAATTCAAGCGTACTCCAACTTTCTGAATTCCACTTCGAATACCAAATATGCGTCGCACGGACAGTTTGGCAATGAATTAGAGATCTGAATCAATTTATATATCTTCTTCAACTCTCTATCCTAACTTATGACTCTTATGAGTTAAATTAATTTATTTTTATCTTTCTGTTTGCAAAAAGTGATTTAGAACCATACTTATGAATTACTACGTGAAAACTAGACAACAAGGATGGTCTCAGCATATACTGTTGGTGATCATAGAGAGGGGTAGGGACGTAAAAATGTTCAAAAATGATATCGAATGAACGGAACTGGAATGAACTGCCTGCTTCGGTGTTTCCCGAGCGCTATGATATGTCCTTCTTCAAACGAGGTTTAAAGAGAGTTCTTCTTTCACGGTAGGCAGCGGCTTTGCTGTGTCCTGACATTGCTGAAGTCCATGAGCAGCGGTTACCACTTTCCATCAGGTGGACCACTTGCTCGTTTGCCACTGAAGGCAATAAAAAAAAAAAAAAATATCGTATTAAGAGTATTTTCCCTTATGAGGATGAGCTAGTGTAAAACTACTGTTATGAAAATACAATATCCAAACATTTAATAATACTCAGTTTCTCAAAACATAAATGTGTCAAATAAACACAATTGTTTTGATAGTTTGTTATATATAATGTTTTATAAATTATGTGAACTAATAAATGGAAGACTGATAGATTCTATATCATAACACAGTGCTTTCGCTTTCGCATTTATGGATTTATTAAAAACTATTTAAAAAAAACGTTTTTTATTTTTGGCTCACAAACTAAAACCATAGTGAAAAATACATAATAAATAAGTAGCTTTAGAATAAAATCATTATATTGTATGCCCTTTAAAGCACAGCACTGACATAGACTCTGCAGGCTTAAATAAATACACATTTTGAATAGAACATGCACTAAAATAACAAAAATAAAAATATAAAACGACCAGAAAGTGAGAAAATTTTAAGTTCAAAAATAAAAATAATTACAAATTTAAAGTTTAAGTACAGGTCAGTTATTAATCGCTTTATGTATTTCCTTCCTTGCTGAGGCTAACGAACTTGTGAAGATATCGAAATTAGCGCGAATGTCATTATAGAATTTTCCCATTCTAGAGTACTGTGACTACCTATTTACCGAAGTATAAATATTATTTACATACACGTTTAAAACACACAAAAAGTCAATTTGTCTGTATGTTTGTAATACATAGTCTAATCCTTTATATCCCAAGGTGTATTAGACCCACAACTCATGTTTTATTCATTGAAATTAAATTACTATATACGGATTTTATTGCGTTGTTTATTTGACACTTTATTACACTCTAGTCTCCCCGTGGCTATGGCTGCTGAAAAGCAACCGAAACGTCGGGGAAAGTGTAAAATTAAATTAAATCTAAATAATTTTAAAAATAATTTAATTAGCTTAAATAAAATTTGTAAAGTTTAATAGTAATAGTAGTGTAACAGTTTTCAAAATTATGTAATAAAGTGTCAAATAAACAACGCGATAAAATCCGTATATAGTAGTTTAATTTCAATGAATAATATTTGCGTAAACAGAAGACAATATCATGTTTTATTTCCATTTAGTAAGCGAGCCTATTGCCTTATACCTGACCTAGCTCCAATCTCTACTAAGAACGCAAAACACTTTTTTCGACGCGAGAATCGAACCCGAGACCTCAGTCGCATACAATACAATCTTACTAGCATAAACAGCGGCACATAAACTACCTCTGCGTAAAATTTTACGTCAATACATTGCTCCATTGCTGCTTGAAAAGACAAACTGACAAACATATTTATTTGATACTAGCTTTTGCGCGCGACTCCGCCTGCGTGGTACCTACATCAATAAATAGTAGCCTATGTCCTTCCCCAGGTTTTAAACTACATCTGTACCAAATTATATCTAAATCGGATGAGTGGTATAGCCGTGAAAAGGTAACAGACAGACAGACAAAGTTACTTTCGAATTTGTAATATTAGTAAGGATAAGTTATTTTTTAAAATTTTTGTACTAAGTAACGGTTTTGTACTTTTGTAGTATTTGTAAAATTCTTGTCACGGCGGATTTTACAAATATTCAAACAACAAATTCATATAATACACAGACTCGGAATAACTATTGTTGAATCACATAAATGTATGTATGTTTGTCCCGTGCGGGGATCAAACCCAAAACACTCAAGCATTGGCGAAATTACCATTTTTACCTCTACGCCATCCGGGCATTTTATCTATACTAATATTATAAAGCTTAAGAGTTTGTGAGTTTGTTTGGTTGAACGCGCTAATCTCAGGAACTACTGGTTCTAATTGAAAAATTCTTTTTTTGTTGGATAACTTATTTATCGATAGACTATATAACATCACGCTACGATCCATGGTGGCGGCGCAGTAATCATAAACGCGGGTGAAACCGCGGGCACAGCTAGTTATTAATAATAACTAGCTACTGATTGTTGCTGTATTAATTGAATGCTTTCATGAAACCTGTAATTTCAGTTAATTAATGAACATTATTAAGATTAATTGGAGATCAGTGAGTTAGAAACCAAAACATCCATAATTAATTTAATAATAACTATACATCGAATCGTGATACTTAAAATCTCTACTAATATTATAAAACTGAAGAGTTTGTTTGTTTGTCTGGTTGAAAGCGCTAATCTGAGGAACTACTGGTTCTATTTGAAAAATTCTTTTAGTGTTGCATAGCCCATTTATCGAGGAAAGCTATAGGTTACATAACATCGCGCTAAGACCAATAGGAGCGGCGCATCAATTAAAAACTTTGCAAGAAGGGGGAAATTCTCTTACGTGAAGCAGACGAAGTTGCGCGGGTCAGCTAGTTATAAAATAAAGATAATAATATTATTGATTACCAAAGAGTATATAATATACTAGTAGTTTTCCCGCGGTTACCTGCGTAAGTCCCGTTCCCGTGTGAATATCGGGTTTCACCCCTTTCACCCCCTTCGGGGTGGAATCTCCAAAAATCCTCTCTTGGTGCTCCTCTATACTCTCCAAGAAACATACATGCCAAATTTCAGCTTCTTGCGTTCAGTAGTTTCGGTTGTGCGTTGTCTGTCAGTCACTCAGTAACGGAAGAGTTTTATATATATAGATTAATGTATGTAATATATTTGTTTTTTAATTTTTATACAGTCTTTTTGACCATATAATAATTATTTATTCTTTAAAACTAAGGCCAGTGACTGTGTATACGGGCTTAACGCATGTCTGATTTTTACGCTAATTACACACATTTTTATTTAACTAAAGTGGCAAAGAAGCGACTTATAATTGTAAATGATTACTAAGGCAGATGGACGCCTGGAAAAACAAAACGCGATGCAGGCTTTTTGAAAAAGGAATGGCTGAGCTGTCAACTGTCAAGAATTATTGGCCTTGCTGTTTCAAATAACAGCATATTGCCTCCTTAGAGAAACTTTTTTTTTTAACTTTTGGTAATTCGGTTACCGCGGGATTGCGGGTCCTACCGAAACATACCGCGGTGTTTCTTCTCACGATCTATTGCCGGGCGCAGGGATCGTACGCGCATACGTCCTGCAGCTCCGGCAGATCCTTGCCACCATTGGGTCGTAGAGGCCTCGTTAAACTATCTTATCCTACTTTCCTTACAGAAACTTTCACTTTTTAACACTATCAAAGAATAAAACTTACGCGCCGCGCATTTTAAAATGCTGGCTGCTTGGAATCGAGTGTGCTTTAGACCTGTGGCCTGTGTCACGTATACTAAAAAAGTATATATAACTCGTGCTATTCATGATTTGAATTTCGAAAATTTTTAACTAAGCTTATAGCAATCATATTTTAGAAGGGTTTGTTCCGCATTTGCTCCTATATTACGTCCCACAATCCAAAATGTACCGCATTCGCCCCTCGTACGTTTGGGGCGAAACATGAAGGTCAAATACGGAACAAACCTTTAGAAGCCCAACAGCAAAATTATGTACTCATTTATTTTCTTTAAACATCTAAGTATACAATTGCATAGACACTAGAGGCACTAAAATACCATGGTCACTATTTTCCTAATATTTTTACTGCACTATTATCCAGAATGTTTTCAACTATAGCCTAGCTCAAAATCAATTGCATGCATGCATCTGCCATACCAAGTATATTTTTTTAATGGCCATAGTATTCTAAATATTGACGTAACGCGATTATTAATATGACTACCTGCCGGTGTATTTCAGCCACACATTGCAGAAAAATGGACGTTTAGAAGTCCCGTAGTCAAGTCGAAGTCAAAAATAATTTATTTATTTATTTATTTATAAACACATCTCACACAATCTTTACAGGACAACCCAATGCGATTGTGAGGTAAAAAAACACAAACAAAAAAGAATTGAAATAAAATTTATGCATACATTTATAGTATAAAATAAAACTAAAATTCACATACTTACTTCAAGATCACTTAACTTACTCAATTACAAATACATTACACATTATACACACATTACGCATTATGTGTATATGATACAACACAAAGTGAAAACCTGTAAAAAATTTACGTCCGCTCTTTGAAATTGCAATTTAAATATAATTTCAGTATTTTACAACTCATATCAACAAGGTGTTGCAGCCGTTATACCATATACTGACTATTAATATCTAAAATAATAACAATAATTACTTACTTACAATACAAGAGCAGAGATAGCTCAGTGGGGAGACCAACAGACTGCAATGCAGAGAGAGGGTCTCGGGTTCGAACCCATGTCGCACACCTCTGACTTTCGGAAGTTATATGACTTTTCGAAATTATGTGCGTTTTGATCGACAATTATCGCCTGCTCCGTGTCTCGGAGAGCACGTTAAGCCGTCGCGTCGGTCCCGGCTGCCATGAACATCTATGGCAGTCGTTATTGGGAGAGTGTCGACACAAAAGATCCCACTGGCTCGAAGTGTCGCCGGTCTGCTGTGACTGGCCGCCACATAAGATACATACAATAAGCGTAGCTCGAACTCTAATCTTACCAGGGCACCATAAATAGAAAGATACAAACACAGCAGCTTTAAAACAACAAAGCTTCTTATAGACAAGTTTATTACCAATATTGACTTAAACAACTGGTTGGAGTGCCAAGTATATTCGTCATCGGTTATTGGCTATCTATTTACACGACTGATGTGGTTAACCGGATCACTTTATAGCCCGCGATCTCGTACAACTGTATTCTCAAATGACTTATGAAACATTTTATTATTAGAACACGATTCTGCGGTCGTTTTTTAAAAAGGTAAGGCGTAGCTAAGAAGCCTTTCTGGCTAATTACTTCCACTTAACAGAAGATTCCGGCTCAATATCTTACATATACACACAAGAAAGAATTTGGCAAGCGAAAAAATATTCGAATTCGAATTATAATTCGAATGATGATCGAACATGCGAGTTACGATGTATTCAAGAAAATCATGTTGTTGACTTTTATTTGGTTGTTCACTCTAACGTTATAACTATGCTGTTCTGAATGTTCTATCCGTTCTTAACCCCTTAATCAAATCATCTATTATTTGCGAGTATGGGTAGGTACAGTGGTCAATACATATATAATACAAATTATGTTTGGTTTCTCCATACTCCAATTATTTTACAAAATATAATTATATAATAATAATAATACAATAATAAAAAAAAAAGAAAAGAAATAGAATAAATCGACCCTTTTTTACCTTATAAACCTAGATTTTAATCGATTCTTAACTGTTTATGAGGTTATTTATTGCGATTGTCATCAATGTTATTCGAATACTTTTATAAGAATAAAGAATTCGAATAATTCGAATGTTTATTCGACTTTGCACAACGTTAAAGTGGATTACTTATGGCGTAATAAACGAACTAATTGTCCTATTTGTCACTATTCTCATTAAACATGATATCAGTTACACATTAAGTAAAACAATGGTGAATATTATTGACCCGCTTAAGGAAATTGATGCTATATTACTAGCTAAGCTAATAAGGAAAACATGGCATGAGTTCCTACTGATAACGCTAATGTTTATGGAATTTTCTATTGTGGCACAAACGCTACAATGTATTTAATTATTTTGGTTCTTTTGAGCTCATTCGGATAGAAGAATTCCATTCATAGGGGGGAGGAGGAGGGCAAGTGTATTACCGCTTGCCAGGCACAATTCCAGACGCAGTACTCTCTCAAAATTTCTTGCCACCGAAAAAACAGTTAGACAGACAAACCTCCATGCAAAACAGTCGCATAAAATACCGCTACACTACCAAGTCAGTCAAAACTACTGAATAAAATTGCTACCAGCTATAGTTTTAAAAATTACTTCTAAGAACGTCAATGATACACAGTATTTAGATTATCGAACTTCAAATTATATCTCTAACGTTAAGAATCCAGACATAGATGGGAAGCAGTGTTTGGACATCCGCCAACTGTTTTGGCAAAAGCACGTTTGAATAATATATGTTTATATGTGAAAATAAACCTTGTCTGTTTGTTCTCCGTTAAGAAATTGCAAATTAAAATAAGGAAGGTTGGCGTATAGCTGATAGTAATGTCCTCCAGACCGAATTTTGGTTACGGCGGCCAATCTTAACGGAGACTGGACTGCGCTGGAGATATTATAGTGCGCAAGTGTGTGCGCAAACACAAGTGCACTCTCTGTTCCCTAACTCTCATGATCCGATGGGACGGTAATCTGACACGACCGGAGAGAGATCAGGCGCAAGACTAACGGCTTTACGTGCTTTCTGAGGCACAGGGGTGTCTAATGCTGCCAGCTTCCAAACTCCTGGCTGCTATTGAGATTTCTTAACAGAAAAACCTAAACACTTTATTGGCCCGACCCAGGATTTGAACTCGAAACCTCATGCACAGCAGTCGCATTCACGCTAGTGGGCACCGACGTCCATTCACTGCCATTGTTAAGGGTACACAGCCCAGCCGGTGCCTGCCGTGATAATAATACAATCTTTAAATCTCGTTTCAAGAAGATATCATAGCGCTCAGAAAGCACGTCAGCGGGTAATTCATTATAAAGCCTGAACATTTTTTCGGGAGTAAATTCTCGTATATCTAATATATATTTTTTTTGCAATTACAACTCTCAACACATTACAAACATTTAAACAACGGACACAAATAACATCAGACTCGGAACAACTTTTTGTGGATCACATAATTTTTGTCAACGCAAGCCTATAACAGTATAAAAAAAATAAAAAATTGTACCGCGCTGCCAGTGTCGATATTCTAAAATTTAATCAATTTGATGTCCTTAATTTAAGACTGCGCCGAGCGTAAGACAGATAATGACAGAGCTCGTCCGGCGCATATTCAAATCGGCGCGCAGCCGCCATAATTGTATGGAGGATTTGAAGTGCTTTTTTGATAAATATGTATGTTTATTGTCAACCACTGTCACTGTTATAATCTAAAAATCACGTAACACGAGCTTACGTTTTTGCATTTGTTTTGCAAATTTACGTAATTTTGTAGGAAAAAATATTCATTATTTTAAGTTTATTACACGGGGTTATTGTAAACACATTCATTGTTATGGTAAATGTATATTGTATATTTGTATTAAACAATAAGTATTGATTTTATTCACTTAACTGTGACCGCCTGTTTTGGCACATTTCGCTCGGCGCCGTCTTAAAGTCAAAGACCATGTAGATTTATTTATCTATTTACTTTAATTAAATGATAATATATTAACTACAAAAATTAAAGAGTACAATAATTAAAGACATTACAAACAAGTAACAATTTGAAACCAAAATAAACATATTAAAATAAAAAGGAAATTACTAAATAAATTAAGATAAACCTAAAAATAAACACTTTCTCCAAAAAACTCTATTACTAACAATATATTCAGCCATCTATTTGCAAACTAGTCAAAGATACGTATATTCTGCTTCAGTTAGGCGCATAATTGCTTCCAAATGCAATATGCAAGTGGTTATTCTATCATGTTGTAATCAATTTACCAAAAACATTTCTTCGACCGAAATGTTAGAAATGTTCACGTAAAAAGAAGTTAACTAAATAAAGCTATTAATTCACACAATTATGGGCACATTATTTAAACTAAAGGAACAATATTTTAGATGCGATGACAGGACTGCTCGTTCTTACTTCCGTCATAAAAAATAAACAATATGGGCCATGTGTTCACAATTATTGGCGGCAAAATTCTCGGCTGCCGCGATTCAATGAAACTATTTATAGTCTTTATTATTTATGTACTTTGGTTTTTGTTTTATTTGAATCAAACGCAAACGTGAGAAGAAAGAATTCAGCTGTTTCTCGACGGAAATCCCGGATCCAAACAAAAATATTATGTCTGGTATTCTACTCTCGGTGACTTTCCATTATTGAAGGTCAACGGTCAGTTCCTTATACTTTGATCTATTCTTTATTTAACGATTAAACTTAAAATTAATTACGCAAAGCTTTTGACAAGGAATGCCGTGGTCCTATAATGCAAAAGATAAGAAGAAACACGGTTGGCGATTTTATTAAAATATCACCTGCCGGATAAAAATACATCTGCAATTACCGAACTATAGCCAACTCACCCATGGGTAAAATTCTTAACAGGTGTGCTGGCACCTAAATCAGTCGAGAACTTTGAAAATCACCCTGAGTTTAATAATTAGCTGGAAACGAGACAATGAAAAAAGCATTTTATCCGGACCAAAGAGTCCGACCAAGACCAAGTTACCAAGAAAAGTCGCCTTCTTCGCAAGATGACCAGTGTATCGGAATATCAACATTACAACAGTCGCTTTCACGACCACAAATCACCGACATAATTAAAAACATAAAAATTTAGAAATAACATAAACGTATCTTGATATTTTAAAACCAAAACACTATAATCCAATTCGATTTTAAAATTAGCAACTAGTATTACAAAGCCGCGGTAATTTAAGAAATGGTTGGAAATCAATACTCTGTCAATGAAATCGTCAAACAAGAAACTAAAATAATTAACAAAAAACGTGTTATACAAACAAACATCTGATCACGAGGCGTCGTCCAACACAAATAGAAATAAATCCCCTGGTCATTTACAATAGCCATTTATTACATCGATAGATTGTATAACGCTGTGTTTCAACACGTAAATTAGTGATATATTCACTGGCAAGGTAAACCGTGTAAATAGATTTATTGACACCAATATATATAAATAGATTAGTTATGTGATGATGGTGATCATATCAGCCCTGCATTAAATTATCCCACAGGCACGGGCCTCTTCTCAGTGTGAGAAGCGTTAGGCCATAGTCCACCACGCTGGCCCAGTGCGGCTTGACAGACCTCAATTATTATCTTCGAGAACATTGTCACGCGGATCAGGCGTGCCTCAGCGGAGGCGCTCGCGGCGGAGTGGGAGCGCCCCTTGCCCCCCAAGCGGCTGCTAATAAAAACTCGGCCACGTCTGGCAAGTCCTTCTTTCGCCGGCCGACGTTCTTAAGTTAAGTATTCGACTGTGCTTCAGCCGGACCTGGCACCAAAGCCTTTGTAATAGAACCACGCCCTGAGTTACTTCTATTTGTACTGACTTCAGTTTTTTTAATTAAAGATCGTGTAATTGCGAAGTTCAGTGTTTGTTTTATCTCCGCCATTTAAACTTTCCTGGTCGACCACGTTCTAAAAACGTGGCCGACTTAGAACTACGTTACAACATTATGGAGTACTCTTAGACGTGGAAGTTTCCTCACGATGTTATCCTTCACCATTAAAGCGAGCGATAATTAACTATTTAATACGCACATAACTTCGAAAAGTCAGATATGTCTATTCTCTTAAATGTGCCTGGATATCACTGAAGGTGTAGGCATCCATATTTCTTTAGCTCTGTCCTATAGGTGATTAATTTATTGCCGTCAACCGAGCACACTTCTACTCTCTGTGGTGCAGTAGACCATCAGTCTGTAAAGAACCTATAAAAAGATACCTATCATTATTTTCTTTGACTTAAATAAGACAGCAAGCTATGACCCATGTCTTGGGAGACATTACAAAATATATTGAAACAACGTATACGAAGATAAGATCAAATATGTAAAGGTTAAAGTTACATAATTGTAATATAATAAATACTCTTTAATAATAGACAATACTAATAACATTTCGGAGTAAAGCTGTTATTTAAAATAATGTTCTTGACCTTAAAGCAATTTTATACGGACGACCGACATACAATGCCAAAAAAAAACGATCGTTTTTTTTGGTATTGATATAGGTACTAGATAGGTATTATTTTCATGGAAAACAAGAATACGATGTATAAGCGTACCTACTGATACATGGTTTTCTTATTTTTCATGAAAGTACGTCTCACATATCCAGTTTTTCATACATTTCTTGTCATCCACTCTAATGATGTAAGATTGTCGATGAAAAATTTGTATATTATCGAATAAAATTTATTATTATTCGTTTTATGTAACTATACTGGACATGAGAAGAAACATAATGACCAGAAAATCACAAAGATTGCATTAAAACACATCAATCATAAAAAGAAAAAGCAAATATCAATGTGTTATAAGAGCGATTATAATATTCGATAATTATTTAATCAGGAACTTTCCAAAGCATAATGGTACAATTTTCGTATCATTCAATTATTCGAAAGAATCGCATATTTCCAGTTTACTTCATGCTCTTCTATTAAATATAACGAACATGCACCCAGACATTCAATTAAAACAATAGCGTAACGTCATTAGAAACATAAATCCGTCACGGACATAAAAACAACAATAAAAGCAAAACACATGGTCATATGGCCAAACATTTAGGCAGAAAACGAAAACGAACCATCACTAATCCTTTAATCACAAGCCTCGTGCAGACTAAACGAGGTAACTGGACACACAAATAGTTAGTACATAAGGCTCATAACACAGAGGTGCCCTTGCAATGTTAATCTGCATGACCTAATTACTGCCAATAAAACAAGCCGAAATATATTTTATGACAACACTCGCACTCGCGCTGCACTCTGGCGTAAATAATAGCACTAGTGACCGTCTAACACACGTGCTAACGTTTTGGTAAAAGAACTCCTTTGTACAAACTAAGGAGGTTTTAGGTGCAACGTTTATTTCATTGATTATTACGCTTTAGTAAATATTACGTAAATAACTCTCTTGGTTTGAGGATCAAAGATGGCGTATGATAATATACACTTGACTTCGATGATTACTTTAATATGAATTATGTAGGTTGTAATACCGTAATATTTGTTAATATTATAACAATATTTTGATTTAGAGGAGCAACGATATCTGAGTAGGGAGAACGTCGTACTGCTTCGCAGGAGTCTAAAATACGAAATTACGTTTTTCTGAATTTTAAAGTTAAATGTGCTTTTAAGTAGTTAATAATTGCTTGTTATAACTGTGAAGGTAAATACCGTGAGGAACTACCAAATTTGCAAGTGCATCTCTTGGAGATTTGCATTATGATTTCGAAGACGTGTCAAGTCTGCCACGCACTGGTGGCCATTTCGTTCAGCCATTCTCATACTGAGAACTACAATCACAAAGCTGATATTGTGTAACATGAGACAGTCATTTTCATTAAGATCGCCATCAGCTAGAACGATATCGCCAATCTTAAATTTCAAGATGGTGGCTATCTCTTTTTAAAATGAAAAGAACAGAAATAAATAACTGTACTTGTGTTTATTCTATTCATCGTTTCAAATGGTTTTAAGTGCTTTTATTTAATCCACTTTCAAACGAACCATAATAGCCGATGTAACTATAATATACAAAATGGTTGATATGGATAATGCTTTAAAGTAAAGTTAACAGGAAAAGCTTTACAAAAATGTTTATAGATGTTATTTCTGATCATGTACTTCGAAAACGTAATAGAGTAAAACATTATGTCAAACTTTATACAATTTAAGTAATTTGTTCTTTATTCCAAAACATAAGCCGAAGATTTGGCCATATTTAAAGACCATTATTTTGACAACGTGTATGTGAAATTGTAAGATGATCGGTCGTGTAGTTAAGATGTGAAAACAAAACAAACAAACTCACATTCACATTTATAATATTAGTTGCGTCTTAATCTACAATTATGTTATAATATAAATGTTTAGTTTCCAATAAACTCTAACGTTGGAATACCTCAGGGCGACATTATGGTACCTGTGTTCAAAAGAAACAATTTGGACTCAAATAATAAATCATTATTATTGTAAATACATCGGATGCGTCACACACGGCTACCTGCTTAACGACATACTTTGGAACAAGACGAGACGTAAGAGAAACGATTTAAATACAAATGCATTACACGGCACTAGAGTTACGACCGCCTATATGCAAACATAGTTTCATAGCTTTGAAAATATTGCAGAGGACATTGAAAAGTTATAAATGCATGAACGGTAACTTTAGTAGTCTACGCAAAAGTCGTAAATTATACAGAAGCGAGGCAAAGGCGAAGACACGGCACAGGCGACGCATCAAAATCTTTCAATACTAAATGAAAGAAAGTGACGCGTCTTGAATTATTATATGTATCCGATATTTTCTAATGTATCATTAGAAAAATACCCGGCCCTTTGGGAGGCTTCCACGGATACATAAATCCAACGTGAAGGCCCTTCGAGAGTTTTAATCTAAAGTGGAATGGAACACCTACAGCGGCACTAGTCGCAGCAGACGTAGGACTATTGCTACGTATGGACTATAATATGTCTGGGCTATGAAGACGGGTATGTAATGGACTGGTATAATGGTAACTATGTATGAATAAAGGCGTCTGTGCTGAGGACTCTTATAGCATTTAATCGTATCGGCAGGTGGTGACTGGCCAATTCATAAGATGGACTAACTGAATAGCCGCCATAGGCATGAAATCCTTAAATTCGGCGCGGCTGAGGCATGACGTATCGCTCTCGTCTTCTATAGGCTTGACCCAAGTGGCGCGCAAAAGGCATATAGCTTTTTATATAGTACTTATGAAGAAGACCGTTTATCGCAAGGAAATCGGACTAGGTATATAATGACACATCTTCGCCTCTTCTGTATAATTTAAATCACGTTTGTCCTTATCCGTTCCATGCGGTGCCGTCGCCTTACGCCTTCTCTGTATAACGTCTTTACGCCTAAGATCTTTACGCAGGACAAAAAAAATGTTTTCCTCATATATGTAATAGGGATTATTATCAATGTTTGCAATGGCCGCCTCGATGTAGCATGTTTTTATTATCACGCACTGAATTTGTTGAGCGCGATCATCGCCATTATAATTTACTAATGGCAGTCCATTGCTGGATGCATCTTTCTCTCAAAACACGCCAGTGAGCCATATTTTCGACTCTTCTAATCTAATTAGTTGGTAGTACTCTCATATTAGCCCAAAGGCATGCTTGTCTTACTAAAACTTACTATATCCATTTAATATATAACTAGCATGCCTTTCGTGTATAAATTAGACTGTAATAAAACTGAAAACTTATAACTGTAATTAAATAAATTAAATATGATTATGTTTAAGTATGTATGTATATAAATTAGTGGGAAAAAGTAATATACAAAGCTAAAGGTTAAGTTTAAATAACAAACACGTATCTCTAATGTTAACAGTGCAAATATCGTGAATTGTGTGAAGAGAACCTCGGATGTCCAAAATACGAACCAGACTCAGTTTGGGAATCAGTGCAAATTTGATCAAACAATGTACAACTACTATGTTGTCATGTGCGTGTATATATAACTGTAACACATGTACTAGCTTTCTTTCTTTTTCAATAAGAATTATATAATTATTAATAATTATATAATAGCATTTCGTGTATTTCGTTAACTTATTCACGAAATACAATTGTGAAAAGACAGATTTCACCATATCTGGCTTACCTCACTCTCAAACCTCAGGTAAGTCTCTGCACCTTACAAATATCATTACTCCATCTAGTATGAAACAGAACGCGTCAATACTAAGTCACAATCACAACGAGATATAACAAAACATACGTCATTGACCCGACATGCGCAGGCGCAGTAGTAACGTAGCCCGCGCATACCAATTAAGTGCATTACTATTGCCATGGGAACTGCGTGAATTACTCATAACTACTAAGAAGGGGCAATCCGACTGCAATTCAAACTAGATGCAGAGCGTGGCCTGTATTTTAATATAGTAGATACTACATTCCCGTTACTTCAGAAGCCATTCGTTATCGCCGGTATTTATTTTTCTTTTTATATTTTGAATAACTACCGTACTAGACATAATTCATGTGTCGCGGGGGACTTTAAAAACATTCAAATGACGGACTCAGAACACCAGCCGCAGAATGACTATTAATGGATCACACAAATGTTTATCCCGTGTAGGGATTGTACCCACAACAGTCGTCGCTGTGACAGTAGCGTACGCATGTAGCGAGCGACCTGTTAAAAAACTACGCTATCTGTGCAACTACTAGGTTTTCTTTTTGAATGCCCTCACACCAAGTACGAGGGACCATCCTTAGACTTTTAGGACTTTACGAGCGATGCTGTATAAGATATAAGGCAATACAAATTGTAGAGACGAGGAGACGTGCATATTTTGAATAAATAAATCTAAGGTAGTGTGTAGGTATGAGATCTATGGCTATATATTCTTATGTCTGTATTTGAATATAGAGGCACGGTTGACGAGAAGTATATTGAATTGAATAGGAAATTACTTGGCGGTAATTCATTACAATAAAATAATTGCGATGAGAGGAATCCGCCACGTACCTACGGACTGCCCATCCCAACTATTGTCATAGAAAAATAATTACAATACTGAACTCTTCTAGTAAGGGACAGTCGCGTCGTGGGATCCGGTGTACTTCAACTTGCAGTATTCCGCTACAAACACAAAATATGCGTCGACATTTTGGCAACGAATAAGCCTCAATCATTGCCAAACTGTCGTGGGTGCATGGCGGCTTCCTCTCTTCCCAATAATTTTATTCCATCAGTGGCATATTAAGTTCTGAATTACAGAGATATATTACACTCCCTTACTTTTGCTTCCATATTTTTCCTTTTCTTACTTGCTACCCTTATTTGATAACGGGTATGTTAAGCTGGTTTGGGCATGTAGAAAGAATGGACGAGGAAAGACTGACTAAGAAAGTTTATAAGGCTAGTGTGAATGGAACAGTCGCAAGAGGAAGACCTAGGCGAACGTTTCTTGATCAGATCGGAGGCGTTCTTGACAAAGGCCAGGTTAAGAGCACCTTGAACCGACGGGCGTGTATGAGGAATGTGATGAAAGTGAATGAAGCCAGAGAAGTGTGTCAGGATCGTAGCAAATGGCAATCCGTAGTCTCTGCCTACCCCTCTGGGAAACAGACGTGAATCTATATATGTATGTATGTATTTGCTACCCAGTTTCATAATGTTTCGCTTTAGTCAAGGCCAGATTTCAAGGCTCGATAGCCTTAAGAAGTAGTTGACTATGAAATCTTCTGTGGAGGTTCCTTTTTTGTGACGAATTTAAATTCAAAATTCAAATTTAGTTATTCCATAGAAACATGTTGACAATGTTGTTATAAAAATAGACATAATTATAAACATGATATAGACAATAGACAAGGGAAGCTCTTTTCTGCCATGAATTCAGTCCCGATTTTGGACATTAGTCGGTAGACTACCATCAAACACTTCTTAAACTACCCTCATCCTTAATAGATTAAGGGTACTTTAAGGAGTGTTTTTTACGGTTTAGTAGTAGTCAAACACAAAATGTTTACAATAATGTTTTCAACAAATTACAGGTTAAATACCAATTATGAATAATTGTATTAAAGTTGAATCATGTCATTACCGATACGATGCCTTTGTAACATCCGTATTAACTCTGATAGCAATCTGTAGGCTTATCACTGTGTGATTACAAGCATAGGAATGTAATTATCAGTTAGGATAATTGCATGGCGCATTTATAATATCAGTTAGGATTTTTATGAGACTACTAGATTTTGCCCACGGCTTCGCTTGCGTGTACCTGCACTTTGTCAATACATTTCTACACCCGGGAACAGTACTTTTTAGAGTTCGAAAAAACTCTTATACAACAGCTTTGTCCGTCTGTCCGTCCGTCTGTTATACAACTTTCAACTCAAGAACCGTAAGAGCTAGAGACTTGTGGTCAACACCATTCGACTCAGCATAGTCGATATACTCCGAAATTACTATGACCTTTGACTGGTTCAATTAATATGCAAAGGTCACGTGATACCACGTGACCTTTGCATATTAATTGAATCATTTATCGAACTCTTAAGATTTAAGGCAATTCATTGCCGATTCTCACATTTTTCGGAATAAATGGTACCCTATATCTTTTTCTATACCCCTGACAATATGTATGCAAAATTTCATGACGATCGGTCGAGTAGTTAAGGCGTGAAAGCATTAAAAACTCACATATAGCATTTATAATATTATTTAGGATTTACTTCCTTAATTATCTTATTCCTACAACAGACAGGCTAAAAATAATACAGTCAAGAGCTTAACACATATATTTGTTACATCTGTTCGCCGTCTCACTCAGTCGGTAGAGCTTTTAATATCAATCAGTTTCCAATTATAGCCACGTTGAATGTTCAGGGTGAAGGACGGAGATAACTTGGTTTTATAACTGATATCGCCTTGGCCCTAGCTTTGGAGATAAGGCTGAATTAGTGACCGACTCTCAAGGTTTCCTAAGACAAAATCTGAAAAGTGATCGTGCTGCCATCTAGTTACATCTGAATGTATTAGCAACATTGCGTTCGATATCATTTACATACATATATCTATATCAGGGATGTTGCGAATATTCGCATCCGCATCCGCAGTTGCTGAGCTTCCGCATCGATTTGGACATCCGCATCCGTATCCGCGGATGTGAGTCTTCAAATATCCGTATCCGCATCCACATCCGCGCATGTCAAAAAATCTGCATCCGCAACATCCTTGATCTATGCTAATATTACAAAAGATTTAATATTTTGTTTGTTTGTAAGGATAAAACTCTAAAAAACCCAGCTGACTTTAAAAATTATTTCGACGTTAGAAATCTATATTACCACCGTGTTACATAGGCTATAATAATTTATTAAAAAAAGTACTGTTAGCATAACCTAACCTTACCTACTTTTACGCGAACGAAGCCGCGGGCAAAAGCCCGCTCATAGACCACTAGCTAGTGAAGGAGACACTTTCATTCATAACCAAGTCGTAATAGTCGGTACTTGTACAAATTAAGACTAATCACAATATTTTGATGAGTCTTAATTCGAACAAGTGCCGTCCATTTCCTAATTCTAGTGACTCATATTATGATCAAGGGCCGTACGATCTTATAGTAACGAGAGAACGAGATAGAACTATATACTGTATATAGCGGTGTCTACCATAATGTGGTGATAAGTTTGTTTTTGAAATAGACAACGCATCCCGCACCAGGGATAATTCCTGTGTCGCGGGGGACTCTACAAACATTCAAACAACGGACACAAACAACATCCAGACTCGGAACAAACTTTTGTGGGTCTCACAAATTTTTGCCCCGTGTGGGACCTCTGACTTCGCGCGCGCGCCTTGTGATCGAAGTCGTGACCTCTGCGTGACAGTTCAACGATTTCCCACTCGGTTATATAATTTACCTACTTCAATATCGATATTTTTCAATGCCTTTTTTCCTTTTATTTTATAATAAATAATATTTTAAACTGACGTGTCTAAGAAATGTCAAATCATTTTTATGGAAGTAAAGAATTTTGAGTTTTGACTTTTAATATCTGTTGCCATTCACCCCGTTCGATCCCTAACAGTTTATCCAGTCGCTACGAGCTATATAATGTAGACATCCTGCGATCGTATGCAATACGTATTGAGTCCAGCACTTATCCTATTAAATCAGTCTTGTGGCCACTCAATCATATCGCTCTGCGATCTCACTTAGCATTTCAATAAGATCACGTCGGGGCACATTGTTTTGTATCACATATTGTATGTATTTGTATGATAATGTGTAGAGATCGGGCAAACACATCGACTTTACAATGTTCCGCCATATTCCGACCAGACTTTTTTAATAAGTCGCTATTGTCACTTCATTATACGTAGCGATTCGGGGGCGATATTGAGTATCTAATAATAATAATAATAATAATAAATTATTTATTGTAACAAAAAGTTATATAAAATTAAAGCGTAAGCCCTGATTCCCAAACTAGCGTGAGCTGTATAATGGCAATCAGTTCTCCCCCAAAAACAAATGATACTACAAATTTGTTACAAAAAACATTTGGAACAAACATAGTTTAGAATGTACTTGAACAATAGATTTAATTAATTTAGTTAATTTTGTGTGTGCGTATGAGTGCATGTGTGAGTGTGTGTGTGTGTGTGTATGTGTGTGTGTGTGCGTGCGTGTTTGTGTGTGTGTATAGGTATTATGGGTTAAGGTCAGATAGTCAGGATAGTAAAAAGTCTGAGTTAACACGTTTGACGTTAACACAGTAGACGTTTTGCCTACCCAGTCATTCTGCAAGCTAGGTCTTTTGTTCACTCAAGAAATGAGTTTACTTACACTTTTCCCAGACTACCTATATAATAATATCAGCCCTGTATCAAACTGTCCCACTGTTGGGCACGGGCCTCTTCTCAGTGTGAGAAGGGTCAGGCCATATTCCACCACGCTGGCCTGGTGCGGGTTGGCAGACTTCACATGTCTTCGAGAACATTATGGAGAACTCTCAGACATGCAGGTTTCCTCACGATGTTTTCCTTCCCCGTTAAAGCAAGCGATAATTACTGCTGCTTTATAGTTTTCTCAGACTATCGTACCCTAACCCGGGGTTAGGGTCAGATATAAGTATATATTTTTTTAGATTAGGCATCACATTATTATTATTGTTTTACGTTTACGCGAATGTTATACATTGAAATTAAACTACTTTGTACGGATTTTACCGCGTTATTTTTTTTTAAACACTATTGTTACATAATTTTGAAACTTTATGTACTGTTTTTATAAGATCAGATGAATACGACAGGATCCGATTTTTATAACATCAGACGTATAAGAAGCCGGCATTACATTATTATTTACATATTGCGCTTTTAATAAAACAGCAACTTACCTCGAAATTTGGAAGTTAGGCAATTTGAACTCTAATTGTATGATTATAAATACCAATATTATAATTGTATTAAGCCATTGCAATACAGTTTAAATTTGTTTAATCCAAAATATTCAGATAAGTCTCTGTTTTTTTTTCAATTTGGGTTTTGAATTACTGGTATTTTTGTTAAGCCCTCCAACTAAACTAGAATGCTTGTATTATAATGCACGTCGGTAGTGCAATGGGTGGGGTTCGAACCCGCGACCTCTCGATCGCGAAGTCCAATAGCTGTTGGCTCGCGTACGTTTAATAGAGACACAACGTTTAAAGGTATAAACCTTAATCTATTTTTAATAAAATCAACATGTTTGGAATATCTTTAATGACTACCTAACTTTACACTTTAAATAATTTCTTTTGACTGCACGGATGGCGCAGTGATTGAAGTGGTCGCCTTGCCGTTACCACTACGCCGAGTGTTGTGGGTTTGAATCCCACACGGGACAAAAAATTGTGTGATCCACAGATGGTTGTTCCGAGTCTGGGTGTTCTTTGTGTCCGTTGTTTGAATGTTTGTAAAGTCTCTCGCGACACAGGAATTACTCCTAGTGCGGGAGTAGTCTTAAATTTTAATAAAATATAGAAGAATCATAGAACTATTTTGTCCACAAACTCGACTTCTGGGGTCGATTTTGTCATACTACCTCCAGAAACTCACTAGGTACCAGTGTTTCCAAATAGACTGTTTATATATCGAGTAAGATATATATATATATATATATATATATATATATATATATATATATATATATATATATATATATATATATATATATATATATGTACTCGTATTTATTACACAGGATCATGCCATTTAATATGCAAAAATAATATAATTATGCACCACACGACCATATCGTACTCTTAATAGAACAGCGACTTAACTGTAAATTTGACAGTAAGGCAATTTAAACTCTAATTGTGTTATTATATTCTAAATTTATGTTTCTGGTAAATAATTGCATTAGAGTTCAAATTTGTTTAATCCAAAATACTCAGATAAGTCTGCTTTATTAAGAATGCGTTATGTATCTGATGTCATGATTGTATCATTGACGTCAAATTACGCAATAAAATAAATTTATTTGTGTCTAAAAGGCTGTAGGTTTTCTTGTTCTTAAAGACAGCCATGCAAATGAGATCTGGTGATGCAAGCTATCTTAGTGCTGCGCATAAAACTAGCATCTTTATATATAAATCTTCTGTGCGTGTTTCTAATTAAACTCATCCTAAACGACTGGATCGATTTAGATGAAATATTTTGTGTGTGTTTAAGTGGATTCGAGAACGGTTTAGATTATTTTCTTTTTTTTTCTCTTGTGTACTAGATAACGTCTGTCGGGACAGACGAGACGAGAAATTCTAAAGATGTAGGTATCCAAAAACGTTACACACCTCATACATATCTACTTTACTTTTTTTGACTGCAAGAATGGTGAAGTTGTTTAAGTGGCCGCTTTATCATTGCCACTGCGTCGAAAGTTGGGTTCGATCCCCACACGAGACAAATAATTGTCTGATCCACAAATGGTTGTTCCGAGTCTGGATGTTCTTTGTGTCCGTTATTTGAATGTGTGCAAAGTCCCTCGCGACACAGGAATTACTAATTATGTGGAAATTGTCTTTAAAAAATACAAGAAAGGAAATATGTCGTTCTCTTAATAAAAGAGGAACTTAACTCGAAATTTGGCAATTAGGCAATTTGAACGCTAACCAATACTATTAAAGTTCAAATTGCCTGAATTCCAAATTTCGAGATGAGCCTCTCTTTTATCAAGAGTGCGGTACATAGTCTCACGCCTATTTCACCGAGACGGTAGGCAGGTTAGTAAAACACTCAGATTTGGCCAAGTATGGTTTTAAGATCCACGTAATGGAGAAAATTCCCTTCCTTTGGTCGTCTTTTTGACGCAATTCCAGACTGCGTGCTGCTGTAGAGAATTTAGAAAGAAGGCACCTCGAACTTCTCCTATAAAGTATATAATATTAACTAAGACAACCCTAAACCTAACGTATATTATAAATGCGAAAGTAAGTTTGTTTGTTTGTTACGTTTTCACGCCTTAATTACTCAACCGATCATCATGAAATTTCGCATACACGTTGTCAGGGGAACAGAAAAGAACACGGTACTATTTCATCAGGCTAAAAGTTAATAACCTAACCTAATCTACATTTACGCGAACAAAGCCGCGGGAAGAGTCTAGCCCCTTATAAATATTCCGAAGTCCATTGATCTAACATACACATCAAATACCGTATAACTCATATTTATGTCCTGTTTGACCGATTTGATAGTGAACTGATTCCTTTAGCGTAACTTCCTTCTTCGTGACATTAATTAAAATTCAAAATTCAAAATTAATTTATTCAGATTACGTTACAAGGTAACATTTATGAATGTCAAAGTTACACAAAAAAATTCAGTGAATTTACATTTACTGCCACGTTCAGCAAAGCAAGGGTGTAGCGCTCATGAGAAGAACGGGCAAGAAACTCATAGCCACTCTTTTTAATCGCCAAGTTTTTGTTTACAAATCGTAACAGCTGTAAGGTGCTGCAACCATTTCTCCATGAACTACTCCTGAACATACTCAAGCATTTAATAAAATTTGATGGTAGCCTCTAAAGCAGCAGTATGGTAAATAGGAGCATCCACTTACATGTACATAAATAATCAAGACAAGGCATGATTGTAGTCCGTAGTTAAATCGAACTGTTTAATTAAATAATAAACTACTATTGTTTTGTATTTGTATTTAATTTAAGCAAAAACAGAGAAAGTTGCTATTAAAAAAAAGAACTGGCCGTATTTAGTACAAATGGTAAACAAACCTTCTTGTGTGATCCACAAATGGTTGTTCCGAGTCTGGATGTTCTTTGACTGTTGGTAAAGTTCCTGCGACACATGATTTATAAATAGAGCAGCAAATGTCTTTAAAAAAAAGAAAATAGAAAAGAAACCGTTTCACGATTCAGAAAAATGTAAAACGCCATCTATCGGTGTCGCATTTTTATGTTACGAACAAATTGCAATTGCAACTGAACTTGAGTGTTCATTGCTATAATATAAATCATAGTAATTTACATTGAATGCCTCCTATGCGTTACTTGAACATTGCGCACGTGCTTCGTCATAATATATATTGCATTCTCGCTTGTTAATTCTAGCCTGACAGAGAATTTGTCAAACTCGCATACTCACTGTTATGAACAAATGCCAAGTTTAGAATAAGATCATATTAATATTTATGAGAGGGCGTGAGGTATGATGTCACCTGGAACGGTCAGATGACTGCACAGATGGTGCTGTCGTCTCAACGCTGTCGTGATGTGGGTTCAAATCCCAGAAAGGAATATTATATATGTGATCCACAAATTGTTCTGTGTTCTTACTTACTTGATTTTCGAATTGAGTGTTTGCATAATCGCATGCGATACTTTGCTTGATAGCCCGTTGCCAGCGAGAGTTGTCTTTTTTTAAAAGCAAATTATAAAGGTATTTGCCTCGGATTGTCTACCTCTACGATTACAGTAGAAAAGATTCCTCTGATGGACAATCGCGTAGTGGCATCCTAATAATTGTTACCTCGAAATTCGAACCCCGTCATGATCTCCAGCACTTTATTAGCCGTAATTACGCAGAAAATATCCACAAAACGAACCACAATTTCATTCCATACCAAAATAGCAAGAGAATTCTACAAATCAGATGCAATCTGTATACTTTCTTAGAGCTAACAAGGTGGATCAATATTTTACAAGACTGTTAAACTCACACATATTGTTTTGTTGTCACGACTGAGATGATTGTCTTATTAGGGATAAGCGATGCGCCTTTGTCACGAAAAGAACGAACGCTGCGGTTATTTTTAGAATATGTCTGAAGGTATCGTATATGTGTGCAAATGAGCTGTGTCTTGTCTCGTGATTTATTTTCCATAATTTGTTGTTATTATCGCGGATATGTTTATTAAGTCTTTGCAATTGAATTGATGTTTTTAACAACGATCTAGATTCTTGTTGAATGTAACACTTTTCCCTAACTAGGGTTTTAAGGTAATAAGTGGCTTTTGCCGTTTGTCGGACACAGTGCCAAAATTCCCGCCGCTACTAAGATTTTTTTGATAGAATTTACTATTACATGTTGCCCAACCCAGGAATAAAAGCCGAGACCTGACGACTTCGCTAATGAGACCTTAAAGGACATGATATTCGATTATAGTTACTGCTACTCCTCCAGGGTGTATGTATACGTATATATCCTAAGAGTAGCAGCTTTCAGGACTTTTTCAGACTATAAAGACTTAATAACTCTTAATAGTCTGAAAAAATCCTCAATAAATGGTCTATCAGCTATGTTATGTAAAAAAATATATGTAATGTGTATTAAAACTGAAACTTACTAACGATAATGTCTGTATTGTTTACAGGAAAACCTGCAAGTCGTGTGGCTGCGACCGTCTGAAGCACTCAGTGTACCACGAGGAGCTGGGCTCAGTGCGCGACCGCCTCGGGCTGCGGGAGTCCAGGGTCAACCACCACTCCTACGACAGCCCGCCCGGACTCACTGCCAAGCAGGTAACACCGACAACCTCTATACTAATTTTATAGAGTAAAGATTTGATGTTTTGTTTGTTTGTTTGTAAGGGTTTAACTCAAAAACTACTCTACCAATTTTAAAAATTCCTTCACCGTTATCAAGCTGTATTATCACCGAGTAACATAAGCACATTTTGTTTAAAAAACGTTACGAAAATAACCTAATCTACATTTACGCAAGCCAAGCCGCGAGCATAAGCTAGTTAATAATAATAATAACCACTTATTTCAGGCTGCATAGGCCCATAGATAAACACCTTAACTTCATCATCATCATCATCATCATTTCAGCCTATTGCAGTCCACTGCTGGACATAAGCCTCCCCCAGGGTGCGCCACAAGGCCCGATCTCCCGTTTTCGCCATCCAGTCACCTCCAGCCACCCTTTTCAGGCCATCGGTCCATCTGGCCGGAGGGCGGAGAGTTTTTAACCTTAACTTATAAACTTATAATTTTATCCTAGTAAATACACCTTAATACTATGTTAGTAAAACTTTCCTTGGCACACTAAATATTTGTGCGCTCGGCTGGTACTTGTCCCCGGAAGCGACGGAATACCACGTCTTGCGGCCAAAAACTCCCGTCCAACACCTTGTGCAGGTAACAGTTGGGTACGCGCACGACGAACGCTTTAATGTTGCGGCGCGAATCCAGCAGCTGTACTCTACGGACGTACTTCAGCTTTTGGCACACGTACTCCTTGATGTCATCCGCCTCAGTGCACCAGTCTTCTACCTATCTATCTATCTATCTATCTATCTATCCTATGTGGGGGCCAGTCAGTGCAGACCGGCGACACTTCGACCCAGTGGGATCTTTTGCGTCGACACTCTCCCAATAACGACTGCCATAGATGTTCATGGCAGCCGGGACCGACGGCTTAACGTGCTCTCCGAGGCACGGAGCAGGCGATAATTGTCAATCAATATGCACATAATTTCGAAAAGTCATATAACTTCCGAAAGTCAGAGGTGCGCGACGTGGGTTCGAACCCAAGACCTTCTGCATTGTAGTCTGTTGGTCTCCCACTGAGCTATCGCTGCTTAGTCTTCTACCTAACTTTATTATTGCTGTCCACTGCTTCAATCACATTTATGATGACTCCTCCGGTCTCGTGACTCGTAACCTAATTTTATATACTACTAGCTGACCCGCGCAACTTCGTCTGCTTCACATAAGAGATATTTCCCCGTTTTGCAACATTTTTCATTAATTATGCTCAGCTCATATTGGTCGCAGCGTGATGTTATATAGCCTATAGCCTTCCTCGATAAATGGGATATCCAACACTGAAATATTTTTTTTTATTTGACCCAGTATTTCCTGAGATTAGCGCGTTCAACCAACCAAACAAATAAACAAACAAACACTTCAGCTTTATAATATTAGTATAGAATATAGATATATCCTTCCAGAATAAATGAACTAACTAGGGCAAAACAATTAATTAGGCTGGTAGTCCCAGAAATTAGCTAATTTAACCCAAAGGATTTATTACCCGTAGTACAGTTCAGTTGTCCGGTCAACCGGGTAATAAATCATCCAAAGTTACAAACTTTACCTCTTCATAATATTAGTATAGATTCTATTAGGCTTGACTTTCTAAGCTATTCATTAGCGTATATAGGATGGTAGGTGCGACGTACCGACCTCATAATTGTCTAGTGCCTATCCCAGGATGTCAAGTTTCAACTCAAAGTTCTAGAGCTGTATTAAAATTATTTGAAAGAGAGGAATCCGCCACGCACACTCGGATTTCAGGATTGTAGTGTATGCCGTCGCAGTTGTGAGGCCGGGCCCTCTCTGAATATACGTCTATGAGGATAATTATTAACGATAACCATTAATATTCTCTAACCCACCTGGGCGAAATTAGTCAATTCGTTTACAGTTTGATCCGAAAATAAATACAAGATCCAGTATCTGCGAAATAAAGGGAAAACTAATTCAATCTTAATTATTTCCATCAAATTATGCATATTTTAATTACACTATACTTACACACTTTTTATAACCATTTAACTCACATTGTGTACTTTTTCTTACAGACTGAACTTTATTGGTCGTCGTTAGCAGAACGCGCGCCAACTGGCGTTGGTGGCGCCACCGGCGCGGCCGCCTGGCGAGCTTGGCGAACACGAGCTTTAGCTTCTCAATTACCGAAGCAAGATTTATCGTTAGCTCACTGTAGGCATATAGACGAGGGACATCGCAAGCAATATGAAGACTTCGTTGCTGCTAGGAACGAAATTGCACTCGATATTGGTCAGTATCTTACATAGTCAAATAAGTATTTAACGCCATCTAGTAGTTATCTAAGAAATTATGATAAACAAACTTCGTATTTCTTTGTTTCAGGCGTTGCAAGTCAATATCACGGTGCATCAATTGAATGTATGGGATGTAATAAACCAATTCGAAGTGGAAGCATTACCGTGCAGGCACCGCGGATAGGTGAAGATGTAAGTAGCGCCATCTATAATCAACTTTCCGTATTACTAGAAATGAAGTAGCGGTTAGCTAGTTCTGCTATTCGCCGCTAGATGGCTTAACAATTTTAAAGTTTTGTACTTTGTTAGCTTTAGCAAATATTTTACTTCAACAGGCTTACTTCCATCCAACATGCTTCTCATGTGCGGAATGTGACGAGTTGCTGGTTGAACTCGCGTATTGCGCGTTAGATGGGCGGTTGTACTGTGTACGACATTATGCTGAGCGATTGAAACCGAGGTGCCATGCTTGTGATGAGGTAAGTGATTTGAGAAAACAATTGATACGTTTATGTTTCTTCCTACATGGCAACTACAATATCTACTATAATGTAGTCAAAAGTAAGTACATCTTGAAATGCATATTACGAGTCCAGCATTATTTCTGAATACTCGTAAAGTCCTAAGAATAGTAGTGATCCTATCATTAAAGAGAAACATTATCTTAAATCTACTTCAACAAAGAAGATTGTTCTTGTTATATTGACATAATAATATTATGCTCAAAATGGAAAAGTAATATTAATAGCAACAAACGGTTGATAATATAATTTGCCATTCACAAACTAAAGCTTGAATTAGACTTCAGTTATGAACGAATTAATTCTATATTCAACTTTCAATCATCAATCAATTGTCACACGGTTGACACCCAATTAGTAATGTTACCAAAAATAAAAATCTAATTAATTATCATTTCGTTGTAAATCCATTTGGTGTTGTTCCAAAAACTCTATTAGTTACAATGCCGATAAAAAATCGTTGTAACAAAATGGCCCGTCGAACTGTTCGTTTTTCGACATTGATTTGAGGGACACCATACGCTCGAAATACATAAAAACTAATCACACGTGATAGATTTTATGGATATCGTCTGAGAACATTTTTTTTCAAGAATTTCTATTTTCTACAAGGCTACGTCATTCTGTCAAATAAAAACTAAAATATTACACAATAAAAAAACATAAATGTCCGAATAGTTTTAATTTATAAGACAGTTTCGACGCATGAAGCCCTTCTCATACGAACAATGAGATTTTTTTTTAAATAACGAAACTGAAAAACGTAACAAAATGTTATTTTTATTATACTTATATTCATTTGTACGCCCTAAAGAGTAGAATATGCTGTAAACTATAATATTTTGTCATCTTTAATATGTACCATACTCAAGCGAATAAGTAAATTGAATTGAATAAATAATAACATCTGCATACATAAAAACTGTCAATAAAACGATTGTAAATGTCTTGGCAAGCAATTTCGGAAACCTTGTTAATGAATAGGTCATAAATGCGGCAGATTTTAGTGTTGCGTAAATAATAAATCAAAATGGAAAATGCCTGTTACATATACAATGTTAGTCCTCTAGTTTGGCTTGCCAAAGAACGATATTAGCGACACTTAACACCAGAGATGATTAGTCCTCGAAGAGTATTCCAAATAAACAATAAAATCCATCATGTGGTTTATTCCTGTCCGTCGGCGAAGTAGGTATCTGACGCCTGACATTTGCCAGCGCCCGTTATATACGGTACATATAGGTACCCGTTTACTTCTAGGCGCCTACCTACTAATATATTAGGTGATTAGGTTACAGGAATTTTTGCTATCTGCGGAATTTGATCTTGAGTACTCTATCCGTATTCCATATCCTAACTAACATTATAAATGCGAATATCAGTTCGTTTGTTAAGCTTTCACGCCTAACCTACACGACCGATCATGATGAAATTTCGTATACACGTTGTCAGGGTAACAGAAAAGGACAAAGGAACCTTTTATCCAGAAAAAAGTACTGTTACAAATATTACTTAACCTAACCGGCATCTACGCGAGCAAAGCCGCGGGACAAATATAGTTTATATTATAAATGCGAAAGTTGCTCTGTCTATTTGTTATGTTTACTGCAACAACTAGCTAAGTCGATTCTAATGAAGTTTGGTGTGGAGATAGTTTGACCGAGGACGGTCACAGAATATATCGCACCCTTAATAAAACAGCGACTTAACTAGAAATTTGAAAGTAAGGTAATTTGAACTCTAATTGTGTATGTTAAATTCTAATATTATATTTGTGTTAAATCTTTGCAATAGAGTTTAAATTTGTTTAATCCAAAATACTGAGATAAGTCTCTGTTTTATTAAGGATGCGATATGACCTTTGAATTCATATAGTATCAATTAATTTAATAGGTTCTATAATTTAGTTATATAAATATGGTATCTCAAGCTATTTAATATGTCAAGTCTTAGAATAGCAGGCCTAATTAAAAATCTATTGTGTCTAGCCACCGGTGTTCTGATGCGACTCTAGATTAACCGCTGTGGAAAATATCGCGAGTAAAGCTATACGTTTGTGGATTTCAGCAATGTTCTCGAAGATGTGTGGACTCTTTCAACCCGCAACCCACAATGGGCTATACTCAACCGATTTTTTACTAAGAGGAAGGCCGTGCACAGGAATGGGACACTTATTAAAATAATGCTGATATTATGTTCTTCAGTTTTGTCTATTTTTGCTGTTAAAGAACGATACAACATTTCGTATCTGCATATGAGTATATCATTATAATTCGTCATATAAAAATTCAAAGTATATTTTGAATAGTTAGTAGCCACTGTTTTTTTTATGGAATAGGTCGCAAACGAGCAGGCGGTTCGCCTGATGGTAAGAGATTACCGCCGCCCATGGACACCCGCAACACCACAGGAGTCGCAAGTGCGTTGCGTTACTTTTAAATTTGCCCCCATCAGAAGGGGGGACGGTTGGGCCTCCGGTACCCTCACCCACTCGACGAAACGCAACGCCAACGCTATTTCACGCCGGTTTTCTGTGAGGCCGTGGTATCACTCCGGTCGAGCCGGCTTATTCGTGCCGATTTGCACATGTTGTTTCTTTTTGGCTCTTCACACCGCATACAAGATAATATTTTCGTTATTTTAAAAATGACAACTGCTCTAGGAGTAATTCAGGTATCGAAGATAATTTTATAAATATTAAAATAACGGACACAAAGAACAACCAGACTCGGATCAACCATTTATGGATCACACAAATTTTTGTCCCGTGTGGGATTCGATCGATTCGACACACCGCCGTGAATGCAGTCATTATTTCTGTCATATAAAAAATCTATGTATATTTTAAATGCTTGGTAGCCATGAATTTGCACGTGTTGTTTTAGTAGCTTATGTCCGTGGTTCGAGCATTTCACTGCAAACAGAGATACATTGATAACAGCCTTTAGACTTCGATCCGGACACATTCCACTTAATAAGTTTGCATTTTTAATGAAAAAAGTGCCATCACCACTTTGTTCCGAGTGCGGAGTAATAGAGGATGTATTACATATTATGTTGGAGTGTGTCCGAAACGAAGACATTAGATTTGATGTATTGAGCCCAATAATAGATTTAAAAAATGTCGGATGCTGTTATAGTGTTCTTGCATACCCACTGTCTAAGACAGCAAAATTATTGTATCGTACTGTACAAGTTGGCTTACGACGACGTGTATAGTGATTAGTTACATATTGTTCAAGTTTTCTGTGAAGTATAGTGTAAGGGTAGGTCCAATGGAGCGGCATAGTCATATAATTGACAAAGCTCCTTAAACAAAGAATTAAAAAAATATATATAAGGTAATTATTTCCATAAAATTTTGTCAAAATTGATTTCGTTGTTTCACAAAAACAACAAACACACCGAGTCACATTCATAATTATTACTACATGAGTGTGGACAGATATTCTATTTTATGTGTAGTAGAGCCTCGCTGATTTCAGCATGAATGGGCTGACTCGACCGGGGAAAGACTACCCTCTCACAGAATATCGACGTGAAATAGCAGTATTCCTACTGTTGTGTTTCGTTCAGTGAGTGAGAGTGCCGGAGGCCCAATCACCCTCTTTTCCCCATTCCGCTCCTTCTCCTTCCCACTTCCTTCTTCTCTTCTTCCTTTCCTAAAGGGTCGGCAGTGATGCCTCTGGTGTTGCAGGCGTCCATAGGCTACGGTGACCACTTACCATAGGTATACTTGTTTGCCACATTAGATGTAAAGACAATAATAATAATAGCTTTATAATTAGTGCAATATCGACCGACTTTATAATGTTCCTTTTTTACGACCTATTCATTAGCATTCCATTACCATCCATCTTTTTCCTATTTTGCATACAATTTAGATATATACTAATAAATAGATGTTCTCATTAATCCATAATTAGGTAAGTACATAATATACATATTTAAGCAGTGATTGCCTAATGGGAAACCGTTGGACTGCCACGCAGAGGTCTCGAATTCGAACCCAAGGCGCGCATCTCTGACTTTTCGAAAGTTATAATATGCGTATTAAATAGTTAGTTAGTTGGACGTGTGTTATCCGCACTTACCCCCACAATTGGGCCATTGTGCGTAAGTAACCGACGCGAGAATTTGTTCGGTTACTCATACCACCTCATCTCCGTCCAGAAAGATAATAGGGGAGCGGTGTTGCGCAGTACCTCCTGCATCGTTTTTGGACTGTTTAGAAGTTTCGCCTGTTCGTTGCTCACGCTTTTACAATGTAGGAGCACGTGAGCCGGTGTCTCCTTGGTCTCCATGCAGCCTCTACATAAGGGACTGTCAGTGATACCGATGTTGACCTGTTATTATACCCACTAGGTGACGTAGGTTTTTCCTTGTATTAAATAGTTAATTATCGCTTGCTTTAACGGTGAAGGAAAACATCGTGAGGCAACTTGCATATCTGAAAGTTCTCCATAATGTTCTCGAAGATATGTGAAGTCTGCCAATCCGCATTAGGCCAGCGTGGTGGACTATTGCCTAACCCTTTTTACACTGAGAAGAGGCCCGTGCCCAGTAGTGGGACAGTTTAATACAGAGCTGATATTATAGGTATAATATACTTGATATGAGTAGAGAAGGAAGGAATGTAATGTATGGACTGGCGACCACGCACCGAAAGACAGTAGGGGTAGGCGCACAAGGTGGACCGACGACCTGGTAAGGGTCGTAGAAAGCGGTTGGATGCGGGTGGCCCAAGACCGGTCTGTGTGGAAAACCTTGGAGGAGGCCTTGTCCAACAGTAGGTAGACGTCTTTTGGCTGAGATGATGGTGATATGTGGAGAATATATTATGTTGTAGCCAATAGCAAGGTTCACAGTTGGACGCTTGAGAAACCATATAGTATATTTATTTGCGTTGCATTTACGATTGTTTTGCAGCTTTACACGACGTAATTGGGTAGTAAAAATAAGCAATGAGTCATTACATGTTATGGCATTACGGAGAATTTTCTGATCACAAATAAGAAAATTATTTTCCGGAACCCCAAACATTTTTCAAAGCCGTGAACAGCTCTCCAGACATTGGAAAAGTCACACACGCGTTTAATCTTATGTTTGCGCCCAATTATAAGTTCGAGTGCGAATCCCAGGCCTAGGGAATTTATAGTGGAGTTTTTGGACAAAATTCTTAGTGACACCAGATCTTTGAAAACTTGACTGGCAGAAAACCTTTTTATTTTTTTAGACAACTCCCGCACTAGAACCCATCCCGCACACAAAAATCATACAGTCAACCATTTGTGGATCACACAAATTTTTGTTCCGTGTGGGATTCGAACCCACAACACACGGCAGAGTACCACAGGCGAGGCTATCGCTTAAATCACTACGCCATCCGTACTATAGGCTCGCCCTCATTACATAAGATCAAAAACATATCTGTGCGATTAATAACATTATTTGAATCGATTATGTATAGCTCTGCCTAGCCCTTCAGAAATATTTAGACATGTATATATTATGTGATCTAATTTTACCACGTTGCATTATAACCTACATATTGATGCCACTCACAGCACGCTATATTAATGACAATAATATTGGTGCGTCCAACTGTTCACATTCATTCATGTGAGCGCATTTCGTGGAGAAATTATTGCCAGCGCAAAAGCTCATTCGCCTATTTTGATGTTCGATAATCTGTATCGATTTTTGTCCACGCTCTATTTCTATTTCCAGTGACTGATATTTATGAGCACATTAGGATAGTATAATGCGACAAAATTCAAATTTAGAATGTTTTATTTTATTTTATGTGATTTCTGTGTGGCCTGTTACAAGGTTATCGTTTCTCTATTCTTGTAAAGGCTGCTTACTGGTGGCCATTGCTTGGAAACCTAGTCCATTACGGAGATTCGCGGAATACGTACTTATGTGTGTTGAATTCTATTGTAAAATCGTGTAAGTACCAAACCTCTTACTCTAACTTCAAATAACAGTAAATCCAAAGTGTTCGATTGATTTCATAGCAAATTCTCAGTTCACCATTCCATAAACATCCTTGTTGAGCCTACGTTAATTCGCACTACGTCTGGTCCAATCGCTTAATAAACGAACTACTCAATGAAATATCTGCGGTATGTGGTTACAGAACAAAAATAAACTGTTAACTAGTAACTGCTACATTGGTTTACACCATAACACTTGAGTCAGATCTTATAACCACTTTAGTCAGCGCGCGCCGCGAGTTTGCGCGCCTTTTTACTGTCAACCATTTTAGGTGTTTTAAAAAGTTTCGTTCTATTGCCTAGTGTTCTTTATTTAAATATTGTGTAACGAGGTAAGTGTTTATCACGTGCAATCGCATTTGTTTTATCGTTATACATTCTAGTGATGTGTTTTAATTCAATTAGAAGCATTAAACTAAATTACTAGTTATGAGTTATATAAAGTTTCCAATGTACCGTAATGGATGCGTCTGAAGTGGTGGCCTATATTTTGCAACGAACGAATTATTGCGAATGTTACTAATTCATATCAGTAACGTTTCCATCTTGTAGCGAGCATTACCGTATTGAAGTTTTGCATCTCAATAATGAGGAAGCTATCGAGACTCGATTAAGTCGTAGTCCTAATAGTTTGCATACAATACTTTGATTTAAATTTTGCGATCTTAACTAAAAGGGCATTTCATATGCTGTACTGTCTTTAAAATCTAATTTTGACATAATCCCTACAAGTTATTGACGTTGACGGCGTCTAGATGGACCAGCCGATGTTCCCGTCAATCTATCTCCCAAATACCGATCGATCTCTTTGAAGTGTCTGTCGTCCAAGCTTGTTTATAGTCACGAGCTGATGTAATAAATATAATCGACGCGCACACACGACAAGGACCATCTCTTAACCGGACAGCGTTCGCCAACTGTGAACTCAATACTCTTTCGACAGTTACCGAGGACGTGTCGCCTCCAGCGAATTAAATTCAATACCTGTTGGTATCCTGCACAATAAAAAATATTATTTAAAAAGTTGTCTCGATCGATTTTAAACGACGGCCGCGTACTCCGCGTAATTTATTCAGGCGTATTCGAATTTTAAATTTACGCGCGTTTTTCTTCCCGCGTTAGTGGTGTTCGCACACGAGCCGAATAAGATATCTGTTTCTGTGAGTGATTTGGAAATTAGCATGTTGTTTTTACTAATCAGTGCTAATTAATTTACTAATTGTGACTTTGTTTAACAGTGTAGTAGTTATTTGTTCAAAGCAAAAGCATGGGCTAGATATTTATATATATTGTGAGCATTTTCTAAATTAAAATATTCTCAAACCCTTTTATAAATTTTGCTTATTTGTGTCATAAAATTAATAACGTGTGTTCATATTTCTAAATCTTGAAAGTTGCAATTTGTCCAAAATAATTTAGGTGTGATTGCCTTAGTAAAAGCGCCACACAATTATCATTCGTGGCAGTTCAACTACTCGATAACAGGTGGCGCCTTAAAAAGTTTCAATAATCCGTATACAATACTTTTAGATCTTAAACGTAATATTATAGAATAATCTTTAAATTTGTTTTATCCAAAAATTATCGAGGAAATTAGATTAATTATTATTAATGTCGCTTTTTAATTATTACTAATTTATAATCATACCATATCTTATATTCATAATTTTGTAGTACCTACCTACGTACGTACGAGAAAAGACATTTTTATAAGTACCTAATTATTATGACGCTTTAGTGCTGTAATAATATAATTCTATTAATTTTTAATAACATATCATTACGCTTTTAAGGGTCGGAGAGATAGGCAGTAACCACATTTATTTTCTTCACCTAAATACATACCTACGTAGTCAGGACTTATTGCTATTTTAGGCACGATTGTAAACTCCAGTCTGTTACTCAGATGTTTTTGATAGCAATTCCAATTCTCTGAATGAAACAATAGTTATACAACACCTACATAGAAAGTAGAAGTCGACAAACTAACACATTACTAATTTTGTAATGAAAGGAACCTAAACTTTTAATTTAGTTCCGCTTCTCTCCGTCAGCTCAGTTTGTCGCTATAGCGCAGCTTTAATTTTCTACGTCTTTGCAACTAAGTAATTATTTAACCTGTCAGAATTATTTAGGTCGTTGAACAGAGTTCTTATATAGCTGATAATATCTACATACGTCCATAGACACATATACTCACGCTTGTTTTACCGGAGGCGTAGGCAGAGACTAACCCCCGATTTCTGAATTGACAATTACGTGTTGAGAACGAATCAAACTCTACTTAAGTATTATTGAAACATATTTTTTGTTACTATGTCAATGTTTTTAAAATGTAATAAAAATTAAGTAGGTTTTTGAACATCATAATTATACTTAAATTCTTAGTTGACAGCGGTTTGATGGAGGCATGGCATGTAGCGCACCAGTATAGATCGCACTCGTTCGAAGCGTACCAAGAGTATTCCATCCAGCCTCTTTGTTCACCCCTGGTGCGCAAAGTGGAATGGGAATTTAAAAAATTTTTTTTTAGTTTTGTTATTTTTTAAACTTTTACGCACAGCGTATGTCAGTCTAAACATAATGCTAACCACATATCAAACTATTTTAATACATCATATACATCGTATATAATTATTAAGTTAATCATTTGTTTATTTCATGTGCACCAAGCGAGTGCGCCGAGTGGAATACTCTTGATGCGTTTTGAACAGGTGCGCTCTAAAGTGGTGCGCTACATGCCATGCCTCGTTTGATGAAATTCGATTCTCTAAAAAATATTGACATTCATAAGTGTTACATTGTAACCTAATCTGAATAAATTTAAATTTGAATTTCTAAAAAATATTTGAGAATACTTAGTTGACATTTGCTACTTTTCTCAGTTCAGAAACCAAGGAAGAAAAGGATTTTTGCTTCTATTAACTTTTTTGTATTCTATGGATGACATTAGTCCACTTGAAGCCTAATTCCGACTAATTAAAAATACAAACATCCAAATTATAGAAACGTTTCACAACTTCGAGTGCACGGGTACCGTAGTAGTTATAATGGTCGCCTATCCTCTTTCAGTGCGACGAATGTTGTGGGTTCGAGACCCACACGAATCAAAAATTTGTGACAACTCCCGCACGAGGCATAAATCCTGTGTCAGAGAACTTTATAATTAATATTCAAACAAGGAAAAGATTACCCATTTTCGGAACAACGATTCGTGGATCCCACAAAGTTCTCGAACCTACAACACACGGCGAAATGGCAATGGCGAGGCGACGAAAATCATATTGTACGTCGTTAGTGCAATGTCTAATGCTTTAGCCATTGGGGTACCCCGACAATCCAAAATAAATAAAACAAAGAGTTTGCACATGATAAGCTTAAAACTATGGTGTCTAAAACTAAAATTGTCTCTGGAACTCAAATTTGTTTTACATATTACTTTAGGCATCGAGACATGAATGTCTCGATTTAAAACCTGACAACTGACAATACACTACGTGCACACATAGCATTTTAAGCGCAGTCTTATTTTTTCAAGCTTCCCACAGACATGCGCCTTAAAAAAAGTGACATGGCCTCTCTGCTTGCCTGTTCAAATCACGAGATTATCGAGTCAACGCTTCTCGTACTAATCGGTAATTAGACTTTTTGACAGAATCATTTTTATATACCATTTTAAAATACCATATTTTTCTTTTACACAAGGAAATAAGGTTGAAATTTCGGTAACTTTTTGTTGTATATTTGTAAATGATATGTGGTTTTCTTTGCGACTGACAGGTTAATTTTCATGAAATGGCTTTGTCAGAATTAAGTTTGCATTTGTGTCAAAATGTTTTCATTTAATCTGTTTCAATGTTTTATATCACGTCTTAGAACCTCGGCAATTATTATTTCATTATAAATTTTATTATGATAAGCATACTTACTATATCCATCTTTGCTTAGTTGATTTTGGTACTTATTCGGATTTTTCATTGGTTGGTTGTCACGGCAGTTGATACAGTCAGTCTGATAACAAAAGTTTGTAGTAGCATACATGTTCGAATCATTCGCGCAAACCTTGCAAAGAAGTGAAAAGGCGCAAAACTATACTGGTCTAGAACAACACGCTTTCTTAAAGAGTTTTTCACTAATTAACTCTCAAAACACAACACAATGCTATTTGACTTCAGTCTTCGGTAGGGACTAAAATTCATAATTCGGCAATCGTGTCGTTCCACTTTGTTAAGATGTCGCTATGCTATACAATACCTGGTTTCTGGAAGTCTACTCAATCACGTGCCGAAGTTTAACTCATTGCATCTAATTTGAAACAATTTGCCAATTGTTTTATTATCCTACTAACAGTCAGATCGACCTGTATTAGAAGAATAAAAGGGATATATTTAAATCGCACACGAGGCAGGGAAATGCATAAAAAACTGTGTTTTAATAATAATAATTTATTTTGTTATATGACACGTGCCGGTGTTATTAACCTACTTAAAATAAACTCTTTAATATTTTTGAGAAGCTAAAAACAAATATGCAGTATTATCTAGAAATAATAGACAAGTTTTCTTCTTTGTTTGAAATGTCATTCGTGTTATCCGCCATGACACTTCAGTGTGTCATCGACCTACCTGAGCAATGGCTGCCAATTCGGTGTTTACGTTCCAACGGCTTCCGTTAAAACTACTTTAATGAAATATTATTAAAATAGAACGTACTAAAAACTAGTAAGTAATGTGAGAAATAGCGGAAGGGTTCCATCAACAAAACTATTTGATGAAATTAGTGTCATCATATTTTATATTGTAAACAAATAGTGTTTTTAAGTATTTTGACAAATCAACTAGACAATAAAAATTAAAGAGCCATATTGTTAAAAATACTGATCGTAGAAAATTTGTTAGATATGTTTTATAAATTATTTCTCATCGCAATTATTACTTTTTAGCTAAATATCGCAAGTTAAAATCTCATCAATGATGCCAATCATTGGTACAGAGTACAGAAGAGACTTTAAACTATTAACATCGTGTACTTTAAATACTATGGACCCAAAATTAAAAACTAGACAGCTAAAAATATATTTTTGTGGTTCAACCTCTTGAGGTAATACCACAATAAAATATTTTATTTTGAACAAGTTCAATAATAGTGTAATATTTTCAAAGTGTTAACTGCAAACTAAATAAACAACGCGACATTTGCATAAACGTAAGACAATATTTAGAAAACATTGTATCGCGTATACCTGTGTTCCACATACGAAGGGTTAAACTACTATCAACACTGGCCTTAAAATATTAGTTACCTATTTCCTTACTAATAAATACGCACATGTCTTCACACAAGTCTTATTTTTTTGTGCATAAGAATGTTTGCACCGGTATGTATTGCATCTGCCTAAAACTTTACTCAGTGGTATTCTAAACCCATTTGCGAAAGTCCATTGACAGTTTCTATAGGTATTATACTTCATCATCATCTGAGCCGAAAGAGGTCCACTGCTGGACATAGATCTCCCCACAAAGTTTTCCACACAGAGCGGTCTTAGGCCGCCCACATCGAATCGCATCCCACGTCCCTTACACTTACCCGGTCGTCGGTCTACCATGTGGGCCGACGACGTGGTAAGATACGGTACTATGCTTACTTACGCCGTAATCTATCAAGCCTTAGAATACCACATATATTTAAAATCATTTGTATCTGGCCACCGGTGTGCTGCTGCGACTCAATATAAAATTAACCAGAAAGACGTGCGATTTTCTGAAAGTACTAATAATCTATGAAAATAAACTAAACTATATAAATAACTATGCAGTGCATGTGCTTCTACGAATGATGATGCTACTGCCGATCTTAATCCCCGTCAAAATACGGGCGTCATGTGTGTCAAGCGCAGACAGAGCCGGGTGCAAAACAAACATACAAAGAAATACAAAACAACATTTATTCTGAAACACTAGAATTTTATTTTGTCTGTTCAAGTTTAATTAAGATTTGGCTCCGTTTCGTTCATTGTCTAATTAGAAAGGTCATACGCGTTGCCGAGAAACTTTCTTCAGTTTCTTTAACGCCTTTTGTAGTTCTTTCGTACACTTATAGTCTTATTAAGTTCTTGTTTATATAATAATATCAGCGCTGTATCAAACTGTCCCACTGCTGGGCACGAGCCTCTTCTCAGTGTGAGAAGGGTTAGGCCATAGTCCAACACGCTAGCCCAGTGCGGGTTGGCAGACTTCACATATCTTTGAGAACATTATTGGGAACTCTTAGACATGCAGGTTTCCTCACGATGTTTTCCTTCACTGTTAAGTTCTTGTTTGGTGTCTCCTTAATCTTCAGAAGTAGTTTTTTTAATGGTACAGAGTTGACACGAGGCCTTTGCAATCAATTCTATTTTTTATCTGTATTTTCCTGGAGTACTAGGGATATGTTTAATAAATTTACTGCCACGCGATCTTGCGCAGAGCCAAAGTGATATAATTTTTGGATTAATTTATCAAGTAAAAGTTCTAACTGTGTTAAATAATTGTATGCTCCTCCAGCCATGCTTAAAATTATAACATCCTGAATAGTAGCTCCATTTTAACTACGAAAGAAAAGCAAGGCTATGATTTTCAATCATAAAACTATTTAGAAAGCAAGATCAATAGATTTTTGATAAGAAAATTTATTTAAAAATAGTAATATACTAATAATTTTTATAATTTAATATAATTATAAAAATAAATTCAAAAAGGAAAAGCCGACAACGGTCCTCTTCCTTTATCCCCTTCTCGTTTCTCCTGATTAGTCAAGAATCTAATTAACTAGTAAAAGTTAGGCAACGGTTCAGTAACTCGGATCCGCCCTTCGTTTGATGTATCACGAAAGAAACTCATTATAGTAAATTCTATCAACTACATAATGTAATGTGGTTACTAGTAAGATCTAAAGAGTTGTATCTTTAACATATTATCTCATATAAGCCGCCACAAAGTACAAGCTTTGACACATTCATAGAATCACTCTACTGACAACATGCCACAAAATTTGTTTATTAGCCAATTTTTCCATAGAATAATAATAATAATAATAATATTCTACCACATACACACAACACCGTCTAGCCCAAACTAAGCAGAGCTTGTACTATGGGTACTAGACAATGGATAAACATACTTATATACTTTTTTTTTTGTAAATACATACATATTATACATAGAAACACCCAGACCAAGACAAACATCCATGTTCATGCACACAAATGTTTGACTTGTGCGGGAATCGAACCCGCGACCTCAGGCGTGGCAGTTGGTTACACTAACCACTACGCCATCGAGGCCGACAAATAGAATACTTAAAACCAGTTACTCTGTGTACTATTTTCGGCCATGTTTTCTTAATATTACATTTAATAAACAGTAAAAATAGCACGTGCTCACCATCAATCAAGTGAACAGTTGTATTAAATTGTAAAATCGTAAATTTCATTAAATAACAAGACTAATATTGTTAAATACAAAGATACTAGTCGTTGTTAGTGCTCGTCTTGCCAACAAGAAATAAAAACGTACGGAATGATTTCATGTTGTAAACCTCCATCGTCCAACGTTTTTATAGTTTGATATTTTACTTATAATCATTTACCTATTTAAAATAGTGTGTTCTTTAGTTTCTTCTTTTTAATAATACAGACAATTTGTTCCATTTGCCCACCCTCGATGTAATTTCATTCATTATTTCAAACTTGAAGTCAAAGCTATATAAAAACGGATTTCTATATTTTACGGCCATTTGTTTTGCTTCCGTCATTTAAAAAACACATAGGTAACTAACTTGTGTAAATAGTCATTTATTTCCATAGAGAATTCAAATATTGATATTCCTGAATAAAAAAAAGAAGAACAGAATCTAGAGAACTTTTAAGAAATCACGCAAAAAGTTTTACATATTTATAATGTCAGTACAAAATATGACTAGATCTATACAGAAAGTCAAGGCTTCGACGTGCATACTAGAATAATTACTACAATTTCTGAATGAAAAATAAAGGTAAATGAACTCATTGATGCTATTCGCAGAAACTTGAATGAACTTATTGGCAAGCACGCCTGAAGTGTTGCCGCAATTTGAAGGCTGTGCCGCGGAAGTACATATTTTAATTTACGATCAGTCAGATCTTAGTTTCTTTTTTTTTGCGGCGTATGATTATAAAATGTTTGCTATTTCATTAATAAATAGCGTAGCATCTTACCCACTGTATCGTCTCGTGTCAGGCACAGTAGAACAACATTTCACCGGTTATGTTAAGATATACAGACAGAAAAGTCCTCATATGTTGATAGAAAATCTCCAAAACGCTTATCCTGACTAAACTGGCTCTTTACGTTCTATAGTTATGAATTTATATATTTGAAGCGAGTTAAAGGATTATTTACACCATTACTTTTAAAATAATTGACTTATACTTCGATATTTTCTAGGTAGCCCATTAAACCATTTTTTTTGCGAATTACTTTGTTTTAAATACACAGGTCGATGCAGCTCGAAAAACTGAATAAGGTTACATCAATAGCTGATTTTCGCCAAGATGGCTTTTACAAAATTTCATTCTTGAAGGGTTATGTCAACATTTACACGAGCGGACCCGCAGGCAAAATCTAGCCATTCATAATCTCAAAACTATTTAAATAAAAACAAAATGTATAACAATAATAGATTGAACCTCTATTTAACCTGTTGGTTCATTCCGGCGCACCGTTGTCCGGCTCGTGCGCACGGCCCGCGATGACGTCACGGGTGTATCGGGTTACTGTGCGCGCGCCGCCCAGCGCCGTACTCGGACGGTAACTTTCACTGCGACCTTGCCTTTGACACCGTTAGCCGTTCGTAGGGTTATTTAGGGATGTCCATATTTTGTTAATAGGGTAATTAGTGAAAGATTTCCTTTGTTTTATAATTCTTTTGTTTTTGGTGATTGGTTACTGTTTTTTTTGTTTGTACTGTTTTATTTATTACGTGTTGTTATTAAACAAACAATATAAATGCTATTGCTTGTATTTACCAGTTACTAAAATATATTAAAACTCATTTTTCATTTCTGTTATGAAACGTTAGGATAGCATATAATAATAAGTTGTTCTGATTTTAAATTTCCGAACGGTTCTGAATTTGTTTGGTGTTTGGTGTTTTAATGTTTAATCGAACGTTTTTTTATAATAAACGTATTATAAAATCTACACAATATTAATAAATTGAATGAAATGTTGTAGTATTAATCGATATAATATTACGCGTGTAGAATTATAATAAAAAAAAAACAATGACGCAATGTTTACCAATGGCATAGTGCGAGGTAATATGTTTGACAATTTAGGGCGTCGAGTAATGACTCTTTGGTAGTTTACAAGAAGTTCCAACGTATAGCAGATACGATAAAAAGAACTCTAGACTAGATTTTGAGAATCAAATTCTTCAAAAATAAAATATTTGTAATTTTTTGTCTTATTGAATCTTATTGTTGTCGCTTTGGAGGCGCGTGATTATCGCCGAATAAGGTGCTGAAATTAAGTTAAAATACTCATAATTATAATATTTTTTATATACACGTAATGTTGGTAATTATCACTCATACTACAGTACAGACCGTCCAGAAGGTTTTCCACCACATAGACGTAACCGCTTACCGTCGCCATAGCCTATGGGTGCTTACAAGAAGGCCCATAGCTCATATTAAATAGCTCAAGCAAGCTTAGAATCATACCTACCGTCTTACAAAAAAACCTGCGTAAGCCTAGAAGCACTGTAACTGACTTGCGTTCAGTAAGTAAGAGTTATTAAAGTTCTCATAGGTGACTTACTCAATCATTCCTTCCATTTCGTTTTGTCTCAAATCACTTTTAATGTGATACCTCTGGTATTATAAGCGATCATAGAAGCGCTTACCGTCAAGCGGACGGCACATTTCTTTGCTACCTTAGCAGTATAAAAAACAGGCTATTATACAATTACGTGGCAATAATATACAAACATTGAACTATAATATTGCTTTCAAAAATCAAATTACCAAAGACTGTCACCATTTTTGTAAAATACGTACATTTTAATTATAAATAGGGTAGTTGAATTACGCGCAACGACTTTCCGCTCAAGGTATGTCCCATATCTGTCATCAGAGTTATAAATGGAAAGACGATTTTTTAAAATCAAATATTTAAAATGATGATGGCCGCGCTAAGAGGTTGACGTTTGGACAAGATAAATGGTAACTGGCTACTAATTCAAAAAAAACTTATATCTATTTTTTTTTTGCTAATTTTTAAATGCTGTTTATAGAACGTCGATTTTGTTTAAAGATAATGAATTGATGTAATTACATATAAATTGTAATTACTTTATAGTGAATTGTTGGAATGGTCTATATTTGCTTAATATAATTTAATTTTTTTATTTTGTTGTTTATTTATTTATCATCAAGGTTGCATAGATTTCGGTAGGGCACGATATAAATGGCGGGTAAAATGTTAGGATTACAACATATATAATACAACCCATTTTGGAATTTTACACGGCCCGGTTACCATAAAGCTAGCCAATGACAGATAAAATAGTTTGAAAACAACAACGGTCAAATTCACTTTCAAATTCCAAATTATAAGTTAGTTACTTTTTCTTTAATAACAATTTCTACTAATCAAAAAAGTATACGCATCTAAAACCTGAAACAGTACTCTAGAACTGGCACTCAAAAAACATACCAAAAAAATTACATTACAAACAAGTGACACACCACGATACCATTCATGTTTTCAAATATAGAATTATACAGCATTTGACTAACTTCTTATTATTCATTTTGCCGCCAAAATAGCTCAACTAAAATATGTGTGCGATAAATCCTATCCAGCGGTTTTATCCTGAATTTCATGAATCAAACCGCACCCACTGTTTCTTACATAACTAATCAAACAAATAGTCTTTAAAAATAAACCGAGTTGAATCCTAAAGGTACGCCCACAGTGTTCACACGGTTCTTGAGCTTGAAACACGTCACTGTGACGTCATTTGGCCGTAATTAGAAACGCGCTTTCCTAAACTAGAGTAACGTAGATGATGATTGAAGCGAGATCTAAGGCTTGGATAAGCTTTCGCAATATCTATAACATTATTGTGTTTTATTTGTAAATTACGAAACTAAATTCGATATTATAATCTTCTATATATATAAAACTCTTCCGTTACTGAATGACTGACAGACAACGCACAGCTGAAACTACTGAACGCAAGAAGCTGAAATTTAGCATGTACATATGTTCCTTGGAGAGTGTAGGGGAGGATTTTAGGAAATTCCACTCCGAAGGGGGTGGAAGGGGTGAACCCCGATATTCACACGGGAACTGGACTTACGCAGGTGAAATCGCGGGAACTACTAGTACTACTACTACTAGTACTTAATATAATGCTGAGTACCTTTGAATACTTTATCGCGAGTAAGACCCGTTGTCTTACGCGCGATAAAGTATTCAAAGATAATAAATACTTATTGATTGGCCAACGTTTCGACCGATTTGTTTCGATCGTGATCACGGGTTGACTTGAAATTATAAACCAGATAAAAAGACTATGCATAAAGTACAATTTGAACGACGTTTGATAACTATGCGTTAAGTGACGCTTAGTGTCGCCTTGATACTTGGGTTTAAATAATGTCTGATTTGGCGATTTAGACGTGAAAACGTAACAAACTTACCTACATAGTATGAATTTTGAAATAAGAACGAACCACGAAGGCGGGAAAATGACATAAAATGTAGTACTCTACATTTTATGTCATTTTACTACTGTACTGTACTACGACTATATTATATTTTTCTCTTTCTATAGCCCTAGTTACAGCGAATTCCGAATCCGTCGTTTTGTATGTTAAAGGTTTTTTTTTACTGCCAATTGTATGGTCTTGAATTTAGTTGTCGCTCCGGGTAGAAGGTTATTGAGTTTTTCTGATTGTAAAATTGGCAGCATGGTGTCTGAAAATTTGCTTGATAGCTGCCAACAGGCCCTTAGTTACGTGAGCCCTAAAATCAGTCATCAATTATTATTATTATTATTATTATTATTATTAATATATTACGAATTTTGTTGTGCATTTCTTAATGTACAAAGTAGTTATAAACGCTATGATATGTCCTTCTTCAAACGAGGTTCAAAGAGTGTTATTTTTCACGGTAGGCAGCGGCTTTGCTGCGTCCTGACATTGCTAAAGTCCATGAGCAGTGGTTACCACTTCCCATCAGGCTGGCCGCTCGCTCGTATGCCGCCAAAGGCAATAAAAAAAACCAGAAGTCGATCCATTAAACAGGATTTGATTCCATGATCTCGACAATCCTTGTTTTATTAAATATTTATTTCCTTTACAATGGTAACTTAGATGTATTACAGATTTTAAACTCGGCAAACATAATTGTAGACCATTCCAAAACTATTAATAAAGTGAAAATCGCAAACAATGTTACCAATTTGCTTCACACAAAGCGGCAATTTTGTTTGTTTGTTATTTACGCTTTCTCGCCTTAACTACTCGACCGATCATCATGAAATTTCGCACACGTTGTCGGGGGATCAGAAAATGACATAGGGTACCTTATAAGGTATACCCAGAAAACTCTCTGTTACTAACCTAATCTAACCTACATTAAAGCAATCGAAGCCACGGGCAAAAGCTGGTTACATGTAAAATAACACTGTGCTTAGTGGAAAGATTAAAATGTCATATTACTCACTGACATCTAAAATGAAAATATGAGTGTATTAAAATGTAATGATATCGCTCTCTGGGAATTGTCGTCTGGAAATTAAGTGCCTAAATTCTAGAATATATTTACAGATTTGTGGAATGAAAACGAAGTGTCATCGTGTCCCTAACACATAAATAAAGCTTGTTTATTTCTTAATCTAAAAATAGGCACAGGCAAAGCAAGGCCTACTTGTGAACCGATTTTCTTTAGATTTCATTTATTTAGTAACTACAGACAAAAAGGCGCTAAAATTGTAAAAAATTGAAGCTCTTTTTTTTATAGGTACATAATTATATAAAATAATGATGTTAGTCCGGTATTAAACTGTCCCACTGCTGGGCACGGACCTCTTCTCATTGTGATAAGGGGTAGGCCATACTCCGTCATGCTGGCCCAGTACAAGATGGCAGACTTCACATGTCTTCGAGGATCATTATACGAATGTATATATCTTATGTGGGGGCCAGTTAGTGCAGACCGGCGACACTTCGACCCAGTGGGATCTTTTGTGTTGACACTCTCCCAATAGCGACTGCCATAGATGTTCATGGCAGCCCGGACCGACGGCTTAACGTGCTCTCCGAGGCACGGAGCAGGCGATAATTGACAATCAATACGCACATAATTTCGAAAAGTCATATAACTTCCGAAAGTCAGAGGTGCGCGACGTGGGTTCTAGTGGGTTGCAGTCTGTTGGTCTCCCCACTGAGCTATCGCTGCTCGTTCCCATCCATTATAGGAAACTGAGACATGCAGTTCCTTACAATGATTTCCTTTACCGTTAGAATGAACGATAATTATAACTATTTAATACGCACATAATTTCGAAAAATCGGACATGTGCGCCTTAGGATCGGATTCGACACCTCTGCGTAGTAGTCCAACCATTTCCCACTAGGCAAACGCTGCTTTTTTAATGTTGAAAATGTTTTCCGTTTTGGTCTTCCTCAAATTACCAAGAATGTTATGTTCGAATTACGGTTACTGCGCAAACACTAGTATTCAACGATGCCACTCGAAGAATTATAGAGTTAAATCTCAACGAATTTAGTTGCATTGTTTTCTGTTTCCTTATGCCAGTGCCATTCAGCAGAATGCCGCTGTTTTGTCATGTGAGATAAGCATACCTCACATGACAAAACAGCGGCATTTTTCGCATCTAAGGGACTTTAAAATTTAATAGGCAATATATATTTTGATCACAATATTTTTAACGCCTAATTATTTTAAACATTCGCATGCTACACTTAAATATTTATCACAAATGTCACAAGTTAAGAATGACATCTGGTATATAAATTAGAAATCAAATAAAGCTATAAAAATTATTGTCGTCATTAATCTTGAATACTACTAATGATAATATCAAAAAAGTATCTATGAAACTATAATACCTATAAATACCTGGCATTTTGTCAAAAACCTAAGCCAGTTTTCTTCAAAGCGTTCGGAAATTTTTAATCCATTCTGTTTTGTTTTTTTAATAGTTACGTGTGCAAGAGGTTTTAATTGTTCGCGGGTCGATGACACACGAGAATTGTTTAGATTCCTACCAATATTTTGAATACTTAAAGACTTTTGTTAGTTTGACGTCTGTGCCAACACCTATGTAACAAAACATATTATACTGTAGTCTTGGAAGCTTGACATGGCGGAAGAAAATACATGGCTTCTAGCTATCTATGCTATAACGGTGAAAATATAAAAATAAAGTGTATGTCAGAAAATGTGTAGTGTTTAAAATTATTGTTCTTTCTTTTCTTTTTAAAAAGACATCTCCCGGCATAGTAAAATTCCTATGTCACGGGAGACTTTACAAACATTCAAACAACGGACATAAAGAACACCCAGATTCGACACAAAATTTTTTGTGGTCCACAAATTTTTCCCGTGTGGGGTTCGGACCTACAATCCCCGGCGCGGCGGCAGTGGCGAGTCGATCACCTAAGCCACTACGCCATCGCTCACTTTGGTATGAGATCATTGTGAAGTCTTAATTAGTAATTGAAATGCACTAGTGGGAAAAAGGTAAAAGGTATGCGTGTGATTTTTACCAGGAACAGATGGTGAAGCTAGACAAAGATAGTAAGTAGATACGTATTAAAGTAAGTGAAATGAGATAGCTGGATGGGAAAGACCTTCTCGAATTTTCCCTGACCAAAGAGACTGTTCATTCATGCTTGCTTAGTGAACACTGTTCGTGTATTAACCTATTGCGTTGCAGCGGTGCACCGGTGGCCAGACACAATAGATTTTTAATTAAGTCAAAGTCAAAAACATTTATTCATTTAGGTCACAAAGTAACACTTATGAACGTCAGAATATATACATACGTTAGTAAGTTTCCTAAGTTACTGAAGCTACATTTAGGTTAGTTACTAGGTTCAGGCAAAGGGTTGAGCCTATGAGAAGAAACCTGCAAGAAACTCATGGCCACTCTTTTAAAGCGCCAATCTTTATATATATAATTCTACTGTACGTGTGTATGTCACTGAACTCCTCCTAAACGGCTGAACCGATTTTGATAAAAAAATTGTGTGTGTTCATGTGGATTCGAGGATGGTTTAGATTTGGGTACAGGACAACGTCTCTCGGGACAGCTAGTTAAATATAATTTTAGTATTTTACAACTCATATCAAGAAGGTGTAGCAGCCATTATGTCATATATTACTGACTATTTAAATCTAAAGCTTATAACAATAATTTTAAATATTATTATGTCCGTCATTATAAGACTTGATAAATTCTAATATAATAATTTGGAATTAAACTGCTATATACGGATTTTATCGCGTTGTTTATTTGACACTTTATTACAAAATATTGAAATATTTTTTTTTACTCTACTACTGCTATTAAACTTTACTAATTTTTAAGCTAATTAAAATATTTAAATAGTTTAATAATAATTTAATTAGCTTAAAAATTAGTAAAGTTTAATAGTAGTAGCAGTGTAAAAAAAAAATTTTCAAAATTTTGTAATAAAGTATCAAATAAACAACGCGATAAAATCCGTATATAGCAGTTTAATTTTAATGAATAATATTCGCGTAAATAGAAGACAATATTATAATAATTTGGAATGTGAGTTTGTTTGTTACGCTTTCACGCCTTAACAACTCGACCGATCATCATGAAATTTCGCACACACGTTGTCAGGAGAACAGAAAAGGACATCGGGTACCTCATCCAGAAAAAAGTATTGTTACTAATGTCACCTAACTTACGCAAGCCAAACCGTGGATAAAATCTAGTAATATAATATTGTTATTATTATAGTAATATAACGTCGGGGAAAGTGTAAAAGTAAAAATAAATTAAATCTAAATAGTTTAATAATAATTTAATTAGCTTAAAAATTAGTAAAGTTTAATAGTAGTAGTAGTGAAACAATTTTCAAAATTTTGTAATAAAGTGTCAAATAAACAACGCGATAAAATCCGTATATAGCAGTTTAATTTCAATCTAGTAATATTATAAACAGCGAAGAAGCAGATTTATTATCAGCGCACTAAAAGTAAAGACTCCAAAACGTTTTTCTGTTGGACCTCAAAATGAAATCGATTTAACATAAGCCTTTTCAAAAGATTTAACGCGCAACTGTTCGAATTACAGCTATCAAAGCAAAGCTCTTACCATATGTATTGGGCTACTTATTAATTCAAATGATCAACACACTAGCCTTTGCACGCGGCTTCGCCCGCATAAAAGTAGGTTTTGTTATGTTCGTGACAGTACTTTTTAGAGTTCGAAAAACTCTTATACAGCAGCTTTGTCCGTCCGTCTGTTATACAACTTTTAACTCAAGAACCGAAAGAGCTAGAGACTCGCAGTCAACGCCATTCGACTTAGCATAGTCAGTATACCCCCGAAATGACTATGACCTTTGACCTCTGACCTCAAGGTCACGAGGTATCACGTGACCTTTGCATATTACTTGAACCAATTTTTCGAACTCTAAGATTTACGGCAATTCATTGCCGATTCTCACTTGTGTTTAAATAAAATGTGGCCTGTGTTACTCGGCGATAATATAGCTTTTAACGGTGAAAGAATTTGTAATCGTTTTTGTAGTTTTTGAGTTAAATCCTTACAAACAAATCATTCCTTTTCATAATGTTAGTATAGATATGCAGGTATTATATCTTAATAGTCTGGGCACCAAATCGACGTCCATTACTACGAAAGTAGCATTATTTTTTGTGTGTTCTACCGCTTGTATAATGGATTGTGTTCTGGGGAGTTGTTTAAGATGATGCCCTCAGCTACTTTTTATCATCGCACCGCTCGCCATTGGCAGGGATTTCATTCTCACACCTAACAACGTAAATAGTGCACCAAGCGGTTCCAAAAAAATTTTCTTTCGCGGACACTCAGGTTGTGGAATGAACTCTCTGCCGAGGTTTTCACACAAGACTATAGAGTATGGGGTTCTTAAAAAAAGGTTTTTACAGGGTCGGTAAAGCGCAAGTGATGCCTCTTGTGTTTGCTGGCATCCATATGCTACGGTGACCACTTACCATCAGGTGGGCCGTATAAGAGTTTGCCACATTAGAAGTATAAAAAAAATCTTAGTTTAAAATATAATTGGTATCAGTTCAGCAGGAGAAAACTTTTATAAGTCCAATTTTTTGTTGTAGCTTTATTCATAGACAAACTTTATAGTTTTATATCTCTAGGGTTTATGGTTGAGCTGTTTCTTTCTTCGTTTGCAACAGGTCACTGACATTGACTGGCAAGCTTTGTGTTTTCGTTCGCGTCGATAGGTCTATTTTCCGCGCGATTACTTTGCCAATGTAGTGTATATAAATAATACGTTACAACGTAAAGACGTTTGTTATTTTCCCTTAGCTTAGCTTTTTTAATTTGTAACTTCTTAGCGTAAATATAGGCATTCTTCCTTCTCTTATTTGGTCAATAAATATGGCCTCCTAACCGAATTTCGGTCACGGCGGCCAATCTTAACGGAGACTGGCCATCTGCGTAGAAGATATTATAGTGCACAAATGTGTGCGCAAACACAAGTGCAATCTCTGTTCGATAACTCTCAAGATCCGATGGGACGGTAATCCGATACAACCGGAGAGAGATCAGGATCCGGCTTTGAAATCGGTGGAGCATGTTTTTTTTAATCTTCTCTCTTAGCCTTTATTATTCCCAAGTCACTTGGGGTCGGCTTTTCTGGTCTAACCGGATTTGACTGAATATCAGTTTTTACACGGAGCGGCTGCCACCTGACCTCCGCAACCCGAAGGCTAACGATACCCTAAGGCTAGACCAGTGTCAGGATATTACAGGGTACTGACTTTCCCAATAACGACTGCCATAGATGTTCAGCAGGTTCCGGGCAGCCGGGACCAACGGCTTAACGTGCTCTCCGAGGCACGGACCAGGCGATAATTGTCAATCAATACGCACATAATTTCGAAAAGTCATATAACTTCCGAAAGTCAGAGGTGCGCGACGTGGGTTCGAACTCGAGACCCTCTGCATTGCAGTCTCTTGGTCTCCCCACTGAGCTATCGCTGCTTGCATGTTTTTTTTAATACTTACAAATAAACAAGCAATAAATTAAAATTTTCCTCTTTATAAGATTTTAATATAGAAATGCAAATGTGAGATTGTTTGTTTGTTACGGTTTCACGCCTTAACTACACGACCGATTATCATGAAATTTGGCATACGCTTTGTAAGGATAACCGAAAAGAACATGAGGTATCTTTCATCCAGAAAAAGTATGTGTTACTAACCTAGCCTAAACTACATTTACGGGAGCGAAACCGCAGGCAAAAACGAATTGAATAATAAATCGAAAATTAAATAAAGTCCTTGAAAACAGTTATAGCACATGTTCGAATGATAGCTATTTTCTTTTACATAAGTTTTCCATGTCTATCACTTACAAAATTTTGTCCGTCTGTCTGTCTTCGCGTAAATATAGGTCCGCAACTGTATTTTAAAGGTACCCTATATCCTTTTCTGTGAGAAAGTGTATCCAAAATTTCATGATGATCGGTCGAGTAGTTACGGCGTGTAAGCGTAACAAACAAACAAACTCAAATTTATAATATTAAGTTAAGATTAGGATTAGTTCAAATTGTCAACACAAGTTGCTCACGATTTGACAGTTGACCATGAACTCATCATGACTTGCTTCATGACGAGATGACATGAAAATCATTTTCAAACTTGTTTTAACAAACACGCCATTTCTGTGCCAAATGTTGTTATTGGTATAAAATAGCGGTTGTTTTTCAATTCCTAGAAAATCTCAAGTGGCGATGCCGTCAGCTGTTAAAAGAGATTATAATAGTATATTTGTCGCAACGAAACAAAGTAATATCTGTCTCGCTTGAACATATGAGCGTCAACAGTAACCTTTATCTTCTCTCGCTTCTCTCTTAGCCTTTATTATTCCCAAGACACTTGGGGTCGGCTTTTCTAGTGTAACCGGAATTGACTGGATATCAGTTTTTACACGGAGCGACTGCCGCCTGACCTCCGCAACCCGAAGGCTAACAATAACCTAAGGCTAGACTAATGTCAGGATATTGGAGGGTACTGACTTTCCCAATAACGACTGCCATAGATGTTCATGGCAGCCGGGACCGACGGCTTAACGTGCTCTCCGAGGCACGGAGCAGGCGATAATTGTCAATCAATACGCACATAATTTCGAAAAGTCATATAACTTCCGAAAGTCAGAGGTGCGCGACGTGGGTTCGAAGCCGAGACCCTCTGCATATGTCGCTGCTTTTCGACAGTAACCTTTATAATAAACAAAAACATATTTTAAAATAGCTTTGCCTCGCGGCTTCGGTAAAAGAAGTTAAGTTATGTTAGTAACAGAACTTTTAAATAAAATATAGCCTGTGTTATTCGCTGATAATAGAGCTTTCTAATGGTGAAAGAAGTTTTAAAATCGGTTAAGTAGTTTTGGAGATAAACCGTTACAAACAAACAAAAAATCAAATCTTTCCTCTTTATAATATTAGTATAGATAACTGAAATTATAATATCTATACTGTAATATTGGAGCAGAAACGTGCGTTTGTACGCGCTGACATCGGTAACTGCTAGACCGACTTAAAGAATATTTTTGCTATAGATAACTCGTTTTTGCAGAAGTTTATAAGCTACTACATTTTGCCCGCGGCTTCGCTCGCGTAAATGAAGACTATGTCAATTTTATATCCTTCGGTAACAGTACGTTTTTATGGATGAAAGGTACCCTATTCTCTTTTCTATACCCCAACAACGTGTACGCGACATTTCATTATGCAAACGGAGCAGTAACGTCAATAAGCGCTTATGAAATCTACAATTTACAGATAATGAGGAACAAAATGTAATCACAGCAGTTTATGTTAGATTTCATTTATTAAGGTCTAAACATTTATAAAAATAGGCGTCTTTAATGTTTTGTATTTGTGAATGAATAATAATACGTTTGTCAATCAATGCCAGAAAAATTAAAGGGCGCGTAACTAACTTTGATTGACAGCAAGATGTTTAAGAGTAGCCTCGTCTAGTCGCTTAGTATTAGTATTGCGGGTTCGATCTCCGCATGAAAAAATATGTATGATTCACATATAGGTACCTAGTTGTTTGGGGTGTTCTCTGTAGCCGTTGTTTCAATGTTTGTAACGCAATAAAATATTAATCTTTAAAAGAGATCTCCCGCACTATAATTTGTCCATCCGTTTATTAACTTTTTGACAGCTACCTTAGAACGTAACTTTATTATTTACGTAAAATTTAACTTTAAAACGCTTGGAATAAAAAATGTAGGTTACATATTTTCATTTCATTATAATATTTTATATCAGTTTCTAGACATTATAATATTGTATGTGTATTATTGTTGCCAAAATAAATGATTATTGGTTTACGTAATAAATACAGTCACGTTCTATCGCACATAGTGAAGATATCAAATTTTAATAAAATCGATTATAACTTTAAATCGAATCAGTAACGTGTTACGGTGTCACAATTTTTACTACTTATTGAACTGTCAAAAAGATAATAAGCGAATGGACAAACTATAAGAATAATTCCTGTGTCTGTGGGATTTAACAAACATTTAAACAACGGACACAAAGAATACACAGACTCAAAACAACTGTTTGTGAATCACACAAATTTTTGTCCTGTGCGGGAATCGAACCCACAACACTCGGCGCAGAGGCAGTGGCGAGGCAACCACTTAAACCACTACACCATCCGTGCAGTCTAGTTTAATTCCTATAACTTCGTAATAGGTATCTTTACTAATATTATAAAGAGAAAAGATTAGATTTTTTATTTGTTTGTTTGTAAGGGTTTAATTCAAAAACTACTTAACCGATTTTTTAAATTATAGAAAGCTACGTAGTTATATTGGCTATATTTTTACGCAAGCGTTAAAGCTAGTTTTTAATAAGATTACTTTCTATCAATAAAATAAGCTAATTTGTGAACCACCTTTCTAGGTGGTTCACAAATTATATTATTAAATCGTGTTTAATTATTAGGGGTTGGTTCTCATTGTTCGGACAAGAGCTGGGATTTGAACGCACGACCCTTTCAATTACGGTCCAATAAAAATATCATTAAGCTTGTTGCCTTTCTTGAAACATAAAAAACATAATATTTCAATACGACTTTTTAAATTATACCCGCGTAGACTACGGTTCGGCAACTCTGTAAAATCTCACTACCAAACTCACACCGTTATCATTTGAGTTTTTCGACAGTACCTACATTACAATAACAGTTGGTTACTATAGTTAATGGCGAGGCGACATTCGAATTCGAGATGAGTTTTTTAACAGAAAAGTCTTCTGGTGCGTGGTCGCCACTTCAGAACCTTTCTGTGATGATGATCGCCTTCTCAGTCATCTTTACACGGGTGACAGCGACAGTACGATGTTATAAATGTATTAAGTGCTAAACAAACAAAAATGTTGTCATTTGTCGTGCAACTGGCCCATTATATTATAAGTGGTTTATAGTGCATCGGTTAGATGGCGCTGTAACCAAGTTAGTATCAACGGGCTAAGTTTATAAAACGCTTACGAAGATGCGGGTAATATTGTAATTATAGTTATATTGTCATATTGCCGAAGTCCTCTATGGCAATATGACAATATGGCAATATAGGAAAGCAGGAATGTATTACATGTACATTTTGTTTTTATTTTCCACGAAGACCCAAACAGGGCGAACCTATCGTAATCAGCCGTACTCCGAACTGCTATTCAGATTTTAGTACAAACCGTGCCTCAGAAAGCACGTCAAGCCGTTGGCCCTGCGCCTGATCGCACTCCAGTCTTGTCGGATTACCGTCCTATCGGATCACTAGATTTAGGGAGTGCACTTGTGTTTGCGCACATGCTTATGCACTATAAAATCTTCTGCGCAAATGGCCAGTCTTCATTAAGATTGGCCGCCATGACCGAAATTCGGTCTGAAGGACATTACTATTAGTAGAAACCTTAATAACAAAAAAAAAATGCCTGGAAAGTCAACCCATTAAAGCGGTCTCCCGAAAAATGTAGTATATACAATCCATCCATGACTACTTGATACTTCTCTGGACGATGTTTTCAACGAAATATCTATAAATATTTATGAGGCTCGAGCCTGCGTCCATTAACTTCATTGCAGAACTAATTTAGCGTTAAACAGAACCTAAATGACGCGGAAATTGTCTAGTCGTCGGGTAAGAATGGCCCAGAATCTAATTTACGACGTTATTAAGAATTGTAGTAGAAACTGCGGATCGATTTATTTTTAATTCAATTCCACTGTGACGGCAATTGAATGGAATTAAAAATATTAGACGACTAGATTTTGTCTATGGCGTCGCTCATGTTAATATAGATTTTGTCAATAAATTAATTAAAATCTCTCGGTGGTAGTTTTTTTTGGATGAAAGGTATGCCCTTTTCTGGACCCCCGACAACGTGTATGCGAAATTTAATAATGGCCGGTGAAGAAGTTAAGGCGTAAAAGCGTAACAAACAAACAAACTCACATTCACATTTATAATATTAGTTAGGATTATATTCAATCGCCAATTGAATAGTCAGCATAAGTTCTTGTCTGCTTCTTCTCTCATTGCTCAACTCCTTGAATTAGCTTTTCTTTTTCAGAATGCCATTATGTACAATAATGGAATACTGAAAAAGAAAAGCCTGTCCGGTTTATATGTAATACATAATTTAATTATTTTTACCTGTGACTTTAAGTTTATATACATATGTAACTAGATTTTGCCCGCGACTTCGCTTGCGTGAACGTAGGTTTGTAACAATACATTTTACTGGGTGAAAGGTTCCTGTGCCCCTGAAAACGTGTATGCGAAATTTCATGATGATCGGTCGAGTAGTCAAGGCGTGAAAGCGTAACTAACAAACAGACAAAAAACAAACCATCAAACTCACAATCGCATTTATAATATTAGTTAGGATTTCAGTAATTTCTACTGAGTACGATTACTGACTCAACTTTCGTGGGCGAATTCATTGTTTGCCGTTGCTTTTCTATGTGAAATATCACGTATGATGAGCAGGTGTGATGTGTTGCCTCATAAACCAGGTGATAATCGTTTGCTAGCCCAACGATTTGGATTCAAACCAAACACTTCCGAGTTGGCAGGCAGGCAAACCGTAAGACTAATGGGAATTAATTTGTCTTTTCCTACGCCCTGATTCATCACTTCAATTCTACAATTACCTACATTGGATGGGTTTAATACAACGTTTTGATCAAAGATACGGCAATTTTAGCACCATCAAGGTTAAATCTATACTAAATTATTATAAAGCTGTTTGTTTGTTTGGTTGAACGCGCTAATCTCAGGAACTACTGGTTCGAATTAAAAAGTTCAATTAGTGTTTGGATAGCCCATTTATCGAGAAAAGTTATGGGCTATATAACATCGCGCTAAGACCAATAGGAGCGGAGCATAATTGAAGAATGCTACAAAAACGGGAAAAATTATCTTATTATGTTACTAGCTGACCCGCGCAACTTCGTCTGCTTCATATAAAATAATTTCTCCCGTTTTTGCAACATTTTTTATTGCTGCTCCGCTCCTATTGGTCGTACAGTGATGTTATATAGCCTATAGCCTTCCTCAATAAATGGGCTATCCAACACTAAAATAATTTCAATATATTATATATATATATATATATTTCAATATATAATTTCAATATATATATATTTTCAATTCGAACCAGTAGTTCCTGAGATTAGCGCGTTCAAATAAACAAACTAACAAACAAACAAACTCTTCAGTATTAGTTTTTCAATATTAGTATAGATGTACTAGAATTCGCTCGCGAAAAAGTATGTTAGCAACAGTAGTTTTTCTGAATGAAAGGGTTTTATGTCCTTTTCTGTTCTCCTGACAAATTGTATCCGATATTTCATTATAATCGGTCCAGTAGTTAAGGCGTAAAAGTGTAAGAAACAAACTCGGATGCGAGTTTATATATTATATATTAGTTAGGATTAAGATAATGATTACGTTAGTTATTTACACATTAAAGAAATGATTACACATAGATACATGTATCGATCACTAAAAGCCAAACTAGTATTATAATTGGCAATGTGAGTTTATTTGTTTGTTACGCTTTTACGCCTTAACTACTCGACTGATCATTATGACGTTTCGCATAACCTTGTCATGGGTACAAAAAGGATATAGAGTACCTTTCATCCAGAAAAATTACTGTTCCCGAGGGAAAGCTAGAATTTTCACAAAAAATACTGCCTGTTGTAACTGTAAGTGCTCTGTCTGTCAGGCGTGTTACCGGGTTTTTCTGTCAAGGAATTGTCACTAACTAGCGGTGCATTGTTTGAGACTGGGCCTTGTGGGAGAAAATAAGCTAGCTCTCTGTTACTTAGGAGATTAAATCTTAGCTGGCGAAATGCAAGTGCCATATACCTCTATCAGCCCTTAACCTATTAAGTTGCAGTGGCACACCGGCGACCAGAAACAATAGGTTTTAATTATGTCTGGTATTCCAAGATTTGACAGGTTAAACAATAAAAAACAAAGTATATCTGCTGTTGAGATTCTCGTGCATAAAATTGTGCTTTAACTCATAAATCTGAAACTCTATTTCAAGATTCCAGATCAGAATTTCAATGTCAAGATTTAGTCTCACGCTTTGCCTCAAAGATACAGCTAAATTCAATTTACGTATGCACACATTACTATAATAATAATACTTTATTTCAAGTCTCATTTGGGTTAGTAACAATATTTACCTACTTAAAAACTACATGAGTATTAAATAATTATTTCAAATTGTTGTTATTAATATCTGCTTCAAAATTCCTGCCGCAATTCTGGGACAATGATTAATAGACAATCGACAGTCAAAATCGACAGTCTCGACTATCCGCAATCATGGCTAGGTTGCTATTGGAGCTGGCTCGCGCCCTGCGTTCCAGGGATTCGCATTTTTGCGCAACACTATGAACTATGAATGAACTACTTTAAAAGATTATGTAACGTTTTGTAGGACAATATCGAAATATTTGCGATTTAAAATTACATACATACATAGATTCATGCCTGTTTCCCAGAGGGGTAGGCAGAGACTACGGATTTCCATTTGCTACGATCCTGACACATTTCTCTGGCTTCATTCACTTTCATCACATTCCGGGTGAATGTATGAGGAATCATACCTACACGCTCGCGTGCTCTTAACCCCGCCTTTGTCCAGAACGTCTCTGATCTGATCAAGAAACATAATTAATGGGTAACGTAATGGGTGATCTTGACAGATCGAGGCTTAAGTTTAGACTGGATAGGAAACGCTCTCGCCAACATGGGCAATGCCAGCATTCTCTATTCAGTCTTATAAATCAGTGCCGTGAGTTTCTTGCCAGTTCTTCCCATTGGTACTACGCCCTTGCTTTACTGAACATGGCAGCGGGTAAATGTAAATTCACATTAATAAGTGTAACTTTCACGTTCATAAGTGTTACTTTGTTACCTACATGAATAAACACATTTTGATTTTGAGTACAAACCTGTAAAACTCCTTACTAATATTATTAATGCGAATGTCAGTTTGTTTCGCAAAACGTTGTCATGGGTTGATAAAAAGGACATAGGTACCATTCATTTAAAAGATGGCTGACTAGGATATGCTGAAATCAATATACTATAGTAGGTAATTGTCAACGACCAGCCGAGCCACATAATTATTATGTTAGAAAATACCTGTGATAAGAGAAACATCATAATAATATTCTACCATTTTTTTTTTTTTTTTTACGTGGGGCAATGCATGACGCATACCCCTCCGCGGGGGCGGGCGGAGGGGTTATGTCGGACTCGCCGGGGTAAAAGAAAGATGGTAAAGATGTTAAAGTACCTCCCGGAATACCGACTAAACCTACCACGGTGTTCCTCGACAAAACCACTATCGACGGGGCCGCGCGAATCACTTTCGCATGCGGTCGCGGCCCATAATAATATTCTACCACACACAACACCATCTAACCCAAACTAAGCTGAGCTTGTACTATGGGTACTAGATAATGGATAAACATACAATCATTTAAACTTTTTTTTTGTAAATTTATCCATATCATTCATAGAAACACCCAGACCAAGACAAACATCCATGTTCATGCACACAAATGTTTGACTTGTGCGGGAATCGAACCCGCGACCTCAGGCGTGGCAATCAGTTACACTAACCACTACGCCATCGAGGCCGACTTAATTATATAACTTACACACTTTATAATACCTATTCCAAATAAGCTTTGTACTAATTACATTAGTTAACAAAACAGCTGTTCCGTAAACTATAAGCGGAATTACTACGTCTGTCAACATAATCCCACACAAAACGAGTCACATAAGGAAAACGTGTCTGCTGTATTATCCCATCGACATGTGACCCATAGACTTGTAATAGACAATTTACCGAGATCATTCATTTAGATACTCTTTGGAAATTTCCTGTGCTTATCGTTGTTTTCCTTACAGAGACAGACCATAGAGTAAGCTCGCTTTTCTTTCTTTTTTAATATGGATCTCAAACCATTTGCCCGCGATGCATATTTTCACAATTACCCAAACATGCAGTACCTAATTAGTGATTTAAGATAAAATCTTGATTAAAATAAACTTGAAATTTTGGCAAACGATGCGGTGTCAACGTACGCCTGTTAGGACAGAGGTCGGAGATGAAATATTATGAATAAAGTCATACTACATGCTGCACACTCAAATATATTTTTATTGACATGTTACGTGGCAATAAATTCCATTTGTATTTTCACGCTATCCGAGTATTATTGTGCGTAAAATATAACTAGAAATTGAAAGAACACAATAAGTTAATAAATACACTCAATTTCTATGTCGGTAAAGAAGAAATAGCAGCGATAGCCTAATGGAAAACCATTGGACTGCCACGCAGAGGTCTCGGGTTCGAACCCAAGGCGCGCATCTCTGACTTTTCGAAGTTATATGCGTATTTAATAATTAATTATCGCTTGCTTTAACGATGAAGGAAAACATCGTGAGAAAACCTGCATGTCTGAGAGTTCTCCATAATGTTCTCGAAGATATGTGAAGTCTGCCAACCCGCACTAGGCCAGCGTGGTGGACTACGGCCTAACCCTTCTCACAATGAGAAGAGGCCCGTGCCCAGCAGTGGGACAGTTTAATACAGGGCTGATATTATAAAGAAGAAATTATATTTTCTTTTTATCACTGTTAGCTTTCTTACATTAAATATGGATGATACATTCTACTATATTTTAGTTTATTGTATTCCTATCTTTTTCTTCTTATTTAAGTCTAAGTTACTTGTCGGTGTAGCTTGTCTCTCCATATCTGTCTGTCTAGCGCCATTTCTTGCATTTCTCTGTACGACATGACACCTAACTTTTCCCTGATCTGACTAATGTAACTTATTCTTGGCCTTCCTCTTCCGCGCTTGCCTTCTACCTTTCCCTCAATGATGTTTTTAATAAAATTGTCATGTCGTAAGAGATGGCCAACCATTTTATGTCTTCTAGCTGAAATAGAGTTAAGTAGCGTTCTGGTTTCATTGACCTATACCAATTTTTCTATACCTACCAATATATTATGTAATTTACTGTATAGGTGGCGTGATAGTTTAAACGGTTGCCTCGCCACTGCCATTAAGCCAAGACTTCGATCCCCAAAAGGCATTTTTTTTTATGATCTTTAAATACATAGTTACTGTTATTTCTAGTCTAGGTATTCTTTCGTTGTTGAAATGTTTTCTAAAGTCCACCGCGACACAGGAATTATTCCTAGTGTGGTAGTTTTCTTTTTTAATGAAAGAATGAAACACGGTGCAGGACTTCTGCTTTTCAAATAATAATAATAATAATAATAATATTCTACCACATACACACAACACCATCTAGCCCAAACTAAGCAGAGCTTGTACTATGGGTACTAGACAATGGATAAACATACATATATACTTTTTTTTTTGTAAATACATACATATTATACATAAAAACATGGCTTCAGAATATGTCAATTCTATTAGTATCTTTAATTACTGCCACGCTGTTCGATCCCAAGATACGCTCTCACTTTTCGAAGTTACGTTCGTATTAAATAGTTAATTATCGCTCGCCTTAACGGTAATAGAAAAACATAATATTGCATGTCTGAGAATTCTCTATAATGTTCTCGAAGATATGTGAAGTCTGTCAACCCGCAATGGGCCAGCGTGGTGGACTATAGCCTAACCCTTCTTACACTAAAAAGAGACTCCTAACCAGCTTTGGTTCAGTTTATATACAGAGTTGATATTATGATTATATACAGTAATATTAGAGATGTATAAAAATTGCCATTGCTTGTCACGAATCTTCGAGAACAATCACACAAAAATACACAGCTTACACAAATGAATTCGAAATTTAAAGTAACCCTCCAAAAAGTTGCGTTCCAAAAATAAATTTAAAACATATTTCTATGGAGATTCATTCATTGTTGTAAATGTTGTAAAAACCGGGTTTGGGGGTCGTCTAGCGTGAATTGGCAACAATAGTAATTAGTCAGTAGCTAAACTAGCACGCTTACTAAGGAAGGACGACATTGTTGGACAACTTGTTTAATTGCATGGAGGCGGAACGGACTGTGTCCCGTGCCCAAGAGAAATTTTTCCATTGTCAATGCATAATGGTTTGGTTTGGTGGTTTAAAGGTTTTATTTATATTTTGTTTATTTAAAGTCCTACATATACATAAACAGTGGTATTGTTTATATTTCCCAAGTCGTTATTACTTAAACAAATAGTTTGGCATCGTAGCCCTTCCAAATGTCATGTAGAAAATTTAAAATATACCAACTTTTCAGTGACATAGAGACAAAATATTTAACAATTGTGTTAAATATAGTAGACATCAATAGTCAACGCCATAAATTTCCAAACAGTTTCTTTATTGTTTAATTAAAACTTGTCAAGACTTTAATTAAAAACAAAATATATTTTCAACGACGAAGTAAAAAGTTTAATACAGTACCATACGCAATACCATAAATCTTGTCAATGTGATGTGCCCAAGTGTTAAATTATTTCTATAAGTGACAGGTACAAGTACTGGCTGTAAATTCTTAGTATACTAATACTATAATATCAGATGCACAGTCGCCAGAATTTCTTGTCCATGACCCAATAACTTCGAATTTTAACAACAATAGAAGAACAGATCTGCTATTCATCTCACTAAACAAATCTTACATCTCGTTTTAACGTAAAGTATAAGAAAGGGACAGATGTTTATTATATGTAATACCTAATTAGACCATCCTTTTATTGCTTATAGCACCAATTAAGAGGGCATTTAGACACTTGTATAATTATTCTATCCTTTTCTTATCTCTGCTTATAGAAAGAGATATGAAGAGTTTATTATATGAAATCATGTAGAACTTATGTGCTCGAACATAACATATACCCCTAAATGCACTTACCTATTTACAAAATACCATGTATTATAAACACATACACGTTAAGGCAATAATATAACTCAAAAACAAGCTTCATACAAGCAAAATGGCCGCCATAAAGCGCGGTATTCACTAATGCAATAATTCACCGCGACTCGAATGGCACAGGCTAACAAATCAATCATTGGATAAAACATTTTTATTGTCTCGTAAACCCTACACGACCTTGCGGCGAGTGATCGAACGACACATAAAGCTAACGTCTGGCTACATAGCCAAATGAATTCTAAATCGGGACACAACAGTTTGGCAACTAAATACACTTTAATTTCAGTTGTTCAAATCTTGTCTCAGCGTAATAGCGCTGCACTGTCCCGCTCCCCCGAGACCCTATTCAAAAGTACCCCTTTTTCCATTCCTTTTGATACAGCCGTGTTTGTTCGAAGAAGTTGAAATGGGACTCCTGCTGTCCGTGGTTATCTCGTACGCCGGCGCGCACGAGGCGATCGAGTGCGTCAAACACATACTCAGCGGCGTCATACCCACCACGCAGCCAGACTTCCAAGACCTCGTCGAGTACTACACGGCGCAACTGAGGAAAGCGACCCACGCCAACCCGTCCTCCGCTGACTGGAGCAAGCAATGCGGTCAAGGATACCTATATTTGACAGAGGATAAAAATGGAAAACTAAAAACGGCCGCCGTCAAGTACTACGGCGACGAAACCAACTCGACGGCCATACTGTTCTCCACGAAAATCTCCAGCTTCGGTCAAGAGTCCATCGAGGACATCGAACCGCGAGCCAACGGGGACTACAGGAGCGACAGGTACATACCGACGAAAACGAAAACCATACTAACGAGCACTTCAGAGTCGTTCAATGTCGGCCACAGACACAGATCACCTACGCCTCGTGAAATTATTTCAGATTCGAATACCCTAACATCAAATTCTGTTAAGCCTGACGGCGACGGCGAGAAAAACGGGGCTAATGAGAAATTGACATGGCATTACCGACCACTGAGTCCCACCCGCACCCCGCAAACACTGCCCGAAATACATTTCCAATCATTCGATGACGACAAACGAGGCGTTTACAGCGAAGACTTCCTCAGGTTAATATTCATTAATATCGGCAAGAGCATCTCTCACGTAGACATTCACGCTTACCGTACGATAGTGACCTAGCTGCATCCCATCATCATGAGTGCTCATTCGGAACATATGCATTCGGAACATATGCACGAATAGAAAGCTAAATCACGGCACCATTCGCTTCACCTGTACTATACCGATTCATAATATGTTATGAATTTGTTTAAGATCACTTGACGGAATAAAGTTCCGACCGTTACAACGAAGCGACCTGAGTGGCAGGCGAAGGAGTTTCAAAAAGCGTCACTCTTCGTCGTCGAATTCTTCCAAAGAGTCGCGAGCGTCACGCGACGAGGAACTAAAGATGTTCACGTCACTCGAGGAATCTGAGTTCGAGCGTATGAACAAAAACGACAAGGTCGGAGGGTTCGGAAGCACTCCTAATCTATCAGCGCGTTCTTATTCCAGAAGTCGGTCGAGGGAAAGATCGAGGGAGGGCCGGCCCGAACGCTGGAGCGTGGAGGCCTCGGTCGACAGCACCGCATCAGATGACAATGCGACGTTAAAGCCGCATTTGAAAGACGTCCCCAAACTCAACTCCTTCGAGGAAGATATGAAAGAGACGAAAGAGGTAATTGAGGAAGAGGACGAGATAGATTTCTGGGCTAACTCCGGGGACTAGCACGGAGCGTAACGTAGCACGAGTGCACTGTACTGTAAGCTTCTGTAAGCATGACTGAACTATTAAATTATTATGCCCCGGTTTTGTGGTTTGTTTTTATTGAAGCCCTTAGCAATAACAGGACTGCTGTGTCTTCCTTTGTGACGGAACTCCGCGGTAGGCTCTAATCGTTTGGCTTATTTATAGAATCAAATGAGACGCCTTGCGTCTTTATACAATGATTGGCTAAACATATTTGAGACAATATGCGGCTGGTTTTATAATTAGAATGTTAATTGGCTCGCTTCTTGATTACTCCTAGGTTTTTACTTCAAATTGTATTCTTCATTGAGCGAATAATTACACGACATTGTAAACACGAAGCAACACACAAATATTTCAAACATTGCCTACATTATATTTTAAATATGTGTCATAAGTTATTATGTGCTAAATCTTATTTAATATCCATGTTCTACGTTAAGTGTGTATGTCGCATTAGCATAGGCACAATGAAAATAGACGACCTTAACTATTGAATACTTTATCGCCCACGAGTACTTTAATAACCTAATTTCCATTAATTGATCATAACGTGAGATCTAAAATTGTTCAAGGAGTTTTACGATATTCTTCGTACTTCTTAGTCGTAAACATATTAAACTATATTACAAAAAAAATATCTTCGTAGGAAAATTTTAAGTTTTCTAGTATGTATATGTAGTTTGTCAATAAGTGAGATTCATTTTCAATAAATATTAGGTTAATAGAATGGATTTAATTATAAAGAACACTTTAATAGGGCTTTATCAAAAAAAGAGTAGACCAACAAACATCCGTGGATAGATAAATCATGATTATTTTTTTATAAAAGCAACTCTCGCACTAGAGTTAATTCCTGTGTCGTGGGGAACTTTACAAACATTCAAACAACGGACACAAAGAACACCCAGACTCGGAACAACCATTTGTGGATCACACAAAGTTTTGTCCCGTGTGGGATTCGAACCCACAACACTCGGCGCAGTGGCAGTGGCGAGGCGACCACTTAAACCACTACGCCATCCGTGCAGTCATTTCGATCAGGAATTTCATTGTAGTTTGGGAAATGAAGAAGGATGGAAGTATTACTAGATTATAGTTACGGCAGATATCCTTACGTAGCCTAGTAAAGACGTAACGTTTATTAACTTCTGAGTCTTCTTCGAAGAGGTTAATGAAAACACTATGGTCTGTGTGTGTCTGTTAGTGACAGTTTGTTAGTGACAGGCATAACTCTGGAACCACTGAACCGATTTACTTGTAACTTGGTGTGCAGACACCTTAGGGTCATACCTCGGTGGGCCCTAGGGATTAAAAGACCCCTGAGATATAGGGGTCATAAGGTCAGTGGATATCCAGTAACAGAGTGATTTGGAAATCCAAGGGAGAGAGGGAGTCTTTTGCAGCAGTGGGACATTACAAAAAGCTGATGAAAAAAAAGGTCACATTAAGACGAAAAGGTTGAATCCTACGTTTTTACACCCGTCTCGTTAAAATAAAACATAATAAATTCAAAATCACGCTCAAAGTGCTCCATAATCCTTTAATTAAAAACCGTTAATCATAATTTGTTGCACAATGGGCCAAAAATATCGGAACCTCGACCCAGATGTGTCTCATTAAATACGTTCATAAAGTTCAGTCGCGACCTTTGTAATAATGCCATCTAGCGGCGATATCACGGACTACGACATAACAGTAATTTATCAAGTGGATTTTTTCGATCACCCTTGGGATTACAGTTAGTTGAAATGAGCTGTAAAATTGGCTGTTAAAAGATTAGCCGAAGTGATATATTTTTAAATGGCATCTAAAGTATTTTCGTCGACGAATAGAATTTCAAGTTTATGTTTATGCATACCTATAGGATTATTTCAATGTTTATATCAAACGTTCTATAAAAATAGTTAACAAAATAAATGATGATATATTTGTATTCAAAATATCAGTAGGATACAAAACTATATATTCACATACATAATACATTTACACTAATATTATGCGAAGAACTACATAATATTACTGAATTTATTGCCTCACCCTAAATGTGAATGCAATAAAATGAAAACAAATTAAAATATAAGAAACAATCGAACCGAACACAAGAAATATACAAAAAGACGCAAATAAAGGCACGCAAACTAAAAACTTAAAGACGTATCAGTTGGGCTTTTATCATTAAAAAAAGAAAATATCAATACCAGATTAAAATATACATCATTTACGTAATATTCTTTGGCCCCACACTAGGCAAGCCTGTCCTGTGGGTATCTTTGACGAGAAAATGCGTATACATGTTTACTCGGTCGTAAAGTTTACATAAAATTAAATTATTGGTCTACAACGCAATCAATTTTACAAATTATATATCGATTTAATAAAACATTTAAAGCGTTTGAATGATAGCTGTCTCTTTCTCGCAATCTCTTTCTATATCTATAGCGCTACTTATTAGTTCAACAACTATGCAGTTAATAAGAATTTTTGAGATGCATTACTATGAAAGAAATATATTATTGTCTAATAGTTTAAAATATCTTCGGCCGAACACAAGAAAATCAATATCACTTAGCAATAACATTAAAAAGTTAGTAAGAGAATTTTAATTTTAGTTTCGGCTACCACACTCATAAATGAACGAATGTAAGTTGAGTTTTAAGCAGGTATGCAACAACAGGATTTAGTAGGTATCTCTATATCAGGCATAAGTATTTAAAATAAAGAGACTAATTAAAATACAAAGTAGTTTATGCGTAATTTATAAGGCAACTCTAAAAAAGCTTACTTTGTCAATGGCCATCTCGTCAAGAATTGCCATTTAAAATAAATTCTTTGCGATCTATCTAGATTTGGATTCTAAGTTCAAAAGGTATCCATTCCAAATTTTGGTTTATTGCTGAACCCTAGAATAAACCGGCAATATCGTCAAATAACTTTCGCAAAACATCAGCAACAATTTTATCTCATACTTAATAAAAGGCTGCATCCATCTGCAATCAAAGTCAAACAAGTAATTTAATGAGCGCCAAATACTGACAGCCAAATCGTAAAAGCTGTAATTGACGTAGGCGTGCTTCTATTCAGCCTATATCATAGAGCATAGAGGTTCATTATACCGTGATCACAGTCTTAACACTAATGAACGTCTATTCATTCGTCGAAAAATATTTTTTGTTTATCAAGTATTGGTACTTACTAAGCAAAAAAATATTTTCCATGAATAAGGTAGGTAAAAGGCAAGTTTAGTTTAGATTTGTTAGTTACGAGCCCGTTCGCCTCTCAAGATTCGCCTCCTAGTAAGTATTTGTTAGGTTTCTTCTTAAATCCACTCAAAAATAGGAGCCCGCAGTGGGCTCCGTCGAGTTAATGAAAGGGGCGAAAGTCAAGGGGCGCATGGGCAAGTAGCCAATTTGTTTAGTGAGTAGTTAGTTGGTAAAACACGTAGGCAATAATGGAATTTACCTATAGTTAAACAGGCCTTATACAAAAATTAGGATAGATCCATTGCTAGAATTTTATAACAGTAAGCTATTACCTACCACTTAAAATCTGAACTTGTACCGCTACTAACACTTATACTATTGGAACAACGATCTATCGAAAATAAACACTGAAAACATAAAACACAAATTTATACAAAATCGGTCAACGTTATTTTCCAGATTAAAAGCGAATTGTTTTTTTTTCGTTTGTTCCTAGAACCAACTTTAAAGTCAAATTAAAAATCAAAATATTTTTAATTTAGGAATACTTGTGAACGTAATGGCGATTACCAAGCCGAGACCATACCTTAAATTCGTGCTTGTGTTAATGAAATCTAGCTTAATCAGCGTTAATCGGTAAACTGTAAAAATCTTACTCTGTAATGCGGACATGTATATCCGCATGAGACGTAAACGTTTCTTTGGATAAAGATTAGGGTGCCGTAAAGAATATAGTACTGTATCAATTTAGCCTTATTTTTGTTTAACTAAACACCATTTTACAAAAGTGGCACGATCTCATCTATTTAACGAAAGTCATTGTATGATTTTGTAAACCTTAGAAGAAAATATCCAGATATTTGAAATGGTTAATTATTATTAATATCAACCATTAATACAGGCCTTTTTATGTAAATTACTTAAACCAACAAGTATTCGTATAATCCCACTTCACACAGGTAACTGTCGCTTTCTATAGGTAACACAGAGGTATACATTACAAGCAACATCACTACTGGAGAAGTTTACCGTTGCTGCGGTCACATTTCTAATGTTCGCACATGTAACCGCAAACCTCTCTTAAACATACTCCGTGCACAAATATACAAACTTTAAAGTTTTACGACGGGAAACGTGCGCCGGCTATCTTAATCTTGTCTTTGATAAAAAAAACAAAATGTATGTAGACACGACTCTTTTCCTTTGTCGTGAGCTTTGTTTTCTTTTCGATCTAGATTTAAATTTGAAGTATTCTCGTTTGATATCAGCTGTCGCGTTTTTATTCCAATTACAAATTTAATATTAAATGTCATTTGATCTTGACAGCGTCGGTCATCTGTCTTATAATTCATTCGGGCATTCAATCATAATTTATGCCAATTATCTCATTCGGCTCATTCTGCACGTCATGTGTTGTGATGACACTACATGCAGTAGTAAACACATTATTTATAAATAGCGTATCCCTTCAGCGTAGGCTGAGTACATTATTTTAAGATGTCCCTAATTGTCATCACTGTCCACCTTCTTTGTACTCAACGTAAATTATGACGTCACTAGCTTTGACACTCGAACAAACTTCTAAACAGAGCCAACAAAACATCATCCTATTTTTCATCCCGGCATAGAAATATCTACATACATCAAGACAAAATTACCTATCCCCTTTCTATTTTCTACTGGACTGAGTTACATTCGTCGTTCTAAAATTAGATTGTAAACGTTGCCAACCCAATACTCCAGTCGTATAGATTTTTAAATTTAATTCTTTGAATTTGATCCATAATGGTCTCGTTCTATTTTCAAATGCGTTTTTATCTGATAGTTTCTGTTTTGTATTACTATCGCCAGTTAAATAGTTATTAAGTATGGTATATTTTTTATCTGTGCAATAAAATTATTAAAGTGAAATATGACTATAAGGATAATTGCCAAGAATTTTTATAAATTCTAGTGAAATGTGATTCGTTTTTTCATTTAAATTTCGTTTTATAATATACACATATGTTTTGATAGCTTCTCTTTGCAAATTCTAGTGACAGATTTTTTTGCAAGAAATGTTCATACGCATTTTCTTTCACAAGTTTCTCACGTGTTATAGCAAGTGACTTATTTATATCACCACTCGTAATCGTTACATCAGAACATCACAATCACATTTCGCGCCACACGCCACTACTAACTGCATAGTTTTGTATGTTTTTATACAATTTCTATTCTATATTCAAATTTAGAAATCCGCTTAGTTCGCCTGTTATATTTTAACGAGCTTACTGAGAAAATACTTTTCCGTGATCGCATTTTTTGCAATAATAGATTGAAAATCTTTATTCTTTGTTGACTCATTATTGACCATAATAACAATATCGCCTACAAAAATTATTACTAGTTTTTTTGTCTACCAAGGACTGTTTTAAACTAATATCACCACAAAGGTATCTGGACTTCTGACACATGTTGAAGCATTTTAGATCATTACATTGGAGTAGCATGCGAAAGACACTAAATACATGTGATTTGGTTTTGGATATACTTATACCTAAATACATATAATGGTTTTGTTTAAGTTTAATGAAACCTTCGTTTGTATTTCTAAACAAGTATTAAAATCATGTGTCTTTAACTATTAGATCCATGGAATCAAAATCTTTTTTAAAGAGATAGGCAAATACCTAAAATTTTCAGCTTTACGCTCCTGGCATTTATATTAAGCGTCGGTTGTTCTCTCTTAGCGTAGCCTACTTCAGAACACTGTAACTTTTGAGGCATTTAAGTATATTCCCTCACTCCCAAAATACAGGTCCAGTCCACATTAGTAGTTTAGGTAGTGGTTTCAATATTTTGTTATTAATTTGCCAGTTTGTATGTATCCTGTAAGAATCTCTTTACATTGTGATTTATTTGGTGAAGAAATAAATAATTATTCTGTTATAATTAATATTTTAATTAAAAACAAAATTTTATAGAAACTAACACAGCTAAATATCACAAAATTCTATGCACACGTAGTTAGCTACAACCTGATTCTATATAGTTTACTTTTATACTATGTTTTTCTTCGATAGTAACTTGTTTTGTGAGCCAAATAAATAAATAATATATTTTAGACTCTGTAAGATTATTACACGCGTAGATTATTTGATTTTCATAATAATTGTAAAAAGAAAACGTTAATAAAGTTTTAAATATATTTTTTGCCCTTCCCTAATTCAGTAAGTATATCATTGTTAATTCGTCATGTTACACACTCATACAAGAAGTTAAACAAGTTACATGCATTTATTTCATTAATAATTTTCATTTAGATAATAATTAAGACATACAAAACAAGAGATTCGAAATGAGACCAGTAACCCATTCATAATTTAAATTAAATGATCATCGGGGCACTTTGAGCCAAATGGTTCGCTGGCAACCCTCATATCTCGCAGCTCGATTAGATTTATTAATTGGTAACACTGTAACGAGTCGCGTTGATTAATTAGTGATTTATTGCGTGGAACTCATTGTTAAGTGTGACTTATAAATAGTACTATTTGTTTTACCAAGAACTTAATAATTTTGTGATTATGTAAAAATTGATTCATTGTATTTTTTTATATTCTATTTTCTATTGGCGCCAAAACGTTGTAGACAAAATGGCGTCAAAATATTTGCAACAAATTTAAAACACCTAATATTTATTTTATTTTATTACAATAATGCAGGTTTAATAAAACGAAAATATAATAATTAGACGGTATTTTCTATACTTAATGCGGAAGACAGCCGCGTAATAATATTTGAGTTAATTTAGAGCGAAATAAATATCTTTGAAGTGCCAATTTGTACGTACTTTGTCACCACGATGTATAGGTACCTATGCCAAATAAATTTATAAGTAGGTACTTACAAAGCTTACACAAAAATACCTACTAGTATGTGCTCACGATTTCTACGCGTGAAATACAGTTCGTCGCTATATACTTTGATCACAATATCCTTAATTCTATTATACGGTATGTGATTAAATATTAAGACTACCTTTGCCAATTGACATCCAATTGCGATCCTGAGCAGTGTTATTGGATTTTTCCGTCAAGAAACTTTTGATTCTGTAAGCACGATAGACTTCAAAAGGCTCTTACCTTACCTTAAAGAGACCTTAAGTCATAGTGGGCGCAATCTGGGTATCATGCACCTTTTCCAACCCTTTCGGAGATAGAGGCGAAAGACTTTGTATGTATGTAAGGCCGCAACCAAATACGTTCAATGGATCTCACGTGATGCCAGGACAAACAGACGAGCAAGCATTCTTAAAATCATTATTTTATTTTCCCTCTAAATTTTCCACGTCATTAATTAAATGATTGTTTGTTTTGCTACGATTTCCATAGTATATATTATCTTGCTATTATCAGTATTTGGATAAAGAAAGTTAATCACCAGCTTTATTACATACTAAATTTTGAACCCTAGTTCCTAGCTTATGAAATTCGCGTAATTGTTTTAACCATTTGTATGATCTACAAATAGTTGTTTCGGGTTTGGATGTTCTTTGTGTCCATTGTTTGAATGTTGGTGAAGTATCTCGTGACGTGATACAGGAAATATTCGTAGTGCGGTAGTTATCTTTTTAAAAGCAATAAATAATACTTTACTAGACTACAACTATATTTACCTGCACCTACTAATATTATAAAAATATAACCAAGAGGGCTCATTTCAGTTTGTAGAACAAAACAGTAGGTATGTCAACACACAGATGTTGTAACTGATGGAAATGGGTCAACAGGCCGCCATGTCATTCTTATGCACTCATGTCATTTTTTAACTCTATGCTATTTTGTATCTATGACATCATAACACAAACTTTTTTAGGAAAATACGCTCTTTTGCTTACTGCGATGGCGGTCGGATACGTTTTTTGTCTATGGATGCAAAAAGAGGTGATCTAATAGAATAATCTCTTATGATCACGGACATAAGGCGTTTTACATAAAAATACCACATCCGCACTATGGCAACTGTGCTATTTCTTTTTACAAAAATAAATCACTTCGCCATTTTTTATTATACTAGTAGGTAATATCGCATATAAGTTTATGGCACCTAGGAACACTTAAAATATCAGGGTATCATTCGTGTTATGGACCCTAGCGCAAAGATTTAAAAGATAGAAAGAGAATATGGGAAATGTACGTGTATGAGGCTCTATATCTCTTACTTACCTGATAAAACGCAATACAAATAAAATGTTACTACCTTAGTGCCGGCTTAGTGTAAGATAGATGGCAACGACAGGCTTTTCCACTCAAGAATTCCTATCCTATTGCACCAAACAGATAATAGGTTTCTTATAATTTCAGCCCTGACTGTCCCACCGCTGGGTATGGGTCTCATTTCAATTTGAGAAGGATTAGGTCATAGTCCACCACGCGCGCAGCCCAGCGCGCTGGCAGACTTCATATATTTAAGAGAACTTTATGCAGAACTCTGTTAGTTTCCACACAATGTTTTTCTTAACATTAAAGCGACCGTTAACTATTCAATACGCATGTAACTTCGAAAAGTCAGAGATGCACGCCTTCTGCGTGGCAGTCCAACGGTCTCCCAATAGCCTATCGCTACTTTACTTCATCGTCCATAATATTATTTGCACATCACAGATGTAGTAATTCCACTAATAATACATCTAGACCCATTAGAGTGCAGTTCTAAAACTCGACTATAAAATTTTTACCACAAAAACAATTTATCATTATTTCAAACCCACAGTTTCTTAACAACACTTTGTTTAAAAAACAAATGGGATAACAACTTCAAAGGAATATTTGTTTTCCATATTTCTAATTTCGTAAACTACAAGTGTACATATTCGCTGTAAGAATGACGGATCGACCGTTTAATCTACAGTTGTAATAAATAAAAACAACAAGCTGGCAAATTGTTCAAGATGGCTTTCTTAGAAACAATTGTAACTATGCTCAGTTTATACGCGTTCGGGGAACATCGAGAATTCCACATAAAATGGCCAAAGACACGCTTAAGATTCGACTAAGAATTTGCTCTAAACCTTTATACAGTTTCTATGTTCCCATTTAATGCCAAGTATTTTTTTAATTCGTTCGCTTTTCAAACGTTAACTTTTTTTAACATTGACATATTTCATAAACTTTTTATGTGTTGACATCTATAAAAAAAAGTTGATACATACAATTTTGATGCGTTGTATCTTTGTCCCTCCCGTTGGACAAAATAAGGATGTATGTGTATCATAACGCCTATTGACGTTTTGCCGTTTATCAGCCCCAATTTCACTTCGTATTGGCATCGTGGCAAGCTCAGAGACCTTTTGACAGTAAGAAATTACAGTAGCCTACAAATCAGCGTTTGCAACACCAAGGGTATAACTCGTGCTTTGCTGGCCTATGAGATTGCAGTGCTACCAAAACAAAAAAAGAAGCAATTACACGGGCCTTCTCCTGACAACATACTGACTCCTCAAGGAGGTTGCTAACTGTGCTTACCATAGGATCACAATAGAATCTTATTTGGCCTCGGTCTTCTTTAAGTCGAGGATACTTTTAGAATAATGACTACACGGATGGTGTAGTGGTTTAAGACGTCGTCTTGCCACTGCCACTACGCTGAGGGTTGTTGAGTTCGGTCCCCACACGGGACAAAAAATTGTGTGATCCACAAATAGTTGTGCCGAATCTTGGTGGTGTATGTGTCCGTTGTGTAAATGTTTGTTAATTCCTCTGCGACAAAGGCATTATTCCTAGTGTGGGAGTTGCATTTCTTACATAAAACAATGAAAGTTTAAGTGGAGATTCCACTGTATAGTACCTTTCGAAAATCCTAGCTCAGGCCACCCTTAACAAAGCGGTAAAACTAACAGAAAATGAATCGTTTGATAGACATAAACAAGATTATCTATACACAGACAATATGACATTGTGTGACCTACGTAAAAAATACATGTACCTACTTTATTTTCTGAATAGCACACATTGAGATACGAATTCGGCTCATCCTCCATTTGTTTCCAAGTGCAAAGAATATTCACAAATATTCCACGGAACAGCGAATCCTAGAGAAATAGATTTTCCCGCGAAAACTTTTAGACTATGAATCATAGACTGCGTGAAGGTTTTACGTATAAAAAGTCTCATTACGTGTAGACATACGGTCGATGTCTTACTGGACCTTCAGATCGAGGTCTTGGTCAGTGCTGTTCCATTCATTAGGCTATTTTTGAGGCGGATGCTTGCGTTTCTGATATTTTATACCCTAGGCTAATGCCCTTTGTGGCATTTGTGATTGATGGCCGAACAATGAAAGAAGAGAGACGCAATATATTTTTGCGCGCGAAAAATCTACGACATTAGTATCTTTGAACTTTTTAATTTATGCTACAGATGTTCTATCCTAAATGAAAGCTATGATCGCCATAGACTAAAAAACTTTTGTGAAGTGACATGTCGCTTGGCCAATTTATGTGTACTGAGTATTTATTAGTAGAATTTTATTATTGAAAATCATAGATTTTTCATGAATGTTGTAACTACCTTTGCTAGACTTCGTATATTAACTAGATTATTGAACCTGTGACATGAGTAATGAGTAACAGCCGATCTTGCCGGGTTAAGCAATATTTTTTTACGGAATTGGCAAAGGATCACTGCCCTCAAGGGAAGTAGAATAGAAAGAGGATTGTGAGTGTGATACGAAACTGTTTAAAGCGTTAATGCGTTCATGTAAGATTTGATATACACACAAAACTCAGAGTATAAGTATATGTATATAATAGACTAGCTGACCTGCGCAACTTCGTCTGCTTCACATAAAAATATATTCCCCGTTTTTGTAACATTTTCATTGATGCTCCGCTTCTATTGGTAGTAGCGTGATGTTATATAACCTATGGCCTTCCTCGATAAATGGGCTATCCAAAACTAAAAGTTTTTTTTATTCGAACCAGTATAGTTATCGATAGGTCAGTGGGGAGACCAACAAACTGCAATGGTCTCGGGTTCGAACCCACGTCGCGCACCTCTGCGCACATAATTTCGAAAAGTCATATAACTTCCGAAAGTCAGAACTTTCGGAAGTTATATGACTTTTCGAAATTATGTGCGTATTGATTGGCAATTATCGCCTGCTCCGTGCCTCGGAGAGCACGTTAAGCCGTTGGTCCCGGCTACCATGAACATCTATGGCAATCGTTATTGGGAAGTCAGTGCCCTATAATATCCTGACACTGAAAAACTGATATCTAGTCAAATCCGGTTAGACCAGAAAAAGCCGACCCCAAGTGACTTGGGAATAATAAAGGCTAGGGAGAAGAAGAGTTTCTGCGATTAGCGCATTCATCCAAACAAACAAACTCTTCAGCTTTATAATATTAGTATGGATACATACTTAGTATCACGCCTCTTTTCCAGAAGTGGTAGGCAGGAATGTATAATAGCTACATTTCGCCAACTATGATTGTCACTAGTAATAAGGGTCCGAGTATATTGTCGTCCTCCATGCTGTTTCTGAGAATTGCCGAACAGAAAAATCCAATAACACAGCTCTAGCCGAGCATCGAACCCAAGACGTCACGCACAAAAGTCACATTCATTAACGATGCGCCATCGAAGCTGTTCAGAGTAGTATTTATTCTATATGTAATACAAGTCAAAGCATGGTAAAGTTGTATATCTAAAGCAATTTATTAAGACTTCGATGTCATTCCACTATCAAACAAAGTTTTGTCGACAGCCAGAGAGTTGGAAGTTTAACCTAAAGGCTGTATCAACTAACTTGATGTAGAAAAGACAAAATATATTTATTTAATTATTTATTTATCGGGTTAACTCACAGCATGTAAAACAAAAATATAAAAAATAATTCATTGTAAAATCTTCTACTCCGTTAAATATATGTGCCACGTACGAATTAACACAGAATTTACAGTTTAGACAGTAGAATAATGTTGTATTCACACAAGCAAGTAATTTAAAATTCAACACAGGCAAGTATTCCAAAAACAAACATTAATATACATTTTAAAATAAAATAAAAACACACCAATTAAAAAATATAGAAAAAGAAATCATAACAATTGACTATTATATTATATATTTTACATTCTGCGAAATTTATTACTGGCTGGATATCCGCAGCGTTTATTTGTTGAATAAACAAGGATGCCGGATATTACGTTTTAAGTTACCATTTCCTGGAGGCCGTACAACTCTAAGAAGTAGTTAGGGACCTACTTAATATACTTAGAATTTATAATGAATCTAATACATTGCGTGACATCTAATTATCGAATTCACATTTGTTAATGAAACATTGTAATGGTTAAAGAATTTATAGGTCGTCATTCGCAAAGGACCTTTACAAATTATTTTGTTTTACTGGTTAGGAATTCTAAATTCTTTTTACACTTACCGTGCAGTCCAAACAGTTCTAATTTCAAATTCGCATTTCTTTTTTAACTTCCTGTTCTGATTTACATTATCAAGTTAAGCAAATATTCTACGGTTCCAAGTGACATCATTCCAAATTCAAATATTTACATAGTTTTTTTTTGCTTTTCTATTTTGCCAATCGTGCGTGTAATCCTAATTCGAATTTTATGTTATTTTATCCTTAAACGATCCACCTTCTTTGAATCTCTCTATATTGTTAAACTGAGCAAAGCATACCTACTTATATATTGCGTTAATTCTATTATTTTGCTTTTATCATTAACGATTACTCATAATGATTAAAACGACACTAATTAGCTTCACAATAAATAATGATTTAAAATTGGTTGCTTATTGTTTGCCTTGTTCATTGCATGATTTAACATATGACCAAAGATTTTCGTTGAGATTGTTATCACCTATCGTATGTTAAAAATCAAGATTTTATGTTTTTTTTTTTGTTTTTTAGTTTACACTCCGTCTCAAACTTCTTTTTATTTTTACCACATAAGTTGTACGCAATACATATATTAAAAATAGATCTTAAATTCAAATAATTTTGTTTTTATTCAGTTTTATAAATATCGCCTAAAATTCTTACTTAATAAGTCACTTGTTCAAAAAAGGGAACGTTTCTTTTTTTTTATAAATAAAATACGTATCATGCACTAAATTTGGCTTTCAACATGTCCTTACTTACTTACTATATATTATTAATATAAATTCGAAAGTTATTCTGTCTGTCTGTTACCTTTCCACGGCTGAACCACTCAACCGATTTAGATGAAATTTGGTACAGATATAGTTTAAAAACTGGTAAATGACATAGGCTACTTTTTATTGATGTAAGGGCGGGCGCGGGCGGAGCCGCGCGCAAAGTTTGTACATACATACATTGTCTTAGTCTAGTTATCTCCGAAAAGGTATTTTGAAGCAAACTTAAACTTCGATGTGGTTTTAAGTCCCAAGTAATCGGGAACAAGTCTATTGCGGTTTACCGCCACAGTATCAGACTTCGTGCTGCCTGCCTAAGAATTACTGGATAGAATCTCAATATTTTTGTCAATCTGAGGTATCGAATCCACGACTTCATACACAGCAGTTACATCGCGGCATTGTCATGATATTAATTATTGTCTTTTATTAAGTTTTGGCGAGGAAAACCTCGTTTCGTTCATTATTTTATTCGATTTTACCTCTATCAATGTTACCATACTAGATAAAAAAAAGCTGTCCGTAATGTCGACGGCACCATCCTGTCTCTCAAATAGTTAAATACCGCCAGATGTTGTGTTCAGTGAGTCACAAGGGTCAATTGTCCAATATGTTCGAGTAGCTGTGATGTAAGGATAATAAATTGCGAATAATATCGCCAATCTTGAAACATGCACTTGAATGGATTTCACGAGTCTACGTCTTTTTACGAATGCCAATTATATTTTCCTCAAAATAATTAAGGATTGCTATGAACTAGGTTCTAATTGTTAAACAGATTGATTTTAAAACATTATCTTTTTATTCTTGTAGTAAACAATATGTCAATCGTCAAGCATCTGTAAGTTAGTTTTCGTCTAATGCATAGCTGTACTTGGCGAGAACTTGCAGTGCATATGAAGTTCAATTGTGCGTTTATAGGTCGGCACGTGCGGTAAAACTGTGATTGTTCCACAATTAAAATGGCCAGCCGATAAGTTCCTTGCTATATTCATAATTCGCGCGGGCAAAGCATATCGCTTACAAGGCGGGAAGGATAGCGTCGGATCTTGGATAGGAAAACGCGCGGTTCTTGGGTCGCTATAGTTCGGAAACGCTGCCCGCGCACCTGCCCTCTCCGTCACTCTTCCAAATTTAAATCCCAAACTCCCCCCACCGGCGCGTGCGCTAAACATTCTGGAATAATTCCTGCGATTCGGCCACCGCTGCTCGCCATTCGAATTCGGGTCGCGACCGCGTCCGGTGATATCGTATCCTCGCATAACCGACAACCCCGACGAGTGCCATGGCCGACGTTGACGTACAAGTCCAGTACACCACTACGGAGCGCAAGACCAGGAAGGTCAAGAAGACCTCCAAGCGCAGGGAGTCTAAGGATGGCGAGGTTACCGTCACCGAAGTCGAACAGACCAACACCACGACCAACAACGACGATGGGTATGTGCAGTGGTGGCCAATGTCCCTTGACCCGTGTTAGTGTGGCGCTAGTGTGTGACAGCCCAGTGTCGAACCCTCGCAGTGACATCATTGTTTATATTATGTACTTTGTTACCCGTGTTTGGCCACCCTCACATACCCGACCTAATTTAAGGTATCTATCGGATGTTTTGGAATGACGAATGTTTCACTAACTATCAAGTAGCCAAATATACAACCATTAAACTATATTCAACACGAAAATTTAATTTTATCTTAAATGATATCAAAGACAGATATATCAATAAGTTAATTGAATAGAAAAGTAACTAATCAAAAAGATTAAAACTACTAATCAAATAGGGAAATTATAATCTCAAAGACTACTAGCCAAAATTCTAAACTTCACAATTTTATGACCACTTACCGCCAAAACTGATTTTGCCGAAGGTAACAATATGTTATTTTGTCCCCAGCTTATTTTCAGTGGCGAATACACCAAGGCGATGAACAAGGACTGGCACAGTGGCCATTTCTGCTGCTGGCAGTGCGACGAGTCGCTCACCGGCCAGCGCTATGTGCTGCGTGACGAACACCCCTACTGCATCAAGTGCTACGAGAGCGTCTTCGCCAACGGCTGCGAAGAGTGCAACAAGACCATCGGCATCGACTCTAAGGTACACATATAAAGCTCATTTTTGTTTAGCCAACCACTTCCATAAACTCCTGAGAAATCACTCTCAAAGCACATAACTCACACTCAATCTAAAATATTAACTATGGTGCCATAAAGTAGTAAGACAGAAGCTATTTCGAGTCAGTAAATAATGGCGTCGTGAGAGAGATAATCTTACAGATAAATCGGAGAACAAACGCAATTGGCAGAATGCTCGGCCCGCGACAGCTTGATTAAGAACCAATTGTAAACATATACGCCTTCTTTAACCGAAGCATCGGCCACTAAATCAAATTCTGTTCTATTGCCAAATCGAAATTCAACCCGTAACAATATATATTTCATTGAAAATACCATTGACACAGAATCCTAGTCTATTCGTGTACGTAATGTAGGATTAGAATCCAAAGCATTCGTCAGCTTTGTTTCACCGATCAAATTTAGTTATGTCTCCAGTCGGCCCAGATTCTTCGGGCGCACCTCTGCACACGGCCCCAGGCCGGCCGCTGCCAAGCCAACATAACGTTAACGTTACGCCAAACATTATACATTTATCTCGAGCTACCAATGACTTTTCCTGTCTGCACGCAGCTGCAAACACTCAGGCACAGAACGATCGCCCATCATAACGCACTCACGACAAATTTTCCAACGATACGCACATAGAAATTACCTCAAATAACTATCGCAAAATTATATCCAATGGGTTGCGTCATTACGACCAGACAATTGCATTTTATCCTAATAAAAGCAAATCATACTAAATGGACAATTGCTCATAAATCACGTTAATAATTGATGCGTATGACAGTTTCGACACTGTCAAGTGATACTTGATAAATAGAGGCGATCCTTTTGATGGCAATTATTAAGGCAGGAACACATTAGTGCAGTGTTTACGTACGTCGACGATACTGTTAGCATTACGCCGGACTGTTTGCACTCGCAGGCGGGACTTGAACAAATCGACGCTCGCTTACAGAAACAAATCGCGTCTTAGCACTAACTATTTCTGGGTCGGATACAGTGTTTTGATGTTTTCGTTTAGAGCCAACCTTGAAAAGCTTGGATGGATCCGTCAGACGATTCTTTTAAAGATTTACGCGATACAAGTACCTCTAAGAGTTTCGTAATCAGCCAAAATAAACATTCATATTTTATTGACATTACGACATATAGTTTTAAATGTACGCTATGTCGGTCCTCGCACCGGTACCAGGAATAGAATCCAGAATGAGGGGAGATTTATTTTGAAACTTGAACTAAACACGTCAAATGCAACGTGAGAGAATGTGTTAGAATTTTTAATTTGTTACGAATTTTTGTGTGCGACCCGAAATATGGAAATAGTAGGCATATGCGGGCAGGATTCGGGTTATACGCCGCCGTTATTTGGTCACTGAACCCCGAACAAATGTAACACATAGGATTTGCATTCAAGTGTTTGTATGAAATCGTTTATGTTTATGATTCATCATCTAAAATACTTTGGTACAAACGTCGAAATCATTGCACTTGTATTGAAATTAGGTTATTTATACCGATTATATAGCGGTTTATATGGTTTACATCTATCTATATTATCTAGACGTAGTTTTAAACTAGACTGACTGTTACGATCTTATCCAAAACTATATCAAATATAGATCGAAGTAAGAGAAGTATATACATAATTACATACTCTATCGAAAACCGCGACCATAAAATGTCACGTGTTTTACGGTGCATAGGATTTCCAAGTCTTTGAAGAGGTACACTTGGAGAAACAGTATCCGTTGTTCTTTTCGCTGGTACACTACACTCTACTCTGAAAAAGTCAATTTTTACTGAGTCCAAAACGCGCGAATCTTGCCTCCACTGTTTCAAGCTAAAGTATATAATATAATAATAACAGCCCTGTCCTAAGCTGTCCGACTGCTGGACACGGACCTCATCTCAGTGTGAGAAGGGTTAGGCCATAGTCCACCACGCTAACCCAGTGCGGGTTGGCAGACTTCACATATCTTCGAAAACATAATAGAGAAATCTTAGACATGCAGGTTTCCTTACGATTTTCCTTCAACTATGATAATAAACTATTTCATGCGCACATAACTTCGAAAAGTCAGAGATGCGCGCGCGCCTTGGACTCTAGACCTCTCCGTGGCAGTCCAACAGTACCCACTGGGCTATCGCTACTGTTCTAAGCTAGAAAAAGCGGGAGTAAATTATTTTAATTATTAATTCTAAACCTATCGCTAGTTTCTCTCCCTTCTTAGTATATTCAAGAATCGCGACATAATCAGAAATATCATTGTATCCCGATACACAATATTCGCGTAAACGTACCAAAACCAATCAACATATATACGTTTATAGACAATTTAGAAGCAAATCCTATGGCAATGACAACTACAGTTAATGGTACTATTGCCCATATAAGTATGAACTTGATAACAATTGACTTCTTAGGTACCAAGTTGAAGGTTATAATTATCGCCCACATCTTCAACTGAACATCTGTCGCAAGAAAAACGTATTTTTTATACCAAATCCGGTTTTCCGTGTAATTGAATACATCTGATGTAACTAAGTGATTAATGGTGTCCGCCATGGATTTGAACGTATATAATTATTATACTACGATTTATAAATCACGCCTCCTTTTTTTGAACTAATTCGGTCATCTTCTTTTATGTACCGTCTAAGGTGGCAGATGAACTTACATTTTTTTTTTTGATACTCCTTCCGTCCTTGTAGTCATTCCTGTGTCGCGGGGGAGTTTACAAACATTCAAACAACAGACACAAAGAACACCCAGACTCGGAACAACTATTTGTATATCACACAAATGTTTGTCCCGCGTGGGATTCGAACCCACAACACTCGGCGCAGTGGCAGCGTCGAGCCGACCACTGAAACCACTACGCCATTCGTGGTATCTCTGGTTTTAAACTGTCACCGTTGACTATGAACACGTACAACACTAGCGGCCAGCTCACGAATCACTGATGCCATAAAAAGGAGTCGAGCTGTCAGCTTAAAGGATATGGTTTTTTGGAGCTCTTGCTAACAGCACTGAAGCTTTAGATACCTTACAGTCTTGTTCCTGTGGTTATCAAAACCACGCATAGGTTTTATAATTACCGCAGAAACACAACATTCAGGTAATTTGGTTGTGATCTTCTGTGGGGTTAAGGTACTTCACCAGACAAACTGAGATTTCAGCAAAGCAGATACACAGCTGTAACCTGTCTCTCTTGCAATCATATCCTAATCTCGCTAATCTTATAAATGCGAATGTGAGTTTGTTTGTTTGTTACGCTTTCACGTCATAACTACTTGACCGATCTTCAAGAAATTTCGCATACACGTTGTCAGAGGTACAGTAAAGAACAAAGAAATACCTTTTAACTAGGAAAATGTATTGTTTCCAAGAAATCAAAAAATGACATAACCTACATTTCCACATAATCTAGTCTATAATATAATAAAACCAATTTCTGTATATATATTTCAGAGATAATCTCGGTAACTACTGAACCGATTCAAGAATCCTTCCACTAATAGCTACACTATCCTTGAGAAACAAAGACAATATTTTAATGACACATAACGCGAACGAAACCGCGTGTCGTAACTATTATTCTATAGGAATATTATATCAGCACTATTTTAGTCGCTGCCATCTTCAAATAGAGCCTAATTATTTCTCGCACGTGACAACGCATTTCAAAATGATGTAGTCGATTTCAAAGACCATTTTATTAATGTGTTTATAAATCAGAATGGTCTATAATTGTACAATTATGATTTAGGCTCCATACGTGAATATTGAAATTAATGATTAGAATACTATACAGTACTAGATTTTACCCGTGGCTTCACTCGCATAAATGTAGATTAAGTTAGTATCAGTACCTACCTTTTTCTATATGTAAGGTACCCCATGTCCTTTTCTGTTCCCCTGACAACGTGTATGCAAAATTTCATAATAATCGGTTAAGTAGTTGAGGCGTGAAAGCGTAACAAACAAACTCACATTCGCATTTATGATATACTAGACTAGGTGTGCCCGCGGTTTCACCCGCGTTTATGATTTCTGTGCCGCTCCCGTGGGTCGTAGCGTGATGTTATATAGCATATAACCTCCCTCGACAAATAGGCTATATAACACTAAATTTTTTTTTATTCTAGACGATAATTCCGGAGATTAGCGCTTTCAACCAAACAAACAAACAAACTCTTCAGCTTTATAATATTAGTATGGATTAGGTAGAATATTACAGTTGTTTCATAATGATCAAGTAAAAATTTACCGAAATGTAAATCATACTGTCTTGTCTTATAACTTTAAATAAGAATGATGGCACAAAAATTATCTTATAGATAAATACTTTAAGAGATTGTGAAGCAGACCCTTACTATACATGTTGTCAGCAAAGGATTTAAGGTACCTTTCATCCAGAAAAAGAGTTCTGTTCTCAAGGGATAGCAATTTTTTTTATAAAGACATATTCCCCACTAGGAATAATTTCTGTGCCGCGGGTGACTTTACAAACATTTATAAAACGGACGCAAAGAACACCCAAACTCGGAACAACAATTAGTGGATTACGCAATTCTTTGTCCCGTGTGGTGATCGAACCCACAACACTCAGTGCAGCGGCACTTAAACCACTACGCCATCCGTGCAGACAATTCTATGTAAAACCTTTCATTTAAACCACTAGTTTACGTTTTCATTCCTGTCATAAGTCTTCTTTCTAGCCTTTATTATTCCCAAGTCACTTGGGGTCAGCTTTTTCTAGTCTAACCGGATTTGACTGGATACCAGTTTTTACACGGAGCGGCTGCCACCTGACGTCCGCAACCCGAAGGCTAACGATACCCTAAGGCTAGATCATAGTCAGGATATTAGAGGATACTGACTTTCCCAATAACGACTGCCATAGATGTTCATGGCAGCCGGGTCCGACGGCTTAACGTGCTCTCTGCGGCACGGAGCAGGCGATAATTGTCAATCAATATCAAATCCCTGTCATAAGTATTAACAATATATATTTTTGTTTTAGGACCTGTCGTACAAGGACAAGCACTGGCATGAGGCCTGTTTCCTGTGCGCGAAGTGCCGCGTGTCTCTGGTAGACAAGCAGTTTGGCTCCAAGCTTGACAAGATCTACTGCGGCAACTGCTATGACGCTCAGTTCGCCAGCCGCTGCGACGGATGCGGCGAGGTATTCCGCGCTGGTAAGTACACACCTTTATTTTTGTACGTTGCCAGAGCGAAAAATGAACCACCTGAATTTTAAAATTTAAATGTCTGATTGATGTTTATAACAGTTGGCATTTTGTCGTAAACAAAAGTACGCATATTTAAGTATAATATATATACATACATATATATATATATATATATATATATAATATTGTGAATATACCAAGATCACCTTAGATAGTCATTTCTGGCATATGAATTACTAAACAAAAATGGCGGATGTTCTATGTAAAAACTGTTACATACTGACAAATAAAAATCTCCATAAATATGCTTTTTTTGTGCTTTCAAGATCATCTCTTTATCTCACATGTTAGCAAATGGAAAACTACTCCCAAAAATATAAAATACAATTTCAGTTCGTCATTAAATGCACATGAAAGCCGAGCTAAAAATAGTTGTAATAAGAAAACACATTTATTGAAGCACACATTAGTTTCGATCGATTCTAAATTATTCGAGATAACAGAATCAGGGCAACGCTCGTAACCTAAAAATGTTTAAAACGTTCAGTTGAAATACAATCGCAGATCAATCAATCAATCAATAAAACGATGCGAAAATATGAAGCAATTGCTTCACATTCTATACTGCGAAAGTATCGACGATTTAGGTACCTATAGCAGAGTAAGGGTTATGTATTTGAAATAAATCGAACACCCGATCGATACATAATAGATAATTTATTACGATGCACCGAGAAAATCGGGTACTAGTTGATGACTTTATAGTATGACATTAAAGCTGGCTGAAAAGTCTATAAACAACAATAAAAAATAAATATATCACGTTGATAACATCGTTATTTTATTTCGAGTGAACATCTCTAGCAATCGCATTTTATTCGATACATCGATTGAGTTTGAAAACGGAAGGCTTTTCACTTCAGCGAGTATAAAGTGTGGTATCAGAATCATGTATAATGACATAATTTACTGTAACTATTTATACGTGTTGATCAATTCAGAGCTCAATAAGGTGTAACGTATCGCGTATCCTTAGCTAATGGCGCATTACTCACATGCCAGCCAACACTATGATATGATACACACAGACTATAAAGTCTACATTGAATATTGGCGAGAAATAATTAACTTATTACTTTATGCAACTATTAAAAAAAGATTTTATAGAAGCGGATTATTATGTCTTTATGCAAAATGTTGAAATATGAAAAATGTTTAGCGTGGTTCCACTGGCTGTGAGTACAACAAAAACAAATAATTTAAAAATAAAATCGATTTTGTAAATAGTGATGTAAGAGAAAACCGAATGCAGGCAAAGCTGTCATATTAAAAAAGCTATAAATAAACACATATGCAGATGCAAGAGGTTAAATCAATCAAACCACAGACTACCTCATTCTAAATTTGCAAACAACGCCCACACTTAACACATAACAAAACACCCGAAAACAATAAATCAATTATCTAATTTTATCACTTGTGTATCAGTGAATCTCATTGCGAAGTCATCGCCATATACGGTTTGTCATTACCCTCACTCCATAAGGCATTGTAAGGTAAAGAACAAGAAAAAACCCGGCCACTGCCATTGCCATAGCCTCGCAGCCGCTTCCATGTACATAAGTGGAAATGAAATTTTCAATTTTCGATATGGCAACATTGTCAAGGTCAAATTTCGGCACATCTGGCTGTAATATTTATTCTTTAGTCTAGCCTTGTCGGACCTAAAAAAAGAAGTAAAGAATTGCAATATTACCGCGGCATTTTTTTAAACAGAAGGGTTCAAAATTCAAGATGGCTGATTTATAAAATTCGATATTATGTTGTTATGTTATTATTTACACATATTATCAGAATTACTTATTAGAAATAAGTTTTAATAAATGTAGAGGAACAGAAATATTACATATAATTCGATATAATTTACTATAGCTACCTATACACTCAATCCAATCATTTACAAAAGCAAAAACCACTAGTAAATGTACGACCAATTACTGTTGAAACACGACTATATCGTATTTAATGATACCGTACAAGATTGTTATATGGGCTCCCGTAATTGGAGATAGGAGACAGCTTTACTGATGTGATTAATTGTTGGAAACTATTTCGAAGTGAATAATAGATGGCTCAATTTGGGTAATGTTTTGATTTCAAACAAGCGTTTAAGGTGCCTATAGTCTTTTAAAATAATTCGATGTTAATAATCACATTCGAACACACAAGACGTATGAAGTTTCGATATTTAATTTTTTTTTTTAATGTGAATGTTTTAGACAAGTAATGATGGACTTAAACGGCAAATGATGCAACATACATGCAAACTGCCAGCATTGGCGTGATTTTAAAAAGAAATGATGAACAAACAATAAGAAGATATACACCAAATAATCATCGTCACTTTTCTAAGAAATGTAATGATTAATATGAAATTGAGAAAAAGAAAATTAATAACTGCCTTCAGATAGCTAACGGTATATTATGCTAGTCATTTTTTGCACGAAAGTTGTTCAATGGCTCCCACACAGGGCTAACTTTAATGCTGACGCAATTCATAGACATTGTAGAGGGATATTTATGTTGAATCTGGTTATGCGCAATCGTAAAACATAATTGCGATTCAATCTTATAGGGAACCGTTTTCACGTCGCCATCATAAAAAATAATAGCTGAACTGAGTAGAATAAACTCGACTATGTTTTATTTTCACACACAGATTATTTCACTCGACAATTTCGATGTCAGTCAATCAGAACAAATTTGCCGAATATGGTATCAATTTCAGAACATGAAGTAGCGATGATTCAACGTCTTATTTTTTTGCAATTTAACCAAAGAGGATCGTACAAATAACGATGACATAATCTTTTAAGCACATAAACAAGTATCTTACTTTTAAACCTTCAATTACTGCGTTCTGATTTTGGTGTACCACACTTAAAATAGACAATCGAGAATATCAATATGTTACAATAATTAATGTTCTGTAAATTAAAGGACTTTACAACTGAAGTAGGAAATAATTAACGTAATTAATATAAATACAAATGTATTATACAAAATATACTACGTCTGTCATACCTTTACGATAAAAATTGGGATGTGAAAACAAAGGTTTTATTAAACTAAAGAAATTGTAGAAACGAAAAAGAATATCATAGATTCGTAATTTAAAAAATGTATAAACAGGATCATGGTCGGAACACAAAATAAGGCAATATTATTATGACTTACAAATAATTGAAATTACGAACTATTCAGACATCATTCATTTCCAAATAAATTACTGCAATTTAGATACAAATTGAACATTTACTACTTAAACGTCATCAGGATACACCACCGTTACAACGATGATCTAACACCGCTATTTAACGGTTCTCGTTTCAACTTCTAAATTAATCCATATTTTGATGTTGTCGCCAACGTAAGGCATAATTTAGTTTAATTATTCAATGGTATTATTTGAAATGTCACCTCTCTTTAATTATTGAATAACCTTTTTTTTCGTATTTGACTTCTGAACCGGTTATCTCCAATAGATTTATGTTGAGAATCTAAAAGTGGAGGAATTATTGTTTGTATTTTAAATAGATTATTGCAGTTTACGTTCTTAAGTTCATTACACTAAATACGCAATAGAAAATTCTATTCTGCCAACATATTCTACCTATCGTAAATGTCAGGCCAAGGAGGTGAAACCTGCAACAGGGACAACAGATAGAGCATATATAAGCCTTTTCATCCATATTTGATTTACAAAATACATATATTTTTAAGAAATGTGTCTCTGTCGTCGTATTTCGTGTCGTGTGTCGTGCCTCGGAGAGTACGTTAAGCCGTCGGTCCCGGCTGTCATGAACAACTATGACAGTCGTTATTGGGAAAGTCAGTACCATCTAATATCCTGACACTGGTCTAACCTTAGGGTATCGTTAACCTTCGGGTTGCGGAGGTCAGGTGGCAGCCGCTCCGTGTAAAAACTGATATCCAGTTAAATCTGGTTCGACTAGAAAAAGCCGACCCCAAGTGACTTGGGAATAATAAAGGCTAGGGATAAGATATATTTTTAAGAAACGCTCTATACATTTCAAGGTACTGACGAAAATAAATAAATAAATATACAACAATAACACTTCAGTAACACAAGGGCGTTAGATTTAACAGCTATCGACTATTATTACATGCATCACACATTGTTCAACTACACATAACGTATTCATAAAAACATACAACGATCCGATTATTAATAACCGTTAATAGAATCTTGTGTTCTTTCTTTAAATACAAACACGACCCACATAAGCTTAACAAGGGACAAGAAAAAATACGATTGTCTATGACCACTCCCCAAATTTTAATATGATCTTCTATTTATCGCGGTGACACTTAGCTTTGTGAATCATCAGCGTGGGACGAACATAAGATATTTGTTTAATGGTAATGTAGCCATCAATAATACAGACAGCTTTAGATAAAACATAGTGTGGATCATGAAATCTGATCTGTTGACTGTACGCGGTGATTTCAGTGGTCAACTCCCCACGTGTAAGTCTTCTAGTAAGACGGAGATTAATGTAATCCTCAGATCGTGTTTTCAAATCTTGGGGTTCAAAGTGTTAAAGGTTGCTACGCCTAATAATATATTATCTATAGTATCTATAATCTTAAAACAATTATTATTCTATTATTATATTATTAATCTTAAACTGTCCCACTCACATGCTCAGCGCATGGACCTCTTCTCAGTGTGAGAATGGTTTAGCCATAGAAACATAAATCATATTATCATATAAATAAGGTTATTAATTGTCACAAACATTACGATAATAAAATATAAAAATACTATTATTTAACTTGATACACAAGGAGAGAGAACATAAACGTGATCACAAAACACTTATCGGTCCTAATAATTATGATAGCACTTTGGTGCAACCTACTTTTAGTAATTTAATTGTAGTTATACAGGTTTTATTATGGATAATTCATACTTTCATGCAATCATATTCTTACACGAAAATTACTATGACAGAACACTACCTAGGTTAATATATTTTGTTTTTCAAAAGACGACGCCCGCTCTTGTAATAACTCCTGTGTCGCGGGGGACTTTACAAACATTCAAACAACGGTCACAAAGAACACCCAGACTCGGAACAACCATTTGTGGATCACACAATTTTTTGTCCCGTGTGGGATTCGAACCCACGACACTAGGCGCTTTGGCAGCGGCGAGACGACCACTTAAACCAAAACATCACCCGTACAGTTGAAATAAATCAAATCGAATTGAATCATGAGTGCGATTTAACTAAATATAATTTGTCTTTTACTATCAATACTGTACGGGAAACTGCCCGGCCTTGCTTCGCGTGTGCCCTTATAAGACACATTTCACGATCTTGTATTAAATATATCGTTGTGACATGACGCATCTGAATGCGTGTTTATATCAACATTAAAAGTATCGACAAAGGTCATTCTTATACGTCCAGTTATGTCAACTTAACTGATATTTATCATGACGATAGATGGATATCAAAAATATTTATTACGAAGTGGTGTCTCCACTTATTAATCTCAATATACCGAAATAAAAATGGACGAAGACATTATTACAAGTTTCAAATTAAATCAAAATCAAATCAAAACTGAGTAAGTGATCGATTACATTATAAAGCATCGATCATAAATTAATAATGTTTTTATAAATAATTGATTTCACGTAAATTTATACCCGTGTCGTTTTGTCGTATTTCTGTTGGATCGCACGCCTTGTAATTAATTATTCAAAAACTAGATTCTTATGATTCAAATGAAACAAATATACTAACCATACTTTAAAAACGAATACGTACGGTTATAGCGAAGCATATTCAAAATGCTGTTATATTAACAGAAAACTATTACAAAACTCACTAGTTTCTTAGAAAGTAAGGTCGATTTTCCTCTAGCATTGAATTACGTAACAGCAAAATTTACTTTGTAATAATTATAACTTCGGTAAATAGGCAACAGATCCCGGGTGTGTCATCTAATAATTTAATATTTATCATAAATGTTCATACACAGATTAAATAGCCCATTCAAGAGATATATGGCGTCTAATAAATACTAATCAAGTTGATTTCATTATAATTGTTATGTCGACTTGGATGCTACAAGCGTTTATATAATTATATGAAATATGAATTAATCCGTAACACTCAGTTTGATAGATACATTTGCAGGTACCCTAGTTTGAAAGAATCGCAGTAAAAAACTTTAAGGAGGATCTATTCTTTTGTTATCTATCGTTCCAAATTTAAACTTGCCCAGATTCATTAAAAAGTTTTGTAACACAGGGCTGCTCTACGGAATCCAAAAAAAAAACAGCATTGTAGACTGAATATTTTACTAAGCTAAACTTTACATATCTATATTATAATTTGTTATTATAAGAGCTCCTTTACTTAGTAAAATAACTGCATTCGATTTGGTGATAATGCCACCTATTATAATGTAGTATATAATCGTAAATATTAGGTGACTAGTAGACATACTCTACTTTCTATATTCGAATACTACACCTAGCTTTTAAACACTGGCAACCCTACACCAAACACAAGTATCAATTTCCGAACGGTTTTAATGTTTTCCCGCCCATTTAAGAATACAACTGTTTTAACCCACATACGCATATAGCCGGCATTAATCGGTAAATAAACAGCAATTGATCGTAGGCAGCAATGCCAGCACTAGGTCTTTGTTGTAATAAAATGTCTTATTATCGTAAGTTACAAGTACATCGCAGACATTAATTTACTCACAGTTACATTACAACATACCTACTCATTCCTACATATCCTCAAAAACGTTGGGAGATATATAACACCCCACATTTCACCATTTAGTTTTATATTAGAGACTGATGAGAGTGATGACCTTTGCTAGTAATCTTTTTAAATACAAAAAGATAAAAAACAAGATGGCTGAACCAAAAGGCTTACCCACCAATGTAAGACGCCATAGACAATATATTGAATACATAGTGAAAAGTCTATCGGGCATATATCCGAAATCCATACTGCTACTGAATATTGCCATAAACAGAATAACATATTACACAACTCGGGTTTCGAACCATTAAGAGTTTGTACACGAAACTACGAATCGGCGCGATGCGAATTCGCAACGCAGAAAACTGCGACACGAATTCCTGAGATGCGATTTCGTGTGGCAAGACGGATACGTTCCACGATTCGAAAAAACATCGAATGTGCGATGCGAATACATTCGCAAGTTCTTGCAATGCGTCGTGGGAGCTCGTAGATTTTTACGATGCGACGTCGCATCGCAGTTTTGTTTTCCTCTATAATCGTTAGCATACTTACAATATAGTATATGGCATATTTTAATTATCGTACACTAGACTTTGCTCACAGCTTTACTCACGTGTCAGTATAGGTTAGGTTAATACTTTTTTCTGCATGAAAGGTACCCTATGTCCTCTACAACCCCTGACAACGTGCATGTGAAATTTAAAAATGATCGGTCGAGTAGTTAAGTCGTGAAAGCGTAACAAATAAACTCACATTCGTATTTATAATTTTAGGAAGGATAAAACGACGTGCTCGACTTAGATCTCAAACCCACACTTTGGCAGTCAAACTGTACATAGTTACAGAATGTGATATACATATATATACTTATGGATATAGTCTGTGGAAACTAGAGCGGGTCCCGGGGATCTAAACAAAGTATCTTTTGTCTCTTTGAACACAATCTGGAGTTGTGAGCCCTTGTTAGTGGAAATGTTTCACGCGTTAGCATTATTAGAACGTCTCACTATTATTATAAATGCAAATATATACTAATATTATAAAGCTAAAGAGTTTGTTTGTTTGTTTGGTTGAACGCGCTAATCTTAGGAACTACTGGTTCGAATTGAAAATTGTTGGATAGCCCATTTATCGAGGAAGGCTATAAGCTATATAACATCACGCTACGACCAATAGGAGCGGAGCATCAATGAAAAATTTTGCAAGAACCGGGCAAATTCTATTATGTGAAGCAGACGAAGTTGCGCGGGTCAGCTAGTATTATAATAAAAGTTAGACGTTCCGATAATAATATTATATTATTATAACTAACTAATATTATAAAAAACAGGCAGCAATATCCACATCAACAATAGTCAGCAAAGTTTTAGGAGATACAGTATTTCTTAGCGGAGGTACTGAGCCACCTTTTCTTTGAGGGTCTCAGGGCGGGTACTCATTATATGGAGCCAGAGCTTGAGAAGAGGAAACACTCTAAAACATAAATAAATTCGAATGTAAGTTTGTCCGTTACGCTTTCACGCCTTAACTACTCGACCGATCATCATGAGATTTTTCATACACGTTGTCAGGGGAACATAAAGGACATACCTTTTATCTAGGATAAGAATATCGTGCCCGAGGGGTACAAGTTTATTAATTAAATCTAACTAGCCACGAGCGAAGCAACAGTTCGAACCTAGTACCATATAATTATAGTTACACATCACAGGATCATGCATAGTGTCAGGCCATATCTCCAGAAAGATAGGCAGTGGTATTACATCCATATCGCCAAGTATTCTTTTAGGGTGGGACCTAAAAACTTACTTGGCGATATGTCCATGGTGGTGAGTCTATTGCTGTTAACCGGGCACAGTCAAGACACTGCCGTACTTACTACTGACAGTTTCGTAACTGAATATCCTAATATATATCCCATCTCCCATTCTACCATCGGACGACCAGGCAATCAGACCAGCGACACAGGTACATGGTCGATATACCACATTGACGCACGAAGCGCTTTGCTTCCACTTTTATATTGCGTAACGCTAAGGAGTGGAACTCGCTACCTAAGTCTGTGTTTCCCGATGAGTACAATCTGGGTGTCTTCAAGTCGCGAGTGAATAGGTGTATTCTAGGCAGGCGTGCTCCATCGTCGACTGCATCGTCACTTTACAACAGGTGAGATCGCGATCAAACGCAAGCCTATTAAGTAATAAAAAAAAAGATATATATATATAACACTTTGCCCAACTTAGGAATCGAAGTCGAAACCACATAGCAGTCGCATTTATAACCGCTGCGCCACTGGTACAGACCGAAAATTACACTAGATTTTATTTCTTACAATATTTTTTATAGTAGGTATTATGTGAACGTTTTACTAGTATTTCATGACACGTGCATTTAGTTTTATCAGTCACATAGGTGTGTACTAACATGTGCCATTCTTATGTTCTTTGTTATAAAACACTACTTTGTTATTATGCATAGTATGTATACGATATGTTTTACAAACATACTTAATATATTAGACTAGAGAATGAAATAGAAGTAAATGTAAATTAATATCATGAACAATGCATATAAGTTTGAAGCAGTAGATATTAAGATTATTTTTGAATAACCCCAATAGGTATTACTTTAAACCGGCAATCAAACCCGAGATTTCACGGTCGACAGTAATTGTTAATGCAACATTATACCACATACCTAGTTTTTGTTGACAATAAATTCCTTAACAAGTTATTCAAATCCAATAAATATTCGTGCAAGCGTAGCGCAATACAATAGACAGCGAAATAAAAACTGTGCAATGCAATGAATAATAAAACATTCCAGGCAGAATTAATACAGGCAGGATTACAATCACACGCAACAAAAACGGAACTATCATCGCGGCTCTATCTATTCAGCCTTTTCCAACAATTAATAACAGTCATGAACTTCCTCATACTAAAGAGATATATCTCCGAAGAGAATCCGAAACATTTCTTATCGCTTTTGATCAATTAAGTGTATCGCCAGCCTACACGGTGCCTACACAAACACGCTCCCTCCGCGGAGTCCGACCGACGTTCAGTACCGCACCGCGAGCCGCGAAGCCTACACACGCGCGTTCCTCGACGTAACGCTAAACGTCAACGTCAAACTTGGCGCGCTTTTTACTTTTTTAATCTAATTTGTAAAGTTACACACAGCCAAAAATGTCAGCGGACGTTTTAAGTGAAGATTTAAAATCTCGCCTGCATTTAACAACAAAAACAGTTGGACAGGAAAGGATACGGAGGGCGAGGGAGAATAATGAAGATGTCGCCATACTGTCCATGTTCCTTCCGAATGCGACCGCTGAAAGAGAAAATAAGAAATTCTGTTGTGCGTTAAGGGATCAGTGCCTACTCGGAGATCCAAGGAAAACAATAGCAGGTTGAACAATATTATTTATCTTATTAATTTTAATATTATTTTGTGGTTAATTGGATTTTAAATTACTAAATGTAAAGATAAATTGCAGACTTAAATTCTTTATTCCGTTAAAGTACCTAATTTGTTTGTTTGATCACTGTAATCTCGGCTTTATTCTTAATTTAAACATTTAAATCCTGTATATATGTATATACCCGTAGTATTTACTATAACTCACGTAATGTCCTCAAGAACACAGGCCGCTTATGATTGTTTTTTTTAATGTCGTATGTTTATAATTATTGTTAGTATGTGTACTAAAACGCCTATGAATGAATAAGTGCGAAAGCCACACTTTCTACAAACGTGTTTCCTCAATTAAAACAGGTTTAAAGGCGTCAATGGAGACTAGCCTGTCGTCCTACTAAATCTAACGTCTAGAAATCTTACGATTTCATAACAATTCTTGTTGGAATTAATTACTGAACGGTCTTACCGATTTGTTAATGTTCCAAAATGGCGTCATCTTCTTAAATTAAATCAATTTAAATATTCTTATTTTAAACTTATGTATGTAAAATCACAATGACAGTTAAAATCGTGACTGGAATGAATCATTAAGCTAAAAAGATCGTATCACAAATATTTACTCAGTCGACGACATTTTATGAAACATGTAAAATGTTCTTATAAAATAATTCTAAACATAAAAACTTGCAAATAAAAATTAATATTTTATTCTCATCTTTATTACCTCGTTTGCGACCAAATGCTTTAAATTTTAACAACGTTTACCGAGAATTGTGATTGCCGCAACCTAACTACAGATGAATTATTGTCTGGTCGTAGTTTTTGTTCAATTCCACAAACAATCCGACGCCATAATAACTATTATTTTAGAAGTCAAAGTTGTTACTTAGTTGTTTTCGACAATAGGTACATATGTTTCAGAACATTACATTTACCAGCAGCAAAAGTTTGAACATCTGAACATCAATGTTTCGATTTCGTGTATAGATTCTAAAAATAGGATACTGTTATTTTTAAAAGCTGAAAGACACGACTTTCATTAATTATTCCACTTGAGGAAAAAGGTTTTATTCAAATTCGACTATTCACCTCTGAATATTTGCATAAAAAGGAATAGATTTACATTAAATTCATAAAAGTCCTTAATTCGCGCCGCCATAACCATTAGTTCATTCATTAATTGAATGTACAATGAAGTGCTCTTATCTTTTCATTCAATTAATCTTGTCATTCGATGGAGGTCGGCTTCAATTCATTTAACACGCGAATATTTGCTCAGTAAATGATGGTGGGTAAATATATTTGAGTGGTTATGTTTAAGTTGAACATATACAGACAGACAGTTCTACTTGCATAGTTACATAATTATCGAATACAAACACGGTGTCATTTTAGTAATTTTGCGTAAAATATGTTTGCTTTAAACTATCTACTTTAGCTAATATAAAACCCCAACAGCCAAAAGCCATATTATACTTAATATATCAAATATAAAAGAGTCTTATTGATATTACTATATCAATAAGACTCTTTTATACAATCATATTTACTGGCAGATAGCATACATTTTTTGTCCTGATTTGATATGTGATTAGGTAATTACGCCATAGAGTAACGTTTTCTTTTTACAAAATAATGGCTACCTTAGTATCATTTTTCACAGTATAATAAACTGTCACTTCGCTTACGAAGAAATAACATAAAAAGGTTTATGGTCTGTGCCAGAACATTTAAACAATTAATATAATTAAGTATATTAGTATAAAAGTGTCATGGTAATTAGTACCACATACTTAAGATAACAAATAGTTCTCGCAGGTGTTAAATAAACAGGTAGTTGTTATGTCAACTTCTTTTATTTAAAATCACTCTGTTATGACTCAATATTTATTGTAATTGGTCATTCTTTGAAGTGCTTAAGTGAAAATACATGTTTGTGCACATATACAGTCAATATTACTTTGCTGTTAACCTTTAATTACATTTAGCCTTCACCCAAATTCGAGATGATCCACGATTACTTTAAACGAGCTGAGCTTATTGAACGTAGGCGCGTATGCCATTTTTAAACTGTCCATCTTTATGTTTCTATTTTTAAAAAGCACTGTACTCTTGTCTATGTTATTATTATTCTCAAGCTCCAAATTCAAAATGATTTAGCAGTTTTAATCAAACGCTATAGTTTCAATATCTATATCCGTCCACAGGAAACATCTCACGGATGTCGGAATATAAAACGTAATAGAGCTTTTTACAGTTGAGATAATTTATACGACATATGAATTTAATTTAGACTTCAAAGTAGAGTGTAGAAAGTCGTTTATTCATAGACAAGCAAATGCGATTGGATGTCGATGACCTAATTTAAAAGGCAGAAGGCGGATGTTTTATTGATCAGCGATAAAATTTTCTGAGGTAAAATATTATGACACACCTTAATAAAAAGATACATATGATAAGCAATCGAAATATCGGAATGGAATCCGATAATATTAAAGTAATCCTGTCCTATTTACCGCTTGTTTACAACACATAAAGAAAAATACAAATCGCGCCCATAAATATATTACCGCGCATTAACATAAAAAATAGCGTTAAAGCTAGACGTGGAGTTAAACAAGTCGGAAACTTAAACGGCCCCGTATAATTCCGTAATATCCGCTTGGAAAATGTTATTTTATATCCGGGTACTCAGACAGAGTGAACTCTACACATTACCTTTGAAAACGTACGTAGCATAAATGTATAAGTAAGCATCAAGCCGCCATATTTAAAAAATAAACAACCCGCTCTAGTTCCATTTTTGAAAAGGGTGTGATATTTTATATTTTAAATGGACAGATTTGAATTACGTTTTATCAATAGAGGCCTTTTTAGTATTTATGGTAGCGAAAACATGTCCATAAAAATGAGTAATGCTGAAAGGACTACGGATAATTGGCTCATTTAGGATCATTATGAATTGTCCCGAATAAATGAACGTGTAGGTAAGGAATGTTGTAGGCGTTAGCTACTTGTTTGCTGGATAAATGTATTGTAGTACTCATTTAAACAATTTGAAATTTATAAAACAACACTAGTTGAGTAAATTAATTCTTTTATAATGGTAATAATGTATTGTGGAGGTAATCGCCTACGTCAAACGAAATTGATCAGAAAACCCATCCACTTGTGCAATTAGAGGCACATTATTTTTATACAATCATACGCGTGACACGTTTAGTATAACATATTTTCATATTATATCATTAAATATGGAAGATTTCAAAATCATAATATTTTCGAATTAACAAGATCAAGGCAAACCACGGATATCATAAATTATTTTTTTATCGACGGCTAACATGCGTAGGATTTTGATTGTCAAGTTCAAATTTAGAACGACAAAATACGCCATTTTAGGAATAATATAAAATCGTTTGATCTTCCAAATGTTGACTTTACGAGCTTAGTAGTAATAGCGGAGACTCGGATGATGTTATAATTTACAATCAAGTATTTCCCACCAATCATTCACCATATTGGGGAAGCAGATTTATATCAATGATGCCTAACTTTATACACTAGAATTTCATTAGCGATGACCGATGCTTTTTTATGGATTACGTTTGTTGTCATGCACGTATGACGTAACGAATCCTGGCCTTTACTTTAATATTGATTGAAGATAAATTAAGTATTACACTTCAAATATTTTAAAAAAGAATTATGTTTAATACATTACTAGTCTAAAAACAAAGTATGCTTATTTATCTCTGTTAAAAACCACAAAAATCAAACTATACATTTAACCTACCTCTTGTTATTCTATAGTAAGAACAAACAACACAACATTTACTTCACTTTTTATAATAGAGCCCTTTTAAATCGATAGCTATTTTCCCACCATTACTCAATAATTTGCTTTTACTTTTATATCCCAGCTTTCCATACAACAAAATGTTTTTTTTTTATTAAGGGCAATAACAATAACATGCGACCTACTTGTTAGCAGTAGTCATAATTTGCCTGTGACGATAATTTCCATATTAAAACACGTTTATGTTTATTAAAACGGCCGAATAAGTAAATTACTTTTTTTCGTATATGTCAAGGGAATAAATTTAATTTAAATTGCCGTTGACTCAATCATTATGGCAATTTTGACTGATTTAGTGTGAGAATAAAGTTTTGCAATTCTGGCTAAATATGCATTTTTTTATTGGCAATATTGATTGATTGCGTTATTTTTTATTATCACAAAAGGTGTCTCCAAAAGGTGAATTATTGTTATAATTTACTGTCTGTTGGCAAAAACTAGGCTTATCGTATATCGTAGCAGAGTTTGATGATATTTTCGACAATTCCATTATCGCTAAAGCAAAACAAGTTCTGTATTTAGTACATGGCCGTAATTTTCCTAATTGTGAAGATACCGTAATAGCATAATTAGCAGAGACTGGAATCACGGCAAAATCCAAATATAACCTAATTGTTTGTAAAGTCAGATAATAAACACTTAATTGCGTCCGTACTATAATAAAATCCGATAATTTAAGAAGTAGTCCACCGCTATTAATAGTACGCACTAAAGCAGCCGACTTTAACTTTACTACCAAATTAATATTAATGAAAACTACAAATCATAGACAATCTCGTGTCACGCGGCCATTTTTGTCACAATTCACAGTGCATTTCCAAAGGAAACCGATCCTTCAACTCGTCATTACCCCACTTTCTGTCAACCTTAAGTCACAGTTCAAGGCCCCAATAATTTCTCACTGCAATTAAACTGAAATTATGACGTCACCGCATACCTGATTCACAAAAACACGCCTTATATCGATGATGTAAGGTTATAAATTGCACTTGATGTTGTCAGTGATGCATTACAACTGTAGGTACATATATGGCTATAGGAACAGATGGTGGATAACCATGACCTTCGGGCCCCTTATCTCGTTGCTTTTTAACCTCACAAGCCTGTCATGGACTGTCGATATTAGACGAGTCTCTATTTATTAATGTCCACGTGCATCGTTATGGCCGTAATATTGCTTGTGCGCAGCTACGTCGAGAATCAATTGAAAAGACAATCCTCGTATCAGATATAAAGACGGTTTTTTTTTAAAGTACCTAAGTCTTACTTAGTGTTTTTATTTTTAAAAGACATAATGCATGACCTATGTTAACCTCATTAGTAAAATAATTCTAAACTTGGAATACGAATAAATACTTTTTTTATATTACCATCGTTCGAAATTCGTTTCGTTCGTTCCGAAAATACTTCAATAATAAATCATAGTTCGATCAGATAGACGTATGCGGAAATAAAGAAAGCGTGTATGTAAAACATATGATACCATTCGGTTTTATAGTGGAAGGTGGGCTGGTGGCGATGTGGATCGTGCCGAACCTTGTTTACAACTGCTAATCGAACAGTTTACGATTAAGGTCAAGGGCGGGATATCGCAAACATCTTTGACAACTGTCATTTAATTCAAAATGAAGAATTGCTGTTTACAGTCAGAACGTTTTAACTGTCTCTATTATTCAAAATTAGAACACAATTGACGTTGCTGTAAAAATCGACGCAAGTGATGCTAGAATTGATTTCACATCATATTTAAAGATATAATACTTTTTCTTTACCGCCACGCTTTTTAATCAAGCACGCTTTATAATCAAATTTGAATTACGAACTCGTCAAATATTAAACAAGAAGGAGATAAGGGTTGGTTTCGTAACGTAGCTACACGATAACTGTATGGAAAAATCGGAAATGGATTACAACAGTTTTATAAAAATTCTTATTTCAAATCAAACAATAGCACATGCCTTATCAGATTCGACGGTACGTATGTATTCGTAATGTGCTCAACGCGCAGAAACACGTGCATAATCAATTTAAAAGACGAATACTACAAAATGGCTGCCACTTACATTCAGAAAGTTCGATTCGATTCGCATGCTAGAATTTTGTTTCGTTGCTTTATTGCGTCTATAAAACGAAGAAATGGTATTTCAATATTACTAGTAAAAATTATATTACTGTCTTTCTGATTATTATTCCTGGACACAAAACTGCTTCCATTTCTTTTATATTGAAGAGAAATAACAATTCGTGTAAATTGGATTTTTGGTATATTCTTTACATTGAATCAGACCTTTGACAATGGAGGGTCAATGGAAAAAGTTTGCGAAAGATTTCATGGGACAGCTGGTTGTGTTTATCTGATTACGTTCATCGACAATGTGGGTAACATCTATACTAATATTATAAAGCTGAAGAGTTTGTTTGTTTGTTTGGTTGAACACGATAATCTCAGGAACTACAAGTTAGAATTAAAACAATATTTTAGTGTTGGATAGCTTATTTATCAAGGAAGGCTATATAACATCATGCTACGACCCACAGGGCAGCGCAGTAACCATAAACGCGGGTGAAACCGCGGGCATAGCTAGTGTTATATATTTCTAAACTATATATCATCATACCCTGATGCCTTATATCCTTGAGGATTTAAACAAAAATTACCACTTAACCTGGAGGATTACACTAAATGTAATCCACCCAAAATTAATTTTCTCTTACTTAATTACTTTTTCTAAGTTGTCTATAGATATATTCAAATCTATAATAATTCTTCTACATTATAATCCAGCTTCATTCATTCGTAACTAAAACATAACTTGTTCTCCAGAAAAGCGCATATTTTTATTAGATACTTGTCAATCAGCTCAGCTATTCCAGAGATAACTGAATTTTTCCTCTTAAGATAGATAAAGGCGGTCTAACAAAACAACATTGACATTGGAACACAACAACGTAAGCACAGCCTTCAATCCATATCGTAACATACAAACAATTGTGTGTAAATCTTCATTAGTCATGTCTCACCATGTCACATTAGCATCGCGGAACGAATCGACGCTAAATAATCGATTTTGCGCCAATATCATTATTACTTACACCATAAGATCGAAAATCGCGTAAAATGTAAAGTGCCAAAAATATATGTTACATCATTGCTAATATTGTATTAGATATAAGTGGCGGCTGTCATTAAGTGATTTGTGGCGTGCTTGTAACACGAAAAATAACTAAACAAATTACGATAATAATCATAATTTATGATAATTATCACGATAATGATGAATATAAAAAAATCCTAACGTCTAGTTTTATTTTGATTATTCATTTTATGATACTGGATTATTAAAAGGTATCATATGAAATGCTACTCTGCTCAACCCTTATACATATTATATATAATATGACAATCATACTGAACTTTCTTTCATTATTGATCCTCGATGGCGTAGTGGTTAGTGTAACTGACTGCCACGCCTGAGGTCGCGGGTTCGATTCCCGCACAAGTCAAACATTTGTGTGCATGAACATGGATGTTTGTCTTGGTCTGGGTGTTTCTATGTATAATATGTATGTATTTACAAAAAAAAAATAGTATATATGTATGTTTATCCATTGTCTAGAACCCATAGTACAAGCTCTGCTTAGTTTGGGCTAGATGGTGTTGTGTGTATGTGGTAGAATATTATTATTATTATTATTATTATTGTTAACCACGAATATCACCTCTTTAAAATTCAGTAAAAAATATGTAACGCTTTGATTAAACAAGAAAATATTTTACTACGCAGAAAACCATTTGTAATATTCGTACACGGCGCAATATAAAAACGCCGTAATAAGCAACACGAGAGAACACGTAAAAAATTAATGAAGCTCTCTTTTTATTTCGGAATTTTCACGAGTAGTAAAGGAACAAAACGAAAACGTTCAATGCGCTTACATTTATCTTTAGGGTGAGAGTACACTTACAAAAAACGCCTACATAAAAAACTCTAAATAGGAATACACATCCCTGTGTCGTAGTGCATTCTAGAAACAATTACATATATAAATAAATAATATAATTTTCATTATAATAGTAACTTATTATAGAAAATCTATATTTGTTAAATGTGGTTAAAATGATCTTCCTATTACACTATAATACTGACACACGTATCGCCTGTGATACAGGTATAACTTAGTACAGGCGTCCAATGTATTGTTATCCTACTTTTAAGTATTTTAATACCTATTGTTATTCACATTTGTACCAACTTAAACTAAATGAACTATTATTATTAAAAAAATGCCCAAAGATGAAAAAAGTATAAAAGTTTTTCAAAAATAAATGTCCTGTGCACTCGGGTCATTAGTAGATGCAATAAAAAACATTTTTGTAGGTATACAATAGTCTAAGACCATATATATTAGACTAGGCCTGTCTTGTGGAAAGTTTCACAAAAGGATTGAAAAGTGCTGTACAGTTCAAAGGCATTTTTGTATACACAGGAATGTCAATTAAAATAAAGTTATTGTTATTATTAGCGTCACCGGCCAACAATTAGTCAAAAGCAGTCTCAAAGTATTTTTTCTAGTTTAATTTTTACGTATGTAAATTGATACTCATCACTTTACTACTGTTTATAACAAGCCTCGCTAATGTTCGCGCACCCACACTTGACCGTATGACATCACCGACCTTCGTAATTCACTCATACATGATCTGAAGCACATGCTAATAGTTTGAGCATACGTTGATGCGCCCACAGCGCATAACAAAGCAATCAAAAGGTGCACTTGGTAACTGACTTGCGTTGCGTCAGTGTATGGATAAAGGTTTCTGATACTGTTGTCTTGCTCAAACATATGTGGTCCCATGGATGTATCCTCAGAGATATAGATAAGGCTGTATCCCATTTATATTTCGCTACCTATAGATTTAAGGCGAAATAAAGGGTCAGGCCATATACACTTATACAGATACCCATTGCTATCTACGGGACCCAATTTCATACCCTGTGCTGCTATTAAGAATTTTATTCGACAGCAATACTGACATTTCTCTATTACAAAAAGTGATTTTTATTCATGTTTTTACCAAAATCACACAGCTTAGTACTTACATCACCCAGTATTCCAACTTTTTGAAATGTCTGGATAAGTGCTGGAAATTGTAAATAAAATAAATCTTGATGAAATTTAGAGAAAGTAAATTATTTAATCAATTATGTACATATACGTAAATACAAACTATAGTCTAGTAATAAAAAAAAATCAAGTAGATATTGTATTACTTAGTTGATGACAAAAAGCATTCGCCGTCAACATGACCGCAATAATGATGACGCGATCGCTTCATATGGAAGTAGCGTTTTCGTAAAACTATGTAATTAGATTATCTTTTCGTTTGCACTTTAATTGCCTTGATGGTGTTGTGACGTCATCTAGAGCAGTTTCAGATATTGAGGTGGCGAGTTGGCTTCCTTGACTGGACATACATACCTATGTTACAGGGGTTTCTTGCCAAACAATTCTCGCCTGGAGTTCGATCTGACTCCTATAAATGGCAATAAGCTCACTTCCTTTGTTCCTAAGCCGACATTTTTTTAGGTAATACATATACAAACAAAGTATCACTTCTTTCTCCCTCAAGGGTATAGGCACAGGTGCATACACCCACTTCTAACCAGCTATTATTTATTTGGATCGCCAACAAATTATACACTTTTCTTACATCTAAATAGTAATTGACAGACATGCCTTGTTCTTATTTACTTACAGGCAACCACATCTATACTAAGGTTTTAGTTGCCACGTATTAAGAAACCAGCCTATCGCTCCCTGTTAGCCATAGTTTCAAACTTCATGCTGCCATTACTGCCAAAGAAAATTATAGACAGACAAACCTACAAACACATTACTGACTAGCCAAACGACGCAGCAGTCGTATTCACTATCACTATACCACCTAACCGGTCTTTTGGGGACAAATTGACGTATCTGTCAAGTCTCAGAACCAGTCATAATTAAAAACTTATTGTCTCTGGCCACCGGTATGCCGCTGCGACTCTATAGCTTAATGTACATTAAAAGTACATACAAACAATTTACCGGCCAGTATCCGTTCGACATCTGCACGAGACAGATAAAATCATTAATATTCAGCATGTCCTCAGCCTACGCGACTAGAATCGGAGCAAACAACTTTCTCGTGAGAAGGCGACACTAAAATCTAGCTTAACGTGTTTAATTACTGATGCACTACCGCCGCTCCCACGTGGCATGTTATAATTGGACGAAGTATCGCTTGACCGGAACTTACAAACAAGGCCTATATTTTATTATGTTGGCATAGCTGACGCCTACTTGGATTTAACCTCTAAACCAACGCTAGGAAGCCGGCATCTGAGCTTAACCAGACTATTTAAAATGTAATTTTTTTATGTTAGTCTTCTTTTGTGTGAATAGATTTTTTGTATTTTCGATAACTGGATTGTTTGGGAGGTTAATGCGACCTTTTTGCTTGCATTATCAATAGAATATATCATGCAGCGCGCAGTGTTCCAAATCTAGCAAAACGGGTAATTGTCAATTAACAGAAAAAGGATGCACGATACAAGCTGTGACGTAACCACTACTTAAATGCAGCTATCCGAGAAAGATAGTAAGACATCCCCACATTTTAATTTCCAAATTTAAAATATCCATTACTTTCTTATTTTGCATTTAATTTTGATACAGTTTGCACATTTCTTTTGATTGCTATTTGCTCTTGTATGTAAACTTAGGCAACTACCGTATTCGCCGCTCATGTAAACGAAGCTCAATCGTAACAATTTGCAAATGAAATAGCTCAGTTATTACTGTCCGATCGCTGCAGCGCGTAAGGGCCCTTTCACTGCTAACAATGGAAAAGTGGAGCAGTTTAACTGTTTTGTGTTCACAGCTTTATATAACACTAGTTATATATCGTGTGTACTACGGTTTATAGTTCCACTAGATACTAGTTATGTTAGGTATTCAAATTCTCTCCGGATCTTTCCTAAAATTCTTTCTTTTTGTCTAAAACTCAAAGGCATGAAAACTCACGCCCGTTCCTGGATAGGCAGAGGTTAGAGATTTGCTACTTAGGTTCATAGTGACATAATATCTCTTTCAAGTTGTTTCGTTAAACAAGGAGGTGTCAGTTTGATTGTTCCCTGTTCATGCTTAGGAAACGGATCCATTTCCGTGATAATTCCAGACACGACACCGCAACATAAAATGTTCTGATAACAATTTCGTAACTACTTGACGCATACATCGAACCTGCATCCATACGATCAGCTGTTGCGTCGCGCTCATATTAATAAAACCAATGAAGCGAACACAAACAAAAAGAACACAAAAGCAATAAATACGTTGAACTTTCAACCGCCCGTTGCAGCGATTCCAAAAATCGATATAATATACGATATCAAAGTTCGTAGACCCCAGAACTGCAGATGTAACCAGACACAACTCACTAGTCACGAAACTATAGATACTTCGCGAACTAAACATGCGATACTAAAACTTTTTGTCTGGACTATAGATAGATATGCAATGCCTTTACCTCGATCAAGCTAACGCAGAGCTACTACTACTAAGTACCTATTATATTTTTAACATAACTGCACGATTCTAAATTTTAATTCGAAACAAGCATTTGGAACACGTTTCGTTATTTAAATTTCAAAATATAGATATATATTATTACTTAATTTATGAATTTAGAACGGAAGAAACAATAAGTAGATCATATTTTTCTGTACTGAAATGCGCATTTTCTTTTTTCTTAATACTAAGCACATGTACGATTATAAATTTGGAATATTTGCTTTGATTTTAAAGTACAAGAATAGAAAATAAGTATCACATATTTTCTGTACTGGAATGCGTACTCTTTTTTTTCGTAATACCAAGCACATGTATGATTTTAAATTTGGAATATTCGCTTTTATTTTAAAGTACAAGTCAAAGTATTCTATATTCAAAATATTAATTTAATATTTCAATCGACTTTTGAATTTTTATCACGACTCGGTTATACGATTTTCAAATTCGACTCCTCGCAAAGCTAAAGTAGAACCGTACATGACATTTGAAAGAATATAACGAATCAAGTTGAAAACAAATTGAGACTAACAAAAACAAACAGAGTTGCTTACTTTTGCTACACACAGATAGAAGAAAAGTTTTCCCATTAAAGCGGCTGTCTATAATGATTAAGACTAATGTGCGTTTTATTTACCGATTGTTATTTAACGTAGAACTTTGACAATTTAAATACATTTATCATTAACGCGATACGTTTAGTTTGCGGTAAATTAAAGAAGTTTTAATGTATTGGCAGTTTATTCAAATGCGTTGCGTTATGGAATGAAATGAGGTTTATAGTAATATGAAAATAATATACATAATTCACGCAAACTTGCAGCAAAAAAACTGGCAAATCAGATTGAAAGTGTATTTTTAAATTTTTGACTTAGTCCCATGCTTAGCATATGCTTAGATCGGTGCATGGAGTTGCAAGTTTTCTTTAAACGTTAAACTATAAAATGTCCTGCATGACACCTCGCAAACAGTATGATATATTTATAGCTCTGACTCTTTATTCCATACGTTTAGATTTTTCGAAATTCTGCAAATGCTTTCTGACGAACGCTATCGAAGAGTTTCGCGAACTATAAAGCTTATGAAAGCTCTCCGTTCCACGTTATTTATCTTCTATATGACACGTGAATGTATTGGAAATGTCGTTTCACACTTAGAACAATGCATCCGTCGCGTGCATCAGTCAAATATCGCTCAGTTTCAATGTCATTCAAATATCAAGGACGAATATGATTCGGCAATCACACGCGAGCTATGCAACGTTTATTACAACGGTAAATTATTGACGACAATAGACCAATCGTGTTGTCGACATCTCACAGAAAAACGGCGCTCAATGGCCACGCCACAATCATTCAAATTAATCGTTTCATAAGCATTTGATTACATCAAATTAAAATGACATTATTGGTCATGATTTTGCTCACGTGGGTTTCATCCTTGTACTTTTTATTTCATTGGACGGAGGAACTCTGATTTGAAATGAAACAATAACATTGTCTATTGCTTGTATACAAATAGACTTTAATAAAAACTTTTCCATTCTAAATTCTAATTGAAATATAAAAGGACACAGAAGTTCTGAATTCAAATGAAGAGAATTAAGACACGGTAAAGTTTTGTTGGCTTTATATTGAACTGCCTTTGCGTTTGATAACAAAAGTAAGTTAACAGCGATTATGGCCATTAGTTACGAGCGAAAGTTCGCTTCCCATTAGATACTTTTGTTAAGATATGACTGCCACTAAATTATGTACAAGTTCTTGGGCGGCCATTAAAGCCATACTTGCGTAAACATTAAATACCGTTATGGTATCAATTATTGTATCGTTTTTTAATTTAGCTGAATGAGGAGATAGAATATGAATAATAAGTTATTCGATCTATTGCTTAGGAACTTACAAATAATTAAACTTTATAATTGTCTACGTAACATAGAATCACAACATTGTGACCAAAGGTTAGGAATGTATCACATAGCCACATTTTGCCAGCTCATGTCATGACTGTGTTTAACAGTATCACTAGACGAGGTTGTCACTAATAATCATTTCGACAATATCATCATTATAAACAGGATAATTCTATTTTTAAACAGATATGTGTTTTGTACGCAGATTGTGTATCATAGCAGAGATATTATATTCCTATACTTTTTAAATTATTTAAATTTAGAACAACATATTATTGATTTCCTTGACCTGGCATTGACCATCACGTTCATAATCCATAATGTTGCTTATATATATATATGTTATATATTATATTTTTATTACTCTCTAATATGGTATTTTACCATTCGCATAGTAATTATAGACTAAAGCAATTAGTTTTTTTATATTAATTATATACTTGCCTTCATTGTTAATATTATAATGGCCTGTTCAACGAGAGTTATTAAGCAATAAATCAGTTTTAATTGGTCCAAAATATTAGCTGGGCGCAAGTTTAAGGTAAGGCTATTAATTTGGCACAGTGATGAAATGGTTTTATAATGTTATTAATTATCTCTCAATTTTGTAATAGCTCTTTGGTCAAATGATGTAAGCATGATCAACTGTCGATCGTACCACCGTAGTTTCTTACCAGACTAGTTTGCGCTATTTTATGTCAGATATTTCTCAGTATTATCATGGTATGTACACGGTAAATGGCAATTGTCTCGCCTAAATCATTAATAGCTAGCGAAAATTAAGTGTTGATAAACCCTGCTCCTCATCCTATTATACAAGTATCACTGGTCTTGACAATAATACAACATTAATGCACAGTAACATTGACCCACTTCATAAGGCAATAAAGTTTACTTTGACCCAGAAAACCGACCTATTATAAAAATTAATAATAATGGAATATGACACTAATATTGTTGACATTATAAACTTTCATTTCCGCGACACGGCAATGTATGTTGCTATCTCAATACACGTGGGCCTTGCCCCCTTCAAGCAGTGAAATTTATCAAGGGCATCCTTAACTACATAACAGCTTGTCCCTGGAATTGCCATTGTGATCGCATGATAATGTGCAATGAGAAAATATTGGATACGATATTGGAATTGAATGGGAGTGCTATGAGTATACGAAACTGCCAGCCATGACATTATCGATAGATGTGGGAGATATATTTCAGATCTTCTTTAGTTCAGACCGAACACTACGGAGAAGAAATATAAAAATGTGATTATTTTTTAATCTTACCTGCCTTAATAATAATAGTAGTATGTCAAATAAACATATCAAAAGAACAAAACAATTATCAGAGAATACTACGAATCAGTTAAAATAAACTAAAGACAAGCGATGCCATGCCCGAATTTGTTTCTGCATTATCAAAGGTGACTTGGTAAACAATTACAATAGAAATAAGTATGTCTCTAATGTATAAATGTAATTGAATAAGAACCGTAATACTTATTTATAGTAGAAAAACTAAATGTGATTATTAAATACATATTTAAGTAATATAGTATATAGTCTTAACTACGATGAATTTCAGCTGCATAATTTCATACATACATTTACTTTCATTTCATTTACTCGATGAGGATCGATAGAACTCCTTTCACAAACATCTAACCGTATTTTCCCTTGGCGCAGGTACCAAGAAGATGGAGTACAAGACAAGGCAGTGGCACGAGAAGTGCTTCTGCTGCGTCGTGTGCAAGAATCCCATCGGCACCAGGAGCTTCATCCCGCGCGAGCAGGAGATCTACTGCGCTGGCTGCTACGAGGACAAGTTCGCCACTCGCTGCGTCAAGTGCAATAAGGTAACCTTCCTCTCAACAGATTTCGAAATACGGTAGGATTATGAAGTCCTAGGCGTGCATAACAGAAGCAGGAACGACGCCGGCTATAGTATAACAATATCAGCAATGTATTAAACTGTCCTACTGCTGGGCACGGGCCTTTTCTTACTGTGAGAACTGAGAAGGGTTAGGCGTCTACCACGCTGGCCCAGTGAGTCGAAAATGGAGAGTTGTCAGACATGCAGGTTGCCTCACGATGTTTCCCTTAATTGTTAAAGCAAGCGATAATTAATTGTTTAATATGAAAATCACTTCGAAGACAGAGGATTGAACTCGAGATCTCTGCGTGGCAGACCAACGGTCTCCCACTAGACAATCGCTGCTTAATACGCTAATTTTGCTTAGCTGAAGGTATGTTGGGACCATCCCGCTCTGGGTATCAATCCGCATTAAGTGATATGGCACTCAATATCTTTTCCCTTGAGCGACCGATTCGCAACATGCCAACTGCCACTCTAGCTTGCCAACTGTAGTCCTTTGGACTTCTTTTAATTCAGCTTTACTAGCGGTTCCTTTGCCTTTTGTCTTTTTCGTGGTTACCGAAATCGTGCGACGTACTAACCAATCAAATTATTTGATGCAGATCATCACGCAAGGTGGCGTGACCTACAAGAACGAGCCGTGGCATCGCGAGTGTTTCACCTGCACCAACTGTAACACTTCGCTGGCCGGACAGCGGTTCACCTCTCGCGATGAGAAGCCCTACTGCGCCGAGTGCTTCGGAGAGCTCTTCGCCAAGAGGTGCACGTCTTGCACCAAGCCCATCACCGGTCAGTATACCAATACTTACTTATCTATCAAATTAGTTATTTCCACTCTCTAAGGAAATTCTTCTGATCTAATATAAATTAATTTAGTTATATATTATTTTTTGTACCGTGCTATTCATTGTCAGGTATTCAGTTGATCCAGATTCATACATTTCAGACAATGGTTTCTTTAGACGTGGTGGATAATGAACACCGCTAAAGTTCCTTGATTTCATACACACAAAAGTTTAATAGAATACCAATCAATTACTTGCTGTCGTAGTTTAATAATGAATAAAATAAAATTTTATGATGATCGGCCAAGTAATTAACGCGTGAAAGCGTAACAAACTCACATTAGCATTTATAATATTTGTAAGGATTTTAAAATGTTGTATAATTGAATTCTCGAAAATATTTTAATCATTCTTTTTCCATACTTTGTTCAAGTTTGATCACTATATAACCATAATTTATGCGCTAGACGCTTGTCGAACGAATCCAAATCAATAACTTTCATTAATAACAATATCGCTACGATTGCAGGTATCGGTGGCACCCGCTTCATCTCGTTCGAGGACCGTCACTGGCACAACGACTGCTTCATCTGCGCCCAGTGCAAGACCTCGCTCGTCGGCAAGGGCTTCATCACTGACGGACAGGACATCATCTGCCCCGAGTGCGCCAAACAGAAGCTCATGTAAATACACCACCACCGCCAACTCATCATCTAACGCTTCCAACCTACTGGCAAACATATATGAAGTGGCTTTATCATCGAGTGTGTTCTCAAACCGTTTAATCGATTCTATATCGATACGGTTTGTTCGATTATTATTGTATTAGGTTACAATGTGACTAATTTTTTTTATGTGCTTTGTAGCGACAAAACCATACTACCGGTAATCGCTAACGCCAGAGACTGGTGCGCGTCCAAAAAGCAGGATACATCCAGCGATATGCTTTTCGACCTCGTTGACAGAATTAACTTACGGAAAGTCAACGTCAACCCTTAGTTACATAGAAACTTGTTGACGATTATTTTTTTATACAAAAAAAGAAGAAAATCACAAAAAAAATGTGAATGCACAAAAATGTGTTATCAAGTATTTAATTTCGCTTTTTGAAATCTTTTATTTATATATATTGACTGTTTAGTTCTGATCACTAATTCGAACCCTGTATCTATTATTATGTAGATATCTATTACGTGCTAATTGCCATATAATTTCGCTTTGGCTGTTGTATTAGTCTTAGATTTATATTGTCAATTTACATAGTGCGATTCACACGATGCCTTAATAACATATCTAAGTCAATTTCGAGGGTATATATTATCTCTTGTTGTAATGCCACCTTATTTATAAATTTTGTGATTAGTCTTGCCTTTCTTACTATTTTTAAAGGACAATCCACTGTGTTCAAGATTTATAACTAAAGAGGTCCTACAACGTAGTCTGGTGTTGCCAGACATTTAATTTCTCTTTATTAATAGACATCCTTACGGATGGTAAATAAGTGCTTGTCTTGTAACATAGATTATAAGAAATTTATTGACAGAGTAATGTATGTGTTATATTTTAAGTATTTATTTATACGGGAGTACGCACTTATTATCTGTGGAGACACCGATGGTGTTGCCGTGTCACATTAAAAAAAATGAGATTTTTAGATGTAGTGTTGCCATATACGCCATCGGTAGGTCACTACCTAACACTAATGTTAAGTGACATCTAGTTTTACTAATAAAAATAATATAAAAATATTTTTGTTCTCGAATAAGAAAATCGTGTTACAATAATGTATTTGAATGTTATCGATATTTTTACATGATGATAATGAAATATTTTAGCGTTTAGAGTCGTATATAAGTGGTAACATCTGTGTTTAGATCGCGGACGCGATGCGCCCGCGCACCGACCATGAAATGATTGGGGAACACTTTATAAACGTTACTTGTTAAGGTTTAAATTATTCGATTGTTGAATTATTAATTTATAATAATGTGTACACTTAAAAACAAACCGCTTAGCTGTGTGATCTGATCTAATTAAATATTTCTATCTATCCATAGAATGTAAACTATGAAACTGAAATAAACGATTTAAAAGTAACATTGTTCGTTATTTATTTGTGTTATACCTACCTACTTAGTACGGAGATTATATCAAAACTATATATATCCTCGCAGACCACATTTCGCGATCTATGGTCCCATTTTACAAAGCCAAGCCAAGACCTTTGCCTTGACCGCAAAAATTTGGTCGCTATTCGGGTCACGGTACTCAGAACTGCGATTGGGAATTTTCTGACAGCAAATGGAGTAGACTGGATGCGGAAGGCGGAAGACCGGATGTTGTGGCGTAAAATGGGAGAGGCCTATGTCCAGCAGTGGACTGCGGTGGGCTGATTGATTGATTGATTGAAATGGAGTAGTAATTACTTTTTAAAATTTAATCAAGAAGTGAACTCTTAAATATTCAATCAATACTTCCAATGAGATAGCTGCAGCATTGACCATTGTATATGCATCGCATATGCGAGTTCAGGGATAAACTGCAAGTTGAATAATTCAACTTGCAGTTTATCCCTGAACTCAGTACATACATACACTAGTTATACTAATTAAATAATGTAATTCAATGAATCAATGTCAAATAATGCATAAATGTATTTTTATAGAAAGTTTGTTTTAGAAAGCAAGGCATCTACTAGCTAAACAATTACCAATGTAATTAAAAACAACCCAGAAATGTGATAGAGAAACTATTATGATACAATTTCGAAATAGAACAACAAATATAGATATTGTAATGATAATGTCCTCCAGTCCGAATTTCGGTCACGGCGGCCAATCTTCGCAGGAGATATTAAAGTGCACAAGTATGTGCGCAAACACAAGTACACTCTCTGTTTCATAACTCTCATGATCCGATGGGACGATAATCCGACACGACCGGAGAGCGATCTGGCGCAGGACCAACGGCTTTACGTGCTTTCCGAGGTACAGGACCTCAGGCGGTGTTAACCGCCAACTACCTAATTCTGGGTTGGTATTGAGATTTTTAACAGAAAATACATCATATAAATAATATTCTTATTATACACAGTATGCAAATATATATATATATATATATATAGTATTGTAGTCGTTTTAGTCTAGTTTAGATGCCACTAGCATCTAATTCATATTTTAGATTATTAGCTCCCAAAGTGGTCCAGGTGTACTTCCAGGGGTCCACGGAAGACTCGACCCGTGTCTACGTTGGCGTGGCAAAAAACTAGGGTCCACAATTCGTAAGCGGGGGCCACGAAAATTTATTTGTAGGCAGATAATATTTTAAGAAGCACAGCGACTGTTACTTATAAAAACTTGCATATTCAGTACCAGTGATTTCGAACCTACTGATTTTTAGGAAGAGAATTTCTAAAAAAAATAGGAAAAGGTCGAGGAGGTGAGATTTGATCAAACTTTTTATACGAATGCCAAGGAATATGGTACAAATGTAGCTGCAGGTGGTCCACCGGAACCTGATAAATTTTAAAGTGGTCTATGACAAAAAAAGTTCTTGGAACCTCTGGTTTAGATGCTAGTGTTCATATATTTGCGTAATAATGTAGACTGTGTGCAGTGAAGTATCATTAGAAATATTGTGTGATAAACAACACAAAATGACGTGAGTATTTTAAAAATGTTTAATAACAGAATAAGACTTAAAAACTTTCCATGCAGTAAATTAATTAAAACACAGTCTTAGATGATATCTTAGCGGATCGTATTTTTTACGTAGTTTATTTTTTTTTTTATCCTAATAAACGAGTAAAACTAAACCAAACGTCATCGTGGAACTTTTTGTCTAGGATGAGTGGTTTGTGATAAAATTAGCGTTTCTAATACGATGATAAAATTTTGAATCGCTTTTGCCGTGAAACTATAAGAGATAAATATGGTTATATATCACTCTATATGATAGAATACGAAAAATAAAAATTACCAAATTTTCAAAACACTGAGGAATATATTTCTAAGTCCTTTTGAACTACGTGGACGAATCACAGGTCTGAAATTATGACAATTTTAATTCGTAAAATCATTGCTATTTTAATTCTATCGTATAAGACGACTAAAAATAAGCTGAAGGTCATCTTGTCACTTTTTGTCTAGGGTGGTTTGTGAGATAATCGGCGTTTTTAGTAGGACGATAAAACTTTGAATCGCTTTTGCCGTGGAACTATTAGAAATATCAAGGGAGAAAGATGGTTATTTCTCACTCAATGCAATAGAATACTCAAAACACTAAATTTACCAAATTTTTGAATCACTGAAGAAAATATTCTCATGCTTTTTTGCAATACGCGGGTGACGCTAAAGGACAAGTCCCAAAAAGTTACACACTCTTTGCTACACTCTGAACTTGTAGTCAAGTTAACAGAACTTGAGGTCAAGGTAAGAATTTATTTCGGAAGGTAAACGCCCTGAGTCCTGACTGTTAGCACTCCGACTTGGATAGGTTAGGTTAGAAAGCGCCCGCAGTAGCCTACATGGTTATTTTTTTGTGACCACCCATAAATAGGATCCCCGCTACGCGGGGCTCCGTCGACACATTACATGAGACGATATGTTTATTCCAATTAATTTTTCACAAAAACGAGACAGGTCAGATTGAGGTCAAGGTTACTAAACTTGAGGTCACTGACTTTGTGAAACTTCAGGTCAATGTCACTGACCTTGAGATCAAGTTTACTAACATTGGGGATCAAAATCACTGACCTTGACCCCATCCTACTACTCCCACTTTCCACCGGATCCCGGAGGCCTGAAAAAGCGATATTTTTTGTTGAAAAGTCTTTTTTTCATAGTGCTCCGTTTCGTATTCACTGACCAAGAGGTCTCGGGTTCGAAACACAGGTCGGGCCAAGAAAAAGTTATTGGATTTTTTTGTAAAGAAATCTCAATAACAGCCTGGAGTTAGGAAGTTGGCGGTGTAAGACAACCCCGTGCCTCGGAAGTCGGAAAGCACGTAAAAGCCGTTGGTCCTGCGCCTGATCTCTCTCCAGTCGTGTCGGATTACCGTTCCATGGGATTATGAGAGTTGAGGAACAGAGTATTTGTATTTGCGCACACACTTGTGCACTATAATATCTCCTGCGCAGATGGCCAGTCTGCGTTAAGACTGGCCGCCGTGGCCGAAATTCGGTGTGCAGCACATTATTATTATTAATAGTACTCTAGTTCACTTACTAGTTCAATAATTATTTACCTACTATGTCGCAGCAGCACACCGGCGGCCAGACACAATAGTTTTTTTTTTATTATGTCAGGCATTCTAATACAGATCTAAATATATATTCAATGAGCTGCTTGACATATTTACGTTGTTGAACACTGAAAGAAAACCCGCAGTAGGTAAATAAAATTAGGAAAGAAATATATATGTGTATGTGGTAGAATATTATTATTATTATTATTATTATTATATATACTATTTACATAGCAAATATGAACAAGCACTAACGTTTAAAAAATACTTTATTTAAATAAAAACAGTCTGCTCAGCATGAGCTTTACAAATAGAACGATTAAATATGGTTTATAATAATTTTATATACTATATTCTATTCATTTCGTCTTGACACAAAATGTAAACAAACAATATTAATACGTCACGTTTGACTGCGAATATTATAAAGTTAGACAAAATCAATAAACTAGCTAAAATATAATATTTATAAATATATTGTATCGTATTTAAAAGCAGCATATATACTAAAATTCAATGTATTTTAAAATACATAACATTCTAATGTATTAAATTATTTTAATTAATTAATGAGAATTTTAAAAACCCTAGTTTAAAAAAGTAACATATAAAAGAACCTAAAAATGTAATGATTCTCAAAGTTAGAACGCATTATAGTACCGCTAAATCAAAAAGTACGGCTAGTACAAATGTTCTGTAGTGAATGTATCATTTTGTTATAAGTCAGGTTATAGCCGTCATTTTCATTCCCTGTCAACTTGTTGATACGAGAGTGCACATTGACTGAGAAACATTGCTTTCTTTGTTAACCTTTTGTCTCAAGCCATTTGAATAGAGTATAGTTACATTTGCGTATGTGTTAAGACTGCGCCGAGCGAAATGTGCCAAAACAGGCGGTCACAGTTAAGTGAATAAAATTAATACTTTTTGTTTAATACAAATATAAAATGAATGTGTTTACAATTACTCCGTGTAAAATACTTAAAATAATTAGTATATTCGCCTACAAAATACATAAATTTGCAAAAAAAATGCAAAAGCGTAAGCTCGTGTTACGTGATTTTTAGATTATAACAGTAGAAATCTATCCTATTTTAAAGCTTAAACGAAACATAAATAGTTATATTACAATTTGTCCGTCTCAAATATTTAAGTTATTGGTTGACATTATAGATACATATTTATCAAAAAAGCACTTGAAATCTTCCATACAATTTTACAAGGCGGCCGCGCGCCGATTTGAATATGCGCCGCACGAGCTCTGCCATTATCTGTCTTACGCTCGGCGCAGTCTTAATACATGTGGACACAGACATCTTGGTTGGAAACAACACCGGGTACTTAATATAATGGGTTTGGTCAACATTAACTTTATTACAATTAACTATTAGTAACTAATATTTGTTGACAAGTCTTAGCACCATAGATGGCATCGCGTGAACTAGTGTACTAATATTGTACCGGTTTGGATCTCGGTACCCATAATTACATATAGCCAGTTATATTAGCAAACGGCATATCACTAAAACAGAATTTATTTGAAAAATCTACAGTAATATCTATTACTAGCTTTTGCCCGCGGCTTCGCTTGCGTAAAAGTTACTTTCTTTTTAAATAAATTATAGCCTAATGTTATGCTTTCCAATGGTGAAGGAATTTTTGAAATCGGTTGAGTAGTTTTTGTTTTAAATGCTTACAAACAAACAAAATATCTAATTCTTCCTCCTTATAATATTAGTAAGTATGGATATGGTAAAAATCAGCTAAAGTTCACTCGGTACACATTTTTGCTCCGTATGACAATTGTGTCAAACAAAAATGTGTACCGAGTTCGAGAAATAGTCTGACTGTTCTCAATATCCGTTGTTTAAATGTGCGATACACACAAAGATTTTAAAGTATATTAATGCAGGAGTTCTCTATAAAAGGACTGCCCAAGCTATGATAATATTTATTTAAAAACTATATCGTCGGGTTTCTACTAAATGAGTGGAGGATAATGCCAGATATATATCATGTTCAAACACTCTTGCGCCGATTCTATAGGACTCCGGGGTCTACAGGCCCTTAATGTATTTAATCTACTGGAGGACTGACTGTTCCAATATTTTATCCCATTGGATAATTGACACTAGCTATATCCGACTAAGGTTGCAAACATGCGTACGGCGTACCTGGTGGTAAGTGGCCACCGTATCCTATGGACGCCTGCAACACCAGAGGCATCACTTGCGCGTTGCCGACCCTTTAGGAAAGGCAGTGGGAAGGAGAAGGAGCGGAAAGGGGGAGAGAGGGTGATTGGGCCTCCGGCACTCTCACTCACCGAACGAAACACAACAGTAGGAATACTGCTATTTCACGTCGATATTCTGTGATAATGTGTGAATAGTGTATTACTTTAGACTCACTGTGGGTTGGCAGACTTCACACATCTTCGAGAACATTATCGAGAACTCTCAGACATGCAGGGTTCCGCACGACGTTTGGCTTCACCGTTAAAGCGAGCGATAATTAACTGTTTAATACGCACATAACTTTTATGCGTGTAACCTTAGGATCGAACTCGAGAACAATCAAAATTTATTAATTAAAATTAATAGGTACGTTAAAAATAAATTTAACTAAAGAAATAAACTAAAAAAAGCGTAAATAAAATTTCCAAGCGCTTTAATATTTGTATTAATTTGATGATTGAAGAGTAGGTCCTATTTATAATACCCAAATATATTGTCGAGTTATATGTTTCATCAGATACCTAGAGTTAGAGTACTCGAGCCGGCCTGTTTATGCTCTTACAGAAACCTCATCATCATCATTATCTCAGCCGAAAGGCGTCCACTGCTGGACATAGACCTCCCCCAAGGTTTTCCACACAGACCGGTCTTGGGCCACTCTGCAATATTTTTCATGTATGCTCTGCTCCTATTGGTCGTAGGGTGATGTTATATAGCCTATAGGCTTCCTAGATAAATGGGCTATCCAACACTGACAGAATTTTTCAATTCGAACTTGTAGTTCCCGAGATTAGCGCGTTTAACCAAACAAACAAACTCTTCAGCTTTATAATATTAATATAGATTTATTTAATTTATGTTGTTTATTGTTATTACTATCGGAAAACTGTAAGGGATACATGTAAAAAAAAAAACAATATTAGGGCCGGGCCGGCTCTAGTTATACATAGTCTTACGTTCTGTTCAGTGAGAGAGAACGTTTATACCTACTCATGATATTGACAGTAGCAAAGCCTTGCAATCCAATTATACATAGAAATGTAATCAATGTCCTTCAGACTGAAATTCGGTGACGGCGGCTAATTTTAACGAAGATTGGCCATCTGAGCAGAAAATATTATAGTGGACAAGCGTGTGCGCAAACACAAGTGCACACTCTGTTCCGTAACTCTCATGATCCAATGGGACGGTAATCCGACTCGACCAGAGAGAGATCGAGCGCTTTACTTGCTTACAGAGGTACTGGAGTGTGTTACATTTCCAACTTCTAAACTCCGGGCTACTGCTGGGACTTTAAAAGACTAAATAACAATTTGTGGGCCCGACCCGGGATTCGAACCCAAGATCTCACGCACAGCAGTCGCACACACTATGGATGTATTGTGTGTGCGACTGCTGATATATTATAAAACTTAAATAAATTCTTGTTGTGTATTTCTTTTGTTAAATACATTCCCAACATGTACCGCATTATAATAAATTCACATGTTCTATTTTAAGCTTAGCTGTTATATGTGTGTGCATATATATTGTGGTCTCCTATAACTGATAGTAGATGCACTATACAAAACTTATGTTTATTATGCAATTTTGTATAAGTATCTATATTCTTTGTCGGAGGATTTAATTATAATAGTCATGGGTGCTATCGTACTGTAACGTTGACAATTAATTCTGATACCCTTGACTTTTTATAACTTTCTATGATCTCGAAACACTCATGAAATCAATCAGATAGAATATATAAAATCGTCGTACGTTTTTGCTCGACGGTAGAGCTATGAACGTAGATCCTCTAGTTAAATTACATATATAAATTATAAATGCGTATTAATTACTTCTATGAGAGTGTAAAAAATACAGAGTTGTTTACAAAAATTTACAGTTACAAGTATGTCATTCACAAAAGAAAACTGTTTATCATATGTTGGTGGACTGTGTCGGGACGGAGGCTGCAAATACGAAACGAATAAACGAATATTTATGGACGTAGTAGGATCACGTATTACCATCTTCTCCATACAGCCATTTTAATTTATAGATTAGTTCATCAATCAGTATAAAATGCGAGTAAGGTTGTCTTAGCCACAGGTTAGGGTATTATGTAGATTTTTGATGTTCGATTTGAAGCAACAGCTTGGAGTTTTTGATCCAAATGGTAAATCTACAATGCCATATTTAATAAGTTCCTACAAATAGTAGCGCCATCTATCAGCGAATAGCAGAACTAGGGAAAAGCAACTTCTACATTGGAGTCAAACTCTTCTAAAAATAGCTTCTCATACATGATGAAGATAAATTATTATGTACCTCGTACTCTCAAGTCGACTGACGTGAACATCTATTACAGTCAATACGAGTATCTGCAAATGTTCAGACATTTACTAATGTTTTGAAAGCTTTAGGCTCTTTTTATAAAACAAAATTTTTTGGTGTCGCCGACTCTACCTTCGTTCCTGGTGTTGCTAGGCCTATAAAAATTCTGAATCAATGAACACGAAGAATATCCAGACTCGGCACAAGTATTTGTGCATTACACAAATTTTTGTCCCGTCTGGGGTCCGGACCTACAAGAGTCGGAGCAGGGCAGTAGCGCCAAGATGAACACCATCAGCGCCATTTGTGCTGAGAATTTTGACTGCACGGATGGCCCAATGGTTTAAGTGATCGCCTCGCCACTGCTACTACGCAGAGTGTTGCGGGTTCGAATCCCATACAGGACAAAACTTTGTGTTTTCCACAAATGGTTGTTCCGAGTCTGGATGTTCTTTGTGTCCATTGTTTGAATATTTGTAAAGCCCTCCGCGACACAGGATTTATTCCAAGTGCGAAAGTTGTCTTTAAATATAAATAATTAATAAATTTGTGTTATTTACTATTAAGTATGTTGAAGTGTTAATGAAATCTTTACAGATTGCATATTAATAGGGGGTATTAGAGTATTATTTATTGGTACAGATGTTAAAATAAATCAAAGAATATAGGTACTGGTCTCCAGCTTTATTTATTTTTTATTTACATATCGAGATAAATTTACTATCAGTAACTAAAAATCATTAATAAGTATACAAATAACTTGCAGTATCACAATAGTATACACATTTTTACAATAAATAGATCATTTTCACTTAAAACTAGGTCTAGAATTTTGTATTAAGATTTAAGCTTTTTATGATAGCCATATTTATTATTACATTACCTAATATATCTTAAGATACATAATTCCATTTTAAGTATTTAATAGTCACAATATAACTAAGAAATATGAGTGGCTGAGAGTACAATATGATTTATTTCTAGACTTAGCAAACAATTGCTTTTTTCTAGCCATAATAGGACAAGCCCTTCCTCGGAACTTAACCTGTCAAGTGTTGGAATGCCAGACGTAATTAAAACCTATTGTCCGGCTGCCGGTGTGCCGCTGCCACTCAAACGGTTAATAACCATGCCCAATGTTCTATATCTATTCAAAGATTCAGCATGAAAATAAAAATAGAAATAGTTAATTTTGGAGTTATAATTTAATAATCGTCATCAGTGAGTCGACTTTCTTTTAAGCCCACATCTTGCTTGATTTAAAGCTTATATAAACATTAAAAGTTATAGTATTGTAAGGAAATCAATTAAATTAATTGAATTTTGATATAAATTATGGTTAAATGCGACTTTCCAATAACAAAAATATTAAAGATGACCTATACTGGTACAAGTACAATGTACTTGTAAATATGTCATATTATAATGATTGGATAAGGCATTTATATGGCATATCAATAATAGCAGATTGGAGTAAATTGAAGCGCGATATATGTGTCCAAGTATAATAATTGAAACATCAATTTGATTTATCTCTGTGACAATGCTTGAATGCTGACACAATGCCTTTTTCACTGTTTGTATATTGGGTGACTTATTGATTCAACACAAGCTATGTGTGCGTTTGCTTCATCATTAAACCTGGTGCCTATAGCCACATATTACATAGATAAGTAGCCGATTACATATAATACTAACCAAGTAATAACATTAATATACTCGATTTGCTTAAAATCGCTCATTATACAAAAAAGGTGGCAAGCAAGCCTACTGTTCGCCTGATGGTAAGCAGTTACCGTAGTCTATAATCACTTGGAACACCAGCAGTATCATTCGTGTATTGCCGCGACCCTTAGAACTTTAGATAGGAGTTTTTTTTTTTTTATTCAACAACGTTTACTAGCAATCGTACGGTGATGGTAAGTGGTAACCGTAGCCTATGGACGCCTGCAACACTAGGACATCACTTGCGCGTTGCCGACCCTTTAGGAAAGGAAGTGGGAAGGAGAAGGAGCGGAAATGGGGGAAAGAGGGTGATTGGGCCTCCGGCACTCTTACTCACCGAACGAAATACAACAGTAGGAATACTGCTATTTCACGTCGATATTCTGTGAGAGGGTAGTCCTCTCCCGGTCGAGGCGGCCCATTCATGCTGAAATCAGCGAGGCTCTACTACTCTTAATACTCTTAATAGGTGATATAGGTATGGAGGAGCCTGCGGAACTGGGACTCACTGGGTGAAACATATACATATATGTTACCTTTTATAAGCTGCTTGCCTGTTAGTACTTACTAAGTACCATAGGCGGAACGACCTATCCAAGCAGCCTCCGAATATATGGTAACGACAGGTTTTATTGGCTAGCTTTCTTTCACTTTGAATTGTACCAATTATAAGTATCTATGTAATTTGAGCTACTGCCAGTATACACATTAAATTCTGCACCAAAAGTTCTAAATAAATGGCTAAAACAAAAAGCTCGAGTAAAGTTATAACTAAGTAAGTACAATTAGGTTTCAAACTCATCCTCATATCAGTCGGTTCCAAAGTATTTCTGCCCGAAGTGGTTGGGCGCCACGGGATGTAACTCGGAGGTGAGGATTTTCATCTTGGGTACGTAGTCCACCACGGCCTGTGCCGCGGCCGGGGTACAGAACAGGTTGGATAGAATGATCCTGTCTTCTTTGACTCCATGTTGGGTTAACACGTTCACAGCCTGAAAATTAATTTTATCATCGTCATCAGTTTCTTAACCGAAAGAAGTCCACTGCTGGACATAGGCCTCCCGCAAGGTTAAATAAATTACAATAATATTATAAAATGTAGATTGTCTATTTATACTATAGTTGTTATATGTTATAGGCGAAGCAACTGTGAAAACATAAGCCTGACACTTGTAAATGTTCATCACTTTTTTTTTTTTTTTTACGTGCGGCAATGCTTTCACGCATACCTCTCCGCGGGGCGACGGAGAGGTTATGTCGGGCTCACCGGGGAAAAGATACCCCGGTAATACCGACTAAACCTACCACGGTGTTCCTCGACATAACCATAGACGGCGAGGCCGCGCGAATCGCTTTCACATGCAATCGCGACCCCGCCGTGGTTTCGGCCCGCCGTGTGAAACGGCAGGTCACTTCACAAAGAATATTTCCTCCACCATCCCCCTGAGCGGGGGGGGGGGGGGACAAAGACACGATAAAGAGGCGCACGTGGGAACACGCACGCCGCCTCTCGGACCTGGTGCTGATCGGTTGGCGAGCAGGCCCACGCAGCCCACCACCCCCAGGACAAACTTCAAGGTGGCTGGAGGTCATCTCGCTAAGCGCTCCCTCTCCCGCTCCGCCGCCTCCTTGATGGAAATTACCTGCTCACAGAAGGAGATATCTTCATCACTTGAATTATCTATGTTTATCTTAATTTATTAAATTTCTTTTATGGCAAATTCCAGGCTATCACAGGTTACATTAAACACATTTAATTTTAAGCAACTGCAAAAATAATCACCCAGACTCGGAACAATTATATTATTAACACATTGTTTGCCTTCTGAGGACCGAACTTATAACACTTGGTGCCCAGCAAGAGGTAGACGATCACATAAACCACTGCGCCATCTGTGCGGTCACACATTTTGCTCCTACAATACGGGTAAAACTAGAGTGCACAGCATTAATATATCTATAGTATAGTTACCTGTTTGACAGTGTTGCCAGTGGACATGATGGGATACATGAGCAGCACTTGTCTCCGCGCAATGTCCTCGGGGAACTTGGCGTACACCACGTGCGCTTCGTGCGTGTCCGTGTCACTCTCCACCAGGATCTTGCCGATGCGGATCGAACGGCAGCAGTCGCGGAGGCCCTGGAGACAGTGGAGAGACAAGTAAATAGGGACTAACATAGCATGGGTTCACCCATGCCACATAGAAAGCCTGTCCAGGGTTCTATGGGTTTCAGTGATTATTTCCTATGTGCTCTGAATTTAACTACCTGATTAGTCTGATTTTAGTTACTTAACTAAACTGACTCATATACTTTGATGTTCATAAGTGTTACTTTGTGACCTAAATGAATAAAAGATTAACTTTGACTGTAATAATTCTACATAATGTTCTTAAAAATATGTGAAGACTGCCAACCAGCACTGAGCTGGTTTGGTGGACTATGGTCTAACCCTTCCCACAGTGAGAAGAGCACAGTTTAATACAGGGCTGATAATAATATCATCGTTTGACTTAAATGTGATTTTAATACTAGGATTTTTTGTGAGGATGTTATCAATACCAACTGAAGTCAAACTGTTTTCATTGGATGGGTAACGCTAATAAACATATTGCCATTACATATTTTTTATGTATTGTATAATAATAAAGATAATATATAATCCTAAATAAGTATTATTTAACGCTATGGAGAATATTACAATTAGAAATGCACGTACACGTCCTCTATCTCAATCATATAACGAAGATAGTATTTACATTACATTACACACACACAAGAATACTGAAATGGTTAAGCTATTAAAAAAACAGGTTGAAGACCTATCATTAAAACTGCAAAGCGCAAATCAAGAAATAGATATACTTTCTTTAGAAAATACTTCATTAAAAAGAGAGATCGACAACTTAACTCGTAAAAATATCCTTTACAAGAGAATTACTACTAGCCCGGCTAAATCATCGAAAAAAGATACACAGAAAACACAGAAAGAAAATAAACTCATCCAAACAGATCCAGTTTCAACCGCCAACAATATTGGACAAAATATTAAGGACAAGCACATTCAACCAGTAATAAATCAAACGCCAACAGAAGGAAAACTAGTCAGCAACTATAAATACAACACTAAAGACCAATCAGTCAAAAATAAAATGAACATAATTAGCGCAAACAAAATAAATAGGTAGTATTATTCTATCTCTAGCAATGACGTTCTTTGGAGAGAAGTATGACATCTGTCATTATTTATTACCTAATTTTGGGATAGAACGACTTTTATCAGAAATAGATAAGAAATTGGAAAGCTTCACAATGGACGATTTTTGTGTGATTATGATTGGCGAAGAAGACTTTAAAATCTCCAAAAATTATGTTAACTTGATAATATTCATGAGAGAAGTCTTACAAGAAATAAAACACACTTATATTATTATCACGCTATCTACATTTAGAACAGTAAACTACACCAACTTACTTAATGACAAAGTGGAAACCTACAACAATCTATTATACCTGGATAACATAACATAACCTTTTGGATACGAACCTCAATTTAAAATATGATCGAGTATGTGTAGACGGTCTGGCAGAATTAACAACAACGGCATGAAAATAGTATTTGAAGACTTACAGAAACTGGTCACTGAAATAATACGGGAAAATAACCTGACCATGTATACCACATCACATCGAGAAGCTGATAATATCAGTCAGAATGGAACAAATTCTCAAACATTTCTTCGAGCATAATTTTATAAATATCATGCATCAAAACATAGCCGGCCTGAGGAATAAACCCGATGCTCTGGCTGTCTGTTTAGAAGATTTAAGGGATACTGAAAATATCATTGATCTAATCCGCCTGACAGAACATTTTATGAGTTCAGGACACGAAGACTTTTGTATGATACCTAATTTTTATTTAGCCACATACTTTAGTAGACAAAATTCAAACAGAGGCGGATCGCGTATATTTGTAAGAAATGGCTATGTATGTAAAATAATATCTAAAACCGCTGAATTTTCTGTGCTCTTCTTTTGAATGCTGTGCTGTGGAACGCATAAAATTGTTATTATGTGTGTATATAGAACCCCACAAGCTAATAATCTAAATCTGTTTTTTGATCGGCTTGATGTGACATTAAGATATATAATAACTAATAAATATAACAAACATAAACTTATTATAGCAGGCGATTTTAACATTAATATTTTAAAACCAAATAATATTACACTTTACTTTGAATGTGTACTACTTAATTATTACGAAAGCCGACTAGATTATCAAGCCAAACCTGCATAGATAACTTTACGCATATTTTTTATAAATCAAAAATATTAGAATTTGCCTTATCTGATCACACAGCTCAACTTTTTCGTTGCCGTGTTGATAAAATATGTTTAATAAACATTAAAATTGTTGGAAAATCTTAAAAAGTTTAAAAATTGTTCGACGAACCTGTCTTTTTCAGAAGTATATGTGTCCTCTGATCCAAATATGGCCTATAGTTTGTTTGAAACTTTCAAACTTTTTTATAATCTTTGTTTCCCGTTTCGATTTATTACCATACATGCTGTTAAGAAACGTAAATGGATATCATGGGGCATTAAGAAATGTAGTAAAATAAAACGTAAACTTTTGTGGCAATACAGGCGAATACCCAATGACGCTAATAAGGTAAAATTAACTCAGTATTCCAAAAGGTTTAAACGTATAATGAAATTAACTCAGCGGGCTAAGAATAACCATTCCATACAGAAAATAAAACAAATGCCTGGAAGATTATAAATGGAGTAAAATATAATATACCTATTGAAGCTATTTCTAATATTGTAATAGATAATAAAACTATAACCGATCCTCTTGTAATTTCTTATGCGTTTAATGATTACTTTATTGATTAAATAGAATCTAGGATTACTTAATACCTACAATACTCAATACAAATCATATTTGTCTAGTAAGCTAGATTCGATGTTCATGAAACCGTGCCAACCCCAAGATATTTTACTTATAACTAATGATAAAAGACACGAACAGTGTAGGATACGGTGAAATATCAACTCAAGTGATTAAATATATTGCTTTAAATATATGTGCCCATATTAGCTTCGTTATTAACCTAAGTATAGAAACAGGTATATTGCCTGATAAGCTAAAAAAAAGCTGTCATAAAACCAATTTATAAGAAAAAGGGATGCAACGATCAGTTTGAAAACTAAAGACATTAAAATTACTTCTATAACGAGCTTAATAACTACTTAGAAAACAAGAATATTTTAGTAACAGAACAAAAAGGCTTTAAGACTTAAAAATATAAATAATTATGGAAATTTATGATTTTTTGGAATTTGTGCTATCCAAAGTTGAAAAAAGAATACCTGTTTGCGCTATATACATGAATATGACGCAAGCTTTTGAATATGTTGTTCATGATATACTATTTGGTAAGCTTAACGCATACGGTATAAGGGGTAACATATTAAAATTATTAGAATCATACATAAAAACCGAATACAATACACTAAGATCACCAGAGTTGATTATATAACAAAAAGGGAGAAAGCATACAAGTCTAATGAGCGAAAAATTGATTACGGCGTCCCACAAGGCAGTGTACTAGGTCCTTTACTGTTCATTCTATATTATATCAATGACCTACCAAAAGCCGCAGATAAACCCGTAGCTCTCTTTGCGGATGACAGTACAATCACAATTAAATGTAAAAATGCTAACACTTACGAAAGCGATATAAATAACGCATTGCATTCTGTTATGACATGGCTTGGCATTAATAACCTAAAAGCGAACATAGAGAAAACAAAGATAATGCATTTCAGCCAGCGTAAGTTAATGTCTAAAGACATAAATATAAGTTTTAATGGACAAATTATAAAACAAGTTGACACAACTAAATTCTTGGGTTAATCATAGATCACAAACTGACTTGGAAACTGCATATCGATCAACTATGTAAATGAATTAGTAAATCCGCCTATGCACTACATGAACTTGTTAAAATTGTAAATGTTGATACACTAATTATGGCATAGCATAGTTTGGTAGCATCAATAATTAGATTTGGTATAATCTTTCGGGGAAACTAATTTGATAATGACCTCATTTTAAAACACAAAAACGCTGTATTAGAGCCATGTTTGGATTACAGTCGACTGTCAGGTGCGTACCATTTTTCCGTAAACATAGCATACTAACACTGCCTTCTCTATACATACTAGAAGTAACTAACTTTGTAAAACAAACCCTAACAATTTTGTGTTAGCATCTCAAGCTACGGCGACCAGAAGGTCGTCAGCAAAGAGACACGACTCGACTATGTATACGGAAAACAAACACCGCCTTAATGCACAAAAGCATTATGCACATGGCTGCCGTTATATATAACAAAGTACCAAAAGGTATAAAATAAATAAATAAAAATTTATTTAAATGATAAATGTTATTACAATATCTCATCACATTGAAAAGGCATAATAATTGTTATTCTGTTTTTAATATTTTTAATTTATAATTTTGACTTTTACTATTAATATTTTGACATTTACAATTAATACTCTTACATTTAAAATTTATTGCTATTTATAATAATTATTAATGCTATGAATTATTATATACTTTTTAATAAATAATTAAGTTTCTGTTTAATATTAATGTTTCAAATAATTAAGAATCTGTATGATCATTTCAATAGAATTGTATATATTTGCACGCCCTTTGTGACAAAACTCAGCGCACTCGTGAAATTTTGTAACATCTCTGTGTCTCCTTGTTTAGCAAATAAAATATTATGGTTATTATTATGATTATGATATCTCATATAACAATACATTCTAAATTAATTATTAATATTAAACATTTGCTACATAAATATGTATCCAAAAAATAGCTAGCATAGAATAGTGTTTAAGCAAAACAATCAATATCTAAATCACAAACCTGTTCCATAGCCTCTCCTGACCGCACAATAGAGACTCCGCAGTTGCCAGCTCCATACTTGAGTCCTTTATACAGAGCACCTGTAGGTGTGATGACCTCACAGTCGGTGAATGGCAACTTATTCAGGCTCTCCTCAATCACAAGGCGGATAAGACGGTCTGCATAAAACTTAAAGTCACTGCGTGATGTGTTTCTGTAAAATTTTGATAGCCAATAAAAAAATAAATAATGTGATGAAATCTATTTAAAGTATATGAATTTTACTCATAATATTAACTTGAAAGTCATTACAACAAAGTATAATAATAAAAGATTTTTGTGTGGTACTAATTTAACTTCTAACAAAATACCAATGTATTTGTTTATTTAGGTAGTTTTTAGCATGTCATGTGTCCAGAGGCTATTCACCTAGAGGTAAAACCACTAGAAAATGCTTTTTTTTCCCTAAATGCAATATTCAGAACATTCAGCTTCATAGTCGGCGGTTTGCAAATTAATGCTACTAAAAATAAAATATGATTAACTAGCTGAATCAATGTCCGAGTGATGATATTGATCTCAGGTAATTTGAGATACATAATATAAAACAAAAACATAATATTTGAAGAAAATTGGTTGTAAGTTAAAAGCATTTATTTAAAAAAATCATCTATCTATAGCAAAGATCGCACGTAGACAGCCACAAGGGGTAGTAACCTCACTCACTTGTCTCGTAGAATAGTTTGTAGTTCCTTGATATTATCATTGAGAGGCAAAAGCGTCAAATTGTCCCCAAACTGTTTCTTGATATCTTCGGCATTCCATTGTCTAATGTCGTTATCAATTAATTCCATAATAAATAATTTTATAAACAAAGCGTGATAATATTGTCGCAAGCTGCAACTTCAGCAGTTCATTGAAATTTTGACATAACAAAACGTCAATACGACAATCGAGTCAGCTGTCGTGCGTTCCAAAACTAGACACCTAAAATCTTGCAAGTATTTTGAACGTATAATAAAAGATCTTGCCATTTATTTTTAATAAATATACATTTGAAATTAACTTAAAGGTATTATCAAGAAAAAAGGAATCTTGTAGAAGTATTTATTTGAAAATATTTATGTGTGATTTTAATTTCCAGGTATTCTCATTTCGGTTCACATTTTAGCAGACTTTCAAAACAGTGGAAGGTATTTACTGTAGTCTTTTTTCTTCAGTCTGTGGACTAGATACTACTACTTTCTTCTACTCGCTCTATAATACTTTAGGTTTGCTATTATAAATGCGAAAGTAACTTTGTCCGATTATGTTTTTACTGCTACTTTTTAGACTGCTGTAGAAATTGTTAACTTTTACAATTACAGTTCTGTTTAAATTTTTTGTGTTGGCGTGATATTTTGATAACAAATAATAATAATTAACTCTAGCCTTCAACGTGTTAATTTGTAAACTGGTCATAAGTGACAATGACTTGCTGCTTAAAATAATATGTAAGCTTACTTACTTACATCCAAGAAAACTTAAAGGCCGGGTGAATAATACTCAAGTTCCAAGGCGAAGACAATTTATTAAAATAATAATGCCAACTATTTATACTGTGTCTGGTAACGAAACCATAGCGCGATTCAGCTTGCTGGTAGGTACAACGCCATCTATCGAGCATCTGCTAAAACAATCGCGCTATGTAACTACTGATGTTATAATATTTTATTGAGTTTGGACACCGGGACATACCAAAGTCAGAAACATACCTACCTACTTACGTTCCATGTGGTGTCCTAATAGGGTTTCCACCTTTATTTTGAAAAAATAGAGTTATATTTATTTATTAACCTTTTGAACACCACGCCATAACGGCACCTCCATGTCCTGTACGCCAAGCCCGAAAATCGATATATTATATATTGTTTTTTATGATCAAATATTTCAATAACTAATAAAAATTTTGTTTGCTGTATACAATTAAGTAATAATTGGGGATTCAATTTTTAAGTGGTATCACTAAAACACAGAAAAGTAATGATTTAATATGTTTATTTTGTATTTTTCTGTGAACCGACAAAAAACAGTTTTGTCGAGTATAGACGACGTTGGCGCACAGGGTACGCTTGCGCATGTCGAGTATAGACGACGTTGGCGTTCAAAAGGTTAAGGGTAAAAAGAGAAAGTACAATATCTAAAAATAAAGTATAAGTAACCTGCTATTTCGTTGCTTGTTGCTTCTAACAACATCTAACAAATATATATTATCAAGGAACATCTTAACTGCATCCCTCACTTGTTGTTCATTTTTATTACCATTCGCACTGTCGGGTGAATATTGTTTTACTTTATAACTATCACTTGGATCTTGAAGAAGTATCACAGACAGCAGTAGAAGTGAGGCAGTTTTAGCGGCTTAGTGTTAATTCTGAGTTCTCTAGGAAGTCTGAGCTAATTTAGTCGGAGATCAAGTATAGATTTAATTTATAGCAAATCATATTATAACTCTGGAATCTCCTTTCTTTTTGTTTTATTTTTGCTCGTCACAATGCACACACTCCGCCTGGTGGTAGTCGTGTGGTCTAAGAGCAGTGGCCTCCACACCGTCCTCATAGCAGCCAAGGAGATGTTGAGGTCTCTACTGAGAAGGTGCTTTTTCACGCCCCGCTTAAAGGACCCAGAATTGAAGGAAGAAGGAAACACGTGCCTTGGCAGAGAATTCCATGCCTTGATCGTTCGGCAGAGGTATGAGGACCCAAATTTGTTGGTACGCACTCTAGTCGACTCTACCGCATAAGGATGACGTCTGAGCGTCAGCACGCGTTGTTCTGGATAGGAAAGGGGAGAGCGGGATAAGGTGGAATAACTCTTCAGAGCACTCCCCGTGGTATATTCTGTAGAAACATGCCAATGAGGCAATGTCCCTACGGAGTTGCAGAGGTTCCAGTTGAACTCGTGACCTCTGGGTCTCCGATGATACGGACAACCGGCCGCTGTAACCTGTCGAGAGCGTCCAGCAAGTACTGCGCGGAGTCATCCCAAAGATGAGAACAGTACTCCACGCAAGGGCGCACTCGTGCCTCATACAATAGGCATAGCTGCCCAGGCGCGAAGAACCGCCACACCCTGTTCAGAACTCCGAGTTTCCGCGAAGCTTGCTTAATGACGCTTTCGATATAGGTTTTGGGATTAAGGGAGCGGCAAAGATCCATACCTAAGATGGAGAGGCTGTCACGTATCACCAGTGGAGTGTTCTTCAGAGAAGGGAGGGGAATGAACGGAAACTTTTTGTTGAGAACGCGCATGCCTGGGTCTTCTTGGCGTTGAACTAGACCAAGTTCTTGGCACCCCATTCAGAGATGCAGTCCAAAGTCCGGTCAAGTTAAACGACAAGATTCTGCCTTTTCCCCTCAACCTCAGCCTGTTTGGCCCCAGGATGTCCGAGATATCGCCCATGCGTCCGCATAACAATGCATGTCGCTGAGATTCCACATATAAATTATATGCAGAAGAAAGAGCGTAGAGGATAAGACGGACCCCTGAGACACACCTGCATTGACCTGCATAAACTTGGCAGCGTGACCGTCGCAAAGGATCCGAATACGACGCTTCTGCAGAAAACTTGCAATCCAGGTGCACAGTTGTTGGGGCAAGCCATAGGCTGGCAGCTTGGAAAGAAGAGACTGGTGCCAGACTCTATCGAAAGGTTGGGCTATGTCTAGGCTGATAGCCAAAGACTCGCCGTGCTTGTCTATAGTCTCACCCCAGAGGTGCGTGACGAACGCTAGAAGATGACCCGTTGATCGTTTAGCCCGAAAGCCGTATTGGCGATGATTGATCAACGAGTGATCCTCCAGGTAGCGGACAATTTGGGTGTTTATAATCCGCTCGAACACCTTGGAGAGCACCGAGGTGATAGCTATGGGTCGATAGTTGCCTGGCTTGGAATGGACCCCTTTTTGGAAATCGGTTGAACGTTCGCCTCTTTCCAAGCCTCAGGCACAGTGCCTACGGCGTAAGACGTCCGATATAGGCGTGTAAGTGTGAGAGACAACTCCGCTGCACATTTTTTGTGGATCATAGCTGGGATGCCGTCAGGTCCACTGACTTTACGAACATCGAGAGACTGCAGTATCGCACGAACGTCACGTTACCTGATACGTATATCAGGCATGGTGTTGCCGCAGTTGGCAATGTTAGGCGGCTGCGAACCGCAGTCATCGATTCGTAAGTTGCCCGCAAAGAGATTTTTAAGCAGATCTGCTGTCTCCTGCGGCCGATGAGCCAGTGATCCATTCAGATATCTCAGAGGGGGCAGCGAGGTCTGGCAAAAGTTGGACTGCACGGCTTTGGCCAGGCACCAATAGCTACGACTGTCTGTAGGATGAGCCATGAGTTCCTGGCCGAATCGTGCGACGCTCTGGCTGCTCTTAAGTATCTTGCAGACCTTTGTGGCTTGGATGAACGCTGCCTTCAGGTGATCCACGTTAGAGTCGTGGAGAGCGCGAGCCCTGGTCCAAGCGCGGTACGCTGTCTGTTTGCGTTCAACAGCATCAGCGCATTCACGACTGAACCAGGGCATTTTCCTGCCGCCGCTCGTGACATCACTGTATGGAATATAATATTCGATACCCAGGATGATTTCACCTACGACAGCAGTAGCGCTTTCTGATGGATCCCTGTTCTCAAAGCAGCGTTGAACCCAAGGGATGCATGCGAAGTACTCCCGCATTCCATCCCAGTCTGCTGACGAGTAGTGCTACAGTCGTCGTCTTGCCTCCTCGGGTAGTGGGGGCGTAACAACATCAGCTGTGGCACAAACCAGACAGTGGTCTGAGGTGCCCAGAGGAGCACGAATCGACACACTGTACCGGTTCGAGTTGCTCATCAGCAGAGAGGGCGCCTGACCTACAATGTCCGGTATCTAGGTGGGCTGGAGTACCAATTGAGACAGGTCATGCGTGAGAGCGAACGCATGGGCAGTTCGTCCCGCGTAGTCTGTTTTGGGCGAACCCAACCAGGTCTCATGGTGAGCATTAAAATCTCCCAAAAACACCAACTCAGCGTTCGGAAACCGCTCCTGCGCGTCGTCTGCCGCCTGACTTAGGTAATCGAAGAGTCGAGTTGTCTCAGCGTCTCCTGAATGGGATCGGTAGAGGCACATTTAGATTTGGCTGAAAGAGCCATGATCTACGTGTACCCAAAGGACAGAGAAGGAAGGGTCCTCTAGGCAGTGTAGACGGTGACAGCAAATATCCGTCCTAACAAACAAGTATACCCCGGCTTTCGCGAGGAAACACTCCTCTAGCACGTAGCCGGGGTATTGCAGGTAGGTCGTGTCTGCAGAATGGCGTATTTGTGTCTCCGTTAGAAAAAGCATTGACGGCCGAGCTGTCTCCAGGTGGTGATGGACGGCATTAAGGTTAGCGAAGAGTCCTCTGATGTAAGTCTCTCCGGTAATAGAGTAAATGCAAGTTAATTAAACATTATAAACGTGATAAATATATTTTAGTTACTTTTAAATAACATGTAAACATGAAAGTATTAACATCTCAAGTGCAACCTTTTTAACTGAATGACTTTATTCTTGCAATTTACACATAAAATCGTATTATTGGAAGAGCAGAAGTGTCAAGTGTGGACTTGACAACTTGACATTTTCCACTTCTTGTTAACTCTAATCATGATAAGTCACTTCAACTTATAATAGACTAATGCGCCGCCCTAGACTATTATAGTCTAAATATATGTTATCGTTACATGCACTGGCGAGACTACAACGGTTATTACATAAGGAAAACGAACGTATTGATTACGCATAACTCTTTATTTGCCCAGAAAATACAAATGAATGATTGCAAGAATATTTCCACTTAACGTCGTAGATTACAATGCTCTGTCGCTATATTATAATCTTCAGTTCTGCACAAGTTGTAACCACAAAACATCCGTCACAAAAATATATTTTTAAAATATTTTAATATTGAATATGGAACTGTAACCGCTAAATAGTTCTATTGAGAACGTTTACAACAACAGTTTATTCCTTGTAAATGCGACGAAATATTATACAAAATAAATAATAAATGCGTAGTGATTACATTTTTATTAACTATTATTAACCTCAAACATTTCTCAGAAACAATTCGAGGCGGTTGGACAATGTTACATCATAATCATTTTTACAATAGGTACGCGACGAAATAAAGAGTTTATCTGAATACTTTCAGAGTACAAAACATATTAGAAATTATAGGAAGATAGCTTGACCCTGTCTACTGCGGGTACGATCCAAACTCACACTTCGATAAAAGCCTTAGTAGAATATACTTTAACTTGGCATGAACAACAACATTTATGACTGATACGACGTCAAAAGTCTTAAAAATAATACAAAGTTGATTTTGGAAAATTACTCTCAGTCGAAGGGTCACATCAAGCGAAATTGCTTTTCGTGATACAAAATACATAATGCAAATCATATTAATATGTACATATTTAACTGGATTCAATATACAAATTGTGTATTACAAATTTTCTGTATACATTCGACATGATCACGGATGAAAAATAAAAACTTTATAGAAAAAATAAATAATAATTATACAAAATAAAATTCGCGATGTACTTTAGATAGTTTTGCGATAACACGGCGTACGTAGCTCAATATTAAACGTTTAATTCGCACTAAGTACCTATTCCCCGAACCCAATAATTCCTAGTCATTTCCCCACCTTATGAGTCGAATTAATACTACATGTATCTAAAACTCACCATCGTTAATGACAAAAGCAATGAACTGGACTAAAATAACAGCCTATTTGTAAGAGCCTATATTAAAATTGTGACTTCTATAAACGGTACTAGAAAATTGACCTTCGCTAAAAACTATGCTAATTTGCACACTGACTGTAAGGCCCGGTTGTATTTGGAGATTTCAATTATGAGCCGTATTTAGTAACAAATTGTAGCAATTTAGTACCAATTGCGGGTACTTTTGTCCCATATTTATTTTCAAATTGATGAAAATTAGTATCGATTGCGGGTAGTTGATACTAAAATGAAGTTATTTACTAACAAATTAAAACTGCATTATAGAAGTGATCTGTTGTAAATATAGTATTCAAATACTAAACTTTGTACATCTCTAGATTTGGTGGAAAATCATAACGCATAACTATATTAATTACGGGCCAATATGAAACTGGTTTGATACAAATACGACCCAAACTGTAGGTTTAACGCGGGCCTGTATACCATATAAAGGTCAATTAGCGGACAGTTAAAGGGCAATTAATTATCTATGCTAATTTTAGTAATCGTGAAGTTAGAATATCGCTATTTAGCGTTCGTTCGTTTATCCAAGCTTTCGTGTACTTTAATTAACGGATAAAACGATTCTAATTCATAATCCATCACACGTTTGTGATTGTCGATGACGCGACGTCGACGTCAACGTGAACGCAATTGGACATTAAATAGACGCCTTATATTATAATTTGTATGCGTCCAATATCAGCGTCCTTCTAAATCTAATTAAGTCTATGTTCACAACGACCGCGTTTACGTTACGTAAATACCATCGCTTGTAGAGGCTTTCACGCGACAACGTTAACGTTTGATGAGTGGAAGCGTTGATTTGAACTCTCATTCGCCCGTACACCAGTGGCGACTGGCGCGTTTCGTTTCGAACACATATTCTTTGTTACAGCTCAATAATACGATGTAAGAAAGAATTTGTGTTAAATAATGTAAATTTAGTTCTTATGTACACACTAAACGCGCCCAAAACTGTCGTTTAAACCGAAACTTTTCATTAATATTGCTTATTCCACTATCAGGAATTACATTAATACACTTTGTGCACTTGTTTGACAAGCATATCAAAGTATTACACCTACGCACCGCACGTTATACGGTTCACACGAAGCGCAAAACATCGTATTAACATTTACAAAGTGTAGGTATAGGTAAAACTATCCCTTTAAAAATAAATTATTAAAAAAAACTCACTTAGTTTTTTTTTCATTAAGTAATAAATACGACATGATAACAACAAATTAGAGCTTTTATACAGGTCTTGTTGAAACAATCATTTAGGAAAGTGTTTTATCTTTATGAACGAAACATGTACTGTCCTCTTAAATAATAACTCTCACACATTGCTATATACTGGGAATGTATCTTCCATAATTAATATTACATTTGAACAGTAAAAAAATCTTATAATTAATCAGGGTCCCTTTGAAATCACATTCCAAGGAATAAATCCGTAGACTTCAACTTAATAATCTCTTAACTAAACTATGAGACCCCGCTATAAAATTATATAAAGTATGTACTTGTTTACATAATGGCTTCTCTTGTATTATTTCCCTATATTTTTTGTATTTCCTTTATACTAAAAATATGATTTACAATAAACCTTTTACAATTATCAAACAGCATCGAAATCGCTTCGATAAGTTCGATATTCAAATAAAATTACAAAACCTAATAATAGTTTATAGTTTTTGTAGTTTATAGTCAATATTATTGTGTTGCCAGCGTACGAACGGCTTTAAACATGACGTCACACGTTATTTTTCATACTGTACACTTGTAATGATCACGATTGTGAATTATTTGCGTTCGCACGTTCCAATTCGATGCAGCATTCATCCGCAGTCACACATCCTAAATCATCGATACACAGATCCCATATAAAAGCGTGTATTTGACACCATGAGAACGCCGCCTAATTCAACGGAGTACGCTAACCTATTGTGACGACCATCATACACTGAAACGACCATTTAAAAATAGTTTTATTGTTAAAAACTGTAAAGAAGTTTCCTATGTACTTTGATGTTATTTACTATAATAAAATTCCTGATGTTTTAAATATGCACTAATTGTTTCTATAAAAATATTTCAAACCCATAACAGGTTTAAAACATAAATTACCAACATTGCTATTTATTCTAGTTTTGTTAAAAAGCATCTTACGCTTACTAGGGTACTAAAACTAAGCGATTCTGAGAGTCGTCACAAGAGGGTAGTTTAACAAAAGCCATGTACCGTCCGCAAACAAACAGTCTAGCGTGGAATGTAACTCGGCGACGCCTCCAGAGTCGCTTGGCCACGATTGGACTTCACCACCGATTCATAGACCCGTCTCTATTATGCAACATTATTGTAATTCGTAAGTTGAGCATGTATATATTAAATATGACGGTAGTGACGTCACATGCCTGTGTTCGAACATAGAGACTGTGACGTCACTATCCGTTATTTTTAAAAGCATTGGTATTAAATATAGAATTGGTAGCTCCCATTCGCTGTATCACCCGTGTATTTTAAGAACGAATGGAAGACTGCATTAGAATCGACAATTGAGCCCAATCGTGACCAAATAAATAACAGCCATAACCTCTACAATATAACTAGCACATATCACATTGTGACGTCGACTAGTGAGCGACAACGCCGTTCCTTTGTCGTGGGTAACCGTTGGTAAAGTTTACTTTTTTTGTGGGGACATCAGGGATAGGTTCGATTTTAGCTTTCTTATTCGTTTTAGGGGATAAGTAGGCTTTGTAGAAGAACTGTGCGAATAGTACGAAATAGGAGAAATACATGGCCATAGATAGCTTGATGTTTATTTGGCTGATGTGACACGAGGTTGGAGTGGCAGAGGCCATGTAGTTGTGTGCCCAGATGTTGATCGCGCAGCCGACGATCATCTGCGTCAGTTGAAGGACCGTAATCGTCATCGCCAGGAACCTTGGTGGGTACTTGCCCATGCTCACCAGGGCGAAGTATGAGTACATGACACTGGAAAAGAAAAACATATGTGTTATAAATATGTGATGGAAGTCTCCAAGTCTCCACTTCTGAGGTTTAAAAGTATTATGCGTCTTAATTCTTTACTTGTATTTTATATTTATCAAGGTGGTTGAGTGCAATTATGTAGTTCATTATCGTCCGCATAAGAACGAAAGAAAGTATCTTAAATAAGCCTGCATATGTCTGACAGTTCAAGTGTACCAATCCACGCTAAGCAAGTGTGATAGACGATGACACAAACCTTCTCATTATAAGAAAGTAAAATAGTTAAAATTATATTAATTTAGGTCGCATAGTAACACTTATGAAAGTTAAACTTAAAATAGCTCACTGAAATATTTAGGGTAAGTATATGTTAGGTTCAGCTATGGGGCTGAGTGACGCTCTGTGCCTGGAAGAGAGCGTTTAGAAACAGATATTATGTTATTATATTACATTATGTAGCATATATGCCAATTAGTCGCTTTCTTAAAACATCTTGACGGAAATGAATTTTAATATACCGGTCATTTGTGAAATATGTATGTATATGTGTAACAGTTAGAGGTATATTATGGGTATTGTATTTATGTACCGGGCATTAAATTTAAAAATATAATTTTCTTTACGAATTATTGTTTATGAAAAAATCCGTAACAAGTAGGAGTGATACTCAAATCTCCGGAATTCTATGAACCCTACGTTCACTGTATAATCATGTGATTAAACTAGAAACAAGCTAGTATACTTTCTGTTAACGTATATTTACACATATGTATCTATGCTCTGAATTAGTAATAATAATAATATTCTACACATACAACACCGCCCAAACTAAGCAGAGCTTGTAGTAGGGGTACTAGACAATGGATAAACATACATTTATACTTTTGTTTTTAAATACTTGTATATATTATACATAGAAACACCCAGACCAAGTCAAACATCCATGTTCATGCACACAAATGTTTGACTTGTGCGGTCAAAGGCGTGGCAGTTGGTTACACTAACCACTACGCCATCGAGGCTGACGATAGTATAACGATGATGCTAAGTTTACATCAATTGATTGCTCGTATGAGTTGCAATAGGCAGATGTCGTTTTAATTAAACTACATAGAGGACTCTAGTAAGACAAAGTCCAGTGTTACGATAATGAACAGTATCGAAGTGGCAGAAAGGCCATACCTGCTGTCTTGAGCAGTCTATATTTTCTTCGTCAGGATATTCTGGTGTCAACTTGAGGCTTTTTATCCCGATATACGTTTACTTAGAATTTACTTGGGCGAATCCACATATTTAATAAAAGATAAGTTTTTAGTTACAGAAAATATAAACGGCTGATGATGAAAGTTATGTAAATTTAGTCTCAGCATGACGTAACCTAATGTAAATCAATGTTAATATGGTAATACATTTCTTAACAGGTGTTTTACATGCATATTTCACCTGATTTACATTATGTTCAGCCACAGAAGGAATTTACCGTATAGTGCACTTGTCGAGGCTCTACGCTGTAACTGAGAATGTTTTAACACAAAACACGCCAATACCACTTTGAACGTTACATAATTGCTTCATTTATAAACTTTACTAAATTTTGCCCGCGGCTTAGCTTGCGTTTATGTAGATTTTGTAGATTTTGGTAATATCTACATAAACGCGAGATTCTGGATGAAAGGTACTCTATGTTTTTTTCTGACATCCCTGACAAAGTGTATGCAAAATTTCATGATGATCGGTTGCGTAGGTAAGGCGTGAAAGCATAACAAACAAACAAACTTACATTCACATTTATAATTTTAGTTAGGATTGCACTGTTTATAAAGTAATAATTTGTCACAATTTTTCAGCACCTATACATACCGAAGCAATTTAAATTTTTTTTTCGCTGTTATGCTTCTAACTAAATGTTCACCAATTTCATCGCAATCTGATGAAATATATATTACAATTATTATGTTATAGGCAAACAAACTGACATTTATTTTAACATACTTACATATGTATAAATGATGTTATTGAAAATAGTTTAAATATTGTCTTTGGCTTTGACCTGTTCCATTAGGTATATTATAATATTTAAAAGTTGTTCCACACGTTCAAGTTAACATATAAAAACAACTCATAGTTAACCTTGGCCTATTACATGCATAATAATATTGTTACATAAGACTCTGGCATATAATATTGTGCATAACTAACTATTATTATAAATTGGAAGCAGGTTTCTTACGGGAGCAAGAAATGCAGTTAATGTGATATTTTTATTTGATAATGTCTAGTATGATTTGGACATTTTCGAACAGGACCGATAGGGGATATCTTTGAACAAAGTGGTTTTTGCCCAGCAATGAGAGATATGAAAAAGCTAAGAGGTAAAGTCTAGTAAATTTAAAACATTGTACATACAAACATAAGGCACCCAGACTTACCATGCCATGCGATATGTATATCGCATGGCATATGAGATCGGCATCACACTCACATTTCTCTAGATCTATAGGTCTCTAATAATGGGGTTTGTCTAATCTCGTATAGCAGGCACAGTTCCCAGTCTTTATGTTGTTTAATTCATCCATCAGCATAAGGACGCCGGCATCCAAACATAACGTTATTATTATTTTGTCTCAATATGGTTAAGCTGACAGAATAAAGGCATCGAATCCAGGACCTTATCATTGGCAGTCACTCTTACTTACGACTTAAAACGCAACAGTCAACACAGACGACCACTTCCAATAGTTACAAGATTGCTGTTACGGTACAATTTGTTTGCAAGCCCTAGACTGCTCACAAAACGGTTTTAAATAGCGCCTCATAGACTAGTTATAGTTAAATAAGAATAATTGAGACTGAGACAATTGTACGCGTTTTAAATAGAACAATTTTCTGTTACTAAACCCCTCGTGTTATACGAAACGACACTAAAGGTTTAATTACGTATATGGTAGTCTACAACTACCTTATACGTAATTAAACCATTTAGAATACTTTCTGTGTCGCAGGAGACTTTGCAAATATGCAAACGACGGATACAAAGAAGACCCAGAATCGGAAAAAATTGGACCGTTTTGTGCAGAAATGATCCAGGGGTTCTTTTTTAATTTATCTATAAGTATGAAGTTCTTTTGAATAAACATCAAGTAATGCAAAAATCTATATTCAATTCTTTATAAAACTATATGCCTAACATGATGTAGTAGGATAACAGTCACAAGAAAAATTGAACTTACATATGTTTCAAATCAGCATAACTTTTATTTATGTTTTTGTGGATTGGATCATTTCTGCAGAACACGGTCCAATTGTGGATCATACTAATTTTTGCCACGTGTGGGATCGAATCCACAACACGATGCGCGGCGGTCGTTGCGTGACGACCACTTAAACCACTCCGCTATGAGTGCAGTCAGTATATATCAAAAAGTCACTATGTATTAGATAGTTAAGTCGTTATAGTTATATATAATAGTTTATATTTTTGGTCACATTCGTTTTTGAAATAAACTTCAATTTAGTCACAACAGATGATACGCGAGGCGAGCAGCAACGTCTTTTTTTGTTGATTGCATCACTTGCATAAATATTTTAATGAATATACCTAGATTACTATATTATGTATATACAATATAACTAGATACAACCGATTTTAATAATATTATCTCTGCTTAATCGATAATTGCTAAAACGAGAAATTAAATTATATTCAACCATAGAAAATGGAAAGCTGTTTTTCATTTGTGTATCATGATTTACTTTTTTATCGGTGATTTAAGTGGAAAATTGGCAATTTATATTTAAATAGTATAACAAAATATAATATCAGACTGCACGGATGGCGGAGTGGAATAAGTGGTCGCCTCAACACTGCCGCCGCGCTGAGTGTTGTGGGTTCGATCCCTGCACAGGACAAAAATTTGTGTGATCTACAAATGGTTGTTCCGAGTCTGAGTGTTCTTTGTGTCCGTTGTTTGAAAGTTTGTAAAGTCCCCCGCGGCACAGGAATTGTTCCTAGTGCGGCAGTTGTCTTTAAAACTATAGCCAGCAAAATGTGTGTTATACACTTCTGGATGAATCTTTACTGACCTCTTTGGAAAGATAGGCTTTATTGAGACTATGTATGAACGAGTATTAAAAGGATTTGGCCGCCACATTAACTAAATATAGCTAGAAAATTTACAAATCCGCGATTATTATCATTCACGGATGAGTAGTTATGAACTGCGAGATTAATTATCATCTATTTATTTATACATCTATTCTGCTATAAACCTCAACAACGATTTGAATTTCTTCTTATAATTACTGTGTACATCTTTCAAATCGTAGGAGGTTTCAACAAATCCATCTCATCATATTTGTTTAAACCCTGGATTGAAAGAGCCTACATCCTAGAGTGACACCTTCGCCACTTAAACATACAATTGAGTCATAAGTCACACTCGAGCATGCGAGCCCTGCAGTACTGTTAGTCGTACTGCTACGTTGAGTGAGACGATAAATTGGCAGGAGAGTAAATTGTAACCGGGTATTAGTAAACGTTAATAGAACGCGTCTGTACGCGGTCAAAGAAACCAATATATCACAGAAGATGAGTCTTGCAAAGACCTATGTCCACCAGCAATCGACTTAAAATATTAGAAAGACCAAAGTTAAAAAGTTAAACGAGATTGCCATAGTACTGGTCGAATTATTCCGTGCGTCGTACAAACATTGGTTCCGTGCAGATGTAGAACAAGAGTCACGCGATATTTCACGTCGTTTCAAAACCTGTGACAACTTCCCCTTTCTTAATGCCATCTAAACAGGCCTAAAGCCGATTTTAAATCTCAGTAATATTATGAAGGAGAAAACGTATTTGTTTTCTTCCCAAAATTGCCTTCTCGATCTGTACTATAAGATTACGCCGTTTGTGAGGTAATAATCGCAAAGCAACTCGGTCTAAAGTTTTTTTTTGACATTGTTAATAGTAGCACTGAGTCTAGGAGTAAACCCGGTAGATAGCTATGATCTGACTGATGACTATAACATGGGTTTAGAAACATAACTGTTGAATTGTAGGTGTAATATACCTCAATCCCTTCTGTGATATGCAGGCATAAGACTACGTGTGTATCCTGCTAATATTATAAATGCGAACGTGAGTTTGCTTTTTACGTTTATACGCCTGAACTACTTGACCAATCATTATGTAATTTCCCATACACGATGTCAGGGTAACAAAAAAGGACATAGGGTACCTTTCATCCAGAATAAAGTACTATTGCGAGCGATGCCGCGGGCAATATCTGGTGTACAATAAAGGAGCGAAGAACCTCAGTAATTGCTCACTGACGTAAGTATAAACGCAAGGGCGGTAATCAAACTTTTGTCCTTGGGCATATATTTTAAGCAACAAATGTATAGAAAATAATGTACTGTTTTGTTAGAAGGCGCTTGATATTTTGATTTTCATTTTCTCTACTAGACGCATGCCTCACAAACACCAGACTTAAGATAGACACAAAGATTGTAGGTACTTATGCCGATCCATTGTCTGCGTTTTTTATTCATTGTGAAATATATCGTTCAATTTAGATTTAATCGACATTATTGGAACGCAACGGGACACCCATATCTCAGTTAATAGTCTCGCCGATGTGGGACAATCCCAAATTGCAAATGGCGCCTGGCACCGACGAGTTACAACTAAGCAAGGACTTTCTTGTTTTTTTAACAGAATATACTTATTTTATAATGTGTTTAATACTGATGTGGCCAAAGTACGAATACGTACGTACGTGCAGTATTTTATGTAGTAGTATTGCTACTTGCTTACTTGGTATATGTAGTAGCGCTATACTGCGAGATTAGTTCCTTTTTCTATCATTTATCTACATTACCCGCACTACTAATAATTTTTGGTCGTCGGGGACTTTACAAACATTCGAACAACAGCCACAGAGAGCACTTAGATTTGCAACAGCTATTTGTTTAAGTTGTTGTTGTTAATCACACATTTTTTTGACACGTGTGGGGCTCGAAACCGCAACACTTAGCGCACTGGTAGTGGAAAATAAATTCTATGATCCGCAAATAGTTTGTTTTGAGTTCAGTAATCTACTACTAGACTCGAAACATTTATCTGCGGATTATTACTAAGAAGGAGCGCCACGACACGTTTTTGAAAACACATGCACACGTAAACTCATTTCTGTATCCTAACGGAATAGACAGAGCCTAGGGTTTGACGCTTGCTATAATCACAAAATGTGTCACTTGCTGTACGTTCTACATGTATTCTTATCGGGATAGTGTGCCTCGCATATTCAGGTAATATTTGATTTGATCGCAATGCAAATTTTATATTACGTTTTTGGGATACTTTTCTTTATCAGTCGCTACATCATCTACTTACTCAAAAGCCTTGCCGCCTTAGTAACATGCGATCGAATAATCAATATCACAAATCTATTATTACATATGTTATCAAAATACATAATGCATGCAGGATTGTTAGATATAACAGCTTGAACTTCAACCGACGTATTCTATTACAGGCTGGCTATAAAAACTTTTCTCATGAATGTCAATTTTACAACTTAGGGCTTTGTGTATCCGTAGAAAGTTTGTCAAAACAATATTAGAGCTGGATGGAACGTTTTACGTAATCCTTTAGTACGAGCTACAGCCGAAGGGCATGATCACAAAAAGCACTTTGGTGAAACGTTAAAGTAATATTTGAATTACTGACAGGTTCGAAAGTGGGTTAATCATCGAGAGTAACAAAACGTATTTAAAACTGGTTTTTGTCCGCAGCTTTGCCTTCGTGAATCCCACTGGAACTCATACTGGGGTAAAAGTCTATGTCCTTCGGCAGGGCACAACCTATCTCGTTGCCAAATTTCATTAAGATTTGTTCAGACTCAGACATTTAGTCGTGACAAGATAACAAATCACAAAGTTACTTTCGCGTCTATATTTTTGTATGAATGACCATAAGGTTACTTGCTGTGCTGACAATTTATAGACATAACAAAGTAATTTTCTTTTAAAACTAGTGCAGTCAGTCTGGGCCTGTCGGTCGGCTAAAGTCGAATCTTATACTGTTAACTGTTTCTAGAGCCCTTGTCTCTGCTACCTAGCATTTAAGTTTATATTTATTTTAAGTGGTCGCACAGCTACTAAGCCAAATATTATGGATTGTTGGGTTAATTGTGGGATCTATTAATTATTGTTTTGTTCTGAGTCAGGGTGTACTTTGTGTCCGTTAGTTATATGTTTGTAAAGTCCTTTGCGAAACACTTAAATCCTAGTGCAGGATTCGTAAATTAAAGTAAAAGCACTGATGATACAAAGCTAAACAATTTTATTTTGCGAACTTTCGTTATTTTTATTTGCCCACGACTAGGCATGGAGTAGGACACAGATTTCATTTGGCTAGAACAGATCCACCAAGAGAAGCACCAACGCCACTGCTGACCAATAGTGGTCAGATAAAAGTCATCGATATTAGAGTAGAAAACCAGAAGACTTACCTATGCACACAATAGTTCATAACGACGAACCAGCGCGCTGAGGAAGTGTACTCCGTGAAGGAATACCAGGTGTATAGTAGGACGGTAATGTGGTGGTACCAGTGCAGGAAGATTAGAGGTTTCTTGCGCAGAACGATGAACACCGTGTCACCTAACTCCGGCAACTTCGATAGGACAAACATCCATGTCCAAAAGCCGGACACTTTGTCTTGTTCGATGAAACTGAAAATTAAAGAAAAGAAATGTGTTATTGACTGCCTATTTTCATACAATTGTTTAATATACTGCTCGTCATAACAAAAAATAGGTATCCAATACGTTTTTCTAATCTAAAAGATGGACTAATTAAAATCACTTATTTTAACCCTATCATCATGCTATGATACCTATTCTGCATTTAATACTGACGTTTGAATTGTTAAGTCGAACCTATGCATAACGTCACTTTATATTTTCATGAATAGTTTCAAACAGTATATTTGGAAATGTGAGACGTGCGATAACGCAAGAACCATTGGAATTTTGGATATAGGCGTGGAATGCAAGTGGGCGAGTAGTTTGAGCTAAATGAATAACGGAAGCAAGTGGCGAGAGAGATGATTTCATAGCAAAACTAGCATTTGAAACGTCTACGCTAATCTTATGGATTAAAACGAAATATAAGTGCTTTTATTTTTAATGACAACATTTTTGAACTGTCATTTGGGATTATAATAATAACGATTTTATCTTGCGTGGCATAGACGCATAGAGATAAGATAGAATATACTCATGTTTCTTTATACCTCCACTCATACCTACATAGGGTTGCCATAAATGTCAAAACGAAAATATAGGTGATTCCATTTATCAAAAAAGTTAACGTATCTTATATTATCATATTTATTTTTTAAGTGCACTTGTTTGACCGAATTATGTGCGCATGGTTATACGATAACAAACGGAAATTTCATGAGTGTTGCAGCTGTCTAGCTAAAATATAGTTGAATTGTCTACTTTATATCTTTCAAAGGTATATAGTACCCCAGAATATAGTAAAATACTACTATATATGGTGTTTGTGGCAACCCTAATAAAATTACTACATTTCGTCAGCTATGTACCTAATTCGTCAAAATATCTGTCAACAGCAGGTTTTTTTTTAATTAGGCAATAAAATCACCGTAAAAATCCTTTACATCGAAAGATTAATACAGACACAATGTATGATCATTATCGAGGGTAATGTACTGTGTAAAATCGCGGAGCGGTTTTTTACGTACGTGGTTGATAACAATACATCGCGTGTTGAAGAATGTGCGTCGACACGCGAGCTTAGGGGAATATAGTCGTCGATGAAGATGCTAATTTATGTCTATTTTGTGGAGAATTTACTAGAATCATGGTAATTGAAGCTAATTTTGTGGAGCGATCTGGTTTCACGCTAATTGAGTTTTACGTTGAGTAGTGTGCGTGGTTGAGGTACAAATTAGCTGGACTCAGATGACCGGCTTAATAAAGCGCGCGGACACAGACGCACTCACACATACGCGTACAGCGACTGAGAGTCAATTTGGTCAAACGTTAATTACTGCGTTCATCCAACTAGATTCAAAATTGTTATATTGCGAGTGTGTCGGGTGGCTTACGTTTTATTGAGCCAACGTATCCCTGTTATTTGTGATTCTATTATGGAGATAATAAAAAATGTCTAGCATCTATTTTCCAATTTTAAATACTTTCAATTCACTGTTTCGTTGTCACACACGCACATCTATTAATGCTTTCGATTTTCTATAGTAATATAAAATAGAATATAGCATTTAAATAATAAGTTAGCAGGTACATTGAAATGGATTACGTGTTCCGGTAATACCACGAAACAGGCCTGACCCAGTGTGGAGTTTATTAGTAATTTTCCTTATTCTTATAACAGTTACATGTAATTATTAATATGTATTCATACTAAGCCTAAGTAGAATTATAAGGCAATGTGAAATGTGATTTCTCTTTTTGGTAAATAAATTAATGTTTAAAATTTGATCGGAAATCACTGTACGATTGCGTCTTTTTGTAAATGCTTCTGTTGTATTGACCTGGTCATCGGTATCTATCTATTTTATGGCTACATATGTTGAGAGAAGGTATTTTAAGTAGATCTCTGACAGAATTTGTATAGCGTAGGAAGATCGATAGCAGGATTGTTCGGTATATTATATACCATAAAAATGGTTTTAAATTTGGTTCAGATTGGCTAATAATTATGAGTGTATAAAGAAAAATTGTCTATTAATTTATTTGAAATTCTGGACACTTGCATTTGCGTAAATTGGTGCACTTTATGTCGAGGGCATTTCATACCAGTTAGCGATTGTCACAATTGTATTCGACAGATATTAGAATACATTTATGCACTACGTAATACCTACTTTGCATGGTCAAGGATGCAATGTCCATAACGTATACTTATTGGTGTCAGTACATTTAGTTATAATTCTAATATAATATGTAATTGTACACACCAGTGACCGTGAATAGAAGTAGGTGCATCATTGAAGTTAAGTACTGGCAATCTATAAATAAATACACTCAGATACTAATAGAAAAAATATCATTATATAAGGCATGCACTTCTATACTAGTATTATAAAATTTATGGAAAACATTGTTTGGCATGATTTAACACAAAAACAAATCGACCTATTTTAAAAATTTTTCACTGTTAGGAAGCTGTATCTATTATCACCATCACATAAGCTAGATTTTATTTACAAAACTACTGTTACACTTAGCCTAACCTACTTTTACGCGAGCAAAGCCGCAAGCAAAAGCTTGTATCTATATATATAAAACACTTCCGTTACTGAGTGACTAACAGACAACGCACAGCCGAAACTACTGAACGTAAGAAGCTGAAATTTGGCATGTATGTTCTTTGGAGAGTGTAGAGGAGCACTAAGAGAGGATTTTTGGAAATTCCACTCTGAAGGGGGTGAAAGGGGTGAAACCCGATATTCACACGGGAACGGGACTTACGCGGGTGAAACTGCGGGAAAACTACTATTATTATATAAAGCACAAATAAATAGACACTTACAGGCCATAACCTACAGCCTCTATTCCCTAAAGACAAGGCAGCGATGTAGTAAACAGGCATGTCATTGCCGTAGCCTATTGCCGTAAATCGGGCACTGTGTTGGACTTCCTGCCACTATTGTGAATTTCTTTACAGAAAAAACCAATAACACTGCTCATAGCGGGAATCGAAATCGAGGCAGAAAGAAACTAACATAAAGTGAAAAATTATTATTATTGGTGCGGTAGTTTCAGAGTTGCACACCTACGTATAAACAAACAAAATATCTTTATATATATAATTCTACTGTACGTGTGTATGTTACTGAACTCCTCTTAAAAGGCTGGACGGATATTGATAAAAAAAATTGTGTGTTCATGTGGATTCGAGGATGATTTAGATTTGGGTCTTTTTTTTCTTGTAACAGGACGTCTGTCGGGACAGCTAGTACCTCTATATAATATTAGCATAGAAGATGCCGTCACGTTTAAAGCGTAATAATGTTATTTATATACGCTCGTTTTAACTTGCCTTGTTGGCATTAATAAAGCTTGATAACATCTAGTTAACCTAATCTAATGCTCTAGAACTACGTACACACGGCTACACATCAAGTTAGACACCCTATATACGCACAACGTACGTATATAGGGTGCAACGTACAAAATAGAGAACTGTCGAAAAGGGACAGTGCATAGTGGTGTCGATTTAACGGTAAGGACGTAACAAAAATATAACGCACTCTCTCGCACGATTCGCAGCGTTCAACTTCTAATAGTTCAAAGTCCAAACAGTCTAGGTTGATGCGTCGCTGTGTGTACTTGAGCTTGTAAATCCTTACTAAAACTATAAATGCAAATGTGAGTTTGTTTGTTATGCTTTCATGCCTTAACTACTCAATCGATCAATATGAAATTTTGCATACACGTTGTCTGGGATACAGAAAAGGATATAGGACACCTTTCACCCAGAATATAAGTACTTTCGAAATTTTTGAGAAATTTATTGACATAATCTACATTAACTCGAGCATAGCCTCGGAAAAAATCTAGTAGAACTTTAAAACGTATGGCGCAGTGATTCTATTAGTCACTTTACGACTACCAGAGCGTTGAGTGTCGTGGATTTGATTGTGGACTCGGGACTAGTTTGTGTGGTCAGCAAATAGTTGTGCCGAATCTGGTTGTATTATTGTTTGAGTGTTTGTATAGTCCATCGCGGAACAAGACTTATAACGAGCGCGGAAACTTGTCTCTAAGAAGTATACATATTATGTAGCTGTATATTTCCATTGATGACGTTAAAGTTTAATTGATCATACAGCAGCTACTGAAGCAATGGAGCAAATATTTACGCTATCAAGAGATTGTTGTTCCGCGTCTGGTTGTTTAACCTTAAAATTATGATGTTTGGCACCCACTGCGGTAAATCGAGTACTCTTCTTAGTAGATGCTTTTATAGTGAAAAAGATTATAATTTAATATGCATATTATTTTTTTAATGGTGAATTGTTTAGTAGTTTTTATTTATAAGACATGACAGCGTTAATTATATAGGTAATATGACACCGTTAGAATATATTAATATTATAAAGCTAAAGAGTTTGTTTGTTTGGTGGCACGCACTAATCTCAGAAAATACTGGTTCGAATTAAAAAATATTTTAGTGTTAGATAGCCCATTTATCGAGGAAGGCTATAGGCTATATAACATCACGCTACGACTAATAGGAGCAAAGCATCGATGAAAAGTGCTGCAAAAACGGGGAAAATTCTCTTATGTGAAGCAGACGAAATTGCGCGGGTCAGGTAGTTATACAATACTAGCGGTCGCTAATTTTAAGTTTGATAGTTATTAAGGTTTTATTATCAAGAACTAAGTATATCATTATAATCACATTTCATTTAGATTTCGATCTATCCAAGTTAATTTACCTATGTTTACAAACAAATTATTATTAACTTCACTATACTCTTTAATTGACGATATTCCTAAGCTTGCTACTTTGTTATATTTCTTCTAACAAACCTTCTTTTTCATTATTACATATAAATATGTAAATATATTATAATATAAATAGTATATATCATTCCAATCCGACCAAAGGTTGCCTGTAAGATATTGCTGATATATGACATAATATATTGATACATGTTACCATAGTTACGAAGATTAGTAAGTACTACATCGGCCGAACAATACCGAAATACTACGAACGCGATTCGACTGCATGTGTCAAATGCATGGTTGTGTGCGTGTAGTGTTTTTTCATTAATTTAATGTATTTCTAATGCAAATTTTATATAAATATTAGGATTCGCCCCTCCTCCATATAAACCTTAACTGTGCCAAATGTAATACTTCTCCGTCCGCGCAATTTTCGTAAAAATGGTTACAAAGTTTTTGCTTCACGTATTAATATTTTTCTTATACTTTCCTGTATATATTGTCTTTAGAGGCACATACAGTATTAATAAAGAAATGCTTATGTATTTAATTTAGAAAGTTATTAATTTTAGCAGACAAGCATAGTCTCACGTCCAGGCAGATGTAATAAACTCACCTACATTTCGCCAGGTATCGCTTTTAAGGTCCTACAAGGCCAGTAGGGCAGAGGTCCAGGCTCCGTAGCGCTACAAAACGTCTTAACAGAAAAACTCAATAAGACTGCCGATATGGAGATTAAACCCAAAACCTCTTACACAGTCGTTTTATTGACCTGTACCACCTAGGCAGTTTTTTATAACCATCACTGCCTCGTTGTCACCGTGAAATAAATTTGCTTTGTACCCAAATTTACATGTTCTTGGCATTTGGAGTAGCAGAACGGAGTCGGGATGAACCGGCAGATGTCGTTGTAATTTTGGCATAGAAAACCTATCCCCAATCTTCCATACACGGGCGCATAGGTCAAGCTTCAAATTTTTGTCGTTTAAGCTCAACAAGTGCTACAACGGCTCAGCGATACATTTATACTATCTATATATACTAATATAATATAGAGAAAAGATTTCATTTTCTGTTTGTTTGTTCTTAAGGATTTGACTCAGAAAATACGCAACTGATTTAAAAAAAACAATTTACTTTTAGATAGGACCGAGTAACATAGGCTATACTTTATTTAAAAAAAGAACTGTAGGTAACAAAACCTAACCTAACCTACTTTTACGTGGCAAAGCCGCGAGCAAAAGCTAGTCCTAACTAATATTATAAATGTGAATGTGAGTCTGTTTGTTCGTTACGGTTTTATAACTTAACTACTCAACTGATCATCATGAAATTTTGTATACACGTTGTCAGGGCTACAGAGGAGGACAAGGTCAATTCGTCCAGAAAAAAGTACTGTACCCGAGGCATGGAAATTTACTGACAAAATAACGCAAGCGAAGCCGCCGGCATAACCTAGTGTCCTATAAAATAAAATATCCTGGATGCCAGCTCATTCAAACAATACCTACTCTTTAACTGGTAACAATACATAGGTGTGTCATGCGTTCACATACCACAAATGCGTCTATTAGTACACAGACAAAACCGGGTTAATAAAAGCCTAGTATTCGATGCGTAGTCATGGCATTCGGCGCAACGAATCATTTTCCATATTACATAACAAAGACTTTCTATTTCCAATGGCTGACCGTCTGCGGTATACGTCCGACTCTGATGTAATGTCTGCCGTAAAAATGTTTACTTGGTCTTGTGACCGTGTTCTCATATCTGACAGGTGGAAGAGGAAGAATATTTACGTAATGCCAACATATTGAACTAATATGCGTTGCGTTGTTATGAATAGATGTAAATTTGTTATCATGTGTTTAGCTCGTATTTTCTTATTAGATTTTGGCGGCCGTAAATGTAAGTTAGGTTAGCTTTGTAACAGTCCCCGGCGGTAGTCACACGCACGGCCCCGCCGGCCCTGGTTATGTCGAGGAACACCTTGGTAAGTTTAGCCAGTATTACCGCGACCATCATTCCCCCTTAAGATCGACATAACCTCACCGTCGCCCAGCGGAGAGGAATGCGTCAATGCATTCGCCCACGAAAAAAAAAAAGGTTTGCAACAGTAATTTTTTCTGGATGAAAGGTACCCTATATCCTATTCTATACTCCCGACAATGTATATGCAAAATTTCATGTTGATCGATCAAGTAGCTTGAAAGCCTAACAAACAAACAAACTCACATTCGTATTTAAGTAAGGATATGATGCAGCGGTAGTGAATACGACTGCTGTAAACTAGGTTTCGGGTCCAAATTCAGAATCGGACAGTGTTACTAACCTAACCTACATTTACGCGATCGAAGCCGCGGGCAAATTGTAGTTTGAATATAATATATTTCCTTCTTCCTTGAATCCTGGGTCCTTTAAGCGGGGCGTGAAAAAGCACCTTCTCAGGCCGTCAAAGTAGAGACCTCAACATCGCCTCGGCTGCTATAAGCACGGTGTGGAGGCCACTGCTCTTAGACCACACGACTGCTTATCATCAGGCGGAGAGAGGTGATATTGACGAGCAAAATAAAAAAAATAAAAAATTCGCATGCATGTAAGAAATTCTCAGTAGCAGTACGGAGCCTAGAATTGTGCTCCATAGACGGCAATTGTCTCGCCTCTTATAACGAAGAAAATAAATCCACACTTGGGGAAATAGCTTTGATATACAAAAATTATATAAATATATGAGATATAGGCGTGAGACTATGTATGTCCGAACATCCTAACTAATATTATACATGTGAATGGGGGAGTTTGTGTTTGTTACGCTTACACGAGTAACTACTAGTCCGATCATCATGAAATTTCGCATACACTTTGTCAGGGTAACAGAAAAGGACATAGGGTACATTTCATCCAAAAAAATTACTGTTTGTAACCGAACCTAATGTAGACTTACGCGAGCAACGCCGCGGGCAAAATTTAGTCTGCTTATAAATTACATTCTATCCTAGTCTAGTTGATGTCTATGTGTATTGTCTACATGAGTTAATAAAAAAGAAACAACAAATCTGTTCGCACGGCGCGGTTGATTTGATTTTGTCACGAATCAGTGCACTTGAACGAATCTCCGATCCCATGTGAGAAATAAAATTAGACTACAGAAATAAATATAGAAGCTAAATGGTGTCTTCCTTTCAATATTCCAATTGGATTACGCAATTTCTTTTGATGTGAAAGAATTCGCTCCTCCGCTCTTTTCATCTTCGACACGTATACATACGAGTATTATATTTATACTCATTTGAATCAAAGTCTAATCAGTCTGGAAAAAGGCCAGCTTAAGAGTATCTGAAAATCAAAGAGTACGCATACAAAATACGGTGACTGAAACGCGAAATATACATTGATACATACTGTCTCACGCCTCGCTCCCGGAAGGGTAATACATCCTCATTTCGTCAACTATTAGTATATATCGCATTATTGCGAACCTATTGTCGTCTATAGGGCTCAGTTTCAGAATTCTTATTACTGAGAATTTCTTGATAGTATTTCTTTGCCCAACTATGAAATGGAAAATTGCTTTTAGTCTCATAGCTAAACAGGTTCTGCATTTCATCTCATGACACATACATTAAATCACACCACACACACGTCTACAGGTGTGATTTTCTGTATAATTATACAATCATGCTATTAACCAATTAAAAATAAACATCAAAGCAATTACAAGATTGCACATGCTAACTTAATCGTGTCATGATAAATAGTTTGTTATAATATTAATTAATATCCAAATACTAGCTAACCCGGCAAACGTTGTTCTGCTGGATAGGAACGCCCTAATCACCTAGTGGTATGAAATATATATTACGACCTATTCTCATACCTACCAAATATACATAAAAAAAATCATAAAAATGAGTCAAGCCGTTTCGGAGGAGTGCGATCACAAACAAGGTGAAACAAGACTTTTATATATATATAGATATAAAAAAATCTTGTGGTGTTCGAAATGTCTAGGTCTCACCAAATAACTAATAAATATAATTACTTATAGTCAAATTCATTAATTAATTTACACAAAATGCTAAATTAACATTCTTATCAGTTAAAGCCAGCCATTGTACCTAACTTACAAAAATGTTTAATCCAAACGGTATTGACGTAAATCTTTTACAGTACGTGAATTTGGATACTATATTATTTAATTTATATTCTACTTGGTATGTACTTGTATGTAGTCTGCTGTCAGGAATGATACAAATCGAAAGTATCAAATCATTTTGATTGATGTACAATTGCTTTACGTCCGTCAAGGGATCAAGATATTAAAAGTATATATACGCGATGACGCATATCCTACGATAGCGTAACATCGTTCGACTCCGAAACATCGTCAAAGTGGAAAGCTTGCGCCTTATTGGCTGTCAGACATCATACCTATCATACTAGTGACCCGTACTACCGGACACGACAATACCACAGTATACTTAGTATACTGTGACAATACTATTATTCTGTACCTACACAAGTATTCGTTCCTATTTTAATACGCTACACTAACAACTTTAATAATACAACAAGTATAATAAAATACGCAATTACTCGAGTACATAATGAATAGTTACTGAGAGACGAATTATTTACGTAGTACTGACTGTAAAAAATATCCGGTAAGTATAGTATCACATTATCGTAGTGAATACGTATCTGAAATGAACATCTGGTAAGGGAACGATTTCCGTTCCGTGGAGAAATTAAGATATGAAACGGGTATATTAAGATGTTCTCCCTGCGGACAGATTTCGTTCCGATAGCTAACGACCGCGAATGTGATACGTGTCGTTATACTTGCCTAATCGCGTCTTTAGTTTCTTATCGGTTTAGAAGTTAAAGTGCTACAAATAAACACAAGGTAATAATAATAAGAACAGGCTTTGTCAATGTAAGTGGTAGTAGAAAATTTTAGCGTTAGCAGGCCACTATATTTTTATTCTAGACTGTAAGTCTAGTATAAAAATGGATAGATAGTACTGTAGAGTAGTATCTTCTACCATACTCTCTATTAAGGAATAACTTCTAAGTTGTTTAAAAACAGTAACAGCAGACATAAACAACGAGGTTCCAAACCCTAGGGACCATCAAAAGGATCAACTTTTTAAAAATAAACCCTTTATAATACAGATATTATGTCCATAATAAATCTGTGTCATAGAAGGAGTTGAGATCGTTTCCTTAATTTCTTTTCGGAACCAAATTGGATTGAATTGGAACCCAAGTCTCTTCCAGTATAAAAATATCATTTGAAACCGTCATCGTTATGTCTTTGCTTTCAAGATGACTAAAAGAGGATTCGGTTTTCAACAGTGGGATAACGAGTAACGATTATAGATGAAGACAATGTTTAAATCAATATGAATACCAGATATAAACCAGATTATTTATAATATGTCGGATAAATACGGATATCCGTATTTGATATGATAATGGCTTACTGTATGTACTTTATTATTATTATAATTGTTTATTTTACTATACAACGTCACAGTACTGAGCTTGTCTTTGGACGCAACATTAACTTCCTTATGTGAGGAAAAATACACAATGCTAATATGTTACTCGTTAATTATACATTTTGTGTTTATATGCGAAAACAGTGTAATGGTCAAACGTGTCCTCCGGTTATTTCCCTTAAGTGAATTGGCGTTATACCAAAGCAAATATTGTAATGTCCTAGCAATGACTAAGAACAAAGACTATATGATCTGTGTATCCAATGTCAACTTATTTCTCTAGAAAGATCTCGCATGTAAAATGACTAAAGAAGATGGCTTACAAAAATCAATGGTATGCAAAAGAAAAAGTTTCATGTAAATATTTATTCAAATAAACAAAAAATTGAGCTGCGAGTTTCATCACTTTGCTGAGAGATTTCATTCGGCAGGATAACATTGGTCCAATCTAAACAGATATTTCATTCGTTTGAAAATAAGAAATGTTTGTGTATATATCTGAATGTAAGGTAGAATTATTCAGAACGAAAACATCCCGCGATTACGTTTATTGACGGTATTGAATTCATAGCCAGTGGACCGAACGAATGGAAATACATTGAATCCATCAATCAATTGAAAACGTCAACATAATCCATTGCGGATAGTACCGGTTCTAACTCACGAAACAAATACAAAACAGCAGATATTTCTTGTTTAAGTGTACAAATAATTTTACAGTAACAAATTTTATTTTTCTTTATTTATTTATAAATGTTTTATGCCAGATAACAGTGGCGCTTTACAGAAGGCCGTTTGCTCTGATTGTAATTTATATACCTGATAGCTGACATAGAGAATCAATACTCTCAAAATAATATTCTGACGATTAGCATAATGTAGAATATACGCAAATATAGAAAATTATAATTGGAGTTGAAATTGTCCAACACATGGGTATAAACGTAAATAAAAGTAATAAATTGTCAACTAAATGTCCCATGGGCTGCAAAGTTCAGATAACACGCCGTATGATTAAAATATAATAAGTGTATTTGGCTAACCTACAAAATTACTCATATGCGCTTGGGAATAAAAACGCAAAGAAAGGCAATTTGTGACTATTATGAATCTAAATAGATGGTGCTAAGTATGATAAAGTTAGAAAATGAGGTTATATCAAAAAGCAGTTCTGTAGTACGGTGATCGTAATCTGGTAGAGGTAGATTATAAGACCTTACAATCAACCTTCAATATGAATACTATAAAAAGGTAATCTGTCAGCTTAGAGCGTAATCTCTGGCACTACTCGCCGATCTTAATATTATATATATTTTTCTTAATCAGTTAATTGTTGGAATGCCAGACATAATTGAAAACCTATTGGGTCTGGCCACCGGTGTGCCGCTGCGATACAACATGTAATTGAAAACTGGCTACATATATCACGCGAGCGAACCCACAGGCGACTGCAAGACTATAAGATCAATGAAAAAGCTAGCTTATTAAAAATCATTATTACTACAGTGATAAATAGAAGAAATAAACCTCTAACATATTATGATAAATATTGAAGAACGTCAGATAATGTTGGTATTTATCATGTAGACTGAAAAAAAATCAACATCAAACACAGCATGTTCTAGTCGCATAACAAAAACTACAAATTAAATTATAAAAGCTGTTTAACATTTGACTGCGTGTCTGGACGTCGTTTTTGGCTTTTATTGTTAATATTGTGCTCGAATGTAGTAATTAATGTATACGAAAACAGCAATTCGAGGACACGAAAATTAAATTCCATTCGCTTATACATGGCGTTGGAAAATCTACTGATAATGAAACGATAAACTGAGAGGCACGTGAACTGCGTCAAGTAGCTCGACGTAAACTACGTTCTAAGGCTAATATTAAAAAGGTCAACTCCTATTCAAATAATACGCGGCGTCTATAACTAAGCTATTACTGGTTTACAAGGATATTTAGAATTCTTTTGTAATAAACAGCATGACATGAAAAACAAAAAGGGAATGAACGCGATCATGTTCGGTATTTAAATACCTTTTTTAAGGGTTTAGTCGTAGTCAATGTAGTCACAAGTACACCTTAGTCACAACATCAAACCTTTATAATAATAATAATATTCTACCACATACTCACAACACCATCTAGCCCAAACAAAGCAGAGCTTGTACTATGGGTACTAGACAATGGATAAACATACATATATACTTTTTTTTTTGTAAATACATACATATTATACATAGAAACACCTAGACCAAGACAAACATCCATGTTCATGCACACAAATGTTTGACTTGTGCGGGAACCGAACCCGCGACCTCAGGCGTGGCAGTCGGTTACACTAACCACTACGCCATGGAGTCGTCTTTCAAAAAGGTATGCATATAGGTATTTTTTTTTCTCGCCACAAAGGGAGGCAAGAAGGTTATGTCGGGCTCGTCCGAAATTTCGGGCCTACCGACTAAAACCACCACGGTGCGCTAAGTCGCTGCTTTGTATGGAGGGTGGGTCGCTGGAATGAAACTACATCAGCGAATCACCCAGCAGTGCTCAATGTAGACAGGGAAGGTCTGCGGGCGACGACTCCTGGGCGAAGGTATGCAAATAGATAGCATGATTTCGCTAATTCACATTTTCTTTTACATAAATAGTGATCATAATAGTGAGCATACCGTCTGTACAATCCTGGAGGACTAAGTAGACGTGTATCACGGTCACATCCAAATATGTTTACGTCTCTTGTAATTGACGACGAGCCTATTATCCTCTACCGTCCTCAATTTTTAGCTGAGTCTGACCTCTAAATAAAATGGAGGAGACAGACACATCATGTTTTACTACTCGCTCTTGAGACTTAAAACATGGCCTTATTGAACAACTTTATTTGATAATAAAATGTGTCATTCTAGGCCACTTGAACGTATAAATATTTCGGCAATACCTACTAATACTGATCGGCTTTAAGTTCTGTCGCTGGTAAGTATCCAAGAGCTGGCCTTACAAGATATATAACTAGCGCCGGCTAATCCCTAGGTCCTAGGTCCTGCAATATATGGGAGCCAATGGACTGATCTATGAGGACACGAAAAACGGCCAAAGTGAAGGAGGCTCAATACCTTCAGGTATACGAGAACAAAACATTAACCTGAGTAATAAAACATGAATTCTTAACTTGTCCAGACACAAATAGAGAATATTGTGGTTTTCCTAAGTTCTATAAAAAGTAAGACTATGTTCTAATAACAGTAATAATTATACCTAGTTCTCGTTGTAGTTCAGATCAGGTGGCAATTTACTGAGAAAAGACAACTAATTATACAGTAACAAACAACGTTATTTGATATAAACAACATATCTGTATCGGCCAAGTTTATCATATATTATACGCATAATTCCAAAATTCGTCTGTTATATTGAAGTCCCACGTAATTCAAGGCGAGACCATTTTCGACTGCCATTCATGAAGTCTCACATTCGTTCTGAGAATTTCCAGATGGAAAATTCAATGACGCTTTTGCACTATCTATAATGTATAGTTGAAGGTCAAAATTATGCAGTCTGATATATTAACACTGTGATTAATTATTAAGTAAGTATATGTATAGATATATTCTTGATAAACATATAACAAATTATGTATATGGTTGACACAAAGCTGCCCAACTTTTTTTAAAACAATAATCTCGAACTTTCCGTCTACCTCGAGAGTTACGTGTGGAATTATTATTTAGAAAAATAAAAAGCAGAGAAATAATGTTTCGAAATTCGAATTGTCGCTGTGCGCGCCCTTGCGGCTTTCCTGCGACATTGACCGTGACACTACTCCGCAAATACTGGCCAAAATCGATATTTGGATAGGGTTGCCAAATATATACCAACCAATTCAGATAATCGATTCGGTTTTTAAATAAAGACGATTGAAATATAATTTCCGTAACTAAAATAAAAAACAAAATATGCGGTCATTTATATAAATATATCCTCTACGCATACAATTCATAAGAATCTACGTAAGTCATAGTACCTTATACCTAAGCCGGCATTCTATATGTGTTGTACTTTCGGTCATCTAGTTCATTTATATAACTTTTTGTGTACAACATTAATAATGTACCAATAGACATAATGTCTTAACACAGAAATACCTATTGATAAATAAAAGCAAAACGCTTATTTTTACATTTCAATTGCAAAACATTTTTATGCAATATTAAGTAGTTTTGTTTCGCATTGCTTTCGAATTAGAACGAAACTGTTTCTATTTACCTGAAACGTATAATAAAAGTGTTCGTTACGCTCGTACTTACAAATCTCAATGAATTGTAGCGATTCATATTCGTGGAAGCGATTACACCTACACAGGACACGAAAACATCTTAGTCTGGCTTTGTATAACACGCGTATTTATGTGCATCATGTAAACGTATGATTGACTAGCGCATGTAGCGCGCGCTAGTATCATGCGTGTATTGCGTATGTAATCCGCGCCAGATACATGCGTCGTGTATTCACTTCATATTGTTGTAACGATCACACTAAAATTATCTTAGAAGGAATGATGGAACAGGACAGACAAGAAAAGTACTGACTGACCAATTCATTATCCTGTCAACAATCGACAACATATGGATCACTTAGTGGGTACCTATCATTATTAAATGTTGGCTATATAAGTACGAAAAAAACTATTCGCGTCTAAATACACATAGCACCTACTTGTTGATAATCTGCACAAACAATTTTTCTCTCATTACCAACATCATAAAACTATACTAATATAATATGTACGTGCCATTTCTATAATTATTTTCCTTGTCTTTTATTTTGTGGCCTGAATATTTTATTTTATTAGTCTTATTAATAACTAGCTGTTACCCGCGACTTAGTCCGCGTTCAAATTAAGAAAACACAAACTAAAATTAAACCGGCCTAATTTCATCAGCCAGTGAAAGTCCCGTCAAAATCGGTCCAGCTGTTTCAGAGATTAGCCGGAACAGACAGACAGTTAGAAAAATATAGAATTGATTTTTTTATATAAGTACCGTATATTATATTTTCATATGCATTAAGTTGAAAAGCTGTTAATTTGACATTACAGACAGACACTTCAATTTTATTAATTTATAGGTATATATTATGTCTATCCTAAATTGTCTATAGCATGTCGAAAAGCATAATTATGAGATAATTTAATCAACACTGACGCAGTTTATAAGTGATTAAGTAAGTGTGACAATAAGTGAGTCTGGCCCAATAATAAAAAAGTATTTTGTGTTTTTTTATAAAGACTACTTCCGCACTAATCCACTAATCCCTGTCTAAAGAGTACGAAAGACTGGAACAAGTATTTGCGGATTATACAACATTTTGTCCTGGGCGAGATTATATCTTCAACATCCCTAAATGTCAGGGGGACGAAGAAGTTTTCAAATGACGACCAAAAAAAACGTAGCATGGGCCACTCTTAACCAGATCCATATGTCTGGTCAACAGCGGACCTCACGCGATACTTCATCATGGTCCAAAAATCATAAGAAACTTCTAGCTATTTTTGTTATCTTCTTTATTCTTGAAATTATTTATTTATCTAGGTTTAGACTTGCTAACTAAAATTTTTTATTTATTTTTCATTTGCCTGTAATAACACAAAATACTTCATATCATAGTATGTTAAATCAAAGGTAATTTCAATGTATCTACTGCGTTTTCACATTATTTTCTTATACTATTTATATTAGGTTGAGTGTAGGTAATTGCGAGGGCCGGTTGTATAATTTGTTGATTATACGACCTTCTTTCTTTTTCTTTAATTGTAAACTATTTAATTATGATTTCTTTATTTACAATATTTTTACATTATTAATTTTAAAACGAAATAATCTAATATATATTTACAAACGTATTAAAAAAGATAACATAATTACAAAAACACAAAATAATTATAATACTAAATATTTACAAAAATAGTTTAGGCATCGTAGAATTTTTCAGCATCGCTGTCAATTGGTGACGTGCCCAGAAGATTGGCAGCATTGCCAAGTTGAATGGCAATGCTGATACTTTGGGCCAAGAAAAAACCAGCCTTGTGATCAAGCGAAACGTCGATAAGGCGTTAAAATAAAATTAACACCTGTATTTTGGCATTGTGAAATTAATTATGAATATATCATCTGAGGTCTACCAAATGTTTATTATTAAGAAATCCACTGATAGCACCAGGGTTAAATTTGGATGGTACTTACTTGCCTGCCTCGCTTGTTACAATGGTATATTATGCTATAGGTACATATAGCGAACTAACCTAATTATTAACATTGTGCTGGTAGCTTCTGTTATATTCTTTGCAAACTATAGAAGATACAGATCCTTGAGAACTTTATGGAGGAGTCGGACATGCAGGTTTCCTCACGATATTTTACCACCTAAGTACATTTGACTATTTTTATATTCCGTATAACAATCCAAAAAGCTTTGGTCCCATACATTTACGTTTGTTTTTGGAAATGAGCCTGGTGGACGACAGTATGCTATTGGCGTCCAACGTGGGACATAAAACTTAGCTGGTAACCTCTATGGGAATATGTATAACAAGTAAGGCTGGCTATGTATGTGTGTAAATAGTAGCTTTTATTGTCTATCACTGATATCCTAACCAATATTATAAATGCGAAGTTGAGTTTGTGTTTGTTACGTCTTAACTACAAGAGCGATTATCACGAAATTTCGAATACACAAAAGTCGTCAGGGTATCAGAAAAAGACTTAGGAAACCTTTCATCCTGAATAAAGTACTATTTAGTAACAGTACTTTTTAGTTAGACGGTTAGTACCTAACCTACGTTTACGAAAGCAAAATCTAGTGTGTAAATATATTCGCAGGTATATTCTTTAAGTACAACCCACCTGTTGATAGACATGATCCAAAGTCTTGACTCCTGTAAAACACAAGGGTAAGTGTAATTTATTTTGATGCCTTTTTATAAAACTTTCTCGGCAGACAGCTAGAGCAATTTTTGTGTCGCTTAAGGTTTTATTCCTTGACGTACGCTTCGCATCGATCCGTCACGATATTATCTTTATCATTATGCAACTAGTCTTTGTCTGCGCCTTCATCTGCGATGGTTATAGGTCACCCGCAATGTCGTCTAGGCAGATCACACATCATTCAACGGAATTATATGAAACGTGGCTTGGAATTTAAGTTTAATTCGTAAATTAAAGCATTGTCTGAGCTTAGTGTCCGAAATATTATACCCAAACTATCAAATTATGAAAACGGCATCAAAACTAGTTTCGTAGTTTTTATGTGATGACGCAACAAACAGTATCATAGTGTCATTGGGTTTATTCATCAGGTAATGCTTCGCAGCAGAAGAACTGATAGATAAATTCTGGATAGGAGCTTTCTACAAAAAGCTCCTGTTAACCAAATGTGCCTTTATAATTTTACGGCATACATTAATCACCTTTTGAGGAATGCCAAGCATGATTATATTATAATAATAATAATCTTTATTGATATAAGTTTGATACAGTTTAAAACAGAATTCCCTAACATCTGCGCTAGTAATCACTATGTTGCAGGTGCCAGCGTCTTCACCTTGTATAGTGACAATTTTATTTATTACATCAACAAAGATAATGATAGAAAGAATAATAAAGAAGCAGAAGATAAAAATTGTAAATGTAAACTAGGGTTGTAACAATGGTCCTGTTTACATATTTTAATTTAATTTAATTATTTTGAAAAAAGCATGCATTCATGTGGTGTATGTGTGTGTGAGCCACTGGTATATGTTTATGATACTGTTAAAAGGTTTTCTACTACTTCATAGTCCATTAATTTCAACCAGATTAGTGTGACTTCATCATTCATCATAGACTAGATGTTCCCGCGGTTTTACCTGCGTTTATCGTTACTGCGCTGCCCCCGTGGGTCGTAGCGTGATGCTATATAACCTATAGCCATCCCTGATAAACAGGCTATCCAACACTAAAATAACTTTTCAATTCGAACTAGCAGTGCCTGAGATTAGCGCTTTCAAACAGACAGACAAACAAACAAACAAACTTTTCAGCTTTATTATACTAGTATAGATATGAAAGTATGTAACTGAACAATTAAGTAAATACAATAATTAAAATTAAAATTTACATAATAAGTAATAATAGTCACTAGGTCCATTTATCATGAATATCATAATTGATACCGAACATGCAACTACATAAAGCAAAAATAAGTAACAGAAACATTCATTTAAATTAATATACAGGAAACCAATCTGTTAAAATAACCTTCAACTTTGTATGTTGACATACTGTATACCTGTTTTCCTTATTCAATTCAAATGTTATTGTCAAGGAATTAAATTACGCTTTACATTAAATCAATCAACAAGATGAGATTATATGAATGGCGTCTTTGAATAAGTCTTAACAAATCGGTTGCGAACCGGTCACATATTTAAATTAAAGTTACCTTTTTGTGAAGTATTTGCGTCTGTATTCGCAAATTGGATATTGTTGTTATATAATTCACGATCACAGTGAAAACACATCTTTTAGTATATAATCACCTCGTTAGAATAACATCGGAACAATTCGCCGTCCGTCGAGATATTTCGATTAGGGTTTAAATATAATGACCATCAAAAATACTAATTGCACAGCATAACGAGCACCTATACGTCTTGATTTCGTTTTTGTTTGGGTACGATCGATTGTTGATTGCAGATCATCATTATTATGTTATGATTACTACAATGTCGGCACGTATATAGCATACTTGGCAAAGACACCATGTTACTTGGAAACGACTAGAATTCTTAACAAATTAAATGAAAATGGCTACTGGAGAATTGCTTTTATACATTAAATGAATATTTTAATTGCAAACAATGTAATTTCACACATTCTTTAAAACGAAGTGTCTATTAACAATATAAATAATAAATACTGTATAAAGTTTTAAAATGTAATTTTATTTAATTTATCTTGACATCTATTATGTAATTATTAAACTGGAAATTAAATTGTTTATAATATTTTTTATACAGTTACGATATTATCTATTCCTTTCGCATTTTATAATTATTTTTACTATTGATAATTGATATTTGTTTATAATATGTAATGAATATTATGTTTAATAAATAAATGTTTGTACTATGTAACAACATTCGTAAGCCTACTAAAGGCGAGATATGATGTACCTTAACCTTGTAGCATCCCCTGTAACCATGTTTCATGCGAATAAACTCTCATTTAATTTCATTTAAATTACTTAAATTCATAATATCAGGTGGAGCGGAGCAACAATAAAATAAAAATGTCAATGCATCTAATTTCGAAATCAATCAATTCTTACTACACGATATACATTATACAGGATGATAGGCAATCAAAAATCATTTAAAATAAAGCAGCCTAGTGGGAGATCGTTGGATTGCCAGACAGAGGTCTCGAGTCGAGAGACTTTTCGAAGTTATGTGCGTGTTAGGTAATTATAGCTCGCTTTGACGGTTAAGGAAAACATCGTGAGGAAACTTGCATGTCTGAGAGTTCTCCATAATGTTCTCGAAGATATGTTAAGTCCGCCAACTCGCACTGGGCTAGCGTGGTGGACTATGCCCTAGCCCTTCTCACACTGAGACGAGGACCGTGCCCAGCAGTGGGACAGTTTAATACAGAGTTAGTACTATATTTTATTTAAAATAAAAATGTTATTTTACTGACTGAAGATTTTAAGCCGCCGCCACATTTTATAGCGTCCTTCAGCCATCCATTTAGTTTATGGGTTGATTTGTATCACTTTAAACGAACACCAGCCGTCTGTGAAATACACAGTTCACTAATGGCATTATTAGTTCTCCACGCGACTGGAAACTAGGCTATTAGAGTTATTGCTTTGGTCATTGTCTGTACTTAAAATATTATTAAACTGGTAATTTATAAGCTGTTTATACATGTAAACATAGTTGTTTTTAAAAGCTATAATGTTATAGTGCATACTGTTTTCTCCTATAATTAAAGGCGTATAAGGCGCCTATTTAAACTCTTATGTTCATATGTTCCTGTAATTTTGTGTATATTTCTTGTCGGAAATCCTTAATTAGAAAAAGTTTTATGCTTATAGAGTGGGCAGAGGCCTATTCTATAAGAATGAAATATTTTATTATTCAGCTCTGTGTATTACCTACATTTCGTCAACTAAGATTTTTAGTCCCTATTGCCACTAATACCGGGTATACATCTAGACGCCGCGCTGCAACTGATAATCAGTTTACAGAAAAATTCAATAACACCACCCTACCCGGGTATCAAAACGGTACTGGTTACGATTGCTGTACATGTCTCGTACAGCAATCGTAACCAGTACCGTTGCGCCACCAAGGAAATCGTATTTATGTGTTATTGCGTATGACTTTTTTATAAGTACAATAATTTGTTTGAATAATAATATAATATAATATTCTAACACATACACGCAACGCTATCTAGCCCAAACTATGCAGAGCTTGTACTATGGGTACTAGACACTGGATAAACATACATATATACTTTTTTTCGTAAATACATACATCATTTCCAATAACATTAATGTATTCACTTTCAGAATCAATATGGAAAAATCTGTAAGTAACCATGTTTTGTAATTTGGCAATACGATGTGTTCTGAATATAAGATTGCTTGTTAGTCTCCAAGTAAACTTTAGTCAATGTAGGTATAAATAAATTGGATTTAGCCAATGTTTTTTTTTACTGTAGCTATACTTCTTTATAAAATCGTTCATTATTTAGTTATTGTCAAATTACATATCTTTCAGTTGGATCAAGTAGCAAACATTAAACTTCATTGTGTATTTTTGTTATAAAACAACAACATTATTGACCTAGTGACGTAACCGACAACGTGGGTTCGACTCCAGAAAAATGTTAAAAATCTTAGTTTTAAATTAGCGCTCACATTTGTGACCAATAGTGAAATATCGGCTAGAATCCTAGATCGGATATGGTTGTTTTTATTAGGCAATTTTTGGTAGCAGCATAAAATCTGGCAATGCTTTCACACTAATCCTTTTAATTCAGTCTATGTAAGAGTCGCTACAGAATAGATATTCCAAGGCACGGCAATGCTGCTTGTCAGTTTTTTACAGGTAGATTAAATCATTTATCAATATGAACAATGATTACAGTACTTCGTGACTTTACAAAGACACCACAGCATAATCTTTCGGAGAAATACATTGACTTATGTTACCAAAACAACTGTTTTTTACACAACTGATTCATTTAACTTCAAACTACAAATTACGTATTAGCCATACATTATCCATTTTAGCGTAGTGTGAGATCTTCGTAATAATTTATTAATAATCACGTTTTGCTAGATGTTTTTAACACAGGTAAGCGATGAGCACACGTGAACGAACGCTTTATGTCTGTCCAAATATGTACATATCACTACACTAACTAAAAGTCTAACTAAAGGTATTTACACATCTACTTAAGTACAAACGTATGTGCGTACTTAGTAATGTGTAACTGAAGTATGTTCTTTGTAATGACATACAAGGATCTAGGGAGAATCAATACATATATAAATTCACGCCTGTTTCCCAAAAGGGTAGGCAGAGACTACGGATTTCCATTTGCTACGATCCTTTCACACTTCTCTGGCTTCATTCACTTGCATCACATTCCTTATACACGCTTGCCGGTTTAAGACTGCGCCGAGCGTAAGACAGATAATAACAGAGCTCGTGCGGCGCATATTCAAATCGACGCGCGGCCACCATAGTAAAATTGTATGGAGGATTTGAAATGCTTTTTTGATAAATATGTATCTTTATTGTCAACCAATAACTTAAATATTTGGGACGGACGAATTGTAATGTAACTATTTATGTTTCATTTAAGCTGTAAAATAGGATAGATTTCTACTATAATAATTTACGTAAACGCAAATTTACGTAATTTTGTAGGCGAAAATATTAATTATTTTACGTTTTTTTATACGGAGTAATTGTAAACACAGTCATTGTTATGGTAAATGTAGATTTTATATTTGTATTAAACAAAAAGTGTTGATTTTATTCACTTAACTGTGACCGCCTGTATTGGCACATTTCGCTCGGCGCAGTTTTAAGGTGCTCTTAACTAGAATCAATGTGTCTCGTTATTATGGTGCTTACACGGCGCAAGTAGTTGGTGCGGTCTATGCCGGCTATGCGCAAGATATTCGAGCGAGCTGCATGCGCAAGCTTTTTGCGCAGGTTACATGCACAAGATAACCACTCTCGTCCCTTACGCGGGGTGCTCGCATCGTTTGCTAACAAAGCATACCTACAACTCACGCAAGTGCTTAACTCACACATGTAAGTCGCGTCATGTATAAGAACCATTAGTCCTATTTTATTATTTCTTAGAATATTAGGATAGATTTTTTAATCTAACCGAGACATCTCTGCCTAATCCTTTAAATGATTTAAATGTATTAGATAACCAATCGCACGTCACGATGTTATATTGTGCTTTAAAGAGTTCAATCCATAAACTTCGCTTCGTATATTAATTGAGCTCATATTGTCTGTATCAAATTGAACATCGATATAATATATCTGAGTTGAAAATACAGTGAAACGTATGACGTCAAACGACATCGATCAATAATCGAGTTATCGAGAAGTTCTCGATCGACCTTTTGGATACGGCTTAAATACCCGATTTTTGGCAGCTACTGTTGTGTAAATTTGGCAGTCCAAAAGTAAACTACATAAGATAGGCGGGAATAATCTGTAGGTATATTCTGCGGTTGCGTCAGACGTCAAAATATTCATTGGAACCATTGATGGTTTTGCGTAGGTTCTGGGCGAAGCGCCGAGGAGTATGCCTTTTTTCAAATATCCCACGCACCTATAGACATGACTAACTGACCGTGGAAGCGCTACACGCGATGTGATTGTTTTGTTTATGCATTTCGATTTAAAGGCTATCTGAAGTAAATAATTGTTGTATGTGTAGGTATATCTCCTAAAGAATCGTAAAGGATCGAAGAAAGAGGCTAACATCAGGTGCCTATACTAAGCAAATTAATGAAGACTGCTAATGACGTATGATGATAAATGTGTGTAAATGGCAGCATATTAACTTTCTACGCCTATTGACTTTTGCGACAGAACCTGTTTTATATTTTCGTTTTACGTATTTGCAGAACAAGTACTGACGTCATAGCCAAACATACACACATACGTATTCGTAATACCGCTTTCATCATGTAATAGGCATAGGCAATGATATATCAATATGCATGACTGGTATAATCTATTGATGTAGATGCTTGTTTTGAAGATATCCCTTTTGGAAAATTGTGAGGGAGGCTAAGCTGTTGAGTAAGCTCTTTAGTTGGGTGCTGGCGAGAAGCCAACGCGCCAACCAGATAGATTTCTTAACGAAATGTATATAGACTGAATTTCAACATGAAATCAATAAACTTATAACTTTTCATCATACATAATATATGGCTCCTCCACGGGTATTGAGGAATACTAGTGTTTATCCTATATATTATGATGGGACATAATTACCTATAATAATCCTTATTGAAAATTTGATTCACAAATATGGATATCCTTCTTATTTTTTTAATCTAGCTGTTTCCAATTGCTTTTCACCTCTGATGCTCGTCATTAGCTTCCAAGCAATTATGTTCTCTTTGCTTATCTACACATACTAACGGTCGCCTTTCGGTCAAAATTCGACCAAACTCCTAAGCTTGCTACTTTGTTTTATTTTTGCTTTATTACTTATTACATATAAATAAGGTATAGGTAACCATAGTTACAAGGAATTGTACGACGTCAGACGAACAATGCTGAAATACTACGAACGCGCTTTGACTGCGTGTGTCAAAGGCATGGATGTGTGCGTGTAGTGTTTTTTTTCATTAACCGGTCGTATACCGCCGGCTCGCATACCAGCCGGCAGATTTGTACCCGTCGTAGGCCGGTGGCTCGCATGCGAGCCACCAAATTGGCGCCAAAACGCCGCGCGCCGCCTTCGCTTAAGCGAAGGCGGCGCGCGGCGTTCGACGTACGACGTACGACGTCGTACGGCGTACGACGGGTACAAATCTGCCGGCTGGTATGCGAGCCGGCGGTATACGACCGGTTAATTTAATGTGTTCTAATGCAAATTTTATGAAAATATTAGGATTCGCCACTCCATCTCCATATAAACTTTAACTGTGCCAAATTTCATACTCCTCCGTCCACGTAATTTTCGTAAAAAGGGGCACAAAGTTTTTGCTTCACGTATGTATATAATATATACACTGACGGACTCATAAACTGCATCAAAGTTCAGGATTACTTTCGTATTAATATTTTTGATAAGTATGCAAACTTTTTAGATTAATTAAATGAAAATGTCGAGACTGTCCATTAAACATAAAAAAACAAACAAAATTTAAAAATAGAACTGCAGTAAAAGATAAAATTATAGCCGGGAAAATAAAATTTATGCATAGTCTCAAATTCGTGTGTTATTAGAGTAAAGTTTGAAATTAAATATCTTTGTTTTTCTTTTCATTTGCGATTTAAATTATTGTTACCAATAGTAATGATTACTAGTCTTTTAAACTCAAAAAAAGTTTCGTAACCATAAATATGGATACTTCGTCCGAACAAGCCGCTCAAATTGTGGCATTGGTGCGGGAAAGCTTGGATCAACGAACGATTGCTAGAAATTTAAATTTAATTCAGTCTACGGTTTCTAGAGTCTACCGAAGGTTTGTAGAGACAGGTTCTTACAAAAGAAGACCCGGTCCGGCAGAACACAAGCCCCGTCGATGCGACTGATTTATTTTTCAACTTGCCTACGAAATCGTTTCCTCACGTCAGTAAACTTCAAAACAGAGCTGAATGAAGTGCGTGGAGTAAACGTGAGTGCACGAACAATAAGAAGGAGGCTTAAGGAAGCGGCCATCACCCCTTTTAGACAAGGAAATGGTCCAAAGCTGTATGCAGCTCACAGACAAACTCGTTTAAGATTTGCGCGTGAACATCTTAATTGGACTGAAGAGCAATGGGCCTCCATATTGTTCACCGATGAGGATAGGACATGTTTAAATGGTGGAGAAGAGTTTATCGTCGACGTGGGGAGAGATATGTTCAAAGTTGCATTGAAGAGCGTGTTCCTTTTGGAGGCGGTTCGGGTATGGTGTGGGGTGGCACTTTGATGATCGGGCGAACGAAACTTGTGTTCATCGACATGGTTCGTCAAAACGGTAGAAGAGGTGGTTTGACGGCACAACGCTATATAACAGAGGTTTTAGAAGCTCACGTGGTTCCTTACACGGGATTAATATGCGAAAATTTACTCTAATGAGAATAGAATAAAAAAAAATAATGCTCGATCCCACGCTGCTGCACAAGTTCGACAATATTGCGAAGAGGTTGGGATACGTACCATGAATTGGCCAGCATGCAGCCCGGATGTTAATCCCATTGAGCATGTTGTGTTGTGTTTATGTGCGAGAAACCCTGTGCACAGTGGCAGCACTAAGAACAGCCATTTCACAAGAATGGAACAACATTCTACAAGACCGTTTAATAACCCTATTCAGATATATGCAGAACCGATTAGAATCTGTAATAAGGGCACGTGGAGGCAATACACCTCATTGAAGGGGGAAAAAAACCTGAGCTTCAACTTTTTTTTAAATTGTAAAAACCAATTTTTTAATAAACCAACCAAAACAATTTTTACTACATTAATCGTTTCTGTTAAAAAAATAAAATAATGGTTCCTTCCAGTATACAAACATACACTTAAGGATATGATACTACGCTGTTATGAAGTTAACGTACCAAACTAAAGGGTTCAATTTAAATTTGTATGCAAAGTTTGAATACTTGATTAAAATGTTTATTTCAAATTCGTCTTCAACATTGATGCAGTTTATGAGTTCGTCAGTGTAGATATAGAACAGAATACTTTATTATTATTTATTACACTAAAAGCACCATTTTGTATGCATCGATAATCTTATGTCATAGGTTTGCGTTAACAAACATAGGCGCAGACGTATGCGGTTATGACTGATCGTGACGTCCCTAGAGTGATACTAGGCCAGAGTGCTTTCGAATTTTCTGTTTAGAAATACTTATAACATCCCGGAGTTAGGTATTAAGCCTGGTTGAGGGTAATTGGCTAATAATAGTCTTCTTTTACGTCAGACCTAGTTGAATCAAAATGTAAATGAAAATCTTATACAGTTGTGACCACCTCTTCTGGAGTAGAGCCATGAGTGAGGCTACGTATGTACTATAAACAAAAAAAACTAAATTCAAACACAATCTAAGGTAGGAAATAAATCTTTTAAGTCTCAAGTAACCAAGTAACCAAGCTTCCAATCGAACGTAGACATAGCGTAGTCGGTGCCAAACATACGTAACGTAACAACTTATTGTTGAAGCATACTAATATTGTTTATTTTCCTTTTAGTTCCTATGAAGTATTGAATTATGTTTGTTTGGCACCGACTCCAATGTTATTGTACAGTTCTCAGTAAAGGTTTACCAAGGTCATAAGCTATATGGGTTGACGATCTCCATGAATACAATATACCATTTTTTTATTTTTTTACTTGGAGGAATGCATTGACGCATCCCCTCCGCGGGGGCGGGCGGAGGGGTTATGTCGGACTCGCCGCGCCAGGGTAAAAGAGAAAGATGGAATAAGAATAATGTACCTCCCGGAAATAATTTTTCAATTCGAACCAGTAGTTACTGAGATTAGCGTGTTCAAAGAAACAAACAAACAAACTCTTCAGCTTTATAATATTAGTATAGATTATATGTATAACATATGAGAGTTAGAAACTTGCGCATATTCGGCGCGGTATATTCGGGGCAGGCAAAATCTGGGGTGAAGAACTAATTGTTCCATGTCTAGGTGTTGTCTGTATCAGTTATTTGAATGTTTAACGATACAAGAATTGAGTATGATACGGGGGCCGACATAAAAGAAAATGAAAGTTTGGAAAAGGGCTCGTTCTTAGAATAATAATTAATTTACTATAAATATTCCGTCGTTATATATACAGCCTTGGCCAAAAGTATTAGGCACCCCCAATATAGTTATCACACACCTGTGCTATTTGAACAATTAAACAATATTCTATAGAACTGCGATACCGGTGTCATAAAACACTATTTAAGACAATAGGCGGCATTTTTTAAGCAGTCGTAAAACATCTGGTGCGTCAATAATAAAATTTTATTTTTTCCAAAATATTTTTAATGTTTCGTCAGTTACCATTTGGAAGTCTTAGTATAAAGACAGTGCATTTGTGGTTTTGTGAATTAATTGAGAAGAAATTCATTTGAAAATGCCAAAACGAAACGAAACTAGTATTGAAAATCGTGTAAAAATTCAACTTTTACATGAGCAAGGCAAGACTCAAAAAGAAATCGCGAAGTTGGTGAAATGTTCGCGATGCGCCGTTCAATCTGCTATCAAACGTTTTGTTGAGACTGGCTCTCATGCAAATAAACCAAGAACAGGCAGAAAACGCGTGACTACTAGCCATCAGGACAGAAAACTTATCCGAGAGTCTGTGAAAGATAGAAAAAAAACTTCTTCGGAGCTTGCTGTGGCTTTAACTGAAGAGACTGGACATCCCATAAGCGCACGAACTGCAAGACGAAGGCTAGTAGAAGCCGGCTTAAAAGGTTGCAAAGCTAGGAAGAAGCCGTGGCTATCCGCAGACAATAAAAGAAAACGACTTGATTGGGCTCTGAGACACCAACATTTCACAGAAGAGGATTGGTCTAATGTGCTGTGGTCTGACGAATCAAACTTTGAGGTAAGTTTTTTTAGTGAAGTCTATACCACAATTACAACGATCATTGTTGTGTTTGTCTTCAAACTCAAATGTTATAAAAGTTTGTAATGTGTGCTTTTTTTTGGAATCTACAGGTATTTGGAACACCAGGTGTGACGTTTGTGAGGCGACGCAAAGGCGAAGAATATCACCCAAATTGCGTAGTACCAACCATAAAACACGGCGGAGGCAGTGTAATGATTTGGGGTTGCATGGCTGCGGATGGAGTCGGCAAAATGTTTGTTTGCGAAGGTCGCATGAACAGTGAAAAATACATTAATGTACTGGAAACTGCTCTCGTACCTTCGCTTTCGTGTATTTTTGGTGACGTTAACTTAAATGGTGTGAAATTCCAACAAGACAATGCTCCGTGTCACAAGTCAGCTACTACGATGCGCTGGTTTACTGAAAATTGTATTGATCTGTTAGATTGGCCTGCCCAGTCCCCGGATCTAAATCCTATTGAACATTTGTGGAGTATTTTGAAGAGAAAAATAAAAGAGCACTCGATAACATCAAAAACTGCTTTAAAAAACGCGTTAGTGCAAGAATGGGATGCAATTTCTCCGGAGGAATGTGCGAAACTTGTACGTAGTATGCCCCACAGAGTTGCTGCTGTCATAAAATCAAAGGGTGGCCCAACAAAATATTGATGTTTTTACAATATTCTAATGGAAATAAAGTACTTTAATCATTATAATTAGTTTTATTTCTCTCTAAGCCTGAAATATGCAGTAATTTATAGGGTGCCTAATACTTTTGGCCAAGGCTGTATGTATAGGCGCAATTTCAATATACATACATGATCCTAACTAATATCATAAATGCGAATGTTAGTTTGTTTGTTTGTAACGCTTTTACGCCTTAACTACTCGACTGATCAACATGAAATTTAACAAATATATTTTGTCAGGGAAACATAAAAGGACTTATGGTATCTTTCGTTCAGAAAAAGTACTGTTACTAACCTAGCCTACATTTACGCGAGCGAAGACGCGGGCAAAATCTAGTTGTAGTCTATAAATTTTAATTTCGACGTCTGGGTTACTCCCAAATTAATGTCTACTATTTTCAGTCCACCGTTTTGAAAGCCATTAATAACAATAAAATACTTAGAAAACCACATTCTACTATCCACTATATAACGGAAAATCGCGCTTAACCCTTCATGTCTTACCGTGACGTCGCAGGATTGCCATAAAACTGCGTTACAATTAGGGTTAGGGCCAGGGAACGCCCGGACAAACCAATACGTGAGCAGATTTTCTTTGCTACACATTATTTAATGTTTTGAATAATGCTAAGTTATACAGCCAGACTGTAACGTGAAAGGTAAAAAAAAGAAAGTATATGTATATATAATTACATATGCAAGATCTTTATAATTTTACGGAGATCTGTCTGGGATTTTAATAATATTAGATTGCCAAATCCCAGACATATTATAGTTCTATATACTATAGGAGTAGTAGTTTCTGAGATTAGCGCGTTCAACCAAACAAACAAACTCTTCAGCTTTATAATATTAGTATATATGTAACTGTTTTGAGACAAATAAACTTTTTTTTCACTTAATAGGAAGTTAGCCTATTGTAATAATAATAATAATATAATTGTGGCGAACAAGCCAGATATTGTGCTGATAGACCGATTGGAGCGCCGAGCAATGATCATCGATGTTACCATTCCGCATGACGAGAATCTTGTGAAAGCTGAAAAAGAAAAAGAGTTGAAATACTTGGACCTAGCTCACGAGATTGTCGACATGTGGCGTGTGGACTCGGCGATCATTGTGCCGATAGTCATTACAGTCAATGGTTTAATACCTAAGAGCCTCGACCAACACCTGCAGAGGCTCGCGTTAGATGGCTGGATCAAGTCCTTGATGCAAAAGGCACCTTGATGCAAAAGGCAGTACTACTCGACACGGCGCGTATTGTGAGGAGATTCCTCTCTCTGGGGCCCTAACCACCGGCAGCTTGGACACTGTTTCCGATGTCGGTGGGTCATTTCAGTTTTTATATTTTTAAATATGTATAGTTTTTATATTTATATTTAAAAATGTTATTATTAGAAAAAAAAGTAATAAAGAGAATAATAATAATAATAATAATAATAATATTCTACCACATTCACACAACACCGTCTAGCCCAAACTAAGCTAGACGGGTTGCTATGGGTGCTAGACAATGGATAAACATACTTATATACTCTTTTTTTTGTAAATACCTACATATTATACATAGAAACACCCAGACTAAGACAAACATCCATGTTCATGCACACAAATGTTTGACTTGTGCGGCAGTCGGTTACACTAACCACTACGCCATCGAGGCCGACAAAAATAAAATGTTTAGATAGACAAAAATTTGTCTACCTAACCATTAGCTATTTTTGTAATTTGTGTTGTTAGTGAGAATATTGCAAACCAATAACACTGTCCGACCCCATAAGCACACCAAGAACTTCAGGATCGCTCGCAATGTTATAACACTAACGAAGCAGTTAGAATAGAAAACATAATTAATGAAGCTTACGTGTTCCAACAGTTCTTGTTTTGTGTCTGGGCGTTATATGCGTCCTTTGTTTTAATGTATGTAATAAATACTTCATGCGCTTCAAGGAGACTTGCTTAATATAAGATCTCAATCCTAAAAAAATAAAGCTAAAGAGTCTGTTTGTTTTTGTTTGAATGCTCACAAATATCTGGAACTTCTTATATTACTGCGCGCCTGTGATACTATTTTCTGGAGGAACGCCATAGCCTATATATATTACATCACGCTTAGGGTTGCCAACCGTGCTTTATAATAAACTATTGTACGTTATTTCGGGTAAATGTACTTTATACTTTAAGCGGGCAATCGACTTTTACAGGTTTATTCCATCGTTAAATTAGAAAAACAAAAGCATCGCAACACAGGTGTCCTTAATTTAAAAACTAAATATTTATCTATCTTAATATAGATAGATTGTAAAGATGCGGTTAAGATAATAATAATAGTAATAATATAATATAATATTCTATCACATACACACAACACCATCTAGCCCAAACTAAGCAGAGCTTGTACTATGGGTGGACAATGGATAAACATATATATATACTTTTTTTTTATAAATACATACATATTATACATAGAAACACCCAGAGCAAGACAAACATCCATGTTCATGCACACAAATGTTTGACTTGTGCGGGAATCGAACCCGCGACCTCAGGCGTGGCAGTCGGTTAAACTAACCACTACGCCATCGAGGCCGAGGAGATGTTCCTTGATAATAAATAGTTTTTAGATGTTGTTAACAGCAACGTGGGTACAAAATAGTACGATACTAATACTTTATTTCTAGATATTGTACTTTATCTTTTACCCTTAATAAATAGATATATATAGGCTTTTTGTTCAAAATAAAGGTGGCAACCCTAATCATGCTACAAGCCAAGGAAGCAGAGTAGTATTCATAAACGTGGGTAAAACCGTGGGGGCGGCTTGTGTTTATATAAAAATGCAATGGGAATCATAATAACTAGTTTATTACAAAAGGCGAAGATATCTCACAGTCTACTTTTAGCATCTATAACATAAATATATGTGAAAGATATAACTTGAATGCAATACAGACCGCTAATGGAACGTATGGGCGTTATTACGTAAACACACCTGCTGACTCACATATCAACAGAATCGACTTATTCCCTTTAAAAAGCTATTCGTTCTGTAAATGTTTTATTTAAGGATCATTTTATTTGAGCGGTGCTTTTAAATTTGGAATAAATTTTGTTATGCTGCCTACTAATCTTCCTAATACTGCTAATGTTTGATCATTAGTGGTAAGGTTGTATTAGCTAACGGATTTGGTCAATAGTGTTCTGCTTTTGCCATATCTTGAAAAAATAACAGTTTGTTACAGTTTTTGCTTGAAACGCGTCAATTGGCTTCTAGTTTTTGCCAAAGTGCATCAATAGACAGCTAGTAAAGAAAATATTGTTCAATTGCTGTTTAACTAATAATGAGTGTTGTATTTTATTTATTTAATCGGTATATCAGCAGTATACATTTATTGCAATCATAAAAAACATGTAATTACAATTCTTCTTTCTTTTTCGTGTGGTTAGTGGCCAACCTGTTGTCAAGAGTTGCTCAAGCCACCCGTAGGCCTGTGACATGGCCTAACGACTGCTGTCAATTTGACAACAACCGGGAGCGACTTTTTAAGTGCCCTCTGAAGCACGGAGACGCTCAGATGAAATACCACTAAGCGGTACCCATCTATAGACTGACCGCACCCAACCTTGCTTAACCTCGCTAATCGTTTACCGATCATTGAGTGCACCTGGCTCTGAATAACAATAAAATTACAAATCAAAACAGCATTCACTAAATACAGCACATATTACATGATATTATCATGCACAAATTAAACTAAATGGAATTCAAACTTTTTACTTGGCTCGCTTTGTCTATGCGTTATACGGTGCGTTAAACGCATAGCGTTTGCCGCGTACTATTTTATTATTTGACCGCAACTTCGCTCGCGTAAATATAGATTAGGTCAATAAACAGTATTTTTTTCTGGATGAAATGTAGCCTATGTTTTTTTCTGTACTCCTGACAACGTGTACGCGAAATTTCATGATGATCGGTTGAGTAATTCAGGCCTAAGGTGTTATTGCGTAACAAACAAACAAACTCACATTCGCTTTTATAATATGTATTAGTTAGGGTAAACAATATTTCGATGTATTCGTTAAAAGCAACGTTAATCGCAGTGTAAGATGCGTGTCATCTTCAGCCACGCAGACGCTGCATAAGGAGTGCGTTTGCCGCGTGCGTCTTACGCGACATATTATGACGCGCAAACAAACCGAACTCTTTAATAGAAGCAAAGTACTTCTAATCATTTTAGAATAATACGTCCAATATGAAAGTAGTAAATTTATGTTAGAGGGTGGTGGCGTCTAAGGTCAGGGCATTTACCGTCTACGATGACGGCGATGAGGTCGTACGCTATACTATTGAACTACTGTAGTGAACTCTTGCCACACGCTGGGTTTGAAGGTTAACACGAATGTTCTTGTAGCACGGCATGGTACACATTAAAGAGAGCATTTATTTCCGAAATGAATAACATTCTAAATTAAACGCAAATCTAGGTTATAGAGGCAATATGGTAACTATATTCACTATTGTATAATCCTGAGCCTAAATTCACAGATACGATAATCTTGATTCAGAATCTATGTATCAAATCCACGCTGTCTGAATGAATTCCGCCCACAGCTGCGGTTGCGTTATTTGCTATTAACGCTTAGCCTTGTATGAGAATACCTAGGAACAGTATAGATTTAAATGTCTGCTGTGAAAGAATTTTACAATGGATTTTAAAGTTCGAGAAGAGGTAGAGTAAAAGTAAGATACCTATAAAATCTTTAAAATATTAGTATAGATTAATCCCATTTTTATCCTGAATAATAAATACATTTAGGACAACGTTATGATTTATACACTTTTTGCGTTTGTGAGAAGCCACGATAGCGGTCTATTTTAGTTAGTGACGAGGTTACAAATAATATAATAGCACCATCCTTGTGGACTGAATAACGTCAAGATGGAGAAAATCTCGAGCCCTGAGTCCCTTACATTTATTGTGAAATGGCATACTTCACCTTCCCCTAAACAGGTCTAAGAATATACATTGTTACAGCTGAAATGGTCATATATTTTCTCCAAAATAGTCACACTGACTAATAGCAGAATTTGAATAATAATATATAGTGGTATTTGTATGATAATTATTCATTGCAACGGCAACGCAATGAATCCACAGTTGGCAACGCTTTGACAAGTATTTGCCAGACAATTATTTATTACTAACGTCATTTACAATTAGATAATATAGTTATATAATATATCATTACATGGATACAAAATTATATTAAAATATATAAAATAATTTTATTAAAATAATATATAACAAAAAAAACACGTTTACGTCGCCTGTATACACAGAGATGTATCACGCATAGATTTCGCTAGAAATTCCACATAATATGAGACAACTCAATTGTCGTCGTCCAAGCATATTCTTTAGACTCTTGCTGTTACAAGTCTTGACCAGGAAAACCCCACAAATTGGTTATATCTGAGCTTTATGGCATTACTAGTTGAAAATTGAATTATACCTACCTGAACTTTAATGTAAATTTGATTAGATTTTAGAACAATGGCAGTTATAAAGCCCAAGTTTTTACCTTTAAGAAACAAATATCTCACGATGGCAAGGGTAGGTTAAACCGAAAGGCTTACAGATATTTTTATTAAAAAGCATTCGATTTCATAGCTTCGTGTTGTGTATGTCTATAAAAAGGTATATATTTTTTAATAACAGCGTAGTTAACAATTATTCCTTAACAGGATAAATGTGTATACTACATGTGCTTACATTAACACGTGATATACATGAGAACGTGCATTTGATCCAGACAATCATATGTTGAATACATAATTATATGATTTTATAAGCGATGCTGACGAGGATAGAAAATAATAATAAGTAATAGGCAAAAACTGCACTATAACGCGTAATTGTTCCGAATAACTTTATATATAATATTTCTTATCACATCACAACTTGTTCCGAGTGCACTTTGCAAAGTAACTGTAAATAATTAAGAGACTAGATAGGTATGTATAAAAGATTATATTTTAGAACAACAAGTTTTTATTTGTGTGTATACGTAACACAGGTATATCTTGTTCTTTAAAATTTCTATTTCATTTTAATAAATATTAACGTTTTTCGATATGGTGATCAAAGCCGACTTAAATTCACATCAGGGCAACAATTTAGTCCATTCTGTAAAACCCATTATACGGGACGAGCTTGAAATCCTTTGATATTATTCTTTTAGTTAAACAGCGTCAAAAAAGTTAATACGGGTCGTCCGCTCGATATTACATGTGTCGTATTCGATTTTACGATTATATAGCGCATTGAATATCAAAGGTCCACTGGCTACATGCCCAACTATGGTCGATAAGCACCTATTAAGTTATGTATTTATTACTATTGGTAGACGACCCTAACGATTAGGGCGGGCGAAGAAAACCCGCGAAAACTTTTTTTTATAACATCTGTCGTTTCTGTACGGACACAACACAACTACCTATGTGACATCTTTAATACTCTATTTTATTGAAACTAACGCCTTGACATTGGAAACGCGCTCAAATGTATAGTATCTATCTTTATGATCTGCAACGCCAATCCGAATTCGTAATACAAACAAAACACATGCAGAGCGAATATCATCCAGCCAAATTTAGAGGTGATAAAATTCTATACAAACACTAAAGAAAAGACTTCTTCACGTAAAAACCGTGGCAACGTTTCTTAGCCTATATAAGTAGAGCAACTTTTTATTCGTTTCCCTCGAAACGGATGTCATATAGAACCGGTGTTTAGAAGGGAACAATTTTATTGTGTTCGGAAGACAAAAGTAAGCGTATCTTTGTACAAACGCGATGGATTTAATCTCAGAGCTATCTGGCATAGATCTTATAATATCTGAAGTGAACTATCCAACAATGACTAACCTAGATAGAATATAGAAAGTACTAAATTGTTCTGGGTCGTCACCACTGTAAATAACTAGACACAAATGCATGAGATTTTATAAATAATATTGAACTGCAATACTATAAACTGCTCAATATGGATTATGACCGAACGCTTCTCAAACTGGAAAGATGCCTGACCATTTATAAATTGATATTACTATTCTAACTAATAATATAAATGCGAAAGTGAGTTTATTTTGTCACACTTTCAGGCCTTAACTACTTGACTGACCATTAAAATTCGCATACACGTTGTCAGGGATTCAGAAAAGGACATATTATGATACCTTTCATCCAGAAATAAAGTAATGTAGCCGAGGATTACAAATTTATTGTCAAAATCTAGATATTATTAATATGGTGAGTTTAATTTTATTTATCGTAAGCATCAGTCCTTTATTCATGATCACTTCTAGTATGCCGAAGACAGCATTAGCATTTTCATAAAATTGCGGTCACCTTTAAGTATCGCATTAACGCCTGAACGCTGCGCTGCGATGTGCGATCAGTTGCTAAGGGGATGTATTCGATAACCACTGCATGCGCCGCGTCATTGTTTCTATTTGCGTTCCGATATACTCTGTCACGCCTAAAAGCTGTATTGGTGACTAAGAACTCCAGTTACGTAGCGCAACAAATCAGCTGGCACGAATCGAGGCTAATATTATAATCCTAACTAATGTTATGCAAATGTGAGTTTGTTTGTTTGTTATGCTATCACGCCTTAACTACTCGACCGATCATCGTGACATTTCGTATACACGTTGTCAAGACAACAGAAAAGGACATTGGGTATCTTTCGTCTAGAAAAAGGATTGTTTCCGAGGGATAGAAATACATTGACAAAATCTTGTATTGGTATTAGTCAAGATTTGGAGTATATACATTCTAAGCCATACATACGCCGCTATCTCACGCCTCTATCCCAGAACAGATAGACAAAGGTGTGCTTCACGCCACATTTCTCCGAATAAGATTTTATGCCTAATAGAAGTCGAGCCTATTGTTATTAACCAGGCACAGATCCAGACTCCGTGCGGCCACTGAGAATTGCTTGTCAGAAGCACCTACAAACACATTGCTTGACCCGAGACATCATGCACAACAGTCGAACCACTCCTACAACGCCACTGAGCAGTCACTATTATTAGCTTGAACATACACATTACATACACTAGTAAGATCACTGAAGGCTATCTTAATTGTATGAGCAAACCTTATGTGAACACGTTTTAAGTTAGAGCGAGCGCAACATCCTGACCTCAAGGTACTGTTTTAGTTTAAGGACCTTGTATCACTAATAAGTTATACATAATAAATGTACAGTTTGGGGCCTCACCTTGATTCCGAAATTGCCTATATGGAAGGAAGCCGTAATGTTAGGTCGTAAAATTGCGGAGTATTTATCAAAATAAGATTTTTGATGGAAAAGCCAAGCTTAGATTTAAATCTAAGCTGTCAGTTTCATATATAATAATTATTCTCGTATAACTTGAATACAAGAAAATACTTGGTTTCATCTCAACATCAACAGCGGACAGAAAGAACACACACCACACACGAAACAATTATTTGTGCATCCCGGTGTGGGGATCAAAGCCAAAACATTATTTGCAGAAATAGTGGTAGCTATGCGAGCGATTAACCACTTCGCCTTTCGTGCAGTCAAAAGTAAGAACGTCGCTAGTTACTGCCAGACACTCTATTAACCTATAGGCATCAAATAAAAACTATCAAAACATAATATAGAGGTGCGTGATTCGAAGCCAAGATTTGGCTGTCTAGTAATCGGCCAAAGGAGACTGTTTGTAAATTACAGAGACTGAAACATTTCATACAAATGACACCAAAACTGGATCGGATACTGTTAATGACATACGTTTCTGAGTATCAAACCGGATTCGTGGAGAAAGCTTAAAACACTGAGCCATGCTTGCAGATTCCATTAATTTATATATCTTATTATGTTTTTTTTATTTATTTGTCGGGACTTCAAACATCCGACCACCGAACACAAAAACAACCAAACTCTGAATAACCATTTCAGGATCATAAAAATGTTTGTCCCGTGTGGGATTCGAAATAATACTCGGCGTAGAAGCAGTGGCGAGCATCGCGCATTAAAATGTAATAAATAAAGCACATACTACGATATACAGTAATAGTAAGTCGCATTTGTGATTCAGTAATATAATGTTAACATTCATCTTTTATACTTACAAATGAGAATTTTAAATCAATGAGTATCTGATAGTGAAAACAGTACATAGGTAATACGGGAATACTGATTAGTCAATGAATAAAATCGAATACATACTTACGTATGTACTCAGATAAAATATACTGAAGGCAAATTAAATTTCTATTAATTTATTATTATCTATTCATTTATTATTATTTATTCATTTATTAGTTATCTATTCATTTGTATAGAATTTTCTATTCATACTTATAATGTAATCCTTGCATTATAGAGCAACTTTATAGTATGTCTGTTATTTTGAAGGAACATGTTGGTTGATTCCTCAAAACACATCAATACAATTAAAATGGTATATGGATGGTGCATTTTGTGTTCCATATTTTATTAGAATCTATCACGAAAACGAGCTGTTAAAGCAATATACAAAGAAAACAGAAAGAAATCAAAGGTTTTATCGGATTAATTAAGTAGGTACCTAATAACGTGATATGAACGTATTATTTTAAGATCTGCCAAAGATGATGAAGTTTATCTACGATGCATTTAATATGTTATTGTTGTGTAAATAATAATTATAATAATAATACTTGATTGACAATATAATTTATTACAATGATCATGCAGCATTGCATAGGTATTAACTAATTATTGTATAAGCTTTAAGCAAGTTTTACCTGTCCTGTCGGAGCGTGCACATGCCTAATTTACCTACATAATATTATATTTTATAATAATATTGTACTACGCATCCTTCACAGTCTCAGTTTCAATTCTCTACCCAAAATGCTATAGGATGTTACAGTCAAAAAGTTCTCAGCCCGTAGTTTGCAAATATGCTCGATAAAACAGTAATTGGCTTGCCTGCTATAACGTAGAACGTTAACTCCGAATGTTTTTTTTAATTTATAATATCTAATATGTGTAGTAATATAAGTTAAACTAATTGTTTATTAAAGCGCAATTAACATAGCCCTAAACCACAAACATCTTACTGCTATCCCTCGAACCAAAAAACTCTGACATCAACAACTTTCCATTGACGTCACGAAGATGCCAATTTTAAATCAGGCCTTAGGTAAATTAAGAACCGGTACAAAGTATGCCGGTATAAATCGTTCCATGTTATTGCCATGTGACAGAAGGACGCATTATCCCGTAACGTAACGCTGGAATATTTTAAAAAGGTAAGGTAGTGAGTGTGTGTCGCTGACCGTGACTTATTTAACAGATAAACGGATTTACACTTTTAGATCGGGTGTGTTGAACTCAGGATATTACGATCGATACAGTTGCTTGCATTTACACCACCAGAGTGATGAGTCGGTTTCTAATGGTGCTGTGATTTCTTTTCCTATATGAATTGTATTTCTAATTTAAGGCATTGTTCAGCAGATATCTCAGTCAAATCCCAACTATTCACTCAAACCGGAGCATTTTGACAGGGGAAGTAACCATATAAAAGATCATAGCCAAAGACGGTTCCATACAAATGTATGTTGCAACTTTGCGCCTTTTATCAGTTCAGGCAACACGTTGATGGGATATTATAGAAGTAGGTCATACTAGTTGCGGGATCGATACTTGTGGAAATATGGGACACTGGTCGGTCAAGTTATTACTTTACTCCACCAGCGTAACCTTATTATCACATCAAGCAACGATACGTGGTGTTTTTGCAATAAGTAAACATTTCAAACTTTTAAAAGACACTTGACCAATTATATCTGCCCCTTACTCTAAGAGTTGACTACGCGTGAAAGCGTAGGTATCCTGTTGCAAGCGTTCGTATGGTAACTTATCATCAGGCACTTATTAGTATAAAAAGGGTAAGTATGGAACAATTTAGGCATTGCCTTATAGACTGCATGGTTAGTGTAGCGGGCAAGCGACTTCTGGACAAATGATTGATTCCGAGTCTCACTCTGCTTTGCGTCCTTAATTGTATTTTTGTTAAGTGCCTCGCGACACAGGCCTTGATCCTTAGTGTTAAGTTGTATTTTAAAATGGAAAAGTAAAGCTGTTACAAAATGAAAACCGGAAATGGTTTACATAGCAGAGAGGATCGGCTTCTCAGCCGTTGCGGGACGAAGGCAAGTCATCCTACCAGTGCACGTGTACTTACGGGTGGTACCCGTCATTAATAATTATTATTTGTAAATTGCTGATAAACTTAAAACAAATAAAATACATTTTGTACAAAACAATTACGCACTACCTTAAAAATAATTATACGCACTTGCGATACAACTGCGTAAATTTATTCCTAATAAAGTAGTGTTCTAAATGAATGTCGCATAAAAAGAAATATACTACCATGTCAACAACGACAAGGAAAATCCGTCACAGGTATCCTGGTTCCGTGTGTACACTAAAAACTAACATATGTATATAAAATAAACATACATCGCTAATAGTTCAAATTGTCAGCATTAACATGTAACTGATTAATTTGACACTTAGACAAAAACTGAAAACAATAACATCGCTCGATAAGATTTAAAAAATAGACAATGATTCATATGTATTGTCACTATCAATGTTAATAGTGTAAAGATTAAATACACACAAAACCTTTATAGTACTAATGAAAAATCATCCTTAACGTACATATTTGCTCAATAAGCTACGAATCAGATAATTTCAATTAGACCAGTCATTATGCTAGTGTTCACAAACTTTTAGATATACCTATATAATGCATATGTATATGCACGTACATAACTAGTGCACGCAGAGGTCTCAGATTCGAACCCAAGGCTGTCTCTGACTTTTCGAAGTCATATGCGTATTAAATAATTATTTATCCCTTGCTTTCACGGTAAAGGAAAACATCGTGGTGGACTATGGCCTTACCCTTCTCACACTGAGAAGAGGCCCGTGCCCAGCAGTGGGACAGTATAATACAGGGCTGATATTATATAATCTTGTTAGCAATGCTTCCGCTGTTGAAGCAAGAAATATTTAACTGGTCTTTTTGTTTTGTAAAAAAGGGAACTTCCGTCCTTGAGGTCAAGCCATTTGTCTGTGTCACTAGGGACTTTACAAACATACAATTACCGGACACAAAGTGTTCGCAGACTCAGAACAATTGTTATATGAGGTTCAGACTTCCAATACTGAAAGCGGCGGCAGAAGCAACCTTAGTTTCAACGCACTCAAAAGATTCGTCCATTACATGAAACAATTCTTATCATACTGAATTATGAACAGAAATAAAGTTGTAACTAAATTCGATGTTCCAAAAGCAGCGTAATGATAACTCTCAATATTGAAGATGTTATTAAAGTTGGTCAGTCGGCCTGGAATTGGTGATATTTGCCGACGACATTGACCAAAACTGTTAAATATAAACTATAGATCGCGATCTCGTCATTTAAGTGGCGGTCAACTGAGATGAACTTTGTCGAACAAATAATAAAGTATGGACGCGCGGTCGTTTAAAGACCTTGTTGTTAACCATCTAGTAGGATCGCATAGATTCTAATCTTATTGTCCGGAGGTATAAGTTTATCTGATTTAAAACATTGCTTACAAAATCTGAGTGTCATACAGCTCGGCCCAAGTCTTCGAGAATGTACAGGCGTTAATCTATGCATATTTTTTTGCCAAGGAGAACGTTACGTTACAAACATAAAAACAACGGACACACAGAACAAATTCGGCACAACTATTCGTGAATCACACAGATTTTTAGTAGGGAGTGAACCCACGACATGGTCTCCTTTTACCTTGAACCATACCGCCGCCATCCGTGCAGTTACACTACTAAAGAAAAACAGTGCGTGTATAATACCGCATCGTGCGTCAAATGTAACAGAAATAGACACGCAACAAACCTGGTTATAGCTTGACGCAATACTTGCAACTGGTTTTATTGATATTGGCAATGAAAAATTCCACTGTGGAAAACACGATGTAAAGTTTGCAACACCAGTATTACTGGATTTGGTATAATTATTTATTTATTTATCTTTCACAGGTATTGCCATATCACTAAGAATATATCTACGGGTATTTCCATAACTGTTGCAAAATACCTGGCCTCGTTGCCCTTCGAGAGATTGAATCTTTACTAGCCGCGGCAGCTGTTATTACATATGGATCCGAATGTATCTCGTTTCAGATAGGATTATGGGAATGTGTGCTAAATGAAACGAAACAACAAATATTATGGATGGTTGTAAATCGGAGTCTTCCAAAATGATTTGGTGTTTTCTTTTCATTTAATCACATGTCTCCATTCTTCTCATATTTATTTAACATAAAAGTTGATATTTAGTTAATAATATGTATGCTTACATAATCTCAGATACATGTTTGGACACAATACCTTATTGTGGTCTAAAGGTTATACTTACAGACTTCAAGCGGCGTCTAAGAATTTCTTGACTACAAAAATCTACTAACATTAGACCAGATGGAATCCTGAGACTTCATTTGCGATAGCCTCGTTTTCTACTGCTGTGCTCCCTTGCTACCTAATAAGTTAATCATGGGATTATTATTACAATTATCAATTTTTAATAGTCTTGCACACTAGACGTAGAAAAGCAAGGTTTTCTTCCATCTTATCTATCTACTGTGTGATATCTAACGTATGATAAGATAAGTCTGGCATTGCCATCCTTGATATGATATTGCATTTTTAAAATATTTACATAGACAACCTCCACTGAATTCTGCTACTGAGTATAACAGAAAAACCCAATAACACTGCCCGACGTGGCAATCGAACCCGGAACCTTATGCACGGCAGGCGAAGTCGCAATCACTACCGTTCACCGTCCTAATCCGAACTAATATTATAAATGTGAATGCGAGCTTATTTGTTTCTTTGTTACGTTTTCACGCATTAACTACTCGACCAATCATCATGAAATTTCGCATACACGTTGTCAGGTGTACCGAAAAAGACAGGGTACTTTGAATCCACAAAAAAGTATTGTTAGCTAGCCTAATCTACATTTTCGCGAGCGAAGCTGCGGGCAAAATCTAGTACTTTAGATAATTATTCTGTCAATAACCCGTATCTGATCGTAGCTCAACTAGGTGCCCCATCAATTAAAATTTAATTGAGACCCATTTTGTGTGCAGGTTACAAGTAATCAGTAATGAGCTCTATACAGTTTGCAATAAAGTATCATTTTGCAATAACACGTGTCAATGAGTAGATCTATTACCAATATTGGCGCAAATCAAAATATATTGCGGACTTAGAATAAAGCACCACGTATATATCTGCAAAAGAGTATGCAGATGCTTTCTGATACTTCATCGTATAAGCACGGTAATATTGTACATAACATTACCGTGGTATAAGTATTCATATATAGATCCTAAGTAATACAAAAGCTTTTTGTTGTCTTCCAGTTTTAAATTACCTACGTGACATTAGACTGTCTATCAGACGAGTCCTATAAATATGTGTCTCGACTCGATAATCAAATCAACAACATTACAATCGGCCAAAAGCAAGTAGCCGGACAAAAAATATAGTATTTTTAACATAATATTGTATTCTGTTTACGCGAATATTATTCATTGAAATTAAACTACTATATACGGATTTTATCGCGTTCTTTATTTGACACTTTATTACATAATTTTGAAAAACTGTTACACTACTACTACTATTAAACATTACAAATTTTTAAGCCAATTGAATTATTATTAAAACTATTAAAACTTTTTAAACTATTTAGATTTAATTTAATTTTACACTTTCCCCGACGTTTCGGTTGCTTTTCAGCAGCCATGGTCACGGGGAGACTAAGATGGTAGTTGTCCAGTGTTCCAGTGTAGTTATTTCAAAGTACCCGAACATAATTTAATCATTGGTGTTTCTATTTACGCAGAACTATTTTAACATAACAAATATTTTTACTGTCCTTTGTAGGAATATCCTATTTTATTAGACATCTTCATAACTACAAATTTGTTGAGAGGGACTTTACGACACACACAATTAACGGACACATAGTATATTCAGACACAAAATAATCACTTGTGCATTACCCAAATTACTATCCTCTGAGAGATTCGAACCCACAACCCTCGGTGCTCCTTGAGCGGTGAAGCGACCAATTGCCCGCTGCCTTCTGCGCATCACATAGGTAATGACAGACGTAACGACACAGATAAAATAAAATTAACGGTCACAGTATATTTAGACTCAAAACAATAATTTGGGAATTATACAAATAATTGTCCCGTGTGAGATTCGAACTCACAACCCTTGGTGCTGTTTGAGCGGTGAAGCGACCGATTGTCTTCTACGCATCATATAGGTAATGTAAACTGTCCCTACCACAGTGAACATGATGGGTGATAGACAGCCTAATGTTTGAACAACAAATTCCCATGGTAACCTATTTACTGTGAATTCGATTTATGGTATTGTATTTACGAGTTTATGACATCTGAAGGTTAGCCTCGAGCTTTATTAAATTTATTACTTGTTACAGTTGGAACGGAACGAATATGGATTAGTTTTACAATTACTAATTGCTGCCCGCGACTAGGTACTTTGGGTCAATAATACTCGTAATAAAAATTGTTCAAAATCGAGTGCTGATCTAGCTTCAGTGGTAGAAATGTTACAAATGGCATCCTCATATATTAAAATATACGTCAAATGCAATTCAGTTCACATTTGTTTAATAGACTAGATCGGAATTCTATTTTGAATAGTTTTATTACGAGATTTTGTCATCAGGTTCTAGAATTGTAATGCACTATTTGACTCGACAATACCAATATATAGTCTGAAAAATACCTCATTCGGTCAAGTTTTGCAAACGTTACGTAATCACAAACACACACCGACAATTAGTTAAATGTTGAAAAAGCAAAACTGCACATACATAAATAAAACAACCGATTCGGGTCGCGGTTTCTTAGTATCCCTAGTGCCGTACCGGCTAGCGGCCTATAATTAGAAGTGGTAACATTTGATCATGAACTTCTGCAACGCCAAGGATATACTAATAGTCTCTGACTACTCACTTCAGGGAACGTCATGGTGTTTACGAAACAGGCAGGTTGTTAATTTTAGAGGCTGAAAATGGCTGTCTGTTTAAAAATTATTGCTGATTACGTATATTTCATATTTGTAGGTGGTAAATCGAATAGATGTCAACCTATCTTAGACAACCAGCTTTTGCCGTACAATGTCCAACGAGCATAGATATCCCGCAGACACATCCTCCTCTTTAAATTCAATTTAAATATGCATGAAAAAAATTAGAACGTAAAAAAATAATTAAAAAGTATCATTAAGAAAGACGTACTATACTGCGAATTTATTATATTAATATGTGATGTTTATGGCTTATTAGCATTTTTTACAAGGTTACCAGTCTACTCGCCATGAGGTGATATGTAGGTGTTATAGACCTTTGCATCACCTTTCGGACAGGTATGAGGTAATGTATCAAAGACCAATTAACCTAATTAAGTTATATTGATTGCATCGCCGTAATAGAGCAGGTTTCTAACACATTAGCTGATAGGTTGAGCATCAAGGAATAAACTTTTTAAAGCACTGTGCTACTCGTGCTAACAAATTTGAATAAGAATCGTTATCATAGTTATATGCGATTATACTGCTCAAGTGACAAAAAAATCTAATGATTCGATAATTGTATGATGTCGCATTAAAATGTTGATATATTCGTTGTTACCCAATATTATTCGAATCACAATCGAATACTGCCGCAGCCGCAGCGGTAGTGAATGCATGAGGTCTCGGGTACGATTCCGTACGTCAGAGCTATTGGGATTGTCTGACAAGATATTCTCAGTAAAGGCACGGAATCTGTAATCCCTCTTTTATGCAGAAGCTAAAATTATAGTAGGCAGAACCTTTCAGGGAAAGAAGCGTAAGACTACATATATATGCACAATCGAAAGACACTTGACACATTGATGCCAGCAGGGTATACATCTCGATTTTAAAATCGTAAGAACCAAAATCAACTGAACTGGTGTGCTTTGAAATGTAATGTACATTTCACAGTGGTTGAATTCCACCTGGATAAACACGTTACACTTATACGCATGACGGCGTAAATCGAGTCATGAGCATAAATCGGTACTCCGAAGCGCTTCTATTCGACATTTTGTGTGCGACCAAACCACGGTATACCGCATATCGTCCTAACTTGCCCGCGATGAACTAAAACGCTTACGCTGGGATACTGAAAACAGCCTTTCTGGGTAATCGTGTGATGTAGAGCATTTTATGTAAAACCATCTAAATTGTTGAATGTGGGCAATTTTGGTTTCGTTAGCTCAGTTTATTTAGTATCTTCATATTTATATAGACATATCTGTATATTTTTATAAGAGAAGCTTCGCTTTACACATCTACATTGCGTCTTGTAAAAAAGTATCCTAACGTCACATTGACAGTCATAGTTACCATAGAAGTTGCTACTGAGACGTTTACGAGATATTGAGAGAACCATTGTAACACAATAACCAGACACTGTCCGATCGAAAAACCAGACCTAGGACCTCACAATTAACTAGAAACTTAAGCGCACAAGTTTTCACTTAAAGTTAGTGAGGTACTGTATACAAGATCTTCTTGAGAAGAGTCTTGTATACAAAACCTTACAGTAACACTAAGTGATTCGCGCGATATCAACCTAGCAAAACCTTTCATGGTCCTATTTGAAAAAAATGTCTGAAGTTTTTTCGAGTATGGAAACATAGGCCGAAAATATTCCTGCGCCAAACAATCGTTTAAAAAACCGATGATGTTTTGTGGAACAGCCCCTTTACACTCGCAGTTTTCAAAATTATTAACATTTCGCAAGCGTCAACATTATACTTTAAAAGGAAAGGCCTATCGAACTGGACGATAAGAGAAAAGGTATCTTTTGTGTGCAAAACGGTTGACCGAAACGTCTGATCTGATAATATTATCAACAATTTAAAGAATCATTGTTTATTATTATCAGCAAAACTAATGCGTACGTATTAATATTCGAAAATTCAAACGTACATACATAGTTTGACGTCTGTTTCCCCAAAAAAGTAGTAAACCGTCATCTATCGATATCAGACACCACGTAGTATCATTACTACGTGGTGCCTTGTCTTCTTCTGCCCGGTAGAAGATAATAAGAGTCATCTCTTATTATCTTCTACCGGGCCATACTCTATGCTGACATTAAGATTTTATTTACAGATGACAAATACACTGCTCGACCCGAGAACTGGACTTGATGACTTGACCTCATGCATAGCAGTCGCATTCATCGCTGCACTTCGAAGCACACACATAAATACGTACATAGTTTATGGCATGAATAAAAACGTTTCACATACTATCACGCCTGTTATTAATTTATATCAAACAAAAGTCACGTACATGAGATTAATTTAAATTCTTATATTATCACATGTTAGTATTAAACACTAGATATTGCCCGCGGCTACGCTTGCGTAAATGTAAGTTAGGTTAAGTTAGTTACAGTGGGTTTTTCTGTTGATGATGAATGATGGCTGATGACAACATTTACATAATTGTGACTGCCTGAGATTCTATTTATGATCTAACAGATGTTTTTGAGTGTTATATTTAATTGTCAAGTATTCCTCATAAAAAAATATTGTCATAATTTATAGTTAAGTTATTATAAAATTAATTTATGTTCTATAATTATAAATGTTCAGATATTTATTATATAGCAATATGGCATCATTTATTAATAATTATTAATAACCAATACTGTTGTAAGCATCAATAACATATTATATATAATATATTGATAATTATTATCTTTTAAGATATATTTATATAAAACTAGCGAACCGCCCTGGCTTCGCACGGATAGTACAAAACCTTAACAAATTATACACGTAACCCTTCCTCATGAATCACTCTGTCTATTGGTGAAAACCGCATGACAATCCGTTCGATAGTTTTTGAGTTTATCGCGAACAGACAGACAGACAGACGCGGCGGGGGACTTCGTTTTATAAGATGTCACTACATATTATCATAAAACAAACTCGTCGAAAGACTCGACGTCACAATCGGTAAAATTATTATTTATGCCAATTTAGTGATTATGTATGTATCGATATGAATTTCCAAATCAATTAAAACGAGGTAATTTCACAACAGGAATATTTGAAATGTTGTATAGATATTACATGTTATAAAATAATACAATAAAATAATAACTTCACTGAAGACTTCATTGAAGATTCCATGGGTAAACAGTACTTAGACATAAGTCATAAATATTCAAGTGTATAACTCATTTTCTGTTTACTATAAATGTCAATGGTTGATTTAAAGTTATTTAAGAATATATTTACTGTTATAAATTAAATAATTAGTATTGTTTTACTCGAATGCTATACATTAAAATTAAACTTATGTACATATGTACATTTAGCTGGACGTTTCGTTAGCTTTTTAGTAGATGCTATGGTAAATGTTTAAAAAAAAAAAAAAAAAAAGTTGTTTTCTAAAAAAAAACGCAATAAAAACCGTATAATATTTATAATAATATCAGCCCTGTATTAAACTGTCTCACTGCTGGGCACTGGTCTCTTCTCAGTGTGAGAATGGTTAGGCCATAGTCTACCACGCTGGCCCTGTGAAGGTTGGCAGACTTCACATATTTTCGCGAACATTATGTAGATCTCTCAGACATGTAGGTTTCCTCACGATGTTTTCCAACACCGATAAAGCAAGCGATAATTAAATATTTAATACTTCGATAAATCAGAGATGCCTTAAGGATCGAACTCGAGACCACTGCGTGGCAGTTCAACGGTCTCCCAGTAAGCAATCGCTGCTGTATAATAGTTTAGTTTCGCATAGATAATTTATTTAAACCTACGTTTATATCATAACAACACTTCTAGGCATAGAGCTGTTTTCCAATTAAATCTATATAGACAACTTCGTGGGAATTGCTGTGAGAACCTTCAGATAACATGTACTCAGACATAATATACCTAGTCGTCTGGGGTAGACAATAGACAGTAGGCTAGACCTAACTGCGTGTTTCGTCCGAAATTACTCTGTTGACATTACATTACATTATGTCGTGGCTTGTTACTACTACATTAACATTTCATGTATTATATACCTATTTACTAATGTCAGCGATAATCGTCAAATGGTATAGTTTGCTTCTATTATATTAAAAGCCTATTTTAAAAGCAAAGTCAATGTTGTTTTTATATTCCAACTTATTAAAAATCAACACCCTATAACTATAAAAATCTTTTAGTAATCATTCTAACTAATATTATAAATGCGAATGTGAGTTTGTTTGTTACGCTGACACGCCTTAACTACTTGACCGATCATCATAAAATTTCGTATACATGTTGTCAGCGGTACACAAGACATAGAAAAATACTGATCCCGAGGGATAAAAAAATGTATTGACAAAATCAGGATTAACGCGAACGGAGCCGCTAGCAAAATGTAGGATTATGGGAAAAAAAACGGATAATGGTAGATATTAAGCCTCATCATCGACCCGTTCAATCGTAACAGTAACTGGAACAAAATATTTTATTTGCATCTTTTTTTTTTCATCGGTCAGCTTAAAGTTTCTTACTGCCTCGTTGGCGCTGCGGTAGCGACTACTATGTCGAAGGTCTCGAGTCCGAATACACAAGTTGGGCAAAGTGTTATTGGGATTTTTTGATCAAAAATCTTTAAGCAGTACAGATTTTTCTTTTTATGATAAAGAGAATAAAAGTTTACATTGAAGAGGCATATTTTGTGCTAGAAGCGAAATACTGCCAAGTTCGATTACGCTCGGATCGCACGTTGTGGCTGTCCCTGTTCAAAGGAGTTCGGTATTGACAAACGTTTTCTATTGCAATAGTTGGGTGGGCAATCCGAGGGTGCATAGCAGGTTCCTCTCTTTCCAATAATTTTATTTAGCTTCAATGTAAGAAGGGTATCATATTATAATTATTGTTTATTATTGACAGCTCTACTAGCTATCGTTAATCTCTCACTTTAAGCGAACCGTACTTATTCGCCAACAGTACACTTCAAGACGGACTGTCTTGCAAATATAATAGAATATAATAATTATAATAGAAGTAAAAATTCGTAATTTAGTCGGCCTCGATGGCGTAGTGGTTAGTGTAACCAACTGCCACGCCTGAGGTCGCGGGTTCGATTCCCGCACAAGTCAAACATTTGTGTGCATGAACATGGATGTTTGTCTTGGTCTGGGTGTTTCTATGTATAATATGTATGTATTTACAAAAAAAAAAGTATATAAGTATGTTTATCCATTGTCTAGTACCCATAGTACAAGCTCTGCTTAGTTTGGGCTAGACGGTGTTGTGTGTATGTGGTAGAATATTATTATTATTATTATGTAATCATTGACATAGATGGCACAGAATTGTCGAAATTCTTCAACACGTGTACTTTCGCTTCGTACATCTATAGAATAAAATTAGACGGATACACAGCACGCGACCAGAATACCTACGTAGGTAGGTACCACATAGGTACGTGCTAGGGTGACATTATTGATGTTAAACGTTGATCGTGTCACTCTTAAGATAACAAGTATATTCGTATTACGTAGGAATCTAGTACTTGTAATGTTATGTAAACAGTACTTACGTACATTTTCTATTAAACTATTTATACGTCGGTTCATGTAGTATTATATCTTTGTGTAAAACATGTCCGCAGTTTGTTATTACAAATAATGATGACGAAATTAAATATTCAATATGATAAAACATAATAAAAGAAATATTGTTTTTGACACAAATTGTGTTAAAACCGAGGTTGTATGGTGTACAATGTGTATTAGATTTTGGACTCTATATACCTATTAGTAAACTAGTCTCGGCCTGCGGATTGGCCCGTGTCTTTAAAGGACTGCAACAGCACTAATTCTTTTTTTACCATAGATGGAGAAAGCGACGTACTGTTGCACAGCTTTTTCTTAAGAAACCTGGAGGATATATGGACAGGATAGACGCAGATACTCGTAATTTGCTGATATTTAGTTTTTGTTGTATTAATACTATTAAAGTGGCCATGACTTCGTGCCCAGGAAGAAACCCAATGGAGCTACTCATATATATGTGGGTCACAAAATTTAATCACGTGCGGTCATCAGACCCGCAGCACTTGACACATTAATAAGGACTACTTAAACCATCGCACAAAGCATACTACAGCCATGATGAAAGGTAAAAAATAGGGATGAAACCCGCAGCACATTCATATTAAAACCTTTTATTTTAACGGAAAAAATGAGTGTAGGCAAAAAGAATACACAAAAGTATTTATCATTATTTTTTACGACTACCGTCGTAGGCCAGCGGGCATGAAATTTATTCAATGCAATGATCGTAATTAGATAAGATAATACGGAATCTGTTACGCTTACGTATCTGTACTTATATAGACGTAACAATGTTATATTTGTATCTGTAGCGTATAATTTTATAACTATTGGTTGCTGGTAACCTAGTTTGAAATAATCATACAATCATTGAAAATAGCACGATTACAGAATGATTTGCTACACTCTGCTTATGAAATTTCAGCTTTCATAATTAATAATAAGATACTTGTATGAAATATATCTACTAATATACACAATTCAAGACCAATGATATCTGAAATCTACAGATTTTTTAATAGATTATTTATTAATTCCGATTATATATAGGTCATCAGTCAGTAAACACCAGAAAACTGGAATAGTCTACTATATACAAATGCATAATAGTAAATTTAGTGTGCGTCAATCACTAGACACGATACATACATACCTACATCAGACTACATAAAGCGTTGAAACGACAAAATTTCTGGGAAATGGGTAAATTGGACAGGAGTTCCAAGAGCCGGGAACATCACACGCTTAAACTTTTGCACGGAATAGAATGAAATTGGAAATGCATGTTCAGAATATGTTGCCGCAGTTTAAATCCACAAATTAAAGAAAACTATTTAAAAATTATAGAAAAATGTTTGAGTACGATGATTATATTAGAAACTAAAACAAAGGTTTCCATTTTTTAAAACGACAAACGTTTAGTTATCTTTTCGTGTAGACGTTCATTCAAAATGTAAGTTAGAAGCAAATCCCACGTCGCGCACCTCTGACTTTCGGAGGTTATAAGACTTTTCGAAATTATGTGCGTATTGATTGACATTATCGCCTGCTCCGTGCCTCGGAGAGCACGTTAAGCGTCGGTCCCGGCTGCCATGAACATCTATGGCAGTCGTTATTGGGAGAGTGTCGACACAAAAGATCCCACTGGGTACATACATAGTAGCAAATACTCAAAATTTCGTTACATAATACAATGGCGTCAAAACAATGCAGATTCACACTTAAATTACGGTTGAATATTACTTATAGAAAGCATTTATCTTACCAAACCATTATTTTAAAGATTTTCTTATTCGTAAATTTTCAATGAACAATTCAAATGTATAAATGATAGGTAAAAAAAATACAAGTTAAACATATTTAAATTGATGATTAAATTCATTGTAGTGAAATAAATTACATGATTTTAAGTTAGTATGCATATAATATTACATAAGACATACATATTATTATATTATTCGCGCATTCCGGCGCTTGTAATGATAATTGTATGTATATGTGATAAATAATATTATATTACATGAATGTCATACAAGTTTACTAATAAATTAGAAATACTAACATTTACTTGTGACTAAAATTAAAATTCATTGTCTTATTCACTATAGATACGAGTAGATATATACATCAACTTTCTGAAATATTGGTTAAATTAACGGCATCCAAGCTTAACCAGACTATTTAAAACGTACATTTTGTTATAATAGTCTTCTTTCGTTTAAATAGCTTTTTTCATATCTATGTATGTTACATATTATCATTGCTCACAAGTATCATACAAAACGTATAAATATGCATTAAGGTTCAAATCCTTGAAACCTTTATTAAAGTCTAATAGACTCACCTTGGCACACAGATAGAGTGATAGATCCCGTAGTTTCGTAACACGTGGATGAATTCAGGGAGCGTCCGACAGGCTCCCATGATGCTGAACGCGGCCAGAGAACAATTCCATACCATTAACGTACGCCGGAGTTCAAATCTGTGGACAAAGAAAGTGAAAAACATTTAATACGCGAACTTATAAAATTCTAGCTTTTGGTACCTTTTTTTTTGGTAGTTTTTGGAGTTAAGTTCTTACAAACTAACAAAAAATCTTAATCTCTTTCCTCTTTATAATATTTGTATAGATAGTTTTCAAACTTTGCAAAGTAATATCATTACCGAAAAAAGCTTATCTTAACAATGCGCTCATAACAAGGAAACCTGTTTAATAAGATTCACTTTCTCACTATCTCCCTTGAAATGGAAACTGGTTACTGTACGTATAGATTACATCGTGCATTTTATTAACCCAAGAATTACGTTGATGGCATTTTATAGCAGCCTTCTAGTTACGAATAATACTTGGTAGAATATGGGACACTGGTTAGTCAAGTTTTAGTAACTATATTGGAATCTATTCAGAGTACCTACAGCAGCGTGAAACATATTTTGAGGCAAGCTGAAACTTATGCAGCGTACAACTGACTACCTATATCCAAAGTAGCGATAATTCTGTCCACCGAATCTGCATAGATAGATAGTGTTTTTGTGAGCTCACGAAGTGATTCGTAAATAGAGTTGCCAGAGCTTTTTAAGTAGGTGCTGTGTTGTTCACGAAGGCTCTGCATCCTTGCTTTTCATTCGTGTATTGCTAGCAATGCGTAAGTACCTTTAATTTTCAAGCGTCCACAGTCTAAGGTGAACCATCACCTTAGACTGTGGACGCTTGAAAATTAAAGGTAGCTAGGTAGGTAGGTAGGAAAAGTAAAGTAGAAGCATTACCAAATGCTTCTCATCCAGCGAACCATAATTATGCCTGTTCGCCTTATAAGTTTCATTTCAATAATAAAATTATATAACTTGAAACAATACTTAGTTATGAGTTAATAATTTGTATCACTACTAACTTAGTCTAGCCGAGCTCCACTTCATAGCTTTTTACTACGTATACTACTTATATTATAAACATGAAAGTTTGTGAAAAGGTACTCAATGTCGGCTAAACTATATCAGTAGTTTATCCTGGGTACCAAGCCCTCGACAAGCATATAAAACTTTATCCCGATAAAGCATTACAATAGGATTGGCGCAAATGATGCCATAAGTGAAAACTAGCAATTTATATTGAATAAAATATTGCAAGTATGAGTATTCTATGTCATAGGTATAACTGACGACTACAGAAAGGTACATATATAAAAGGGAGAAGACAAGAAAATACGTATTAAAACCAATATACGTGTAAACTGACAGGCCTTAATTGCGAAAATCCACTCTTCGTTAAACATTGTCCTACTTAGTATACTCAGATGTACTACGAAAGAGTCATCATGAAATAAGGTTAGCATTGTCGCATAGCAATGACTATGGATGAATACAATGAATATAATTTTACTAGACAGTGAACAGCTACTGTTTTAAATTACGCTACTGTTTTAAATTACTTTTCGAAGTTATGTGCGTATATTAAATGGTTAATTATCGCTCGCTTTATCGGTGAAGGAAAACATCTTGATGAAACCTGCATGTCACAAGTTCTCCAAGATATATAAAGACTGCCAACCGGCACTGAGAAGAGACCCTCTTCTCAGTGTGAAAAGGTCATAGAAGGCCCATAGTGCCCAGCAGTTGGACAGTTTAAAACAGAGCTTATATTATATTTCATTTAAATATCCGTTCTATGTATGTTAATCATTCTAAGTAATTTTAATAAGCTTTTCTAATTATCAGCTAAATACTTCACAAAATCTAAGAAAACAGGGCAAGTCTCAAAACTTCTTAAGTAAAAAAGTAAGTTAATCATTAAGTTTATAAGTACTACGTACTACAGAGGACAACTTGACTAGATTGATTGTAGCGCGCGAAAAAGTGCATGGTCTCTATCTGTTTTAGGCATAATTTAAATATAATAAATTTGCGTTCATGTGTATAACGGTAAGCGTATGATTCTAACTGAGTGAGTTAGAGAGCATGCGCTTTAACGTTTGTTGCTCTAATCTTGTTGCGTTGTTCTCTTTAGTACCTAGACTGCCTAGTTCATGTTAACTCAATGGATTTAACAAGTTTGACTGCCCCATATCCTTATTTTCGTTTGTTTTTGAATAGATGTGCGCAGAATATGTATATGATTAACAAACCTATAAAACCTGTTAAGGTGCGCTGAAAAGTAAGATAACCCGCAGAAAACCTTCGACAAACGGTAATGAACAGTTGTTTGTAAAAAAAAAATACGGTCTACGTAAATCCAATTAATAACCTTTGACCGACATTGCCAGCACAAAAGCGCATTGGCTGGCTAAGGTCAACAATTTATTATTAATTGAATCTTTAGTGCGCTGTATCGATTGTCTAGTCTGCTCTTTACTCGCAGTAGTAATTTGAAATGTTCTTGGATTATTTGTAAATATAAATAGTTTTTATATCTCTATTATAATACAGGTTTATTTAATGTTATTTTAAATTGTACTAAGAAGTAACTGTTTTTGTTTCTCTCGATAAAATTTTGTATCTTTTGATTGAGTAATCGAGAGGTACTAAATTGATTCGACTTTACTGATTAAATGGCTTCCTATGTCTAAATATTTTTAAAAGCTCAAAATGTTATCGACAATACCTACTACATTAAAACTGTATCGGCTTATTAGAACCGTAAGCTGATCATACATTATAACTATATAATAAGACGTAGGTATTGATTAATTCTAGAAGTTTCTGCAGTTTTTATTTATAAAAGGTTTGATATTTTGTCTAAAGTCCACCATTACACCATTCTAATATTAAAAGCGCAAGTAACTTTTGCTTACTATGTGTTATTCCTTTAGTTGAATTCTTTGATTAGCTCGCGATGTTTCCGGTAATACGATAACAAAATCGTATGACATCATTCGATTACCTACTTAGTTATCTTATCATATACTATAGCAAGAAAATGTATTAAATTTTACTAGAAGTTTCATCGAGGACCGTTTTTATTCATAAATCATCATACTCCATACTAACTTACAAATACGCAAGTAAATGTGTATGTGTGTAAAGGTTTTCATGATTGAAGAAAACCCATATTTATTATGAACGTTACAGACTATGCTTAATTATCATCAGCCAAATACTAAACTCAGATTTCCATGATGCTGAATACTATTTTTAAATAACAATATTATGTGACAAACACATTTAAATACCATTAAAGAACATAAGGAAAAACATATAGGTCGTGGCCTTATTATGATGGTGGTAAGTTCAAGGAAAAACAAAACATGTGGTTTCCTTAATGTTACAAATCTACATCCAGTGATGTTCACGATTGCATTCGAAACATTCGAATGCATTGACAATCATTTTTCATAAATTCCATAATATTATATGTATAAAAAAGCGATTCGCCCCGGCTGTGCATGGATATGTTTTGTTATATCACAAAGGGATGAGGCAGCGTTTTCGATAAAAGCTCCCGAGCGGCTAGACATTTTGCAACATTTTCAACAATTATCGTCATATTTAAATCAGTTTCTACAGAACCTTAACAAATTATACACCTAAACCTTCCTCAAGAAACACTCTGTCTATAAGTGAAAACCGCATGAAAATCCATTCAGTAGTTTACAGACAGGCACGCGGCAGAGGACTTTGTTTTATAATATGTAGTGATAGTGATTTAACTAATGCGCATAGTCATATCCTATACATGTTAACCTGTAATTTATTGTTACAACTAAATCATGTTTATTTAAGCTGTTTAATGTATAAGTGTTAATATTTAATGATTAAGCAAATAAATAAAACAATACATTATGAGTACGTAGGCTGTGACCTTGACCATACAAAGATAAGATATTTATTCGATAGTTATTCGAATACAATTACGGGCAAAATTAATCGAGTTCATAAGTTGTTTTGAAGTCAAGGCCGTGATACTGGATAACGATGTTCATTGGATCACTCTATTTATATCGTGGGTTTTATGAGACCGGATTACGTTGATATCGGATGACGTCCGGATATAATTAATCAACGATTGTAAAACAACATCGACGCTGTGTGGTTCGATATTTTAATACTTGATAACAATTAACTAATAGAAGCGATTATTTATTTTATTATATTCGTTTTTATATTTACTACTGGGCATTATAAACATTGTTCGTTTGCAAAAGTACACACAAATAATTATGCAACTCCTTTACAATTTATATTGGGTTTACTAAACCATCTCAACCTCCAAATAGCTGCTTAAATTAACCCCTATTAGGTTTGTGCAGGCGAGGTATATTAAAAATGGGTAATGTCAATCAAATATTTACTGCCTCGGTGACGCAGCGGTAGAGAATGCGACTGTTGTGCATGAGGTTTGATTCCTAGGTCGAGCAGAATGTTATAGTTTTATGGTAAGTAATTTTTCAGTAGCAGTACGAAATATGAAACGGTGCCCAGTAGATGACAATATGGTCCCTTAACATGCAATACCTAAAACTATAGCTGGCGAAATGTAACTCCTGGATATGAAGACATCCCTTGAAACTATCTATGTATGTAAACATTTATATATAACTTGCTTTTACCTGCACCCTTAGTCCTAATCTATTCTATTCCTAAGAGAATTATAAATATTTATAGATAAAATTTTAATTAGTGTAGTAGAGCCTTGCTGATTTCAGCATGAATGGGCCGGCTCGACCGGGGAAGGACTACCACTACCCCCCTCTCACAGAATATCGACGTGAAATAGCAGTATTCCTGCTGTTGTGTTTCGTTCGATAAGTGAGAGTGCCGGAGGCCTTATCCCCCCTTTTTCCCCTTCCCACTCTTCTCCTTCCCACTTCCTTTCCTAAAAAGTCGGCATCGCGCAAATGATGCCTCTGGTGTTGCAGGCGTCTATAGGCCACGGTGACCACTTACCATCAGGTGGACCGTATGCTTGCTTGCCACCTTAGATGTATAAAAAAAGTTATATTTTATTTTGCGATCCACTATCTATGCCAGAAATTACGTCTATCCGTTGCTATACCACGTAACCTTTAGTTAAATACTAAGCAGAACTGATCAGGCCACTATAATAGAACTCATAACCTTTTAGAAGATTTTTAATGACGACTGCCAAAAAAGGTCAACTAACAATCAGAAATTAATCAACTCTTCATAATAAGTCTAGTACTGGTTTAAAATTTCGTAAATCTTTCCATATCGATATTATGGAAAAACAAATTATAAAACCATAAGTTATTTTTGTAGGCGTAGAGCATAGACTCGAGAGATAATTTTGGACAAATACACACCAATGGAAAAATAACTCAAGGCCATAGATGATGACTGGTAGAAATACCAAATTAATGGATGTAAAAACCTTCGCGAACATAGTATGTTGATTATTAAAGAATTATTATGAACCGACCATATTATTATTGAAGGTCTTTAACGCAGACAACGTTAGCTAATCTTCCTTTTACTTGAACGAAGCACAGTACGAAATAATCACGTCATGATCAGCTGTGACGGTTATTATATAAGCGACTATTCGTCTACTAGCATAGACTACTAGTTTTGTCTTTATTTGTAGATAACTTTAATTGATTGGGGACCTTTTCACAGAGGACAGGATAAGATGTAGAAGGAAAGGAGCAGAAAACAGCAACGCAGATAAAAGTGATACTGACGACAATGACTCCAAAAGCCAATGTCATACCAGAATCGCTTGAAATGTCACTTATGGCTCGCTTTACCTAATTCGACAAGATTTCGGAATTAAATACATAGCAAGCCATAGGCAGCAGTCGGCTATGTAAGCAACGCTATAACTAAGACATCTTCGCCACTACGAAATAGGTCGACACCCTGAAGTCGACAGACGACCCGAGATAAGCGTGCTTGATGCTTGATCAGATACTATCAGAATTATGCTCAGGCTATGTATAATCTATACTAATATTATATAGCTGAAGAATTTTTTTGTTTGTTTGTTTGAACGCGCTAATCTCAGAAACTACTAGTTCGAATTGGAAAATTATTTTAGTGTTGGATAGCCTATTTATCGAGGAAGGTTATAGGCTATATAACATCACGCTACAACCCACGGGGGCGGCGCAGTAACCATAAACGCGAGTGAAACTGCGGGCACATCTTCCTATATCATAAGCGGCGATAACCTGGTAGGAAACCGTTGGACTGCAACACAGAAGTCTCGAGTTCGATCCCAAGGCACGCGTCTCTGATTTTTTCGAAGTTATGTCCGTATTAAATAGGTAATAATCACTCAGTTAATCAGTGAAGAAAAAAATCGTGAGGAAACCTACATGTTGAAGGGTTCTATATAATATTCTCGAAAATATGTGAAATCTGCCAACCCGCACTGGGTCAGCGTGTTGGACTATGGCCAAATTTTTCTTACATTAAGAAGAGGCCCGTGCCCAGCAGTGGTACAGTTTACATACGGGGCTGATATTATTATTATGTTATTATAAAATACTACAACAAATGTTGCGATGTTCCTAACAAAAAAAGGAACACATTGAAATTAAACTGCTTTATACGGATTTTATCGCGATGTTTATTTGACAATTGTTACACTACTACTACTATTAAACTTTACTAATTTTTAAGCTAATTAAATTATTATTAAATCTATTTAGATTTCATTTATTTTTACACTTTCCCCGACGTTTCGGTTGCTTTTTAGGCAGCCATGGTCACGGGGAGATTCAAAAATTTAATTTCAATGAATAATATTCGCGTAAATAGAAGACAATATTATGTAATATTATATTCATCTCAAAATGCAGCTAAAAATCACCCATACACCGGATACCGGATTCGGCACCAATTTATATCAATAAAGACTTACAAATGACAAGTCAATCAATACACAGTAATTAACACATCACACTCATCAATCAATTTGTTTGTCATTAATAACGTATACAGTTCGATAACGTTGAATTTATTTTGCTTGTTTATCGAATACATAATATTACAATACTAATCGTATAAACTTAGGGTGATTACATCAATCGATTTAATACTTTAATTTGAATATTAATAAGAACTTATCATTTGATTGCTCGGCTACAGTAGCAAAGCACCGATTGTTGTAGTGCCGATTTCGACACGGAACAATAATTTGTATTTTTTTTTATACTTCCAAAATGGCAAACTAGCATACGGCCCATCTGATGGTAAGTGGTCACCGTAGCCTATGGACGCCTGCAACACCAGAGTCATCACTTGCGCATTGCTGATCCTGTAAAAACCTTCTAACACCCTTTTTGAAGAACCCCATACTGTAGTCTTGTGGGAAAACCTCGGCTGGGAGTTCATTCCAAACCAGAGCGTCTGCGGAAGAAAGTTCCTTTGCAACCGTTTGGTACGGCAACAATTAGTTATTAGGTGTGAGAATGAAACCACTGCCGCGGTTTTCCCACAAGACTACAGTATGGGGTTCTTCAAAAAGGTTATTAAAAGGTTGTAAGTTCAGAAATTGTTTTATTAGAATGATTAGACTTTCTTCTTAGTCTCGTTATTAGCTTACGTTTAGAAAGATTCTGAGGTGCCAGAATATTCCAAAATCAAACAGTGCTTTTGAGTTTCTATGAGAAATTTAGTACCTGGCAGTATGGACGGCTCCTTGTTGCTAATTAGAAATTCCTTTTACCCGAAATCATATCTCGAAATGTGAGTACTGATGCGCATAATTCGTTCAAATGATTTTCGGATACCGATAGTTACGCACAATGCGATACCTATTTTTCATGGTCAAGAACGAAATGCTCCCATTAATATGTGTATGTAGTGATGTCTTCATATTCGAGTATAATTATGCATAATATCTTTAAAAACTACGCTTTAACATACACGCGCCAAAAACATATAAATTGTTTTTTACTTGTATCGAAGAAATAAAAACAATTTAAATGCTTAAAATAAACAAGTTATTATATTAATTACAAGCGCTTTAATTAAATAATTGATAATAATAATAACAAGGCACGCGCGCTCACGAATTTGTTATAATTATACTCAATGGTTTGATCTTTAAGTGTTAAATCATTAACTACGAATAATATCATACTAATTATCAACGTAAAGTTATTAAGCTGTAATCCTAACTAATATTATAAATGCGAATGTGAGTTTGTTTGTTAGTTACGATTTGAAGCCAAGCCAAGCCAAGAATAACTACTCGACCGATCAACATGAAATTTTGAATACACGTTGTCGGGGGTACAGAATAAGACATACGGTATATTTTATCCAGAAAAAGGTACTGCTCCCAAGGGATAGCAAATTAATGAACCTATATTTACGCGAGTGGAGGCGCAGGTAAAATCTAGTCATATATTTTGTGCAGCAGCTCTGAGGAGATTGCCGAGTGTAGCGTAGCAGTATGACTAGCAGTACTACAGTATGTTGGCTACGTATAGCGATCTCCTTTTCCCGCTTCATAAACTTAGCCCTATGATAACTAACCTGGACTTCAGTGGTGAAGTGCCGAGGGTATGACACTGGCATGTTTTAGTAACGCGATCCTATTGGTCGTGGATTCTTTGCCAATTCTCAACGGGTTAAGATACGCATTTATAAAACACCACGATTGCGCTACCGATCAAAATAGGTTAGGATTTATATCAACAATAGATCGTAAGGATGAGCTTTTTGAAGAATCAGGGGGTTGTCTATGTCATAGACTTATCTTCGTTGTATGGTTAGTCTCATAGGTGAAACTAAATAGTCTTGGCGTAGAAAACCAATTTTATAAAATTACCATTGTGTTACTGCAAACTATTATTAGCTAACTAGGATTATTCTAGTGTTGTCAGGAGAATGGCTAATGCTTTTTTTAGATTAGTTTTCTTTATTATACTGTAATTAAGTAATGTATTTCATGGTAAGTAACCGAATAAAGAATTAAATTACAAGACAAAAATGCCTAATACACAAACAATAGGTGATAATTCATATGGATTTGTGAAAAGCAAGAATAAAAATGGCAAATATATTTTAATTTTTTTGTACTTAGGTAGTAATCAGAACACGTTATGTATTTTTATCGATGTTATTATCATTATAAACAACAAGTCGATTCTCACGAAATCAAATAACAATAACAATAGCGACATAATATTGATTTCAATTTTTGAAAGACATCTAGCACTAGGAATAATTTTTGTGTCGCGGGAGACTTCACAAGCATTCAAACAACGGACACAAAGAACGACTATTTGGATGTGTGTGAAAATTTTTGTCCCGTGTGGGGATCGAACCGAAAACACTCGGCGCGGTGGCCGTGGTGAGCGATCATTTAAACGACTACGCCATCCGTGTTAAACAGCAATATAATAATTCCAAACTTTAACTATATTATTACATAAATATTTATAGACTAATATCTTTTTTTTTCGGCATAGTAAATAATTCATAAGTATTTACGTAGGTAGTGAATTGATTTAAAATTAATTTTTTTTACTATTAATACTTTGAACTATAGAATACAACGCGAGACTGCAATTATTTGACGATTTATGTCGCCAGCTTAAGCATCTTAAATATTTTTATATGGCAATGGCGGAATATAAAAAACACGTAATTTATATGACCACATAAAATTATGCCACGATTGGAAAGTATAAAAAGGCAGCTATTGCAAATTTAATTTCAATACATCCAGAGTAAAGTCTTGAGACTCATGTGCGACAACTACTTAGTGATTCAATCACGACTATTCCTAGCGAGGTGAATAAATCTACAGCCAACAATAAAATATCACCAAGTTCTCAGCATCAAATTGCACGACATTCAAAACTGACGGTGCAAAAAACGGACTGAATCATTATCTGTGAAAGAATCTTATTGTGTCAGCCTTTCACATTTAAATGCGCCGCAATTTATCAAGCTCTTCTCGTTCGAGTGCTCTTGGTTTTTTATCTCATCATAAATCAGACTAGTATTTTAACTGATACATAATCCAAGCAACGTTCAAAACTTTTATAACTAAGTATACATTAAGTTACGGACATTCTAAACTAACGCTTATTAATCGATACTCATATTTTAACCTACTGAGTCGCAATTATGTCTGGTATTCGAAGATTTTACAGATTTATACAAACTCAACTGTGTATTTGTTACATTTTAACGGGTACTACGGTAACTAATAAACCGATTTTGTACATACTTGGCGCGGCGTTAATTCAATTAAAAATAAACAAATGGAAGTTTACACGAAACGAATTAAAAAGTTGTGGTGGCGAATACCCAAACAGTTACTAGATCATATAAGAAATGATATATACCAAGATTTACTTAAAAACTTTGTTAGTTGTTCTTCGTTCTAACAAAGAAAGCAGTACATACAAAAGCTTTTATTCAATACTTTTTCTGAGCTTATTACAAATAACGGTCTATAAAGTATACTCGTAAGTAGCCTAGAACGCGAATTCTGCTCGCAAAAAAAACGGATGCCAGTAACTTTGCGCAAGCAATTTATATTTATTGCTAAACTTTGGTCTAGTAGAAACTTTTTAACTTATCTACGTATTATAAGGTTTGAGAAGACTTTCGAATTATCAACCGTAACAATAGCGATAGAAACAGGATGTCAAGAAGCTTCTGCTCTTTTTTATACAACAAAATTGATAAACAAGCATAGGAACTCACTTATGATAAGCGATTATCGCAACCTATGACTGCTTGCTATTCTTGAGATATCAGTCGCGTGTTACCCATCCTATAACAAGTGAGAAACGGTAATGAATTACCGTAAATCTTAGACTTCGATAAAATGGTTTAAGTAATATGCAAAGGTCACGTGATACCACGTGATCTTGAGGTCAGAGGTCATAGTCATGTCGGAGGTATATCGACTATGCTGAGTCGAATGGCGTTGACCGCGAGTCTCTAGCTCTTACGGTTCTTGAGTTGAAAGTTGTATAACAGACGGACGGACAAAGCTGTTGTATAAGAGTTTTTCGAACTCTAAAAAAGGAATTAAAGATAAGATGAAACGAAAGGATTTAGAGAGATTAGCATGTAAGCCTTCTGAACTCCTATTAAACATAATTGTATGTATACTAGTTACTAGAATATGTTTAGTAAAGCGGATTCTTCGTACTACGTAGCGGTGTGGTAGTGAATACGAATTCTGTGCATGAGCTCTCGTGTCAGGGAAGAAGAAATTTTTATTCTCACCACGAAGTCTGAAACTGTTTCCTGTACTATGTGACGATATTAAACTCGCTTTCTATTACTTGGGACCAAAATACATAACTGGCGAAATTCTCATGTTATACACCCCTGCCTATACCAGAAGGTATAGGCAGAAAGACATTATATATGTATTTTAGTATGCCACCGGTATTATATAAAAATATTGAAGCAACGTATTTGTGGTATGAATCGATTTATGCTTTTGGGGTAATAGTGTAAATGTAGAGGAATTATTTATAATACAAAAGAAATGTGTTAGAATACTAGCACACATAGACAATACGCAAAGCTGCAAACCTTACTTTACTGAATTCAATATTTTAACATTACCATCAATATATATACTCGATATATGTACATTTGTTTTCAGACACAAAGACTCCTTTAATAAAATGAAAGACATGCACAATTTAAACACACGCCATAAAGACAGATTACACTTACCTCCTTCAAAAACGAAAATGCTCAACGAGAGCCCATATTACATGGCTGTTAAGATATACAATAAATTACCTAAAAAAAGTAAAGAAGAAAAGCTTGAAACAGCATTTACTAAACGCCTCAAATTTTTTCTGACCCAAGAGTGCTATTATTCGGTTGCAGAATATCTAAATAATAAATGATTCGAATTTGTTTGGTAGAGACATAATACCTATATAATAATAATAATACCTATATAATAATAATAATACCTACATAATAATAATACATGTCCAAATAAGAAGTATATGACGAAGCTCTTGATTACACGAACTGATATCTTAAATAAGGAGACAATTATTTATTTGCATTATCTAACTCTGTATTGATCTATTAATATTTATTCTATGTTTATGCTATAACTAATAAGATATACCTAATTATTATGTTAATTTAATTTGAAATGTTTATATCCATTCCGTATTTCATTAATTTTATATAATTCTAAATTTATTGTACTAATGACTATAACAATGGTTCCTATTTAGTTATCGTATAATTGCTAGTCAGCTTTCAATATTGCTACGCTTGTAAAAGGCGCTAAGTCTTAAGCACATATCATCATTGTATACCATCACCATGTACACTTAGTTGGCAATAAATGATTTGAATTTGAATTTGAATTTGAACCCCAGTACGTACAGTCAATATAATTAACTCGTCGGAGAAATTGACCTTCCATTAACCGGCCGCTATAAGGTCCATTGACCTTTTTCGGTATTCGGCTGATGCCTTTTAACCACAGTCGAAAAGTCTGCTTCCTTGTAAAAATGATTTATGATTTCCAGAACATTCTAAATGCACAACTGACCAACCAAGCAATTGTGGCAACTATTATAATTACTGTTATCTACATATTAATACGTGAAGCAAAAACGTTGTAACCCTTTTTAAGAAAATTGCGCGGTGTGAGGAGAATGAAATTTGGCACAGCTAAAGTTTATATGGAGGAGTGACGAATCCTAATATTTTTATAAAATATGCATTAGAAATACATTTAATTAATGAAAACACACTACACGCACACAACCATGCATTTGACACACGCGGTATAATCGCGTTCGTAGTATTTCGGTTGTTCGTGTGACACCATACAATTCTTTTTAACTATGGTTACCTATACCTTATTTATATGTAATAAAGAGAAAAGAAAACAAAGTAGCAAGCTTAGGAATATAGTTACCGAAAGAGTATAGTTAAGTAATTAATAATTTGTTTGAAAAGGATAGGTAAATTAACCTGTATAGGCTTAGGCGAAATCTAAATGAAATGTGATTATAAGAGTAAAGATATAGACAATAAAACCTTAATAACGATCAAACTTAAAATTTAAATCCATTATGGTCGATCTTCGACCACTTGGCGACCACTAGTTATAATAAATATTCAGGCGTCAGAAGTCAAAAAGAAAATTATTAATCCAGCCAGGTTTCTGACCTCTATGGACAAAATGTTTTTATCATTTATTAACGTTATTGTTTATGAAATAGTCAATTTACTGAATTTACATTAATGTTATTTGAATTGATATGTATGTGTAGATAATAAGATACATCATGAACTTTCGATAATGTATGTATGACTGGCAAGAATATACTAGTAATCATTACCCATAACTTGACCAGCTATATCGGTATTACTAATAATACTATCTAATTTTATTGTGTTCCTACCCAACTACTAAAGACTCTTGACAGAAAACCGCAATAACATTTTGTGTGCTCATCAGGTCTTCCTAAATACTACGGTTATGTTTCGTGTATATTTTAAAACATAGTGGGCGCAATTACTTTGCAGCCTAAATACACCGAACATTAACGGAAATACGGGAATACAAAAATCTTTTGCGGCTTAAATACACCAAACGTTAGCAGGAATACCGGAGTACAAAAATCTTTTGCGGCTTAAATACGTCGAACGTTAGCAGGAATACCGGGATACAAAAATCTTTGCGGCCTAAATACACCAAATGTTAGCAGGAATACCAGAACACAAAAACTGGTTTTTGCAATCATACAGACTAATCACGATATTGTATTCGATAATTTATTTAATTCTTTGTAAGTAAAAAAGGTTCGTAACTAGATAAGGTATCATAATAAGTATAATTAATTACACTATATTGATTCAATTACTAACAAAATCAATAAATAGCTAATAAGGTCAGACAGATAGGTAACTGATAGCTCATTGTTCATGAACTTGTAACTAGCAATCAGTTAGGAAGCACCGAGCATCGATCGGTCAATAACTTTTGAGATAATATATTTCTACATTATTCGAGATAAACTGTTGACATAATTAATCTATAAATAGTAAATAGCACCGCTTTATCTAACGGAGGTATCGTAGACGTGAGATTTTTTAATTATAGGCACTTATTACTATAGGTGATACACCTATAATATTATACTAATTAGAAATATAAAACTGATCCAGTTGTTGTTAATTTAATTAACTATATAAATATAGCTTTCAAGAGGAAAATTAAAAGTAATAATGCATTTAATCTAACCGTCTGCGTATGTGTATGTTGCTTTGTAGCTCCTATAAGGACGAACTAATTCAAAACCGGTTTTAAATTGTAATTACAGCTAAGAGTCCTACTAGTTAGCTGTAATGATGAAAATCTTTTTTACTGTTATAGACCGTAAGGTCTTTTCACCATCGGTGTAGAACGGTCGAAATAAATGAAATATTTCATTAAGATTTTTAAATGTTTAATTTATACCTAGTTATTTCAAAACAATAAAAAAAAACAAACAACAAAAGAACAAATCAAAACTGCATAAATCTAAAAAAATGAAGTTATTTCTCTTAGTGCCCGCTTAGGCCCGGTATCCACAAAACAGAGAGGAGACAAGAGGTGTGTTTTTAATAAACCAATCAGATTTAATTATTTCCTCATCGATCAAACGGAAAGAAGAAGAGATATCTTATTTTCTATAGAATATTGTGCCGCGAGCGAGCAAGCAGCGCGGCAGAGCGAAGAAGTGTGTAGCCAGGCGGTGCGCTTTTGAATTTGTGTGGCATATTCACCATGACTGTGACATTTTACATGGTTTCTTATCTAGAATCTATGATTCCGTCGATAATTTAAATATTGAAGAATTAATAGTGTTTCCTTAACCTTTAATTCCTCCTCCTTAAGCAAATTAACACAACAGTTGTAACGACATGACGTCTTCCTTTCGTAGACAGCACTTGACTGGTTTAGAGCTATATCATCATATCATCATCACATCTCCTGTCCGCTTTGGTGGAAATAACCTGCTTCGCAGCTGTTCTCCTTTCGTCTCTTCTCCTCTCTGCTTTGGGTGGATACCGGGCCTTATACACAGGTTTAGTTTAATTGACGTCATCAGTTAATCTGCAACCACGATGCAGTTCAAACGTCGACCATATCAACATTTTGAAAAAATATTTGATTCAATAACCTGTTGACCTTTTAAATACATCACTATGTGCTAAACTTATGACTCACTAGCTTCTGACCGCGACTTCACCCGCGTGATACACGGGTACGCATATTGGGATTAATCTATGACACGGTCTATCTCTGTGGCAACTTTTATCCAAATCCGTTTCACAGTGTGAGTGTGATTCAGTAAGCAATCGAAATATATTCACAAACTTTTACATTAATTTAGAATATTCAAGGGCAAATGATACTATACACAGCAACTTTTACGGCAACCGGGACATTCGCAAAAAGTAAATTTCGAGATCCACAGGTCATCGACATTAAACCAGTATTCCATTTACGACGTCACATTTACTCTTTAAACAAGGCCGGTAGTTAATAAATCCCGTCTATTTCCTGATATCCTTGACAAGGTTTTGTTTCGAGTAGAAAATTTAATAAAATTGGTCTATGATTTTTTTGTAGTCTGATGTGTAACATAATGTAGATTACTATACGTACTCGCGTCTGTTTTCGGTGAGGTAGGTCTTTGCTTACAACGGATTCTTACTTGCGACTATCCTGACATACGTATGTATTTTATGACTTTAGGATACTGGAACCTCGCCTTTCACCAGAATGTATCCGATCTGATTAAAGCTCGATAGTCTAGCTCTCCCTTTCTGGCTGTCTTAGTTAACCTTAAATAATTGATATGTCCTATACAATCTCTTAGTCAATCGTTTATCGTCCACACTTGCCATATGACCTTAGTAGGTACACAATTCTCAATTCTTGTCACATATCTTTTTGTATTGCACATTATTTGAAAAAGTTTAATTACTTGTCATTTGATAAATGATAGCGATTTCAAAGCTAATGTACCTACTCGACTAAGTTACATTTTATCTAGATAGATTGCAACTCTAGAAATGTGACATTTGTTACAATGCCACTTAATTATTCAACTGGATTAAAAAACAATTAGCGTAGTGTTTTCAGCAAAACAAAGTTTTAAGGATATCAAATTTCGTTCCTCAAAACGGATATATCTTTTATGGTTTCTGTCAAAGTGTGTCAGCATATAGTCTAAGGCGTAAATTCGGTTATTTTTATAAACGTTTCTATATATACCTGTTATCGTATTCGTAAGCATGTGTTAATTACCAGTAGCTCACACGAGTAGCTTATGAATAAAGCATGTGTGAGATACTTCCATCATCATCAGATACGTCTTGCCACCTAAATCATAGCTGGCATGTGATAAAAGCACCGTCTGAGCCATAAGGATTAGGATGCCGTGTCACACAAACAATCTACTGGAGTATCTAAACACAGATTGAGATTTACATACAAGACTATCAGAGACATTGGCAGGTGTATGAATCATTTATCACGATAACTATCTCCTCGCTTCGTCAACCGCATACTGATTGAGATAAAGATTGTACACGTGGATCCAATACGATTAATGTATGTTTATTGTTTACTGAACACTGGTACTTAGTAATAAATATCTCTAAACGTTAACTGTATATGATGAAACTAAATAACAATAACGTTTAAAAACAATGCAGGGAAAAATTCTACGTCATTTTAAAACGATGAGAGTTGTAATAAATTTTTGGTTTCTAAAATTTTTATCATGTAAGTGAATTAGATATAACCACATTATTTTAGGATCTGCAAGGCATAGTATTTACCGAATTTAGAAAAGGTCAAGTGCGTATCCCATTTGTTCAAATAACAATAACACGTTTTTGGTTATACAAAGATTGACAAAAATACGAAACGAAATAATAAGTGCAATACTATAGGACAGGCATGGGAGTACTTCCAGCACCCCAAGAGATGGCCAAAGTTGGACGTGTTTAAACAGAAGAATTTCCTAGCTCCTCGAATAATCGGACTATGAAGAATTTTCACTTTACAGAAAATCGCAGCCAGATAACATTGTGTTGTATTCCAGCGATGAGTAGGGTTTCGAGTACTGGAGAAGGCGCTGCTATCAGCAGTTGTAATGATGATATTTATACCTTCCGCTGATAGCAAAGCAGCTCTTTTTATTACTTGGATAGAGCAGAAAGCAGTCCGTATTACAGGCGGTCGGATGGTAGTTAATAAATGGCAATTCACGGCATTCTGCTCCGGAAATTCTACTCCGATATATTGAATAAAATTTTAATCCAGCTGTAGTTTCAAATCTTGGTAGTTTATTCTGCAGTAGCGTTGACATGAACCCGATGTGTCAATACGAGGTTGAAAAAAGACAAACTGTACCTACACGTCAATGCTGGACAAAAAATGCATTTTACGAAACTACCGTTTCAATTCTGAAACTAGGTCACATCACTGGAACTGCCAATGTTAAGCTCTCTGCAAGTTTGTAATTTCGCACCAGTAAATATATTGTAAGTAGAACAACATTAAAATTATGAAAAGAAAAACCGTTCCGGCACAAAACGATGAATGAATCAGACAATTTTTATAGTAATCATACTCCTAAATCACTACTAGTACACACACCATGCGGCTTCCATGTAATCTAAACAGTTGTACGGACGCGACATTGTAACACTCATTGCGAAAATAAATCGACATGTATGATTCTAATATTCTACAGGTTGTTCTGTTCTATATGTATAATACGTTAGCGTATCCGTAACTCGCATGAAAATACCTACGTGTACTATCGCGAAAGATAAGCGCTATCAGGGCGTGATGCGAAGCGGTACAATATCGATAATAATAATAAACCTATCCACTGCATAGCAATAAATATAAATTAATACGAATTTACGAGGTTATCGATTTTATATAATAGCCGCAAGTTATGTAATTATTATTACTCTATATCGCTCAATTACGAACAGGTGCAGCAGAATTCTGTTTCTAATTCAGTCACAACCACGGTTATACACACAGCGACACATCAACCTAGACTGTTTGGACTTTAAACTATTAGAAGTTGAACGCTGCGAATCGTGGGTGCGAGAGTGCGTTATATTTTTGTTACGCTCAATCCTTACCATTACATCGACACCACTGTGCACTGTCCCTTGCCGACAATTCTCTATTTTGTATGTAGCGTAGTTCTGCGTATATAGGTTGTCTAACTTGATGTGTAGCCGTGTGTACGTTCGTCAAGGGCATTCGGAAAACGATTGCAAGTGGGTTAAATTGTTATATCAAGTAGAAAAAAAGGATGCGGTCTGATGGTAAGAGTTTATCATAGCAACACTAGAGACATCACTCGTGGGTTGCCGACCGTTCCAAGAAGTAAATTTCCTGACGGCACATCATCTTTTCAAGGAGCTTGAAATCCTACTCACTGCTGAAACACAAAACAATGAGCTAGTCATGTTTAGGTCGCATTCAATGGGCGACAGGTCTATTGCGTTTTACCGAACCTATGTTCGGTTGTGCTAAGCAAAAGAAAATGCCAAAATGAGTCACATCTATCATAAATCTAATCTTAAGCAATGCAGATTTAACAAGCTACCGAATGTTAAAAGATTCCGTTAAAACATTCATACCTTCAACTTGCGACAACCTATAACTAAACTGTTTGCAAACGTTTTACTGCTAGTAATAATAAAGTACTATTAGCTAGTTAAAACTCCAAATATTAAAAGGTACTATAATATTAATAAACTCTGCGGGTAACACGCGTGGGCCTAAGTATATACGAGTATATATGTAACATGTTATGCTTTGACGTAATAAGTTTATTCATGATTTTATTCACTGACTTGACATTTTAAACATGTTCCGTTAATGTCAACAGTATAACAGGTAATTATTAATACAGTTAAATGCAGAATTAACCTTATCCGAAAATAGACCACTTGGTTGTTTATACAATAGGGATGTTGACACTAATCACAAATTCATGTTTCGTGTTAATTTTATTATAGTTTGTATTATTAGAATACCGAAAATCAAAATTTAAAATGTAATATATCATATAGAATTTATTAAAATTAATTTTAAAAGCTACTTTTATCACCTATTGTCTCGTGACTGCAAACGCCAATAAGAGAGAATTACCTCATTAACCGCTAAAAAGCCGCAAAGGCTGTTTACTTCTCTGTTTTTTCTTGGTTTGTGTTCATACTGACGAAATAACTGTGAATTACTTAATATTAATACCACGATGGAAACTAGATTCATCAAAGGAAATAGTTCCAACTTACCAAAGATTTTTAGCATTTGTAAAACTTTGTGTTCATTTTGATTGTTTGTATTCACTTTTATATGAAGAAAGCACATAAATTCGACAAATTCTCATGAATTGTGGACAATGTCTAGCGGTTAGTGACGTATGACGTGAGAGTGTTTTAGCGGGAAAATAATATTCCTTTATTTTAGTATATTTTCTCATCGAAGATACTTATATTTTCAAATAAAATATATTTTTTTATGATAAACAAGAGTCGATCTTTAAAATAAAAGCAATTCCGAAAAATTGTCACCATCCCTATTGTTTGGAAACGTCTCGATAAGACTATGTTTGGCTAGAACGGGTAATGAGATTTCGAATCAAGTTAGTCAAATGTAATTATATCGATGTCTGCTATCGGCACTTAAACACAACAACACAAATATTACTGAATAAAAGTGTGAGTGTGAGTTATTTTAGCCGCACACCGCTATGTCAGCTCCATCATACCCTAAACTTAATAATTATTCATATTTTACCTTAAGTCAACCTTATCTATTATCTTATAAACTAAAATAGCTGCTTTAGACAGAGGTTAAGCTAAAATACTTATGAAGGCACCAACATCCATCATACAAATTTTAAGAGATTTAAGCCACATAGTTTTTAGCTCCTGGGTTTTGACCCACTCCACCAACAGGTGATTAACATCATCAAGAGTGCCGCACGAATCTGTTGGCACGAATTGTATTAAACGACCACCGAGCCGATACCGCGGATATGTATGGAGGCGTCAGTATTATACACAGCTGTTTAATGTTTGACGCAATGAGGTATAAATATCAATTATTTTTTGGTAATTTTGGGCAATACAATGCTTTCTCTTTCGTAAATTCGATGGTCTTGCACGCTCTAGTACCAACTGACCAAGACTATAGGTACCTTTTTTTTAACTTGTTTAGTTTGTTAATAAATATGGCGTGCTGATAGTTAGAGACAATAAATAGAGTATCATTATGTAATGTCTTACTTTATTTTCGTCACTTTTTGTTATAGAACGAATATAGTTTTAGAACAATTACTGAATTACTTTTTAATGAATTGTGTGTTTACCATTTGGATAAGACAAATTGACTATGTTCGCTATATGACTGTGTCCGATTGACAAAAATACCACACTTTACATAGTGCACAAATTTAAAACTTTGTGTAGCTAAAATATCAGGTGACAATGTGTTTTATGATACAAGTATATAAAAGTAATGTTAAGATAGCTTTAAATTTTCTTTACTATCTAATCATTTATCTTATCGTTATAACAATACGCGGAAATAAGAAACACGTTTTTGAACTTCCCGTGAATATTTAATACCACGTAATATTATGTAACGATTTTAATATTAACTAGCTGACCCGCGCAACTTCGTCTGCGTCACATAAGAGAATTTTACCCGTATTTGCAACATTTTTAATTGATGCTCCGCTCATTTTGTTCGCAGCGTAATGTTATATAGCTTATAGCCCTACTCGATAAATGGGCTATCCAATATTGGGATCTGTAGACAGAAAATGCGAAAAGTTACGTTGGTTCACAATCGAAATAATAATTCTATTCATTATAATTTATAATAATACTACCAGCATACGTGTTTTGTGTACCTACATTTCTAATCTATACTAATATTATAAAGCTGAAGAGTTTGTTTGAACGCGCTAATCTCAGGAACTACAGTTTCGAATTGAAATAATATTTTAGTGTTGGATATATAACATCACGCTACGACCCACGGGGGCGGAGCAGTAACGATAAACGCGGGTGAAACCGCGGGAACATCTAGTAAATTAATAACATAACTAAAGAATATAATGTTTCGTTTTGCAAATACTTCCTACAGTAGGCTAGGCCTGACTTGTAGGTAGTCTTTATATTCACATTTACCATTAACTAGCGTATTGTACTACCCGTCCCGGCTTCGCACGGGTAGTACAAAACCTTAACAAATTATACATCCAAACCTTCCTCATTAATCAAAAACCGTAAAACCGTATGAAAATCCGTTCAGTAGTTTTCGTGTTTTTCGCTAACAGACTGACAGACGCGGCGGAGGACTATGTTTTGTAATAATTATGTAGTGCTTATAATAGTATTAGACTCGACGCATGAATGCAAAGCAATGTAAATATCTGAAATATACAGAATGTCCTTGAAATGTCTTATAGTAGAGATGGTGGAAGTTCAGAAAAATATGCAAAAAAAAGTGCAATAGCTAGTCATACTTTTGACTGTCTATCTATTCGCATAATTAGTGTTTAATAATAAAACAACAAAAAACCGATGGAATTCATTCATTTATGGTCGTAGTGTACAAGAAAGTTATATATATATATATGTGGTAATTTAAAAAAATCATATCTCAGATAGTAGTTAGGATAGATATATTTTCACATATTTCTCTGAACGGCCATCAGTTCTACTGTAAGACATTTCAAGGTTATTCATTAATTACCAGACACCCTGTATATTATTATCACGCTTAAATATTAGAAAGTGTACACTATCGTTCTCTATCGAGGAAACGTAATGTGTGACCTCAGTCTTTTAAGTGTGGACACTTCTGTGCGCTCTTTGTAAAGTAAGCACATTTATGATTTAAATCTTTGTTAGAGTGGTGTTCGTTTTTAAGCATGTGTGATACATGCGTTGGGACAACCTCTTTTATAACACAGGTTACACAGAATTATGATTCCTTCGTAAGGTTTAGATATTACTTATATCTACTTAAACGTATCTCACGTTTACACACCCGTGTATTCAGCTGACACAGAAACCCGCCAATTCTATAGACATTTGTGTCTAGTTGACAGTCATTAGTTCAAATAATTGGTCAAATACAATTCCTTGAAATGTAAGTAATACATTACTTAACTAACCGCACAGTTGTAAAACCAGAAACTTATAAATACATCTTTTAACTAGTAGAGGTTTTTATATTAACATGGCCGCTATTGATTTTCACATTGGCACTTGCCTATTTTCCTTTGAAAGATTGTAACTAAGAAAACTAGGTCAATCTTACGTAATCATATTTTCTTGTTAAGTGCCGGGCTTGTAATAATAGTTAAACGATTGCAGTTGTAGCACTAAAATGTAGTCTAATCGGAATTACTTATTTATGATTTTAATCTCGTACAATGGTGTTATAAGTTTGAATACTTCAATTGTAAGGAGGTTTAAACATAAATCGGACTTCGAAATGCACTTACAGCATCACTTTTTGTTCATCTTTAAGTCTTGCGGAATAAGTAGAGCTCGCTCAGTAATGAAGTAAAAAACCGGCCAAACACAAGTCGGAGTTGCACACGAAGGGTACTGTCGTACAAGACATCACTGTATGTATTTATTTTCAATTTGCATGACAGCCATTTAGAAATACGCCATCTTGGTATTTTATTATTTGTTATTTTAGTGGCAATAGAAATACTCACTTCGTTGTAGAGGGATAGTTATGCTTTGGGAGAGAAGCAGTGTGTAAATACTAGTACAAAATAAAAAATAACAATGAACCACCGCCAACTTTGTTTTGTAATTACAAGTTATATTTTCTTTAAACTTTCATGACCTAGACAAGATGTAACGTTTCTTTCACTTCCTTGCATCACTGTGTAGACAAGAAAGCTAATAAGCAACAAAACACAACGTCAAATGATGACCTAACCTGTGGTTTATCGAAATAATTATAGATTTCATAATTGTTTACAAACAGTGTCATGCGATATGTTAAGTATCTACCGGAGCGCATGTGCAAACATCATGACAAAGTATATCAAAGTATATTTTATTATTTATGATATATACGAATATTATGTAAATAATAATGAGTTTATCGGACCAGTGTCGTAAATGTAAGCTAATAACTGCTTAACAAGCAATTTGCTAACCATGAATCTGAAACAATAGCTGGGGCAATTTGGATGTATACATACCTCTCCGTGACCGCTTAGGGATATAAACGTAAAACTAAGTATGTATTTGTGTATGCAAATTTCTAAGGCGAACATAACTTAAGAAGACATTTTTTTTTATACAACTCTGTTGGCACATATGCATACGGCGCACCCTATGGTAAGTGGTCACCGTAGCCTATAGACGCCTGCAACACCAGAGGCATCACTTGCGCGTTGCCGACCCTTTAGGAAAGGAAGTGGGAAGGAGAAGGAGCGGGAAGCGGAAAAGAGGGTGATTGGGCTTCAGGCACTCTCACTCATCGAACGAAACACAACAGCAGGAATACTGCTATTTCACGTCGATATTCTGTGAGAGGGTAGTCCTTTCCAGGTCGAGCCGGCCCATTCATGCTGAATTCAGCGAGGCTCTACTACTCTGGAATATTTTTGATTTACATAGATAGATAATGTGGAAAGGTTTATAAATAAAGTGTGACGCTGGATATTATAGGCTCTCGAGAAACTGTTATGGGATATACATATAGATTATGTTTAGTCTAGATAACTCAAAATTGTTAGATTTAGAATATACTACGCTATGTAATGTAATTTGTAAATAACTGAACTATTTAATAAATAACGAGAATTAAAGCGATTGTGCTAGGTATTTGCCTTTTATGTTTAGGCCAGGTTGCACTGACCGTGGTTACAACTGGACAGCTTATATGCTTTTTATGTTATTAACCATAAAAATAAATAAAATTCTTCAATCAGACATACAATAACAAATATACATAATATTATATTACGCAAAACGATGGATAACCCTAAAATTAACCCAAAAGGAAAAATACCAAATATATTTTTATGTATTTGTATATTTAATCTTAAAGTTGTAAATGTAAAATACAAAATGACTGTGACGCGTTAATTAAAATAATATATAACATTACTGAGTAGCAAGAAAACGGATATGTCCTTTGAATAGTACTTGTAATTCGCCATTGTTATTTATGACCGTCATTTCCTCAGCAGTTAACGAAGTCAACTGGACAAGTTCATAGAAATATTACGTATTTATTTATAATAACTACTTGCATATTCCTATCTACCATATTTTGCAGCACAAGACTAATTGTGCATACTATGGTCACGTAACGATTTACATGAAAATGAAATGTGTAGTTTTAAGTGTAGCGTAGAGAAAGTGGTCAGTCGCATTATACATATATATACACATAGATACGTCCCGCAACATATTTTATATTGACCTTTTGTTTCCTTTTTATAAACAAAATATCGTAAACATTCACATTTTAAATCACTCTGTTGTTTTCCCAAAAGGCGAGGGTAGGCAAATATTTCATACATTTGTTTGTGCGTACCCTCACAAACGATTACACGAGCCACCGCAAAAACACAGCCAGCGCAATTTAAAATAATTTTTACGTTGATACGTCTTGGTTTTACTAAAAGTAAATTACAGTAAAGTGAAATTCAGTGAAATGGATGGAGGTAGTAGCATTTCACACAAAACGGTACGCAAATTATGGTTTAATTTGACCGCATTCGTGCAACAGCTTGCCATTTCGAGTCAATGTCCGAAAATAAAGTTTGCGGTGCAAAAAATATAGGTACATTAGGCAAATTTATGTCGCGTTCATGGTTTTGTATAGAAACAGAAATGTATAAATAAACACATAAGGGAAATAATATAACGGTATGAGTATTAACGTCTCTGTAGTTCCAGACTCCAGGCAGAACAAACTTTTTATAAAATGTAAATAATTGACAGTGAGAGCTTTTACATAATATCAATAAGATGATATTGTAGTATAAAACGATATTTCATCAATTGATTTATACAGGTTGAGATCGATGGGAAAAATAATTCCAGAAAACAGAGATAGGTATAACGAAATAGAACAAATAAATTACATTACCTGCTAATTTCTAAAATAATATGAATTTTACTAATATTTAAAAATTATATTAAATTGCTTATCATATACGATAATTGCATCCTACTAATACATCTATATGAAAGTTTTTAGATGATTGATTAACTTTTAATACCAAAAACACATTTCCGTGTTAACCCAGACAAAGCCGCAGGCACCTACGAACAGTTTATTATGGCTTCAAGCTTTGAACTGTAACTTTTCAGAATCAACCATTTCCCATTAGCAAGTCATTACAGTATTCCTATAAAAATGTACGCATTGAACTCTTATATTATGTACGAATGACCCGATTTTAAATCTTATTTTTTTATTGCTTTCATTGGTGACAGACGAGCCAGCGGCCCACGTGATAGTAAGCGAGAACCGTGGCTCATACACATGGCTGTGTTTTCTTAACATTACAGAAGCAATGTCTAAAAAACATAACCAAGTCGCTGCCTACCGGAAGGAAAAGGGGAATGGAGCAGGATGGGGTTTGGGAAGGGAAGGATGATTGGGCCTCCGGCGCTCTCACTCACCGAACAAAACATAACAGATATTAACAAGACATATTGACAAGCAAACAAACCACTTTTACAAACAAAGTGTCACTCGAGCGCAGCCTTGAGTATCTACTGGTCTACTATTAAAGGCTTTACTTATCTAAAAATCAATACATAAGCATACCAGTTTATAATGCCCGCAGTTGCGGTAACAATAAAGTTTTAGATACTGTGTAAACGATGCTCCATTTTGAAATAAATTCCCGGGAGCAGCGTAGCCTGAATATGTCTGCGGTTTCAACCCTCGACCTTGGAGTTTGTTTCAAATTTACAGCATCTTTGCGAGGTAACTTCGAACATCTACAGACTATATTTCGACTGTGAATATATTTTTTATCTTACAGATAAAAAATATAAAGTCAAAGTAGTACTTTCGGTAGTCGCAAGAAATCTTATACAATACCGTGAATTGAGATATGTAGAAGACGAAATATTACGTAAATATCTCGAGCGAGGAAAATAATTCATAGTTTCGACGCAAGAAAACCCGACCAAAAAGATAAAAAACATCGTTATCTTAACAGGGTATTCTGTTCATATTTTATCCACAATTGAAATTACAAGTGCTTAATCACAGTCATACAGTCGTGACGACTAGGATTTTCTTTGCGATTTCTTTATTTGAACAAACAGTTACTGGGTCCGTTACAGACGTGACTTCGTGGAAAACTAGAACGTAAACCTAATGTTCATAAAGAACATTACTCTATTACGTAATGCGTATTCTTGTCTGTGAATAAAAAGCAAATAAGGGTACAAATATACTTTTTATTCTTGTAGCACATCGCATGAAATGTAAAATAGGGTATGGATGATAAATGTATTGAAGGTTCGTGCGCGTTTAATATGATTTAAGGCATCCCATATTTATTGTAAGATTAGTTTACGAAAATACAATTTAAGAATATCTATGACTGAGATTCGTGGTGCTATTATTATTGAATCTATCTAGTGAACGCTAGTACTGTAAATGAGGTCTCGGGTCTGTTGCCTGGGTCGATATAAAGGTTTATTGGATTTTCTATCTAGTTCTCAATAGTAGCACTGAATATGGATCTGGGCCTGGTAGACAGCAATAGATTGGCCTGCTATTACGTTAGATCTCAAACTATATTTGGTATAATGTGGGTATCTAACACTTAAGGAAATAAGCCGTCAGACTATGTAGGTACCTATGTATACTTATATTCTACTTATCTCTTGTATCAATAGACAAATTATCCGTAGTATGTAATAATAACATTACCAGTACAGCCATGAATGTCAATATCAGTGTAGCGATTGCCATTGGTGACGAGGTCAGTGACCTTACTACATCGCTAATCCAAATACAAGGCTCTAAGCCGATTGTAAGTATTAAGTGATCGAAAACAGGACTAAATTTGTATAAAACGTATATAATTGCTCATCAATTTTTACGGTACATTAGTTAAAAATGTGCACGCGTGAGTTGACGTAAATAATAATTATTAGGTCACAAAGAACCACCTATTAGAATTCATTACTAATGATTATGATATATGATTGAAAGACATTTTAAAGAGTCAGAAGGGATCTCCACTAACATATAACGATACCTTCATAATTGCCGTTATTTTAGCTGGTCATTACATATTACTATAACCCCATAGTAAACAAGAATACTTGCAACATGGTATATAAAACGAAATACACATTTTTATCGCACTATTATCAACCATACAACACATTCGATTAGTTTATCGATATAAATGTGATCTATAAAGTTTTATAGAATTGCAAGCAAGGAAACGTTTGAAATACGTAATACTTGCTACGAGCAACCCAAAGTAAAAGTTCACCAATACTGAATGCAGAATGAAATTGTAAGACATGCAAGATATGAACATATCGTGGCACAAAGCATTCAATGCACAATATAAGTGTTTACTACGGACACGAGGTGATGTCATATTAATAAAGAGACTGCGTACGTATGGCATACCAAAACATTACCCGTTAATTGACTACACGGCTTGCGTAGTAGTTGCTTCTCTACTTTGATCTGAACTTCGGTAGCGCAGCGGTAGTGAATGCAAATGCTCTGCATGACATCTGGATTCGGATCCCTTATCGAGCCAACAAATTTGACTTTCTCATTTGACAGCTTTAAGACATAACGATAAAAGCATTGTAACGGCACGCTAGCCGAATAGGCGAATCAAGTAATATATAGGTCTTATTACTTATATCTGATATTGCTGTCAGTAATATTGATACAAAAAGAGCAACTGTTTGTGTCAAGTAAGTAGAAATCTCTCTATAAACGCGTCTGTGTGAAAGCATAGTTTTTTAGGATGTTAGGATGTATAATGTACTATCTATTTTTATTTTACAGGCATTATACTTACGTTAAACAAAATAAATCGTGCATGTGTTAATATTCATTGTCACTTAATATTCAAACGGTCTCAAATTAATTATCATCAACGCTTACTCATACGGTTTTTTAGCAGCACTAACGATGCTTTTGACAAATGAAACGTTTTTCTCAGACATCGCACACAATACTGAGACTCTCCAAACGCTGCTTCAGCGGCGCAATCTTGAGCGCTTTTGTTTAACCTTTCTACAGAATTTTAAAACACAATGTGTCGCTAGAACAGCCTTGTATCTCTGTTTCGCCGATCGAGAATTTTATATAAGTTAAGAAATAGAAGTTAAGTGAAGTTTTTACTATTCTCGGTCGAGCATAGCAAAAACTTCTTCCAAAAGTATGACAGCTGGACAAGATGAGTTGCAATTTTCTATAGGAACAGTATAGATCTCATCTTACAGAAGATGACAGCAAAGCAGCCTTGCGGCTATGCCGCTATTGACACACGACCAACTTCTTCCATTAGGCCTTCCGCAGATGACGGCTTTTTTTACTATGTTTATTTCATATATTATAAAACGTCAATCTGATGCTCGCGATAATGGCCGCCACGGGCGGCGGGCAGTCTGTTTTGAACGGACTGACTTTTGTCTTTGAGTCCTTCTTGTGCGTTGTTGCATAGGATGCCATATCTTTTACACATTGCCGGCAAAATTCCAAGGCCTGCTACTGGCCGTAGTCTGCAGAACGCTAGAAACACAAGTGTGTACAGCATCTATGTGTGAGTGGATCAATTTTCGCACGTTGTACTAACTCGACTCTCTGTACCTACCTGTGTTTATGTGGCTTAGTGTTGCAAGCGTCACTAAGGATCGTACAGTAACTGCTTTTCAGGGAGACGCTTGTTTGCTATCTCACTTGTATAAAAAACGTTAATCTACACCGGCGACAGGCCAATAAAACTGCTGTTTACTTGACACTAACGGTTACGGCCGATTAGGTGGGTAGCGGACTACTGCTCCTGATCAATGTCAGATATATTACGTAATAAGAAGTAAAGACTGACTCGGCGGCGCAACGGATTGCCGGATCAAACAAAGTGTTTATGTGTTTTTCTGTTAATCAATATTCTTAGTAGCACTACGGGGTCTGGAACTGAGCCCGGTACGGCAATAGGCTCGCTCTTTTGGGACTTAAACTCATGGCTGGGGCAATATGGTAATTTGAGGTGTATTGCGTACTACTTCGAGGGTGTAAGAGTGAGACCATGTATGTAAAATAACTATGTTCTATTTAAAATGGCCTATAAAACCATAAGCTTACTTTCAGCGCTTGCGCAACTGCCAATTACAAGGAGTATTGAATTGCGGTTTCGATTACGTATTATTGAGTTTTTCTGTTATCAAGTTCTAAGTAGTAGCTTCAAGCCTGCAATTATCGGTTATTATTATTATTATCGGTAAACGACATACTCCCCTATTTAGCATGAATGTAGCCAGTTTTATACGTGATATACTTCTACCTAAAACTACAGAGATACTTAAAACAGTAAATTTAGAATACAGACATCGAAGGCGTATAATAAACTGAGGAAATCGCTTCCTCTTAAACAATTTTTCTTTGAACCATTCAAACTACTATAGTGACGGAATTGGTTCCATTGCATAAACATCTCCATTAAACTGGTAATACTTTTAGCAATTCGTAGAATTTATACGAGTAAATAATTGCGCGCTTCGACATCCGATAGTACATCTGCGATTGTACAGTACATTGAGTCTGTTATGTCACATCGAAGCCTACGGATTACAATATAAATAGACGACTTACACCTTGACCTACATGTAATATCGTTTCAATAACTAGTAGTGTTTGTACACCTATATAATGAAAACTTTTTTATAATAATATCCGTTTATCAAACTGTCCCACTGCTGGGCACGGGTCTCTTCTCAATGTGAGAAGGCTTAGGCCATGGTCTACGCTGGCCCAGTGCAGTTGGCAGACATCAAATATCTTCGATAACATCAGGGAGATTTCTCAGATATGCAGGCTTTTTACTTTGACTTTCTATTTAACTGTGCTTTATTTCTAAATTACTGGTAACGTCAGAGTATAATTTCATAGATAATTTGTGCGTAGACTTAAAATGTACTCACACATGGCCATACCCGAAGAAATTGTTGTATGCGTTTCAATGGTATAACAACTTACAAATCTCAGACTTGCAAATATCTACAAATGACATCGAAAATATTTAATTTCGCGTTTTGTCACGTTATTGCTAATTCTGCAGATATAATAGACGACTGTATTATATATAACGCTGTGGCGATTCAGTATTTACTAGTATTAATAAAGTGAAAATGTCGCGCATGCGCTTTGCACAATTATCACATATAAAATAAATATCAGGCAAATATCTGAGCAAAAAGAGATATTTGTACAATTATTATAATTTACTCTTCTCACAAGGTAACGCAGCGTTTTGCAAAGATATATTGGACATTCGGGTATATATATGGGACCGCCATAAAAATCAAAACAAAATTCTGCTACTTAATTATAAGCTTGAGTGTGATTTTCGGTTTGGCTAGCAAAGATATTCTTTATTCAGAATAAATGCAGATTATTTTTGGCAGTCAACAAAGAATTAAAGAGTAGTGAAACCATAAAAATAAATACCTCCACGTGTGTCGTTTCAAATTCACGGCATATCATACGACCATAGCGGACCATCGATGTCATAATATAGAAAGAACCAGAATTAATTATAGTTCAAACTTTCACCTGTTTGACGTCGACGCAGAACGAAAGTGATACTCGGTGGCGCCGAAAAACTAACAAGGTTTTGAGGCAGCCGGTTTTAATTAAAATCATGAATAACATAACATTGAATGAAGTCAGATGCAGTGTTCAGACGTTCTTATTCATGAAAGCGTGCCAAACTGTTACGTAACGTTGCAGGTCAGATGCGGAGTTTCATTCATGAGAACCTCCCCGTCTGCCTCACACCCCACATCGAACGCTCCCAGACACCCACGCTCCGTATATTTAGGAGTTTGTAAACATAGGGTATAAGATAATCGATTTTGCTTATTACGGCAACGATTTTTCTGTTTTACGTAATACAGGCTTTCGAAATAAGAGTCTAAAAGTTGCTACAAATCATTTTGTTTTTGTCGTACTTTCGAAACAATCTATATTTAATCTTGACATTAGAGACTAGTTATATTAGGTTGCTTATTTTTTTTAATCCCCCTAAATAATATAAAACTAAGTAGTTTAGTGTCAGTAGATGGTAGGCAACATAGTGAGGTTGCAATTGGTAGATCCCGATTCTGCCTGACAGTATCCGACAGAACATGACAGATCATGGGTGTACGTAACATACCTGTACGCAAAAACAACAGGAGCTTTATTTGGGTCTATTCGATGGCAAAAGGCCTTAGCCATAGGGGCGCAAATTTAGTAAAAATAGATGGCCAACTTAATATATCATAACAAAATAGACGCACACATGCACACACGCGTGCGTATTTTCATACACCGTGTGACTGGATACCTCCAGTCACACGGTGTTTGGTTTGAAAACACCCTGGTTTGAAGACAAAAACAAAATTCTTTATATCTTTCTTCACAAAATCCAAAAATAGGAACAAGTAATTACTTGGAACATGATAGCGAGAGACTAGTGTCTGCGATGGGTTGGTAAGCGTTGGTAGTGGTCGTCATAATATATAAACGGCCATCTGTATATTTCTAATTTGTGGTTAGCGTATGTATGGCCAAATCATTAATGTTTTACTATTATTTATTTTATTATATTATTAATGTATTAACATTATTTAGTGAAAGTATGTGATGTTCACATGTAAGGACACGTGTCGATCGACTAAACACATAACGATAAGTAGTTTACGAAATTAATATTTGTACGAAACTATTCATAACCGACGAATAACTATGCATAAATATGTGAAGAAAATTGTATAAGAATATTTATTATTTAAAACAGGTATGTACTATGTGTTTGAACAATTCAAGTCAAACAAAATCGAATTAACTTCGTTAGTTAATTCGATTTTGTATGACTTGAATTGTATTAATGGAAGTTACATACATATATACATAGTCTCATGCGTATATTGGCTAAAGCGTAGGCAGGGGTGTATTACATCCATATTTGCCAGTGGTTTAGGTACGAAGTAATAGGGTCGAGCCTACTGCCAGTGGCGTAAGCGTGAGTGTTAGCCGACGCGGAAGAAAATTTTACCGCTCTCTTATTTGGGTAGGTATTTCAATTTAAAATACTATAATATACAGTCATTTTAAAGAGATTTTCGCAAAACAATATTCGTCATTATTATGTATTATACCGTTCAAATATTTACAAGATATTATTTATTGTGATATTGTGCCGACCCCTAAAAGTGCCGGCCGTGGCGGCCGCCTCTAACGCCCCCACTAAGCTACGCCACTGCCTACTGCCGTCTGCTAGTAACAATTCTAGACTCCGTGTCGCTACTAAGGTATTCTTGACAATTCTTGATCCCAAAACACGTTATACGACTTGGGAATCGAACCCTAATATAAAATAACCTCATGCATTCACTATCGCTGCGCCATAGAGGCAGATTAAAGTTAACAAATGACACAATCTTTCTACGGTAGTCGTCATGGCATCTAATATTAAGTAAAATTTGCACAATATTAAAGTTGGACCAGCTAGTTTCATCTGTCAGATTTCTTAGGGTTCTCAGATGAATGAATTATTTAACAGTCCTAAATATATGGAAGACCCGCCACCGTTTAAGATAGCAATCTATACTGATATTATAAAGCTGAACAGTTTGTTGTTTGTTTGAACGCGCTAATATCAGGAACTACTGGTTCAAATTGAAAAATTATTTCATTGTTGGATAGCCCATTTATCGAGGAAGGCTATAGGCTATATAATATCACGCTACAACCAATAGAAGCAGAGCAAACTTATTACCAACAATTACATATGCACGAATGGCGTAGTGGTTTAAGTGGTCGCCTCATACTGCCACTACACTGAGTGGTGTTGGTTCGAATCCCACGCGGGACAATAATTTGTTTTATTCGCAAAATTAGTTTGTGTAGGCAGAGATAAGGTGGACCGAGCACCTAGTAAGAGTCGCAGGAAGCAGTTGCATGCGGGAGGCCCAACATTCGCCTAGTCTTCGAAAAATTCGACCTTAATTATACTATTGACTCATTGGATATTTTATCGATTAATGCCTTACACTGTTCGTATCTTAGAGTTACATGCTTTTAATCTAATATTAACATTATTTGAGCAGCTGGTAACAACAGTATTTTGTAATGGCCGATAAAATAAAACTTACTTTAGTCTCTGGACTAACTGCCGCGCTCAAGAGACATTTGATAATAACTTAAATTTCTATAGTTACAATATTGCATAGTAAATCTTTACGAGTCTAATAATCATTAAATATGGTAGTCTGTTACAAACGTAAAATTATATCTAACGTAGCTTTGGTCCTCCATTACAATAACACCGTTAATTTTCTTACTGTATTCAAAACTCATCACGTGTTAAATATTATAATTACCGGACAACAAAATCAGTAATGAAAAAAGCTGTAAAAACCATTTCAAAATACTGCTAATTTATCTTCCTGGATATTTTTATCACAGAGACTTTATGTCAATAGAGGTCAACAGTAAACACCCAATAGTTATTAACAAAATAATATTATCTGTGATACACGTTATTATTGTTAAGATCACATGCAAGAAGGTCAGATGTCAAGCGACAAGTACATTTACCGAATACTGTGCATTAATCACTATCATTGTCTGTTATGAAAGAACAAAATTTATTTATTGGGGGACCGTTGGATTTCCACGCAGAGATCTTAAAATCGAGCCCAAGGCACTCTGACTTTTTGAAATTATGTGCGTACTAATTAGTTAAATTTAATAGTGGACTTTTTTTGGCTGAAAGAATCAGCATTGCCATTCAGCATGGCAATGCTGCCAGTCTTCTGGGCACACTCTCGGTCGACAGCGATGCTAAGGAATTTTACGACGCTGCCTAAACCAGCCATCCCTTTTTATTAAATTTCACAGTCCCATATTTTGTTACTCGTTCATTTTGTTTTATTTATAAGTGGTTAGTTTTGTTAATCTAATATTAACAAAACTAACCACTTATAAATATTATTATTATTATTAAGTTGTAAATTATGATTGTTGCTTTCTTTATGTAAATAATGCATAAAGATGTTGTACCTACAAATATATTTATATTCCATTTATGGTACACTTTTACCTTAGTTTTAGTTATTAAGTGTATTAAAATGTTTTGAAAATAAATAAATTACATATTAGTTAATAATTATCGCTTGTTTTAACGTTAAAAGCAAACATCGCGAGGTAACCTGCATGTCTAAGATTTCTTTATAATGTTCTCGAAAATATCTGAAGTCTGCCTGCCCGCTCTGGGCCAGCGTGGTGGACTATGGTGGTGTAAATTCTTCTCACCCTGGGAAGACGACCGTGCCTAGTAGTAAGAGAGTTTATATACAGGACTGATATTATTATCATTATTTATTACATAGGTAATCATTTACGTCTTGTTCTTGTATTTATAAAATTAAAATCAGTTCTACTTTTTTTTGCTTGTGTCCCAAAGAGTAACAAGTTCAATGATAAATTATCCATTGTCAATTAAGTTTTTCTGTAATCATATGTTAAGACCTCACGTCGTCGCATACATAGTGGCTGCGACAACGATTTATAATAATTAATATCATCACATAATTTTTTATAACTGGCAGGCTAGCAATATGCATGTACAAAATGCATACGAACTATTTTCGAATATTTGACAACATTATAAATAACTACGCGCGCAATCCTTGACCATGCAAAGTACATATCTCATTATGCACTACTATTCTTACATCATTTGAATAATGTACAGAACTAAAGTATGTTGTCAAAGTCAAAGTCAAAAATCATTTATTAATTTAGGTCACAAAGTAACACTTATGAACGTCAAAAAGTCTGTCTAATAAACATCTACTGCTTTAGAGACTTAAAGACATTTTTATAGAAGTCATGTGGCATGCAAGTATATGGCTCAACCTTTCAAATAGCACTGATTTCATTTAGAAATGTTAAAAAACCTTTACATTAAGTTTTGAGCATTGGTAAAAATGGCCATGAGCTGTGATGACCACAATGTTTTATTGGCCATTCTGTCAACTTAGTCCTGAGTTTGACAGGTATTAGTCATTTTAATTACAGACACTTATGTGATTAACTTGTATAACTAGTAAATCATTAAATTGTAGATTATTACAGAGCTATATCCTTGAGACATTTCCTTAGTGATTATCTCAGTACATCTATTCTTAGAATCTAGGTGTAGTTATCTGAAGTTCAGTAAGTAGCATCTGTTTTATACTTGGAGGATAAATTGCTGAAGATGTAATTATTTTAATAGCAAGTACGCAAGTAATTGCTACTAGTCCCATGTTAATATGTTGATTTATTTAATGGGTACCAGGAGATACCAAGTTGATTACAAAAAGAAGGTAAGAAGGTAGTTTCATTTTAGTTAAACGTTGATACTGTGAGAGCTCTATTATAATTCATGATGACATCTTTATGAACTTATTTGATAAAAATATAGTTAGAGATATGATAATTAAGATAATTATAACTAGAATAGTTTGGTAAATCACTAAAATATTTATTATTATTATAGAAATCAAAAATACTTAATTACTATGCAAATAACTTCTAGTGTTCACATAGACATTGTTGCATCTATTATTTTTAACCCAGATAACTTATATAATAAGCATGATAATTCTCACAGACTATTGGATAATACATTTGCAAGTAATTGCAAGTAGTTTTTCTTCTATATGTTAAGGATATCAGACAGGTTTATAACTGTAATACAGGTTTATCTTGATAAATAGATTATTTCAAATATATTTTTTATACCAGTTAACTATCATAAGTTTAATTACATTTGTAACAAACTCTATAACTACGTCAATCAAATCAAACATTTATTTGCATAAATGTTTAATTTGATTTGAATGTTTTAAACAGAGCTGTAAATAAATGCAATATTGTAATAAAATGTGTTCCTAGAGATAGATATCTAAAACATGAAGTGATAATAAATGTATATCTATTAGCTAGTTATCTGAACCATATCAAGACATAACGATGAAAACATTGTCCCTGGAGAAAGGTCTCCGATCAATAGATAATATCAGTCTGGCCAATAACATGCCATATATCACACTATATCATTTTGCATTCACTTAAAAAAGAAATCTATTAATGGACATTTATATGGCGGGTGAATACCAAGTAATAGTGCTGTTTTCTCAAATAACTCAGACAATAGACAATGTTTATATAGTGGTACATTATAAGTATATAAAAATAATATACAATGTAGAACATGCAAATCCTAGTGGCATATTGAGTCATAACATTTTATCTAAGGATTGATAGCAAGTGATTCAATAAGTACAAACATGTTTTTAACAGAAATTGGTGATTCACACTAAGAGTAATCATACAAGATAAAGTCGGTTAAAAATAAAGCCTCATGTACCACTAATTTACAAGAAAATAGGGCCACATTCGACTTAATAACATTTGAAATAGAATTTAATGGTATTTAATAGAAAAATGATGCAATACTGATTTCTAGAGAAAGTTTTTATTTCACATAATTATTGTGATGTGAAGCAAACATATAATTTAAAAAGCATTGTACTATAAAATCAATACCTAAATATGTTGCAAGGTAGCCCAGTACAGAAATATAAAAATAAAATTAACTTCTGCTAGTATAATAATTATATTCATTTTTATATATAAACTTTGAGAAGTTATTAGTTTAAGAAGCATAATTTGTTACACTGAGGTGTAACAAATTATGCTAGATGATTCTAATATGTCACATTATTATTAACAATAGTTTAAAAAAATTATTTTAATTGTTTATAAAAATCTAATAAGCTATTAAGATATTAATCTATTAAAAGTTATATAAAGATAATTGACTGTTGAATTGTAATTTTATATGTTATTATCTTGTAATTGAATTTTAATGTTTTATTGTATGATAAGTAAGTATTTCATTTTTAAACAAGTTTATTTAATAGTTATATAATAGTTTATAATAACTTTAATAAATAGACACTCTCTATGTGTTAGATAACAGTGATTGACCATAATTATATTTTTGTTATTAATGGTTTATAAATTGTAATCATAAGTGATAAAATATTTCATACCATTATCTATGAGTGTAATACTTGTTCGCAGCTTATATTATATAATAAAATATATATAGGTATATATGTATAGTAAAATAATACTTTTGGTGCAAAAATACTTTGATTAGATTAACAAAAAGTATTATTACAGACATTCTATTAAAATTGCCAAGACACAAACTATTATTAATGGCATTATCTTTTAAAACTGCAAAGTTACATTACATTTTAATAAAGAAATATATTTATAAATACTAAACTATTTTTTATAAGTAGTAAATTATTAAAATTCAAAATCTATGATTCATAAATCTAGATACAGGTTAATATTCTAAGAGACAAAAATGCAGATATGAGGCATGTTGATCATAGAAAATTTTTTGAAAGTTACACTTACTTTCATTTCTTAACTTATACCTTATTCATATTAGAAAAATATTTGTACGTAATTGTGTGACTAAAATTCATATAAAAATAATATATGACATACATGTTAATTCAGATGAAGATATATTTTTAGAGAAATCCTAATAAAATGGCCAGTTCAAATTGTAAACTCGACTATTTTAGTTCCTGTATTACGTCAAATGATTAACATTTCTGGGGTACTGGGACACTGAACTTGGAATAAGCGGAATTTGCATAACATAACCACTTACCTTGGTCGGTTCTGCATGTAATATTGACCGCCGAATATGAACGCCATATACACCCCAACGTAGTAAAACGCCACCGTCCAGTTTTCTGTCATCCATTTTCGATAATTAGAATGAATAAATTCGCTCTCAAAATCGAAAATATACGAGTAATTCGGCGTTATGTCCAAATTATATGCCATCACCGGGGACTCCATTTTTTTATTTAGTCCGAATGCCTGTCACAAGAAACTGGCGCGCACAGTCCTAATGTTTTTGTAAATGTTGCACTGTTCAATCACATGAGATTTTAACCTAAAATTAAAAAACAGGATACCGCTGTATCGTTATATCACAGATGACTAAAATGTCAATATTTCTCATGGGCTGTGAGGCGTGTTGCCTTTATGACACTAATTTTAGTAATGATCACGGAATGTCCTCGGTATTACTATTTATTCGCAGTGACGAGGCGTCGGCTCGTGCCCGAACTTTTTTGACTCGTCACAGCGGCAAGAGGAAAGATGAATGAACTCGTTTTACGCCACGCCGTGTGTCGCCTTCATTTTCTATTTGACAGGAGAACCCGCCCGGCCCCGCCGCCGCGCCACACCAGGTGTGTTGCCAGGTTATGTTCAAAATTGTACCATTTATTTTGACTACAAGTTGCTCTAGATAGGTAATAAATGACTAAAGATTCCTATTTTTATTTTTTGGATAGACATTGCCTTGTCTCCAAGTAAAGCCGAAAATTTTTGAAAGTTATTATTTTTTTAATATTTTTCCTGCACCCTTTACATATTGTGTAAATTTTATATAATATTATAATATAAGATTATGGTTTCATTATCGTGCATAAAAATAATTTTATAAGAATTTTATTTCTTTCAGTCTTTTAAAACATGATCTTTACATACCTACTTATGTATAGTTTTATATATGGATGAATAATTATAATAATGGAGTACAAAGTTATTTCCTTATCTTGTTTTAACTTACATTTAAATTAAATGTGAACAAATACCTAAGACATTTTGACTAACTTTCGTCATAAATGTTGATTTTAACAAATATATTTATTACAGGGAAAACATTTGACTTCATTTTATTTTAAAAATACTGGTGCAGTGAAAAATCTCATAGGTATACAGTGTGTTCACCTGGATACCTATTAACGTACATATCTGAACCATCATAAAATGCATATCCTAACTAACATTATAAATGCTAATGTGAGTTTGTTTGGTTCTTATGCTTTCACGCCTTAACTACTCCATCGATCATCATGCAATTTCGCGTATACGTTCTTAGGGGAATAGAAAGAACATAGGGTACTTTTCCTCCAGCAAAAAGTACTGCTATTTACCTAACCTAAACTGACATCTACATTGACGCGAGCGAGGCCGCGGGCATAATCTAGTGATTAATAAAAACCTATTTTTTTTAAAGAAAGGCTGTCGTTATTGTGATTAATAAAATTATAATTTATTTTGAAGTAAATGTATTTTGTTTTATTGCCGAAGATAAATAGCCAACGTAATAGCAAGTGTTACCGGTTACCCGCCAATATCAGAGATTTAGCCATCAGCGGCCCGTTATGGTAGTGATAGTTTAGATAGTTGTATTATAGTGGCATTAGATAGTTACTATTACTATATTTTTGCATCTTTATGCATGCAAGTATCGTAAAATATTTAGAACATAACTAGGATAATGATTTGGCAGCAGCCTTCATGTGCTACCATAAAACAGGTACACTTAAATCGCGCTATAATTAAATATTCCGAAGCATTAGACAAGAAATATAGTAAGTAGATACATTTTCAGCACTCTGACGTATATTTAGAAATTTTCGTTATGTCTACTGATATTAAGGATTTTCAAAGAATAAATAGGCCTTATCAAATTTTCTTTACTTGTATTATTAAACAGTGTGCTTATATAAATACCTTAAAATACCTATATAATAATTATGAACATTGTAAGACTGCCCTGGGGGCACAGCGGGAGTGTGTTCCTTCCTAATTAAATGCATAGAAGCACCCACATACATATTTAGTGCTAAAGTCGCGGACAACAGCTAGATGGATTAAAGCCTTTAATTCATCTAGCTGTTGTCCGCGACTTTGTCAACGTGAAATTTCGTCATATCACAAAGCAGCATATTACACGCTTAATATTTTAATTTTGACAAATCCTTTATTAGCGCCTACGCTTTATGAGGAGCTACTGTGTAAAATTTCAAGACATGATCTAGGGCTTTGGGCTGTGATTTGATATATCATTCAGTTAACCAATCATTTTATCTTTATATATCTAAAAAAGTTGAATAAGATATGTGTATGCCTAGATGTTTGCTATTAAATAACACGTAGATCATAAATGGGTTTTGGATGATAATATATTTTATTACGGCAGAAGCTTGTCATGAAGTCTGCCTACTTGCACTTAAAAGAAGCCTGTGTCTAGCGAGAGGGATAGTTTACAAACAAGTTTAAAATTCTCGTAGTAGAACATGGGCCCTATGCTAATATCTTAACACGTTCAGTGCCACCGACTCGCCCTGCGAGTTCGCGTTAATTTTATTCCAGCGCCGACGACTCGCGTGGCGAGTTTGGTGTTTTTCGGTAATATTTCCAAAACCCATCCATATATTCTGTTCAAAATTACAGTGTAAGTTTAATATGATGTTATTTAACCAATTACATGGTGGCTCGGATGATACAAACATTTTTTTATATGAAAGAAGTAAAGTAATTATACAATGCCATGAACTCGCTAGGAGAGTTCACTGCCGCCGGTTCTCAAAATTTATATAAATAAACATTAGACAACAACTTCAACACAATAGCATGGATACTACTTACTTATATTATGAATCTAAAACAGAATGAAAGTATCACAAAAATTTAGACAAGAGATAAATTACGGCTTCAGATTTTGTGTATGTTGATGTGGAGATCACTGTACATTATGAACATTGAATATGAAAGTAGTTCGTCTAATATCATGATACGACAGTCATAGCTGGTGATATTGCTATTCAGAAACATTATTTATTAATACAAAATATAACCTTAACAATAACCACTGTACATGTTGACAACCACTGCCTAAATTACGAAACAAACTTACCTTTTATAATAGCCTTTGAGTTTTTTGCCATGTTTATAAGTTGAAACACACTGAACAATCGTCAAACACGTTTCACTTCCGATACAAACGTTACGAAGACTGAGACGGCCACAAAAAAAAACAAAATATAAATTTTACCCTTACATAATGCCAGTGAACTCGGGTGGTGAGTTCATTCAATTTATATTGTAGTGCCGGCGACTCGCTTGGTGAGTCCAATGTGAAATGTATGCGGCATCCGGGAAAACAATGAAAATCGTAGTGGCACTGAACGTGTTAACAGTAAACTCCAATAACTTTATGGATGACCCAAGAAGCGAACGTGTTATAAGTTATAACTTATACCTCCGAATACCAACACAGACAGTTCAATTCTAAAATTAATATTGCTGATTTTAAAGTAGGTACTTATTTTCAAAAAGATTAAAATCGCATTTAACGATATATGAGCAATGTATTGTTAACATAAATAACTAGTTTTTGCCCACGGCTTCGCTTGTGTAAAAGTAGGTTAGCTTATGTTTGTAAATATACGGGCATGCCGTCCCGTTTTTGAGGAGTAGCTGGAGAGGCGGCATGGCGCCCTCACTTTTCGGCTGACACAGGTAATAACTAGCCATGGTTGTTTTGGCCAGTTCCTGTGCTGCATAGGCGGGCTGGAGACGCCCGGATGTCATTACTGCGGCGACTGCCGCGATGATGTTGTGGGCACGGCGCTGCACACTTTGGTGGATTGCCCCGCCTGAGCTTCGCAGCGCCGTAAGTTGCTCACGGCAGTCGGATTGGTTGCCCTCTCGCTCCCGGCCGTGATTCAGTCTATCAGTATTATCCATCAAAGTGGCGGCGGCGCGGGAGAGGGAGAGCGTAAAACCTCTCCCCAACCGCAAAACCTGGCGCCGGAGGACGCGAGATGACCTTCAGCCACCCTAGGTTTGACCTGGGGGTGGTGGACTTCATGGGCTTGCTCGAAAACCGATCAGCACCAGGTTCGAGAGGCGGCATGCGTGTTCACGCGCGCCTTTGTGTCGTGTCTTCGTCCCCCCACAAGGGGACAGTAGAGGGATTCTTTATAAGTAGCAGCCTGTCGTTTCACACGGCGGGCCGAAACCACGGCGGGTCGCAAATGCATGTGAAAGTGATTCGCGCGGCTTCACCGTCTATGGTTATGTCGAGGAACACCGTGGTAGGTTTAGTCGGTATTACCAAGGTATCTTTCCCCCGGTGAGCCCGACATAATCTCTCCATCGCCCCGCGGAGAGGTAGGCGTCAAAGCAATACCCCAAGTAAAAAGAAATGAAAAAATGTTATTAAATGTAGCCTATGTAACTCGGCGATAATATAGATAACTAAAGAATTTTTTAAATCGGTTGAGTTGTTTTTGGTTAAATCTTTATAAACAAACAAAAAATCAATTCTTTCCTTATAATATTAGTATACTTAGATGTAAGGCAGAGGGTAATAATAGAACAACCAATAAAGTTAAATAAAAAATAGTTTATTTAAATATTACATTACAACGTTTTATACATTATATACTGGTAACATTACCTTATTGATGCGTTTAATACTCTAACTGTAATAATACTCATAATCAAAAAAATATCCTTACGTTCAGTAGTTAAAATACTCAAAAAGTGTAAATTTTTTTATCATAGTAATTGTTAATGTTTCTGTACATCTCTTCATTTTATGCTCTTCAAATATATTTCATATTTGTTTAGCTTTTTTTAAGTATTATAATTATGACTGTGATACTAGACATATAATCCAATGCGTTCGCAATATCATTACAAATTATTCTATGTAACAGCGCCATTAACGAAGAATAACTCAAATCACAAACGCTATGTCCGTAATCAATCATCAGAAGAGCACAAATTATTAAGAATAGGACCTACTATTAACCCGGTCACAGCCATGAGGCTATGACCGGGCTATGCCGGCGCATATTAACACGCCGTAGATAGACTATCATCGCAACAATCTTATCTTATCTTGTGTGGGGGCCAGTCAGTGCAGACCGGCGACACTTCGACCCAGTGGGATCTTTTGTGTCGGCACTCTCCCAATAACGACTGCCATAGAAATTCATGGCAGCCGGGACCGACGGCTTAACGTGCTCTCCGAGGCACGGAGCAGGCGATAATTGTCAATCAATACGCACATAATTACGAAAAGTTATATAACTTCCGAAAGTCAGAGGTGCGCGACGTGGGTTCGAACCCGAGACCCTCTCATTGCAGTCTTTTGGTCTCCCCACTGAGCTATCGCTGCTCTATCATCGCAACAATGGTCTGTACTTACTGCTTTATTTAATCTATGTAATTTAACATGTTGTACGTTCAACGAACATCACCGTAATCGTAGTATTCAAACATTATAAATAAATACAACGCCAGATTTTACACGTCAACGGTGACAATGGCTGGCTGAAAATTAAGTAGGCAAAAGCAGTTCTAGAATTAAAATCACAAATATTAAACAATTACTTCTTACAAGCTATAAATACCTATTTTTTTTTGAATATTTGATTTTTAATTAATGTGTTTATCTAGCTATAAGGTACAATGGGATTGACATATCCTTATGGATAAAAACCCCAAAATAAATAAAAGAGAAAAAAAACATTTGTATACATAAATTGAGTAATACAATAATACCTACTCGTCAATGTCTCCGCAACTTTAATATCTAATTACATTGAGAAAACTTGAACATTTCGAACAAATATTTGAACAATAAATTGACAAAAATAAACATTCTATAAAATAATTCATACAATTCCTTGAAGATAGGCATTTTTCGTTTACACATATCCAGTTGTTGAATGTCCGCGTCGGTGGTGTTGCTTGGTTCGGTATAAAAAGTATACATATAAAATGCGGGAGTTTCTCCTATATTTGTAACTTTATGCATTTGGCCGCTGGTCACCCTGATTCTGTCGTTCCTGGTAAACTTATAGGACCGTCCTATACGATTGTTTGGCACCTCTATTTCGTAGACCACCGTGCCTTCAAGAATGGTTAGCGTGACATTTTTTATTATAAAAGGAATGAATTTTACTTGTTCGTAACCTGTAACAACGAATACACTTATTTAGTTATTACATATAACTGAAATTAACGCAAATTCAGAGTATTTAAATCCTAGAATTCATAGTTAGTTCATAGGAAGCCAGTGACAACACAGCATGTACCAATATAGTATATTCATTGTTTGAAGTCGTATAGTGGACTCTTTCTCTATAGTGCTGATATCATGTCAGAATTTGGCAAATTATTATAAACAACTAGCAGTCCCGAAAGAAGTTGTCCGGTACACATGGAAAAAAAAATACCCGAATCTAAACCATCTTCGAATCCAAATGAACACACGCAATTTTTTTTATCAAATTCGGTCCAGCCGTTTAGAAGGGGTTCAGTGTAATGAATCTGTCGTACGTGTATCGTACGTGTAAACGTAGGTACAGTAGAATTATATATATAAAGATTGGTAATTTCGTAGCATAAAATCAAGAAGCTAAACTGTGTTTAGTTACTATTCAAAAATCGAATCCAAATCATTAAAAAGCGTTCATAGCCCAGGATTACTATTCATCATTAATATTTTTCTATAGTTACTCAAACATGACGATGAAGTCGTTCTCTTATATCTTTACTAATATTATAAATACGAATGTGAATTTGTTTGTTATGCTTTTACAGGCTTATACGCATAACTACTCAACTGATCATCATGAAATTTTGCATACACGTTGTTAGGGGTATAGCAAAGGTCATAAGGTCCCTACATCCAAAAAAAAGGACCGTTCCCGAGAAATAGAAATTTATTGACAAAATCTAAATCAACGCGAGCAAAGCCACGGACAAAATCTAGTCCTGTATAAAGCGCAAACACAGTTAACTCAATCTAGCCAGTCTCAAAATCTTCCCAACAAGCAAATTCAAAAATAAAATGGATACATTTTATTGCATGGACAGGCAGTAAGTGAGACACAACACAACACACTTTAGATTAAATAAATGAATTTAAAATACAAGACAAGGACTAATATGTATCCCACATTCGGTTTTCAGACTCCTTGAGTTACATGTAGTTTTCAGTCTGACAATTGCCTAACAGATAAACCCAATAACAGACTGCATGATCCGCGAATCGAATTTAGTACTTCGTAGGCCGTAAACATGAGCGCAAATTATTGCCACTGGACCAACTCGACAAACTTATAAGTATGTATAAAAGAAACTAAGGCATGACATAAATACACATCAATATTATAATAAGACTACAGTGGATATAATATTATTACACCACAAAACACTTAAAACGACGATCAAACCAACTGCAAAAATCCAGGAAGCTGACAATTTAAAAACAAGCGAATCTACGTCAGTAAACTGTTTTAATACATTTATTATTGTATTAAAACAGTTTATTATGTTTTTGTTTTAAAATCAACTAATTATTTCAAGGCTACGGGCTTTAGGTAAGGTCTTTCTTCATTATTTATCTTTAATTACATGATATATTCAGATATACTTGTTTAACTTATAGCGCATACATACTTTATTCGTCCGAGACACGCAAATAATAATAATAATATTCTACCACATACACACAACACCATCTAGCCCAAACTAAGCAGAGCTTGTACTATGGGTGTATACTTGTTTTACTAAACAATGGATAAACATACATATATACTTTTTTTTTTGTAAATACATACTCATTATACATAGAAACATCCAGACCAAGACAAACATCCATGTTCATGCACACAAATTTTTGTCTTGTGCGGGAATCGAACCCGCGACCTCAGGCGTGGCAGTCGGTTACACTAACCACTACGCCAACGAGTCGTCATAAAAGCGATGACTGTATTATAAACAGAGAAATATAAAAAAAAATGTCTGTTTTGAAAAAAATATTACAAATAACTCATGGTATCATCAAATAAACTTAAGCAGTAATAGCCTAGCGGGAGTCCGTTGGATTGAAACGCAGAGGTCTCGAGTTCGATTCTAAAGCGCACATCTCTGACTTTTCGAAGTTATGTGCGTATTAAATAGTTAATTATTATCGCTGGCTTTAACGGTGAAGGAAAACATCGTGAGGAAACCTGCATATCTGGTCGTTCTCCATAATGTTCTCGAAGATATGTGAAGTCTGCCAACCCGCAGAGGCGTAGCGTGATTATCAGCCGCCCGGGGCGGAAAAATGTTGCCGCCCTCTTATTTAGGTATTTCAATTTAAAACACTATTATACACAGTAATTCTCAAGAACTTTTCGGCGAGATCAGTCATCCTTATTGAGTATTGTACAGTTGAAATATTTACAAGATATTATTATAACTTATTGTAAAATTTTGCCGCCCCCTTAAAGTGCTGCCCGGGGCGGGCCGCCCCTGCCGCCCCCACTACGCTACACTACTGTCAACCCGCACTGGGCCAGCGTGGTAGACTATGGCCTAACCCTTTTCACATTAAGAAGAGGCCCTTGCCCAGCAGTGGGACAGTTTAATACAGGGTTGATATTACTTATTACAGGAAATATTAAGAAACAGGAAATACTAATTCCATGACTTTATGATTTTCTGCACAGATAGTGGAGCCTTGCTGCCTCTACGCCGGTTGTTGAGGGTTTGATCTCCACACGGGACAAACATTGTATGATCCACATATTTGTTGTGAGTACAGGTGTTCTTTGTGTCCGTTGTTTGAAAGTTTGGACAGTCCACCGCGATAAGGGATAAGAAGTAAATGCGAAAGTTGTATTTACAAAAATAATTGTACTGTCACGAGTTATGTTGGTGTAGAATATTATACACCTTACGCAACAGGCTTTCATTTTAAATACAGTTCATTATTTTTGCCTACGTTATGTCTTTCTTCGCAATAACATTTAAAAATGGATATCGAATTAAAATGTAAGTTATTATTCAACAAAACTGGCTAATGAGCATATGGCCTGCCTGGTGGCAAGCGGTTATAGCAGTCAATAGTCGCTGGCAACACTAATCACTAATGTGTCGCCTAGCAAAAAGGAATTAAAGATGAGATGAAAGGTATGAATGGGAAACGTATATGAGTCTCCAAAACTCCTACATACTGAGTGAAACGCAGTAAACTTGGTACTACTCTTACGCTGGTCTCGTGTAAAAGGGATGGTATTTTTTCGAGCATGCCGGCTCATTCCCATTCAGATATATAAACCTCCGGCACTGCTTTTACTTACTGGGCGAAACGCAACAACTATATACCTACTCCTACGACAATTTCGAGTTAAAGGGATTGCTGCTTCTACCTTCTTTCTTTTTATTTTGAAAAAAGCCCACACTAGGATTAATTTCTATGTAGCGGGGGACTTAACAAACATTCTAACAACGGACACAAAAAAATACCCAGTCTCGGAACAACTATTTGTGGATATGGAACCCATATCACTCGGCGCAGCGGCAGTGATTTGGCGACTACTGAAACCATCCCTGCAGTGAAATTAATTGTTAATGGCTGGCCTCACACACTGACTTTGTCTATCAAGTTTAATCAAATACTAACCAGGAAAATCAGCTATGAAAACGACATCACTGTAATTATTCCAAGCATGCACTTGTTCGCGAATTTCTGCCAAATCCTTCCTCCAATGTAAAGCTTCATCCAACAGAGGTATTAGGTAAGGAACTGTACTGAATGGAGACCAGTTAGCCTTCAACATGTCAACTTTTGGATCAAACATTCGCTGAACAAATCTGCCGTTCATTCCTTGCCAGACATCGATGTAAATAGAAATATTTTTTGACAATAACTTCGATGGGTCTTCTTTCGCTTTTGTTTCTAGTTTTTCCTTCAAACAATGAGCGTATTGGTACAGCATGTCCCCGTGTCGCGACCATTTGTCATTGAGGGTGTGTAGCGCTGACTCTATGAAGAATTCTTCGTTCCTGTCATTGTCGACGACTTTGACCACGATGTTACTGCCTTCCCATTGATGGACCATCATGTCCCAGGAGTAACCATACAGACCACTCGTCCAGTTGTTGTACCCCTACGAACAATATATAAATATTTATAAAATAATTAGCTAGATTTACACCAAGTAAACAGTAACTATATTGTCTTCTATTTACGCGAATATTATTCATTGAAATTAAACTGCTATATACGGATTTTATCGCGTTGTTTATTTGACACTTTATTACAAAATTTTGAAAATTTTTACACTACTAAGTACTACTATTAAACTTTACTAATTTTTAAGCTAATTAAATTATTATTAAACTATTTAGATTTAATTTATTTTTACACTTTCCCCGACGTTTCGGTTGCTTTTCAGCAGCCATGGTCACGGGGAGACTCTCCCCGTGACCATGAAAAGCAACCGAAACGTCGGGGAAAGTGTAAAAATAAATTAAATCTAAATAGTTTAATAATAATTTAATTAGCTTAAAAATTAGTAAAGTTAAATAGTAGTACTTAGTAGTGTAAATATTTTCAAAATTTTGTAATAAAGTGTCAAATAAACAACGCGATAAAATCCGTATATAGCAGTTTAATTTCAATAAACAGTAACTAGTAACAGTGTTCAAGTATTAGTTTAGGAGTTTCAAATAACGTGGAGGCCATTCGCCCGGTCCTCCGGGGGTGGATAGGGCCTTCCGACTGGTGCAGGTGCTTTCCGGGCACGGATGCTTCGGAAAGTATTTGCACCAGATCGCGAGACGGGAGGCGACCTAGGCCTGCCACGAGTGTGGGGCGCCGGAAGACACGGCGCTGCACACGCTTGAGGCGTGTGCCGCGTGGGGCCCGCAGCGGCACACGCTTTCGGCCATAATAGGCGGAGATCTCTCCCTGCCGAGCGTGATCAACGCCATGCTCAGCGGCGAGAGGTCGTGGCAGGCAGTGGTCTCCTTCTGCGAAGCTGTCATGGCGCAGAAGGAGACCGCGGAGAGGGTTAGAGAGAACAACCTCCTCGCTGACTCTCACCGGCACAGACGGACGGGAGCGAGAAGGAGGCGATTTGCCCGCCTTCTCGCACCTGTATAGTGGGGTCACTGGTACAGAGTCGGGGGACTCTCTACCGGCTTGAACGGCCCCACACGTCTGGGGGATGGCCTTGGTGAGCAAGGCCTTCCCTCCACAGGTGCTGAGGCCCGGTCAGCATCAGCCGGGCCAACCGCCGCGCGCCGGGGCGGGATGGTGATTGCTAACGCGACCCCATCCCGCCCCACTCCGTCGGCGGAGGGACTGCTCACCGCAGGTTTTTGTTTTGTTTGTTAGTGTGTATACCGACCCCCTTCAGAGGCGGAGAGTCTCACATAACCACCCTCCCCCCCCCCCCCCGGGGGATAGGGTATCCATAAAGATGTTCCTGGGTCAAAAAAAAGGAGTTTCAAATAATAGAATTAAGAGTGTTTTAAAAAATAAATCACGCGTTAAAATCCGTGTAAAGTAAGTACATATCTCAATGTGTAACATTCGCGTAAACGTAAGACAACAGATTTAACAATCTACATATGTATATCAATATTTACTATTTTATTTAAAATTCTAATTATCTATAAATTTTATTCTCAAGGTTGCATATATTATGTAAATTTAAAAATATATAGATTTGGCATTTTTGTCCTTTGCCCGTGTTTGGAATCTAACCCGGTACAGTTTGGAAACAATCTGATACATAAGCGCAAACTTATGGAATGTAAATCAACGAAGCATATCATTGAATATTAAGTACGTACTAAATATAAGCTTAATATTAACGATTTGTTATCAATCGTATGTCTCTGAAAGGGTAGGCAGATGTGCGTTCTCAGAACAACAAAATTAATTCTACGTCAGTCATTGTTTTACGTAACACGCAAAAAAAGACAATAAAAATTATGTCTGGCAGGCATATAACTCTAGATTCTGTACTTTTACTGAGAATTTCTTGATAGTAATTGTCAAACACAAATCCATAATAGTCGTATTCACTACGATCGCGCGACCGAGGCGAGGTAAACCTAAAAAAAAGTAAAACCATGACACAATATTTAAAAAAATCTTCTTCTTACCTTTGTAATGAAATGAGAATAAGGTAAAAATGCTTGCATAAATACATAAAATGCGATTAAATATATTGTTGTCTTCTTTTTAGGGTCCCTTTCTTTCGTGGCAGCTTTGAAACTGACATTATCTTGATCTTTATTATCTGTTGCATCTGAATCACAACCCTCTCTTAGATTGTCAAGGTCTGCATTTTCAGTGTGAGTAATTTCTTTAGTTTTATCAACAGTCTTATCAAAATGGGTTCTTTCCATCGATTGAAGACTTTCATCAACGTATTCATCACATTTTTCAGCTGACTCTTCGGTACTTTCATTCATATTATCGCTTATACCTTCATCTAAAATCTTACTTCTGCACTCACAAATATTTTTCTTTTTAAATTCGGCCATTTTATCATGTATGTATCCACGGACTTTAGTGTAGTATTTCTTGGAATAATATGCAACCCTTCTAGGCCAGTCAAATGGGTAAAATAGAGGCATAGTTGCCAAGCATACCCACGGAAACATTCCTGAAAGAAATAGGATAATTATAAAAAATATTTTGGGAATGTGCATTTATTTTTGCAAAGTTTGTAAAGTTTTAACGAAGTTATATTATATTAGCAAACGTTTATTAAGCGCATGGTAAAAAAAAATACAGTTTATGTTACGTAGCAAAGGAACAAATAACCGTTATTTATATTGACAAAACATAAAACTAATATATCAATTAATCTGCAAGTGCATTTAAAAAATGGTAACCAACAGACTACAATGCCGAGGGTCTCAGATACGAACCCACGTCGCGCACCTACAACTTTCGGAAGTTATATGTCTTTTTGAAATTATGTGCGTATTCATTGACAATTATCGCCTGCTCCGTGCCTCGGAGAGCACGTTAAGCCGTCGGTCCCGGCTACCATGTACATCTATGGCAGTCGTTATTGGGAAAGTCAGTACCCTCTAATATCCTGACACTAGTCTAGCCTTAGGGTATCGTTAGCCTTCGGGTTGCGGAGGTCATGTGGCAGCCGCTCCGTGTAAAAACTGATATCCAGTTAAATCCGGTTAAATTAGAAAAGTCGACCCCAAGTGACTTGGGAATAATAAAGGCTAGGAAGAAGAATTTGCACGTGTATTTTAAACTACCTTAATGTCTAGACATTATGAGCTGGCACTATATTATTGACACTACATACAACTATAAAAAACGATGAAGAAGATGACAATTTGATATTTGATTTTCTTATTATCGACCTAACAGAATTTTTTATAATAAGTATGGTTAATTGCATATAACTTAGTTCCTAGTATAGTATATTGTAAGTGCCCTTATCGTATATCGTATCGAGTACAGGCACCTATAATATATTAACTATATCAATGACTTTATGGACTGAATTCATGTTTTACCACTGTAATTAATATTATTTATTTATAATTGATTCAATTTTTAATTTCGACAATTACACTTCATTACATAATTTTGAAAACTATGTAATAAAGTGTCAAATAAACAACGCGATAAAATCCGTATATAGTAGTTTAATTTCAATGAATAAAAACATTTCATTCATTCATATTTGTTAGTTACAAATTTTTTAATGCTACATAACTATTATTCTGCATTGAATTTTGCAAAGATATTTACAATAAAGTCACGCAAAACACAACATAGCACTGTAATATTTGAGATACAACCATACAATGATTTCATTCCAATTTTGGCATTAATAAATTAATAATTTAATTTAATATCTGTAATATTTTACTTAGTTATTCTGATACAAATTATAGTAAGACACCTTAAAAAATTTCATAAATCATTTTCATTTTCTACTAGCTTCCGACTGCGATTTGCTCACTTGCTATAAATGAAAAGCTTTGAAACCTACATAGCTAAGAAATTAAGGAATTTTTAAATGTTACAGTAGTATTAGAGATTAATAATGGGATATTGATATACTTTATTAAAAACTTCTGATCAGCGGTTCGCGTGGGCAGAAGGCCTGGGCCAAAGAATCAGCATTGCCATTCAACTTGGCAATGTTGCCAGGCTTCACACGTTACCCTGTTAAACTATAATAAATAATATACTTATATGTTTGTATTTGGTGCTCCTCCTTACTCAAGGTAATGTCCTCCTGATCGAATTTCGGTCACGGCGGCCGATCTTAACGGATACTGGCCAACTGCGCAGGAGATATTATAGTGTACAAGCGTGTGCGCAAACACAAGTGCACTCTCTGTTCCTTAACTAACATGATCCGATGAGACAATAATCCGACACGGCCGGAGAGAGATCAGATGCAGGACCCACGGCTTTACGTGCTTTGCGAGGCACGGGGGTGTCTAACACCGCCAACTTCCTAACTCCGGGCTGCTATTTAGATTTCTTGACAGAAAAACCCAATAGCTTTTTGTTAGACTGACCCGGGATTCGACCCCGAGAGGTTATGCACTGCAGGAGGCAGTTCTGGTTCTAAAGGCAGTATGGTATGGATAGTAGACAAACCAATGGGGAACAGTCTGCTGTTCATTAGATGGAAGAGCGCGCAGAAGACCATGGCGACGTGTCTGCTGTAGGCCCACATCATCCACACGGCCACCGTCAGATCGAACATGAACACGAACACGTGGACCACCAGGTAGTCCGTCTGAGCCACCGTCAGGAAGTATCTGTGGAACAAATACTCTTTATATATTGAAATTAAATTACTCTATACATATTTTATCGCGTTGTTTATTTAACACTTTATTACATAACTAGCTGACCCGCGCAACTTCGTCTGCTTCACATAAGAGCATTTTCTCCGTTTTTGCAACATTTGTCATCGATGCTCCGCTCCTATTGGTCGTAGCGTGATGTTATATAGCCTATAGCCTTCCTCGATAAATAAGCTATCTAACACTAAAATAATTTTTCAATTCAATCCAGTTGTTCCTGAGATTAGCGCGTTCAAACAAACAAACAAACTCTTCAGCTTTATAATATTAGTATAGATTTTACAAGGTTTATAGGCAGATATGTATTGCCATAGTTAAAATTGTATTATAAGTATGTTATTACACTTATATTTCGGCCTCGATGGCGTAGTGATCAGTGTAACCGACTGCCACTCCTGAGGTAGAGTTCGATTGCCGCACAAGTCAAACATTTCGCACCCTTAATAAAACAGAGACTTATCTCAGTATTTTGTATTAAACAAATTTGAACTCTATTGCAAAGATTTAACACAAATATAATATTAGAATTTAACATTTACAATAAGAGTTCAAATTGCCTTACATTTCGAGTTAAGTACATACTTAAATTTCGAGTTAAGTAGCTGTTTTATTAAGAGTGCGATTTGTGTGGATGAACATGGATGTTTGTCTTGGTCTGGGTGTTTCTATGTATAATATGTATGTATTTACAAAAAAAGAATAGATACATATGTATATATGTTTATCTATTGTCTAGTACCCATAGTACAAGCTCTGCTTAGTTTGGGCTAGATAGTGTTGTGTGCATGTGATAGAATATTAATATTTCGTCTGCTATGTTGCTGGGTGCCATTTACCGGACACAGTTTCAGCTCCGAACTGGTACTGAGAATTTTTAGACATAAAACCCAATGAAAGAATGGACGAGGAAAGACTGACTAAGAAAGTTTATAAGGCTAGTGTGAATGGAACAGTCGCAAGAGGAAGACCTAGGCGAACGTTTCTCGATCAGATCGGAGGCATTCTGGACATAAGCCAGGTTAAGAGCACCTTAAACCGACGGGCGTGTATGAGGAATGTGATGAAAGTGAATGAAGCCAGAGAAGTGTGTCAGGATCGTAACAAATGGAAATCCGTAGTCTCTGCCTACCCCTCTGGGAAACAGGTGTGAATCTATGTATGTATGTAAAAGCTCAATAAAACTGCCCAACCCAAGACCTCATGCAGAAGTAGCTTTTATTACCCCTGCATCACCAAGGCGTAAGACAATATAATACTGAACAGATGGCGGAGTGGTATAAGGGGTCGCCTCGCTATTGTTACCGCGCCGACTGTTGTGGGTTCAAATCCCACACAGGACAAAACTTTGTGTGATTCACAAATAGTTGTTCTGAGTCTGAGTATTCTTTGTGTCCGTCGTTTGAATGTTTGTAAAGTCCCCCGCGACATATGAATTATTCTTAGTGGACGAATAGTCATTTATAAAAAGAAAGATAAATTATATTGAATTATCCTGTGGCTTAGAAATATACGAGTTTGAAATATTTATATATACTCTATAAGTATAGTATAAAAACATAAGCCTTAACTTACTCACTGACTAACAAATCAACGCCTAGCTCAAACTGCGGACCTAGGCAGCTTCAATTTTATACAGAGGTTCAACTTGCGATATAAGGACGAAGTATCTTGTGAAAATCCCAGCGAATTTGAAATAAATAATATATTCGCTTCAAAGTTAGTTTATTATTGTATCTTTCTATATAAAATTCAGCATCCGTATGTTTGTGTCCCTAAATCTCGAACAACACTTGTTATGGCCAATCCCACAACTAACAAGTAAAGGTTATCCGAAGGATAAATCGCATGCTGTCTCACTCTTGTTAGGTTAAAGAAGAGAGATGGCGAGACTTTTCTCTTATAGATAAATGCTATTTGGTGGTGGTGATGGCCCTTATACTTTTTAACCCGAACGTTTTATGGAAAGGCAAATTAAAAATATTAGAGTGACTCACAATAAAACGTAGCCGAGTTCAGTTAGATCTTTTTCCTAAAATGTTAATGGATATTTTGTGTTATTACTTAAGAACAATTGCTATACTTTTTCGAAAGTCATTTGGGATAGGATAAAAAGAACTGATTTAACTAAAGTCCGTGCGGAAGGAGTCAAGGACAAAATGTAGTCCTGGATAACTACAGTGATAATGATATTATTGTCTTCCATTTACGCGAATGGTATACATAATGAACTTAAACTACTTTAATTCCAATCAAGCAACTGAAACTTCTACTCCCCATGACCATTTCTGCTAAAAAGCGACTGAAAGGTTGACCTAAGTGTAAATATAAATTAAAATAGTTTCCAAATAGCATGAACGTTAAAATCCGTATAAAGTAGTTGACAACAGGTTGGCCACTAACCACACGAAAAGAAGAAGAAGAAGTATAATCTGAATGACAATGCTGACTCACGTGAATGGTTTGAAGACCCAGTGTTCACTGATCTTCGGTAGCGAGTAGCCGGTGAGCCACTCAGGAGCTGACTTCTTCATGCCGGCCATGAAGTAAAGTATGAAAAACTGGTACTTTAGGATAAAGTAGTTCCAGTATGGTACCGTTTGCTTCTTCTTAGATGGGTCGAGGTATGTGTCTATGGACCTGGGAAACGAGATAAATATTACAATTTAAAAAGACTGAAGTTAAGACTAAGCTGTTTAATGAGACACTGTTGGACTGCCACGCAGAGGTCTCGAGATAAATTCACAGGCGCGAATCTCTGACTTTTTGGAGTTATATGCGTATTAATTTTTTTTTTATATTTATTCAGTAGGTACAAAACAGATAACAGATTAGCATATTACAAATAACTGTCTTAATAGTACACAATGAGTAAATCTGACATCCAGTTACATTTGTACACAACATTTGCAATAAAGAGTACATACGTGTAAGTTTACATTAGCTTAAACTTTTAAATAACTAACATAAGAGTTAAAAAGGAAAAAAGGAAGGGGACATGATACATTTAAAAATAATAACAAAAGATATACAAAATTGAGTACACTAAAAGTCACGGTTTGTTACAGTTCAACAGAAAATACTTAACTGTGCTGAATTTTAGAGACGTTTGAGAGCAGATAGAATTATAGTTTCTACACATTCTATACAGTGGGTTATTCTGAGATACATTGTTGTTACTTGTAGGAACACTAAACAGTTGTAGAATACGCACAGATCGCGTTGGTATTTTAATGTATAAATTTTGAAGAAGGTTACCATCTATTGAACAAATTAACTATTTTATGTAAGGTGCGCACAAGTCGCTTATCCATCTTCCACTAACTAAAGTTGCCAAGGAATTTTTTTTAATGTGGTGTATATATTCCGGTATTTTTTGCCTAAGCCCATATTTTGAGCACAGAGCTCTCACAAATCGTCTCTGCATGGCCTCTATCCGATCTATATGTATATTATAAATTGGAAACCATACAGGTGAAGGTATTCTACAATACTTCTAACCAAAGAGCAATATAAAACTATTAAGGACTTAGTTTGTTTAAATGGTTTTGCGGTTTGAAGCATAAAAGATAACATACGATTAGTCTTCTTGCATATATAGTCATAGTGAGGTCTAAAAGATAAAGCGGAATCAAACTACACGCCCAATTCGCGAACCTCTGAAACTCTCTCAATAATAGTATTTTTAATGAAATAATTAAATTACAATATATGTAATATTGTCTTCTATTTACGCGAATATTATTCATTGAAATTAAACTGCTATATACGGATTTTATCGCGTTGTTTATTTGACACTTTATTACAAAATTTTGAAAATTGTTTCACTACACTACTATTAAACTTTACTAATTTTTAAGCTAATTAAATTATTATTAAACTATTTAGATTTAATTTATTTTTACTTTTACACTTTCCCCGACGTTTCGGTTGCTTTTCAGCAGCCATGGTCACGGGGAGACTAAGATGATTGTTGATTGAGACAACTGCCGACAAACGAAAAATATTGACCAATAGGATTGCATACTGGAGCGGAGCGGAGATTTTATGCAATCCTATTGGTTAATATTTATCTATTTCTTCGCTCTGCAGCCTCGCTCCGCTTCAATGGACAGGCAGCCTTATTGCGAAGAGATGAACTCGCCACGCACACCGGAATAGCTACCCTAACTATTGCAATAGGAAAACATTGACGATACCGAACTCTTCTAATGGTGGACAGCTGCGGGCTTACATCTTTTGCAGTATGCCCCTTCGAAAACAAACTATGTATTTTTACACAGAATACCCAAACTTCTAAAGCTTAGTTAAGTATATATTCACAAAGTTGGTTTATGTATTTTCAGTTAGTATTTACATCATTATTAATTGAATTCTTTGCCTCGTTAACTGTACATTTTTGATTAATTTTAGAAATAAATAAATGGAAAGCATTATTTAGAGGCCGAGGTCTAAACCCCAGTGAATAATATCATTGTACATATATCTTTTATATTTAAATATTCCAGATCGAACATTGTAACAAAGCAAACCGGGCGTTTAGACTTATAGCAAGGTACGGGAAAATATATGTACAATATCGTATGGAATCTTTAAACGGGCAATATTTTTACCTATCTGATATAGAGCTGAAATATATCCAATTTTAGCCTGGCCAATTCAAAAACATTTAAATGCCACAGCCATTCTAAACTTAATTTTTAGGTAGGCATATAATTATAGTAATATCAGCACTGTATTAAACTGCCCCACTGCTGGGCACGGGCCTCTTCTCTGTGTGAAAAGGGCTAGGCCATAGTCGACTGCGCTGGCCCAGTGCGGGTTGGCAGAGTTCATATATCTTCAAGAACATTATGGAGAACTCTCAGACGTACAGATTTCCTCACGAAGTTCTCAGAGCTGCGTGCCTTAGAATCGAACACGAGACCTCTGCGTGGCAGTCCAATGGCATCATATGTAAATAAATACGTGTTTTCTATAATCTAATGTCGTCCAGTACCTTGCAGCCACATATTGCAGTAAAATTATACTTATTTGGAAGTTTCTATAAGTATTTAATGCGTTGGTATTTAAATTCAATTCCGCATTAAAAAAAACAAACAGAACATTCGCGGAAAATTTAAATAAATACTTCGGAAACAAAGGCTATGAGTTCTTTTTCGTATTTAAATAGTGAATAAATACTATATATTATGTAAATAGATATTTAAATGATTTTGGTAAATAGTCTAATAATACTGGCATATATTTTTCTTCGACTTTAACGACAGAGTCTATTGACATTGTGTTTTGTAGCATATTAAATTGAAATTATAATTATTCTATGATAATAATAATAGTACTTATATTTATAATTTAAATTTAATATAAAAAGCATTGTCCTACTAGAAAGAGAAATATCTGGAACAGTTTTAATGTCAATTATTTAAATGAGGTTTGAAATAATACTCTGTATGTAATCCTAACTAATATTATAAGAGCGAATGTGAGTTTGTTTGTAACGCTTTCAAGCCTTAACTACTCAACCGATCATTATGAAATTTTGCATGCACGTTGTCAGGGGTACAGAAAAGGACATATGTAGATATAAAAAGGAAACATTATTTTCTTGTGTTTCTTTTCATTATTATCCAAACGATCCTGAAGATGCCTCGCGCTGAGGCGAAACGCGGGTTGACGCCTATTTTGTGTTCGAAGCGGAATACGGCAAGTTGGAGTACGCCCCGGTTCCACGTCGTGGCTGTCCCTATCCAGAGGAGTTCGGTGTTGTCAACCTTTTTCTATTGCAATAGTTGGCGGGGGCAATCCGAGGGCGCGTGATGGGTTCCTCTCTTTCCAATCATTTTATTACAATAGACTTCCGCCAAGTAACGCCTACGTCGATTCAAAGGACACCTTTTATTCAGAAATACATTACATATAGGGTGTCCGGTAATAAATGGATAACCTTGAAATGTCTTATAATAGAACTGAGGGCCGTAGAGAAAAAAAAATAAAAAAAGTTTAATTAAAAAGTAAAAGTCATAAGTATAACGAGCTGTTATACTTTTGTCTGTCTATCTATTAGCATAATTACGAGGCGCTCATAGCCAGTTGCACTCACTGATCGGTAAGCGATTAGCGAGGTTAAGTAACGTTGGGTGCGGTCAGTCTATATATGGGTGACCGCTTTGTGGTATTTCATCTGAGCGTCTCCGTGCTTCGGAGGGCACGTAAATGGTCGGTCCCGGCTGTTGCCATATTGACAGCAGTCGTTAAGCCATGTCAGAGGCTTACGGGCGGCTTGAACAACTCTTGACAACAGGTTAGCCACTAACCACACGAAAAGAAAGAAGAAGAGAAAAGAAAGAAGAAGCATAATTACAGTCTTACTACAAAAGACAAAAACACGTGTTAAACTCATGTCTAAAAAATACCATACCACAAATCAGTGGTTAACCGTTGCTTAGCGTTAAACATCCCTTATGCGTGTTTTAAATTTAAACACACGCATAAGCTAGTTTGACAGATGTCTAACCCCATGTAGCTGTCACAGTTGTCAAAAGTTACACATTGATGCGTAACCGGTGTAACCGAATTTTATTGTTTGCTCGTCGCTGCCTAGTCGTTTCCTTACATTTTGATGAAGTATCCACTTTATTTTCAAATAAACTACCACACATTATTCAGAACAAAGTTTTAAAAATAACAAACTAATTTCCACAATGACATCCGTTAGCATAAACACGTTCCTTAGCACGCTATTTCAATATACTTATGTCAACAATGTTAAATGAAAATTATTAAATTTTAATTAAATATGTACTAACAATTACTTTGAAAACAATAATTATTCAATAACAATACTCGTATTTACATATAAGTAGTATTGATTTCATACAAGATTTCCTTAGATAACATTAAAATTGTATTAAAATATCTGCATGCTAAGAAACGCGTCACATACTACCATGAACCGGAAAATCCTACCATGTTTAGTTAAACACGTGATAGATACCGTTTTGTAGTAAAGGAACCTAAACAAGGGTTTAAGGGGTGTTCAAATCGTTAAACACTGTCTAGCTAAATACATGTTAAAATGGTGTTTAGTATAACTTTTGTTGTAAGACTGTTAGTTTTTAATAATAAAATAATAAAAACCGATGCAATTCATTCATTTATGGTCGTAGTGTACCTACAAGAACGTTAAATACGGTAATTAAAAAAAAAGACATCTCAGGTAGTAGTTAGGATAGACTTTTTTTATATTTTTTTCTGAACGGCCGTCATTTCTACTATAAGACATTTCAGGGTTAACCATTAATTACCGGACACCCTGTATAGTCATATAATCCCACATCCATATTCCCGAAGGGGTAGGCACAGAGCGTAAAAGTATAAGATACCTATGAGAGGTATATTATACCTGTATTTTGACAGCCACGGATCTAGGTCCCACATAATAGTCGCGGCCCTATTGCTATAAGCAGCACTTTTCTAGATTCCATGCTGCATTAAAAAGTACCTGACAGAAAATCCAGTACGACTTCCCTCCCGGGAATTCGATCCGGAAAATTATCGCCTTCAGTGTATCATCATCATCTCAACCGAAAGACGTCCACTGCTGGACATAGGCCTTCAGTGTATATTTGTACTATTACACTAACAAAAAATAACAATAGTTCTATGTAATATAATGTCTTCTGTGTATGCGAATGTTATTCATTGAAATTAAACTACTGTATACGGATTTTATCGCGTTGTTTATTTTACACTTTATTACAAAATTTTGAAAACTGTTACACTATTATTACTATTAAACTATATATATAAATAGTTTTTAATTTAAGTTGCTTAAAAATTAGTAAAGTTTAATAGTATTAGTATAATAGTTTCTACGTCTATACTAACATTATAAAACTGAAGAATTTGTTTGTTTGCTTGTTTGGTTGAACGGACTAATCTCAGGAACTACTGGTCCGAATTGAAAAATTATTTTAGTATTGGATAGCTTATTTATCGAGGAAGGCTATAGGCTATATAACATCACGCTACGACCCACGGGGGCGGCGCAGTAACTATAAACGCGGGTGAAACCGTGGGCACATCTAGTTATGTAATAAAGTGTTAAATAAACAACGCGATAATATCCATATAAAGTAGTTTAATTTCAATGAATAGTTCTAACAGCATTAGATTAATACACTAAACTAGATTTGGCCGCGGCTTCGCTTACGTTTATGTAGGCTACGTCAGTAAATTTGTATCCCTCGGAAACAACATTTTTTTCTGGATGGAAACCTTTGTCCTTTTCTGTAACCTTGACAACGTGTTTTTGAAATTTCATGTAATATTGTCGAGTGGGTAACGCGTGAAAGCGTAACAAACAAACAAACTGACATTTGCATTTATAATATTAGTTAGAATAAGCAGACTGTATATTTAGGTATTCATTCATTCATTGGCCTTTTACGTCTGTTTCAGACGATTTAGTCATTGTCCCGTGGATATGCACTTAGTTTCGTGGCTATGCAAGCCAAGTTATGTATAGGTAAGGCAATTTAAACTCTAAATTAGTGACCATGAATTCTAATATTAATCAAACTTATATATTATATATTTAGCAGCGATAGCTCAGTGGGGAGACCAACAGACTTCAAAGCAGAGGGTCTCGGGTCCGAACCCACGTCGCGCACCACTGACTTTCGGAAGTTATATGACTTTTCGGAATTATGTGCGTATTGATTGACAATTATCGCCTGCTCCGTGCCTCGGAGAGCACGTTAAGCCGTCGGTCCCGGCTGCCATGAACATCTATGGCAGTCGTTATTGGGAAGTCAGTACACTCTAATATCCTGACACTGGTCTAGCCTTAGGGTATCGTTAGCCTTCGGGTTGCGGAGGTCAGGTGGCAGCCGCTCCGTGTAAAAACTGATATCCAGTCAAAACCGGTTAGACTAGAAAAGCCGACCCCAAGTGACCTGGGAATATTTTTTTTTTTTTTATATTTATTCATAAACAAATTTACATTTGTGTCGAATAGTGGTTTTGACAATATAGTTAAATTTGTGTTATGTATTGACAAAAATATCTCTTTACAAACAAAATCAAATTAATAAATAAATTCACATAAAAAATAAATTTAAATCAAAGCAAGTCAAATAAAAATCAAAACAAATGAAATAAATTGAATTCAAGTCTAATAAAAATTAAATAAGAATCAAATCACATCAAATAAGCCAGATTGAAGTCAAATAAAATAAGTATAAATCAGACAAAGTCGATAAAAATAACAATAAAAATCAACCTAAATAAAAATCAAATTGAAATCAAGTCCAATATAAATCAAATAAATTGTCAGCATTATTAGTCAAACTTAATACCAATTAAAAATCAATATAATTCAATTAGGAATGTATGTCAATAGAATTCATTAAATGCAATGTTGTGATGGAATGTAGGATTTATATTAATAAGCTCATTAAAATATAGTCACATACTAGTTCGAACTATTTTTATCTTTGAGAAACTCTTCTATGCTGTAATAACATTTCCTCAATAACAATGTCTTCAATTTTTTCTTGAATTCATTTGGATTCATAGAGTTTTTAAATTGTACCGGCAGCTTATTGTACATATTTACTGATTGTACTCTTGAGGCATGTTTAACGACATTAAGTTTAGGCTGTATGAAATTAGGTAGATCCTTTCTTCGAGTTTTTACTCTAATATGTCTCTGTTCCTTAGTCTCAAACTTATGGATATTTTTAATGAAATGACTAAGCAAGACCAGGATATAGAGGCACGGTACTGTGAGAATTTGCAATTTTTTAAAATGCTCTCTACATGACTCCGTTTGTTGAATGCGAAGCATAGTTCTCAAGGCTCTTTTCTGCATAACGAAAGCAGCATTAATGTTATATTGGTAGCTGTTACCCCAGAACTTTATACTATATCTAAGTCTAGACTCTATGAGTGCAAAATAAACCATTCTGAGGTGAGCAATGTTTAATTCATCTCTTAGACTGCCGAGAGCATAGCAAGTACTACTCATAGTGTTTGTGACCACTTCCAATTCCTTCTTCCAATTCAAAACTGCATCTATCTGTACCCCCAAAAATTTTACATTGTCTACAATATCTACCTTATTCCCTGATAAATGTACTTTAACGGTATCCTTGTTCTTTATGGTTGATTTAAATAATAAACATTGCGTCTTTTTTAAGTTAAGTTTTAGATTATTCACTGTGAACCACTTTTCAAGAGCACATAAGACAAAATTAATCTTTTTTTCTAGGTTTTTTATATTATCGCTAGCTATAATAGCACTCGTATCATCGGCAAACACTACAAGTTTAGTATCATCTGAAATGTTTTTCATGTAAGCTATCAGGTCATTTATAAATACCAATAAAATAAAGGCCAAGGGAGAAGAAGATATTGTATATTTATTATTATTTAAACTTATTGTGTTAAGTTTGGCTGTTCATAGAGGACTATTAGTGCCCACACTTATGTATGGATGTGAAAGTTGGGTATGGCAAAAGAAGCATGAGAGCAGAATAAATGCTGTAGAAATGAGAGCGCTGAGAAATATATGTGGTGTGACTCTGAAAGATAGAATAAGGAATAGTGTGATTAGAGAGAGATGCGGCATGAAAGTTGATATAGTGACAAGAATAGAAAAGGGTATGTTAAGCTGGTTTGGGCATGTAGAAAGAATGGACGAGGAAAGACTGACTAAGAAAGTTTATAAGGCTAGTGTGAATGGAACAGCCGCAAGAGGAAGACCTAGGCGAACGTTTCTTGATCAGTCTTCATCTTGAAAGTATAAAAGTGTTTGGTAGATATATGTATATTTTCTGGGCCAGAAACCCTCGCGGAACACCCTAACAAATTTTCATCACAGCCTGATCATTGTTTTAGGAACGCATAGAAAACAAACATACAAACAATTATTTATTTATATAGAAGAAGATAGATAGATGAAGAGTTATCAGCAAAAAAATAAAAATCTTATTGTTTTCTACTAAAAACATTCGGTGTAAGTTTATTGTAAATTTCATAGATAAGACCGTAAGATTCCAGCTTACCAGTAGCACCCAGCGTCGGTACAGCTGATCAGCAGCGCCACCAGACCGAACAGGTAGCTGTGGTTGTTCCACCGAACCTTCTCCACAAGGAACAGGTACCAGTAGCAAACTGTGAACATCCGGGCGCTCACGGAGAATTTGTATCCAAGCATTATTCCTAAGGCCCCTGAAAATATTATATTTTTTTAAATCGATTGAGTAATTTTTGAGTTACATCCTTACAAACAATTAATCAAATCTTTCCTCTTTATAATATTAGTATAGACAAAATTAGGTTAACTCTTACCTAATTTACTTTTAGTTCTTAGACTCGTGCATGTGTTTCACTAAAAGGCATAGCTGTATTTAATTTCGCCAAGATAGTATAAGTTAGGTTCCACAGAGGGCAAGCCTTTTTATTTATTTATAGATTATGCCCACTGCGTCGCTAGATTTTGTAAATAAATTTCATCCCTCGAGAACAGTCCTTTTTTCTGAATAAAATGTGCCCTATGTCCTTTTCTGCGCTGCTGACAACGTTAATGCGAAATTTCATGATCATCGGTCGAGTAGTAAAGGCGTGAGAGTGTAACAAACTAACAAACTCCGAATCGCATTTATATATTATTTAGAATGTCTTCTAAAACTTTGCCAGATACCTGGGAATCGTACCCACACGCCTTGGTAATCCAGCAGTAAAACAAAATGTTGCCGTCCCATCAGCAGTACGAAAAAGTCAAACGTCAATTGAGACTACAATCTACATCGTCGATACGTAAGTATTCAGGTATTAATTGCCATATTACTGGACCTTGAACATAATAACTACTTTTACGTATTAATAACAGTTTTTTTTTTTGTTTTGTTATCGAATTATCGCGACGTCAATGTACCATTTAAAATACAATTGTATTTTGCTTACGGTGTTATTGCAATCAAATAATGTGTCAATGATAGATGAAAATGAATGTCAGGTCAAAATAATGAATTGAACATATTTGATCGTTATTTTACATAAAGGGCACACTATCAATCGACCGTGATGCGGAGAAGTTGAATGACGCTTATTAAAGAGTTGTTTACGTTCTTACTTTATTTTTTATGTTTATAGCTAGATTTTGCCCGTGGCTTCGCTCGCGTAAATGAAGGTTGGATTAGACGAATATCAGTACTTTTTCTGGATAAAAGGTGGGTCCTAATGTCCTTTTTGTCTCCCTGACACGTAGTATGCGAAATTTCATCATGATCATCCCTCATGATCAGCGGTCGTGTAGTTTAGGCGTGAAAGCGTAACAACGCGTTATCAGGGGTACAAAAAAGGGCATAGGGTACTTTTCATACAGAAAAAGTAATATTACTAACTTAATCTAACCTTCATTTACGCGAGCGAAGCCAATAGCAAATTCTTGTATATAAGTAATATTATTTAGGAATGTTTGAAAAGGTTATACTTACCGAACCACAGACCTGCGTATACCAGTGCCATGTAGGGCAAGGGCATCGGCTGTAGTATCGGAAACAGCGGGAAGTGACATATGTTGGGGTCTCCCCAAAGCTGCGGCATGACCGCGCCGCCGCGTTCGTTCGGGATGTCGAACAACATCGCCAGACCTTAACCAGAACACCCAGTATCTAATTAACCAATCTTTTAACCATGTTCTATTGTTGGGCAAAGGTCTTTTGAGAGCTTTGCCTGTGACCTGTCTATGTAAAATTAAAATATTGATACTGCTAATATATAGAGCGCCACCCCAATATTAAATCAACCAATCTTTAAACCATGTCCTATTTACGGATTATATCGCGTTGTTTACTTTACACTTTATTACATAATTTAGAAACTGTTACACTACTACTACTAGATACTATTAAACTTTACTAATTTTTAAGCTAATGAAATTATTAAAACTATTTATATTTAAGTTTACACTTTCCCCGACGTTTCGGTTGCTTTTCGGTTTCGGTTGTCTAATAATATCTAGTAGTAGCAGTGTAACAGTTTCTAAATTATGTAATAAAGTGTCAAATAAATAACGCGATAAAATCCGTATATAGTAGTTTAATTTCAATGAATAACATTCGCGTAAACAGAAGACAATATCATGTCCTATTGTTGGGCTTTTCCTAGTTATTCTTCTAACCTGTCTCTTTAAAAGATATTGATACTACTTATAAATAAAGCATCATCCATAATTATTTAGCAGTATTCGTTTCTTTATCAGCAACAGAAACTGGGAGAAATTAATAGATTATGTTACTTTTGGTAAGACGACTGCTGCGTTTGAGATCTTGTGCTCGGTTCTCAGATCCGTTAAAAAGTTATTAAATCTATATAAATTAAAATCAATTGCCTCATATATGACGGAGCATCACTTAAGAATGGCTCGACCGACTCGATTTTCTTTTTTGTTGTGTTTGTAATTGTCAGGACAAGGTATGTAAACGAAAATTGGCGAAAAATCTGCAGGAGATATAGAAAATTTAAGTGGTATTTTATATATGAAAAAAGACGTGAAATGTATTTTTGTATAGATTGACAGGACAACGACTGAATGTAAAATTCTCAATAGCAAGACGGATAGGATAGCTCACGCTGAAAACCATAGCTGGTGTATGTAACTCACATCTGCTAATCTGGGACGTAGGTGTGAAACTATGTAAATATAAAAATTCTTTGTTTAATTAAACACATATGTATATTCACACTTCAACGTTCATGTCTATCTAGGAAACGTTCATGTAAACTTAATTTTCAGTTCAAGGTACGTGTAAGAACATTGTGTCCTGACACATCTAAACTGTGTCTATGTGTTGAATAATAAGGTCATTTATTTATTTATTCAATAAGGCACACACAAAGCAAAACATAGTGCAGTATAAAACTTATAAACTATTTAATCGTTTTGGTTTAAACTAATTCTAATCTATCTTCTATGAGTACACATTATGATTTATCAGAATGACGCTGCTAGGATGGATTATGATTTAAATGGATAATAGGCATAGACAACTACTGGAGACGGTTTAAGAGATCCTACAGCTACTGAGAATTTCTAGAACTTCATATTTTGTAAGAAAAATAAGTCTCTGATGAACTATGTAAAAAAACAATAAGACTTATCACGCACGCTTCCCCACCAACTGAAAATCCCCACCAAACAATACTATATCATCTTACTGCTACAAAAATCGTACCCAAGACCTGACGTATGGCTGTAAGCGTATACTTTGAACTATCGAGGCAGTCATTAGATTAATATTTAATAGATTTCTGTTCCACCTATAATCACGCAGTCTCAATCATTGACATTAACACTTTTTTAATCGTGAGATTATCGCTCATGACTTTACCACAGAATAGACAGTTACAGAAGTTCAGTTCAAAACAACGCGAGAATCCCACCCACCCTGTCTACAATACAATTGTTAATAATAATGTCCTTCAGACTAAATTTCGGTGCAACAGTTTTTCTTGTCCACCAATTTCTTGTCCCAATAATTTTTGTTTTAATTTTTGTTACACTGCGCCCAAGGCATTCGTATGTAATAATATATATTATCAGACTCATTCAAACATACCGAATGAGCCCAAACTTGACGTGCTTTTAGGCACCATTAAAGAGTTCCACTACATCCTGACAGTGCTAGATTTGCCAAAGGTATAGCAGAAGGACCAATTACTAAGAGCCTAAGTGCCTCGTAATGTAGAAGCGATAGTCTAGTGGGAAACCGTTGGTGTGCAACGCTGCTACTTTTCGAAGTTATGTGCGGATTCAACAGTTTATTACCGCTTGCTTAAACGGTGAAGAAAAACATCGTGAGGAAACTTGCATGTCTAAGAGTTGTACATAATGTTTTCGAAGACATGTGATGTCTGCCAACCCGCACTGGGCCAGCGTCGTAGCTATGGCCTGACAGTGAGCAGTGGGAGAGTTTAATACAGGGCCGATATCACAAATGATCCAAGATTAAGCAAAAAAATTAAGTCAGCACTGCTTTACACAAGTAAAAAATCAATGCTAACATGAAGACAAGAAATGTTGGTTTCTGTTGGTGACATTTTAAACCACAAAAAGGATATTATTTATGACATATTGCCTTCTGGCGCCATTATCAAACCAATTAGGTGGTACCAAATTATTATACTGTCATCCGGATAACATAAACTTGCAAAGCCTCAAATAGAGACGACAATAAATAAGACTTGAAAGATGTAATACCTAGTATTAAACGGCTGATGCTTCTTCTTTACGTTACATGGTCTTACATTTTTAAATTAGTTAATCGTAATCATTTATAGATCAGCTGTCAGAAAGAACATAATCACGCAAAAAAACAAATTATTTGTGTCTTTAATTCTCGTCATCATGGCGGGGCAAAATCTGAGTGGGGTACGCTGACTGACTTTCAATATTTTTACTAGGATGTAGTGTATTAAATCAACAATCGCGGTCAAGAGGTCGTCGGTCTGGTACTCGAGAACTATGAAGCCGACTCCAGCGATTATAAATATTCGCATAACCAGCCACGGTATGCGCTAGGCCAATATATGACGATGGTTTCGATTATTATAAACATATTCTATCTGTCGATCCAAAAAATTATCACTGATATGTCCACTATATATTTAAAAAGAAATCAAGTTATAAAACCAAGGCTCTCAATAATTAAATACTATAAAAAGGCAAAATTACTTCCTAATTGAAAGTTTACTGAAAAACGATCGTATGACGAATAAATACAACTTACTTAGACATTCAATAAATCGTATATTTCCTATGTGCAATTACTTTTGACGTAAAAGCACAGAAATACATACCGTGATGACGTCATAACTATGTATTTAAGATTGCTGGGTAAGCAGAATCTACAATATGTAGAAATAATTTAAGACGACACACTGAAAAAATGCACTAACTTTCATCGAATAGTATAGGACTATGAGAAGACCAATTAATCTAGAATTTTTATATAGGTAAATTGATGTCTTTAACTAGAATTTCTTAGCTCAAAAACACGATATTGTGATTTTGGCTCGATAACAATTATTTTCGAAAACACCTCTGATAAATTACTATTTTTGAAATTACAAGGAAGTTACATTATCATTATGCTTAGGAATTACTCAAATATATTCGTAACATCAATATTAGTGATTTGCTAGCTCATTATTTCCATAACTAAAACCAATCATTTTTAAAGAATATTTTAAGTTTTTTAACAATTTCTAAGCGTTCTCGATCATTGCGGGTGCATCGCAATTTTAGACCTTATGACCGCTATTTAAGGATTGATACACAATGAGTGTCATTGGGGCGGATATGGGCGGAGCTATTCTAAACGATAATTTTCGCGGTGTCCCCTTAAGCTAAAAGCTTACTCATTGTTTATCGGCTGTAAACATAAGAATGGCCTTATTGACCGATTACTTATTTTGCAGACTATACTATACACTAGAATGCACTGATGTCATAGTGGTTTACGTGGTAGCCTGGCCTTCTATTGCGCCGAGTGTTGTGGGTTCGAATCCCACACGGGACGAAATATGTGTGATCTACAAATGGTTGTTCCGAGTCTGGGTGTTCTTTGTGTAAATTGTTCGAATGTTTGTAAAGTCCCCCACGACACAGGAATTATTCGTAGTGTGGGAGTTGTCTTTTATAAAAAAGAAAAACTAAGTATTGTGTGTCTAGCTACATATTAGGAGAATATTACCTGTAGGCGCTGAGCTATGCGATATGATAGAAGAATTCTGCCATGAGAGTGGCATGGATAGAGCAGTGGCATGCTTGCTACGCATATAATAGACTAGCAAAGCCCTTACAAAGTAGAAACATTAGGCACACCTCCGTCTACAAAGGTTATTATTTAAAAATGCACAAATATTGTAATTTAGTGGGCAATTATATTTTAGAGTCGTTTGGGGTGGAAACCTTAGGCTCATGGGGTCCGAGCGCCCGTATTTTTCACAGGGAGCTCGCGAAACGCCTGATCGACGCTTCGTATGATCAGACGGCTAGCCTTTTTTGGCCCAAAGAATCGCCATTGCCATTCACCATGGCAATGCTGCCAGTACACACTACTAGTTGACAGCGATGCTGACGAATTCTACGACGCCTAAACCATTTTTGTAAATATATATATTAGAGTATGTAGTGTAATAAATAATGTAAATAATGTGTAGGCAGCGATAGCTCAGTAGGGAGACCAACATACTGCAATGCAGAGGATCTCGGGTTCGAACCCACATCGCGCTCCTCTGACTTGCGGAAGTTATATGACTTTTCGAAATTATGTGCGTATTGATTGACAATTATCGCCTGCTCCGTGCCTCGGAGAGCACGTTAAGCTGTCGGTCCGGGCTGCCATAAACATCTATCGTCGTTATTGGGAAGTCAGTGCCCTATAATATCCTGACACTGGTCTAGCCTTCGGGTTGCGGAGGTCAGGTGGCAGCCGCTCCGTGTAAAAACTGATATCCAGACAAATCCGGTTAGACCAGAAAAGGACACCAAGTGACTTTGGAATAATAAATAATGTGTACAGAGTAGTGTAATGTGGAGAAGAAGTGTAATAAATAATATAGGTATAATATATTGTTAATGTATTTTATGCTCTAAACTTCAACTTACCGAACAGAATCCTGGTGACAGCCAAGCTGGCTGCGTCTTTAGGAGTGTACATATAATCTACTATTTTGTCGAATGTCACATTTCGAACGTTAAATCCAAATTGCTCCACAAATTTATCGTCAAATTTTTTATAGAGCACGCAAATCTTCTCTTTCGTTTTCATTTTTAATCTGTAAATAAATTTCATTCTGTCAGGTCAAGCTGATATAGCTCTCAAGTACTCTACACTAAATGGCTGAGTATTATCTGAAGATCAGAATATTAACTCCTAGAATGTCATTTCATACCAATTTAATTTCAAACAATCGATATGTTGCCTAGTAGTAATTAGGTTTTGTAAGTAAGACTACGCAATCAGATCACTGATAATGTCTTAGAGAACGTATCCATACTATGTGACCCTTTTTTTACTAATATCCTCCTTCCTCCCTACGGTGACTATCCGTAGTATATGCTAGTATATCCCCCTTTAGTTTCATACATAATTATGGATTTAATATAATATTGTTTACGCGTTACACGTTTACGCGAATGTTATACATTGAAATTAAACTACTTTATACAGATTTTGTCGCGTTGTTTATTTTAAAGCACTTTAATTACATAATTTTGAAACTCTAACACTGCTATTATTGAACTTTATTACAATTTAAGCTATTTATTTATAATATCCTGACACTGGTCTAGCCTTAGGGTATCGTTAGCCTTCGGGGGTCAGATGGCAGCCGCTCCGTGTAAAAACTGATATCCAGTCAAATCCGGTAAGACTTGAAAAGCCGACCCCAAGTGACTTGGGAATAATAAAGGCTAAGAGAGAAGATTACAATTTAAGCTATTTAAATTAATGAATACTATTTATATTTAAGTTACACTTTGCCCCGAAGCGACGTTCCGGTTGCTTTACAGCAGCCATGTTCACGGGGCGACTAAGGATGGTTGTAAGTAGTATGGTTTTATATAATTTGTGCAAGCAGAAAAATAAAAAGTAATAATTTGTCTCATATTTGTCGCTATATTTGAATATAGCTTGAAAAGGCGAGAGATCCCTAGAGGATATTGATTACGTGACGAAAACCTAAGCCCACCGTAGCCCAGCGTAGTATTTTCAAGGCCTCCCTCCTACTCCTGATCGAGTTACATGTAGTGTCACATCGGTACGTTTCCTTAGTATAAATGACTTTCGTTGTGATACATAGCAAGCATTTAGTTCGATCTAGGCTACTGGTAAAAATCTAGTATTCAGAATATAATACACTATTAAGTAACGTCAAAACAAAATGAGTTTGCACGGATGTCGCAGTGGTTTAAGTGGACACCTCGGCACTGCCAATGCGAGTGTTGTGAGTACGAACCGCATTTGTGATAAAAAGTTGTTTGTTCGACATTTTCATCAGTCAGACACTTGATTTCTGAAAATCAACGACGACTCAAAGTCATCTTAAATGATTTGATTGGCTCTTGCTAATGTATTAGGCAATCGCAGCAACTGACGTGTATTCCTACATCATAACTAATACTCTATCCTTTAAAAAAATGGACGTAAATGTTTTCAAAAATGTGGACTGACCCCACGATGTGGGGCTTTCTCTGATTTAAGAATAGCAGCAAGACTTCAGATTAGATAAAATGATAACAGACAAAAACTCTTATAAAAAGGAATAAAATAGTCGCCCAATTCAAATCCTTTTATAGAAAATCTCACTCACCGTATATGAAGATAATCCATAAGGAGTTCTCCCAACGAGACCTCAAGCTCGACTAAAGGTAGACAGACGAATATAACACAAGTAATATGTACTTATAAAATAACAATTTTAACACATATTTATTGAACACAATTATGTCACATTAATTATGTGTGTGATGCATTCAAACGGTGTGAAACTGTGAACGTGTAGGGTGAAATGTTTCGTCAGATTATGGTAATATCGTTCATGCCTAATTATTTTGTCGCCTTAAAAGTTTGCAAGAGCTTTAGTTTATAATTATGTACATATATTTACATTAACGTTGTTGAAACGTTATTATGTTTCAAAATATGAGTTTTCTAATCTTCTGGTTGCATCAAAACGTTGGAATATCTAAACGTATTGACGCAAAAACAATAACTATCTTGTATTGCGGAGCCTTTTTAGACGATCCACATCTAATCGCACTCTTAATAAAACAGCGACTTAACTCGAAATTTGAAAGTAAGGCAATTTGAACTTTAATTGTATATGTTAAATTCTAATATTATATTTGTGTTAAATCTTTGCAATAAATTTCAAATTTGTTTAATCCAAAATACTGAGATAAGTCTCTGTTTTATTAAGGGTGCGTAATGTTCAGCTAATTTAGTAAATTTCACGCTTCTACTTATATATACTAATATTATGTAAGTGTAACCGACTGCCACGCCTGAGGTCGCGGGTTCGATTCCCGCACAAGTCAAACATTTGTGTGCATGAACATGGATGTTTGTCTTGGTCTGGGTGTTTCTATGTATAATATGTATGTATTTACAAAAAAAAAGTATATATGTATGTTTATCCATTGTCTAGTACCCATAGTACAAGCTCTGCTTAGTTTGGGCTAGATGGTGTTGTGTGTATGTGATAGAATATTATTATTATTATTATAAATAGGAAACATATGATCTTTTTGTATTTTTGTTTGTATCTAACGGCTTTACTCAAAAACTACACAAACGATCTTAAACATTCTTTCACCATTGGATAGCTATATTATCAGCGAATAACATATGCTACTGTTTATTTAAACAAGTGAGAAACGGCCATGAATTGCCGTAAATCTTAGAGATCGAAAAAATTGTATCACGTGCTCTTGAGGTCACAGTCATTTCGGGGGTATATCGACTATAATAATAATAATAATAATAAGTAAATTTATTCAGATAACATCGATCCTTGGTGTTAGTAACATTTTTTCTTAAAAAGCTATGTTAGTATTAGGTACCTAATTATAGTAACTGCGAGCCCAATGAGAGAGCCCACCCGCGCAGCCCTATGACCACAAGTTATCTGACCATAGTCCGCACGAAGTGCCTCGTCCATGGTGCGTGTAAGTCCTCGGCCACTATTTTCAGGATGCTATTGTTACTCCCCCGAATCCTTGTCATCAATGATGCGACCTTTTTACGTATAATGGCCTGAAAACCATCAGTTTCGTTCGAATTTTCAGTCGAATGGCGTTGAGCGCGAGTCTCTAGCTCTTACGGTTCTTGAGTTGAAAGATGGTATCACGTGATCTTGCATATTACTTGAACCATTTTTTCGAACTCTTAAGATTCTAATAATTATCTTAAGAGATTTATCTCATAGTTATGATTCAGTCCATAACTGTTTAGTAGGTCCCAGCAATAGCCAGCCATAATGTTTACGAAACTTTTCCCCCCGCCACTAGGGGAGCCGAGAGGGTTATGTCTGGCTATATATTTCGGCCATATATTTCGGGCATACGGGACTAAAACCCCACGGTGTGCCCCTTCGCTGCCTTGAATAGTGGATGGGCCGCTGGTAAAGAAACTACCTCAGCGACCCACCCAGCAGACTACAACTCCTGGACGACGCCCCGGCACTACAGAGGGCGTCGGACCGACTCAATGGCTGGCGGGTGGAAGATCCCCGTTCTTCCGCCCGCGGCCTACATTACGTCGGCATGAGGCGCGCGAATGCGCGGCTGCGCCGCCCGGTTCGCCGGCGACGGCTCGGATCCGCAAGGATACTTTCCTCACGGATCCGCTCCGCCGCCTCCTTCTGCGAGATGATGTCCTCGCAGAAGGATGCGACCGCTGCCCACTTCCTCTTGCTGTCGACCATGGCATTGATCACGGCCGGCAGCGAGAGGTCTTCACCCACAAGCTCAATGAGTTCACGGCGCTGCACCGCCCAAGCAGAACATTGCTCGAGCGTGTGCTGCGCCGTGTCCTCCACACACTCGCAGTGGTGGCAGACGGGACTCGGTTCCCTCCTACCGACCGTGTGCAGGTATTTGCCAAAGCAACCGTGCCCTGACAACACCTGCACCAGCCGGAAGGAAAGGGTCCCATGCTGCCGCCCTGCCCACCGCTCCAACACCGGCTGAAGGGCCCCAACGGTTCTGAAACCGGCCATAGGAGCCTCCAGCCGCGCCTTCCATTTTAAAATCATGCCCTGGTGGGCCCGATTCCGCGCGCGCTCTATGATAGCCGGAAGGGGACGGCAACCCGTCTCCTCCCGCACTTCCTCACTCACTGTGTACACTTCGGCGAGCACCTCAGCCTCTAAATCCCACGGGGGTGTCCCGGCCAATGCGCAAGCTGCATCGGCCGACACCGTGCGGTATCCTCGTATTACCCTGACCGCTATGACTCTCTGCGGTCTCCGCAACAGAGTCCTGCACTGAGCGATCAGGGAGTCCACCCACACCGGTGCGCCGTAAAGCGCCATCGACCGGATAACCCCCGTGTAGAGTCGCCGGCAACCAGCACTAGGCCCGCCCAAATTTCGCAATAACCGCCCGAGGGCGGACGCAGTGCCGAGAAGCTTCGGGGCGAGCTGTCTAAAATGCTCGTCGAAGTGCCACCTTCCGTCCAGCACCAAGCCCAGATATTTCAGTCTAAATATACCTACCCACAATCATAAAAACAAAAACTATACGTTAAATTTCACTATTGTAAAGAGTAGATTGTCATCAGCCCTCTACAATAGTGAAATAAAAATATTCATTTTAACATCAACTGTCATATTAACTGTAAACAAATGAAATTAGAAGTCTTTGTCTCAGAAATTAAATGTGACAGAATTTCTTAAATATTTTTGTCATTGTACGTAATATTCAGTTCTTTTATGGAAAAACAATGTAAGTCTGTGTTATTATGATGCATAGTAACAGATTCAGATCTTTATCATTTGGCAGATTTATAAGCATTATGAATTAAAATTTACGAAATGGTCATGCAAATGAGACCGTTCGCTAAACTTACATACGTCACAGAGTATACTGCAATGACGTCACATGTTTTAATACTACGTTTAAGTTTTATCAAACATACCGTCGTATGTTAAAAACGTGACACCCTAGTAAAAAGTATTCTTACGGCCTTATACATAAAAAATATCCCTGTGTGATGGTCCCTGTTGAGGCCGAAGGTGCTGGCTGGTGGGCTGCGAGTTGATTGCTGCTCATCTGGAGAAGTGCTGTGTGAGAGAAATGAAGATGGTTGCGATGGTTGCTTCTGCTGACCTGCTATATGAAGTTTGCTTCTAATGACGTCGGGTGCTGTGATGATCACGTCGGGTGCTGTGATGATCACGTTGGGGTCACCAATGTGGAGGAACAGGGTGTGATGTCCTCCCTTTGTGTTGGAGGGATATCACATCTTGTTCCTCCACAATACTTTTAATAATTTCAATTTTTAATGCGATAACCGACTTGTTAGTTTTATTAATTTGGTAGCTAATGTTTTAATGCATGGGTATGTCGGTAGCTCCGTTTTCACTTGTAAACTGCCAAATCGGCTTTGGTGTAATTTTTAATAGGAGATAACTATAACTGTGAGACAAAAAATAGGGCATAGTCCATCATGAACGAGTTTAAGATAAGATTTCAAACAAAACTGACAACCTTCTTTATCTTTATCCTTAATTGTCCTTTACTATTAAAGATTGTACCTATTTACCTACTTGAAATGAGAAATTATTATTGAGCGAGGTTGCGTTTGACAAGTAACCCACATATTATCAATGCACTGTACATAGAACCAGGGGCCCAAGTCTGCTATTACAATAGTGTCAGATTGGTCTATCATTGATTTCATAATTGTTGATTTTGACAAGTTTGGTAATCTACTAATATAATGGCGCTCACTCTACCACAATCCTATTACGAGACCATTGACCGACCAATGATCGACCATTATGAATTTAGCAGATTACGAACTTTTAGCAAAATGACAATGGAATTGCAGTTACGTCGTGTCGGAATGACGAATTTATAAAAATAGCAGACTTGGGCTCCTGGATATGTGTACCAATATTGGATAAGTAAAGTATCGAACATGAATAAGTTACTCTATATTATGTTAAAAGCGATAATTAATAAAAAATGATCATCAATTCTCCAAGAGAGTACAACAGCAAAGTGTTGCCGAAAGAAAAGTACTTGAAAGGTATTTTTAGCTTTTCCACCTTCTAGACTTCTGGTTGACGACAGTCTTACACGTAGTTATCGCACTACTTGATGCGTATAACCTGCAGGCATAGGCTTCTTCTCAGTGTAAGAAGGGTTAGGCCATAGTCCACCACGCTGACCCATTGGTCAGCGTGGTGGACTATGGCCTAACCCTCTTGAAGATATGTGAAGTCTGCCAACCCGCAATGGCGGGTTGGCAGACTTCACATATCTTCTTCGAGAACATTATGTAGAATTCTTAGACATGCAGGTTTCCTCACGGTGTTTTCCTTCACCGTTAAAGCAAGCGATAATTAATTTTACACGCATATAATTTTGAAAAGTCAGAGATGCGGACCTCGGGATCGAGCTCGAGACCTCTGCGTGCTAGTACAACAGTCTCCCACTACAGGCTATCGCAGCTGTAGTGTAAACTGAAAGATTATTATTATTAATACATCTATGTCCATCCCTTTTGGTAGGTCGATGGATATAGTATATAAAAGTCAGAGACTGTATCTATATTGGCTAAGGGATAAATAAAATAATCGCAATTAATTTGTTGAAATATTTATTCCTCCATTACAATAATATTCGATACAGGTTCGTTTCTAATAGACATTTATTATTGTCAATCATAATTTATACCATAATCATTCCTTTCAACAAACAACTAACATCTAATAATGATTTAACAACAGTTTATCTAAATATAGTGTTACTAATATTTGTTGCTATCAAAATGGGCGTTAGGTTAGGCGAGTTTTCCAGTTCTTAAGACGCGAGGACTAATTGACGAAGGTATAAGCTGGGTATGATTTAGGCGTTTCGCAACGAAGGTCTTTTTTCAAAGATAAAAAAAAAGGTTTGCTTAGTCAAGGAATCAGCGCACGTGCTCATATTATCAAAGATGTGTTAGAGCTGTCAAGACAATCCTAACTAATATTATAAATGAGAATGCGATTTTGTTACGCTTTCGCGTGTTAACTGTTCGACCGATCATCATAAAATTTGGCATACACGTTATCAGGGTACAGAAAAGGACATAGGGTACATTTCATCCAACAAAAAAGGGGTTTCCGAGTGAGCGAAGTCTCGGGCAATAACTAGTCGAGGTTAATTTAAATGCAATCGTGCTCATAGCTACTCTAAATGATATGTGTGTGTGAAGTGTTTTTATAGGTTGTGACTCGAGACTTCCTTTAGCAAAATGGACTTCTACAATGTTTTTGCCGTATATGTTATTACAAACCTTAAATATAAGTTATTCAGAATCAGTAATAGAAATATTTTATAATAGTTTTAAGGCATATAATATTTTGTGAGTCCTACGATAAAAAATGTATAGCGAAGAAAAATTACAAATGAATTACTTTGTTTTTTTAATTTTTGTGCAATAGCTTTTATTTCTGATTCTGAATAAAATCATTCTAGTATCGATATTTTCCCGATTGAAATATTTTATATCGATAATCGATATTGAGGGGCGATTAGGTCCTTTTAATTTTTACACGCTAATGTTTTTTTTGTCGAGTAATTTGGCTATAAATAATTTAAAATAATGTGAAGATTGATTGTGATAGTTCGGTATGGGTCTATGCAAAAAAGATAAACGGCAAAATAAAAAGTGTAAAATTAAAATATAACGTTTATTCCCAATAAAATCAAATTAACAAATGAAAGGAACATTAAATAATATATTTAAATAATTTTGTGAACTTATACAGATGAGTTAATGAGAACTTTCGACGTAACTATACATTACATTGGTTAACGTAAATAAAATCATGACACATGACATGCTTACTACTAATAACGATCTTTACAATGTTTAAAATATATATACATAATATATATCTCCATAGCTAAATCTACGCATAATCGGACAGAAGGTAGGTGATATCAATAACAGTATAAACCAAAGATAAAATTAAAAAAATTCGTCGTCACTGTACATTTAGAAAAGATTTGTCAATTCATTGTATTTATATTAGTATCGGGCTATGACTATGTTACATTTCTTTCTACAATAATGTAACTTGTAAACTGTGTGTGGCTGTGAAGCGGGACAGTACAGTAAAATATTCAATACAAAAAATAATATTGTAGTACTCAGTGTAGATTTACAGCCATTTAGTTTGTAAGTATACACATAGTAGCAGATTAGGCTAGAAGTTGGTAGGTGGCAGGTTTGTTGACGAAAATCAATACAAATCCTGCGCTCACGTGTTTAACTTAGGAGACAATACAACTTATACAATTACGTAGGAACTTCTACACGTACATATGACATCTCGATTATAATCTCGATTATTAGTTAATCTTACGATGCGAACGTTTGCAGACAATTTGGCATCATATCACTATATAACATTGCCTTTAAATTTAAAAATTATATACAGTAATATGAGTATTGTCTGACCACATTCTGATCAAAATTACAGGCTAATACATTACATATAGTACTTTTGTATTAACCGTGTCGATAAGAAATAAATGCTGTTCTATTGTGCAGCACAATACACGAATTATATTCGTTTATCAAACAATACGTAAAGATCTTCAACTTTAAATAATCAAGATACCACGTTAAACATATTTGAGCTGCGGTATGCTGCTCAAACTATATTAGCGCTTATGTATGACGCAAAAATAGGTGCGAAGCTTTATATACAAAGGGAGTATAGTTGGGGAAGAAGCATATATTTTGGTATTGAAATTAAACTACTATATACTGACTTTATCGCGTTGTTTATTTGACACTTGATTATATAATTTTGAAAACTGTTACACTAGTACTACTATTAAATATTACTAACTTTTAAGCTAAATCTAAATAATTAGCTTAAAATAAGTAAAGTTTAATAGTAGTAGTAGTGTAACAGTTTTCAAAATGATATAATAAAGTGTCAAATAAAGAACGCGATAAAATCCGTATATAGTAGTTTAATTTCAATGAATAATATTCGCGTAAACAGAAGACAATATTATATATTTTGGTAGTTAATTACCACTATTTATAATAATACCATTTATCGATGCGCAGTCTGCTTTCCATCTTCAAGGACAGGTCAGTAACTTCTAAAAAAGATGTGCCTGTAAATATTGAATACCAGTGAAGGAAAACCGAATCATGTGGAAACATGGTGCCATGTCTTTATTGCATATTGTAGTATGATTATAATCGTACTAGACGAGAGATAAACTATATATTATGTGCTTGTAATGTTGTAATAATAAAAGGCGGTTATATATGCTATACTTTCAAAGATGGAACCATCTACAATGCGTAAATAGGGACGATAATATTAATCTCGAAAAATGATCACTGCAATTTATAGAATACTAGATTTTCCCGCAGTTTTTCTCGCGTTAATCTAGATATAGTCAACATACTTCACCCCTTGGGAACAGAACTCTATGTCCTATTCTGTACGCCTGACAGTGTGTATCCGATGATGTTCGGTCGAGTAGTTTAGGCGTCAAAGCGTAATAAGCAAACTCACATTCGCATTTATAATATTAGTTAGGATTTACGTGCACTGATTCTTTTATCGATGTTGATTAAGCGGTGTGTTTCTAATTATGTGAACTCCAGCAATATTTTACCAGTCTTGCCACTCTGCCGTTACAAGAGGCTCCATAACAGTGGGTCAAAGGTTTCTAGTGCTACTACACACAGTGGAAAGCAGCCTTTATACAGTGGTATTATTCAAATAGCTGTAACATAAGTAAGTATAGTTCCTTCGCAACAATAATAATCACATAGAATACTGACTACACGTCGTAACATCTAAAACAATGCAATAACATTAAAAACATATTAACCAACAAATATCGATATTCATATGACACCGAAATCACGTTCGGTAGGCCATCGCTATTTAAGTAAATTAACAAAACGTGACTGTTGACGTCATACTGACGTTGTGGCGATGGTAGATTGCTTTTTAATTAATAAAGCTTTTATTAGGATTGCTAGTTGATAGAATTGTATTTAAATAAAAGATCACGGTAATACTTATTACCATGATGTTTTATTAAGAGACGCTTATTAAAAATGGACAGATTTTTTAATTATGTTTTCTTCATAACCGCTGATATTTTAGCTGTAATAATGTCAGCCAATATTACTGGCATTAGCGGAAACATTAAGGATACCTTATAGAAAGGTATCATACTGTTAGCTAATTTGTATAGCCCAATAATCCATGTTAAAGTTAGATGGAATAAAAGCAGAAATACTGAGCGAAATATTGTTTAATTTACGTTAGCAAGAATATTGTGATTCTTTTTCAACTAGCAACCCTATCGAGACGATATTAATATAGCAACATTAAACTTTAATGTTGACAGTTCAATAAATAACAGATAGCAATCATAACCAAGCATTTGGCGTGGGATATGTACAGTTTTTGAAATAATTCTCTAAAACGCAATAACGACCAAAAAGTCTAGAAAACGGAATGTGATTACACATAAAATGATTATATCAAACAGTATATACGCTTCTTAAATTAAAATTAACATCTAAAATATAAGATTAATGTATTTACGACAGATAATAGTTAAAAATACCTATCAAATGATATAACAATGTGTTTATACGAGGACTGACAAATACAATGACTTTTTAATAGTTTGTCAACTCTCAGTCTATGCAATATGTAATAGAAAGAAATAGTCATATTAACCTTTTAAAACGCGGCGGCACACCGGTGGTTAGATACAATAGATTTTTAAATATGTCTGGTATTCTAAAACACAGACTAGATAGATTTAAGTTCTGGATAGCGCAGATATAAAAAAAATACTAAAATTCAAAACAAGCACAAGATTTTGTTATACCTACAAATATTTATTGGACGCCAACTTTTAATATATAGTTCATTAATAATGCAATAAATAAAATAAAAATAAATATATCATATATCGACCCTACACAGCCGACATTTACTCAAAAAGTTTCGAACATGGTGTATTATTCGAATTTGTACATACAACTAAAACTTTCTATTAAATATTGTAGATGAATCACTTACGTATATTTCCCTACTATTCATAAGCATTCACTGACATTTTATTTTTCAATAAATAGCAGTGCCATACTTTTTTATCGTGTGAACTGTTTGGCAATGATCAGTATATAGCATTTGCATATCAAATAAGTACCGATGATTCTCAATAAGTACCTACTATTTGATGAATACTCGAGTTGGCCAGCAACAGGACTTAGTGTCAGTGTAATTGTTGAACCAATAATAATAATAATAATAATAATAATAATAATAATAATTTATTTATTGATTACAGTGAATCCAATGAAGTTGGATTAACATTTCCAGTACATAGTGAGTCCACTATAAACATATAATTGTTTATCTGTAAATCTTTGAGTGCTAATCTATAGTAATATTATAATGCTGAAGAGTTTTGAATTTGTTTGTTTATTTGTTTGGTTGAACGCGCTAATCTCACGAACTACTGGTTCGAATTTAAAAATCATTTTAGTGTTGGATAGCCTATTTATTGAGGAAGGTTATAGGTTATATAACATTACGCTAAGACCTACGGGGACGGCGCAGTAACTATAAACGAGGGTGAAACCGCGGGCTCATCTAGTTATTTGTAATAAGTAGCATTAAAATTATAAATATTTATTTTATGAAGTTCCATGTTGGTTGGTACCGAGTTAGTGATATACACACATGATGTTATGAAACAAAACACATTATTTCTTTTAAATTATTCGAAATAATGATTTTATTTGTTTGTTTATAACGTAGTCAAATCTACAAAAAAGCCTATAAATTGTAGCTTACATATTAACAACTGACTTTATTTTCAACTTTAAATTTGTATAAATAAGATTTATTTTTGTTTAAACAGGTTTATAAAAGCGTCCATACAACGGGCACTACTCACTTTCTAGATTTACTGAACGTTATAATTTGTGTTCATTTCGTCGACTGCGAGGTCTAAGCTTACAATTTTTTTAAGCTAGCAGCACCTTCTCAGATCATTATTGTCTCATCCTGGCACTCATTAGTGAATCTCATAAAAAGTATTACAGTAAAAATAAAAGCTATACAAATAAACAAAATCCTTGAAAGATATTTCTGCACGACTATTTTACTATAAACACATAAATTTAATACAATGCTAGATAACGGGTCTTACTCGCGATAAAGTATTTAAAAGGTAATAAATATCTATTGATTGGCCGTAATCTAGCATTATATTACGTACGTGTACAATACATAAATTAGTTGAAATAAATGACATATAGATTATCGTTGACGTTTCTCTTGGCACACCCAAGTTCCTGTGTATAGGTATCGGTGCGCAGTGGGTCGGTGCGGCCCTCAGTGGTCGTGCACGACGCCGCCGGGCCCGGCCAGCGCCGAGCGGCCGGCCAGCTGCACGTCGACGGCGCTCAGTGGTCGTGCACGACGCCGCCGGGCCCGGCCAGCGCCGAGCGGCCGGCCAGCTGCACGTCGACGGCGCTCAGTGGTCGTGCACGACGCCGCCGGGCCCGGCCAGCGCCGAGCGGCCGGCCAGCTGCACGTCGACGGCGCTCAGTGGTCGTGCACGACGCCGCCGGGCCCGGCCAGCGCCGAGCGGCCGGCCAGCTGCACGTCGACGGCGCTCAGTGGTCGTGCACGACGCCGCCGGGCCCGGCCAGCGCCGAGCGGCCGGCCAGCTGCACGTCGACGGCGCTCAGTGGTCGTGCACGACGCCGCCGGGCCCGGCCAGCGCCGAGCGGCCGGCCAGCTGCACGTCGACGGCGCTCAGTGGTCGTGCACGACGCCGCCGGGCCCGGCCAGCGCCGAGCGGCCGGCCAGCTGCACGTCGACGGCGCTCAGTGGTCGTGCACGACGCCGCCGGGCCCGGCCAGCGCCGAGCGGCCGGCCAGCTGCACGTCGACGGCGCGCGCCGCCTGGCGGCCCTCGGCGATGGCCCACACCACCAGCGACTGGCCGCGCCGGCAGTCTGCGGGGAGTCAGCGATCTTTACCATACGTACTTATCGTTTTACCTTATGATCTCGCTAGAGAGAGCCTAGAGATTTGCCACACCGATTTAGAATATATTATAAACTTCAGCTCTCACAAAGGTTGATTTTGTAACTGTTACTGTACTCTATTTGTATTTAAAACCATGTGTGCACCTTTTGAGAGAAATAAAAAAAAATTATCTATTACTATACGGCTCTAGTAACACCTCTTAACCTGTCAAAAGCTACAACAGGCCTACAGCCCTACCATGAAATATATAACTGTCGATATTTGATCCAAATATTCGTACTATGAAACTCATTTATTACGAGCTTCATCCTGAATTTCGGTCTCTTGATTGTTATAAATCCTTTCATGAAGCATTCCAAACAACAGAACGATGTAATTATAAAACGAAGAAATCTGAAGAAACTTTTTTGTAAGTTTTTATTTAGTCCAAAGTTTGGAAACAACACAATAAATCATCGTGAGAGAACTTGCATGTCTGAGAGTTCTCGATAATTTTTTCAAAGACATGTGAAATCTGCTAACCCACACTGAACCATAGCCTAACCCTTCTCATACTGAGAACAAGTCCGTACCCAACAATGAAAAAATTTAATACAAGACTTAATATTGTCTTCTATTTACGCGAATATTATTCATTGAAATTAAACTGCTATATACGGATTTTATCGCGTTGTTTATTTGACACTTTATTACAAAATTTTGGAAATTTTGCACTACTAAGTACTACTATTAAACTTTACTAATTTTTAAGCTAATTAAATTATTATTTAACTATTTAGATTTAATTTATTTTTACACTTTCCCCGACGTTTCGGTTGCTTTTCAGCAGCCATGGTCACGGGGAGACTAAGATGGCAGTTGTCTCAATGTTCCAGTGTAGTTATTTCAAAGTACCCGAACATAATTTAATCATTGGTGTTTCTATTTACGCAGAATGAGCTCAAAGTATCATGAAGTCTAGCTGTGGTTTGCTTCTTCTTGGGTTTGACTATTTTTATTACTGGATCCCAAGCTGGTGGTACATTCCAACCATCTTCTCTATTAAAATTAGGATGTTTTTTGATTTCAATAGCCTCGCGAAGCATCCTTGGTAGGAATCGGTGTTCTTTAGCGAGAATCTGTGGTTTGTCAAATCTCAGGTAGTGGTTGGTCCCCTGTTGCACATGTTCACACACAGCAGACTTCAACGAGCGTCGGTGTTTTACATCAGCTATGTGTTCTTTTATGCGGGTGCCTATGTTTCTCTTGGTTTGACCAATGTATGAGAGTCCGCAGTCACAATCTATTTTATAGACCCCTGCATCTTGTAAAGGTAGTTGGCACTTGACGAATGGTAAAAATTGACTTATCTTCGTTGGCGGCTTGAAGTATGTGTTGATTGAAGCTCGCTTCAAGATGTAGCCAATCTTGTCAGTGACACCCCTTACATAAGGCAGTATAGCAGGCTGGCGCTCGACTGTGGCTGGCTTTTCTCGGGATCTGTGACAGCGGCGCGGCTGTTGGAGCTTGTTGTCTTGCAGTACTTGCTTGACATGTTGAAGCTCGGCGTCCAGGTGTTTCTTGTCACAGATCCCATGGGCTCTCTGAAACAAAGACATTCCCACGGTAGCTAACTGTTTAGGATGGTGGTGAGATTCACCGTTTAAGTACCTATTTGTATGGGTCTTTTTCCTATATACAGTGTGGCTCAAAGTATGATCAGGATTCCTGATGACAAGTACATCTAAGAAAGCTAATGAATTATTTGCCTCTAATTCCATAGTAAATTGGATGTTATTATTAATGGAATTAAGATGTTCTAGGAATACACTTGCACTATCTGTTGGTAATATTGTAAAAGTATCATCTACAAACCTCTTATAAATCCTGGGTGTGATGGGGGCAGTATGTAAAGCTCGAGCCTCGAAGTCCTCCATATATATGTCAGCAACGACAGGCGATACTGGGGAGCCCATTGCGACACCATCAACTTGTATGTAGAATTTATTGTCCCACAACAGATAGCCAGTTGTTAAGCAATGCTTAAGTAGTTCTGCATATTCCTCAGGCATATTGTACTGTATTAGCTTCCTTTTAGTTATTTCAATACAGTCATGTGCAGGTAAGCATGTAAATAATGACTGTACATCAAAACTAACCATTGTTTCATTGTTAGTGAGACGTAGGTGTTTAATTTCACTCACAAAATGGTATGAATCCTTTACATGTGCTCTCGAGTTGCCTCTGAGTGGTGAGAGTATCTTCGCTACGTGCTGAGCCAGTCTGTAAGTTGGTGTGTCGATCTGACTCACAATAGGACGTAGGGGAGCGTTTTCTTTGTGTATTTTTGGTAACCCATATAGCTTTGGAGGTTTTACGCAAGCTGGTATTAATTGTTTAACGTCTAGATCTAGTTTTTCGGAGTATTTATGTATGATGTCTTTGGTTTTGTTCAATATTTTGTTTGTAGGGTCTGTTTTAACCTGTTTATATGTTGTTTCATCCGAAAGTAAATTTTCAATTTTATGTTTATAATCTGACGTATCCATTATGACCGTAGCGTTTCCTTTATCTGCACGGAGTACTGTAATATCTGGCCTAGCCCGCAAGTTCTTCAGTGCGACGAATTCATCTTTGGGAAGATTCGGTCTGGGCACTTTACTTCGACGCAAGACCGATGAAATGTCCTGACGTATAGCCTCCAAATCTTCCTTTTTTTATATTATTCTTGACTAGGCAGTCCTCGACGTTGCAAATAATGGCCTCATACGGTATCCTAGCTGGTGTTATTGCATAATTTAAACCTCTACTCAATACTTTTTCGGTTGTTTTGTCTAAAGTTTGTTTTGACAGATTAATAACTGCTTGTCTTTGACTTGACGGCGGCGTGTCATTGGTCCGTGCATTATTATCTAAATCAAATGCCAACAGCAAGAAACGAAACGTCAATGCACGGACCAATGACACGCCGCCGTCAAGTCAAAGACAAGCAGTTATTAATCTGTCAAAACAAACTTTAGACAAAACAACCGAAAAAGTATTGAGTAGAGGTTTAAATTATGCAATAACACCAGCTAGGATACCGTATGAGGCCATTATTTGCAACGTCGAGGACTACCTAGTCAAGAATAATATAAAAAAGGAAGATTTGGAGGCTATACGTCAGGACATTTCACTTTTCTTGCGTCGAAGTAAAGTGCCCAGACTGAATCTTCCCAAAGATGAATTCGTCGCACTGAAGAACTTGCGGGCTAGGCCAGATATTACAGTACTCCGTGCAGATAAAGGAAACGCTACGGTCATAATGGATACGTCAGATTATAAACATAAAATTGAAAATTTACTTTCGGATGAAACAACATATAAACAGGTTAAAACAGACCCTACAAACAAAATATTGAACAAAACCAAAGACATCATACATAAATACTCCGAAAAACTAGATCTAGACGTTAAACAATTAATACCAGCTTGCGTAAAACCTCCAAAGCTATATGGGTTACCAAAAATACACAAAGAAAACGCTCCCCTACGTCCTATTGTGAGTCAGATCGACACACCAACTTACAGACTGGCTCAGCACGTAGCGAAGATACTCTCACCACTCAGAGGCAACTCGAGAGCACATGTAAAGGATTCATACCATTTTGTGAGTGAAATTAAACACCTACGTCTCACTAACAATGAAACAATGGTTAGTTTTGATGTACAGTCATTATTTACATGCTTACCTGCACATGACTGTATTGAAATAACTAAAAGGAAGCTAATACAGTACAATATGCCTGAGGAATATGCAGAACTACTTAAGCATTGCTTAACAACTGGCTATCTGTTGTGGGACAATAAATTCTACATACAAGTTGATGGTGTCGCAATGGGCTCCCCAGTATCGCCTGTCGTTGCTGACATATATATGGAGGACTTCGAGGCTCGAGCTTTACATACTGCCCCCATCACACCCAGGATTTATAAGAGGTTTGTAGATGATACTTTTACAATATTACCAACAGATAGTGCAAGTGTATTCCTAGAACATCTTAATTCCATTAATAATAACATCCAATTTACTATGGAATTAGAGGCAAATAATTCATTAGCTTTCTTAGATGTACTTGTCATCAGGAATCCTGATCATACTTTGAGCCACACTGTATATAGGAAAAAGACCCATACAAATAGGTACTTAAACGGTGAATCTCACCACCATCCTAAACAGTTAGCTACCGTGGGAATGTCTTTGTTTCAGAGAGCCCATGGGATCTGTGACAAGAAACACCTGGACGCCGAGCTTCAACATGTCAAGCAAGTACTGCAAGACAACAAGCTCCAACAGCCGCGCCGCTGTCACAGATCCCGAGAAAAGCCAGCCACAGTCGAGCGCCAGCCTGCTATACTGCCTTATGTAAGGGGTGTCACTGACAAGATTGGCTACATCTTGAAGCGAGCTTCAATCAACACATACTTCAAGCCGCCAACGAAGATAAGTCAATTTTTACCATCCGTCAAGTGCCAACTACCTTTACAAGATGCAGGGGTCTATAAAATAGATTGTGACTGCGGACTCTCATACATTGGTCAAACCAAGAGAAACATAGGCACCCGCATAAAAGAACACATAGCTGATGTAAAACACCGACGCTCGTTGAAGTCTGCTGTGTGTGAACATGTGCAACAGGGGACCAACCACTACCTGAGATTTGACAAACCACAGATTCTCGCTAAAGAACACCGATTCCTACCAAGGATGCTTTGCGAGGCTATTGAAATCAAAAAACATCCTAATTTTAATAGAGAAGATGGTTGGAATGTACCACCAGCTTGGGATCCAGTAATAAAAATAGTCAAACCCAAGAAGAAGCAAACCACAGCTAGACTTAATGATACTTTGAGCTCATTCTGCGTAAATAGAAACACCAATGATTAAATTATGTTCGGGTACTTTGAAATAACTACACTGGAACATTGAGACAACTGCCATCTTAGTCTCCCCGTGACCATGGCTGCTGAAAAGCAACCGAAACGTCGGGGAAAGTGTAAAAATAAATTAAATCTAAATAGTTTAATAATAATTTAATTAGCTTAAAAATTAGTAAAGTTTAATAGTAGTACTTAGTAGTGTAAAAATTTCCAAAATTTTGTAATAAAGTGTCAAATAAACAACGCGATAAAATCCGTATATAGCAGTTTAATTTCAATAATACAAGACTTATTAGGGCTCATAGTACACCATACCAAGTTGAGTTGACTAAGTTTGATATACTATATAACGTTGATATTTACCTCCCGCTGCGAATACGTTGTTGACGGGCGTCTTGTAAATGTTCGTTTTCTCGGTTTCTACGTTGCTACGAGCGTCCAACGGAAGATCTAATAAACAAATTTTAAGGTGTAATTCGCTATATAGCAACATTCACGTCTTAATATAAATATATACTCTAGTGTCAATTACCACGACTGAACACTGTCAGCCAAAATACAGACTCTTGCCTAGTTTGGTAAAAAGTCTCAGTACCTTTTAATGAGATACATGCTGTATAGTTAGTGTTTAATAACCATGTACCCACAGTAAATGTATTCTCTTTTGTGTCAAATTAACTTTTTATTTTATTTTATTTATTAAAATATATGATTTAAAAATTGCCAAGACTATGTTCATTCTACATATAACTACATTACACACATCCATAAAAAGTTTTGAAATAAATAATTGTCATAAATATTTGTAATATCAGCGATTGCTATTTTATAATGTTAAGATTATTTAACAATTTTTATATTTGCTTATATTCGATTCCAATTCTATATTACTTATTTATATTCCATAACATATAAATATAATCACCGAATAACACTTTTAAACTTTGAAAGATATTTCATCTGCAATACAAATATCACACAATATTTGAATCGCATGCAACATACACAAGTAACGAGACTACTAAACTCAATGACACAGTCTGTTAAACATAAGACACAATAAGGTAGTTGCCTATGTTTGATTTTGTATATTTTACACACAAAAGCAAATAGCAACTAAAATAATTTATTTTATGCAAACAGTATCGAAATTAATAGTAAAATAAGGGAGTATTTGATATTTTAAATTTGGATATAAGATGAAATGGAGTCGTAGTGAGAATGTCTCACTATCTCCCTCGCACAGCTGCGTTTAAATATCGGTTACGTCACAATTTGTATGATGCATTATGTCTGTCATTGGTATCCCCTCCCTCTATCAGATTTGAAACATTTGTTTCTTATTTATTATTGAAAAAGATTCCAAACTTTTTTGTATTTTAGGTTTTGGATAATGTAAATATTTATTTAAAAATAATAAGTGAGTCAACTACCGCATTGTGTAGCCATCCAAAAACTTTATCATTACAAGGTGGTTGCTTACCTAGCTGGTTGGCGACGTATCGCTCAGGTCCCAAGAAGCCCATAGCCAGCAGTACCAGGTCCGCCTTGTACACTTTGTCGGTGCCGGGGATCTCCTTCATCTCCCAGCGCCCGCCCGCGCCGCGAGTCCATTCCACCTCTACGGCCGCTACACCCGCCACGTTGCCTTCGCCTGAGAAACAAAAATATAGTATTAAGAATGAGAAGAAGAATTTGAAACTGTTAATCGCAACTGCATGAAAAACATATAGCTGCCTTAATTTTGTTAGCGGTCTTTTATCATCGGCTTAGCGTTCAATGTTTAATCCTGTGTTTTGTGTTTTCACAAGGTGATAGTTTGCAGTTTGTATAACATAATATCTGAACATACACAAGCACATAATTCTGCGCGCTTTACTAGAGACGAAAGTGATAATAATGTTCGTTTCGAGCTATAAATGGCGATTATTGGAATAAAGCCTGTATCGCGGGGATCTTTACTAAACAAAACAATAAACACCCGGACTCAATAACTATATACGGATCACTCAAATTTTTGTCCCGTGTAAGGATGGAACCAACGATACTCGGCAGTGACAATAGCGACGAAAACACTACGCCATCAGTGGAGTTTACTCAGTTGTTGTCTGATGTTTCTCGGTTGCATATTTTTTTTACTAGGTTACATAAATCCTCATTCTTAACGAGTTGATATGTCAGACAGGTGACAGCTGTAATAAACTACGTCTATAATTTAATTAGTTTTCACTTGTGGTTATTTCCTTTGACCTTCTGGTGGTACTTACCGTCATCTAAGAATTCCTTTGTAAGTGTAGAGAACTTCCTCGGATCATTGCCGAACTTTACTTTAACTTCTTCGTGTCCGTAGTCAACCCTGCGAGATAATCATATTATTTTAATACATAGTTACACTATTTTGACCTTAGCCTGACTTAACAATTACTTAGTCAAATAGTTCTGCGTTTAGCGTGACATGGAACTATGAAACTAATCGGGATACCTAAAAATGTATCGCAAAAAAAGCAATACAACACAGTATAGCAAAACTGAAAACCGATCTTATGATAGGTTTATTCCTACAAAATAATATATATATATATATATAATATATAATATAGGGGGGGGGGGAGGGGGTTTGTATTTATGCTTTAATAGTTGCACTGCCTAGCTTGCTTTTTCTGCTTTCTAGCTTCACTGGATGGGCTGCTTGTTTAGTATTTATGCAAACCTACTTTACTCGACTCTTCAAGACGAGTAAGGTGCCGATGGTCTTAGGGGAGAGCGCAACTGTCGTGTAGATCCCTAAGACAAGTCTGGTGGGGAACCCTTCTCGTGGTTGCCCCCTGTTATTGGTCTAATTCCCTCTGAAATAGATGTAACTAAAACCACCAGACGACCACTGCCTGGGATGGAGAGGTCATGTCCCGGCGGGTCCATCGTCGAACGACAGACGCTAGATAGTAATGACCTCCTGCGTGTTTGTGCCGTGCGCAGGAACCCGTACGGGAGGATGAAGGAATCCTGGGGGTTGAGAACGTAGCGAGCCGGTTGTTGTTGTTCGCTGCCTTCAACACACCCCTTTGGTCTGGATTTCTCTTCACACGGGGGGCCGCTAGCTAGCCACTAGCGGTCAATCGGCTGCGACGTCCCGTCTGAGGGCCGTCGGCGAGGGTCCCTAACTGGGGGAGGGCAGACAGCGAGGCGCGGAACCCGGAGGTAGGTGTGCGGCTTGTTCTTTGGTCGTACACGGCCCCGGAATTCTTCGCAGCGTCGAGTCTCGTCCATCTCACAGGGTGTGGGCCCTAAGTCTATGGGGTAGCTCTGGCGATCGTGCGTAGAGCGCACGACGTCCCCGACTGAGGACTCCGTGGCGGGTGGAGCGCCTCATAGATGATATTAACTCTCTAATAACTATGGCTACTAAAAGAAACCCCCTTTTCGCTGTAAATACAGCTCCCTCGCGGAACTCTGCTGCGTCCTCGGATGCGCAAATTCCATCAACCTCTCGGGCTGCTGCGTCGTTGGACGCGCAAATGCCCAACATAACACCGGCAGCGTCTTCGGATGCGCCAATCCGGAACACGACCTCAGCTCCGAATGCGCTGAGTTCCAGCAAAGCCAGGTCACAGACTGCGCCAAGTAGAGGTAAGGCAAGTTCTTTGGAGGCGCTTAACCTGTGCGCGGCCCCGTCTCAGACGGCGCTACGCACGGGCAGGGCGAATCCGACGAATGCGCCGAACCTCAACAAGGCAGCGTCCACGACCCAGCTGCGCGGGAACGACATAGCTGCTTCCTTGAGCGGGTCGTGTTCCCTTAACTCCCCTGCCGTATCATCTGACGCGCCCCTAGGGGCTTCGTCTACTGGTACGGCAATAGAACTGTCGGCCCTCAAGGACGCCATCCCGGTGCAACCTGAGAAACCGAAATGGACCCTGGTTTCCCCCCGGAGGAAATCAAAGAAGAAGGGCAAGAAACCCCAGCAGGCCAGACCGGATACCCAGGCGCAGGTCCAGGCAAAGAGGAAGGTTGTTGATGAAGGGCGACAGCTTCTCTCTGAAGCCAAACCCGTTACCCGAGTAGACAACGTCGAAAAGGTCCAGGTGCAGGCGACGCCTGAGGCAGCGCCAGCGCCATTATCCAACGACCGTACTCGCCGCCGATCCAAGCCACGAGGTAAACGCGCAGGCAGGCTGGTGGCCAAAGCCCAACCCACCACTCCGGCAAGTTCAATGCCAGGGAACAAACGATCCCGGCCAGAGGACACAACCACGCCAACTGGCGACAGCAAGCGTGTGAAGCCGGCAACAAACAAACTACGGGGCTCTGCTAGCTACGCGGCTTCGTTTAGGGCAAACGAACTCTGCGTGGCGGTTATGACTGAGCCCTTCCACGATCTCACCGCAGAACAAGCTAACGCTATTCGCACCTGTCTGGAGTTGAAGTTTGAGGAGGACTTGCTGAATCCGAAGACAACAACCCAGACGGCCAAAGTACACTTCCGGGGCAAGGCGCACCACAGCGAAGGCGTCCTTAAAATGTGGTGTGAGGACGACGTCGCGCTGGAGTGGCTCCGACCTGCCGCAAACAACACGCCATCACCGATCGCTGGTACCAAGCTTGTGGTCAAACCACAGGCAGAAATACAGCGAAGAATCCTTTGCGGACTCTTCATCCCTGAGCCCAACAGGGATATTGATAAACTACGCAGACTGCTGGCGGCACACAATGGGTTCGTAAATGTCAACTCCTGGTCCCTGGTCCGTGCGGAGAAACAGACGGAACGTGAAACGCCTGGCGTTCACCTGCTACTCCGGATACCAGAGCCGGACGTAAACACCCTGAAACAGCAAGAGCGGCGCCTCTACTGGCTCTTCGGGAATATCTACGTCCGGATCCTCGAGGAGGAAACCGACAAGACCGACAAGACCGAAGGCGCCGCTCAAGCTCAAACAGCGAAACCAGCCGGACCAAGTACGGCACCTGTCGGGAATCCGTCACAGCCACAACAGGACGCGATGGATGTTGTTGTTGTGACTGACACCCCGACAACCCCAGGAGTGGGAGAGTGCTTTCTCGACTTCGGGGGGAGTGAGGCCAGCGACAGCTGCCTCAACTCCTCTCCGTTTCGAGATTAGTCACACTCCCATTCTCCAAACCAACCTCCAGCATAGCCTCGCTGCAACGGCTTCCCTACGCAGAACGCTGGAGGAAAACCCCAAGACCATAGCCCTAATCCAGGAGCCGTGGATCAGGAAAGGCAGAATCTGTGGTCTCAACAACATCGGTGGAAAACTCCTCGTGAACACCACCGTAAGTAATCCCAGAACCTGTATTTATGCTCCTAAACATGCCAAAACACTTTTAATAACCGAATTTGTTGTTCTAGAGACTTGACAGCTGCCAGGTTTCCTGCAGCAATCAATAATCAGTCCTGTGATCTAGTCCTAGCGTCCGCTTACCTGCCAAGCGACGAGGACATACCATCGCCGGCACTGATGTCCCTGGTGGAATACTGCGCAAAAGAGAAGCTGGAACTCATCATATGCACTGATTCCAACGCGCACCACACCTTGTGGAGCAGCGATAAGTCAAACGCCCGTGGAGAGGAACTGGTAACCTATCTTTTTACTACTAACCTCCTTTTAGTCAATAAAGGATCGGAACCGACATTTGTAAACGTGAGAGCACAAACTATTATAGACCTTACTCTATCGACAGACAAAGCATCCCACTCCATTACCGACTGGCACGTCTCCAAGGAGGCGTCATGCTCGGACCACAGATGGATACGCTTTAATCTTCGTATAGCCCTACCCAAACCACAACCTAGGCGCGTCCCGCGTAAGACGGATAGTTTAAAATTTGTTAAAACCATTAAATCAGCACTCGCTACTGCTAACACGCCGCTGTGTATGGCAGAAGTCGAAGACATTGAACAGTATGTTGATACACTCACCTGTATCATCACGAACAGTTATGAACAGAACTGCCCTCTCGTGACGCCCAAAGCAGGCCCCAAGCGTCACTGGTGGGGCCCTGAATTGCAGAAATTACGTCGCAAAGTAAGGCAACTGTTCAACAGAGCAATAAATATGCGACAACCAAATGATTGGGAAACCTATCAAACCACAAAATCAACCTACAAGAAGCGCATACGACTCCGTAAACTGGAATGCTGGAAGCGTTTTTGTACCAATATTGAAAACACCAGCCAGGCAACCAGAGTAAAAGGCATACTATCAAGTGTACCTGAGAACATACTAGGATGTCTGAAGAAACCTGACAACACCTACACTAAATCAGATGCTGAAACCAGTGCACTACTGCTAGAGACACACTTTCCCGGGTGCCAGATTAGCGATACTCACAACTGGGAAGTGTATACAGAACGAGCATGCAGTAGTCAAGATTGGACTGTAGCCCTGGACCTCATCAACAGAGAGAAAGTGTTATGGGCTATCAACAGCTTTCTTCCCTTCAAATCCGCAGGGCTGGATGGAATCTTCCCCGGCCTACTAAGATGGAGCGGCGATCTCCTAGCAGACCATCTTGTTAACATATTCAGAGCATGCGTCGCTCACCGATACGTACCACGAAAGTGAAGGCAAGTGAAAGTGGTATTCATTCCAAAACCAGGCAGGAGCGACTACACTTTAGCGAAATCTTTCCGGCCAATAAGCCTCACGTCGTTCCTCCTCAAAACACTAGAGAGGCTATGTGATAAAGAAATAAGAGGAAACACTCTAGCTCACAAACCTCTACACCCACACCAACACGCCTACAGCCAAGGCAAATCTACAGAATCGGCGCTCCACAGCGTTGTATCGCGAATTGGAGACGGATTAACCTCAAAACAATCAACGCTGGGCGCCTTCATTGATATAGAAGGAGCCTTTGACAAAACCAACTTTAACAGTATAACCGAAGCACTAGAAGCGTATGGGGTCGCTCCAACGCTGTCAGAGTGGATAAACAACATGCTGAAATACAGAGCGATACAACTCTCAGTTAACACAACAACCAAGGCAATTGTGGCCAGAGGCTGCCCACAAGGTGGTGTACTCTCGCCACTCCTATGGAACATAGTGGTAGACGACTTAATACGAAAACTGAACGGCAGAGGGCTATTCACAGTGGGATATGCAGATGACCTTGCAATTCTCGCGACCGGATGCTTCGAGGACACACTATGTGATCTCATGAGATCTGCCTTCAGAATAATCGAAGAATGGTGCATAAGCCATGGTCTATCGGTCAATCCGACAAAAACAGAACTCATAATGTTCACTCGCAAGAGAAACTCAAACAACCTCAGACTACCGAAACTTTTCAACACCGAAATAAAACCTACCAACGAAGTCAAGTATCTAGGGGTCATACTAGACAGCAAATTGTTGTGGAACAAACACCTTGACTACAAATTACAACGAGCATGCGTATGCTTCTTCCAATGCAGCAGAATGCTCGGAAAGACATGGGGACTCTCCCCAAAAATAACACTGTGGCTATACACCGCCATAATCAGACCAATAATAACATACGGTGCCATCGTATGGTGGACCCGGACTGAACTCAATACCGTCATCAACAAGCTGCAGAGATTCCAGAGAATGGCATGCTCAGCAATAACTGGATGTATGAGAACAACACCGACAGCCGCCCTCGAAGTAATTCTAGGGCTGGCCCCCTTAGACCTCTACATAAAACAAGAAGCGACTATGGCCGCAATACGGCTGAAACACCAGGGCCTGTGGGTAACCACTAGGAGCCCACATGCATCGATCTTAGAGCGAGCTATAGCTTATGAACCAATGCTCGCCGCTCCGTGTGATAAGATCTCCAAACAACATTTATTTAACAAAAACTACCATGTACAACTTCATGAGGAACAGAGAGATCAATCGGGAATTAACGAGGTCCGAGTCTACACCGATGGCTCAAAGACCATACAGGGAACGGGTGCAGGAGTTCATTCAACAAAAAACAATTCTGGATCTCAATATTAACACATCTATGACACTAGGCTCACACAGTTCCATCTTCCAATGCGAATGTGTGGCCATCACGGAGGCCGCCACCGCGATCGATAGGAGACGGATTGAAGGCTACAGGATACGAATCCTCTCCGACAGCACAGCTATACTTAGAGCCCTAGAGAGCAATAGCTGCAACTCCAGGCTCGTTTACGAATGCCACCTTGCTCTCGAAAGAATATCCATAAAAAACACAGTGACCTTACAATGGATAAAGGGGCATAGTGAATCGCTGGGCAATGATGCTGCAGATGAGTTGGCTAGAAGAGGGTCGGGAACCACCACAGAAGGTCCATCTCCATTCCTCCCTCTACCATTCTCACAACTAAAAACATGGATGCGGCTTCGCACTCAGAGCCAACATAATAAACGCTGGGCACGGACAACGGACTGTAGACAGTCGAGAGCAGCCCTACCGGCCATCTCACCACGTCTGACACACCGCCTGCTCAACCTACAAAGATTGGACCTTCGGACCATCGTGGGGATCCTAACAGGACACTGTCCCCTGAACAAACATCTTTACAACATCGGAGCAACAGACAGCCCACTCTGTAGGGGATGTCTGACCGAAGAAGAATCTGCTGCCCACGTAGTCCTGGAATGTGTGGGAGTAACAGCACAACGTAAGGAAATCCTCAACAACCCGAGGTCACTCCGCGAAGCCTGCGAAGACCCCAGGAAACTTCTGTGCTTCTGGGCGGAGTTGGGCTGGCTATCTCCGTAACCGGCCGACTCTCACGCATAATGGACCAACTTAGAGTTCAAATGCGGAAAAGGGAGTCCAATTACAATTACAATTCCTACAAAATAATTAAATAAATGATCTACTATGTAGGGACTATCTAGTATGTAATATGTCAGCAATACAAATTAATTTTGTATATACTGAATATAGATTATTCATTTTTGATATGTTATCTTGCCCTTTGACAGAGGCTCGCATACGAGCCGTTACATTAGTACCGTGTATTTGTTACCGACTCGGATACGAGCCATCAAGTGCGCGCTACTTTAAACCTTACTTTACTATCCTTAACGCTTAAAACTAATAGCTTATCGGCTACGAATGGATGTTTTTTTGGTAAAGGACATATCATAAGGTATTACGAAAATATAAACATTGGCCAAGTATTATTGCCAAGGTTAGGCAAACTGCTATTGGTACTTTTCATAAATAAACCAGATTGCTTAGACGACACAATTATTTTCATTTAATGATAAAATGTAACTGCTATGCATTAAGTCTCGCATTCGATTCCAGGTTTGTGTTATTCATGAAATTCTCAGTGACAACAGGGTGTACAATAGACAAGATTATTTTTGACCAACAATAAGTAGAACAGTCGGTCACATCTACCGCATGCGCCCAGAGAGGTGGGCACCAATCGTCACCAATTAGGTGCCACAAGACAATCGATGGCGACGGGACAGACCTAATCGGAGATGACGGGACGAGCTAGACGCTTTTGAAAGGGACTAGCAGGGGATATCCACCAACAGGGTAATTTAGCAGTCCAAGGGGCTTTTGCCCAGCAGTGGGACATACCAAAAAGATGACGAAAAAAGAAATACAATAAATATTTTAAAGAGGGTATAATCTAGAGGCTAATATATAGATGAATGATGTATCGTAACTTGCCTGAACACTCTGGGCCACTGCGGCCAGGGGTTGTCCTGTCCCCTGGTTTTCTTCGGCTCCGGTAGGATCTCGAACGTCGTGATAGACTTGGCGCCTTGACGTAAAGATGTTGCTATGCAGTCACATCTATTAAAAGCAAGAATTCACTTATTACGTGTAACATGTAAGTTTGAAGAATAGTTTAAATCATCATGTCCTACATGGCGAGTCGCCACGAAAATAAAATACTGGGCAGTCAACCACTATTAAAATAGTAATGAATTCAATAGTGGTGTAATATTTTGAACGACTATACTAATATTAGAAAGAGGAAAGATTTGTTTTTTTGTTTGTATATTTGTACTTTTTACTGTACTACTAGTCGAGTGATATTCGAGTGAAACCGTAAAATGGCTCGAGTAACCCTATTGGATCAACTGGACTCGAGTCGCATTCTTAATTTATCATGAGCGAATGACAGGTATACTAGTATTTTGCTGAGAACACTTTCTTACTTCTTTGCTTTTTTAGATTCCTATACACCTTACCGCAAGCACTCTAAAGATAACTGTTTGGTGCCGAGTTTCTCTGATATACTTCCGTAGTTGGACTGCTAACCTACTTACCGACTCCTAAATCTGATCTACTAAATCCGAGACTTAGGCGAGGATCTCTCTACACCCTATCTCTCTAAAACGGCACCTACCATCCAACGGTAGGACAAATGGAGAAGGTATCTCAAAAGATTTTACTTACCCAGTATCACCACCGCCAATGACGAGTACATCCTTATCTTTAGCGTTCAGCTCAGGGTTGTCTTTGGTCTGCTGGTGTGCTGACGTAGCACCCATTTGTTTCTTCTGCCAGTTCTCTAGGAACTCCATGGCAAAGTGGATGCCATTCAGCTGTCGACCCTTGAGGGGTAAGTCGCGAGGCCAAGTCGCGCCCATGCAGAGGACTAGGGCATTATATCTGGAAATTAAAGGAGAAAGTGAGAACAGTAAGAAAAGAAAACAAAGACTCGCTCTTAGCATTCATAATGTTCGCCCGCAACGTTCATACGTTGTCTGCGCTGCACTCATGTGCAGATCACACTATACGTTTTTGAAAATTAATCTATTCTTTAGAACTGGTGTTCCAGTTTTATAGAATGGAATAGTAATTGTGAGAAACCCAAACTATCAAAATATGGCCTTCGTTAAAATCCGTTCAGTCGTTTTTGTATGAAACTCTAACAATCAAGCGTACATAAAGAAAAATATGGCAGATTCGCGAGAGTTTTAAGCCCATGACTGACGAGAAATGATCAAAGACTAAAAGTAGTGATGTTCTCTTGTATCGGCGGTCAAGACACTCTGGTCTCTAAGCAAATAAGTAATTAATTGATCTGTGCGACATCGAGGCAGATAACTTTTTGAAGAAACAATTTTATAATCAATAGTCACGTACTCGTTAGCCAGATCACTGGCAGAGATATCCCTGCCGACGTCCACATTGCATTTGAATGAAATGCCCTCCGCAGTCATGAGCTTGATGCGCCGAGCGACGACCTCCTTGCTGAGCTTCATGGTCGGGATGCCGTACTGCAGTAGACCGCCGGGACGGTCGTTGCGCTCGAATACTGTCACTGTGTAGCCGGCCTAGAAAGACGATATTATTCTTTATTAAATTCAATATTATTAAAAAATATACGGCCATATTCATAAAACTGACAAGAGGGTTATAACACCGTGATAAGTATAAATTCAAAAGGGTATCATAAATGAAAACCTATTATGTCTGGCCGCCGGTGTGCTCAATAGGTTAATATCACAGATTTTTAGACAATTAGGTATTCAGCTATAGTGTCAGACAAGCTACTGCATTTAGTGCTATGGTTATACATGAGCAATTGTCTTTTACAGTAGATATTTCTCATCTAGCCGAGGTTATGAACATTATGATATACGATTACGATATCAATATTTTTTATATAGTTACCTTATTCAGCTGGTGAGCGGCGGCTAATCCGGCAGGTCCAGAACCAACTACGGCCACTGTCTTGCCGTTTCTATGTGACGGCAGCTGTAATAAAAGAATAAAATTATTTTGATTTTTATTTTAGTGAATATCAAACAATTACTCACTTATATTACTAAACAATATAAACCTTAGATAACAAGAATTATACATATGTGTACCTGTATGTAACCCGCAGCACTAATTATATATAAAATGTGTGGGTGTGTAAAGATACAGTTTTATAGATACAAAAGTATGTAATGATATTTTCAAATTTCTTACTCAATCATGTCTAAACCGTTAAACAGGATTAAAAGTTATATTTATTTCTAATGAACAATCAAAATACAAAAAAAATTATACAGCAAGGTTAGGGTTAAAGAGAAAATGAACAACAAAATTTTAAAAGCGTCATGACATTGCTAAGCTTCTAGCAATTGGCATCGTGGCCAGAAGACTAGCAGCATTGCCACATTGGATACCAATGCTTATTCTTTGCGAAGAAAATACCTTACGGTCACGCGACGCGGCACTTTTATAGGAACGGTTTTGGATGAAAGATTACACAAAAAAATAAAATGATCTTAGATTAACGTTTAGAATACATTTTAACCCGATATGCGTTCTTATGGGCTTTAGGTGGGCTGAAGGTAGTATGTATAGTAAAATAAGTAAAGTGTTATATTTGTATATCTTTTTTCTTTGGCTTTAGAATAATTTTCAAATTTTAAAAATTTTAAAAGTTTTTGTTAATTTATATTCAACGTTCATAATTTTACTAGCGACCCGCCCCGGCTACGCACAGGTAACCTTAACAAATGATACACCTAAATCTTTCTCATGAATCATTCGGTCTATTGGTGAAAACCGCATGAAAATCCGTTCAGTAGTTTTTGAGTTCACACAGACAGACGGACAGACGCAGCGGGAGACTTTATTTTATAATACATATAAGGTGATGAACATCATTTTGTTGTCTCAACTATGAAATCTGTGTTAGCTCGAAAGTGGCATGCGTATTAGCACACTATCATCTAATTTTTCACTAAAATGTTATAGATACATGCTGTGAGTTAGCTGAATAAATAAATAAATAAATATAGAATGTGTTACCTCAGGCTGTATCCATCCAGATTCGAAGGCGTGGTCGATGATAGCACACTCGATGTTTTTGATGGTGACGGGCGGCTCAGAGATGCCCAACACGCAGGCTCCCTCGCACGGCGCCGGGCATACACGACCCGTGAACTCTGGTGGAATAAAATAAATTTGTGAATGACGTGAATTAGTGTTGATAAATTTGAAGTATTTATTAAAAACTAGCTGAACCGCGCAACTTCGTCTGCTTCACATAAGAGAAATTTCCCCGTTTTTGCAACATTTTTCATTGCTGCTCCACTCCTATTTGTCGTAGCGTGATGTTATATAGCCTATAGCCTTCCTCAATAAATGGGCTATACAACACAAAAAGAATTTTCAATTCAGACCAGTAGTTCCTGACATTAGCGCGTTCAAACAAACAAACAAATAAACAAACAAACAAACAAACAAACAAACCAACAAACTCTTCAGCTTTATAATATTAGTATAGATATAACTACAAATAATTAAGGATTATATTAATATTGTTTGTAATTTATGTTAAGTATGATACAGCTTAGTCTTTCTTCTTCTTAAAAATTTTTTTTCAAAAAGACTACACCGCACTAGGAATAATTTCTCTATCGCAAGGGAGTTTACAAACATTCAAACAGTGAGTGTAAAGAACACTCAGATCCGGAACAACTACTTGTGGATCACACAAAGTTTTTTCCCGTGTGGGTGGTAACTTGCAACACTCGGCGCATTGGTAATGGCGAGGCGACCACCTAAACCATTACTCCGTAGTTATTCTATGAAATATATTATGTCAAAATTTAAGTGTCTGCAGCTAAAATGACTTGTTCCTTAGTATAGGTTTATGTAAATATTGTTTGTAATTTATATTAAGTACCATTATGTTTCTATAATATGTGTAAGTTCACAGTGACGTCATAGTTCATGATGATTATACTACACTTATTAGTTGCACAAATATCCTTAAAGTAGAGTTTAGCAATTCGTCAAAAGATATCACAAAACGTAAAACAACAATTATACAGGTGTGAGATTATTTAAATATTTAGTTTTTTGTTTGTCATGTAGAAGACATCCTGATGATAAGAGTTCTTGTTGAGATTGAAATTATTAAAATCACTAGGTCTTTTTCTCTCTTAGCCTTTATTATTCCCAAGTCACTTGGAGTCGGCTTTTCTGGTCTAACCGGATTTAACTGGATATCAGTTTTTACACGGAGCGGCTGCCACTTGACCTCCGCAACTCGAAGGCTAACGATACCCTAAGGCTAGACCAGTGTCAGAATATTAGAGGGTACTGACTTTCCCAATAACGGCTGCCATAGATGTTCATAGCAGCCGGGACCGACGGCTTAACGTGCTCTCCGAGGCACAGACCAGGCGATAATTGTCAATCAATACGCACATAATTTTGAAAAGTCATATAAAATTCCGAAAGTCAGAGGTGCGCGACGTGGGTTCGAACCCGAGACCCTCTGCATTGCAGTCTGTTGGTCTCCCCACTGAGCTATCGCTGCTCTTACAAAACTTACAAAATCAGTAGTTACAGTTCTAAATATTTCTATGTGTGAAGTATCGCGCGGGGATCTCTGTAGGAGTCTGGTTTCAGCAGGATTAGCTTAGTATACCTGGGAAGTTATTAGTCTGCAGCAACTGCGCGAGCGCCTGGTGCCAGTCGCCCTTGAAGATGAGGTCGTTCCACTTGGGGATGATGTTGCCGAGCGGACAGCCGTGCGCGCTCTGGCAGAAGGGCACGCCGCACTCCATGCAGCGCGCCGCCTGCACGCGCAGGCCGCGCCGCACGTGCCCGAAGTTGTAGATCTCGTCCCAGTCGCGCGCGCGCTTCTCCGCCGGCCGGTACAGCGACGTCTCGCGCGGGTACTTGATGAAGCCCCTGCGGACAGACGGCGATCACGACCTTCACTTACCGTGTAACCACAGCGGCAATGCTTTTGGTATTGTAACTGTACACGCTTACTATAGTGTCAAAACTCAACGCGAATGAGCCACCGATCATATCCATCGTTGGCTGTCACACACAGGTTTTAAAGTTATCCTTAAAAATAAACATCGGGGACCTTTCTGTAGACCTATAAAAGAGGAACAATCCCATCACACATTATATTGTTACGTGCTGGGTTCGACGGATAAGAATGTAAACACTATACTGCACTTTTCCACTGTAACTGCTTCAAACTCCGTAGTATTTCCGATTCCGTTCGCTTTCCGATGAACACTTGACCGCTTACGATTGTAAAGAGCGCTGGCCTTCCCTTTTTATACGCGGTTAAAGCGTTTCTAGAGTTTTCTAGTAACGCCATACCCGGTATGTAAACAGTAAGAAGATTCGAGAATGTGCCAGCGTTCTCTCTACGCTTCGCGTACCTATACCACGCAAATCCGTAAGATGTCAATAGATGGCGGTGTAATAAATTATCAGACGGAACTGTCGAGTCTGCCCCACAATGCTGAGAGATGGCACTGGGCGTAACAATATAAAAGAGGGACATCACACCCAGTTCCTCCACCTGTGGAGGAACATGTCAGAAGCTTTTATATACAGCGTGTAACAGAAACTTGTGGTCATATTTTCAGGGCGTGATATATATCTGATAAATAACTTATGTACCCTATTCCCGGAAAGAAAAACAAAACAATTTAAATTTTATTACAATTTATTTAATTTTTATTTAAAATCGCAACAAACCAATGACGTCACTATCCAAATAGCGCAGGGTTATTTTCGGGATGATAGAGATCCCCGAGTCAGCTGTTTGTGTTGTTTAAGTATCGACTAGAATCTATACTAATATAAAGCTGCAGAATTTTGTTTGTTTGATTGGTTGGTTGAACGCGCTAATCTCAGGAAATACGGGCCCGATTTGAAAAATTATTTTAGTGTTGGATAGCCCAATTATTGAGGCAGGTTATAGGCTATATAATATCACGCTACGACCAAAAGGAGCGGAGCATCAATGAAAAATGTAGCAAAAACGGGGAAAATTCACTTATGTGAAGCAGACGAAGTTGCGCGGGTCAGCTAGTATGTGATATTGATAAGTCGACAAAAAGAAAATGCTGTATCTTAGTGAAAATAATGTATATGGATTTGGTTGTCGCGGTTTTCCATTGTACTGGAATGATGATACATTATGTGATGCTTAAATATGGCTACACCTTTCTGTTACACGCTGTATACTTAGTCACTGTGCAAATGTTACTTGTGCGATTCAGGATTGCATGACGTCATTTTTAAGCGCTTATTGTATTTAGCGCCATCTGTTGGATGCTGAACTTCTTTCTCTGTGCGGAATTGCCATACCCCTTACATTGTTTTGTATCATCTTAAAGGGATAAGGCAACGTTTTCGATGAGAGCTTCTATTCAGCTTAATTTTTCTGCGACATATCAATAAATATGGTCATATTTCAACCAAATGACACAAAACCTGAACAAATTATACTCCTAAACCTTCCACATGAATCACTCGTGTCTTTTGGTGAAAACCGCATGCAAAATCGTTCGGTAGTTTTTGAGTTTATCTCTAACAGACAGATAGACGCGGCGGAGGACTTTGTTTTATAATATGTAGCTTTTTAAGAAAACATTTAGTTCCTCCTATACATTATTAGTTACAATAAGATGTGAGGTGACATACTATCATTAAAAAAATTACATATATTATATTCTTTACGTTACTCCTATTTATAGAATGTGGTCGGTATAATGACAATAGGCCATTTGACTAGTTTCTAGGAACCACTAGACCCTACAAATAATGTATATTTCTAATTATTTTTAGTATTTCATAAAAAGTAATTACAAACTACATTTTACATTTTTATTTAAATTATCGTCTAGTAACGTAACACGTTTGTTCATAAAAAACGGACAGCAAACATTGACGTTTACAAACGTGTGACGTCAAAATAAATGTAACTAATCAAAACCACAATAACGTGATATCAACTAAAAATAAATTAAGTTTATTTTGGATTTGTTGGTAAAAATAATTAATACTTTTTACACATTACTGCAAATTGCTTTTAAAATCTCATTATTTTTCATACTTTCAAGCACCTTATTATGACAACGCAAACGCAATTTTGCATGCATCCTAATCTACTTAGCTACTTCTACGAAATCCAAAACAGTCATACCTAGTTTTATCCAAGATCTTCTCCAAATTCTTCTTATCTAATTCCAGATCTCGTACAGTTTCTTCAATGTCGAGCACTCCATTCTCGTGTTTGCCATTTTCCACTTTAGCAGGCGCCGGTAGCTTGTCGGCCATCTGTTTAAGAGCGCGCTGGTACTCGAATGGGAACACCTTGATAAACTTCTTAGCTGGCTCTGGCCATGTTTTGAGCATCTCTTCAGCGATTATTGACCTGTGGTATGGAAAATTTTAGTTTGAATACATGTAGTAATATCCAGTGGGGCAGATAGTCAACCCTGTATGATTATGATTGTAGATTTAGAATCCTACATTTGGGAGTCACGCGTAAATATAACAAAAGTTGTACCCAGTATACTCGACGAATTCTTCCAGTAGTTGCTGCACAAAGTCGAGATCTTCCTTTAATTCCAAGGGAAGCAGCTCGACCATCTCGTGGTTACACTTGCCAGAGAACGAGCCGTCAATGTCGTACACGTAAGCGATGCCACCTATAAATGTTATTATAGTCTTGTAAGATTTCTCATGATCATGATGGCTTTATTAAAATACATTCAATCCAGATGGATAACATTTGAAGAAGTTGATTATGGTTGTGCGCGCGTGCGTGCTTGTATGTGTGTGAGTGTGCGTGCGTGTGTGAGTGTGTCCGTGACTGCGTGTACAAGTGGGTACATATGTGTATGCGTGCGCGTGGGCACCAGTGTGCACTTATATGCGTGCGTGCGCTCGTGCACGGTTGTGCGTATGTGTACGCGTGTGGTACGCACCGCTCATGCCGGCGGCGAAGTTCCGGCCAGTGAGCCCGAGGATGAGCGCGGCGCCGGCCGTCATGTACTCGCACGCGTGGTCGCCCACGCCCTCCACGACGGCCACGCAGCCGCTGTTGCGCACGCAGAAGCGCTCCGACGCGATACCTCTGTAACAAAACGTGATATGAGAACATCAAACATATTTACTATTATTTATGATTCAAATCACGACTCTGGCCTTTCGAACGGTCACAACTCACATCGCATTCCTAATAATCCTTTTTCTTCTATATATGGCAACAGAAGTTTCTTTCATATTAGGATTAGTGATTCAAAGAACCCTCTTTAGCGACCTAATATGCGTAGCATATTCCTGTGCTTTCTTGCCAAAAGTGAGGTGAGTTTTACATTTTAACGATAACTGCATTCCCCCGATATTTCTTTAGACAACGGCAGTTGTGTGTGTGTGCAGTGACTGGCAAAACAGTGGCGGCATCCTCGCATTGCCTCTGCAGCGCAATAGAATCAACACGTCATATTCATATCTTACACAGTAAGTTTACTTACCACTCGATAAAATTCTAACTTGTCTGTCACTACTACTCTAACTAGTATAATAAAGGCGAATGGGAGTTTGTTTATTATGCTTTTCACTTCCGCCTTAACTACTGGACTGATCATCATACAATTTTGTATAAATGTTAAACGGCAAAGGTCATAGGATACCTTTCGGCAACAATATTATAAGTTCTATTTGATCCCTACCTGTGAGCAGACGTGCTGTCGATTCGTGCTCAGTAAGTTGGTGCTAATTGTTGACTATTTGCAATTTAGTTTTTTTTGGAGTAACCAGGACTAAGCTGAATACCCTGTTTTTAAATATATTGGCGAATGATTATGACATAATTATTCTTACTGAGACCTGGCTAACACCTAGTATATCAAATAATGAATTTATAGATCAACGTTATTCAATATTTCGATTTGACCGTGATCGCATCGTTACAGACAAAAGGGATGGAGGCGGTGTCCTTGTTGCGGTTTCACGAGAATTTAAAGCGACTAGTATTTCTTTGTCACCTCCTGTAATTTTACCTGAACATGTAATAGTTAAAATTCCCTCCTACGACGATAAATATCACTTAATATGCGCCACCTATATACCACCAAATACTGCACAAGAAACATGCATATATTTCTTTAACTCCCTTTTGCCTATATTCGACCACTCTTGCGTAGACAATGCTATCCTAACTGGCGATTTCAATATGCCATATCTTAACTGGGTTCAAAGTTCTCCGTATTATATGGAATGCGCTGCGTATAAAATCCTCAAAGAAACGCGTCGCGGCAATTGCTATATTTTTGCTCACAGCTGGACTTGAAACAATATAATCATTTGACTAATTGTAATCAACGGATATTGGACTTATTTTACTGCAATAAACTATCTGTAGTGCACACTTCTGAGGTCCCTCTCTTGCCTTTAAATAAACACCATCCCGCCTTTTTTGTTCATGTACCGCTTGTAACTACACGCAACTCTAGGCATAATACACAAAATTTATTAAATTATTACAAAGCTAACTACGAAAAGATAAACTTAGATATAAATAATTGTGATTGGCACAGTATGCTTGATACACCAGCACCTGAGGAAGCGGTTTCTATATTTTACGAAAAACTACATACATGAAATAATTAGACTCCACACTCCCACACGTAAACTTAAAGACACTAACTATCCAATCTGGCTTTCCAAAATTCTTATTCGTATTCACAAACACAAAAAATCTGCATGGATAAAGTGGAAAATGTATGGCAATATCAGCGACTATGAAAGGTTTTCCATTTACAGATCCAGATTTAAACAAGTAGGCAATGAATGCTATAAGAATTATATGAAGTCAGTAGAGGATACTATTCCTACGAACATTAAAGCTTTTTGGTCATACATCGCAAATCGTAAAACCGTAAACAAAATTCCCCATACAGTTGAAATTTGTTGAAAGTTGTAAACAAATTTCCACTGATGATCCCATTTTGGCTTGTAATCTATTCTCTAGTTTTTTTCATTCCGTATATGAACCCTCTACATTTGAGAGCGGATCATGGGAGCCGCCTCCTGCATGCGTTGAACATGATATTAACCTATCAAAATTGCATTTTGCTTTAAATAATATATGTACAGAATTAAAATCGCTTGATCCTGCTAAGGGACCGGGACCGGATGGTATCCCATCAATATTTATGAAATATACTTGTGATACTATATGCCGCCCTATCTTTATAGTATTCAATAAATGCATTTCAAATGGAGTATTTCCTGATATATGGAAATGCGCAAATATTGTGCCAGTGCATAAGTGTGGGTCTAAAAACGATGTGGAGACCTATCGCCCAATTTCAATTTTGTCAGCACTCTCTAAATTATTTGAAAAGCTCGTGCCTAAAGAAATATATCCAATATTGCGTCGCATTATAATAAATGAACAGCACGGCTTTGTCCAGGATAGGTCTTGTATAAGCAATCTCCTTTTATTCTCTACACAACTCTTTGAAGGAATTGATAATAGGCTACAGATTGATGCGGTATATACTGATTTCCAAAAGGCGTTTGACAAAGTGGATCATACATTATTACTCAACAAAATCGCCTACAATGGTATCAGAGGTGATCTTCCTCGATGGTTTGTATCATATGTAACAAACAGAACACAGAAAGTAGTTGTTAATGGTTTTGAATCTATTATTATTAAGGTCACTTCGGGAGTCCCACAAGGCTCAATTTTGGGGCCTTTGCTGTTTATTTTATTCATAAATGATATAAATAAATGTTTCAAATATTCTAAATTTCTTTTATACGCAGACGACTTAAAAGTTTTCAAAGTAATCTATAATGTATCTGACTGTACAGAATTTCAACAACATCTTGAGAGACTCTCTAACTATTGCTGCCTTAATAAATTACAGTTAAGCCTAAATAAATGTTACATCATCACATTTACTAAAAAAAATAATGTGATTAAATTCAATTATAACTTAGCTAATACTGTACTTAACAAAGTTACCTGTCTTCGTGATCTTGGTGTGCATCTTGACGCTAAACTTAATCTAGATTTTCACCTGGAAAGCATAGTTAGCAAGGCATACCAAATGTTTGGTTTTGTAATGAGAGCATCCCGAGACTTTCGCCGTCCATCAACTTATTTGCATCTATATAAGTCCATAATCAGGCCACAAATGGAATACGCAGTACCCATTTGGAATCCGTACTATGCAAAATATAAGGACGCCATTAAACTAGTGCAACGTAAGTTTCTTCGCGCAATGCAATATAGATGCTCTCGTAAAAAAATATTATACCAACAACTTCTTAAGAAATGTGACGTATTGACCCTAAGGTCATCAGGTAAGAAGAGTTCTTGTAGATTCTAAAATCTAGAAGAACTCTTCTTGGTATCATGACCTTATTCAGTGTGTGCCGCAACAAGTTTGACTGTCCTGACTTGGTAAATAGGTTGTGCTACCTTGTTCCTCGTACAGTGCACGGACGTGAGGTGCGCACCAGACGCCTATTTGCTACTGGTTTGTGCAGGACGAATTCTGGCATGCGCTCCCCACTACACTGTTTGGTAGACACTTATAACAAGAACTTTACTGACATCGATATACTACATCTTAATAAGCCGAGATTTAAAAGTAGCATCATTGAAATGTTAAAGGAACGGCAGTAGGTCCAAGAGGCATATATTAGATAAGATTTTTATTAACTTTCATATATATTATTTTTTACTACTTTATTTTAATTACAACTTTATACTATTTGTAAAACATGCACTTAATTAATTCTTACTTTTTTTTCTCTTTGGATATGTTACTAAGTTAACCTTTGCTACTATTGGTTAACTCAATATGACAGCTATTGTCTGCTTACAGTTTTTAAATTTAAGTATTACAAGTAACCTGTGGAAAATGTAGTGGGTAGTATATTTGTTAAGTTTAGTGTTAAGTACTCAATGTATCCTCCTAATATACTACTGTTTGTTTTCCCATGTTCAATAAATAAATAAATAAATATTTTTCTCCTGGATAAAATACTATATGTCCCTTTTCTGTTTCCCTGACAAAGTGTATGCAAAATTTCATGATGATCGGTCGAGTAGTTAAGACGTGAAACCGTAACAAACAAACTCACATTCACATTTATAATATTAGTTAGAACGCAGTGTAACATTTATTTAGATACACGGTATATTGTCGTATAAAGACCATTATAAGTACACTCGCTCTACCAGCATTATAAAGTTATAATGTAAACAAACCTGAAGTAAGCCCGTCCAGAAGTAGCTCCATACAAGCACACGTTGCCTACAATCACGTTCAGGTGAGATTCGAACGGCGACACCTTAGGTGGGTAGATGATCACCTTTCCTCCTGACAGACCCTTGCCTGAAAGTAAACAACAATGATTAATATTTATTTAATTCTTATTGATTCTATACTATAAGCATATCCAATACACAATCTTTGTTAAGACTGTTTACGCTTTGTGTTCTGATGATCACAAATAAGTGACATATTTTATTGGGATTTTTAAATGTAAGTAATAAATTAATTTATTATATTTTTAAAATGTTTCACTAAGGTAAAAGTGTATCATAGATGGAATATAATTATAATTGTGGTCCTATATTGCGCCTGTAATACACTTTTATCTCTTTCTATAGAGTGCTTTAAAAGCATTTTGAAAATAAGGCTCTATCCATAGTGCAAAATCTTCAAAATATGAAGATCTTATTTGCGACGTTGGCATTTGTAGCAGGGTTAAACGCTCTTAATACAAAGAACAAGAACTGTCAAATCAAAAGATAATGTATATTCCTTATTGTATGATGTAAGTAATATGTACGTATTTACACTTTGTAATACATGTTGTTCATAATACATGTGTACACTGTACATACTATAAACAATCGCATGTAAGATATACAGGCTGATTGGTAAAAGACTGGCCATATTGAAGGAGGGTATTCAGTACTCGATTCTGGATACGAATATTAAAAAAAATAGGTACTTAAAATTTGACCTAGTTATCCAATAAAAAATAAATGTGCGGCCACTCTTGCGCATATACCAAAGCTAAACAATACCTCCGCCCCCGACCCCCGCACTCTTCCGAATGTGCACCCCCGCCCGTCCTTTTCTTATCAAAGGTCATTAGCTTCGGTAGCGCGGCGCGCACAGCTGTGTGCTTCCCGCGCAGTGTCCACATTTTATGGATAATTCATAGAAATTTTCATAAAGGTTTTCTTTGCAGGTTAAACAGTTTTTCTTTTCACTTTATCTCTGACTATTGATTATCATTTCCTTAAGTATGTACAATGTTTAACTAGTCACACTGTATACAGGGATAATTATATCTATTTACATTATCGCGGTAATCATCCACATGTATTATTTCGTAACATACCATACAAAATAGTAAACATTCTTGGCTTCGAAAAGGTATCAAGTTGCATAGTTTCCTATATTGAGTTGCGTTTAAATGACGCTAGAGATCGCATTCTAAATTTATTTGATGGGTGTCTCACTTTGACGCTATCTTGTAGCATTTGCCATTATATTCCATTAATCATTTTATTACAATGGATAGCTCTATATTAAATCGAATTAGGCGTGATGCCGAATCACGGTTAATTCGAATTACATAAATAATATCTCGTATCTATATATATAATCTGTAGCATAAAATATTGTCACACTTAACTTCATAAACAAGTCTTTCTGTCCAATATTTAAATTATTAAAGTTTTCCTTTAGATTAAATATAGTTTTAATGTGAATTTAATACAATAAGTAACCTGTCATGTGTTTTGTAAAGACTTTTATTTATTGAATAATATTATTATTTTTCTCTTATTACAGGTATTTTCTAACATATTTTATTAGAAAATACCTGGCCCTTTGGGAGGCGTACATAGAGACTTATTATTATTATTGTGAATCATGTCTCATAAAGTCTATTACGAGTATCTGTAAATAATTATATGTAATGTTTCTGACTACAGCGATAATGTGGTAAACTTTATGCATGATATATAAAATTAAAACATAATATTTGCATGCCGAAATTGGCTAATGAAATGGAAATGGCACAATATGTAATGTAATTAAGAACTTAGTGTACCCATGTTCTGTAAATAAATAAATAATTAATTAATTCATTTAAACTATAGTGTGCTGCTCACCGACGTAGTCGTTGGCGTCTCCCTCGAGCGTGACGGTGATGCCCTTGGACAGGAAGGCGCAGAAGCTCTGTCCCGCGGAGCCCGTGAGCGAGATGTTCACCGCCGTGCCGTCCGGGAGCCCCTCGTCGCTGTATTTCCTGGACAACATTACATCGTACAATCCTACTGTATTTTCTTTTCGTTCGGTTATTGGCCAGCTTTTTGTCAAGAGTTGTTCAAGCCACCCGTAGGCCTCTGACATGTCTTAACGACTGCTGTCAATTTGGCAACACCCTGGACCGACTTTTTACGTTCCCTCCGAAGCACGGAGACGCTCGGATGAAATACCACTAAGCGGTCACCCATCTATAGACTGACCGCAGCCAATGTTGCTTAACCTCGCTAATCGTTTACCGATCAGTGAGTGCAACTTACATTACAAAGTAGATTTTGCTCGCGGCTTGTAAATAATATAGGTTAGACTAAATTAGTAATAGTATTTTTTTGGTATGCAAGTGAAAGTTCTTTACTGGTCCAAACAAAATGTTCCTAAGGGATAGTAAGTAATTGTGTATTTATAACGCAACTAAATTTTGCCTGCGGCTACGGTCGCGTAAAAGTAGGTCAGATTAATAACAGTACTTTGACATAATGTATGCGAATTTTCATGATGATTGGTTGAGTAGTTAAAACGTGAAAGCGTAACAAACAAACTCACATTCGCATTTATAATATTAGTTAGGAGTGTAATAGATGCACGCTTGTTTATTACCGACTGATCATCATTAAAATTTGCATACACGTTGTCAGGAGAATAGAAAAGTATCCTTTATCAAAACTTTCACCCTGATAAAAGTACTGTTACTAACCTAACCTAGATTTACGCGAGCGAAATATAACGAGATGGGTGTAAAAACCCAAGATTTAACCTCTTCGTCTTAAATGTAACAGTAATGAAAAGAAATGACCCCTATATCTCGGGGGTCTTTTGACTCACAGGGCTCATATAAAACTCAACCGAGGTATGACCCCAAGGTGCCTGCACACCAAGTTACAAGTCAATGGATCCAGCGGTTCCGGAGTTATGCCTGTCACTAACACCAGTCTGTCACTAACACACAGACCCAAATAGTGTTTTCATTAACCTCTTCGAAGAAGACTCAGAGGTTAATAATAATATTCTATCACATACACACAACACCATCTAGTCCAAACTAAACAGAGCTTGTACTATGGGTACTAGACAATGGATTAACATACATATATACTTTCTTTTTTGTTAATGCATGCATATTATACATAGAAACACCCAAACAAGACAAACATCAATGTTCATGCACATAAATGTTTGACTTGTGCGGGAATCGAACCTGCAACCTCAGGCGTCGACTAACTACTACCCCATCGAGTCGTTGAATAGCATTTTATAGTTTGAATCATTGGGTACAGAGGTTTACATTATACATTTAGAATAGAGATGTTTTTGTACATTACATCGTTCTGTTATCAGTGAGACTTACATGGCGATGTGATAAGAGAGTGTGGAGGTGAAAGCTCGATCTTCGTTAGTAATCCTCATACTGATGTCCACGTGCTTCTGTGACCCGTCCAAGATGGCGGCGCATTGCTCGATCAGTTGGTTGTCAAGCCGCTTTTCTAATTGGAAGTCCTGAAATTACATTTTCTATTAGCGTATATTCTACCTTCGCGTCGTACTAAATAATTTTGTGTTGAGCATAAGTCACGGGTCCGACTTATCTTAGGCCTCGTTTTTATATCAGAAAACGAATCCTTTTAGCTATAGACAGTAAAATTTTGTAATTATTACATGAATATATTTTAAAAATTAGGTGTCCGTCAAACGGTAAAACGTCTCGGTTCTTGATAATATGTGAATCGAGTGTTAATCAACTCAGCACACAAATCATTTTTCGGCTATAGTCATGTATATAAACTGTCAACAGTATCAAATAGACAGCCTGGGTGGACTTCATCATTCATCATATTATGAAAACAGAGTTTACTGACAGAAAGGTGCGTTATGATTTGGCCAAATGTTTTTCAGTGGCAGCTATCACGCTTGAATTTACAGCTTGAGGTGCTAGTAGATATTTCGGTTCGCTAATATTAACTATAAGAGAAAGTATAAAATTACCAATTACTACTACTAAAAAAAGAGCTATGTATTAATATATCTTTAAAAATAACAAGCTATAAGGCATGGTATATATATCGTACCTGTGACTTAGAACCTCCAATAATGTTAACGCCGGGTCGCATATGCAGCGCGTTCTTCAGTATGAGGCTGAGGTTCAGCATGCGCGCCTTGGGGTTGTCGTTGTTCTCGCGCACCTTCAGCAGGTCGGTGCGGCCGATCAGCTCCTGGAAGCGCCGCACGCCTACTTCTGCCATGTGTTGACGGACCTGGCAATATATACATTAATGTGAACATTTTGCTGAGCATACATGGACACATGTTATGGACAGAAGGCTCAAGGTCACTCAGGTGGCGAAGGAGATAGCTATGCTCCGGGATCGAATCAGAAATTACGATATCCGCAGTAAAACTAAAGTTGCCGACAGCTCTCCGGATAGCCAAGCAGAAGTGGCAATAGGCAGGTCACATAGCGCGCAGAACCGATTGCCGTTGGGGCAGAAAGGTTCTGGAGAGGCGGACACACACCGGAAGACGCCAGCAGGGGTAGGCCCACAAGGTAGACCGATGAACTGGTAAGAGTAGCCCAAGGCTGGTCTATCTGAAAAACCTTGGGAGTGGCCTATGGATAATGATACGGAGATTTATTTTAGATGGGGCAATGTGTGGTTCTGACTACGAGTACTAAGACCATAAGATGACACGCTACGATCATTATAGAGCGTTCGGTAGATTCAAACACCGTTTCCTACCATTTCGTACTTTTTTCTTTACGATTACTGTGGCACTAAGGGTAATTGCTTATGTTTTATTTTTAATTTTGTATCGCGGTTATGCTACCGATGTACAAACTTTTAAACACTGAAAACAAAAAGAACTCCAAAGGACAACTCTTGTTGAAATACAATTTTTGTCGCATGTGGAAAATAAAATCACAACACTTATCATTGCAACCGTTTGACTCATTCCACCATACATCTTGTTTATTAATGGGGCAATTAAAATAATGTTGATTTTCAACATCATTTTTTATACTATAGCATACGAAATACAACAAAAATTGTTGCACAATAATACGATAAAGCATGTTTAAGTAATAAGTACTTACTTCTTCAGCTAACATGAAGAGATAGTTGATAACATGTTCGGGCTTGCCAGCGAACTTCTTGCGGAGCACGGGGTCCTGTGTTGCGATGCCCACCGGACACGTGTTCAGGTGACACTTCCTCATCATTGTGCACCCTGACAAATTAAAAAGTTTATGTTCTATTTATTTTGAGGTTATGATTTAGTTTACTCTGCTTACACTAGCAATCGTAGTTATTGCATTCGACAAGCAAGATGATAACTGTCGATAAAAAGAAGAAAATGGAGATATGGGGTACATAGCATGTGAGCCGGGGATAAAGCGCGCAGGTCCCAGGGCGCGGGCCGCTGGGCGGCGACGGAGCAGGGGCCAGCAGCGCCTAGCGCTCGCAGGGCGCCGCCGAGTAGGTTATCTTGTCTTGTAATCTTAATTGCACTTATGAGCTGTGTCTGCGCGGTGCTATTATGAGTGATGACCTTATGAGTACCATAAACTGACGAGCTCATAATAGTCTAATGATTTATGACGATGACTACTGTGTGCTCTCCTTCAATCCCCCTTAGGAGTCTTCCTGGATAAACTACCTGGGCAAAATCCTATGAGGGCTACATATTTACAAAATATTATATTTACCAAGAGCAATGAGCGGCGCAGTACTGAATCCGAACTCATCAGCGCCTAGAAGCGCGGCAACCATTACATCGAAACCTGTCCTAATCTGACCGTCCGCTTGTACTACCACTCTGTAATCAAAAAAATAAATTATGCATTGTAATATAATTTTTATACAGTGCTATATTAATTAGACAATTTAATATAATAATTACACAAATGAGGTAGCTTACATATTTAAAGGTTGCATGAGGACTCGGGTCCGAGCCTCGAGACGAGCCAACGAAAACATTATGCATAAATAGTAATGCCGAATCTGGCTGTTCCTAGCGTCCGTCCGTTATTTGAATGTTTGCTAAGTCGTCTGCTCAGGCATCACTCTTAATGTAGATGTTTATCTTTTTAAAATAACTAAGGGGCAACGTTCATTCGTTCGGATTGTCGTATATTATATTTTATATACTTATAGACATATAAATAATAAGTATTACAGTAATTATATACATTTTTCGATTCTGTACCATATCGTAACTACTTAAACGATCAAAGAACAGTCTCATATACCAATGTATTTGAGACTGTTCGTTAATAATTTAAGTAGTGTGCCTAAAGTTACAGTTAATATTAGGCGGCCATTCTTCGGCCGGGTTAGATAGAGTACACTCTTGCTAAGATAGCCTATAGTCAAATACAAAATGATAGTTGAAGTGGTTGAAGGTAGTGCAGTAACCTGGAGCGCAGGTCGTTGAGCACGAGTACTTGGTGCGTCTCCGCCACGCCGAGCTCCCAGGGCAGGCCGGCACTCTTGATGCCGGTCCACGAGCTCGCGCCCGTGCCGCCGTCGTGCCCTGAGATCACTATGTGTTCTGCCTTGCCCTGGAATAACACAACATTTGTTAATAAAGAGAACTAATCAAGAGAACGATCGTCGAGACAACCTTTCAAAATGGATCCAAATTAAAAAAATACAGTTTATTTTATTACCACACTTAATTTTGCCCGCGGCTTCGTTTGCATTAATGTTAATTAATTTCTATTCCTCGATAACTAAACCTTTTTTTTCTGGATGAAAACTATCCTATGTATTTTAGTGTACACCTGACAACATGTTTTAACAGTTTTAATATTTGCATAATTTGGATTTAAATCCTAACTAATATAATTAATGCTTTTTACACTTTCATGCTTTAACTACTCGACCGATCATCATAAAATTGATACGGATACACAATAACTAGGGTAAAGAATACTGTTTCTGAAGAATAACTTTATTTGTACTTAAAACTTTGCTCTTGTTGGTGAAGTATACGCCATCTTTCTCGATTTTTGGCCAAGATTCTGACCTCCTTATAAGACATAACCTTCGCCTTTTCTTTATTTGATCAGTGAATGCCCTTCTGGGTCTATCTATTCCTCTGACATATTTATAACGCAATATATCTACTGAAATTGACTGACTGAAAATAAGGAAATGTTTAGAGCTATGATTATGACTCACCTTAGCAACACCCGAAGCTACAACGCCAACGCCCACTTCAGACACGAGTTTCACCGATATCCTAGCTCTAGGATTGGCACACTTGAGATCGTAGATAAGCTCTGCTAAGTCTTCTATAGAGTAGATGTCGTGATGTGGCGGTGGGGAGATGAGACCAACGCCTGCGACTGAGCAACGGGTCTTTGCAATGTCCTCTGTTACTTTGTAACCTGTGGGAGAAAACATATACTATTTAGTTTTGTTTATATAAGAAAAATCAATGACACATACGAGCCTGTCTCTTATGTGTCATGGATTTTTTTAGCAACATTTATTGTAGGGGTAAACTGGGAGTCAGCAGAATTGCGACACCGCTTCACATCATTTAATCGTTTGTGCAATAACAAAATTCATTAGGAGCCACCTTTTTCTGAGGGTCTCAGGGCGGGTACTTAGTATACTGAATGTATTAATAATATAGGTTATATAGTATACCCGGTAGCTCCCCGCCCTCCCCGGGCTTGGCGCCCTGAGCCATCTTGATCTGCAGATCGTCGGCGTGCGCGAGGTACGACGCGGTGACGCCGAAGCGACCCGACGCCACCTGCTTGATGGCTGAGCGCTTGTTGAACTCTGCCTCCTATAGACCAAATATTATTTTATTATCACTACTATATTATAAAACAAAGTCTAAAACTACTGAAAGGATTTTCATGCGGCTTTCACCAATAGACAGAGTGATTCATGAGGAAGATTTAGATGTGTAATCACACAATGACACTGGCCATCTGCGTAGGCGATATATTGCACAAGCGTGTGCGCAAACACAAGTGTTCTCTCTGTTCCCAAACTCTCATGATCCGATGGTACGGCTTTTACGTATTCCAATGCACAAGAAAATACAACACGCTAGTTTTTTGAGATATAAGAAGTTTTTACTTATTAAATACTAATTGTTTGCTTTCTTAGCCAACACTGAAGTTTGTATCGATTGTAAAAAAATACGCAGTAATAGTATTACTACTTTTATATTTTTGAAAACATACATAATATACTACTATATAATTTACTAGCAGTGCGACGAAGTATTTAAAAGCTAATAAATATATTGATTATCTAAGATTTCCACCGACTTGTTATATATCAAATAGTATTATAGTGAGTAAGTGTAACAAATGGCGAGTCTAAAAACGTTAAAAGCAAACCTGGTTAAGATATCTGTCAGCATTTTCACCACCTTCCCCAGTGTTGGATTTGCCTCCGATTCGGTTCATAGCGATCGCCAGCGTTGTGTGAGCCTCCAACGAAATTGAGCCAAAAGACATAGCACCTGAAAAGAAATATAATATTATAAAGTTGCTTAACTAGGGTTCCCTATCCATTAGCATAAAATGTTAAGACCTAATATAACTTAGCATAATTTTGTTTGGCATAATTATATTTTCGCATAATATAATTACGCATAACAGCTTACGCATAATTTTTCTAACCATAATGATTAAGCATAATATTCTAAAGCATAAATTTATTAAGCATAAAGTTCAAGCAAGCATGCAGCAGGCAGAGTTTCTGTCACGGCTCCGGCGCTGCGGGCCCCCGGCGGCCCCACGCGTGCTAATCGTCGCAGACGGCTTTCGCTCACCACCGCAGCTTCGGCTTGCTGCCTCAGCCGCCTGCTCCTCAGCCCGCGGGCCGCCTCGCCCCTACGCTTCTACACGATTTTAAATTACACTCTAGGGGTAGGACAAACAAGACTACGTAGTAGTACTAGTACGTCGGTTTTGCAGCAATTCGGTTCTGTCACTAACTTTTGTTGCACAGCATATTAAATTTTTAACCAACAATATTATTTAATTGTTACAGAAACTCATCATTAGACCTACTAACGTTATGCGAATCAAATTTATGCCAAAACAAATTAGTCTTTAAGATGATTATGCCAACATAAAATGTATGCCTAAAAAAATTATGCCGAAGTATTATTATGCCAAAACAAATTGTGCCAAAATCGTTATGCCGAAGTATAGTAGGACAAAGAATATTATGCGAAAAGAAGGGATCCCCTTAACTAGATACAGTAAAATAAAAATAAAAATAAATAATGACCTTATTATGACTGATACATGCTATTAGAAATATTAAAATTCTCATAATTTATTACTATTATTTTAATGTTTTTATTCACTACTATGTGGGTACTGTCATTGTTATTATTACGGTTCCGTACAAAAATATAGAGGGCAGTTCCTTTAATAGAAGTAGCAGGACTGCTCGCACGCCATCTCATATGGCTGAAAAGGCACCTGTGACCTCACCGAAACCTGAAACCTCAGGTCAAGAAGAACATGACCTTGAAATTATAACAACGCCGGAAATCCAGTCATGGATGACGTCCATTGAAAAGTATCAAATGTATCAGAGGGCAAAATGAACTCTGAGCAAAAATTAAAGATCAACACTTTATGCCATAAAGTTGAACACGGGACTTCGCAGCTGGCAGTACAGTGCCAATAATGCCAAATATGCCAAAGTGCATATTTCTCTGTGAAAACTCTAGAAGACCAGCATGATGTATCACGGCGACTTCAGGACCTGAAACAGACTGTAGAAGTATCGACAAAACCGATGACAGGCCCTTCGTTCGCAGACATAGTGAAGACAGGTACCAATACTTTTATACAGCTGTCAAATGTTAGTTCAGTGGCGATCTATCCCAGCGATAAATTAAAGTCGAGCGAGGAGACAAAATGTATTGTCCAGAAAATGGTCCGTCCTGAGCAAATGAATCTGCACGACCGGGGACCACGAGAAACAAGAGATAATAATAATAATAATATTCTACCACGTACACACAACACCATCTAGCCCAAACTAAGCAGAGCTTGTACTATGGGTTCTAGACAATGGATAAACATACATATTATTATATGCTTTTTTTTTTTTTTGTAAATACATACATATTATACAAAGAAACACCCAGACCAAGACAAACATCCATGTTCATGCACACAAATGTTTGACTTGTGCGGGAATCGAACCCGCGACCTCAGGCGTGGCAGTCGGTTACACCAACCACTACGCCATCGAGGTATAATTATCAGTACTGATACATAGGATAACATGGAGAGGCTTAAACAGCGAGTCCATACCATGAACATGGGTCTTACAACCGACGAGCCCTTTAAACGTAAGCCCAGACTGGTAGTTATAGGAATTCCTTCGTCCATGCTGCATACTGAAGCTTACACTTGCCTCTACAATCAAAATATTGCAAGCAATCTTTAGGATATCAATCTCGAGACGTTCCTTAGGTCTATTAGATTAAGCCAGTTTTTTATATTTCTACAGCCATTGTCAAGTTTCAGTTCATGATATTAAAATTAATCAATGGTAGTGTTAAAAAAGAAGTAACAAAGTTATACTAAGTTATGGACTTGTTCCACAAAATAATCGACATGAACATCTACAATATCACGTAAAATATCTGCTATATGTGCTAACCAAAATATATGCCACCTAGCCATTTACTTTGGTTCAACGTAGCGTGTTTCGGTAAATTATTTGAAATGTCTGCTACAAGATCATAATAGTATGAGCAGACGTATTAGTATTAACTATTATATTTCTACCCGAGCTGTCTGTTACCTACTCAATTATTCGCACTAAAAACCTGCAAGCATCATTCTTATATACACACTAGCATTTGCCCGCGGCTTCACTCGCGTAAAAGTAGCTTAGGTTACGTTAGTAACAGTAGATTTTAAAATAAAATATAGCTTATGTTACTCGCTAATAATATAGCTTTCTAATGGTGAAATTTTTAAATAGGTTTAGTAGTTTTTAAATTAAAGCCTTACAAACAAACAAAATATCAAAACTTTATAATAGAAGTACAGAAGTAAGATGGTTATGAGTTCTTACCAGTAGCGAATCGCTTGACAATTTCCACAGCGGGTTCCACTTCGCTCAGTGGAATAGGCTCGTCTAGTTTAACAAGCTCTAACTGCCCGCGGAGTGTGCAAGCTCGGACGGATTCCAAAGCACTCTCTCTGTTAACATAAATTAATAGAAATATTATTGTCACAAACACATTACGCAACTTATATATATATATATATAATAATTTCCCTTGGTCACGCAAATTCCGCGGAAAATTGGATAATTTCAGAAAACATAACGACTATTTTAACTTCTTGAGTTTGACAGTTTGTCTAAGACAGAACAACGTCTGTCGTGTCGCCGCACTGTGGGCTGAAAATCGACCTCCATAGACATAGAAATGAAAGTTGCTAGATGTTCGTTTTGTTGACAGATATGGCTTCTATTAGCTATTATACACATAACAATGTTGTCTGAGCTAACTCCGCACAGAAATGAATTTATTATAAGGTATTTTCGAAAAAAATGTATGGAGCTAGCATGAAAAATCTGAATATCTCTGAACTTGTAAGGAAAACCGTAATATCCTCAGAGATGGTTATAGGACTAATTATTTGTGATTTTTTGACATACTTCATATAACGGTACCTGCTGCAGAATTTTTTTTAAAAATCATCTAATTTTTAATTAATTTTTTTTAACATTAAACGATTTGTTTTATTGTAAAAGTAAAGAAACAACACGTTATATGCATATAATACTAAATCTTCGCCAGTTATTTGTTAAAATATCAAGAAAATTATTTTTGCCTTACATAGTATATATGTTTTAAAACAGGTAATTGGATACCATTACTAAACTTTGCATACAGGTAAACTACTGAATAATAAGTTAGCCTTCTAATGAGTTCTGAATAAGAGATTAAGTGATTTGCAATATCGCACAATGGTAACTACGGATTACACTAATTAAATTCTTACAGGTAAGTACATAAGTAAACTAATTAGTTAATTAGACATGTTACGAGTTCTAAGAAATATTTTCGACAACTGTCTAATTATTTTATTATTATGTCTAAATGAAGGTATTTTTTTAAATCATTAAATTCTACTAATGTCAAAGTAAAGATCAATCGATAAGTTAGTTATTTTATTAACGCTAATAATAGGCATTAAATAAAAAGAAAAATAAATTAAAAAGGTATTTTTTAATAGTTGATATAATTTATATAAAACAAAACATAGGTACAAAAGTATGCAAAAATATAAATAGGTACAAGAATAGTAATATAAAATATTTAAAAATAAATCAATTGCAAAACATAGTTACGTACCAAAGCTAAATAACGAAAGATCATGAAAAAATTACATTGAATAGAATTATAATTAAAAGTTTCTAGTTTTCCTTATCACTCTCGTCGATTTCTGAATCAGAATCTAGATTGCCTACAAACTCAAAGTCAGTTTCTTGAAACTGAATTAAATTGAGGGTTTCAGGAAATAAATCCTCCTTTTTCTTGGCATCTAACTTGGGCCTTTGTACATTTATAAAAGGATCCGAAGAAACAACTAACATATTAAGGATATCATGATTCGAATCTTGCCTGCTCTTTTTCTGCGAATGATGTTCCCGAAACCTCCTAAAATCTTTATTGCGAGACTCGGATGCTTCTTCCGAGAGACTTCCTATGGGTACAACATCATTCTTCTCGATTATGTCTGCCCCGTGTATAAGTAATTTGTGGACGGTTGATGACATATAGTACCAGTCATATAATTCCACGTGCCTCTCTGCTGTTTTGAAGGCATAATCTTTAAATTTAATTATATCTACTTTTTCCCCGGAAGTTATTGCCTGTAAAATCACAGCAAATCTTCTTATTAGTTCTTCGTCCAACCCAGTAATGGCTGCAATGAGATAAGTGCATAAAGATGACAATCCAAACTCGTATATGTCAGAAGATACGGTCTTTGCTGTTACTACACCCAAACGGTTCATTTCTGTCGGTTTTGCCAAACACAAATAGCATGATGAACTTGATCTGACTTGAGACAAATACGTGCAGACTTTACCATCGATCATTGTCATCATTAGGTGATGATTCACCCTGTTTCTATTATTGCACTCTGTAGGAATGAGAGCCTTAATTTCTTCATCCATTTGTCGTTTGTGTTCGATGACTACTGCTTCGCTTTCCTTCACAAAAGTAAATTGAACTGGACGACAATACATTGCTGAGCATGGTTTTGGGTTCATCCACAAAGTATTGTCTCCATCAGTCAGTTTTAGTGGCACCAAGGAAGTCATGAAAATACTTGAATCGTCTTGATCGCTATCCATTTTCTGCTTGTATCGGCTTTGGTTTGACGCACCATCGAAACCCCATTTAGATATCAATTTTAAATCCTTATTTTGCACATCATCGTTAGGAAAACTTTGGAGGATTCTTTTGACCGTAATGTCGAGTAAAGCTTGAAGGGTTATTCTTGCCGATGAATCGGTCACTAACACTGATTGCTTCGGAGGAAAGCATGCCAGCTTGGTTTGTTGCACTTTATAGTAGGATGGATAAATATCCTTTCTACCTTCCCGAATAGCTGACTCTCGTAAAGTGATGTATTGCCATTTTGATAATTTTAATGAAAGGAGTAATCCAAGTGCTTTTTCTGGTGTAAATAAGATAGTTTTCACCGGTTGCTTAAGCGTTTCCATAACTTTTAGAGGCTGCTTCAGGATGTTTCAGCATATATTCGATTACAGATGCGATATCCTCACAACCTTCTTCCTTAAAACGCGCTGCTGCTGTATGTGCCAATTTACTGGGATTGTCAGTTTTATGCTCATCAGATTTTCTCTTCTTCTGTTTGCTTCCCAGATCTTCGAATGGTTTTCGTGACCTCTTTGTCATTGTACCAACAGAGTATGATGTTGAGGGTTCTGGAGAGATTGATCTTGATCCCTCAGCAACAGTTGGTTCTTGAGCGACTAAATTTATACAACTTGGCCAATCGATAGTTGCTTGCAGCCAAATTTCGTATTGTTTTCTAAAAGTATCAAGAATTCGGTGAGATTTTTGCCACCTTTGTGATGCAGCTCGTACAAATCTCTGACAAAATTCTTTTAGAGTCACTTGATCTTCAACGGAAAGACAAACGTCTAGGCGGGATATAACTTCACTAAACAATACCTCATGATCAAATGAAGTACTCTTACATTTTAGAAGAACGAATAGGTCTAAATTGGTATTTAAACTTTCCATTATAAAATTTCACAGTGATATGTTAGGGGTAACAAAGCTTAGAATAAACTAAATTATGATGCAAAATGTTAACCCTTTTATATTTCAGTCCAACATTAGTTAACGACCTCATTAGACAGTTGTCGAAAATATTTCTTAGAACTCGTAACATGTCTAATTAACTATTTAAGTTACTTATGTACTTACCTGTAAGATTTTAATTAGTGTAATCCGTAGTTACCATTGTGCGACATTGCAAATCACTTAATCTCTTATTCAGAACTCATTAGAAGGCTAATTTATTATTCAGTAGTTTACCTGTATGCAAAGTTCAGTAATGGTATCCAATTAACTGTTTTAAAACATATATACTATGTTAGGCAAAAATAATTTTCTTGATATTTTAACAAATAACTGGCGAAGATTTAGTATTATATGCATATAACGTGTTGTTTCTTTACTTATACACCAAAACAAAACGTTTAATGTTAAAAAAAATTAATTAAAAATTCGATGATTTTTAAAAAAAATTCTGCAGCAGGTACCGTTATATGAAGTATGTCAAAAAATCACAAATAATTAGTCCTATAACCATCTCTGAGGATATTACGGTTTTCCTTGCAAGTTCAGAGATATTCAGATTTTTCATGCTAGCTCCATACATTTTTTTCGAAAAAACCTTATAATAAATTCATTTTTGTGCGGAGTTAGCTCAGATGACATTGTTATGTGTATAATAGCTAATAGAAGCCATATCCGTCAACAAAACGAACATCTAGCAACTTTCATTTCTATGTCTATGGAGGTCGATTTTCAGCCCACAGTGCGCCGGGTCAGCTAGTGTATTCATGAAAATAGAATATTCTTTGACGAAAGAAGCATCTTCGTATTTTATAATTATCGCATTACATTCAGATTAAGGAGAAAGTTACGTTTAAACATACATACATTAAATTACACACACATATAAAATTCAATAATTTTGTACTTATAGCAGAATGATTTAGGTAAATAAAAACTTATGAGTAAACTTTGTTCTCTATAGTATCTGTTTGTCGTAGTTATGTAGTGGCACTGGAGGGTTATTTTTTTGTGTGTTAGTTGTTGGTGCTGGGCACGGGCCTCTTCTTAGTGTGAGAATGGTAAGGCTATAGTCCACCAAGCTTGCCCAGTGCGGGTTGGCAGACTTCACATATCTTCGAGAACATTATGTAGAACTCTCAGACATGCAGATTCCCTCACGATGTTTTCCTTTACCGTTAAAGTGAGCGATATTTGACTATTTAATACGCACGTAACTTGGAAAAGTCAGAGATGCGCGTCTTGCGATTGAGCTCGACATGTCTGCGTGGCACTTCAACGGTCTCCCACTAGGCTATCGCTTGGTTGTGTAATATATAGTATATATTTACTCTGGCCATAAATACTGCTACAATTAAAAAAAGAACATAATATTACACTTGAATTTGGAATCTATCATTCTCATATGAATATGATATTAAAAAGGACGTCATGATAATTTGGAGTCCCTAAAACAATCCATAAGATTGGCAGTCAAGAATTTTTCCATGGAGAGAGTGCGTGTTTCTATTGATAACTGGCCTCAACGTTTAAAGGACTGTATTAAAGCCAATTAAGATTATTTTGAATGAGCATCATATATTTTAATGTTGTTATATTAATGTATAAACAAACACACACACACACACACACACATAGAGAGAGAAAAACAAATTTTCCTTGTAACAATATTTATGGCAAGCCTAGGTATGTAAGTAAGGTAGAAGCAGTAAGGTGCGCACCGGTACTTGTCGTATGCGGAGGCGCTGTTGTTGAGCGCGGCCTCCTGCAGGTTGGCGATAGACATGGGGTCGTTGATGTGCTTCTCACCGCCTGCACGCCAATGGTAATTGCCGGGGTTCCTGGGGGTAAAACGGTCACATTACCTTACAATATTTATTAAGATGTTAGATTTTGCTCGCAAATTCGCTCAAGTCAATGTTGAAGTTCCAAAAAATATATATATATGCCTTGGGAATAGTATATTTTACTGGCTGAAAGGTACCCTATGTTCTTTTTATGTACCCCTGATATAATACGCGAAATATCATGATGATCGGTCGAATAGACGAAGCGTGAAAGCGTAACAAACAAACTCAGAATCTTATTCAAATAAAAAAAAAAATTGTTAGAATCGAGACTTGATCGCAACATTATCAATTAAGTCCCAGTTAATTCATACTGGACGTTGTCTTAATCAATAAAAATTAAGCAAAAGATTCCGAATATAAATTCTGACACTCATTGATGGCTCTGTTAAATTACTGAGAAACCTCTGAATGGTCGCTTCGCCACTTCTAGTAAGCAATTTATGTACTTTTTTATATCTATGTCCGCGACATATGGATAACTCTAGTGCGAAAATGGCCTTGAAAAAAGAAAATAATGGGCTGTACCTTAACACCAATGCGTCTTGAATGTCGCCGTAAGTTAAGGCGTGTCTGTCGAATATTTCTTTGGACAATATCTCGAAGTTTACACCACCTGGAAAGCAAATAGAATAGGCATTATTACTTATACCATACTGCCAGTTTAAAAAATAAGCGCTGTTAATCTTTGCTACCGATGCTTAGGACTGTCTGTCGTGTTATTGCGAATCTTATTAAAGTAATCAATCAGATTAAAATAACTTTTGTATTATAACTAACGTACGTAGATGGCCGTGCATAAAATAGATAAACGAATTAAAAGCGCAGGCGCATAGCACGTGTTCTTCTGGGAAAGGTATAGCCCGATAGACGTATTTATAATGATTTAGCATTATTCAGCTAAATCATTATAAATACGTCTATCGTCTATATGATATGCATATTTGATTTATATGCGTAAGAAAAGACACTTTTTTCATCAGGCATCAGGCATCTTGCCAAGATATTCTACTATCAACAAAACGACAATAGCATTAAATGTTTATAAACAAAAAAATTACTCACCAATTCGCGACTGTGTTCCTCTGAAGCACTTATCAATGACCTCCTCACTGAGTCCGACTGCCTCGAATATTTGCGCGCTCTTATAAGACTGTAGGGTACTGATACCCATCTTAGCCATGACCTTGGCTAGCCCAGTCTCGATGGCGCCTTGATACGCCTTATATATCTCTTCGTCGGTCAGATTGGGGTCCAAAATATTGTCGCTGCGCAGGGAGAATGCTAGCTCGAAGGCTAGGTACGGGCAGATTGCGTCGGCACCGTAACCTGAAAATGATAGAATGTTTGATAACTTTAATTATCTGAGTTCCTCAATGGCACAGCTAATTGAATGCTGTCCATGACCTCTCGAGGTCGATTCTCGGTAGTGTAGTCTTATAGGGCTTTGTCAAGATATTGTATTAGTAGCACGGAGTCTGGGACTGTGTTCGGTAGTCCCCAATAGACTCACTCTATCTATAACATCATATCAACTCTAAAAACCATATCAAGTGAAATTTGGAAAATTTTTACATTATAATATAAATTGAATCGAATTAGGTGTTAGTTGACGGCAATCCATTGTATTAAAATTATTGGGAAGACAGGAAACCGCACCCCCCGCCCTCGGATTCCCCACCCCAACTATAAATCAGTTCGATATTGTCAACCTTTATCTATTGCAATAGGTAATTGGGGTGGGGAATCAGAGTGTGCGTGTCGCGTTTCTTTCTTCCTAATAATTTTATTATAATATAAGCATAGAAACAGCGATAGCCTAGTGAAAGACTGCCACGTAGAGGTTTCGAGTTCGAGCCCAAGGGGCACATCTCTAACTTCTCTAAGTTATTATGTGCGTATTAAATAGGTAATTTTGGCTCGCTTTAACGACGAAGGAATACATCGTGAGGTAACCTGTATGTCTGGGAGTTCTCCATAATATTCTCGAAGATATGTGAAGTCTGCCAACTCATACTGGGTCAGCGTGGTAGAGTATGGCCTGACCCTTCTCACACAGAGAAGAAGCCCGTGCCCAGCAGTGGGACAGTTTAATACAAGTCTCATATTATATATGAATATGTGTGTGTCTTACCTAACAGTACGCACATGTGGTGGACTTCTCTGGCTTCAGCTGTCTCCACTATGAGACCTACTTTCATGCGCTGTCGTGTCTCGATTAAGTGATGGTGTACAGCACCTATAATCGTAGTTATAAAATAAATAAGTTAATTAATACAAGAGTTATAACTTATAATAAACTAGGGACCCACCCCGGTTTCGCACGGGTATTACAAAACCTTAACAAATTATACACCTAAATCTTCCTCGTGAATCACTCTGTCTATTGGTGAAAACCGCATGAATATCCGCTCAGTAGTTTTGAGTTTATCGCGTACAGATGCGGCGGGGGACTTTGTTTTATAATATGTACTGATGTAAAAGGTTACTCTAAGATTGTTAAAAGTTGGTTGTGATAAGAATTTTAATTAGAACCTTTAACGTCAAAGTTAACGTTTCTGTGTTAAGCTTATCGTGTCAGTGCTTTATCAACTAAGCCATGTATGGAAAATTAAATAGGTTATAATTGGTATAAATAAGAAATAAATAATACGTCAATTAGCCAAATAGTACAAAAAGATTATGCTTATCATGAGAATATCGCATTATTTAAGCGAATCGATGTACACACGCCTACACATCAAGTTAGACACCCTATATACGCATAACTACGCTACATACAAAATAGAGAATTGTCGGAAAGGGACAGTGCATAGTGGTGTCAATGTAATGGTAAGGATAGAGCGTAACAAAAATATAACGCACTCTCTCGCACGATTCGCAGCGTTCAACTTCTAATAGTTCAAAGTCCAAACAGTCCAAGTTGATGTGTCGCTGTGTACCACGTTTTGGTTCATAAGAAATTATATGAAATAATATTCTAATGAGCAAAAGTTCGAAAATATAATATTGACTTTGTTTTTTTATTTTATGATTTATAATTCACTAGATCAATTGAGATTTTGGGTATAAATTATCTATATCTCGGGTACAGTACCTACTTTTTCTGGATGTAATGTACCCAATGTTATTTGTTAAAACCATAGTAGATATCACCCCTGCAATGGATAGTGCGGCAGCACTACTGTCAAATTGGCACGTTTCAGCCGAACCTTCCTTTGCAGATCACAAGCATATCTGCTATACTATACCAGTGCCAGAGAAGGACCAACTGCCGAAACGCAACCCCCGCAAGACGGACGTAGCAAGGTATAGGACCCTTCTCCAACACGAGGTAGATAAAATCTGTTTTGAAGACATGACTACCAGCACTGACAGCATAGACCGCAACACTAACATACTTACCAAATGCATCTAACAGAATTACCAACAAGTCTGTCCCCCTAGACAACCACCAGTGGCAGGTAAGTCCAGAGCTGGAGAGACTTAGACTTAATGTGAGGAAACTGTTCAATGAAATAAGTCATGTCTCTAAACACACTTCCCTGGGTGCGAAGTGACGGAACCTAAGCTGGGGAGACACGCCTTATAATCAACCAACCCAGATTGACTGGACAGTGGCCAAATCTATGGTCACTGCTGACCGAATATCATGGGCGATAGATACCTTCCAGCACTTCAAATCTGCGGGACTGGACGAGATATTCCCAGCTTTTTTGAAATGGGGACAAGCAACAATTGTGCCACACCTGCTTAACATATACAGAGCATCGATAGCGCATAACTTCATACCTCGCCAGTGGAGAGAAGTCAAGGTAATCTTCCTACCCAAACAGGGTAAATCAGACTACACACAAGCGAAATCATATAGACCGATAAGCCTAACCTCGTTCATACTGAAGACTCCAGAGAGACTCGCTGATCAATATCTAAGGGAAGGTGGTCTGACACTTAAGCCACTGCACCGCCAGCAACATTCCTATAGGAAGGGCAGATCAACGGAATCAGCGCTGCACTCTGTTGTAGGAACAATAGAAACAGCACTATCAGACAAATTAATGACACTAGGGGCCTTCATTGACATAGAAGGAGCTTTTGACAAGACAAAATTCAACATCATCAGCCAGTCACTTAGCAGATTTGGCGTTGATAGAACAAGTAGTGACTGGATCGATCAACTTCTAAAGATGCGGGCGATACAATTCACGGTTAACTCTACCACGAGAGGTGGAAAAGAGTGGAAGATAGTGGCGAAGGGCTGTCCCCAATGAGAAGAACCCTCCTCGCTACTGTGGAACATCGTGGTAGATGACCTGTTGGAACAGCTCAACAGCAGATGTTACTACACGGTTGGCTATGCGAACAACATAACCATTCTGATCAAAGACGATCAGAAATCATAATCTGTAATCGCATGCGATCAGCTCTCAGAATAATGGAACAATGGTGTAACCATCATGAACTGACGGTGAATCCGACTAAGATAGAACTAATTCTTTTCACTCATAAAAGGAAAACTCAGTTAACCAACATGCCAAAATTATTTGGAACTGAGTACACCCAGATACTTGACTTTTTGCGATAGGGTAAGCCCTATCGCAAAAAGTCAAGTATCTGGGCGTAGTACTCGACCATAAGCTGAACTGGAGTAAGCACCTAAATACGAAAATAACATGAAACACACAACAAAGCATGTACAACATTCTGGCTATGCAGAAGATTAATAGGGAGAAAATGGGGCCTCAAACCATCTATAACCTTATGGCTCTACACGACCATAATACGCCCCATGTTAATACATATAATTATGGCGGCATAGTTTAGTGGCCCCGCACTCTTCTAAGCACAGTCATACATAAATTACAAAGCCTACGACTCGTCTGCCTGGCGACGACAGGCTGTATGAGAACAACCCCAACGGCAGCGCTGGAGCCCATACCAAATCTCAGACACTATACCTCACATACAGCAGGAAGCTGTCACAGCTGCCCTACGGCTTGAAGAGGTAGGCTCTGGAAACGGGACAATAGAGTAACTCATGCGCGCCTAAAGTAATTAGTTTACAACGAAATTCCAATGATAGAGATGACATGTAATATCATTCCAAAAACCTTTGCTTTCGATAAAAAATACCACATCCAACTTCATGAAGAATCTAAAGATAGCTCTGGCATACATGAAATGAGAATATACATGGATGGATCCAAAACAAAATCAGGAACAGGAGTCGGAGTCTTCTCCCACGACCTAAACATCAATTACTCAACAAGCCTAGGAAACCTCAACACTATCTTCCAGGCAGAATGTGTTGGAATCACCCTGGCTGCAACAGCGATTACATCAAGGGGTATACGCGATAAGTCGATACGCATTATTTCGGACATCGCCGCGGTACTACAAGCTCTTAAGAGCAACTGCTTCAACAGTGGACTCCTGGAGTGTCACCGTGAGCTGCAAAATATTGCAACAAAAAATCGGGTAACGTTGCAGTGGATACTCGGCCACAGCAACTCTTCTGGAAATTATGCTGCAGATTAACTGACAAAGAGAGGATCGAACATCACAATGGTAGGATCCGAAACAATTGTCCCGATACACTTCTGTTAATTCAAAACATGGTTATGCGATAGAACTACGAAACTACACGAAAAACAGTGGACAGAAACAAAGAAGTGTAGACAGATGAAGGAAGCCCTTCCATCCTTAGACAATCATCTGTCACGCAAACAGCTACGTTCCACAAGGGAAAACCTACGCCACTTAGTGGGTATAATAACAGGCCACTGCTCACTCAACAAACACCAATTCAACATCGACATCACTAACAGTTCCTTATGTAGAGGCTGCATGGAAACCGAGGAGACATCGGCTCAAGTGCTCCTACATTGTAAAAGCGTGAACAACCAACAGGCGAATTTTCTAAACAGTCCAGAAACGATGAAGGAGGTACTGCGCAACATCAGTCCCCTATTATCCTTTCTGGACGGAGCTGAGGTGGTATGAGTAACCGAACAATATTTCGGGTCGGTTACTTACGCACAATGGCCCAATTGTGGGGCTAACTGCACACGTCCAACTAGCTAACTAATTAGTACCCAATGTTATTTTCTGTGCCCCCGACAAAGTGTATGCGAAATTTCATGATGATCAGTCGAGTACTTATAAGGCGTGATAGTGTAACAAACAAATCACATTCGCATTTACAGTATTAGTAAGGTTTAAATGCGAACATAAGCCGACATCGTGATCGTAATGAATTGCTTGCGGTTGGTTGTTCTTTCGTCTTCGGATGTCGTTGGCAACTCACATTGACGCTTATAATACTAGTTAGGAGAGCGGTACCTAGCGCGAGCAGCGAGCTGACGGGCACGCGGTGGGGCCCGGCGGCGCGGTCGGACAGGATGAGCAGCTGGTAGCCGCTGGCGGCCGCCGCGTGCGCCGCGCCCGAGACGTGCGTCAGCGCCGCCTCCAGGCGCGCCGGCCCGTCCGCGTACGCGAACGTGCAATCGATCACCTTCGTCTGTCAACAACAACTCCTATTAGTAATGTAACACGTTTATTCCATTTTTGTTGGCAATTTATTTTAATTACTCACAAAATTGGACTAACATGATTTTCATCACGAACTTAGTATTTCAAGTGTTCTTGAAATACTAACAATATCTATAAATATAACAAGCTCAGTATAAGCTCTAATACATAAGTATACTGAACCTTCAGATAGATGAATGTTCGGCCCGATCGGGCACAGGAGCGACATCACTATCTTCTCTCTATAGTACAACATACCTTCCAGCCACGGTGCGTGGTGTGCTTAAGCGCGTGCAGGTCGGGCAGCGACAGCACGGGCTGCGGCAGGAACAGGCGGTGCACGAACGCCGCGCTCGGCTGCAGAATGTTCGGCGCCGGCCCGATCGGACACAGCAACGACATCACTATCTTCTCTCTGTGGTATAAATATAACCGAGCTACAAAACACACTATACTAATAGAGATTAGGCAGCATTTTCATTTATTCCCTGCATTAGCGTGACTGTGCGATAAACCTTAAAACACAAGCAAATACTTCTCGAGACGTTTTCAAACTGTAAAAAATTTTTTTTTAAACACCTCTGCTCAGGACGACTTTAGCTAAATTGTTCACATTCTAAGTCAAAAAGTCTTTATTCAAGTTTCGAATTTGGTGATCGAAGCACGCTCTGCTTTATTCTACTCGTTAAAAATTTGTCAGTCTTCTCAGGTAACAGTTACCGAAACTACACTTTCAAACATGTAACTCATCGGCAGTAGATATAAATATACGATATGAGAATAAAATTTTACAAACTGAACATTCAACATTATTTTTAGGTATAATAATAGATAACAAGCTGGACTGGAAAGAACATGTAGAAAGAGTATGCTCCAAAATTGATAAGTTTATCTACGCTCTTCGAAGGTTTAGGCCAGTATCTAGTAGGGACACAGTCCTTACTGCCATAATAGGCACTTGGTTTAAATAAGGCCTATTTTTTTAAACTATTATTTATTTTCTATTTTTATACTCTATTGTGCCGAGCCGAGTGTTCGAATCGGAAAGGTACACATACGCAGACCTCGCACTTGCTCTATCTCTCTCGCTCTCACGCAAAGGATCTGTGAGAAAATCATTAATACTGACGATCCTAATCATGATGAGATCCTCGATAAGTCTACAACGTTTAAATGAAATCTGGCCGTTTGAAGTCGGTCAAAATCAAGTCCAAAGGAGTCGGTTACAAACAAACTAACAAACAAACATACAGGTGAATCTAATAAAAGCGTGTTAATAACATGTTAATTGAATAAAGAATGTCACAATAAATAGCAAAATATAAAATGTCAATTAAATAAACAAAAAAAGAAAAGAAAATGGAGGATGTCACATAAAGAAAATAAATATAATGTCAGATACGTAATTTATTATCATCTAAATATCTTGTATACTATAGTAGCATTTGTTAATCAATAATTTGAATAAACTATTTTTAAACTTCTTCATATTTTTGTTTTTAAAACTATTTGTTAATTTATTGTAAATATGAATAGCCATGCAATACACATTTTTACTAAATATATTCACTCTTTGTTTCGGGACTAAAAGTTTGTGTGTTGTGTGTCTACTTGGTTTAGACCAAGTAGACACACAATTTATTCACTAAACACAACGATGCCGTGCCTAGTCACGGTATCGTTGTGTTTAGTGAATAAATAAGGACGCTTATGTACAAAAATACAAACATGTAATATGTACTGACTATTGTATTGCTTGAAATATTCTTTACAGCTTTATGTCTGTTCCAAATAACGAACGGCAACATTTCTTTTGAATAACAAATGCTTTATTTGCTTCTATTGAGTTACCCGAATTACTACTCTGGCGCGAAGATTAATTACTGTATCATGGTCGACTTTACAAACATTGAAACCACGGACAAAAAGAACACGCAGACTCGGAATAACCATTTGTGGATCACACAATTTATTGTCCATTGTATGGTTAGAAAACCCAAACACTCGGCGCTGTGGCTATACTTGCAATACTTTCCTACATAGAATGTAACTTTTTTTTAATATTTATATGTCGTACCTGAAGGGATCAATAGGTGGGTTGGTGACTTGTGCGAACAGTTGTTTGAAGTACTCGTAGGGCAGCGGCTGGAACTGTGACAGGCAAGCCAACGGGGCGTCGTTACCCATACTGCCGAGAGCTTCCTTCCTGTAATATCAAACATGACAATAGTACAAACATATGTTCACGCATGTATCCCAGAGGGGTAGGCAGAGACTACAGATTTCCATTTGCTACGATCCTGACACACCTCTCTGGCTTCATTCACTTTCATAACATTCCTCATACACGCTCGCCGGTTTAAGGTGCTCTTAACTTGGCCTTTGTCCAAAACATCTCCGATCTGATCGAGAAACGTTCGTCTAGGTCTTCCCCTTGCGACTGTTCCATTCACACTAGCCTTATAAACTTTCTTAGTCAGTCTTTTCTCGTCCATTCTTTCTACATGCCCAAACCAGCTTAGCATACAATATTGTAGTGAAAATATTGAGTACTAGCTTTTCGCCGCGGCTTTGCTCGCATAAAAGTAGCTTAGGTAACGTTATGTTAATAGTATCATATAAAACTAAGTATTCGTTCAAATTAGAGCAACCTTTTGACCGCTACATGACAAATCAAAATGTGTCCAGCACACCATAGTCACAACTACATGACTTATAAGGACGAAATCGTAGCTTGGCGCCGAGAGCACGCTTTTGATTTTTTAACGTGGCGGTCAAAGTTGTCTTCACCTTACAGTAGACCGCAGCGGTACAACCTTGTCTTCCTTTCTTCTTGCGCCGAATATGTGTTTGAAAAATGAGTGGTTAAAATTATTTACAATATCTTAAGATATGAAATCATACTTAATATTGTCTTCTATTTACGCGAATATTATTCATTGAAATTAAACTGTGTGTGAACATGTGCAACAGGGGACCAACCACTACCTGAGATTTGACAAACCACAGATTCTCGCTAAAGAACACCGATTCCTACCAAGGATGCTTCGCGAGGCTATTGAAATCAAAAAAACATCCTAATTTAATAGAGAAGATGGTTGGAATGTACCACCAGCTTGGGATCCAATAATAAAAATAGTCAAACCCAAGAAGAAGCAAACCACAGCTAGACTTAATGATACTTTGAGCTCATTCTGCGTAAATAGAAACACCAATGATTAAATTATGTTCGGGTACTTTGAAATAACTACACTGGAACATTGAGACAACTGCCATCTTAGTCTCCCCGTGACCATGGCTGCTGAAAAGCAACCGAAACGTCGGGGAAAGTGTAAAAATAAATGAAATCTAAATAGTTTAATAATAAATTAATTATTGAAATTAAACTGCTATATACGGATTTTATCGCGTTGTTTATTTGACACTTTATTACAAAATTTTGAAAATTGTTACACTTCTACTACTATTAAACTTTACTAATTTTTAAGCTAATTAAATTATTATTAAACTATTTAGATTTAATTTATTTTTACACTTTCCCCGACGCTTTTTTTAATTAGCTTAAAAATTAGTAAAGTTTAATAGTAGTAGTAGTGTAACAATTTTTAAATTTTGTAATAAAGTGTCAAATAAACAACGCGATAAAATCCGTATATAGCAGTTTAATTTCAATGAAATCATACTTACTTATTTTGTATCATAGGCAACAACAACATGTTGATGGACTCAATAGTGTATCCAAACAGTCCAAGTCTCTTGTCAGCCAGTCCTGTGATAGTTGATCCGTTCAAATGGCCGGTTGTGACATTTGCCAGCAGATCCTTAGTACCATTTTCTGTTGCCATCGATTTGTAGATATCTTCCATCGTAATCTAGAATTATACATAGGTTATTTAATTTATTATAATAATTATAGCCGAGTGTAGTAATATTTACTATTGAGAGTCTGATATGAGTTATCATAATATGATTTCAGACCCCCACAAGGCGGACCAACGATTTGGTCGCGGGAAGCGATTGGATGCGGGTGGCCCAAGACCGGTCTGTGTGGAAAACCTATGATCATCAGTGGACGTCTTTCGGCTGAGATGATGAATATGATTCTGCGTCCTTTTAATTACTTCATCAACATATATGCAAAACGCGCTTTTCAAAAATCTACGGCGAAACATTGAACTTATATGTTATTACTAGAACAGCAAGTCAGAACAATATTTAAGTTCCACTCAACTGCGGTGCACGCACCGCACCTCAGCTATCGCAATTCCTCTATCTGACTTCAACTTATAATTAAAGACTAGATATTGCAGAACCGTAGGTAGAATATTAGGAACTTAATGGAATAGTCATATGATATTAAATAGGAATATTATTTTATATAATACGTATACTTATTTGTTTCAGTTATATTATTATGTCTTCCAGAAACAGAAAAATATAGGTACATTAAAATAAAAATAAATTTTAAATTGTTTATTTTATGATGATAATCGTCATCAATTCGCATCCAAAGAGTAGAATTGTTGCGACAAAAAAATGGCGCATCCGATGTTTTATCTATCCGGCTTTGCACGTGTAGTACAAAACCACAATAAATTATACAATGTTATTCTTACTTAGTACGAAACCTGAAAATAGTTTGTTCAGAATCAGCAATAGAATCTATTACAATATTTTTTAAACCATGTTATATTTTATCCCAAATGACTATCTAAATTTGTTAAAATAGGACACACTATTTAATAGGTAAGAAACGGCCGGGCGGCGGCGGCCGGTAGGCATTTATCGAACAAGCGGCGTAAATCGGCGTATACATACACATAGTTAAATGCTTAGATCGTTCATAGTTTGCGAATTCCCCTTTCGGTGTGCACCCCGCACCGCTACCCGCACACCCGTCTCGCCCTTCGGGACGTACTGCTCGCGCCCGCAGCCCACGCCCTTCAGTGCGCGCGCAACTGCTGTGACGTCGTATCACCCATTCGCTCGCATCGTGCACTCCACTCGTGACGTGTGCGCATATCTCGTGAAAGTGTATTATGCACATATTAACTCGTGAAACTGTATTGTGAACTAGTGATTGTTGTGACGTTTCTACAAAATGTTTACCAATGTACAGTATACAGAGATGGTGCGTAGCCTCGCACCAAATGTACATTCACCCGCCGCGGTCTTTACAATGCCCACAACACACACCACTGGGCTCATGAAAACTCTCATTTAGTGCGGCCTGATTCATATTAACACCGTTTCTCGGTAAATGTATGGGCGGGTATTGTAAACGACAAAGTTATTGGCCCAGTTTACTTGCCGAGATTAAACTGTCAAAGTTATTTAAACTTTTTAAGTACATTACCGGATTTATTAGAAGAGCTGCCGCTGGACGTGTATCGTGGGGAGCTCTACTATCAACACGATGGAGCTCACTATTCGCGACAAGTGCGTGAATTTCACTACGTAGAGTATTTAGACCACTGGATTGGCAGAGGCGGCCTGGAACAGTGGCCAGCGCGGTCGCCCGATCTGACTCCGCTGGATTTTTATCTTTGGGGTCGTGTTAAGAACGTTGTTTATAGAACAGAGCCCCGAAGCGAAAATTAACTTAAAAACAAAATTGAGAGTGCATTTGTGACTATTAGGGCAAATTCGTTCGTTCTTAGAGAATTAAAACGCAATCTGCGAAAACGAGCTCGTTTGTGCATAAGAGAGAATGGTGGACATTTTGAACAATTACAGCAGTATGTGTAAATAGTGTGATTCGATTGTTATACGTTTAAAATGGATCTAATTATTGTAAATATTGGTGATTAACATTTTTTAACACGTCCGAATGGTTAATCGTATGTAATATTTGTATGTATCTACCTATTCGTAACATTTGTTTATTTATCTATTATTTTCTTAATTACCTTTATTACATTCTGACAGTCCAAAGCCTGTAAGTGTGATGGAAAATGTTATCATCATATGTGTATGAGACTTACCGGGCGCAGGCAGTGAGCGGCCATTGACGCATTGGGTGACAATATTACCGCGAGGACAACGATGCAATTATATCAGCTGATAGCTTAGTGAGGTTTTATTACTTCGGTTTCTTTTTATGTTTTATTGGTTGTTCTTATAATAATATGTTTCAGGTGTATCGGCTTTTATACCAAGTAAGAATAACGTTGTATACCTAAATCGTCCTCGTTATCACTCTGTCTATTGGTGAAAATCTGTTCAGTAGTTTTTTAGTCTATCGCGAACAGACAGACAGACGCGTCGGAGGACTTTGTTTTATAATATTATTATGTAGTGATTACACAGACAGACAGAACACAGTTCGCGCGTCCAACTCTGTCGCGCGTGAAACATGCTATTCTAGTGCTAACAAATAGTTCGATGGGCAAAAATAATCGTGTCGTGACGTGTTTGCTATGAAAACTCATGGTAGACTCTCAGATTTGAGCGAGTGTCATTACTCGCTTATGGATTATTTAGTTTATAATAGTACCTACCTAAAGCATCAATTGAATATTCAGTACAAAAAAATATTTTCATATAAAACAAAGCGAACACAGTGCCGATTGTTTTGTAAACCTCATATATTAATAATTTGCCTATTGTATAGTCTCATCAAAGAGGGACCTTGTTATAGACACAAAAAAGAGCAATAAAGACATTGTCAATCTCAATGTCTTTACACAGCACACTCATCATAATCAAAATAGTTTATTTGCTAAACAGTGAACTTGTCACAGAGCTTATGATGACTTGAATGATTTTGACAGTTCATTTTGACCACAGATTTATTAGTTATTTTGTATTTAAGTATTAACACGCGTTCTAAGTTCTGAGACGTTGCTTACTAACTGCCTTAGTTACCCGCTTATAGAAGAATATTTTAAATCTCGAGACAAAGCCATGAACGGCTTAGTCGATAACACAGCGCAGTCAAGTCCTGCCTAAACGTGAAATTTATGAATATAATTTTTCTTCTACTTTTACGAGATTTATGAGATTCTCGCCAAGGCTGTGTAGTTATAGAGGCATGATAAATAAATTCATCCATCGGCGGTTGGATGCAATACATTCATAATTATTTTGTGATACATGTATAATGTATATGCATATATGCAACAACAGAATCGTTGTTGAGACAAGATACATTATTCGTCATTCGGTGGTCGTACACATAGCGACGCATCAACCTAGACTGTTTGGACTTTGAACTATTAGAAGTTGAACGCTGCGAATCGTGCAAGAGAGTGCGTTATATTTTTTGTTACGCTTTATCCTTACCACTACATCAACACCACTATGCACTGTCCCTTTCCAACAATTCTCTATTTTGTATGTAGCGTAGTTATGCGTATATAGGGTGTCTAACTTGATGTGTAGCCGTGTGTACACAATACTTTCATCATTATGTTTCGAGATATATGTAAGAATATGCAACAGAATCGACAGCAGTATCTAAAACATCATGGCTTCAGTATTTAAAGGCAGGTGTCTCCAGACTTAAGTCAAACAAACTAAAACGACGCTCAGTAGTCTCAAGGTTCTCTGTCGTGGCTACAACAACGTTGAATAACAAATCAAATAACAGGTTAGAAGAAGCCCTTAGTATAAACGACCATATAAACATGCGTAAGCAAAGTTTTTAATACAGACTAGCTGCTTTTTAAGTCAAAACATCAGAGGGCTAATTCTCATAAACAACTGTTCAAAATAGAGTACGAATCTAGTGTCTATGTCATGAATACCACAAACAATATTATTCTAAATTTAAAGAAACTTCAAATGTAAAATTAAATTACAATAATTTATTTTAAAATAAGACGTCTCCCGCACTTGGATTCAATTCCTGTGTCGCGGGGGACTTAACAAACACAAAACTATTTATGTCACACAAATGTTTGTCCCGTGTGGGAATTGAACCCTCAACACTCGGTGCAATGGCAGTGGCAAGGCGACTACTTGAACCACTACACTACTATAAGACTAGATTGGTATTCCATTTTGAACATATTTTGTTAGGAGAATAGTTCTTCATATGAAAGGCAATTTTTGTGACAAAAAGTCGCAAGTCTGTTGAAGGCCTCGGCAAATTATAAATTCAACACTCCCCATGCTAATGAACTCACCATCTTATAAAATTTATATAATGTGGCCGGACGGTATGCATAGAAAAGAGAAATATACGTTTAGATTGTAAATATGTACGTACAAGGAAGTGTGTATTAGACGTGTCACATATACTTGAATTATTAAATATGTGTGTGTATAATACATATTATTACGGCACAACATCTTATGATCGATGTTTAGCGGGACTATGTATATTATGTAATATTTAGTTCAGTAAATATTATTATTGTATTGTGATAAATATATAGACTATTTCTACGGATCTCATTTTATATTATCATGCAGTTTCGGATCAACCATATGCGTGAAAACTGCGTCAAATAAAAAAAACAAATATTGTTTATTAATTAGGACGCCGATATACGATATATGATGTTTATTGAAAATAATAGAAACTATACACAATATGGCTATCATCTAATGATTTAAGGTAATTCCGTGCATGGTGTGGGTTTGATGCCCAACTATTGCGACGTGAACGTTCAGGCTGTTAATGACAGGCATATATTAGGAGTACATACTCCTAATAAGAGCATGTTCTTTATCTAGATAACAGGTATACTAATACTAGGAATAGCATTGGTGCATCTAGGATTTTTTTTCAAGAGAGTACGTTGCCTTATCGGCGATTTCTGACATATATTAGAATTTCGAGTTTAAATCTAACAACCTGGTGCATATAAAGGGGTGGGGGCTATAGATCAATGCGAAATTAACAAAAAATACAGGATTTCGGTAACAAGATCCATAAAAATAGCCTTTTCAATGTATAATGTGGGTAAATAATAAAATATTCATATAGTACAAATAGAAGCGAATGTTTTATCACCTTGTCTTGAAGCCACTGCGAGTGAGGTCGGCTTTGAGCTATCTTCAGCTTGAGCTCGACGTCCTGGATGATCTTCTTTTCTTCTGTGTCCACCAGCAACATGCGGCCTGGCTTTAGACGGCTCTGTGGGTGAGAAATTGACTCATAAATGTCCATACTTTGGGACAATGCTAGGATAAAAGTAGCATAAGCGATAGCACATGAAGTATGTGATAAAAATGGCAACAGAGGTTTGTTTAGTAAAAATCTGCAGTCTCTATCTACCTGTTCTGGAAATAGGTATAATCTATGAATAGATGTGTGCTAACCCCGAAAATCACTGAGATAAAATATCTATATATATAAAACTCTTCCGTTACTGAGTGACTGACAGACAACGCACAGCCGAAACTACTGAACGCAAGAAGCTGAAATTTGGCATGTATGTTCCTTGGAGAGTGTAGGGGAGCACTAAGAGAGGATTTTAGGAAATTCCACCCCGAAGGAGGTGAAAGGGTGAAAAACTTTTATATGAAAGTTACTACACTGTTGAAGTTAGTGACTTGAAAATTTGGATTTTCACGCGGGCAAAGCCGCGGGCGGAAAGCTGGTTTTATATATGTAGATATGATGACTGTATTTAAAAGCTAGAACAGCCTAAATAGTTGATATTAAAAAATAGAAATATGGTGTAATTTAAAAAAAATAGTAGCAATTTAGGTTTTTATATATCTTTATATCAATTCCAAAATGAATTTATAAATATTCTAGTAGAATACGGTTTGAGGTCAAACAGTTTATATCCACTTTAGAATAATAATTAACAGTGATAAAATGCTGTATTTAATTAAACTACATTTAATTATGATGTTACGAGGGCGCTAAGATACGCTATATAATATATGTATGTGTCATCCTATGAATGTGGTCATGGCTTCTTTAGTATTTAATAATATGACTGGAACAATGCACACTCGCTGCCGTGAACTCAGTAACCATAAACGTAGACGCCCATAAATAAAACAGGTGACTAAAATGAAAATAAAAAGAACAGACTATATTATTGAATTTGAATGCCAATGAAGATTTCTTTTATTCTTCTGTTCTTTCGCATCTCTTACTCACCTTATGTGTAACTTTCTCTGGGTCAACATCGTAGACGCCGACTTCAGAAGCCATGACAAGAATGTTTTCATTAGTCACGTAGAAACGAGACGGACGCAGACCGTTTCTATCCAATATGGCACCTGCAAATATATTGTTATGTTAAAGTACGGCAACAGCACAATATCATACGTAGATAACAATATAGCAAAAATAAGTAGGTTTACAAATAACTTTTGTATTACTATTAAAATTAAACTACTATATACGGATTTTATCGCGTTATTAATTTTACACTTTATTACAAAATTTTGAAACTGTCACACTCCTACTAGATACTATTGAACTTTACTAATTTTTAAGCATGATTTTTATAAATCCGTATATAATAGTTTAATTTCAATGAATAACATTCGCGTAAACAGAAGACAATATTTTGTATTACTAATTTATTTGTGATCCTCAAAAATAAACCATGAGCCACCGTAAGTCAAACGATTATACCCATGCTGAAATTCTACTCAAATCAAATTTTATTTTTGCTTGGTGAATAAAATAATAATAAATAAAATTAGCTGCTGAAAAGTAACAGTCAAGTTGGGAAAATTGCAAATACTAATACTCAAAAAAATACGTTCAATGTTAATATTAACATTAGCGGAAACGGTTATACAATGCTTTATAGTTTATGTAAGAGTGCTTTGAAATATAGATTCTCACCAATATACCGTCCGTCAGTGAAAGACACCAGTGCTGGTCCATCCCACGGCTCCATAGCGGACGAGGCCCACTGGTAATAGTCCCGCTTCTCCTTAGGCATGGTGACGTCATTCTGCCATGCCTCAGGCACCATGGTCATGACAGCCTCCGGGAGGGATCGCTGGCCGCAGTGCAAAAGGAATTCGAGGACACAGTCAGCGGAACCAGAGTCAGAAAGATTCGGTTCCACCACTGGATAAAGTTTCTTGAGATCTGAAAAAGGCAATTAATAATAAATATTTGATAACCCGCAATGATCGGGTCGGCTAAAAATATCCGCCTTGTTTACAAATAACTCTGATCAACTCTTCCTAATCTGAGCTGAGTTAGGCCATGGCCCATTACGCCAGGCCATGGCCCATTACACCAGGCCATGGTCTACCAAGCTAGTGGCGTGTAGTGTGGCAGATTTTAGAATCCACAATCCCGGTGATAATATTCTTGACAAAGCGAGCGGTAACCAACAATTTAATTCACGCATAGCTTGGAGAAGATGCGCGTACCGTAAGGACGGACTTTAGAACACTGCGTGGCAGCACATGGTCTCCCCTCTGTTAAGTTTTCGTAAGGTAGCTAGACTAAAACAGAATGATTGATATCTCACCATCTCCAAAGAGCTCACTCTTCATGACACCTTCGCGAGCCTTCATCAAGTTCACGTTACCTCGCAACGTATTTATCTCGCCATTGTGCGCTAATACCCTGGAAAATACAAACAGGTGAATATTATTCCATTACAGCAGAAATCCCGTATTTGGACTTAAATAATAATTTACAATATATTCAGCTTCGCTAGAGCAAATTGACAAGAAAATACTTTGCAATCTTAGCGTAACAATAAACATACAGTATTTTGGTTTTTATTCCGTACTAGTGATACTCTTAAAGCAGCAGTCCGTCTCACTTCCTTTGATTAAAGTAAATAATTTAATTAAGTGTCCTTGGCTTTTGTTGTAGAATACAAGAAGACATGGACCTTTATATTTTTGATGCATCTACAAACCTTAAAGGATGCGCTCGCTCCCAGCTGGGGAAGGTGTTGGTGGAGAATCGGGTGTGCACCAGCGCCAGGTAAGTCGTGAACGCTGGGTTGGTCAGATCTTTGAAGTATTCCTGTGTGCAAAGTTAGGTTGGCGTTCAGTCAACATATAATCGTAAGGAAGTAACGAATTCTGACTGATAGATCAAAAATGATGGTATAGTATTAATATGTAACCACACTACTGAATGAATACTCATACTAAGAAGACAAAAAATTTATCATCGCAAGCAATGACACTAACTGGTACCCTAAATCTGACCATATAAGAGATTACAGACCATTTACAACTTCAAGTATACCAATATTTATGTACCAATATTATATTTTTATCTTGAAGTTTTTATTGAAATTAAACTACTATATACGGATTTTATCGCGTTATTTATTTTACACTTTATTACAAAATTTTGAAACTGTTACGCTACTACTACATACTATTAAATTTTGCTAATTTTAAGCTAATTAAATTATTAAATCTATTAAAACTATTTATATTTAAGTTTACATTTTTCCCGACGTTTCGGTTGCTTTTCAGCAGCCATGGTCACGGGGAGACTAAGATGGTAGTTGTCTCAATGTTCCAGTGTCGTTATTTCAAGTCTGAAGTTTTTAGCTATAGAGTAACTTCCTACTGTTTTATTTTCGCAACTAGTAAGTAGTGATGCGAATAATTTCATTCGAATGATTCGAATACAGTTATGCAAATCGCGATACCTAGTTTGCATAGGAGCTAACAAGGACGTAACAGATGTACTTTGGTATAATAGTATTATTAATAATTCGATAATCATTCGAATGAATTTGTGCGCATCCACTAGAAAATCTAACAAGTCTAAACAAAAAAAGGCGAGAGTCTTACCCATAATTGATTAGAAGTCAATAATCCTTTGTACACAACAGTCTTCAGCGAGAGACTGCAGATGTAAAACCTAGCTCCAGGCACGACCAGCTCATGTGACGCGCGCTTGCGCAGCACAAAGATCTGAAAACACGCACACACACTCCAGATCCTGAAAACACTGGGCTACACAGGAATACTTGTGGCAAAAAGCAAGTTAAATAAAATAAAGTTACAATTAGCACACGAATTGCCATTTAGATAATTGTTACATACATTGATGTTAATGCCACTTTTATATAGGAACCATTACATCGTAGAACTACCTTTCTAACACAAGCATTCCGTAGGGGATAGATATATTATTAGGGAGTGTAAAATTTACGTTCGGCACGAAGTAGATGCTCCGGGCGGCGGCTCACGCAACCATCTGAAAAAACACCTATAAGATTTCCTTACATCTATATCCTAATAATAACACTATAAGAGAATGAATTCGCAACTGTATCACGTTGTTGGGAGTTCATACTCTTCGCACTGCGGTACCGTCGGCGCGCGGTCTCTCCCTCTTGGTCTTACCTGCCTGGCTAGTTGTTCGTCGTCGCTATCGCCCGTAACAAACACTTGACGCATATATGGCTCCGAGTTACGAGCCACCTGACCTGAAAGCGAGCCAAAATAGCCCATTACTTACTTAACCAAGGGGAGTATTGATCATAACCTTACACTAGTTTTTTAATCTATAAACACTTTAATGGTGTGTCGAATGGAGTCTACAAATGTCATTCAAAGGTTTATGTAGCTTATAACATGTAATTGAACTGAACAGATGGTGACATTTATTACCATTCGAATGAATGCATGTGAATATAACCATTTAAGCGCTGTTTAATGACCATGACTCGCATTTCGGACCAAATGATTAGTTAACTTAAGATTCAGCGACACTATTCACTATATTGACCATAAACAAATTATTTATAGCGTTATTCGGTTGTGAATCTTAAGTTGAAATTTAAAATAATTCTATTCAAAAATGCTTTTATTTTTTAAATATTGCTGGTACTGACCAAACATCAAAAACAAAATGAAATTTACTTGATGCTTGAATACAGTACTAAATTAACTTTCCAAATGTATCCACATATTTGCATTGAAAAATTGCACATCATAATAAGCCCAAAATTACATTATATCTTTACTTATCAGACAATTGGAAATGCAAATAGAATGGATACTCTAAAAATAATATTAGAACCGACTATGCATAATGGAATCACCAAACGTTTCATTATTATCACAAAGTATTACGTATGACTGTAATGCCAGTAACATTTACATGGTACATAATAAAAAAAAATATTTGAAAAAAAAAAAAAGGATTCCATTAGTCACAGTACCGCCAGAATGTGATGTTAAATCGAACAAACCGTTTGGTCAAGCATCGCATGACCGCGTCAGCCGCTATTAACGACCCAACTTTACTACGTGTACGACCTGCAATGATAGTCGCAAACAAAACTCGCAACGTCCAACTGGTCTTATAACGAACGAAACATAAATATGTGTGTAGCTCATAAGTTGTGTTGCCAGGACTGGGGTAGCAAATTTTCGGACATCAGCTTACGAAAAAAAGGAACTTAGGGTTACGAGCAGAAAAAATAATTCTACCATGAGACATAATTTTAGTATCTCATTGCTCTCTTACAAAATCATACAGTAAGATTTGTATGTTGAGTTTGTTCCATATTTGTTTGGAATCCTGTAGAAGCCATTAAATTCGCGTTTATATAACACGATATTTCTAAAATACCGTTCATTTCACGTCATATGCGCATTAAGGTAGCTGTACTTTTATTGTATCCTTAGATCAAGAATTATTTTTTTAAATTTCATTATCTGCAGTGATAAAGTGTCTATTTAATAATCGCGACATCTGGCAACACCACTTACGATTGTGTAGTGAAACGAAAATAGAATAAGAGTTGACAAGACCGAGTGATTGACAGAGCAATTTAAATGATAATGTTCATTCAGCCTATAACTGCTTTGTGAGCCTTAAGGACTTTTTTATATGCTTCCAATATTGAAAACGGATGCTATAAAATTAAATGTATGTTTGCGTGAACAGAGGTTTAATGTATTTTGGTTATTACATGCTGACATGAGGCCTATGTTGGTTATGTATAATATTTGCGTGTAGTATAAAAGGAGTCTCAGAAAAATTAGAATGTTTCTAAATTAAATTTGTATGTTATTTTATATTCTCCGAATAAAATACAACTCGTGCAATAGACATACGACCCTCAGATTTAATTGGATCCATATTTTAAGAGAAATATTTAAAATAATTTGTTTTCATTGTGTACTGAGAGATTAAATAAATTTTGAAAGACTTTTGTAACGATTGCAATGGAAAAATGGTAATACAAAACCTTCCTGTTGTAAGTTAGGCGCAGATGATGTGTAAAAGCACAAAAAAAGAAGGATACACTGCTGTCGTAAGTACCAATCCAGTATTAATAAACAAAATATTTTCTTTTTATTTAATACCACCGGAACACGCAGCAGGGGTAGACCCCCCACAAGGTGGACCAACGACCTGGTAAGGGTCGCGGGAAGCGGTTGGATGCGGGTGGCCCAAGACCGGTCTGTGTGAAAAACCTTGGGGGAGGCCTATGTCCAGCAGTGGACGTCTTTCGGCTGAGATGATGATGATGATGATAATACCTCACTTAACCATTTACCATTGTAGTATAAAAGTTATATTATTTATACCAATTATAGTTGTTGTATATTACCAAAATATATTTAATTGCAATCGGTTTTAAAATACCTATCCTTTTAGTTTAATTATATTTTCATTTTAATAAATACTGTAGGTACTGCATGCCAGCTAAGTACAGCCTTGTGACACCAATTTTGTAACAAAAAAAACCTTTATTTAATTAATAATTAGCGTTAACTGCTTGCCTTGCTTTCTTGAAAGCAGGTTATTGCATACGTAAATAAAAGTCCATTACTGAACAAGATAGTAATATACCAAAAATTATATTTAGGACGATGGAGCAGATTACAGTTTATTATGTATTGCACCATCGCACGTCAATTTTAAGTAAATTAACGCAATCTATCGGTCACTAAAACATGAAATATTCTTAAATAAAATACTTATTCTGCAAAAGTTATATGATACTTTATACATTCTGCATTGTTTTATAAAACTTATTGGCACACGCCTTAATAAAAAACACATTGTACGCAGAGATAATCTCTTTCGTCGCAAACAAGCGTGGAAGTACTTCTACAATTGAGGTGCAGTCAATCCGCATCTCCTTACCATGCTTGAGTCCAATTTATCGGTACCCATTTACTAGCTCAATTTTACTATTATATCTTCTGAGGTCTTATTAATATTACATCTTTCAGTACACAACATTAACTTAACGCGCTCACAATGTACGTTAAAATATTTTTGAGGAGATGGTAGTTAATTTGAATATAGATCAAATTAAATCTTTAGGGCTGACAAATATTGACTTGGAAATATAAGGTCCTCTCGAAACATAGCAGAGGTTTAAAAGGAGTTTCCAAACAGTAACATTAGGCTGATAACGTAGAAATATAAAGCAATGATCATTACTTTCAAGTGATTAACACGCTTAAGTGATATCGTTTTAAATATGTTTACTATCATGTCTTTTAAGATTAATCATAGAAGAGAGTATGAGAGAGATCTTTTCTATATTACTGATACATTTGTGTAAGAGGACCAAAAACCTTTAAGTATAATGTTCAATAACTAGTGGTTTTTATGAATGCTATGAGCATGAAAATGATATTAAGATCATGAAAGACAGAGAACAGATAGACTTAGTATTTAGAACAATAGAATTAATAAAGATAAATTGAAGAACCATAATTTAATGAATATATTCTTCTGGGACTTTATAACTACAGAGCGATTTAATAACATTTTTATTAACATTTATTTATAGAGAAACACTTGTTGCGTTAATATTATTTTGATAATGACTTATTAATACTAAAATAATGAACATGGACGTAATAATTTCGACTTAATTGACTTAGAGAATTTTATACATTAACCCTTCAGGTTTGGTGATGTTTCTTACCTATGGTGGAATTATTGGTGGGCACTGTGCGCCAGCATAGCACCGTCAGACCAAGGCTCACGGCCAATTCGCCGAATTTCTTCTCGATGTCCTGGTGGTGGAGCTTATCCAAGAAGAAGATGCCGGTGGCATAACGGCCGAATGCTGGCAAGTCGATCTGGTGAGTGTCTCTGTAAAAGAAAAGAGCAAAGTTGTATTCGTGTATGAGATGAGTAGATTTCATGGCAGTTTTCGGTCTGTTCAGTGGAGTAAATGCAAGTAGGTCTGTATAGATTGTGAAGGTTCGCGATCGTTACACATTGGGTCATGGTCGTGAATTTAGAGTAGCAGTTCGTCATTATATCAGGACATTGTACTTTGTAGATGGACTGGCCTTGTCTTTTATTTAAGAGGTAAACATTGTTAAGTGTTGATTGCGGTACACATCTGCATACACTTGGTGAATGCATGTTAGGATTATAGGCTTTATAATGATGGTAATGGATTTTAAACGACCTTACTAGCTAGTAAAGCGCTTGTTTAACTTGTGCTGTGTTTTTTTAAAAAATAAATACTGCTGAGGCGTCCGGAATAATTGTATGTCGCAGGATCTAAAACTTCAAAGAACATAAAACGTTGAGACACGGAACAACTACGAGTGTTTGTGGTTCAAACAAAATATGTTCTGTAGTCTTATCTTATCAGTATAGTCAATGAAAGTATAATAAAGTTATAATCGTGTGCTTACGAATATGATAGACAAAATTATACTAAGATAAACTTTCACACGAGACTAAAGACACAAATAATATATCGGCCCTAATTAAAATTATCTGCGTGTTTTGTAATAACAAGATGGTGTCAAGTTTGTATAAACTATTATAAAACAATAATAAACTTCTATACATTAGCAAAACTTTAAAAGTAACTACTAGGTACTACTATCGTAATTACGAGTGACTATTTCCCCCTTCTAAATAATCAAAACCGACTTCAATATTTGAAATTCTTAACTCTGTTTGTGCTGGCACCACGAATAAAATACAAAATGGATTTTTATTCGGTTTTTAATAGTAAGTTGGAGTTCAACTCGAAATCTGAACTACATTTTATCTTATCAGTTCAGTAGAACCGGATATATAGTGCATAGTGTATTTCCACGTTTATTTAGGTGCATGCGAACTAGTCAGCAAAAGATAGTTAATAAAAACGACTAGACATTGAGAATTCGTCAACTTTCTTCATCATAGCAATTCTTTTAACGATTGTTTGCCAGGGTCATACTGCCAAATCTTCATTATATTACCAGTACTAAGAATGTTTATACTAATACTTGTTTTTACTTTACTAATGAGCTGAAAATACCTTTAAACCTCTTTCGGTTATTCTTTTTCGCCTAGTAAATCTTTGTTGGTCAATCTTCTGTAACGCATTTATACGATGATAGATATATATCAATATTTTTGTTTGATTAGTAACAGTGATTGTCGTCAGTCAACAGTGTATGTATGAGAAAATTGATAATGCTGCCCAATCTGTCGCACGATTCTAACGGTCCTATTTTGATACAATCATTCAATTGAAGATGGTTATTCAAAGCACATGACCCAAGTGTTACAAGTTTAGATTGGTATACAATGCATCATAGTTATGGACATAAATATGTTTGCTTACCATTTATAATTTTTACATTGTATAATGACAATTTTTCTTTAGGAATAATTACAAGTCAATAATTAGACCGACATTTTAACTGCTATTGTGAAATTTGCGGCCAAAACATTGCTGGATTCAAGTAACGCACTCCAATAATTAATTAGTGTTATGCAGATTTGCGTATCATGTAGGAAGAATACTCCTAAATAAGTTATTATGACAATGCATTACTTTTCGGTCCGCGTTGTAAAATTTATTTTTATATACTAGCGATAGCTCACTGGGGAGACCAACAGACTGCAATGCAGAGGGTCTCGGGTTCGAACCCACGTCGCGCACCTCTGAATTTCAGAAGTAATATGACTTTTCGAAATTATGTGCGTATAGATTGACAATTATCGCCTGCTCCGTGCCTCGGAGAGCACGTTAAGCCGTTGGTCCCGGCTGCCATGAACATCTATGGCTGTCGTTATTGGGAAAGTCAGTACCCTCTAATGACACTGGTCTAGCCTTAGGGTATCGTTAGCCTTCGGGTTGCGGCAGTCAGGTGGCAGCCGCTCCGTGTAAAAACTGATATTCAGTCAAATCCGGTTAGACCAGAAAAGCCGACTCCAAGTGACTTGGGAATAATAAAGGCTAAGGGAGAAGGCTAGCGATAGCCTAATGGGAGACCGTCGGACTGGCTAGATCCCAAGGCACGACCCTCTGACTTTTCGAACTTATATGGGTATTAAATAGTTAATAATCGCTAGCTTTAATAGTGAAACAAATCATCGTGAGGAAACCTGCATGTCTGAGAGATCTACATAATGTTCTCAAAGATATGTGGAGTCTGCCAACCCGCACTGGGTCAGCGTGGTAGACTATGGCTTTAACCTTCTTGTAGTGGCGGCTCGTGCCCGGCAGTGGTACAGTTTATATGCAGGGCTTATATTATTACCTAGTATATATTTTATAAAAAAAAATTGTATTAATAATCAAAACAATTAACATTAAGTTGGCCAAGTTTGATTAGTTGAAACAAAAATAACTTAATGTTTTGTAAACACGATTCATCTCGGTTCATAGTCCGAGTTTATCATGTAAATAATTACGTTGTGTTAAAAATAAATGCGTAGTTACTTTTATTTGTTCACGTTTTCACGAAACATCTACACTTATAAAAACAAAAACGCGAAGACATTTAAGAAATCCTAGTATTGTTAAAATGTAAAATTATGTGAAGTTGTTTGAATATTTGTAGCTCAATCTCGATGGATATTGATGATACTTGGCACACAAGTAGGCCATGGCTTCGATTAACAGTAACACTTTATTATTCCGGCAATGTGTTCCTATGGGATTCATACGGCTGAAGCTGGCGCGCTGAAGCGAGTGTATATAATGCCTACCTATATACTCCTGTATACATATATGTTTGCAGTGGTGTATTATACCTGTTATGGTATATGCGTAGGTGCTGTAGTTAAATAATTTTGTTAGAAAATTCTCAATAGCAGCACATACGTTTGTGCCTCGTGGGCAATACACGATATGACGTGGTTCTTATCATGTCTAGTGAAATGTAGGTATTCCATGCCTCTGCTTAATCCTTTTGGAATATATAGACGTGATGATAAGAAACAAGTCTAGGAAGCCACACTATACATTTCTCTGTGTAATCCAACTCGTCATATATACTAATATTATAAAGCTGCAGAGTTTGTTTGGTTGAACACGCTAATCTCAGGAACTACTGAGACGAATCGAAAAATTATTTTAGTGTTGGATAGCCCATTTATCGAGGTAGGCTATAGGCTTTATAACATCACGTAGCGTGACCAATAAGAGCGGAGCATCAATGTAAAATTTTGCAATAACGGGGAAAATTCTCTAAAAAGCAGACGAAGTTGCGCGGGTCAGCTAGTTTTGATGTTACATATTTGTTTTCTAATCAGAGTATTGTAAACAGAACTTAGTAGACCACTGTTGTCAAGATAAGAAGAGATTCATGCCTAAATATTTCCAACCGCAAGCATTGCAGATGAGAGTTTAAGCAGTGTGTTAGATTCTTAGTTTACTTTCTATTTATACTATACTAATAATTATAAATTGATATGTTTGTATGAAGGCGGCAATTTCACAATAGCTGATCATTCTGTTTTTCATCAATAGAATGATACACCATCCTAAAGTAATAGGTATATCTACGCTATACATTTAATAACATACCACGCAAGAAGCCGCAGGAAGCAACTAGATAGTTATGAGCACAGTTGCATTCGAATCGAGTGTTAGCACCACAACACAATACAGAAGCGCATGTGTTGCGTCCTTGACCATGCCATTTATTCGAATATAAATATCATTCGAATGCTGCCGCATCAAGAGCAGCTATGTTTGTAAATGTATTCTAGATTTCTAGCATCGTATTTATTTACCTATTCTACGTCACAATACATAAAACAGCGTCTGAAAGCTAAACGCCGGTATCAGTGATCAGTCACGTAAAGGTCACAGTGTCGGGTGCGCGCGCAGCTGTGACGTCACACCAGACCGCAATATTGACCAACAAGTCGGCATCTCGTCGATACCGCACATCTATGATACTGCAATAACAGAGTTTCGTATCATTATGTGTACGTGTGTGGTGTTTCAATTGGTTTTGATTGTTTTTTATCATTGATTTGTTTCCTGTCATAGGTACTGCGAGATATTTTCGTGTAAATAAAGTGATGTTTAAAAATACGCCCGGATGTATGAAAAAGTATAAAATTAAATAATATAATTGAAGTAAAACAAGTTGTGCGGTGCTTAATATCAGTTGTCTTAAAGTGAAAAATATTTTCTGAAGACGGTACCTACTATTAAGTACCGTCTTTCGTTTTTTTGCGTATTAATCTATCAAGTCTTAGAATACCAAACAAAATTCAAAATCTTTGTGTTTGGCCACCGGTGTGCAGGCGTTTATTCAAACACATCTCATTATTATTAATATTGTTTAGGGAACTTTCTATGGTTTGGATTTCTTTAAGAACATTATAGAGAACTCTCAGATATGCAAGTTTCCTCACTGTGTTGATGTTCCTTTCGTGCAAGCGAGCGTTTGTTAATCATTTAATACGCATATAACTTAGAGAAGTCAGAGATGCGTGCCTCGGGATCGAACTCGATACCTCTGCAACTCCTCTAGAAACGATTGAGTTTAATTTCTACTACGAGTAATATTAGTAAACCTCATAGTTTAAAAATAATAATCATTATTCAAAAGTCTATGTTATTAATGGAATAGCTGACAGATAATAAACGCCAATCATTTAGCGAGCAGATCAAAGGCTTGTTCTATATGAAATACTGTTTTCTCAAACAAACATTTCCAAATAGTTGTGAAGCCCGTCAACAGTCAATATGTCTAGTCGACGAGCAGTTTATTGATAGCATGTACACCAAACTCAATACATAGAGTGATTTTCAATTTCACAGAGTGGAATGTTACTTTAATCTATGAAATTGAAAATCCAGTAGCTAAAGTTCGTATGCGATGGTGAAGTCTCGGGTTCAATTGCCGGATACTCTTACGCTGCCTGTTCCCTTCCTGACCAGAGGGCTGGTCTTTATTTCGGAAAGAATAAGCATTGCCATTCAACGTGGCAATGCTGCCAGTATTCTGGGCACACTACCAGTCGACTGTGATGTAGAGGAATTCTATGACGCCTATTAGAAGGTTTTAGTTTTTCTTGTTCTGTTTTATAATATTTTAGGCATAGGTTACTTTCAAAGAATTGTGTTAATTGATAATATTCTTACAGAAAATTAAACAATATACATATATATTGTATATGCTTTTACGTATAACCATTTTATATTCACGGTTATATATTTTATCAGTGAAAACTTGTATTGGCCTTCACCTTAATATTATTATGTTAATAATGTATTTCTAGCTGTAAGATTTTCAAAAAATTTTAAAATAAAATAAAATAAAAATTAATATATATATATAATATTTTTAAGATTACTGGATCAGACAGTGTTTTGTTGGGTTTTTTTATCAGCAGCACAGAATATGGACGTACCCGATGGACTAGCCTCGCGTCCCTATTACAATATCTGTTCTGTTCTGAGCATCAAGAAAATACGGTCCGTCGTTTTAGTAGCTAATTTTCAACAGTAGTCTTCGCTCGCCTAGAATATATATAGGTAAGCTATAATTAACTGGGAAAAGAGTCCGTTAAGTCCGTGGGTAGAAAAAGGATTGACTTTGTAATAGGTTACTTAGCCTTAGAAGTTATCATAGGTACATATGGGTACACATATGCATATGCTTATCCGGGTAGATTTAGCATGGCAAGATTACCAAAGAAACATTGAAACAACGGACACAAATAACATCTAAATTCAGAGCAAGTATTTGTCGATTACATAATTTTTTGTCCTATGTAGGTATTAGACTCTCACAGTATTCCGTGCACTTTTAGCGGCGATGCGACCTCTTAAATGCACTATTTTTGACTGTCTTGGTGGAGTGCAATGAATGGGATCTAAGGCTCCTGGCTTCGATTGGTGGGTAGGTAGTAGCTTCGAGACACCAGCATTGTTTTTGGAAATGTACCCGGATCAGGACAATTTACTCGCCCTCTTTTTAGTGGGCTAATATATATATATATATAATGGCTATATGTATGTAGAAAGTAATAAACAATAATAACTTATTATTCATAGTGAATTTCAGTATACGTTGCCAAAGATAGCGCATTCGACGAATGGAAAGCATGGCGAGCCTACAGTTATTCAGCGGGCACAGTTCCAATTTCAGATAATAAACAACAATAATATAAAATATAAGACTATTTAAAACTAGCTGTCCACCGTGATTCCGCGTTTAGGATTACTCCTTCGCTTCCTAGGTTCGTAGCGACGGTTATAATATAGCCTATGTTACTTTCGGATAAAGAAGCTTTCTAATGCTAAAAGACTTATTAAAATCGATTCAGTACTTTCAGAGTTTCTTATCAACAAACAAATCTGGCCTCTATAATCCTAACTAATATTATAAATGCGAATGTGAGTTAGTTTGTGAAGCTTTCACGCCTAACTACTCGATCGACCATCATGAAATTTCGCATACACTTTGTCAGGGAAAGAGAAAAGACATAGGGTACATTTAATCCAGCAAAAAGTAATGTTACTAACTTAACCTAAGTTACATTTACGGAAGCGAAGCCGCAAAAAAAATCTAGTATTACTATAGATGTAGATAAAGTCTATCTAGCTTTATGAAGACAAAAGTATAAAAGCGGCTAGGCAGAGGAAGCCTAGCGCTTTAGTTACAGCATAGCACTTGAGATCCAGATGTTGAAGTAACAGGCCTCTTGGAGATTTATAGTCGAAAGTATATATCTTCTACAACAGTATATGCCTCGGAGAGCACGTTAAGCCGTCGGTCCCGGCTGCCATCAACATCTATGGCAGTCGTTATTGGGAAGTCAGTGCCCTCTAATATCCTGACACTGATCTAGCCTTAGGGTATCGTTAGCCTTCGGGTTGCCGAGGTCAGGTGGCAGCCGCTCTGTATAAAAACTGATATCCAGTCAAATCAGTTTAGACCAGAAAAGCCGACCCCAAGTGACTTGGGAATAATAAAGGCAAGGGAGTAGATGATCTTCTACAACAGTAGTTGGTAAGTCAGCAAAATTCCAAATATCGGTGACGTTATCGTCTATCGATAACTAATGAATTGGCACTTTTCAATAACATCGCACTACCATATTTTAGGACGATGACAAAAAATCAACTCATCGTTTTGTATAAAATATTGCGTTCTTTGACGTGACGTGGCCCAAGCGTTATCGAAAGATTTTCTGGCCACTCATAGCTAACAAAATTACTGTCACCATGTAAACAATGAACGGCAATATAAGATGGGAGCAGTAATTTCATACTAACTACAGTTTATTATTGATCAACTAACTAACTAACTCAAAAATAGACGTTACTGTTAATATGACAAGATAGCTGGTAGCTGTTCTGTTTTACAGTTTATTTAATAGCTGTCAATGTCAAGAATTCAAACCCATTGATATAACTTTATTATACGTAAGTATTGCAACTTGGCTTAGTTTTATTAGACCTCGCCACTACTTGGTGTAGACCCCGTGGTGCCATTTTTAGCGGAATAATACTTCCATATTTTACTGTCGTTTACTGATTGTAAATCATATGTGTTTTATGTACGGCCAAAAAAGCAGGCGATATGTGCAATCAATACATATCTGCCTACATCTTCGAAGATATACAATCATAAACCATGTATGTATTTCAAGAGTTAGAACAACCTAGTGTAATGTCCAGATATACGTAATATAACTTATAGCTGCATTAACTTGATGGGATGTGATGGCCCTTTAGTTGATGAATAATGGTCTTGTCAGAGGAAGCGAGGCTAGCTGAGCATATGTCTCAGAACTGCATCGATCGCAGTAGCGTTAAGGGGAGCCGCGAGTGATATTGATTGCCGTCTTACAAGGCAGCCATCAATATCACTTGCTTAAATTACTGCCTTAAATCAATTCGCAACGCTGCGTGCTTTATAATTTCATTTACACTCGGTTCTCGTCTGTAGTGAACTTGTATACAGATTTATTGCCTGCCTGTTTGTGCACGCTAATCTTTACAACAGTTGACCCAATTTCGAAGTAATTTTCTGTCTGAAAAGCTAGCCTTATGTTTTATTTGATCTTCTTGCGTCGCATACAAGCAGTATGCGACGCAAGAAGATTAAATAAAACGTTTTTACTTAAAGGTTCATAATCTCGAACATATGATAAACTCGGTCAACCATACTTAGACGTCTATAAATGCTTCTATATACATCTATAAGGCAGACTCCCAGACACCGCACTAAGAAAAATACCTGACCGGAAACTTCCCCCTCCCCCCTTCCCCCTCCTCTCAAAGCTTTTCCCGACCAGAGTAACATACTTCATGACCAACAGTGTACATGCAATCTCATAGCACTAGACCAAATATCTGGACTATCCCTGTGGTGCAGCGTGTGTGCGACTACTTTGAGGTCCTGGATTCGATTTCTGGGCCGGGCAAATTAATATTGAGGTTTTTGTCAAGAAATTCTTAGACGGCAAGAAGTCTGGAATTGTGCCCGATAAACGGCAATAGTGCTGTTTGCAGGCACAATTCCAGACTTCTTGCCGTCTAAGAAGTTCTTGACAGAAAATCATTCGAGAGAGCGAGCTTCTCTTACGTGGTACTTATACCATAACTGCTCTTATTCTTCAATGTTAGGCGTTAGATAATTGTGTGCTCCTAGTGCAAAATTATGAATAATAGACAATCAGTATAGATAACACAACGATAACTAATTAGTCAGACGAAAACAAAGTAGGAATGATTGAATGCCGCGAAACAAATATCGTGTGCACAGATAACGAAGGTGAACGCGTTATCGTTCGGACTCGCACTCTAGTATCCATCGATAAGGGCTGTATAAATGAGAATAGATGATATGCAATCACCACGGAACAATGCGTTCTATAATTCCGTTAAGCGTGGCAACGAAATGTAGAGAAATTAACTGACTACTGCAAAAGAGAATGCTTTCGTTCTTTTTACGCTTTTTAAAAGACAACTCGGGCGTTGTCCGCTCTAGGAGTAATTCCTGTGTCACGGGGAATTTTACAAACATTCCGACAACGGACAAAAAGAACACACAGACTCGGAACAACAATTTGTAGATCACACCAATTGTTGTCTCATGTTGGGATCGAACCCACAACACTCGGCGTGGCGACAGTCGCGTGGCGACTACTAAAACCACTACGCCATAGCACGTATGTCGAATTCTATAGCATTTCGTGAGAGATAGACCTGATATCCTATTGGAAAGATAGTTACATTGTCACGCAGAGGTAGGTTTCATCCCTCAGCACGCTCCTCTTGGTTTCGTATTTATAAGATTAACGCCTAATTTAAAGACGAAAAACGCATATAATCGAGGCTATTAGAATTTAGAAGTCTTTCTTGTTGTAAGATGGCAAGAAAACCTAAGATCGTCATGCCTGGTGGTAAACGGTAGCCGTAGTTTATGGATGTTTACGATATCAGGAATACTAGCACACTGCCAACTCTGCGATTGAGGAAACTTCGTCTTCCATTGCCTGATTCCTTAAAGAAAACTCCAAAAACAAGTTTGTATATCATATATCGATATAAACTACTAGATTTTGCCCGCGGCTACGCTTGCTTAAATGTAGGTTAGGTTAACAGTACTTTCTTCTGGAAAAAAAGGTACCCCATGTCAACTGACAACGTGTATGTAAAATTTCACAATGATCGGTCGAGTAGTTAAGGCGTGAAAGCGTAACAAACAAACACACATTCGCATTTATAATATTAGTTAGGATTACGGTAGTAAATCCCAAATTCTATCTAAGTAGGTACACACCTGGTGTTAACATTCTCCATACAATAATATATTAGTTTACCGTTTGTTTCTTTGTTTCTATAGTCAGTAGTATAAAAGTAATTCGCAATAACCAACATCAATTCCGCATTACATATGTATAAGGCCCTGCGACAAGCCACATGGCGTGATCTAGTACGATCTGTGGACTGTGAGGCAGACTGGAATGCATTGGCATTAGGCCAGCGTGCCGGCCAAATCGGGATATTTACAATAGTGCTTAGCGTCGCGGCGGACGGTGAACTTAGTCTGTCTTTTAGATCATTCTGATTAATCACCAAACATGGTGATATCAGTGTTTATACACGGAGACTCATCAGCTTTTACGAATTAGCTTTCCTATGATATAGAACAGTTATTTTGTTATTTTAAAAAAGACATTTGCAGCGTTATATATTATTCCTGTGTCGCGGAGATCTTTACAAAAATTCAAACAACGGACACAAAGAACACCCAGACTCGAAACAATCATCTATGGATCACACAAATGAATATTTGTCCCGTGTGGGGCGAAACTCGAACCCACAACATTCGTTGCAATGTAGATTGCGAGGCAACGTCTAGAACGACTACACCATCCGCCACAAGTAGTTCTTAAACGGTGGTCCACGGACCATTGGTGGCCTCTAAACGAAAAATTATAAATTATATAATATTTTTGCTTTCGAATAATTATATGTGTATTATTTATAAAGAAAACTAAATAATACTACCTAATATTATAAATGCTAATGTGAGTTTGTTTGTTTCACTTTCACGCCTTAACTACTTGACCGATCATCATGAAATTTTGCACACAAGTTATCAATGGTACAGAAAAGGATATAGTTCCTTTTATCCAGAAAAAGTACTGTTACTAAAGAACAAAATATTTTTTAAACAAGTCTACTCTAAAGCGAGCGAAGCCGCAGGCGAAAACTAGTAACTTATATTACCATCAGATAATTAGAGTAACAAATAGTCCTTCATCACTCAAAGGTTAAAATCCACTGATATAGAAGTTCCCGATAAAAAAAGGCTGAGACTATAACCTTTGACCTCAAGGTCACGTGATACCATCTTTCAACTCAAGAACCGTAAGTGCTAGAGACTGGCGGTCAACGCCATTCGACTCAGCATAGTCGATATACCCCCGAAATAACTATGACCTTTGACCTCTGACCTCAAGGTCACGTGATACCATTTTATCGAACTCTAAGATTTACGGCAATTCATGGCCGTTTCTCACTTGTTAAAGATCTATAATTAAGAAGCTGTGCTTTAAGCAGTGGGATGTAAGGATCTGTCCAGCTACTCTCTTGCGCAATAAGAGTCGCTATACTGATTCGACTTTGGCAGGGTCCACAACTAGTCTATATTGAATTAGAGCAGTAGGTGCTGCATATAATGCAACTTTATAAAGTTCATTTTTTCTGCGGCTTCGTTCGCGTACGACTGCGAGTATATAAGTGAGTAAAATCAACACGTTTTGTTTAATACAAATATAAAATATACATTTACCATAACAATGAATGTGTTTACAATTAGTCCGTGTAAAAAACTTATAATAAATAATATTTTCGCCTGCAACATTACGTAAATTTGCAGTGTTACGTGTTACGAGATTTTTAGATTATAACAGTAGAAATCTATCCTATTTTACAGCTTAAACGAAACATAAATAGTTATATTACAATTTGTCCGTCCCAAATATTTAAGTTATTGGTTGACAATAAAGATACATATTTATCAAAAAAGCACTTCAAACCCTTCATACAATTTGAATATGCGCTGCTCGAGTTCTGTCATTATCTGTCTTACGCTCGGCGTAGTCTTAAATGTACGTTAGGTTATGTTAGTAACAGTAAATTTTTCTAGATTAAAGGTACCCTATGTCCTATTATGTTCCCCTGACAACGTGTTTGCAAAAATTCATGATGATTCGTCTAGTATTTAACGCAGAAAAGCGTGAAAACAAACAAACAAACTCAAATTTGCATTTATAATATTAGTTAGGATACGAGATGCTGTCGGCCTCGGTAGCGTAGTGGTTAGTGTAACCGACTGCCACGCCTGAGGTCGCGGGTTCGATTCCCGCACAAGTCAAACATTTGTGTGCATGAACATGGATGTTTGTCTTGGTCTGGGTGTTTCTATGTATAATATGTATGTATTTACAAAAAAAAAAAAAAAAAAAAGTATATATGTATGTTTATCCATTGTCTAGTATCCATAGTACAAGCTCTGCTTAGTTTGGGCTAGATGGTGTTGTGTGTATGTGATAGAATATTAGAATAGAATATTAATATTATATTAGATAAACGTTTTACGGACCTGTCAACCTTTTCTATGTTTTATTTTCTAGCTGAATCCTTGAGAATTCGATCAATGTTTTTATAGTACCTATTACCCATAGTAAGACAAGGCTTAGCCTTCGCCTTAGGGTATCGTTAGCCTTCGGGTTGCGGAGGTCAGGCGGCAGCCGATTCGTGTAAAAACTGATATCCAGACAAATCCGGTTAGACCAGGAAAAAAGCCGAAGTGACTTAAAGGCTAGAGAGAAGAAGACCCATAGAAAGAAGGAATTGGTTTCTGTAGAAGAAAATTCTTTGATAGATATGTTTTTTTATTGCAATTATTATCTAACTCTTGCAAAGATTGCGCTAATGCGACGTAGATTAAACGAACTGCATAGTTATGCCACAAGCGCGACTACTATAATAGTTTAAGTAAAACTTGTTACCAGTAGTTCTCTTGTTTTGTAGTGCTTCCTTACTATGTTAGTTTTAAATATGAGCTGCTTCGCTTATGTTAATTACCTGAAACAATACAAAAAGTTAATTATTATAAGGAAAAACTGAAAATTATGTCATGAACACAACCCAGAATTATCCATATAATATTGAAATTGAACTACTATATACGGATTTTATCGCGTTGTTTATTTGACACTTTATTACATAATTTTGAAAACTGTTACACTACTACTACTATTAAACTTTACTAATTTTTAAGCTAATTGAATTATTATTAAAACTATTTAGATTTAATTTAATTTTACACTTTCCCCGACGTTTCGTTTGCTTTTCAGCAGCCATGGTCACGGGGAGACGGGGAATTAGCTTAAAAATTAGTAGTTTAATAGTAGTAGTAGTGTAAGAATTTTCAAAATTATGTAATAAAGTGTCAAATAAACAACGCGATAAAATCCGTATATAGCAGTTTAATTTCAATGAATAATATTCGCGTAAACAGAAGACAATATTATATACATATAATATTTACAAAGGCTCGTAGTTAATCTTTCTTATCTAATCTGTTAATGACGTGCAATTATTATGCGCGACTAATGCCGGGTACAGGCCTAGTGAACAAAGGCAACCTGAGACAAGAACACAAATAACAACATACGTCTAAATACGAACGAACAAGCAAACGCAATTGATGGATTATATTTGTCAAAGTCGTACAGCATTTATTAATTTAGGTCACAAAGTAACACTTAAAAACGCACATGAAAGATTACTATTTACTAAACCTGAAGTCCGGCTCGACCGGGGAAGGACGGGTAGTCCTCTCACAGAATATCGACGTGAAATAGCAATATTCCTACTGTTGTGTTTCGTTCGGTGAGTGAGAAAACCGGAGGCCCATCCACCCCCTTTCTCCCTTCACGCTCCTTCTCATTCCCACTTCCTTTCCTAGAGGGTTGGCAACGCGCAAATGATGCCTCTGCGTCAGAGCGTCTATAGGCTACGGTGACCACTTACCATCAGGTGGGCCGTATGCTTGTTTGCCAACATAGTTGTATAAAAAAAAGTTATTCATATCTGTTGTGGATGTGTGTACGAATTAACGTTCTGTACTTATTGATAAAGCATTGTTTAGTCTATATTCGACATAAGCAACAATCGAAAACTATGTGATGTCAACTAATAAAATAAAATCCTATTCATTGCAATTACCACTCACCCTTAATTAACGACTATTTATCTATACTAATATTATAAAGAGGAACGATTGGATTCTTCGTTTTGTTGCTTGTAAGGATTTAACATAAAAACTACTCAACCGATTTTAAAACTTCTTTCACCTTATAAAGCTATATTATCACCGAGTAACATAGGCTATATATTATTTAAAAAACTACTGTTACTAACATAACCAAACCTACTTTTACGCGAGCGAAGCCGCGGGCAAAAGTTAGTTAGATATATAGGTATGGCGTAAAGTAGCATTTAAACATCAAGTCAAAGTCAAAGTCAAAAATCATTTATTCATTTCGTTCACAAAGTAACACTTATGAACGTCAAAATATATAGGTTAGTGAGTTCAGTCAACCTGATTCATATAATTACATCACAGACTTTATCAAACTGATATAATTAAACGATAACAAATCATCGTATTACGAAATAAATCTTGTCTAAGCTAACAAAGAACCCGCATTAAATGCTCACTTCATTTATAGACAGCTCATAATAAGACGTAGGAACAAAATAACATAATCGTAGACGTAATTATGTTTTATTTGCACAAGTGCGCGGCCTTACGTAAACTACGTTTAATTTACATTAGTATTGAATATATCTATCATATTCATACGTATCCTTCGACAAACCACTTAGATAGTTATTATGAAAATAATGTATTATTATATGATAATTTGTTTAAACTGAGTCTTGCTGTGTACTTTTATATTGTGTAACAAGAATGTCGTATATAAGGGTTGTGGTGTACTTATGATTTATAACCTTGTCAGCCGAAATGCCTTTTATAACATGCTGCATAATGGTGTTTGCAATGACTTAGCAAATTCTGGGCTTATACAAACACAAGCGCTTAAGGATATAAGTTTTGTATAATGCTAAAATAGGGCTACGATATTTGGCAGGATACAGCAATAGCAACTGAATTATAGTGTAACGTGACGTCTCGTTAGTGATCTGAAATGCTCGGTGGTATTGTTTTTTTAATATTGCCTTGTCTTGCCTATATTTGTCTATATAAACTGAGACTTATGACTCATAGATGTATTTGGATGGAACAGCCGGTGCCGTTGTCATTCATACGGTACGGGAACGAATGACTGAATCGTCCAAGGAAGAACTTTTATATAAAATCGGCGTAAAAGTAAAAAACTGTATGGGTGATATGAGTAAGTAAGAGTTCCGGAGTCTCATATATCTATCTCTTCTATTACTTCCTTTCATCCCGCCTTTGATTTATTATGCGAAGGCTCTCTGATGCGCGACTATCATTTCTAGTAGTGCGACCAAAGGCTTCGCCAGCAGTGTATCTTTAGAGGAGCCGTATGTCTAACAGAATAAATAAAACTTGTCTGAAGAAAGAAATTTTTTGGTTAGAATGAAGGTATACATGTACTGAACAAACTTGACACACTAGCTTCAGGCTATTAGACAAACGAATCATTAAGGACGTTAAGAACTGGACCTGTAATAAAGACACAGGGACACTTCCAAGTCGCAAGTCGCATAAAACACAGACATCAGACTAAACTTCGTAATTTGAAGAGAAACCAAAAAAGTTAAACGTCTTTGTGTTTATGAAGGTTGTTCGAGACGTTGCTATTTATAGACTAATTTCATGTCTGGCGTTCTTTGATGGAAAACTTGGTTCTTAATTACTTACAGTTTGAGTAAAATTATTCGTCTGAAGAAATTTTACATCTATTGCGTTATATAATAAAAAATTCCAAAGAAATTTATGATCCAATTTACAGCAAGGTTAATAATAACGTATATTTTCTTAAAATAATTTTATTCAATCTAACTATTTCAGACATTATTCTTAAACATCTTTAAGTGCTTAACTAGATTTCGGCTGTGGGCACATCAGTATATTCTAATTATACACTATGAATAAGTTCTGCTATATAAGGAACATGATATAACATTAAATCGTATTGATGTCAACTTTTGGCGATTGAAAAGAGTTGCCATGAGTTTCGTGCCTACTTCTTCTCATGAAAGCTCTATTCCTCGAAAAGGCATTTTCCAATGCAAAATTTTTATTTCCTTCTATTTTTAATTTTATTTTTTATTAATATAATAGTGAATTGACTTGTCCAAGAATTGTTTGCACATTTTTATGGAAATAAAGATTTCTGACTTTGACTTTGACTATGTCATAATGACGCCTAGAATCTGTAGTGTTTAAAAAGTGCCCGCTTTTTACCCTTAGAACATTTCTTTAGAGCAGAGTTTCCCAGACTCTTTATTCTCATAGACCACTTTCAAAATTTAGCAGGTTCTGGTGGACCCCTTGCAGCTACATTTCAAATAATTCGATGAAATGTCTACGGGCTGAGCATTTTTTTTATACCATGGTAGGCAGGCTGCTTTTTTTGTAATTCTCTACCGAAAAATCGGTAGGTTCGAGACCACTGGTACTGACTTACTGAATATGGAATATGCAAGTTTTTACAAGTAACAGTCGCTGGGCTTCTTCAAATAATAGAAATTTTCGTGGATCCCCATTTTTTTGTCACGCTAACGTAGACCCCCGTAGAGTCTACCGTGGACCCCTGTGAGTCCACCTAGACCACTTTGGGAATTAATGCTTTAGAGAGTTTTTTAAAGTAATTTGCCTACATAAAGCCATAATCATTCAAGCCTTACCCTAAGTATATCGACGATGAAGCACTAGGATGCCCTATTCAACCATTTATTTGTCGTCATCACAGGATTGACGCTCTTTCTCAGTTCAGAATTATGTTCTTGCACACAATCCATTGATCGTTTCGTCTATTACACAGGACTTAAAAACATATCCGGCGAAAAGTGAGTTACATACCCAGAGTTTATGTTTGAAGTCATCTGAATACAATCAGTACTATTGACCCTAGCAACCAATTCGTCCTTCAAACAGCATAACCTTCATAGTATCAAGTAAATTAATAGTTGGCAGTTCTTTTAGCAAAGATAACAAGAGACAGTGTAAGTAGGTATGTAATTGAAGTTCATGCAAGTCAATGTAATCGATACGGGAATGCACGTTATCGCCGGTGAGCGTGTGAGCGTTGAACGACCGACTGTTGACCCAGATTGGACTCGCTCCATAATCAATATCACAAATATTGTATAATACACGTAATTGAAAGGAAAAGTAAACAGCATTGAAAATATGTCGGCAAAAAATTCATGGCCGAAACGAAAGGGTGATTTCCGAGAACAGTGGAATGCGTCATAAAAGCGTGTATGCAGGTATGAAAGTTTTATGAATCGATTCGATTTCGACTGTCGCTTGAAACAAAATTCAGTGCTATTCCATAAAAATTTATTCTAAGACTGTGTTTAGTGTTCGTCGCCTGAGAGTTTGTAAAGCTTACTGTAACAGAGATATTACCCCTAGCTCAGGAATCGTCTTTTTATCTTATCTTTGTCTCTTCATATCTATGTAAGATTAACGAATGGCAAATTCGTAATTAGAAATAAAATTACAAAGAATTTAGACATACTTTTGTATTCTATGTATGTATCTTTAAAAGAGAAATACTTATTATTAGATATTTAAGGGTAACTTTTCTGATCAAATTTATGTATTAAGTGACTAGCCATGGCCTAATACGAAGTTGCGAAGCACCTTTGATAAATGAATCTGTCGACTGAAATTTTATATCATACACAAAAGTAATTGTATTAACTTTATACATTTTAAGACTTTTACAGTCATATTCCTGTTTAAAAAAAGAAACGGTTATATCGAAAGTTGGATATTCGCCAAATGAGAAGGGCACTCATTAAAAGTTCTAGAATGTACAATTATTACCCTACATTCCGTAAAGTACCCTCTTATGAGGCGTTTCATTAAATGTCGCCGGCGATAAAATTAGACTTCATGTTCCAGGCTTAAAGGTCAGGGTTCGTGTGGAACCCGCCAATCGGGGATACAGGCGATCGTGACGTAATATTGACTTCTAATTTTGTTGTCGGACTGTTCGACCTTTATTAACGAAGAAATATTTTAGTAGAAGAAATAGTTTAAGTTTAGTAATTTACCGTTTTATAAAAAACTATAAGGAACACTCAGTACATCGCGAGGAGCTCAGTTGATATACAATATATATCTATACATATAGAGTATATATTTGACCCACATATCTACTTGTTCTGTGACGCACTGATGTAATCAAACCCATGTATACAAGTTGCCCATACAATAGCAGGGTGGTCATTAAGCCATTCGTTTAAATCTGTGTACTTTATCTCGCTGATCACGTCACAAACTTTAAATAATTTCCATAAATCGATATACCATTATGGACATAGAGGCATGTCAAACAATATTAGTTGACGAACTATTTGCACTTTATTGATTGTTCTATTAATATAATAGCGAAGAATTGACATACAGTAGATAACTGCGTAGTAGTATTCAAGTAGCCTTTCTAAAGCTACTTCATTTTCTCTTGAAATTGACAGGTGATTGAAAGCGAATGCGTTCTAAGACATTTACGTGGACGTATTGGGCTGAAACTCGAAACCCTTTAAAAATCCGTTTAAAGGTAGACCAGTGATTGTGTACCAAACACCCAAATAGATATTTACAAACTTGCCTTTATAACATTAACAGGATATTTAAGCGATTTATTGGTATTTTACTATGGCAGACTATATAGTCTGCTAGTGATCAGTCTATACAGTCTACATTTCAGATTAGCTAGATTGTGGTTCTAGGCAAATAAATTAATGAAACTGACGCGTGACGCAGCCGAGATACACGTGCCTGTCTGCCATGTCTTTTCACGTCAAGCTATGAGCGCGAAGAGGTTAATAGAAGATATATTAAGAACGCGTTACTTGCGTTGTTTTTAAGAAGATTCTTCCGTAGCGCCGAAAACCACTAATTTTAAGGATAGTATTAATAAACTAATTAACTAAAAAGTGTCCACTAATTTTAAGGATAGTAGTAAAATTTATACTTTGTGGCGTCCTTCCGATGAAAGGTGCTGTTTCTGAATTATATATTAGATAATTTTCATGTACTATCGGCAAACCGCAACCTGTAATCCTTTTTGGGTCTACCAGTAGCACCACCGGTAGAACCACGGGTAAGAAGGGTACTTTCTGTTTACAATTGTATCGTTCAAGGATTAATTCTATACCTCATGAAAACGGAAATAAACGCGATAGTGCTTATTTACGTACCTACCTATTTGGAACGCAAGCCAAAAGGTACACAAATATCGTAATCTAGCATGATCGCGTGAATTCCCGTTTATATTATTACATAAACCATGCAACGCCAAAATATAATACGGTACGGAACGCACACCGAAATAGTTTAAAGGTTATATAAACATTGATCCTCTTACTGAATGTTGCCAATACCTTAATTATACATTTATATTATATACTTTGATATCTTCGCAGAGCATATAAGTCAAGCATGTTTGAGGAAATAATTTAACTATAATCTTTTTCTGATCCCGCTGATCAGAGCATGATTATAGTTAAATTATATGCTCTGCGAAGATATCAAGTATATCCTTGTAAGACACAAGGGCTTGACACACTCCGTCCCTCGTTGATTTTATCATAAACTAAACTTATGTTATCTATAAAAATAAAAGACGAAAGTAAAACAGAATACGCCTGGTTTTAAGTCGACGAAAACACTATAATGACATACACAGTACACACGAATCTTCCTCGCTTATAGGACGGCAATGTATTCGAAACTAGTTTATTCTAGCAGCTTTGCCCGCGTGCAAACGTACAGGGATAAAAGTAAACCATGGTTTATCTGTGCGCCTGGTCTCAACCACAACCATTCAACGGAATACGCGGGCATGCGTAACAATGGCTACGAGCCCGTAGGCCCTTTGACTTTCGCCCCTTTCATTAAGTCGACGGAGCCCCGCTTTGCGAGGCTCCTATTTTTGGGTGGATTTAAGAAACCTAATAAATACCAACTAGGGGGCGAACGTTGAGGGGTAACTGTAACAATTACAAAAACATCTTAACCTTTCACATATTTTATAGTGTAAGTAAGTAGGATATCAATAAAATTGTCAATACAAAACCGTGTGCGCCTAGCTAGCTAAGCGTACCGTTATATTTTATGTTCAATCGTCGTGATGAAGAAACGGCTGTTTCTTTTGCCAATTATATCGTGTGCTAGTTTACGTCCGCCTAGTTCACCAAGGTGGACTATGTTAATGTTCTCGATGACGAGTGAACCCCACCAAGATTTCACACGTTTTCGGAAACATTATGTAGAACTTTCAGTCAAGCAGTTTTTCTCACGATGTTTTTCTTAAAGCAAGCAATAATACGCACAAAACTGTAAAGGCATAGATGAATTGCTATGCGTTCGAACTCGAGACCTCTTCGAGACAAACCAACGATCTTCCACTATGCTATAACTATTGTTTGTTTTGTATATTGTGTAGCAGTAATTATATACATTCATAAAATTACTCCATTGCTACGATTCCTATCTATTTATCTTATCTTACTTCGTTCACACTCATGAAAGACAGAAATGCCGGTATTAATTATATTGTATTGAACAATATTTTACACCTGGTCCGACAGTATCTGTCTTCGATTAGATCACCAATTAATTACGATAACAGTAGTTGTTGGCGCGATAATTGAAAATATTGGATTTATACTAAGAGATATATATTAATGCATGTCATCACAATATCTCACACAAAAGCAATAAGAAAAATGTTCTCTTTTACTTTTTAAATACGTACATCGAAACACGGATGTAAATCCTCAATGAGCTGAATTAGTTAGTACCTACTCTTTAGTGCAGCATTTTACGGAATATACAAAAAAAAGAAGCTGGTCTCTAATGGGTGTAACAATAGTTTGTTACACACATAATAATGGACCAGCTTCGTTTTTTTAAGCCCACACTACAAGTAGCAGTCGAGCCTCTTCACGCATGTACCTACAGACCTCTTTTAAAAATTAATAGGAGTAGAAACAAAAATAACAATACATTTTTCGCTAGTATTCTGAGGTTGTTATCATAAAAAAGTTATTATCCCGTTTCACTAATGGAATAAACGAAATCGCAAAGAAACTCTATTTCCAAATTGGCGAGACTCATTACATTAACATTACATTAACTTTTATTAGTTTTTCTGTACTGATGATTTAATATTCATGAGAAAAAGAAAATGTCCATCTTGTGTTGGATATTGGTATACTTTTATTAATCATTGTTATAAAATTTTAATTACCCCACTTCGCCGTGGATCAGTCTGATATCTTAATTTGCCGTTCCGAACTTTGGGACACAGAGTAAGTAAATAAAGCACTTTATCTGGCAATGTAACGTTGTGTAAAATTTCAAGCCGATAATATTGACTATGTTCCTGACTTATAATAGTATCCGTCCTGTTTAAAAACTGTCTTACTGCTGGGCACGGATCTCTTATCAGTATGAGAAGGGTTAAGCCATAGTCCACCACGCTTGCCTAGTGCGGGTTAGCACACTTCACATATCTTGGAGAACATTAGGTATAGGGAACTCATATACATGCAGATTTCCTCATGATGTTTTGCTTCACCGTTAACGCGTGTGATACTAGACCATTTAAGGCATACATAACTTCGAAAATTCAAGAGGTGGGTCACTTGGGATTGAAATCGAGACCTCTGCATAGCAGTTCTTTGGGCTTTCCACTAAGCTATATATTAAAAGTTGACGACACAAAAATACAAAAGCAGAGTTTTATTTAAATACATTTCTTGTAAAATGCTCGTCAGTTTAATTTAGGTAGAAACATTTTTGCTAGAGCTTGTAAGAGCTGTTTTGTATATTTCTGACTACCAGACTAATAGCAAAAAGCAATCTAGCCATAGTTTGTTCACTCATGTTTTAACGTTATATCGAGGTCGACTTAATTAAACTTAATGTATGTTCTTTTATGCACCTAGATTAATAATTGTTTTAATATCGTACAACAGCGAACACGCCAGTTTCTGACATACTATTTTGTTGTGTACCTACGTTTTGATTAGTACATGAGTAATATAATATATCATACAAATTTAAATGATTGTTAAAATAAACAATACAATGTATGTTTGAATTGTCGGCAATATTAGTATATGTTAATTTAAATACGGGTGCTCTGAAATGCGTAGCTAAAGACTAATGCTTGAAGTACTGAAGGATTGAATTATTCTATACAACACCAAGAACAAGCTGTAAAGGTGAGTCTTTTAATCGAGATTTGCATTGACTTAACCGCTATTCGCAAAAAAATTAAGCTTCCCTTGAGCAATAGTGGAAGGCGATAGAGCTTGCAGACCGGTTTACCTCATAGGTCGTCACCTATGAGGTAAACCATCTACATAGATCAACTAAGCAGCGGTGTTTGGTTTCTTGTGTTAGTGTTCCAGGATAGCGTTTTACATGGATAGATTATATATAATCTGAAAATATATATATTTTACGATATATCTATCGTTGTGGTATACGTGTCGCCTTACAAACATTCAAACAACGGACACAAGAACACCCAGACTTCAAACAACTATTTGCGGAACACACATTTTTTGGGGATCGTGGATCAATCCCGCAACACTCTGGATAGTGGCGAAACGACCAATTAAATCACTACGCCACAAGTTCATGTAATATTGCAAACAATGTATGAACTAAACGAAACCGCGTGCAAAATCATTAAACAATCGGTAGTTAGTAACTTTCCGTCTCGCTATAAAAAACGTTGTCATTGTCATTTAAATAATTATTTACTTTGACTAGGTTGTATTATATATACAATATCATACGAGTTGTCGATTGTGTACATCATAATATATAATAACATCGAGTTATGAATCGCTATCTTTGGACGGTTAGGGTTACTAACCGTATTATAAAAACGTAATATTATACTAAGTATATAGGTAAACAGTAATCTTATTATTTTACTGTCTCCATAGCCAGGGTCAAATTGATAAACAGTTTTGAAATAGAAAATTGCTTTTACCATTACTTAAATCACTAAGTAATGGGCTATGTAGTTATTTTCTAATAATCGTATTTAAATTAACGATAATCTGTATATTTTTGTATTAATATTAAAATCCCATTCATCGATTAATCCCAAAATCTGTATTAGTACCTGGGATTTAGACATTGGGTTATTTGATACAACTTTTATGCGAATGTGAGTTTATTTGTTTGTTACGCTTCTACGTCTTAACTACTCGACCAATCATCATGAATTTTGGCATACACGTTGTCAGGGGCACATAAAAGGAGGACGAGGTATCTTTCATCTAATAAAAAGTACTGTTCCCGATGGATATAATATTTATTGGCAAATCGAATGGCACTTGTCGATGAAGCAATCGCCATTCTTCTGTACACGCTGCTTTACTTCTTTATTGGACACAACTACGTGAACAAATGTCAAAAGCGCCGTAAATTAAAAGAAATCGTCATTATCATCATTATATTTATTGTCTCTTGAGGGTCTAAGTGCATTTCAGTCTCGGAACAAACATCTATGGTCCACGTAAATCTCTAGATTGTCAAGTGAACGTATAGGTCTTCATAAAATTCCAAGTCGTAGGCATTGTCAGCTCAACACACAAAACTCATCTCCTAGTTTTGCCACCATCGATTTATCGCTACGGATTAATGCCAAGTGCCTATCTTCAAGAAACGATTCGTTTTACCTACAGACAGACAATTAATGTTAGTTTGGCATATTTTATGGAACATATGTCAAAGTTTAACTGTCCGTAGCTAACACGAGTTGTTTTTTGATAGAGGAACCAGGGGTAAGATAATCGACTAAAGCACGGCTAGCATCGGTACAATTAAGACTGTGCCGAGCGAAATGTGCCAAAACAGGCAGTCACTGTTAAGTGAATAAAATCAACACTTTTTGTTTAATACAAATATAAAATATACATTTACCATAAAAATCAATGTGTTTACAATTACACCATGTAAAAAACTTAAAAAAATTATTATTTTCGCCTACAAAATTACGTAAATTTGTACAAAAAATGCAAAAACGTAAGCTCGTGTTACATGATTTTAAGATTATAACAGTAGAAATCTATCATATTTCACAGCTTAAACGAAACATAAATAGTTATATTACAATTTGTCCGTCCCAAATATTCAAGTTATTGGTTGACAATAAAGATACATATTTATCAAAAAAGCATTTCTCAAATTCTCCATACAATTTTACTATGGCGGCCGCGCGCCGATTTGAATAAGCGCCGCACGAGCTCTGTCATTATCTGTTACGCTCGGCGCAGTCTTAAATATAATGTGGCAGCCCTCAACGATACTTACGGATCAAGTGATCATATTGTTATGTATTATCTTATCACAAGTATTGTACAAACTACAAACTTCCTACATGACATTACAAATATTTTGCGATCAATTGATAACGGTCAATTATCTTGTCTATATTAATTGACAGATCACCCGGTATACATGTGCAAGTCTTTGACTTTCTTTGTTAAATAAAAATATAATATTCTCGGCACTAAAATACATGTCCTCCCTATAGTTTTAAAATAAAGGTCTGCAATCCATATTATTTTATACTTGATCTTCAATTTTATTATTGAGTTTATTATAGCATACAGAAAGCACGCTAATGCTAGATCAAATGTAATATATATTGTCTTACGTTTACGCGAATATTATTCATTAAAATCTAAATACTTTTTTTTAATATAGGATTCATATATAAAAGTGATAAACAACGCGATGAAATCCGTTGAAAGCAGTTTAATTTCAATAGATCGAATCATCGAATGTAATAAAGAAGACTGCACGGATGGCGTAGTCTGTTAAGTGGTGGCCTCGCCACTGCTATTGCGCCAAGTGTTATGGGTTCGAATCCCACACCAGACAAATCTTTAAGAACCACAAATGGTTGTTCCGAGTCTGGGTGTTCTTTGTGTCCGTTGTTTAGATGTTTGTAAAGTCCCCCGCGACACGGGGTATATTTTTAAGGCGGACGAAGTACTTTTAAAAAAAAAGGAAGGCTGGACTTTTTGGTCAAAAACAATTCAACATTCAAAATAAATTTCTTTATGTTAGGCTACAAGGTAAAACTTATGAATGTCAAAGTTACACTAAATATTTTTCTGTGAATTTACATTTACTGCCACGTTCAGCAAACCAAGGGTGTACGGCTCATGAGAAAAACGGGCAAGAAACTCACGGCCACTCTTTTTAATCGCCAAGTTTTTCGTTTACAAATCATAACAGCTGTAAGGTGTTGCAACCATTTCACCATGAACTACTACTGACATACTCAAGCATTTAATAAAATTTGATGGTAGCCTCTAAAGCAATATAGTATGGTAAATAGGAGCATCCACTTACATGTACATAAATAAAACCAAGACAAGGCATGATTGTAGTCCGTAGTTTAACCTACTGTTTAAATAAAATTGTAGTAAGTAAATTATCGAATTCCACGAAACCAAGGTCGACCAGTCACCATAAGTAGTACCCGTTCACGAGTACGACGCATGGGCCAGCCATCGCCCCATTCGCCATATTGAAGGGAAGGGTCATATAAGAACGTACCGCTACATCTACATAATATTAGATGTGCCGTTTATATTTGGACTTATAAGAAGGTACCACCACATATTAGATGTGCAGTTTATACATTTACTCAAACGTAAAGAGCGATCGGTGAGCATTATAGTTTTCCTTATATTCAGATGATGCATTACAATACATATGCACTCGAATGCGTCAGATATACATTTGTGATATGTACATTTGAATACCCTAATTAATATTATCGCGGTTTATGTTGTCCTATTAAGAGTAGAATAATTATTTTATTTATTTTTTGACAGTCCTTCATAACTCAATAACATATTCTTTTTTTGGCTTCCAATAGTTCTTGTAGTAATTTTGAAGTTATCTACAATTGCTATATACATACATAGGTAAACTCGGTAGGATGTAGTAGAATATTTTAGTTTCTTAATATCTTAACACTACAAAAACTCAACGTCCAAAATGTCATATTATAGTACTTTCAAATCTGTGTTTCGATGTTACTTATATAGAACCTATTGTTCATACTTGTTGCCCAGTTACATTTTAATGCATCTTTGCCAGTTTCTCTTTATATTGTTCATTAGAAGGTCTCTGATTTAGTTGATTAACAGAAATCTGGTTATAATAGGTACCTACATCTATTGAATTTTCCTTTACTTTTGAGAGAATTGGTAAATTGGGGAGATTGGGGTGACACGAGCGTCATAATTCAGAAATTAGTAGGCAATAAACATACAAACAGTAAAACCAAGATAAATACAAAGATTAAAGTTGCAATTTAAGCAGACAATTTCAAGATAATGGAAATAAAAACCAAATAAAGATAGTGGAATCCCCCATGCGGTTCTCGCGTGGTGGCTATGTGGACTTCTTATCTACCTATGATGATGTATTTAAAACGATAATCGTATCGATATTATTTTATTGAGATATACAGGTCTTTAATATCCTACCTTAAATATTTAATATGCGAATATGAGTTCGTTTGTTTGTTACGCTTTCACGCCTTAACTACTCTACCGATCATCATGAAATTTCGTCACGTTGTCAGGAATACAGAAAAGGACATAGGGTACCTTTCTTCTCTTTTTCTTCATAGGGATAGAAAATGACATTACCTACATTTACGCGAGCAGAGTCGCGGGCAAAATCTAGTAGTTATGTACAGTTTTATTATAGACGAATACCGATTGTGTTCTATTGACTTTACATATACAGGATGTCCGGTAGTTAATGGATAACCTTGAAATGTGTTACAGTAGAACTGACGGCCGTTCAGAAAAAATCTCTATCCTAACTACTATCCTACCTGAGATATATTTTTTTTAATTACTGTATTTAACTGTCTTGTACACTACGACCATAAATGAATTAATTTCATCACTTTTTTGTTGTTTCATTATTAAACACTAATTATGCTAATAGATAATTAGATAGACAGTCTAAGTATGACTAGCAAATGCATAATATTTTCTTCTGTTTACGCGAATGTTATTCATTGAAATTAAACTACTATATATGCACTTTTTTTTCATATATTTTTCTGAACGGCCTTCATTTCTACTATAAGACATTTCAAGGTTATCCATTGATTACTGGACACCCTGTATACACATACAAGTAGAAGGTATAGATTAAATTACTAAGAGCCTTGATAAGGTTCGTACCACACGCGCGGCGCTACAACGGCGTCATGGCATGCTCCGCTCTCGTGCTTACCTAAGTACCGATTAGTGATCTTGATACCGATTAAACCTAATGTCGGTGACCCGTATAACATCTTTGGTTATAGGTCGGTATTTCATTTTAATTTTAATTTGTTATACCTAAATCTATACTAATATTATATAAAGCTGAAGAATTTGCTTGGTTAAACATGCTAATCTCAGGAATTACTGGTTTGAATTGAAATAATGTTTTAGTATTGGATAGACCATCTATCGAGGAAGGCGATAAGCTATATAACGTTACGCTACGGCCAATAGGAGCTAAGCATCAATGAAAAATGTTGCAAAAACGGGGTGAATTCTCTCATGTGACGCAGATGTAGTTGTGCGAATCAGCTAGAAACACGATAAAATTAAAAAAATACCGACACAATAGTCAGTTAGTTAGTTGGACGTGTGTTATTCGCACTTAGCCCCACAATTGGGGCATTGTGCGTAAGTAACCGTCGCGAAATATTGTTCGGTTACTCATACTACCTCAGCTCCCTCCAGAAAGATAATAGAGGACCGATGTTGCGCAGTACCTCCTGCGTCGTTTCTGGACCGTTTAGAAGTTTCGCTCGTTCGTTGCTCACGCTTTTACAATGTAGGAGCATGTGAGCTGGTGTCTCCTCGGTCTCCATGCAGCCTCTACATAAGGGATTGTTAGTGATGCCGATGTTGAACAGGTGCTTGTTGAGTGAGCAGTGGCCCGTTATTATACCCACTAGGTGGCGTAGGTTTTTCCTTGTGAAACGTAGCAGTTTGATACCGATTACCGACATAATATTTTTTCGCATTTTATATTTATATTATATTGACATAATATAAATATAAAATGCGAAATTTCATGATGATAGGCCGTGTAGTTAAGGCGTGAAAGCGTAACAAACAAACTCACATTCGCATTAACATATTAGTTAGGATTCTACACTAATATTAAAAATAGGAAACTCAAATAGTTTTTACATTTACTCGATTAAACCAATGATTTGATTTTGATGTTATTTTGTATGGAGATAGCTTCAACTATGAGCTAGGATATAGGCTACAATATTTTATATCGGCCGTAAATTAAAGTTATGTATGCTAAATAATTATAGATTTGATGAAGCAATTTTCATGAATTGTCTTCTGTTTACGCGAATGTTATTCATTGAAATTAAACTACTATATACGGATTTTATCGCGTTGTTTATTTGTTTATCACTTTATTACATAATTTAGATACTGTTACACTACTACTACTAGATACTATTAAACTTTACTAATTTTGAAGCTAATTAAATTATTAAAACTATTTATATTCAAGTTTACACTTTTCCCGACATTTCGGTTGCTTTTCAGCAGCCATGGTCACGGGGAGACTAAGATGGTAGTTGTCTCAATGTTCCAGTGTAGTTATTTCAAAGTACCCGAACATAATTTAATCATTGGTGTTTCTATTTACACAGAATGAACCCAGAGTATCATGAAGTCTAGCTGTGGTTTTCTTATTCTTGGGTTTGACTATTTGAATTACTGGATCCCAAGCTGGTGGTACATTCCAACCATCTTCTCTATTGAAATTAGGATGTTTTTTTAATTCAATAGCCTCGCGAAGCATCCTTGGTAGGTAGTAGTGTAACAGTTTCTAAATTATGTAATAAAGTGTAAAATAAACAAAGCGATATAATCCGTATATAGTAGTTTAATTTACTATAAAGTATATACATACTTTAAAGTGAGCGAAGTTAGATAGTATAATATTGTCTTACGTTTACACGTATTTTATACGTTGAAATTAAACAACTTTGAGTCTCCCCGTGAATATGTCTGCTGAAAAGCAACCGAAACGTCGGAGAAAGTGTAAAATTAAATTTAAATATATTTTATAATTTAAATAGCTTAAATAGCAGTAAATAGTAACTAGTAAAAGTGTTAAGGCTAGCTGTCCCGACAGACGATGTACAGGACAAACGAAGAAGAAAAAACTAAACCATCCTCGAATCCACATGAACACACAAAAAATTTTTGCAAAATCGGTCCAGCCGTTTTGGAGTTCAGTGACATACACACGTACAGTAGAATGATATATATATAAAGATAAACAACGCGATAAAATCCGTATAAAGTTATTTAATTTTAACGGATAGTAGATAGCATGTCATATTATATTCGTTTTGTGTAGGTACTAATTACAACAGTAAAATTATTTATATATTTAGAAACATCTAAGCAAAATCCACGACAACAAAATTGAAATGCGCCTCGTCAATAAAACTTTTGAGTCATCATGTGTACAATTTACCTTAAAAGCAAACATGGAAGTAATATGCTGTGCTTATAGTACTTAATAATTAAGATAATAGTCAGCAATACTAGTAAAACTATATGACAGTTATAAAGCAGTGATTTGTATTGAAATAAGATATACGTACTAGGAAATCTTTAGTTGGATTGACAATGCAGTATGTACGGTAAGTGTTGTTTGAATAAACGATTGTTGGCTATAGACGGAGATTCAACGCCCACATATAATAAAGTATATTATGCTATAAAATAAATAAATGTAAGCAAGACGAAAGTAATGGTATTTGAATAGGAAGAGTGCGTGACGATGTGTAATATTATGATTGATGGAGAAAAAGTGGAGCAAGTGAAAGAGTTTGTATATTTGGGTACTTTGTTTACAAGGGATGGTAAACATGAGGGAGATATTGAAAGGAGAACGATTGCGGGAAACAAAGTGAATGGAGCTCTACGCGCTTTTATGAACAGTCGAAATGTTTCCAAAAAGGCATGTTTGGCTGTTCATAGAGGACTATTGGTGCCCACACTGATGTATGGAAGTGAAACTTGGGTATGGCAAAAGAAGCATGAGAGCAGAATAAATGCTGTAGAAATGAGAGCGCTGAGAAATATACGTGGTGTGACTCTGAAAGATAGAATAAGGAATAGTGTGATTAGAGAGAGATGCGGCATGAAAGTGGATATAGTGACAAGAATAGAAAAGGGTATGTTAAGTTGGTTTGGGCATGTAGAAAGAATGGACGAGGAAAGACTGACTAAGAAAGTTTATAAGGCTAGTGTGAATGGAACAGTCGCAAGAGGAAGACCTAGGCGAACGTTTCTTGATCAGATCGGAGGCGTTCTGGACAAAGGCCAGGTTAAGAGCACCTTGAACCGACGGGCGTGTATGAGGAATGTGATGAAAGTGAATGAAGCCAGAGAAGTGTGTCAGGATCGTAGCAAATGGAAATCCGTAGTCTCTGCCTACCCCTCTGGGAAACAGGCGTGAATCTATGTATGTATGTATGTATGTATGTTATAAAACTGTCAGGTCACGGTAAGGACACAAATATAAAGACTACAGTATATTCGTACTAATTTGTACATCCTTACTAATAATAACTTTTAAACTTTCGCGTTGCATGATAGCTGCAATAGATAGATAGATGCAAGCTGACTCAACTGATGTCAGCTTGTGACCACGGCCGGTGTAACCTGGTCGAAACGTCAAGCATAAAAAAGGTAAACATTATGCATGATCGCGTCAATACCCGTTACATATTATATATATCCATACTAATATTAGAAATGCGAATGGGAGTTTATTTCTTACGCTTTTACTGCTCAACTACTTACTCTGCCGATCATCTTGAATTTTGCATATACGTTTTCACGGGTACACAAAAGGACATGGAAAAAGTACTGTTCCCGGGGAATAGAAATATTTTGACATAATTTTCATTAACAAACATTCTCACGTCTAAATTCCTGATTTATTTCTTTTTATGACGTAGTGCTGGTAAACAAGACAACTGTGCATAAGGTATCGGGTCCGATTACCAGATCGGATAACGTGTTATTGGTATGTCTTATTTGTAGATAGAGCAAAGCACGAAGGAATTGGGCTGCCCGAAAGAAGTCATATGCGACAGAAATACATACATACATACATAGATTCACGCCTGTTTCCCAGAGGGGTAGGCAGAGACTACGGATTTCCATTTGCTACGATCCTGACACACTTCTCTGGCTTCATTCACTTTCATCACATTCCTCATACATGCCCGTCGGTTCAAAATTCGACAGAAATGAAGAAACATAATTTATTTTGATAAAAATGATATCAGATACAAAGTATATAGAAACGTAACAGGCAAGCACTACACAAGTTTGACAGACTTACGATTCAAACCCGGCACCTGGTCACTGGGCAAACAGCTACAAAAATGTTGCCATGGAAAATACTATAACCATCTTGTAAAGATTCAAAGATTACACTGCAATCTGTCCTTGTAAACTTATGTTTGTTCACAAGCAGCATTATATCTATAAATTGTTTGTTAATGCTTAGTCAGTCACGACAGCTAATTATGCGACGCTAAGTGCATGGCATGACGGATGGTGATCATAGTACGAAAAGGCTTGGATTAAATTCATTTTTATAATATTATCATTTTGCGTTATAAACTGCTAACCACGGGCCTCTTCTTATGGTAAGAAATTATAAGCTTCTCAGTGTTGGCACACTTCATTTATCTTGAAGAACTTTAGTATATAAAATATCAGATATGCAAGTTACCTTACGATGATTTTTTTCATCGTTTAAGTAAGGGGTAATTAAATATAAAAACGCACACAATTTAGCCAAGTATATGTAAATTCAAGTAAGGGAAGGCGAGAATGGCTGGTGCTTATAGGGCAAAGCTGCTACTCCCAACTACATAATATTATAAATGCGAATGTGAGTTACTTTGATCAATCATCATGAAATTTCGCACACGTTATCAGAGGAACAGAAAAGAACATAAGGTAGGTACCTTTCATCCAGAAAAACGTACCTACTGTTACTAATCTAACCTACATTTACGAGAGCGAAGACGCAGGCAAAATATAGTTATAAATAATAATAATAATAGTCTATCACATACACACAACACCATCTAGCCCAAACTAAGCAGAGCTTGTACTATGGGTACTAGACAATGGATAAACATACATATATACTTTTTTTTTTGTAAATACATACATATTATATATAGAAACACCCAGACCAAGACAAACATCCATGTTCATGCACACAAATGTTTGACTTGTGCGAGAATCGAACCCGCGACCTCAGGCGTGGCAGTCGGTTACACTAACCACTACGCCATCGAAGCCGACAAATAATTTTGACTAAATGATTTTAGTCTATCTATATATATAAAACTCATCCGTTACTGAGTGACTGACAGACAACGCACAGCCGAAACTACTGAACGCAAGAAGCTGAAATTTGGCATGTATGTTCCTTGGAGAGTGTAGGGGAGCACTATGAGAGGATTTTTGGAAATTTCACCCCGAAGGGGGTGAAAGGGGTGAAACCTGATATTCACACGGGAACGGGACTTACGCGGTTGAAACCGCGGGAAACTACTAGTTATAAATGTAATAATATGACGTTAAGCCGTCGGTCCCGGCTGCCATGAACATCTTTGGCAGTCGTTATTGGGAAAGTTAGTACCCTTTTATGTCCTGACACTGGTCTAGCTTAGGGTATCGTTAGCCTTCGGGTTGCAGAGGTCATGTGGCAGCCGCTCTGTGTAAAAACTGATATCCAGGCAAATCCGGTTAGACTAGAAAAGCCGACCCCAAGTGACTTGGGAATAATAAAGGCTTGGGAGAAGAAGATAATTAATCTTAGAGATGTGTAGCTACCAAGTCAAAATTACTATAAAGTCCTAAGGGGTTTTTCATTTACTAACTATCACAAATGCGTTCTTCATTTATTTGTGTAGCTAACAACCACTTTGCTAGTGTGAGAGATTCAACCGTCAGTTGGCGTTAAACGTGACGTGAAGTGGGCTCAGGCGTTTGTGGCAGCCGGGACCGACGCGACTTAAGCGACGTAGCCCTTCATCTTGTACCCCTTTTACCAGACTTAGCTGTTATTACAATATTCAAGTAGAGAAGCGCCAAAACAAAATCAATTCAACTGATTAGCCGTAAAAACAATGATGGAATGAAAGCAGATATGGATTTGGATATGCATTAAAATCCTTACTCATATTATAAATGCGTAAGTTAGTTAGTTTGTTTGTTACGCTTTAATTACTCAATCAATCATCATGAAATTTTGCATACACGTTGTCGGTGGTATGAAAAGGAGTACTTTCCATTCAGAAAAAAAAGTTGTTTCCGTGGGATAGAAATTTATTGACAAATACGTCAATACATTTCTATCCGACGCGACGTCTAGATTAATTTATATTTTTTATTTATTAATGCAAGTGCAGCCGCGTCCAATATGCACTATTAATGTAGAGTTCAATTGTAAGTGTATATTCAAATGTATTAACAACAATATGCAAGAATACGTGCATTGCGTTCTTGATCCTACAAAGTTAAGCGTAGTATTCGAAAACTATTCGAATAGAATTACGCTTATCACTATTTTGTGAGCCATGTGCAATGTTGAATGTGAAGTGAAGAGATAGGAAGCGCTTGTAAGTGAACGCAATTATATGATACATTATCAGGCTATTATGTACAGAGGCAACATTGGTTTTACTCCAAGGCCATTGAGATTATGACTGCACACCGTTATAGACCTAATGTGCAAAACTATACAGATAACTAGCTTCTGCCCACTGCTTGGCTTACGTAAATCCTAATAGAACGCATACCGAGATATTAGTGTCCTTTGAGTTAATTCATAGATCCTAGTCTGTTAGTTTGTATAAACTATCCAATGTGATAATCCAGACCAACATCTATAAATGTATAACAGTTCACTAGTTATTAAACATGAGAATATCTTCTCGAATTGTTTAATTTATAATTTTAGTAAGGTAATTTGGAAATAAATTAAGTTTTAATTGACTGATAAATCAAACAAATTAAAGAACAAATGACATTTAGTCATTTGTTCTTTAATTTGTTTGATTTATCAGTGACAAATGAGAAAATCTTTCAATTAACGAAAACCAACTTCACGGTTTTAGGACAATCGGATTAAGAAGAGGTCATACTTAAGCTGAACTGAACAAATTGAATATATGAATAGTTTCAACATTAGAGTATAATAATATTTAAAAGTTGCCTGTTTTCGATGGAATAGATAGCGAATCAACAACATACAATGAATCAGCAATAATGTACATAAATTGTGCCTAACAACTTATATTTAGTTTTTCCGGTGTTTCGTTTTTAACGTTTCATTGTTTGTTATTTTCGTTATCTTTAATATAATTTCGAGAATTTTCCATATCAGACAAAGTTTATTATTTCACCGGTCAAGTCAAAACAGATTTTAATGTACATAAATTTATAATGTACGATGACATCAACTGTGCTTGCGACGTAAATGAACAACCAATAAATAAAATGAAAAATAAAAACAAAGTTACGTCTGCTTTCGTCACTTGTTTGATATTTAGACTGCCTAGTCAGAGACTCAAGTTTGATTTCGGCGTTATGATAGACATAGGCATTAAGATTTTTTATAGTCAAGAAATACTCTGCACCAGGAGCGAATCTGGAACGGTGACGGTAATGGACTCGCTCTCGATTACATTTATAAACTGCTAAGTTGGCTAACAAACAGACGACGGCACTTGATAGCAAGCAGTTAGTTCTCCACTCTTGACAATAAGTGGTATGCGTACCACTTTAAAGGCCGTATAACAAAATAGTTTCACTGCAATCTATAAGGGCTTGCAAAATCAACGGTATAACAAAATTTTTGTTTACTAGCGATGTCAATGTTGGACAAACGCATGCCAAATGCCATGGTTGCCTGACTAAATTGGCAACATCCAATAAAATCACTGGAAAGGATTTTAAATTTGTTCACGTTGTTGATTGTCCTTTCAGAAAACAGGTGTAAGGCATTTAAAGCCTGAGAGGTAGGTACTTCAAAGTTCATACATACCTACTACTTAATTATGTACATGACATAACTGTTATAATTATTAAGTTTATCTCGAGAGATGTTATGTTGTAGAATATTATGTAACTTTGTCATAAAAGGCTATATTTATATTGTGTAAAAGGTTTATTATAAGAAGCTTGTTTTGTGTCGATAACCTCAATTGTTTCTGATATCCGTAAACATTTGTATTATCAGAACGAAGAAAGACATGTGATCTTCCGTGTGAACCCTGGATTGAGCGCATACAATGGTTGAAACGCATATTGATATCAAATGCATTGTGTAGAAAACGGTTTTCGTGGAAACTTCAGCAGCATTGTCAGCCAGCTAACATTGAGAATACAAAAAAATCGATATAGTGGACCAGGTGTGTTTCAATATTTACCTTATAAAGATACGATTAATTATGGGGCATTGACTAACAGTCTATGGATTCATTGGTCCGAAATAAAGCTATATTATTATTATTATTATTATTATTGAAGAAAAACTCACTAACCAATACATTTTGGCGTTCATAAATGTTACTTTGAATAAATTATTATTGACAATGAAAAACCAAACTAAAAAGTATTTGTAAGTCATTCTTGCTTTTTTTATTTTGATCTTGTAATTGACAACTGTTAGAGAATTGATAATTCAGTTTTGATAGCAAGCTATGAATAGACGTGTCGAATACAGTTATTTAACAACAACTAGTTCTAGACGAAAATCGTACTGTGATCACAATCATTATGTAGTGTATGTAGTAGTATGTCTAACACATTAAGTAAAGAATACGTTATATGGGGAATCCTGCGTGGTGACTTAAGTTATCGCGAGCTATGCATCTTTAAGTAATGCGTAGTAATTCATTACGATTTTCCTGTTAAAATTAACAATGTAAAGTTAATTGTACCACGAACATGGCGTAACAAACGACTAATTATAAACAAAACGTTTGACTATTAATACGTTATCTATAGGTACAATAAAGCTGAAGATATTGTATTTTTATTTGTTTCAATTCGAGAAATAATTTAGCACTAGCTTTAGCCCCCCGTTGTGCTTGCGCGGGAATAGTACTTCTTTCTGGATGAAAGATATATCAACACTTCTGAAAAAGTATGCGAAATTTCATGATGATCGGTGGAGTAGTTAAGGGATGAAAGTGTAACAAACATATAGACAAAGAAACAAACTCACATTCATATTTATAATATTATTTAGGATTCGGTAGTTCACTTATTGTGAAAGGATGTAGGGTTTACATATAAAATCATGCTACAACCCACAGGAGCGGAGCAGGGATAATAAACATGTGGACAACTAATCAACACTAATATTTTGAAGAAAGAATTTGAATTTTTGTTTGTAAGGAGTAAACTCAATAAACTATTGTACCCATTTTAATCATTCTTTTAACATTCGAAACGTACTTTATCCAGTAGTAAAATTCTAACTAATATTATAAATTCGAATGAATGTTTGTTTTTTAACGCTTACACGCCCTGTACTGTTCGACCGATCATCGCGAAATTTTGCTAACCTAACTTACATTTACGCAAGCTAAGCCGTGGGAAAGATCTAGTAGGTATACATCAAATATCCACCAGCCACGTGAGTAAAGCAGTAAACATGACAGTGTAAGGCTGTCCGCTGAGTTAAGCGGGTGCACGCGACGGACTCCCACCTCTCACAGCGCCGGCCGGCAGTACCGAAGCAGCGCTCATTGATTTCCTAGAAACAGCACGCCGCGCGGGCGCCCGTTCCGTACACCCGCTTAACGCAGCGGACGGCCTAAGAGTATTATTTGTACCTACGAGTTCGATCGGGAGACCCATTGTTGTCCGACACTTTTTTATACAAGTGGCCATTTAATATTATTCTGCGTTCTACCAGCTTCTTACTTTTAAGAGAACAGCGATAGCTCAGCGGGGTGACCAACAGACTGCAATGCAGAGGGTCTCGGGTTCGAACCCACGTCGCCCACCTCTGACTTTCGGAAGTTATATATGACCTTTCGAAATTATGTGCGTATTGATTGACAATTATCGCCTGTTCCGTGCCTCGGAGAGCACATTAGCCGTCGGTCCCGGCTGCCATGAACATCTATGGCAGTCGTTATTGGGAGAGTGTCGACACAAAAGATCCCACTGGGTCGAAGTGTCGCCGGTCTGCACTGACTGGCCCCCTCATAAGACACATACATACATACTTTTAAGAATAATTTTATTATGCAGACAAGACGTTCTCGCATTAAAAAGAGGGGCTTACCCCGGGCGCGCGGCGTCTCGTATAAACGTACAGAATAGAGTATAAACGCAAGGATTTGCTCATCTCGGCTGCCTACCTAGAAAAGTAGATATGAGTCTATCCTACATTTATTTTTACAAGCAAACATCCTTCTGTTGTGTTCTAATGCTAAATAAGATTCAGCCTCTAGGTCGAATGAGTTACGAGAGAAGCTTTTTTAATATGACTATGATTGCGGCCAACAAAAGCTTAGTGGAGGCGTAGTGTTTTAGTAGGAGATTACAATCTCCATACCTTGTGTTGGCAAATGACAACTCATGCAGTTATTGAAAACTACCCTAGGTTACAGTAACCATTATATATATGTATATTAACGCGGACAATAAGTTTGTATTCATAACAAGTGAGAATCGCCAATGAATTGCAATAAATCTTAGAGTTCGAAAAAATGGCTCAAGTAATATGCAAGGTCACGTGATACCACCTGACCTTGATGGTCAGAGGTCAAAGGTCACAGTCATAAGGGGGTATATCAACTATGCTGAGTCGAATACCGTTGACCGCGAGTCTCTAGCTCTTACGGTTCTCGAGTTGAACGTTGTATATAACAGACAGTCGGACGGACGGACGGACAAAGCTGTTGTATAAGAGTTTTTTTGAACTCTATAATAGTATTGAAAATATTTATTTTTGACTGCACGGATGGCGTAGTGGTTTCAGTGGTCGCTTTGCCACTGCCACCGCAACAAGTGTTGTGGTTTCGAACCCCACACGGGACAAAAAATTGTGTGAACCACAAATAGTTGTTCCGTGTCTGGGTGTTTTTCTATCAGTTGTTTGAATGTTTGTAAAGTCGTTCGCGATATAAGAAATGTTTCCAGTGCAGGAATTGTCTTTTTTAATAATATAAAAATAAGATTTTATTTAGTTGTTTTAAAATGAGTCTATTACCTACGTACATCTCTGCCTTGCTCTTAGGAGACAGATGTAAGGCTTTGTTATACTATTGAGGATAATCATCCAATATATTGATCGCACGTAAGTAGGAATAACCAGTTTGCATACATGCACGATCGGTATGTTAAATAAAAATAGCAAAAAAACATTTGCCGTACCAATATTATCAAGACATCATAATAGCAGCATGATGTTTGGCAATTTACTTAATATATGGACTATATTACGAGTAAACTAACACTGCGTTAAACCTCAACATGGCATTCGAACTGAGAACCTCATGAGAAGCTGCAAAGAGGCCATCCATAAAATGCGTCACACGAATTAAAACAAATACATAATGTAACCCCGACAACGTGTTCTAAAAAATTCAAGTATAGATTTGCATTTTGTACTGACTTTTGGCTATGCTTAAACGCAACACCCTATATTCGCGTATTACACTTAACGCGAGTTTTCGCGGAACGTATCCCTCGCGTAAAGTGGGTTATTAATGTATTTCACGAAATTTAAGACCTCTCCTACAATCTTCGTCACACAATGTCTCACTTCGTCGACCCCTTCCCTGTTCCTGAACGTGTGACGTAATTTATAGATGGCCCCAAACCGTGAACTTATGCCGCGTAACCATCACACATCTTATTTAACTAATTGAACATAAAACATGAATACGCATCCATCTTATAATATAAATACTAATATAAATAGAAACATGATCGCGTGAAATTCTCCATTACATAGACAATACGCGACCTTGCAGTACTACGCAGCAAGACTGCTACAGACCTGGACTGAAGTACTAATAGACTCTAATTCTTTTAGTACTTCTTGCTATTGTAATGTGGCACTCACGCGCACTTTCTGATGTAAATATGACACGGTCTATGGAAATATCAAATATAGGTATATATATTTAAAATAGTATGACCAGATTGGCTGTTTCGTCATCGTCGAGCCGAAACTGCGAGTTATATGATTATTATTATATATAGACTTACGCCAGTTTTGGGATGTAGGCATAGAGTACAGATTTTCTATTGCTAAGATCAGATTGAACTTATTCATGCACGTTTGTTGGTTACGGGTACTCTTAATCCGGTCTCTCTTCAGAATATCTCGGATCTTCCCGTTCTGACTATTATACCTATGGAATATAATATAATACATGGTTATGTATAATACATAACTACACACATCAAAAGCGTCATCAAGCAGATTTTTAAATATAAAAAACTATCAAATTAATATTTGATTTGAAATTTTTGCAAATTGTGAAAAGTTAGCCCAAGTTAATGTCTTCAAGTAAATCGGAAAATAGGCAAAAATGAGGATCTTTTATAATTTTTATTTTAAATTAATAGTCTGTGTAAATGTCCACCATTGACACGAATAACACAATCACAGCGATTTGGCATGCTTAAAATCTGTTCATCAAAATCACTGACGAATGGCCGCCCACGTTCTTTCTAACAAGTCAAAAAGTTGTTGTGGGGTATATACGGCATCCATACTCGGCAGAGCTCTTCTTTAGAGTATGTCCCATGCGTGTTCAATTGGGTTGAGATTTGGAGATTGAGCAGGCCACGGCAGGACGTTGATACGAGCATCGGCAAGAGTACGTGTTACAACTCTAGCCGTGTGTGGACGTGCATTGTCATGCATTAGTCGAAATGAATCATTCAACGATTTTCGCAAAGGGATGATCACGCCTGTAACAATCCACTCCACATAAATCTGAGCATTGAGGTTGCCCCTGATCCAAGTGAGATCGGTTCTTCCACCGATCCAAATACCGGCCCACACCATTATTGTGCCACCTCCATATGAGCCACCTTCCCACCTTCCTAATAAAATTTCAAACGTTCTTGACGCCCAGAACTCCTCCAAATCCGATTACGTCTTGTATCTGGTCTCACACCGAAACGAGATTCATCGGAAAAGCAAACACAACGTCAGTCTTCTTCCTCCCAATTTCTGTGTTCGCGAGCCCATTGCAAACGGGACCTGCGATTGCAGGGTGCTATAGGTGGAACCCTCAGCGGCCTTCGGGAGCGTACACCCACTTCACGTTAAACTATTTCGGATGGTTTGGTCGCTTATCAGTAAGCCTGAAGAGCTGTGGAGCCTCGTAGCTAACATCATGGCGGTCATGTTACGATTCCGTCGAGCAGTATTTTGGATGTACCGGTCCTGTCTGCGAGTGGTGATGCGAGATCGTCTTCCATGTCGCTCGGCCACGCTGCCCGTGTGATACGATAGCGTGTATAGAGACGACTTACAACGCTCTGTGTAGTGCCAAGAGCGACAGCCACAGTACGTTGCCTGGAACCAGTTTGCAACATTCCGACGGCTCTCATCATCTCTTCTCGTATTTAATTATGTCTTCGCTCCATATTGATGCAATTTTTTTCAGTTCCGATGCAGAAATTGTAATATTTTTTTAAAAACGCTATTACTCACTTTTATAGAAATCCTGATTGACAGTTGATTTTCTATTTTTTTAATCGAAATATAAAGAAAATTCTATTTCAAATAATGAAACTCACTAAAAAGAACTAATTACAATAAAAAAAGTTAAAATAATAATCCTCACTTGCGGTGAGCCTCTAAAACGTATTTGATCCCTAGATTTTTTTTATGTTGTTATGTATAATATATTTTAAAAGACTATATGTGTAGTAACCACATGTGGTTACTACACATATAATAATTTTTTTCCAATGTAGGTATGTAGTGTCTCACTTCTTTTTAGTTATCCGAAACGTTAATTTATTGTTATGTAAGTGCATAAAATATAATACGTAACATGGGCAGTAGTTGGAATACGAGAGCCGAAGATCGGGCTTAGTCGCATATTTTTAGTATTACGAATAACAGTGGATTGCCAGCAAATAACGGTGACGATGGAAATCCATAAATAGGTAGACAGCTTATTTAAAGTAACTTTCGGTAGAAAATTTGTCCTTGCTACGTTTTTATTTCACTTAGTATCTAACACAGGCAGTTTTAGTTACATATTATTTTCATTTGTATTACCAAAACCCTCATGGCGACTGATCCTTTAAAAAAACTAAGGACCTTCTTATGAAAAATTGTTATTAGTTAGTTATTCTGTAACCGAGTTTATAGAGACTAATGTAAATATGTAATTCAATTGAAATTATCTTTTCACATTCCAAATAGTATAAAGATTCTTGGTTATGATTTAATATCAGTCCTTTTTTATCTCTCGTTAAAATAAAAGTCACACAATTTCCTTTCGGTGTTTTATTCATAGGAACTGTATCGTAATATAGGGCGAATGAAACATCTCAATGTCAAAAGAAAGTCACTAAGCATACGTTACAATCATTTCTTTTACAATAAATTTTCATGAGTCAGTCGTGATAACATTTCTGAGAATTATTATACAATCTCAAGTAATTAATCAATGTAGTCGATAAAATGATCTCATGTTACAGTTTATAAGGAAATGTATACCGAAAGCTTTGGATATTCTCAGGAAGACCACGACAGTTATTTTTATCTATGATATTGTCTCTACGCTGCCTGTTAAAATGCAATTAGTGAAGGTCAAAAATATAGACCACCATCCGAATAGTTAATATTGAGAGAGGGGCACGGAACTCCTTGAAGACCCTAACGGATACTTTCTTATATCTCGGTTAAAGAACACAGGATTGAAAGCAGAAGGCATCTCGTACGCTGGCTATTAGTTATATATTATATCGAAGCTACCTATGCTGACATCGTTAATGCTAGTTTTAATATGCGGCCTTTATCTTTCGTTATATTTATAATAAAACATAAAAGTACTATATTATTACCTATTTATATTATTTATTTATATTACCAAAGTTATACTTAACTTATATTAGCAGAACATGTACACATATATAGGTCAATGGCCTCGCTAAAATGCTTGCAAATCTCTACCAACACACTGTCATTGAACGCTAGACGATATGCAAATTTATTTTAATCTTAAATACAAAAACAAATTAGTTCTATGCTGCATATTCTTCGTAACACGGAGTAGATTCATATAAGCTTAAAGCCTTTGGCTTCCAAAGTGCATCCGATAAAGTAACAACTTGAATGTTTCCAGCATGGAAAAATTATATAGTTTTAAATGGAAAGTTAGCCAAATAAGTTGAATAATAATGTATATTAGAATTGCGTATGAGTAGGCAGTTACTGTTAATTTTAATAATATTGTTAAACATATTGTATTTTTATAATTTAATTTATGAAATGTAATGACTGTGTTCGATGATGTAATCGAGGTAGCAGCGATAGCTCAGTGGGGATACCAACAGACTGCAATGCAGAGGGTCTCGGGTTTGAACTCACGTCGCGCACCTCTGACTTTCGGAATTTATATGACTTTTCGAAATTATGTGCGTATTGATTGATAATTATCGCCTACTCAGTGCCTCGGAGAGCACGTTAAGCCGTTGGTCCCGGCTGCCATGAACATCTATGGCAGTCGTTATTGGGAAAGTCAGTACCCTCTAATATCCTGACACTGGTCTAGCCTTAGGGTATCGTTAGTCTTTGGGTTGCGGAGGTCAGGTGGCAGCCGCTCCGTGTAAAAACTGATATCCAGTCAAATCCGGTTAGACCAGAAAAGCCGACCCCAAGTGACTTGGGAATAATAAAGGCTAAGAGAGAAGAATGACTGTATTCGATATGTGTGTCAAATAATATAAATAAATACTACCAAATAACTATGATTTTTGACTCGCATCTATATAATTTAACTGCTCGTTTGCTAGGATCTCGGACACCATGATTAAATATATCGCTTAGACATGCTCTGTTAAGAGGTGCTGGAGAGGACTAGGTGGTTCTATTCTGGCACAACTACTATTTTTGCTGTGTGGTTAACAAGCGAGCGATGTCCCTGGTTTGCGAGTGTTCGTGGGTTATGGTAACTATGAACGCCGCAAACGAAATAAGCGTAATACCCACCTGTTGCAGAATCATATGTGGGCAATAAATTAATGATAAACGTACCTCTACAAGCTATTGCAATGTTGTAATTTATTAGATAGGAGTTACGAATATGATTGTCACCTGAGTGTCTAGTGCGATTTTATTTTATGTTAACGCGATCGACACGTTTATGATGTTCGGCGCTCCGATAGGCTTGCTCGGAGCTGTTAATCAATCAGAGAGCCAAATGCGGAAAACGTTCAACTCGCACTAGACACTTTATAATATGTTTAAAAAGCTATAAGTAAATGTCCCAATAGATGTATGAACTGATTCATATTACTTAGTGCATCACGCCATATAAGAGTGGTAAAATATTGAATGTCAACTTATTTAAATAAACTCTGTACTAAAATGACGCTAAAATGGTAGCAACCTCCAAAGGTGCTAATTGGGATAACAGATATACTTATAAATTATATTTTTGGGACTGAACTGGTTAAATCTTACTTCAACTAGTTGTATAACCACTGTGATTATGGATGTCGGATAAAGGATAGATGCTAATGCATCCCAATAACTTTTAAACGCTTCATATGCCATACCACCATACATTTACACATAACATTGAAGTTGTATGCATAATATTATTGTTTACCAGCCCTGTTACACAACCCAAGCGGAGGTTCCTTGGCATCTAGGTAAAAGTAAAAATATGTTTAAATCTAAAAACAACGCCTACACTAGGAAGATCTGTAAATAAATATTCTGTAGTATTTTATTTTTTATTGTGTATTTGCAAAGAACAGCATATTTTATCATGAGCCCTCGACGTGGGTTCTTTTGCCCTCAAATGCGGCAATAGTGAGCCCACGACGTGGGTTCAAGACAATGAATGTCTTAAGTATATATTATTATCGTAATCGTTATCGGTATCTTTATAAGTATGTATATTAGTATTATTGTAATACATTTATTGTACTTGTGTAAATAAATAAATTTGCACTTTAACCATTATAGGACAAACATGTAATAGGGTGGCAACTTCTTTAGTTTCTTCATAGTTTATGTATTGGTATTTTATAACAATACTAGCTGATCCGGCAAACGTTGTTCTGCCATATAAATTATTCCATACCGGTATGAAATATACTTTACGACCTATTCCCATACCTACCAAATATACATAAAGAATTGCATAAAAATCGGTCAAGCCGTTTCAGAGGATTGCGACCACAAACACCGGGGACACGAGATTTTTATTAGATACATATATTCAAAAATTCAAAATAAATTTATTCAGATTAGGATACAAGGTAACACTTATGAATGTCAAAGTTATACAATTTTTTCTGCGAATTTATATTTACTGCCACGATCAGCAAAGCTAGGGTGTAGGGCTCATGAGAAGAACGGGCAAATAACTCATGGTCACTCTTTTTAAAAGCCAAGTCTTTGTTTACAAATCATAAGAGCTGTAAGGTGCTGCAACCATTTCTCCATGAACTATTACTGAACATACTCAAGCGTTTAATAAAATTTTATGGTAGCCTCTAAAGCAGCAGAATGGTAAATAGGAACATCCACTTACATGTACATTAATAATCAAGGCAAGGCATGATTGCAGTCCGTAGTTTAATCTAACTGTTTAAATAAAAATGTAGTAAGTAAATTATCGAATTCAGCGATACCAAGGTCAACCAGTCACCACAAGTAGCACCCGTTCACGAGTAAGACGCATGGGCCAGCCATCGCCCCCTTCGCCATATTGAAGGGAAACGATCGACCCGGCCCATAACGACACCACAAGCAATGACATTTGAGTGAGCATGACGGTCCTTGGCATGCGAACTCAGAATAAGACTCAAAAAGAAAACTTTACGGAACTGTCCATGATTACGAGTGGCCTTCATTGCACATTATTCTTGATTAAAATACGACTGTGTGTATTTGATTATAAATATAGGTATAGATTTTACTTTAATCTATCCAATCTCCCACACTACAAATATTTCGCGTATCCCAGTATACATTGAAACAACGAACACGCAGACTCGGAACAATTTATTAAACTAAAACGGCAAAGCGTCTACTCATATAATAACGTTATCCGTGAAATTTTAACCTTATTGTTACATATCTATGAGACAATTAAAAATAAAAGCATTGAAACATCTAAAATAGTTTTAGCAAAATATCACTACATAATATTATGAAAGAAGTCACCCGCCGCGTCTGACTGTCTGTTCGCGTTAAACTCAAAAACTATTAAACGGTTTTTTATGTTATTTTCACCAATAGACAGAGTGATTCATGATGAAGGTTTAGGTGTATAATTTGTTAAGGTTTTGTACTACCCGTGCGAAGCCGGCGCGGGTCGCTGGTTAATCTTATTAACGGCTTGTTGTAATAGTGTTGTAGAAAACAGTAACTTTATTGGAAGTAAATAGGCAAGATATTACTTTTTGTATATTGTTTAGTCAAGGTCATACAAATCACAATTCAAAAACATTTTATATTTCAGTTGACATTAATTTATGTAAAACTAGATTTTGCCCTCAGCTTCACGTAAGTTTAGGTCATATCATCTATCCCTCGGATATATATACTTATTTCTGGACAAAAGGTATGTCCTTTTTGTACCTCTGACAGCGTACATACGTGGTATATGTAATGCCGGCGTTTGTTTCAATATGTGAATCACTACACTCCTGTTTGCCATTAAGGCAAGGTACTTGTTGCATTTTCTGGATGAAAGGAATTTCATCCAGAAAAAGCAATAAGTATAGAAAATAAGGGGAACCTTATGCCCTTTTCTGTACCCCTTAATTCGTAATTCTGTACCCCTGACGACGTGTATCCGAAATATCATGATGATCGGTCGAGTAGTTAAGGCGTGAAAGCGTAACAAACAAACAGACATTCGCATTTACAATATTAGTTAGGATTATACAATTGTCATATAATATTGTGGAGCATAATAAACAACGTATTCTTAGTACAATTGTAAGACTATGCATTTTATTAGTTCTGGTTCGTCTCGGTCTGAACTCAATTACCTGGCTCCAATTGCGCAATTGCACGAGTTCCCTACCTAACCTGCCTACGTATATCCAAAATTTACTAGCTAATAAACCAGTTTATAAGCTAGAACGAATTGAAACAAACGACTGTGCTATTTATTTTTGAGCTGAAATCTAGTACCAGTTTGAATTTTACTATATGTAATAAAGGTATTGTGACATAGGCTGATGGTAGTAAAGGTTTAGTATATGCTAGCTAATAGTGTTAGTATGCACCTTCAGCTGTGGTTAGAGACTGCCAGAAACTGTATATAGTGTCCTTGTTTATATTAATATTATAGAGGAAAGATTTGTATTTTAGTTTGTAATAAATAAAGTTAAAACTACGGAGACGATTTTAGATTTTTTTCCTATTAGTAAGCCACCTTTTCTAGACGTAACATATGCTACATTACGTCACGCTATGTGCCACAGAAGCGGAGTAGAATCATAACCGCGGGGTACAGCTAGTATTATAATATTAATACTAGCGACCCGCCTCGGCTACGCACAGGTAACCTTAACAAATTATACACCTAAACCTTCCTCTTGAATCACACTGCCTATTGGTGAAAACCGCATGAAAATCCATTCAGTAGTTTGTGAGTTTATCGCGAACAGACAGACAGACGGACAGACGCGACGGGAAACTTTATTTTATAATACGTAGTGATAAATAGGCACGACATTTTTTGGTGTTTCGGAGGCCGTTTCAGCAATAGCTTTTTGCAACCAAATCCGAAGTCCTTAAAGCCAAGAGTCTGTCGAAACCTTGATGTTGGGCAGGCAGTAATAATGAATAAGAGTTCGTAAATCATAGCTAAATCACCAAAGAGATACGAAATAGCGTGATTAAATAAATCAACAAACATAAAAAAAAAGGTTCTCAAACTGTAAAATAACACCACACTAAATTAGCCTTGAGATTTAGGTACACACAAGCTCAATTATTTCCGTTGTGGTTTGACAAAAAATAAAGGTTTTTTTTACCAAGAAAGTCAATTGTCGGGTCATAATGAATTTGATATTTTTCAATCATAAAAGTCTATAAAATTTACATAAATACTTAAAATTTAAATTTTGTATAAATCTTTCTTACTGAAACATAAAATAATAACACTGAAAAATAAACATAAATCAAAAATTTATTGCTATAATAAATATATCAGGTCAAACCGTTTTTCTTTCCTATAAAGTTAGCGTATTCTTCTTACGCCTTTATTGCACTGGGCGTGCGCATTGTTCTGAGATGAATTGTTTCGATTCATGTATTTATTTTTTTTCTTTTCTAGTTGTTTGTATTGCAAATTACTAATATTCTTGTTCATCCTTCGAGCTAAGGCTAAACGTTTGAGACGATTGAGTTCACGCCAGTAGTGTAATGGATGTAGAACGAACGAAGATCTCTTGACTGCAAGCCTTATCCATTGGTAAATCGCCGTTTCATTCTTGGGTATTCACTATTAGGTTTTCTTGGCAAATATTTTGAAGTGACAGCACGGTGTCTGCTTTATCCATTAGATTCTGTTTCCAACTATACCTATAGTATATATAATTTATATGTGGTGTTATGTAGTAGACCATCGATATAAACGACGAAAGACTAGTTTAAAAACCTCTTTCTAAGCCTTTAAGAGCAAACGTAAAGGTTACTATACTTTTAGGTCTAAAAATAAATATTCCAGTTGTCTATTAAATTGGTCGCTATTAAAAACAACAATAGATAAAATCAAGTCATAGCTCCGTAAATCCTTTGGAGGCGACGATTTAGTTATAAACTACAAGAACAGAGTACGGGTTTGTTTTACTGTTTATACACAAGGTCTTATAACGTTATCCAGTTTATATCTACATGTATTACTTCCATGATAAGGCTTCATAATATTCTATAATATATTGCTAAAATGCTATCATGCTCATAACGAGTGTTAAAACACATTGCTTTCATGTCAGCTGTGTGTGAAAGCCGGTATATCTATATAAAATTAATATTTATAAATATTGTGTTTGATTAAGCGTTTTATCAACAGTAGCTTACGGCAGCGATAAAATTCAAGCATTTAAAATATTACATTAAGTATGACTTAAAGTATGGAGCGCTTTAAAACATTGCATTAAGTATGACTTAAAGTATGGAGCGCTTTAAAACATTGCATTAAGTATGACTTAAAGTATGGAGCGCTTTAAAACATTACATTAAGTATGACTTAAAGTATGGAGCGCTTTAAAACATTGCATTAAGTATGACTTAAAGTATGGAGCGCTTACTTAATTATCGTGTCGATGGCAATACATTTTATATAATTTTGGACCAGTTTTCGGCAACGCGGATTGCATTTGGTTTAGCCTGATATAGGTCAGCCAGTGTGCACGATTCTGGGCTTACGGGGCATGACAACAGATGACCCATTGTCTGTGGTGATACGCCGCAGTCACATGCATTCGCACTTGTGTCTATATAACCCCACCTTGACAGATTATCTTTACATCGGCCAACCAGTACGCAACCTGTTGAGGGCCTTCCAGGTTGGCCAAGGTCGCTTTAAAACATTACATTAAGTATGACTTAAAGTATGGAGCGCTTTAAAACATTGCATTAAGTATGACTTAAAGTATGGAGCGCTTTAAAACATTGCATTAAGTATGACTTAAAGTATGGAGCGCTTTAAAACATTACATTAAGTATGACTTAAAGTATGGGGCGCTTTAAAATATTACATTAAGTATGACTTAAAGGTTGGCGCATAGATAAATGATTATTATCATGTCAATCATCAATAAATGGCTATAATTAATGGGCGCTATAAAACATCTCGGTGGGATTGTTTTACAGATAGTTGTGGCGAGAAAACGCTATAGATGATTATAGCGCAAGTAATCAATTCATCTAATCACTATGTTCACAGTTGTAACAGGTTTTTCATGTATCTAGTTGTTCTTTATGTACTTTAAGGATAATGGCGTAGGTTGCGTAATGAGTAAAAATAATTATTGTTTTAATCATTTCGTAATTAGTACTACACAAATGCGTGTTGTCATAAATATGTAAACTAAATAAATTTAGAGAATTGCGCATTTGGACAGAATAGCAAAAACATGTAAGCTGTTATGGCAAACGCATCGCATACCTATAGAATAGATAATATGCTGCTATCTCAGTGAGAATTTAGTTGTTAGTGTGAGGTAGCATCTGTCGGTATTGCCCATTTCTCGCTTTGCCTTTTTTTTACTTAGGGAAATGCACCTTATGCATGTCCCGTGGCGAGAGGGCTATGTCGGGCTCACCCGAGACTTCGGGCCTACCGACTAAAACCACCACGTTATGCCACCCGCTGCTTTGTAATATGGATGAGTCGCTGGAATTAGAACTACATCAGCGACCCACCCAGCAGGGCCCAGTGCAGAAAAGATAAGGTCTGCGGACGATGACTCTTGGGCGACGCCCCGGCACAACAGAAGACGTCACTCCGACTCACTGGCTGGCGGGCGGGACCATTTTTCGATTTACCTAACTCAATATCCTAGAGTCGAATTACAAACACGTGTAGATAGATATCGAAGTGCAATACGGCGAAAAACCGTTAAATCAATTTTACCGGCTATCGGTACAAGCCGAAATCAGCGATGTGGAAAATACAAGTGTACCGAAATTTCATGATACACGGCCTTTGCAAAGAAATACCAAGGTCAAGAGAAAATGTATAATTCCTTACAAAATCATAAATCATACCTAAATAGTTGGTATTTTGCCGAGAGCAGATAAACATTCTCACGATGTATTACTGCAGTAAGTAGGGTTTCGGTTAGCTTATAAAGATCATTATTGAACTGGTGAGCTTCTAAACTTATGTTAGCAAAACAGGGACTCTTTTTTTTTGACGGTTCAACATCGGTACTATAATAACTGATCGCAGGAAGAAATAATGAATTATCTTGCTCAGGATAACTATGCATAACGGTTGCGTAATAAGATTGACTACTGAACATAATGCGATATTGCGCAACTAGCATCCGATGGTTGATTGTCTATTTAGCTGGATTACGTTATTCTATTCGTCTATTTCGTCTAACAGTATGTGCCCAGTAAATACCCAATGTCTGGAGTCTGTAGGCATTGCCAGACACCATGCCGGTACAGAATATTTTTTTAGCTTTCTATTGGAAAATGTTTTACCTGCCGAGAATAGTTACCAAGAGCTCATCATTGGTTGCAAACGAATGTCGCGCCTCCAATCATGCATTTATGTTTCAATAACTTGGTAATAAACAGTGTTAGCAATGGCTTGTAAATGATTCACGTAAAGAGACGGTATCAAACTAGATAGCCATGTCAAGCGACAATATTCTATTGTCTTTAACGTCTTTAGTAGAACTGTCACGCATCTGTCGTGCTTTATAATGTCAATGTTGCTGTCCTACGCTGTAGTAGAGTATGGCGGGGACATAGCTGCCAGACACGACATTTACTTCGTTCAATAGTTTAGTTTGTACATTAGGTGTTGCAAAAGGATGTGGTTACAGTTTATGGGTCGTCAGTGACGCAAATAATAGTAATTTGAACTATTACATAAAACCAAATGCTGAGTCATGAATTTTTATTAAATGTGCCATATGAATTTTACTCAAGAAATTTAACTAGACATTTTCAAATCATATAAATTTTAGAATTGTTTTGCGCTTTTGAACATAGTGTATCTAATCATGTGATTGTATTTTAGAAGATGCCGCTAAGAGTCGATATTATCGAGAAAAACAATTCTTAGAATCATACATTTTGCAACTATGTTTCATGGCTTGCTGGCTATTACCGAAATTTTTCTTCAGCATACAATTACAGTTTTAAGAAATACATACCTATAGCGAATTTTAGTCAGATGACATTAATTTCTAATTTTAACAAACTTATATTTACAGTGGCATTCTCGATGTGTAATGATTAGAATCGCCGGAAACACTACACGATGCGTCGATGGCCGCCGCTGTGTGGCTTATCAACAACAACAGTGATAGACTATTCTGACAACCATGTCTTATTTATTATTATACATAATAATATGAACATTAGAATAGAATATAATTTTATCTTCGTTCGTTGTATTTGAGCAGCTGGTTACTATTTACAGTATAACCTTTTGTTCAGCGTCAGTATGAAAGTAAGGACTGCTTCAAAAGTTAGCTGTGATAGTGAAATGTACTTTAAATCACGGCGGCAATATTGACAAGTAATTTATAGCTCAACCCAGAGTGGGTTCATCCATTTGCTAGCAATGAAGCGGACAGATTAATCGATCGTAGTCTATGGTCTATGACCAATCTTTAGCTTGAAAGTTATTTTTTGCGATTGCATATCATAAGTATTCTTTTAAAATAGATTATAAAAAATTGTTTTATAAGTAAATTTAGTTATAATATTGTCTTCTATTTACGCGAATATTATTCATTGAAATTAAACTGCTATATACAGATTTTATCGCATCAAATTTTATCAAAATTTTGTAAAAAAGTGTCAAATAAACAACGCGATAAAATCCGTATATAGCAGTTTAATTTCAATAAACTTAGTTATTTATAATTTTTAGAGAATTCAGTAATTTTTATACTTATACTTATGTAGGTACTCATAGATATTTGATATTCTTGAAGAATCTTCAAGAATACATATTGTACAAACCAATGGTCTGCCCAGAAAATGTCTATGTGGCCGAAGTCATATTCGGATTTTAAATCGAGGAATTCTCAATAGCAGCTCCGGAGTCACGTATTGTATCAGAGAGACGATAGGCTCGCCCTAAACTACAGCTACTATTTGGATGTAAAACACCTCTGCCTACCCTTACGGACCTATAGGCTTGAAACTATATACCTCCCTATACTTAACAAATACATCGTTAGATAACATCAGTATATAAGATGTAACAAGGCACGTCCTTGAATCAGTGCTCATTGAACTAAGAATGGAACGTGAATACACACTGCCATTATGCGATATGGTTCACTCAGTAATATTATACATAATTCAATTTGTTATTTTGTCAAAGAGCCAAGGCAGAAATCAAATCAGAAAAAGTAGCGCAATCACATGTTATGGCACAATAATCTTAATATCACATACGTATTTTTATAACCATTATTACATTCAAGGTGACCCTGCGAATTATATAGAAGGAAATAATAATCGCACCCTTAATAAAACAGAGACTTATCTCAGTATTTTGGATTAAACAAATTTGAACTCTATTGAAAAGATTTAACACAAATATAATATTAGAATTTAACATATACAATTAGAGTTCAAATTGCCTTACTTTCAAATTTCGAGTTAAGTCGCTATTTTATTAAGAGTGCGATATGTTAGATCTTCTCAGACAACAAACGCCATACCCGGAACAATTACCCGTGTATAACACAAATCTTTTCTATTTGCCAAGTGGCAATAGCCACCGATTACCCACTGGTAATAACGGTGCAAGGGTGCTGAGAAAAGCAACAAACAATTCTTTAATTTATTCAGATCGTCCGCGGTTTAACGCGCAACCAAATGTTCATCTTATATGATTATTAGCTCTGCTTACCCTTACGGTGATACCTCGTGATACAATACATGTATGAGTCTGATGCTAGTAATATATTCACGCGACATAGTACGTCATAATAAAGCATTCGTATTCCTGGTCCCGGTATATCAGGTCGGTCGATTGACTAAAGACCCCATTTGAATTTCAAAGCATTCGGTGAAACTTGTTTGAGCTAAACTGTTATACTCCAGGCGTAATTTCCCCTTAGATTAGTATTATCCAAATTAAAAACAGAGTAATCAATATAAACAAACTTTATCTATACATTTTCGATATAGGAATCCAAGGTCTCTGGGCCAGGCAGTCCTATCTAAGAGCATAAATAATGTTATCTAATGGTGTGACGACACAATGTCGAGTAAATCGACTTATATTCGTTGAACACTATTATAATATGTCATTAGTATGCGCATTTAAGTTGAATATCAAGATTGTAGGTAGGCAGTGCAAATTAAGGCTAATTGATTTGTAAAACAATGTTACATAGTTGCATGGCGTTGCTAATGCAATATATAAAGCAAAAGTTATTTATGAATGGGGCAAGTTAACATTTTACGTTGAGCGCTTCATTTAAAACTAACCCCGGGGTACAGCAGATTCAATTTTATCATACCAAAAAAAAAAATTAGATATTTTAAAAGCAGACTAATAATAACCTGCCAATTAGAATACTAGACATAATTAAAAAACTATTGCGTCTGGTCGCCGGTGTGCTGCTGCGACTCAATGTGCTAATAGAGAAGTTATAGGATTCATATTTGTTAAAACATTTTTCATTAATAAATATCATGATAATAGTACTTTCCTCAAAATGGAATTACAGTACCTAAGTATTCCCGAATAAACGAAAGAAGCTCCGTAATAATTAAATAAACAAGACATTTCATTTCAAAGTTACATTTAATAACATCGTAACCAAAAAAGCATAGAATACTATAAACATCAGATATACCAGATAGCAAACTTCTTCAAAATCTTGTTGTGTGACTTATGAGGTTATTCGATATTTATGTAACGCATCGCAATCAATACAATATGTAATTAATTGATATGTAAACAATACCAGTAGATTATACAAATTATGCTTGTAAACATGCGATTTAACGTAACCACCCGTAGTTTATCGATAAAGCGAGCATCACTAGTCGTAGATAAACGACTGCGCAGTTTGCCTAGATCGACTCCGTGGATAGGTACGCTTTGGTCATTATCTACTTGCTGAACGACTGGATAGGTGACTGGGTCAGGCGAATTGACTGGTGATATTCTAGTGCGAAATGAAATAATGCGTCGGAGGGGCTTTGGCCCCCGGTAGCTAAGCTGAACTGTAAAATCAGACTGTGGCATCGCGTAGAAATCTTTATGGATTCACTGACACATGAACACTGAAAAATTAACTAAGAAAATTGAGTTTAAACAGCTTCTTTAAAATCGGGGACAGGTCACAGTGAAAATAGAATAGCAAGTTGTTTCAGTATTAGATTTTGGATAAAACTTCCTTCGTCCCGACTATTGTAAGAAACATTTTATGCGATAATAATAACAATAATAATTGAACGTTAAAGTTCATATTAAATAATATCCTTCGCAGTTTTATTTTACGCCTTGTTTGTGAAAGAAATGTTTCTCGGTGGGAACCATTTTTCACACAAAAAGATGATCGTTAGGATTTCCCTCCAAGTATATATTTTCTAAAAACACCTTAAAGCTGACTTGGGATGCCAGAAATAATTAAAAATGTATGGTACCTATCTGGCCGTCGCCGTCGGTGTGTCACTACAACTCAATGATACGTCGATATTCTAATCAAATTGTATCGAAAAAAAAAACAGACTTTGACTTTTTGATGACTTCTTAATGTGTCTTATCAACATTGTAAGATTAAACAATACCCCTTTATTTTATTCCCAAAACACGAAACAAACTTGCCTATACACACTTTTCTCTAAAAGTCGTTTAAAAATAAGTCAATACAACAAATTATGAGCGAGTTATAATGACTTACTGTTTCTTAAAGCTAAAGAAAACAATGTTGTTTTTATATTTAGTTACACGTTTCCAAACGACGGCAACTTTAGATTTATTAATACTTTCGTGCCGTTATATATATAATACACAATTCGTTTAAAGCTAAGAGTCCGCACGCTACTTATTGAATAATTCGGAACGAAATAATCAATTGCTGTGGTCTTGACTCCAAATTAACTACTGCATCAATCATCGTTGCTGTAAAAACTAATATAATATCGATTTACATCGTCATAATCGATTACTCGCTTCTTACATATCAGCTACTAGATGTTCCCGCGGTTTCACCCGCGTTTATCGTTACTGCGCCGCCCCTGTTCAGACAAGAACATGATATCTCAGCATATTCGTGGGTCGTAGCATGATGTTATATAGCCTATAGCCTTCCTCGATAAATAGGCTATCCACCACAAAATAATTTTCAATCGAACCAGTAGTTCCTGAGATTAGCGCGTTCAAATAAACAAACTCTTCAGCTTTATAATATTATACTATAGACGAGTATTATGTTCTATCTTGTGTCGCATTGGTTATTAAATGTTATTGTTTCACAATATTATTAGATTTTGACGATCGGATCTGGAGAGAGGTCACCAGTTAAGATCTTGTGCTTTTTATTTTACGACGCGATGTACCATTTTCATTTCAAGCATCTCAAGTTGAATACAAGAATGCTCGTTTATTTAAGTGATCGCTTCGCTTTTACTTGCCTTCACAGCTCCAAATCCCATCCGTTTCAATGTTGTTAATACAGTGATGGATAATCGCTGTATCGATAACAAGACTGGATTACTTTAGTAATGCGCTTAATTGAATTCGAAAGATATTCGAATACATTTGTACACAACGTGATACATACTGTACAACGTGACACGTACTTATACAGTGTTGTTCAATACATTCGAATATTCAAATGCTGTTGTGGACAAGACTAGCTTACTATACTGGTAAATTTGCTCGAACTGGAGCGGTTACTACAGTTTTTAACAGTAGAGAAGAAGATCTACAGAAGATCGCAGCCACAACCTTGTGTTTTTCTCCTACGATGTGTAAACTTTTTTACTTCCTTAAGTAGCACCGTACTGTCAGCATTGGGCTCTGACACTACGGTTAACCTGGGAACTAAGGTCTTGCCGTCATGAAGCACTGGTATTGCAACAAGATCGAGAAAAAGCTATACACTCTGTAACACGGTCCCACACACTCTGACAATACTTAAGAGATGGTGGTAAGGACCCAGTAATCTTAATGTCGTAAGCTGGTGGCGACTACTTTTTTTCAAAGCCGGCAATCGGCGATTTGCTCACATACAAACTTGCAACTGGCCATATACTTGTCTGCCGTATTGTTTCTAAATAGAAAATACTTTTAAACGACTAGGATAAAAGTTAAAGGTGAATAGCTATTCGAAAGCTGCTGTCTTAGAAAAATCTTAGCCTATTTTTTATACTGGAGAAAAAGTGTTCCAGTTTGTCATGTTCATGTCGTATCGATTTTCAAACCGTGACAGCTTGGCACAACGCCAAGTGTAAGGCTGTAGACGCGATTGTTTCATGCTGGCAACGCGCCAAATAGAACGGTTCTCGAATATTTCTCGTAATATTCTTTATACCGCGATCAGCTTACCTATTTTACAGTTTTAGATGGTATGTTTATTAATTAACTTGCATTAAATAAGTGATTCAAGATTTTTATAAGGTGGGTATATTTATTAGTATGTAAAATCTTTCACTCACGCCTTTGTATGCCTGAAGGGGCTGGGCATATTGTATAATAACTCTTTACATTCTTGACATTGACGACGAAGTAAATTGCCGTCGATTAGGCACTTTTCTACACTGGAGTTTTCTCAGTAGCAATAGCAGAAACTTATTAACAATAAATCTATGATATATGACATGTATGCAGTCTGACATAAAAAAAAGAACAGCATTTTATAGTGATTGAAATTTATTAATCTTTACTCGCTTATCATGTATTATTTTGTTTTTAGGAATGCTTATACATTACATTACACATTCTTCTTTGAAGTAGGTAAGTCTTTTTAAAATATGTTTTCTGGTACGCAAAGAAAAAGTTGCCACGACATATGAACTACAAGATAAAAATTAAATAAAGCAAAGGTGAAAAGGGTTTTCTCCAACGAGATACATTTCTTAGCTCTATATAATAGGTTAATAGACAGTACCTGAGTTGTGCGCAGTAGAACTGATGCGGGATCGCGGTTAGCACGCCAGCACCGTCGCCGGTGTCGTTGTCGCATGCGCACGCGCCGCGGTGCTCCATGCGCTTTGCGAGAGTCTCGGCATCGCGAACGATCTGGGCACGAACAAATTATGTTAATATACTAATGCTAGCTTAACCATATATAATTATCATACCATCAGTAATTTATTAGTTTACTAGATTGTGCTAGCGGCTTCGCTCGCATTTGTGTAGATTTTATCAATAAATTTCTATCCCTCGGGAACAGTTTTTTGGATGAAAGGTACCCTATGTCCTTTTCTGTATCCCTGACAACGTGTATACAAAAGTTCATAATGATCGGTCGATAAGTTAAGGCGTGAAAGCGTAACAAACAAACAAACTCACATTCGCATTTATAATATTAACTAGCTGTCGGCGGTCTAACCCGCGTCAGTGGTATGTGGTTACTGCGCCGTTCCCGTAAGCCTAAGCGTGATGTTATATTGCCTATGTCCTTCCCAGGGTCTCAGGCTATCTCCATTCCAAATTTCATCAAAATTGGTTTAGCGGATTGAGCGTAAAAACGTAACAGACAGACAGACAGTTACTTTCGCATTAATAATATTAGTAAGGATTTGGATTACACTCAAAATGTATACACGATATGCAATAAAGATTTTGATTTTATGATTAAAGTATTGTGTCACGTATTAAGGTAGTCCCTTAGGAAAATAAAAGTTGTTTGATGGTGGCAGCGAACTTAAAAGTATTGTTGGTAGCAACTAAATATATTTTGAAAAATATAAGTCTGATAGGTATACATGGGAATGTAATGTTAAAGACGATGATGTCGAAGATAGAGCGAAGTGGAGGAGAAAATTAGGAAAGCTGAGCCCATCACCATGTGGGACACACAGCTAGGAAGAGCAAGAGAGAGAAACATATTCCCAATCCATTGTGGACATATAACAGGAACTTCCACCTGCGCAGACGCTTAAAACTTAGCCTAAAATACGCTTGCAGACTCAGAGATAGCGCTGCATTCTATTAGTCGAAGAATTTTAGAATCGGTGCAGTAATTCAAGAGATTACTGGACACATTAACAAATTTTATCTTAATATAATATTCTTATACATTATTAAATCACATATTCATAAATCTGTTAGTCTTCTCCCTAGCCTTTATTATTCCCAAGTTACTTGGGGTCGGCTTTTCTGGTCTAACAGGATTTGACTGGATATCAGTTTTACACGGAACGGCTGCCACCTGACTTCCGCAACCCGAAGGCTAACGATACCCTAAGGCTAGACCAGTGTCAGGATACTATAAGGCACTGACTTCCCAATAACAACTGCCATAGATGTTCATGGCAGCCGGGACCGAAGGCTTAACGTGCTCTCCGAGGCACGGAGCAGGCGCACATAATTTCGAAAAGTCATATAACTTCCGAAAGTCAGAGGTGCGCGACGTGGGTTCGAACCCGAGACCCTCTGCATTGCAGCCTGTTGGTCTCCCCTCTGAGCTAGCGCTGCTCATATTTCTGATTCATAATCTGATTTATATTCATAAATCTGTTAGTCTTACTTTAATTATAATATCTAACTAAAACATTGTTTGACATTGTAAAACTGTGTCCTCAATTAACCTTAACGAGAATGTGTTTTATTTACACAAATATAAAACACTTAAATGGCCTAAAAGAATGCTTCAATTAACACAATTAGTGACAATCAGATTAATGAGAATTAAAGTGCAGTTTGTGCTGTGATGCAAATTTGATGACATAACTAGACGAATGTAGTTTGATTTATCAATGATATCGCGTTACTGGATACTGTCATCAGAGGAAATAACACCTCCATCGTTGTTATGTCTCCGTTTTCTATCCTTTCCTGTTTTTACTTTTCTATTAGCCTATTTTTACTATATAATGCAAATGTGTTTTTTTTTTTGTTTGTTTAATACGCTTTCACTCTATAACTACTCGGCCGGTCATCATGAAATTTTGTATACACGTTTCCAGGGTACAATAAAGAACAAGGGGTACCTTTTATTCAGAAAAATTACAATTTCCGAGGTATAGAAAATTGATACCTATACTATCTACATTTAAGCTAATGAAGCCGCGGGCAAAATCTAATATGTTACCTAAAAATACAATAAAATCTACCGACTCACAGCGCCAAGAAAAAGCTATTCAAATATGTGCATCCGTTGATATTCAGCCAAAAAAAAATACAAGTTTTACCCGACTACGGCGAAGCCAAAAGGAAGTGTAATGATTTTCGCAGTCTGGGTAATATGTATATTTGTATGTTCCACCGCAGCGCCTAAAGTACTGAACCGATTTTAATGAATGAAGTGTCAATAGATTCGTAATAATGGCCCGGGTGTCATAGACTATATAAATTTTAAATTCGTCCTTTTCAGACCCGTTTTTTTACGCTTTCGGGTTAAACTTTATTCTATAAAGAGATGTCATAGTTTGATAAAGTGGAGCTGGTGCCAAGTTTTACGTTTCATTTAAAATGATAATAAAACAGATTTGTTTTTTAGATGTCAATTGGGAAATATATACAATTTTATTTTAAACAAATGGTTGGATATGTTTTATACTAATATTGCAGCTATCGCCTCTCCTAGAATTGAAACAAAAGGATTATTCATGTTTGTTTACCAATAGAAAAATGCTAATATATTACCACGGGATAGATAGAGGGTACCTATCTCTCCGCTCAATTTCTATAGCTCAGCACCCGCAATTTTGATATAATATACCTCTATTTAAGATTAAATTGAGTTATTGATTGTAGTTAATGAAATGGCGCAAGATACTAAATGTGTGCAATAATTTATACACAAGGTTCAAGGAAACCGCTGGACAGCCACGTGCCTCTTAAATAGTTAATTATAGCTTGCTTTAACGGCGAAGGAAAACATCGTGCGGAAACCTGCACGATTGAGAGTCCATAATGTTTTCGAAGATATGTGAAGTCTGCCTACCCGCACTCGGCCAGTGTGGTAGACTACGGCTTAACCCTTCTCACACAACCCTTCTGACAGTTTAATATAGGACTAAAATTATATTATTACACCGCAAAGGAGTCACCATTACGGAACAACGTGATTGTAATTCCAGAAGTGCGCATAAACACGCATGTATTGAATAATATTCGAATAAAATACAACACGATAACTACGCACTTTACATGGTCAAGGACGCAGCGCAACCTAATTAAATTCGAATGCAATTTTGCACATCGCTAGGATCAACGGATATAATTTAATTTTCACAATGCACTTGCACGTTGTTATTCTGACAATGGACTTATAATTATATGTTTTACTTACTTTATGAGTACGTTTCCCGTCGATAGCAACTACAAAACCAACACCGCAGGCTTCGTGCTCGTTCTGAGGGTCGTACAAGCCTTGCTTGGGCGGCCCTTCCCACTCCATACCTGAATAACAAATATCTATATTAGTGTTAAACAAAATAACTGCATCCCTTAACAAATAGACGATTTCAAACAGTTGTTTTACTGAACTGGATACAGAAGTGTCATTCCGTAACATAAAAACTCGATATCGAGATTCCTTCGGACGATAAAGCTCACTTCGAAAGCAAACGCAATTGAATTTGTATTTAGCCAGTGACGAAACTCGACAGACGAGACTCGAATTTCCCTACAGAATACTAAATTCAACTTTTAGTATTTTCTAATATTACTGGGATGCTGGACAATGAAGAATTCGAAATTAACGGATTGGGAATTTAATATCTCACCGTAAACGTTCTTCAGAATAGCTATCAATCAGTGACAACGACTATTCGAATGTGGACTCGTAAAATATTCGAATTAAACTAAAGCAGTTTTATTCGAGTATTTTGAGTAACAATCGCGGATAAAGAAATCAATTTCGATGTATTTAGTGTAATATAATAAGTAATAAAGATATGTATGTAATGATTATGTTATGTTGACAACCTACCAGGATTTTAAATATTATGAAGCACTTTACTTAAATGCAAGCCAACAAAACACTCGTTATTTGCAAATAAATTAGGTATAATGTGCATCGATATATTTCGACTTGTATAGTTTTAGACATTTAATTTTTATTACCTTCTTATATCATATTACTAATTCTTATTTTCATACTAAACAATAATACAGCTTGCCTAATTGTAAGCTTGTTGAGTATATGCCCCATTAGTTCAGTCAGTTCTGTTCAATTACAATTTTGCACTATTGCATCTATGTATATGTAAGAATTTATTTTGGGTTTCGATTTCAGAATTTTACGAAACAGTAATGAGACTTTAGTTAAAAAATAGAACACTGGCAGTAAGTGAACCTGGAATTGCGCTTAGCTTTCGTCCCATATCACGTCCGCAGTATTAAAAAACATACATTGCCGTCTACCATACCATTGGTACAATTTCCTGGAGAAAATCTGAATTAAACTTGATCCAACCCTGTTACGTAGTCAACCGAACTTATGCCAAGGAGCCATTAAAGCAGCCAGTTGCAATAAATGCAGTTCTGCAATAAAGGCAAACCACATTCGTGCTTGATAAGTTACTAGCCGAGTACTGACCGGTGAGTTGTTATTATTGTTGTCCATTCATAAACTCATAGCGTGCTATCCACATGGCAGTCACGTCACATAACCTACGAAGTTTAAATAAAAACCAATCGCCTTGTCCTAGAAAATACAGTTCATCGACATTAGCATTAAAAATATATCGTTGGACTTTGTTCGCAAGCCGGTTTCGTTGACGTTTTACAGTAACACGACTATCGGTTGTCGGTTTTTTTGGTCTATGATGGTATAGAAATGAGGAAAACTTATTGTTTGATTAACTGTTGTTTAGTAGTCCTAACTATATACGTGACAATAGAGCTCTATTAAAAAAAGTAAGGCTTTGCTTTACGAAAATGCTAACATTCATATTTGATATGTATATGACGCAAATGTGTAGGATGATAAACATATTCTCGTCAAGTACGACCAAAGAAACGACATAGTGTTGTAAAATGTGGAACTGAAGAATCGGTAAGTCAAATGATGCATTTTTATGTCCGAAAATGTATTTAAGTAAATATTAATAATACATATTATAATATGATATTGTATGTAAGTATTTTTATATGTTAGGCGGACAAATGATAAATCATATTTATTTTTAAAGAAACTTCACCAGTAGGGACAATCCTTCGTGGAAACTTTACAAATATTTAAACAACACCGTAACAACCGGTATAATAAACACTTATTCGTAATGAAACTAATAACACTTAAAATATGAGACAACATTTAAATTCCATTTACGTCTGTCCCTAGATCAACGATTGCGAGCTATTTTTAATTGAACATTCGAATCTCTCGAATATAGTCATTCGATAATATTCAAAATAATACGTAACTAATTGAATGGCCGAAATTAAAAAACCTATCTCTTACCAATGAGTGATCAAATGTAATTCCAAAATTCAATTACAATTGGTATAGTATCTTTAACAACCCAATAATCCAAATACGGGATCGTACAATATTGATTTATTTTTTAGTGACAATCGCGTGTCGTTACTCTATATGTGAATAAAAGCAGCTTTTTGACAATACATTTAAATAAATGTATTATCTAATTGGAGTTACCGAAATTGCATAATACATTTATTCTTCGCAGACAATTTCGCCAGGGCAGTGCTCAAATTATATTGTACAGCGCTGACAATGACGGATGGCGACCGTCGACGTTATTACAATAACGGAAACTTTTACCTGCATTGATAATATTTTCTTTGCCGTCATAGCGATGACATATTGCTGGCATGGAAACATTGCTGACGCATTCGTTTTGCTTAGTTAAACGTAGTAGCAAAACGCCTCGATTGTCTCGCCAGTTATGCAATAACCAGAATGTAATATAGTTGCTATATAAGTATCAGCTAGTGGTATTACGTCTATAATTATTCAGCAAACGTATATAAAGATATAAATAGAAGATATTTAAAGCCTGGTTAGTTGCATAGCACAATATTGAGCTTATGATAGCAATTAATCGTCTATGACAGAGTAATCGAACATAATAATCTTGGTCAGGGAAATCGAACTACTTCTGTGAGAAATTTAGTAACACAAAAACCCAAACTACCACCAACCAACACATTAGAATATGGTATTCGAAAATTGATCATAATTAGAATCATAATCGAATATTGAAAACTTGATTTGATGACGGGACGGTTGAAAGATTAATCGTGAGTCGTGGTAGATCGATCGTACTCGACCGAAGATGTCATGATTTCGTATGTCCCCAGACTACAGTGTTGACCCTTCACATAGCATTTATGTGTACTGCAGGACGATGTTCTTGTACACGCAGTTCAACGTAAATACTTTTTAATTTTACATCTTCCTAATATTGCTAAGCCTGCTTGCGATAGCCCCAAAGAGGCTATCGCACGCGTAATAGATTAAGGCTAATTATATAACTAAATAATCAATAAATATTAAAGTTAAATGCATTCGATTATTTTTCAAAGTATTGAATTCAGGAAAGTTTAAATATTTAGATTTGTTTATATATTTGAATTTGAATTGATAATTGTATAATATAAAACCTAAGCAAACAATTTTAAAGTCTACACACAATAATAATATGATACAATTAAAAATAATAATAATTAACTTAAGAACTTAGTGCTAGCACATATCAATATATGTATATGTATATGTATATCAGTAATGATATGAAAGACAAGACCTAATAGTGAAGTCATAATTATTTTTATATGTCATTTTTTTATTAGGTCCAATTGAACAACAGTACATTACAATATTACATTACATTTTTAAAGCCTTAGCTAAAATTATTAACACTGCTTCTTACAAATAAAATGATTTTATTAATCTGTTCATTGCTGGCAGTAATAAATTTGAATGGCTACCAGCAGATGGCACAGCTAACACATTAAAGAGTAACAATAATTATTTAACCAATATATAAGTGAAATTTTAGCACTCCTTAATAAGATAATTGAATGAGAATATTTCACTGTTATCAGCCTTAACGATCTCATCAAGGTAAGAAGTATTAATACATACTGTGTAAGAAAATAAAGCAACAGGCCCTTGACTTGCCAGATAATGTTTTAAAAAATCACAAACATTAATTGAATAAAAGGATACCAACATATTAACATTAATTCTATTTTAGTTAAAGATCTGCATACAATTTTATGTGCAAATAATTGCAGATAATTTAAGCAGCTTTATATTGTTGCTAGATAATACATGCATAAGTGTCTTATCTTAATTTGAATGATGGTAGGTCATAAATGTACGAATTAAAAAAAAGGTTAAGGTCACAAAGATTTGACTGGATGAAAATTAATTTATTAAAGCTTCAATAAACAACTATTATTTACTAGGGCAACATAATTATCCTGGTCATTATGAGTCAGAATTCAAATCTACTCAAGTTCTACCGAAGTTAGTTGCTTTTTCAATAAGTATAATAACTATGAAGAAAACTATAGTAAGAAATAAACATAACATTCTATTATTGTTAACAAGTGTGATACCATAATGAAAAATAAATATATACAATGTCTATGGCATGGTTGCATAACTCATATAAAAAAGTCAATATCTATCAGTCAAACAGTTTAAGTAATAATACTATAAGAGCAATAGGTACAGAAATTACAGAAATTGGTTAATACTAACAGGATTTTGAAGTGAAGTCTGTTAGCCTTCATTTTTTAAGTATACCTTCAAGACATAATCAAGGTCACAATGTCCTTGACTAACTTTGGGTGTCAACTACACCATGTATAAGCTATTTTTTAATTTTCTGTGTCTACACTTAGATTGCCAAGTAAAATCAATGGTCTTTTATTGTGTTGAGATAATATTATGGTGACATTGACTCATTAATCTCGAGTACATATCCATTTAATAGTTTTGAATGACTTGGCTTAATAACCTATTATTTTTCAAGTAGATTGTTTTGTTGAGCTATTATCAAAATCATCAACTTTAACTAAGTGCTATATTTAACATTAGAATATCTGAAAATTGTCTAGATCCAAGGGGCCTTGGTCCCATCACACAGAGGTATTTAAGCTATAAATAAATTGTTTATCAATACAGGAAAACAACCATGTCAGGACAAAAGGTTATTAATCCGTCTTGGTGATAAAGAAAATGTGTTAATAATTGTAATACATAATATATTTCTTAAACAACATTAATTGTCATTATAATAGATGTAGTGCTTATGTACTATATACCTAGTAACATTTTTAAACTAAAACAGCTGAGAAACAAAATATTTTTTAATTGGCCTGTCAATCTGTATTTTTCGATTTATGGGTGGCCACTTGCCAGTAAAAATACTTAATCATTATAAACATTGCTGGCGCCGGACAAATGCCGGTTTGCTTTAAAAAAAGAATACCGTACCTACGTAATACGTATCTTCGGGTCATGGTGTAAGTATATGAGACCATATGGTCGATCATTGACTGTGAAGATGAATTTTAATTATGTACCTATCATGTTTACAAGTATACCTAATTATATTTAATTGATAACTATAATATAAATAGATCAATCTATTACATCTTAGATTTTTCTTTTCAGAATCTGACGATTGATGATAATTTCGGTATCTACATATTTCTTCTCAATAATCTTTGTTATTGTGATGCAATATGTACCGTAACACTATAAATATGCTAATCGTAATTTTGACATGGTTTATGTGAAAACAACACGTACTTATGAGCGCAGCTATTAAAAATATACCGAACGATTTATTACATATAATATTAGACTTATCTTATTATATGCTACCAGTATAGGAATCGCACGGATAATAATTATAATTTGTACTGACATTAGTATATATTTTAGGCACCTATCGCTGATTTTCACCACGTATACACTACACGTGGAGTATTTGGTGCTTGCGAAAGACGTGCCAGACATAGCCCGTTAAAAAATCTACAGAATGCACCAAAAATTTCTTACCTCGAAGTACGTTCGGTAAATGAAATAAACCTTTTTCGCCTACACCACAACGTTACGTTCTCACTTTAACACACAATTGTTATCGTATAACAACAAATGTGCAGTACTGAGAAATTGAAGAATAACTGGAACACTGAAAATGCACCGGTAATACGTAGTGACCGCTCTACAGACGACTACTGTAACCGGCAGTACGCGAGTAACTGAATGAATGAGCAATTGAGAGTATTTGAGAGCATGAGCCATGAACGATTTAGCGGTATTTGTGTTCGCTCGGTAAAAATCACAGATTAAAAACTTACTAGAACTAAAGATTGAGCACAAGAATGAAAGAACGTTATTTACATCGAAGTGATATGATTGGTTGCTCATTTTGATTGGTTTTCTAAAAGTATCCGTCGGGCTTGCCATATAAAAAAAAACCTGATGTAATTGGCAAGCAATGTAATGTTGTATTTTTAATCGTTGCATATGTACGACCTTTGATGACGGACGTTGTCAAATGTTAAAATGCCAACTGATCGCAAATTAAACTGGGCCGTGTCCAAAATTTTATAAAATAGGAAATAATGTGCTATGGCAACATTGGTTCTAATTGTAGTAGTTCAATCATTCATTCAATCTATACTTAATAAGGACTCAGGCACAATGGTTTCTTAAAACGCTGTGTAAAGCAGAAAATCAAATTCATACTTATTTATTCGCTAAAAACATGGTTCATAATGTTGTTATAAAATAGTCACAATTATATACATATATTATATCGCCTGTCTGGTATCATGCAAATGTTATCCAATGTTCGGAGCCTTCTGTTACAAGTATTTTATATACTTAAAAGGAGACCACAACCTAGTGGTTAGGGTCACATTTGGTCCTTCTTAACCTAGTTCCTTCTTGGTTTATGAAAATAAAGATATTTTATTAATTTTATTTTATTAATGTTCATACTCATTAATCATTATTTAATTGTTACAATTTTACTAAATTATATTTCTAGTTATCACAAAATTATACCATTACCACAAAATTACAGTTATTATATAAAATTATTGAGTACAAATTTCAAATAAGTAAATAATCTTTATAGGTTATAAATTCTCCAATTGAATAAAAAAAATTTGCCACAGGCCATTTTTGTATATCTAATCAACATTTACAGTCTCGTAATATTTTCGGAATTTTTTATAAATGTGACATGTTATAGCATAATGAAATAGCGTCTAATGGTCAAGTCAAATTCTTCAGAAGTAACATTAGAAAACTTTGTCTTTGTCTTCGTGCTTCGGAGGGCACGTAAGAAGTCGGTCCCGGTTGTTGTCAAATTGACAGCAGTCGTTAAGCCATGTCAGAGGCCTACGGGCTGTTTGAACAACTCTTGACAACAGGTTGGCCACTAACCACACGAAAAGAAGATTAGAAAACTAAACAATAATTTTATAATTTATAGTGTAGGGATTGCCTACTTTGGATATGTAAATAAAAGATAGTATACAGAATAATCAACGAAGTATATATTTTACTTCACAATGGGTATACTTATGTTCTAATAATATACACAGTACCGGGTATTGCCGCGTCGGGGAGTGAACTGCTCGCCTCGCGGTCCGCACTAGCGCATAATACATTCGCTGACAACGCTGTTTCCTACGCACACATTAACATATAGTGCCCCTACACTCATTCCCCCCCTTTTTTGAAAGAAACCCCTACAATAGAAAGTAGATATAAAACTATAATTTATTGATTATATTGCAATTTTAAATATGTTATATTTAAAATAACGCGCTCACGATGACAATAATGGCAGCACCCGATTGTACTTCAATTAATATTTAAATTTGTAGTTACGTTATTTATATCAGATTACGACATAAGCAAGTAAATCAATTTATGGAGTTGAGGTTATCACACTGGAAGCATAATTCATGACAATGATATAGAGGAATGAATTCATTAATTTTCAGTAACAAATTAGGAAATAAGCAATAATACTTATCATACAAATATTTCACTTAAGCATTTTATAATTTTGTTATGTCTGTATAAAAATCGAATTAAGATATAATTAAAATATTTATTTTACATGTTAATCACGATATATTAACTTAACATATAATGATAAAATTAAATTATTAGCGATAATTTATAACTCTGGTAAAATAAATTAAATTTTTAATTCAATATATTCTTATCAACATAAAATTTTAAAGTAATGCATTTAATTGCGTTTTAATGTTATGGTAGCTTGTATATATGTACATTCATCAAATCTATTATAGTGTTAAAGTTTAAGTTATACTATCCAATAATAAAATTATTGCAAATAAAGTACACTCGTTTTTTATTGTGAACGAAGCTTTATGTAACAGTTTGACAGATAAAAGAAGTTCGTTCATTTTACGTCAAATTTTGAAGACAATTCGTGTCGTAGTCGTAGTTATAGACTTCATTCTTCCTTGCCTTCATCATTCGGTCAGTTAAATATTTTCGCGCGAAAGTGTAAGACGTTCGTAGTTCTTCTAGAAATTGTTTACGAAATATATTAATTTTATATAATAGCCATAAAAAATTTGTAGTTTAGTAAGGCAGATTAAAATTAATAGTGATTTAGTATTTTTTTGTGTTCTTACAACGTCTTTGATTACTATTTTTGTGTCATTATTGTGATTTTGGTATAGTCAAGTGTTTGTTAAATAAATAATCACTTTCGCGCTTTCGAAATTCGTATTGTGTACTCATTGGTAATCCTAATTTGTCGTAGTTAGCTATTAAAATGAGTTTAAGCCGTCTGTACAGTGTTGTAAGATGCGATTTGGTGAAAGTTCAGTCATCTAGTGCGTTAGTTTCGAAACTTTGGGGACCTTGTACTGTGAGGGAAGTGAGCACATGTAGTACGCAGCGAGCAAGTATTGCACAACATAACTCAAAGCCGGATTGGAACAGAGCTGTGAGCGAGGCGGAGAAGATCGTCGGATATCCAACCTCGTTCCTGAGTCTTCGATGGGTATTAAGCGACGAAATCGCCAATGTAGCGCTTCACCTGCGCAAATTAGTCGGCAGTAATCATCCTTTGTTAAAAACGGCTAAGTACGTGCACTTTAATTACCTACTTTATACTTTCGAAGCTTTGAATAGTAAAACGCACTTCCCATCTGCAATTTTAAATTAGGTAACTAATCAAATAAATCAAATATAATAGAAACCCTGGCTTGAGATGCACTCGCAATTACGTTAGGAATTACTTAGTTGCTATTCTATAATATCCTATCTATTATATAAGGTAAAAATCTAATAATATTTACTTTATTTATCGACAAGATGTACCTACACCGTAAGTGTCATAAATTTTTTTTTTTTTTTTTAATCTTTATTTAAAGGAACTTCGTCAATATTGACGATGTCGTCCTATAGAGCAGCTAACAATTTTATAATCTTAAGACTATTACAACTAAAAATAAATAAATGATTCCTCATGAGACCATCCTCGCAAGATATATTGCACATAGAATTTTGGCTTCATCCGACAATGGAGCTGCCAAGGCACTGTTGCACAGCCCAACGTTCTAGTTCTTAATCAGCACCTGTCGTCGAAGAGACTCGTTCCGGACACACTCACACAACACATGCTGGATGTCGTCAATGATGTTACAGTCTGGACAATTGTATGTATCCGACTTTCCCATTAGGTGTGTAAACTTGTTAGATGGTATGTGTCCCGAACGTAGTCTCAACAACGTTACAATTAGATTTCTGTGTGCATTCATTTCTAAAAACCACGGGTGGCGTAGGGTTTCTGGTTGAATAGTCTTATACCATATTCCCTTAATAAGAGATCGCTTATCAAAGTATTCTTGCCATAAATCATTGCACTTTTCTTTTATAGTGTGTATGAGGTCTGTGTATAGTGGTAGACATCTGTAAATATATCCCTCGCTGCAAGCCAATTTTGCCGCCTCGTCTGCTTTTTCGTTACCCACAATGCCAATATGAGATGGGACCCACTGAATAACTACTGTTTTCTTTGTCCTGCGTATCTCAATTATGGTATTGAGGATAACTAAGACTATCGGGGAACCTCGAAACCTCGAGGGTAGCCGAGCCAGATGCAGTAGAGCACTTTTAGAGTCAGAAAAGATAACGATATGGTCACTGTTAACAGACATGGTATAGGCAAGAGCTTCCGAGATGGCTATCAACTCGCAATACATAATAGACATATTCTCATTACATTTAAATTTTATAGTGTCGTTCGTATGAGGATCATATATAGCCGCACCTGAATAATTACTATCTTTCGAGGCGTCTGTAAACAAATGGTAAGGTGTCATACATATCAGACAAAATACTATGTAACGAAATTTAATATTGTATTAATATGTTTGATGTGGTTGTGCTACTAAGTAAATAAATAGACATGATGATTTTAACAAGTCATATTGCTCCGAGTACCTACTTTTTATCTATGTATCTGATTGTAATGTCAAAATAACAGCTATTTACTAAATGCATATGAAAGTATACACGGTAAGTATATCAAAAAGCTATTGTTAATATTTTTGTCTATCTGTCTGTTTGTTCCGGCTAATCTCTGAAACGGCTGGACCGATTTGACAGGACTTTCACTGGCAGATAGCTGATGTTATAAGGGGCAATAATGGTAAAAAAAAAAAAAAAATAATAAAAAAGGTATAAATAACGTTTTTTTTTAAATAGTGTTCCGTGGGAATAAAAAATAACATCCACGCGGACGAAGTCGCGGGTAACAGTTAGTTTATTATAAAATCACCATACGGCATTGAGTATTGCATGAAAAATAGCATCCCTACTTATATTTTTTAATCATCTATACTTATAGAATATCACTAACAGATTTTATTAAGCGACTAGATGTTCCCGCGGTTTCACCCGCGTTTATCGTTATCGCGCCACCCCCGTGGGTCGTAGCGTGATGATATGTAGCCTTTAGCCTTCCTCGAAAAATAGGCTATCCAACACTAAAATAATTTTTCAAAGCGAACTAGTAGTTCCTGAGATTAGCGCGCTTAAACAAACAAACAAATTCTTCAGCTTTATAATATTAGTATAGATTGAAGATATTAATAAAATTTTAAGGGGCTACCGTGTAATCGACCTAATAATAAACTCACACAACCATTTTTCCATCAATAGCGATTCGTGTTGAATATCCCTATGTACTTTAAGACTGCGCCGAGTGAAATGTGCCAAAACAGGTGGTCACAGTTAAGTGAATAAAATCAACACTTTTTGTTTAATAAAAAAATATAAAATATACATTTACCATAACAATGAATGTGTTTACAATTACTCCGTGTAAAAAAATATAAAATAAATATTTTTGCCAACAAAATTACGTAAATTTGCATGCAAAAACATAAGATAATACATAAAAACAAATACAAAAACGTAAGCTCGCGTTACGTGATTTTTAGATTATAACAGTAGAAATCTATCCTTTTTTACAGCTTAAACGAAACATAAATAGTTATATTACAATTCGTCCGTCCCAAATATTTAAGTTATTGGTTGACAATAAAGATACATATTTATCAAAAAAGCACTTCAAATCCTCCATACAATTTTACTATGGCGGCCGCGCGCCGATTTGAATGTCGAACTCTGTCATTCAGTCCAACCGCCTCTTACGCTCGGCGCAGTCTTAAGCGATATTTCATATTTCTCTGTAGGTAGATTGTACTTTTACAAATTAGGTATTTAGCTTTAGTCTGTTCATCAGTATACGTAGATACACTTTCTAAACCAAAAATGTACAGCGCTAACCTAGTGAGAAACCGTTGGACTGCCATGCAAAGTTCGCGAATAAGATTCCACGGCATGCGCCTGCGAAATTTCGAAGTCTTTAACGGTGATGTGATCGTGAGGAAACCTACATATCTAAGAGCTTGCCATAGTGTAACTACATAAAGATATCTAAAGTCCGCCATCCCGTATTAAACCAGCACGGTGTACTATAGTTTAAACCAGAGGTTCCCAGACTTTTTTGTCATAGACCACTTTCAAAATGTAGCAGGGTCCGGTGGACCCCCTGCAGTTACATTTCTACCATATTCCTTGGCATTCTGCACCAAATGACCTTCTTTCTTCATTTTTTTTTATTATTTGGACTAAGCCTACCATGGTAGGCGGGCGAAAAATCTGGTACTGAATTTAGAATTTGCATGGTTTTACAAGTTACAGTCACTGAGCTTCTTAAAATATTATCTGCCTACAATGATAGGTGATGTCAAGCCATCATTTTAGTTCTTCACTATCGAAAGCAAATAAATTTTCGTGCTTACGAATTGTAGACCCCTATTTTTTTGTCACGCCAACGTAGACCTCTGACGGGTCTCCCGTGGACTCTTGGGAGTCCACCTGGACTACTTTGGGAACTAATGGCTTAAACCTTCTCATAGTAAGGAGGGGCCCGTCTTGCCTTACATATGCTAATGCTTATATTACGATGGTATGGGATACGATACCACCAGCAAGAAAGGTGGGGGTGTAAGGTGCAGGACGAATGGCTTTTCAACTTCAAGTATTTATCAAGTGTTAATTGGTTTTCTGTTTGTATTCACTTAGTACCACTTTAAGATAGAGCTTTTTATTTTTTAAGACTGGCACCGCACCTTTACCAACATTCAAACAACGGACACAAAGACCCGGAACAACTATTTGTGGGTTATACAAAGTTTTGTCAATCTAATTTTACAACCTACGTGCAATACTAGTTAGATACCACTTGCATATATAATCTAGTCTAACCAGGCTAGGTATTGAGTGTTATCAGACCTAATACTTACTTATCGATTTATAACTATTTGCTTAAAGCATGGGTAGCTTATTGGTTTCAATGGATGCGTCATGACTGCCGGTCCCACGCGGGGCGAGAGCTTCTTAAATAATTTAATTGTGACCTGTTTAAATGTTAGTAAAGTTAGGGGACAAAACATAGTCTTTAAATTTGTCGGTTTGTCGGCCTCGATGGTGTAGTGGTTAGTGTAACCGACTGCCACGCCTGAGGTCGCGGGTTCGATTCCCGCACAAGTCAAACATTTGTGTGCATGAACATGGATGTTTGTCTTGGTCTGGGTGTTTCTATGTATAATATGTATGTATTTACAAAAAAAAATGTATATATGTATGTTGATCCATTGTCTAGTACCATAGTACAAGCTCTGCTTAGTTTGGGCTAGACGGTGTTGTGTGTATGTGGTTAGAATATTATTATTATTATAAATAACAACTAAAACGATAGCATGAAACTACAGACGTTATTTTCACACATTTTAAATAGCAAAATATAGATTATGTGTATTATAGGTAACATATCTCTAAGGAAAGATGTAGAACTCAATTCGAAAGCTGCACATTCTATTTTATTTGAATAGACGATAGCAGTAATTGACTTTATCAATCTCTTAATTGCAGTTCTAACGCCCACTTACGCTATAAAAACACAAATTATAAGCTATAAAAACAAAATAAACATTGACATATTCTACTTTTACTTCAAATATACACAAAATGCACTCTCATTGAATGCACTGTTAATCTTGGCTTAAAAAAGCTTTCAAATGACCAGAACACAAAAATTTTGAAAGCTATAAAATGAAAGCTCTTTTCTTATTTGTGTAACGTATCTTATGCCACTTTGTACAGTCAAAGTCAAAAGTTATCAGATAGTACTTCCCTAGTGCCTCAGGTCATTAGACAATGGTTGGGCTGTTTCACTTCACTACATAGTATAAAACAAAGTCGCTTCCCGTCTGTCTGTCCCTATGTATACTTGTATCTTTAAAACTACGCGACGGATTTTAATGCGGTTATCACCAATGGATAGACTGTTTCAAGAGGAAGGTTTATATGTGTAACATATGTATATGCCGCGGGCGGAGCCGTGGGCAGAACCTAGTGATAAATAAACGTGTAAAATACGAATATAATAAAAGTTCTGCGAGTACACAACCATATTCACAGTTCTTCCCCTTATGCTTGAAACGAATAAGCATATACTTAATTTAATAAAAATTAAATAAGGAGAGAAGGTAAAATATGTATCGTACAATGAAGGTTCCGGTACCGATATTTATTTTGGTATTGTGCATTACTGTAAAAAATATTAACGCTCGAACTTCGAGATCCGATACTGTCAATATTATTATATTTAAAATCTGTGTTTAAAACCTTATGCGAGATTCTTTACAAAACTTGTAACATTATTATAGGTATTATTATATATTTATTTATACCGATGGCCGATTTTGATAAAAAATGTGTATTCGAGGATGGTTTAGATTTGGGTTTTTTTTTTCGTGTGTACAGGACAACGTCTGTCGCGACAGCTAGTATTAGTATAGATTGAGAATACGGAGGTTATGACGCGGATTACGATCGTAACATCGCGTGCGCAGGTAACTACTGCTACGTCCTGAATATTATTGCATGATTACAACATTGCACATCATTGCTAATTCACATGTATGCTCATCATAATCAATTTATTGCATCCACTGATTATTACGTCAAAGCTAGATTTATAGCACAGTATATGTATCACTGGATATGAGGGTAGAGGGACGAAAAGGGAGAGGAAGGCCAAGTAAAAGATGGATGGACTGTGAGAGGGTGGATATGAAAGGGAAAGGGGTATATGAACAGATGACGGGTGACAGAGAAGTATGGAAACGTAGGGCATACTGCGCCGACCCCAAATAAATTGGGACCAGGGCAAGAGGATGATGATGATAATGATATGTATCAGTGCATTGGTCTTCGTTTGCACCTAAACAAGTGATTGAATAAAGAGTTGAGTTTCAGAGCTGATCTCATTTTCGTTGAAGTCGGTGTTTCGTTACAAAATACGTTTTAATTATAATGTTGTCGATAAATCTGTACCTAAAACCATGTTTATTATTACATTGTATGTATCAGTTAGACCAAAAACATTTTTTTTGCATTGTCAATTGCCTAGTGTAAAATATTAAACAAATATATAAATATGGCTTAAACCTTATCACACTGAGAAGAGGCTGGTACTCAGCAGTGGCACAATTTAATACAGGGCTGATATTATCTTTATATATATATAATTCTACTGTACGTGTGTATGTCACTGAACTCCTCCTAAACGGCTGGAACGATTTTGAAAAATTGCGTGTGTTCATGTGGATTCGAGGATGGTTTAGATTTGGGTATTTTTTTTCCTGTGTTCAGGACAACGTCTGTCGAGACAGCTAGTTTATTGTAAAACGTTTTATTTCATAAAAATAATTCAAAGTCTTTCAAAATCATTTATAATATTTACTTACCGTATTATATGTATTTGCTGTAGATAATAAAGCTTCGCTTTTCAGGAAGAACAGAGTAAAACGTGACACCAAAGGTTTTGCAACATAAATTGACTTTACAAATTGCTCTTGGCTTAGATTACTTTTTAAACATTGGTCGTGGTTTCGTAGAGCATTTAAGTACATAATACCGTCACGAAGACGAATTTGTATGATATTCGAAAGGGTAATTTAAGGCAACAATTGTTATTTAGGAACGAATCTTATCCGTCGTTGCGTTTTAGATGGGTTTCTTCCGGGGCACAAAGACGTAGCCACTATTTCAAGACAACTCCCACACTATGAATAATACCTGTGTCGCAGGGGATATTACAAACTTTTAAACAACGGACACAAAGAACATCCAGACTCGGAACAACCATTTGTGGATCACACAAAGTTTTGCCCCGTGTGGGATTCGAACCCACAACGCTTGGCGCAATGGTAGTGGAGAGGCGACCACCTAAACCACTACGCCATCCGTGCAGTCGATTTACTAATATTGAAACAACAATATTCAAATGTCAGCAGAGGCCCAAGCCATTTAGTCGTTATACTCATATCCAGGCTGCTTCCTTAAAAAGCACTGTCTGACAGTACAGTAGTAGAATTAGCAGTCGTCCGTAAATGGTTACATTAATTAAAATCGCGAGTCTGTAATTAAATATGTTCGCAGTACTTAAGAATTAAGTTCACGTATTAAGTACAAATTATAATTATTATTTTAATGTTTTAGTTTTTATTAACTATGGAAGAGCGTAGTCACCTGTCACAGGCATCGTTTGCTTAGTAGGTGACTTCGATCACTACACAAAAAATGTTAAACTGTTTAATAAAAATAAAATTATTATTATTATTAATATACTTAATAGAAATAAGATTACTTGTATATAATAAAGCTCAAACTATTTATTGTTATATACATACATTCAAACAAACAAATCACTCAATAGTATCCTTACGCGTGCAAATGTGTATTTACATATATGATTATTATAATTATAAATGTAATTCTAAATAAACAACGTATAACACGCAAACAATAATTTTATTTATTTTTTGTTATATCGTAGAACTAGATATTGCCCGCGGCTCAGCTCACGTAAATGTAGGTTATATCAATGTTCTATCCCTCGGGAGCAGTACTATTTTGTGAATAAAAGTACCCTATGTCCTTTTGTGTACCCCTAACAACATTTATGCAAAATTTCATGATGATCGGTCGAGTAGTTAAGGTGTGAAAGCGTAACAAACAAACTCACTTTTTCATTGATAATATTAGTTAGGATTAATAGATTGAAGATACATTACTAAACGTATATACCTTTTCCACAGGAATCTAATCTACAATGGCAAGAACAACATGCAGGCGTGGGGTCTCATTGTACTCCTTGTGTCTAAGGCGGCCGGCCACAGCCCTGAGATACCAGACATGGAACAGGACAAAGCTGCCGGCGTACTGCACAGGTATGTAGAAGTACATTTTTATTCCATCATACATACATTGATTCACGCCTTTGAACCGCCGAAGGTGTACTCAGAGATGCTTTGGATCCACAGTTCGTAAGTTCCTTCGTAATACAAGCATAGTTTTAAACTGTGAGCTGCTATTGATAATCTTCACAGACAAACTTATTAACATTTGTTTAACTCGTGATCGTGATATAAGGTGGCAAATTAAACAGCACACAGTGTGTTAGCAAATGTAGGTACAAGAGGTGTCTTCATAGGCCCTAAGGGTGCCCCATTAATAGTATTATCAGTGTGGCTGATCCACTGACGGGCTGACTGTAACGTATATTTTATATTAAAGCCCACCCAATGTTTTTACTCATACGACGCCCTTGAATTTTGGTACAGGTATTTATGATGCTGCATTTACAGCTGCTAAGTCACTTGCTTAACAAAACTGTTTACAATACGAGAATGTTATGATCTGTTAAAAGGGTTTTAAAGATGCCAACTCTTAGGTATTGCCGTCTACCAGGCACAGTGTCAGGTTGACTGGTGTTACTGATGTAATACTTTGCCATATCTAGGATTCCAACTTAGGACGTCGTCGGTAGTTCTACACGCTACGCCAACCAAGCGACGCGCGTCGGTACATTCCTATAAGCTTAAAAGCCCAGCCTTAAAAACCTAACTTATTATATTTAGTACATATAAGTATAGGGTCAGTATACTTCGGTGATATGATGTTTAGAACAGCGATAGCTCAGTGGGGAGACCAACAGACTGCAATGCAGAGGATCTCGGGTTCGAACCCACGTCGCGCACATCTGACTTTCGGAAGTTATATGACTTTTCAAAATTATGTGCGTATTGATTGACAATTATCGCCTGCTCCGTGCCTCGGAGAGCACGTTAAGCCGTCGGTCCTGGCTGCCATGAACATCTATGGCAGTCGTTATTGGGAGAGTGTCGACACAAAAGATCCCACTGGGTCGAAGTGTTGCCGGTCTGCACTGACTGGCCCCCACATAGGATACATATATATTTCGGTGAGCTTATCCACGATATACAAAAATACAAAAAAAGTATTTGACTTCACTTATTATCAAACATATGTTTATCGGGTTTGCCTTATATCTTTGACATCACTGCTATTGGACCAGTGCGGCCATAATCTTTCTTCTTTTCTTTCTTTTTAAAATACAACACCCGCCTTAGAAATAATTTCTGTGTCGTGGGGGACTGTACAAAAATTCAAATAACTGATACAAAGAACACCCAGAATTGGAACAACTATTTGTGGCTCACACAAATACTTGTCCTTTGTGGGGATTGAACCCACAACTCGCCGCGGTACCAGTGGCGACCACTTAAACCACTACGCCATCTGTGCAGTCAAATTACAAAAATCCTTTAGAAAACCATATTATTCAACACATGTATTATTTGGTACACAATCTTAGACTTCATGAAGGAGCACCGCATTGATCTGTGAATGTCAGATTTGTATCTATAGACTCACATACCTAATTAAATTTTATAAGTCCAAGGTTTATTATTATGTTTAAAATATATTCACCTTTGACTTAATATTATTTTGTGCTTTTAAATGAGTTTTTACGTTTCACAATGCTTTCCTAATATAACCTTAGATATACCAGAATCCGTTCGTATCAGTTGCGTTATATTTATAATCAGCATAAATTCACCATCCATAAAATTAATAATCGTTTTAAGAAAATTTGTGTAAAGAAATCTTTGTATTCCGTATTTCAACACTTCCTGTAAACTCATTGCATAAAGCGAACTTAATGACATTTACTGAAATTAATGGAATTTTCTGTCCGAGTGATACAAAGATAAATGTTACCTATAATTATTTAGCGTAATTAGTAAGTATAATAACCTTATATTTTATAAGGTAGTTTACAAATTGCACCAGCAAATTATCCAAAGGGCATCGTCCGATGAAGGCTGGAAAGTGAACTCACAAGTAACTGCTTCCTTATAGGGGTCATCGTCTCGCAACTATGCATAAAGCACCTCTAGACGAATCCAGTACGATTGAAGAGTTCCGCAATCAATTAAAATAATGTTTACGATAAATATTATTGAATAAAATTGCCTTGTGATTCGCTTGCAGAAATGTCTTGGTTGTATTCTCTACAAGACTTTTATGATTGTCGTACTGGCTATTAACACGTGTATTGTAATAATCATAGACCTGGAAAACATACATACTGTCTAAATACGTCGATAATAACGCATGCCCACACTTCAAAATTTAGTGCTAACTGTTGCGGGCTGAGAAAATAAATTGAGAAATGTCTAGGTGTTTCTAATTTACTAACTAAAGTGTATGTAGATACAGTAGCTTATGAGAGAGTATGCGCAAAATATTGCGCTGGGGCTAGGAGCAAAGATTACACAACGTAGCATATCTTCATATGCAAAATTGGTTTTTTAATTTAGGTCACTAAGATGCATTTATGAACATCAAAGTTACATTTAATCATTTGAACATATTTACTTAATGAGCCTCAAAATCCCACTCGCAGCAACAACATAATATAATTTCATTTGCTGAGATCTATCGGAAACTATAAAGATATATGGTATGCGTAATTATCCAACTACAGCTAAGCTTTGGCTCTAAGCATTTCGCAGTAACGGCAACCATCTAAAAACTGGTCAGTGGGCTGCCAAACATTCGATTCGTATAAATTATAGCCGTGTGTGCTCACAGAATCGGGACAAGAATGCCGTTAACCACTTTCTATAAAACCAGAAAGGCAGTAGTAACGTTTAACATTTGGGCCTCAACAATTAGTATTTGAAAGAAAGTGAGAGGATTGCGTTATGGCTTTTCTTATGATTTGTGACGAAATATTCGTTTTCTATGCAATCTAAAAAACCTTTTGCTAATGAGTGGTGGGTACTTATTCTTAATTGGCATCAAAAGTGTTTCGTGTGCTTGAAATGTTTAAGGCATGAATCATAGTTTTATCACGAAGAAAGTTTAAACTTCTAGTATCGCATATTGAAACAAGTCAATTTTAACATTTGGTAATCTCTCCTTGGTGGCATAAATTATGATTATTATTACACAGGACACCGTTGCCGCAGAATTTCCGTGTATCTAATACATAATCAATCAATAATGCATTCGAATAACAAGCAATACTACTCGAATACCTTCGTATCAATCATAAAACACATTGTCTTTTAAAAGTCTATTATATTTTATAAAGAATATAATATGTAGATTCATATCGCACTGAAATTAAACTGCTATATACGGATTTTATCGCGTTGTTTATTTGACACTTTATTACAAAATTTTGAAAATTGTTTCACTACTACTACTATTAAACTTTACTAATTTTTAAGCTAATTAAATTATTATTAAACTATTTAGATTTAATTTATTTTTACTTTTACACTTTCCCCGACGTTTCGGTTGCTTTTCAGCAGCCATGGTCACGGGGAGACTAAGATCTTAGTGTCAAATAAACAACGCGATAAAATCCGTATATAGCAGTTTAATTTCAATGAATAATATTCGCGTAAATAGAAGACAATATTATGTCATATCGCACTCTTAATAAAACAGAGACTTATCTCAGTATTTTGGATTAAACAAATTTGAACTCTATTGCAATGATTTAACACAAATATAATATTAGAATTTAACATATACAATTAGAGTACAAATTGCCTTACTTTCAAATTTCGAGTTAAGTCGCTTTTTTATTAAGACTGATGTTTATTGACTTTCGTTAATAAGTCTGTAACCGTAATTTCGGATGGCTATTTTAGAAAATACGTTACGTAAGGCATTTTATTAAAATAAATACTTAGAAACCTTCTACATGTAAACAGTAAGTTCGGTGTCCTTGTACTGGTTATTTGTCTGTCGTTTATTTATATACTTACACAAAACAGGTTACAGGGCGATCCAAAAATAACCAAGTGAATAGTTTTTAAGCTGGATCCAAGTAGTGCCATATGTTCACTACTTCGTTGGCCCCGTAATATCTTTCATAAATGCTTGTGAGGTCCCGGTTACGACTTCTAAATCAAAGTGTTTTTGAGTTTCTTTTTATTCAAATATAGAGTCTGAAAGTGAACCTTGCAGAGCCTTGCTATTTACTACGTAGAAGTAAAAACATAGCTAGCTTAATGTGGGTGATTCACCTCTGATTATTGACCTGATCCTACAGAGATCTATAGACCTGTCTATGTATATAATATTATTAGGTCCAAAATGTTGTATATTTTTTCGTCAGGGCTCCTTCCTTTTCACTATTTTAAGCATCGTTTTAAAATAAACAAAAACATATGCAGCAATTTATAAAAAATTGCCTGTTCAAACTTTGTGAAGGTCTTGTAAGAAATTTGATAATTCATTTTATATCACAATTCCTACACAGTCTCTTTTTGAAAGAGATATCAACACAAAAATTAGTTAACTTGTAATTGTGTGACTGAAATAGCATCAGCCAATCAAATCACTTGACATGTGTTAGATTTTGACACTACTTTAATCTGCCGTTCGGGGTTCGAGGTGTTAAACCTATTGTAGGTAACACCGGTTTAGTATAGTGTAGGAATTTTGAATACAATTGTTTACTCTACACATAAAATGATTTTATATTAGATGCTTTCTTGAATTTTAAGTTTACAAGTGACTAGTATTCTTGTTTACCCCCCAGCTAAGCTCCTTGTGTCAATAGTGGTTCACGTTGGTAGTGTAATGGGTGGGATTTTGAAGACGTGGCAACTCAATTGTCGGCCCAAAACTTAATTGGATTAGCCAGCGGCGAGATAAGGATCCATTGGGCTACCACGGCTGTGATACCATTTTTACCTTGGTCTTTTTTGTCACCAGCCAACGCGCCCTCGCCGAGGTGACTGAGATGATCAGAACTTCTCACCTAGTGCACAAGGGTCTCGTCAACATGAACTCCCGGCAACCCATCGCGGCTGAACCCGATGACATGATGTTTGGAAACAAGATAGCGTTACTCAGCGGGGACTATCTTCTCGCCAACTCTTGCTCCGAACTTGCTAACTTGAGGTAACGACATTTTTGCTATAGTTTTAAGAATAAAGACCACTTATTGGTTAACTTGTTATGGACCTAGGACGGTGGTTCCTACTATATTTAATACTAGATTTTGCCCGTGGCTTCGTTCGCGTTAATGTAGATTTTGTCAATAATATTTATCGCTCAGGAACAGTTATTTTTCTGGATAAAATGTACTCTATGTCCTTTTCTCTACCCCTGACAAAGTTTATACGAAATTTCAGGATGATCGGTCGAGTAGTTAAGGGGTGAAAGCGTAACAAACAAACTCACATTCGCATTAATAATATAAGTTACCACCACATTTTTTACCCAACGGAAATAGGAATTACTGTACTAATAGAAATATCAGACTAAGGCACAGCGATGCGTGGTTAGGTTTAGATAGTACCTTTATAATAATATGATATCTGTAAATATAACATGAAACCATAAAAAACCGCCTCTTATTTTATCAAAATGCATGGGTTTAGATAACTTAGTTATACAGGATCTTTTATGAATATCTATCATATATTATAAGTAATACTTTTTTAATAAGTTGTGGCGGTATTTGCCACATTAATAAATAAATTCTCATAATAAATTCACAATGTTGCCAAACATAAGATACTCGAGGTAAAAAATGTTTCTTCATCAATCATGAGTACTCATTTACATATGAAAGAAATTACAAGTGCTTATTGAAATAAAGCTCCTTTCAAATAAAAGTAATAAATTTAATATTCCAAAATGTATTTTATGTTGTTTCATTGAGTATTTTATAAAGAATGGATATGAGTAGATACCTATTATTTATTTATTTAATTTTTTTTCACCAATTGCAAGAAAACAAATAATATATTTATTGTATACAAGACGCACAGTTTCAAATGTGCTTATGTTTCAATTCTTATTAAAAATAAAACGTGTGACTACAAATTTACTCAAAAATCAAAAACCCAAAGGTTTATCTAACTTATTTTAATTAAAAATAAATTAATGTAATTTAGGGTATTAAGTATAGCATTTTTTATTTTTTAAAGAAGTGGTAACTATTATTAGTATTAATTTAGTTATTATTTATATAAAGTCCGTTAAATTAATTATAGTTAAAATTCAACTACAGGTGAAAGTTTAAGCTACTGTCATCGTATATATAAAATATGTCAATCTTCACATATAAGTAGACAATGCCCAAGTTATTTTGTTGTTTTAACTATTATTGATATTACAAGCCTATTAGTCTTGTTCTGAAAGCCTAATTATCAGTATGACAAGATTGACATATAACTGTGATTAATGTTACAAGTACACTTGTAAATTTGTAAATCTATACTAATACTAGCTGTCCCGACAGACGTAGTCCCACACAAAAAAAAAAAACACAAATCTAAACCATCCTCGAACCTACATGAACACACACAATATTTTTTATTAAAATCGGCCCAGTCCTTTATCAGAAGTTCAGTGACATACACACGTTCAGTAGAATTATATATATAAAGATAGATTATAAAGCTGAAGAGTTTGTTTGTTTGAACGTCACGCTACGACCCACGGGAGCGGCGCAGTAACTATAAACGCGGGTGAAACCGCGGGCACATCTAGTAATATTATAAAGCTGAAGAGTTTGTTTGTTTGTTTGGTTGAACGTGCTAATCTCAGGAACTACTGGTTCCAATTGAAAAATTATTTTAAATGTTGGTTAGCTTATTTATCGAGGAAGGCTATAGGCTATATAACATCACGCTACGACTCACGGGGATGGCGCAATAACTAAAAACGCGGGTGAAACCGTGGGCACAGCTAGTAATATATATAACTAGATTTTGCCTGCGACTTCGCTTGCATAAATCTAGGTCAGGTTAGGTCAGTAACAGTACTTTTTCTGAATGAAATGTAACCTATATTCTTTTCTGTTCCCTTCACATCGTGTATGTGAATTCATGATGACCGGTCAAATAGTTACAGCGTGAACACGTAACAAACATACTCAGATTTGCATGCATAATATTAGTTAGGATTATACTTCACATAACACTCTTCTTGAAAATTACCCATTGCTGTCAAAATTCTATACGTCTTATAGTTTTTAAACCTCACTCTACAACAGTAAATATATATAGTTTATGGAGTGATAATTATAACTCTTTGCTATTACTGTTGATAAAATACCGTAAAATGGTAATTCCAAGTGATTTATTTGGGTGCGTCTCATAACGTATAAACTCATTTGGTCTAATTTCATTTTATTATCGTTCATAAGATATAATCAACGTGATATATACCAACTGTTGATATAATTTCTTCACATATAACATTTATTTATTCTAAACTTAATTAGTATAACGTTGTTTGATATAACGTTTATGTAATCGAAAATCATTTGTTCTAATGTTTAATATGTATATTGTTTATTTAATCGAAAATCATTAGGTCTAACGTTTAATATATATAAACAACGTCATTATGGTTAACACCCCGACTCAGAGTATCCCGACTCGGATAGGTCAGCTTAGAAGGCTAAGGCGGGAGCGAAGCGGAGCGGAGCTCCCGCCTTAGCCTTCGTGGTTATTTTTTTTAAACCACCCAGATATAGGAGCCTTGCGAAGCGGGCTCCGTCGAATATTAGACCAAATAAGTTTTATATCTTTTGAGTGGTATGTCAAACGATTTTATATTTAATGTATGTTATGTCAAACGATGTTATATTTAATGTATGTTATGCTTATAAAATTAGTTATTTTAAAATTATATCTATCGTTTATTATATTAACTAATCGCTATATTAAATAAAATTATAGGTTCCGTTGTTATATGTTGTTAATATTAGAGATTTTGTTGTTATATCATCTATTACTTACCCGATTTATTTGCTTATTAGTTTTTTGCTTAGCTGGTTTAAATTTCCTGTTTCAGTTTACATTCACAACGTGTTCTGACCTAAATGAATATATTATTGTTTGGCTTTCTTAGATCAGATTTCCGATTGACTAATAATTTGGTTTAAATGTATATTTTAAATCGGCAACTCCCGCACTAATCATTTTACAAACATCTAAGCTCCTGATACAAAAGACAACCAGACTCGAAACCATTAACTCTAAACCACACAATTTTTGTACCGTGTGAGAATTGAACCTTTTACACCGTGACTTGTACACAACCACGTCAAGAACTTAGCTAACTTCTATACTTATTTCTCTAATTAACAAACACACTTTCGTATTTATATCATCAGTAAACAATGTATAGACAAGTTTATCTTGTTATCAATCATGACTAATAATTCTATAACGCTTTAAATAATTATTAATGCGACTGTCAAATATATAAGTAAATTCGGTGTTAAAACTGAAATACGAAAAAAATATTTAGCCTTTCCATTAGAATTCCATTCCATTTCCATCGATGAAGGAAATGTAACTAACATTATCAATTTTCCTCTAATTGGTATATTTACATACACTAATTTTAAAACAAATTATTTCATACTAGTTTTTGTCCGCGGCTTCGCTCGCTCGGGAACATTACTTATTCTGAATGTAAGGTACCCTAAGTCCTTTTCTGTACCCCTGACAACGTGCATCCGGCATTTTTATGAAGATCAGTCAAGTAGTTAATGCGTGAAAGTGTAACAAACAAACAAACCCATTTAAAATATTAGTTAGGATTGATGTAATTAGAATTCAATAATTTGCACATATAACTCGTTTTTCGACATTGACATACATATATTGTAAATATGACGTATTTGATTTTCTAACGCCCCGGGTTAGAGGTCAATTATACGCATATCTTACGTAGAGACGAGAGGGGGAACCACTGACATACTTTGGGTAAGGAGGGGAGAAACCAGAGCATGCGTATGGTGAAATATTAAAACCTCTCTGGAATGCTGCGGTTTATAATGCTGCGAATATAAAGATGATGTTTAATTTCGGAATAAATAGTACCATATGTGGCTATTTAACTGATATAGATAGACGTAGTAATGAGAGTTCAGCGTAATTGTCATTTTATGGTTAACCTCTTTTCTCAGTGAAAAGAAATATAATAAAATTATAAACTTTTAAAATTTTCCTCATAACGCAAACTACTTTCAGACTCGGGACAAGCAACAAAATGTTTTTGGAAACAGCTTTTATTCAAATTTACTTGATGATAGTTTAAGCGTAATTCAATACTCAGAGGGAAAAAATATGATGTGAATGATTCAATATGATCCACAAATATTTGCTTCGAGTCTGGGAATTCTGTGTGTTCTCTTTTCAATTTTTTATAAAAGCCCCGCGATATATTACATACTTATTTTTATTACGGGAGTTGTCTTTTTAAATCGAATAAATAAATGAATGGAACGTTTGTCGCGTTATACAAACACTCTATCTAAATACCCGTCTGTGCTTCCAGAAATATAAATTTTATTAAAAAAGAAGAAACATTTGTAGCATCTGAAAGAACATAAATAGATCCCACATAAAACCCAAACAAAAAAAAGGAATGACCCAAAAGTCGCTTTAATATCTATAGATAATTATAGTACTACATTATCAAATAAAAGTTACTAGTTCCGTTCTAAGTTCGTGATATGAATATCTAACGGTATATACAGGAATCCTAAAGTAGAGCTGCGGACTAACTAGATTTAATACTGTTTATACATTCACCTACGTGTTCACCCACATCGGAGGACAAGTTACACTAATACGATCCGACGTGTCTAAACCACACCTGACTACACAAGAAGTACTGTGATGGCTTCTTGTTTTCACGTCCACAGAGCTTGACTAAATTTGTTTTATAACTTAAACAAAAGTCAAATTTATTATTTGAAATTATTTTAACTTCGCATTATGGATTAAGCCTTGTGTGGGGGGGAACTTGATGGACCTACAAATAACCGATGGAAAGTGCATCCTGACTCAGAACAATTATTATAGGATCACACAAAGAGTTGTCCCGTGTGGGTTTCGAAACCGCAACATTCAGCGCAGGGTGCAAGGCGACAGCTTGCCCGCTACGGTCAAAACATTTACAAGGAATAATCCTTAGAAGATATATTTACCTCTTATCACGTTCAGCATGCAAGAGTGTAGGGGTCTTTGAGTAGAACTGACATAAAATTGAAGGCTTATTTAATATAGATTTTAGATCACAGCTTCTTGAGCTTGTACGAGATTGATGACTCAAGGAAGCAACGTAGAAAAAGTACGACAGCAATACCGTCCACGGTACTACTGTCCTACTTCTTCCACGGGATAGATCGAACGTGAAAGGGAGAGAAATTGGTCTTGCTTCTTCCGCGGTACAGACCGAACGTGAAATGGAGAGAAATTAGTCCTACTTCTTCTACGAGACAGATCGAACGTGAAAGGAAGAGAAATTGGTCCTGCTTCTTCATTGGACAGGTCGAACGTGAAAGGGAGAGAAATTGGCCCTTCTTCTTCCATGGGACAGATCGAACGTGAAATAGAGAAAAATTGGTGTCATGTTCCTTATCTCCCTTTCCTATCACTGAATCACGTGATATGGTTCTGTATTAAATAAGATTGCCCAACGCTAACGGATTGGTATCACCACTCTGTCTATTTCCATAGCCAAAGATAGTGTCTTCCGTCTGCAGGGCAGTAAAATCGATCCTGGGGGTTCTACTTAGGGATGGCGGCGTGCAAGTAATCCTGGTAGTATAAGCGGTTACTGTAGTGATAATTGCATATCAGGACTTCGGCTATCGCTTATCATAAAGCATTCGTACGTTGGCCATCTTTGTTGTATAAAAGAAAAGGAAAAGTTTAAAAAAGTTCCACCACATGGAATGTGTCACGTAACAGCTTTGATCGTAAGATGGGTGTTACCAGGTCGCATAAACTTGACCATTAGCGTGGCTGCAAGTTATGCGTTTGATGCACAAACCGGTTCGACGTGTTAGCAGCACCTGTAACGTAATATAATGTTAAACAACGTTATGCAACACGGACGACGTACGCACATTTAATAGTGAAAGTTTGAGAATTACTTGTATATGAAGTTCTTATTAACGGTACGTTAAAAAAAGGTCCGCGTCTTGCGAAATTTGGTTGGATTCGCGTGTCTGTGCAGAATTGCCGGTCGTTACAAAATCGAGATGCCAACCATCGCATTTGAATAAAATTCGATGTACAACTATGTTTTGCCAGCGGCTTCGTTAATGTAGCTTTTGTCAATAAAGTTCTATTCTTAGCGAACAATATGGTTTTTCTGGATGAAATGTACCCTATGTCCTTTTCTGTAACCCTGACATTGTGTACCGAACTTTCGTGATGATCGGTGGAATAGTTAAGGCGTGAAGGAAACAAAGAAACTCATATTCACATTTATAATATTAGTTAGGATACAAAAATAAACCTAACCACTGCGTCTTTTGTCGTTGTGCGCAACAACACTGGAATGCAATTATACGCGTCACTAGTTCAAATGGTTTACACTTTGATTAGTCCACCGATGTTTTTGTTAGAGTCGTTTATAAGAAATGTATTGAATAATATGCTGACGATAAAACTTAACGACGACGTGTGGCAAGGCCTGCTTATTATAAACCTTCTATTGTTATAGCCAAATTATTGAAAATAAATTACTTCACTCGGATTTTATCGCGTTGTTTATTTAACACTTATATTAGAAAGAAAGAAGAAAAGAAAGAAAACACATACATAATTTTGAGACTGTTACACTACTACAGTTAAATACATACATACATATGTACATAGATTCACGCCTGTTTCCCAGAGGGGTAGGCAGAGACTACGGATTTCCATTTGCTACGATCCTGACACACTTCTCTGGCTTCATTCACTTTCATCACATTCCTCATACACGCCCGTCGGTTCAAGGTGCTCTTAAGCTGGCCTTTGTTCAGAACGCCTCCGATCTGATCAAGAAACGTTCGCCTAGGTCTTCCTCTTGCGACTGTTCCATTCACAGTTAAATGTTACTACTATTTAAGCTATTGAAATTATAAAGTAGTTTAATTTCAATGACATTTCATTCACGTAAACGTAAGCCAATATTATTGACAAATCATTTACCGAGGTTTCAATTTCAGTTTCGAACAAAATGTAATTACGTTTTTTAAGTTCTTAGTAGCCGCACGGATATGGAAGTGAATATTTTTTAAACACGATCCGCTTCGTAAAGCACTTATATAATTAAGTAACAGAATTAAAAATAATGTAATAAGTAGCGTGAGGTTACTGCAACACTCGTAATCTTAACGTAACAAGTATTTATTTTTGTTATGCATTAACCTCCTTTCATTATTTTTGCGGTAAACGCGAAGGAAACATAAGCTGAAGTCTAAACTTAAGTTATATCTGTCAAAAATTATTATAAAGAATAGACTAAAAGCCGAACGTTAATGCTATAATTAATTTTAGTGGTTCTCAATTAATTTTTAGCCGTCTTGCTTAAAGAGCATATACAGACGCACACTAGACTACGATAATTCACTCAGTGAACAATTAAGTAGTTTTATTTTATTGCTGTTGGTGGCAGATTAACATTAAAAGTATAAAATCTCTTTGGTGGCAGACGAGCCAGTAGCTTACTTGATGTCAAGCGTTAACCGCCGCTCATAGACATGACTAGGTTTTGTACAACTCTAGCTCTTGACTGCTGTTACTGCTTCATTACCGTGGCTTGTAGCGTGATGTTAAAGCCCATGTTACTTCTAGATAAAATGGTGAAAGGTTTGTTAAAATTAGTTTTGTGGTTTCTGAGTTCATCGATTAACAAAAACAAACAAATTTTCTGTGTTATATTATTAGTAAAGATATACAAGGTGGGGCAAATGTTAGCAGATTAGATGATTTACTAACTTAAACTAGTTTATATAAGACGGTTAACATAAACAAAAATCTATTTTCGCAGAAATTAAGAAATTATTTATTTGAACAAATTAAATTAATTAAAATTAGACACAAATTCGAACATCATTGTAACCAATCGTGCGCTGTAGCCAGCTCGTTAACGGTCATAGTTACCGAGAAATCGTCTTTGTCAACTCGCTAGGATCCGGAAATTCCTGGACCCGATACAATACAACGGTTTCTTAATATTGCTGCTTAAGGTCTTTGACATCTAAGTACAGTTATCTCTGCATTACATGATGTTCTAAAATTTCTAAATAATGGAAACAAAAATAATGTCCTGTGGCTAAACTACTGAATAAATTTGGTTCATAATTTGTAAATCGTCAAAGAATACTATGTAGTATATGTGGTATCAATTAATGTGATAACATTTGCGCCACTTTGTATAGCAATTAAGCATACTTTTAATTGAAACGTTATATATATACGCATAGAAATGCCAAGGATAGCAGCAATATCAAATGTATATAATCAATAACAGGTATATATCATTATCATTCGTCTAAATTTTATAGGTTCACTATAGGACGAATGACAGGCAAACTAAATTTAGAAAGCGATAAAAACGAAAACATTTTTTTATAGCCTACTTCTAAAAAAGGAGGAGGTTCTCAATTCGACTCTGTTGTGATGTTTTTTTTTTAAATGTTATATTTCTCTTTTATACAACTAAGATGGCAAATAAGCATACGTCCACCTGATGGTAAGCGGTTGTCATAGACTATAATCACTTGTCAAATGGTTAATAGTTAATAGCTCATTTACTAGGTCGTCTACAGACTTCGGTGCGCCGCGCCGAAGGCAGTTCGGTCGACCTTGTGTATGTAAGCTTTCACTCGCGCGTTGTCGACCCTATGCTAAACTCTAATGAATGCTAGGATAAACAGCATGGTCTCCGGAGCTCTTACTTATCGAGTGCAAAGTAGTAACAGAGTTACCATTTTTACACGTGAATCCTGTAAGAAAGTGGTAACTTGCGACGAAACTGACTCATTTCTACCATCACAAAATAATTGGCAATGATAGGTTCTTCAAATCATAATATATATGAGATCTATATTATGGGGGTGCTCGCGGTAATCTAAATTTTGGCAAATCGGACGCAGCTTAGGTGGAATGAGTAATCCAATATTTCTTTGCATCGCAGCATCGGTCACTTACGCACAATGGCCCATTTTGTGGTTAAGTGCGGATAACACACGTCCAGCTACCTAACTAAACGAGACCGATGTTCATAATATTTTCTTACGTTTATGCGAATGTTATACATTAAAACTAAACTACTTTATACGGATTAACTCGCATTGTTTATTTAAAAAGCAACGTCGGGCAAATTGGTAACATCATAATATTATCTTACGACCACACCACACGAACATCGGGGAAAGTGTACAATTTAATCTAAATAGCTTAAATTGAAGTAAATAGTAACTAGTAAAAGAGTTTAATAATAATAGTTTAAAGTTTGAAAATTGTGTAATAATAGGGATTTATAAAAAAAAAACAACGTGATAAAATCTGTAAAAATTTGTTTAATTTCAATTGGTAACATCATCAAAATAGTTTAATAATTTAATTAATAATAAAATTTTACATTAGTAATTTAATAGTGTTTTGAAAATAAACAACGTTATAAAATCCGTATATAGTAAGTAGTTTAATTTAAGGACTTATGGCATAGGTACATATTGAACGAATCCACAAAAGGCTATTTAGTTAACTAATACATGCCAAATAGCAGTAAAACAGATAAAATTAACATAAAATAATGGAAAGTTAAGATATATCAGTTCAGACATTGGTATACACCATGCCTGACCTATGTATTGACTAGCGAGTAAGTGTCGAAACATTTTCACAAGACTAGTCAATGGTCCATTGTGAACACGCAACACCTAAACTGCTTATATATACTAAGTATTATTTACTACTTTAATGGCGGCTTGTGTTTATCCTGTTAATACTTTTGGCTATATAAATAGCCTTTTGGCTATATAGGTATAGCAGCGATAGACTAGTGGGAAACCATTGGACTGCCACGCAGAGGTCTCGGGTTCGAACCCAAGGCGCGCATCTCTGACTTTTCGAAGTTATATGCGTATTTAATAATTAGTTATCGCTTGCTTTAACGGTGAAGGAAAACATCGTGAGGAAACCTGCATGTCTGAGAGTTCTCCATAATGTTCTCGAAGATATGTGAAGTCTGCCAACCCGCACTAGGCCAGCGTGGTGGACTACGGCCTAACCCTTCTCACAATGAAAAGAGGCCCGTGCCCAGCAGTGGGACAGTTTAATACAGGGCTGATATTATTATTATATATTATTATTATATATAAATAGAGTAGTGGTGACAGTGTTTGATTTGTCACAGCCACTACGCCGATCGTTGTGTGCGAATCCCATACGGGCCAATAGGTATTTACGTGTTCCACAAAATTAAATAGTTGTTCTAAGCTTGTGTGTGCTTTGTGTCCGTTGTTTGAATGTTTGTAATTCCTCCGTGGTACTGGAATTATTTATATTGCGGAATTTGTTTCTTGTAATCATGAAATAAAAAAATCATACAATAAAGTTTAGTCCAATAACAGCTTTGCATCTGTATCATCATAATTATAGAGCTGTGTAAAAGTAGGTATACCACCCCTTATTTTTTTGCTAGCTTTGTGCCACATATCTAAACTGCGTGATTTTCTGCGGATTTTCTGTCAGGAAGCTCAGCAGCACTGAGCTTCCTGACAGAAAATCCTAACTACATATATTTGCCCAGAAATCATACCCAAGACGTCAAAATCGCAACCATATATGCTATCTTGATGTATTGGCATGTTGAGTCTATGTTAAAATAGTCTTCCAATCGTTTTCAAAGAAAACTTGAGCTAAGAACTGTATTTTTCGCACCTACAGAAATCAAGAACTGGTCGAACTGATGTCATCAGCCGTAAGAGACCTCGCGGAGGCAGAGTTCCTCGGCGAAAGAGATGAACAAAACAACCCACTACCGTCCCGTCCTCTGCCCAAGGAAGAAAGACAGCCTGCATCAGGTAATTAGATACTCCTCTTGTAATATTTTCGACTGCACGAATGGCGTAGTGGTTTAAATAGTCGTCTCGCCACTGCCACTGCGCCGAGTGTTGTGGGTTCGAATCCCACACGGGACAGAACTTTGTGTGATCCACAAATGATTGTTCCTATTCTGGGTGTTCTTTGTTTACATTGTTTGAATGTTTGCAAAGTGCCGCGCGACACAGGAATAATTCTTAGTGAGGGTGTTGTCTTTCATAGAATAAAAAAAAATATATGGTGTAACAATAATAAGGTTTGGTCATATTTTAGGGCTGTGTACTATTGGCGATAAATCGTGTCCTCGTAAAAAATATTGTGCTAAATTTGTTTAAGAAGTTCATTTTATTAAGTGTAACTTTGACGGTCATAAATGTTATTTGGTGTCCTAAAATTATAAATGTGTTATGATAGACGGACAGCAGCGATATCCTAGTGGGATACCGTTGGACAGCCACGCAAAGGTCTCGAGATCAATACCAAAGCGCGCATCTCTGACTTTTCGAAGTTATGTGCGTATGAAATAGTTAATTATCGCTCGCTGTAACGGCGAAGGAAAACATCGAGAGGAAACCTGCATGTCTGTGAGTTTTACAAAATATTCTCGAAGATATGTGAAGTCTGCCAACCCGCACTGGGCCAGCGTGGTGGACCATGGCCTAACCCTTCCCATACTAAGAAGAGGCCTGTGCCCAATAGTGGGACAGTTTAATACAGGGCTGATATTATTTTTATTTATATAGACTGATAACACTAAGATATTTTTCGCTATATAACCATTAGATTTATTTTTGAATAGATTTTGTCTGCGGCTTCGCTTGCGTTTATTTAGATTTTCTCAATAAATTGTTATCCCTTAGTGGAACAGTGCTTTTTATCCGAACGAAAATCCTTATCTGTGCCTTGACAACGTGTATGCGAAATTTCATGATTATAGGTCAATTAGTTGAGGCGTGAAAGCGTAACAAATAAACAAACTAACATTCAGATTTATAATATTAGTTAAGATTGAAGTACCATACTAACCTATAATTTTCAAACATTGACAAGTGATAGAAAGTACCCGGGTTATACGGTACTTTCTTTGCCCGCCTTACTTCTTTGTTTTAACATGATCGTTAACTGTAGACTGTATACCTCAGGTATACCATGTAAATGCAGGTTATGTTAGGTAATATTTGTAACAGTACTTCTTCCTGAATTAAAGGCACCTTATGTGCCTTCCTGCACCCCTGACAACGTGTATACAAAATTGTATGATGATCAGTAGAGTACAAGGCGTGGAAACGTAACAAACAAACTCACATTCAAATTTATAATATTAGTTAGGATAGTAAGGTTTACTCATTTTTTCATAAGTGTTACTTTGTGACCTAAATGAATAAATGATTTTTGACAACAAACAGTTTGCATATCATAGTACCTTAGCAATTAGGACCGGTTCGATCCAAGTACGGATGTTTGCCAATATTCATTTGCTCTTTTACATACGCTTACACGTGAGCAAATTTGGGTGGAGCTGTTTGCACGAACATTCAATATACACGCAAGTGTAGGAATAGGTATGTATGTACTGCGTATGAATTATGAACGGATATGGATTCTTTATTTGTTTCAAGTTAGAAGAAAAGATTTTTTAATCTCTTGAATTGTATCGACTTGTACAAATTACCGCACCGGGATAAGGGCACAAGTAATATAAAAATAAAAACAAATTATTGATATATATTATCTGAATGAGAAATAAAAGTTCTTTTAACCATATTACGTTTGAGTAATATAGGTACTATTGGATATAAATGTCTTCCTATGATCAAGCCATGGCAAATCAATAAATTTTAAAATAAGTTGAATTTAAGGTCTTCAAAATTATTCCAACGGCGTAAATCCTTTCGAGATTTTTTTACAAATATAGAACTAATGGATTTATAGATAGGCAGACAGACAAAGACTCTACAATTATTTTGCCTGTACAACCTAAATTGATGACGCCAGTTAATTTTTTAAATACATCTACGTCTGATATACAGCCTCATACATAGCGGCATTGAACAGTGCCGTCCATTATATCTGAATAACACAGAATATGTGTTCAATGACGCCATAGTACCTGGAATAAAGGTTGTACCGATTACTATCGTAAGATAAACGCAGTTCTGATTTTCTAAACACATTTACACGTGTCTGGAAATGCAAGAAACATAGATCGTGTCACGTTTACCTGTGTTCTGGGAAAGTAAAAGTCAGCTGGGAGAAAGGGTCATTATTCAACTTTTACTTCTATGTACTTGTAGTACAAGCCATCTCACACAATGCAACATTGTAAACTTTGACCTACCCAGCGTTTATATATTTTGTAGGCTCAGAATATGCAGGTATTGGTTTTCGTTATAACTTTATGATTATACGCCGCGGCTTTGCTCGGGTAAATGTAGGTTAGGTTAAGTTAGTAACAGTGCTTTTTCTGGATAAAAGGTACCCTATATCCTTTTCTGTGCCTCTGACAATGTGTATGCGACAATGTAATGCATGAGGATCGGTCGAATAGTTACGGCGTGAAAGCGAAACAAACAAGCAAACTCACATTCGCATATTAGTGAGGATTTAAAAGGCCAACCGTAAGATTTGATGCTGCTTTTTATTGATTTTATATTACTTAGGTTATCTTTACTATGAAAAGAATTGTTTGTAGTTTTTTCATCTCGTATGCGACAATGGCGCAAGGGATTGACATGGGTTTTTGCTTAAAGACAGTTTATGACAGATAGGCTATTTCATTCCAAATTATTTATAATTCCTGTAAATTTTTTTTTTTAAAACCAAATGATTGTAACCACGAAAAAGGTGTAGAATTGTTTACAAATAAGATTTCAAATTAACCGAGTTTCAATTACATTTTCTATTGATCCGGAATTATTCTACACAGGCGGTTATATGGGTGTTTTAACACGCGAAAAGATGAGACTGATGAGATTAGACTATAAAGTCTCATGTGATATAATTGGGGTATGCTGTCAAGAAATTTCTAAATTCTCAGTATAAACTCCGCTTGGTAAAAGCCAATAGGCTCGCCCATTACGTCTGAAATGTAGATGTAATACAATTCTGCCTACAGCTTTCAGGGTGTAGGCGTGAGTGACGTATGTATCCTTACTAATATTATAAATGCAAATGAGAGATTGTTTATTGATTTGTTTGTTACGCTTTCAAGCTTTAACTACTCGACCGATCATCATAAAATTTCGCATACGAATTGTCAGGGGTACGGAAAGGACAACGATTACCGTGTGAATAATAATTTGCGTATGCTACCTTAAGTCTATAAAAGATGATGTCGTGAGGTTTAAACTCCATCGCGCTTTGAATACAAAATTATACTGAAGCCTTATGATCGAAGTATTCCGTCCACATAAATCAAAGCACAATGGTTCGAAGCATCGCATTCCTAGCTGGCACAAGACCTATTATATCGGCTATTAGTATGCACAGATTGTCGTGAGAACACACACAAGGAACCGTGTCTGCGCCCGTATGCGCCGCATGATCGACAGATACGCGCAGAATTGGAACATTCAATGTCCTCTGTCGTTTTCCAACTGCGTTTGTGCGACTTTCGGTTTCTGTTCCGTGTTGACGTCATCATTTTTTTAAAGGATCCGGTGACTTTATAAGGAACGTTCGACGACGTAAGTGCATTGTAGCTAGTTAGACTTGTCATGCAAAGATATATACTTCAACAGTACCTATAGACAGATCACAAGTTACTATGTCTACGTAATTTTCGCAGTGAGTTTTATCGGTAACGTGCTATATGTAGTAAACCAACGGATGCATTCTAGCTACTTTGTGGGTAGACCATTTTTATTCATAAAGCCTTATCTACTTCATAGAGGTGATTTTGCATTGGTGTGTCCGCTTTAATTCGTACCGAATTCAATGATTACTATATTGTATGGTACTATCTTTTCTTATCACTATCACTATATATTATAAAACAAAGTCCCCCGCCGTGATTGTCTGTCTGTTCGCGATAAACTTAAAAACTACTGAACGGATTTTCATGCGGTTTTCACCAAAAGACAGAGTGATTCATTAAAGGTGTGTATAATTTGTTAAGGTTTTGTACAACCCGTGCATAGCCGGGGTGGGTCGCTAGTATTAATATAATGAGCAAAGTTCTGGTTTCCTGCTACCTAAATCATATTATGATTATATTTCGAATGCCATGGCATTCAAATCATTTTTGTCATAGAATCACGTCGCTCGCACTAGATTTAGCACTTGTATACCGAAAATCTTAACTAAAACAAACAATATACACAGAACACCCAGGCTTTGTATAACTATCTGTGGACCACGTAAATTGATGTCACGTGTATCAATAGAACACACAACATTAAATACTACGTCAAGGTGACTGTATAATTCAAGCAGTCGACGGTTCTCGTTTCTGGGTCCATTGCAAGATTCCAAAAACGAAATGTGATCTAATTCTGATTATCGTTGTCTTCATCGTAACAAACATTTAGTTTCCGTTATTGCACATAAACACGTTTATGCAATTCACATCGCAATGGACTTACATTGTATTTATAACAGTTGTTATACAAATATGTATTTGCTCCTTGGTATAGCAATATTTTAATGATCCGGGTCATGGATACAAAAAGTTCCGTCTCCTAATTTAGATTTTCTTAAACTTGGCTCTTGGGTGCGTTTCATATCAGCTGATCAAAAATAACCCCTAAAGATATTTAACTGAGAATATCATTAAACTAACAACAACATTAAATTTGCCTGTATACTTGTTTTCACGTGATGCTCTCGAAGAAGCATTTAAGCACCCGCACTGGCCGGACTCACAACTGAACTAGTATCATCCTAAGAAACGGTCCGTTTTCAGCAGCAGGCTATTTTATAAACAGGGCTGATATTATTTATGTAGGTATATTACATAGAATAACATTCTAGTCTAATGTAACAGGAGCCTCATCAAAGTCACTAGGTGGCTCTTGAGCTAGGTAGACGATTACCTAGCTTAACTGCCAGACTCCGTGCTGAAATTGAGAAGTTCAGGAAAACCTATACCAGGTCGCTCAGAAAGTATTGCGAAAAAAAGTTTTTGTGTATGAGAGACTGGCCAGTTTTTGTTTTTGACCAGGTCTTACAGAACGTAGACCATTGCTAGCCTCTCCGATATAATTGAAGTGGCATAGGGTTGATGTATGCTCGTTAATCAGAAGTGCTTAGCGAGCGTTTTGTCTGGAGAAAACAATTGTTTCTGGATCCTAGTGTCAGAGCATTGGCGATAGTTCGGATACTAGGATCTAGACATAATTGTTTCCTCGATATCTGGATTCCGGCTCTAATACCGAAAATGTTTATTTCTACAATGAACGGTATTTAAATCCACAACTACAAGTTCCAGTCACTTTTTTACTAAAACTATGGTTTTGCGTCTTCCAGAATGGGACTGCATCCTGGATCCTTTACCCATGGTTGGTGTGATCGGTAGTGCTGGCCGTGAATGGGCTGCTCGTCACGTACTGGCTGCCGGGGCATTACTCGGCAAGAGTTGTTCTGCAGCACTCAAGTTAGCTGGACATAAACCACAGTTGCAGACTCAGGTAACAACTTCTAGAAGTTTATATCAGCTTTGCTTTAACTACCATATTGTTTTAAATCAATGGTTAATATACATTTTAGGATCTGACGACTGTGATTTTCTCTTATCTTTTATAGAAATTTGCTGTCCGAAACTTAAATTCAGAGCTGGATTAGCATAATAGCAACAAAGAGAGTATATTATTGTTGCCAATATGACAAGCTATATTTAACAGAGCATACACCAAATTAAAATACATAAGGCTGACCGTATTGGTATGAAGATTAAACATTTCTTTTGTTATCGATTGTTGGGGTTGTTAGCCATAATTGCCTACAAGCGACATTTCATGACAGTACTTTACAGAGTATATTTTCGGACTGATTCTATCTTTTTGACTACAAGTGTGACTTACCAAAAGACCAATATCTATAGAAAATATCTATGTTTCATTTCCAGGGTTACTTGTTCGGCTGCCACCTAGCGTTGGCGTGGCAGGCCTTCCTGGATCTGGAGGCGTTCACAGGCCCCGAGCCGGCCAGCTTCTCTCTAGTGGGCGCTCCACTCGCATTCACGCTAGAAGCGAGGCCAGAGCTCTACGAGTACATTGAGGCTGGTCGCAAGAGCGTGCAAGATGTCGACTATCATGCTGTAAGTATACATGGCGAAAACCATTATAAGACTTTTGATTGTATTGATCTTTTTAGAAAATATTATGATCATGTCAGGGGCAAGGATTAATCAAAATCACAATATTTTCAGCTATACAAAGCAGTGCTAGAGGGCGATGGTATCGAGCAGACCAAACAGTTACAGCGCGAGCACATCGCGCGCGCCGTGCACGTGCTCGACAGCTTCCCCAACTGCGACGCGCGCACCGCGCTCGCCAACATCATCGTCGCCATGCACCACGAACATCTCTAAACAAACAGTTACAGCGCGAGCACATCGCGCGCGCCGTGCACGTGCTCGACAGCTTCCCCAACTGCGACGCGCGCACCGCGCTCGCCAACATCATCGTCGCCATGCACCACGAACATCTCTAAACAAACAGTTACAGCGCGAGCACATCGCGCGCGCCGTGCACGTGCTCGACAGCTTCCCCAACTGCGACGCGCGCACCGCGCTCGCCAACATCATCGTCGCCATGCACCACGAACATCTCTAAACAAACAGTTACAGCGCGAGCACATCGCGCGCGCCGTGCACGTGCTCGACAGCTTCCCCAACTGCGACGCGCGCACCGCGCTCGCCAACATCATCGTCGCCATGCACCACGAACATCTCTAAACAAACAGTTACAGCGCGAGCACATCGCGCGCGCCGTGCACGTGCTCGACAGCTTCCCCAACTGCGACGCGCGCACCGCGCTCGCCAACATCATCGTCGCCATGCACCACGAACATCTCTAAACAAACAGTTACAGCGCGAGCACATCGCGCGCGCCGTGCACGTGCTCGACAGCTTCCCCAACTGCGACGCGCGCACCGCGCTCGCCAACATCATCGTCGCCATGCACCACGAACATCTCTAAACAAACAGTTACAGCGCGAGCACATCGCGCGCGCCGTGCACGTGCTCGACAGCTTCCCCAACTGCGACGCGCGCACCGCGCTCGCCAACATCATCGTCGCCATGCACCACGAACATCTCTAAACAAACAGTTACAGCGCGAGCACATCGCGCGCGCCGTGCACGTGCTCGACAGCTTCCCCAACTGCGACGCGCGCACCGCGCTCACCAACATCATCGTCGCCATGCACCACGAACATCTCTAAACAAACAGTTACAGCGCGAGCACATCGCGCGCGCCGTGCACGTGCTCGACAGCTTCCCCAACTGCGACGCGCGCACCGCGCTCGCCAACATCATCGTCGCCATGCACCACGAACATCTCTAAACAAACAGTTACAGCGCGAGCACATCGCGCGCGCCGTGCACGTGCTCGACAGCTTCCCCAACTGCGACGCGCGCACCGCGCTCGCCAACATCATCGTCGCCATGCACCACGAACATCTCTAAACAAACAGTTACAGCGCGAGCACATCGCGCGCGCCGTGCACGTGCTCGACAGCTTCCCCAACTGCGACGCGCGCACCGCGCTCGCCAACATCATCGTCGCCATGCACCACGAACATCTCTAAACAAACAGTTACAGCGCGAGCACATCGCGCGCGCCGTGCACGTGCTCGACAGCTTCCCCAACTGCGACGCGCGCACCGCGCTCGCCAACATCATCGTCGCCATGCACCACGAACATCTCTAAACAAACAGTTACAGCGCGAGCACATCGCGCGCGCCGTGCACGTGCTCGACAGCTTCCCCAACTGCGACGCGCGCACCGCGCTCGCCAACATCATCGTCGCCATGCACCACGAACATCTCTAAACAAACAGTTACAGCGCGAGCACATCGCGCGCGCCGTGCACGTGCTCGACAGCTTCCCCAACTGCGACGCGCGCACCGCGCTCGCCAACATCATCGTCGCCATGCACCACGAACATCTCTAAACAAACAGTTACAGCGCGAGCACATCGCGCGCGCCGTGCACGTGCTCGACAGCTTCCCCAACTGCGACGCGCGCACCGCGCTCGCCAACATCATCGTCGCCATGCACCACGAACATCTCTAAACAAACAGTTACAGCGCGAGCACATCGCGCGCGCCGTGCACGTGCTCGACAGCTTCCCCAACTGCGACGCGCGCACCGCGCTCGCCAACATCATCGTCGCCATGCACCACGAACATCTCTAAACAAACAGTTACAGCGCGAGCACATCGCGCGCGCCGTGCACGTGCTCGACAGCTTCCCCAACTGCGACGCGCGCACCGCGCTCGCCAACATCATCGTCGCCATGCACCACGAACATCTCTAAACAAACAGTTACAGCGCGAGCACATCGCGCGCGCCGTGCACGTGCTCGACAGCTTCCCCAACTGCGACGCGCGCACCGCGCTCGCCAACATCATCGTCGCCATGCACCACGAACATCTCTAAACAAACAGTTACAGCGCGAGCACATCGCGCGCGCCGTGCACGTGCTCGACAGCTTCCCCAACTGCGACGCGCGCACCGCGCTCGCCAACATCATCGTCGCCATGCACCACGAACATCTCTAAACAAACAGCTACAGCGCGAGCACGCTAGTGACGATCTTGGTGAGCATAATGGCTGGCCAAGATCGTCACTATTCAAAAACTCATAATCCTTCTGTATAATAGCAATAAACACACACTGCCACGGTAAAAAAGCAGATCTCTAAGAATGTGTCTGACTCATCATAGATATAATAACTCAAGTCCGTCCACTTTCTATTGAACGAGTTTACACAGTATGACTCACATTGACCTCGTGTTTTTGTACATGAATGTTAAATATTCCATGAAATTTAGACCTCATTATAACCATGAGATTGTTCCATAACTCTTGGTATGGAATCCATAGTATTTATCCATTAAATTCACCGTCACATAATTTCAGGATTAAATATTCAAAATATGTTTCATTATATGATTAAGAAATACACAAATTATAAATCATTATTATACCAACATTCAACTAAAAATCAAACATGACTGTTGCTGAACATATCCACGTTATTTCTCTGTGTGTCACCTGCCCGACCCAGTTTATTTATTATAAAATTACTCAGCAAATTTCAGAAGAATAGTTACAAAACCACACTTGTACCAGATAGTTTGAATCAAAAATTATTGTAACAAAGAGTAAAAATCCCTTAGAAAGTTTTGCTTCATCAGGATTAAAATCAGGTTCAGGAGTAAAACTCTGACCATCACCAACTAAGACGCGGATAAAATAGGAACAACAAAAACTGTAATCACTTTTCTTTTTTTTAAATATCTTAAGGTATCACATATACTTTTAAAAATGTTGCCAGCTGGTAAATAAAATTAATTTTCGAATGAATAAAGATCTGTTTTGTGTATATGAGATAAGAATTCGGAGTTACCATGTAATGACAATTAAAAATATACAAAGATGTTAGAAAATAAGTATTAAAATATGTTAGTAATGCATGTGAATGCTCAAGTTATTAGATAACTGCATTGTGTTTTGAACTTAAGAAAAGAGCTATTATACATAGTATAGTTTTTGTATAAATATATTAAATAGTAAGTAAATGAGGTTCAAATTATAAATGTTTCTCAAATCTTCCAAAGTAAAATATATAAATTTTGTGTCGTTGCAGTATTTACAAGGAACAAAAGATTCAAGCTTAATCGGACAAATATTAAAGTATTCATAGATATAATGTATCATTGATTTTGGGACATCAGTAAAAAAAGACTTGTGATAATATGTTGTCGATGGCCTTTTTTATTTTTATGAATGAAAGCAGTTACAAGCGATGAGTAAAATTTGATATTTATTTAAATGCGTTGTGCGCAACTGCTTTCGGATAACATTATGGAAATCGGTAATTTACTCATTATTTTTACCTTAGTACTTGATTTACAGTTTCAATAATATAATGGTGTATAATATTATTATAACTTTGTTTCGTAAGGATTTTGTATAATATATTATTAGTTTTAGCACGAATCAGACTGAATTCTGAGAACATTTGATTTGAACCAACATGACAGTTAAGACTTTTTTTAACTAAATCGGTCTGAGAGTTGCCTTTGGTTTTATAGAAGGTTTTAATAATAAAAATATAATTGTTATGTACAATATTTTCCACAAATGGAAAATAGTCAAAACAAAATATATTGTAAAATATCAGGGTAATGTTCAAATTGTAACGAATTTATAATTTTATACTACGAATAAAACATCGAAATGAATGATGAGTTTCAATTATAAATTTCATTCGTAGCTTAGTAAGACTAATTCCTTAATTTTTTGTGTTTCTGATGTCAGTTTATAATTTTATATTATATACTCGATTTTGCCCACGACTTCACTTGCACTATTGTCCATTAATTTGTATCCCTTAAAAGCAATTTTTTCTGGATGAAAGACCCTATGTTCAATGTGTATGTGAAATTTCACGACGATAGATCGAATAGTGTACAAATAAACAAACTCACATTCGCGTTTATAATATTAGTCGGGATTAGAAGTTATTCACTGTAAAGTTTATAATATTGTCATTTAAGGTACTACTTACTTAGCAGCTTTTGCAAAGCGGGCTCTTTGCTTAAATCTAAGAGTTATACCACCCTACAGAAGACCGTAGCCAAGAATCTAGGGTTATGTTCCTACGGTGAGTACCTGAGTACCTAGGTTTATACGGGCATACATTTGGTCGTCTATAGACTTCAGTTAATGTTTATCATTAGAAGGCTATACCCTGCTGCCAGCTTGTCTGTAAACTTGAACTTAGGCAATGACTGCGAAACACAGTTCTATGATTTCTTTTTCTTTTCTTTTCAAAAGGCAACTATCGCATTAGGGATGATTCCTGTTTAAAATTGAAGTCAAATCACAATTTTACCTTCTTGTATATTATATATTAAATGTACTAAAACTAATTGTGTCAATAGTAAGTTTGTGTTGTTAGATATTTTTTGCATAACTATGTCCATATGTTCTTACACAGAGAATTGTTCTGGATCATAGGCTATTTAATGGGTTTAGTTTAGTTTCAGTAACAGTGCCAACTTTTGTAGCCAAAATTAATTATAATTAGTGTAATAACACTAAGGGCTTGCCCCACAACCTCCAAATAGCATTTATCTATAAGATAAAAGTCTCGCCATCTCTCTTCTTTAACCTAACAAGAGTGAGACAGCATGCGATTTTTTCTTGATAGTTGTGGGACTGGCCATAATTCTCTACTGTCTGTAAGGTTAAAATCAGGTATTAGAGCTAAATCAGCGTATCTATGCGATCAACAATAATAAAAGTATTCAGTTACATACTTATTTAAGTGATCTACATAACAAGAACCGTAAAAGGGCTGAAATAGTTTTACTAAATATTTTCCTTTTTTTACCCTTTCCTTTGATGTTTCTTTATTCACAGTAAAAAATTAAACTCGTTCTAAACAGCACCAAAATAAAATAAAAGTTAAAATTTTTACCTATCACATTAAACGTATTTTTCATTATCATACCAACATTACGATTGACTAGTATTGAGTCAGTGTTTCTCAAGGTTTCTTTTCATACTGTACGAATAAATTCTTTAATGCTGACTTCAATGGTGACGTAAGGTGATCATGTCATGTAGGAAACATCTTGACAGCGGCTTCTCTGGTATCACCGAAAATGGGTGGAGAAGATTGAAAAATTACAGAAGAGGTGCATGAAAATATGCGGCATGCCGATTCCTTTCTTCTTCATTTCCAGTACCAAAACCAGAAACGGCATCAATCGAGAAAATACTGATTGAAGTAATAAAAGTCCAGTTATCATTCTTATGATTGCTCGGACTATTTGACTGCACGCCACTGCCACCGCGCCACGTGTTGTGGGTTTGATCCCCACACGGGACATACAATTGAGTAATTCACAAATGGTTGTTCCGAGATTGGGTTTTTGTCGTGTCCGTTGTTTGAATCTTTGTAAAGTCCCTCACGGCACAGGCATTATACCGAGAGTGGTCGTAGACTTCGTAAAAAAACAAAAATAGTTGACTGGTTATTAATTTATTGTCAACTACCTTTTATTTAGGTTATGTTTATGAAGTATTTATTTAAATTATTTTCATGATACTCTATATCTTATTATTATGTTCAATATTATAATCTATACCATTTATCTAATAACATTTACAAACGTTAATTGTTTAAAATTTGATAATAGTATTAATATCGTAACTATAACTTCTAATAAACTCGTTGGCTAAGTTGGCTTACTAAGTAGGTATTTGTTATCAAAATGTTCGCGGTCTTCGTACTAAAACTAACCTTTTACCGTCATCGTTATAGTTCTTAGGCAATGATATATAAACTATAGATACGTTGCCCGCGCTCTGTAGTGGCAACATGAATGCAAGGTAATTACCAGAAGTCCATTTAGTCACGTACCAACCAGTGCCGCGGTCGTACGTGACATTAAAATAACATGAGTGAATAACTTCCTCAACAACAAAAAAAGGTTTATTGGTTTAGGTTTCTTTTTAGGAAATTAAAAATTATACTGCATTTATGAAAGATAAAAAAGTATCATTTCATGCGTAAGTATCAAGAGAAATGGATTTTATTTTATTTTTTTCGATGCCTTCTTATGGCGGCTGGCGCCTGAGGCCAACGAGCATGCACCACAGAATGACAACGTAATTAAAGAAATATATTTATCTCTCTCTAACAACAGGAATTCCATAGAAGACCTTTTTTCCCTTTCTTCGTGCGTCTAAGTAGCTGTCTACCTACCGATAGTATTTAAGCTGTTATCGAGTGCCGTGATGTTCATGCATGACGCGTCTATTTATATTACGTCATTGTTCGTAGGACGTTATTATGTTAAAAAGACATATTGGTGGTTTGTATATCGGATTATGAGTTATTTCGTGATGAATATATTGTATGGCGTCGGGTTTTTGACTATCAGCTTGCTGGGCAGACTCTTGGCGTTTGTGTATTGATTGCCATTCGTCACCAGGTAAGTTATATTCATATTGTCGATCGATCCCGTCAATGTAATTAGTTATAAGTTCAGTTGCTAATAAATATTCGAAGCGAACACACGTTGTTATTCTTGCAATCTGTACGATTACATAGTAGACATTTTAATATCTACATAAAGTTCATAGTGGTCCTTCGAGCCGGATGGTGAGCGACAGCCGACCCATACGCAAACAAAAGAATTCTTGGAAGCGGCCGGCCGGCAACTGTACCTACCTGCCTTGTCAACGCAGCTGTTTAAGATTGTGAACAAATTGAATCATATTTAAAATAATAATCATGGTCGAAGCTAAAGAAATGATTTGAGAATTAGAAGATATTAATGGTCGTATATCTAAACTTCGTGATAACATAAGAAGTGTCTGAAGGCAAGACTGACAAGAGGTTATTTGGATACGAAATTACAGTGTCTCGAAGAATACTGGGGTTTATATAAATCGATTTACGGCGATTTATCAAAGGTTGTATCACGCGAAGAACGTAAACAATTAGAATATTTCAAACAAGATGTTTACGACAGTTGTGAAGATAAATATACGGACACGAAGGCGAATATTTTAGATTTGATAAACCCAGTTGTGTCACAAGTAGCTGTGTAGAAGGAAAATATATCACCTCAAGTTAAATTTCCCAAAATCCAGTTGCCTACATTCTCAGGAAATTATGAAGACTGCCCAGTGTTTAAAAATTTGTTTAAATCACTTGTTCATGAAAATGCATCACTTAGCGAGGTCCAGAAATTGTACTAGGTACTTAAAACTGAGTGTTCATAGTGAAGCTGGTGTTTTGCTTTAGCATATACAAGTTACTGAGGCTAATTACGACAAGGCATGGCAGATGCTTACTAACAGGTATGATAATAAAAGACTTATCGTATCCTCCACATTGAAACGCATGTTCAATCAAAGAAAGATGCAAAACCAAACGGCACACCATATTAAATCGCTGTTAGACACTAATATTAACAAAACTAACCACTTATAAATAGAACAAAATGAAGAGTAACAAAATATGGGACTGTAAAATTTAATAAAAAAGGATGGCTGGATTAGGCAGCGTCGTAAAATTCCTTAGCATCGCTGTCGACCGGGAGTGTGCCCAGAAGACTGGCAGCATTGCCACGCTGAATGGCAATGCTGATTCTTTGAGCCAAAAAAAGTCCAGTCTTCTGGTCACGCGAAGCGTCGATTAGCCGCTTAGATATATCTCTAAAAAGCGCACGAGCGCCCGGACCCCATGAACCTAGCGTCTCTACCCCAAACGGCTCGAAAACGTAATTATCTGTGAACAGATATATAAAGATACACATAAAAGAAATGATAGGGGTACATATGTAGTAAGCTTACCATTTAAAGTTGACCCTCCACGAGCCACAAACGAATATACCAAAAGTATAGCACTGAAAAGATTACTGCAATTAAAAACAAAATTTGATAAAAATAAAACGTTAAAACAGTCCTACACTAAGGTCATCAATAAGTATTTGGAACTAGGACATATGAAAGAAATCCCAGAGAATGAGATTGATAATTGCTCGGTTTACTTACCCCATCACGCCGTGGTTCGCGAAGATAAGGAGACGACCAAGGAGCGCGAACTTATAACTAATGACATTGACGGGCTCGACACGACGACTCGTGTTGAGCCCGTCAATGTCATTAGTTATAAGTTCAGTTGCTAATAAATATCCGAATCGAACACACGTTGTTTTCCTTGCAATCTGTACGATTACGCCATAATAGACATTATAACATCTACATAAAGTTCACATATATATTTCACTCAACTGAAGATCTATGAAGAACCTTGCAGCAGCCTACTAGGATTAACATTAAATTAAATGCGTGTTTTTGATTTGTGTAATCAAAACCGCGGTAACGCGGTCTACATATATAACTGTATAAACTGTACAAATTATGTGACACAATATAAACATGAGCGGAATAACATGACTCCTCGTTAATGTCTATTTCTCACACACTAAACATGAGTACCTACTTATTTATTTATAAATTGCGTATCTTGTCTTTTGTCATTTTATTTATACCACCTTAACGTACCAACGACATTTTAACAGGCAATTGGCGTAGTATGGTATTATCGCTTGCTCTCAATGCTGTGTAAATACATTACTTAAAGGAGTACACACCATTCATAGTATTAATTACATTATACAGTACTAATTCAGATTAACATAATAAGTTTCTGCAGTTTGTTAGTAAGAATACATTATATTAAACTTATATTTCAATCAATATGACGGCATTTCAAAAAAGTGGGATATTGTTGGGTTTTGTTTGAAGTAATGAGGCAAAAGGGAAGAATCTGTTCACGAATGAATCAGTTCTTTGTATTACTGCAACCTTCGATTAAACGTAGTTCAAGCTTGCGCTGCATACCTAATATCTTTTTTACAAAGGTTCCTTTACATCTTTTAACAACGAGATATTCACTGTTGACAAATGAGCTAAATCCAAAACCGTTTAGCAACGCAGTTACATAACTATTACTATGACGAATGGTATAAAGAAGCCAATGATAGAATACGTTAGATTGGTATGTCACTTTCATAGTAAAATAGTACGTTGAAAATCTGATCCATACAAATTTGTAATTAAGAACTGACTAATTTGTATTGATATCGCGAACAAATAAGTAGCGGAATAGAAAAAAAGAGCTTTCATTAAAATGGCTATCATTCGAACAATTCTGATTTTATTGTTTTTTGCTAAACTGATTTTGTTTGAAGAACAATAGGAAAACCACCAACCACCATCAATCTGATGACATGAACTAAGCACTTGAGTTTCTTTGGACATTCATTCTAAAGAAATTGGTATCAAAACGATCAATAAATTACTAGTCCCAGTTGATCCAAATAATTCAGCTGGCCTGATGATTTGACACCTAAATTTCTGATAAGACGTGCTAATGACGATGGTGTGGAGGCCACTGCTCTTGGACCACATGATCGCTTACCATCAGGCGGATAATGGTCATTCTGACGAGCTAAAAAAAAATTACAAATAATACCATTGCATTGCGAATATCACTTTTATTTCATAAGTTACTGTGCGGTTACACAGTTGCCCAAATTTGGAAATCTGCCTACGTAACTCCTGTACTTAAAAAAGGCCTGAAAACTGGGCCGTTTTCTAGTGTGCGTTACAATTGGCTAACATTTTTAAAATGGTGATATTTTATCAGGTCTACGCGGACTTCAAGATTTTTTAGCTCATACTATAACGAGTTCTTAAAGTGCCGATTAACCGTTTTAAATTTGACATTGCTGAGTGATTTTTGTATCTCATACGTATCTCTATTTGATATTGTTTATACCGATTATGGCAAAACCTTCGTTAGAATTAATTACAAAACAAAGTTTTGCACCTCTGGTATTAGCGGTTATTTACTAAAACAGTTTGTCTCGTATCTCGAAAGTCGCTCGCAAACTCTTGTTATAAATAACTACACATATGGCTGGTACACATCACGGAGACATCGGCCCAACGTGACCTGTGCACGTTGGATCCATGTCTGTAAGTCTCCGAAAAGGCCAGGTATTTTCCTAACGCACTAGACAAATAATAAAGGAACAAATAATAAAGGAACCTTGAGGTTACGTTAAGAATGGTAACGCAATTGAAAATGTACTCAATTATTATAAGAGATTTTACCTAAGCGACATCGAATCTTGCTCCCGTACGTGTAACTAATTTAACTTTTATAATAATTAATGAATACATTATATTCATCTATTTCATGTGGGAATCACATGAAGGCATTCCAATCGGACCGTCAAAAAAGTTGTTAGATTTTCTGTCAAGATATTCTCTGTTAAAGTCTGAGGTTGTAATGAGTAAGCGATGTTTCATTTCCATGTCTCAGAGAGTACGTAGAAACTTTGGTCCTGACGGTCTATGAGAGCATGAGTATAAAAAGCGCCGATTTTTGTTTGCGCAAACTTGTGCGAAAGTGTGAATTTTGGTCACAGCGACAACAGAGTCTAAAGTCGCTGTGACCTGTGACGACTCTGTTGAGTCTAAGTTGAGTCTCGCTGTGACCAAAATTCAGTCTGCAGAACATCTATTGTTATATTATATAGCTAGTTTTCCTAGGTCTACGTAGCTGGTAGTCTTTGCCTAACTTTGTAAAGTGTATAGACACTTTATAAAGTTAGGCAATAGGAGAGAGACACTGCTTAGGAAATGTGGTACAGGTCAATAAATAAAAGAAAGTAACTTTTTAAATTAATTGTATTAATAAATAATGGTAGTTCTATTTACATGACACATTCGATTACTCTTTTGTTTTGGCAGAAGACAATAAAAATATTGTTACACAATAAGTTCGCCTAACTCACGCGCACCTCGCGGCCGCGACAACCTAACATTCTTAAAAACATTGGTAATTAACCCATTTTCACATTATCAGGTAAAAATAACATAAAAAAACACATTTTTGGTTACAATTTGACAATACTGGTTGTTTTTGGTTTGAAAAGTGTCCGTTATACAAGAAGATTGTATAATGTTTGATGTTGACAACCACTCCGAACAGACATACAAGCATACACTCGTGAGTTAATGTATATCACAGGCGTCTAATGTGACCTAAATGATACAATTACCTTACAAATGCTTCCGCAACGATTCACATTTATAGTTTGGTGTCAAAAATTGCCTCCGTGTATAAATGTTTACAAATATTAACGAACTGTTTTGTGTTGTGTATATGATTTAAAATACTGTTTTACTTTTGATATGTCTTGACACTATGCATTGAGTTGGAGACCGATTGGCAACTATTAATGGCAAGAATGACAGGGCATTTACCAATGCTATACACAAATAATATCCGAATACAATTTTAGGCAAATTTTAGTAAGTTACCAAACGTTCAAGCGTTACCATAAGACCGTCGAGAATATCGCACCATTCGTTAATTTAATATTTTTCGCTCCTACGTTACAATGTACATAGACCCCGATGTCTATTATTGCTTAGTTTTTATAAGTTTTGTTATATCCAAAACTTGTACCTATAAATAATTTTCACGTTCGTCCCAATAAATTTACCATTCAATAAATACGTACACGTAAAAAATATAAACTATATCAATAGTTTAATCTTTAAAACAAACTTTCCTTAATTCTAATTATATATTAATAACTATTCGTCAGTATGTTTTCATTCATTTTCAATAATATGCCTACTTTATAATCTTTCCAAGCGCCTGAAAATTGTTATTTTTTATTTTCGCAAATATTCTATCCTATACGTAATGTATTATTCATCTTTTTATTGTATGGTATCTAATTCATAAAATTTTATCGTCACTAAGTTACAAGAATTTTCGTATAAATGAATTGCAAATCTTAAAAAATAACGTCACCAATATTAAAATCGTAACTCAGATTCACCATAATATCAATCGACAGTTTAGACCCGAACGCACAGGCACTCGATTTGACAAATAAAGAAGGCGAGATTGAAACATGCACAAAACAACTGTAATAATTTAATAATCGAGCCGTAAAGCAAATATATTAAATATTAATGTCTACAGTAACACTAAAATTATTACAAAGAAAATGATACGATAATGGTTCACATAATACAATATAAATAAGTTAAATATTCTAAAAAGTTAAAAATACACACGACTTAACCTAATAGAAAAGCACTCGTATCTTTGTGGTACAATACACGCAGCGATACCGCCAGCATTTCATTGATTTACGATTTAAAACATAAGCCAAAACAATTGTCCAGAATGACAGGAATGGTAATTAATATTACAAATAAAATAACACAACTAATAGACAGACAAAGGTACAAACATATAATAACACGACCGCCGATGTAACGGAGGGGCGCGTCCTCCGCTATGTGCTGTTTTGTACTTTTGTTCTGAATAAACGTTATACATGTAGGGTTAGTAGTTTATGAGATCATCGTGTCGCATAAAACTTTCGATTATGCGCTTAATTAGAAAAAAACATCGACAAAATATGCAGACAAAACATACATTTAACGTCACTATTTTATACAGCAATAGTCTGTTTTAAATTAAACTAACCGCTCAGTGGTCGCGTCGACGCTCGTCAACTTAAAATAAGACAAGAATATACAAAAAATTCTACACGATTACGGTCACTCGGACATTACACAATCGACACTAACGTAACGTAAGACTAGCTGAAATGCGATAAACACTATTTAAAATTAAAACTTAAACTTACATCTTTGATTAAAAACTCACTCGGTATACGTTTTAAAAATACTTCAGTTAAAAACGGTACTCAATTCCAATTTTTAAATGCATAAAAGGAATCGCTGGATTTTCGATCTCACGGGCCAGTGTCGGGCCGCTCTCACTTACAATAAATCGAGGAACTACAAAATATATTGGAAAGCACATGGTCCTAATCGTCGATTAGACCTACAATGGAAAGGCAACACAGAGCTTACACAGCTACAGGGGGATTGTCGCTCCGGCGTCTGGCGCCGAGCGCGGGGGGCTTGCGTCAGGTGCTGGACTCCTGGTACGGGCCTGTTACGGTGCAGGGGTGCATGGGGAACAGCGTGGTCCAGGACATCGTGGTGTGGGTGTCTGTGCGCAGCATCAGCTGTCCAGAGCGTCTGGCGGCGGCCGTGGCTTCCACGAGCGCTGCCAGCGAGGTGAAGCCGCCAGGTATTGCGTCAGTCCCGCTGCCACCCTTCCACTTATCGGCCGCGCTGGGCTGTCGTTCAGGCCCGGGTGTCGTTGCTGGCGACGTCGAGTTGGAGTTTGGCCCCGGAGTACTCGGCGTCGATGGATTCAGTCCAAGTTTCTTTAACCTCATTTTTTCCTCCCACTCGTCAAGACCGTGTTTCGGTCGGTTTAGATTGCGATGTTGATAGAATACAAGAGATATTCGAGTAGGATTGACTCTGTTCGGGGCTTTAACAGATGTAGTGGAGTGCATCTCGTGCTTTGCGCATTCAAATAAAACGCTTCCATGGCCAAGCGCAATAGCGACGCCTCCCATCTGACTGTCCTTGAAACAATCTAAATTATCGGTGAAATCTGTCACCTCCCCGATGGGCTCTGCTTTAGGTGGTTCTGGAGGATATGGTATAGAAAATGGCGGCGGATATATGCACCAGTTCGGTGACGACTGACACCAGTTTGGACTCGGATTTTGGTAAAAGTTTGGCGCAAAGTTAGGATTGTACTGGTATCCATACGAATTATAACAGTGAGGATTTCTTAGAAGCTCCTCTCTTTTATATTTCTCAGCGTTGTAGTAAGCTAAGCTGTTGTAGTCATTGTAAGTGTTGTGTTCGTATGGATTAAAGTGGCCGTAAGGGTTCGGCGGAAATGGATATGTATTTGCTACCTGTGGGTAGTTGCCGTAGCCTTGTATCGGTGTTTGATTACCATAAGCATTCTGATTGACTGGATGGAAGTTATTGCCTGCAAATTCAGGCACTGGTTTGGCTGCTGCCACTGCCATGTTTTGCTCGTCGTGATTAATTGTGAAATTTGTTTGAGAAGTGGATGTCTGAGGCACAGTATTGTTTAGTCTATTATCGTAGGGACTTCGGTGCTCATAACCTTGGCTTAGATGAGGTCTTTCTGAAGGTGGGTATGGCTTCAGGAATGTGGAATTTTCAACTCCCTCCGATGGATTGGTGTGTTGTGATCTTGAAGGAGGTCGCGCTTTTGGAACTCTGAATAACGCACTTTCGTTTTCCGGAGTTGACTGCTCTTTAGGTTTTGGATCCCAATTCTTAGAATCAGGTGATTTCCAAACACTTTTACGGGCATCTGAGTTTAGCATTTCATTGTTAGGAGATTTAAGTTCAGGTATTTGAGATGAGGCTGGAGATGCTGGCGTGCTTTGAGAGTTTTGTGATATCTCCGTTAGACGCGGTGAACTAGGCATGTCAAATTCTGGAAGTTTATTCGTGATATCACCAATCAAATTTGCTTTTTCTGGCTCTGTATTATTATTTTTCGGTAAAATTTGTTCAGAATTTGAGTTAGTTTCGCTTCTGCTTGAATCTGGGCTGTAATTATTTGGAGGGACGTTTAAATGCGCCGTTGTAGAATCAGGATCCTCTTTTACAACATTGTTGAACAATTCAGTGTTTGAAAAATCTGGCCATTGATTCTGTGGTGGTATTTGGTTAGAGAACTGTTGCTCTCTCTTCTGTAAACCAGCCGCGAAACTTGGCAACTGATTTGGATTTGGATTAGGGTTTGGATTCTGGCAAGAATTACCTTCGACTATTGGTGATACATGGTTTGGGTTATACAAAGTGTTTTGATGATGTAAGTTATAGCTCTGATCATATGGATTATATGGTGAGTCTAATACTGTGCTGGATATTTGATTGCTTTGGAGCTGTGCATCTGTGAAGTTATCTATCATGGTCGCCATGTCTAATAAGGCAGGATTACCAAGATTCGGGTTGATCAGTCCAGGATTTTGATGTTGCATATTAGGGTTGACGAACGCCGAGTTGTAGTGTGAGTTATTGGTAAATGCTGAAGGGTTCGGCTGGTTCAATGCTGGAGTATGAGCTCTTGGTGAAGCACTGCTTTGACTTCGCGGACTGGCATTATTTCTTGCGTCAGTTGGTTGTGGAGTCCTGGGTGCTGGTGATTGTTGAGCTTTCTTTTGGTTGTTCCCAGGACTTTGTGAGGTGTTATTCGCTGAAGAATTAGATTCAGAATTCTCGGTGTCATCTTTCCGCTTCTTTCCGTGGCGACGACAAGGCTGTAGTGGAACTGAACGCACTCGGACCTCCATTGGATATCTGGAAACGTAAGGCATACTATTAGCAGGGCGATATTACGACTTTTTTAGAGATTCTATTTTGTTTATCCCACTTATGTTATAAATATGAAAATTTGTGAAGAATTTTGCATGTTGTTTTGCATTGTTGATACTCTATCACGCATTAATCGCTGAATTAATTTGTAAGAAATCCTTAGTAAATCATGATTTGTATTACTTCTTTTCCCAGTAAGCGTTTCTATGGAATACACGCGGTTGAAGGCGCAGTGAGCTAATTCGGAATATCAGAAATAGTAATAGTCGACTTTATAATATACATAGCTATTGCATTCTGTTCAACTGCGGTATTTGTATTTGTGCGACTGGATTCTATTCAAGGATAAATACGTTTATACCTTTTAATGTATATAGGTATAGACTCTTTGTTTAGCAACCGAATTTGATCTAATAGATTAAACATTACAGAGAACATAGGCTACTAAATACGTTAGTTTATAATAATAATATCAAAACATGTACATCACCACTCACTTGTCCAGTATCTCAAGGGCGCCATTCTTTACTTTCTCTTCCTGGCCATCTTTAGAGCCGAACTCGTCGGTAGTGTCCAGCACATACAAAGGCAGAACATGGAGTTGTTCATCAGGAGGTCTGTTCAAAGCGCGGTGTTTGGCCAGCGTCACTACTGCGGTGCAACCGTTGTTCATATTATGGAGGTCGCGGTGAGCGTGAGCGCAGAAGTCTATGCATGCTGTTACTCCTAGAAATTAAGAAGTTAAGGTGAGGAATGTTATATGACACATCTCATTAAACTGTAAAGTTGCAGCGGCGCACTAGCGATCAGACACTATAGATTTTTAATTGTGTCAGGCAATTCACGACTTAACAGGTAAATATTTTGAATAAGTTTACACTCCATTTAATAGAAAGTAACCTTTCTAATTAAAGCTGTTGTACTCAGTGAATGCCAATATCTTTCGATCAAGATATTTCGGAAAAAAAAATATAAAGCAGCTTCCTTCTTCAAAATTGTATTGTGAACTAGAAAAGAAACAATAGTTACTAACCAGAAAATGGCCTTCCCGGCTTAAACCCAAGCCTGCAGTCCGACGCCTCCTTCTCAAACTGGCACTGGTTCTCAAAGGCCTTCGGAGCTAGGTTCATGTACAGTGGACTCAGCAGAGTCGCCAACACGTGGATGCGTTCTTCTATCTCGCTCTCCTCTGTCTTCACTGACAGGCGAAACTTGCGAACTGTTTTTGAACGGGCGTATTTGCATCCATTGTAGTACATTGACCAGGAACAACCGAAGCTGTAGGAAGCGCCGCAGGTCTCTGGGTCTAACCCTGGAAGAAGATAAAGAACTTTTTAGATTATTCAAAGATTAATCAGTGATAAAGAAATATGATTGTGATGGGTGAATGATTAGTTACCGCCAGCATTGCAAAGAATAGACTAATTTATAATTTGAAAATTGGCACATGTAGGCTTTTAATAGGTATAGTGTAGTATCCCCATAATAGTACTAATGAGTATTTACATACTCATTAGTACTACAACTATACCTCAAACAGTGTATAATATATTTTATATTATATACCCTTTGCCTGAACCTAGCAAATAAGCTAAATGTAGCTTCAGTAACTTAGTAAACTCACTAACCTATATATTTTGACGTTCATAAGTGTTACTTTGTGACCTAAATGAATAAATGATTTTTGACTTTGTTTTCTATAGAATTTGGTGAGTTCAATCACAATCCGAGTAATATTATGAATAAAAAGTGTTCAAGATGGCTTTCACATAAGTTACTCTTAAAATAAAATTAAAATATTTAATATAAAATGTGATATTCCCTATCTCATTACTTGGCAACAGATCTTTTAAATCTGCTATTGATTTTTGTTACAAATATTTGATGATGTATATTCATTAGCAGCTATCGGCCTTAAGCGATATGAAACATATGAACAATACCTACCACTACTTACCTTGACAAGCACATGTTCGGTTTTCGTTCGTAGCACATCTCCTGGTGGTCGGTAGACCGTATCTATTGAGCTTGTGTGATAAAAGCGTGTAATCCAGGTCCGCTTCTGACTGCGGGATGCCTTCCCATGCGACGAGGCACACGACGATCCAGGACGTCGCACACTTGTGACCGTTGCGGAACTTTACTACCACTAAAACTTTCTCTATGTAATTTGCACGGCGAATTACCTATAAAGAAGAAGAATATTCTTGGCTTAGTAACTTGTCATCAGAGGTATGGTCTATGATGCAAATGCATCTGAGCATGGAACAACTGCCGAGTTTGCAACTTCACCATTTAGATTAATTACTTTGGTACCGGAGAAGAGAAGTCCTCGAATATCCTGATCATACCCTACTCTTGATCATATCCTCAAAATGTAAATCAGTGAATGTAAATTCAGATTTTTATTTTGATCTGTAACGTTCATAAGTTTAATTTTGTATGCGAAATGAAAAAATGAGTTCGATATTGGATACTCAGTTAACTATTACAAATCGTTATAGGATTAAAAATAAAACCCATTCAGTTTGATTAGAAAATAGTTCCATTATGTCAAAGTGATATTAAGTATATACGTATTCTGAATAATTTCCTAAAATACTCCAACTTAAAGGGGACTTGGACACAAGACAAGTTATTAATTTATATACGTATTGTTTATATTGCTAATATTAATACAAAATCTTGGGATCCATACACTCACCCACTTAGCCATAGGACATCCCTGCGCTGACTTTCCTTCCTTCCCGGTGTAGCAGATCTTTTCAATCCTCAACTCCTTCCCGGAGAGCCCTGTACGAGCCTCCAATTCCTTTCTTAATTCTGCTAAGGTTGACGCTGCGCCTATAAAAATAAATTCTGTTTTTTTTAAAATGTTCCATTATTTTGTGTATTGTGTTGGTGTTTTAAGATTTGTACTTACCTAAGTGTGTGTAATAACTGCCAGGTTCTGGTGGATTTTTGTCTGCAGGAAAACAGTTACAATCCGGCACTTCGGTCCTCGAATTAGTTCGTAACCTTTCCAAATTCTCCAAATACTCTTTGGAATAGTTGAATTGGTTTTCTTTTGGTTTAATTACTTCTGGCACTGGAGTACTAGGCTTTGACGGAGTTTTTGAGTCTTTTTCGTTTGCTTCTGGATCGTCCTCTAACACTTCGTCTTTGGTCTGCAGGCCTGGACATGCACCGTCTCTTAAATGTTCAGGCGGAGGTTTTTTAGTGGAGCCTTGACGACAGCAGGAGTAACCAACCTCGTTCCTAATAGCCGCTGGGCCGCCGTCACCAGAGAAAAGATACGGTTCATTTCTTGGAAGTGGATTGTACGCCATATTTTTATATATTTTATGTCCTGGTGGCGAATGTTCAGATTTTATTTGTTCTATATAATACGGAGGCTTTGGCTCCGCGGGTGTAATCCTATCGCTCGGCTTCTCTGGTTCTTTGCTCAGCTTCTGATCGAAACTGCGATTGTATTTCTGAAAGCCCATGTTCTCTTGCATGCGAGGTATTTGTGCGTAACTTTCTGGTTCCTGCCTTCGCATCGATTCGTAAGGAAAGCCTTGGAAGTTCTGGTAGCCCTGCGACTTTTGGCCGAAGTTCTCCTGTTTTATTGTAGATATTGGCGGTAATACAGTATTTTGCTGCGGTCTGGTGATACCATTTGGATATTCTCTGTACGTGTTAACCGGCACATCATTTTGTTTAGGATATGCTGCTTGGTTTATTAATCTCTGTGGTTCAGTTTTCATTAACCTATCGTCCTTGTGATACTGGTAAGTATCAGGCATTTCTAACTTAGGTATCAAAGGCGCTGACGGATGTCTAAATTTTGCGTCGTACGCTTCCCTATCATAAGCTCTTCTTTGTGCGTTTGTGTCCTTTGGCGGGTTACAGTTTTGTTGGTTCATCTCTGACACTGGTCCAATGAGCATTTTAGATTGAAAATCCTTACTATCTTGTTGAGTATAACTTAAACTATCGCTACCATAAATTTCTGCATATTTTTGCGCTTCATAAGGTACGTTCGAGTATGTTCCATACTGTCCTCTTACGTCCGCGTAAGACGGTAACTTTTGAGGAGTTTTCGGAACGTTTTTCAACGAAGCTTGTTTATCATAACCTCTCGGGACTTCCGTCCCCCCCTCCCATACGTGGTGGCCACCACCTCCGAACTCACCCGCGCCATAAGCGTGGGTGTTCTGTGAATAATTACCAGCGACAGGATACGCCTGGTCGCCTAAACGGTAATTATCTCGGAGATGGTGGCTATACGATAAAAAATGACCGGTAGTGTTCCTATCATCATTGACGGAGACAGCTCCGGTCTTCCTGTCATCGATCCCTCGAGGCGGCCCTTCTCCCGGGTCTCCTTTATCCGGCGGTGTATTGGTGCCGTCCCGAGTGTGGTTCTGCTTGTTTAATATCATCGTTTTCAGTCTCGAATTCAAATTCACCCTGTCTGATTGTGAGAACATTTGCTGTTCTGACTCCTCCTGTCTCTGCATTTGCTGGTTCTGCATCTGTTGATTTTGCATCTGATTTTGCAATTGCTGTTGTTGATTTTGCAGCTGCTGTTGTTGGTTTTGCATTTGCTGATTCTGCATCTGTTGTTGTTGATTTTGGAGTTGTTGTTGATTCTGCATTTGTTGGTTTTGTATTCTTTGGTTGTGCTGCCACTGATGTTGTTGCCAGTCGTTCTGGGTTTGCGTCGTCTGGACTGTGCTGTTCTCCCTATACTGTCCGCTATTATAGCCGCCCGAATACCCGCTACAATCTAGTGAAGCTCGCGGACCGTTGCTCCCCTGCAGGTATCCAGGCTCGGCGTTTCCCGAATGCTGTCCATTGGGCGTGTTTTGTTCCTGTCTCTCGCTTTCATTTGTCGAGTCTCCATTGCCACTTTCAGCGTTAGAATATTCATCTTGATGGTCAGTTGAGTACTCTGAGCGTTCGTAATTCGCTTGGCTGACGGTGTAGACAGGTGCGGCTGTTGTTGGCACTGATGTTTGGTATGAGGCCGCAGACGCTGGTCGGGAATCATTGCCTGCTGTGACGCCAGGCGTTGGTGCTTGTTGGGCGTACTGCTGTTGATATTCTGTAGTGTAGTGCGGAGCTCTTGGAGATGGGACAGGTGTGTAGGCACCGCGGTTTGAAGGTGGTCGCTGTGCCGGCACCGACTGGACTCCTGCCTGATAGTACGTATTGTTCGAGACGTCAAATGTTGTCGCGACGTTTTGGACGGTGTACGCGGTGTTAGCTTGATAGTGAGGTGATGTTGCGTACGCTGTATGATTGCCCTGGTAGTCTAGCGTCGTTTGGCCTGTTTGTGTTGGAAGTTGCTGGATGAACTGGTTCTGCCAACCTGAGAAAAAAGTAAAGATATTTATAAACATCTTTAATAGAGAGAGTTTCATTTAAAGTTTGCCGTGGACAAGAAAGACACTTTATTTAAATCATATTTTCATGTACAAATATTTAAGATTATCTATGTTACTAATCTTACCTTGAGATGGATCTGTTTGCCACGCCGTCGGGAATCTATTGGGATCGCCGGCGTAGAACGGCATTGGAGCCTGAAACAAAACATGGAAAACCTTAATCACTTTCCTAAGTCAGTCCTTTAAAACCAACGATTTCATTCTATATAACTAAGCTATCAAATAAGTAAACAATTTGACGTCCTCGCTGTATTTTTACAATGGTGGAACCATTTTAGATGTTTAGCGTGGTACGTCATATAATATTGTGTTATGTGTGTCGAGGTTGGCGGCTCCTCGGTCAGTGTTTACTACAATATGCTTCGTGTGAACTGCCCTAACGTAATCATACGTTGACCGAGGCCGGTGTATGAATCCGTTTATGTTGTCGCCTTATACAAATACATACATATGTACACGTTTGCCATGAACCTGTTTTAACTACAGAGCATGTGTGGACACTACGTACTTGGTCATGAAGTGTAATTACTGCGTAACTTGGTAGTGTTGGTTAAGAATTTAAATGAATCTTTATTAATGTTTAAATGCAAATGTGTTTGTTGGTTTATCCTTCATTCACGTAGCAACCGGTGGACGTGATTTTGTTATGGCTTGGATAGTAGTATAGGTTATTTTTATCCCGCATAAACGTATGATTGCAGTGAGATGATTCTTTGAACCAGGGTAGTGAAACCGTCGGTAACAGTCCTACATAAAACATCGGTCTAGTAGAGCAAACATAAGGGTATTTTATGGTTTTCGTTTCGAATCTCGCAATACAGAGTGTTGTTAGCTTTTAGAGTTCGAAAAACTCTTATACAACAGCTTTGTCTGTCCGTCTGTTATACAATTTTTAACTCAAGAACCGTAAGAGTTAGAGACTCACGGTCAACGCCATTCGAATCAGCATAGTCGATATACCCCCGAAATGACTATGACCTTTGACCTCTGACCTCAAGGTCACGTGGTATCACGTGATCTTTGCATGTATTGTTTTTCGAACTCTAAGATTTACGGCAATTCATTGCCGTTTTCACTTGTTTCTGTCAAGATTGTTTTAAATTGAATGTACTGACGTTGAAGTTTGGTGACCGCGTTTGGTTTCTTCCCATTTTTCTATTAGCTATGTGATACGAGTATATCGTATGTCAATGTCATGTACTACCTTTAGTAGTTTCGTGCGGAGACACAGTCCTGTTACTATTAAGCTCACAATTATTTTCAATATAAATTCAAGCTTATTTGAACATTAGGTAATCGTACTAAAATAAATTTGAAAATTTGTAAAGTTGTTTGGATTTGTATTACTCAATCACGCGTTAACAGTTGAACTGATATTGATGAGACACCGCAGAGAGATAGACTTTATCCCGGAATAAAGCAAAATATACTTTTTACCCCGGTATGCATGCTTGTGCAATTTACGCGGGTGAAGCTGCGGGCAGAAACTTGTTGTTCATAATTTCGCGTTTTGCGATGTTTATCGCAACATCAAATGTAAACGCTTTATACGGTGTATTTTGTTTTTAATAAAACCTTCGCGGGCGTAATTAAAAAAAGAAACTTCACCGTCACAAATACGTCATATTATTAAATTACAAAACTTAAACATGTTAAGCGTCGAGAAGTAAACACGTCGGGAACAAATTAGAACGTAACATTGGCGCGAACTTTGTAAGATTTTAATTTGCACGTAGGGGGATGCCTTTTAGTAAGTTAGCTAATATTTTATTAACATGCCACCGTTCGTGCGTCGTTTGTAATTAAAAGTTTGTTATGTCAGCGTAATGAGATTCTATAACGAGATTATTCTTGTTTATTACTAGACACGAAGGAGCTAAAGACGGCGGGAGGGCGCCTACATGTCTTTATATTTTAGTGATGTAATCATCGTTCACAGAGGTTATTAGGCTTTACTGCGTACGCTAATTTAGTATGCATAGGTAGCCAGCTATCTCTTCCTCTCTGGAGGAGACAAGGGTATATATCTATAGCATAGTTTTAGCGTCGATTGATTGCCCAAGTCTTATATGTCATAACGGCTTCGCATAGAGACTATCGTATTCTTGCCATAAGAGTTGTCTTCGAAATGCTGATCTTACTTAAAGAGATGGAGCTTGATGTCCTGTGACAGCACTTGAACAGTTTACTAAATATTTAACAGCTAATCTTAGCGGAGACTGGCGCAGGAGATTTACAGTGCACCAGTGTAAGTGCGTTCTCCACCTCGTTCCTTACACTCATAGTCTGATCGAATAACAATCCGGTATTACCAGAGAGAGTTCAATACCAATGCCTTTACGTTCTTAACGAGGCACAGAGGCACTGCGCTAGTAGAGCACAATTTTTTTATTTAATTGAGATTATATTGTCGTAGTTTATAGTGTCCCGTTCTTATACGACAACAACAGTATTTACTGTCCAATTACAAAGTAATCGCGTACAACATCTGCTCGGAATTGCGTCCAGTGCATAATTGTACCAATTACGAGTATCTCTGTACTAAAAAACGCCGTAAAACTCTTATAATGTCGTATTATGGCGGCCATTATTTAATCGAAATGTATTTTACATTGTATAAGATGGGATATGTTATTTCGATCAAGTATGAAAATATATGTTCTTGCGTCAGACTTGCATATCTACTAGTAGTAGCAGCCTACCTAATGGTAAATGGTGACCGTTAGTGGACTGCAACATTGTTAGAGACATCAATAGCCAATCTACCGCAACAGTAATTTAAGTTCAGAGCTTTTTAAACGAAGGACAAGATGTAACACTCGTTATACACCGAAGCAGGTAATTCGTTTTAAAACCTCTCTATAATAAGGTATAGATATAATTATAAGTACAGACCCTTCCTCTACAGGCTACTGAAGTTTATGATATAGCGTTCCCACTCACCAACTTTCCGGTATATAGTGAGAGCTGCTGTACCTTCCAGTGCCCGATAGCACCTTCAGAGACCAGTTATAGACAGGTCCTGTCCCCAAATCAAAAAAAAACCTAAGGCCTTGTCCCCATTCCGAAATCCCAAATCCTGAGTGGTTCCGGTTCTCGTAAGCAAGCTACCTCGTGGCCAAGTGGCACTACTTATTGTCCAGGTAGGTGCCGGAGCAATAAAGCCGCTCACCACTCGCGAACTCTGCGAGTTGCTAACGATGTCCTCGCTGAGGCCGACAGAGAAGCCGCCTCCCATATTTCCAGTAAGGTGCCGGAGCTGTAAGGCACGCTCACTTCCCGACGTACATCTATACGTCTGCCCTTTCTGGCCTACAAGCCGGGTATTGCTCGAGTCACCTAGCTATAACTCTTACTTGCTGAGCAGGCAAGCTCCCGAGATGCGTTGTGGCAGTGAAACCACGCCGCCACTTCGCTAAAGACAACTCCGTGCCTCGCGCGACCGACTCGTTCGCACTAGCCGCGCATGAGTCCGACGCTCGAACACCACGTGCTTGCCGAACAACGAACATGTCGTCCTCTGCAGCTACCCACATAGCCACTACGAGTCGAACCTCACTGTCAGCGGCCGATAGAACACGCCTTTCGAGGCTCAGTGGGCTAGCCTGACCCTGACCCTAAGGGGGAGACCTGTAGTTCACCCCCCGAAACCCTATCTACTCGGGTCCTTTAGATAGGGACATAATTATAAGTACAGTATAGAACTCGTTATAACACCTTACATAAACCAGGTTTTTAATTCTGAATCGAACGACTAATCGTAAAGGTAACAATCGTATGCCACGGGGCCAACTAAGTAGCCTAAATATAAAATGATTCAATTGTAAATGTAAATGTATATCCTACTGCTAGGCACAGGTATCAAAATTAAACTGTTCTATTTGTGATGTAATTTCAGCTTTTCCCTGCCAGTCCCATTTAAAGTTATTCCGCCATCTTCGTTCAAGTCTTTCCCTTCGCTGTCCACTATCTTATGTCAATTGATCACGATTTGAACTCACTTCTGGGTGTAAAGCAAAATAAACTAAATATCAATAAATTGTTCTAACAAAGATAACAAATAACATAATCTATTATTATCGTAACAACAAGGTAACAATTGATTAAATTGGTGTTATTAATGAAATATCGCATTCCGTGGACACAACCGGGACACAACTATGACGATTAAACATGGCTATTATGGTGCTGTGGCGATAAATTGTTCGGATTCAATTGAATTTAGATGAAAACCGCGTTGATACGGATTTACACTGCACTATAATTAATAGAATTATATCAGCTGTTATTGAAACAAGAGGCGCGTTTATTTATGAAATTCGTTTTGATTGTCAAGTAGTCAATAGTTTGCGGCACTGTGTGTTATACCTCAGCCTAGTATTTTGAAGATGTATCAGCGTGAATTTATGTGTTTATTTTTTTTTATTAGTCAGTGGTTTCTTATAAGTGCTGTAGTTCTGGCTTGGTTCATACGATTCACGCTACATACATGATTAAAGCTATTCGAAGTTAGTGAGGCAATTGTTATCTTTGACTCTATATTAAGTGTTCAGAGATCTCAAAAGTGGCTCTAACCGGGGATGACTCCATAATTGTCCCTAATAGACAGTAACAATAATTAATTTAATAAGTAATTTTCTTTGAAAACACTTCTCGCACTTAACACATGCTTTGTTTTGCATCGAACCTTACTAACATTACAACAATGTGACCAACCTCTAAATAATTATCTATGACACACACATGTCATTTATTGCGATCTAAATAAAATATGCTTTAATTATTTTCAGCCACACGGAAAGAAACATTCTAATAATGTTTCTTTTAACTTAATTACTAACTTATTTAATTCATTGAGTAAAATTTTATACAAGTTTAATTCACAAAAGCTAGTTATAAAATAAAAAAATGGCGTCCAGAAATAGTATAAGCGGAAGATAAATTGGGTTGGGTTGGCGTGCTGCACCGAAATTGCCAAAGTTGGGGCGCAGTGCAAATTAAAAATTTTCCACTTTGACATCTTGTTATAGAGAACTAGTTGTTTGAACTAGACGCCGCGTTTCAATGCTTTTAGGATTGTTAGAGTTCTGTCAAAAGCGCTCGCGAATATTATGTAGAAATTCGCTGTTTCCAATCACGTTTTGTTGACATCGTTTTTGAGCTTCTTAGGCAATTTAGAGTTACGGGAGTAAAAAGAGGGTTTAAATGTACTTTTGATCTGTATTATTACTATACCTACTATGGTTTTTTAAACGCGTAATCAAATGTAGGTAATAATTCTACCTATTGGATGTCGAATGTAACATCCAGTAGTTTAAAAAATTGTAATTAGGTAGGTTCTTCATGATTGGTGAAAGCAATACAAATTTTAATAAATTTTATTGCATTATGTCACATATTTTAAGTCACTTGTTACAAACTGTTACCCATCTAAAAACACAAACATAGAAACCTGTGGTAGAAACATTGCTTAACTTCTTGATTTAGCGGCCTGAATCGTAAAACAAAAATGTTAACGCTCTTGCATTAAGCTAATCATCTCTCTTAAAAAGTAATTAAACCGCTTTTATTTATTCATAGTAATTCACTTGACCCTTTTTAGCATTTAGCCACATTAATTTTTGAAAACAAACTTGATTATGTTTTTTTATCAAAACCGTCCCCGAAAGAGATTTTATTCGTCAAATGCAAACAGCCAAGAAAAGAGAAAAACAAATTAAATAATTTTGAAGCTGAGCGCACTCACTTATCAAATTCAACAATTGAATTTTTATTCTCTCCATTTATTTAAGCTTTTTTAAGGGTCATGGCATAAGTTTGCGCTTAGGTTTGTGATCGTAGGTTTTGATTTTGATTACCTTTTTGGGTAAAGTGTAATTGAGTTTTCGTATAACATTTCAGTCGGGTAATGTGCCCGGTAGACGGTTATTAGGTATTACTCGAGACATATATGTAGCTGAAGAGATGTCGGTGTATTAACACATCTTTGTTTTGTTCAAAGGGGACGGTAGAGAGGTATTACACACACATTAACTGTTTGTGTAACCTTTCTTTCAACAACTAATATCGCGTTGCCACTGAGATATTCTTTATAGAAATTCTCAATAAACTTTGCATGACTCGGGATTTAAACCAGATGTCTCTCGGCAAATGACCTAAGCGTGCCAAGGCATTCTCAAGATAATTATAGTAATACGTAAATATGCTAATTACATATTATATTCTAAAGGCGATGGAAATTTAATTAAAATCCGATCGACGTGGAGTAACCTGCCTTACACTTTATCAAGTAATTATTATAAAAACTACGTTACGCTTTCACAAACTGAGACAAAAATCAATCAACTTAAGAAGTTTAATTAAAAAGTTTCGAGAAGACAAACGGTAACTAGTAGTCGGGTTTTGCGTTTCACTACTGTGCCGAGCTACTGACCTATTTGTTGCGATCAAGTAAAAACTAATTACTCTAATTAAACTACGTAAAATATTTATTTGAACTTCGATTATACTTTATTATTACATAATCATAACTAATATTATAAATGCGAATGTGAGCTTGTATGTATGTTACGCTTTCACGCGTTAACTAATAGACCGATCATCATGAAATTTTGAACACACGTTATCAGAGGCACAGAGAATGACATGGGGTTCCTTTTACTCAGAAAAAACATACTGTTTCCGAGTGAGCGAAGCTGTGGGCAAAAGCTAGTCATATAAATGTCAAATATAAGATATATTAAAAAATATAAAACTCTTTTGCAGCGCCTCATTTTCTGATAATCACTAATAAGAAGCAGTTATGAGCAAAAATGGGAATAACGACTTGGAGTTGTCTGTCTCATGTCTTAAAACGATAATCATCACACGTAAACTGTGTGTCTGTGTAAGTAAAATATATAATAACTGACATAAAGCAATCATGGCGTCAAGTACAAACGGTGTTTAAACGACAACGATTATGGTGATACACTTAACAAACTTCTGTTGTTATAAAACTTAAGTAACACATTGCTAGGTAGGTATTTAGCGTAATTTTGCTTTGATCATTCTTGTTATCAACTAGTTGTTTCCCGCGACTTCGTCCGCGTTTCACAAAAAAGTGTTAGTTCGCAGAGATTTTTATCTAATTTACTTCTGCACGTCAACTATCTGCCAGTGAAAGTCCCGTAAAAATAGGTCCAGCCTTTTCAGAGATTAGCCGGTACAAACAGACAGACAGATTTTTTGATATAAGTATCGTATATACTTTCATATGCATTTAGTAAAAGGCTGTTATTTTGACATTACAAACAGACACGTCAATGTTATTTATTTGTATAGATTTGTTTTTTAACGAGCTAGTATGCAGTTTCGATGGTCAATGTTAACAGGGACAAACTGACGTATTATAGTGTACGAGTGTGTGCAAACACAAGTGCATTCTTTATTCCCTCATAGTCTGATGGGACGCCAATCTGACACGATCGGAGAGAGATCAGACAAAGGCCCTATGCTTTTCGAGGCACTGGGGTAAAACATTGCCATCTTCCTATATAGTTTTTATACAAGCATAAGACTCGGTTATAAGTAGTAACTGTACTGACCAGCGAAATCATTGGCGTGTTGTCTATCCTAACTAATATTATACATGCGAATGTAAGTTTGTTTGTTACGCTTTCACGTCTTAGTATTATTATGCGTAACTTGTTATGCCAAATTAAATTAGGACAAAAAAAAATTGCCGTCACAAAGAGTTCCCAATCTATCCTAACTAATATTATAAACGCGAATGTGAATTTGTTTGTTTGTTACGCTTTTACGCCTTAACTACTTGACAGATCATCATGCAATTTCGCAAACACGTTGTCAGGAAAATAAGATATACCTAGGGAACATTTAATCTAGAAAAAATTACTGGTCTCGAGGTATAGAAATTTATTCACAAAATCTTCATCAACGCGGGAGCAAAATCTAGTCTAGTAAATTACTCTTATAATGGTAAAAATCGGCATTAAATTAATTGCATTTTTAGGATATCTATATCTAAAGATATAGCAAGTTTTGGTAATATCATTCAACAATTTAGGTATTCATTCATTAAGTCACTTAATGCCTCCGTGGCGCAGCGGTAGTGAATGCGATTGCTGTGCATGAGGTCTCGGGTTCGAATCCCGGGTCAGGCCAACAAAAAGTTATTGGGTTTTTCTGTTTAGAAATCTCAATACGAGCCCGGAGTTAGGAAGTTGGCGGTGTTAGACACCCCCGTGCCTCGAAAAGCACGTAAAGCCGTTGGTCTTGCGCCTGATCTCTCTACGGTCGTGTCGGATCACCGTCCCATCGGATCATGAGGGTTAGGGAACAGAGAGTGCAATAGTGTTTGCGCACATACTTGTGCAATTATAATATCTCATGCGCAGATGGCCAGTCTCTATTAAAATTGGCCGCTGTGGCCGAAATTCGGTCTGGAAGACATTATTATATTATCATAAGTGACAAATTGATACAGATTTAAGCTTAACTGCCCCACAGTATATTATTTACATCATAACCTTATGTGGTATTGATATTTACATTCTTACCGTATTAATAAAACACAAACTCATAAATATTAATCTGTTCTCTTAATTAATTTGAACACAGCACCAATTATCATGAATGGGCTGTGTTATTGAGTTATACGTTCAAAAGTTAAAATGAATACCTCAATAAAACTCTAGTACACGTAATTAAGTTAATTACATTGTTTATTGGCAGCCGGTTGACTTGTCGACGTTAAATAAACAACACGTCGACGGTTTTATCCGACAAATTAACATTTTATGAATAAACGCCGCGCCGAATTTACTTTACGCTGGACTACTACGTTATTGCACACTATATTTACGTATATTATACGTTATATTATCATTTCGAAAGGACCTGCTAGTAATCCTTATCTATTATATTTATATATGTATATAAAAATCTCGTGTCACGGTATTTGTAGTCGCACAAAGGTTTTAAAGTGTTCGGTATGACCGAATTTAATGAAATTTTTTATGTACCTATATCTGGTAGGTATGAGAATAGGTCGTAAAGCATATTTCATACCAAAATATACAAAATATACACTAGAAGTCTATATATATATAAAACTCTTCCGTTACTGAGTGACTGACAGACAACGCACAGCCGAAACCACTGAACGCAAGAAGCTGAAATTTGGCATGTATGTTCCTTGGAGAGTGTAGGGGAGCACTAAGTGAGGATTTTTGGAAATTCTACCATCAAGGGGGTGAAAGGGGTGAAACCCGATATTCACACGGGAACGGGACTAACGCGGGTGAAACCACGGGAAAACTACTAGTATTATATATATTGCAGAACAACATTTGCCGGGTCAGCTAGGTATTAATGAGAATATAAGTTTTTGTTTGTTTTTAAGCCTTAACGACTCAACCGATCATCATGAAATTTCGCGTACACGTTGTCAGAAGTACAGGAAAGGACATAGAGTTGATTCTGAGAATAGCAATGTTTCCGAGGCATATAAATTGATTGACGAAATCTAGATTAATACCGGCAAAATATAGTTTTGCATAAATATATCTATCCCCTTTTTATTCTTATAAATTCCCATGTAGTAATCTCATAGGAAAACTATGAGATAATTATTCTATAAGCGAAGCATTCGTGGGAGCGATATTCTCCGAAATCATTTACTACACAACGAGTTTGGACGAGTTTTACAAATTTCATGATGATCGATCAAGTAGTTAAGACGTAAAAGCGTAACAAACAAACAAATTCACATTCGCGTTTATAATATTAGTTAGGATAGATTGGGAACCCTTTGTTTCGACAATTTTTTTTTGTTCTAGTTTAATTTGGCATTACGAGTTACGCATAATAATACTTTGATATAATAATTGTTTTTTGGCATACTATTTCAGTAGGCATAAATATAATTTAGGCTAATTCTTTTTGCCCTAATTTTGATTGGCATAAAGTTATAAGGCATATAATTATAACTTGGGTTCTATAGTGTAACAATAGGTTAGGGTGCGGCGCGCCCTTGGGCCACCCTTAAGCCGCCAACATGTTTATTTTATATACGAATAGTATTTTATTAAACGCAAACACAAAATTCACAAAATTTCAAATTTATGCTTTAGAAAATAGTATGCTTATCAATTATTATGCTTATAGTAATTATGCTTAAAAAATTGTGCCTAAACAATTATGCCAAATGACGCCCTGCCAATAGTATTTTGGAAGGCTGGCATCATACGAGTAATATCAAGCATAGGTTACGGTAAACACTGACCATAAGGCCGCTCAATTGCCAATGTTAAAGTGTTACATATAATAATACAAATATAAAACCAATAGCTGTAAGACTATTTATAATCACTTGCCTTCCTCGAGCCATCGGTATCGCTCGGTAACATTGTAGGCACTCACCATTGGTTGACTAGGGTGCTCCTGTTTCATGGCCGGCGTGGTCGCTGGTGCTGGGCTGGGAGCGGCTGGAGTTTGAGGCGCCGGGCTGGGAGAGGCTGCCTGGACGCCCGGGACGGCCACGGCACCTGCCACTCCTGCTGTACCTCCTAAGGGCTTGCGGCCGCGGTAGCTCTGCAATTAGTTCACCGGTCATTTACTAAATCGACGCGCGATTGTTAGATAAATTATCGAATGAAGATAGAATAGAAATAAATAATTATCGATATGGAGTATAGTAGTGCTACAGTCGCTATAACACTGATTGTTATTCGAAAGTAACTGGAACAATCTAATAATTCGATTGTTGTTAGTAGTAACTGCGTATCACTGATGAACTGGCAAAAAAATATAACTGAGAGTCAATGATGAAAAAGAAGACTTAAAATGCGTATACAGACTTATGATTGTTTGCTAGAGAGATAGGTTGTATTAAAAATATAACATAATGGGGTGGCCAATGTTTTTGTGATATCCACAGGTTTTGCGTAGACTTTATAGTTGATGTTAAAGTTGTCTATCTTTTAGCTGATCTATAGAAATCTGCGTGATAAAATGTCAATGTGGAACTGAATGCAATAATATCCTCAGACTATAGTGTTGGTATTAAAACTAAATAAAGGCAAAATGGCTTTCATAAACTACTAATTAAAGCATAAGCAAAGTAGTGAAACAATAATATTCATAGTAATAGCAGTATTTACGCAAATTAACGCCATAACCAACATTATTCGTAATAAAGGTTCCTTTAATAAACCATCTCATAACGGCCAGTAATAACCAATGTTCGAACTTCGAACAGAATTAACGGTAATGCGACCTATCTATCTCAATGGCGTCTTCCTTTTTCAAATGAAGCGCTGCGATTGGTCTGCCAGACGACGATGAACGAACCGTGCCCGATTGCGCGTTCGTAATTTGAAATTGGAAATAGAAAATTTCAAATTACTGGTTAGAAGCAGTTAATAGTTATTACATAGTATAATGAGGCTTATTTACGGTGATGCTTGATGTGTTTGTAATATAAATAGCGGTTTGCAGGAGATTGCCTGTTTCTTTAGCAATATTGTAAGATACTTGGATACATTGCTTGAGATGGTTCCGCAATTAAGTTTATGTCTCAGGAATTAACTGCTACCCATCTATAGAGTAAATTAGGAATTATATCACTAATAACACAGTGAGTGACTGTTTTTATATTTACAAACGTACTAGTAAAATAAGTAAGTACAGTACAGATAAGCTCGTGGTCAGTACAGTCTTGTAGATAAGCTGGTCAAATCAGTTTCTGATTTTAAAAGACACAGAGATACGGAGACCAAGACCGAGAATTTCTTTTAATGTGCGACCGCACTTTAATACATAATACAATATCTGTAATACATTCCTCCATTATCTTTTATAATGTATTTATTTTAAATCAATCTGTTCAAGATCTCAATGTCTTACTTAGATCTGAGTATATGTATGTCTAACACCGATATATACAATGACAAAGCGGCCAAAGAAAAAAAAAATATAAAAGAAACTAAAGGTTCCAAGTCTAAACATTAACCGTGTCTGTACACAATTGGTAGTCACAAAATAAAGTTCTAATCGAACGTAAACCAGCTAATTGGTATGGAATTAAAATGAACAGTTTAACTAGGTAATAATTTAAATGTTTGAGAGATACATCGCGCTTGGTACCGTGAGATCGTTCTTGCTATACGCTTCGATGCGCCCCCTAATGGTAACTGTAATGACCTACTTTTAATACAATTTAATGAAGAAAACATCGAATAATTCAAAAATGTTGGTATTATGGCTCTACAGATCGCGCTTGCGGGCAAGTGCCGCATCGCCGGCACTGGGTGATGAAGCTTCGAAATCGATCTGGGACGATTTAGGGTCGATTTAGGGTTACCAAGAATACTATTAATATGTAACCCAAATCGGGTTACATATTAATAGTATTCTTGGTAACCCCTCCAGCTAAGCTAGTATGCTCGTTTTAAGAGTGGGTTGAACAACATCTCCATTGCAATCAAAAATCTTTATTTCTATAAAAATGTGCAAGCAGTTCTTGGACAAGTTAATTAACTGATATATTAATAAAATATTTAAAATAAAGTAGAACACAAAAATGTAGCTTGGAAAAAGTAGGCAAGAAACTCATGGCCCTTATTTCCAATCGCCAAATGTTTATTAACAATACTAATCAATTTAATATGTTCGTCAAGTTCTCCGTGGCACAGGGTTTAATCCCAAGCGTATCTTTGTCTAACATTACTTCGTACATGACTTATAAAGCCACCCCGACAGGGATGAAAAACATCAAACATTTCGCCAACATTTGAAGGTAATAATACGAACCTAACAGTTTTATACGATAGCTGGCGAATCTATAGTTGTCACCCACGCGGTTATTGCTAATTTCCTTGCAGAAAATTAATTAATACTTTTGTCAAACCGGGAATTAAATACGGGATACAATTGAAAGTATAAGCAACCGTAAACTTATCCAAAGGAATGGTTATATTTTGAAGAAGATTAAAAACGGATCTGTTGATTTGTGTAGAAGGCCGTGGCTTGTTTTTCACGTAGTTTAAACAGTGTTTTATGAACTAAAAATACGGTGATCTATCAAACTAAAATACAGTGATCCATCAAAATAGCCGTCTCGAAGTATCATGAGAGATCAGCTATATTAATTTTCCATTAAATGAACACCTTAAAATAGTAATATCTGTTAAAGATTGAAATCATAGAGTTTACTACGTTTAACCTATTGAGTAGCAGTAACACACAGGTGGCCAGACACAATACATTTTTAATCATGTCTGATGTTCAAAGACTTGAAGGATTAAATATGGTCACACATCGTTAACTTCACACATCAATTATAAGAATAGTATCATTACGCTTACTTATATTGGAAATTACACTATCGTTCTATGTCTAATGAGTGAGCTCACTGTTCTTAGTGCGGACACTTTTTCGTATGATCTAAGAACGGTGTGAGAACATCTATGATCAATCAAAACAGCTATCGTATTATAGCAGATCAGATCAGATCAAATTTTCCATTAAATAAATAATTTTAAAAAATAGTTTCTGTCATATTTCGTGACGGTGAAAGCGAGATGGTACGAGATTGCATACGTTAACAGTAATTACTCAAAAACAAATGTAACTTTCTAAAAATGATATATTAAATGTTTATCTTTTGTATTTTCTATTATGCGTAGTTTCACATCTATATTCTTATTTGAAAATACCAGTACCACATACAGAAATTTTTAGACTTGTACATGGCACCGCTGGTATTTCATTCTTTACCTGAGGAAATAATTTCCTCAGGTAAAGAATGAGCAGCGATAGCTCAGTGGGGAGACCAACAGACTGCAATGCAGAGGGTCTTGGGTTCGAACCCACGTCGCGCACCTCTGAGTTTCGGAAGTTATATGACTTTTCGAAATTATGTGCGTATTGATTGACAATTATCGTCTGTTCCGTGCCTCGGAGAGCACGTTAAGCCGTCGGTCCCGGCTGCCATGAACATCTATGGCAGTCGTTATTGGGAAGGTCAGTCCCCTTTAATATCCTGACACTGGTCTAGCCTTAGGGTATCGTTAGCGTTCGGGTTGCGGAGGTCAGGTGGCAGCCGCTCCGTGTAAAAACTGATATCCAGTCAAATCCGGTTAGACCAGAAAAGTCGACCCCAAGTGACTTGGGAATAATAAAGGCTAAGAGAGAAGAAGACCTGAGGAAGTAATTTACCTTCCTCATAATAATTTCTGTATAGCTTTACGAAATGGTTAATAAAAGAGAGCTTCTACTCAATTGACTAATTTATTAAAAAGATTACCTCTCATTCCTATCACTTTAGAAATGTATTGTAGAACACGTTTTTATAAGTTTATTTATTATTTTTAAGTTTATGTATGTTTCTGCTCTGTTTAAAATTGATTTTGATTTAGGATTAAACAGGGTGACTGGTTAAACATTGTACGTACTTAAGGACATGATAATTTATGGTCAGATGTAAAATTAAATCTCTTTAACCTGCAAAGAAAATCTTTATGAAAATTTGTATGAAATATCCATAAAATGTGGACCCTGCGCGGGTCGCACACAGCTGTGCGCGCCGCGCTACCGAGGCTAATGACCTTTGATATGAAAAGAACGTTCGGGGGTGCAAATTTATTATTATTCTCAAAGGATAGACATCCATGTTCATACACACAAATGTTTGACTTGTGCAGGAATCGAACCCGCGACCTCAGGTGTGGCAGTCGGTTACACTAACCACAACGCTATCGAGGCCGACATTTCATGATGATTGGTCTAGTAGAAGACGTGAATGCATAACAAACAAACAAACTTACATTCGCATTTATAATATAAGTTAGGTTAAACATTTTATAAGGAATTTTTCTTTGAAAAAACAAAAATATGGTACAGTCCAATTAATAATTTGAATGAAGATGAATATAATCTTTGTAGACATTTGCGTTGCAGCTGTGGATCTGAGAATGCATTATATTTCTGCTCCCGTGAGTTTACGTAAGTAATTTAATATTGAAGATCATTTTGAACATATTATAAAGAAATTTTACGCTTTTGAATTTTGTTGAAATGATCAACCTGGATATTTGTTGAGCAATGATATAATGGGATTAAACTCATTGTTGTGCTTTTCGATTTCTTTTAAATCCAGCATTAGTGATGTTATAATAAAAAATACGATCGGCGCAACTGCTTCATTTCAAAATCTTATATTACAAAATTTATTAAAACTGGTATCGTATTGAAATAAGTTTAAAAACTGGTTGCTCTACCAGTTTTAAATATATCATTTAAGTAGGATTTCTTTCCAACTTAACAAAAAGAAGAACGCAGCCAAATAATCCTATGCTAAGTCGACGTGAACAGGGTTTCTATAGTTCCGTAGGTAAGCGCTAGGCTGTTTGTTTTAATAAAAGACCGCTCATACACTAGGTGTCATGCCTGTGTCGTGGGGACTTTACAAACATTCAAACAACGGACACAAAGAACATCCAGACTTGGAACAACTATTGCCGGATCACAAATATTCAACAAATTACCCGAACAAATAATGTCTCATAATCTGGACAATTTTAAAAGTAAGCTGAATGATATCCTTTTACAAAAAGGTTACTATTCTTTGAATGAATATTTAGAAAATAATTCTCTTACTCCTTGACTGTATTAATATTACGATTATTTGTTTTCTGCTGACATTTTATGAAATCATATTGAAACGAATTTATTTTAAATTTATATTTTGACTAATTTTCTATTAAAATTCTGTACTATTGCTTACACACTTTTAACAATTCAGCAAAAGTGTCACAATTGTTGTATAATTATCTACATAAATTACATTTGTACGCCGACAGGCAAAACAGTGCTACTAAGAAAGCTCTGTAACATCTCACACACTGTAATATTTACCTTTGTTTACAAATAAAGTATATTCTATTCTATTCTATTCTATTCTACATAAACTTTTGTTCCGTGTGCGGATTGAACCAACAACACTCGGCGCGGCAGTGGCCAGGCGACCACTTGAACCACTGGCTCTTTAGTTAACTGGTCCCGCTTGAACTGGACCCGCGAGATCAGTTAACCTAATGTATATTTCGAATTGGTCAACTGATCCCGTTTCATAATTTTATAATTTATACAAACACGGAGAAAAGTATTATACATTAATTATATTAATATGGCCAAGACATCAATTACTACGAAGCCGAGACACATCGCACTCATGTCAAGTACATTATAAGGTCAAATAGTCCTATTGTGAGAATACGAATATCTGGATTCAGCCAATCAGTGATTTTCAGATTATTTTGATTTATTTTTTAATAGATCCATCCACTTTTCTGTGCTAATCATTGTGTGCTGAAGCTTGGCAAAGACGCAAGTTTTCCGCTGGGAGGCGTTTTTTTTATGTACCTGTGTGAGCGAGAAAGCATTATATGGCCACTATGCACTTTGTTTTTATAGGAGTTTTTAAACGTTTTTCCCAAGTCAGTACACAAATTTTAAAATATACAATAGGGTTCTGCCTAATTTAAAAGCGGGTCCAGTTGACAAACTGTTAATAATAAAATAAATGAACATACCATCCGTGCAGTCATTTATCCCGGTATGCGTTACAAGGGACGACCAAGCAGTAGCTGGTAAAGGATACTATGTTATCCATGCTGAAGTGCTAAGTACAAAGAAGGAATACAGTCATATCGTCGCTGAAAGTTCAATATCGGCCTCAATGGCGTAGTGGTTAGTGTAACCGACTGCCACACCTGAGGTCGCGGGTTCAATTCCCACACAAGTCAAAAATTTGTGTGCATGAACATGGATGTTTGTTTTGGCTTGGGTGTTTCTATGTATAATATGTATGTATTTACAAAAAAGAAGTATGTATGTATGTGTATCTATTGTCTAGTACCCATAGTACAAGCTTTGCTTAGTTTGGGCTAGATAGTATTGTGTGTACGTGATAGAATATTATTATTATTATTAATACAGCTTAACTTACATTATCTTACTAGCTACCCGCGCAACTTCATCTGCTTCACATATTAGAATTTTCTCCGTTTTTGCAACATTTTGCATTGATGCTCCGCTCCTATTGGTAGTAGCATTATATAGCCTATAGCCTTCCTCGATAAATGGGCTATCCAACACTAAAATAATTTTTCAATTCGAACCAGTAGTTCCTGAGATTAGCGCGTTCAATCAAATAACAAATAAACAAACAAACAAACTCTTCAGCTTTATAATATTAGTATAGATAACGCGTTTGTAAAAAAAAAGCAAAATTGGTATTTCATGGCTGTAGGTAACTGATAGTGATTTTTTAAATTAGTGCTGAAGGTCGAGAAGAACATAAGGTTCTTATATCCAAGTTATAGAAAATAGTTTTTGTCTTCTCCTGTAAAATTTGTGAAAGAGACCTACGCGGTATTTAACAATGTAAGTTACGCGGTATTGAACTAACAACGACGACATGCCATATAAAAAGCAGTCTATGAATATACAAATCAACAACACAATAAAGTTGTACAATGACGTCACATTGCCACAGCTCAACAACTGCATTTTAAGCGACTCGTCGCGTCGCTCGGTGCCTCTATTTTCTTAGTAAAGTAACACTAAAGTGTCCGGACAAGCACCTGGACGCCGCTAGTGCCAATTTGTGGCAACTTATAAAAGCGATAAGTCCGTGTTAAGTGCAGTAAACATTCACAGGTTAAGTGTTACTTTAAAAATAAAACGAAAGTGAAATGCGTTGTCACTTTTATTTCGAATATTTTGAATGAATGAATGTGTAATTATTTTGTATGGTTTATTTTTGGTTTACTTATTTAATTAGCTGAATAAATTTTTAGACACTTTAATGCTACGTTAAGTACTGTGGGCATTGACTGGTTAAGTGTTACTCTGAAAATTAATTGAAGGTGAAATGTTTTTACTTGTATTTTGAATTAATGGATACGTAATTATTTTATAAATGCTGTTCATTTTTATTTATATATCTATTCAACTGATTAGTTGTTAATTTGTATTTTGTTGTAAGTGCGATTTGATAATGCCGCCTTATGTACGATATATGTTCACATATATTAAGTTTTAATCAGAAAATAAAACGGAAGTAAAATGTGTTGTCAGTTATATTCGAATGAATGAATAAGTAATTATTTTGTAAGTTTTTTATTATTTAAGGTAAATTTTTGGTTTACTTATTTAATTTGCTGTATAATTTAAGTTGCTTTATTTAATATTTCAATTGTGTTTATTTTTAAGTAACACTTAACCTGTCAATGTATACTGCCCTTGATGTGTGCAATGAGCATTGACAAGTTAAGTATTATTCTGAAAATAAAAACAAATTACAAATGATGCTACTTTTATTTTTTATTTGGAATGAATGAATATGTGATTATTTTTGTACTGTTAATGTATGGATATTTATGAGGTCATACAATTGATTCGATTAATAATATTCGAAACGTAATTTGAACGATGAAAATTGAATTAGAGAGACTGCAATCTTTGATTATATACATGTCACTGCAATGCTTAATTAAAGTACATCGAGTATTAGGAAAACGGTCACGTCGCACTGTGGGCTGAAAATCGACCTCCATAGACATAGAAATGAAAGTTGCTAGATGTTCGTTTTGTTGACAGATATGGCTTCTATTAGCTATTATACACATAACAATGTCGTCTGAGCTAACTCCGCACAGAAATGAATTTATTACAAGGTTTTTTCGAAAAAAATGTATGGAGCTAGCACGAAAAATCCGAATATCTCTGAACTTGCAAGGAAAACCGTAATATCCTCAGAGATGGTTATAGGACTAATTATTTGTGATTTTTTGACATACTTCATATAACGGTACCTGCTGCAGAATTTTTTTTAAAAATCATCTAATTTTTAATTAATTTTTTTTAACATTAAACGATTTGTTTTGGTGTATAAGTAATAAAGAAATATTTTCGACAACTGTCTAATGAGGTCGTTAACTAACGTTGGACTGAAATATAAAAGGGTTAACATTTTGCATCATAATTTAGTTTATTCTAAGCTTTGTTACCCCTAACATATCACTGTGAAATTTTATAATGGAAAGTTTAAATACCAATTTAGACCTATTCGTTCTTCTAAAATGTAAGAGTACTTCATTTGATCATGAGGTATTGTTTAGTGAAGTTATATCCCGCCTAGACGTTTGTCTTTCCGTTGAAGATCAAGTGACTCTAAAATAATTTTGTCGGAGATTTGTACGAGCTACATCACAAAGGTGGCAAAAATCTCACCGAATTCTTGATACTTTTAGAAAACAATACGAAATTTGGCTGCAAGCAACTATCGATTGGCCAAGTTGTATAAATTTAGTCGCTCAAGAACCAACTGTTGCTGAGGGATCAAGATCAGTCTCGACTATATATATCTATAGGGGGTATATCGACTATGCTGAGTCGAATGGCGGTGACCGCGAGTCTCTAGCTCTTACGGTTCTTGAGTTGAAAGTTGTATAACAGACAGACGGACGGACGGACAAAGGTGTTGCATAAGAGTTTCTCGAACTCTAAAAGTGAATAAAGTTGCCCAATTGTTTCTATTCGCATTATATAACAAATATGAACTTTCGATAATTTTGTCCACAATTTCACATTACTAGCATAAATTAAGTTAATAATGTGGTACATCTAAAGGTGTGTGCTCACCGGTGGCGGCACCGTCACGTAGGCCTACCAACAATAAGTCAAAATTTAGCCGCGGCACAAAGCGGGCCGTATATTAACTGTAAACAAAGGAGCTTTGTCTCGCAAGTTGCTCGGCCCGGGCCCGGGGACACCGCTTTTGTTCAACTTCGTGTTACTGGATCTAGGCGTTATTTAATTGTCTTTAAGATCTCTGATCATAATCCTTTAAAGACCTAATGTTCGCTAATACTTAAGTGGAATTTATTACTAAGTAATTGTTTTTTGTGAAGTTAGTAACGTTGAAGAAAGCTTTAGGAACTTCAAATTCCTTACGAAAACGTTGTGCTGTCTGCTAATATTGCCACTTACGCTGGTAGCACAGAGACTCTCTTTTTTTATATGGTTTAGTTTGGTATAATTCCTATCCTACCTGATAATAAACTAAAAGTAACTTTAGAAAACTCTAAAAACTTTGATATTCATAAGTGTTACTTTGTGACCTACATGAAGCAATGATTTTTGACTTAGACTTACCTCTATCTAGCTGTCAAGTATCACAAGTGAAATAGTAGATACGTTATGTTAGAAAGCTATTTTAGTCTTTCCAATGAATGAAGGCCGCGTTTGATTGACAGGTGTTACAGGATGTTGTATCCGCAGCGTAAAATACGAGGGTTCTTCGTAATCGCAGAGCATTTGTTGTTTATCACAGCGCATGTGTACCAAGGTTACGCCTTTGATCTTTTTGGCAGAATATCAAAACTCGTAACATTTGTGACTGGCCATTAATATAGGTCGCTATATTTACATTCTATACATCATATTGTTTGTTTTCAAAGCAATGATTTACGCCAGTTGTAATTCTTTACGATAGTATTTTGCGTAAAGTTTTATTTCAAAATAAATACGCGGCGGTTATAATGGACGAATAAAAATAATTTACGAGACGCCCGTCATGTAATAAAGTCAGATAAATATCAGGGATTGCATAATTTATGCAATGAGCTGTGTAAAAATTAAAAATGTCCGCACGTAATTTAAATTTCGCTTTAAAATAAAAAAAAGCATTTTATCTGTGCGTCTATTTATGAACCGTATAGCTGGAAGTCAAAAGGGGATAATGTTTTATTGGTTGGTAATATTCGTACTATTTAAAAGAAGTATATCGCAGTATTTTAAAGATTCTATCGAATTGTAGACAAAATAAGGGCAAATGTTAACCTTTCGGGCTTCGGCCTAATACCTCTTTCCCGTCTAAAATTGTGTTTCGACATTGAATATTGACATTCAAATTTACATAATTAATACCTAAGTCCAATAGAACTAAAATTAGAATTCAACTTGAGCATTATAGGGTTAAATAATATAACGAAACGGGACTAAACTATGTAATTTATATCAAATTACAATATAACCCTTTAGTCACGCGAGACATTTAGTTCATAAATCCTATTTTCGTATATTGTGAAACTGAATCTAAAATACTGGCGTAAACACAAAATTGGCAGGTGTACACCGTTGTTTAATGTTTTTGTCAAATAATGTGGTTGTTTGACAGCGTCAGAGCAAAATTATTCGTTTGACATGAGCGCTGTTGTTTCACTACCAACATATACAAAAATAGAAGAAAATTTGTTTACATACAAGAATCGGTTAAAATGATCAAGCAAGCCTGATTATAAAAAATAATAAAACCATCTGGAAAGTTTTGTTACAGTTTCCTTACTAACGATTGTGATTTTCGCTGCGTTTTAAAGCATTGCTCACTTTATGAGTCATACGTGTTGTTTTCAAACTTTACCCTTGAATATAAATGATGTAGAAGTAAGTCCACTGAGTGGGGCAATCGGTGAGATTTGGATTCGCAAGGAACCAAACAGAATATTAACTTTTGCGTTACAACTGCATAAGTATATTCGCCGAATATAGTTATTATGATACTATATTTTGCCTGTGGCTTTGCTCGCATAAATGTAGGTTAGGTTATGTTACTAACAGTACTTTTTCTGAAAATATACCCTATGTCCTTTTCTGTTCCCCTGACAACGTGTATTTTAATTTCATGATGATCGATCAAGTGGTTAATGCGTAAAAGCGTAATAAACAAACAAACTTACATTCGCATTTATAACATTAGTAAGGATTGGTGGAGAGCAGCGATAGCTCAGTGGGGAGACCAACAGACTGCAATGCAGAGGATCTCGGGTTCGAACCCACGTCGCGCACCTCTGACTTTCAGAAGTTATATGACTTTTCGAAATGATGTGGGTAGAGATTGACAATTATCGCCTGCTCCGTGCCTCGGAGAGCACGTTAAGCCATCGGTCCTGGCTGCCATGAACATCTATGGCAATCGTTATTGGGCAAGTGTCGACATAAAAGATCCCACTGGGTCGAAGTGTCGCCGGTCTGCACTGACTGCCCTCACATAAGATAAGATAAGATAAGGATTGGTGGAGTCATTAAAAACAGTTTATAGTTTTCCCGAGGTGAGTAGGTTTTCTGTAAGTAGACGCTAAGGTAGAGTTTCGTTTTTTGTGCTGACAACATATATATTTATTTAGTTATTGATAGGTGGTAACCCTGATATTATAGACTACGGTAACTGCTTACCGTCAAACAGTACACTTACATATTTGTCATTTCTTGTAAATAAAATCTTTTGCCAAAAACATGAACTAGTAAATAATTTTAAAGTTTCATGTTTCCAAGGCCTATTTTGAGTAAGAGATTAGGATTATCAGTATAGGTTGTTTACCAAGTTGATCGATGGAGGCGATTCCGGATCGGTTGAGGTAACCGCGACCCACATAGATAAGGCTATCGTGACAGCCGCCTGCTATTAATTAATGCCTACCGACTTACCTTTATCTGTTTACCATTTTGAAATTTAATTTAGTTAATTTTCCATAATTTGAAGCTTCTGTGTTCGGTATTTTAACAGAGCAAGTAGTACCGGATTTAAGGACCTGCCGTTCAAAGCTAAGTATGACCACGTGTCGTGTTAGCGCACACACTTATATTCTTTATGTAAAAAAATACAACTCTGTAACTGCACTAAGAATTATTACTGTGTCGCGAACGACTTTACAAACATTCAAACAACGGACACAAATAACACCCAGACTTGGAACAACTATTTGTAGTTCACACTATTTTGTGTCCCGTGTGGGATTCGAACGCACAACACTTAAACCACTACGTCATCCATGCAGTCATACTTATTCATTATAATATTAACTAAGAAAAGAAAGACTTTCTTTGTTAAGATTGGCCGTGACAGAAATTCGGTATGGAGAAACATACGAGCTGCTTGAGTAGATCAGTTACCTTATCGATCAGGTAAATAGATATACACTCCTGCTCACAGGAGCGTTCACTGGCCGTTTTGGCACCAACGACTTCCTGTGCAGATTGAGATTGGCAAACAATTTGACCTGCAGAGCTTGTGGTAAACAGGACGAGTCCATCGCACCTACTGTGTGAATGTGACGCGTTGGCTGGATTGAGGATGGGTATATCTAAACCCCGAAGACTTCAGGCTTCTCCCTCTGAAGTGTACGTTGCGGCTGATGCGGTACATTCATAAGGAGATAGCTATAGGATAGATCTTGGGGCTGACACAGAAGATCCCACTGGGTCGAAGTGACGCCAGTCGGCACTGACTGGCCCCCGCATAAGATAAGATGAATACATATACATAGACACGCTGTGTATCACTAAGGGGTAGGTAGATCCTTGCAATACCCACATTTTGCCAGCTATATTTATAATATCCTCCAGACTGAATTTCGGTCACAGTGGTAAATCTTAACGGAGACTGGCCATCTGCGCAGGAGATATTATAGTGCACAAATATGTGTGCAAACACAACTGCACTATCTGTTCCCTAACCCTCATGATCCGATGGGATGGATAATCCGACACGACCGTAGAGAGATCAGGCGCAGGACCAACGGCTTTACGTGCTTTCCGAGGCACGGGTGTGTCTTATACCGCCAACTTCCTAAGTCCGGGCTCGTATTGAGATTTCTTAACTGAAAAACCCAATAACGTTTTGTTGGCTCGGCCCGGGATTCGAACCCGAGACCATATGCAAATCGAAAACACTTTGAATCCAAAATCGAGTAAATATGTAGCTACATATATGCTAGTTTAATAATATGCATGTTTGATTACAGAGACAGACCCCTTCCCTCTCTATAGGGTCCGGTTAGCGATATGTTAATTTGCGAACTAAAAAAAGGTCATCCAAGTTCACCCTGATCGTCCCTCCCTTCCCCTTAGAACATAGGTTGTCGACGCCCTTGATTAAGGGCTTATTTGGAGGTTCGTGTCCAAGTATCTATAGGCAAGTATATTAAAATAGCTGGTATTATTAAATATCTATTTTATAAGTCCGTTATGTCCCAATGCTGGGCAGAGGCCCCCACTTTACTTCCATCTCTCTCAATTCAAAGACGCTACAGACCAATCGTTTTTTTAAGGAGTCATGCTCATTCAGCCGTCTCCGTCTGTCATGTTAATCCTATGGATAATAAATAACCTGTGTATTGTGAAAGAATTCAAATGACGGATAATAGGTGCTCTGAAGAGTTATTCCACCTTATCCCGCCCTCCCCTTTCCTATCCAGAACAACGCGTGCTGGGCTCAGATGCCATCCTTACACGGTAGAGTCGAATAGAGCGCATACCAACAAGTTTGGGTCCTCATACCTCTGCCGAACGATCAAGGCATGGAATTCTCTGCCAAGGCACGTGTTTCCTTCTACCTTCAATCCTGGGTCCTTTAAGCGGGGCGTGAAAAAGCACCTTCTCAGGCCGTCAAATTAGAGACTTCAACATCGCCTCGGCTGCTACGAGGACGGTGTGGAGGCCACTGATCTTAGACCATACGACTGCTTACCATCAGGCGGAGAGTGATCATTTCGACGAGCAAAATAAAAAATGAAATAATGTGCGAATATCCTAATGAGTTTAAAACAGCAGAGTCAGAACGACTATCTTTGAATCTTTCCTTGAAATAAGACACTAAGAATAATTCTGGTGTCGCAGGGGATTTTGCAAACGTTCAAACAACAGACACGAATAACACCTAAACTCAGAACAATTATTTGTGGATCACACACATTTTTGTCCCGTATGGTGATCGAACCTGACAACGACATCCATCAAACCACTACACCACTAGTGCAATCAAATAGTATATAGCGAGGGTGGCTACTTAAACCATTCCTCTATTAATTCAATACTAACTTATACAATATGGCGTGGAAACGGACCTCATAAATTCATGGTGAATGTGAATGAATCACATTCCTCAACAGAACAACGTTAACTATGGAGATACTAATCGTTGTACGGAATATTTGTATTATGTTTGTTAACCATTTGTTATTCGTGCTAAGGATTTGTGAGATTTTAGTTGAACAGTGAACGTTGCTTAATAAGAAGGTAATAAGAACAAGGTTTTGAAGTGCAAGCGTTTAAATTCAGGGATGTTGCGGATGCAGATTTTTTGGCATCCACGGATGCGGATACGGATATTTGAAGACTCACATCCGCAAATGCGGATACGGTTGCGGATGTTCAAATCGATGCTAAAGTTTCGCAATTGCAGATGCGGATGTTGATGAAAATTGTTCATCTTATTTAATAAAAGTATCTAATATTACCGCCTTCGCAGGTACAAGCCTGTTTTGCAAAGGTTCATAAATTAAACACGTACTACTGAACAACTGATTTCTTTTTTATCGTAATCTGCGCTATATCTGGATCCGCATTAACATCCGCGTTGATTATTGCGAATGCGAATATTCGTAACATCCCTGTTTCAATTAACACTATTGGTTTTACATCGACATACACTTATGTCCGAAAGAGCGTATTACACCGATATTTCGCAATGTTTTAAGGTTCCAGGTAATAGGAATACAAAACCCCCGTACCTCGGAAAGCACGTAAAGTCGTTGGTCCTGCGCCTGATCGCTCTCCGGTCGCGACGAATTACCGTCCCATCGGAACATGAGAGGTAAGGAACAGAGAGTGCACTTGTGTTTGCGCACATACTTGTGCTCTATAATTTCTCCTGCGTAGATGGCCAGTCTCCGTTATGATTGGCCGCAGTGACCGAAATTCGGTCTGGAGGACATTTTTATTATAATAGGAATGCAGTGGCCTCGCAATATACATGGCAAGAAAAGGAACACGAGTATTCAGGTCCCACGTAACGAGGCAAGTCTATCGTAATCTTCCTGCAAGATTTTCAAACTTCGTGCTGCTAATGAGAATTTAAATACAGATATAGTTTCACGCGTATATCTCTAAAAGAGTTGGCGTTTGCCTAATCTTTCGGGATTTAATCAAGTATTTTCAAAAACCGAACACAAGCCACAAATCTTTCATAACAAAAAAGTTTACGTAGCAGTCGTGTAACAGTTTATTTCAATAAATTAAAAGATGAGCATGCTTGCCAAACGATACAAATCAAAATACTAAATGTTAGACATGTTTATGAGGTAACAATACAATTATGTTACAGCTTCACCTGTATATTTAGTGTAACGGATACGTATGGGATTTGTGTGTGTTTAAGTCTAAGAACATACAAACATAGACTTATGACTGTAAAGTCAGAAGGGGCAGTAATGTATTACACACTTTCGCCAGCTATATTATGTGCATATTTTAGCCGATCAGGCCTATTGCCGTCTATGGCCACCAGGCAAGCCATGTATCTCACTGGATGGATTGCTAGACATTACGCCTGCTATTGTGGGTTCGAATCATACACGGGACAAAAATTTGTGTAATCCGCAAATGATTGCCCCGAGTCTGGATATTCTTTGTGTCTGTTGTTTGAATGTTTGTAAGGCCTTCGCGATACAGAAAGTGTTCGTAGTGAAGGTGGTTTTGTCTCATAAAATACATAATGGACAACGAATTGAGATTGATTACAACTCATCAATATTCTCATTTAAATAAAGACATTCTTAGAACCAGCACAGAGTCTGGAATTCTGTAAAAGCTGTCTTTTACAGAATTCCAGACTCTGTGCTGGTTCTCGATTCTCTAACGTTGGACCTAGCGTAAACGTAACTGGCAAACAAAATGTTGTTGGACCTTTCTCTGGATAAAAGTGCGTAGTTAGTTTGCGGTATTGCACTCCCCGTTGGGAACCACGTAAAGCCGTTGTTAATCCCGATCCTGATCTGTCTGGGGTCGAGTCATCAAGGTTGTCAAGTGTTCAGAAAAGGACATTGGATTATCATCCAGCAAAAAGTAACCGTTGCTGAAAGATAGAAATTGATTGCCAAAATTTTTATTAACGCGAGTTAAATCTTGAAAGCCGTGAAACGCATGTAGTAATGCATGTTGGAGGTTAACACGGTCGGTAGTGCGGTGTAGCTACAGCGGACGCTAGTACAAGTTGTACGAGAGCTGCAGTACACGTGTCAGACCACGTTGGCCGCGGGCTATTCTTGTACCGGCCGGGTGTGCGATGCGGCCCACCGCGTGAGATCTAGCGGGTACGGGGTATGGCGCATGGTAGATTGGTTGGTTGTCTGATGAAGGTGTAATTGAAGAAATGTCATTATAACGAAGTTTAGAAAAGGGTAGCCTAGTAAACCTATAAATGTGCATTTTATAAGGGCTACGCATTTTTTTGTGTATTATGTACTCTGCGACGTTCCAAAACTCATATTCCTCTCTCCTTCCATATTTCTCCTCTGTTCACTAAATCTGTCTATCATTCTGTATCCCTTCCCTCTTACTTTGTCTCTATTCCATCCATCTCTCGCTCTTCATCTCTGTCTATCCGCCTCCTCCCTTCCTATCTCTATCTTTTTCCTTCTCGATATGTTTTCCTGTCGCTATGTCTCTTTCTCTCTATATATTTTTGTATGCATGTTCGTCATATATATTGACACGTATACTAAAGAAACAAGAAAAAGAAAGAAGTTTTACTTATATAATAAATTTAAACACTTTTATTTAAAGGGTGATGAAAAGAGAAAATATACGCTGTCTATTTCATACTATTATAACTAAATTATACTACACTTATTTACCTAGTGTGTACGATAGTATTCGGTAATATAGTTCAGTTACCTTTACCCTACCTGATTAACTAATCTCTGGTTTCTGAATTCTTTAAATAACCTCTTTTTACTTTGTCCCTCCCATACATCTGGTTTCCTACATTGCTCGTTCTTCGTCCAGTCCGTTTTACTATGGAATGCGCTCCCTCGTGAAGTCAGGATGTCCACAAACCGTAACACTTTCAAGGTGAAAGTACGTACTCTCCTCCTTGACAGTTTATCAAATTCATCTTAACTATAATATAATACGTATGTATAGATGTATCTATACAACATGTAACATAATAAACGCACATCCTGAAAGTAGTTTGTTCAAAATCGGCTACTGAATCAATTCCAGCAATTTTTAATATTAGTAATTTATTATACCTAAAATAATTAAAACGAATTAAATTATAGTCACCCATTTATTAAACAGCTGAAATAAACCTAAATGTATCATAATTCAAGGCAATAAGGTTTTTGATACAATAAAGGCAATAATGTTAGATTTATTGTAATATTATAACCATACTATCCGCGCACAATAAGGAGGGCTAATTCGTTAAATTAAAATATTTAAGTACATAAAAGTAACATTTTAATGATTATATTATTATTACGATTTAATAATCTAATTGGGGTGTTTGAGGTTGTGCCTTATATCTGTGACATGTTGTATATTTTTTATATAGATTATAAAATATGTTTATTGGTTTGTATATATTATGTAATATATAGTTTTTATTATGATATTCTTTAGTATAATGATATGCTTAGTGTATGTAAATGTATATTTTATCCTAATGTATGTACCTACTACTTTTTGTCTCTGCATCACCCAATGGTTGACTGGTAGATAACGCCCGTGGCATTAAGTCCGCCGATGTACTATTTTGTGCATAAAGTATTCTTCTTCTCTCTTAGCCTTTATTATTCCCAAGTCACTTGGCGTCGGCTTTTCTAGTCTAACCGGATTTGACTGGATATCAGTTTTTACACGGAGCGGCTGCCACCTGACCTCTGCAACCCGAAGGCTAACGATACCCTAAGGCTAGACCAGTGTCAGGATATTAGGGGGCACTGACTTCCCAATAACGACTGCCATAGATCTTCATGGCAGCCGGGACCAACGGCTTAACGTGCTCTCCGAGGCACGGAGCAGGCGATAATTGTCAATCAATACGCACATAATTTCGAAAAGTCATATAACTTCCGAAAGTCAGAGGTGCGCGACGTGGGTTCGAACCTGAGACCCTCTGCATTGCAGTCTGTTGGTCTCCCCACTGAGCTATCGCTGCTATTGCTATTGCTATTGCTGCATAAAGTATTAAATAAATAAATTGAGAATTCAGTGAGAACGACTCAAATTCTACGACTATATTAAGGTTCCTAAAACTGTTAATAAAATTTGAGTAGGTATTTGAACATCATATACTTAAGTTGATATCGGTTTGATGACAATTGTATTCTAAAAAAAAAGATACCAAGTTGAGGTTTACATCTTTTCTCAATGCAGGAACGGGAGATCAAACCCAGATTATTATTTCTTTGGATTACATATGAATATTTTATAATAATAATATCCTTTATTGACATAAAATCGATACAATTATGTTATAGAATTCCCTAACACCCGCGCTAGTAAACACTGTGTTGCAGGTTTCAGTGTTATATTTATTTCCCTTATTACATAAAATAGTTTTAGATCAAATAGGTAATAATATAAAGAACAAAATAAAACTAAAAATGAGAAAAGAAATATGCTCTTAAAATTTTATAGTGTTGGCATAATCGCTAACTCCTATGGCTTGTACCATAACCATTGTAACAAATATATTTCAGTTGTTCGTGAATGGCATATGTTTTCTCATACAACATATCGTACAATTTAATTATATGTTGTTATATTGTAAGCCAAATATTTTTAAAATTTAACTTGGAATTTAGATTATAAAGATTTGTCAGATTGACTTCTCTAGATTGATTCTAGAACATAATACTAAGATGAAGAATCACACTTGAAGAAGATAGTAAGAAGTGCATTGCACCCATGTTTCTACAGCTATGTTTAGGTTCCACGTGACAGAAGACGAGCTATGACCGTCTATCAGATCCAGTATAGACGCTATACTACTGAGAATTTTTTGGTATACAAACTCAATAACAATTTGTCCGACCCGGGGATTGAGCTCAAGACTGCACAGATGTTAAGTGGTAGTAGAGCCTCTCTGATTTCAGCATGAATGGGCTGGCTCGACCGGAGAAGGACTACCCTCTCACAGAATATCGATGTAAAATAGCAGTATTCCTACTGTTGTGTTTCGTTCGGTGAGTGAGAGTGCCGGAGGCCTAATCACCCTCTTTTCGCTCTTCCCGCTCCTTCTCCTTCCCACTTCCTTTCCTAAAGGGTCGGTAACGCGCAAGTGATGCCTCTGGTGTTGCAGGCGTCCATAAGCTACGGTGACCACTTACCATCAGGTGGGCCGTATGACTGCTTGCCACCTAAGTCATATAAAAAAAATCACTACCGTTACACCAAAGAGACAAACTTACAATTACCATACCTAAAAATATTTTGTCTGAACCGGGTTTCAAACCAGAAACCTCACGATCAGCAAGCATTGAATCTACAAGTTAAACAATACTATGTAGCAAAACCTTTAACAATTTGACCCGAATAGTTAACAATTTTGGCCATCGTAAACAGTGTTCAAGGTTTTCGTCCGTTAAACTTTGCGGTTTGGGGGTACCCGCTTACACACCCGGTAAACCACGACCGCGTGACCGCACCACAGTGCTCTGTGGAATACTAACTGATTTCAACTTTATTTCTTGATAGTATCGTTTGTTGGTAGGAGAGCAATGGCTGGTAGAAAAGGGATTTAAATGTGTAGATAAACACACGAATGGTTTCATACTAAATAGTTACTAATACGAGTATCGCGAATTCGAATCCATTCGAGGCAGAACTCTCGTTGCTAGTCGCGTTTTTGTATATCACCTCTACTTCTCGAACTGCCTCGAACCTTTCTTCAATGCAATTTTTCTTATATTTTTTCATAAACTAGCTGACACGCGCAACTTCGTCTGTTTCACATAAGAGAATTTACTCCGTTTTTGCAACATTTTACATTGATGCTCCGCTCTTATTGGTTGTAGCGTGATGTTATATAGCCTATAGCCTTCCTCGACAAATGGGCTATCCAACACTAAAATAAATTTTAAATTCGAACCAGTAGTTCCTGAGATTAGCGCGTTCAACCAAACAAACAAACTTTTTAGCTTTATAATATTAGTATAGATAAATAACATTTTAAATTGACATTTTCGTGAAATCGTAAATTATTTATACAGAGAAATATTATAAATATAAAATATAAATTGACGCTTAGTGCTGATCAGATCTTTAATTAAAGAAATTATTGTCTTCTGTTAACAGCTCTACACTAAGAGATAACCATATGTATTTATTATAGAAGCACATAATACAATTGCACTCAAATGTAATTCGAATAAAAAAGCATATCGTTTATAATTTTAACACTAATAAAAAATAAAGACTACCTTTTCAGAGTCTACTCAACATAAACAATCCAAAAATAGACATTATAATAAGTATTAATATATTGACAATATATTATTTATATAGTCAATATTATGCGCATCTGAATGTCAAAAAGCCTAAATAAAACTTTGTGTAGCTCAGAAATTCGTTACGCATACCACCTTCGTCAAAATTTACCAAACTAGATCACCTTGAATTTTTTTCTTCCTAGTATTATTAATAGTGTGCTTAATATCACGTGCAAGTTCGCCTAAAATTAAAACTAGTTCTAGGCGTAATTAACCTACCTCGTCGGTTACTTACGTAACTTGTGCGTATAATATTTCTGGCAGGAAATACTCAGTAGTGGCGTGGAGTGTGGACTGTACACGGTGGACGGCATTAGACATATCTTGGGGTATGGGAATCCAAGACATACTAAAGGATTCATACAAAGATTTAACTAGCTGATTCTGATTTTGGTTACTCTTCTAATATCCGTAGAAACTTATCAAAGCCGTCAATGTAAATAATAATAATAATAATAATAATAAAATTTATTTTGCTAAAAATGGTGTACAGTTGTGGATTTAAATCAACTATAAATTAAATCTTAATATCTAACAATAACTCAATGCCTTAATAAACTAGTTTATAACCAAAATAATAATTATAGTTATGGCAAGAAAGGATAATTTAACATCTTTAAATTATTATATAAATGTTATAATACTCTTATATACTAGATCGAGTCCTGTAATTGTTTGAATATTCTCTGTGTGTCTAGTCTCTCATCCGTATTGTCAAAAGTGGTGACCGAGTTTCTTTAGTGCTTGAAATGTAAGGGAAAGTTTAACTGTCTGGATGTCCGTAACGAATTGGTGAGACGTTTACTTGAGTTCATGTATGAATAAAGACGAATTTAAAAATGTATAACCAAACACATGTAGAAAGATTCTAAACTAAAAGAGGCTACGATTCCGCCGGGCGATTTCAACTCGACCCATTTTCTTGGACGACAAACAGACAATTTTGTTCAGAGAAAGAAATAACAAAACAACTGGTCGACTGCGCATGCGCAGTGTGTCACATAACGAGCACGAAGGTTACCACTATTGTGCTTCGATTGATCCTTAACCTTCCTACATTGGGTCTATTGTGCCTTGAATTGATTGCTTCCGGTCCGCCGCGATGTCTTTTTATTGTATGTAACCAAGCAATTTGCTGGCCTGAGGAATCTTGACGTCAGGATTGTCGTAAACAACATGATCAGGAAACACAACTGACGTGCAGCGCAAAGCGGGCTGGTCTTATAAGAAAAAGAATGCTAGGAATGTAGTTAGATTTTGTATCCCAAAGAACAGATAAACTTGGAGCCAATATTTGTGGATTTCATAATTTTTCTGTCATATGTAGGGATAATAAGGCAATTATATTGATTACTGTGCCATAGTTTTAATGTTAAACAGAGTATAAAGATGAAGACATTACATAAAAAGATTTATTACCCACTCAATATAGGACGTGACTATAATACGGAAAACATGAGACAGTTCCGCCCAGTTCTTAAACAGACTCATAGATTGGTGGACACACAAACAAACCTGGACCAACAATCGAATAAGTCTATACAAGCCCAAACCCAGATCCGACAGGCTAAATGTGCCTTTGTTTAACAAGACCAACAAGGAAAATACATATAAAGACCCGTTTGGCTACACAAATCATACAGTCAGTAACAAACAGTCGTAAAAAACAGTTGGACATTAAATCAAACAAAAATGAAAACATATGTCCCCAATTTAAAAATAATAGAATATATGAAAGTTTAAACAGGTAGTTTAAGTGATGCAATTTAAACATGGCAAATGCAATAAAAATTATCAAGGTTATGTTATTTAAAGCATTGATGTGAGTAATTGAATTCTCCTTGAGGATGCAGAGGTGACACCATGATATTAACTAGATTAAGGGCCAATTTGTCGCCACAAGTGGACGGCAAGCCGGAGGGAAAAGGTCGTTTGTTATTCGCTTATTTGTAGCGGAATATTTTAAACTATGAGAGATTTTTGTAGAGAGTATACATAAAATAAGAGATTATAATAAAGACTTGATCAAAAAGTCCCGGTTTTTTGATGAATTTGATCCTTCGAATAATGCCTATGCCTGAGATTTAGAACAGTCGCAAGAGGAAGACCTAGTCGAACGTTTCTTGATCAGATCGGAGGCGTTCTGGACAAAGGCCAGGTTAAGAGCACCTTGAACCGACGGGCGTGTATGAGAAATGTGATGAAAGTAAATGAAGCCAGAGAAGTGTGTCAGGATCGTAGCAAATGGAAATCCGTAGTCTCTGCCTACCCCTCTCGGAAACAGGCGTGAATCTATGTATGTATGTATGTATGAGATTTAGCTTGTGGTTTTTAGTAGCTACTGACCTGCTTCATTATTTAAACTACCTCCACACCAAATTTCTTCAAAATCGGTGTATCAGTTTAGATGTGAAGGCCTTAAAGAAGAGTTACTTTCGCATTCATAAAATGATTATAGAGAGTGTGGAATATATAACAGGATGGAAGATGGATGGTTCTGGATGATACTGCATATCACGTATGCGAAGTCTCATCCAGTAGCCACCAGAATAATAGTTCAATATAGTACAAAACGTGCCAAGAGCCCCAATATTATTAGCACATCATGGTGTTTGGATATCACGGACGGATGTTATGGAAATAACGAAGCAAATTATTAGCAATTGTTGCCGTGATCATTTTGTTATTTAATAAACATCACCACTATTGTTATAACATAAAACATAACAATAGGATGTGGTAGAAAGTATATTACACAATGGTTTTGTCTAGCCTGCATTGGCGTAATCCATTTTGTTTTAAACTACGGCTAGGACGATGACATTTTGTTCTGACTTTATTAGACGATGGTTTTAATTAATCTATCCTTACTCTAAGTAACATTTAAAGTATCAAGTTTAAATTTGTTCTTCATTCAAATACAGACAGACCAAGAGATGAATATAAGTTTTTGCATATCGATAATTTATGGATAGGAAAGTGATATAGGCTTTTTTATCCCAATACTTATTTTCCCTCAGAACCATAGGCGAAGCCGAGCCGTGGGAAAAAGCTAATAGTAGTAGTAGTAATAAATGTCAAAGGACCGATAACCGAAATTTACGAGTTCTTCAATGGAGACAGCAGACGTAGCGTAGGACGTCCACCGCCTAGACGGAGTGACGATATAATTATACCTAAAGCTGGAGCTAGGTTGGCGGTGCTTGAAAAAGAAGAGTCGAAGGTTGGGTTCTATAGCGTGCTTTGAGATTGGTGTACGTCCAGCAGTAGACTGTCACATGCTGATGATAATATGTCCATGCTAAAGTTAAAAGTAAGATAGTAACTGTGTCTATGTAAAAACCCGTAATCATGAATTTGGTATGTAGATATATTGACGAACAGACAATAAAAGATTAACTAAGCCATTATAAGGCTAATATAAATAAGACAATCAGAAGTGAAAGACTTAGACGAAGGTCTAGCAAGATTTAAGAATAGGAATGTCCATGTATAGTTGGAGAGTTATGACTTAAGTGAAAATCTGTAATCTCTGCCTATCCCTCTTGTACCAGGTGTGATTTTGTATATTTTGTAGATTGAACCCTGAAAAACATAGGATAGCAAAAAAGGCCGCTAATTTCCAAGAACCTTGTCAGAAATTAATGTTTAGACAAAGAAAATTATAGAGTAAATATCTAGCAGTAAAGATAATTAAAAGCGAATATCCTAACATAATAAAGCGAATAAATATTAACACGTTCAGCGCCAAGTGTCTATGTCATTATACACTATATACCCTAGTACAACTCTCATAGGCCTGTGTACATCTGGTTATACACCTTGAGAAGTCAACTTCAGAAGCCAGTGCATTTGTGAGTATACACCGCGCCTAACATTTTGTAAATGACTTTGTAGCCCTGGCTCTCACAAATCGTTTATTGTATCTGGGGTACAAAATGTTCGGCGCGGTGTATATTCACTGATACCTTGGCTTCTCTGAAGTTGACTACTCAAGGTGTGTAACCAGATATCCACTGGCCTGTGAGCGTTGCACTAGGACATATACACGTGGCGCTGAACGTGTTAAGTATATGCAAACATATCCGTAATTACGAACAACATTGTTGTAGTAGATCATAGATAACGTATCATTACTTCATATGCATATTTCTCGTCCTGTTTCACGATAAACTTCCAATTAAACACCTTAGATTTTACGAAATAGATGATATATTAAAAGAAGAATTTTGATTGAGATTTCTCTTGTCTATGTATGCTTGGCATACCAGGTTGACCATTGCCGATTGTTCCAAAAAGAATAGTTACATTACTAGCCTGCCTCGGTGAGCAGCGGTAGTGTATACGACTGCAGTCTCGGGTTCAATTCCCGAGTCGAGCAAATTGTTTTTGGGGTTTTCTGGTAACAAATCCTTGGTAGCAGCAGTCGGGAACTGTGCCAGGTGGCACAGTTCCCGATATCCACCTGGATGTTAAGGGCCACGCTCCCAATTTAGTTGCCTGCTTCCGTGGCGCAGCGGTAGTGAATGCGACTGCTGTGCATGAGGTCTCGGTTTCGAATCCCGGGTCGGGCCAACAAAAAGTTATTGTGTTTCTGTTAAGAAATCTCAATAACAGCCCGGAGTTAGGAAGTTGGCGGTGTTGGACACCCCCGTGCCTCGGAAAGCACGTAAAGCCGTTGGTCCTGCGCCTGATCTATCTCCGGTCGTGGCGGATTACCGTCCCATCGAATCATGAGAGTTAGGGAACAGAGAGTGCACTTGTGTTTGCGCACACGCTTGTGCACTATAATATCTCCTGCGCAGATGGCCAGTCTCCGTTAAGGTTGGCCGCCGTGACCGAAATCGGTGTGGAGGACATTATTATTATTATTTGGAGCTAAATCTAGAGCTGAAGAACTGTGGGTTAACATAGCTCTGCCTATCCCTTCGGGGAAATAGGACTGTGTATGTTTGATTCCTGACCAGTCTCCTTCAGGAGTTCATTAATCCCTACTCGCCACATAAACACAATGCAAGGTTATTTGGCCACATTTCTTATAGGTGATCATTTGGTCGCCAAACACAAATGTATTTTAAAATACCTATAGTCATATCATTTGTTAATAAACCATAAAGAATATGGCTAACATAGAGTTGTCCTCCACTCTTATCTATTGTTTAGTTACCGATACGTTCCTACACGATATTTACATAGAACTTTGCGCAAGTTCTAAACGGAATACGGTCTGTTTAGAAAGAGAAACTAAGACAAGGACAGCGTTACTCCAGCTCGTGACGTCATCGGCGCAAGCGCATGCGGGACGGCAACGTCGCCGCGTCGCGCCGAATGTTTTGTAAATAGAATATTGGATAGCGATTGTTGTGTGAGCGGGATGAATGCGTTAGTTGAAGTGGGACGGACGATTCTGTCAAAATGTGTATGAAAAAGGACTTTATGTAATGGAATTACGGAATGGAGAATATGGTTTAAGCGAAGTTATGAGTTTGTTCGATATTCCGGGCCAGTATTTCTGAACTGTAAATATGTGCGTATGTCTGGTATATAACGCGAGTGTACAATACTTTACTTATCAGTTGGTAGGAATATTGGGTTTGGGTAGCTACCGATAGCAGTATCGTTGACCTGATTAATTTATTAATCGCTGTATGCACTACGGGATTTATACGACGTAAATTAATTTTCCGATTAACTGGTTTTGATGTTATTATAGAACGATATGACTCTACATCTCTATGGCACATACTTTCATGGACTCTAGACTTTTTATTCCTGATAGGGTAACCATAGGCATTACAACCCTATTTGACCAGTTACGTGTTAGATCTCAAGTAACATTCGAGCCTATTGCTGTCTTCAGATTTGTGGACTCTGTGTTGTAACAGAAAATTTCGTGACAGAAAAACTTAATAATATTATGTTTGGATTGGAAACCCTCAATCAATTGCAACCGTAAGCGAATACTTTAGCCATAAAATTCACGATGTACTTATAAAAGAATAGAAAGAGGCTTCCGATAAAGGCTGTTACTGACATTGGTTTCTTCGAAGCCAGGGAAAGATTAGTCTTTTCCTAAACCTAAAGGTTTGTGACTGTAATGTGCTCGAATCAGATCAGAAATGTTCTGGAGTAAGGAAAGGTTTGAAGAATCCTAGGCTGTTCTTGCTCCAAAACAATTGCTGGGCATAAGCTGTCCGTGCATGAATAATATAATGGGATTTAAGTAATCCAGAGACATATTCCTGGAACGTAGGAACCCTTAATTTTCTCTATCCCTCCAATAATCTTATGTGATTGTATGTATTTATGTATGAAGACAACTCCCACATTAGGATTCATTCTTGTATTGCGAGGGACTTTACAAACATTCTAACAACGTACACAAAGAATTCCTAGCATTGGAATAACTATTTGCGTATTACATAAATTTTCGTCGTGAGGATCGAACCCAAATCACTCGGCGCAGTAGTAATGAGAAGGCGACCCCTTAAGCCACTATGCTATCTGCGCATACAATGTTCCTTCTCATAGGAGTCTCCATAAATATTGAAGGTATACCAAGGCTCGAAACCACTAAACCTATGTGGAGCATACCACGTTGTGATCATTAAAATCGCTGCACCATTCCTATAATCCATATTGTACTAGCAAACGATATCACATCCAATCCATAAGGAAAACTAATTCAATTTTGCTTACCAAGAAAGCAGCCATTATTTTTTTCTATTAACCATATTATTTGTGAGATGGAAATTAAATTTCTTATTAAACACTCGCTTTGGAACAATGTAGGTAAATTTTAATAAATAAATAAGTGGTGGGGGATGGGTAAGAGGGTGTTTCGAAATCCTCCCGAGTTCGTTGACCCATCGACCGTCCCCCCCGCTACCCTACCCCCACGACGTATCGAACCTTCGCGGATGTCATGTGTCTTAGTGCCTATGTATTTTGAAATATTTAGATGCTCTCAGACATTTATAAATATGTTATTAGAAAAACAATGTCAATATCTTATTAATTTTATGATTACAATCACAATGTTATATTCACAAATGTCATATTAAAGTTACAAAGGTTTGTTAAAAGTTATAATAGAAAAACATTTATCAGAATAACGTTGGCTGAAAATTATTCATATATAGTATGGAAGAAAATAAAAGCATACTACACACTGTTATTGACGACACTATCAATTAAGCTGTTATCATAGCAAAATAACGGTTAAACATTACTATAGTTATTTACAACGTTAGTAAAATAAGCGTTACCAAATTATAAGAGAAACGTGCAAGAAAAACGCAACTGAAAGAGTGAACGAGGAAGAATACGATAGACAAGGACAAAGTATATTTACCTTGATGTCTTGTAAGACCTGCAAACAATAAACACATATTAGTGTTATTATTAGTATAGGCGATTATATAATAATATACAATATGACTTATCGTTTGTATTAAATATTTTGTCGAGTATTGTTATTGTAAGAAAACAACGCAATAGTTTTCCTTGACAAAACCTTGACTTAATTATGTATAGGTATATAAATGGGAATATTAAGACGCGTAGTAGTAATTGTTATTTTCCTATATGAAACTACGACTTTATTTATAATTCAAGTTCCTAAGCTAGGTTATAATATAACTATTAATTGTTTATACGTAATTTGAGTAACGACAATTCTGCGCTACGCTGTATAAGATAAGTTAAAACTATTCGAAATTTAAAATAAGATATCTGATTAAATAGTTTAATAATCAAAATAGATAATAATTTAATAGCTTCAAAATTAACGTTAATTTGTGTCCTAAAGAAAACTGTGATAATATCCGTAAAAAGTAGTTTAATATTTAATGTTTAACATTTGCGTAAACGTTAGACAATATTGTAAGACATATAATCAAGTAAACATTACGCAAAGTAAAAAATTTTTTTTTATAACCTTTAAATTTCAAGCACTGGCGTATAAATTAAACGTCTACGAACTCCAAGCTACATTTATGATTGCAAGATAATGTTTAAACCTAAGAACATATCATTTAAGACAAAAACAAATTGTATTTAAAACTACAAACGACCAAAAATTATTATAGACAACTTAAACTCAAAAACAGTCCTCATTTCTACAGCTTCTAAATGTAAAATAACCACAGAGATAAGGTTGCCATGTTAAAAAACAATACAATCCTCTAGTTCAATAATAAGTTGAACTACAAAGTCCTGATTGATAAACTTTGACCGTATGCGGGTAGGTTATCGACCGGACATGTCAGCAGCCGGGTAACTGATAAAACCGGTTGTACACCCGGATAACTTTACATTGTTAGCATATGAATATTTTTTTAAACAATAGTGTCGTGTCACGTCACTGATTAGGAATTAAATGGCTGTTTATGATTCACAGTGATACAATAGTGAATTATGAAAGAAATGCTTTTGTATTTTACTCGAGGTAGACAATGGAGGACTTAGCGGTTTTTACACGCCTCAGTTTTATTGCGTATTGTACAGCTACCGAATTTTTAATATATTTCAAAACTATTTTGATTAAACGTAACTGTCAAACGGTTTAGTATTTTTTTGGCATCCTTAATGGGTTTGTACGACATGTTTTAGCTACCTTCTAGTCTAGTGCTCAACAAATGCGATAAAATTAGTATGTAATTGGAGAATTTGAAACAAATAGAATATCCATAGCTCAACATAAAAAATCTTTTTAGGATTTAAAAATGTGTAACTTGCGTTTGGAAGAAACGAATTTTAAGTATCTTCTAAAAGAAAACACTTTGATATATATAGAAATATATATAAACAATAAACTTACACATTAAACAGGCCAAGGAATTCTTGCAATCAGGCTTAGAAGCTTGCCAAGATGGCTGACGTTTTAGTAACGTCACAAGAGAAGTAAAGATGGATAGCTATATATTCGTACGGTGCACTCTTTATTCGGCTTGGAATTATAATCTGAACACTTTAGCTTAGAGCTAAAACATTACAACTAAAGCATGGTTGTCTGAAATCTCAACTGGTATTTATGAATATCACGGGACGAAAAAGTTTAAAATTTAATTAAGAAAGTCAGGTCACCATTTAGCATTTGCAAAGTTCAACAAAATTCTCAAGTTACAATTAATTATAAGGTCGATATCCGGGCGGTGCGGGGTCATCGCCCGCCCGGGTGAAGTGACCCGCCTGAGACGGATCTAAACCGGGCATAACAGTTTGTTACCTTGCCCTAGGTCCGGGACGTTATTGGCCTTATTTGAATTATTGTGGACTATTTTAAGGGTTAACGTCACGTGACGCGAATGGAAACGGCCTCGGTTGTAACTGAAGTTAACGTAGAATTTATTTATACTTTTTATGTAAAGTAAAGTTTACTGCCTGTATTGACCGACTTGGTTTAAGTATTGTAAGGTAAAACAGAACATAGAATCTCTGAACTGAGTTTGTAGATCAGCTTATAATTAATAAAATAATATCTGTATTCATATTCATTTTAAATTTATTATTATTATTTTCATATGAGTTATGATATGTTTACAACTGTTAAACTCCTCCAAACCACAAACATGAACCAACTGACAGAAGATCGCATCGAAGCAGCCTTTATTGTGTTACTGCAGCGAGTTTCTCTTGTTATCCAAACTCCTTAAAAGAAGGGGCTATGCTGTGCATAGAGAACCATTAATCTTTGTTCCCTGAGCTGGCAGCACAGCATTTTTTGAAGGGTTGGTGCCACTATTAATACTTGCAAATTGCAAGTGTTGCAAGCGTTAATAGTCAAATAATTTGACGGCAAGCTTAAACTGGATACCGGCTAAGTTTTAGCAAAAGCCAGATATTCATCATATAGGTACCTTTTTCTTACTCAGAACTTCTTTAATAATCGGCAAAATACTTGACGGCCAAATAATTTTATATATTGCCATGTTTCTGTATCTTTCAGAATGTCTTAGAAGTCAATTAAATCCCTATTCAAAAGTAAATACAGTTCCTGAGTATTATTTTTGTAACTTGTCAGTAAAAATACATTACAATCGATATATCATAAAGGCCCTAAGGCTATCAACTGATGTGCGTTTGAAAGGAAAAAATATTTCGCGAATTGTTTGGCTGTAAATGTATTAGAAAATTCAAGATTTGGGCAAGACTAGAAAATCATTACTTTAGTATTGTTGTACATTAAATTAAATTGAATATTAATATATCTCTACCAAATATAAATAATAAAATATAATAAATAATACTCCACTCATATAAAACTAGCTGTAATTACCGAAATCACTTGGGTATGTTTCAAGTAGCCTATGTTCTTGTCGAAGATCAAGTATATATATGAAAACGTAATAAATATCGTTATTTTGTATAAAATCGTTATTATAGTAAGTATAGTACTATATAGTAAATATTATGGATTATAAGAAATACATCACGACAAAAATGCTGATGTCATGTTCGGCTACATCATTCTGAAGTCGCCATCTTGAATTTCAATGTTTTTATTTCTTTTTACTTTTACAAACTCGGTTCCAGCCAGTATTTTGTCCAATATTAAATGCAACGCTAAAAAGATGGCTGAGTGCGACGTAAGATTCTCCAGTAACACATTTGCGGTGTGAAAAGTGCACCGATAAACCTCTGAACCAGACCCGAGCAGACGGTTATCCGGGTTTCACCATAACGACCATTTGTCACGATGTCTTGGAAAGATTCAAACATAGAACGATAGAATAGTATTTGAAATAGAGAATTGTAGATATTTTTAAAATGTTGTTTTTATACGATGTGATTCTAGCCTTATTAGACAGGTGAGATTTGATGTGCACTGTACGAAATAAATTTCAAAGGATAGAGCAGTCCACTTTAAAATTTTGATGCCTAAAACTGTTATGTTAACTTGCCTAATTCAATATTCACATTTATATTAGAAGTACTATTTGTCACGGCACACGGAGGCCGCAAAATATCAGTAATTATACCACAATGGCCAAGTACAAATACATAATTTACAAAACAAAAGCGGATATCTGTCCTCTAACAAAGACGTTTCACCATAATGATCGGCACTTCGACATTCAGAACTCCTTGAAATAAACCAAAACAGAATACTAATACACGAGAGCGGGAGCATCGCGCATTTGTCTTGTGACGTTGCGAAGATGGATGCCGTCGGGGAGAGAATTTGTGTAGCGGCCGTGTGACGGGTGCCTTACGCATAGTTTCACGCACATTCAACCGCTCTATTACCGGCCGGGTACCCGGCTAAAGTTCAAGGGCCGTCTGCCGCGCGTCTGCGAGTATTCCCCGGCGACCGGATATATTTCACCCGGTCTTGGCACCCGGCTTTACCAGTTCTTTGCACGAACACCTCGGTGTAAACACGGGGAAAGTTCACACGTTCCCGGTTTAACTATGTTTTTATTGCTACTAGACTGCAGCTAGACCGTTGCTAGTTTAATTTTATATTTTTACTTCGCGGAATTGGCTATTCACTTGTACAATAGTGTGCGCTCTTACGTTTCTACGTTATTGTGTTGTTTCGAAGGCGCTTGTAAACGTTCAACGTTCGTTTCGATAAGCTTATCTTATCATTGGAAGTTTGTGCGGAAATGTTTTGATGTAATATTGTTGAGTTGGTCGAGACGAAAATAGGTTGTGAAATAAATCTCGTTTTATATTACGAGTTAGGAGGTAAACGTCCCTATTGTCGAGTACAAGTTCAAGGGCGGGATCGGCACTCCTGCGGATATCTTACGGTTGTCTGCCCGCCGGATCCCGGGGGCTTCGGTCGGGAAATATGAGGAGGGCGCCGCGAGACGTGAATGGAGTCATTTAGCTCTGTTTGTAAACAACGTTCAAGATCGCTGTTTGATTGTTGACGCTGATAAAGTTTATGCCATTACGGCGAGCGAATAAAGTTGTCAACTCTTGACTTTTATTTAACAAGTTGAAACTGGGCGAAAAATGTTTATACAGATAATACTTTCAAGCCTGGGTATTACTTGTGTCAGTTAGATAATAAATTGTGGGTTATTTTAAGTATGTGTTTAGCGTGCCGCTCGCGTGGTACAAGTATGAGTGAGTCAGTTTAATCTTATCATCGTATCGCACAATTAACCTAACCAAGGTTAGTCCTACTCACTAGCTAATAAGTCTTAAGATTGTATAAAATATAGCGTAATATGTCGCCTGTTATGAGAGATGTATCATGATCACGTTTTTAAAGCTACATTTAATATGGCCTTAGGCTGGATAAAGCTATATAAACTAGATAAGTTATAAAGGCTGGCTGAAGCTAGAAAAGCTTACTGAAGCTAGAAAGCCTAGCAAAAGTTAATCTATACGGTGCGCTACTTACCGCACTAAAACGATTCTGAGTTGTAGACTAGATAAGCAAGGTAACAACCGACTAAGTATTAGATCAGTCGGTAGTCAAATCGGGTCTTAACATTAAAGACTTTTTGAACTACCGTTTCTAAGCTGTCTATCAAGTCTTGGTGCTACTCAAAATTGTTTACCATAAGCACAAATTAACATATTGCCCAATTAATTAAATCCATTACCTCACGATACCACGATCAATTACGCGAGCTTACTAGATTAAACTTTAGATTTCAGTCCAGTAGTAAGCACTTTTGATTTTTGATTTACCAAAAATCGCCAATCACAAATGGACAAACCCATGTTACTGCAAAGACTATCAGTGCCAACTACTAGCTTACAAGCTAGTTGAAATAAAACACAATATTGAAAGCTGTATTGTACAAGCACGTGGCACAATCATGAATGGAACAGAGCGTGTGTCACGTCCAACGTGTGAACGCCGCCACGCGGTCTGACATTTTACTTGCGATTACTTTGCACATAAAAACGACACGCATCCATTTATCTGTTTGTGCTTTGTATATCTAACTAGATTTTGCCCGCGGGATCGCTTGCGTGAATGTACCAGTTATTGTGTAGTACCATGTTAGGTTCTTATTTACTGGATATATTAGAACCTAACCTATGTCCTTTTCTGTTCACCTGACAACGTTTATGCGAAATTTCATGATCATTTATCATGTAGTTCGGGCGTAAAATCGTAACAAACAAACAAACTCATCATCGAATTTTTAATATTAACTTGATTTTGAATTGAATGAAGGTTAGTTTAGTAACAGTACATTCTTCTGGATGAAAGATACCCTATGTTCTTTTCTGTTCCCCTGACAACGTGTATGCGACATTTACACTGGTGATACGTAACAGCCTCTCCATCTTAGGTATGGATCTTAGCCGCACCCTCAATCCCAAAACCTACATGTAGAGCGTCATTAACCAAGCTTCGCGAAAACTCGGAGTTCTGAACAGGGTGAGACGGTTCTTCGCGCCTGGGCAGCTGTGCCTATTGTATAAGGCGCAAGTGCGCCCTTGCGTGGAGTACTGTTCTCATCTTTGGGATGGCTCCGCGCAGTACTTGCTGGACGCTCTCGACAGGTTACAGCGGTGGGCTGTCCGTATCATCGTAGTTCCAGAGGTTATGAGTTCACTGGAACCCCTGCAACTCCGTAGGGACATTGCCTCATTGGCATGTTTCTATAGAATATACCACGGTGAGTGCTCTGAAAAGTAATTCCACCTTATCCCGCCCTCCCCTTTCCTATCCAGAACAACGCGTTGCTCAGATGCGATCCTTACACGCTAGAGTCGATTAGAGCGTGCACCAACAAGTTTGGGTCCTCATACCTCTGCCGAACGATCAAGGCATGGAATTCTCTGCCAAGGCACGTGTTTCCTTCTTCAATTCTGGTTCCTTTTAGGGAGGCCGGAAAAAGTACTTTCTCAGGCCGTCAAAGTAGAGACCTCAACATCTCCTCAGCTGCTATGAGGACGGTGTGGAGGTCACTGCTCTTAGACCACATGACTGCTTACCAACAGGTGTCATATGGCCGAGCAATAAAAATATTTTTTGATTAGGATAAGTAGTGATTAAAATAATGCAGCGCCGGTAGTTTTGTGATGACAGGTCGTACGTTCAAATCCCAAAGGCATTAGATTTATGACCGACAAGTCAACGGTTGAAATCCGTTTCACTACCGATGTGAAGTTACTTTTAGGAGTGACTGGAAATCGAACCCGAGACTTCACGCACAGCCGTCGCATTCGCTACCACTCCGCCATAATGCCTCATGCGATAACAAAAAGGCATGAACTTCATTAGTTACTGCTAATTATCTGAAGTGTTATCGACCCATTACATATTGATACAGTTGACTTCATATAAATTATGTTTTGACATTACAAGATTGATGCATTTTCTTAGAACTCTCTTATCTTTATTATGTAAATATAATTGTTCTATGTTTATTTAATATTATGATATACTAGCCTTTGCTCTCCCGGCTTCGTTCGCTTGAATCCCAAACGCATACCGGAATAAAAGTATTCTATATGGTTATTTAATACTTGGTCTATTTGTGTGTTAAGTTTTATCAAAATCTGTAAAGCGGTTTACGTGTGATTGTGTATTAAATATCCAAACATGTCATTACAAAATTTGATGTAATGTTCATCAATCATGCTTTTTATTTACATTTACGGATTAACGTGAGGTCTCCAGTTTGATTATCTAGTGGACCACCGTGTTATTGAGATATTCTGTTAGGGATTTTTCAGTAGTAGCTCCATGTCCAGAAATAAGGCGAATAGTGGGTGCACTGGACATATTTTCAGACACCCTAAGCCATACACCATATAAAAAAAACGAACATTAAGTTTAACAGTTTTGAAATGATGTAATAATAATTTCTTTAAAATAGACAATGCGATAAAATGCTTTTAAAGTTGTTTTATTTTAAATACTGCCATCCTAAAATGTTAAAGCTTAATAGTCGAAGGTTGAGTTCCTATGTTTGATTGGATTTACAAAACGCGTTCAGGAGGTGCTGTGTTGTATTCCTTTTTACAGAGCGGTAACGCGCGGATTCTACACCATCACTTATAGCAGTTTTGTTGCATGCGGAAACGAGATGGCGCTTTACAGACCATACAGCTTTGTCTCGTATTCACGCATATAATAAACAGATGGAATTAGCGTCTCAGTGTAGTAATTGATGAGATTAGAGTCTCTAGGAGTCCGTGTATATTTTTGTCTAAAGCTTTTCTAGTCACATCCCGAAAATTACAAAATATTAAAAAGTAGGTCACTACTACCGAAACGTTGACAGAAATTAAAAACACATCACGGCAGCTAGTGACCGTTATGACCTCAACAAAAAAAATGCAAATACCACCTCATTTGTCCGAGAAAGTTCCCAGTTTTGTGGTGAAAGTACATAGGAAATGTTTTACCCTTAGCCATAGAGTTACTGCTGTTTTATAGACTCTCAAATGATCGTAAATGTCTATGGTAAATGAAATATAGCTCGATTTTATGATCGAAATATATCAGTTTGAGTAATGTCTACCTTTATACGTATTAGTTTATTTGTAAAATAAACTAAAATACTTAAAATCTGTGTAATGATTTGTTTATTTCCAAGCCTGAACTTATAAAAATAAACACTGAGTCGGCGCCGAAGGATTTTTAACTGCGTTAAGTCTTACTTACTTAAAATTTTATTTAGTGGTATCATATTGATTTGGTTTTTGTTTGAAAGTAACTCTACATTTATGAAATAAATTGCTTTCAAAATGTCAGGCATATTGGTTTTATTTTTAAATGCTTTAACAGGAGAAGAAGACGTAGCAATAGTCACTTTTACATAAAATATTTATAACAAAAGTTTATATTACATGTGTTTTATACAGCAGTTTAACAGTAAAAAAATTGATGTTTGCTATGGAGAGAGATAAAAACTGGAGAAAAAGTCAACTTTTTTTTAAAGAAATGCAGTCAAAGTCTCGGTAAGTACTACTGAATTATACTTAAAATATAGGTATATCAAGAGAGGCTTATTCAAAGAAGAGCAAGTTAAAATAAATAACTTGTAGAGTCTCGGTGAATATATCAAAAAACAGTATGAACACATAAGTTGTGGCAGGAGCACCGCGGCTAATTGCAGTTGATATGACTCGTAAAGTCAATTATAGCGGTCGTGAAAACGTCCACAATTAAAATTTACGTTCTCTGTTAAAAGCCCTATGTACGCATCAGTACTACTTTATTTTTTTTTTATGGTCGCTTTCAATATTTAGACGTGGCTGAATATAATAAAACCTTAGCTTGGAAGAAAATTTTAGACTTTTAAATTGCATTGTTTTTTTTGGTTGTGATTAGGCTACTTTGTGCTTGTTTTTATGATGTATATATCATAAAAAGGAGTGGTGTGATAAATGTCAGGTTATCGAGTATTAGGTCTATAGTTTTCCAGCTCTGTTTAGGGCCCACATAAAAGGACTTGTGCACAAGTGTACTTTCGTTAACAAGGGGCTGTTTCCGATTTTGTTTTTTTAGTCAGATTTCCTTAAAGACAATCTTAACTAGGCATTAATATATAATAAGATAATATAATTATAATTAGGCAGTTATAGTAGTTTTGACTGATAAATAAGTTAAATCAGAGAATAAATAAAGTAACAGGTTAATAGACCATACCATAGAAGTAATTAAAATACTCTACAACTGCATAATATCAATAAACCCTCGAAGACATATTATGATTTTATTAATAAAACACGTGCAAAAGCATCCGTCAGACATTCCCAAACGGAATTAATCTTGGCCACCTAAAAATAATCCGAGATAAAAAGCACTCAGCCTGCATTTTGTTTTAATTTATCAACCTTAATGCAACGGGAAGGTTCTACGTGGACAAAAGTGAAAATTTATAGCTTTCAACGTACAGAGAATTTTCCAATTATCCAGACTCCTACCGGCGGCTGCCGACAATATTGATTTTCACTTTTTATGCGACCGCTTGTCCGCAGACAGACTTTTGGCTCGTTTTTTTTAAATACACCGGTTTATTAAAATAATCCCGCGTTCGTTAATATACCGCCGCGATCATTTATCCCGATAGCTTAACATACAAGTTACAAAGTAAAAACAACATTATTTTTTCTCCACCCTCAATTTATGGGTTCAATTTTCATTTCTGATTGCTTTTACCTCACGAATGCATGAATATTAAAACGTTTGCTCAAGAAACTCGGCTCGCAAAATGTATTAACAAATATTAAAAAGTGGAGCAGTATATTGAACGTGGTTGGCCGAGGATATCGCCGTCAATGAATCTAATTGGACGCTCTGTGAATGGGGAATACAAAATGCCGCTGTTTGTAGTGGATTTTGTTTCCTAGAATCGCGTTGTTATCTGTTCGGCCAGATGTGATGCGTAGCCACGTGTTTTTATTTACAACACTATCAAACATCGACCCAACCACGCACGATCGGCTCGAGCTCTCAATGAATCGAGGCCAGCCAACGCGAGAGTGACCTAAATTTTTATTCGCCACGCTTAATACTACTAACAAGTCCTTGTGTCACAACTGCGTGTGGTTACATTGTCCAGAGAGTCTGATACAAACACGCTACTATAAGCGTAGAGGCCGTATACCCCACGCGAGATGTTTTGTTTTAAATTTAGAATTATATTAACCGTCATATTTTTGTCAAAGGTCAAGTCAAGAGCGTCTGTACGATTATTTTTTTTTTAAATATCCGAATCGGGGCCAGTGTTTGTGTTATCTATACAGGCACACAATCTAAGAGTGTTGTGTAAACTTTACTTCGCGATAAGGGGAGATAACAGAGAGGAATGAATCAGGCAACGAATGTGAATTCTCGTTGTTGACAGAATACAACATTTTAGTGATTATATGGTCATTCTTTATCTAATCTCATTTTAAAATTGGTTTATATTACATTTAGTAATGTCCGTTTTGTAATTGCTTTTGCTGATTCATCTTTCAGTTAGTTTGGGTAAAGTATACATTGTATTTTAGAACGGAAATGCTTTAGAACCTCGTACCCGTGCCATTTTCTAATATGATGGTGCATGACGCATATAAAGAGAAAAACATCGGGCAACGCTAAATATTTTTTGTATTACGATACAAATTACTAGGATAATGAATAATGACACAATTATTTTTGAATATTTGTGTCATTATTTATTTATATTCATTAAAAATATTGCAACCATATTACGTAATGTTTTAATTAGCTATCAGTACTCTTTTTATTGTAAGCTCTACATAACGAAATGTTGTCGTTGTAAATTTATGTTCTCTTTACGTTTTTATAGGCTTACGGAGAATATTGACTTATTGTAATTAGTTTTATTTGATTTCAAAGGATAACTAATTATAATAAATCAATATTATAAATAATTATCATTTGAATATATGTATATATAGTAGAGTGATAATAAGAAATAAATATTTTGCTTTTATATAGCAAAATATTTTTTTTATTATTCGCGTTTTTGTTTTTACTGAACCTATAACTTTATTTCTTAACAGCACCAAATGTAATTTGATTATTTAAGGAATTGCAGTTTGTTTATATGTGAATTACAGGATATATAACGAAACATATAGAGTACAAATCACTAATTATTTTTTTATTATCATTAGGAGTAAATAGGTGCATTATGTATTAAATATACGGTAGTTAAAACTTTAGATTTTTAATTTCAGACACGGAAGTAATAAATACGTAACTAGGAATGTGTAATGTTTATCAGGTAAAATATTATACGAGGAAGATGCGAAGGCCCCGCGCTTCCGCAAAAATATTATTACGCAACTTAATTTAAGTTAAATATTTGTCTAATCTTTATGACAAAGGAAATTGATAAACTGCCTTACTTTATCTATGGTAAATAAAAATTAAGGAGATAAATTCATAAAATGTTACGATAAATGTGGTGATGGATTCTTTTTTATTCTATTATAATTTATTATGGAATTGATTAACATTTTACAATAAAATATGTATGTAGTTTAGATACGTAAATCTTGATATAATTACGTGAAAAGCGGACTAAATAAGCAAGTATTTTTAAATATTTTTGTCGTTTTAGCTGAATACTTACCAACTCTACCAATTTAATATAAAATTTATAGTCTTACAAAATATCTTATTTTAAAAATGACTAAATTTAAACATTAGTTTGATTACATAATGTACAAAAACTAGTCACAGCCATATATAGCCGATAATTTTAACAGATATTTAAGACCTAGATGATAGATATGGTGCATTGTCAAAATATATAGAATAAAATTTTTGACTCTATCAAGACGAATTGGTTGTAAACAAAATATTTTAAAATCTTTAAATTTTACTTTTTACAATTTCCAGGTAGTCAGCCTAAAAATTTTAATTCTAAATTATAGTTTAAGTATGTGAATATGTATACTTTTTCTGCAGCTAACAAAATGAAAATAATAGCGTTATCATATTTGCAAACGCACTAAATAACCAGCTTAAGCAATAAAAGCTCTAATTATTTTTATTTTCTTTATTACCTTGCAATATTTCTCTAAATATATATAGAAAAATAATTTTCTATATATATTAAGAAGTAGTGATGTACCAACAGATTAAAAACGTCAATTCAAAGGTGTTAATTAAATTAGCGCTAAACATAATAGCTTATTTACAGATATTTTATTTTAACTTAGTAAAAAATATCGCAGAAAGTGCATCCTAGAGAAGAAAAATAAGTGCATGACTGTTGCGTTCATAGTAACCAATTTATCCGCAAGGAAAATTGGGAGTGTATTTTTGAGAGCAGTGCCGTGAGGTGCACGAGAGTCCGTCATGGTTTGATCGACTGGAGGCACTCCAGCACGAGCATCGTTCCACATTCATCGCTGCGTCTTGCTCGCGTGCCACCCGGAGTATTGACCTTTTAACTAAAGCGATTTAGCGCAATCGAACCGGTTTCATTTTCCCATCATGCATTTATTTATTACTCACAAACTAATTCAGAACAATAAGTGAAACCTACCTCGAAATTCTTCCGAGAACCTTTGGCTCGACCGAAAAATCCAAGGCCGCGTCACAAAATTAAAAAAAATAAAAACACAACACACGCGACGCGTTCGAAAAAATACAAAATCAAATTTGCGCGGGAAATCGACTTATAGTGATGTGCATCGGCCGATCGGCGATCGATAGCTGCAGCGGGAATCGATATGTTACGTAAAACGCGTTGTGAGCCGGCGTCGTCGCACGTGACTGCTGCCCGTGTGACGGAACGAGCGCGGCAAGCGCGGCCCCCGCCTCCCGTGCCTCGCCCGCTCCACCCGCGCTCTCCCCATGTACGTCTTACTATACGTACTTATAGCAGACGTTTGATAAACAAATTACAAATTTTAGATATACGCTGAGATGAGCTTGAGCTTTAATAGGTTGTTTTACAAGTCTTTTATAAAAAAAACTGTGTAAGATATAATAAGAGTGGCGCTTATGAAATGCTTTAACGTCGTTATTAAAGTTATAATGAAGTTCTATAAGAAGTGCAAAAGTTTGTTAATAGTATTTTACGAGTAAACATTATGCTTCTAAACAGTATAAATGAAGTGAATTAATTTAGATATCGGATAAACTTGAAGGAATAATATCTGGTTTATTTATGAATTAAGCGGAGATTTGTTTCGTATTTAGGATACATATTCAATTCTTTCCTTTTCCTCAATCTGTGTGTTGTTTTCAGATAAGGTTGTCCTTGTCTCTCTTAGTCCGTATACGGCTCTTTAATAACTGTTTATTTTACTATCATATCACTGGCAGGGTTCATAAAGTTTAGACGAAAGTTTAAAGCTTGGAAATGAAAAGTCAGTGAACGTAAAATTATATGAATCGTAACGGTCGCATGGATTTCAAACTGAAACTCTAATATTATGAACGTAAGTAGCGGTTAGTTTTTGCCTCGTTTAGCTTTATACATTTCACTTTGTTGTAAATGACATGTAATTTAAAGTCAGCTGCAATACTTTTGTATATTATAATCATTGCATATACAGTAATACGTAAACGTAGAAGTACTTAAGAGAAACATTGAAAATGCTTTTATGTTTCGTTTAAATTTTATTGCTTATACCTACTAAGACAATCTAAATGCAATACCATTACACTGTATATACATTATACAGAATGTATGATTCATTGTGAGTGACTATTTTAAAGCGATTGACTCATTTGAACATCGTCATTAATTACATCATTATTTCAAGTAAAAACATACAGATCGCGTAAATGCTATCGCGTAAGTGTTGCGAAATTTCATGATGATTTTGCGATTTGTTAAGAAATTTTATTCAACATTCGCATTTATGATATTAGGCTTTAAATCGATATGCTTTTGGAAACATACGACTTGAAAAATAAAAAGTAAACCAGTTTCAAGTTCAATTCTACTTCACTAGCAAGAAACAAAATATTTGTACGCAGAGTTATACAGCGCTCCTAGTGACGTTGTCCCGGTTACGTGATGACATATTTATTGTCAGTGTGACGTATGACGTTTTGCGACAACACTTTTCATCGAATACCATTCAATATGGAAAACCGTTCAGTAAACCTATGTATGTTTGAGGTAGAGTTTACATAAGAAGAATCTGTCATAATAATATAAGCTTTAGTTACCTGTGTAACTGTAACCAATGTTGTACATGTAAAAATATCATTGTTTGATTGGAGAAACAATTAGTTCGAAAGTAATATAATCTAATATATATCTATTCAATTGTAAAAAGAATTGTGGTGGGTCTTTTTAAGGGCTATTGAACCCAAAACAACACATTTTAGAATTTTGCCTGTCCGTGTTTGCAAATCCGTATCACACACAAACTACAAAACGGAATCATAGTTACATTGCTGGAGATCTAACTTAAAATCCGGTGCATGTTTTATCTTATACGCTGTCTAGAAGTTGAGTATTTTGTGTCCAGAGCAACTTCTTCTAACATGCATAAAAGAAAAAATATAAATAGGTTCCTTGCTCCAAATTTTACGTGTACGAAGACGCGGGAAAATGCTAGTAAACAATAAAACACGAATACGATCCCATATAATAAAAATTCAAAATAAGATTGAATGAAAGTATAATATTAAAATATATCATACAAGAGCGTTTAAAAACATAATTGAATCTTTAAAATCTTAAACTGTTAAGCTATGTAACACGATAAAATATTTACAAACATTTAATCAACTCGTTCCACTTTCAAGCACGGTTTCATTTTAAATAAGAACGGGGTGATCATTAGCCTTGTGCATGCAGTTTTCATATACTATTGCCAAAAGAAATATCAAGTTTTAAAGGTGCACTGTTTGATGACTTCATTAGTTCAGAGGTATCTAGACAGTAATTAATCCTCATTGGTAATGAAATCACAAGTCAAGCTATAGCAATTTTCCGTCTGGCAACTTTCTTGTCAGCCAAGACAGCTATAAAAATACCTCTTAATACATAAGATAACTAATAAAATGTAAATGTTATATAACTTCACATTGCCATAACTTTGCACGAAACAAGCCATGAAAACTAGGGTATCTCTGTGATTTTTTACGTTTTCACAGCTGAATCACTGGACCAATATTGATTAAATTGGCAGTAAAACTAGCGAAGAACGGAAGCCATTTAAAAAAAGATAAACTAATATAGAGTAAAATTACTATAAACTTAAATTAAAAGTAAAGAAAAATTGCAAATCTTAAACATAAAAACGTAAATGTATAAGATTTAATTTATTCCAATAAGAACGAACTACACTATTTTGACAACATTATATTTATCACATCACTATACACCATTATAATTCAACGTTATAACGTTACGGAACGTTGATAAACGTCAGATCATTTTTGATCGACCATCAGCGGTACCTCTAATGCGACCTATATACGCTGTAATGTTGATTAATGACGTCTAGGTACGCCGTGTCGATGCTCGGTGCGGCCTCGATATTTTCACCGCCATTCGCCGTACCACCCGAACGAATTGCTGGGTCAAGGAGAAACATTTATTTTAAGATGCGCATGTCTTTAAAACTTCAAATCTAGTCTACGTTTTAAATTCTGGGAGATGACTGTTGAGATTGCTGTTGGTTTCGAGATCGATTCGAGGAAAGTATTATTCAGCTTTCCTGTAAAGAAATTTTCAGTAGCATCATGGAGTCTGAAACTATGTCCGGTTATAGGCTTGCATTCTACTAAATTAATGAGACTATATGTCAATACAATATAATATTGAAAATGAAGAAATGCGTCTTGCTTAGACCTTAGCATTACGTTACGATTTGTGCGTTCCGCAAATAATGTTTCGGGTCTGAGCGATCTAGTGTCCGTTGTTTCAATGTTTGTAACGTCCCGTGCCAATTAAAGTATTATATACAATGCAGTAATAATATTTATAAACAAAATATAAAAGGAAATAAGAATATAAGGTGATAGTTCTACGCGGTTTCGTCACTTGTCATCAGCTGAGATTTGCGGTTTCTATGCCTGCATAGGATAAATAATAAATACGAGTGTGTGTGCACAGATGTTTTCACCAGTATTTTCATTGTGTAGTTCTAATGCTTGTGAAGTATCCTGGCACGTAAAATAAATAAAACTAGATGTTATAATCATCGCCATAAAATAAACTGTCATTTTCATTACGACAGCCATTAGATTCGCCGACGACCCGTTTGACAAACAATGGTTAAATCTCAGGGAATAACCATTAACTAAAATTGGAGTCGAATTTATTGTGTACCAAAAATTATATTTTACATTTATACGACAAATTTGTTTTCATTAGCGTCACAGTTAATGAGCAATTAGATGGCTACGAGTTCCGCTCGTAGCGGCGTAGCACATCGTAGAAGCGTTTCACTCGAGTTACGCCGCGGTGCTTATGCAAAAGAGGCCAATATTTCATCGCTCCTCCGTCTATTGCAGCCAACATTATCATAACAATCGCTTACACTACGTACTAGTCCTACCAACGTAACAATCATATTCTAATTACAAAATGCGTTTAATGTCATCTCGTATCTGTGGCAGACATTCACGTGACTTTATCGACGAGACGGAATCGATTCTTTATCGATTACTTGTCTAATATTGATATTATCCTGACGGACGAAGCGAGATAGCGCAATACGATCCACCGCAAACATTGCTGGTTCGGTAATAAAATTCTTTTTAATTTTTGTCGTGTCGTCATACGAGCTGCGTAAGCTACGTTCGGTAACAGGCAGCGTTTTATTTTCATTTCAAGGCCGCAGCGGAGGCTGATATGAAATAATATATTTACGTGGACGTATAAGTTTGGACAGACGCCGGTATATCTATGTGGTCGGCGGCATTATTCAGCTGAATATGCAATTAAACGAGGGCAGTTTGAGCGCTGCAGCGAGTGCGAGCGAGACGGCGCGGCCCGCCACTCGATATTATATTGAACAAGTTTATAACTACGTGTATTAGACGAACGAGTTCGTACAACGTTTTCTCATTTCCCGGGACGAAACTTTTCTAATATTATAGTTTCATTCATATTGTCGGTAGTTTCACGTAGTTTTCTTTCGTGGAAAATGAAAGACTATTTCCATAACTATTATTTCGCTTTTATAGCTTTGTTAGTTTCTTTTGCTTCAAATAGATTTGTTAAAGTTTTCTACTTTATCGTTCGGAAATAATGTTTGTTCTTGGAAAGTGTTAAGCTACACAATTTCTTATAGACAAAAGGGGATATTGATCGAATTTATTATAATAGATGAGATGCTCTCGAGGCAACGCGACGAAAATCTATTTTTATGTCATCAAATGCATAATAAAGTGCACTTTTCTATTCATCATTAATATGTATTAGTAAACACGTAATGGTCTGGGGTGCATGTAGTCTAAACTTGACCGCAGTTTAACATAACATGACGTGTGTCGTCGTAAAATATCCTTCTCTTTTTGTGTTGGAGGGCAATCTAATTATGGATAGGTATGACGTAGGTAGCTGTTCTACTTTTGATACTTGCGTTATATTTTTACATAAGTATACATGCGACATATAGATAGAAACTATTACTTTTACAACCAATTCTTTTGTAATTATGAGAATAGATAATTTGTTGATACTGATGATTAGCTCTACTTATCTATTTTCTTCTCTATCATGTGTCTACAATTAACCAACGGCGTGGCCGTCGTACAGCAGTCTTTTTCGTAATTGGTATATTGAGTACTACTCGCTAAAGAGTCGGGCATGGAAATAAGTAAAATCGACTGTCCTGGTTGTAAATGACAACATCAATTGTGGAAACAGGTAAACAATATTTAAAAAAAGTCTAATTACTGTTGACAAGGGTACTAGATCTCAAGTTGTGACGATATGCCTTAACGTGATTGCAGTCACTGACCTCAGTTATTTGGAAGATGAAGCTCTCCAATTTTTTTATTTCATGGGTTTTACAGACTAACTGAAGACTACTACCGAACTAGAGAATATATGTAGTTTTCTGGTAATCAAACTTACAGACAATAAATTATGCTTTATGCTTCGTTCCAACATAAAAGTTACTGCTAGATACTACATAGTTAATGCACTACCTAGCCAGAATTAAAACTAGCAGATTACATTCGTATTTCGGAAGGAAAACTACACAGTGAATCTAAGAGCAAGAGATGACACGATCGGTCAAAAAAAGAGGTGGCGAGATGAAGTAAATGCCTAAATGTCTCAAAATGTCATATAAAATGTAGTTGTGTAAAACATTCTTACTAAAATTACCCAAGATGTCTGCCATAGACCTTAAATAAAGGCACTTTCTAATCCATATCTGGCAACCCCAGACTAACAGTCATGGCCGCCATGCTATTACTTAAATTACTGCTATTACGTTAATTGCGGGTATTGAATGTGTATAGCCTAAAATAAGCATTAGTTATACTCATTATTATAGGCACATTACACTTTTCTATTATTTATTGATTTTAGTTAATCGTACCGCATCTGCAAGCAATTTGGTAAGATTAAGTCATATTTTCGTTAAGGCTTTGTGAGATAAACAATCTATCACAATATTATTAATACGTTTTGAGTTTTTTATTAATCTAACCAACACGTTACTTAAAATCCTGTTACTACTGATATTTTAAATGTAAAAGTTTATGAAGATGTTCGGCAGTTTGTTTATCTATCACTCCACCATGAGATTCGCACAGATGATACCGTTTATTATTTCTTATTTTATATTTTCTGACGCCTCTAGATAAAGCAACAAGCGATTGATTGTGAATTTGATATAATTATATCCCTGTCATTGAAAATAATTAAAACAAAAAGTGAAAAACCAAAATGTAACAGATGAAACACAAGAGCCAATTCATCTATTATTATATAATGTTGCCATATAAATATATTATCTCTATTCACGTGTAACACTTGTTCTCTACGCTCGATTACATCAAGTAAAATAATATTAGTTAACTATTACGTATTTCAATCATTTATGAAGAACAAACATTAATGGAAGAAAATAACATGGTGGATGTTCGTGTCGTGATATAGACGAAGCAACGAAGATCGAATTGAATGTAAATGTTGATTTTTAATTATGTGGAGCTCTGCAATTTATGCACAGCCGTGTCTCAGTTTTCAGTGTAAACATTACGAACAAGCTCAATTTGCGTTCGGAAATGTGCAGTAACGAACCTTATTGGTAGTTTAGAGAGTGCTTCACTTAGTTTCGTTATGTAATTGCGTGACTGGCTACTTCTATGAACAGTTTTAAATTATTATTGAGTATTGCGTTTATGTTGCAGGCATAGTTTTTTTTATCAGGACGTTTGGAAGATGTTTTACAATGATAATATAACATAACAATGTAGATATGGAGACTTGTTTCCTTCAAATGTGAACCTTACTAGCAGTATTTAGAAGCACAAAACACCTACCTAGATTTCTATTAAAACAAAAATTAACTAGACCAACAAGTACACGGTAATAACGACACCGGCGGCCAAAGTTTCATTAGAAAAAGTTCTTTTGTCGTCGACTTGAACTTAGTTCACAATGGTCGTAATTAAAAGTTGGCGGCAATGCGCCGGTGACAGCGGCAATCCGCCATAATCCCGCCGCCAGAGGGCGAGCAAAAAGGGCGCCAAACTCCCACAGATAAACAACTTCCCGCCTTTTTGTTGCATTCACTTTGATGTGGTCTAATGCAGCGGTTTGTTTTAATGGAGTTTGTGAACCGCTGATATGTACGTATTTGTCTCTGGTGCGCCGTGCGCCACCTACGACGCCGCGCGCCGGGGCTTCTCCACTTTTGGAGCTTCTGGTGCTTTTCTAATGAAATGTGAAATAGAACTTATTAAAGTTTATATTGTGTGCTACGATGGCTAGAACACGATGTATTCTCGCATTACGTCTAATTATTACTATTAGTTTGTTATTTCAATGTAAAGTCATGACAATTTTAGATATATTTAAAACAGTGCATACAAACTACACCTGTGTCTAGCCAGTTGTTCTGAGTCATATTATGTGTATCTATAAATAATACGATGAATCTAGCGCTAAGATCAAAATTGAAACACAGAATGCCAATTATTTGGTGACGGTACGAACAAAGCGGCTCGCCTGCGAAAGTACTACCTTCTTATAGAGAAAATATGAGGGTAGTAACATTTTTACTGCGTTTCGTCCAGCGAGTTAGAGTTCCAGAAGCTTACCCCTTCCATTCCTTTCTTTTCACACCCTTTTGCCCTAACCAACGCACGAGTGATGGTTTTCGCATTGCAAGCGATCATTGGCTACGAAAACCGTTACCATCAGGTAGTATGTCAGTTTGGCAGCTTAATATAAAAGATATTTAGTTACTTGATACATACCTAGCTAAATTGCAATATAAATTGAATAACTATGTAAACCAAAACATAAGCAGGCAAGTATCGCAGAATACATAATATACGTACCAAATATCACTTTACAAATTAATGACCCTACGATACGGAAATTAAGCGCCGTGCCGTCGGGAGAAAGGGGGGCTGTCTACCCCTTCCTACCGTGGAGGGTAAAGGGGTCAGAATAGCAATCTAGGGAGCTTGAATAGTCTGGGCGGTTGAATGAAATATCTAGCGTTGCGGACTGCCCATCAGGCCTACGAAAATGCATTAGGTGTAGTGGATGAGCTCTGGCTTTGCCCGGTTAACATGTAGACTATCAAAGGCCTTTGGTATTGATCGTCGTGATATGGAAATTGTTGTGCCTACTTCCTTTATGGGTAGATTCTTGGCAGCATCATTTGTAGGATGAATAGTAGATTTGAGGAGTCTTTCGGTGATTAATTAACATTGCCTGGAGCGCTTTCATATGTCTGAGAGCTTTGGAAGTTATGAAGTTGTTATGATAAAAATTAGGAAGAAATTCGAGGAGAAAATTAAGAAGGATTTGCTTTCTTCTATGGTTCGCTTAAGTCGTAGGTCCTACGCCCTATAAGATAATGTTTATGTCGGCGATTGTAATGGCCCAGGCTTGTTTCCAAATCGGACATTCTTATTAGATGTTTTGGTTTAGAAATTCTTATTAGCAGAATGGAGAAAGGAAATGAGCCGAAGATAATGGGCGCGCTGATTAATCTGTGGACCTAAAAATTACTAGAGAAATGTGGATGGTGGATTATAGTATGTCAAAGACATACTTTACACCTAATACGTTGCCAAAGCAGCAGTTTTACATCATTTCTGAAATCCAAAATCTCAACTCATTAAATAGTAAAAGACTAATAATACTGATTAATCATCAAGGTGATATCGAGTACTTATAAAAGCCTTACATCTGAAATGAATTATCTGAGAGAAAATATAACATAATGTCCGACCTAGGAACCGCACTTGCGTCTTTAACATCGTCAGTAACGGTAAGCACAAAGAACAAACACCGCAATCAAACAATGATAATACACCCTTATTATAGGTATAATGAGTTATATAAGATCTATTTTCGTGTTCCCTTTGTAGCGCTTTAATTAGCATATCGAACCTAATAAGAATGCAAATGGATTCTAGTGCAAACATTATTCCTTTATTAGGAGACGGGCAACGTGATATATTATCAAGTTAAAATTAAATTAATTTTATCCCACCTCCTTTTAGCTTGAAGTAGGGTTGCCAGAATACATATATCATGTCCCTTAAGACGTTGATTGCTTCTATGGTATTTTGATGTAAGTGTTAGCGTTTGCTGCCGGCAAACGTTTAGATTTGATGTCTAAGTTATACAAAATATTATTGGATATTGCTGTGAGAATTTTCTTAGTAGTAACAATAATTATATCTGATTTAGGTGGCACTAATCTTCTGTTGGTAAAGTATAATGAAAACTAGAAGAACATTCTCAAAAACAAATATAATTCATTCCCAAACATTTTATTCATAGCCCATATTTTATCTACTTTAAAGTACATACGGAGTCTAGAATCTTAGTTCTACTAGAACAAACTTCAACGAAATTGGCGCACATTCGTTTAAAGTGTCTGACGTAAACGTGTGTAACTTTGGCCCGAACCTCGGCAAGTAACAGCACTAGCAACCCTGCACTATCTCCCTGATATATAGAGGATGTTTAATTAAAATATCTTTAAGTGATTTACGACAGTATCGATAATAGTGGGTTCAAGGCAAAATTTATCGGAGCTAAGATTTATATGTCTGTCTACAGATAGCTATAATGATTCATTTATTTGTTTATATGACGATGGCATGCTGTAAATTTTACTTGGACTTTATTACTTTGATATATTGTGATGGCTATTGCATATCGTAAGGTCCTCGAAGGTCTAGAACACACATCTACATACACTGCATATCTAGGCGCAAAACTGATTGACAGGACTTGTTCCTTAATCTATTTCTACATGAAAACCATTGAAACCATTACCGCTCTCGGTACAATTTTAGTGATTGTGATTTCTATATTATAATAGACATGCATACTTACATACTACGCGTGTTTTATCTAACAAGAAGTGATGATGATGATGATTGGCAAATCCTAAACATATACCTATGTTTAGGCTTTGCCAATCATCATCATTTCGCTAGCTATGTTTTAAACTCTTGCCGCATACCGGGTATTATTGCCCAAGGCAATTCTCAGTAACAGCACGGAATTTCTTTTGAGAGAAATCTATAACACTTGTCCCGATTAAAGCCCCATGAGTATCTGCAAACGTAAAGACAACTTATGTCATTGGGCCAACGAGCTAGTCTCTTTTCGTATATTTCATATGATTTTCTTTTTGAATCACTCGGACGTATGACAGTCCGTATATAATGAGGTCTTTCATATATATAGAAATAACCAATGGTTAAATTCGGTACAACTACCAATTAACCAGATTACCAACAAATTGTTGGTAATCTATTTAATTGGTAGTGGAACCGAGTTGGAAATTACTGGTACTCTTGTTATCCTCTTCAACCATAGTACGCCTAATTAGAGACGAGTTCAAAATTTAAAATAGGTGGTACCTACAAAGACACAATCTTTCGTTTGCAACTCTAGTTAGGATTTCCTAAACTTCTTTCTTTTTATTATTTAACTTACTTATATTTTTTTAAAAGACGCTTTTTTCTTTCTTTGTGATGACCAATTGAACCATACAACCATCGATATAGTCAAACTATCGTATTCGAAAACACGACTGCCTGGGAAAAAATCTCGCAATACATTCCCATAAATCGCAAAATTGTAAACAATACCGAGTTCATCTTTTGTCTGTGGATTTACGTTGCTTTCTTGGGTGACGTATCGTTCAATACATGACGAAGTTGTTTGTTTATCCAGGTAGGTATCAAACTGATGAGATCGAGAAAAGCGTGACTGGGTTTTTAATATAGGTATATTTTAGGAAACAGCGAAGCTGCCACTTCAGGAATTTTGCTCAAAATCCAGCTAAAAAGTACTTCCACAATACGGAAGATCAAGGCCAAACAACTTGGTCTTGTGTTCCTACCGTGAATACCGTTTCCAGGCTCCTTAAAGAAGCGCTGTCAATAGCAGACTTGTTATATTAAAATTTGTCTTTTGGTCTAGAAGCACAACAGTTCCTATCCAAACATGTATTACCTCTAATTTTGGTAATAAAGTTAACAACTCAAGCATTAACAAATGTTTTTAAAAGCCAACAAGATAATGAAAAATAATAGCAAACTTTTCGTCTATTAAACTTGTACCAAGTTCCGAATCAGGAACAATACGACAAAGTTAATAAAGATATGTTTCTATAAACATCGGAGTCATCATTTTTATTAGCCGCTACCAACAACAATGGGTATTTATAAGAGTTTTATCGGGCAAATTCGATTCATTGCAGCACCGCCGTGCCTCGGGATACCAATTTCCAGAGAAAATTAAATTTTCCGTTCACCCGGAAAAAGTTAAGGCTCCGAACGGTGACTTGTAGGTTTTTATGTTTCAGGTCGGCCATTGCAGACGGGTTTTACAACAAGTAATGTAATAGACGTTTTATTTGTTGCTTAACTCGACTGAATAACGCTTCAAAATGTTTTGCGAGATTTACAGAAATTCTATACCTGTCTTATACATTTGTTTTGCTGGTTGAATTGTAAGCTGTCCATCGTAATTCCAGCTTTGGTCCTTTAAGTTAAGTGCAATTGTTACTCAATTAAGAAAGATTAAGAAATTGTTTGTTGTAGCAATACGCAATAGACTCACCCTGTATAATGACGAGCTTGACATATAGCTATTGAAATATGCATATTAATCTTGTCTGTTTACATCGGGGAAATATAGACGTGCATATAAAAACAGGCAGCACAGATCAGACAATAATCTGTAGATCCTGCGAAAGATCAAAAATCCATTGAAAGCGTATTTATACCCAATTTACATCTCACCCCACAGTTTAAAAATAATTTTACGAGTGTCAACGCAGACATGGAGCATTACGCTAGGAATCCAAAGGATTACGAAAATATCCCAGGACAATTTAATAACATAAATATTGAAAACGGTAGTAAAACGCACGGAAGGATTTTACGCTATACGGAAATATAATCCAGCAATAAAACAGATTTTGGAGCGTACCCGGGGTAATCCTCAATATATTAAAAGTCGACAGTTAAGCCTCTTAGAGAACACGTACGCTCTGTGTCAAATAAAAAAAACAATACGTCATTTACACTTTGTCCATGAATTAATTGCGATGATGCAATGCTATGATGCCATAGAGGCTGGCTTTTTTATGTTATAAGAATTTTGAACACGCAGACAGGGTGTTCTCTAGATAATTCAGGTTCTCCTTTCACGTGTTGCCAACCCTTAGAAAAGGAGTTCGAGCTGTGCTTTCAGGACAAGGTACAAAGATGGCTGGTCCAAGACTTACATTACAGCGGCTCTTTAAAAAATTTGAAAAATCATCTTCCGTAACCAATCATTTGTAGGGTAAAGTAACTTATCCAACCGTACTCCAGTTTAAGTGGAATTCCACATCTAAACGAAGATTCCACGGTTCACCACGATTTTAAATAAAATAAATGTACATGCGTACAATCAAAATCATATTAAAAAAAGAAGGCTACCTTTTTCAAAAACATCTTTTAACGTCCGTTACAAATTAAATTATGAACATATAGAGCATGTTGCCTTATGTTGCAGACGTCTACAAACTTTTTTCTGTGTCGCGCAGTAAATATTTAAATTAAACATAAGTTTTTTTCATGTACTACATAGATAATATGTAAATGTCGTGGAACATTCTGGATATCGACATGTTACATGAATTATTCAACAGGACACTAATACATTATGTATGTTTTATTATGTAGAACGGAGGACTTTTTAAATGTGTCATAATATATTATAGAAATAGTTTACACACACAGTATATAAAAATGTCTGGAAAACAAATTCTACGTGAAGACAGATTCTGAAAAATCTTAACGATTCTAGTAATCTTATCTATACTATAATATTATAAAGAGAAAATATTTGTTTCATTGTTTGTAAGGATTTAACTCAAACAATAACCCACCGATTTAAAAAATTCTTTCGCCATTCGAAATCTATATTATTAACGAGTAACATAGGCTATACTAATGTTTTATTTTAAAATAGGACTTTTGCTAACCTAACCTTCTTTTATGCGAGCGAAGCCGCGAACAAAAGCTACTTTTGTCAATAAACTGATTTTTTGACCAAGAGCCTCTAGTAAAACATGGACTCGTCCAAACATAATCAAATTTTTTTCGCATGTTCTACAATATGAGTAATCTTTACACTTTGTAGCTGTGATACCCTAGTGGGAGACCGTTGGACTGCCACGCAGAGGTCTCGAGTTCGATCCCAAGGCGCGCATCTCTGACTTTTCGAGGTTATGTGCGTATTAAATAGATAATTAGCGCTCGCTAACGGTGAACGAAAACATCGTGAGGAAACCTGCATGTTTGAGAGTTTTCCATAATGTTCTCGAAGATATGTGAAGTCTGCCAACCTGCACTGGGCCAACGTGGTGAACTATGGCCTAACCCTTCTCACACTCAGAAGAGGCCTGTGACCAGCAGTGGGACCGTTTAATACAGGGCTGATATTATATATTACATTTTGTAACGCGCCGTCTCGTTTTGGTTTTATATAAATACGAATGCCAAAGAATATAGTAGAAATGTAGCTGCAGGGAGTCCACCGGAGCCTGCTAAATTTTTAAAGTGGTCTATGAGAATAAAAGTCTGGTATCCTCTGATCTAGACGGATTAAACTAAGAATTGTTTCTGGTCGCAGGCGTCTAAATGGAATTAAATATTAGAACAACCGATTTATGTTTGTCTTTAATAATAATATTATAATTAAACTATCTAGTTAGGCTAAAAAGAAATGATAATTTTGCTAATAAGTACCATTTACATATGTAAATGGTATTAACTAGATAGTTTATTATAAAGAGGTGCGTTGTTAGAGGCAACTCAGAATATAGCATGTGCGTGGTGCTTTATATTATATTATAATTCTATATGTCACCCAGTTATGTTGGCCTTAAACCCCTGGGTTCGTTAAATCATTTGCTCTCCATATACTTTAAGTTGTGGCTCGCAATCTGAAAATACGCATGGATACCTTTATAACGAGTGATTGATAGAAATTGTGACAGATACTTCCTAAAATCCGGTAACAACTCAAATGGATGCAGCTCACTTTAATTACGCTATAGTTTAAAACGATATTCGTAAATCTGCCGATTCGAAAAAGGAAAAACAGAAAAATTAATACGATAAACAATTTAAATTTGAAATTCGAATGTGAATTCTATAGCGCCAAAATTATCCGTCGGGCATTCAAAGGTAGAATACAATTTTGACAGTTCGGCATCGATTTGCATTAGAATCGTGTTCCAACGTACGTGACACGGCGTCGAGTCGGATCACTAACGCCACATCATCGAATGTGTCATCCAATTTATAGCGGGCACCACTTGTTGCTTAGATTCTTTCACGACAAATCGCACTGTGTGGTTTGAATGTCACACGTTCGCACCGACCACGTATGAAACGCTTTTGCAATTTAATTTTTCTAGCTGCAGTTCAGAGCTCAAAGCAACCGAGGTATGGTTAGCGAAGTGAATATTTATTTCTCTCTGTGGACACAAGTTGATACATTGTTTTGGTTTGTTTATGAAAATTTGTTACTTTAAAGCGAATGGAGCTCTACGCGTTTTTTGAACAGTCGAAATGTATCCGAAAAGGCACGTTTGGCTGTTCATAGAGGACTATTAATGCCCAAACTTATGTATGGAAGTGAAAGTTGGGTATGGCAAAAGAAGCATGAGAGCAGAATAAATGCTGCGCTGAGAAGCATATGTGGTGTGACTCTGGAAGATAGAATGAGGAATAGTGTGATTAGAGAGAGATGCGGCATGAAAGTGGATATAGTGACAAGAATAGAAAAGGGTATGTTAAGCTGGTTTGGGCATGTAGAAAGAATGGACGAGGAAAGACTGACTAAGAAAATTTATAAGGCTAGTGTGAATGGAACAGTCGCAAGAGGAAGACCTAGGTGAACATTTCTCGATCAGATCGGAGGCGTTCTGGACAAAGGCCAGGTTAAAAGCACCTTGAACGTGTATGAGGAATGTGATGAAAGTGAATGAAGCCAGAGAAGTGTGTCAGGATCGTAGCAAATGGAAATCCGTAGTCTCTGCTTACCCTTCTGGGAAACAGGCGTGAATCTATGTATGTATGTATGTTACTTTAATAGTATGTTTCGGGTAGTTATAACCATATTAACAAGCAGTTGATTTATTCTAAATAAGAATATATTAAAATTATTTTAAAATAAACTACTTTGTACGGATTTCATTGCGTTGTTTATTTAAAAAGAAATACTTTTACATAATTTTGAAACTGAAACTACAACTAATATTATACTTTTAAACTATTTAAATTATAGTAAAGCAGTCACGGAGCCCCGTGACCATGGCTGTTAAAAAACAACCGAAACGTCGGGGAAAGTGTTAATTAGTATCGCCCAAAATATTGTAATTCCTAATAAACAGTTGTCAATAAAAATCACATGATCGTCCTTGGTGCACGAGCATATCAACTATAAAACACATCCTTCGTCCTCAATTTATATAAACAATTAATTGCATGGTTTCGCTCCTAAACTTGGGCTATGAGTCTTGACTAGTACTAAAATAATAAAAAGAGGGTACTTTTTTGTAAGGTATGACATTTAGGCCAGCTGGGACACAAACTTACAGTCGCGGTAGTTTACAAGCATTAAAACGTTTGCTTAAGACTGCGCCGAGCGTAAGACGCGGTTGGACTGAATGACAGAGCTCGATACTCAAATCGGCGCACGGCCGCCATAGTAAAATTGTATGGAAGATTTAAAGTGCTTTTTAATAAATATGTATCTTTATTGTCAACCCATAACTTAAATATTAGGGACGGACAAATTGTAATATACCTATTTATGTTTCGTTTAAGCTGTAAAATAGGATAGATTTTCTACTGTTATAATCTAAAAATCACGTAACCCGAGTTTACGTTTTTGCATTTTTCGTGCAAATTTACGTAATTCTGTAGGCGTAAATATTAATTATTTTAAGATTTTACACGGAGTAATTGTAGACACATTCATTGTTATGGTTAATTATATTTTGTATTTGTATTAAACAAAAATTGTTGATTTTATTAACTTAACTGTAACTATCAGTTTTGGCACATGTCGCTCGGCGCAGTCTTAAAGGAAATTCAGACTGGCAAGACTATCTGTGGATCATACAATTCTTAGTCAAACTCGTCGAGTGTACGAAATTAAAGGGCTTAGTTCATTTATGCGTCAAACGGTGCGTGTTGCATGCGGTAAACGCACGCCGGTGCTCGCTCAAGATAATAGACGTCTCACGCTACATTAAACGCAAAAATCAAAGCGTAGTAATTGTTTTATCCATACATACGAGTACAAATAATAACTGATCGATGTCTGTTCAAGATATTTCACAGTCACAATATAAAACCATTCAACAAGACAAATTGAGATATAAGCTTTTTAGTTTACTTTACGTTTTATTTTTCTTAATTTGGAACGATAAACAATTACACAGCAGATAATACATAGAAGTAATCTTAAACTAACAACTGCGTAATCGATTACGTTATTCACATAATACTTAATTTATCTAGAACAGGTACAGACAGGTACCTACTTTCTAATTCCGCGTATAAATCGCGAATCTAATATGTAATTAATATATAAAGCGGCAATCGCACAGCGTCTAACGTTCGTCGTCGTAACGATATCGCTCGGCGATTTAGAAGTGGCGAGATGTCAAACTACTTAAAACGCTCTGCAACCTTTACAAAACCAGACTAAACCAAGGGCATTCTGCACTATAGCCTTTATCCGTATAAGAACGTTCGAAGCCAAACAGGTTATCTAAGAAGTCTTAGTCTCCGAATAAACCTTCGGGAAACAATCAACGTGTATATGAAGCTCTCGAACAGTTAAGTAGGTTTCCATCCATCAAGCTGTCAGCATGAGACTCAAACACGAGCTTCAGCCAGCTCCTTAAACCCCGCGTCCCTAATAGTCAAGGGTTGTCACCCGTGTCTTATTAACGGGCTCCAAAGTCACATCGATTCACTTGTTGCTCACCTCTCGCAACGTTTTACGGTACGCGCGTCCCGGGACGTGACAACCCGCGGGATTCCCGGGATCCGGGGCTAAGTGGTTGCGGGATCGTTCTGTGGCAAGCACTATTTCAATACGGTTGGCGTGAACGCTGTTTTATTTCGAGTTAACATGAATATTTCGCTTGTAGTAAACAAGCGAAATATTCATGTAGGTGAAACTCGTTATTTTTATTCAAAATGGCGTATTAAGTTCTTTTTCTGTTGCGTTCAATTATGACTTAAGTTAGAAGTAGTGGTTAAATTATTGTTGGAGGAAAATCTTTTAGATGTTATTTTAATTTTGTAGAGTAAGGACGACCAAAATAAAGTTTTTAATTCCGACCACCTGAAACTGTAATATAACTACCCTACTCATACTTATATCTTCGAAAGAGTAAGCAATTGTATAGATTGGCGTGCCAAATGGTAGAATGTACTGGCTTCTATGTAATACCAATTTCACCATCAATATGTTACCTGCATTGTTAGCAAATAAATTTCTAATTCTGATTCTGATGATTCTGATTCTGATTCAGGTGTATTATGTCTACATTCCGCCAAGCGTGGTTTTAGGAACATGTAATATGGGATGAGTCTGTAATTTTCTGTCCGTGCTGCTATAGGGTATTTTTAAACAGAAAATGCCATTAACCCTGCCCGACCTGGCAATCCGAATCCGAAACCTTATCATAACCACTACGCCGCCGAGGTAAACACATAATTTTTTAAATATTGTTTGTTCCTCTGTTTGCCGTTTATATAAAGTTTATTACAATTCAATATTATTTGTTTCACGAGCAACCTAGACGCCATAAAGAAACTTTAATTTGAATTATAATTCTAAAGTAACTGATTTACGAAGGTCTAGACCTTAGCAAAACATTACAATAGCCTGAACAATATAATGTAATCAAAACTTAAACTATTCACATTATAATTCAAATTATTTTATGAATTCCTCTTTAATTTATGCCCATACCCAGGGAGCGCGCCATTATTAAATTAAATTTATGACGAGACGTAAATTTCCATATTTCTCGAAGAATACGCACGTGTTCGAAGTAATCTATCTGATTTTATTTGCGTTTCGTGTACTCGCTTGCGTGTAAGTAAAGAAAAGGTATTTCAATAAGAAAATTATTGGTTTTTAAATGGCAATACTCCGCTAGGTATGATTCCTTAAATTTATATTTAGAACATCTAGATACAATTATTTCTTTTTATACTAAAAGGACACATTCTGTCACTGTGGCTCACTTAACTTAGACTAGCCGTTGACGCATGAGATATTATAGCGTACAAGTGAGTACACAATAAAAACGCACTCTCTATTCCCCCATTCTCACCTCTCACACTTCTTCCACCTGACCGAAATAGGTCAGGCGCAGAACTAACATGCTTGCCGAACCACGGTGATGTGCAAGCCGCCAAATTTCTTAATCCGGGCTGCTATTTAAAATTTGTAACAGTAAAAGCAAAAGACGTTGTATTTGTCATCGCGCTACGAACCCGAGATCCTCATGCCCAACAATCGCATTCGCTACTGCTCTCGTACTAATAAAATAAGAAATGAGCGTTGACAGATACAGCAATCTGTGAACGCTGGTATAGCACATCAAGAAGTGTGTCCCTGCGAGAAGGATAGGCGCGATACAATCTTTGATTACGACCATTGCTCTTTCCTAACCACACAGCGCTTTTTAAGAAGTACTCGAAACTGCATTATTTGTTATATTCGCGTTTGCTCATTATTTCACCACTATTTCCACCATCACCACTATTTCCCCGAAAGGGTGGACTGAGGTTTATTATAAACTCAAATTCCACGGGCTTCGTTTTAGCTTTGCTCCATGTATGAGACAAGTCAATGATTGATATATGGAATAACCTATTTCTCTAGAATATTTGCATACTTCATGCAACCATTGAGAATTTATATCCATCCCACAAGACCGTTCATCCTGGGTATCGAATCTACATCTCCACGATCACGATAGGCCGCAATCTTATGATCCTAAGTCATAAAGAAGTCTCAGAGATTTCGCTATGACACATTTTATAAAACATTGTTTTACCCTTTTTATTATTGCGTTATCATAGTTACCTGCTCTTCTGACGTATGTATATTTTATAGCTGAAGCATTGTCAGATTTATTCAAAGCGCCTGAAAACTTATGACGCTGTGCAATGTTTTCATATGCCTTCCTAAGCACTCAGCTCAGACAGTCTTATATATAGTAATAGACATCACCATCGATGGATTCGTGCATCTCATTTACGCTTATTGAAAGGTAGCAATGAAGAGCGAGATGCAACGAAGGAACGTGTCAGACCAAAACGCATTGACTTATTAACCGGTGAATGTAACATAGCATTTTTAAAACGCTTTATTTGTAGCTGAAATCTGCTTATTCATTATTTAGTCTAATCTATACTAATATTATAAAGATTAGATTTTTAGTTATTTGTAAGGATGTAATCCAAAAACTACCCTGCTCGGTGATAATATCACTACATATTATAAAACAAAGTCCCCTCCCGCGTCTGTGCGAATTAACTCAAAACTATTGAACGGGTTTTGATGCGGTTTTCACCAATAGACAGAAAGACACATGAGGATGGTTTAAATGTATAATTTTTTAAGGCTTTGTGCTACCCGTGCGAATCCGGTTCAGGTCGCTAGTAGGTTTTTAATAGCGAAAGAATTTATAAAATCGGTTGAGTCGTTTTGGGTTAAATCATTACAAAAAAAGTCTAATGTTTCCTTTTTATAATATCAGTATAGACTAGCTATGTCATATTTGATGCGCCATATTACATATAAAAATATAATCACATTTCTGGACGTTAAGTAGTCGTCTGACACAATGCCAACATGACATCTAAATTATAAAAATAGTATTATGACGCTCACTTATATGGAAAATAGTGCGCTATCGTTTTCCATCAAATGTGTGAGCTCACACTTAGCGTGATTTAAATCCTAACGGCGAACTGGTAATATAATATATTCTATTACATACGCACAACACTATCTAGGCCAAACTAAGCAGAGCTTGTGCTATGGGTACTAGATAATGGATAAACATACATATATACCTACTTTTTTTTGTAAATACATAATTATGTACATATTATACATTGAAACACCCAGACCAAGACAAACATTCGTGTTCATGCAATCAAATGTTTGACTTTTGCGGGAATCGAACCCGCGACCCCAGGTGTGGCAGTCGGTTACACTAACCACTACGCCATCGAGGCCATCAAATAATTTCTGATATTATCGCATTCAAATGTAAAAACTCTTCAGCTCTATGACAATAAATTATTTAGTTGGTCCAAAGCGGTAAAAGCACTTACTTAGCCGTCGATCATCATTAAACTGGTTCTAATCCTGGCTCTGGCAATTTTGGAATTAGCCGAAGTAGCAGTATCAGTACGTGCAATTTAAGCAAAGCTGACCAATGTCAATGATACCCGTCTGGCTACTCCCTTGGGGATAACCGGACGCGGTATTATTTATGTATGTCTATAGCCTGCCTCAGTGGCTCTGCGATAGTGGAAGCGACTGCTGTGTGGCTCGAGTTCGGTGCACGAGTCGGGCAAAGTTTTATTAGGGTTTTCTGTCAAAGAAATTTTCAATTGCAGCAGGGACTGGGACTCTGGCCAGTAAACGACAACATGGTCGCCCCCTACTAAGTGGAACCTGAAGCTACAGTTAGCGAAATGTGGGTCTAATACACCTCTGTCTTCGCCGTCCCCTGCCCCGATATAGGTGTTAAATCATTAGGCACTATATAGTTGTATCTTATTAAAAGACGAACGAACCGAGGTGAACGTTTCTGGATCAGATCGGAGACGTTCTGGATAAACGCCAGGTTAAGAACACCTTAAACCGGCGAGCGTGTATGAGAAATGTTATGAAAGTTAATGAAGCCAGAGAAGTGTGTCAGGATCGTAGCAAATGGAAATCCGTAGTCTCTGCCTACCCCTCTGGGAAACAGACGTGAATCTATGTATGTAAGTATGTTATTAAAGGAATAATGGCAAACGACGAACTTTCGTACGCTAAGAAATAACGTATAATACAAAAACAAGATTTAAAAAGAACTCCATTGGTTTTTATTCGATTTCATATACTTAAAATAACTGGCTCCGCTTTGTTGTACAAACATAATTAGTCCAAATATGGCCGCTTTCAATGGACACGTGCCAAGCAGCCAATATTATCATAAAACAAAAAGAAATGGCGAGGCAAGTTATGGTATGGAGTGACGATTAATACAAAAAATATTCGGTATCGTTTTTATCCGGCATGCTGTGAGATTTTTATTTAAATAGTAATGTACAATAAAACGTCATAATTCAGAAATAATAAAGGTAAAATAAGGCTTTTAAATTTTAGCTGAGTTGAGTTTTGTAAAGAATAGTTGCTTCGATTCATATAATTTAGTCGATATATTGTTGGTTATTGTTTAAATAAGCCTAAACTTGTGCGCTTTTTTCCCATCGGCTTCTGCCATTCGTTTCATCCTTATTATTTCTCGTCCTACCCTGAGGATACCCTACACTATCTTGTCAATCGATTGTGTGATAGTAAAGTAATCTAAGGTCAAAAAAATCGTTTGATGCCAAAGATATTTATGGCTCTTACACACGCGGGTAACATGCGATGAGGTACTTGCGCGAGTTGTATGCATCTCGTAAACGACCTACGCAAGTAATCTGCTAGCTTTACTTGCGTATGTACTCCGCGCTAGCTACTTGCATCGTATGCCAACAACATTTAATTTTAAAATCATTCCGTAGTAACAACAAATCTGTATTAAATATAGAAATAGCCAAGCCTACAATAAAACAGATCACTAAATTCATTAAAAAGAGAAAAACATTTATGTTCGGTAAGTATTAAAAAATTGGCCGCTACGGGGAAGCAGATTGCCGAGCGAACGAAAAACGCTCTCTTGAAAATGGCGCCGTAAAAATGTAATAGCATGTTCTATCGGATTTTTCCAATTCAAAGGCACTTTACAAGATAACTGACGCTAGCCTTCGATTTTCCGAAGTTTTAAAACTAATAAAATTGTCAGCAATACCATAACTAGGTTTTTATTATCGTATGGTTAGAACCTAATCTAGTTTGAAAGATTTTCAATGACTGGTGTTTGACTTAGATCAACGATTCGTCTATTCGCCAGAATATTTGGTGATTACTGAAACCCTATATTAACTGTCATAGGTATTCATGATAGAAGGGAGGTAATAATCTATTATAATACTAAATTGTATTCATTTTTAAGCGTAGAGTGAAAGTAACAACCTATTTCTCGCATACAAATCAAATATGGTAAATTTGAAAGACTTTTTTGTTCTGTGACATTATTATAAAAAAATAAAGACTATCACCTGTAAGGACCGCTACTAGGAAATTCAAAAATACTGCAAAGAGTTTTAAATGAATTCGATTTTTAAATACGTTTATTTTTTAAATATAGTGCCAGCAATATTTACGTTTACTTAGCGTTGCATATCTCATAACATTGAATGCAGTTCTTTTTGTTTCGATGGCATAAAATGACTCCTATATGTATTAAATGTCTAATACACTAATATATAGAAAATCTACTACTTAAAACGGGATCTTAAAAGGTAACATTAGTATATGTATAGTCGCAAGTTTCAACGCCAGACGAAAGCATCAGCATATTGGTTCGTTAGTAAGACAGAGGAGAATGCAAGCTCAACGTAGTACATACGTGCTGTAGGAAAGCTTTTGTGATCATTTCGTGTGTGTATCCGAGTGTGTGTGAGTGCAGACACAGGGCTACAATGCCCCATTGTTGTGGAGAAGTTTTTTTTTAGTTTAAAGTTGGCAGCCTTGAGATAATTGTCTGCGGAAAATTGGTAGACTTGTAGACAACGCGTCATAAGTTAAGATTGACGCGACGTTATTAAAAATGTTTTATAGTATCATGTAGATAAAGCAGTATTAGTAAAATATTCAATTGACTATATATTTTTACTGTAAAAAAATACGGACTAAGTCAATTACAGATTTAACCTTTCATTTAACTAACTAACTAGCTAAGGGTTAATCTATATTCAAACTAACGTTTAGCTGCGGTCATAACCGTAGAAAAATAAAAATTAAACCCACACTATTCACAAAGTTTAAATTCGGTATTCTGACTTACCAAATCCATGATTGTCTGACTTTTCTGTCAGATGGTTTAAATCTGGGAATAAACTTTACACTATCTTTATTATCAAGTATATTTTAATTACTATTTCCAAAAAAATCATCGTGCTTCCTGTATACACATTTCACTTATTAAAGTTTATGTTAATTTTAAAGTATTTTGGCGTAACATAGTTGACGTTACATATTTACAAAATCAATTGTAACGGTACAGCATTATATCCCGAGGGTTGTAATCAAAAGGAGCAATTTCGCACCAACTGCGGCCCGAATAAAATATTTAACGACTCTTTATAACATTGAAACAGAATGAAAGTTATGAAATTTTCAAATATCTGCCGGAAATTACGAGACTCGTTCGTTAAATATAATATAAGTAACGCTAACACATCTCATGCTGGAATTCCGCAGAGTATTTTACACGTTCTGTAAATCCTCTTTTATGCTCGCTGACTTTAGAAACATGCTAACAGAAAATTATCTATAAATCGCTTTTGAACACGCTTCGCATATTCACAAACTTTATGAAACATTTCTTTATGCATTCACAAGTTTAACATAAAATTACGCATTCCGCAGAGCAATAGAATACCGAATATTGCATAAACGAGGTAATAGAATGCATTAATGAAAGTTTCAGGCGATAGTTTAGAGTAACTATCCAATAGGAGCGGTCCACCCACCCACGGCACCTCCCCGTCTTGCCGACACAATATAATATGTAAATTTTACTTGATAATATTTTTGGACGAAACTTTATTTTTTCTGAAGTTCTATATATAAAAACGTAACCTCACTTTTAACATTTTGGCGCGCAAACTGTTATTGTATTAAGAAAAAACAATAATAAAGTCTTGGCGTATTGATCGTTCTGTGGCGCATGCGCACAGTAAAGAAATTTGCAATTACAAAGTGCTCTGTGCAAATTTCGCCCGAGTTTATAATTCGAAGGCGGACTCTAACGTCGATATTCGCGTCGCGGACTCCGTACTGGAAAAAGAAGGAGATAGTTCGAAATAAATTTAAGTTGGATGCGGAAATTTTTGAACCATGTTTTTGCTACAAGAAAAATTGGGTAGCTGTCAAATCAAATCAGGACAGGAGTTGAAATGTCAAACATTAACTTATCGTTTTATCTTAATATATATTTGAATTCAAATACCACGCAACTCTTATTTTGCATTTTGTAAAGTTAAAACTTAATATTTTTATTTAATTCGCTTTAGTATTTCAATTTTAATGACGTATAAGTATTTTTGAAATATTAGATAGCGTTGTCTCTGGTAGACGACACAGACTTATAAAATTTAGAAACAAAAATTTGAAAACAATTATAACATTAAATGCAACCTAATGTCATTCATATTCCATTCTCTAGTTGCACATTTCTAGTGAGCGAAGTATAAACATTTTTTAAGAAAAAGATCATTCAAATATGAAGGTTTATAATAAAATATAAAATTTAGTTCTTTTTCCTTGCGTTTGTTACATTTTCCTTGAAACGCTTTCCTCTCAATTGTCTTTTACAGCTACCGCAAGAATATAAGCAGTTTATACTAAGTTTTTTAGCTTAAAAGGAATTGTAATATTCGTAATAATTTCAGCGTGTTCTCTCATTTTATTTTAATATAATGTGAGGTAGAATAAAGTTAGTTGGATGAACTTGATTGACTTTTCAGTTGTGATTAGACAGTGAATGTCTGGGGAGGGTGAGAATACATAGACATATTAATTAGAAGCTTTTACCCGCGGCGTCGGTTCCTTGGTTCTAGACATATTCTACAGAATCGTGCATTGCGCCCGGATAAAAGCTTTTGGTACTCTTCAGCCCCTAACCTATCATGTCAATACACTGATCTATTTCGGTGTAAAGGATAAACCAACAAACATACATTCGCAGTTATAATATTAAAAGATTTATAAATTTTGTGGTATACTAACATTGTATACGTTTTTAAATAGATTAAAGCAGTTAAATGTTATCAAACAACTGACACTTTGCATTAACTAATGCAAACACTTACGCAACTACCAAACGCGAGATGCGATGTTTGGTGAAATTTGGTTATGCTTCTTTGCCCTTGCCCTTTGGGATGTATAAAAGCAATTAGTTTTAATTATTAATATAAGATATGAAATGCAGACTTTCATACAATCAAGACACTCCGCGGTCTACATGCGCAAGTTACAGGCTCGGGTTACATGCGCAAGGTCACCGGTCTTTTATTATTCATAAGTTACATTAATCGCTGAGAGCAGCGATAGCTCAGTGGGGAGACCAACAGACTGCAATGCATAGGGTCTCGGGTTCGAACCCACGCCACGCACCTCTGACTTTCGAAAGTTATATGACTTTTCGAAATTATGTGCGTATTGATTGACAATTATCGCCTGCTCCGTGCCTCGGAGAGCACGTTAAGCCGTCGGTCCCGGCTACCATGAAAAGCTATTGCAGTCGTTATTGGGAGAGTGTCGACACAAAAGATCCCACTGAGTCGAAGTGTCGTCGGTCTGCACTGACTGGCCCCCACATAAGATAAGATACATTAACTGCTTATCATCGGGTAAACCACGTGGTAGTTTAATATCTTAAGAATATGAAAAAAATTAAAGCCTCATATTCTTACTTCTCGAGAATATTGGATAAATATCTACTTTACAATAGACCGATTGATAAAATACAGTTTTAAATTAAAGTAATTTAAGATAGTGGAGCTGTAGTGCCAGATCCAGTGTCGAATTACTCAAAAATTTTCCTTCCTTGAAGAAAGTAAGTCAATTTTTCGAGATAAACTTATCTTAACGTATCAGAGAATGTTAAGAAAAAACCTTGCAAGTTCACATAAATTTGACGAACGCGTTTGGAGAATGCTATAAGCGTGATGGAAGATACAGGGACATACATGCCAGGATCGTCGCAGGTACACATCCGTAGTGTCTGCCTTCCTCTGCGATGCGTTAATCTACACTTATTATGCAAGTCAGTTGAGATTATCGAACTGTAATATTAAAAATCATTATCAAATCGGGCAATAGCGCAAGCTCCCAATAGAGCAGTCTACTAAAAAAATGTCTTTGTCAATCTTTATCCATTGCAATTGTTGTAAATAACAACCATTTTGAGAAAGAGTTCCAATGCATAGCCATCCATCAATGAATTAATGCTTTAGTCATTGATATAACAAGATAATTGGTAGATTCATAAAGCAACACAATAATAGGTGACCATTTAAAAACTCATCCTCCTTCGTACAACGAAAATCATCTAAACTAATATTATGGACATCTATGATAGGCGTTATGGAGAGTCGGTGCTCCCATATATTCGGACGACTGGTCTAAACCTATATCATTACCCCTTTGGGAAGATTTAGCAATCAACTTTATGCAAGTCCTATTCATCTTACTACAGAATACTTGCAAGTTACTGCCAATATATTTGCATTTCAACCTTATCATTCAAACGTAATGCGTTCATCAATACCCAACCCGAAATATTCATCGTTCACTACGAATGTACACTCTAAGTTGTGCACATAGCCTCGTCTAGCCTTTCGGAAGTGCAGCGCAAGTGCAGGCGGCGGGGCGGCGGGGTGAGACGCAGGCGCGCGGGCGGCAAGGGAGGGGGGCGCAGTCTCGTTGCCATGGCAACGCCAAGATGGCCGCCGCGAAATTAGTCCGTCTGCAGCCTTTATGCGTCCCGTCTTCATTATGTCGAATTTCAATTTATTTCCGAATTGAACGTACGGATTAGAATCTGTATTAGTTTTGCTATGCGTTTGTGTTTAATGTCGTGCTTGTATGTATGTAGGTGAGTCTGTCTGATACAAGTTGTTTAGACTAATGGCGGGTGGGATGTTGCGTTTTGATTATAACAGCATCTGTCTACGACGGGGGTTTGCTAACTGTTCAAAGATCTTTGAAGATATATTTTGAAAGTAGTTCTTAATTTTCGGTACTCAGTTTAATTTGGCATAAAACGAGTTTAATAATATGGTTTGGAACAATATAAAGTATCTAAACGAATAGAAAGTCTAATGTTGTTTATATTGTTAAGTACGTCCTAATGTAAAGTAGCTGACTATCGCAAGTAGTGATCGAAAGGTTGCGGCTTCAAATCCTTGCTACTGCAATTTATTGTAAAGTTACAAGCATTCAACGCAGTTAGAAAAATATAAGATATAAAATAAAGTAACTTTGACTGGTTTAGTAATACAAGCACAAGCATCGGCTAGCTTGACAAGATTGGATTCCCAGGTTGGGTAGATCAGTCAGGCAACTCTCAGAAAATCTCAAACAGCTAGTCAAAAATGGGTAGGAACACTGCAGAGCACCATAGAGTTTAGTAGAGATTAATCTCTAGAAAACTCTTTGGTTGTGCGTGTTATTACATTATGAAGATAAATATTATAAGTATAAAGGCTAAGTGTACTAAAGTAATTCAATGTGTATTTCTCTACTTAAAATAGCTTTGACCACGTTTTGATACATAAAGAAATAAGTGCGAAACATTAGGTTAAAGTAGTATTGGCTGAACTTTGTAAATAATTAATCAAAATTTGATTGCACGAATAGGGTAGTGGTTTAAGTATACGAATTGCCACTGACACTGCACCGAGAGCTATGGGTTCGATCTCCACACGAGACACAAATTTGTGTAATCCACAAAAAGTTGTACCGGGTATGAGTATCTTGTTTTTTGTGTCCATAGTTTGAATGTTTGTAAAGTGTGAGACACAAAAATTATCCCTGTAGCAGAAGTTGTCTTATATAAAAACTAGTAGTTTTCCCGCGGTTCCACCCGCGTAAGTCCCATTCCCGTGTGAATATCGGGTTTCACCTCTTTCACCCCCTTCAGGGCGGAATTTCCAAAAATCCTCTCTTAGTGCTCCCCTACACTCTCCAAGGAACATACATGCCAATTTCAGTTTCTTGCGTTCAGTAGTTTCGGCTGTTCATTGTGTGTCAGTCACTCAGTAACGGAAGAGTTTTATATACATATATAGATAGTAGATTCTGCTTGCTTTTAAACCATGTGAATCCCACAGGAACGCACAAAAATATCTTATGTATCTAGGACATGGTTTTTCTATGTACCAAATTTAATCAAAAACCGTAATTACGTAACGCACATTCAAATATGTTCATCATTCACAGATAATCTTTTATATTTATAATTAAAGTTTGCCCGCGGCTTTCCTCACGTAAAAGAAGGCAGTACTTTAAGTAGAATATAGCCTATGCTACTCGGTGATAATATAGCTTTCTAATGGTGAAAGAATTTTCAAAACCGGTAAAGTAGTTTCTGTGATAAATTCTTACAAACAAAATAACTAATCTTTCCTCTTTATAATATGAGTATAGATAGTATTATGATATGTATCTATTCATATTGTGCGATGATATATGAATGGCTTTGCCTTGCATTCCGTGGACTAGACTATTTCCTGGACTTAATATTATTGAGACCACAGCACTTTCGTTCCGGAGATTGCTGTTTCCGAGGGGAAGAGACAATCCGAATTGTATGCGCAGCGATAGAGATTGCATGTGATTGCATTGAAAACCGCATTCTTACATTACGTGACTTACATTCAGCCCACCGTTGGGCATAAGCCTCCTCTCGTTAAGAGAATAGTTAGTTTACAGTCCACGCTGGCCCATTTCAGGTTAGCCGACTTCACACATTGTCAAGAACATTATAGAGAAATCTCAGATATGGAGATTTTCTCACGATGTTTGCCTTCACTGTTAAAACGATCGATAATGAGGTATTTAATACGCACATTAGTTTAAAAGGTCAGATGTGCGTGCCGTGGGATCGAACTTGAAACCTCTGCATGGCAGTCTCTCTATTAGGCTATCTCTGATCTATTTTTATATATTTATAGTATGATCTATACTAACATTATAAGAAACAATATATGATTTTTTGTTTGTTTGTATTTATTTAACTAAGAAACTACTAAACCGATTTCTAAAAAATATTTTACCATTAGATAGCTATCTCATCACCTAGTAACATAAGCTATATTTTTTTTATAAAAAAATACTTTTACATCTAACCTAACCTATTTTTACGCGAGCCAAGCCGCGAGCATATCTTATAATATGAAGAATTAAGAAAGATGGACAAATAATTATATATCTTAATTTGTAGACTCTGAAGCTGGGAGTTGTTCTATGCTTCCGTATGACCTATACTACCGCCTAAACGATACTATCGCGCAAACGGTACTATCAACCGAATAATACTACCGCGTGTACGATATACTGCGAGGATGATACTACCGCGCGTATGATACTGCCGCGCGTATGACACTGACGCGCTTATGATACTACTGCGAGTATGATACTACTGCGCGTATGATACTACCGCGCGTATGATACTACCGCGCGTATGATACTACCGCACCTATGATACTACCGCGCGTATGATACTGCCGCGCGTATGATACTACCGCGCGTATGATACTGCCGCGCGAACCAAACTACCGCTTGAAAATACTACTACATTAACCAAACTATCACGTGATCAATACTACCTCTAGAACAATACGAACTCGCCTTAGCTCCTTAAGATAAATGCATCCAATACTATATATAGGTTTTCCTTTAACAAAGCTAAACCAAACCTTTTCCTCGGAAAGTAGGCCATCTTAAAATAGTGGTAATGGATTGGCGAAGTTACTTGTGCCGTCTTAAAGAGTACATTAGCTAATCAAATAAAGTGTTGATCTAGAATGCACTTTTATATACAAGCGGCTGTGACGGAAGTGAAGTGAATGAAACGTCTTACTTAGAGCAAGATATTGTTGAAAAGAAATGCTGGAAAATCTAAACGTAGGTTGGCGGTTGGTTTAATTATTATTACTTAGTAGATGATACGACAGACATAGTATTGTCTATATCGTAATAAAAATTAAATGGCAAAGAGTTTTGAGTATTCCTAACATTTTCTTGGACGGTTTCTAATTATTTTTTCGTATAGAAAATAGCTTTTATGGATCAGTTTAGTTGTTCCCAAGTGATGGGCCTTCCAATTACCAGTATTTAATTTTTACTAGGCGTAACACAAACATCCAAATATGACAATTAAAAATGTTTTTTTTATATGCACTCTTTCTTCTTGTAAATTCTAAAAACATAACATGTGTAGGTACTATTTGAATCAAATAATATGAATTCAAAATGAATCCATAAACGCAGATTTATGAAACAAAAAGAGAGAATCGTAGGGTTAACGAAATGTTTTTATCGTTTGTTAAAACGTTTAAATAGTAAATATATATTACTTTAATTGATGCAGGTTTGAGACTGCTTTTGTCGAGCTAAGCTTTTGTGCCAAATCATACTGATGAGACAACGTGTCTAAAAATGAGTCGCGACATCTAGCGGCATTCCAGGTGAACGATATGAATCTTAAAATAATTCTTCTTACCTTTCTTTCTTCTTCTAAAATGATTTAGGAGTTCCCTTCGTGTGTAAATTCACCTTTGTAATACCTGTGTACTTTTTGCAATTATATTTATCCCTCTGAGCCACCCCGTGACTATGGCTGCTGAAAAGTAGTAGAAACGTTGGGGAATTGTTTATAAACATAAGTAACAACAATTGTTAACGATGTAAACCGCGATAAACTCCGTTTTAAATAGTTTAATTTCAATGTATATCGTTCGAAAAATTTATTTAGATATTTGTTTTTAAATAATTTTTATCTATGTAGAGATATAGGTATATAGTTAAATGATTTGGCAATGGAATGAGCGAGATGGAAATTGCCACATCGACAAATGACAGAGAGAAAAAAACTATGAAGTAAAAACGGACACCTAAAGCTTGACTAAGAAAGTGTATTGTCAAGTAAAAGGCATTCTCTGAATAAATTGGTTACGTTCTGGCAAAGGTAAATGAATAAGAGTGAATGGAACAAAAGATATATGCCAGGATGGTAGTAAGTTGCAATCCGTAGTCCCTACCTACCGAATGTATATACTTAACCTACTTTCGACTAACTGTACATATGTAGTACTTATACACGTAGCAAGCATATTAAAGACCGCAAGACAGTCCATACCATGCCTGCAAAAGGTGATTTACAAAGAACAATATAGGTTAACGCATGCGACTCAATATGGCCGCCTTAAAACAAGTAATCGAGTGAAAGTCCTATTGACAATTTGAACTGGCGGATAGGTGATCGGCATCAAAGGACCTTGCGGAATAATCTTTCAATTAATTTACAATTCGCAGCCCACTCGATTCACTGAACGAACAGGTGGAGCCGTGGGCATGCGGAAAAATATCCAACAAATCCAACCCACTAAAGTATAACAACAACACTAAATACAGCGTACAATACCCGCTCGATATAAAGAGTTGTGTAAAACCACAGTTGTAGAGCAGCAGTGTATCCCAAACATTCGTTGTTGTCGCCTCGCCGCGTGTTAATCTCGGTGAATGGGGTTTGTTTACTCCAATGCGGAGTGGCCGTGAACCGGACGGGGTTACACTTTATTCCTATATTCGGATATTTCGCTTTGAAAGCGAGAGTGGCCTGGTTTTTGTTCGTGTTTGATTTATAGCTGTTATGTAAAGGTGGCATATTCGCGCGGTCATGCTGACGTGATGCGTCGACAGTTCGACACAAATGACGATATCGATTCGCTTCAATTTATGTGCTAGGATGGGCACGTCGTATCTTTTATCGTACTTATAGCGGTATAAGGTATGAAATAAACCACGTTCGCGGCTGTCGGGTTACCGGCAACTTCGCGATTGTTTATAGAGTTTGTCGCTAAGATCAGCGCAGAAACTTCTTACGATTAAATTCGTTTGGTTAATCATGACATTGTTAATCATTAGTCACCAAATAGGTAGGGTACACATGACATGAAAGAAATGAAAAAACAAAACAAAAAGGAAAAGATAAGAAAAGTAAAGGTGTGTACTTACAGGCGTCGTTGCCGCCCGCCCCCTGCCGCGTCCACGCCGTGACTCGCTCTTCACCGTCTGCAAGGTCCCGTCCGGAGCCAAAATAAGCTATAACAACACAGACACACCACAGACTTAACATAAAGCAAAAATAAAGTAAGTAAAACAAAGGAAACGTTAACACAAAATAAGGGAAAAATGAATAGAACAAACATGCAATGGAGTAGGTTAGATGGCGACAGATTAGTGTTTTTAGTATGAAAACATTGTTTTAATGAAGTTATATTCTGCGATATATACAATTATGAAATTTACTATTTTGGCATAATAATGCAATTTATTCACATCGATATTTATTTATTATTATTATTTCAGTTTTCAAGTTTAATGTGCCAGCGCCATCTATGTCTACTAAAAGAAACAAATTCCAACGTAAGGAACATCACGGTTACAAAGTCGAGTTTATGTGTAGTTTTGCTACTGCCCGTTAGATGGCGCTGTCACAAGTTTCTTAGTACGCAGTTTGTTAAAGATTTCGATATTATTAAATAGGTATTACCAGATAATTGATTATTAACTTGACTAATCATTTAGAATAATAATTAGTTAATATCAAGTTTATTTAATAGATATTGGCGTCGAACATACTACAATAATATATTTATTAGGCATATTGTATATTTTTAGTATAAGCCTAGGAGAATAAAAATGTGATTGTATAAATAAATTTCATAAACATAAGGTATTTAAATTTTCCAATTTATTATTACGGGCCAAATGACTCTAGAATAGTCTGAATACTTATGCATGACAGGTATGATGTAAAAGTTAGCCATGATTGAAATTCAATTAGAATTTAAAATTCAAATGCAAGTGAATTCCATAACATTAGTCGACTGAAAATTATTGATGACTTAGTCGAATGTCAAACACATGACAGCTGTCATTGCATACGGTCGGGAACCTAACGAGCTTTTTCGTTTTCTAGCTTCACTAATTAAATAGGTTACTTCAACTGAGGCCACACGAATAAATAAATATAGTTTCTGTTACTGAGCACATGGCAACGCGTCACACCTGGCGTTTTAGTTCGTTACTCCTGTTTTTGTGTTAGAACGCGCACGACATTTGTTCTATATTTGTCCCGCTCTAACACCGCTCTCTTTCTATCTTTATCTATTCTTATTCAAATCGCGGGATTTGTAATTATCCCTGTGAACAGGTTCTGGGCTTATTTTTCGTTGGGAAAGATTTTAATAAGATGAATAAACATTAGAACGGCCATTGTGAGAAACAGCTGCATTATTACTCGTAAGGACATTTATAACTAGTTTAGTTGAAAAAGTATACCTAGTTTTATTACTCAATATGAATGATTAATGCTAATTCTATTTGTATATTTAGTTCAATTAAACTTAAAGGATTGAAAGATCTTTCAGTTGAAGTGACCGTTAAATAACTGTCTAGTTCTAGAACATTTTATACAGGCTGTATTTACGGTCATACTTGTAACATTACGACTAATTTTAAAAGCTCATAATATAAACTCGCAGCTCATAGACTGCTTTAAATTCAAACAGTATAAAATTAACTGTACAAGTATTTGGAAGGGATTTATAATAGGGTTATGCGTACTAACGTCGTATGACACACTTTTAAATGCGGAAGCAAACAGTAAATAAAACTACCGTTATAATATTATAATTTCCTTATCAATTACCATCATCGTAGGTATGTCATACAGTATATTAATTAACCAAGTTTAAATTAGAATAAGCTACCAGCTTGCCGATATAATCAGTAGCACCCATCTGTCTACGGACTAGATCATTTCTATTCGTAAATTGATTATTTTATAATTTTCCAACACGTTACGCCTATCGCTTGTTCCTTTAATTGGTTAAGCATATTAATGTTTTATTAATTTTCAATTAGTATTATTGATCACGATATTGAAATATTAATTCATGACGTTTATTAAGAATATCGGATGTCTGTAGATATATGGAATATAATAGCTATTTTTCATGGTTTTACTTAGGTACTTTTGACAATGCTTCAAGTTACTCCGCTTCTGTAGGTCGTCCTATCTAAGTTAAGATAGCGTAATGATATAGCCAAAACCTTCGTTGATAAATGAGGTAGATAATGCAAATTCAAATTTACTATTCAGCTGATAGTTTCCGAGATCAGCGCATGCAAACTAACAAACGATTTGGCTGTTTAAAGTAGGTATAGATTTTCGTACCGCAACTAAGCTTGAATTCGAAATATTCAAGTCGCTCGAAAATTTGTTTAATGTTACTGACAGAAAACGTCATATTTTGTAGTGATTATGTTTGTGTCATTTGTAGTTAGACTTATTAATAAGTACGCGTCATAAAAAAATATTTGCATAAACTAATTAAGTATTAAATACATATCAACAGCTCTAGAAGTTGAACTTTAAAAACGCACATTTATACGTGTAGAACTAACGAAAATGCGAGAGTAAATCCGTCTTAAGCGCACGCTCCGCTCGTCACTAAGACGCAGGTACTTTCGCACCGTAAATAAACAAATTACTTACTCTCGGAAGATCATACAGTAGTACGGGACTACGGGTAATAACGTGGGTGCGTCTCGGACGAGTATTGAGGCAGGTCATGTCCAACACGCAATGCTTGATTGCCCCATTGACGACTCATGTTTGAGAATTTCTGAACGTGAAGGATTCCGATGTCACATGTGTGGCCTTGCGGTTTGGCTTAGTGCTAATATAAAATTACAAACACATGCTTACGACAACGAGTTGATCGTACCAGCGTGTTATAATTTATTAAAGTAATAATAATATTACTTTTAATAATATAATGATGCTTTTCAATTATTTTTAATCGACACGTGCTTTGTACCTACTGGTCAGAAATTGGTTCGGAAATGAAACTAATTTAAACAGTTACAGTAAAAGCAAAATAATGTAATCTAATTATATCTGATGTAAAATGTTAAATAATATAATTCATCAAGACAAGCGTCCATTGAAATTGTACCGACATGATGGATGGAAATGGCAGTTATTTAAAATCGGTTAAAAGGCAGGTGCACCGCATCGCCGAAGATAATAAAGGTAGAAGATAATCTCGAACGTTAATCTGTACAGTAAAAATAACGAGGTTAATTGGAATATGTTTTGTTTCGTTTGGTATGTCCGTTTTTTGCAGACCGTTAGTAAATTACAATGGGCTCGTGTTTAGTGGCGCTACTTCACGACAGATGGCTTGCTAACTAATTTGCGGAACTACGCTATCGTAAACGCTGTTTTATTTTACGTGAAGTTTTTATTAAGAGCATATTGAACATTTTTATTCTCATATATTACTAGTAAATATACATGCAATTCTTGAGTATATTAAGAATATACATGCACATCTATAACTATAAAGGCGGTACTATAAAAATGTTTGAGAGAGCTTGCAGCTTGAAAATTCAAGGTAAAGTAATATAAGTCGACAGAAAACGAGCCTAAGTGAATCTGAAATTGCCGATATTCGCCTCAAAGTGGCGATTCGGCGTGTCTGCTGCGATTCAGCGGTTTTATTTGAATCAGAATGCGATTTGACGCGACAATATCGACTGCGTACAGTTGGCATTCTGTACCTCTTTGCACGCAAATAGTTTCTGAATAAAGATTGCTTTTTAAATTTCTGTATTGAAATACAATTGGATTCCCCTTTAAACGTTTTATGTCTAATTTTGAAATAGTTTATACATTTTATTATTGACTAATATTATTTAATTCCTTTGATACAACAAGTTTTAAACCAATTACTGGTCTATAGAAAACTTTTGGACTTTCTTTAGTTACATTTTACTTTAGTTAATTACATGTTTACCCAAATTAACAAGTTTATTAATAATTCATTCTTAACTATTATATTATCTTAGAAGTTTACGCGAGCTTTCAGCTTTTCCTTTCAGAGTATTCTTTCGAAAATCTTGTAGAGAACAATAGGGACAGTCAGCAAGTTTATCTAGTAGGTATAGCAATTACATTGTGTAGGAAAGTTCACCAATAAATTATATTGTTAACGTCTCGACGTCTGCAAACTAATTTTACACTCGAGTACATTTAATCAACGCGAGATATCAAAACTAGACATTGTTTTGTCCCACGGTCAAACTCAGTACACTCTTGAAATATTACATGCTTGCACTGAATCATCTGTTTTACTAAATTATTAAATATATTTTCATATTATATGTACGTTTGTCACTACTAAGGATAGTTAAAGAAATGTCTAATTACACTTGCATTAAAACAACAGACAAAATCACTTAGATTCGGAAACAGAAGCTCTCCTAAATGTATCTCTCTTTTTTGGACTATAACAATATCTGGAACATTGTCAATAAATCATCTATCATTGCTGTATCTAAATTATAAACAACCCTCCAAATAAGTATAATAACTTCAAACCCTATACGTAATATACCTACAGTCTATTCATTAATATAATTTCAACTTCCCCTAATCTTTTAGTATTAGTCTAAACAAAGCACATTATTACACCTCATTGTAACCGTTCACAGCTAGTCATTTAGCATCCAAACCGTTTTATTCAATCACTAAAAGTACAAAGTAACAGGTTTCAGTTAGCCACCTGAGGGTCGGAAGGGTCAGCTTGCAAATTGGTCAGAAAACACTCACTCTAACCCGTAGGTGCTTGGTTAAAGGCATTAAAAGCTTAATAATAGCAGTATTTGAGTGTGCACTACATAGATGGAGATAATTGAATCGTCTGCTACAAACGTATGGGCTAAGCCGTCGGTCGGATTAATTGAGTTCAGTCATTTATTGAATCTGATTTCTGATATTAATGGAGCCAGTTAAGTGTGCAGCTTAGAAATACTTTTAGATGTTGTTGGAGGATTTTGTTTGTAATTTAATATGATCAGAGCTCGTATTATATTTCATTGTTTCATAAATACATTTATTTCAGATTATTTTTTCGAGTAGATTTCATATTTATTTAGTTAAAACATTTAATTATATGTATGTACTGTATTCGACTTTGGTCAGCGTGGTGTATCTAAATTACGATTTGAGTTACATGTAGCGATTTCTGTCCAGAACTATAATATTATATTAGTTTTTGAAGATAGTTGTAATGCGAAAGAAATAAGTTGTTTGCGTTTCTTCAGCTATGTTTTATGAAGAACAGCCTCAGTGGCGTTGCGGTAGAGAATGCGACTACTTTTTATGAGGCCTCGTTTTCGAATCCCGGGTCGGGCTAGAGAAGAGATTTTGGAGTGTTCCTGACAAAAAATTCTCAGTATTCTCTTCAGCCCGGTGTTAGGAAATTGGCGGTGTTACACACCCCTGTGCCTCAAAAACACGTAAAGCTATTGGTTCTGTGCCTGATCTGTCACTGGTCGTGTCGTGTCATGCTAATGGATTATGAGAGTGAGGGAACAGAGAGTGCACATGTGTTTGCGCACATACTAGTGCACTACAATATCCCTTGCGCAGATGGCCGCTAAGATTTGTTGCCGTGATGGAAATTAAAAAAAGCTCTTGATCTTAATAATATTAATATGCATTTACTTTATATCCTGCGTATCTCTTATTTCTTTCTCTTTCATCATGGACGCTCTTTAGTGTAAGTATAACACGTTGTAGCTATTGTTGCATTACATTACATAGCATCTTTCCGACACGTGTCTTTTTGCAACCCAATCTATTACAATCCTAAAGGCCCATACACGTGTAACGTTTTACACTAGTTACACATGTCGTTGTGTAAACAGCAAAGCGACGAAGTCGTTGTACACAGCTCGTCCGACAATTCAATCAGGCTCCAATCAAAATCGACTCGCCCGACGCGACAACGGTTTAAGCAGCTACACATACCAGAATTGGGGCGACAAGTGACATAGTCACACTTTGGAATTACTTGAGAAGAATATCGACACTTGCTGTGATTACACTGCCTTTTATGCTGCTAAGATGGCAGACAGTTCCTAAAGTTCCACCAGTATATCTTAAAGCAACATTATTGCACGGTCGAACACGAGACAGCGCTTTACTGAGTGTATAGATTTGTCTCTTTCGCCCGCATGCTTTAATAATGCTTTAAGAGATGTTGGTATGATTCTTGATGATAAAAGATTATTCTGGCGCGTGGATTAGGAATATGAAAGTTACGTGCACGTTACATAGGAATTTTAGAATAAAAATATTAGGTATTACTTACTAGCTGCTACTTACACGTGGTATATAAAAATTACATGTTTTCAAAGATAAACAAACTCATAACATAATGCCTAATTGGTTTATTAATGTATTATGTTTTTGACATATAATGTCGAAGTATAAAATTGTATATTTTACTGACCGGTCCTTCAGCTGCCTCTTAAAAACTCACGTCGCTATTGTGTTCATTTTTAATGTTAAAACATAAATTCATTAACAAATAGCTTAGTACGTTAACAAAAACTTGGAATTATCTACCTACGTTTTTACATTGTTTTAAGCTTGGTTTCAAGACATTAGGAATTAAACAAAATTAAGTAACTGTTGGATATATTTTAATATATACATATTATGTATGTAATAATGTTGAATAGACATAGGTATAATAACGTAATCGAAAAGCGCCGTCCGGAAGGCAAGATTAACTAGGGCCAGGGTAATTGATTGATGATGTTATTAAGCCGCATTGATATAAATAACTGTATAGCGCTCATTTTAACATAAACAAAGATTTTTGTATCTCTTGTCGTTCCATAGCTAGTGTGCGCACCTCTTAAAGCTCAACACAGACCACGATTGGCTATTGTTTAATGCCGCCGAGGACACGGCCGGGTTTTTTTATCCTGTCGACGACGGAAGCTCAATTCAGTGCAATCACAGCGCGGTGACGCGGTACGCATTATAGTTGTCGGTACGCGCAGACAGTAGCGCTTTTGGCGGCAAGTAGCGGAACTAACTAATATTTTTTTATATTTGCTTGCGGCCATATTGGAAATACTTTAAATGTAGAACGTAGTAGGTATAATAGTTTCGTAACACTACTTATATTCTTTCATTGGTTATTACATGTTAAATTATTTATGTATTATAATATTTTGTAATAAAGATACTTTATTTTTAATTTAGAACTAATTCATGTAATAAGGTCGGTAAAATTCCCGTCCTACATAAGAGGCGAACGAATCTGTGCATAGCGTGTAGTTTAATTTAACAAATTGAACCGCCATCCGCCGGGCAAGTGGCGGATATGTCATGATGCCGCTCTCATGACGCACGTCAACCACTGACAACGTGTCGAAAGGAAAAATGTACTTTTACCGAATAACTTACTTCCTTCATATTTTAATATTCGTTGACGTTCGAACGTTTGTATTTTTATTGCGGCGTGTTTTTTCAATAGCTTACTAGCCTGGAAATCGCAAGTGCCGAAAAGAGGCAAAAATAGAACATCTTTCAATTAGGTATATTTGAAATTAATTTAGAAAATAAAAGTCGAATTTAGTAAAAATATTAATATAATATTGTCTTCTGTTTACGCGTATGTCATTGTAATTAAACTACTATATACAGATTTCAACAGTTTGTAAATTATGTAATAAAGTGTAAAATAAACAACGCGAATAAATCCGTATACTTATAGTAGTTTAATTTCAAAAAATATTAATTTCAAATAAATTCCAAAATGCAATGTTTATTTAAAAAAACAGGCCAATTCTTTTTTTATCAAAACACAACGTTTCATCTCGAAACAAAGAACTCAAACATCCGAATGATTTAAATTTGGAATTGGTGTAAAGCTCGCATTGATTGGCGGGTGAGTCAGTATGATGCATTGTCCCATGGCTGACTCATTTACAATATAATGTTGGCAACACCGTTGTCGAACAATAAAATTATCGACATTATGCTAATTTGAAAAGCTAACCTCAAAATACAGAGAAAAAGGTGTGAACTTACAGATTACGGGTAGGGCTTTTATGATTGCTTCGTTAGATTAAAAATAATACTTGATTTATCTATGTTAGAAGAAGTTTGTACTCAAAACTCAATATCTTTATTGCACATGTATATGTTCTATATTAGTATTATTATTATAGTTTACTTAAACTGAGTCGCAGCGGCACACCGGTGGCCAGAAACAATACACTTTTAATTAGTTAGTATTCTAATACTTAACAGATTAATTAGAATACTACTTTAAGTTTCTACGTGAGAGTCTTTTTACGTGAGAATTCGCTATGAATTTTACAATTGCTTGGACAGTCTACAAGCCGACATATCTTTTACCACTTTTTTCCTTGTATAATGTTCCATATATCACTTTGCTTTGCATTGATTCCTTTATATTACATTGACTGCCGTCTCAAATTCCATAAATAATTTATGAGTAATAATAATAATAATATCAGCCCTGTATTAAACTGTCCCACTGCTGGGCACGGGCCTCTTCTCAGTGTGATAAGATTTAGGCCATAGTTCACCACGCTGGCCCAGTGCAAGTTGGTAGACTTCACGTATCTTCAAGAACATTATGGAGAACTCTCAGACATGCAGGTTTCCTCACGATGTTTTCCTTCACCGTTAAATCAAGTGATAATTAACTATTTAATATGCATATCATTTCGAAAATTCAGAGATGCGCGCCTTGGGTTCGAACTTGAGACCTCTGCGTGGCAGTCCAACGGTTTCCCACTAGGCTATCGCTGCTTAATTAAAATGCTAAATTTATGAGTAATTATGAAAATCGGTTTAATTGATATTCACCGAAACATCTATTTCTTATTTCTATACTCTGATTAGACAACTGTCTAGACTCTAGAGTAATCAAGACAGACTCGTGGTAAAAGCTTGCGATTATATTTGTGGCCGATGGTCCTCGGTTCAATACCCAGATCTCACGAAAAACAAACTGATGGCAATGTGTCTAATAGATGGAAAGACTTGTCCCATATTTATGGACCTAAAGCAGGCCAGGCGTAGGTAATACAGGCCCAGGCAATTAAGTCCAAGTAGGCGCAGTTCCAAAGTGCCTGGTTAAAATTATTCTTCAGATGACTACCATTTTGTTTAGAATTTTACCAGCAGTCTACTTAACCTTTCCAGCTAAGCTCAATGCTTGTGTTAAAACTAGATGTACGTAGGTAATGCAATAGGAAAAATATTGTATCTAGGATATCGTTTTGCTCGCGTTAATCTACATTTTGCAAATAAAATTCTTTACTACGGGAAGAACCCTTTTTCTGGATGAAAGTTACCATATGTCTTTTTCTATATCCCTGACACCTTGTATGCGCTATTTCTATAATGATCGGTCGAGTAGATAAGGCGTGAAATAGTAACAAATAAACAAACACATATTCGGATAGTTAGAATAGTGCAAGGAAGTGTGCGACTGTAAAACTTATTAAGAGTTTCAATTTGTGGTATGACCAACGACGCTTGTTTAAATCTGTGATATAGTCGGGCTGTATTATTAATTAAGAAATCCTCAGTAGGAGCAGTGTCTTCAAACCTGCCCGGTAGAAGGCATTAGATTCGATTCCTCTCACGGGAGACTTAAAATACAGCTGGTGACCCCTTTAGCCTTTTGAACGCCAATGTCGGCTATATTTGACATGCGCAAGCGTGCCCTGTTCGCCAACGTCGTCTATACTCGACAAAAAAGAGGGCATAGAAAAATACAAAATAAACATATTAAATCATTACTTTTCTGTGTTTTATTGATACCACTTAAAAATGAAATCCCCAATTATTACTTAATTGTACACAGCAAATAAAATTGCATATATACCTAATATATCGATTTTCGGGCTTGGCGTACAGGACATGGTGGTGCCGTTATGGCGTGGTGTTCAAAAGGTTAGTGTGTACAAAAGTCTGTGTTTTGTGTCTCGTAAGTAGAAAAGACGATGTAGCAAAATTGAGATCAGAGTGTTTAGTACCAAGATCGTCTGTTTTATCTCTTTTAAATTTCCTAAATTTACACATACAAAGGTCATATACCCACGTTAGAATGTATGTTTGTAAACAAACCATATCCAAGGATATAAGTTCAAGGTCCGCCTGACCTCGGTCACGGGTGCGGGGTACTTTACCCCAGCCGGGTACTCGCACTTTATACCCGGGTAAAGATCCAACCGTTTTCCTTATACGACCTCTCCGTTTTACGAGGCCGGTTTAAAAATAGAGTGTGAAATTTGTTGTGAATGGCATTTATAAAAAGATTTCTCGTTTTTGTTGGATTTTTTTTGCTAACACTGACTTGAGTGCACAGATGATGTAGTGGTTTAAGTGGTCGCTTCTGCGCCGAGTGTAGTGGGTTCGAATCCCACACGTGACAAAAAATTGTGTGGTCCACAAATGGTTGTTCAGAGTCTGAGTGTTCTTTGTGTCCGTTGTTGAATGTTTGTAATGTCCTCCGCGACACAGGAATTATTCGTAGCGCGGGAGTTGTTATTAAAAAATATTTGTGGAATTACTTAAAGGCCCACTGTAGGGTAATGTCATTCTTCTATGCGTACTGTTCGCAGACTTCACATATCTTTAATCACGTTGTAAATAACTCTTAGACATGATACACTATTGTTACATTATTTAAAAAAACAAAAGTGCGTACTGTGGCTTCTAACTCAAGGGCTCTTCGTGTTAATGTGACAGTCTTCTTAATAGGTCATTGCTGCTCTATCCTGTCATAGTTAATACTATCGTAAGCTAACGTAAGCGTTTCTAGCCCAAGTATAAAGTAGGTACGATACTCCTGCGAGTAAATCAGCTTTCGTCATCAAGGAGTTGCCATCTCAATCTTTACTGTGACGTCAGATAGCTATTTTAGTGGTTGTTATGGTATCGTTATATACTAATAAAATAATTATAGTGAGTTAAAACTCCTATTTGTCGTTTTTTAATCAGTTCTGGCTACTGGATTTATGGTTATGGTAAATAAGGTACGAACAGTAATTATGGTCTTACCGATTTTTAGGGCCTCGTGCTTCTATTAAGAAACCCTAACAGAGAAATTCATTAGCATTTTTCTGATTTTGGGAACTAAACCCAGGGCCTCACATCAGCGGTACACGTAAATACAGTTTTATGCCTAGGTAGTTAACCTTATTTTGCATTTAAGAATAGTTCTTAGGGTTAATAGCAATAAACTGCTGCAGTTTTTAAAACAATACATACATACATACATAGATTCACGCCTGTTTCCCAGAGGGGTAGGCAGAGACTACGGATTTACATTTGCTACGATACTGACACACTTCTCTGGCCTCATTCACTTTCATCACATTCCTCATACACGCCCGTCGGTTCAAGGTGCTCTTAACCTGGCCTTTGTCCAGAACGCCTCCGATCTGATCAAGAAACGTTTGCCTAGGTCTTCCTCTTGCGACTGTTCCATTCACACTAGCCTTATAAACTTTCTTAGTCAGTCTTTTTTTAAAACAAGTAAAATAAATTTAATCTTTCAAAATCTCTGCTAAAAGTTTCACTTGGTTTAGTTTGTCCATTCATTATAAATAATTTAAATTTCATTAAAAATAATATTATCATATAAAATACACGAAAAAAAAACATCTGTTCCCTTCTAAATATCATGTCCATGGGTCGGTATTAGAAGAAGTGTCTGAAATAAGAGATCTCGGTGTTACCCTTGACAAAAAATTGAATTTTACGGCACATATAGACGGGGTTGCTAAGAAAGCGGCTAAAATGCTCGGATTTGTTAAAAGGAACACCAACAGCTTTCGTCTAAGACAAACGAAGACACTTCTCTACAACGCCTTAGTGCGAAGCAAACTCGAGTATGCATGTGTAGTCTGGAATCCATCGTACGCTAAGCAGTCACAAAGAATAGAAGGTATCCACAGAGCATTTACGAGACACTTAGCATACACGTCGTCGGGCATATCGCATAGAGCTCCCTACACAGAGAGGCTAAAATTTTTGGGAATGAGCAGCCTTCATCATCGACGTAAGATCCACGATCTTTTATTCTTACACAAAATTGCAAACGGCGCTATAGACTGCAGTCAACTAGTAAGCAATATTAAATTAACGGTACCAAGCAGAATTCCGCGACACCCTCTTACCAGAACATTTCATATTCCGTCTTGCAGGACAAACATTGGCCAACACTCACCACTAGTGCGTATTTGTCTCGAATACAATGCTTTGTGCGGACGCTCAGATGATCTTGATATATTTCACGACTCATACAAACAATTCAAGCGTAAGATAGTCCAGGGGATGCTTTGACAGATCTCTTCTTTGCTATGTTTAATGTCTAATTTGTTGTTAATTTTGCGTAAAGTGTATTTTATTATAGCATTTTTATATGTTAAGTAAGTTTTAATTGTTTGTTTATACATAATACTTTCTAAAAATGTTGTGTACGTCTATAATTGATATGCATATAAGATCATATTTACAGTGCCTTAATCTTAACATATTTATGTATGTATATTGTTGATGTACCTTTAAGTAAATAAATAAATAAATAAATAAATAAATAAGTACCTATATCAGACACAACCATCTTTGTTAATATAAAATACATTTCACAAAATGACGTCTCAATACTCCTTTGTCAGCTATACAATGGCGGTGCTTCGGATAAGTTTCTATTCGACACTCATTACTTTGCCAGTTTCGAAACTTAATGGAAAGTCTTAATTAATTTCTACTATATTGCTACAGATTATTAGTAGATGTTAGTTTGGCTAATTGGCTGTATACAGACGTCTTAATCCTTGAAGGGGTTGGGAAAGGTATATAACACTGACTATACCAGAAACTATAGCCGGGGAAATCCCCGGTTATAGTTTTTGGTATAGTCAGAATCATTAGTCGATACACATTTTCGAGATTTCGATTTGCTCTATCTACCAAAATTAATTTTATTTTAAATTTTGGACAAATATACAATTGTATATTACTAATATATATGTACAATGCTGCTTATCAACTAATTTTAAAAAGTACAATCCGCCACATTTTCCATAGTATACAAACAAAGTTAGATATTACAACAAACGTTAGAGTTTTTGTCAGTTATTGTAAGAAGATAGTAGACTTCATTACAGTTCAAAAACCAAGAATAATTAAGTTAAGAAGATAGAGACGTTATTTATATATAAAGTACTTTAAGTTTGTTCATAGTTCAGCTACTTATTTCAGCTGGCAAGCATGGCGCATGTCATCTAGAATATTGCCAGATTACGTAATACTAAGATTTTTTTCACAGAAACACTCAATAACATTTTGCTTGAGTGGGACGTCAAATCCGGTACGCCACGATCGTACACTAACTCAAGCCACCAGTCCAACGAAGAGACACAAAATAGTTTAACCGCAAATATATCTGCGAGCAACTCTCAGCATATTGCGAGTGAATATCAACACAGATTAAAGTTAAAATTTAATATTAAACTTTGACAATGGGTTCTATAGTTATTATGTAACTAACAACAATGGTAGTTCGCCGAATTCGGGATTAGCGACGTAAATTAACTGTCATAACTATACTTAGTTCGAAAGATAATTGTACAACTTGTTGGTTTATTATTTAACATTTTATATTTAGCAAGTTTAATTAAAACTGTGGTGGGGTTAATATTGCTGGCTGAATAAGTTTACTTTTAAAAAGGTGATTGTTTTGTTTTTTTATTATTTTGACTTTCGAATGTTAGGCGGTAGTCAGTTGTTTTTGTGTTTAATGTTATTTGAGTTGGTGTCTGACTTGCATAGTCTCTGTCAGTCTGACACAGATATCCAGAGGGAGGCCAGAGGTTTTATACACCCATACTTGTCTTTATTGATGGTTAAATTGTATTTGAGGGTTTCACTTTGGCTCTTTAGTTAACTGATCCCGCTTGAACTGGACCCGCGGATCAGTATACCTAACGAATGTTTTGAATCGGGTAACTGATCCCATTGATACATTTTATGATTAATACAGACACGAAAAAAAGTGTTACGACTGTGATTTTTATGGGATTAAATATAATGACCATCAAAAATACTAATTGCACAGCAAATATTGCACAGCATAACGAGCATCTATATGCCTCAAATCACTGCATTCCGTCTCGGAAGGGTTAGCTTATGTTAGGTTCCTTCTTAAACACACCCAAAAATAGGAGCCCCGCAAAGCGGGACTCCGTCGACTTAGTTTGATATTTTTAAATATATTTTGCTGTGCAATTAGTATTTTTGGTGAGCCTATTTTTGCTGTGCAATTAGTATTTTTTTGCTGTACAGTTAAATACTACCCATTTTTTAATATATTAGTATAACCAAGCGATGGTGTGTCATTTCTTTCCCCAAACACTTTTGTTCACGTGTGTACATATTTATATAGCATAAATATAAATAATATTATTCTTTTTGAAGTGAGATCAGTTGACAAAGCAAAAATATTAAAATTAATTATTAAGTCAACTCATCCCGCGGGTTCAGTGTAGAGCGGGAGCAGTTAACTAAAGAGCCTCACTTTAGAGTGTACTTTAAGTCAATTAAATAAATGTTTAGCGTCTTAATATCTAATAAATGCTTGAAATGAAAAAGCTTTGCAGCATACTTGGATATACCTATGTTGTGCTTCGCCATATATTACTCTTTCGCAATCTATTGTAGCGGTATAGATTCACATACTTATTATGTATACTAAAGATATAGGCGTCATAAATATACTAGAAATAGTTAAATAAAATATACGACACGTAGTATGGCTAAGTAGTCCGTTTAAAAAATTATATTCCTGTCTATTATTGACAGAGCCTAAGAGAGTGCAATAAGATTTAAAAAAAATACAAGCCTGCTTTGGTTTTTTCCTTGCAGAATATAAAAATATTTAGTAATTCGAATAATAGGCACATTTACACTGTAGTTTTATAGCATACCATTAGGAATTCCTTTATGAAATTAAATTGAATAATAACTACAAAATTATGACTACTATAATCTTTCAGGGTGAAATGACCAACACTCAGACAATATGATATCAACACTGGAATCGTAAAATTTACGACACGTCCATGATGTGGGTAGTATGAAAATAAAAATGTTTTCAAATATTAAATCATCTGACACTATTGAAATCAATTATATTAGAGTAAAAGAGCACTAAAAGTTTATTGTCAACTTCACTTTGCCGATTAAATATTTTAATACCTAATGATAATATATAAAAAAATAATACTTTGTAAATTGTCAAGGAAGGAATAAAAACATGTTCAATAGAAAACTGACGACATTCCACTATTTAAATGCACCACAAGTTGTGCAGGGTAGCAATAAAGGATGAATGAATGCGCCATAACAGTAAACCTTTATGATATACAGTTTGATATCCCAAATGCACACCGCAAGCCCTTCTCTGATTAAAAACGGCGTCGACATTGAAAAACGCCGAATATTTACACAGAGCGTGATAAAACCGCTCGCTTTTCTCTATTAAAACGTGAAAAAGTGTGAATAGTTAAAAGCACTCCGTGGGAAATGAAAACTGGTGAGATCCTTTAAAGTTAACAATATAGGATAGCTTCGGGAAATGTACTGAAAAATTGTTTTTTATGTTTAACTTTAAGAACTTTGCTTTTAACATGTTTTTGGTCTTATTACAATAGTTTTATATTTCGTATGCAAATATAATGTGCTTAGTTGTTGACGTACGTTTAAGATGATGATAATGATAGCTGTGTTACAAAATAAACATTAATTATTTAGGTTTGCGACCACGGCTAGTGCTAATTCATCGAATATTCGACCAGTCACAAGCACGAACTATTAATATAGATCATAATGATCAATACTAACCTCCGAAAAATTCCGTAAATTAAATATTAGTTCAAAGATTTTATTCACATAGAACGTTCCGTAAATGGAAAATAAAAAAGAAACAATTGGTTTTTCGCGATTTTAATATTCGAAAGTCTACACGCGCTCTCGCAAAATACATTAGCCCAATATAACTTGCGAGAATTACGTGTCACATAAAAAATAGAGGAGAGGGAGTATGTTCAAATTTCTATTTTCTCGTGCGAATAAAATCCTAGCATCCAAGTGATTTCCTGCGTCGTAGATTGACAACGGGCGCGGGCGGGGTGTCGTCGGCAGTCAGGCGAGACGACGCCCGTGGTGCCGACAATTTGTACTTTCACCCTATCTATTACGTACTATGTCTTCGATTAGGTTAAGAATTCTTAAGGGTGATTTTTGATTTCCGGATTGATAAATGTTTGCCAGAAAATGTATGTGTACATCGTCGATAACTTTATTCTAATGTGATTTATATTGCTTTTGTATTTGATGGCGCTTTATTGCATGGTGTTTTGGCATTTTTAGGGTTACTTGCTTAGAATGAATATATCACTTTAAATATAGAGGTTAACCAGTTATCAGGCAGTAAGAAAATAATATTTTTATGTCAGGGTTGCCTACAGCGTGAAAATGGCGAATATATTTGTGTTTTTTGTTAAAATTCACTTCTTTACCCTTTCAATTGGTTGCCATTTCAACAATTTTTTTTTTTGGGCTATTCTTTTACCATCGTACTTGCGAATACTTGTATTATTTAATTTAACTACATTTTTAGGCGCCATTAACGTAAAACAATACCAAAATTAACATATTAATCAATTTCTTAAAATTAATCTTTCCGTACGTCTAGGTTTAAACACTGATTGTGAAAAAAAAATTATGGCATCCCTGACATAAAAATATTATTTTCTTACTGCCTGATAACTGGTTAACCTCCAGCTAACGGGTTATCCATTATTAACGACAGACCCTGTATAGTATTTAAGAAACCAAGTCGTTAACACTTGGAGCTGTCTTACTAGATGGATCGTAACTAAAATAATAAATATTTGTGATATCTTTTTGTGGTCAGTAAAAGTTACAAAACTTCAGAGCGCCGTGTCAAGAGTCATATTTAGTAGGACTAGTGGTCTTTGTCTCCTGCGTGCTGACTGATCTACTTGCAAATTCTACAAAGTATTCTAACAGTAGGTACTCATGTTACAAGCCCCTCAAGACTGTTATAGGCGCTGAGATTAGTCATATGTCACTAGTATAGCTTGGTACCGAAATAGAGTTAGAGACATTACAAAAAGTCTGCTGTTTCCTGACATTTAACTCACTAGAGAACAAACAAAATCTAAAGCCCGATCGATTTCCTGACATTTGATTTCTTCACTAAAAAACGAACTCTAAAGCATCATCCAAAACGGGCGATATCAATTCATAAACAATACACTCTCGTATAAATCTGTTGTGAGATCATTTGCATGCCCGGCTGTATGTTGAACCTGACCTCGGCCGGATTACCGCTCCCGACGCGACGAGTTCCCAGTAATCCCTCTCAGACACTCCGTATGAAGTATGAGGTGCAAAATATGTGATTTTTGCATGAGACTTTTGATCTTACTGTCATTTTTGTCGTGTGATGGTTAAGGAAAGTACATGCATACAATCACTACTGTTAAACAGAGATGACGGGTTACTAATAACTTTGATCCTGGTATATCTCTACTAGTTTATTGAATCTATGTACGTTCGGTTTAGGATAATCTTAATCTGACTTTTCTCTAGAAAATCTCTGTCTTAGCTAGAGAACGTTCGCTTAAATATTTCCTTTCCAAATGTTCCATTGACATCTTCTGTATATACTTTGACCTATTAATTATTTAAAGAAAGTGGCATAACATCCTCACAAAGGAGTAAAATATTTGTTGCAGAATAACACTAGTGCTTAAGTTACTGAAGCAACAAGATAGTTAATTTATTTAAAAAGTTATATCTCATCTGGCGACGGCATGAGTCGGCAAAGGCACAAACTCTTACCTGCGAGCCTCGGAGGCATGTCTTGCCAATTAAACAGCTTCATTCACTGTTTAGAACATTATAAAGAACTCTTCAGCATGCAAACAGGTAGACTACCCGTTTACTTTGTTACGCTTGCACGCTTTAACTACATACACGTTGTCAGAGGTACAGAAAAGAATATACCTTTGATCCAGAAAAGGTACTGATGGATAGAAAATTTACATAACCTAAATGTACGCTAGCGAGCCCCGGAAAATATCTAATTTATATAAATCAGGTTTTGCGTTAGGATTGCATGTTGTCGTCTACCAAATTAATAATAATAATTTATTAATTTCCCATAACAGTTAACAATTCTTACATGATATAAATAACCATTTGTAGACATAGTTGAAAATCTCTAAATTGCCAAAAAACCTCTCGCAATAGCTTGCCCCGTGGAAAGCTTTATGTACGACTTACTAGAATGTGTGATTGTTCACTACTCTAATTCGAACCACAAATATTATTTCTACAAAAATGATTTAATATTTTTAGACTCATCTGTAAAAGCTCGTAATTCTCAGTGTAGACTCATATAGCAAGTGAATCGCTGTAAAAAGGAGTATCTACAAAAAGTCCTCTATAAGGAATATAAACAAATACTTTGGTATGCATCGAGGTTCGGTAATCTTGAACCTGACCTCCGAGAATTCAGCTTACGGCGCACCCCGGGCCCTTAATCCCGGATCCCAGACGATCGCACAGACGGACGCACCCCATCTTGTATACAAAATATGCCATCAATGTTTATCTCAAATATTGTTAACATTAACCTGAGACGGATTTCAGGGTGCATTAGCTCTGCTACGTATTGCGTACATTTAATGATAATACTAGTTTGTCGCTGCGGCTTCGCTCGCGTTTATGTAAATCTATGTTAAGGTAGCCAATACGTTATTCTGATGTATAAACAATAACACTGTAAAGTTTCATCAAAATCCGTTCAGTAGTTTTTGCGTGAAAAAATAACAAACATCCATCCTCACAAAATTTCACGTTTATAATATTACTAGGTTAATTATACCATTAAAAATAATCTTCATTCAATGCTGTTAATTTTGTTTATAGATTTTTATATACTTCATTGTAATTGGTTTTCTTGTAATATCTACCCTACAGCAATAATATAAGGTCATAAAAAAGTGTTTTTTATAGTTTTAATGTGTATATAGGGAAGCGATAGGATGTGGTTTATGTTTTGATATAAAGGTGCTTAAATGTTTATCATTATGTGTTAAGTTATCAATTAGTTTGGCCGATTAACTGCCTTGACAAGAAAACAGTTATCTTTAGTTTAGACCTCGTCTTTGATAAGGTATAATTATAATTTATTGAAAATTTTATACTTAAAATATTTTGATTATCTATTAACAAAGAACGAGGAAAGCTGTAGGAAGGTAAATGAAAATAATAAAGTAATAAATAAACTATAGCAGAGCTTTTCATTTAGGTACCTCACAATCTAGCTCACAAATCTTAAACGTTAGTACGATTGCCTGATTCGATTTAGTTCTGAAGTACCATTCTCAACCCTAAAAAGGGAGCTGGCTATTCCAGCCCCTGATGTGTCATTTTTACATCTTCATTTCCTAAGTAACAAAAGTAATAAACATTTGCACAACATGTTGTCGTCCATATATCTCGGACTTGACCTCTGGGACGAGATTGAGAGACCCCCGAGAGGATCCCTAACCTAATCTGTACCCTTACACGAATGAGAAATACACGTGACAAGATTCTTTGTTTACATTATTTCTTATTTAAGAAAAAAATAATAAATTATTTAATAATTATTTTTTTCCGAAACACGTTTTGTTAAAAGTTGATGTTATTTTAGCGTTATGCCGAAGTTAATATATTTTAGTACTATTTATTTTCAAAAATGGTTAAAAAGTTAGGATTTTTGATACGTGGTTCGAAGATTTTAAAGAGTTTATAAATGCTAAACATTTTATGATGATCATCAGTTTAAAACTAGTCACGTATTGCTAAATACTAAGTAGAGTTTAATCCTTCTATTTTAATATATATCGCTAGGTATTGTTTGTCAAATGTTCCTGCAAAGACTTTCTGTCCAAACAGTATTAATAATTTTGATCGCAGCAGGAAGCAAAATCTTTTAAATAAATATTTGCTTTGAGGATTGAACCCTCGATCATTTTCAGGCGATCCTCTAGTTATTAAATCATGACGCCGTTTCCTCCAATCGAGAGCTATCAATGCTCAAGTTGCTCACAGCATCGTAAACCGTACCCTAAAAATAAATGGTCATTATTCTGATACACTTGTTGCCTGCTGAATTGTGTCGTCAACATCCGAATGCTAGGGTTGTCAGAGGTCTGGGTGAGAGTACGTGTGGGTCTTCAGGTCAAATTCCAAAAGGGTACAGGGGCGATACGAATAAACTACGTTTGTTTATAGCTTATTATGTACTGGTGTAGTTTTAATAGAAATACAACATTCCAATTGAAAGTTGTTGACGTGATTACAAGAATTAGAGATTAGTAGAAGAAGCATTTAAAAAGAATACATGTTATATCCTTGTCTGTCGCATTAAATGTACATATGTATATGGTTTATTGCCGAATAAACTGATAACATTTTCTGAGCATGTGTAACTAAAAACAGAAACTTGACGATCCGAAATTTATTGACAACCTTAAAGAGGCGATCTTAATGTAGAACCGGTCCCGGAACTACCGCCAGCAACCCTACGGGTATGAATATGGCGATATCAGTGGTCGTCCGAGCACTCCGGGGGCGGTCCGTCTGGCGGGCGTCTGCCCCGAGTACGTACAACGTATCGAGATTAATGCCTCCAGTGGTTACACCAAGGTCACGTTTACGTACGTTTGTTTTTGTCCTACACGTATATTGACGACTTTTTACTCCTTTTTGGGACGGAGCACGGACAGGGTTAATTCTGGAGGTCAAATGGATGGGTAAACTGACCCTTTTCGGCCGCGTGGTCTAGGCTTATTTGTTTTCTTTGTACTGTTTGTGTGTTTTCAGTAGTACATTTATGTTTAGAGATTGGATTCAAGGTCAAAATGACATGTTGCTGGAGAGCTTATATTGACGGAGTCATATGACTTACTTCAAGTGAAGTTTAACTATGCAATCTAGTTGAGACTTTTTTAAATACTTTTTAATTGTTTAGCTCTCGAAGGCTATATTATACGAGCTCGACTCTACTCGTCTAATACTTAGAACGAATGCGATGCCATGTTAGAGACTTTTGATATTGAGCTAAGACTAAGGTTCTTGTTACATCGGTAACAAGGCAAGGTAAAAGGCAAAAGACTGACGTACAAAAGTAACGATAGAAATATAATGAATACCACTCACAAAAGTTATTATTCAAAGTTCAAGTAACATTAATATCGTCCATATTCGCCAAGGAAAGTAAATACATCGTTTGGCAAACACAATGAAGAATGCTTAGCACTAAGCTAGAATACTTTTCTCATAAAAGGAATAAAGAAAAATATAAATTGTATACGGTCGGAAGTATTTAATAATAATAGAGGCGGCGTTCGTAGCTCGCGGCTACGCCGTTAGCTGCTACGTGTTGTAGACGACTAGTTGCTCTACGTAATCTACGATGGTTCTTTTACTTTTATTCTGTCTAACAAAATATAACTACGTAATTTAAATTTAATATAAAACTCCTGTTTGTTTTGAGAGGAATATGTTTTGAAACACGGCTCTTAGACAGATGAAATACGCATTATAGGGAAGCTTCAAAAGAATGTTAACAACTCGCGAATGAAATAATTATTATATATCTTTAATATAAGGTATTCTAGTTAAATATATAATCTTCTGATTTGCGAAAAATCTGTGCGTAAAAACAAAGCATTGTAAAGACACCTGAATCTAATATTCAGAACTCGAGCTCGTATTATACTCCTGGTCCGGGGTCCGAAGTCCACCAACTAAGATAAAGCTATATCCACTATCGCATACCACCCTATCCTGCAAAGAGATCGGTGCCTTTAAGTAGGATAAGTTTACAAAATATGACAGCTTATATAAATATTTAAGTCTTTCAGAAATTTCTATAAAATTGCATTTTTACTATTACATACTAAGATTTTAAACTTGATATCCCGAAATGTCATTTTAAAATGTATTACTTTTCTTAATATACCAGAATTTTAGAAAGACATTTTACTTTACGTAGCTATCTTTAAGTACTGCCGGACGTCTGACCTTTTAAATGGCCTGTCAATCTAACGATTGTTAACACTTTAGAGCTCCTGTCATTCCAATTTTAAACCAATAATGTGGGTGAAGTTCTCACTATACCTACTATAGATGGATATTCTTCAAAAAGCTTCCAGCTTTCCCATGTTTGACACAAAGATATTATGTTTTATTCCTTCAAAATATGTATAATACAGGGAGTTTATCTCTCGATAGTAAAACAGAACCTTAATTTTATGTATTCCCAATCGATTTTATTTTTATGTCAATGGTTTTATAGTATGATGTATGCTTACATAAAATTTATTACGATATAAACTCGTGAGGTCTATAACAGTAAAAAATTGACATTAGTTATGTTTTCCTGTGACGGTAAGAATTACAAGTCCGATTGTTGTCTTCGGCTACATTTTATTTCAAAAGTTTTTATCGTCTGCACTGTTTACGCATTTCAGAACAAGAGATAGTATTGATGATGTTTGTTAATATACCAAATAGTTCGTTAAATATATCGTAAAGTGGCATAAAAGCTAATAGAAAGCAATATAAAAAACAAAAAAATACGACACTGGCTGACATGAAACGTGAAATAGAAAACCACAAACAAAATAGAACAGCGTCTGTCGATTTAAATTCCACAGACTTTATCGGAAACAAATGCGAGGTTGTATTCGAATTTTCAAATAGATCGCGGAAGGTAGGTGCGCGGGTGTGAAGGGGTCGAGGGACGGCACTTTCACCCTCGCGCCAAGGTCACACGGACACTGCAGCGGGACACATGTAAATGTGTGGGTGTATGTATTCGTTTTCGGCTGTGTTTACGTACATGTGGTAATGAAAATTACATTGTTATGTACGTTTGTGAGTGTGAGTGTTTATGGCGTCTGGCGTGTGGACAGATACTACGTTCTCTGTGTAAATTCCAAAGTTTCGACCATGTTTATCTTTGCTAGGGGAATGATATGTTTAATATTAAAATATTTGAATAAGATATAAAGTTTCGCTCTTAAAAGTTGCGAAGTTGTGGAAAAAGTACCTATAAAGTAAAAAGTTGATACTAAATACACGATATCTTCGCCAGTTTACATACTAAAATTTACTTACTATACTAATTATATTGTGGTAACTGGCATTTAGAGCTGGTTCGGAAAATCGATAACCAAAATATTCAAAGTCATATACCCAATAAAACTTGAAAATGGTTTAAATAAATTGAATCAAAACAGAACTAATTAAGCTGAATGTTGCGCGTTGGTTATGGGCGCAAATCCTATCTGTCAGATGATCGGGACTAAATCAGCTTTACGAGCGTTTACGAACAGTTTAAACCTCAGATAATACTTTAGGCATTGTCGCAGAGGTCGTGAACAGTAGACCGAAAAACACTCGATTATAGACTAGACGCGCTCGCAATTTGTCGACTCTGCGTAATTTGGGCGGGAAATTGATTTTTTATGCCATTAAAGGCGGGAGAGGGGTGAGGAGCGGGGTGGTGCCGGCTAGAGAGGGGGGAACACGAAAGTTATCGGATTTTCGCGCCTCGAGCTGTGAGCCCCCGCACAAACGGTATGAAGGTTAACAGCTTTATTCAATGTTGCCAGTGTTATAAATACAATAACTACGCTGTAATGTTTGAGTGTACTTGTCGAGATTCTGAAGTTAAGTAGACATTGAGATTGAAGTGACTCGTATTTGGGCTATGAATATTTTTTAGGCCGCTTATATTTAAAATTTCTGTTATTTTTGGCATCTTACAAACCCACACCATACCACCTCCATATACCATTAAGTCCACAAATAGCAAATTGTGTATTTTTTCTAAAAGGTTCATAAATTTTCTAAAGATGAATGAGTATATGCAATTAACTGTGCACAATAAATCGTTCCATATTTAGGCTGGTGTTGTTCCTGATTATGATAATAAATCTTTTTTAATACCACTACCGCTACCGAGTAGCGGTAGTGGTATGGTACTGTATCTATGATACAGTTTAGAGAAAATTTAGATTACAGAGTTCTAATATACATGCCACTTATGAGCTAACACAGCATTCATAATTGTGACAACAAAATTATGTTAAAAGTTTACAAACAATGTTCATAAAATGTAAAATTTAAATATACATAAATTAACATTAGACAGGGTTTCAAGATTTTAAAATGAGCACAAAACCATAAAAGATGAAACAAACAAAAAACCACTTTACTTATTGTACTTAAACTAAATGTTTTAGAAGTCATAAGTACTTATTAATATCGTGTTGTATCGTGTTTTTTAAGTGATTTCAATATTTTTACCCGGAACTGGCACTCACTATCGTGTTCAAATCCCTACAGATTCTACTTAACGGTGCGTTTAGACTAAGGTTGGTTTAAGATAACTGTATGGTAAGGATATTGCAAATGGCGTGACGAGGAGGTCTTCTGGGTACATTTATGGTTAAGTTGGAGGTCAAATAATTACTATCTATTTTATTGTGCAACAATTTGTGAATAAATATTAAACCGCGTATCAGTCTTCTGTCAGCGATAGCTCAGTGGGGAGACCAACAGACTGCAATGCAGTGGGTCTCGGGTTCGAACCCACGTCGCGCACCTCTGACTTTCGGAAGTTACATGACTTTTCAAAAATATGTGCGTATTGATTGACAATTATCACCTGCTTCGTGCCTCGGAGAGCACGTTAAGCCGTTGGTCCCGGCTACCATGAACATCTATGGCAGTCGTTATTGGGAAAGTCAGTGCCCTTTAATATCCTGACACTGGTCTAGCCTTAGGGTATCATTAGCCTTCGGGTTGCAGAGGTCAGGTGGCAGCCGCTCCGTGTAAAAATTGATATCCAGTCAAATCCGGTTAGACCAGAAAAGCCGACCCCAAGTGACTTGGGAATAATAAAGGCTAAGAGAGAAGAAGATCAGTCTTCTGTCACGAAGGGTGTTCATTCCATAAAAATTAAGCCGGTGCTGGTATGGACATCTTGGAGATATATCAGACGAGAGGTAGCCTATGTGACGAGTGAATGCTCGTTGGATATTTTCAACTCGTTGAGAATGAATAGCGTATTGCGGGTTCCATACAATATCACCATATTCTAAGCGGCTACGCACAAGAGCGTTATACATATAACATTATTTTAGTGCGAACAAATTTAAAATCCTTTGTGTTACGTTTTAGAAAACCTAGCATTTGAGCCGACTTCTTTACAACCTTATCAATATGTTTCTTAAAGCCTAATTTCTCATTCATTATATATATCTAGTTAGGTTCAGATTTAATCCTAACTAATATTATAAATGCGAATATGAGATTGTTTGTTACGCCTAAACACCTTAACTACTCGACCGATCATCATGAAATTTCGCATACACGTTGTCAGGAGTATGGACAAGGACATTGAGTACATTTTATCCAAGAGCAAGTACTGTTCCAGGGGGATAGAACTTTAGATAAGCTATTCCAAATATTATAGTTAGTAACAATAAATAACATTAGTTTTAGAGAATGATATTAAATATAATAAATAGATAATGCAATAATTAAATTAATTAAGTACATACTATGTAACCCAAGAAAATTTTGAAATGGTAAAATAAGTTTAATTGTATAAATAAATAAATAAAAGCATTTAATAAAATATTTTCAAACACTAATTAATAGCTTAAATATTTTTTAATAATAATTTATTAATATAATAAAAATATTAAGGGACAAGCCCTCTTCCTCTCTCCTAATATATTTAGTATGCTGTGCCCGGCAGGGTCCACAATTGATTCTTAGCTATAAGTCTACCATCTATTATTATATACTACATTGTGGCAAAGCAATAAATATTTGAATTTTAATTTGAATTAGATTAACTCAAGCGAAACCGTGGATAAAATCAAGTATTATAAGAGTGAATTAAATTAATTTTATAAAATTATATTAAAATTGACTTCTTGACTAAAATATGAAATTTCTCTTGAGACAGTAATGCTGTATTATTTTTAATAACTTATTTTAACTAAGACTCTCAAAGCTAGCCAAATTAGCATAGAGTGCGACTTTACGAATATTTTGTAAGGCTAGGTATTCCTAGCCTTACAAAAAACAGAAATAACTAGGTTATTGCTTGGAATAACTTGAAGACTCGGAACTAAAACGATTTTATTAAAGTTAATTAAAACGTCAAACGTTTGCACATAAAGTTCAGATTAGGTTTATTTTTGTTTAATTTAAGGTTTGTACGCATATTTGAATGACAACATTACGCCTGTTTATTTGCAAAGAGTATGACGGAGAGATATTTAAGATTAATACTTTTTGGAATTAAATTTTGGTTCAAATGCTTGACGTGTCTCTAGACTTACACTCTGGTAGTTAAGTTAATGAGATAAAGACCTTAATGTGTCTTAATTTTAGCGACATTATTTATTAGATGTACATAATTACATTTTATAATATCGTAGTTGGACATCGAAACTTTGGAATCAATTTGTTAGGAATTCAACCTTTGTTTGACTCATTGCTTGCTAAATTCTCCTGAAGAAGTATAAAAAATGGAATGAGTTTTATATTATTTGACTATGTACAGTTTCAACATATTATATATATAAATTCTAATACTAGACAAGTGTGCATAAAATAGTCAATAAACTGCTGTAGTAGGGTTCCTTAAAATAAACGTTATTTTTAATTTTAGATTTGGAACTGTGAATTGTAATTTATGATGTACTAGATATACGCCACGGTTTTGCTCGCGCGGTAGGTTGAAACATACTCTATATTATTTAGGGAGAGTACATACATACATACATAGATTCACGCCTGTTTCCCAGAGGGGTAGGCAGAGACTACGGATTTCCATTTGCTACGATCCTGACACACTTCTCTGGCTTCATTCACTTTCATCACATTCCTCAATCTAGGGAGAGTGTAACTGTCTATTAGTATAATATTTCTTTGCGTTGGTCCAGTAATGCCACAGATTACTAACTACATATAGAAAAACTAATTTTATCATTTTATAGTGTTAGTATAGATAGTGAAACCAATATTAGTATAAACAATAAAAACAAAGTTATATTTCTTTTCCTATCCTTGAAGAATGTTACTTTTTTTTTTTTCGTAATTACTCTTAAATATAACCAAACAAGATTGTATGGATGAATAAAGAATATTCAAAAAATAACCTTTTTTTATACATCATAATTGAAATGTTAAATCATACTAACTTACTGGTTCTAAACTAAATTGACGTACTATTTTGTAGCTGAATATCTTATCAATGAGAGTACGTATTTTCATACTAACTGACAGTAGGTGCTACTACGTCTTAGTTTTAACTCGTCCCTATTGAAATTGGTTCAATACAACTGTACCATTTAGTAATACATTGTGGTTAGCTGACGTCATCCCTTCGCCCCTTCATTTTACGGTTTGGCGCAATTTTGACCGCACCACTATTCTGCTTAAATGTGTCGTATCGATTTTTGTTTATCTCCACAATCTCTATCAATTCGCATCAGAATTTTACAACGCAAATAAAAAACGAATCAACGTCTTATATTTTCTAAATAAAATCTCTTCTAACAAAGCTACTGAAGTGTTGCTATTTTTAAAAATACATCCATTCGGTTTATTACATGAAAGGAAGCAAAGTACACAATAAATCTGTAAATAAATTTCTCAAAGCAATGTTCCTTCAAGTTTCTTGAAAAGAATTTTCCTCTCTATTCGTTTAATAACTTTAATTGTTCAGAATCACGACTCAAAGTCGGCGTCTACGAAAGTCGATCGAACACGGAAACGTTCCTAGCGTAGGTATATTGCAACGTTCATACAAATTCATCTGACGCACACACTAACAACGCCACCGTATAATATTCATCAAAACAAACCCACACTGATGTAAGGCGTCTGCCGAATTAAACGCACACAGACATAAGTTACGAGGAGTGAACTATCCTGTGAGTGTGTTGGTTGGTGTGTGTGAATGAGAGAGAGAGTGTGACGAAATTTCACTTTCCGTTTTGGCAACGTCGCGCGACGCGCCTCCCCGTTCGTCGACATTTGAGCAGGGGTGGGTGAACGACTAGTTCGCTCCGAAAGCCGACATTTTCATTTTTAATATCGGCATCGCGGTTGTAATTGCGGGCGATATCGGTACTCTGAATTAAAAAGAAAACATGCATCGGAAATAAAGGAGTTTGAGGAAAAACTGACGATTTATGAGCCGTCAATAAAAACGTGTTTATGTAAGGGAATAATAATTCTGATATCTATTCAAAAGCTATCACAGTTGAATGGACAATTCAAAAGTTTGCGCGGTAAATTCGCATAGATAATAAAAGGGGAGGGATTATTACAAAAGATGAAGAGACGCAAAAAAAAAAACCGAAAAGTGAGTTGTAGTAAAGTAACGGTACTGTGTGTGGGGCATTTCAAATACTTCAAAAGCTCAGACGATTCTCGGAAGTGTCATCCTCTAATGTGTAAGGGAGATGGAAACATATCGCCGTCTTAGTCTGACGACTATCGACTCACAAAGGGATGCGAGTAGAATATTTTTCTTGCATTTTACAGTTTATTATAATTCAGTTAGCGTAATGGTAAAATTGAAATTGTAATACAGCATGATTAATGTTGAACTTTATTTAATTATTTTAAATAATGCATATGAATGACATTAACTAACAACTATATAATTATCTTTTATTATCGTGCGTTGCACTACATGACAGGTTTTAAATAATATTTGATATGCTTTAAATATTATCAAAAGCAGTAATTGCCACCTTGAGTCGTCAGCGTATTGTGTTTTGGTTTGACACTCTTCAGTTTTATAAAAATTACTTAACAGCTTCAAATGGCTTCAATACACCACTGCGTTTGTCACTGCCCCCATGGTAGGTGGCAATTGACAATAAACTTGATTAGATAGGACGATAGTTGTCTAATTATTATTCGCAGCTTCAATCGTAGGGTATGTTAATTAATCATATATGTATGTACTATATTACTGAAGGATAGTTATCTTTCTATACTGACTTTGGTCGAAGTGCGACTAAAATCGACGTCTTCACTTGTCATAAACGTGATTGTCTATGAAAACAAAAACCTTTACATTACAAATTCGAATCAGCAAAAACTGGAAGATAAATATTTAAACTTACATTAAATTCGTTTATTGATTTTGTATGTGAATAAATTTTCGTTCGACTGGTGAAATCACCAACTCTTTGTTGTCGTGAATTCAAATATAACCAAGGTCTGATCTTGTAGGTACTTTATATATTAAGTATGTATAAAAATTATTTATTTATGGGTTATTAACATATGCTGGAATTTTCTTTTGAGTTTCGCACGTGGTTACTTCTTGCATATGCACGAATAGACATTTTGGTTGTATAATATATTCCAAGTCAATATTAAGATGCAGTATCGAGAAGTAGAACAACGAATCTGCTCACATTTATTGCTCACAAATCTACCGTCGGCCTTGATGGCGTAGTGGTTAGTGTAACCGAGTGCTACGCCTGAGGTCGCGAGTTCGATTCCCGCACAAGTCAAACATTTGTGGGCATGAACATGGATGGTTGTCTTGGTCTGGGTGTTTCTATGTATAATATGTAAGTATTTACAAAAATAAAGTTATGTATGTTTATCCATTGTCTAGTACCCATAGTACAAGCTCTGCTTAGTTTGGGCTAGATATTGTTGTGTGTATGTGATAGAGTATATTATTTATAAATGTGGGCACAGATTAGTTGTTCTAATACTATAATTATAATAATGACCCTAATACTATAGTATTAGGGTCATTATTTGGGGTGTCATAGTTTATTCTCAATTAATGCTTGCGGATTTGTTCACTGAAACTATGTTTTAGACATTTAAACTTACAAACTAGTGCACTTTGTACACAATCTGAACTACAGTCCAGAACACAGTATATGCGAAAAGAAATGCACTGGGCAAAGTGTATTTTCTACTTGCAATGATAGCGCAAGTAAAATATAATATGCTGCTCATGCATCCCTTTTTCTTGTACGAACCTACTGACATACTATCGAGTGTATAGGTCCTAGCTAATATTATAAATGCGGATGTAAGTTTGTTTGTTTGTTACGCTTTCACGCCTTAACTACTTGACTAATCATTATGAAATTTCGGATACACGTTGTCAGGGAACAGAAAAGGACATATGGTACCTTTCATCCAGAAAAAAGTACTATTACTAAACCAATCTAACTTACATTTACACGAATAAAATCTTTCTTTACCTTTGTTGCAAACGCTGTCACACGGGCCAGTATGTTAATATATTATTCGTTATTATTTTTCTGCGGCCTAGACACTTGTATCAGAAGTAGTAGTAAACAATAGCATTGAGCAGCGATAGCTCAGTGGGGAGACCAACAGACTGCAATGCAGAGCGTCTCGGGTTCGAACCCATGTCGCGCACCTCTGACTTTCGGAAGTTATATGACTTTTCGAAATTATGTGCGTATTGATTGACAATTATCGCCTGCTCCGTGCCTCGGAGAGCACGTTAAGCCGTCGGTCCCGGCTGCCATGAACATCTATGGCAGTCGCTATTGGGAGAGTGTCGACACAAAAGATCCCACTGGGTCGAAGTGTCGCCGGTCTGCACTGACTGGCCCCACATAAGATACATTTACATAGTAGCCGAATATTAACGTAGTTTGTTTACAAACTACGTTAATATTCGGCTCTTTAGTCAAATGAGGCCGCTCGAACTTATCCCACGGGATCAGCTGACCTAACGAATGGTTTGAATCGGGCAACTGATCCCACTTTAAATAGAAGAATATTATTTATATATATATACAATATAAATATGTACACACATGAACAAAAGTGTTTAGGGAAAGAAATGACACACCATCGCTTGGTTATACAGATATATAACCAAAGATATATACAATTTTTGTAAACATTAGTCTCAATATTGTTTATAATTAAAGGTAAGACCGAGATAGCCCCAACACAAGTATTATCAATTACTTACTGGGGATGTCTCATTTATAATTAATGTAACTGTTTTGAGACAAATAAAGACTTTTTATTTCCATTTTTCATTTTCATATAAAAAAATGGGATTAAATGTAATGACCATCAAAAATACTAATTGCACAGCATAATGAGCACCTATACGCCTCAAATCGCTGCATTCCGTCTCGGAAGGGTTAGGTTATGTTAGGTTCCTTCTTAAACCCACCCAAAAATAGGAGCCTCGCGAAGCGGGGCGCCGACGCCTTAGTTTGATCTATTTAAATATATTTTGCTGTGCAATTAATATGTTTTTGCTGTGCCGTTAAATTCTACCCATAAATCATAGTTATAACACTTTTTTTCGTGTCTGTATAAATCATAAAAGGGATCAGTTGCCCGATTCAAAACATTCGTTAGGTCAACTGATCCCGCGGGATGAGTTCGAGCGGCCTCAGTTGACTAAAGAGCCAATATTCATTGTGTCATCTTTGGAATTACATCTTTACGTATAATACTGTTGCCAATAGTTAAAGGTGGTTTTGCTTTAGAAGTTGGAGTGCCATTCGATCGGGTTGTGGTTCCAGGTCAAGTTTTGCTGGAGTGCCACTATGCAGTATAGTTGGCGCCCTAACAGGGACTTGTGAGACATTCATAGTCCCTGATTGGGTGCCAATAAATTTGTTAATAGGTTTACGTTTCTAAGTAATTAAGTATTTATATATTAAAATCATTCGTATACCTCTTGAAAATATAATCTTATTTTGGCTTTGAATTGTCCCTTTGACTTCGAATTTCAACTTATTTTCTATTATAGGGTAGTGTTGTAGTTAATAACAACAACAAAGAATGAACTTCAGACGCTTTTGATTTTCAGATCAATTAATAAGTAATGCATAGATAAATCCTTTTGCATAGTATAATAAAATATAATATCGGCGAACGTTATAAGGAAATTATTCATTGAAAGAAAGATATTACAATTTATGTTGTTGTTATATTTTAGTTGTTACGCCCATTTACCAACTAGAAACCCTGCAACTAAAAACAGAAAAGGCATGTTGTATAAAAAATTAAATGGGTGCTTCATCGCGCCTTCTAATTTGATCGGGTATTATTTTTTAAACGAAATATCGCGTACAGCTTTTTAGGCCATAAAGCTTTTTGAGTTCACGGTCGTCTTGCAAATCGATTGGCTAAGGCTGTGCCGCAGGCTGCGCAGGAGTCGAGTTACGGCCGGATGCGGCCGCGGAAGTGGCATGGTCGCCGGACGCACGCCATCTTGCTTAAGCTCTTTGCGCGCGCGCACGCGGATGTCTTGTTTTTATTTTTTTGTTTTACAAGTACACGAGCCAGTTTTTATCGAGTTTTAAAGTGGGAAATAACTTTTTACTTAGCTTTGGTGGTCTTGTTAATTTAGCTATTAAAACATTTCCACTTAATAGTTCGCATCACGCATATTATGATAAACCTGAAACTTAGGCAGAGATAAAAATTCCGTATTCTGTCAAATATTTTTAGGTCCACATATTAAGGGATGTGCTTACTATCCACTATTGATTTGGTTAAAGATGTCAAGTAACTAAATGTTAGACGTTTAAGGGATGTTCTTTATTACAGCTTATGTCTTTTTATATCATTTCTTTCATGAGTAATCTTATTCGATACAAGAATTGAATAGTGAAACAAAATCTGCGGTACAATCTTTTAGAAATCCTGTCATAGAAATAGTAGTGAGAAAATTTGCTTTGGTGACAATAAATTCTCGTCTGATCTGCTGCATTTATTGTTTACAATAAAAGTATTCTATAAAAGAAATATGAACTCTAAAATTTAAGAAATAAAGCTGATATTACATAAATCTTAGTTGACATTTGACAACTTATGCGGCTGAATGGAATCATATTGTAGCCGGGTTCGGATAAAAAAAATCAATGACGCAGGTAAAAGATCTTTTGTTACACCATGTGTATGTGTGCGCATGCGTTTGCGCAAGGTTCTTAACAAAAGCTTACGATTTCGATGCGCGGACGCACAATAGCTGATAAATTATTTGCTAATTTAGTGTGCGAAGATTGCAGCTGGTGATAGTCTGTACGAAAAAGTTTTATCTTTGTGTTGCCGTTTAAATGCAACTGCTTGCAATCAATAAATAAGTCAAAATTTAGCAAACGTCGAACTTTAAACCGACGGTCATGTATCGAGTTGTTAAACAGAATCTGTTTAATTAATAAAATAATTAAATTTCTTTGTATAAGTTATGGGTCTGAACTTAAATTATATTATATAATAAACGACACTATGTTGAAATGATACCCCTTGTACCAAAACAGGACTTCAATTTGCAAATTTATATCATGGGATTTTGCAAACATGTAAGGTACTAAATCTTTATTAATAAGTTTACATAATAACATCTTTAAAAAGATCTCACGCGACGAATTAAGATAAATTACTAACCTTACTTTAAGTTAAGGCGTTGACTTTGATATTATAATATTGTCCACCTTCTTATAGCAATGTCATAAGATAAAAATTACTATAGTAAGTAAGTCTTCGTAAGTAAGTAAGTCCTTGCTAATTGTATAGTCATTTTCTATCGAAGACATATATGTAGTGTAACTCTGAAAGATAGAATAAGGAATAGTGTGATTAGAGAGAGATGCGGCATGAAAGTGGATATAGTGACAAGAATAGAAAAGGGTATATTAAGCTGGTTTGAGCATGTAGAAAGAATGGACGAGGAAAGACTGACTAAGAAAGTTTATAAGGCTAGTGTGAATGGAACAATCGCAAGAGGAAGACCTAGGTGAACGTATCTTTATCAGATCGGAGGCGTTCTGGACAAAGGTCAGGTTAAGGGCACCTTGAACCGACGGGCGTGTATGAGGAATGTGATGAAAGTGAATGAAGCCAGAGAAGTGTGTCAGGATCCTCTGGGAAACAGGCGTGAATCTATGTATGTATTTTCTATCGAGCAATTTACTAAATGAGAGGTCTAAAGGTTACCTTATAACATGTATAAGACGTAAAGGAAACCATGAGAAAATTCATCATTACGTTCAACGATTACCACTAAAGCATCAAACTAACAGCTATAAAACAGACTTGTAGGTGTCATATTATCAGGATTATTGCACAATATATTCTGTACAATGTGATGGTCAGCCATCCGATATATAGGACACTAAAGCCTGAGTAATATTACTATAGGACTCTTTTTAGACATATTCAATTGTAATTTCAGAAACGTCTTTAATTAAAGAACAAGAAAGAAGCAATCATTCGAGTTTTAGTATCTTTTTATTAAGTCTAATCAGACCGGCTAGACTTTACCTTTGAGACGTGACTTGCTTAATTATGACACTATATTGTAATAAAATGACTTCGTATTAAGGATACGACACATTATTGTTATCCCAAATATTTCTTTTTATTGTCATTATTTTATTAAATATAATTTTTATCAAGAAATTATTATTACTGTCTTCACAAGAAATTAATATGAACGGTAAAGGATGTCGAAGGTTGAAACATAGTGCGTCGAGTCAACCCTAAAATATTTAGGTCTCTTGCTCGACAGCCGATGGGACTTTACAGCCCATTTTCGACGTTTGGCCCCCATTCTCCGAGGCGCTGCAGGTGCGCTCTCGCGTCTGCTGCTCAACCTCGGGGGGCCAAACACCTCCTGCCGGAGGCTCTACGAGGGGGTCGTGCGGTCCATGGCCCTGTATGGAGCCCCAGTTTGGGCAGACAACCTGACGGCCCGGAACATTTCAACTCTTCGTGCGCCACAGCGCGCCATGGCCGTCAGGTTGATACGAGGTTACCGCACGATCTCGTTCGAGGCTGCGAGCCTCCTCGCTGGATCAATGCCATGGGACCTGGAAGCGGCGCTCCTGGCGTCGCTCTATCGTTGGCGCCGGGAGGCGCCAGCTCGGGGCGAAGGACCGGCTCTTCCCGCTCTCGAGGCGGCGAGGTCCGAACTCCGCCAGGTCCTAGTGGCGAATTGGAAGGAGCGACTTGTGCACCCCAGTGCCGGGCACGCCACGATCGTGGCGGTAAGTCCAGTGTTTGAGGAGTGGCTGGAGAGGCGGCATGGCGCCCTCACCTTCCGGCTGACACAGGTAATGACTGGCCACGGTTGTTTTAGCCAGTTCCTGTGTCGTATACGCCGGCAAGAGACGCCCGGTTGTCACCACTGCGGCGACTGCCGCGACGTTGTAGAGGACACGGCGCTGCACACTTTGGCGGTTTGCCCCGCCTGGGCATCGCAGCGCCGTGAGTTGATCGCGGCAGTCGGATTGGTTGCTCTCTAGCTCCCGGCCGTAGTTCAGTCTATAGTCCGGAGTGAGAGGTCGTGGAACGCCGTCGCCTCCTTCTATGAGGAAGTCATTTCCATCAAGGAGGCGGCGGAGCGGGAGAGGGAGTGTTTAAACCCTCTCCCGAACCGCAGAGCCGGGCGCCGGTGGGCGCGAGACGACCTCCAGCCACCCTGAGGTTTGACCTGGGGGTGGCGGGCTTTGTGGGCCTGCCCGCCATCCATTCAGCACCAGGTCCGAGAGGCGGCGTGCGTGTTCCCACGCGCGCCTCTGTTTCGAGTCCGTCTCCCCTCCAGGGGGGGCAGTAGGGAGTGTTAGAAGTGCCTTTGGGTAGATCTTTCGTGTAGTGGCCTGCCGTTTCATACGGCGGACCGAAACCTCGGCGGGGTCGTGACCGCATGCGAAAGTGATTCGCGCGGCCCCGTCGATAGTGGTTTTGTCGAGGAACACCGTGGTGGGTTTAGTCGGTATTCCGGGAGGTACTTTATCATCTTCAACATCTTTCTTTTACCCCGGCGAGTCCGACATAACCCCTCCGCACGCCCCCGCGGAGGGGTAGGCGTAATGCACTCCCCTACGTAAAAAAAAAAATATAGTGTCAATTAGAATTCGTTAATGCTATTTTGAATATTTTATCAGCCTGAACTTGATCTTATTTTGCTGGTTTTAAGTTGTTTTTGAATAATATGAACGTTTGCTTAGTCTGACTCAAATCATTCAGTAGTTCTTGACCAGGTAACAGGAAATGTTTATTAGAAGATCGGATGGTAAGAAAACTCATTAAAGACTTACGCAGCTAAGAAACGCCACCGAAAATCTACTCTAGAGATTAACATTCGAATTTGGACAAAAAAAGAACTAATTATAGCGTTGAAAAAAAAGAGAAAATCGTCGGGCGCGGCGTAATTAAAGAAACGGCAACGTTTCGTGTAGAAACGGGACCGAGAAAAATGCAACGTCGCATTTTCACCCTCGATCGTTTCCCGCCCCGCGCCCCGCGGTGACTCATTCAACCTTTCAAGTTTCGGAACGTATACCTACTGTTACTGGACTGAGCTTAGTTTCATTTACAAAATCGTTAGCGTTTGAGTTGTACGCTTTTAAACGTATGTTTTATTAGACGACGGCGTATTTTTATTTATGGTGTTGGCAAAAATATATTTAAATACGTTTTTTTCTATGGTTTGTAAACGTGAACTAGTAATTAGGGGTCTCCGTAAGTTTTAATTTTAAGGAAGTGTTGTTTAATAGGTTTCTTTTTCATAATAATTACTACAAATTACTGAATACAAACTATTCTACTCTACATTTCGTCTATGTTACCTCTGTGTTGGTCGCCATCCTGCATGTCTGTTGTTTCTGAAATAAACTGAGAATCACTTACCTGAAACAAACAAAGTTACTACATTAATTAATTCACAAACATATTAATCTACATTTAGATTTCAACTAAGTAATTACTGCCTCCGTGGCGCAGCGGTAGTGAATGCGACTGCTGTGCATGAGGTCTCGGGTTCGAATCCCGGGTCGGGCCAACAAAAAGCTATTGGGTTTTTCTGTAAAGAAATCTCAATAGCAGCCCGGAGTTAGGAAGTTGGCGGTGTTAGACACCCCCGTGCCTCGGAAAGCACGTAAAGCCGTTGGTCCTGCGCCTGATCTCTCTCCGGTCGTGTCGGATTGCCGTCCCATCGGGTCATGAGAGTTAGGGAACAGAGAGTGCACTTATGTTTGCGCACACACTTGTGCACTATAATATCTCCTGCGCAGATGGCCAGTCTCTGTTAAGACTGGCCGCCGTGGCCAAAATTCGGTCTGGAGGACATTATTAAGTAATTACTTCTAAATTTAAGGCTGTGAAATTGTTGAGATTCGTATTTTAAACGTTAGTATTGTTTATTGGAAACCTTCTTTATCAACAAATTAAAGACTGATTTATAAAAATTTCAGTATACATTATTTGGCTTAAATTGCGTAGTTTTGGGAAACAAACTCAGATGCTATTTTGGAGAAGCACTGTATAACGTTGACCTGGCTATCTCACCCTAAATAAAGGAATTAATAGTTCGTAGTTATCTATTAAGTAACTACTAACTACTTCACCAACTCACACAAATCTTTTGGTCTAATGTGGTTGCGTTAGCAATTGAGCTCAAGCAGAATTATAGAAAGACTTTGTTTTATCGCAATTTTTTTTCTTCTTCGTAGCCTTTATTATTCCCAAGCCACTTGGAGTCAGTTTTTCTAGTCTAACCGGGTTTGACTGGATATCAGTTTTTACACGGAGCGGATGCCACCGCTCCGCAACTCGAAGGCTAACGATACCCTAAGGCTAGACCAATGTCATAATATTAGAGAGTACGGACTTTCCCAATAACGACTACCATAGATGTTCATGGCAGCCGGGACCGACGGCTCAACGTGATCTCCGAGGCACAGAGCAGGCTATAATTGTCAATCAATACGCACATAATTTCGAAAAGTCATATTAATTTCGAAAGTCAGAGGTTCGCAACGTGGGTTCGAACCTGAGAACCTCTGCATTGCAGTCTATTGGTCTCCCCATTGAGCTATCGCAATACTCGCGCTATTTTATCGCAATAAATAAAACAATATAAGGACTTTTATCTGAGTAAGGTCAAAAACATCGTTTTTCGTATGTTATCATGATTAATCGCATATAATGGAACAATACTATAAATCCATCGTCGGTATGTTGTGCAGCTGACGTAGACCTAGCCGGCATATGGTACAAAACACATACATCTGTCAAAAATCTATACTCGAATTTCGATCTTATTTTCCATGTGATAGAGGTGAAATTATCGTCAATGTTTCCGGGATCATGTCACTGCAGAATAAATACATCTGCCAAATGTGTGCATTCAATTTTCTATCTTATTACTGGAAGTATAGGAGCGGGTTTGTCGTGCGCTGACCCGGGATGGCGTTCTGTCATGGAAGTGTTGTACTTCCTGATAGTTTTACCTGCGCGCGCAGCTGCGAACTTAGCGCGTGCGCACCCAGTGATAAAAGGTTACGTTGAAAGACACGCGAATAGGTCAGTGAATTCTATAAAATGTGATGTTAGATAGCGACCATCTTGAAAAACATAATTTTGTCATGTGGAAGCAAAAAATATTGAAACACAGTTAATAAAATGATGAGTTCTTTTTGTTTATGTTATATTATATAACTTAGAAATGGTTGCAACGGCAAGGTCATTTTTAAATTCCGTTCCTTCTTGGAATTTTTTATGAAACAATTCTGGGTATTTTTGGTATGTATATAAGGGTATATATATAATTTTATATATAACGGATGCATAAAATATATCTACTTGTTGTGCTCGTGATTGTTTTATTAAGTTTTTTATGAGAAAATGGAATTTGCATTTCCGGATAGAAAATTCTAACAGCAGGGAGTCTGTAAATACGTCCGAAGGAGAGAAACCACTCATACCATATAACATTGGACATAAGTACATAGTTGGCGTAACAAAGTCGTTGTAAAGCATTCTCGCTACAATTATATACTGGCATGAGTTTATATATACATATATTTATATATGATACAGCAGAGCAGCTTTTTGGTACTCTTAGAAATATTGCGTTCCCAAAATTAAATAATTACGCATATATATTTTGAAATCAGTAGACTTGGAACGGCTTCAGACCTGACACTCATTTAACTTTTAACTATATGAAACTAAAAATGAAGTCAGTGCACTGTGTATATGCCATAGGTATAAAGTCGCGTACACTGATCGTAGTCTAGACTTGTTAAGTTGCTCGCATTGATTTATTAATTTAGATGCTATTCCAGGGAATAATCTCTACATCACTTTAAACAAAGAACTCTCACAATATTTCTTAGTGTCACACAATATTTTTACCCTATGGATATATCTATGCAATAATAAAATGTATACGGAGTATCTCTATTATATCAAAAAGAAATTACGTAATTGATTCTCCTTGCATTAAAACCAAAATAAAATGGCGATCGCTTGCCCACGACTAGCGTAGGGCCGAAGACCGCTAATGAGCGAATCTAAGATGTAACACGCTTTAGAGTTCAGACCATTAGTTCCCAAAGTGGTCCAGGTGGACCCCCAGGGGTCCACGGGAGACTCGATAGGGGTCTACGATGGCGTGACAAAAAAATGGGGATCCACAAATCGTAAGCGGTGTCTACTAAAATTGATTTGCTTTCGATAGTGTAGAACTAAAATGTTGGCTTGACTTCACCTATCACTGTAGGCAGACAATATTTTAAGAAGCTCAGCAACTGTTACTTGTTAAAACTTGCATATTCCATATTCAGTACCAGTGGTCTAAAAACAAAATAAAAAAGGTCAGCCCGTAGAGATTTGATCAATTATAAATAGGAATGCAAGTAATATGGTAGAAATGTAGCTGCAGAGGGTCTACCGGAACCTGCAAAATTTTGAAAGTGGTCTATGAGATAAAAGGTCTGGAATCCTGGTTTAGACAGATAAACTGTCAATCTATAGAGAGATTACTGGAATATATTGGATGCGAAATACCAGTATTTTGCTTTAGAGTGATTATCTATAGTCATGTTAAGTATAACGTGTATAAAATACGTTTGTAACTGTCATTGACGTTATGCAGGTGACAGCCGAGCGTGTTACGACCACTTAGATGTGTATTGTCTAGTATATTATAAGATCAGGAAGTCTTATTTTATGTAATATATGTATATACAATGAATATTAATCTTTCAAAGTAATTTACACTCGCGCTTCCTTTTAAAGTCTTTTTACGTAAACATGTCTTTAAGTTTACTTTAAATATAATGATGACATGATAACCAGAAAAATATGTTCGAAAGCGAATTCCACACGATACTCCAAACATTATGAATGAAACGCTTAAACCCACCCAAGTACCAAGGACATGTAAAACGTGTTTCATTGCGTTTAAATTACATTGCTTGTTTTGATGACAGGGGCACAACTGGTTCTTAAGACAATTTGCAATGTACGAGTGACATAACAATTTAAGTTTGTTTGTATACGTAAAAGGTGTTACCCTTATTAAGCCGTCACTATGGACGCATTAATAAAGTGTAATTAAGTCATCAAAGTTATAAGAATGTGGCAAAGGTATTGTTTGAGACAGCCTTGTGACATTTTGAGTGAGAGCTAGGTTAACGATGGAGGCAATAATAATAAATAACTGATAAGATCAAAATTAAACAAAAGTAAAGAAAGAAGACAGTTGTCAGCATGATAATAATTTTAAGTATATAAATAAAAGTATGCATGGTATATAAATGAATGCCGTCGTTGGTTCTGACCGAGCATGAAGTCACGGCTTGCATTTTCAAGGCGGACAGTGTTATTTCTTTTTCTCTTACAAAAATCTCAGTAGTAGGACTAAGCCTATATGTGCCCAGTAGACGGCAATAGACTCGTCTACTGCGCAAAAATAAATATAGCTGTGCATTATATACACCACTACCTACTCCTACGCTAATATACTGCGGGAATCTTTGTATATAGATATGAGAAAAGTAAGCAACACAGCATAGTGAATAGGTTTGGAAGAGAAACACTCCCACGGGTTGACAACTCCGACAGCTAGAAAAAGGTTGGCAATGGGTACCCAAAAATTAATTTGTTGTTAGCTTCCTAATCTTATTCTTTGTATAGTACTAGAGTGTCTAAATATATATTATAGCTGACCCGCGCAACTGCGTCTGCTTCACATAAGATAAAAGAATTTTCCTCGTTTTTGCAACATTTTTCATTGCTGCTCCGCTCCTATTGGTTGTAGCGTGATGTTATATAGCCTATAGCCTTTCTCGGTAAATGGACAATCCAACACTTAAATATTTTGAATTCGAACCAACATTTCAGCTTTATAATATTAGTATAAACTAGAATTTGCCCGCGGCTTCGCTCGCGTGAATGTAGATTAGGTTATGTTAGTAACAGTACTTGTTTCTGTATGGAAGGTACCCTATGGCCTTTTCTGATCCCCTGACAACGTATATACGAATTTTCATTATGATTGGTCGAGTAGTAAAGGCGTGAAAGCGTAACAAACAAACAAATAAACAATATCATATTCATATTTATAAAATTTTGTTATAGTTTTGATTCGGCTTTGAAAATATATGGTTTGTTTTTACATGTTACGGATCTACGCGAAGGAAATTCAGCATTCGGCAGACGATAATATGCGCATTACTAGTTACTTGGCAGTGAGTTTATCAATCAAGTATCTGACTAGGCAATTTTTAGCCTCGTTTTTAATTAATTTAATGTATTTTTAATAAGACCAACAAGGTTTTATTAGCCTAGATGTAAGACCTAATTTATGCCGAAGAGATGTCTCGAGTACATTTTATTACGATATAAGATAATAGATGTCAGACATGTTCCCGGACCTAGTATTCAGGCGATTACTCAGTTCAATTCGCTGTAAAATAGAAACCGAGTAATTTAGGGCAATGGAGTATCAAGCAATAAATGATTAAAGATAAAAATTATTTCTTTTATTCCATATTTATACAGTGTCATTAAGTTTTTGAACAATATCATATGATTAAGATCATAATTAAACCCAATTTGCTGCAAATTATATTGGCAGTTATTTATAATTAGGTATAAAGTATTTTAATACTGTATGCCTTATCGCGTCAATTTAAATAACTTATATAATGAAATTTTATTTACAAAAAATTCAACAATATAACGTCGAACAAAGATCGATGAATAGTTTTAAATAACTCACAATGGATGAATAAACAAATAATAATAATAAAAACATCATGGGATCAACTAAGTTTATGGTACGAACCATAGAAATGTTCTACCTGGAATCGTAAAAAAGAGGTCAACGAACTCTCCAACAACAGCTGCTCCAATTCAAGATGGCGGTCGGTTATGTCAAAAATTAATAAATGCAAGCCTGTTTTCGTATGATGGATTGTGTAGGTCAATTTGCTTAGTCGTTCCGTTTTGTATGCACTTAATATCAGCTCGTTATGTTATGATGAAATATGTTTCTTTTTTATTTTATCTACACAATAATTTTGACGGAGTTTAGTTTTTCTCGCCGGCGAAATTACTGTTTTTATTTGAGGGATTGCTAGATGATATGCGAGTGACATATTTTGTTATTGATTGGAATAATTTATTATAAAATACAGTAATTTTGTATTATACAAAGGTGCATAATTAATAAATAATATTATCTACGTACCTAAAATAATAACAAGTTCGTCAAATTTTACGAGTCACATTTATATGCACATTATAAAGGTACATATAACTAATTTAACTCCAATTGCGATTTAATGACCCAATAAAGCTTTTTATTTTCCATTAATATCTAATCCTCTGTACTACTGTTTACAGCATAAAATATTTGCTTGGTGCGCATAGCAAACTAAATTCACTTATTGACCTATATCAGTGACATTCATTATGCTAGCCCAAATAAAAAGCTTTTATAATAAAAGAATACCCAGTTACAATCAATTAATTATGAAATATATAAAGTATCCCTTTATCAAAACCAGCACGTATTAGTTATGGATATACAAGCTTTTAAAAAACTATAGACAATAGACGACAGATGCGTATCAAATGTCTCTGGTGCGTCCGTTGCCGCTGTAATTACTCGGCATTATATTTTCGATGTGAAACTAGGCAGGTACAATCGCCATACGCCATATGTTTTTAACGCTGTTACACACAAACAAAGGTTAAAATTACGATAAATAATGTAATTTTATAAAACTTTTAGCGGCTGATTGGTAAGAAAATGACATAACAATATTTAATGGTAGGTGTTTATACCATTGAAACATTAAACAAGCGTACATTTCGGCTGGTGGTTGATTAGTGAAAGCTATTCATAGCTTACAACCTTATCACAGAAGCAAAAACGACAGAAAATTATTTATCTATGATTTTTGGTGGTTAACCAAACTTTACACTACATCGTCTAAGCAACTTGGGCATATTGTAGTATTTTTGAATATTGCATATGTTCAGTCTTATTATATCAAGCTCAACGATAGGAACACCTAGCAAGAGCACAGGATACAAATTGTGTAAAAAAAAAATCTAGTCTCATAGTCTTCTTGTGACTAATTAATACTAGAAAATAAAAACTGCGTAAAAATAAGAATAGCTGAAAATTCTGCAAACAAAATAATGCGTAAATATAACTTGTGAGCACACTTAAAATGTACACTTTCCTTAGTACAGTAAGCACCGCAATTTAAAGCTTTGTCGATAAAGGGTTTCTATTTTGTAATGTGTACATTCCTTTCCGAAGGAAGACCTAGGCGAATGGTCTGTAACCAGGTTAGAGAAGTTCTACATAATAACCAGGTACCGTACCTTAAACTGCCGAAAATTTTAAGATTGAATGAAATAAGATAGATATGCCAGGATCGTAGCAACGGGCAATCCATAAGGTGTCGCTTGTGGTACACAAGATAGGCCTAACGTAGTTAGCAAGATGTAGATGCAATACAACTTTACCCTTAGAAGACATGACTACAAATATGTACAAATTTGTCAAATTCCAGCTCTTTTTTTTAAAATAATTGATTGCTCTATAATCATTAATTTGTATTCTATCAAGTCAGGTAATTTATTACGTTCAGAATTTTGCATTTGCAAACCCGTCGCACTGCAATTTTGTTTTTATTATGTTAGTACTTCATTTCACGGTTGACTGACCAAACAGATTAAATATTCAGTTGACAGATATTCCAACGTATATAATTATTTAAAAACATTCAAATAACTTGGTAATTATTAGGGTAGAATATATTGATTATGCTGGTCAATTTGATGGCAAATGTGCCCTACGGTGATGGCCTACATTTTTTAATGTTTGTAAGCCGTAAAGGTGTAATCCTATTGAAATGAACTTGTTAATGTTATTCAGTATATATCGCTATTACATACTTGAGACAATCGTAGACGGCTAAGCATTTTTATATCTTTAATTACAGTGACATTAACTATTGCCATGCAATTATTTCTAGAACAGGTTCAGTGAATTGAAAATGTCAGAATTCTACTATTTGATTTGTATTAACTTGCTTTTTATGACGTGGAGCAGTAGCTACGGGGAAATTGAGTGTTTGTCTTCAGTTGTATAATAATAATAATAATAATAATATTCTATCACATACACACAACACCATCTAGCCCAAACTAAGCAGAGCTTGTACTATGGGTACTAGACAATGGATAAACATACATATATACTTTTTTTTTTGTAAATACATACATATTATACATAGGTATATAAAAGAGAGTTTTGTAATTCTAATAATAATTGTTACATTAATAATTAAACTGGATATTTTCTAACAATTGCCGACATTCCAACGATCTGTGTGGAATTATTGTTTATTTTTTGATAACGGAATATTAGTACTTTTTGGAGATGAATATAATATACATACATACATAGATACACGCCTCTTTCCCAGAGGGGTAGGCAGCGCCTTCTAAATTTATTTGTGGACTACAATAGGTTTATTTATTGATTGGTTTATAATCTTAAAATGGATATATTTATTAATTATTAAAATTATAAATAATTACTAAAAGTAATTATTTATAATTATTGCTTAAAATTTAAATTAAAAGCTTGTTCGAGCAGAAGTATTTCTGAATTAAACAATTGGTTATATAATTTCAGTTACAAGTAATTGTTTGCCTTTAGGAATTTTGCTTGTTGGAAGCCCTATGAATATTGCAGATAGATCAATAACATAGATGAGAGTCTTTATGATAATCTATGTTTGTGTCATCGTATTAAAATACGCTGCATAATTACGCCAGCAGATGTATGCACAAAATACGTTAATAAACGGTAGTTACTTTTTTATTGCCATATCAAAAAAAGAAGTTACCAAGAGGCTATATAAATCATGCGTTCAGACATTTTCAATGAAACGATAAGTAACTCCTGTTACCAACATGCTGTCGCCAAGTGTTTCCCAAGCCTTCCGATGTACAAAAAAAAATAAAAGCATAAATCAAATAAAGGTGCGTTCGTGTTGCGTTACAATGTTTGAGAGCGGCGGAAGCGATGGCGACGTTCAAAAACCGGAGCTAAATCATAAATTACACTTTACAGTTCCCGCCGGGATCGAGTTACGCGTTGTCACGTAATTACGATTATAACTCGAGAGATGTGTTGATTTTAATCGATATTTTGTGTGAACTCGGCCGAATCGATTGTTAACTATGTTCATTGTAAAGTTAGTTCGGTGAAAACATTTTTCATGGCTGAATAAATTATACACGCTAGGGGTAAATGGTGCGAGTAGGTACTCGCAAGTGGACACCTCGTTAGAGACATTAGGAAAGGGCAGACTTAAATTATTTTTCAAATAATTAAATTAAAAAACAAAATGATTTTTAGAATTTAATTATTTAAAAATGAATTTCCGTATATAAATTCATATTATGAAGACTTAATTTCCATAGCTTACAGTCTACTGACACTATAGTTCTATAAAAAATAAACATACTTATAAGATATATAACTTAAAGATATGTTCATTTATTACCAATACACTAATTTGGTAAATCCCATTAGATTTAAATAAAAAACTATTAATGACATTGTAATATTTTCGATATCTACTGCGAATGACTCTTCAAAATAAACCTTATGTTAGTGTCTTATGTCATGTATTAACCGATCGCTAATACATGAAATAAAAAAAATACTTGGTAAATAATAATAAACTACGATCAGATTCATTATCAATAATACCAGCGACCCGCCCCAGCTTCTTCACACGGGTGGTACAAAACCTTAACAAATTATACACCAAAACCTTCCTCATGAATCACTCTGTCTATCAGTGAAAACTACATGTAAATCCGTTTAGTAGTTTTTGAGTTTATCGCGAACAGACAGGCAAACAGACGCGGCGGGGGACTTTGTTTTATATAAATAATATTTGTGAATAGATTTATCGAATACATACATAACCTTATGATACTACCTCTGAAGGTGTAGTTGTATGATACCCATATTTCACCAAGTATGCTTTCAGATCAAAATAACACCAACCCAAATCAGAATTCGAACCTGAGACGTCATGCACAGTCGCATTCAAAACAGCTACGCCATCGAGTTATACAAAACAAAATCAAAATTTGTTTTTATTTTGCTCTGACAAGGCTAGTGTTGTTGGTACTCCTTAATATGCCACCCCCTTACATGCTGTATAATTACATAATTATGTCGAATTGTTACAGAGGACATCCTCTGTAACAATTCGACATAATCGACAATTACGAAAAATGTAATTTCCTTCACCATAAAATCCACTTTTAATCGCGATGACGATGATAATTATCACCATTCATCAACACATATCTGCGATCCATCTTTAAAAGCATGCTATTTACCTCAATTACGCGTACACCCTATCTCCCTTACCCTACTGATGCATAAAAAACTGCAATTTGCCTATCAGTGCTTGGGTCACACAATAAACTTGGCTTAGACCCTCGCCAGTTTACTTAGACCTCCCTCCCGTCTGTGCAGCTTCACTTATATGAAGCCAAAGGGGGGTAAGTATGAGTAACAAGGGGTCTTATGCCAGTGGTCGGTGCTGAAAGGGTATGGAAGGCTTGAAGGTCGTTAGCCTGGCGTTGATTGTTCGATGAGTGGTGCAATGACTCACTTGTGAATGTAAATAAACGGGCAAATATGTAGGAAAGATGGAGAGTCCACGATGGAGCTTATAAAATTTATGGATCCTATACTTGCCGTAAAGAAATCGACGCTATAAGCCCATAGACAAGTTTGTTTAATTTAAGAAAAGTAATTCGTAAATGGAATAACTCGTTGAATGTTATTAAGGGCGAAAATGGCAAAGGAACGAAATCGCTACAGCCTCTGTAAGTAAGTTACGTTAACTTCCGCTAAGAAAAATGTCTTCACTATTTCTCTTTCAAGAAAATATTACGAGAGTAGAATTATTGTTTTTCTAAATTAAGTTGGCTATTTAACAAAATGTAGGTAACTGTTTATTTTTTCCTCAAGATATAAATTATTTCAAACCCAGATTTAGTTTCAGTCTTAGAGTATTTTAAGGAATAATTTAGTGTATTATTAATTTCTACTTACATATTTTTTTCTTAGTAAGTGTTAACTTATTTTGCTGAAGAATACTAAAAGCCAAACACTTCCCAATATATTCGTATTCAATAGCCTAACCTAAAAAGCGTTGAAAAAAAACAAAGCTTTTACGCATCTGTATTTCATTGCAATTACCTGACAATAGTTCTTTTCCCGATAGCTTCTAACTGGGGAGTGCGTTCACTAGGTTACGCGTGCCCCTCCCTCCCCCAGATGGGTTGTCCCCCCACATATGTGATGTTACATACCTAAATGTGTAGTTACGCAATACATAAGGATTTATGTAGGACGCGGTGAAGTCAAATGTTGTTTCTGCACTAGGTAAGTGGGAAATGATGAGGTGTGTCGATTAGTGTGTGTTCATATATCTTCTTCACGTTAAAGCAATGTTTACACTATGTATCAGTTATAAATACAGATGTTATTTAGTTGTAATATTATCGTCTACATGAGCTTAATCTCAGACTTTAAGAAAATACATTATGAATGACATAGGTATTGTTAATTGACATTGGTCAGTACGCTGAATTTAGAATTTAAATTAAATTAGGAACCACAAAGTGTGAAGTTAAAAAAAAATCGTAAATGTTTGTTCGATATTCAAAACCACGAAGCGTGCAAAGCTTTAACATAAAAAAGAAGTTTATAATCAAAGAGGTTTTATTATATTTAATTAAAATGTTTGTAAAACAGGTTATGTGCGCATTCCATGCAGTACGGGCACCCGGCCGTTAGGAGTGCAGATTTGTAGGTTACGCGTGCAGGTGGCTTGCCCCACAGAGGGCGGAGCGCCACTTATCATATAAACCTATGTGCCTCATATACACGCAATGAAAATCTCGACCTGCGTTCCTTGGTGGAAATTATACGGTGCTACTATGATGACTCACTTCGCAAAGTCGTGTTATGCATCTATTATATTATCGTTCACACTTTCAGGTTTGCATGCATCATTTGGCTGATTAAGGTGGATAAGCCAAATGACGCATTAGTGACACAAATTAAATGATCAATCAATCATTTCTGAGATCTCTAGGCAGTTATTGATTCATAACGTACTTTGTGGCTATAATATATAATATCAGCTCTGTATTAAACTGGCCCAATGCTGGGCACGGATCTGTTCTCAGTGTGAAAACTAGTACGCATATATTTCTTTATAAACCTACAATTGATCAAGAATAGGCTTTATTACGTAAAATTCTGAGTAAAAGTAGGAAAATTTAGTACTCTTTCGGATATTTAAGTAGTCGGATCAAACTTTTTAATATCTAATAGATATATTTTTCGACTCTAGTATCTATTAGAAAAATCTATTCCTGTTTAAAATTGAATTGTCCTATCAAACTGGAAGTAACAGCAGCAAATTTCAATATTTTTTGTACAATTTAACCCTAAAACGCAATTTATTCCAAGTAAGAACTTACGTTGCGTATTTACGTATCCGAGCGCGTGCAGAATTAGATCTCTCTGGCGTGGGGCTGTGAAGGGTGAGGTGAGGGTGGTTTACGCTGCACGGCATCGACGCGTGTCAGTGGGGAAGTCTCTAATGAACTGTATGAACTAGTGTACCTAGGTAATGCGTAGCTAAAACTATATAGGTTACAGAAAGGTAGAGAACATGGAGAGACGTAGCTAATTTGACATTATAGTTTTAAAATGACGTTTTTCTTTCTTATGTATAAAAGTATGTTGTAATAGAACTATTATTAATATGTATTGTTACATTTGTTTTTCATTTGGCTAGCCATCTCATATATCGAGGGTTAATTTATCAATATACTTAGATACTAGTAATTTAGTAAATCCTAATCTTAATCATGTATTAAACATCTGATTCTATTTTCTGTGTATTCCACCACCTCCAAATAGCCATCTCTTTTCTTTAACCTAACAAGAGTGAGACACCATGCGATTTATCTTACGGATAACTTTCACTTGATAGTTGTGAAACTAACCATAAGTGTTTTACCTAAATTAATGTAATTATGGTTTAAAATTTTGACTATCTTCCTGAGAGAAGGAAGAAAGCTCTGGAGAATTCTGGTTATGCATAGCGCATGCGTAACCAGAGTTCTCGTGTGCTTTATTTAAGATGTTTTCTTGTATCACTAATGCAAGTGCTAATTAAATTATAGTTTAATTCAGTATTTACTTACATAATATGAGATTTAAAGTCCATCTCATTACGCGGTTAATTATAAAACGTCGTATGTAGATTATTTAAAATTCGATTTTACTTGAGTCTCAGTAAGGCCTGATTACTATTATTTATATATTTAGTTTGCAATTAAAAGCATTTTCTTTATCTTTCCAGGTTGGTGTCACGTGTGTTATGCAATGGGTGAGCATCAAATCCACAACCACGACTATGTGCGCAGTATTACCTACCATTAGACCACGAATTTTTTTTTCTAATCCTCGCTATTAGTTCCGTAAACACTTTACGGAACTAATCGCAAGTTGTTCTGCAATTCTCAACACAACTTTCAGATCTCATCCCAACCTCATTATTTAAAGAAAACTATAATATTATGTATATTTAAATGTGTTAAAAGCTCTTCAAGTCACTGCATGATGTGTTAAGGCAGCGTGTATGCGTGAGCACGCGCGTATTTACCGCCGTTCTACCTCTGAACGCACCCTCGTATTGCGTACTCGTACGTCATTATAGTTTGCAGTCTTAGTGCAAGTGTCGTAACTTAAAAAAATATATGTCACATGGAAGAGAACTACATTTGAAAAATGAATATTATTTTAAATATCATTTCGAATGAAAGATAAAATAACTTTTTTATTTTTACTGGACTAATCGGACTGATCGGCGATATTGACAGTTTTTATTTAATGTATAAATTACGTAATATTAACTACTATATACGGATTTTATATAGTAGTGTCAAATAAACAACGCGATAAAATCAGTATATAGTAGTTTAATTTCAATGTATAAATTACGTATTAATAATGAGATCTTAAAATGTAACAAAATTTGTAAATATTTATTATTCATTAAGTATATTATTGAAATAAGCATATTAAAAGGTATTTTAAATTTTTCGAACGACAACTATATTTTCTTTTAATAAAGGTTAGACATTTACGGAATATTGTTGAAAATTCTCTTTTTAAAAGTCCTTTTATATTCGGAGAATAGTACCTAGAATACATAAAATATTGCTCTTGTTTTCACAATTAGAAGTAAATGCCTTGAACAACCTTCATTGTCTCTACAATGTCAGAATTTAAGGACTGTACTTTATTTTACTATCCTTAATGGATAGGAAAAATACATAAATTTCCACAAACAAAATCTGAAAGCCAAAGGCAATAAAGGTCTATGAAGGTAATAATTTTTGTTTAATTCCAGTAAATTCAATGCTGGAGTACGCCCATGAAATATCGAAATATCAATAAACAAATGGATCCGCATTGGTCATAACTACGTAAACCCGATTTAATAATAATAAAATGCATCGAGTTTAGTTTCGTGTTTGGTGCGTGGTAAGGGTGCATCGACGCACCCCTCACGCACACACACGCACACAACAACACTTGTGATACGAAACTGGGCCGCTATTGGTCGGTTTGCTGCGCATGTATGCGTACGTGTTTGGTTGTAGAAAAGAGGTCGTATGGGTGTAGTTATTTATATCGTGTTCTAGGCTGTATGAATTAGTTGCGTGCATTGGGGTAGTCTTTGCTAGGAAAAAGTATTGATTTGTTGCACAGTAGTCCGCCTCGATGCGGACTTTTGCAATTGGAAGATGATTTATGAATAATAAAATAATTTAAGATTATAACAAAATTTCATATATCAGATCTATTATTCGTTCTACTTAGATAAATTGTATTAAAATATTATTGATATTGGAATTTACTTTGACATATAAACTAAACTGTCATTTAAATAGCTAAAAAGGCTGGTTGATGTTACTAAAACGTATGTTTTTTTAATAGATTAAAATGTTAAAACCGGTCTATGGCAAGCAACGGTCCTTTATAAATACTTCAATGAGCACAGCTTTAATATTTGAAGTTTTTTATTGTCAAGCAACAATAAAGGTTTTATTCTTCGTACTAGTTTATGGCGGCCATGTTTGATACGCCATAATTTGCTTTATTTTGTTCTTTACAAACTATACTTAAACGGTTTTAAATGATAAAATTGTATCTATTATTTTTTAATTTGGTGTGTAATATCTAATAAGTTTTAGGTAGAGGCAGAGCAATTGTAAAGTTTATAGGTCTAAATCTAACAATGTCTTATTTATAAGTATCCCAATAATAACTACATAAAAGAAACACAGCATATAAAACATACTTTTTCTTAATAATCTAAATCTATAGTACCTAATGTATAAATATTTAAATACATTTGTTAATTAAAAGGTACGTTACGTACGTACGTACGTTACACAGCTTCCAATAAGTATATTGTTAGATTTAAAAACTCTAATGCAGTCTAATGAGTGCATATTGTATGAAATAATAACAGAAATGAAAAATATAAATTCTACCGGTAAAATATTTGTATGGGATGGCGGTGTGTTCGAAAACTAACGTGTAATGTGTGGTTATTGTTTATTCTAGCTCATTCGGAGGACAAAGCACATTTTAATAGACACGGGTAATATGCATAACATTTTTTTGTTTGTGTGCAACCTTTACTGAAATAGGTTTTAGTTTTCTAATTTCGAATTGCGAGTAACGGTTTTAACAATGGAATAATATGAAAATGATATAGAATAACTCCATGATTAGGCGACAAATTAAGTTCGAAATTGTATTTTAGAATGAGTAAGGACAATTTTCCGCAAGTCTGAGTCTCAATAAAGTTATATTTATAAAGATAACTTTGACATAAACACGCGTCTGAGCCGTATCCTGTTTGTTTTTGTGTACCACGTAATTTTGCTGTTAACGGAATATCAAATTGGATTTGACACGCCATATTGAACCTTAGTACATTGGAATAACTAGTAATGAAATAAGTAAAATTGACAGTTATGAGATGTAGAGTTATTTGAATAATTTTGTGTGTTCCATTAGTCTTAGATACGTTGGTTTTGAATTCCAGTAAAAAATCTTGTTCTATTTAAAATATTTATAACATTCAATTGACGCAGGTCAATGTTAAAAGTGAATGTTAAATAAAATACTTTCAAAGATCATCCAAGCAAAAAACAAAGTATAAAAGAAAACAATTACGTAAGACTGACTCCTGTTACACGTAATAGTTCGGAGCATGCAAGATGCACCATTAACAAGTCCTTCGTCCTGCCCGTTACATCAGCTGATAGCACAAAAAGCTCGACCTAACATCTGCCGTGAATCACCGGCCCTTGGCGCGTGCCGGCTCGAAAAAAAAGAAAAAAATCAAAAGTGTAAACTCCCGCCGACCGTTATAATCGCCTCGCCTGTGGGTGGACGAACACCGTTCGTGTCCAAGTTAAAAATCGATTTCTTTTCGATAACGCTACTGTTATATCTTTGTCGTATAATCTGTTTTTCTTTATATCATTTTATCTCAATACAGCGTCCACTACATCATGAATTTATGATGAAGTTTGTTTTTGGTATACAGAAAATCGTTATAAACAATAAATATTCATTGTTTGTCAACCAATATTAGTTTTATATGAAGCTAAATTACAATAGAACAAAGTTTTCTCGTAAATCCTAAGCTTAATAAACTCGAGTTTTTCGATATTCTTATGATAAAATAGAAATTGCTTTTGGAGCAATAAATTAAGTTTAATTTCAAGATGGCGACGTATACCCGCGCTATTAAACTGGGAGAGAAAATGTTAGAAGTAATGTATGAATGAATAATCGAAAACAAAAAAGCCATTAAAATGTACGATAAAAGTACTCAGTGATTTATAGTAACTTTCTTGGTAATGTTTATTACTCGTTTGTTTGCGAATTCAAAGAAACACTATTATTTAGCGAGACAATTTTGGCATCGATTTTACCGTTTCTAACCCGCGATATTGCTATTGTGGTGTTACTCGTAAAATTTTATTGCGTGCGTATTTATAAGCTAAAATATTTTAATCTGCCGTTAAAGAGAGTAATGTTGTATATTACGACACTAAACAACTATAAGTAGATGTTAAAATAGGTCTCTGCGGCGAAATTAATTCATTGGCATTGAAACTTTTTATTTAATGAAGTTACGACTTACTAGGATCATAGACCATTAACCAGCCATTAAACACAATTTTTTTAAATATATTTATATATTATATTAAACTTATAGCTGTATATCGAATAGATAGGATATTTATTATTTTTAATGGGAATGTTAGGCATAACACAACATTTTTAACATCAAATATTTTAGGTGAAGAAATAAAAGCATAATTTAAGCCAAACCTTCGTCTTACTATGAATTGCAGTATGTTCTTATCACCAATATCAACAATATATTTCAGTTATCTATGTGTTTAAATCAAAATATCGTTAGCTTAATCATATCCGCTGTCTTTCTCATAGACAAAAAACTAAATGAAAACCATAGACAAAATAAATGAGGACACAAACGCTTTATGTTTTGATAAAGAGGCGCACTTTTTTACGTATAACCTTATATGTGCCAAACAGAAAATAAGCTAAGAAGAATATTTATCTTACATAATTTGCGCTGCCTAGGTAGTAGACTAAAGAAACATCTAATCAGATGTATTCTTATAAAGCGGCTGTGTTGTCATCAGCAAAAATATTGCGTGTTGAAATGAATCACAACTTATTGTGTGTTAAGATGCCATTGTAAAAGTATATTATACGTTTTATTTTTGCTTAATGTTGATAGTCTGTACTATAAATATAATATATTGTTAATTTATTACAAGTGCCTTAGATTGTTGTTCTATATACTTTGTGCCTAATATTTGAAAAGCTGTCTGCTAAATACGAAAATTATTTCGTGACCATTTAGACAATTATTTTCTTTAGTGCTGTATGTCAATTATCAGATAAAAATTATATCTATCAATTGAATTAGAGCCTGACTAAATATAAGAGTGAGACAATTTAACTATTTTATTCTTACAACTGTCATTTTTAATTTGGTTATGTTGCAATTCATTCTATGTCTATATCTTTTGTCTGACAGTTGAACAAGTAAGCCTTACCTACCTATAATAATAATATTAAAAAAATATTATAATGTTTAATCTATAACTTTAACGATTAATTATTCCACTTCGAGCATTGCTGTGTGGCTGTTTTCCTAGCATCAACAGTATGTTGCAAGAATTTAAAAGTTATGTTTTAAATTTAAACATAATTATTTAAAAGATATAGGCTGCTCATACACATATAGCCTTTACAGTAACAGATAACTTATGCTACAAACAAGACCGAAGCGCCATCGTAAATAGTAAGAATAGTGATAATTTTAATTTCAGTACCTAGCGATGTTTGAAATATTAGTAAAACGATACGATAAAATAATAAATTTGTTCCAAATGAATAACTTCACTAAACTAAGTAACTTACAAACATTGACGATTTTTGACTTTGAATGACTGCTAGTTTAGGTTTAATGACGGTTCATATAAGTAACGTCTGCCTTCACTAGGTAGGCATATATATGACAAACATTCTTCAATAGTTATAAAAAAACGTAATCCATAAAAAAATTACAGTGTATCCAAAGGCCGATAACAAATCCGTCACACAACACCTTTTACCTAACAATAGCTACAATCAGATAAAAGGTAGAGGCGTTTCATGCGCAGGCGGCGACGCGCTACGATTGGAGCACGGTGCGCATGCGCGGAGCATCTGCCGCGCACGTTGCGCTCGTGCCATGCCCAGATAATGTGGGCGACATATGAACCGTACATAAATAATACCTAAGTTTTTCAGAAAAGAAAAGCGACCGGTGTCCAAATAACAGCTGAATAGACTTTTTTGTTAGTTTGGTTGCTTCTGCAGGTAAATATCGGATAAAGTTATTTTTGCATGTTGATATACTTATAGATGTTTGAACTAAACTACCAGTAAACTATTCCCAGGTACACTTAAAGTATCGTTGTAAGATTAAATTTTGATATTAGTCGTTTAATGCAACGGTAGCAGTATGGCAAGGTTTGCTCTTTCACCTTTACAATACAAGCATTTTTGGTACAGATTATGTAAGATTATATTTAATGGCAATTATTTTATGAAAGAAAATATATATGACAAACATTCTTCAATAATTTTTAACACTCAAACATGAATGGTAAAATATTCCGTAGTAGATACTTCGTTTCTAATATTAAAAGATTAATACGTGACTATGGCAAAGTTATACCCAATCTTGATGCAAATAAATAAAACAGTAATGCAATGCACACACTCTGTTATACATATTTTACTTCGTACAATGTAGTATTTTATGCAACCAGGTGCTTTATTTAACTTAGCAATTAGTATACAGTAGCTTAATGGTACTATATTTTATGAAATTCTCATTAAAACCCGTTCACAGCTATCATTTTGTGTTATTAAGTATCGTAATCGACCAATGACTTTGTTGATATCGTAAAGGTTACACCCTTTATTTTCGTACTTAAGTATACTTTTATAAAAATGCCACGATTTTTTCGTGAATACAATGTTGTAGTAAAATTATCGTATTAAAGGTTCGCTGTGGGCTCAAAACGCAGCACACGGTTTATATTTACGATTTATGTCTAGAAAATTACTGTCATCAGACTTAAATGGGATACAAGAAATGTACAATATAAAAAGCCATTAGACGTACTGCGGCAAGTTTTACTAAATGTGAATAAAATATATTTGCCCTTAAATAAGTCCGTACTATCATTTGTCACAACCTTTTTCCACTACATTTCTCGACGCACTTATTATCAACCTCTAAAGAAGAAGTTACAGAGGTAACTCTAGCACTTATTCAAAGTAGGCCTTATAGCCTTAAATAAACGTAATTCCTGGACTACGAACAAAGGTGCCTCCTCCCATATCCCCCCAAAAAGCTTTACGGTGCTTGTTTTAAAACTAATTTGCTAAAGTTACTTCGCAGTCGGTAACTTATAATCGTAAATTAAGTCAAGTACGTTTCTCGCTTCACACTTTCTTTGCTAAAAACTTTTTTCGGTTACGTAAAAAAGTATTCAAGTAATTTTAGTGCCTACTTTTTCAGTATAGCCTTTTAATAAGAAGATAAAACCGTGATTATGTTGAGTTCTTTATTTATTTTGAAGCTAACTAATTTACAATTTCGTAAGCGTAGGCAATTGATGGCGGATTACGGAAAGCTACAGAATGAAAGGGTTTGGCGATAAATTTTGAGGGAGACTTTGATAGAGAAAAAGTGTGGAGGCTTTTCAAGGTAAGCCCTCTTGACCTTAGGAAATGTGTTAATCTACTTCATTTAGACAGTGAATTATAGGCAAGCGTATCATGGCATCATGAAATTCATTAGCATAAAATTTCTGCCTCTACAGCTACTTTAGTTTTCGAACTTGTTCTATCTTATTTTATTTTGTCTTTACTTTTAGGTAAACACGTAGAAATATGAGAACGTAAATATTATGAAAATGAAAGCAGAAGAAACCTAATTTGGATGAATTTAAACAATTTGGGCAACTTTAACGCTTTAGAATAAATATCTATTTGCTGGATTAACAACTCTGTTAAACAAAAATGGCATTAAAGTATCACAGTCACCGCAATAACTTCGAAAACGAATGGAAAATTAGGAAGTGTAAGAATTAGGCAGTAATGGATCATTAAGGACGAGAGAACAGAACCGCACTCTCTCGATAATCACTTGACGGTTTGAATATTCAAATTTTATATTTGGAAAACTTTTCGCGGTACAACCGTTCCGAGACGCCATTTTTGTTTTCGTAATGTACGTTGCTATATTAACTTTTAAACTTTCACGTTGTATGATGTACGTAGATTTAACAATTGCTTTAATTATTATTTGGCAACTGTATTCTGTGTTCTACGTCAATATGTTTTATTTAACTCTAAACTCCTTCTGAATATCATTAATCATATAGAAATTGGAGCTACTGCTGCATGTTTATATGTCAACCATGACATACTGGCCATAAAGAGTAAAAAAACAAAAAACAGATAACTGCGAATCAAGTTATAACTTCAAAATTTAAATTTAAACATGTTTAATTTCTAAAATCCCAGATATTTATTTTTATAAAATTGTTATAATTATTTTTCGGACACGTCAGAATTGAATAGCAAATAAAATAGGTAATAATGAATATAAAAAAAAACTGTTCTAGGATTACTCCTAAGCTCAACAGTTTACATTACATGAAAAGAAGTACGTAAGAAATTCATGGCTACTCTTTTCATTTACCAATTTTTTTATAACATGTAAAGTATGAGTTGATTCGCGTGTTTTGTTTTATTAGATACTAGATTTTGCCCGTAGCTTCGCTCGCGTAAATGTAGGTTAGGTAAGATTAGTAACAGTACTTTTTTCTGGATAAAAGGTACCCTATAGCCTTTCTGTTTCTCTGACAACGTAATGCGAAATTTCATGATGATCGGTCATTCGCATTTATGATATAAGTTAGGGTATTCTAATTACCTCACTTCCATAACCATCAACATGTCTCACTTCTAGAACCGACTAAATGCGAATATGTCACAGGAAACGTATAAAAACATAAAGTAGAAGTAGGAATATTTTCAATTTCAGAATATAAGATGAGTGTTTTTATACTGTGTGGTTATGTCATTCGATCGTGGTATTTTTGAAGCAGTTTAAAATGTTCCAGTCGATGACCTAAGCGTGTTAAATCTTGCATGCAATGTCTTTATGTTAGGTTCATATATCATTATCTCATAATAAATCATTTACACACATGTTTTTGCACTTGTAATTGCACTCATAAATATAATTTAAGTGCATTTAAAGAAATATATTATTGTCACACAAACGGTAGCAAAAAGGATAATAAATGTAATCATCGACGTACGATATATACTTAAAATTCCCGTCGCCGCACTTTTAAATGAATGAGAGAAGGCAATTGAACGAATGCTTTATGCACTTAAATCTATAATAAAATATTCGCGACCTAATTAAAAAGAAATACTATACAGCCTGTGCGTATATAACGCAGAGTGCGAATGCTCTTTTCACGGGCTATTAATTTTGCTGTTATATTTTTATTGCTATTTTATGTTAATAAGTTTATCTTTGTGTTTTGTTTTGAAATATACGCATTTCTCTTTTACGTTGAAGATAAATTGTAATTTGATGACTGTAGAGATAAAAGCTATTTTTACATTCCTTCTCTATTTTGTTCTCTGCTTTACGCGTCATTTTATGGAAAATATAACGTCTGACAAAATTATTTATTTAACTCTTTTTTGTAAAGGTCAATTATCACAAATGGAAGAAATGTAGGCTAGCTCCATTAATCTAGTTTATAATTGTTGTTATTTTTTAAATGCCTTATGTAATTTAAATATCACACGTTAGAACCGCCATCTTGTCAAGCATCACCGCGTCGCACAAGATGTCGGCCAACACACGCCACAGAATAAATTAATGCAAATGACACCACCGACAAGGCGACAACGAGCTATTTGCGTCATTCGCAAATCGATTCAACATTTTTTTTATGAAATTTATCTGAATTCAACCGAATGTATAATCTATCGTATTGAAATCGAAAAGCAACGTGTTATTGTAAAGAATTTTCGTGAATGTTATTAACTTAAATTTTGGTATAAAACCACGATGATAAGTGATTATCACCGTTAATGGGGTAATAGATTTTGGAGTGTCTTAAACCAATCATCAAGGTGATTTTATTTATTATTATTATTTTTAGCTTTTAATACCGCATTGGAAAGAAAACAAATTCATTCTTGCCATTTCTTTCTACCATTCGATTGAACTAACCTTTTTGCAGCCGCCTTCTTACTGTGCTTACTATGTTTCGGGACCATTTCAGATATGCATTTTGGTCAGTACGTTCGAAAAGTCGTCTAGGATAATCGATTATACATTCAACTATATCTAAAATTGTCACCATACATCTGCATGTCCTTTTAATACAAATAGGAGACATTTATTGCTCCATGTATGTAATAAGCAGCATTTTGACCATATTTGTCACTAATTACATTTAACTAAGTAAGCAAAGCAATTTATTTTGGTTTCTATGCATCGTATGTTTATTCCATTACCTATTGAATTTTCTATTGCTATCGCTAGAATTAATAGCTTTGCTCATATGTTTGTAAGTGGTATTAGCAAGAAATAAGTGTCCGATTTGTCAGCTGACGCGGCAGTGGAGTCACAAATCCACGTTGGCCCGCCTTCCCCCACGTCGGTTAACATGTTCGCCTATAAATGACCTCTTTAAATCTACCCTTCTGTCGATATAAAGCAGCACATTCACTTACCTTCTTTTCTGTTAACTTCTCGCACCGGCGCTGCTTGCATATTTGATGCGACTTGTCGTTGCGGCAAGGCGCACAGTCGCCGCAGTTATCTTTGCGTTGGCAACCGATGCACTCGCCGCAACGTTTCCGTTTCTTTTTCGTCTGCGAATGGTAATACTGATTTATTATTAAAATAACCGTCTATAAGCACATTTATTTCTTGTATATATATTTTACATTTATAGTAGGCACTCAAGCCTTATCGTGAGCAAAATGAGGCTTGTATATTTAAAATATTTAATTTATGAAATATTGTTTATCATTAATTATTCAATTTAATAATTGCACATGTTTCAACTTCGCCATAATTTGGGAAATTACATTGGGGAGCATATTAATGACAATTTCTTATATTGATCTAATTAATCTTTTGCTGTATTCTGACACGTTCAATTTCACAATTTCGTAATTTAATACACAATAACGATAAAATAATGCTGCTTTAAATTTTTAATTCGCACAAAATGACTCCAAACTCTTTATTAAGTCATATTTTACTGTTACGACACTCATATCTGATCGCATTCCCGTTGGTTGCGTGTGCGATTCATTCACGAACCCGTAACATAACATTGGCCCAACATGCAGCAAATGTTTGGACAACTGCCAACTTTCTAAATCCTTTTCGTTTTACGTTAGCAAGAAAGAGAGGAAAATATTGCAAATGTTTGGCATTTCGGTACCAATATAAAGGGACGTTGCAATTACTGGCCAGACAACAATTTCGGAGTATTCCGCGCTCATTATAATGACTCGTCTCGGTCCTGCGCCGGCGCATTCAATCGAAGCGATCTCGTTTACTCTCATTATGACTTTTGCATTTCAACTATATAATTGTTTGTAAATTGAAAAATATTTTATTTCACATTTTTTATGCATAATATGTTGCATTTTGTACCTTACAGCTCTGCCTGTCAGGCAATTATGATGGTATGCTGCTTAAGCTTTCTGATTTAATATTGTCAAATAAGAACTATGTACCTTATATGCATATTCAAATTTCTACGTTACAATGTAACTTAAATTCTGAGCAATAAAAAAAGTAACAGCTGTGAGACTATAAGAAGAGCGCCGCCATTATTTGGCGCAATTTCATTCGTGCATTCGTACTTATCTCCGGTCGTAATCGGAACCAACCGATTGTAGCACCGACAAACAGCTGACGATTATTTAAATATTATGGAATTCTATTCAAATTCGTTGGTGAATGTTTATGTCAGATGATAGATACGCTGTGTGATTACGCGCGAAAATATTCTTTCTTAAAACAGCAGCCATTGTGAGTTTTCGGTTCGAATTATAAATTGCCTAAAAATAAAGAGCGATATTAAAATGTGCAATTTTGTCAAATCTATCTATGAAACTCAATTATGATTTCCCAGTGAAAATTGGCATTTTCATTATAATATTATGGTTACTGGTTGCTGTCAAAGTGACATTAAACTTCGTGGTGAAAATTTAGACTATAGGCATTGTATGAATACGATGGTATTCTATAGAATAGCAATGCTTTCTGGTTTATATAAACTGTCATACTGCTAGGCTTAGACACTGAAAAGGCACTGTAAAGAACTTACAGACAAATTGCTTGACACAATTTAAAATTTTTTAAGTAGTAGAGCCTCGCTTATTTCAGCATGGACGGGGCGGGCTCGACCAGGGATGGACTACCTTCTCACAGAATATCGACGTGAAATAGCAGTATTCTACTCTTGACTTTTGTTTGGTGAGTGAGAGTGCCGGAGGCCCAATCACTCTCTTTTTCCCTTCCTGCTCCTTCTCCTTCCCAAATCCTTTCCTAAAAGTTCGGCAACGCGCAAGTGATGCCTCTGGTATTGCAGGCGTCCATAGGCTACGGTGACCACTTACCATCAGGTGGGGCCGTAAGATTGTTGGCCAGCGAAGTTGTATAAAAAAAAGACATGATTGTCATGCTTTTACTAATAAAGCGAGTTATAATAATTTAATTTTAATAAATTAAAATAGCAGTCTTGTTTTGACGATCTTCTTCATTAGCCTTTTACTGCCGCTGACCGGTTAAGACCCGAATATCTCTTAAATATCTCATATTGCCTTTAAAAATGGCAATATATTTACACTTGAAAATATTTCATTGTAAATAATTTTATATATTATTGGTACAATTGTAATTTAATATTTGTTGCAGCATTATTTCATTATTAAAGACCACAAATGCCTATTTACAAGGAATATTAATTAAGACTATTCGAATCGTTTTACGCAGCAGATGTATGTCTTTTTACTTAATTAGGCTGAGTATTCATTACAGTGCATAATTTTGCTTTTGCGTCTTTTGTGTACTAACCTTTTATATATTTGCAGCAAAGAACAGTCTTATCGCGAGTTTATATAAATGTTTGCACTACAATGGTTCGAAGTATGCAAAATATGGACTACTTAAGCAACGCTTAAAAACATTAATGTATTTTAAACACGTGTGATTAAACTTTTTAAAAATTAATTCTTGTCATAACAACTTGCAACAGTAAAAATAATATTATTTTAAAAAGAATATTGTTTTGTGTCAAGTCAATAGCTGAAATCGAAAGAGAGTTCTTTCTTATTGCGTATATCGTGTAGTCCAAATCCTTATTACTAAGGCTCATTTTTATCCTAATTAATATTATAAATGCAAATGTTAGTTTGTTTGTAACGCATTTACGCTTTAACTACTCGACCGATTATATAAAATTTCGCATACACTTCATCAGGGGTACAAAAAAGGTTATAGGGTACCTTTCATCCAGAAAAAGTATTTCTCCCAAGGCCTAAAATTTATCGACCTATATTAACGCGAGCGAGCCGCCGGCAATATCTAGTTGTATAATAATTGGTAGAACGCCACTGTCTACTCTACTGGCTAATCAACGTGCACAATTTCCTTAAGTCAAATTTCATCTACTGGGAAAATAATTTCCTTGCACTTCAGCAATATTTCGGAATTATTTTGTGTTCAAAACCTATGAAGAATACTTCTTAAAAAACCCTTAGTTGCCGCCTAATTGCCTCCGAAATAAGCAAATGAGTAGTCACATTATCTGTACTTCAGTATACATAACTAAAATATAGCTCTCTTCCGTTTTTCCTAACGTTTTGTCCGCGTTTCTAGGAAGCTTTTGGATTTTCCCCATTTGACTCACTCGCATAATGAGTAATGGCCGATTCTATGACAAAGGAAAATGTAGTCTAGCGTGACGTCACAAAGATTAAATTTTATTGTGGCAGCCTTCTCATATTTTTTATTATTCGTCTGTGCTAATATATTTTTGAATTCAGAATGTTGTAATCTTATTTAAATATAGAATTGTTTAATGATAGAGAACAATTATAGTGAACTATATTTTTGATAACTATATAATAATAAGTACATGTCGAAAAATGTCTGTACCTATCCATTTTTAAGCATAATGCATGCAATTTGGCATAGTTAATGTTTTTATGCACAAGTAATGCCGAAAGCTAAATTAGTTAAAAGAAAAAGAATTACGGTCGAATTTCGAACACTGGGTTATGAATAAAAACTATAATTGTCTATTAAACTATAAGATAATTATATTATTAAACTATAACATAATTATATTATTAATTTATATGTCAGATAATAATCATTATTAAGCCAATGGCAGCTGTACTTTTTTGATGAATTAACGCGTCAAATCATTTAGTCGTGTCATTGGGTTTATTAAAAATTAGTCGATTTTAATTAATCGATTTAATACTATCTCACCGATTACGTTACGAGTATTTAATTGTCTGCCGTTAAAAATATTATCTGTTGCATTACATAAAGGTGTTTAGTTGACGTTTGAAAAAAGCTAAAACATACTTGAAATACTCTGAGTCGAGTTAAATGCGTTTGTTTAAAATTACCGTATCCGTCCAATTAGGATGCCAACGTGACTAATGATCATTAAAGCTCACATCTTTACAATTGTAATCGGCAAAAACAAACGTCAAAACAAAATATCACTTGATACAATTTTTTAATTACCTACCATCGCATAAATATAAAAAATAAACTAAACCATGTATAAATTTAACGTTTATATTAATATCATTCGAAACATATATTTTATCGTACTGATTGTCGATTATAAAGCTACTATCGACTAATCGTGTAGGTGCATCTCTAATAATAATTAGAGTCTATTGTGGAGTCGGCAGCTGCGCGTAAGCAAAGGTGTTCGTTATTAGACTAGGAAACGCTGACATTTATTGTGTAAAGAATGTCGTCATAGTCTGGACCTCTAGCACTTTGATCACTTTTTTATACGACGAACTGTTGCTCGACATCAATTATAACAAATTATAGAAAAGTACTATGATCATTTGAATTTTAAACTAGAAAAGCTACTAGAAATAATTAGTAGTTTTTCTTATTGATTAGACTGTAGCAACATACTTGCATAATGAATAGCTTCGTATATACATAAGTAATGTATATTTCTTATAATATTTGTATTAATGAATTGAACTAAGACTTTTCTAGGTATTTAAAGGGTAATCATCGTTCGCATAGATTGTAGAGGAGAATGTTTTGAGGATAGTTGCAGGTTTGCTTGCATAGTATTCGCAAAAGTGCCTGAAGTTTTGAAGCCCACACTCTACTAACGTAATCTACGAGCCTCGCGTTGTAAGAGACATGCGCTAACAGTGCGGCTGCTTATAAAACGGGGTTAATAAGTTTAATCAATCTGATACATGAATTATTTCAAGACGAGGAAGTAAATGCAAGTTTTTAGTTGAAAATAACCAACGTAGCACAGTAAATGCATAAGCATGAATGATATAATAATTTACACGTGGGCAAGGCACTTTAAAAGCTACAAAATAAGCCACAATCAAAGCCTACTAACTCCGTTAATATCGAGGGCTTTTCAAAACTGCCGACTAATTGCAATCGCTGTTAAATTTCAAAGTCATAAAATTTTCTAAGCAGGACACGCGTAAATCGCCCGACTTTAATTTGTGTTTTAAACGAGAAAGGAAGTTAATTTATTGGCGGAGCAAGAGAATCGGCTAACTATTAAATTTATAGCCGCGAAGACAGAGAGTTCGGCCATTTCGAAACTCAAGACCGGGAATAAAAACTGCTCTCCGAATAATAAAAGGTGGAATTACGGGGAAAGTTTCTCTTTTTCGGGTTCTCTCGAATATCCACTTTCAGCGGGCGTGTAGACGAATGAAAATTCTGAGAATTCTCATATCTTTCGTCGAATATACAGTCGGCTTTTCGCGAGTCCCGCGCGGCTTGTTTACGCAATTCACCAATTCGTGGGAAGGGAGATTAGTTGTCGTTCCCGATTTTATTGTGTTGCTTTCAACTTCGCTACGTTTTGTATGGGATACGATACATATAATTTTGTTTACATCACTTATTTGTGGCTCCATCAACCACTAATGTTCAGTACTTATTAGGCGAAGTTGAAACTGTCAACAATTACAATACTTAAGGAATTCTTGATTTTAAATATCTCTTATCTTAAAATAAGTTTAGCTCTCAATATTAAAATAATATCATTTTCTACCACATACACACAACACCATCTAGCCCAATTTAAGCAATATTATTTTCAATATTAGCAGCAAATATATTTGCATCATTTATGTGCCTTAAGAGAAAACCGTAAAAGACAGGGTTTAATAGTCATAATAAATGCTCACCTGTTTTTCACTGGAGATATCGTCGAGTTCCATTGGGCCGGTTGCCATCGGTGGAGCACCGTGCATGGGCGACTTGAACCCAGCCGTGGATGACACCGCTGCGACCTGCCCACTGCTTTCAGACCCAACCTCCATATTAGAACCATCAGACTCAGTGCTGTTTGCGCGCATTTTCCGTCTCTCTTTCTTCCTAAAGTCCGATCTTGTAGGCGACGAACCACTCCCAAACCCATTTTTTTTCTCATAACTATTATCAATCAACATTGGATTCTGGAAATTTGCATGATGCAGTCCGTTCGGAGTATATTTGTCTTGTAGCGCTTTCACATCAAAAGGTTCGTTTTTCAACACGTGGACTACTGTCGGACTCTGTATGTTTTGTATTAAGCTCCCGTTTTGATGTAGGAGCGTGCCATTCTGGTGTAGAATGCCGTTTTGCGTCGGAAAAGCATTTATTGTAGCGATGTTGGGCTGATATAATTGTATATGTCGGTCGTCGATGTATGTTTGTGCGGCTGGAGCCAGTTCCCTTGCCTGCAATGGGGCTGGCACTATTGGGTAGCTTCTCGCATTGACAGCCGTTAACGTATGGAATGTTGTTGCATTAACTGGTGATAGTGTAGTCAAAGTCGTCGACAATGGCGTGACCTGCGCCAGGGTGGTGAGGTGCGCCGGCGACGACGGCGTTGTGAGTTGCGTGAGTTGTGTTAAGTGACTAGGACTCGCGCTCGGCGTTGGACTCGCCGTGACAGGCACTGGGGTCACGCTTGGCAGACCCGTTTCTGGTATCACCGAAGTTTCTGGAAACGTTTGAAACTGGCTCTGGAAGGACGGCAGCTTGTTCGTTATCGGCTGCAGTGTGACAGGCTGGTACTCCAGTGAGGCGGAGAAGCCAGCCCGAAGGATTGCATCTTTGGTGATGGGCATTGATTCCCAGGGTCGATACTGTGGCTGGCTGGCGATTACTGAGACCGTGTCGCCCGTCCGCTCGTAGTACTCCCAGGCCGGGTCGAGCAGGCGGGTGTCGGCCGCGAGGATCCGTTGCTCGTTCTCGGCCATGGTGTCACCGAAGGTGGAGAAGGGCGGTAGATGCGCGCTGTCCGCGCCCGCCTCGCCCCGGAGCGCTTCGCTCATGACGCTTTGCCGCGACGCTCCCTCATCGCGTCACGCGGCTAAAACCCTTACAAAAATAAGCTCTAAGTCTATTGTTGTACTGAACACTCGGAACTGCACTGGAACTTGCGATTTGTACTCTATGACGTGGCTCCGTTAATTTATTAATGTTCGCTGTATTCTAAGTAGCACTTAAACGTTACGGTTATACGGCACACTGGTTTACACTAAAACTAATCACAATATCTTCGTTATCCAACTAAGGAATAAATATAAAAGTCCTTAATAAGAGGCAGTTTAACTTACACGAACTCTTAATGTCTAAGGGTTTATAAAAATCTTTGGCTGACTTTTTTTTTACAAAATGCTCGAGGACTCGGTTCGTATTATAATTGTTAACGATCGATAAAATATTTTGTGCACTCGTTTAACGATTTCTATTATTTTGGAACGTTTAAATACTGGTCGTTGGTTGTTTTTCTTCTGTTCACTTGAAGGCTTCTTTATTGTAAATACCGATCACTTCAGACTTAAATTAATTTGTACTGTTTGGGAGTTAGCGTATACTATTTACGATTTAGATTATCGTTAAAAGGTTTAAAAAATAGTGCTTATATTTAAATTTTCGAAACGAAAGATATGACTGGAGGCTTTGGTTTGAGGATTTTGTGGCTTTTGGTTGTTCGTGTGGTTTCTGCTTCGGCGCACGAGGCGATGACGAGGCCGACTATCCGTGCGGCCGGCACCAATCTGTCGACAAAAACACCCAACTATAGCGAGCACATTGAATATAAACTTGTGGATCGTTTTATAGGGGAACAATGTAAATTGTGAACAAGGAAGAATAAAGGGAGGTAAGAAAATTCGCAAGTTATGGGCCAGCCCGGACATGTTTACTGCGATGGCGGGCGGCGCATGCGCGCTTTCGTGTTTTGAATAGAGCGCGAATCGATGCAATGGCGCGAATAACCTATGTTTGTGAACAAGTTACAAGAAAATTCATAACAATCAGCTGATATAAATCATCTTACATCTGAATCCATAATTTATGGGTAAATTCGACTATATTTTTGTTGTGATTTGTGCTGGATCAGACTATAAATTACATATCTATTTAAAACATTTAAAGACCTAACTTAAGAAATAAATACGTATTGTATATTATATTACAATATATATACACATAATTATTAAATACGGTTCCAATTGCAAATAATTTAGTGGCAGCCCTGATAACTAATAACCTGAAAATGCTAAAGGTGAAAACCCTTCACAAAACAGACTGGGGCTTCAAATGACGTCATACCCAAGTAGCCTGTTCTAAGGTACTAAATTCATACGTTAAATATTCGTAGATAGCTAAGTATCTCGCCGTGATCCCAACTAACATTAGCAAATCGTTTGCAACGTTAATGTGCGTTGATAAAACTGGCGGTGCGCGATAATCACGTTGTCATGTGCCGCTAACATTTCGCGGGGTGACGTCACACCCCGCACCCCTTCACCCCTTTAACCTGACCCCGATAGTCGTGCGTGCAAGCTCGTGCAAGAAATTGAGCGAAGAAAAATAATAATAGAACATTTTCTAGTTTGTTTTGACGTAGAAGACAAAAAATGGCGTTTTGTAAGTCATTTTGTAACACTTCTATATCTAATTTTAATTGAAAATCTTCCTGCTTAATTTTTTGCTACACGTGTAGGCTTGCTATTATCATACTGATATTGTTGCATATAAATATGAATTCAAATTTTAAATTACGTAAGACGCCCAAAATCTTTAAAGAGACGTTTTAAAAATGTGATATCTGTAAATACGATTAGTTTTAACGAGAGACGTTCAATATAAACATCAGTAAGTAAGGCATTTCAAATATTTCATAGGCTGCATTTAACAAGAATAACTTTAATAATCTGTATCATCTCTGTAATTGCTGTGAAAAAATTATAATAATCACATTGTTTTTTATATTATTTGTTAATCACATGGTTTGCTTTTACATTTCTAAAAATATTTTCCTTTTCTGTGGCTTACGTTACGTTGATAAAATCAAGAGCAAAATAACTAGTAATTTCATTCTTTCACATAAAATATTGTTTACCATCTCACAATTTCCCATCTCTTTATATTTGTGACATGTGTACTACCGAATGTCTATGAAACAACAATAAAGTACGAGCTTTTATAGCCCGCACAATTTTGGGTGACGCTTCGGTGAACGCGCTCTTAACATTTTGGGAGCGTTGTCGTTTGGTAGCGTTATCATAGTGGAGTAAACAAACTCTATTAATAGAAGGGTACGGACATAGTGCCTAATGCCACGCTCTATTTCTGTTACACTATTTTAAGGGCGAACTATTTTTGTAATGTTTCAATTTAAAACTGTCTATTTTCAATGATCAAGATCCGATACGACACATTTTTAGCAGATTTATTTATGGATTGTAACTATTTTTAACAATTTTTTAATAGTTATGTTATTGTAGACCTGATTTTTGTAATTTATAATTTAGTTTTTAAGATCATTTTATGACCAGCACTTTGCTTCGGATTTATACTGATGTGATGTATAAATTAATAAAATAAATACAACTCCTATTTCATATAATGTATCAATGAACACAAATACAAATGCAAATCCCAATTTATTTGAGTAGTAATAAAACTAATACAAAATATATGTATATACAAGAAATATCTTAAACACGTTGTGAAATGTGCCTTACGTTTGTATAATTCTGATTTTCATTCACATTTCTACAACCTACGCAGTCCATTTGTCTAAAAAAAGGGACAAGGAAAATAGAACAGTTCTAATTTTATTCAACCCACCACGTGCTATTCTAAATTTAAATTTCAAAATGATTGTTCTAATTGACACATGAATAGCGTTGGTCAGGTGTATTTTTAAACATAGTGGCCACAAGAATTTTATTCGATATTCTGGAGAGAGACATTGGTATCGATTGGCACTTCATTTGCAGAATTGTGACGTCAAGCGATTGTTATTATAGGATAGCCACTGTTTCTGTAGTCTCAGTTTATTAACAGAACAGATATAAATGGATTTATTGTATGGTAGTATTATAGTTAGAAAGTAGGTTTATTCTATTTTGTGTTAGTGTAATTTCTATAGTTCATTTAGTTCATGTTTCAATGATTCCCAATCGATCAAATTCCCTTCTCATTATAAAACTTTCGCGATTCGAGCCTATAACTACGTCTTCCAAAGGATGCGTATCAAAAGAAATGTCTTTTGTTTCGTGTACAAAGAGAGAATAAATTGCAACTCGCTTGTTTCGACTTTTTCGCTTCCCCTCTAGTACTTAACTGTGTTTTCCTGAGGTACTTAGAAAGATTTTCGTGCTCCATTGTATCTACATCAAATCAGTGTCCTATATGAAATATAGCTTATGTTGTAGTCTAAGGTCAAGTGACACAGCGACGGCAAAAGGATTGCTTGCATCATGAATGGCAAGTACTTAGGTATTCGTAAATAAAATAAATTAGAACAATTCATTCTCTCAATTCTAAATTCAAACTTGCGTCAACATTCAGAAATCATTCCGCATTACATCACCGAAACTACAAAACGTCCCGACTAGTAATCACAGGGCAAAACTCTTTGTAGATGCGCACAAAGAACGTTCCTCGAAAAAAAATTAAAAAGCTCACTTCAGAACGCAAGGCATTCATGTGTGTGCTGTAGGTATACGTAGCGTGAGTAAGCGTATGTGTTGGAAGGATTCGTGGGTCGCGTACGTGTGGGAGAGCGAGGATGTGTGCGTGGAACGCGATAGTATCTGGGTCTCGGTTGTCAAGGGCAACCGTACTACCGCTGCAGCGAAAGCATTGCGCTTTCAGCTTTGAGCTGCAATTATACGGCTTATTTTTAGAGTCGGATGTTGTCGCTTTTTTGTGCGACGCGTGAAGCGGTGCAGCGAACACTGCGTTTAGACGTTCGGAAATCATTGAATCTTGTTAGTTTGAAGAATGTGGGTAATATGTTCGCGGGAAAGATAAATGTTTTATCTTCTTTCAATAAAATAACGGCATTGCGTCTAGTGTGGGTTTGAAATAGTTTACTTACTTTGGTTAGAGTGACGCTCAAGTTAAACTAATACTGGTACGTTACAAAAAGTCAATAGATTTACTAAGAACATCATCTATGTAAGTAGATTACAATGGTTTTAGTACAACAATTTGAAGAACTTTAATACTTTGTAATAATTCTGTTCAAAAGCATTCAATAGATGTTAAACACATACTCTGATACATCAAAAGTTATATTCTAAGTGAACTATATAATCATGTTTTTGCTCCAACCAGCTGTGTACAAAGTAACATCCGGCGTTCGCGCATTATACCTGCACAGGAAACTGATATCTCAGGCGCGATGATCACTTGATAATAATCTACTGATAACGACACCTACTGTTCGCAAGGAGTTTCAATACCATCGATTATAAACCTCGTTTTACTTCGATTATAATCGAATAAAGCACATTCTATTTTTCAAACTTATTCAAATATTTTTTATTAATAAGAAAAAGTTTCTTCGTTAAATAAATAGTTATTTGATATTTTGGTTGTATTTGTCAAGTTTTAAAATCATTGTGTAACTACGGAACAAAGATTGTTTAAACTGTTCAAAGAGTTGTGCAACTAACGGTTGTGTGATGTATAAAAAACGCAGGTAGTATAACCGAATACGTTGTTATTGTTAATATTATAGGTTACTTTATTGTATAAACGTATTAAGATTATATTAAAATATAACAACTAGCCTACGGAGTCTTGAGAAAGAATTGAATAATTTAAGAACCAAATTGCAGTTACAATAATCGATTCGGTTTTTTCTATTCGAAGCTCGAATTTTCGTGTACCATAAACTTAACTAAAGGCTAACTTTGATCTATTGACAGTTTTTGTTTAAGAAATAGGGCAAATGCAAATATTTTAATCAAAATTAACGATGAATATCCAAAAATTTATATTTTTTCGGTCACGCGTTAACTGTTAAAGGGATTTGAACGAAACTTAGCGTAAAAATAGACAATATCCTGGATAAAGACAGCATTCTTTTTATGGCTTCCCATAAGTTTAACGGGTGCAAAGCTGCGGGTAGTAACTATATTACAATGCAATCCGAAGATACGATAAATTTATATTACAAACTAGAGAGACTTAAGGACAAATCCAATCCAAGCTTGAAAATAAATCAAGATTCACAAAACATCAAAGAAAAGAGATATTTAACTAAACATATATCAACATACATTGAACGATGGCAAGTAAATAATATATATTTTTGACTGGTACTTTCTCACACTACAACAACTATAAATCCGTAGTAATGACACAGCAGACAGGATACGTACATCAGTTTGATTGCCGGTACACGAATGCAGATTCAATTCTCGCTCTATTATTTTATATGACATACGGACTGTAGCGTTTTGTTTAGTATTAAATAAACCGTATATCTTTATACTGTTTAAAACTAGTATCGGTTGTTGAAGTAATTTTGTAGTTTATAATCAATAATAATAATAATATTCTATCACATACACACAACACCATCTAGCCCAAACTAAGCAGAACTTGTACTATGGGTACTAGACAATGGATTAACATACATATTGTACATAGAAACACCCAGACCAAGACAAACATCCATGTTCATGCACACAAATGTTTGACTTGTGCGGGAATCAAACCCGCGACCTTAGGCGTTGCAGTTGGTTACACTAACCACTACGCCACCGAGGCCGACAGTATAGATACAGATAGAATTACAATTTGTGACAAAATTTTGTGTTCGATGCAAAACTAAGTTCAGTTGTCTATTGAAACCAAACAGTGTTAGATTTATTATATTATTAATGTTAGTATTTATAATTAAACAAAGATAACGTACTGGTTTGTGACGTAATAACGGCGAAGTAAAAATAGTTGAATTTTTTCAAACATTCTTATTTAAAAATTATAATAGATCATACCTATCTAAAGACTACGATTTGTAATTTGCATTAGGCAATTAATTTAATTTAATATTCTATATATTCATTTATTTCTGTTTAAGACTGCGCCGAGCGAAATCTGCCAAAACAGGCGGTCACAGTTAAGTTGATAAAATCAACACTTTTTGATTAATACAAATATAAAATATACATTTACTATAACAATGTATGTGTTTACAATAATTACTCCGTTTAAAAAACTTAATAAATTAATTTTTTCGCCTACAAAATCACGTAAATATGATTTTAGATTATAATAGTAGAAATCTATCCTATTTTACAGCTTATACGAAACATAAATAGTTATATTACAATTTGTCCGTGCCAAATATTTAAGTTATTGGTTGACAATAATGATACATATTTATCAAAAAAGCACTTCAAATCCTTCATACAATTTCACTATGGCGGCCGCGCGCTGATTTGAATTTCGGACTCTGTCATTCAGTCCAACCGCGTCTTACGCTCGGCGCAGTCTTAAGTTATATTTCGTTAGTAAACATGACTTATGTTATATTTTATTTATGTACCCTGTTTTTAAACAGCACGCATTTTAATTTTGTATGTCTGCTACTGCTATCATTTCTTTTAAAAGTCCTTTAGAAGGTGCTGAGCTATCAGCAAAAGGGGCCCAAGTCTGCTATTATAATAGTGTCAGAACGGTCTATCATTGATTTCATAAATGTTGATTTTGACAAGTTTGGTAATCTACTAATATAATGTCATTATGACTTTCCCATGGTCAACCACCGACACTCCATTGAAAAATGGCATAGAATGGTTATCTCGTACATAATGACAAATGATAAAATTTTGACAGTTCCTTTGATCAAATTGCTTTTAACACTAATAAATAATATGTAAAAATACATATAAACGAAATCTGGCATGAATAAATGTTCGAATTAAGTAATAGTTTTTCAAAAATCACTTCTTCTAACGGGTTTTATAATAATAGCAATACAACATGTCATTCTACCACAATCCTATTACGAGACCATTGACCGATAAATGATCGACCATTATGAATTTAGCAGATTACGAACTTTTAGCAAAATGACAATGGAAATGCAGTTACGTCGTGTCGGAATAATAATAATATTATAATATTATATCACATACACGCGACACCATCTAGCCCAAACTAAACAGAGCTTGTACAATGGATAAACATACATATATACTTTTCTTTTTGTAAATACATACATATGTATGTATTTACAAAAAAAAAAGTATATATGTATGTTTATCAATTGTCTAGTACCCATAGTACAAGCTCTGCTTAGTTTGGGCTAGATGGTGTTGTGTGTATGTGACAGAATATTATTATTATTATTATATTATACATAGAAACACCCAGACCAAGACAAACATCCATATTCATGCACACAAATGTTTGACTTGTGCGGGAATCGAACCCGCGACCTCAGGTGTGGCAGTCGGTTACACTAACCACTACGCCATCGAGTCGACAGAATGAGGAATTTATAAAAATAGCAGACTCGGGCCCTATTCTTATTGCCGCTTGTACTAACTACATAGTTATCTCTTACTGCAGGTTCAGTAAGTAGAGAATGATATCCCTGGTCATATAATCCCTCACATTCTAAGGTAATCGCTTATGATCGATCGCTCATATTCTAGTTTTTCACTTTAGTACTTATATAAAAAAGCTTGGTAAAGCAAACGTAAGTTTCTGTGTTTTAAACATCCAGTAAGAAGGGCAAACGAAAATAGAAGCGAAATAATAAAATTACACAGGCTTTACGTCTCTAAACTTGAAAGTGTTTCAACGACTATTGTTTAAGAAACCTAGAATAGATTTAAACTTATAGTACTTAACTTTGATACTTATAGAAATAATACTGAAGAAACTATAAGAAGCGTTTCTAAAATCCTAATATCATTATATTTATGGAAATAAAGAATTCTAAAATGCAGGGCACACCAGCGTGATATCAAAAGCTTCATCAAAATTAAAACACATTAGAATGATAAGGCCAAGGCATAACGTGGTGTATAGAGTTACCGTCCCATCCCATTCAGCCACTCGAATCCAGTTCAATAGAGACGCAGATGTTGTGTTTTTTACGACAATCTTTCCCACACTACCACTTTTTCTGATGCCTTAATACTTCCACCAACTTATTGTTGCACTTTCTCGACATCAAATATATTCAAATTTAATCTCTAAGACAAGGGAATAAAGTATTTTTGTTTTTTTCATAACGCACTATTGTGTTGGTCGATACAGTTTTGTAAAGGTTTTTTGTAGGCACGTCTGTCCGTACTATCGGATGCGACATCGGAAATTGAGCATTTTTTGTACTTACACCTATGAGATGGAATTGTTTGAAGGAAGTCACATGTGTATGACGATGATTGTATGATTTAGTATTGTTTCCTTTACACATTGACACCGCGTGTACTTAAAAATGTTTCTAATATTTCACCTTTTACAAGTCTTATTGTTTGTATTCGTGACTAATGAAGTATATAAATAACGTCATAAAAGAAAATGTCAATGCATATTGCAAATCTGAAACTATTCAAGTTGACAAATAGAGTTATCTACGTATAAAATGTAATTGAAACCAGCCTAAGCAAACAATTCGATAGAGCGCCGAAGAACTTATTCCAATAAATACATGTAAGACTAGCTGGAACTACAAAAATTTAATATCAACTTCCATGGTAAACGTTCTGCAGAAACTTAAAACTGAATTCTCATTGAAAAGCGAGCGTTCACCGTCGCGACTCCCGCCCTTATCCAAATAAAATATCCACCACAATTACATTTTGGTAAAACTTTTCACTACATCGACGTTTAAACTTTTACCTAGACGCAGTCCACACATACATCTGCAGCTATGTATGAGTAGAAAAGCGTAAGCGACGCGTTTACTTGGGAGCAATAAGAGAAGGATTATCCCACAGAGAAAGTATGAATCAACTTATGATATTACTTATGGCAATAATCGGGATATTTGAATACTACAGACGAATATAGAACGCTTCTTTTGAATGGTTTGATATATTTGAATCAAGGAACTTTGTGAATACAATATTGCTTTGAGTTTGTTATCCGATATCTACAAATTTTAAAGATAAATTAGGCAATAAAGAACTAAGAAACTTCAAAGACGTAGAAAACTAATTAAAATTTTCTCAGGCACTGTTGCAATTGCCAGCAAACAAATTTTCACTAAAAATATACATATTATCCGATGGAAGTATGTTAAATTGATCTTATCAATAAAAAAGAAACATCAAATTTAAGTGCCACCAATTGCAAAATATAGAAGTTTGTAAAACATTTCAAAGCTGAAAGTTTGTATTTTCGATCACCTTAATCACACAAACGACTTTTATTTATTTTATGCGAGATAGCGGATTTATTGAAGAAGATTTATAGGAAATACAAAATCACGCTACGATAAAAACAAAAGCCGCAGGAACTATAAACATTATGTAACACGGCCATGGAAAACCGCGGGTAAAACTCGATAGCGTAGTGGTTAGTGTAACCGACTGCCACGCCTGAGATCGCGAGTTCGATTCCTGCACAAGTCAAACATTTGTGTGCATGAACATGGATGTTTGTCTTGGTCTGGGTATTTCTATGTATAATATGCATGTATTTACAAAAAAGTATATAAGTATATTTATCCATTGTCTAGTACCCATAGTACAAGTTCTGCTTAGTTTGGGCTAGATGGTGATGTGTGTATGTGGTAGAATATTATTATTATTATATATTATTATTCAAAATAGAGTTAAACTTCACTACATTACATGCAATTAAGCACAACACACATAGTTAGAAGATAAATCAATAAATGAATACGGCCTACTGCAACTGACGCGTTACCGATCAATAAAGATGCACTACCAACAACGGTTTCTAAAGTAAATTATATGAACTGGAGTGACAGGAAACATAACTCGCTTGTTGAACTAAAAAGGAAGCATTGGCATTGCACAATCCGTTGCGTTGCTCTCGTCTCGTTATGTACCAACAGTTAGCTCCGGCAAAATTGGCCAATTTGTTTATTTGTTTTCATTGGCCTCTCTGAACTTGACTCCCTATTATCGCATTCACGGGAGGAAGGCGTATTATTTATTCGATTATTCCGTGGGACCGGGATTGACTTCGAACTTCAGCGGTTAAAAGTATTAATCTTCGATATTCCGATATTCGATGTGGGAGATATCGGGCGAGAATTGTTTAAAGTTTCTGACGCTGCTGTTGCCGTTATTGTGCCTTTTCCAGCCCTGTTATCTTTATTTCAAATGCAATCGTGTGAATTTATGTCAACAATTAGAATATTCTGGTAAAAATTCTGGACGCGACTTAAGAAGGCATTTAGGAATTGTAACGTCAATATTGGTAACCAAACACCATGTTAAATGTTATTCGTCGATTGTACGTATACAAATTATTGAGAATACATAAATCCGTTAAATTAAGTCAAACAGATTAACTAAAGGCAGATAATAACAGAAAATATCAACAGCATCGTAAAGCAAATTCTAAACAAAGAATAATAAATTGTAAACATAATAATATAAATGTATTAAATTACTATTTATAGGAATAAATAGTAATTTAATACATTTATATTATTATAAATGTATTAAATTACTTTACTACTTTTATACTGCCTTTAAACCATCCTTGAATCGAGTTAAGAAGAACAACGCATATAGGCGTTATAAAGAATTAAGAATTTACATATCAATAATACATAAATATATTAAACAAATATAAGATAAGGTAGAAAATAAAATATAAATCAGAAACGAATATGTAGCTGCTTCCAAATGAATGGAGTGATATTTAGAGAAGCATTGACTTATTTCTCAGAAATACACATAATGCTATCTAGTCTAAACGAAGCAAGAAAGCTTCACTTCAAGGAAACTTCGTACAAGTAGAAAAAGAACAAGAGAAATCCGAGAGTTCAAGCAAAAGATTACTTATTTGCATTTCTTGGGAATCAAACTCATTGAATTTGAATTGCGGCATGTTTCAACTTAAGCGCTTTGATTGATTTGACCTTAGTTTATTGGATACTGGCCAATTCTTGATTGACTTAGCAAAATATTGTTTTGGTATGATCATCTTCTACGGAAACACACGAATCTGAACCTTAAAAGAGTCAACGAAACTACAATTGATAGAGATGACTGTTGGAATTACGAACTGCAAAAAAGTAGATACAAGTTGTTCCCGCTTGAATTCTGCTCACTACAATTAAGGGCTAAATTATGTGACATCATGCGCATCAGACAATGACAGCCGATGCGTCATAGCAACGTGCCTCCGGATGCCATCCCCATTTCCCTCACGCGTAACTTTGCAACTCTCTCACACTTTGTGAACAAGCATGCCTCTTGATTACCACAAACAAGATTACATCCAATTGGCTTCAGATAAGCGTGAGACAACGCAGACGTCGATCTGTTTGGACAATTCTTAGAGGAACAGTTTCGAACGCGTCTGTTACAACAACAAACGCATAGCAGGAAAACAAGGATCGATTCGCGAAAGCACACAACGAAAGCTTTGGCGGAAGCACGCGAAGGCGCACCGGACCTCGCTTCACGCTCTGCTGCCATCGCTTTCTATATACCTCTAACTAAACGCTTCACAAAAACCAAAAGCTTCTATGCCACTACTTCGAAACACTTGCACATTTTGCCACAAAACTTTTGTATACTGACGCGAACTCCGTACCTTCTCCGGTCGCTCGATCCATCCGCGCCTCCTTTTTTTCTTCGTCTCGCTGCCTCGGAAACAAAACGGTCCGAAGGACGCAAGCGAAAAATAAACAAAAAGGGAATCGGAGTTCGCGATCGCGTCAGTGGTGCGCGTGTCGCGTCGCTCTGCGGCGAGCTGCGTGCATGTGTACGCGGCGGCGGGCGGCGGCGGACTGGCGCGCGCGGCGGCACGCAGCTGCGGCCGCGGCCAATGGCGGCGCGGGTCACGTGACGTGCCCCGCGCCCGCACACGCTTGTTTACAAATAATAATAATACGGCCGGTGGCGCCGCCTCTACAGCGCGCGGCCGGCTACGCGCTACGAGCTACGCACAGCTGTCGTTGCATTTGGCGGGATTCGATTCGGAGCACATTCGCTCAAAGCTTCGATCTGTTTACTTGGAGCTTTCGCGTCGGCGTTCTATCGATCCGTACGCAACTTTGCACCCGCTTCCCGTATGCGTTACTAACGTTATTTTCGTTCATAATTATTTAGGATAACATTTGATTGTTTCTCTCGTTTCCCTGTGTAGAGCAACGAAATGAGGGCACGTGTTATTTGTATGTAATGATAGGTAAATTTTTCAAAAGGGTTAATACAATTATTACGCAATTTTCGCTAAGAGGGTGCAACAGACGTCCCCATTTCGCGACAGGTTGATGTTTCCGATTGTTTTGCGTTCAGGATGTAAGGTGTAAAGAGGGTTTGAACCCCAGCGCGTAGTGTCGCCTATATGTGCCGGTACTACACTCCCCTCTGTCTAAATCTGCGAGCTGAGGTGCCCCGTGGTCCCGTGCTAAGGGATAGGACACTTGACGAAGTCATTTTCAATTGAACCCCTCATAATATCTTACCTGTCCAAAAACTGATCTTTTACCGCAAGCCCCAGTCAATTAAAATGAGCACGAAATCTTTTTGTCGTTTCTACAAAGCACGATAAATAGTTTCTTATATATATGGAATGAATTTAAACTTGCTTCTCGTTATTGTATTATCTATGCATGTTTCAAAGAACCTTTAAATAATAAAGTTTCCTCAGGTGGAAATTACGCCCAGTTTCTAATGCCTTAAGTTTTTAAAGTTAGAGTATGTTTCTAAGTGATATTTTTACTCGAGCTTAACTAACTTTTAAATAAAGATCAAAGTTTAACCAGTACACAATACAACTATAAAAATATACAACGTACTCATCGCAGTCGAGGAAGTTAGTATAATATCTCCAAAACTTTCCCAAATAATCTACAAAGTAAATGTTATTACAATTCGTTGAATTGAAAAACATTTTCTTTTCCAAGAATGGTATGAATCCGCAAGCGAGCACTGCGCCCCATACCTAAGTGACTCATCACAATTTTACCACCCAAGCTTCTATTACTCAGTTTCTGTGCAAACGTCATTATTTCCACATAACACACCTCATAGTCGGAACATCTGGCTAACGTACTCTACCATGACAGCTTTTTTAACCATAAAATATGGTGGCGTTAGAATATTAATTAAAGTACCCAATAATTTACTTGTTTATTAATTTTTACTTATTTTACATGTAGAGTCCTAAAGTTTGGTAACATGCATAGTGATATATTTCAACAGCGTCTTAGTTTGTTTTTAATTATATTAAAAGAAGAGTGTAAGTAAAGTACAAGATCAAAAATTCCAAAGTGATTGCAGCGCGTGCAAACGTGGTTCTTGCATCGTGGCGCGCCAATTCCATTGCTACAAAAGTGCGTAATATCGATTACCGGATCCCTTACCCCATCTTCCGTCTCGCTCACACGACGCACACTACACTTCCGAAGACAATAAAAGCTTAAACGAGAACGCAGCGCGTACAACGCGACATTGCGCGGGAAGCGTAGCCGCCATTTTGTTGCTTTCGTGTTCGACATAGGACCTTTTTTCCCGCCAAGCGCGGCCCCCGTCATGGTTGTCATGACAACGGATCTGTCACACGCACAGAACATAAAACGCAGGCATTGATTTTTTCCCCGCTTCCTCTTTTACTTTTACGCGTGTCGAGCGACTTTTTGCTTGAATTTTTATTTTTTTCGAAAGCGACATCGCGTCGGTTTTAACGCTCGTTGAGTGCTTTTGATTTATAATGGTGTGAATATTTGATATTAACATTTTTAATTTATGTGGCTTTATTTATTATACATCGTTTAGTGTGAAGTAAATATTTTATTCCCTATACTTATATTTTACTTTTGATTCCCAATATACTTACACACAAAAGTTCTTGAGAACGTAGTTTTATTTTTGAGATTGATTGAACGCGCGTGTTTTCGAGAAATGTTTAACTTCAGATATTTGCTACAATACAATATTTAAATATATAATGCATTTGCAATTATATCTGAGGTTGATAAATTTGTTACTAAACGTGAATAATTATTATTGTAACTTATTTATTTTGTTACATCGTGATTTAATTTTAAGGTATTAAAATAAATAATGTTACGGTAATAATTGACGTGCTTACAAAAATTTAAAATATACAAGCTAACTCAAAAACTAGTAGAAATATAAAAATACTCAAGTAAAAAAACATTTGCGGACATTTTGCTCGTTTTTTCTCAAAGTTACATCTAATCAACTTAAAAGTAAACACTTCAAAGACTTTCTTCGTTTATTCAGTACGAGTTAAGCTTAAGGGAAAATTTGTTAAGGTAGGCTCAGTAACCCCGGGGGTGCGGCCCTAAGGGTCCAAGGGTTGAATTTTCATCCCTTGCAGATCGTGGCGATTTCACCCCCGATGTCTCGTTAACTCAATAGAAGAAAAATATGTTAGCCAACCCATGAATACCGCAAAAAATGTGTCTTAATAGTCTATGACCGAAAGTGCCTTATAGAGGTAAAATATATTTTATTTTTTATGTAATCTGCTTGAAGGTTGATATTTTGATTGAATTCCCTTTGATGTTGAGTGATTTTAGTATGTTTGGCTTCCATTACCTTCCATAACCTAAGAATGTATTTCTGAAATGTCGTTTTGTTGACTGCCTGCCTCGGTGGTCTTGCGATCCTGAGGTTCTGTATTCGATGACCGAAGGCAAAGTTTTTACAGTATTTCAGTTATTAAATTTATTAATTCATTTGCAGCACGGTATTATGAAATGTGCACGGTATTTGGCAATAGACCCCTATTACAAGGAGCCGCAAACATATCAGGTAAATTGTAGGTTATAATTAGAGATCGGATAATCGGATGCATATTTACCTAAAGTTCAGGTGTTGGCTATTATGGCAAGCGCTTTTTATCGACAAATAATTTAATTTCTTTTCTATGTATTTTTTGTATGTACAAATATTTTGTAAAATACATAATTTACGTTTGTAAGTATAGGTATATTTGTATATAGTGCTTGAATGGAGCGAGATCACTGGCGGGTCGGGTAGGTTTTCACGCTTTAATTAATAGTATAATTTTATTGTGATAGAGTCTACTTTTGACTAAACAACTATTTTGTAAAATATCATTAACAAATGAATAAATAGTACTGAGTTCAATAAAAATATTTATACCTATTCATTATGTTTCTTTATTTACCACACTACCCTTTCCGTAACACTACATACTTGAATGGAGAGTTAAAGTTTAAATTAAAGTATTCACTTTCTAGCTAGTCGGATGTATGGTCATACATCCGACTAGCTAAATAACCCCGGCCCGGGCTTTTATTTAAATCACTAACCGCTAATAAATAACCGCTTCCATAATACGTTAGCCGAAAATTGACTTTAGGTAAATATGCATCCGATTATCCGATCTCTGGTTATAATACACCTCTAACTCTTTAGTTTTTATCAGGCGTTCAATTATTGTTATACTAGATTTTGCCCGCATGTTCACTCTAGTTTAATCTTTATTTTGTCAATAAATTTATTTTCTTTGTGAAAGTATCCTGTGTTTTTTTCTATACCCCTGACAACGTGTATACAATATTTCATGATGATCGGTTAAGTAGTTAAGGCGTAAAAGCATAACAAATAAACAAACAAACTAACTAAAAGTTAACTTTAGGTATTTACTGCCGGCTATTTTATTAAATGGATAAATCCCAGGTCATCATTAGGACGCCCTCTTCGGTTTTCGATCACATTTACTGCCGTGTCGTGGGGCTGAGTTCGATTTATTGAACTAAATAGTGTGTTATTTTTCTGGATGGATTATATTATACTGATACTAGATTTTGCCCGCGGTTTCGTTCGCGTAATTCCGCCACAAGAGAAAAAAATATGTGAGTGGTTGTCCCGAGTCTGGATGTTATCTGTGTCCGTTGTTTGAATGTTTGAAAAGTTCCTCGCGACACAGGAGCTATTTCTAGAGCGGGAGAGAGCTATTTAAAAAAAAAACTTTCATATTCTGCATTTGGTAACTAATGGTCGGGCTACACGGCATATAATATTATAAACATTCCCACTGCTGGGCACGAGCCTCCCCTCAGTATGAAGAATGCCAGGCGATAGCATACCACGTATTATAGAGCATTCTGAGACATGTAGGCTGCCTTACAATGTGTGTTACAACCGTTAAACCGAATAATATTTAAATGTTGGATACGGATATAACTTAGAAAATTCAGAGGTGTGTGTCGTGGAAGTGAACTCGAGACCTCTGCGTTGTAGTCCAACGCTTACTTAAAGTCAATGTCAAAATCATTATTTCATTTAAGTTACAAAGTAACACTGATGAAAGTCAAAGGGCCCAGTGAGTTTACTAAATTTACTGAATTAGCGTTTATGTTACTTGCTATCACGATCATGCTATCATGAAGCGAAAGTTTAATTTTATTTAGTGGGATTAGTAAGTACTAAGTTATATAGGTTCTATTTTCGGTTAAGGCAAAAGTGTTATATGGTTTTTCTGTCAAGAAATTCTCAGCATCATCATTTATTTAGTTAAGGATAACATGGAGGGAAAGAGCGAAAGCATATTTATAGTTTTTCAATATATTACTAGTAATTTGCGTTAAAGTGTTTCTAGTAACCGCTTTATTTTGATTGGATCGATAGTTATAATCCGATTTTTTTCTATTTTACCCGATTGTTACTATTGACTTATTAGTTACGAGCAGTCAGCTATTCTCTCTGAATTTGGACGCCAGATTTTTTTTGCCGCATCGACAGAATTAGGTACACGGTGATATTACGAATAAGTAAATTTAATTGGCTATGCTAAACGTATTTTTATGTGGTCATTGATTGGTATGGAGGGTCCACCTTATTCATTCCATTTATACGACCAAAGGCACAAGCTAGTTAAATTATAATTTTGATTTAATGTCGGCATAAGTATTACTATGCTTTGTAGGTCTCTTGTGTAAGTATTATCACATGCACAACTGTCAGTTGTGACGTCCTAGAATCGACTGCAAGGATATGTACACCCTTGCTGTAGTAGCAAAACTCCTCTCGGGTTTTCCATAGAGTAACAACTCTTCGGGATAATTATTTATGAAAACCAAATCCATGACTATACCCACAACATTCAGCGCGGCGACAGTGGCAAGACAACATATCATCCACTACGCCATCCGTAGACAAAAATGTGTTTGTGAAAAATAGCACCAAAGCCTGACCCTTCGCGATATAGCTGCAACGTTACATCAAAGAAACTCAAAGGCAAATATAAATTATTAATGGTGCCCTTAAAATATCAGTTTTCCAATTAATTTGAACGCAAACGGTGGGGTGCAAATTGCAATGCCTCTTTGTGCCTGCATCGGTCAGACATCAAACCTGTTGCACAAGTACAACAGGTCTGTGATATGATACACATGTTACTTCACGACATTGTGATATCATCTTTGTTTATAAACTGCCCACTGTTGGGCATGAGTCTGGTAGAGCTACGCCGGCGGTGGTCCAATACAGGTTAGCAGACTTCACACATATTCGAGAACATTATGGAGCTCTCTTAGACATGTAGTTGTCCTTAGCTATTTTTCCAAGCGATTATCCTAAATCCTACCTAATAATAGGGTTAAAGTATCAAGTTGCCGTTGTATAGTAATATATACTTTGAATTGACATAAAACCTTCATGGTGTGAGATTTTTGAGTGAAACTTTTTTAGATGATACCTATAAGATTCTTCTTTTAAAAAATGTGCGACATTCGATTTTCGACTTTTAATTATTTTTATTCATCTTAGGCGGGAAAGATGGATATTTCGAAAATCCGAGTCATTTTTTAATACAAGTTCCGTCGCAGAACGAGCGTGGCAGAAACGGCTCGCAATATCGACGCTGCATTTGTTTGTTTTTGGTTTAAACGTTTTCGTAACGGAAATTTTGACTTGAAGAACGAACTACGTAAAAGACCACAGCCCACACAGATGAATAACGCTGAATTGAAGGAGATGGTGGAAGCCGATCCGAGTTAAACTACCCAGGAATTAGCGGCATGGTTTAACGTTACCCTACATACAATATTGGCTCATTTGCATTAAATCAATAAGATATAATATGAAAATAAAATAAGAAAAATCGGTGCCTCATGATTTGACTGATCTGCAGAAAGAAATGCGTGTTCAAACTTGTGTTGCCTTGTTGAATCGGTACAGAAATGAAGGAATATTGGATCGAATTGTGACATGTGATGAAAAGTGGATTCCTTACGATAACCGTAAGCGAAAAATGCAATGGCTAACCCCAGGTTAAACGCCGCAACAGTGCCCTAAAGCAAAGCTTACCAATAAAAAGGTAATGGTAACTGTTTGGTGGTCTCTTCATGGTGTTATTCACTATAGCTTTCTCAGGTCTGGGCAAGCAATAACAGCAGATGTTTACTGTGCCGAACTTCTACCAAAACTGGCAGTGAAACAGCCCCGACTCGTGAATCGATCTTCACCATTATTGCTCCATTATAACGCAAGACCTCACACTGCACGAGAAACCGTTGTAACTCTACAGGAGCTGCAGTTAGAAACCATACGTCATCCTCCATACTCGCCAGACCTTGCTCCAACAGACTACCATTTTTTTCACGATTTGGACAATTTTCTACGTGATAAAAAAGTTTCTTCCCAGGAGGCAGTACAAAATGCTTTCACACAGTTTGGTGAATCTAGATCCCTGGAGTTCAATCGTAAAGGCATAAATGAACTTCCGTTTCGAAGGCAGCAATGTATAGATAATAAGGGTAAATATTTCGATTAAATAAATATGGTACATCTTAGAAAAAAACGAATTTGATGTTTTCAGTACAAATTGGCAATTTCATACTCTAACCCCTAATATTATAAAATCGTTTTTTTTATGCAACTAATGTGGCAAACTGGCATACGGTCCACCTGATGGTATGTGGTCACCGTAGCCTATGGACGCCTGCAACACCAGAGGCATCACTTGCCCGTTGCCGACCCTTTAGGAAAAGAAGTGGGAAGGAGAAGGAGCGGGAAGGGGGAAAGAGGGAGATTGGGCCTCCGGCACTCTCATTCACCGAACGAAACACAATAGTACGAATACTGCTATTTTACGTCAATATTCTGTGAGAGGGTAGTCCTTCCCCGGTCGAGCCTGCCCATTCATGCTAAAATCAGCGAGGCTCTACTACTCAAAATAATATGAATATGAGTTTGTTTGTTTGTTACGCATTCACGCCTTAACTACTCGACCAATCATCATGAAATGTCGCATACAAAGTGTATGTAGTGTCAGGGATACAGCATAGGTCATAGGGTACCTTTCATCGAGAAAATACTTTCTTTTACTTTTAATATAGCTTAGGTTAGTAACAATACTGTTACTAACCTAAGCTTCATTTACGCGACCGAAGCCGTGAGCAAAATCTAGTTTTACGTACATTTCTTCGACAAGTCAGAGGTGCGTGCTGTAGGATCGAACTTTTACATCAATGGACACAAATTATGTCAAATTTTGGAACTATTATCTATTTAATTTGTGGATCTCAATAACGTTCTTACGGTGTGTGGATTGAACCTAAAACGGATCGGCACATACGCAATGAAGTGGCATTTGTATTGTGCGGTAATATGCGACAGCGCCGTGTGTTATCGATTCGATTACACGTAAGAAAAATGTTGGTAATACCCAAATTGTTGTTTTGTGTCTGGATGTTCTGTGTGTCCGTTGTTCACGGGAAATTTATAAACATTTAGTTTATAAATTTCCCGTGACATAGGATTTATTCAAAGTTCTCTTATTAAGAAAAAAATAAGTAGAAGAAAAGATAATGTAAAGTTTTAGAATCTATTTAATACTTGTGTATCTCACGAATGTTCTTACCGTGTGCGGGCTGAATCCAAAGCAAATCGGCATATGTGCAACGACACCGCATTTAACTGATTATTTTTCTGAAATTAGGTATTCATGTTTTGAAAAATAAAATAAAATCCATTAAGATAATTGTTATATCTTTATTTACTACAACATAAAATAAAGAGCGGAATGTACAAAAGAGAAAAATAATTTATTCTAAACGTCATTTATAAGGACACATTGTAGGATACTTTATATAACTAAACCATTAATGAAGTGTGCAATGTTATATAAGAGGTAATGTTAGCTTGACATCAAAAGTCTTCACTGAATGATATGTTCAAAGATTTCAAACGTTTTGACGTGCTTCGACATCTTTACATACATATCGCTCATCCAATAGAACAACGACGTAATTGCAAAATAGTCGAAAATGACTTTTATATAAGTTCACGTTTTGAAAGTTCTATCTATGACAAAAACGACAGAATTATTCTTAAGGTATTTTTGAAAGTTTTATTGGGTTATCGCATGACGTTATTATAAATAATTATTGACAGTAAAGTAACATACATAAATATTAAAAGATTTCATCAAAATGATTGGAAATATATTATATTATATTTATAATATATAAAATATATTATAAATTATATTTTCAATTACAAACTTTTAAAACGTTCTCCTGAAAAATAGCCAAAATGTAATTACGTCATTGTTCTATTGGATGAGCGATATATAGTTTTACGTCTATACCCGAAAGCATAAACAGAGCTGTATTAGACACATCATTTTCATGAGCTGGATACAGTTTCAGACTTTGTATTGTTTCTGAGAATTTCATGCGTGAAAAACCTAATGACACTGACAATGCCCAATATTCGAATACAAAACAAGAAGTATTGGAGTGCATGCTTTTATTTTTGTTAGTCTCAGCCATGTGCATACTGTAATGACACGTTTGATTGCTAAAATTGTATATCTATACTAATATTATAAAGAGGAATATTATAAAATCGCTTTAAAGGTCAAACATCGTGAGAAAACGTGCATAATTATCTAAGAGTTCTACAACATGTTCTCTAAGATATGTGCATTCTGCCAGCCGGCACGGACCAGCGTGGTGGACTATAGTCTTACCCTTCTCACACTGAGAAAAGACCCGTGTCCAGCAGTGGTACAGTTTAATACAGGGCTGATATTATATTATAAATAGGAAATATTTCATTTTTTGTTTGTTTGTAAGGATTAAACTCAAAAACTGCAAAACCGATTTTAAAAACATATTTCATAATTAGAAAGCTATATCACGGAGTAACATAGGCTACAATTTATTTTAAAACGTACTGTTACTAACATAGTCTAACCTACTTTTACGCGAGTGTAGCCGCGGGAAAAAGCTAGTTCAGAATACTTCTCAATATAAATATTAATTTACAAAACAACCATTGTATTTTTTGTAGAGCCATTATATTTTTTATGCAAGAAAATAACGACTTCTTCAAAGGTAGAGACTACATAGATTCATATACATAGATTCACGCCTGTTTCCCAGAGGGGTAGGCAGAGACTACGGATTTCCATTTGCTACGATCCTGACACACTTATCTGGCTTCATTCACTTTCATCACATTGTAGAGACTATGTGTTAAGAATATTGGTTTTGAACATTATATAAAAATGAGAATGAAACTCATAGAGATAATATGAGATGTTCTTAGATTGATTGTATTGCCACATTGATCCCATGATGATGTTTGGGCCTGTCTGTATCTAATCTTAATAGACTGCACGGATGGCGTTAGTCGTTAAAGTGGTCGACTCGTCACTGTCACTGCGCCGAGTGTTCTGTGTTTGAATCCCACACGGGACAAAAATTTGTGCGTTCCACAAATGGTTGTGCCGAGTCTGGATATTCTTTGTGTCTTTGGTTTGAATGTTTGTAAAATCCCCCGTGATACAGGAATTATTCCTAGTGCGGGAGTTCTCTTTTATAAAGAGAAAGAGAAAGCGATTAGAGTGCGATTCGTCGGGCAGTATTATTGGGTTTACTGCTATGTCATTCTCAGTCGGACAGCACGAAGTCTGCAAATGAGCTTGGCAGACAGCAATAAGTTCGAGCTTAATATTACGTAGGATTTAAACGTAGCTGCCAAAATGTGAGTGCAAAACACCCCTCTACAGCCTTTCGGGTATACGCAGACGTAAATCAATGATATGAAGTTTAATTATTTGTGTTTTAAATTGAAACGTACGGTGAATAAAGTGTATTGTGATGTTTGTGTGTTGTGAGTTTTGTTGAGACGAATTTTATTTGTATGTAAAATTTTGGTTTAGTATCTTTATATAATTCAACTCAGATTATTTCTGAGATCACAATCTTAAAACTAGGTAATATAGTATTTTCTGAGTGCAGTTGGGTACATAAAACATATAAATATACTTATATTATATTATGTAATATATTTAGTGAAGTAATAATAGAAACTCAACAGAAATATGAAACAAAGAAAACACTTTTAGGAGTCTTCTTTAGATGTACTGATGTCTCTTAATAGAGTAAGAAAACAATAATTGCTGAATTAAATTACTATAATTAAAATACCTAATATTTATAAAATAAATGCTTATTAGAAAGAGACGAGGATACGTGGACCTATGTGTAAATAAGGGAAATAATATATGTATAAACAATAGTATTGCCAAATTTGTCATCTGCGGGCATGAATTATATTAAATTACATAAAAATATCTTAACATCATTTATCTAATATTTACACAGCGTCCATATTAAACTTTAATTAATACTTTGTTATTGTAAAATTGTAATAATAAAATTACAATTATATAATACTCTGCCTCAGGACAATAATTATGTAATAAAAATACTCCAATTTTTCTAATAGTAACATTATAATTAGATATGTCATGTTCATTTGTTTAAATTTGGCAAGGCTATATTTAAATTTGCCTAACACAGGAGTGATTATAGCGCCATCTAGTATCAAATAGCGGAACTTCCAACAAAGAAAAAGTTTTAAGTTTAAATAAATCACAAAGAATGAATTTAAGTTAGATTCAATTGGTGTCAGGGGTTATTGTACATTGGCAACAACTTGGTATCCAGAATACATCCGTATATAGATTTTGTCCATTAGACTGTAGAGCAACTAAGCGCTTCTGGATATATTTTTGTTCGCAGCGAGAAGTGTACCCTGGTGGTATTGTGCATAATCCACTGCACTCCGTAGACCTGCAAATGACAAACAAATTACATTTAGCACATATTTTTGTTCATCCTTACAACGTACGGATCGAAATACCTTAAACTTTAAAACTAATATTATTCGACAATAGATGGCAGCATTAGTAACTAACTTCATTTCTGATTCTCAAGTAATTAGCTAGATGGCACTGTAATAAATTATCTAATAACAAATGACAAATAATTTTATAAAATTCAATATACATACGTGCATATCTCAGTGCGTACAAGCTGTGACATACTCTCAGGCATGTTGACGACGTATTTCCAGTTGCCTTTGTTGTTGAGAGCAGCTCGAGGGTTAGTGAACTCCGTACGCACAGAACAAAGTTCTTGTTGGCCCGGCGCTTGACGTCTGGGACGCTCCGCCGATGTGTCCTCGCTGTTAACGAAAATGTGGTAACATTTTGCACTTTCTAAATCGTAGATGATTATAAAATAGAGAATATATAAATGTTCCTAATTTATTTACTCATTGACCTGCAAATTTATGTTAGTCGTCGGACGTTGTTAGCTATTTTTATACTTTATAAATTATGTTGCCTAGAATATAATAAAATTCTCTTCTTAAACCCAATTTATGTCGATATGAAGATTACTAAGCACCTATCAATATAACAACAAATTATTACAGAAGTAAGTACCTACTTATTAGACTTGACAACTTTTAAGAATAGGATTAAATTTGTTTGTTTTATATACCAACCCTAATTCAAATTAGTTTACTCCGGTGATACACAAAATACAATCGATATTGCATGTCCAAAGAGGTCCATGATTAACTTTATTTACTGGTCAAAAAGCCCATAGGTCTTTTCTTGTCCTGAAATCTTAGCCCTATACGCCAATACAGCTATATAATATGCATCCTATCTATTATAAATACGTTTGTGAGTTTATTTGTTTGTTATGCTTTCACGCTTTAACTAATCGACCGATCATCATGAAATTTCGCATACATGTTGTCAGGAATACAAAAAACGACGCAAGGACATTTTATTCACAAAAAAGTAAAATTACCGAGCGCGGGAATCAGCTAGCAGCTCTCTATGCCTCTATGAAAGAGATCCATATACAACCAGTGCGACCAAAAGTAAATAGGGCGACGATTAAGAAAATGCCGAGTAGGGCTGTCAGGCAGTGATGGAGACACCGATACATCATTCTGTCTTCTTCTTTTCGTGTGGTTAGTGGCCAATCTGTTGTCATGAGTTGTTCAAGCCGCCCGTAGGCCTCTGACATGGCTTAACGATTGCTGTCAATTTGACAACAACCGGGACCGACTTTTTACGTGCCCTCCGAAGCACGGAGACGCTCAGATGAAATACCACTAAGCGGTCACCCATCTATAGACTCACCGCACCCAACGTTGCTTAACCTCGCTAATCGTTTACCGATCAGTGAGTGCAACTGGCTATGAGCACCTAAAAATTCATTTTGTGGCTTAGCTTATAAGATCTAATTGGCGCACTCAAATTGACCACCGGATCGGTTTTAGTGATTAAAAATTTGCTATAACTAAAATGAATTACTATTATACTATTCTGAAGAGACTGGTATTATACGAAATAAATATTTGTAGATATTAGGTTGTCAATATCACTGCATCAATAGTTGCGGCATTTTGTATAATATGTGAGTTGGTACCCAAATTCCCCACCAACAAAAACAAATATTTCGCGTAAGGACATATTACGATCGCATACTATTGCCTCGTTGGTCTGGTATGTGTCCGGGTAGCCACACCAAATATTTCCTTCTGATATTAAAAATATAGAAATAAATTTATACAAAAATCTCTACTTGGAAAATACTGGTTCTCTTTATTTGCTCTTATATTTTATAAGGACTCGCAATTTATACGCAATACTTATTTCGACTTAGCACATCTTCTCGTCGATAAAGAGTATTGTATCATAATCACGACAATTCGATCACTAATTACTTAATATACAGTCGTTTAATTTGTGTGTAGTTTTTAATCGAGAATAAAATTTTGCGACAATTGCATACACATTGTGTGTATGTATACCTTTACTATATATTTTTAATAAATCACAGTATATGTGTTACAGCTACAAGCACGGTTCACCTCTCTGTTAGTCATAATTATGATATGGCCAGTCAACTCTCAATTGCTTAACTTACTTAGCAAGTCCTAACGCTATCCTCAGAGCCTCGGCGCCAGTCAGCGTCCGTTTCTTGCTTTCTTTCACGAGCTCGGCGTTCCTTCGTCGTCGAGAAGTCGACGTGCGAGTTGGGAACGTGACCGAGCGTTCAATAGTCACGTCAGCACGAGACGGTGATACATATCTGAAACGGAGCGGAAGAGATTGAGATTATTTTGGTGAGGATCAAATAGTTTTTAAATAGTTTTCGAATTTAGCATCGGCATTCAGGTCAGACACAATAGATTTTTAATTATGTATGGTATTCTAAGACTTAACTGACCAGAAACAGACAATGAACAATTGTTTTTCCTTCTCCTTTTAATTGTCACATTTACTGCATAATATATTATATTGGTTAATGATATTATATACAGTAAAGAGCGCCTAGCAGAAGGAGTAAGCAGGTAAGCTACTAGTGTACGCAAACTTAAGATTCATTACGGGCACACACAGGACCGATTTTCAAAAATTCTCAAAAAAAAATAGTTTCACAAAATCCCTTGCAAAATAAGTAAGGCGCAATTCGAATAATTGCACTTTTACATAATATTGTCTTCTGTTTACGCGAATATTATTCATTGAAATTAAACTACTATATACGGATTTTATCGCATTGTTTATTTGACACTTCATTACATAATTTTGAAAACTGTTACACTACTATTACTTTTAAACTTTACAAATTTTTAAGCTAATTAAGTTATTATTAAAACTATTAAGTAAAACTATATAGATTAATTTTTTTTTAATTGCATATAATAATTGCAATTAATTGCACTTTTAATATTTACTAGGGATTTGCCATATAACTAAAATTGATCGATAGCTCTTCTGCAAAAGACAAAAGATCCGCTATACCCGAAAACTATAGTAGGTAGAAATTAGTTTGCCAATATTACCTACTGCGTTAATAGTTGCGACATTTTGTATGTGTCTTCTCCTTTAGCCTTTATTATTCCCAAGGCACTTAGGGTCGACTTTTCTAGTCTAACCGGATTTAACTGGATATCAGTTGTTACACGGAGCGGCTGCCATCTAACCTCCGCAACCCGAAGGCTAACGATACCCTAGGGCTAGACCAGTGTCAGGATATTAGAGGGCACTGACTTTCCCAATAACGACTGCCATAGATGTTCATGGCAACCGGGACCAACGGCTTAACGTGCTCTCCGAGGCACGGAGCAGGCGACAATTATCAATCAATACGCACATAATTTCGAAAAGTCATATAACTTCCAAAAGTCAGAGGTGCGCGACGTGGGTTCGAACCCGAGACCCTCTGCATTGCAGTCTGTTGGTCTCCCCACTGAGCTATCGCTGTATGTGTACAGCGCAATTATTCGAATGATAGCTATCTCTTTTACGTAAGCTCTTGCCCCATCAATTGCGCTACTTAATAGTAATTATCAACATAAGTGCGTTTATCAAAAAAGTGATTGATTATAAAATGGTCTAGGCACCATTTTTGCCATCATTATTATACCAGTAACATTTCTAGTTTAAAATATCATTAGTAAAGATGTACTGTACAATGCCTTTTATTTCTAAAGGCTATAGTTATTTTCTTTGCCTAAATTAAAGACAACCTTTTTTAATTCTTATGTTTTATTTTATACCAGAACGCATAATATACTTGTTTGTTAGTAACTATAGAACCGGCACCTATGATGGGATCATGGAAAGTAGTTATAATTAGTTTCTCGCATTGACATATGTATTCATTTCGGAAGTAAGTTTCTCCAATAAAAAATATCACACACTTTATGAAACTGGTTACGGTGCCGGTGACCAATCTTAGTGGATAGTTTATTATCATCACACATCATTAGTAAGAGGAGAGATAACTGAGCAAGATACTTTTGGAGAGCCAATTCAGTGGGCTTTAGTTGAATTGTTTTTCAATTAATTGCTTATAATTGCGACTAAGCACGAGTTTTGGATTCCTAAGTCCTGACCTAGGAATCCAAAACTACCTGCAGTGTTATTATTATATTATAAAGTTTACGCCGCAGGAGATTTTACAAACATATTCAATTACAACACACAAAGTACTACCCATATTCAGAATATAGGCAGTACTTTGTGTGTTGTCTAATAATTTGTGGATTACACCAATAGTTGTCTCATGTAGGATTTGAACCCACGTCACTCATCAGCGGCAAGGGTGCCCGCTGCACCATCCGTGCAGTCAAGAGTAGTATAGTATTTATAGTAAAAATATTTTTTTCTATTATGGAATTTATAACAGCGATTCATGGTAGCGATTCATGGTAGCTATTCATGGTAGCGATTCATGGCCGCGATTCATGAGACTGTAAATAAATCCAGTAGACGATAATAGGCGCTCTTTAAAATAAGAAAATGTACATACTTCCACCATTCGTTAGGATTGTACTGCGTGACTCCGGCCGGAGTCTGCCGGAACCAATCATTAGCTTCATAGTTTGGGTAAAAGTTGGAAGTATCGAAAAAGTTCTGGTTGAACCCCACCGACCCCTGGCGGATCTTCTTGTCGAATTCGCCGAAGTTCCTCGGAGGGTTCCAGTAACCGTTGGGAGAGTACCCGTGGAAGCCAAATTTGGAAAAATTTGCCGACTGGTAAGCGTTGATGTTGTAGGGAGCAGCGTCATTTGCTGTAGGAGGCTGCAATGGCGTCTTCTGGGAGAATATATCTGAAACACGAATGTAGAAATACATGGTTATATGTTTATTTAGAAGATTCACGAGTGTAGTGCGCCTTTGTTATATTGAATGTCTGTATCGCAATGTATAAAGGTTGACCTCATCATTATATTCCACCTATGTAACTTCAAACCTTCCTTTTTATGCAACTTACAATCTACCAGGTAAACCTTAAGGGTCGAAAATAAATTTGGCATTATGACAGTTTCTATATAGGAAGTCAATCTGTGTAATGTGTCCTCAGGTTCCGAACGATTAATAAATCAAACTTTATTGGCCTGCTTAATCATGTAACAACGATTTTGAGAAAAGCCAATTCTTGTAACAAAAACTGTCTAAGCTAGAGTTCCGATCTTGACTAATAAACGTCAAATTAATGAGAATTGTTGTATTTGGCTGATTGATTATTTTAATTTAGGATACCATTTGTGATATCTATGACACTAAGACTAAACGTGAACTCTATTTTGATCAATTTTTGTTATGCGAATTAGGTCTCTGCTGAGTAATCTAGGTGTAGACGAAGATCTAGATGTGTGTTGATTAAGAATGCATTAAAATTGAATAAAGCACGGCATGTCAATAGCGAATAGAAAGCCGTAGTTCCTATATTTCTATTTGGGCAACAGGTGAATGTATACATTGTTACAAAAATCAAAGTACAAGGGATGGTAAACATGAGGGAGATATTGAAAGGAGAACGATTGCGGGAAACAAAGTGAATGGAGCTCTACGCGCTTTTATGAACAGTCGAAATGTTTCCGAAAAGGCACGTTTGGCTGTTCATAGAGGACTATTAGTGCCCACACTTATGTATGGAAGTGAAAGTTGGGTATGGCAAAAGAAGCATGAGAGCAGAATAAATGCTGTAGAAATGAGAGCGCTGAGAAATATATGTGGTGTGACTCTGAAAGATAGAATAAGGAATAGTGTCATTAGAGAGAGATGCAGCATGAAAGTGGATATAGTGACAAGAATAGAAAAGGGTATGTTAAGCTGGTTTGGGCATGTAGAAAGAATGGACGAGGAGAGACTGACTAAGAAAGTTTATAAGGCTAGTATGAATGGAACAGTCGCAAGAGGAAGACCTAGGCGAACGTTTCTTGATCAGATCGGAGGCGTTCTGGACAAAGGCCAGGTTAAGAGCACCTTGAACCGACGGGCGTGTATGAGGAATGTGATGAAAGTGAATGAAGCCAGAGAAGTGTGTCAGGATCGTAGCAAATGGAAATCCGTAGTCTCTGCCTACCCCTTTGGGAAACAGGCGTGAATCTATGTAATGTAAATGTAAAAAATCAAAGTCCAGCCATACTCCGTTGTCAGTCATTCAGTCTGATATTTTTAAATGCCGTTCCCGTGAGAACATCAAAATAAAAAGTATATTAAAACACTCTTACACAAAAATGCAATTTGAATAAGAATTTCAAGTTAATCCATCAACTACTTTTTGAGTTTTGCGGACACAAACATACAAAAGATTTTGATTGAACTAATCCGTATCAAAAACTATCGCATGGTTGTAGAAATGACTTGGCATATCACTTACCATGGTTATACCTCGTATGGAACTTCGTATTGTAGTTCTTGGTATAGGGGTCATTGACCAGGGATATCTGGTCGACGTGTGGTAGAGAGTTAGGCCCGTAGTCGTACGGATAGTCGTTTTTCTTGTGCTGCGAGAAGTTTTCTCTACTCTCGTCTGACAGAAGAGTGCTAATGTCATATTGCCCCGCTTCTATTAGCTGCCTGATTATTTTTCTGGAATAAAACAGTTTGAAGGTTATTTTTATTTGATATAATATTTATTAGTTGGGTTTTGGTATAAGTTGGCGCTTACGTTTTCGGCTTATTATGAGGTGTCGAGTCGAAGTACTTTGATAAAAATCCTTAATAACACATAGTCTAGTAATGAGCCCAATAAACGGCAATAAGCTGCCTCCCTTTTTAGTGGGAGTTAAACATATTGCTTGTCTTGGTGGCGCAACGGTAGTGACAGACTGCTGTACGTGAGATTTTGAGTTCAATGACCAGATCAACGAGGAAAGCGTTATTGGAGTTTTTGTCAACAGGCCCAGTAGCAACATTGAATTGGGAAGTATACCGGTAGAGCCAATAGGCTTGCCCCATATTACGTAGGCTCTATAACCATATGAGTAAAATGTGGGTGTAGTAAATATTTGCCTGTTGGGATATAGTCGTGAGTATGTTTATTTTGTATAAAGGCAAAAAAATTGGTTAAAGCTACGTTATAATGTTTGGATTAGCCCGCACGTTAACGTGGTGCTTTAAATGATTATTTCGCATCTGCTAATATAGTGAAACGATAACGAGGACAGACTTGTATAAAAATATTAATAATATTGGAGGGGACAAATCTCAAAGGAGACTAGTCGTCTGCGTAGATAACGATATTATCGTGTACAAGTACAAGTGTCCAAGCAGCCGTGAGAATAAGGGTCTCTCTTAGTGCGATGGCATGGCCATCTGACATGACCGGAGAGAGATCAGGCATAGGATGGTAAACGCCAACTTTGGAAATTCTTGGCGAAAGATAAAGAATCTATCCCGAGATTGTAGTTTGGGTTATAAACTGTACATATACCCAATCTCTACATATACAAACGTAGCTAATCTATAACCACCATCTTAGTCTCCCCGCAAACGTGGCTAAAATTAAGACTAAATAGTTTTAGTAATTTAAATAGTAATAAAGATTTTATAAATTATAGTTTTTAAATTATACACACATACATAGATTCACGCCTATTTCCCAGAGGGGTAGGCAGCGACTACGGATCAAAATTATGTAATCTAATAATGCGTAATATTGGTCTCCCGTTACGTCGAGGGCTTGAGAACCGAGCTTGTAAGATAAAATCAGAGACTGACAAATTACCTTTACTCTGACAACAAACAAGGCTAGCCGTTCTAATAATTAACATTGCAGTTATAAATTACTTGATATCGTGTCAAAGGTATCAATAACATAGAAGCTTTCGTTGAATGCACGGATGGCGTAGTGGTTTTAGAGGTCGCCTCGCCACTGGCACTGCGCTGAGTGTTGTGGGTTCATTTGTGTGAGCCACAATTGGTTATTCCGAGTCTGGGTGTTCTTTGTGTCCGTTGTTTGAATGTTTGTAAAGTCCCCCGCGACACAGGAGTTATGACAAACGAGGAAGTGGTCATTTAAAAAAAAGATTATGAATGTACTGCGTCCTTTTCTGTTCCCATGACAACGTGTATGTAAAATTTCACGATGGTCAATCGAGTAGTTAATGCGTGAAAGCAAACAAACAAATTCACATTCGCATTTATAATATCAGTTAGGATTTATCAAAATCTAGCCTTTTTATTAAAAATAAATCATTACTCCAAATAGATGATTTAAAAAAAATAATAGGTAATAATTGCTCTATGCTTAATTATTTCGCCGGACCATAAATTTCAGGCCCGGGGTACCTGAGCGTCCCAACGACATTATCGGTTCGTCTGACCCCAATAATTTGTACTGGCCCGTGGTTAATTGACAATAACTGTATAAACAGCGGTGAAAGGAAATTAGTAAATTTTTCATTTATCGATAGAAAATTATGGTTCAGAGGTCTCGAGTTTAATTTGAAGGCGGGCATTTCTGACTTTTCGAAGTTATGCGTGTATTAAATAGATAAATTATCACTCGCTTTAACGGTATAGGCAAACCTCGTGAGGAAACTTGCAAGTCTGAAAGTTCTCCATAATATTCTCGAAGATTTGTGCAGTGTGCTAACCCACACTTCTCATACCGAGAAGAGGCCCATGTCCAGCAGTTGCACAGGTTAATATAAATGTATATTATATTATGTATATATTATAAAATGTATATTATATTATACATATTCAATTAATTTCTAAACCTCAGGACGGATTTATTTTCTGGACTGGAGAGTCTGTTTGTTTAAACGCGCTTATCTCTGGAACAACTAGTCAGATTTAAAAACTCGTTGTGCATTTGATTTGATAGCCCTTTTTACAAGCAGTTTATAAGCTATACAACATCACGCTATGAGCGACGGGAGCAGAGCAGGAACCACACACGTGGGTAAGACCGCGGGAGATAACTTATTTCGCACAATATAAATCTCTGAAGGAACTTGTGTTAAAGTACAGTGTTATAGTACTTACTCTGGGTACGGGTCTGGATGAACGCAGTATGTGAGGCCGGGTCGAGCGCAGCCCGGCGTTCGGCCAGGAGGAGCTGGTTCTAGGACGCAGTTCTGTCCGTACGGACAGTTGTAGCCATCGCCCGGTGATAGAGTAAACAACAACTGTAGGCAATAGAGATATCTTAATAAACGTTAAGCTTGATAGCAGCTGTTTCTAAAAAGACAGTATAATTTTCTTTAAAGACAACTCCCGCACTAGGTATAAGTCCTATGTGATGAGAGAATAGCAACAAAATACTTATTTTAATAAAAAGGCAAATTTTGCACTAGGAATAAGCCCTGTGTCAAAGAACAGGCACTCGTAACAACCATTTGTGAATTACACAAATTTTTGTCCCATGTGGGGATCGAACCCATAACAGTCGACGCGGCGGCTGTGGTGAAGCGACCACTTAAACCACTACGGCGTCTGTGCAGTCCGTACACTGCCATACATAATTTAAGAGATGGTAGCGCTGTAGGAATATATGCCACTGCCGTGCATAGGGGTTGTAGGAGTAACCAAAAGTACTCTTATTGTGGATCAAAGGAAATAACTTGATGGTAGATACGGGTATATATTTACTGGTCTTCTTCTTCTCCCTAGCCTTTATTATTCCCAAGTCTCTTGGGGTCGGCTTTTCTGGTCTAACCGGATTTGACTGGATATCAGTTTTTACATGGAGCGGCTGCCACCTGACCTCAGCAACCCGAAGGCTAACGATACTCTAACGCTAGACCAGTGTCAGGATATTATAGGGCAGTGACTTCTCAATAACGACTGCCATAGATGTTCATGGCAGCCGGGACTGACGGCTTAACGTGCTCTCCGAGGCGCGGAGCAGGCGATATTGTCAATCAATACGCACATAATTTCGAAAAGTCATATAATTATTTACTCGTTATTGGGAGAGTATCGACACAAAAGATCGCAATGGGTCGAAGTGTCGCCAGTGTGCACTGACTGGCCCCCACATAAGATACAAGATACAAGCTGTATTTTACTACTGCAGTAGGTACTATAAGTCTGATAGTACTGCAATAGTGAAATTGTCAGTAACACCACAGAGTTCAACTCTATAGGCTCGCCCTCCATTATATGGAATCTTTAACCATCGCTGGCAAAATGTGGGTATAAAATTTGAATTGCTCTTTCTGGGATACTCCTAAAAGGATACATATCTACATACATATGTAGTTTTACGTCTACAAGATGTGAGACTGTTCTATGGTTCTCCACCGTTTAGGTTTGCTAAAGGTACATTTATACTAATACTAGATGCGTCCGCGGTTTCACCCGCTTTTATAGTTACTGCGCCGCCCCCGTGGGTCGTAGCATGATGTTATATAGCCTATAACCTTCCTCGATAAATAGGCTATCCAACACTAAAATAATTTTTCAATTCGAACCAGTAGTTCCTGAGATTAGCGCGTTCAACCAAACAAACAAACTCTTCAGCTTTATTATATTAGTATAGATTATAAAGCTGAAGAGATTGTTTGTTTGTTTGTCGATTTATTGAGGAAGGCTATAGGTTATATAACAACACACTACGACCAATAGGAGTGGAGAATAAATGAAAAATGTTACAAAAACGGGGAAAAAATTCTTATCTGAAGCAGACGAAGTTGCGCGGGTCAGCTAGTGTAATATAATACTACTAGTAAGTACCAAAGGAAGACACACTTAGTACCCATTTACATAACTGACGATTTCAATACCATAGACACAACATCGATATAAATTATTTCGATCGATTGCCCCGCACTAGACATTACGCGTACACTACGCTTTTGAGTTGTTTATGGTTAATCAGTGTCAATTTGTATACAGATATACTAGCAGACTAATATCGAACTCTCTCTAGCACGATATATCTTCCATAAGAAACACAAATGTAAATGTATGGTCAAACTTTGAATCGTTAACGACCCAAAATTACTTTACGATACCAAAACTCGCAATTGACACAGCTCTATTTTATGTGATGCTATTGAGAATTTATATTTTAAAACCATTAACTTGGCACCGTAACATACGATGAACCACAAAATCAATTTATTAAATCATACCGGCCGAAAACATTTTTATTTAAACTCTATTTGAAAGGAGGTTAAGTAATAATGCGCCTTTAATATTAGGATTGATGGCGTCCATTCAATCTGTGAAAGTCCAATCATAATTGCGCGCTTCCTTTCTAACATAACTGAACATTTGAGATATTGAATAGAATTGTAGACCAACTTTGGTGTGTTATGCAATATCAAATTATTGTGATTATTATCATCGATAGTAGAAAACCTTTCGGCCTAAATGTGATACATTATCGACTAGACGTCCCCGCGGTTTCACCCACGTTTGTGTTTACTGCTTCGCTCCCGAGGCTCGTAGCATAAAGATGACTCAGGCTACAGGCCACGGGCTAAAGTTACTTTATCTAGGAGTATCATCACCTTTATAGGTTACTAGCTGACCCGCGCAACGTCGTCTGCTTCACATATGAGTTTTTCTCGTTTTTGCAACTTTTTCATTGTAGCTCCGCTCGTATTGGTCCTAGCATGATGTTATATAGCCTTCCTTATTATATTAGTATAGATTTATCCCGCGGCTTCGCTTGCGTAAATGTAGGTTAGGTGAGGTTAGTAACAGTATTGTCCTGGATAATAGGTATCCTATGTCCTTACCTGTATCCCAGACAACGTGTATGCGAAATTTCATGATGATCGGTCGAGCAGTTGAGGCGTGAAACCGTTACAAACAAACTCACATTTGCATTTATAATATTAGTAAGAATAGATATTTTGTGATAGATACTAGAGTTGCGAATTGTGTCTGTCAGATATCAAAATTTGGTTACACTACCTGAACTTAAGTACCCGAAAGAAAGAGCTATTGTCATACACTTTTACCAACCCTCTTGGGTATATAGGCAAATATGTGTGTAAGACAATCTTCTCCCTAGCCTTTATTATTCCCAAGTCACTTGGGGTCAGCTTTTCTGGTCTAACAGGATTTGACTGGATATCAGTTTTTACACGGAGCGGCTGCCACCTGTCCTCCGCAACCCGAAGGCTAACGATACCCTAAGGCTAGACCAGTGTCAGGATATTATAGGGTACTGACTTCCCAATAACGACTGCCATAGATGTTCATGGCAGCCGGGACCGACGGCTTAACGTGCTCTCCGAGGCACGGAGCAGGCGATAATTATCAATCAATACGCACATAATTTCGAAAAGTCATATAACTTCCGAAAGTCAGAGGTGCGCGAAGTGGGTTCGAAACCGAGACCTTCTGCATTGCAGTCTGTTGGTCTCCCCACTGAGCTATCGCTGCGCTATATGTGTGTAAGACAATATACAAAAATATTCAGTCCTGAATCGCACACAATCGGTATAGACTTAACCGCAAACTTCCGTTCGACGTTGCAGCAGATTATTGACATACCACGAAAGCTTATTGAATAATAGTTTCAATATGAATGACTAACATCGACATTGACATTTGTGTTCAGTGGGCGTTTCTCGTTCAGTTGACGTCGGCGCATGTTCGGGACATGAACGCAATTACATCATTATTTTAAAGCCAAAGTGAGTCAGTTGTAGGAGCGCCGAACTAATTTTAACATCTCCGTCTCTCTCCATTTTAAAAGCCCTCAATATGGTTAAGCTTTAAGCTTACATGTTACAATATTGTTTTACGTTGACGCGACACTGTTACAATAGAATTATACTGGCTTTTAAGGAGGTTATCGCAGTTGATTAAAATAATAATAATATTCTATCACATACACACAACTACGCAGACCATCTACCATACCATACCATCTAGCCCAAACTAAGCAGAGCTTGTACTATGGGTACTAGACAATGGATAAACATACATACATATATACTTTTTTGTAATTACATAAATATTATACATAGAAATACCTAGACCAAAACAAACATCCATGTCCATGCACATAAATGTTTGGCTTGTGCGGGAATCGTACCCGCGACCTCAGGCGTGGCAGTCGGTTACACTAATCACTACGCCATCGAGGCCGACAAACGATATGAATATTATTTAAAATATAAATATTTACACTGGAGATACTGCGTTCGGAGACTCCTCGTGGCTATTGTATCTGAAAAGCAGTCGAAACTTAACACTTAAAAAAACATATGTGCTGAAAGTACTCAACATTTTAATAGGCTGTAAAAGTTACAAGTTACAGTGTCGTACTACCCTCTCACAGAATATCGACGTGAAATATCAGTATTCCTACTGTCGTGTTTCGTTCGGTGAGTGAGAGAGCCAGAGGCCCAATCAACCTCTTTCCCCCTTCCCGCTCCTTCTTCTTCCCACTTCCTTCTTTCCTTTCCTAAAGGGTCGGCAACGCGCTAGTGGTGCCTTTGGCGTTGCAGGCGTCTACAGGCTAGGGTGACCACTTACTATCAGGTACGGTGGGCCGTATGCTAGTTTGCCACCTTAGTTGAATAAAAGCAAAATAAAAACAAAAAAGTTGTTTATATTTTCTGGATCTTGGAAGACTTTCTGAATATATGGGCAAAAAATAAAGCATACCCAGACTCTGAACAACGAACAACTTAATCCATACGTCATCCATACGTTAAATTATGGTGACTAGATAAAGTATTCATGCAGTTATTGTGATGAGGATCCTTTCTCAAAGTCGGAAGGAATATCTCTATTGAAGAGTACGGGACCCTATAGAAGTTCTAATCGAAATATGCAAGTAACATGCAAGAAGCATATGTTCCTTCGGTGTAATACGGTTTCAGAGCTTGTATAACTAGGCTATCTAGAAAAACTTTGTCTGTGCAAGGGTCTATAGAAACAATTATGACACCTCAATTGTATTTACAAAATAATGTACCATTAATCTTAAGTCTTACTGTTTTAAGGCGATCAATACTACTAAAAAGTTGGTACTTTACCTTTTATAATTTATAACCCTCGGTGCGTGAGTTTGATTTGCAGTTATCCATATGGATTTATATCTGTTTGAGTTTAACGTGGCCCGTTCTGAACAAAGTTCATTTTCATGCATGTAAAATCCACAATGACACAACACATAGCTTGAAATCGAGTATAATAGAATTGTCAACCTATTAACTCACATCAACATACATTACCGTTACTGTACTAATCTTGTCACGATCTCTGTATTCTGATCACGCAATCGAAAGCGTCGTGTTAATCTGACTCACTTCTTGAATAACGCATCGGTTTCCCATTGAAAGTGATGTCTTACCACCTTCACTGTATATCAAGTGATGGGATATAAATATCATGGGTTTTCCCACAGTTTACCTAACGTTGATTAATATTAGCCAGACGGGCGTAGGATGGAGTTCGTGAGTTGAAATCTTAATTTGATTTGTTATGGCGACTTCGGTTTGTTCAAAAGACTTAAGACGTCATGTCGAAGTATTAAAGGCAAGTTTTAGTAAGTGACTAACATACGTGAGTTATTCAAATGAGTTAATTAGAAATGTATATACTTATACAAAATTGTAGGATTTGGCCATGGATCAAGAAAGATGGAAATTGCTACACAGAGTGCATATCAATTTTGGATGGATAGAGTTCGAAATAGTAATAGCTGATTCCGACGCACGCGCAAGTTTGTATCAATATCTTAAAAATATTTCATACCACTGCCTTTCATCCGGAGAGTTAGAGTTCCGAGGGTCGCATACCAACCTCTAGTATTCCTTTCCCTTCATCTCATCTTTAATTTTTTCCCTAGGGCAACATGAGTGATACTCTTGTCACTGCTAGCGAAGCCTGCAGTCACTGCTTACCTTCAGGGAGGTTACTGTATGTGCGTTTGCTTTACTATTATATATACATGGTCTGTCACTTTTATCCCCGAAGAAGTAGGTAGGACAGGTCATATGCTTGTATGCCTCCTTAATATACCTATATATTACTATATACTATACTTCTTCGGTGATATAGGCTTGGTACTTCACGCCTATATCACTTAAGAAGTAGGTAGAAGTTTATTGTATCCACATTTCGCCACCTATTTTTAAAGTTCTGCGTAATAAAAGACGAGTCTATCGCCATCCACCGGACAAAGATCTCGATTACTTGTTGCTTTTGAAATATTTGTGTCAGTAAAATCCAATACCACTTAACTCAACTAGGTAGGCAAACGCGACGCCTTATGCATTCACTACTACAGCGCCATCATAACACTAAAGATAATACGTTAGTAATGATAAACGTATGTCATCCTCAGACATGTGATTTAGGTGAAGACCTAAATTATACCTCTTGGTAGACCTTTTGAATTTGCTCTCCTACTAATCTCTCGCTTGCCTCACTGGACTTACATTTAATTACCCTCAATTATCCCACAACCTTTACCGTTACAACGACAATACATCACCTCCAGTTGTGTTCCATATTTGATCGATTTCCTGAAGGTCTCATTACCCGATATTTCGCAACGTGTCAAATGGCACATCATTATGACAATTGTCAATATAACATTAGGATTGTGACAATTCACATTGAGTCCTATTGTTGTCTTCTGACCTCGTCATGGAGACAAATGAGCTATAATATGTTGCGTCATCGCGTGTGAGAGTGTGAATTGGGGTAAGTAGGGACCTCAACGACTGTCATCCAAATTAATATAGTTAATTCGACACTTTTTAATTGTTGTTCCTTCATATGAAAAAGAAGCAAAATTGTATTCATTTTTTGCATAAAGCTGCTGGCTAAATCATTATAAGGCAAAGGAATTATTACCTCAACAAACGATTTAAAATATTCATTCATACAAAAAGCCTTCGGTCCGCCTGATGGTTAACGGTTATTGAAACTCATGATACCCTTATCATGAGTTTCGGTAACCGTAAAACTAAAAAGGAGTCCACTGGCAGCGCAAAAACTGTAAGATTACTGGTTCTCCAGGAGATAGTATAACGGCTCTTTGAGAAGCCCAAATCTCTAATTACCTATTTGCTAGAAGCATATCCCATGCTTCTAGCAAATGGTTTTCTGGCGGTTGATAAGCGCCATAAAACCATACAGGTCATAAATTTGATAAACTGTTTAATGGTTTGTATGTTTGATGATCATGGAGATGTCACAGATAGATTGGTGCCTAAATATTTGCGTCATCGTCTTACCTGTGGTGGATATTCTGGATCAATTTGATGCCTTTATCTACGAGTACAACTTTTATAGAACTCTGTAGATAGTAACTAGTATTTTTATCGTCTCGTTGATCTAGTGGTTAGGGTATACAGCTGCAGCAACGGTTCAAATTCAGCGTCAGGCCAAAATCGGTAAAGTTATTTCTGTCAAGAAGTTGTCAGTAATAGCATGGAGTCTGAAACTGTCGTAAATAGCAAAAGCTTGCCGCCTACTACGTGATACTTAAATCAATAGTTAGCGAAATATGCTGTCTTTCTGTCTACACCTTCGGTGATATAGCCATAGGCCTATCTATGGATGAAATACTAAGGATTTCTTACATACATACAGCAGCCCGGATAGAGGAATCTGGCGGTGTTGCAAATCGTGCCTTGTAAAGCACGCAAAGCCATTGGTTCTGGTCCCGATCTATCTCCGGTTTTGTCAGATTGCAGTCCCATCAGACTATGAGAGTGATGGAATAATAATAAAAGTGCACTTTGCACTTGTCTTTACACAATGCATGCAGGTCTCAAGCGTATCTATTACGGCAGGTAGTGAGATACGTAGTACTATTAGTAGTACTATACTATAGCATGCGACTATTTCAAAGAAAATGTGTCATAATAGAAAAGCGATGCATCCATATTTTTATTTATACGTAGTTCTTACTATTTCCTTCCCATATGTAATTAAAAGCTGTTAACACTGTTTCCTCAAGCAATCACAGAAGATGTATTCCACAATTAAGAAGTACTAGTACTGCAATATCGCGATAAACTCTCGTAACTGTAACGTAACAAAGCTATATCATTCTTCCGATTTTTTACATCTAATATTATCAACACAATCGTAATTTCTAGTGCGTAACTTCCTACAACATTACCAAGTTGAAACGCACACCTTTTTGAAACAATGGTAATGGCTTACAGCTACGTCTTAATTTGGCTAGATAGCATCATCTCTATTAATTGTTCGACAACCTGTCCAATTTGAAAAGTCATGTCATGTCGAAGAAATTTGATGATACGTATTAACTTTTTAAATTGGGAGGATGCGGCAGAAGTATTTACGTAATATGCCGTTGAATAACAAATTACAGAGTCGTAATTATTTAGGTTTAGAACACATGTAACTAGTGATTGTGTGTTGAACACAGGTTAAAGTGTAGTGAACGTTTTTGAATACATTTGGGAAATACCTAATTGCATTCAGTTGAGTAAAAGTAACACAGGTCAATGTGGTTTTGTAAAATTACATGTATTTTGTGGGTCGCGTAAGTCAGACTTATTGCTAATGTGACAAAAATATTAGTTACAGTAGGTATCTTAATTCCTAAGAGAGGGTGCAGTGTGTTATAATATAATTATAATACTAAGCGCATCTTTTACAAAGCTCAGAGTATCATGAAGTCTAGCTGTGGGTTGCTTCTTCTTGGGTTTGACTATTTGAATGACTGGATCCTCTCTATTGAAATTAGAATGTTTTTTGATTTCTATAGCCTCGCGAAATAGTAGTTTATTTCAATGAATAACATTCGCGTAAAGAGAAGACAATATTATAGATATATAGTACTATAGATAAGCCAGTACCATCAGTTCTAGTATATCCTAATTTATATTATAAATGTGAATGTGAGTTCGTTTGTTCGTTTGTAACGCTTTCATGCCTTAACTACTCGACCAATCATCATGAAATTTCGTATACACGTTGTTTCACAACTTTTATCAGAAAACAGTAGTTTCTGAGGGAATAGAAATTGACATTACCTTACCTCAACATAAAATTTACGCGAAGCCGCGGCAAAAATCTAGTAAGTTATATAAGTGTATGTTTATATCGGCTGTTCAAAGGCTCTTTTGAATTGCATATAATATGAAAAACGAAACCAATACAAAGCTAGCATGTTTTGTGCTTTCTGGCAAAAATCCATCCATCAAATGTGCCGACAGCTTGCTACCAAGGTTGTATAAAAATGAAGTGTCGATTTCTACAAGACGACATACATTAGTTGAGTGTGGTGATGCCACAAACCACTTGACATCCACTCATCATGAATAGTTAGGAAAACAAAGTAGTTCGTATTTACAACACAGATACTTCACAGAACCAGTGGAATAAATGTGAGTGCGCGTGCAATTGTCAATTTTTATGGGTCAAAAGACGCCTAGGGCGCTAAGTTTGCTTCGCAGTTCGCTAAATAACCTATTCGTTTCTTCTGCCTTGAATTTAATATTAGGAGTCTAGAAGATTGAGTATTGAAGCTTTGTGTCTTGAAGACCATATAGGCTACGTATCCTAGACATTAAATACAAGCGCGTCAGTAAGAACTACACAAGTGATAGAAATATTGTCGAACTGACCATCGTGCCTGCGCTTAACGCCGTTCTCTCTCTCGTACTGAACATTGCACGTATTATTTTGGGTTCCGTGATCGACAAGCCATGTTAGAGGTCCGCTAGCAGATTGCTATGCGAGAAGTATGCTGCAAAATTTTATTTTTAAAGCTAGTGACTTACACGTATTTGTTAGTCAAGTCAATAATTACTAGATGACGAAACAGCTTTTGAAAGAGCCTACCTAATTCGTTGATGACTACGACCCTAGTGCCAGAAATCTTGAAAGTCAGCATATGTAGTGTATAGACTTGAGAATTCATTACCTGTATATCATCATCTCAGCCTAAAGACGCCCAAATTATGTTAATTGTATGAAGATTGCAATGCTTACTTCTTCATATTGTATTATATGTTGCAAAATCTGTTAAAATAACACATTATCTAAATAAATTGGTTAGTAATTTGGCATCAGGAAGTAGTTTCGGTTTTTGTTCAAGAGATTTTTAAAGATTACACATACGGACAGACGTGATAGATTTAGTGATGGGGCACTCGTTGCCACCATTTGAGTACGAAACCTAAAACCTTTATAGTGTAAGATCCTTTTATGATAGTAGCACATAACTCACAATCAACAACATTTTGCAAAACGTATACATAGCTAATTAATATTTCCATAACTCCTGATTAATAAATCTGGTCACGATACTACTTCATTACAGGTAAGGTGTGTCGTACACCGCATCGAATGCGATATTAAGCTATTGTGAGCTAGTATCGATTAGTATACCAAAATAACTTTGCATAGAAAAATCTCTAAACATAGTCATGATCAGCCGCTAAGTTACGTAATAGACTCTTGCCTTATAATAAGATTAGCTAAACCTAGCCACGTTTCATTGTGGGTTAGTCTGATATGAATTATTTGGAAAGAAATTGCAGTTTCTGTAGAAAATTCGGGATAAAAAGGTTTTAGCATTTTTATATAGAAATGCAACATCGTATGAAAAAATCAAGTCAATTCATCAATAACTTTCGAGTTTTGAGAACACAAACATAAAGGACCTTAATTTTTATATATAAAGATATAAGCCTCAATTGGTCGAATTTATCGTTTCTACCACACGCATCAAAACTGTGCTAGTTGATCCCATGATTCATCATTTCTTATGATTTACAAAAAGACAGACAGACAGGCAGCTGCCTTCATGAATACATGTCCTTTTTTATATAGATGCATTTTTGTCCTGTGTTGATGAACTAGCAATAGCGAGACCATAACTTAATTAACAGTACAGAAAAGAGTTTAAAAAAAATATGTTCATATTTCGAAAAAAGGAGTTAAATTTAAGATAGTAAAAAGTTGTAATATCGTAATATATTTGTTAAATCACCATGTTTCTTAAATAATCTTATCCTTTACTAATCTGCCCTCTGCACCTTGCATAAATATACTGCTATCAATAAGGATGTCACAAAGCTTCGAGCTATATATTATCTCTTACCAATGGACCTAAGCCTAACTTACACAATTGCAAAATGCAACTAATTGTAGCGCAGTGCGCTGTGTGTGCGGCATTGTGGACGAACCTTAAACAAAATGTGTTCCAAGGGCAAGGCACACTGTGCATCCGCTATTACATCACGAAGGCTTACCGCCACCATGTTTTGCTCCAATTTAATTCGGTAACAGAGAGCTATGACGTTTGATAATGACCCCGTTTTAAAGATTCAAATCATTTATTCATTGAAGTCACAAAGTTACACTTTTGAATGTCAAAAGTTGCCAACTAAGTGAGAAGAAACTTACGTTAAAAACTTCGACTACGTGGGTGCTGTATAACTTTGCCGTTCATAAGTGGGATTTAATTTTAACCCGTATTCCGGAATAATTTTGACCGCATTTTTCGCATGAATCTTACGAGAACGTACACTGGGATAAAACATAATTATCCTATGTGTTAATCCAGGAAGTGATCTATCTGTGGGTCAAGTTTCATCTAAATCCGTTCTACAGTTCCCGCGAGATCTAGTAACAAGATTTGTACAAACGAGACAAAGCTATACCCACTAGTACTATCCTGTTTTCGCGCATGCAATAATATTTCGTTAATGGAGCTGCAGTTCTATTTCAAAAGCGTCATTTAAAAACAGGAACTTTTAGAAAGTGGATAAAAAGAAACTAAACTGAAATAAATATGTGCTATAAACGGAGATGTGAGTGAAATCTACGAGATAACATCTATAGCAGGTTTGAATACCAAGTGTCCTTGCTACACGTGCGCCGAGACATACGGGAGGAAACTGTGTGTGCGCACGCAACCAACTTTGTTTAGACATAAAGCATACCTACATACATTCTACAACATGATTCACGTCTGTATCTATATTCTCGGGATTCAACTGCTTTGCTACCACATTTCGGTAGCTATATTTTTAGGTCTTACGTATGTGGTAGGAGCGAGCTCACGCGAACTTAATTTTGCCTGATTTGCGTCATACAAATCAGAAAAAATTAAGACGTCGCCTATCACTGTAGATCGTAGCTTAGCCTGTCTAGAATCTTGAAGTACGTACTAATTGGTGACTGCTGTGCATGAGTTTGATTCTAGGGTTAAATAGTATTATTAATGAGCTTTTTGCTAAGAAATTATCTGTAGCAACACGGTGTGCGTAACTATGCACATAACAAACATCCCTTCGGGAAAAGAGACGTTCGCTGGATTATGATTTATGGACAGTTTTAGAGAGTATGGCAAGCTCTGAACGCCATGACAAATTGGAGTCCCTAAAACAATCCATAAGATTGGCAGTGAAAAATTTTCCCATGGAGAGAGTGCGGGTTTCTATTAATGGTGAACTGGCCTCGACGTTTAAAGGACTGTTTTAAAGCCAATGGAGATCACTTTCAATGAGCTTCAATTTTTTTATGTTATTATAATAATGTAGAAACTAATACACATTACAGTAATAAATGACTTACGCAATAGAAAAAGAAAGATTTTCCTTGTAACAATACATATGTAGGTATGTATTTCATACTGGCTGTATTCGAGCAGTTCTATCTCAATTCCTTCCCCGTATGTTTCCATGTAAGGTGCACATTTAAGTTCACTTTCTAACAAGGCGTCACTTTTCCGGAAAACTTCGTCACTTGTCACATTATATTGTATGTGTCAACATATGTCACAACGTGGCACAGGTTGACATAAGACCAGCTGGTTTTCTCCTGACCGCGGCAAAACTATAAAGGGAGGTCAAAGATTAATTGACCCTAAGCTCATAAAGCTGTGGTTAGATTATACTTTATGGTCTTTTTTCTTGTCTGTCATGGTGATATTATTGCCTGATGGTAACCCTTGATCTACTAAAATCCATTGAAGTGGAAGGTTCTAGTTTAGCTAATGATAAGTCTGTTTTAAAATTAAAATAACAGATTTATTAACCGGACTAAAGGTAAAATACAAAGGAGCGAGGGAGCACGCGCGATGACCGCTAATCAAGTACTGAATTGGTTACTGAATATAAAATTATAAAGTAAAGAAATAGCCTTTTTTGACAATAGTGTATGGTTTCACCGTACAACATCCATCAAATTTGTAGATAGTATGCATAGTTGAATCTATTAGAAAGAAAGAGAGAAAAATTTATTGCTTAGTAAGACTGTGAGACACGAAAGAATAAACAAAACAAGAAATATGAAGCTAGTGGCTCATTGACGAAATTAAAATAAATAAATTAATTAAAAAAAATATTTACGTTGATAAATTGACTGAACGGATGGAGTAGTGTTTTATGTGGTCGTGTAGTGGGTTCGATCCCCGGGACAAAAAATTGTGTAATCTACAAATAGTTGTTCCGAGTCTGAGCGTTCTTTGTGTCCGTTGTTTGAATGTTTGTAAAGTCCCCCGTGACACAGGATTTATTCTGAGTTCGGGTCCATTTTTAAATAGAAAATAAATTAATAAAAAATAAAATTATGTGACGCCTGATTGCTGCAAATGGTATCTAGTTCAGTATTTGCAGCGAGCGCTAGGGCTGGCGCCTGGTTTTTATTAGTTTTTATAGTACCTACAATTAGCAATGGTCTATTATCGCAATTACTGACTTCATATAGTGTAATTACAATTCAATAACAAATTAAATTTTATATAATCTAGCATACCGACTGCCTATATGGCACAGCAGTAGCGAATACGATTACTTCGCATAAGGTTTCAGGTTGCATTCCCAGGTCGGTCAGTGTTATTCGGTTTTTCAAATGATACATTTTCAGCAAGGTAACTTGACATTGTAAATAAACTGTTGGTGAATTAAAATCCAATAGCGCTTTTTCAATCAAAGAATCGAACTCGAGACCACATGCACAGCAGTTGCATTCACTAGAACTTCGGCACCGGGGCTGTCATAAATGACTGATATTCTTGTTAACCTTCTCAACTTGGATCCTAATACAAACATTTAGTTTACTAAATGCTTGTATTGGACCTACGAACCCTCTCAATCTCAAATCTGATATCTTTTTTTTACATGGGGAATGCCATCACGCATGCTTCTCTCCGCGGGGCGGGCAAAAGGCTTATGTTGGAATCATCGGGGAAAGAATATTGATAATATATCGACCTCGCCGTGGTTTCAGCCCGCCGTATGAAACGGCAGGCCACTACATGATGTATCTTATGTGGGGGCCAGTCAGTGCAGACCGGCGACACTTCGACCCAGTGGGATCTTTTGCGTCGACACTCTCCCAATAACGATTGCCAAAGATGTTCATGGCAGCCGGGACCGACGCCTTAACGTGCTCTCCGAGGCACGGAGCAGGCGATAATTGTCAATCACTACGCACATAATTTCGAAAAGTCATATAACTTCCGAAAGTCAGAGGTGTGCGACGTGGGTTCGAACCCGAGATCCTCTGCATTGCAGTCTGTTGGTCTCCCCACTGAGCTATCGCTGCTTACAGCACGATACTACCTTACTCTTTCTACTTCTCTAGTTTACTGTCCCCTTGTGGAAGGACGAAGACAAAAAGACACAGAGGCGCGCGTGGGAACACGCACGCCACCTCTCGGACCTGGTGCTGATCAGGTGGCGGGCAGGCTCGCGAAGCCCACCACCCCCAGGCAAAACCTCATGGTGGCTGGAGGTCGTTTCGCGGCCTTCGTCGCCCGGTTCTGCGGTAGGAGGTTCATGCGCTAAATCTGATATCTTAAACTAACACCATTTTAACCTCATATAACCCGACAGCATGTCTCTTCAACAAGTTCTTTACAAAGCCAATACTACATAAAACACGAGAAATATTCAGCTCAGTAGATAAATGAGACATATCGTGACAGGCAATTAATCGTGTATTCGTATGCGTGGAGTCTGATAGGAGAGTGTCGTATCAAGGATAAGCACGATCGTGCGACACTTCCGACGTGTTTGTGCTAGTCTAGTTTTGTTCTGGGAAGTACAGTCGATAACGACAGCGTTTTAGTAACCTGTCAAGTCTTGAAATGACTATAGACTTTATTAAACACCTATAAATTGCGCTTTAGTGTCAAGTTTTGGAATACTAAACTTTATTAAAAACCTACAGTGTCTGGCCGCCAGTGAGCCGCTGTAATTCAAAATGTTAATTAGCTTTTATCCACTGTTCTGATTCTATAGTTTTAACGATGTATGCCAAAGGGATAGTGTATTTTCCCGAGATAAAATCCTTACTTCATCATTTAAAAAAAAAGGCGTGACTACTTTCGGTCATGACAATGTGGTCTTTTTAAAAGAATTAAGAAAAAGTCATACTAGGAATGGTTTTAATTTCGCGAAGAACTTTACAAACATTCAAACAACGGACACAAATAACACTTGGGTGTTCTTTGTGTGATCCACAAATAGTCTGGACTTGGAGCAACTATTCGTAGATCACACAATTTTTCGTCCCGTGTGGGGATCGAACCGACAACACTTGATGTCGTGGCAATGGCAAGGCGATTACTTAAGCCACTACGACATTCGTACAGTGTAAAATCAAATATCTATGTGTCTTGAACTGGCACCAAGTCTGGTAATTTATGCAAAGTAAATGGCAAAAGGGTTCATGCAAAATATAGGCGATACACTTTCGGAAATTTATAGGCGTGAGACTTGACACATAGTCTTATGGGTAACCTTGCCATATAGTTGTTTAGGTATTAGGGTAATAATACTAAGCTGCTAATTAGTGCCTAACAGACACCAATTGGTGCCCGGTAACAAAATGTCAGTATAATACACTTCCACAAGTGCGTTGGTATTTCAGAATCGTTTATTTGAGTTCAATCATTTATTTTCATTGATGTACTGATAGCTTAATACTGGAATGTGTTTAATCAACCTCCTCGATGGTAGGTCCAGCGCCGCCACCGGGTGCCGTGCCTCCGGCTCCGGGAGTGCACCGGGCATGCCACCAGCGCCATGGTACATCTTCGTGATGATCGGGTTGCAGATACCTTCTAACTTCTTCTGCTTGTGCCCATACTCCTCTTTGTCAGCATGCTGGTTAGAGTCTAGCCACTTGATGGTGTCGTTACACTTGTCAAGGATGCTCTGCTTGTCAGAGTCCGAGATTGCTTTTGAGATTTAAAATATCTGTATTGTATAATATGGCGAAATTACGCGAAGCGAAAGTTATTGCGACTGTATCAGATTTATGTAAATGTCTTTAATTTATTAGATCACTGTTTAGAATGTTATGTTAATATCCTAACGACAGCCTCATCGTACAACCATCATATAAATACTATTACAAGCGTTTGACGAGATATATACTTGTATATTATATTTATTTAACTGCACGGATGGCGTAGTGGTGAGCGCCTCGCCACTGCTACCGCGCCGCGTGTTGTGGGTTCGAATCCCACACGAGACAAACATTTGTGTGATCCATAAATAGTTGTCCCGAGTCTGGATGTTCTTTGTGTACGTTATTTGAATGTTTGTAAAGTTCCCCGCGATACTAATTATTCATAGTGCGGGCATCGCCACTTCGTCTTTTCAAACTTTAAATATAATTTAATTGCAGGCACATTTTGGTAGATATATTTTATGTGTCACATAGAAGGCAAGCATTGGGTCGTCTACATTTTGTGCTGTGTTCTACTGCTAATATTCAGTTAACAGTAAAACCAAAAGTCTTACCCCACTTAGAAAGAGTTTAAGAATTTTTAACAAAGAAATCCTAAAATAGTAAGTATATCTTTCGGTTCAAGAATAACACTCGTGTCTTCAGAAGCGTTTGCAAACTCAAGCGCAAAACTTATACCTCGAGACCAAAAGCAGTCTATAATATTGTTAATTCAATCGATATTTTCGGATTAAATGAGTACGAATGTAATCGATATATCGCATAAAGTATTTAACTTCGGCATTAGATATATGCTAAATTTAAGTATAATTTGGCTTAATGCATATTAACTTCTATCGAAATAATAAAATAAGAAAAATAAACCATAAGTAATTAAAATCTCGCCATTCTTGAAACTAACATTTTCTCGCGTTTTCTGTCGTTAAAATAAACTTTGCCAGCGTTTAAATTACGACGGTCACACTTAACCGAATGTAGTTCAAATTTTATGTAGACCCATAAGGCTCCAAACTCTGAAATCTGCATCAAAATCTGTTTAGTCATTTGTCTGTAATGCTGCAACGAACAAGTGGACAAAAATTCTAATTAGTTTCAGAGCCTTCTCAAAACTCTATCTCATTTAGTTTTTCAAGCACATTCAATGTACAGACACAACCTCGTCACACATTTATAACAGTATAGATTCTCATAATAAATTATGCATATTTGAACAAAACAAAATATGTTGTAACGGAAAAAAATGCGATAGGAAGAAACATTGGCTAACACTTTTGTGCACGAGTACCTAACCTCGCTCTAGATGCATACAATTAGCGACAATAGAGCCTCCATATGATTGTTTACACAGCCTACGGACAGACAGACGAACAGACTTGCTTACACGAGTGTCTTTAACCGATTTCATAAAAGTGAAATTGTTGGACAGTGTTACAACATATGTTTTGAACACCGCGAGCCGATCTTTTGTTATTTAAGTGTTGTTTGGGTTCGTAATTCGGTGTTAAATTAATTCATGTTTTATTTATTTTAATTAGGAATATATTTTAGATGTAGTTATAGTACTTTAAAGGATTTTGTAACGCTTTATTGATCTCGTAGCATCAATTTAGCAACGATCATGATTTTCAACGATCATGGATTTCTACCTGCATTTTAAGGGGTCTTTACATGCTTTGCTTTATCCGATATTACACATGCAATATAATATTTACATACATAGGTATAACATCGGTATGCTTCTTAGTATCTTATCTTGCGGCCAGTCAGTGCAGACCGGCGACACTTCGACCCAATGGGATCTTTTGTGTCGACACTCTCCCAATAACCACTGACATAGATGTTCACAGCCGGGATCGACGGCTTAACGTGCTCTCCGAGGTACGGAGCAGGCGATAATTGTCAATCAATACGCATAATTTCGAAAAGTCATATAACTTCCGAAAGTCAGAAGTGTGTGACGTGGGTTTGAACCCGAGACCCTCTGCATTGCAGTCTGTTGGTCTACCCACTGAGCTATCGCTGCTCAAGTGCTTCTTAGTAAAGATACATATGATAGAAATAATTTATCTGTGCCAAATAAATCACAGTGCATTTTAATGAAGTAGATAACTTTCTTAATATATATTAAGCAAATTCGAATAGGACGATTGGAAGGAAAAAATACAGGCAAAAATTCTTCAACTTTATACATTCCGTAGAAAATCCATGTCAAGAGTAACAATGCACTCAAAGTCAATGTAAGAGTGATATTCCAAGATCGTATCAATTGCAAACCTAAAGTCTATGTACCTGCTATATTTATTTTTGTATGATATTCGTAACTTTTCTTTATCATCCCTTATAAAGGTTGTATTATTTGGTTAAAGTCTGCCGCAGTAATCGTCTATAATTCTCTTATCTGGTTAATATTAAGATAATGTTGTGTTGTATATGATAAGGTACGTTTGGGTTGGCGTATCCTTGTGGATTCCCGGCCGTGGTTCAGTCTATGGTCCGGAGTGAGAGATCGTGAAACGCCGTCGCCTCCTTCTGTGAGGAAGTAATTTCCATCAAGGAGGCGGCGGAGCGGGAGAGGTAGCGCTTAAACCCTCTCCCCAACCGCAGAACCGGGCGCCGGAGGGCGCGAGATGACCTCCTGCCACCTTAAAGTTTCACCTGGGGGTGGTGGGCTGCGTGGGCCTGCTCGCCACCCGATCAGCACCAGGTCCGAGAGGCGGCGTGCGTGTTCCCACGTGCGCCTCTGTATCGTGTCTTTGTCGTCCCCGCTCAGGGGGATGGTGGAGGAATTATTCTTCGTGCAGTGGCCTGCCGTTTCACACGGCGGGCCGAAACCACGGCGGGGTCGCGATTGCATGTGAAAGCGATTCGCGCGGCCTCGCCGTCTATGGTTATGTCGAGGAACACCGTGTTAGGTTTAGTCGGTATTACCGGGGTATCTTTTCCCCGGTGAGCCCGACATAACCTCTCCGTCGCCCCGCGGAGAGGTATGCGTCAAAGCATTCCGCCACGTAAAAAAAATAATCCTTGTGGATGAAACCCCTTATTAAAAATAAAGATAAATAAATAACACATTATCCACTTAACACGAAGGAGCGCCAACATAAAGTAATTGTAGATCTTAAAAGATTCCACTGTCGCTTGTTAGTCATTATGACATACCGTAATCCAACAGGGGCGTCCTTTAAAACGTATAGAAATAATTATACCATACGTACATTATATTACCTATTTTAAAAAAAATCATTACTGTTACTATTACTTTATTAAGTTTACCATAAAGAATTATTATTTTACGAATGTTAAACGGTTTATTAGATTTATATAAATGTGGTATCGTAACTTGCGTTTTAATAGTGCGATAGATAATTGCGTTTTTGGAAAAACTATGGCTACAGCCGGCAGCATGACGTGTTGCGTTATCATTCCTTCAAGCGTTTTTCAGTTGCGTTTCTGATAAATTATATTTTTAATGATACTAAGGTGAGTATTATCATAATTTTTTTAAACAATGTTTTATAGAATTTAGAATACAAATTTGCTAACCGATAAAAGAATGCTTGTGCTAGGTGGGGTTCATTTAGGTAGTGTAATGGAACTCGAACCCGCCATTTCCTAATGTCAATCCCAACGTCCATGAGCCTATTGCCGCTTTTAAATACATACATACATACATATATTCACGCCTGCTTCCCAGAGGGGTAGGCAGAGACTACGGATTTCCATTTGCTACGATCCTGACACACTTCTCTGGCTTCATTCACTTTCATCACATTCCTCATACACGCCCGTCGGTTCAAGGTGCTCTTAACCTGGCCTTTGTCCAGAACGCCTCCGATCTGATCAAGAAACGTTTGCCTAGGTCTTCCTCTTGCGACTGTTCCATTCATTTTATATTTTAAGTAAATATAAACTTAATTAACGCGCAAGAGGTGGCAAATATATTGCTTTCTACCATGATGGGTCCCAAACTACCAAACGACTAGCTAAGAGATCGCCATCTTACGTACTCCCGGAACCTTGCTGCTACAAGCAAAACAGGCATTAGAGGCTCTCTTAGTAGATTATGCTTGTTTACCTATATTTGCAGCCATAGCAATTTAAGTAAGTTGTTTACAGGTACTACCACGATGTGATTGTAGTTACAATGTTACAATTACTTCCAACTCCTGTGTATTGAACTATATTTTAGAATGTCGTTATCCTTTAAACTAATAAAGGTCAGCGAACTTTCATTTCATAGACCACTAATATTCACGCAACGCTCATTAAACTAGATTTCTATCCCATGTCTAGAAATAAAGAGTCTATAACAATACTACGTATAGAGGTGAATAAAAGCATCACACATGTATTCGACAAATACATATAACATACCTACATAGAAATTACACTTTATTATTACATAATTTAGAACCTGTGCACTACTACTACTATTAAATTTTACAAATTTTTAAGCTAATTAATTTATTAAAACTATTACAACTATTAATATTTAAGTTTACACTTTTCCCGAAGTTTCGGTGGCTTTTCAGCAGCCATGGTCACGGGTCTCCCCGTGACCATGGCTGCTGAAAAGCAACCTATATACCTAAGATGGTAGTTGTCTCAATGCTATCGTTGTTGTCTAAATTTAATCGTTGATGTTTCTATTTACGCAGAATGAGCTCAAATATCATGAAGTTTAGCTGTGGTTTGCTTTTTCTTGGGTTTAACTATTTGAATTATTGGATCGCAAGCTGAAAGTAGTTTAATTTCAGTGAATAACTTTCGTGTAAACAGAAGAGTGAACAGAGTACTACACCCTTAGTTCTTGAACTCTGATTTTAGGTACCGCGGAATAGAAGCTCCCTCTATTGACGACTTCCGGGCACATTTTTATATTCAGTGCTGTTACTGAGAATTTCTTGACAAAAAAATTTAATAACACTGCTCGACTCGGGAGTCGAAGGCCAGAATTCATGCACAATAGTCGCGATCACTACCGCTGCGCTACCGAAGCACTAAAAATAGTCTAGATATTACTTACATAGGCTGTACCTATAAGTTATTTTTTGTGTGCTTTAGTCTCAGCCTCAGATGACCTTGACAACTTTACGCGGACTGTGGGTGAGCGCAGAAGGCTCCCAACCCGTGGTTATATATCCTTGAAGGGATAGGTTATATAGTTTAACAATTAAGATTATTAATTCCTAGTGTTCGTGCTAGCCTCTCTATGTAACCTAGAAAGTTTGTGTTAGTTACTAGGTTCATATCGATAGTGCAATTGGTGGTTTGAACCCGCGACCTCTCGATTGCAACTCCAATGCCTTATCCATTTGGCTACCGTCGCTTATATATGTTGAAATATGTCCGATTTCCAAACCCCTTGGTACTACAGAACTCTTGCTTGAACCAGAAAAGCACGCGTGGTTGGTATCTTAATTAAGTCGCGCGACAACATTTGATTTCATAGAAGGATATCATAGCAACAAACTTAACTAATATTACAAATGCAAATGTTAGTTTGTTTGTTTGTTTTTACGCCTTTACCACTCGACCAATCATCATCAAATTTCGCATAAACGTTGGCAGGTCAAAGATAAAGAAAATGTATTTTGAAATCAAACTACTTTATACGGATTTTATCACGTCGTTCATTTAAAACACTGTTTTACATAATTTTAAACTAAAAACTTTAAACTATTATTAAACTTTAAATTTAAGCTATTCATATTAATTAAAACTAAATAAAATGTATTTGTCAAAAAACATGCGTTTACATGCAACGTTAAGCATGCAAGATGAAGTAATTCTACTCCATTATCCATATTGTACAGGGCGTATATGCTTTACCTATCAAGGCTTACAAATTAAAATATTTTATACAATTAAATTTTCACAATAGAGTTTCAGGGTAACAGGAAAATACATAGAGTACCTTTCATCCAGGAAAAAGTACTTTCAGGCAAGGGCAAAATCTAGTAGTCAATAAAGACATTACAGGTGATTACCGCAATAGAAGTTACTAGTAACACTTGCCTCATAACCTCGGTAACCCTGAGTAGTGTAAGTGCTAAGAGAACCTTTAACCCATTGTTAGAATTTATAGGGTCGCCGGTGTGTTGTACGCGGAAGGTGTAACGCTGGGTGCTCCGACGCAATACTACTTGGAAAAGGTCTAAACTTGCTGTTAATAAAATAAAACATATATTATAAATAGCCCGCGATTTCGCTTGCGTAAATGTAGGATAGGGTATATTTTTTCCATTTTCTCCCAGGGGTAAAACTGCCCTGGGGGGGAGTTTATTGCGACGTAATGCGCTAATTCTGCTATTTGATACAGAAAAGATGGGTAAGTATTACTGTGTTATTAATATTAGGATTTTCTTAAGACTCATAGTTAAGCTTATAGTTAATATATATATATGTGGTATTTACAAATGAAAGAAAATATTTGTCGCAACAAATTAAAATGAATTGTGTAGGTGTGTGTGTGTGAGTGTGTGCGTGTGTGTGTGAGTGGATGTGATATGCATGTGAGTGGTGGTTGTGAAAATGTTATGTGTTGTTGAGTTTTTTAAGAGTGTTTACAATGAGAGTGAGGTGTGTCATGAAAGTGTCGGTGGTGGAGTCATTGGTGATTATTATTTATAGGATAGGTGATTATTATGGATAGGGTATGTTAGTAACGGTACTTTTTTCTAAATGAAAGGTATCTTATGTTCGTTTCTGTTCCCCTCACAACGTGCGTGCGAAATTTCATGACGATCGGTCAAGTAGTTAAGGTGTGAAAGCGTAACAAACATACAAACTCACATTCCCATTTATTATATTAGTTAGGATTAGGATAATCGCTCGAAAATGTAGCAATCTGATTGACACAGTACTTTTATCCTATGTATATTTGATCGCAACGAAATTTCTTTCTAACTTGTCAACTTAACCTTGTCGAGATATAATGATATAAGCATTGTGAGTAGACGTGCTGCTACGCCGATGGCGAATTAAATTACTAGTTATAGGATAGCATGCTTGCGGCGCATGAAATCGAGAACTCAGACCGGGATAAAAACTATCATACATCCGGCGCGGCGTGGCGGCCGTGATGTGTGTGTGCAGAGTGCTATGCAACACGTCCACTTACCGCTATCTGTACAGACAAAGTCAAATAAACAGTAAACTACATAGTTATGTACAAAAGTGTGTACTTTTATGTTTCACAAGACAATATAAAGTAATCTGATTCAATATCACGGACATAAACATGAAAGAAAAGCAATCAAACAAAACAATAAGGTTTTGTTTAACTAGTCACACTTGTTTATTTTTTGTCAATCACCAGTTCCGCCTAATCAATCGGATTACAATTAACTTGTAATGGGAGCACGGCTGTCGATTGATAGATTGATAACGTTGACACAATGTAATGTCGCTATAAGAAACATGCTGTATGTTATTACTCGATATTTTTTTGTTCATTACGCACCATCTGTTTTTTTTTATACGATTTTTTGGCACACAAGCATACGGCCCACCTGCTGGTAAGTGGTCACCATAGCCTGTGCACGCGTGCAACACTAGAGGTATCACTTTCGCGTTGCCGACCCTTTAGGAAAGGATGTGGGAAGGAGAAGGAGCGGGAAGGGGGAGAGAGGGTGATTGGGCCTTCGGCACTCTCACTCACCGAACGAAACACAACAGTAGGAATACTGCTATTTCACGTCGATATTCTGTGAGAGGGTAGTCCTTCCCCGGTCGAGCCAGCCCGTTCATGCTGAAATCAGCGAGGCTCTACTAAGACCTTAACAAATTGAATAGACATAAAAAGTTCAGTAGACTTTTATTATTATTAGTAGTAGTTATTATTTAGGTGTTTGTTACTTATAAGTTACTTAACGTATTGATTATAGCTCCATTTCACTACATATTATAAAAGTACCCTGCCGTATCTATCTGTCTGTCTGTTCGCGATAAACTCAAAAACTACTGAACGGATTCTCAAGCGATTTTCACCAATAGACAGAGTGATTCATGAGGAAGGTTAAGGTGTATAATTTATTAATGTTATTTAATTAATGTTTGTGTACACACGGGTGTGTGTAGCCAGGGTGGGTCACCAGTAGAAAATAAAAGATTTATTTATTTATTTATTATAGTCTCACTAAATTTTGCCCGTGGCTTCACTCGCCTAAATGTAGGTTTTTTTCAGTATAATAGGTACCCTATGTCCTTTTCTGTACGACTGTCAACGTGTATGCGAAATTTCATGATGATCGGTCGAGTAGTTAAAGCGTCAAAGCGTAACAAACAAACTCACAATCTTATTTATAATATTAGTTAAGATTATTATACGTTATAGCGTAATAGTAAGAGGCCGTTGGATTGCCACCCAGAAGTCTCGAGTTCAATCCCAAGGCGCGCACCACTGACTTTTCGTAATTATGTGCATATTAAATAGTTAATTAATTGAGAAAACCTGCATATCTGAGAGTCCAAGACATGGGAATTCAGCCAACCCGATCTGGGCGAGCGCGGTGGACTAATCTTTTCACAACTACAAGAGGCCCGTGCCCAGCATTGGGACAGTTTATATACAGGGCTGAAATGATTATTATTAACCTATTGAGTTGCAACAGCACACCGGCGGCTAGACATATTAGGTTTTGAATTATGTCTGGCATTCCAACAATTAACAGGTTAATAAACGTGGAGTAACAATACATACATAGAATCACATCTGATCCCCAGAGGGGTCGGCAGAGACTACGGATTTCCATTTGCTACGATTCTGACACACTTCTCTGACTGTATTCACATTCATCACATTCCTTATACACGCTCGCCAGAGTAACTATTGTACTTTTTAATCTATCAAGGTGGCAAAAAAGATTTCATCGCAGCTGATGGTAAATCGTTATTATAGCTTATAATCCAATATTGTAGCTTATAGCCAAGGACCGTCATGCTCACTCAAATGTCATACCGGGTCGTTACCTACCCTTCAATATGGCGAAAGGGGCGATGGCTGGCCCATGCGTCGTACTCGTGAACGGGTGCTACTTGTAGTGATTGGTCGACCTTGTTATCGTGGAATTCGATAATTTACTTGCTACATTTTTATTTAAACTGTTAGATTAAACTACGGACTACTATCATGCCTTGTCTTGATTATTTATGTATATGTAAGTGGATGCTCCTATTTACCATACTGCTTTAGAGGCTACCATCAAATTTTATTAAATGCTTGAGTATGTTCAGTAGTAGTTCATGGTGAAATGGTTGCAGCACCTTACAGCTCTTATGATTTGTAAACGAAAAACTTGGCGATTAAGACGAGTGGCTATGAGTTTCTTGCCGTTCTTCTCATGAGCCCTACACCCTTGTTTTGCTGAACGTGGCAGTACCTAAATGTAAATTCACAGGAAAACATTTAGTGTAACTTTGACGTTCATAAGTGTTACCTTGTAAACTAAATTGAATAAATTTATTTTGAATTTGAATTTTGAATCGCTTGTAATGCTAGGGATCTCACTGATCACTCGCATTTTGCCGATCCTAGGGAAAAATTATTCAATACGGAGTAGAAATAAAGGAATTGCAGAGTTTGGTGCGTGAATCGCCGGCACTTAAGGCTAAACGCAGTAAAAGTATTGCTGCGTTTCGCCTTCTTCTGTTTTAAGTTCGTATTTTTTAACATATGTATATACTAATACTACTATTTTCCCCATGGCTTAACTCGCGTAAATTTATGTCAATTTTCTTTCCGTCATATACTCAGATACTTTTGCCGGATGAAATACTTTTACCTATGTCCTTTTCTGTACTACTGTCAACGTGTTAATTTCATGATATTCGGTCGAGTCATTAAAGCGTGAAAGCGTGAAAGCGTAACAAACTCACATTCGCATTTATAATAATAATAATATTCTATCACATACACACAACACCATCTAGCCCAAACTAAGCAGAGCTTGTACTATGGGTACCTACTAGACAATGGATAAACATACATATATACTTTTTTTTGTAAATACATACCTACATATTATACATAGAAACACTCAGACCAAGACAAACATTCATGTTCATGCACACAAAATGTTTGACTTGTGCGAGAATCGAACCCGCGACCTCAGGATTAGTTATCAGGATATCAGTTAGGATATCATAAATAGGAAAGATTAGTATTTTTGTTTCATAACTACTTGACTTAACCAATAGTTTAAGTCACTTACTAAATTAGAACTGCATTCTAAGAACTAGCAAATAGACCATTAATTAATTTAATAGTTACAATAGGTGCCGGAACTTTCAGTTGTCAATGAAATCCTTGGCTATAAGGAAACTGGTGCTTTATTATCTAAGTATGTCAATGATAACAATGAATATTATTAATATTTACTATTAATGAATGTTGATATATAAGTATGAATAAAATGGTGTACTGAGAATGCATTTAAGGCTTGAATTTAAGGCCTGGCTGACATTGACAAATTATACATATAATAATAATAATAATAATATCCTCCAGACCGAATTTCGGCCACGGCGGCCAGAGACTGGCCATCTACACAGGAGATATTATAGTGCACAAGTGTGTGCGCAAACACAAGTGCAATCTCTGTTCCCTTACTCTCATGATCCGATGGGACGGCAATCCGACACGACCAGAGAGAGATCAGGCGCAGGACCAACGGCTTTACGTGCTTTCCGAGGCATGGGGGTGTCTAACACCGCCAACTTCCTAACTCCGGGTTGCTATTGAGATTTCTTTACAGACAAACCCAATAACTTTTAGTTGGCCCGACCCGGGATTCGAACTCGAGACCTCATGCACAGCAGTCGCATTCACTACCGCTGCGCCACGGAGACCATTTTTTACTATATTATACATACAATACAGTAAAAAAATATATATCATAATTATTATTTCCTTCATTCAGACCGCTCGTACAGGAAATATTATAGTGTACAAGATTGTCCGCAAACACAAGTGCACTCTCTATTCCCTAACTCTCATGATCAGATGGGACGGTAATCCGACACGACCGGAGAGAGATCAGGCGTAGAACCAACGACAACGGCTTCACATTACTAAGCTGAGTAACAGTCACTATCGATGCGCTTCGGAGGCAGTACTTAGCGTACCTATATATAAGAACGTTTTGAAGTTAAACCAGTATCTACTAAGCTAATGCTATTCTCGCACAAGTTATCTATACCTGTGTCACAAGAGACTTTTCAAATATACAGGGTCAGAATAATACTTTTTGGATAACACCAATAACTGGTCTGTGTCGGATTTGAACCCACAACATTTTTGGACAACAAGAACGTACACCTTAAAAGCTAAGTTACAAAGTCAGTGGTATACAAGTATTGGTGCTGCCTTAATTACAGGTTGCCACGGAAAGCAAAATACAAACGATAGTTGGGAGCATAAGGCTTCCCAGAATTTAAAAATAAAAACTTATATTAACAATGTCGTACATAATTAGTATATACTAAAAGAACAAAACTTTATACTACTGTAATATTGAATCTCAGCATAGTGAGAATATTTTCTTTTTAAAAGTTGGTAAACTTAGACTAGATATATCCCTATTTTTACTAACAGAATTATATTCCGCTTGGAGCCTATTTATAAGAGAGAAAAAGCCTAGGTTAGTTTTGGATCGCTTAGGTGTGTGTGGTGCACTAGACAGCCGTGGAAGCTTATGAGTGATTGTTATATTAAGTTTCTGTACCTGATGAGGACAATTTCTATTACCATTGACTAATTTATGAAAAATGATAAGTTTAAAATGCGATATGAGTGCTTGCCCGCTGTATGATCAGTATAATAATCTCTCTTTTTTAAAACCCTTCTCTCTTGACTTAGTCTTCTTTAAATTAGAGATATTCCTCCACTATGCTAAATCAAGTATGTATACGTAGGAATGCCGTCATGCCCTTTTCAATTATGACATTGCGAGCGTAATGTTTAGAACAAATTATGATAACAATGCTTATTAAATGAACGTGTGAAAGGTCTCGTTGACAGTTATTACAGAGGTCGTTCACCCGGACCTTTAGTACCTGTTACTAACAAATCGTTTTAAGATTATCTAAACTGCTCTCAGGCCTGCATACTTAAGATTTGTCTCACGCGATCATGTTTCAGTTGCATTCATTAAGATGGTATTTAATATACTTTTATTAATTAACTATTAAATTAGGTTACTAGGTAACATGACTGCAAAGATGGTATAGTCGTTTAAATGGTCAGGTGGCCTGTGCCAAAGCGGAAATTCAAATCCCATACGTGACAAAAATTGCAAAAGCAATAGTTATCTGTTCAATACGCACATAACTTCAAAAAGTCAGAGGAGGTCTTGAGATCGAACTTGAGACCACTGCACGATAGTCGAACAGTCTCCCACTAGTTTAACGCTATATATGTATATGATTAATTATATTTAATGTTGGTTTACGCTATATACCTTCTTCTCCCTTAGCCTTTATTATTCCCAAGTCACTTGGGATCGGCTTTTCTAGTATAACCGGATTTGACTGAATATCAGTTTTTATACGGAGCGGCTGCCACCTGACCTCTGCAACTCAAAGGCTAACGATACGCTAAGGCTAGACCAGTGTCAGGATATTACTGTTAGGGTACTGACTTTTCCAATAACGACTGCCATAGATGTTCATGGGACCAACGGCTTAACGTGCTCTCCGAGGCACGGAGCAGGCGATAATTATTGTCAATCAATACGCACATAATTTCGAAAAGTCATATAACTGCCGAAAGTCAGAGATGCGTGACGTGGGTTCGAACCCGAGACCCTCTACATTGCAGTCTGTTGGTCTCCCCAGTGAGCTACCGCTGCTTACGCTATATATCTATATGATTAATTATATTTCTGGTTTTTTGCTCATCAAACATACCTAAAGGTTAAGTATGCATGCATGAAGTCATAGATAATCGTTTGTAAAATATTCTTTGTTTTATTTCTTTCTTAAATCATTTATGACCACATAATTTTTTATTGCATGGAAACAATTTAGTCATCAAAAGAGATAGCAAATCAATCTCATTAAAACGGGCGCGTTTTATTAGTGAAAATAAAAGACAAAATATCTTTATTCACTTAGGTCACAAAGTAACACTTATGAACGTCAAGGTAATATGAATTTACATTTACCTGGTGCCACGTAGCTAAAGACCTAAAAGAGATGAATGTGCTTAATTGGTCTGACTTGGCACAAAATAGGAAAGAATGGTGCTCTTTAATGTTGGAGGTCAAGATCCACTTTGGGTCGCTGGGCCAGCGAAGTAAGTGTTGCCACGTTCAGCAAAGCAAAGATAGTAATGATCTCAAATACCCATAACATGTACATAAAAATATAGATGAATTTTAAGGGCTTAGCAACTAAACGGGTTTTGTGAGAATGTCGATTAAGTAGCGATCAAATTAACATAAAATATACTTATATTATTAGTATAAACATGCTAAATTTGCATACTTGTATATAACACTCTCTGGAGCAAAAGAACTTATTCTAAAACGTCTTTCAGTGATAAAAGGTGATCCTGGGTAATAGACGTTAAATATAAGATTGAAAGAAAGGAATTACAGAGTTTGATTTGTGAGCCTCTAGATCTCTTACCCACCGGGCGACATTTTTAAAAGACAAAGAATGTGATACAAATATTAAAACAAAGGACACACAGACTCGGAATAACCAGTTGTGATCACACAAATTTTTGACTCGTGTGGGGATCGAATCCACAACGCTCGGCGCATTGACAGGTAGTAGGGCGATCACTTAAACCATTACGCCATCTGGACAGTAACAGTGCTACTATTCTTACAGCGATACCCTGGGCAAGCCTGGTCATTGGTACTTGGTGTTACGAAGAAACTTGTAGAATATACTCACATATTCGTAATATCCTTCCAAGGCTTAATTTTGGTCACGGCGGCACATCTTAATGCTTCCATTACTTCTAACTAGTTACTAGCCATTTACAAAGAATATATTATAGCGTACAATTTTGTGCACATAGGTACATAAGAAGCCTATCTATTCCTTCTCTCTCATAGTCTAACAGAACAGGCAATCCGACACGAGTAAAGGGACCAACAACTGCGCTTTTTGAGGCACTTTACTTAACTCCAGGCTGCTTCTAAGTATTTATTGACAGGAAACCACAATATTATACAGACCCGGTCAGGAAATCTAACCCGGTGCCTAATTAAGCCCAAACATTGTATTTACCACCGATGCGCCACCGAATATATTCATAGATTGACTTACTCCTGTGTCGCCGAATGGGCAAACAGTGTAGATTGTTTCTTTTTATTGTAACAGTAAACCCTGTTTCACGTAGTATAAATAGTTAATTGTCTTTTCCTGTCTTTCGGGCACCGTTCACTAACCCGTACTATTCCTGAAAAAATATTGACGGTAAAATCCAATATAGACGAATTAGACGCATATGAAAGGGAATGGCAGGGTATATCTTCGAACAGAGTGGTTTGGATGTCCAGGTGAGGGGTTTTTGCCCAGCAGTGAGACATAAAGAAAGACCAGAAAACCTAATAAAATTTTGTCCGATCCCGTAGTCGAACACGTGACTTATTGCATACACTACAGCTGCACCAAGACATTCTACCAAGCACTCTGGACTATTAAGGCAGTTGGTACATAACTCTGCCAACCCTTTTATAGACATAACAACGCATAATCATAGATGTCAATGCTACAATCAAACCAATGTAATTAATTCCAGTCATGCCAATAGAAACCATTTCGATCTCGATATGTCATTCATATAATCTATGATTAGTCGAACATTATCAGATTGTCTGTTTGTGAGTTACGAGTTATTCAACTGGCCACGGGGAAATCCGGTTAGTCTAACGCTAAATTAAATAATATAATGATTAGCAGACGTGATACTATTATAATTATTATATAAGTGATTATGATAACATCTTTCTTCTGATACCTTTTAATTTGAAATTTTCTGATCTTGTTTTAAAGGTAGGTTGTATTTTTAACCTAATCGGTAGTTGTCTCAAGAAAAATAACGCACTCGCCGTACTATTATTTATCGACCTAATTCTTGAATCGAACATAGAACACTCGCTATACTAGCAAGATGATAACTTAACTATTGCGCTATAGGTGGAGTAATTTTTTTACTTTCAAAGGTTTATATGATTAGTTTTTTATCAAGTTTATGATAGTGACAAAATACACTGAGAACCGATACTGTATACCTTGTAGGTTGCGTGGCATAAGGGAAAAAACCTAACTACAGTGAGGTAAGAATTCTTGCATGTGAATTATCTTTCCTCTTTATTCCTTATAGAAAAAAAAAATAATATCAATGCTAAATTGTAGTGGTAAGAAAAGATTTTTGAAAGGTATTACTTACATTGTGATTAAAACAATGTATAGAACATCTAGACTCGGCCGAACACGCAATTTTGTCCTGTATGGTTATCGAATCAACACTACGTTTACCGTACTTGCAATGGCGTGACCTCTTAGACCACTGCATTATCAGTGCAATTATATATGATAAAAGAAGCAATGCTTTGCATCTAAAACGCACGAAGCTTCGTATAGATCAACTCAAAGCTTCGATCAATACCGCACTTTCGTTTATTGCCCGAAATCTAGCGCTCGTGACGATTATATGTAACTTTCACTAAATGATTAATAGCTTTATTAAACAGCTTACAATTTATACCAAACTCTCCAATTTAATGATATAATGTCCAATTATAAATCGATGAATCTTATTTCTTTTTAATTTATGTTTCTGTATTGTCTAACGTTAACGCAAATGTTACATTGGAATCAAACTAAATTTAAATTGATTTTACTACGGCTTATTTCGTTTCTAATCTGTCTATAACGTCAGTTAGGTTAGAAAAGATACACTATCTACTTACTGTTCCCCTGACAATGTCTATGCGAAATTTAATGATTATTGGTCGTGTAGTTAAAGCGAATAAGCTTAACAAACAAACAAGCAAACTCACATTCGCATTTGTAAATTAGGTAGGATAGCTTTTTTATTCTTTCTTTTTTTATTTAGGAAACTAATATGGCGTACTGGTAGGTAAAGATAATACATAGACACTATGTGTTGTGTTTTTTTTTGCTGTAGTCCCTATTTATTAAAGATCAAATAAAGTCTGAATACAGTAACTGAATGGATATGGAATAACATTAGAGCTTAAAAAAAAATTTTTAGTAAGCATGTTTTATTATATATTAGACATCAGCTTAATTGGTATACTATCAATCTAGATCCGGGCAATGCAGCAGACATTGGCCCTGCTCAAAAATTGTTATTTAGAATGGTCAGCTTTGTTTTTTTTTTTTGAGTCACCTTGTTCCGGGCCCACAAAAACTGACCAGACATTGTCTGTCTCCACCTTTTTTTATTTGTTAATTACAAATATGTAACAAAATAGGAAGCGAATATTTGAACAGCGACCGCGCCCTGACCACGACTGTACTAATCGTGACTGTACAATCGGGGACAATATGTAGATATTCTGTGTTATTGTTTATAATAAAGCTTGTGTTTGCCTCCGGCTGTGTTTGTGTTAGCTGACCATTAACATTTCAAGACCTTCCATTTTTTCTAAATCCTAGTCTTGCAGTTATCTTTGTATCGTCGGGAATATTTTCACGTTTTGCTAATTTGGAAGTCAATGTCATGTGTAAATTGAAGAAACTAAAGTGCTAGATTTAAAATTGGTCCATGTTGTGCCTATCTTTCTTGAAATCATTCATCATTCTTTCTTGATTTTAATTTTGGTATTCTGTTTTAAAGTATTATGTTGGTTCGCGAACAATATACAAACAAACTGATAATCAAAGTGAACAGAAATATAATATGTAATGTAATTTATAATTAATCTGTAACTCTAAATACCACGCCTATGAGTATTTTAATACAAGGTATAGCACAATGCTTCGCCCACAATATATATATATATATTTTTTATATTAACTTGTAGGTCTCTTAGCTAACGTCTGTTTTTAGTATGTTTGCGACCGATTGTGACATGCTGGGATCAATTTCCGGATTAGGTTTTTCTGTTAGAAAATTTTGAAGCAGCACGAGTTCTTCAAAATTTCCTCGGTGGTTGTCACTAGGCTCAAAGAACAACGTACTGCGAAATGCAGATGTAAAACACTTCTGAGTAACGCTTCTAAGACATACAGACTTGACTCTATGTTATACAATTAAGGTAGCAAACTACAAAACTTCAAATAAAATCATTTGTCAACGCATCTGGAAACGCAAGAAATACAACCATTCTCTTTGCAAGAGCACAAACTCTTTCAAAATATCCTAACATAAATCCTCCTCACCGTAAGAACAAAGCTCAACGCACTTTAGCTAAATTTTCAACCTTATTTGACCTACCCTACCAACTGTAAGGGACTCTTAATAAATGGTGGGGCTGATAATATTTTATATAAAATATTATCGTAGGCTATATATCTATATATCTGTAGGCTATATATCTGTAGGCTGTAAGTAAGCTGTCTCACTGCGGGGCTCAGGTCTTTTTTCATTGTCAGAAGGCCACAATCCACCAAGCTGGCCCAGTACGGGTTGGCAGACTGGATAAATTGTAGAAAAATCACGTAAATACCACGTTTCATAGTCTCTATTCAAAGTAAGGATAGGACAAGCAAACACATTCCTATATTCATTATATTAGATACGCCTATTATTGAATATGCGGCGTAATAAATGACAAATTATTATGTACTTATTTATGCAATTCAAATCGTAAATAATACGTCACCTTGAATTGTAACAGACAGGCTCGTAAATTAGATCATAAAAACTGATCGATAAAGGTTCAGCAATTTTAGCGTGCTTAAGCCTGTCAAGTATTGGAATAGCAGACATAAAAAGCTATTGTCTGGCCGCCAATAGATTGTTTGTTAAGGATTGGTGGTATTTCGTGTTTACTTTTTCATTTAAGTTGGGTGTTTTTGATATTGTACACTAAATGATGACTTCCTCGGTGGCGTAACGTGTAAAGCGATTGCTGTTAAGGTCTCGAATTCGAATTTTGAGTCGAAGATTTATTGGATTATTCTGTCAAGTATTCTCAATAGAACCACGAGGTCTGGACGTTTGTAACACCGGGGTTAATACACACAGGTGTTTTAAATATCCATTAGCGTTGTTAACTGTCTACCGGTATACAATGATATTGCGGTTCCTTACCGTTTACAGTTAACCGGTAACCGAGGTCCAAATTTTATAAAAAAAGAAGGCTTTTGGTCGAGTTTATCTTTGAACGGCTAAGGTGTCCCTTATCATACAAACATATATTATACAATCTCAAGCCTATATCGCCGAAGTGGTAGTCAGACGTGTTTGACACTCTCATTTTAGGTCCCACATAATTAAAGGCAGGTGCAGCGATATCCTAGTGGAAGACCGTTCAACGTCCACGCAGAGGTCTCGAGTTCGAATGCAAGGCGCGCATCTCTAACTTTTCGAAATTATGTGCGTATTAAATAGTTAATTATCACTTGCTTTAGTGACACATTTCATTAGGAAAACATGGTGGCACGACCAGTCGCGCCACCGTGATGTCTAGAACTACCAAGCGAGACACACCAAAACAAAAACTAGAATAGTCAGTTTTAAAATGGACGTCGAAGAGTTCTTTCACTATACGTACGACGTAAAAGAAAGTTAAATAAAAAGAAAATAAAAAGCAGTGATGGATTCATCCTTTCTTAGCCGACCGTCCCAGTTAATGAAAATTCGTCAACATAGTATATGAAGATCTAAGAAAATACCCATCGAAGTTTTTAATTATGTGAGAATGTCCGTTACTATATAACGACTATCGTCTTGGACAAACAATATTAACGACAATAATTAGAGAAGTGTGTGTCGTGATTTGGAATAATCTAAAAACATGTTTGTTACTGCCAACTACTGCTTGTGTTGGTTCAAGTGGCAGGGAGGGGGCATCTCTGGTAGCGCAACTGGTGGCTGAGTGAGTGAGATGCCAAATAGCTTGATACATATTAGTGGTTGCTCTACCAGCTGGTGATTCAGTCGCCGACAACAACTTGGTTGCGCCACCAAGTTGATACCAGATGAGATACCCTCCATACAACTGTACACATTTTGTTGATGGCGCGACCGGTGGCGCCACCATGGTGTTCTAATGAAATAGGGCCCTTAACGGTAAAGGAAAACATCATGAGGAAACCTGCATGTCTGAGAGTTCTTCACAATGTTCTTGAAGATATGTGAAGTCTGCCAATCCGCACTGGGCCAGTGTCTTGGATTATGGTAAGCCATAATCCAAGGGTTAAGACCCTTCCCACACTGAGACGAGGCCCGTGCCCAGCAGTGGGACAGTTATATACAGGGTTGATATTATTTTAAAAGGAGGCAAGCCTATTACTTTTTTTTAAGCATAGTTTACACATATACAGGAATAAAATGTTCAAAAATGATACAGTTCATACTGCTGTGATTTCAATGGCTTTTCAGGGTTTATTACCTCATCGGATGCAAAATTGTTGTCCGTTTATTCATTTACGTAAGTTTTTACAACCATTCATTTGTAATTTATATTACTCGTTAATTTATTATTCGCCTTGTTGCAACTTTACCTGGAAGTGGTGATAGGCCTTAAGAGACAATACCCAATCAATCTTATACAAGTAAGAAGTTTATATAAAGCTGGCTCTCACTGTGTTTATACAATAGAGAAGAATGTACCATATTTTTTAAATACAGCTTACTATTAATGCAGCTATAGCCTGATGGGAGACCGTTAGACTTTCACGCAGAGGTCTCGAGTTCGATCCCATGGCGCCCGTCTCTGACTTTTCAAAGTTATGTTCGTATTAAATAGTTATTTATCGCTCTCTTTAACGGCGAAGATAAGATAAGATAAGATAAGATAAGATAAGATAAGATAAGATAAGATAAGATAATTTTATTTGTTAAAACATGCGTATACATACAAACAATAGTGAGCATGCAGATGGTATTTTTATATTGAAGCACATACATGTTTTGCCAGAAAGGCGTACAAATTTCAAAAAATATACATTCTTTCTTATTAAAATTATTTTTATAATGCAACATTAATTTGTTAAATATTATCGTTGGGGCAATGTAATAATAATGTGCGCCCTAATTAAATACACAAAATTAGAATGTCAATAATAATTAAATACATATAACAAAGTAAATAGTAATGTCAATAATACTAACAATGCAAACAAATGAATTAAAAATAATAAAAACCATATCAATGGCGCATACAAATTAAATGTCAGAACTTATCTGTTAAGAAGTCATTTACGTCATAATAACATTTGTCAATTAAAAAATTTCGCATCCTTCTTTTAAATAAATGAATATCACATTCTTTGTAACATTGAGGTATCTTATTATAAATAATACGGGCCATACAGAAAATGCTTTGTCTCATTAGAGTTGTTTTTGCAGTATGCAACCGGAGTTTACTATCATCACGCCTGTTGCGTTTTACAGTATCGGCTAGTCGTGGAAATAATTCTGAGTTCATTTTGACAAATATAGCGGTCTCCAGAATGTAAATTGAAGGGAGTGTTAATATACGATATTTTTTAAAAAATGGTATGCAACTATCTGTTTGTCTTAAATTAAACATAGCCCGGACGCATTTTTTCTGAGCTTTAAAAGCTAGACATTTTTCTGTAGAATTTCCCCAAAACATTACACCGTAACGTAACAGAGGCGCTACCAGCCCATGGTATGCTGTAAGTAGAGCATCAAAGTTAAGCTCTGGTGCAAGTTTGTATAACAAATATGAAGAAGAGCTCAATCTTTTTATTAGGTATTCAATATGTTCCTTCCAGTTTAATTTTGAGTCTATTATAATACCTAGAAACTTAGTCGACTTTGCTTCACTAAGTATTATATCGCTGTACTGAACTTTAATGTCCGTTACAGCGGGAGCACGTTGACTAAAATGTAGAACATTTGTCTTGCTCAAATTAATTTTTAAATTATTTTTATCTAGCCATAATATCACTGATGCCAAAGACTGATTTATGTCATCCTCATACGTGTTTTGATTCTTGCATGTTATTGTCAATGTGCTGTCGTCTGCAAAGAGACTCATTGAATGTTCAATAGCTCTAGGCAGGTCATTTATATATAAAATAAATAAAAGAGGTCCAAGCACGCTGCCTTGAGGCACTCCGTGTTGAGGTGAACGTTTCTCTGATACGTATACTTCTTCTCTCTTTGTCATTATATTTATCTTTTCGATTATTGTATACTGTTTTCTGTTCGTAATGTATGATTTAATAAGATTTAAAATATTGCCGCGTATGCCATAAGCTTCTAATTTCTGTAGTAAAATGTTATGATTAACGTAATCGAAAGCTTGTGTCATGTCACAGAAAATAGCGCACACCGGGATTCTGTTATCCACGTGCATCATCACTTTATGCAAAAAATCGTAAATGGCTAAGTTTATTGACCGACTTTCCCTAAAACCTTTTTGTTCTTCACATAAGATATGTTTCTTTTCAAAGTAAGAATATAATTCCTTATGGATATACTTTTCAAACACTTTTGATAATATGGGAATTAGAGAAATGGGTCTATAATTCGCCATAACTTCTCTGCTATTTTTCTTAAATAATGGTTTTATTACAGATATTTTTAGGCCATCGGGGTATATACCTGAACAAATACTTAAATTGATAACGTAACTCAAGGGAGCACTTATAATGTCTGCTACATACTTAATAACTCTCGTAGATAGCCCGTCATAACCTATACTATTTGTGTTTTTTAATGATTTTATAATTTTTTGAACATCTATTGCTAAACTGGGTGCAATAAAAATAGAGTCCTTGCGTTTTGAAATAAGTTCCGTTATTTTGGAACTTGCACATTGAATCGGTTGAACTTTATCTATAAAGTAATTATTGAACTCCTCAGCTATATTTTGGGCATTACTGATTATTTTATTACCTACACTAATACTACTTATCGGCTCTTTAGGGCAATTATGTTTTGAATTATTAATAATATTCCATGTTGTTTTCGATGTATTATTTGAGACTTTAATCGAATAATTATTTTGAGCTCGTCTTGTTAGCTTCATGATCCTTTTAAGTCTCTTGGAATAATTAATAAATGCAAACTTATTTATGGACGTAGGCTTTAATCTGTAACGCCATAGTAGCTGACGTTTCTTTTTAGTGCATAATTTTATGCCTCTGGAAATCCATTTAGCTTTCTTTGTCATATTTACAGTTCTTAATGTATACGGAAAACAAAGATTATAAAAAAGTTTGAAAATGTCAATGAAATTATTATATGCATTGTTCGGATCATCAATTCCATATAATTCAGAAAATGTCAGATGTTGTAAACAATTCTTAAATTTGATCATATTCTCGACGCTGTAGTCTCGTCGTTTTACGCGCCAATACTTTAGAATGCATGTTTTATTCACAGGACATTTTAAAATTTGAGCACTATGGTCAGACAAAGCATATTCAATAACCTGCGTATTACATTTAACTTTAAAATTGTGTGCACAATTATCGATACAGGTTTGGCTTCGAATCCTTGTTGGTTGTTTTATGGCTAATTTTAAATCGAAATTTAGTAATAGACATTCAAATTCTAAACTGGCTCTATTTCTCTTAATTGCGTCAATATTAAAGTCACCTGCTATAACAATATGTTTATATTTCTTTCTACATAAGTTTTGTAACACTTTTTGTAACAAATCAAAAAATATATTTAAGTTAGTCAGCTTTGGGGTTCTGTATACACATATAAAAATAATGCTATATTGAGTAAGCTCTACACCACAAAATTCAGCTATACCGGTCATAGACATTTGTGCTACTTCAGGTATTTCTTTCCATTGATGTCCATTTCTAATTAAAATACATGATCCACCTCGTTTACTTTCGTTCCTACAAAAACAAGACGCCAGACTATAATTTGGAATTTCTAGGTGTGTTTCATAACCAGACATCATGAAATGCTCTGTTATACACAAAACATCAACGTGGATAGATTTATCTGACAATTCATTAAGACATATACTTAGGTCGTCACTCTTGCTCAGGAGTCCCGCAATATTTTGATGCATGACGTAAATATATTTATCAACGAAAAAACTGTTGTTTTGTTTCTGTTTCATGTGTCGGTTCGTGAACAGTCAATGTGATTAAATTACTATTTACATTTACACAGTTTAAACTTTGTAAGTTGACTATAAATTTCATTATATTTAGGAATATCATACGTAGCCCATAATTATTTAATTGTCCAGAATGTCTATAGAAAGTATTGTAGTCATAACTAATATTGCTATTAGAGTCAAAAACATATGCGTATTTATGCGTACTGATATCTTTCCAAAGAAGAAAGTTAAATTGTCGAACCCGCCAATTATACATATTAGAATGAACATTATACTTATACGTTGGTAAACATATGATAACATTGGTATTTGTAATCTCTGTTATAGTTTTTCTTATGTATAGTACAAGTTTCGAGTAATTGTTACTAATGTTGAAGTCTTGTTCACCAATAAAAATTACACAATAATCACTCATCGTATATCCTGCTAGTTTCGTGTCTATTCCCTTCAGAAGATTACGTACGTCTCCATCAGTAGTTAAGTAATGACAAAAGTTAAATTGTTTGCCGATTGTCTCCTCAGTGATATACAACACCTTGTTTTGCTTATTGGCGCTCAAAATACACATTTTGTTTCGTTTGTTTTGATGGAGGTCTCGTGGTGTTATCTGATTAAGACTTTCATTACTTATGGTTTTTGAAGTCTCTGGTTTTTCGTTGTTAATTTTCCTCGACTCTTGCTTTTGCTTTTCCTCATATTCTTTTGTTTCTATAGAGACAGTCTGTGTCTGTTTATTTTTGCAAATAATTTGAGGTTTTTTCTTTGGCGTATTTGTCTTAGCTATTGGACTGCTTATTGCAACTTTCTTATACAGGTTATTTTTCTTAGTTAGTTCACTGTTCAATGACATAAGTTTATTATTTTCCAATAACAATGTCTCTATCTCGCTATGTGCACTATCTAATTGAGATCTAAGTCTTTGAATTATCTCCTTCAACTCCGTTACTCGATCCACGTCTTCATCCTCTGAGATATCAGGCATACTCCCGGTGGTAAAGTTTAGTGTATCGGTGTTTGTATCATTATTTTCATCAATTGTTGGATCTGACATTGTACGAACTCGAGTCCGCCTGAATGTTATATTGTCAAGAAAATTCATTTTCGTCTTAAATCCTAGGCTTATTGACAATTATTGATCAACAATAGATTCAGAAACTGCAACCAATACAAAGTCAAAGTCACCCAACTGGGCCAAAGTTAGCTATTGGGCCAAAGTCAGACTCAGTATCAATGTTCTGACGTATGCTAAATTTCAAGCAACTTTGTAGCTGGAACGCGCCCCGAGTGTAGCTCGCTAATGTTGGTAGCGTTGTTTTTTATTAATTGGTGTTAGCGTCTTCACAAATATAACAATTCAAATAAAAAACGGTACTTATCGTGATAAAAAGAGAAATAAAGCAATCCAGTTCGTCAGTTTTGAGTTAATCCACTTATTGTCACTGTATTTTCACTTAAAACGTTTGAAATTTTTGTTCATTGAAGTTTATCACTTAATTTTAGAGTTTTAAAGTCACTTCTAGTTATGTTCGTATTTTGCTCCCGTTTGGTTTTAACTATGTAAAAAAGCGTCCATATCACTGTCACTGATTGTTTGTGTTATTAATATCACTTTCATGCACTATTAGTCTTATTAACTTATCAAAAAATATTTATTTTCTTTACTTTATTAGGAGCACTGTTAGAAGTAATGTTTACGTTGCAGCGCCACCTAGTTTTTTAGTGAAGTAAAACATCGTGAGGAAATCTGCGTGTTCGAGAGTTTTCCATAACGCTCCCGAAGATATGTGAAGTCTGCCAACCCGCACTGGACCAGCGTGGTGGACTACGGCCAAACCGTCTCACACTGAGAAGAAGCCCGTGCCCAGCAGTTGGACAGTTTAATACAGAGCTGATATCTATATATTAATACGTGAAACAAAAACTGTGTACCTCTTTTTACGAAAATGCCGCGGACGGGAGGAGTATGAAATTTGGCACAGTTAAAGTTTATATGGAGAAGGAGTGGTGAATCCTAATATTTTTATAAAATTTTCATTAGAAATACTTACATTAAATTAATGAAAAAACAGTTCGAAGTTATCTGCGTATTTAATAGTTTACCGGGCACATGTCCAGATTGCTTGCTGCTTCTGAGAAGATCATCACTACATATTATAAACAAGACCCCTGCCGCGTCTGTTGGTCTGTTCGCGATAAACTCAAAAACTACTGAACGGATTTTGATTCAATTTTCACCAATAGACAGAGTGATTTATGAGGAAGGTTTAGGTGTATAATTTGTTAAGGTTTCGTACTGTCCGTGCGAAGCCGGGTCGCTAGATAAGGATAATTTTGTAATAAATAATGGTATTGCACTGCGGAATCAGTGTGTGTAATCCAAGGAATTTATTAGTTGCATTTTAACTACGGTTTTCCAGTCCATTATTAAATATTCATATCAATAGCTATGTACTCCTTAAAGAAGAAAGTTCATCTCGCTGCGGGGGACGGTTTGAAATACTACGACTTAAGTGTTAATATGATCGATGCGACTAGGCGACTTAACTGTACTGTATGCATTAATCAGTATTAACTTGTAATAATAATAACTAATCATGTAAGAAATCGGTGACAGCTACTAATTATATCCTACTTAGTGTCACGCATACTTCCCTAATCGTAAGCCGAACTTTATTACATCGAAATTCTTTTTTCTTGAAGTTTGGCAATCTATAGCAGCTCAGTCGCTGAATGTCCCTTTCTCAGAATATCCCTTTCGTAAAATATCCCTTTAGCAAAATGTCCCTTTCTCATAATATCCCTTTCGTAAAATGTCCCTTTATCAGAATGTCCCTTTCGTAAAATGTCCCTTCGCAAAATGTAACGTTCTCATAATATCCCTTTCGTAGAATGTCCCTTTCACTAAATGTCCCTATCGTAAAATGTCCCTTTCGCAAAATGTCCCTTTCTCATAATATCCCTTTCGCAAAACGTCCCTCTCGCAAAACGTCCCTTTCGCATAATGACTCTTGTTTCCAATTATTTGATAGTATGTTAATTATTATTCACAGCTAACTAAATTAAATATAACATTTACAATATATTTACATTATTAATCTCATAGCTAGTTGCACTCAATGATCGGTAAACGATTAGCGAGGTTAAGCAACGTTGGGTGCGGTCAGATGGGTGACCGCTTAGTGGTATTTCATCTGAGCGTCTCCGTGTTTCGGAGGGCACGTAAAAAGTCGGTCCCGGTTGTCAAATTGACAGCAGTCGTTAAGCCATTTCAGAGGCCTACGGGCGGCTTAAACAACTCTTGACAACAGGCTGGCCACTAACCACACGAAAAAAAAAATACTAATTTTAAAACGAATTAATTAAATATATATTTATAAACGTATTAAAACTGATAACATAATTACAAAAACACAAATAATTATAATACTAAATATAAAATAACCCTATGGATAAAATAACAGTCAAGCGTACTGCTACTAAAAAGGTCTTCATAGAAAGTCCCATTAACAGATCTCACATAGAAGGGGGCGAGCCTATTGCTTACTAGGAATGGTTCGAAACTCCGTTAACTTTAACTATTTACATATAACATACATAGTTTCACGCCTATATACCCGAAAGGGCAGGCATAGACGTATTACACACTCATTTTGCTTTAGCTTAGGTTTGGGGTCCCACCGAATAGGAGGCGAACTTATTAACCTCTGAGTCTTCTTCGAAGAGACTACTGAGTAATGAAAGCACTATGTGTCTGTTAGTGACCGGCATAACTCCGGAACCACTAGACCGATTGACTTGTAACTTAGTGTGCAGATCCCTTGAAGTCAAACCTCGGTCGAGTTTGAATATGGGCCCTGTGGGTCAAAAGACCCCGAGATATACTCGTCATTTCTTTTCATTACTTTTACATTTAAGACGAAGATGTTGAATCCTGGGTTTTTACACCCATCTCGTTTCTATTTATCAAGCACAGCGTACAGGTCACAGAATATTTATTTAAAACGATTATGTTAGTACTGCTGTATTCACAATAGCTTTACAGGGCTTATTACCCCATCACATGCAAAAGCCAGCTATTTGTCCCACGTAAAAGGGGGCTTGCCACAGACGCCGTGCAAGGTTCCTTTTCGAAATTATATAGAACAAAGTCAGAGGTGAGTGCCTTAGGATCGCACTCGAGACTTTTGCGAAGCAGTCTAACAACTTCTTCTATACCATTAGTTCCCAGAGTGGTCCAGGTGGACCCCCAGGGGTCTACGGGCAACTCTACAGGGGTCTACATTGGCGTGACAAAAAAACGGGGCTCCACAATTCGTAAGCGGGGGTTCACGAAAATTTATTTGCTTTCGATAGTGAAGAGCTAAAATGTTGGCTTGACTTCACCTATCAATGTAGACAGATGATATTTTAAGAAGCTCAGCGACTGATACTTGTAAAAACTTGCTGCATATTCCATATTCAGTACCAGTTGTCTCGAACCTACCGATTTATCAGAAGAGGATTTCTAAAAAAAATGTCAGCCCGCCTACCATGACAGGATCAGTAACGAGAATTTAAAAAAAATACGAATTCCAAGGAATATGGTAGAAATGTAGCGGCAGGCGTCCACCGGCACCTGCTAAATTTTAAAAGTGGTCTATGAGAAAAAAGTCTGGGGACCTCTGTTCTGTACTAATATAATAAAGCTAAAGAGTTTATTTGTTTGGTGGAACGCGCTAATCTCAGGAACTACTGATTCAAATTGAAAATTATTTTAGTGTTGGATAGCCCAATTTTTGAGGAAGGCTATATAACACCACGCTACGACCAATAGGAGCGGATTATAAATGAAAAATGTTGCAAAAACGGGGAAAATTCTCTTATGTCAAGCAGGCGAAGTTGCGCGGGTCAGCTAGTATACAAATAAAAGTTCAAAAACATAAAACAGTATACCTAAAACCACGGTTACAAGTAAACTCTCTATACATATTTCAATATATAGTATGGCATTTCCAGCAGCCGACCGTGACCTTGCGTGACTCGACTCGCTTTCTTTCTACAAGTCAGGCTACACTACACAACATACTTGACAAATACACTCTTATGCAACGTCTCCTCGGCGTCGCACGTCCAAATTGGTGTCTGATTTTGTTTGTATTGATTCTCGCCTTTTACGGTTAAAAGTCAGTCTTTGATAGTTATGCAAACATTTTTTTTGCTGATCATGGCACGTGACCTTCACTTTTTATTACTTATGTGGCTGAATAATTTACGTCTAACGGTTGTAGTCGACGATTGCAACATATAACAGGAATCGTTGTGACGTTAGCAGTAAATCAAAGATTCACCGTAGGCAGAGATGTGTTACACCCACATTTCGTCTAAGGTAATTCGCATCTACACGGTACAGTTCTAGACTCCGTTCTACTACTAAGAATAGCCCGATAGGAAAACCAAATACCTAGTGACCCTATCAAAAAATCTAAATCGAGGAGTTGTGCACAGCAGCCGCTATCGTAGCGCCACTAAATCATCATCATCATCTTCATTCATATATATAAAAGCCGAGTTGTGTTTTTAGCAGGAAGTAGGTTCTTCACGTACTTTTTTATAGCCTCCATCAAACTAAACTCAACCTAAGTACATACACTCACTAATCAACTTTGACGGTCACAAGAATTCATTTGTGACCCAAATGAATTTTATACCGCTTTTCTAGTCTAACCGGATTTGACTGGATATCAGTTTTTACACGGAGCGGCTGCCACCTGACCTCCGTAACCCGAAGGCTAACGATACCCTAAGGCTAGACTAGTGTCAGGATATTATAGGGCACTGACTTCCCAAGAACGACTGCCATAGATGTTCATGGCAACCGGGACCAACGGCTTAACGTGCTCTCCGAGGCACGGAGCAGGCGATAGTTGTCAATCAATACGCACATAATTTCGAAAAGTCATATAACTTCCGAAAGTCAGAGGTGCGCAACGTGGGTTCGAACCCGAGACCCTCTGCATTGCAGTCTGTTCGTCTCCCTACTGAGCTTTTGCTGTATCGTTTATGTAGTTACAAAAGTACAAAATACTATTGAGATATTCGTAGGCGAAAGAGTTATATCTTCTGTGCAGTGAAGGTTATTACTGAGTCTGGTTGTTCCATTTGCAATATTTGATTGTACCCTTTCGGAAGTAGGTACCACTGTCTTTCAAGCAAGAGTCATAACACTGTTATGCGGTTCGCTTGAGAAGTAAGAGTATCTGCGACTTCTTTGCTTTTCTTTCATTCCAACTTTAATTATTTTACCCTAGGATCGGCAATGCGTGTAGGATACATCTGGTGTTGCAAACGGTAGACTACGATTTCAGCTTTAAATCAAACGGGTCGTATGCCTGTTTGTTTATTTTTTGGTGCGTTTTTATATAAGAAAACGCAGCGCATACATTACTAATACTTTATTAATATATGTATTTTGCAAATATATAGCCTTATAGCTTTAGCCTGCGGCTGCGCTTGCGTAAAAGTAGGTTAGTTATGTATGTAACAGTACCTTTTTTTAAATTAAAATTTAGCCCAAATTACTCGGTGATAACATAGCTTTCCAATGGTAATAGTTTCCAAAAATCGGTTCAGCAGTTTTTTAGCTAAATCCTTACAAACATACAAACAAATTAACAAAGAATCAAATCTTTCCTATTTATAATATTAGTATGGATATATTTATATGGAGAGTAAGTAGATAGGTGACATTTAAAGGTTATTATAGTTTACTTTGCCGCAATTGGGTTTCTAAATAGTTGTTTTGCTAAAAACTATAGCACGAATTCTGGTTAACATGTTATACGTGATTTCGTCGGCGTGTTACAAGCCTCAAAATTATGACAATCTGTCAAATATATTGTAACCACTTGTAACAGTTCATAAATATTGATGACGTTATTTTTTATTAACGTTACATAATATCATAGCAATACAGTTGGATATTCTCGAACGATAAGACAGAATTGTTTCATTCACTTATCGGCAGCTAAACCAGTTTCACGAATTAAACCGACAAAAGCCTACTGGAAATAATGTTGAACTACCTCGTAGAGGTTCAACCCTTCTTCTTTCTTCTTCTCCTTCTTTCCTGGAGGCTTCCTCTCAATTTTCGAGTAATGTATTTGTTATTAGTTTATTATTGCTCGGCCTAACGTTGAATATGGTGAAAATACTATGTCTAAGAATTCTCCACCATGTTCACGAAGATATGTAAATCTGCCAATTACCAGCAGTGGGGTAGTTTATGAACAGAAATAATTTTGTTTTTATTTATTTTAGGGCATAAAAGTATTACCGCCTGCAGCGCACATTACCACACTGGTGCTAGTAGCCGGGCATCAAATACAGTATGCAGCTACAATACCCTATTTCCCTAGAGCTGCAACATCGATCTACTTTTTGCCTGTTATATTTAGGTCCTTCAAGTGAACCTACAGGAAGATACCCACCCAAGCGAATAAAAATTTTAAGTCAGGATAACTCAACTCGAGAATTAAACATCACATCAAACGCATTCAAGCTTACGCCATAAATAATGCAGTGAATAAATAAGACCAACAAGGCAAATGATTATTAAGATAAATTATAGTCTAGAGTTTATTATAAAAAATGGTTCTATAATATCGAGAAGCATTTTGCAAGATGACAAATCACCTCGCAAAAATGCATCCGCAGCGCCCGCGCCGACTAGTATCCGAGGTGAAGAAAACATGGCCAAATAGTTACACAAACTGATTTTATTAGATTTTTATGTAAAAGTTATCGACTAGCGTATATGTGATTTGATTCATTTATTTACTAGATTATTAGAAGTAGCGGTAATTGGTGATAATAGTCTAGTGGGAGACCGTTAGATTACCACGCTGAGGTCTCGAGATCGATCCCAAGGCACCTCTGACTATTTAAATAGATAAGTAACGCTAGCTTTAACGGTGAATGAAAACATCGTGGGGAAAATCTACATGTCTGAAAGTTGTACATAATGTTTACGAAGATATGTGAAGTCTGCCAACCCGCACTAAGTCTGCGTGTTGATCTATGGCCTAACTTATCCAACACTGAGAAGAGGCCCGCGCCCAGCAGTGGGACAGTTTATAAGCAGGGGTGATGTTGTGCGCCTTGGGATCGTACTCCTGAGCTCTGCAGGCAGTTCAACAGCCTCTCACAAGGCTATAGTTGCTGTTGAGCACATATATAAAAAGCTCTAAATATATACTCAAAATGAAATAAAATAAAAGGTTGAGAATCACGGGTGAGTAGATGTAGAGCGCTACATAAATTAGTGTGACAAATAATACTATTTAAAATCTTGCTTTTTTGGTTCACTCGTTTAGCATGCCGTCACAGATAAACACATTTACTATAACTTTTATATAATAATTTATATAGATTTATGATGGTAGGTATGGGCGGTGTTTGCCAAAGATTTGGCGCCAGTACACATTATGCATGTAGAATTTAATCAATCAGTCTGACCGAGTAATGGATGCGCTAAATGTTGATATATTTTGACTAATTTATTAGCGAATATATTTCGTTATAATACAATTATGTTTTATGCAATTTTATAAGTCTAAAACATGGCCTGATTAAAAGTTCTTTATGAATTATTGATGGAGTATGGACACGGCAGTTGATTAGATCTTTCGGTATAATATTTGGGTAAGCGACCTGAATATTTAACCAACAGAATAGTTGTGTAGTCTGTGAAGTCTTAGAATACCAGATATAATTAATAATCTATTGTGCCTGGCTACCGGTGTGCCGCTGTGACTTAATAGGTTAGTTAATTGCATTGTTAGTGGCATCGCCGGGTGATATGGGTACGATCCAATGCGGGACAAAAAATGTCTGTCCTACAAATTTAATAGGTGTGTCGATTTTTAATATATGTCCGTAATTTTCTTTTGTGTCAAATATATTTTGTATGTCTTTTTTATTGTAAGCTTTGTAAAGTAAACGTAATAAGTAGTATTCTAAGTGCAGGATCTATTCATATAAGATAAATCGACTCACCTTGATAAATATTTTCGGCTTTGCAGTAATTACGCTTTTTATAGGGTAGGCACATTATGGACCTTTTGCTAGGGGTAAATAATATGAGTTTTCGATCAATATCGCGTGTAGGAGTCGAAGCCGGTACCTAATATTTAATATAACACAAATGCAGATGCTTATACCAATGAACCAACAATGTCTTCTTCTCCCTTAGCCTTTATTATTCCCAAGTCACTTGGGGTCGGCTTTTCTAGTCTAACCGGATTTGACTGGATATCAGATTTTACACGGAGCGGCTGCCATCTGACCTCTGCAACCCGAAGGCTAACAATACCCTATGGCTAGACCAGTGTCAGGATATTAGAGGGTACTGACTTTCCCAATAACGACTGCCATAGATGTTCATGGCAGCCGGGACCGACGGCTTAACGTGCTCTCTGAGGCACGGAGCAGGCGATAATTGTCAATCAATACGCACATAATTTTGAAAAGACATATAACTTCCGAAAGTCAGAGGTGCGCGACGTGGGTTCGAACCCGAGACCCTCTGCATTGCAGTCTGTTGGTCTCCCCACTGAGCTATCGCTGCTTTTTGAACAATGTCATCCTAACTAATATAAATGCAAATGTGAGTTTGTTTGTTTGTTACTCTTTCACTTTATATACTTGACCGATCATCATGAAATCACGCATACCCAGGGGTCACGTTGTCAGGGTATAGAAAAGTGAATAGTGTATCTTTTTCAGCCAGAAAAAAGTACATAACCTACATTTACGCGAGTGAAGCCGCAGGCAAAAGCTAGTTTACTATATTATTATCTTACTTAGAGTTTAACTACAAGTTACATATGTATGTAGCTGTAACCGCGCCTACACACTTTATGTCTAACAATAATAACTTGACGTCACGTTCACATTAAATGATCGAAACGATCGTCGTATTTAGTAGAAAATTGTTTATACAGCACACCTAAGTAAAATAAAACAGTAAAATTACATACTTACTGAACTTGCTTCAACATTAGCATGGCGTTTATTTGTGGTTACAGTAATTTAAATTCGCTATGACGTTTCAAGCAAGTCATAAATAGGGTTGTCAACGATTTTACGTTTTAATATAAAGTCGGCCTCGATGGCGTAGTGGTTAGTGTAACCGACTGCCACGCCCGAGGTCGCGGGTTCGATTCCCGCACAATTCAAACATTTGTGTGCATGAACATGGATGTTTGTCTTGGTCTGGGTGTTTCTATCTATAATATGTATGTATTTACAAAAAAAAAGTATATATGTATGTTTTTCCATTGTCTAGTACCCATAGCACAAGCTCTGCTTAGTTTGGGCTAGATGGTGTTGTGTGTATGTGGTAGAATATTATGAAATTATTATTATGAAATATTATTTTGAAAACAACTCTTTAAAAATACATACCCACATAGGCTTACGTTTGGTATATTATTATATAATTGCTGTCCCGCGCAACTTCGTCTGCTTCACATAAGAGAATTTGCCCCGTTTTTGCGACATTTTCCATTGATGCCCCGCTCCTATTGGTCGTAGCGTGATGTTATATAGACTATAGCCTTCCTTGATAAATGGGCTATCTAACATTAAAAGGATTTTTTTATTCGATCTTGTTGTTCCTGAGATTAGCGCGTTCAACCAATCAAACAATCAAACTAGCTCTTTAGCTTAATAATATTAGTATATATTACATTATAACAGAGCAGCGGTAGCTCAGTGGGGAGACCAACAGACTGCAATGCAGAGGGTCTCGGGTTCGAACCCACGTCGCGCACCTCTGACTTTCGGAAGTTATATGACTTTTCGAAATTATGTGCGTATTGATTGACAATTATCGCCTGCTCCGTGCCTCGGAGAGCACGTTAAGCCGTCGGTCCCGGCTGCCATGAACATCTATGGCAGTCGTTATTGGGAGAGTGTCGACACAAAAGATCCCACTGGGTCGAAGTGTCGCCGGTCTGCACTGACTGGCCTCCACATAAGATACATACATGCATTTGGACAAGTATGGTTAGGTCCCATGTGATGGAAGGTCCGCTATTATTGTGCACCGGGGACAATTCCAGACATCTACCACTACCTCACTCACTGGCATAGTGGTATAAATCACGTCTATGCATTATGTATTTTTTGTAATAAAATGGGCAATACAACCATGTATTTATATTATCAGAATTTTCAAATTTTGGTCTTATGAGGAATATTTTCTACAACTTTTAAACAACGGACACAAATAATACTGGCATATCAACAAGTATTCTAAGATCACATATTTTTGTCCCGTGTGGGGATCGAATGCACGACCTTCCTCCACATGACGTAGTAGTAAAGTGACTAGTTTTACCAATGCACGTTTCGTACAATCTATGGTAGACAGCCCTATTTTTTCGCGTCATAGTCATGACCTAAGCAAATTTCCTTTCATATTATTCAAGGTTTTCTCGAGCGCCTAAAGCTTCTAAATGACCATTTAATAGAGTATCTTATAATTGATTAAACCTTTTTATATATTGGCTTGTTTATTTAAGAGTAATTGGATTGCATTAAGTGAAATATTTCGACATTATGAAAGGGTAATTGACCAAGTCAAATTGAAATTTTGACTTATGAATAATGGTGTTTGCATAAAGCTCGATTGTAGAGCTTGTAACATGCCTTGTATACATATATTATGTAAGATGTCTTATGGATTGCTATATATTTTATTTTTAACTAGCGATCCGCCCCAGCTTTCTACTGGTAGTTCAAAACCTTAAAAAATTAAACACTTTAACCTTGGTCATTAGTCATTATGTCAATTGGTGAAAACATCAAAAAACCCGTTTAGTAGTTTTTGAGTTTATCGCGGACAGACAGACAGACGGGGTGGGAGACTTTGTTTTATAATATGTAGTGATAATGATTACGTGTACCTATCTATCCCTAGACGCCAACGCCTGTAACGTGTTTTAGATTAGTACAGCCTCGCTGATATCAGCATGAATGGGCCGGTTCGACCAGGGAAGGACTACCTTCTCACAGAATATCGACGTAAAATAGCAGTAGGTATTCCTACTGTTGTGTTTTGTCCGGTGAGTGAGAGTGCCGGAGGCCCAATCACCCCCTTTTCTCCTTCCCGCTCCTTCTCCTTCCCACTTCCTTTCCTAAAGGGTCGGCAACGCGCAAATGATGCCTCGTGTTGCAGGCGTCTTGGGCTACGGTGACCACTTACCATCAGGTGGGCCGTATGCTTGTTGGCCACCCTAGTTGTATAAAAAAAAACATAAAAAAGTATGCACGCCTGAAGGAGTAAGCATTTGCGTGTTATACTTACATATATATCGTCAACTATGTTTAAAAGGGGCCAAGCTTTAGTCGGGCACTTTGCCGGACTCAGTACTGCTACATAGAATTTTCTTACTGGAAACCACTAAACTAATTCCTTGGACAGAAGCCAGGTCCTGAGAAGATTCTATCAAATATAAGCGCAATCTTATACCAAGAGTGGGACCCTAAGAGAGTTCAACAAAAAAATGAAAACAAATGGTTAATCTATGAAGTTAATTCTCAGTAACTATAGCAGTTCGAAGACAGAAACTATGCTTAGAAAACGGCGGTAGTCTTACTCTCCTGTAAATAACAGAATGCGCAGACTTGGAACAATGATTTGCGGATATATATTTTTATTCTTTAGCCTGGTGGGAGACCGTTGAACTGCCACGCAGAGTTTGATCCCAAATCACGCATCTTTGACTTTTTGAAGTTCTTTGCGTAATAACTATACTCCATTTAGTTAGGTACTTAACTAAAGGTAAACAATCTTGATGTGTCTTTTTATCTAAAAACTCAGTTTAAAAATAAAATGCTGTTAAAGATCAATGTAAATACAACAATAACGATTACTAAATCAATTGAACCATTAGTTTAAGCAGTAGTTTTTTGTTTATCATGTGTTTGTGTAAGAAGTCACGTCAAGATTGTTTACCTTTAGTTAAGTACCTAACCAAATGGAGTATAGTTAATTATCGCTTGGTTTAACGGTGAACGAAAACATCGTAGGGAAATCTGCATGTCTGAGAGTTCTCCATAATGTTCTCGAAGATATGTGAAGTCTGCCAACCCGCACTGGGCCAGCGTGGTGGACTATGGTTAGGCCATTTTTAGCAGTGATAGCCTAGTGGGAGACCGTTCGACTGTTACGCAGATGTCTTGAGTTCGATCCCAGGGCGCGCATCACTGGCTTTTCGAAGTTATGTGCGTAATTATCGCTCGCTTTAACGACGAAGGAAAACATCGTGAGAAAACCTGCATGACTAACAGTTCTACATAATGTTCTCTAAGATATGTGAAGTCTGCCAACCCGCATTGGGCCAGCGTGGTGGACTATGGCCTAACCATTCTCACACTGAGAAGAGGCTCGTGCCCAGCAGTGGCAGTGACAGTTTAATACAGGGCTAATATTATTATTATTTTAGTCAAATAGAAGCCCACTTACTGCAGCGCCATCTTGCGGTCAGCTTTACACAACGCGATTGAAATATGTACATTGATTTAAAAAAAATTTATTAAAATGCCTTCAATTGTCCAGTATCAATCCAAATATCATCTTCAAGGTTGAAAAATGTCATATTATATTATAATAACGTTGCGGTTTAATACTGACAGAATTAACATATTTATATCACAGATGTTACGAGCTAAGAAACTATGCGATATCATGTTACGCATCGCTGAATTATACTTATTTAAGAGGAATCTGAGTTAGTTTAGTAAGATAATTACAAAAAATATAGGTATATCATTCGAAAACGGTATGATATACGTGTCGACGCTTTTTTTGTGTGCTCTAAACGGAATACTGCAAGTTGAAGTTCGCCCGGGTCCCACGTCGTGGCTATCCCGATCCAGAGGAGTTCGGTATTATCAACCTTTTCCTATCGCAATAGTTGTGGTGGGCAATCCGAGAGTGCGTGACGGATTCCTCTCTTCCCAATAATTTTATCTCCATATTTAAATTAAATAGTGGCCGTTATTTCACTTCAATTTAGAAATTGTAGCATATTTTAGAGCTAACAGTCGCACCGCGCGCTGGTTAAGACCAGCGGGAAGCGCGGGTTTGCAAAGTTCACTTAACGTTTTTCTTCGCATTCAATGCGAACGTAAATGAACTATTTATTAAGTACAAAACCTTCGATAACATAAATAAACTGTATTGATATTTAACTTGAAATCGTTCTCCCTTTGGCTATCGCTGCCGTTCTTGATACATGTGTCTCTTCCACAGGTATTGCCTATTTTTACCTTTTTATGGGTACTGGCTACTGCTATTAAAGTCCTCCAGACCAAAATTCGGTCATGGCAGCCAATCTTACGGTCTTATCGATCTAACGGCGTCTGGCCGCCTGCGCAGGAGATATAATAGTGCACAAGAGTGTGCGCATACACAAGTGTTCTTTCTGTTTCCTAATTCTCATAATCTATTGGGACGACAATCCGACACAACCAAAGAGAGATCAGGCGCAGAACCAGTGGTTTTACGTGCTTTCCGAGGTACAGAGCTGTTTAACACTGACAACTTCCTAACTCCGGGCTGCTTCTAAAGATTTCTTGTTAGGAAAACCCATCAACGCTTTGTTGACCCGACCCGGGATTCGAACCCGACACCTTATGCACAGCAGTCACATCTACTACGTTTGCGTCACCGAGGCAGTCACTAACGCTATTACTACAGGAATAGATGGACCGATATAATAAAATGTTCAAATAAAATACTTCATGTAAAATTACTTTTATGATATTCAGTCGGAATGGCTACTAATATTATTATTATGAAATATAATCTAAGTCGGACTAGAATAATTAAAACATGTATTTATTATTATTGTGAATAACTTTAATCCATATGGCGTCCAAGACATACGATACTCCAAGTCCCAGGTGTCTTATCAACTAATGATCATTTATTACCAAAGATTAAGTTACAAATAACAATTGAATGACTAGTAAATATTCAAATTATATCTCACTAGCTGACCCGCGCAACTTCGTCTGCTTCACATAAGATAATCTTTCCCGGTTTGCAGTAATTTTTCATTGATGCTTCGCTCCTATTGGTCGCGTGATGTTATATAACTTCCTTCCTCCATAAATGGGCTATCCAACAAACAATCAAACTCTTCAGCTTTATAATATTAGTATAAAAATGTAGAGCATCTTGAAACTTGTTTGATAAGGCAAGTTGATTTTAATAAGTATGATGTAATAGAAAATTATTGGCATAGCTACATAATTTTGGCACTCGATGATACCGGTAGTGCTTTCTTGATTTCTCGAGATCATAGAATGATGTGGGCGTAAAAGTCAACGTCATTTGTTATGCATAAAGGTTAGGCAGAATTGCAGCATACATATTTCGCGAGCTAACATAATAGGGGGCGAAGATATTGGCGCCTACCGAACACTTTTCAAATATCACGAATTTTATAACATTAACTCATTAATCTTTCTTACTTGACTTAAGCAACGAATCCGTCACCATAAACGCAGCCGCATAAATAAATGCTGTATTATGTATTATGTCACACCAGTCTAAATACAGACCCATTGATACCAGGTGTTAAATTTAAGAATTTTTTTTGTTAAATTTAATTTTGCTTTAAATTTTTGTTTAGTTCATATAAGTAATTTGCTTCCCTGGTGCAGCGGTACTGAATGCAACTGCTATGCATGAGGTCTCAAGTTCGCATCCCGGGTCGGACCAACAAAAAATTATTGGGTTTTCCTATTCCAATCGGATCATGAGAATTAAGGAACAGAGAGTGCAATTGTGTTTGCGCACATATGTACTTGTGCACTATAATATCTTCTGCGCCGATGGCCAGGCTCCATTAAGATTGGTCGCCGTCACCGAAATTCTGGAGGACATTATAAGTAATTTTACATTATATTTATAATTAATAAGCTGGAATAGAAAATAACAAATATTGATTTAATTCATCATTTTTGGGTGTAGGATGTGAATTTTGAATTGCTCCAAATGCTATTTTAAACTCTTTGACTAGATCTACGATAATAAACTGCTATTTTTTAAATACACGTTAATATGAAATATAAATTTAATTTATTGTTTTATATATAAGCGATAAGCAGATTTCACAGTTGCCAAAATATTATAGAGAACTCTGACGAAGTATATAATATGTATATTTTCAATAATCGAAATACCATAATGAAGTTATGTGCTTATTATGGTATTTGGATTATTGAAAACTGAAGGCAAATATATTAAATCAATTAACCCAAAGCAGTCCACTAAAAAGTCTAACACTGCTGAATATCGCTTCCGAATTCGATAATATCCAGTATGGCGCCTGCCACATCTGAATAATAACCTATCATGACATTGTATTGAAGAATCCACATTTCGTCACACAATTCGATCCAATATTCCTTAATTTCTGTACCATTCAACAAGGCAATAAATATTTCAACACGCATTTCGTTCTGCAGATCAGTCAAATCATGAGGTACCCATTTTTCATATTTTTTTATCTTATTGATTTGATGCAAATGAACCAATATTCTTAACGTTAAATCATGCCGCTTATTCCTGGGTAATTTGACTCGGATCAGCTTCCACCATCTCCTTCCATTCAGCGTTATTCACCTGTGTGGCTGTCTTCCACGTGGTTCGTTCTTCAAGTCGAAGTTTCCATTACGAAAGCGTTTAAACCAAAAACGCACGGTGCGTTCATTAGCAGTCTCCTCTCCAAACCCAGCATTGATATTGTGAGCATTTTCTGCCACGTTAGTTCCGCGTCGGCACTCGTATTCAAAAATGACTCGGATTTTCGAAGTATCCATCTTTCCCGACTAAGCTGAATAAAAAAAACAATTGAAAGTCGAAAATCGAATGTTGCAAATTTTTTAAAAGAACTGTAAAATATTCCACCATGAAGGTTTTATGTCAATTCAAAGTATATATTACTATACAACGGCAACTTCATACTTTAACCCCTACTATGATACAATGAACACTTAATTTCAGATGGGCCATAAACTTGTTTCCCACCGTTGTCGTATAAAAAAGTATATCTACTTACTCTCTCTAATGACACTTATCTAACTTACTCCATTGACACGTTAACGATTCATTATTATTCCGAACAGCATCGTTTAGGTCCTTTCTCATTCGATTCTAAATCGGCTGCGCGTGCGACTGTTACGCAACCCCACCCACGTTCACACGGAATTTTACAACTGCGCCATACATTGGCCCGGAAATACGAACACATGAACTTGATAATGGTACAAAAGCAAAAATGTATTATAATATAATTCAAAATGTGTTGCAACTGACATTATAGATGTCGTTTTTGGCAAAATGCAATGTGATTTTATTAAAATCGATTTTAGATCAAAGGTCATTGAACTGTATTCGGGTCCACATGATAGGTCAGTTAGACAAACATTCCATTGTCTGAGATAAACGATTGTTGTAAAGGTGACAAGTTTTATATGACGCTATCAAATCTTTCAAATCTTTAATTTGTTTGCAACGGGTCAAAGAAATTTCAACCAATTATAAATTTTACAAATAAAATTCTTATTGACTTGACGATTTCTGGTAGAGTCTTATTGTTTAAAAATAATTATAACGACAATGCAATGCAATGCAATTTAAAAATCTATAAGCCTAACTTAAGTCCTTAGGACCCTGTAGGTATCTCAGGGATTATATTATCGGACCACACCCATACTACAACGTTAATAATTTCAAGCGATAATAGAACCGCTCTGTCAATCTATTAGTTCACGTTAAAATTAATCTCTTCACAACTCTATAGGTTATAGGCTAGATGCCATCCGTCTATAATCATGCAAGCTACCTGTTTCCCAGAGGGGTAGGCAGAAACTACGTAATCCATTTGTTACAATCGTGGTTCATCTCTCTTGCATTATTCATCCTCATCATATTCTTCGCACTCGCTCGTCAGTTCAGGGTTTTCTTAACCTAAACCTTTCTTTTAGAACTTATACAATCCTATTACTAGTACCATTAAAAATAAAACTTTTTATTTTTCGGTAAACAATATTTGTAATCCATCTACAGCTTATATAAAACTAGAATTTTTTTTTTGAAAGTATGCTAGGTTATTTTAGTAATAGTACTTTTTTCTGGTTAAAAGGCAACTTGTATCTTTTTCTGTTCCCCTGAGAATGAGTATGCAAAATTTCATGATGATCGGTCGAGTAGTTAAGGCGTGAAAGCGTAACAAACAAACAAACTCACATTCACATTTATAATGTTAGTTAGGATAATCTGACCACTTATAATGTGTTGTCCAGTAGTATAAGTACTACACTGCTGGCCGCGTGACGTATGGACACAATAATATGTGTCAACATGTGTGTCAAACGTGTCAAGTGCGCATGCGCGTGTGTGTGACGCAATCGTCGCGTGCGCTGGTGAAAGAGCACGCGTCTACTGTTTTACTAGTGTAGGTTTTCTTTTTAGATACACCGCTTGACATGCGCTCGGAAAATTTAAAAATAATATGCTATTGTGTAATGTATTGTGTGAATACTGTTCATGTATTATTTTTAATGAAATTATGTGTTTAATTGAATGTTGATGTTTCTACGTAATACAGTGATTAAACTATTGACAGCACGAATAGCGTAGTGGTTTAAGCGCCGAGTGTTGTGGGTTCGATTCCCACACTGGACAAACATTTGTGTGATCCACAAATAGTTGTGCCGAGTCTGGGTGTTCTTTGTGTCCCTTATTTGAATGATTATAAAATCTCCAACGTCATAGGAATTATAGGTCTTTAAAAATGCCTTTCTGGTAGGTTAAGATGGGATTGATATTTAAGGTACACGACGAAAGAAGCTAGCGCGGGATTCATGTGCAAGCTACTCACGCAAGTTACATACGTGAGTTAATTAAACGAGTTACATCGTTTATTCGGTGCATACAACCCACGCAAGTACACCTACTTGTGTGTGGAACCCATGTCATATAAAGGAGCCCTCCATAAAACACACTGGCGTCAGTAACACACATTGCACTCTTTTAGCGCTAGAGTCCGGTTTATATAACGAACTAGCGACCCGTCCCGGCTTCGCACGTGTAGTACAAAACCCTAACAAATTATACACCTAAACCTTCCTCATAAATCACTCTGTCTATTGGTGAAAACCGCATGCAATTCCGTTTAGTATTTTTTGAGTATATCGCGAACAGACAGACAGACGCAGCGGGGGACTTTGTTTTATAATATGTAATTATGTCATTGTCTTACTAGATTTTGCCCGCGGATTCGCTCGCATTAATGTAGATTTATCTTAAGACAGATTTTTAGTAGTCTATATGCTATTCTGATGTATAAACAATAATACTGTAAAGTGTAAAGTTTCATCAAAATCTGTTCAGTAGTTTTTGCGTGGAAGAGTAATAAACATCCATCCATCCATCCACGCTCTCAAACTTTCACGTTTATAATTTTAGTAGGATAGGATATATAATAAATTACCTACATAAACTGATGCCTGCATATTCCCAAAGTTGAACATACCGCATTTCAATCACATATAGTCAGCTATTTGTTTATATAATATCAGCCCTGTTTAAACTATCCCACTGCTGGGCACAGGCCTCTTCTCAGTGTGAGAAGTGTTAGGCCATTGTCCATCACGCTGGCCTAGTGAGAATTGGCAGACTCCTGAACAGAAACTCCTGAGAGTTCTCCATAATGTTATGTCCTGCATGTCTGAACATGCAGGTTTCCTCACGATGTTTTTCCTTCACCGTTAAAGCGAGCGATAATTAATTTTTTAATACGCACATAACTTCGAAAAGTCAAAGATGCGCGCCTTGGGTGCGAACTCGAGACCTCTGCGTGGCAGTCCAACGGTTTCCCACTAGGCTATCGCTGCTTTTTATATGTTTTTAGATCCCACGTAATAGGGTATAATATTGTCATATATCATAATCTCTCTGATATAATAATTATTCCATGAAATCGATATGTAATTGATACACAGTTCCATTTAATCCAATCGTAAACAACTTAATTACTTAATGTGAAATTAAAAACAAAGTATTTATAAATTATTGATGTATGTAACATGATAATTATTTATTAAGAATCTGTTAGATATGAATATCTATAAGATGTATTAAAAAGAAGGATAATTATTAGCAGCATGCATAGAGCAACATAAATATATTGTCACAAATCCAAATGCGAATGTGAGTTTGATTGTTACGCTTGCACGCCCTAACTACTCGACTAAACATAATGAAATTTCGCATACACGTTGTCAGGGTAACAGAAAAGGACATAAGGTAATTTTCATCCAGAAAAATTAGTTAAAAGTATCATTAACCTAACCTCGCGTAAATGTAGGGTAACATTTACGCGAGTAAGCCGCGGGCAAAATATAGCCTTCTCATATTTGAGGCGTATAAAATCAAAGGCAGCAAAGTGCCACAAGGTAAAATGTTAAGGAGATAATAAAATCGTCCTATGTGACTCATAGTAAAGAGGTACTGTATGTTTTGAATTTAGCATGTAGAATATACATATATATATATATATTCTACCACATACACACAACACCATCTAGCCCAAACTAAGCAGAGCTTGTACTATGGGTTCTAGACAATGGATAAACATACATATATACTTTTTTTTTGTAAATACATACATATTATACATAGAAACACCCAGACCAAGACAAACATCCATGTTCATGCACATAAATGTTTGACTTGTGCGGGAATCGAACCCGCGACCTCGGGCGTGGCAGTCGGTTACACTAACCACTACGCCATCGAGGTCGACTGATTGATATTTTTCTGTTTTTCAGTTAATGTCGCCAACCTACTACAATATTAAGTCGCCAAACTACTGCAATATTAAGTAATAGGTGATTGCAATTGTAGTTTGGACTTTTTCTGCCTTTGATCCTATACGCCTCATTTATTCGACTTTATCCGTGCCAATAATTAGTGTAACTACCGTATACAATCTGTTTTAATAAATTAAATAACTCGCGTAAGAATGGGAAAATGTGCATGTACACGATGTTAATAACTGGCGCGGTATGTACGCGCAAATTGATTACGCAGGTGCAAGTAAACTGCGTAATCAATTTGCGGGTGACTTGCATCGATCATTTACATTATGCATGTAACTCGCGCAAGTGCTTTATCTTGCGCCTGCTACTCGTGTACAAGAACCATAATAGTTCCGATGTTAGTTTTGTATGACAATGCATATTTTAATGCATCGAAATTTTACTTTACTAAAACTTTTAAGAGTTGCTTTTATTCAAATATTTACTTTTGTAAGCAATAGTCAATATATAAAGCATAAATCACACTATGTAATTAGGGCGCATCACCACAATCATTATGAAGTATTGAAATTTATTTATGTTTGTAATTTTTTGGTGTAGGTACTACGCCGCTTTATCTTACTACACAACCCTAAGAATGTTATATATAACTGACTTATATCGTCAATAAGATTTCGTGGAACTACCGCGTACAGATAAAAATCGGTCGAGCATTAAATCGATACGTCTATGGTTCTCGTCACAGAACATTTGTATAATTTGTTCCACACTCCCGCTGTGCTCCAAGGATCTACTTTACTATTCAACTAGGAAAATATAGCGTATAACTTAGCAATAGTGTAACACTTTTTGTAATGAAACTGGATTTGTGTTTGTATAAAAAACGGTATAAGGTCAAAGAATAATTTTGTTTGTCATAAGTTTATCGACATTCACGATTCGTTTAATTCTTTATTTAACTCGCGCGGCGAGCTGTGTAGTGCTACTTAGTAAGATGTCACTGTCAAACTCATTTCTGAAGCAGCAATACGATTTTTTTAAAGTAACTGTGACACGCCAATGTTTTCCGTTCCTCTACGCACGGAATACGCTAGCTCCGTTCTAGAGGTACCTCTACCGGTACCATTTTCTGTACAATATAAGCGTGGTAGTGACAGAGGCGACATCAAATATAATGTTTATATTGCCAAACTCACGGTGCTAGCTGCGCTCGGAGCTGTTACTCGGGACAAATATTATTATTACTACCATCTCTAGTAAGTAATACTGTAGTAGTAGCAATATACCGTGCTCTGTGAACATTTCATCTTAGAATTAAATCCTTTGATCAAATAGCACGTTTGGAAGAACTACGAATATAAAAGTTTTTAGACTTTCGCGATTTGTGTGTACAAGTATGTGTATACTTAATATAATATTAGACAAGGGATTAAGTATTGAAAGGTAAAAAGGATAAATACTTATTGAGTAAGCAACTTTTCGACATGCATTGGTCGTGGTCATGGGTACACCAGTAAGTCCCGTTGTCTGATATCAGACTATGAATATTGCCAAATTATCTTCAATTTGACATTAAATACCATTAAAATGGTTTTTCACGTACTCGCTATTTGACAACATAAAACGTCACAATTATGTAATATTTCATACAACTTATAATCTAAATAATTATAATTTTATCGCACTTCCTTGCTCGGCGAAGTTTTGAATGGCTGTTTCAAGACTTCGCCGAGCAAGGAGCAAATCAAGAAGTAGGAAACCATTGCTATTGAATAAATCATGTGAGTTGTGAACATCAATAGTGACAGATATATCTGATAAGTATTAACAATGCATGTATGTATGTAGGTACATGCCATGCCGGATAGATATTACAGTTACACTAATGTTGCTTGTACAACGCAAGTAGCTTATGCAAGTTACATGCGCAAGCTATTTACGCGGTGTGCATGCGAGAGTAAATTGTACAGGTTACTAGCACGGGTAGCTCTCATTGATCGTTTACACGATGCATATACATACATAATTCGCGCAAGTGCTAAAACTTGCGCATATTATCTGCCTCAAATAACACTCATAGGGTTAATTTTGTACGTGTGTATGTGTATGTATTTGTACAATATATATTTTAAAATGACTTACCAGAACAAGGGTTCTCGCATGTAAATACAGTCGTCTCATTTTTGTTGACATGATGTCGTTCAATCCTGAAAAATAAAACAAATCATTAATACAATAATTCAAACATATTCTTTGTGTCAGTGTAGTACCTATGTAAATTGTGTAGTGGTACCTACTAAATATTTTACTAAACGTCTATAAAATTATGAATATTTCTATCATTTATACATCGAAGCAGCGACAGCCTAGTTGGGAGATCGATAGAGTGCAAAACTGAGGTCTCGACTTCAAATTCAAGACCTCTGCATTACACTTAAAAAAGACGATAGATCTTAAGATCAATCTCAAGACACTAGCCTCTGACTTTTTGAAGCTATGCGCATATTTAATCGTCATTTCTCACTTTAACATTCAAGGAAATCATCGTGAGCAAACCATGTCTGAGAGTTCTCTATAGCGTTCTCGAAGAGGTGTGGTAAGTGTAAGTGTGCCAAACCCGCGCTGGGCCGGCGCAGTGTTTTATCGCATATTATTTATTCTTATATTGAGAGCAGGGAGTCCCGTGCTCAGTTGGACAGTACAAAAGCAAAACTCATTTAATTATAATAATATTATGAAGAAGAAAGATTTGACATTTTGTTTGTTTGTATAGATTTAAATTAAAAACTACTCATCCGATTTAATTACTAAGTAACATCTTAGGCTATATATTATTAACAAAAAAGAACTGTTGACAATTTAACCTAACCTAATAAATTAACTATATTTTTTTAAATAAGTATCAAATATGAAAGTGAATGAAGACAGAGAAGTGTGTCAGGATCATAGCAAATGGAAATCCGTAGTCTCTGCCTACCCCTCTGGAAAACGTGAATCTATGTATTTGTGTATGTAAATATCAAATAAACCTACGTTTCAATATTTAGGCTACAATTTTTTTGTAAATTTGCCAGTACTATTTGAAATTAAGTTTTATGATCCTAAAAAATATAATAAATGTGTATGTGAGTTTGTTTGCTACGCTTTCACGTGTTAACTACTCAACCAATCATCATGAAATTTCGCATACACGTTGTCAGGGGAATAGAAAGAGACATAGGGTACCTTTCATTAAGTAAAGAGTGCAGTTACTAACCTAACCTACTTTCACGCGACTGAAGCCGCCGGCAAACTTTGGGTGAACATAATATCGGGTACCTTTTTTTAAGGTTAAGTATTGTATACAGGATGTCCCAGAATATGTGAATCATATTGTAACGGGCGATTCCTTAGGTAGGGAAATTTCAAATGGGCTAAATATTTTTTTTTAATTATGGAATCTGTAAAAATAAGAAAATATAAGTTTTGGTGCAAATAAAGAACAACAATATAATGCTGCGATTTTAAATATAAACCAGTTTTATAAAAATCGTTTTTCGTTTGACGAAACAGTCCTACACAAATAATAATAGTGAAATAAAAATGAAAATTAGCCATAAACGAAGTACCTGTAGTTGAAAGTCTGAAAAAGTCGTACTTCTTGAAAACATTGTTATTTTTTATTTTTACACAAATATCATAATTTCTTTTTTTAGCACCATTGAATGGTCTTTACCTAAGAAATCTCCCGTTACAATTTGATTCACATATTCTGGGACATCCTGTATATTATAATAACTAGTAGCTTCTTCTATCAGCCTCAAATTCAAGGATAATGTCATAAAGTGAACTCCATGGTCACGTTACAAAACGAATAATATCCTTGTAAGGGCGAGCAGTTTGGTAACAGTCATGGTTTATGGGGATCACGTATCACGACGTAATGAGACCGGGATTGAAACAAATAGAGTTCTCGCGGGCACTGACGCTTTGTTTAAAATTTGGATGATTTTAATATTAGTGACTGCCTCAGTGACGATGTGGTGTTGCATGAGACTGCTGTGCATGAGGTCAGATTCGACTCGAGCGAAAAAATTAAAGTTAAATATTTATGATTATCTAAAAGCATTCGAAATACAAAGGCAAAATTAAGTATATTTATAGTTAAACTGTCTTTAAATTTAAACTCACAAAGGTCAAAGCCATTCTAAACTACTAATAGATACAAGCGGTTGCCAAGTAGTCGAAATTCGACAACAATTAATTTAAATTAAGATTAATCGTTATTATATATACCGTGAAATTGCAATAGGTACTTAAGGTACGTAACCATAGTTACGAAGAATTATACAACATTGACCGAACCATGCCGAAATACTACGAACGCGATTCGACTGCGTGTGTCAAATGCATGGTTGTGTGCATGTAGTGTTTTTCATTAATTTAATTTATTTTTAATGCATATTTTATAAAAATATTAGTTTTCGCCACTCCTTCTCCATATAAACTTTAACTGTGCCAAATTTCATACTCCTCCTCCCGCGCAATTTTCGTAAAAATGGGGACAAAGTTTTTGCTTCACGTCTTAATATATAGATTATACTAAGAAGCCAATTTATAGTAAAAAGAAGTCTTGTTACTTTTTCCAACCTAAATGGCAAAAATGTTTTCCATGGTAACTTTCAAACCAACGGGGTAACACTCATGCGATAACAACACTTTATTATCCGAAATAATGTTATAAATGCGAATCTGAAGTGTGTGAACGTCTTGATTACTCAATCATGAAATTTTTCAGGGTTACAGAATAGGACATAGGCTATCTTTCATCTAGAAAAAAGTACTGATACTTATCTAACCTAACCTACATTTATGCTAACGAAAGCGCAGGCAACATTTTGTTGCTAATATTTTATTATATCCTTATTTACTTTTTACGGAATGTAACACGTTGAAATTTAACTCGTGCATATTACTTTTTACGCCATACATTTAAATCACATTTTGTTTACTATTATAAAATATTTTTACTATTATTTAGATGTACACTTTAGTCGACATTTCGGTTGATTTCCAACGGTCTATCTCTCCCTGTTTAAAAGCAACCAAAACTTGAGAGAAACGAGACTTGGAGAAAAGTAAAATTAAATATAAATCATGTATTAATACATAAAATTTGTGATTAAAAGCCGCTTTAAAATCCATATAAAGTTGTTTGGATGCGATCTTCTGCAAAGTAAAAGGTACTTCCCAAGTTGTAAAAGTCTAATCTCTGACACATAAATAAAATCCTATCAAATAAATAAATTACTTACCAAAAAAGTTTTTATTAAGTGTCTGCTCAACACGAGTATTGCCACAAAACTGAACTATTTACACTCATAACTGTCAAGACCTTATAAGTGAACTAAGGGTTAAGGCCAAATTTACGTCCAGCAGTGACATTGTATCAATAATTACTCATTTTATATACGACCAACTTAATACTTAGTCAATGGTGCGCCACTGTCTTCGCAATTAACTCGCCAATGTTCACAATTTCCTGTAGTTCCTTTTTTGTCCGCTGTGTAATTAAGTTTGTCGCATTATACTTAACTACCGTGTAAGGCTAACAGTATGTTAAGTAAACAATAAATACTATAATGTGCATTTCCGAATTCTTGAACAATGTTAATGAGACTTCCGTAAATATTTTATTGAATTGTGGATTATTCGTGGATGGACGGCCTTCCATCCATGTCCATGAGTGTCTGTATCCTGTCGGTTCATGGATGCTGTTGACCATGAAAGGTTAAAATTTGACAACATGTTTAATAACTTAACTGGCGCCGCTATATCACCAAAAGGGTAATAGGAAGTGTATTACATCCATATTTTGCTGCCTATGTTTTAAGTCCTGCCTCATAAGGTGCCTACCATGGAAAATTCTCAAATTAAAATTGCTCTTTGTCCAACTCTGGTATCGAACCTCACAATTGACAGCAAACACAAGCCCTAATTTATCTTTCAGGACTAAATAGAAGGCCAAATGAGTTTACTTTGAAGTCCATATTTGTTTTTAATTACTAAATAGTGTTTTCACATTATAATTAGCTCAATTAATTATTATATTAATTAATATACCTAAGTAAACACCAGATTAAACAATACATCAATTTGTCTAATTTTAGCTTATTTGTTTAAGCATTTCATTTACATTTATTTATGCCTATTAATACGTATATCATATACACTATCTATCTCACTACTGTATCATCGAAAGAGTTACCAGCGTCTAACACCCACTCTTTGCCAGATATGTTGCGATTCCCTCAACCTGAATTACCAAACAGAATCATCTTCTAACACGAGCCCGACCAACCTCGACTTCAAACTTGTCTTATATATGTACCTCTGATTAAATTCCTAGTGGGTTTCAAGACAGCTCAATCTTCGCTGAGGTTTTAGCACTGTTATAACTAGTTATTTGCCATATTCACCACTGCGTGTCTACACAGGTATTGCAATTGTAGGAGAACAGGCAAGCCTTTTTGCCAGATATGATAAAAATCCCCTCATTCGTAACTCCGTGCTGCTACTCTGAATTGCTGAACAAAATCATCTAATAACACTAGGCCGACTGAAAACCTGAAACTCCTCCAATTTACTTTAAATTCCATGTGGCTTCTGCAGTTCCGGTTTAATTTTCTCTGAGACTTATCAATATCATGATCGGTTGTTTTCTGTAGTTACCATTGCTGAGTCTGGCTACAGTCATGTTCCAAGGACCAGTGCGTTGAGGAAAAGCCGTTTTCCTTTTTTTTTAATGATTACTAACAATTTGGGTTTCATTTCTCTGAAGTACTAATCCAGTTTCCATGTGCGTTCTTCAGTTTAAAGAGCATAAAAAGCTCAATTAATAAGCGCCTATAATGTTAAACTCGGCCAGAATTACCATATATATTGGAGTATGTAGCAACAACAATAAACGAGAGGTGTTACTCGATCGCTGTGAGAAATGCACCATTGTACCGCCACTCGTAAGGTTTCTGCTAATGAGAGGCAACCGGGCGTTTCGTATGATATCATTGTTACTAACCTATTGTTTCTTCATCCTAATAAAATGAGGATTGTTTTATACCATATAACATGTGTTTTTGATACATAAACGTAATTCGTTAACAGTTATATTGTCCTTACTATACGTAAGGTTTGTTTTCCAGGGATAAACTAGTGGAACCTTTAGAATACCACGCAGAGGTACCTTGAGTTTGCACGCATCTCTGACATTTCGTAGTTATTATATATGTATTAAATAGTAAATATCATCGATCGCTTTGACAAAAAAAGGATTGTGAGGATACATGCGAGAAAATGTGTGAAGTCTATCAACCCGTACTGGATCAGCGTGGTGGACTTTGTCTACTTTGTCGTTCTCGAAAAGGGATAAGAAGAGACCCTGCTCAGCAGTTTGTATATAGGGTAGACATTATTAAATCTTTCCATAAAAATAAGTTGGCTACCTTTTGGTAAGCAGTATCCGCAGCTCAGGGATAATGTATTTCGTCCCTTGCAGTAATAAAGTCAAGGCACTGCCTAACGTAGAGAAAGGGATTTATAAACAATTATTATGACTCTTGTCCATTCTGTAATGGTTATACCAACTTATCGATGCAGCATGAAGCGGGATATACCAACGGACATAGAACATTGCATGGGTGTATGCTGGGACATAGTAAATAGTTAATTTATTTAACGGTAAAGGGCTATATATTCTCTAAGCTGCAATGCCGCAGAGAGCCTTCATAAGGAACGATAGTCCAGGCCTTCTCATCTAAAAAAGGCCAATGCCAAGTGAGCCAGTATAAAACAGGGCCGGTATTATCTCACCGGCATTGGTCGGAGTCAAAAGTTTGAAGTCATAACCCAAGCTCATAAGCCCCAGGCAAAGAATTCCAAATATTTTATAGGCCTCAATTAAATCTTTTGACGTATGTCTTAACCGTTGATGCTATATTATATATTTCACTCCAGTTTTTTATATTTTTGTACTCCTTTCACTGCAGTCAGCAATTCGAAGCGTCATTTTCGAAACAGATTCCCTATAAGGCTTGTTGTTTTTACGCTGGGTGTTTATTCGTTGATCTAAAAATCGCATTAACTGTGCTTTATGACGATTTTAACAATTATGCCGTTGCTTCAATGTTAAGAACAGAAAGTAGATTGAGATATGGTTTATATTATCTCAAGTTTTAATAAAGTCTATAATGTAATAATATAATATGGCAGTTCATTGAACACCATTCGCATAACCCTTAATAAGCTTTTAACGTCCAGTACTTTGGTAGACTTAACAAACTAATATTGCGTAAAACTCTGTTGTGAGCATTTATTGACGCAATATATTTAAAAACTAAACCCGTGTAAAGATAATTGTTTCGTTGTTTTCTATACATGCTTGCTGAATACATTATTTTCCTTTCTTTTCTTTCTTTTTTTATTACTTTTTCCAATAGTATTTTCTTTATAATAATCAGTATGTCATTTTATAATTATATGTATTTCTAGCTGTAGAACAAGCTAGCTATTTCATAGTTTTTCTACATATAAAATAAAACAGATACCATTCACTACGTTGGCACAGTGTAGACTTCATGCATCTTCGAATAGATCACGGGAGGCTCACAAATATCCATGTTGCCGCTTTAGATGTATGCCATTACCGTCAAAAGGAGCGAAAATATTATTTATATAACACGCTCGTAAGTCGTAGCTTCTAAAAATCAGTGGGTGTCTCATGGGATTAAACTCGAGATCTATGCATCATCGTGTCTTTTAGCGTAACTTTCGGGCAAAATAATTAAGTATCATTTAATATTTAAATCCTAACTATCTATCATAAGTATCTCTACCATATTCGTTTTCGTATTGTGTTTCTACGGAGGTTATAAATTCCTGGCTCCACAAGGAGGTTCCATGATATTAATATAGAATTTTATCCCGATTCTTCCATACATTTAACAAGCCCACGTCGTTTTTCAATTGATCAGTGACATTAAACTAACGAGGCACGACCGGCGCCTTTCACTGTTCGATCGAGAATCGTGGTGACCCGGGCGAACCTGTGGCATTTCCTTATACTTTTAAAAGCCTATTGTTCTAATAAATATATTTGTTTGCAGTTACCGTTTAGCTGGTGATCAAATCTATCTAGAGCACAACCTTTAGTCGTATTTCGTGATCTCTGAAATCCATAGAGAGCTTTTCTTTTTTTAAATAACTGCTGCTCTAAACTCACTTAGTAAATTAGTAACTGCAAAGTCTGGAGTCCCCTATTATGCAGAACTAAAAATATGTAAATTATAACTGAGGAAAAAGACAATCCATTATACAGGGCTTGAACCTGTAACCTCGATAAACCATGTCGTCGCTCTGCCAACTAAGCTGTTCGTGGTCCTACGACAGGGATTAAATTTTGCCTCTGTATTTTTTGTCGAGGTCGCAGGTTTAAGTACCTACGACGTAATTTCTTCGGTAGACAAGAATGCATTTAGTCTCATTGCCTAATATATTGCGGATTCCACGTATTGACCTCGAAGACAGAACATCGATGTAGTAAATAAAGCTCTGGTGTTCTCATCAGGGATATATAGTTGGAAGTCTACCACACTGGAAGAAGACCACTACAAAACTTAAGCGTTTTGAGTTCTGTGCGTTCCAGATCCAGAGAGATTTCAAGTGATCAATCCACCCGGTGACGGTCGTTCTACCACCAAACCGATTACTATTTTCAATCGGATAATGGATGTTTGTCTTGGTCTGCGTATTATAATATGTAAGTATTTGCAAAAAAAAAAGTATATACATATATGTATGTATGCTTATCCATTAATAAATAATAATAGCAGCGATAGCTCAGTGGGGAGTCCAACAGACTGCAATGCAGAGGGTCTCGGGTTCGAACCCACGTCGCGCACCTCTGACTTTCAGAAGTCATATGACTTTTCGAAATTATGTGCGTATTGATTGACGATTATCGCCTGCTCCGTGCCTCGGAGAGCACGTTAAGCCGTCGGTCCCAGCTGCCATGAACATCTATGGCAGTCGTTATTGGGAAAGTCAGTACCCTCTAATATCCTGACGCTGGTCTAGCCTTAGGGTATCGTTAGCCTTCGGGTTGCGGAGGTCAGGTGGCAGCCGCTCCGTGTAAAAACTGATATCCAGTCAAACCCGGTTAGACTAGAAAAGCCGACCCCAAGTGACTTGGGAATAATAAAGGCTAAGGAGAAGAGTATGCTTATCCATTGTATAGTACCCATAATACAAGCTCTGCTTAGTTTGGGCTAGATGGTGTTGTGTGTATGTGATAGAATATTATAATGATATTATTATAATCTCTACTCTAAGGCTCATTGGCTCCAACGGCCACCAGACTTTTAGCAGATATAGCCTACCAATCGCCATTGTGCTTGCATATTATATTCTGCGAATTAAGTCGATAACTTTATTGACGCATAACCTGGTTTCTGAGTATATTTATAATTTAAGTATTCTATATGTGTCCCTAATAGGTTAAGTGCTTACAATTTACCGTTTGTTGACCCCAATATATCACCGAATGACAGTCTTATAGCTGACAATAAGTTATTTTACAAACTGTCAGTGCAATTTATCAGATCTAATATAATTTTATATTTTTGAGTGCATCAATAGTGGAGATAAAATTTAGGGTGATTCACTTACAGTTGTTCTTAGTCTCGTAATTTTTAGTGTATGTTGTTGGCATGTTTATAAAGCCAGTAGCAAAAACTGTATTTTAATAAAATATCATCCTTCTCCCACATACATACACATAAGAACTCTAACAATATTTTCTTAGAAAAATGCTTACATATTTATTTCACCGTAACTATTAGTGTTATGAAATCCAATGAATAAATTCATCGTTTAGATATAATTATATCGTGTTATTTAATAAAAAACACATGCGTGATAGATAATTGTTTTAAAAGATACGTAGAATGTAAGTTTAGTTATTATCGCTTTTGTCAATAGAGGTGCGAGCGCGTTGATGTCTTTTATATGAGTGTGCAATATTACCGCGATTTAACATACATATATTGTAATTATTATAATGACATTATTAAGTTTTTATGGTGCCGTGGTATAAAATTTCGTTTATGTTGGTAAGCGATTGGGAGGTCCGGGGGACGTGCAAGATGTTAAGGAGTTTTGGTTACAGGAAATCAGTTGCAGCACGGCATCTCGAACAGTGCGTGGCAGATGGCAATAAGCCGTTGTATTCCATTGAATCTAACACATAGCTGGCGCAAGTTCGGTGTAGTATACTGCAATACAAGGGTGGCTCTATGTGTATGTATGTAGAATTATTTATTTTAGTAAAAACAATCAACAGCAGATTGATTGATCGGTACGGATATCTGACGCTGCTTTCGCAACTTCTCAATGCTTTAGATATAGTCGTTAGTTATGATATTTTGTATTTCGATTAAGCCAGCACTATCGACATTCGTACATATTAAAGAGAATTCACATAAATAAATATGGGGAATATCTAAAGCAGTTAGTACGTACTACCTACTTTACTTTATATATTCTCTAGAATTCAGATTATTTTGAAATGACGGAACGGAACTGACGAAGTATACTAGTATTTCTGAGTTGCTAACTTAAGACTCACTTTCAATTGGGGGTCATAGAGTTAACAGGATAGAGCCACTGTACAATCCTGCTCACGGCAGAAAAACAATACAAGACTGTTTGATACTTCCGTTGTTAGGCTTTAGCAAGTTAAGCAGGCGCTGTGCTCGATTTCTCACAGCCAAGTCTCACTACGGAGATATATGTATTTAATACCAACTACAAACACATCTTAACCTATATTAATAATATAAATATGAATCTCATATACCTGTCTGTTTGTAGCGTTTTTACAGGTAAAGTACTAAATTGTCCTTAATGAGAGTAGTTATGGAGATAGCTTGTAAGTGGAGTGGAGGCTATTTTTTAAGAATGCCGTACCCTCTCTTCAACTTCAACCTGATTTCCGTTTGTTATATAATTAATGCAATTCTTAAAACCTATTTTAATACTATTAGCAGATAGCAAACAATGCGCTTGCAAAATATTTACGTATGAAATTATATTTTAGTTAATCTGTATAATTATACATGCGAATGAGAAACTCTACGTAATTGGCGTGAGAAGCGATAGAGTTTTTAGTAAGTTTAAATAAAAATAGCTCATTATTTAATATTTGCTTTTGTTTTGTCGCGTTTGGGAATTATACATATAGAGTTATATCTCTCTTTGTCTCTCAAGGGCTCCATGTCTTGCTTTGGTTAAGCTATGAATCGCTCATAGCTAATTGCACTCACTGATCGGTAAACGATTAGCGAGGTTAAGCAACGTTAGGTGCGGTCAGCCTATAGATGGGTGACCGCTTAGTGGTATTTCATCTGAGCGTCTCCGTGCTTTGGAGGGCACGTAAAAAGTCGGTGCCGGTTGTTATCAAATTGACAGCAGTCGTTAAGCCATGTCAGAGGCCTACGGGCGGTTGGCCACTAACCACACGAAAAGAAAGAAAGAAAGAAAGAAAGAAGAACTTTTTTCTAATAACAAAATATATAAGTGGAATTATTTCAAAGTACTAAGTGAGCCGTATGAACAAACAGTTTGGGTGTGAATCTAAATAAAACATATTTATTGAGTTAACGTATTCAAACTAAAATTGTAATTGCGACAATAATTCTAGAAGTTTGTTAAGTTTGATGGCTAACACATTGAAGTTTTGATGCAATTTGTTAAGGAGATTGCTCAACAGTAATATCGATAAAGGCTACATTAAAACGATAACAAGTTCACTCGTATTTATAATTTTATAATATCTGCCTTGTTTATAAACTGTCCCACTGCTGGGCCTGTACCTCTGCTCAGTTTGAGAAAGATTACTCTATAGTCCACCACGCTGGTTCAGTGCGGATTGACTAATATTAATTAAACCAAATTAAAAAGTCACATAACCTATTGTCGCACACTTTTTAAAACATTTTGCTTCGGTCTTTTCTCAAAAGTATTACTAACACTAACAAGAAATGACAAGGCTTGTGTTCAAAGCATCGAAATATAGGTGAAGGCCACATGTCACATACATTTATTGGATTTCTCGCATGTCTTCCGTCTCTACATTGCGACTAGACGAACTATTGTCTCTACTATGAGTCATAGAGCAACGTATCATTCATTTGTTGTTTCAGTAGAGTTAAATATTTTGGTGAAATGATGAATATACAGAATTTATTGATTTGCCAAAACAGAAATATTTTTTGTGGTTTTCTGTGTTACATATTATAGAATGATTAATTAATTATTAGTATATTGAGTAATATTTAATCTTGTGAAAGATTTCGGTATCTTCGATATGATTTGAAGTCATTTCTGTACTCTCCTCTCAAACATATATGTTTTAAATAGTTGTAACTTATATGAATATGAAATATTTTTATAATTTGCTGAGTTAATTCTACTATTTTTGGGACGCTATTGAGATATTAATTTGACTTTACTCGGTAATTAGATCTCAATGATTAGTATTTATAGTGAAAATTCGAATTATATTTTAGTTATAATGGGAATATTACATGTTTTGAAATACTAGTATACCGTTTCAACAGCACGTGCAAAAGCAAATTTGTTCAATCAATATATACAGACTGCAATTCTTAACAGATTTAAATGAAACTGTACTCAACTTACTGAGGATACTTTTATGAATGGTACTCTGTCTGTTAGATTTTCACTCTTCAACTACTATACTGATTTTAACAAAAATTTCGAATGAAAATAATATTATCACTAGGGATAATAGTCTACTTGTGTGTAATTGCGAATATCAGGCTGTATTTTCATTAAACAACATTTAGAATACCCAAGCAAAGACTAGAAATATATGGTATTTTTAACACAATAGTGTTGCCGTCTGTAGAAAACAGTTCCCAAATATAAAACAACGTAAATAATACCTACCAAATAATTTTTAAACACACTTGTAATACATCAAATCACAGTATTGTCAACCACTATCACATCGAATACTTCACGCAGTGTTTGTGTACGCACATCACGGCATTACAATCGCGTGCGTTTTGGAACGCGTGCGGTACGAACGCGTGCGGTATGAACGCGTGCGTTGCGTGCTCTGTCGCTTCGCTTACTAAAGTCAGCTGGCCGGCCGGCAGTGTGCTAATCGTAGACACATCGCATAATCGAGTGAGGGGAAGTGTAGAGAGGTGATAGTGTCACTTTTAGAATTGAGTTATTGTTTGGCGTGGTGCCATGGTCAAATTATATACACAAATGTTGTTTTGGTCTCTGATGGCCATTTGCCTTCCAAGTTCAGATACAGAGACTTTTGTTGTTTAAGATAATTTGTTTCAGTACAATATAATTGTGTAACGCTAAAATTCATAAAGTCGATAAGTATATTACATTGTGTATAAAACGTTAAGGTGGGTAAGATTTTTAATTATTTGTAGATTTATTTTATATTATTTATGTAATATCATAATTAAAATATAAATATTTTTGTATATTTATTAACAAGGTAAACCTTTGTTAATAAATATACAGCTTATGTATACTAAGTATCTTATACATAAAGCAACTTAAGTTCTAAAATAGCCACTGGCATATTAAGGACCGTCCGTTTTCAGCTAATAATTAAGACATTGAACTTCAATTCCCACTCATTGTTTTACTAATGTAAACCTACTAATAAAATATACATTGCTATTACAAGCACCCTGTATTGCTAAAAAAAAGCATATTTTAAACTACAAACAGTAAAACAAAAAATATTGCTTAATGTGGTAATCGAACCCGCTGTATGGAGCGCACTAATATTAAGAAGGACAACTTGCGTAACTATGTCATGCGTGGTGTCACATCAATGTCTTGCGGTTACAAGTGCAACTATACATTCTACTCCTTAAAATAATATTTATTTATTTATTTTGGAATACCGAATAAGAATGTTATACAATATTATTTCACAATGCAGACTGTTTCATCTGTTTGTAATCGTTTAGGTTTTGTAATACATAGTAGGTTACATCTTTGACTGTAAGTATTACTAGCCAGACGGTCACTACGGTACTGTAGTAATATATTCAGTGGCTTTTTAAAGCAACTACTAGCTAATAGAATTAACAATAATAATAATAATATGTATCATTATTATTATTCTCTTATCACCAGTGATCGGATGAAGTGAACTTAAACTTCTTCCCACGAAAGAATAATATGGACATTCCTTTCTGAATAAATAAGTTATCCCGGGTTCCCGGGATTGAACAACTTTGTAAAATCATCTTTAACAAACTTAATGAAATTATAGGTCCAAAATAATAACATGTTTTATTATTATTATATTGATCAACATGTTCTACATAAACTTCCAAGTCATGGAATTCCGACATAATTAAAAACCTTTTTGTGTCTGGCCGGCGGTGTGCCGACTCAACAGGTTAAATATTGTCACACCAAAACGTCAGCAGTCACACTCAAGACACTCAATGCAAGTTCACACCTGACATAACCGAAGCAACCTACTTACAACGCAAAGAAAGCAATACTCCGCTGGCATTATTGTTGTCCTCCACTTAGCTTATCCTCCTCCATCCTTGTCTACCAAACACACACGTCACATACACGAGCGAGACAGAAGTACGGTTAGGAGAAAAGTGGACAGGTTTCGATAATCGCCCAATAAATCGTGCGATGATCGAATTTTGTTTGATCAGGTTGACCACGTATCTTGAATTTATACAATTAAATTTGAACTCTATTTTGAAGCTAATAAGGTTCAAATTAAATGAGAGAATAAGAAGAAGTTATGAGCTTTAAGTTTCGTAATAATGTAAGGAATGTATTTATAATGATTTGTGATTTTGAAGTTGACATTATAAAGAAAAATATAAACTTGACAGACGTTTAGATGTAAACAGTTATGTTGCGTTAGAATGCTATTTGCGCGAATGGCGCCGTGGTTATTTCGCGTTTATGCTGCGTGTAGCGGGTTCAATCCGCATAATATAGTCACGCTTATCCTAACATAGCATTTTTAAACATAAACCGGTCTTTACAATGCCATGGCGTAGGTTTGATGCCCAGGTTAGCTAAAATAATATGTATAACAATTATAGCACGGTATCGGTATCTGTGCCCGGTTAACGATAATAGTCACCCGTTTTGTATGACACTAGCTTTTGCTCGTATGTATGTTTTTAAATAAAATATATAGCCTAGCCTAAAAATACTAGCTGATAATAAAGCTTTCTTAAGGTGAAAGAATTTTTATAATCGGTTGTGTAGTTTTTGAGTTAAACCCTTACAAACAAACAAACATACAAACAGAAAATCAAATCTTTCCTCTTCATAATATTAGTATAGACATAACACATAGCTATCAAAATGTAAGTGTTTTACAGCTCTGCTAATCTTTGTGAATAAACAGACAAACACATATTTTATTAATAAACCGCTATACTTCATATTTCGTTACACTGTCCAACCTGGGCAACAAATCTGGGCCCTTACGAATGGGAGTGGTTAGTGAAGGTATCTTATACACTAACAATTATAACACTGCGTCATAAAAATTATTATGACGTAGTGACAATAGGTGGTGAAAATAAAGAGCAGTAGGATCCTAACTTAACAACAAACTTAACAACAACTTAACTTAACAAGGAATTCCCTTCAAATGAACCAGCCAGACTGAAAAGATACCGCTACTCTACAAAAGATGGCAGTCTACGTTGCGCAATGATAATGAAAGCGATTGATGCGTTTAAAATGTGCTTTGAGATGTACGAGGGTAAATAATAATTTTGGCGGTTTTATTAACACCACCAATTTCCTAACTACGGGCTGCTATTGAGAATTTCTTCATAGAAAAATGCAATAACTTTTTTTTGGCTCGGGTTTTGAACCCGAGACCTCATGCATAATCGTATTTATAACCACAGCGCCACCGAGGCAGACTTCTTTCTAGTGTCAACACTTCCCAAAAACGTACTGACTTGCATCCTGTGATATTGAAGTCAAGTGTTTGCATTGAATTGTAAAGTAGAAATGATGTGTTTATTACTTACATTAATCTTTACATATAAACTTACCTTTATTGATACTACATTTTGGGTTTTGTTTGATTTTACTTGTATTTATTGCTAATTAAAATGGTCTAGCGTGAGAGAGCCTGGGTATCTGTAAGCCTAGCAAAGACTCCAAGTCTCTCACAAAGGTGTATGTACGTATTTATATCTTAATTATTCTAATGTTTGTATGTCATAATACATTTGTAAAAAAAACAGGTAAAAATATCGCTGTTATTGCCGGCCCGTATGGCAGCCACACCACATAAAAGAGAAAAGCCACGCGTTGCAAATCAAATCATTTATTTTTGCTAAATAAAAATATACATACAGCCTTGGCCAAAAGTATTAGGCACCCTATAAATTACTGCATATTTCAGGCTTAGAGAAAAATAAAACTAATTATAATGATTAAAGTACTTTATTTCCATTAGAATATTGTAAAAACATCAATATTTTGTTGGGCCACCCTTTGATTTTATGACAGCAGCAACTCTGTGGGGCATACTACGTACAAGTTTCGCACATTCCTCTGGAGTAATTGCATCCCATTCTTGCACTAACGCGTTTTTTAAAGCAGTTTTTGATGTTATCGAGTGGTCTTTTATTTTTCTCTTCAAAATACTCCACAAATGTTCAATAGGATTTAGATCCGGGGACTGGGCAGGCCAATCTAACAGATCAATACAATTTTCAGTAAACCAGCGCATCGTAGTAGTAGGTTACAAACGAGTCCAAAATTAATAATAATAATTAATAACAAAAGGAAGCGATATCAAAAATTTAATATTCTGTTCAAAAAAATAAATTATACAGCGTGTAACAGAAAGGTGTAATCATATTTTATGGCCGTAATGTATATCTGATAAATAACCTATTTGCCAGATCAAACTAATTCCCAGATCAAAAAAAGAACAATCTTAAAAAAAAAAAAAATGTGAAAATTTAATTAAATTTTTTACAGTTTATTTATTTTTTATTAAAACATCGAAACAAACGCATAACAGCACTGTCCAAATAAAGCCTGGTCATTTTCAGATTCACAGTGATCAGCCGTCAGTTGTTTTTGTTGTTTAAGTATCGACTAGAATATGATAAATCGATAAAAAGAAAATGCTGTATCCTAGTGAAAATAGTGTATATTTGTTTGTCACGGTTTTTCATTGTACACGAGCTATATTAGATGATGCTTAAATATGACGACACCTTTCTGTTACACGCTGTATACCCAGTACTGGGACTGGGTATACAGCGTGTAACAGAAAAGTGGCTATGCTATATATGGTATATATGGGACTGGCTTATTTTTTACTACATTAAGATACAATATATTTAGTGTTTTATGTCTGGTATTTGAATGTTTGTAAAGTTTCCTGCAACACAACAATGATTTAAAATTGTATTTCGTTTACGCGATTGTTATACATTGAAATTAAACTACTTTACACGGATTTTGTCGCGTTGTTTATTTTAAAACACGTTAATTACTACGTAATTTTGAACTCTAACACTACTAATAAACTTGACTAAAATTTAAGCTATTTAAATTAATTAAAACTACATTTATTTAAGTTTACACTTTGCTCCAATGTGCGACGTTTCAGTTGCTTACAGCAGCTATGTTCACGGGGAGACTAAGATGGTAGTTCTCTCAATGTTCTGAAGTGTCAATTTCTTAATGTTTCAAAGTACCCGAACATAATTTAATCTTTGGTGTTTCTATTTACGCAGAATGAGCTCAAAATATCATGAAGTCTAGCTGTGGTTTGCTTCTTCTTGGGTTTGACTATTTGTATTACTGGATCCCTAGCTGGTGGTACACTCCAACCATCTTCTCTATTGAAATCAGTGAATTTCATGAAGCATTCTTGGTAGGAATTAAAATAAAGAAAATTATATACGTAAGAAAAGTAAATTATATAGCCAGTTTGGGACTGGGTAACTATATAATTTATTTTTTACTACATTACATTAAACTGAGTGTGACATCGATAAAAAATTATAATTGGTAATAAAGGTACAATTTCGTCGCTTTGTTATTAAAAACTGCAACACAAAATACGTTGAGCGTTTAGAAGACATCTATTCTATTCTATTCGGCCTCGATGACGTAGTGGTTAGTATAACCGACTGCCACGCCTGAGGACGCGGGTTCGATCCCGCACAAGTCAAACATTTGTGTGTATGAACATGGATGTTTGTCTTAGGCTGGGTGTTTTTATGTATAATATGTAAGTATTTACAAAAAAAATTATATATATATGTTTATGCATTGTCTAGTACCCATAGTACAAGCTCTGCTTAGTTTGGGCTAGATGGTGTTGTGTGTATGTGATAGAATATTATTATTATTATTTATTATGACTCGTTCGGAATCTGGACTAGCCTTCCTTCAATTAGACCTAAACTATAGCTTGCCGAAATATGGGTTTAATACACCTCTGTATATTCTACGGGGATAAAGGCGATTAGGTTTATGTGTGTATGTATTTATACTAACATTATAAAGCGAAAAAAATATTCAATATGTAATAAATAATTCAAAAATATTTTACAACAAACAAATTCTTTCACAGTTTGTAGGCTACTTATTCAGAAGTAACAAAGGCTATATAACATCACGCTACGAGCCACACGAGCGGAGCAGTGATCATAAATCTGGGAGACAGTCAGTGCAGTACAAATAAGTCTGAATGACCTTATTGTCCATATTATTTTCAATACTTATTAAGTCCCTCACGACACATACATTACATCTTATTATTTAAAACATACTCTGTCATTTTCCGCTTATTAAACTCATATACTTAATATGTGACATTGCTACATGCTAACAAACACCTAAATAAGTAGTTATGATACAAAAATGGCGGCTCATCTAAGCATAGAGCTCATTCTAATATACAATAACACACATTTAAAATCAATTAAGCGTTATTTTTAAGACTAGTATTTGCTCGCGGCTTCGCTCGCTTATAAATAGGTTAGGTTATGTTAGTAATACTACCTTTTTTAGAGTTCGAAATATCTAAATGTCCGTCCGTCCGTCCGTCTGTCTGTTATACAACTTTCAACTTAAGAACCTTAAGAGCAAGAGACTTACGGTCAACGCCATTCGACTCAGCATAGTCGATAAACCCCCGAAATGACTATGATCTTTGACCTCTGACCTCAAGGTCACGTGGTATCACGTGACCTTTGCATATTACTTGAACCATTTTTTCGAACTCTAAGATTTACGGCAATTCATTGCCGATTCTCACTTGTTTAATAGTATATAGCCTATGTTACTCGGTGATAATATAGCTTTCTAATAGTGAAAAAATTAGTTAAATAGTTTTTGAGTTAAATCCTTACAAACAAACAAACAGAAAATCTAATCTTTCCTCTTTATAATATTAGAATAGACATACAGACTTAATAGTGATGCGATTCGATTCAAAAGTTACTCGAGTGACTCGAGGTACTTAGGTAAAACGTATTCGAGTTATAAAAATATCGACGCGAATTCACCCGGAAGCCACTGAAGTCACTCATACTGACCAACTCGCGCAATCGCTGGCGAGACAAACATAAACAAACAGCGGGTCTACCGTGAAAATGTTTTTACGCAATGACGTGCCGAAACGAATTACGAACGAAATAATAAGCATATACCTACCATGAAAACACTTCGGATTTTTTAGGACGTACAAATGTCATACGACGATATTCGTGACGAATGTCGGCACGAATGATGTTTCATGATAAGAATAAGCACGAACGAACGTACGCAATTGCGTATAACGCGTTTCACGGTAGACCCCCAGGTTTACGCGTGCGTTGAGGCGGATGGCGTAGTGGTTTAATTGGTCGCCGCACCCCTACCATTGCGCCGAATGTTGTAGGTTCGAATCCCACACGGAACAAAGCTTTGTGTGATCCACAAATGGTTGTTCCAAGTCTGGATGTACTTTGTGCCCGTTGCTTGAATATTTGTAAAGTCCCTCGTTACACAGGATATATAGGTACCTGTATACTGCGGGAGTTGTCTTATTAAAATAAAAAAAGAACGACTGTTTTTTGTGTTATCTGTGTGTCATATCATTCATATCTAAAGTTTGACATGAGAGATGAAGATAGTGACTTGAAAATACCGAGTGTCCGAATGATATAAGAACTACTCGAGTGACTCGGCACTCGAGTGATATTTGAGTGGAACCGTAAAATGGATCGAGTAACTCGAGTGGCAAAATTTGATTTGAGTCGCATCACTACGACTTACTCTTATTTGTGCCGCATGGGTAGGATGGTGTATTACATCTATTGTATTTTATTTCAGGTCCCACGGAAATAAAACAAGGAAGCAGTACTTTAATACTAACCACAATTTATTATTGACACCATAGCTACTTACTTAACTCTACTATTCAAAAATTGACGGTTTTGTTAATGGGCTAAGATAGCTGTTCTTTTTTACAGTTTATTTAATTCCTGTCAATGTCAAGAATTTAAACCCATTTATATAATCACTAGATTTCGCCCGCAGCTTCGATTGCATCAATGTAGGTTATTTGTAAGTTATGTCAATTTTCTAACCCTCGGCATCAGTATTTTTTTCTAGATGATAATCTCTAGAAGATTTTCTAGGTGATAGTGATAGTGTGTGTCCTTTTCGGTACCCCTGACAACGTGCATAAGAAATTTCACGATCATTCGTCGAGTAGTTAAGGTGTGAAAGCGTAACAAACATACAAACAAATAAAGAAATTCACATTCGTATTTATAATATTAGTTAGGATACGTTACTATACTGACACGGTTTAGTTTTATTAAGCTCCGCCTACTCTGTTGAGAATTTTTGGTTGTTTTTTATATTTTATATTAGGTATTTTTTTATGGTTACAATATTTTCATGTTTTATTTACCTAAGTGTACTGGTGTAAAGTAATTTAAAAAGTTAATTTTGTTTTTTGAGTGGTACGGCCACGCTGGCTACAGCATGAAAGGGCCGGCTCGATCGGGGAAGTATCACCCTCTCACAGAAGATCGACGTAAAATACCAGTATCTGTTGTTTCGTTCTGTGAATCACCCTTCCGTTCCCAAACCCCATCCTGCTCCATTCCCCTTTTCCTTCCGGTAGGCAGCGACTTTGTGTTCTTTGACATTGCTTCTGTAATGCTAAGAAAACACAGCCATGTGTATAAGCCACGGTTCTCGCTTACTATCAGGTGGGCCGCTGGCTCGTCTGTCAGCGATGAACGCAAAAACAAAAATTAAAAAATACTACTCTTGCCTTTTTAATAATGCCTGTCTCGCCGAGTATATTATCAACATTCAAACAACGGACACAAAGAACACCCAGACTCGAGACAACTGTTTATGGATTACACAATTTTTTCGATTCCATATCACATAGTGCAGTGACAATAGCTAGGCGCCAACCTAACTTAAAGTCCGAAACACATTGCCAGATACAGAGACACCAGACAAAGACAAGCTCAATAACATTTCGCCTAAAGCGGGCATCAAACTCGGGCCCACACCACCGTGTTTTCGTTGACTTTTAAGACTGCGCCGAGCGTAAGACATATAATGACAGAGCTCGTAGGGCACATATTCAAATCGGTAAAATTGTATGGAGGATTTGAAGTGCTGTTTTGATAAATATGTATCTTTATTGTCAACCAATATCTTAAATATTTGGAACGGACAAATTGTAATATAACTATTTATGTTTCGTTTAAGCTATACAATAGGACTACTACTACTACTGTTATAATGTACTACTGTTATAATCTAAAAATCACGTAACACGAGCTTACGTTTTTGCATTTTTTGTGCAAAGTAATTTTGTAGGCAAAAATATTAATTATTTTAATTGTTTTACACGGAGTAATTGTAAACACATTCATTGTTATCGTAAATGTATATTTTATATTTGTATTAAACAAAAAGTGTTGATTTTATTCACTTGACTGACAAGACTGACATTTCGCTCGGCGCAGTCTTAAAGTCCCAAACACATTGCCAGATACAGAGACACCAGACAAAGACAACCTCAATAACATTTCGCCTAAAGCGGGCATAAAACTCGGGCCCACACGACCGTATTTTCGTTGACTTTTAAGGCATTACGTCAATGAGGCAGTTACCTTATAACAAAATAACATTTTATTATTATTTAGTGCTCTATTATTTATAATTTATGTGACATTAAGTTACGTTAAGGAGAAAGTTCCCTTTTGTGCTACCCACAGCCACGTGCGGCATGTGTGCGGAAGGAGTTTTGTGCTGTTTGTATTCACATTATCAAAGTTTACAATGTTGCTAGGTGAGCAAGCCATTGCGAATATGATTTAGGGCGTTTATATTATGACTGTAAGTTCCTTGATGAAATATTTGGCTGGTATATGCCTCGTCTCATAGTATAAGTGAATTGCGTGTGCGACCGTGTGCTTTTGTGTTTGATGCCCGTGTTGAGTTAACCTTGTCTTTGTATTGGATATGCTCCTTTTGCATACTCACTCGTAATGTACCTATTATTTTAAAAGATAAACAAATCGGTGTCCTGTGGCACCTGATTCTGTCGCGCAAAGGCGCTCATGATTAAAAACGCCGATTAGGTATTATCTAGTCGAACAAATATAAAAACAACTTGTGAGATTACATTTTCTTTATTGATAATTTTAAAAAAAGCCATACATAATAATTCTGCCAACCCGCACTGGGCCAGCGTAGTGGACTATGGCCTAACCCTTCTCACAGTGAGAAGAGGCCCGTGCCCAGCAGTGGGACAGTTTAATACAGGACTGATATTATTATTACCTATTATTATTATTATTATAATAATCTGTATAACTCCCGTACTAAGAATAATTGATGTATCCCGGGGAGCTTTTCAATCAACGGACACAAAGAGCCAGACACGGAACAACTATCCGTCCCGTATCATGTAACCCACAACACGCGGCGCGGCGCGGGCGGCAGTGGGGAAGCGAGCAGTTTCGTAATTTTTTCACAAAAGTTTCTTTCGTCGCTAGATGAGACGAGAAGGCTATGTCAGGCTCTCCTGAGTTTGGACCATGTTAATTTAACCTAACTGAAAGAAAAATCCAAGAACACTAATGTTCGTTTTCACCAACAGACCCCTAAGCTAAACCGAAGTAAGTGTCTTTTAAGCTAGGGACATCCCTTAATCGAATACTTACCTAAATTCAATTTCACCATGCTAGGTATCACCTACGAAGGAATTCCCTAAGTGACAGTTAACTTTTTCTAAAGTCACGCTTCTGACATCGATGTTTTATCGATAAGATGGACATTTCTATATTTCTTTTCAAATGAATGGTATTAACAGTAGTATTATTAATATATTGAAAAACAATATTTTTTACATATTTTGAACTCTATTCAGTATAATTTAAAAATAAAAATATTTTGGTGCATGCGTATAGGCTGTAAGACCCGTGTTCCTTTGCTTTTTTTGTCAAATGAACGAGAAACCTTATGTCATTTCTTAACATACGTCGACGTGTGATTATTTGAAACTCCGATTCGTGTTAATTAAAGCTTACATCTTTTGTTATCTTTGAATTCTAAAAGATGCTCAATTTTTCTAATAAATATAGAACACTGTTTAGATAACCTATATCTTATGGAAAAGTCGACATCGTCGTATTTATCGAAGTGGTTGACTCTTTCACGGTCAATGCGTGGTCTTTTTACAATTTGCTGAATGTTCTCTAGAGTTTCAGTATCTTCTAGACTCCCTATTAGGTGCCCTAAATCATTTTCCATGATAGAAAACACTCGTATGTCGTGTATGAATAAACAATATTCTGTTACCTAAGCATAAGAGTAGTTTAAGGAGCTAACAATCGGGCCCTTAAATATAAGAGCTGCTTTAGAGACTCAAGTGACACCTAAACGTTGATGAAAACGAATTTTTTGTTAGGGGTTCTCTAAAAGCTGCTAAGGGATACTTATCTGTTGGTGAAAACGGGCATAAGTGTTGTTATGTTTTCGTGTTACATAGTTATAATAATATTATAATAATTTTGTACTACATACACACAACACCATCTAACCCAAACTAAGCACAGCTTGTACTAGGAGTACTAGACAATGGATAAACATACATATATATACTTCTTTTTGTAAATACATTCCTATTATACATAGAAATAACCAGACCAAGACAAACAACCATGTTCATGCACACAAATGTTTGACTTGTGCGGGAATCGAACCCGCGACCTCAGGCGTGGCAGTCGGTTACACCAAACACTACGCCATCGTGGACTTTTAGTTGAGAGTCCCGGTATTAGCAATCCTTTGTTCTTTAATTTTTAAAAGACACGAAGACATTAGGAGTAATTTCTGTGTCGCGGGGACTTTACAAACATTGAATGGACATAAAAAACACCTGGGTATTTATTGTATCAGTTGACAGTCTGGACTCGGAACAACCATTTGTGTATAACACGAATATTTTTCCCATGTGAGATTCAAACTCACACAATTCGGCACAGCGGCAGAGGCGAGGCGACCACATAATTATGTATGTAGATCACTCGCATCCATCCAGTTAACTTCCACGACACGGGTAATACGAGTATGAGCATGTTGAGGAACCTGCGCGGGTTGATGCATCGTGTAAACGCCTGACGCGAGCCTTGCACGCAAGTAAGTTGTATTGACTCGAGGGATGTTGCGAATATTCGCATCCGCATCCGCAATTGCGGAGCTTCCGCATCGATTTGGACATCTGCATCCGCATCCGCAAAAGTCAACGCAGATGTTAATGCGGGTTCAGATATAGCGTAGGTTACGATAACAAAGAAATCAGTTGCTCAGTTGTACGTGTTTAATTATTTACCTTTGCAAAACAGGCTTGAACTTACAAAGGCGGTGATATTAGATACGTTTTATTGAATAATATTATTGCGGAGATTCCGCATTAATTTGGAAATCCGTAACCGCATCCGCGGATGTGAGTCTTCAAATATCCGTATCCCCATCTGTTAAAAAATCTGCATCCGCAACATCCCTGATGACTCACATGTACCTAGTCTGCGCGATTAGTTTTCGCATATTACGTTAGACCCAACCATAGCTGGCTAAATATAAATGCATCCTTGCTCCATTCAAAGAAATACCTGCACAATTCTATTATGACTGCACGGATGGCGTAGTGGTTGAAGTGATCGTTTCGCCACTGCCACTGCGCCGAACGTTGTGGGTTCGAGTCCCGCACGAGACAAAACTTTGTGTGATCCACAAATGGTTGTTCCGAGTCTACGTGTTCTTTGAACGTTTGTAAAGTCCCCTACGTCACAGGAATCATTCCTAGCGGCGGAGTTATCTTATTAAAAAACAAACAAACAATGATAATTTTCGTTTTCCAACTCGCCGTTGTTATTATTAATCAAATAAAAAACACAAATCAAGTCATGACGTATTTTAATGATATTCCTTGGTCATAATTGGACCAAGTAATATACACTAATTTCAGTTTATTATAAGAAATAACCATGACAATACACACTTAAAATAGTTTTATGTAATTAATTTACATAATTTTATGATCAATGACCATTGTTACATTGTTTGAGCGTCTTGTTTTTGAACATTTATTATAATAAACCAATGAAGTACGGGAAACCCCGTATAAATAGGTATTTAGACTTGATTTAACTTAATTATAAAAAACTTCTGCGTCGTCACACAAAAGTTTCTAGATCTTCCGACACCTAGACTCGGAACAATTTGATGTTAAAATGTTAATTACTGAATAGTTAAAAAACATGTTATGTTTTAAAATTTTAGAGTAAAATTATTATTTTGTAAATACAGCGGATTTTCGTTAAGTGAACGCCAAGCCTCCTCCCTACCTATAGGAATATAGTGGCCAGGGATTCCAACATATACCTTATGGACGCGGCAACAGTTCAATGGTTCAGGCATCAGATTCGCAAACAAAGAGGTCGTAGGTTTAAACCCCGCGTATACATCACAAAAATTTAAAATGTTAGTCTAATCTAGTAATAATTATATTCTTTATATATGTTAAGGTTGATTATCCTACACAACCCTGTGTTTAATGCTGCGTTCATCTCGTATTAAGTCGTATAAAATAAATTATGTATTAGTTTACTAAAGCAAATCCATTCAAATTCTTATAAAAGGGGTATATAAATGTAATATACCTAATATAAATAGGACTTACAGAATATTATTTTAAAATAAGTTAATAATTAGTTATATAATAATAGTGGGGAGACCAACAGACTGCAATGCTGAGGGTCTCGGGTTCGAACCCACGTCGCGCACCTCTGACTTTCGGAAGTTATATGACTTTTCGAAATTATGTGCGTATTGATTGACAATTATCGCCTGCTCCGTGCCTCGGAGAGCACGTTAAGCCGTCGGTCCCGGCTGCCATGAACATCTATGGCAGTCGTTATTGGGAGAGTGTCGACACAAAAGATCCCACTGGGTCGAAGTGTCGCCGGTCTACACTGACTGGCCCCACGTAAGATACATACATAATAATAATGATTACGGTCCATTTAAAATAAATACAGAACACTGCTATTTTTTTTTTCTTATATGAAATTTCAATATAAAATGAGAGAGACAAGAATGTAGGTTTATAACTTTTAATTACGCTAATAAGCGCTGATTACTTCATTGAAAAATAAAACTGATACTGTTACGTGGGACTTGACAAGATATAATCTAAAACGATTACTTTATAATAATTATAAAAAGTAGGACATTTAATGTACCTGAGAAAAGTCGTATTCTAACATAATTATAAAATGTAGAACATATTAAGCACCTTAGAAACATATTCTAACAAAAAAGTTACCAAACGGACGAGTTGTTACTTCAAAACATTGTGAAAGTGCGCCATGAGTCACAGGATCAATCCGACTCATCATAATCAGTATTCAGAAGGCCATGTTTGTTCTATTTAACGTCAAACGTCGCCGGTGATTTCTTCTGCTAATAAAAGTTTAGTTTAAACGACATAAAGTGATTTCCCTTTTTATTCAGATCGCCCATGTTAATACGCGCTTAGAATTTTAAAACTTATCTTTGTAATACCCTTGTTTATGTTTGTTTCCATGTTCGGTAAGATACGATTTGTTTAGAGTAAATAACTTTGTGTATTATATTTTCATTTAAAGTAATTAATGCTAAGAATTCTGATAATAACTTAAATTTTCCTCTTAGTAGGTACCTACCTAAGTATCATATCAGATGTGTTTGTGTATGGACAGTCACATTTAGCAACAGGTTTTCCCTTAAAATGACCGAATGAATATGATATAGAATTCTTATACATCCTTTCCTCACTATATTTTCATCTCGATCGGCATTGTAATTATAACTGGCTTTTTATTACGCCCTTTTTTTCGAAATGTTTGAGATACGTAGGTACTGTGTAATAGAACTCCGTCCGTCCTCTTCGTGGTAATATAGCTGTCTCTTGCGTAGGCCGTGGCTGCATCTAAAAGAACAAATAGGAGTACCACGTCATAAATCTGGAAAAGTCTGATTAAGGCAGGACATACATATCGCACTCTTAATAAAACAGAGACTTATCTCAGTATTTTGGATTAAACAAATTTGAACTCTATTGCAATGATTCAACACAAATATAATATTAGAATTTAACATATACAATTAGAGTTCAAATTGCTTTACATTCAAATTTCGAGTTAAGTCTCTGTTTTATTAAGAGTGCTAATTATGTCCTACAAAGATCGATCGAAGTTGTGTTTTGTTCCTGCGATTAGGAGTTTCCCGAACCATTAAATGTAGTGGTTTTTTGCCAGTAGGTACTGTGGTCTATGTCGTAGGTAATGTTTACGTCCTACACTATCAACGCAGTGACACCTTTTTCGAGGGTCAGCAAAAATAGAGTAAGATCCCTGATGATGCAAGTGTCCACAAGGCACTGTAACCATTTATGGACGAATTTTAGGTAGGTCTTTGCAACTTTGGTTGTATGAAAAGAAAGAATAATACGCAGCACTTACTTACTTGCCTCCTGTCTTTGTATTAAATACTTGAATATAAAACGTTATATATTCGAACTTATCAGGGTGTTCACATAAAATTAGAATCAAAGCACAATATACAATATGAAATCGGCCGTTGAACGTTTATGGAACTTATTCTAAAGTGCCTTAAAAACTGGCTGAACTGAAAGTGGCTTCTAACGGAGTGATATTTTACGGATTGCCTTGCTCTTTTCAGCGCCTATCATCATAGGAAGGAAATTGTCTGCGGTAAAGATACTGCCCTGTCATGTCCGCTGGGATCCCAACCACGCAGGCCGCAGCGATAGCCTAGTAGGAAATCGTTGGACTACCACGCAGAGATCTCGAGCTCGATCTTATGGTACGTACCTCTGACTTTATGAAGTTGTGTGCGTATTAACAAGTTTATTGTCGCTTGCTTTAATGGTGAAGGAAAACATCGTGAGAAAACCTACTTGTTTGAGAGTTCTCCATAATGTTCTCGAAGATATGTGAAGTCTGCCAACTCGGACTGGGTCAGCGTGGTGGATGGCATAACCCACGTCAGTAATAGTACATCGCAACGGCTATGAGCTGACAACTTCTAAATATCTTGAGCTCGCTCCATGGGTATAAGGCCTGCCAGACATCAGCCCAAATCCAACAAAGCCTTTATCATACTAACCTATTGTTTGCGTCCTAATTCTCCAAAAGCACAGTACCTGTACCAACCCACAGTATAATGTGCACGCACACCTCACACACAATATGAAATGAGATCCGATTGCGCAAGCGCCGCGTGGGAACCGCGCACGTTCCTAGTCTCTTCTGTATGCAAAAACTCTGCAAGGAACATGCTTCCGTATTGTCTCCTACACTATTACCTTAGATGTTGTAATTTTTGTCTGGCCTTGCGTGGGAATTAAGGCGCGGGCAGTTTCCAGCATCAGTCTGTCAATTTCGACACACTGGGTCAGTTAACATAGGTAAGCATTTAAAAACCATTAAACCTAATCTTTCAGTGAAATGCGTATAGATTTAGATAGCTTGTCAATAATACATTTTAGTATACAAATGTAGGTACAGCAGATAGATACATGTTTAAATAATTATTCTTACTTCGTTATTCGTAGGTATATTTTACGCCCTAATGTTGCGTGTTACGTGTACATATGTAGTTAACGGAGGCAAAACAGCTTTTAATATTTATTTATTAAAACTTTTAATCCGACTAGGTCATGCCAATCCATTGTAATATGTAACAAAATAAATAAAGACAATATTGTTAGAACAGTGAATAAATTGTGCATTATACAAAATTGTACACTGTATCTCTTCCACGAATCATTAGTGTGAATATTTGTAAAATGTAATTATACTTGCGCGACCATTTAAAATTGTGAATGAAGGACAATTGGTTTCATTGGACATCCGCTTTCCTCGACTGAAGGCACGACACATCCTGTGTCGACAATGGACAATGATACGACATCCAGTATAATGGCTCCAACACATTGTTTAGTCAGTATACTTTGACCCATGACGGATTACATTTTTACCGTGTGACGCAGGAATAGGACTTCCCAAATTCGTGACCAGTTAAAAAAAAGGCAAAGCATATAGAGTAATCGCTTAAACTTATAATTTAAACCGTGTATCAGTAACCTAAAAAAATATTTGCTGTGTTGCCTACGCTAGTGGCGAAGATCATATTTGTCCTTTGCTGACAGCACAACGCTCCCTCATGAAGCTAAGAATGCTTACCTACTCGCCAAAGTGACACATAACAAGATAGTATTTCTAGTTGTGTGCGTTGCCCCAGCGGAAAAGTATGAATTTCATAATTTGAGTTTAATAGATTTTCAGTGTGTGACATCGTGTAATTGTGTATGGTACGTAAAAGTTTGTGTATCCAACCATTGGGGGAGTTATTCATCAAAAACCGTTACCGCTGCAACAACGTTGTCCCAGCAACTAAACTAAAATTACTAAATATTATAATGGTATTTTAAGAACGTTACATGTGTATGCACTGCGCGGCCGCTTTTTTGTATCCATCCGAACACTGTCTGGTTATGTAAGAATTGCGGTGGTTATCAGTTTTTTTACTGTATTTCGTTAATTATTGAGTATAATGAGATGAAATTTTACATGTGAATAGTTGAATGAATACACGAATTATTGGAATACGTTTTACCTTTTATGCATTTCTTTTAGAATCTCGTACAATTAGACTTTTTATAAAACAGTGGTCTAGTCATGGTAAATTATCCCATAGCTCATCAATTGCTAAGAGTACATCAATGATATTTGGCAAGACGTTGCAGATTCTTACAAGGTAAACGTTATAAGCTAGACCCTAAAGTGCATATTTTAAGTACTAGGACCTAATAACCTTATTGTACATTTACATGTATATCTTCTGAACGATGTTTTTCTTTCAAAATCTGTTTTCACAAACATTATAAACTAATTCAAAACTACGTATGTACAAATCCACAGCTCTCTATGAAAGCATTTTATATGAAATCTAGCAAATAGCCAAACGTTGTCGCAGCGGAAACTTGAATATCTGCGCACACAAATTGTATTTAGAGATACACAATTAGCTCGCGTCATACACAAATTTTTGAATCTATTTTTCTCTCCTACGTCCATGGGATAAAAAATGTTCCACTGGGACAACATTGTTGCAGCGGAAACGGTTTTTGATGAATAACTCCCCAATGATTGGTTACACAAATTTTTACTTACCATACACAATTACACGACGTCATACACTGAAAATCTGTTAAAACTCAAATTATGAAATTCAACCTTTTTCCGCTGGGGCAACGCACACTATCTAGTTGGCCTGCTGTGCTGTTTGGGCGTAACTTTTACCGCGTCAAATCAGAATATTAGTATCTTCTCGAATAACCAGCTAACTATAAACTCAGTAACGAAAATTAGTGACAATTTCTAAGTACACTATAGTTAATTAAGCGTGTTTACCGCACGCAGGCCCCCAATTATTGTACCATGTGAGTATGTGATCGACGTGAGCAGTAACAATGCACTTATGCCAATGTTTGAAAAGTATCGGTAACTTTATTTTGCCCGCGGCTTCGCTCGGGTAAATGTAGGTTAGATAAATACTGGTAGATACTATTTAGTTTGAAAAAACTTTTATACAACAACTGTCCGTCCGTCTGTCTGTTATACAACTTTCAACTCAAGAACCGTAAGAGCTAGAGACTCGCGGTCAACGGCATTCGACTCAGCATAGTCGATATACCCCCGAAATGACTATGACCTTTGACCTGTCACGTGGTATCACGTGACCTTTGCATATTACTTGAACCATTTTTTCGAACTTTAAGATTTACGGCAATTCATTGCCGATTCTCACTTGTTTTTAGATGAAAGGTATCCTTATCTGTACACTGACAAAATTTCGTAATGATCGGTTGAGTAGTTAAGGCATAAGAGGAGAAGAAATGGGCTGGTTAATATGTTGTGCGATATCAGAAATACGTAACACGTAGGACGTGCAGGTACATCTATTTTTACTGCATTTCCCTCCAGTTGTATGCAAACGACTATGAATATGCGATTGAATCAGTTTTCGTATACGTATCTCTGTAATTTGTAAAACGAGGAAGGAAATAAGTACAGCGACGCCTTTAGGATTCCATTTATTTTACCTTCACATATCCAATAAATAATTTATATCATAAAACACATCTAAGTCTACAATACAGACACTATAATTAGTCGTTAGGTACACATTATTGTATGTTATAAACACCTTCTTACTTAATTAATTTTAATATTGCTATTGCAACACCAATAAAAAAAATAGCGGTTTGATAGATACCACCTATAGCCAATATGGTATAGGTAAGTCAACTTCTCTTCAATTGGGTACGTTACTTACAAATAATTCCTTCAAAAATGGGATTAAAAGAAAATAAATATAACATTCTGGAGAAAATGAACCTTCACATAGCAACGCTCTCGAACCCAACGAACAAGGATTGTTTAAATCATTGCCAAGTTATTCTGAATACGTGACGTGTATGTGAGAAATTGTTTCTAAACATATTACATACTTACACACGGCTACAATAAACCTTCTGTTATATTACTAAATTGTAAATAAGCATACCTTAGTTGTGAACTTTATAAACACACGCGTCCGACCTTTCGAAAAAGGAGTCTTGTGTTGCCAGCGCAAAGAGCACAGATCACAGTACGCCCTGCAGGCAATACAGGACTTTTCGAGCGTAGCAACACTGGTCATCGCGGTCACTTACATTAAGTTTAAAAGTTCTAAAATAATTAAGTGGATCTTTTCATAAGAATCGTTGGTGTTGAAAAGCATAGCATGCTGGTTCATGTTCTCAGAGATTGCAGTTCGGCAATTCTTTACGCAAGTATTTTTCGGGCTTGATAGGGAAGCTAATTCAATATACTAAAAGTTTATTCACTTCTTTCCAGTGTGTTCGTTTCGCTGTATATCTAAAGTAAGATGGTGCTTATAGCACGTTAAAAATTAATTTACAATTGAATCAAGATCTTTTTTGTGACGAATTGAACAGTTCTAATGGCGCAGTGCAGGTAATCATTTGGTAGGTATTTCAGAGCTAACGATATAACTATTAAACAGTTTGCTGCTTTCACAATCACTTCGATACCATTTTAGGAGATGTCAACTGAAATATTGTATAACAGTGTTCTTTTAGCTTGATGACGAGCGTTATGGCGTATCAACCTATTTATGTTGGTCAATATACAAGATTAGTCAAACTAGAGGTACTAAGTTAAAAGGAAATACTTTTATACTTAACCATAAACACAGTTTTACAACTATTTCAAAAACATAAAAATCTTTTCAAATATAAATGGTCAATATATTCTGTATCAATAGGTTGGTAAAAAAACGCGTGGTTGGACTGATGGTGACCCTTCATTGACGCTTGTAATACCTTATGTTTATTTTAACTACCTTCCAGCTTAGCATCTTTCTCACTGACTAACCTTGACTTCTTAATAACCCTTGCAGACTCTCTGTAGCATTAGGCTGGTTACATAATAGCATTGAGCTGAATTCAAGCAAGAAAATAAAATGAAAAGGTGAAAGATACTCGTGTATAATTGGTTATATAGTTAGCTCTTTATATTATCACATACGCTAAACATTTAGCACGATGCATTATACATAGCTATCTTAATTATAACATCAATACTTTTAATACTATTACAATATAGCAACGTGTTTCTATGCGGTGTGGGTATAATTTACAATCACAATGGTTTTTAATATAATTATATTATATGAGTATTGAAAAAGGTAAGAAAAATATATAATAATACATAATAAAATGTCATAATATAATTTTCGAAGTCTGCATAACTCTGCATGTTGAATTAATTAACTTCAAATATAGAAGGAAGCATTTTAAATACATTTTACCCACACACAAATAACATAATAATATTTAAATACTCCGGGAATAGTTAACGGCAAATAAATTACATACTAAATACATAAACTATCATAAAACAAACAGCATAGTTTGTCCTATGGCAAATAAACGTAATAACAATAGTTAACAACATATACATCGATTTTATTGGTCCTTCTAACATACACGAACATTTTGGTAAGTAGTCATTTACGTATAAATGTATAGTAAACACAGGACTCTGAAACAAACTGTGTTTATATATTTATATTATATCTATGTATTCTTGGGGCGGTATGTCGTACTCACTTAGTTATTTAAATTACGAATATTTAAATTTAAGGACACAACAAAATATAAACAAATGATTTGACGTATGATACAATATTTGTTATAATTTGGTAGACATTTGGAGACAAATATAATTTCTTAAGGTTATTTTTATACACGAGCAAGAAGCACTATTACTTAAACACTTTTCCAATGATGAGAAAATGTCTACATAAACTAAACTGTTACTATCAATTATAATTAATTACCAATTAACGAATTAATTTAGCTTTATAAGTTTTCAAATAACATTTATGAATATTAATTTAATGAATAAGTGACATTGCTGAGTTATGTTGAACTCATTGATAAGAACGACAGAGTATCGATGTCAAAAAGAATAAAGAATTAAAAACTAACCTAACAAATGCTAAAACAACACTAAAAGCTAGCGAACGAGCATCAAACTAAAACATAAAGCAATAAATCAACATGAGAATACCAACGTAACGTAAAATCACAATAAAAACATTACTAAACTTGAACAAGTCCCATAACTGTAACGCTGATAATTTTTTATTATAATTATATGAAAAATATTATTTGTCATATTGTTAATTATAAAGAAATATATGAAAACATAATCGTTTTAGAAAACAAGTAGATACCAAATATTTTCTATAATAATCTGTAGCTTTGCAGACTGTGAGCTACATCGCTGAGTTAGCGCGCGATAACTAATATTGCAGAGTTTTTATATCATAACTTACTCATCGTACTTTCTCTACGTGACCTTCTCCCGTTACGCCCATTGGTAAAATATTTACCACATTTACTATCCTCCTTTTTAATTACGAAATTTAAATTAATTATTTTAGACGATAAATATTTTTACAGTGGTGCCGAAGGCCTGATACACGCGATAGTAAATATACTGTCATTAATTTATAAAAATCGATATACGACCAAATAAAAGTAAAGTGTGGCGTGTAAAGGGCCTATTGAATTATATATTTCACAATTCGTTTTCTTACCAAAAGTAAACTCTCAAAAAGTCTTTAGCACATGGAACAGTCGTTCGTTATTCAGTCTAAAGCATAAATACAAATGCAATATTCCCTGTCTAATCCAAAAATAAACTATAACAGTATCTACCGCTAAACTTGGCTAGATATGCCTACGAATTATAATATGGAAGTTATAGGTGGGTATACTATTCTATATTAAGCTATAGATCCCTAAGGACTTGTCTTAGGGATGTCTCCGTTCAACAGTGATCGTCATGTGAACATGTGTAGTAGATTGTAGGCATATTATTTCCAAGGAAGAAAAATTAACGAAGTATAGTCAATTGGTATAGTCCACTAATCTTGTTCGAAGGTGGATAATTTCAAAGCGAGCTATATACTCGAATAATCGATTATAGGTGTTAATATTTTTATATTTACCTTCTACACCTAGATGTTCCTTCACATAACTGAATGCTGAAAATAGTATAATTGGTTCATAGTTAGAATGTGATAGAAATTAATATAATGTGAACACATTCCAAACATTAGCATTTAGTTTAGGAAGGAAATGTTAAAATAAATGGTACTCAAACATTGCCAAGTTTAGCCATATCTACATTATATCTCTAAAAAAAAGAGCCCTACTGTTATCTAAGCGCCAAGGACCGCAGAGGTCAAACTAAAGCAAAATATTTGTATAATACAAAAAACATGAAACATTAAATTTGCTATAATGTTACTACAATAAATTATACACAAACTATAGATTCAATACAAAATGTATGAGGCATCCAATACACGATAAAATTCGAGGAAGAAATATATAATACAAATACTTATAGTAATTTTACCGTAACCCAATTCGAGTGGTTTAGGACATAAAGTATATTTTTTATATTTTAGTTTTAATAATAATACGAAGGTAACTATGTCCTTATTTATGAGAACCACATATGTAATTATAATAATATAATTATACTTTTAAAAGACATATTTTTCTTTTTAGCATATTTAAATTTTCAATACTGCGTGACTCAAATATAGTCGATAAATACTATGTAATCGACTAATCGACAACGATACAAAGTGTAATCTTGATTATATCAATTTCGCATAAAAATACCAATGGAAATTAATAATATAGTTAGGTCTTTCTTCGGAGAAACGTTGGTTATTTTGAATCACGCGGTATTAAAAATTTTACAATTATTAGTCGATTAGTGTCCCCACAAAAAATCGCGCGACTTTATGTCGTTTCGTGTGTAGGGTATTTTTTATTGATTTACTATTGTAGCCTATTTTAATACTAAGTTTTAAATTTAATATTATTTAGCTCCCAATGAGTACTGTAGTAATGTATGCAAGAGATAAATTATTAATTATCACTAAATTACCATAACACATGGATTGCGTTTATTATTTACTTTGATATTCTTTGGTAGTTTGTTTAGTGTTATTTTTGGAGAGAAATAAAAATATCACATGTTATAAGGTACTTGAGTGTGTTATTAGACGATACACTTTACAATAGAAATCATTTTAGACCTTGTTTTGGACTACGTAGAGCTCAAATTTTATTTGAAGCAAAAATATAAAGCCAAGCTTATTCAGTCAATATATATATGGCGTGGATTATGTTTTGCAAGAAATATAACAATTCTTTAAATATACTTATTTCCTCGTTTTTTTTGTAGCCACGTTGGCTGAAACACGTTCGGCTCGCCGGATGATACTGGACGTTGCAACACCAGAGCTATAATTTGACATGATCGAATATTTAAATGGGTTCCTGTCAATGTACAAAGATTATTGGTACCCTGTTCGGACTACAGCGCCTCTAAGAGAAGCCTGAGGACCCTACTAACAGCAGCGAGCGAGTTTTACAAAAAACATACTATTGCATATTGACATAATATAACAATTATTTGTGATCTATGTGTACCTCGGAAGCATTTATATGTATATCTATATTTAACCCTGTACCTCTCGCTATAATCGTCAAGGGGTTTTACCATATAATATGATTACATATGTTTAACAGAATGTATGTTTAGTTACTGATTTCAAAGTAAATAACAAACGCAATGTAAGACTAGAACAAAATGTTATTTCCATTCAAGGTACGCAGGATATGTTCCACCTAAAGGAACTTCCACACTGAACGGGAGTAACGCTGCGTTTTGATATAATAAATAAATAATTATAAAGCTGTATAGAAACTACTATTTCCTTCCTACTTTAACTGTGGATTCTTTAACTTTATACCATTGATACTGTCAGTTTTAGTAATTGCAGAAATCCAGAAGTAGAGTGAACTGTATTAGATTCAGATGAGGTTTATTTTGGCTAACAATGAGATTGTTTTGATTTGAAGTCTTAACAAAGCAGAAAATACCATAATAACACAGGATTTGTTTTCTCAAATGCAGTGAACCAAGATATATGAAGACACAATTTTCAACCACAATAACCAATTCACAGTATAGCTACATAAGCGATATAGCGACGCATTTTTATTATTTAATATAAGCATAATATAAGACCGTGAATTTCCTATCTAAATATCTTCTTAAGGAATATTAATTTTAACTCGAAGTTTTTTATTTCGAACTGATACCAATATTCCAAACCGCAGCGTTTGTCGGTGCAATGTGAAAGTGCCTTATATCACTATTAACCGACCTACCTGTATTGAACTATCTTGCTTAAGGTACCAAGTTTAGTATATTCCTGTTTTCTAGCGATTCCTTCAGAGCGTAGAACAGTTGGAGTTGTTGTTCCGGCTTCAAGTTGTATACCTGTGGACGAAAGACTAGTCTTATATAAAAAAAGGGCACGAGAGGACTCATGGTCTGTATTTTAAGTAAAAAGTACACCGCAAATGAGAACATGATAATTTTCAGGGTGCCACACAAAACATAGATACAGAGGACCGGTGGCAACAGACACACTCACGTAGTGCGTCGCGCAGAGCACGGACATACAAGCTTCGTACTAGACACGGTCCACTTATCACATTAAATACAACTTAAGCATATCGGTGGCAACTTGAGAGGCCATACAAATATGATATTTGTACTGTAGAACTGATGGTGCTAGCTGCGCTCGGTATCGTTCGTCACTCGGCACAAATATTACTATTACTTATATCTCTAGTACTCGCGCGGCGCTCAATATGCTAAACTCCATGTCTGAGCCGAAAGGGACGCATGCGTGTGAAAGCGCGATTGTTTTCGTATAAGAATAAAAATAGGCCATCTATATCTATGTAATTTGTGGCACAGGCATATAACCCGCCCATTAATAAAAAATTACAGTAGCCCATGAACATCTGCGACATCAGTGATACTGGAAAGATAAGCAGCTGCTATTTTTCGCTCATTAATTAAAGTAGGTAATCTATATCTATGTAGTTTGTATCACAAGCATATTACCCGCATATTAATAAACGTTTACAGTAAGCCCATGGACAACCGCAACATCACCAATTCTTCAAAGATAAGCAGCTGCTATTATTGGCTTATTGATTAAAGCCGGCCATCTACATCTATGTAATTTGTGACAGGGGCATATTACACGCCCATTAATAAACGTTTACAGTAGCCCATGGACACTTGCGTTCATCAAAGATAAGTGGCGGCTTTCTCTGAACAAGGGACGTATACGGTCCTCGGGCTGACAATAAAACCTCTGGAAGCACCGTTCACCGCAGGAACACAACACAAGCTTATTTGGCGGTCTTCTGTAGGGTAGCTAAAGAAGAACTTCATTCTCCAGACTGCGCCGGTTTGAGAAGATATCCCGTTGTAAGCTATCTTTAATTTTATAGACTTACCTGTATATCAGCTTAATGAGTATAGGGGGACTATAAGGTATAGTTGATCATTCAATAAGCCAAAGATCATCGTGTACTGCACTGAAATAGGAGTATTTTTTTCCAGATCTATGTGTTTTATAAGCAGCATCAATAATAGGTTTAACGCTTTTACTTGTATATAAAATCCGTCAGTCTGTCGTTTTCTACAATTTGGATTTATTTACGCTAGTAAAAGGACAAGAGGACGATATTCGGCCGTAATACACAAAATTAATAAAAATGATTATTTTATTAACTTAATAAATTTAAGATATTTCTTTTTCCATATAAACTTAAAACTATGTAAAAAAACAACTCCTCCTTGCATGAAACATGCTTAAAAACGGATATAAAGTTTGTAATTCAAGTATTGATTTAAAGATCATAAAGTAAGAGGCCTCCAGCCAAGAGGATTAATGACCGAAGATGTCGCTGGAATCCACTGGATGTGTAAAGCATAAACCAGATAGTTCAGGCGCAAATAGTGAAGCAGCTTGCAGAATATAATTAATTGATAATTATCATAAAATAAAAGTATGTGGCAAATTGTAATGAAATATAAAATTACGTCTGATTCAGCAAAATATATCGTACATACATATTTGCTGATTGATTTGAAAATTAGAGTATACCCAATAATAGACCCCGCGGTCTCAGCTCAAACGAAGAGAGTTAGGCCTTGGGAAACTACCTCCGCTACTACACCAGAGCGAAGACAATATTGATATCTTAACACCGCAAGCATCTTTGTGTTGTGTTCTTACGATGGTAGGGTTTCCATAGCTCCTAAGAAGCCTGTGTTATCATCAGTCCAGGAACCAGTAGTATCAGTCCTTTGCGCTTGTAACGCAGTATCCAGTTTTCAAGGCCGGCAACGCGCGAGTGCTATCCAAGGTGTCCAAAGGCTACGGTAACCGCTTAACATCAGGCAGGAGGCATGCTCGAAAACTCTCACCTTATACGCCAACTGGTATAGAAAAAAAGAAATTGAATACATCCAAATTTATAAAACGTCTGTACCCCATACCTTTTGTATAACTGAATGGCTATAAAACAATTTTGTCAATACAAGATTATAATAAGCTATAATTGAGTCGAATTAAATGTAGAATCGTGGTAAAGAAATAACTGTCATCTTTATGTATATAATTATTCTGTATAATGTATGTTACTAAAAAAGTCACACAATAATTTCATCAGTCGATCCCAACTGTTAGGAGGAGCTTACACGGCTGGAAATATTGATACAAAATAGTGTGCTTGAGTAGGTGATTTAGATTCACAACTGGACACGGTAGATGGCGCTGTTATCGGTTCATACGGACAGCACAACGTCTAGTGCGTCCGCTAGTATGTGTATATGTTATTCAAAAGCATTCACAACACAAATGTTAATTTATGCCTATTATAATCTCATTAATTTGCATACATATACAACATTTACTGACACATACAATACAACATTTTAAATTATATGCAATGACTCCAGCGTTAACAAAATTTGCGAATGTTTTTCCGTTGGACAGTTCTTTGTTTACAAAGATTCTACAGCGTAACAATAAGGTCTGGTTGTATTTTAAGATCATATAGACAACATTGTGACTAACGCAAAATTAAAAATAAAGAGTAACAATATATATTTGTAATAAAGACAAAATCTATTGGAAATTCGAATAAGTACAAAAAAAAATTCGATTCCCGCACAAGTCAAAGATTTGTGTGCATGAACATGGATGTTTGTCTTGGTCTGGGTGTTTCTATGTATAATATGTATGTATTTACAAAAAAAAAAGTATATATGTATGTTTATCCATTGTCTAGTACCCATAGTACAAGCTCTGCTTAGTTTGAGCTAGATGGTGTTGTGTGTATGTGATAGTATAAGATATTAATTACACGGATTATTAACTAGGTAGGAGACGTTTACTTTCTGGTTACCATCCAAAAAGTATTTTTTAATTTAGCTCACGTCTCGATGCTGTATGACCCTAAAATACGGTCACACCTTTATTTTACACGCTGTATATTAAATTTTAATAACACCAGTTTCTGAGAGGTCATTCAACGCTGAATTAAATTCAAACTCAAGACAAATGATTTGACTGTCGTTAATTTTTATTATGATAACATTTTTAGATTGATCTGCCTTTCAGAAACCGTTGTTTTTAATACAGGGTGCCGATTTAATCAACTGCAATACTTTAGTATGGTGTCGTACGGGTTTAAATAATATATATAAACCTATTTTAATAACAGTACCGCTATTAAAATACATAATGAAATAGGCAAGCGGACTAAAAAAATATTATAGTCCGTCTTTTAGATTAGCAAAAAAATATTGGAGACGTACCTATTTTTCTTTTGTCTCACAAAATAACAACAGCGAAGATTTTTCAAATTTCGTGTTACGTCACTTGTATGTACAAATTTTATAAACGTGTGACGTCACAAGGTCCCGCTCCTGAACTTTAGTGCGTTATATCTTAGTCAATAGTTATAGTATTGTTAAAACAAAAAATAAGTACTCAATATTTTTTGCTTATCTTAAAGATGGACTAATTAGAATCGCTTATTTTTAACCCTGTCATCATGCCCATTAGTGTTCATCACAAACGGATGCAACACATGAACACCCAGATAAATAATTTATACTATTATTATCTATACAAATATTATAAGGAGGGTAGTTTTGATTATTTGTTTGTTTGTAAGAATTTAACTTACAAACTTATCAACAGATTTTTTTTATTCTGTCACCATTAGAAAGCTTATGTTATCAGTTATCACCGAGAAACACAGGCGATATTTTATTTTAAAACAAGTGGGAAACGGCAATGCATTGCCGTAAATCTTAGAGTTCGAAAAAATTGTTCAGGTAATATGCAAATGTCACGTGATATCACATGACCTTGGTCAGAGGTCAAAGGTCAGTCATTTCGGGTTATATCGAGTATGCTGAGTCGAATGGTGTTGACCGCGAGTTTTTAGCTCTTACGGTTCTTGAGTTGAAAGATGGTATCACGTGACCTTGAGTTCAGAGGTCATAGTCATTTCGGGGGTATATCGACTATGCTGAGTTGAATGGCGTTGACCGCGAGTTTCTAGTTCTTACGGTTCTTGAGTTGAAAGTTGTATAACAGACGGACGGACAAAGCTGTTGTATAAGAGTTTTTCGAACTCTAAAAAAGTACTGTTACTAACATAACATACCCTAACCTACTGTTACGCAAAGGAAGTCGCGGGCAAAAGCAAGAATACAAAGTTTTTTTTTGTCGATGTCGATAACAGTATCATAGTATGATTAAAGTCTTTGTGTTGCATGTGAATAACTCGGCACCTTGCATAAATTAGTTTATATTTCTCGTGTTTTAAAGTATGAGTAGTAACTTGCCTGTTGCAGCAGTTTCTGTGGAGTAGCGGTACGTATGAAGCTGGTGATGTACACGTTGACGAACGTCGCCATCAGGAACTGGCAGTCGAAGCGATCCATAATGCCGCCGTGGCCGGGAATCACGTCGCCGAAGTCCTAGGAATAACCGATGCTGTTTTTAGATACCGTGTATATTAGATAGCTTTGGCGGTGTTAGACATCCCGTGCCTCGAAAGCACGTTAAGCCGATGTTCCTGCGCTTAATCTCTCTCCAGTTGTAGCGGATAGCCGTCCCATCGAATCATGGGCAGTAGGGAACAGGAAGTGCACTTATGTTTGCGCACATATGTACGTGTGCCCTATAATATCGACTGCGCAGATGGCCAGTTACCGTTAAGATTGGCCACCGTGACAGGGAACTGTCCATTATTGGCTTAGCGTGAACAGAATTCATACATAAAAACAATTAACGATGATCCTACGATCGACGGACAGTAGGTTGCTGCGCCCATATAATGACAATTATTTGATTTTTGAGTTCGGCAAGATACCAAAACAATTTAAATCCACCAGACCAGTTTCTAGATAACATTTTTGAAAAAAAATAACATAAAGACAATGATTTTTTATTTCAAATACCTTTATATAAACCACCACAACAAACGAATAAGGAACACCTGGACGCAAAACTTTGTTATTTTTCTAATTCCTACTGGTTAATGCTTTTAAATTAATATATAATTATTATTCTCAGTGACTGTCCATTCCAAGCCAAAACCCCCATACAAAGTGGACAGTTCCCTTTGGTCTGCAGGAAATTATAATATTTGTAAAAGAATATATATATAAATATATATAGAAGTTAGAAAGTAACTGCTGTTAAAAAGGTTTCGGTCTTAATTTTGGGTTCAGGTATAGTTCTTGTAATTCACGAAGGCGAGCGGGCTTTATTTGTGGTATACGCGTATATGTATGTGTGTGTGTGTGTGTAAGTGTCGCTCGCAACTGACCGCTCTGTCAAACACGCACACTACCGCACTGTGCATGTACACGCTCAACTACAAGTAAAGCCCGCTCGCCTTCGTGAATTGCAAGAACTGTAACTGGTTATTAGATTTTTGTCATAACATTCTCAGTAACAGCATGGAGTCTGGTACTGTGCACAGTAGACGGCAATTTCGCCTCTTTGCTTATTACTCTTTCGGGGATATGGACGTAAACTTATAAACTAAACGCTATTTCTCTAATTTTAAGGTATTTTTCAGTTTCTTAACAAAGTTGGTCCTTGACCACTGGATTGTATAAAGCATAAAACTCTACCCCGATGTATTGTTACCTTAATCTTGAAAGCGCGCTTGAATCCCGAAGCGAAGAATCCTCCGAATGGTCCGATGACAGAGCTGAAGGTGCTCAGGAACAGCGAGTGGATCATGAACGGGTACATGTTGAACTTCTCCATACCGATCTAGATATGTATTACAAAATGTTTTAGTTTGTTAGCTTAACACCTGATTTGTAAAGGAAGATCAACAAGAAAAGTTATTACTAGACGTTTGACGGGTAAAGGCTTGTGAACTGCTGGTTTTGGTTCATACCCTACCCGGTTTTAAGGTCTATAGAAAAAATGTGTAATAGACAGTCAAACGCATATCAACTGCTATTATTGGCTAGCCGATTAAATAAAAACCAATCAAATAACTTAACATAAGTTTAGTTCTAACCGTTGATTAGCCTTTAGCATATCCTGGACACATAGGGTACTTTTTATCAATATATATTCCTGTGGGATTTGACATCACATGCATAAGCTTATAGGGTTATAAAATAGCCTCAGTAAAAATCAAATAAATTTAACTCTGTCATATATTTTGAAACTAGCCTGCAAAAGTAGAACACACTGTGTTCCTAACGCAAGGCACAACTAGAACAAGCCTTCCGGCTGATAGTACAGCGCCATATTAACTCTAGAACTTCAAGAAGTCACGAAGTCTCAATCTCCTCAAGTTGGATCACGTAGACTGGACTGCTCCAGATATTAATGATCTTGCGCGTTCTGCACTAAGAATAGACTAGTTCTATGCTAAATGTACTTACAATTTTCATGAGCGGTTGCACAAACTGGGGAGGCGTGAATTCGTGTAGACGGAACAGCCCAGATGGTTCGCAGTCCATGGTCATACGGCCTAAGGACTCGGAGTATTCGATGGGACAGACAAGGTATGGGTATTGAGACATCCAATAGGAGAGCTGTAACACAAAATATTTAAAGATGATTTAAGGTGTTAAGCAACTTGGAACACATTATAAAGCGTAGATTTATGTATACATTCTGGTATATCTGTATTTGTAATTTTCTTTTTCATAGAAAATTCCATTTCCCGGAAAATATCATTCTTTGGACTCTTGCTAAACCAGGTATCGGTGTGCACTCCCGCTGGCAACCCAGGGCCTCCTTAACAATCATAGCAACCTTATTCACTACTGGAACGCAAGAAATGGATGCATCGCGACGTAATCCGGTCAAAATTACACTTTTCGCTCTTGGTAGTTACAACTGCATCATGATCAGTTAACCTACATTCAGAACACGTTATGGACAGTCTTACGCATATATCACCAAAGGGAAACATAAACATAGGGAACAGAAACACCCACATTTACCATGGGCGAGCCTATTAAATACTCATAGAATTGCAAACATCATTAAGTTCATTATAATTATGTCCTCAAAGTGTCTTTTAAAATCATTGACTGTTTACGGGGAATATTTTAAAACTCCGTGTTGCTCCGAAATTCTGCTTGACAGAAGACCGTTTTGCTTTGACCGCGAAAACAAGCCCAATAGTTATTCTCAACACTCGTATTCACTATTGCTGCGTCCGATACAGAATACAATGGTAACTTACCACTAATCCAAAGACGACAGTCGAGAAACCGCCTCCAATAAACCCTTCCCAGGTCTTCTTAGGGCTGAGCTTGATGAGTGGCGTCTTGCCGAAGAAGAACCCGAACACGTAAGCCATGACATCGTTGCAGATTATCATCGACACTGGCACTATGAACCAGATCAATCCTGAAAATAAACAAATGTACGTTCCATAATATTGTCTTCTATTTACGCGAATATTATTAATTGAAATTAAACTGCTATATACGGATTTTATCGAGAAGATGGTTGGAATGTACCACCAGCTTGGGATCCAGTAATAAAAATAGACAAACCCAAGAAGAAGCAAACCACAGCTAGACTTCATGATACTTTGAGCTCATTCTGCGTAAATAGAAACACCAATGATTAAATTATGTTCGGGTACTTTGAAATAACTACACTGGAACATTGAGACAACTGCCATCTTAGTCTCCCCGTGACCATGGCTGCAGAAAAGCAACCGAAACGTCGGGGAAAGTGTAAAAATAAATTAAATCTAAATAGTTTAATAATAATTTAATTAGCTTAAAAATTAGTAAAGTTTAATAGTAGTAGTAGTATAAAAAATTTCAAAATTTTGTAATAAAGTGTCAAATAAACAACGCGATAAAATCCGTATATAGCAGTTTAATTTCAAAGTGTACGTTCCGCTTAGTGGCTATTGATTATCGACGATTGGGTATTGCATAAAAAGGATCCCTGGATAATAAACCTAGATACGGTAATCCGGCTGGGTTTTTTATGAGCACCCGGGCCCCAGCCCTTCTTAGATTTGACATATACACATAAAATCCCAGACCCAAAATTTTTACAAATAAATATTGAGTTAAAGCCTTTCATCCTGGAGTCCCAAGGATGAAGAGAAGTGGTGCTCACCAAATAATTCTGAGGTGGCCAAAACAACAATAATAATTATTCCATTCCTGTAATTAAATTATTTATCTGATATGCACCCTTTATTTGCTTGCATCAGATTGTCCGACTCCATACATCATATACCTACAACTTTACTCTTTAATTATATTTTAACACACTAACAAAAGCAATAAATTGTTAATATAGGGTTGACTATCGTTTAGCAAGACCACCAGTTTCTGGATTTGTTGATCATATAATTATAGTATCAATTTATATAGGCAGTAGGTCTTCTAACTTTCGCTCAATACTACTACTTGAATGCGTTTCACATAATTTTCTTAGACGTCAGAGCTTTTATATCTATCAATTATTATGTAAACGTAAATTCATATTTTAGTTTAATTAGTGACGTTCATAAGTGTTACTTTCTGACCGAAAATAATAAAGATATTTTGATGTGATTTTTTGCCTGTGAACTCTGTTGGGCTTAGCAAAATAAGACGGATAATAATTACATTTCTAATATTAGTAGATATTTTAAATTGTCAATTTACGAGACAGTTCGTAGATGGCGACCCTAAAATGTATATATATCATAACGTATCCGGTATGTGGTTTGTATTTGTCGTTCAAAACGCGATAAATCATCATTGCCAGCTCCGCGTAACAACCGCTTCACACCACAGACAGATAGGTTCGGTTAGCGTGGGTGTGTGAAGTTGCCATTAGTTTGGAGCAATGCACTTTAATCTTTTCGAAGCTTATTGCTTAGTTGATGAGTTTTTGTTTACTTGTGTTAGTTTACGGGACAAAACTTTGACGTCCATAAGTGTTACTTCGTGATCTACATGATTTTTGACTCTTCTATAACGATTTTAGGAATATATAACAATCATTATTGAAGAGATAGTTTGTCAGTCAAATAATATTTAATTGATATGAATGTAGCATCAGCTTTGTATGTTAATTGTCCCACTGCTGGGCACAGGCCCCTCCTCACTGTGAGAACGGTAAGGGCCATAGTCAGTGCCGGTTGACAAACTTCGCATATCTTCAATAATGTTATGGAGAACTTTCAGACATACAGGTTTCCTTACGATGTTTTCCTTCACTGTTATAGCAAAGCGATAATTAACTATTTAATACATAGCTTCGAAAAAGTCAGAGGTGCCTTGGGTTCGAACTCGAGATCTCTGCGTAAAGAATTCCATGTAGTGCTTCAGAGGAATACAGTTATGTATATAGTATACACATTTAATTTCTGCGCCGTGCCAAGGTAGACTAGTGGCTAAGTAATACACTAATCTGCCTGTGTTGTATTGTTTGTGTAGGATGATTGTTATATTGAGAGGTATAGGGGACATAGCTTCACGCTTAAACATCAACTGTGAGGCAATTTCCTCCGAATATCTAGCTGCCAAACGCACGATACTTTTTGTAGGAAGCGTATACGTTAGGATACAGGTCAGATTTTGTTCAAACCGGAGTAGGCAAGTTAATCCATCGTACAGAAGATCGCAGTCAAACGCAAACACACCCACATCTTGTGTTGTATTCCTGTGGTTAGTTGAGCTTCTAGGCTTGAAGCTGCCTGTGTAGTCAGCAAGGTATCAGTAATACTTTTTGTCATCATCATATACTGCATAGAAGACGAATAGATTATCACCCAAAATTATTCAGAAGAATATGTAAGACCAGTCACTAAAATTATTATAAACCAACTAAAGAAATAAATAAAGACGAAACTCATACTGTAGATTTAGCGGCTGCAGACGGGCAAACAAATAGTATGATTCAACTAGTTGCGATGTCAATCTATTTAAAAATGGCGCCGAACTTTGCGTGCAAGTTGGAAATGCAGAACTGGGAATGAGAGTATGCGATCGATGTATATATTAGATCCGTCTCGTTCTCACGCAAGCAATGACTGTGCACTAAGAGATGGTGGTAAGGTCTCTGGTCGCTATTGCCATCCTTGATCATTGAACCAAGTATGTTATGATCTAATTGAGACCAAAAATGTTTAACAATGATTGATATCATATTTTTTTGTAATATTATGCGGCATTGGAAGTAGTACAATTTGTTCTGTATGGTACAAATAAGTACACTAAATTAATATGTATTCGTAATTGTTCCACATTTTACAAGCTATTTGCTAGATGTAGAATAACAATTCGAGTAGAATTAAAGGCACATTTTCATTATGACAGTTTGTTGAAGCAAGTTTCTTTCTTCTCTATCTGAATTAGCGAGAAAATAGGGATAGCATGACACTTGCTTTAAGAAACTGTTCGTGTAAATTAGACTACAGACTACATAGATTCTACAAGCACTTCAAATTTATTAGACTATGCTTAACAAACTTTACGCAACTTAATGCATACACGTTGTCAGGGGTACAGAAAAGGACATAGGGTACGTTTCATCCAGAAAAATATTTCCGAGGGATAGAAAATTTACACAACCTAGAATTACGAAGCCGCGGGCAAAATCTAGTAGTAATATAAAATTAACTTTTATGTGTACAAATATGTTAATTAATTCAGTAGTAAATAATTACTACTGAATTAATTAACATATATACAAAATCTAGGAGCCATTTTCTTTTGAATCTTGAAAATCATGATTTCACCACTTTAATGTTTTCAATGACGATAAGGCGCTCCGCAGACGAATGTCTTTTTAACGGAGAGATAAGTTCGGCTCTATCTGTTGTCATCCACGGTTGCCCGCAGGCACGCACGGTCGTTAAGGCGGGCGGAACCACGGCTTTTTTTCTCGGCTTTATGTCTTTGTCCTTCGTATACGTTATTGTATAGAATACCGTTTATTCAATAAGCCGGTCAAAATAGCCGGTTCACCGCTGTACGTCGTCTGCGAAACATCTAAGACACCGAAATATTTAAATTTTGCCTGACTCTAAAACATTGGAGACTAGCAAGTCTAGGCGCCACTTACAATGTTACGACACCAATTCGACGCGATGCGTAACACTTGGGTGTAAATTAATAGATTTGTCAAACGCCTACGTCCTATTGTTGGCTATTTTCGTTTTATAAACATATAGTTGAATGAAAAAGGATTTTTTATACATTGTGTATGACTGCCTATTTCCTTTTTCGGATTCTATCACGAAATTACAACATCCTTTTTTTAAATTGTTATGTTTGTTACTCAATCACGCGAAAACCTCTCAACGGATTCGGATAAAACTTGACGCACAGATATAATTTATCCTGGATTAACAGATGGTTTTTTTCATTTCAGTAATACGTTGCCGTTGGATATCCGTGAAACCAGAAGATAGCGTTTTGGAAAAATATTGGGCTTGTAAAATTACTCCTTGTATTTAGAAGCGACTAAACCAACAATGGTTTTAAAATGTTAGTATGCCTGCTTGGGCTGTCACTATTAATGTACGATTGCAACAATTAAAAACCTCATCAGAAGATATAACCATTTTGAGCATAAATAAGGTTCAACTTAAAAATGGAAGTCTTATCCAACTCCATTTAGACGAACCAAAGATATGATGTATATAAAGATACAGCTCATCACGGTATGGTTGGCATCAAGATATGGAATCTTATTTAGGGGCAATTCTACAAACAAGGACATAATTCATAAATCGCAAAAAAATGCAATAGAGCCATGTTTAGACTTACCATTATTGATAGCTGTAAACCGTATTTTACCTATGAGGTAGCAGTATTTACTAAATCAAATCCACGCTATCCGAAGTTAACCGTCGCAATCGACGAGATAATGAGAGACTGTGTGTTGTAAAATCTCGTACCACCCTAATGCATAAAAGTGTTTTTTGTATGGCGCCGATTATCTATAATAAAGTGCCAAAGGAAATTAAACAATTAAATGTCTCATATTTCAAAATACGTTTAAAGAAGTACCTAATTGATAAAACCTATTACAGTTTAGCGGAGTATCTGAATGACTCGTAAATATAATGTTCCTTAGTAAATAATAAAATTATCATTTCATATACCAATTCCACATTATGACATTTCTTAATCTATTGACTTTTGACATTTTATATTATTGTTTTTGTTTTTGTTTACAATGTTACATATTATTACTATTATTTCCTTTTCTTTTTTTTATGTGAGCCCTGACATTAGGTTCTGGTGTAGGTAACTTTGGACATAACTGTGACCCACATTTTTATTTTTTTTCACATAACTGCAATAACATCTATAATTTTTTCAAATTAACAAACTTATTTTTAGAAATATTGTAACATTATAATTAAATTAAAATACTCGTGACATGTTATTACGAATTTTGTTACTTTTATACTTTTTCTATAATTTTAATGTATGAATGTTTATTGTAATTATTGAATTCTGTATGCCATATGGTAAAACATGTAAAACTTACTCTAACTGACCACCTTGCATGCAAGCTAATGTAACTTGTATTGTATACTCATGTTTCACAAAATAAATTATCTTTATCTTTAGTGTTCCACCAATGATCGTGTATGCGTTCCAAGTTGACGAAGTCATAAGTACAATCCAATCTATATATTAATACGTGAAGAGAAAATTGTGTACAGGGGTACACAATTTTCTCTTCATATGAAAAGGATTTCAAACATGTTGCATGCAGGGATTGTGATATTTATATAAAATAATATAAATTTATATAAATATGAAAAAACTGACACTTATTCGAAGTAGATTTCATTCACTGACACAGTAGTCATAACACAACAGGCTTGGCATACAAAATAAATTAACCGTAAAAGCATTTCTCTGTTTACGCAGGTGACTTGACGCAACACTAATTACTTCCTTACTGCGGCTTTAAAGCGACAAACATAACGCGAGTTCCGCACGTGAGTTCCTAGGAACGAATCGGAAAATTCCTATATCACCAAAATTAGATTGGTAATTCCAAGAAGTCTGGCGATTGGTATTACGTACGCACGCGACTTATTAGATTGAGTCTCGGATTGTCGACAGAGTGTCAGCGACCTTACACAGCGTATAACATTTTGACGTGGTCATGTTTAGGGGCTTCTACAAGACCGGCAATATGTGTAAAAGGTCCGAAAATTTGACCTTATCTATACATATATATAATTTGTTAAATTAGAATCTTAATATTATCTTTTATACTATACACATAATTAATTTTATAATGCAATTTATTTTTAAGTTTGTCTCTCAGTAACCTGTGTATGTGGTGTTAACCTCTAATTAATTGTTACACTAACTAATGTGTCCATTGATTTTATTTTATGTTGCCTATGTATAAGTGTAAATAGTTGTTGGTTAACCAAATAAATAAATATACAAATGTCGTGTCACGGTGTTTGTAGACGCAATTCTTCGAAACGGTTCGACCGATTTTTATTATTTTTTTTATGTATATTTGGTAGGTATGAGAATAGGTCGTAAAGTATGTATATTTCATACCGCTACGTAATAAGGAAGATAATAACCTATCCAGATTTTTCTATTTTCTTTTACAAACAATTTTTATTATAAAAATCTCGATATTATTTATATGGCAGAACAAAACGTTCTGCCCGGTCAGCTAGTTTCCTATAATTTTAGGGATTATCATTATTCATATCATATTTTTCTCAACGTCATATATAAAAATACTACGGGTTTGGCCGGAATGCGATAGCCTAGATACGTCAATCTTACTTAACGCCCGTACATTGAACAGGAGACGTTGACCGGAATCGTTCGTTTACATGGCTGTTAGAAAGGAAATTTCAACCCACATTAAACTTAAAATATATGCTCACATATGTACTTACACCTATTTCCCTAAAGGGTTGGCAAGGAGGATCTTCACTTGTTACAACCGTGACATAATTGCGTTGCTTTATACCCGCATCACATTCGTAATGCAAGATCGTCGGTATAGAAGAAATTTATCTAGATGGCTATTATACGAAATGTTATTTTAGCACTATTTATTTTGACCACGTTTATCTCGAATTTTCGGATAGTTCCAATACGAAAAATGGCCAAATAAACTGTGTCAAAATAACAGTAGGTCAAAAGTAAAACCATATAAAGAGCACGTTAGTCGAAATGATTCTTGAAGAATGTTCAAACAAAGTTAATGAATGAATTGCGAAACTTCGTTGAGTTCTAAATTCGTCGTTTCAGAAACTAAGTTTTTGGGACATGCATTGTTTGTTAAGAAGTTTACCAATATAACAACTTTAAATATATGGAACTAGAAAACTACATTTGCCTAATTAGTTGCATCGGCACACCGGCGGCCAGACACAATAGATTTTTAATTATGTCTGGCATTCCAATGGCAATGGCATTATAATATGAAATGAGTAAATTTATCTATTCGAATTAGTAGATTACGAATAAACAATGTATTTACCTGATTACTCAGCTTCGAATACTATTCATGTATTGTACGTGACAAAACCAAAAACTTAACGCTTGAAATTATACGCATTGTTTTGGCAGTCAAAAACTATTTATTTCGATATACTCATTGCCAACCCATTAAAATAATCAATAGAAACAAACAAAAGTTCATATTGTAAACGATAAAATTTTTACTAAGGATTACTTTAGATAATAATGCCACATGTTGTTTTCTTGAGAACTTATCTAATTGATAAGAGAAATACTATTTTTTGTTAGACCGGAATCTTAGGTTATCACTCGAAAAGCCCGGTCGAAGCAGTATGCTTATACTTATAAAAGATCTTAATGTATAATATGCTATAATCGTGCGACGAGTAGGTGAAAGCTCCTAGAGCTCACTGAACAGGTGCATTGCTTTCAGCAGATACGAGCTTCTTTTTTACTGAACTGGCAATGCGCCAGTAATGTCCGTGGCGTTGCAACCATTTTCCTAAATTACGACGATGACTGACCGTAGGCTGTATACTTCTTTGCACTGATATTAATATGAAACGTGTATGCTTAATCCAATGTTAATCTATCTATGAAAGTGAAGGACATTGTGTGTTTTAACGCGCTGAACCTGTGTTCAGCGCGTTAAAACACACAAAGACCTATTATTACTGTATACTGTTAATATAAAGTACTACTGTATACTGTTAAAAAAAATATTGTATTACTGTTAATATAAAGTGTTTGGTACGTTTAAGTATGCGTCACACGATTAAACGCATTGCGATTGCGGCGTACTATAACATACATAAATCAATTCAACCTACCTAACCTACGACAGACAGGGCGCTATGGCGCTCATTAGGGGAGGGCTATGTCCAGCAGTGGACTATTATAGCCTGATGATGATGACGATGATGATGATGAACCTACGCTTTAGTTTGCAATTTCAATCACGGCGTGTTATCTTAAGCGAAGCACGTTTCACGTACCATATGACTCATAAACGAACCAAACTTTAAGACGCTGGCTAGCCGCCCATTGAAAAATTATGGGACATATAACATTGCTATATCCCAAAAACGCAGAGCAGTCACTATGGCGACTCCGCACAGATGAAGAAGTTCCGACTACATCTAACAGATGGCGCTGCACATAATAAGCGCCTAACATTACATTCCCCATACAATTCTGCATCGCTACAAGTGCCGACATACACTCCCGACATACAGTCGGGCCGCGACGGGAGGAGGATCCCCCTTTATGTTGGAGGGAGATCAGACCACATTCCTTCACAGTCACGAGTAAACAACGAAATACAATATTTAGCACGGATTGAATCAAGGTGCACATCTAATTTTACATAAAACTGAATCCACGATTGCACTTGTTTGTCTTGTTTGGAGAATTATTAAGTTTAATTTATCGATTAGATTATTTAACTGCATTCAGCCAGACCGCATTATGAGGCACTCGTCTCTTATCGTTATCTTGCATTCATAATAAATAATTTGATTATACGAACATAGTTTACATACGAGTATTAAGCAGCTTTTAGTAGAAGTACCTAATTTTAAATATGATTAAAAAATATTTACTAAGAGGGCTAGTTTAGATTGTGACAACTGATGGAGTAAGTAACGAGAATAGTGAAGGAGAGAAGCCACCTGGCCGTCCTCGTAAACTTAGAACTAAGTGTTAGGTAGCTACTAGTTCAATGTTGACAACAATTCAGGGAAATTAACGGGCAAGCCGATTTTATCAAAATTCCCTCTAATTCTTTATAATATATATACAGGGTGTCCCAAAAATCAACGTCAAGCCGAAAACGGATGACGGGCCAAGGGATGGTGGTTCTCAAAAAAATATGAAAAAAAAATTTTTTGCTGCACTCTAAAAATTATAGCCATTTAAAAAAAAATGAGAAAATTAACACCTTGTTATGATTTTTCAAGTACTATGACTACAAAATGTTTACTTAGCTTAATTATTTTAGTGAGGATTTGTTACTGAATAATGCTAGTATACATTACAATTCAAAATTTGAACACAACTATCTTCATTTCAGAGGAAATATCCCTAATATGCCCAAACATGTACTCAAAATTATTACATTATTCAACTTTAAATGGCCGTGCTGAAAAAAAAATGTACTACGCCATTTCAGCACGTGGCATCAAAAGATGGCGCATTTAATGGGCTTTCTAAAATGCTATAACACTTACTACATTTTATCCTAATTATGGATTTTTTTTCTAAAACAACTTGGATTTATGCTTCTAATGCGATGCATATTTTATTTAAAGCTTACTTAAATTAAAGTAAGACAGTACAAGTTTGGGTGAAACAGATTAGGAAGTTTTAGCAGCAGTCGCAGAAGACACGAGTGTCTCAGTACGTGGACTTGAGACAAGCATAGGAGTGCCGAAGAGTACAGCACACCGGATTTTGCAGCAAAACCAGCTCCACCCGTACCATGTGCAACGAGTTCAATCTTTATCACCTCAAGATTATCCTGCAAGGGTTGCGTTTTGTGAAACGATGTTACAAAGACACCGAGAAGACCCCCACTTCCTGGATAAAGTACTCTGGACGGATGAGTCAACTTTTAAGAAAGATGGCTACTTAAATCTACATAATGTGCATGAGTGGCACGTGGAAAACCCACATTTAATGCGAGAAGATCGGTCACAATATCGCTTCAAAGTAAACATGTGGACCGGTATTCTGAACGGTAGAATTATTGGACCTTTCGAACTCCCAGACACCTTAACCAGTGAGGCTTACTTAGACTTTTTACAAAATCATCTACCAGATTTATTGGAAGACGTGCCACTCAACATTTACGTAGGTATGTGGCTCCAACAAGATGGCTGCCCTGCGCACTATGCTCGCTCAGTAAGGGAATTTCTTAACCAAGTATATCCGGATAGGTGGATCGGTCGGTCTGGTACGATCTCGTGGCCGGCCCGATCACCAGACTTAAACCCCATTGATTTCTTTTACTGGGGAGCAGTGAAGGATCAAGTTTACTCTAAGCCTATCGCAAACGTAGAGGAACTGCGCCAAAGAATTGCGGGGGCCGCTGAATACATCAATTCAAGAAGTTTTGCTCGTAAAATAAAGCGTTCGTTTTTAAAGAGATGTAGGGCATGCATTGAAGCTGAAGGCAAACAATTTGAATATTTATTGTAACAAAATAAAATGAACTGTTGATTTGAATGGTTGAATTTTTATTTCAAATTGAACACATAATGATTCACAATGACCAAAGGAATCTAATATGGTTTATCAATAAATTAGGTATTTGCCCTATTCACAGTAGCTTCGCAAAACAGTGTCACTAGTAGTTTTTACCTGACTGCCATAAAAGAGGGTTATGTATAACACTAATTTGTTTCTTAGAGGGAAACTAGATGTCATTACCAACATTTTTGAGTAAAACAAAAAAGGTTAGACCCGAGTTGTTTTAGAAAAAAAATCCATAATTAGGATAAAATGTAGTAAGTGTTATAGCATTTTAGAAAGCCCATTAAATGCGCCATCTTTTGATGCCACGTGCTGAAATGGCGTAGTACATTTTTTTTTCAGCACGGCCATTTAAAGTTGAATAATGTAATAATTTTGAGTACATGTTTGGGCATATTAGGGATATTTCCTCTGAAATGAAGATAGTTGTGTTCAAATTTTGAATTGTAATGTATACTAGCATTATTCAGTAACAAATCCTCACTAAAATAATTAAGCTAAGTAAACATTTTGTAGTCATAGTACTTGAAAAATCATAACAAGGTGTTAATTTTCTCATTTTTTTTTAAATGGCTATAATTTTTAGAGTGCAGCAAAAAATTTTTTTTTCATATTTTTTTGAGAACCACCATCCCTTGGCCCGTCATCCGTTTTCGGCTTGACGTTGATTTTTGGGACACCCTGTATATAAAATCAATTGCTGTTCGTTTGTCTCGCTAAAACTCGAGAACGGCTGGGCCGATTTAGCTGATTTTAGTTTTGAAATGTTTGTCGTAGTCCAGAGAAGGTTTAAACGGTGAGAAAATATAGAAAAATTAGTTTGGATAGGTGATACGAAATACACCGGGTCAGCTATTAATATATAACTTTTCTAAATGGAACACAATTAAACATCTAAAAGCAAGGAGCTAGCTACTATTTCATATCTAATAGGCTAAATAGGTGGTCTAACTTTGACCAGATAAGTTCATACGTGTTACTAAATTTGATACCTTGGATATTTACAAAGTTAAAAATAAAAAACACATTCTTTGAAAGCCTTTTTTTTAATAATCTATAAAAATCTGGCATAGTGATACATCATTCGATTTTTATACCACTAAACCTACATAATATACACATAGGTAAGTACCTACATACTCATACATCACCCACGTGTTACACCATGCCTCAAGTCTACCAATATGTCTTCCCAAAAAAACCCTATAACTACATACGTGACGTTTACAAATGTATCAACGTAGCATATTGCCGTGTATATTTACATACACAGCACAGTGATGTTGCTACGCTCCAGCCGCGGAAACAATGTCGAGGTTGAAGATCAAACCGTCTATTATTAAAATACGCCAGTGTTTATTCATTGCTCACTAACTAACGCGTACGAGAATGTCTGTACACACACGCCACGGGAATACGGTTCACGAAATAATCTGCATGAAGTGTTTATTAAGTGAAATGCAATGGGAGGAATCCCATAATGCTTGTGTTGATTAAACGTGTTTATTATGAATAGCTATTTGAAGCAATAATTTAAGTGGGCGAATATAGCGAATTAATCCATTTTATTTGCTATTATTTACAAACAAAACCACACACATAATTTACAACTTAACTACTACAAACTTTACTACTTATAAGTAAAACAAAATGAAATGGCACAAAATATAGGACTGTACATTTAAAAAAAGACAAAAATGGTATAAAATCCCTGGTTTAGGCCGCATCGTAAAATGCCTCATTTATTTGTATTTGGAACGATGTGCATTTGGAATTATATCGTAGTGTAAGGGTCAAAGACAGCCCAAAAGCCAACAACACAGCATCGCCTTAAAATTTTAAAACCTAACGGCAGAAGTGAAGATACACAATACAAGATCACTACAGTTTTTAAGACATTTTCGTGGAAAGCGCAAGTTGTGCTGTATTAAGAACCATACATATAATGCATTTGAACTCGGTGACGTGGCGGTAACTGTACACGACTGCTGTACATTAAGACTTGGGTTTGAATCCCTGGTCGGGCTGTCTTATTGAAATTTTCTGACAAAAATTCTCAGTTGCAGCACGGAGCACTAAACCGCAATAAGTTCGCCATTCATTACCTTAAACCTATGGTTTTAATTCGCCGCCTTCTCTGCCAAAAGTGAATGTAGTGACCTTTTGCATGTCCCCACTGGGACACAGGCGTAAACTATGTATGTATTCATATTTTAGGACATTATTAATGGTATATAATTAACTATATGTTTGTCTCCTAACAGTTATAAGACTACTAATCCTCTGTCTAGCATATTATAGTATTAGACGCTAAGTAGTGCTATGACTGCTTCGTTAGTCCTATCCTATAGATTTGCGCTTATGTTAGCGATCAATCTTTGAGTCTCGATTCGATTTTCAAAACGTAAAGCGTTATTAATACTTCTTAAAATTCTTAGTAGTAAGATAGTGTTAGACGAAATAGCTAAAGACTAGCTGAAAGAGATAAATGTGTCCGATTGGTCTGACTTGGCACAAAATAGGAAGGAATGGCGTACTTTAATATATAAGGCCAAGATCCACTTTTGGTCACTGAGCCAGCGAAGTAAAATTAGCATACAGCATTACGTTAGTACCAATGATATGGTAGAGGGGTCTCTACCATATCATTGGTACTAACGTAATGCTTGAATGACCCCATACCTAAAACCGTTGCAAGCGGAGTGTGGTGTATAATACACATAAATCTTATTAGTCTTTAGACATTTTCAGGCGCCGAATCCCAAAAGAACTTAACATCTAACCACCTTTTTTTTCGTGGGGAAACGCGCCTGATGCTTACCCCCTCGCCACTAGGGGAGGCGAGAGGGTTATGTCCGGCTCTTCCGTACTTCGGGCCTACGGACCTATACCCCACGGTGTGCCTACTCGCTGCCTTGTATAGTGGATGGGCCGCTGGAAAAGAGACTACATCAGCGACCCACCCAGCAGACTACGACTCCTGGGCAACGCCCCGGTACTGACATCTACCCAGCCTGACACAACCCACATAGTCTTTAGAACAATGTATCCTTCAGGAACGGCATTGAATAATCACTATTTTTTTCTATAAAGTAATTCTTCTGTGCCAATAATAATTCCATTACAGTATCACGGGAAACTTTACAAATATACAAAATATAAACTCGGAACAACTATTGGTGCATCACACATTTTTTTCGTCTCGTGTGAGCATGGAACCTCACACGATAGGCGTAGTACTGGTGCCGCTGGCGGCAAGATGACCACTTAAACCTCTTTGCCATCTATGTTGTCTAAACATGCAACTATCAGTGGCGACGGTCAGTGCAAACACAACATTGGATCGCATTACATTTAGATTTATATATTTTTTATAAAAAGATAACTCCCGCACTAATAATGATTCCTGTGTCGCGAAGGACTTTATAAACATTCAAACATCGAACACAAATAACACCCAGACTCGGAACAACTATTTATGTATCACACAAATTTTTGTCCCGTGTGGAGATCGAATCTATCCACCCACTTTGCGTAGTGGCAGAAGTAAGACAATCATTTATTAATTAAGGATCTCCATACATTTCATTATATTTAAAGCATCAATATATCCACAGACGATGTATGAAACCTAACTCATTAACTACCGCGTAATAGAAGTACAAAGCATGTTAACAATCATAACCGTATCGAACAAAATTTAACGCTCACTCATGCTTCGATAAACAAATCGATACAGCTAAACAACTTAATTCTGTGCAAAATATATCGATCACCTGTTACCATGGCGAACTAAAGTAAGTGGCGACTGAATTCAAGAGATCCGATCAATTAGCCGTGAACGAAAATGAACCTTTTAATTAAGACGTTAAGATAGAATGTTGGTGTTTGTATTGTCAGTTTATGCTGACACGAACCAACGTAATCTATTTTAGCGACTTCCCCGCGTAACTAGTCTTGTAGACGGCGTTAGGCTGCGGTTGTATTGAATAGGCGTTCGCGATTTGACTATTGGACTGTAAGATAGAGCCAATTTTTAAGGCTCGATTCTAAATTCAAGGAACGAGTTGGTTTAGCATTTAAATTTTGACATATTTTCACATTATTATGTCTAAAATTAACTGCCCGTAGGTAAATCGACTTGTTACTTGAATATCGAAACCTGGCATAAATAGTCTCTAGTAAAGCATGAAAAGCGACGGTCAGTATGTCCTATTCTCAGCATTCTTAGGCCTGGTTTCTTTATTGAAGAAACGAGACGTCGATTACCTACGGCTAGAATATGTGTCTATTCTATGAAAATTATGTCAAAATTTAACTACCCGTAGTTTAAACGACTTATGTCTTGTATATAATAACCGGGCCTATATCGAACTAAACACTTTTTTGTGTCCAATGTTTGTCTTGTAAAGTGCCTGTGACAGAAATTACTCCCAGTGCAAAAGTAGTATTTCAAAGGAAAAACCCATTTGAATTTGCTTAAGTATTTTTTACGCTATAGTAGTTTATACTTCGGTTTAATCTCTAAGCCATGGCGCCGTACCCGGGGCCCAGACACAAAGCTTATTTTATTGTGTCTGGTTACTAATTAATAAGTTAAACTATAATTAGCATTAAAGGTGAAGGTAGTGATTTAAATCACAATATAATCGCGTGTTATCGCATCAGGCGACTTTAGTGTATTAGTACTCGTATGATACTCGTATAATACATCGAACTAATCGCAGTCTTAATAAAACAGCGACTTAACTCGAAATTTGAAAGTAAGGCAATTTGAACTCTAATTGTATATGTTAAATTCTAATATTATATTTGTGTTAAATATTTGCAATAGAGTTCAAATTTGTTTAATCCAAAATACTGAGATAAGTCTCTGTTTTATTAAGGGTGCGTAATGTTTTCACTATCATCTTGATAAGATGTATGCGGCATGCAAATTGTCTTTTGTATTTAATAATGACGTGATTTTAGTGAGGGTGACGCATGTTATCTTGATTGTGATAATGAAATGCTATTTCATAATTAGATCTCACTTTAAAATACATAAGAATAAACTTCGAATGCGTAATTTTTTTATCCTCGTTTGCTTAAATTGGTATAAACCTAACACTGATCGATTTTATAAAATTATCCTCTGCCGCCTTGATCCCGTGGTATTACTTTTGCTTTCAGATGCTGAAGTCACGAATTCAATTCACGGATGTAGCAGTTGGTAATGTCTTATATTGTTAGAAAATTTGGAGCAGTAGTACGTATTCTAAATATGCTTGATAAACGGCAATTAACGGTAATTGGTCTGTCTGTATAATAGTCTATATTACGTGAGTGTAAAACATAGCTTACAAAATATAGGTGTTTTCATACAACTTTGCACACCGTTTTTCTCAATTGTGTACGAGAGGTAGAGATAAATAAAAACAGTATTGTAATTCTGAAACAGTTTAGTATCTGTAAAACGGTTAAACTCACTTTGTTATTCGGGTTTGCCTGAGTAAGTTCAGGTGTCGGGCTCTAATGTCGTTGCGCTCGTGAATAAGAACCCGTTTAGGTTCAAAACTAGTCGGTCAAACCCAAATAACGAAATTTGACTTTAACCAATATAGATTACATTATCATCACTCGCAAGTTTCTATAATATTAATGTAGTATTTATTTAATCATAACAATATACATATTTATAATATGTGTCACTAAATAAGTAGTTACCCCACTACTCGCTCTGCTCCACCCCTAAGTCCGCATCTTTATATCTATTTGGCCTAGTTACAGTGACGTTTGAAAGGCTTCCCTGCCCATGACAATGTTGACTTGACACCGATGTGGGTACAATGTTATCATACATATTGTCCTATACACGGCGTTTATAGCGTATATCATAACAACTTTATGTCTTCATGTTTATATTACGTTTGTAGGTATAATCATGTGTAATAGGTACTGATATTTAGTTAGACAAAATGCTAAAATAAAACATTTTGATTTTTTTTTGTTTACCATTGACTACTTGCGGCATGAAAGTGGATATAGTGACAAGAATAGAAAAGGGTATGTTAAGCTGGTTTGGGCATGTAGAAAGAATGGACGAGGAAAGACTGACTAAGAAAGTTTATAAGCCTAATGTGAATGGAACAGTCGCAAGAGGAAGACCTAGGCAAACGTTTCTTGATCAGATCGGAGGCGTTCTGGACAAAGGCCAGGTTAAGAGCACCTTGAACCGACGGGCGTCTATGAGGAATGTGATGAAAGTGACTGAAACCAGAGAAGTGTGTCAGGATCGTAGAAAATGGAAATCCGTAGTCTCTGCCTTCCCCTCTGGGAAACAGGCGTGAATCTATGTATGTATGTATGTATTGACTACTCCATTATCAGCACTATCTATTTCTATACTAATATAATAACAAGCGAGAAACGGCAATGAATAGTCGTAAATCACAGAGTTCGAAAAAATTGTATCACGTGACCTAGAGGTCAAAGGTCATAGTAATTTCCGGGGTATATCGACTATGCTGAGTCGAATGACGTTGACCGCGAGTCTCTAGCTCTTACGGTTTTTGAGTTGAAAGTTGTATAACAGACAGAAGGACAAAGCTGTTGTATAAGAGTTTTTCGAACTCTAAAAAGCAATGATTTGCATTTTTGTATGATTTTTAGAAACATTCAAACTACAAATACAAAGAATACCCAGACTCCGAACAACCATTTGTACTATACACAAATATTTGTCTCGTGTGGAGATCGATCAACATTTGGCGACCTTGGCGTGTTGGCAGTGGCAAGTTGACCACTTAAACCACTACGCCATCAGTGCATATACGCGAATAAGTTAGAACGCGACATACAAACGTATAGTATATTCTCGTGTCCGATATTATTAACCTCTGAGTCTTCTTCGAAGAGGTTAATGAAGACACTTTGTGTCTGTCTGTTAGTGACCGGCATAGCTTCGGAACCACTGGACCGATTGACTTGTAATTTGTTGTGCCGACACCTCGGGATCATACCTCTGTCGAGTTTGAATATGGGCCCTGTGGGTCAAAAGACCCCCGAGATACCTATATCTCGGGGGTCTTTTGACCCACAGGGCTGACTGACTGACTGACTCCTAAGTCACAAAGTCACATGTATTTTAAATGTTTTTACATTTAAGACGAAGTTGTTGAATCCTGGGTTTTTACACCCATCTCCTTAATAAACGTAGTGATTTCTCAATAACGATCTTAATGGTGGTTATATGGTTCGATAAACATTTAGGCAGTTTAAACAAACATGTTAATCGATGCAGCCGAGTCGCGGCAGGTTGATTCATTGACCCTTTGATACTGATATCGAGCCGTCGCCCGTTATATTATTCGTAAGTCACTGGTTTCATTAACTTTTAGTGCTTTAATCTACAATTTACAGTCATTGACTTTGTCAATACTAGCACATTTAGTAAACAATCATTACCTATTAGATACTTTCACTCTACAAGGAATACTAACGCTTTTAGTTAGCTAGACATTATCACTGCTTTACAAATTTTTTGTACGGATGGCGCTGTGTTTTAGTGTCCACCTCGCCGTAGCCAATCCACTGCGTGAAGACAGAACGAAATACGTGAAATTTGAAAATGGCCATTTTCAATTCGCACCGTTTTGTTTTTATATATGCTACAACCTTTTATCTCCGACATATCTCAACCGTACTAAATGATAATTTATTAGATTTAAAATTATAGATGTCTAAAAAATAATAAACATCTAACAAAAAATATTCATCATTTGACACTGGACTTCATATTGATTAGATCAGGAGCTTAGTTAAGACTAAAAAAGTAAGTTTTATATATTTTCAGTGTTATTAAAGTCAGTTCCTATTTTTCGTTAAAAGTTATCAGTGGAGGATAGGTAACACGCAAATTGATCCATTGATCTATGGATCAGTATGATAGTTTTATTGTATTACTGTCACCTGTCCTTGACTTACTTAGTTTAACTCTTTCTATCACTGAAATTAAACTACTATATACGGATTTTATCGCGTTGTTTATTCGACACGTTCTTACATAATTTTGAAAACTGTTACACTACTACTACTATTAAACTTTACAAATTTTTAAGCTAATTAAATTATTATTAAAAATATTTGGATTTAATTTAATCTCTCTAATTATTTCTATCACTATTTTATTTTGTTGATGCATGAATACCACCAATAAAATTAAATCGATAAATATACCTCTAATTAACTTACATGTTGCAGGTCAAGGTAATATATAAATGTGTGCGTAGCTAGAATGTGTGAGACAATAGCTGAGTCGGAAATAACCCTAGATTATTAATCTTGGGTTATTTCTAAAGCGGTTTTTTAAATAGCGGTGGTTTACATACAACCTCAAAATATTTAAATCTAACAACTTGGGGTGCGCACCTAACAATTCTGAGGTGGGCACGGACCTGATCGATGACAATATCGATATTTACTTGAATAAATTCAGATAGAAGGGTACACGGAGGGTTATAATTTTACTTTAAAACAATTAATTCGCGAGTTGTGTTTTAGACTCTACCAGAATTCAATCCTATAACAAATCCGTCTCAAGAATACATGATTACCTAATATTTTTATTAAAAGATTAATAATAACGTCCTCGAGACCGAATTTCGGTCACGGCGGCCAATCCTAACCCAGACTGGCTATCTGCGCAGGAGATATTATAGTGCACAAATGTGTGCGCAAACACAGGTGCACTCTCTGTTGCCTTACTCTCGTGATTCGATAGGAGGGCAATCTGACACGACTGAAGAGAGATATGCGCAGGCCCAACGATTTGCCTTTACCTACATGATATCCCAGCTACTGCGATTTCTAAAACCGCCAACTTCCTAACTTTGGACTTCTATTGAGGTTATTTATCAGAAAAATCCAATGACTTTTTGCTGGCCCGGTGCGGGATTCGAACCCGGGACCTCGTGCACAGTATTTCACAGAGGCAGTTTAAAAGATTACAAACAATTTCAGCCGCAAATTATTATGTATTCTTGTTAACCCCTCCAGCTAAATTAAATGCTTCTGTTAGGAATGGGTTTACATCGCAATGGATGGGGTTTGAACGCACGTCCTCTTGATCGTAATACCAATTCAACATCCATTGAGATACCGCTGCGTTAATTATATACTTGTCTTAAATGGAACTTAATTTACTTTTAAATTAATGCAATAGACAATTAAAAAACCTTATCTAAACAGCATGCAGGTTTTGGCCAATAATAAGTTTTACGCGTTTTTGTGGCAACACAATGTAATTGTTTTATTGTGCACAGACAAGCAGCGAAGAAACACATTCATCAAGACAATACAATAACGCGTGTAATATTAAGGTCACGACAAGTAATGAGGTTTTAAGTCCATCCAAGTCTAAGGTAAATAAGTACATGTACAACTACAACTGCATGTGTTATTTATTTAATGCGTCTGTAGTGCAGCAGTAGTGAATGCGACTGATGTGTATGAATGAGGTCTCGGGTTTAATTTTCAGGTGGGATCAAGAAACAGGTAGTGGGTTTGTCTGTCAAGAAATTCTAAATCGCAGCCCGGACTAATAAGTTGATATTGCATACTCATGTGCGTGCCCGGAATTGATAGTTAGGGTATTGCACACTCCAGTGTTCCGCAAAGCCCGTAAAACCGTTGGTTCTATGCCTGATCTCTCTTCGGTCTTATCAGATTACGGTGCTGTCGGACTTTGAAAGTGAGGGAATAAAGAGTGCAATTGTGTTTACGCACACACTTGTGCACTATAATACCTTCTGTAAAGATAGCCAGTTCCGTTAAGATTGGACTCTGTGACCGAAAATATGATACAACGAGTAATCATTTCTCCAAGAATTAAAAAAGAAAATGTGTATTTTCTTTAATGTTGTTATCAGGGTTCAAGTTCACTGGCTGATAACACAATCGACACTTAATCGCCTCTAGTATTTCACCTATCTTCCGTTTAGATACGATTTAAACGTATGTGAAATTCGGTTCAATAAAATTTACATAATATACTGGATGCAATTTTAAATAAGTTTTTGGATATTTATATATATGACAATATCAGCCGTGTATATAGAAAGTTTAGGCCGTAGTCCACAACGCTGGCCCAGTGCGAGTTGGCAGACTCCACATATATTCGAGAAAATTATGGAGAACTCGCAGACATGCAGATTTCCTCACGATGTTTTCCGTCACAGTTAAAGCGAGTGATAATTAACTATTTAATATACACATAACTTCGAAAAGTCAGAGATGCGCGCCTTGGGATCGAACTCGAGACCTCTACGTGGCAGACTAATGGTTTCCCACAAGGCTATCGCTGCTATGATATTTATATTACTTGTAATTAAAGCTAGATGATTCTAAGGCAGTTATCCTAATTATATTACACCTACATGTACTTAAGGTTGTGATGTGCAAACGCTTAAACCAATTTGGATGAAACAGGTTATACAGATAGATCATGTCTTGGATTAAAACATAGATTACTTTTCCTCCCGGTATGCATACCTCGGAGGTTCACGCGGGCGAAACCGCGGTTAGAATCTATTAATATATTTTTCTTTGTATTTAAAAGACAATTTTAAACTATATCAGCCTAGACTAGTACGCCTGATCTCTTTTCGGACATGTCGGATTGTCACTTCATCGGTATATAAGAATGAAGGCATAGAGTTACGTCGTGGAGATGAAATCTATCATGGACATTGCCTCGTGATACTTGCCTGCACTGGTTAATCCTAACTAATATTATAAATGCGAATGTGAGTTTGTTTGTTACGCTTTTACGCGTTAATTACTCGACCTATCATCATGAAATTTCGCATACTCGTTGTCAGGGGAACAGAAAATGACATAGTGTAACTTTGGTCCAGAGAAAAGTACTGTTACTATTCTCCTAGAACCTACTTACCTAGTAGAATAATAATTTATTTTCCAATATACACATAACTTCGAAATATTGCGAGTCAGGGGTTACGTACCATGGATTCGGACCTAAGATCTATCATAGCACTCTAGCAGTCGCCTTCTAGTCTGAAGCCGATCATTAAACACAACGAGAAACCTACTATGAACAAAACCACCATATGTCTGCCAAACGACAAATAACGCGGCACTGACATGACCAAGTTAAAAGAGAAACGGTCATAATATCACATCATGCGTTATGTGAATGTGAAGGCTGGCATCATATGGTACGTATAATTGTACCATTGTTTGTGACACAATAACATATATAAACTGTTCTCGGCGTGTGCAAAAGATTATTACGAAGTGAATCGCAGTTTTACTATTCGAGATTACTTGTGTGCAGGACGCAGATGTATTTACGCTCAACCTTAGAGCACCCCTCAGTCCAAAATAAGTGAACATTCACTCTATTATAATATATGGCAAATAAAAAGGCAAATAAATGTCAAACTTAACTTAACGTATTTCCATAAAACAAAATTTAATGTTCATACGAACACGTCCAAATTAAAGAGCAAAAAAGAATAGGAAATATTACAAAACCGATAATGGATCGGATCTTTCGATATCCTGTCATGCGGTAATCATAAAGCCAATCTGCCAAATGTTTACAACGTATTCAAAAGAGGTTCGACCCTCTTACTATGTAACAACATAGTATAAAGGTCGAGATTATTTAAAAGTTTTGAAAGAACTCCTAAGCAGGTGCTATAGGTATCAGTAGAGCCAGTGGTCATTTTCTGTAATGCTGGAATAGCATCCTTTTTTATGTCGTCGGTGCACAAATGATACTTTTAACGCTGCAAGAGTCCATACATTACAAAGTCAGCGTTTTAAGCCAGCAATATTAACGCAATTGTTTATGAACTATTCAACTCCTGGACGAGAAAAATACTTTTAGTATGGCAGCAATAAGTCTGTATTTACTCCACCATACAGGCAAGCATGGATTGGCATCTAAGATTAAAATTAACACTGATGCGCCGTTCTACGTCTAAATATGATGATGTCAACTAACACATAATGCCGTGCTGTCATTTAAATTATACATATCGTATTATCATGCCTATTCATTTTCTCTACGAAATGAGTGAACTCGCTCTTCTTAGTTTAAACACTTTTACGTGCGATCTACCACTTCTTGACTACCATCAAATAGCTAACATCCCAGTATGCCAAACCTATAAAAATTATACTGGAACTTTAGCATTCTGCAGATTGAAACAGAGTCGTCGTAAATGCTATGACAACACATTGTTTCTGCACGGACTATTGTGTCTCCTGACTAGTAGAGAGATAAGGTAACCATTGTGTTGATGTTAATTGTAATCATTGCAATTTAATAATACGCCGGTGTAATGTTCAAGGGCGAAGAATTAAAAAGAATGACTAAAATCTATTCTTAAGTAATTGTGTAATCTTTTATTGATTTGATAGGCTAAGGGGATCTTTTACCACCAGGCAGGCTGTATATATATTCTGAAATTTTTACACTGACAAACCGCATTATAGCTCGACTTCAAAAAAAAGGAATAGGTTCTCCATGCGACTTTGTTTTTTTTTTGTATGTTTGTTACGCGATTACTCCGCGAATTATGAATTGGTTTTGATGATTTTGTTTAGTAGGTCCATACTTCAGAGATGGTCCCATATAAATTTATCGAAAAAGGTTCACCGCTTTTTATAAAAATCAACAAAGACAAAGTGAATACATTGATGACGTTTTGGTTTTTATGGTTTCCTTCAGCTAAAATTTAGCATTATCTTCTTTTAAATTTAAGAGTTTACATGTAGCGAGTATTGAAGTCGGTTTTTGTTATATTTTCTTTAAAAAAATAACTTTGTAATTATTAATTAAGCGTAGAATACACTTATGTTAAACCATTTATTAACAGAAGCTACCTATAAACACAGCAATAAGAATTTCCAAAAGCGACCTAATTTATATCTAACGGTAAAAAAGCGTCAAACTAATTTGCATGGACATTAAGCAATGTTCTTTTGTAGGGTATTATTAGGTGTAACCTAAATAAAATGCGGTCACGTCCAGAGGGGAAGGACAGTCGAGGACGGTGGTGTAACCCTTTTTACTCTGCCCCGCTAACAGACAGATCGATTTGCTAGAGTATTTTTATTTAGTCGAAGTGCCCGTAGGGATTTTGAAGAGGGTTCTAGGTAATGTGACTATAACTTTACTTGAAAAGTTAATACATTTTAATGCAGATATAGTAATGTCCTGGTTGAATTCACCTATACACCACTGTGTAGGTACTTACCAGATCATTGATTAGCTAAAGACTTTACCGTTCGAAACTGCGGTAAGGGTCATCTCTTCTACCGGGCAACGTCCAACAGTACGCTTTTGGTGATAATTTATCCTATATACGAGCAGTATAGTAAAGCGCATAACAGCTTTTGAATGATATTCAAACAAAATACATTGCATGATCAAGGACGCAGGTGAGGATGAGACAATTCGAATATGATTATACACGTGGGGTATATTTTCAGGAGTGAACTACATATCGCGGTGATTCCGGAACGTTATAACTGGCCCTTATTCTAAAGAGGTAGAGATGACTGTCATGGTAGGTAGTAGGGTTGGTGTATACTCCTGACACGGCCAAAGTCCAGCGGCTACCACTTACTATGGGTGGCAAGCTTATTCCCTATAAGGGATAATAGATATGATAATATAATATCAGCCTTGTATGTAAACTGTCCCACTGCTGGGCACGGGCCTCTTTTCAGTGTGAGAAGGGTTAGGCTATAGATCGCCACGCTGGCCCAGTGCGGGTTGGCAGACTTCACATATCACGATGTTTTCCTTCACCGTTAAAGCAAGCGAAAGTTAACTATTTCATACGCACATAACTTCGAAAAGTCAGAGATGCGCGCCTTAGGATCGAACTCGAGACCTCTGCGTGGCAGTCGGACGGTCTCTAAGAGGTAGAAATAGCACTTACCTTCAAATATGTTCTGGATGATCAAGTAGCTTTGCGTGACCACAATGAGTAGCGCCACGTGGGTCCAGGCGAACAGACTGAACTGCCTCATGTAGTACTTCTTGACGAGGGACAGCACGAACCATACGAAGCCAACGCAGTACAGACTGAACGAGATGAACCGGTGGTACGTTACGAGGAACTTGAGGTAGTCCTGTCAACAATATTTAAACATCATTAATTGCGGAAAGAAAAGGGTTACAATGAATTATTCGGTGACCCTAGATAAGCTTGGTTCTGTGGGTGCATGGCGTTACGATTAAAATTTATTATGAAGTTCGTCATTTCAAATGGATGGTGCGCTGGTTTATAAGTTTGCCTAGACATTGCCAGTTGCTCGAGTGTTGTGAGTTCGTTCACCACACGATATAAAAGATTACATGTAATTCAGAAATTGTTGTTCCGAGGGCGAGTATTCTTAGTATACCTACCTAATTATTTTCCTTATCTTTGCACATCGAAATCGATTCGAATAAGGTAAAACTAGTTTAAAGCAACACAAGATTTTGCTTTGACAGCAACAATTTACTATGAATAGGTATGTATTAAGTCTTTAACTATGACATTTTTGTTTACATCTAATAACATGGCTTCTATACAAAAGGCAGTGATTATTTTTAAAATATTGCTTAAATAGTATAAAACCCGCAACGTTACCGATTTCCTTTATACAAAGCGGCGACTTCATATTTCAAACCCTATCATAAATAGTGTATGAATCTATTCTTGTCAACGATAAATAGATAAACATAAAAATGTCATCAATAACGAACCGCCATTAATGGTCGTTATAACCCCAGTTAACTATCGCTAAGAGCTTTGTTTCACCCTTAAGTTATCTAACCACATCGATCATAATCCATCTGCCGGTCCACATCAGCTAGACGAAACATCTATAACAAAATAGCGAGACTCTTGTTTCTCGTCTGAAAATATTGTGTTTAATAAGGACATAATGAAGAACGTTAGCCAGACTAAAATGTATTTTATTTACATCATGATAAATTATAGATTAAGTGCATTAACTGCATCTATATTTTAGACTAGATTTTGCGCGCTCTTGCTCGCATAATTGACAGTTAGTTTAGATTAGAAACAGTACTTTTTCTGGATGAAAGGTATCCTATGTCCTTTTCAGTTCTCCTGACAAAGTGTATACAAAATTTCATGATGATCAGTCGGGTAGTCAAGGCGTGAAAGCAAAACAAACAAATTCATATTCGCATTTATAATATTAGTTAGGTTAGGCATTTATAATCACAAAGAAGGATCTGCATTTATAGACTAACACCAGTATATCCCCGAAGGGTGTTACGAGATGTATTACATGTAGCCTTCGTGGACCATTTTGTTAAGATCTATGTAAATAGAATCGAGCCTATTGCCTTTGATCAGGCACATTACTAGATTTAGCGCTGTTATTAAGATTTTACGAACAGAATGACCAAATACCACATAAGACGAAGTCAAAGTCAAGTTGTCTGCACGGATGGTTTAGTGGCACTGCTAGTGCGCAGTGTTGTAAGTTCGAATACCACACGGGACAAAACTTTGTATGATCAACAAATGGTTGTTCCGAGTCTGGGTGTGTTTTGTGTCCGTTGTTTGAATGTTTGTAGTATAGCTAGTGCGGGCGTTGTCGTTTTAAAAAACAAAAAACACTTTACTTAACTTAACCTTTACAAAAGTTTTAACTCATACGTAATCTTAAAGATTTATAGCAAACGAAAAGCTGCAGTTCATTCAGAAATAAAATATTCTGACACTAATGTGTTATAGAAAAATACGAAAATGCTATAATCAACGTATTCCACATACCTATCCGACGAGATTAAAGGACTTTGCACGCGATAGGTATCACGCAACGTTGACGCTTTCGTTCAAATGAATATTCCATCTATTATTTTTATGATAGATTGAACATTAATGGCTTTTCCTTAGAACGCCTCTAAGCTCGCCGCCGCTTCGCCTCGCCGTAGCCAGGTGGCGTTTACCCCGGTTTTCATTTTTAATTGCCTCATTAACACTCGCTTTATGTAAAATTATTTAGGTTGTAAAAATATAAACAAAGAGTTTTAATATGTAAGTATTTCGCTTTCGTATTATATATTTGAAGGGAAGATTAAAAACATTGTTAAAGTACCAAACGATCATTCATAAAATGACATATGAAAATACCCAGATCAAAGATCGGAAATCTTGGCTATTTTAAACAGAGACGAGCCATTAGCGGCGATGACATTATACTCTAATTCCCTCACTCTCATTCTCCGATGGGAACTCGATCCGACACGACCGTAGTTAGATCAGGCGCAAGACCTTTACGTGCTTTAAGAAGCACATGAGTAAGCAACACCATCAATTTCTTGATACAAAATCCCAATAACTTTCGTCTCGTCAATCGTGTGTATTCGCTTACAGCGCCACTCATATTAATATTGAATAAGAATCTATGTAATCTAGCTATCAATCCGCTATGCCGGCGAGGAAAATTCTAATAGTATTATAAGACGTGAACCGAGAGGGAGCGTTCCCCAAGGAGCTCTTACATAATTAATGAACGGCGTCGAATCGAAACCCAAACCGTCTACATATTCAAGTACATGACCATATCTTCCTGTTACATGACAGCTTCGGTGACGCAGTGGTAAAGAATGCGACTGCTAAACATTATGCTCTCTGTTTTGAATCCCGGATCGATCCAAAAAAGTGATTAGGTTTGACTTGTCAAAGATTTCTTAATAGAAAAAAATAATAAATAATAGCAGCCTAGAGAAATTCCCCTCCCTCCCCTCCAATCTCTATCCTGTCACGTCAGACTACCATCCCATAGGATTATATGAGTAAGGCAACAGAGAGTGCACTAGTGTTTGCGCACTTGTGCACTATTGTGTCTCTTGTGGCTCCGTAAAAATTGGCCACCGTGATCGAAATTCGATCTAAATGACCGATTTTCACAGTTCATTAGTAAGTTTTAAATTAATTGTTGCTTAAAGGTGCGATCTGATTGGTACAGTTTTACGATCGGCTGTGCATGCTCGTAAAGAGGTCGACCAATTAGTTGATTGTTTGCTTAATCCGATAATGCAACTAGGTTACTATATACTGGAATCGTTTATATTATGCGCATATTGTGCTACTGGCTTTAATATTAGTTATTTAGGTAAATAGACGTTAAATTAAGATCATGTTTCGATTGGCATGCGTGTTCCCACGCGAGCCTCTGTGTCGTGTTTCCGTCCGCCCTCAAGGGACAGTAGAGTTAAAATGTAGAAGTGCCTGAAGGGTAGGTCTGTTTGTGTAGTGGCCTGGCGTTTCATACGTCGGGCTGAAACCTCGGCGGGGTCGCGATTCGCGTCGAGGAACACCATGGATAGTTTAGGCGGTATTACCGGGATATCTTTCCCCCGGTGAGCCCGACATAACCTCTCCGTCGCCCCGCGGAGCGCGTCAAATAGGAATTCTCTTTCCTTCCCATTCCGTCAGTAAAAAAAAGAACAAAAAGAGATCATGTTTCGATCACTTGTAAGACAAAAAGAGCATCGAGCAAAGTATTTGTATTTTTCTGTGAAAAAATTCTTAGTTGCAGCATGAAGACAGTACAGAAGTACTGCCTTAGAACCGTACTGGGTTAGACCCCTATTACGTGAGACCTGAACCCATAGCTGGCAAAATGTGGGTGTAATATACCTCTGCTATGTAATTGTTTTGTTTTATTTTAATTATATTTAATCTAAAAGAAAACATTATGGTATTTAAAACTGTATTGTATTTGCGCTGTAAAATTTAATTAAAATAATCAAATTTCAAGCAACGAATATTTCCCGTGATTTCAGTTTGAAGAGTCATGGATAGACGTATATTCGAATTAAGTTTAAAGGTTTGGACATACGACCTGGTTAAAGTTAGTGGTAGCCTAAATATGCTTCTAAACACGCACTACCGATCACACACAAACAGGATCAACCGTCACTGTAAAATACCTTATTCAGTGTTGCTCTGTAAGAAATATGCTCACTAATGGAACTGCACCCTAGTCTTTTTTTTACAACTCTCGCACTAGAAATTAATTCCTGTATCGCGGGGGACTTTACAAACATTCAAAGAACTGACACAAGAAACATCCAGACTCGGAACAAACATTTGTATATTTCATAATTTTTTGCTCCGTGTGGGATTCGAACCCACAACACTCAGCGCAATGGCAGTGGCGAGGCGACCACTTAAACGACTACGCCATCCGTGCAATTTTTGCTAGCTCGCTGCATTTGACTTTTTACGCTTCTTATTAGTCAGGCAAGAGTGTAATGTGCCTAATGTACATTGTCCTCATACTTATTACAAAATACTTTTTTTGTATACCTACATACGAGTAAATCCATGCTGTGATAAACTTAAATCTCTATATATATTAATTGATTAACTGCATAACTACATAATATGTATAATGCGTTTCATACAGAAGAATATTGATTTTATATTTAGTATATATGTAATAAATGACTTATCAAGCATTAACGGAATATGCGGCTTATTAATACCTATAAAATTATTAACTCTATGAAGTTAGGTAATATCCGTGAAAATTGAATTAAACTACTTTATCTTTATATGGATTTTATGACAGTTTATTTATATAATACTACCTTTATATTATCTATTATTATTGAAATTGACACGTTCCTATTGCTTGGTCGTCATCGTCTCAAATTTTCTACAACTACATCTTAAGACATCGAGACGACCACCATCTTAGTCTCACCTTATAGTTTTAGTAATTTCAATGTGTTTATTATATCACCTAATAAAACGTACAATAAAATTATGCAAGTAATAACTTATTGACCGCAGTATTATTTATGCATTGTTGTAGCAATAAAACATGTATTTGTTTCATGCTGCTGCAACACTAATTAATTATAGGCTACAAATTGACGTTAAACGCTTTAACCTTTTGAACGCCAACGTCGTCTATACTCGACATGCGCAAGCGTGCCCTGTGCGCCAACGTCGTCTATACTCGACAAAACTGTTTTTTGTCGGTTCACAGAAAAATACAAAATAAACATATTAAATAATTAGTTTTCTGTGTTTTAGTGATACAACTTAAAAATTGAATACCCAATTATTACTTAATTGTATACAGCAAACAAAATTGTTATTAGTTATTGAAATATTTGATCATAAAAAACAATATATAATATATCGATTTTCGGGCTTGGCGTACAGGACATGGAGGTGCCGTTATGGCGTGGCGTTCAAAAGGTTAAACGTAACTCAAATCTAAACCAAACATTGCATTTGCTGACGCATTGTTTTGAATAAGAAAGTACAATCAATAAATAAGACAGTAAACTACTGATAGTCAGTCACCCCACGACTAAACGATTCGTCCCAGTTTTGTTATCAAATAAACAGTGAGTACGTAAGCGGCAGACAATCACGGCGGCGTAATCAAGCGTTTATCACGTCGTAGTAATCACGCGTGATTGTGATTCATTGATAAAGCCCACTATTACATGCGTCGGGGTCACCAACTTGATGTTAGTTTATTTGTAGGGCAATGATCAATTATATTTCAACTCGATGAGAGTAGGTCATATCTTAGAGTGATTAGTCACCGCTGATTAGAGAATTGGTCATCAATCACACGGTAACGTGTCAATTACTTATTACATTGAATGCTGAATTTTTCAGTATAAATATTGAATGTAAAGTCTATTTACAATATTACAATATACAAGATTTTGTACGCGGTTTCGCTCGCGTAAATGATAGTTACGTTAGGTTATTTTTAGGTTAAAAATTAGGTTTATTTAAGCATCATTGTTACTAACATCAAAAACTAACAAAATTATGGACCAAAGTCTGAAATAAAGTTTTATTTATTATTTATTTATTTATTTATTACCAGTACTTTTGTACTTTTTTCTGGATGAAAGGTAGGTACACTATGTCTTTTTTTGTGCCCGTGACAGCGTGTATGCAAAATTTCATGAAGATTGGTAGAGCAATTAAGGCGTCAAAACGTAACAAACAAACACAAAAAGCTCACATTCGCAATTTTATAATATTAGTCAGGATATTCGGACACAAACTTGTTCCCAATAACATATATTTATAGCAAATTATTTCGGTGCCTCATTTGTCCCGGGGTATAAATTAACGTACAAATTTTTTTTTAACAGCCAGTTATTTAATACTGTTATTGGCAGATTCTTCAAACCCTATCGCGTCTGGAATAGGTACTCCAGACCTAATTTCGATCACGACGGCTAATCTTAAAGTAAACTGGTCCTCTACGCGGTAATACTATTATATTTATTTATTTTTGGGAAAACAAACAGATACATACAATTCTTAAAATAAAATAACTTACATAAAGTAGTATGTACCTCACAACGTTATCCACATGTTGGTAAAATATTTCTTTCGAACTTAATTGCAAGACCGACGACGATTTGAGAGGAGTGACGGTTATTTGACACGACCAGAGACATCAAGCACATCATATACCAACACTATAACCAACGACTACTTCTCAACTTTTATGTCATTTATACTCTATACTATTTCTTTTTGTTTTTAAAGACGGGAGTTGTCTTTAAAAAGAGGAATTATTCCTGTGTCGCGGGGGACTTTACAAACATTCAAACGACGGACACAAAGTACACTCAGACTCGGAACAACAATTTGTGGTTAACACAAAGTTTTGCCCCATGTAGGATTCGAACCCACAACACTCGGCGCAGTGGCAGTGGCGAGGCGACCACTGAAACCACTACGCCATCCGTGCAGTCATCTCATCACATGAGGTCATGCGTCAGTCGTAACATTTCTCTTTCTAGCGTATACAATAGTCTTTCATGCATTGCCCTTGAATCAATACTTCGATCCAAACAAGCATTGGCAATATGCCCGGTGATCGGCTATAGGCTCGTCCCGTATTACGTGGAACCAGTGGGGTGCCTAGGGGCAATAGCTTGTAGGATAAGCCAAATCTCTTCCAAAACTTACCTACATTCAAAATTGCCATCAGTATGATTGAAAATGAACTGTTATTATCAGGCTTTAGTAAAGCCTTATTTTCATTATAATCTGTTCAAGTGGTCGCTTCGCAACTGCCACTGGGCACTGTGTCGAGTGTTGTGGGTTCCATACCACCAATTTTTGTCGACAAAAATTGGTGTGATCCACAAATAATTGTACCGTATATTTTGTGTCCGTTTGTAGTATAAAGTCCCAGTGACACAGAAATTTATCTTAGAGCGAGAGCTATCTTATTAGAAAAACGGTAAGTTAAGAAATTTTATTGCCCAGTCGGCCTTTTGGGTTTATACGAAGGTAGGTACTGCGTCGAATTTGAAAACAACTTGCTGAATATGACGTGCCGCCGCCGCCGTGAACCTATGTATACACGTGCATTGTTTACAATAAAAAATCTCAACCAACTAACTTGCTTGATTGCAACTAATAATTAATAATAAGTATTATGGCAAGATAAATATCCTATCTTATCTGAAGCTATAATAACAGCGCCGTCGGCATAATTAGTAGCATTAAAATGTCCAGATATATATTTTGATTGAAATCAGATTTTAGCATATTATTATTTTCAAATTTAATAGCCTTGATATTGTATATGGAATCGTCTACATCGACTTCTTTATTAATCAAGACTTTGACTATAAGAAGAAATGGTAGATCAAAGCATTGATGTTCCATTTCTACTTTAAGTCTCTCGCTTTAAAAAAAGCTTTTAACAGGCATCTGTTAAAAGCTTTTTTTAAAGCGAGAGAAGAGAGAGAAGAGAAGCGTTTTGTTTTCGGGCCCTGCGCGACAGCAATAGGTGCATACCTATTGCTGTCGCGCAGGGCCCGAACGAAATATCATTGTGGAAAAGAGAAAACTACAGCTTGGATTGATTATACATCTGAAATAATTATCTATTTGCCTGTTTTAATACAAAAATAAACCAATTTTAATTAAAATAGTAAACTATCTGAGACGTAGGTAAGTATTTTATTAGTTGCTCAATTTTTTTTGCTGTTGTAGTACAACCAATCGTATTTTGCCATTTTTGAAGATTCCTACTTGTGACAATTAAATTACAAAAACATAATAATATTAAAAAAGGCAACAGGATCTTAACAGTGGTAGACGTACATTTAATGGTCTATTTTTTATCTAGCGCTAATAACAAGGGAAAAACTGGGGAATAGGTTTTATAGACTAAACGATGTCCCCGTTTTCTCTTATTCTTCACGTCATATTAAAGATCTATCTTTGAGATGACATTAGTGATTTCTTATTTAGTCACACTTCGTCAGTGGGAGAAGTGACAAAGTCCGTTTCCCGCGATTTATTAGTGGAAGAGTCCATCGTTGCCAATTATTTGGTGACGGTATGAAGCCGACCTGCCTGAGGAAATACCACTGGCTTACAGGAAATAGGCGTAAGAACACTGTATCAGTGATTCGTCTTATAAGTAATAGTTTCGGTGGCTCACATACACATTCTTTTCAGTATTGCCTATCATCCATTTTTAATAATTTGTTTTCCTGATAGTTGGCAACTTGAGCGGTACTCGTAGTATTGCAAGCGATAACAAACTACGCGAGATGGTAAGCAATTAGTTACCGTCACTCGGGCCATATATACTCACTTGCCACCTTTGACTTACAATAAAAGTACGACAAAGTTTTTAGGTAGGTACACGTAATATTTTATACTTATCATATTTGGTATCGTATTTATACAAAATATATTATGCCGGTGCCCCTACCTAGCGTTAATATAAAGTTTTAAGTATATAATAAACGTATGGAAGCTAATATTCAATATATAAAGATAGACATATCTATAGCGTATGTACCTACATACGTGACGTGTATCTATAAGTATCTATAGATTTACGCTTGTTTCTCATTAAGTTCTCTATGGATTTCCAAGCGGCAATTAATTTTATTACATTCTATAAGTACCTACCTACCCTCAATGGTTAAAGGTTCTGTTAGTCTTGCCATTCAAGGCAGATCAGGTTAACAGTACCCTAAATGGTACGTTAAAACCTAATACCAAATAACTAGATATAAAAGCTTACCTTCATGTTTAAAAGCAAGTTTAATCTCTGTTAAGTGTCACGCCAGTGAAGCCATAGAAAAGATAGCGCAAACACTATGCAAACTTAAGGTTTCACATCGATAAACGAAACCTTAATCCTTAGTCATGCATTTTTTATTTTCGGTTTTTTTAGACGGACTGCCATCACGCTAAGAGTCATTTCTTTATCACGGGGAATTTTACAACCATTCATACAACGGACACTAAAAACATCTGAGTGTTTTCTCTGAACAAGTAATTTATTTTTATTTCCCTTTTCTATGGACATCCTCCGCACTAGGAATAATTTCTGTGTCACGGGAGACTTTACAAACATTTAAACAACGGACATAAAGGACACCAAGACTCGAAACAACTATTTGTGGGTTACACAATTTTTTGTCCAGCAGATGTAAGAGCAGCGATAGCTCAGTGGGGAGACCAACAGGCTGCAATGCAGAGGGTCTCGAGTTCGAACCCACGTCGCGCACCTCTGACTTTCGATAGTTATATGACTTTTCGAAATCATGCGCGTATTGATTGACAATTATCGCCTGCTATGTGCCACAGAGAGCACTTTAAGCCGTCGGTCCCGGCTGCCATGAACATCTATGGCAGTCGTTATTGGGAAGTCAGTGCCCTATACTATCCTGACACTGGTCTAGCCTTAGGGTATCGTTAGCCTTCGGGTTGCGGAGATCAGGTGGCAGCCGCGCCGTGTAAAAACTGATATCCAGTCAAATCCGGTTAGACCAAAAAAGCCGACCCTAAAGTGACTTGGGCATAATAAAGGCTAGGACACCATTTTTTGTCCCGTGTGGGAATCGAACCCACAACACTAGGCGCAGTAGCACCCTGAGCTTATTTAACTAACATACTCAATTTTCGAGACATTCCTATCAATGTACCGAGGTAGACAGGTTGATAGAGATAAAACAAAGTCGGTGCATTATTACAAGTTGAGAGTACTTGAAAAATACAAGATAATAGCATTCGATAGCTTGTCTATAATGTATATTATTTACATTTATTATATATCGGCTCAGTATATAAACTGTCTCACTACTGGGCACGGACCTCTCCTCCGTATGAGAAAGGTTAGTCTACCACGCTGGCCAAATGTAGATTGGCAGACTACACATATCTTCGAGAACATTATTACGAACTCTCAGAGATGCAGGTTTCATCTATATGTTTTCCTTTACCGTTAAAACGAGTAAAATAATATATATATATATATATATATATATATATATATATATATATATATATATATATATATATATATATATATATATATATATATATAGAGCAGCGATAGCTCAGTGGGGAGACCAACAGACTGCAATGCAGAGGGTCTCGAGTTTAAAACCTTTCTGACTTTCGGAAGTTATATGACTTTTCGAAGTTATGTGCGTAGTGATTGACTACTATCGCCTGCTCCGTGCCTCGGAGAGCACGTTAAGCCGTCGGTCCCGGCTGCCTTGAACATCTATGGCAGTCGTTATTGGGAGAATGTCAACACAAAAGATCCCACTGGGTCGAAGTGTCGCCGGTCTGCACTGACTGGCCCCACATAAGATAAGATAAGAACTAATTAATACAACTTTGAAAAGTCAGAGATGCATGCCGAGATCTCAGCGCGGCAGTTCAACGATCTCCCACTTGATTATCACTGCTACATCATATATTAAAATATATTTATTTACACACTATATCTTTGGAAGAGTGGCCAGAGGTGTATTGCAACCCCATTCCACCCGTTATAGTTCAGGTCTTACGTAATAGGGTGCAACTCATTACGACTATTGCGTCTACCTGGCACAGTTCCAAAGTTTTTTTTTTATAGTATTAACGTGGCAAACAAGCATACGGTGATCACCTAGCCTATGGACGCCTGCAATCACCAGAGGCATCACTCGCGCGTTGCTGACCCTTTAGGAAAGGAAGTGGGAAGGAGAAGGAGCGGGAAGGGAGAAAGAGGGTGATTGGGCCTCCGGCACTCTCACTCGCCGAACGAAACACAACAGTAGGAATACTGGTATTTCACGACGATATTCTGTGAGAGGGTAGTCTTCCTCCAGTCGAGCCCGCCCATTTATGCTGAAATCAGCGAGGCTACTACTCCCGAGACCTCTTGCACGGCAGTCGGTTTAAATACCTTTGTGCCGCCGGTTTATTTACTAATGCTTATCAAGCGGTAAGCCGTTATTTTCCTCGTTTGTCAAGTCTCGTTAGATTATCATAATGCGATTGTAGTAGACTGTATGGCTTTGCTTTATGTAGACTAATTGATAATACGTAGAAAACGTAACCGTGCCGTGAATTTGTTTTAGTAGCAACAGACAAAGAATACCCGTAAGTAATACACTTTGAAGCCTTTTAAAATAGACTACAAAACTTATTTAAATCGACGTGATACATTTTAGTATATAAGTATAGATATATACTATATTAATATGCTATTGAAATTGTACTATATTAACTATAGACCCGCCAGTCTAAACACATTCGAATGTATCGGCCAATCCCAACATAATTGGATAATTATATGCAATATATCGACGTGTATCGAGCAGTTATTGTCGGCCAGTTTATTGCAGCCACACATTTCAGTAAAAATAATGTTCTTTTAGAAGCCTCCTTTATGCAAACATCTATTTAGTTACAAATTAATTTTGTAGCATACAAGCCGCAACGTTTATAACAAGCATTATGTAATTATGTTCACAATAGACCTATTGCAGTTAAATGATACAGCCCAGCCATCTATATCACTCACACGATTGACCATAAAGATATGGATTTTATTATGTCTGCAGACGTAAAGTGTAAGAGTTTAAGAAGGCCTTTTTATGAAGATAAAAAGCTATGGCCGCGGATACGCGACGCTTGAGAACTATACTTTTTTCTTGATGAAACACTATGTGCGAAATTTCATGATGATCGGTCGAGTACTTAAGGCGTGAAAGCATAAAAATAAACAAACAAACTCACATTCGTCGTTTCGTCGGATTGTGTAAGTGAGATGTATGCGAGGGATATGTATTATACCCCCAGATAAGATTACAAATGTTTGTAGCTCAGCTCTGGTGGAAAAGAGTTCAAATAATCGAGATTTTTTTGGATACTCAGTGAAGCCAAAATGAGAAGAATTCTAAAGAATCACATGCCTCGTTCTCCTATTAATTTTATTTATGCCATGTTTAATTGCCTAATTACTTTTTGCCTGGGTCAACAATGCGCTAGTAATATCTACCTGACATTGCAAGCTAACTCGGTAGTATAACAAAGCCTTAGAAAGTATTGTGATCCGGATTAAGTTGGCTGAATGCCACAGCATTAGCCCAATTTGGCTCGAAATATCAATATGCCTGCATTTTGCGTTATACTCGTCATCTATACCTATCTAATTTAAGTTCAAAGACACATCTTCTCTCTTAGCCTTTATTATTCCCAAGTCACTTGGGGTCGGCTTTTCTAGTCTAACCGGATTTGACTAGATATCAGTTTTTACACGGAGCGGCTGCCACCTGACCTCCACAACCCGAAGGCTAACGATACCCTAAGGCTAGACCAGTGTCAGGATATTAGAGGGTACTGACTTTCCAATAACGACTGCCATAGATGTTCATGGCAGCCGGGACCGACGGCTTAACGTGCTCTCCGAGGCACGGAGCAGGCGATAATTGTAACTTCCGAAAGTCAGAGGTGCGCGACGTGGGTTCAAACCCCAGACCCTCTGCATTGCAGTCTGTTGGTCTCCCCACTGAGCTATCGCTGCTTAAGTTCAAAAAGTTTTAGGTTCAAAGACACATCACACATCCTAATATAAGTTTGTTTGTATGTTACGCTTTCACGTCTCAACTACTCGACCGATCATCATGAAATTTCGCATACATTGACAGAGGTACAGAAAAGGACAAAGGGTACCTTTCATCCAGAAAAACGTAGGTACAATTATTAACCTAACCTTACCTACATTTACGCGAATGAAGCCGCGGGCATAATTTAGTATTAAACATTATCAGTTGGTAGGCTCGATACAATGTGGCAGAACAGACGCATGGATACATAGACACGTACATTGCGATCTCGGTTCTAGGTAGCTTAAATTCGGCTGAACGTTGCACGTGAATCCAAAATCGTTCTGCGTTCTTTCATTATATGTGTAAGTGTATTCATTCTAGCGCGTTGTATTCAGCCAGCCATCCGGATTGATCTAGTTTGTGTATATTATAGATACCGATGGTCCCGTGCCTCGCCAAGCACATAAAGTCGTTGCTCCTGCGCCTGGTCTCTCTCCGGGCCTGTCGGATTGCCGTCCCATCGGATCATGAGAGTTAGGGAACAAAGACTGCACTTGTGTTGGCGCACACACTTGTGCACTATAATATCACCTGCGCAGATGGCCAGTCTCCGTTAAGGTCTGGAGAACATTATAATTAGTTACCGATTATGAGCTACCTCGTATAGCCAGTATATAAAATGTGTTTTTCTATTTCGCCCGACACGATCACTTATCGATTATAACATAAAACTATGTAAATTATCGTATGATGTTTCTCGTATCAGTATATCGTACGATTGATGACTGTGTTTTATTAGTAATCAAACGTGATTAGCGTTTCAAGAAATGTTTACGAATAAATTGATTCAGACACTGGTACACGGTTAATAGAGTCATAAATACTGTACATTATGTCATGTTGTATTATTTACGCAACAAACTCGCCGGGCCTAATACAGTAACAGTGTTGCTTTATACTTTCTGAGAGTAGAACTTCCTCGGCACGAGCCTAACTTACCAAAATAATAGTCAACGATAGGAATCCTACTACTTCATTGTATTTATCATGAAACTATGAACTTTGGGAGAAAGTAATAGAAAACGAAATGGGTGTAAAAACCCAAGATTCAACCTCTTCGTCATCATGTGACTTTTTTTTCTTCAGTCTTTTGTAATGTCTCACTGCTGGGCAAAAGCCTTGGACTTCCAGATCACTCTGTTGGTGGATATCCCCTGACCTTATGACCTGACCATAAGGTGCATTTGATATTTTAGATTATAAATTCAAATATTTTTTGCGCTATTGTATATTTATATGTGGAAACTGCTTTGGATTAAGTGTAGATAATTTGAACATTAATTATTTTCAAATTGTATCTGTTTGTTTCCCAAATAAAATAAAAATAAAATAAAATAAAATATAGGTATCTCAGGGATCTTTTGACCCTCAGGGCCCATATTCAAACTCGACCGAGGTATGACCCCAAGTAAGATGTCTGCACACCAAGTTACAAGTGAATATTTTCCATTTAAAATATGTGACTCCTATATCTCGGGGGTCTTTTGCCCCCAAGGGCCCATATTCAAACTCGACCGAGGGATGACCCCAAGATGTCTGCACACCAAGTTACAGTGGTTCCGGAGCTATGCCTGTCACTAACAGACAGACACACAGACCCACATAGTGTTATAATTAACCTCTTCGAACAAGACTCAGAGGTTAATAATATCGATCTTATTAGAAACAGTCAGTCACTGCACGGATATCGTATTATCGATTAGTTGAAGTCGTCGGCTCACCACTGCCACTATGGCGAGAGTTTGTCAGGACACAAAAATTTGTGTGGTCAACAAATGGTTGATGCAAGTCAAGGTGTTCTTTGTGTACATTGTTTAAATGTTAGAAAAAGTGCCCCGCGACAGCGATTGGAATCCTTGTGCGACAGTTGAGATTTTATAAAAGAAAAACAAGTGAGAATCGGCAATGAATTGCCGTAAATCTTAAGAGTTCGAAAAGATGGTTCAAGTAATATGCAAAGGTCTGTGAGCCTGTGAGGTCAGAGGTCAAAGGTCATAGTCATTTCGGGTTATATCGACTATGCTGAGTCGAATGGCATTGACTGCGAGTCTCTAGCTATTACGGTTTTGGAGTTGAAAGTTGTATAACAGACAGCCGGACGGACAAAGCTATTGTAGAAGAGTTTTTTCGACCTCTAAAAATACAGGACGATGTACCAAGATTTCTTTTGTTATTGAATCGAATCGTTATACGAAGTCTTAATGATAGACGGTTACCATTGTCTATGGACGCCTGCCCCAGCAGAGTTTAATTACGCTGGTTGCTGGACTTGCTAAGAGCTATTATCGACAGGAAAACATGGCGTGGGATGTCCTACGCAAGCGGACCGACAATCTAATCAAAATGGCTGGGAGGAGTTGATGCATGTGAGACAAGGGCGATCGTTATGCAAATCTTTAACATACATGCATATAGACTCGTATATATCCTAGAAAGGGTAGGCAGCAGTGCATTAGAAAGGTATTACACCAATATTTGCCCGCAATGCAAAATGGAGGAGGCCTATTTTACCGTCATAAGGGGAAAACGCATTTAATTTGTTTTCAAAATTATTTTTTGGTTTGTTTGGCATCGGTAAAAAAAGACTGCTAGTATTTTTGAATTCAATATAACAATATTAGCAAATACGTATTTTTCCTTATGATGGCAGTACTACTGTCAGTGTTTGGGGCTGTTGTTAAAAATATTGAGACCTAATAGAAAATACATATAACACTTAGGTGTTCGGTACCGACAACGATTATGCCAGACCAACCAACTTTAAGTAATACTGAATGGTATTTACACGGTTAAGATGGTGCATGAAGTTCTGTTTTGAGTTAGAGTAGACGCAGCTTTAGAACTAACCATGGTTTAGGCAGACCTTATAACACAATACACATAAACATTACTCGTCCCTTGCCGTCTTCATCTTCGAAATATATAATGACTGAAGTTGGAACCGACAATTTATGTCTGTACTTGTTTGCTTTGTACCCGCGATGATCGATAATCCCAAGTTATTCTCGAGGAATCGTGAATAAACGGCGTTCGTTCCATTTGAACACTCAATCAAAAGCAAATGAAACTTTAAAACCGCAACAGAATCCATCTATACTGATCTCCACGATCATGTGCCAATCTCATCTATGTTCAGCCCACAAAAGCAACATGGTCACCCGCTGTCTCGCTGCTAGGCGATCGACATTTCATCTTCTTGTCCTTGGGCCATATTCGGTCACAGCCCAAAGTGTCCACCTGCTATCACCACGCCTTGCCTAGTGTCCTGCCTACTAACCACGCGTTTAGACCGATGTGGTGCCACTCCTAAATAGCCGCTTCCAATTCGATTCTCTAAAACATTTGATGGTACCTTTCAACAGATAGTGCCTCATACATTGTTTTAATATAATTTTCGGACACATAAAAATCAATAACATATAATAATATTTAAATTGATATGCACTTCAAAATATTTTGTAAGGACGGAGGCAACAACATTTCTACTCGTATTTTTATTTAAATTGAAATATTCATTCATTCCTACTTACCGACATATTTTGTAGGTACTATAACCGTTTGAATCAGCACTCCCTTGTCGCTTTGATGGGAAATAGGGCAAATTAAATTACATCTCCTAATATGATTTCATGATGAAGGAAAATTGTACTAATAGCTAAAATTTGATGATGTTTCAGAAAAGAAAATAAATTGTTGGGTCTTTACTCAAATATGATTATTCTATACCTACTTATAATACAATGTGTAATGTTATTTATTTAAAATGCATAAGATTATACGTTTTAATTATTTATTAAATAATAAAATTTATTAAAATACTAGTTTCTGCTCTACCTGCTGGGATTGCCACGGGAACGCATTCCCGAATTCCCGAGTAAAACATATCATATCATATTTGAAAAAGCATCTAAACATGTTATAATCTTCGCAAACTTTGACCTTTATAATATCAGCAGTAGCAAATAGTGCTGTTTCTAATTTTATAATGGTCAAAGCTAAATCATTCTATCATGTGGCATACAAAATAATCGATGTAAGTGTTTAAGCACTAATATAATATATTTCGTAACGTCGTTATCTATATTTTGTAATTGTATCATACTGAGCTTCTTTTTAAACTGTTTTATTTTTATTACGTCATGTCTATAACCCATAAATAGCTGTGACCTTCATTTATAAAATTATACATTTTGAGATAGAGCAAATCAGAAATATGGTATAAATCAATTTAATGTGTCCATATTTTGCTTACTGACTGCGCCGAGCGAAATGTGCCAAAACAGGCGGTCACAGTTAAGTCAATAAAATCAACACTTTTTGTTTAATACAAATTTAAAATATAAATTTACTATAACAATGAATGTGTATTAAAATTACTCCGTGTAAAAAACCTAAAATAATTAATATTTTCGCCTACAAAATTACGTAAATTTGCAAAAACGTAAGCTCGTGTTACATGATTTTTAGATTATAACAGTAGAAATCTATCCTATTTTACAGCTTAAACGAAACATAAATAGTTATATTACAATTTGTCCGTCCCAAATATTGATGTTATTGGTTGACAATAAAGATACATATTTATCAAAAAACCACTTCAAATCCTCCATACAAATTTACAATGGCGGCCGCGCGACGATTTGAATATGCGCCGCACGAGCTCTGTCATTATCATGTCTTACGCTCGACGCAGTCTTAACCATATCGAAATACAATTATTTAAGCACTGGCAAAGGCTGTACATTTAATGCTGGCACCCATTTGCCAAAGGACGAATTAAAAGAAAACATTGTAAGGCAAATTGAACAGTAGAAAGCGATAGGAACCGAGATTTCCACCCACACATTCCCCAAGTTAACAATCATTAATCACAAACTAGAAACAAATATAAAAACTTCACTCACCGTCCGATTGATGACGACACCGAAGTAATCAATCAGGTTCTCTCCATAAAAGAAGTAGTTGGAAGTCAGCAGAAAGTACCACGAGAGAGAACGGAACCAGGGCAGGCCGTGCACCCGGTACACCGCGTAGCCAATGTTAATGATCTCCTCAAAGCATTTCACTTGAACGCAAAGTACCTGGATAGGAAAAAGAAGGTAACTGATTATTTATTTATTGCGTTTTTCTTCATATCATAATAAGACTTGACTGCGACTGTGGTGTATAGGGGTCAGGTCTTATTCTGAATCAGAGGCTTTTCCTACCAAGAAATTTCAGTAGCTATACGCTGGAAATATGCCCAATAGACGGCTATAGACTTCCATTACGTGGGATCTAAATCATAACTGGCGAAATGTGGCTGCGATACACCTCATATTGCCATAATTAAAAAGCATTTTACTGCATGAAGGCACATCTACAGAAAGGTATCTTCTGTACATCTTCCCCCCAAATAATAATTTCTTGGAAGTAGAAATTGAATTATGCGTCTTTGCTTTTTATTTATCTATTTTGTACTCCAATCCTCGGTTCGCTAACTGTAATCACAGGATAACTAAAGGAACGATCGGATGTTAGGCCCCATGACAATGCCTCGCAGCTTTTGCTCCAAATAGACATTGAGCTATTACATTTCTATCGGTATATAATCGGTCGCCAACAGTCGGCATATGACAGATCTCTGGGTCACATAGACGGTACATGTACAAACTAACTGCGCGAGTATGAGAAAACGCATTACAAAGTGTAAAGCTTTATCTCGTTCTCGCACGTATAATAACAATGCTTAAAGAGATGTTGGTTAGGCCGAGGTCAGCTGAAAGCGAGTGGCTTTCGGTTGACCGTAGCCAGATGAACCTTCTTTATGACGCTTACTGTAGTGTTCTGGCCTAACTATAAGTATATTCATGCAACGAGGAAACCTCGGTAGCGCGTCAGTTTATAAACAAAGTAGTATTATTATTATAGTGCGCATTCCAGTTCTGCAGCACTTGAGTAAACTAAACTCAATTGATGTAGGTACTACATACAAAGATTATTATTATCTTATCTTTGGGTGTTCCCTTCAAGTTTGATATGTTTGGAGCACACTCATAGTATGATACGGAACTACCGACACACAATAAAACGCAAAACAGCAATCGCTTCAGCTTAGACAACGATCATAGAAACAAGGTTTTTATTAACTGTGTTCTGTTGTGTTGTTGTGAGCATAGGCTTATGAACTCTGATACTAGGATAGCTAATAAAGAGGTCTGAGGATTCACTTAGGATAGTGACCCCAGACATTGAGCATCTCAAAAGTACCTCCAACAAACAGAACAGAATATTCCCTCTAAATAACTTTATGTTGTGTTTCTTTAGTGGTAACCAGAAGAAAATACGAAATTAAAATTATTTGTTGAAGAAAATTGGTTGCTCTTCAGCAGCTGTAAATTCCAAATACTTTAAATGTAGAGTTTTAAAATAAACCACAATAAATACAAATTAAATTATTGATTTATTGATTGAATATCTATACCATGTTATAATAAATACTTATAACATGGTCGATATCTAATGTAAAACATTTACGTAAACGTAAGACAACATTAGGTACAGAAACTACGAGAACCGATCACATGTTTATTTATGCGTTTCACTTTCGTTCATTGATAAATCATAGCAAAACATTAATATAAACAAGATCGAGAGCTCTACACGCACTGTGTTACGTGCATGTGTTGTTTGTTTTACGAGTAAGGTGACAAACAAGTATATTATTATGGTTATCTGGTGCCACAAATTGAATCAAAATAGCTGGCCGCCCTAATACAATGAGCCAAGACGGACGCACTAGTATACTCAGAGTATCCTAACTTATAAATGCTAATGTAAGTTTGCTTGTTTGTTAGGCTTTCACGCATTATCTACTCGGCCGATCATCATGAATTTTCGCATAGACGTTGTCAGAAGAACAGAAAAGGACATAGGGTACCTTTCACCCAGAAAAAGTACTGTTAGGTACTAACCTAACCTACATTTACGCAAGCGAAGTACACAGAGCGAGTTTACGGGAGGCGATACCAAGAGCATGCGGGTACGCAACGCAGCCGAACGCGTCACGAAACCTGCATTCGTACATCGAAATACCGCGAGTTACATAGCAGCGAAAACCCTAGTTTCAAGCGATTAAAAAAAGGGTATATATGTATGTACGTAAACCTTGTAGTATACAAAGATAAACTATAGATACATAGAGCGCGCGTATTTATGTAGGAACAATGAATAGCTTAGCGCTAGGAATATTTTAAAACCTATATAGCTACAGAATTTAATTATTTGTGTTAGTGTGTAAGAGTCAGGGATTAAAACTATCAGTGTATAGTATCATAATCGAGTTTTGGCAGCAAAATAAACAGAAAAATACGTTTGTTTTGGTGCACCAAACTGCTCACGCTCGATGCATTAGGCACGGCCGGGAGTGTGTGTATGATAGTAGCAGCGATAGCTCAGTGGAGAGACCAACAGACTGCAATGCAGAGGGTATCGGGTTCGAACCCACGTCGCGCACCTCCATCTTTCGAAAGTTATATGACTTTTCGAAATTGTGTGCATATTGATTGACAATTATCGCCTGCTCCATGCCTAGTAGGGCACGTTAAGCCGACGGTCCCGGCTGCCATGAACATCTATGGCAGTCGTTATTGGGAAGTCAGTGTCTAGCCTTAAGGTATCGTTAGCCTTCGGGTTGCGGAGGTCAGGTGGCAGCCGCTCCGTGTAAAAACTGATATCCAGTCAAATCCGGTTAGACCAGAAAAGCCGACCCTAAGTGGCTTGGGAATAATAAAGGCTAGGGAGAAGGGAGTGTGTGTGTGTGATATGTGCCCTCTAGTTTATACTCTAAGCTAGCTACTCTGCATACAACGGATTTAGATTCAGTACGGCTATATTCGATTTATTCTGAAATCGGTCTAAGCTCGTCTTTGTGTATGTGGCGATTTGATACGTTGTATTGAAGCGGCTATCCGTTTCTATTTAATATGTATTAATGGTAAGCGATTATATCAAGTTACTAGAGCATTGACCACAATGCAAGAAAGATTTCACACATTTGCCAGCGTAAGATACTAAATAGATTCCACTAGTTCGTTTGCTGACAGCACAATGCTCCGTTAAGAAGATCTAAGAACATAGTTTTACGCCCATAGCCCCAGAATGAAAAGCAAAGGCGTACTACACTCACATTTAGTTAGGTATGGAGATAGGTTTTACGTAAAAGGCAGCGAGCCTATTGTCATCTTTATAACACAGTTCCAGACTCCACGCATCTACTGAGACTTCCTTAACAGAAAAACCCAATAACTCTGCCCGACCCAAGCATCGTTTCCGGGATCCCATGCACAGAAGTCGCATTCACTATCGCTGACCCACCGAGACAGTAATTAGTTATATAAACGACTATCCCGTTAATCTTTATCAAAAGGCACAATATAATATATTTCCTTGATGCATTACATATGTACATATTTAAACCCATTGCCAAACCGAAACGTGTACGTTGGAGGTCGTATACAGTACCGGATATACATATGTTGCGGCATACGCGAATAGGCGTTACGGTCCAACAACTTTAATTTGTACCACCTAATCGTATAGTAAATTGCATATATATGAATATTTTATAGTTGCTCAAAGATTTCCACAAGGTGGACCGACGATCTGGTAAGGGTCGCGGAAAGCGGTTGGATGCAGGACGCCCAAAACCGATGTGGAAAATATTGGGGGAAGCCAATGTCCAGCAGTGGACGTCTTTTGGCTGAGATGATGAGAGATTTATTACGTACCTTTAAAGGGAAGTGGTATTCTTCGGAGACTGGTCTTCTGAGGTTAAATCTAGCGATCTTTGATACAGGTTCAACCAAATAAAGACCAGTCTTCATTTAAAATGTGTAACTCTATTCGGAAGAAATACTTCACACTTACAGTAAATCACAGCTAAACAATCATGTGTTTTTGCAATTAATAGGGTCTTAAGGTTGTTCAAGCATATACGCTCGCTCGGCAGAAATGCTCTTGGCAGGACAGCTACACTAAAAGGAGGAAGAGGCAGAATAGAACTCGTTTATAAAGGTGAAGGACACGCATATTGTCTCTTGTGTTGCAAGCGTCTATAGGCTTCGGTAACTACCAGCATATTATAATTGCGTACAATATATGCTTACAAGTAACGCGTTATATAAACGACTACTTTCAATCAGTTCCAAAACAGCCTATCGAGGTAATACACTTTAACTACATCCAAACAATATTGTTCCTTTTAATAAGATCGATGCAAATGTCTACGGACGATAAATCGACGATAAATCGGCGATAATTAAGATAACAGATAGATAAACCTTGCTAAACTAAACCATTTCGTTTCACTGTCGGCACTTGGAGAATGTTGGGGAACAGTCGATCGATAGAATCTGTCATCAATGGTCACAGACTAAAATTGTCTGCCGTCAGTACAAAATTGTAATGCATGGATAAAAATAAAGTACTGTACGGAATACTCGGAAGAAACATCTGACGCTCAGGAATAAGGATAAAGGTAGCCGGCAGTTAAAGCGAATGACCTAGTACCTATCAAAACAAAACAGCAAGACGGAAAGATCGACTTGCAAATAGTGTATCTATTAGATAACCGTCCGGAAAACTGCTACACGTCTTGAATATATTTGGCGAGAAAATTCTTGTTCTACCCACGAAGGGGTAGCTGGCGCAGGACCAACGGCTTTATGTGCTTTCCGAGGCACGTAGAGACGTAAGTCCTGCGCCTGATCTCTCTCCGGTCGTGTCGGATAGCCCCATCGGATTATGCTGAGTTAGAGACCAGATAATGCACTAGTGTCTGCACACACACTTGTGCACTATAAAGTCTCCTACGCAGATCATTAGTCCATTAAGATTGGCCGCCGTGACCGAAATTGAAGAACATTACTATTATTATCATCGTCGAGAAATCTGAATGAATTACATAGGCTTTACCCGCTTAGCTATTTATCTAGACAAACAGATCGTTATTGTGCTATTATCGTTAATTACGCCGTAACTCTCGTATTATTATGACTTAATAAGTAAATAAATTATAGATTTCAGGTATAAAGAACTACCTGATTGTAAACATAGTTTAGTCAGAAATTAATAATAATAATAATAATAATATTCTACCACATACACACAACACCATCTAGCCCAAACTAAGCAGAGCTTGTACTATGGGTACTAGACAATGGATAAACATACATATATACTTTTTTTTTGTAAATACATACATATTATACATAGAAACACCCAGACCAAGACAAACATCCATGTTCACGCACACAAATGTTTGACTTGTGCGGGAATCGAACCCGCGACCTTAGGCGTGGCAGTCGGTTACACTAACCACTACGCCATCGAGTCGTCAACATTAAAAGTTGTTTTAAACTCCAAGTGTATGACTTGCGCGTTGCTGATACTGCAAAACCCTTAAAATATGCTTTTGTAGGTTCTAAGCTGTGAGAGTGAATCACAACAAGCGATATAATACCAATACCACAAGCGATAGATTAAATCTTGGAAGATCTTACGAATAAGAAGTTAAAATCTTATTTAAGATTTCAAATACCGCTTGTAATTCATGACTATCCAGAACCCCGTTTTTGTACTGAGTCATAATATTCAAGCTACACTCCTGCCCAAAAGTGAAAGAACTAGTTAGATAAAGAGAACTAGGTAAGCTGGCAGTAGATTTTAACTAACCTAAACTAATCTTTTAACTTTTTTTTTTTTTTTTGTTACTCTGGAAAAATGCTTTTTGCACTGCCCGCCGGCTAGGGGACGGCACCGGCGGGGGAGTGTGGGACTCCCAGCAAGAGGTGCTGGTACACCCACTAAAAAACCTGGGGTGTTCCCTCTCTCATCCAATAGGAGAACCTAATCTTTTTTTTTTTTGTTTCCCAGGAAAAATGCTTCATGCACTGCCCGCCGGCTAGGGGACGGCACCGGCGGGGGAGTGTGGGACTCCCAGCAAGAGGTGCTGGTATACCCACTAAAAAACCTGGGGTGTTCCCTCTCTCATCCAATAGGGGGGGCCAGTTGGGAGCTCTTGAAGGATTCATCCATAGCAGGCCCCCCAGGGGAACCTAACCTAACCTAACACAATGTTTCAATGTACTATGTTGAACACTGCCGATCGCGGTTAAAAGGTGAATATTTCAACAAGATCAAGGCGAATACAATATCTACTACTACCTATGTAAAATATTACTAGCATTGTAATATTAATATACCTATTGTGTAAATAAGTCAAGATTGCAGATAGGTACAGGTCGAAAAATACCGAGTAGGTACTTAAACTTGGCGAAGCGAACACAGACATTTATTCAAGACGAACAAAATATACAAAAAAAAATATGCTGGTAATGATTGTTGAAATTCATAAATTAGTATTGAAATGTAATCAAAAAAAAGTTTAGTATCATATTATAATAATAATAAACGTTTATTTTCAAGAAACATGTACATACAACAGTTATATTTTGGTTACATTTTTGGCTTAATCTAGATTGAGTGAGCCATCTGTCCGAACTAGATAAAATTAAATTATCTCTATTTCAGACCTCAGTGTATCATATTATAATGTATGTTATTCAGGTTAGTCGAGTCAGTTTCTAAACCCTATCATCAAAAGAATTAAACGATATACATATGTTTTATAAAGAAATTCGAATACTGCTAACAGTTTTCAATTAATTAAAGCATTAAGCCCAATGGATAATGAGCCATTGAACTGTCGATCGATGTTGCGAGTTCGAGTCCCATCTATTGCGCCACCATCATTGTCCTGATGCAACTGACGCAGATTGATAATGATTCCCTTGCCTTGATTTGGAGCTAGTTATGCAAACTCGAACAACAAATATAAGTTTAATTCTAATGACGATTGAGGTTACGATGATCACTCAATTTCTAAAATATTTAAACTTTGGCTATTAGGAGTTCACTGCTGTATAAAAAAATGTTAAATATATTTATATTATCTTATGTATAGTCTATACTTATTAAGCAAATAAATTAACGAATTACTTAAATCACAAATAGGGATCTTTTAACAAAAACATTCATATGGTCTCATTGGCTCAAAGTCTCGATCCACAAAGAAATTAAAATGTATGAAACTTAAAATGAACAGAAAAATACATCATCCAGTTTGCTAACATACCGTGATCATGAGAGCCAGTGGCCCGCCGTAGATTAGTAGGCAGAATGCTGCGATCATCAACCAGGTGAAGATACCGCGAATCACCCAGTTCCTCCATCTAAATAAGAATAAAAAAGTAAAAATAAACAATTTATCAGTTAACCTAGTGCGGCAGCAGCGCTATCGCTGCACTAAGCTATCCTAGTGGGAGGCCGCTGGCCTGCTACGCAGAGGTTACGAGTTCGATCCCATGGTGCAGCTCTCTGACTTGTCAAAGTTAGGTGCGTATTAAATAGTTAATTATCGCTCGCTTTAACGGTGCAGGAAAACATCGTGAGGAAACCTGCATGTCTGAGAGTTCTCCATAGTGTTCTTGAAACAATGTATCTCCTACCCCGCCAAGGGCCACCATGGAGGTCTATGGCCTAACCTTTCTCACACTGAAAAGAGGCCCATGCCCAGCAGTGGGACAGTTTAATACAGGGCTAATATGTATCTTAAGTGGGTGCCAGTCAGTGCAGACCGGCGACACTTCGACCCAGTGGGATCTTTTGTGTCGACACTCTCCCAATAACGACTGCCATAGATGTTCTTGGCAGCCGGGACCGACGGCTTAACGTGCTCTCCGAGGCACGGAGCAGGCGATAATTGTCAATCAATACGCACATAATTTCGAAAAGTCATATAACTTCCGAAAGTCATAGGTGTGCGACGTGGGTTCGAACCCGAGACCCTCTGCATTGCAGTCTGTTGGTCTTCCCACTGAGCTATCGCTGCTCTCCAGGGCTAATATTATTATACATCAGTTAACAACTGCATGCTCGATTAATGGGTCAGCCAAAGAATTAGTAGCTTAGTTTGTTCTAGATTTGTTAAAAGACTCTCTATTATGATGGACTGCAAAGTAGGTGAAATGTGGTAATTTACAAGTGTGTGTGTGCGTAAATAATGAATATCCTTTGCAACTTAGGCACTTGTGTAACTAAGTTAAGGTAACTAACTGTTGTAAGTGCATTACAATAGTCTGATACAAGTGCCGAAATTGCAACAGGAAATTGATAATTAATTAAATGTAGTAGGTAGGTACCAAAAGAATTGCTATTAATATGTTCCTATTTGTAATAAGTATACACAATACCAATACTACACTAATATAAAAAATAAGAATAATGAATTAAGTATTTTGAATTTTACAGTTATCATATAACTTGTTGTTAAGTAAATTAATAAAATTATATGTTAATGTTGAGTGAAAATTATAGTTTATAGATTTATAACAATATACGCACTGTGAACTAATGGTTTAGAACAAGCCAATACTCGGCCATATTAGGTGTAACTTAAAATTATCACCATTATACTCTATTAGGAGTTTATTTTATCATTCTGCTGGCCAGTAATTGCTTTCATAGAATGTTTCAGTATGCTAAGACACACTTTATAATTGACATAATTATATGTTCACTTGCCATATAATCATGTCAAATATACAAAACAAGCACTAACTGTAGGTAGAAACTTGTCACTGAATACCATATTTAGGATTGGCATATACAAATGCACTGATAGACTGACAAAAATCTATTTCTTATATTACTACTTATTATATATATATAATAACATAAGATAATAGAGCATGTTAAGCTGTCGGTCCCGGCTGCCATGAACATCTGTGGCAGTTGTTATTGGGAAGTCAGTGCCCTATAATATCCTGACACTGATCTAGCCTTAAGGTATCATTAGCCTTCGGGTTGCAGAGGTCAGATGGCAGCCGCTCCATGTAAAAACTGATATCCAGTCAAATCCGGTTAGACCAAAAAAGCCAACCCCAAGTGACTTGGGAATAATAAAGGCTAGGGAGAAGAAACAAAAATTTACAAAAAAGTGGAAGATATTAATGTAACAGTAAACTGGTTGATATTTTTCTTAATTTCATCTCTTCTTTTTTTAAAGACAGCTTTTGTACTACGAATAATTCAAGTATCGCGGGTACTTTAGAAACATTTAAACAACGGACACAAGGAACACCGAGACTCAGAACATAGTTGTTCTGAGTCTGGGTGTTCGTTGTGTGGATCACACAAATTTTTGTTATATGTGGGCATCGAACCCACCACACTCGGCTCGGCGGTAATGGCGAGGCGACCACTTAAACCACTATACCATCCATACAGTATTCAAGTAAAACCTAAAAACATCTTTAATTTTCTTTTATATAATAATATCAGCCCTGTATTAAATTGCCCCACTGCTGGGCACGGGCCTCTTCTCATTGTGAGAAGGGTTAGGCCATAGTCCACCACGCTGGCCCAGTGCGGGTTGGCAGACTTCACAAATCTTCGAGAACATTGTTGAGTACTCTTAGACATGCAGGTTTCCTCGCGATGTTTTCCTTCACCGTTAAAGCAAGCGATAATTAATTATTTAATACGCACATAACTTCGAAAAGTCAGAGGTGCGCGCCTTGGGATCGAACTCGATATCTCTGCGTGGCAGTCCAACGGTTTCCCACTAGGCTATCGCTGCTATTTTTTTTTTAAGTATAGAATATTCTGAATTTCTCTAAACAATCTTAGAATCTTTTTACATATGTGCTCTCATTTATAGTATGGGTCTTGTATATATACAGGTTACAATGTTGGTGTGCAAGAAAGAGTGCTTGGCTCACCATTCCATGACAAGTACCACTAGTCTTATAAAACATGAATAAAAACTTAAATTTGTTCTTCAGTCTATGATAATACAAGTAAGCAAATATTTAATAATTGCTTTTTAATCAGTTTGCTAAGTATCTGTTGCTGTGTTACATTTAATCTGTCAAGTCTTGAAATGGCAGACATAATTTTAAACCTATTGTATCTGGCTGCCAGTGTGCTGCTGTAACTTAAAAGGATTTTAATCATAATGGATATATTACAAGCCAATCTCATTATTTTTAAAATTACTTCCACTAACAAGATTATGGAATAGATTGTAACCAGTTATGTCAAATAGCCATGAACATATTCAAATTGACCTTAACATGATAGTTGAATGTTGTGTAATAAAACCTGTTTATAAGCATATTATTGTGTTTTTAAATTATGTTTTATGAACAGCACTGGCTGTGGTAATACTGTTCCATATTAAAACAAAACTGAATATAATGAATAAATTTTGTAAAATATGTAAAATCATGATTGTTTATGAAAAAAGAAAAATAATACAATTCTAAATATTTATATTTATTTTTTACATTTTATAAGCATCAAATTTGAGATGTTTATTTAATACATACCAATTATAAAATAATTTGGTATGTGTAGGTTACCTGCAATCTCAATTTAAAGTTATTTTGTCTTTAGTACTATGGCTATAAATAAAAACCTCACATCTGTAACTATTTTAAAAATAGTTTTTGTTTAATAGAGTAATACAAAACCAGCTTTATTACCTTGATGATAATCCAGAAAGCGCAGAGTCAAGGATTTCTGGCGTCTTATCCGTACCCTGAGGCAAAGACTTCGCCATCTCATCCACATACTTTTCTTCTAACACCTTTTCTTCTTCCGAGTCGACCTACCAATTACACATAACATTAGAAATACGCGGTTACAATTTTTTACACTAGTTTTATGTGAGAAATAACAATAAAATAACTACGTACATGATCAGATTCGCCTGCGTTTTCCAGTTTGTCATTGCCATCGCCTTCACCGCGCCGATGTCGTAACTCACTCATGATTTTTGTTTATTTCTCAGGTATAATTTCACTAATAACAACAGATTTAACACGAAAACACTTCACTGATGCGTTTATTTTAATCCATTTAAAAGAGGAAAATAAAGAATAGAGGAATGTTTTCCAGCGAGTTGTCAAACGAAAAATCAATAGAGTCTTTTTTTTAATATAAGATTGCCAGCTTAATAATTGTGTTGAATGGTAGATTTAGGGTTACTAAAAGTGAGATAGCAGTGACAGCTGTTAATATTAAGACTGTTAAATATAAAATGCTAAGTTTACGGAACATAAGTATTTTACTCTTGGTATACTTTATATATATGTATATATAATATTCTACCACATACACATAACACCATCTAGCCCAAACTAAGCAGAGCTTGTGCTATGGGTACTAGATAATGGATAAACATACATATTATATACTTTCTATTTTTTGTAAATATATACATATTATACATAGAAACACCCAGACCAAGACAAACATCAATGTTCATGCACACAAATGTTTGACTTGTGCGGGAATCGAACCCGCGACCTCAGGCATGGCAGTCCGTTACACTGATCACTACGCCATCGAGGCCAACAAGTATGATAAGATATTTTTAATAGAAAATATTTTGTTAAATAAATTAAGCACTGAAACTGATCATTTGTTCGTACATCTCGGATTAACTGAAAACAATAAAAGACAGGCGTAGATGATCAGTAAATAACAAATGTAATCTGGCAGAGTCAAAATATAATAAAACTTCCACTTGTACTGCCACAAAAATGAACCATACAATTTAGGAACTCGGTCAACTAGAAGAACTGATTCATCACCACCTGATATGGTAGTGATAGATTCCAAATAAGTAATGAGTGAGACCTATGGAGCATTATTTACCACATAGGTCCAGATTCGCGCAAACGTGTAGTTATAACCAAGTATTTAGTCATACACAACACTGTATCAACAAATAATTAAGGTGTAAAATCTTAACTTACGCTTTTACCTATTTATCACGTAATACTGTATGATAGCCTTTGGATGTAGGTACCTAATTATTATCGATAAATACCCGGTAGCAACAAAGGGCAGCTTAGTGCTCAACAAAAATTATAATAATTTATTATAATTTTTGCACTTTTAGCCACATCTTGCTAGCGTGTTGAAAGAACATTACGACTCACTCTACCTCACCTTAATATCCTCAACGGTCCTGACGACACTTATAGCTTCTGCATAAAATTATCTTTTTGAATAGCAGACGTTAGGTGATAATCAGCTTATACGAAAATTAATTTACGACGTCATTTCTTAGAGATTATTTTAGTAGACGTGGAAAAGTAAGATATTTCCGAGACTGTGTTCTATTCTTCTTCTTCTTCAAAGTTTTTATATGTTTCTCGTATAGTTTAAATAGGTACCTATATTCACATAACTCTGATACTTGTTCTATCTGTCCAACAAGCTGGCAAGCATGTTGCGTAAAAGTAGATTTGGGAAATTATATTTCGGCAACTTTCTAGAGAAATGTCAAACTTTCTTAACGTAAACATGGCGAGCGAATCAGACGAATTTGACAAAAACATTGAAAATGTAATTATTTTAAAAATATAGAACGATTTCATTTTAAGTTGCCAGTAATTTTAATGTGTGCTCCTTTGTTTTCAGCTGAAAAGTGGCGTTAAACAATCCTTCGCGCGAGTGTATGCGAGTTTAAAAGCGAGGGAATTAAAAACTTTGCGTCAACTCGATGCTATACGTAAACAATGTCAAGACGACAAAGACTTGAAGAGGAATTGTGTTCAAAATATTCGAATATGCTTCGATAACGAATCCACATTATTAGATAACGTAAGTAACTATGGAGTTATTGGTTTTGAGAAGCTTCATTTTGATAGCAATACTTTTACACTCGAAGATTATGTCAGCCCCGAGGACGATCATATGTATTCGTATAAAACGATAGAGGACCTGACTAAAGATGTTGGCAACGAAGAATTAGAAGCTATAGAAGAGGCTGCGTTAAAACAGATTACTGCCACTGATAATTGTGTGTGTTATGTAAATATTAAGTCGGAGGAAGTGGCGAAACAGTTTAGAGAAGTAGAAACGAATTTGTCACCAGTGAATGTATGTGAAAATTGTCCAAGTAGTTTAGATAACGACGTGGCGGAATGCGCCGAAAGTAGAGAGAGTACGGAGGATGATAAGAGTGACAGTTCTGACGTGGATATGAAAAAGATTGACCCGACAGATGATTGGTTGAAATCTATTAAAAGTCAGACTGAAACTGAGCCCTCGCAAGTGACCGATGTAATGGAACATAGCACCATAGCTTGTTTATAGCTAACCTTAGATGTAGTGTTGATATGAATTTACATTTTACCATTTAGATATAATAAAGTTTTATATTTTGTATAAAACTGTTTTTTTAATACTATGAATATAGTGTTCAGATGTTTGTTGCACAATCACCTGCAAACCTCTGAATTGAGTTTATGCAATGTAGCTTGATATAACAAATAAAGGCTATATTTTATGTAATTGCAGCTCTCGGCACAGAGACTGGTAATGTGCCTAGAAAACAATAAAAGGTTTACCTTTTATTAGGTGGGACCTAAAACTACTACTAGTTGACTAAATGTAGCTGTTATACATTACTGCCTACCCCTTCAGGAACATAGGCATGATAATTATGTATGTAATATAATAATGAGTATTTATTGTTCTAAAAAAGCTTACAAGTATAACAATTTGATGCCCAATTTGATACACAAGGATTCCTTGTCTCGTGGGATCTATTCTCTTACAGTATGAGACACATTTATTAGATATAATTATTATATATGCATGAAAGAAACTTAGTGGTATATAATCTACTACCATTTCAATGTAATTGCAAATTTGTAGAGAAAGTGTATTGAAAGAATTAGGAAATGTGAGTCTACTGTTTTAATTAAAGAGTACAATTGCTTAACATGCTAGGTACTGTATAGTAGTTAATTATTTCAATCAATAGATATGAATATAAAGTTGGATTTATTTCAGAGGTGCAAATATACCTATATTTAGGTATAATAATAGTATGTACTTTGGAACTATACTGCATTTTATGCTCATGTTTGCAATTTAAATTGCATTCCTGGTTAGGGGCAAAATGCTATTTGGGTAGTATACAATGTAAAAATAAATGTAGGTGTAACAGACAAATTACACTTTTCAAAGTTATTTGTGTTATATAATTAAATTATTAATAATTATAATAATTAATTATTCCTTGCATTCTTTGTATGTCTGAGAGTTCTTCATAATATATATAGTTAGACAACTCGCACTAGGCCAAAATGGTAGACTCTATAGCCTACCTCATCTTGCTGAGATGAGGCCCATGCCCAGCAGTGTGATAGTTTGTATACATGGTTGATATTAAGAGATTATTAAATTTATTTATTTTCCCATAAAAATTACATATAGTACATGATGGTATGACATAATTAATTAAGAACTAGTAGCAATGCACTTTTATGTGTATAGGATTCCTGTTTCCCACACTAGATAAGAACCTGTAACCTCTGTATCAGTCAGCAGCTTTGAATCTGGAACTGGCTGGTAGCCTACAATACACTTTTATTCTATGAAATTGAGAGTGCCACTGTTTAAGATTGTCCTATAATTATATGCCTACACTTTGCTTTTATTAATTTTGTAAATCAGTACTTACATAATAAATTACATTTTATTTTTTACCCTCGAATTAATCTAAATGAAAGCTATTTTACATATACATAACTGTTGAGATCACATACTAGGTTCACAATAGGTTCTAAGCTTTTCTTACTCCTGAAATAATTCGTTAGCAAGATTTTCGTATAATATAATAGGTTTTTAGATTTTACCCTCATTTAACACAGCATTTATTGTCAACTGTTTTCATAAGCAAGTATCAAAAGATTTGTGAGTAGTTGATATAATATAAATAAATAAATAAATATTTTTGGAAAACAGAAGTTACATAGAGGTTGTTTTCCTTTGATTCTCTCAGCAATGATTATTTATACTATTCCAAAACAACATTCCCTCTCAGCTGTCTAGAATGTCTTGTGTTTAAGTTTGGAATTAGGCTTGGGGCTGTACCTGATGACCCAGGTTCAACTACAAACCTGGGACATCAGGTTGATGGAAGGAGCCAGACAATATTATTAGATTATTGGTGTAAAAAAACTTCATTAGCAATATGCAGCCTGGAGTATGATGAAATTTGACTGTGATATATTTTAGCCCACACCTTGATGCAATAACAGACTTGGGTTCATATGCACGAATTTCGTACACAATTTTATATTTTACATCTATAACTGTAATACAGTAGTCCTAGATTGGTTGACTATTGCGTCAAGTATAAAGTTTCATTTAAAATTAAAGTATCTAGTTGTTTACATAGAGTCCTTTTGTCATAGTATACTGCTTTCAATCGTAGTCTGTCGATACCTCTTGTTAATGATATATCTCTAGTCGAGCTTAGGTAAAGCTGGCATGCCACAAGGACACATTATGTGTCCTGGTACTAAGCAATATAAAAATCGGGATACAGTTGTCTTTGCATTGCAGGTTAATCTTAAATACTAGTGATAAACTATAGGGTTGGTAAATAAAACGAAATTGTAAAGCATCATCTTATATTGTTAATATTTTTACAAATGGCGTTATTACTGATTTATACTAATTGCGATATGACTTCTGATTATGTTCCCTAATGAATAAATACCCATTGCTTTCATACACAAATTCAGCAAGTTCATAAACATGAAATGATTTCAAATACCGCTTCCCATTCCATATTTCGCCCACGTTATGTAATACTATGGTTTTATGGCACTTAATACATGACATACATTTTACAAATCATTCCTATAAATTCCCATTGTTGGATGGAATCTGTTTGGAGTTAGGTATGTATTCTAGTTTGTACTCGACTTTTCACTGGAAATATTGTGATGGCACGAACAGAAGTGCTGTGGAGGGGATAATTTTAAGTACAGTATCTACTCATAGCGTGATAGCCGTATATTTACTAAGGGATAGTGAAAGACTACGTTATGACTACAATTGATTTACGTTTCTATTACGATCGAATTAGGCACTAAATTTCCATGTAACAAGGTTCATTTTAGGCCACTTTTTGTTCTCACAGGTGTTCAGATTTTATTGTCTATACTTTTCAAGTGAGCTACAAACTAAGAATTTCCGATTAAATTTTAACGATTACATATATGAATACTGTGTTAAATAATTTCTACATTGATACTTTCGATGATAATAAGTTAGTAAAGACAAACAAAATTTTAATAATAGGGGATACAATGCGTCTAAGAGATAAATTCCGTAAGTAGGAGTACAAATTCTTAAATGAGTAAATGTTTCGAACTAAATATATGTAGGTATTGCATATCTAAAGCGTGTTATAAAGTAGTAACGAATAAGTTATACAACTACCTTACATCATACTGTGTTATGTCTACTATAGTACATTTTACAACAAAAAATATTATACTTTAATTGCTATACAAGGCCAAAGTCCGTGCACACTGCAGCGACATCGCGGTTGTTCTGCTTCTCCGAATTGTTGGCGGCCATGTTCAGCTCGACCAGCGTGTCCACACTATTTATACTGACGCCCTTCAGTATCTTCTGCGCAGCTAAACTCGTAAAATTAAAGCTCAAATCGCTTAAGCTCGGAAAATTGTAAAAATCTTGGTTCTCCTTCTTACTTTCTTGACTTAGGCTGTACCTCTTTTGCTTGTTCTCCAAGCAGTTTATCTTTTCCGCCGACGTATTTATATCCTTTATTGGCTCCTGGTTCTTCAACGCTAAATTCGGCTCGGACCCCAGAACTGTTGGTTTCTGGTCGATAGCTTTCGTTAACAGATTCGCTATAGAATCCGAACTGACTCGGTTATTTACATTCGGCAGGCCGTTCAGCATTTGAAGCGCAGCTGCCTTCTTTAATAAATCCACGCTTTTCAGTTCACTATTCGAATTGATATTCGTTTGTATACCGCTGTTGGCCGACGACAGAGAATTCTTCTGGTATCTCAAACTTCCCAACGATCCTATAATGTTATCATAACTTTTAGTGGGCGTCGAAGGAATACTGTTTGCAGTAGTTTCCAAATTATTTATATTATTGTGAATAGCCGGCGAGGCGGGATTCGATGCAACTTCGTTCGTATTGTTTAATTGATTTTTGTACACAAAACTGTTGTTATTAGTTGCACCACCTATTTGTAAAGAAAGCTTACGATTATTGTTCATACCCGTGTCATTCATAGAATTTTTATTGAATTTATTCTCTTGAACTTTGATTGGTTCTGACTCTTGATACATCTGCTTTTTCTTTTCGACACAAACGTCGAATGATGTTTCAGTGGGATTTTTTGCTGTTTGTTTTTGAACCCCATTTTGAGACACAGATACGACTTGTCTGTCATCGTTGATGATGTAAATATTACTTCCGTTTGTAGTCTCGGTGACTTTACCGTTCTCGAAAGTGATAACGGATCTTACTGGCGAATTTTGTACATATACTTTGGTGTTAGTACCACCACCGTTCTGAGAGATAGTATTCGTGGTAACTTTTAGTGTGATTGAGTTGTTAGAATTGGAACTGGCCAACATCGTCGTTGACGGGTTTTCTACTTTCGACCCTAAGGTTTTATGCAGTGGGGTTGCGGTTTTTTTGGGTGTGCTTGGACAGTTTTTTGGCGAACTTTTGGGTGATGTGTTACCGTTTTTTACCGTTTCGCCACCGACAATAGGTGGTTTCGTTCTGTACTTATGAAGGCTTTTTGGGGAGCTTTGTAAGCTCTGTACTTTGACCAGTGATTGTGCTCTGCTAAGGCCGGGCCCTCCGTGCGTGTTGCTATGACTAGGCGAAGGCTTTAACGTGCGGTCGGATATGTGTGACTCTAGACTCGAGTGACCGCTACTCCCGCTAGTGTGGTAGCTCCTTTTCATTGGTGAGTTTTGGTCTGACTGACCGTTTTTGGCATCCTTACGAGGAGTACGATGCGGTGTCGTGCTTTCTAAACTTGAAGGGCCACTGGTTGACATAAGGTGGTCTGAGTTTGAATAGTCTACCCTTCTTAAACTGCCACTTGGGCTGTCTCGCAGTTTAGGGTCGCTGTTTCTTTGTGGTGATCCAAAATGGTCCAGGATGGTTTTATTTGTAGAGCTCCGGCTTAATGTTGATCTCGGTAAGCTGCCGGAGCTAGGACTGGAGTGTCTGACAGGCGAGTGGTCGTAGTTGCCGGTGACGGAGCCCGCCAGCCCTGACTCGGTGGATAGGTGCCGTTTGTGCCGGCGTGGCAGCGTCGAAGACCGATTACTGATCTCTGAACCGTCGTAATACGATGAGACGAATGACGTTTGACTCTGCAGTGACTCCTGAAAAGCATAAAATAAGGCAACCGTTACTTAACTGTTCATTTGTTGTTATATTAACAAGATAATGATAATTAAGTATTTTATATTCATTGCATTTTGGTACGTCAAACATGAAGTTTACCTTGGAGTTGGTCTGCGTTGCGACGCAGTGTAGATGCACCGCCTTGGAGTTGAACCACTCGGTGGGCGGGAACTGCGCAGAGAAGGTGCTCATCGCGCGCGTCTGCTTGCTGCGGCCGCTTCGTCTGAATAAGCGGGAGAGCAGGGACACTTTTTCTGAAACACAAGTTTTAAATTAAGTTTCGAACTAGAATTATTTCGACTGAAATTAATACAAATGTTTGAGATGTCCCCTATTATTATGGGTAACTGAATCTTCAAGTCAAGTCTTGGAATGCCAGACATAATTTAAAAATATCTATCGGTGTGCCGCTGCGACTCAACGGATTAATCGTATTTGTCAACTGAGTAAGCGATTTAACGTCATTGTCAAGTTAATTCAACTATTAGGATATTGGCAAATATCCTTATGATTCCTGTAATCACGAGCACTGTTGCACTTACATACTGTAAGTAATTAAAGGTCAACTTACTAGGCGACGCGGATTCGACACTCGGCGGGTAATCGGTGGACGACGAACTGTCGGTGGTGTTAGCGTTCTTGTGATGCAGGCTCCTCGTCGAAGCGCACCGCTGGAGGTATTTGCTGGATGATCCGAAGATTCTCAGCGAGTTGCGTCGATCCAGTGATCGCGGGGCGGGAAACGACGCGCTCCGACGTTTGTTCGGACGACCATATAAGATCTTGTCGTTGGGGTTACCTGGAATAAAGGAAATGCGTATGAGATGCTGGGTGTACTTTGTGTCCGTTATTGTATGTTTCTAAAGTCTTCCGTGACACGGGATCTGAGCTATAATTTTAAATTTTTATCTAACTTTAACATAACTTTTAACAATCTGTCTCAAATTATGAAACAAAAGCACCAGAAAGATAAAAAGGACGGTTGCAAAGGCGGCTGCGAGGCACGAGAAGATATTCAATACGATCCACATATCATTATCCAATGGTGTTTCCAACGTTGACATTTCATTGTGGTTTGAATATTACCTAGTCAATAACAACGAATTGATCAACAAACAGAAGCGGAATCATAGGCCTCAATCTAGTTAAATGTAGGCAGTCTTAAACCATACGTATTATTTCACGAACTAAACAAATATACCAGTAGGTATTCGGTCTATTTTTGCTTTTAGTTAACTAGCTGCCCATAAAATGACCAAACCAAGCGCTGTATCCATCTGCTTCATTAAGTTATCTAAGATATGCGACAAAATGCCTTTGTACATTTAATCGCTACAATTTACTACATTATTTAGTATTGTCCGTTCTTGTAAATATTCCTTTCTGTTCATTTTGTATGGAAATAAATTCAGAGGTATTTGTTTGCTTTAGCTCAACTTCGCGAACATTAATGCTGGTAAATGATTGATTTGTGGACGTTATAAATTCTTGGTGACGCTGTTAAGTTGGCTGTTGCATTTACTACACAATCGTATTAAAACAATAACTTAGTATACGACGCTCATTGAAATAATAATACCTCTATTACAACGTTGGTAGATTTTTACTGGGTCTTAAAATAATTGGATAATATTGACTAAAAGAGTCGTGTGTTAAGTCGCAGTATGTTAGAACACACACTATAGAAATATCCAAAGTAAATTAGAAACATAAGTAGTTTTTTTTTCTTTTTTTTATTGCCTCTTATGGCAGACCAGCAAGTGATCCACCTGATGGAAAGTGGTAACCGCTGCTCTCTGTCTCACCAAAGGAATTTATATGGAAATTTCTTTGCAAAATTGATGCGTTATGCTAGGGCTACATTAGCGGGCAAAGATTCGTGTCGCGTTGGCGCGCTAAAAACATCTTGTACGCGATGTTCTTGTCTACATTAAGCGGGCGAAGATTCGTGTCACCTTGACGCGATACATCGTACCGGATTGTGTTGTGCGGTCGAGACATAGGCGGTAACTCAAAATGGAGGAAGTGAAGAATTATTATTTACTTCAGTTGTACGAGTACCAAAATAATATGAAAATGAGAAGAAAGAGGCGATGGTGGATGATTATTATTCATAGAAACAGAACGTACGTAGGTGTAGCCACCCAAGCGAATATTGGCGCACCATATTCCTTTGATGCGCGCCAGTTTACCGACAGGGCCCCGATAATACGTCGTCTTCGCCCGAATACAACGCGTTGCAGCAGAACTAGCCGGCCACACTCATCGCGTTAACACGAATATTCGCCGTAGCCCGCTAATGTAGCCCCAGCATTAATAAGTAAGTATGGTCAAAATTCAAAATTCCTTTCAATTTATCTTTGATATAGCGCATTATAACTAATGAACCAAGTAGCGTATAAACTATGTGCTACTTTTATGATATGCGTGCTTTGTGATTTCCTCAATAGAAATAATGCATTTTTACATTAACGTGCAAGATTTCTATCAAGGAATTTGTACAAACCAAAGAATGTTGTACCTGATATTATTGTGGCTTGGTTAGTGTAACTGCTAAAAGTAGGTACTTAGGTACCTATCTTCATAGTTTTGTGAATATATCTATGGTGTATAGTAGGTTTACTGTAGTTAATTTAGAGTTATGGGAGCCACAACAATGATTGCGATTTTAAAAGTTAGTAGGTAATCCCTTTTTCCCGTAGCTCAAGCTATCTTCATGGTGGTTTAGCCACAAAAACGTAACATATTTACTTCAGCATTTGTAATATTAATAATGGATTACCACATTAAATCCTGGACATTGTAAAGCAAATATCTTTTATCTAAATATAACAGTGAAAATCTTTCACGTTGCGATTACCATTGTTCTCTCATATTTGCTTGTAAGCTGTCAAATATTTGACACGACACAGAAATCTCGTTAAAAACTCAAAAAGCGTGTATTTCAAACATATGCGTGTGCGCATGTGACGCACAAAGAGCGCACAACAGTTGTGCGCATAAATCAAGCGTGAACTTGACAGGCGCGAGCGCAATGTACGTGTGTGTTGATCTTATTGTAAACATCGGATATTTGTAGTATGGGCCACGGTTTAGCCGTATTCGGTATGTAGGATTGTTCCAATATGTCTATGATAATAAACCATTTTAGGAACCAATGTATAGTGAATGGTGATAGATGGTCAGTCGTTTTATGACGTAAAACTTTCTCTTGCCGGGAAATCTCTCATTTATTTTCTTGTATACATTCTAACCAGGTAGGTAGTTAAGCCATTTTACCCTATAAGACTTCCCCAACAATTTTAATACGTACAATTACATACATCCATTTCAACGGCTTAAGAAATTTTTGGTATCTATATTTTTACTATTCAGGCAAACACTATATAATCACAAATATTAGTTATCAAAATGACTACAACCGAGATCTCCGTTCTCATTACTAGAAGGGCACAATTACAAAATAATAACACCTTAGCGACAAAGTTAACATTGCCTTCCTATACTGAAAATACATTGAAATGCAATATGCAACGATTTTCCGTATTTCTCTTTAGATCCGCGTCAATATAATTCTTGACTCGGATCGTTTATATCATAAGCGAGGCATTACATTCTTGGTAATTAATAACGTTACTCTATTAGGTTTATATTTGTTCAGTGCTTCTGCGAGAGAGTTATTTTAGTACTTTATTAATTGTTTATTAATATTTCAATTACGGCATCTCTCGCAGGCAATTCGTTGCATTCCCGGCCAAATTTGGATTCGTTAGCTAGGGAGTTCCTTCGTATTGCCTTAAATCCAAAGGGAAAACCAGGGGTTTAAGTGATTCAAGTACTGATTTGCTAGTTATCCTATTTAATTCAAAAAATTCGTTGAAACCTACACATTTTTGAAAAGCCTATGCTTACTTAGGTACTTATAAAATTTGATACCTATTATATAATAAAAAAATAATTTTAGTTTTCTTTCCTTTGTTGCTGGAGTTATAAACATTGTTAAGAATGTACAAAACTCCATTAAAAAAAAATTCGATAATAATACTCCATCTGAACATAAGCTTTTTAAACGTCGAGGGCTTAATTCAAAACTCGTAATGCAAGCGAAAACGGTAGAAGTGCTTAGGACACATTATGACTGAATCAAAACTATATATAATTTTTAAATGGTTTAGTAATAAAAGTGTATTTGGCAAATTCGAAATATTACATAGGTAAAACCAAAAGGAATGCTCCTTTTGGTTTTGTCTTAAAGATATTCTAAAATGTTAATGTTCTCGAACACATGTGAAGTCTGCCAACGCGCACTGGGCCAGCGTGGTGACCTATGGCCTAACCCTTCTCTTACTGAGAAGGGCCCATCCCCAGAAGTGGAACAGTTGATTACAGGGTTAATATTATATATTCCAAAACTATCCAGCCTAAAGTATTTAAAGGCAAATATTGTTCATCCGCCGCTCCATCTTTATAATAGTCAGTCGCCTAAAGAAGTCATCTCATCCTAACGTAATCTAAGATCGGCACGCGTGCCCATTAAGATGCCTCGTCCAGTAATACATAACATAAATAAACTGGTATGTCGTCCACATAATTTTAGCACACCTTTATGACTGCACTCCTTAGAAATTGTTTCTCGTAGTGATATTTAGTGGAACCAGTTATATCTGGATCTGAAGTCGGAATCTAGGTTTATTTATTACGTAAATAATTTTGCGAGTGGTATGTTTTGTGGTGAATCTTCTTGTTCATTGAATCAGCGAAGTATTAAGGATATTATGGGGTTTAGTCTGATTGCCATTTCATCATAAGGAAGGATTAAATTACGTAAAGGTAAGTGCAACATATACTATCATGATGAACTGCTGCAACAACTGTGATAAAATATTCTTTATTTATAGAGCTCTTAACTCTATTTTATAAAATAATACTGAGCCTCCTGGGATGAGTTTGGTTTTCGCAATGATTTATGGTTGTTACTTTTAACCAAGGTATGGTTAAAAGTTATAAAAGTTAATGGCAAAATAGATATATGTATAAGTAAAATAAACGGTATATTTAAATTGCCATTTCCATACATAGTTGTATTTACATTAAGTATGTATATTCAAACTTGTCGAAAACACAAAGCACTACGTCCTTGACCATGCAGTCATTCAAATAATTCGATTTTACACATTAGTAATCTATTCCAATATAGTTTAATTGTATTAACTGTGTCTAGTGCTAGCGCACATACTATCTATAAGAACAATAATATATCTGTCTCCTTAATGTCTTACCGACTAACGACTAAAACGTCCGAACCAGATATAGATATAAAAATAATTGAGTGCAAAGTGGCGCTAAATGTTGATCTTATCATGGCAGCACTGTGGTCAGGTGTAAATAGACACGCTAATGTTGCCACAATCATGACGATTTAAACACAAATGGCGATATTTCTTTAAGATATAAAGTAAATTGTCGGGTAGAAATCGTGCTTACGCCGTTCTGTGTGTTGTTAAGACACGATTTTATTATCATTGTAATCATGTGCAAAATAAAACATTCGTGTATATGTATTTTAGTGGCTGTGTATGTAATAATATATTAATCTGCACAAAAGTATTATGGTCTACTTTCTATATTTTAGAAAATAGAACAGAGTTATCGACTATTTAAAATTATCCTTTCTGATGTCTGATCAGCGCTCATAACTACATATGTGAATGTTTTACTAAACATATAAGTATATAAATAGTTACTAATTTGCTTAGTTCAAGATTTCGACTGACTATGATTTGCATTCCGCAATTCTGTATTGATAGCTATTTATCAGTAATCGGTATTTGTAAGATATTTTAAGGTTCTGATTGCTCATATCAACTGAGCACTGTATTTTTTAAAGTAGGACTTTTTATAGCTCTCCCCTGTAAATAGATAGTTTCGAGATGCAATGCAATGCGTGTCTAATCTAAGAACTTATTTGCTACAACACAAGAAAATTATCATTCATGCGTAATCCTTGTCAAACGAAATCTTTACCTTATAAAACAACATTCATTATTTGAGCAAAAGATTATAGCAATAATGTTTCAAATTTATCATTCATTAAACCCTGAACCTCAATTATTTAACAGGATTAATTGCCTACGTCCTTGTAAACGATTTTAATAATAAACTTGCTAATTTAAGATCGAAATAGCTATGGAATCATAAACGCATTTCATAACGTCATTCAGAAATGCAAACCAACAAAGTTGCTTGCGTGAACGCAATTAACTATTATGATGTATCCTTACGTCCTGCAATATTCATCTGCCGTCCAATAATAACTCGGAACGTCCAACGTATCTTCCTAAGTGCATTCTTATCTTAACTGAAGTACACGTCCTGCTAAAGAAAGGTAACCACGAGCCACCGCATGCGCATGTTGAGAGGAATGTAGCCACATTTGCATGCCAACAAGTGTACCTAACATTCTACCTAACTGCTGGCAGAAGTGGTTTGTTCTGCAAAATTATTGCTGCTACATTTTAGTGGTTTTTTGGGTCTTATTACTAGGCTATAAAGGGTTGTTTTGATAGCAATATATTGTGGCTAGATTTAATTTCATGATAGCTATATGTGAGCAAATTCCTTCAGCTCACGTTGTTGTTATTCAACTCTGGATCCAGATTGCGATAATGTTTTCACTTATTATACTACAAAATATTATATTATAGTAGATATAATTGCTATCTGCTTCGTGTTTCGATGTAATTGGTGTCGGCTTTCATTTTTGTAACTTTGTAGTGTTCGATACCTATCTGGTTTTGTAGAAACTGAATCAGATAGCAAGCAGGTGCTGTAACGTTTCTTAATATAGCTCAAACTAAATGTTTTCTAGCTTGTAAACATATTATACTCACATCACAACTGTTTAACCCTGAAGACGTAGATGTATATGACATAAATTCAAAATTTCGCCACCTGCGCTTTAAGTGCAATAATTATTGTAGGTACACTTCCTACAAAATACTAGTGCCTACATTACCTAATCTAAGGTTTACGAGTAGGCATATAAATAAAGTTTATTTCTTACGTAACCAAGGAAATCCCGCACACGGTCATCCTCATACTCAAGCTGACTAAATTGTTGCTAATCGTATTCAAATACTTGCGATTTACTAGTAAAAGACTACAGGAATCCCAACAACGAGTTCTTACCCTATAAGAGCTTTCTTCCTTAAACTTTTCCTTCAATAATTTATTTTCTGTGTAGGTATCTAAAAAGATAAAAATTGTATTTGTTTGTACGAGTTACTTATCTTGGAATCTACAAGTCAGATATGACAATATACTTTTGTTTTAGATAACCCTTTATTAAGGAGAGTAAAAGCAAATAACATCACGTAACGACACAAAGGAGCTAACTAGGAATAGCAAATACAAATTGGAGTAAGCGGAACCGCAGTTCATAAGTAGTCATTAATTACACATGTTTGGCTAAAATTAAACCAACTGCAATAGGTTACACACAGTAGCGTGCTTCTGTTTTCAGAATAAGTGAAAGAAGATTTATATCTCTTAACATAAAAGAAAAAGAATAGTATTCCTCTTTATTCTTTGAATATCGCTTGCAATACTTAAATGAGCCTCACCAAAGCACACTGAGAATGTTGATTTCAAGATCAAGAATTGTATAAAGGGAAGTCGGGCTTTAGACTTATATGAAAGTAGTTAGTTGAAAGCTATCCTTCTACCCACTTCTGTGGAGAATGCTTATCACCAAACGGTCACTATGTTCTAATAATATTCTTGTACAGAATGTCTTAAGTTTTGGGTTTATTAGTCCACTGACAAATACATATTTGGATAGCATAGGAAAGATCTGGTCACAAAAAGGAAGAAGGCATTTAATAATGTTATTATACCTACACGATCCAACATGTTCAGTCTCAATAAATTTACTTATGGTATGCACAAGTGCCTATTCACGTACTGATTTATCGGGATTTATTAGAACCACAACCCCAGACATAAATAGGTATTGCCGTAAGCTGTATACAATAAAATTGGACTAAAGTGTAGTACCAGTACTATTTTGGTAGCGTTTCATAGCTGTACTTTATAGCATCCAGCTTGATCTCTATAACACGTGCGACTTGTTAACGGCGACGATAATGCGATAGGAATGCTCGTGCGCATGATTTAGATTCAACAGTTTGATCCCGCGGGACGTTGTTTTCATGTTATGTGGAATTGTATGTTGACTCATTGTTATGTTGCGCCGGTTTTTATGTAATATTGAGATACAGTTAACCATTATAATATAAGCTAAATTTAAACATTGTTTTTACTAAGTCATTGTCCTGTACTGACGTTTTTCTTGAGGAATTGGATACTTAAAATTGATAACTAAATAGTGTGTAGAAGAGTACATTGTTTTAGTACAGATATTATTATTTCCAATAGGAACTTATCGAGATGTGAGGCGCTAAATTAAATGGCGACGTTTTAGTTTTTTAATTTTCCTTTTAGTCATTAAACATTAATAACAAATTATATGTGTTTGAATATCAGCAAAAAATATTAAAAGTAACAAAATTAAATGGTAATTTTCATAAATTACTATTTAATTTTGTTACTTTTAATATTTTTTACCTGTATGTTAAAAATAGATAAGTATTTTTTGTATAAATAAATGCATTATAATGAAAATAATAAGCATGTAGTGTTTCACGCTTAATATTTATCTAGTCTACATTATGTGCTGTATTTAACTTATGCATTGATGTAACAATTGTTGGTAAAACAATAAAATAAAATAAAATAATTTATCGGCGTCATTTAGTAAATACATGCAGATAAGTACATGTAAAATGCACAATTATTAGTTGCCTAAATATAAAGCAAATCATTTCCTATTCGGGCACGCCACGATCGTGGCGGTAAGTCCCGTGTTTGAGGAGTGGCTGGAGAGGCGCCATGGCGCCCTCACCTTCCGGCTGACACAGGTAATGACTGGCCACGGTTGTTTTGGCCAGTTCCTGTGTCGTATACGCCGGCAAGAGACGCCCGGTTGTCACCACTGCGGCGACTGCCGCGACGTAGTTGAGGACACGGCGCTGCACACTTTGGCGGTTTGCCCCGCCTGGGCATCGCAGCGCCGTGAATTGATCGCGGCAGTCGGATTGGTTGCCCTCTCGCTCCCGGCCGTAGTTCAGTCTATGGTCCGGAGTGAGAGGTCGTGGAACGCCGTCGCCTCCTTTTGTGAGGAAGTCATTTCCATCAAGGAGGCGGCGGAGCGGGAGAGGGAGCGTTTGAACCCTCTCCCCAACCGCAGAGCCGGGCGCCGGAGGGCGCGGGACGACCTCCAGCCACCCTGAGGTTTGACCTGGGGGTGGCGGGCTTTGTGGGCCTGCCCGCCATCCGTTCAGCACCAGGTCCGAGAGGCGGCGTGCGTGTTCCCACGCGCGCCTCTGTGTTGAGTCCGTCTCCCCTCTAGGGGGGACAGTAGGGAGTGGTAGAAGTGCCTTTAGGGTAGGTCTTTCGTGTAGTGGCCTGCCGTTTCATACGGCGGGCCGAAACCTCGGCGGGGTCGCGACCGCATGCGAAAGTGATTCGCGCGGCCCCGTCGATAGTGGTTTTATCGAGGAACACCGTGGTAGGTTTAGTCGGTATTCCGGGAGGTACTTTATCATCTTAACATCTTATTTTACCCCGGCGAGTCCGACATAACCCCTCCGCCCGCCCCCGCGGAGGGGTATGCGTCATGCATTCCCCCACGTAAAAAAAAAAAAAAAAAAAAAAAACATTTCCTATTAGGTACATTAAATATTAGAACCATAAATATACCTTAAAACCACTCGACTGATCAAAACAATCTTCAAGAGGATAAAAACGTGCAATTAAATTTGTGAACGAAACAAGTCTCAATAAATCTCGCGGTTGCAGCGTTGCACTCATCTGCATGCTAAGGCGTGACCCACATTCAGCCTAGTCACATCCGTACCATTAAAAATAAACCGTTCATTAAAATATTCATTAATTATGAATGGATCGGCGGTCGTGCCGTCTGCACGTCGGATTCATTTACACGTGTGCTATTATTAGTTAATTATATTATTGAAGTAATGTGATATGCATTGCCAATCAGTCAAATAAAAAGTGTTTTCGAGGCAGAAAATACTTCAAGAGTACAACAAAATTTATATTTTAGTAATTTTTTGATTATTAGAATATTTTTTTTGTACTATTTAAAATTTTATTATAGTATAGACTTCCTCGCTGGTGCTGCTGTAGTGAACACGACTGCTGTGCTACACAGGCCTTAGGTTCGATTAAAGGGTTGGATGAAGTGTTATTGGGGTTTTCTAGCAATATATCAGCTGTAGTACGGAGTCTGGAGCAGTGTCCGGTAGACGCCAATAGCTGATAAAATCTTCTTAAATACACCTTTAACTTATCTCTCTTACCTACCGAACATATCCTATTGTGTACATAGACTTCTAGGTATTATAATTACATACAGCCTACAATATATAAAAATACATCAACAACGGTTATCTCGAAACGATCTTGTAAATTTGGTAGGTACCTATTTGCGACAAAGTTAACAACGAAACACCTGTGCTAAAACACACTTATTTACGGAAAATACAGTTCCCTTTAATGTTTCACATTATTGAAACAAGTACAAAGACACCTGTTTATAGATTGCAACTTGCATCAGTGGAAGATTTATTTGAAACATGATTTGACGCGTTTTGATGACAGAAAATTGCACCCATTGTTTGCTATTGTTTGTGGCCGAAACGGTTTTGCAACTGGTAGTGACAGATTAATGTTGTTAATGGGACTTTTTGTAGCGCCAAAAAACGTATTTGGAAACGCGCTGCTGAAGAATTTCCTAAAACTAAGTGATCACGTACCACCAACCTACTACGGTTATTAAAAGCAATATTGAAGGTGATTGTAAATTTTTTCTTTGTTGCAAAATATAGGTATGTACCTACTTTGACGGTAAAAATGATAAGCGTTATTAAGTTGTAAGATCTACAGCTCAATTAGAGAGATTATATTTTTATACATTATTAACTACTAAAGACCTAAATAAATGAAAATACCATACACCTCCTGCCTAATGTGAATTTATATATTTTTTAATAACTACGTGTATTGTAGGAATATATTTAAGGAAGTGGGATTTATTATTGTATTTATATATATATATATATATTTTCTGGAATGCGAGACAAAGAAATATTTTTTTAAATTTTTTTGATAAAGGCAATTCCAACGATAGGAATAATTCCTGTATCGCAGAAGACTTGACAAACCTTCAAACATCGGACACAAAGAATATCCAGAATCAGTGAAATAAATGCTAAAAGATTTCTAAAAAGTTAACATCAACTGCTAAGGATAACATGCATTTATAAGGTGGATACCGTTAACGTTATTGGTTATTAATGAAATGTAAACCCAGTTACTCGGTAGCGCCATCTGTGCTAACGGGTTAACATTTTATAGCCGGATTAAGAATAACAGTTTACTTTATTTGCTTAAAATTCTGAGAGGAGTAGTCCGGAATATTACATTTTAATAACAGAGTTTTTTATTTTATTTACCTGTTTTCCAACATTCCGTAATTGGTTTTTATTTATGCCAGTACTGTTTTGTACTTAACTAAACCTTTTTTATATTCTTATAAATACTCCTTATCCCTCAAGCAATTATCGGTATAACATACCTAGATTGAGCCTGCTACGTCTTTAGGCCCTACGGATGCCATCCTACTGCCTATTTAGATTTATATTGAAAAATATAACTAGTCCCAAATTATTTAATCTCTACAATATTATTAACTTATTATTGTTATTATCTTTAGTTTTATAAAGTCAGTAGCATATGGTATAATGGTTGCAACACCTTGTTGATATGAGTTGTAAAATACTGAAATTATATTTAATTGGCGATTTAAAAGAGTGGCCGTGAGTTTCTTGCAGGTTTTTTCTCATAGGCTCTACCCTTTGCCTGAACCTAGCAACTAACCTAAATGTAGCTTCAGTAACTTAGTAAACTCAGTAACCTATATATTTTGACGTTCATAAGTGTTACTTTGTGACCTAAATGAATAAATGATTTTTGACTTTGACTTTCACTTTGACGAGAAAGAGTGCTCAATACGGCAAACTGGACACATTTCTAGACTCAGTGCTGCTAGCGAGAAGTTTATAACATAAAAAGCCAATGCCACTCCCCGTCCGCTGAATGGTCAACGGGACTTTAAAATCATTTTCAAATAGGTAGAAGCGCAAACATATTATGTTACAGGATCGTCGAAGAAAAACCAAGACATTTCCCTTACCAACATTCATACAACGACCATTAAGAATACCCATAATCGAAACAGCTTTCTGTAGACTAACGAGGCAGTTCTTATATGTATAGCTAAAAATGTCAATATATGATAATTTGATCATCATCTCATGTGTCCATCTTTATACATTTAAATGGCCTGCTTTCCCGGAGAATATTACCATATATTATTTGATCAGGTTACCATATTAAAACAGTTAGACACCCATGTTTCTTAATTTATTTAGATTATATTTACCCACTTACGGAATCCAATTTCAGGCAAGCTAATTCAAATATAGTAACGATTTCTAGATAAGTACTCTTTGAAGATAACTATAGTAAATCTGCTCAGTACTAAAAAGTTGAATGAACTATTCAAAATTCCACACAAGCGTATCAAGACGAAATGCATACGACTTCAGGAGAACACGTCATGCGCCAAGAATGCAAGGTTCGATGTTCGACGTTGGATTTAGTAATTTAGCATTAAATTATACAAATACATTCGCCACACCTATAACTGGCACAAAATAAAAAATATATAACAAAAGAATTTGACCACACCTATTAATTGGTAACGGTCTTTTAAATGACACCTCATAGAAAATACAATCTTAATTCAAAGATGGCGGAATTAGAATAAGTAGTTACCGTTTTCGCCTACGACTATAGTGCAACTTTTTCTACTAATTTACAACAACGTGGGACGATAAGCACATTATTTATTTTATTCTCGGATCAGTGAGATTTCTTGTATCAGAAAATGAGAGGTATAATATGGAATGCAGGATGTAAGATAGCGACGAAACGCATTAAGGAGAGGCCCAATTTATAACTGAACGCATTTTTTTCGGCGCCATATTTCTTTCACAGGAACGGTAATTAGTACAGTTCTAATTTTAAATGTTGAAATATTTTTTATCTGTTCCGTGTCATTTGTCTCCTGTTTTTTGTGATGTCGATTATATTTGACACATCGAACGTTAAGTGTTAAATTTGTAGTTTTATTTTATTTATTTTCTGAATTGACATTCAACATATTCGAATAATATCATTCCACGTTCATTTTCATGAAATGTGGCGCGTTTCAAACTACATTATACCCATATAATAATTACAAAGTATTTTAATCGTGTTTGGGTTTCCTCTTGGTTCTTATTTTTCTTTTGGGTGGTGAAATAAATAATAAACGTATTGTTTATGAATGTTGAGATGTGCGTGAAAATAAATAATCATAAAAACGGAAATATCTAAGTTAATCAGGGAGCAAGAAACTCAGTTTCCTGATTTACGAAACTATTTTATAACAAATGTTGGTATCAATTAGTGTCAGATAAACAAACGTTATTTGCACCAATTCAATAGTAAAATGAACCTTACCTAAACGAAATAAGGGTTGTATTTAATTTTATGAAGTGTATATTCTGCTTTGTATACACTTTAAGTATAATAATGGGATGTGAACATTATGGGTTAAGGAAATCGGATTAAAGTCATCCTGAGCTTTGATCTCGATATATTGTTTCTATTTCTGATTGGTAATACTTTGGTGTTTGTAATAGCTATAACATCATACTGGTCAATCCTGAAGGGTGTAGCACAGATGATTTACACAGATCTCGTAAAGATCCTACGTGATATGGAGTGTGTCTGCCGTCATCTACCCATTTTTAGATACTTTACTTCCATGATACAAATTTAATTTAATAATGCTTTACATGTAGGGATCGAACCTAGTTCCTTATAAACGTAGCAACAAAGTATCTATATAGCTTTCTTGATGACATTAGATCAAATTTGCCTTTCTTTTTATTAACAACAATCTATTTAATCAGTAGTTTACTTTTTAATGTCTTGTCTGTGACTGTTCTTTTTTATAAATTTGCATTGCATTTTAAGAATTTACCGCTTGTAATTCATTATATTTGATGTGTTGACCTTTGGAACATGTAGGCGTAACTAGAAAGAGACAATTGAGAAGAGACTAGACAAAACCCATCCCATATTACGTCACAGCAAACTTTTATGGTAGTGCACCACTTATTAGTAATAACTGCGATGACGTGATAAAAATTTAATGAAATTCTTTAAGTAGGTATCCATTTTAGATGCTTTCAAGAATGTTAAGTGATCTTTAGTAACTGGTTATGGCAGAATCATAAATTTGCTGACGCATGTTTGAGTAATACTCTCATAATACTATATTACATCTTATAATTGACGTATGGCGCAGTTGTATATGCATTGAGGTACCAATATAATATGTGGTTAAGTCGTCGATTCCCACCCAAAACAAAGAATTATGATTGATTGCATGAATAATTTTGCGAGTCAGGGTGTTTTTTGTCCTCGCTATTCTAAGTATTTAAATAAAGGCTTAATGAGCATGGATGTGTTGCACTATATCCTGCCGAGTTTGGTGGTTCCGATACCCGCTCAAGACAAATATTATTCACTAAGAGTTTTGCCGATACTGTGTGATCGTTGTGTCCCTTGTATCAATGTTTGTAAAGCCATATGCAATATTCTATGAACTGGAATTGTCTCAATAAACCAAGTTTGCTTATAATTGAAAGGCACACCTTGCTTAACACGTCATTTAATATGAAATAAAAACAAACCGAGACTGCAGTTGCTGATTTGGCCTAAAAATAGAACCAGACAATGAACAACCCAGACGTACATAATATGTTGAGTTATAAAATGTATGTAAACAAGGCATTCCAGTTTTATATCACGACCCGAGATTAACGTCTACGAAATCGTCTTTTTGTCTGTTCTCTAAAACTTCCTTATTTTGATAACCTCTTGTGGTTTCTTCGAAAATATTCCTTTACGTCCTTGGTTATGTGGATATTTTGCATTACCCAAAACAGCGTAAGGTTGGTGTCCATAATATTATGGCAAATTGAAGGTAAACGAAGTACAACGTGAGGTCGAGCAGCAAATTAATTAAAGTCAGTGGAGTGCAGGGAACTAAATTTTAACCGTTTATAGATTTTAATAAGCGGCGGTGTAAACAGCTAGTTATTGATATTTGGGGACGGAAGAATTGATCTTATCTTTTAATTTTCTTTTAAAAGAATGCTGCTATACTATGTGTAATTCCTGTGTTGCATGGGTCACAAAAAACGCCTAGACTCGGAACAACTATATGCGGATCACACAAATTTTGTTCCGTGCGGGATTCAAAGCTACAACTCTCGGCGCAGTGTCAGCGGCGAGGCAACCACTTTAAACACTACGCCCTCCGTGCAGTCGAGCTAGAGATGCATAATAACTACACCTCGCAAGAGATGAGAGAATGATGCAGTTGATTGCCAACCTCCCCTAGCCAAAGAAAGATTAAAAAGAAATGGCGGATAGTGTTCAGCTAGTTCAGCAGTCAATCAACAGGTATACTTGGAATACTTATTCTAGTCTCTTGTGCCATACTAGAACAGGTATCGATCTTAAATTTCATCGATATATTTTTTTATAATACATGTCCTAGTGCCCTTATTATTTTAGAGGACTTTAATTTGTTATGGCTATTAGTATGAATATGATCCATTGCTTTTTGTAAATGATCTTTAAACAGATTTTAGATATATTTTTCTTAAAATTGCTCGTTTTGGTTTTATTGTTTTCTGGTGTCTCTAAAGCATTTCAGTTGATATCAGGAAGCATAACGATGACGTATTGCCAATACAAAACCTACAATCACAAGCTTATGATAAGGAAATACAAACACCAAATTACACGCATTTATCCCTCAATCATCAATTTCCGTTACCACCCACGCCCTATCAATCCAAGACCATATTTCACACAAAAAATATCTTGCGTCATGTTGAACAAGGAACCAAAATTACGATAGCTAGTATTGTCGCAAATTCTATTTGTGGTTCTTAAATAAGTATCGTCGTAGTGATTCACCAAAATAAATGATTATTTTGATACAAAAAACTGTCAATCAACGTTGTAACTGCACAATTTGAGTTGCCAGCGGAAGATTAGTGCGGTCATGTGTGAAATTGCGAGATGTCCTTGGCTCTATCATTACGGCATCTCGTGTCGAAGCTGCCGAAATATGCGGCAATGGATGCTGAAGACGGATATAAGTAGATGTTACAAAAACGTGTACGGGTATTTAGCTTTGTGATGTAATTTCACGTTTTTATATTCTGTTGATAATTACAATGTCCACTTCTAGGTTTTTTATCAAAATGCGCTTATTAACAGGTTCCCTGTTCGATGTATCACATATGAGCATAACAATAGATTTTCTATTGTGTCCATTATGGAACAGCGAAAGGGTTAAACGTATTAATTAAATCAGCGAGTATTAAATAATAATTTAAACAATGTTGGTATTTTACTATGCTATAAGAAACCGCTACTTTTCGTTTTCTTTAAATGATTAAACTGTCAACTTGTTGAATAGTGCCATCCACATTTCGTACGCTAGATTAACTACTCATACCAATGAGACACACTCCAATAAATTGTGACATATCAATCTATCAGCATCAGACGATTAGACACTCTATCTCATTACAGAAAGAATCATTTTTATTTGGACACCTATTTACTGAAATTGGTAGCGCACATTCGAAAAGTAACAAGTCATTGTAACAAATTATAAAATAATAATGTTGTTTTCGATTTCTTTTCACTTTCCTATTTTGGATCACATTTGTTCGTCTGCACAAATACCGGATGCTTTTTATAAAATTCTTTTAGAGAAAAGTTGGTCGTAATTTAGACGATTTTTTTAAGATAACTATGACAAACTGCAAGACAAAATTAGGTGAGATTGTTGATTTTTGCAAGAATTTGCATTTAAATGGTCGACTTAGGTGAACAAAAAAGGTTTTATATTTTACATAACATTATTTTGCTGGAATCAAACTGCATTTTAATGGTTATTTCGCAATTAAGTTTTGATAAATATGGAGTGATGATAATCATTTAGTGTAATATTATGTTAGGTATAAATTGTAACATGTTGGTTTCTTATTTAAATTAGGTACTTGTCTTATTCCTGTCTTTCTATTTCTAAATGAATAATAACTACATTTAAAACATTCAAATATCACACCGGAACATTTATTATGGGTTCGTCTGTGTGACTCCCACGGGAACACATATCGGAATAAAAAAATAGCCTATGTCCTTTTCCGGGATACAATCCACCTCCTTGCAAAATTTCATTAAAATCCGTTTAGTGGTTTAGCCGTGAATGCCTAATAAACAGTCACACAGAGTTTCTCGCATTTATAACTTTAACACAGATATAACAAGGGTGGAAAACAAGCATATCTGTAAGTCTGAATGGTAAGCAGTTACCGTAGCCTATGATCCAATACCATATTGTATGGCATGAATATACACCATAGGCGAAAAAAATATTTAACTATATATCAACCGCGTATATAAACTGTCTCACTGGCAGGCACAGGCCTCATCTTAATATGAGAAGTGGTAGGCCATAGTCCACCACAATGGCCCAGTGCGTATTGACAGACTTTACGTCTCATTGAGAACATTGTGAAGAACTCTCAGATATGCAGATTTCCTCACAAGTTTTCAGTACTCCTTCACCGTTAAAGAATACATAAATATCGCTAGATTTATGTATTTAATACGCACATAACTTCGAAAATTCAGAAGTGTACGCTAATAAGTGTACTACGCCATAAATTAAATACACGCATAGGTTGTTGGCGAGTTGTGTTCCAAAATAATAAGTAAACATTGTTACACATGGATGTCTTTTAATCGATCACTCGTCTCGCGGTACAAAAACTAGGATTGTCTGCGATGTAGGTCGTGTAAATGTCAACGTCCAGTGGACGGATAATTCTCGTGTGGTTTATGTATTATCGGAAGCGCCAGGGTCTACCCCAGTTAATTTATTAACCCTAGTCTTTACACATTATGTGGCATTAATAGGGATGATGTGTTTTAGTCGAATTGTTTTGTTTAATGTGGTGTTAATTATGTATATTCAGGTCTTTTGTATTTAACTAATTGTATTTATTATATTTTATTGAAAACTTGACAAATAAGGCCGCAGACGTTAAACAGCTGTCTTGTACAAGTACCGTCTTCAGCTATCCGCACCATAAGTCAACACACGAATTCAATTGCCTCTCTCTTTAAAATAATAAAATGAAATAGTTTTTTATACTAGTAGTTAAATTAGTTTATTTAATCATAGTCCAAAAATACAGAATAATAATTGGGGTTAGAATAATAATAATATAAGTATAATAATAATAATTAATCTCTTTTATACTTTGCTGGATGTTCAGGTGCTTATGCTGCTGATTAAACGACATTCGATCGTAGAGCTTGTTTACACTGGTCAAGCAGTTTTGTCGGGTATTCAGGTAAATCTCAGTAAAAGTCTATTGACTTAAACACTAAAACTTTTTAAGAAATTTACGTATGTGATTCTTTGTTACCGTAATCTCTTTAAAAATAAACAACTTTTAATACAACATTAGATAAAAAGTGATTAACATACATTCTTTTGATGAAATACTAAAAGTACTTACTAACCCTATCAGTCAGAAAAATAACAGTTAACCGAAATCGAACATGAGTCAAAAAATAGACAGACCAAAAAAAACACCCACCAAATTTTATAACATCATCAAGAATCCAATTTACGTAGCGTACAAAATCTCCGTAAGTGGGCTAGTATTATATTCGTGTGGAATGGAGGCGATCACGCGACGACAACGTGACGTAATCTATGCGCCAAAACCTGAATATGATTAGCCTAGATGCCGACACTGTAAACGTATTACGAGCGAACAGAACTATTTCGTAGGGCGTATCGAAGTGCTGATTATAGGGGAATACTGGTCAAAGCATTCGTTTTGTTTTCAGGGGTATATTCATACGTTGTGATGGAATTGGAAATGGTATTAGTGTGCGTGCGATCGCGAAAAATATTTTAGGATTTTCGGCCAAGAGATATTCAGTAGTAGCATGAAGTCTTGAAATGTGCCCGTTAGTCGACAATTAGTTTCTCTCCCAATTACATCGGACCTAAAAAGGTATAGAATATGTGCGTGGAATAAACCTTATCTCTTTAGGCATGTATATCCTACACAATTTCACGTCTGTATAGGCTTTAGTCTGATTAGGTATGTATGTACAAGCAAACATCTCTTTATAATATTACTATAGTCATCTGTAACTCAATGTGAACCGATTGATTAAGCTTTGTGTAATCATGTCAAACCACCACCTATGTGCACTTTGAATTTGTGAAAGAGATCGATGCTACGATGTCCCTATTGCTCCCCGAGGCCCCATTTGCGCTCCACAGGGAGATGCATGAAAGGTAAAAGTAGGTTGGCACGAAAAGGAAAAAAGCTGTAGATGGATTGATGAGAAAGTTTTTTTAGCTCGTTTCATTTGGTCTGCAGTGAAGTGAATGGGTCTGATAGGGCTGTTGGTAACTTAAGCCCATATTTTGATATACATTACGCATTTTAAAAGTTATGAAGATTTAGTTAATGCTAGTTTATAGAAGGAATAAAATTACTGTTTCTTTTGATAGCTTGGCTTAAGTTTGAAGCTCATATTTGCAGCCGAATATTTCATGTTAGATATTCCGGCAAAGTATAATACGATTTTCAGTAAAGAAATTCCATGCTACAACCTGGCGTTCAACAGTGTGCCTTGTAGATGGAAATATAATCGCCTCTAATACGTGGGACCTAACACCGTAGTTGGTAAAATATTGGTGTAATACAACCACTACCCCTTCGGGGATATTAGTATAGGACTGTGAGTGTGTATGTTGTGTGATTTTTCAAGGAATCTCTTAAAACAATACAAAGTCAATTGATTTTTAAAAGCGACTTATTGCAAACAGAAAGCATATAGAAAGTGTGAAAGCAGGTGAAAAGATCATGTTTTTAGTGCTTACGAACAAATAATGTAAGTAGACCTTAGGTATCCGAATGAGTAAACTGTTGTTACGGAAACAAAGCATACGACGAGGGCTGCGGTTCACCACATCCAATAAAGAAGCTAGCTCTCCGTACCTGTAATAACGCCAAATCGATTCAACAACCGCAAGTCGATATAATCATATCGATCAATCGCCCGGAATAAACTTCCTATTCTTAAGTTTATTAATTTGAATTAATGTTGTTTATTCAATGTCTTGTAATATTTATCAATATTATAATTTTCGAAGTTATAGATGTAATTAGTTAAATATAGAGATGTTAGTAGAGACCAGCTGTAGCAATTGTCGTTACAAAACTGCATGTTTGAGAGCTTCCAATACGAACTTAGGCAACTTTTCTTGCTGGCGTTGTGGCCGAACGTCTTTAGTATTTTATATACTAATGCGTACTGTATCAAGTTCGAATTCCACAAGAATGAAAATGTGCTGCAATGGCAACAAAAAGCTATTGTATTGAACTACTCTGACAGGGGCAAGCTGCTTTATAATTCCTAAAAACATAATCGATAATACTTTCCAACCCGGATATTAAACTCGCAACTAGAATCTATGTTGGCGGGAAAGCCAATAGAATAAGAATAAATACAGTACACCGTCAAACCAATTTCCATTACATCAACACTTTCAAATAAATGCGTATCACAAATGACTTGGTAATTTCATATTCAAGTTTTATTTATACAAATAAATAACTGCATAGATTACGAATAATTATGATAGAAAATCACAGGCGTTTATCTGGGCAGGGTCTAGGACTACCTGTCATTAGCAATCGCTGTCATGAGACGAGATCTGAATCTGCATAAGATGGTGTTATTTATGCCACGATATTTACTCAGTAGCGCAGCGGTGGTTAAAGCGACTGATGGGCATGATGCCCCGAGTTTGACTAATAGGTTATGTCAACAAAAGTTATATTTAATAGCAAGGTATACCATATTGCGCACCAATTTCAAGCGCACCAAGAGTATTCCACACAGCGCACCCGCTTGGTGAAACATTGAATAATAAATTTAATTTTCTATTCCACTTTACGCACTAGAGGTCATGAGCCCTGTTTAGTGAGAGGTATTAGCGAGTAAACATATCGATAGCAGCCTGTAGGTGTGGTGTTGAATTTCCCAATGCTTCGGAAAGCACGTTATGCCGTTAGTTTTACGATTGTTCTCTTTCTTTATTACAGTCAGATTTTGTATAACATTTACGTAAAACTACATGTGGTACCATTATGTAACTGGTGAAATATGATACACTTCTGCCTTCCCATTTGGGGATATTCACGTGACACTAAGTAATCTTTACTAATAATATAAATGCGAAAGTGAGTTTGTTTGTTACGCTTGCACACCTTAAGTACTCGACCGATCATCATGAAATTCGCATACACGTTGTCAGGTATACAGAAAAGGACATCGGGTACCTTTCATCCAGAAAAAAGTACCTACTGTTCCCGAGGGATAGAAAATTATTGACAAAATCTACATGCAAGTGAAGCCGCGGGCAAAATCTATATACAATATAGATGAAAGTAAGTAAATTAATTATCGAATATTAACATAAAGTTAGAAGTTAAGGACTACAGGCCCGTGGCAGTACTATCAACGCCAGCTAAAGTTTTTGAATCTGCTATCCAAAAATGTATACAGAAGCAAGTGCGACCAATACTATCCGAAGCGCAACACGGGTTCCGTCAAGCTCGTAGTACTGCTACCAATCTACTTAACTTCATGGCTACAGTGGTGCCAGCGGTGGATGCAGGCGTGCAGGTGGATGTAGCGTACCTTGATTTTAAAAAAGCCTTCGACACTGTCGATAATGATATACGTTTAAGGAAGTTAGCCGAAGTAGGATGCACACCGAAACTACTGCAGTTCTTTAGTAGCTACATGAGGGATCGCCAGCAGTATGTATACTACAATGGTTGTGTATCTAAACCGTATTTAACCAGGTCAGGCGTGAGTCAAGGTAGCAACTTAGGTCCTCTTGAGTTTATTGTAATGATAAATGACTTGCCGGATGTCGTTGCAAATGGCTCGTGTTTACTATTTGCGGATGACCTTAAGTTGCTGCTTGAGGTCCGGAGTGAGGATGACTGTAGACGACTACAGGAAGACATAGTCAAAGTGATGGATTGGAGTCAGAAAAATAAACTGTTTTTTAATGAATCGAAGTGTTCAGTTATGAGTTTTTCTAAAGCTCGTTCGCCTATACACTACGAATACGTCATAGGTACAACACCGATGCAGAGAGTGTCTCAGGTACGCGATCTGGGAGTGGACTTCACTCCGGACCTCAAATTTCGCGATCATATACAGCAAGTATGTAAGAAGGCCTATATGAACCTGGGATTTGTTCTGAGACAAACGCGGGATTTCACCAACGTGTCGACTGTTAAGGTGCTGTATGATGCGCTAGTCAGGAGCCATCTGGAACATAGCGCTATCATATGGTCGCCTCATGAACAAAAATATAATGACATGTTGGAGCGGGTTCAGAACAAATTCACAAGATACCTTTACTTGAAGTATTACGGAATATACCCGTTTTTCCCGCTTATGTATCCTACTCTTTTTATGTTGGGCATGGTAGGGTACAATCAATTAAGAGTACGTAGAGAATTCCATCTAGCGACATATTTAATAAGGTTGTTGCGTGGAACAGAGCACAATGCTGGTGTGCTGCGTCGTTTGTGTCTCTGTGTCCCAGACAGATATATGTGTGGAAGCGAAGAAGACCGCCACTGCTGGCAGTTCCTAATGCCAGGACGAACTTATTGGCTAAGACGCCTATTACCAGGTCCATTCGTATCATTAACGAAGTGAATAATAGAGTTGACATTTTTACGTGCAATTTGAGTGAGTTGGCAAGAGTAATAATGTGTATTGTTTGTTATTTTTAATTTGTAGATAATAACTCAATACTAAGTTTTTATGCTTTTATTATATAGATAACTATTTTAATTTTGTAAGTTCATTGTGTAATGATAATTTAGAATTTGTATATTTATTACGTGTAATTAGGATAAGTATAGGTGTTGAATATAATTATTGTATTGTTGCGCACTGTCGAAATAGGTTTAATACCTGTAATGATAGATGTAAGTTTGTTAAAAATAAATAAATAAATAAATAAATAAATAAAAGGGAACAAAGTCTTTATATATCAACGCATACACCAATGTTCTACTAACACACAACCGGTCGTCATCGCATCGTTAGTCTAGGAGATGCACGTGTTAGAAATCACCCATCTAATTACTTTGGAATAAATTGACATAACATGATGCGTTTAGAATAATTTAAAAGCTGGAATAGCGTTCGTTTGAATTAAACTATAATTGACATAACGTGTGCAAATTACACATAGTTAAATTGAGCCATGAATGGCGTACTTTGCTTTGTGTGGGTTCGATGTAATAATATTACTTGTGTATTGTCAGTAGACAGCTGGCATTATGGCGGTTAGAATAACTTAACAAAACTAGTTACGGCTTTTATTATCCTTACTTCCTTTCTAATATTATAAACTCGAAAGTAACCCTGTCCTTCTGTCGGTCTGTCTGTCTGTTACCTATTCACCTATAAATTTGATACAGAGGCAGTTTAAAATCTGGGAAAGAACATAACCTACTTTTTATTGATGTAGGTACTACGCGGGCGGAGACGCGCGCAAAGTAGATAATAATAGCAACTTAATTTATTAAAAACCTTCTTAATATAAAGTTTGGATGACTCTTTCAAGCTGGCCTTGTGCCATCATGACACATCTTCGAGGATACTTATTCAATAGAAAAAAAGGACATTAAATTATTATATCCCGTTTAATTATTACGGCAATGTGTTGATCAATTTGTATCTGTATATTGACCTTATGCGTCAAGGTACATAAAGAAACTTTGGCTCCGATAATATCTGTATTTATTAAATATACCTTAGTGTGCTTTATCTTAAGTTGATAACTTGATGTTTTGACCTTGATTTGATTTATGGTGACCTTTATTCAAATTATCTACGACTTGTCACCTATAGTTTGTTAAGTAGCTTGTTTTATTGATAAGTTTTAGTATCTATGCCGACATCCGGGTTGACAACTATTTCTCTTTGAGAAAAAGGTAGTTCCTATAATTATGACTTAAGAAACAAGGGACTATAAGATACCCAGGTTTGGCAATTACTGTGTCATATACACAGTACAACAACAATTGGATCTTTGGAATTGATTGGGTCACCACTCAAACCTTACAGTAAAAGGACTGTTCTTTTAAATTAAATACCTCGAAGCGCAGCGGCAGTGAATGCATCTGATGATGTATTGCCAGTGGTCTTGGGATTTTGCTATCAAATAATTCTGAACATGGAATCTAATGCTATACCGGGTAAAAGGGAATAGTCTCCTGCTCATACGTGTAATGTAGCTGGCTAAATTTGGGTGTAATACTTCTCTGCCTATTTTTTCTCCTAGGCTTAAGACTATATGATACTACAGAGAATTTTGAATAAAGGTATTGATAATGTAATACGCGATGAACAGAACAAATATAAATTAATCTCATCTTGATATCCATCTGACATCCGTACTAACCTAATATTGTCAGTCACGGCTGACCTTTCTTTAGTTTTGGCGCCATAAACACGAGTAACGAGTCGACCTTGATATTTAAAAAACATATTAATTTTAGTTCAAATAAAACAAATACAGCCTTTCGCTTCACGAGATCGCTACCGCTTAATTAGATTTGCTAGAGATTGCTTAAATAGGCATAACGGTTGTGATTACAATGGCCAAGCGTATACAGAAATGATTGCAGATTAGAGGGTAGACAGATTTGTATAGCTGCCGTTTTCGACCAGGTACTTTTCTGGTCTCTGATTCAATCGAGATTTTTATCATCTCAGCCGAAAGACGTCTACTACTGGACATAGGACTCTCCAAGGTTTTTCACACAGACCGGTCTTGGGCCACTCGCATCTAACTTCTTCTCGGGACTCTTACCAGGTCGTCGGTCCACCAATCGAGATATTAGTACCAGAATAATCCGGTGGGTTGCTGACGAAATTGGGCATTCCAGTATTCACTCCATGTTTATTACATATATATTCATAACAGTTGACCTTTCCTAAAATATATTCATAGCATCTGCAAGGTTTCACATCTATAATATCATGAATAAAAAGTTTTTATATGCCTATTTATTAAACTAATGCTGCATTATATGAGCATTAAATATGACTAAGACTTACTTACACACGATATATAATGTAATAACAGCTTGTGCCTTTCTAACTAATTCTAAACTATGTAATTATTACGCACTTTATTAGATTGCGTCGAGCTCCTGGCCTATAAAGTAAAGATTTTCCTATCAACGCGTGGAAACTGGTGGAAAGTGTTCATTCTTGGATGACACTTTCCATAATGTCACCATTAATTTGACAGTAATGACATATCATTAGCAGTTGTGAATACGATATCGCTTTCCTTTGGACATTGACTGAATCTTTTCTAATGAGGTCGGGCAGTGATAGTAATAGTATGAGAAGTGACGAAGAGCTTTATTAAAATTTTACACACACGTAGGATCACGTAATGCCTGATTTTTGCCAAAGAGTTAGGCAGAGGTGTTACACTAACATTTCACCAGCTATATTATTAACATCCTCGTTATTACGTGCTGAGAATAAGCTCACAATCCATCCAATTTCTTGGCAAATTTCCAGACTCCGGGCTTCTATTGAAGAATCCCTAACAGAAAAGTCCAATAAGACTTTGCTAACTAATAACTAACTAACACTTTGCTCAAGGCATCGCATGCAAATATACACCACAGAACCACTGAGATAGTTCAGAAAGTCACGATGGTTCTATCAATTAGAATATAAAGCGATTTCGGATAATATCCAAGTTTGAATTACTGCATTCTGTTCACTTGAAATCGATATTCACCATGTTTATGTGTCAGTCAGAGCCACAAAGGCTCGGTAACGTATAGCATTAGATATTTTTTGAACCAGATAGAAAAATAAATCAGTTCTCAAAGTAATTCCAGTGAATTCGCCTGTGTAAGATTTTTTTTTTGTGGAGGGTCGGTCTTGAAGGTTTTGTTGTACTTCCCTAAATCCCTGCTGTTATTGTTACATTCATTGTCTCTCTGAATTCATAAGTTTCGATCCCGCTGTAAAAATGGATATCAGAAGATATTTGTCCAAAGTTTCGCATTGCAGATATCTGGCCAGGAATGTAGGCAATACACATCGCTGTCTCTGCAAGGCCAGAGATCAGCTTTACGCTAGAAATATATTACATGTTTTAACTGCTGGCATTTACAGTTTATATTTTACATGTACAATGGTGTTGATCTTAGTTGTTTTATGGTGACTGTTTAGAGGTCCATTTAGTCGGTGACTTGCTGCCAGACGGACTTTAAGTATACTAGTAGATATTTAAGTCAAACGGTAGTTTTAAGCCGCAGTATATCATACCCGTTCGCTAAACCTTTAATCCCATAACTAATATTTATTGATTTCCATATATCACTTTAGTTTAGCATCTAACGACCATAACTTCTATAGCATCTTTGGAATTACCCTCTAATGGCACATAGTCATTGGATCCAAATAGCCGTGAATATCAATAAATAGTAAAATATTGTACAATAGTATTTTCAAATTAATGTATATTGTTGTGCATACATTTTTTTTTGTAGTGGAATGCTGTGAGCCCAAGTCTGCTTTTTTAGTATCGAAGAATTTTGGTCAAGACGCTAATCTTAACGGAGACTAGCCATCTATGCAGAAGACATTATAGTGCACAAGTGAGTGCCTAAATACAAATGGACTCTCTTTTCCTTCGCTGTCATAATTCTATGGACCAGCAGATCCGACACGACCGGATGGAGATCAAGCACAGGGCTTCCACTTTATGTGCTTTTTACGACTAAATCCAGGCTGCTATCAAAAACTTGTTGGTTGAAAATCCAATACCTCTTTGTTGGTCCAACCCAGTATTCGACCCGAGGAAGTCATGATAGATATAGGCTGTGGGCGTATACCAAGCGACATTTAGCGCAACAAATGGTCTAATCTAATTACATACATTAGTTGGTTCCGCATGGAACGAATTGAGCCTAAAGATCCTTTATAGAAATCCGTTTTCCATTAGAGGGCATCGGTGAATAGTTTGTTTTATCGATTCGATTCCCACAACCTTCCCGAGAAAAAATAAACGCTGCCATTCCGCTTTTTCTCCTACTTCCTGAACATCATGATACACTAGATTCATTCTAATGAATGGCCAGAAAAAGTATTCGCATAGCGGCCTGACCATATTAAGAGACGAGCAACAGAATACTAGATATTCAACCTAATGATAACAAGGTAAGGTTATGTTTTGAATGGAAGTGACGTGACGGAGATGGCGTTAAGTCTAGCTCACATAGCAAGCACTGATAATAGCATATACTGGACATAGTAGTTAAGTCACAAACATGTAGGCGGATACAATGTGTATAAAGACTATATTAGGCATTTACATTCGGTTTTTGCAAAACAGATCAAAGCATTTGGTTTTTATAAATAGATAATCAATACAAATATCAACTGCAGAGATCGACAGACTGATTTAACACCAATTAGTCAAATAACTTGATAAGTGTTTGATTTTGTTACACGCCATGTTACGATAATTCAGAAGCCAGCTATAAACTAAATAGTACGTATAAGAATCAAAGATTAAAGATCCTCTACGGTAACAAGATGTTTGTAAAATTTTAATTGTAATTGTATCGTTGCTTAAATTTGACAAAACATTGCTGAAAGCGGTACACTTACTCGTTTAGGGCTATCTTTACAAATATTATTAGCCTAAAAACACAAGGAGATTTTGTCCACACAAAGTACAAACCAACTCTATCCAATCATAATATTCATCATAAGCAGATTAAATGAATGTTGACTTCTGATCTTGAAACCCCGTTTTTCATAACTGAATAAGCAGAACCTATATAATTATATCTTGGCAAACGGTTCTCGTAACAATGTAGCCTATGCAAAAAATGATTCAAGTGCAACTTTGTAATCTAATTTTAAATCGTTTATGTATTGAAATTCAGTCCAAACCTTTTTTTGCGAAAATTCAACGAAAACGTGTGAATCCTAAAAAAAATCTTGTATTAACACTGATTCGATTTATCATCGAGTAATATCGTAATCGATTACGATGAATCGATCATGACCAATCGGTCAGCATTACTCTGAGAACCGTAGTCCAAACAATTGCAATGTTACTGTAATAAAATTTGGACTGAATCTTACGATCGGACGTATTCATATTTTACAGTTAGTATTTCCTAAAACAAATTGGCAAAGTCACGAACTATCGTGTGACCGTTGTGACCTTAGAAAACCTCACTGCATGTGAAAATAGTTCACAAATTTTCTGTAAAGCTTGAATTTTAAAACGTACACAATCAATAATGAAAATAAGTCAAATAAAGATGTACATATGAACTGAAAAGCTCCTACTAATAAACTACCGATTCCACAAAGCACAGATAGTTCAAATAAACGGTAAAACAGGCTACAGCGGTAATCCATTGTAGTTTCGTATCAAATGGTATTAAAAATCGAAATTTGGAATCCAGCTTTGGAGGTTGCTGGTTTTCAGCGATAATTTGAATCAGTCACCAAGTACCACTATACAGTCTACCACTACACTATACTTTAAGCTACGCTTTATGCTATCAGAATCGCTTTGAAACTAGCCATAATAATCCTCTCAACAGAGGCTACGAGTTGAAAGCATATCTGCCTCTACGAGAACCTAACCATTGGCTTCCGAAAGATCAATTTAATAAACTATAGTTTCTGTAAGTACTATTCCAAATAGTGCACTTAAAGTATTCGAGAGCATCAGTAATTATAAGTTATATATTGATATTTTAAAAATCTGACTTTGTATTAATGACTCTTGTAATTTCTGACACCTAATCAAGTATATAGGTTGCCGTAACGGCTTTTTAATTGAGCCTCCACAATTGCGGGTGAAACCATTGTTTGTACGAGGTATTAAATACGATTGTAATCTTTAAAGTACTTGAATGTTGGCCAAATATCCTGCATAAGCTTGCATGAAAATATACCTGCATAAATGATTCTGGCAAATAGAATTTTGTATGGAAATAACCAAATTTGCATCGGATAATGACGTTTAAAGTGGGTGCTGCAATTTCAAATACTTGTAATATCGAAGGGAATGTAAAATCAACACGAAATTTCATAGTACTAGGTCGAGCAATGCAGTGTGGAATCAGGGCAATGCAGGCCTGCCCCACATTCCATTATACTTTGTTATTCAGCCTTCATTATGCGAATTTAGTCTTTAAGTCCACATAAGCTAGAGGGATTGAAAAAAATATTGTATAAACTGAACAGTTTGTGGATTTGCCAAGGCTTTAACTTCTTGGAAACTTATTCGTTTGACCTTACTAACCTATATGAGTTTATTGAACTAAACTTCACAGAGTATAAAGATTTCATGGAAATAAAATATAATGTGTTACTTGAAAATTTCTGGGAACGAAATAACCTATTTCGTGGGGTAATTAATTAAGACGTGTTCTGGTACAAATTATAATGGTGCCATTCTGTTACAAAATAGTCGATTAAAACTAAAGTGTTGAATTAGACTGGCATTAATTACTAAAGACAAAATGGTCCGCCGTAAATTATCAGCTAAAAACTTAAAACGTTGATATTTAAACAGGATGGTGGTTATAAAAATAAGTTAAATATTGTGTACTTTTAAATTTTGGGTTATAAGCTTCATAACTATATGACACTATCGAATGAACGAATGATGAATGAAAAAAATGCATCGTATTATTTTTCAGGATCATCAAAAATTACAATCAGAGGAACAGGTTTCTATTATCTAAACTTTGAATGATTCTGTAGAATATACTACGATACAATACTTACCACCACAAATAACATCAGCCAGGTTGGTCTGCACGCATTGGTGCGTCACGGCGCCGTCTCTCAGGGTTGTGATCTCTCCGTACAGCTGGTGCAACGCTTCTTGATCTGACATAAGAATAGTGCGGGGAGACGGACACTCATCTTCGATGCCGTTGCTGTGGTGTCGGGATGATGAACGGGATCGCGATCGACGGCGTCTGTAAGAGTTAATTTATATCTTAAGAAATGTATTACGATTTTATTTCTGTACAATATACAGTCAGCTTATACACCAGTCAACACAGAGCTCTATAGTTTTCAAACAATAATTATACCTGTGCAACCTAATGGAATAAGGATGTTAGAATAATTTGACACATTCAAAGTCATAAACCGTTCTTCATGGACTGGTTGAACTATAAAAACAGACATAGCCTGCCATTACATTACTTAAAGTTCAATAAATTATCGGGTTAATGCGGCTACTGGCCCGTTATCAAGACCGGTCCCAAAATCAAATCAATGTACATTCAGACGGTATTGCAAGTGCATAAGTAATAGAAATAATTTTAGATTCGTGGCTTGCTCCTAGTGTGGTCAAACGTATAATTATTTTAAGTAATAAAGACGTCGTTTTCTATCATCAGTAATGGTAATTAACATTTAGAATTAATAAAAGGTTCTTTCACTAAGTATTTTACATAAAATTTCTCTAGGAATATATTTTCGTAACTCTAAGAGTGGGTAAATATATACACGCTAGTTTTCTAGTATAAGCTGATATGAAGGACTGGAATCTAAATCAGGATCTGGTTTTGCTCAAGATATGTGCATATTTGACCCCATTTTGATAACAAGAACTAGTTAAAGCCTATCGTATTTGCAACTTGTTAAAGATTGAGTATCGGTTGTTTAGAATGTAGTATATTATATTCAACCAACTGACATTTAAATCTTCGTCACTGGGTTTTTGCTAAATTGCACATAATTTTTAGAGCAATGTCGGTCATTAAAGTAGATTATTAGTGTTTCGAGTCTTTCTATATTATTGTCAGGTAGGTGTGCATTTATGCAATTCTTGTAATCGTTCTTATTAAATCCAACATAACTAGTTTTTTCTTATAATTTTACATTATTTAAATCTACTGATAAGACATGCGATGCATAATAACCAGTTGGGTATAATCTACGTTACCTAACTATTTCTGTAAACAACTTTAGATTTGATTCGCTAGAATTGACGCTTTTATTGTCATACGATTTAAAACTTTCTGACAATCATTTAAAGTCGATATTTAATTGTTTTGGTGCTTATATGATCATCGTTACCCGGATCTATCCGGCCAGCAATTGAATGATGATAGTTTTGGTTATCATTAAAACATGGTGTCTTTGTATTATCAGATTGACAGCAAACGTAAATATTGCACTGCCACTTTATTACAACAGCTGATGACAACATGCCATTTATGATAAATTTGTTATCGCGACGATGACCAACTTCAAAATATAATAACAAGATTCTTTCAAATCGTGGGCGTTGTTAAATGATATTAAAATAATAGTAACTTTACAATAGCATTATAATTTATTGACCAATAGTTTACATTTTTTGCATAACAAAAGATAAAATCTAGATTTGACTGCTATTGAAATAACAGGTATGGAATAAGATTGATAGTACTGTTCTTAAATAAGAACATAAACATTAATAATATATGAAATAGATGTATGAGTATTTGATAAGTATAATGAATGAAGCTGTGGCAATGAATTACGGATCAATAAGTTACAATAAAGCCATTAGCAGTATTGCAATACAGCAATATTAGGCAAAGGTCATATCTTACATTACCTATAAAAAACCTGATTCAAATCTTCTCAGCCTTGTTTCCGTTCAAAATTCACATAGTGCAGGTAAAGGATAAAATTGACTGATAATAAGCAATTACCTTCATGATATAATTATGTATCGTATAATTATGTATCACACGTTATGAAATGGCACCTACGTCACACGTCTTAACAAGCGAATGGAAGAATTATTGCTTTTTGCAGCTTTGGAAGGACAAACGTATGTACGTAATGATGTCAGGTCAAGTGTACATATAAAGTACACCTACATTTTAAAAATGCAAGATCATAATGGATGACGTGTAGCCTACGTTCTTCAGTCATTCAAAAATGTACACGGTGACCACAATAAAATACCACCTACACATTTATATAAATTAAAGACATAAAAACAAAACTTAACTAGGTTTGAAGTTATTTTATAGTAGCCTATTGTGAATTTGTTACACGGCCTCTGTTGGAACATTTTATGAACATAACAAACATCATCAAGTTAAGGAGCATGACCAATAGATTCATACAAACCATTTGAACGCTTGAAAACAATATCATCAAAATACGATCAGGTATAACGATACATTTAGGATGTATGCATATCAGATTAGCAACATGTACTGCGCTCCTAAATTGACCGGCCTTTACATTTGAAATGCGCGTAGTTTCAAGTTTGCATCCAAAATTGGCACTGTGAACGCAGAACGCGTTCAATTTTGTTCAACATGTACACTTGGGATCAACGACAACATACTAAAATGGTGATGTGACTCATGTTATTTGAGATTTAATAAATATTAAGCGCACAGTGTGGTCTCGTTTGGGCTTAGGTTACGACTTGTTGAATGGTAACTTTGTTTCGACGTCAACGAGTTATTTGCATTCATCGTGCCTTAATCGTCGAAGTTAAAAATATTTTATAATGGCCAGTGCAAAATGAAGTTTAGCTTTATTTGATAGAGGCCTACTAAAACAGGTGAAATGGTAAATAAATCGTATTTTACATAAGTCTTAAAAATATATATTATCGTTATATGGAGTTATATAAACTTCTTGACCGTCATGTATTACGTTAACTGTCACGATTCTATTCTTTAAAGAAATCGTCTAATTTATATTGACCTCAAATTTGAGCTTGTTTATAATATTTGTATTCATTTGTCGACAGTTTATGCATTTATAAGGCATATAAAAAATCCTTAAATATATTGTTAAATTGTTTTTCTGTGAATGTGTAAAGTTCGCTGCGTTATTTCTATATCAAAAGTTAGAGATGATACTAACAAAAGTGGCAATTAATTCTTAAGTTCAAACTTTCGCAGTAAATTCTAGATCGAATTGTCATCTTTGTATACAATCTTACGAAACTTACTCAGGTGTGACTATGAAGAAGCCCCTCGATGTTTGGTATATTTTCCTTTCTTGCATTAGTTGCGCAAGTGTATCGTAGACCACTTCCTGCGATGGCGTCTGCATCGAAGGAAACTTTGCCGATAGAGACGTCCTTATACTTTCCAGCGTTGCTGATTGTCCCTGCGAAATAATTGCTATAGTTAGATTTGTGTTCTGTTCTTTAATGTTCTGCAGATGAAGTAATCTGTAACAATGTTAGTATTAGAACTAAATGCGGTCTGTTTAGTATGAAGATACTATTAATTGCAATATAATATTGTAATTTGTTATATTTGTTGGCTTATATGCTACCCAGAAAATCATTAGCGTGGCTGTAGTGGTTATTATCGTAAACTGATTGCATCGCTGTTATTTTTCCACTACCGTGCAAATCACAACTAACCAACACAATTCTAAGAGAACAGAAAGTAAACACCGATGTGATCGATTAATCAAAACTCATCGTCGGCTTTACTCAAGCATGTAGAACAATATTGGCCATTAATCAATTACTATCTAGATCTACTTGAATAAACAAGATGTCTTCATCTAATCTAACCTTTAATACATTTGGACATTTGGCATTGAATCTCATATTTGGTCAAGATAAGAATAGATACACAATAGAACCTAATACAAGCCTGCTATTTGTTGTCATTGCTCTTATGAATAGATTCACTTCGGTAATGGACTTGACCTGGTTTGTTAGAAAGGATTCTTCTCTTGTGAACTAACCAAAGCTTACACACAATCATAATTTAAATACATATCTAATTCTTTTAAAATAAATATCTTACATTTGTTAATACTTTTGCAATTAAGCCAATAATAGCCCATAATTTATTATTTTAAATTTACCTCGTATTTATTAGCCGTGGCAACTTGTAGTAACGATAAGTTACCTATTTGTGAACTATTTATTTTTTAAATATTACCTACATCGTCATCTTGAGATTTTCAAAAGTAGAGAGAATTTATTCAGTAAAAATACTGCAGACGTACGACATACCTTTCCTTTCGTGAACATTTTAAAGTATACTGAAATGCACCGACTGGTATTGTGCACGCAAGCGATAAGCAACTTGTCACTGCCGCTGCATTATGGCGGTCTTTGAACCCAATAATTCAGTTCTATATACCTGTCTCAGTCTTATGTATATTTATGGCTATCACGTGAATATACTATTGTACCTAGTACATTGTCAATCTTGATCACGTGTTCATTAGGTCTTGTATCTACGTTGTCATCTATTTTACTTTAAGAGCAATAGTATGTAGAAGTATCATTACTGTAATGCAATCTCATCATTGAGAGAAGCCACTTGCTAGCAACCTTGTACTTTTGTATTATTATAAATCAAATTCAATCAAAGCTAATTTGATCTTGTTCAATTATATTATCAATGGCCAATCTAAACATTGTTGGGTAAGCCAACCTCCGAGACAAGGAATGTGGCAGATATTAATGAGAATCTATTGTGAAATGTTTGTAAATTTATGCATAAAATATTGCACTACGTTTAGTCGTTGTCAATTACGTGTATGCTGATTCGAACAATCGTCTATTGGTAGCAGTGATGGAGATTAACGATGTTGTAAATGCGCAAGGTGTAATTGATATTGCGGTTAATTTAAGAGACGCCAAATGTATTTTGATTGTATACTGGCAACGGTTTTGGGTTTCAATACATAAACTATGTTATTAGGCAACCTCTGACTTCTATTACACATGATTTCAGATCGGTCCAATTATTAGATATTCACTGCGAAACAAGCATGAAATTCAGTAATTGAATCTCACCAAATGTAATGTAATTGTAATGACAGGCATGTCAGTACAACCAGTTCACTGAGTAATCATGGTAACCAAGGCATTCATTAGTGAAATCCTGACATTTCAGGAATGAAAACCGTTACTTTTAATGAAGCCATTCCCATTTAAACTTAAATCTTCTTCTTCTTCTTCTTCTTCTTAATATCTTACGTTTACCGTTTCTCCAACAACAATTATAATCGTAGTAATTGACACATAGCAGTTTAATGAGTCTGTTAGTTTGAATAATTGGGCCACAAGACCAGTTGTGATATATGAAAACCTGTTTAAGCTATTAATGCGTTACGATATAAGACCTTTATATTATACGATTTGGTACGGGCGTGGCTAAAACGATCTGAATGAGCATTGCGATGTCATCTGTCCCAGTGTTGCAATGATTCATATAAACGAGACTACGATGAATAGATTTAAGTTTGGTCTGTTTTTTGTTAGGGGTCAATACTATTCAACCTTTGAATGGGTTGTATTTGATAATACATGCTGCAACGTCTATAACTTTTAAGTTATATCTATAGGTGTATTATTAAATAGTTCGTTATATCAATTACGTATTTAAGAAGTGACTAAGAATTTTAACAGATAGATGGTCTGTCTGATATTATTTTATCGATTGGTTCTGTTTGGTCTAGTTATCAGACCTTTTGCTTTTGAGTTATGTTATTGAGGTAACACTTGTGATTTAATATGATTGTAACAAGTAATTTTAACATACTATGATTTGTTAAAAACCGTAAATATTGCGGTAAAATTAGTATTTGCTTGGCCAATCAATATTCTAAGTTTCTGACCTTTTAACCTAAATCAAGGAAAGTAAACACGGAACTTGTTTTAGGAGTTAGAAAACAAAGCAATCTAACAATTAAGAACAGGATACAACAAAGTCGTGATGGTCAAAAAAAGCTCCAACGGATAAGTAATGTATTGTATTTTAGTTGTTGGAACTGTATGTTTATGTTATACGTGAACCTCTATGACTTTATTATCTTGTTCAGTTCTTTGTAATATAGCTGTATTTTATCGTACTTACTGGTTTTGTGTATTAGTTGTTCTCTTTAACTTTATTTTCGTAACCGTCAATATTCATTCTCACCTCTGATCTCAGATAATGAGATATAATGAGGGTATAAGTTAAAAGATTTTCTATTGTCACCAGTGCTGTATCTGGCCATACTGGAGTGTTGGTGTTATAAGTCCTAAAAAGAGCATTTGAGTTAACGAGTAACATACTGTTAGACTTCTATAACTGAGTGTCCTTCATATTACTCGGCTTGCGTGCTGTTATTGTCTATTATTGATCGCTTCATAATTCTTTCTCAGCAACAATCCTGACAATATTCATAATGTATATTAACACTACTAATCCTAATCACAATACTGCAATGTTAATATATTTCTGATTGAAATTCCAAGTGCCATTGTCTGAACCAGACCTGTCTGGTGCGACATTCCTTGTCGAATAAGTTACGGAATTGGGCCATTCGTTGCGTAAGTTGACAAATTAATTGAGCTTTGCTTACCTGCGGCATATTTTATGATCTAGTAAGATATATTTAATGTGAACGCAATAAATCTTGCTCATAGATTTATCTTATTTTGTTACAATTTATGTTTAGCGACATAGAAGCTTTAATTATTTATTTTTAAAAAGATTTATTATTTGCTTTTTAATAGCCTCTATTTTTCTGATAATATATAACATCGTAAAAATTGTTTTGTAATTTATTTTTACTTTTACTAACTGTTACGCGCGATAATGGCTGGTGGTTTTTTTAAGAGTAATTAATTAGATACTTTATTAAAATTACATAAACAACGGTTTCGCCATGAAAATGTAACAAAAAGATAGTTATTTTTACACTCATATAATTTTACTACTTAATGCTATGAATGTGAACATAATTGGAAATCTTTGTAATTTATTAACAAGCCGTGTCAGCTTGGAAAATTTAAAATGCACAGGTGTCAGATAGTAGCACGCGTTTATAATTTTTTCAGCTGTCTCATTATCACCATCTTTATTGATTGCTTTTCGTCTACTATACACCAAATTTCATTAAACTTAAAACTCATTGAAAAAGAAATCTTAATTAATTCACCACTTAATTTAATTTATCAATAAACTGGATAATTACTTAAAAAAATTCAAATTGTCAGTGATTCAATATGGCGATTGCGCTGCAATGAGCTCATGGTGTTGCTATTTTTAGCAGTGTCTCGGCAAAAAGACCATGATGGCAAAATTCCACTACCTCCGATGACTGGTTTCGGCGCAAGTTTGAAGTGCAAGCGGGTTTAATTGTTGATCCAATCGATTTAAGCCAGCTTTTGCCGATGCCGCTGTTTTAAATAAAATGTGCGAGACTCATTTAATTATTGTGTTGGCAAATATTATCCGATGTTTAAGTAAGTACTTATTTTAAAAAGTATTTTGCGGAATGTTTGTTCATGTGTAATCAGTATGTGTATAAGGGATTTTAGACTATATATAACTGTCACAAATTGGGCTGGATATTATGCATATCGGCCAAGTAACTACTTCAATAATGCATGGAGCGTCAAGACACCCATCCACGCTCTAAATATAATTTGAGTATATATGGATATATTAAAACAGCTTTACTTTACAACTATTTATTTGTGTAATAGGTAAGTACTATTTTACATTTTAAAGTATATTGCTTTAGTGAAATTAAGCAATAACGACTAATAAAGCAAGGGTTGCCATGCTAGCGATATCTATAAAATAAGGCTGTATGAAATGTCAAAAAAACGGTCGCGTTCAATAGGGAGCAAAATAGTTATACGTAGACTAGAGCAGTTAAACAGAGAATGACTTCAAGTGTAGGTATATAATCTTATAATGTTACAGTATTTCTAAAGCATTTTATCTTTTAAAAACACCATAACAATTTTCAAACCACTTATTCAACCTAATATTTCTAACAAATTAGAAATTCTTTATCATGCTAAACCACTTGAGGCACACAATAAAAACAAATATAAAGATACAGGTTTTACTTCTAAACCACACATGGTATGTATATATTTATGTCGAACATTTCACGGTCATGTGGCATCTAATTTGCCGACGGATATTGACTATTTCGCATGCAAATTACGGAGATGAAATAAATTTTAATAATTTTAGAATATTTACCAGATTTTTGTAACTGTAAAAACACCATAGTGTTTGCAGAAAATGGAAAGGATTTTGAAGTATGTTTGTTTGACCTTCTACTGGACATTTTTTCTTTTTTCGTGTAATTAGTGGCTAACCTTTTGTCAAGAGTTGTTCAAGCCGCCCGTAGGCCTCTGACATGGCTTAACGACTGCTGTCAATTCGACAACAACCGGGACCGCCTTTTTACGTACCCTCTGAAGCACGGAGACGCTCAAATGAAATACCACTAAGCGGTCAGCCATCTATAAACTGACCGCACCCAATGTTGGCTTAACCTCGCTAATCGTTTACCAATCAGTGAGTGCAACTGGCTATAAGAATGAGAGTAGAGATATTTAGCTATTTTACCAAACGGAAACTACAGATAGATTGATAGCTCCACCTTATTTAAACTGCAGCGATTGAGCATTCAGATCAGTAAAAACAAGAGAATCAAGATCACAGAACAGATAATTTACCTGTTCTGTGATCAAAATCACTTAAGTAAATACCATTTTGACTAAAGGGCTACTTGTTACTTGTTCAATACTAGTAGGGGATGATATAAATAAAGTTATTGAGAATCATCTCAATAACTTTAAGGCTACCAATGTATTGTTGCAGTATTGCGGCCCTTCGGCCCTTGGGCCCTTCTATCCATTCAAAAAGCACTCTGTCTCTAAATTGCTAATTACCTCTTCAGAGTCAGGGAACAAATTTTTTAATGTAATGTTTCGGTGAAAATACATGTAAGCAAGACGAAAGTATTTGAAAAGGAAGAGTGCGTGAAGATGTGTAATATTATGATTGATGGAGAAAAAGTGGAGCAAGTGTAAGAGTTTGTATATTTGGGTACTTTATTTACAAGGGATGGTAAACATGAGGGAGATATTGAAAGGCGAACGATTGCTGGCAACAAAGTGAATGGAGCTGGAGTCGAAATGTATCCGAAAAGGTACGTTTGGCTGTTCATAGAGGACTATTAGTGCCCACACTTATGTATGGAATTGAAAGTTGGGTATGGCAAAAGAAGCATGAGAGCAGAATAATGCTATAGAAATGAAAGCGCTGAGAAGCATATGTGGTATGACTCTGAAAGATAGAATAAGAAATAGTGTGATTAGAGAGAGATGCGGCATGAAAGTGGATAAAGTGACAAGAATAGAAAAGGGTATGTTAAGCTGGTTTGGGCATGTAGAAAGAATAGACGAGGAAAGACTGACTAAGAAAGTTTATAAGGCTAGTGTGAATGGAACAGTCGCAAGAAGAAGACCTAGGCGAACGGTTCTCGGTCAGATCGGAGGCGTTTTGGACAAAAGCCGGGTTAAGAGCACCTTGAACCGACGGGCGTGTATGAGGAATGTGATGAAAGTGAATGAAGCCAGAGACGTGTGTCAGGATCATAGCAAATGGAAATCCGTAGTCTCTGCCTACCCCTCTGGGAAACAGGCGTGAATCTATGTATGTATGTTTCGAGCAAAATAGATAATACGTGTATTTATTGTTAGAACAACTAAGACGTTAAAAGAAGCGTAGGGTCAAAATTTTCTTTTTTTTTGTAATTTGTTGCGATTTTGTACAGAGCGAGAGTCCTTAATCTGTATATAATAAACTAGAGCCGGCAACGTCGCTTATACCTCTCAAAAATTATTCAGTCGTGATTTTGATTCGATTAGTGGGTACTAATATTCTTGAATCAAATAGTACAATCATCATAAACCTCATTTTGAAGAATATCTATATCAATTTACAGTAAGTTTTGTTCCACAAAAGAATATTATAGTGAAAGTAGTCTGAGAATTTGACTCGTAATCAAACGCATACGAAATCAATTGTGATCTCGGCCTGATTCACATGGGGCTTTGTTTCAAGATGGACCCGTGTTTAATTAATACAAATATACAGATATCATGGCAAGTGGGCTCTTTACAATTGGGTAATTATAAAAGTAATTTGAAGTATCACAGGTCTTTTAATGTTAATTGTAGTCACCCACTTCCAACGACTCATAATAGTTCCAAAGAAATATTAGATTGTTGTATCTACAGAACTTTAATGCAGTTATAGTTCTGTAGAACAAAATAAACGATCGTCTACAGAAGAGATTATAACTTTTAGGATGTAAGTCTTAAAATACAAAATTGGGTAACATAAACAGAAAAGACATAATTTATTGTCCTTTCTGTAGACAATAAACTACTTAGTAACTCTACAGTTTCATACACGTGACTGTTATTGTGGTTGGGTAAGTGCGAAGAGAAGAGAAAAGACAAAAGTTGCACTAAATAGTCACCACGTATAATCAAGTTACGATAATACAAGGCTTTGGCAATTCGCCTATTTAATTTCTGTACGTCATGACAGTATAGTTAGCACTGACTTTATTTTATAATGATACAATTAATGTTGAATAAGTAAATGACACGCGCGATAGGTGCCGTTGTCAGCAAAATGCAATGTACAGTTTAATAAGACTGTACATTAACTATAGTATTAGTCTTCAGAAAAGATAGTTGTTACAGTAACTACCTATAGTATTAGTCTGCAGAAAAGATAATTGTTACTGGGTACCAACCAGCTATAAGCAGTAATGGTTTTTGTAGCTGCCGTCTGCGATTTTACCCACTCAGCTTCATCCAGCACAGCTTCTACATTATTGTATTGTCTTTTTTTACAATTCGTGATTCTAATGTTTCACAGAGGACAGTATCCGTTTACCATCAGGCAGATTGTATGTTTATAAGCCACCTTAGTGGTATGACAAATACAAACTTTTTAAGTTATTTGTCCCCAATTTCTCAACGATTACAATATTTCGGTGAATGACCAAAAGGAGAGCTTACTGTTGCACGGACCGAGGTTAATTATCTCGTTAACAGTACCAACCTAATGAGATGTAATCATATATGTAAGTAACATTAAAGTCAAGCGCCAACTTTATGCTTGCAATCCGCTCAGTACCAATTTTTATGACTTCGACTACAATGTTGCAGTGCGTTATGTTCAACAAACTAATTATGTTGATTTAATTTTTGCATCAGTTACAGTAACTTAGGATGATGTATATAACACGTAACTGGAATTAACGCCATCAAGCTAGGTATTTAAGGTTAACCAAGGCAAGTGTGACACTGGGGGAAGTGTGACGAATTCAAATTACGCGCTTAATGCACATTATTTGTTTAATTGTCATCTACACAACAATGCTCTCGAACTTTTAAACTGCGGTGCTGTTTTGGTTTGACGTCCAGAGTTAATAATAATAATTCATTTATTTCTCTCCACAAAATTACAAAATTACACATAGGAGGTACATGAACATGAACTGGTACAAGGTACACATTGAATTTTGTGAGAGGCTGGTGCCTGCGATAGGTATCAGGATACCTGTGTTACAGATCACCAGGGCCCCACTATAGAGTTGATCCACTATGGTCCCATTACATAGATTTGTTGCACGTTATAAAGCCTCTATAAATAGTTTACAATAATTATAATAATAAAAACATAGAATTTAAAGTGATAATATCAAGGAAAGTCATGCATTGTTAAAAGAGTTGAATGTTTTACCGATAAACGTGATTTTGTAAAACACCGTCACAGTTACCCCAGGTATACAAAAAAATCTCGATAGAGCAAAGGTAGATCATTGACATTAGTGATAAAATAAGTTGTTTACATACATTTCGACAAATTTTGTAGTAAACTACAGGCGTTGAATTACGAACCATAGAAAAAAGGTTGACTGTTCCACTTGCCCCAGAAAGGTGAAAGTGTGACAATCGTCTACCTTCGAAAGGTTATTATTCTTTTTTTACTTAATTTATTGTTAATTAAAAATATATATTTCATAAAATGAAATATATGTTATTAATGGAGACTTAAAAAATATTTAATCAGATTATTTACAAAACAGAACAGATTTATTTCAACCAAAACAATTTTATTGATCGAATTATGTCACACTTGCCTCGGTTCACCTTACATATCTTTATGACAAGTGTTTTAAAAATGTACGTAGATGCATAACTTTGTCGTGATAACTGCCATTACGTTTTATTTTTCACGTGGCGGAATGCATTGTTCCATACAACTCCGCGGGGCGGCAGAGAGGTTATGTCGGATTTACCGGTGAAAGATGACGACGTCCCAGTCCGACTACCATACCATATACCATACCATATTACCGACTAAACCTACCACGGTGTTCTTCGACGTTACCAGTTGGCAGTTCTCATATGTGAATCGCAATCGAAAGCATAATCGGCACAATAAGTCATTTTTATTATATTATTAATAAATCTTAAAAACTGTTAAGGTAGGCTTCTTTTAGAAAATTGTTTCTAAAAGAAGCCTTTTTTTTACCTGGGGGAATGCATTGACGCATATCCCTCCGGGGGGCGGGCGGAGGGGTTATGTCGGACTCACCGGGGCAAAAAAAGGTGTTGAAATGGTAATGGACCCCGAAACCTCGGGGGGGTCGCGACTGCATGTGCAAGTGATTCGCGTGGCTCCGTCAATAGTGGTTTTGTCGAGGAACACCGTGGTAGGTTTAGCCGGTATTTCGGGAGGTCCATTATCATTTCAACATCTTTCTTTTACCCCGGTGAGTTCGACATAACCCCTCCGCCCGCCCCCGCGAAGGGGTATGCGTCAATGCATTCCCCCATGTAAAAAAAAAGGTTTCTTTTAGAAATAATTTTCTAAAAGAAGCCTACCTTAACAGTTTCTAAGATTTTATGCAAGATATTTTACAAGTGTGTGCACAAACGTAAGTGCGCTGTCGATTCCCTCACCCTTATAGTCCAATGGAAGGACAATCGAGACGCCCGAAGAGCCAACGAAAGCACAATACTTTACCAGGGATTTAAATCCAAGACTTCATGATCTGCAACCATATAAACTAGTCACGTAACCAAAGAGGCAGTCTATTTATTCTACTTAGGTAGCAGTCAAGCATACGATCCACTTAATGGTACGTGGTTACGCTTGCACCACCAGGAGAAGAACTTATGCGTTGCCAACTCTTCAAAGTCTTCTAAATAGAGATCGCTATGGAGCCAGCGCAAGAGGCAAAAATTAATTAAACTTCGAGGCTTTCGGCAGCGCCAAAAGCCTCTTTACTTAGTTTAGTCTGGAGTTATTTCACCATCTATGTTGCACTACTCACCACAGGAATTCTTAGTGTTCGCTACTTTATACTGTCGGGGAGGCGGCTGGAAGTACTGTCCCGGGAGATTTGCTCCAGTTTGAGTGAAATTCTAAGTTTATTTATTCAAAGATCTAAGATTTTCCTTATTTGCCTGCTGTGTCCTAAATAAGCGTTTCATGTCAATGTATATGTACATAGAGTATACTGTTCACCTTTGTTTGTTTGATATATGTATGTATCTTATGTGGGGGCCAGCCAGTGCAGACCGGCGACATTTCGACCCAGTGGGATCTTTTGTATCGACACTCTCTCAATAACGACTGCCATAGATGTTCATGGCACCCGGGACCGACGGCTTAACGTGCTCTCCGAGGCACGGAGCAGGCGATAATTGTCAATCAATACGCACATAATTTCGAAAAGTCATAAAACTTCCGAAAGTCAGTGGTGCGCGACGTGGGTTCAAACCCGAGACCCTCTGCATTGCAGTCTGTTGGTCTCCCCACTGAGCTATCGCTGCTTTTTGTTTGATATATCTGCTCCATTTTAAGAGTTGCTGCCGTCTGCAGTTTCACACGTGTAGTTTAAAGAAAACACAAGTTTTGAAAGATGCAGCGCTATCTAATATGTGATCATATTACTAATGTGAACCATATTAACAATATTTTATTTGAATGACCAATTACTTTGCACTTAAATGACCGCAATTTTCTATATTTAATGTAATCATTAATAAATGTTCAACATGTCATAAACCAAAATGAACCGCATTGGCTATTACACGATTCCTAGATTGCAAAATAATAATATGTTTTCCTATGTTATAAGCGGTATAGTATTAAACAAGTAAATACTATACTTTTAAGTCCGTGTGTACCTGTATAGATGCACGTGTAACTTAGATATTCTATAATAGCTGCTTATTTACACATACACTGTTTATTCTTAGTAGATATTTCATTAAAATACTTAGACGTTACAAAAATTAAACAAAGTTGTTAAGTCTGTATGTAACTTCAAGTTATTGTTAATTTGGCATATATATAAACCATCGATATAACATTTTTGTTCGTCAGTCTATACAGGTCAAGCTTCAGAATGAACTGAACGTAACTAACTTACATACAGGTAAAATAACATGCTAGTACTGATGAATATTTCATAATCGAAACGTGCTTTCGATTATGACACTTCATGTTAGTAAAAAGTAATAATATTTATTTGAATCACGAGAACTTAAAATTTAAACAATAAAGGGATGGAAGTTACAAACGCTTTAAAACTGTGACATAGTAGCAAGTTCCCTTATTCGTAAAAATGCATCGTTCACAAATAATAGATTGCAAATAAAATATCTATATGTTAATACGTGAAGCAAAAACTTTGTACCCCTTTTTACGAAAATTGCGCGGACGGAGGAGTATGAAATTTGGCAGTTAAAGTTTAAATGGAGAAGGAGTGGCGAATCCTAATATTTTTATAAAATATGCGTTAAAATACATTAAATTTATTAAAAAACACGACACGCACACAAATATATAGTTGACACACGCAGTCGAATCGCGTTCCTAATATTTCGGCATTGTTCGTCTGATGTAGTACTATTCTTCGCAACTATGGTTACATATATACTTTATTAATATGTAATAAAGAAAAAAGAAAACAAAGTAGGAAGCTTAGGAATATCGTCAATGAAAGAGTACCTATAGTTAAGTAAATAATAATTTGTTTGAAAAAGATAAGTAAATTAACCTGTATAACCTTTGCGAAATCTAAATGAAATGTCATTATAAGGGTAAAGTTATAGACAATAAAATCTTAATAACGATAAAATTTTAAACAATTATCGTCGTATCGTATAAATTATTAAAACTATTAAAGTTTCCCCGACGTTTCGGTTGCTTTTCAGCAGCCGTGGTCACGGGGAGACTCAACTATAAATAGTTCTAATAGTTTTAATAATTTAATTAGCTTAAAAATGAGTAAAGTTTAATAGTACCTAGTAGTAGTGTAACAGTTTCTAAATTATGTAATAAAGTGTAAAATAAACAACGTGATAAAATCCATATATAGTAGTTTAATTTCAATATAAAAACAAATTTTAAGGAACTGTTTTGAAACGCAAACGAAAATGGCGTCTAGACAGCACTGCCAAATCCCATGTGTACAATGCAGGTGTTACCGCTTTTATTGAATTAACTCGCTTTATAACGTGAAGTTATTTTCTGTTTCAATGGGTTGCCCTTATACTTGAATAATTTTCTATTATGAGTAAAATATTGATGAATATTAATTTACTTAGTTTCATTATTGTAACTTGAATTGGTTCCGATTATTCTAGGACTACTCGCAAAATGCTATATCTGAACATAGCTAGAATATAATTTATTTAAAAACATAACTAACGCCAATAGTAAAAATCTCATATCTCTGTTTCCTTTACAAACAAATAATATCGGCGGCTACAAACAACATCGTCTTGGAACAAATATTTTTGTCACCCATAAATTTTTGATAAAATTTATTCATGACACTAGCAGACCTATTGCACTATCAGTGCAGTTAAAATGTTACGTCATGTTTAATCATTATTTTTTTTAATCTTTGCTTAGTCTCTCGAAGATTATTAGTTAGAGAGACGAAGCGAGTTAGATACTTCTCACCTGGGACGTTAGGTCCATGATGCAGTCACACAACGCCTCCGGCAGTGGTGTAAACTGTCCTTGGTACGCGGGCGTCACTATGCAGTCTTCGATGTCACCTGGAACAATACATACACATGTTATTGATACTAATCTAAATGCAAACAGTAGTATGTGATAGTACATATGTATGTATATGTATACACGCCTGTACGCATACGGAGGCAAAGGTGTTGGATCATATTTTATCAGCTATGATGTAGGATCTACCTAAAAGGTAGCAAGTCTAGAAGTAACACCGCGAGAATTTACCAGACCTTTAACAGCTGCTTAAAATGACCTAGCAGAAGACCTCAATAACACTTTGGTATATAAACTGGGATCTCACAATCTACTGCAAAGATAAAAGCAAACCCATGCTGGAGATCCAATACGGCAGTAGGTAATTACTGTCACCCTGAAATTATAATTTCATGAATAATATCTGATCAGTGGCATTTTAGTAGCCCCATATTTAGATTGTATCGATGTAATCGATCGATACTTAAATTCTAATAAATAAAAAAACGTAGGCAAATAAATATTATTAGAATGTCTCTCCTTAAAATACGTTTTTTTTTAAATTTTGTCGTATAAACTCGCTAGATTTTTATAGAGACAACACAAAGAAGCTAACACAAGATAAAAAAATTGGTAAACGTCGTTTACGTGGCATCGAAAATTCGTAATCGCTGTCGGCTATCATTAATACCCAATACTATAATCGGCAAAGAGAGTCTTAGTATATTGACGACTTATAATGCTATTAATCTGAGGTTATTAGACTACTTGGCTTCTTCTAAATAGTGAGTAAGCTATCGTCAGTGCGACCTAGCTCTAAGAAAATCGTACTTAACGAGGAAAAACATAATCATTTTCGTAATAAAACCACTGGCTCGTCTTAATACTAAATAAAATAAAAATTCGGTAGAGCTCTTTAATACAATCCAATTTACGGTATCCTCTACACAAAGGGCAAAGGGGTACTAACTGCCAGTGTGATAGCCCATACAAGCTCTCCAATTCCCCCAAATTGAAGAGTGTTAAATAGCTGGATAGTACCATTCCGATGTCGTCCGCTCAATTAAAGCTAGGGGGTATCAAGTACCCCGTGATGGTGGCGCCATAAATCGCGTCCACACAATACTGGGTGTCCCTTGGGCAGGTTTGTTGGAGCTGTGCCAAATGTTAGGATGTGAGGCGTGAGGGAAATGCGGGCTTTTGTTTAGGTTTGTGTTTTTGTTAGGCACAGGTCATGTTTTGTATGACTCTTCGTAAATAATGATTGAGCAGCGCAAATATAAGTAAGGATTCAAGTAGGTTCCAAATACTGAATTAAGCCACTACAATGTTGAAAAATTACAAAACAACACCCTAAATAAATAATCAGCCTTTGTCAAGTAATTCAGAGGTCGACAAAAGTATGGTTTCAAGTATAACTGGTTTTATGGAATATTGCCAGCAAATTCAGAATTTGAACATGATTTTTGTAAGTTGGTCTTTGTTTGAGTGGCAAAGCTCGCCGTTGCCAGTTATTGTCTGGTAACGGAACCACAAAACCGAGAAGCTAGGTAAGCCTAAGGCACCTTACTTAAGGCTGAGAAAAGTTGTCTGTAAAAACCTCATTTGTCTAACTTCTATTAATTTCCTTTCACTCTGTTTTAATTACTCTTCCCTAACCGCGGTGTTGAATGCGATCATAGATTCTGTGACGTTATTCTGTAACAAATATATGACGTAACAACAAATTGACAATGTGTCTGAAGAAATACCCGGTATATTTCGTTCTAAAATCATTAGCACCCATCCATCAACCGTCCCATCGAACTTCATACATGTAACTAAATTCATGACATAAGTTCGATCAGTATTACGAGTACATAAACTCTCTGAAGTGGTCACTATAATTTTCAATCTAATGCCTTAAATAAATATAGTAAGTAATTCTTTAACTTCTAACTTGTGTCGTCTAAAATGCGGATAAACGCGGATACCCTCGGTAAAAATATCCGCAGTACGCAACGCATAGTTGTAGTACATTTATATTCTAGTATAGCGCTGTATCCGCGATGAAGCTTACCCGCCACGTTAACTGAAGTACGCTGTACATTGTGTCAAGTTATGGCGACACATGCCTCTGAAGTAAACGAATTATTACACATGTCGTAGATTATCCCTTTTGTCCGAAATATTTCACTTTAATTTACGCTGGATATTTTAGTTCTAACGCTGCATTTTAGAGCTAAAATACAGAGACAAATTAAACCATAAGGCATACAAAACTGCTTTAATACAAAGTCAGGAATAGTTTTAATTAACTAAAGTTAGTCGGCTTTTGTTCTATTGTCGACGAGGGAATGGTGAAAACCTAAACCGGTTATTGTTTATGGAATTTAAATACAATAAAAATAATTATGAAAACGTATTTCATTATATTCATTAGGGTTATGGATTTCCACTTGTATTCTAATCACATTCTTCGCATATACGTTTGATTTTTGTTGGTCGATGGTAAATACATTACGTAAATACATTTATATATACTAGCGGTCACCTAGTGGTCGAAATTCGACCATAATTGATTTCAATTTTAAGTTTGATAGTTATTAAGTTTTATTGTCTAGAACTATACCCTTATAATCAGATTTAATTTAGATTTTGCTAAGGTTATACAAATTAATTTACCTATCTTTGTCAAACAAATTATTATGTTGATATATGTAACCATAGTTACGAAAAATAGTACTATATCGGCCGAACAATGCCGAAATACTACGAACGCGATTCGACTGCGTGTGTCCAATGTATGGTTGTGTGCGTGCAGTGTTTTTTCATTAATTTAATGTAGGTATTTCTAATGCATATTTAATATAAATATTAGGATTCGCCCCTCCTTCTCCATATAAACTTTAACTGTGCCAAATTTCATACTCCTCCGTCCGCGCAATTTTCGTAAAAAGGGGTACAAAGTTTTTGCTTCACATATTAATATTTAGATATTTTACTGTGTAATTTATTAGACTAGCGGTCGCCTAGTGGTCGAAATTCGACCATAATTGATTTAAATTAGATTAGGCGTGTTGGTATAAAATATATTTTGTTCTGCAAGTTTAAACCAAAGAAAAAAGAATGTCAATATCGCCGTATTTTAAAGGTTTTCCGACATCGAACTATTTTTAATATTAGGGACATAAGGAGTTATTAAATGTGCAAGAAGACATTCTTTAGCAACAACTGAATAACCAGCCCCTGAATAGTCAACAAACTTTTATTATAGTTTATAATTACTATAACAATTGTTCACTAGCCACTAAAGTATGCATATGCATTTTTTACCTGAACCATTAGTTTATTTCCAATCTTTAGTTTTTTAATATTTTTGAAACGCCCCGTCAGTACGAATTATTAGACTACAGTCTAAAATAAATAAATGTCGCACAACGATTGATATTTGAATATAATTTCAAGCTGTCGAAAATTCAGGTGTTCAGTGAAATTGGAGGCTTATCTGTATTCGCAGGCAGCCTCGCCGCGTGGTTTAAAACAATAGAGACGCTCGAATCGCGCTCCACAATTTGTTTATTTATTACCAAAATGTATATCTCAAATATGATGTTTAATGTAAACTAAATATAAAAGTACAAAAAGAGCTTTTTGACTTAAAATACTCGCTTCAAGTGTGCCGGATCGTATAATATAGTATATTTTTATTTGCAAAAAATATGATTGTAGGTTTAACAAATGTGGTATACATAAAGTTTTAAATACCAATTATAATAAAAATGGCTGTAGTACTGAACTCGTAAATAGGCTACAGATTAGCATGCAGTTCAAATGATTAAAATAAATTTATTCAGATAAGGTTACAAGGTAACATTTATGAATGTCAAAGTTACACAAAAAAAAATCTGTGAATTCACATTTACTGCCACGTTCAGCAAAGCTAGGGTATAGGACTCATGAGAAGAAAGGGCAAGAAGCTCATGGCCACTCTTTTTAATCGCCAAGTTTTTGTTTAAAAATCATAAGAGCTTTAAGGTTCTGTAACCATTTCTCTATGAACAACTACAGACATACTCAAGCATTTAATAAAATTTGATGGTAGCCTCTAAAGCAGCAGTATGGTAAATAGGAGCATCCACTTACATGTACATAAATAATCAAGAGTGCTAATCATGTGATAAGGAGGTACTGTGCCGGTCCCTTTAACAGTTGTAGAAAAGAAGGGTGATTAGTGTCTAATTTAGAGCAGTATTTGAAAAAACAAACATAATAATTAATTTATTGTAAAACTTAAGATTAAAAAGAAATAAGGTGTGTGAGAATGTACTTGTGCGTGTGTGCGTATGGGCATGTGTTTGTGTGTGTGTGTGTGTATGTGTAGGGATGTGTTTCTATGAGTGATATGTCAATTGTATTATGTTAAGAATTTTAAGTGTCATCATAATCAAGTTCAAGAAGGAATGTTCGAACAGTTCTCTTGCATGTGTAGTGTGTTAAACCAAAAATTGGACAATTGCGATTTATTTTGTAATAAAAGTTATGACTGTATAATAAAAGTTAGAAGGGGCAAGGTACGTGAAGAATCTTATCAGTCTGTCTTTACAACGCTTTGTGATTTGACGATGTAGTGTTCTGGAGTGTTGCAAAAGGATTTTTTGTAGAATGTATTGTTGCCGTATATTAGGAACATTGCAAGATTTAAATATTGTCTTCTGTTTACGCGAATATTATTCATTGAAATTAAACTACTATATACGGATTTTGTCGCGTTGTTTATTTGAAACTTTATTACATAACGTTGAAAACTGTTACACTACTACTACTATTAAACTTTACAAATTTTAATTAAATTATTATTAAAACTATTAAAACTATTTAGATTTAATTTAATTTTACACTTTCCCTGACGTTTCGGTTGCTTTTTCAGCAGCCATGGTCACGGGGAGACAGTCTCCCCGGGACCATGGCTGCTTTCAAAGATTTAAATAGTTCTTAGGTTGGGAATAGTATCTATTGCTACGCCTGAGGTTGGGGGTTCGATTCCCGCACAAGTCAAACATTTGTGTGCATGAACATGGATGTTTGTCTTGGTCTGGGTGTTTAATATGCAATTTGAAATTTAAGTGCCTGTCAATCACTACGCCAAGATATTTTATTTTACTAACAGATTTAAGAAAAGGATACTGGCAATTGTGCGGAGAAGACAGAGAGCATGAATGAGCTTCGATGGTGACAGGAAACACTGGTTGCGATATGGGACTTATAGACAATGTTATAAAGTCAGTTTTTTCTGTGTTTAATGTCAATGTGTGAGAATAGAGCCATTTCATTGCCAGATTAAAGCCTCTTTGTGCGTTTGATTGTAATTCAAACCATGAGTTACAACTAGTAAATGTTATTGCTGTGTCGTCAGTGTAAGATATAATTTTGGCGTTTGGCATGTCCAAGTTGCAAAGGTCATTGATAAAGACAAGAAAAAGAGTGGGTCCTAAAATACTGCCTTGCAGCACGCCGTATTTGATAGGATGTACGTCGCTGACGTATCCATCCATAGTAACAAATTGAGTTCTGTTAGCTAAGTAGTTCTTAATTAGCTCAAGTGGAGAACCCCTGACGCCTATACCTTCGAGCTTATTTAGAAGAGTTTATAGTGGGAACCGTGTCAAAGGTTTCTCGCAAGATCTAGAAATACATAACTTAGGGTCGTAATAATAATGATTGATAAATGACAACCCATTGCGATTTGACAGTCATTATTATAAGAATCCTAAGACCTAAACTATACACACATACACATATATAGTTTAAACATTCATCTTTACATCTACGTAACTTCGACAATTTTAGAAGTTCACCTCACTTCTATAAAAATAGTTATAAGGCCAAGGCAGTTTATTTATTTCCTTCAGCAAAATTTTCCAAGCGTTTTTCGTTCCCAATTCTTATATAACAAAAATCTATATAAGATGTAAAACGTAGCTGCTGAAATTTAGGTGTTATGCACCTCTGCTTACCCTTTCAGAGATACAGGCGTAAGCCTATCTTATGTATATGAATATATGTGTAACTTTTTTGCAGAGGACTAAAACTTATATTTGGTTAGTTCAAGTAATTGTTTGTTTATTGCTATGGAATGTTAATGGATTGTTTGTAAACATAGTCGCCTAATGCCTGCTGCTTACTAGGAAGCGGACACGTTTCCCTCTTAGAGTTAATGTTCCGTCGCTTTTGTATATCATCTTGCTTACGTCACTTTAGTTTAACGCGTCGTTAGCCAATTGACTAGTTTTATTGTGTATTCGTAATATCGTGGAAGCTAGAAAAAGTAGTTCTGATTGGTGGCTGATGCAAATCTGTGATTTAACATCACAAAGGGCAAAGGCAAAGATGCAAGGGGCACAGAATATATTTCATACTACAAACTGCTCGTGGAATGGCGTCATAGTCTGTGTCAATTTGCATCATCAATCGTTCAAACTGGTGCGTTGGCGATTCTGTTATGCTACTGGTGTAACCAGAAGAGCGTTTCTTTAAGAAACGGGAAATCTCTTTTTACTGCAGAAACACTACATATTTTAAAAACTGACTAGGGACTTCTGCACTGTGGATCAACTTTACTACCACACTTTTCTGTATGATTGAATTCCCGAACCTTCAAAGTTATTCAGCAAACACATTTAATATTTAATATTATGATGAAGTATAAAACTGTATGATACCACAATTATTTTGTGCTCCCGATCATTAGCGTCTGGAATGTTTATTTGCCTGCGTCACATCTAAAACAATTTGAGTATAGCTTTCAATGAGCTAACACAAAGGGTATCGCAACATTCAAAGCGGACATAGCCTTATTGTGGCGGGCTGTTAACAACGACTAACTTATTAGACTATGTTTCGGTCGATTGGTGGTGTGTTTCTCGTTAACAGGCATGTAAGGCAGTTTGTACAAATAAAATTCCACCCACTATATACTCTAAAGAAGCAGTTTAATTTACAGTATACGTTATTTTTAAAATGGGTGCCTGTTTTGGATTTATATAATTTTGAATGTATCATGTCAGTAACTGTCGCCTACAAGATCGTATTACTATTTTTACGTTATTGTTACGTGTTTCTTTGTTTGGGTTCCCTTTCAGATTTCATATTTTGATTTTTAAACAAAGTCAAATAAATTATAGCACCCCTCTTTAATTTATTTGTTGGCGACTAAAATATATAGATTCGAAACGAGGATGGTCTTGGGGTCAGCATTGAGTGAGATATTAGGAACTGCTGATAGGACCAGATAATAACATCATGAATTTTATCCTTTAACCACGACGATCAACAAATATTGGTCAGGTTTTAAAGGAACGGTCTGTAATATAGTATATTATATGTAAAAACTCTGCATAAAAAACACCGAAAATAGGTGACATTTTGCTAGAAGCCCATTAAAACGTAGGGCGGTAGCGGCCGGTTCATATAACGCACAGGTTTCAAAGGCTATTTTCATCTCCCGCAGCATTTTCTCTCCCCACATATGAGGGGCAGTTATGTTCTCGCCGTCAGTTTGCACATAACACGATAAAACAAAAGCCTCTAGAGCTCTAAGGTAACCTAAATCCAGTTGTTACGAGGACACGAGCGTCCGGAATTATGTCAAGTGGTTGGCCACTGTTAATGTTATGTATGTGATGTGGAAAGTACGTACATAGGTTCGCGTTGATATATCCTCGAAAGTTTAGGCAAAGGAGTGTTACGTCTACGTTTCACCAGCTTTGATTATAGGACCGACGTAATACAGAACGATCTATCAGCGCCAATGCTTTAATTTTTTGACATTAATAGTACGTATTGCAGATTGGATAATAATAATATAATAATAATAATATTCTATCACATACACACAACACCATCTAGCGACGAGGACGAGGAAAGACTGACTAAGAAAGTTTATAAGGCTAGTGTGAATGGAACAGTCGCTAGAGGAAGACCTACGTTTCTCGATCAGATCGGAGGCGTTCTGGACAAAGGCCAGGTTAAGAGCACTTTGAACCGACAAGCGTGTATGAGGATTGTGATGAAAGTGAATGAAGCCAGAGAAGTGTGTCAGGATCGTAGCAAATGGAAATCCGTAGTCTCTGCCTACCCCTCTGAGAAATAGGCGTGAATCTATGTATGTGTACCGTCTAGCCCAAACTAAGCAGAGCTTGTACAATGGGTACTAGACAATGGATAAAGATACATATACACATATTTTTTTTGTAAATACGTACATATTGTCTGTAGAAACACCCAGACCAAGACAAACATCCATGTTCATGCACACAGATGTTTGACTTGTGCGGGAATCGAACCCGCGACCCCAGGCGTGGCAGTCGGTTACACTAACCACTTAGTCATCGAGTCGTCAATGGCAGAGTTTTGAATGGTAATTTTTACATAATAACTTACCGTCAATTCAATTCTATTGTTTTATTATTTATTACGCCCTCGTGATAATATGCCTAATAAATTTAAATATTTGCGATAAAACGCACTGTTATGTACACAACATAACAAAGCGTTTTGTTGCTGAAATTCGCTACATAGAAATAAAACATTTGTGCCAGTATTTACCACATTCGTATACTATACAAACAGCGAATTCACCGAACTGTTAATATATTTTAACAATTACAAATGTGTAATCACAATAATTGTGCAAATATTTTATTTGATTTGTATGTTTGGTTAACATGTTCTATATTCAAATTGAATAGTGATGCTGATGACTTAAATTACTTTTTTTACTAATTAAGTGGTAAATCATCTGTGAATTGAGCAACACCACACAGGTATAATTTTGCTTGAAAACAGCGTAAAGAACCCGATTAAATAACTCAGGAATACATCGCTTAGTTTCTCGAATATGATCTTTTGTTAAATGTGATTTATACCCAGTCAAGTAGCTCCTATGTAATGTAAAATTTAACCTGGGTTTACGTTGTAGTTATTTATAAGTGATGCACATTTAGTTTCATATATGATTGTATATGCCATACATTACAGGTATTTATTTCTTTTTCAAAATTGCACATTGCAATTATGATCTTGATATTGTAACAAAAAGAAGTGTCTCCGCTATTTGGTTTTATGTATTGTTAGTTCTGCTATTGCCCGCGGTGGCGCTAATGTCTACGCTGTATGTGATGATGATCAAAAGTAACCTTTCAAACTTACTGTTAAGTGACACAAATTTATTTTGTTTCACACGTTTTTGATTTGCAATCAATATTTTGATTATGATTACCCATTGTCTTCCTTTCAAATGCAAGCCGTATATACGTTTTTTTTATGAATTGGTCTAGATTTATAATACGATATGACTAAAATTTAAACTAAGCATCAACCATGTTTAGTTTTCTAGAATATATCAATACAAATACAAAATATTTAATGCATTTCCCAAAATATATTATTTTTTTAAATTCATACAAGTCATCGATGTATAATTCCATTAATATACCGTCGAAATTCCTCAAAGTTTATACTTACGACCAAAAATAAATAAACATTTAACAATTTGCAAATGCATCGATAAAGACGACTAAGTAGGTGTGTTATGTCGAATGTCATTAACTACGTGTTCGTTACGGTCGTGGGATGAGGCCAAGGTACAACGCAAAGGAATAAGGGTTTGACTCATTGTGGGTTTGGGGCAGGTCAAGGTTATAGAGACGAAGATATGACGTCAGATTAATGGTAAAATATAAGTAATGGGAATGTCAACGTATGTTAAGCAAGAGGTAAACAGCGTTAGTGTTGTGAGTAGTTATAGCGAATTAGTTTCGTAAGGTTTTGAAGATTCAGAACAGTGTGCAAAACAGCGTGCTCCTTTTGTGTTTGCTGTTTAAATATTAGTAAAGTTCCTTAAATGCAAACGAATAATTGCGATATTCTTATTTTTATTAACCTTTGATTATAAACGTCTAAATAAATAAATAAAGCGAATTTACAGAAGTGTTCAGAAGGTATTAACTTAAATTTTATTGCGGTCTCGTATTTATTGTATTCTCAACGGTAACATTATGGCTATGAGTTATTTTAATGTTTACCGTTTTTGTATAAAACCGAACACGGGTCAAAACCTGCCACAACAAGACGTTATAAGTAACAAGTAAGTACAAAGTGAGATTTAAGAAGACAGAAAGTAGCTGTCATCGGTATTCGTTGCCTAACTGATGAGGTATTATTTTACGGTGATTTTGGTTTTGGGATTCCATAACAAAATTGTATTGTAAATGTCTTGTCTCTGAACGCTAGCCCGAACGTCAACTTAGAAATTAATCTAGAATTCATTACACCAGATACAACAAACCAAAAATATTTTTAGCATGTGGTATTAAACATTGTTAAAGATGGGTTGCTAACCTAACGTATCATATTTCTAGGTTTTTCTTTGTTTTTAACAGCACTAGCACTAGGCATAAATCCAGTGTCATTAGGAACTTCACGAACATTTGAACACCGGAGACGAAGAATCCAGATTTGGGACAAATATTTATGCAACACCTTTGTGTATGAATCAAACCTTTTGAGATACTTGAAGTCAACAATTTTAATATATCAACGTAGCACTATCAAAATAATTGATTATAAAGAGAAAATGACGTATACTCTGTACTTTTACCACTACTTTTAACAACATCAGTATAACTTGGGTTTATTTGAAAATATGGTTAGAATGCAAATGCACTGGTCGCACCTGGTTTTACCACGTCTTAAACAAGTCGCAGCTTACCTTATAATTTATTTTCCTCTTCATAAAAGCGGTGCAAGAATTATTACATTGTTTATGTAAAAATACGTGAATTTAATGGTTAGATTAATATTGCGGTAATGTGCATTATACACTAAAAATAATACTAACTAAATATTTATACATAAATTTCTTCAACGTTTAATCTATCGCACAATATACCTTAATAGCATCTTAAAATAATGTACGGAATTCTTACTTTGTGTTGCACTTAACCAGTTCCCGCCACGTGGGTAGTCTCGGAGCCTCGTAAATACCACACTTTATCACCGGCCTCGTTGCGAAAAAATAAAAAGCAATGTTATTGTGCCTCTTTCTGCGGCCGCCATTGTAATTTTATAGTGGCCAGTATTTTAGTGCGTATTGCGATAGGTTACTATATACATTCCTAATTTGAAATGGGTTTATGAAGGCAATAGAAACAATATTTTAGTGTTGTAAATTGGAAAATAGATATAATAACAAAATGTAACCGTTTAAAATTTACATAGTTTGAAATTAACATTCTAAAGTTTATTGTTTTGTGTATTATACTAGACAAAATACCAAACGACAAAAGTGAAAGATCTGTTTCAATTTATACATGAATTAAGCTCAAAGAAAAAATAAGGATCACAAATGACTTACCTTTTAACTAAAATGTTAATTATGTTAGCTTAGTAGAAAACAATTTGAGGGTATTCTTAATCAGGCCTTATGTGTACTGATACCAATTATACAATTAAATCGTCTCATATTTTGAAATATTGCTAACCTTTGACCGTTTCAATATTGATCAAGCTATATCGATTTTCGATCAATCGCATATTATGAATCGAGCCGTATGATTCGGACTCATTCATATCAAAAACACAATCGATAATTACTTCTCGATCGAAGTAAATCGTCAAATCATCTTATGGTCGTGTTACGATGGACAAGGGCACAATTTGCCAGTCATTAATAATTATTTTTGTCAGTACCATTCGTAATGTATGTCATTACAAGAAATAAAGAAATGCCCAAGCTAGGCCAAGGCCAGCTTTGTACGAAATTAATGATACAATGATTCATTCACGTATCAAGGATATTATTTGAATAGTTTTGTGGTCATCAACATCACATCAACTTTAAGTGAAGTGGAATAAGCAGAGGCTCTGACTAAGTCATCGTCTATGATTAAGTAAATACAGATAGCCAGTTCGATACACCCTGCGCTAAAGGATACGTACTATCTATATATTAATACGTGAAGCAAAAACTTTGTACACCTTTTTACGTAACTTGCGCGGACGGAGGAGTATGAAATGTGGCACAGTTAAAGTTTATATGGAGAAGAAGTGGCGAATCCTATTATTTTTATAAAATATGCATTACAAATACATTAAATTAATGAAAAAAAAACACTACACGCACACAGCCATGCATTTGACACACGCAGTCGAATCGCGTTCGTGGTATTTCGGCATTGTTCGTCTGACGTCGTACAATTCTTCGTAACTATGATTACATATACCTTATTTATCTGTAATAAAGAAAAAGAAAACAAAGTAACAAGCTTAGGAATATCGTCAATGAAAGAGTACGGTTCAGTAAATAATAATTTGTTTGAAAAAGATAGGTAAATTAACCTGTATAGCCTTGGTGAAATCTAAATAAAATGTGATTATAAGATTAAAGTTATAGACAATAAAACCTTAATAATGATCAACCTTAAAATTTAAATCAATTATGGTCGAATTTTGTCCAGTGGGTGACCGCTAGTACTGACTAGTAAGGCCAAAATGTAATAACCTATTTATTGACACGTTAATCTATTAGAGATTAAAATTTCAAATGTTGCAATTCATTATATCAAATATGTATATGTAGACGTCTAATTTCTAAGAAACGCAAAATATGCTTTTGGTATGACACTAACTCCATAGTCAAATGGTTAATCAAACTGTTTAGGATCAAGTTAATCAAATCTCAACTGCTGCAACCTGGTTTTTCCTCGGTCGCCGTGCACAACTAAACTAAACTTCGCCGTGCGAAAGTTGACAACGAACGACATTTTTTTTCATGTTTCGTTCGTGGTCAGTCGTCGCGCTATACTGAGGCGGCCGAATATCTGTCGAATATATGACATTAATTTTCAAATAATTATCTCTATTTCTTTTAGAATTTGAATTATAAACTTTCGTTTACGGGAGTGTAATTCAGTGATATCATCATTGTTATGTTATGTTTTTGGAGTTTCGTATTTAAAGCATTTCAGCAGGGCACTATTAGTAAGTCAACGCCACTTATCTATAATATCTCGTAAGAGATCCATATTATGAAAAAATTAAACACGCTATAAATTTTTTGCATTTATAATAGTAGCATTCAGTAAGTATTAATTACGCATACAACTTCATTGCGGCATTTGCATGGCAGGAATTATAATTTTACTAAAGTTAACTAACAGACGTCGCCGTCGTTAAAATGCAATTTCATATTAATAAGTTGTAACTTTATTACATGGCGTGCTTGTCGTAACTTATGAGTTCTTTGGTGGCATTCTCATATTTATAAAGTTGGTACCGGATTTGTTCGAAATGTCTTAATGAAATTTTCAGGCTTAGTTGGACTTTATTATTTACGGTATAGTGGTGTTAAAGTGCTTTTATTGATGCGTTTATATTGTAGTAATTATAATTATATGATATTGTGTGAGTATATATTTATTAGTAAGCTTGTAAAATCCGTATAATGAATATGGTCTGCACTGAAGATTAATATACTGAAGACATTCATCACCTTCTAATGGAGTGTGTCCGGAACAAGTCTGATAGAAGATCTTTAATAAAAAACTTAGATATAAATAAGCTAGATATAGGTGTATATAATATTATTTTAGCCAAACCTATGTCACTGGAGGTTTTAATGGTTTATTCTCTAGTAACTATTTAAATTTTGATGTACTGAGTTTAGGTTACGATGGAACCAGCGTAACATTTTGTTAAACGGTCCTTTAAATAAATAAAGATTGGCAGAAAAGATTAATACGAAATAATTTGTTTTTAATATGTAATGCATTCTATCCCTCATCTTTCCTTTTCTCTAAAGATGAAGTAACTGGTCACACTTCGGCCCATAAACTATCTTTATGCAATAAAACTATGACGAGCCTTGGCTTATCGCGGCGTAAAAGAAATCGTTAGTTGTACACTAATCAACATACTTTCAGATTATAAGTATGGATTTTATACTGTTAAATATTTTCTTTTGTATTTTCATAATAATAAAGAGGAATTAATTGGAGTTTATTGACTAATTCGATATTTTGAAATGTTATTTATCATAGATGTAAGGAATCATATTAAATACCTTCTGAGGTCTTGCTTCAGCTTAGCTTAACTGATTACCATAAACCAACGAGCGTGCATAAAGAATGTAATAAGAGTTAAAAAATTAACACAGAACCTCAAGAAAGACCTCTGCCTAGCCCTTCACGAAACAGTCGCTTATCCTACAAATACTATAAATGTGTAAGTTTGAGAGAATGGATGGATGTTAGTTACTCTTTCACGCAAAAACTACAGAACCGTTGCGATGAAATTTAGTATGTAAAGTTGGAGACCTGGATTAACACATAGACTTTTTATCTCGATATTCCTACGGCATCTAGTATGTTATATAGATTTTGTAAAGCTCTCTAGCTATAAAACAACATTTCTGTTAATTGCCTATTAGGCCTTGTCATCTTCATTTGATTTACGTACACAATCATTACAATCCACCTGTCAATAAGCATACATTTACACAAAACATTAGGTCCCACACCCACGTGGGGCTCGCCATAACTGTATGTTAATCGTATCCTTGCAGTTTACAGGCACTTAACATAGCTTTATACGTTCGCACTTCGTTAAATTATAATCGTCGTTTAGTTTCGGCATGTTTCATGTGCCGGCTGACACCATTAGCATGTCCTTTTCAGAGCCGTGGAGAATCCTTTCTTTAACGCGGCTGTTTTCAGCGTTCCTGTCCCGGCGAAATGATTTATTGTTCACGAGTTTAAAAGAGAACAAAGTCGTGGCTTGAAACTGGGATTTTACTTACGTAGAAGCAGCTTGAGAGTAACTTGGAATGTACCACTATAATAAAAAATTAAAAGCTAAATAAAACTGCTAAAAATTGAGTTGTGTTTCTGCGATGATTTGGGTACGTTGCCACTTCTGTTGGTAGTAAAAGGACGACTGCCTTTATGGGATATAGTCAAAAGGCTATGATAACCTCTTCTCCAATCTTTACCGACTTTATTTAAAAAAGCCTTACATTCAGTTTAAAAAGACTGATTTGACTTTGACACGCAAAAGTTAAGCTTTAATGGAAACCTTGCTTGAAGTTAACAACGTGTATTTTAAGGGTAATGTATCGTCGATATAGGTGAATGTACTCTATTTAAAGTATTTGTTTATTTACATAAATTATTATTCAATTTTGTCGCATCCAAATTCAGCAAAATTATCTTTCCATCTACATTATAAATTTCGTTTCTAGAGATTGAGCCTTGCTTCAGTAATATGTTGAGCCAATACTTTTGTAATTCATCAGCTTACAGATTGTATATCGACGATTACTCTCATACATGTATTGATTAATATTAGGTTATATGAATACGACTAATTATAAACCCGGATGCATACTACCCTCATAATTATTACGACATTATAAACAAAACAGAGAGCATTAATACACCACCGTGAATATACTAACTGATCTTAATTTAAAAAAGAAACATATGTTATGTGAAATTTTCGTAAGCTTTTGTATCGTTATGAAACTGTTTGTAAGAACCAATTGAAGCAAATTCAACGCTGGTTGGCAAAAAATATTTTCTATAGGCGAATGCTTCCAGATTCATTAGCAACTAAAGCCTTTAAGATCTGATATTTAAATAATTAGAACATCTTGTTACGAAATGTTACTATCAAATCTGTTACTACATCGTACACGTTTCATCAATAATTTATAATAATTATTGTAAATGTGAAAGTAGCTCAGTTAGTACTTCTATTACACGATGTGATTGTAATTATTTCGGCAATAGTTCAATCAGCTCAATAATTATTGATTGAACAATTATAGACCGCCACAGCTATTCAATAAATAATTATTATGAATCTAACTAGATTGAGTCAGAGAGAAACCAGCTGTGCAAGAAAACTTCTTGTACATTACAATTTTATATTTGAATTAAAAAAATCTCACGCCTCTTATCTATAAACAGGGTTCAATATGTATCGCCTCCTTAGTATTACGTGTCGCGTATCAGAAGGGCGAGCTTATTAGCTGAGCAAAGTCTAGACTCAGTGCTAATTCTAAAACAATCGCTTCAGAAAATCTTAAACACAATATCCAATTTGGGGATCTATACCTATTTAACCACATTTCGCCAGTTATAAATATATATTTAGAAGATGGAGCCAGTTTACTGCCATAGGCAGGTCACAGTTTAACGAACGCATGATATTCGAGGACGAAATCTCATAAAACTTTATTCTACACGATAATATTAAGAATCACAAGCGCTTGAGGATGTGTATCTTTAAGCGCTTGTGATTCTAAATGAGACCAAGGAACTTGACAGATCATATGATACATATATTCAGAAAGCTAGAACTTTAAACATCACTTAAACCGAAAACAGATTGTTTATACATCATGTATACTAAAACAAAATCCCTTTTGAATTACAATAATATCATGAATAGTGCCTATGATACATAGTAGCTAAGCTTATTGTAAACGTTGATAAAGACAGAGATCATGCTGTCTGTCCCTGACCTAACACGATTACTGAATGGTAACAAAACGCTTACGCCTCGCCAAGCCCTTACGGCATATGCGTAGGCGTCGCTTTATTGATATCTGTGTATACTAATATTGATATTTCTTAGGAGTATTAACTAATAAACGAATGATTTATGTAAACGTAGTGGTTTAAGTAGTCACGTTGCCATTGCCATAACGCCAAGTGTTGTGGGTTCAATCCCCACTCGGGACAAAAGTTTGTGTGATCCTCATAGGGTTGTTCCGATTCTGGGTGCTCTTTATGTCCTTTGTTTGAATGCTTGTAAAGATCCCTACGACAAACAAAATTTTCAGAAATACATCAATATATTGAAATTAAACTTCCATATACGGATTTTATCGCGTTGTTTATTTGACACTTTATTACATAATTTTGAAATAAAGTATTTTTTTTATTAATTATGATATAAAGTGTCAAATAAACAACGCGATAAAAGCCGTATATAGTAGTTGAATTTCAATGAATAATATTCCCGTAAACAGAAGACATAATTATGTATATCAATATATATCCAGAATTGCCAAAAGTATATATTACAAAAGTAAAATTTTAGTTCGACGGTGTTCAAACTATATTTTATCATCATTTTATGTATATTGTGTTCATTTACAATTGCATCTTCGTTGGTAAATAATGTTTGATACAATTTATTTTTATTAATAATTGTCACCCACACATACTCATAGAATTGCAAACATCATTAAAGTTCATAGTAATTATGTACTCAAAGTGTCCTTATAATGATTTAGTACACATAACCTTCTGTATATCACTAACTTACTCCGTGTACAAAGTCAGATAATACAAGCTTGTTAGTCAGAAGCATGTTGGTTCTGACGTGACAATAAATTAGTTAATTACCCTCTTGAGCACGAGTTTGAAGGTATGCAGTAGCATCGCGTGACATTGTACAATAAAAAACTTTCAGATGTTTTATTAGTCTAGACTCGAAACAAAATGTTGAGTTAATTATAAAAATTGAGTAAGTTTTTAAACTTTTGTTTGTATAACGAAGAATCTAATAAAGAGTTGAGTATTCTTTTTGTGTTCCTTTCCATTTAAATACAATGTCTTGTCCTTTTTAATTTAGTGTGCAACAACCTCGCACACTAAATACATTAACGCCAAACAAGATAGTATAGTTTCTTAGCGTAGCGTCTTGGGTTTGGTTCCTAGGTCTTCTCAATCGCAAAGTGAAATCTGGTACTACTACTACTGGTTCTGGTAAACGTTGACAGGCTCGCTCGCTGTTACTTAGGACTTTGACTCATACTTGGTGAAAAGTGAGTGTAAAAGTATCTTTGCATACCTATTTTAGGAAAGAAGCCTGAGACTCTATATATCTATGTATATGATCAACAATATAGTTGTTATGATATGTTATTGGTTGTTGAACAAGTAACAACAAGCTAAGGTTGCTAGATGAAAATCATTGTAACGCAGCTAACTATAGCGTGTCTTTTACATGTAGTTAGCCTACTACGTGATATAATGTCCTCCAGACCGAATTTTTTTCACAGCGGCCAATCTTAACGGAGACTAGCAGGAGATATTATAGTGCACAAGCGTGTACGCAAACACAAGTGCACTCTCTGTTCCCTAAATCTCATGATCCGATGGGATGGTAATCCGACACGACCGGAGAAAGTTTAGACGCAGGACCAACGGCTTTACGTGCTTTCCGAAGCACGGGATGTCTAAAACCGCCAACTCTTTAACTCCGGGCTACTATTGAGAATTCTTACCAGAAAACTCAATAACATTTGTTGGCTCGACACGGGGTTCGAAACCAAGACATCAAACACAGCAATCGCATTCACTACCGCTGCGCCACGGAGGCAGTTACTTCTACGATATATAATAATAATAATAATAATAATAATAATAATAATATTCTACCACATACACACAACACCATCTAGCCCAAACTAAACAACACAACACCATCTACATATATGCTATAGTTAGTCAAATAGCAACAGAAGTTGTAACAGCATACTGTTGTAAAATTTTTAGTAAAGTTATTCCGATATGCTATTGTTTGTAATACAGCTTAGCTGTTATAACATGCTATTAGTTATTCGACAACGATGTTGTAAACAGTATGCTATTTAGTGTCGGGCAACGAAGCGTTTTACTGTTTTTTGCTTTGATTAATAATCACTCTTAGCTTTATTACTGTACTAAATTTTGTCCGCGGGTTTACTCACGGTAATGTAGATTTTGTAAATATATCCCTCGGAAACATGTACAGTACTTTTTCAGGATGAAAGGAACAATATGTCGTTTTCTGCACCCCTGACAACGTGTATGCGAATTCAAAGAATCAAATACTAGTTTTCGCCTTCGAATTTTCTCGGGAACAGTACCTACTTCTCGATCAAATGTATCATATGTCCTTTTCTGCGCCCTGACGTGTATGCGAAATTTCATGATGATTTATTTATTTATGGATGTCCAACATCTTAACCTTGTATGACAAAATATTTGAATAAGTATTCGATAGCCAATTATTGGTCAACTAGTTAAGACTGCGCCTAGCGAAATGTGCTAAAACAGGCGGTCACAGTTAAGTGAATAAAATCAACACTTTGTGTTTAATACAGATATAAAATATACATTTACCATAACAATTAATGTGTTTACAATTACCCCGTGTAAGAAACTTAAAATAATCAATATTTTCGCCTACAAAATTACGTGAATTTGCACGAAAATTGCAAAAACGTAAACTCGTGTTACGTGATTTTTAGATTATATCAGTAGAAATCTATCCTATTTTACAGCTTAAACGAAACATAAATAGTTATATTACAATTTGTCCGTCCCAAATATTTAAGTTATTGGTTGACAATAAAGATACATATTTATCAAAAAAAGCACTTCAAATCCTCCATACAATTTAACTATGGCGGCCACGCGCCAATTTGAATATGCGCCGCACGAGCTCTGTCATTGTCTGTCTTTCGCTCGGCGCAGTCTTAAGGCATGAAAGCGTAACAAACAAACATACTCATATTCGCACTTATAATATTAAGTAAGGATTAATTTGTTTTTAGTACATACGCTTTTTCCCTACTCTTATTTATATTATATTACAGAAATATAATAATTCTATTTACCTTCGTTAGTACATTACATAAGAGTCCTATATAGGTCTTTCCGAGCAGCTGTATCAACATCATTACTTACCATGTACATGTACTTAGTGTTCACGTTGGATAAATACAAGTATCGATATCGGTATTACATTATGTAATATTTACGCGTGAAATATTTGTTTATTCAACATCCATATTTCTGAGTAATATTTTATAGATTTAAGTGTAATCAAATTATCAATCATAACTAATATTATTAATGCAAATGTGAGTTTGTTTGTTACGCTTTATCTTTTAGACCGATCATCATGCAATTTCGCGATGACTGCTTACCATCAGGCCCAGGGTGGTCATTTTGACGAGTAAAATAAAAAAAATGACATTTCTACATCACATAGCATTTATCCATCATACATGAAATTTATCCAGGAATCATTTTCTGTTCCCGAGAAAGGCGGCAAAAGTGTAAAAACAGCAAGTATTTTATATTTTGAATTATGAATCATTCAAAGTTTGCCTATGCGTGGCAAATGTGAATATATATTATGTATATTGAGATGATATTTTTTTGATGACATATGATTATTTTTTGTTTTTAGCTTAGTAAATAATAATAATAATGATTTTTTGGTACAACTTCAGTTGCAAAAGTTTAAAAACTGTGAATGTGATATTTAAGATCTTGTTGTCCACTTATAAACAAATATTTTTGCTCAGTATACCATAAGTTTTAAAAGATATCTCAAACAAACTGACAATTTACCAAACATGGATAGACAAAGCTCAATGTGTACTTTTACTTTTAACCTGTCAAAAACCTATTTGATCTGGCCGCCGCGGCCGTTGCGTTGTGCCACTCCAGCTCAATAGGTGAAGTATAAAATACAGATAATTTTGATCCCAGAAAATCTCTAAAGAACACAACTATTCAAAGCGGACGTAAACTTGAACAGACTAACTTAAAAAGCCTAGGAAGAGCTAAGGCACACGCATTAGACACTTGAAACAAGTTGAAAGTAAACCAAATCGTCGTCAGCAAACAGTAGTCAGGCACTAGAGAACACTTGAACAGCTAGTTTTCCGTTACAAATGGAATCTTTGGTCTCGTTCAATCGTCCTGGAGAGTTCACTTAGCAAAGTGCTGAGTTTCTTTCGATTCAGAAACTTTGTACCGACGAGAAAGGATTTAACATGGAAATGTAAAGTAAATGATAGAAATGAAATCACTGTTTGTGGACCTACGGCAGATGTAAGACAAACACGTAATGTAATTTATTATCGTATTAAAATATTTATATAGTGTTAACAGCAACATAAGTACACAGGAACGCAAAGAAAAAGGGTCGGTTAGAAAATCTTCAATATCTTCAAAAGTACCTGACCTAGCTTTATGAAGTTAAGACTAAATTAAGGAATATTTAATGCTACATAAAATAATATATAAAAACTTTTTATTAATTTTTGATAATTGTATAAAAAACTGCAAATGTAAAATAATGGTCTTTTTTTAATTTAGTACCAAAAAATTCAAATCAAATGTTTCGCCTTAGTTTAGGTTTTGCAATAAAAAAGTTATAAATATGATGTCTCTGCCTTATAAATTATATTATTCTGAAGTCATCATGTCGTTAACCCCTGAAGAATGCACCAGGATCCTGACAATGCTTGAAGATGGGCACAGTCAGCGAAATACAGCGAGAACTGTTGGTGTGACTCTTTCTACAGTTCAGCAAGTACTCCAGTGTTTCCATGAAACTAGATCCAATCTTCAAAGACCAGGAACAGGCCGAACAAGGTGCACAATGGCGCGGGAGGATCGCTATATGGTGTCAACAATTTTGAGAAATCGCTTTCTTACGGTTGTTGAAGTAAAGAATCATCATTTATTAGCTGGAGGAAATAATCTGAGTACAGATAGTAAGGCGGCGTCTGCCTGAAGCAAATTTAAAGCCATTAAGATCTGCAAATGGCCCAAAATTAGAAAGACACTACAGAAACTCAAGGTTGAATTATGGTAGAGAACACGAGACTGGACTCTGAATGACTGGTCAAGAGTTATGTTTTCAGATGAGTCTAGATTCTGTTTATACAAGCACGACGGGAGGAAAAGAAGTAGCATACGGTGGAGGCTCTGTTCACGGGCTGGGATTTTTTCCGGAAGCCGCACTGAGCTAGTGGTGATAGAAAATTGAACTTTAACTGCAGAAAGATATGTCACTGAAGTTCTGAATTGACATTGGTCCATTTTTAGTGGACATGGGCGAGAATCCCGTTTTTATGCAAGACAATGCCCGCCGCATACAGCTCAGATAGTGTTTGCCTATTTTCAAGAAGTCGGTATCACACACATGGAGTGGCCAGCACGCAGCCCCGACTTAAACCCCATTGAGCATGCATGGAAAGAACTGAGTCGACGTGTACGTCAGCGGAATCCGCCGCCAATCACGCTACGTGAAATGAAAGAAGCTCTAATAGAGTAATAATATAACAATATATATAATAATATAATATAAGAATGGCAGAATATTCCGCAGCAGCGTCTCAAAAACCTAGTAGAAAGTATGCCAAATCGCATGACAGCTGTATTGCGAGCTCACGGAGGCAACACAAAGTACTAAAATGCGTGAAAACGGCACATCTGTAACCAATCTATATTTACGAAAATTCTGGGAAAACTACGCATTTTTATTTATATTGCATTTATTAAAAATAAAAGCTTGAATTAATTTTTTTTTTCATTTAGGCACTTTGAAATATTCTTTAATTTAGTATTTATTTCATAAAGCTAGGTCAGGTACTTTTGAAGATATTGAAGATTTTCTAACCGACCCGTTTTCTTTGCGGTCCAGTGTATTTATAATAGTGTACTTTCAAGTGTAACCACATACGTACGAAAATAAAAGTGCAGAATAATCTTTCGTAATTTGATTGACTTGTTGTTTGTTAATTAAAGGTTAATAGTTATCATTTACTACCTAACTCTATTAGTATAAATCATAGCGCAAAAGGATTTACAAATATTAAAATTACAGATAGAAACTTACAATTCGAATAAATATACCGATCACTTAACAAATGAGTCATAGCAAGAATAATATCGATTCGAAATCCAAATTCCAAACTGTATTTTTAAAAGAAATATACCTGGTGCATACTACACAATGGTAAAGACTAAACGACTGCAAGAATAACTTGAAAAAACTAGCGTCTTGTTTCACAATCTCCAATAAGTATTTATATATAAGGTAAAATTCGCGACACACCTATTAGACAAAATCAACATGCTATTTATTATAATATTTATTTCTTGATTATTGTTAAACTGACCTTAAGTAATATTCTGGACAGAATTTTGGGGAAAAATATTGTCACAGTAATATTTTCCTTATACAAAAGTGAAGTAATTGGTTTAAATAAGGTAAAGAATAAGACGTTTAGCTGTTGCCATCAACAGATCTTTACAACGACATCGATTGAAAACTGGGTCATTATAATAAATTCCATGGCGTTTTATAAAATGATTATAACTTTGTATGGTCACGTAAACTGAGTCTTTTCCACTAAGAGTTTTCACCCCGCAGTGCCGTGGATAATTCTATTCAATGAGATTTTAAGTTTCCATTAAACTCCATTCACACTATAGTAGCGGTGAATCCGGTATCATTTCGATAATTTATTTAGCCGCGATTTACTTTTAGATGCTAATCTTATTGTGTTATATAATTTCAGTAATGACCAGCAATATTAATTTCGCCGAAGTTGTGCTTAAATCTACAATTAGAATGCAGCATGCGAGCAAAACAGTTTTGATAAACAATGCACCAACCTCATTAAAAAATGTTTCGGTTTCAAATGTGCAGATTTCAGAAGGATCTCGTGAAGGACAATGCGATACAAAAGGAAAACTTCGTCTTCGTGTACAATCTATTAATTTGCTTTGTCCTTAATAGGTAATTTTTAAATCTTTCTACATGTTAAAGTCATATTTACAAACCTAAAAGTGTGACTATAACATAGTCGTTAGTTCGTTTTGTGTGTCTTAACTTTCGAAGAAAGAAAATTTATAGAATTGGAACCGGTTATAAATTTACCATAAGCGGTACTATATATAGCATGGCAATAGACTAAAATATTTATGGCAAACAATTTAGGGACATAACGGCTACATAATTGTATATTTCATTGTCAAGTTTTTATGCAAAAAGATGTATTTACGCGAAGGAATGTGCGGTTATTATGTAGGTTATCATCGATATTCATGGCCGCCATCGATCTAGATCTGACTACCGTAATTTGACTTGCATGTTAAATAATAATTATGGAAACTGTTTTATGGCATTGTTATAAATGTAGGGCTAACAGTATTTATTAAACAATACAATAACGTTATATAAGGTATTACGTGGTCGTGGTAACTGGAGGGATATATTGTTACGGGTTGAATATTGTATAATAATTAATAACTGATGCATATTTTTAAACGACTGCTTCGGTGCCGTAACGTAGTTTATGCGACTGATGTGCGTGAGTTCTCTGGTTTAATTCTCAAATTACCCAAAGTGAGATGACATATTTCTGATAAAAACATCCTTTGTAGAAACTGTGTGGAACTGTGTCCATTATTGATGTATAGCGGCGAGAGGACCACTTAAACATCATATGTGAGGAAATACACCCAGTTGTTAGTTTAATTGTATGAATCCGTCACCGAGCTTTCTACTATAATGTTATAGGAGGAAAATAAAAGATTGCATAGCGTAACGTTATGACACAACGCCATATAATTCACCCACACGTGGTAGGTACCTACATGTAAGGTACAAGTAAGCAGATATTTTTCAAATTAAGCGATGAAGAGGTATTCATTCGTCTCGTTGTATCTCGTCGAGTCGTTTAGGGTTCGTTTTCCGAATCGGGCAAAAGCTTTATAGTGTTATTAGGTTAATCTGTCAAGGTACCTATGTATTACCAGTAGCGAAAATTTTAATGGTAGGTATTTTATATGAAAATAAATTGATTAGCGTTTTCATATTGAATTTAATTATGTAGACGATGTTTTGTGTAGCTTGACAGGACAACGTCTATCGGGTCAGCTAGTTTTTCATAAATATGTATGTAAATATTTAAGCTCAATATTAGTGTAGTGGTAATTCATAATTTAGGCAGTTAATTTAAGTGCATTCTTTTATATTCTAACAAAGCAGTATTTTAAGCACAGGTGTAAGTATTTTACAAGTGACATAAGGTAAATATCAACATAAAGTCGAACGGTGCATTCCGTTACATACACAAATTAATAAACAAATACTCTGAGTTGTTGACTAAACTAGTAATATCAGTATTCGTATGAAGCGGACGTCGAACCTTTGACATGGAATGCTGATGTTCTGGTACTTCAACATTATTCCATAATGCATTAGGAACTGCAAGGTGCATTGACTGCGCAGATGACTGCGGTTATTAGTAGTCGCATCACCATTGGCTATGCGCCGAGTGCTGTGGGTTCAATCCCCACACGAAACAAAATTTGTTTGAAGTTGTTGGTTAGATTCTGAGTGTGTCCGTTGTTTAAATGTTTGTAAAGTTCTTCACAACATAGAGATTATATTTAACAAATTGAGTCGCAGCGGCACATCGGCGGCTAGACGCAGTACTTTTGTCTGGTATTTCAACGATTAACATGTTAACTGGAAAATGATTTGAGTTTGAAAAAGTAAGATGTAAATAATGACTTATTTTAGAGATACTGTATATAATTACATAACATGTTATTTAAACAGTATCTATACTAATATTATAAAGCTGAATAGTTTGTTTATTTCTTTGTTTCTTTGGTTGAACGCGCTCATCTCAGGAACTACTGAGTCGAATTGAAAAATTATTTTAGTGTTGGATATATACATCACGCTACGACCGCGGGTGAAACCGCGGGCGCATTTTATATTTTTGGTAGTGTGTTGATTCCTTTTTTGTAAGGTTAGCAATGCATGAATGATAAGCTTTTCATAGTTTACGGGCGTACTTAAAAATATCCTTAAAACCTCTCCAGACTTCATGTAACCTGTAAGCAGTATTCGTACGATATCTCATTGTAAGCAGCTAGGAAAATACAGTGATCGTGTGCCTCTGTAGTTACTGTGAAAAACTACATGTTGGCAAATTACGTCGATTGCCGCAGGCTGTTTATGTTGGCGACTGATAGGAGGTTGCAAAGCTGGTAGTTCAGCATAAAATAGTACCTGTCTTGTAATGTATGTTCTCAAGATTTTTATTTGTGAGGGGAATATAAATGTGAAGAAATTAATGATTTCCAGACGCGATGAACATTAAATCTTCAGACTTTAAAAATCACTAACTCAATCCGTTTGCATTGGTGACATGTTCTTTGTTATTATTAAATGTTTATTGCAATTATATCTGTGATATGGTTCTTAAAACATAATCCTAAGATTTACACATATGTTATTCTTAGAACTGCACCACCTAATACTGTATCATACTTATATTGGTATTTGCAAAGAATTAACCACAAAATATTGCTCATTCATAACCTATACCCACTGCTTTGCTGTTTAGAAACATACAGACATTTTATTGTATTTCATAGTCGAACTGAAATTATTATTACTAGCGATCGCCTAGTATCAAAATCCGACCATAATTGATTAAAATTTTAAGGTCGATAGTTATTAAGGTTTTATTGTCTATAACCTTATAATCACGACCTTATTTTGACGACTCGATGGCGTAGTGGTTAGTGTAACCGACTGCCACGCCTGAGGTCGTGGGTTCGATTCCCGCACAAGTCAAACATTTGTGTGCATGAACATGGATGTTTGTCTTGGTCTGGGTGTTTCTATGTATAATATGTATATATTTACAAAAAAAAAGTATATATGTATGTTTATCCATTGTCTAGTACCCATAGTACAAGCTCTGCTTAGTTTGGGCTAGATGGTGTTGTGTGTATGTGATAGAATATTATTATTATTACATTTCATTTAGATTTCGCTCTATACAGATTAACTTACCTATCCATTTCAAACAAATTATTATTTACTTAACTAAACTCTTTAATTGACGATATTCTTAAACTTGCTACTTTGTTTTCTTTTTTTCATATAATTACGTAAATATATTATAATATAAATAGTATATATCATAACAATCCGCCCAAAGGTTGCCTGTAAGATATTGCTGATAAGTATATGTCATTATATATTGACATCTATATGTAACCAAAGTTACGAAGAATAGTAAGTACTACATCGGCCCAACAATGCCGAAATACTACGAACGCGATTCGACTGCATGTGTCAAATGCATGGTTGTGTGCATGTAGTTTTTATTAATTTTATGTATTTCTAATACATATTTTATATAAATATTAGGATTCGCCTCTCCTTCTTCATATAAACTTTAATAAAATAAAATGAAATAAAAATATGAAATAAACTGTGCCAAATTTCATACTCCTCCGTCCGCGCATTTTTCGTAAAAAGGGGTATAAAGTTTTTGCTTCACGTATTAATATATAGATTATCCCACAGACCGAACAATGCATTAAATTTTAGATAATACAATACTAGTATTTTAATTATTCACTATTCAAAAGAATTAACTTGAAGCACAGATACAAAGCCTTAAAGTATAATTGAATAAAACAAACATCAGAATACATGAACCTTATTTCCTTTAGAGGGTCTTAAGAGAAATATAATACAAGTAACAATCATCGCTATTAAACACGCAATCATTCTGAATTGCCTTCATCCTGTACTAGAAGGCTTGTTAACAGTACCCATAGAATCATGGTTGTTAAAACTTTACAATGGTACTCATTGTATTGTTTATAAAACGTTATATGCGGGGCAAAGGTGACAATGTTTGCTTGACACTTGGAGATTCTTAAGTGAGAGGAATATGGTTGCAACACTAGTTTAAATGTTCAGCGACGTTTAGCAATGCTCGGTGTAGTCATAACTTAGATCGGTTGTCGATTATTTCTTGTGCTTTTTTAGTCTTTTTAATACTACATACTATATAATACTAGTTTAGAGCAGCGATAGCTCAGTGCGGAGACCAACAGACTGCAATACAGAGGGTCTTGGGTTCGAACCCACGTCGCGCACCTCTGACTTTCGGAAGTTATATGACTTTTCGAAATTATGTGCGTATTGATTGACAATTATCGCCTGCTCCGTGCCTCGGAGAGCACGTTAAGCCGTCGGTCCCGGCTGCCATGAACATCTATGGCAGTCGTTATTGGGAAAGTTAGTACCCTCTAATATCCTGACACTGGTCTAGCCTTAGGGTATCGTTAGCCTTCGGGTTGTGGTGGTTAGGTGGCAGCCGGTCCGTGTAAAAACTGATATCCAGTCAAATCCGGTTAGACTAGAAAAGCCGACCCCAAGTGACTTGGGAATAATAAAGGCTAAGGGAGAAGACTATATAATACTATACAGTAATATTAGATACGTATATAATACGTACGTAGTAATATTTTTATTCTAGGTATTATTCTTACCCGTGGGGTTCGAACACACAACACGTCAAAGCGACTATGCACGTCGGTAAAAGTGTTATTGGGTTCTTCTGTCAAGAGATTCTCAGGAGACAGTATTTTTTTTTTAATAATAATATTCTGTAATATTGTCTTCTATTTACGCGAATATTATTCATTGAAATTAAACTGCTATATACGGATTTTATCGCGTTGTTTATTTGACACTTTAGTCAAGTGTAAAATTACTTTAGTCAAGTGTCAAATAAACAACGCGATAAAATCCGTATATAGCAGTTTAATTTTATTGAATAATATTCTATTCTACCACATACACACAACACCATCTAGCCCAAACTAAACAGAGCTTGTGCTATGGGTTCTAGACAATGGATAAACATACTTATATACTTTTTCTTTGTAAATACATACATATTATACATAGAAACACCCAGACCAAGACAAACATCCATGTTCATGCACCCAAATGTTTGACTTCGAACACGCGACCCCAGGCTTGGCAGTCGGTTACACTAACCACTACGCCATCGAGGTCGTCGAATTTCTTAATATGCAGTCTGAAATTGTGCCCGAATGATAGCAATAGGCTGGCTCTCAGTACGTGGGGTCTGATATCGTAAATGGCTAAATGTGGGTGCAGTACAGGTCAGATCTACCCTTTGACGATACAGGCGCGAGGCCGAGAAAGATTTGCTATACATATGTACCTATATAAAAAATCTTCTATATATAAGAAGAAAAAGAGTATACGTCGTTAAAACAAACGACCAAGGTAGAGCAATAAACTGACACCCATATCGTAATCGCTGTTACATTATACACTTTAAAATATACTTAAAAGGGAAAGGAAAAATAAAATTGTTTAATAACAAAGCGAGCATATTGCCTGCAGCGATAGATGTTCGTGCGCAAGTGTTAGAAAGTGTCGATAACGATTAAACAATAACGTATCGACGCGACATACGCCTTAGGATAGAAATTGCTTCATATTAGTCTCGTTAGCTACGCGTTTAATCCATTATGCTAACCCCCTGACCTTTGATGCACTTAATTATTAAGGTGTCAGCGCCCGTTTCCGAAAGTGAAATTCATATTATGTAAGTGCATGCTTCCGCGAAACTATTGCACATCCTCTGTATAATAGGTCCTTGGATCTTGATAACCTTTACATTGTTCACTCCAACGGTGCCAAGCCGTATTTAATAATTCAAACGGATTTGAATGCGACTTCTGGCGACAATATCTATAGCGAAAATCGCGACGTGACGTTAATATCGTGAAATTGTATCGTGATGCCGTTTCGTGACGAACCTTCGCTTTGGGAGGCTTAGAATATGGACAGATCTTTGACCTGCGGTAGGACAATAGGTTTACTTTCATCAACAAGGTCAACCGAACCGTTGTGTTCAGAACAAAAGAAAACGCCGAAATTAGAATCAGTCGCGTATAAAATGAGATTCAAGAGCCGCAGAATAGGAAACGTGAGGTTTTTTCGTCAAGTGAATATGATACGTGTGAATATGGCTCGCTCATTATGGTTTAGGATTAGAAACTATTGCTGTCACTGGGAACTGGAGCAAGATGCTGTTCGCCATTTTTGATACTGAGAGGTTTGTTATTACTTCTTTCAGCTTAATAGAAACTTCCTATTTTTTACCGCTCTCCTCTTACTTTCTACGGGGCAATATCAACGAGTCGATGAGAACAAATTCAATGATAGTACACTATTTCAGGTCGAGATCGATAAATAGAAATAAAAGTATTAGACTATTGAAGACTAGTAATTTGGTTTATTTGAGTAATTCATTCGTTCGCGATTGTTATAGACCACAAATCTATTCTTATGTGGGACAAATCTTTTTGTTATTTGCAATTTCGTTTTTGGCACAGTTTTGCCAGATTGATATTATAAAGTATGTTACAATGTTACCTATAACAAAACAACCTCAATTTAATTTAGTATAATAAGCAGGCCCGGTCAGTTTATTAAACTGATAACCAACTATATTATAAAAAAATAGATTAATTTAAGAATATCGTAATAAATCTTATATAAAAGTAAAACTAGTCTTTAACAAGATATCAAAATCAATTTCATATGTACCCAACACTAAATTTGATTGCAGAGACTGATAACAATTTGATTTCGCTTTTATCTAGACCACCTGCAGTTTTAATAATTAAGTAATTTGCAACAAGCAACAAGTCTGATGAAGTTTGTGAGACTGACAAACATCCGAAAGCACTAATTAAAGAGTAACATACTAAGAAAGCAGATTACAACGGTTTTGCTCAATTAAATGTACCTACTGACAAAATTGCTTGAGAACTAGGTATGTATGGCGAATGTATTCATTGCCAAGGTTTTGATATCACAATACGTCCAGTAGTTACTCGATGTAAAAAGCTAGAAATCTATTGTGATTTGCAACAAAGGAATGATGGGTCTATGGTCTATAGTCAAGTATTATGAGGAAATGGAAACGATTGCGTGCAATAATAACAGCAGTTTTGAAACATATTCTCAGGGTATGTCGGGATGTTACACATCGTGGTAAATTTCTTTAGTAGTGAAATCTCTTGTCACGAGAACAAGGTGAGATAATTCTACTAAGCGCCAAGCTCGTTTACAGAATCAACTTTTTTCTTCATTGTAATAATTACTCTAAAATCAAAGAGGAGTAAGTTATTACGTCTAAATAAGTACACATAACGTGTTTGATACAAAGAAACCAGTAGGTAAAAAGTACATACATCCGCATCATCGTGTAATTTAAAAGCCAATATTAATTCCCGGTATTTAATTTTATAGACACACGGACACCACTGAGACAAAACACATTAGTTACGAAACACATCAGTCTAATTCCTATCCACTAACCGCTTATCTAGATAGCTAAACTACCAACAATTTGTCGACGTAACCTACAATAACTGTTAATCCATCACCATCATCCAGTTATAAGACCAGTTATTTCATTTTACGTCTACCAAAACGATACTATTTAATTATCGCGGCAAAGAGACAGGCATTAATTGATGACATGACTGTACTGGGAAATAAAATAACAAAACTTGTAACAGACTGCATGCATACGAAACATCATAACTGATTGAACTCCACGTATGTAACACAAAGAAAGGCACTGGTCAACGATTCAGCTAGGCTAACGGTGCACGGATGTCAACCACGAGAAACCCGTTCCAGCCTAGCAAACCACTGCGACAAACATAAAATACGCTCCGATGACAAACTTGGATAATATGTTACTGTTTATTGCACTCAAACTATTCCTAGAACTTACGATAGCTACTGACACTTTGACATCGGTGACAATATAAATAGTTAAGATAATGTCAAACGACAACCGCAACGCCGAAATAGAGACAGAGATTGACAACTTTTTATTGACGGTCGGACATAATGTGACTAGATAGAGGAAACAAATTGCGTTTGTCAAGACACTAATATCAGATGGGCATGTTAATCACCTTGATTGTTCACTTATGCTTTCTTTTGGTTTGCTTCTCAAATTTCACATTCACTTTCGTCAATATCGATCACAACTTACTACACGTCTTGATAACCATCGAGATCACTTAAATGCTCGTCAACAACCTAACCACACCATGGGCCTGCCGTTAGAATCGAAAGTAATGTGCCAATGTATATTGTAATAAGGTTCCTATTCATTAGAGTTTTCATTTGTATCTGTAAATGTAATGTTTGTGTTGTGTCACACGTGTCTGGTTATGTCCGTTGTATCACAACACTGTCTAACTGTCGTGACAATCGTTGACTAGTGAAAATCTATGAGAACATGTTTTCTCGATTTGCATCCACAACATTTAAATACCTAGAAGCCGCAAGACAGGAAAAGCCTATGAGATGAAGGGAAAGCGTTCTATAAAGGTACCAACATTGAATTCAACCAGTGCACTTGTTCGGCAACTTTTGATATGAGCCAGTCGAAAATTAAATTTTACGGTTCGCTGTTCATAAAACGAATTATACACTCTTAATATAGAGTCTAAAACAAAAGGAACCATTTAAAGTTTGCACTGTTGACATTTTCACACAATTATCAGATTCTTCGCATCTTAATATAGGTGTAAGTGAATTCTACACAATTACTGTAGCTTTCTAGTGTACAGGGATCGCTTTCAATGGAGCTCGGGTAAAAGCCAGGGTCATATGTGATCATGTCGTGACGGTCTCTTACATTTATGGGCCTAAGAGTGGGTTATTGTTTACTGTTATTGCCGGAATCCAGGCTAAATGTATACACAATGCTTTACCGGCTTTTAACCATTAAGCCGAGAGTTTAATTTGAAAAGTAGGCCGCGTAACTTATTGTTATTAAAATATTCTCAGACAGAAGTGCGTTGTCAAAGATCCACTAATTGATTTAATAGTTTACGAAATTAAAGTGAGAGGATGTGTTAAAATAAAATTAATAACGTAATATAAAGCACAATACTTCCATAAAATTAGAAAGAGAAATAGAAACAAACATGATTACAAACTTTCTATAACATATTATAGATCGTAAATGGTTCTAGCATGTTATCATTTGAAAGTCTAGGTTATAAGCAGAGGAAGTGATTTAATTATAAGTAATAATAATTAGTTGCGTGTGACCTTTATTTGTTTTGTACCTTACGGTGATGTGAAAGTAACCGTAAACTAAAGCTTTGTATATAACAATGCACGCTCGATTAAAGAAAGTTTCACTAGTTAACTCATATTGGGTAACAGTCTGGTCATATCGTCTATGCAATTCCTTTCATACAATATCAAATGAACTGTTTAATTGAACACCACGTCAGGTCCCCTTATCTGGACTCTTTCAATCACCTATCTCGGCTAATACGTCTAAACGAGACAAAGGCATCGGCTAATTTGTTTGTCAGTACAAAATAATCAACATTGATCTATCGTCGCTCGCGCGTACAATTAGCTTCCGGCACACCAGGGGAAATCGGACCTTCTGTTATCTCTTTAAGATCTCACTTGCCTTGATTTTCAATCAGAGTGTCTTCTTCATTAAAACAGGCTATTAAGTTAGTAGCAATCAAACGTGTACCGTGATTGGTAATGATAAGTTTTATTTTTCTTTGTCGTTGGTATCGAGCTTCTTTAAATCGGAAGAGTGTGTCAAATGAGAGTCAATTTGATGTTTAGAGGCTGTATGCCGTGGATAGCCTGAGGTGCAACTCATTAAGTATACTTTCGCTGTTCTCGTGACGTGATATACTTGTTCTTTTATCATTACCGCCACCTATCTGGGATCTAACTCCGATTGGGAAACAAATTCACACGAAGTGAATTCATTCAACCGTAATTTCCTGTCCGCAAATTAATATTTCGAAACTCCAAATCTAATATTGATTTTCAATTCTGTTCGGATTGATGGTAAATGCGAATGCAAGGTACAAAGGAAATAAGCAATTTTCCTTAATGCATATTATGGTTTAATAACGAACTAATGTGATAATCGGCTTCTCTGTGTAAGATTAGAAAAGAACGGTAAATTACTTGATAGTCTATAATATAAATAAGTACAACAATTAAAGATAGTAAACGTGAATACGATCTATTTCGATTATTGCTTGTTACATAAAGATACGGTTGAAATAACTTACAGTTTAAAATATCAAAACAAAGACATAAAACTTCTAAAGTGAAGGTCAATAAACTTACACCGCGAGGATCCAAATTACTATTTTTTGTTAATAACCGCGTCATGGCAATATAAAATGGACGATCGGCCTTAGATCAAAGCTGATCGCACAGAAGTCACGACACGATGCTATCTCCTAAGTAAGATTTGATGTCAGATCATCTACTGCATCGCAATACACCAAAGGCTTATTAAACTTACCAAAGAGGTCATCAATTCTATATAATTTGATTTTAGAGATCAATATTGTATTTCACATATGCAAACGTAGTTTTGTTTAACTGTGTGTAAGTGTCGATGTTGATGGATGAGTTTGCAATACAGATGAAGACAAGTGAGGTACAGCTGTGCTTTCTGATATAAATTTGCCATGCGATTTTGTACTTTATAATTATGTGATTGACAATTGATATTTTTCAGTTTCAGGTATACCCGGATATTGGAATGTAATCAACAACTCTATGATGATTGTTAGGAATAAAGATAATTATGATTGATGGACTTTAAATGTTAGGAAGGCTCAATTAGAAGACATGTTAACACTTGCCAAATCATACATCGAAATTGCAACAATTCTGAACCAATTATTTGTAATTACACTTAAATAAGTCGTCATGAAATACATCATTAGTTATTCAAATGATAACATTAAAAAACCTTTAAATTACGGTTATACAGCAGTTTCTGATATCGTTAGCGTCACTTCAGAACCAACTAGAGGATTAAAGATATACTTATTTAGATTATATCATCAAATTGAAATCGTTATAATTTATGACTAATCATACTTGACATAACCGCAACGTGCGCTCCAAATTGACCATTACAAGTCGCTATCGTGCTCTAAATCATAATCAAATATCGTAAATAGTCACAGTCGTTTGATTTAATAAACAAAACGTCACATGCATAACATATAGTCATCGCAATAAATTTCATCACAGCGTTTTCAAATTGTTGTTTTATGTGCTATTATTTTATTGATTTGACATTTTCTGATATATGAAGATACACGTTTGAATCGTGTACTATTATGTGGATGTAAATTTTACGAAGACACATCTTAGCTATTCGTCGGCGTCTGAACCGCCATCGTTTGAATTATTTTCTGTTGTTTAGATGTTTTTGATTTAATGTTGTGTGAAAGTTTACATATAAACATATTCAATTACTTCCCGCGTGTAATGGGTGCTTCAGGATTTATTGCAGTTGAATAGACGACGTCACTTTGTTACACATACAGTATTCTGCACTTAGCTGTAACCATTACCACTGAGAGATTTGTCATTTTAAAAGCTATATCATATTTCAAATTTGCTAAATCTGAAAAGAAAATATAAAGATTGCCACCACTTTTCTTATGAATATCACATTTTCTGTTAATTAGAAATTGTATATATGTACAACGTTTATTTTTGCTTTGGTTTTTGGTTCTAAATCGTGTTTTTATTTAATTCGTCCTCTGTTGCAGACGATAATCTCTAAAATCTATTTTCTCTTTAATTAGTCTACTTAATTTAAAATTATTTTATTATTTAAATGAACAATTATCCTGATGAATGTTTCTGACCTTAACATCAAAGATCGGAACGCCATTAGCCATAGGAATGCTTTCACTTTTTAAACCATTTCCCCATGTTGGTTCACGCTCAGCCCCGGCCCTTATATGGGTTATAGTGAAAGGAGTATATATTGTTTTACTCTCCTTTTGTGTACAGCCGATCTGTCTCTTATATGGAACTGTCAAGCTAACTTTTTCTATGGTTGTAATAATGTAAGCTTATCGTCATGTATTGTTGTGAGGTACTTTTATGAAGTGTTAAAGTTCAACTGTGTTGTCAAACAAAGTATTTGCAGATATGGCTAGTAAAGATTAACCTAATGACTTTAAATATTTTGATTGATTGGAATTACAGATGTGAGAATTCTTACGAATATAATAGTTAATATAAAAGAAACACAAAGCAAACGATAATGAATTCAAAGTCATTCAAATCTGTTTCATCTACAGGCAAAGGAAATAACTATGCAAAATACCTGCTACAAGAACAATCGCAAAAATGCATTCAGTGCAGTAATGCACTGCAGTGTCTGTAAAGACACTGCACTACAGTCGTAGGAATAAGAAAGTATCAGAAATGGGACCGGTTTTGTTGAACCAATCAGATCGCAAGGCCGTTGCCGCATGCCTTTTCACGCAAAATACCGACGCTCAATCAGAAGGACGTAGAACGCCCTTCAACCGTCTCAGAATTCAGAGATCAAGATTTTTATGGTCACGAACAGAATGCGATGGCATATATTAAATATGATAATATATGTGTTTCAATTTCAATAAAATGATACCTGCCTTAGCTATTTTGATATTAAAATTGCAATGGTGTCGGTAAATCCTACGTTCTGAGATGAAAAAAGGAATAAGGATTCAAAATTAGGTGCTATTAGTTTAATATCACATGCACGGATATTTTTTCCTAGTGTGTGATCATGGTCACAGGTATAAATTGTAAGATATAAAGGAGTATAAAGGTTGGGTTTGTTTTACATTTTTTAAGACGTAGGACATTTAATTGTTGCAGCCCTTATAGTCGTGACCTAGTAAATCCAAATTGATAAGACCGTAAAAATGATACCAGAAATTAGACAAGCTAGAATATCAGACAAAGTCAAAGCTAATAGCTTTAAGATGGAACCCGTCAGTCACCATGATGATGAAAGTTCAGCCAATATAAATTACAATGTGCATCCGTCTGCAGCCCGTGTGAACAATATCATTTTGACATAACGATATGCAAATAAAAACGGTAATGGGGACGCATTAGGCTGAACTTTCTAGCTATTAACGACCGCTGGAGCTGATGTGTCTTCATTTGTTAGTTCTTAGAACTGTAGGCTTGATTTCTAAACAACAATATGAAATGCAGTGATAGCTTGTGTGGGACTATTCAAATGTAAACAATTTATAGCCAACTTTGACAGGAAAATGTTTGTTAACGTGGGAAATGTCTCTTTGTACTGTAGATGCTATATCTTCTAGTTTATGCTAGAAACTGGAAGAAGTAGATACCGGTTGCTGATATAAATGACTGCCTACATTATTTTGACTTGGGTTTATGAAATGTGTTTTAAAAATAATTATTTGCTTTAAGCGTAAATTAAAACAAGAAAGGGTTATCTTTTTTAACGGTTCTCCATAATGATTTCGAGCCATTGTGATGGTGCCGTGTCAACTGCGTTCATTCTTTATCTAATAATTGACTATAATATTTGGCGCATAATAAATTAAAATAAATGTAGTGTTACACAAACATTATCTTCAGCACTTCATTAGGTTACTCATGCGTAGATAACAGAAGACATAAAAGATAACGTAATGAAATAAAATTAATAGTTCTTAGGTTAATGGTTAAATATTAATAGTTTCCTGCAGAAATTGAACCCACAACACGGAGCTCAAAAGCCACTATATTATGACCGCCGTTTTGCGTATTTATTTACCGCTGCTCCGTTTATAGCAATAGATATCGATTTGTAATCTAATCATGTAACTTTAACGTAATCCGGATCGGTTTCGTTTGACATTTCCTCTATGTTGTAAATGTCAATTGGATCTTATTGCATACACAAAGTTTATGTCCAGGGCCGACCTTATTAATGCTCGATGATTAGTTAAATTTCATATTAGTTAAACTAAACGATAACTATATTATTATTTAGAACAATTATAAAAATAAATATATGTTCGTTCTTTAAAATTTATTAGGATTATTTGCCGGTTGCTAATACCTATACCTATTCAAGAATACTAATCTCTTGTACCATTTCAAAGTAACTCTGTGATATTTTAATAAAGATTTTACTGCCGCTAGGGTTCTTAGCAATATTAGATTCGAAACAACTATTTCTGAAGGACAATCCTGCAGATTAAATGAACCTGAAATCAATAAAATCTTTAATTTATTAACCCACAAGGCGAATTTAGGAAGATATCATTTAAAATATACTTAAGCTTAGAAGCCACAAACATACTACTGATGCAGATAGCCTACACAATAAATATCTTATATATTAAGTAATGGAAAGTTTATTATTGCAATTACACAATTCCAATCCGCGTGACCCTTATAGATATAAACGTCAATTTGTGTCCATTACGAATAAGTTTTGTGTAGTGACAGATATTGTGGAGTTGAACTATTGCACTTCAATAACACTCGGTCACATGTGACGCTGGTATTCAAAACGACGCTTTCTTAGATATTGACAATAAAGGCACCACCTGTCTGTCAGTCTGGTGCAATTCACGGCGTTTCACGATTTCCTTTATAGACGTCGCGTCGTACGTTCTATTCTTTAGAGTGAACGTAAAAAGTGCTGCATCGTATGTATTATCGCTTTTGTCATAGCTGGGGCATTAAAGTAGTTGGGTGTTGAGATGTGTAAGAATTTTTCTTATTTTAATTCTGTAGCAATTTTTTTTTATGCTCATGGCGTCGGTTTTTCGTCTCTTTGATCTATATTATATGGTATATTATTAGGTAATTTTCATTAGTTTTAATAAGGCCGATCAAGACTATTAGGGCAGATTTTTTTATGATCTAGGCCACAAACTTGCATACGTATCGCCTGATGGTAAGCGATTACCGCTGCCCATAGACACCCGCAACACCAGAGGAAGCACAAGTTCGTTGCCAACCTTTTAAATTTGACCCGCACCTCCCAGGAAGAGGTTGGTTGCGCCTCAGGTACCCTCACTGACTCGACGAAACACAACGCAAGCGCTATTTGACGCCGGTTTTCTGTAAGGCCGGGTATCACTCCGGTCGAGCCGGCCCATTCGTGCCGAAGCGTGGCTCTCCCACTGTAGAAATTAAGGTCTTGTACGTAACAAGACTTAAATTTCTGCCCTACTAATTTTTACTTTAATATTCTTTAGATTTAATACGTCATATTATATACTGTTAAATGTCTGGTTGTCGTCATACAAGTTGATCTATACTAGTAGCAAATCTTTGTAACTGCATTTATTTTAACGCAAATCATAGGAAAATGACAAGCACCATAAAACAAGTCATTGGAAAAGTTAAAAGGGACTAACTTTTTTAAACGCACTTTAAATAAAATTGTATAAGTTTTTGAACACAAACATTTTGAATTTCTTAGCATTCAAAGTTTTTAACATTAAACTCTCATTCTCACACAACATCCAATTACACATCAAGTATAAAAAAACATTTGTGTCTGACGAATACAAACTGTCCGACAAACACCTAATAACAAGGCACACACCAATTTTCGCAAGAGTCCGACAATTACATAATATTACGTGGAGCTGTTATTATTCGTGAAGAGATGTCAACTCATTGTACGGTGCGTGTGAAGAGCTGAAGGTCGGAAGGTACGTGGAATTAACAGCAGCTCGGTAAATGTACTCTTTAATTAGTATGAGTCATGCTTACTTCGTAGTACGATACTTATATGTATTTAAGTCGAATTCTATGCACAAATCTTTGAAACAAGTAGCGGACAAATTAAAATTTAATGTTACTATTAAATAACTCGTTCTATGGTATAATTGTTTAAAGTAATATTTACTTTTCTAAGACTTGGTAAAGTCAGACACTTTGTATAATCACCTTAATTTGTTTATTTGTTTTGTTTTAAATCATGCAATACGTTTAGATATGATTGTAAATTTGACACTTATTGTTTAGAAAGATTCGACATTAAACAAGACTTGAGCAGCTTAGCTTAAAGTTTTTACTACAAGAAGTCTCTTATAGTAGAAACCTATTACCATTAAATACCATCTTAGCAGTCGCCAAGATGGTATTTTATAGTAATGACCTGACATCTACGTTTTATGTCCAATTAGAATGTCGATTTTAGGTATGTAAGACGCTACAGAATTGGCAATGGCAGCACGGGTTTGGTAAAGATTTTGGACACCATGACTGGGTTGGAAACCCCTCCCTCACATTAAGACGTGTAGTCACAAATGAAAGCTCTAAGCCCCACCGTCGCAAAGTTTGAATTTAGATGCATAAACAATTCAACACATACAAATTATTACTCATATTTATTAATTATTAATGCAAACAGTATTCGTAAAAGCTAACAATCAATAATATACAATTTTCTAAGCTCGTTGCTTGTTCAATTTAAATATTCCGCCACTTACACCAACGCACTACTCTGAACCACGTAACGAGAGAAAATCTATCTGTCGAAGCTTATGATGGCTGTAACATATATTATGTTAAGTAAATATAATTATTTACAACACACATAACATTTACTCGTAAACATTTGATTTAATATTGTATTGTTAAAACTGTTACATAGTTAAGTTGACGCTTAAGACAAAATCTGTCTTATTAGTACCGTGGCATATGTATGTGTGCTTATGTTTGCGATCGTGTGAAGTTTTATGTTCAATTCTTGGGCCAGGAAAAGTGTTATTGAGTTTTTGTGTTAGGAAATTCTGGGTAAATACAAAATAAAAATTACTCCTTTAAAACATATACAGACAGAAAAGAGTATTTCGTACAAAGTTATTCATTATTTAGGCCACCCTTAAGTAGATAGATACCTTACATAACAAATTGCCTAATATAAATGCCGCCATATAACAGACTAAAAACGTCATACTTGTCAATATGTAACAAAGAAATACCGGTGTTCTTACGAAGGTTTTACATAAGGATCATATCATATAATTGCGCTCACGTAATCTTGTGGGAAATGGTCAGCTGGGAAGTGTAAAACACACAGCATCCGTTTGCCGACATGTAATTCATGTAAGTATCGACTTACTGACAAATGTTAGCTGGTAACTGGTCACTGCGTGTGTAAAAAGGATATTGTTGTTTGGAATTCATTACTGTGTATGTAATGTTATGTATTTTGCTCTAGTAAAATACAAACATACGTTGGCATACTTAATGCTAGTATCTTAAAATAAGTTCTGCAAGTATTCCTGGTACCCAAAACAATTTGAAATCACAAGTACGTGGTGTTAACGCTTTAGTCTATGTTTACCCGCCCGGTAAGTATAGTAAAGTTTCAGTACCCCTAGACTTATGCCATGAAGGCGTAGACAGATTTGTATGTATTATTTATATGCCTCGTCAGCTATATTTTAAGGTTTCACGTGGTTTGGAGCATGTCTATTTCCGTTTACATGGTAGTTTCTGGATCCGTGTTGCTACTTAAAATTTCTTGACTGAATAACCCAATGACCTTTGCTCGAACTGGAAATCAATTTAAGGCCTCATGCAAGACAGTTACATTCACTACGGCTGCTTACCTTCAAAACTATTTTCAGGGATGAGCATAAAACGAGAGAGAGATGGGGTAGGTACCAGCTTCTTGTCAGCTATGTTTTTACTCCCAGCTATTTGACCAAGGCACTTTACCAAATTCCTAAGCGAGATTATCGCCGTCTACTGGGTACCTACTATACCAAATTCCGTACTTCTAAGTAAGGTTGTTCAAAACCTTAATATAATTATACCCGATCTAAGAATTAAACAAACGTCCTAACAATTGCGCACAAATGTATGCCACTCGACCAACAAGGCAATTAATTAAACAGTAAAAATAAGTACTAATTGTAAATAGTTCTCAATAATTGAAGTTTCTCCCGTAAGATAATAGCGAACCATCATAAAACAATAAAATAAATGCTTCTAATTACAAGCGTGGGTATAATAACTTCGCTTATTTGTAACCAGAGTATTATTATAGCTATTGTTATTTGCATGGTAATATAATAATTATAACAATTATTGTAAATGAGATGGCGTTTAATCACTGCTCGGGTGGCGAATAAAAGCGCGGACTATATACAAAACATCTTTGTACTGGCATGTGTAAACTGTTAGCGAAGGAACAAGTTACTAAGCTTTGCTTTGTGGAAGTTTAGCCGTACGATATTTTTTATCATTTATCGTTAACATCGTCGCCTGCGTTTACACTGGCTGAAGGAAGTCCACGAGAAACCTGCCCAGTAGGCCGTGTGACAGCTTTGCGATTAGTTTGTGAGGGGCAACTAAGCAGTCCCATGAAACATAATAATATATGTACATATGTATACGATACCAAAATTTCGGGCTATTCGTGCGATGAATCACATTTATTCAGGTATTGTTAATGTTTTGATAGTTCTAAACTCTAACATAGTGGTCTGAATAATGGTTTAATATTAATTATAAATAAAGAAAATCATAAAACTATTTGGTCCAGAAATCAGCACACCTGCATGTATGCTTGCAGTGGTTTAAGTGGTCGTTTCGCCACTGCCCCTACGCCAAGTATTGTGAGTTCGAATCCTACAAGGGTCCAAAATTTGTGTGAGCCACAAATGGTTGTTCACAAGTCCGCCGTGTCACAGGATTTATTCCTGCAGGATTTACCTTTAATAACAAGAAAAATAAGTTGCAAGGTCTTATTACACTGATCTTCTGTATGGTCGAAACGGACACCTAATCGTGTTCCAAGGTTGAGATAATATTATACTCTACCTTTTATGAAAAATCAGTGTACAGCCTTCTCGAAATAACAGGTACAAACAAAACCTAACCATTGTCGTGATGATATCGAAAGACGTTCCTGATAAACGCGGAACACACATGTAATTTAAATGCTGCCTTCGGCCATTCTGCTTAAACAATAGCCAAACATGATCAATATTCGATACGTCATGTCAAAATCATCAGTTTATTGATTAAAATCATTATTACGATGATCGTACAATCAATTGTTAGTTGTCATAACTATCTAGAAACTAGAAAGTTTAACATTTATCTTATTGTTTCGTTATGTAAGTTAGGTTACGTTTTTAAATAAAAATATATGTATGGGATTCGCATTAGTTGATTGTTTATTGTTATCGTATGTTATTTAAAGTAATTATAAAGCAAGTAAGAATAACAAACTCCTTCAAAATGTACAAAAGTTATGATTCGGTCTTTATGTCTGGAGTACGATCTCATGGTAGAAATGTAGGCAGAAGTATATCATTCTAACAGTCTGGGAGCTATGTTCTTAATTACATGTAAGAAGCGAGTTGTCTGAAATCTGAGAATGAGTATAGTAGATGTCAATTATGTCATCTAACATACATATATCCCGGCTTCGTATACTCCTAACGACGCGAGTTACCTACGCAGGTAGCCCTTATATTCTAGGTAGCCTTTATGATTGGCTTGCGAAAATAGCCTGCGTCAGCTGCAGGCTATAGGCATATGCAGCGGAGTGCTTACACACGACGTAAGTAGCAATCTAGTTGCGGTTCTAGTTCCCAGTCAAATAAACTAAAGTTCGTCTTATCTACCAAAATATTGTTTGCAGTGGTTTTAAAGAAGTTTCTTAATCATTACCAAATCTAGAATAATAGACCCTAACAGAATTGTTGCGCCTCACGAAACGAAGGACACTATTTCTATTAGGAATACTTAGTAACCTCGAATAATGTCAAGTTCATGTTTCAAACCAACAATTAAATTTAATGTTATTTTACACCAATTAAAAACAGAATAGACTTTTAAACGCGAATTGGGTCTGACATTCGCACACATCAACGCTAGAAACCAATTATTCGTTCAATTTCAATTAGTTTTGCAGCGTCGAGTCGATTTTTTCGGTCAACTTTCGATACGATTAGAGTTGGGATTCTATTACATTTGATTCTTAATTTGACAGCTGCGGCATCGAATTTTAATTCGATTATACTATTGAATGGTTGTCGTGTAGGATCTGTCTCATCTTCACGTATCAGTTTACTTTCGCTTTGATGTGATGAATGAATACCTTATTTTGCAGATCGTTATTAAACCATTACATTTGTATTTTAAACCATTATAGATGGCAGATTTGGTCTCCACTTTTTATAAGTGTCCGTCACCTTCGGCCTGATTTATTTAGTTATATGGTAATATATAATTACTTTTAGAAGAGAATATGTTTTCAAACAAATCATAAATAAGTATTAAGAAATACAAATGAATGTTAATAATCCAAATAATGTTTAATGCGACGACTTCTGGACACTTAGTCTTTGATGATTTAGTGAGACAGTTCGTTTCAAACGATTTTTGTATATGTATTTTTAATATATTTTATAATCTTACGAAGTTTTCTGAGATACTATTTTATAAGCCTATGTAATTATTTTATATACTCCAGCTTTATTAGTAACTGGTTTGGCAAGGCAAATGACATTTAACCACCCCAAAAATACAAACACAAACAAAAAAATTCTTGAAGTTTAATCGATTGCATCGCGACATAACATATAATTATGGTATAATTAACTTCAATTATAATAAATACAGTTTATTAATCGATTTAAAAACACTTTAGTATCGATAGCAATTCGTCAAGTTAAAAATACATAAACGAGAGTGCATATAACCTTTCAATGCAAAACCTCAGAATGACTGAGTAAATGTTCCATTTAGGTAATTAATTAAATATCACTGGATCACATTATCGTATGTAATATTTCATCACATTTATTGAAGAAAGTAAAAGTAGTATTATCCGGTCTGATTTAAGCTTTAGTTAATTTAAAGGTCCGGTTGAGAATGCAGCGCGTGCGCACCTGCGTTGGACAGCAAGCAAAAATAATAGTAGCTATTTTTGGTAAATATAATGTTATATATTTTGTATTGAATTGTACTACCTAGTAAACTTGAGACCTGAAACCTAGTTGCTGAAATGTGGGTGCAGATTTTGGGTGAAACTATGTGTGAATATTTTGAATATATACAGTTTTGGCTGGATATGATGTAAATCATGGCATTTAAACATTACTGGTTAGACCAGGATCCTAATATTACACACTATTCTTTTTGTTAAAATTGCTATATAAAGCGTTAGTTATTTACGTTACTTGAACATTTTTAGAGCATGATATGTGAGGACCGGAGCAAATGACAATAATTTTACTTATACTTTTTCTTTTATAAAACTAATGTGGCAAACAAGCATACTGCCCACCTGATGGTAAGTGTTCACCGTAGCCTATGGACGTTTGCAACACCAGAGGCATCACTTGCGCGTTGCCAACCCTTTAGGAAAAAAAGGAAGTGGGAAGAAGAAGGAGCGGGAATGAGGGTGATTGGGCCTCCGGCACTCTCACTCGCCAAACGAAACACAACAGTAGGAATACTGCTATTTCACGTAGATATTCTGTGAGAGGATAGTAGGTGCTTCCCTGGTCGAGCCGGCCCATTCATGCTGAAATCAGCGAGGTTCTATTACTCAAACTATAAACTATACAATCATTATATAAATTAATTATACTTAGTGACAGCGTACAATATAGTGCCTGCGAAGGAATCAATTCGATGCCAAGGAAAGTCAGCATTATTAGTTTAAAATAGTCTAAAAAATCTAAGCACATCAAAGCGTTTTTCATTTATTTTCGAACTCTGACCTGCGCACAGCCTTGCAAGACTTCATATTTCGTTCAAACCAATTATCATTGTAACTGCTTGTATTATCACGTCCCTTGTCAAAATAACAAATATCCATCCGAATATTTTATTATCAGTTTCCTTAATTTAAATGAACCCGTTGAAACTCGAAAGTAAGACTTGGCTTCCCTTTCGATGTGCCAACAACTTATCAAGTGAAGAATGCGTTCATGAAATATAAATAAATAATTCAAGTATTTATTTGAGGTATGTACTTACACGTTTTCCTTATAATAGTCTCCTCAATGTTAACGTCAAAGTACTTTCAATATAAAAAAAACAGTGTGATGTATCATTATTTAGGGTCATTAACATTGAATAGTAAATTAATGCAAGCGTTTGTAATAAAGTAATTTGTGGTACTAATATTTTTTATGCAACCAGATGTGTAAAAAGCCTACGGACTGTCTAATGACCGAAACAAAAATAAATTATTATGATTTTATAATGTTTCAATTTATCATCTATACTTTGAATGTGCATGCTTTAATACCTCCACGATATGCAAAAGAAATTGAAGAATAAAAGGGAACAAAATGGATTTCATTTACTGACAAGAATACAATTCGACGGGCTTCTGTTATTTTGAAATCCTGGGCACGCTACTGAGAGTTATATATTTACATGTCATCGCAAGAGTATGGACCAACATAATACTTTTTGCAAGTTGTTTTTGTACTATAGTTCCCTGTCAGGAAAGGCCACAACACTTAACAAGAACTACTTACATCTCTATACAAACTATATTAATTACTCGAACACACATACACAATATCAGTACGGTAGAGTAGCCAAACATCATTGGCACTTAGAACAATTATCTCGGTCACGTACACATAACAATACAAGCCATCGAAGCCTGTTAACATACACATATTTATGACACAAGTGGGCATATGCTTTGCATAAAATTTAATAGTTAACCTTCATAGTAACATCTTATGTACCGAGGCAATATTATTATTGGTTATCGGCTTGTTTGTTCGTATTATAATCAAGACGGGTGACCAAATTATATTAGGGAGCACAGTAGACTTGGCGCCGTACCTTTCTAGTCGCTATTATTAATATTTCGTCGCCAAGTATAGGAACTATTTTGTTCAAGTAGATGGCGCCACTACCGCGTAAGACATGCTGTGATATCTTATTAGGCAACGGCAATCGATTCTTTAAACTTGAACAAAGACAACCCGACGACTTCGATGAGTAGTTACTTCTAGTATTTTACTTCCAGAATATTCTATGTGATAATTTAATGCATATATAGCATTATCACTAGTTAATTTTATTATATATAAGTTTTACTGCGTAATATCATAATGAGATAATATTCAATGTTTATGATAGTGTTAAAATATGGGTTAATTCTGGCAATACTGTATCGATATTAAAACATTTACTAATAAAAAACATTGGACTTGCCATCGAGAGGATTTAAATCTTAATTCAGTGCTCTACTAACGGGCACCCACTCTTCACATAAGCATTTATGAAGCTAAGCTCGAGGGGCTACCAAAAATATCAGTAATTTTCAAAACTGCATTTACTAGTAAACTTTATTTAATGAAAATAAGGAAAATATCTTAACTATATCTGAGTTATTGTTTATGACATCATACGAGCGTAACTGCTTACGAAAATTGGTTGTTATAGGTTTATCGCTCAAAATATATTGTATGCAGAAGTGGCGTCCATTCCGCATAAGATAGGCCAAGAAGTCTAATTTGGCAAGGAGAATCAATTCAATCTTTGAAGTTAATAAAAATCTAGATATGACACAAACACTGGCGTGTTTTCCTTGTGTGATAACTAAATCAAGATAAGTTAATATGGAATTGTTCATTCACAAAGCAACTGCCATTGTTTTATTCATTCATTCATTTCGGTTAAGTGATCTCATTCACAGAGTGCTTGATTATTTTATATGCTATTAAAAGACATGGAGAAAACCTGTTATAATTAAAATATCGCTTGTAAAAATGACTCCATTTTGCTTGCTGGTAAATAGTAAAGTGAAATAATTATATTGTATCTACTTCTAATTCATAAGATAAATAAAGGTACCTAATTACATGAAGTAATATGCTTCGGGTATATTCAATATTGACATAGTGTCATGAAGAGGTCGAAGTAGTAAGCAAAGGCATATTATATTATACCTACATTTCGCTAGCTATGACCTAGGTGCGATGTATTGACGGAGGAGTCTGTCACCGTCGCCTGGGCACAGATCCAAGCTCCATGCTGTTACTGAGAATTTCTTGGCCGAAAATATTTAGTCAAGAAATTAAATTCTCGGTTTTTGTAAAATCCCCTTTGGGTATTGAAACCGAGACTTCATGCTCATCAGTCGCATTCTTTATTCTTATTCTTTTTCTCATTATACCTAACGTTTAAAAAATCCTGAATGATCTTGTCATCGTCGTATATTAATACACATGGACATTATCAAAATACTGCCTATCAGCGCCTCTGTTAGGCAGTATTTTGACATTGACTAAATACGAATCACACTCATATTTAGTCAATGTCAGTTATCCTTAGACCCCGTTTGCGATGGCTAGTCTACTATCGTTAAGCGTACATTGTACCAGGCTCCAGATATGTCTACACTTTAGTCCGACTTAAATTCTTATGATCTGTAAAAACACAAACTACTATTTACGTGACTGGGTTAGATTGGAAGTCATTGATGTCAAAGATTAATATTAATTCAACTAAGTATTTTCTGATATTTAACCTGACAAAATCACAACAACATTTTGTCCGATTTGGGGCTTTACGACCTCTAGAAACAAACTAATATTTGCGCGACTAGGATAGATCACAATTCACTGAAGACTAAGAAGGATAATTCGACTATTTTTCCGTAAAACTGGCCATTTAGATGTTATCATCTGATGTAGTGGTAAACTTTGACGGTAGTTGAAAATATAGTCAAAGGATCCCTGATCTTGGACTTAATTACTTAGATCGTTAGAGAATCTTATGGCCTTGTAAATACATGTTGAGTCATTTTTATCTTTGTACATGTTGAGATTAATCTTTGCATTTAATAAACATGGTTTGTCATGCTCGCACGTTCATTTATTCTTTGGAATAATTCCTTTAGTAGCCAATTTGCTGTAATAAAGATTTAAGATATATTTTTTTCTGTTATGATATGGTCTTTGTTTCTTATTTTTAATTACTATCAGTTTAATAGGTGTTACAAGCTTGTATGTTTGTGCAGCGTAGCTCTTAAACGACAGATTCTTTTTTCTGTTTTATAACTTATGTCAAACATACCTTTCTGTCATATGGCACATTCTGTTCACTTAAAGTTTATAACACTAAATCCGAAATTAACATTAGTTAATAGATTAAACAGCAATAGGGAGTCCCTATAAATTAGACCCCTCATATAAGTTTAAAAGGCCGGTTGCCATACAAAATAAAAATAATTATATTCAATCATCACGAGCATATTCTCAGTATAAATTGAAGAATAAAGAGAGCACAAGGACAACCATAAACAAACATTGCGTTTGCATTGATACAAAATCTTCCACTGATCATATTAGAGTCTACTTCTTCACAACTTCAGAACATAACTATACATCAATGGCCATTGATGTATAAATATACATCAATGTTCCAGGCCCATAAAAAACACGACCGATGATGATATTCAAAAGAACAATCTTCAGATTAGTTAAAGTCATTTTTACTAACTGCTTTTAGAAGAACATTAGGCTAAAAATAAACCGTTTGGGCAATAAACCTGATCCCTTTTTATGAAGCAATTAGAGGCGACCACAAAGGAACGATTACTCTGGATTTACGCCAGACCTATAACCTACGTCGGGTTAAAGCCATGTTGACTGTATAGTGTATACGTACAAGCTTTAAGGTCTGTAAAACTAATTGGAAAGATAAACTAACTCGGAATGTTTAACTAATGCCTGACCTTTTGAATCATCAGATAACATCTATCCATAGGAAGAAATACAAATTAAAATGACAGTTGTATGAATAAAAAACTTTGAATCGTTCTTCGTTTATACTATTTTATATTGTCAAGCAGATCCTTGACAATATAAAATAGATAAGATTATCTGAGGAATCATTTTTACAGGTTTACTATACAAAATCTGTCAAAATGCCACATTTATTCCTTCGTTAAGGATTATTTGATAAATATGATGTCACAAATTTCTGAGTAATTTTGTTGCAAATACGTTTGTTTGCTTAGAATGAATCTGTAAATAATTTTGTCTTAAGAGAGAAATGAAAAGCTATTCACATATTTACAGCTACATAAACGTGTAGAAGCGTCACTTAGTAACTTTCGTCGATACACACACTGATAATTTATTATAGCTGATACCTACATATATGTATATACACACGTATACACGGCAAAGTTAAATTTTTATAGACTTTAGCTCAACATTTAAGGTGGAGGAGGATTTGTGATTATATCTCAACTTATATGATAATTTGCTTTTTGTACATTTTGATAAATTCTACATGGTTCTAACACAAGCAACAAAAAACAAATGGCGCATTAAAAGATGAATCTTATGATGTTCTAAACGTTATTACACTAACAAAAACGGCGGTAGTCCATAGAGCAAGGCGCTGAAAATGCAATCAAGAGGTTGTAGGTTTGAATCCCAATGTTTACACTAGTGACATCAAACTACTCACACAAACATTAAGAACACTAGTTATTTATAAAACAAAATGCGAACAATTTAAAAAAAAACACATTTCTTGTTTACCAAATATCTAACTGTGCTGTTCTTTAAAATTCGTTTACTCACATTTACGTTTTTTTATCATTTATAATATATGTATTGGTGAGAACAATAAAAGTTTTGCATCTACATTCTACGACAGTACATAGATAATTTAAATAAACCTATTACGTGATATTTAGATAACGAAATAATCTCGTTCAGACCAAATTGGCGACCTGATTTGAATAAACATCATTTGTAAACGGCTCAATTACGTTACAAAACTAAGCTTCCACGTACGAATCTGCATAAACTACTTGCAACAGTAACTAGGCAAATTAAAAACATATATAAGTACTTCTTGTTTGCTTTTTTCATTTAAAAAAGGCAACTACCGCACTCCGTGTCATTCCTGTGACGCAGGGACAGAATTCAAACAACGAACACAAAGAACACCCAGACTTTTTTTTATGCAACTAAAGTTTCAAACAAGCTTATGGTAAGTGGTCACCATAGTCTATAGACGCGTGCAACACCATAGGCATCATTTGCGCGTTGCCGACCCTGTAAAATCGTTTTTTAACACCCTTTTTGAAGAACCCTATACTTTAGTCTTGTGGGAAAACCTTGTGGGAAGACTCGTGACAACCATTTGTGGATCACACAAATTTTTGTCCTGTGTGGGGATCGAATCCACAGCACTGAGCGCAACTTAAACCACTAGGCCATCCGTGCAATCAAACTAGACTTCTAACGAGTACGAGGATGGTATAATAGATTTTGTTTGACATTTGCTGAAGTTACGTAATGGATGAACGTCCTTGCAAGGCCGTTGGCTGCGCGGGGGCAACAAGCGCCGCGGTTATAAATGCCTCTGTTGCGTCGTGGGGAAAGGATTACAGTGAGGCAGTGTGCAGTGGATTATTAGTCGATACCGACAATGAACATCGCCAACTCAAATTACTATCACTTTCTTTATTCTATCCGAGTTTGCGTGTTGTATATCACAATTAGTAAAAGTATATTATTTATTAGATTTAGCGGTTTAGCTCACGTAAATGTAGGTTAGGTTATTAATAGTACTTTTTTTCTGGATGAAAGGTATCATATGTCCTTTTCTGTTCGTTTGACATCGTGAATGCGAAATTGCATGATGATCGACCAAGTAGATAGGCGTGAAAGCGTAACAAATTCACATTTGCATTTATAATATTAGTTAGGTAATACTGCAATTTTTATGTTGAGTGTACAATAGAATATAATTGCTTTGGTAGCAGCGGGTTCTATTGCCGGGTTGAGCAATTGTTATTGGTATTTTCAGACAAAAATTTTCAGTTAAGAAATTTTCAGTTAAGATATTTTCAATCAAGAAATTCTCAGTTAAGAAATTTTCAGTTAAGAAATTTTCAGTTAAGAAATTTTCAGTTAAGAAATTTTCAGTCAAGAAATTTCCAGTTAAGAAATTTTCAGTCAAGAAATTTTCACTTAAGAAATTTTCAGTCAAGAAATGTTAAGTTAAGATATTTTCTGACATAAAAATTTCATTAACAGCACGTAGTCTGCAACTGTGTCCGGTAAATGGCAATTGGTTAATTTTCTCTTAAGTGGGACTTAAAACCAGTGCTGGCGTAATTTGGGTGTATCACCATATTTTGTGGTCACCGGCTTTACATGACCTCCATAACAAAACCTTTCACCGTAGTCCTAACATAATTTTTATGTATTCTGAGTTTTTATACTAGGCAGGCAAGCGAACCCACGATATACAACGTTATATGTATGTACAGGCACTTGTAATAGTGCATCGATAGCTTAAGGTCCAAAATCCAGTGAACTCTATGATTAAAATGAATATAAATGAACTAGATGGCGTTGTTGTATAAATATTGCAACGCGTACTTATTTTAGCAAATAGGTGTAATTTATAAGAAATTATAATCTCAACCCAAATGGCACTCGAACACAGAGACAGAATAATGTTTGCGTACGAACAGACGAGTCATCGAAAGTATCTATAAAATAAACTACCCACTATAAATTTATAAATTCATTTGTAATTCTTTGCTTCTTGTTTTACTCTGGATTGTGTTCTTTTTAAAAATAAACTATTGTGAATAGAGATTAAAAAATTGTTTGAAGTTCAAAATTCAAAATTGAGTTATTAAGAAATCTAGGTACTTTTTTTATTTTATAGTAGTGCACCACCATCTATTACGATATAAATAAACTACTCAACAGTTCTTGTATCGATTTCCGTTAGATGGCGTCAATTACCATTTTAGTTTTGAAATGGGTATGTATTTTTGCAGCTCACTGTACATAGGCTCACAGCACTAAACTAACGATAGCCAGTTATAATGGTTACATAATACACGAACGTCCTTGCAAGGCTGTGGGCTGCGCGCGGGCGGTAAGCGCCTGCGCCTGCGCTGATCGGTGCGATGCACGTAATTATAGCGCTTTTGTTACGCGCCTCGTGGGAAAACATTACAGCGATGTTACATGCCTATGATTGATAGTAGTAATACCTCTATTTTATATTAATTAGGAAATGATTATGATCATGTAATGTGATATGTGTGAATACAGGAACGAAAAGGTAAGTTTAGGTAGATAGTTTAAATTATAATAATAATTATTATTTTCTCAAAAAGCTAAATACAGTTTCTCCATTTTAATCAAATATAAAAGTACCATTATGTGCAATGCTATGTATTTTGAGAGATAGAGTGAACGTCAGTGCCTGTGTTAGTATTAACTTTGTTACAGACACTGGCGCCTTCGTTATAGATAAATATAGGGAATAAGTCCGTAAGAAATCCAATCCTAAATAATATAATATTATAAATGCGAATGTGAGTTTGTTTGTTTGTTACGCTTTCATGCCTTAACTACTCGACGGATCATCATGGAATTTTGCATACACGTTGGCATAGGTACAGAATAGGACATTGGGTATCTTTCATCCAGAAAAAAGTAATTGTTCCCTAGGGATTGAAATTAATTGAGAAATATTTAGGTAAAAAGAAAATTAAACAACAAACAAAAATAAACTTTTCCGTATTGTTAGCTAATACTTAATATTAAATTTATTTTCTTTTGATATTAGGTAATGAAATGTGTACTATTATAATTTGTCATGTCGACAACATAAAGACGGTTGACAGTCTCGATGCAGTTAACAACTGCATATACACTGCAATTCTGCAGCTAGCTTGCAATCCAATTGCAAAATGTATGAACAGACACTGAGCCAACGAGGGCATCGAATTATTGCCACTCATGTAATTATAATCGCCTCAGTAGCGTACGCGTTGTGAATGTGACTGTTGTTCATATGGTCTAGGGTTTAATACCTGGTTCGGGCATACATAATAATAATAATCATTTATTCAACTTAAATTGGTACAAATGGATACAGAGCTTAGGTTAAATCGTAAAGGTAATATATAAGGGGTCATATATATTACCTTTACGATTTAACCTAAGCTATGCCACAGGCATTAATGAGGATGGTTTTGTGACGATGCATAGGAGGAAGCGCTGTCAGAAAATGAACAAGAACTGCAGCGGTACGGCTCCTGTGGCGCCTAGTGCAAACCTGCGTGCTGCAGCACCGAACGCACCGGTGTACATCTCTCGCCTACATTACACCACTAAGGCGGAGGACATCGCGGAATATGCACGCTAGAAGTCCAAGTACATGCGAGTGCAAGTGCGAGTCCCGACTTGCTTTCTGCACATATTCATGAAGGAGGACTTTTGGCCGAAAGGTTTTGTGTTCCGTCGCTTCCGCGGACAAATGCCACATGAAAGCACAACAACAGAGTGCAAGTGAAGCAGTACTAACATAGTCAGTAAGTTATATAAATACTAACACAAATTGTATGTATGTTAGTCTACAAGGTATTTATCTATGCGTCTATGCCACGCGAAATAAAATGGTTATTATTATTATTCTCTTTATTACTTTTTCTTTCTAATAATTACATTTTTAAATATAAATATAAAATTTATACATATTTAAAAATATAAAAACTGAAATGACCCACCGACATCGGGAACAGGGTCTAAGCTGCCGGTGGTTAGGGCCCCAGAGAGAGGAATCTCCTCACAATACGCGCCGTGTCGAGTAGTACTGCCTTTTGCATCAAGGACTTGATCCAGCTATCTAACGCGTGTACGCGTACGCACTACGTAACGCAGCAGTTCTTGTTTATTTTCTGACAGCGCTTCCTCCTATGCATCGTCACAAAACCATCCTCATTAATGCCTGAGCCATAGCTTAGGTTAAATCGTAAAGGTAGTATATATGACCCCTTATATATTACCTTTACGATTTAACCTAAGCTCTGTATCCATTTGTACCAATTATTATTAAGGGCATATATTGTATAATATAGATATAAATTCTAAAACAATACTTATAAAACTTTGTTATTTGTATACAAAAATTTATGAATTACATTATAAACTATGTGATTACTATGAGTAATTAAAGAGCTATTTTATTGCGTAACACTTATTGAACAACAGTCATCAAATTTTCAGTTTGATCGTAGTTTAAGGTTTGTAAATATTGTTCAACTAATTGCTTAGTGTTAGCATAATTTTTGTACATAAATCGTAGTTATTTTGTTTATATAATTATAAAAGAATGAACCTAAAATGCGAAAATCCTATTGGTAAAAATATACTTACATTGAGACAGAGTAGTATAAACTATATCTTTCCGTCGCTTAGTGTTAATAAGTTTCGGGTTATAATCAAGAGTAGATATATATAGATTTTTTGTCAAGATATTCTCAATAGTAGCGATCTGGAAATATTCCCTAAGGCCGGTAGACAATAATAGGATCGCATCATCCCCTATTAAATGCAATCTAGAACAACAGCCGGCGAATATTGGGTGTAATTCACCCATGACTACACATTTGGGGATACAGACGTGAGATTATGTATATATGTAAAATTGTAGGTATGTTTCTCTGAAGTAGGAAGTCTAGATTCAAGTTTAATGTTCTGAGTCATAGCAAGGTTGTGTGGGAATAAAGATAAATGTTTCGATAAGTTTTGTTTTGACAAATCCTTGACTCAGTTCCTTCCTTTTAGTGATAAAGTACCTTTGTCCCACTCACGGTGATGCCGTCATATCAATTGTATAATAAACTCAATGTAATTATAAAGTATTATTGTAATAAAGACAAATTACTAATATTTACTTTATTCGAAAAAGACTCATGTATTGTTGCAAGCATCTATAAGGCTACAGTTAGCTTTCTAGTATTAGACGGGTGGTCTGCTTTTTTGCTACTTTAATAGTCGTAGTAAGTCGTTGTATTTATCCGCTTTACCTTCTACTAGTGTTTGCCAAGTCGTCAAAATTTGACCAGGATGAATGTTGAAAATCTGAGGCATAATTAAAGAGAAACGAATTTTCCTATTTATAAAAAGAAATAACTAGTTCTAATTTTTTTTTATCACACTTTTGCTCTGCAATAGTCAGAAAAAGTCGGTTGACAAACGTAGGATTTTTTATATATAGATAATCCTATTAGTGTAATGCATGTGAAGCTTTTGTAAAGATGTTTAGGGGTTCGAAAGTTTGTAACTCAACATCGCTTAATCCACTGAACAAACTTTAATGGGACTTAGCTCACTGATAAACCATGTCCAATAAAATATCTTTTATAAATAACTATCACATAAGAGATTTTTTCCCGCTTTTGCAACATTTTTCATTGATGCTTTGCTCCTATTGGTCGTAGCGTGATGTTATAAAGCCTATAGCTTTCTCGATAAATGGGCTACCCAAAACTAAAATAATTTTTCAATTTGTATTCGTAGTTCCTGGGATTTACGCGTTCAACCAAACAAACAAACGAACTCTTCGGCTTTATAATACATAGTAGTATAGATACAGGATACTGAATACAGGATACTTTTATCTCGGTATTATATATTGTCCTTAGGGTTCTCGCCAAGTCGCAAGCAAGAACTAATATATAATAAATGCAGGGACTTGCTTCTGCCTAAATTTGCAATTATTGCTAATATATATTTCACCAACGCCAAAACGATTGGTTATTCCAAGTCGTAATTTAGATGCAAGTTGTCCTATTTCTAACAATGACTCACGCTTAAATATAAGCCACTATCTTAAAAAATTGTATCAAATTTGTATTCAACACGACACCTTGGTATTGCCTGGAGGTAACTTTGTCGAAACTTGACAAGTGACATCACCAAGATGACTTCATTGTTTTCTAAGAAATGGTTATTACGAGTGCAGATGTTGGCATATAAATAATGTCCTCGAAAAATCCTTTGGTCGGTATTTTAGAGGTCATCTAAGCCACTCGAACTGTAGGAGATAAGAGTCCGAAATTATTAGGTAGGATGGCCAGAAAGAAGTTTCGAGCACAGGTGGTTAGTAGAATACTTAATAATGTTTTTATAATAAGTAAAAATATTATTGATGTAAAAGCTGTGCCTATCTTTAGAAACTGTGTGAACATATATTTTCGAACGAAGGCATGACTTGTCATTTTACTTTTATACTAATTTGACAGCTCAATTATTTTCTTATTTGTTTTTAGGTGTGGCAATGAAGTGCAATGCAATGTATTTTTTAATACATACTGAAGTCTTATTAGTAGCTTTCGTATATTTATTGCCATGTGTACTATCGGGGCCTCTACCCTCATCAAATATAGGGTACCGAGCACTGTGAAGTAAAACTGTTACCTTCCTTTTAACTAATGATTATTTAAGTTATGCTTTAAATAATTTTGGTTTTAATATACTATTCCAATACACCAAATTCGTGAACCTGAAATCATCCCCATGCATGAGTATGTTAACCGTCAAATTTCGCCTACAGCCATGTCAGCAATAAATACCTGCTAAAATCACCCAGTGATACAGTAGTGGCGAAGTGACTTTTACTTCGAACTGGCAAGATATAGCAAATTATACAAAACCTTAAGAAATTATACACTTAAACCTTCCTCATGAATCACCCTGTCTATTGGTGCAAACCGCATTAAACGTTATTCTGCCATATAAATGCATTCGATAGGAACGCCCTAATCACCTAGTGGTATGAAATATATACATATATAATTTACGACCTATTCTTATACCAACCAAACATATGTACATAAAACCTTCATAAACATCGGTCGAGCGGTTTCGGAGGAGTGCGACCACAATCACCGCCACACGAGGTTTTTATATATATATAGATATAGTGATAGTGATAATTTACTTACCAAGTCCACAAATAAGGTAGGTGGGGGGTGGTTTCAGCACGGATCGTGCGTATGCCCCTCTGACCGTCTCCAGCGCTCTGGGCGCGCCAGCCACCAGCAGTACTCCAGGGGAGATGTAGCCAGCGTACCGCAACTCCGCCGTCGCTGCCGCCAGGGCCCCAGCCCACCAACATTTTGCGTTTGCCGATAGAAAGCTCTGTGAAAAAGAGAAGGAGAATTAGCTACGTATTTCTTAAGTCAGACTTGCTTTTTTACTATAATATATATTCACATTGCGCAATTCATACTGAAGAACACCGCTGCCGTATCAAGGCAGATAACCTGATGTTCCGTTTGTTGATTTTGGAGACCATTATAATATTATGCTTTATATCTAAAAGTAAGGTGCTGTAAAATTTACTACGAATTGCTGCATTTAAGGACATGCCATGTAGAATCACATTAGTAGGAAAAACGGTATGTTTCTATAAATAAATAACACAATAAATATAAACGTTAGGCATTTAGACTCTTGTGAAAAGTGATGTAGCAAAATGCTACCCCATTCTTCTTTGCGTATAATTCATATGTAATTCAATAATCAATCAAATTAAACAATTGGTTCATCTGAGTAATTAAAAAAATCCAAAACATTTAAATCACCAGAATTTTCGGATGATTCGAATTTTAATCGATAATAGCACATTACTACAAAACACCAATCAATTAAAAGTGTTAAATAAAACTCCAGGCTAAATTGTAGCACAAACCAATCAAACTGTTTCAGAATAAAGGGCGATTGTATGCCTACGTTGATTGGTCTGCATAAGTGGCAATGGTTCATGAGCATGACATTTGAACCAGTCATGGATGTAGTCATGTTACCGAAATTCTTCAAAGTCACTTTGAATCGTCGTTGACTGAACATGACCATATCTATACACTAAATGAGCGTACAAGAACAGCTCATAATTAATTATCAATGTTCGTGATCAGTTCTGTCTGAGAAATACTCTAATTAAAACTAAGGGTCGGCTTGTTAATAATGCAGCCACGTAAATAATTATCTCGTAATTAGACTACTGTTATTATCTCAATCTGTAATTACATATTTATTAAGTTGCTTTAATTTGGTACTAATAATACTAAGCCTTAAACTATGAATATATGTACATATATTAACAAAATTAATAGCTTTTGCAACGTCATACTTTAACCGTAATCTACTAAAATATCTATTAATAATACAATCGACTAGACGAAATTTGAAAGTGATTCGGTCAGGTACAATATCGTGAAACATAGATCCTTAGAATAGTCCCTACAGTCAGACGAGCAACTTTTTGATGCGTGACATACATATTAGTTCGTTTAGAACTAATTGCAAATTAGTTCATTGCATTGAATTGTTAATCGCACATACAACTTAAATTTTAGTGCGTAATTTATCCTTTGGCAATCAGTAAAATTTTAGGCACAAAGAAGAACCTTAAAGACACCCAGAATTGATAGGTAATATCAATAAAATAATTACAAGACGTATAGTAAGATGTCTAAAATAGGCAGGCAACTGATGTAGAAATGCATAGGTGGGTACGAAATAGAGTATTTTCAACTCATCCAGTTAAGCAACTTACCTGTACCTAACAGTTATATATCTAAATCATTACACATGTGCTTTCTTTAAACGAAAAAAAAAGATTTTATGCTAATATGCATAAAATCTTCTTAAGTTAAAATTTTAGTGATGTAAAAACTAGTTTGTCGCTACTAAATACGTGCATTTAACTCTTAATCCGCCATACTAACAACAATACGCTTCCAAAAAAGGAAGCCTAATTTAACTACACATCAAATATTGAATCGCCTTGGTATCTATACAATCGCTTAGCAACAAAATGTGGCCCGTATACTTAGCATTACTCTCGATACAAAATTCCGACATCCGTAGTCCTTGACCGGCACTTACCGCCTTCTGGCATTTCGGTGTTTCACAACGATGCTCTTTAGTCCTGAACCACATAGGCCGCTTGCGAAATAAGGAGGCTGTTTGATACCGCCCATGCCTCATATATTTTTAATGTAGCAATTATAAAAAGTTGCCATTGCTTGGGTATGAAAGAGTTTATTGATAGAATTTTAAAAGATGGCGCTAATGATGTCAGATTTGAATTCATACTGGAATTCTTTAAGTAGATAAGTCATAGGTCAAATTTTGTATTGTACTAGTGTTATTCAATTCGTGATCCAGACGCTATAATTTGATTTTATTAAGTTTAAAAATTTTAGATCAAATATACAGATATATAAAAAGAAAATCATATCCGTATATGGAAACTACAGCTTGCGAAATGTTGCTTTGATTCTTGGATCTGCCTTTTGGGGATAAATACGTCAGACTATTTGTTTGTAATTGAATACTGCAGTCATTAATCAATTAATATAACTTAATAGTAATGATGACTCAGTACCAGAACTTGCTAAAAACATTCCAACATTTATTATTACAAAGAGATTTTGAAGCAACTTTTACAAATAAATAATAATATGGAAACTAACATTGATAGCACAAAACATGAAATAGAAATTGGAGACATTAAAATTATGGGGGTTGTTACATTTCATGTTGAAAGCGTATAATTAAATAACCAAATACATTCTAGCGTGTACTCAAATTCAAGAATGTAAATTCACCCTTATTTCTTAGACAATAGAAATGATAATCGCTGACACATTTTGATGGGCAGTGTTTAATATTAAAAGCCCTACCACCTATTTTCACTGATGGTGTGAAAAGAGAAAACTTGTTTGAAGTTTGAAGAGTAAATTGCTCTCTTAATCATATTACTTTATGGTTAGTGCTCACTGGTATTGCTTTGAAAAGCTAACTAGAGTCTTTATAAACATATATAATTTTACGTCTTTATAAAGTCTAACGTCTAGGGATAAGCCCTTGGGTCAGAGGCGAGAGAGGTGTTTGTATTAAAATTCGTCTCTACCTCTCTCTTGCGCAAGCTACATGCGCGGGTTAGTCATACAGATTACTTGAGTACATACATCGACTAAAACTAAGCCTGGCCTTTGCCTCCATTTTTATATGTCACTTGCATATTTACATAAAAATAAGCAAATCGGATCCCAGAAAAACGTTACGGGAGACGCCAATAGCTTTTTTGTAAGTCTTCGTGATATTTTATCAATGTATACCCAGTCTATTTTATGTAGATTACAATGTTATAGGTGTGAGTGAGACTAGTATAGTATCTAGTGTGAAAGTAGACGAACGGACTTGTCCACCAGACTCCGAGACATTAGAGTCCAGAAGGCTATTATTATTTCTTATTACATTGTCTCATAAAACTTTATCGTTCACAAATGAGAATCTATTAAGTTTCATTTCTGAATTCTATTTCATTTCTGAAATCTAACTATTTAATTTGATTATTGAGAGCTTTTAAGCAGTAACCTTACTTTGCTGGTACTGTGGAATGAATTTGAAGTATTAGGATTAATCCCCGGTCGGCAATTTTCAGTAACAATAAGTATTCTGAAATAATATTGCGGCAAAATGATTGCCTTCCATTCTGTGAGATTAAGCAAATATAACTGGTGTAAATAAACATTGCTGAAACCTTCAAAGCAATAGTGAATACACTATTGGTTTGATGGCTGACGTTCATAAGTGTTACTTTGTCACTGTTACTTCTCTTGCGTTATTGCACGTGAAAGAAAAGGATAGACATAATTATAGCTGTCGTAACATCCTCACCTACTAATATTATAAAAGCGAATGTGTGTTTGTTTGTTGGTTACGCTTTCACGCCTTAATTACGCGACCGATCATCACGTTATTTCGCATACACGTTTTCAGGGTGTTCAGCATAAGGACATAGGGTACCTTTCATCCAGAAAAAAGTACTGTTACTAACCGATCCTACATTTACGCAAGCAAAGCCGCGGGCAAAATCTAGTAATATGTAATGCGAATGTGAGTTTGTTTGTTACGCTTTTATGCCTGAATTACTCGACTGATCATCATGAAATTTCGCATACACGTTGTCAGGTGAACATAAAAGACGTATGTTTACATATTTTGTTTCATCTCGTTGACCTTATTTTACCAAAGTATCTTTTGCACTATCTACTGGAAACAATTTAAAGATGGTGACTGCATATACTGGTTACTTGCATTACGCTTGCTATTACTCCCTGTCTTTCCTTAATGTCTCTCTAAGGTGTGATAAATGTAATAAGGTTGGCATTTTTCCACCGTGTTCTAAAGTTTATACGCTTTGTGTAACTGAACTTTAAAAAGTAGGTACTATATGTATTTTATATAATTAGTAGATATCTATTTCCTTACATTTACTTGTATTAGAGACATTACAATCAAAATATTTTTACAATATTTACATAAATACAAAGTCTCAAGTATATATCGACAAAGCGGTAGGCAGAAGTACTCCCACATTTCGCAAGCGCTTTATGTCCCACGTAATTAGGGTTGCCAACTTTATTTTCACCGAATAAAGTACATTTATTGTCTTAGGTAAAAAAATAAAGTACAAGATCTGAAAATAAAGTATTATTTATTGAACCTGCCTTTTTGTTACCATATTTTTGTTTATGCTAGTGACATCTAACAAATATTTATTATCAAGCAATGTCGTAACCGAATCTTTACAACATATGTATGTCTATATTAAGATAGATAAGCAATTGTAATTTAGGGAATCTCTATAGCGTTGCATACCAATTAACAATTAAATAAAACCTGTACATAAAAGTTGAGATAGGTAAAATAAAGGATTTTCGCGTAATTTATTTTCCTAATAAAGTACGTGTGCCGTCCAGACATAATTCGCTGGCAACTTTGGCTCATAGTTAAGTAATCAAACGTAATAATTTAAACGTCATATGTCAATTGAATGTGAAATGTCACTTGTCAATATAATATTAATATCATAACGTGTTAATCTGTTGGCTTCCGGAGGGAACTTTTGTTGTCTTGAGAGATTGTCTAAATAATTAATCTAATTTAATGGTTTAGATCACCGGGCCATTATCGGAATAATTACCACATAATTACGCCTCATTCGAAGTGAATATCGAAATATTGCTGATCTCGACAGTAATTCCCGCGCGCGTGGTTCGCGTCTTTGCGAGGGAGAAACCATCAGTTGGTTCGCGAGTGAGGTGATTCCTCGCCTTAACATCTATTGGGTATTGGGCTAAAACACCGTACCGTGATATTGTTATAAACATTTGTGTTAATTGTATAAGAACTTGGAACCTTTGTGAAACACGTGGTGTCCGCGAGCCTTGCTGTCGCCGCTCGCTGCTGCTGTCCAGTTCTAAGGGTTGGGTAAGACTCTGACTGTTTTCAGGGCCCGTTTACTGTTCATTGTGTAACCCTTGATCCACAGCCCATCCCTTGAAGTAGGAACCGTAACTTTATGGTAAGTTTATTTGTGTTATTTTATAGGAGCCACGATCCGTGGTCAAGGTGCCTTCAGATTTGCTGCTGGATCTGCCAGAAGAAGGTATTTCCACTGCGCCTAGAAATTCCAGGTCTGGTACTGAATGGTACAGTACGTTTACCCGAAATAACGTACAATACTTTATTATAAAGTACGGTTGGCAACCCTACACGTAATAGAGGGCGAGGCAATTGCCACCTACCGGATCCAAAAATGCGTGCCGCTACTGAGAATCACATAACAGAAAAACCTAATAACAACCGACCAAGCAATTGAACCCTAGGTTTCTAGGTTTTGACACAGTAGTAATGTTGATATATATATATAATATGTAACGGGTACATATTATATATAGGACAAACAAAAATATGCCAAAAGTGAGGGTGAATCTAGATTCTTCTGCCTCATAAACGGAGACATGACATCACAGCACCAGTCAGCTTGTGACTATGGCCGGTGTAACCTGGTCGAAACGTCAAGCATAAAAAAGGTAAACATTATGCACGATCGCGTTAATACCCGTTACATATTATATATATATATCATGCAACGCGAAAGTTTAAAAGTTAGTAATGTTGATGTCTGCTGTGCACGAGGATGATACCTACTACGACTGTGTCATCAAGACAATTCTAGGTTCATCGCAGTTTATTTATGAGATAATGTTTAGAATTATTTAGTTATTATTTTAAGTAGATCTCAACAAAATGTCTGTAGTAATAAATATTTATTTCATTCTCTATATTTTGAAATAAATCCCATTGAAATCCGTAAGTATTGAATTCCAATGTATAATATAGAAAGCTGTATTTAAAGAGCGCACAGTGTATTTCATGAATAAAATACACGTTGAAAATTAACTGAAAATAAATTATTTACGAGTTTAAAGTTTCGACATGGCCATATTATTAAAGGATCGTGACAAATATACCGTTTTTGTTTTTTTTCATTGTCGTTACTGATTATATTCTTATAATTAAATAGCTTTCACTTTCATATACTAATTTCCTAACTAATTTATAAATGCGAATGTTAGCTTGTTTGTTACGCTTTCACGCTTTAACTACTCGCCTGATCACCATGAAATTTCGTTGTCAGGGGTACAGAAAATATATAGAGTACCTTTTATCCAGAAAAGAGTACCTACTGTTGGTAACGTAGCCTACATTTACACGAGCGAAATCTAGTCAAATATAAAAGTACCATTATGTACTACGCTATGTATTTTCAGAGATAGATTAAATGTGCCCTGACTTTTACTCTATCTGCTAGTTTTAACTATGTTACAGACTTCAGACTTTCATCCATTTATTTACTATTATTACTTATAACTATTTTTATAACTTATAACTTAATGATGTACCTATATATTCTTCATTCATATATCGTCGGCCTCGATGGCGTAGTGGTTAGTGTAACCGACTGCCACGCCTGAGATCGCGGGTTCGTATCCCGCACAAGTCAAACATTTGTGTGCATGAACATGGATGTTTGTCTTGGTCTGGGTGTTTCTATGTATAATATGTAGGTATTTACAAAAAAAAAGGTATATATGTATGTTTATCCATTGTCTAGTACTCATAGTACAAGCTCTGCTTAGTTTGGGCTAGATGGTGTTGTGTGTAGGTGGTAAAATATTATTATTATTATAATTAATTATTTTGTTTATCTAAGTACTTACTACATAATTTTTAAGACTGCGCCGAGCGAAATGTGCCAAACAGGCGGTCACAGTTAAGTGAATAAAATCAACACTTTTTGTTTAATACAAATATAAAATATACATTTACCATAACAATGGATGTGTTTACAATTACTCCGTGTAAAAAAATTAATATAATTAATATTTTCGCCTACAAAATTACGTAAATTTGCAGTGTTACGTGATTTTTAGATTATAAAAGTAGAAATCTATCCTATTATACAGCTTAATAGAAACATTAATAGTTATATTACAATTTATCTGTCCCAAATATTTAAGTTATTGGTCGACAATAAAGATACATATTTATCAAAAAAGCACTTCAAATTCTCCATACAATTTTACTATGGCGGCCGCGCGCCGATTTGAATATGCGCCGCATGAGCTCTGTCATTATCTGTCTTACGCTCGGCGCAGTCTTAATAATAATACTGTACTTATACACATTGATTAGTATTTTGTTTTAAAATAAATAATAGCTGTGCCCTTTCTCAAAGTCAAAAAATGTCTTCACTATTGTTTTGTTAATGTTCATTTTGTGAGAGAGAGAGCTCTGGTACCCATAACACAAGTTAAATGCTACCATGCCAATGGTACCAGTGTTCAAATAATTTGTGTACTTATAGAAAATTGTAACATTTTATGTGTAACTTATTGTGCGTGTGTTTGTGAAATAAATGATTATTATTATTATTATCCAGAAAGAAGAACATTGATATAACCTACATTCACGCAAGCAAAATCGTGGGCATAATTTAGTGAAAATTGAAAAAACCAAAGTAAAATATTTAATAACTTTTAAATTTCCACTTTTCTTTGTCTTTCCTTTAAAAATAATTATACATATCATATTACCGTGAGTACATACCATTTTTAAGGTAAGAAAACTGATAGTAATATGATGTTTATGGTTTTAACTTTTAAAAAGGAGAGACAAGACTTTTAATCTTTTGTGTCGCATGACAATATGTAAGTATATAATTTGTAACGGGTATAACCGCCGAATCGGCGAATCAGCTTGTGACCACGGACGGTTTGAGATTATTTATCGCGTTAGTTTACTCTATTATTAAATTGAAAGATACATCACCCTCACTCGTTTTAAATCCCGTGTCACGTGGGTCTTTAAAAATATTCAAAAACGGTCACCAGGATTCGGAACCGCTATATGTGGATCACTAAATTTTTCCCCGTGTGGGGATCGAACCCACAACACACGGCGCAGTGGCATTGGTGACGCGATCACTTAAACCACTAACTACGCCATACGTGCAGTCGTAATTCCGTTACGAATTATATTCATATATCCCGATATTGGATGCAGCAAGCCGAAGACAGGGCGCTATGGCGCTCATTAGGGAAGGGCTATGTCCAGCAGTGGACTATTATAGCCTGATGATGATGATGATGATGATGATCTTGATATTTACGTAACACTTTACTCAGAAAAAGGAATCTTCAAAATACATTTCCAATCTGACTAAAACAAAATGGCTGAACACCACAAATAACGAACATTTGCTTACGTTTTCGATTGACTGATTAATCAAGTAATCAAGATAAGCCAGTAAAACCAGCGCTAGACTTTGCCGTAGGTAAGTATGTTGACCTCACTATGACATCATAGCTAAACTATATGGGACTTTGCTGTGTGTAACTTGTTTTATATAGAACTTTAAACTATAAAAAGCTTGGATATAGCTTCACGCTGTGCACGGAATAGTGAGAATAAACCGAAGAATATATTAAAATAGGCAAAGCAAGGGTCCCTGTATCCTTATTTAGATAGGGATATGTAGGTATATTATAATAATAATAATACATTATTGAAATTAAACTGCTATATACGGATTTTATCGCGTTGTTTATTTGACACTTTATTACAAAATTTCAACGCTCGTTGAAGTCAGCTGTGTGTGAACATGTGCAACAGGGGACCAACCACTACCTGAGATTTGACAAACCACAGATTCTCGCTAAAGAACACCGATTCCTACCAAGGATGCTTCGCGAGGCTATTGAAATCAAAAAACATCCTAATTTTAACAGAGAAGATGGTTGGAATGTACCGCCAGCTTGGGATCCAGTAATAAAAATAGTCAAACCCAAGAAGAAGCAAACCACAGCTAGACTTCATGATACTTTGAGCTCATTCTGCGTAAATAGAAACACCAATGATTAAATTATGTTCGGGTACTTTGAAATAACTACACTGGAACATTGAGACAACTGCCATCTTAGTCTCCCCGTGACCATGGCTGCTGAAAAGCAACCGAAACGTCGGGGAAAGTGTAAAAATAAATTAAATCTAAATAGTTTAATAATAATTTAAATAGCTTAAAAATAAGTAAAGTTTAATAGTAGTAGTAGTGTAACAATTTTCAAAATTTTGTAATAAAGTGTCAAATAAACAACGCGATAAAATCCGTATATAGCAGTTTAATTTCAATGAATAATATTCGCGTAAATAGAAGACAATATTAAATAATACATTAGTTTATATTTAACAAAATTTCTCTTAAACGAGGTACATAAGAAAACCATAAACAATATACTTAGTCTAGGTATATCCATATTTCGCCAACTATATTCGAAATTATAAACAAATGCAACAATCAAAATTTACAACTTAACTAATATTAACAAACCAACTACTTATAAATAAAACAAAATGAAAAGTAACAAAATATAGGACTGTAAAAGGAGACTCGCGGTTTTCGGCCTGAACACCTACAGAAATGAAACTCTTACTCTTATCATTTTCTTCAGTACTATTTTCAGAAAACTTGTCTAAGCGAAAAAAATTAGTTTCCAAGTTAGCGGCTACAATGTGAAAAATCGATACTTGTACATTTAATGAGATTGGTTCCTTTATCACTCATATCCCAAAGTAAAGGTAAGTGTTTCCCAGAATAATGAGATATTTTATAAGATTTTCAATTCAATTCACAGGTTTTGTAATCGAATATTCACTCAATATCTGTAATCGATAATTCATGTTTGTTGCCATACTAAAAAACAGTAAATAGTTTTTTTAGGTTGGCATCAAACTATTACTTGTAACCTGTAGATTATCTGACGATGTCGTAGTGATCCCACGCCGAGGACGTTTCTAAACTATAAACATAGGTTACGAGCATAATTGCTTCCTGAACCATGGTGAACCTGAGACTTAAGCATCATATTAGTGAATTAACATAAATACATACAATATTAAAAGTTTTCGTGCATAACTTAACCTTATGTCAATGTCATAAGTTAATGTCTTAAATCTACTTTGAGACTAGTTTTTGGAAAAAATTATAACCATACATGGTTTTCTAATTAATAATTCTATCTGGAAACATTGAAATTATCCATGTAGGTGACCAGGCCGAACGCACTTAAGAAACCCGTCAGTCTCCTTTAATGAAAGAAATGGCTGGTTTAAATAGCGTCGTAAAATTCCTCAGCATCGCTGGCGACCGGGAAAGTGCCCAAAAAACTGGCAGCATTGCCACGTTGAATGGCAATGCTGATTCTTTGAGCCAAGAAAAGTCCAGCATTCTGGTCACTATATTTTGTTTTATGTTTTTATGTCCCAAGTAATAGATGGAGAGTCTACTGTCGTTTACCAGTCATAGTTCCAGACTCTGTGCTGCAACTGAGAATGTCATACAGAAAAACCCAACATCACTAGCGTACCCGGGAATCGTTCCAGACACGTCATACACAGCAGCACACCCTTTAACTTATCAATACAAAATCGTTATTTGAATAAGAATTAATTAATAACTGAGTAAACTAACCTATATATTTTGACGTTCATAAGTTTTACATTGTCAGCTAATAAGGACGTATGAATTTTTAAAATGTATGTAGATTAATATTTGTGCTTTTCAACATAATGAGAATTCTAACAATAATTGCAAGAATTATTTTATCGAACAAGGACTTCATTACTGCCTATGAGCGTAATCAGAATCTTATTCAGCAAGAAGTTGATTTTATTTCTTACTTTTATTGTTGCAATCTATATATACAAGCAAAAACATGTCGCAAAATGTTTCCACACTTATCTCATAACAATGCAATCTATATAATTAAGCAAGCATACTCGGAAGCAAAGTCTTAACACGTTGGAGCCAAGCTTGCAGCTAATGTATGTAGCATTGTACCAGTGAAAGCTCCAACAGTGATCATTCATTATCGTAAAAAAATATGTTCGAAATACAATACCTAAATAAGTCGTTTCAAACACTAAATTCCACCGTCCAGTGTTGCTAAATGTTTTTACTTTTATGAATAGAAAATTAAATAATATTAATTTCCTTTGGATTAGTTATAGTTTAAAACACCAGAAGAGTTTAACCACCTAAATGTAAAGATTGTGTATTTGAAATATGAAACTGTAACTAATTATGAGATTGCTCTTTTTGAGGTTAAAGAAATGATTATTTGTACGAGTCTCGTTTAAACCGCTGACCTGAGATCCTTAAGAGTTCCTGTTTTAAATTTTGATAATAATAAATTCTTATTATTATTACTATTATTTATTCTCAGTAGTAGAGTCTACGTTTTCCAATAAACCAAACCGACGTCTAAATACAGTCTCCCAGCAGCTTGGAGTGTAGCAAAGGTGTGCAACGTATTGGAAATTAACTTTTTTTTTAAATTAATAAGAAAACGACTAAAAATAAGACGAAAGTCATTTTGGAACTTTTTGTCTAAGATGAGTAGTTTATGAGATAATCGGCGTTTTTAATACGACGATAAAACTTTGAATCGCTTTTCGTGAAACTATTAGAGATAGCGAAAAATTTACAAGGGAGAAATATGATTATTTTCAACTCGTCTACATGATAGAACATTAAAAAAAATATTTACCATGTTTACCAATATTTACCAATTTTTCATAATAATTAAAATAAAGAAATGTCCCTAAAAATGCACATCCTTTGCTACACTCTGACCTCCCAGCCTACCTGTGACCAGCTCAAGAATATACAGATGTGAATCTATGTATGCTTGTTATAAAGTTGAATGTGTATGTGTCTGAGTGATAAAGTACTAGAAAACATCAACGTTGCTATGAGATTGCAATCGCAAAATGAGATTTACACAAAAGAAAACCGATATAATGTTTGGGAATATCATATGTGGTAAATAAATAATAATAAAAGCATTTATTATAATGAACATAATTAACTCACTTTCTTGCAAACTTTTTCTATTGCAAACATTGGTCATTGGCTCTAGCTGTGTGAGAAACTTGAGATTGCAAGCACTATCGCCATCTTGGATCGTCAGATAATATACATTGTGTTACGGTCTGCCGACTGTTCCCGTGTGAGGGCTGGCTAGACTCCATTACATATTTATGTACAATTTTTCTGTAAAAACTTAGTTATCATAGCATGAGAAGTTATAAAGATAGATAGCCTCGATGGCGTAGTGGTTAGTGTAACCGACTGCCACGCCTGAGGTCGCGGGTTCGATTCCCGCACAAGTCAAACATTTGTGTGAACATGGATGATTGTCTTGGTCTGGGTGTTTCTAGTTATAATATGTATGTATTTACAAAAAAAAAGTATATATGTATGTTTATCCATTGTCTAGTACCCATAGTGTTGTGGATTTTGACACTGACATCATTCCATGGTGTTGTGTGTATGTGATAGAATATTATTATTATTATTATTATAAAATTGGTATGCTATTTGCAAAATGAATTGATTGAAATTAAACTGCTATATACGGATTTTATCGCGTTGTTCATTTGACACTTAATTACAAAATTTTGAAAATTGTTACACTACTACTACTATTAAACTTTACTAATTTTTAAGCTAATTAAATTATTATTAAACTATTTAGATTTAATTTATTTTTACTTTTACACTTTCCCCGACGTTTCGGTTGCTTTTCAGCAGCCATGGTCACGGGGAGACGGAGACATTTCTTTTGTAATATAAAAGTGAAAATGTTATATAAATATACCGTAATTACTTCTAAAAAGATATAAAATTATTTTTTTCGTCGTCTTATTTATAGTTCACACAAAGGTACAATCACAGAAAAAATATATAATGTAGCTTACTATGTCTAGTATTACTACCAAAAAGTGCAAAAATGTAACATCGGTGATACACTTCCAAAAAAAATTAAAACCTGTTATAACAGTCATGGGTACTAATGACTTTACATTTATTTTTTGTAAGTTTGTACCTCGCCAATGTTACCACACAAGTTATTTGCAAATTATCTTTTTGGGGCCGCTAACCCTATCTTATCTTGCTAGACCAAATTAGCTATTTTTACAAAATAATATCATTCATGGTTGAAACTGCCTACACACCAACAGATACTCATGACACACTACATTTCACTAAAATCAGTTACCCGTGCAGACAGAGCGCTACTTATCCTTTGTTATATCAGTATATACAACATTTAAAGAACAGCTATACCTTGCAATATGTATGCAATATGCATATAATATAATAGATTTGTATGAAAACAAAATAAAATACGCTTTGCATATTTCTGTAGTTATCATTGCAACCGTGATACAATAAAGTTGCAAACGAAATCGTCCAAAAATAAAATTATTGTCCATTCTTAAATAACTGCCGACAGTTAAGTAACATCACTTGTTTTATTTATTTCCCTCCTTCACGAATTCATAAAAACCTCATTAACCTTTTAAGCGTATAATTGGCAAAGGAACTCAGCCAAACAGCCGCTACTAAAAACTATTCTTGCCACACGCGCCGCTAAAGAGCAATCTCTTGTAGCTATCCGAACTATTTTTAACTTTTATTTTTTTAAATCACTTCGCGCGTTGAACTTTAATAGCACTCGTATTTGGATTTACGATGTGTTTCCTTGGTGCATAGGAATGTCAAAAACAGGAAACCCGCGAAAGGAATTGAAGAATTTTAGTTTTTATTCCGCTTATGTAGTTTTCCGCGTTGCTATTATTGACGCTTGATTCTATTAACCTGCTTCTTTTATTTTTATAAGTTTAAAGATATTTCAAGTATTTGTAGTATTACTATTTAATTATATTTACAATTAGCTGAGTAACAAAATCCACGCGGACGAAGTCGCGGGTAACAGCCTGTTACCGGTTGCCCGCGATTTCCACCGCGTGGATTTTAACTAAAACGTGTTTGTTAAGTTCACAGAGTTTACGAAAACCTAATATTTCTCTATTTCTCGTATAGAAAACCCATTTTTAAATTAATGTCATTCTTCTACTTTGTAAATCGGTTTTATTTATTTAATAAGGGTTTATATATAATGTATATTATTATTTTTATTATTTTATATATACTTCCCTATTTAAATCGGATATTGTTTACAATTTCATTGATTTTAATTTATTTTTGCGCGAAATCCAATTCTTTTTGCCAGTAGATAGACAAAAAATTTAAAATTTATTTGTTGTTGTAAGTACCACATTTACATTCATATTATGCAGTTGGTAAGAAGCTGTTATTTTGACATTACAAACGATGACCATGTCTGCTGAAAAGCAACCGAAACGTAGCGTCGTCGGGGCAAGTGTAAAATTAAATCTAAATAGTTGTATAATTTAAATAGCTTAAATTGAAGTAAACAGTAACTAGTAAAAGTATTTAATTTAACAAAAGTAGTTTAAAATTTCAAAATTATGTTTAATATTGTTTTATAAAAAATAAACAACGCGATAAAATCCGTATAAAGTTTGTTTGATTTTAAAATTACTAACTGGCACTTTCCATTTTATTTATTTGTATAGATGAATCGATTATTGTTCACTATTTCATTGGTTTTAATTTGATTCCGCAGAACCTTAAGTTACTCCTTATAATATCAGCTATCTGCCAGTGAAAGTACCGTCAAAATTGGTTTAGCCGTATCAGAAATTAGCCGGAACAAACAGACAGACAGACAGACAAAAAATTAAAAATTGAATATTTTGGTATAAGTTCCACATAAACTTTCATATGCAGTAAGTGAAAAGTGGTTATTTTGACATTACGAACAGATCCTTCAATTTTATTTATTTGTATAAATATAGATGTAGGGTTATAATAGGGTCACATTTGCGGTAGGCTAAAATAATATAATGAATCTTATACTTCATTGATTTTAAAAAGAATGACACATAATCCTAACCACTCGTACCTACTTGGTATCGTTAGGTAAATCATTCGAATACAATTTTAATGCAGTTGTAGAAGTACAGCGCTTTTAAATGTATTGATATACCAATTTAGTTTAAAACTCGCATTAAATATAACACCGTTACAGACATTTTTAGGCAACCTGCATCCTTATTAGCTCTTTCCCTTTTTATTCCGTTCTTTAATTCTTCATACACGAAATCCTTTTCAAATAAATTTTGTGTCAATGAGTGGGGCATTTTATAAAGCAGTCCAGTAAGTCTCGTATAACCATATTATATTCTGTATTCAATATCTACACAAAGTTGAAGTACTCATGATAGGTCATAAATACTATAAAAGCCACTGGAATTGTCAACAAAATCAAAGTTCTGTTATTCAAATGCGCAGTGTTTATATTCACGAGTGTTTCATAAATTCGAACACAAATCGTATCGAATGTTTATGTAAATAAACGTTATTTAGTGGGCAGTTGCACTTTGTGGAGGAAGCACTAAACGTCTTTATATATATTTTCTGTTAGTTTGATGTGTGACATAGACAATAGAGTTAATAGTGCCTCTTAACTCTATAGCTGATTTGGATTCCTACTTAAAATATATGATTCTTGACACTACGTGTACGCCTGGGGTATATGGGCAAGCTGTTCGCACATGCTATATGCACGAATATATGTGTAACTGGCGCTTGTGGTTCGCATCGGTATTTTACAAGAACTAGGTATACAACCCGCGCTAGTACTTCAACTTGCGTAGTTTATCCACAAGAGCTTGATAGGAACGAGTAAAATAAAATTAATTAGTTTATCACAGCGGGTTGTGGGGAAGGCATTGGCATCTTTTATTCCCGAATTATCTCTGAAAGCTTAGCACAGAAGAGAAGCAGCCATCTTCTGTAAATATATATACTTCTAAAGACGGCAGTTTTTAATTTTCATATAGAATAACACTAACTTTACAAACGGTGAAAAGACCCAACGTTGTACAACAAGAACCGACATAACACCTAAATTCAGAACAGCCATCAGTTAACCACATATTTTTTATCGCCTTAACCAGATGCATCATGACCATTCAAAGCATTTCATCATCTTACCAACTAAACAGCTACCAGAAGACAGTAATTTAGGCATTCAAGATCGATCTCACTACAATAATATTAAGTCATTATCAGAGAAAATAGGTCAACTTACAAAACAATACGTGAGAATTGACCATCTCATTGTCTACGCATCTAGCATGCCTAGTATTTTTATTAGATAACAGTCCAATTGAACCGGCGTTCAAATAAATATCTACTTACATCACGTACTAGCTAAATCGACAATAAAGTGCAACGGAGCAACTCACAATACATCTGATTAAGATTTACGAGCATTTCGTATCATATTACGACACTGTCCACCATTAAATTTGCCTCCAAATAAGCTTTAGGTACGTTACATGTCGTGCAAACAGTTTGTACATAACTGAAAGCTACATGAATGCTCAGCGGCTAATTGTACGCGTCGATTGTTGTGTAAGCGGTTGAATGTTTTTTTAGTACTATTTACTAATCTGTCATTGATTATACTGTGGCATAAACATATGCATGAAATATTTGTCGAAAGATTGTTAGGTCTGTATGTCGGTAGATGCACGTTTTCAAGTTTGTGTTTGCTCTTACAACCTGCTGATCGTGGATATCCTGATGAGATAGCTATTGTATTTATTATAAATGTTATTAGGATTGCTGATAAGAACATTTAAATGATAGATTGTGGCAGGGCCCGAAAGATAGCAATTTTTTTTTTCTATTGGGTAATTGGGATCTGAACAAAGTAATTATGGGTTTTCTTTTTATCCTACTTATATGTGGAGACATATTATATATTATTATTTTATAAAAAATACATAATGCCTTCAAAGGTCACAAAAGTATTTCAGAAATATTCCACGATTATTTTAATCAAAAATACTTTTATAATGTAACACTAACATAACTGTCAGGACAATCAGTCGTGCGTCTAAAAGTGGCAAACATTTTGCGGCAAATCGTTTGCCTAATTAGAGCATACCCTAATTGCCTCTAAATAAGCTTTACTCCACAGTTATGTCAAACATGACCCTTGATTGTATGATTTATTATTTTATTATTAGATTTAGTTACGCAACCGGATAATTTGGTACATTGTGAGTTTAACAAGTTGAGTACTACTGTTTAATCGTATCAGAAGAGGTCAAGAGCTTGTAATAAAAGTAGATTATAATTGTGAAGTGATTAATTGAACTGAATTAAATAAATAATCTGATAAATGTTGGTGAGACTAGTGAAGTGCATTCGTGGTAGCAATAGGTCTAGAATTGGCTCGACAATAGACTCCTATTATATGTAACCTAAAATAGGTGGCGACATGTTGAAGTTGTACACACCTTTGTCGGTAGGATTGTATAAGTTATTCACAAAAGAGTAATTGCGAAGCCGTAAATACTCAGTGGTGCTGGTTGTGAATGTGACAGTTATGCTTGACGTCTCTTATTCCTGGGCAAATTGTAATTTGATTTCTTAGTGTTGGACAGTGCCATTAGGTTTCTCTGACAGGATAGCTAGTAGAAGCACAAAGTTCGAAAACGGGATGCACGTTTTCAAGTTTGTGTTTTCTCTTACAGCTGATCGTAAATATCTGGATGCGATGCGTAAGTAAGACGAAGCTTTTATTGGGATTGCTGATAGGAAAATTTTTGATACTGAGTTTGGCTGAGACCGAAAGATAGCAATACATTTTTCTTTATTATGTACTTGGGATCTATTCTTTTTATATGTGGAGGCATGATTATATAATATTATTTTATAAAAACACTCAACATCATTATAAAACGAATGCAGTTCACTTGTTTGTTGCATGAGGTCTAGAATTGGCTCGACATTAGACTGCTATTATATGTAACCTAAAATAGCTGGCGAAATGTTGAAGTTGTACACAACATTGTCGGTAGGATCTTATGGTTATTGATAAAAGCGCATCTGCGAAGTCGTAAATACTCGGTGGTAGTGATAGTGAACACGACAGTTACGCTTGACGTCTCTTATTCCTGGTCAACATGTGATTGGATTGCCGAGTTGGACAGTCTTATTAGTATTGTCTTCTGTTTACGCGAATGTTATTCATTGAATTTAAACTACTATAAACGGATTTTATCGCGTTGTTTATTTTACACTTTATTACATAATTTTAAAAGTGTTACACTACTACTAGATACTATTAAACTTTACTAATTTTTAAGCTAATTAAATTATTAAAACTATTTATATTTAAGTTTACACTTTCCCAGACGTTTCGGTTGCTTTTCACCAGCCATGGTCACGGGGAGACTAAGATGGTAGTTGTCTCAATGTTCCAGTGTAGTTATTTCAAAGTACCCGAACATAATTTAATCATTGGTGTTTCTATTTACGCAGAATGAGCTCAGAGTATCATATCTTATTAGGTTTCTCTGACAAGATCGCTAGTAGCAGCACAAAGTCCGAAAAGTTACCCAGTTTCTGGCTTAATGGCTAATAAGCTTACCCTCAATAGCTGAAAAAAATGCTGGTGTAACACACTTTTGACTACGTTCTCGACGATATAGGCATGTAAGTAAGTATTTAATATACAATTATTAATTAACCTATCAATTGTAGGAATACCAGACGTAATTATTTGGCTACCAGTGTGCCACTGCCACGCACTAGGTTAAGCGTAAGTTCGTTAAAGACTGCTTACCATTAACGTTTTTGGTATTGAAGTGAGACAGACCAAAATCAAATTCGCATTACTAGCTAGTAGGTGACCACATAAGCCATTGAGTCACCAGTCAAACACTCATATCAATCGATCGTTTAACTTATCAATTGAGTGAAAGGAGATTAATCAATGAAATATATCAAGATATGAATGAAGGCAGAAACTGGACGAGGCCTACCATAAGAATTTCAAGGGCCGCATTCCTAAGAAATACTAGTCTCAGTTCAAAGGAAATATTGTTTTCCCCACTTATATGGGCAGGTCAAGTGGTCTACTTGAAAACTAACTGGATTGTCTATCTGTTAGTCGTGTTCCGGGTTCTTGGTGGACTTTCGCTGTAGTAACTGCGTTTGTTTTAATGATAATGAAATGTTAATGTTATTATAAGTATTAGGTTTAATGAATAAAGGCTGTGCAATTTTATAGACGGCATTGCAGCATTAATGAGTGCAATTGGAAAGAAAACACGGTACAGGGCTCTATAACTAATATACATACAGAGCATAAACAAAAAAAACTTACTACATGAACACAAAAGAGGTCGGTACATCTGAGCGCGGTATTACGGTAGTAAATCCTACAGGAAGGCATTTAAAAGTACCTATACTATGTATTATTTTAGTACATGTTATATGTGTTTTACAGTTTACGCGTGATTATTTTGATGCATGCACTTGTATGTTAACTGCAGCGATAGCCTAGTGGGAAACCGTTGGACTGCTACGCAAAGGTCTCGAGTTCAATCCTAATGCGTGCATCTCTGACTTTTCGAAAAGTTTTTTCGTAAAAATTTTAAATAGTTAATTATCACTGGCTTTAACGGTGAAGGAAAATATCGTGAAGAAATCTGCTTGTCTAAAAGTTCTTAATAATGTTCTCAAAGATATGTGAAGTCTGCCAACCCGCACTGGGCCAGCGTGGTGGACTATGGCCTTACCCTTCTCACACTGAGAAGAGGCCCGTACCCAGCAGTGGGACAGTTTAATACAGGGCTGATATTATTATTATATTTGTATGTCAATCTAATTATTTTTTAAATTAAGCATACTTCAAAATAGGTATACTTTTGTAGTACCTTCATGTTTAGTCGTTGCATGTAACGCATGATGTGGTCTTCTCTATTTCAAGGAGTACACAGGCCAAAAATGGCTTGATTTATATTTTCTTTCGAGAATAAGATGCGTACAGCGTTTGTTGGAGTTCCTTAAATCAAGTAAATGAATTAAGTAACAAACATTTCAATCTCTAAACGAATTTACAAACTTATAAGATTAGTGGGATAAGACCACCCTATCAATAATTAATGTTAGGCTGCTTTCATTATTGCTCAAATCGCTAGTAATTGGTTCAACTGTATGACGTCCACTGCTAAATATAGCCTATTTTCAACAATTGACGTCATAGGTTGAGATTTAGGGCCTATATAGATGCAAACATAAAATGACTGCACGATTGCCTGTAATTTATCTGTGCTGATTAAGTAGTATACTATTGATTAAGGAAATAGTTACGGTGATGGTTATTTACCATTTGGTAACGCACCAGATATCCCAATTAAATTCTTCAATAGATCTCTTTTTCAAATAGCCTTACATCGGTAATGATGATTACTTTTTCTCTAAAAAAAGTATCCTCCGCACCAGGATTAATTCCTGTATCGCGGGTGACTTTACAAACATCCAAAAAACGGACACAATAAACACGTAGGGGCAGTGGAGAGGCCACTTAAACCACTATGCCATCCGTGCGGTTTAGTTTTAGGGTTCGAAAAAGATCTTATACAACAGCTTTGTCCGTCCGTCCGTCCGTCTGTCTATTATACAACTTTCAACTCAAGAATCGTAAGAGCTAGAGACTCGCGGTCAACGCTATTCGACTCAGCATAGTCGATATATCCCCGAAATTACTATAACCTTTGACCTCTGATCTCAAGGTCACGTGGTATCACGTGACCTTTGCATATTACTTGAGCCATTTTTTCGAACTCTAAGATTTACGGCAATTCATTGCCGATTCTCACTTGTTTCTGTTTATAGAGATAGATAAAGAAAAACAGTTCCGTAGTAGTAGTTCAAATGTTGAAAATGTAAATGCATATATGCCTGCCTCAAATTTTCATTAATGATTATGGTCAGATTTCGATCATTGGGTGAACACTAGTGTAGGTATATAAATATACTTTAATTAGTTATTTGAATATTATGTGAAGTAGACATCACAATTGTTTCAACTGTCAGTTAAGATATTGGTTTTGACTGCTAGATTTATGATAAGTTTATGTACGTTACAAAATAATTCCTTTATCTGCAATAGTAGGTGTAAAGATCGCTTCGTTCTTCATGGAAGTACATTTCTAAATCAACCTTGAAAGTGATTGTTTTGATCCAATATTATTACACTTTGCGTGTAACTAGAAATGCTCTGATTTTATCATTTTTGCTTTTAACTATATTGCCTTCAGGGTCGATGGCAACACTTTCGAAATTATTTAATATTGAAATTGCAAAGTTATTAAAAGCTGTTTTGTAAAGCTGTTAATTTGCTTTACGTTCAAGGCTATGAGAATATAAAAAGATCTTAGAGATTAATATAATTTAAAAGTTAGGTTTTTGTAACATGAAGCTAGACAGAAATTTGAAGAACTTAAACTCTATACTTTTAAAAATTTATTATACGTTGCCGCAAAATAAGTTAACGAAAAGCGTATGAAAGCTTGCCAATGTGCTCTATGATTTTAAATACAGAAGTCACAAAATTGACGAGGAATAACATGGTGTACCTCAAAAGGTAAAATGGGTAAACTTTTCGAATGATTCTAAAACTTATTCGAAGTTCAAAGAATTAATGGAATCGTCTGTAAACTTGTGATTGTCTAACAAAGGATACCGCATCCGCTCCCCTGGGATATAGCGGGATCTAACTTGAAAGAGGTTATGCATGTTGTTGAAAGTTTGTAAGTTCAATCGAGTTATACTTAAAAACATCCTTCGTTTTACTTATTCAAACATAACAGCAGAATTAGGTAGAATAATAAAGCTAACATTTATCTTACGTTTACGTGAATGTTATACATTGGCCGGCATTTGTCGGCCTCGATGGCGTAGTGGTTAGTGTAACCGACTGCCACGACTGAGGTCGCGGGTTCGATTCCCGCACAAGTCAAACATTTGTGTTCATGAACATGGATGTTTGTGTTGGTCTGGGTGTTTCTATGTATAATATCTATGTATTTACAAAAAAAAAGTATATAAGTATGTTTATCCATTGTCTAGTACCCATAGTACAAGCTCTGCTTAGTTTGGGCTAGATGGTGTTGTGTGTATGTGATAGAATATTATATTATTATTGAAATTTAACTACTTCATCATCATATTATATTTTCATCGCGTTGTTTATTTTATTTTTGAATTACTGTTATTACATAATTTTAAAATTTAATATCGTTTATTAGCGCGGTAATCATTTAGTTTATAGAAGTAAACAGTAATAAGTAACAGTGTTTAGAAATAGCAGATTAAATTTTATAAAATATCAAATAAAAGTAAAAGAGCAGCGATAGCTCAGTGGGAAGACCAACAGACTGCAATGCAGAGGGTCTCGGGTTCGAACCCACGTCGCGCACCTCTGACTTTCGGAAGTTATATGACTTTTCGAAATTATGTGCGTATTGATTGACAATTATCACCTGCTCCGTGCCTCGGAGAGCACGTTAAGCAGTCGGTCCCGGCTGCCATGAACATCTATGGCAGTCGTTATTGGGAAAGTCAGTACTCTCTAATATCCTGACACTGGTCTAGCCTTAGGGTATCGTTAGCCTTCGGGTTGCGGAGGTCAGGTGGCAGCCGCTCCGTGTAAAAACTGATATCCAGTCAAATCCGGCTAGACCAGAAAAGCCGACCCCAAGTGACTTGGGAATAATAAAGGCTAAGAGAGAAGAAGAAGATCAAATAAAAGTTAAAAAAAAGATTAACATGATAAGTTCGTATAAAGTAGTTTAATTTACATTTTAACGTTTAAGTTCATAATGATTTTATTAACTTAAGTAACATCAGTATGTGGAAAACTTCGTCATTGACGATGGGCAGAGTGATGCTGGAAAACCCCAAATAAGATGAAAAGGAAGATGCAAAAACAGGTAATATTGAAGATAATGTATGTGCTAATGAAGTATCAAATCCACACGTTAGCTATTTAAGTTAATTACGAACCGTCTCTATAATATATTGTTTGCTGAATAAAAATAGAACATTCTAAACAATTACATCACGATCATGACAGTATGATATAACAATGTCAAAGGCCAGTAAAAAGAATCCACTCCTGATCACCATTGACCTAACATTGACGTATTGAGATCACGTATTGAAAGTAGACAGTGAAGTCACCATAACTTAATTGATACTGCCCTGAGGTCTAACCGTCGGGGGTCAAAAGTCGTCTTACATAACTAATCGATGTAATGCGATAGCGACGCCAGGTACGCTTCAGTATTAATAGTTTTGCTCATTTATAAATCGATTCATTTATTAATCGACAGAAAGAAATTCAAGAGTTAAAAGTTTAACCTTCTGCAACCCGACTGGGGCAATCTCTAATAGAGATACCAGCTACATAAGTTTGGATTACGTTTCTTAAAGAGGCTTTCTGCATAAAATAGACGGATAACTGACTATTTGTCTTGAAACACGTGAGCGATACCTCTGTTATAGTGAATGCGACTGCTGTGCATGAGGTCTTGTGCTGAGCAGCGATAGCTCAGTGGGAGACCAATAGACTGCAATGCAGAGGGTCTCGGGTTCGAACCCAGGTCGCGCACCTCTGACTTTCGGGACTTATATGACTTTTCGAAATTATGTGCGTATTGATTGACAATTATCGCCTGCTCCGTGCCTCGGAGAGCACGTTAAGCCGTCGGTCCCGGCTGCCATGAACATCTATGGCAGTCGTTATTGGGAGAGTGTCGACACAAAAGATCCCACCGGGTCGAAGTGTCGCCAGTCTGCACTGACTGGCCCCACATAAGATACATACATACATACATACATACGGTCTTGAGGTCGAATCCCGGGTCGGGCCAACAAAAAGTTATTAGGTTTTTCTGTTAAGAAATCTCAATAGCGGCCCGGAGTTAGACACCCCCGTGCCTCGGAAAGCACGTAAAGCCGTTGGTCCTGCGCCTGACCTCTCTCCGGTTGTGTCAGATTGCCGTCCCATCGGATCATGAGAGTTAGGGAACAGAGAGTGCATTTATGTTTGCGCACATAGATGTGCACTATAATATCTCCTGCGCAGATGGCCAGTCTCCGTTAAGACTGGCCGCCGTGGCCGAAATTCGGTCTGGAGGACATTATTCTTATTATTCATCCAAAAGCTTAACAGTCGATTACTATTTTATTGACTGCACGACGTAGTGGTTTAAGTGGTCGCCTCGCCACTGCCACTATGCCGAGTGTTGTGGGTTCGAATCCCACATGGAAATCTGGATGTTCTTTATGTCTATTGTTTGTGTGTTTGTAAAGTTACCCGCGATACAGGAATTAATCCTAGTGCAGGAGTTGCCATTACAAAAAATCTATCATAAGGGTGAAAGCTTCTTTGCGACAATAGTCATAAGTTAAGTCATAAGTGATTTATTTCTTAACAATACAGATAGTTTTAAAATATTTGTTAAAATTAAATAATTATAAACTACACAAAATTCAATTTACATCAAATTCGCGATATACCACAATATAAGACCATAATTTCAATAATAAATAATTATTAATTTCAATTTCAATAACAATTAGATGTATAAAATTTTATTTAATTAATTAATTTAATGGAAGGATGTCAACAGGTTATAAATAATACGTTATTATGTCTACTGTTTGTCATTAATAAACTCGTCAACACTATAATAGCCTTTCCCCAATAAATATATCTTAATTTTATTTTTGAATAAGTTTGCACTATATATACTATTAAACTATGTGGGCAGCTTATTATATAATGCAATTGATTGTACTCTTGAACTATGTTGCACTACATTAGGTTTTGGTTGTATTCTTGAGGGTAGATCTTTTCTACGAGTGCTATCTCTAACCTTTCTTTCGTCGTCAGTTTCAATTTTATTGAGATTTTTAACTAAGTTAGAAGTTAGAATTAAAATATAAAGACACGGAACTGTTAAAATTTTAAGTTGTATGAAATGTTCTCTGCATGAATCCGTTTGCTTAAGACGCAAGTAAAAAAAAGTAAGTAAGTAAAATTTTATTTTTCTAAATATACGTTCACGTTCTTAGTGTAAATATTAGAACACAAAAACAAAACAAAAAAAAAGTACATATATCATGAAAAATGAGGTTACCACTCAGGTTTGTTGTTGGTTTGCGGTTGATACCTCAAACCAACCCTGATATTATTTGGTAACCCCAAGTGACGCCCGGACGTACATCAGCTACTCATTGTAATAATTTACAAACACAAACACAAAACTACGTAAGATATAATTATATTACTTATATAAATTATAATTGATAAGCATATAACATATATACATATGTATATAAATTAATATATGAAAATATCATTATAGCATTGTTCTAACAGCTCTTTTTTGCATGATAAATGTCGTGCTTATATTATATTTGTAACTATTCCCCCAAAATATAATGCTATATCTAAGCTTACATTTAACCAAAGCAAAGTATACTAGCAGTGATAGCCTAGTGGGAAACCGTTAGACTGCTACGCAGAGGTCTCGAGTTCGAACCCAAGGCGCGCATCTCTGACTTTTCGAAGTTATATGCGTATTAAATAGTTAATTATCGCTTGCTTTAACGGTGAAGGAAAACATCGTGAGGAAACCTGCATGTCTGAGAGTTCTCCATAATGTTCTCGAAGATACGTGAAGTCTGCCAACCTGCACTAGGCCAGCGTGGTGGACTATGGCCTAACCCTTCTCACAGTGAGAAGAGGTCCGTGCCCAGCAGTGGGACAATTTAATACAGGACTGATATTATATTATTATTATATATTATATAAAGTATACCATTCAAAGTTGTTGTGGTGTAACATTAAAGGCTGCTAATATTCAGGCATTTATTGCCTTGCACCATTTCTTGGCTCTAGAATACAGCAATGTCATGTATTTCTAGCATCCAAATCACAAAGTTACTTGCGATCATATTGACACATCTAGTTAAGCACATGTGATAAATTACAATTTATGTTCTTTATTAAAGAAAATGAATTGGTAAAAAGTTGTTGAAAAGCAGCGATTGCTCAGTGGGGAGATCAACAGACTGCAATGCAGAGGGTCTCGGGTTCGAACCCACGTCGGGCACCTCTGACTTTCGGAAGTTATATGACTTTTCGAAATTATGTGCGTATTGATTGACAATTATCGCCTGCTCCGTGCCTCGGAAAGCACGTTAAGCCGTCTGTCCCAGCTGCCATGAACATCTATGGCAGTCGTCATTGGGCAAGTCATTACCCTCTAATATCCTGACACTGGTCTAGCCTTAGGGTATCGCTAGCCTTCGGGTTGCGGAGATCAGATGACAGACGCTCCGTGTAAAAACTGATATCCAGTCAATTCCGGTTAGACTAGAAAAAGCCGACCCCAAGTGACTTGGGAATAATAAAGGCTAAGAGAGAAGAAGTTCTTTATTAAAGAATGTCGATATACTTAGGGGTTTTATCAAACTTTACTTCCTACGATAGCCTCCTCAATATCCTATTCGTACCTCCCAAAGTCCTAGCAGACTTACGAACAGATATCTTTAAAGTATTTATTTGATACACACAGCGTTGAACGACAAACTTGCGCAAGTGATATACATAGATGACGTTCTAATTTTTTGCTCCACTGAAACGTTACGTATATATTGAAAGTTGGTATATATTTGATTAAGTATGATGGATTGGTTTTAGATCATGTTGAATTTGGGACAAAAGATTTGTTAAACTGACTTATTGTCAGTGAGTATAACTAATGAGCCTATGTTTGGAATTCATAGTGTCATAATTGGCTGACCTGGAATACATATACTAGGCTACATACCTTTAGTGTTATATAATTGATGACTATCAGAAAGCTGACGATCAATCAAATCAAGATCAAGAGTTAGATAAATGATGATGACTAAATACATAATGTCTCGGCATTTCTCCGAAGGCTAACACACATTGCGTTAGGTCTGCTAAGGTTCTACGTAATAGTGTCTCCTTTTTTGTCTGTACAAAGACAGCTCTTGCAATACCCTATTCAAATAACAGGTACAAGTAACACCCATAATTTATATCAACTGTCTAGCACTTAGCGTATTAGTGACTATTGAAACGATTGCATCAGCATATTAAGAATGATCGGACATAGCGGTATTCTTAGATCGTCGACTACCCTATCTATACAAATAAATAAAATTGAAGTGTCTATTTGTAATGTCAAAATAACAGCTTCATACTAAATGCATATGAAAGTATATACGGTAGGTACCTATATGGAAAATCAATTTTAAAATTTTTGTCTGTCTTATTGTTCCGGTTAATCTCTGAAACGGTTGAACCGATTTTAACGGGACTTGCACTGGCAGATAGCTGATGTTATGAGGAGTAACTTGTACTAGTTGTAGTATAACTTTTTTGTTAAATTCCACACGGGCGAAGTCGGGGTTAACAGTTAGTACTATACTAAGAAATAATCTCTACGCTATAGGAGATCGTAGCAAAATAACCTTTGTTATGTTACTACTGTGAGCTCCTACCTCTAGAGCTCTTAAAGTTATGCTGTACACACAAAGACCAGAGAGTCAGGCTGCAGCCATAGAATCGACCTAAAAATAATTTTCATGTGGGATTCGAAACAGATGTTTCTGAATTATAGATAAGTTGGGGATATATTTTTCAATATTCCGACTTGCAGTGACGAGGTGACGCTTAAACAACCCGTGTATACAAGCAAATAAAATGTCCCCTGTATTATTTTTGACTCAAGTAATTATTTACTACTAGCACAGTTACCCGCGACTTCATCCGCGTGGAATATAAGAAAAATAAAACTAAAAAAGTAGCCTTAGTTACTCCTTATAACACCAGCTATCTGCCAGTGTGAAAATCTCGTTAAAATCGGTCAAGCTATTTTAGAGATTAGCCAGAACAAACAGACACACAGACAACATCTTTAATATTTTTTTTCTTTTTGTATATATACCGTATATACTTTCATATATATATGGTAAAAAGCTGTTATTTTACATTAGAAACAGATACTTTAATTTTAGTTATTTGCGGATCATGCGGATTTTTTCCATTTTGATTGGCTACTTTGTAATGTAAAAAGGTCAATTAATCTACAGTACAATGTTCAAAACTATAAACAGCTACATAGTCTTCTGTCAAAATTAAAATAAATACATTGAAGAATATCAGTACCTAGCTACATACCAAAGATGTTTGATAAACTATTTTCCTGTGAGAAATGTATCGCAATCAAATAATACAATGTAATACGAGCATTTAAATTTAAGTGTTAACCGGTCGTATACCGCCGGCTCGCATACCAGCCGGCAGATTTGTACCCGTCGTAGGCTGGTGGCTCGCATGCGAGCCACCAAATTGGCGCCAAAACGCCGCGCGCCGCCTTCGCTTTAGCTTAAGCTAACGTAAAACCAATTTGGTGGCTCGCATGCGAGCCACCGGCCTACGACGGGTACAAATCTGCCGGCTGGTATGCGAGCCGGCGGTATACGACCGGTTAAACGTTGATCCACTGCGATTTTAATAACTCAATTTATATTATATCGCAATACCGATCAGTTTTATACGTTGCTGTGTTGCGATAATCTTTAATAGCTGTTACGCAAGTTTTTAAATGAATAGCTTTGACCCGGGGCTTCGCTCCTTTAGTTCTAAGGCTCGACCTCAAAAACCGTGCATTGTTCCATAACTTATCCCATGAGCTAAGGTTATTAGGCTAAGCTAAGGTTATAGGGTTTTGTTACAAGGAAGCTTATGTCGTACAGCCACCATAATAATAATAATAATAAGATTATATAGAGAGAGATTCCTCTCTCTGGGGCCCTAACCACCGACAGCTTGGACCCTGTTCCCGATGTCGGTGGGTCATTTCAGTTTTTATATTTTTAAATATGTATAGTTTTATATTTATATTTAAAAATGTAATTATTAGAAAAAAAAGAGTAATAAAGAGAATAATAATAATAATATATTTCATAAAAAGCAGAAGTACATTATATAACAAGTTTATATTCTCAATTTTATCCATAATCTCATATCTTTATGGCATCTGTGTCTGAACTAGATAAATTATTATCTGTATTTCAGACAACAGCGCTCTCCCTGTAAATGATGCATTTAAGAGACAATAGTACAAAAGAGGACAATAACAATAACACGAATCGAATAAAAATAATAATAATAAATCATAATATTAGTACAAAAAATAAAAATGGCGGTAATAAATTATATCTGTACAAAAAATCTTTTTGGTCTGTAATTCTGCCGATAAGTTGAAATACTCTCATAGAGTTTAGTCCCAATAAAAGGCTAACAAGATAGGCTCCCTGAATAGCTGCCATTGGCATACGGGCCTTGCAACACCGTTGTGTGTAAAGTCAAACAAATAAAGATACGTTCGAGTTTATAAGCTTCTAGCTCTTGTTTGCTTCGCTTTCATTAGTTCGGGAGACCTAATCTACCAAAAAGAAGGACATCAAATTGTTTGCCGTATAAATGATAGCACGTAGCATTTATTATTCACGTGCCCATAAAGTATCTTCAAGCAAAACATCACGTAAATTCTTTGTTGTGTAAAAGATAGATAAAATAACAAACAATTTTGTATTTGTAATATTAGTAGGAATTATATTAATAGTTTCCCTGTTTAAGCTGTTTTAAAAGATTATGACTATTATCGACAACGGAATAAATTGTATGCCGTTATTACGTATCTCATTTTTAAATGTTATAGGTCTATTGTAGTTCAATAGCTGCTTGTCGGTCCAGTAACGAAAGTGCGCATGCGCCAGTCGTCAATTTAGCTTTTTATTATAAATCAATCAAATCAATTATTATAACAATAGTCGTTATTTCACTAGCCCACAAAATAAATAACAACTTGTTATACTAAATTAATGAACAAAAGACACTATTTGAGTAAGGTATACTACAGACACGGTAAACCGTGTATACCTTATTGAAGTAGTGTAATTAACATTTTAATGTAATATATAGATTTGTATTTATACAAATGAAATTAAATAACATGATTAATTGACAACATTGAAAGAAAAGCAAAAAAAAAAACTCGTTCCATAATCAAAATCTTATTAAAAATGTGTTCTAAAAACATTGAGCAGAATCAAAACCAATCATTCAAATTCATTTTTGGAACACAGAAAAAGAAATTGAATATTGTTGATTATTTCATAATCGCTTTACTTTTTGTGTTTATAATCTATTGATGGCCAGTGTTTCATTCGCGAACAATGACTATAATGGGAGCAGTAAACACTTAGGTGTTCAATAGGACTTAATTCCACGAAGTGGGACATCAGACGCAATAAGTGGTTACACAGAGTTACAATCTATTGTATCATCTATAATGGTGATTTAAACGAACAGGGCTGCCAGAGCGTACATCCGGATGATGCTCATCTTAGTTTTGACTTGAGCAGAATTTAGGTCATTGTTATAAGTGATTAGGTCTATTAGCCCTTCCTGAGTGCTTCTTCTACACTATAAGTGTGTCCTTATATGAATGATCTACATTGACTTTTGTTTTTCTTAGGTCTGGTGTTTCAATTGTCAGTTAACTTCTATGTGAGAAATGAATACGGCGGTTTTACATATTTTCTATACGAAAGCTGTAAAAATGTCAAACATATTTTTAGATAAAAGTCATGGGCGGTTGAAAATGTATCCTAAGAATATTATGTTGTAAACACGTTTGCCAAAGTCCCTCTTACTTTCTTCTATCTAGAACAGCACGTGCTGGACTAAGCTTGAAAGGTTAATAGTCACGAACCAAAAGCTCCTTTTGTCTCTCCCAATTTTTAAGATATCAAGAAAATATTTATTGAAATCCAGAATCGTTTTAAAATCTGTAATAAGTACATATTGAATTTTTTGTTAATCTTCGTAATGAGTTGAAAAATTAAAGCAACAGATACAGAATGTAAACAGCACTTGGAACAATCGATTGTGGTTCGGGTATTGAACCCGCATTACTGGACGCGATGCTTTTTGATTTTTAGTAACATCTCTCGCGCTATGAATAATGCTTGGGTTGTTGAGAACTACGTAAGCATTGATAAACAAAGAATACCTAGACCAGAACAGTTTGTGGAACACCCAAATTTTGAATCGTACGGGGATCGAACTCCCAACACTCAGCACACTGCTCATCCATCTCAAATCATTTAATATAATAATATATATTTTACCACATACACACAACACCATCTAGCCCAAACTAAGCAGAGCTTGTACTATGGGTACTAGACAATGGATAAACATACTTAAATACTTTTTTTTTTTGTAAATACATACATATTATACATAGAAACACCCAGACCAAGACAAACATCCATGTTTATGCACACAAATGTTTGACTTTTGCATTATGCCAACCGTGCAGTTAATACGCATTGATAAAATCGTCTGCATCAAGATACAGTGAATATCATCATCATTAGGTATACCTAAGGCCGTAGTCTATGTTAAACGAAAATATAATCGGTAACGCACGTTCCGAGACAGTTTAAGTACTATTCTGCCACCGTCCCTAGTGGCAGAAGATTAATGATAGCAGCAAGACGTTCGAACTAAAGTAGAGGGCCGCGATGTTCCATTTTTCACTGGAAGTACGAGATGGATGACAGGGTAACGCAGGGTATAATTTTGTGCATTCTTATTTTGATAAATACGGACTTTATATACCTAATCTCTGTGTTACCTAAGTCTTTACAAATAGCGGATAGGAACACCCAGACACAGCAACAAATTTTCATTTCGGTCTGGAATCCAATTACATGGCGCTTTGTTTATTAAAATTCACAACGAGTCAACAGAACGCGCAAGCTTGGCACAACAGTATATAGATTGAAATGCCTTCCACGATGTTTGCTGCAAGATTTAGAAGTTAAATGATGTCTTAAAAAGCCATCTTTATGATTAGAATTGTATATCTGCGCGGCAAAGTAGTGCGCTGCACAAAAATATTTCTATTACCCTCAAATACTTTTTCTGGATATGTTCTTCGTGCTTGTTGTTTTAATGTTTGTAAAATCCAAGTTTATCCTGCCTATAATCCTTTTACATTGTCTCTTTCAACGTAAAAACAATCAATTTAATACTATCCAGGTATTAAAAGTCATAACATACTAGCTTCTGATCGCTGGCATCCTATGGAAAAGGGTGTCTTACTGTCTTAAATGACTGCGAAATAATTTTTACGCATATTTGTGTGTAAATTTTTAAATCTACGCACTATTGAATAACTACTAACCTAACATCTTCACAAGTTTTCACTTTTGTAATATTAGAATATCTACTTACTGATTTTAACAAACGAATTAGCCTCATTAAAAAATGCACAGATTTGGCTACCCTAACATTTACGAATTAGAAAACAAAAACGGATACCGAACGATCATAAATTACTCTTTATCAGGTTAAAACTTTGTCCAAATTAATACGTCCCAACATCCAGATCGAGGATAGTTCTGCCAATAAATTTGCCAATTGCACAGCACTATTGGTGGGCGAAAAAGCCAATTGGTTCGTCTATGGCCGATAAATTACTACAGTGAATCGAACTCACCGACTTTGGCAATTGGAGTAAGGAGTAATGTACGTGAGAATATGCCATTACGACCAAATCTTGGCTAAGGACAGTAAACAAGGCGGTTTAATTTAGTAAATGTTGTAGGAAAACGGCAATTTCTGGATCTGTTATGTTGAACTTCTGGCTGTGTGACAATTTGTCAGTGCTTTATTCTGGTATTTGTAGCTATTGGTGGACTTGTGAATGAAAATTTGTTGAGGTTGGTGCTATTGGATTTTTACTTACTATCGTGTAGCCAATTCACATGCGTGACCAGATGACCACATTTATTTACCTGAAAAATAAAAACCAGTATAAGTAACTCTTAATGCTTTGAGTCGACTACAATTTGCGCCTCAAATACACGTGTAATAGATCAATTAAAATACTTTTTTGAAAATATACATATGTATACAATATCCACGAGGCATTTGATGACGCCTTTATTTATACCATTACAATCGCAATCAAACTACAGTGAATTTTGTAATACTGGGTTAAATTCTCGCAATGCTGTTAATGTAACCTCTTTTAGAAGATTCTTAGTAGCAGCACGGAGTATACACAGTGAAAGGCAAGGAGCTCAGCCTCTATTGGATTCATCGCTCATAGCCAGTTGCACTCACTGATCGGTAAACGATTAGCGAGGTTAAGCAATGTTGGGTGCAGTCAGTCTATAGATGGGTGACCGCTTAGTGGTATTTCATCTGAGCGTCTCCGTGCTTCGGAGGGCACGTAAAAGGTTGGTCCCGGTCGTTAAGCCATGTCAGAGGCCTACTTACGGCTTGAACAACTCTTGACAACAGGTTGGCCACTAACCACACGAAAGGAAGAAGAATTGGATCTAAAACATTGTTAGTAAAATGTGTGTAATGCGTCAGCATATTTTCCAACAGTGTTTTAGATCCTTCACTGTATCCCTACGTATTCGAAAAATTAATGTATGTAAAAATATCTTTAACTACAATACTACAGAACTAAAGTCAAAACAAACTCGATAGCTGTCTGTATTGCTATATTTGGTATACTCCGGCACTCACAATCTACGAGTTACACTAGTAGCAGTCGTCCAATCAGCCGGAACGAACAGGCGATTGCTTTGATAACATGTTATTGGTACGCGAGTACGCGAATACGCTTAGATGACAGTTCAGGCTTTTATAACGGAATATTTGAGCGGCAATGTGTATCATGGGGCCGCCATTGTTATGGCTGAGATGGCTCAATGATAATAAAGTAAATATGTATGGAGTAAACATATATTAATGTAGCGGCAGTCAAGATACAGGGGCGTACTGATGTTTAAGCAGAATTGGTAAATTTTCTTTCCTTTAAACTGGTATTGTGTCGAGGCAGTCAACGCAATGAAAACCCTAGTCATATTACAGATGTTATATATAATTTTGAGTCTTATTGCTGAGAATCTCAGTTAGTATTTGTTAATTTACAAGAGTTATATGTTAGTTATAAGATATAAATAAAACAATGCTTTTTGTTAATGTGCCTGAGTTCTGGTATTTTAATCATCATTTATTCATTAACTAAATTATAACCTGATTGAATATAAAAGTGAAACAACTGAACCATTTTAGTCAAACAACTGTCACATTGATTTTAGTTATGCTATTCTTTATACAATTAAACATTTTTGATCTGATTCTTTTTTTTTACTGTGTACTGTACGTCAATGAAATGTGCACTTTTAGTACAAATGTCTAACAGTAGAGAAGAGCGATTGTAATCAATGCAGACTATGCGGAGCCAACTACAACAGTACAATTTATGGTTCAAATATTCTCTGGAATTGTGCCTGAATATAGCGATAGAGCTAGTTCTGCATTGTATATATATATATGTATGTACATATGCATGTTCGTGAGTCTGCGGTTATCAAAACATCGGTTTGCCGTTAGACAAAGACATGGCCATTACAAAAATTGCTCTTCGAAAATTAAATTAGTTTCTGACACAACGGTCTCAGGTAAAAAAAGAAATCTTTTTGAACATTTAAAATTCGAGTTCCTTTTTCGTATTAAGTAGGTACTAAATGTTTGGGTGTAGTTTGGTCGAAGCGAAACGTTGCTTAGCATCGTTAGTTCCTGCAGACGTAGTTAACTTTTATGGCTGTACACCTGTACTCCTCAGACGGTGCCGTGGTGCATACAAATCGATGGGAGGCACTTACATACATATGGAAGGTTAGGTACATTTGCGTCGTCTGGGCGAATCTTATTTCGTTCCCTGCTTAACAATTTCATGCCACCCCTTTCTGAAGCTTTTCTGGAGTTGAAACTAAATGTGGCTACATTGCTAGTACTGATGGTTATGCTGAGTTAGATGTCTGATGCAAGGAGCTGATATTGTATTTATAAATCTTTATACCTACAAATTTTGCTTGCGTATGTTGATGACGAATTTAGAATAGTTGTAAATTAACTGACGTGAATTCCTATATAAGAGGGTTATTTATATACTTTTTATTTTAAAGTTCCGACAGTAACACAAAATTTCAAATATCAGGCTGAGTCACATCGGAGTTAGGCCGAGTTTGGTTAGCCTACTATCGCGGGACGACCTCCAGCCACCCTGAGGTTTGACCTGGGGGTGGCGGGCTTTGTGGGCCTGCCCGCCATCCGTTCAGCACCAGGTCCGAGAGGCGGCGTGCGTGTTCCCACGCGCGCCTCTGTTGTTTCGAGTCCGTCTCCCCTCTAGGGGAGACAGTAGGGATATTATTGTGAGAAGTGCCTTTGGGTAGGTCTTTTGCGTAGTGGCCTGCCGTTTCATACGGCGGGCCGTAACCTCGGCGGGGTCGCGACCGCATGCGAAAGTGATTCGCGCGGCCCCGTCGATAGTGGTTTTGTTGAGGAACACCGTGGTAGGTTTAGTCGGTATTCCGGGAGGTACTTTAACATCTTTACCATCTTTCTTTTACCCCGGCGAGTCCAACATAACCCCTCCGCCCGCCCCCGCGGAGGGGTATGCGTCATGCATTCCCCCAAGTAAAAAAAAAAAAAAAAAGCCTACTATAAAGAATTAAAATAACCGGTCTTTAATGGGGCACGTTTAAAAATGTGATAGTATAATTTTATAACTTAATAAAATATGTAGGTACGAATAAGCTTTTATCCGCGTCTTTGCTCATTAGAGAAAATACTTTTCATCTTTTCATCCCTATGTTATTTTCTGTATTCCTGACAACGAGTATGCAAAATGTCATGATGACCGGTCGAGTAGTTTAGACGCGAAAGCCTAACAAACAAACAACTCACATTCGCATTTATAATATTAGTAAGGAATAGAAATTTTGATTGCAAATATAATTAAAGTGTAAACCAACACGGATTTGAAAAGTCTAAATTCTACAGAATGATTTAAAAATTTTATTTGCTGATTTTTATTCATTTTCATATAACTAGTTTCCATAAATGTATAAAGCAAAAAGAAAGGAGGAAATAAAATAAAGAAAACTGCATGAATTTCCAGAAGAATTTTTGATGCAATATTAGGTAAATTAAATCTTGATTTATGAGCGAAATTGCATTACATTTTCATAGCAAGGCATTGTCTGAGACAAATAAATCACTGGTTATGATTGTTAGAATTTAAAATTGCTTGGAGCTATACCTTGTTGTTTAGTTTAGATGTTTGTATGTAAGTTTTCTTAAAGCTGGCATATCGGGAGGCCTTCAGATAAAGATGTATTATGATTTGAATATTTAGGTATCCTAATCTTTAACACTGCAGAAAACATAGTGCGAAAATGTGCATGTCTGAGAGTTCTCCATAATGTTCTTAAATATATGTGAATTTTGCTATCCCGCATTGGACCAGCGTGGTGATCTATGGCCTAACCCTACTCACACTGAGAAGAGGCCCGTGCCCAGCAGTGGAATAGTTTAATACAGCGTTGATATTATTATTATTATATATATTATATAATTATATATTATTACAAAGTACTAGTGGTGTTGTTTACGCCTACAGCTAAGCCTATGCGTATATAGCTTGGCGTAAGACTTGTGTGAGTAGGTTACCGTCGGTAGTGCAATGGACCAATCCACGAAGTTCGTGAAACCACTCATATAAAAAATCCTTAAAATAAAATGTTTGGTAGGACTATATTAATTTCTCATATAATAGAAGGCTTATAGGCACTGTTTGCTTTGATGAAATAAAACTTTTTTATGACATAAATGTATGAGCAAAGGATTGTATAACTGGCTTCTCCGGTATTTTATAGTCATCGTTAACCGTCAATGGATGAAAATAGAATGATGATTAGATGTGACCCTGACTTTTATTATCTTGTAAAAAATATATCTACCTAGTCTTTTTATTGAATTTACGTTTAGAATTAATTTCGTTAGCGGATATTTAGTATATGAATCGCAGACAATTTCTATGATTATTTAAAATATTCTATAGATACAATCTCATAAGCTAAAACTAGGGAGGCAGGCAGCATTTTATAATTATGCATAACAATAGCTTCTACCATTTGCGCTCGCTGGACATGGCAGAATATCAATGACTTACAAATATTGAAACTAACTATAAGTCAAAGATTTTTTAGAATCGGTACAGTAGTTTCTAAGATTACTTCTTATATACAAACAAACAAAATTTACCTTACTTTTAAAAACATATTCCTTATTATACGAATGTTAGTTGTAATAAGCTTGCGAGCGACTACCCGTTCTTTTTAAATTACCAGTTTTGCACCGATCATTAGATCCCCTGACATGGCGAATCATAGTAAGGTGTAGCCCAAAGACAGATGGATTTGTCCTCTTGGCGTAATTAATCTATTAACCACCTCTGCCGACATTCCCGAAAGGAGATAGAATGGTTCATTTGTAGACATCATCATTATGGTCGATCCGGTTGTATAGCTTTATAAAACTGTCTCTCTCTTCAGATATAGAAAATTAAGAAAGCTCTCAACCAGAAAACTATGTTTCATAGAATACTTGCTCGTATCTCGTTTCTTCTCCCTTAGCCTTTATTATTCCCCAGTCACTTGGGATCGGCTTTATCTAGTCTAATCGGATTTGACTGGATATCAGTTTTTACACGGAGCGGCTGCCACCTGACCTCCGCAACCCGAAGGCTAACGATCCCTAAGGCTAGACCAATGTCAAGATATTATGGGTACTGACTTTCTCAATAACGACTGCCATAGATGTTCATGGCAGCCGGGACCGATGGCTTAACGTGCTCTATGAGGCACGGAACTGAGCAGGCGATAATTGTCAATGAATACGCACATAATTTCGAAAAGTCATATGACTTCCGAAAGTCAGTGGTGCGCGACGTGAGTTCAAGCCCGAGACTCTGTGCTTTGCTCGTATCTCGTTTGTTTGCTTATAATTACTGGAGGAATTTTATTACTGTTTAACCTCTCAATCAATCCAGTTATCAAAAATACGAAAATACAAATAAGCTATACAAACAAAAGAAGACTATCATAACAAAATTTACTTTTTAAATAGTCTGGTTAAGCGCGGTTAGCGGTGTCCTAGCTTTGCTTGAAATGTTAAACAGTTTGCTAGCTTCAAATCGAAAGCATATTTTATGAAATTCCTATATCAAAACTGGAGATATGAATTTGCATCTTAAGACTGCGCCGAGCGTAAGACAGATAATGACAGAGCTCGTACGGCGCATATTCAAATCGGCGCGCGGCCGCCATAGTAAAATTGTATGGAGGATTTGAAGTGCTTTTTTGATAAATATGTATATTTATTGTCAACCAATATCTTAAATATTTGGGACGGACAAATTGTAATATAACTATTTATGTTTCGTGTATGCTATACAATAGGATAGATCTCTACTGATATAATCTAAAAATCACGTAACACGAGCTTACGTTTTTGCATTTTTTGTGCAAAGTTACGTAATTTTGTAGGCAAAAATATTAATTATTTAAAATTTTTTACACGGAGTAATTGTAAACACATTCATTGTTATGGTAAATGTATATTTTATATTTGTATTAAACAAAAAGTGTTGATTTTATTCACTTAACTGTGACCGCCTGTTTTAGCACATTTCGCTCGGCGCAGTCTTAATACGAACCATATAAATATCGTCGATGGCAAACTATAAAGTTCTCCTTTACTTTAGTAATTCTTTTGTTGTGGTAATTCTTGTATGTATACATATTTCTTCTGAAGTAATGTTTTCTATATGTAGTAGGCTAAGTACCGTAGTAGCTCCACGGTGACTGTGTAGGGTACTGATTGTATCAGGCCGGCTAATAACATAAGTCAGTGCTGTCCGCGGCGCATCTAATGTTATTACTCTACCCTACTCATGGTAAGACGCTGCTGTAGAGAATTGTGTGGATACGTCTTTGAATTTGACAGCTTTTGCAAAATATTTCAAAGTTCAGGTATCTACCTGAACTAAAATAAATACCTACCTGAAATAAATCTTTATTCTATACCTTTTAGACTTATCTTTTTCTTAAAAAACATTATACATAATATATATTATTTTATTTTGTTAGTAAATTCTATTTCGCTCGAAAACAGCCAGTCAGCTGTTAATTGCGAAGTATGAGGTCGATATTTACAATTTATTATGAAGCACAAAGAATTGTATAGTTATTGTTTAACTTTAAGCTACCATATTCAAATGCTCAATTGATTTGAAATTTAGGAAAATTGCGTAATAGCTGTGATAAGCCGGCATGACAAACAGACAATCAAATAAATTCGCATCGGGTTGCATTTTTTTCCATTATGGTATGGATTCCATCACATATACTACTACACTATAAAACTTATCATAATAATGCATATCACAATTAATGTATTACTAAAAATACTTCAACTATATAATAAAGGATAAATGTAAAAGAAAATATTAAAGCAAAATAAAATTATATTATTTATTGATATAGTATTTGAAAAATCGCCCGTGATGCAATTATTAGTAGTAAAATACTTGTCTTTCTAAAATAAGAATAAGCATTACATTTTAACGTGGCAATGCTGCCAGTGTTCTGGTCACACTACCAGTCGACTGTGATGCGGAGGAATTCTATGACGCCTATTAGAGGGTTTTAGTTTTAGAACTTCCCTTTTTTAATCTGCTATATAATATTTTGGGTATAAGTTAGTTCTAAAGAATTGTTCAAATTAATATCAGAATATTTATAATCTTTTTAAAGTCAAGAAATAGTTTAACTATATTTCTGAATGCGGCAAATCATGCTCTAATCTTAAAGCCGATACTATTTTCTTAAAGACTCCCTCACTAGGTATCTTCCTTCAGACTGTACAATCTGTTTCATAAGATATCAAACAAGAAACGCAAGCAAACCCACAACTTTGTAGTATATGCATCTTGCAATTCTTACCTTATGTAGAGATTCAATCTACAGCACTCCTAGGTAGGGGCTATTTAAATCTCTGCACCATCCGTTTAATATATTTTTTATGCTTTTAACATAAAATGTCCTAAATCATTATGTTCGTGTCAATTTTGTATACTATATAAGTATGTCGAGTTAATATCTAAGTTCAGTATATATTGCTTTACAAGGAAACTATGCTAAAACTATATAATTCATGTTAATTCTGAATATTAAATCACGACTTCTAATTAAATTGACATAAAACAAACTTGTTTTCTGACGCAAATTCAATGTTATATCCTTGTAAAGCTTCCGACAAGTCTAAAAAAAATTGTATTAAATTCTGCTATAACATTTTTATACATACTTCAAATAAGAACCAATCCGATTTCATATTCACGGCAATTATCGACCACAGATTCAAAATAAACGTCTCATCAAATATTTCTAACGTAACCTCTCGACTGAAGCATGTACATCCACAACCAACTTTACTAGACCTTCCAACCTTCCCTGGCGTACACCAAAACGGTGCAAACAAGAGGATGTTTTTAAAAAGTTAGGGGTCTTAAATTCTTGGACATGTGATGCAGGGTTGCACCCTATCTGTCAAACACAGAAGCTTTAAGTGACTAATATACTGAACCCTCGATTTTGTCCAGTTTTTGTCTCGAGTATTTGTGAGAGAATCGTATTGATCGGGAGGGAGCTGAAGACAGATTTGGGAGAAAATGTTCCACGACTTTAAATTAGTTTAAATGGAAGGAAAGATAGAGTAGACTAAGTATTTTATATTATATATCCAAAGTAGAACATTCCCTAGAATACTACTTTCTAACAAGAGTTTTTACAGATTAAGGATCTAGTTCTTGTATCAAATGTTTTAACATACAGACAAAGAACAATGTAGGAGTTATGTGCCTTTACTCACTACTTATGTACAGACATGGCATTATGTATATAATATCTAAAACATAATATACAAATTTTACTAGCAATTGTGTGGTTTCGATCCCTACACAGGACAAAAATTTGCCATTATCCACAAATAATTATTCCGTGTCTGGGTATTCTTAGTGTCCGTTATTTAAATGTTTTGCTAAGTCCCACGCGACACAGGGATAATTGGTAGAGCGGGAAATCTTTAAAAAAATATCCATGTCGTCATACACTACAAACAACTACATATTCACATTTATACTATTAAAATGGCTATCATTGATTTAAATCAAACTATTATCTTCAATTGACATAGTTTCATGCTAACCAAACTAAATTTTTGTTTGTAAGCCGCTAAAGAATTAGACAGCAACAAAAACCAGACTGCACGCAACCAAATATCATATTTTAATTCTAAGAAATGAACTTATTATTGAAATAATAGGCCTATAGCGCGTTCGCGTAACCGTAAACGGTTATAATATTAAATCCGGTGACTGACTTCAAAACAAATAAACCAACCGTAAGTATAGCGATTAGGCAACCGACGCAATAAAAAAATTATTAGTTTTAATTAACGGAACTCCGTTTGATATAAAGGAGTCTGCCCACAACACCGTCTCATACCATGACCGTGCTAGGAACGTATCAGACACGAAAAGCAACACGATACGCCCTGCTATAGGAACTGCTGGTCGGTAACGGAACGGTCTAGTGGGCATAGTCTTATTACATTTCCTTACAAAGAATGTTTTTTTGCCTGACACGTTCCTAGCACGGTTATGGTATGAGACGGGGTAGTGGACAGACTCCTTAAACATACATTAACTCACGAATACATATCCTATAGGTATATTATACCTATATTTTGACAGGTGTCTTTTAAGTCCCATATAACAAAGTATTTATTGTGGTTGTCGGTTCAATACACTAGAAATATACCCAGAAATATTTCTACTGTATTGCTACTAAAACTTGAAAATGTCAACAACATTTCGTTCGACTAAGGGCGCGTTCCCACTATGTCGTGACGATTAATTTATCGTTGGAAGACTGTCGTCTCTAGCTGTTCCCATTATATCGACTGTTTATCGTCACTGTATCGTCGCAATATTTTATCGTTGAATGTGTAAACGACGAGACGATATTTTTATCGTGGCTACGATGGATAGTAGCAACAACGACACACGATTTGCCGTCATGATTAGTCGTGACGTTTTTTTATCGTTTTACGACTGTCGTGCTAGCAGTTCCCATTGACTTGACAATCTGTCGTCACTGCAAAAAAAAGTCGTGGACGATAGTTAATCGTGTCGCCCTGTATGTGAACACCTCTATTTAAATACACAAGCCATGATGCTTTAAACGACACGATAATCTATCGTCACGACATAGTGGGAACGCGCCTTAAGGAATCGAATACGGAACCACAAAGTTAGCCGCCAACATACCAAGGAGGCAGTCAATTTATTATTATTAAAACATAAGGTGATACGATCGTATGCATTATTTAAAATCGCACGAAGTGTAAATTTGTTAAAATAACAATCAAATAACAGACTTAACTGACAACTATTAAAATCGCTTTTAACCTACACTCGTACACTGCCTTTCACAAATAATTATAAACATAGAACTGTAATTAATTTTTGCGCGCCAAATCCATTTAAAATACACATCATTTTAATTTCAGAAACTTAAACAGTAGTTTTAAAAGGCCTTATTTTAAAGGAATAAGGTGTCCAATTGAATTTCCAATTGTATAATGGACGGTAAAGGTAAGATTGTAAAAGTAAGTTCAGTGAAACCCGTCGGTGGCTGTCGTTTGCAGCGTGAGGCCGTGTCAAAACAAGTCAAAAGATGTCAGGAACGAATGTGGGGTTACACTTGAGGAGCGAAGTTTTCGGCTTCGGTTTAGACTGTAATTTAACATGTTGGGTTGTAGGACAGCTACTAATTATGTTTGTGTATAAACGCTATGAGTGTTTAAACTGTGTGTTGCTGAATTTAGTGCATACAGATTTTTAAAAAGTTGTTTGTTTTTATATGTTCTCTAATATATATCATTACATATTACATTTTTAGCTACAGGGGGCCCCCGGCAGCCAGTAATTTTTTTAAATGGTGTCTGATATGCCAGGCTTTAATAGATTATGTAATTTAAAAATTATCTACTTTGTCAATACCGTTGCTTGCGTTGTTAAAACGTGATAATACTTGTTAGAAGTCGTGAAATTATTTTTTACATCATGACTGTAATATATACTACATTTTACTATTATAAGCCCATCAATAATGTCTGCGAAGGCATAGGCTGCCATCAAATTTGATTAAATGCTTGAGTATGTTCAGTAATAGTTCATGGAGAAATGGTTGCAGCACCTTACAGCTCTTATGATTTGTAAACAAAAACTTGACGATTAAAAAGAGTGACCATGAGTTTCTTGCCCGTTCTTCTCATGAGCCCTACACCCTTGCTTTGCTGAACGTGGCAGTAAATGTAAAAATAGTGTAAATTTAACATTCATAAGTGTTACTTTGTAACCTAATCTGAATAAATTTATTTTGATTTGATTTTGATAGGCAGAGACATATCATACCCATGTTTAGACAGTTATGTTTTTGTCTTACGTAATAAGGACGAAACTATAGCTGTCCACTGTCCACTGTCCACTGTCCACTGTCCACTGTCCACTGTCCACTGTCCACTGTCCACTGTCCACTGTCCACTGTCCACTGTCCACTGTCCACTGTCCACTGTCCACTGTCCACTGTCCACTGTCCACTGTCCACTGTACGTTTTCCGACTTTATGCTGCTACCATGCATTCTACAAACTCATTTCTAACAGAAAGCCCCAATATCAATTCGCTCAGCCTGGTCACTGCACAGATTTATTTATTTATTTCTTGCACTATATGACCATCTATATTTTGATATACCTAAGCACAAATTTTGCTATGAAAACAATGAGATATATTTAAGTACCTAAACAAAACGAATTTATACATACTAATTAGCATTAATAAACTAAGAAATGGCAAGCAATGGCTTATAATTAAAATAATTCATTATTTTAAAACGTTTAAACAAATATGGCAGTTCATTTGTAGTTACGATAACTATACTTCCATATTTGTACTCAAGTTTATAATATATACAGTATATAACAACAATTTATAAGCTGATAATACTTTTAGATCAAATATTTATGTAAATCTGTTCATTTGAAGCTAGATAGTGTAGTCTGTGATTACCTGGTTGCCCTGTAAAGCCTACGAATGCCATGTAAGGTAGTAGGAAACGGTATATATAAATATAAACGATAATAATTCTTATCATAACAATATCAGCCTTGTTTGTTTTCTATGCCGCATCTGATCACGAGCATTTTCTCAAAAATAATAAAATAAAAAGTTAAAATCTCTCCTAGGATCCGTCAAGATTATTTATATGTCCAATGATTATCAGATCAATGTTATCTTATGTTATGTTTTTGCCCGCGGTTGTACACACGTGAACCCCATGAGAAAACATACCATAAACAAAAGTAGTTTACGTTCTTCCCCAATATACGATTTATCTCCTTGCCAAATTTTCATTAAGATCTGTCCAGGCTTTTAGTCATGAAAGAATATTACAAACCAGTTACTTTTGCATTTATAATTAGTAGTAATAAGCTACCTTTAAAAATATAGTTTTGTCTAATCTACAACTTTGAATAGTTTTAACAAAACTTTAGTAAGTCAAGGATTCCTAACTGAAAACCAGCGCTGGTGCAATCAATTTGGGTGCCGAGCTAATGCTGAGGTGGTGACCCTTTTCGGCGAGGGCATACACATTTTGATTTTAATATGTATAATTTTTATTTTTTATTTTGTTTGTTATAACTAATTGTATGTGCTCTATACGAAATAAACATGATTTCTTTCTTTCTTTCTAACCTAGTGTACTTGGCGTTTTAACGTCTTATTCAGCGGTCTGCTTCTCTGCTCTATCTGCTCTTTTTCAAACACTTTATCACGACATTAAATTCAATAAATAAAATGTCCTTATTTTGTACACTTTTATTGGCAAGTAAGTGTACAAGATTAAGTACAATGTCAGCTACTTACGGTGTAGGTTTATGCAAATGTAGCGAGTTTTACTTTCTTTGGGTAGTTAGTTATTGCAGTGTGTTGGGTGTGTTCACACCTCTGTAGTTAGTTGGCGATTAAACAAGTCCAGATAAACGGTATGATAATAAGACTGGCTCATATTTTTCTTTGTCGTGTTGTAGTCATAGATAAGACTTGGACTATTATAAATGTGATTAAAACTGAATAATAAGATGTAAGACTGGTGTACCTAGTGTTTAAAGGCAGCATAGGTACCATAGGGGGGTGGCTTTGCTAAAAGATTTTTATATTCAATTTAAGACTGGCTTGCTATGATAGAAAAATTTATTATATTCAAAGCACGATTAAAGTAACTTTGTCAGCCTGCTTTAGTAAGCTCATCCATAATATATAAGTGAAATTGAAAGAGATTAAATTTAATGTATTTTACTTTGTCGATTGTTAAAATAAAAATTTATAATAGTTTTATTTATTTCTCTATTCACAAAGGTTCAACAATATACATAAAACACAGTTGACACAATACAAATATTTATAGAATTATGAGCCTTTGTGACATATGAATATGATTGTTAAAATAAACTATATATTACGAATTTTAACGCAGTTTATTTAACCTATTATAAGCTTTGTTCTATTTATATTTACTCTTAATCTGACGTGTCGAACGCTTTTCAGCAGCCATGATCACGAGGATATTCTATCCGCATGTATTTAATACTATGTAATTAGTTTAAAATGTATAATAATTTGAATAGTTTTAATTCCTATTTGTAACATTTGCGTAGACGAAATTCGTTATTATGTTCTATTATAAAATTTGCATTTATAGCGTAGCATATAATTATTCTGTTACCTTAGGCTCGCCACCATTATAATACCTGGTCTAAATACCAAAGGTTAAGTACAGTGCCGTCCAAGGCTGGAACAGTTAGCTGTTTGCAGAAGATCGCTGTGTCCTAGTTAGATGTGTTCTTCTTTGTATTCTATTTGTAAAGCTCTACTACCATAATAATCATTTCAATTTTATGTAACTATTATTTACTGTTTTACACGAGGACAAAACTAAAAACTCTTATCTTTGATTATAGATACCTATCCACTTAAATTTAGACTTTTCAAAAGCAGATATTCTGTGTCAATTTCGGATACCTATTACAGTTCAATATATTGAGCTTTATACAGGTAAGATAGCTACGTGATAGAATTTTGTTAGCATTTTTTTGGCACAGAGACCCACGTCGTAATATTTACCTTTATATAATATTCTGTCACATACACACAACACCATCTAGCCCAAAATAAGCAGAGCTTGTACTATGGGTACTAGACAATGGATAAACATACATTTATACTTTTTTTTTGTAATTACTTACATATACTACATAGAAACACCCAGACCAAGACAAACATGGTATGGCCATGTTCATGCACACAAATGTTTGACTTGTGCGGGAATCGAACCCGCGACCTTAGGCGTGGCAGTCAGTTACACTAACCACTACGCCATCGAGGCCAACTACTGATATATTTTAATGTTAGTACATAGTTTTCAACATAGCAAACTGTAATACATGGCTACATGTATCCATTTGCTGGTGGCTATGACGTACTGAGGTAAAAAGAACAAGGTCACAATACACGTTAATGTCAACGGAAAAACATTTATTTCTCTAGTTTAGATTAAAAATTAATTTAAAGCTTTTTTACGACTGCCTGTTCAAGTAGCTAAATTACAGTTATAACTTTATTATTTAACGACACAAAAGGCGAGAAATAAAAACGCAATAACACTTTGAAAATTCAAACAAACTTGCTTTATAAATGACAAGTTAAGGCTGTGGATCGGATGCAAGCGAGAGCGGGAAATACACGCCACGAGTTCTGCACGATTTGTAAAACGTCACTTACTGATGTGATAGACCTGATGCGTACCTGTTTACTACCGAAGATTAAGAGAGAAATGTAACTGATCCACATTCTTTTTTAATTCCTTTTTTCAAAGAATACTTTCTGTTTCGCGGAGTCACATATAAAATAACACATATTTTAATTTCTGGGAGCACGCAAATTTTTGTCATGTCTTTGTTTAAAATCTAGACGTAGATAACCCGTCGCAGTGGCATGGCGGAATATAAAATATTATCTTATTTTCCATCACTGTAAAATCAAGCGTGAAATATCATGCATTTAAAACTAAACCTAATTTATCCTTGCCTCTTTTAAATACATGCATGAAAATTTTGAATAAATAAAAATATCATAAAAATAATACTGTTGAACCAACAAGTGTGGTTTTTATTACGTCAGTATATCATTTTTATTTTGCATAAAACTAGCGGGTTTCATAGAGGTTTTGCCTTGCTATTGACTTTTTCTTTCCCAAAGCCGAGTTGGCAGCAGTTCAAACGCATTTTTGTGAACACAAGAGAAATGGCCATGTTTACAGCCAATGACAATGCTGGAGAAAAATAAACGTTCCTTTTTTAAATGAAAAATTATGCAGTTAACGTCTTTTTCGTTTTAAATGTATTGCATTTTTTTCTAACGATATAATATGACATAAATGTGTGTATGTTCTTGTTTATGGATTTGCTCTATGGTTTATTTTTTTAGATTAGATTTACGGTTGGTAGTGTTTACAGTTGTAGTCTAACGGTAGTGATAAACTAGCATCAAGAGATTATAGAACAAATCGTGCCTCAGAGGTTAACATAACCATTACAAATGTTTGCGAATTTTGGTCATGTAGACGTTGGTGAATGTTTTTTTTAAAACGTCTCATTTGAACCTCTTTAACTCCTTGTATAACTATTTGAATACTTCACGTTCAACATTGTCCAAGAGTAAAAGAAGATGCTATAAGTTCCAAATAGATAACTACTGTTCATAGTAGTTTGTTATTGGAAAAAAACTATTTAATTTCAATACAATATAAAAATATATGATATTAATGCCGATCTTTACTATTATAGATAGAAACCATTGAACAAATCCAACATTAAAAGCACTACATCATTCGTAACTTATTTCACAGATTCGTTTGACCCAAAACAGTTAAAAGTATTATATGCCTTTTTTACCCACAAATGGCAATAAACAGGGCTATTTTGTCGCATTTTCCAAAAGAGTGGTCCTCAATAAATCTGTCTCGACCAGCCCTTAGAGGCAGCAGCCATCCCACCGTGAGCGGTAACGACGTAGGGCATTACCCTTACAAGAGCAATTATTATAAAATTTGACAAGTCAGCCAGGCATTATGCATTTAAGGGAAAGGGTCCCCGGTTTTTATTGCGGGAAAAGTTATAAGCGTTCCTTGCTATTAGAATTAGGTAACGTTTCATGAACTATGTTTTATTGAAATTGTGAAGAAATACCAATAAAAATATACAAGCACCAACATCTATTTATTCTTTCCAAAGTTTTTAAAGACGTGACGTTGTGTTACGCGATTCACGGAATACAACACACTTCTTAAAAATACTTTTTAAAGGTATTTTCGATATTTAAATGAATCATGGAATACACTATACATTTTTAAACATCACGACACTTTTTGTGACGCACTGTACTTTTTTAATTTACCTCACCATCGCCTTCAATTCATCACTTGTACCGCACAACAAACGGGCGTTAATTTGACAGACACTTGAGTGACGTCGTTAATTACTTATCGCCGCGTGAATGTCGTACATTGTCACGACCGTTCCACTTTACATTGAGGACGAAAGATTGTTTATTCTTAATTTATTAAATGTGTCGTCTCGGATTAGCACATGCGATTTATTTTAAAAAGGGAATAACAGCTTTCCACTGCCTGTGGCGCTAGTATAATAATCAGAAAACTACAACTGAAAGTTTCCTTTTCATTGCGCCTTTTTAAACTGCCAGTAAGTACATTTCCATTATTTACTTAAAATTGTTTAAGTTTGTAAGCCTTCACCTTATTTACACTTAATGAAGTATCAATTTAAATTCCAAGCTACATCTGTGTTAAGCTTTTAATGTAAGGTTCTCTTTTAATCCTACTTGTGCATGAAATTAAACGAAAGATCATTAAGCAAAAATAAAATAATTGCAATTAGCTTAAAATTAATTAAAATTGTGTGTTACAAAGGTTTAACTAGAAGGCAGGATAATATTTAAATTATATTTGATTCTAGAAAGTTTAGTCGATATCAGAGACTACAGGCAAGTTTTTTAATTATCTTACGTATCCGCCTAAAGTTGACAGATTACTTAGAGATTTCGCCAGAATCGTTATTAATTTCAGAAAGTCGAGGCCTAATTATGACATTGTTTCTCTAACACATTTCGCCTATCTGTCAAATTGACAGATGTCATATTTGACAGATAACACTTTCAACGCTGTGGAACAATTGACCTCAACATCCGTAAACTTCCTCAGTCATCTATAACAATCCTTATGTAATTCGTATGTAGGTACATTACCGTTACTTTTTAGATAAAGTAACATCTAATTTCTTCAGATTGCGTGAGGAATATTACGTTGGCCCCGGGGCTATCAGAAAGGTTAATGATGAAAGTGGTTCCGTTGTCTCATGTGTGTTGATAATAACAGTGGAGTTTTCATGATGAATTGTACTGTTTGTTATTTAAACCATTGTTTTCTAATGAGGGCTATTAGTGAGCGTTAGATTGGCTGTGAAGATGTAAGTTATGGGCCTATTTTGAAGTGAAGTGTGGTAGAAATTCTCATGGTGTCGGTTTAGTCATTATGGTAGAGTTGCTAGTGAAACGGGTGTATAATCGCTACACGTAACACAATAAATATTTATGCTATTATAAAACTGCAGGTTTGTATTTAAAATATAAAACACTAGGTTTTGCTTATAGCTTCGCTCGCGTAAAAGAAGGTAGGTCAGGTTAGGTGTAATAGAACTATTTATTTAAAAAAAAATATAGCCCATCTTACTCTGTGATAATATAGCTTTCTAAATAATTTTTATAATCGGTTGCGTAGTTTTTGATTTAAATCATTACAAACAAACAAACAAAATACAAATCTTTCCTCTTTGCAATTTTAGTAGGTATAGATTTAACGTTTTTTAAAGTGAAGATAAAGGTAATTTTATAGGCGATTGGCTATCTATTATTGTTCGTGAACACAAGTGCTGTCTCTATTGTCTATCCAACTCTTATAATTCGATAGGATGGCATCCAACACGATCGGAGAGAGATTAGGTGCAGCGCAGGCGTTACAATAAAAAATGTTTACCGTATCTGCATTGATTTTGAATATGCGCCCGGTAGATAGTACAAATATAAAGTGAAACCTAAAATTATCTATCAAAATATAAGAGTTACGATACTCATCTGCCTCTTCAAGGATATACGTGACCTTATAAAAAATAAGTATGGGTTTTAAAACGGGTCGTTTCGCACCGCGAGTTATTCGAACCGCGGTGCGACTCGTCCAAGTACTATTTCTGAATGGGACCATTCGCACCGCAGTGGTTGGAGCAGTGCGAATGGCCCTAGGTATCTTTGGTATTGGTCGATTCGGAGCACGAAGCGAAACTACCCAATACTCATATCGTACATTCGATTTGAACTCATATTAAAAATTTTAGGATTCCAATTATATATTCGTACAGACGATAAGAAACCTTAAAATATAGCAAACATTTTTATTTTGCATGCATAGATATATATGCTATCTACCAATAAGGAGTGCCAATGTAAGCCAGATTAGGGGTTTAAAATACTCGAGAAAGTATCCAAGTAGGCTTGTGTGAGGGAAGTTCTGAAGTGGTTCTGAAGTGGTTCTGCTATCTGTCCAAAATCTTGTGAAGTACCGCATACTTGAGGGCAACCCAACCACTTTGTGACCAAATTATCCCTACATATATGAATAGAGTTGCTAGTACCTTATCAAAGCCTGCATAATGGTTGAAGTCCCTCACCATTGCTAGTGCGCCGAGGGTTGACCTGATCTCTGCACGGTACTAAAATTTGTGTAATTCACATTATTCATTATTCCGGATCCAATTGTTTTTGTGTTCGTTGTATTAATTGTGTTTGTAAAATTCTTCGCAGGGAAAGGAGTACACATAGTATGGTAATAACGAAAAAGAAATCACAGTCCACATTTAGACTTCTATATCCTGCATCCTGCATCAAGTCTGTATATTTTAAAGTGATAGGCTGAGGTGTTTTACTCTTATTTCGCCTACATGAGACATATATGGCATATTGCCAGCCACCAGGCATATTTCCTTCACAACCTGTTGCTAGCGATAATATCCTAAGAGAAAATAAATCATTTTTGCCCAGTCCGAAAATCGAATCCATAACCTAATGATCGGCTGCAAACGATTGTCACGGAACCTAGAAGGTAGTTGAATGGTGCAAAAAATAAAACCGGATGACGTAATTACCTTCAACGAATTCCCCATTTTCAGGGAAATTTCCATCATTACCATTGCAAAATAAAGCGAGTACAGTGTTTGGTGCATCGCGATTGCTGATATAAAACAGAATGGAGCCATCAGACTACTTTATGGTCGCAATACATTGTAATGTCCCGCCCACCGCGTTCGCGTTCATAAACATTAAGTTTAAACTACGGCAGGACTTCTTATTATGGGTATATTACGGAAGGAACTAAGTCTGTTGTCAAGTAGACAACGTCGGGTAACTAACGTCTACTTGCTTTATGACTAACTATACAGAATTTTGCAGAAGTGCCATGTGGCAGTTTAGAGGTAAAATCACCTTTAGGGTTAATCGAACCTCTAAATGTCTTTTTATAGTTTGCCAGTTATGAATATTTTGGGCAACATTTGGCGATTTTTAAATACAAGGAATTACTGGTTACTTGTTTACGGTAATACGAATATCTATCATAGGTCCGGATTTTCATTTGACTATATTTATTTAGGACATTCTGTCTATACATAATCTTAATCTATATAAATATTCCAGAGCCCGGCACTACGTCATTTTATCAGATCTGAGATTTTTATAATTATTATGTAATATGTAGATAAACATTGTATACATAATGCTCGTTAAAAAGTATAACTGTTTCTTTATTTTGTTTATTTATTATCTGCAATTTGGAGGATCCTTCGGACTGGTCTAGGCTCTTACATGTAAATAGTTTTTAAACTCGTACATATAACATGATTGTTGTCCCGTGTGAGGATTGAACCCACAACACCTGGCGCAGTGGTAGTAGCGAAGCGACCATTAAAATCACTACGTCACCCGTGCAATCGTTTTGTTTAGTAGAATCATAGTTATAGCATATACCTAATGTAATGTCCCCGTCAATGACATTGCAGGCCAATATAGCTGACGCGGCCGATGTCACTGGATAACCTAGTAGATAATATTATTATGCATTCTCATACTTACTTTAACATATTCTTTACCACATGTATTTACGTCTATAAACCAACTAATACTCGACTAAACCTGACGAAGCACCTCTTTAGTGATTTACTGCCTCTTAAAAGCTAAGCCCGTATTACACTAAACATCCAATCAGTAAGCAAATCAATTACGAGGCTAATAAGAGCAATAAATTTAATACTAACGTCTACAATTATTAAGTGGTGGTTAGGAAAACAGTTTTAAAGTTGTAATTTTCACGGCATGGCGACTTATAGTGGTCGTGCATCGCGTGCGACCTAGCACTCGGTCATTAAGGTCTAATTTATCAAGCATCTACCGATTAAAGCACATTTCGTGCAAATTAACAAGCGATATTTTTAAAAGGAAATTAAGAAAGTTGCTATTTATGTGTGAAGTTTTAATAAGTAGTTACGATTTAGGTTTCACGACTTGTTCGTTTATTATTTAATAGAGTAAGGGCCTGTCCCATTACCTCCAAATAGCATTTATTTATAAGATAAACGTCTCGCCATCTCTCATCTATCGTCTTCTTTTCTTAACCTAACAAAAGATAGACAGCATGCGAATAATCTTTCGAAAAAATTCAAAAGCACTTCAAATCCTCTATACAATTTTACTATGGCGGCCGCGCGCCGATTTGAATATCGAGCTCTGTCATTCAGTCCAACCGCGTCTTACGCTCGGCGCAGTCTTATGTCTGAAGTACATGTGTACTTCAGACATACAAATTTAAAAAATAGGACACAAATCTTCATCTGTGTCCTACTTTTTAAATGTATAACATTTAATCATCTTAAGATTACTCATAGCATCATCTAACATAATTCAGTATTAATCCTGCAGATAAACATGACTATGCATAAAGCTTAAGATAAAAAAGCGTTAAATGAATGCGGACACATACAAACTCTGGGTGCCGTTGACTTATTGCTTTTTACTATAAGAGATGAAATACATAACTCAACATTCACTTCAAAGACAGTCCCTTAGCAGTATGTCACCTACATTTTGACATACAAATAATTAAAACTTACGCAACAATTACATACACCCTTACATAACATAATAGCTTTATTCATTTAGCATATACTTTACGATTGCAATACATCATTTGCAACAATTCTCTTATTTGTATTAATTTAAATTATACACGTATTGTGCGGTAAAACAGAAATGGAATTAAGATGGTGGACATCACAGATGGGTAATTAATATGTGATCTTAGTTTGTCTTGTAATAGGTTACATGTATCGTCCCCGTTTCGCGAAAACATACGTCTTTGCGTACAAAGTTGTTGATGTAAATGAAGGAAATGAGACAATTGCGTAAGAAAATTAGATCTGTATAAATTAAGAGTTACGTGATTAGAAATGCTAGTTTTTTTTTGAAGAAATGTATTAGCAAGGTAAAAGAAGATCATCTGCTTAGTAGAATATTGGTTGTACGAATGGATTGTGTTGGCCAATCCCGAATGTACCAATGCACCAAGCAGTATAAGCTTAAAATATCATATTAATCCTAACTAATATTATAAATGCGAATGTGAGTTTGTTTATTTAATACGCTTTCACGCCTTAACTACACGAGCGATAACTTAACTAAGACCGATCATCATGAAATTTCACATACACGTTGTCGCGGGAACAGAAACAGGCACAGGGTAACTTTCATCCAGGAAAAAGTACTGTTACTAACCGAACATACATTTTCGCGTACAAAGTCTATAATAATAATAATAATATCAGCCCTGTATTAAACTGTCATCAGTGTGAGAAAGGTTAGGCCATAGTCCACCACGCTGGCCCAGTGCTGGCAAACTTCACATATCTTCGAGAACATCATGGATAACTCTCAGACGTGCAGGATTCCGCACGATGTTTTCCTTCACCGTTAAAGTGTGCACTAATTAACAATTTAAAATCTTGTAGCCTATATTTCGATTCTATAGTCTAATAGAGACAGATTTTTGACTTAACTACTATGGAGCTTCAGGTTATCGACTGATAGGTCATAAATTATTTACAGAATACCTGGCAAGCTTAAAAAAACATAATGGATAAAATGTTGTCGGTCTCGATGGCGTAGTGGTTACTGTAACCAACTGCCACGCCTGAGGTCGCGGGTTCGATTCCCACACAAGTCAAACATTTGTGTGCATGAACATGGATTTTTGTCTTGGTCTGGGTGTTTCTATGTATAATATGTATGTATTTACAAAAAAAAAAGTATTTATGTATGTTTATCCATTGTCTAGTACCCATAGTACAAGCTCTGCTTAGTTTGGGCTAGACGGTATTGTGTGTATGTGGTAGAATATTATTATTATTATTATTATAATGACCCTTGGAACACGATAACTTAAAATATGTTTATTAAAAAGGCTATCGGTACAACAATCTTCATGCCGAAGTGTTGTATTCATTCCATCATATCTCAGCGCTTCCCCATAGGAAGACATCAGGTAATAAATTGCGAGGTGATTGATGACATATAGATCTCAGCGAGATTACTACAATGTAACGAACACGGGCACATTTATACAATGTTCGCATACAATGTTTGTGAGCTACCCATACTTACTACTATTGATAAGTAACAATATAAATAAAAAGTAACACTGTTTCCACGACACTTTTATTTGAGCTAGATTTTCACGACTAAACTGGTCAATCGTTTTTCTTAAGTTTAGTTAAGAATTTTAACTATGGAGAAGTACCTCCTGGTGTACTTTAATTATGTAGGTACTTCAAAAAATGAGTTGTGGCACATAACTGCCCGTGAAAGACCCCGAAATCGAAATCAGGTAAAAGTAAATTTTGAGCTACACGAAGATAGATGTATTAAATAACTGATATTATTTTTAATTATTATTTTTTTTGTCTCTTGTATAATTTACTATTCTTCTATTAGAACTAGAATAAATCCAAACCAATATAATAAATGCGAATGTGAGTTTGTTTGTTTGTTACGCTTTCACACCTTAACTACTCGATCGATCATCATGAAATTTCGCATACACGTTGTTTAGCGTATAGAAAAGGATACAGGGTACCTTTCATCCAAAAAAATACTGTTCCTTAGGGACAGAAAATTGAGATAACCTACATTTACGCGAGCGGAGCCGCGGGCAAAGTCTAGTTTTACATAAATATGGCAGTAGATGGGTCTTAAACTCACAAGCTTCACAATAAAAGTCCTGCCACATAATCGTATCAACGTTATTCCTCACAAAACAAAACTCAAATACCGAACAATAGTATTCTAATGACGTGTCGGCACCTGCCTCGTGTATTTTATTTACAAGTTGGACATCAAACGTAAATAGGTCGTTATATCCCCCGGCGACCTCATAACCCAGAACTGGACTAGGTTCGCTATTGTGCGTGCCATTAGTGGTAAGTAGTAGGCTAATGATAGCTAACGGCCTTGAGAAATAACGTAATAATACTCTTTGTAAACTGTTGTTTTGAATGAATAAAGTGTCACGTACGGCGTTAAGATTTTAATATTGAAGGCAATATTTTAATCTGAAAGGCCTTCTTCACCTTATACTTTGTTACCACCTTATACTTTGTTATAAGCCTTGTTAATCTACTTAATTCCGGTAGTTTATTATTTTCCTAATATTAGCAACTATGAGTTACTTATTAAGCAAGTCATTTAGAATTTAATAAACATAAACCTTACGCATAATTACGCGCCAGAGTACGCAGTTATTTAATATACCTTTTATAGTACACAGACCTACTATTTTCCAGTCATTTACCCAACTTCCTTACTAAAATAATTATCTTCCTCCATTAAGGTCGTTGCAAATGAGTTCCTTCTATATTTACAATGACAACAACTTTAATACAAGCAGCAAATAAAAAAAGTTTGGTTGTCTCTGCACGCAACCATTGATATTGATAATGATCGAAATTCAAAAATGCAACGATATGCACGTACTCCATTGAACGTTTAAATTTATGACAGTTTAAAAAAGTAGTTTCGTTAATTCGGAATTTAAAATAAAATATGAACTTTGATGTATGTATGATATTTAATGGAATACAGATGCTGTTTCTTGCATAAAAGTTATTATATTTTAACGGCAAAGATGATTATCATTTATATGCAAAAGTATTATTCACTGTACCGCGAATGATATAAATTATACCAACATAACTGTATATATAACATAAACAATTTTCGTTTTTATGTCCAAATATACAATCTGTCCCGTTTAGGTGTTCAAGGCGAAAGCCTGCAAAACGGTCATATCGGAATACCGTTACCGTTTCAAAATAAGACTGACTTTATAACTATTTATTAATAATATCTATACTAATATTATAAAGCTGAAGAGTTTGTTTGTTTGGTTGAACGCGATAACCTCAGTAACTACTAGTTCGAATTAAAAAATTATTTTAGTGTTGGATAGCCTATTTATCGAGGAAGGCATATATAACATCACGCTACGACCCATAGGGGCGGCGCAGTAACCATAAACGCGGGTGAAACCGCGGGCATAGGTAGTGAAACATAAATTTAGACAGGTGGAGATTATATAAAAGCAAAAGTAATTAACACCCACATTATGCACGAACAATTTATACTACAAAAGAAATAACGGACCTAAACGTTACAGTGCGCGTAGAAGTGGGTAGTTCACTAATACTTATGATGACCTATGATGATGTTAAGTGTAGCATGATGGGGCTCCATCACCGTATGGACAAGCAATTATTGCCAGACATTGTTCTAAGAACCCAGTTTAAATATATCATTCAATATATTATTTTAATTCTTTAACTACTTCACAGAAGGAGGCTTCTTTACTTTTCTAGCGTTAAAATTAAAACAAACCACTGCTTCGCACCCGTAAAAACCATTTCAAATTTAGAAGCCAAATTAAAACCTCCATGAATGATGTCACAGACTTCTATCAATTAATGTATTGTGTGGAATTACGCACAAATGCACAATGTGCAATTTATTTTGTGCGATTTTCCGCTCGTCGTGACTTGCCCTCAGCTTTCTATCATAGAGGTTATTATAGTTTAAACTTTAGTAAGTACATCGTGGAAGTAATTCTGTTCACAATTGTGTTACGTCAAAAATTGTGTCAGCATGTTTCACATAATACTATAGTCTTAAATTAGTTTTCTGGTTAATTGATATGGTGGGTCTTTCCTGGGAAAAGTCAGGAAAAGTTTAATTTGTAAAACGTAATTTGAGTTATTATGATAATATTGATAGTATTTAGTGTACTGACTTTAAGCTCTGTCGGTATTTAATTTGTAATCTATGTAATATGCCTTAATAGCAGGTGTACTTAATTATGATTTGAATAAGTCTTAAATATGAAACGTTATATTATTTAAAATAAAATATTCTATTGACAGGATTAAGAATTGGCCCGAATCTTCGGTATTTATGTTTTACTAGATTTTGATCTAGATTTTTCAATAAATTGCTATCTCGCTGGAACAGCACTTTTTTCTGGATGAAAGGTACTCTTTGTTCTTCCTGTTCCCCTTAGAAGGAGGTATGCGAAATTTTATGATGATCAGTTAAGTAGTTAAGGCGTAAAAGTGTAACAAATAAACAAATTCACATTAGCATTTATAATATTAGTTGGGAAGGTACCTAAGACCTACTGAGTATTTGCATGGAGCGGCAAACACATAAACTTTTAAGCCCGGGATAATACGTGGTAATACGCCGGTGACCAGTAGACAGCTAATCTGACAAACTTTTGACTGCTGTGACAGTGATTTGATAAAGCATTACTCAAATAACTTTAAACGAAGAAAAATATCCGCTGGTTCATCTACTTGATTTTTTTATTATGGAGTGCTAAGTTCTTAAAGTGGTCAATAAAATGTCCGCCTACCCGCTCATCCATTTTGGTTTGTTTTTGGTTTGACTCTAGTATAATAAATTAGGTTGAGTCTTAATGGTCAGTGATGCTTCTTTGGTCGAAATAACGGTCTCAATTAAATCAATATTCAGGCACTAGGATAGCAGTAATAGGTTATATATGGCGTTTGCGAATAGAATACTTAATATATTATGGTAATACGGTCAGTGGCATACGTAGATCGATAGGCATTTGTTACATTTTGAATCTTGAAACAAGTGAGAAACGGCAATGTATTGCCGTAAATCACAATGTTCGAAAAAATTATATTACCTAACCTTGAGATCAGAGGTCAAAGGTCATAGTCATTTCGGGGTATATCGACTATGCTGAGTCAAATGGCGTTGACTGCGAGTCTCTAGCTCTTACGGTTCTTGAGTTGAAAGTTGTATAACAGACAGACGGACGGACGGACAGACAAAGCTGTTATATAAGAGTTTTCTCGAACTCCAAAAAGTAATATTTAATCTGTCAAAATTTTCGTCAATAGGTATAGGATAATATATTAGGTATAGGATACTAGGTGGTCGCCTAGTCATTTCCACAACCACGCCAAGTGTTGTGAGCTAGATCCCCACACGTGACAAACATTTGTGTGATCCACCGACAGTTGTACTGAGTCCAGATGTCCATTGTTTTCGTTGTTTGAATGTTTGTAATGTCTACCGCAATACTGAAATTATTCCTATTCCAGAAGTTGTTTTATTTTTAAAATAAAAATGGAAAATATTACGACATATTAGAAATATTTTTTTAATTTATAAAATATTATGGGCTGCCCCGGTGGCAAGGAATAGTGTATGAGACCACTGTGTATGAGGTCTTCTGTATGATTTATAGTATAGGCAAAATATGATTGGGTTTTATATCAGAAAATTATCAGTAGAAGTCCGGAGTCTATAAATGAGTCCGGTAGACAGCAATACGCTACCCATCTTTTTCACGTAGGACCTGTTGGCAAAATTTAGGTGTTATACACAATATGTGCCTACGCTTTCGTGGATAAATACGTAAGATTATGTATGTTCGGTAAATAGTTTTAATTTAAACAAAGAAAGTATTCAAAAGTTATAGTTGGAGTAAATGACTGAATTTGAATAAGCGAAATATTTATTTGTTATGTTTCAAATCTAAATAAATGCGTGTTACAACGCTTTCATTTTAAGACAAAATAATATATAGTATATCTATAGAATAGGGATTGCACTCACAACAACTGCACTTAACCTAGAAAATCCAAGATCAAAATTTATAAAGTTCGCCATTTTGGGTCAGCACGTACGGTCGTTCACCTCGCCCGCGCACACTCAAGGACGACCGTCGATCCTGCCGTCCGATCGTTACGGTAAAGTGTACAGCCACCTTTAAACCCGTATTGCGGTATTCTCGATGCAAAATTCGCAGAAGTGCCGCGGTTAATGAATACTTGGGATATACATACATATATACAATTACAGCCGTGTATAAAACTGTCCAACTGATGGGCATAGGCCTCTACTTAGTGTGAGGGTTAGGACATAGTCTACCACGCTGGCCCATTACAGACAGTCTTCACATATCTTCGAGAATATTATGGACAACTCTCAGACATGCTGGTTTCTTCATGATGTTCTCATTTACCGTTAAAGCGAGCGATAATTTTTAAATGACCACTTGTCTCTAGGACCTATTCTGTGTCACAGGTGACTGGTGGTGTACAAACATTCAAACAACGAACGCAATTAATACTCAGACTCGGAACAACCATTTGCGGATCACTAAAATTTTTGTCGCGTGTGGGTAGTGAACCCACAACACTCGGCGTGGTGGCAGTGGCGTGCAGTTTAACCATTGAATACACACACATATATAACCATATAATACATAATGGATGTTTGTCTTAGTTTGGGTGTTTCTATGTATAATATCTATGTATGTTTATCCATTGTCTAGTACTCATAATACACGCTCTGCTTAATTTGGGCTAGATGGTGTTGTGTGTATGTAATAGAATATTATTATTATAACTTCGATAAGTCAGAGTCGGTAGTCGGTATATGTAGAATGAATTACAAGAAAGCTTAAAATAAATATGCGGCGTTCGGAATGCTGAAGCAGTTCAGGTTATACTCGCATTTTTATTCAAGTTTGTATGTATATTGTTCGAGCTTAAAGACATTAAAATATTACGTTGCCCGGTCCTCGGTGTTTTCAAAGAAGTTTTGTATATTGAGGCGACAAATACATGTCAACATATCATGATTGCGAAGTGCCTTTTAGCAGCACAATGGCTTATGTACTTGTGTTCTGTCAGTGTATTGTCTGCAGGTAGTTTGATTCCTGGATGGTGCAAAATGTAATCCAAAGAATACTGCTTCATATTAAAATATTCTTCGTAAAATATGGAATAATTTTACTTAAAAACTTAATAATATTACGTAAGTTTGTACTCCAAATAAAAAGTCAAACAATCCAAAAATGTTTATTCTCTAAATTGCTTTATTATGTTAAATTCGACGCCTTAAAAGTAAAAAATAGTAAAAAACGCCGCTAGCTACTATCTATCTACAGAGTGTGATTCCAGTTAGATACGGTATAGTCAGTCACATAAATAAGTTGAATAACATTTGCGAGATATTAAATTGTTTTTCGTAGAAATTAATTATATAATTCTCAATTTCGCACAGCAATAGTGCTTAAAACATATTTTTTAACCATCACGATGCATATCGTTTTTCTTTATTTCAAAATGCAAATTATAATAGGTATATAGTATATATACCTATACTAATATTATAAAGAGAGAAAATTTGATTTTAGTATGTTTGTTTGTAAGGGTTTAACTAAAAAACTAAATAAATGATGTCAAAAATTCAAAATCCGAGAACAGTACACATAATAATCGAAAGAACTATTATATAATCAGATCATTATTACTGTTCGTTTTTGTCCATTTGCCGAAGTATTACTAAACATTAAAACTCTTCAAATCAGTGTAATAAACTATCACTACTTACATTATATAACAAATAAGTATGCTTAATAGCTCACTCGTTTGTTTAGCAATATCACAATAACAAACAGTTTTTTGTATGTCTTAAACACTATTATATACAAACATACGTAATACACATAATTACATATAAATTGTTAATAAAATACTTAACAAATGGCAGCTTCTAATGAGTTGTAATGAGTACATTGTAGTGATGTCTAATATCTATCGACTACTACTTGGGTAACCAAATATTCGGCAGCTCCATGACTTGAATAATTTAAATATTCAATATTCTAATATATGTATGTTTATCCATTGTCTAGTATCCATATTACAAGCTCTGCTTAGTTTGGGCTAGATGGTGTTGTGTGTATGTGAAAGAATATTATTATTATTATTATTATTATTATTATTATTATGTATTGTTATCTTTTGCCATAACGCGAATATACTAAAACTAAAAGAAATTATTATATTAAAATGCGTAAATATAAGCTTAATTTCAATATTGGAGTCGGGCGCCTGGGAAAATCTATTTAGAGTCTAGCTTATCGTCAGCGAAAATATCAAAATATATCTTTCATAGCTATATTTTGATTTTGAGTAAATGATGTTTGCTAAGCAGAAACGTCTGTCAGTCAGAAGTCACAAAGTCATGGCCCCAGCTCAATTAGATCTAACAGTTATGTTTTACTCAACCAGGACGCTATACTCGTCATTTCTCATGCAATTGCGCACTGGATATGAGAATTTATTGCTTAATATTCATCAACTCGTTTCAGGTAAGTTTATTAAACAATAACAGGAAAAATATATCATTGGTGAAACAGTGCGTCATAAAATATACCAATATCGATATCATAATAGGACAGCCCTATCCGAGTGATTGACAGATGAAATGCAATTATAATCGGCTATTTTGTAAGGTGCTAGCTCATTACGTCGAATGGCTCAATTAAAGGTTCCGATTGTTTGGATAAAGGCTCTATAAATTGTTCTGTAATTGTATCTGTCAATAATTAGCATTTCCTGTGTTCGATATAACAGCGTTAAATAGTTATAAGTCTAGTGCTATAGAGTTATTAGTTCATAATAAACGTAGAAGTAATTTTTTTTGTTTGTCTGAGCGTTTGTGCACTCAAATCTCCGCAATGTCTCGTCCATTTTCATAGTATTATTTTTTGCTTTATGTTATGTGTTGTGAGCTAACTTTTAGTGTTTATTAATATTAAAAGAAAAGATAATTATGTCAACTTTAAAGAAATAGGATACATAGAATTAATGCATAATTAATGCATAATTGAGTTTATGGAAAAAGAATTGGTTTACTTAGATAGTCAGCAGATATTGAAGCAAAAATTAATTACTTTTAATAAAACAATAACACAAAAACTATATCTACTTTCTTCTGATAGTCAATTATGTAATTTCTAAACATTGATGTTATATTATGTAAAGGCACCTAAGCGAATTATTATTTAGCTTCGATCTTATGTAAGATCATACCCCATCGTTCTTTGAAACTTCTCCAGTTAGGGCCACGTTTAATTTAGTATTCTTCAATGTTATAAAATCGTTTGACGAATAAATAATCCATCATTTTCTATAACTCTTTAAAGACACGAAGGTACTATAATAAATCAAGAATCGACATGCAGAATATTGGTTTTGCAAAATGATTCGCTACAAAAACAATCACCCGTACCCGGTGTTTGATTTATCGGTGGCGTTTCCGGTCTGATATTACTTTATTGTGATACACCTTTATAGACGGCACGGAAATTACAATTTTCAAAATGTCAAAGAAATTCTAAACAGGTAAAGAACAGTGATAGTTCTGTTTAATTATGACTGTGGGAGTGATTAGGAGAAGCACGGATGGCGTTATGGTTTTAGTACGCGCTATTGCCAATACGCCAAGTGTTCAGAGATAGACAATTTTTTTCAAAAATGTTTGTGTTTCACTAATATTACAAATATGGGTGTTCTTTGCGGCCGTTGTTTGTATGTTTGTAAGGTTCACCGCGACATCGACCTAATTCGTAGTGCCTAGTTTTCTTAATACGTGAATTGAATCGAGTTAGACGTTAGTTGAAAAAAATATTTTGCAAAACCCACTCTCGGATAGCACACTCCAATTATTGCAATAGACAAAGTTTAACTAAGTATAACGGACTCCTCTGTTAGTGGACAGCAGCGTGGTGGCTACTTGCGTATTACAACTCGCAGTATTCCGCTAAAACACAAAATATACCTTGACATGTGTTTGCTTCTATGCGAGGAATCCTCACGATACCTTGGTAATAAAGACGAGTTTGGTTGTAAGCAATAGTATTGCTATGTCCTTTAGGAAACTAAGCCGCATTTTGAATTGGTGCTAGCTAAATGCAATGTGCATAATATGCGATATTACATTTTTCCTGAATGATTCATCATATTTTGGACACCGGGTTTTTTTTATTAGTCTTACAAGACAGTTGCTCTAATGAAAGTACCTCTGACTAAAAAGTTTTTACTGTTGCCCAGGGGCAGTTATGATTAAGCGTAAGAAATGTAAAACTTATAATTTATAGCGTTATGCTACGCTTAGTTATTACGCTTTATTGTTTTTAATTTTGTGGGTAGATTATTATATTTACATGTATGTACATATATACTAAGCCGTTTACACACACACATACACATATAACTTATTATACTATAGTTATATATATGTATTTATACTTAGTATATATATGAGTTGTGGGTAGCTTACTACCCACAATCGAAACTGACAACTCATAATCTGCATTCTTTAAAACTACTAAGAGTGGACTTAAATATATTTTTATTATTTAAATAAAAAAGTGAGTAACTGTTTTCTATAAATAATCATATCGGTTTAAAAGAGTGGTCTAGAGTTTCTCATAAGCTTCAACCATTTGTTTAAATCTAGAAACTAACCTGCATGTAAATTCTGTAACTTCACTAAACTACATATTTACTGAAGCGAAGAACTAAAACGATTAGGTACTACAAAAATCTAGCCTGTCCTTATATTTTAAACTTCTTATACATATGCGGATGGATGCGAATTCAGACGAACAAAGCATATACGTATACATAAAACGCTTGAATATTTAAACAGATTAACACTTCCAGTAGCTATTAAAGATGATTAAAAGGCTATGCATATCAAGTAGGCAATGGGGCTTGATTACCTAGTGACGTTATATAACGCTCGAGCCTCGGAGTCCAGTCTTAATACTGGTTTCATTGTGTCTGAATTCCGGCTGGTAAAGAATTAAAAAGCATATTAAGAATAGTTATGACATTACTTAATTATTCTTACTAGTGATCCCGGTGGACGAAATTCGCAGATGATTATATATATTTTATATAAAAAAGATTTAAATATAATAAATAGTTTTCTGCACTCCTTTGACAAATAAATTTTAACTAAGCAATATCTCACACTCGTCCATGCGCGCAATATGCTTAGCAGAGTATTCACCAAGATTTCTTTTTTACGTATTAATATATATATATAATTTTCTGGGTTTGAAAGTTTCAGAAAATGTTTCACAACAAAATTTTAAGGGGCAGCATTTTAAATTAGATTTTTTTAAATATTACCGAAATTGTATTATAATATTTCCTCTGTCATTAAAAAGTAAATAATATGTGGAACCATTAAAAAATGTGCGTGACAAATGTGCGAGCGAGAACGCTGCCTGTATAACACGTAAAACTTATGTAATACAGCTTTGTATTCGTATTAGTGATGGTTTTATTTGTACAATGTTTTAGTTTGGCTTACACTTTTGGTAGTGAATCAAATAAATTTGTAACAACACGAAGTCTGTAAATTTATTTGTCTCGGCCCGTATTATGTAGGACCAAAACATAATTATAGCTGGCGAAATGTGGGTATCGTAAACATTTGCCTTCCTATGAGGATATACTGATGTATATATAATATCAATTTAAACCTACAGAGCTACTTAATACTGACAGTTTTGTTTCCTATGCAAGGGAATCCTTAGGGTTCCATTCTTCAGAGCTGAACATATGACCTTCCACATATTAAAAGAAATCATTTGCCTAAATAGACGGTCTCTAAAATTTTCCCTTTCCTTAGTCAAATGTGATAGCAAAATATTGCCTGTTATTTCTGAATAATATACGATATAGAAATGGCGGGTTGTACTCAAATATTAATCGTCCGTACGTCACTTAGGCAGATAGAAGTAACCGTGAAATCCTAGTTGCAGATGATAAATAGCGTTTTGCGGTGAGAATACTCTTAATTAATATAACTACATTATATCAATTGGTCCAACAGGATGTAGAAAGCTGACGGGTTTGATTAATCGCAGCGCACAAATCATTACTTCTTAAGTTTTACTTCAATTAGCAAATGTGCAGAACGAAAGATTAATTAATAAATTTTGGAAATTATTTGCTTGCGTATTTAAAAAATAATTTGACTTTTTTAAATAAGATTTAGATATACATTTCTTTATTTGTTTGTTCTATCCACCTTTTACCAATACTGATATAACGAGTTTCAAAATGATTATTTTTAACGCATCAATGTTTTTGCGTTATTTGAGTATATTGTCTTGAATTCATAAATCAGTCATTGTTTTTAAGTGAAATCAGCACTATATTTGCGCAAATCGCGCCCCGACTTCGCCACAGATTAACCTCAACATATAAACAAACTGACAAAATTCGCATTATCACTTTATAATATAAAGTATGGAATTATAGACTTAGGTTTAGAACTTTTTTATTTATTTATTATGAACATTAATTTTCTATTCGAATGAAATAAATTACATACGGAATTGCTTAAATTTGTACCTTACCTCTTAGTCAAGACTAGAATTTACACAGCAATAGGCACATTAACAGAAAATACTCATTTATACATAAAAATAAATCAAAACATATATCTAATCTGGAATCTAAATCAATCAATATATCATTTAATTACTTACATACACTAATTGTTAATTTAGAAAAATTTGGCTGACGTAACAAACTAAATTGCTGTATCGAAAAAGAACAGTTGCAACAATTCGGCCACGTTTTGTAACTACTTTTAGTAGGCCTAATAGGTTAATGAGGTGGCCTGAATGCCCTATAGTTTCACTAATAGAGTAGATAATAAAGGAAATCAAAATGAACAATCAAGACACGCAATGTATTGTATAAATTTTCATAATGCGTGGAGCCTAGAGCGGATTTTCTAAATTGTCTTTTTAATAGACAATAACAAAATTGATTGCAAAAGTTGAAACAGCTATAAGGTGCCATGCGAATATGGTTTTTGTTTTTGGAGATAAAGTATATATTTAAAGTAGATTGTAGCTGCAGTGATCAACCAGTAGGGAAAAAATTGCACTTAGCAGTGGTCTCGAGTTTGATTCTTCTGCATGCATGTCTGATAATTTGACGTTATGTGTCGATTAAAGTCAGCAAAGGCAAATAATAGCGTAAGAATCTGCATGTTTAAAAGTTTCTCATAAAGTTCTCTAGGATGTGTGAAGTTGGCTAATTAGTTCAATCCGGTGGACAGTACCGACACATGTGCAGCACAGTTTAAAACATACGTATTGTTTAAAGATAGAAACTGTAATTAGATTTCTATTTTACATAATATATTTTTTATCTACTATTATGCCTTTGATTGCTACCTTGCTTCCATTTTATTAGTATGTGTTAAGAATATGGCCGAACGGCAACTTGCCTATTCAATTCTGTATCAGGCCAAACTAGGTTCGAAATGCTTAATAGTAACCTGGAGTCTTATAATATACACTCGGCGTCACAAAAATCGCACCTTTTTAAAATTCAATATTAAAGTACTTTTTCTCAAACTTTGTCAATAGTGAGAATATGATTGTAGGATATCATTGGAAAGGTTATTAAATTGCCTTTTAGAAATTATAAAGTGCGAATGGTAGTTTTTATGTTTTACTAATAAAAAAATCACAAACTTAGAAAATAATAAAATTAATAAAAAAACAAATTTAAAAAAATACAATTTCGTCCTTAAACCTAGTGTTTCCGCCCCTAGCCTTGATGACAGCTTCCATCCTATCCTTCATGGACCTCATGAGAGTTACTACTCTCTCTTGAGGTATGTTATCCCATTCTTCGATCACGGCATCCTGGAGCTCTTGGAGAGTTGTGGGAGCAGGATTTCGTGCTCGTACATGCCTCTTTACATCATCCCAGAGGTGCTCGATAGGGTTAAGGTCCGGGCTTCGTGCTGGCCACTGCATAACAGAAATCTCGACTTCTTCCAAGTAATCACGCACACTGGCCGCGGTGTGGCAACGGGCGTTATCATGCATTAGTATGAACCCATCGCCAACAAAACCAGCGTACGGGACCACATGGTCTTGCAAGATCTCCATTATGTACCGAGCAGCATTCAGCCAACCTTGCCCTCGACCACCGCCAGTCCGAGAGACGCACACAAGTTCCGTTTTCCCGTCCACGGATATCCCACCCCAGAACATACAGGAACCACCCCCGTATTCTGTTGTTTCTTCGATGCAAGCCTGAGCAAAGCGCTCTCCTTTTCTACTGTAAACTTTTCTGCGTCTGTCATTACAGAAAAGACAAACTCTTGTCTCATCGGTAAACAGAACGGCTCTCCAATGGTCAAGCGTCCAAGTGACGTGCTCCTGAGCAAATTGTAGACGGTCTCTTCTGTGCTGTGTGGTCAATTTGGGACCTTTCGCAGGTCTGTGGGCAGTGATTTTCTTTTCTTTAAGTCTTCTTCTAATCGTAGAGACACTCACAGCCGTTCTACGAGCTGATCGGAGCTGCTGTTGCACCTCAACAGCATTACTGAAGCGGTTGCGCAACGATGTGGAGACAATGAAGCGGTCGTCTCTCTCTGATGTACAGCGTTTTCTTCCTGATCCACGTCTTCGGATAAAGCCACCAGTCTCTTGGAACCGTTGATACACTCGTCGAACAGAGAAACGACTCAGATTTAATTGTCGAGCAACATCAACCTGACGTACTCCTTCTTGCAATAGTGCAATGACTTGAGCGGCTTCTTCAGAGGTGGTATCCATCTTCAGATATTTTTTTCTTGAGTATGCTGTTCCGATGTGTACACTTTAAAGTCTGAGCAATGATTGACCCATTTTTTACCCGGACATGACCTTTTATACCCTATTCAGGTAGCTCAACTAGCGCTCTAACGGATGAGCATTTTTTCACCATTATGTTAAATGTTCCCTAATAATAAATTTTATTTTGGTTTTAAATTCTACCGACTAATAATATAAAGGTATTGAAATGCTCTTAAAAATGATATATTTTTTTATCCAGTAGAATCAATGCGCTAAATTTTGGGAAGTGTTTATTGAAAAAAACAAAAAGGTGCGATTTTTGTGACGCCGAGTGTAGTTGGAAGATGTCAAAACAATAGTAAGCTAAAAAAAATATTTGAAATATACTTAACAAAATCCAGAGAGAAGATCCCTAATTCTATAACCTATTTGATCGTAGCTTGTAATCGTCACCTTTGTCTCATAAAACCAGAAATTAACAAATAAATTAACAAGAATACGGAAACTACACACCGATAAGGATCTCCGCAGACTTGCAAAAAACAATTTCATTGTTCGCTGCGAACTTACGATGGGAATATTGTCTTATTATTCGTATGCAGTCGGCCTAACCTCGTGGGAACCATTGTGTGTCTAACAGGACTTCGGTGCAGTTCCGATTGCGTCATACTTATATGGTGGAGCTTTGTAATCTAATGTGGTTAACGGTTCACCATTGAGTACCTGAGAATTTGGTGCCTTTGGTTGCTAGCGAATACGTTTTGTACCTACATATATAGTATCAGGTTTATATCCCCAAAGGTAAGCAAAGAGTATTACAACTAGTAACCAACCCTGCTTGTTACGCATTTTATAGGTTTGGTTTAGGTTGCACGTAATACACGGTGAGCCTATTGCCCTTCCCTGTGCCCATAGCCGGACTCCGTGCTGCTCCTAAGAATTTCTTGACTGACAAACAGAATAATATTCCTTAACAGGGGAATCGGGACCTCATGCACAGCGCCATGCGCCGTCAAGGCAGCCATATAATAATATAACGTAATGTCTAGATAAAAAAATGTCACTTAGTAGTATCTTATTCTTAGTTATAAAATAAGACTGTTGGACAATCTCGTTGGTCAGCTGGTATAAGATTATTGTCAATTATTGAACTGCGTCCGTGGCGCAGCGGTAGTGAATGCGACTGCTGTGCATGAGGTCTCGGGTTCAAATCCCGGGTCGGGCCGACAAAAAGTTATTGGGTTTTTTTGTAAAGAAATCTCAGTAGCAGCCCGGAGTTAGGAAATTGGCGGTGTTAGACACCCCCGTGCCTCGGAAAGCACGTAAAGCCGTTGGTCCTGCGCCTGATCTCTCTCCGGTCGTGTCGGATCGCCGTCCTATCGGATAATCAGAGTTAGGGAACAGAGAGTGCACTTGTGTTAGTGCACACTTGTGCACTATAATATCTCCTGCACAGATGGCCCGTATCTGTTAAGACTGGCCGCTGTGGCCGAAATTCGGTCTAGAGGACATTATTATTATTATTATTGTCAATCATGAAGCCACAGGTTTTATTATGTCTGGAAATTATCAGTAACAGTTATTGATCCCAGCTGACTGAGTCAGCAATCAATAGCTGATGATAAATAAGATGGAACAATACCAGAGCGACCAAATAAATGAGACTGACCAATACCAAAGTACGTGCTTTTTAAGGCAAGGCGAATATGATAGAAAAGTAACTCTAAAGTGACAAGAAGTACTTTTGAACTATGATCTTACTAGATTATGCCCGCGGGGTACATGTAGGCTATGTAAATTTTTCTATCAAACGGGAGCAATATTTTTCTGGATGAACCCTGACAACGTGTATGTAAAAAACATGATGACCGGTTGAGTAGTTAAGGCGTCAAAGCATAACAAACAAGAATACTCACATACGCATTTATAATATTAGTTAGGATGATGTGTTGTATACGTAAATGATTTATAATTCACTTAGAGTAAACCTGCCCTATCTATTAAGCTTAATGTTGCAAAGAAGAAAGTTTCACACCAGTAAAATCGTGACGCAAATCATACTTTTAATTTCACTAGCTGATGTTCCATAGATCCGGCAATCCTGAAATGGAGACAAAGCTCTCTCGAATCTATCAAAGTTTTTACTTCAAAGTAAAAGTTTAATCGTTGTTTTAAAAAAGACCATACCCGCCCACATGGCTATTTACTTCACGTAATATAGCAATCTACCACCAGTACCGAGTATCATCAATCAGACTTTCTGAATTTGCGTGCAAACACTACTCGCTACAATCGGGTCGGTAAAGCGTTTAAACTCTAAGACATCCTATAATTCACCTCAATGCAAGCTATTTTGAACTCAATGCGGATAACAATAAAGTTTGCAGTTTTGAAAAGTTGAGACGACATTGTGCTTTCTAGCCGAAAACTGTCGCTAAAGGCTTTTGAGTTATGAAAAGCCGCAAGCTTATGCACATGATAAAATATTTTGAGCCTAATCTTGATGTAGTTAAGGTTTTTTATGCGTTAATAGTATGATAGACACGTGACTTACTGTTGTTTTGGTAAATATGTGAAATAACAGTCGTACGTCGTTTAGGTTTTGTGAAAATATTTTCCATTTTATTTTCAAGGGATTGCAGATGAGTTATTCATGTTTCTTTGTAAGTTGTCATAACAGAACTAATATGTTATACTTACAAGTTACTTTAATGGCTCTTGTATACCATGCGGCGCGAGAAATTAGAGCTAGGTGAGCTACTTGCGCGGATTGTAGGCATCTTGCAAACGACCGACGCGAGCTAACCGCGCATGTACTTAACTTGTATTACATATTAACTTGCGCATGTAGTCCGCGCGAGTAGCATATAACACAAACTTCTTGCGTCGTAAACAAGTACCATGAGTTTGGAGTTTTAGTACTGAGATGAATGGAGTATTTACCTGTAACAAAATAAATAAATTTAAATATAACATACATACAATTTTTATCATATTTTCTCTAATTAAAAATGGCTACTGCCACACTTGAAATAATTCCTGCATAGCAGTAACTTTAACTACGGACTCTAAGGTCAATCTATCTCCAAACAACTATTTGTAGATCACACAAATGTATATCATGTTTGGGATTCACACTCACAACACTCGGTGAGCTGGCTGGACTGTGACGAAGCCAAAACTAATTACTGTCCTTGAATATGATATACCCTCTACTCTTCTCCTTTTTCATATATCTTTACGACACTTCCCTTTATACACATTCAATAAATACCTACCAACACGAATACGCAATCCTGAAAGAAAACCGTTACAAATTCACATAAAAAAATCACATGCATTTACTCTCATTTATTCAATCGAACTTCGCATAGCCCACTTCCCACACAAATAACGATTTAATAATCCGAATTGCGCAACGCCCTACATTATATTATTATCGATAAAATAATATAACATCGCCATTATTTTAAACACATTTACACGAACAAATGTTCTTACAAGTAATAATACTGGATATCTGTAATCTTGTAAAATGTGTATAAAATGGTTGTTGATTGTTTCTCATGCGATGTGAGAAAAAACTACGCTTTTGTAATATTTGTAAGGAAATACTGGACATTGTTTCGTTATATAATAAAACAGGCGTTATCCGCGAGTAGTACTTCCTCTTTAAAATTTTCGATCACTTTTTGATCAATATGTATACAGATATGGCGGGTAATTTAATCCACATTACACCAATTATGTTTTATGAACTACGTCATAGAGCCATTGCCATGGATTGGACACAAATTTAGAGCTAAATATATAGAACATTCCCGCATCAGGGTTTGAGCTCCATGTCACAGGTGTCTTTATACTCTCACAAATTTCACCCCTGGTACACCCAGACACAGAACAATTATTAATTGATAAATAGAAAAATAATTGTCTCATGTAAAATTCGAACAACTTCGCTTATATTTTAGAGATACAACTCCTTGGGCTCGAATTCTAGAAGACCGAAGTCAAATACTGATAATTGACAGGTTAAACATATTTTCCCAGTTAAGTTTCCACCAAGCGGTTCATGTTTTGTCACATATCTGTTTCATGTGGTAAGTAAAGCTTCCGGATCTAATAAGGGCTCAATTATACTAGTCAAGTTTTTCAAGCAAGGATCTAACTACCTTTGTTTTACTCGGCAAAAAAGGCCATGGAGAAAGAGGATAGAATGATATTCGCTTTAACGCTTTGTAGTTGGGATTTACTACACTGTTTTGTAAATAAGGGGTAGAGTCGTTTCGTATAATTGATAGCGTCACCGGTATTACTAGTATCCATAATCCGGTAAATACTACTGATTTTTATAATATTGTCTTCTTCGAATTCTATAATCGAATGTTATTCATTGAAATTAAACTACAGTATACGGATTTTATCGCGGTGTTTATTTGACACTTTATTACTTAATTTAGAAACTGTTACACTACTACTACTATTAAACTTTACTAATTTTTAAGCTAATTCAATTGTTAAAACTATTTTTATTTAAGTTTACACTTTCCCCGACGTTTCGGTTGCTTTTCAGCAGCCATGGTCACGGGGAGACTAAGATGGTAGTTGTCTTAATGTTCCAGTGTAGTTATTTCAAAGTACCTAAACATAATTTAATCGTTGGTGTTTCTATTTATGCAGAATGAGCTCAAAGTATCATGAAGTCTAGCTGTGGTTTGCTTCTTCCTGGGTTTGACTATTTGAATTACTGAATCCCAAGCTGGTGGCACATTCCAACCATCTTCTCTATTGAAATTAGGACGTTTGTGATGAGGCCGTGATGTAAGTGGTTGCCTTGCCACGCCAAATGTTGTAGATTCAAACCCCGCACAAAATAAAAAATTATGTTGTCAACAAACAGTTGTTCCAGATAAGGTGTTCTTTGTGTCCGTTGGAGATGGACTCCACATTTTAACATTAATAAAATATCAGACTTGCTATCTTCTTAGTTACACCAAAAAACGTATAATGCTCCTTAATTATTACGCAATTAAATAAATGTAACCCAGTTTCAAAGTACTGAAGACTGAGCAAATTGCAGCCATCGTGTTAATAGTTCGATGTAGTTCAACAGGTTGTATTATATAAGAATAATAGCAGTCACACGAAAAAAAAAACCTTATTTTATCAAAATCGTTCCAGCCGTTTAGGAGGAGTTCAGTGACATATACACGTACAGTAGAATTATATATATAAAGATAATCATGTAAACCCTCGGATATAGCTTTAGAAAATTGTATAATATAGCATGTAACGCTTTTATTTTCGCTTCCTTATCTGTAATAATACGAAGAAGATTTTTTTTGTTACGTACACAATATGAAGCAACTAGAGTAACTCTGTATAAATAGATTTAATTTAAATCGTTACTCGTATGATGATATACTCTTATGGGTGGTAGCCTAGTGGAAGACGAAGTAGCAGTCCAACGCTACGCAATATGTCTCGAGTTCGATCCCAAGATGCGCATGTTTGACTTTTCGAAGTTATGTAAATAGTTAATTATCGCTTGCCTTAACAGTGAAGGAAAATATTGTGATGAAACTTGGATGTATAAAGACTTCTCTATAGTGATTTCGAAGTTATGTGAAGTCTGCTAACCCGCACTGGGCCAGCGTGGTGGACTATGGCGTAACCCTCCTCAAACTGAGAAGAGGCCTGTGCCCAGCAGTGGGACTATTTGATTATTACACTCTTATGAATCGATTTAAATAAGAAGTACAATCAGCGACATTAGTAAGCGAACATTGTTTAATGTCTGCAGTTATGAAAATGCCTTAAATAAAAAGGTCTTGTCCAATTAGTGATATACAAATGATAAATAATATTTTTTAGACGCAAGCTAGGTACACAGAAATGGTGACTTGCGTTGGTGTGGCGCGGGTATTATGTTAGCCCTTTCTTATCTATACAAATAAATAAAATTGAAGTGTCTGTTTGTAATGTCAAAATAACAGCTTTTTACGCAATGAAAGTATATAAGGAACCAACAACAAAACATCCATTTTTTAAATTTTTGTCTGTATGTCTGTATGTTTGTTTCAGCTTATCGCCGAAACGGCTAAACCGATTTTGACGGGACTTTCACTGGCAGATAGCTGATGTTATAAGGAGTAACTTAGGCTAGGCTACTTTGAATTTAGAAAAAAAATTGCATTCCGCGGAGACAAACACTTTTTAGTTAAAATCTACGCGGACAAAGTCGCGGGTAACAGCTAGTTTGTAATAAAATATTATATACGTGAACGACGTGGTTTGCGTCTTATTAAGAATCAAATCAATTCAAAATCTCGCAAATGTTTAGACACCGTTTTTTGACACAGGTTAATGGCTGTTTATAGATATAATAATGTATTTACTAATAATATAGATCTATATTCATATATGCACCGATGGCGCAGCAGAAATGAATAAGATTTCAAAGAGAAAATTACTATATTATGTGGTGATCAAACCTACAAATCTCGGCTTCAGTAAGGCTGCCATTTAAAATATTGCGCATTTCATACAGTTCAACCTTTTGCAGAGATACAGGTATTTTCTACATAAAAGCAAAACACAAACAGATTAGTCACCGAGTTCTTAGATCGAAAATAAACATGACACGTATTTTCCATCGCGAACAAACTGACAGCACAATTTAATACCAAGGCTTGCAATATCACGATAGTAACGGGATAATAAATTGTATAATATGGCAATTAGTTGAGGACCTAGAGCGTAATAATTTAGAGTAGATCTAGAGTACAGATGGCATAATATAATAAGATGCTATTAAAATATTGTGACAGTTTTCTCACAAGGAAACACTCACCGTTTCATTGTAGCAATGTGGTAAGCTATGTTGAACTAGTGAAGACAATAGTCTTCACCCAGCCTATATTATTGCACAATAGTGCAATAATATATTTTTTTAATTAACTAATTTTGCACGTATGAATATAAGTAACAGTATCTAATATTGTCTTCTATTTACGCGAATATTATTCATTGAAATTAAACTGCTATATACGGATTTTATCGCGTTGTTTATTTGACACTTTATTACAAAACTGTGAAAATTTTTACACTACTAAGTACTACTATTAAACTTTACTAATTTTTAAGCTAATTAAATTATTATTAAACTATTTAGATTTAATTTAAATAATAAATTTTTCAAGTACTGCAAGACAACAAGCTCCAACAGCCGCGCCGCTGTCACAGATCCCGAGAAAAGCCAGCCACAGTCGAGCGCCAGCCTGCTATACTGCCTTATGTAAGGGGTGTCACTGACAAGATTGGCTACATCTTGAAGCGAGCTTCAATCAACACATACTTCAAGCCGCCAACGAAGATAAGTCAATTTTTACCATCCGTCAAGTGCCAACTACCTTTACAAGATGCAGGGGTCAATAAAATAGATTGTGACTGCGAACTCTCATACATTGGTCAAACCAAGAGAAACATAGGCACCCGCATAAAAGAACACATAGCTGATGTAAAACACCGACGCTCGTTGAAGTCTGCTGTGTGTGAACATGTGCAACAGGGGACCAACCACTACCTGAGATTTGACAAACCACAGATTCTCGCTAAAGAACACCGATTCCTACCAAGGATGCTTCGCGAGGCTATTGAAATCAAAAAACATCCTAATTTAATAGAGAAGATGGTTGGAATGTACCACCAGCTTGGGATCCAGTAATAAAAATAGTCAAACCCAAGAAGAAGCAAACCACAGCTAGACTTCATGATACTTTGAGCTCATTCTGCGTAAATAGAAACACCAACGATTAAATTATGTTCGGGTACTTTGAAATAACTACACTGGAACATTGAGACAACTGCCATCTTAGTCTCCCCGTGACCATGGCTGCTGAAAAGCAACCGAAACGTCGGGGAAAGTGTAAAAATAAATTAAATCTAAATAGTTTAATAATAATTTAATTAGCTTAAAAATTAGTAAAGTCTAATAGCAGTACTTAGTAGGGTAAAAATTTTCAAAATTTTGTAATAAAGTGTCAAATAAACAACGCGATAAAATCCGTATATAGCAGTTTAATTTCAATAACAGTATCTATTTCTTGTTGAAAAGATAAAGATCAGTTTATTTGTATGAAACATAAGCACATTTACATAAAATGCATGATGTTATAGTACATTAGAGGCTCATCATGTTTTACCTTTAGGGTATACAAATATTCAAATTATGTTACTAAAAATAATTTATTGGACGCACATAAAATTTCAAAGGTGTAATTTAAAAAAAATATAACATATTTATTAATAATATTCATAATATAATCCATGCAAGTAAAATGACAAGTGTGTCAAGATCGTAGCAAATGGTAGTCTCTGCCTACCCCTCTGGGAAACAGGCGTGAATCTATGTATGTATCTATGTATGCAAGTAAAATTAAAAAATAAAGATCAGTTATTCAATAATACCATTAAAATTATAAAATATGCATTGAAATTAAACTACTATATACGGATTTTATCACGTGGTTTATTTGACACTTTATTACATAATTTTGAAAATAATTTTGCAAATAATTTTCAAAATTATGTAATAAAGTGTCAAATAAACAACGCGATAAATCCGTATATAGTTGTTTAATTTCAATTAATAATATTCGCGTAAACAGAAGACAATATTATAAAATATGCATGTCAAAAATAAAGTAAAATTTAAAAAGATAAAATGTCAGTTAATAAAAGTCAGTAGTCACATAAGAGTAAAATGAAGACGAAGTTATGATTATGATAGCATTACAATTACCTTATATCCTTTTCTGTTCCCCAGACAACGTGAATGCAAAATTTAATAATGATCGGTAGAGCAGTAAAGAAGTAGTAGGCGTATCAAACAAACTCACATTCGCAATTAAATTATTAATCAGGATTTAAGTGACGCCCTCGATTCCCGTTTCTCTGTGTATCACGGAATAAAGTTTTGAGTTTTTCTTTTTCATTTAATTTTATAGGCGGCAAACGAGCAGATGGATCGCCTGATGGTAAGCGATTACGATCGCCCATGGACACCCGCAACACCAGAGGAGTCGTAAGTGCGTTGCCAGCCTTTTAAATTACCCCCTCCTCCCCAGAGAGGGAGAGGAGTTTGGCCTCCAGTACCCTCACTCACTCGACAAAACACAACGCAAGCGCTATTTCACGCCGGTTTTCTGTGAGGGCGTGGTATCACTCCGATCGAGCCGCCCATTCGTGCCGAAGCGTGGCTCTCCCACGGATTAAACTCTGGCTAACTGTTATTTTAATTTTTCGTCAAGATCTAAGAAATTACATATAGATTATATACATGCATAGATTCACGTCTATTTCCCAGAGGTGTAGGCAGAGACTACGGATTTCCATTTGCTACGATCCTGACACACTTATCTGGCTTCATTCACTTTCATCACATTCCTCATACACGCCCGTCGGTTCAAGGTGCTCTTAACGTGGCCTTTGTCCAGAACGCCTCCGATCTGATCGAGAAACGATCGCCTAGGTCTTCCTCGTGTGACTGTTCCATTCACACTAGCCTTATAAACTTTCTTAGTTAGTCTTTCTTCGTCCATTCTTTCTTCATGCCCAAGCCAGCCAAAATTGACTGAATCGCAATTTTGTCAATGAATTGCGTGCAAAAATAATCAAAATAGTTCCAGACTTCGAGCTGCTATTAAAATTGTCCTCCCGATAACACTGCCCGAAACATGCATCGAACCCAATCATAAGCGCAAACTTATGCCACAGCACTGATGAGCAAGTCCTTGTATTTATTACCATAATATCAGCAATGATTTTAGACAGCCTCGTTGGCGCAGCGGTTAGTCTACGCGACTGCTGTGTGTGTCCCGGATTGTATTCCCGAGTCAAAAATGGTATTTGATTGTTCGTTTGAGACATTCTCAGTAGGAACACAGACTCTGGAAGTGTGTCAGTAAACGGCAAAAGACGTATCCCTATTGATTACGTTGACCTAAAACCCTAGTAAGCAAAATGAGGGAATAATCCCCCGAAAAAATCCTGGGATCGCTGTCCTTACTGACCATTGATAATAATAATACACTTTATTTCTCTTATCGCAAAGGTTCACATACATCTTACAGTAGATAATACAATAATAGTTGGTAATAAAGATCCTTTGTGAGAGACTGGAGTCTGTACTGATCACCAGGCCCCATTGGCAGAACAGAACCCGTTTCCATCCTAACCATTTTACCGCTGCGATGCTAACGTCTGTGGGTCACACGTGACATAAAAGAAGTCAGTTATCATAACGTGAATGTTACGTTACACTCGGCTTAAAATGTTACAAATATACTCATATGTGCAGTTATACAGTTTACAGCTAAATTGTATAATCACACGGCACCTTATCTCCGACGCCATCTTGGTACTAAGAATTTAGTTGCCGTTTGCAGTTCGCTCACCCGAATTATTTATACGTTTTAACCGTTAATGAAGTTTTATCTTTTAGAATAAACAATGCATTGTGACATGCACAAGTGATTTGGAAATAGCGAACTTAGAAAAATATATTTAATACTGAATTTTTTTAGATTCGCTCGCGTGAATGTACTTTTTCTCGATGATAGGTACCCCTACGGCAGAGACTGGAGAATGTAGGCCTTAGAATAAGCAGAACCAAAACGGAATACATGTTCTGTGACTTTGGCGGTCTCTCCAGTCCTATACCGGTTACACTCGGCGGTATACCTCTACCAGTATGCTCCGACTTTCGCTACCCCGGTTCACTCCTGCACGATGACGGCGAAATTGATCGGGATGTTAGGCAACGAATCAACACAGGATGGATGAAATGGCGACAGATCTCGCTGCCTAACTGCCTTTGAAATTAAAGGGTCGCATGTATAAGGTGGTTATAAGGCCTGTCGTACTGTATGGAGCTGAGTGTTGGGCTACTAAGAAGATGGATGAGAAACGATTGCATGTAGCAGAGATGAGAATATTACGATGAATGTGTGGAGTGACGAGAATGGACAGAATTAGGAATGAATACGTAAGAGGTAGTCTGAAAGTGTTGCCCATAGACGAGAAGGTGAAAGGAAATCGTTTGGCTTGGTATGAACATGTTATGCGAAGAGATAATACGTATGTAGGTAAGCAAGTGATGGATATGAGGGTAGAGAAAGGAAAGGGAGAGAAAGGCCAAGGAAAAGATGGATGGACTTTGTGAGGATGGATATGAATGGGAAAGGGGTAAATATTATGTATATATTATGGTACGTGTGTTTGTGAAATAAATGATTATTATATTATTATTAAATGATCAGAAAACGGGTGACAGAGAAGTATGGAAGCGAAGGACATACTGCGCCGACCCCAAATAAATTGGGACCAGGGCAAGAGGATGATGATGATGATAGGTACTCCATATCCTTTTTTTTAGCCCAGACAACGTACCTATATGCGAAATTTGATGATGATCGGTCGAGCAGTTAAGGCGTGAAAGCGTAAAAAAACACATTGATATTGATTAAGATACAAACTTAAGCATGTAAATGTGTTTCCGATAGAGTTGGCAAAGGTATGTTACAAAACCCATTTATTTATTTGGTGACTTATTCTTTCGACTAATTGAAATAAATATTGTCTTCCGTTTACTCGAATATTATTCATTGAAATTAAAATACTGTATACGGATTTTATCACGTTGTTTATTTGAAACTTTATTACATAATTTTGAATACTGTTAAACTACTACTACTATTATACTTTACTAATGTTTAAGCTAATTAAATTATTAAATCTATTAAAAATATTTATATTTAAGTTTACACTTTCCCCGACGTGTCGGTTGCTTTTCAGCAGCCATGGTCACGGGGAGACTAAGATGGTAGTTGTCTCAATGTTCCAGTGTAGTTATTTCAAAGTACCCGAACATAATTTAATTATTGGTGTTTCTATTTACGCAGAATGAGCTCAAAGTATCTTGAAGTCTAGCTGTGGTTTGCTTCTTCTTGGGTTTGACTATTTGAATTACTGAACCCCAAGCTGGTGGTACATTATACAAACAAACATACAAACATAAATATATATAGTTTTAACAGTGTTAATAATTTAATTAGCTTAAAAATTAGTAAAGTTTTATAGTAGTAGTACTGTAACAGTTTTCAAAATTGTGTAATAAAGTGTCAAATAAACAACGCGATAAAATCCGTATATAGTTGTTTAATTTCAATCAATTGAAATAAAATTCAAGGAAAGTGCAATATTTCGTGCACAGATTTTGTGTGACCAATTGTTATTCATATATGTAGTTACTTTAGTTCAACTCAAATAAAAACTGATTCGGATGTGAGATTGACAGTGTGGTCACCAGAATCGCATAGTTAACCAGCTAAAATAACAAAAATAGGTTATTAGTATGACACTATGGAGATTCAAGACAGCCGAGACCAACGCATTTTTACCGCCTTTCGAACAACGCCAGTCAAACTCTATCTAAGATTGAGTTCCTAATTTTGTGTTCACACAAACGCCCAACATAACAACATTATTAATACCCATTATCTATGAAATATGTAACATCATACGTAACTCGCCACTGAAGTCAATAAGGCCCATAAATTCATCTAAATGAAGTCATTAGCCTCTCTGGCCGTAATTAAGCGTTAACCTTTAGGAATAACAATGGTTGTATAGGCCATCAGTATGGAAAGGCACAATTATGTCGTAATATACACGTAACGTCGGTAACATGTGAATTATCGTAATTATCTCAAAGTCAACATGTTAAGGTGGCTTCACACGGATCTTGATGCGTACGCGCACTCGCCTGATATTCGACAAAATAGGTTAATTTTATTACTTTTATGTTATTTAAATCAAACTACATTATTATTGTATACTATTAGTATTATACCAAATACAATTATTCTTATGAAGTTTTTAATAAGTATTCTATTCTTAGTAAGTATGTATAATACATATGAACTTTAACATTCTATTATACATTGTATGCATCATCTTTTTATAAAAGGACTTTCATTTTAAAGAAAATAAATAACTTAATATTTTAAGAGACTTATTACAAATATAATATCACAAAAAGTAAATAAAGGTGCCTTCAATTATATATCACATTTCTTCATTTAACGTTACACACAGTTATTTTTACTGTAGCATAATATGTATTAAAACATGCTCAATTCCTACAACAATTGTATAAAAAAACCTTTTTTTTAAACAGCGAAGGTAGTTTCATTAATATTACATAAATTATTCTGTCTCACATCATAATCAAAATATTCTATCGCAGCCGAGAAGTTAAAATAATATCTATTTGCGATCTCACTCCGATTATTAATTTGAGTAAACGAACAGGTATAACAGTTAGCGTTGTCCAACCACCTAAATAATAATTAAACTATAATAACTGTACAAAACTTGAAGCATAATGTATAATATAGGTGCAACACGCCCACTATTGCACTCATTTGTATTCATAGACTGGCCGTAATAAAGGAGAAAACGTTTTCTTCAACTAATCAAGTATAAGACATTGCAGAATTTATTATATAAACCAGAAGGACTCTCGGTCTATTATCTTTAACTCAATCTAACTTAAACCTCATTATATATGTGAAATTAATGATCACGATCAGTTAATGATAATAATCAGTGAAAACTATTGCAGAAAGTATATTAAATTATTCATATTATAGGTAACTGTTTTAATATATAAAATTAAATAAAAACTGCGCTACGGAGCAATGACGTCACATGTTTGTAATCAATATTGATTGCAAACATGTGACGTTTAACACTCCGTTTAGTGTGATGGACAGACTCCAAAAAAGGTGAGGGTTTTAAATTAATATTATAATTATTGCTTTTATTTTAGTATATTAAAATCTTTTGCTGAATATTACTATTGATTAATCATTATTGACCTTAACTAATAGGTTAAGTATATGTACAAATAATGTAATTTTTTATTACTATTTTAATTATTTTTTATTATGCTTTTATCAGTAAAAGCTTGTAATTGACTTATTAATACTATTATTAGAATAGTGTCAATAGTTATACAAAACCTAAGTAAATAAACTTAATTATTACATATGTATAACACTTTTGTCGCTTATTTTACTATCCACAATGTTTGTCTCAAACCATATTGGACAGTACAAGACAATACTAAAGTGCTTTTCGTTATCTTGGTACGCATTCGACGTATGTACATCCACGCTCCACAAGTATGACGCACCTTTACTTAAACATACGAATTGTTGACTCAAACTTAACGGTGCCTGAACATTGAAGCCGGTTCTTGCAATTTTTTCTGCTAACTAAATTACGTGTACGCCCCGTTATTTTTACTTTTGTATATATAAACATGTATAATTGTTACAACAATTGTATAAAAACGCAATTTTATAAACAACTTTGTGTATTTCTATTATTATACTAGTTACATAAGGTTTGATAAATTATTTGTTTTACACTATCTTCAAAAGATTAAATCGCAGCTGATGACGCTTGCTGTTTCATTCCGATAAAGGTCATTTCGATATAGGATACACTTAAGTGCAAAAAGAAAAGCATTTTTATATTTGCTTCTAATAAAAAAAATTGCCTCATTGCAAGATAAGTTTCGAAATCAACAATACTTTGACATGAGCATAGTTAATTGAATAATTATTATTTTCTTGATGTTTATAACACATATGTAACAAATCTAATAAATAGTTTTACGCAACGGAACTATTATGTCATATTATATTTTAGTTATGTGATGGGTATATTGTTATAAAGCTGAGAATTACTAAACGTTGCAAAAACCAAGATAGCAGCCAAAGAAATGACTTATGACGTCACATCGGCGAAAACTGCTGGCAGACAGAGCAGTGTAGGTCAACTGTTTAAGCTACACTACTTTAGATTCCTCTGTAGTAATTACTTCAAAAAGGACCCTTAGCGCCAATAGTTACTTACAATTAAAACGTGACGTCACAATTTCGCACCGCTTCAGTAATCCAGTGTGAAGGCAACGGCCTAGATAGGTGATATTTTTCGCGATTCTTAGACTCTTACATAAGATTTGAGCTGAGATGTGAGATTCTGTTTCTTATGATATAAAGTGTATTGTCATATTCAACTGGTCCCGTCTATGTTAGACGCACCTATGTGCTAAAAGCTTAAGCTTTAGCATAGCAATTAATAATATAACGGTACCTACTTAATACTTTAAGTACATATTTACTAAGAAGTATTCGTCGAGATTTAAGTAAAGAATTACGAGCATCCTTATTTTTACATTGCATAATTATACCAAATGTTATTTTAATCATAATAGTCACCCGGAGACGTATTACCCTTTTTATGAAAGAGAGTGTTACTGTGCTACGCTCGGTAAGGAATAGGTACGGCATTTCGCATATTAATCTGCCTCATTCCTTCCCTTTCATTCCATCTATAATTCCTTTTCTTTAGGCTCGGCGAGACTGACACCTTCCGCTTACCATCAGGGGGGCTATAAACTTCTTAACGTGGGAGAGCCACGCTTTGGCACGAATGGGCCGGCTCGACCGGAGTGATACCACGGCCTCACAGAAAACCGGCGTAAAAGAGCGCTTGCGTTGTATTTCGCCGAGTGAGTGAGGGTACCGGAGGCCCAACCCTTCTCCCACCTGGGGATGGGAAGAAATTTAAAAGGCTGGCAACGCACTTGTGACTCCTCTGGTGTTGCGGGTGTCCATGGGCGGTGGTAATCGCTTACCATCAGGCGATCCGTATGCTAGTTTAATTCCTAAGCCATAAAAAAAAACTCTTGCCAACCGGACTATATAAAATACAATATGTCGAAATAATTACGTCACGATCTTTTAATATATATCTTGTTGAAATGAATACCTATTTATCTTCAATTTTATGTCAGAAGCCTTAATCATCAAGCCTTAATTACTATTTCACTATAATAATTAGAAAATAAATACAAACTAAATACCCACGAACAAAACAAACGCAGAGACGCACCAAAATGTAACAACAATAAAAAAAATTACGTCACCTCACCGTAGTTCAGTTTTCACACGATTTCATGCTTTTTACGAATATTTTTAATGCATAATATTTTTATAAACAATTTACACGTTTATTTGCACGCACATTACTCTGTATTATGACATAATACGCGTAATATTATTATAAATTCGATACCGAATTCAATTACATTATTATTGTAAAGTCGATTGTATGGTAAAATGTTTAATGTGTAACAAAGAAGATTAAAGGCAATTGTTTCCTTTATTTTGGTCTCACGGCATGAGTCAACTGAGCCGACATTCAAGAATACAAACATACAATAATATAATATCAGCCCTGTATTAAACTATCCCCTACTGGGCACGGGCCTCTTCTCAGTCTGAGAAGGGTAAGGCCATAGTCCACCACGCTGGCCCATTGCGGGTTGGCAGGCTTCACATATCTTTGAGAAAAATATTGAGAACTCTTAGACATGCACGTTTCCTCACGATGTTTTACTTCACCGTTAAAATATACAAACATACATACATAATAATATCAGCCCTGTATAAAAACTGTCGCACTGCAGGACACGAGCCTCTTCTCAGTATGAGAAGGGTTAGGCCATAGTCCACCATGAACCGGCGCTGCGGCGCGTATCTCTGATTTTTCGAAGCTATGTGCGAATTGAATAGTTAATTTTTCCTAGCTTTAAAGTTTTAAGTTGAAAGAAAACATCGTGAGGAAACCATCATGTCTCAGAGTCCTCCATGGTATTCTCTAAGATATGTAAAGTCTGCCAACTCTCACTGGGTGGACTTTTATCTAACTTTTCTCACATTGAGAAAAGTCCCGTGTTCGGCAGTACAAGCAGCGATAGTTTAATACAGAGCTGATATTATATAACAGGGAAGCCTATTGCAGAACGGGCACATTTGTAGGCTTTAGCTACAGCTAAGAATATTTTAACAGACAAACCATGATTGATCGACCACCGATTACATTTTCACAAATATTTCTTCAAAAGCACAAATGCAATCAGCCAATGTCATATCAACAGCCGTTACGGAATATGATAATATTCGAACAGATTCTTGTTTAAACACGTTATTTCTCGCAATTGACATTGGCAATTAAGATAATATCGCTAAGAAATTATTCCGTGCTAAATACCTAACTGATAAGTGCACCTAAGTCGTTACTTTGGTCGTAAATGTGAATGAAGGATGTTTTATCTGAGGATAGTAACAATTTAGGGGAAGTCACGTCTCGCATGAATTATAATATCTGTAAATGCAACTTACGATGTTTTGTATCACGTAGTATGCAAATTCACGGCTTTCGATCTTTGAGATATAGACAGCGGTGTTTTAAACCCACTTTTCACCATAAGTCTCACGTAATAAGGGCGCGCCGAGTGTTGTGGGTTCGATCCCCACACGGGACAAAAACATTGTGTGATCCACAAATAGTTGTTCCGAGTCTGGGTGTTATTTATGTCCGTTGTATGAATGATTGTAAAGTTCCCCACGGCACAGGATTTATTACTAGGACGTGAGGTTATTATTTCAGAAAAGCTCAATAACGATTTACCCGACTAGGTTTTTGAATCCAGGATCTTACGCTTTTAAACTTATTATGTAACTACACCATTTAGTTTTTTATTTACTAACTAACATCTGAAAAGCCGCTGTAATCTCTAGAACATTGAAAATAAAAACAAAATAAAATAAAACTCTTATTACATAAAGCCTTCTACTGCATAATTTATATTAGTCCAAGCTGAGCATGAATCAGCAATGATCTGACCTCAGTAGCAGACTGATTAATACTTGTGCTAATGTGCCTATTCTTCAACGACCTTCCCTGCGCCCGCGCAGCGACGCCGCACCGCCTCGCCGCCATTTTGAAGGAGAGCGGAAGGAACTGGCAGCCATTGTTATATCGATCTCGCTGTTATATCATAATTGAAGTAACTGATTACATATGTATGTGTGTATGATAGGTTCATTTTGAATTGATTGTCTAGTATGCTCTAATGTGAGTAATAAAGTTATTATGATTTCTTGCTTATAATATCTTCATCCAAAAGTTGCTTGGTAGAAATCGAATCGGCGATAATACCGCCAAACTAATTTGGTTAACAGTGTTAAACTGATGTGTAAGAAAGTAAGCTAGTACATAAGTAGTTAAAATACAATACTCTGTTCTAGCCTGAACCAATTTAGATTGCCATCCATAGTCTGAGAAGAATGGGTAAAGATGTGATATTATACCAAGAACCTGCGCTAGTGTTTTGTTTCTATAACCGCTTAATAAATATCTATATTATTTTATTATGTGAAGAAAAAGTGTTTGGTTTTCGGTAAAGCTAATAAAAAAAGTAAAAAAATTAAATTTAAAAGGATAAAGAGTGCAGAAAGTTAAAAACTATATGATAAAGATATGTGTTCCTGGTGAATTTTCACCACTAGGACTTACTATATATATTTTTATTACGTACGTATACATTGTGGAGATGGTGGGACGTCAAAACCACGTATAAAAGATTCTTAGTCTATGCACAGATACAAGATTGACGAGTTTTAAATTGATCTGCTTGTTCTGTATATCCTCTAAAGGATATTGAAGGTCAAACAGGTGTTTCGAAAGGATGGCATTAAGTATGTTAAACAAATTAAATAAAATACTGCCTTGATGGCGTAGCTGTACTAAGCTAATACGTGAAATAAAAACTTTGTGCCCCTTTTTACGAAAATTGTGCGGACGGAGGAGTATGAAATTTGGCATAGTTAAAGTTTATATGGAGAAGGAGGGGCGAATCCTAATATTTATATAAAATACGCATTAGAAATACATTATATTAATGAAAAAACAATACACGCCCACAACCATACATTTGACACACGCAGGCGAAGTTCGTAACTATGGTTACATATATCAATATATAATGACATTCATATATTAGCAATATCTTACAGACAAACTTTGGTCAAATTTCGAGCACTAGGCGACCGCTATAATAGTTACGATGATATGTTATTGGTTTTTATGATAAAACATTCTTAAAAGCAGGATGGCGACTAGAACTCTGTCGTTTAAACGCTAGGTCTATTACGTGAGACCCTAAACCATGATGAAGCAGCGATAGCCGAGTGGGAGTTCGTTGGACTGCCACGCAGTTCAATCTCTGTCTTTTCGAAGGTTTGTGCATATTAAATATGTTAATGATTTCTCATTTTAACGGTGAAGGAAAATGTCGTGAGATATCTGCATATCTGAGAGTTCTCGAATACTTGTGAAGTCTACCAATCTGCACGGAGCCAGAGTAGTGGACTATGGCCTAAACCTACAGACACTGAGAATAGGCCCGTGCTGAAAAGTAAGACCGCTTATATACAGGGCTGATATTATTATAAGGCTAGTCTGAATGGACCAATCGCAAGGAGAAGACCGAGGTGAACGTTTCTCGATCACATCGGAGACGTTCTGGACAAAGGCCAGGCTAAGAGCAGCTTAAACCGGCGAGCGTATATGAGGAATGTGAATAAAGCCAGAGAAGTGTGTCAGGATCGCAGCAAATGGAAATCCGTAATCTCTGCCTACCCTTCTGGGAAACAGGGCGTGAATCTATGTATTTATGAAGGTGGCAAAATGTACACGTCTTTGGGTATATAGATATGTAAATTAAATAAACTGCAAGGATACTTGGCACTATATTAGCTACATTCTTTAGAGGTCAGGTAATGCCAAAGTCCGGCGCCGAGTAACGGGTCGGGGACTTGCATTTTAATCTGATGAGTCACAACTGACCGTATTGAGATGAAGGTTGTTGCTACACGCATATAGTACCCATATATCTAGTGCTCATATATCTGGTGCTCATATATCCCCAAAGACGTCAGTAGTGGAGTATTACAGCCATCCATATCGCCAGGTATGATTTTGTAAATGGGGCGAGTGTGTTATAATAATCTAATTCTGGAGTAGCGGCCACGCACCGGAAGACGCAGTAAGGGTAGGCCCCACAAAGAGTACCGTCGACCTGGTAAGAGTCGCGAGAAGCGGATGGATGCGGGTGGCCCAAGACCGGTCTGTGTGGAAAACCTTGAGGGAGGCCTATGTCCAGCAGTGGACGTCTTTCGGCTGAGCTGATGAGTATAATAATTCATCGGACATACTCTAGGCTCTGTGCTGTTGCTGAGATTTTCCCAACAGAAAAACGCAGTAATGATTTTGTCTATCTAGGAATCGAATCCGGTACATCAAGGTGCAGCATATCATACATACGAAATCTCATGCCTTGGTCCCCGAACGTGTGGACGAAAATTATTAGATTCATATCTCGCTAGTATGATTTAAGGATTCCAATAATAGGAACTGAGCCTATTAACCTCTACCGGGTACAATTCCAGATTTATTTCCTGATAATTTAATTACAGAAAAGCCCTCTAACAGTTTGCCTGATCCGAGAATCGAACTCTTATGAGTTCGATTGCTTATGCACAGCAGTCATATTTATTACCGCTTCGCCACCAGAGCAGCAGTATTTCGCTTATATATAATTATATAGATATATAGGTATTTAATCTTGGTGTATTAATTCGTATTTGAGAATTAGGATACAAGCAAAAATGCCTGATCATATCAGTGCTTGGCAGAATATAGATGCATTTTAAAACCTTCTAAAAGATAGTGTATGGCATAAAGTCGTATTCGAGCCCTCTGCGTGGCAGTCCATCAGTCTCCCCTATGGCCTATCGGTACTACTTCCGGCAGTAATTATGACGGAAATAATTTTTATTTTTTAATCTTACATAATCTGCGTGTGAAACTTTGTAATTGGGTCACGGGGTGGGTTAGTTAGGGGTTGTGGGCTGCGATATAAATCTATTTTAATATGTTTACTTAATTCATGTATTTTATACGTAATGTGTAGCGGAGGGCACGTAAAGGAGAATTTATAAAATCTTTGTTGGAGCACAACTTATTTATAAACTCTAATATTTAAGAGGTAGCTAATTACTAACCAGCGACTAATCAGATAAAGTCTCCTATGAACATAACTCAAAGTTGAATGTTAGTTGAATGATATTTAAGTAGCAGTGGTGGGGTGTTGATCAAAGGTTAATAATTGATCAAAGAGTTCAGAGCTATTAAGTTGAGCAGTAGCTTAGTATTAGTGGCGATATTTTGAAAGTAAGGCTGCTTATAGTGTTCAGTGATCTTATGTTGAGGACTGCCTCGTTTGTCAACTGATTAAGGTTTACTTAGTGTCATTAAACTAGTTTTGCGTAACGTTGGGGTAAACAGACATAATATGGAAACACACAATGATGTCATTGTGATTCATTCAATAATGTGATTGGGGGTAAAATCTACCATATATAATAATAAGGTAAATTTCTATAAAATCTGCATTTGCCTAGTGCAGCATCGTTACAGTTTTATAAAATCAATGGTCGCCCAGTCATCAAAATTCGAACTATGCAAATAAAAATATTATATATATTAATTAGCTGACAAATTTCACCTCTTAAAGTTCAGGATCGTAGCAAATGGAAATCCGTAGTCTCTGCCTACCTCTCTGGGAAACAGGCGTGAATCTATGTATGTATGTATGTATCTAAAGTTCATGGGGAGAAGTAGCGCCCTTCTCCATATAAACTTTAACTAGACAAAATACCACACTCCTCGATGAGCGCAATATGCTTGAAAATGGGTTTTCGCGTATTACTGTTTTATAACAATTAAGATACATACATAAATAGGTTGGTTATTATTTGAAAACTTCTTAAATATCAACCTAAGACTAAAGGTCAGCAGAATTACAATTAGATTCCACAAAACACTTGCGTAAACAACTGCGTCCAAAACTAACGCAGACTATCCCGAGACTATCGCCCAGGGACAAACTTAGATTACTAGTTGCAGGCCGAAACTTAACCTCACTGCATCCAAGTTTACTTCCGAGGGCACAATATCCAATTTCAAAGTTAAGGAAACTTTCTTGGCTATACAGTAATCAGTGGGTAACTAGTGGAAACGGAAGATGATTTAGAGATTACGGCGATGTAAAAATAGTATTTAAGTGTTTTCAAACTGACGTTTATATTCGAAGATTTAGCAAGGGTGTATTTGATTGATAGATTACACTTATATTTTGTCTTATATGAGCGAAAGTAATAGCGTCTACAGAGATATAACCAAATTTAATGCTATTAACAATATTCGAACTTGTCGATCCAGGAATCAAATTCCCGGGAATCCTCCCAATCCTATCAAAAGAACCACCGAATATTTTATTATTGCTCACAAAAAGATTTCTGGTCTGCACTACTGGATAATTCATAGTTCTTCAACCAAAGGTTTTAAAAATATTCAGTTGTCAAGAAACATAAATACATTGATTTATCCATCAATACATCATCTTAAGAAAATATCAGCAATCACCAAAATTTTGACAAAAAAAAACAGATTCTGTTATTAAATTCATCCGTCAAATATAATCACATAATATTTTGATTACCTACATAGCCAAATATATCATCACCTATACAAACATTTAAAGTATTACGAAATCTACTTTCATATCCTTAGAATTGAAGAAGTCTCTTTCGCCCCTAGGCTAGGATGTATTGTGTATAATATAATAGAAAAATCTAACTTTCCCTTTCACACACAAGATGGCAGTTATCAATGGAATGTCATTCACTTTACGTGAGAAATAAATTTGAGCTTCAAGCTATCCGTAATTGAAATTATTTTGTAATTAACAAAAAAAAGGTGAATCTTCTGATTAATATTTCGAATAATTGTCATATAGAGACAATTAAAAAAAGAGATGTAATTTTTTACGTTTAATGTTACCCAAATTATCTATACTAATATTATAAAGATATAAAGTTTATTTTATTTTTTAAGTAGAGATCTCTCTTATGTAAGGAGTAAATTGATTAGAAATATTCTTACTCAAATGCTTTTTGTATAGGCCACGGATTACGTGTATGTATGTTTACGTATGTGACCCGAGCGTCCATACATCAATACAAGTAATCCGTATGATTAAAAGTAGTTTACGCATGTAGCTCACGCAAGTTACTTGCGTCGTGTATAAGCACCTTAATACAAGGATCTATTATCAATCAAAATATAAAATCCATGCAGGCACAGGCGGCAGCTAAAATAAAATTGACGTTACATTTGGATCTGGACTCAATTCCATATTTGGCTTCTCTTTTAATTTCATTTTTTAATAAAAACTGGAAGCTTTATGATTGTGTAAAGCTCTGGGCAAATGTGTGAGAGACACATGAAATTAAAAAATCAAGTCTGCCGTAAACAGACTGTAATAAACACACCCGTGTTTACCTTCGGGAATAAACCAGCGTGAGTGTATTTATGTATAATAAATCTAACTGTACATATCACTAACTAGCTACCGGCATAACGATGCTACCGCAGTGGCGTTTTGAATAATAACTATATACGCATTGCGCGACAACGCCATAATCGAAACACATGTTTAATATTGCACATCGCAGCAAACACGACAAAATGTTTATAATATCTGTTGGAACTACAGTTACTTAATAACTTTTAAACTTTCGCGTTGCATGATATATATATAATATCTAACGAGTATTAACGCGATCATGCATAATGTTTACCTTTTTTACTTACTTTTTTACTTGTGACGGTACATGGACAAACAAAAATATGCCAAAAGTGAGGGTGAATCAAGATTCTTCTGCCTCACAAACGGAGACATGACATCGCAGCACCAGTCAGCTTGTGACCACGGCCGGTGTAACCTGGTCGAAACGTCAAGCATAAAAAAGGTAAACATGCATGATCGCGTTTATACCCGTTACATATTATATATATATACAGTTACTTATTAAAAAAGTGGTATATGCCAGTAGTAGTAATAACTACAATAGTATAGCAATATTATTGTAATCTTACTATACGAGAGAATAAGATAGAGCTATTTAAATTATGTAATAGGATAGCTGCGTATGTTTCCAAGGTATTTTATACGCAACAGCTAAAGGTATTCAAAACAAAAGTTTCTGTTAAAATAGTAACAGCGGTTGCAAAATGAAGAAAATATTAATATAAAAAAGAGATGAAAAGATATACATAATTATATTATGGTATAGTTTTTGAAGTTTTATGTATTTAAAAGATCGTATTGTTTCATTGCACGGATGGCGTAGTAGTTTAAGTGGTCGCCTCGCCACCGCCATTGCGCCGAGTGTTGTGGTTCGAATCCCACACGGGACATAAAGGGACATGCCAGCATTAGGCCCAGAGGTGCACAAAAAATTGGCTATACTAAAAAAATATATTAATATGTAATGTAAACTATGTAATAGAAGTTGCAAGCAAGTACATTAACGTGAAAATGTTGCCTTTACACAAAATATGTTGACAGGTAATTAATCGAAATAGTAATTTACCATTGCTATATAATAATTATTATTTTAATCGCTACTTTAATTTTTTATACAAAGGTCATACAAAACTTATAATTATTATTATTTTTATCTTTGGAAGATTGCTTTGATTAACTTAAACTAATGTCTATTATCGAAGTATCAAAGTTTTGTGTTTATTATGGCAACACCATCTCAAAATTCTATGACGCCGGAAAACGTAAATGTCAATATCATTGCTTGTTTTGCAATTCCATTGTGACGGTTAGTGTTTCTTTATTACGGTTAATATCGACGACTTTTACCAATTAGTTATAAAACTGCAATGTATTCTGTTTTATTTCATTCCTAATTGATTGTACTTATTAATAAATTAAAATAATATATAAAATGATATAGCACATATTTAATATATGTATTTATAAATTGTATTGATGACATGTAAGAAGATTTGATAACTTTAAAATGCCAAGTTCTTGTAAATCACTTCTTATGATAATTAATTATTGACATTGCTTACTATAATTATCATGAGCCTTTATAGGTGTGCACTATGGGCCTGAATTACTATGACGTCTTGGCATGCCCCTTTGTGTGATCCACAATTGGTTGTTCCGAGCCTGGATGTTCTTTGTGTTCGTTGATTGAATGTTACAAAAAAATCCATTGTCTCCCGCGGCACAGGATTAATTCCTAGTGAGGGAGTTGTGTGAAGTCTGTGGAAAACCTTGGGGGAGGCCTATGTTTAGCAGTGGACGTCTTTCGGCTGAGATGATGATAAGGAGAGAGTTGTTTTTAAACAAAAAAGAAGACATTTTCTGGTCGCAATTGTGAAGGCCATATTTCTAATACTACTAGTAGTCAGGATTGTCTACTACAGACGTAATGTGAATCAAACCAAATCATCAATTACTTAAATTATCATCCATCTTCTCCATTCATAGGTCACCTCAACCCATTGATTGGCACGAGCGTCTGCGATAAAAGCTCTTGAGCGATTAATCATCATCATTCTGGGACCGCCATCACTTTCCTAGCGAAAGGTGTTATGCAATCATGCTGTTTGTTTGTACGTAATTATTTTTGAGTTTTTCAATTATTATGCGGTCATAGGTCAACCATTTCAATTCTTGGTTTTTTTTAGATTGGTTTGTTTAATTCTTTAAATACTTCATAGAAAAGGTTATATGTTATATGTGTTTTCTTTTTGCAGTCAAAATAAAAGACAGATATGTTCATATATAAAAATTATATGAAAATTATAAGCCAAACCAACTACAGAGATTATATCAAGGATTTATATAAAATTTGGTGTATAGGTCTATCTATCAATGGTTGATAATTGCTGCACAGTAGTCATAAAATGGTACCTAAGACTATGTGGTAACGAATTAACCAATTTAAATAACATCCAAACCCCTTTAAGTACCTTCAATAAGAAAACTGTAATCAAATTAGGCATAAGTAATTGCAATTTATCTAGTGCTCACAATTTGAAAAGCTGATCACGCAAATTTATATTGCTTGTAACATTTGGTGGCGCATATCAGATTTGAAGATGACACTTTTTTTACATAACTAAGACAACAACAAGCAAACAGCTAGCCTAAAAAAAATTACATCTCACGTTTAATCAAAACCTTAATGTTTCTATACTGTCTTAATATCTCCAAAAATTTTATTAAAAACACATTCTTATTTCAATAGATAAGATTTAAAATTGGTTGTAATTTACAACCCAACCTCAAGAAGTAAAACAACAAGACTTCATGAGACTTTAAGTTCATTGTGCGTTAATAGTAACATCAAAGGTCAAATGATGTTCGGGTACTTTGAAATAACTATACGTCGAGACAATGTGGCCACCACCATGTTAATCTGTTCATGACCATGGCTTTTGAAAAACAAGTGAATTTTCGGTCGAAGTGTACATATAATTCGATTTAACTGTCTAAAATAATGCTTCTTTATGAATAAACCGTAGTAAAATCAGTATAAAGTTGTTTACTTTAAATCTACTATACACATAAATGCAGCACCAATATTATGTATTAAGAACTCTAAAAACCGTGACCATGGCTGCTGAAAAGCAACCGAAACGTCGGGAAAAGTGTAAAATTAAATGAAATCTAAATAGTTTTAATAGTTTTAATAATAATTTAATTAGCTTAAAAATTAGTAAAGCTTAATAGTAGTAGTGTAACTGTTTTCAAAATTATTTAATAAAGTTTCAAATAAACAACGCGATAAAATCCGTATATAGTAGTTTTATTTCAAAGAAGACAATATTATCTAAAAACCGTGTTAAACATTCCTTTGCATCTCCTTTCAACATGATAACAATCCGTTGACAGCTTCTACTTTCGGTGACAAGACATAACGTTTCGCCCGAAAGCTCAAACTTCTACCTCACGTACATTACCGAATACCACGTAATTTCTTCATAAGACAATATCTTCTTACAATCTACGTATACCTACCGTATCATAATCAATGTACCTTCGTAATTGGGTAGATGACGTTTTCCAACCAATTCAAATGTCATATGTAGCCGATTCCAATTATCTGTAAGTTACATAATTCCAATGCTGGGAATCAAATTGTATACCATTGGTTACTATGACATTACTCGTGCTATCCGGTAGTGAAGGTTTTATGTGAAACGGATTAGCCGTTTCGATGTCAACGCTTGGCAAATTAGACAAATATTTTTATAATTGGATGATTTATAGATATAAAGTTTGATTGTAATAAAATAAATTTTAATACAAAAGTGTACTCTACCAGTAAAGTGGTAATAAGAGGTTATGTATGGTGCTGTGGATTAAGTGGTCACTTCGCTTTGCCAATGCACCTAATGGTATCGGTTCGATACAAGACGATGATGATGAGATGATCTATGAAAATATTATTGTTGTGCTAACTGCCTGTTGAATCTGTTCTTTGTGTACATTGTTTGCATATTTCAATAAACGGTGAGCACTAATTCATGAAACACGACATACATGCTTTTAAACTAATATGCATATTGAAGACACCAATTAGCAACTGCACTGGAAAAATCACGATGATACCTGCCATTCTAAGAGCTTCTATAATGTTCCTAAAGGAGCGTGGAGTTTGCTACTATGCATTTAGTCGGCATAATGAACAATCTGGGTCTTCCCATTCTGGATAACAGTCATGTTCCTCAATGGGACATTTTATTACGTAAAACTGATACCTACTAAAAGTCTGATTGAGCATTAATTACTATATTCATACCACAAACAAACTTATAATTTATCTTAAACAATAAAAGATAAAATCAAATAATCGTTTATACACTGGATAATCATTAAATCAGTTAATATGGCCGAGTCGTGACCATCGGGGGCTTTCTATCCAGTCCCGGTCTAATTGAACGTTTTACCATTACATATTATTAAATGTACTAGCATTACTACAGATCAGTTGTGCTTTAGTTATTCAATGTTCTTAATAGTAGCCGTAGGTAAGTGTTCGTAATTGTCTTCAAGGAGATTTCAGGGTTGCTACTGGATCGAAAAAAATGTGGTTTGTCAGTGCAACAGCTGGTTAACGTCAATCTAGAGATAACGTGGGGACTTTAGAAATATGCAAATAATAGACACAAAAAACATCCATATTCAAAACAAAGTTTTTTAATCACTCAAACGATAAAACCATCCTTGCATATCGTGACAAAATAAATTTAAACAATAATCTGAAAATAGTTTACTTAAGGATTCGGATAAGGATTTAAAAAATACTCTGCTTCACATTTAAATTACATTTAAAATAGGTAACAAATTTCACTCAGGAATGTTTCATTTATTTCAATACAATATGTTACTTTAGTATATTTTTTATTATTATGTTTCTATGCCTGCGTGCGTGATTACGTGCGTGCGAGCATGCGTGTGTATGAATAGGAAACAGAAGCAAAATATGTTTTGTAAATTGTTCATTTTATGAGAGCGCTGTACAAATTACTACGTGCTTAATAAGTACACCTCTGTTTGTTTTTTTTTCTAGCAACACTAACTATCCCATTAAAGCCAAATGACTTTTGACAGACAACCCTAATAAGTAATTAAACTTATGAATAAGCTTCCGGTTGTTAGCGCTCATTTTAATTTCACAGTACAACCCATAGATACTATCTGTTCATTTTTTAATATCATAATCGCTCATTAGTTAGTTTACCAATTGTTTTGTAATAGGTTATAATTTGTATTACAATGTTTTTTTAAATTATTACTTCCTGTCAAACTTTTACTTAGGAACGATATTTGGACCCGCCCACCATTAAGTTACGAATTTGAGAAGCTGTGGTTGAAAGAGAGAGCTTTTTTATACCATCTTGTTGGTAAACAAGCATACGGCCTGCTATGGTTAGCACTTACCGTAGCCTACTTATATCCAAATATACACATAACACTGGTAGTATTACGCGTTGGTAATTAAAATGTAAATGTAAATAAAATCAGGCATCAATGTGTTGCTAGCGTGTGCCAAAGATAACAGGACCGCATGACAGTTAAAGAGCCTGCTACCCAACGCAGAAGCATAGCATAGGTTGTTTACATGCTATTTTCTGAAGGGTACATACTTCCTTCGCTAGGCTATGCATGCGCTAGGTATGCGGGAAATCTCAGTTTCAAGTAAATATCTAGCGGTGGCTCTCCTAAAATAACAGTAGAGATATGCGTTGAGGCAAAGTTAATGGTAGCAATTAAACGTTTTATTGGTAGAACGTGAAAATAATTTCACGTGATATACATGTTCACACGACAGCGAAATGTTAATGTCAAATTGTGAACCTGCTTCACTGGATATAGTGTCAATAAGCTTCATTTCATAAACTTAAAGACAAATTTGACTCTAATACTCCTTAGTATTAGAGTCAAATTTCTGACCCTAAAACGGCGGCACAATATTCAGTGCATTTAAGATTAAATAACAAACTCGCTTAGCACATGCTTTTTCAATGAACCTCATGATTGTGATTATCGTTTAATACTTAAATGTACACGTCAATTCCAATATCCCAATTCTTTAAGTAAACACCAAATGCTTAAAGTTATTAAGCATATAATATCACAGTTAAAATAAATCATTAGCAACTAGCAGTATAATCGTTATCATTATTATAACTTCTTCTTCTCTCTTAGCCTTTATTATTCCCAAGTCACTTGGGGTCGGCTTTTCTGGTCTAACCGGATTTGACTGGATATCAGTTTTTACACGGAGCGGCTGCCACCTGACCTCCGCAACCCGAAGGCTAACGATACCCTAAGGCTAGACCAGTGTCAGGATATTAGAGGGTACTAACTTTCCCAATAACGACTGCCATAGATGTTCATGGCAGCCGGGACCGACGGCTTAACGTGCTCTCCGAGGCACGGAGCAGGCGATAATTGTCAATCAATACGCACATAATTTCGAAAAGTCATATAACTTCCGAAAGTCAGAGGTGCGCGACGTGGGTTCGAACCCGAGACCCTCTGCATTGCAGTCTGTTGGTCTTCCCACTGAGCTATCGCTGCGGTATTATTATAACTATTTGACATTATTACTTTAACAACTTGAACTAAGTTTTACTTTGCAGAAAATTTCGTGTCAGGTTATTCGCAGTTAAATGTTGTTTGTCATTAGGTATATTTAACCTAAAGTGACAATTTTAGTAACCGTATAATCTAATTATAATACTTAACACTCATAGCTACAACGCAGTGGAATTCCTAACATTGTGACCTATTAGGGCCGTTAGACTACATGTAGGCATTCTCCTAGATGCCTACATGTCGTCATGGAGGTGTACATGACTAGCACCTAGTAATAACATCATAATATGAACCGATATGTCCATACATAACTATTTATATATATATATTTATAGATTCATACCAGTGTTGCCAGATACCAACAAAGTGCTAATAAATAAAAGATACCATCGATTTTTTGCTTAATCTGTAGTGCAATTCACTTACCCACACGTTTTTCTTTCCTACTTTCTATGACAAAAACCAGTTTCGACCAATTAACAGACGAACGGGCGAGAAAAGTCGTATTTATTTTCTTTAATTTACTCGAAAAGGAAGGAAAGCAAGCGGCCAGTAGCTTCACCATTTAATTGCAACATTACATATAAAATCTACTGCAACGAAAGTCGAAAGTTGCTACAATTTTCAAATTAAGAATTAACCACCGAATTGAAAAGAACAAGTTTGTTTTCTATAGAAAGGGCTCGTTATGTAAGCGATTATTTCTATTGTACAACACACGAATTTAGTCAATGCATAATTGAGAACAAATTGATTGCGATGAGTTGTTTTGGCGGTTTTTTGTCAGCATATTCAATATAAACTAACGTCGTTCTTATTACAATAACATAAGATCTAATTTTGAACGTATTTGTACACAGTCAAAGAAAGTTTGTATACCGGCGAAATTCGCCTCAAGACGAGAGTAAGTAATAAAATAATCGATAATGTTTTATAACCAGTAATCAAATTTACCCTTTACAACCCTATTCTGAGGGCTCGAGGCGAATGTTAATCGATTCTAAGCGATTCGATTATCAATATTATCCGAAACGTAAAGTGAAACAAGTACTTTAATATTTTCTTTTATTTATATGTGAATTTAAACACTTTATTGAAAGTAAAATGTATAATGAAAGTAAGACCGCGAATGGAACTACGAAACGTTTAATCGATTATAGTGTGACCGACCATAAAGTTATGCGATGAGAAAAAATTATGAAGTTTATCTTTACATTCAACCTGCCATTGAAAGTCACAGATTAAAAAGATAACCAAAATATAAATATATTTTAAAAGAAAAAGTATTTATGAGGTTTAAAAAGAATACCGAGCGTATCCAATTTTGGCAAGGAAGATAAGGTCATATTTTACTAATTAAGATTATTTTTCTGATTTGTATCTATAAATGCTATTATAGCCAATTATAAAATATAAAAAGAGCGAACGAGAGAGAGAGAGAGAAAAAGAGAACGTAGAAATTTACGATAATTTGCCATATTTATCAATAAAAACAATTAGGTTGATTCAAACTCGATACTAGTAATATAACATCAATTCTAAGAAAATATTCATACACTTTTGTAGTAGGTATAGTAAATAGTTAAATTATGGTTCTGCTATTCTTTTTACTTAATCCGTTGCTATCATTTCCACTCTACTGCCATTATCCTGACCACAGCAATTTTCATGCAGTATCGAATATAGTCTATACACATCCTATTACTACTTAAGTCTATTAATCCATAAACACTGTATTTATATGCACGTAATGCTTAGTTTAATCCTCAAAAGTGATAAAGACTCCTTTTATTGGGAATTTGGAAATGAAAAACGAAACTGGAAATTCCAATACTATCAATATAAATTAAGCGAATCTCTAAAGACGTTAACCAACAGTTTTTCGTTAAGAAATACGCAACATTTCTCACGCATAAAACATTGGAAAGTCTTTACCTACGGTTTATCGTACACGTTCACAATACGGCATTAACCACGGTTAATTTAACTGAAACTATGACAAATCATGGCTTACATTAACAATTGCAATGAAACTTTAACCTTTGAATCAGATTGTAATCGAATTTATTAGCAAAACTGATAGTTTGAAAGAGACTGGAACAATAGACACGAAGAGACAATCTACCGGAATGCATAACGTTCGAAATTCAAAGGAAACAAAAATGGCAGTATTATTTATCTGCGGTTCCGCTGTTTCTCGTAAGAGGAACGTGCAATTGACCGTAAAAGTAAAGAAAGCATAAAAACCGAAATTTTTAAAATGTCAGTTTTTAGCGTTATTTAATTAAGTGCAATGCTCTTGACTTCTTTTCTTTTGTTTTATTCAAACATGGAACGCCTGTGCGGCCTGCCTGTATTGCTCGAATATTCAACACAAGCTATTGCTCCATGTATCGTTTGCATTGCATCAAAAAAGTCTATATACTACACAAACTTTTTTAAGCATCCGAATTTCAAGAAATCCGTCACGTAGATATGCCATAATAACAATCATAGTTACATTCGGATTTACAATATTGGCATGCATTTTCCACAGATTACAATAATTATTACACTCTATGCTGATTACGTCAGACGTTTAAAGCAAGTACCATTTTTTAGTATCCTAATAATTTTACGCGTTAAATTGCGACATTTCTAAACAAAAAACGGCCTCAATAATTGCTACATTTCCGTCATAATAGAGACAAAATTTTGACAACATTGCCAACATTACGTGACGATTATAAATGAAAAGGTTAATAATATCTAATTACAAATAAGTCACCTTCATAGCTTTATTTTAAATAATTTGTTGTCCTAATTAAGTTACAATTTTCTCTTAGTTTCATCAATGTCAATGCCAGAATATTTCGCCATTTTTTTCGTAATGATTTACCTAAATTTAAAGCGTAAAAACGTTCTCGTTAACGTAAAATTATTTAATAGATTTTGACAAGACGATTGCATTGTCCTTGTATTGTAATATAAATTGGTCCTTGTAACGTTTAAATGAAATAGTTCTTGAAAGTGACGAATAGCAACAAAAGGCATCAGTTTTATGACATAGCTAATGTGTAATTAGACTTTATTAATTTTAGATGACTTTCTAATTTTGACAGTAATTAATAGACCTCATCGTCTTTCATGTTTGTGGTTGCGGGATCAATTACTGTATTGTATAAATAATCGTTTGAATTACAAAGATATTGTTGTTTAAATTTAGATTTATATTATGGGTTGACTTGTAGTTTTCATGTTATTAATTGCTTGGTTTGTGTGTATGATACATAATCGCAAATATGCTCATTAATTTGTCCATCGGCATACATATGCCGGTATCCAGAGACAATTTTTTATAATTTTATCTTAATATGTTAACCATCATGGATAATGTCAATAACATTATGGTTACAATACAACCAATTTATCTGTATCTACTATGAAAATATATGTTCGAAACTTCAGATGAACGAAGTATTAAAAATATACCTACACCATTATCTATCTATACTAACACCATTGTCTCCTTTCACTGTAGGATTTAGGATGATCAAAGCATTACTTCATGTGTTTGACTTGACAGTAATAGTACCAATAATTATAATACTGCACGGATCGCGTAGTTGTTTAAGTGGTCGCCTCGCCTCTGCTACTGTGCCGAGTGTTATGGGTTCGAATCCCACACGGGACAAAAATTTGTGTGATCTACGAATGTTTGTTCCAAGTCTGAGTATTCTTTGTGTCCATTGTTTGAATATTTGTAAAGTCCCCCGCGACACAGGAATTATTCTTAGTGTGAAATTGTCTTTTTAAAAAGAAAATAAACAAAAATTTGAATAGGCCTGATACGTTTTAATTAGGTATATTTCAATTTATGTTTCATGGCAGACCTACCGCTTCGTTGAGAAATACGGTTATAACAGAGATAAAAGCAATACATTACTAAGGATGATATACTTATATCATCCTTCATTATACGAAATTCACATTAATAGGTTTTTCAGCCATCTTATCAAATAACATCCCCATTTTATTTGCGCGGGCTGAGTGTCTGCGGCGGAAATTACCGGCCGCCGGCGATGTCCACATACAGCAAACCGTAGACAAAGGATTTCTGTCAGATTCATTTCTGTTGTTGCATCACATACAATAATTCTATTGCGGTCACTATTCTTGATGATAATTTTAAATTCTGTTTAAAAGAATGGGATTTTCGATATTTTTATTATATTTAAATTTCTTAGATTCTTGATGTCAATGATATATTGAGCCATAAAAGAAAGGTTAAACTGCCTAGCTATTAAATATAGCGACCGATGAGAAATAATAATGTAATTAATATTTTCTAAAAACAGTTTTTTTTTTATTAAAAAAGGATGAAAAGTATAGTGCCTGTGTCGCGGGGGATCTACAAACATTCGAACAACGGATAAAAAAAACACCCGGGAAAACTATGTGCAGATCACACATTTTTTGTCTCATATGAGGCTACGACTACTTAAGCCAACTACGCCATCCGTACAGCCTACCTAAAAAGATATTTCATATTGGACTTTAGTTAGTAAGTTCATTAGATTAGTGCATTCAAGCTAAAATTAGCATGGAAATAAAGAAATATAACTTTGAACATAATTTACTAACGACATTAAATACTTTGTCGTTAAAGACGAAGTCAAACTATGTAATATCAAACTTTATGGTGATGTTCATCTTAATAACTCTTATTTCCTTATGTCCAAGCTGATGTCAACTTATTGAACTGAAATTAAACTACTATATACGGATTTTATCGCGTTGTTTATTTGACACTTTATTACATAATTTAGAAACTACTACTATTAAACTTTACTAATTTTTAAGCTAATTAAATTATTAAAACTATTTATATTTAAGTTTACACTTTCCCCGACGTTTCGGTTGATTTTCAGCAGCCATGGTCATGGTCAATGAATAACATTCGTGTAAACAGAAGACAATATTATCACATTTTATTTCTAAAATAAAGGCCTAAGCCTAAGTTAATCCTTATAACATCTGCTACCTGCCAGTGAAAGTCATGTCAAAATTGGTCCGGCCGTTACAGAGATTAGCCGGAACAAACAGACAGACAACAATTCAAAAACTGTTTTTCTGATATAATACTGTTATTTTGACAATACAAACAGACACTTAAATTTTATTTATTTGTATAAGTTACTACAACATCAGACGGCTTGCTGACTAAGGATCATAGAGATTGGGTTATTGCTGACTAATAAAAATCACGACAATTATAAATCATAATAATGAATATGATGTAAACCGAAAAAGTTTGATTAATAGCTTGAACGTTCGTGCGATTTGCTAAATATATTAATATACCTGATTATTGTTTGTAGTAAAACTCATGGCCTACTTCAACTACTGGCCACCTAAATACAGTCTTGGGTAGTCACTTTACGGTTAGCACGTTAATCTCACCACCTTTGTCTATGCTACATAAGTTGACAAAGTTACACGTCTCGAATGTATAGTGCACACAAACTAACCTATTCTACATACATTCACATTATAAAATTGAATAACGAACTACCGTTAAATGTTTACAATCTCAAAACAAAGCTCTCTTCACCTCTTACGTGGATTATGATTCAAAGGCACCGCGCATGCGCCTCATGACCCCACACAGAACTTTCTATGATGCCAAGTAGCGCCGACGTGAGGTCACTTGCATTTGCCATAATTTATGAGTCAAATTAAAACTATGAGCTGCCGCGTAAAATTCTCTATGATTCTTATCAATATTTATTTATGTGTTTATGTAGGAGCTCTTTGTGGGCGTACGTGTTTATGTAATAATATATGTGAAATAATTTTATATTTGCATCCAACGGAAAAAAAATTCTTGAACTATTCTTATAAACTTTCTAAGACTTTGTACAGATTTCTTGGTAAAGAAGTTATTATAGCAAATTGACTATAACGTTTTCTTAGACATCTACTTATTGTATAAATATTCTATACATTCTCAAAATTTAAAGAAAATATCAAATCAAATATCGATTCATATTCGAAATTCAAGTCGTGAGCATGTTCACGTTAAAAATGGAATACAATTAAAAACTTTTAAAATATATAATCAAAATTACAATCCCAATCATTTTATTATTACTATAAAAAGATGTACATAAGAAAATTTTTATATAAATTGTATACTTATGTAAAAAAAACGAGAGGTAATATTGTTTCCAAGACAGGGTCAGTAAACTATCACAGAATGTAGGCTAGTAATCTTATCACTTGATATCACAGACTGAAAATGTAGTTACAGAGAAAATTGCATTTAATATATAAGAAAATAAGGTGTACATTTATTTGAATAGGCAATTATAACTGTGACTGTGTGAACTTTGTCTCGGCTGACCGGTCAGCATCGCGTTACGCGGCTTTACATTACATACCAAGAAGTTATAGGCGCCAAGCGATAAGCGAGAACAAAACTAAGACATATGATTCAAAGTACTAATATATTAAGTAACATGCAATCATAGTTCCACATCTATAACCCCGAAGGAGTAGGTCGAGGTGTAATACACTCACAATTGTAAGCAAGCCTATAGACGACAAGACACACTTTAGAGCTAATCAAGCTAGTCAAACTGCAACTATGAATTTCTTGAAATAATAATGAAAATAAAAGAAAATCGTGAGAAACCAGCATGTCTGAGATTTCTACATAATGTTCTCGAAAATAATTTATATCGGACAATTTGCACTGGGCAAGCGTGAGGGCTATGGTCCAAGCCTTTTAACACTGAGCAAAGGCTCGTGCCCATTTATATAGGACTGATATTATTATTATTTTAATAATCCAATTGTCACGCGGACCGGTCGCGCCTCAGCTGCTGCGCACACATCGGAGTGGGAGCGCCCCTTTTCCCCCCAGCGGCGGCAAATAACACTATGCCTGAGCTGTGAATCGAACCCACGATCCTATGCACTGCAGTCACCTTATTTTACTTTCTACTTTCTATTGTCGGCCTCGATGGCGTAGTGGTTAGTGTAACCGACTGCCACGCCTGAGGTCGCGGGTTCGATTCCCACACAAGTCAAACATTTGTGTGCATGAACATGGATGTCTGTCTTGGTCTGGGTGTTTCTATGTATAATATGTATGTAATTACAAAAAAAAAAGTATATAAGTATGTTTATCCATTGTCTAGTACCCATAGTACAAGCTCTGCTTAGTTTGGGCTAGACGGTGTTGTGTGTATGTGGTAGAATATTATTATTATTATTATTATTCATTACGTTTCGCCACGGCAGTCAATCTACATAAAATCTCTACATGTACTGATGTCACTATGTTTTAAATAATGAAAAAGTAAAAATGATCGCCTCAGCTTCGGTGAAAAATCAAAACAATAAATTAAGACTGCGCCGAGCGAAATGTGCCAAAACTGGCGATCACAGTTAAGTGAATAAAATCAACACTTTTTGTTTAATACAAATATAAAATATATATTTACTATAACAATGAATGTGTTTAAAATTATTCCGTGTAAAAACACACTACTACAAAATTACGTAAATTTGCAAAAACGTGTTAAGCAAAGCTCGTGTTAAGTGATTTTAAGATTATAACAGTAGAAATCTATCCTATTTTACAGCTTAAACGAAACATAAATAGTTATATTACAACTTGTCCGCCCCAAATATTAAAGTTATTGGTTGACAATAAAGATACATATTTATCAAAAAAGCACTTCAAAACCTCCATACAATTTTACTATAGCGGCCGCGCGCCGATTTGAATATGCGTTGCATGAGCTCTGTCATTATTTGTCTTATGCTCGGAGCTGCTTAAGCCTTTGAAATTAGAATAAGACGAAATACAGCTGTCATTATTAATATTAAGTACTAATAAAATAAGCCATACGAAATACAACAGAACATTTTACACATTACATATTCCGATATACCTACTTATCGGAATATGTAATGTGTGTAATTTATTAATATCAAAGTACATTTATAATTAGTTATTTAAGCACTCAAAAACCATTGCCCAATTCGAACTTTTTGCAACTAAACGAAATATATTTTTTTGTTACGTGAAACTAAATTATTTATGATTGATATTTTTTAGATCGATAGCAATAATATAAATACAACTCACTATGTATGTTGTTTAAAATGTTGCATCTAAATGATCCAACCGATTTTGATAAAATTTGGCCAAGAGTTAGCTTGCGCGCTGAGACTAAAATAAATTGGCTTTCTTTTAATAAATCTTTTGTAGGCATAAACATGTAGGGAATGCGAATGAAGATCATGAATAAATAGCATTTGATTATAAGTACATTTAGAAATAAACTCTAAGTTGTAACAGATATTTCGTCGACAATTTTACATTGTCGGCCTCGATGGCGTAGTGGTTAGTGTAACTGGCTGCCACGTCTGAGGTCGCGGGTTCGATTCCCGCACAAGTCAAACATTTGTGTGCATGAACATGCATGTTTGTCTTGGTCTGGGTGTTTCTATGTATAATATGTATGTATTTACAAAAAAAAAAAGTATATATGTATGTTTAACCATTGTCTAGTACCCATAGTACAAGTTCTGCTTAGTTTGGGCTAGATGGTGTTGTGTGTATGTGGTAGAATATTATTATTATATTATTATTACTTTCGAGCTACAAATTTTTGAACTAACAAATAAACCAAATAACTCGTAAACCTCTCATAACTTAACCAATAACATCAAAGTAGAGTGCACCAGCTGAATTAGTTATTTAGTCCGCTCGAACTAAATTAATGTCTGCAAGCCCGTCTTGCCATATACGGCTTAGATATTTTAGTCCGTCCTTTGATCCACACAAGGAAGTGACCACTGCGCAATTAACGGTTGTTTATTGGACCTTAAACCTGCCTGGTGGTAGTTTATGCCTCATTTGGTTTTATTTGATTTTTAATACTTATTACATTTATAGCCGTAAATTTCGCGGCTTTCTTGTATAAAGATGTAAAAGTTTTATGTTAAATATTTTGTGGTGTTTGATGTGAAACGTAAAAGGACGCGGATATAAATAATGGGATGTTTCTTTTTTAGCTCCTGGGCTTTCTATGCGTCGCTTGTATAGTAGGGATGTTTAAACATTATTTTTTTTAACGACTAATAGTTGTTAGGCACGACTTAAATTTTTTGATTTTTTTTTGGTAACTCAATTTTCTGAATATATGTATGTCCTTTTTCTAGGTCTACCTATCTTCAAGACACATTTAATCAAAATTGTTTCGGCAGTTTTGTAGTGAGAATACAAAAAATAATGGCATACATTTGTTTCAAACATTAATTGCTTCATCAAAGTTTCTACTAGAAGCACTGTTCTAAAAAGTATGGCAATGTGTTGAAATAAAAATCAAAGTAGGTATACAAAGTCTAAACAATACGTACTAGGGTTGCTGTTTAGCTCAAATGACACAGCATGGCATCGCTTAATCGAATACACATAGTCGGCTAATCGATATCAGTATCGATACCATTTGTGCGCCATTCACGTGAGTTATGACCGCCCGCGTCGCATCAGCTGCGCGTAACGTAAACACTAGCGCTGTTTGTTACATAGAGATAGCGGTACACACGTCCTGGTGCTAGGATGATATACGGCTTTGGTAATACTGCAAGCGGAGATTATAGCGAGTTGTGTTTTATACAATATAATTATGGTTTCACCTAGTGATGTGTGATTATCTATAATTCATTCGAATGTTTTAGTGTTCATGTAATTCGAATGATATTGTATTCTAAAAATATTATTTATTATTTTAATGTTTCTGTAGATTAATTATGTATCAGCAATATGTAGCCTAATAAATGATTAGGAATCGAAATTATTTTAAATCACTGCTGTCGTAATTATAAATTATGAAATTGTAATTCAAATATTTCCGAAATGAATGGTGATTCCAATCATAATAATTTAAAACTCAAAACGTAATATAACTTATATGTATTGCATATTATATCAAAAATAGCTAGAAAATAACTTCAGGCTATAGTTACATCTAAATAACGAATTTTTTTATTAGCAGTAAGTAGTATTTTATTATTGACTGATATTTTGTTGCATAAGAACCCACAGACAGAGATCGTAAAAACCCAATGGCCAAAAATGCAGGCATATCTTAATAGACCTATTGAGTACAGTAATTAAAAGTCTTGTTGAAACGTGAAACATACCTGAAACAGCAGATATCCAGACTCGTACATCCAGAAGTCATCTGGCGCATTGCCGGGCTTAGTGAGTTGTATCGCGAGGCAACGCTGCAATATAAGCTGGCAGCGCTGCCCCCCCGCTCCGCGGCCGCTCATGCCTTACGCGGGCGGCGGCATGCTCTGCAAACAAAACAAACAAATATTGTTAGTTGTACTCATTGTACCAAAAATGTTTACTTATGTTCATAGTCACGATATATTTGAAGAAAATATAGTAATAGTAAATTGTTACTCGTGCTGTAATTCTCTCAAGTCTTTTATCTAATGTATTTACATTATCGTTCGTTCAAAGAAAAAGATACGGAGATAGAAAACTAACATATGTAGGACTACAAAAATTTAAAATTTTACAATTATCATTCGCAATTAAGAAATCAACCGTGTAATGTATAAACCTGAAGAGGTAGACAGAAGGATGCACGCACATTGCGAACGATTCCTATATTTTAGCAATAAACAATAAGGTCTTTCGTCTTCCTAACTGCTGTCATATTCCGTGCAGGTTTAAGTTCAGTTCGTTCAGTTACAAAAAAATCCTTACATAAAAACACTGCCTGACACGGAAATCGAGCCTGGTCATCATCATCAGTTGAAAAGACAAGCGTACGCTTTTGTTATGGAATCTACGAGGCACATAACGTAATAACTGTATTGTATATTTTAAATATTGGCAAACACATAAGCGATTTCTAAAATACCTTTTTAAAACATTTTTGCAACTCTTCTATGTCTAGTAACGTCTTATTCAATTCATTATAAATATTATGTACCTATGTATTATCCGTCAAATAGCAAGTCATACAATGGCATGGCACAACATAATGCATAGAAATTCTGACGCAATTTTCCGCTTAAAATAGCTTTACAACCACCAATATATTAGCAATAACTTAATTTATCTAACTAGCGAACCGTTATAAATGCCTATAAACGAGAAATTAATGGTTTATTACGCGGAATTAATTAGATGTAACGTAACTCAACTTACGCGTTTCCGCTATCAGTCGGACCGCAGGTTTATGTCCTATTTTGTAATGTTTTTTTAGGATACATTCCAAAAGCAATTCTTTTTTATAATTTAGATTTTTTCCTAACTTTTATATGCCGTTTGTTGTCATATTATATATTATTTTATAATTACGTTAGTAAAAATAAGATCATGTCGTTGGCTTTGGTAGAGTTATACATACAAGTATGAACATATATCTCTACTAAATAGGAGCTACTATCTATACTAAGTATAGGTACCGGTCACAGTTGCAAACTTCATGCTGAAAAATGTGCAGACTAAAATGAGTGCAACCGAAGACCGTACAAACACCAATCATGCTGGAGCTAACACGCTTACACCACCAGCCAACGACATAATATTACCAAGGTAAAATACTTGTGTTATACCCCATAACACAAGTCTACCTAAAATAAATAGCACAGTCCGAAACCGTACCTCACAATTGGCTGTAAACATAAGCACAAACTTACCATAATTGCTCTACAAAGTAGTCTGAGGTTTAATTAGGTATACTCTCAACAATGTAACATACTAGCTGTCATAAAACACAGCTAACTTTAACGAATTCTAAACAACACAACAAACTGCAGCCCATCGACGTTCAATAACCAAAGCAATACACAAAAATCACAGACAATAGCTGTCCTCCAAAGCTGATTAATGAATTTACCGCATAACTGTAACTAAACGTTGCCGTAGAAGAATACTAGCAACAACAGAACGAACCCTTGACATGACAGTTTGAGAACAAGGTGACATTAGATATTGTTTACAATGTCCTTTGCATAGCGTTTGCGGTTGTCATTACACCGGATACGTAATAGCGTATCGGTACTAAATGTATTAGAGGACAAGATAGAAATGTATTAATATTGAAATTATATGGTAACAGCAAATACTCTACACTATTTTAACTTTCTGTAGACACATATTTAAAAAAAGTAAATTCTAATACTTCATTGTTATATTTTCTGTACTGAATAAAACTAATAATGCCAATATTTGCTTGGAAAATAATGGCAGGCAGGGACACTTTTACTCATGAAATATTATGAGCTTCTCTTAAACATGGTTGCACTCAAATATCCTTGTGTTATCTTTTTACCAATATGGTTCTCCAGAGCTTCTTAAGAATGCAACTGAACCGCTATTCTATGTCAAACGACCAAACATCACAGCGAAGCTTTGTGCACTTACGCATTGGCTATAGCTAATGCGTAAGTGATAAATCCTGCCTTGCCTACCCACTCAGACGCATCCCTCTGGTGTAGCAAGCATCAAACGCTACAATAACTACTTGTCACCTTATCATAAAAATCTGTGTACCCATTTCTCAGCTCATAAACAAGTCCTCTTTTATAACTTACCAATATATCCATTACGATATAATCTAGTATTGTAACAAAATTATCTAACATCCATTATTGTTCCTATTAACTTCTGAATGACCTGAACGCTTGTTAGCACAGATCATAGTTCAACGATGTACCTCGATGACCTTTTCCACCAACCTGACCGTGTGCTAATGTGGCCATTGTTAGCAAAAACTGCTACACACTCCATACACTTTCACTTCTTCAGTATAAAGGCTACGATAATGATTTGGCTAGAACAAAAATGTTGAAGGTGGAACGAATGTCGGTAACTTATCAATTTGTTGAAGTAGATTACGGAATGGGGAAGGTAGGGTTAATGTTATACTAGTAGAGGACACGCAATGTATTGATGGAGTTGGATACACTCATTTAAAGGAAAGAAGTAGGGAAGCGTTTGCTGATCAGGTCAAAGATGTTCTGGAGAAAAAAAACTGATGAGCGTGTCTGAAGAATGTGAAGCGAGGGAGAGGAAAACAGTATCGTAGCAAGCAGCAATTAATAAATTCTGACTTCACTTCTGCAACAGGCGTGAGTTTATATAGAAGCTACATGAATGATCGCAAAGTCATAGGTCACAGATCAAACTTCAAAGATAAGTGCTCATTAAAAAGTTAATCATCTCTGCGGTGTTAAAATATTTCGATATGCCTGAATACCTGAAAGGTTTCTATAATGTTCTCTATTAAAATTAAGATAATATGTAATTTGCACATGTAATATATTGACAACTATAATCATTTCAGATGTATAAAAAAAGTTTATATATTATCTCCAACTTATCTCATATTGCCTTATTCTAATAGCTCTGTGCCTTGCGTGCTAAAGCACAAAGTATGCATCTTAAATTGTCATATTATATAACACATTCCGCTCTCGTGACCTATGCCTATACCCATGCCACAAAAGTTTTACATCGAACCGAATGTCTTCTCTTTTCCTCGCGAATAAAATTTAGTTAGGATATACTAGCCTTACGATTCGAAATTGCAAGTACTGCACTTTTTAAATTGTTATCTCGCTACTACCAAATTTTAGTCCCATCGAGCCAAAATAATGTATGATCTGCAAATAATAGTATTGAGTCTGCGTGTTGTTTGTGTTCATTGTTTGATTTTATATTTATAACATGTCCAATAACACAGAACTTATTACAAATAAATAAAATACTTATTAAATGTCTCAGTACTGTGGTTAAGTTCTGCGCGTACGGTGCGAAGGTCTTTTGTAAATCCGTTAACTTAAGTGCGTACAGATCGTGCAATAGAATGGGATTTAGGTAATATTTGCCTTTGTGTCTTTGCCTATTTTATGGCAAACGCATTCGTGTACCAACACCAATAAAATTTAAGTTTTACTACCTTTTTAGTGTTGCCAATTATTTTAGCAGCGTTTACACATTACTGATTAAATTTAATACCAGTTACTGTTGTATTTTAACTACTTTGTAGATTGAGTCCAATGATATATATATTTATTTTAAGGTTCGTCGACAAAGCCAGTACAGATACAACATTGTAAACATTATTGTTGCTTAAGACGTATTTACATTCAATTACATTATCTACTATGTGCTTCGTTAAAATATTTTGAAATATGTAGACTAAATACATGATTCTGTCGAAACACGTAGTAATCAGTTCTAGTCCCAATGTTGGTTTGGAATTGACTCTATGTAGGTTTATTGTTACACTTCAGATTGTCATTCAACTAACCAAAGTAATTACATAAGGTGATATAATTCAAACTTTAGAACAGAAAGCTTTTAGCGAAAGCATTTCCATAATCGTCCAGTTGACTTGTCCGATACAGGCTGTATTTACAGACAAATTAAACTTTAACCAAAAGGCATAAAGTCAAAATTCGCTTGAGCCAGCTGGATTAAATATTGTCTCGTTTAAAATTAAGTGTATGAATTCCGAGTCTACTACAATACGGTTTACACCATCTTATGTAAATGATTTAGCACGTCGGGAAGAGATTAAAATTCTAGTGATTTGTAGCAACAGCGAAATGTGTACGCAAATGGCTGAAAACTCGTGTTATTAAACATGAAAATAGGTTAGGTTTAAATCTTAAGATAATGGGAATTGCAATGTTTTAGATTGATTGGTATTGTGTACTTTAATGGGTCTCTTGTAATGGTACTTACTGAAGATGCAACAATTTATCGGACATACAATAGGATCACATAAAAAGTTTGCGTATTAGGCAAATGATGGGGCAGTAAGAAGAGGAAGACTTTGGCAAATTCTATGAGACAAGCACGTTTCTTGGCTGCAAGGATGGTGCAGTGATTATAGTGAAAACTAGAACACTAAATTAAGTTTTAAATCTGTATACGGAACAAAAATTTGTGCCCCTCAAATGTTTGTTGTTTCGTGTCGGAAAGTTCTCTGTGTTTGCAGTTATAATATCTGGAATTATCTACTACAATACAGAAATTTTGCTTCGTGCGGGGAATCTTTTAAAGAAAACAACTGACTTACATGGTCAAAAATGCAGCATGTGTTTTTATATATTGTGTTGTCGACCCATACGAATGCAAATATTGCTAAACTAAGATCAATGAAAAATAAATTTAAACATCTATGCGGAATAGCAATTGTAGTCACCAAAGATGCGGGGTTTCCTTGAGTGACAGCTCGATTGCCTATGAATACACGTAACCCCGTACACGTAGATTTAAATCCTGGCTGTCCTATAACCTTTGATATAACAAGTTTACACACCTGTTTAATATATGTAGAAAACACGGTTCAAACGCCGTGCGCCGTACAGTTAGAACAAACTAGCAAGAACAGTGAAGAATGAGACTGGCACCAAAAACAGCAGCAAAGTGGCAAATTCTAGGCCTAAATAAAGTGCCTCAACGGATTTGACCCAAAATATTCATCGATAAATCCAAATCTAGCCGATACATAACACAAATAAAGCCTCACTTCCTTCACATCGCGTGTAGCACTCCATTTGCAATATTAAGGCCGCGCCACACCACCGTCCATTATAACGGCATCAGCGCCAATTTCGCTCTTGTGTAACGCACTTGCGTTACGAACTCACCAATGTAACTTCGTCTGTCTTTACGTCATAGAGTCGTCTTCGGTCTATTTGGAGTCTAGTTGAAGTGGTAATAGCTTTATTTGGAGTCTAGACTTGTCGTTTTCGATGGTGACTGGTTTCGAGTATTTATATATGCGAGACTTAAATAATGTTGCAGATATACTGCAAAGAAGTCGCTCAGGTTTCAGCAAGACACAAATAAGTATACCACAAACTAAAGATTATTAATGCAACTGTGTACTCAACTTCCACTTGTAACATTAAATATTATGCCGTGATAGTATTATTCGGAACATCTCTTTTTTTAATAAAGTGGTAAAAAATTAATGAATCACATATTTTATACCAAAAAAAATCGTTTGGCTTGGTATGGACATGTTATGCCAAGAAATGATACGTATGTAGGTAAGCAAGTGATGGATATGAGGGTATAGGGTTGAAAAGGGAGAGGAAGGACAAGGAAAAGATGGATGGACTGTGTGAGGATGGATATGAAAGGAAAAGGGGTAAATGATCAGATGACGGGTAACAGAGAAGTATGGAAGCGAAGGACATACTGCGCCGATCCCAAATAAATTGGGACCAGGGCAAGAGGATGATGATGATGATGATGACCTGAATTCTATATTTCAATAATATGCTAATCATTCTTACCACTGTCAGTCAGCCTCAGTTGAGTGTATCTCTTTATATACTTCAGCTAATACCAGCAAAACAAACACCAATAACATAACCACAAAGTAAATACATACCTAAATGTATAAAATATTTACATCCCAATAAGATTTAGACATTATGGAGAACGGAATCTGAACTTAATGTTACTTCCATAAAGCAACAATACTGTACAAATGCTCTCTAATGACATAAGTAGGTTAACATCCAAAGCTTGAGCCATGATCCTGACAACAGTACACTCACAAATATAGACATGAAGTAATAAATCTTCAAGCTTTCGTTAAGATAACTTTCACTATGAATATATTTACAATGATAATACATATACACCATAAAATATTATGCTCTATGCACTTTCATCTCCATATTCAATCACCGAATATGTTTCGGAGTTGAATGCCGTATAGTCGAAGACAAACAAACTAACCACATGGTACGAAACGGCTCGCCAACTTTGAATCACGTTCAAACGAAAACGAGAATCAATCTTAATTAATAGATGTTATAAATGCGATAGCGTGTTTGTGAGGCCTTTCTTCGGGACAAAAAAGTGTAATGAAAGTATTTTTTTATTAGGAAGGTTGCAGAACTGGTAATATTAGCAACGTTTTATCTTTGGCACATATTGCAAATGGACGTTTGCTTATCCTCTTTGAGCTTTCAGCAGTTAATAGATTACATGTCATATATCTATGAATTTTTCGCCACTCTGGAGTTCAGTTCCCTCGTAGAAGAGTGAAAGAAACATTGTTTGGAAACATTTGGTGTAGATAAGTCAGTTCGACCAGGTACTACTCTAGTAGTAGATACTACAGTACAATAAATCGATTTAACCTGTTACTGCGTTTCGCCCAACGATTAATAAAGGATTCTAGAAGCTCATATCTAACTTGTCCCCTTTTCTCTCTTTTGAATATATTTTTCTATTCTAGTATGAGCATTACGGATGGTAATTATTACAAGCCTCGTTCGTCTCACGCTTATATTTAGTCATGCGTTGGTTCCAAACTTCTGAATTTGATTGTTGAGTTGAGCAAAATATTTTGGGCCTACCCGTGAAGGAATTCTAGGCTACAAAAATACGCTCGATGTAAAGCTACCGATACGAACAAACTAGCCGAAATCGTTGCAATACATCACTGCTTGGCTTGAATCTATTTACATAGACTTAAGCATATTTGTCTCAAACCTTAGCACGCAACTCATTAGCTGAAGCAAAAGTTTTTCTTGAGGCTATAAATAAAAGCAAGCAACATAAAACGTCGTAAAAACCACACAATCAACTTGAATAAACCTTAAATGGTATATTGAACTTAATTTCTATACTACCAAAGTATCAGAGTCGTATTTCAATGTCAATATTTTTTATCTATGATTGTTAACTGACTATACCCGTACGTTTTATAGTGAGGTCGTTGACCTGCCTACAGATGTACCTATTATTCGAATATAATATATTGTGCACCCACATAGACGAATACATAGATTATTTGGCAATTATCAATTCGCGAATAACTGTGTTTGCATGCTAGCGTACGACTAAAATGTTTTTGTTCTCGTTCGCAACCTAGAGTTAGAAGAAGAGGAAATGAAAGGGAATGGAAATAAGAGAGATAGGTTTATGTCCCCAAATTATTTACTCATTGCATGAAATGCATTAACAGAGTTACTGTTCATACGCTGATTTCCTGTAAGTCGCTAGAATTCCACCCCTTAACCCTTACCAAATACTTATTGGCAACGACATCACGAGATCTTCCACTCAAATTTAACAGAAAAGAAAAATATCTGCAATAGTCTCATGCCTATGTTTCCGAAAGTGTAGGCCTCTGCCTGCCTCTGTGTATGACACACATATTTGGCCAACTTTGATTTTATAACCTACGTAATATAGCGCTAGTATATTGGTTAGTGTTGGCCTCGATGGCGTAGTGGTTAGTGTAACCGACTGCCACACCTGAGGTCGCGGGTTCGATTCCCGCACAAGTCAAACATTTGTGTGCATGAACATGGATGTTTGTCTTGGTCTGGGTGTTTCCATGTATAATATGTATGTATTTACAAAAAAAAAGTATACATGCATGTTTATTCATTGTCTAGTACCCATAGTACAAGCTCTGCTTAGTTTGGGCTAGATGGTGTTGTGTGTATGTGATAGAATATTATTGGCGTCTTTCGGTCACAGTTCCAGATCTCTTGCTGCTACTAATAATTTTTTGAGAAAAACCTTAAAAACCTTGCCGGGACCTGGGCATTCAACCAATTGGCCAATAAGACCTTGACCTTGATTATTTCAGATGCGACACCCAGCCAGTCTAATTTTTAATTATTTTCTTAAAATATTTTATTTACTGGCATCATTCCACAACTTATACGATCAGTAATAAATCCTAAATATCTAAGACCCAAACAAACTAAACGACCAGTACCTCAATAAAACCAGTAGCTTATCTCACAGATTTCCCACAGAAATAAAATAGTAGTAAATAAGTAGTTCATCGCATCACGTTTCTAGTTTTCCAAGATGTAAATGATACAGGGATTCCGCTAAGAGATATGATATATCTGCGAGGAGATTGTGGAACGGTGGACCGGTTGAAACTCGAAGTGCTCACAACTAGAGCACGTCAGCGGTAAATCAGAGTGGGCGACAAATATCGCTCTATTTAAGTACCAGTAGCGAGCGTTTCCATTCTACATATTAATATAAAATAGTTATTTTTTTAGGCATCTGCCGCACTAGAAATAATTCCTGCATCGCGGGGGACTTTACAGACATTTAAACAACGGACACAAACAACATCCAGACTCGGAACAACCATTTGTGGATCATACAATTTTTTGTCCCGTGTGGGATTCGAACCCACATCACAGCGCAGTGGCAGTGGCGAGGCGACCCCTTAAACCACTACGCCATGCGTGCAGTCATGTGTAAGCAATATCTATTTCGCCCGGTCCTTTTCATTCGTACTATATTTAATTCCTTTTTACTAGGATCGATTAAACGCGACTGTGATGTGCGGCGGTACACAGTATATTCATTCCTTACCGATTACTAGTTTGTACAATACAACGATTCAAATAATTAATTCCAACGAATTAAAAGTTAGAAGTAATCCTGAAATTTAGAAATAACGGTTCTAATTTTATCGTAGAGATATAGATGATAGAGATAATATCATAATATCATGTTAACGTTAGTTTACTAGTAATGCTACTGAGTTTCAATTCTATTTAAAGTTCTATATTTGCAAAAATTATTAACTTACAGAAAATTCAATATCTGTTTTTCCAATCTGGGATTTGACCACGGGATCATAAACGTAAGCATCAATCCAATGGATCCAATGGAGTGAAAATAATTTACAATGTAAAGATAATTACTTTAATCTATATATTAATAATTTAATATTATGAAAATACAGTAAGTAATAAATGTATATTTATATGTAAATTAAAACAAAAAAAAATAAGTGAAAGTGTAAGATCGTATCGTACATATTAATGTGCATGTGCTTTAATAACCTACAAGTCCATCGGAATACGTGAATGAACTGCGTGGGTGTATTCATTCACTCATTCATTCATAAACAATAACGTTGTAACCGTATTCACATTCGCAATCAATTCTATTAAGTACTACTCTATGACAAGATACACTATTGTAAAAAAGCAATGGTTTTGCGCGATATAACGAGCCAAAGTAGCCCTCGAATCATTCTAGCTTTGTTTTGTCATGAGATTCATCTGGCTGGTAGTCATATTCACAAATAAAAGTTAAACAAAAATGGTTCGATTCGAATCTTGAATATTGTACTCAGCATTTAAAATAGAATTTTACGTCAAAGATGTTTGAGATTAGGACCACATGTAAGGTTGCTTCGAGTAGTGCCACAATGACAAAAAACAGGCCTACGGGGCGAACGCGGCGAAAAGGGTGGTATTACGCAAACTTTAACAACTTCAGAGCGAATTAGAAGTTTAAAGCAAAATATACATGATTCTTACTACAGCTTAAATTAAGCTACACAGTTTGCTTATGATCACACTAAAACAATAACAGATACAGTTGTGGAGCAAAACAAAAGGAAACTACCGGCTAGCTGCATGATTAAACAATATCTTTATCACCTGCCAATAATTTCATTAACTAGAGTGATGGTTCAAAATATCAAATTAATTAACGGAAAACAACGGGTGTTGCCAACCAAATGTTGTTCGCCAATTTTGGTTGGTTGGTCACCCTGTCAATTTCAATGTCATTACGACTCCCAACGAAGGTCAGCTTGGTTGACTTGACAGCTAATCGGACCGCATAAGCCTTGTTACTGTGTGCGTTCGAACGTGAATAAGAGGATAGGAGTGTATAGGGGAGCGCCTAGTACATACTTAAGTATCTTAGTAGACAGATCGCTCTTATTACAAAGATAAGGAGCCTAAGAATTAAAATACCTTATACGGACTTTGTCGCGATTTTGTAAAATAACAACGTTTGTCTATTTTAAATGTTTTTTTTAAGTACACATCTCTCAAGTCTTTCCCCAATCCTGGCTGCTGTAAAGCAACACATCAGCAATGTATAAATATAATGTATTTAAACTATCCCACTCTGCACTGGTGTGTACAGATCTCATCTCAGAATGTGAAAGATAAGCCTATAGTTTCTCACACAAACGCTGTGCGTCTTGTCAAACACCGCTCATCCTTGATCCTCTGAGACCTCTAAGAGATACAGAATTCCTCACAAAGGGATCATCTCTTTAACGGGTAAAGTGAGTGACAATTAAACTCAACAGCGGTAGCCAAAATGGATAAGTCGTTGGAATTAGGATCAACATGTGCTGGATTCAATTCCCAAGTATTACACTATTGACCTAAACATACTGATAACATAAGCATTTAACCTAGCTCGAAGGGGAAACAAGGCTATTAAAATTAGTACTAGTAAAATTACTGAAAAATATGGTTAGGAATCATATGATGGCTATTCTTAGGTCTATTTTTCATTCAAATAGCGTCACAGCACTCACTATCCGTAATCCGTATCCAATTAATACGAAATAAGTTAATAAAACGTACGACTTCCTTTAACAGTTCTATTTAACAATGCTAGCCTTGATAAGCCAGCCATACTTATTTGTAATAAACCGTAACTAAATAAGCACTAACTTGAGCTTAGCATACAAATCCCTATTTAAAGCACCGTTACACCATCATAATATCCTAATGCAATGAACGCACTACTGATTTGGATGTACACACACATATGCACCGTAGGATCCTCACTAATATTAGAAAAGTCGTATGAGTTTGTTTGTTTGTTACGCTTTCACGCCTAAACTACTGGACCTATCATCATGAAATTTCGCATACACGTTATTAGGGATAGAGAAAAGGACATAGGGTACCTTTCATCCAGAAAACAGTACTTTTACTAATCTAACCTAACCTAACCTTTATTTACGCGAACAAAGCCGCGGGCAATATCTAGTCATTATTATAATGCACATACACATATAACTGACAACAAAGCCTCGGCTTATAGTGATGGAATTCTTTCCCGGGCTTGTTAATTTTGAGGTTTCTGTGTTTTCGGAATAGAAAACGCGCTTGATAAAAGATACTTTTACATTCTATGTCAGTTCCATATCCCGAAGAAGTTGGCAGAGGTATATATATTACACCTTTTTTCGCCAACTAAGTGTTTAGGTCCCACCTAATAGCAGGCGAGCTAATTAACATAGTATTTTTTACTGAACAGTTTCAGACTCCGTGCAGATACTGAGAATTTCTAGTCAGATATAGCCAATAATAACAGTTTGCCGGGAATTGAATCCGAGACCGTAATATCAGCCCTGTATTAAATTGTCCCACTGCTGTGCACGGGCCTCTTCTCAGTGTAAGAACGGGTAGGGTATAGTCCACCACGCTGGCCTAGTGCGAGTTGGCAGACTTCACATATTTTCGAGAACTCACAGACATGCAGGTTTTCTCACGATGTTTTCCTTCACCGTTAAAACAAGCGATAATTAACTATTTAATACGCATATAACTTCGAAAAGTCAGAGATGCGCGCCTTGGGTTCGAACTCGAGACCTCTGCGTGGCAGTCCAACGGTTTCCCACTAGGCTATCGCTGCTTCCAATACCACTACGCCACCCTAATTTCATGGAACCTAAAATGATGCTGTATAAACCTCTGCTTACCCTACAGAATCCTGAGTCATGTGTTTTAACGCAAATATACATGAAGCTGGAGTAGTGTATGTATGAAAGTGTACATATTCATGTGTTTGTAGGTGTACGTGTGTGCAACCGGACACAACACCGCTACATCCGACCGCGTCACTCTGAATGTCAATGCCAATACAAGGACTTGATTTACTACTGACATGGCTCGCGTGGAGCCGGTAATTACATTACATACAAGAAAAAGTTTGATCTAGTTTATTTGCATATTAAGGATGTAGATTAGGTAGATATAGATGACCAGCTCTTAATCCGACGTCATTTGCCGATTTAGAACATCACGGGTTTGACGTCACAGATCAGCACAACACAAAGATTTGTAGGCTATCCTAAATTCTTTAAAAATTGAAATTCTCACTTCGTTGTTGCACACTCTCGTGCCCCACAAAGCAGGTCAAATCATTTCTCCTGCGCATTGGCGTTTCTAGGATTATTTGCCAGTATTCCTCGGCTCATTAACATATATATAATTTTGAATTAAAGACCAGACAATTTTGGAGTGACACGGTTTACCTGGGTCCTCCCTTATATACGCTAATGGCTATGCGCACGAGACCTCTCCGGTCGAATCAGATTGCCATCCCATTGGAATGATACTTGTGCAGTATAATATCTACTTTGCAGATGACCAGCCTGAGTTAAGGTTAGAGGCCCTGATCAAAATTCGATCGACTTTAACAAAAACAATTTTACGCACAAGTTTACGACTTCGTGTGTTAATTTTCGCGCATTGGCTATCTGAGTTAATATAATTTGTGGTGCAGTGTACAGATATAAATATTCAATTGGGATATTATACCCGTTATAAGCGTTTGTAAAAGTGGCAATTAACAGTTTAGCGGGTAAGTAATCTTCGTGCTAGTCTTACGTCCTGCCAATTTCACTATCTTCATTCATCATTTATTAATAGATATGTAAATTATAGGTATAATCCATTATTCTTACTTCCTTTATTAAGTAAACAAGTATGACTAACAGGCTTAAAATAATACAAAGAGACATTTGAAATAACAAAATATTATTCAAATCGAATAAGTATTTATTTTTTTACAGATTACAGAAATGTGTTTTGCGACACGCACAGGCGTCGCTAGGCTGCCACATATCACAGATACACACGTACTGCTACGAATAATAAGACTCAATAGTCTATGCAATACTTACTATTGTTAAGACTGAATTAAATACGCACTGATCACCGTTTCGATATAAACTAAACATCTATAAACTTATCAATAGTTATCATATCACCAAGTATTGCGACAGTAAAAGTCGATAGAATTATTATCTAATAATATTGCAGGTGCAATTTGTGTTGATAATTTATTTCTTTATAATAATAATATCCTCCAGACTGAATTTCGGCCACGGCGGCCAGTCTTAACGGAGACTGGCCAACTACGCAGGAAAAGTGTGTGCGCAAACACAAGTGCACTCTCTGTTCCCAAAGTCTCATGATCTGATCTGAGAAAGATCAGGCGCAGAGCCAATGGCTTTACGTGCTTTCTGAAGCACGGGTATTTTATTTATATTCTATACAAATTAATACATACATAATCATCATCAAGTCTGTATATTTCTGCTATATTTAAGCTTTTAAGCAGAAAAACTGAGTAATGGTAAGAAACGTTTAGTTGTAGAACACGAAGTTGGTATGCCTTATAAACGGCAAGAGTCTCGCCTTTAAGTACTTGCGATCTAAAACCAACTATAGCTGGCAAAACGAAGGCGTAATGCACTTCTGCCTATCTCCTCAGTGTTAGAGGCGTGGGATATGTTTTATTTTTATGTATACCTATTAAAACTAATTTACCAAAAATTCCGACCATGAATGACTTTACAAACTGATAAATGTGTATATATTATATGTAAATCAAAGTTGCTTTAACAAACAAACTCTCTCAATTAGATACGAATCAAGAAAAAAACCATATAAAATGTTCCGTTGAAATGTGTACCATTCTGAAGTCATTATAAACAAACAGATCGAAAACAAATTGTTTCTTTTATGTTTGCTTCTTACTTTCGCTGAACTTTTTTTATGGGTTAGGCTTAATTCTATACAAATGAAGCCGTATCGGATCCACGAGGAAATTAAAATATTGGAAGGCATCCTAAATATCCTTAATAATATTATAAATGCGAATATGAGTTAGTATGTTTGTTACACTTCCACGCCTTAACTACTCGACTGGTCATCATGAAATTTAACATATACATATGTTGTCAGCGGAACAGAAAAGGATATAGGGTATCTTTCATCCAGAAAAAAGACTATTAATGTCCTCCAGACCGAATTTCGGTCATGGCGGCCAATCTTAACGGAGACTGGCCAACTACGCAGGAGATATTATAGTGCACATTGTGTGCGCAAACACAAGTGCACTCTCTGTTCCCTAACTCTCATGATCTGATCTGACGGATAATCCGACACGACCGGAGAGAGATCAGGCGCAGGACCAACGGCTTTTACGTGCTTTCCGAGGCACGGAGGTGTCTAACACCGTCAAGTTCCTAACTCCGGGCTACTAACTATTACTAACATAAACTAAATTTACGCTTGCCAAGGGCGCGGACATAGTCTAGTACCTAATATATTTTAATAATTATATACGAATACCTTATAACATTTCAATATAAATAATTGTGCGAAGGTAAATGTACCATCACTTGAAATTAAAAAGGATAGAAAATTTATATCAAGGAATGTGCGTTTTATTTCTTCATTTCGACTCAAGTATGATATCGTAAAACAATATAATATTAAAAAAAGAATTTCTTAAGAATGTGAACAATTCATATTTATTACTACAGAGGGCATTTCTGAATAGAACTGACAGGAATTTAATAAAACTGCCATACAACCGACCGTGGAAGTTTTACTTTACGAATGTTCCGATGTTCCCCGTTTATGGGTGAATTTGGGAGTTCATTCACTGCTAGAGGGATTGACTGTACGTTTATTGTTAGTTGTGAGTGGTATTATGTATGAATGTCTTTCTAACTTAAATAACAGAGGGGAAAACTTATATCATTGATCTGATTTGTCTTGCAATTTCTGTAAAAGGAAAGCTAGGAAAAGTAAAGTTCCTTTTTATTTCTATTTATTTATCTTAATATAATATATATAATATAAATATGTTAACTTTGATTAATAGATTTACATAATGTATGTACAAAATAGAATGTCTTTTTCTTACAATGTTTGGAAAGTCTTCAGTAATGAAAATATTCTTGTCTTAAACATAATTATAATTTAATACACACATGTAATGTTAGGCGCATTCTGCCTAAAAAAACACCCTTTTAAATCGACTAATGCTAACTTTGATATAAAGACCTAAGTAGGTACTACGACAACATAACCTCAGCTTCGTTGGATTTGAAAAGGTTATTTTAAACGAGGTCCTATCTAAACTCCTCCAATCTATCATTCTATCTCGTACAGACGTAACTATAGTCTGCAAAAATAAAAAGGAAATATAATAAAGTTTCAAACTGACATGGCTGCAATTTAACTTGGCAGCCGCCGACATTTCATGGCATTGTAACTTAATAAAAGGATCAAGTTTATGGGTTGATATAAAGCTTGGCTTGAAACAATCCTTGGCATCCAACTTGATGGATTAAATAAACGTCGTCTTACTCTTGGCGGGAATAGGGCTCCTCTATTTATTTTTTCAAAGTTTAATGGTAGTTTTTAAATTAACTGCTAGCAACTTTTATAGTACACAAATATTGCTTGCTTTTAAAATTGGAATAAGTTGAAACTAAAATAACTTTAGTAAGTTGTTCAGTCGATTTAAATTAAGTTCAAATTATTATTTGACTGTCTCGACGGTCCTGCATGATAAATTTGCTGTGTTTATGAACGTGATAATACACTTCCATCTATACTTTCGGGATTTTCTATGTATGTATTTAGGTCATTTTAATATTCTTCATGTAGACGAGACCTGGCAACTATTACTACTTCTTACTGAGTATTTATTTAAGTTTTAATTGACTGTAAAATATTAAGTAAATAGTTATTAGTTATAAGCCGCATAAGTAGGACACAAACCTACGAAAGGACTATAAAACTCGCTTGTAACCAATATTAAAACGTTAAAATATTGGCTAAAGTAATGTTTGTTTTTATAACCATTTGCACAATTGTGTTGGTATTTGGGTAAGCTCTTACGAAACCTAATCTACAATAGAATTTGCGTATACACAATGGATTCATAAGTAGGCTTTAAAGTGAATTAAAGTGAAGCCTTTGTGATGGCGTATAGTATGGTGTATAGTATATAACAGAATTATGTAATCATATTTGAATTATGTACTAATGGGCAGTTGTGGCAACCATAAAGAAATGATTGGATGAGTCTGCTTACCGATTTCTACTTCATTTTCTTACTTACCGACTTACGAATTAAAATTTGGAAATAGGTAACTATCTTTTTCTTTCTTTTCATGTAAGAAGAAACTGAGCTGTCCTCGTAATATTCAAGTAGCATAGAATTTCATTCATCAATACATACATGATTAAGAAATGTTTATTCTGGAAGCGGTAGTTAAATGCACTAGATACGATCAAGGACCGGGGATTAGTCTAGCCACCGATTTGACATTGAGATGCTGCATCAAATTAATTAGTAATGTTTAGTGAATTTGACACTGTGCCAGATAGCGTCAATATGTCATAAGTAATGCAGTGGTTTAAGTGGCAACACTGTCATTGCCAACGTGCCAGAATTTTGGCATGTTTGAAAATATGATTGTTCAATGTTTCGTATATTATATGAGATTTGTTTTTTATATAAAGCCTCAATACAAAAATCTAAATACTTCAGCTATTATAATCTTTTAAAAAGTAAAATACAAAAGAGTTTCTATATTGTATATTATATATATTCTATGTTCTATATATGAAAACGTTTTTTTCCTTAAGCATAGAGCCTTTTGTCTCATAATGAATGCCCCTTTTGATTGCAACCGGCCAGTCCTCGTTCTATAATTGAATTTACATTCAAACATTTGAAATTAGAAATGAGTCTCCGAGTGTTAAGTGGGTTTATTTATTTCCTTGTATTAGAATACCCTATGGTTCTCTCGGTTGGCAAAAGCTACTGTTGCATAATTTACAATCTAGATTTTAGCTTAAAGGCCTGCGTGGGAATCAATCTCGCTATGGGTACACTGCGTCTTAGTAGGTAGTTGCGTAGAATACTTTATATTTAATGCGATTATTATTGTTTTTATTTCTGAGAAACATATGTGGGATAGGTCTTTACAATAGTGGGCTCAAAACCGCAGATAAATGCTACCTAGTATTTAATATTAAAATTCCTATAAACATATGTACCTTGCATGACATTCTCTATTTGGTACCTACATTCAATAAGTCTAAAAATAAAACGGACAATACAAATAAGTACATTTGTTGCCAATTTTCTTTAATGCAAAACACAATAACACTAAATAAAATCAAGCAGAAATAAACGGTATATTAATACATGCGACAAAAAATCGCACGACATGAGTCACGCGACGTAAACGTCGATTGTCAAGGTCGTATAATCGCAACTGCAGCGACGCGTGACCGACTATTGTTTTAACAGGACAAACGCTCTTTTTACACCATTTTTCTATTCAGTGCCCCTTACACTACCTGTAGGCAAGGCCGGAGCTACGCTGTCATCGAGGTGTGCGATTTAATTGCTCGCTCACTCTCACAGTGACGTTCGGTCTTCGAATGAGACAAAAAATGTAATTCATAGATAGTTGTAGTTTGTGTATCAGTTGTGTCAATGTTCGTAAGCCCCCCGTGGCGCAGCGTGTAGCATTTGTTTAAAGAGCCATATTGTAACCATATGGAGCGACGCGAAATAGCACTATTGTGCATGAGTGCAGTGTGTCTTTATCTAAAACTATCAGCTGAACATGTTTCAAGTATCTCAATCAGATATGATACATAACTACTAGTTTTTTAATATATGTATTTGTCAGAGGGCAGCAAAAACGACAAATATATGAAAAGCTTTTAAAGCTCAGTAGTTTGGTGATTTTATATATACAGGGTATCCGGTAATTAATGGATAACCTTGAAATGTCTTATAGTAAAACTAATGGCCGCAAAGAATAAAAAAGTATTTAAAAAAAATATTAAAATAGTGCTATATATAGTTATATAGTCATACTTTTGACTGTCTATCTATTATCATAATTAGTGTTTAATAATAAAACAACCAAAAACTGATGGAATTCATGCATTTATGGTCGTAGTGTACAAGAAAGTTAAATATGGTAATTAAAAAATCATATCTCAGGTTAGGATAGATTTTTTCATATTTTTTTTGAACGGCCATTATTTCCACTATAAGATATTTCAAGGTTATCCATTAATTACCGGACACTTCTATATCTTTCTCAATTTAACCCATCGAATACGTGCATAATCCTAACATTGCCAATAATTTCCTTATGTTTTTCATAGATATCTTCAAATAGGCAACCCTTTCGAATTTATGTATTATGCATGATCTTTACATTTCATCCAATCATTTTCTTAAACTTCTTGCAGGCTCTATTTACATTGATATCAACTCTTTGCGTAAAGCTAGCAACGAATGTAAATGTATCTTCAGTAATCACACTAGTTAAAAGGTTATAAAGGTTACTTATTAACCTAAATAAATATATAATTTTTGATTTGATTTGATTTAAAGCACATAGATAGAAGGCAAAACAAAGCATTTTGAGGAAACTTGCATGTCTGAGAGTTCTCTACAATGTTCACGAAGGTATTTGAAGTCTATCTACCCGCATTCAGCCAGCGAGGTGGACTATGGCCTAACCCTACTGACTGATAAGAGGCCCATGCCACTAATGGAACAGTTTATATGAATTATCAGGCAAGAAATACCTGATACAATTACCTGTTAGATATTGGCAATATTAGTAAAACTAATACATATCTACGAACAACTTGTATTCAACTGATAAACTTTGTGGGAGTCATATCCTGCAATATAAGCTGGCCATTCCGGTGATCGTAAATTCGGGTGGCAACACTGCGGATAATAGGGTTATCCACCCTGCATTAATCAGGCATTATGCCAGCATACATTAAGCTGCTGTCCAACAATAGGGTTGTAATGCAATATACTTGTACATAACGCTACGCAGTATTTGGTACATTACGAGCTTGGATTTGATATGTATCTGTATGGTATAAATATAAAGTATTAGGTTAAGTTAGTAGCATAAATAGTTTTAAAGCTCAGCTTAGTTTTAAATATTCTCTTTATAATATTAGTATAAAAATATAAAAATATATACATATTGCAAAAAGCGATTAAATTTGCGTATAAATCCGCATTCATATTTGCGACCGATTATGAGGCCTGAACTACAATTTACAGATCTTGCAGTGTTATTAAAATGTTCTGTTAAGAAATTCTTAATAGCGGCAAAGAGTTAATGCATATGCCCGATAGACAGCACTGGGGTCGCTCTTATGACGTAATAGAAAAAAACCTGTAAAATATAACCTCAACATCAAATAAATCCTCATATTTTTCTTACGAGGGTCGAACCAAAAAAAGCTGTATATTGACGCAGTAAGCAGCGTTACTCCAAACCAACCAACACGCAATTATTTGGATACATTAATAATTTCAAAACGCGGTTAAACTGGAATTTAATGTTTCATTGTAGTATACTATCGAAAAATCGCGTTGTCTCTCCATAATTTAAAGTAGCGATAAATGTGTACTTTCGACACAGTCGTATGTAGGTAATTAGTGAGATTCACCATGGTAACGTCCGCGATCGTACCGAGATGGAATACTAAGTGTGTCGTGGTTGAAAGTGTACTCAAGATGATTGTTCTCAACTTTTGTTACTACCATGGTTAAACTAAAAGAAGGCGTCTGTTATGCTACATTCTCACTGTTTTTTTAGCTCGCATCAGCAAGCCACGGGCATGTATACTGGCATAAATAGTATCTTATGCGTTTATCTAGGACTTGGTCTACTTGTATGCAAAGTTTTATCCAAATGTTTAAAGGCTTACGCGTGATTAAGCAGCAAGCATCCAAATATCTTCACAACCTATCACGAAATATTAATAGGATGTTTAATACTTTTATTCTTGGCTACATAGTCAAGAATAAAAGCATTATAGAAGAAGAAGAAAGAAAGAAAAATCTTTTATTTGCCACAAATACATACAGTACAAAAGAAAACTTGAAATAAAATAGATAAATACAAAAAAACCATCCATTCCTTGTTTGTCTTGTGTGTCATCGGATTTATTCATAAGGCAGTTCTTAATAGCAGCATAGAGTCTGATGATCAGCCCGGTGGATAGCAATAGATTTGCTTTCTGTTAGGTAAGACCTAAGCATAGCTAGCGTAATATGAGTGCAATACACCTTTCTACCTTCCGTACGAAACGTCAACCAATGTTACTAGCCTTACCAACATCAAGCGTTCGGTATAGACTAGCTATAATTGTCGATTCCAAATTTGAATATTGTTATCCTTTCGAGCTGCAGAAGTAAAATGGTAGTTACTCCGGAAGAAACACATTTTTAGCTGAACCTAGTGAAACAGGAAGCCAAATTTGGTTGTTTCCTTCGGCAAATTGTCAGCTGTTATATGGAACGGGTTACATTTTGCACCAGAAATAACTTTTCTACAGCAACTGCCGCTTTGCACATTCTGCATCAAAGATTACACATAACAAATCTATGTAATGGGACCATAGTGGATCAACTCTATAGTGGGGTATCCTGATACCTATCGCAGGCACCAGCCTCTCACAAAATTCAATGTGTACCTTGTTACCAGTTCCATGTACCTCCTATGTGTAATTTTGTGGAGAGAAAATAAATAAATTATTATTATTATTATTATTATATTATTATAAAAAATATTATAATGATTTTATGATATTATAAATACATAGATTCTTTTCTATGCAGATTTCCATTTACTATGACTTCAACATCAACATCTTTTTTCTTAAATCTAATACCTAAATATAGCCGGCTATATTCCAATTTCGTACACGGCTGTCCATCTTATTGGTAAATATACTAAAATACTACTGCATACCATATACACCTACACTAATACCGCATTTACATACATATATAGTTCAAAAGCTACTTCCTTCAAAGGTAGTTCCAAACAGCGTCTCTTTGAAGTTATAAGTGCAGTTTACGCGGTGTAAACGCGAGTGCAAGGTCAACCCGCAGTGCGGGGCTGCAGACGGGAGTATCGATCGCATCCCGACACCACCCGCTCGTCTACACCCACACTACGACACACACCCGTCCTTCGTACTAAAGTTTTACACCTACCGATGAGCCGACATCAGCTGACAGCGATAAGGAAATTGGTATCTCATTTCAACAGATTTTACTTGGTGTTAAATCCGATTTGTCTCAGAGAAATGCTAAATAGCTGAATAAATTGCCGTGATTGTTGTTTGGTATTACGATTACGATTAATGGCTTGATTGAGTAATGAATTTTGTAGCTCTTGCTGTACTGTTATTCACTTAGAATGGTGAAGAATGAAGTTAAGAAAAGGCGTTGAATTATGTAAGGGAAATGTCGTCGACCTATTTTGTATTAATATATTTAAATTGTTTATAGGTTTAATTATTTTATAAATAATATTATAGTGATTATTTAATATAGATGTACAATAATGCTAAAAAATTCTATTTGATTAAGTTTCTTGGTCAAAATGTTAATGATAGCATTAAAATAAACGCTTCAAAGAGCTATAACTAAATTGTAATTAAACGCATTTTATTTTTGACTCAGTTAATGACTGATAAAGCCAGACACAGTGAGCATCAACCGCTTTCCTAAAGGCCTCAAATATCTAGGCAGAACCTAACCGTATTTTGGTTTACAATTGAAATCACCTATTCTGTAAAAATCGTTATCTAACATCGATAGTAATAGTACATATAAAGCAATAATAAAGTTTTCACTGCAAATTCAGAAGTGAGTTTGATATTATGATCTACAGAGCCGAACTGCCAGGTCGAAAAAGTTGTTGTCAATAATAAATATAGTCCACAAAAAGTAGCTACACATACTTAGTAGATAGTAAGTGTTACATTCTCGTCAATAACCGGTCCTGTCAAACATTTAACTTTTTACACTGTGCCAACCGCCAGTCAATCAATATGTATTTATAGATTTTTTGTCGGCACTTTTGCAAGAAGTTTGTCCCTAAATATTTCTTGCTTGTAAATGAAGCCATGGTGTCGTAGTGGCACTAAAAGAAAAAGTATTGTGAGATAGCTCTCTACCGGTTACACTGACATTCTAACAAATTTGGGTCAATTTAGCTTCTGCTTTAAAATTACATTAGGTATGAAATACCTAGTCATAAAAAGTACACCATAATTCTAAAGATATCAAATAACATCTGTGACCGGTTTAAACCGAAATTAGGATTCACCGATCATATTCGAACTCTTAATCGAAAAAACTGATATGATCTTCCTGGTGCTATGCAGATCGTGGTGTAATACCACGACCTGCACTCCTCCTCTTTACCTGTCCTTTTACACCCTCGGATGTGACTCCTCTGATTTTTATATCAACTCACAAATCATTAGATATTATTTATTTAAAACAGTACATCGGCGGACTTAATGCCAAGGGCATTCTCTATCAGTCAACTGTAGGGTGATGCAGAGTTATAAAACAAGTAGGTGTATACGCATACAATAGTCTTCTTTGGGTGGCCCAAGACGTTCGTGCTGGTTACTATCCAATTCAAGGAACAACCGGTGATCGGTTGGTTGGAAATGGAATATTTGGAAAAGTTAGGAGCATTCATTCGATTTTATAAAATATGCCAGCAATATTTAGGACAACCAGTTTTTCTGTCGAAGGACCCACATATACGACCTCAATGTTTTTTCTTGAATCTATTCGGCCGACTTTATGATACACCCTTGGGTGATAGGCCTTTAGGCTTATCAAGAGTCCGCCAAATAATTTTAACCTGCAAAATCTTAATAACATTATATACCTGGAAGTAGCAGTCACGCAGGCTTGCACGTGATGTGGCAAGGCACTTACCTGTCCTCTATTACCTAATTCTAAAACTATTTTGTATCGCAAATGTCAATGTCACGACACAGTCAAGTTTATTTTTATTTACTAAGTACGTACAGCTTGATATCCGTGAGACGAAAATCGGATATGTATGCTTCATATAGGTACATATACGTAAAGGTCATATGATATCACCGGTTAATGCGTATTTCTATTTCTAGCAACTTATCATTCGGTACTTTTCCTTAAGAGCACTCTAAGTACTTATGATTGATGTTGTAAGTATTTGGCACTTTAGAGTGACGCTTGCTTGAGATAACATAAAGAAGACATTAACATGTTTATCACTAAATAATGAATCAATATTTTGAATAAAATCAAAATAGCGAATTCGATATACCTACGTGACTCAGATCACGTATGTACTGGGACTATAATGTTTTAAATGTATTGCAACGAGCTATTACAGCCTGGTGTTACAGGCGGCCATAGTAACTGCTTACCGCTATGCCATAAACATATAATAGGTTATATCACAAAACTAGCCAACGAATATTCCAACTCAATAGATATTTTGAAATTAAACTACTTTATACAGCTTTTGTCGCGTTGTTTATTTTAAAACACTTTTATAACATAATTTTGAAACTCTAACGCTACTGACATATATATATATATATATATACTGAGTTTAAGCTATTTAAATTAATGAAAGCTATTTATATTTAAGTTTACACTTTGCCCCGACGTTTCGTTTGCTTTACAGCAGCCATTTTCACGGTTCACCGCGACAAAATCCGAATACAGTAGTTTAATTTCAATGTATAACATTCGCGTAAACAGAAGACAATATCAAAATTAAAATATCTATTCTTGTTCATATTTCCGAAAAACTATAAAATGTTTAATCGATAATTAATATGTAATTAATTTATATTAGTTTAAGCTATTTTGAGCACTAGGTTATTCTAATATTATATGTATAATGCATGCGGTGTTTGCTTATTAATTGATAGTACATTTATTTAAGACGCTTGTAAATGTTATACGATATGTATCAATGTATGTATTATTGTATGGATTGCTTACAGTAAGTAAGCAATCCATACAATAAATAAATAAATATATGTCAGATGACGATATCTGCGTTGTATTATAAATGTTTTAGAAATTCATTAGTGTAGCTAATAACTATAGAAGCGCTAATATCACATCATATTATATCCTCGTTATGCTTAATTGTCACTTCCTTTTAATTTAGCAACATTGTTATTTTCTGTCAGATACGAGTGTAACTTGAGTAAGTTAGAGCTTTGGAATAGTTACATGGTATCAAAAGTGGAACTGGCAAAGTGAAATCTAAATCTAACTCACTCTTCGTGTGAATTATATTGCGATATACATTCATGGCTTGTAGACACTGCAAGTAGCCGGCACGTGTTAAATGCGGTTGCGCATTAAAGTATGCTTAAAGAAATAGATAACCAAACAAAATACCTGTGATTCGTTAACATTAAACTTACTTAAGTAAACAAATCAAACCAACTGGAATCGTGTCAAAATCGTATAATGTAAACAATGTTTACGCTGCAGTGATCCTACGAGACGCGTACCATGGGGTTGTCGACATACCGTCGAGGGAGTCTCGTTTCAAGGTCGGGGTTCTAACGTAGTAAAAAACACCTTTTATGGAACAATATTATAGCCCCGTAATCACTTGTTTCGCTTACATTTTATGGCTAAGCAATTTATTCCTCGAACATTATTCTAAGGTGGATTTCGATTTTACTACATGTAATCGCGGATTACTTGACGATATTAAGAAATACTTAACTGTAAATTAATTGACACGGATTATATCAAGTGCTTTTTAATCGTACAAAATGTGTTGTAATCATTTTTGACAAGATTTAACATAAGTAATTGTTGTCCTTGACAACCAATTACTTTTTACTTTTTAATGTATTTTATGGATATTTTAGTGTCATTTTATTTATTGACAATAATTTGACACTCATTCTAAAATTGCCTTGATACTTGACTACTGTTTATAATTGGACACGTATATTTGTATAATCAAATAAGCTGTAAATTGGTGCCTTTACTAATAACTTTACAACAGTTACTATGTATTATTATATACTTAACTGTAACTTTCTTATTAACTGGCACAACCTTTAGCTACTTACTGTGTATTGCCAATCGTGAAGTCTTTGGTTAAATTTTCGAGTACGGTGTAATGATTTTTTGTCAGCAATTACTCTGTACTCTATCTAATACGATTAATTCACACCTCTACTTAACCTTCCAGGATACACGCGTGACGCAATCTTATGTAATAACTATAAGACCTTCAATTTAATATAAAACCAATAAACTATAATAAATAAACATCCTTGAAAGCTATTCTTAGCATACATTAAACATTACTTATTCGATTAATTTACCGCTACAAAAACATCAATGAATTTTAAACCGAGGTTATAATAGAATGACATAATCATAAACAACTTGAAAATTGTCTGTGGTGACATGACGTTGTGTCAGTGACGCGTGACAATAACGTGGCCTTGCCAACCCTTCACGATGACTGCTAACTGGCACAGATTAAAAAAACAGCTTAGACAGAATAATTATATAATTAATATTTATCCAGTTTAAGATTTATCGCGTAGGCTTAGCATTTAGATAAATACTGTATCATTAATTACTAAATAACTCGAAGATAGATAATAATTACGTTTTTAAATGTCAAGTTTATTCGTTTAAAAGCCTATAGTAATTATAGAGTAGCGTGTATATTTATCATAACGTCAAATATCGTGAGGCCAGTATAGCAGTATACAAACGACTAATGCGAAATGTTGTCTGTTGTATTACAAACATGCAATCATGTTTAAAATGGCGGCACTTCAAGCATGTGTGTGTATTGTTTTATTACGGACGGAGGGGTTTGTCAGCCGACGAACATTTTGTATTTTTGTGCTGTTTTTTTTTTGGCCAATGAATAAAGTAAAAGGAGTGAATTTTAGGTTAAAAATAAACCTGTATTACATTTCCCAGGGTCTAAGCTACTTTAACTTGGTATACATTTAGTTAACATTATCGGTAGATCTATCAAAATATTGATACTAACAAAATATATCGGTTAATAGAAAAATTAGTCTTATATAAATATAATGTGAGCCTCATCGGATCCCTTGGTTTTCTAAAAATAAAATAAGTAGAACTTATGTTGTACTGGCGCATCGAATACGTTCTGGTCATATTCCATCACGAAAGTTTGGATATCTTATGAAAAAAGTCAGTTCACCTTATTGTGAAGTATGTGGCAAGATAGACGATGTCCAACACCTACTGATGGAATGTGAGAAGAACCAAAGGGAGAGGGAGTCAGTGATGCAGAGATTTAACATAAATAAATATGACGTTGGGGTTTTTATAAAGATTTTGTCAGAACCTTTATCGCCGGCAGCAAGGTGTATTTATGACATGGTATCTGCAGCACTGTCTGCCTCTCCCTCATAGTAATAAGGCAAGCATATAATTAAATGTAAGAAAAAGGTAATTTAGGGTACGATGAGGCTGGCATACCTTTATAAGGTAAAAGCCTCTAATTAAAACAGATTAAAAAAATATATAATGGCAACTGTTCACAATAATATGTCAATCACACGTGACAATGTCACGGCCTTGTCAACCCCTTCCTGTCAAACCAACCACTACAGATTAAAAAGGTTATTTCAGAGACAATAATTGAAGGGTTAATGGATTATTACAATTTCTAATCTGTGCCTAATCGACTTGGCTGAACTTTAATTTTAATTCTAAGGTATATATTATATATTGTTATCCAATTGGATATTATTAACTAAATAAACTGTTGATAGATAACTATTATGTTTTTTAATGACAACTTTTTTATTACACGGCCTCCGTAAGTGGTTTAGTTTTTTTACTATCTACTAATTGAGCGTTAGTTTTTCTAAGTGAACTATAATTAATTTAACGATGTAATTATTTTAATGGAAATAGTTAAAAATAAATTTTTGCTAGCATCAGCTTCTTCCCCTATTTATCATTTATATATTTTTGCGTTGGTAAAGTCAAATGGGTAGGTATATCATCATAATATTATAGTGGGCAGTACTTCAGTCAATCTGCCTATTAATTTTATCTTAATTTTGGGTAGACTACTGAACTGACATTGGCAATATTTTAAAAATAGTTTTCAAATAGGTGGAGCACATTGGCATTTAAAAAAAAGAACGTGCTTAAAACATAGCAAGCCAAGCGAATTTATTACTTTTAAAAGTGATTTAATTAAACCCAAAGATTAAAATTGTATTATTCTATCTTATTATTTATATTTGATACTGACGCTTTCCTTTGCCAGCTTGGCAACCGTAATCATAGTACATTAAAACTTTCGTGTTCGTAAATGTCACCCTGTGATCTAAATTAATAATTCAGTTGTATATTTCATCTTTAGAAATTGAAATACAATTCGTTAAAATATGCTAGAATCACGTCTTATATGCGACGGATCTATTAGTTAGACTAGGTGAAGCAACCGGTGCGTAACCAATACCCATTAAAAAGACTTTTAATAACAGTTTTTATGTATTTACCCGACAAGTGTTCCTAAAATAAGGAATGTGATCGAATGAAGCAAAAATTAGTATACCAGCATTGTAGCAAGAGATCAATCATAGTAACTGCCTGCATAGTGTGTATATTATTTTATTTATTAGTAGATTTTTCCCGTGGCTTTGCTCACTTATATGTAGGTTAGGTTAGTAACATTGTTTTGGATCAAAGGCTAAACCCTATGCACTTTTCTGTTACCCTTATTTAGAGTAGTCAATCTATTCTGATTCGCTGATTTCAACATGAATAGGCCGGCTCGACCGGGGAAGGATCCTCTCACAGAATATCGACGTGAAATAGTAGTATTCCTACTACTGTTGTGTTTCATTCGGTGAGTGAGAGTTCCGGCGGCCCAATCACCCCCTTTCCCCCGTTCCCGCTCCTTCTCCTTCCCACTTCCTTTCCTAAAGGGTCGGTAACGCGCAAGTGATGCCTCTGGTGTTGCAGGTGTTTATAGGCTACGATGACCACTTACTTACTGTAAGCTTGATTGCCACCTCAGTTGAATAAAAAAAACCTGACAACGTGTACCTATGAGAAATTTCATAATGATCAGTCGAATAGTTAAAGTGTGAAAGCGTAACAAACAAACTCACATTCGCATTTATAATATAAGTTAGGATCTCTTAAGATGCGTCTTTAAACGACACACACGTGTCAGACTATATTCAGAACTAAGTAACAATATCGACACTATATATCTCAGGAGTTTTCGAATTACCATGACCATTCTAAAACCGATTCCATTATATTCGACTTTAACAATACGTATGCGAACATAAACCTTATACTTAGTTGCCATATTTTTACGACACACAGTTTATTTACGTCATTATTTTAAATAAAGACCCATCCTCAAGGTCTAGTTCTGTCAGTGAGGTGAGGCCCTTGTTCTAATGCCAGGTGACATCTTTTGAATCCACGTTTACCAAAACGATGGCGCCATAATTGTTTCGGCCGTCATACTCTTGTATAGGTATGCTTGTTGGATGAAAGAATTAGAAGGCTGGAGTTTCGTTGCCATTTTCTGTTAAGTTTTATTCATGCGGTGAAAATAACTCTAATATAAATGGAAATGCAAAATAAATGGATCTACAATCCTGCTACGTAGTCCATATTAATAAACAAAAATGCTTTTATTTCCAAATATGTTCCATTCCATTTTCAAATAGAGTGTAATGTTTCCTAAAACGGAGTGTCTTTCTAATTTGAAAATGGAATATTTTATCGTCAAACTAAACTAAGTTTACAAAGACTGAACTAATTAAAGTAAAATCGAAAAACTATTTCAGAACTATTAGGAAATTCTCAGCATATTATTATAAATTTAATACGCAATACTATAAACTACAAAGCTATGATTATTATATTTCATTACTATTGTAGTTAACACGAGCATCCCTTAAAATCACGTTTCGCGTCACGCAACTTGGTAACCATTTTGAAAACAATCATAATCACTAAGATGCATTCCTTACTATGTTTTCATTCACAGTCAAAGTATACGCACATTTCCTTGAAAAATCAGAAGCACGTGCCGTAAGTTAAACACAACGAGTTGGCAGTATAACGGTATGCTCATCAGGCTTTCACTGCTCACATTGTTGAGGATAATCACTATTTTTAGTGCCAATCTAAGACGAAGTAAGAGCTACAGCTGTGAATACCGAGAGATCATTAAGCTACCAATATGCAGCAGACCATTTATTAGAGGGAATAATATCCTCCTTACCGCAAAAGGTAGTTCTTGAACAGATAAACAGTTAAGGGATTCCTTACAACGTTTTTTATTATCAAAAGTAGGTAATTACACTAATTTCCCATAATTAGGCGGTGTGGATATTGACAAGCATAAAAGTCAACCGCTGTATTCTTAGACGACGAAACTCTACAATAAAAATCGCGTGACCTATGTTTACGTAACAATGATATTTGAGAAGAACAGTTCAAAAATGCACAAGTTCATACCGTAACATGTCTCAGTTCGCCGTGCAATTATGCCCAAATATGTTCTTCCGCAATAATAATGAAAACTTTCGTCTACAGTCGCTTGTTAAGGTATTATACGTAGGCTGTTCGAGACAACATTTTTTGCGCTAGTATTAAAGTAAAGAATAAATATTTAAGTTAATTTAGTGTAGAACAAATAAAAACAAAGAATGCATAATATTAACCATATATGTAAATATATCTCAATATATCTCAATTAAATAATATTCAGATTTTAAGAAATAGGATAATAAATTATGTCAATCAATTCAAGGCTGATCACAACATAAAAATATGAACGTGAGTCTCCGTAAATTATATCCTATACAGATCATCTTAGATTTATCCACATATTCTGCTCAAAACCTTTTAAAGTTTCATATTTCCTGCTTAACTCACATAGAATTGTGTTTTCTACGTTAGCGGACTTAAGTCCACAGCATAATTTTGACCAACACGAGGCCGCCGAGGACTCAACGCCTTTGTTAGCCATAGGCTTGAACGTTCAACATTGTCCATTATCATTAACCAAGCGGGAAAGTAAGTAGCTGTGATATTGGTTTCACCATTTAAAGCAAATATTTGTAGAATAAGCCATTGGATAGTATCTGAGCAGATTAAAACACCATGTTGCTGTCCCTCGGAGGGTTATTCTAATGAGATTGCAGATTTGACTGATACCGACCAATATTGCGGTGAAAGTAAGAGGACAGCACATCAACTCTGCCTAGGGCTTAGCGCGTGGTATAAGTTAAGTGAGGCAGACGGACCAGGATACGGAAGTGGGGTATTACAATTATTATGTTATAAAAACCCTACCCTACACCTGTCTCTGCCTACCACTCAGGGAAACAGGCGTGAATCTATATATATGTAAAAACAGAAAAGTATTTTAAACAGTGAATAAATTATAAGTAAAATAATTTAAACCATTGAGTAGCAGTAGCCCGCCGGCGACCAGACATAATAGGTTTTCAATTATGTACGACATGCATCCAATAATTGACAGACAAAGAGAAAGAGTTGTAATAAACGGCTGCCACACAATTGAAGCCAGCCTGCTATGCGTAACGTTACTAATGCAGACAATAAAATAAACCAATTTTTTTTAATACAATGTTAAAATATCAGAGCAAATCATGCACTAAAAATAAAAGTATTCTTTTTTAAATGCTGGGCTATAATAAGGTTATTCTTACGTATAAATTAAGTATACATAAAATTTATAAACAAAGTAAGAAATGTAATCGTTCCTCGCATTACATTCTCAAGCGTAATATTTCATCACGTAAACAAAAATAAAATAATTCATTTACTTGATACATTATTACGTATCGTATGAAATCATCTTAGCACAGTATATTAATAATCACGTTCTTACTATCATTATTTAAACGAGAATTAATATAATGTGCATACATTTCTATTCAGTAATTTTGTTTTTTCTATTTCGTTGTCTATCTTGCAATCTGTTCATAGCATACTTGCACTCCTAGAGACTTTGAATTATGATCAATATTTAAGCAATATTTTAGTAGCTATTGCATGAAAATTCCACATATTTCCTATAGCAGTATTTCTTGAAAATATAATACATACACTTCTTCAAAAACTGGCTGACTATCGGCAATTTATTTTGGGCTGAGCAAATACGCCAACATTATTGAAAACCTATTCGACTTAAAAGAAAAATAGACATTAATTACGTTAATCTTCTTAGAACATTCTGATTAGAACCCTGAGAATCCCTGATATTTCAGGGATTGGATACTTTGGGTACTTTGTTATATCTACTCTTGATAATATAATTCCGTCTGCCTCTTATCCCTTGGACCGGTACATTTAAAGCATCGTTTCCCTTAGAAAGACTGCGTACTGAAGGAAAGCCACGATCCCCATTCTTGTTAAGATATTGTGTATGTGAGTGGAATTGTAAATAAGATCATTTTTCTCTACACAGACTTTATTAGATAGATTTATGTGGGAAATATGTAAAATTGTTGATGCATTTAAAAAATCCTAAAGGTACTTATGTATTCTCAATTCGTAACGATAAATCGTTTTAGATCCAGTTGTCTAGGTTGTTTTGTTAGGCACGTTTTCTTAAATTTGGAACAACTATGTTATACTGTAAGGCCATTTACCAGTCGTCAGGATTATTAGCGATAATAACTTCAAATAAATTTTAAGGGTAGTTATGTACATATATTATTTCAGGTACTTATATAAATTATAGGTTATGACAGCCATATCCTATAAGTTTATATTTTCTCAAGCACTAACGCCGAGACAGATCCCTGATAGTAAAATGCAATAGCACTTTGCGCGATTAAAAGAAATTACGAGCGCTTGTAACTGCGCAGCTGAATCAACAGAGAACTCATCAGCTAGCAGTATCAAGATTTTCTTTTCTAGAAAATAAACGTCGGTTTCTTTAACGATCTATAAAAAAGTACGCGAGACTACACGACTGAAGCCACAGGTCACTGGTTATCTCTATGAAAAGGTTACCTAAAACGTGACTAAAGATTGATCTTTTACAAATTGCAAAACCTTAAAAATAAATAAAATATTGTTCATGAATCAACCGCTTTCAGCCACCTGCTGTTTTGATCGAAACAAATGTCAAGGCGTTTTCAGTTCGTGTTTTAATTGTAAGTGGAAAATCTAATTGACTTTTACTTTATAGATGGATATATGATTGCGGAATAACATAGTCGTGATAAAGGCTATGCCGCACACTCTGAAATCTTAACTCAGAAATCGTTTGGGTAGGATTGTTCAATTAAATATTTCCTTTTTTGGATTAATGGTTACTGCTTTTAGTATCTCTCAAATATTTATCCATACGATGTGATCTTTTTAAATTACAAAACATTCGGTGAATCACAAATAGAAATTTAGATCTTATTTTCTTTTCTTAAAAAAGACAACTCCCGCACTAGGACTTATTCCTGCGTTGCTGGAAACTTTACAAACATTCAAACAAGCGACACAAAGAACACCCAGACTCGGAACAACCATTTGTAGATAACACAAAGTTTTGTCTCGTGCGGGATTCGAACCCACAATACTCGGCGCTATGGTAGAGGCGAAACGACCATTTAAACTTTAATTTGCTTCGTGTCCGTGTTTTCTAAGTTTGTAAGGCTCAAAAGATGTTTCTTTTAAATATAAGAAAATAACGATCGCGCATTGCTTTGTAAATTTATATTTCTCGTGCTGCTTATTCTAGACATAATTCCTAAATGTTGTCAATTGGCAAACGACTAACTCGAAAAGCAAGAATTATAATCGAAGTATTCGCTATTTGCTTCAGTACCTTAAAATTACACAATTTAGGAACACCAGAATAAAACAATATACATATGTATTTTGCAAAGAACCAGTTCTCGACATTTTATTACATGTGTTTACCAATAGAATGAGACAATAGAATATTAGCTGTAGTAACCTGTTAGTATTGTCGAATATAAATATGATATTACATTTAATCGTTCATATGACATCTCAGTACCAATCCGATAATCGATACAACCTAACTGGCAGACGAAGGCCGTTTATATGAATAAATATGAATTGTAATAAGTAATCTTTGGGTACCACATAATCACCGCACGTTATGAATAATCGATTACAATTCCAACTTGACGATGAATTAATCGATGCCTCACCTTACTAAGCAAGGTGCACGTCATTCGGATCTACCTTTATTTTTGTGTTGTTTATGTTCAGCTCTTTATTTTTGTAGAGAGCTGTCATATATAGGTACTTTAACTAATAATGTTAGTATAATTCATTGTCTCAATGCTGCGATAGCTCAGTAGGGAGACCAACAGACTGCAATGCAGAGGGTCTCGGGTTCGAACCCACGTCGCGCATCTCCGACTTTCAGAAGTTATATGACTTTTCGAAATTATGTGCGTATTGATTGACAATTATCGCCTGCTTCGTGCTTCGGAGAGCACGTTAAGCCGTCGGTCCCGGCTGCCATGAACATCTATGGCAGTCGTTATTGGGAAAGTCAGTACCCTCTAAAATCCTGACACTGGTCTAGCCATAGGGTATCGTTAGCCTTCGGGTTGCGGAGGTCAGGTGGCAGCCGCTCAGTGTAAAAACTGATATCCAGTCAAATCCAGGTAGACTAGAAAAGCCGACCCCACGTGACTTAGGAATAATAAAGGCTAAGGAGAAGAAGAATTCATTGTCTCAGTTTCCCGAACGGTTTCCCTCGGTTTTTGACGAATTTGCAGCTGATGGATATGTAGGGGCACTGTATGTTAATGTGTGCGTAGGAAACAGCGTTGTCAGCGAATGTATTATGCGCTAGTGCGGACCGCGGGGACAGGCGAGCAGTTCACTCCCCGACGCGGCAATACCCGGTACTGTGTATATTATTAGAACATAAGTATACCCATTGTGAAGTAAAATATATACTTCGTTGATTATTCTGTATACTATCTTTTATTTACATATCCAAAGTAGGCAATCCCTACAGTGGTGACCCCGACGTGATATTTGCCTGTTAGGAAACTCTCAGTTCCAAAGGAATAAAGCAATGCGCTTGTTGAATAGCAATAGGTTCACCCCTTGTTACATGGGAACTGAAAGTTACCTAGCGAAATCAACCTAAAGGAATATGCAGAAGAAGATGTACATATGTAATGGCTACAGACAACATAATGACTCCACACTTGAATATTTTGTTTAAAAATCAACAATATTCGATCGAAACCTTTCTATTAATACTAGTTCAATCTCTGGCGATTTAGTTGCAGCAACTAAATATTAAATGCATCTCTCATAAATAGTACGCTCAGGATATATCGGCAGTCTGTGTATTCCAGTTTGTATGCACTTGCCTCTTATACGGCAGGACGTAGGTAGGACTGTTGATAGTTCATCCAATTATCCTTTATAGCTTTAGAGCTTTACAGAATAATTGAATCAACTTCGTAAAATCACTGAGTAACTAAAAGCATTATACACGAATAGCGTTGTGTAAGAAGTCGCCTGAACTGTCTGTGTTATGAATGTGTTTACCACAAAAAGTTATTTCCTAGTTTGGTTTTTCTTTGTGGCCGTTGTACCAGCACATAGAACTTATATCTTAATGAAGCATCCGATTCTAAAACCAATACAAGTAATCATTGATAACAACAATCAGTCGTCACTTTCGATGACAAACGACAAACACTTTCATTTAATCTCTGGCCACCAAATCAACTTCAGTTTAACGCAAACAGATAAGCATTTATCAATAGCTTATCAATAAAAACTGATAAATTATTACGACATTGCAGCGGCATGTTATGAAAACACATTTGTTATGTCGTACACAAGCTTTACTACAATTTTTATTTTCAAAAGTCCTTTTGTTATTTGGGCAGCCGTTCCGTAGTTGACACTTGGTCTCTTAGCACAGCTATGTTCGCAATGTGTAATTTCTTGTCATTGAGAAATCTTTGACGGCGGCTAGTCAGGCCCCAAACAACTTGCTCAATTATTGTCAACACCGTGCTTGTAAAACTATGGAGTAACGAATGTGAATTGAATGGAAGCATTAAGGTTATGTTTCTCTTGGATTGACGTGATGAAGTACGTGTACAGACTGATCCCGTAATTCAACGTAGCAAAGCAGTCAACTTTTTAATATTACTAGCTTGTGGTAATCTTCTGCTGGACGTCCCTCAATCCTATCTTAGAGGCTACTTTTGCAAAGAACAATAATCTAATAGAATATCTTTTCAAATAATAATAAAGGTAAAAACTTATAATAATAATATCCTCCAGACCGATTTCGGCCACGGCGGCCAGTCTTAACAGAGACTGGCCAACTACGCAAGTATATTATAGTGCACAAGTGTGTGTGCAAACACAAATGCACTCTCTGTTCTCAAACTCTCATGATGCGATGGGACGGCAATCCGACACGACCGGAGAGAGATCAGGCGCAGGAACAACGGCTTTACGTGCTTTCCTAGGCACGGGGGTGTCTTACACCGCCAACTTCCTAACTCCTGCTATTGAGATTTCTTAACTGAAAAACCCAATAACTGTTTGTTGGCCCGACCCGGGATTCGAACCCGAGACCTCATGCACAGCAGTCGCATTCACTACCGCTGTGCCACGGAGGCAGTTAAACTTATAGTACTTATAGTATCTTAACTAATAATATAAATGGGAAAGTTTTGTTTGTTTGTTCATTTGTTTGATTGTTACGCTTTCACGACTTGACTACTCGATCGATCTTCATAGAATTTTACATACACGTTTTTGGGGTACAGAAAAGGATATAGGGTCCCGCATTTATTATTATTTTGTCATGACCTCATTCGCGTGAAGTACGGTTCACTTGCAATTTCATTTACGTTGATCATATTATGCATCATATCTCCGATTAAATAGTTTTGATTAATAAATAGTCAACGCCAGATAACTTGTTTATATAAAATACATTTTATAAGCATTTCTCATACTAAAGTCGAATATAACTTATAAAAGAGGAATAAGACAATCTATGAACTAGGACTTGAACCTTAGACCAACATAAATCTTGTCGTCGCTCTGCCAACTGAGCTATTCTTTAGTTCTTTGCTAAGACGGCGCCAAGCGAAATGTGCCAAAACAGGCGGTCACAGTTAAGTGAATGAAACCAACACTTTTTGTTTAATACAAATATAAAATATACATTTACCATAACAATGAATGTGTTTACAATTACTCCGTGTAAAAAACATAAAATAATTAATATTCACGCCTACAAAATTACGTAAATTTGCACGAAAAATGCGAAAACATAAGCTAGTGTTACGTGGTTTTTAGGTTATAACAGTTGAAATCTATCCTATTTTACAGCTTAAACAAAACATAAATAGTTATATTACAATTTGTCCGTCCCAAATATTTAAGTTATTGGTTGACAATAAAGATACATATTTATCAAAAAAGCACTTCAAATCCTCCATACAATTTTACTATGGCGGCCGCGCGCCGATTTGAATATGCGTCGCACGAGCTCTGTCATTATCTGTCTTACGCTCGGCGCAGTCTTAAGGATTGAAATTTGCCTATTAAACATAAGCCATATAAATTTGCTTATGTGTATTGTATCTTTCTTTCTTTTATTTTCGACTGCACGGATGGCGTAGTGGTTCAAGTGTCGCCACGCCACTGCCGCCGCGCTTAGTGTCGTGGGTTTGATCATTTCACAAATGGTTGTTCCGAGTCTGGGTATTCTTTGTGTCCGTTATTTGAATGTTTGTAAAGTCCCCCACGACACAGAATTTATACCAACTGCGGGAGTTGTCTAAAAAAATTAAATGGAATGATCCTTTTAACATGTATCCTAAATTCCAATATAAACTTAATAGTAAAGATAAAAGTAATTGGGGTCCACCAGAAATAATCACAAGGTCCAAGCGGGCGATAGCTTATCACGATAACGTTACTTATAATATTTACCTAATATCAGTTATCTGCCTCCAAAGGAGTAAATACTCAATTAGATACTATCGTATCTATGATCGGGAAACAAATCGCTCGGTTTGAGCGGATAAACGCTTACAAGGAGCGAAAGCTGGCGCCGTCGCTAGCGGACGATGTAGAGCGCTTAGAAAATATATATCTGATGCGTATATAGTCACCAGCATCTTTAGGGTGCCGATTTAATCACTAGCTTCAGTATGCTGTTCTACGTAATATTATAAATGCGAATGTGAGTTTGTTTGTTACAATTTCACACCTTAACTACTCGACCGATCATCATGAAATTTCGCATACCCACACGTTATCAAGGGTACGGAAAAAGACGTAAGGTTCGTTTCATCAAAAAAAGTATTGTAGCTCGTTTACATTTACGCGAGCGAAGCCGCGGGCAAAATCTAGTAATATTATAAATGTGAATGTGACTTTGTTTGTTACGCTTTCACGCTTTAACTACTCGACCGATCATCATGAAATTTCGCATACACGTTGTTAGAATACAGCAAAGGACATAGGGTAACTTTTAGTTAGAAAAAAGTACTATGCCTATTCAAGCGTAGCCAGAAACTAGTTAATTTATAAGTAAGTCGTAAAATTTATTTACCGGTTCTATTTTTGTTCATTTAGAAAAAAGTAATGTTTCCGAAGGATAGTAATATATATAAAATTGTTTTCATAATTGTATCGACAAAAATATTGAGATACTGTAATTGGTTGACGACTCGATGGCGTAGTGGTTAGTGTAACTGACTGCCACGCCTGAGGTCGCGGGTTCGATTCCCGCACAAGTCAAACATTTGTGTGCATGAACATAGATGTTTGTCTTGGTCTGGGTGTTTCTATGTATAATATGTATGTATTTACAAAAAAAAAAGGTATATATGTATGTTTATCCATTGTCTAGTATCCATATTACAAGCTCTGCTTAGTTTGGGCTAGATGGTGTTGTGTGTATGTGAAAGAATATTATTATTATTATTATTATGGTATTTATTCCAAATAGACGCAGATAAGATAAGCACCTTACTGTACATTAGCCAGATGCATCGCATCGCGATTCGTCGCCTGCACATTATCAGAATTGACTGCGTATTAACAAATTTCATATTGATAGAAAACCAGGGTTCTTTTTACAGAAATCGGTGCTATATATATCTGTTTTAATTCAACTCTTTCTATATTGCAGGAGATTCAATCGGCTCCCAGTATATTCCATTCGTTTATAGGAGAGCACGACTGGACGTCAGTGTCTATTTGAATGATGAAGATTGATATATGGAGCTGCAGTAGCATAGAGGTTCGTTTATTTACTAACCAACATATGCCTTCGCTAGAATAATACTGCATGTGTCGGTGTTCCAGTGGTGTTACACTGCTTGCTGTGCAGTTCAATTCTTGGGTCGAGAAAATGTGTTATTTATAATCGAAGTGATATCCTGATTGTTACCTAAGCGCAATATGGTTTATCGAGCCATGCTTTATCTCTATCTCTGTCTTAGCAACTCACTACGTAATGAAGGGACATTCATTCACGCAGCAGTACGACTAGCAGTACTGCAGTGCCACACAAAAGTTAGACAAAGATGTACCACACACACGTCTCAAAAACCTACAATTAAGATACCATGTAATAAAAGGTAGGTAAGTCTATTCCAGTCTAGAGCTTATTACCAGAGACCTTGCTTATATTGCTTTGACTATGAAGGATCTGAAAATCTAACTCAGTTCCTCACAATAATTGAGTTATATAAGGCTTAGGCCTTATATACCTCAATTATCGTGAGGAACTGGACACAGACAATTTTTGGGTAGGTACGACCCAACGGGTCGTACCTACCCAAAAATTGTCTGATAAACAACCCACGATGTTAAGTTTTCCCTTAAACTTCTAGATTGTACGTAGGTACGTTATCACTGTTTAGAAGCCGTGACCTAACTGGAAAATGTCTCTAGGTATACTAATGTTCCCGATAGACCGAAAACTAATGTCTATCTATCTCCTATTTATTAGAAGCAAATCTTAATTACAAACAGTTTCAGACAAACATCGTTTGTAAATAAAACAGAAGGCACCATCTAATCTATCTCTTAAGTGTTAAAAGTCAACAAAGACAAATAGGTTTGTCTATACTCTCACTAAAACAATCTCTTAGCACAATATTGGTTCTTCACTCACTCTTGGATTTCTTTCTATGAGCTCAGACCAAATACAATGTATGCTATGACTAACTATTGTACTCTAGATAATAATAATAATAGATCCTTATTAAAGGCTCTTCTTATTAAAAAAAAGAAAGATGCTATCAGCAGACACACGCTTATGTCCCCGATAGGGGTAGGCAGAGATGTGTTACACCTTTATTGGACTAGTTATAGTTAAAGCTCCTATATATTAAGGGGTAAACTATTGACTTCTGACGTCATACAGTTCCATATTCAGTGCTATTACTAAAATATAGCCAATAACTGACTCGAGAATTGAACCTCCGCATTCACTACCGCTTCGCCTGAAAATCACGGTACCGAAAATTCCTTTAACACTTCACAACTCGGAAATTGAACGCGCAACAGCTCAAATAGATATAACCGCAAGCTTATGCCATGGAGCCCACGAGACGGTCAGTCAGCAACATTGCATGCATAAGCATAAATAAATGAAATTAGAGACCTTTATCGATAAAATAAACCCACAGTCTCACACGCATCGATAGCACTTTAGACCACACAAGTAAATAAATTATGCCTTATAAACAACATTTATATCAGGTAATACGATATGAACGTAGCCTACTAAGTCATATTTAGGTCTTATATCGACTTCTCGATAAATCGTTATCTAGAATAGTTCTAAGTATCGATGCACTAGTATTTTATATCGTTGTGGTGGTCTTGACCGACTGTATTATTTTTATAATCTTTATCGCCCTTATTTTGTAGTGATATCAATAAATTTGCTGTTAAAAATTATTTCATTTTTATAATTAAAGATTATTAATGTAATTACCAACACGTGTACGCTTGTGTAGGTAATTTTATTGGCAATCTTTAATTATAAAATACTTTTCAGGATGAAAGAAGAGTACTATTTTGTTATATAATGTGAGCGATTTTATAACGAATAGCTCTTACTTGTATTTATATTAGCGCTTAACGCTAATATAAACGCTTTGCTACTCTATTCTAAGTTTAAATTCTTACTTATTTATAATATTTAACAAGAATACTTATAAATCCGTCAGATACATCATAACAAAGGTGGCACAAAGGAGTATCAAATACCTTTGGTGGTTTACCTAGGGTTGCGACGTAATATTTTATAACTTTATTTTACGTCAGATAGCGATCTAACGCAAAAACGTAACTTACTACTGGTAGTTCCTAAGACTGGCGCATTTAAAAATAATATTTATAGCTTTTCAATATTATTATAGATGATGTCTGTTAAATACACGACTCATTATTTTTTTATAATACCAGCTGTCGTGAAAGCTAAGGTATTTTCAAATAGGTTCAGTGTTTCTGGAGAATACCCTCCATATACAAACTTACAAAATACGCTCACTCTTTATAATATTAACATTGATAACAGATCTATCGAACTATCCTTGGTACTTCATTAGCAACACACCGAACGTACTATTTCAGCCAGTTCGTAACAGCTTCCACTCATTGAAATAAAATGAAAGTGTTCCGAGTCCGTCTGTAGCGAGCATTCGTCTTGGTATGTGTCAGAAATTAAACTATTGATGGACAGTTCTTAAGCGGTAACTCTAATTGGCATTAACTGGGTTTTCCATCACTTTTATTTATATTGAAAAAAAGTGGGATAGTTGAGAGCTCTGCTGAGTATCTATTCAAAGATTTTGCTTAAACGTAACGAAACTATTTCAACGACTATAGAAGGCACATAACTTTGAACAATTCAAAAATAAATATGTGGTTATATCGTATATGAAACAAATAAGCAGCGATAGCTCAGTGGGGAGACCAACAGACTGCAATGCAGAGGGTCTCGGGTTCGAACCAACGTCGCGCACCTCTGACTTTCGGAAGTTATATGACTTTGTGAAATGATGTGCGTATTGATTGACAATTATCGCCTGCTCCGTGCCTCGGAGAGCACGTAAAGCCGTCGGTCCCGGCTGCCATGAACATCTATGGCAGTCGTTATTGGGAAAGTCAGTACCCTCTAATATCCTGACATTGGTCTAGTCTTAGGGTATCATTAGCCATTGGGTTGCGGAGGTCAGGTGGCAGCCGCTCCGTGTAAAAACTAATATCCAGTCAAATTCGGTTAGACTATAAAATCCGACCCCAAGTGACTTGGGAATAATAAAGGCTAAAAGAGAAGATGGTATATGAAACAAATTTATACTAATGGTAAGCTGCACCTTCTATTTTTTAAATTTTTGTTTTTAATATGGCAACTCCCGCACTAGGAATGACAAATTCCTGCGTCGTGGGGGACTTTACAATCAATTAAAACGACGGACACAAAGAACACCCAGATTCGGAACAGCCATTTGTGGATCACACAAATTTTTGTCCCGTGTGGGATTTGAACCCATATCACCCGGCGCAGTGGCAGTGGCGAGGCGGCAACTAAAACCACTACGCCATTCGTGCACACAGAATCTTTGAGTAACATAAGGAACTTTTAATTGGGTAATACATATGTCTACTCGCAACATTTTCAACTGTCAACCGGCCTTTGAATAGGTATCATATAGCTGAGCTATACGCGAAATATTGCCATGAATTGTACTGTATGCGTGTTATAGCTAGCGAAGCGGCGACGTTGGCTTCCACTTTATTGTAATTACACATTGCAGAAAATAATTGCCGTTTAGTCTAGTATGTAGTCAATTGATCCAATAAAATTATGTTATTAAACTGCATGCCTCCATGATAGCCCAGGTAAAATCAGCGCTAGTGTTCGCTGTCGACTGTGAGATGAAATGAAAGAGACAGTAAATCATTATTAGGTTTTTCTTTATGGAATTCTTAATAGCAGCAACAAACTTGGTCTCTCGTATGTTTGTCGCTGACTATGCCGAGTATTGTTTTGATCCCCACACAAGATAAAAAATTGTGTGATCCAGAAATAGTTATCTCGAGTCTGGGTGTTCTTTGTGTCCGTTGTTTGAACGTTTGTAAAGTTCCCCGCGATACAGAAATTACGACCAGAGTAGGAGCTGACTTCTAAAAAAATATTGTTAAAAACAGGTGAATATAACACAGCTCTGCCTTCCCTTTAAGGCACATATAGGTTTCTGGGCTATGTACCGTAACAAACTGTAGCTGTATAATTTGCAAAAACAACTTAATTTAAATCACTAAGAGGGAAGCGAAGTGCAAATCACGTCGTCGCTTTAAAAACAATCTCAGCGCTTACTAACGACACGGACGGTACGTTGGAGTACTCCGGAAGGCGCCCAGCCGTTTGCTCCGTACGAACTAGCACTGTTAGATTTAAAGTGTGTCTTGTTAGTTTGTTCCTCGATGACGAAACAACTGAACGTATTTTATAATAAGTATGGCACAGAATGCGCAAAACCGTTCATTTTATCTCAAATATTGGTAGATAACTTATTATAGGTATTAACTAACAAAAGTATGGCATGCTTTGCAGTGTCACTTTTGATATTCGTTTTTAAATATAGACCAGCTATTTCCTACAGTTTTAACTACTTTTATGATGCCTATTCCACTCTCGTGACACGTAACCTAACTACGCTATATCCTTTTATGATAAACAAAAATAATGCTCATATCTGACTGTTAGTTCCAGAGATTAGCGCGTTCTAAAAAACAGTCTCTTCAGTTTAATAATATTAGTGTGGATACATACTAACTTAGATTCTAGTATTCAAATTGAATTGCGACTTAAGTGGTTTTCTTTTAACTCTTAGATCCCACGAAAGAGCTCGTCCTTATACAGCTAGCAGTCGCCACAAAGTCAGACAATATGTTGCTTCTGAGAATTTCTGAAACTGATAACCCTTGGCCTTGTCCAGAATTTTAACCTCACAATCATCAATGTCGTAATTGGTAGTGTTTTCATACAGTGAAGCTATAACACCTTGCTTGCTCTAAAAATCTAACCTCTTGATAAGTGGCAATGCAAGCTTATGACACTAAAGCAACTTGGCTATGAATAGTATCAACAAATAGTAAACTAAATCATTATCAGTTATGACCCTTATATTTTGTCACATAATATGATAGGCAACCCTTATTAGGCAGATGGGATCCTTTATGAAAATGGTGACAAGCCAGCGTCAAATAAATTGGCTGCGTATAGCTACTTGATCTAGTATCATACGGTTTTACGAGACCTGAATAATATAGGCTCGGTTCTATGTCAAGAAACGAGTCGTTTTACCTACAGACAATTCATTTTTTATACTTATTTTATGTAAAATATGTCAAAATGTTATATGTTTTAGATACAGACAGTTAAATTTCGACATAATTTTGATAAAATATGTATGAAAGAAAAATTATCTATCCATGATAAAACGAAAAGAAACGATTCGGCAGCGGGCCCTAGTCAAAGCTAGCCCCTCACTAGTTTTGATCATCATTGTTTAGAAATAGGCACAAAGACACAAGCATTTAGGTATTGATCTTAGAAAATTTATATTCCTCTGCTAAATACACTGCAAATTTCATAACAACCATATCAGTACAGCGCTAATAAGCTCTACAGAATCTTGCAGATTTAGGTAAATTATTACTAAGTCTGATGTAAGATAATTTTCAAGCAGCTTAGAGTCTCAAAGTTGCCTGAATGCATAAGGAAACTTGTATAATATTAGTAGTATAATTATCGATTAAGTATGCGTTTGAATTGAATGTAATTGGCAGCTAATCGTATTAGTACCTCACAGTACATGAATTCTTACTCGAATGAATTATCAATTAAAATACGGTTAATTCCAATATCGACCTCTTATCACGATTAAAGCTAAAAACAGGTCATCAAATCGTGATTAGTTAATCCGAATTATATAAAAAATATTTAATAAATAATCTGTAATAATAAAATATAAACAATATATAAATCGATATCCAAATTCAGGGGATCTTTGAATTATAATTTTTTTTATTTGGGGATAATCATATATCCGTATATAACATAACTGACTAAGTTCTTTATTCATATGCAGTCATGGTTACAGGTTACAAAATCATTGAGAATTCAATAATAGATATACGAGTATAAGCTATTACCTATATTTTAATTTTGTTTCAGCAGAATAACTGTAATGGTAAACCTACGCCTAATACTCCAGACGGCAAAAGCAAACAGAACAAGGCGTCAAGAAATATAAAATAAAGTTTAATTTACACTGAAAACATAATAAAACTAATCCCGAGCTCATAAAGAAGACATAACTTCTCATATAAAATGCAACGACTTTAATATTTCCACCCTTTGTATGCAAATTGAAATGTTCAACCCCACAGTCTAAAGAGTTATTAAAAAAGTAAAGACAAAAGAACGAAAAATAATTACTCAGACAAAGCTTTTTAAATTCAGCGTAGTTTTTGGCTCTCGGTAAATGTCTCTTGCATCATTGAATACTTTTCTTTTTTATGTTATCCAAATAATCAATCGTACTTCGTTTCACCTTGTACTTAATCTGATAGATATTTCATTTGTTTATATCCACTGATTATATTATTATATGTATTTTATTATCACAAATAAATGTAACTACAAACACTGAATATTTTACAATCTATATGAATATCAAACAAGCTGACACTTATTGCTCTTTTGCATATTAAAACATTTATTTCCATTCACATCCTGCTCATACATGTACTTGATTTACAATTAGATAATAAACCACCTAACCTCAATAAGATTGTATCATGTCGTACAAATATACTGACAATTTATATCACTTGATATATTTCCAGCAAGATTTCCGCTTCAAAGGAACACGACGATCTACTATCAAGTCATAATCAAAATTTCTCAGTGATACAAAATCACAACCTTCACATAAACATCGTGATATAACAATAGATAGAAATAACAACCGCTCATTCACGACTGGTTCTCAGATGCAAAAACAGTACCACTTGACAATCGAAAGCGCATACTTTTCCATTACTGATTTGATTCAATTACTAATACACACTGCTCTGCCCTCTAATAACAGGTCATAATGACGTTCGCAGGCGCACTCGATAGGCTTTACATCTGAAACTGTTACAACTATCGACATATATGATGTACATTGCACCTTCGAAGTAGATGTAAATAAATATGACTGCCTAAAATATGCAATGGATGAAACACAAGTGCTAAGTAACAGAGAAAGGAAAAGGGCATTGGTAGTGTTGCTCGGAGCAAATCCGAGCGGAACTAATAGTGATATTTCGATACAATGCGTCGTTATTGCTCTAAGAGATTTAATCAGAACATAACTTATTGAGACAGCTATATGTTTTTGATACCGGCAAAGATATTGTTTTAGAACAACAGGAACAAAAGTTGAAGTTTCTACTTAGGCAATATGTTTATTTGTTTTAAATATATATTAAATTATCTCATTACTTGGTTATGTAAAACTTGATGAGCTAAATACATAATTATTAACTTACTTGTTTACGTAAATTGAACTTTAATTTTGTAAGATCTTGTCGAATGTCACAATGGGTCAACATATTTAATCTGATTTTCTCACTTAGTAATTATAGGTAAATCTATGTTACGGGCAATATGAGCATTTCAAATAGTGATTTAACAGCTCTCTAATAGACAGAGACAATGAGCAATTAAAAAAGGCAAAGCTACGATTGCAACTCGTTATAATTACGGTAAATGCTAGCGATCAGTTCAAGAATCACAAAGTATGAAGTATGAACAAATAGCTCAGGCGAAAAACAAAACAGAAACCGTGTAGATATGTAAATTTTTGAATATGAATACCGCTAAAAGTAAACAAACAAAACTTGAAAGCATGACATGCAAATTCACATGCACATGACAACGAAGAAGCAAATATTAAATCAAACAATACACACGCAACAACTGCAACCGATATAAACGTCAATGCTAACTCCGACGACCTTGATATTGAAACGACAAGCCAAAAATGAAAGTGAAACAGATTTGTTTTCTCTTTTAACGGTTACGTGTCTGATGACTTAACTAATACCATCTAATTCAAACTACAGCATTTTACTCCAAAGTAATCGAGTCTCGTCTAAAATAAAACGATTTTCTACTTCATAGATTTTTGTATCAGACTAGTATTACGAAAGATTCGATAGCTCATAGCTATTATATTAGTGGAATTTTGAAATTGTGAACAAAGGTGTGGATTCAATTGTATATCGTTATCGTATTTATTCTTTGTATAGCAGTACCGGTTTGAGCAATCGAATCATCCAATTAAAACAGACCTGGTTGATTCAAATCTTAAGTGGCAGTTGTAAACAGCTTCGTTTGAAATTAAGTGTGTTTGGGTAACCTAAAAATAGTAAGTGCAGCTCCTAAATACGTACGTTGTGTATTGAAAAAGCTTCCTCCAAGTGGCGTATTATAAATAGCCGGTGCAGTCTCAAGACATCAACAAAGAAATGAAAGTAAACTACTTTGAGCTTTAATAACATTAATTTGTTAAATATACAAACAACATTATAGTAGATTTTTAAATAAATATAATTTTATATGTTTGTAATTTATTCATAAGCTATCATTCGTTACAGAAACTTTTTTAAACAAGATGTCTGCGGCTAAGATTTCTGATAAATCATCTTCTATTTTGGTTCACATTGTGTAACACAGAACGAAAGAAATAACTTATAATTATTCATACACAAAATCTTAAATAAAAAGAAACATTATGCATACTTGGCAAGTACAATTATGTTGGTCACAGTTAAAGTCACGATACCAGTATTAAGATTAGCGATAGTGTCGAGTAATGAATCAAAATCATATTAATTCAATGATAGGCTATCGTGTAGTGCCGAGATTGCAATTGTTAGGAGTACCTGCAAACTGGGTGAAAACAATAAGCATTGTAGTATCTCGGCTTTCATTCATGTGACCTTGTTAGCTCATTGACTTGACTGCTATTATTATTAGGTCAATAAAAAGCATTATACAGAAGTACTAGTTGTTTTAAATTTGCACTTCTATCTGAAACTTTCTTCTTTGTGAGTTAACATATGACATTCGTAGAGAAGTGGGACACTAACGTCTTTAAGGCTAAAGTTTATTAGTTCACTCTTCACGGTCTGTCAGACGCACCAATACTTCCGTCTCCATAATTTTTATTTCATGTTGATGCAACGCGTAATTTATATCTATCAACAGATTAACACAATTTATATTGCTGCTCAATACATTACTGACTAAGTCACGCCTTCTAATATAATATTTATCGTCCATTAAATATTTATATTATTCTCTAAACACGTATAATTATACGCTTTTAGAAACAAATCTGACTCATTCCAAGAATTGTCCTTTTCCATAAAACATTAGATTAACATAAAAACCTCCATATTCGGCTACACAAAGAACTTCTTTTGCTCCACTTACCTAGATATTACTAATTTGGTAACTCGCCATCACCGTAATTAAAGTTGACCAAATATATTTCCTCTATGACCATCATTAGCATCCATTTTTAAACGAAGCTTTTTTAGTTTCCTTGAACTTGCAAACTTAAAGTCACAAGATACATGAACAATATGTTAATTTTAATGATAGAATTTATTGCGTATAATTAGCGTCAAGTGATCGCCCACCAAGTTCACATTGAACTATTGGCTTGTTATTTTTATCGATTCTTTATACTTTCACAAGATGAGTAGATTATATTACGGTCAGCTATAGGCTACAATACCACGCAGACATACATCGTAATAACAATATAAATTCACATACCACTTAGAACTTTACTTGCCTTTAAAAGTAAGACATTCATATTCATTTTAACCTAGCACTTCCATATTAAATTCCTTAGAAGTACAAAAATTACCAAATGTGTACCTTTTGAATTAAGACGGCCCTTAAGCGACCTTCTTCTTGAATCTCGGTCAGGGAGGTGCTAAACGAGTTACGAACGGAAAACTAAATAATTGTACCGCCACACACAATTGGAACAATGGCACAGAAGTGCATTCACAATTAGCAACTGCAGCCTTTAATTAAGGCCTGTAAATCATTATCATTACCGTGATCTTAATTGAATGAAAAGGTGTGAGATTCTATCGATTAAGTGGTAGGTCAACAAGTAATTGTTTGATACCATTGACATAAATGCAAAGCACAATTTGAATAGAAACTAATTGACCGTACGCGAGAACAAATATCAAGATTTGATAATTTCAAGTACAAGCATTCAATTAAATGTTTGTGTAAATTAAATACAATTTAATTTTTTATACAACCAAGTTTCATTATAACAATCAAACATTCATCATGTCATTATTAGGAAGAAAGATTGTAGCCTTAAAAATAATCACAAATTAAAGATGTAACTTAAATGAAAACTTTTTCAAACTAAAAGTAAAACAAACAAAGCACCAATCTTGCAATACTTTCTATAAGATCAAGTGCGTTATACGTATTACACACAAGTAGATAATAATAGCAGTAAATAAATCAATCTAACACTTTCACCGATTAGATAGAAAATAACAGAAACGCACAATCTTGCTACTGACGCAAACAGGACCATCGATCATATTGCACAATGGAGACCTCGACATAATTCTTCAAAATCGTAATAATATACAATCCACTTCAATAGTCCGTAAACAGATGTCTGCGGGTCAATATTTACTAGCTATTCAAGCGGGGGCCACAAACGATGCAGTGAAGGCCACACATGCTGAATACAATCTTAACATCAAACTTTCTGCACGCCTAATATAAGCCAACCATTAATCCGAGACCTTGCATTGAGCGAATCCATTTAAACCTGAACATGATTTTGATAAAGTTAATGATTTATTAGTTACATTCAAATTTGTAATAACTAGCAAGTGTGTGTTTGACGACGATCAATTTATTAATAAATGGACGATATTATTTTGAGACAGCAATGAATCTGCAATTTCAACTCGCTTGTCAGTTATTAATTATTTTAAACATCATGAGTAACAAACGCAAGTACGAAGGCTGGCCATGTGTCAAGGTGCCGTGGACAATTTGACGACATATGATCTCTGAGGTGCAGTAATAAGCTGTAATAAAGTTGACAACGTTTCACAACGCAGACAAGTATACAAACAAGGCCGTGTATTTGATCCCGTCTTAATAATCGTTTATTAGACAAACAGTTTAGTTGCGACATTGATTTTGCAACGCTTAAAAGCTGCTTTACCGAAAATAGTTTAATCGGTAACTGTACTGACTCAAACATTGTTGACTGTTCCCATGTCCGTGACCCGTGGTGCATGGGTGTAATCTACGTATACGTAACAGTAATGCAAACATTAGAAATATAAGCATTCGTGTGTAATATCGTAAAGTTGAAGGATTGATATCGCTTGTAGAACGGTGAGAGGTGTTTGTTCAGCTAGCCACAGGTCAGCTTGTAGATTAACAAATAATAGTAGCGCTGAGTAGGTTGATATCATGACCTACAACTCCTACTATAATCTACAATATGCTACGGTTTGAAATTACAATAACACTGTTTACTTTCTACTATAGCAAATCTTTACGACTAAATCATTTGTGTGACACATTTCGTAAAGTATTAAATTGAAAGAAACTTCTCATTGATATAACAACATTCAAGGCATACTGCGAAATTTCACATTCATGTACCAACTATAGAATTATCGGCTGATCTCGACACCTGTTTAGATATCATTGCATCATGATATAAACCTGTCAGAGTGACATATAGACGATACTTATCAAATCTAAACGTAAAAGGAATAAAAATGTTGACGGAATTAGACAGAAGAAAGTGTTTGCAGGGTTAAATGAATTTGACATATGTGTGGTGCAAATGTACTTGATTTTCTATAGATATTATTTATGTATGTGTATGAAAGTATGTGTTCATGTGTGATTGTTCTTAATTATGTTATTATGTATAATTGTAATACATCTTTCATAGATAAAAGGCTAAAATTTGTTAAAGTTTATTTATTTGTACATTTTCGTTAAATGATGATATCAGTTAATGAAACAAATACTTATTTTGGAATAAGACACATAATAGAGTTTTAATAGCTACAAATATTAAGAATAAATTATTAATTCCAAAGATATTTTAATACAATAGCCGTCACAGAATCATACAACACAGAACGCCAATCGATACTAATCTTACTTTTATCTTTATACCCGTTATTGGTAAACAATTCAGCACAATATACCGTTGACTATGCATAATGTTCGACTATAATGTCATTACAATGACGTGACCACCTCGCCACTAGAGAGCCTCATAAACACAGGTTTTACGAATAATTACTGAGTTCAAATTCGTGAACACTTTTTGTTACATTAATGTGCATTATCGACGATTGTATTAAGGCTAGTGACCTGTAAGATGGCCGTGCTAATGCAACAATTCTAACAGCTTAATATTTTAATTAAATAAAAGAATAATCTTTATTATGTTATTGCCATTATCAGAAACATTATTTTATGAAAATGTTTTATGACACTGTTATGCAAGATGCAAAATAGTCCCTCCGTTGTACAATGTACATACTACCTACATGATTAGTATCTAAATAAAATATATATTTGAACGCACTTCTACGCCACTATATTTAAAAATATGAATATAAATAATATTCCAGCCTTCTAAATCTGCAAGAAAAACATTGACGAAAACGTTGGCGCACGTGACCTGAACTAAAATCAATTTAAATCACAACAGAGATTCGCTATACTTTATTTCTGATATTATTGGCATCAGCGTGAATAACGATATCAAGTACACGTAAATTAGTTTTTCTTGGCAGTGACCATAAATCACAACATTTTTTACTATCAATCAAACTAAAGAAAATAAATTAGTCAGTATTAAAATGAACAAAGGAGATATAAATATTTATAAGCTCTTGAAGATATCGAGACGGATACTACCTTGGTCTACTCGTGATAATTGCTACTGTGACAGTTAGGGAACTTGTAAATAAAAAATTGTAAATAAAGTGAAAAAAAATACTTTAAACAGATTGCCCGTGTAAAGTAGATTAATTTTAATATGCATAGCCAACAATACACATAATCTTTCAATAAAACTAAGAATACAAAGTGACTAATATTATAAATGCGAATGTCAGTTTGTTTGCTTGTTACGCCTTCACGACTTAACTGCTTGACCGATCATTGATCATGACATTTGGCATACACGTTGTCCGGAGAACGGAAAAGGATATAGGCTACGTTTCATCCAGAAAAAGTTCTATTACTAACCAAACTAAAATTAAACAAGAGAAGTCGCGGGCAAAATCTAGTAATAATAATAATAAACTTACAAATGGTCTAAATATTGACGTCATTAAAAACTTTATGCGTCATTTGTAGTAATAGATACATACATAAATATTACTTGATTATTTGGTTACATAGTCGAATCACGTTTCGTGAAATAAGCCGACAATACTCGTGTGCTGCTAACGGCCTTCAATTGGACTTACTAATGAATGTAAATATTAACGTAAACATATATTTACATAAGCAAACCATAAACGAGGAAGTTTGGGCACATCATATTGGTTACGACGATTTACACGACGAAGTGTGATGAGGTGATGACAGAACAGTATACATATTTTGGTTGTTAGATACGTGTAAGAGCTGCTTTTTCAAGGTATTTTATATCACTGTGGTGGCAAACAAGCTGAGCCTGAGCTCATGACGAAATATCATAGTCGCTTACGATTTTAGGCTTATCTCATAAAATTGCCAAACCTACAAAAATATTTTTTGTAACGCAGCTTTTGCTTAGGGGATATATACCTACATATGCCGGTGTAAATCGCACAGAGCTTTCTTGAGGACTAGAAACTTGATTAAATATAAGAACACTAAGCAAGGTTGTTTACTGTGATTTTCTGATTAACTTAAAGAAGTAGATTTGAAAATATGATTCTAGGAGCTCAAATGTAAGCTTGAAGTTGGTAGCTAAAATAATATCAAACTGTGCCTTTTTAAAGTGTGAATCGCGTACACCTGTATAGGCTTACAGTCTTTCAAGTAAGTATGTATATCCAATAATAGTAATCTTAATAAATTAACTAACTCTCGAAGAAATCTTGAACATTTATAATCAAATATTGCAGTTAGGTATTAGTCATTATTGTCGAGTAGTTGTTTTTCAATGTTAACTATATTTTTTATATCTATAGAAGTGTCTGAATAGATTGCCTTAAATATTGTAATCTTTTCTATCAGTTTTTGTTAAGTATAACGGAATAAGTGGATCAGCTATAATCTTAAATATCAAAGCTGATCTATTTTACTTTTTATACAAATCACCAATGATAGAAAGTATTAAAGTAGGAGATTGTAATATATGACAAAACCACAATTCCTTAGATTGTCAATGAACTTATACAAACGGTCACTCTCTAGACGTGTTGTGAAAGTGTTTCGAAGAGTTTAAACATTTGAGGTCAATATTTAATCAATACATCACGAAAAAAGGTTTGATTGCTTATTCTTTAGGAGTATGTCCAGTGTTCATTCAAAGCAATCACTCGGTATTTGAGCTGCAATTGATAAACGCAATGGCTATACCGAACTCAGTGTTGCACACGTGCCTTTAGCAACAAGCAACACTCAACACGCCACATAGGATGTAGTTTGAAAAGACAAGTATACTTGACCACAGCGATAAGTATCGTCGTCAATATAATTCCAAGGCAAACGCAATAGTAAATGAAGTAATCATATAAAATAAATCTCAGTTTTCTAACCGGTTTTCAATTACCTACTAGTTCTATAAACAAAAAATCTAATAAAAATGTAGATAGAAACACGTGTGATAAATGTTATAATGACAAGCGACTTTGGTTAAATACAAACATAATTTGACTTTACTCAAACATCTACGATTTAAGTTTTAAATAAGTAAGTATTCATGCGAATTCTTTATTTCTAATTTTGTGTAAATATATTATAAATGATGTAAGAAAATGTTTAAGTATTCCGATAGTCTGAATACAGTTTGTGTAAATAAGGCATGAGGTATATTTGTTTTATGATGTCTGTAATTCGTTCACCTGAGTAAAGGAAACGCACGAACGACTTGGCCTGTTACAATTTTTTTCGTCGGCATCATGTAATGTCTGAGTAAGGATTGTTTTGTTAAAAAATCAATTCAAGCTAACTAAATGGTTTATTTGCTAAGATACTAGCTTTATTTATGAGCTGAGCGGACATATAGATCAATCGTTGTCAGTTCAGCAAACGTTATACATACGTACCTAGTTCAATAACGCGTTCGTACCTAGTACGTTATAAAATTTTACTTGTTTCTTTATTAATTTTATCATTTAATTAATCCGGGTTTAAAAGTAAATATAAATAAAGATATAAGTGAAATGGCAGTTGCAAATCTGCCAAAAATTTAAAAAATAAATTAAATATTGATATCACAAAAGTCCAGATGAATTGGCTACAGTTTCAAAATTTCAATTAAATATCGGTTGGACTTATCGTAATAATGCAACGGAATTTATTAACTAAGTTAGAAACGCCCTTGGCTTTATGACCTGTGACAAACTTGGCGGTGAAACTTATTAAAGGAATTAATATATCTTAAAAAATATTACCAATCTTTATTGTAATCGCAAATGTATTGGGAGTCAAAGGTCTTAAAGTTCATTCGAAGTTCAAGAAGCCACAGGTAACTCAAGATGTCAGAAGTAGAAATTACTTCTGTGATCAAAAATAAAATAAGAACACTTTACTATGGCTGTGCTGAGAGCGAATTTGGCATCGAAGTAAAAAATAATAAACTTAACGTTGTACGTTGCACTGTTCTTTTTTTACTTGCACAAAGCACTCAATAGTCGTTTTGGTCGAGTTTTTGCACATCTGTTCGATTCGAAATAGACTCACAGACGCATGGCACTTTCGATTGATGCAAAACATTAGTGAGGTCGGACAACCCGTCCGTCCGTATGCAAACATGATACAAAAAAGCTTCACAAATTGAACGTATCACAGATCCGGTAAAGGTGCACTGACTCGAAACTGCTTTTCATTCAATTTCAATATTTTATTTATTTCCGAATTCCAAATTCACACCCGCAGTGATTAACAATACCCTGAGTGATAAAATTAATTGCAGTTTATATTGACTTTCGTGATTTCCGTCATTGTTAAGCCAAGATTAAGCTATGTCGACTATCAATGATTTTGCCGATTACTCCCAATAGATAAAAGACATTGTTTACTCTGACCGACTTATTTTTTGCCGTCATGCACCGAATTAAGTCGTTTGATAAAAAAGATTAGACTATTTTTTGTTTTGACAAGGGCAAGGACTATTACGACACTCAGACTATATTAAGTTACTGACTTGTTGTAGTGTAGATTTCTTGATGATTCTGCACGATGTTGAATATTTTTGCCGAGTTATGAGGTCTTTGAACTACAACTAAAAACAATACTTACGGAAATGTTTAACAGCACTTTTACTTGTTTGCCGACCTTATAACTGTGGGACACTGCCAGGCCTTCCGTTGAGCGTTGTATCCAGTCACTCACACTGAACACACCACTATGAAAATCAAGTTAGCACTTCACGAAAGTCCTGGCACGGCGGGGTCCGAGCCTAAACCCGTTCCGGAGGATACCGAATTCCGGTTTTAGAAGGTCACTTTTCGCGTTCGCCGGGTTCAAAACAGACTGTTCCAATTCAACAATGTGCGGGTTGAAAGGAAAGTCCAAGGAAAGTTTCGTATGTCGGACGAAAACTTTTTTCGCGATGTCGGAGGGTCGGCGTCGCGGCGCCGCACGACACAAACGTCGCGAGCAGCAGCACGGGGCAGACTGGCGAGCGATGTAAAAATACAGCTGTGTGCACTCGAAGCCTCCGCGTCGCGACGTCACTGCATATGTGTGTGGCAGACTTGCAGATTCCTCTACCACTGTATCGCAGCGATGCGTGCATCGATCGCAACGAAAATTCATTGCGGGTTTGGCAAACTTACGCAAAATTGCGTAAGTAAAAAGATTGCAATGGAAGTTACATTTTCTGTGTGTGTTGACAGAGGACATGTGAAAAGTATATCCGGGCGAGGTATCAGGTTCTGGAGGTTTGCTCATTTATTGTTATGGGCCGCAGTCGGGTGCATAGTTTTATGAAATTGGCTTTTTGTTCGTACCGTCTGGTCGCAGGTCCCAGGGAGTGTAAAGACGCATTAGCTACGCAGGACGCTGAACCTTGATTGTAATTCCATTAGCATATTTTAATTTCAATGTGTTTCGATATTCGATTTGTTAGAGTTAAATGTAAGTACCTATAATTATTTAATGTAACAACGCATTAAATGTAAGTGGATATGTCATTATTATTGAGTGGAATGTTGTTGTTTTAATTCTTGAGTTTTAAAGGGCCAAAGGATTCTTAGCTTACCAGCTATTAATATTTTTATCTCTGTTTATATTCTAAATAAATAATAGCCTAGCGATAATATAGTAATTATATCGAAAATAAACATCCATAAAATGTATAGTATTTTTTTATCGCCACATTGTCGTAATAGTAATTTAATTAAGTTTATACTTTTAAAAACATATTACATAGTAAATAACTATGACATTAAAAAGAGATTTATATTAACATACCTACATAATTAATATAATATAATATAATATTCTATCACATACACACAACATCATCTAGCCCAAACTAAGCAGAGCTTGTACTATGGGTACTAGACAATGGATAAACATACATATATACTTTTTTTTTGTAGATACATACATAGAAACACTAGACCAAGACAAACATCCATGTTCATGCACACAAATTTTTGACTTGTGCGGGAATCGAACCCGCGACCTCAGGCGTGGCAGTCGGTTACACTAACCACTACGCCATCGAGTCGTCATCAGTCGAATTAAATCAATGAGATCAACAAGCAATTGCTTTGTCAAATTATAATAAAAATAACATTTCCATTTTTCCACTTAAGCACTTTTCAGGCTGACATGAGGTAAAAGATTTTTTTCTATAGCGGACGGATATGTTTGTACAGTAATTATTGAATGTACAGATGAATGAGACTATGAACATTACTTGTAATATGGGTCTTACGATACTACAACGTTCGCAGTCTCCTTGGGATGGAAACATAAACATATATCCTGTATGGAGCGATTCGAATCATGTTCTCTCGATGCAAATGTTCACTCGACAGAGTAACAAATCAGTAAAAGTATAAAATAAATATTGGAGTAATTTTCTTCCTTCTTTATATAACAATTATCTTCTGCCTGAAGATTCGCACGCCCAAATCTTATGGAATAGCTACCAGGATAAAAAGTATTTAATGTCTTCTCAGGACATAGTTTGTCGCAGTGCCACATTACGTCTGAGTCGATTAAATGGCTTATGCGTGACTTCACCTTTGTAACATTGGTGTTATTATAACATAGGTGTTATTATAACATAGAGTAAGAAATTAAATTATACAAATTTAGATAAACTTGTGGTGTAAAAAATTTAAAAGTTATAACATTTGTGTAAAATAAAAAGATGACAGTTTTAAAAAAGGAGGCTAATTTTAATTTCTTTTACTATAATTATTTGTGAAGGATTGATTCGTCAAAGTACAAACGATTTTATTTAATCTATCGTAATTTTGAAATCGCAGCATTATTTTGGTATATTTTTTTTTTACCAAAGATTATCTTGTTTTATTTTTTATTTTTACACAAAGGTCAATTTTTTTTTAGCACCTTGGAATGGTCCGTACCTAAGTAGTCTCCCGTTACAATTTGATTAACATATTCTGGGACATCCTAAACTACTGAATACATTTGGTTCATAATTTGTAAATCGTCAAAGAATACCATGTAATGTTATCACATTAATTGATATGTGGTATCAATTAATGTGATAACATTTGCGCCACCTTGTATATATGTATATTATGTAAGTAAATCACGAACAGGATACCTAGAAATTTAGTATAAGAAGAGGTAGACAAAGCAAGAATAATTAAAACTTATCAAGATGTCAGGAGAGAACGTAATTATAGATTCAAAATAGAGGCATGCTAAACAGATAAGCAAGGTCAAAGAGATGATAGCTATTGAATGTGAAGGTTGGTTTGAATAAGAAACGTTGTTATCAAAATATAAGTTTCAAGTGTTTACTTTTTTTATGCATCGTAAGGTGGCATACAAGGAAAGCCACGGCGCGCCAGCCTGCTAAGCTTTAATACCTTTGTTATAATTAATTTATATGTAAAATTACATATAATTCCGTTGTCTATATAAGTATATACCAAAAATACATTGTGTATATGGAAATATACCCAAATAAATCATATACCATGTCAACATTTTCTGACAAATTCGTCCAACCGCTCAAAGCAAAGATGTCGCAACATAAGGCTGGGCTTCCACACGTACACACCTACATTCTAGACTCACTTTCATAGTTTAATTTGCGTAACAACAAAATTCGCACAAGGAAAACATAATAGTTCCCCTTAACTGGCGACAGAGGGCGTGACTGTATATGCAAAACATCTGTTGACTTACAAAATTTTCTTAGTATCCCACGCTCCAAATTAGTAAGATCTATGAATAATAAAATAAACAAGAATTTGATATTATTGTGGGCCGGCCGGGTCGGTGCTGATTTATTTAAGCATTTACCGTGTTTTATGCTTGGACAATTCCTTTAGGCCTCCAGCTAAAGTTTAAAGTAACCTGCAAGTAATAGTTTATGTTGCTTCGGAAATGGTGTTTCGGTGTTTTAACTTGGAAACGTCGTTTCGAACTTGTACCGTTTGTAAAGTTTGTAAGTAGGCAAATAAAATGCGGCCCGGGAGGCCAATGTAGAAATTACTCGAACATTTTGACCATTTTTAAAATTATTCTTGAAAAGGCATTTAAATGTTCAGATATTATATAAAAATCGGTTAGTCGTTATGTGTATTCGATCGGCAATCTTATTCGGTGTTTTGTTAGACAATTCTAAGTAGCAATGCTGAGCTACTAGGACTGAAAATTATTGTAGCCAGGCTGAGTCTAAAAATGTGCTCGGTAGGCAGGCATAGGCTCGCTCCTATTACATGGGACCGAAATACCTCTGCATAAACTGTCACGAAAATACTAGGCGTGTAGCTACGTTAAGTTAATTAAACTATAACTTATATACAATTATTTACGGATAACAGCGTTTTTTTTTTGACCTAGTGTCACCAGCACTGTACACTGCATCCTAACTAATAAAAGTTTGTTTGTTTGTTACGCTATCACGCCCTAACTACTCGACCGATCATCATGAAGTTTCGCATACACGTTGTCAGGGTACAGAAAACCTATCATCCAAAAAAAAAGTATTGTTTCCGAAGGATAGCTATTTTATTCATTTTATTGTCAAAATCTACATAAACGCGTACGAAGCTGCCGTTAGAACCTAGTGCATCCATGAATTCATATTTGTGATTGCCTTTAGAATCATTTTATATTCCACAAAATAAATACGGATCTCTGACAAACAAAAGTTTGTAGACAGTAGACAATCTGTCTGCAGAACTTGATAGAAAACATACTTTGTCTAGATTTCGATTTAAATCCGGTTATGGCTGCCAAAAAATATAGCTTTTGTTTCCAGAAAGCACTTACTTTGTTGAGTGTAAAATTGCTAGCGAAGCAAATAGCTGACTACACTTACAGGTTACATGCATGATAAAATCATAGTTGCTACTTGCGCAGGTGACTTGCGACAATCGTTCAATAAAAGGACCGGCACAACGTGATATATTTACGAAGATGTGACCCTCATGAGAGCGAACAATTAGGCAATACTTGTGACTATCTACGATCGTTCAATCACATTCCCAAAGCTCGTTGACGTACATAAGTGTTACTTTGTGTCCTAAATGCATTTTGGCTTTGAATACTTCTTTTTTAAAAGACACCTCCTGCTTCATAATAATAATAATAATATTCTATAATAATATTCTATCACATACACACAACACCATCTAGCCCAAACTAAGCAGAGCTTGTACTATGATACTAGACAATGGATAAACATACATATATACTTTTCTTTTTTTGTAAATACATACATATTATACATAGAAACACCCAGACCAAGACAAGCATCCATGTTCATGCACACAATTGTTTGACTTGTGCGGAAATCAAATCCGCGACCTCAAGCGTGGCAGTCAGTTACACTAACCACTACGCCATCGAGTCGTCTGATCGTCATGCGTAATTACTGTGCTGACGAAAACTTTTCAAACATCAGATACAAAGAACACCTAGACTTGATACAACTTGGCGCGTGTGGGTATCGAACCCACAACACTCGGTGCAGTGGGAGAGTTGTGGCGTCTACTTAAACCACTTCGCCACTCATGCAGTGACACCATACAACTACATTTGAAATCTCTCATTACTAAAAATAAATAAGCACACAACAGCGGCAGAACAATTGACAACACAATTTACCATCATCAATAAACACTTCATCATAGCCGTTAGAAGTCCATAAACAGGCAAAATTAAAAAAACAAAGCACATGGCCCCTTCACTTGGACATCGCCTCATTCGCGATGAAGCCTCGATAGAGCCACCGTGACGAAACACACCATTCGCACGCTCCCTTCTCTTGTTCGCACGATTAGGAGTACTACTTACTAAACAAAACAATATACGTACAGGCAAGATTCGATGTACTAGACGTCATTTACGGTGATTCTACGGCAAAGATTTACAAAGACTTTTGATGAGCTAACAATAAAAATAATTCATCATTGCATTGAGAAAGTTAATCTAGCTGGTTTGTTTCATCTTTGTGCATACTACAATGAAGAAGACTCTGGAAGTGTCTTATTAGCGTTATAACTAAACTAGTTAACACCGCATGGATTTACCCGCAGGAATCCATGAGACAGAATACTCGTACAAAAAAAAATCTTTTCTCTCTTCTCTTTAAAAGATAACTCTTACTTATACTTCTAAACTGGCAAATAGTTTGGGCCGCCACCTGATGGAAAGTGGTCACCGTAGCCTATAGACGCCTGCAACTCCAGAGGCATCACTTACTCGTTGCCGACCCTTTAGGAAAGAAAGTGGGAAGGAGAAGGAGCGGGAAGTGGGAAACAGGGTGTTTGGGACTCCGGTACTCTCACTCACCGAAAGAAACACAACAGTAGGAATACTGTTACTTCACGTCCGTATTCTGTGAGAGGGTAGTCCTTTCCCGGTCGAGCCGGCCCATTCATGCTGAAATCAGCGAAGCTCTACTACTACAGCTAGTAATAATTCCAGTGTCAGGAAGAATTTATCCCGTCTAGGATTCGAACCCAAAACACTTGTCACAGTAGCAGTAGCAAGATGCCTATTTAAACTACTACGCCATACGTGCAGTATCCGTTCTATAAGTGAATCTAAAGATATGATGTAGAAGTAATCATATCAAAGTGCGGCAAGGATCGCTCATTATTAATTTGTATCGCTTATAATTAACTTCAATGTACAGACACAAATTTGTTGAATTTTTATAATAGTACATGTACAGGATGTCCGATAATTAATGGATAACCTTGAAATGTCTTATAGTCGAACTGATGGCCGTTAAAAAATATGAAAAAAGACCATCTTATCTACTACCTGAGATATGATTTTTTTTTTATTACCATATTTAACTTTCTTGTACACTACAACCATAAATGAATGAATTCCATCGGTATTTTTGTTGTTTTATTATTAAACACTAATAATGCTAAGACAGTCAAAAGTATGACTAGCTATTGCACAATATATTTCTTTTTTTTCTGAATGGCCGTCAGTTTTGCTATAAGATATTTCACGGTTATCCATTAATTACCGGACACCCTGTATATGATGTATGAGAAATGACAATGATATTGCATGTATAACTGTTACGAATATAAGTTTGCACTTATGTTTGCGGTCTATATGGAGCAGATAAAGAGTTGGCTTTTCAGGATATGTTAAAAAAAATAAGATTGCCATCATATTTGCGGATGATCCAATCGTGGAATTAGCATTTTGGGTTATGCGAAGTGTTATTAGGTGTGTCTGTTAAAATATTTGCATGACAGTTCAACCGTTTTGAGTTCGAAACAATTGCGCATCTCGCTGATTTAATAAAAAGGTTATTTAAATTAGCATTTGGTTTAGAACTTTTTAAATGAACTCAGAACGCTTTATTCTAAAATTGAAATTAAAACGGTATGAACAACAACTCATACCGTCACTCACATCAACATGCAAGCGTCTCGATGTCTCTTTGTACGCGGGTACCTGCGAAACGCAGTTATTAAACCTTTATGTGTGCCGGCTCCGAAGTAGGTGGTCCCACAGTAACCTTGTTGCGGTCGCGGCCCACTTGCCTAACAACTGCTTTCCATCAACCAACTGGATTAGCATTGTTTACGTGCGAATACTTTTGGTTGGGTTTTATTTGTGACGTGATAATAACCCAATGGTAAAGACTTCAGAATTGCGATCGAGATGTCTTAGGCTCAAATCTGATATCTTACACAGTCGACGTAAACTTACCCCTAACACACATTAGCTTAGTTGAAGGAAAAAGACTATCATTTATTTATTTTCTTCTCATTACATTTCTTCACCATTCAGTTTATACAAACATATACATAGTTTAAAAGGAGTATACATAAAGTAAAAGAATAGCCCTTACTTTGTATCACACATCACAAACTAAAAGTGGATACAGTGACAAGAATAGAAAAGGGTATGTTAAGCTGGTTTGGGCATGTAGAAAGAATGGACGAGGAAAGACTGGCTAAGATAGTTTATAAGGCTAGTGTGAATGGAACAGTCGCAAGAGGAAGACCTAGGCGAACGTTTCTTGATCAGATCGGAGGCGTTCTGGACAAAGGCCAAGTTAAGAGCACCTTGAACCGACGGGCGTGTATGAGGAATGTGATGAAAGTGAATGAAGCCAGAGAAGTATGTCAGGATTGTAGCAAATGGAAATCTGTAGTCTCTGCCTCAGAGGGGCCTGTGGGAAACAGGCGTGAATCTATGTATATATATACTATGTAATCAAAAACTATTAATAACATATGTTAGGCATTTAGAACTGAAGAAAAACAAATAACTTATAAATATGAATAAATAAAACTAAGAAATAATCTGACAACTTCAACATATAAAATTGGCGGTATACAGATAAAAATTCCGTACTAGTTAGAAAATAGCCAGTAATCTTTAAAAAATATACATGTCGCAGATTCAAACGGATTGATATCCACATGTTCACTATTAACGTCCGACATCTTGATTTTCTATAACAGTTAATGCGCACACCGGGTGCAGGCGACGTTCCGAGAGCAACTGAGTCTCTACGCACTACTGACAGTTAGATTGACATTTGCGCAGTGTTGCCATACGAATTAAAGAGTTGAAATAATCAAATAACTAGGGACAACACTGGTGTGAATTTTATTACCTCTAACATACATATGTATATTAAGATCACTGGTTCAGCGGTACAAGTGTATTGATTGTGACACCAGTGCACAAGGTCTCTGGTTTGATCGTTCCGCAAAGTGTATTGAGTAATTTTGTCAAGAAGCAGTAGCAGAACGGAATTTGAATCTATGTTTAGCAGACTGCAATAGTCTCGCCCTAGACCATATGGGACCTAAAATCATAGTTGGCGAGATGTGGGTATTGCACCTCTGGCTACCCCTTCATGAGTATGTCTGTATTATCACTGATTTGCGTTTAATTAAAAAAAAAACATAAACATGGAGCTTACTTCATATCTCTGAAAGCCTACCCCTTCGGTAGAGTATGTATGTATTATAGTTCATTGAAATTAAACTGCTATATACGGATTTTATCGTGTTGTTTATTTGACACTTTATTACATAATTTTGAAAATTGTTACACTACTACTACTATTAAACTTTATTAATTTTTAAGCTAATTCAATTATTATTACTCTATTTAGATTTAATTTAATTTTACCCTTTCCCCGACGTTTTGGTTGCTTTTCAGCAGCCATGGTCACGGAGAGACTAAGATGGTAGTTGTCTCAATGTTCCAGTGTAGTTATTTCAAAGTACCCGAACATAATTTAATCATTGGTGTTTCTATTTACGCAGAATAAGCTCAAAGTATCATGAAGTCTAGCTGTGGTTTGCATCTTCTTGGGTTTGACTATTTGTATTACTGGATCCCAAGCTGGTAGTACATTCCAACCATCTCCTCTATTAAAATTAGGATGTTTTTTGATTTCAATACCCTCGCGAAGCATCCTTGGTAGGAATCGATGTTCTTTAGCGAGAATGTGGTTGGTAGGGGACCAATGCACCATGCACATGCACATTGCACATGTTCACTAAAAATTTAAATCCGTATATAATGGTTTCATTTCAGTGAATAATATTCGCGTAAACAGAAGACAATATTATGTATTATAGTTCATTTTGTTTTATGTCAAAGAACTTCATACCTCCGAAGCGCTAGTATAAAAACAAGTCTTTGCTAAAATACTTTTTTAAATAACGTCACGCAATATCTTTTAACAAGAAATGAATATTTTAAAATTACTGCAGTACACTGCATTTCCTTCGTGTTACATAAAATAAATTAAACTTTATCTAGGTCGTGTCAATATTTTTTAGAGCCTACTGCGGTAGATACTGCAGTGAGCCTACATAAGTACACCTACAGTAAGGCTAGATCGATAATTACTATATTGATGTCAGAGGTGTTACTTAATATGCTCACATAAAGTATAAAATGCTGTGCTAACCTTTAATTTAAAAGCATACATAAATATTATATAATAAGTGTTATTTAGTTAAATGTCTGGTATGTATTTTAGTTGGTAAGCCTTATTATTAAATAAATAAATAAATAAATAGTAAGATTTCGTTATCAAAATATATAGTGATAGCCTAAAGGGGGACGATTGGACTGCCACACAGAGATCTCAAGTTCACATAGCTCACTTCTCTGACTTTTGGAAGTTAATTGTGCGTATTAAATAGTTATTTATCGCTTGCTCTAACAGGGAAGAGAAACCTCGTGAGGATCCCTGCATGTCTAAGAGTTCTCCATTATGTTCTAGAAGACATGTGAAGTCTGCCAACCTTTCTCACACTGAGAGGAGGTCCGTGCCCAGCAATGAGACAGTTTAATAAATAAAATAAATAAAATAAAATATTCTTTATTTCGGATAAGCAACATCCATATGGGTTAGTAAACAAAAGATAATTTATACCTATGTTAGTAAACTTATTATCTATTTGGAAACCAGGCTGTTGTTCAAAATACTCCTTTGAACAACATCACCTAACAAAGGGGAATCATACCTCCCCGCTATGGTCTTCATCATCGATCATGGTGTTGGAGCTACCCCGCACTCTGCAGAGCAAAGAGGCAGATTTCTGTCTGACGATGGCGTGGAAGCCATCGACGTGTGCTTGTGCAAACATACCTGATGCACTGCAGAAACGGGTTCACCCCCATCAACATCCTGAACCCGTTATTATATTGGACCCGTAGAGCGCTGATAGCCCGCTGAGTATAGTTGGTCCACAAGCTGCACGTGTAAAACACTTGGCATACTTAATATAGGCCTGATCTTATTACCAAACTGACTTCCGAATCCACAGTGAAGTCTCTATTATTGCTAAAAGTATAGTGTATCTTTCGCTGTGATCTCTGTGTTCTAGATGTTAAATTTTATATATCTTATGAAATCTTTGCAAATTTATTTTCTGTACAGATTTGATATGATAAAACGACTTGACTTAGAACTTGACATTTTAGAATGAAGTGATATGAGTCTGGTCCACGCCTGGTAATAAATATTGGTGTCAATGCTTATTACTAGACATCGACAATAATGGGAGAGCTCCTATTAGACACTGCACGGATGGCGTAATGGTTTAAGTCATCAGTTCGCCATTGCCTCTGCGCCAAGTGTTGTGGGTTCAATCTCACGACACAGGGTGTATTTCTAAAACAAAAGCTGTATTTAAAAAAAAATACTTTATCCAAGATATTTTTCCGTGTCCCACATTTTGATAGAACGTTATGATTTTAGATAATAATCCATAGCTAATACCTCATGCTCATAAGTCGCATACACTATCGCTGAGTTTTCTTACTTTTTACTAATAGTACTATATATATAATAATATTACACTAATATTCATAAGTGTAACTTTATGACCTTATTTAATAAATAATTAAATCTTCAATCTAACTATAAACAAGACTTAGGTCATAATTTGCTTTCCGCTAAGTTGCTATTGCGACACACGGGAGCGTAGAGCGTCGAGCGTTGTGAAACACACGCACTACAAAAACGTCGCATCGTGGCATACAATTGTTCGTCCGTTCCCATAGAATCGCCGACATGTTAATTGTTGAAAGCATTATCTGTCACATACTGTTATATAGTTCAGGAAACGTGGCAAGAACAATAAGTACGAAAGGTAATAAAAATATATATTCGTATTTTTGAGGGTAGATTTTTACTTTTAAACGTCATGTCGAGATTGGTTCCAGGGTCTAAATACAATATTCCACTTTTTAATTATTACATTAATTGAACTGGTTCCTGGTATATTAATATACCAGTATCGTATATAATAGATATGGCAATAAATAATGATTCTAAAAGTAACAATAATTAATAAATACATTTGGGCATATTTACGATTGCTTCTGAAGTCACGGGGTCGATATACGTGTTGGGCAAAATGTTATTAGGATTTTTGATGAAAATGTGCCCAGTTAACGACAATAGCCTCGTCGTTTCGAATGCGGGACTTATCAAATAGTAAAAATCATTTATTCATTTAGTTCACAAAGCAACAATTATGATCAACATGAACATGTAGTTGTTAGTGAAATTACAAAAGTTATTTAGATCATAGCTAGTAAAAATATGATAAATATACCTATATCTAGCCTTGCGTCTTTAAAGTTATGGAGACGTCCGAAAATCGTGAAACTATTATTATAACAAAGGAATAGTATAAAGAAAATATATAAGTAATAGATATATAACATATAAGGCTTTATGTTATGCCAGTGCCATACTGCAAGCCATATTCCCAAAACAATGCAATCAATCATATTAAAAAAACACTACTATCTATTGTTGACGTAATACACTTGTGTACTAGATTGCTCGACTTTTTGCATGTACCGTCACGAATGGCCAACGGCCATACACACTTTACATTTTTGACATTCTAAATTCGTAATTAGAAATGTTTTTTTTAATGAAGCTATAGCAAATATCGGCCAGTATGTCACAGAGTGTTAGAACGAACTAATTGCCCGGGGTCCCGTAGAGCAATTATCCGTAGTTCCTTATTGTGTAAACGAGAGTAAAAGGAAAACACTGCATGGGATCCGCACGATTATGATCTTTTAATGCACGATTAGATAGCTTAAATAATATTGCGACATCGATATAAATATTACGGCAGTAATTCTTGCGTTAAGAGATATCTTGTTACGATTCAGATTAATAATTTAAATCCTGCTATCTTCGGAGAGGGAATAGTGTGTTGAATTTCCTTGTGACCACGACCAGTGTAACCTGGGCGAAACGTCAAGCCTTTGAAATAGGTATGTAAATACTAAGCATGATCGCGTTAATACCCGTTTTCCGTGATATAAAAGGAGTACTCCCGCCCGCACTCCCAATGCTGTGACACTTCTGTAGCCAGGTCCCGCAGTAGTCATCATGGAGAGCACCGAGTCTTGATACCCATATCTTTCCGGGAACAGTTAAACAGTCTTAGAACCCACAACGGATTTAAATACAAGTTAAAAGGAGGCTTTGGAAAAATATCCAATTACCCCATAATGAAGTGAGAGTTTCTTCAGAGAGTGACTATAAACATACAGCCTTAAACCTCCAAAGGGCTAAGAAGAGAGTGTATTACACACATTCCGCCAGCAGTGTTTCTAGAGCCCACATCATAGAAGCTGAGCCTATTGTCGTTCACTGGCCACATTTCCACACACCGCAATGCTATAGAGAATTTCCCAACACAAAAACCGATTAACCTGGACCTCACGATCTAATGCCACTAATATTGCAATATCGATATAACTGCAAGGGCAATTCTTGCGTTCACAGCTTCGTCTCTATGCAGATAAGTCATATTCCTCAATCAATATTCTGTGGGGAGAGGAACTGTATATTCGAAACACACTATGAAATCTAATCTATACTTTCTGCTAACGTATATTTTATGTCAACATGTGCTTATAATTATGTAAATATGGTTACCCATGACGTCGATTGGGTTGAGCTATTGGCTGGTGTATACTACTGCGGATGTGAAGTTATAGGTTCGAAATCGGAATTGCACCAATGGTTCTACATAACACTTGGAGTAAGAAAGCAGACGATATTTTAGCCCCGTTCCTTAAAAAACACGAAAGATACTGGTTAAGCTTCAGTCAGGAGAACGGTGTGCATAGATTTAGTGATTTTTATTTTTATACAATGTTATTCTTTCGTTGCTATTCTTAGAAAAAAACACCATAAGTATAATATGATACGATCAAGGCTCTGCTTTTTACTTTATGCCAATAAAATGACAAAACGGGAAGCCCAAGTTTAACCATCTGCTATGAATCATGTGTCGAACAATATTCTACGCACGGCCGATCTGTTTCTTTTATCACGTCGATATTTTCCTAACACGTACTGTCGAAGGAACTGCGCTATTTTACATCCTGTACTTCCTGTGCCTTAAATAAATATAAAAAAAGTAACGTGAGAATACTTTGAATGGTATTTTGTAATAAAATATACTCATCTATGTCGGCGGCTCTACATATAAATATATATATTATAAATAAGTTGTAACTAACTGGTTGATTTTCTGATGATGTGCATAAGAGATTTGAAAGAAAATAATGTGGTGTTTATAACATCTATAGAAGTTAAAACTATTATTTTAGAATGGTTGGCTATCTGTCTGTATGTTTGTATGCGCATCACACAAAAACTACTGCACAAAATTGAATGCGGTTTTCAAAGATTGCTGAAGGTCCAACTTAAAATCTGATGCATGTTTTATCTTAATACTCCGCTTATGAGTCGACTATTATATGTATAGAAGAGCTTCTTCCGAATTCCACGTGCAAGGCCAAATCTATTGCCTAATTAAAAAGATAGTATCTGTTGCGTCAGGCCCTTCCTGTGTGAATCCTATAAACATATACCTTGATAAAAGTAGCCTATACGTTATTCTAGGACACGTCTTTTCGATTAAACTTAGCTCATACATAGACGATGGTCTAAGATTAATGCTAAGCTGCTTCCTATTCAAGTTTACGTGTGATTGATTTACAAAGATCTAGCCATTCATCTTAGGTAAGTGGTTACTATGATCCATGGACTGTTACAAACAACGGGTAACAACCAATCAAAGGGTATTACTTGTGTGTAAGCAGGATGGTCACGATTATTAGCTCGATAAACTTGATCCCTTTGATGTCAAAGAATAGAAGATTCTGTCTGTTATGCTGTTTGAATCATAATGAAATGCAAATCGGCTAGGCGACTGAAATAAACCAAAGGTCATTATTTAATAAATTGGGAATCTATGACTTTTCAAGTAAGATAATATTCACCTCCTGTAACACAGACTTAATAAGGTACCATTAATGGCTATTTATTTAATCTATATTTCTATTACGTCTTTCGTGAGCATATTAAAAAAGTAAAGAGGTATACTCCTGTAAACTAGACCGGATCTAGCTTTCTGTTAAGTGTTGCTCATAACAGTTCTTCCTATTTAAGAAGATGAATCAGCTATAACAAAAATATTGCTCAAGTCGGAAATCGGTCAACTTCGTCGGTAGCCGAGGCGCTAATGGCGCACTCGACCGAAACTAAAGAGGCCGATTTCCGCGCTCACGCACTTGAATATTTGGAACAAAATCATTCACACACGTTTTGTCTTAAAATCTTGTTTTCTAAAAATAGTTTTGTTTTTACTTCCGATAATGTTTATATCATAGATTGTTTTTACCGCGTGCCATAGTGGTGTAAATTAACACGCACAGTTGGTATGAATTGTTGAGAAACGTCTCGAAACAAAATTTTCTTACATATTTTTCTTTGTACCTAAAACAGTGGCAAGAAACATGCGGCACGCATAACAGTAAGAGGCTATATACCTTTGCACTACCAGAAGAAACATTCTCCCGTTGCCGATCCTTTAAGAAGCATTTGCTGTTCTATCAGCATCAAACGTTGAGTTCAGAGAGCACTAGTTCTTGGCTACCAGCTTACCGTTACTTTAAGAAGCCTTGGAGGATGCTTCACTATTTAGCATGCTCTGATATGAACGAAGCACTCATTTTAAGTGAAGATTCAGCTTCAAACTACTTGCTTCTAGAATATGATTTTGACTGCATATTTGGTGCATTGGGGCAGTAGTTATCAAATGGCTTTTGCAATTGCAAATATCTTTAATGAGATGTGTTTGTAAATTTCATTTAAGGCCAATAAATGGAGCGCTATTTTGGAGAAGTGAACTTTGACTGTGCTATTTATTAGTGCAGTCGAAGTATTCTGCGTGCCTATTATCATGTATCAATAGTAATGATCCACAGTTAGTTTTGCAGTATTTTGAGATCTGAACTTTTGTAACGACTCGGCTTGACTACGGTCGTAAAGTTATTCGTGATAGTTTTTATTGCTATTGCTGTAAGTAGAGAGCTTTTGAAGGCGCCCAAATATAAATTAGCTTGTCATTTTTACAGAAGAGCGCAATAAAGATATGTTGTACATATTTCTAAGAAACAGAATTAACATGTTAGTATAACGATCACTGACGTTAAAACTGCTATTTTCCTTGATATCATACCTACATGATAACATGACATCATTATATACTTAGAAGCATGCACACATAATCACGTTCTCGTCTAAACGTCGGGTGGTCCTTCTTATAAACTCTGAAGGTATGACAGTAAAGCTGCTTTAGCATGGCTCAATCTTACAATAGATAAATATGCCACAATCACCTGTCAAATTTAATAAAAATGACTGCTTTGATTAGAGATAGATTTAGATTGGATTGTTAAAATGGTAAACGATATTGTAAATATGTAAGTAGCTCTGACTGCTTCGGTAGCTGTAGAGAAAGCGACTGCTGTGAATGAAGTCTCGGGTTCGATTGCAGGGCCAAGCAAAACGTTTTAAGGTCTGATATCTGTCTGAATGTCAGCCTGATATTATATGCCATGGCCCAAAAATTTTGGTAGCGAAATGTAAGGATACAATAAAATGTAGGATTATGACTAAAATGCTATGCAGCGTTGCATATGGCAACAAATTTAAAAAACTCATTTAACATCTTCTGAAGTTATAGACACGATACACATAGATATCAATTTATTCGTCGGTTATCACCATGTTCATTGGCGTATTCGAATTACGGCTGAGATCATTATTACAAAACACATGGGTATAAAACAGCCGTTGTAGGTACTCGTAAGCAAAGACACAAATTATATAGAAATATATAAACAATGCAATTCAAAAACATTTATGAGTGCGCACAAATCCGAGTTGATCCTATCGCATTGGATAGTCATTTTTATATTTTTAAGGATTTCTGATTTTTCGCCGCTTTTTATATCGTTGGCCATCTGTTTGAATGTAGTTTGTAACAGAGCTTACGACAAATTTCAAATTTACATTTGACGTCGAATATTGACGAAGTATTTCTCAAACTTTGACAATTACTCTTGACATTTATCACGTTGGGCCACGCTGGGCTTACAAATAAACACATCACAGATACAAACAGCTTTCGCTCAAATATTTATAGAACAATATTGTTGTTAGACGTCATAATTCAATGTTACAATCTGGGTGCATTAGTAAGCGGCTATCGTGAGTGGCGGGCGCCGCGCCTTGCGTACCCTACCATCGGTTCAGCTCGGTTTCACTGAAAACTCGTGATAAGATAAATAATATTAATGTGTGTGCAACGAGTAACAAGGGCACCTGGTCTAACTAGGCGATACATTTATTGGTCCACCGGTTTATTTATGCTGGCTCCCGTGCGATCGCTGGAAACTATGTCCTTAAATTCCTCAGTAGGTTTTTTTGGCGATTTTAAGTCAGGCATCTCGCCAAAAGATCTTTGAAAATTACAAAAGAGGTGCATATATAATATAAGTATCGCAAAATAACACTTGTTGCCGGCAATTTCAGTTTCATGACGTAAGCACTGATCCTGCAGTTATTTCATTTGAATTGCCCGTGATAGGTATATATTATTATTTTAGTTTCTGCCTGCATTTTACCAGTGTGTATCTAAGGTTATCTATGTATTCTTCTTCTCTCTTAGCCTTTATTATTCCCAAGTCATTTGGGGTCGGCTTTTCTGGTCTTACCGGATTTGACTGGATATCAGTTTTTACACGGAGCGGCTGCCACCTCTGCAACCCGAAGGCTAACGATACCCTAAGGCTAGACCAGTGTCAGGATATAGGAGGGTACTGACTTTCCCAATAACGACCGCCATAGATGTTAATGGCAGCCGGGACCAACGGCTTAACGTGCTCTTCGAGGCACGGAGCAGGCGATAATTGTCAATCAATACGCAAATAATTTCGAAAAGTCATATAACTTCCGAAAGTCAGAGGTGCGCGACGTGGATTCGAACCCGAGACCCTCTGCATTGCAGTCTGTTGGTCTCCCCAATGAGCTATCGCTGCTTATAAGGTTATCTATGTATTATGGGATAAAAATATCCGCTATGTGTTCATTCAAAGCTTTAAGTTAAACAAACATCTTCAAAAACTACCTCATTTATGAGATTAGTGGGATTTAATTTTTGCAGTAGCGATCTAATAGAAATAATGGATAAACGGTGGCATCCTGAACTTGTCGAATACAATGTTCTCATAGGCATAACTAAAGTTTTGCTTTGCAGAAGCAAAGCCGAGAAAACACAACAACAGTAAGCAGATGCTTACCGAAAGAAGATAGAAAACGGCTGTTGCCTTAACCTCTCAACTGGCATAAGAGTCACGAGCTTTGAGACTGTCAGTAGTATATAAATTTGTTTTTGATAATTGCAGTTCTTCTGCAATTACACTTGCATTGCAATTTAGGAGATGAAGTCTATTTAGGTTGCTTACTAGCGTTAAGGGAGAAATTCCAAATAATGCCGAACAATAGGTAAAGGAGGCATATGCCATATATCCATATATCCATATTCTCATACCGTGAATGGAAGAGTGCAAATGATATCGATTGAATTTAAAAATAGAGGTCACATACGAAAATACGTGTAGCATGTAACATATCATTTGAGTAGTCACCTTGCTGCGCTGAGTGTAGTGGGTTCGATATTCAGGCTGGACATAAATTTTGTACGATCCACAAATAGTTGTTTCGGGTCTGCGTGTTATTTATGTTCGTTGTTTCGACGTTTGTGAGAAAGATCTTCGTGACACAGTATTTAATCTTAGTGCGTAGACTATTTCAATTTCTTTGTTTTAGCTCTGTTGCTTATAATTTTAAATAAAATATACTGCCTTATTAAATTTAATTAGCTTATGTATAGCAATAAAATAGCAAGTCCTCCTTCTAAATTGGAAACTAAATTTGCTAGCATGCACCTAATTGTATCATCATTTATTACATGTTTATTACTGAAGCAACGCCTTTCCAGTGTACTAGAAAACGTTGGTTTAATACACGAACGAGCCACATAGTTTGATATTAGAATAAATTAAGAGTCATCCCGGGAATTTAACTATATATTAGTCATCTCACTTAGTCAGATAATAATATAGTTATAGCTATGAGCATGTTCTTTTTTCTGATTTGTGTTTTTATAGGTTATGCGAAACAATTTATTTTTGTATTAAATAATGTTTTGTAGCAGCGATAGCTCAGTGGGGAGACCAACAGACTGCAACGCAGAGGGTCTCGGGTTCGAACCCACGTCGCGCACCTCTGACTTTCGGAAGTTATATGACTTTTCGAAATTATGTGCGTATTGATTGACAATTATCGCCTGCTCCGTGCCTCGGAGAGCACGTTAAGCCGTCGGTCGCAGCTGCCATGAACATCTATGGCAGTCGTTATTGGGAACGTCAGTACCCTCTAATATCCTGACACTAGTCTAGCCTTAAGGTATTGTTAGCCATCGGGTTGTGGAGGTCAGGTGGCAGCCGCTTCGTGTAAAAACTGATATCCAGTCAAATCCGGTTAGACTAGAAAAGCCGACCCCAAGTGACTTGGGAATAATAAAGGCTAAGGGAGAAGATTAAATAATGTTTAAAGACAATAGAAATAACATACAGCCAAACTAATAGTAACAGAAATAAATTACCAAAAAAGGGGGAGTAAACACCTACAAGTAATAGGTATCCTTTAATAGGCGTCATAGAATTTCTCCACATTACATTCGACTGGTAGTATGCCCAAAAGACTGGCAGCATTGCCACTTCCCGGGAAATAAGACCAGCTCTCTGGTCACGGGAAGCGTCGATCAGCCTTTTCATTATGCTCTGGTATAGAGTTAAGTCTAGTTGTTTTTTTATATTTTGTAATAATAATTCAGCTACAAAGCAGTTGGAGTACAACACAGGCACTTCCATGATACATATCTTTGACTTTTTCGATCTCAAGTGCTTATTAAATATCTGGTTCATATTACGACGATAAAGAAAAAGATCGCAACAAAACAGAGTTTGAGAGTTTCCCACTATATTCTCGAAGATATGTGAAGTATGTCATCCTGAACAAAGCCAATGTGGTGAATCTTATTTAAACTGAAAGCCTGAACAAGTTCTATTGAGCTCGAGGACAGTAGTGAGATAGCTTATAACTGAAACATTTACCCAAAACTTTTGTTATACCTACCTACCACAAAATTAGCAAATTAACACGCTGTCTTATAATTTGATGATTTTGTTCAAGCTATCGTGCTTCGGAGGGCACGTAAAAAGTCGGTCCCGGTTGATGTCAAATTGACAGCAGTCGTTAAGCCATGTCAGAGGCCTACGGGCGGCATGAACAACTCCTGACAACTGGCTGGCCACTAACTACACGAAAAGAAGAAGAAGAAGAAGCTATTTTCCCACTACAATGTGAGACTTAAAACAGCTATCTAAATACAGTTTAAACTATAAAAGCTCTGTCTACCTCTTCTGATAAATACAGTAATACAATATTAAATAAGGTAAGCTACCCCAAATATATAAGTAATAAGCTATCCTCCGCCTATTCAGTCAAGTCTATGATTGATGCTCCGCTCCTGTGGCCTCATATCCTGATTTTATATAGCCTATGTTATTTCTCAATAAAGTAGCTCAGGTAAATTAATTTTAAATGTATCCATTCCATAAATCAAACCTTTCCTCTTTATAATCCTAACTAATACTTAAAATGCGAATGTGAGTCTGTTTGTTTCTTCTCAACTGATCATCATAAAATTTCGCATACACATCGTTAGAGGTACAGAAAAAAGTATAGACTGCCTTTCATCCAGAAAAAGTACAGTTCCAATAGAGCAATGCCGCGGGCAAAATCTAGTAATAAATAATGTAGTCCAATGGTATGGTCGGCGAGGTCCTGTTCCCATGGAGCTGTCGGCCGCGGGTTCAAGTCGTGACCGTGCCGCACCGACCTTTGTCAACTGAGCATAGAACAAGCCGCAGACTGGACTAGTTGTCCTGTATGACGCATTATCATTTAGCCTGATAAAAGGTTAAAGGTGACGTCATATAACGACTATGTTACTACAATTTAGTTTTATTATAATAACAGTAATTATATCAGCTCTGTAGGCATGGACCTCTTCTCAGTTTACGAAAGGGTAGGCTCAACCACGCTGACCCAGTGTGGCGGACTTCACATATCTTCAACAACATAATAAATGGTGAACTTCCAGACATGCAGGTTTCCTCACGATGTTTTCCTTTGTCGTTAAAGCGAGCGATAAATATCTATTTAATACATACATACATACATAGATTCACGCCTGTTTCCTAGAGGGGTAGGCAGAGACTACGGATTTCCATTTGCTACGATCCTGACACACTTCTCTGGCTTCATTCACTTTCATCACATTCCTCATACACGCTCGTCGGTTCAAGGTGCTCTTAACCTGGCCTTTGTCTATTTAATACGCATATAATTTAAAAACGCCAGAATTGTGTGCCTCGTGTCAAACTCGAGACCTCTGCTTTGTTCGCTGCCTGCGGCTTCATTCACGTGAACCTCATGGGAACGCAAAACGGGATAAGAATATCTCATGTGCTAATCCAGGAAGTGATTCGGTGTGTAAATTTCTATCCAAAACCTACCAACAGCATACATGTGATGAAGTATCAAATATCCTAACATCTTCACCTTATTCTTACATCTTCTGAATTTATAATATTACTATATTTTATCCGCGCCTTCGCTCGCGTAGGTACATGTAGGTAAGGTTGCTAACAGTGGTTTTTAGATTACGAAAAATCTCTTATAGAACAGCTTTGTCCGTCCGTCCGTCCGTCTGTTATAGAACTTTCAACTCAAGAACCGTAAGAGCTAGAGACTCGCGGTTAACGCCATTCGACTCAGCATATTCGATATACCCCTGAAATGACTATGACCTTTGACTTCTGACCTCAAGGTCGCGTGATACCATGCGAAATTTTATGATGATAGGTCAAGTAGTTAAGGTGTGAAAGCTTAACAAACAAATAAACTCACATTCGCATTTATAATATTAGTTAGGATTTACTCACCGCGAATTTACTCGTGTGAATTTACTTGTGTGAATCTTTGGGCACCCTGTTGAAAGCACAGCACTTTCTTAGAGAGCTCGACAACCTAAGAAGCTTCACCAAAATGTTACTGTGCATAAGGAATGAGACCTGCACAATCCTTATAAACACATATTTGTTTTCCGGATCGTTAAAAGTGTTTTTCATTTAAGGATTTCTCAGTAATAAGTCTGAAAGTGTGACCAGAAAAAGGCAAATGTTTCTTATTTGGGACCTAAAACAATACCTGGCGAAATGTAAGTGTAATATGCGTCAAACGACATTTGCCTATCCCTTCAAGGAAATACACATAAGATTATATGTAGAAAAATATTAATCTAAAAGTTAGTAGTCGCCAACTTTTAGTCTTGTAAAATACAGCTTACTTAGTCAGTACGTACAAAGATAAATACGATCCCTCGGTGCGTGGCGCCACGAAGACGGTATCGCATCGCGACCTATTTTTATAAAAATAACGACATTTTCAATTTGTATTTCAATTCCTCGTAACGCTTAAAATATTTCATAAAAATATGGAACATTGATCATTCCAAAATTAATTTTGAAAATGACCGAATATGTCATGCATTCCTGCCGACAGTTCATTCATTCTAAATTCTAAATACATTTCAGTATTCTGGGAGTATTTAATGAGTCAGGTCTTGGGTGTTGGAGTGAAGTTTTTGTGATTCATTCGTGAATGTGACGAGTGACTCAACGACCGAGTTTACTCCTTTTAGGGCGCCCTTCTCGGGTAACTTGATTTCTGTTACTTCAAGTCAATATAACTAAGATTAAATTTTTCGTTTGGTAATGTCGGCAATTGTAATTATTACTAAACAAAGAGTCACTCGTCAACTAAATCCTATCACTCATATTGTATTGTACAAGAGCTTATTACACCATTCTAACTGATATTATAAACGCGAATGTGAGTTTGTTTGTTTGTTACGCTTTCACGCCTTAACTACTCGACGGAACGTCATGAATTTTAGCATACACGTTGTCAGGGGTTCAGAAAAGGATATATGGTACCTTTTACCTTTACTGTTTCTAACCTAACCTACATTTACGCGAGCGCAGTGGCAAGCAAAGTCTAGTACAATAATAAATACGTTTTTAAATTGGCAGCTAATTGTTATTAATTCGATTGCTACATATGGTACTTACCTATTTAGACTGACAGTTATCATGTCACACTAAACAACACCCACAGCTTCTCAAACTGGTAAGGCAGTAGCTGTCTTCTTCTCCCTAGCCTTTATTATTCCCAAATCACTTGACTGGATATCAGTTTTTACACGGAGCTGCTGCCACCTGACCTCCGCAACCCGAAGGCTAACGATACTAAGGCTAACTAAGCCTAGACCAGTGTCAGGATATTATAGGACACTGACTTTCCAATAACGACTGCCATAGATTTTCATGGCAGCCGGGACCGACGGCTTAACGTGCTCTCCAAGGCACGGAGCAGGCGATCATTGTCAATCAATACGCACATAATTTCGAAAAGTCATATAAAATTCCGAAAGTCAGGGGTGCGCGACGTGGTTCGAACCCAAAACCCTCTACCATTGCAGTGTGTTGGTTTTACCCACTGAGCTATCGCTGCCAAGCCAGTAGCTATGAACTTCCAAAAAAGTAAATGGCTGGCATTTTTATTTATTATCAACCATTTGGCGGCCCAATGCCTCGTCTGCCACCAAGGCCGTAAGGGTATAAAAAAACAATAGGTTACGCCAATCTTTGCATTTGCAAAGATAGCTCTATATTGAAGACAATCTTTATAAATACACACACTAACATAGGCTTGCGTGAACCCTGACGGATAACTTTGGCATCTGAAAAGAGAAATCGTATTGTTTAAACTTCATGCCCAGAACAATACTTTGGCGGATCCACTCATCCACATCACATATATAATAAAAAGAAATGCAGTGAGGTACTCAAATGTTCGCGTTACCAAAGATAGCTCCAAAAGACAATCTCTAGGCTAAAAATACTAAGCTTCGAAACTACTAGTTAAATGTAGTATAGCACACTTATTCTTTACGAAAATCAAATTTACAATAGCACGCATTAACACTCAGAGTTAAAGTCAATGGAAAAGTTCACGTGCAGTCAATACCTTTCTTTGCCCTCGCCATACTTTATAAAAACGCACAAACGTAGACTTGCGTGTCGCTTGACAGATAACTTTGACACCTCAAAAGTAAACCTCGAATTTAATTCACAATATTTAATTTTCACACTCACCTCATAAATATTCATAATCTTTGTTCAAATTATAACTGGCTGTACAACATAGGTCTACTTTACATTTTACCAGCTATACGACCTCTCTTCGCGTGCCCTATTGCACAATATTTGTACAATAGTCTGTGCTCGTTGTCTATGGCCGCTGTCCGATGGCGCGAAACTTATTGTTATTGTTTTTAGCTATATTTGTACTGACTATTAAATACCAATATGGGTAACTACGGTGATTTAATCTGTGTTCTAATGTTAGTTGTGTTATGGATTTGTCCTTGGCTTGTTTTATTTGTAATCTACATAGGTACATTGGCTCATGGTTATATTATCCCTTCAAAGAAATATGTGGAGCTTTATAATACTCACTTTGCCAGCTTTGTTCTAAGTATTATGTAATGAGCAGCAAGCTTATTTGCTTATTACAATAAGTTTAACGACCCTATACAATTATCATACATTTTAATTTCTGCTAAGTTAGATCAACGGTGCTGCCGTTAATACTTAACAGACAGAGATAATATAATATAATAATAATATTCTTTCACATACACGCAACATCATCTAGCCCAAACTAAGCAGAGCTTGTACTATGGGTACTAGACAATGGATAAACATACATATATACTTTTTTTTTTGTAAATGCATACTTATTATACATAGAAACACCCAGACCAAGACAAACATCCATGTTCATGCACACACATGTTAGACTTGTGCGGGAATCGAACCCGCGACCGGCCACCGCGGCGTGGCAATCAGTTACACTAACCACTACGCCATCGAGTCATCAAATAGATATTATATTAGTCTTTATTTTCCTTCTAGATTTTGCCAAATCTAAGTTATGTCAATTGTCTGTCCCGCGGGAACAGTTTAGCTTCACTCACTTGCATGTAGATTTTGTCAATAATTTTCTATCCTTTGAGAACAGTACTTTTTCTTGGATGAAAGGAATCCGATGTCCTTTTCTGTGCACCTGACAATGTGTATGAGAAATTTCATGATGATCGGTCAAGAAGTTAAAGCGTAAAAAAGTAACAAACTCACATTTGCATTTATAATATAAGTTAGAATGGCGTAATAAGCTCTTGTACACAATATGATTGATAGGATTTAGTTGACGAGTGACTCTTTGTTTAGTAATAATTACAATTGCCGACATTACCAAACGAAAACTTCAATCTTAGTAAGTGAAAAAGTGGAGCAAGTGAAAGAGTTTGTATATTTGGGTACTTTGTTTACAAGGGATGGTAAACATGAGGGAGATATTGAAAGAAGAACGATTGCGGGAAACAAAGTGAATGGAGCTCTACGCGCTTTTATGAACAGTCGAAATGTTTCCGAAAAGGCACGTTTGGCTGTTCATAGAGGACTATTAGTGCCCAGACTTATGTATGGAAGTGAAAGTTGGGTATGGCAAAAGAAGCATGAGAGCAGAATAAATGCTGTAGAAATGAGAGCGCTGAGAAATATATGTGGTGTGACTCTGAAAGATAGAATAAGGAATAGTGTGATTAGAGAGAGATGCAGCATGAAAGTGGATATAGTGACAAGAATAGAAAAGGGTATGTTAAGCTGGTTTGGGCATGTAGAAAGAATGGACGAGGAAAGACTGACTAAGAAAGTTTATAAGGCTAGTGTGAATGGAACAGTCGCAAGAGGAAGACCTAGGCGAACGTTTCTTGATCAGATCGGAGGCGTTCTGGATAAAGGCCAGGTTAAGAGCACCTTGAACCGACGGGCGTGTATGAGGAATGTGATGAAAGTGAATGAAGCCAGAGAAGTGTATCAGGATCGTAGCAAATGGAAATCCGTAGTCTCTGCCTACCCCTCTGGGAAACAGGCGTGAATCTATGTATGTATGTAATATAAGTTACGGTTATTGATTAGCTTACAACTTTGCGTACTACGAATATCATAACAAAAAGCGCTTATTATGAAAATTTACTGTTAATATGATAGATAGTAATTGGTCTAATGACTACATTAGACCAATTACTATCTATCATATTAATAAAATTTTAATTCTAAAAAACCATAATAGCTACGAAGCTATTTTGGAGACTGGCGTTTTAGAGTCCGGATTCCTTGCTTCAATATTTGTAACTTTATCCATGATATAGAAATAAACTTTAATGAGAAATTAAAAAGGGTAAACTACAGATAATTATTACGTATTGCTATTACATAGGATTTTATAGAACTGGCGAATGAAAGATATCCGTATGTATCTATATGATGGTACCAGACTAGAGAACTGAACTCCAGAAATCAATATAAGCTCGCATGGCTAGCGCCAGGCCCGCAATGGAGTGATGTTTTGCATTTGACTTACATAACGCGACTCATCCATTTTAAATGAGATATGCATTGAGACATTCTAAATAGTTTGATTTATTACACACTACAGTTTTATTGCGTATAATAAGCCGATTATGCTACAAAAGTTATGGTGAAATCAAAAACTATATCAAATACAGCGTGTATCCGGAATAGATGATAGAATTTAATGATTATGTAGAACACTTGGTAAAGATCGTATAGCCCAAAATCAAATTTTCTTAGAACGAAGGTCGCTTGTTGTAAAATGTTTACCCTGGTCTACTATAGTAAATCCAAAAGGGTCTTCAAAAAAGGAATCGATGTACTGCCAGTCCAAGGGAAAAAACGTACTGGTCCCCCGCTGATATAGTCATATCAGCCCTATATTGAGATGTCCCACTGTTGGGACACCTCTTCTCAGTGTGAGGAGGGTTAGGCCATAATCTACCACGCTGGCCGAGTGCGGGTTGGCAGACTTCACCCATCTCCGAGAGCATTATGGAAAGCTCTTAGACATGCAAGTTCCCTCGCGATGTTTTTCTTCACCGTTAAAGCAAGCGATAATTAACTATTTAATTCGCACATAACCTCGAAAAGTCAGAGATGCGCACCTTGGAATCGAACTCGAGACCTCTACGTGGCAGTCCAACGGTCTCCCACTAGTCTATCGTTGCTACATTAGTCTTAACCCGCTGATAGCCTCGCAATTTTAGTCACCGTAGAAAGATAACACATGGGTAGTGCGGTCTCTTGTACCTTGGAGGGCGAAGTTGTTCCTCAGCTGGGCTATTGTAATTTGATCAAAATTTCATGATTACATAGAATCATACTGCTTTCTATCTCCTTTATATAGAAATAATATAAGTATAGTTGTAGCGTTCCATGTACATGCTACTAATAGTGTAGCCTCCTACAACACACTTACCGTTTTTCTAAAGAACCTTGTTGTGATCTACGTACAAGTAGATCAGGAGCAGGGAGCAGGTGCGCTAATTGAGACGCGCATGCGCAGCACTTTTACATGCGGAGCATAGGCAACTAACAAAGCCATGCCATATTTACATTATAAAAACACCGTAGATAATCGAAATGGTCTTGATTCCTTGTTTATTTTATTGTTATCATAACATATATCAGTGACAGTCCAATTTTATTTGAGAGGCTAAAGGAAAACATTTTGAATAAAACTTGCATGGCTAAGAGTTCTCTATGTTCTCCAATATGAGTAAAATCTGCCATCCTACTGGGCCAGCGTGGTGAACTAGTCTATACCATTAGTTCCTAAAGTGGTCTAGGTGGACACCCACGGGAGACTCGACGTGGCTAAGAAGGCGTGACAAAAAAATGGGGATCCACAATTCGTAAGCGAAAATTTATTTGCTTTCGATAGTGAAGAAATAAAATGTTGGCTTGACTTCACCTATCACTGTAGGCAGATAATATTGTAAGGAGCTCAGCGACTGTTACTTGTAAAAACTTGCATATTCCAAATTCAGTACCAGTAGTCTCGTAGTGATTTGATACAATTTTTTTATTACATGAACTTGTTTGATTCTTCACCAATATAATAAATACGAATGGCAAGGAATATGGTGGAAATTTAGCTGCAGGGGGTCCAGCTGAGCCCGCTAAATTTTGAAAGTGGTCTATGAGAAAAAAGTCTGAGAACCTCTGGTCTAAACCTTCAGATATTGAGAAAAAGGCCGTGCTAAGTAATGGGACAGTTTATAAACGGATGATATTATTATATTTAATTTTGACTTCAACCAATACTCTAATCTACTCTAGACTGTATCGGAGTCTATAAAACTGCACTTTTAATGACATACTGTATCTACCAACATCCGATAAAAAGTAATATAATAATTTCACCAAACCCCGAAATAAAAACAGTAGCAATATTAATTCTCAGTATTAAAAGAGCTAATGAACCAATATAAGTTTTCTATTTTATAGCCATCGTTCTAAACTTACATATTTATTAGTTCATTCATTAATATATATTGAAAATCTCATTTCGTACACGCTTAAAAACACTTACTTCGAAAAAATCTATTTGATTACTACCATTTATTATTAAGATCTCATATAAACAACGTAACGTAAATACAAAAAGCTTAAAAATTACTTTCTTTTTCGTATGCTTGGTAACGTAGTGTCAGATTTTTTCAATCCTGTAGGTCTCTGAATTACCAGACTAACTGAGAATCAAAATATTTGAGGTTACTAGATGCCTTTGTATGACGTAGTACAGTACATTTTTATTGAGAATTACCTGACAGAAAAACCCAACTCGGCCACTGAACTTGATACCTAACACTTGGAAATTGCGCAAGCGCCCTTAGTCACTTAAGACTCGACCAATAACTTGACTTACTCATGATCTCGTCCTCTAATTGGTCGAAGTCATCATAATCGCTTCTGGCTAGATAGAAGAAACAATCTTTAAGAAAAAACTAATAATCGTTTATGTTAATATTGCAAGTTATCATTAAGATACGATATTACTATTTTAATATGGAGAGAAATCAATATCGTTGGATAAGTTGCAAATGTATACAGAACACGTGTTTACGTGGGCATATGGGAAGTGTGCGTGTGATTATGTGTGTGTGTGTGTGTGCGTGAGTGGCGTACGCGCAGTGAAACGTCCGGGCAAGGCGAACCGCCTGCACTTGTTTCATAGTAGGGTGAGCATGACTTCTGGTGGAAATATCATAATGATTGCTTTATTGTGATTAGTTTTGTATCAATCGATTTCTGGGCAAAGATTTTTGGGTATTGTTCTTTGACAATTCTAGAAGCAAGGGTAGTGTCTGGCAATGTTCTATCTAATATTGGTAGAAAAAAAAGTAATAATCAACATTAATGGTTCTGGTATTTATCCAACTACAGCTAAGCTAAAGTATATCCGTTTTTAATAAAATAATACATGTAAAATTCTTTATTGACGGAAGTTGTACAAGAGATAACCAAACAGATAAACAATCATGCTTCTATTCTACGTTTGTTATGAAAGTGTAATCCATAAAGTTTCCTTTAACATATTGAGTGGCACCAATACAGCGGCAGCTAGAAGCAATAGGTTTTCAATTATGTCTGGTATTCCAAGACTTGACAGGTTAGACTTATTTAGCAAACATTTCGCGAGCTCTGTTTTTTCTTGGAACGGCAAACTTATGCTTTTTTTACGAGGTATATGCTTTGACGCTTAGCCCTCCGTGGGGGCGGGCGGAAGGGTTACGTCGGATTCGCCGCGGTAAAAGAGAAAGATGGAATAAGAATAATGTACCTCCCGGAATACCGACTAAACCTACCACGGTGTTCCTCGACAAAACCGCTATCGACGGGGCCGCGCGAATCACTTGCACCCACCGAGGTTTCGGCCCGCCTTATGAAACAGCAGGGCACTACACGAAGAGGCCTACCTTTTAGGCAAAACTCCCTCTCCAAACCCTACTGTCTCCCCCTAGAGGGGAGACTGACTCGACACAGAGGCGCGCGAGAGAGGGAGCGAGAGTGCAACCAATCCGACTTTCGCGATCAACTCACGGCGCTGCGATGCCCAGGCGGGGCAATCCGCAAAAGTGTGCAGCGCCGTCTCCTCAACAACGTCGCGGCAGTCGCACAGTGGTGACAACCGGGCGTCTCTTGCCGGCGTATACGACAAAGGAACTGGCCAAAACAACCGTGGCCAGTCATTACCTGTGTCAGCCGGAAGGTGAGGGCGCCATGCCGCCTCTCCAGCCACTCCTCAAACGCGGCATTAGCGCCACGACCGTGGCGTGCCCGGGGAAAAAAGCGTTTGCTTCAATTATATGTAGGAAACAAAAATAACAACAAAACAACTCTATATTCATTACATACATAAAAACAAATAAATGTTATAAAATCCTACAAATATAAACTCCGTAATGATATTAATCCCAGCAATAGATTTAAACACCGACGCGAGCGGCGATGTTCAAACATTTGAGCTTTAATTAAGCAAACAAAAAAGTAATCGATTCCAACAAAAAATATTAGGTGATGAGAAATACTGTATAGTCTTATCAGTTGGACTTTATCCATACTAATATTATAAAGTTGAAGAGTTTCTTTGTTTGTTTGTTTGTTTGAACGCGCTAATCTCAGGAACTACTGGTTCGAATTGAACAATTATTTTTGTGTTGGATAGCCTATTTATCAAGGAAGGCTATAGGCTATATAACATCACGCTACGACCCACGGGAGCAGCGCAGTAACTATAAACGTGGGCGAAACCGCGGGCACATCTAGTATACGATATAATACAATATTATTCTTGTGTTGTTTTGCCACCCACATGGTGCAAGGTCGTAAATCCGTTAATAGCAGCAAGGATTCAAGACTTGTTAAATCTCCAGCTATGGTTTTTTAAATCCGTAAAAGGGTGGTAAGGTTCTTGACTACCGGGCACATTGCTTTACTCCATGCTGGTAATAAGAATTTCTAAACAGAGAATCCAATAACTTGTGCCCGGCTCAAAAATATAAAAATTAAGACCTCATGCACGAAAGCTGCCTTGACTACTTCTACGCCACGAAGGCAAACCCTTTAACGTAATGATTCTACTCATTAAGACAGAGCATAAGAACGTTGTAGTGTCGTGTTACATTTACACGAATGTTACACATTGTTTAACAACTATATATTGATAATAACGCGGTTGGTTTTAAGTGAAATTTTTAACTATTTCAATTTAATTTAAAAATTATTACATATGCTAGTGGTCTCCTAGCTTTTGAAATACAACCGTAATTAAAATTCAAATTCACGAAAGAAAGTTCAAGAAATTTAAAAGCATTTATACTTTTAATAACAAACCACACACTCCTTCGTGGACGCAATGTGCTTCAAACGGGTACAAAGTTCGCCTTTACGTATTAGTATAGAGATTAATCTTTATTTTTATTTCTTTTTTGTTTGACATATTACTAGTATTCTGTTAATCACTCCAGGTAAGCTAGGATGCTTGTGTAAGTAGTAGGTTCACGTCGGAAGTGCAATGGTTGGGATTCGAAATCGCGAGCGCAAGTCCGCCGCTTAATTATTTTTACTAGCGGTCGCCTAGTGCTCGAAATTCGACCAAAGTTTGCCTGTAAGATATTGGTGATATATGTTATTATATATTGATATATGTGACCATAGTTACGCGCTTCGACTGCGTGTGTCAAATATATGGTTGTGTGCGTGTAGTGCTTTTTCATTAATTTAATGTATTTCTAATGCATATTTTATATAAATATTAGGAACCGCCCCTCCTTCTCCATAAAAACTTTAACTGTGCCAAATTTCATACTCATCCGTCCGCGCAATTTCACGTAAAAAGGGGTACAATTTTTTTGCTTCACGTATTAATATATAGATTATACAAATGCATAATGAAACAATGATAGTCACCATACAGCTCACATGCAGCCTGACAGGTTTAGTGGGTCGCGCCAAGCTCGCAAACACACTGCCCTTATGTGTGTCTTGTCAACTGCTTATTAACTCACCCAATACTTTCGATGCCTCTTAGAAAACCATTTAAAAATAAATCTTCATAAATGGAAGCTATGATAAGCGATAGGCAATCTTTGAATTCGAAATAACTTGGTCTGAAGCCTGTTTTGTTGATTAGAATCATGGCATCATTCCTCTTCTGGTCGTTTTTTCTTGAATTTCAAGCTTGTGTAGATATTCAAGTTGTAGGAAAATCTTTACGAGTTTTTGTTGTTTGTTTTATGTGGGAAATGGGTCAGTGTAGCAATTCTTTTCATATATATTATGCGATAAAAGAGCATCTCGGTGGATCTCGCTACTAAGGAATAAATAGTATGTGAAATGCAAATTTGAGTTAAACAAAGTTTGGTGAGAATTTCGGTTAGTTGTTACTTTACCGCGTTAGATGGTAATAGCAAGATATTATTATTACCACTATTGTAATATACATAGAGAGAAAATTAGAAAAACAGACATACAATGCTAGGTGTTTTTCATAACCTGTAAAAGTAGATAGCTCCTCCGGGAGTGTGTGAGTGATTTAAGGCTTATGTTATCGTATTGTTAGTTTGTAGAACTATGTTTGTGGCAAACAATTATAAGATACTAAGCGGTTACCAAAGCCTATAGGTGGTTGAATGACTGAGGACACCACCCAGGCAACTAATGTTGAGTCTTCAAAAGTTTGTCCCTCTATTGACAGGTCTACGAGCCTAAAAATCCTACTCGATGCAGAGGCACGAGGCTTGGCGATTTACGGTAGGATCGAAGTACTTTTCCAGTCGTCCGACTGGATGCATTGAAAGCAAACTTAATGATTAAGCTTTTTGTTGTATGATGTAAATCGAAACTTAGAGCAATTATGATTACACAAATCATAATCCTGTTTGGGATCCTAAAACACTGAGCAGTCGCACCGGTCAGACGACTACTTGGCCGCTGCGTAATCTTGCATCCGTGTTATCAAATTCACATATTAAAACCACAAAAAGTTGCTATTACAACATTCCGCATCAAAGATTATCATTATATCGATGCTAATATTTTAAACCTATCTAACACTACACTACCCATCTAAATGTTTTTTCTTTTTAAAAAGACAACTCCCTCACTAGGTATGGTTCCTGTGTCTCGAGGGACTTTACAAACATTCTAACAACGGACACAAAGCCCACTCAGACTCGGTATAACAATTTGTGGATCACAAAAAGTTTTGTCCCGTATGGGATTCGAACCCACAACACTCGGCGTAGTGGCAGTAACGACGCGACCACTTAAACTACTACACCATCCGTGCAGTCAATATGTCAACTACTTTTAAAAGAAACTCTAACAAAATAAACTTTTTGCAGACAGAAACATTGCACACTTTAATCAATCTCAAGACAACTTGTACTATTGATTCACTAAGACTGCGCTAGATTTATACTAATACTATAAAGCTGAAGAGTTTGTTTATTTGTTTGGTTAAACGCGCTAATCTCAGGAACTGCTGGTTTGAATTGAAACAATCTTATATTAGTGCTTGATAGCCCATTTATAGAGAAAGGCTATATGCTATATAACTTCATGCTACGACTAATAAGAGCGGAGCATCAATGAAAAATGTTATAAAAACGGGGAAAATACTCTTATATGAAGCAGACGAAGTTGCGCGGGTCATCTAGTCACTAGTTAAGACAAATCGTCTTTTACAACACAAGCGATAGTAATAACATAAACAATATTTTTTTAACATGTCTGTTAAACAAACACATTATCGCACTCCGTCATTCACAAATGTCCGTTGAATATTAATCCGTAGTACACAATACTAACCGGTTTGCGTTTTTCTGCGAGTTTAACGGACAATATCGTATTACTTACCTATAATGAATGAGTTGTACCATTATGTACGAAACATGTTGACTTACACGCTGTTCCTTAATGGGTCAATATAATATTTGTGTCATTAACAAACATACTCTGGCTTAATTGTTTAAAAATGGTGAGAAACAAACGGTTTTTGGAGACGATAATGTTTAGTCGTCAATCTGACAACCAAATCTCGTAATAGCAACTGTTTAAAATAGCGTACCAATCTCGTCTCTGTGTCATAAATATTACAAACTAGATGACCCCGTGTACTTCGTATCACCTATCCTAACGAATTTTTCTATATTTTCTCACCGTTTAAACCTTCCCTGAACTACGACAAACATTTCAAAACCAAAATCAGCTAAATCAGCCCAGCCGTTCTCGAGTTCTAGCGAGACAAACAAACAGCAATTGATTTATATATATATAGATAAGTTCACTCTTCTAAATGGAAATAAACGTTACTTTTGTCTTTATTTTAAAACTAGCTTTTACTCACGAGTTCGAGCGCATGGTCTTTAAAAGTAGGTACCTTTCTATTTTTTATTTCTTTGCACGTGAGAAGAAGCTGATCTACACACATAATACCCGATTTCCAGGCGTATCATGTTAAAGAAAATGCTCCAAATTTTAAGGTAAACCACCAGCAATGCAACTGTGAAAACAACATACAATTTCATGCAGTCGTTTTTGCATGATTCGCGTATAAACATTCAGATTCTTTATAACCTCACATTATTTTTCTTAAATATGTGCAGACATCAACCAATTTCAAATTCAAGACTACATATTATAAATTTGTAACTGGTCGATGTCTGTATTGATTGCATTTTAGTTAAACAATTGTCGTTTCTTAGACTACATGGGAACGCTATTTTAAACATATTTTATTACAAGAATTGGCCGTCTACATTGTTCACATTCCTTTTTAATTTGGATGCCTAGCTATATATTACTGCCAGTAACAAAGTGCAAATATTTATTGATTAACGATCGGATTATTCAAAGTTAGTCTTATCATTTCTTCATTTACATAATTCCAACGACATTTAACTATTTGAATTAGGAGCGATATTTGGATATCTTTAGCATTTATCAAATGTTGAAATGAATAGAATGTATCCGAATTATTGATTATTAGTCAACTGCAAAAGAAACATACACCTCCAGTACCTATAGGATTATAGGTCATGGAGTTATTTAGGATTAGGAAATCCTAACTAATATTATAAATGCGAATGTAGGTTTATTTCTTCTACGCAACCGATCATAATGAAGGGGGATGTTAGGTGGCCAGAAAAGGACATAGCGTACCTTACATCCAGAAAAAACGTACTGTTCCCATGTGATAGACATTTATTGACAAAATCTATATTAACGCGAGCGAAACCGTGGGCAAAATCTAGTCGATGATGATTTACATAATGATCAATTTGTACACTCACTGTGATGGTGTATGAAGATGATCATATCAAAATTACACCAAACACAATAAGAGTTACTGGATTCTGTTACGAATGGAAAAATGGGCGAATCACAGCAGCGATAGCTTAGTGGGGAAACCATCAAACTGCAATGCAGAGGGGCTCGGGTTCGAACCTACGTCGCGTACCTATGACTTTCGGAATTTATATGACTTTTAGAAATTATGTGCGTATTGATTGATTATTATCGCCTGCTCCGTGCCTCGGAGAGCACGTTACGCCGGCTGCCATGAACATTTATGGCAGTCGTTATAGGGAAGTCAGTGCCCTATAATATCCTGACAGTGGTCTAGCCTTAGGGCATCGTTAGCCTTCGGGTTGCGGAGGTTAGGTGGCAGCCGCTCCGTGTAAAAACTGATATCCAGCCAATCCGGTTAGACCAGAAAAGCCGACCCCAAGTGACTTGAGAATAATAAAGGCTAGGGAGAAGAAGAAAGAAGAAGGAAAAATGGGCGAACACATAATTTTTTGAATCCACAGTAGCAGTGGCGGGGCAGCACTTAAACCAGTACGCCAGCCGTGGAGCCTTTATTTGATATTTTAGATGAAACTTTCATTAATACCTAATTAACAATGCGACCTGAGAAGCTTCATATCTTTATATAAACTAAAAGACATTAAATTAAATAATAGATTTACTATTACTGCTGTCGGAAACAAAGATACCAACATGCATGCATGCATGAACTTGAACTTCTAACTTAGTATTTCAGCAAGTTCTCGCTGAGCTTTTACAAGTGTCTAATTATCATCTATCCTTGGCAGCCTAATATCCTGCGTCCAACATCATTTAGCTGTTAAATAGAAGCATTGAGCTATCGCATATTAAGGTGTTCATTTATCAATCACTAGAAATTTTATTAAAGAAACTTTGTGACCGACGTCCTAGCGTGCCTGATTAAGAACCCTGATTGGGTTCGAAACTAGTCGAGCAAAATCGAATAGAAAAATATGAGTTTAATGGCTAGAAATTTATTGATTGATATAATTATTACTTACTGCGCATAATATTTGAGAAACTTCTGCAGTAACAGCTGCATAGATCTATCGAACAGTTACATCTCTAAACGAGTGACAAATATGACCATTTATAAGAAGTCTCCCAATTTAAACAGCAAATACACGGACACGCAAATACCACGCTGATGACCCTTAGAAGTACCACTCTCTTTTACAAAACTGGAATAATAGTAATGAAATAATAGGGAAGCAAGGAACCCGCCACGCACCCTCGAAGTGTTATTAAATATTTCTGTTAATATATTCTGAAAAGCAGCACGCTACCAACAATATTCTGAATTTTAAATTCATCCCAATAAACCTTTGAGGACTGTGGTACACACGGCTACACATCAAGTTAAACACCCTATATACGCATAACTACGCTACATACAAAATAGAGAATTGTCGGAAAGGGACTGCGCATAATGGTGTCGATGGTAAGGATAGAGCGTCGCGTCCCGTTCAGCGTGAATGAGGCAAAATAACAAAAATATAACGCACTCTCTCGCACGATTTGCAGCGTTCAACTTCTAATAGTTCAAAGTCCAAACAGTCTAGGTTGATGTGTCGCTGTGTATACTATGCCTAGCAGACGACAATACGCTTGCCGTATATTACCTTGGACCATAGCTAGCGAAAAGTGGTAATAGTAAATCTCTGCCTACCCTTTACAAAGCCGTGAGACTTTGTATATGTATAAATAATTCTAGATGTGACGTCTGATATATTTTGCCGAACCCGCTTTAATACACCAATAGATTATGCGATGCTTACTTAAACCACTACAACGTTCGACCAGACTATTCCGAGTCATATTAAATTGCCCGCAGTCACTTTATACCGAATAACCACTCTATATTAGTTACCAAAGACCAGCACCATCGATTAGTCTTCCTATCAAATAAACCGTTCGATACAAATAAATCAATTGTGTAATTGCATATAAATACAGTCGCTGTATTATCTTAATGGTTAATAATGACACTAGTTACATCTAAGTTAGTCAATAAAATAAATTAATACTGTCCACTTAACATCATTTCATGTTTTAAATACGTTTCACCTCTTTAATATTTTGATTAAAGGCATGTTTCACACCCCTACGGGTCTCTTGCGCAACTCTAGCGCCGAAAACAAAATTATATAACCAGCTGGATAGCAAATAAATTCTTTTGTATTAACAATAAAATATTTTTTTGAGCCGCAAATATAAGTTGGTGAGAGATGGATATAATAAAATATATTAGCGCTGCGCGTGCGCAAGTATTGAGTGTCATTCATCATTATAATGGCGGTCATTTGGCGTTATGTCATTGGTTGTGACGTTTTGGCAAATATTTTTAAGTACAAGACAAATCGCTTTGTACGCTAATGTCTGTTACGTGGCCGATTATGCGGTTAAGTGATGCGTTAAGTCGTTGCGATTCTAAGTCGTGTGAACGCTTGTCTTATTTACGATGATATATTTTTTATTAAATGATAGAGAAAGGCGGCTTTACTTGCGGCTTGCGGCTGAATATTATTAATGTTTTAATTGTTGTTGGATTTTAGTACATTAAATGTTCTTAGGTTCACGCTTGTATATTTTATAGGGTAGGCAGAGCTACATATCTGCCTACCCTATATGTTCTATGCTTAATGCCTAGAAGCCTAGGATAAATGTTCATCTATCTACAGATAGTATTATATTTAGCCTTGTTGTGTTTAGGTTCCACATAATAAGTGACGAGCCCATGCATCTTACGGGATTTTTATCTGCATCATCTTCATTTCGTACTACCTGGGATTCGAACATGGGCCGCCACGATTGTACGCAAACTTAAGTGCAAACGTCATAAATCCCTATTTTAATATTATAAATGCGAAAGTAACTCTGTCTGTCGGTCTGTCTGTCTGTCTGTTACCTTTTCACGGCTAAACCACTCAACCGATATGGATGAAATTTGGTACAGAGATACTTTTAAACTTGGAGAAGGACATAGGCTACTTTTTATTGATGTAGGTACCACGCGGTCGGAGCCGGTTGCAAAAGCTAGCAAAATATATTTTAGTCATTGTTGTATATTTCCAGTCTCTGTACTTCATAGAACAAATTTTGACGTAGAACTTTCTCACAGAAAATCCCAATTTACCCGTCTCAAGAATCAAACCCAAGACGTCAAGTCAGTAGTAAAAGTCAGCGATATTATGTTAATGCACCAACAAAGCATGTACTTAATGTTCAAACACACGAAAATTAATCGAATAAATTTAATCGAAATTACATACAATCATAAGAAAGTAAAATTACTACGTACTAAAGTGCCTTAAGCGTAAAAATTAAAAGTTTAATCGCGGGACATTTTTCATCAGCCGGATAAAAACCGACTTACCGACGTGTTATTATACCACATAACATGGAGGCAAATTGGCGGGTGGACACACGTTATAATGTTGTTCAGCAAATTCGTTGAAATGTCTCTTAAAAGGAGCGGAGATTGCAACCGGGTCTTAATGTATTATGTGGCGCCATCTCTTAGAGAGTAGTGGAACTAACTATTATTAAAGAAACTTCACAAGTTTTTTTTTTTTATTTGGTTTAGCGTTTTTATCGTCACTATTAATGTAGGGAAGACTAACTTTAGCTATGCATTTTAAATAAAAGAGTTGTAAGTTTTTAAAGCTTGCTTTTATTTATGTTTCTATATGACAGGCTATTGTACCTAGTGTAGGAATCATGTAAATTATTGTAACTAAGTAACGATAGCTAGGTCAGGCAGGTAATTTAAACCTTTTTGTGTTAAATCAATTCAAACTACTGTATACGGATTTTATTGCAGCTTATTACCCCGTAACCGTGGTAATAATATTTCTCATGTCATACGAAGCGTTTTTATTGTAATGAGTTTAATTAAATCAAAAGAAATATATGTATATGTCAAGATATTAACAAAAGGTACATATATATACTCAAGCCTATTCTTGAAGAGATAAGCAAAGACGTATTATTGTGAGGCGTATTATTATAAGTATAGTATTGACTGCCTCGATGGCTCAGTGATAGTCAATGCGACTGCCTTCTCGGGTTCGGTATCGAGTAACTAAGACTTTTTTGACAGAAATACCTTATAACAATTTTTGTCACATTTGCATACCTACTACTGTGGGTGGAAGATGGAGATACATATTATACACAATTGTAACATCTTTATATTATTGTAGCTATGTTCCCAATAAACAAATTAATTAGCATTCTATTTTTTGTGTTTGATACTGCTTTGTCTATCCCTTGGCGTATATACATAGATGTAAGACTATGTACGTTTAATAATATAAATATTAATCTAACTTACATTTAAATATTTAACTTGTATACATTATCTGAGTGTATTAATGCTTCAACGTTCATATTACCTATTACTCTTTCGAGTACAAGTACATCTGATTGTTCGTCAAGTTAGACCAGCTTAACGAAACTGGCTAACCTCGAGGCGACTGACCCCTAAGACCCCTAAGTTATATTGTAGAGATCCTCATTTTTGAGATTCTTGGTATCTATATACATTGTCGGCCTCGATGGCATAGTGGTTAGTGTAACCGACTGCCACGCCTGAGATTGTGGGTTCGATTCCCGCACAAGTCAGACATTTGTGTGCATGAACATGGATGTTTGTCTTGGTCTGGGTATTTCTATGTATAATATCTATGTATTTACAAAAATAAAGTATATATGTATACTTTCTTTAAATAAACGGCATTTTAGTTAAAGGACGGCAGATTTTTATGCTTGACGTTTCGACCAGATTACACCGGTCGTTTAAAAGTTATTATTTTTGCTATCTACCAAAAACATTGCCATACCGAATGCTATTACAGACAATTTTCTAACAAAAAATCCAAACATTTCCCAACCGGGTATCAAACACGGTGCGATTGGACCAAGACAGACTTCTTTAGTGAGTGCAAAAGGTCTCGCCATAATCTCTGCCGATCCCTTCGAGGTAGAAGCTTGAATCTATGTAGGTACTATTCAAAAGGCAAAGTAATTGCTCGGGATAATCTCGCAGGCACTAATTAACGCAAGCGTTCTGCAATAAATAATTATATCTTACGTCCTGTTAATGACACGTCTCATTATAAACTCGCGGCCTTTGACGTTTTCTATATTTATGCTTAGATAGAAAACGGTGTGCTTAACCAATCCTATATACTTACTAACATTTTCTATGAATCGTTAAGTTGAATATACCTAAATTTTTTACTCTCCCACTTCAAGCATCTTGCCTATCGCGAGCGACTTTACGAAGACTATTGTAACTATATTTTATAAAAAAAGTCCCCCGGCGCGTCTATCTGTCTGTTCGCGATAAAATCAAAAACTTCTGAACGGCTTTTCATGAGGTTTTCACCAATATACAGAGTAATTCATGATGACGACCTCGATGGCGTAGTGATTAGTGTAACCGACTGCTACGCCTGAGGTCGCGGGTTCGATTCCCGCACGAGTTAAACTTTTGTGTGCATGATGATGCTCTTGGTCTGGATGTTTCTATGTATAATATATATGAATTTACAAAAAAAAGTATATATGTATGTTTATCCATTATCTAGTACCCATAGTACTAGCTCTGCTTAGTTTGGGTTAGATGGTGTTGTGTGTATGTGATAGAATATTATTATTATTATTCATGAAAAAGGTTTAGGTGTATAATTTGTTAAGGTTTTACACTACCAGTACGAAGCAAGGTGATATCGCTAGATTTTTAAATATTTTGGTTAGTTTTCTTTCATATCTATTGTTATTGAATTTTATTAGATATTATTAACTAAGCAGTGTCATGCCATATTAGTATATACGTATATACGTGCTGGTTAATGTATTATAAACTCATTTTGCGTTATGTTCTAGTACGTTGTATTTGGTTTGTGAAATATCTCTAAATGCGCTACGTTTCAGAACCGACTAATTTCAGCATTATATTACGTACATTAAATATCAAAATAACTTTATAATAAAACATAATAAGCATAAAACATATAATACATTGTAGTAAAAATATGCGATGATGACATGAATAGGGATTTAAATTAAAAAATTGTCTGGCTTTGTATTTCCAATAAATTTTCAAAAGAAACTCCAAAATCTTTCATTATTATTACTAAATTGTGTTACTGGGCTAACGATTAAGGACGGAATCGTGAACCACTTTGCACGCACATAAAACCCAGAAATCTTTATTGTACTTTCCCAACCACACCGCGCCCTGCAGTTACGCAAAATCAATAAATAATATCATTTATTTTGCGTCATATATTTGCATGTTTATTTGCAAGTGCTTATAATAAAATTATATCCACAAGTGCACACACATCACAAGCATAAATGTTATTTTTATGACCACTTGTGGATTTGCAGGCTGATTTATTTCTCCAAAGATGTTTTGTAAGCGTTTTAGCCAATGTCTACAGCTTTAAAAATATTATACCGTTAGCTACGCGCTAACACTTAACTTATAGATTTCAGAGGTTAATTATCTCATTGGCCCAGTAACTTAGCGTGAATGACTTTGCAACTGCCGTTTATATAATTACGATTTTGACCTACAGCCTAAGACCTCGTGGGTAGAATTCTTCTGGGCCGGCTTGATACGCATTTGCTACGAGAGTAAAGTGCCTTAGAACTACTGAAGTTATTTTATTCTATGTCACATGTGCGTAACGTTATAAATATTTCGTAAGGATTGCAGTTCACTGCACTGCCCTTTTATGAAAACCCTTTATTAAAGTGTTTCGGTATATCATACTTTTATTGAGATTTTGACGTAATAATATTTATACAATCACTGTCTGTGACACCATGTTCACCGGCAAAAAGCTCTTTGGATGGCACTGTCGTGCCACCTGACATTATGTCTCAATATTTAAATAAACAACTCGAGCTTGCGTGCAATGGATGTTACAAAATGATAAATGTGTACACACCTTTTCTTAACATGCTTAAGAGTATCATGTGTTTTATTTGCGTATCTGAACATCACTTAACGTGTGTGGTCCTCTAAGCATAAGTTCATTACATAACATAGTATTATATATAGCATGAGATTGAGTGTGTATCATACCAGTAGCCATCAGCTTTTAAAATAAAGCAATCGAAATTGCGATTGCGTTAGAAGTAAATAAGTCAAAAGAAGTAAACTCTATGGCTACTATAAGTTTTAACGTAGACGCAGCTCGATATGTTTGATCGTCTGTATAACGTCTTTTCATGTATTTTCTAAAAGCACTTCTAGCGGAATCATTTATGAACTGTACTAAACTGCACAGCCATCCATTCAGTGCTACGCCATCGTACTGATTTAAGTGGTTGATTCGCCACCACGCCGAGTGTGGTGGGTTCGAATCGCACACGGGATAAAATTGTGTCATTTACATAAAGTTATTCCAGCTCTGAATGTTCTTTGCTTCCGTTGTTTAAATGTTGTCGTGAGATTGATTATAAAACAGTCCTTATTATGATTATTATAAACTTTATTCAGTCTTTCCTTTAGTAATTGATTATTAATTAAATCGCAGTAATGTATGTAACAATTAAACGGATGTCGGTTACACCACAACTTGTAACATATTATTTAACAGCTCACAATAATAATATTCTATCACAATAATACCAATGCAATACTCATATGTATGAAAACCTACCTTACTCAATACGTGTGCGATATTTTTTCAGGAGCAAGGGGTCTGAAACTGTGCCCAATAGACGGTAATAGGCTCGACCCCTATCACGTGGAACATATATAAAGCCATACTTAGCTAATTATGGACGTACCTTAGCTTACTCTTACCGGGTTATTCACATATCTTATCTTATGTGGGGGCCAGTCAGTGCAGACCGGCGACACTTCGACCCAGTGGGATCTTTTGTGTCGACACTCTCCCAATAACGACTGCCATAGATGTTCATGTCAGCCGGGACCGACGGCTAATGTGCTCTCCGAGGCATGGAGCACGCGATAATTGTCAATCAATACGCACATAATTTCGAAAAGTCATATAACTTCCGAAAGTTACAGGTGCGCGACGTGGGTTCGAACCCGAGACCCTCTGCATTGCAGTCTGTTGGTCTCCCCACTGAGCTATCACTGCTCTTATAATATGATAAGCGAACATCGTTATTGATCTTGCTTTTGGCAGAGGCATAACATTATATCTCTGCCTACTTCAAGAACCAGCGTAACATTATACCAAGTTACATCACTAAACCATATCCATTACCTACACAACTATCGGATATTAACCTACAATCTCACACAGTATAATATAATAGCCTGTACAAAGAGGCCGAAGATAAATTTAATTAAACAAACACACCATCATAGAGAACTCATCAATCAATTCGGCCATTTTACTTCCAGCGCATTACTGTAGCAGTAATAGGTATTTAACCTCGTAAACTATGAGGATTATGTAATAGCTATCACCATTTGAATAGGAAGATGTGTGTTAGATAACTGGAATTTGGAGTTTGAAGTTCATGTATTAGGATGATTGATTAACTGAGTTTAAATGGCTCGTTTACGGATGTAAGCACATACTGTAGGCCACACCTAAATGGTTGCAACTCTCTACATCCTTAAGACTGCGCCGAGCGAAATGTGCCAAAACAGGCGTTCACGGTTAAGTGAATAAAATCAACCCTTTTTGTTTAATACAAATATAAAATATACACTTACCATAACAATGAATGTGTTTACAATTACTCCATGTTAAAAATTTTAAATAATTAATATTTTCGGCTACACAATTAAGTAAACTTGCACGAAAAATGCAAAAACGTAAGCTCGTGTTACGTGATTTTTAGATTATAACAGTAGAAATCTACCCTATTTTACAGTTTAAACGAAACATAAATAGTTATATTACAATTTGTTCGTCCCAAATATTTAAGCTATTGGTTGACAATAAAGATACATATTTATCAAAAAAGCACTTCAAATCTTCCATACAATTTAACTATGGCGGCCGCGCGCCGATTTGAATATGCGCCGTACGAGCTATGACATTATCTGTCTTACGCTCGGCGCAGTCTTAAATTTGGTATGTAGGTACATATGGATGTCACGACCGAGTTACTTAATTACTTATAACTTAAAAAAACAACTCTCTTACTAGGAATAATTTCTGTATTGCAGGGCCTTTATAATCATTTAAAAAACATCAAAATTACGTAACAACAATTTGTGCATCATACTAATGTTTGTCCCATGTGGGATTCAAACCTATATTACGGCGCAGTGGCTGTAGCGAGGCGACCTCTTAACCACTGCGCTATCAGTGCGTGCAACATGATGGGAGAGATGTTATTTAAGAGAGGTTAGATACAGCGTGGTTAGGAGAAATCTGAAGCAGCCTAGGTGATAAACACCACCCTAAAGATATTTTTTTTTATATTATTTATTCAATACTAGATGTGCTTGCGGTTTCACCAGCGTTTATGATTACTGCGCCGCCCCTGTGGGTCGTAGCGTGATGTTATATAGCCTATAGCTTTCCTCGATAAATGAGCTATCCAACACTAAAATAATTTTCAATTCGGACTAGTAGTTCCTGAGATTAGCGCGTTCAAACAAACAAACAAACTTTTCAGCTTTATAATATTAGTATAGATTAGGAACAAGTAAAAATACTTAGTTTAGTATTGTAATGGTCCACAAAACTGTTTTAAACAGTTTGTCCGTGGACTCTGTTGGGTCTAATTCCATTACTTATTAATAGTTATAGCTAAACAACTCTGTAACACCTGATACGTCATTACAGAAGCAGCTACTACTATTCAGGTAGTACCTACCTCATCATGGTAAGGCTGAGCACGACAAGTGGAACAAGGATAACGCTGTCCGAACATCGTATAATTTCCTCTCATTCACGCGCCAGTGGTGACAACTGAATGACGTACTACGTTGCAGTACTGCCAGAAGTACTGCTACGCGAGCATCGCTTCTTTACGAGGTAAGATTTGTCATTCATAGCCTGTACTGTGTTTCGCAACTTTGAGATGTCAGGCATTCCAACACCAATGTCAGGCACCGCGCACTCTAATCAGCGGTTGATAGAACACACCTTTCGAGGCCCAGTGGGCTTCCTGACCCCGCAGTACCCTGGTCCAAAGGGGGAGACCCGTAATTCTCCCTCCGAAACCCTATCTACTCGGGTCCTGAAGATACCAACGTATAGACGGTGTATTTGCTTTAGCTTGCCAGTGCTTGGTATCGCTCGCCTAGTTGGCCGAGTAAAGGCAAGCGCCAACGTGTATAGAATTTAATTTGCGTAGCTTGTAACAACTCGCAGTCGCTCGCAACCACTCGCCTCAATTCGGAGCGGTGTCGGTTTTTCTACACAAATCAAAGGCGTTCGTCTGCGCTCGGCCAATAGCGTCCACATGTTGGTCCGGCTGCCATTTCGTGCTTGTCGAACATCGCCGTTATACGTACAAAATGTATTATTTTCACAAGTCTTTTACGGTATAATAATTATATGCGCTCATTAATCGTGAATAAGTCGTTGGAGTGCCATAATTAAATAAATACCAGCAGCTGCCATAACTATTACAACGACCATATTGTTTCAATGCTCAATAAAGACTGACAGCACCAAACGTGTGGACAGCTCCACAAAGCTCGTCTACATTGGCCGTTTGCATTGGTTTTCTTCAAACTTGCCGAACGTGTAGACGGTAGTACTTGCTTTGTATCAGTTTGCCTTCGCTCGCGTTGGCCTACGCTTGGACAACATGTATTGCAGGCTTTAGAGGTATTAAACCCATATTTTACTAACAATTTTTTTAAGTCCTACGTGGTCGGGGTCAGCCTTTTGCTTTCTGCCATGTACAATTCCAGACTCCACGCTGCTTCGGTGATTATTTTGTTAAAAAAGCTTTAGACCTTATGCACAGCAGTTGCATTGACTACCTATTACCTATATCTATACATATTATAAATAATATCAACCCTGTATTAAATTGTCCCACTGCAGAGCACGGACTTCTACTCAGTGTGAGACGGGTTAGGCCATAGTCCACCACGCTGGCCCAGTGTGGGTTGGCAGACTTCATATATCTTCGAGAACATAATGGAGACCTCTTAGTTGTGCAGGTTTTCTCACGATGTTTTCCTTGACGGTTAAAGCGAGCGTTGATTAACTATTTAATATGCACATAACTTTGAAAAGTCAGAGATGCGCGCCTTGGGATCGAACTCGAGACCTCTGCGTGGCAGTCCAACGGTCTCCCACTAGGGTATCGCTGCTAGCAAATTCACTAGCACATACTTATACACCAGCACATCACAATACATTTAACATATAACGTGCGATCTGAAGCCATAATTAGTGAAATATACATACATATATGCCTATCTATTCGATGATACGTCATTACATGTAGGTATGTATGTATTTAACAAGTAGCTTATGCCCTTCCTCGGGGATTAAAATATTAAGTACCATATCAAGTTTCCACAAAATTGGTTCGACAGTTTAATCATGAAACCATATAAATAGAGTAACTATCAATTATAATTTTACTAAGTTGATACAATTATTTTTTAATAGGCTAATATTTGGGTCATGGAAAAATCGTTATTCGCAGTAGTATTACTTTTTAAACTAACGAATTGGCAAGCACACAGCCTGCTGGTTGGGTTGCGGTTACCGTAGACTATTATCACTCGCGCATATTTCACAACAATCACGCCAGGAAAAAGAAAGAAGATGGGATGAAAGGAAAATAATGGCAGACATAAGTATATGAGCGTCAATTATACCTAGTAACCATGCAAAACGCAGTCACAGTATTACGTGAGTAGAAGAAGGTAAAAGAAGAAGAGAAGATAGTAGTACTTCTTTGGCAACAGCGCATCCACCAATCGTTTTCAAATTAACCTTTCCGCTGTCCCGTGATAGACACAATAGAAAATCTATTGTTATGTGTCATATGTGATATATCGGACAGGGAACCTGTTAATCCAACTACTATCATTCATTTGAAGGTTACAACGCTTGATACATTCTCAACCAATATTAACATACATCCATAATTTCATGCGTATATCCTCGAAGGGTAGGCAGAGATGTTCTGCACCGACATTACCCTAACTTTGGATTGAGGTCCCACGTAATAAAGAATGAGCATATTGCCGTCTACGGGCCGAATTTCCAGACGGCGTGCTGCTACTAAACATATCCTAAAGAAAAACCCAATAACTCTTTGTCCGATCAAACCTGACACATCATGCACAGCAGCCTTATTCAGTACCGCAAACCACTGCTGTGCAACCAATCGAAGCCATATCTACAACGAGATGTACCTGCGGTTTCACTCACGTTCATGGTTACTGCGCCGCCCCCGTGGGTCATATCGTGATGTTATATAACCTATAGCCTTCCTCGATAAATAGGCTACCCAGCCCTAATATAAGTTTTCAATTCGTTCCTGAGATTAGCGCGTTCAACCAAACAAACAAACAAACTCTCCAGCTTTATAATATTAGCATAGAATACTTTCAAACCACTCCAACATCTAACATTAATTTAAAATTTATACCGCTTGAAGCATTCTCGCTCAATATAAATACAGTTCACCAATTATCGACTTTTTTCTCACGTCAACTTTCATGGAAATATAAATTGTAAAACCTTCTAAAACACATATAATAAATGTGTAAATCGTTACGTTCACTTTCATTGGGCTTGTAATCACCAATAACGTAATTAATATGAGTATCGAATGGAGTGATGATACGTGTATATCGTAATAGAATTGATTGATACCGGCCCTTTGATCCACTGAACACGATTTATGATATAGTAGTCATATTAAATATCGTTTGAAGTAAAACGATCTCATGATTTACATAATTTGATTGAAAAGTTGTCTCGTTTTTATTTAGCTGTTTGATGTTTTATTATAGCGACACAGACACTAATTCTTGGTCTAATGGTTTAGCACAGTCGAGCTAATAGTAATGTATACTCTCTATTCTTTAGAAAAAGATCTTCTCTAGAAATAAGTTCTAATCACGGGAAACGTGACACGGGAGACGTCATTTAAACAGTGGACAAAATTTCGTAACAACTATTTATGGATCACACAATTTTTATCCGAGAACGAACCCAAAGCGCACTGGCAGCGGCGAGGTACTTATTATACTACTGTACCATCAGTGCAGTCTGTCATATCACTACTTACGTTCGTTGATAGGTTACACCCCCATAGTAAAAAAAAAGTATATAGGTATGTTTATCCATTGTCTAGTACCCATAGTACAAGCTCTGCTTAGTTTGGGCTAGATGGAGTTTTGTGTATGTGATAGAATATTATTATTATTATTATTATAGTTGGTAACTATTCAAACAGTTATCCGGTACTTTCCTTGCTCGTAAACATTAATTAATTAAATGAAAATAATAACACACTGTCAGACACATAAATTGCATAAAAGAGCAAAATAACTTTTAAATCTATTTTATAATCGAATAAACAAACTCTTTGCATTTGTTTACATGGAATAGTAAAGACTGGTTCTTTATCTAAAATATAAATGAAATTAAACAAGTGAGAAACGGCCATGAATTGTCGTAAATCTTAAAAGTTCGAAAAAAATGGTATCACGTGACCAGAGGTCATGACGTGAGGTCAGAGGTCAAAGGTCATTGTAATTTCGGGGGTATATCGACTATACTGAGTCGAATGGCGTTGACCGCGAGTCTCTTGCTCTTACGGTTCTTAAGTTGAAAGATGGTATCACGTGACCTTGAGGTCAGAGGTCAAAGGTCATAGTAATATCGGTGGTATATCGACTATGATGAGTCAAATGGCGTTGACCGCGAATCTCTAGCTCTTACGGTTCTTGAGTTGAAAGTTGTATAACAGACAGACGGACGGACGGACAGAGCTGTAGTATAAGAGGTTTTTCGAACTCTAAAATGGAATGGTCATCAAACAGATGACTGATAACGTCAAAAAGACATGCAAATTTCGAGATTTTACAAGTTATTAGGTAAAATGTATTGTTGATAAATTCATTTTATTTGAACTGACATTGCCAGTTTGAAACCACAAATTGCATTTGTGATCCAACAAAATTATTTTTATGTTTTTATGTACATATCAACCAAGGTCTCACAAACTGTGGCATTGGTGCAGCAGGGCTTGAACCAATGATTGATTGCTAGACATTCTACAGTTCATGGAAATAGGATTTTTGAACCGAAAAGACGATACAAAACACCAGAAACTACTTATCATTATGACAGGTTTATTGAGACAACTTCCTTGTAAAATCGTTGTTAACTTCAGTTAACATCAAACAAAAGCAAAATGAAGTCTTGTATATTGAGTACCCGTAAGCGTTCTTGCACTTACGATTACTCTATTGACCATACCAGAAACCGTACCATTACAAAAAGGCTGAATGAGTATTTTTTTCATTTCTTTACTTTTCCTTACCTTTCTACTTTCAGTAGAAATATTTTAAAGGTCTAAAGGTGACAACAGCTCACAGACAAGCCTAAACAAAGTTTACACGCGAACACGTTAATTATTGGACTGGACAGCAATGGGCAAATCGTAATTACTCACTGATGTGTGGAGCATGTTTGTATGATGCTGAATAACGTCTATTAAAGAGTCTATTGTTTATGTAAGGAGCGATATGCTGAATATTGCATCGTAGAGTACGTTACTTTTAAAAGTGGATTGGGTACGGTTTTAGGTAGTATATCGATAATTTCACCCTAATGGAGAACAACGTTTGATCGCACATCGCGTAGCAACAATATTTGGTTAGGGTTAGGATATGCTCTCTGACTTAGCCACCACACAGCTCATACTTAAATCCAAAAGAGCATGTGTGCATTTCACAGAGTTAAAACGAGCCGTAATTGCAAGAAATAGCAGCCCACAAAAAGTGCAAAGTTTAGAATTGAACGAACACAATAGTGAGACATTATTCCATAAGATCTTTTAAAAATTCGTATCAGGCCTATGCGGAGCCAGCTAAAATTACTAACAAAGGCTCGAGGATGAAACACTCTATTGAAAGAAAAGATCTTAAATTAATTTTGCATCGATCGTTTATACCAGAAAAATAACATCTCCTTTTTTAATAAACATGCTGAACTACTACGTTCTTTTTAATATTATAAGCTACTAGATATTGGTCGCGGCTCCGATTGCATAAATGTAGTTTAGGTTAGTATCTTTACTGGATAGAAGGAACCCTTTGCACTTTTCTGTTGCCCTGACGACGTGTGTAATACGAAATTTCATGGTGATTGGTCAAGTAATTAAGGCGTGAAAGCGTAACATACTAACAAACTCACATTCGCATTTATAATATTAGAAGTTTTGTGTATTATGATACTCACGAAGCTTATGACATTGTATGTTTATGTTTTAACAGAAACAGAGACATACTTCAACACACTATGTCAAAATACAAGTGCCATCTTCGTCACACGCTTCCACGCAACCCTCAAGTCTTGCCAAACACTTGTACGCGACGAATTGCGGAGGCGATACCTACATTCACAAGTAACACTCATCGCGTTAATGTACATTTTGTAAATAGATGCCTATCGTTCGGGAACAATATATTTTACTGCATGAAATGCCTTTGGTGTTGGAAAGATGTACAGGAAAAGATACAGGGTCTATGTATCCCATTTTTGTATCCCTGACAACGTGTACATGCGATACCTAAAGATGATTCGTTAAGTTTTTATGGCGTAAAAGCGTAACAAACAAACTCACATTCACATCCTAACTTATATTATAAATGCAAATGTCAGTTTGTTTGTTTTTTGTTATGCTTTCACTCCTTCACTAATCGACCGACCATCATAAAATTTAGCATACACATTGTCAGGGAAATAAAACCCCTTTTAATTCCCCTGACAATACATACATACATACATAGATTCACGTCTGTTTCCCAGAGGGGTAGGCAGAGACTACGGATTTCCATTTGCTACGATTCTGACTCACTTCCCTGGCTTCATTCACTTTCATCACAATGTGTATGTAAAATTTTTTAAGTTAGTAACTTTGCATTTTCTGGATTAAACGTATCATATGTCCCTACATACGATACCTATCATCCAGTAAAAGCACTTACTAACTTAAACTAACCTACACTTACGCAAGCGAAGTCGCGGGCAAAATCCAGTTTATAATATCGAGGGGTGAAAGGCTATTTACTTGAATGGTGAAAGGCTATTTATATATATTTTCGGAATCAGCGTTTTTTTCTGCTTCGGATGAGTTTCGTGCAATTCTGAGCATATTTTTGGCGCTTAATTATAATTCCCAAACATAATGTACGATCCGACATCAGATTTGCCATATTTTTTTAGAAATTTATTTAATCTCTACACTAAAATAGAGAATCGGAACTTAGGCTGTTATTCTCGTCCTGAAATATCGGTTGAATGGCAGATAAAGCGTTTTTCGATATAGCAAACTTTATATGAAAAGTCCCTTCATACATTTTGCTTTCCTCTATTAGCACTATGCAATGTCGCTTCAACCAATTTGCCGTCAGTCAAATTCTATAAGACAGGTCGGTTCAACCCTTTTTACTGCAGCTATTTTTGCACTCTGTTTGGAGCTTCAAACAATATTTCTGTTCTTAAAACTTTCTTAGTCACTTGAACAGTTTGTGATTATCCATATTTTAAAAATACGTTACTGATATAAACAGCCTTTGTTTTAACTACTCAATTTTAATACGACAATAATAATCTATGTAATTTAAAACAAATAAATGACGGCATAGTTTTCCTAAACTGTGGCAGTAATAATACTGCCCTGCCCGCGCGGGCGCATCAGTCACTCGTGATTGTGGCGGGAGATAGAAAGGGCGCTGTTGTGGTTTGGGATAAGAACGAATAGAATAAGCTTGTAAGTACTTTTACTTTAATATTGTGTCTATAAATGAATAAATTAATTATGTAATAATGTTTGTGTATTGTATATTGAAAGAATGTTTACATTATTACCATAGTATGTACCTACCTACTTAATAGATGAATAACTGTTACTGTTTAAATACACGCGGTTACTGAATAATTTTATGGTGTATTCTTATATTTAAAAGTATACTATTTACTATATACTATATATGTGTGTTCCAGCCAAAAAATCTCCAGACAATATGAGGTAGTTGGCAAAAAACTTAATTAAAAGCCTACTTGTACTACCATCGCATTGTTGCCGCAAGAATAGTACAAGGCTGTACTTTTTATCCAAATAATAAGGATATTTACGATCTCATTAAGACTGAGTGTTAAGTAAGTTAAAGATACGTATTAAAATATTTTCTAATAAACAGAACTTTTTTATTTATTCCTTTCATAATTCAAAAGTTTTGTCAAAATCGACCGTTATATGATCATTCCTACAGAGATGCTAGAGCCTTAAAGCAATCTGCCTATGACGCTTGGACCAAGGCCATTACTAATAAGGAATCTATCAAAGCCGAAGTGAAACGCAAACTCAAAGCTGCCTCGATGCTCAATAAAAGAGTGGATGCCAGGGCTAAGTTTGATTTCGTCAGTAGAATTGGCGACCAACTTGCCAGCTTCCCTTCCGGGAGTCGAGCTTTATGGTCCCTCGCCAAGGCTGCTGAAGGTAATTTTTGTCAGTCGTCCACCACTCCGAAAACCCGATGGAAATCTAGCACATAGTGCCAAAGAAAAGGCAGATATGCTGGGTTCTCTTTTTGAGAGCTCTCTTTCTAGACTATAAAACACGGAGGCGCCGTGCCACCCACCATCCCGTGGTGCGGTCATTCCATGCCGGAAATCTCAATTTTACAACATGAGGTCCGGCGGGAACTAATTTCTCTAGATGTTCATAAATCGAGCGGGCCAGGCGTCATACCGGCAGTGGTGCTGAAGCAGAGTGCTCCTGAGTTGTGTCCAGTATTGACGCGCCTTTTCTCGCTTTCCTTTTCCACGAGACAAGTTCCGTCTTCATGGAAGACCTCATTCGTTCACCCAGTGCTAAAAAAAGATGACAGATCTGACCCATCGAACTACAAGTATATAGCCATAACTTCCTTTTACTCCACGGTGATGGCGCTGTGATCAACTGTCGGCACCTGAGGTACCTTGAGGGTCACGATTTGTTAAGTGACCGACAATACGGCTTCCGCCATTGTCGCTCAATAGGCGATCTTCTTGTGTATCTCACACACCGATGGGCATTAGCCATTGAGAGCCAAAGTGAGGCATTGCCTGTCAGCCTAGACATGGCGAAGGTCTTCGATGGAGTCTGGCACAAAGGTCTTCTATCGAAGTTACCATCGTACGGACTGCTTAAGGGATTATGCGAATGGGCTGCCAGCTTTTTGTCCGGCAGATACATCCAAACTATAGTAACTATAGTAGACATAAATGCTGACGTCCCACAAGGCTCTGTGTTGTACCCGACGCTGTTCCTGTTGCATGCCAATAATATGTTGTCAATTGACGCCATTCATTGCTTTGCAGATGATAGTACTGGGGATACTTATTACACGGGCCGCGCTAATATCCCTCGGTCCACAGAGGGGAAAAGCCGCGAACGGTTTGTGTCTGAAATCGGAAATTCTTTGGATACAATATCCGAACGGGGAAGACTATATTTTGTCGTGTTTAATACAGCTAAGACATAAGCCTGCGCGTTCACGGCTAAGAAAACCCCATTTACTGTGGATGCACAACTCCAGAATACGTCTTTCACCATCTCCAAGAGTATTGGAATCCTTGGCCTCGACATCTCAAGTGATGTACAGTGCCGTAGTCATTTTGAGAGTAAGGTTAAGCTGGCTTCCAAAAAGCTTGGTGTGCTCAATAGAGCCGAGTGGTACTTCACTGCGAGGCAAAGACTGCTTCGATATACTACTTAAGTCGCAAGTCCGGCCTCACATGGAATAATCTGCAGTCATGTCTGGGCAGGAGCACCAAAATACCAGCTTGATCCTTTTGACACGGTACAGAGACGACCCTTGAGAATTGTCGATAAGCCCGAGCGAACAGACGGTATTGAGCCACTAAGTCTCAGAAGAGACTTTGTGTGTTCTCCCGCTTGTATAATGGATTGTGTTCTGAGGAGTTGTTTGAGATGATGCCCTCAGCAACTCTTTTTATCATCGCACCGCTCGCCATCAGCAGGGATTTCATTCTCACACCTTACAACTGCATCAAGCGGTTCCAAAGGAATTTTCTCCCGCGGACGCTCAGGTTGTGGAATGAACTACCTGCCGAGTTTTGCCCACTAGTCTACAGTACGGGGTTCTTTAAAGAGGGTGTTAAAAAGTTTTTATAGGTTCGGCAACGCGTAAGTGATACCTTTGGTGTTGTAGGCGTCCATAGGCTACGGTGACCACTTACCATCAGGTGGGCCACTGGTCAATGCTTGTTTGCCACATTAGTTTTATAAAAATACTATTCACCCATTTCAATACTACAACTTCTTAACTTACTATAAATCTTTGAAATTAAACTGCTATATACGGATTTTATCGCGTTGTTTATTTGACACTTTATTACAAAAATTTGAAAATTGTTACTCTACTACTACTATTAAACTTTACTAATTTTTAAGCTAATTAAATTATTATTAAACTATTTAGATTTAATTTATTTTTACACTTTCTCCGACGTTTCGGTTGCTTTTCAGCAGCCATGGTCACGGGGAGGTCTCCCCTTGTCAAAGTGTTAAAGTGTCAAATAAACAACGCGATAAAATCCGTATATAGCAGTTTAATTTCAATGAATAATATTCGCGTAAATAGAAGACAATATTACTATAAATCTGTCATTATTATCTTGTATCAACAACCGTGTTTTATAAAATCCTTACGAGACATGAGACATCAAACAATTCATTAAGAATGTTTATCGTTGCTTAAGTCAACTAACTAGCCTGTATCGTTAACAAAACCCAATTGGTAGTTAAACAAAATAGTCTATTCCTATTAAGCTCATAGCTCATTAGAGCCACCCGGCACCCGACCGGCACAACCTCGTCGCTTGGTGTCCACTCGTTGACGACAGGTGATCCACGGTTGGAGGCCGCGTGTCAAACAGTGAACGTCAGGTGATCTACTGGTGGACGCCGCGTGGTCAACGAATGGACGTCGCGTGGTCAACGAGTGGACATTGCGTTGTCCGCGAATTGTTGAGTAGTTTGTGAGGGAGCGGTGTGCAGCCGATGCTTCGTCCACGCGTGTAAACCACTCACGGACGGCGCGTGGACCACTCGCGGACGCCACGCGATCCATTCGGGAACTGCGCGTGGTTAACGCAAGGCAAGCGTGCGGGCAACGGGTGGTCACCCAGTGGCCCACTCGCCGTCCGCGCGCGGTCAGCCCGTGGGAAGGCGCTTCGGAATTGGTGTAGTGAGCGTATACCCGTAGTATTCCATACTAAGAATACTAACCGCTCGAGGCACGGCAGTGCTGGTCGGGTGCCGGATGACTCTAATGAGCTATGACCTTTATTATTGAGTAATGTCGATTCAATCATTTTGCTTTCTATTGCATAAGCACTATAATGTCAGTTAAATTATTTTGCATGCTGCTGATTAGTGACAATGTTGGAAATTTAATTATTTTTCTTTACTCTAAAAATAAGCCTATGCAGATCATTTTGTATTAAGCGACATTTATCTTGGAACTCATAACTTTTTTATTGAAAATTATACCAAAGCATTAGGGTAATTTTTGCAATAAAGATCCCTGATTCCCATTAAAGTACGAGCAGCAAATATTTTACAACGAATTTTTCCAAATTTTGAATCTATGACTCTCCTATAAAGTTCGTTAAATGTCACTTCAAACAAATAACCTTTCACCCCTGGATATTAGTTAAGATTTCATGATAGTAAAGACACCGAATCTCAAGACATTAATCGCTTCTGTACTTAATTATTATGTGATCACAGCTGACAAAATAGTATTAATAGCGGTCGAGCCGATACAATGTTAGTAAAGTAAGTAAGTAAGTGCCGCAAGCTTATCTTCAAGTACAAACTCAATGTACGTTCATAAAGACCAAAAACTAACTAGCCGGCAGTGGTCGGCCAATTTCTACCAATTACTGGGCTATTATCGAATTATGTTCTTCTATGTAATGGCGGTCAAAAAAAGTTTCCGTCATAGACTAAGGAGAAAGATAAAAACAGTAGGTATATTCTCTATAAAATAATAATTACTATTTGTAGCTGCGTTGATTGTAATTGCCGATAGATTCCTAAGTTTGATTTGAAGAGGAAAAAGAGTAATATTTGGTGTCACGGATGGTAAAGTGGTTGAAACAGTCGTCCCGCCACTGCTATTACGCTAAGTATCGTGGGTTCGAACGCCATACAAATCGAATATTTGTGAAATCCACAAATATTGGTTTTGATTCTATGCATTCTCCATGTTCGTTGTTTCAATGTTTGTAGAGTCTCTGGTGACGCAGGAATGATACCTAAAGCAAGAATCTTCTCCGAAAAATATAAATAATAAATAATAAAAACGAAACGCCAGGTAAAGTGTAAACTTAAATATAAATAGTTTTAATTATTTTAAAAATAGCTTAAAAATGAGTAAAGTTTAATAGTAGTAGTTTCTAAATTATGTAAAAAAGGGTCAAATAAACAACGCGATAAAATCCGTATATAGTAGTTTAATTTCAATGAATAACATTCGCGTAAACAGAAGACAATATTATGTAATAAAAAAGATACACAGTCTCTATCTCAAAATCAAATCAAATCAAAATACCACTGACCCTCTCCTATGTTACTTTACTTCAACTTGTTTCTTTTCTCTAAAGACAGATAGACAGTACGCCTACCTAATTATAAAAAGCTATTTTAGAACTAAACAAATATGTAGAACTTGATCATTATTTTGCCATAATGAATGCCATTTTATCACGTATCTTTAGTAATTTCAGTTTATTTTTAATTTAATGCGCCCATATTTTAGTTTAAAATTAAAGTTATAATATTGCCCCATTTAAATTTCGGTTGCAATGTTATTCGTACGTGACTCCGTTATTTTCAAGGAAACATTTATACACGAAATAAGTCGTATTTGTAATAATACTAGATAACAATGTATTGTTTATTCAATAACTAAATAGTACAACAATAGCCGTTAATAGTTCTACGAAATGACGTGTGACGTCATTAGTGCAGGTATAATTATAGTTTTGTAATGTCCATACTGTTTCATAATCTTTGTGTCAAGGTTGTTGACGAGATGCGAATTGATTTCTTGTAACGAAGACTGATGACGATTGTTTGTCGAATTTATTGCAGCGAAAGTGCGCAGCTAGTACTGCCAGTACACACTGCTCACATACTTATAGAAAAATAGTAAAAGTTTATTTTGTTTCTATGAATAAATTTAAGATTTATTCATTGAAACAAAATAAAAACTTTAAATTTTTCCACGTAACATAATTATACCGCTCTGACTTACTGACTCTCAGTAAGCGTAAGTCTCTCTGACTGACAGTAATAAGTTATGATGTGGATTCGACTAAATCCAGAAGAAAAGACTATCTTACCTGCCATCATGATACATGCTTTTGGGTTTCTCCATAGACCTACGTTGACCAACGTTTGGCCAGCTAAGTATTGTGACACGACGTGTTAGAAAGTCAATTGTCGTTTAACGGACACAATACCAAAAGCCATGCTGCTACTTAGAGTGTTTAGGCAGATAAATCCAGTGACACTACGCCCGGCCCGAGAGTAAAAACCGAGAGTCAGGTCTCGGTTTTTACTCCCGGAACGAGCGTAGACGATCGCACGCAAACTTAAAACACGCGTATCAAGGGCAGTCTATTTCAAGGCTTTTCCGTCAGAAATCCCTGTAGTAACGGGTATTCTACACCTATACTAGGTAAACGAATATAAAGTAGCTCTGCATTACTTGACCTAAACATGACTGTATTGTGGGCATCTTGGCCTAGTGGCTGCCTTGCCGCATCTAGTATTATGGATTCGATTCCTACACGAAGTCATTATTTGTGCGTATAAATAATTGTGTACGCTGTAAGGATAGTTTAGTGATTTAAAAGTTCGCCTAGATACTGTCACTGCTGTGCCGGTGTAGTAAGTTGGATCTCCACACGGAACAAAGAATTACGCGATTCGTAAAATTAAATAGTTGTTGTGAGTCTAGATATTCTTTGTACCCTTTGGTTGAATGTAAAGTCGCCCTCAAGACAAGAATAACTACTAGTGTGCAAAATGTCTTTTAAAAACAGAACGTCTGTGTGTGCTTGGTGTACCTTAATAATATTGCCCCCCGACACAGGGCATAATTTAAAATGCGTAAAATTTCTCTAAAAATTTAAATTACTTACTGGATATATCGATGGTATAAACCTATTTCTAACTTTCAAGAATACCTATTACACTTTGCCTATACAGCTGACGTTACGTACTGCGTATTCTAGAAGGGGCCGGCCAACATATATTACACTAGTTTCTACCTAACATAATCATTGTGTAAGAACTTTATGGCATATTGCAATTAAGTCCGCGTATGAAATTAATGTCATCAAAATCCGTCCAGTAGTTACGGAGTGATTGAGTAATAAAGATACATACACGTCCATCCGAACTTTCGCATTTATGATACTGAGTTAACATTTTAATCACTCTAGTTGCGTTGATTTATGATAATAGGAAGGAAGTGACTTGTTTTTGTTCGAAACAAAATAATTAGATTTTTTGTACAGGGTGCCCATTTAATCAATTGAGATACTTTAGTTTGGTGTACTATACCATACGGGTTTAAATAGTACATAATAAATTATTCATTTAAGTTAATCGCTAAAATGACGAGATCATTTAAATAGTATTCGTCCCAAATGGACGTTGATAAGATGCGTACCTAATTGTACATTGTGCCGATGCATCGTACCTATGGCCCTTGACCTAATGCGAGCTACCGTATGTTCGTCGAGAGTCGTCGCCTGTGTAATATGGGAATTAACAAAGTCAAAGTCAAAAAAGATTTATTTACACAAAATATTTATTTTATGTCACAAAGTTACACTTATGAACGTACACTTTATATAATTAACGAAAATGACTTAACTTAGAATGTTCCCGTCAATTCTTGCAGTACCAGACATAATTGAAAACCTATTATCTCAAACCGCCGGTAAGCCGCTGCGGGTCTAAAGGTTAATAAAAAAAAAACTTTTTGTTTCGATGCTCGATATTGGTAATATATCATGGTCTTATTCGTCTCTTTGAACACCGCAGGTGATTGATACGGCACCCTGTATAACGTACATAATAATTAGTTTTTCTATATAATCTAATATTGAATTGATAATAGCTGAAGCGTTTCCTGGAGTTGATTGTTTTGACTTTTGGTCTTGTTGCATAAACTTTTTCCATATGTGGAATTCAAGACGTTATAAAGAGTTTAAGTGGGGCTCCTCGTGGGAATGTGAGCGCACCGATAGTTACAATAACAGCGCTAAGGCCGATTTTGATATATGAGGCTATTTTCCAAGAAGTAGTTTGCCAACCCGCAATTGGACAGCGTGGACAGCATAGACTATGGCCTAACCCTTCTCACACTAAGTAGAGGCCCGTGCCCAGCAGTGGAACAGTTTAATACAGGGCTGATATTATCTATACTAATAAAGCTAAAGAGTTTGTTTGTTTGGTTGAACGCGCTGATCTCAGAAATTACTAGTTCGAATTGAAAAATCATGTTAGAGTTGGATAGTCGATTTATCGAGAAAGGCTATAGGATATATAACATCACGCTACGACCAATATTATTATTATTATTAAACGTATATTATTATTATTATTATTATTAAATAGGAGCGGCGCATCAATGAAAATGTTGCAAAAACGGGGAAATTTCTCTTATGTGAAGCAGACGAAGTTGCGTGGGTCAGCTAATTATATATGTATATATGTCTGGGAGGGCGTAGTAGACGACGATTACGCTTTTCGAGAGCCAGTATTAAGCAACCTGAATGTTTAGTTCGCTTTAACACTGCCGCTACGGCATGGTGTGTTTGAATCCCATACGGCACAAAAATGTATGTGATCCATAAGTGGTTGTTCCGAGCCTGGGTTGGTGGGTTCTTCAAGACCGTTGTTTGTAAAATCCCCGTGTTACAGGAATTATTTCTAGTGCGGCGTTAGGAAGTTGGCAGAGTGGCACACCGCCATATCTCATATCTCAGCATATAATGTCGTCGGTTCTGCGCCCGAATTCTTTTCGGTCATGTCATCAGATTATAAAAGGCAATAGAGAGTGCACTTGTGTTCGCGCACTTTTGCTCTATAATCTCCTGCGCTGATGACCGAAATTCACTGCGAAGGACTTGCGTACGCAAGAATGAGAGAAAGCTATACACTATGTAACGCGCTGTCTTGTTCTTTCGTAGGTTATACGTATGTTTTGATTGACGGTATGTGGTACGGTGTATGAATATCGACATCTACACTAATTTTATAAAGAGAAAAGGTTTAAATTAATGTATGATTATTAATTATTGTTACCTTATCAGAAAGCTATCCAGATCTAACATTGGCGTTTTAACATCACGCTACGAGTTTTTTTTTGTGTGTTAGTTGTTGAGCGCAGAAGACATCCAACCTGTAACGCTACGAGACACAGGAACGACCCAGTAATCATAACCGTGGGTTAAACCGCGACGTAAAGCTAGTTATATATACATACTGCACCTGAATATTATCTAGAAAACATGTGTTTTCTTACCCCTGCTTTCAGCATTACAATAAAACTACTTTCCCATTTCACTAAGTCATCGATCTCTTAAGTGAGCTGTTCATTGACGCACCACTATGCCTTCTTTAACCCATTACAACTTAAACTTATTAAGGAAGCTCGTATGCTATTATTACTACGACGAGACCATTGATTCGCTATATTATTATCTATATTGGCAACAGAAATCTCTTGTACAGCCTAAAGGCATAAACCATGGAGTTTAGTTGTAAGGTGGCAACACTTTCGGTTTCTAGTACTACCTGTTTGTACAGAAGCTTTTGGCTGAGGAATTTAAATCGCTACACGGTTACGAACACGCTAAAATGTGGGTGAATGTCTGTTTTATCACGGTGTTTTTTTGATTTCTTTCATACAGGCACTTTAAGAAATAATAATATATATAAACAGAAATCTTCGCGATCATATGTCATGTTTTAGTATTCTCCAGATTTTAACTTAAACTTTTCATTACTTAAAATGGTGGTAACAAAACCAGGAACGGGACTTGTAATTCAAATGTCATGAATTCGATTTTCTTGCATTGGTCCACCACACCTAAAATAATTTAATTAAGCTGGTATTAACAAACGTACTAATAAATATAGCATAAACAGCTGCCTGCTTCATTAAAAATAACTACAAAAAAGTACCACATATTCATCTACCTTTTTTTATAAAGCTTTAAAAGTTAAGTATATTTTTCTGTCCAGAAATCCTCAGTAGCTTGCGCGATGGTTGGATGGGCATTCGTCTAATTACGTGAGGCCTAAAACCATAACACCCAAAATGTGGCTGTAACCTCTATCTATCAATTCGAGAATATAGACGGCGTGATGATTTCATGTTACAAGATATTCTCCAGTGACCGAAAACTACCACCATATAATACCAGCTCTATAAACCTCCGTGGCTCACACGCAATATACAACTTATTGTAGTCTAGGAGTCAAAACATTTATATAAACTGCCACATTAGACACGCCTTCTTCAAGCGTCTACAACATTGCCGTGTAGATAGCGGTGGCAATCCTAGCACGTGCATTGGCAAGTTGTCATTCCAGTAGTGAAAATAATTGGTAAAATAATTGACCATCATATTATCTTGTTTTTTTATGCTGTTGGTGGCAGAAAAGCAGCAGATGAACGGTCCACCTGCTGGTAAACTGTATTTACTAAACATGACTGCGTTTGTGCATTCAACTTTGTCGTATGATCAAACTGAGCAGTCTTTAATAATCTGCAAATGAAATTTCTAAAATAGAATATCTAAAAAAATTTACTCTTACTAAACTCTCTCTTTTTACTTAACTATCAAAGTTATCATAAAATAAATTAAACTGAAACAAGTAGGTACTTTCTCGCTCAAACACAAGTATAACCTAGTTCGGGCAAATATCTCTAACTGTGCTTTATAAACTATTAAGATGTTATATAAAATTAAGTACTTTTACTTAATAAATAAATAATACTGGCCTATACTCATTTTGGTGCCTGGGATTTTAAACTTGATTTTAAGTATATCTTATACGGTAATATCAAAAATGGATTGTGTCAAATACCAGCGCCAAAGGAACTCGTTGATGTTCAAATATAATTTTAACGTGTACGATGTAGGACTTTTCATTAATATTCTAAGCGATCCTACTTCAACTTATTTGAGATATATGTACAACAACAACTTCCTCTGTCACCTATTATTACATAGTAAGTTAGTATCTTAGAATAAGCCACGATGGGGCTAACATAATACTCTGTTATAAAAGCCTCAAAAAAAATAAAGATAAAAAAATAAAAAAAAATATCAAAATTCTACTGATATTTTTGTATCGGCTTTAGTTCATGAGATAAAAATAAATGCACTTTTAACAACAATATAAAGTTATCTAATTGTCTTTTGAGTGATTTTCTCCAATGAATTGAATGAATTGACTTGGAGACTGCACTGCACTGACATGCACCCACACTTTACCTTGATTTCAAATTTCAATGCCTAACTAATCAAAATACAAAAGTGTCTGTAATTGATTTCCACTGATTTTTCAATATGTATTCACCACAAACATAACAAAACATATCGGGATCGTTAACACAACAACTGGACGTACTAGCCATCATTAAATAACGAGATAAATATCGGTTTTATTGTAACAATGACTGTTTTTAATAAAACTCAAAATGAGTATAGTCGGCAAACTAAAGCTGCTGATTTAAAATTACGTATATCAATTTATTGTACATTACCATCCTTATCGAACACAGAAACAGTAGGGCTGCACCAAAAAAAATTCTTTTATTTTGTAGGCCTGTGTAATTATTATTAGAAAAAAGAATATTATAGTAACAGTCCCAGAATATCTTGACAACCACAAAAATGCTCGCCGAGCATCAGAGGTCTTCATCAGAAGTCTTCGGTAACAACAAAATAATAAAACAGTAAATCAACAAAGACCTTGAAAGAAACAAGTAACCCACGGTCATGTCAAACTATGAAGAATTCATTCGTGTTAGTTACGGTTTCACCTTCCATAACAATTTTGCATAGCTATTATCTGAAAAATGTGTTTATGATAACGAAAGGGCTTTGACGGCTCGACCTACGTGACAAACTGTGCTAGTGCCTTACCCATAGTTCGAATTCGTTTCGGATTATCTACACTAATATTTAACACCGTTTTCCCTTTAGGAATCCGGTGTGAAGGTTGTTTGCCACAGTATAAAGGGCTTCATGCCGTCATCAACTTAATATCTGCATGAAAAGTTGAAGGGGATCTCTTGGTCATCAATTGCCTGATACCGGCTTAGATTGCCGTAGGGCAAATATAAATAGAACTTTCTGTCATGTCAATATTTTAGAGTACAGATTCTAAGATGTATATGCAATGTAACTGGTTTAAATGGTCACCGAATGCCGCGCCGAGTGTAGTGGCTCCGATACCCACACAAGACAATAAATTGTGTGATCCACAAAATATAGTTGGTTATAGTGGGTATGTTTGTGTCCTACTTACAATGGCTGGTAAGGTCTCCTTCGATACAGTATTAAAAGTAACGCTTAACCGATTTAAATTGTCTTTATCAGTAACTAAATAGCTAAACTGGTTATGGTAATTGAATGTAGTCTTCAAAATGTTGACATAGAATACTTATTTGTTTCGGCAGTCTCATAAGCGTAGGCAGCTTAGACAGCAGCCAGGCTATTAAGTTACGTCACCACGGAAGACTAAATAAAAATACAATTAAACTTATTACTGGACACAGTTCCAGAACGGTGCTGCTTCTAAGAATTCCTTGAAAACAAACCAAAATAAAACTGCGCGGTTTGAGACACGAACTCGAGACCTTTAGTACAGCTGTCGCATTCACTAACGCTGCGCTACCGAGGCACTTAAATAAAAACCAATTAAGCAATATTTGCGAACCGAATGGATACTGGTACTAACACAAAGAGCAAACAATTGCTTTATACAAACAACGCCGCGGGGTAAAGTTAGCCCACGTATTAATCTGAATTCAAAGGTTCTAATCTCTCTGTCTAATTCTATCACGTTTTTCGGATCTCTCGCTTTCACGCACATACTGTGTGGCCAACGCCGGCAGCTAAAATTGACCCATGTTTTAATCTAGTATTTACAAGCGATTGCACATGCCTAATCAGCACTATTTGAAATTATATAACAGACCATGTCATGAGACATGTATATTGTAGCAGTTATGTACGCTATGATGAGTGAGAGAGGACGACATACTCACAGAAATTGCTGATATATGAGTCAGATAGCTAATTAAAACGTAGAAATTTTGCAAAATTGCAAACAGGTTATAGAGAACGATATGCTCTATCTTTTTCTAATCTTATTTATTGGTTAGTCACTATTCCATGATTAGCACCAGCTCATTACTTTCTTGTTTTAAAGATCCTAACTGATTTTACAATATATGTTATCCGTTTTAACCTTTTTATTAATTTGTAGATATACGTTAATTATGGTGGAATAACATAATTAACGTATACAAATTAATAAAAACGTTGGGTCTCTCTCTACTGCAGAGGATTGAGTAAGTTGCAACATAATTATAACAGATAAAAATATAGTTTAAAAAGAACAATTAATCTGTCTGTTCCAAATACAAACTGAATAAAAATGTCTGACACATTCTAATATCAAACAACAGACATTCAAAACGGTTCAATTACTAACAAAATCTCAAATTGAAAGTGCAAGAAACGACTTGACTTGACTTGACTTAGTCAACACATTTTAATTTCCTTTAACATCAAAACATGAGCATAATAACATTTCTTATTAATAATCGCAAATGATACAACAAACTATACAAATAAAAAAAAATGAATTGTCTGTTCGTAATGTCAAAATAATAGCTTTTAGATTTTGAAGAAACTCTTATACAACAGCTTTGTCCGTCCGTCCGTCCGTCTGGCAATATGTGTGTTCGGTAGGCGGCAATAAGCTAAGTAAAAGTTGGACGAAAACTATAGCTATCGAAATGATGGTGAATTACAGAACTGCCTTCTACTTTGATGATATACAGGTGTGACTCTATGCTCGTATAGTCCTGTATGATCGTATACCAATTGTATACGAACGGTTATTCTTTATGTTATCTAAATTACTTTTTAATACATCAATAAAAGGAATATATTTTCTATAAGATGGGCGATCTTTGACAAGCTTGCTATAAGTTTGAAAGGGGTTTCTGTTTAGCATTAGATACTTTTTACCGATTATAAGTGCTACTTCTTTTAGAGTTCGAATAAACTCTTATACAACAGCTTTGTCCGTCCGTCTGTCTGTTATACAACTTTCAACTCAAGAACCGTAAGAGCTAGAGACTCGCGGTCAACGCCATTCGACTTAGCATAGTCGATATACCCCCGAAATGACTATGACCTTTGACCTCTGACCAAGGTCACGTGGTATGACGTGACCTTTGCATATAACTTGAACTATTTTTTCGAACTCTAAAATTTACGGCAATTCATTGCCGTTTCTCTCTTGTTTACTTAGTGCATATGAAAGTATATACCGTATACGATACTTACATACATCTAAAAATCAATTTTAAAATGTTTGTCTGTCTGTCTGTGTTTTCCGGCTAATCTCTGAAACGGCTGGACCGATTTTGACGGGACTTTCACTAACATATAGCTGATGTTAAGGAATAACTAAGGCCTTTTTATTTTTGAAAACAAATAATTAGATTGTTTTTAATTTATGGGATAAGTCGTGATATAACTCTATAGGTATATAAGAATTAATCAATTTTATATTATTCCGGGTAATTAAATACCGCGTTGTAATGTTAATTATGTTGCACTTATTACGTTAATCTCCGTTACATAAGCTAAACCGATTCGAATGTATTGGTCTATTTGTAAGGTGCTGAAATAAGATGATATGTCAGTAATAATGTTCGATAACGGATTTCCGCTGTAAAAGAGGGTTAAAAGTAACATGATGATTTGATAACTACCAGGATCTGTTGTCTAACCTCGGTAATCGAATGTGCCAATGTAAAAAAAGTAAAACCTTTTTTTATTGGTGCGCAGTTATAAGTCAAGTTTGGAATGAGACAGTTATAATTTGAGTTCAAAGTTAGTTTATTTTTTTCTGTGGCTAGTAATAAAATTATGAAAGGTTGGATATGGTGGAATATGACAGGCAGCGCATACGGCAATGGAAATTGCCGTATTTGGAAATTGTCTGGCCGCCGATGTGCCGCTGCAACTCGTGAGTTTCGGTCGTGTAATTACACTTAAGCTGGGGGAGTCTGACTAAGTGACCCTTGTCTCACAGAAGACCGTAACTAGCAAACTTATAATGAGTTCCTTTGGTGTGTAGTAGTTTTTAGCTCCAGGTGTGCGGTCTTCAAAGGAGTCAATATGTCCTTTCCTCTTTGTGACTTACCTTTGAGATTGCAATCCTGCTATAAGCACTACTGTAATAACTACACTTCAGAACTTTGAGACAACTACCATCTTAGTCTCCCCGTGACCAAGGCTGCTGTAAAGCAACTAAAAGGTCGCGGAAAAGTGTAAATTTAAATATAAATAGTTCTATTTTATTTTAATAGCTTAAATTGTAGTAAAGTTTAATAATAGTAGTGATAAATATCAAAATTATGTTATAAAAGTGTTTTAAAATAAACAAAGCGACAAAATCCTTATACAGTAGTTTAATTTAATTGTATAACATTCGCGTAATCGTAAGACAATATTATATAAGCGCTATTCATCATCTGGACCAAACAACACAGAAGGTTGTACATGCCAAAGAAAAGTCCCACCGGACACAGTCTAAACTACGTGCAACAATTGATAATTTTCATCTAGCTGAGCTTGACTTAGAAATCAAGCCCATGATTACGCGATAGGACGCGTAACAGCACAATTACGCTACCAACGAGGCACATTGTACAACGTATGCAAATAATTCACCGCAACCAAAACTAACCATAAATTAAACAGTTAACCTAATTGAAATTAATTAAATTGTTTGACGAGCGATACATTAAACACACGCCCCACACAAATTAAAGTTACGATAGTATATTACCCCATATGTCGCAAAATTACCGTTTTAGCAATGAGTCTACAAATTCGAACCCACGCCCCTTCTATGTAGTACTAACTAGACGACTGGCCTTCTTGCCAACCGAATGTATTATGTAATGGTTATGAACTTGTATATAAATCGATTTAGGCTGGCGTAAGGCGGATGCTATGAAGACAAATATTTTGTTGTGTGCTGTACAATGTACATAATACTTCTATTAAATAACTTTCACCTTAAGAGATGATGCACTTATTTTATGTCTAGATAAATGAATTTTCTTGCTAATGACAAAAGAGCCTTCGGTCGACTTAATAGTAACTGATAACCGTCTTGTAAAGTGACCTCAAAATTAGCTATTTATTAGTTATTTAAAATGACAACTCTCGCACTAGGAATTACTCTTGTATCGCGGGGGGACTTTACAAACATTTAAACAGCGGACACAAAAACATCCAAACCCGAAACAACCATTCGGGGATTACAAACAATTTTAGTCCTGTGTGGGTTTCGAACCCACAACATTTGGCGCAGTGGCAGTGGCGAGGCGACCACTTATGCCACTACGCCATCCAGCAGTCAGTCAATGCAAGTATGCTCGCGCGTCAATGTGCGAGACCTTAAGACTGCGCCGAGCGAAATGTGCCATAACAGGCGGTCACAGTTAAGTGAATAAAATCAACACTATTTGTTTAATACAAATATAAAATATACATTTACCATAACAATGAATATGTTTACAATTATTCCGTGTAAAAAACTTAAAATGATTAATATTTTCGCCTACAAAATTATGTAAATATGCAAGTTAAAATGTTTAAAATGAAATTTATCCTATTTTACAGCTTAAACGAAACGTAAATTGTTATATTACAATTTGTCCGTCCCAAATATTTAAGTTATTGGTTGACAATAAAGGTACATATTTATCAAAAAAGCACTTCAAATCCTCCATACAATTTTACTATGGCGGCCGCGCGCCGATTCGAATACGCGCCGTACGAGCTCTGTCATTATCTGTCTTACGCTCGGCGCAGTCTTAAACAAAGCTTAGAGAAATAAGTGTATTATACTTTTAATCTCTTTTCAACATACTTTGTGTATTACTTGTACGCCCGGGCTAGCAACTATTCTTGGGTAACAGGGGAATTTACGAACATTTAAACAAAGGAAAGAAAGCACATCTAGAACAATAATTTATGAATCAATATATTTTTGTCTCGTGTAGGTTTCGTACCCACAGCACTTGGCATAACTGCAGTGGCGAGGTGACCACCTGAACCACTACGCCATCCATTCAGTAAAATACACAAACATAAGTATAGTACGCAAATCAAATCTACTACACTCTGAGCTTAGTAATTGCAAAGTGTCTAATCAAACATCTGAGCACTTTGTGCTGCCAATTTTGAATTCAATAGCTTCCTACCTACATCCAGACGATAACTGAATAGTGTTCAATCACATTCTTGACATATAAATGTCAGGAATACATGTAATGAAATGATTTAATTTGACATTTTATGTAAAATCAAAGGAACCAATCAATGATTACCATCAAGTTTATGTCAGGTTAATGGGTACTACAAGAAATGTCAAAAGTTCTATTAGTATACCAATTATACAGTAATAACTTACTGTAGTGCCGCTATTTACGAGTACATCGGAAAAACCGATTACATTGTATATACATTACATCACGTTTCTTTAAACTGCAATTAAAAACAATGTTATAAATCTGCCTGTGATGATGGCACATGACACTATAATCAGATGGCACAGCGGTTGTGAATGCGAATGATTTGCCTCATGCACATTCTCGAGTTCGATTGCCGAATCAGACAAAATGTTATTGGGTTCTCTGCCAAGAAATTCTCAGTACGAACTCTGGATCTGTGCCTGGCAAATGTCGAGGCTTACTTTTATTACGTAGGATAGGTCCTTCCACCTACCCTACCACCTACATTTTGCCAGAATAATGTAGGCATTATTCTGGCAAAACGTAGGTGGAATACATTTTTACCCAGCCCTTTAGCGATAAAGACGTGAGATAGATAAATATCCATGAAATCCGTCTTTCGTTAGGAGAAGGACTACTTTTGATTAGAAACAGTTGTAAAACGAATTATTCGTATATCGAGATATATTATGCCATCTTCTCCGTACCGATTCTTTGATGACCAAGCATCATCAAAATATATGTCACAATTATCATCAATCATCTACAAATAAAATCAATTGCCGTGCATTTTAAAGTTGCAATTTTAAGTTCATCTAAAAAGAAAATTAGGTAAAGTCTAAAGGAGCAGCCATATAATCGAAAATAACGACACTGGTAATTTAGAAAGGAAATTTTATTTAGATTCTATGAGGTTTGCCTGATCATCTTAGCATATAGCTTTGCACTTATCTTTTATTATTTGTAACAGAGCGCGCAGGAACTATAACACTAAAGTAGTCTAAGATTAAGGTAACCTAGCCCTGGAAGCTCCTATTGCCAAAACACTGGACGGCGCGATAGGGTGGTCTATTATTACGAGCGACCACACAGCAACTAGTGAGAAAATTATGATGTAAACAAATAAAGAAAAGTGAAAGTTTTCGCACACACTAGCGTTCGAAGTTTTGTCATTATGCGAAACAACCACCCACGTACTGATTCTATTATTAATCTTATCGTAATAACGTTATCTGTTTTGTGACAAGAAGTAATATGAAGTACCGCAATATTAAGTTATAGTTTGCTACTGTTGTGGTATAAGTGTGGATGCATGTGGAATTGGCGACAATGAGGCCAGTCGGCGTTACAAAGCTGGTTTTCCCGTCTATATTCCTGTAATAGCAACGTGAAATGTTAAAGAATGAACGAGAAAAGACTTACTAAGAAAGTTAGAGCAGCGATAGCTTAGTGGGGAGACTAACAGACTGCAATGCAGAGGGTCTCGGGTTCGAACCCACGTCGCGCGCCTCTGACTTTCGGAAGTTATATGACTTTTCGAAATTATGTGCGTATTGATTGACAATTATCGCCTGCTCCGTGCCTCGGAGAGCACGTTAAACCGTCGGTCCCGGCTGCCATGAACATCGATGGCAGTCGTTATTGGGTGAGTGTCGACACAAAAGATCCCACTGGGTCGAAGTGTCGCTGGTCTGCACTGACTGGCCCCCACATAAGATACATACATACTAAGAAAGTTTATAAGGCTAGTGTGAATGGATCAGTCGTAAGAGGCAGACCTAGACGAACGTTTCTTGACCAGATCGGAGACGTTCTGGAATAAGGCCAGGTTAAAAGCACCTTAAACCGGCGAGCGTGTATGAGGAATGTGATGAAAGTGAATGAAGCCAGGGAAGTGTGTCAGGATCGTAGCAAATGGAAATCCGTAGTCACTGCCTACCCTCTGGGAAATAGGCGTGAATCTATGTATGTATATATGAAATGTTAAACTGTGGTTCCAGGGATAGGAACGTAGCCTGTTGTCACATAATGGGTTATATCTCTACTTTAACTTTATACTGAGTTTGAACGCGGCTTTGCTTACTCGGGAACAGTATACTGTATCCCTGACAAGATGTGTGGAAAATTTAATGATGATTGGTCGAGTAGTTAAGGCGTGAGAGCGTAACAAAAAAGCAAACTCACTTTCACTTTCGCATTTATAAATTTAGTATTTTAGTAAGGATAAAGTTTAGGAAGGATATTACATATCTAATATTTCTGAATAATTTTGACTTAATGTTTTAATAGGTGGTCTTGCCTGTGCCACTACGCCTAGTGTTTTGCTATTCCCACACAAGACAAAAACTTGCGTGATCCATAAATGGTTGTTTCAAGTCTGTGTGTTATTTGTGTCCGTTGTACAACAACATTTAAATGTTTGTCAAGTTCCCCACTATACAATAATTATACCTAGTCTGTAAGTTATCTATACTAATATTATAAAACTGAAGAATTTGTTTGTTTGTTTGTTTGAACGTGCTAATCTCAGGAAACACAGGTTCGTATTAAAAAAATATTTCAGTGTTGGATAGCCCATTTATCGAGGAAGGCTATAGGGTATACCCTATAGCCTTGTTATATACATATAACATCACACTAAAACCAGTAGGAGCAGAGCATAAATGAAAAATGTTGTAAATACGAGGAAAATTATCTTATGTGAAGCAGACGAAGTTGCGCGGGTCAGCTAGTCTTTTATTTTAGAACTTACAACTTTGTAAAGACTTTGCCTAAGAAATAATCCCTTTAGTTAGCTGGGCGTGTGTTGCCGCAATTAGCCGCGCTATTGGACCATCGTGCGTGAATGGGCGACGTGTCGGTGGTCACTCACACTACCTCAGTCCTGTACAGAAAGACTAGGTGACGAGGCTCAGTATTTTCTTGACTGTTTCTGGAATGTGACGTTTCTGAAGAGTAAGTCCTTGAACCGATGTCTCCTCAGTTTTCACGCAACCTAAATGAGGTTGTCAATAATGGTAAAATTTAAGATAAATCTGTTGAGTTGTTGATGTGTAATAAATGGCGTAGACTCTGTCTGGTACAATATTGTCATTTGTGCGACAGGGATTTGCTTTAGGTTGAAAGAGCATTCTTCGTAATCCAATGTTTTTAAATGGCCTCCTTACTGGATTTTTATTTATTTTAATTTTACGTCAATTTTAACGTCATTTTAAATTTGAGTCAGACAAAGACTACTTCTAAGAATACATAATAATATCTTCGCAATGGGCCCAAAAATTTATAACAGAATACCAAGAAATATTAGGGAAACAAATATAGCCATATTTAAGCAAAGGTTGAATAAGTTATTAAATGAGAAATGTTACTATAGTGTCACAGACTTCTTGTCAGATAAATTTTAATCGTTTTATAAATATAATTTTGACATTTTAACTAAATTATTATTACTTTTTATATTATATTTATTATTCCATTTAGTAAATACTCGACACTATGACATAACATTATTCTCTATTATTTGTGCTCAGTGGGGAGACCAACAAACTGCAATGCAGAGGGCTCGAACCCACGTCGCGCACCTTTGACTTTCGGCAGTTACATGACTTTACGAAATTATGTGCGTATTGATTGACAATTATCGCTTGCTCCGTGCCTCGGAGAGCACGTTAAGCCGTCGGTCCCGGCTGCCATGAACATCTATGGCAGTCGTTATTGGGAAGTCAGTGCCCTATAATATCCTGACACTGGTCTAGCCTTAGGGTATCGTTAGCCTTCGGGTTGCGAAGGTCAGGTGGCAGCCGCTCTGTGTAAAAACTGATATCCAGTCAAATCCGGTTAGACTAGAAAAGCCGACCCCAAGTGACTTGGGAATAATAAAGGCTAGGGAGAAGATTTGACATTTCTATTATTTCACAATTTGATACTATTATTAATTTTTTCGACATTAATACTGATTATTTAACCTTGTGACATTAATTTTGATTATTATTTTTTAATGTATCAACCAATTTTATATGCACACTGTGTTTGTTATTTATAAGTACCTATACCTATTTCCAATGCTTATATTTTTATCTATTATTTGACACTTTTAATGGATTAGACAATTATGATTTTGATGTTGCATGTATATAACATTTACACACTTCTTTTGAGGTTACAATTCAGCATGTTCTATATTATATACCTACCTACTATGTACCAACTTTATGTACCTGAGTTATGCAAATAAATGTTTGATTTGATTTGGTTTCCCAACAGTAAACGTATAATACACTGAAATAATTAATGTGACACAAAAATCAAATTACTGATACATTTACCAATTATAGACTAACCAGCACTTATTCATACTTATATGACATGATACTGAGTTAAATTATAATATTTAACAGAAATTAACAACACTAAAAATAGCATAAATAAATAAAAAAAATATTCGGCCTCGATGGCGTAGTGGTTAGTGTAACCGACTGCCACGCCTGAGGTCGCGGGTTCGATTCCCGCACATGTCAAACATTTGTGTGCATGAACATGGCTGTTTGTCTTGGTCTGGGTGATTCTATGTATGATATGTTTGTATTTACAAAAAAAGAAAAAAATATATATAGAACCCATAGTACAAGCTCTGCTTAGTTTGGGCTAGATGGTGTTGTGTGAAAAAGAAAAAAAAATTAGATATATTAAGAGACGGCCGACGACTTTTCGGCCGTATACTAAAATTGAAACGTATGACACCAACAATACCGCCGACAACCAAGGCTAATTCAAACAATCTTCGCCTTAAAACCTACCACAATCAATCACATATGTATCCAATAAGCAGATAAATAGTAATGGTTAGAAATCGAGCACTTGTCATTTATAGAAAATGCTTTCAATACTCATTCGAACAGTCGGTTACGTCGACATATTTGTCATAGCACGGATAAGATTATGTTTGATTGATTACAGCTGTTTGCATAATATTAAATACGGTGGTACGTTGCGTAAAAATCGTGTACGCAATTCATTATGTTGATTTACATATTGTAATAGGTTTGAGACCACCCTATAGCTTGTGAGTGAGTTATTGGATGGCCAGAAGCCTATTGTCTGTTTTTTATACTGTTCTCACTTGTTATTTATTAAGCGTCAGATATGTTAATTTGCGAAAGTTTAGGTTGTGATTTAATGAAATCGCGTTTCACTGGAACTTATAATTATTTATGTATCATGTAAATTAATGTTTCAAACTCATTTGTTGACTTATGGATACTGCTCTGAAGGTATTACGCTAAAGATTTTTAGAATTAATTAATATTACTGTTATTATTTCAAATTAAGCCTGGGATATTACGATTACTATCGCTGTCGTCTTTAGACCATTTAAACCTTGAATAAACCTAACTAATATTATAAATGCGAATATGAGTTTGTTTGTCACGATTTCACGCCTTAACTACTCGATCAATTATCACGAAATTTCGCATACACGTTGTCAGGGGTACAAAAAAGAACACATCCCGAAAAGAAAGAAGATACTGTTCCCGAGGGATAGAAAAGGAATGTATCGACAAAATCTTCATTAACGCAGGCGAAGGCACGGGCAAAATCTGGTCTTTTAATATATACCTAAATGTAACAAAGTGTGAAGTAAATTATAACAAATAAGTAACTTTTAACAACCAGTATATACTTAAAGGAAGCCGGTGTAAGTGTTAAACAGCAGGTGAAACAATTACAGCACTGTTCATAAGATGTTTATTTTTATACGGGTCTAATATTTACCTACTACACCGATAACTTTTCTTATATCCATCTATAATTCATTTTTCTCTTGAGTCGGCAACGCACGAGCGATATCATTCTCCAAGTGGTTATAGTCTTCGGTAACCGGTTACTTTCAGGCGGGTCGCAGGCTGATTGGCTCTACAGTGAACAACAGTTCAAAACACTACAAAATACGCTTTAATAGAAAACCAAAAAAAGAGAAAAATAATATTTAATAAGTTTAGAATAGAAATAGAATAATTTATTTTATTGTAAAAAAAGTGTGGGTTTTATGATTATTTTTTTTATATCCTTGTGACCTTGGCCTGTATCCTGGTGATCCAGGCCTGGTTACTAAGACACACCTGTCAAATGATTGTATTGCTATCGCTTCTTAGCCTATAACCTGCCTCGATAAATAAGCTATCCAACAATAAAATATTTTTCAATATGAACCAGTAGTTCCAGAGATTAGCGCGTTCAACCAAACAAACAAGCAAACAAACTCTTCGGTTTTATAATAGGTATTAGTATAGATTTAAATTAAACTACTTTATACAAATTATATGGCGTTGTTTACCTGAACAACACTACTTCAACATAATTTTGCAAAATATCGCACTACGCTTACTGCTAAACTTCACAAAAATTTTAAGCTACATATTTACATTATTAATCTATTGAGTCGCAGCGGCACACTGGCGGCTAGGTACAATAGACTTTTAATGATGTCTGATGTTCTATGACTTGACAAATTAAACTATTCAGATTTATACTATCCCTGACACTTCGGTTGCTCTCCTTTATTTGGTTATATATATAAAATTAAATCCTTTTCTAATTTCTTCATCATAAAACCCTCTTATCGATAAGACAATATGTCATAACAAGCAATCGCTGTTACTTAAGAGACCTATCTCGTTTATATCCATAGATATCCTATTAACTCTTTGTAACCCGGTCAATACAACAATGGTATAGCGAAAGGAAGCTACGCAACTATTTGTCAAATGTCATACAGCTTGGCGTTACCATCCAATTTATGTTGACTTGTACTTCTCCTTATAAGAACCTCGCTTTCTTCGACTATCAGGTTTTAAGGGAGGGGTGGGGTAGCTCAATTTAGTTGGACAATGGGATTACAAGGTGTCAAAAGATGTCATAAGTAAGTAAGTATTTAAGTTGCTTACACGAATGGAATATGTTATATGATATCGATAACAGATTGGTTTAAGCGCTTTCGTTTAAAGTTTATATTAAATCCTTAGTACCCGATATTAATAACTGATTTTCAGATTGGGATTAGATGTTTTAAATAGGTGTAATGTTGTTGCTTGTGATTGGAATCATCTTATCTTTTGTAGGACAGCATATTGTATTTAAAAAGATAGTATATATAGAGGATTATATTAGTTTTGTATAGTGTTGTCAACAAATTCGAATATGATTTGAATTTGTTGACAACACTATATATAATAGTAAAAAATCTCACAGCCACTAGACCTATGTCATTTTAGTAATTCTAAATTTTTACTGAATATTTGTATTCTGTCGGTAAACAAAGTATGCATTATTATCAGTTTGAATAGGTGATCATATTTTCTATAATTTATCTTTTATTCAAGCCGATACCATTAAATGTCCTCCAGAACCAATTTCGGTCACGGCAGCCAATTTTAACGGAGACTGGCCATCTGTACTGGGGATATTATAGCGCACAAATATGTGTGTGCACTCTATGTTTCGTAACTCTCATGATCCGATTGGACGGCAATCCGACACGACCGGGAAGAGATCAGGCGCAGGATCAACGGCTGTTCGTGCTTTCTGAGGCACGGGGAACATTGCTAACTTTCTAGATATACAATGAATTTTGAATTTTTGAATTTTTTTTCTAACTTCGGGCTGGTATTGTGATTTCGGAACGGAAAATCGCAATAACTTTTTATTGGCCCGACCCGGGGTTCCAACCCGAGACGATTATGCACAGCAGTCGCATTCCCTACCTAGGTTATTAGAGCTGATAGGCCTTATGTATCTTACTCTTTCTTACTGAAAAGTGGAATCAGTATAGTCACCCAAATAATACATTTACTACTGCAACTAATCTATGTATGCAGCGTTTTACGCGTGTCATTAAATCAATTGACATTATATACCTACAAACAAACACATACACTGCGGGATCCTAGAAAGGAATAAACTTGTAAACAATTTCGGTTGATCTTCCGAAAAGAGCTGCTTCCTGAGGAACTACGAGCTTCAGATGATTAATAAAAAATTAAGCTGGCTATGTTTTGTTTGCTTAAAGTAAGCCTGGCCAACTGTGATGGCGATGTGACTCAATGGCGTAGTGGTTAGTGTAACCGACTGCCACGCCTGAGGTCGTGGGTTCGATTCCCGCACAAGTCAAACATTTGTGTGCATGAACATGGATGTTTGTCTCAGTCTGGGTGTTTCTATGTATAAATATGTATGTATTTACAAAATAAAAGTATATAAGTATGTTTATCCATTGTCTAGTACCCATAGTACAAGCTCTGCTTAGTTTGGGCTAGATGGTGTTGTGTGTATGTGGTAGAAAATGATTATTATCTTAGTATTGGAAATATAGAAATCGATAGTTTACATACTATATTGTTTAGGTATTAATATGTGCTGATCATTAAAATAAAATGAATCTCCCATAATTTCGTCAGAACGCACATAGAGGGAGTGGTAGTAGTCACATTTCACTTTGCTCTCGCGCAAGTATTACAATTATCTAACTGCGCATCGAGCATCCGCGCAATCTATCATTTATACCGACTAAAATTATATATTAAGCAGTTCACAGGCACACGAACTAAAATAATTAAGATCTCACTTCTACTAATCATTAATTTCCTGTGATATTCAGTGGTAAGCGGAATAAATGCAGTGGAAATGAGGCCATTGAGAGGTATGTTCTGTGTCTTTAAAGGCCAGAGTGAAGAATCTTAGTAATCCTACTAATATCACAAACATGACAGTTTGTCAACAGGTATGTTCGGTTGTTTAAATGTCTGTACCCAATAACGCCTAAACCATAAAATGGGTTTGAATAAGAATTAACGTACGGATAGACCATTTCTTGAATGCTTTTTATCTCTGTATGCGTGCCCTTGGTAAAGAAATAAATGTCATAAAAGAACAGTGTGACATAAAATAGTAATTAAAATCAAGAAAGGTCTAGTAAAAACGCATGGATATATATAGGAAGACTTGACAATAAAATAATCAAGAAAATATATGAATAGGGCAATCGAAAGGTTAAATCATTTTCGAAAACGTTATTAAACTATCCTTATATTAGCCTCACGGTTGCTTTGGCCAGTTCCTGTGTCGCATAGGCCGGCAAGAGACGCCCGGTTGTTACCACTGCGGTGACTGCCGCGACGTTGTTGAGGACTCGGCGCTGCACACTTTGGCGGACTGCCCCGCCTGGGCATCGCAGCGGCGTGAGTTGATCGCAGCAGTCGGTATGGTTGCCCTCTCGCTCCCGGCTGTGGTTCAGTCCATGGTCCGGAGTAAGGGGTCGTGGAACGCCAAGTCGCCTCCTTCTGTGAGGAAGTAATTTCCGTCAAGAACGCGGCGGAGCGGCGGAGGAAGCGCTTAAACCCTCTACTAACCGCAGTACCGGGTGCCGGAGGGTGCGAGACGACCTCCAGCCACCCTGAGGTTTGACCTGGGGGTAGCTGGCTTCGCCATCCGATCAGCACCAGGTCCGAGAGGCGGCGTGCGTCTTCCCAGGCGCGCCTCTGGGTTGTGTTCATCTCTCCTCTAGGGGAGGGGACAGTAGGGATTTAAAAGTAGTGGTGACCAAAGGGTAGGTCTTATCGTGTAGTGGCCTGCCGTTTCATACGGTGCGCCGAAACCTCGGCGGGATCGCAACTGCATGTAAAAATGATTCGCGAGCCGATTGCGGTTCTGTCGAAGAACACCGTAGTAGGTTTAGTCGGTATTACCGGGATGTCCATTCTTATCATCATTACCATCTCTCTTTTACCCCGGTGAGCCCGACATAGCCCCCGCGGAGGGTTATGCGCCACATCATTACCCTACGTAGAAAAAAAAAATTTCGTGTGGGTTCAAGTGGTCGCCTCGCCACTGCCATGGACATGATTGTTGTGTGACCGAATCCAACAAGGAACAAAAAAATTTATGATTCACAAATGTTGTCCTGAATCTGGGTGTTTATTTGTCCGTAGTTTGAATGTTAGTAAAGTCTGCCGCAATACTGGAAAAATGCCTAAAGCAGCAATTCTGTCTAATTATTCTATACCATACTCGACGCCTACTTATTTTTAAACAAAGCTCAAATTGTTTTATTATTTATGCAGATAATTAGGAATATTACCATAGAAGAATGAAGAATAAAACTTACAAGCCATATAAAACTAAACGAACTTAACCTTAACTAAAAATAAATGGCCTACTATGCTATGTGTGGGTGCGTTTCGGCGAATAAACAGAATGTACCATATTGACACATTAATATTTACACACTAATTTTACGATTTGCCATTGAGTGGGCGCATCTGCAGATTGCGTGCTGGTACCTACTGAGAATTTTCTGCCGCTTCGCTGCCAGACAACCAAAGAGGTTCCATCCTTTAAATCATATGGTTGTACTTGTGCTAACACCTCTAAACCAATAATATCGTTGGTCATACTTTACCAGTTTTACCACAGTACCAATAAAATAATATTTTCATAGCGTATTTGTTATTTTCATATACAAAAATAAGTTTATAGTAAATTGGATGTTGTTATTAATGGAATAATGATGTTCTAGGAATGCATTTACACTATCTGTTAGTAAAATTGCGAAGATATCTACATACCTCTTATAATCTTAGGTGTGATAGTGGCAGTTTACAGAAGTGCCTCGAGCCTGTTGTTGCCGACATAATATATGTGGAGGACTTCGAGGCTCGAGCGAGCTTCAATCAACTCATAGTTCAAGCCACCAACAACAATAAGTCAATTTTTACCATCCGTCAAGTGACAATTACCTTTACAAGATGCAGGGGTCTATAAAATAGATTGTAATTGTGGACTCTCATTATGGTCAAACCAAGAGAAGCATAGGCACCCACATAAAAGAACACATAGCTGACGTAAAACATCAACGTTCGTTGAAGCCTGCTGTGTGTGAACACGTGCAACAGGGAACCAACCACTATCTGCGATTTAACCCTTAACTGGTATCGATATTTTAAATGGCACAGTTGGTATCGAGGGTCCAAATGGACCCTAAGAGAAAAATGCGGATAACTGATATTTTATATGCGAATCGTGGTTAAAGCATGTATATTTTAAAATAATAATCTTTTCCGAATATACAAATCAACTTTTTAGTTACATTAATTGTAGTGATCATAAATTTTATATCACATAACTTTACAATCTACGATTTTAGGTAACAATTTGTAGGTGGCACTTTATAAATCAAAAAATGATAATAAAACATAAAAAAATTACAGTGTCTAAGTGATACAACAAATTGAATTCTCTGGCGCTTAAAATGGCTACACCCTCTGTAAGCGACTGCAATAGTTATATTTCATCACAAAACCAAAAATATGTAATGTACACATTGGACACATTGCCAAACTCCGTAATGCTATCGAAAATATCTGCTTAACACAAAATCTAACAACACTTTTTTGACCCACAATCGGCTGTAAAAACATAATTATGGCACGGGATCAAAGAGGAATTTATAATTAATACTTACATTGAATAATAGATTAAATAACTGTAACCAATCAGATTGATGCATAAGTGATGCTTTCACTTTTATTTTTTTTATTAATCTTACAATTAAAACGAGCAGTTAAAATATTTTTAGTTGATATCGATTGAAAATTTATGTTATTCAAATCAATTCCAGTGCTTTATGAGTTGAAAGATGTTATTTTAAATCGATTACGAAATATTTTCATTCTATTAATTTGCGTATTGCAATCGGAAGTATACATTCCTTCTTAATTGTTTTGAATGTAAGACTGCATAACACGTGTGTAATATTTAGATAAGACTCTCTATTTCCGTGATAGCTTGTTTCCTGGCTTATGATTGAAACTGATGGTTACGAAGGTAGTTTGTTTAATCCCGGATATGAACGATAATCTGATTTAGAATTAAAGACGAGTGAATTAAATAATTAAACGGACATAGTTATTAGCCTGCATCCTTAATTTTTATAGGCCTCTCTCTAATTAGGTTAAGACTAAAATTGCATATACCAGCGTGTTGGATGTCGTATACAATATGCCGTGCACGCTGAACTCCTGGCAATATGCAAAGCGGCCAGTGAGATCCTTAGGCGAGGCGCGTCCACGTTTGGTATCTTCAGCGACAGCAGAGCCACGCTCCTGACGGTAATTAACCGTAATGCCCTCCATCCCCTGGCGGTAGAGGCCAGAAAAGCCATTCGGCAAGGCATAGCCCAGGGCAAGGAAATATCCTTGTTCTGGGTCAAGCCCCAGGCAGGACTGGAGGGCAATGAGCGGGCTGACGAGCTCGCCAAAGAAGCAGCTCTGAGGTTGAAGAAGGCACCGGACAGCAATGAAACGGGGTACAGACTATGGTCTGTACCCCGTTTCATTAGCGAAGCGAAGTCTGCGACAGGCTTCGCTTGGCGCGTGGAATTTTAGGTACAGAGAGGGTGAGACCGCCTTCGTCACCAAACTGTTTTTTCCGTGCGCGGTGACGGCGTACAGCATCGTCCGCAAGATAAAGGTCGCCGGCATCACGACCCAGCTGCTGACAGGGCATGGTGGGTTCTCCGGAAACTTGACTCGTTTCAAGTGTAAGGAGGACTCATTGTGCGCCTGTGAGCCGGGCGTCGAGGAGACGGTCCGACACCTATTGATAGACGGCATACACGGCAGGGATAGGCTGGATTTGGAAGTGGAGACTGGGGTCAAAATAACAACAGTCAACTTACCCATCTTAATTAAGGATCATGCTAAACAATTTTTTAAATATGCACATAGTATAGTAAGAATTGCAAATATTAGAAATAAGGTGTAGTACAGTATCTAAGTTAGGTATTTGCTAATACCAGAACTCTAGATATAAGAAATAGTAAATAAGCTGTAGCATAAGATAATGTGTATAAATAAAGAAAAGTAGTAATAAGGTAGGCTAAGGAAAATAGCATGTAAGAAATGTAAATAATAAATAAAAAATGTATTCCTATTGTCATTAAAAAAGAAATACTCAATAGCAGCCTGGAGTTAGCAAGTTGGCAGTGTTACAGATTCTTTTGTCTCGAAAAGCATGTAAATCCGTTAGTCCACTTGGCACTACAGTTTCTCCTGCGCAGTCTAAAAGATCTTTTTTATAATCCCAAGCCTAATAATAATCTTTGTGACGCAATAAAACAAAGACTAAAACAACAGGTACCAGGAAGATCTAGAAAAGCTATTTATACACCACACTTATGTCCCTTATAGATACTTGGACCAAGGCTCGCGCTCTCCACGACTTTAACGTAGATCACCTGAAGGCAGCGTTCAACCAAGCCACAAAGGTCTGCAAGAGGGCATACTTAAGAGCGGATGCCCAGCGCATCGCACGGTTCGGCCAGGAACTCATGGCGCATCCTATGGGCAGTCATAGCTATTGCCGCCTGGCCAAAGCCGTGCAGTGCAACTTCTGCCATACCTCGCTGCCCCTTTGAGATATCCGAATGGACCACTGGCTCATCGGCCGCAGGAGAAAGCAGATCTTCTTGCAAATCTCTTTGCGGCCAACTCCCGAATCAATGACTGCAGTTCGCAGCTGCCTAACATTGCCAACTGCGGCTACACCACGCCTGATATACGTATCAGGCAACCTGACGTTCGTGCGATACTGCAGTCTCTCGATGTTCGGAAAGCCAGTGGATGTGACGGCATACCAGCTGTGGTCCTCAAAACATTTGCAGCGAAGATGTCTCCCACACTTACGCGCCTTTACCGGACTTCTTACGCTGCAGGTACTGTGCCTGAGGCTTGAAAAGAGGCGAACGTTCAACCGATTCCCAAAAAAGGGGACCGTTCCGAGCCGGGCAACTATAGATCCATAGCTATCACCTCGGTGCTCTCCAAGGTGTTCGAGCGGATTATAAACACCCAAATTGTCCGTTACCTGGAGGATCACTCGTTGATCAATGATCGCCAATACGGCTTTCGGGCTAAACGATCAACGGGTGATCTTCTAGCGTTCGTCACGCACCTCTGGGGTGAGGGTATGGACAAGCACAGCGAGTCTTTGGCTATCAGCCTAGACATAGCCAAAGCTTTCGATAGAGTCTGGCATCGGTCTCTTCTTTCCAAGCTTCCGGCCTATGACTTGCCCCCTCAACTGTGCACCTGGATTGCAAGTTTCCTGCAGAAGCATCGTATTCGGATTCTTTGCGACGGTTGCGCTTCCAAGTTTATGCAGGTCAATACAAGAGTGTCTCAGGAGTCCGTCTTATCCCCTACGCTCTTTCTTATGCATATCAATGATATGTTGAATCTCGGCAACATACATTGTTATGCAGACGACAGTACCGTGCATGGGCGATATCTCGGACACCCTGGGGCCAAACAGTGTGAGGTTGAGGGGAAAAGGCAGGATCTTGTCGCTGAACTTTGTAACCTTTAGGGTTTACTTTAAGAGAAATGTAGATATAATTAGAAAGTACAATGAGAGAAGGTATAACAAATACACTTTTAATGTATTAAGATTACAAATAAAAGAGACAATCTTTACTTATATAACTATAGTCAGGGCGTGGTTCGCTAAAGACTTGCTTCGTGGTCCTTGTACAATCAGGACACTTAGCTGAAGGTGTGAAGCCGGGCCGCAAGGAGAGGCGACTGACGCCGTCCGTTCCTTATATAGTCTCGCACCACCGGTCGCGAGAGGTGGCTAGTGACGTGCGCCCGCGTTCGCCGGGCGTCTAGGCGATTATCGTCACAACTTGATCAGACCTTGGTCCGCGTCTCTGAATGGGGTGCCAAGAACTTGGTCCAGTTCAACGCCAAGAAGACCCAGGCATGCGCCTTCTCAACAAAAAAAGTCTCCGTTCCTTCACCTCTCTTCTCTGAAGAACACGCTACTGGTGATACATGACAGCCTCTCCATCTTAGGTATGGATCTTTAATATATGTATATAATATATCAGTCCTGTATTAAACTGTCCCACTGCTGGGCACGGACCTCTTCTCACTGTGAGAAGGGTTAGGCCATAGTCCACCACGCTGGCCTAGTGCGGGTTGGCAGACTTCACGTATCTTCGAGAACATTATGGAGAACTCTCAGACATGCAGGTTTCCTCACGATGTTTTCCTTCACCGTTAAAGCAAGCGATAATTAACTATTTAATACGCATATAACTTCGAAAAGTCAGAGATGCGCGCCTTGGGTTCGAACTCGAGACCTCTGCGTAGCAGTCTAACGGTTTCCCACTAGGCTATCGCTGCTAGTATGGATCTTTGCCGCTCCCTTAATCCCAAAACCTAGATCGAGAGCGTGATTAAGCAAGCCTCGCGAAAACTCAGCGTTCTGGCAACAGGGTGAGGTGGTTCTTCGCGCCTGGGCAGCTGTGCCTATTTTATAAGACACAAGTGCGCCCTTGCGTGGAGTACTGTTCTCATCTTTGGGATGGCTCCGCGCAGTACTTGCTGGACGCTCTCGACAGGTTACAGCGGCGGGCTGTCCGTATCATCGGAGATCCAGAGGTCACGAGTTCACTGGAACCTCTGCAACTCCATAGGGACATTGCCTCATTGGCATGTTTCTGCAGAATATACCACGGAAAGTGTTCTGAAGAGTTATTCCATCTTATACCGCCCTCCCCTTTCCTATCCAGAACAACGCGTGCTGGGCTCAGATGACATCCTTACACGGTAGAGTCGACTAGAGTGCGTACCAACAAGTTTGGGTCCTCATACCTCTGCTGAACGATCAAGGCATGGAATTCTCTGCCAAGGCACGTGTTTCCTTCTTCCTTCAATCCTGGATCCTTTAAGCGGGCGTGAAAAAGCACCTTCTCAGGTCGTCAAAGTAGAAACCTCAACATCGCCTCGGCTGGTATGTCGACGGTTTGGAGCCCACTGCTCTTAGATCACACGACTGCTTACCATCAGGCGGAGTGTGGTCATATTGACGAGCAAAATAAAAAATAAAATCGGACCGCAACACTCGTAACATCAATATCGCTAACCACTTAAATCACATCGCCGTCCGCTTATGTTTAACAAATATCATTCTATTGTAAACCCAATTACCTGAACAAGACCGCCATTAGAATAACAAACAAGATACATGGCAGCTAGTTTGATTGTTAACTTTCTTTTGTGATCACTTCACACTTGACAATGTGTGAAAGCCACGGCCATCTGATGAGATCGGCACGCCCGATATTTGTTTAACGCCTACGTAAGTAGACTTATGCATACAAATCAATCACACCGTAATCATTGGCGTTAGAAAACGAGCTCTCTTCACTTCAAAGTCTCTCAAAGGGTAATCAGGTAGAAGTGTAATACCCAAATTTCGACAGCACTATTATTCTATGCTACGGTACATATCTTTGACCTTTAAAATGTATGTGCATACTAGCTTTTGCTCGTGGATTCGCTCGCTCTGGAAACAGTAGCAGTAACAGAGTACTTTTTTCTGGTTAAAAGGTTTATAAATAGGTCTGATATTAGAGTTTATTACTTTTCGATTTATAAGCAGCGATAGCTCAGTGGGGAGACCAACAGACTGAAATGCAGAGGGTCTCGGGTTCGAACCTACGTCGCGCACCTCTGACTTTCGGAAGTTAACTATATGACTTTTCGAAATTATGTGCGTATTGATTGACAATTATCGCCTGCTCCGTGCCTCGGAGAGCACGTTAAGCCGTCGGTCCCGGCTGCCATGAACATCTATGGCGGTCGTTATTGGGAAAGTCAGTACCCTATATTATCCTGACACTGATCTAGCCTTAGGGTATCGTTAACCTTCGGGTTGTGGAGGTCAGGTGGCAGCCGCTCTGTGTAAAAACTGATATAAAGTCAAATCTGGTTAGACTAGAAAAGCCGACCCCAAGTGACTTGGGAATAATAAAGGCTAAGGGAGAAGATTAGAATTTATTACTTTTGTGTTAGAAACCTGATGTGTGAAGTCTGCCAACCTGCACTAGGCCAGCGTGGTGGACTATGGCTTTACACTTCTCATAGTGAGAAGAGGCCCGTGCCCAGCAGTGGGACAGTTTAATACACGGCTGATATTATTATATAACCTTTACAATATACAGTCGTAAGTCGATGTAAAGTATGTATTTTTATTAAGCACTAGCTTTTGCGCGCGACCCACGTGGTACCTACATCAATAAAAAGTAAATATAGCTATAGAAACAGTCTATGGGCTTAAACTATCTCTGTAGCAAATTTCATCCAAATCGGTTTTGTGGTTTAGCCATGAAGAGATAACAGTTAGACAGACATACAGAGTTACATTCGAATATATAATAATAGAAACGATTTGCTTGACTACGTTAGAAGAAGATCAACTATAGTTATGTTTCTATGATCAGTCAGTGTGCCAAAGAACTTGAATACACGTGTTTTAAAGGTCACATAGACATAAAAATGCAATATTTCATTATCGTTTCGTGTAATCTGAATCATTTTACGATTAATATGAAATAGTGACTCAACTTCGACCTTAAAATTATAAATAAAATAAAATTGTATCTGGTCAATATCTAAAGATCGAAGATATTTAAGAAAAATAATGTGAGGGATCTTCAAAAAAACTATAGAAAACAAAACAATAATTTTTAGAAAATTTGTCTTGCTATATATTTGTGCTCGCATCACGCAAAAACTACTTTACAAAATTTAATGCGGTTTCCACAGCTGTAATTCTGCAGATTTAACTTAACATCTGGTTCATGTTTAATTTTGATACGGCGCTTAGAAATCGACTGACATCGAAGTCATTTTTGATACGGTTATATTTCGGTAATATCAATGAATATTCATTTATAGTTATATTAATCTAAATCTATTTATAGGTTTGTTTTATATGTGTAGATCAGCTTCTCCTTACATACAAAGAAGCAAAAATACAGAATAAAATTAAAAATTAAAAAATTGTTTATTGCCAAAAAGTATTTACAATGTTAAAAGTCATATCCTGTGGCCCCACACTAGGCAAGCCTGTCCTGTGGGTACCTGACGCGATTAATTCTTCGTACATATTTACTTCTTAATTCCACGCGTACGAAGTCTCGGGCAAAAGCTAGTATTTATATAAATTTACTTCAAGTTCTTTATTCGCAGTTATTGCCACGCATAAACCAAAAGACCAGCTTTTTAAGTTTTTTATAATAGTAGCGTTACGACCCTTTATAGTACTCTCAACAATAGACATAAATAGGTTTTAATTTACTCACATTTAGTTCGCTTTGGTTACGCCCCATGCCTTGAGAGATTGAATCTGGTTCCATATCAGGCACTATTCTAGACAGACATGGCGCTATTGTGAATTTCCTTGCAGAAATCTGAATAAAGGGTCATCGTTTTGATGGTCGTTTAGAGAAAATATCTCTACACGAGCATCGAAATGATGACCACACCATCGGCGGTTTAAGTGTGGCACTACCATGTCATGGGCAGCAAGAATATTATTTTCACGCTATTAATCGATTTTTTACTCCATTTGTGCAATCGTTTAAGAGGTTATTTCGCTACTAATAGAGATCATTTTGCTACTGCCTTTGCCTCTGCCGTGTGTTGTAGGTTTGATCCCCACACAAGACACACACAAAAATATTTCCATCCCATATTTGGATGCATTAAACAATAAAGATTTGTAACTAATAAAAGGTAGTTACACATATTGCTACTTAGGCAACAACACATATCAAGAACACAGTATTAAAATCCTAATTAGGCAAACAAATATTGCTTTACATCGAAAGCTTAACATGGAGATCATATTACGCAAGAATTAATTGGTATCTGTAAGTAAACCTCTCAAATAAACGGACTTCAAGGCTATTACATACAGGTTAGTTGTTGCTTGTTGGTTTTACTAATTCACACGTTACAGATATGACATAATGGAGGAAGATCTGTTGTTTCGTAACTAATTATTGCGGCCGTGAAGTTGTTTTACCTGTAAATTTACGCAGGCGTTTAAACCGAAAAGTTACAGAAGATATTTCTTATCTTTATTTGTTAAAATGAATCCTAACCGATATTACAAATGGGAATGTGAGTTTGCCGACCACTGCCAGCTAGTTCGTTTTTGGTCTTTATGAACGCATATTGAGTTTGTACTTCAAGATAAGCTCGTGAAACTTACTAGCATTGTATCGGCACGGTTGCTGCTAAATATATTATTTTGTCAGCTATTATCACAGATTAATATCTTGGGATTCAGAGTCTATACTATCGTGAAATCCTAACAAATATTTTAAATGTGAATGGTGTGTTTGTTTCTTTGTTAAGCTTTCACGACTGAACTACTCGCCCGATCATTATGTAATTTTGCACGTTATACAAAAAAGGACATAGGAAACCTTTCATCTAGAAAAACAAAACTATTAGTAACATAATCGCAAACTTATGCGCGAGGCAGCAGTGTATCCGTCTTTTCTTACTTTTGCTTTTTAAAAGACAAGCCTACAGTAGGTTTTCTGTCTGATAATGTCGCAGGGGACTTTGCAAACATGCAAACAACCGACACAGAACACCCAGACTAGGGACAACTATTTGTGGATGATGCATTACTTTGTGCCGTAGAGATCAAACCCACAACACTTGACATAGTGGCAGTTACAATGCGATACCTAAAACCATCATCCATCATCGCCATCCATGCATGTCCGACAGTTAAAGCCCGTTTTATAAGAAAATAGTATTTTTATGCACACCATCACATTCCAATAAAATATAACTTAAAACCAGATTCAGTGGTTTTAGTTTCATTTTTAAAATCATCGGTGGCGCCAAGGTCGTCATGCAACTGCTGTGCATGAGGTCTTTGATTCGATTTCTAGATTGAATCAGTAATATTGGATTTACTGTTAACCAATTTTTACCATCAGCACGGTGTATAGAACTGTGTTTGATAGACGGCAATAAACTTGCCCCGTATTATGTGGGACTGAAAACCATCACATACAAAATGTAGGAGTAACACAATTTTGCCTATCTCTTTAGGAATAAAGACACCAAGAAAGTCTTATTATCCTACTAATATTATAAATGAAAAAAGAGCAGCGATAGCTCAGTGGGGAGATCAACAGACTGTAATGCAGAGGGTCTCGAGATCGAACCCACGTCGCGCACCTCTGACTTTCAGAAGTTATATGACTTTTCGAAATTATGCGCATATTGATTGACAATTATCCGTGCCTCGGAGACCACGTTAAGCCGTCGGTCCCGGATGCCATGAACATCTATGGCAGTCGTTATTGGGAAGTCAGTGCCCTATAATATCCTGACACTGGTCTAGCCTTAGGGTATCGTTATCCTTCGGGTTGCGGAGGTCAGGTGGCAGCCGCTCCGTGTAAAAACTGATATCCAGTCAAATCCGGTAAGACCAAAAAACCCGACCCCAAGTGACTTGGGAATTATAAAGGCTAGTGAGAAGATAATAAATGGAAAAATATGCGAAGATATTTGGATAATTAATACTAAAATCACGCGTAACCTACTAAACGGATTTGAATGAAACTTTGCATACGGATAGACATATATACGTCACTCACGCCTATATCACTAAAGGGGAGAGATCTAATACACTCATATGAGCGTAATAGATCATCATCTCTTTGAGGCCTCGATGACGTAGTGGTTAGTGTAACCGACTGCCTCGCCTGAGGTCGCGGGTTCGATTTCCGCACAAGTCAAACATTTGTGTGCATGAACATGGATGTTTGTCTTGGTCTGGGTGTTTCTATATATAATATGTATGTATTTACAAAAAATTGTATATAAATATGTTTATCCATTGTCTAGTAGCCATAGTACAAGCTCTGCTTAGTTTGGGCTTGAAGAACAGAACTTGAAGAGCATATAACACAAGATTTTGCTTGCGGCTGTGCTGGCGTAAATGTAGGTTAGGTTAGATAAGTTACAGTCGTTTTTTGGATGAAATACCTTTCATTAATGTCATTATTAAAAGGGTACACCCTAAACCCTTTTATGACAACGTGTATGTGAAATTTCATGATGATCAGTCAAGTAGATAAGACGTGAAAGCGTTCATACGCTTTTAACGTTGAAGGAAACTTACATATCTGAGATGTCTCAATAATGGTTTTATTTATTTCTAAACACACCAGCGACAAATTAATAACATTTTACAAAGAATATAATCACAATGGTCAAAGAATATTGTTCTCATAAGATATGTCTCTCAACTTGTTACAGGCCAATGTGGTAAACTATGGCCCAGCCCTTCTCAGAATGTGAAGAGACCAGTGCCCAATCCAGGGCAGAGTAGTAAAAGTTGCAACATTTTTATCTAATGTCATAAGCGTGTGTAAATATAGTTGCTAGGTTATTTTTTTTATTCAACTATGGTGGCAAACAAGCATGCGGCCCACCTGATGGTAAGTGGTCACTGTAGCCTATGGACGCTTGCAACACCAGAGGCATCACATGCGCGTTGCCGACCCTTTGGGAAAGGAAGGAGAAGGAGCGGGAAGGTGGAAAGAGGGCCTCCGGCACTCTCATTCACCGAACGAAACACAACAGTCGGAATACTGCTATTTCACGTCGATATTCTGTGAGAGAGTAGTCTAGTCAAGGTTAATCGAGCCGGCCCATTCATGTTGAAATCAGCGAGGCTCTACTATTGCAATTAGTAGTTGATATTATAGAGGGTGTGAGAAAAAGTAAGGATGAAGTGGAGATGTTTCGCTATCTCTCTAACACGCTTAAATAGCAGTATCATCTTATTTTTCATTGGCAATCTATGTTATTTGCCATATACATATGTATCTATTCTGACCCTTCGGTGGCGCACCGGGAATATGCGACTGCTATGTACTTATATGAGGTCTCGGGAAAAGTGTTTCTGTATTTTCTGTATTTCTTTTTTAAGAAAATCTCGCTTGCTCTTAAGTAGTGTGTCTGCCATTTAAGTTTTTTCTTAGGCACCTGCTGTCGTAGTTTTTTGCGTACATTCCCCTGGTGTGGGGATAAGAGATTTTTTTTCCTTTATTTAACATCATTTTTATTACCTTTTTCTCAAGTCTATTATTTACATTGATTAATATTAAATATTAGTCTTTCTTATATCTATTTATTTAATCAGATGGTTAGTTTTGGTCCCAATTTGTGTGCAGTATTGAATGAATAGTTGCCATTTAAGTTACAGTAGTAATCATCTGCCTACCTTCTGGTATTATACAAGCATTATCTAAGTATGTGATCATTTGCAGATGATATAAAACTAATAATTTAATTTTTAATTCACTTTCAATCACTCAAGCAATATATAGCTTTCTATGTATGCGGTCAAAGATTCATGATCAAATCGTCGTGGCCATTTGTCAATAAGATGCCAACGGTATTACATACGCCTATCTGTTACTCCTGACGAATGATTGATAAATGATACTTACGCGTAGTGAAATGGACAATCATAGGCATATTAATCGCAGAACCTGATGGCAAATTAACTCATAAAAACTAAGGACTGTTACATACGGAAGCCGCATTGCTAATAAATAGTTTTTGTGATACATTTCTGCCGATGATTGGTACGGTAGTATATACTATAGGATGGTAAATTTACTCACTGCTTGACATGATGCAGAGTGAAATAATTTCGAGAACTTCATTTATCCCGGGACACAAATTTCCCTTTATGTTCACGTATGATAGTTATGTCTCGGTTTTCATTCTCGAACAATAGCATAGTGTTATATTTATTTTAGGCATCTTATTGACAAATGGCCACGACGATTTAATCACAATACTTTGATATATTATAGATTGAAAGATAGATGTATAATATATAATAATATTCTATCACATACACACAACACCATCTAACCCAAACTAAGCAGAGCTTGTACTATAGCTACTAGACAATGGATAAACATACATATATACTTTTTTTTTTGTTAATACATACATATTATACATAGAAACACCCAGACCAAGACAAACATCCATGTTCACGCACACAAATGTTTGACTTGTGCGGGAATCGAACCCGCGAGCTCAGGCATGGCAGTCGGTTACACTGACCACTACGCCATCGAGGCCGATGTATGTATATAACACGAGTGATTGAAAGAGAATAATTAAAAATAGAATGATTAGTTTTTGTATCACCACTCCGCCGATCGCTACTTTTATTCAAGATAAGCGTGAAGTAACTGAAATAAAATTCAAATACGTTTTTTAAATTACCTATTTGTTTGTTCTGAATTCTTTTGGTTGTGCTGATCGAATCGCAGCTTCGCTTTTTTGCTCATTTAAGAAATTCTTAGTCGCCGCTCGGTATCAGGACATATCGGCCTCGATGGCGTAGTGGTTAGTGTAACCGACTGCCACGCTTGAGGTCGCGGGTTCGATTCCCGCACAAGTCAAACATTTGTGTGCATGAACATGGCTGTTTGTCTTGGTCTGGGTGTTTCTATGTATAATATGTATGTATTTACAAAAAAAAAGTATATAAGTATGTTTATCCATTGTCTAGAACCCATAGTACAAGCTTTGCTTAGTTTGGGCTAGATGATGTTGGGTGTATGTGGTAGAATATTATTATTATTATTATATTATATGTCCGGTAGACGCAGTAGTCTCGTCTATTTGACTTAGGATATAGCTATTGATATGTGTTACTTGTAATAGACCTCTGCTTATGCCACTCAGATTATACGTGCGTTAGTCTATATACACAAATAGTGCGTCTTTAACTCCATCAACATTACTTAACTTAAGAAAATTTTATTTAATGAAAGAGGTAAAATATAACAATTTCGATCTCATAAAACGTCAAACAATCACAAAAGATAATCATAGCTACTTATCACACCTATTATTCATTTGTTCTAAAAGTGAAAACCTTAACATGTAACGGTTTTTTAAGACAATCAAGGTGGGAACACTATTACATAATTGGGAGGAAGTGTGAATGAAACTTAATACGAATTGAGGCAAGATACGATCTACACACGACTTTGATAACGAGAGGTTATGTCATGATGTTTGGTGAGGCCGGGCAGGTAGCACGATTATATTATTATGATTAGTGTTTAGAAATCCGTATTAGTAATGGTGCATGCGCAAGCTAATCGTGGGTACATGCGGACATTGTGGGCTTTATGCACTAGCTTATCATGCGCAAGCTACTCATAGTCTATATGCACTACCTAGTTACGCGGGTCACATGCGTGAGCTACTCGCTCGCATTCAGTAGTATAGTAGCGACTACAAGAAATATTGAGAAAATAAGATAAGTCGGATAATTATTAATAATAAGTAATTAAATTTAAATTTGGCTGCCTCAATGGCGTAGTGGTTAGTGTAACCGACTGCTATGCTTGAGTTCGCAAGTTCGATTCCCACACAAGTCAAACATTTGTGAGCATGGACAGGGATGTTTTGTCTTGGTCTGGGTGTTTCTATGTATAATATAGATGTATTTACAAAAAAAAAATATAAATATGTTTATCCATTGTCTAGTACCTGTATAGTACAAACTCTGCTTAGTTTGGGCTAGATGTTGTTGTGTGTATGTGATAGAATATTATATTATATTATTATTATTATATATTATTTGCAATGACACAATGTGACATGCTTATCATTATTTAAATAGTAATAGTGAGCATGGAAATTCAAAATCATATTTGCAGAAAATATAAATTAAAAAAATTTCACTTAAATACTCATTCACACTGTGGTAGGTCTTTCTCAATCAAATAATTTTTATTTCGTGAAAAATATATAATTGCAACATATCTCGAGGTTCTATGCAAAATAAATATTATCATGCAACTATAGATTTATGTAAAAGGCAACAATTTCGGTGTTAAGGCGTTAGTCAAAGTCAAAGTCAAAGACAAAAATCATTTATTCACTTAGGTCACAAAGTAACACTTATGAACGTCAAAGGGGTTAGTGAGTTTATTACATTTACTGAATTTACATTTATGTTAGTTGCAAGGTTCAGGCAAAAGGTTGAGCCTGTGAGAAGATACCTGCAAGAAACTCAAGGCCACTCTTTTAAATCGCCATCAACTTATTATTTCAGTATTTTACAACTCATTTATGTACCAGGTGTTGCAGTCATTATGCCACGTGTCACTGTCCACATAAAACTAAATTGTAAAAATAAAGAAAAAGTTAATAATATTATGTAAGAAGCATTTGAGGTTTGAAATAATATTTACCAGTAGGTAGCCATTTGTTATAGACAGTGGTATGGCATGAGGATGCATACACTTACACTTTGTGACATGAAAGGTAGTTCGTGACTAAATGTAGCTATAACAAAATTTACGTTAATACTTATAACTTTGTTTAAAAGAAAAGAAAGACACATTAACATCACAAAAAATCACAAAGTACCTTCACATAAACTAAATTGACTTATATAATACATACATTGTTTGAATCCTGTATGAAACAAGCAACTAGTTCCATGAGATTTTATCATTTATGTAATCATTAATTGAATAATAGCCCTTCCGGATAAGCTGACTTTTAACAGCACTTTTAAATTTGAGTAAAGGTAAATATATAATATCAATCGGTAATTTATAAAAAAGCGTATACTGAGTCCCGCAAATTAATTGTGAACTTTATATAAACAATGATACGGACCTACTAACTTATGCTTATTTCTAGTGTTTGAGTTGTGAATATCACTATTCTTATTATATAAGTGAATATTATGTTTTATAAACATAATATTCGTAAATATATATTATATGTATAGATAAGTGCACAAATGAACAGAGACAGACTAAGAAAGAGACGGCATGTTATGGAACATTATAACATTAACATTATATTCAGTTACTTCTCATATAAATCTATACATATAATATAATTGTAATTAGTCGACGTCCGTATATAGACAATAATTAAGAAAATATGTGAAGGGTCTTTATAAGGGCTATAAAAGCCAAAACTATTATTTTAGAACTTTCGTTCGTCTGTATGTTTGAAGGCGCATCTCGCCAACACTATTGCATTGCATTGCTGGTGGTCTAACTTAAAATCTTTTGCATGTTTTATCTTGTCGCCGCCTAGAAGTCAAGTATTAGCTATAAGACACTTTGATATGGTATTATCAATGAATCCATCTATCAATAAATATGTTGATCTAGATCAGCTTCTTCTTACAGACAAAGAATTCCTAATACCAAATGTTTGAAGTCGCGCGCAAAAGCCATATTTAAATAACTGTCTATATATTTTAACACGTTAGATAGGAAAGTTAAAGTTTATCTAAAATAAAAGCGTGAACTCTAAACATATTTTCGAGAAAAATTTAGATATTCACGCCTTTATATACCAAAGCGGTAGACAAAGCTGTATCACATTTATATTAAAAAAATTCACCTATGTTTTTGATTTTCATGTTATATAGGTAAGGCCTACTAGCGTCTTTCAAATACGACGCAGCCTCCATGTTGCTACTGAGAGTTTTCCTTTAGAAAAATCAAGTAACACATCGCCCAACTCGATAATTAAACGAAACCTCACGATAGCACGCCAATACAAGCTAAAATTAGGCTACGGGACCAATGAGACAGACTGTAGTACAAGTTTACAAATAAATTGATCGCAACAAAGTTATGTACTATTCAATGCTATGTGGGAACAATGTTCTCAAAGAAAATATTACCTGTTAACGAAGTCATATTCACGTTAAACACTTAACCTTAACCGACTGACAAATTACTTCCATCTATTATATAGTAATTGTATATAGGCTGATTAATAAATCGTATTATTACAGCTGAGAACAACCAAACAAATCCTAAATAGCACATCACACATGTAATACGCCGTGCAACATTCATTACCCTTGTGCTCGATAGATGGCGTTGTGCCTGTCTCCTGAATCGCGCTATGGTTTCGTTACCGTCGAGAGTATAAATACCGTCGCTGTTCTTGTATTATCATGCAAGTGGTGATATGCTGTGCCTTACTCCTAATACTGACTTTCGGTAGTTGAATTTTTGAAGTCCAGCTAAACGCTGTGACCAGTACTTATAAATATAATTAGTGGGCAACGGGTGTTTCTCCTGTTGCACTTGCAATTCTTGAGCATTACTTATATAAACAAAAACAATAATTTATATAGTTATTAAACACATTTATTTTACATAAGTATTTTTTGTGGAAAAGCAGCGATAGCTTAAAGAGCCCGTTGGGTTGCTACGCAGAGATCTACAGTTCGAGTACAAGACACATACTTGTGACATGCCGAAGTTATGTGCATAATAAAGCCTTAATCTTTCGCTGTTACGGATAAAGGAAAATATCGTAAGGAAACCTGTACGTCTGAGAGTTCTCCATAATATTCTTAAAGATATGTACATACTGCCAACTGTGGCCCAACCGATCTTACACTGAGAAGAGGCCCGTGCCTAGCAGTGAAACAGTTTATATAGAGGGCTGATATTACATATATTATAATAATTGTGACTTCACTATATACAAATAACTGCCTGCGATATCATTTATCTTGGTTGACTTGACATAAGCTAAGGTAATATATTATACTTAAGGGGAGGGACCTCGGGGAGGCGGTGCGGTTGGCCGCGGTGGGAGCTGTCCTAGTGGTCGACCGTATCCGCGCCCTGGGATTGGAGGTTGCCCTTTCCAAGACCGAGGCCCTATTGTTCCATAGGCCTCGAGGAGGACCTCCTCCAGGTACGGGAGTGGCCCTGGACGGGGTCCTGGTCCGGGTTGGGACCCAAATGAGGTACTTGGGTCTCATCCTGGACGGGAGGTGGACTTTTGGGTCACACTTCACCCAGCTGGCCCCAAGAGTCCTGGGAGCGGCAGCCGCCCTGGAGAGGCTGCTGCCCAATGTGGGTGGCCCGAACGCCACTTGTCGCCGACTGTACTCCGGAGTAATCCGGAGTATGGACCTTTATGGGGCACCGGTCTGGGCGGACGCTCTCAGTCGCGACAATAAGACTCTGCTGCGATGTCCCCAGCGGGTCGTCGCGACGAGGGCCATACGCGGTTACCGGACGGTGTCCTGGACAGCGGCGTGCGTGCTGGCCAGTGACCCACCTTGGAAGCTACAAGTGGAGATCCTCGCCGAAGTTTACCACTTCGTGGCGGCGAGGAGGTCCCGCGGGGCGCCCCCGGGGTGAGAGGAGGTCGCACGCATGTGGCGACAGACGCGGGCCGCCCTGTTGAGGCGGTGGACGGAGGACCTGGCTCCACCAGTCCCAGGCCAGTGGACGGTGGAGGCCATTCGCCCGGTCCTCCGGGGGTGGATAGGGCGGCGATTCGGGTCGCTGACCTTCCGACTGGTGCAGGTGCTTTCCGGGCACGGATGCTTCGGAAAGTATTTGCACCAGATCGCGAGACGGGAGGTGAGGGAGGCCTGCCATGAGTGTGGGGCGCCGGAAGACACGGTGCTCCACACGCTGGAGGCGTGTGCTGCGTGGGGGCCGCAGCGGCACTCGCTTTCGGCCATAACAGGCGGGGATCTCTCCCTGCCGAGTGTGATCAACGCCATGCTCGGTGGCGAGAGGTCGTGGCAGGCAGTAGTATCCTTCTGCGAGGCTGTCATGGCGCAGAAAGAGACCGCGGAGAGGGTCAGGGAGAACAATCTCCTCGCTGACCCTCTCCGGCGCAGACGGACGGGAGCGAGGAGGAGGCGATTTGCCCGCCTTCTCACTCCTGTATAGTGAGGTCACTGGTACAAAGTCGGGGAACTCTCTACCGGCTTGCATGGCCCCACACGTCTAGGGGATGGCCTTGGTGAGCAAGGCCACCCCTCCACAAGGGCTGAGGCCCGGTCATCATCAGCCGGACCAACCGCCGGGGCGGGATGATGATTGCTAACGCGACAACATCCCGCGCCACCCCGTCGGCTGAGGGACTGCTCACCCCAGGTTTTTAGTGTGTATACCGACCAACTTCAGGGGCGGAGTGTCTCACATAACTGCCCTCCACCCCGGGGGAGGAAGTATCCATAAAGGATTTTCCTTGGTCAAAAAAAAAAGAAAAAGGTAATATATTACTTGGAACTCTCCATATTATATCCACAAAATGTAAATGAGATTAAAGAATAAGAAAGGAACAAGATGAATATATCACTAAATTATCCGTCGGGCATTTTTTATTTAACTTTATTCTGAAACTTATGAACACCATTGGTTGCTATAAATATGTAGAGTTCGATCCCTCGGCAACAATACTATTCCCTAAATGAAAGGTACCCTAAGTCTTTTGCCATACAACGTGTAAACATATTGCATGGTGATAAGTCAAGTACTTAAGGCGTTAAAGGTCAACAAGAAACTCTCATTTGCGTTTATAATATTAGTTAGAATGATGAACGTCGAATAACCGTGTACCTACATATTAAACAACGTCTTTAGTGGAAACATTGTTGAACAAACATTAAATTGTATACAAATCTGACTGACATCTACTGACTAAATTCTTTTTACTCTCCTCTGAAAGATACGAAGATTGAAAGATGAAAAAAGGCTTGAGAGAAAAGGTAAACAAAGAAAGCAATGTTTCTCAATCAAATGTGCACTCTCGTATCAACAAGTTGACAGGGAATGAAAATGACGGCTATAACCCGACTTATAACAAAATGATACATTCACTACAGAACATTTGTACTAGCCGTACTTTTTGATTTAGCGGTACTATAATGCGTTCTAACTTTGAGAATCATTACATTTTTAGGTTCTTTTTTATGTCACTTTTTTAAACTAGAATATTTAAAATTCCCGTAAAATAATTAAAAGAATTTAATACATTAAAATGTTATGTATTTTAAAAATACATTGAATTTTAGTATATATGCTGCTTTTAAATGCGATACAATATATTTATAAATATTATATTTTAGCTAGTTTATTGATTTTTGTCGAACTTTATAATATTCGCAGTCAAACGTGACGTATTAAATAACCTTTTATATTGTTCGTTTACATTTTGTCTCAAGACGAAATTAATAGAGTACAGTTCATTTGCAAGTACATTAATGTGTTCTATAATTATGTCTATGAAATGTTAACGTCAAAGTCAAAAATCATTTATTAAATTTACGTCACAGAGAGTGACATTGTCTAACGTCAAAAACTACTGGTAAGTGATTTAACTAATTTATATATATTAACTAATTAGGTGAAGCTAAATTTATATTAATTGTTAGGTTCAGGCAAACGGTTGAGCCTATAAGAAGACACATGTAAGAAATGCGACCACTCTTTGAAATCACTAAATAATTTCAGTATTTTATAACTCATATCAACAATTTGCTGCACTATTATAACATATATTATTGACAATAAAAATCAGAAAATAATAACAATGATAACTTAATAATATCATGGAGATTAAATAATTTGAGTTTAGTAGTATTATTTAATATTAATTTATAATACAGGTAGATTTAGGAAACACCGAACTCGGGCACGCCACTTTTGTGGCGGTAAATCCCGTGTTTGAGAAGTGACTGGAGAGGCGGCATGGCGCCCTCACCTTCCAGCTGACACAGGTAATAACTGGCCATGGTTGTTTTGGCTAGTTCCTGTGTCGCATAGGCCGGCAAGAGACGCCCGGTTGTCACCACTGCGGCGACTGCCACAACGTTGTTGTGGACACGGCGCTGCAAACTTTGGCGGATTGCCCCGCCTAGCCTGTGCATCGCAGCGCCATGTCGCGGCAGTCCGATTGGTTGCCCTCTCGCTCCCCAGCCGTAGTTCAGTCTATGGTTCAGAGTGAGAGGTCGTGGAACGCCGTCGCTTCCTCCTGTAAGGAAGTGATTTCCATCCAGGAGGCGGCGGAGCGGGAGCGGGAACGCTTAAACTCTCTCCCTCCCCCGGTGGTGGGCTTCGTGGGCCTGCCCACCACCCGATCAGCACCAGGTCCAAGAGGCGGCGTGCGTGTTCCCACGCGCGCCTCTGTATCGTGTGTCCGTCCCCCTCTCAGGGGGACAGTAGGAATAAAATTAGTGATGCCCAAAGGGCAGGTCTATTTGTGTACTGGCCTGCCGTTTCATACGGCGCGGCGGGCTGAAACGTCGGCGGGATCGTGATTGCATGTGAAAGCGATTCGCGCGGCTCCGCCGTTTGTGGATCTGTCGAGGAACACCATAGTAAGTTTAGTCGGTATTACCGGGATGTCGCTTACCATCTGTCCCCGGTGAGTCCGACATAACCTCTCCGTCACCCTGCGGAGAGGTATGAGCCAAAGCATTACGCCACGTTAAAAAAAAAGAAATAAGGAGGCACATAACTGAATATTAGTTCACTTTGTATTGGCTTGTATTCCTGAGTCCAGCTGTTGCTCTGAATGAAAAAGGTGAGGATGGTATAATTAAAAATGCCCTTCGGCATCTTAGAGTAACAAATATTTGAAAGAAAATTAATTTGCCAACAAATATAAATTTAGGTCTGCTTGTTTCAAAGATGAACGTGTTACGGTTTTTGCTAAAGGAACTATAAACACTATTAGTGGGATGTCCAATACTATATTTATTTGTTAAATTAGCCTTAAGAGCACCGGTATGTACCGGTAACATTATCGCGCTTTGTACTACATTGTACAAAGCGCGATAATGTCACTACAACCTCATTAGATTAGTATATTGGCGAATAGATTCACCCGTTATGGTGTCGCCACCGTAAGAATTATCTCTAACTGCTTTTTCTTCAAAGCTATTATAAAAGCTCTACTCTACTCGTGTTCTGTTTTAAACAAAATTGACACACACGTTCTTAGTAACAATTTGAAAAAACGACTTTATACGGATTTTATCGCGAAATCAGCAGTACTTCTTGATATTTCGAGCTCATTCTAAGTAAATAGAAAAAATTAGATTCAATTATGTTAAGGTATTGTCAAACAATTACACTTCCAGACAAGGAAACGACCACCATCTTAGTCTTCTCGTGAACAAAATTTTATTAATTAAAATATCGACGAGTTTACATGCTAAGTGTAATTTTCCTTTGTCCCATTTTTAAATCGTGATTTAGATTACAAATGAGTAATATTACACTGTTAAGAGATAGTTCAGAAGTTAAGGTAAGAATGAAATTCACCATCTGTTGACCGCAAGTGCAATACAAAGCCTTGATCTTAGTTAAAATCGAATCAACAGTTTTGTTATCAATACGTTAAACAAACAACCTTCTCATAAAAATCAAACAACATTATGAAGCTTATACACAAGTCACGACGCAAGTGGCTGGCTTGGCTTACTAGCGCATGCTACTTACGTCGGCTTCTTGCGCATTCATCGTTTACATCATTCATACAACCCGCGCAAGAGCCTCAACTTGCGCATGCAATCCATGTCATGTACAAGAGTTATTAGCATCGATACAAATAGTACACTACAATGTGATACACAGTCGGAGGCCTATTCCTGCGTCAATCACACCGGCTCGTCGCGATACTCGATACTGCAGATATAACATCTGATATCGACTTTCACGATTGTACATCGTCACACCTCAGCACTGACGAACTTTTTAATTCACTGCTACATAAGTGTTCCGTTTGATGTTTTAGACGCTCTACTTAGTGAAGTCGATTATGTGCTTTAATTAATCGTGTGGGCTCAGGTTACTTATGTAAGCCAAATTTAAGCAACTAGTTTTGTGAAAGGTATGGCAGGTCTCCTGCTTAAGGATGGGATTCCGCTTAAACTGGGCAGCAACTGAAGAAGTACACTACAGAAAATCGCAGTCCCTCGCGCTCGTTTCAAAGTATCGTAAATAACACCCAATCACATAGCAGTACGACTGGCAGTACTGCAGTACTGACATCAGGCGTGGGAGGAATATTGTAACATTTAAAGCTTGTTTTTTACAAAAACCGCATACATTGTCATCCATGCAAGTGTGGCGACACATTGTTATATTTGCTAAGTGAGCTTATTCCGAGCTCGCTTCGCCAACCACTCCGATTAGTAAAGCCAGTCGCTACCCGTAGAGCACAGAATAGACCCGCGTCTATAATTGTACGCGTATAAGTTATAAATAATAAATAAGTTTATAACTGGTGTTAAATGGGACTTGTTATTTTCATTCCTTCTGATTACTGACAATAGCAACTACATACACTAAATTCAGTTACTAAATTAGTCTAAATTAAGCAGTAGTTAAAGTGGTGACCCCGTGGAAACACGTAGCATTATGCATCGGTAACGACTCATATTCGAGGTCTATTCTAGTGCTCAGGCCCTAAGCCTATATTTTTTTTGCATTTTACGCATCTTAATTGTGAAGATGAATCCTGCTCAAGTACCATTGCCGCAGTCCGCGCCACCCGTCAAGGTTGAACAAAGTGACCTTGGAGCCATATCGGTAGCTTCACGAATTTCGGAGTTCTGGACCGACCAACCCAGGGTGTGGTTTTTCCAGACGGAAGCCACGCTGTTTCCTCAGAAGATGTCAGATGAGGCCAAATTCAACATCGTCGTATCCAAATTGGGCAAGTGCGTCATTCAACAGGTAACTGATATTTTATTACGACCTCCAGAGACAAAGAAATATGAAGCGCTTAAGGAACGTTTACTCGCAATATACGAGGAATCCGAAACCAGGCAGATCCAAAAACTTATTGGTGAAATGGATCTAGGTGACCAACGACCGTCACAATTGCTGAGGCGGATGAGAGATTTAGCAAGAGAGAAAATATCTGATGAAACTTTACGAGTTCTTTGGCAAGGTCATTTACCTGTATCAATGAGAGCGATTATATCAGTTTCAGAAACCAAGGACTTAGATAACCTAGCCCTAGTTGCAGATAAGGTCATGGAAACTACGGCCTTCACCCAAGTAGCAGAGGTAAATACTCCGGTTTCCTCTACGTCGAGCTCCGCAGATACATCTTCAATGCTGTTGGCTGAGATAGCTAAGTTAAATAAGAAGATTGAAAACATCGAGAGAACAATCTTTAGATTCCGTAGACGAGATCAATCACGCAATCGCGACAGGAGTAACTCGAGAAATAGAGGGAATCAAGGTAACAAAAACCAACTTTGTTTCTACCATGATAAGTACAAGAACAAAGCACTTAAGTGCAACAAACCTTGCAATTGGAAAGATAACCAGGAAAACTAGGCGTAGTACCGACTGCGACGGGAGTCAGTACAGTGTTTTCAAACAACCGTCTTTGTGTAACTGATAGATCAAGTGGTATGTGTTTTTTAGTTGATACCGGTGCTAACGTTTCAGTGCTACCTATTCGTAATATGCGTAAGATTTACGGCAAAAATAAGTGTGTGGAAACTGATTATAAACTGTACGCGGCTAATGGGACAGTAATTAATACCTATGGACGTAAAACATTAGTTTTAGACTTAAAATTACGAAGACCCTTTCTCTGGAATTTTATTATAGCTGATGTTGATCAACCAATATTGGGTGCCGATTTTTTGACCCATCATAAATTGTTAGTAGATTTAAGTAACCGAAAGTTAATAGATGAAATAACCAGCCTGAACATAATAACTAAAATTGTTAAAACTAATCATGTAACTATAAGAACAATTGCCCCTTCTCATCCCTATTATCAAATGATTTCAGAGTATCCTGACTTGATTAAGCCTGCTTGTTTCAAAGAGACTCCTAAACATGCAGTTTTTCATCATATAGAGACAACCGGCCCCCCCGTCCACGCAAAGGCGAGACCACTTCCGCCAGACAGATTGAAAAAGGTAAGAGAAGAATTTCGTATTATGCAGGAGTTAGGGATCTGCCGACCATCGAAAAGTCCGTGGTCAAGTGCATTGCACGTAGTGCCTAAGAGCAACGGCGACTTACGTCCGTGTGGTGATTATAGGCAGCTCAATGCGATCACTAAGCCTCACCGCTACCCGATCCCACGAATACAAGATTTCACTTATATTTTGTCAGGTAAAACAGTTTTTTCTAAAATAGATATAAATAGAGCATTTCATTGCATTCCTGTTGCTCCTGAAGATGTCGAAAAGACTGCAATAATTACCCCTTTTGGGCTTTTTGAATTTCCGCGTATGTCATTCGGCTTACGAAATGCCGCTCAGTCATTTCAACGCTTCATGAACAATACGGTTTTAAATAATATTGAAATTATTAATGATGACGGCTCAATTGATTTTGGTTCAGACTTTATATTTTGTTATATCGATGACGTCATTATAGCCAGTAACTGTAAAATTAAGCATGAAAAGCATTTAAAAGCATTATTTGCACGTTTGCACGAATATGGTGTCACAATTAATTTAAATAAATGTTGTTTTGGACAACCCAGTATAGAATTTTTAGGGTATGAGGTAACTCCAGAAGGCACCATGCCATCTAGTTTTAAGGTCAAGGCAATAGTCGAGTATCCTAAGCCGAAAACGGTGGAAGAATTAAGACCTTGATACTACTTGACCTTGGCATGGTTAATTTTTATAGACATCATTTGCCTAATGCAGTTGAGTACTTAAGTTTATTAAACAATTATTTACATAACTCCAAACGTATAGATAAAACTCCAATTGTTTGGTCTAACGAAACAAGTGACGCATTCTTACATTGTAAATCTAGTCTGCAAAACGCAGCTACCTTATCGTATCCGACACCGGATATACCTATAGCACTTATGACTGACGCTTCTAATACTTGTATCGGTGCAGCCTTACAACAGCGAATTAATAGTTGTTGGAATCCATTAGGTTATTTTTCTCGTAAGTTAACTACGGCTCAAACTAAATATAGCACATACGATCGTGAATTATTGGCCATCTACGAAGCTATTATTCACTTTCGAAAATTATTTGAGGGTCGTGAATTGATTATATATACCGACCATAAGCCATTGACTTATGCCTTTTCTAAATTAAATAGTGATAAGGAAACATCTCGTAGGACTCGTCAATTAATGTACATTAGCGAATTTACTACAGATATACGTCATATAACCGGTGAAAATAATATTGTAGCGGACACGTTATCACGTGTAGCCACAATAACATGCCCCACATCGCTCAATTTCGCAGAACTAGCCACTGCGCAGAATAATGATGCTTACTTAGCGCAACTATTGCAACAGTGTAATTCTAGTAACAGTGGTATTGTTTTTAAACGAATTAAATTACAAGATTGCGAACAATACATCTATTGCGAAACATCTACACCTAATATTAGACCTTATTTACCCGAACAATTTAGAAAAGTTGTTTTTAACTCTATACACAACCTTAGCCATCCAGGTATTAGAACCACGAGAAAATTAATTAGTAATCGTTTTTTCTGGCCAGGAATGAACAAGGAGATTAATTTATGGACAAAAACCTGCATAAATTGTCAAAAATCTAAAATTCAGCGTCATACTGTTTCTCGTGTCGAGGTTTTCCCTAAATCAGGCCGCTTCGAACATATTCATGTCGACATTATCGGCCCTTTAAACACATCGTCAGATGGTTTTAAGTACTGTGTTACAATTATTGATAGATGTACACATTGGCCAGAAGCTTTTCCTGTTAAGGATATTACTGCCGATACAGTAGCAAAAACTATTTTTGAGGGTTGGATCACTCGTTTCGGTTGCCCGTTGCGCCTCACGAGTGATCAAGGTCGTCAATTTGAGAGTTCTTTATTTAATGAATTAATGAAATGTATGGGTATAGAAAGAATTAGAACTACTCCTTACCACCCACAGAGTAATGGTGCCGTGGAGAGATGGCATCGCTCTTTAAAAGTGTCATTGACAGCTAGGTTACATTGTAACTCATGGGTAGAGGAATTGCCTATTGTACTTTTTGGGTTTAGAGCAGCATTGAGAAATGACTCAGGTTTAAGCGCAGCAGAATTAACGTATGGTTGCAGTTTACGCCTGCCAGGTGAATTTTACGATAAACAAATTAGAGAACCATCAGATCCTCATACATTAGTTCAATATATACGTGATACTATACATAAATTCAAACCCGTATCTGTTTCGCATAATAAATCTAATTCATTATTTATTCACCCTGATCTTAAACAGTGTGAATATGTTTTTATTAGGAACGATGCAGTTCGTAGGCCACTTCAACCACCTTACAGTGGACCTTTTTGCGTCATTAGAAGAAGTGACAAAGTCTATAAAGTTCAATTACCCAATAGAGAAATAAACATTTCAATTGATCGTTTGAAACCAGCGTATATTTTAAACGAAAATATTACCTCAAACGTGGTCGAACCAGGTACATCTAATGAAACTGGTACCACTGAGCGTACGTTGAAAAATTGCGATGACGCATCTAAGCGTAAGTTTATATCGCGAACCGGACGTGTAATCAGACCGCCGATTCGATTTGTTAATTAAGCAGTGTTTCAGTTAAAATAACATACAATAATATTTTTGCGCTGCCACAAAGATGTTTCGACATTATAGATAAGCATTATTTTATTAAAACAACTTTGTAGTATACACAATTAGTGACATTATAATTTTAGTATCATATACATAACTGTCGTGAAAATATCTTCTTATTTTTTTATATTCCGCATAATTTCACATAAAAATTTTTTATAGTCCTAACAATGGGCAAAGGTCAAAGTAAGGAGGTTGTCATTGCCCAAAGACAGGCTGGACAGGTTGAATGTCTATAATGTCACTAATTGTCTGGACAGGTTGAAACTCAGATCAACCAGCATGGATATATACTAACATTCATACTTATTTTGTTAGCAGTTATCTTTATCTACATGTTACGCAGTCGATGCCGTTCAGCAGCGAAACGATGGTTGCGTAAGGAGTTCGTGGATCTCCAGTCTACCAGGATCGTGACTGTGTCAGGCCAGGTTCAGCCCCAGCCGCATCCAGCTGCGCCTACTGCAACTTATGTCAACACTGGAATGGTAAACTAGTGAATCTGTTACCATGCTGTAGCAGGTTCGATCCCAAGGTATTTTCCGTAGGGCTAGTACCACAATCTGTGTTACATTTTATTTTTCTTTTATTTGGTATAATTATTAATTATTATGTTCAGAGCTGAGCATTATTTTGTTGTGTAACTGTTTTTGTTATACTTTCATAAACCAGTGAGTTAATGTTTTAACGCAACATGTTTGTATTGTGTTTAATTACATATTTTATATTCTCGTTTACTTCTAAGATTGTGAAGGATCGTTTTATTTTTGTGTAATAACTACGTAAGAATTGATAATGTACAACATTGATAATTTTTGTAATTTTTCGCACTTTTGAAATTCATTAAATGTACTTTTCGATTTTCATAAGTTCTTTTGTAACAGTTGTTGAAAAGTAGAGATTATTTTATTAGAAATGTATACTATTTGTTTGTACAATTGCATATACATAGGAAGTGTATAAGACTTTGTAAACATTTCTCGATTTTTGATTTTATTGAATTATTTTTATAGTATTTCTGTTTTTTTTTTTTTTTAAAAAGGAGGGGGTTGATGTGGCGACACATTGTTATATTTGCTAAGTGAGCTTATTCCGAGCTCGCTTCGCCAACCACTCCGATTAGTAAAGCCAGTCGCTACCCGTAGAGCACAGAATAGACCCACGTCTATGCGTCTACGCGTATAAGTTATAAATAATAAATAAGTTTATAACTGGTGTTAAATGGGACTTGTTATTTTCATTCCTTCTGATTACTGACAATAGCAACTACATACACTAAATTCAGTTACTAAATTAGTCGAATAAAGAGTAGTTAAACAAGCAACAAGCGAACGGTCTACCTAATTACCAGGCAGACCGTTCAACCGATCCGTATATATCTTCGAGAAAATTATGGAGATCTCTCAGATAAGCAAGTTTCCTCACGATGTTTTCCTTCATCCTTAAAGCGAGTGATAATTAACTATTGAAAACGCGGAAAACTTCGAAAAGTTAGCGGTGCGGCATTGAAATCAAACTCGAGACCTCTGCATAGCAATCTAACGGTTTCCCACTAGGCTACCACTACTGCTCGACGCCACAGTAAATACTGAAAATTTACGTGTATATTCTGTAAGGTAGTAGTATCCAGTGTGGGTCGAACCAGCCCATACATGCTAAAACCAGCAATGCTCTACTACTTTCAAAGCGTGCGCTTGTAGCTGAGTGACTCCTTTTTTATAGCGTCGGTAACGCACGAGCGATACTGCAAGTAGTGTAAGCGTTCGTAGCACAGAACATGAAACTTGCAAGCTGTTCATTTTACACGCCACTTTGTGTTTGGAGAAGTGGTCTTTGGGTCGTAGACTACAGTGTGTAGGTACGTTGTCATCAGGTGATCTATTAGGTTTTTAGCTTGGTAGCAAACAAACAATTCTAACTAAAAGGAATGTAAATCGACACATTACGCGACTGGCTACTAAACTTAAACTACCAGGACACACTCACACACACACGTACGCACGCACGCACACACATATTGTTTGTTTGATTGTTACGCTTGCATGCCTTAACTACTCGACCAATCATCATGCAATTTCGCATATACGTTGTCAGAGAAACAGAAAAGGAAATAAGGTACCTTTCATATAATTAATTTTAACAGAAAAAAGTACTGTCGCTAACATAATCTCATCTACATTTACGCGAGCGAAGCCGCGGGCAAAATCTAGTATTATCATTAAAGTCATTTATAGACTACTTTATTAATTAATTCTATAACGAACGAGATGGATGTAAAAACCCAGGATTCTAGACCTCTTCGCTCTGAGCTCTAAATGTAAAAGCATTTAAAATACATGTGACCTTGTGACCCCTATATCTCCCGAGATATAGGGAAGAAAAGACCCCCGGGTCTTTTGACCCACAGGTCCCATATTCAAACTCGACCGAGGTATGACCCCAAGGTGTCTGCATACCAAGTTACAAGTTACCAGTGGTTCTGGAGCTATGCCTGTCACTAACAAACTGTCACTAACAGACAGACACACAGACCCACAAAGTGTTTACATTAACGTCTTCGAAGAAGACTCAGAAGTTAATAAATAGCGTAAACTTAGATAATAATTTACTCGAAAGTATATGAGTAAATATGTAAGTAAGCCTATAATGAAAAGCGTGAGAAAGACAAGTTTAATATTAATTTCGTTTTCATTAAGGATATACGGTAAATCTGTCGAGACAACGACATGAAATGTTCGCGTCATTAGCATTAAATCATGCTCATTGCCCACTGATTTTGTAAGTACTTATTATTGCTTGGCCAATTGCGAAGTTTGTTTTAATGGTCTATGACCAAAATGGTGGTGATATTGGTAATCTCGCTAAATGTCATGTACTGCCTTCCGTAAATCAAGCTAACTAAATAAAATATCTTACTTATATTACAAAGATTATGGTCTATCATAATATGGTTTGAAACGTTTGCCCACGTCGTACAGAAATGAAATATGGCTGGAATTACAGATAAATATTTTTCTTTGCTGTGGTATGCGTCGCATGCTGTGGGTATTGGCTATAAGGGATTATAGCCAATACCCACAGCATGCGACGTATTAAAAAAAATTGGTTCTTTAAGTAACTTCACTTTGTCAGTTATGCTCCTTAATTTTTAACAGCGGTAGCCTAATTAATAAAGCATTGGATTTGCGATCGAGAGGTTGTGAGTTCGAATCCTACCCATTGCGCTACAGACGTAAACCCACTGCTAACACTTAGCTTAAGCCAAGATTACTAGTAATATGTGACCAAAATTGCTGGTTATCTTTAACAAATATATATTTATCAAAATGTACGCTTCAATGAAGTAGAGATGGTTAAATATATCGCCTAAACACTACGACTACACCGAATTTTATGGGTACCCGTGTGGGACACGGGACAAAAATGTGTGTCACCCACAAAGATTTGTTTCGAAATTGGTGGTTATTTGTGCCCGTTGTTTAAATGCGTGTAAATTCCCGCGATACAGACATTGCTGCTAGTGAGAGAGTTGTTTAAAAAACCTCTGTAAAGATAGCTCTTAAAACTTTAAGGGCCTGACAATAAACTTTAAAGTAACAATTCAATCTTAATACTAACGCTACATAGTTGTAGTCCAGCTTACACTAGAATATTTTAGAAAGCTGCTAGCTATTGAGTAGTACTTGTTAAGACTATTAGCCTGATTAGAACTACACACGGTTTCTGAAAGGTAGATCAACAAAATAATCCGTTAAGACTGCGCCGAGCGTAAGACAGATAATGACAGAGCTCGTACGGCGCGTATTCGAATCGGCGCGCGGCCGCCATAGTAAAATTGTATGGAGGATTTGAAGTGCTTTTTTGATAAATATGTACCTTTATTGTCAACCAATAACTTAAATATTTGGGATGGACAAATTGTAATATAACAATTTATGTTTCGTTTAAGCTGTAAAATAGGATAAAATTCTACTGTTATAATCTAAAAATCACGTAACACAAGCTTCCGTTTTTGCATTTTTTTGCAAATTTACGCAATTATGTAGGCGAAAATATTAATTAAATTTAAGTTTTCTACACGGAGTAATTGTAAACACATTCATTGTTATGGCAAATGTATATTTTATATTCGTATTAAACAAAAAGTGTTGATTTTATTCACTTAACTGTGACCGCTTGTTTTGGCACATTTTGCTCTGCGCAGTCTTAAGACACGCTCACACACATAATATCTATTGGGTAGATGAACTTAATCGACAGTATCCCATTGGGTAAAGCATTAGATTGAGAGCTTGAGCGCACGGATGGCGTAGCTGTTTAAGTGGTAAGCTTGTCACTGTCAATGCGCCAAGTATTGTGAATTCGAGCGCCGAGTATTGTGATCCACTCATAGTTGAGCCGAATTTGGATATTCTTTGTATCACTTATTTGAATGTATGTAATGTCCGCCGCAAACAAAGAATATTCCTAGTGTAGGAATTATTTCCTAAATCTTCTTCCTAGCCTTTATTATTTTCAAGTCACTTGGCGACGGCTTTTCTGGTCTAACCGGATTTGACTGGATATCAGGTTTTACTCGGAGCGACTGCCACCTGACCTCCGCAACCCGAAGGCTAACGATACCCTAAGGCTAGACCAGTATCAGGATATTATAGGGCACTGACTTCCCAATAACGACTGCCATAGATGTTCATGGCAGCTGGGAACGCCGGCTTAACGTGCTCTCCGAGGCACGGAGCAGGCGATAATTGTATTGACAATTATCGCCTGCTCCGTGCCTTGATTGATTGATTGCAATACGCACATAATTTCTAAAAATCATTTATCTACTAAAAGTCAGAGGTGCGCGACGTGGGTTCGCACCCAAGACCCTCTGCATTGCAGTCTATTGGTCTCCCCACTGAGCTATCGCTGCTATTTCCAATATAAAATAAATAAAATTTTGATGTCTTGGGCTCCATTCCTACCTAATCATTCTTACTAATCAGGAGGGATTATTAAGAGTACTAGTAATGCGTAAACCAAATTGCTAGCAATATCTGGCATTGAATTAATATGTAGGTACTACTTTTTAATTGCCTTCGTGGTGCAGCGGTACTGAATGCGACTGTTGTGCATGAGGTCTCGGATTCAAATCCCGGGTCGGGCTAATAAAAACGTATTGGGTTTTTCTGTTAAGAAATCTCAATACGAGCCCGAAGTTAGGAAGCTGGCGGTGTTAGACACCCCCGTGCCTCGGAAAGCACGTTAAGCCGTTGGTTCTGCGCCTAATATCTCTCCGGTCGTGTCGGATAATCCGTCCCATCGGATTATGAGGGTTAGGGAACAGAGAGTGCACTTGTATTTGCGCACATACTTGTGCACTATAATATATCCTGCGCAGATGGCCAGTCTCCATTAAAATTGGCCGCCGTGACCGAAATTCAGTCTGGCGGACATTACTACGTACTAGAGGAGAGTTTATTTGTAACACGCGTAAGAGTGCTTACTCTCTTATTCACTCAGGCGATTATTGCAACAACACGTTTAAATGCAAAAATTTAATATTTATAACATATCATCATGCGTATTATGATACTGGTTAATTTAACTTAACCATTTCATTCTAGTAATCACCTAGCTCAGACTAAGTGAGTTAGAGACCATGCTCACTTACGTGCATTACAAACGAATACGTTGAGATGTAACATCTAATATGTACATATTATTAACCTCTGAGTCTTCGAAAAGGTTAATGAAAACACTATGTGGATTTGTGTCTCTGTCTGTTAGTGACAGTTTGTACGTGACAGGCATAGCTCCAGAATCACTGGACCGATTGACTTGTAACTTGGTGTGCAGACACTTTGGGGTCATCACTCGGTCAAGTTTGAATATGGGCCCTGTGGGTCACAAGAACCCCCAGAATATAGGGGTCACATATTTTAAATGGAAAAATATTGACTTGTAACATGGTGTGCAGATACCTGGGGTCATACCTCAGTCGAGTTTTAATATGGACCCTGTGGGTCCCTCGAGATATAGGGGTCACAAGGTCATAAGGTCAGGGGATATCCACCAACAGTGTGATTTGGAAGTCCAAGGGAGAGGCTTTTGCCCAGCAGTGGGACATTACAATAAGCTGGAAAAAATTGGTCACATGAAGACGAATCCTGGGTTTTTAAACCCATCTCGTTTAAGTGAAATATTTTAATAATAATAGGCGATTGAAAAGAGTGGCCATGATTTTCCTGGCAGCATCTTCTCATGAGAGCTGTACTTCTCGAACTAGGTCTTTGCTTCAATGCATTTTTTTTATTTCTATTGTTTTTTTATTATTATTTAGATTTCGCTCGCCGTTTCGCACGCAAAAATGTAGGTTAGATTAGTAACAGTATTTTTTTCGGGATGAAACGTACGCTGTGTCCTTTTCTGTTCCCTTGACAACGTAGGCGGCGGAGGCTCTATTCACGTGTGGGCTGGGATTTCTTCCGAAAGCCGCACTGAGCTAGTGCCGTTTTTATGGAAGCCAATGCTAGCCCGCATACAGCTCAGATAGTTTTTGCCTATTTTCAAGAAGTCGGTATCAGACACAAGGAGTGGCCAGCTTGCAGCCCCGATATAATTAAGCATGCATGGGATGAACTGGGACGACGTGTACGTCAGCGGAATCCGCCGCTAATCACGCTACGAGAAATGAAAGAAGCTCTAATAGAGGAATGGCAGAGTATTCCGCAGCATCGCCTCAAAAGCCTAGTAGAAAGTATACCAAATCGCATGACAGCAGTATTGCGAGCTCGCGGAGGCAACACAAAGTACTAAAATGCGTGAAAACGGCACATCTGTAACGAATCTACATTTACGAAAATACTGGGAAATCCACGCATTTTATTTATTTTACATTTATTACATATAAAAAGCTTGAATTCATTTTTTATTTATTTTCATTTAAGGACATTAAAATATTCTATAATTTAGTCTTTATTAAAATTTCATAAAGCTAGATCAGGTACTTTTGAAAATATTGAAGTTTTTCTAACCGACCCTTTTTCTTTGCGGTCCAGTGTAACTCAATGAAAAATGGCGACACATCTAAATTATGTATTTTAAAATCCGGCTTACTTAAAGCCTTATATAACCTTTAATTAACCAAATCCTTTAACATAAAGTATGAATTCATTTATTTTATTTCAATTTCAAACAATGAGAAGACTCTCCAAGACGTCTTGTAAAACGTGACTGTTATCTAAAAGTTCGTTTATTTACTGCAACACACACACTTATTACTGCACTCCATGGGGGCGCCACCATCTATGAGATTATTCACGATTAGTTTTATTTCTTTGTTCATCCCCTGCAAAGATAAGTTTGTCGAAACAATCATTAGCCATATTCTCATCAGTTATGACACGTAATTGTCATGTCCGTTCCCACGTATCACATGTCCAAATAACGATAAAGTTATTAAAACGTACGTTTAGCATAGCAAATACATTTTGAAGTGTATTGATGACGGTGAAGCGAGAATGTGTCTAAGATCGTGAGGTCATTTTCACAATAGAGTCGGGTATGTACACACTGGGCTCAAATTATTGTTACAATACATTTATATGTTATTCGAAAGTGTATTTCTTTGTTTGTTGGCCTGTATTGTTCAACAAAGCTATTTTTATGGAGTACTAACTTATTAAGCTTTAGGCGTGCCGCTGAGGACGGACAGCGTCGGTCAAGATAATTTGACCGGAATTATAGTACATATGGAATCCTATGCAACAACGCACACGAAAGACGAGGTCAAAATGTACGTTGGTACATTGGCTTATTTACTAATATTGCCTGATTGCGTAGAACAAACCGCGGGTATGGTGTCCGTACCCGCATGTAGCCGCGGACAACAACGGTAGAGCCGAACTTGTTTCTCTATTGGAAAAACCTTTATCAATAATGGTATGCCACAAATTAGTTAAAAGTGCTTGCCATTGGATTAAACTCCTTTAAAATGTATTTTTTATGTTATCTATATTTCATTGGTAGTTCTTGCTTGATTCTTTGCGATGCTTAGTTCATGGGTTTGCGATAATCAGCAGCGGTTTGGGTACCAACACTACCAACTATCAATGTGGCTCTAGAAAAGTATTTTTGTGAATAGCTTTAAATTTACCAAGTAAAACAAAACTCATAATAAACAGCGTGTAACAGAAAGATGTGATCTTATTTTAGGGCCGTTATGTATATTTGATAATTAAAATAACCTTTGCTGGGCGCAATTCACAAAATTCACGGTTCAAACAAAAACTATTACTATTTAAATTTTATGACAATTTGAAATAGGTTTTTTTATTTATTATGTATGTACATGTATAGCAGCGATAGCTCAGTGGGGAGACCAACAGACTGTAATGCAGAGGGTCTCGGGTTAGAACCCACGTCGCGCACTTCTGACTTTCGGAAGTTATATGACTTTCGAAATTATGTGCGTATTGATTGACAATTATCGCCTGCTCCGTGCCTCGAAGAGCGCGTTAAGCCGTTGGTCTCGGCTGCCATGAACATCTATGGCGGTCGTTATTGGGAAAGTCAGTACCCTCCTATATCCTGACACTGGTCTAGCCTTAGGGTATCGTTAGCCTTCGGGTTGCGGAGGTGGCAGCCACTCCGTGTAAAAACTGATATCCAGTCAAATCCGGTAAGACCAGAAAAGCCGACCCCAAGTGACTTGGGAATAATAAAGGCTAAGAGAGAAGAAGATGTATGTACATGTAAAAATCGAAGCAAACGCATTATATCACTATCCAAATTGCGCCTAGTCATTTTCGGGTTCACAAATATTATCCGAGTCAGTTTTATTTAAGTATCGACTAGAATGTATGTTGTTGATAACTCGATATTACATATAGCGACATACAAACTTGACTACTTTTCTGTTAGAAGCTATAACAAACTATTAACAACAATGAAAATATCGAGGACATTCAATTGTATCCAATCATGTCTCCCGCATTGACTGATCGCGTTATATTCATTATAGTCTATTTAGAATCGATCTCACACATCTGCCAATGCTCCCTATATTAATTTATAGCGAAATAATACGCTGAACTATGTGTGCGAATTTAAATGCGATAACACTTTATAAGGCTCTCGATTTGATAAGGATAATGACCTCGGAGAATACAAGATAGCTTTTGAATGCATACATAAATTAATATCTATCTGTATTGTAATAAAACTAAAACGGCTGTGTCTGGATTAATTCTGGATATCCTTATAAACTATTTGGAAAGGATTATTACGAAGAGTCTAACCCGAATACAATACATAGACTCACGACTAAATACCTGAAGAGTAGATAAAGTTGTATTACACCCGTGAGTCTATTGTCATCTGCCGGGCACAGTTCAAGACTCCTAGCTGAGAATTTCCTGAGAGAAAATCTCTTTAACACTTTATGTGATCCAGGAATCGAATTCTAAACCTTATGCGTATTAGTCGCATTAACTGCCGCTGCTATATCGAGACAATGAAGAACTAAATATAAAAAAAAAATGTTATTGAACACCTCAACTCTTTTTACAATTTGATAGATTATCTATATTAAACGCTAAGGATAGCTTTGGAGTAAAAATACATTGACGGACTCATAAACTGCATCAAAGTTCAGGATTACTCACGAATAAATATTTTTGATAAGTATGCAAACCTTTTAGATTAAACTAAATGAAAATGTCGAGACTGTCCATTAATCATAAAAATAAAAAATAAAACTGCAAAAGATAAAATTATAGCCAGGAAAATAAATTTTATTCATATTATTAAATTAATTCATATTGTTTTTTTTTTCATTTGCGATTTCAATTATTGTTACCAATAGTATCGATTATTAGCCTTTAAAATTCAACAAAAGTTTCGTAACCATAAGTATGGATATTTCGTCCGAACAAGCCGCTCAAATTGTGGCATTGGTGCGTGAAGACTTGGATCAACGAACGATTGCTAGAAATTTAAACTTAAACCTGTCTACGGTTTCTAGAGTATACCGAAGGTTTGTAGAAACAGGTTCTTACAAAAGGAGACCCGGTACCGGCGGAACTCGAGCAACCACCCGTCGTGACGACCGACTTATTTTTCAACTTCGCTACGAAATCGTTTCCTCACATCAGTAAACATCACAACAGAGCTGAATGAAGTGCGTGGAGTAAACGTGAGTGCGCGAACAATAAGAAGGAGACATAAGAAGCAGCCATCACCCCCTTAAGACCAGCAAATGGTCCAAAGCTGTCTGCAGCTCACAGACAAGCTCGTTTAAGGTTTGCGTGTGAACATCTTAATTGGACTGAAGAGCAATGGGCCTCCATATTGTTCACCGATGAGTGTAGGACATGTTTAAATCGTGCAGACGGTCGCAGAAGAGTCTATCGTCGACGTGGGGAGACATATCCTCAAAGTTGCATTGAGGAACATGTTCTTTTGGAGGCGGTTCATGTATGGTGTGGGGTGGCATTTCGATGATCGGGCGAACGAAACTTGTGTTCATCGACATGGTTCGTCAAAACGGTAGAAAAGGGTGTTTGACAGCACAACGCTATATAACAGAGGCTTTAGAAGCTCATGTGGTACCTTACATGGGATTAATAGGCGAAAATTTTACTCTAATGCAAGATAATGCCCGACCACACACCGCTGCACAAGTTCGACAATATTGCGAAGAGGTTGGGATACGTACCATGAATTGGCCAGCACGCAGCCCGGATCTTAATCCCATTGAGCATGTTTGGAATAGTTTAAAATAAGCTGTATATGCGAGAAATCCTGTGCCCACAACAGTGGCAGCGCTAACAACAGCGATTTCACAAGAATGGAACAATATTCGTTGGTGAACCTAAATAAATAAATAAATAAATATTCCGCAAGACCGTTTAATAGCCCTAATCAGATCTATGCGGAACCGATTAGAATCTGTAATAAGGACACGTGGCAGCAATACACCTTATTAAAAGAAAAAAAAACCAGTGCTTCAACTTTTTTTTAATTGTATAATCCAATTTATCAATAAACCAACCAAAACAAATTTTTGTTACATTTATCGTTTTTGTTTAATAAAATTGAATGGTCCTTTTCAGTATACAAACATGCACTTAAGGATATGATACTAAGCTGTTATGAAGTTAACAAACCAAACTATAGGTTTCAATTTAAATTTGTATAAAAAGTTTGAATTCTTAGTTAAAATGTTTATTTCAAAGGCGTCTTGAACATTGATGCAGTTTATGAGTCCGTCAGTGTATAATGTATATAAATTGAATGCCTCGTTGATCGCTTGGCATAAGTTTGCAGTTGGTAGTGAAGTCCTAGGTTCAATTAAAATTAGTGTTTTACGACAATTCTCTAAAAAAGTTTTAGTACAGCACAATGCAACGTCAAGAAATGTGCCCGAGAGAAACAAATAAAATCGCCTTCTTCTCTCTGAGCCTTTATTATTCCTAAGTCACTTGGGGTCAGCTTTTCTGGTCTAACCGGATTTGACTGGATATCAGTTTTTACACGGATCGGCTGCCACCTGACCTCCGCAACCCGAAGGCTAACGATACCCTAAGGCTAGACCAGTGTCAGGATATTAGAGGGTACTGACTTTCCCAATAACGACCGCCATAGATGTTCATGGCAGCCGGGATCAACGGCTTAACGTGCTCTCCGAGGCACGGAGCAGGCGATAATTGTCAATCAATACGCACATAATTTCAAAAAGTCATAACTTCCGAAAGTCAGAAGTGCGTGACGTGGGTTCGAACCCGAGACCTTGTGCATTGCAGTCTGTTGGTCTCCCCACTGAGCTATCGCTGCTTAAAATCGCCTATTAGGATATTTAATACACAGCTGCCGAATTGTGTAATTCTTCATTAATAATTTCTTTCTTACCCATTAGTTCAACACAGGCGACGTGCGTAATATAATACACACTTCTACAAAACAGTCTTCTAACTCTCGGCTCGAGAAGCTCGGTCATGTTAAAATCGTAATTAAATACCTACGTAAATAGCTTTGGGTTAGAAATTCCATTTGTTATTACGGTCAAGGTTTAAAGTCAGCCTTAAATTCTGGACGTTAATTTAGAAATACTATCATCTTGTGATATTCAAATGAATTTTCAGTGTTCATTGTGAAGCCTGTCCAAATTACGACGGTTTTATTGTCACTGCCGCCAAACTGAGGGAATAAAGGGCTTTTGTATAACTCTAGCTTTTTTTGCCCGCGGCTTTGCTCGCCCAGTGACAGTACTTTTTTCTAAATTATAGATACTGACAACGTGTATGCAAAATGTTAGGATGATCGATCAAGTAGTTAAGCAATGAAAACGTAACGTACAAAAAAAGCCTCGCTGATTTCAGCATGAATGGGCCGGCTCGACCGGGGAAGGACTACCCTCTTACAGAATATCGACGTGAAATAGCAGTATTCCTACTGTTGTTTCGTTCGGTGAATGAGAGTGCCGGCGACCCGGTTACCCTCTTTTCCCCTTCCCGCTCCTTCTCCTTCCCACTTCCTCCTTTCCTAAATGGTCGGCAACGCGCAAGTGATGCCTCTGGTGTTGCATGCGTCCATAGGCTACGGTGACCACTTACCATCAGGTGGGCCGTATGCTTGTGTGCTGTATTCCACCATAGTTGTATAAAAAAAATGACTCACTTTTCATCCAGAAAAATTTACGTTTACTAAGGAATACAAATTCGTTAACGAAATCTAGAATATGTTAGCGAAGCTGCGGGCTAAATCTAGGCTACTATAAAATCATTAAATTAACTAATAAGTGTATAAGCTCCACCTGATGGTAAATGGTTACAGTAGCTTGTCTTCGCTGGCACTTACTTCACTTTACTGATCTACTGATCTACTTTCCTAGGGAACGCAAAAAAAAACATTACAAACACAAACATGAAATAATTTGGTATCTGCACATCTTATCTCGTGCAAAATGCAGTAACAAACGTAACCACACATTTTTTGTGCTAGTTTATTATTCAACCGGGGGATTGAACTCATTCTCAAAGCGTCACTAAACGTGATTGGTTTAAAAACCCAGGATTCAACCTCTTCGTCTTAAATGTAAAAGTATTTAAAATAAATGTGACCTTGTGACCCCTAAATCTCGGAGGTCTTTTGACCCACAGGGCCCATATTCAAATTTGACCGAGGTATGACCCCAAGGTGTCTGCACACCAAGTTACAAATCGATCGGTTCAGTGGTTCCGCAGTTATGCCTGTCACTAACACTAATCTGTCAATAACACACAGACCCACATATGTAGTGTTTTCATTAACCTCTGAAGAAGACTCAGAGGTTGATAACCATAAACCAAAAAGATCGGGCTCATCTTTTCAAAAACATTAAGTCATCTTATCGTAGGCAGGAGAAATGCCTCTCGTCACGGAGAAAGGTGGAAGCTATATCGGGCTCTGCCAGAAAGTTCGTTCTAAAACTACCAAGGCATGTGTCCTCACTGCTGTCGGTGAGGTCGATCGAAAATGTGACTTCATCAACAAAACACCCACACGTAATCAGACCTCACCACTAAACCGAGAGACTGAGAAAACTCATGCAAGTTAAACAGCCCAGTAACTCAGTCTCAGTGTACAGTAAACCTAACGATATGTCATTTGATTATATAACAAGTATTGTAGCGCGTATCTCGTAATTAATCTGTAGCGATCTGCAGACCGCGGCACATACCGGCCCGTGCGTGTGCCACACGATCACGTAACAGAGGTGAACTGCATCAATCATGACGCGCATACGTGTCATTGTAACATAGAGGAAGTAACGAAGGTGATATTCGGCCTTGTGGCAATTATCACTACACATTATAAAACAAAGTCTCTCGCCAGGTTTGTCTGTCTGTTCGCGATAAACTCAAAAACTGCTAAACGGATTTTCATGCGGTTTTCACCAATAGACAGAGTGATTTATGAGGAAGGTTTAAGTGTATCATTTGTTAAGGTTCTGTACTACCCGTGCAAAGCCGGGGCGAGTCGCTAGTATACTAACTACGAATAAGTGATGATGACCTAGAGAGGATGTTTGGAAATTATATAATAAGAGATTTGGTAACTTCTGGAACTCTGCCTTGCTGATCACGAAACTTAAACATGTGCTTACATTTGCGTCTGGTCCTGAGATCCCGGTTTCCATGTCCAGGTCAGACAAAAAGTGCATAGCTTTATTTTTGTTGTTCCTATAACGTGAGATTTAAATGATAGGTCGCGAAACATGGGTGTTTCACACCTCTACCACTCTTCTCGAGCATATTTCTTCTCTAAAATAAAAATTTATATTATTGTCTTGCAGGGATACTAAGTTTGTGTTCATTAGTACCAGTATCAATCTTAACGCCTTATTGTTTGCGTGACAATGGCTGCTGAAACGCTGTCGAAATCGACAGAAAAATTGTAAATATATGTTATTAGTTTTAAAATAATATTAAATAGTTTTTTAATTTAAAAACCACGATTAAAGTTCTTCTTCTACTTACCTGCGTCGCGAGTGACTTTACAAACAACGGACACAAAGAATACCCAGACTCGGAACAACCAGTTGTGGATCACATAAAGTTTTGGCCCGTGTGGAATTCGCACCCACAACACTCGGCGCAGTGGCACTGGCGAGGCGACCACTTAAACCACTACGACGACGTTGTACAAAGAAGTTAAATTTCAAAACAAGGCATATGTATCTTACTTGTCATAAATTGTAATATTTATTACGTGTCTCATTTGATAAACAACTAATTAATAACAAAGCGTTCAATTACTGCCATCTAAGTACATTCGTTCTCAGTACAGATAATAACAGTAAAGACAATACTTAGAGATGAGTCTATATGAAGTTTTTCTCTCACTACCACAATACATTCTCATTTTATTAAAATATTGGTCCTGCATACATATAAACTGCCCCACTGATAGGCTCATGAATCTCGGTGTCAAAGCGATTAGACCATACTCTACGCTGGCCCAATGCGGGTTGGCAGACTTCACATATCTTCGAGAACATTATGGAGAGTTCTCCATGTCATGAAAACCTGCATGTCTAATAGTTTTTTGCCATGCAGGTTTTCTCACGATAAAGATAAAGATAAAGATCAGTTTATTTGTATGAAACATGAGTACATTTACATAAAATGCATGATGTTATAGTACATTAATTTACTTTTAAATATGTAAGTTGAGTCAGAAAAATGGTTTATGAATTATGAAATAAAATTATAATATTTATCTTATTCATGAAGCCTACGTTACTATGCCAAAATATAGCGACACGTTATGTGAGAAACAGGAATTTTACGCCTTTAAAATATCGAAACTTTACCTTTCTTCCCCTTATACCGGTTAATATTTAATGATAACGTAATGCTGAGCTAACGTGAGAGAGAAAGCTAATGGCTTATAAAAAATAATCGTATCCACATTTATGGTCCGGTGCTTTACATTATACTCTATGGTGCTAGTTTCTTCAAAATAACAACTAGACCTATTCTGCTCATTGAAAGTACAAGTACCGAGTAGTACTGTTTTATACCCAACTCTCGAAACCAGTCTTGTAAAATGCTTTATTAGGTGCGAAACTTTTGTATGAGTTTTATGTCGGAACCAAGCTTTGCCAAATATTGGTGTCATAGAGCGAAGTACCAAATTGTACAACGTTTGCATTCAATGAACGTCTAATACTAAGCCTGCTTCGGTGGTTCAACGAGTCGCGTAAAGTATTATTGGTATATAATACATAATATATTTGGATTATTTTTATGTCAAGGAATTCCCACTAGCACCGCAGTCTGCCTCTGTGACCGAAAGATACCAATAGGCTTGCCTCTTTTTAGATTACCTTATCCATAATTGCCGAAATGTGAGTGTTACAAGCGTGAAACTGTGTATCAACATATTATAATGTTTCAATTACAGATTTACATGATATACAAATCCTAACAGTAATATAATTATTTTTAAATTTATTATTGTTCTCAATATATATAATTTATCACAATGATAATATTACTCTAAATTTAATATTAATAATAATTCTTATTTATTTAAAGATAACAGAGATCCACTTGTTAGTTAGACTTAAAACTAGGGTTAGTAATATACATCTGGTTGACACACCAATACTCCAGCAAAATGCATTAATATTGATGCATCATATTTACATGACGATGTTTGCAGAATGTTGATGTTGCTACTTCTAATTCAGCTTAACAAGGATGAGGATGAGGTCTTGTTCCTTATTATGTCATAAAAGCCATTAGTTCGCGCCGCAGCGAGCATGCCAGACGCGCTGCAGTAACGGGGCAGCCTCAACAATCAAAACAAACAAAGCATCTAAAGCCAGAACAGTTGACCCACAGACCACCCTTGTAGAACGATTGGCAGTATGATTTAAAAAGCATGATTTTAACCTCATAACTACAACGAGCAAATTCATAAAATGTGCCAACATGTTACTTCGGGCAGCAATCGCTCTTTGTACTCGTTCAATGTCTACACGTTCCCTGAGATCCTCGGTGACATAGTGCCCTAAATTACGTGAAGATTCCATTGTATTCTGCGATTTTTTTAAGGTATATAGTCAAGCAAATGACTCGTCACATTATGGTATTTTATCATGGGTTTCAAACCCTTTGTCTGAAATCGTCATAAACTAGAAAATAGACACACCGCATATTAGAGTACAGCTTTATCTCATTCTCATAAATGAGAATATTAATACGGCCTGTGTTACATATGTTCTATGGAAATACACTGGACCGCAAAGAAAAAGGGTCGGTTAGAAAATCTTCAATAACTTTAAAAGTACCTGACCTAGCTTTATGAAATATAGACAAAAAAAAATATTTCTAATAAATGTAAGATAAATAAAAATGCGTAGTTTGCCCAGTATTTTCGTAAATGTAGGTTGGTTACAGATGTGCCGTTTTCACCCATTTTCGTACTTTGTGTTGCCTCTGCGAGCTCGCAATACTGCTGTCATGCGATTTGGTATACTTTCTACTAGGTTTATTGAGGCGATGCTGCGGAATACTCTGCCATTCCTCTATTATAGCTTCTTTCATTTTACGTAGCGTGATTGCCAGCGGATTCTGCTAACGTACACGTCGTCCCAGTTTGTCCCATGCATACTTAATGGGGTTTAAATCGAGGCTGCGTGCTGGCCACTCCAAGTGTGTGTCCGACTTCTTAAAAATAAGCAAACACTATCTGAGCTGTATGCGGGCGGCCATTGTCTTGCATAAAAACGGCATTCTCGCCCATGTCCACTAAAAACTGGACCAACGTAGTCATTCAGAATTTCAGTGACATATCTTTCTGCAGTTAAAGTTCCATTTTCTATCACCACTAGCTCAGTGCGGCTTTTGGAAGAAATCCCAGCTCACACGTGAACAGAGCCTCCGCCGTATGGTACTTTTTTTCTCCCGTCGTGCTTGTATAAACAGAATCTAGACTCGTCTGAAAACATAACTCTTGACCAGTCATTCAGAGTCCAATTCTCGTGTTCTCTACCATAACTCAACCTTGAGTTTCTGTGGTGTCTTTCTAGTTTTGGGCCATTGACAGGTCTTAATGGTTTTAAATTTGCTTCAGCCAGACGTCGCCTTACTGTATCCGTACACAGATTGTTTCCTCCAGCTCGTAAATGATGATTCTTTACTTCAACAGCCGTAAGAAAGCGATTTCTCAAAATTGTTGACACCATATAGCGATTCTCCCGTGCCGTCGTGCACTTTGTTTGGCCTTTTCCTGGTCTTCGAAGATTAGATCAAGTTTTATGGAAACGCTGGAGTACTCGCTGAACTGTAGAAAGAGTTACACCAACAGTTCTCGCTGTATTTCGCCGACTGTGCCCATCTACAAACATTGTCAGGGTCCTGGTACATTCTTCAGGGGTTAACGACATGATGACTTCAGAATAATATAAAAATTAAACAGAGACACCATATTTATAACTATTTTATTGCTAAACTAAAACAAACGCGAAACAATTGATTTGAGTTTTTTGGTACTAAATTCTAAAACGACCATTACATTTTCAGTATTTTATACAATTATCAAAAATAAATAAAAAGGTTTATATATTATTTTATGTGGCATTAAATATTCTTTAATTTAGTCTTTATTTCATAAAGCTAGGTCAGGTACTTTTGAAGATATTGAATATTTTCTAACCGGCCCTTTTTCTTTGCGTCCAGTGTATGTTCGACCTCGGCAAAACAGCGTGTTAAGTAAAAGCGCTTCTAAAGCCTTGTCTAACTAGACAATAGATGCTTTCATATGTGAAACTTTGCGAGGAATTCTCTTACACGAACCTTACGCTTATTTAAAGGTGTAAGTTGTTCATTGCTACTATTGTCACGGGTCGTTTGAAAATACCGCGGCTTATGAAGCAATGTAGGTTAACGTAGAAGCCAAATGGAGATAATATTTTCTTAAATAGTTTCCTCTATACAAATCGCTTTATTCCTAAGAGAGCTTTCGGTTTGAGAATGTAAATGAGAATTTCTAAGCTCTGTAGTGAGGATTGCGCCGAGGAAATTTGAAACAACGCAGTTTAAGAACATAATTTTGTTTAATGTTTAAGCTGTTATTCTGACAACAGGAATTCTGAATATATAGATAGGTGTTGGAACCGTGGCATAAGTAAGCGTTTGTGTTTGTAAACGTTCACGAAGTCCCGAATATGACTCCTAGTTTGGGCAGAGCGGGCAGAAAACCTTACTATGTCTAAGAGATTTCCATAATGATCTCGATGATGTGAGTTTTTTAGCTTATGATTGACTATGTTTAGCTAATTTGCACTAAGCCCTCGTGGTGGACAATGCATTAACCCGTCGCAGAAGAGGCCCGTGCCCACCAGTAAAATAGTTTATTTACAGAGCTATATTATATTTTAAATTTATACATTTCTAGCAATTTTGGTAGCAAGTTATTATCTTGAAGACTATATACTACAAAAATAATCTTGTCCCCATTCAACTAAACTAATGTTTTAGGAACGCGTCCACGTTAGTAGTTCATTTGTCGTTGTTTGGTCGTTCATCACCCACGATCTCTCGATCGCTAATCCGATATCATATCTATTGACTATCGGCGTTACAATTTTTTTTCCTGTTAGAACATCTTCTACCTGTTGTACCTTAAGGTCTGGCAATAACTTTGACCTCTAATATTTAGAACCTAAAACATGACTGGCAAAATCTCCGTGTAATTCACCTCTGTTTAGCTTTTCAATTATATTCTAGATTGTTTATCTGACTGGTTATGTACAGACATCGTGTTAATAAAAATCTGAGAAGGCCTAACACAGCTGCAGCATTACAGCCATACAGCGGCTTACTATTCTTAATCTATAACATATTATATAAATTGAAATTAAACTACTATATACGGATTTTATCGCGCTATTTATTTTACACTTTATTACAAAATTTTGAAACTGTTACACTACTACTAGATACTATTAAACTTTACTTATTATAAGCTAATTAAATTATTAAAACTATAAAAACTATTTATATTTAAGTTTACACTTTCCCCGAAGTTTCGGTTGCTTTTCAGCAGCCATGGTCACGGAGAGACCATAGTATCTAGTAGTAGTGTAACAGTTTCAAAATGTTGTAATAAAGTGTAAAATAAATAACGCGATAAAATCCGTATATAGTTGTTTAATTTCAATGAATAACATTCGCGTAAACAGAAGACAATATTATATAATATAAAATACGTAAATTTTTATCAATGTTCTGCACTTGCTAGTATTAATTTGTATGCAACAGAAGACTTTGTTCTTTGTTGCCAGCAACATTTAAACAACGAACAAAAAATAAAGAATTCTGGATCTCGGACTAACGCATACCTATTGATTGATCACACGAATTCTAGCTCCGTGCAGTGATCAAACCCACAACATTCACTGTATTGGCAGTTACGTAGTGACTACAGCACTTCACAATCCGTGACGCTAATACAACTTACATGGTACTCATAATAGTAGTGTGACCGCTACTTTTCAATCCCGTCAATATTGCTACAGGTCCAATAACAGTTATCGGTTCCAAACGGTTACAAAAACGTTTATCTTCATTTAGGGAAGAGTTTAACGATAACTGTTACTGCTTATTGCAACGTTATTTGCTTGGAAAGTTGTTTATTACAAATTGTAATATGTTTTCTATACTTCGGTGCACTTTCCGAGCAACAGTGTTATATTTTATCTGTTGCTAAAATAATTAAACTGTATTGTTTATGGCGTTTTAACTGTTTTAGATTTGTTTAGTTTAACAAGTTTGTTATATGCTTTAATTTAATTAAAGGTAGGTTGAGCTTTCTTACAAGAGTAAAGGTAGGAACCTATGTACAAGTAAATTTTTTTTACTTGGACCTAGGATTTCACTGAAACGACAACAGCCCAACTGGGAAAGTACCTCCTTAAAAACATGGCATATTTCTTGGGATAGTCCAGTCTCAATTCTGTTTTACTTATACTATGATCCTTCTGACTGAATCCAGTCATGGTGCCTATCAAAATGGAGATTAATCATACCTTAAGAGACATTTTAATGCAAAAATTTGTGCAGTATTGAAAGTGCACTCTCAATTCTCTTATTCTATTCGCTATTACTACTCTCATAGTCCGATGGAATGGCAATCCGACAATACCGTAAAACCAACAGCTTTACATGCTTACCAAGACACGGCGGTGTGCAACGCTGCTAACACCCTGCTGTTAAGAATTTCGTGTCTAATAAAGTCAACAAAATTATACCAGTCCGACTCAAGATGCAAATCCAAAACCGCATGCACGGTAGTCGCATTCACCACCAACATCGAAAGTAAGTAAGGCGAATGTCCACAGTTGAGCCGCTTAAGCATCAGCAAAATACCAGGGCTAAACAGCGACCTTTTAAATACATACATACATAGATTCACGCCTGTTTCCCAGAGAGGTAGGCAGAGACTATGGATTTCCATTTGCTACGATCCTGACACACTTCTCTGGCTTCATTCACTTTCATCACATTCCTCATACACGCCCGTCGGTTCAAGGTGCTCTTAACCTGGCCTTTATCCAGAACAACAAACAACACAAAAAAACAGACCTTTTAAAGAATGTAGAAAATAGCGCCAGCTATTTTTTTTATCATTTTTTATATGACCCAAATACCTGGATAAAACTAGCAGTACTCCACCCAGTATAATACTCTACCTTAATCAATACCACGCCTTTTTTTTCGTTGTAGGAATCATTTTGATTTTTCGATAGATGTTTACTGGCTTAATAATAGATAAGAAAATGATTAAACTTTTAAAAAAAATTACGTGTTGCAGCTATGCATAGGTTACGATTACCTATTTATCATCAGATTATTCAAATGCTAATTTACCTCTTTAGCCGTATAAGAAAGAACGTACGTTTAAGGCGGAACGCGTCCATCATTTCTTTTAAATAATCTTTGTATATATCTTTTAAGAAAGACTACTCCCACACTAGAACTTAATACTATCTCACGAGCTACTTTATTTAATGCCTAGGCTCGAAACAACCATTTGGAAATCACTCAAATTGTTGTCCCGAGTAGGATTTAAACCCACGACACTCGGCGTAGCGGTTGCGGCGAAGCGACCGCTTAACGCCAATCGGGCAATCAAATCTTAGCCATTGGCTTTCCAAAAAAGCCAGCGGTTTTCTCAACACAACTATAATTTTAAATTGAATTTTAACCAAGCATAGCTTATCAAAGTCACGACCAAACCAAAGATTGACTTCTTTTCCAAATTCGTTCGTAAACATTCAAATACGAATGACTAGATAATCGTAAAGTAAAACGCGTGAAATATCTGATTGTAGCAGTAATCGTCGATGGCCCGTGACAAGCAGTTGGTGGTCGGTAATGTGGGACCCTCAACTTGACCTTAGGGCACCGCTGTCGAACGACGAACCATGTCAGTTGGGGAATGGTGCAAGATGGGAGCGGTAGAGGTAAGGATTTTAATTATTTCGTAAAGATGATATGCTTAACATAACGTAGCATCACATTCATATCTATATTTCCTTGCATGGCTTGGCAGAGGTGTGGTTACATTTGGCAAAATTTTATTTTATAATATTGTAACTTATCGAATGCTTTTTAAGCGAAAATATAAGCATCTGTGGCTAAATATAATTATTACTTATTTTGAATTCATTTCATAATACAAGATTTCGTCCGTCCATGCTAACGTAAATTTAGGTTAGATTACAAATAGTGCGTGAAAGGTACCCTATGTCCTTTTTTGTACCACGGACAACGTGTATGCGAAATTTGATGATGATCGGTCGAGTAGTTAAGGCGTTGCGTAACAAACAAACGAACTCGCAACTAACTTTGTATTTAAAATATTAAATTAGAAATTAGTAATACAATTTTATATCTAATATTCGTTTATATTTATTCATTCAAATACATTTAATTGGTCTCGTATTTTAACGTTTCACTATGTTATCATAAGTCACAAACATTGTGTCACTAAGTTGATGTTTCAAGCATAAAATGGATAAACTTTATATTTCCAATTTAGGAATACTTCAACAGTAACATATAGCAATATAAACATTAACTATGTAAAATTTTGTTTGCTTATTTATACTTAGTCACTTGCAAGTTTCTCTGACAAATAAGGCCTTACATTAAGTAAATAACATCTCATCCTCGCGACCCAACTCTCACTTGCACCACACCAAAAGCTTGCTCCATTGCAATGATGAAAAGCCGAAGATATTCACAATTAACACAAAACAATATAACTGTTAATACCACCACATAAAGTTCTTTTTCCGCTGACCTTATAAAACGGCAAATAATTTGATAACAATAAAGGCTCTTGAAGAGTTACAAGCGTTCTTTTATCTTTCACAATGTTTTGATACGCAAATAACGGCTTGACCTTTTCGGGTCGAGGTCTGGCTCTTTCTTCGATGCAGACCCGCAGTTCGTTTGTTTAACTGTATCAATTTATTAGAGATCTCTTCAATAGAGATTTTATGTTCATGTTGTATGAATTATTATTCTCTTGTAACGTTATTTTGGCGTCGCTGTACATCATATATTATGACTCGTGGCGGTTCTTCTGACGATTCGATGCTTTCGATTACAATGTAGTCTTCTTTTGTTTTTATTTGATGAAGACCTTAAAAGCTTGCAATAATGTCTATATTCCATTCTGCGTCCAGAAATTGGCGCGCTCCATATAATGGCGTAGAATAAAAGACATAGGTTGAAAAATGTAGGTCTAAGGCACCACTGCCTCCAACTTCAGAGATTTACAGGGCAACTTGTAACGTTGCAAGCAGTTGTTTTCAGTAACGCAGATTTTGGAAATAAGCTTGACAAGCGGCAATGGGTTCGCTCTCAATTATGTAATGTTTAAAACATAGTCCGTGAAAAGTGGCTGTAATAAACCAGTCTTCAACAAACATCTCTATATGATCTACTTTAGTAATAATATCAGCCATGTACATAAACTATCCCACTACTGGTCGTGACCAGTGACCAGCAGTGGGTTAGTTCTCTTTCTTTCTCACACGGACAGGCCTCTTCTCAGTATACCATGCAGTTAGGCCATAGCCTACCACACTAACCTAGTGTCGGTTGGCACACTTTATATATCTTTGAGAACCTATTAAGACATCTCAGACATGCAAGTTGCCTCACGATGTTTTCCTTTAACTATTTAATACTCACATATCTTCGAAAAGGTAAAGAAGCGTGTCTTAAGTTCGAACTCGTCCTCTGTGTGGCAGTTTAACATTCTCCCACTATACTATCGTTACTAATGTCTAATATATAGAAAATTTTACATGTTAACCTTTAATCAAGTAGCGCAAGTGGACTAACCTAAACATTTTCACTCTCCATTCAACGCCGCATTACCGTACAAGTATGTAACACGGTGTATAGCGAACACACGAGCACACGAGCCAGCCCCGGCCGCGCCATTCACCATGTAATGACTTACAAGCGACAAAGCATTAAAGCACGCACGAACTGTTTTTATGCCGAGTGCCACTATTCTGAGATGAAGGGAAACGAGAGGAAAATTTTGTTGAGAATTTACTTTAGCCTTCTTTATAAGCATGCTGATGGACGGTTACAACATTGAGGGCTATTGTAGTATTAGTTATGTATATAAATATAGACAGCTAAATCGCTTTGTGTTACTATATTTAGGGCCTGTTCCACCTCCTCCAAATAGCATTTATCTATAAGATAAAGTCTCGCCATCTCTCTTTTTTATCCTAACAAAAGTGAGACTGCATGCTATTTATCTATCGGATAACTTTTATTTGATAGTGGTGAAACTGGCCGTCAATATTATAAATTCGAAAGTAACTCTATCTGTCTGTTACCTCTTCACGGCTGAATCCCTCAATAGATTAGGATGGAATTTGGTACAGAGATAGTTTAAAACCTGAGGCAGGACATGGGCAATTTTTTTATTAATATAGGTACCACACGATCTAACAGAGACGCTGTTCTTTCAACAGCTACCCTTGGGTTGCAAAGGCAATGGTTACTCTTTTGAAGGCTCCAACGCGCATGTGATACTACGATAGTTTTGCAAAATGTAATAACGTTACATTAAAGGTGGCAAACATGCATACATTTGCTTGATGATAAGGAGTCACAGTAAACTATTGTCGCATGCAATACGTACACAAGCCGACCCTATGAAAAAGATTTTTTGAAAGGAGACATTAGAGAGTACGATATGGGCCCGTCCAAAACTCTTACTTATTGAAAACTTACTAACAATCAAGCACTGCTCTTACGATAGTTTCCTCGAATAAGATAGTACTTTTGCAAGCGAACCAGTTTATTCAAATTTCTTCTTCTTCTCCCTTAGCCTTTATTATTTCCAAGTCACTTGGGGTCGGCTTTTCTAGTCTAACCGGATTTGACAGGATATCAGTTTTTACACGGTGTGGCTGCCACCTGACCTCCGCAACCCGAAGGCTAACCAGGCTAGACCAGTGTCAGGATATTAGAGGGTACTGACTTTCCCAGTAACGACTGCCATAGATGTTCATAGCAGCCGGGACTGACGGCTTAACGTGCCCTCCGAGGCATGGAGCAGGCGATAATTGTGAATCAATACGCACATAATTTAGAAAAGTCATATAAATTCCGAAAGTCAGAGGTGGGCGCCTTGGGTTCGAACCCGAGACCCTCTGCATTGCAGTCTGTTGGTCTCCCCACTGAGCTATCGCTGCTATAGCTTATTCAAACTATCACCAAGTAATTAGCATTGGCGGACTCTATCACTTAAGTGCTGTTTATTATATGTACACATTAAGTCCTACGTTATAAAGATTATTGGTTTTATTAATCACTACCTAGAAGGCAGTGTTCTGCGTTTGGATTCCAAACGGAACACACCAATATACCTCCTCCAACTAACTGGCATAGTGCAAGAAATGCGGATCTCTCAGTATTTCAACGCATTTAAATCTATTATATAGAACTAGACATGTAAACAAGATTGTTTATTCACTGTTAAAGCGAACGATAATTAGCTATTTATTACGCTCATAAGTTACAAAAGCCAGAGGTTCGTGTCGTGGAAACGATATGGCGCCTTCCCACTGGACTATCACAGGTATATTATGTTCAATTAACGTACGTACATTAGTCTCATGATTGCTTCCCCGAAAAGTAAGTCTAAGGTTTTAGGGATTTCACCAGATCACCTATTTAAGGTATTACGGAGTAGGTGGCAAGCCTACTATATGACCTGATGAGCCTACCGTTGCAGACGTCGTACTGTTATGGAAAGTTTTTTGATAGAAAATCTATTAACACTTTACCTGACAGAGAACTACCATCAAATCAACCACCACAAATTTGACAGCATCCTGACAATTCCATAAATTTAATAGTTTCTCTAGCCTAGTTGGTTCAAGGAACTGAAGGCGTATGTTTTCGCTAATGTCTTTGTACGATATTGAGGTCCTACATTTGTTTCGGGCAAAGCGATAATGAATTTTCTATTATGCAATAATCAATAAGGGCACTAATTTTGGCAACATTGCTGGTAGACTATAATCTCACCCTAACCTAAAAATTACTGTCGAAGTATGGATGTAAAAGTCCTATCGCCCATCTTTGATAAAGGTCAAACAGATATAAATTTGCGTAATCATTTCAACGTCTTTGCCCCTCTAAGATATACAATTTAGGGTCTATGTATTACATCTAAACAACACCAGCGCCGATTTCGTCGAAATGACAATCGTGCAAGTCAAAAACTACTACCACTTCAGAACATTGAGATTGCTACCATCTTAGTCTCCCCGTGAACATGGCTGCTGTAAAGCAACCGAAACGTCGAGGAACACTGTAAACTCAAATATAAATGGTTTTAATTTATTTATATAGCATACATTGTAGTAAAGTTCAATACTAGTTACTGTTATAGTTCTAAATTATGTAATAAAAGAGTTAAGTTTTTTTATACTACTATACTGACAAGCGAGCATACGGCCCACGTGATGGTAAGTGATCACCGTAGCCTATGGACGCCTGCAACACCAGAGGCATTACTTGCGCGTTGCCCTGTTAAAACCTTTTAACACCCTTTTTAAAGAACCCCATACTGTAGTCTTGTGGGAAAACCTTGGCAGAGAGTTCATTCCACAACTTAGGGTCCGCGGGAGAAAACTCCTTTGAAACCGCTTGGTGCGGCACAAATTACGTTGTAAGGTGTGAGAATGAAATCCCTGTCGATGACAAGCGGTACGATTATAAAAAATAGCTGAAGGCTTACTGCTATTTTTTATTATCGAATATCATCGCAACGGATTGTGTTCTGAGGAGTTGTTTCAGGTGATCCTGAACAACTCCTCAGAAGACAATCCGTTACATAACCGGTAGAACACACAATAAACAAAGCGACAATATCCGTATAAAGTAATTTAATGTAAACGTATTTTATTAGTGTCGCAACAGAATAGGTCCGTAGGGTCAACAGCAGGCCCTTTCACCTAACACCAGGCACCTGTTCGATCCTCACGAACTCATTCAGGCCGTTTCCTTACTAGCACGACAAATTATGTACATTTAATTGTTGACCCCAGTTTATCGCTATAGAAACTGCTTGCTTGCTATAATTAATTTATGCCTACGACGACTGTGCTGTGGTGTATATTTTGTAGTTAGATTTCGAGACAATGGTGAGAACTTAGGTTCAGTTACCGGGTTGGGAGTATGTTTTAGCTGATAGTGCTAGATGTTGAGATCTCAATTAGAGTCCCATGGTTTCGTTTGGTTTTAACAACTCGCACAAGAAATCATTCCAGTGTAGCGAGAAACTTTAAAACAATCAAAAAACAGACTGCACGTATGGCAATGGCGAAACCACTTAAACAAGTACGGTTTAAGTCTTCTTTCTTCTTTCGTTTCGTGTGATTAGTGGCCAACCTGTTGTCAAGAGTTGTTCAAGCCACCCGTAGGCCTCTGACATGGCTTAACGACGGCTGTCAATTTAACAACAACCGGGACCGACTTTTTATATGCCCTCCTAAGCACGGAGACGCTCAGATGAAATACCACTAAGCGGTCACCCATCTATAGACTGACCGCACCCAACGTTGCTTAACCTCGCTAATCGTTTACCGATCAGTGAGCGCCTCTAAATGGTCGTGTGCCTAAATGCCTTTAAGTGGTCGCCCCGCCGCTGCCACTGTGGCGAGTGTTGTGGTTCGATCCCCACACGGCACAATAATTTGTGTAATCCACAAATGGTTGTTCAGAGTCTGGGTGTTCTTTGTGTCCGTTGTTTGAATGTTTGCAGTCCTCCGCGACACAGGAATTATTCACAGTGCGGGAGTTGAAGTTGGAACAACAATTTGCGGATCACACAAATTTTCCTCCCGTATAGAGATCCAATTAGAGATGTATTTTGTAGTACCATCAATTTGCTATGACTGTAAAAGCCCGCTGAGTACCTATCATGAAATATTTAATACCTAACATATGTACACTTATTGATGTTAGGCAGTTTTCATTAGCAAAATGAACTCGTCAGAGCCACCAACATATTACTTGGCAACTAAATATAGCTGAGGTTTTCTGGCTGTACCACCCATCGCGAGGTCTGGAATACAATCCTCGGGTTAAGTTATCTTATCTTATCTTGTTACGGGGGCCAGTCAGTGCAGACCGGCGACACTTCGACCCAGTGGGATCTTTTGTGTCGGCCCCGAGATCTATACCTTAGCTATCTCCCTATGAATGTACTGCATCAATCGCAGCGTACACTTCAGAGGGAGAAGCCTGAAGTCCTCAGGGCTCGGATATGCCAACCCCATCAGACCCATCCTTAGTCCAGCCAACGCGTCACATTCACACAGTAGGTGTAATATGGACTCGTCCCGCTCACCACAGGCTCTGCAGATCAAATTGTTTGTCAAACTCAATCTGCACAGGAAGTCATTGGTGCCAAAGTGACCAGTAAACGCTCCTGTGAGCAGGCGTATTTGGCCCTTGTTGTACCCGCAGAACTTCCGGGTGAAGCCCGTGGCTCTGTTTGCAATGAATTTCTTGGAGTGTTCCAGACCCCTAAGGGCCATCCACTCCCGCCTGTGTTTATCATTGCCATGTGCATTCATAGCTGCCTTGACGGTACTCTCAGAGAGTCCTACAAATGGCTCGGGGCCAACAAATAGTTGCTCCGAGCCCTTCCTGGCCAATTCGTCAGCCTCCTCATTACCCTGCACACCTGCATGCCCCGGAACCCACACAAGCCTGACTGTGTTTTTCCTGCCAAGTTTGTTAAGGGCTTTAACACAGTTCAGGACTAGTCCGGAATCCACCCTACAGGAGTTCAGAGCCTTAAGAGCAGCAAAGTTAAGTTAAGTATTATTAGATGTTTGGAAATTTCCAGTAACATCATCATTATCTTGTCAGTGACACTCATCCTGTTATGTGGGGACTAAATCTGGCAAAATTTGGATGATCTACTACTTCAAATATACTCCTATACTTCTATATATGAATGAAACTTCACGTTTTCTTACATAATAAGACTAATGACAAACAAGACTACATGCTGCTTGTGTAAATGACTTAACACCCAATGACACTTTGCCTGATATGTGAACTGAAGTTGGGTCCAAACATCCGTAAATGCAACCACAAACTAGCATATAAATGTTTACATGCTTGTCAGGTATTGAAGTTGAGAATGCAACTCGCAAGACACAAATCTCTTGGTTTATACAGGGTTACTGGTAACTCGACGTATTTCCGGCAATAATAGACAGAGGCGCTAAAATGCAATAAATTTAACCCCCCATATGTATGGCGGAAAGTTAACCGATTTCGAGATATGCTAAATTTGACGATTTAAAAAGAATTGCCTTATTTGCCCTTACGACATAATAAAAAAAATTGGCTCATTGGATGTTTTCATATTATTTTAATTTATAAAGAACCTAGTAATAAAGCTTAATAAGTTAAAAAATACCCATAAATGCGTAATAAACAATAACCATGACTAAAAATGTTTTTAATCTAATTGATAATGTTAACGTTGCTCGAGTTAAAGTGCTTCATAAAATTAAATAAAAATAAATAAAATAAAATTAATTTCTTCGGTTAAATTTATTACTTTTTAGCTTCTCTATCGATTACTACCGGCAATACGTCGAGTTACCAGTAACCCTGTATAATACTAGCTTTTGCTCACGGCTTCGCACACGTAAAAGTAGATTAAATTATATTAGTAACAGTACTTTTTCCGAATAAAATATAGCCTATGTTACTCGGTGATAATATAGCTCTCTAACGGTAATTTTTAAAATCGTTTGAGTAGTTTTTGATTTATATCATTACAAACATACAAACAAAAATATAATCTTTCCTCTTTATAATATTAGTGTAGATATTTAACACTCGTAAGGTCCTGCGCTTCTAACCCAGCTTGGGCAAGGTATAATTCAGTCTAGTATAGACCTACCTATATAGTTTAGTTACCTATATCCCTAAATTGGTAGTCAAGTAATATACCTGCATTTTAATAACTCTGGCTATACACCGCACGTAATTTGGGGAAAGCCTATTACCTCCTACTGATGACAAATACATACCCAGAACTGCTAAAGAGAACGTTTTCACACTGAAAATAAACTACTTAATACAGAACCTTAGCTAAGTCAAACCCAAGAAGAAGCAAACCACAGCTAGACTTTATGATACTTTGAACTCATTCTGCGTAAATAGAAACACCAATGATTAAATTATGTTCGGGTACTTTGAAATAACTACACTGGAACATTGAGACAACTATCATCTTAGTCTCCCCGTGACCATGGCTGCTAAAAAGCAACCGAAACGTCAGGAAAAGTGTAAACTTAAATATAAATAGTTTTAATAGTTTTAATAATTTAGTTAGCATAAAAATTTGTTAAGTTTAATAGTAGTAGTAATGTAACAGTTTCTTAATTATGTAATAAAGTGTAAAATAAACAACGCGATAAAATCCGTATAAAGAAGAAGAAGACATTCTGTTTACGCGAATGTTATTTATTGATATTAAACTTTTCGTAACTGTTTACTGTGAAAAATTTACGTAATATTGTCATATTACGTAAATTTTTCACAGTAAAATTCAGTAATATTTCGCGCGACTTGGGAATCGAATCTAAGATCTGATGCACACCAGTAAGAGCAAGCGCCGCCGGGTAATGATTACACATTCACAGCATTTGGTTTTATGTTAGAAATTCACGAAATTGCATTGTCAGAGACTTTGAGTGGTAGAAATAAGGTACCTCTCTAAAATATCAGACTAAAAATAGCTGTTTTTTAAGTTAATAGTCTATGCTAACCTATATGTCCACTAATTATCCATCTTCATGTACTGCACGGGTGGCCTAGTGATTAAATTGGTTGTCCTTGCGTCTACGCAGTGTAATAGATTTAAATCTCATATAAAAATATGTGCCATTTACAAACGATTATGCTGAGCCTGGGTTTTGTATGTGTCAGTTGTTTCAAAAGTTCAAAGCTATACAGAAATTACACGTATTACAAGTGAAATCTTATAAAAATGTATTAAATAAATCATGATTTCCTGCCCCACAGTTAAAATATATCTATATTTTCACGATCATCACTTAACGTGAATACCCATTCGTTCGAATAGAACAAAACCTTAACAAATTATACATTTAAACCTTCCTCATGAATCATTCTGTCTATTGGTAAAAACCGCATGCAAATCCATTCAGTAGTTTTTGAGTTTATCGCGAACAGACGAAAGACAGACGCGGTGCCGGACTTTGTTTTATAATATGTAGTGATACATGAATAAAGTCTCACAATATCATTCCCAGCCCCTTAAGCGGCCATTGATAGCCCGACAAAACTTAACAAGCGAGTAACTTCCCGATGGTAATGATAAAATGTTCGAGTAAGTGCTATAACTAAATACATGCACTTTCTTTGTCTATTCATTGTAAGATTTACGCATGTCGTTACAAACCACGCCTCGGATGACGCCCCTTAACCGATACGTGAGGTAAAGATTGCTGTTCATGGACGATTAGTCGTCATCTGCGATAGTTGCTTAAAAACTTTCTGAATCAGACATTTAAATTTTTCGTAGATTCGCGACTGCTTTGTCACCAAAAGGGTAAAAAGATGATTTTCTTTTGTTCTTTAAGAAGACGCCCCTCGCATTGGGATAATACATCGCATAGGAATGTACAATTAACAGCAATAATTGTCACGTGTGGAATTCAAACCCACAACACTTAGCGAGACGGCCGCTTTTCCGTCGCGTCATTTGTGTAGTCAAACAGTGAGGGCGCCGAGTCTCTATGCAGCACAGTCAGTTTGTTTTTTAAATGTATTGTTATCACTCAGACGTTAGTCATATAAGATATGGCAACTGAGCCTCCTTAGTATGAAAGATGTGTTTATATTTCGTGCTCTCCCCCTTCAAAGATTTTCATCCCCATCATTTAGATGGTTGGCAGTCCACAATAGTGCGTTTCTCCAGAAATGTTCTGTCTCGCACAACAAAATTGTGGAATGAACTGTCGCCTGCGGTATTTCTGGAGCAATACGACCTTCAAAACTTCAGAATAACTTCAAAAGATTGTACTTCTTTTTCCTCTAGTATTGCGGGTGTCCATGGGTTGCGGTAATCTTTTACCATCAGGCGATCCATCTGCTCATTTGCCCCCTAATCCATAAAAAAACACAATTAAAAAGAAGATAGAAGTCGTATCATGCATAGGAGTAGTTATGTCTAAATTTTAATTATACGGTATATATATGTAACAATGGTGGCAATATCTCACTGATGGTGAGGTAACAGGGCCAGGGGCGTGATGCCTCGTCATAAATCGTGTTTGTCGTCAAATTATAACAATGATCACGGACCCCTGTACAGACAGCATCGCCATTTAAACACAGAATTTTAAAAATACGTGCGTCTAGCTTTTGTCCGCGGCTTTGCTTGCAAAGTAAAGTTTTCAGAGTAGTAGAGCTCCGCTGATTTGAACATGAATGGGCCGGCTCGACCGGGGAAGGACTACCCTCTCACAGAATATCGACGTGAAATAGCAGTATTCCTACTGTTGTGTTTCGTTCGGTGAGTGAGAGTACGGGAGGCCCAAACATCCTCTTTCCCCCTTCCCGCTCCTTCTCCTTCCCACTTCCTTTCCTAAAAGATCGGCAACGCGTAAGTGATGCCTCTGGTACTGCATGCATCCATAGGCTACGGTGACCACTTTCCATCAGGTGGGACATATGCTTGTTTGCCACATTAATAGTATAAAAAAAAGTAGATTAGGTTAGGTTAACCGCTAACTTAGTGAAGGCCGCGGGTAGGAGAACGGGGATCTCCCACCCGCCAGCCGTTGAGTCGGAGCGACGCCCTCTGTTGTGCCAGTGCGTCGTCCAGGAGTCGTCGCCCATCATCTCTGCATTGGGCACTGCTGGGTGGGTCACTGATGTAGTTTCAGTTTCAGTTTCAGTGACCCACCCACCATACAAAGTAGCGTAGCCCAAAGTCTCGGGAAAACCCGACATAACCCTCTCGCCTCCACTTGTGGCAAGTGGGTATGCAAAAGGAGTATTACCCAAGTAAAAAAAAATGTTAACCGCTAACCTAACCTTTCAGTTCCAGCGACCCACCCACCATACAAAACAGCGAGTTGGTACACAGTGGTGGTGGTGGAAGTCTCGAAAAATCCGACGTAATCTTCACGCCTCCCCTTGTGGCGAGGGGGAATCAAGAATACTTACCCACGAAAAAAAAACAGTTATGTTAGTCACAGTACCTTTTTTTAATAAAATAGCCTATTTTACTCAGTGATAATATAGCTTTCTAATGGTGAAATAATTTTTAATAATATTTAAATCGGTTGAGTAGTTTTTGAGGTAAATCATTACAAAATAACAAACAAAATATCAAATCTGTCCTTTTTATAATATTAGTATAGATGTATCAGGAATAGCTTTGTCAACCTCGACACTTCGTTACGAAAACATCTACTGCTATTACTGAACCATTGGGCTAGTCAACGTGGGGTGCTACAAGCCTAACTGCAGTAATAAATGGAAAATGTAGTGGACTGGACGAATGATGCAATGGTTAAATTGTTGCCTTGCCATTTGCCATGCGTTGAATGTTGTTAGTTCAATCCCGGAATAAAAAATTCACAATTTACTGTTTCAAGTCCATGTGTTGTTTATCTCCATTTTTCGAATATTTGGACAATCTCCCGTGACTCGGGATTCGATACTAACTCGGAAGTGGCATATAAAAAGTTTATTGAATTTCCTACTAAATTTAGAGCAACCTGACTACGCAATTATTCTTCACAAGACTTCAACTAATAACCTAATGGTGTATTCCTGCACCTATATAAACTTAGTTAATCGCAAATGCGAAGAAACATTAGTAAGTAACCTGTAAGTATAAACGTGCCGATATAATTTATTTCCAATTAATTTTTCTGACTAGTCTGATTTGGTGATCCAGCAATAGTGAATGCGACTGTTATGCAATAGATTTCGGACTAGATGCCCAGATGGGGCATCGTGTTATTTAGGTTTATCTGTAAAGATATTCTCAGTAGCACTACAAAGTCTGGAACAATGCCTAGCAGGCGGCAGTAGACTCGCTTTTCTATTCCATGGGATCTAAAACTTGGCAAATTGCGGGCATCTTACTCTTCTGCCAACCCCTTAAGCCTCACTGATTTCAGCATAAATGGGCCGGCTCGACCGGGTAAGGACTACCCTCTCACAGAATATCGACAGGCAATAGCAGTATTTCTACTATTGTGTTTCGTTTGGTGAGTGAGAGTGCCGGAGGCCCAATCACTGTCTTTCTCCTTTCCCGCTCCTTCTCCTTCCCACTTCCTTTTTCTCTTTTCCTTTCTTAAAGTGTCGGCACCGCGCAAATCTGGTGTTGCAGGCGTCCATAGGCTACGGTGACCAGTTGCCATCAGTTAGGCCGTATGCTTGAAAGCGCATTAATTGTATTAAAAAAAATATGAGGGAGATCATCATATCTCCATTACAAAAAAATTAAGAAATCAAAAATGAATACAACACCTGAAGTGCTTGTTAATATACGTGCAGCAATGTTCATATATAAAAAGCATTTGTAGATTTCTCTATAGTGCTACTAAAAACACAAAAAAAAATAGTTTTAATATTCCAAGAAGTTCATGTGTTACATTCGATAAAAACAATACACACCTAACACGTTTGAAATCATAACGATAAAAAGCTGACGCGTTGATATTTAATTTATGATAGATCCCTCTCATTCGATTTAGATCGATGTATTGAACACATTCGATTGTCGCGTACATCGATTGTAATCGTTAAGAATCGTTGATTCACAGCTTATAAATAATTCGATATATTAACTTATTTTATTACTTTCCATTAAAAAATATTGATTTCTCATAATATTGTCTTACGCTTACACGAATGCTATACATTGAAACTAAATTATTCATTATGGATTTTATCGCGTTTAATTTAAATGATTACATTTTAAACTATTTATATTAATGCTTTTTATTAAACTCGTATGCTGGTAGGCATTCTAGGTCATTTTTGTTGTTAGTTTAGACACAAAATATTTATTTATTTTCTATTATATTTTTTTACTAGTCATTTATATCATCCGAAATATCTACCTAGTAAAAATACCTATATATAGTAGTAAAAGAAAATCATTAGTATGTGCTTCTTCCTCTGAGAAACATGAAGTCTATGTATTTTCTTCTTCTGGCAGTTAGATAGTTATGATTAACTTAGAATTTAGCAAATCGTGTTAGTTTTTTACTACCCCAATGAAACATTCATAAAATCTGTTTGTTTTTCTTATTAGTTAAAACAGCAACACTTCATATTCGAGAAAAATGAACAGACATAGATGTTTACTATGCTTCGATCATAATACATCGATATTGTAGTTCAAGTGGACACCTCTAACATATCGGACCGCATTACTTACTTATTATTGCAAAAGAGAAAAAAAACGTTCGTACATAGAACGTTTCTGCTGGCTGTATGAGAGTCTTCCGGTGCGTTGCACAACGTACCGCAAACGATCTGTTTTCACTAGAAAGCTGCATCCAATATGTGTAACACTAGAAGCAGATTGAATTATCAGTATCCCTGGATATTAATGTAACATCCAATGAAAGTTAGAATTATTGACTTGGAACGATGTATTTTCCTACTGGTTTAATTTTATTGGAGCAACATTTTCGAGTACAAGGCTGTTTGCATCTTGACCTTCGTCAAGTTACTGTGGAAAATGTGTTTGTTATTCTGTAGCAATATAGAATATTATTATCATACAGGCATACTTACATATTATGATGTCTGTTTCCCCAGATGGGCTGGGAAAGATGTTTTAAACCCCTATTTCTTCAGCTTTTAGGTTTTAGATCCTTCATAGTAAGTGTCGTAATAGCTCGAAACTCCATGCTTGACTAGCATTCTCTTAAGAGAAATCTCCATAACTTGACCCGACCCGGTAATCAAAAGCAAAGCAGTCGCACACGCTGCCGCTGCGCCTCCAAGGCAGTTAGATAGATGTCTAATTATTTACACTAGCGGTCGCCAAGTGGTCGAAATTCGACTAATTGATTAAAATTTTAAGTATGGGATTATTAAGGTTTTATTGTCTATAACTATACCCTTATAATCACATATCATTTAGATTTCGCCAAGGCTTATTTCAAGGTTAATTTAAAATAACTGTAAAATCCGTAAATCGAAAATATTTTATAACACACACACACTCCACTAATTTCTTTTTGCAATACTATGTATATTGAGCAAGCTGTATTTCGCAAATTATTATAACTATGAATAGAAGAGGTTGTTATAAACCATAAACAGTTACTGTAACTAAGCAACAACCAAATATGGTACTCTGTTTTACAATAAGTAGGTTATTCGAAAATATAAACTTTTAAAATTTAATGGCCAATACCGCGAAATTGGAATAGGTACTTAAGGTATGTAACCATAGTTATAAGAATTGTACGATATCGACCGAAGAATGCCGAAATACTACGAAAGCGATTCGATTGCGTGTGTCAAATGCATGGTTGTGTGCGTGTAGTGTTTTTCAATAATTTAATGTATTTCTTATGCATATTTTATAAAATTATTAGGATTCGCCACTCCTTCTCCATGTAAACTTTAACTGTGCCAAATTTCATACTCCTCCGTCCGCGGAAGTACAAAGATTTTGCTTCACGTATTAATATATAGATTATACGATTTTTTTAATAACTCAATTGTATTCGAAAAACCTTTATAATAATGTTGACAGATTATGTATTAATAAAATTCGCCGTTAATAAATTTTAATTCAATTTTAAATCATTAAGCCTTTGCATAATTCATTAGGTAACAATTTGTACGTAAAGACGGAAATAATTCAAGCTCTTTGAATGGAGGAAGCACTTCTTCCCATACACTTGTAGACACCCGTTTAGAAACGATTACTGGTTTTCATTCACCAATATGTTTAATCTGTCAATATCTAGTATAATCTACTTACTGCTATGTCTAAAACAATAATTGTTGAACGGAAGTACTGTAATTGGTTTACTAATTGCATTTCTAATAGTTAATATGACTAAATAAGTGGCTCTATTTATTTATATTATGATTATTGTGACGTAACAAATATGTGAAAAGCAAAAAGCCGACATGGGAATATTAGAACAATGGGTGTCGGAAGTTAGTTGAATTTGTGGATTTCGTTTTATTTACTTACTATTAGACACGTGTTTAGTATATCAATTTAATTTATTTTATTATTTTTTGGTGAAAGTGACGGCAGATATCTTCTTTTTTGTTTTCGTCCAGTATTTTAAGGGTAGTCTAGCCAATGCAGATTCATACAACCTATGAGTAGGAAAAGCCCTACTTGGTGACAGTAGAATGCGTCGATAACCCGCAATAATATAACCCTCGTATAGGAAATCAGCGTAATAATAAGTAGTTATATTGTTGCTGGATTTCCCCAGTAATAAAATTTGGAAGGTCTCCGAAATCTTTTGTTTCAACCCATGTTCAAGTTCTTTACCTTAACGTCGAAAGCGGACGAAAAATACTTCTAGGAGTATTAGCAGGTCTTTTATTAGTATAACATACGGTCATAGGCTATAAATAACCGCTTACCCCTAGGCAAGTCGTACTGTCATTTGCCACCTAAGCCTAAAAGAACTAACCGGAAGAAATAGTCCCACAGCTATGAGGCTTAAAACAAGAATATTAAAAAACTATATTGAAACATTCTAATATCAAATTATGAAGTGACGTAATGACGCTAATTATTATGCTCAGTGGCAGTCACAGTCACTAATTAACAGCTATTAGAATCTTATGTCAATGGTCATGTATCGAATGACAAATAGACCGCGAAACGGATTAAATTATTTGTACGAGTATCTTTCATATATTACTTAACGTTTAAGGCCCGGTTTTGCAGTCTGTTGCTCTCGCTAGCTATCGCTGCTCAGTGGGGAGACCAACAGACCGCAATGCAGAGAGTCTCGGGTTCGAACTCACGTCGCGCACCTCTGACTTTCGGGAGTTATATGACTTTTCGAAATTATGTGCGCATTGATTGACAATTATCGTCTGCTCCGTGCCTCGGAGAGCACGTTAAGCCGTCGGTCCCGGCTGCCATGAACATCTATGGCAGTCGTTATTGGGAGAGTGTCGACACAAAAGATCCCACTGGGTCGAAGTGTCGCCGGTCTGCACTGACTAGCCCCCACATAAGATACATACATACATAACGTTTAAAACCCGGTTTCTGTATTACAAACATGTCGTTTTATCTACGGACAGTATTGCCTTTATTATATATAATATATATATATATATATATATATATATATTATATATATTGCCTTTATTTTCATAGAATATTTGTCAAAATGTAACTATCCGTAGCTAAAACAACCCGTGTCTTCAATATAAGAGTTCTTATATTGAAGACACGGGTCTAGACACGATTCTAATATGTTATAACGATACTCTTACGCCCAGTTGGGCGTAAGAGTATCGTTATAACATATTTCGTAAGTTATTTGTAGTTTTAAAAACAAGCACGAATAAGAACTATACATTCATGCCTAGATGGCGTAGTGGTTAGTGTAACTGACTGCCACGCCTCGGTGGCGGGTTCGATTCAAGCACAAGTCAAACATTTGTGTGTATGAACATGGATGTTTCTATGTATAATATGTATGTATTTACAGAAAAAAAGTATATATATGTATGTTTATCCATTGTCTAGTACCCATAGTACAAGCTCTGCTTAGTTTGGGCTAGATGGTGTTGTGTGTATGTGGTAGAATATTATTATTATTCAAGTTATAGATTTTCTTCTTTGGCTTTGTTTTATCCCGTTACGTGAAGTTGGCTTTCCCAGTCATGAGACGCCATTTATTTCGGCCTTGTTCGGCATCTTCCGTAAGACCTATTTGTCTGATGCCCCTTTGAACCTTCTTTGTCCAAGTAGTTTGAGGTTTACCTGTTCCCCTCTTCTTTGTAGTCATCGAAAGGAAATTTTTCATGATATAGTCATCTACTTATCGAAGTACATGACCGTACCATCACAGCCTCTTTTTCTTCTTCTTTTTCTTTTTTCTTTTTCTAACTCTTTTACTTTAACTATTGTTTTTGCAACATTAAAGTTTCCTCTGTTAGGTTCGTTGCGCATCTTGTCTCTGAGTGTTCATGTTTTCGCAGTCGTTCATGTTACAAGTTTTATTTATTTTGTCTATGCTTATGTACTAATGTAGGTCTTACGTAATATATCGGAGTGGTCCTGCGCATGCGTGCTTTCACAGCTCCATCGAAGCCTATATTGGAATAGATCAGTGCGATTTTTTTAACCTTGCAAGCGGGTGATGTCCTTTATCAATTATTTTGCGTCACACCATGCGGTAAGCAAGTATGCGTGTGTGCGTTTGATATCCAGGTCAGACATAGTGTTTCTTGTTAGGGGCATAGTTTGTTTTTGGCTTTTCATTTAGGAGCCGGATAATAAGCTTGGTAGACGACAACAGGTTAGGTACAATGAGCCAGTGTACTGTACCGAAAACTGACGTATCGGAGGAACTCAACACAAGGTAAGCAAACTTGTAATAGGTTCCTGTTGTGGTCCTCAATAGGATGGCAGTACTTACCCAGACGGACTACATTAGCATGAGGCAAATCCCAGGCTTAAACGACGATACCAATCTTCTTAGCTAAATAATCCCAACATCATTCTAACTATTATAAGAGGTTAGTATGACCAAGATAAAATAATATATTTTAAACAATAAATATTGCCAATCAAAGGCCACGTTAACAGTATTCTTAAACGGCCGAGCGTACATTAACCAGGTAGTATAACAACATGAAGTATTAATTAACCACGTGATAGATAGCAGGATCGTATAATATAGGCCCTGTATTAAACTGTCCCACTGCTGGGCACGGGCCTCTTCTCAGTGTGGGAAGTTTTAGGCTATAGTCCGCCACGCTGGCCCAGTGCAGCTTTGACTTTACATATGTATCTTCGAGAACAGTATGGATAACTATCAGACATGGAGGTTTCCTCTCGATGATTTTCCTCGCCGTTGAAGCGAGCGATAATTAACTATTTATTACGCACATAACTTCAAAACGACTGAGATGTGTGTCTTGGGATCGAACTCGAGACCTCTGCATGGCAGCCCAACGGTGTCCTATTAGGCTATCTATGACCCCAGGATGAATGCGCGAGCAATCCCTGCGCTCTGGCCATACACCGTGTGAAGGAACACCATGGTAGGTTTAGTCGGTAGGACCCGAGACTTTCTATCGATCCCTGGGTGAGCCCGACATAACCCCTCCGCCCGCTCCCGTGGAGGGGTATACGTCACAGCATTCCCCCACGTAAAAAAAAGAAGGATTGTAACCAGTGGAAATTCGTAGTCTTTGCCTACCCATCCAAAAAATAGCTGTGGGTATATGTATAAATAGTATATGTATAAATGTTACGTAGGTAGCTCGTCTATATAATCGACTGTAGGTTACCTACTATTAAAGCACAAACGTATTTAATTCGTACATTCTATATTTCTAATTACATTCATTACATACCTAAAGTATATAATTGTCACTGTGACGCAACACGCATAATACGGACACATTGAAAGACAAATAAGCGAATAAATCAATAATAATAGTATTTAGCAACCATAAATCGATATCTTAATCTAATTACCTAAATTACTATTATAACATTCGTAATAAAATCGATTCGGCATCGAGACAATGAATAATTACAGATCTATTTTTTGATAATGCTAAACTACATCATGCTGTCCACTTCCTTGCTTTAAAACCGAGTTTATTTTGTGGGTGGCTAAGTAGTGAACTACTGCAAAATAAGTGACTGACGAAGAAATAATGCGATACTAGCGCCATTGTTGACTGCAAATGTAACTTTGTACATGTATGCCTCGGCAATATGTTTGTTTTAAATAGCTTTTATTACAATAGTGTTAAGGTGATTGCTGATAATACAAATGTACAATTTGTTATGTAAGTAACTATATATGTTATGTAATTTAGTAATAATTGTGTAAGGTGTATTAATCGTTACAATTTATTAACCCTTAATCTTAATGAGCTTTGAAATAGTGTATTCGATGGGTGGTTGCGGCAATGTTCGGAATAGGTAGAGCTAATGTACCTAAAATTCAAAGAACAGAGACAAAAAGTGGAGACTTCCTTACGACACAATTTTTTTTTTCGGAATATTTGTTTTGAGTTTCGGCACATTACTTAAGTACAAATAAATTTAATACAGTAAAACAAACATCAAATTCATTTCCTGTATTTAATAAAAGAGTATGCTTGATTTTTATTGTTTATAAAAAATAAAGGTTATCTCCTTATCTTCGTTTGACAAAAGTAAGCGCGGAAGCTAATGTAATTCACATACCAGCTATAATAATTAGAACTAACAAGGTAGAGGTAAAACAAAATTAATTTTATAGTTTTTCGTACCGTTTTTTCATTTTGTACAATTATTGGAATTAAACGTAAACAGAAATCAACCTCAATAATTAAGAAAGTCACCAATCTTAAGAAGACTCAGTCAGAATATTATTTCCGTTGATGTTGAAAGTTGTCCCTTAATCTGAATCAGTACAGTTTTCATCAGGAACAGAGTTTTCTTTGTCATCGCAAGATTTATCTTCTTTCGGAGAATAAAAATAAATTATGAGCATTTTGGCCATATTATCGATCTTCAAATGATTTCTTTTTGCACTTAAAATCCATTTATAGGTAAAGAAGGACCTTTCAACATCAACTGAAGTTATAGATACATATTTACAGTACGACAATTTTAAATTTTAAATTTTCATGGTCGAATCCTTTTTCTATATTGTCACAAATGTCTCTTAATGCATTTAGATCGGGATTTCTGTTTATGACGTTTCTATTTTTATTTTTATTGGTTCAGACGAACGTCAGTTTAGAACAGTTCTTGCTTCGTCAAATATGTGGAAAGATTCCGTTAACAATAAATCAGATTTATGTAATTCCTTTGTGGCAAATATAAGTATGTTATTCTCGGACCGCCACCTTTAACATGCCCGAGTTGCGAATTGCTCCGCCCGATATAATTCCATACCAATAAAGAAATATAAATTATTTTTAAATTTTCTTTTTCCAGTACTGTTTTAGCATGCCTGATAGACAAAGAATCAGAGCTTCTAAGAAGTCTTACAATAGTTTTAATTTGTTCGTAATATTCAGCATAATATGAAGCTGCTTCTAGCGATATACCTTGTTTTGACGCGGACGGGCTCGGGTAGCAATGGCAGGCTCGGCAATTAGTCGTTCTATACACCTACTGAAATTAAAACTAGGTTATTTCAAACAATATGAATAATACATATAGTTACGTGTTGTAGTCTAAATATCACAGCGACTGTTACAAGCGGATACGAACGTCATAGCTAGTACATAACACATTGGTTATTTGCATACATATTCAGATTAGATCTAAACTTCGCTTTTAATAATGGCCCGTTGAAATAAGTCACTGTGAAATCAATTACGTCGTGTCATTCAAAATGTTGGATAAGTAGAGAGTGTTGAGATCAGTCTATAGTCATAATATCAGCCCTCTATATAATTTGTACTATTACTGAGTACGGACCTCTACTCTGTAGTATAAAAGTAAGGCCTTAATCCACAACACTGACCTAGTGGGGGTTGATAGACTTCGCACATGTTTGAGAACTTTATGAAGAATTCTCGGATATGCAGGTCCTAAACTCGACGTCTAATGTTTTCCTTCGCCATTAATCTTTTATAACTACGAAATGTTACAACTGCCTGGAATCGAATTCGAGAGTCGCAGAGGTGTCGAATACCAGTAGCTCAATCAGTACACTTACAATAAATACAAAAAATTACTTACAATAAAAACAAGGTAATGAAAATTAAGTTTTACGAATGGTAGAGCTTGATATTGGTAGAACTAAATTTACGCCGGTCAAAATACTTTTTGTTAAAATAAAAAGTAACTACATCGTCCATATTATGAATGCGATATGTTGCCATTAAAGAAAATCTATTGATGTGGTAGTTTCTTAAAGCACTATTTGGAAATGTTTCAAAATGTATATGTACCTACTTTGACGGCCTCGATGCCGATGGCGTAGTGGTTAGTGTAACCGACTGCCACGCCTGAGGTCGCGGGTTCGATTCCCGCACAAGTCAAACATTTGTGTGCATGGACAAGGGTGTCTTGGTCTGGGTGTTTCTATGTATAATATTCTAATATTCTATCACATACACACAACACCATCTAGCCCAAACTAAGCAGAGCTTGTACTATGGGTACTAGACAATGGATAAACATACATATATACTTCTTTTTTTGTAAATACATACATAATAATAATAATAGTTTATTCAGTTTAAGTTGGTACAAATATAAATTATAATAGGTCTTAAAAATACTTGACAATAAGATACAATACTTTAACGCCTGTACTAGGTTATACCTGTATCACAGGCGATATGTGCTATTATAGTTTAATAGAAAGAGCATTCTTAACAATATTTAACAAATCGCACTCTTAATAAAACAGCGACTTAACTCGAAATTTGAAAGTAAGGCAATTTGAACTCTAATTGCATATGTTAAATACTAATATTATATTTGTGTTAAATCTTTGCAATAGAGTTCAAATTTGTTTAATCCAAAATACTGAGATAAGTCTCTGTTTTATTAAGGGTGCGAAATATACATTGTTCTATAATAAGTTACTGTTATAATGAAAATAATATTATTTATTTATATAATTTTTCATTTAAATACTAGTTGTCTAATAATGGAATTCTATGCTAACTTGTGTAAGTGATTCTACTCTGATATCCAGTCAAATCCGGTTAGATTAGAAAAGGCGACCCCAAGCAACTTGGGAATAATAAAGGCTAGGTTATTATTCCCAAGTTGCTTGAAGTCGGCTTTTCTAATCTAACCGGATTTGACTGGATATCAGTTTTTACACGGAGCGGCTGCCACCTGACCTCCGCAACCCGAAGGCTAACGATGCCCTAAGGCTAGACCAGTGTCAGGATATTAGAGGGTACTGACTTTCCCAATAACGACTGCCATAGATTTTCATGGCAGCCGGTACCGACGGCTTAACGTGCTCTCCGAGGCACGGAGCAGTCGATAATTGTCAATCAATACGCACATCATTTCGAAAAGTCATATAACTTCCGAAAGTCAGAGGTGCGCGACGTGGGTTCGAACCCGATACCCTCTGCATTGCAGTCTGTTGGTCTCCCCACTGAGCTATCGCTGCTTTTTATTTATAAGTGATTAAAATATAAATAAAAGACGATCTAGTCACCCTTGTAGTCTACTGAGTTTATGTACCTATATTCCGCTTGTTTCCTGGCAGGACAATCAGCTTCACCCGTTTGGTGGTTGCTAAGCTTTTTAAAACGAGAGCATGTAGCACATTAAGGAGCATCTTCCTTCTTCGTACATTCGATCATCGAATGTCCAGCTTCGGCACAATGTCCACATGTAGGGGTAATATCTCTGCATGATTTCGCTGCGTGACCATACTGATGGCATTTGTAACATCTTGTTACTAGCGTAAAATCTCTTACGGGGCAGGACGTCTAATGTCTGGCTTGTCTTATGTTACATTCCGATTTGTGGTTTAAAGGGTCATGCCATGACGCCATAGTAATTTAGGCCCACGGTGCACAGCTATAAAGGCTAATGATAATAATAGTAAGCAATGCCAATAATTAATTAGCATAAGAAGTGATTTACAAAAACCTGTCATTTTAAATTTTTCAAATCTTCTTATATCAGATCTCGTCAATACAATTTATATTAAATATGTCCTTTAACATTTAAATATTATTGTAATTTATTACTGAGTACAATCAATTAGGAATGAAATAAATCAGAATATATTGCAGTTCTATAGCTTACTGGTAAAAGTCGTCGATATAAACCGCAATAATTAAAATTGCAAAACAAGCAATGATATTGACATTTAATTTTATATTACGTTTTCCGGCGTCAAACAAGTTAGAGATGGTGTTGCCATAATAAACACAAAACCTCGATACATCGATAATAGACATTACTTTAAGTTAATCAAAGCAATCTTCCAAAGATAAAAATTATTATTATTATTAGATTTGTATTACATTTGCATAAAAAATAAATTAACGAATAAAATAATAATTATATAATATAGCAATGGTAAATTACTATTTCGATTAAATACCTGTCAACATATTTTGTGTAAAGGCAACATTTTCACTTGCTTGCAACTTCCATTACACAGTTTAGTCGTTTTCTTGTTTAATATTTTAGAAAATATTACCGACTTGTACAGAATAATAAATACAAGGAAGAACTAGGATAAATATTATTATATTTTTATAGTATAGCAAATTTCTTGTGCACCTGTGGGCCTAATACTGGCATGCCCCTTTGTTAAAGTCAAAAATTATTTAAGATCCTTCAATGGAAACGTGTCGGATATATTTTGTTCAAAGAGACAGCTGAATACTTCATTTTCGGACAGAGAAGAGGGTACACCAACTACAACAATCCGTGGTTTACGCTTGGCGGGTTCGTCAGCTGTAAGACCGGCCAAAGAAAGTTGAACTGCCTGCTTCAATTTTTCTACGTCCAGTTTAGATTCTGTGCTGACAATAATTCCTCCATTTCTAGTTCTGCGAACCCCACGTACTTGCAGCTTCATTTCCGCTGGATGAATAATTTTCTGTACAAGAGATTTTGTTTCATCGCTCGTCTTTAATATGTCACGAGGATATATTGCCACACAGTTTAAATTATTTGGCCGAACAAAACTATTGGATCTTTTCTTAATCATGTCCGCATAAGAAACTTTTCCAGTAGTACAGCTATCCTGGATGGTCTGCTTGAGCTCGGAAATATTTTCTGTTAGATCGCACTTTTCTTTTAGGGCATCTACTGTACTGGAAACTTGAAGCGATTTCTGTTTTAGCGATTGGTACAGGACTGCCATTTGTGAGAAGCTATGGCCAATTTTTCGAGACAGGTTTGAAATTTTCATATTCTGGTCCGAATTGAGTTTACTATCCACGGTAATTAAATAAACTTCATATATTTGCTGCTCGACGAATGACATCCATTTTGGATCTCAGATGTAGACGCGATATCTGATATGATGCTAAAGTTAGAGGAAGGCGAGGCCGCGGGGCGTACTAGCCCGCTCTTATTACACGGACTACTTTCCATTTTATAATATTATATCACTTCACATATAAGAGTTCATTGTTAAAGATAATATGTAGGTAACAAAAATGCATCACTCAGCAATAACCTAAAGGATGTCACAATTTATAAATCGTAATCATTAAATATTGTGTATGAGCACGTCTATCTTTGTCAGCGCGAACGAGATTCTTAAAAATGTATTTACAAAAAAAAGGTATATATGTATATTTATCCATTGTCTAGTACCCATAGTACAAGCTCTGCTTAGTTTGGGCTTGATGGTGTTGTGTGTATATGATAGAATATTACTATATTATTATAATTATTACTTAAAAAAATATCGCTAGCTAATACCTACTGAGTTGCCTCTCAATCTACATTTGTAGATCTCTACAGAAATATTGCTCAAAAGTTTTACCTTACAGAATGCTTTAAATCATACACCGAGTAACTCTTATTTTAAACAAGCTTAGTACATACTAATTAATAGAATACAATCACGTTTGTATTTTACCGAAGGTGTAAGCAGAGGGCCATGACATTTGTTTTTTGACAGCCATGTTAAGTCCCCATAGGAACGAGATTAGACATAGCTACCTCCCATTAATATTAATATATCCACTATGACAAATGCAGAACGCAATAATTAGTTATTGATCGATATGTATTCCGACCTGATGTCATATTATACAATATACATCATATTTTAATTACGAGTCAGTTTATTCTAAACCAATATGAAATCAATCAACAACTAGATCAAATCGCACGCTCGATAATTATAAATAGCTTGATGAAATGCCTGCAATACGAGATCGACACTTTATCGAATCGGTTCGGTTAGGTATCAAAAATATCGTTTGTGTGCTTACTATTACGTTTGCTGGCTAACCAGTTAGTGTATGTAGGTAATGTAAGGATTGGCTCTTTGGTCCATAAGTTTGTGCACATGATTGTAGTCGATCTTGATGTGGATCCTGGGTTTAATTTCAGGGTTAGATAAAGTGATATTTTACTGTCGTGGCCAATGCAAAAGGCTTATTATCTTATTAATAATAATAATGTCCTCCAGACCGAATTTCGGCCACGGCGGCCAATCTTAACAGAGACTGGCCATCTGCGCAGCAGATATTAACAAGTGCACTCTCTGTTCCCTAACTCTCATGATCCGATGGGACGGTGATCCGACACGACCGGAAAGACATCAGGCGCAGGGCCAACGGCTTTACGTGCTTTCCGAGGTACGGGGGTGTCTAACACTGCCAACTTCCTAAATCCGGGCTTGTATTGAGATTTCTAAACAGAAAAACCCAATATCTTTTTGTTCGCCCGACCCGGGATTCAAACCCGAGACCTCATACACAGCAGTCGCATTCACTACCGCTGCGCCACGGAGCACGTGGGGCGTAAATTGTTTTAGCGAAATTGCCTCTTCTTAAGTGCCTATCCCTTTCTGCAGCACATAAGTGCTACATCCGCATTTCGCTATTTTTAAGGTCCTACGTACTTGACGAGCTCTTGGCTCTCAACTGGGAACAGTTCCAGACATAGGGCTGCCACTCAAAATCTCTTGACAGTAAAACACAATAACAATTTTCTCAACTCGGCAATTAAACCCAAGACCTGGTCCGCAATTGTTTACACTAATGCCGTGTCACTAAGAATTATAGACTTGAGTATAATGTGAGTACAGCCTCCTACAACTTCTATTACGATAGATTCAAACAATAGCTTGACACGTTCACTACCTGTATAATATGTTATCAAGGCAATAACATCGCGTGTTGTAATAAATCATGTTTAATCGAGTCCGCATCGTATATCATGATCGGATAGTTCAAGCTCGGTATGATAGATGGCATTGCTTACTGGGGTACTTCACACTTACAATAGGAAGATACATTTGCTGTTTAATTTATTTTTATTGTTGATTACTTAGTTATATCCGACCTGTTTACAGCCCCGACCTTGGGAAAGAACGAGAAGAACGGTAGCTCTAGGTGCCAGATAGAAAAGGGTGCCAAAAAGCCAAACGCGTAAGACAATTTTCAGCGCAAATTGAGCCAAATAGTTGCGCGACATTATATCATATTTGCGAAAAGGGCATTGTTATTTATTTAACATAAAACCGAAGCAGAAATTACGTGAAGTGAAGGCGTGCACCAAAGGGTGTCGAAAGACAATCTCGCTCTACGCTGATCTAGGGCTAGGGCTGGCGCTGCCTGTTAATGAACTTTAACTTTATAAGCATGTGTCTTTACTCAGTAGCAACGTCAGCGGTGAATCAGATCCTGATGCACTTAAACTTTTCTTAAAACTAAAGTAGGCTGGCAGCCTAAGTGGGGCAATGCCTTCGCCGTGCAGAAAATCGCGAACAACATTGTGTTCTGTGCCTGTGGTGAGTAGAACTTCCAGGTTACCAGGCAAGACGGCTTGCTGTCAGCAAATATGTATATAAATAAGCGCAGAGCGACACTGCTGATATTACAAACTTTTAAAATATCCATCTATATCCGTCCATCACATGGGCTGTAGCTTTAGCCGTTTTTTTTGCATGTATATACAACGAAGATAACTATCAAACATACTGCCCGCTATATCATAAGCGGTTGCTATATCGTACCAGAGCGAAAAACCCCTTAGGAATAAAAAAAATGGATGAAACGAAAGGAATGGGAGAAAAGATACGTGAGCCTTCGGCACTTTTAGTTACGAAGCGAAATGCAGCAGCAAAAGTGTAACTACTTTTGTTACTACTACTTGCCTCCTTACCCTGTAAAAGGATGATACTTCATTAAGCACGCCAGCTCATTCATTAAGTCACGAGAAATTGTATACTAGTTTTTATTCCCATACAATTAAAAAATGACGCAATCGTTTTGGTAGCGATACATTATCTGCGTGTCACAAATCGTTTGTTCCGGCTCATTGGCTCTAGCGCCTTGTAATCTGCGGTTTGGCAAATTTGCTCATCCGTGTGCACTTCCCCGTATACATTGATTACTATTTATTTAGTTTACTAGTACTGCCCGCGGGCTTAGTCTGTGTGTCCGGCAAAAGTATACTAAATATTTCTTTTGTCAATTATTTTCATGTCATGTAGACTAGTTGACGCTGTGGATGTACGGTGCGGTGCTCTGGTTGTGACTGCTGTGCATGAGGTTTCTGGTTTGATTTACGAGTCTGGTAAAGTGTTATTGATTCTTTCTATCAATAATATTATCGTTATTATTTTTACTTTTTTATAGACATTTATATATATAGTATAATAGCTGCAACACCTTGTTGGTATGAGTTGTAAAATACAAATATTTTAATTGACAATGTAAAAGAGTGGCCGTGAGTTTCTTGCGGCTCTCTTCTCATAGGCTCAACCCTTTTCCTGAAACTAACAATTAACCTAAATGTAGCTTAAGTAACTTAGTATAGGTACTCACTAACCTGGGGGTGGTGGGCTGCGTGGGCCTGCCCGCCACCCGATCAGCACCAGGTCCGAGAGGCGGCCTGCGTGTTCCCACGCGCGCCTCTGAGTCGTGTTTTTGTCCCGCTACTAGGGGACAGTAGAGGGACTTTTATGTAGTGGCCTGCCGTTTCACACAGCGGGCCGAAACCTCGGCGGGGTCGCGATTGCATGTGAAAGCGATTCGCGCGGCCCCGCCGTCTATGGTTATGTCGAGGAACACCGTGGTAAGTTTAGTCGGTATCACTCCCCCGGTGAGTCCGACATAACCTATGAGTCAAAGCATTAACCACGAAAAACAAATAAAAAAAAAAAATTCGCTAGCCTATATATTTTAACTTTCATAATTGTTACTTTTTGACCTAAATGATTAAATTATTTTTGACTTCGACTTTAAATTAATTCTCAGGTGCTTTTGGATAGAAGTCTAGTCTGTGTTAGATAGACGGTATTATAATCATACGTCTCTAGAATGTATGTACTTTAATCTAGCGCTTAGCAGAAGGACATAGCTGTCAAATAACTTGTAGGCCTCTAACCACATACTGGCAAGCGCAGCACATAAGTAAGGGTTGTGGTCACCAAGGAATTCTTACGAAAATTACAAGCTCTCTCAGAGCACTTATCTCTGCTGCACTGGACATAACATGTCAAATAACTTTTAGCACCGAATATACTAATGTATGAGGTATTTTATGTTTAAAAGTCTAAAGGCAATAAATTTTTAACAAATTTTAATTAGCAATCGCGTATACAAGAAGAAGCCAGATACGCCGTACCTGCCCCAGAATTATCTGGCGGACCCCAGAAGGAAAGCTTTAACTCAAATTTTAGACCGTGAGGCCATCTTTTCGGAGGCCTCCTTAAAAATAATCCTTCATACGCCAATTCACATTAGGCGGAGTTTATTTTAGCATTACAATCGCGAACTAAAAATACAATTATATAAAAATCATCAAAATATTATCGATGTGTTAGACACACCGATGACTTCGTGATCATTTTTATTACAACTAAGTATTTTTCCTTTAGTTAGTGATCAGTGATTGAACAGTGATCGCTTAGTCGATACTGTTAGACTGTTATACACAGGTCTGGCATTCGACCCCAAGGCACGCACCTCTGCCTTCTCGAAGTAATCTACGTACGTAGAAATTACGCGCAAATTAGAAGAAGTACGTATCATATAGTTAATTAACGTTTCTCTTTATGGTGACGGAAAATTTAGAAAAACATGACTTCCCCATAATGTTATCGAAGATAAGTGAAATCTGCCAACTCAGACAAGTGTGGTGGACTATTGCCTAATCCTTCTTACACTGAGCAGAGGCTTGTGTAATATTCTGCATGGAGATTACTGGGATTATTTAGCTAAGTTTGCAATTTTCGGTGTTATCTATAGCCCCTTACTATATAACCGATATCCAAGTACTTTCATTATGGTACTGCGTCAACAAATACGTATAAAACCGCCACCTACCGATAGATTTCACTGTGAAACATACCATGAATGGTTTAACGGAAGCCCTAAACGACAATAATTGTCCGTCGGACTCCACACGTAAAAGTTACACTTAACGACACGAGATAGCGCTGTCGCATGTCGTATCACACAAGCGACGCTTGTAGCAGGACTTTTCAACACCAGTCGTAGGAACCCGGCATTATGCCTGGTGAGTTCCTTTAGTAAGCATGGTTTATTAGTTCCGTAGATGCGCAGTGCTATGATCGATCCTCCATACGCTGATAGCAAAGCAATTAGTTTTTTAGAGTTCGAAAATCTCTTATACAACAGCTTTGTCCGTCCGTCCGTCTGTCTGTTATACAACTTTCAACTCAAGAACCGTAAGAGCTAGAGACTCGCGGTCAACGCCATTCGACTCAGCATAATCGATATACCCCGAAATGACTATGACCTTTGACCTCTGATCTCAAGGTCACGTGGTATCACGTGACCTTTGCATATTACTTGAACCATTTTTTCCAACTGTAAGATTTACGGCAATTCATTGCCGATTCTCACTCGTTGAAGGTTGCCAACATGTGAGTAAAACTATAAGTGTTGCGTCTATACGCTACAATACAGTAAATTACTTAAATTGATATACCTACACTTGCAAGATTCTAATTTATTCTATCTTTAAAAATTATATAGCAAACTAGATTTTACCCGCGGCTTCCCTCGCGTATATGTAGGTTTACGTTAGGTTAGTAAAAGAACTTTTTTCTGGATAAACGGTACCATAATATGACCCTTTCTCCTTCCCTGACAACGTGTCTGCGAAATTTCATAATGATCGATGGAGTAGATAAGGCGTGCAAGCATAACAAACGTACATTCGCATTTATTGGTTGGAATGCAGTTTTTAGGCAGCGACAGTTAAAAGATAGTTGATTCAATTTAACTTTAAAAACACAAGATTAGTTCTAATTAAATGTTTTTATTCATTTAATATTGTCTTCTGTTTACGCGAATGTTATTCATTGAAATTAAACTACTATATACGGATTTTATCGCGTTATTTATTTTACACTTTATTACACAATTTTTATTGACTTGATGACATGATACTCTGAGCTCATTCTGCGTAAATAGAAACACCAATGATTAAATTATGTTCGGGTACTTTGAAATAACGACACTGGAACATTGAAACAACTACCATCTTAGTCTCCCCGTGACCATGGCTGCTGAAAAGCAACCGAAACGTCGGGGAAAGTGTAAACTTAAATATAAATAGATTTAATAGTTTTAATAAATTAATTAGCTAAAAAATTTGTAAAGTTCAATAGTATCTAGTAGTAGTGTGACAGTTTTAAAATTTTGGAATAAAATGTAAAATAAATAACGCGATAAAAGCCGTATATGGTAGTTTTTTATTAATTATTTATTAAATGTATTCAATGTTCAGCTATTTATGTTACCCATTGTACCTGATGGTACAGTGTATGGCGGCAATCTTTTTGCCACCTCAGCACTTAAAAACGCAATCAGTCTTTCTTCAACACTATTGTTATCCTACGTTTATATTGGATTAACCGGTCGTATACCGCCGGCTCGCATACCAGCCGGCAGATTTGTACCCGTCGTAGGCCGGTGGCTCGCATGCGAGCCACCAAATTGGTTTTACGTTAGCTTAAGCTAAAGCGAAGGCGGCGCGCGGCGTTTTGGCGCCAATTTGGTGGCTCGCATGCGAGCCACCGGCCTACGACGGGTACAAATCTGCCGGCTGGTATGCGAGCCGGCGGTATACGACCGGTTAAGACGAACAAACAATCAAACTGCACAATTATATAACAAGCAATATATTCTTACAAAATCAGTGGGCAATGAGCATGATTTAATGCTAATGACGCGAACATTTCATGCCGTTGTCTCGACAAATTTACCGTATATCCTTAATGAAAACGAAATTAATATTATACTTGTCTTTCTCACGCTATTAATAGTTTATCTTATATACCTTTCATATGAAATGATTGATTGCACGAATGGAGTAGTGGTAAAAGTCATCGCCTCGCCACTGTCGCCGGTGTTGTGTGTTCGATCCCAACACGGGACAAAACTTTGTGTGATCCACAACTGGTTGTTCCGAGTCTGGGTGTTCTTTGTGTCCGTTGTTTTAAATGTTTGTACAGTCCCTGCGGCACAGGAATTATTCCTAATGCGGGATTTATCTTTTTAAAAACAAAACTATAAGAAATTAAATGTGTATTGGTATAAGCGGTCGCTTCGCTACTGCCAAAACAAACAAGCAAATAATTATATATAAATTGTTGCTCCTAGCCTGGGTGTTATTTAAGCCCGTTGTTACAATGTTTGTACAGTACATAGGGAATATCCCTAGTGCTTCTTTATCAATACATAAAATTATTCATTTATTTACTTGCAAGATTACAAACAAATATACAGGTCTCCTAATGACAAGTACCACAGTAGTCTACGAGTCAGAGAGCAGTTAACCCAATTACGCAGCGGCGCGGCGCGTGGTAACGCTGGAAGTAAGAAGATACGAGTTACTGTGCTTCAACGGCCGTTTTGAAAATAGTAGAGCCTGACTGGTTCAGCATGATTTATTTGGCTCTACCGAAGAAGTAAATATTAGGTAAATAACCTTCCACAAAGTGTCGATGTGAAGTAGCAATGTCCGTAAGATAGAGTGCCAGAGGCCATATCATTGCCTCGGCCCCTTTCTTCTCATACTCTTTCTATGCTTCCTCTTTACCTAGGCTAACTGTTTACCAACAGACAGATCGTGTTTTCTTTGATATTATGTCCGTGATGTATGAAAAACATAAAAGCCTAAAGGGGAAATGTAACAATAATTCTCTGCTGACAGCACAGCAGAACTTTGAAGTGCCTAGATACCTTACACACCGCAGAAACAATACACAAGCATACTGGCGATACTTCATTACCGAAACACAGGGTTAATCATCGTAGGTCTGAGTTCCTCGAGTCGAACAAAGATTTCGCCATAAGTAAGCAACTATAAACGTATAAATACCTACTTATCATTGGCGCACGAGTAATAACAACTGAATGACACCGGCACTGTAGAACTGCCAGTTGTACTGCTACCTGAAAGGGTTTTGTTTCTTTACAATTCTTTGACGATGCGATCTTCTGCAATGTACTTCTCCAGTTGAATCACCCCAATTTAATCAGAATTCCATACTTAACCGGCAAAATCGCCGTACCTTTCTCGAAACTAGTTGCTTAAGTTATGCTAAATAAGTAACATGAGTCCATACGATTAATTAAAACACATAATCGACTTAAGTAAGTAGAGCGTCTAAAACATCGTGAGAACAAGTGTTCTCACGTAGTAATGAATTAAAAAGTTCGTCAGTGCTGAGGTGTGACGATGTACAATCGTGAAAGTCGATATCAGATGTAATATCTGCAGTATCGAGTATCGCGGCGAGCCGGTCTGATTGACGCAGGAGTAGGCCTCCAGCTGTGTATCACATTGTAGTGTCGGCCGCGCCGCGACAAACAACACTACTACTATTTGTTCTGTTGCTAATAACTCTTGTATACGACGCGGTATTTTGCGCAAGTTGAGGCTCTTGCGCGGGTTGACCCGTGATTAACTAGCATAAGTAGCCACGCAACTCGCGACAGTCACTTGCGTCATGAGTGTCGTGACTGACGTGCAAGATGCAATATTATTTGATGTAAATAAACTACTAAATAGATATATATTTCAGTTGCTTTAAGTACACAATCAAATCGATATTTAAATTTATGGTACGTGAAAAATTGCTTTTGATATGAGGAAATTAAATTGTCAATTATCAATAAATTTTCTAACCGATTCGACTAAAAAAGAGGAATTTCTTAATTCCTCTCGTATTATGTTTACGAATGTTCAGACATTACTTCAATTCTTTGCTTCTTAGGTTCGACATAACTTCGAGATGGTTCTATATGATTTTCTTCTGTAATATGAGCTGCTGTGACTATTATTTCATTTGTTATTAATATGTATCTTAGATTTAAAACTTATAACTTATTGAAATAAATAACTGTAACAATAACACACAGCAGCTCATATAAGGAACATCTTCTTCTCTGTTAGCCTTTATTATTCCCAAGTCACTTGGGGTCGGCTTTTCTGGTCTAACCGGATTTGACTGGATATCAGTTTTTACACGGAGCGGCTGCCATCTGACCTCCGCAACCCGAAGGCTAACGATACCCTAAGGCTAGACCAGTGTCAGGATATTAGAGGGTACTGACTTTCTCAATAACGACTGCCATAGATGTTCATGGCAGCCGGGACCGATGGCTTAACGTGCTCTCCGAGGCACGGAGCAGGCGATAATTGTCAATCAATACGCACATAATTTCGAAACGTCATATTACTTCCGAAAGTCAGAGGTGCGCGACGTGGGTTCGAACCCGAGACCCTATGCATTGCAGTCTGTTGGTCTCCCCACTGAGCTATCGCTCATATAAGTATAATATAATAAGTATAAGATATACTTTTGGCGATTGAATAGAGTGGCCATGAGTTTCTTGCCTGCTTCTTCTCATGAAAGCTCTGCTCCTCGAACAGGCTTTTTTCAATGCTCCATTTTTATTTCCTTCTATTTATTTTTATTATTATTTGTTATTAATATAATAGTGAATTGACGTGTCCAAGAATTGTTTGCACATTTTTATGGAAATAAAGATTTTTGACTTTGACTTTAATATTTAAACTTGGACATCGAAGACACATTGAGCAACTCTTTATTATTTATAAAAAGTTTGCTAATGTATCGTCAATAAACTAACGAATAAATAAGGCTCGTTCATGCAGTCAGCTTTAGTTAATTAACGAACCACTGGGTCATCCAACCGCCTTTTAATCTTAGTAAACGTTACTAAAATTTTAACTAAAATAATTTTAATGACAAATATAAATCGACTTTTAAAACTAAAATAATGAAATAAAAAGCAAGGCATACACATGTCTAGTACTCATAGTACAAGCTCTGCTTAGTTTGGGCTAGATGGTGTTGTATGTATGTGGTAGAATATTATATATATTTTTAGTTTTAACTAAGCTACTAATAGAATCTAACCAATTTGGAATAGGTGGAATGTTTGACACATACAGCCAAGATACAAATACAAATAATGATTAATAATAATAATAATAATAATAATATAATAATAATATATAATATCAACTATTTACTGCTAACTATTTGCATGATAAAATTATTTCGCAAATATTTATAGACTTGTGTTACTGCCTGTACTTATGTTCTTTTAAAATATACTTTTATATTTTTTTGATAGCTGTTATAACTTAGCCTGTTGCCTGATTCCGGCTTGACGTCGACTTCTGAAACACCCTGGATTATAATATTGTGTTACGTTTATGCGAATATTATGCGGCTCAGTCACAGAATTTCCTCTTCGTAAAATATCTACAGGTCGCGAAATATTCCTTTCTCAGATTGTCCCTATCGCAAATTGTCCCTTTCTCAAAATGTCCCTCGTTCCTAATTCCTTGGTATCAGTAAAAAGCGGTTAAGTACGAATCAGATTCGCGTACAGTGGGTTTCATAGTAATATTATTCAGATAGGTATCATAAACACTACAATATAGGACATTTTACTTAACAAAAGTACATTTGTATAATTTTGTGGACTATAAAATTTATGAATCTGGTATTCTATGTAAGCATGTCTTTTATTGCAGTTTTGTAATACCTTATTATACAATAATATTGTCTTCTATTTACGCGAATATTATTCATTGAAATGATTAAATTATGTTCGGGTACTTTGAAATAACTACACTGGAACATTGAGACAACTGCCATCTTAGTCTCCCCGTGACCATGGCTGCTGAAAAGCAACCGAAACGTCGGGGAAAGTGTAAAAATAAATTAAATCTAAATAGTTTAATAATAATTTAATTAGCTTAAAAATTAGTAAAGTTTAATAGTAGTACTTAGTAGTGTAAAAATTTCCAAAATTTTGTAATAAAGTGTCAAATAAACAATGCGATAAAAACCTTATTATACATTGAAATTAAACTACTCTACACGGATTTCGCGTTATTCATTTATTAAAACACTATAATTACTCCGTGTAACCATGGCTGTTGAAAAGCAAACCAAAACGTCGAGGGAAGTGTAAAATTGAATCTAAATAGTTTATATAATGTATGCAGCTGAAATAGAAGTAAACAGTGACTAGTAAACAATGGTTTAACAATTGTAATTTAAAGTTTCAAAATTATGTAATAACGCGCTAAACATCCGTATAGAGTAATTTGCTTTGCTTTCAATAATGTTTATACTGGTCTCAGCTGTTAGCTAGACTTCAAAAATTTCATATGATTCCTTTCCAATTTTCTATGTTTCCACGTTATAATGTGTGGGCTGAAGAGCAAATGTTACTCCCCAGACCACAGTAACGATATAAAGGCACCGACGGTATTTATACTCTCGACGGTAACGAAACCATAGCGCGATTCAGGAGACAGGAACAACGCCATCTATCGAGCAACAGGGTAGTAAATATTACACGCCGTAATGCATAAAGATGGACTATTTAGGATTCATGTGGTTGTTTTCAGCTGTAATAACACGATTTATTCATTGTACTTAACCAGTCTATATACAATTAGTATAATATGTCAGTCGGGTAAAGTTAAGTGATTAATGTGAATATGTCTTCGTTAACGGGTAATATTTTCTTTGAGAACTTTGTTTTCAACAATTAAACAAAACATTGTTGCATTCAATTTATTTGTAAACTTGTACTATAGTCTGCCTCGTTGATCCCGTGGCGTAACTTTCGTTTGTATTTGCGTGCCATCATGAGGTTTTGGGCTTGGTTACCGGGTTGACCAAAGTCTTACTTACTTGATTTTTTTGGTGGACAATTTTCAATAGGAGCACGGAAGCTGCAAACATGTTCGAAAGATGTTTAAAACATACACACATCAAAAAATGTCTGTGTTCGCTTGGAAAAGTTGAGATATTTTTATTGAGACAGCTGTTATTGCTGGATTCACCAGACCATTCAGGATAAATTATGGTAACCATTTCGTATCGGTCGACGATAATGCGCCCTCACATCGATCTCAACGAGTGAGCGTTGCTCTTCGGGAGTACGAAATCACGCGGTAAGACGGGCCTGCCGGCTCTCCGGACATAAACCCAATCAAAGCTATTCAAGAATGGGAAAGGTTACCACAAGAACTATTGGACAACTTGATCTACAGCATGCCCAGGAGGATTTCCGCATGCGTTCAAGCCGGGGAAACAGTAATTTTGTATCAAATTTGTAAATAAAAGCATATTATTAAAATGAATAAAATTATTAACTTTAGTCAAATCTTCGCATTTCTTTAAATTACAAATTTCACGGAGATTGAAAATCTATTTTTTAAAGAAAAGACAATATTATAGATATTTTCATATTAAAATTGAGTGCTTTTATTTTTAAATGTTAAAGCAATAAATAATGCAATCATTAATTATTATATTTTGACACGAGAAAAATATCTCAACGATTCGCGTATTTTTTTGATGTGTGTATATAGCTGTGATACAACTCTGGTTACCGCTTTGGGATATACAAACGTGAATATAAGACGTTTTTACATTTATTTTCTCGAAAATCGCATTGGAATATAGGGCATATCTTTTAGACAAACCTTTTTTTCTTTCTTTTAATATGTACCGTGTAAAAAGTAAATAGAAATTTATTTAAAACTAGATTTTACTCGCGACTTTTATTCCTTAGGAACAGTACTTTTTTCTGGTTTTAAGCTACGTCCTTTTCTGTACCCCAGACAACGTATATGCGAAATTTTTATGATGATCGATCGAGGAGCAAGTCATGGCAGCGTAACAAACAAACCACCTCACATTCGAATTTATAATATTAGTTAGAATTATAGTATTAGTAATTTATATACAGTAATTAGTAATTTTTCTTTTAGGCATTACTAGCGGTCGCCTAGTGCTCGAAATTCGACCAAAGTTTGCCTGTAAGATATTGCTGATATATGTTATTATATATTGATATATGTGACCATAGTTACGCGCTTCGACTGCGTGTGTCAAATGCATAGTTGTGTGCGTGTAGTGTTTTTTCATTAATTCAATTTATTTCTAATGCATATTTTAGGACAAGTGATTCGACTTGGTAGGAACAACTTCGATAAAGAAATCGACAGGAGAATCCAGTTGGGGTGGGCAGCGTGTCGTAAGCTTCGTCAGGTTTTCTCATCGCCTTTACCGCAATGCCTGAAGACCAAAGTATTTGACCAGTGCGTCCTACCTGTTATGACCTACGGTGCTGAAACGTGGACACTCACGGTATGCTTGGAGTTTCTTTAAGGGATAAACTTAGAAATGAGGTTATCCGTCAAAGAACCATAGGTTACCGACATAGCCCGCAGAATAAGCAAGCTGAAGTGACAATGGGCTGGCCATATCTATAGAAGGACCGATAGCCGTTGGAGCAAGCGAGTCCTAGAGTGGAAACCGCGACTTGGTAAATGTAAGGTAGGACGCCCCCCGGCCAGGTGGACCGATGACCTGAAAATGGTAGCTGGGTCAGACTGGATGCGAAAGGCGCAAGACCGGATGATGTGGCGTAAAATGAAAGAGGCCTATGTCCAGCAGTGGACTGCGGTGGGCTGATTGATTGATTGATCGATTGATTATATGAAGTTTAAAAGTTTAATTGAAAAGAGTAGTAGTTTATATGTGTATTTGTGTGTGTGTTGTGTATATGTGTGTTGTGTATATGTGTGTGCGTGTGTGTGTGAGAAAAGTAAACTCAAGTCAGTCGAAACGTCGGAAAATAAATAGGTATTTATTACCTTTAAATAATTACACGCTTATGAGACATGCGCGTGGGTGCGTATGTCTGATAAGCGTGTATGAATAATATCCATTCATCAGTAAAATTTCTTTTGCCATGTGTTTCGCCGTGCACGAGGCACCCTTAAAACAATTTGGATACGAATATTTTAATTGCCAAATTCTACTTAAAATGCCTTCAATATAGAATACTTCAAATTATATATATATAGTTCCTTTTTATATTAGAGTTCGTAAAAACTCTTATACAACAGCTTTGTCCGTCCGTCCGTCTGTCTGTTATACAACTTTCAACTCAAGAACCGTAAGAGCTAGAGACTCGCGGTCAACGCTATTCGACTCACCATAGTCGATATACCCCCGAAATGACTATAACCTTTGACCTCTGAACTCAAGGTCACGTGGTATCACGTGACCTATGCATATTACTTGAAACATTTTTTCGAACTCTAAGATTTACGGCAATTCAGTGCCGATTCTCACTTGATTTTATTTTACAATGACAAATCTAGCTATATATCCTAGCTCTATATATATATTTTCATATGTGCCAGGATATTTACAAACATTTAAATTCAAATCATTTATTGGCAACTAAGTATACGATTACATAAAAGGTAGTGTTACAATGATATGAGTAGTGCTTATATTATAACTTAGTGCCTTTTTCAAGCATTACAATATTGACATAGAATCATCGGACACAAAGAACGCCTAGATTCGGACCACTAAACGCGAACCCAATTTTTCCCCAGTGTTGATATTATACCTAGTTCATTCGCAGTCACGTGACAACTACGCTTTAAGTTATATTTTATTTATACAGCCTATTTCACTATTAGTTTCTCCAAGATCCGGATCCTTAACATTCCAGCCGCAAGCGTCATCTCACCTCGGACTTTGAAATAATAACGCACCATACTTTCCCACGATATGCATTGAAAAGGCACTTTGCACCTAACTCAAGTTACTGGGAACAAATATAAGTACAAACAACCACAGCTTAAATAATACTATAACAATAGCTTACACTTCGAAGTATAATTCGAAGTCGAAATCAAAGATAATTTATTATTTAAGTCAAGTTATTTGTAAACGCCAAAATCTATTGGTTGGTGAATCCACTAAACTACAATTAGGTTTGTTGATAGGTGCAGACAAAGGGTTAAACCTATGAGTAGATTGTAAAAAAGTCACGGCCACTCTTTTAAGTCAAAATATATTTATTTATTTAAGTGACAATGCAACACTTGTGATCGACAAAATCTATTAGTTAGTTTCACCTACTAAGTGACTGAAACTACACATAGATTATTTTTAGTTTCAAGCAAAGGCCAAACCTATGAGAAGATACCTGCACGAAACTCATAGCCAGTCTTTAAATGTACTCTTTTAAGTAAAAATGTTTTATTAATTTAGGTCACTATCTAATACTTATGAAAGTTAAAATATAAAGGCCAAACCTATGAGAAGATACCTGCACGAAACTCATAGCCAGTATTTAAATGTACTATTTTAAGTAGAAATGTTTTACATAATATTGTCTTCTATTTACGCGAATAGTATTCATTGAAATTAAACTGCTATATACGGATTTTATCGCGTTGTTTATTTGACACTTTATTACAAAATTTTGAAAATTGTTACACTACTACTACTATTAAACTTTACTAATTTTTAAGCTAATTAAATTATTATTAAACTATTTAGATTTAATTTATTTTTACACTTTCCCCAACGTTTCGGTTGCTTTTCAGCATTCAAAATTTTGTAATAAAGTGTCAAATAAACAACGCGATAAAATCCGTATATAGTAGTTTAATTTCAATAGAAATGTTTTATTAATTTAGGTCACTATGTAACACTTATGAAAGTTAAAATATAGTGGTTAGTTGTTTACTTATGTAACTGAAGTGACATTTAAATTAGTTGCTAGTTCAAGTTAAGTCATTAAGGATGTTGCAGACATATACATCCTCATTTGCAACATTATACATTATTTTTTATCGACTCGTATCGATGTCTCAATTAATTAACAGCATCAAATAATTAATTGAGATACATATTCGGCGATGTATAAAATTTTAATGCGGATGTGTCTTTTTTTTATTTTGATTATGATAACTCCCACTCTATGAATATAATTATATATTTCTTTATCGCGGGGAACTTAACGAACATTCAAACAAGGGACACCAAGAACACCAGGACTCGGTGCAACTATTAGTGAATCACAATCCTTTCTGTCCCGTGTCGGATATCGAACCCACAACACTCAGCGTAATGGCAATTGCGAGGCGAACACTTAAACTTCTACGCCAGCCATACAGTCATATGATTTTTATGTATACTAAGTTGGACTGATTACCTTCATCTCGTGACTATTGGTGCATATAAGGAGGAGCAGGTGGAACGAGCCTATCCCAGAATTATCTATGGCCCATCCTAGGATGTATCGTTCCAAGTCAAAAGTCTAGACTTTTGTGGGAGGTGATCGTTGTTAAAGAGCCGAGGCTAAGCAGCGATAGCTCAGTGAGGAGACCAACAGACTGCAATGCAGAGGGTCTCGGGTTCGAACCACGTCGCGCACCTCCGAGTTTCGGAAGTTATATGACTTTTCGAAATTATGTGCGTATTGATTGACAATTATCGCCTGCTCCCTGCCTCGGAGAGCACGTTAAGCCGTCGGTCCCGGCTGCCATGAACATCTATGGCAGTCGTTATTGGGAGAGTGTCGACACAAAAGATCCCACTGGGTAGAAGTGTCGCCATTCTGCACTGACTGGCCCCCATATAAGATACAAGGGCCGAGGCTATCCCTGAAAAATAACCCTAGATACCAAATGCCCCTTACTCTTATAAGTACCTACACATACCAAGATAATAAATCCTACTAGATTTTAAGGTTAGATTAGTAACAATACTTTTTTCTTAATGAAAGGACCAAAACCCCATGTCCTTTTCTGTTCTTCTGACATCGTCTATGCGAAATTTCATGATGATCGGTCGAGTACTTAAGGCGTCAAAGCGTAACAAACAAGTAAACAAACAAATTCACATTTGTCATTCCAGGACATAGTCTATCGGTGTACTAAGTTTCTTCCAAATGCCTTCCGTGGCTTCCGCGTGAAAGTGGTCACAAATTATCATTAGCAGGTGAAAGTGCCAGAATTCGTTGGTCCCATGGTATAAGTTTGTGCTTAACCATTGGGGCTGCTTGTAAGATTTTGGGCTTAATTCCCGGGTTAGGAATATACTGCCTCAGTTAAGCTTCTTCAAGCGTTACATCGTGAAATCCCTGGTATAACGGTAAAGCCGATATGCCTCAAACAGCACTTATTCGATCAATTTGCCTTTATAGGCGTAGCAAATGCCACTGCGCCGAGTGCTGTGGCTTTGGTCCTCACACTAAACAAAAAATTTGTGTGATCCACAAATTGCGGTTCCGAGAGGGTGTTTTTTGTGGCCATTATTTCAATGTTTGTAAAGGCGACACAGGAATTAATCACAGTGCGAAAGAAGTATTTCTAAATAAAAAAATGTTTACGCATCCACATTTACATCCTTTTTGGTAGTGGCCTGTAAGATTACATCCGTATAAGGTGTAATCTACACGTTGGCAATCTGTACAGGATATACCCAAGATATACAACGTTTGAACGACGTCTAAAGTTGGCCTAAGAAAAGTCGTTACGCCGCAGTGCGTCAAAACATGTCCCAAGTAACAATAAGCAATTCGAGCTAGTACAATTGTTTGAAATTTCTCGAAGCAAATTGGTTTTAGAGGTCCGCACTACAGTTTAGAATTATTGCCCAGTATTTATTTTACTGCAATTTGTGGCTCGGGTTTAAAACACTTGAGGTCAATGTACCGGCGGTGAACTTATTATTCCTTCATCATCAGTCTAACTTAAACTTCTTGGATACATCTATAAACTTAATTAAGTGTGAAAAAAGGGAATAAACATTGAAAATTTACTTCGAAGAGTTACGCCATAAACTCTACACCTTAGTCAAAATATGTGGCTTGGCAATTTCGCTACATTCACATGGGCGTAAGGTGAAAAATTTATCCACTGTTGTTCATCACCTTTCTGTTATACAATAGTTCTTGTAGTAACGAAACGACCAAGCCTCATATTTTGACTTAGGTGTAGAGTTTGTGAAGTTAGGCCTTGTAGAGTTAGGATGTGTAGAGTTAGAAGCTTGGCTCTACATGAGATCTGATAACTTTTTGACAGTGCGAGTCATATGGTCTTGTCTTGGCAACATTTTAAATGAAAATGTTTTTGGTGGGTATATTTCTGAGTAGTGTAATACGCATGTGCATACTTGTCAAAGCCTTTATATTGTTTAAATTACCTAATTTCTAAACGTCAATTACAGCTTCTATTTATTCTAATACAGTGTTGATAATATGTATAAACAGACAACCTGACACTTATTCATGTATAGTTACGTCGAAAGGTAAAATGGAAAGATCTTAAAGTTCGCCTATTGTTTAAGTTATAGCAAGACACTAACTTAACATAAGTTGCTGTAAAAGTAACAAAGAAGCATATGTATATGTTACGGCTAATAGCCGAAGTACGGCTACACCTAGTTTTAGCCGGCTAAACTCAAAAGTAACCTAACATAACCTAACCGCATGTGGCCGGCTGCACCTAGTTGTAGCCGGCTAATCTTAAGTTTATGTTCACACCCACCTTTAGCCGTAACATATATAACTTATTCACTTTCAATACTAGTGATATCACAAGGTTGTTTTCGATCCTAAAGAAAGAGATTAGTGGCAGAAAAGCCTAGGTAAAAATAAGAGAGAGAGGATTTTGCACTAGGATAATTAATAAGTAGAAGCAGCGTTAAAACTGTTATGCTGATTTTAACTACTCTTTACTGCCCGATTACTTCCTCGTAACATCCTAACTATACTCCATTTGGTTAGGTACTTAACTAAAGGTAAACAATCTTAATGTGTCTTTTTATCTTGAAACTCAGTTTAAAATAAAATGCTGCAAATGATCAATGTGAATACAACAATAACGATGACTAAATCAATTGAACCGTAAGTTTAAGCAGTAGTTTATTTGTTTAATATGTGTTTATGTAAAAAGTCACATTTAGATTGTTTACCTGTAGTTAAGTACCTAACCAAATGGAGTATAGTCCTAATCCTAACTAATATTATAAATGTGAATTTATTTGTTTGTTTATTACGCTTACACGCCTTAACTACTCGACCGATCATCATAAAATTTCGCATACACATTTTCACGGAAACAAAATAGGATATAGGATGCCTTTCATCCAAAAAATAGTGTTACTAACCTAACCTGTCGCGGGTTCAAATCCCACCCATTGCACTACTGACGTTAACCCATTACTAATACAAGCATTCTAGCTTAGCTGGAAGGGTTAACAAGAATACTTTACTTAGTAATTTGAAACGAAATTACTAGTAATCTTAAAAAAAAAATTAGTCATTAAACAATTGTTATAAAATGTGGTTGTCATATACATAGCTCTGTCTTACTCTTCCGGGATATAGGTGCAAGACTTTACATACATATATGTACCTATATTACATACGAAAAACAAGTGAGAAACGGCCATGAATTGCCGTTAATCTTAGAGTTCGAAAAAATGGTGTTACGTGACGTCAGAGATCAAAGGTCATAGTCATTTCGGGGGTATATCGTCTATGCTGAGTCGAATGGCGTTGACCGCGAGTCTCTAGCTCTTAGGGTTCTTGAGTTGAAAGTTGTATAATAGACAGACGGACGAACGGACGGAAGGACGGACAAAGCTGTTGTATAAGAGTTTTTTCGAACTCTAAAAAACAGTTCTAAATGAAATTTCAGTAAAATATCCTGTATAGGCCTCTTTTTGTGGGAGACCGAGACTAAAGTCTATGTTTCAACCGTTATAATCTCTATATATAAAACTCTTCCGTTACTGAGTGACTGACAGACAACGCACAGCCGAAACCACTGAACGCAAGAAGCTGAAATTTGGCATATATGTTCCTTGGAGAGTGTAAGGGAGCACTAAGAGAGGATTTTTTGAAATTCCACCCTCAAGGGGGTGAAAGGGGTGAAACCCGATATTCACACGGGAACGGGACTAGGGCGGGTGAAACCGCGGGAAAACTACTAGTCTACATATAAATCCTGATAAAAATTGCAACTTTGTACGTGATTTTCAAGTAACCCTACTAACTAACTTTAGTACTTATATATAAATCTATTGCAATATTTGTTAGCAAAATAAATCTCTGCGACAATTCCACGCCTTGACCTTTATCTCAAATTAAAGTAATAAATATAAAAAAAGTAATTCGACGAGGATGGGATTCGAACTCACGCGTGCAGAGCACATTGGATTAGCAGTCCAACGCCTTAACCTCTCGGCCACCTCGTCTTGTTTTCTTCCATGTTAATTATTACACTGTTTTATGTGACATCGGTTTTATTTTCTATCCGGCTGATTTGGATTTACCTTAATTACTTTAGGAGTGAATTCAGTAGTATCTTTTTTGTCATGTTTGCATACTGAACCTTACAACACTTGGCACTCTGGCAGTGTCTGACATTTAAACAACTGCGCTGTTCGTGTAGTCCCACAAATGCAAACTTGTATACAGCCTGCTCAAAAAGCAGACTTACAAATGCAAACTTGCATAAACCTTGCCCAAAGAGCAGACTTACAAATGCAAACTAGCATAGAGCCTGCTCAAAAAGCAGACTTGCAAGACAAAGAATTACTTTGGCTTCGGTAGCTGCTTTGTATAAGGCGGAGAACGGAAATCGCGCGTTGCCACTTCTTTAAGAAATTAGTTACTAAACAGCCAACATATTGGATAGCGATCTGGTAATAACCATCCGCAAGAAATGTGGAGATCCACCAGAAACCTTGATTACTCTATTTCTCTTTGGGTTCATAGCTTTATAAATTATTTATTTGTAAGTGCGTTCCGTTGCTAATTATTTAGTTAAGGTACAAATGAGCCGACGTGCCAGTGAAAACCATCTTCTTACAGGAAACCAGCGTAAGAGAGAGGAAAAGACACAGTAAATACGATTCGCCCGTTAAATCAGAGATCTGGAGCCTCACATACCTACCTTTCATATTTCATTTCCTTTTATATTCTTGTTCCTAAAAAGACAACTACCACATTAGGAATAATTCCCGTGGGAGAGTTTAGAAACATTTGAACAATGAACACAAAGGACATCCATACTCAAAAAAACTATTGAGCCTAAGGGTCACACAAAATTTTGTCCCGTCTTGGATCGACCCTACAACACTTAGAGCAGTGGTAGCGGCAAAGCGACTGCTTTAACCACCATACAGTTAGTCATACGTAGTTGCAAGGTTAGGCTCGTCAACTGACTATCATCAAGCGGATCATATGTTTACTTGATAGCGCTATGATATGTCCTTCTTCAAACGAGGTTTAAAGAGAGTTCTTCTTTCACGGTAGGCAGCGGCTTTACTGTGTCCTGACATTGCTGAAGTCCATGAGCAGCGGTTACCACTTTCCATCAAGTGGGCGACTTGCTTGTCTGCCGCCGATAGCAATTAAAAAAAACTAGTTGGATCCCGCGGCTTTGTTCGCGTTAATCTACAATTTAAAATTTATTTCTACCTTTCGAGAACAGTACTTTTTCCCTGTACCCCTGGCAACGTGTGTGCAGCATTTTATAATGATCGGTCGAGTAGTTAAGACGTGAAAGTGTAACAAACAAACAAACAAACTCACATTCGCATTTATAATATTACTTAGGATGTATAAATATTAGATATTGTAAATTAAAAAACGTAATGGCACAATTTTTGTATATAAAAATCTATAACCTAATCCAACATCTTACAGCTTATTATTTTTACAATCCAACTAAAATCTGAGCAGTTATTCAAAAAGTCATTCGACGAGGATGGGATTCGAACCCACGCGTGCAGAGCACATTGGATTAGCAGTCCAACGCCTTAACCTCTCGGCCACCTCGTCTTGTTTGCTCACATGTAATTGTTACACTACGTTAGTTCAGTTGCATTTCTTTCGTCAGAAGTTTGGTTTACAATAATTTGTAATTATAATAAAAAATATGTAAATTACCTATCTTCTTGGCGCCGCAATTATTTAAGCGACGCTGCCGGTGAAATCTTGGATTCGAATCCCGGGCAGGGCTAACAAAAACTTGGTTTTTCTGCGAAGAAGTCTCAATAGCAGTTCGAAATTAAGGCGTTGGTGCTGTTAGACACATCCGTGCCATAGAAAGCACGTAAGGCAGTTGGTCATGCGCACACACATGTGCACTATCATATCTTCTGCGCAGATGACCAGTCGCCGTTAAGATCGGGCGCCGTGACTGTAATGTGGTCTAGAGAACTACATTTTTACAATAATTAGCTTGAGCTGGTGCGATGTACATTTAATTACCTAATATATTTTGTTTACTGACTGCCTTGTTAGTCACGTGGTATAAGTTACCGCTTTTATTTGCGTTCTATCATAAGGTGCCAGGTTCAATTTCCGAGCCAGACTAAGTATTATCGAGTACTTAATTAGTAATTGTTTAGTATTAGCGCGGAGTCTTAGAACGGCAATACACTCGCCTCATATTAATTACATGGGATCTAAAATTGCTGGCGAAATGTGCTCTCTATCTCTCAGGACGCATGATGGAGCAACTTGGATCACCTTGGGTGGTCATCTTCTACCCAGTAACAGTATTTGGCTATAGATGTTCAAAATTCTCCGACACCTTATTTATCAAACTTTTCTATAGTAGAAGAAGAAAGTAAAGATCTGCTAGATGGTTGTAGGCGAACTATGTAAACTTTCTGGATAGCACACGACTTAAGCGGTTATCTTGCTACTGTCACTTCGCCGAGTATTGTGGGCTCAATCGCAACAAGAGACATGCAAGCCAGCTAAAATATCGTCATGGTATTGTACTATTGAAATCAAACATGTAGTGACGAGCATAATTCCATTCGAATGATTATCGAATACAGTTGTGCACAACGCTATACCTATTTTATATGGTCAAGGATAAATGTATGAATATGATATGAGATGTATGTTTATGTGTGTGATAGCGAATGTCGTTATGTATACGGTCTTAGGCCACCCGCATCCAACCGCTTCCCGCAATATGTCAACATATTCAAATGTAATACGAATGCTGTTGTATACATCACTACAATGGAGATTGCAACGATCTTTTTATTTTAGCATTTACATCGCTGCGTAATACCGATCTTGAAACGCGGTATCATATATGCCTGATTTTGTATTCTTTTAAAAGGCTACGCCGGCGGCGGCTCGGATCCGCAAGGAGACCCACTCCTCCATCTCCTTCTGATAGATGACGGCTTCGTAGAAGAATACGATCGCTACCGACAATGGGTAAAGGCGTTCTACCCTAATCTGAAGGCCACGAATCATACGTTCCAATAATACCTATCCTAACTGCGACAAAGATGATCAAATATAAAATGGAATGATTGCCGCAACGCGATAAGTGCGCTCAGTAAGCTTTATGTGCATGTTTTTGTCCGCAGGCGTCATCATTACTGTACAGTAATAGTGTATCACCACTATTCATAGTCTCTCAGTTAACAGGTCACAAAATTAATGCGTTAAAAAAACCACTTAGTATTAACAAGATCAAATAATCTATATATTTATCATATCATCTAGTACAATTCGCCAAACCCTGCCGTATTTTCTCACTAAGACCTATGTCTATTAACGCGTATTTTTCTATAGCCCGCTCCTGCAAGAACTTCGTTACTGGACCCAAGCTATATAGAATATTTTTTACCAGTCGTTGCTTTTCTTCTGAGGTCATTCCATTAATATACAACTCCCGAGCTTGCTCGAAATTATTCGGTTGGTCTTGGTGAATCTCTATAAGTTCCACACCCTCTTGTTCTACGTAAGGTATTGGCCCGTTGAAGGAATTTGGATAATAATTAGGTATGTCTCTCATGTTGCCTTTGAGTGGTGGAGCACCATCGCGATCGTATGTAAAGGTTTTGGTCTGCAGAGGACAGTTCACAGGTATATTCAAGAAGTTTGCTCCTAAACGATGGTATTGAGAGTCTCTGTAAGATAGACGACGCGCTTCAAAGACTTTGTCCGGTGCTCCAAGAATACCAGGCACTAAGTTCATGGGACTTAAAGCCAACTGTTCAATTTCGGCAAAATAATTAACAGGATTCTTGTTCAAAACCAGCCGGCCCAGTGGTCTTAGCGGGTATTTGTCTAATGGTAGTACTTTTGTTATGTCAAACACATCAAATCCAGCGGTTTGGATGTCTGTCGGCGATAATACCTGGATGCTTGCAGACCAACTTGGGTAATCACCTTTAGCGATAGCGTCGTACAAATCTCGTGTTGCATAATCTGGATCCTCAGCTGCTATTATCTTAGCTTCTTCTGAAAGTAAATTTTTTATCCCCAAGTCAGGGTAAAAGTGGAATCTTACGAAATATTTATCGCCATTCTCATTTACCACTTGATAGGTGTGAACACTGAAGCCAGGCATAAATCGGTGGCCACGAGGGATACCACGATCACCAAACACAATAAAGAATACGTGGAAAACTTCTGGATGTAACGTCAAGAAATCCCATATCATGTTATTGTCGATCAAATTTGTCGCAGGATTTCTCTTCTGCGCCCTCGCAAAATCAGGGAAAAGAATAGGATCTTTGTAGGCATACATCGGTGTATTTAAACCGACTATGTCAAAGTTTCCTTCTTCGGTATAGAACTTAATTGCAAAACCTCTGGGTTCTCTAGATGTGTCTTTTGCACCTCTCTCTCCAAAGACTGTTGAAAATCTCGTTGCAATCGGAGTTCTCTTCCCAACTTCACTGAAGAGTTTAGCTTTACAAATGTCAGTTACATCATGAGTTACTTCAAAGTAACCGAAAGCTCCTGCACCCTTGGTATGTACCACTCGTTCGGGAATCCTTTCACGATCAAAATGAGTTATAGATTCCATAAAAAACTCATTAAATATAAGCCTTTTATTTAATGTGACGGTCTGCTTATAATCGATTGGTGCTCCTGAGCCCGTGGTCATTATAGCTATTGGACCCTGAAAATATATAAGTATTAAGTACTTGTCATTATGTAGTACGTAGCTCGTGCAATTCTGCAGTTAATTCACTATAGAGCTCATTGTGTGGTAATAAAGGGGATTAAACATGTATAATAAAGTAAGCAAATAAGCATACTTAAGCATGACGGTAAGCGGCTACTATAGGATATGTTTGCTTACAATAGGTACTTTATTTTATTTTATTTGGAACACCTACAGCTAGCACATTCAATATTAAAAATCTTTATATAGGTGCAACTTTATACTAAAATAAATTAGTTTTTAAGATAGTACAAGATGATCGGTTATAATCCTAACATGACAAAATGATATAAAAACTAAATAGATTAAAAGAATCTTCTTGTTACACTTCTTTTAAGTTGAGTAACACTGATCCCAAACAAATCAAAATCAAATTCGTCAGAAAGTTCGTTATATGACTAACACGCTCATATGGTATAACAGTTCTGTCTGTAAGTAGTTCTGACTAAGGTTACGTGAAGCAACGGTACCCACAGTATTATTCGCACTGAGGGCTCTAAGGTAAAGGAATTAAAAGATGAGGTAGGTAAGTGAGCCTGCGAAAGTCTAATTCGCGGGGAAAACTAGTCTTACGCTGATTTCCTTTATAAAGGTGACGGTTCCTCAGCAATTTAATAATAATAATAATAATCAGCGACGATGAGCTCTTCCGTTTAACAGCTATATGCTTCCCTGAATCTTTTCATGATCGGACATACCCTTGTAAAGTGTTAGTACTCTTACACCGGTTGGTGGTTCTTCATCTAATGAGCCGGCTCATTTAGTTGTTCTGTCACCAAATAATAATGGGAACAGCTGACACACCCAATACTAGGGCAACATATCAATAAAACAAATCTACTATTGCTAAAGAATTTAGGGGTAGCACTTACTTGTGTATTTTTCTTAAACGTGACTATTTGATTTCCAGCAGGATCGCTTGGTACTGCTGCTGGCACTGCGGCCATCAAATCAAAGAGTAATACTAGTGGTATTAATAAATGCATCATAAATTAAAAACAATACTTTAGTCTTCAAATAGGACTTCCATACGGTACTAAGTAAGCAATTTTAAACTGCTTCTAGACTTTTGTGGTTGATAAGCTGCTTTCAAATATACATTTAATATAATAAAAACAATACTATTTATACTTAGAAGGACGTTACTGTCTTAGTAGTATAATTTTAATGACCATTTTATAGCTAATTCAATAAAAACAATCTCAGTCACGTAATAGTTTTTACAGTGGATTATGTACAGTTGTTGGTAAATAAATAGAAGTAAAATTACTTGTGAAATCACGAATTTATCAGGTACTCGTGACCTAATAATAAAACTATCATTATTTATACTTTCATATTGACGTTTAACTGAGACAGACTACTAGCTATTACCTGCGACTTTGTGAGCTTAGCTCCAAAGGTACAGGCCTTCTTAGCAAAGTATCCTATGTCACTTACCAGCTCATAAATTCTTTATATTGTATATTATGCTACTGTGTTAAAAAAGGACGTACCAACAAACACACATTTATAACATTAGTAAGGTATAAGGATAAGAAAGTAAGGATATGGGTGTGATGTCATACCAGATATTAAGAAAATCGTTTATGAATTATTTACTACTTCTCGTATTTTAAGGCTATTCGAAACGAAACTATTAGCAGTATTTAGCTGTAATATCATCATCGTCATTTCAGCCTATTGCAGTCCACTGCTGGACATAAGCCTCCCCCAGGGTGCGCCACAAGGCCCGATCTCCCGTTTTCGCCATCCAGTCACCTCCAGCCACCTTTTTCAGGTCATCGGTCCATCTGGCCGGAGGGCGTCCTACACTACGCTTGCCGAGTCGTGGTCTCCACTCGAGAACCCGTCTGCTCCAACGATCATCGGTTCTGCGACAGATGTGACCAGCCCACTGCCACTTCAGCCTGCTACACTTCTGAACTACATCAGTGAAGATTTATTAAAAATAATACCTGATTATAGCCATCCCAGGGTATATTTTTTTCAGAACAGCGTGAGGGTTTGATATTGAAAGTGTATGCAAAACAACATCTAACAACGTTGGATAAAACTATGTGAGTATGCCAAAGTACACTAAGAGTTTTATCAAACGTCAATTTATTACGTAAGTAATAGTAAGAAATAACATGTCACATTTTATATTTGTTTTAATAATAGATTAATACATACATTATACACAACATAATAATTTCAAATTTTTTTTTAGTTAATAATTTAATTAATATAGCAAAATAATTTCACAACGTTTCTACAAATATATTTTTTAATAACAGCTTTTTGTATTTGTAGTTAATAAAAGCCAACTATTGTGCTCACACCCTTTAATACCTTAATTGTACTCGCATCTAGTACTATTTGCTTGCAGACCTAGACGTATTCTCTCACCAAGTTCTGGGTGTATTATCCGATACAATTTCACAGCTCGCTCCTGTAAAAACTTAGTAACTAAACGCAAAGTGTGCAGAATATTTTCTACTAGCCTTGTTTTTTCTCCTTCGGATAATTCATTGACGTACACTGCCCGGGCTTGGTCGAAGTTATTCGGTTGATCTTGGTAAATATCGATAAGTTCAACTCCCCCTTGTTCTATATAAGGTACTGGGCCATTGAACGAATTTGGATAGTAATTAGGTACGTCTCTCATATTGTCATTGACTGGCGGTGCACCATCACGATCATAAGTAAAGGTATTAGTCCTAAAAGGACAATTCACTGCTATCTTCAAAAAGTTTGCTCCTAAACGATGATATTGAGAGTCCCTGTACGTCAATCGACGAACCTCAAATATCTTATCTGGTGCTCCTAGAATACCCCGCACAAGGTTTGCTGGACTGTAAGCCAACTGTTCAATTTCAGCAAAATAATTTGTAGGATTCTTATTTAAAACTATTCGGCCGAAAGGTCTTAACGGATATTTATCCAACGGCAATACCTTTGTAAGGTCGAAAACGTCAAATCCAGCATTTTGAACGTCATTCCAGCTTAAAACTTGAATACTTGCAGTCCAACTCGGATATTTACCGTTGGCAATAGCATTGTATAGGTCCCTAGTCGCATAGTCAGGGTCGTCTGCCGCTATTTTCTTAGCTTCCTCTGAACGCAAGTTTCTTATTCCTAGGTCAGGTTGGAAATGGAATCTTACAAAGTAGCTCTCTTCGTTATTATTTACTACTTGGTAAGTGTGGATGCTAAAGCCAGGCATGTAGCGGTAGCCGTCAGGTATACCACGGTCACTGAATACTATCATTTGTACGTGCAAACTTTCTGGACGCAGCGTCAAGAAATCCCATATGGTATTTGGATCTATCAAATTTGTCGCTGGATTTCTTTTCTGTGCCTTGACGAAAGTAGGAAACAGAATAGGATCTTTGTAAGCATACATAGGTGTACTCAAACCGACTATATCAAAGTTGCCTTCTTCAGTGTAGAACTTAACTGCAAAGCCTCTATTTTCTCTAGATGTATCTATGCCGCCTCTTTCCACAAGCACTGGTGAAAATCTTAATGCGACCGGTGTTCTCTTCCCTACTTTACTTAAAAATTTGGCTTTACAGATGTCAGTCACATCATGAGTTACTTCAAAGTAACCAAAAGCGCCTGCGCCCTTGGCGTGTACCACTCGTTCAGGGATCCTTTGACGAACAAAATGGGTTACCGATCCCATAAAGTACTCGTTAAATATGAGCCTTTTATTTAACGTGACTGTCTCTTTATAATCAATGGGCGCACCTCCTCCTGTAGTCATTATTGCGATTGGACCCTGAAAACCAATAATAGTTTCGTTTTAAGATAAAGTTTTGATACTCTTGTTGTGCGTTCCTACAACATTTTTTTTCTGCTAGTAGTAGACTGCAATTTCATGAATCACCGTTCATGGACAAGGCTGTATTTTTAACTAAGCCACTGCCTACCGTAAACCAAGTAAACAAACACACGGCCTGGTAATAAGTGTTGAATAAGAATCAGTTACCGTAAATTATGGGCACTGGCTATAGCAGAAACATTGATCGCGTATTGTTAACAAAGACATGGGCCCTTGGCATTGAGAATTTTAATCAATTATAAAATATTTTTTTGCTACGCTGTTGTATTGGTTTTGATCGCCATCTGCGAAGCATAGTACTTATCTAATGTAAAAAATCAAGCTTCAATTCATTATCTTATCTCTATGGCTAAATATTTATCGTGAGCTAAGGTTTCAACCCAAAATTATAAGCGTGTATACATACACGCCTGGAAAGCCTAAAATAGACCCTCTGCAAAACAGACACACTACTATTTGGTAGATTGTCACCTACTATCCGACATGCACATTGTTGTAAATATTACCTACTTGTAATCTTTACAAAGACATTAAAGAAATTCAAGGACTTAAATAGGACAACAAGTCGTCTTATTTACCCTAGTGCAATACTTACTTATATATAACTATCATATTATGTATATGTAAACTGTATACATACATAACAAATACATCGAATCAACAATCTGCTTTTTGTTAAATCGCGTTTATAAATAATATAAAATATAATAGTTCATTATAAACTGTAGCAAGGCCAACGATACCAGAGAAATTATGTAAATATACATCACTGTATTATAGTACCTACGTTACGACAGCAAGCGATAATTCTTTTTCTTTTTGTCACACGCAATAATGTGGAGAGAAGTAACAAAAGTGGTCGTCGTCATGTCATCCTAAGTACCACCATCCGAGCCATAGCCTTCGAATATTTTCGCTACGCTATCCAAGCAGTCAAAAAGATATCAACATTAATTTCAGGTTTTAACCTATTTTGAAAAATTAGTCAATCTCATTAACGAAATAATCTACTATCATTCCAGCTTGAAATGTCATCTATTTACTGTTAATTAATATAAAAATGGTTTGTGTCTATAATTTCATCGTAATTTTTGTCATTCAGATACTTTGGCCATTGGCCTTATTGTAGTGTACTTATTACACTTATTTGACACTCGATACATTATCACAAGACGCCTAACAGCAGCACGGTTTTAAGTGGACGGTATGACACATTGACTTAAATTATCACCTCGTCACTGAGCCACTGTTATACTGATATGCGCTGAGTGTTGTTCAATCCCCAGACAGGGAAAGTTTGTCTGAGTCCAGACTAGGAACAATTATTTTTGTATAACACAAACTTATATCCCGTGCGTGGGGATCAAACCCATAACACCAGGCGCAGTGGCAGTGTACGCCATTCGCGGCTTCCAACATCGAACCGTGTATAACATAAATGCCGTTTTGTGTAGTATTGTAGTTGCATTCCTAGCGTGGTTCCCGATATATAACACCTATTACTTACTTTCGTCTCTCGAGATAATACACGGGTCTTTATAAAATATAGACAAAATCCGTATAAAGTGGTTTAATTTCAATGTATAACATTCGCGTAAACATCAGACAATATTATGTGAATCAGAATAATATTGGTATTTAATACAGCAACGGCTCAAAATGTCAACACTTAAACGAATGACAAAGCTGAATACCACTGATTTATAATTAACACGGTTTACTTCAGCTTTTTGATATAAACCAATTTTATAAACTTATGATATTCGTCTTCGTCGCTCATCCTAATTGTTGACATTTTGACCCGTTGATGTTTTATGCCAATGTTATTGTGATCCATCTAAAAATTAAACTATTGATTATTGGTGATATTTTGATTGTTAAAATTAATTACGAACGGGTGGAAACGCTACTACTGGTCATCAATCATGGCCAGTGTTCAATTGGTATATATATATATATATATATTTATATATATACTACGCAGAGAAGAATACTCACCACTGTCTTTTTCTTAAATGTAACTATTTGGTTCGCCGCCGGATCATTCTGCACTTTTGCCGTCACTACTGCCATCATCAGCAAAAAAATAACTCGCAACAATTTTAATACCATTTTGTAGAATCTACCTTTAGCTAATAAATTAAGTTATATTTTGTAGGCGCTTTTTAAGGTACACTGCGCGCTGTGTGTCTGAAAATATATGATACCTCATGTACATATGTTTTTTTATTTATACTTTCTTGTAGTCTATTCATCTAGCTTCAGACGTAAAAGTAAATAAAATAACAATAGTTCTATTCAAGTTAATCGAGTGTTTATACATACTTAATGTCACTTAAGGTCATAGCACACTCAGAAAGGCATCGTCACCGTATCGCCTTTCGTCTCGCCGTCAAACAGGCGTAGTATGCGTTGCAGTAGGGAGTTTCATACAAAGAATACTGCACGGCTCGAGTTGATACGGTGCCGATCCGTTTCCGAGTTGATATGTGTGCTATGACCTTTAGACTCGAGAGAGTTTACTAGACGCAGCCACTAGTCGCTGGCTATATCCACCAGGCATAGACACTAGTCTTCTTCTCTCTAGCCTTTATTATTCCCAAGTCACTTGGGGTCGGTTTTTCTTGTCTAACCGGATTTGACTGGATATCAGTTTTTACACGGAGCAGCTGCCACCTGACCTTCGCAACCCGAAGGCTAACGATACCCTAAGGCTAGACCAGTGTCAGGATATTATAGGGCACTGACTTCCCAATAACGACTGCCATAGATGTTCATGGCAGCCGGGTCCGACGGCTTAACGTGCTCTCCGATACACTAGTAGCTAAACGTACATTTTTACTCAGTATTCGAGAGAAGACGGACGAAGCTGGTGGTTGAGGTCTAGGGTGCAAGGACAACGTATAACCACAATTGGCGACCGCCACACAGTGGTCTGGCTTTTCAAAAAGGTGGACATAGGATCGAAAATGCTTATTCACTTAACAAAAAATTGTATTCGTTAGAAATTTTAACACTGATTAATACTTATTCCTACAACTTTAAAAAAAAATCTCCTACACGCCAAAAATAAATATTGAAAATAAAATGTATAGGAGAAAATCTTTTTTTTCTCCGTTTAGTATTAAAGTATAGTAAGCAAACCTTATATTCCGATAAGTACATGTTGTCTTTAACATGAGGACATATAAACTGCATGCGTGTCCCTGCGGCCTTGGTACCTAAAATTTGTTCTTAACAATTAACGAGTTTTTCAATCAAGATTAATTCTATATATCATTATTTGATAAAATAAGAATTAAAATATACACATGCTGGCATTTGGCAGGCATTTATTTACTTTAATATGCTAAAAAATTATCTCCTACTTTAGCTATACAATTAAAGACACGTGTAGTTTCGTCAACTATTTGTACCTAACTGAAACTACTCTTCTGGTAAAATAATAATTTACACCCCATTATTGTGTTTAAGGAAATTGCTGTTAGATTGTGAAGTTCCCGTGTTACATCGTATCAAAAACTCCTTAAAGCTAAAAAGAGATGCTATCCACATGATTTAAAATTACTGAGAGAGGAGCCGTAGAGAAGCTTCAAGCCCTGTTGGATCTGACAGTTAAAAAGATTCTTGAAGTTACTGGTACACAGTTTTTTTTAGTTTAACCTAGAAAAATAAATATACCATGCCTCCCACACCACACAGAGGGAGAAAGTCATGCTAAACTGAGAGAAATTGCTCCATATTATGTATATTAACATAAAATATTGAGCCTGTCTGAGGAGAGTTGAAAATCAGCAATCCTATGAATTAGATTTAAAGATTATATCTTTAAGTAGTTCAGCTTTTGTTCGTTCTAGGGTCGTAATTTATTATATTTTTTGAACGTAAACAGGACATGCATTTCTAGTAAATCCATGCGGTGGCTTGTATTATTTACTTTTACATGTCCATTCCTGTCGAGCATCGCGTAGAATTTTGGTATACAGACGCATGAACAAGACATGTAAATTTATTTATTACGAATTGTATATTAATTTTATGTACTCATAAAGCAACCAGCAATTATTTTACTGTAATACTTCTATTATCATAAAGAGCGAGGTTTTCGATGGATAAGGCTCTCATGTAAATTGTTAGAATGATCACCACTTAGCGATAAGTAAAGTGGTAGTGATTTGGTTTCATTTCATATACCATTGATCTAAAGAGTAGCCTGCATCATCACTACTCTACACTTTCACTATGTGTGCTCTGGTATTGGTGATCACACTAACGCATATTTATACTAGTGATTATAATATTTTCACAATTTATGGATATAAGGGTTTATTGAAATTAAACTACTTTTAGGTTAGAAGTGGAAATAACTTTAAAAAAAATACATTTCTAGATCACAATATTTTTATAATTTCACCAATTAACAAAATAACTTAAGCTTTAGGTTTAATAATTCTGATTATACACAATGATGATTGATACCGCACTGAATTTAAGTAAATAACTATAAAATGACTCACGCCGCCGAACGTACAGAGCTCCGACCGTTTGACTGTTCACAAGCGAATGGCTCGATATAAAACTACACTTCCTTTTATAGTCATTCGTAGGTAGTTCAACAAAATAAGTGGGGGTTTTGCTTATACTACTATAGACGGATATTATCGCGTTGTTTATTTGACACTTCATTACATAATTTTGAAAACTGTTACACTACTTTTACTTTTAAACATTACTAATGTTTAAGCTAATTAAATTATTATTAAAAATATTAAGTAAAACTATTTAGATTTAATTTAATTTTACACTTTCCCCGACGTTTCGGTTGCTTTTCAGCAGCCATGTTCACGGGGAGTGTAAATATGTAATGAAGTGTCAAATAAACAACGCGATAAAATCCGCATATAGTAGTTTAATTTCAATGAATTATATTCGCGTAAACAGAAGACAATAATAATATGATATAAGGGTTATTATAATACTGTTTCCTACTTTAAAAACAAAATTATGTTTTATTTTGAATAGTTTGCCATAATTACAGTACACTGTTTACGATATACATACTTTGTTTCAGTTTTATCTGAACATTTTATTTGTGCATAACAACATTAGCTTGGCTCGTATCTGTTTTAATGTTACTTATTATAATTTGCAATATTTTGTTTATCCAATTATGATAATAGAATATAATTTATTGCCTTAAACGGCCGATACGTGAATGAAACAAACAGCTGTTGCCGAACAATGATAGCAACACGTATACAACAATATACTCAACAAACAATGTAACTAGACTATGTCTCTTGGCATGTACACAGTTCATTCGCTCTAATTACAAACATCTATACATAAAAACTTGGTATCGGACCTATTTTAAATAAGGATACACAAAATTCAGCCGATGTTTTAAAAATAAAAAAAATTGCACATGCCGTCATGTGATAATCTAGGAATCTAACTGAAGTACTTACAGAAGATAAGTAAAAGGGTTTTCTTAACGAATGTTATTACTTACAACTTCGGCTAAACTTTTGAATCGTTATGATGATGTATATTATGAATTTATAAATTGTCTGCTTTTTAATATAATCAGATTTACATGTAGAGGCGTATGTATATTATCAATATTTTATGTATATCAGTGGACAAGATCTGAGACGTACGTACCTCCCGATCCGGTTCACCTCGTGCTTTTTTTTCCGACATGCTTTTTAATAGTAGAGAGGAGTAAACAAGAGTCTGGCCGCCGCGTCGTAGTGCCTTTGTGTTGCCGACAGGGGGCCGCGTCTGCCTCGCTTACGCCTCGACACAAGCGAGCACAGGCAGACGGCGACTATATTATTTTGTTTAAAATAAAATTTTATTAATACTACTGTACTTATATTTTTAACAAGACACCTGTTTATGAACAATGAATTCAATAATTTATCTGCCTGTCATACGACATTCATTATACATTATTGAATTCAGGCCCTGGCTTCATTCCACATTATATTATGCATTATAAGTTATAATGGTTAATATAATGTGGAATGTATAATGCATAATATTATAATTTATAACATATGACAGATACACACTTTAACATAAAACACAAAACAGCTATGCAGATCAGGTGAAAAATATTGATTCAATGGAGTGGCTACTGTGGTAAGTATTTATTATTCTTTGGCCTTGTCGAATTTTTCGTGCTCCTAGTAAATATTAGCTACTAGTATTATCAACAAAAGCAACTACTTGCGATACACTTCATCATACAACCGTGTTCCTTAATCATGTGCGTGTGGTGTGAGGGCCACTTTGTTAAAACTCTTTGAAAATATGCTTAAAATTTAGTGAACAATCCGAAAGAATTGTGTGAAAGTTGCAATCAGATTTTGTGAAAGTCAAATAAGCGAGTTATGGACTGTATAGTTGGGACCTCAGTTCTCACATAGAGTATTGAGGGCCCATCTGGTACCGGATAAACTATGAACACTACAGAAAAAGTCTTAATGCCAAAATCTAAGCTAATGCCTAACAAAATTTGTGAAATCAAAATATTATCGTTAAACACTGTTCTACTTCTCATTTTCTTCTAATCTTTGCTGCAGTCTAAAAGAAATTGTAGTCACCCTATCTCCTAATTCAATGAATGAAAACTAAACTCGATTTTCTTACACAATAAACGGTCTTTTAATTTCTTTCTGGTATCGAATTTGTTACACAATTTTTCACAAAATACGACAGTTTTGTGTTTGTCTTATCTTTCATACGTAATTAAACGAAAACAAAAGAAAATGGAGTACTGAGTTTACCATGGTCATAACTTTTAAACAACAAGAAGTGGAGACCTGTTCTTGCTTTCACAAATGTTCACAATTTATTTAGTAGCATATAGGATTTCAAACAGCAGCTGTAAGTTATTAGTTTCATAATTTGCGGAATAAACTTTTACGTGTATGAGAGTTGAGGGCCCATTTTGAACGAAGACATACGAAGTAGGACAGTGTTTTGCGATAACATCTTGTTTTTACAAATTTTGTTAGCTTAGATTTTGGCATTAAGACTTTTTCAGTAGTGTCCATAGTTTATCCGGTACAGGTGGGCCCTCAATGCTCTATGTGAGAACTGAGGGCGCAACTTTACGGTCCATAACTCGCTTATTTGACTTTCACAAAATCTGATTCCAACTTCACAATTCTTTGGGATTGTTCACTAACGGCCGCTTTCCATATCCAATCTCAATCGAAATTTTGCTATCTGAGTTAGAATGTTGACAGATCTTCGATAGAAAATATGTCAAAATTCTAACTCAGATAGCAACATTTCAATTGAGATTGGATATAGAAAGCGGCCGTTAATCGTGTGCGTTACCGCAGCAAAATGTAATAAAATGTTGTGTTTTAGAGAGTTGAGAGTATAACAAATAATTAGTTCATCGTGAAGAGTAATTTGTTCAGTAATAGCAGATTATGTGACTCTACGCAATATGAAGATACAAAGAAATTGATTTACATTTTATATGGTCTGATTTAAATGATCGAATACGCAGTTCCCATAAAACAAGGAGACATGGAATACTATGAACTAATTAAAATGTTCCATCAATAAACAATCCTGTTAATTTCAGCTTTAAATTACGACTATTATGAAAGTTATATCAACAAAAAGAATGTGTCAGTAATTCTTCTATAAGCCGACCAAATTATAAAGGCTGCATAAAAGCGACGGCACAATATACAAGGCTAACCACCTTAAATGAGCAGTATAATATTGTTACGTGCTGGGTTCGACGGATAAGAATGTAATCAATATTACCGACTAAAACACGTTTTATTCAAACACACAATTAAATTTAAAACACAACAAACACTATACTACACTTTTCTACTGTAACTGCTTCAAGCTCCGTAGTATTTCCGCTTCCGTTTGCTTCGATGAACACTTGTGCCACCAGATCGAGCATAGTACACTTTAGATTTATATCCAGCAACAACAACAACCTGAGGTCTTTTTGCTAAATATGAATTAAATCAATCGAGTTCAGATCCATTGATGCCAAATCTTTTAAGTTTTGATAATAAGATAGCATGATTTACCTTATCAAATGCGCTGATAAAATCGGTATATATAGTCTCAACTTGCCTTCCCGCATCGACATCGGGAGATATTTTTAAAATCATTGACGCTAGATTTGTATCAACTGCTTGTCCTCTCCTGGATCCATGCTGGAAACAAGATAGACTGTTGTTTGCTAGGTCATAGACGTGTGGATAAATTAGACATTCAAATATTTTAGAAAAGCAAGACAGAATGGAAATGGGCCGATAGTTTTCCACCTCATTTTGGTCGCCTTTTTTGTAAACAGGCACTATTCTAGCTTTCTTCCAATCGTCCGGGAAAACACCTGTCTTTAAAGAAGTATTGAAGATTATTATTAAAGGAGCAACAAGGTCATTGCCGCAACGCTTTACAAATACAGGTGGGATATTATCGGGACCTGCACCCTTTTGAATATTGACACGTTTTATGACCTTTACAATATCTTTTTCTGTGATTGTCAGACCTGTACTAAAACATTCTGTCACTATATTAATTGTAACAGGGTTGAGACTGCTGCTGTTATATACTGAAGAAAATTGTTGAGCAAATAGATTTACAACTTCGGGACCCGAGAGTTCTCACCCATATTCATAACAGCTGGGATTGATGATCGTCCGTTCCGTTTATCTTTTATATATCGCCAAAACTGCTTAGGATCTTTACAGATATTAGATACCATATTACGTTTATAGTTACTATCGCATATGTTTGTCAGTTTGCGGCAATCAGTGCGTAATAAAACATATTCAATTTTGTCTCTGAGGTTATCAAACTTACGTAATCTTTCCCTGGTCCTATTTTTCCTTGAGGAGTTTTAACAGTGTTCTACTAAACCAGCTAGGATATTTTTCAAATAGTTATTACGATTCTAGGTGCCGTTTTGTTTTCGCTATATCATTGATTGTACAGTTCTCCCTGATAAAAGGAATATATCTTGTACTAGTCATTTTAAACAAGTTATACAATACAAAAATAATATCAAACTAGGAACTTAACTGGACCAAGAAAACTGGAGACGACGACTAACATATTTTCACATAAGTATTATGTACATACATACTCTGACCCTTCTATCTACGAAACTTGAAGTATGCAAGGTCTATTACACCCACATTTCACCAAATATGGTTTCAGGCAACACATCATAGTAGGCAAGCCATTTGCCGTAACTCTTTGCTTCTACTTAGAATTTCGTAACAACTAAACTAATATTAAATAAAGAAAAAATTGATTTTTGTTTGTTTGTTAGGATTTATGTGAAAGTGTAGCAAACAAACAACTCATTTTCTCATTTATAATATTAGTTAGGATGTATAAATATTAGATATTGTAAATAAAAAAAAAACGTAATAGCACAATTTTTGTATATATAATATGTAATAAGAACCCTGTTGTTCGTTTCAGGTGGGTTATCAGTATCACTGTTAAAATATAATTCAGTCATTTACTTTGTAAAATGACCATAAAATAAAATTAAATAAATTAGAATAATGAAAAATAGAAAAGTTCTGTGCCTCTGTAAAAAGCGATGACGCGTGTCTAAGTCAAATTCAAAAATCATTTATTCATTTAGGGCACAAAGTAACACTTATGAACGTCAAAATATGTATATAGGTTAGTGAGTTTACTAAGTTACTGAAGCTACATTTAGGTTAGTTGCTAGGTTCAGGCAAAGGGTTGAGCTTATAAGAAGAAACCTGCAAGAAACACACGACCACTCTTTTAAATTACCAATTAAATATAATTTCAGTATTGTACAACTCAGATTAACAAAGTGTTGCAGCCATTATGCCATATACTACTGACTATAAAAAAACTAAAGATAATAACAAAACTTAATAATATTATAGAGATGAAATAATTTGAGCTAAGGTATATTTTTTTATATAAATCTATAATAGACAGTAGGATGGCATGATGGCGCATACGCTTACACTTTGTGACTACTAAATTACATTACTAAATTGACTTATAAGTAATACAGATTTTTGAATCCTGTATGCAACAAGCAACTAGTGCCATCAGATTTTGTCATTCGTGACGCGTAGACCGCGCCCTGTGCACGTTGCGCTCGGGCATTCAAACATCTATTTCGCTCGGGTCACTCACGATATCACTCAGATGTTTCTAATTTTTGAAATCACATTTTATAAAGCTAATACAGATATGATTATTACTTTGGTAAACGATTATTTTTAAGGACTTTTTATATTATGGCAGATTTTATCGGTTTTACAACTGATTATTGACAAGCCATTTTATTGTTTCTACGCAATGTTTATCACTCTAGCGTTCTGACCTCAAAGTGCTTTTAAAACTTTGCCATACACATACACACGATTAATTATTTATTAGTTTATAACAATGTCTACTTGACGACCACGTAAATATTGTTCACTATGTGTACCTTGCCTTGAACTTCGATTCACTTGTGTGTCACAACGACGTATAAGATTTAAACGTACGGATCGTAGTACTGACGAGTCCCCTTTAATTTGCTTGAATGCTGTAACTATGCGCATTCGCATTGCCGCCTCAGTATCGCAAGTTTGTTTAAATACAAATTGTTTGACGGCACCCCAGAGAAAGTAATTGAGGGGTGTAAGATCAGGGGATCGCGCAGGCCAATTGACCGGTCATCTTTCTCTGTATTCCAAATTCAGCTAGATTTTAACGTCTCGGCAAAAATGTGGTGGTGCGCCATCATGCTGGAACCACATACTACGTATGAGAGCCAATGGTAAATGTTCAAGTTCCTCACTCAATTCTCGTCTCAGGAATCTTAAATAGTTTGGTCCGCTCATGGAGTTGGCCAGGAAATATAGCCCGATGATCCTGACCCCGATAATTCCTACCCACACATTAATCCGCCAGCGGTGCTGAAAATGACTTGGTCTTATTGCATGCGGATTAGTTGTAGACTACACGTGTTTATTGAGTGAATTAAACACGCCTGTTCTCACAAAGCATTCGTCCGTAAAAATTACGCGTGTCGGGAACTCGCCATCATATTCTAATTTGTTCAATATCCACCGGCAAAAATTTATTCTAGGCTCGAAGTTACTAGGAAGCAACGACTGTACTTGGCGATAATGGAACGGATGCTGGCCATCTTCCTTTAAAGCTCTCCAAACTCCAGTTTGTTTATATCGCTCCAAGTCTTCATCTGTCCTGGTGTTTTTAGCTTGGTTGAACAGTTTCCTTAGATTGAGTCTGAGTCTCTCCAGCTCTGGTCCCCATCATTGGGACTTACCTGCCGCTGGTGGTTGTGTGGGGGAACAAGCTTGTTGGTAGGAGCTTGGATGCATTTGGTAAGTATGTTAGTATTGTGGTCTATATTGGCAATGCTGGTAGTCATGTCTTTAAAACAGATTTTATCTACCTCGTGTTGGAGAAGGGTTCTGTACCTAGCTACGTCCGTCTTACGGGTGTTGCGTTACGGCAGTTGGTCCTTCTCTGGCACTCGTATAGTATAGCAGATACGCCTGTGGTCTGCAAAGGAATGTTCGGCTGAAACGTGCCAATTCGACACTAGTTCCACCGCACCATCTATTGCCAGGGTGATATCTACTATGGTTTGGTATCTAGAACTAACAAAAGTGGGCTCGCAGCCATTGTTCATTATTGATAGGTTAGTTGAGAAAATGTACTGTGTTAAGTACTCACCGCTTTTGTTCGGTGTGTGGCTGTCCCACAGTGGGTGGTGAGCGTTTGCGTCGGCTGCTTATCAAATATTGCTGGCACGCTTATACCAACGACCAAGAGGGTTTTTGTTACATATTGTAGAAATCTATATCCTTTTTTTTTTTTTTTTTTTTTTTTGACCCAGGAAAATCCTTTATGGATACCCCCTTCCCCCGGGGGGGGAATGGTGGTTATGTGAGACTCTCCGCCCCTGAAGGGGGTCGGTATACACACTAAAAACCTGGGGTGAGCAGTCCCTCCGCCGACGGAGTGGGGCGGGATGGGGTCGCGTTAGCAATCACCATCCCGCCCCGGCGGTTGGCCCGGCTGATGGTGACCGGGCCTCAGCACCTGTGGAGGGAAGGCCTTGCTCACCAAGGCCATCCCTCAGACGTGTGGGGCCGTGCAAGCCGGTAGAGAGTCCCCCGACTCTGTACCAGTGACCCCACTATACAGGAGCGAAAAGGCGGGCAAATCGCCTCCTTCTCGCTCCCGTCCGTCTGCGCCGGAGAGGGTCAGCGAGGAGGTTGTTCTCCCTGACCCTCTCCGCGGTCTCCTTCTGCGCCATGACAGCTTCGCAGAAAGAGACCACTGCCTGCCACGACCTCTCGCCGCCGAGCATGGCGTTGATCACGCTCGGCAGGGAGAGATCTCCGCCTATTATGGCCGAAAGCGTGTGCCGCTGCGGCCCCCACGCGGCACACGCCTCCAGCGTGTGGAGCGCCGTGTCTTCCGGCGCCCCACACTCATGGAAGGCAGGGGTCGCCTCCCGTCTCGCGATCTGGTGCAAATACTTTCCGAAGCATCCGTGCCCGGAAAGCACCTGCACCAGTCGGAAGGTCAGCGACCCGAATCGCCGCCCTATCCACCCCCGGAGGACCGGGCGAATGGCCTCCACCGTCCACTGGCCCGGGGCCGGTGGAGCCAGGTCCTCCGTCCACCGCCTCAATAGGGCGGCCCGCGCCTGTCGCCGCATGCGTGCGACCTCCTCCCACCCCGGGGGCTCCCCGCGGGACCTCCTCGCCACCACGAAGTGGTACACTTCGGCGAGGATCTCCGCTTGTAGCTCCCAAGTGTGTCCCAAAAGTCCACCTCCCGTCCAGGATGAGACCCAAGTACCTCATTTGGGTCCCAACCCGGACCAGGACCCCGTCCAGTGCCACTCGCGTACCTGGAGGAGGTCCTCCCCGAGGTCCATGGAACAATAGGGCCTCGGTCTTGGAGAGGGCAACCTCCAATCCCAGGGCGCGGATACGGTCGACCACTAGGGCAGCTCCCACCGCGGCCAACCGCACCGCCTCCCCGAGATCCCTCCCCTTGACTACGACCAGGGTGTCATCGGCATAGCACGCCACCCGCATACTTGCGGGAAGCGTGCCCCGAAGCACCCAGTCGTAGCCAACGTTCCACAGGAGTGGTCCCAGCACCGACCCCTGTGGAACCCCGCAGGATACGCGACGGCGCCTCAAACCGTCGCGTCCCTCCACCAGGACCTCGCGGTCCTGGAGGTAGTCGGCCAACAGCCTCCGCAAATACAGGGGCACTCCGTGATACCGGAGCGCCTCCTGTACTGTTCCATGCGGGAGGCTGTTGAAGGCGTTGGCAATGTCCAGCGAGACAGCCAACGCCTTGTTCCCCCCACCGACCGCTTCCTGCGTCCAGTCTTTGAGCCAGAGCAGGGCGTCTATCGTAGACCGCCCCGCTCTGAACCCATACTGGGCCTGCGATAGCGCCGGCCCAGTCCCCTCCAAGTGCTGGATGACACGGGCAGCCACCACTCTCTCTAGCAGCTTACCCGTGTCATCCAGCAACAGAAATCTATAACCTAATCCAACATCTTACAGCTTATTATTTTTGCAATCCAAATAAAATATTGTTACGCCCAGTGACATCTCTTACCCTAATCCGTGGACTACGAATTATACATTTCAATAATACCTATCCTAACTGGGGCAAAGATGATCAAATATAAAATGGAATGATTGCCGCAACGCGATAAGTGCGCTCAGTAAGCTTTATTTGCATGTTTTTTGTCCGCAGGCGGCATTGCTACTGTACAGTATAATGTATTACCATTAGTCCCTTAGCTAACAAGACAAAAGCTAGCGTGCTAAAATACTATTTATTTATCATATCATCTAGTACAGTTAGCCAAACCCTGCCGTATTTTCTCACTAAGACCTATGTCTATTAATGCGTATCTTTCTACAGCCCGCTCCTGTAAGAACTTCGTTACTGGACCCAAACTATATAGAATATTTTGTAGCAGTCGTTGCTTCTCTCCTGCAGTCATTTCATTAATATACAAATCCCGTGCTTGCTCGAAGTTATTCGGTTGGTCTTGGTGAATCTCTATAAGTTGCACACCCTCTTGATCTATATAAGGTACTGGACCGTTGAAGGAATTTGGATAATAATTAGGTATATCTCTCATGTTGCCTTTGAGTGGTGGAGCACCATCGCGATCGTATGTAAAGGTTTTGGTCTGCAGAGGACAGTTCACAGGTATGTTCAAGAAGTTTGCTCCTAAACGATGATATTGCGAGTCTCTGTAAGATAGACGACGCGCTTCGAAGACTTTGTCCGGTGCTCCAAGAATACCCGGCACTAAGTTCATGGGACTTAAAGCCAACTGTTCAATTTCGGCAAAATGATTAACAGGATTCTTGTTCAAAACCAGCCGGCCCAGTGGTCTTAGCGGGTATTTGTCTAATGGTAGTACTTTTGTTATGTCAAACACATCAAATCCAGCGGTTTGGATGTCTGTCAACGATAATACCTGGATGCTTGCAGACCAACTTGGGTAATCACCTTTAGCGATAGCGTCGTATAAATCTCGTATTGCATAATCTGGATCTTCAGCTGCTAATATCTTGGCTTCCTCTGAAAGTAAATTTTTTATCCCCAAGTCAGGGTGAAAGTGGAATCTTACGAAATATTTATCGCCATTCTCGTTTACCACTTGATAGGTGTGAACGCTGTAGCCAGGCATAAATCGGTGGCCACGAGGGATACCACGATCGCTGAACATAATAAAGAATACGTGGAAAACCTCTGGATGTGACGTCAAGAAATCCCATAACATGTTATTGTCGATCAAATTTGTCGCAGGGTTTCTCTTCTGCGCCCTCGAAAAAGCAGGGAAAAGAATAGGATCTTTGTAGGCATACATCGGTGTATTTAAACCAACTATATCTAGGTTTCCTTCTTCGGTATAGAACTTAATTGCAAAACCTCTGGGTTCTCTAGATGTGTCTATTGCACCTGTCTCTCCAGAGATTGTTGAAAATCTCGTTGCAATCGGCGTTATCTTCCCAACTTCACTGAAGAGTTTAGCTTTACAAATGTCAGTTACATCATGAGTTACTTCAAAGTAACCGAAAGCTCCTGCACCCTTGGCATGTACCACTCGTTCCGGAATCCTTTCACGATCAAAATGAGTTATAGATTCCATAAAAAACTCATTAAATATAAGCCTTTTATTTAATGTGACGGTCTGCTTATAATCGATTGGTACTCCTGAGCCCGTGGTCATTATACCTATTGGACCCTGAAAATATATAAGTATTAAGTATCAAATATATAAGTACCTATTATGTAGTACGTAGCTCGTACCTACAATTCTGCAGTTAATTCACTATAGAGCTCATTGTGTGGTAATAAAGGCGATCAAACATGTACAATAAATTAAGCAAATAAGTATATTGAAATTAAACTGCTATATACGGATTTTATCGCGTTGTTTATTTGACACTTTATTACAAAATTTTGAAAATTGTTACACTACTACTACTATTAAACTTTACTAATTTTTAAGCTAATTAAATTATTATTAAACTATTTAGATTTCATTTATTTTTACACTTTCCCCGACGTTTCGGTTGCTTTTCAGCAGCCATGGTCACGGGGAGACTAAGATGGCAGTTGTCTCAATGTTCCAGTGTAGTTATTTCAAAGTACCCGAACATAATTTAATCATTGGTGTTTCTATTTACGCAGAATGAGCTCAAAGTATCATGAAGTCTAGCTGTGGTTTGCTTCTTCTTGGGTTTGACTATTTTTATTACTGGATCCCAAGCTGGTGGTACATTCCAACCATCTTCTCTATTAAAATTAGGATGTTTTTTGATTTCAATAGCCTCGCGAAGCATCCTTGGTAGGAATCGGTGTTCTTTAGCGAGAATCTGTGGTTTGTCAAATCTCAGGTAGTGATTGGTCCCCTGTTGCACATGTTCACACACAGCAGACTTCAACGAGCGTTGGTGTTTTACATCAGCTATGTGTTCTTTTATGCGGGTGCCTATGTTTCTCTTGGTTTGACCAATGTATGAGAGTCCACAGTCACAATCTATTTTATAGACCCCTGCATCTTGTAAAGGTAGTTGGCACTTGACGGATGGTAAAAATTGACTTATCTTCGTTGGCGGCTTGAAGTATGTGTTGATTGAAGCTCGCTTCAAGATGTAGCCAATCTTGTCAGTGACACCCCTTACATAAGGCAGTATAGCAGGCTGGCGCTCGACTGTGGCTGGCTTTTCTCGGGATCTGTGACAGCGGCGCGGCTGTTGGAGCTTGTTGTCTTGCAGTACTTGCTTGACATGTTGAAGCTCGGCGTCCAGGTGTTTCTTGTCACAGATCCCATGGGCTCTCTGAAACAAAGACATTCCCACGGTAGCTAACTGTTTAGGATGGTGGTGAGATTCACCGTTTAAGTACCTATTTGTATGGGTCTTTTTCCTATATACAGTATGGCTCAAAGTATGATCAGGATTCCTGATGACAAGTACATCTAAGAAAGCTAATGAATTATTTGCCTCTAATTCCATAGTAAATTGGATGTTATTATTAATGGAATTAAGATGTTCTAGGAATACACTTGCACTATCTGTTGGTAATATTGTAAAAGTATCATCTACAAACCTCTTATAAATCCTGGGTGTGATGGGGGCAGTATGTAAAGCTCGAGCCTCGAAGTCCTCCATATATATGTCAGCAACGACAGGCGATACTGGGGAGCCCATTGCGACACCATCGACTTGTATGTAGAATTTATTGTCCCACAACAGATAACCAGTTGTTAAGCAATGCTTAAGTAGTTCTGCATATTCCTCAGGCATATTGTACTGAATACAGTACTGAGTACTGAAGCTAATAAGTTTCCTTTTAGTTATTTCAATACAGTCATGTGCAGGTAAGCATGTAAATAATGACTGTACATCAAAACTAACCATTGTTTCATTGTTAGTGAGACGTAGGTGTTTAATTTCACTCACAAAATGGTATGAATCCTTTACATGTGCTCTCGAGTTGCCTCTGAGTGGTGAGAGTATCTTCGCTACGTGCTGAGCCAGTCTGTAAGTTGGTGTGTCGATCTGACTCACAATAGGACGTAGGGGAGCGTTTTCCTTGTGTATTTTTGGTAACCCATACAGCTTTGGAGGTTTTACGCAAGCTGGTATTAATTGTTTAACGTCTAGATCTAGTTTTTCGGTGTATTTATGTATAAAATCCGTATATAGCAGTTTAATTTCAATGAATAATATTCGCGTAAATAGAAGACAATATTATGCAAATAAGTATACCTAAGCATGACGGTAGGGGTTTATATAGGATATGTTCGCTTACAATAGGTACTTTAATTTATTTTATTTCATTTGGAACACTTACAGCTAGCACATACAATATTAAAAATCTTAACAATTGAAGGCCATATAGGCACAACTTTTCACTAATATAAATTAATTTTTAAGATAGTACAAGATGATCAGTTATAATCCTAACATGACAAAATGATATAAAAACTAAATAGATTAAAAGAATATCCTTGTTACACTTCTTTTAAGTTGAGTAACACTGATCCCAAACAAATCAAAATCAAATTCGTCAGAAAGTTCGTTATATGACTAACACGCTCGTCTAGTATAACAGTTCTGTCTGTAAGTAGTTCTGACTAAGGTTACGTGAAGCAACGGTACCCACAGTATTATTCGCACTGAGGGCTCTAAGGTAAAGGAATTAAAAGATGAGGTAGGTAAGTGGGCCTGCGAAAGTCTAATTTGCGGGGAAAACTAGTCTTACGCTGATTTCCTTTATAAAGGTGACGGTTCCTCAGCAATTTAATAATAATAATAATCGGCGACGATGAACTCTTCCATGTAACAGCTATATGCTACCCTGAATCTATTAATGTTCGGGCAAACTGTTGTAAAGTGTTAGTACTCTTACACCGGTTGGTGGTTCTTCATCTGATGCTCATTTAGTTGTTCTGTCACCAAATAATAATGGCAACAGCTGACACACCTAATACTAGGGCAACATATCAATAAAACAAATCTACTATTGCTAAAGAATTTAGGGGTAGCACTTACTTGTGTATTTTCCTTAAACGTGACTATTTGATTTCGAGCAGAACCGTTTGGGACTGCTGCTGGCACTGCGGCCATCATATCAAAGAGTAATACTAGTAATATTAATAAATGCATCATAAATTAAAAACAATACTTTAGTCTTCAAATAGGACCTCCATACGGTACTAAGTAAGCAATTTTAAATTGCTTCCAGGCTTTTGTGGTTGATAAGCTGCTTTGAAATATACATTTAATTTGTAAAAATAATACTATTTATACTTAGAAGGACGTTACTGTCTTAGTAGTATCATTTTAATGGCCATTTTATAACTAAGTCATAAAAACATTCTCAGTCACGTAATAGTTTTTACAGTGGATTATGTACAGTTGTTGGTAAATAAATAGAAGTAAAATGACTTGTGAAATCACGAATTTATCAGGTACTCGTGACCTATTAATAAAACTATCATTATTTATACTTTCATATAGACGTTTAACTAAGACAGACTACTAGCTATTACCTGCGACTTTGTGAGCTTAGCTCCAAAGGTACAGGCCTTCTTAGCAAAGTATCCTATGTCACTTACCAGCTCGTAAAATCTTTATGTTGTTTATTACGCTACTGTGTTAAAAAAGGACGAACCAACAAACACACATTTATAGCATTAGTAAGTTATGAGGATAAAAAAGTAAGGATATGGGTGTGATGTCATACCAGATATTAAGAAAATCGTTTATGAATTATTTACCACTTCTCGTATTTTAAGGCTATTCGAAACAAAAGTATTAGCAGTATTTAGCTGTAATATAAAGATTTATTAAAAATAATACCTGATTATAGCCATCCCAGGGTATATTTTTTTCAGAACAGCTTGACGGTTTGATATTGAAAGTGTATGCAAAACAACATCTAACAACGTTGGATAAAACTATGTGAGTATGCCAAAGTACACTAAAAGTTTTATCATACGTCAATTTATTACGTAAGTAATAGTGAGAAATACCATGTCAGATTATATATTTATTTATAATAATAGATTAATACATACATTACACAACATAATAATTTTAAATTTTTTTTTATTTAATAATTTAACTAATATAGCAAAACAATTTCACAACGTTTCTACAAATATATTTTTTAATAACAGCATTTTGTATTTGTAGTTAATAAAAGCCAACTATTGTGCTCACACCCTTTAATACCTTAATTATACTCGCATCTAGTACTATTTGCTTGTAGACGTATTCTCTCACCAAGTTCTGGGTGTATTATCCGATACAATTTCACAGCTCGCTCCTGTAAAAACTTAGTAACTAAACGCAAAGTGTGCAGAATATTTTCTACTAGCCTTGTCTTTTCTCCTTCGGATAATTCATTGACGTACACTGCCCGGGCTTGGTCGAAGTTATTCGGTTGATCTTGGTAAATATCTATAAGTTCAACTCCCCCTTGTTCTATATAAGGTACTGGGCCATTGAACGAATTTGGATAGTAATTAGGTACGTCTCTCATATTGTCATTGACTGGTGGTGCACCATCACGATCATAAGTAAAGGTATTAGTCCTAAAAGGACAATTCACTGCTATCTTCAAAAAGTTTGCTCCTAAACGATGATATTGAGTGTCCCTGTAAGTCAGTTGACGAACCTCAAATATCTTATCTGGTGCTCCTAGAATACCCCGCACAAGGTTTGCTGGGCTGTAAGCCAACTGTTCAATTTCAGCAAAATAATTCATAGGATTCTTATTTAAAACTAATCGGGCCAAAGGTCTTAACGGATATTTATCCAACGTCAATACCTTTGTAAGGTCGAAAACGTCAAATCCAGCATTTTGAACGTTATTCCAGATTAAAACTTGATTACTTGCAGTCCAACTCGGATATTTACCGTTGGCAATAGCATTGTATAGGTCCCTAGTCGCATAGTCAGGGTCGTCTGCCCCTATTTTCTTAGCTTCCTCTGAACGCAAGTTTTTTATTCCTAAGTCAGGTTAGAAATGGAATCTTACAAAGTAGCTCTCTTCGTTATTATTTACTACTTGGTAAGTGTGCATGCTAAAGCCAGGCATATAACGGTAGCCGTCAGGTATACCACGGTCACTGAATACTAATGTTTGTACGTGCAAACTTTCTGGACGCAGCGTCAAGAAATCCCATATGGTATTTGGATCTATCAAATTTGTCGCTGGATTTCTTTTCTGTGCCTTGACGAAAGTAGGAAACAGAATAGGATCTTTGTAAGCATACATAGGTGTACTCAAACCGACTATATCAAAGTTGCCTTCTTCAGTGTAGAACTTAACTGCAAAGCCTCTATTTTCTCTAGACGTATCTATGCCGCCTCTTTCCACAATCACTGGTGAAAATCTTAATGCAACTGGTGTTCTCTGCCCTACTTTACTTAAAAATGTTGGTTTACAGATGTCAGTCACATCGTGAGTTTTTGGTTAAACTGTAGATATTTTGAAAGTTAAAATGTTAATAACTGCTGACTGTTTATTTACTCCTCTTTCTCATTCTTCCTCTCGACCCATTGGCCTTATTTTAATGTACTTATTTCACGTATTTGACACTCGCTACATTATCACAAGACGCCTAACGGCAGCACGGTTTTATGTGGACGGTATGACACATTGACTTAAATTACCACCTCGTCACTGAGCCACTGTTGTACTGATATACGCTGAGTGTTGTTCAATCCCCGGACAGTGAAAGTTTGTCTGAGTTCAGACTAGGAACGATTATTTTTGTATAACACAAACTTATATCCCGTGCGTGGGGATCAAACCCATAATACCAGGCGCAGTGGCAGTGTACGCCATTCGCGGCTTCCAACATCGAACCGTGTATAACATAAATGCCGTTTTGTGTAGTATTGTAGTTGCATTCCTAGCGTGGTTCCCGATATATAACATCTATTACTTACTTTCGTCTCTCGAGATAATACACGGGTCTTTATAAAATATATACAAAATCCGTATAAAGTGGTTTAATTTCAATGTATAACATTCGCGTAAACATAAAACAATATTAGAATAATATTGGTATTCAATACAGCAACGGCTCAAAATGTCAACACTTAGACGAATGACAAAGCTGAATACCACTGATTTATAATTAAAACGGTTTTTGATATAAACCAACTTTATAAACTAATGATATTCATCTTCGTCGCTCATCTAAATTGCTAACATTTTGCCCTCTGATGTTTTATGCCAATGTTATTGTGATCCATCTAAAAATTAAACTATTGATTACACTGTACAACAAAATTGCAACTTTTGTCTGATGAATGACTTTTATCACATGATGTTTACTAATTCGACGTTGCTGATTCTACATATACCCTTTTTTCTAACAGCTGTTGTTTACGAGTTGCAGCTTCCACTCAATTTGCTGATAACTAGATCAATATGTATTAGGTTTTCTTAGTATAATTTGGTATGGCATCATCAAGACGTGTTTGTGTGAATAAGCCGAATCATTTCTGTTTCATTTGCGGAGAGTATATAAATAATATTAATAAGCTCAGCTCTCTAACTTCAGCTTTAGCAAGGAAGTCAAATCAAAGAAAGATTTTTTCAACTTAAGAACTATATAAAATAAGATATTCTTTAAATATACTGTGTTTATTATAAAAAGACCCATGTGTCATATTTAGTTAACTAGACCTGATAGAGAAATTTCAGTCACAGATTTGAAATTGTCATTGAAAGTTGGTCTAATATTTGTCGGCCTCGATGGCGTAGTGGTTAGTGTAACCGACTGCCACGCCCGAGGTCGCGGGTTCGATTCCTGCACAAGTCAAACATTTGTGTGCATGAACATGGATGTTTGTCTTGGTCTGGGTGTTTCTATGTATAATATGCATGTATTTACAAAAAAAAAAGAACGTATATATGTATGTTTATCCATTGTCTAGTACCCATAGTACAAGCTCTGCTTAGTTTGGGCTAGATGGTGTTGTGTGTATGTGGTAGAATATTATTATTATTATTATTATTATATCATGTAACATAACCTAATTATCAGATATGCTGTTGTGCAGTGTTATATGGTGATAATTTGATTATTAAAATTAAGTACAAACGGGTGGAAACGCTACTACTGGTCATCGATCATGGCCAGTGTTCAATTGGTTTAGTAAATACTACGCAGAGAAAAATACTCACCACTGTCTTTTTCTTAAATGAAACTATTTGGTTCGCCGCCAGATCATTCTGCACTTTTGTCGTCACTACTGCCATCATCAGCAAAAAAATAACCCGCAACAATTTTAATACCATTTTGTATAATTTACCTTTAGCTAATAAATTAAGTTATATTTTGTAGGCGCTTTTCAAGGTACACTGCGCGCTGTGTGTCTGAAAATATATTATACCTCATGTACATATGTTTTTTTATTTATACTTTCTTATAGTCTATTCATCTAGCTTCAGACGTAAAAGTAAACAAAATAACAATAGTTCTAATCAAGTTGATGAAGTGTGATTATACATACTTAGTGTTACTTATAGTCAAGAGAGTTCGCTAGACGCAGCCACTAGTGGCTGGCTACAACCACCAGGGCCCAAGTCTGCTATTTTTATAATTTCGTCATTCCGACACGACGTAACCGCAATTCCATTGTCATTTTGCTAAAAGTTCGTAATATGCTAAATTCACAATGGTCGATCATTGGTCGGTCAATGGTCTCGTAATAGGATTGTGGTACAATGACATGTCGTATTGCCATTTTAATAAAACCCGTTAGAGGAAGTGATTTTTGAAAACTACTACTAAATTTGAACATTTATTCAGGCCAGATTTCGTTTATATATATTTTAAAATATTATTTATTAGTGTTAAAAGCAATTTGATCAAAGGATATGTCAGTATTTTTGCAGATTACCGCATACGTCAGTCATTCGTTTGTCATTTACGAGATTACCATTCTATACCATTTTTTCAATGGAGTGTCAGTGGTTGACCATCGAAAAGTCATAATGACGCCATTATATTCGTAGATTAACAAACTTGTCAAAATCAACAATTATAAAATCAATGACAGACCATTCTGTCACTATTGTAATATCAGACTTGGGCCCCAGGCATGGACACTAGAGGCTAAACGTAACTTCATTTTACTTAATATTCGAGAGTAGACGGATGAAACCGGTAACTGAGGACTAGTGTGCGTGGACAACGTATCACTAGACGCCACAATTAGCGACCGCCGCACAGTGGTCCGGATTTTCAAAAACGTCGACATAGGATCGAAAATGCTAATTCACTTAACAATAAATTGTTTTCGATACAAAATTTAACGATGATTAATATTTATTACTACAACATTTAAGAAAAATACCTAGATCAGGTAAAAAAAAATGTAAAATATGTATGGGCCAAAATCTCTTTTGTTTTCCTCCTTTCAGTATTAAAGTATAGCAAGCAAGCCTTATATCCTGGTGAGTACATGTTGTCTTTAACACGAGGACATATAAATTTTGGCCCTGGCGCCTACGATGCTATACAGCTTAAAATTTCAGTTTTTTTTTTTTTTTTTTTATACTCTAATAGGCTTGCGTTTGTTTGGAATTTTCTTAATTATTAACGAGTTTTAAAATTAAAATGAATTTTAAATATCATTATTTGATAAAACAAGAATTAAAATATACACATTTTGGCATTTGGCAGGCATTTAATTACTTTATTATGCTAAAAACAAAACTCCTACTTTAGCTATAGAATTGAAGACACGTGTTGTTTCATCGACTATTTGTAACTGACTGTAACTACTCTTCTGGTAAAATAATAATTAACCTCCCATTTTTGTGTTTAAGGAAATTGCTATTTCATTGTTGAGTTCCAGTGTTACCATCGTACCACAAACTCCTTAAACCTAAAAAAGAGATGCTATCCACATGATTTAGAAATTACTGAGACAGGAGCCAGAGAGAAGCTTTCATCCGTGTTGGATCCGACAGACCAGAAGATTCTTCAAGTTACCGGTACCCAGTTTGATTTGACAATCATCGGTTTCATATCACGTCTTGTCCCTCTTAAATTAGTTTCTAATAATACCATCATATGAGCAAACCCCACACCTTCTTCAACACATTATTGCAGGCCCATTAAGTTCGAGTTTTGTAAAAAGACAGCAGAATAGATCAAGCAAAAAGAAGCTGCAATGAAAGAAGAAATAGAAAACATCAATCCTACAAAATGGGCCGGGCTGGAGATTAGTCACGACCTTCATATGACAATGATCGACGGAAAAGTGGCCACTATTATTACAGATACTTCGTTTGCATCTGTCTGGAATTTTTGTCATGCTAAGCCGACTAAAGATGAACAAGCTGTCAGAAGTATTTTCAAGATCTGTTCGAGAAAATGTTTATAAATATGGACTTTCTACTTTTCATATGTGGATCCGTTGTATGGATTGTATTCTACTTATATCTTACCACATAGACTATAAGATGTGGACTGCACGAGCCAATAAGAAACTAAAATATGCGAAGAAGCAATTGACACAAGAAGAATTCACACAGCAAATGGGAATACCTGTGGATTTTGTAAAGCAAGGCTTTGGAACCACAAATGATGGAACCACAGCCAGAAGGTTTTTTAGAGATTATGAGAAATCTGCCGAAATAACCAATATTGACAAATACCCACTGAAGCATTTTGCGGTTATTCTTCAAACGATTTCATCTGGATGTGCCATAGATATTGAAAAATTCAGGACTTATTGTAGAGAAACAGCTGAGATATTTGTTCATCTATACCCGTAGTTTTATATATAATATTAAATTTATACATTGATATTTCGAATATCTTTTATACCATACATATGGTTCAAGCGATGGTAAGAGAGAGAGTCCAGCATTGCATATAATTGTTCGTGTTCTTAATCCGGGGTAATGAGTCTTCATTTCATTGATATTATCGTGTCAGTTGGAAACAGTAATTTTACCTGCCTTCCAGGGTATGACTGGGTCACCTATGATCATGACGATGTCAAAATTGGTTAACCTTGCAGACCAATGAATGACAAAATTTAATCGAACTCAAGACCTCTGCGTGGCTGTCGAGCGGTCTCCCACTAGGCTATCGCGGCTATTTTAGGTGTACCTAAATATAAGGAGAAAAATGTATATTACACTAGCTGTCCAGGAAGACGTTGCCCTGTACACACAAAAAAAAATTATCTTAAAATTTAACTTATAACACATTAATATCAGAGCTATAACTAAAATAAATACAGTCTGTACACGTTTACGGATAATGCTAAATAATGCTGCCTTTTTCCTCATAATGCCTCGCACAACACACAATTTAGTGAGTTTGTTAAAGGACATCAGTCATTCCGGTCAAAAAATTAAAAATGCGCGGCCAGACCTAAGAACATTTCTTATGGCTAGGTCATATACACCTTAAACTACTACTATGGATTTAAACATGTAAATAAGTTTTCTGACTTGTCAATAAAATATGAAAAATGAAGGGATTATGAGCCCATTCCCAGTACGACCCCGTTCCTAGTACGACACCATTCCCAGCACAACCCCATTTCCAGTACGACCTCATTTCCAGTACGACCTCATTCCCAGTACGACCCTATTCCCAACACAACCCCATTCCCTGTACGACCTCATTCCCAGTACGACCCCATAGTTTTCGTTCTCGTATTAGTTTTTATTTTAAATGCATTAAGACATTTCTGAAACCATTATTTTTTTCTAAACTGAAAAACTCTCAGAAAATTCAGTTACAGAGTTAAGTTCATATATTTTTTTGTAGGTCTAGAAGGTCACGTACTAGCTATTGGAAATAAGCCTAGGTCTGGCTGCGCAATTTTTTTTAGACCATCTTTGTATGAAGATTGACTGATGTCCTTTATTAAATTGTGATAATATTATACTGTTGGTCAAACATTAAACATGTAGTGGTATGGCTCACTCATTTTGATGTTTTATCGCGTGAAAGAGCCCACTACAAGCAATGATTAGTGTTGGTAGGAATGATCTTACAGGGAACTAGCGTAAAGTACGCATTGTTACCGCGTTCTCTTCTAGCCATGATTTTTAAAATACACGATTTATAACACGATCCATTGTTTAGAGACATTAACTAGTTGCTTTATTTCGGTTACCCTTTTATATAAGCGCAACGCAACGCAACAAACCTATTCGAAAATTGAAAAATTGCAGTCGAATCAATAACTTTTAATTTTTTATGTTTATAAGTACACGTAAGTGACTTACAAAATAAATGTATTTTTAGCTTTGTCTACATCTTTTCAGTTTAGACAACCACTCTATTTGCAAATCACACATTATAACATTATGCATGAATAAAAGTATGAAAAGCAAGATTCATTTATTCTAGCTCAAGAACAAACAGTGGAATACAAATAACATAGTAAAAATAAAAGTGTCGCATATTTAAAGTCGTGCTTGTAAAGACATAAGATTTTGTCTACGTAATTCAGTAATCGAAATCATATGATGTCCTATTCGTCTGCAAACCTTCCCATATTCTCTTACCAAGATCTGGATGTATAAGCATAAAAATTTTGACAGCTCGCTCTTGTATAAACTTTGTTACCGGGCCCAAACTGTACAAGATATTTTCAACTACCCTTTTTCTTTCATCTGTTGTCATCTCATTAATATACAGCTCTCTAGATTGTTCAAAGTTATTCGCTTCATCTTGATATATTTCTATAAGTTCAACTCTTTCCTTTTCTTTATAAGGTACTGGACCGTTAAACGAATTTGGATAATAATTAGGTATATCTTTCATGTTATCCTTGAGTGGCGGTCTACCATCGCGGTTGTATGAAAAAGCTTTGTTTTGTAGGGGACAAAAGCAAAGTTTGCTCCTAAGCGGTAATATTGAGCGTCTCTGTAGGCTAATCGGCGCGATTCGAACACTTTATCCGGCGCTCCGAGAATACCTGGTACGAGATTAGCAGGATTAAAGGTCAATTGCTCAATTTCAGCAAAATAATTAATAGGATTTTTGTTCAAAACGAAACGCCCCAGTGGCCTCAAAGGATATTTATCCAATGGAAGCACCTTTGTAACATCAAAAACATCAAACCCAGCCTCTTTTATATCATCTAAGGCTAACACTTGAATACTGGCCGTCCAACTTGGGAAATTACCCTCACCAATAGCTCTATATAAATCTCTAGTATTATAATCTGGATCAACAGCCGCTATTTTCATAGCTTCTTCTGAGCGCAAATTTTTTATACCTTGGTCGGGCTTAAAGTGAAATCTAATGAAGTAAGTATCTCCGTGCTTGTTGACTACTTGGAAAGTATGAATACCAAACCCGGGCATGTGACGATAGCCGTCAGGTATACCACGATCTCCGAACACCAGTAAGAACATGTGCAAGCTTTCTGGGCGCAAAGTCAAGAAATCCCAGAACATGTTTGGATCATGTAAATTCATTGCTGGATTCCTTTTATGCGCTCTCACGAAAGTAGGAAAGAGTATAGGGTCTTTGTAGACATACATAGGTGTATTAAAGCCTACTATATCAAAATTTCCCTCTTCAGTGTAGAACTTAATCACAAACCCTCTAGCGTCTCTAGATATGTCTATTCCACCTCTATCAGCCACAACGGGTGAGAATCTGACCGCAATTGGCGTTTTCTTTCCAACTTTACTCAAGAATTCAGCTTTACATATATCTGTTACATCATGAGTCACTTCGAAGTAACCAAAAGCTCCCCCGGCGTTGGCGTGAACGAGTCTCTCCGGGATTCTTTCACGAACTAGATGGGTCATGGAATCCATGAAAAACTCATTGAACATGAGCCTTTCATTTAATGTGCTTGTAGACCTATAATCAATGGGTGCTCCTGCCGCTGTTGTCATTATAGCAACTGGGCCCTGAAAGTAATAAGATCTATAATAATAATAATAATAAATCATGATGACTTTATAAACGTGCTGACGACTGAAAACATCAACAAAAAACATCCAGACGCAACATATAAATTAGTAGTCAATACATTATGAATTAGTCGCATGCGGGAAACGAACCCACAAAACTTGATGTAACTAACCCATCGTGGGAATCATCATCCAGAGCTGTGATGACGTGAAACACACTTTGCTGGTTATATTTAGGCATCACATAGGTTATATATAAGGCGAACATATTATCGACTCCTTCACATAATTCAGAGTCCGTCCTTACTAATAATATTTTGAAATTTCTTACGATAATACGATATAAACCCAAACACTACATCAGAAAAATACGTTTGTTACTCAGTCAGAAACATTAAAACAAACAAGAGATAAATGTTTAAATAAGTGGTTTATCAACTAACGTAAGAATTACATTTAAAATAAAGTACAATTATGTGTCACACGGTCGTATATACTATTTATTCATAATTTTTAAAAGGAATATTTTGCACTCATACATTGATTATCATTGCTTTTGCGTAAACAATACATATCTAACTTATTTTACTTCATGAAACTATAATAATTATGGAATAATTGTGCAAATATTACTTACTATACGCTACAAATAACATGTTTCACATACTATCACAAACGTAGCAAAAACATAAGTAATGCGTTTTAACTTAAGTTTATTTATAATAATTGCAAATAACGTGCTATCTTGACTAATAGTTATTATGAGTTATTTGTATTGAAAATATGACAAATATGACGTGTAATGTAAATGTGTGCGCGGTTCTAATACAGAAGTGTCTCGATGGCCTTTCTAACGTTATTTTTCTGTTTTGTAGTCCTTACTTACCGGATAAATGCCGTTCAAAAAGCTCACATACATCTCCCACTCGTTTCGCATCATATCTTGAATTACTTTTTTTAGGGTCGACAATTTGAGAATAAATTCCATATTCTTTTTTCGGTTTAAGCTAGCAAACTTACATATATTTGCTACCTTTTCTAGTTTATAATAGAGTCATTATTACGGTTACTTTTCCATTTTTTCATGAGTTCAAGGCAACGCACCAATAAATAAATGTTTTAGTAATTTCAATAAACTCACCAACTTTTAAATTTTATCACTCACTAGCTGACCCGCACAACTTCGTCTGCTTCACATAAGATAATTTTCCCCGTTTTTGGAACATTTTTAATTGATGCTTTGCTCTTATCGGTTGTAGCGTGATATTATATAGCCTATAACCTTTCTCGATAAATAGGCTATCCAACACTAAACAATTTTTTCAATTTGAACCAGTAGTTCCTGAGATTAGCGCGTTTAACCAAACAAACAAACAAACTCTTCAGCTTTATAATATTAGTATAGATGATACTTTGTCACTTTAAAGCATTCATATTTTTACCTCTACTACTTATGATCAGTTTTTACATTAGTGTAGTACATTTTACATGAATAAAAGAATAAAAGAGGAAAATTTATTTATTTTAACAGAAAAAGTTGTATACAAAAACATAGTAAAAAAGGAATGTGAGGTATTTTTAATGTTGTACTCGTAAAGTCTGGACGTTCTGTCTATGTACTTTAATAATCGAAGTCATATGAAGTCCTGTTCGCCTGCAAACCTTCCCATATTCTCTCACTGAGATCTGGATGTATTAGCGCAAACATTTTGACAGCACGCTCTTGTATAAACTTTGTTACCGGCCCCAAACTGTACAAGATATTTTCAACTACCCTTTTTCTTTCATCTGTTGTCATCTCATTGATGTACAGCTCTCTAGCTTGTTCAAAGTTATCAGCTTCATCTTGATATATTTCTATAAGTTCAACTCTTTCCTTTTCTGTATAAGGTACTGGTCCGTTAAATGTATTTGGATAGTAATTGGGTATATCTTTCATGTTATCTTTAACTGGCGCTCTACCATCGCGGTTGTACGGGAAGGCTTTGTTTTGTAGAGGACAGTTTACAGGTATGTTGACAAAGTTTGCTCCTAAGCGGTAATACTGAGCGTCTCTGTAAGCTAGTCGACGCGCCTCGAATACCTTGTCCGGTGCTCCGAGAATACCTGGTACAAGATTCGCAGGATTAAAAGCCAACTGCTCAATTTCAGCAAAGTAATTAACAGGATTTTTGTTCAAAACAAAACGCCCTAGGGGCCTCAAAGGATATTTATCTAATGGAAGCACCTTTGTAACATCAAAAACATCAAACCCAGCCTCTTTTATATCTTCATAGGTTAACACTTGAATACTGGCCGTCCAACTTGGGAAATTGCCTTCACCAATAGCTCTATATAAATCTCTAGTATTATAATCTGGATCCACGCTCGCTATTTTCCTAGCTTCTTCTGTGCGCAGATTTTTTATACCTTGGTCGGGCTTAAAGTGGAACCTGATGAAATATTTGTCTCCGTGCTTGTTGACTACTTGATAAGTATGAATGCCAAAGCCGGGCATATGTCGATAGCCGTCAGGTATACCACGATCGCCGAACACCAGTAGGAACATGTGCAAACTTTCCGGACGCAAAGTCAAGAAATCCCATAACATGTTTGGATCTATTAAATTCGTAGCTGGATTTCTCTTTTGCGCTCTCACGAAAGTAGGGAAGAGGATGGGATCTTTATAGACATACATAGGTGTGTTGAAGCCTACTAAATCAAAATTTCCTTCTTCAGTGTAGAACTTGATTGCAAACCCTCTAGCATCTCTAGATGTGTCCCTACCACCTCTTTCAATGACAACTGGTGAGAATCTGACCGCAATTGGTGTTTTCTTTCCCACTTTACTTAAGAATTCAGCTTTACATATATCTGTTACATCATGAGTTACTTCGAAGTAACCGAAAGCTCCTCCAGCATTGGCGTGCACTAGTCTTTCCGGAATTCTTTCACGAACTAGATGGGTCATAGAATCCATGAAAAACTCATTGAACATGAGCCTTTCGTTCAATGTGCTTGTAGACCTGTAATCGATAGGTGCTCCTGCCGCTGTTGTCATTATGGCAACTGGACCCTGGAAAATAATAAAGCTGTATTATAAAATCAAATCTTTATTACTTATATTAGCTATTGATTGAACATCCTGATTTCTAAGGAGGATTATATATCTGTATCTTAGAAGTCAAGGTACCTTTGAAATCTTGCATACATTTAGGCCTTGTAGAGTAATTATAGATAAGCAAACAGTGCGCTAGAAAATCCATCTATTAGTGCTAGTTCTAATTATATAGAGCAACATAAGAGAGCCAAAACAAAAAAAAAATATTATATAAATGTGAATTATAATGTGTGGTTGTCTTGAATCGATATTTAGATTTACGAATACATTTTCAATATTTTATTTTAAAGTATTTTATTTCTCTTTAGAAATACACAAACACAAGCTCTTGACCTTTGTCATGATCTTGTATTTAGGTCAGTATGGTTTATCCTAAATTAACAAAATCAACAACCACCATGTAATTATGGCAAATTGAAAAAGGAATACAGGCAGACACTAAACGATATAACTTTAAATACAAATTATATATAAGACTATAGATATTTATTATTAATAATATACAATTATGTAGAGTCTATTGTCAAATAATGAATGTTTTTTTTTATATAACCATTACCTTTTGTATAGTCAAATTAGATGTAGGACATAAACGGCAATTTCATAGTTAAAGACCTGATATTTACGAGATTTTTCACGGCCTGATTTGCATAACATAACATTATACTTGTATTTTATTCTTTTACAGTTATGCCTAGAGACTATCCTTGCCGTAGCGAGGTTTTAAAGACATTCAAACAACGACGAAAGAACACAGACTCAAAATAGAAGTATGTAAATCACGTAAGTTTTTGTTGCATGCTTTGATCGTACTAACAGTAATTGATGTAGAGAGGTTGGTGAAGTGAATACTTAAACCAGTGAGCCTTATAACAAAGTCATCATGCAGTCATGCCCATGCCATCGAGGTTGATGCAAAATGTAAAACACAACTTTTTATTTAAGTACTTACCACGGGCCATCCTATTATCTATTATCCGACACAGTCATAGTCCTTTCCTATTGATACTCGTATTTAGATATTCCTCACAATTCTTAATTCTATATTTTTATTTCCTTTATTTTATTTATATACGACTAACTGATGTGTCTAAGAAGTGTTATAATTTTTTATGGGAATTAAGGTATTTAATTTGACTTGGACTTACAAAATTGTAATTAGCAACTTAAAGCATAGACAACTAGAGAAAACATGTACATATAATTCAGTCAACGCAATAAACACATGGTTACGCTATTGGAGTTGATGGGTCCGACTAGTTGTTTTAAACTTACGCTGAGGTTGTTGATGCAATTTAGACTGTAATTTACTGAATTTCTTTTAGAGGGTTTATAAGTATAATTTCATTCCAGTCTAATTTATAAATAGTAGATTAAGTAGTTGATTCTTATAGCAAGCCATCAAAAATTAAGTATTTGCCCTTTGGTACGATGTTTTATGTACCTTATTAGGTACATTAAAATGATGTACTAAAGAATTGTAGATCTTAAAAATGTCTAGTATCCACTTAAAAGGGGCTTAGGTTATTGCCATCTACCGGGCATAGTTCCTGTTCTATCCTCCGTGCTCCTACTGAGAATTCCTTGCCAGCATAAATAAAGTTACTGTACTTGGCCCTATGTCACACCTTATTCATTAACTAATATTCATCTAGGCGTTTAGAGTGTAACGTGCCAGAGAAACAGACATTCAAAGCTTCGAATAACAATACTCTTTCTAACGCAATCGGTAAAAGATATAAGATAAGATAATTTTATTTCTTAAAACATAAGTGTACAAGGTTTAAAACACTTACCGATGTCTTCTCCTTGAATAAAACAATTTGGTTTCCCGCCGGATCATTTTGAAGTTTCGCTGTCACCATTGCCAACATGACAAAGAGCAAAATTCGAACGAGGTTAAAAGCCATTGTTAATTTTTATTATTATGGTAAATACAATTAATTCTACTGCTCTACAATGCAACTTTCGTTTATGCACATTGCATTGTAATAAAGTGAATGGGAGATCTATTTTAAATGTGCTTTTATGTACGCAATCTGGCCGGATAACCTGCAAAATAAAGTTACCTTGTTAGAAAGGTTATCAAACATTAAGGTTACACAGTTTTGTAAGTTAGAGAGATAGTTTATTTACATGTATGTGTATTAGCATGAGATTGTACGTACTTTCAACCTCAAGCATACATATATCGCTGAAAGAGCAGGCAGAGCTATCTATGGTTTTAGATCTCATGTAATGGCAAGCGAGTCATCTACAAGACATTGTTCCAGCTGCCGTGCTATACAAGTACTAACAAATTTCTTAACAGAAAAACCGAGTAACATTTTCGATTCGAAAATTGAACCCGAGACTTATTGCTTATTAGAATTTTCCCGCAGTTTCTGTCGCACTAATATTGTGAATAAATTTTTATTTCTCAAGAACAGTACTTTTCCCGGTTAGAAAATATCCTATTTCCTTTTCTGTACCCCTGACAACATGTATGAGAAATTTTATGACGAGCGGTCTAGCAGTTAAGGCGTGCAAGCGTAACAAAAAAATTCACATTTGCATTCATTAACGTTGCGCCACCTAAGCAGTGTTTATTTAGATTATACAATGTCGATCTGCATTCTCGGCAAATTAAGGAAATATGTATTCAACCAACGATATTAAAATATATACAGAAAAGAAGGAGATATGTTACTAACGCACGAATAGTGAAGACTCGTGTTTGGTGCGTTTTTCAACTGTTCTCAACACAAAATCAGTTCAACATCATTCCCATCATCATCCCTTGCGAAACGGTCAAAACAAATTGTTTGCATGATAGTTATGCCTTTGATGTACGCTCTTTCGTTATCTATTGAGCTACTTATTTATCAAATTTTAAAACAAGTATCTACAGTTTGATCTACTTATACAAATTGTACCTACGGATCAGATTTTCAACGTCTATTACATATTTAGTTTATGATATCTATATATGTACATATATAAAACTCTTCCGTTACTGAGTGACTGATAGACAACGCACAGCCGAAACTACTGAACGCAAGAAGCTGAAATTTGGCATGTATGTTCCTTGGAGAGTGTAGGAGAGCACTAAGAGAGGATATATGGAAATACCACTCCGAAGTGGTGAAAGGGGGGTAGTACTATTCCACGCGGACGAAGTCCGGGCAAAAGCTAGTCATTGTATATAACATTAGATATACCTATAAAAACAAAATACTAGTCTACGTATATATAAAACCTACACATGTTTTAATTAATGTTTTAGATAGTAAGTAATAATATCGCTGCGCATGCGCAGTATGATGTACTTAATGATGTATTGACGACTCGATGGCGTAGTGGTTAGTGTAATCGACTGCCACGCCTGAGGTCGCGGGTTCGATTCCCGCACAAGTCAAACATTTATGTGCATGAACATGGATGTTTGTCTTGGTCTGGGTGTTTCTATGTATAATATGTATGTATTTACAAAAAAAAAGTATATATGTATGTTTATCAATTGTCTAGTACCCATAGTACAAGCTCTGCTTAGTTTGGGCTAGATGGTGTTGTGTGTATGTGGTAGAATAGAATAGAATAGAATAGAATTGCTATTATGCATACAAGTTTATTTTATGTAGTATGTGGGACACCGGTTAATATTATTATTATCTTTATCTTATCACAGGTCTATTTCTAATACACGGAGACACGGGTCCAACGTGAAGAGACCCTTCGAGAGGTTTAATCTAAAGTAGGATGGCACACCTAACAGCGGCACTAGCCGCAGCAGACGTGGGACTATTGCTACATATGAACTATAATATATGGGCTATGGGGATGGATATTTGATGGACCGGTATAATGGTAACTATGGATGCAAAACGGCATCTGCCCGTGAATACTCTCGAAACTTTACAAACATTCAAACATCAAAAACAACAACAAAATACATTCAGCTTGGAACAACCATTTGTGAATCACACAATTTAAAGTCTCGTGTGGGCTTCGAACGTTTGGAACGAGAACCGATAACTGAAAAACCAATCAATCACGCTATATTATATAATATTGTAATCAATCGACGTTGGCTTTCTTTGCTGCTTCATGAGAACTCAGCTTCCGAACTGTATTTTTATCAATACTTAATTGTTTTTTATTTAATTGAATTATCTTAGTGGTATTGATATGAACAATTACTACATCAGATTATTATAAGAAAATAAAATGTATATGATAATTTGAATAATAACAATCCAGGCCTCTTATTAAATTTAATAACTGGACGCCAGGATATTTTAAGGTCACCCCGTTCCCATAGCGATAGTCAGAAATTTTTGTACCATCCGAGACGTGAACTACAAGCCTCGTACTAACTGCTGTTGACAATTTTACTAGAGAAATAAAAACACACGCTTCGGCCGGGAATCGAATTGAGCCGCTACATACTGCAGATACGCTAACTCTTAGGTCCAGTAGCTACGGACTGGACATATTCTTCATACATAAAACGAGTCGTTTCTTCAATGTAAGATCCGGGCCTTAATCATTTAATATAATAGAACACACACGCATAGCTGCGACTAAAAATTAATTTAAAATAAAATATATACTTACCGTTGTATTCACTTTATAAGATATAATATATATTTCGCTAATCTCTTCGTGAAACTAACAAGCATTAGATTTAATTATAAGTTACACAGAATGTAACTTAAATCAATAGTCAAACGTCGTATCCACTGCATTCACACGCCAAACAAATTAACAACTTATTCAAAATCTAATTAAAAATTTAAATATCTGCAGGCAAATTGTTTGCGAGTTATATGACTGATCGACGGCTTTCGTCTAACGCAGTTCTCTGAGGTATTGAAGGTGCTAGACGTAATTTCCTTGTAGTAACCTCCGTCACACTCTAATAGTTATGAAATAAATAGTTTAGCAATAAGTCATTTTCTCATAAAATTCTTGAGTAGCTATTGATGTAAGAAGTGCAATATGTTATAATAGTGCAAACAGAAATAAAATTTTATCTCACACCGGACATGCAATCTGTGTTGTTAAATAAATCCTTGGAGGAATAATTAATAGATTGTTTAATAATAATAGATTGTTTATTAGGTGGTCGTTGAACTCGCGACATTCAGGCTCGTTTACCTTTAGGGTTCAAAAGTCTCGTTGAAATTTTCGTTACTTCCATTTAAGCGTTCATACTGAAATAACTTAAGGATGATTAGGCGATTTCCCCAGAGGTATCCGTCTAAGTTCTGCAGAATAAATTGCTGCTTTTTAGCGTACTAGCTGACCCACGCGACTTCGCTTGCTTCATATAAGATAATATGCCCCGTTTTGGCAACATTTTTCATTGATGCTCCGCTTCTATTGGTCGTAGCGTGATGTTATACAGCCTATAGCTTTTCTCAATAAATGTGCCATCTAACACTAATCAGTAATTTCTGAGATTAGTGCGTTCAATCATACAAACAAACAAATAAACAAACAAACTCTTCAGCTTTATAATATTAGTATAGATAATAGATATACCTATGCGTAGAGCCAGGTCCCCCAACTCAGAATGGCGTGGTACCCTACCTGGGATGTCAGGTTTCAAGTCAAAACTCGAAAGTTGTATGTAGTGGATGATTTCAGATTACAGATCACCATATGGTGATTGCTGTTATGGGATTGCGTCCCTCTCGAAAATAGTACTACATACGCCAATATTACTGCGAAACAACCTTGTATTAGATGGAACCCTATTTACTGCAGAAACACATTCCTCAGATGAGTAGGGTTCTCAGAGTCTTTAAGAAAGCATTGTGCTGCCAGTAATCCTTTTTTCTTGAGCTGACAACACAACATTTTTTTTAAAGGTAAGTATGTCTTTTATATTCCTGGTGATAGCTCGCTTACGCTCAAAGACTTCTTTGACATTACATATTTACCACTAAAGATGTACCAATAATTGAAATGGTTGCCCCGGTCGCGCAGTGGTAGGTAAAGCGGCTGCGTTACATGAGGTCCCTGGTTTCACCGTTTTCCTTAGTAGTTTAAAAGCTATCATATGTGTATCTGTAACTTTTTGAATCAATAAATATTATTATTGTTGTCTCGCATTTGGTTATCAGAAGGTTTGTGCGCCATATGAATCGGTTCATATCTTCAGTCAATTTTTTTCGCACACGGATAGGGCCATCAGTGGGTGCAGGATTAACGGCTAATGCCTCCTACAATGCGTCTAACAGCCGTTGACCTTGTAGTTCAGGATGGATATGTGGATAATGGTGATGAATTGGGCGACTGAATAAGCTGTGAGTTGATGAAGGTGATGGAATGTTAGCGAAAAGTGAATGTTCTGATGACGTAGTGAGTGAGAGTGAAGGTGATCGTTCGGCTGTAGCATTTTGTACGAAGGGAACCCGCCTGTTTAATCCCCCGTCGCCAACGGTTCGCATGCTGTGACACCCAGCGTCAGCTCCAAGTGTGCCCTGGCGATTGCCCCCGGGAAGCGATCCTATACGTTTACTTCTTAGTATCATCTCCATAAACATGGGTTACCAGAGCCATGTTAGCCGCACCAGAACAATATTGCGTATTTGCCCCCTACGTGAGTCAGGTGTTCGACTCGGACGTATGGTTGGATTATAAGGGGCTTATTATTATCATTATGTCTTGTCGGCCTCGATGGTGTAGTGGTTAGTATAACCGACTGCCACGCCTGAGGTCGCGGGTTCGATTCCCGCACAAGTCAAACATTTGTGTGCATGAATATGGATGTTTGTCTCGGTCTGGGTGTTTCTATGTATAATTTGTATGTATTTACAAAAAAAAATGTACATGTATGTTTATCCATTGTCTAGTACCCATAGTACAAGCTCTGCTTAGTTTGGGCTAGATGGTGTTGTGTGTATGTGGTAGAATATTATTATTATTATGTCACGATATTCTCAGAAACCTAAGTCTGGATCTGTGCCGTATACCGGTATACGACAATAGACTAGTCCCATTACGTGGAATCTAATACCATAATTGGCGTATAATGTAGTTGTCTTTACACTTCCACCAGCAACCTTTGTGGATTGCTTGGCTAGAGACTGACCGTCAATTGGTTACTTTATAGGTGAATTTTAAGTCCTCATCCTTCAAAAGAACAACTAATTTACATTACCTTTACCAGAAACGATGACGTTTCTCAAAGTCTAATGATGAAATGTCAATGGCAATCAGCATTGCTTTCCATTGACATTAACACAAAAAGCTATTTCATAGACCTACTGCAGCCGACGTCATTGATCAAGGTTAGATCATTATTATGGAACTAACGAACGTGGTAATGAGTGCAAAGCTGACTGAAGGACAAAATTTCCATTCCTATTTCCCCTTACATGTACTCTAGACAGCTTGCAATTTCGGATCTGTATTTTTATTAGATCCTTAACAGGTTTCCTGTCCGATTAATCACATATTATGATACGTAACAATAGATTTTCTATTGTGTCTATCACGGGTGAGCGAAAGGGTTAATTATGAAATTACCGTTTTTATACTATATCTACTAGATACATAATATACTAAAGTGATGCTATACCTACAAAAAAAAAAACATTTGTATTTCGTAAATAGGATATATTTATTATTATTAATAATAATAATTTATTTATTTCATAAAAGCAGAAGGACATTTTAAAACAAGTATACATTTTCAATTGATCCATAATAAATTTATCCAAATATCTTTATGGTATCTGAATATGAACTAGATAAATTAATACCTGTATTTCAGACAACAGCGCTCTTCCTGGAGATGATACATTTAAGAAAGAATAGAACAAAATAGGACAGCAACAATATCATAAATCAAAATAGAATAATAAAACAAAAGAATGGAATTATTAAAAAAAAATATCAAATTTAAAAAATATACAATGTGAAAAGGCCTCCCTGTGTGTAAGAGTGAAAATCACTGTATTAAACTTAATAAGCCTTCGGTTTCATCGTATGTTAATTTACGAATATTGTCAAATACTTTATCTTTGCGCTCATTTTTATGTAATCTCTGTATTCCAATAGTCTTGTCTATTTTTTGTACAAATATGGTCCTAAGAAGCAAAAGTGTTTGTTGACGTATGGGTGTCGAAACGTTGGCTTATAATGAACTCAGTAATATGATATCGCCTGGCAATAGAAGAGCCTAACTCGGCTAAGTCCTAATTTATATAGTAATATAATATATAATATTGGCATTTTCTTTTAAAACGATTAGCTCGGACCGATATTATTAATACATAACATGATTTATTAATATTAAATATAATAATATAATTCGTATATAATAAAGTTATATCGCTTAGTCTAACCGTAGGTATACGTTGTTTCAATTCATCATATAACATGATTAAAAATCGAGAGTCGGCTATACTCGACATGCGCAAGCGTGCTCTGTGCGCCAACGTCGTCCATACTCGACAAAAAACAGGTCACAGAAAAATACAAAATAAACATATTAAATCATTACCTTTCTGTGTTTTATTGATACAACTTAAGAATTTAATCCCCAAAGATTACTTAATTGCACACAGCAAACAAAATTGCATATTAGTTATTCAAATATTTGATCATAAAAAAACAATATATAATATATCGATTTTCGGGCTTGGCGTACAGGACATGGAGGTGCCGTTATGGCGTGGCGTTCAAAAGGTTAATTTAAGTAAAACCAACTATAAGTACATAAAAAAATATTGATGATATAGTTAGTCTGCATGAACATGAATAACCTACTGAGTTTCTTCATAAAACACGACAACTATATACCTAAGCCCCTATTACTGAAATGAACTGACAAAAACCTATACTTTAACATTATAAGTGTTACTTTGTAACGTACTTAAATAAATAAATGATTTTTGACTTACTGCTTACCATCAGTTGGGACAATGTTTTGTCGATAACCAACAGCAATAAAACACGAAAGGTAGGTACTCGTTGCCATTTAATTATAACCAAAGACAATAAACTTACTTTATTATAATCAATCAAATAATAAAATATCGAAATATCTACGTTTGAAAACAAATTGCATGTTGTTTAAGTGTAGGCGCTACAAATGCTTACCTAATAAAAGTATCGTGACTAAAGGTCATAAATTCTTAATTGAGACTTCGGCTTTATTGTACTGTCGTATATTAATTATTTTATTTCATATAGAGAGACATAAAGAACAAGGTTTTAAAAAGGCAATTGTAAAAAGTAGATCACACTGTCATGGTCAACCACGAGTTCACGACCGATTAAGAAATTGAATCCTTAGTCCTATAGGTATTTAAATGTAATACCAAATAATGTTAATCATGTAGGCACTATAGACTAAATACTAATCTAAAGCAGCTTAACAGCCAGAGGCTATCCTGCCCTTGTTAGGCTAATCCTAGGCATACGTGGGAATCCTGCAATGCGTTATTTCGTTAGTTGATAATAACACCATGTTGCATGAAACTTATGAGAAGTTTCATGCAACATGGTGTTATTATCAACAAATAATTAAAAGCTTGACGGTATATATTTTATTTGTAATATTGTATGTATATGTAGAGCGTGGTTTAAGAAGTATATAGATTTTGATGCATCAAGGGCCGCATAACAAATCAAACAAAACAAAAAATACATTAATTTCATTTAGGTCACAAATAATAGGTACTTAAGAAAGTCAAATGAACTTAGATTACTATGTAATCGATAATAACCGTAAGCATTTTTAGTTATATTTAGTTAAGTGGCTAGATTGAGGCAAAAGGCCTATGAGAATATAATTATCTGGATATAACTTAGAACCAGTCGAATGTATTTTCTATCAAATTACAATTTTGATATAATGTATCGTCTCCGGAAGTGTTATTAAAGTTTTCTGTCAAGAAATTGACAGTAGCAGCACAGAGTCTGGCACTGTGACCAAGAAACGACAATACGCTCGCCTCCTTCCACGTGGAACTTATAAGTCTAAGCTACTAAGTAGTACATACGTGGATCTTATAAAACTATACCTACCTATTGATTGATTTTGTCACGCCAATATCCCCGAAAAGAAACATACATACATAATTTATTATTATAAAGTGATATGTCTGTTTTACTGACTATGATTAACAGAACTGCGAAAAAAGTTACAGTAAAAAATATTTAAATATACTTAATGGAAGAATTCAGATTTCTTCGTAATACCAATTTAATAACAGTAATTTATGATACAGACTGTAACATGGTAGACGTAGACGTCACCTAATTCACGTGGTGGTCGACGACAATTATTATTCCACAGTGAGTATGAATGATATACGTTAGAGCAAGTTTAGTGCTGACTTCATGTTTGCGACGTGGTTGTATAAAAATAATAATAATAATTGTTTATTGCCAAGAAACATGTATACAAGAATTACATTTTGGTTACATTATTTGGCTTAATCTCGATTGAGTGAGACATCTGTGTCCGAACTAGATAAAATTAAATGATATGTATGACAAACCTCAGTGCTCTCCCTAAAGACAAGTTTTTAGAAACCCTTCGGTAAAATAGACCATAAACTCTACATAATAGAGAAACTAAAACATAAAACACGATAGAAATGGAATGTAAAAATATCCACAGCAACACAAATTACAGATACTGACTTTATATTTTATTTACACATATAAAAGTATTCTGGTATACCTATTATAATAACTACGTTTAACCGAGCATATTATAATGTTTACCTTGTGAGTCATCTTGGTTGACATTTATACATTACGAAATTTTAAGCAATCTGTGATATATCGAGAATGTCCGCCGGTCAAAACTGTCAAATAAAAAATTATAGTCTGTATTTCAAAATGCGAAAAGCGTCAAATCGTCAATAAAATTATAATCCACGTTTTACCAACTTATTCTTAAATTTTATCAATAAAATATTAAAATGTTAAATCCTTGAGTTATATACCGTAGTTTTGAGTGTACTCAAACAGTGTTGTCTTTAATTGTGTTCATTGAAAAGTAACCAAAAATGGCAAGGTCGCCTAAGGATGATCCGATATACAATGATATGAAGCACAATACATGGAACTATCATGCGGAAGCCGCAGAAAACTGTTCACCTGGCGCTTTGAATGAGAGAAACCAACCGCAGATCTCATCAAACACGAGTGTCATGAACGATAATAGTATTTACGTCAATCCAAATTTCGGCAACGATGTTTATGTGAACAAACATGCCTACAATGTGCCACCAGGCGATGCCGCTGCCAACAAAGATGAGAAGATACCCTTCAACAACATGCCAAATGTTCCTCGCGCTAACCAGAACTACGGTAACGCTATGCTCAAGCTGAGTAATGGACAATTAGTGCGAGTGTTTTATGACGAAAATAATCAACAACTTATCTTCCCAATGTCCGGTCAGTACGAACTTTTTAACCATAATCAAGGTTTACGGGACATTCCTCTACAGATGCCTCAACCATCACATTTGTTCACTTTGAATCAAGACTTCTCTATGAATAATAACAATGTCCATACACCAGGAGCAAACATCAATCAGACCACTTACCAGGAAAATGTGAACAACCAGTTGCCAACTTCTAACTTTTTGAAAGATTTGTTGGATAATTTGGAACCAAATTCTACTGGAACATATTCACCCTTCGGACAGAATTATCCTTTGAATCATCCAGATGCTTCAAATATGAACATCCTGGCAAACAATCCTGTTATAGAACCTCTAAAGAATCAGCCTCTTAAAGCTGAAAACTCACCAAAAAGGAATGAAAATAGCCCTCTAGCTGATACAAGCACCAAAAAGCGTATTGTTGCTGAAGTAAAGCCCATGCGTCCAACATACTCAGATGTGTTGGCAAAGAATACGAAAAACACTCCTCAAAGTGACATTACACGTAAAGTAAAACCACAGAATATTGAAATAAAGCCTTCAAATAATAAAGCCAATGCAAAACTAGAGAAGCCTACAAGCGCTAAACAAGATGACAACAAACATAAGAGTGAGAAGAAACAGCAAACTAACACTATATCCTCAGGTAGTGAGTCTGGCGACATCAATACAGATGATAATGAGAAACGTTCTAAGCCAAACAAAAAATCAAAGAACAAACGTAGCAACATCTCCCGTAAATGGTCATCTTTGGATGATATAACTAATGAAGAAGATGCAGGCTACACTCATGACAATGAAAGTCAATTTGTTTTTATTGAGAATCAAGAGAAATCTTTAAAGAAGGACAAGAAAAGTGACCATAAAACAAAGGCTTCAGACAGGAGTGGGTCATGCATTGAGGATGAGTTTAAATTGGAGGAAGAAGATGACCAATCACAGTTTGTTATTCAAGATGGACAGAGTGAAAGTGCAAAGGCTAAAAAGAAGAAAGATGGACGTAATCAAAAACCTACAAAGCCTGTACAGGATAAAAAGAAGAATCAGTGTAAACAAAGAAGGAATAAGCCTGGGTACTTGGGGTTGGCTCAGAACTATTTGGAACATTGGGGTGGAGCGACATGGAAAGCTTTTGTGTGGTTTATTTATCTTCTCTCTGATATATGCCGCATGAGCTTCCATTTGTCATTTGACTTGTAAGTATATGTTTTATGTACAATAATTATTTGGGAACTATTTTGGCAGAATTATTAGAGATTGACGTTAATCATTTTGGTATCATCATGTACTAACATGTTATTCTATCTATAAAGGTGTGTAGAATGCTTATTATATATGATACATCAATTACATTTATGTCCCACATGATGCAATAGCATACATATTCCTATAACTGCAGAGTTCCGTGCACCTTTATTTTTTTGTTTAATGCTGAATACCAAAAACATAATAGGTATAAATCAAAACCGAATTAGATTACCTAAATACTTTTTTGAAGAGTACTTGAAATCTAAAGAAGGCAAAGGCCACTTTTTAAAATCGCAAGCTTGCTATACATGTTGGCCAAGCGTAGGCCATTGCGAGCGAAGGCAAACTGCTACAAGGCAAGTACTACCGTCTAGACATTTGGCAAGTTTGAAGAAAACCAATGCAAACGGCCAATGTAGACGAGCTTTGTGGAGCTGTCCACACGTTGGGCGCTGTCAGTCTTTATTGAGCATTGTAACAATATGGATGTAGTAAAAGTTATTGCAGCTGCTGGTATTTATTTGATTATGGCACTCCAACAACTTATTCACGATTAATGGCGTATCAGTATATAGTATACCATAGTAAACTTGTAGAAATAATACATTTTGTACGGCGATGTTCGACAAGCGCGAAATGGCAGCCGGACCAACATGTGGACGCTATTGGCCGAGAGCAGACCAACGCCTTTGATTTGTGTAGAAAAACCGACACCAGTCCAAAGTGAGACAAGTGGTCGCGAGCAACTGCGAGTTGTTACAAGCTACGCAAATTAAGCTCTATACGTTCGTTGGCGCTTGTCTTTAACTTGGCCAGCTAGGCGAGTGATACCAAGCACTGGCAAGATAAAGCACATACACCGTCTTTACATAGGTATTGGTTGTCACTCAGCAGCATTGGGCCAACATGTATTGCCGGCTTAAAACAAAATACATTTATCCATCAGCCTTTAAATAATACCATGTAATAACTATACATATTTATATTGTACTCATAGGCAACTTTGCAAATATCAAAAGCATTTTTCTAGGTCTGCTTCATATACACAAAAAGCTATTGAATATGTATACATATTGTTACGCCCAGTGACATCTCTCGGCATTGTGGGAAAGACTCGGCAGTTCCGTCTAATAATTTACACCGCCATCTATTGACATCTTACGGAACTGCGTAGTACGGTACGAGAATCTTAGAGAGAATGCTGGTACTTTCTCGAATCATCGTGCTGTTTACATGCCGAGTACGCGTTGCTGGAAAGCTCTAGAAGCGCTTTACCCGCGTATAAATAGGGCGCACGCGCACCGCCGAGTCAGTTTACAATCGTAAGCGATCAAGTGTTCATCGAAGCGAACGGAAGCGGAAATACTACGGAGTTTGAAGCAGTACAGTGAAAAAGTGTGGTATAGTGTTTGTTGTGTTTTAAATTTAATTGTGTGTCTGAATAAAACGTGTTTTTGTCGGTAATATTGTTTATATTGTTATCTGTCGAACCCAGCACGTAACAATTGGTGTCAGAAGTAAGGTAAGAATATGCCAGTACTACCGAAGGAGGAAGTGGAAGGGGTGCGTACCAGGAACCAGCGCCAGCATGATGTGGACCAGAGGCGCTTTGGAGACGCCCCCTCGCCGACGTCAGGGGAATCACGTGACTCCGCGGCTGCAGCGGAACCATCTAGTGCAGCCCACTCGCCGGTGAATCCCGACCTCGCGACTCTGATGGCGTTTATGCAGGAGCAGGCACGCCGCCAGGAGGAGCAGGCACGCCGCCTCGAGGAACAGCTGCAACGCGATAAGGAAGAGGGCATGCGCCGCCAGGAGGAGCAGGCACGCCGCCAGGAGGAGCAGGCACGCCGCCTCGAGGAACAGCTGCAACGCGATAAGGAAGAGGGCATGCGCCGCCAGGAGGAGCAGGCACGCCGCCTTGAGGAACAGCTGCAACGCGATAAGGAGGAAGGTATGCGCCGCCAGGAGGAGCAGCTGATGATGTTAAAAGACCTCAGCGCAACGGTTGGCAAGGAGATGAAGGAGGTGAAAGAGCAAGTCCAACGCCACGAAAGTCGCATCGCCGAGTTGGAGAAAATGATACGTGGGCTCAAGGCTGGAGATGGTATCGTAGCACCTGCGGTTGTGGCGCCCTCACCACGAGGCTTTAAAGTCCCACCATTCGACGGATCATCGTCATGGTCAGCCTATAAGATCCAGTTCGAGGCTGTCATGAAATCGAACAGGTGGACGAAAGAACAGGCTCTGACCGCTCTCACCTTGGGGCTTCGTGACCAGGCCTTGACCGTGTTAGAGGCGCTTGGTCAAGACATCACGTACGAGAAGCTGTTGGAGGCATTAGAGGCGAGATATGGTGACGCACACCTGGAACATGTGTTTCGCGCCCAGCTGAAAGACCGATCACAACGTGTTGGTGAAACCCTGCAGCAGTGGGCCCTGGAGGTGGAGAAGCTGGTTCGAAAGGCGTACCAGTCCTCACCTGTGCTCATTGACGGAAACCTCGTTCAAGCTTTCACCGACGGGATCCGAGACCTGGAGGTTAGGGCCGCAGTGAGACTCGGACATTTCAAAAACCTGAAGGATGCCCTAGCCCACGCTCTGGAAGTGGAAGCAGTACGACGGGATGATCGAGCTCACCGTATCAGGGAAGTGTCAACTTCGCCCCGATGCTACAGCTGTGGCGAGAGAGGTCACATCAGGTTGAGCTGCCCGAAGCGAAGGAATCTAGGCAGTAAAAACTTAAAGTATGCCCCGGCCCACACTCTGGAGGTGGAAACAGTGCGACGGGACGATCGAGCTCACCGTACCAGGGAAGTATTAACCTCACCCCGGTGCTATAGCTGCAGCGAGAGAGGCCACATCAGGTTGAGCTGCCCGAAGCGAAGGAAACCACGTAACAGAAACCAGTCGCCGGCAGGAGGAACACCTGATGTGCGTGCCAGGCAACAACTACACGACTTCGTGATACAGCATCGCAGTGGCAAGTCACATGGTAATGCGGATGCCCTGTCACGTAGACCGTGTACCGGCCAGTGTAAGCACCACTGCGCCAAGAAAGAGGCCAAGCAGGAAGTACTAGTGAGGATGTTGAGGACGGATCTTAGCGAAGACTGGAAGGAAATTATGCAGAGAACACAACGAGAGGACATAGACATAAGACCCATTCTCGAATGGAAGAAAACAGGTGCTTCGAGACCTCACTGGAGTGAAGTTGCGGCATTGAGCCCTACCACCAAGAGTTATTGGGCACAGTGGGAAAGCTTGGTTATCCAAGATGGAGTTCTGTGCCGGAAATGGGAGAATGCCCGAGGTGACAAGTGTCACCTGCAAATGGTCGTGCCAAAGCTCAAGGTACCGGAAGTTTTACAACTCTGTCATAATGGGAGTTCAGGAGGCCACCCGGGAGTTAAGAGAACTCTGATTAAGATCCGGGAACGATTTTATTGGACCCATTGTCGAAAAGACGTTGAGGAATGGTGCCGTAAATGCACGAGTTGTTCTGCCATGAAGGGACCACGCACTGGCAGCAGGATGAATGATGTACACCAGCACATCAGACAGACCGGTCAGCAGATGTCTGAGAGGATGAAGACCCGTTACGACCGGAAGGCGAACAATAAAGGCTTCGAGGAAGGATCGCTGGTGTGGTTACATAATCCGGTACGCAGCAAAGGAAAATCTCCTAAGTTGCAGGCAAAATGGGATGGACCCTATCGCATAGTCACTAAGATGAATGACGTCACCTACCGGATCCAGAAAGGACCACGAGGTACACCAAAGATCGTTCATGTGGATCGATTGGCACGCTACTACGGATCCAACAATGTTCGGGACGAACATGTCTAAGAGGGGGGCAGTGTTACGCCCAGTGACATCTCTCGGCATTGTGGGAAAGACTCGGCAGTTCCGTCTAATAATTTACACCGCCATCTATTGACATCTTACGGAACTGCGTAGTACGGTACGAGAATCTTAGAGAGAATGCTGGTACTTTCTCGAATCATCGTGCTGTTTACATGCCGAGTACGCGTTGCTGGAAAGCTCTAGAAGCGCTTTACCCGCGTATAAATAGGGCGCACGCGCACCGCCGAGTCAGTTTACAATCGTAAGCGATCAAGTGTTCATCGAAGCGAACGGAAGCGGAAATACTACGGAGTTTGAAGCAGTACAGTGAAAAAGTGTGGTATAGTGTTTGTTGTGTTTTAAATTTAATTGTGTGTCTGAATAAAACGTGTTTTTGTCGGTAATATTGTTTATATTCTTATCCGTCGAACCCAGCACGTAACAATATATACTTAATATTTATTCAGTTAATTTATTATTTCCTTATATTTCATGATTTTATTAGCATTCATTTTCATTTTAACTTCCTTGTATTACAAGTTAATATCATACGATATAACTGCCTGTTTTACAACTATGTATAAAGTTTCCTATTTGTTCAAATGAGTCACTATTAACACAATGACCGATAATGTGTAAATAAATATAACAATATGGCCATTTATTGATATATATTTTTAAAATGTAATGTGTGTGTCATAGAGTCATACTAACTCTATAAATGGTTAAACTGTGTTTGCACATGACCGATTTTAATATGGGAATAGCTTCAAAGCAGGGGAAAAATAACTACAATAATTATACCAGCCCTGTATTAAACTGTCCTACTGCTGTGCATGGACCTCTTTTCAATATGACAAGTAGTCTTAAAATAAATATTAACAATTAGCTTCTCCTCAACAATTGGCTAGATGAAATGTACTATAGTTAGTTAGTTGGACGTGTGTTTTCCGCACTTAGCTCCACAATTGAGCCATTGTGCGTAAATGAAAGGTACCATATGTTCTTTTCTGTACCCCTGTCAATGTATATGCAAAATTTCGTGATGATTGGTCTAGTAGTTAAGAAATAGAAGTTTAATAAATAAACTCACACATATTTATAATATTAAGTTAGGATTAGGGATAACATAAAGAAAAGAAACATAAAGGAAAGAGTTATTATATGTTCAGGCTGTATGTTACTTTGTTAGTAACCTAATGATGCCATTGATTTCTTAGTCATTTCTTATGATCTCATCATAATTGTTTTAATATATTTTACCTACGTACATAATTTTACACCTGTATCCCTAAAGAAGTAGGCAGTGTTGTTGTACAATCATGTATCGCCAGTTGTTATTGTAGGTCCTCCTTAATAGGGGCCCATTATCATTTATGGGCCACTATTCCAAATTGCATACTTGCTACTCAGAAGCCTTGACAGAAAAAAAAACCTTGTAACACCTTGCCCGACTTAAAAATCGAACCCGAGACCTCATGCAGTCGATATAATACTGTTGTGCCATGTGGTAGTCACCAATCTACTAAAATAATTTAAATAAAATTAATTATATGGAAATACATAGTTAGATTTTAAGCTCCAAGCTTAGAGACCTAATAATTATCATTTGTGATAAGTGATAAATATCATGATGATTATCAGAACAAGTATTAATTGATTTATTAATACTCAATTATTCGAAATGTCATGCTAATGTATTATTTTTGTTTGAAGATTAATCAATGGTTATTGATTGCACAATATATGACAATAACTGCCTTTTATTTAGATAAGAATGTTTTGTAGCTTAACAAAGTATTGTGTTGCTTTTAATTAATTATTTGCCGCTGCAGCTTCTATCTGTGTGTCATTCAAGGTAAAGGCCTCCCCCAAATGTCTCCACAACTCTCTGTCTAAGGCTGTTCTTGTCAAAGTACCCCTCTACCCCCTACCTCTTTTATTTCATCTAACCAGCCATGTCTTATGTGGTCTATATATGATACTTATCAGTAAAGATATATTTTATGCAATAATCGTAATGTTAAACGTCGGTTATCGTTATCAGGTCGTTGTCTTTAGTTTTATGTAGCGTTACAAAGCGTCCGGATAAAGTCGGACACAGGGTTTTTGGATGCGTCTTCATGTCTTGGTTGCCGCTCCGCCCGCCTAAACTTGTATCGCTAGCGCAAGCGAGCGGACTAGCACTGACCTCCCCAAAAAAAATTTCGTATATCATACTAGGACAAAAAAAGTAAAGGCCTTTTTTACCCAAACCCTGTTTGGTCTGCTCGGTTTTCCGGTTTTAAGACCTGGCTTTTAGTCCCATGGCATAATGCGCTTACCATATGCCATGGACAGAAGATGTTATTATAAAGATTTTATGTTAAAAACATTTGCAGAACGAACCCGGCAATATACCCGGTAAATGGCAATAATCAATAGACAAATGTAGATATTGTATCTACATACATTTTGCTAACTATGTTTTGGTCATATATAACGCGTTGATCGATATTGAAATTGAAATGGAGGGATAAGCTACATTATAACCCTAAAAAATAAAACCATTTTTGAGACCAATTTGTACCGTAAATCGGACGAATAACAGCCGAGCGGGTAATATGATTCAGCTTACGTACTATATAGGACAGAGGATTATAGCGGAAAGTACTAGAAAATTTGAATCCTAACTAATATTATAGATGCGAAAATTAGTTTGATTGTTACGTTTTCACGCTTTAACTACTTGACCGATCATCACGTAATTTTGCATACACGTTGTCAGGCGTCCAAGAAAGGACTTTTCATCCAGAAAAAGTACTGTTCCCGAAGGATAAAATTTTATTAAGCGAAGCCGCGAGCAAAATTTATTACTTTTTTAAAGGCTGCTCCCTAATTGACTAGGAATAGTTCGTGTGTCGCGTGGGATTTCACAAACATTCAAGCAACCATTTATAGACCATACAATTTTATTTTTATATCACCATGGTAGCAAACAAGCATACACTCACCTGATGGTAAGTGGTCACCGTAGCCTATGGACGCCTGCAACACCAGAGTCATCACTTGCGCGTTGTCGACCCTTTAGGAAAAAAAAAAGGAAGTGGAAAGGAGAAGGAGTCGGAAGAGGGTAAGGGGTGATTGGGCTTTCGGCACTCTCACTCACCAAACGAAACACAACAATAGGAATACTTACGTCGGTATTCTGTGAGAGGGTAGTCCTTCCCCGGTAGAGCCGGCCCATTCATGCTGAAATCAGCGAGGCTCTACTATTCTTAGCCCGTGTGGGGGGGGATCGTACAACTCTCTGCGTAGTGGTAGTAGCGAGGCGTCCACTTATAATCATCAATATTCGTCATCAGTTATCAATATTATATGTGGGACAGATCTCTAAGACCAATTGAGCGACGGTCCAGATAAAATCTGACATAATGATCTTGCTGAAAGTCTCCTTGTCTCTCCAGGTGCACGTCGGTGTTCACCCAGACGTACGTGAGCTCGCAGGCGGTGTGGCGCAGCAGCAAGGATTATCTCAGCAAGATCGGTGACAACAAGTACTTGCTGTACATCGACAGAAAGTTTGGACACACGAGGCTCGGGTTTTGGCGGAAGTTGAAATGGTTTAAAAAGGGTAAGTGTTTTCATTAAATTGTATTTAAACAACATTTACAAAGTCCGAGTCTAAGTATTTTTTGTGTCTGTTGTTTAAATTTTTGCAAAGTCTCATGTGACTTAGGAGTTTTTACTAGTGCGGGAGAGGTTTGTTTAACCTAAATACAGCCTCCGTCCTAAATTTAGTACGTATAACCTAGGTCTTACACACTTTCTTGATCAATCTTCTTATCGTCTTTGCTAATATTACAAAAATTTGATTAAGAAAAAAAGAAAGACCGTATGTAGTCAATATAGCGTAAAGGGTGTTTTTTGTTTAAACAGATGTCTTTAAAACCTGTGTCGCGTGAGGATTTTAAAACATTCAAACAACGGACACAAAGAATACCTAAACACGGAACAACGCACTTTTTTGTCCGGTGTGTTGAACTGATGATCGAACCAAAGCAATCGGCGCAGTGGTGAGGCGTCCACTTAAATCACTACACTGTCCGCGCAGTCTTGTCAGTGCAATTAGGTTTATTATTTGCTTAAATGGTCAAACAATAAATAATTAACCAAGAAAGTGTAAACGCCAAATGTGAATGGAACAGTCGGAAGAGACTTAGACGAACGTTCTATGACACTCACAAGTTCTCAGTTCAGTAACTTAGCGTGGATTTAAGCCGCCCGGGGCGGAAAAATATTGCCGCCCTCTTATTTAGGTATTTCAATTTAAAGGACTATAATTTTCAGTAATTCTAAAGAACTTGTCGATAAGAACAGTCATCATTATTGTGTATTGTGCAGTTCAAATATTTACAAGATATTATTATTATTTATTGTGAAATTATGCCGCCCTCTAAAAGTGCCGCCCGGGGCGGGCCGCCCCTACTACGCTACGCCACTGCCTCAGTTATCAATAGATTCGATTAAAAATAAATAAATATATACATAGTTGATAAGACACTTTTAGTGCAAAATTATTTTATAAACTCGTAACCTGTCAATTGTTGGAATACCAGACATAATTGATAATATATTGTGTCTGGCAGCCGGTGTGTCGCTGCTAATTAATAGGTTACTTGTGTATTCAGTACGTTATCAATTGGATCGCTTTGGCTTGATTGCTAATTAAGTACAAGAATGATACCCTATTAAATCGGTAACCAATAAACTTCGACGTTCATCAATGTTACTTTGTCATCTAAATGATTTTTAACCTATTGAGTTGAAGCGGTGACACCAGTGGCCAAACACAATAGATTAATTATGTCTGATATTCAAAGACTTGACAGTTTAATTTGATTATCTAACAGAAGGCACTACGCCTTCAATTAGATCTGTTAGCTCTTTACGTAAGACCGCCAAAACATTGCGAAAGGACTTATAGGTATTCTGCGAGATATGATATACATATAGTGATGGAGAAGTATTTAAAAATATAACACGCCCGTAAACCTGTCCGGGGCATCGATCCCAAACAGTAATTGCGCTAGCGTTACACTCACGCTACTTGACCACAACAAGCCACATACGAAAAAACACGAGCATAAATAGCAAATAAAAATATAAGCGAGCTGGGAACCTTGAAAGTATAATAATATTTTATTATGAACAACAGTCACGCACTAGATAAATCCTTTTACTTAATCACTATTCATACCAAATTACCATACAAATAACTATTTATAGGTATGTTTATATTGCTATACTTTCTACTAACTAGGTACTAGAAAGTTTAGTTAACTGTATTTAAACGGTTAGCCTAATATTATCATAATCTATATATATAAAACTCTTCCGTTATTGAGTGACTGGCAAACAACGCACAGCCGAAACTATTGAACGCGAGAAGCTGAAATTTAGGAGGATTTGAGGATTTTTAGAAATTCCACCCCGAAGGGTGTGAAAGGGGTGAAACCCGATATTTACACGGGAACGGGACTTAGGCGGGTGAAACCGCGGGAAAACTACTAGTATTAAACTATAAGTGTACAGTAATATTGGTCGCTGTACTTAAACTATATTTGAGTACAGCCACCAATACTGCTGACTTTACTCGACTGCAAAACAAGTGAGTAATGTTTCTCGGGTGTATGTCTGTTTATATGTCACGCTCTGTAGCCTAAACAGCTAAATAGATTTTGATAAATGAGGTATTATTAAATCTTTATAATGATTGCCATTAGGCACTCCTAATATGCTTATTTTTAACTAGATGTGCCTGCGGCTTCTCCCGCGTTTATGATTACTGCGTCGCCCCCGTGGGTCGTAGCGTGATGTTATATAGCCCATAGCCTTCCTCGATAAATGAGCTACCCAACACTAAAATAATGTTGCAATTCGGACCAGTAGTTCCTGAGATTAGCGCGTTCAAACAAACAAATAAACTCTTCAGCTTTAATAATAGTGCTTATTTTTAATATGGCCGCCGACAATTTTTGTCTTTGCCGCAGTCGCGGTTTATTTTAGCAAGTGTTTTGTAGTCGGATTTTTTATGCTATTTAATCGTTTATACCAAACATGTTAGCAAAGTGTAACTAAACTATTATAGGAGATTAATTTACTTGGATATAAGTAACGTTTCTTGCCTGTAATGTCTAATTATAATAATAAAAAATAACGGTACAAATCTCTTGATTCGACGAATAGTACAGTAAGTGGTTTGAGATAAAATTCGACCAAGACTCGACTGAAAATCTCGCAGAGCAGTTTGCACTCGGTTCTCCGCCAAAAACCGAGATTTTCGACCATGGCCGAGAGTAATAAATTAATTTTGTTCAATGTTAGTTCCGAATGTGAACGTAAATGTTGTTCTACCCATTCCTCAGCTGTGGGTTGATTTTACAGCAATATATAATTTTGATAATTATACAATTACTAGATTTTGCCCGCGCCTTCGCTGGCGAAGTGTAGGTTAGTAACAGTACTTTTTTCTGGATGAAAAGGTACCCGAGGTCTTTTTCTGTTCTCCTGATAACGTGTATACGATATTTTATCATGATCGGTCGAGTAGTTAAGGCGTGAAAGCACAACAAACAACAAACAAACGTCACTCGATTCAATTAAGTGTCATTCAATATGAAACCATTTAGAGTTGAGAGAATTTGTATCGACTGTAAACTTGATATATTCAGTATGTAATCAATAAATAATCGCATCGAACTCGATTATCGATTACCATGTACTAACTAGCATAAAAGTAATTTCAGTAAATTCACTAACTAATATACTTTTACGTTTATAAGTTTAGTTACATTGTTACTTAATTGACTAAATAGTATTTGTCTTCGACGCAAATATCTAGAAAAAATACGAACAGTATAAGATCTGAGAGTTTCTAAATCGGGCCACAAGTTTGGTCATGCCTAACGTTGAGTGAAAGCATATATTCGATGCCCACATGAAGCAAATACATCTGGTATCATTATTTCAGTATCTGTCATTACTAGAATTTTTTGTATATTGAATCGAATTTAGTGTTACTTGGCGAAAATCCATTGTAATAAAATAATTGGGAAGAAATTAACCCGCCACGCACCCTGGGATGACCCAACCCAATCACTGCAATAGAATATTTTTACAATATGCGTCTGTCGCATATTTTAGTGTATGTAATTGATATGTTGTGTTCGAAGCGGAATACTGCAAGTTGCAGTTAGCTTGGATCCCATGACACGACTGTCCCTATCCAGAAGAGTTTGGTGTTGGTCTTTTCCTATTGCAGTGGTTCGTGTGAACAATCCGAGGGTGCGTGCCGGGATCCTCTCTTCCCAATTATTTTATTAGAATTTTATGATTTATTTATAAGCTTTTCCCATGCTACAGTTGAATATAAGTTATAATAGAGGAAAGGATAATTCATGAAGCAAGATTTGAACCTGTGACTTTGATAAACCGTATCGTCGCTCTGACAATTATTGAGCTTATTAATGGTATTACGCCAAGGATTGAAATTCGCGTCTTGTTTTGTATATATTTATGGAGCTCTATATTATATAGCAGCGATAGCCTATTGGGAGACCGTTGGACTGCCACGCAGAAGTCTCGAGTTCGATCCCAGGGCACGCATCTCTGACTTTCCGAAGTTATGTTCGTATTAAATAGTTAATTATCGCTTGCTTTAACGGTGAAGGAAAACATCGTGAGGAAACCTACATGTCTGAAAGTTCTCCATAATGTCCTGGAAGATATGTGAAGTCTGCCAACCCGCACTGGGCCAGCGTGGTGGACTATGGCCTAACACTTTTTAAATGAAGAAGCTCGTGCCCAGCAGTGGAACAATTTAATACAAGGCTGATATTATTATAATATAGTTAAGATCAGTCGTTACTCGAATTGTCTTATTGAGAATTTAAATGGAATTTAGTTTTGAATAACTTTTTGTTGCAGAGGTAGAAACGGACAATGGAAATGATTCGACGAAGTTGAACGCGAACATACCTTTGCCGGCGACTGGTGAGGAGGCGATGAAGAGACTACTGGCATGCAAAGGAAAAGATCCATACAGGTCAGCCATTTGATTTATAACATTACATTGATGTAATACTAGCCGTTCTTTACGATAGAATTAATGCTTCACGATAAAGTTAATGCTCTGCCCCTATAGCTCGTAGCACGATTTTATATTACATAAAGATATTGAGAATCGTTAGAAAGCTGCGTTACGGTTATCATACAGAGGTGTGAAATTGTTACACCTATTTATGTTAGCTAATAATGGTATAGACTTGTTTTCAATTCATTTTTGTTTTAAATATTGCTTGCTAAACGGTATTGCAGATAAAAAAATAAATATAAAGCATTCAATCCAAAACAGATTTTATTTAAAATTACAATCTCAAGTAAGGTATCCTACGAAATGCCCTAAATTGCACTTTATAAAATTTCATTTATTTGTATTAAAGGATTCGACTTATGATGTAAAATCTAAAAAATATCGTTTCTTTTTCATTTGATTACATAGATTTATTCAGTTAAAATGAACTTTACATTGGATAGCTTTTTTATATGGGCAGTAATATATGGCATGCAATACCTTATACATAAATTATTTGTAAAATACTGAAATTATAATTTAATGGTGATAAAAAAAATTACTGCATATTTTTTGCAGATTTCATCTCATGGACCCAACTTTTTGCCTAAACCTAGTAACTAACATAAATGAAAATTCAGCAAATTTAGTAAACTTACTAACAATACCTTTGACGATCATAAGTCTTAGTGTTACTTCATGACCTAAATGAATAAATTATTTTTGACTTTGACTTGTCTGTTGCAGTATATTGGGTGTAAGTGTCACGTGTACAGATGAAGAAATAAAGCGTTACTACAGACGACAGGCGTTCTTAGTGCACCCGGACAAGAACCAGCAACCCGGCGCAGAGGAAGCCTTCAAGATACTACAACACGCTTTCGACCTTATAGGAGAGCCGGTATGTTTAAAATGCTTATAGGATAATAGTTCTGATAAACAAGTGATATAATTTTTACCTGGTTCCGGTACAAAAAACACTAACCTGCAGCACTAACATGAAACGTATCGCCGAAGTTTTGGGCCGAATATTCGTATGGTGAAACATATCAACAAGCTCTGCTTAGTTTGGGCTAGATGATGTTGGGTGTATGTGGTAGAATATTATATTATTATTATTATTATTATTATATTCATTTTCATGAACTAGTCCGAAAATAGGTAATGATATTTGAGAGGAAAGATTCCGGAAAAACTACATTGTCAGCTTTTTCATTCAGCCCGAAGTTTCAAATAGATAATTTCATTCCAGGTGTACTGTATTGTTAAACGTAGTACTGTATTCGTTGTGTGGTGTAGGAACGTCGCGAGGCGTACGAGCGTCGCGCGCTGGAGTCCCGACACGTGGAGGCGGCGTGGAGCGAGCTCAGCCAGCTGCTGGCACAACTACACGACAAGATGGAGTTCGCCGCCAATACCATCAGGTAACGTACTAGCCTAGCCAGGCTAGTCGGGTCGCTTAGCCCAAAAACCCGGCTTACCTTACATATAACCCACCTAGTAAACAACATGTCTCTCCAACTCAAAGGTAGGATCCTCCGTACAGCCCAGGTGATCGTGCCTAGCGGGCCGCGGCCCGACTGTTCATGTCAGAAACTTGTATATACTTAGTCGCTGTGTAAACTTTACTTGCGTGATTCAGGATTGTTCAGTGAGCGAGATTATAATCGCCTATTGGGAAAAGCGCCATGTCTTGTTTGTCGTCAAAACTTCTTCGTCTGTATAGTGTAGCTACAAATATAATAGGAGATTATATTTTATAAAACACTATCATGCCTTCAATGATAAGTGTAAATGTAAATAAGGAGAATTATATAGATTTTACATTATTTATTTAAAAAAAGAACCAGTTATCTGGCTTGCTTTAGTAGAGCCCTAGTCACGCTACTGTGTGTTACGGTAAACTTTTGTCTACTGCGTTACCGATAAAATAACGAATAATTCAAGAATTGTACAATTAAATATTCGATTGTTGATTTATTCGTTCCCACTGCGTAACACTTGAATAATATTAGAATCCAAATCATAATATCTTTGGTTACACGTTACACACTTGAGTTGTTGATGCATTTGATTTCTTTTTCAATAACAATCACTTAAATATGAAGATATATTCTATTCGAAAGTATTAATTAATTGAATAACTCGAATTCTTATTAAGAAACATATTGTAAATATTTAAAAGAATGGCCATGTGTTTCATGCCTGCTTGTTCTCATGAGAACTATACTCCTCGAACCAGCTAAATTCTTATTACCTTTATTCATTTGACTTAATTGGCTTTTCCAAGAATTAATTGCAGATTTTTAGTGGAAATAAAATCTATTTCATATTGACTTTACTTTAGTAATATGATGTGTGGTCTCAGATGCACGAACTGCGGGCGGCGGCACAAGCGCGTGCTGACGGACCGCCCGTGTTACGCGGCGCGGTACTGCGTGCAGTGCAAGATCAGACACTCCGCGAAAGAGGTACATCTTTCTTATCTTTTGATATCGAAACTTGGCTTGACCGCAATTAAATTTTTTAGGTACCTATGAATATTCTCATTTTCAAATCACTCGGACCACCAAGCTCAAGTATGTATACTTATCTCAATTTCAAACCACTCAGACCAAATAGCTACTTGCCAAACTCCTTTTCTTCTACCCTATCACAAGGCTGCTATCCTGTATTCATCATGACTTCTCACATAATTCTGGCCTTGAGCGCGCCAAGCAGATTTGTTTTCAGACAAAAATTCAATATAGCCGCTTCTATTTCAACCTTCCTCCTTCCTTCGTTAGGCTGGAATAAGAGCGGTAGGCAACGACGTTTTTATTTTACTTTTTTGAAAGGTAACAATCAGGCTTACGGACCACCCATAAGACTATATCACTCGCCCATAGCCGACTCTAGAGAAAAGGTATTAAATATGAGAAAATAATTAAAATAGTGAGTGTAAACCTCTGTAGTTTCTAGACTTTGGCGGTTAGTTATATTAAGACTGCGCCGAGCGTGAGACGCGGTTGGACTGAATGACAGAGCTCGATATTCAAATCGGCGCGCGGCCGCCATAGTAATATTGTATGGAGGATTTGAAGTGCTTTTTTGATAAATATGTATCTTTATTGTCAACCAATAATTTAAATATTTGGGACGGACAAATTGTAATATAACTATTTATGTTTCGTTTTAGCTGTAAAATAGGATAGATTTCTACTGTTATAATCTAAAAATCACGTAACACGAGTTTAAGTTTTTGCATTTTCGTGCAAATTTACGTAATTCTGTAGGCGAAAATATTAATTATTTTAAGTTTTTTACACGGGAGTAATTGTAAACACATTCATTGTTATGGTAAATGTATATTTTATATTTGTATTAAACAAAAAGTGTTGATTTTATTCACTTAACTGTGACCACCTGTTTTGACACATTTCGCTCGGCGCAGTCTTAACATCTAATACAACTATGGCTATGGCTGGCGGCTTACCGCCTTTTTTTTACGTGGTGAACCAACCTCTCCTGACGCATATTCCCTCGCCACAAGGGGAGAAGAGAGGGTTATGGCCGGCTCTTCCGTACTTCGGGCCTACGGGCCAAAACCCCACGGTGTACCAACTCGCTGCTTTGTATAGTGGATGGGTCGCTGGAAACGAGACTACGTCAGCGACCCACCCAGCTGTGTCCATGGTCGAATTCACGGACTATGACTCCTGGGCAACGCCCCGGCACAAGCGTACCATTACTGCCAAATAGTAAGCCACTAGTACCGAAAATAATATTTCAACAGTCTAGTAATAAAGTGTATCTTGTAGGGCGACATATGGGCAGAGTCCAGTATGATGGGGCTGCTCGTGATGTACTACGCGTGCATGGACGGAGCCGTGTACCAGATCACGCAGTGGGCCAGCTGTCAGGTACCGTACTACAATACTTTGTATACTTCTTTGAACTGCAGGACTACTTCTGCAGGTAGTCGAAGGGTTGTTAACAATTGACACGACGCGACGGATGGCCTGCACTGTACATAATTTACTTGTCAAGTTATTATTAATAGCAGCAAGGAGTTTTGAAACGAGCCTAACGATAATAATAGGATTGCCTTCCGATACCCGATGGACTCAAAAGCAAAGCTTAAAATTTAGTCGTGCTCTATAACACTGCCTACTTTTTCAGGGATGTACAGGCCTGACTCTATGTAAGTGGCTACTTTTAATAATTATTTATAAACGAAATTATTAAATTAGAATTGTTTGTACAGAAAAAGAATCTGAAACAGTTAAGGCCGGACTGTCACGTGGTGCAGTATCGGATCGTGCTCGGGAACAAAGCGGCCGCTGCGGCCGACATCAACCAGCGACCATCCACTGGGTAAGATTGACACGTACACCACACACTCACGTAATTGACAAGTTGACTCGTACACACGGCTACACATCAAGTTAGCCACCCTATATACGCATAACTACGCTACATACAAAATAGAGAACTGTCGGAAAGGGACTGCGCATAGTTGTGTCGATGTAATGGTAACGATAGAGCGTAACAAAAATATAACGCACTCTCTCGGACGATTCGCAGCGTTCAACTTCTAATAGTTCAAAGTCCAAACAGTCTAGGTTGATGTGTCGCTGTGTGTACTAGGATCATAATGTTGTGTAAAGTGTGTCTGCAAGTCCATAGTTATTATAATATTTGGAATTGAACTACATAGAAGAAGAAGAAGAAGAAGAATAGTAGTTTATTTTTTGATAAAAAGGAAAGTATTTTCTCTGTGATTTTACCATTAAATAAGTTCTACTCATGACGCCATATCACTTATCTAATTTATAAACGGCCGGTTATTTTTAATTTTGTAACATTTGCTCACGGTTTTATGTATAAAAATATAGACATAATTGAGAACCACTTTTAAAAATTGTAGATTAACTTGTTAACTTATTAATTAAAATTATTTTGTTAGTATTGGAACCTAACGATAAATCTGTGTGTTGCAGCCACGATCCCAATCTCGAAGAGTTCCTCAACAACCTCTACAGTAAGTCCGGTGTGTCACCCAACACAACCAGCGCCAAGCAGTCGCCTACCGACCCCGCGGACGCTAAGAAACGACGCAATAAAAAAACTAAAGCATAAACACCCTGCCCCTGTATAAAAACCTAATTAAAAATATACCCAAGCTGTCGAAATAGAAGACGTGAATTGGCGCGAAATTCAAAAATCTAACGCCTTTCGAATTTTGACATAGCAGTCACGCCTGCCGTACCGTACTGTGAAACACTTGCCTTTTAAAAATAAAGAAACTATAAATAAAACCAAACATAAACACTGTTCTATAGATAATTTCTAAATAAAAGAAAATATTGTGTGGTTATTAAAGATGGCGCTCGAAGGATTGATATTGTGTAAGCTAATAACTATGTGTAATGAAACGACGTTGTACCTATTTAGGTTAGATACTTTAACAATTTGATGAGAAATTTAAAGTTTTTGCTAGTTAACGTTGTATTAGTTTCGGTCATTATTAATTTGCTTTATTTTGTGATACATCAGAGATTTCGAATTTAAGATTTTATCTAGAATTTGTAGGACTAATGAAAATCGGCAGGATGGATTAAAGACAATTTAGATAATTGTTATACGAGCAATCTAAATAAGTTTGAAATGCGTTACCAATACCAGAAACCGAGTTGGCAACGTGCTACCAACCATAGTTTCATTGCAAGTTGGAAACTCGTTAGCGATCAGTACAATACTGTAAGTCGACGATGCACAGCCAACTAATATTAGGATATACTAGTCGGCAACTCGCTACTGATCAGATGCGGATACGGATATTTGGAAGTTCACATCCGCGGATGCAGATGCGGATGCGGATATCCAAATCGATGCGGAAGCTACGCAATTACGGATGCGGATATTGATGAAAATTGTACATCTTATTGAATAAAAAGTACCTATCTAATATCACCGCCTTTGCAGGTTCAAGCCTGTTTTGCCCAGAGATTCATGAAATTAAACACGCACTACTAAACAACAGTGTACTAGATACCTACACTGACTGGTGATGGGAATACAAATTTGCGTGCTATTGTTGATAATATTTTCAGTTCTTCTCGATAAATGCTTTACCATTTAAGTAGATTAATTATTATTTAAATTAACCCATCTTAATTTTGTTTGAGATAAAATAGCAATTTATTTTTGAGTATAGCTTTAGGCTGTACTATCTTCAGTTAAAGAATCATCGCGCCATTCGGCGGCTCACCCATTTTCTTTCTTGTTGCAACCTGTGCTATATCTGGATCCGCATTGACATCCGCATTGATTATTGCGGATGCAGATGTCCAAATCGATGCGGAAGTTCCGTAATTGCGGATGCGGATACGAATATTCGCAACATCCCTACTACCGATCAGTGCGACACTGAAGGTTGGTAAAGCACTGTCGATCAGTAACTATACTTCCAAAACGGGTTTCCAACAAGTTTCATAGTAACGCATAAAAACTGCGCGGATGGCGTAATGGTTGAAGTGGTCGCCTCGCCACTGCCGCCGCGCCTAGTACTGTAGATTCGATCCTCACACGGGACAAAAATTTGTGTGAACCACAACTGGTTGTTCTGGGTGTTCTTTGTGTCCGTTGTTTGAGTGTTTGTAAAGTTCCCCACGACACAGGAATTATTCCTACTGCGGGAGTTGTCTATTTAAAAGTAAAAAGTTGATTTACAGTTACATACATTTTTATTGCTCGCTATAGTGGAAAGACTCCTAGAAATTGTGTCTTATAATAACTGCCGATTTACATAAAAACTGTCAAACATACGCAACTTGAGTCATTAGAAGTAAAGCATCATGTCTTCATAGTTAAATTGACATTTTAAAACATGTAAACTGACATTGACATATAACGCATTCAGATATTGTTCACATTTGACATTTGTTTTGACTAAGACTGTGGATGATAGACGTATGATAAGGTGACTACTTACAGGTCTAACTGGCAAGCTATTTTAGAGATGACGATTGTCACCTATTTCCGTTGAAGTTGAGTAACTGAAATTTCTTCGCAGTTGAATAAACTATGGTCCGGTAGAGTAGATTTTCTTCTGAATTTATCCAAAGATACCAAATCACCAGGACTTTGAAATTATGTTTTTGCCCATTTTTAGGTCATATATTGAGGAGTCATGGTACATCCAAATACTCGTTGCACTTGTCTTTAAATCCACATAAAAGCTGGCATATTCCGCCGTTCATTTGGCATATCCAGCGACAGCAGCTATGTCCAGGGAGAGACTATAGTCCAATTGTCTTGAGGTTATTTAAAGTTTAAACATTATTAAATAATTGCTGTTACTATTCACGCAAAATAAGCTTTACGTACTATAAAGTCTAGCAGGGTTTTGATACTTCAAAATTTGCCTTTAATTCGTCTCTACTCACACTGCCATAGTATCATACCTATATTTTTTTAAATATAAAATAACTCAAGACTACATTATTAAAAACTCTATCACTGAAAAACTACAGATGCCACAAAACAGCTACCATACGTCTCTCACCCACATTAATATCGCAACCAGTGTGTCTAAACAAATTAAAAATAATATAAAGTTGAGCGGTACCAACCATAAGAGCCACAATCTTCTCATAAAATAAACTCATGCTTGCGTTTTAACTATCACCCGTAGCCAGAGTGACAGCATACAGTGTTTTATCATCAACAACGCGTGAATTTAAAAATAAATCTTAAGCAAACATAGACAGAAAATATTGTAATTGCAGACAACAGGTTTAAACAGAATTATATTTTTTATTTTACAATAAGACAACTCCTTCTATCGCTGGAGGCAGCTTACAAATAACCATGACATATTCAATTGTATATATTCTTATATATTCCAATATATCGGACCCGTAACATGCGGCATTGATACTTTTTTTTTTTCATTATTTGGCAACGTACTGTCCATATTCGACCGAAGTACAACGCTAGGTACAGGTTGACTGATATGACTCCAAGCAAGGACGGTGAAGCCCGAAGCTTCATGAATGGCGATTTCGTGAGTCTATGTATCAATCAAACTGTAATCATTGATTGTGAAATTCAACAATTATGTTAAAGCCATGTGCGATGATAGTGTTTCGATTACTGAATCGAACGGTATTATTGGAATTTCCTCTCAAGAAGAACAGATTTTGTAATTTCGCGATATACAGCAATAAAATCGTCACAAGAAATATAAATAGAAATTTAGATTATGCCTACCCTTTTAGAAAGATAGGCATGTTATTACATTAAACAACAATTCTGACACCGTTTGTCTGTAATTACAATATATGTGCAATTGACCAAAGTTTAATAATATTATTATAAACCTATCATCAATATCTGAACGCTTTATTCCACAAGACTTTCCATACGAAATACTTCCTACATTACATTATATGTTCTAGACCTTAGGTAATAAAGTTCAATTTGACAAAAGCAGCAGGAACTGCGTAAAAATACTCTTAAAAAAATTAATGTTCGTTATTTAAGTCATATTATTTCCACTTGTCACTAAATAACACCGAATAGTACAATTTGATTGCATTCATTAATAAATAATAAAATTATATTATCTTTAAATTAAATATTGCTCGTGTTAACACGAACGCAGAGAATGCAATAAATTGATGTTTTATTTGTCCGTGAAGTTACTATTTTTTGTACTATTAAATATATGTCATGTTCTCTGCAAGGTTTTTGACGTTTGTAACGTGTTGTAAGCCGACTCGTAGAAGTTAATAATGAAATTAAGATAGACAAGTTGTGGTTAAAGACTTTGTCTTTAAGCACTCTGGAAAAGATTAGATTAGTCGGATCGGTTTTATGTTTAAGTACCAGTAATAAGAACAATTTTTGTCCTACAACTTTAGTATTTATTTTTCTTTATTCTATAAAAGCAGGCAACAAGCTTATATCCCGCCTTATGGCAATCAGCTTTATTGTCTTTGGATGCAGGTAACAACAGGGATATATGCCACTCCGCCCTTCTCGCTCCAGCGCGTCGATCATGATCAGGAACCATCGTGTACGTAATGTTTCATACTAATTCAAACAATATAATAAAACCCCACCAGTACCTGTCGATGTGTGGTGCGCGGATGACTGTGGCTGAGGAACTAACATAATTTCCCTGTCATCTTCTATTAGATAGACTTTGGCTGCATAGATGGCGTAGTAGTTTAAGCGGTCGCCTTGCCATTGCCATTATGCCAAGTGTTGTGGGTTCGATCCCCAAACGAGATGAAAAAATTTGTATTTGTTGTTTCCAGTCTGGATGTTCTTTGTAATCGTTGTTTGAATGTTTGTAAAGATCTCCGCAACATAGGATTTATTTCTACTGCGGAAATGTCTTTTATTTAAAGAAAGATTAATGCAAGACTTCACAGGTTAAGTAGTAAAACATAAATTTTGATACAATCAGGTTATAAAGAAATCTCTATGAAGCAAAAGTTGTAGACCAAAAGTTGTTCCATATTATTGGTACTTTGAAAAAACTTTCCGAGTAAAAAGCGACAACAAGCTCGTGATAAGCGTCGTATGTGAAATCATCACGAATTACCGAGAGAATTAAAAACATAATTATACACAAATGTGTTACACTTAAAAGTAGCAATAATTATCGAGAAGTCTACGATGCTCCGTCGGATTGTCAAGTTCAAAGAAAGCAATAAAAATCATTACGTTTTCCAAAATTATAATAGACCCCGGTTTTTTTTAATGAAATAGTTCATTAAAAAAATATCTATATCAGTATCAGAGTGCCTAGTGGGAGTTGTTTTCCGTTAACGCCGTTTCCGTTTACCGCTTTTGGCTCTCTGATTGGTTAAGAGTTTGGAGCGAGCCAATCGGAGCGCCGAACGTCATAAACGTATCGATCGCATTAACGTAAAACAAACTCGCACTAGGCATTCAGATTTCTGTTGTATTGACGTGTCCGAGAAGTGTTTATACAATATGGACATAAAGATTCTTAGCTTAGACTTTGTTGGCTGTTAGGTCGGCCTGCTAGACCTTTTATTACTACAATAGTTGAGTCTGACAAGCCGAGTGAGTCTGGTAGACTCCTTTCTCAGTTATTGTTATTATCGAAATATTTTGAATTAAATTTGAATAATATATTAGTGAAATTAAAATTGAGATTATGTGTGTTGTGTATCGACTTATAACATGTTGCGAGCGCAGTATTTCACAATTGTTTCACTGCCTTAAGAGATTACTGGTTAATTAGGCTAGTGGCGGAGAGATTGCTACCCTGATGTTCACTGTGCGTAGGCCTCGCGCTTCATGTGTCAATAAAGATGTGGAAACGTATCATGACTTTTATTTTATTTACATTGACGCCTTTTTATCGATACGTAGCAGAGATGTTGCAAATATTCGCACCGCAATTGCGGAACTGAAGCATCGATTTGGATATCTACGTCCGCAATTGCGGAGCTTCCACATCGATTTGAAATCCGCATTCGCGGATGTTAGTTTCCAAATATCCGTATCCGCATCCAGATACGCGGATGTCAAAAATCTGCATCCGCAACATCCCTGTTACGTAGTAATAGCAGTTTGTTTTGTTCGATGAACTATACTAGCAATTAACAGCAATATTAATATTAAATTTTTCTGTGCCATATACCGTTTATTGAGAAAAGTTATAACAGAACGCAGGAGCTCGTCAACTGCTTCGAAGGCCCTTTACGAAAAAAACGTCATTTCTTTTTTGTAGCATTTAGGGCAACCCTAGCATGAAAAGCAAGAAATGAAATACTTCTGAATTTTTTTAAACCGTGCGTACCTAATGTAGTACCTATCACTTTTACTATTCTTTCGTTGGTTTTTTTAGAGGGTCATGCTCCAGCGGGTCAGCCTGGTATTCCCAAATAAAAAGCAACAGCGTCTTCGCCTCAGAAAATACGGGTTATAAAAACAGCACAGTTAATTTCTACAATTTATTTATACTTAACATATCTATTCCATCATGTCAGCTTCCTTGTTATCTTTGTCAGTGACGATGCAGTTCTCGAAGGTCCACTTGGGGAACATTCGCTTGTACAGGTTCAGTAACACCGTGTCTTGAGATCTGAGCTGACCATCGAATACGCACTTCATGTGACCGTGAGTACCTATGGGTGAGAATTAAATTTTATTAGTTATTATAATTTTGTCTCACCACTGCCATTGTGCGAAGTGTTGAGGGTTCGAATCCAAGACGATACAAAAAAAATTGTGGCTCACAAATAAAGCAGCGGTAGCATAATGAATAAGGCATTGGACTTGCGATCGAGAGGTCGCGGGTTCAATGTCACCCATTGCACTACTGACGTGAACCCACTCCTAACACAAGAAGGTACCTATTCTAGCTTAGCTGGAGGGGTTAACAAGAATACTAGTAATTTGGAACCCAATAATAAATTGTTGTTCCGCATCTGTTATTAATTTTGTCCGCTGTTTTAAGATTTCGAAAGTCCTCCGTGACATAGATTATGTCCACCGCATAGTGGAACAGGCGGAACTCTTACATATGTCAGTTAGATAAAATATTTCTTTATAATAAGCTCTAAAACTATAGAGCTGATTGATATGCCAAATCAAAATCATCTTCTTGAATGAGGGTGCATCGCCAAAAATCTTAGTACATACATAAACATAGAAGACACACATGACTCGTGAGCTACAGTACCGAGCGTGAGCAGATTGTGCTACTATGCACCAAATGGTACATTTAAGACGTGCTTCCGTTTTTCGCATACCGCTTTCTTGATTTTTAGCCAATGGTTGCAACGCACGGGCACACAATCTGTTCGGCTACCATCGACGTTCCGCACTAATCACTACGGAGCGATCATAATAACGACCAATAGGAGCGCGGCAGCCCGCGCGCTGCGGGTACAGCGACTCGCGGTGATTGGTCGCTCGCACGCGGCAATAACAATGGCGCGCTCTATAATTTACTTATGAACCAAAACACTGAAGGCAAAACCAATCTCACTCTGATGTTAAGATATAACCGATAAACACATGGCTATAACAAAAAATAACATACCTAAAGGTTCTTTAATATGACCAGTACGTCCGTACTTCGTCCGAAGCTTGCAAGGTTTGAAATATAAAACGTCATCTCTGTTGAAGAACATAAATCTGATAACCGCCGACCTCTTGTTAACCTGGAATATACAAAATATATTGTTATATATAACAGTAGCCATCTTTCACAAGATGCAATACATTGGCATCGCACATATGATTGTTCATATATAATAATAACCAGCCCTGTATTAAACTGTCCCACTGCTGGGCACGGGCCACTTCTTAGCGTGAGAAGGATTAGGCCATAATCCACCACACTGGGCCAGTGTGGGTTGGCAGACTTCACATCTCTTCGAGAACATTATGGAGAACTCTCAGGCATGCAAGTTTCATCACGATGTTTTCCTTCACCATTAAAGTGAGCGATAACTATTTTAATACACACATAATTTCAAAAAGTCAGAGATTGTCTTGGGATCGAACTCAAAACCTTAAGTTTTCATAAAATGTAATATTTAAATATAATACGTATATCAAAGATCCATATATCAGACTTTAGGACAAAAATCTTCTGTCCTTTTAATAAAAAACTTTCTATGTACAGTAATAAAAAAAATATTGACCTTGTATGGATGTCCAGAAAGTACAATCCTCTTGATGATCAGTCTGTCAGGGTTACACGACAGCAGTACTCCTGTTGCCAGTAGCTGCAGTTTGGTATTCCTTTTCTCCTATTAACGAATTATAAGTATGTAACTAATGGAAACATGAAAAGTAATAACAATGGCATATAGAAGTCATATACGCCAGCATGTACATTATACAAGTCCTGCTAATATATATGACTTCATTGTTAGAAGTATAGCTAGCTGTTCAATCTTAAATAGAGTCAGTCAGTCAGCAGTGACCTAGAAGTTTTAACTGTAAAAAATCATTAATTAATTTGTGTCATTTAAGAAAATCCAATTTTAGTGGCTAGTGAGTTAACTGAAGTTATTAATTAGGTATATTGTCTTATATAATAAATAATGTTTACATCAACCTAAGTAAATATTTGAAGTATTCCACCTACCTTGAAGCAAAGTACTGAAGACGGACTGAACTGTATGGGCGCGTAGAACGTAGCGACACACGTCGACCCTGGTTGGAAGAATCTTTCATACTGTAATCCAACAAAAGCCATAAAATTTTCAAATATATGTCTTTTATCTCTCTTACGCTAATTATTATATTCGTATAGCTTTACAGACATTTAAACAACAATCACGACTTGATTACTACCATATCTCGATTTACGGGTATTTTCAATATTTATATAAGTGGTTTTGCCAGACCAGACAAAAAGAGAAACTCAACACAATTTATGTCAAATTATTATCTCTAATAAACTAAACCACTAAAGGATCAGTTATTTCGAAGTACCCACTACACATTACATCAGTAACTTGAACTGCCCGTACTTGTTTTGTTTGAATATTAAACCCACAGTTTGCTTGTTTTATTTTATTTGTTTTTAAAGACATCTTATGCACCAATTTTTGTCATGTGTGGGTATCGACCCTACCACAGTCGGCGCGGTGGTAGTGGAGAGGCGGCCACTTAAACCAATACGCCATCCGTGCAATCGTCGCATCGATGAATAATAATCGTTGTCGAGATTATTACTAAAAATATTGTGCCATCCATCATTCCATTTACACACAGTGACAGTTTTAGTAGATAGATACATAATAAGAGACCAATAGACAACTTCATGCATTAGCTAATAATGACTAACAAAAATAACCTTATGCTTAGCTCCGTTAGTATGCTGACTAAATATGGGGTTCACAATAAACCTCCTATAGCCAACTTGGAAGATGAGCCTCTCCTTACTCTTGATAGGTTCATCACTGGCGCCAGTTCTTTTCAGAACTACATTCATGAGAGACATCTTCTGTTCATGAGGCAGTAAGCCGAAGATTGACAGTGGAGCGTTTTCGTTCGCATTCTGGAACGCCTTCCAAAGGTCTTGGCGCACATCTTTCACGTGGATTGTGATGTAGAATCCGTACTGTAAGAAAATTACCAGATTAATATATACATAGTCTTATGCTTCTATCCGCAAATAGGCAGAGGTGCATTACCGATTTTTCACCAGCTATGGCTTTTGGTTCCACAGAAAAATCAAGTAAGAAATTTCCTAAGCCTTGAATCGAGCCAAGAATTCACGATCGGCAGCAAATGCGAACACCAATATATGTTACAGAACTGTAATGCATGAGGACCAGAAGCTATGTTGTACTAATCAAACATTGCAAATATAGGATTATCCAAATATCTTATGTTAATTCACTGTCACCAATTATTTGATGTAATCCAGTTCAAAAACAAATAAGATACCAATATGTGCCAAAACAACAACTCACCATATTAACCAAACTGTCTTCCAATTCCTTAAAAACCCTCCTCCTAGTTCTGTCATAATTCTCAAACTGGAATATCTTCGCAAAGTCTTCCGGAAGATTCTCTTTAACATCCCATGGTGAAGTTCTGAAGGATTCCAAGCCCCTGTATCTCATGAATCTCTCACGAGCTGGCACATCCTGAGGAGTATCCACTTCATCAGGAAACTGTTGGTCTTCTTTAGCTCTTGCAAGTTTCTGCAGCATTTCGTGTTCTTCTTGAGCGTCAATAGTTGCGTCGTACTTTTCATCAGTAGGTCCTATTTCAGATTCGGTGACCGATTCAAAGTCATCATTGTCTCCATTTTGCTCCTGGTCAGAGGCGTCTTCCTCACATGACATGAATTCACCATCATCGTCATCCTCGTCACTTTCGCTTCCATCTTCTTCAGAGCCTTCCTCAGCATCAGACTCAACAATCCAGGCTGCTTGGTAGTCAGACCAACCTTTTGGAACTTTCTTAACTCTTTTCTTTTTTGTCTGCAATTATTAGTAACATGAATATAATGCAGGGACATATGTATGTTGTCATCCACAACAGTGTGGAATATAGCTGATTATGCAAAACAAACAAAAGGGACTTTTAAGCAGCAATATTTTACTACAATATGTAGCTACAATGTTTTTAACTATAGCCCATGCCAATTTAAAAACATTTATTTGCATCTGCCATGCCGGACATAATAACTCTTCCGATCTATATGCAAAATAAATTTATGTGTATTCTGTAGGTAATATTATGGTTGTTATTACTGGCCAGTATATTGCAGCGATAACTTCAGTATAAAAGTAATGCCTGCTTAAAAGTTCCTCTATTTTGTATCAAACAATGATACTGCTCATCTATGATAAGAAATGTTAATGCTATTAATAAGAATATCTTCCACTAATATTATATGTTATTACTGTATTAAAATATGTGTACAAGTTCTAATTGCAAAAAAATTTTATAACAATAGTTATGCCATAAATACTTTTGGTCTGATAGTAAGCGGTTACTGTAACCTATGATCTAGTGGAACAGGGGATATCAGTGCAGACATATTATATTTGGAATACAATAACAATAAACACTCAACAATGAGCAATAAATAATTTTTATTAACATAAATAACTTACCTCCAAGTTTGATTGCTCTATTTCCTCCTCTGTAGGCCATGTCTGCTCAGCATCCATAGGATCAGGAATATTTTCTGATACAAGACTTTCTTGTTTTGCTGGATCCGCAACTTGCAGCACCGATACCTTAGTGACTTCGGGTTCCATAGTTGCATCTCCTGCCTTGTTGTTTTCTTTACTCAAATTTAATGGATGTGGATCTTCTAACCCATCTATCCGTGACATCTGGAAGTCCCCAAGACCAGTAATATGCACTAAACTGTTTACATTTAATGGCATACCACGTAGATATCCACTTATTTTAAGTGTGCCCATTTCACCTTCCGCATCTGGAACATATTCAACCTCCTCGGCTAGCATATATGGCCGCTTTTCTCTATGATGCAGGACATTACGTTTCTGGTTTCCTATTCTACGTAACAAATTTAAACCATCAGAACTTTTGTCAAGCTGCACAACTTTTTCTTCTGGGAGCCATTTAGATATTAGCTTCTGAACATTCTGTTTTTCGGTTGTGCGTTTTTTAGGGTGAACTCCTTCAATGTCCATTGCTGCAACTATAGGTGTAGGCATGCCTTGTGCCATGGCTAATGCAAGTACTCTCTCTCCCCATTCATCAACAGGCTCATCTAGAGCGGAGCTGATGAAGAGAGCCGTGTCAGCTATTTTGAGTGCATCTAAAAGGGCGAAGTCATTGTAAACCTCTGGGCAAATGAATGAAAATCTTTGTTTGAAGTTTGGCAATCTGAAATATAAAATTAGCACATTATTATTGATTTTTTTTCATTTTTCCATTTGCCACTGAAATCTCAAAAGACTAACCATTTTAATGTTTTTTTGTGTATATATTACAAGTAGAACCCTCTATGGTTTACTGGTATTTACAATAGGACCCGATGGTGCTGCGATCGAGTTCTGATGTTTATTTTTATCATACTGGTAGAACAACATCTGTCGGATCCGCAAGTATAAAATTTGTAACTCACCCAACATGCAAGAGGCCATTAGGAGACTGCGTAATGACGGCTCCTTCAGAACATGTCTTCAGTATAACCAAAGCAGACTGAACATCCAACTGAGCGTTCAATGGCACTACACAAACTAAAAACGGCGGGTTACGAGTACCACCTAGTGCACGTTTCTTAGAAAGAACTTCTTCACGTTTATTCTTGCGGATTTGATTTGCTTGGTGACGTCGCTCATCCTTTTTCAATATATGGCGGTTACGTCGCACAAACTCCTTAACATTTACTTTTCCTGTAACATCAAATTGATGAGAATAATGCAAGAAAAACATGTCTCACTATTAAGACAAGTACTAACCTTTTACAGCAGCTGATATACCGCGTTTAGAGCGATGACGAGACTTATGAACTTTATTGCTCTGCTTTAAAGTGCCCGGCCGATGAGCTTGCTGCATTTTTAATACTTAGGTAAGCCTAAAACTGAAAATATTTACTAATACAAGCACATGGTCCGGGATGAAAAATATTGACAGATTTGACATTGTACTTGGAGTTATTAATATTATATTATCATCATCGTTCTGAAATCATATGTTGCTTTTCAGTTCAATATTCTCGACAGAACTACTGATAAATTGCATGCTAATATCTGCAAGTTACAGACGCGCGTATCATACGCGCTACCTGCGTACGGAGGTGCTTGATTGTAATTGTTTCTTTTATTATATATATATATATATATATATATATATATATATATATTTATATATATATATATATATATATTTATATATATATATATATACATATATATAATTGTAGTTGTTAATTGTCTGTGACAGAAGCATACTGTAAGTCTTCCTCGAAGAGTGAAAGAAGTTATAAATACAATTTTATTAGTTGTGTATTGTATTACGTTCTTGTATTACGAAATTTAATCAGATTTGAATTATTACAATCCACGTAACTAATACACAGCGTAGATTATGTTTGGGCCCACAATAGAGAGAATGGTGACGTTTATACATATGTATTTCCTTGTAACGTACTTGCACCAAATTAAACTCTTCATTAGGTTCTACAAATAGTAACAATTAACTGAAATTGTTACATCTCTGATTACCTACACCTCTGAGACACGGCTTTACATACGCAGCTAGCACTATTGGATTAGATCATTTTGAAATTTTACGCGGATTCGTACTTTGTATATTACATCGAACTGAATGCACTTCACTCCTTTTATAAATCACAATCATTATTCAGTTTTCAATAACTGTAATGACCAAAATATTTACATACATGGCTTTGTTTCTAGCACTTACCTGTTGCACTTACTTAGCAGTTGAATCATCGATATCTCACGCTACCTCACGTTGTAAAGGAGACCATTAAATTTGGAAAAGGTATTTTTTCTCACCTTCATAAGTTTCTACAGTTTCATGCACTCACATTAGTACACACAGCGACACAACAACCTTAGTCTTTGAACTATTAGAAATTGAACGCTGCGAATCTTGCAAGAGAGTGCGTTATATTTTTGTTACGCTCTATCCTTACAATTACATCGACAGTACTATGCACTGTCTCTTGCCGACAATTCTCTATTTTGTATGTAGCGTAGTTATGCATATATAGGGTGTCTAATTTGATGTGTAGCCGTGTGTACCTTTTCGATTCCTTATCTTTTGTCCCATATTTAATTAATTTTAACTAGAATCGGCAAAACACAAATGTCACTGGTATTGCAAGCGGTCATAGGCTACGGTAACCAGCTGTGGTAACCGCTTACAATCAGGTGGAACGAACGATTTATCGACAACGTGTTTTAAAAATAAGAATTTTGTGTAACCTGGAAACTGCAATAATTGAGGCACTCGGAAAAGTCAGATAAAGCAACTATTTCATGTGCCTTATTTATTATTCTAAACTACAAGTACATACCTATGAAACTAAAATCTTATGTCTGTGTACGAAACGTTCAAGGAAAGGTGCATTCTATCATGATGTCTGTATTCACGCTACAAATTACAATCTAAGGGTTGTTATTAGCCTACCCACAACATTGGTTATTATGTTGTGTTATCACTTATCAGTTATCATCACTTATCAGCTAGTGAAGGATTTTAGAGATCTATTAAATAGACGGGAATATCAGCTTCTTACAGTTACTATAAATGAAAATGTTTACCTAAAATTAATTTAAAATATGAAATATGCCTATTATTTTATTCCATTTTCAGAAATTATAAATATATTCTTAATAATACTTGATAACATTATAACTGTATGGAAAACAAAACACAAAATTGATAAAATATATGCTAGAAATCACCTCTGTTGATTAATATGTTGTACTTGTAAGGGCAACATTATGCACGCCAACATCACAGGTCACGTGACGTGACGTTGTGGACGTGTCATTCGCGGACGGCTGGTTGGCGGCGTTGCGCAGGCTCTTTCTCGCTAAAGTCCTATTGGAGTGTTACTAATGAACAAAAGTTGAATGGTTTTAGCCGAATTGTGCAGTTAATATTTTAGTTAGGGTAGTTAATTCTCAATAAATCAAAATGGGAAGTGAGTATTGTTAATATTTTTTATTGAAAATAGTGCTAAAACAGTGGACACGTATATCCACATTTTATACGATTTTATTCTAAATTTGTGTGTTGTGTGCTAACAGTGTGATTAATTAATGTAATTGTTCTACTTGCAGTCAAATTCCTTGAAGTTATAAAGCCGTTTTGCAGTATATTGCCTGAAATAGCGAAACCAGAAAGAAAGGTGAGTCTTGGCTTTATTTTCGTTGAATATGAATATATTACTTGATATTTGTGTATGTAACGCGTTATATACGTCAATATGTACAAATTAGGCTATAATAAACCCTTGGTACGTGTTAAAATGGAAGTGAAAGTGCATACCTAACCCTAATGTTAGCTTATGTGGGATGGATAACTGTACTTTTGTTGTACATTTTTAAAGTTGTATATTTGCGTCATTTCTAACTGAACGTTTTGTATTTCAGATCCAATTCCGCGAGAAAGTATTATGGACTGCAATCACATTATTTATTTTCTTAGTATGCTGTCAGGTAAGTTCAAAAATTATATTTCTTTGTGATGTGGCCATATGCTTCATAAGATAGTAATATTATAACTAATTTTTGAATTAATTTATGAATTAACATGATCTTACCAGTTAATAAAACTTACATCGAATCTTATTAGAGTAAATTTTTATTGATATATTATAAATAAGTATCCTTCTACCCTCATTCATTTATTGCATAAACAACACTGGCTGCATTAGATATATACTATATAATACGGCTTAATAAAACCATAGAGTTAGGCAACATAAAATAAAAAAACAGGTTATGGAAATTGTGAAGGGGCCTTGATTATATTGTGCTACATATGCCACTAAAATTTTATGTTAACATACATTCATTACTTAAAAATCCTAACTAACCAAGTCATTTCTTATATTTCAGATCCCCTTATTCGGTATAATGTCATCAGACAGCGCAGATCCCTTCTATTGGATCCGTGTAATTCTTGCGTCAAATAGAGGAACACTCATGGAACTCGGCATATCTCCTATTGTAACGTCAGGTCTTATAATGCAACTGTTAGCAGGTGCGAAAATCATAGAAGTTGGTGACACTCCGAAAGACAGAGCATTGTTCAATGGTGCACAGAAATGTAAGTAAACTTATTATTTACAATCACTTGTTGTAACAAACCTGTGTATTATACTGCATCCATACAAATACATTCTAATTGATCAACATATGTTTACAATAGAAATTGAAAGTATTGATTCACTTTCTATTGGATTGGAATACTGTCTATAGGCATGGTGAAGCAATTGTATCAATTCATTATTAAAAAAAGTAAAGTGAATGTAAATAAAATGTGTAAATTGAAAGTCTAGATGCAAATAGGTTAAATATTTTTTATAATTTTTATTGGTGTTTATATTTACAAGTCTTCCTAAACCTTGTATATAGGGGCAGAATGCCAATACCTTTCAACTCTGAAGAGCAGGCACTTTGCCAAATGATATTTATAACAATAGGAAGGAACTTTCTAATATGAAGCATGTGCCACTATTTTATTTCAATTTTGATTAACATAACATCAATTTTTATTTTATAATTATTGTTTACAATTCTTTTTATCACAATTATTGATAATAATTAATGTTATCTCAAATGATATATAGGTATCATTATAATTATGGATAACTTATGCTAATATTTCAGAATTGTTTTTTTAAGGAAATTTATATATTTTAATGGATGATTGTTAGGAATTTCATAGAATACTTCTACATTAAATCCTTAGCTGCTTATGTTGCTGACTGTACTTTGAAATTTAATTTATTTCATTGGAAGACACAAACTTAAAACATCTAAACATACATTAGTCATGTCTTTTTACTTCTAACATAATTTTTTATTTAGATTCTGTCTATTGATTCACTTATGTAAATTATTAATATGGGAGTGCATACTGGGATATGTATTCAACCCAGAGATAGTGTGCCAAATTTTATTCAATAGTTCAATGGTTTACATATAATTGAGCAACAAACATAAAAATGTCTTCAAAAACTTTCACATTTATAATATTTGTATAATTTTATTGAATATCCCTTAGACATAGACATAGTATTTGTCATAAGCAGTGATCGGAATAAGTAGAGCTAATGTACCTAAAGTTCAAAGAACAGAGACAAAAAGTGGAGACTTCCTTACAACTAAAAATATAATATTTTAAACAATTTTAGCATTTTGTTATAAACTTAAATATTATGTTGTTATATCTAAACAAAACTAAATATTATTAGTAATCATATTTAGGGCAGTATTAAATACAGATACTGTATTGTAATTAATAATTACAATGCAATATCTGTATTTAATACTGCTCTAAATTAAACCACATTCTTCGTAGAATTACTAATTATATAATTTATATCTAAACAAAGCTAAATATTATGATAATCACATTTAGGGCAGTATTAAGTACAGATACTGTATTGTAATTAATAATTACAATGCAATATCTGTATTTAATACTGCCCTAAATTAAACCGCATTCTTAGTAGAATTACTAATTATATAATTTATATCTAAACAAAACTAAATTTTATTAGTAATCATATTTAGGGCAGTATTAAATACAGATACTGTATTGTAATTAATAATTACAATGCAATATCTGTATTTAATACTGCCCTTAATTAAACTGTATTCTTAGTATAATTACTAATTATACTAAGAATATGGTTTAGTTTTGTTTAGATATAAAAACACATATAATATTTAAGTTTATAATAAAAAGCTAAAATTATTTAAAATATAATATTTTTAGTCATAAGAAAGTCTCCACTTTTTGTTTAAGAACATTTGGAATATTAGCTCTACCTATTCTGATCACTGGTCATAAGACACATCCAGTTATATTTAGGCTCAGGTACAGAAACTCCATTCAATACAATTTAAGAAAACAGATGTACACACACAGATGTGCATACAGCTATTTTTGGACAGAGTCAAGCATGCAGTAATTGCTACAACTTAAACATCCAAAAAAGCTTGAGCCATTCTACTGTGAATCTTAACTTATACCAATAAAAATCAAATAAAATTATATTTTGTTCTGTTTTTCATTTTTAGAACTTTGTTCTTAGTAAAAATGGTAAGGATTTATTGAGTTCTTCAGTTGGGACATTCCCATAAGCAGAATATAGTCCGAAAATGTGTCTTATAGGTGGCAGTAGTGGGAACTAAATCATATTTTATGTAATGTCATATATCACTGCCCTACATTTTTTTGTGGTTGTAAATATCCCTGAACTCAGAACAACTATTTGTATATCACGCAAATTTTTGTCCCGTGCCAGAATCGAACAACATTCGGCTCAGTGGCGAGGCCACATAAACTACTACACCATTCGTACACAAGTCCTTTTCTGAGATTTTATATTATACTTATATGCATGTGTGTACATTGGCAATGTCAAAGTCAAAGATAGTCTATATATGCATGTCTGTGACTTATTTCTAGAAGCTTATAGTAGTTGTTGTTGGCAGTGTTCGGCATGGTGATCACAGTAGGTCAAGCTATTGTGTACGTGATGACCGGCATGTACGGCGAGCCCAGTGAGATCGGCGCCGGCGTCTGTCTGCTCATCATCATCCAGCTGTTCGTCGCTGGTCTGATCGTTCTGCTGCTTGATGAGTTGCTGCAGAAAGGTGCGTCATATATTCACACTGTAGATCCTGAAAATTAACATGACGCTGTATATTGACAGTGGAATTAATGTTATGTCTCTTTAATACAATAATCGAAATATACATATATTCTGATATTTGTAGCCCAATTCAGAACCATTAAATATTGTAAGATTTTTCTGACCTTGTAAGTTACTAATAACTCCAAAAGGTATTGGAGTGATTTGCAAGTAACAGCCATAGAACATGGTTCGGTTTTTATAATTTGTTAACTAAAAATGTTTCTCATAATAATTATGAGTATGACATTCGATCGAATCTGTCGATAACTCTAAATTATTATTCTGGTCTTATCATAGAATATAGCAATCCTTTTGCGAAGCGGAGGTCAAATGGCATTTGTTGTATTGCAAATTAAATTTAGCCGAATTCAGTCTCCATTGTACACAACATCAGTTTATGACAATAGAATGACTATGTGATCGATTCTACAAAACAAAAATTACGAGATGATTTTACTCGTTTTAATTTTTTATTCTACCAGTATGATTTAGTAAGAAGTTTGTCATCAAATCGTAATGAACGTGTGTATTGCAGGATACGGTCTCGGTTCCGGTATCTCTCTCTTCATTGCTACAAACATCTGCGAGACTATCGTCTGGAAGGCATTCTCCCCTGCTACCGTTAACACTGGTAAGTACATCTTAAATATTAAGGTAAAGTGGCGGTAGCCCAATGAATAAGGCATTAGACTTGCGATTGAGAGGTCGCGGGTTCGAATCCCACCTATTGCACTACCGGCGTGAACCCACTCCTAACACCAGCATTCTAGCTTAGCTAGAGGGGTTAACAAGAATACTAGCTAAGTGAACCAAAAAGCCTTTCTTTAAAAAAAATTAGTACGTCTTAGTACAATTCTCCTTTCAGTGTCCCCTGCCGGCATAACGGCATATTAATAACTTATAGTTTTTACAATATGTTGTTTCATAAAGGTTTTAAATTCATAATTATCTTAATAATGCTATATCCGAAACTAGGCTGTCTTTGATGCTCTCTAACCAAGCTCTTAAATGCTCTTTAACCAAGAGAGGACATGCTTTTATACCGTTAAGGCGGCAAATAAGTATACCGCCCGCTTAAAGGGTACCGCAGCCTATAGTCGCTTGTAACATATACCTTGAACATCACAGACACAGTAACACTATTTTTAAATAATTATTTTGGTAATATCAGTTAAGATAAATACATAGGTGTAAGCCATCTCTTACTTTTCGTCTCTACTTTGAGCTCCTATGCAACAGTAAGATAAACAACAAAAAGGCTGTTAGCTCAAACTGTGCCTGAGTACAGGTCAGTTTTATGACACATCACCTTGCTGCTCAAAATAGAAAGTGACAAAAGTATTCATGTCATTGTTAAGTCACGGATCAACAGAATTTTGGTCACTTTATGTCGTGACACAGACTTTGTGTCATCGTGATAAAAGTCACTCATAAAGCCATTGCTACATAGCCATAATACCTATATACCCTGAACGGAAATAGTCCTATAAAAACTAGAGGCCTTTTGCAGTGGCGTAGCGTAGTGGGGGCGCAGGGGCGGCAAAATTTTACAATATACCTAGTCTTGTCATAAATATTGTTACAAGGAAAATTCTTTCGTTTTTTCTAATGCATAAAACATTTATTAAGAACTTTAATGTGTGCTAATTTGTACATTAACATGATAACATTAAAATATATAAAGTTCATTAAAAATTAACTCCATTGGCTTTAATACAGTCAAAAATATTATAAATTATTAACACGGATATATATATGTATTATATATTACAAAAATATTTAACACCGATTGGCGCGTAAATGAGAAAACACAATTAATAGTCATATAAGCATGACAGATTTCAAATTCAAATGTAATATTGTTTTTTTGTAACTGTAACAGTATTTATGGCCAGAATAAGTATAATAATAATATCTTTTAAATATTTAAACCATTTCATGACGAACGAGAGTAATGGGCAGATGTACAATACACAATAATGATGAATGTTCTTGCCAAAAAGTTCTTTAGAATTACTGTATATTATAGTTTTTAAATTGAAATACCTTAATACGAGGGCGGCAAAGTTTTCTGCCGCCCCGGGCGGCTGTCACCCACGCTACGCCACTGGTCTTTTGTCATAAACATTTTTGCAACAATACTATTGTTTTTACAAGTATGCTTAATTACTGTCAGTTTGCAAATTATCGACTTATTCATTATTAACTTCCAATAATTTTATTGCTTTTTAAACAGCAATTAAGCAACAAAGAAATTAGCCGTAAGTAATTATTACTTGAAATAATTTTTCTAGTTGATTAGAGTAATTAGTATTATTATTATGTACCGTTAACGCGAGCGATAATAATGATTTGAATTTAAACTTAGTAAGTAATCCTGTGGCAGTGAGTATAAAGTTCTAAAAGGTAATATGTGAAGTCCGCCAACCCGCACACGGACTGTATGATGGACTATTGTCTAACCTTTCTCAGACAGAGAAGAGATTCATCTAAACAATGAGACAGTTTATAAACAGAACACAGAAATTATTCTTAGTACGAGATTGTCTTTATTATTAATAATAAATTAGAATGTAGAATTCTTCACTCATAATTACGGTTTCAGGTTTTTGTTTTCACAAAAGAGTGAAGTCAAGGTCAACAGTACTTTTATTGTTAAAAAATGGATTGTCATTTTCTAACAATAAAAGTACTGTTGACCTTGTTTCATAGCTGACGGATTTCGAACCATTTTCCCGGTTTTCTACTTGCTACAATTAAAATTCAAGAGACTTTAACTGAACTTTAAATCAAGTATTTTTAATATTTATACTTACAGATGCTATGCATACTTTATATATCTAGATTTAGTAAATTTTGAAATTATTTGTGATATTATATACCTACATACATAATAACATATCATACTCACCTATATCTTTGTTAAGAGATAGGCAAAGGGTTATCACACCTACATTTTACCTTTTATTTAGGTCTTGCGGTACATGAAACAAGCCTATTATAATATGTTACAAACCAATTTAATAACCATATAGAAGAAATACTTACATAGACAATACGCCTTTTTGTCGTAAGTGTAACCAGAGACAACATATTTCTACTTACTATAATACCAATCTCTTAAGCTGCATCAAATCTCATCATCTTTTCATTGCCTCTATAGGTCGCGGTACAGAGTTCGAAGGCGCCGTGATAGCTCTGTTCCACCTGTTGGCCACCCGTCCGGACAAGGTTCGCGCCCTGCGCGAGGCTTTCTACCGCCAGAACCTGCCAAACTTGATGAACTTGCTCGCCACCGTGCTCGTCTTTGCGATAGTTATATACTTCCAGGTATGTACAACTATATATAAATAATCTAATATTATAATAATAATGTATATTATGCAGTCCAAAGGCAAAGCCTGTATCGTGCCTATCGGATAATGTATTAATAACTTTTAAACCTTAGCGATGTATTATATATATATAAATAATTCGTAAATTACGACTGCAACTTAGTCGAAACGTCAATGACTTAAAAGTTCCCGATACTAAATTTATATAGAACAGCTAGGTTGATGTATTTTGATTATATTGATTTATTCTTCAATAGAAAGATGACAATACCAAAAAAGGTAGCGGTTTAGTTTGTAATGATCATGTCACCGGCACACAGTGTATTATAAACCTCAATTTTGTGTCACGTCATTTTTTTCAAAAGTGTTATAGTTAGTACTGTTACAAACATCAGAGTAAAACTCTCGCATCGATGCGGCTTCTAGTTTATTTGTTTTTTAATGTCAAAGTTCCGTATATTCGGGATCCTAAAATACAGTTTTTTTTTAATTATATATTAAGTAGATAAGTTTACTTATATTTGATTATACTCAATAATTCTTCATTAAATAAGACACCTTATTATTATTTTTTATCAATTTACTATGATTAGTTTAAGAGATATAAATATTTTTATAGTTTTTGATTTTTGATTTTTTATTCCACAATAACGCAGTATTAGCAGGAGATATATACACTAAATGATAGCTTAAATATGCCTTTATTACTAATATTAAAATCACAAGCTAATCCCGCGTTATTCAGAAGTTGCAAATTTCTATCTGGGTTTTTTGAAGCTAGGGTTGTCACTTCACCTAATAATATTTTATATATCCGGGAGCCGAATTTTATAGGGTATTTTAAGTTAGACGGAATGCTATATGGGGCATGAGTAGGAGTCTACACTCGTCAAGCAATATGTAAATTCATGCAACTTAATTGACATGCAACAATAAATAACGTTAATTTTAATTAAATTTCTGTCAAATAAAGTTATCAAAAATAGGAAGCACAGGTGGACCAAGATACTCTCAGTTGAGTCATATGACAGTGAAAGAAGCCATGCCGTGATTATAGATTTTGCTTCCATAATCGTGCAGCGCTTAATATCACAGGATTTGACTACTCTATTATAAATGTAGTGTTCTATAAAAGGACTGAAACGCCTTGCAAACGATGTTTTTACTTTGGGCACTTCGATTCGGAACACTCGGTGTTTAAGAATGTACTACGCTAAGGTTTATAGGTTACGCTACGCATAGGGTACGCTTACGACAAATGTTAAATTTTGTATTACAAGCATACTTTTTTCGTAAATTAATGACAATTGCGTATTAATAAGAAGCATTTGCTCTAAATTAGCAGTTTTGTTGAGCTATAAAGTACGACACGTTTTATTTCACCCATGTCGTTATTTTGTCGCTTTGTTGACCGAGAGTTGTCTCATGTTAGTCTGCCACACTTAGGCAACAATTTATATGCACAAAATGCTATTGGTGTTTTTTGCGACCTATCAAAAGCATTCGACTGCGTCTGTCATGACACGCTCATACGGAAACTAAGGCATTACGGTGTTCAGAGTAATGCACTGGATGTAATTACGTCGTACTTAAATAACAGGATCCAGTGTGTAGAAGTCAATGGCTCGAAATCAAATAGCTTACCTGTAAAGCTAGGAGTCCCGCAAGGTTCGATTTTAGGCCCATTTTTATTTTTTATTTATATCAGCGATCTACCTTTTTACTTGAACAATATTTGTGATGTTGTGCTGTTTGCTGACGATACTTCATTAATATTTAAATTAAATAGGAATAGGGACCATTTTGACAAAGTAAACAGTGCATTGATCCAAGTAACAAAATGGTTTACCACATATAATTTAGTACTGAACGCCAAAAAAACAAAATGTGTTAAATTCACACTGCCTAATGTAAAACGTCTTGGTCCTAGCATAACATTGAACGGTGAGGTAATGGAAGCAACAGAATCCACAGTGTTTTTGGGCATTACACTTGATTCAAAGTTACAGTGGGGTGCGCACATATGTTATCTCTCAGCGAAACTTAGTTCGGCCGCTTACGCCATTAGAAAAGTCCGTGGATTAACTGACGTTGATACAGCCAGATTAGTTTACTTCAGTTACTTTCACAGCGTTATGTCATATGGAATATTATTATGGGGTAAAGCAGCTGATATACAAAGTATATTTATATTGCAAAAAAGAGCTGTGCGTGCTATTTATCTAATTAATATATATATAATAATTAATATATAATAATTATTATCTAATTATTTACTTTAGCAAATTATTGTTGGTTATGTATTTAATTTAAAATGTTTTCGAATATTGATTGTATTATGTAAAATAAATATAACTTAATTATATGGATTGTAAAAGTAATCACTATTGACACAGATTCGATGTCCATTCGTGATACAGAGTCTAGTAATCAAATTTGATATATTATTTTAATGTCGCTCAGAGAAAAATTTAAGAATATAGGTATTTTAACTGTGACGTCACAATATATTTATTCTAATATTATGCACGTCCGTCAAAATATACATTTATACATAAAAAATAGTGACATACATAACATCAATACTAGAAATAAATATAAATTATGTGTTCCATTCTACCGACTACATAAAGTTCATGGTTCCTTCATGGGTCTTGGTATACGTTTTTATAATAAAATTCCGACCAATATTCTAGAATTAACAGATAATACATTTAAAGTGAAAATTAAAACTTGCTTAATTTCTAAAGCATATTATAATATAGATGATTATTTGAATGACAAACATCCATGGCACTAATATTTGCATCAGATCACAGGACGTTAAATGACAAATACTAACACTTATTTTTTAAAAATTTATATTATTTATTATTTTGTAATGTTACACCTTGTTTAAGCTAGAATTTGCATTGTTGTTACACTCAGTCTTATTTTAATCAAGAATAATGTGCAATAAAGGCAACTCGTGATCATGGACAGTTCCGTAAAGTTTTATTTTTGAGCCTTATTCTGAGTTCGCATGCTAAGGACCGTCATGCCCACTCAAATGTCATTGCTTGTGGTGTCGTCATGGGCCGGGTCGATCCCTTCCCTTCAATATGGTGAAGGGGACGATGGCTGGCCCATGCGTCGTACTCGTGAACGGGTGCTACTTGTGTTGACTGGTCGACCTTGGTATCGTGGAATTCGATGATTTACTAACTACATTTTTATTTAAACAGTTAGATTAAACTACGGACTACAATCATGCCTTATCTTGATTATTAATGTATATGTAAGTGGATGCTCCTATTTACCATTCTGCTGCTTTAGAGGCTACCATCAAATTTTATTAAATGCTTGAGTATGTTCAGTAATAGTTCATGGAGAAATGGTTGCAGCACCTTACAGCTCTTATGATTTGTAAACAAAACTTGACGATTAAAAAGAGTGACCATGAGTTTCTTGCCCGTTCTTCTCATGAGCCCTACACCCTTGCTTTGCGGAACGTGGCAGTAAATGTAAATTCGCAGAAAAATATAGTGTAAATTTGACATTCATAAGTGTTACCTTATAACCTAATCTGAATAAATTTATTTTGATTTGATTATGTCTCATCAAATTAATGACACAGATAATTTAATTTTAAGTAGTGAATATTAGCTAATTTCAAAAAAGTTTTTTTAATTAAAAGTTGTTGTTAATATCCGGATATTAGTGACAGCCCTGAGCAAAATAATTAATTAATTAATAACTTCTGAATAACGTGGAATTAGCTTGTGAATTTAATACTAGTAATAAGGACATATTTAAGCTATAATTTAGTATATATATCTCCTGCTAATACTGCGTTATTGTGGCATAAAAATAAAAACGAAAAATCATAAAATATTTATATAGCTTAAACTAATCATAGTAAATTGATAAAAATGGTAGAAAGATGTGTTATTAAATGTAGAATTATTGAGCATAATCAAATATAAGTTAACTAATCTATTTATTTTATGATTTAAAAAAAACTCTGTTGCAGCATCCCGGATATACGGAACTTTGATATTTAAAAATAAATAAACTAGAAGCCGCATCGATGCGAGAGTTTTACTCTGATGTTTGTAACAGTACTAACTATAACACTTTTGAAAAAAAATGACGTGACACAAAATTGATGTTTATAATACACTGTGCGGCACTGCCAGGTTCAATCTCCTTACGGCAAAAATAGTGGGATTCAAAAAGATCACTGTAGTAAAAACAGACATATTTACATATTATATTTTTAAAATCAATATAGTGATAGTTTAAATAGTTGTAGAATTATTTTTTATATAAAATCAAGAGTGAGAGGCATATAATGCTTGAAATTCATAATTAATATAGAATTTTTATGTTTTAACATGTTTGTATCTACTGACAAGTATGTATTCTCCCAGGGCTTCCGTGTGGACCTACCGATCAAGTCAGCGCGCTACCGCGGCCAGTACTCCTCCTACCCGATCAAACTTTTCTACACCTCCAATATACCTATTATCTTGCAATCTGCGCTCGTTTCTAATCTCTACGTTATCTCACAGGTCTGTATATTGTTTTATTATCTAATTATTTACTTTAGCAAATTATTGTTGTTATGTATTTAATTTAAAATGTTTTCGAATATTGATTGTATTATGTAAAATAAATATAACTTAATTATATGGATTGTAAAAGTAATCACTATTGACACAGATTAGATGTCCATTCGTGATACAGAGTCTAGTAATCAAATTTGATATATTATTTTAATGTCTGCAAATCTTCTTAATGATTAAGTCCGTTTTCTTACTCTGGCTGAATGACAGCAACATTTGATATGGCCGTTAATATTTCTTTAAGATATTTAACTCAGAAAAATTATTGAGTATAGTAATATCGGCGCTTGTATCCGCAGATGCTGGCCGTGAAGTTCAGCGGGAACTTCCTGGTGAACCTGCTGGGCGTGTGGGCGGACGTGGGTGGCGGCGGGCCGGCGCGCGCCTACCCCGTGGGCGGCCTGTGCTACTACTTCAGCCCGCCCGAGTCGCTGGCGCACATCGCGCACGACCCGCTGCACGCCGTGCTGTACATCGTCTTCATGCTGGGCTCCTGCGCGTTCTTCTCCAAGACGTGGATCGACGTGTCCGGATCCTCTGCTAAGGATGTGAGTACATTTCTACCGCGCGCCTACCCCGTGGGCGGCCTGTGCTACTACTTCAGCCCGCCCGAGTCGCTGGCGCACATCGCGCACGACCCGCTGCACGCCGTGCTGTACATCGTCTTCATGCTGGGCTCCTGGGCGTTCTTCTCCAAGACGTGGATCGACGTGTCCGGATCCTCTGCTAAGGATGTGAGTACATTTCTACCGCGCGCCTACCCCGTGGGCGGCCTGTGCTACTACTTCAGCCCGCCCGAGTCGCTGGCGCACATCGCGCACGACCCGCTGCACGCCGTGCTGTACATCGTCTTCATGCTGGGCTCCTGCGCGTTCTTCTCCAAGACGTGGATCGACGTGTCCGGATCCTCTGCTAAGGATGTGAGTACATTTCTACCGCGCGCCTACCCCGTGGGCGGCCTGTGCTACTACTTCAGCCCGCCCGAGTCGCTGGCGCACATCGCGCACGACCCGCTGCACGCCGTGCTGTACATCGTCTTCATGCTGGGCTCCTGCGCGTTCTTCTCCAAGACGTGGATCGACGTGTCCGGATCCTCTGCTAAGGATGTGAGTACATTTCTACCGCGCGCCTACCCCGTGGGCGGCCTGTGCTACTACTTCAGCCCGCCCGAGTCGCTGGCGCACATCGCGCACGACCCGCTGCACGCCGTGCTGTACATCGTCTTCATGCTGGGCTCCTGCGCGTTCTTCTCCAAGACGTGGATCGACGTGTCCGGATCCTCTGCTAAGGATGTGAGTACATTTCTACCGCGCGCCTACCCCGTGGGCGGCCTGTGCTACTACTTCAGCCCGCCCGAGTCGCTGGCGCACATCGCGCACGACCCGCTGCACGCCGTGCTGTACATCGTCTTCATGCTGGGCTCCTGCGCGTTCTTCTCCAAGACGTGGATCGACGTGTCCGGATCCTCTGCTAAGGATGTGAGTACATTTCTACCGCGCGCCTACCCCGTGGGCGGCCTGTGCTACTACTTCAGCCCGCCCGAGTCGCTGGCGCACATCGCGCACGACCCGCTGCACGCCGTGCTGTACATCGTCTTCATGCTGGGCTCCTGCGCGTTCTTCTCCAAGACGTGGATCGACGTGTCCGGATCCTCTGCTAAGGATGTGAGTACATTTCTACCGCGCGCCTACCCCGTGGGCGGCCTGTGCTACTACTTCAGCCCGCCCGAGTCGCTGGCGCACATCGCGCACGACCCGCTGCACGCCGTGCTGTACATCGTCTTCATGCTGGGCTCCTGCGCGTTCTTCTCCAAGACGTGGATCGACGTGTCCGGATCCTCTGCTAAGGATGTGAGTACATTTCTACCGCGCGCCTACCCCGTGGGCGGCCTGTGCTACTACTTCAGCCCGCCCGAGTCGCTGGCGCACATCGCGCACGACCCGCTGCACGCCGTGCTGTACATCGTCTTCATGCTGGGCTCCTGCGCGTTCTTCTCCAAGACGTGGATCGACGTGTCCGGATCCTCTGCTAAGGATGTGAGTACATTTCTACCGCGCGCCTACCCCGTGGGCGGCCTGTGCTACTACTTCAGCCCGCCCGAGTCGCTGGCGCACATCGCGCACGACCCGCTGCACGCCGTGCTGTACATCGTCTTCATGCTGGGCTCCTGCGCGTTCTTCTCCAAGACGTGGATCGACGTGTCCGGATCCTCTGCTAAGGATGTGAGTACATTTCTACCGCGCGCCTACCCCGTGGGCGGCCTGTGCTACTACTTCAGCCCGCCCGAGTCGCTGGCGCACATCGCGCACGACCCGCTGCACGCCGTGCTGTACATCGTCTTCATGCTGGGCTCCTGCGCGTTCTTCTCCAAGACGTGGATCGACGTGTCCGGATCCTCTGCTAAGGATGTGAGTACATTTCTACCGCGCGCCTACCCCGTGGGCGGCCTGTGCTACTACTTCAGCCCGCCCGAGTCGCTGGCGCACATCGCGCACGACCCGCTGCACGCCGTGCTGTACATCGTCTTCATGCTGGGCTCCTGCGCGTTCTTCTCCAAGACGTGGATCGACGTGTCCGGATCCTCTGCTAAGGATGTGAGTACATTTCTACCGCGCGCCTACCCCGTGGGCGGCCTGTGCTACTACTTCAGCCCGCCCGAGTCGCTGGCGCACATCGCGCACGACCCGCTGCACGCCGTGCTGTACATCGTCTTCATGCTGGGCTCCTGCGCGTTCTTCTCCAAGACGTGGATCGACGTGTCCGGATCCTCTGCTAAGGATGTGAGTACATTTCTACCGCGCGCCTACCCCGTGGGCGGCCTGTGCTACTACTTCAGCCCGCCCGAGTCGCTGGCGCACATCGCGCACGACCCGCTGCACGCCGTGCTGTACATCGTCTTCATGCTGGGCTCCTGCGCGTTCTTCTCCAAGACGTGGATCGACGTGTCCGGATCCTCTGCTAAGGATGTGAGTACATTTCTACCGCGCGCCTACCCCGTGGGCGGCCTGTGCTACTACTTCAGCCCGCCCGAGTCGCTGGCGCACATCGCGCACGACCCGCTGCACGCCGTGCTGTACATCGTCTTCATGCTGGGCTCCTGCGCGTTCTTCTCCAAGACGTGGATCGACGTGTCCGGATCCTCTGCTAAGGATGTGAGTACATTTCTACCGCGCGCCTACCCCGTGGGCGGCCTGTGCTACTACTTCAGCCCGCCCGAGTCGCTGGCGCACATCGCGCACGACCCGCTGCACGCCGTGCTGTACATCGTCTTCATGCTGGGCTCCTGCGCGTTCTTCTCCAAGACGTGGATCGACGTGTCCGGATCCTCTGCTAAGGATGTGAGTACATTTCTACCGCGCGCCTACCCCGTGGGCGGCCTGTGCTACTACTTCAGCCCGCCCGAGTCGCTGGCGCACATCGCGCACGACCCGCTGCACGCCGTGCTGTACATCGTCTTCATGCTGGGCTCCTGCGCGTTCTTCTCCAAGACGTGGATCGACGTGTCCGGATCCTCTGCTAAGGATGTGAGTACATTTCTACCGCGCGCCTACCCCGTGGGCGGCCTGTGCTACTACTTCAGCCCGCCCGAGTCGCTGGCGCACATCGCGCACGACCCGCTGCACGCCGTGCTGTACATCGTCTTCATGCTGGGCTCCTGCGCGTTCTTCTCCAAGACGTGGATCGACGTGTCCGGATCCTCTGCTAAGGATGTGAGTACATTTCTACCGCGCGCCTACCCCGTGGGCGGCCTGTGCTACTACTTCAGCCCGCCCGAGTCGCTGGCGCACATCGCGCACGACCCGCTGCACGCCGTGCTGTACATCGTCTTCATGCTGGGCTCCTGCGCGTTCTTCTCCAAGACGTGGATCGACGTGTCCGGATCCTCTGCTAAGGATGTGAGTACATTTCTACCGCGCGCCTACCCCGTGGGTGGCCTGTGCTACTACTTCAGCCCGCCCGAGTCGCTGGCGCACATCGCGCACGACCCGCTGCACGCCGTGCTGTACATCGTCTTCATGCTGGGCTCCTGCGCGTTCTTCTCCAAGACGTGGATCGACGTGTCCGGATCCTCTGCTAAGGATGTGAGTACATTTCTACCGCGCGCCTACCCCGTGGGCGGCCTGTGCTACTACTTCAGCCCGCCCGAGTCGCTGGCGCACATCGCGCACGACCCGCTGCACGCCGTGCTGTACATCGTCTTCATGCTGGGCTCCTGCGCGTTCTTCTCCAAGACGTGGATCGACGTGTCCGGATCCTCTGCTAAGGATGTGAGTACATTTCTACCGCGCGCCTACCCCGTGGGCGGCCTGTGCTACTACTTCAGCCCGCCCGAGTCGCTGGCGCACATCGCGCACGACCCGCTGCACGCCGTGCTGTACATCGTCTTCATGCTGGGCTCCTGCGCGTTCTTCTCCAAGACGTGGATCGACGTGTCCGGATCCTCTGCTAAGGATGTGAGTACATTTCTACCGCGCGCCTACCCCGTGGGCGGCCTGTGCTACTACTTCAGCCCGCCCGAGTCGCTGGCGCACATCGCGCACGACCCGCTGCACGCCGTGCTGTACATCGTCTTCATGCTGGGCTCCTGCGCGTTCTTCTCCAAGACGTGGATCGACGTGTCCGGATCCTCTGCTAAGGATGTGAGTACATTTCTACCGCGCGCCTACCCCGTGGGTGGCCTGTGCTACTACTTCAGCCCGCCCGAGTCGCTGGCGCACAACGCGCACGACCCGCTGCACGCCGTGCTGTACATCGTCTTCATGCTGGGCTCCTGCGCGTTCTTCTCCAAGACGTGGATCGACGTGTCCGGATCCTCTGCTAAGGATGTGAGTACATTTCTACCGCGCGCCTACCCCGTGGGCGGCCTGTGCTACTACTTCAGCCCGCCCGAGTCGCTGGCGCACATCGCGCACGACCCGCTGCACGCCGTGCTGTACATCGTCTTCATGCTGGGCTCCTGCGCGTTCTTCTCCAAGACGTGGATCGACGTGTCCGGATCCTCTGCTAAGGATGTGAGTACATTTCTACCGCGCGCCTACCCCGTGGGCGGCCTGTGCTACTACTTCAGCCCGCCCGAGTCGCTGGCGCACATCGCGCACGACCCGCTGCACGCCGTGCTGTACATCGTCTTCATGCTGGGCTCCTGCGCGTTCTTCTCCAAGACGTGGATCGACGTGTCCGGATCCTCTGCTAAGGATGTGAGTACATTTCTACCGCGCGCCTACCCCGTGGGCGGCCTGTGCTACTACTTCAGCCCGCCCGAGTCGCTGGCGCACATCGCGCACGACCCGCTGCACGCCGTGCTGTACATCGTCTTCATGCTGGGCTCCTGCGCGTTCTTCTCCAAGACGTGGATCGACGTGTCCGGATCCTCTGCTAAGGATGTGAGTACATTTCTACCGCGCGCCTACCCCGTGGGTGGCCTGTGCTACTACTTCAGCCCGCCCGAGTCGCTGGCGCACATCGCGCACGACCCGCTGCACGCCGTGCTGTACATCGTCTTCATGCTGGGCTCCTGCGCGTTCTTCTCCAAGACGTGGATCGACGTGTCCGGATCCTCTGCTAAGGATGTGAGTACATTTCTACCGCGCGCCTACCCCGTGGGCGGCCTGTGCTACTACTTCAGCCCGCCCGAGTCGCTGGCGCACATCGCGCACGACCCGCTGCACGCCGTGCTGTACATCGTCTTCATGCTGGGCTCCTGCGCGTTCTTCTCCAAGACGTGGATCGACGTGTCCGGATCCTCTGCTAAGGATGTGAGTACATTTCTACCGCGCGCCTACCCCGTGGGCGGCCTGTGCTACTACTTCAGCCCGCCCGAGTCGCTGGCGCACATCGCGCACGACCCGCTGCACGCCGTGCTGTACATCGTCTTCATGCTGGGCTCCTGCGCGTTCTTCTCCAAGACGTGGATCGACGTGTCCGGATCCTCTGCTAAGGATGTGAGTACATTTCTACAACACAGACCTTTATAAAAACGGAAAATATCTGATACTATGTCCGCCTTGTCAGGTGATATTGGTAATCAAATACTTCAAAAAAATGTTTTTTTGTGTTGCCCTCATATTCTAATCTAACTTATGGATCCTTCTCCCTAGCCTTTATTATTCCCAAGTCACTTGGGGTTGACTTTTCTGGTCTAATCGGATTTGATTGGATATCAGATTTTACATGGTGCGGCTGCCACCTGACCTCTGCAACCCGAAGGCTAACGATGCCCTAAGACTAGACTAGTATCAGGATTTATAGGGCACTTATTTCCCAATAACAACTGCCATAGATTTTCATGGCTGCCGGGACCGACGGCTTAACGTGCTCTCCGAGGCACGGAGCAGGCGATAATTGTCAATCAATACGCACATAATTTCGAAAAGTCATATAATTTTCCGAAAGTCAGAGGGGCGCGACGTGAGTTCGAACCCGAGACCCTCTGCATTGCAGTCTGTTGGTCTCCCCCATCACCGCTATCTAATCGAACTTATGGATAATTTTACAAATTCTATTGTGTACTTACCAAATAAAAAAAATAAGAATAAATCAAAATTACTAGAAGATACACCAAAATGTTAAAATGGTTATTCAAGCACAAAATGTCAATATTCGTCATGTGTAACTGGTATAGATATTCGATAAGTGAGTGTGACATTCTGAGATACAATCTTGCCACTGTAGTGGATGTCCAATATCCCCCCTTTAAAACACTTTCCAATTAGTGAAAGTGTTATTAATGGTGCCGTGGAAATGGCGCTGTTATATATTTAGGTAGTTTGTTAGGTAAGATTATAAAGCATTAGTTGCATCCACGTTATTGAATGATTTTTAGGTTGACCTAGATAACTGCATAAATGAATGGGGGATAGTCGTTATTGTAAACATGAATGTTTGTACGTAACAGGTTGCCAAGCAACTGAAGGAACAACAGATGGTGATGCGCGGCCACCGCGACAACTCGATGATCCACGAGCTGAACCGCTACATCCCCACGGCGGCGGCCTTCGGCGGGCTGTGCATCGGCGCGCTGTCGGTGCTGGCGGACTTCCTCGGCGCCATCGGATCGGGCACGGGCATCCTGCTCGCCGTCACCATCATCTACCAGTACTTCGAGATATTCGTCAAGGAGCAGGCGGAGATGGGCGGCATGAGTACTCTGCTCTTCTGAGCTCGTAATACTTGTGCGCCGGCGTCGCTTGTGTGCGGCGCGTTGTAGTGTGCGTGGCGACGCGTGTGTGGGTTATGTGCTAATTTATATAAATGAACTTTATAATAAAATAATTTACAAGTACAGACTTTGTTTTTGTAGACCCTAAGGACAGGATTCATATTGTTTTATTTTCTAATCAAAGTGGAGATTTAGAATTTCTATGTAATTAAGTTACTGACACGGAAAAATAGTGTAAAATATATTATTAAATGAAAGTGATCGATCACTTATCGTAGTTGACTAAAGACTGAACAAAATATGTGAAATGAAGACATTATCTCCGCAACTAACACTCATCGCTATTGTTAACTACATATACTACGTATAAAAGAGAATGACAGTAATTTGTAATTATATTTAGTAATATTTACTAATATCCAACTTTGTTAAGAATAACTTACAATACTTGTTTATTAAGTTCGTGTTGGATTGTGTTTGTAAAATGTTTGTATATTTTGTTATACTATTGAACGCGAATATAATATTCACGTAATGATTCTGTTGTATGTTATCAGAACTGGTGTGATTAAGTTAATCCATAGTATTACACGTTCCTATTGCTACACATTATGACACGACAGAATCTGTTATCGAATAAATTCATTTATATCGTTTTGGATCAAATTATTTTTTTATTTATACTGCACTTGAAATGGATAACATTTAACTGGTGGCTGCTTTTTTATCATGATAAAATACGTCAGTAATTTCATGGTACATTTTGCAATACCCGACCTGTACGAAAAATCAGGCCGACAGCCGATTTTTGACTATGATTAACGATGAGTCGGCGTAAGCAGAATTTGAAACCCAAGTTAATTTCATATCAACTGCTATTTTACTGCCTACACTATGCCTGCGCTCGCATTGCACAGGCTTAATATTTTTTTATTAGTAAGCTTGAAGAGGCTGCGGTTCAATATGGACAACTTTATTTAATCTAAAAAAAGATAGAATGTTTTTTTATGTCATGACTCTACAGTCATGACATAAAAAAACATTCAATTTTTATTATTATATATATTAACGCCTACGCGTTGAGTATAAAATAATACCGACTTGCGATTAGTGCAATTCAATATAACTACAACCTAACTTTTGAAGTGTGGTCTAATCAGTAGTAATTTTTTCATATCGTATTATGGGACCACTAGATAGTAACCTAAATACCACTTCCAAATCATTCAAAAATCTATGCAGTGCATTCAAATACGTCGTCTCAACTTCGCAACTGGTTTTGGTACACGAGAGGCTGTCTCATAGGGAGTATGGTGTGCAGTTCGGTTACCTACGCGATTTCGGAGCGCACAGCATAGTAATATTTAATCCGTTAGGTTTATATAAAACAACAAAATAATTTTGTTATGTAACTTTATTCTTCTCACTAGACATGCAAATACAAGGACAAAAAAAACAATTTACGAATTTCCCTCAAAACCTTAACAAAAACTCATCACGACTAAATTATACGGTAACAAAATGTATTTACAAAAACAGGAGACCGAATAAGTTTGCCGCCAAAATTTAAAGATGTCGAAAAAAAATTGAGATCTTAGGAACATGATTGGTAAGAGATCGAACCGAACATTCGAACTGGAATAGTGCCACAAACATTTAAAATATGGAACTTATATAGTATACACGTATGGCACAACACTAAATACATTTACGTACCCTTACAGTACCAGGCACTTGGTTAGACGCAAACATTGCGTCACGACTGAACAGCGAACCTGACAATTACACTTCATCGAGGATCAATTGCTATTGCAACGTTTTATATCAATAATACACGTAGTGACCGTCGCACGTGTCACTTGGAAATCTATATATAATACGGACAGTGCGACGATAAGCTAAACTCCTTAAAATAAAAATAAATAACAGCTAATTTTACTATCATGAAGTCAGCACGGCATTCGCTGTTCAGTCATAACCCCATTGCCTCTGAGTAGTTACTACATGGATTTCATTTATTGCTTCGTTTATAAGACATTCAAATAACGGCCTGACATCTTGGTCCCTTACCATCATGGGATTGAGGAAAACTTACTGTTCTGGACTTCTTGTGGAAGACTGGTCATATATAATATAATATCTACCCATAATCATGCCCATTATTTTTGTCTTGGTGTCTTTTGTGAGATGTGAGACTAGTGAAGATCAATTTGACAATTGTATTGTTGTTAGTTTATACTTTGCTGTGTTGTGGTCTCACATCGTATATATTGTCCTCGAAATCGAGATCGGGCAACAGAATGTTAACTTAATAAATAGCATAATGTTGATCATTTGTTTATACACTAATAATTTCCGTACCATTGTTTAGTGGGTCACTAGTTTATTTCCTACTAATTAGTATTCACATAGATATTTCACAATAAACCCCTAATTTATTTCTAGGCAATTCAACGATAAAACTTTTTTAAATTGATGAAGTATATTCAAAAAAGCACTTTACCGCTACTAAAACGTTTGCATAATATGTATGTACAAAGCTAGTTCTAGTGTTTCTATGATCGTAACTTCATTTTGATCACGATGTGATCACTCGTTCACAGTAATATTGCATTTTCGGATTCGTATTATTTACATAGTATATTATAAACTGTCTGTGTAAACCACAAATGTTATCTAAAAATACAACAAAACTAAACGAAACGTGTAATGCAGGAAACATTTTATTAACTTTAACAACTTATCCATGGAAGGAGAAAAGAAAAACAACGAAAAAATAACTATAAGAATAACAGTGCCAAGTATTAACTAAATATAGTGGGTAAAGATCACTTGTCCAATTTATCAAACAAAGTTCTCATAAAGGATGGATTAAGAAATGCGTTTGTTAAATCTGAACGTCGATTTATCGATCAATAGTGATTTTATAAAATTAAACTAGGTACACAAGTGTCTAAAAGTTGGAACCAATAAAATATAATCTAAAATATAACAACAAATCGAATGTGAAGCCGCGCCAGGTTACTGTGTCGTCGACCTTAACTGGTTACTTTAGCTACGAACTAGTGATTTCGCTAATCAATCTTTATCATTTGTACATGCGTATAATAACACTTAAAGTTATTAGGTATACTATCCAAACTTAGCTCAAATGGTAATTTAGAATATTATTCGCGTTCGCCATTGTTTTTGCGGCTTCGCACATACCTAGAGCTTCTTTCATTATGATCTTGAAAACGGAACTAGTTTAATCTTCAATACTAGCGGCTCGACGACACGGTTTCGCAACGTCTTCGAGAGTCGCCAGACAATAAACAATTTGCATATATTCGCACCTCGTATATTTTGAAAACATTAGTTAACATTTAAAACGCACGCATAACACATTCGTTGAAAGACTTGACGCTCGCACAGTCACACAATGAAGAAGCTTTAGGCACGCACGCTCGTGTACAACTTAACAGAGATGCTACAGTGTAAGATACTGTTAGCTATCAACTCGCCCATGTCCACGCGGGAATGAGTCCTGTGCATAAATTAAATAACACGATACCTTTAATGAGACGACTGAAATAATTAGTAATTTCCATACAAAAGCAAGACAAGATGGCGGTGTACCGTTACAAATCTAGAAGCGCGAGTTAATAATTTACGTGTTTGTTATCGACTGTTAAGCAACTGTTTCTATTTCTTCTTGTATAACGGGCGCCTGTTCAGGCGACGTGACCGTCTTGGACGGCGAGTTGGTGTAAGGCAAAGTTTTTAACTTCCGAGCCTCGCGCCTCTGTTTCTTCTGTTGCATCACGAGCCTTAGCTGCTCGAGTTTGCATTTAGTTTTTGAGTTCTCCATGGCTACAGTTTTAGCAGTATCACATTTCTTGCATATCTCACCGGCAGCTTTGCCCTCACACAACACGCAGAGCTTGGGCTCGAGTCGGTTACACTGACAGTCTTTGATTTCACACGAGCAGTGCTTGGCGGCCGCCGACGTGGACGGCAGGTGCCCGTCGCACTGTCCGTGCGAGCACGACGGCTGGTTGCAGCCCAGGCACCTCGGCGTCTCCTCCTCCTCCAAGCAAGAGTTGCACGTCTTGCATGTCTGGCTAGACTCCTTCTGAAATTCAAAACATCAACGTAAGATTGCGTAGAAAGCGTAACGCTGCTCTAATGTACTGCTAGAGCGATTCAAAGGAATTCATTTGCATTTCAACTATGTCAAATAAAGCACAAGTTAAACAACAATTACCTGTGCCAGAGCGATAGGCGGCGCTGCACACAACAAATCATTCAGTATATGAATTATTGTGGATATATCTCTCTTTGGTCGGCCATGTCTGTAATGTAAATAATAATAATAATAAAATACAAGATAACTCGACAGCTAGTAGTAAAGAGAGAATTTTCACATAAGTACACATTGCACAACACTCGTTTTTATCATCACAGTTTATTTGTAATCTCCATGTACAGAAATCTCGAGTTTGCTTAGAGAAACACGAGTAAAAGTACATGTTATGCTTAGTTCCTATATATATGTTTTTACTTCTACACGGAATATTGTCGCCATCTTTGATTAAAAAATGTGTCAGCACATGTGCAAATATTAACCGATTACGCATATCTAACATGCTTTTACTGTTCATATAAATTGTGCCTTGATAATTCTTTGTTTGAAATATGTTTGAATTCTCACCTGTCTTGTAGAGCGGGATTCAATGTGCCTGAAAATGTCCCTGAATAAATTCCTTTGCCATGGTGTTTCATGGACTCTATCACAGCTCCGGGACCATACTTCGCGCGCACTGACTCCTCTGCTGCCCTTAAGTCAATTTTATTGGTTAGAACTTCTTTAGACAACTTCTTCAATTTTTGTGTTAAATTCTTGGATGCTTCTATGAGAGCTTTGGTGTCTACAGGTGGTGTTGGTGATGCTCGTTGTGGTTTCTTTGGAGCGTCAGGTGCTTTGAATGTTGCTTGTTTTGATGTGGATGGGGTGGCATTATTATCAGTCTGTCCGGTGCTTGGTTGCAGTATTAATTTCCTTGAATTAGTTATATAAGGCTCTGTTCTAGAGGTAGATGGCTGAGATAAATTTGTGTCTTGTCGATTTTGCATTCTCTTTTTATGTTTATTTACAACTGACTGCATAAAGGCTTTCTGCTTATTTTGTCCTATAGGATGTTTAAACTTGGAAGTTTTATGAAGTAAATATTGGAAGCGCTTATTTTTCAGTGGTTCATTTATACTTTGGAAGGAAGGTAATGTTCCAGTGTTGGCTTCTTGACTGCCATGACTAGTTGTAGCCAAATTTGATATTTCCCTATCCATCATGGACTCATCCTGGTCTTCAAATAGTCCTTTGTCCACTGCACTGTTGAAGAGATTTTCCATTGGATACTCATCTATAGTACTCTCAGCGAGGAATGAACTTTGGTCTGTAAAATTATCACTGTCATCTGAGCTATCAGGAGTGTGAGATGAAGTAGGCGGACACTGCTTGTCACAGATGGCACTGGATATCACATCATCTAGTTGTTTTTGTGATAAAATGTCTATCAAATTATTTTTCACAGTGTTCACTAGAGCTGCCTGCTCTGCTCTGGCGTCAGTAGTGGTCGTATCTATAGGACTAGACACCAAATTGGACAAAGACTTTATAGGGGACTGTTCATTTTCTAATGATGCATCAGACATATCTGAGATTGTACAATTAGTTGTATCTATTGATTCTTCTTTATCATCACAAGTGTGAGTTTTCTCATTATATTTTTCTTCAGCCATTGATCTGTACAAATCAAAACAATTTTGTAGCATTTCAAAGTCTTGTTTCTGTAAGCCATGTGGGAGTCCTGAAGATGTGGGCTCAGGTTTAATGCAATCACTACTTATGTAAGAGTGGTCCATAGGCACAGGTGTACAACAGGTAGGCGGTGGTGTCTGAGGGCTGGGTGATTCCCTGGTGTCACACTTAGTCACAGTCTGCAATGATGTTGATGTTGATGCTGAGCTTTTGGTAGGTGTGGATGTCCTCAATGACCTGCATCCACTGGAAGAATTAGAGTTCAAGGTGGACAACTGCAGTTGAATCAGCATCATATGGTCACCTAACCTCATTGTCAAGTTCAATGGAGATTTGCCACTTAAAAAATCGTTCACCTGTGTGTCATTTAAGGATTCTAATGCTTGCATCACAGAGTTCTCGGGTCTGTGGCTCTGTAAGGAACAAAGTGATAATATTAATGAAGTAATTAATTAGTCAATAGTAATATAAATGTTATAATAGATAAATGTGTATTGATTAGTTTGTCATTGTTGTGAAACACGTGATTATCATGAGGTACTTAGGGGGTTTCGACACAGCGTGACGCACTCACCAGCAGGCCAGTCTCGACGCTGGGCAGGAGTATCACCCGCGATCCGTCCAGCAGACCGTTCTCTTCTAGCGTGCCATCCCTCAATTGACTGCAAACACAAAACTCAAGCTCAATACGCGAATCAAATAACACTGATGCGTCATCGTATCGACATATTTCCGTGATATGTTTGACAATAGAAGCTTGGCGTCTCGACTCAAAGCGCTCACCTTTCGCGATGCAGCAAGCATATTCTATCTTTAGAAACCTTTAATTTCTTCGAAACTATCTTCTTGAGGTGTTCCACTGTATTTTTACTGTTCACAATGACGGAGAAATTACCACCCGTAGTAGTTTGTATATTCAGCGTTATGTCCGAGGTTTGGGGCGAGCCACACCCGTACACCTCTGTTCCTGTTGCTCGTTCCATAATTTCTTCATAAATTACACTAGAATTTACAATATAACACTGTTCGAAGCACACATGAACTATCTTTAATTACACAGCTATTTTATTGCAGGATAGAAATAACAGGGTCACGCCAGACCCCCAGTTTTTTGATGTGGCCGTCGGTGTGACCAGTTTTCATTCGCGATATCCCGTTATTTTTTTTTTACAACAGCTGATGCGAAGCGCTGAATACTTGCGTTTCGTTCAACGTCTATATCCAAACTAAATTATTTTTTTATATAATGCTGTGTATGTGTAACTATCAGAACTAACACTTAAAGATAAATAAAGCATACATGAATAATTTACACGGAGTTGGCAGTTGGAATTACGACAGTAAATTGTTATCAGTGGTGGATACACCAAACCACGCAATAATCTTGTCGTCGACTTACGTCAAAAAAGAAAACGTCACATGACGTCATTGCGACGCTTGCTGATAGTAAGAAATGCGAGCGGTAAACTTAAATTGTACCTAGCTAATTAGCCTTCATGTAAGCCTTATCTAAATGAATAATTGATACTGTAAAATATAACAGTTGTATGTACCTTTTGCATTTGATATGGGATAATCTTTTTAATGTTATTACGATAGATTTATTGGGGAAATGGGATTACCAAGGAAAATAAATAAACAATAAAAAAAACAGGTTCCTCAACCTTCTTTATTGACCCAGCACCACCAACACGACAAGAACAACAAAACTTAACATCTATCACAGCAAATGTCACATCGAGACAATTTCACGAAATAATAATTACTTTGAACAGGCCATGGTCTTAGAATATAATTACAGTATGGCGTCGTACTGACGATAAGGCAACCTCGTTAATTTTATTCAATGATTTGATGACAAATGCTCGATACTAACGCCACGTCAGTGTCGCCACAGTAATACAAGCACCTGTAACCCTAAGGCCATGGTCACATGATCGAGTATATTTTACAAATAACATGAATTTTATTATTAGATAGTTGATAACATAGGATACAATTAGAACATCAATTAGGGCTAAGATAATTATATTATCTTACATAGATTATTGAAATGGAACAATACGCATGTTTTCAGTAAATAAAATAAACTCTACATCGAAAATACATATATCTACCGCCTGCATTTTTCTTCTATATTTGTGACATAAAGTGGTAACTTCCAATAAACATTATAGTGCGTTTCTACTTTGTACTGTTTAAGTGACGGGACACAACTATACGTAACTATGTAGATGTAAAATAACACAAACAGGAAATTATTCATTCAATAATTATGTACTAACACATTACAAATTCTATGAATTTTTGGACCCTGTCACATGACACATAGGCGAATGAATGTAAAAGATTCTTGTAATTGTTATTTATACAACATAATCATATGCCTGGGAATATATATTTATAAATAATTATTAAACTATTTAGTTGTTGTAGATGACAATATAGTAAGATAACTTTATTTATACTAATAGACCTCTAGTTTATTTCGAAGGCAGTTACATAGTTAAACCTATTAACTATTATTTATCATCACAAAATAAGCTGAACGTGGCCGTAATATTATTAATGTTAAAAGAGGAGAGTTTAAATGTCTGTCATCATCACATATATGTATATACCTATATTTTTCCAGCTATAGTTTAGCTTCGTAATAGTATCTATTGATGTCTACCGATCAAAGTAGTCACAGTGCGGTGTCTGAGAATATACTAACAGAAAAGCCAAAGGGTCAGGACCTCGTGTTCGACAAGCAACATAAGCCAAAGCAGTAAAGAATTTTAGTGTTTTTTAAAATTCATAGTACAGAGTTACAGACCTAAGCAACTTAAATTTTCTTTTTAATTTTAAATATGATTAATTTACGGGAGTTAAAAGATAACGTTAACAGTGGCCGATTTTTAAGACTGCGCCGAGCGTAAGACAGATAATGACAGAGCTCGTGCGGCGCATATTCAAAATTGTATGGAGGATTTGAAGTGCTTTTTTGATAAATATGTATCTTTACTGTCAACCAATAACTTAAATATTTAGGACGGACAAATTGTAATATGACTATTTATGTTTCGTTTAAGCTGTAAAATAGGATAGATTTCTACTGTTATAATCTAAAAATCACGTAACACGAGCTTACGTTTTTGCATTTTTCGTGCAAATTTACGTAATTTTATAGGCAGAAAATTTTTACGTTTTTTACACAGGGTAATTGTAAACATATTCATTGCTGTGGTAAATATATATTTTATATTTGTATTAAACAAAAAGTGTTGATTTTATTCACTTAACTGTGACCGTCTGTTTTGGCACATTTCGCTCGGCGCAGTCTTAATAACGAACTCGAGATAAGTCTTAAAGATAAATCTTATAATTCGAAGTTCGGCACCGGCGCCCAAATACAAACATTTTCGAAATTTTTTGGCTAATCTGGCCATATAATGACATGATCTTTCATCGATTCGATCTTTGATTAAAAAATTGGCCCGTGAATGAGGTATTTGTACATATTAATACACAGAAATAAGGCATCATCAAATATGTAAGTTTCCGTAGAACACAACTATTTTTTATGTACATAGTAGATTTTTATTTTGTATAGGCTTAAATATTGAGATAACTTAAATACAGCGTAAATATCTCTGCTAATTAGAACCTTATACTGAAGTATATTTGTAGTTCGGTCAACCTAGATAAGGCTGCACATACTAGTGCTTAAAGATCGCTTTAAACGGAAGTTGTAGCTACCAAATATTACGAGGTTGTTTCAATATATTTTTATGTTTATACAGATGCACGGATATTTATCCATTCAATACTTAATCAATATATACATAACAAAGCCATTGTAGAATTATATTTATTATACTTATTAATAAATAAGATAGTAAATGAGTACAGTAGTGTACAGTTGATTGACTTTCTTGCATATATACCTATAAGATAGGTATAAAAATAGAAATATAGTAGATAAATTAAGTTTACACCTAATTATATTACAATCGAATTACTACTTCGTGAGATTTTTTACTTGAATAGTAAATATATATTTCGTATTTTTTTCAAAGAATTTAGTTCATTATAAATTATTATTACGGAAAATAACCATAGACTCACTAAATATTATTAATGGGCAGTCTAAATTTGCAAATTATAAATTCAAAGATTTATTGATTAGGAGCACATTTAAGTTATTAATTTACATACTAAATGGATATTTAAAATATAATAAAATTGCACAATTATATCAATATTATCTTTACGATGTTGAATGAAATATTGATTATCTTTCAGTGTCATTATTATTATTACATAATTAATTATTATGTGAACCCAGTCAAAGTAATTAAACAAGTAGTCACAATACAATGTAGATGTCTTAAATACTTAAGGCCAATTAACACAATAACAGTTTTAGAATCAATTGTACTGCTATCTTTGTCTACCATAGCGAATAAAACAGGGATAGCACGACACTTTGTGTAAATGAACCTTGTATATTATGTATTAGTTTCACTATTATGTATCTTCTGACGTCGTACGCCAATAATATTAATTTGTCATATATATGCTGATTGGTAAAAGACTGGACACAATATTGAAGGAGGATATTCAGTACTCGATTCTGAACTCGAATATCTAAAAAAATAGGTACTTAAAATTTGACCTAGTTATCCAATAAAAACTTGTGCGGACACTCTTGCGCATATACCAAAGCTAAACAAAACCTACGTCCCCGCCCCCCGCTACCGCACCCCGCACTCTCCCGAATTAGCACCCCCGCCCGTCCTTTTCTTATCGAAGGTCATTAGCCTCGACAGCTGTGTGACGCGCGCGTAGTGTCCACATTTTATGGATATTGCATACAAATTTTCACAAAGGTTTTCTTTGTAGGTTACACAGATTTTATTTTTATATGTTACGTCTGACTATAAATTATCATGTCCTTAAGTATGTACAATGTTTAACCAGTCACACTGTATATGCGACGTACCCATGCGTCTCATCTGATTTATTAATAGAGTATAAGTATATAGGGAATATTTTCTTAAAATTGATCTATCTATCTATTAAAATGCGTTTTACGCTTTGTTAAAGCCCAATGCAGACTGGGGATAGATTTTTATTATACTTTTTTTTTAACAAAATTTTAGATCTTCTATCAAAGATGTCAGATTATCAAAAGCTCGGTACAGCGTCATTTGAATAATGTTTTACAGCACCGGTCGGCAACATTTTAGCAGGTACGGACCATAATGGCAAAATAAAATAAAGGCACATGTTCATAATTTTGCGTACCTATATCGATTACGTTATAATGCAAAAAGAAATAACCACAAGTTTCGAGTTATTACCTTCGCGCCCGCGGAGTAGTTTTGTGGGCTTTCGCGGATAGAACTGATTTCAGTTCCGGTGTAAAATTAAAATAGTTCCAAATGATAAGACCTTATTTACAGAACAGTTGCGGGCCGCAAAGAGGAGGCCCGCAGGCCGCGCCTTGCCGACTGCTGTTTTACAGTCTTGTAATTATATTGAAGAAAGGCAAATGGGCACAAGTTTAATAACACTACATTGATGTAAACTGTACAATTACATCTAAATAAAGTTCTTTTTTTTCTGTGTAGTTGTTGGCCTCATATGACCTTGACAATTTTACGCGGACTATGGGTGAGCGCAGAAGGCTCTCAAGCCGTTAGATAAAGTCTATCATAAATTCTATTATATATCCTGTAGCTATTAAGCCTGATGGTAAGCAGTTACCTAGTATCGCTTGTAACACTAAGAGTGTAATTCACACGTTACTAATCAAAAGGTAAAGAAATTAATGATGGAACGAAATTAAAGGTACGTGTGTTTCCGGAATTCTTACTCAACGGGTGAAATGCAGTAAGAGAGTTACTACTATTACGCGGTTGCCGATAAGAGAGCGAAGCGCAGTAAGTGTTATTATTCTAACGCCAGTTGCCTATAAGAAGTTGGTCCTCAGACAAGTCGACCAATTCGTACCGTTAACAAATAAGTTACAACGACGGTTACACTTTAGAAATAGTCGATTTTCTATTACCCCGTCCCTAGCCTGCATTGGTGTTTAGTTTTACAAGTGAGGTTATTTTATAAGTGGTGTGATCACGAGCCGAATTCCTGCGTTTCGTTGTCAATCGCCTCGAACACGTAACCGCCGCGGCCATCCATCTGAAGGTAGTGGTCGTGGTGCTTCCATAGAGACTTGCGATGTGACACCGTGAATAGGGATATGCCGACCTGGAACACATTTTTGTTTGTTAGATTCGCTTACCTAAAGGCGAGATATTTTATATTGATTTTAACACATTCCGTGGTGTTTTATCCGATCTATGTGTGATTTTTCATAGTAGAGAAAGAAATACACATCATATAATATATACCTAACCTTTGACTTTTTATTCTTATTTTTTTAAAACACATCTATCAATAATTCCCTCTCTAACAATAATTCGTGTGTCGCGAGGGACTTTACAAACATTCTAATAACGGACACAAAGAACACCAACGCCCACGAACTACACCATCCATGCAGTCAATCTATCTTTAATCGCTAGTCTATATTCATGAATACATACACAGAGTTGTATTAACAAAAATATTAACCGGCCATGGTTTTACATCCCACGTACCAGAGGATGAGCCTGCCAGTCTCTTTGAGAATGTCAATGAGTCTTTGAAAATATCTGACAATGTCTTAGCAAGAACACTAATATAATTTTGTGTGATCATCTTCCTAAACTGTAGTCACAGTTACTACCGTTGTTGTGCCATGAGGCAGTTGGGTTAAAATCTCATAAATTATGACAAAGTCCTATCCCTAATAAGGAAAACCACAGGCAGGCTGGTAATAGGGAAACACAGTAAATCACAAATTTGAGCTAAGGTATTATTTATGTAATAGCGAATGTCTTGTGCTTGCACGTCATAAACAATTAATGATATAATATAATTTTATAGATAGCATAACAGGATGTCTTTCTCTTGACTAGATATTATATGGAAAAAAAAATGAGTATCTTTATCTACAAATTCAGCTGTCATATTTTTGTATCTACAAAGCTCGAATATTATTCGACGGGTTGATTTGAATCCACGCTGAATTTCTAAATAAGAGTGTTTTTACATATATTTTTCAAAATTGCAAATTCATGGCTAGAAAAATAGAAAGGGTCATTACCCAAGAGCACCATTGTGCTCTTACAAGTTAGTATAATATTGGCCGCCATTTTAATAAAGTTTGACATGGTATATGTACGTACCTCTCTGCAGTACTGGTACATTTGTCCCTCGACGTCCACCGAGACGGCGCTGGTGCACTCGTCCAGGATCGCGAACTGCGGCTCGTGGTAGAACAGGCGCGCCATCTGTGTAATCACATTTATATTACATATCGTATGTTACTTTAGCATAATTTATATAAGATAGGTAACTTTTGCTGTCGAGCTCGGTAAATCCCGCACTAGGGATACATCTTGTGTCGCGGGGATCTTTATTAACCTCGGAGTCTTCTTCGAAGAGGTTAATGAAAACACTATGTGAGTCTGTCTGTTAATGACAGTTTGTTAGTAACAGGCATAACGCCGGCACTACTGAACCGATTGACTTGTAACTTGGTGTGTAGACACCTTGGGGTCATACCTCGGGCGAGTTTGATATGGGCCTTGTGGGTCAAAAGACCCCCGAGATATAGATATATGCTGATTCGAGTTGGTTGCTGCTGTTTGCTGTCGAGTTTTGTCTTGTGCTGCGTTTTGGAACACAACATGCGCAACAGTGGGCATGATGCCCAACTGTGGGCTTGAAGCCCAACTGTGGGCATTATACCCAGCAGTAGATAGCAGTGGGCATGATGTTCAACGGCGGCAATGATTGAAAAGTACGTTAATTATTAAGAATTTATTATTAAAACATGTACTATCGACTTAAGCGACGATTGACCATTTCAGAAAAATTTTCGCTTGCATATGTTGCCTTTAAGTGACTCCGCACTCCGCCGGACCAAGTGTTGGCCTGCTATGCGATTTTAACCTTACGAGTGGTGATCCGTCGCTCAAGTCGATAGTACATACTATATAATTATATACAACATTAACCTAAGTAAATGTTTAAACTTTAAATATAATTGAAACAAGGTCAAATCAACATGAAGACGAAGAGTTTAAATCCTGGGTCTTTACACCCATCTCGTTAATATTTAAAAATGTAAACAAAGAACACCCAGACACGGAACAACTATTTTTCTAGTATGGGGATCGAACTTACAACACTCAGCGCAATGGCAATGACGAGGCGACCACCTAAACCACGCTATCTAAAGTAATGTAATATGAGTTGCTGTGACTATTATTTCATTTGTTATTAATATGTATCTCAGATTTAACAAATTTTTACTTTTTAAATCTTATTGAAATAAATAACTGTTACAACTACACACAGCTCATATAAAGCAAATAATATAACATTGAATTGTATTAATGTAAACTATTGGCGATTGAAAAGAGTGGCTATGAGTTTCTTGCCTGCTTCTTCTCATGAAAGCTCTTATCCTCGAAAAGCCTTTTTTTTAATGCATATTTTTTATTTCCTACTATTTATTTTTATTATTATTTGTTATTAATATAATAGTGAATTGACGTGTCCAAGAATTGTTTGCACATTTTTATGGAAATAAAGATTTTTGACTTTGACTATCCGTGTAGAGTAACACCTGGCCCATTACGCTTTTTTATAATTAGAAATTAGTTAGGTAGTCTTAACCTTTTTAAAGTTCGAGAAACTCTTATACAACAGCTTTGTCTGTATGTCTGTTATACAACTTTCAACTCAAGAACCGTAAGAGCTAGAGACTCGCGGTCAACGCCATTCAACTCAGCATAGTCGATATACCCCCAAAATGACTATGACCTTTGACCTCTGACCTCAAAGTCACGTGGTATCACGTGACCTTTGCATATTACTTGAACCATTTTTTCGAACTCTCAAATTTACGGCAATTCATTGCCCTTTCTCACTTGTTTATCTCTTATACACGACATATTAATCTTTTCTTCTCAACCCTAATATAATTCTAATCTATACAGTATATTAACGATAGCTAACAATCTTTCGAATGTTGTATTGGCAATATCTTCTTTTCTTAATCTTTAGCTAGATTGCTTATATTATAAATAAAATAATTTTGGTTAATTCGCTGAACAAGATTTATATAGTTTCAAGATAACATGAAAGCTAGAAAATGTGTATGAGTACTTAGATACAATTTTTAAAAAAAGCGGACATGTTCATGTCTTTACATGTTGTTTGCAAAATTTTATGACGAACGAGAGGAATCATGGGCAGGTGTACAATACACTATAATGATTACTGTTCTTGCCGAAAAGTTCTTTCAAACGTCTGTATATTATATACAGACATTCGAAACTTTTATATAGTATAGTCTTTAAAATTGAAATATTTAAATAAGGGGGTGGCAAAATTGTCTTACGCCTCGGGCGGCTGACACCCACGCTACGCCAGTGACAGTATGGGATTCAAATATTGTCCGTTTAGAGGCTGTTTTAGTAAAGTGGACTTACGGCTATCCTTTGCTTCTCCCCGCCGGAGAGCACGTCCATCCAGTCCTCGACGGCGTCCAGCCCCCCGTCGCGCACGCTCAGGTACTCCAGCTGCACGATGTCGAGGAACTGCCGCAGCTGCGCGTCGCTGCGCCCGCGCCGGGACATCTCCTCGCGGGTTTGTGGATAGATTATCTGCACAAACATTGTGTATATAAGTTTGACATGCAAAAAAAATGTATTTGACATATGTATTGATGGGTGCGATACACTGACGACCAAATACAACAGGTATTCAATTATGTCTGGCATACCAACAATTGACAGGTTAATCCTTTAAAAGCCAGAATCGACATACAAAGGAAAAGCTTTGCATTTAATTCCCAGAACCGAATGTTGGTAAAATGATGAAATGGGTATTTGATCTAATCGTAAAGGTTACATACTGTAATAAAACTGGCAAGGCAAAACATTACAATATCTTTTCCAAGCCTTTTTTATTGGAAATTTACCAATATTTTGTTCCGTGGTTTGAAAGAATCAGGTTCTCCTGACTGCTTGCACTGATAATGCTACTGATCAACATAGCATTTATGAATATAGGTTTCAATGAGCTCTCGGGTTTGATTTTTGGGTTTTTGTCGCAAGAAATTGTAAGTAGCAACACAATCTGGAACTGCCCGGTTCACTATAGCCCCGCCTTCTATCTCGTGGAACAACCATTCCTGATGAAATGGTGTTTGTAATGATGTCTGTCTGTTCTGAACTAAAGGCGTGACAATATGTATGTATATAGTTACCTGGTCCCTGAGCGTGCCCAGCGTCATGTAGGGTCGCTGCGGCACGTAGAACAGCTTGCCCTTGGGCGGCTTGGTGAGCGTGCCGCCGAAGATCGGCCAAAGCTCGCCAAGCTGGCGGAACATCGACGACTTGCCGCAGCCGTTGGGCCCGCACACCAGCACGTTGATGCCCGACCTGGACACGCAACCAAACCGGGCTCATTTGCGTTTGTATATATCCGCACATACAGATCTTTATTAATATCGCATAGTATAGTTATATATGAATAGTACTTGTAATAAATATTATTCATGAATGTTTGACCGCATTTTGCTAAAAATGTGTATATCGTCGCTGATAGTCCTACACAGAATAAGTTGAAACTATCCTTGAATCAACTTTAATCGGATTTAATCGCGTTGTATTTTTTAATACTGTTACGGCCAGTGCCATCTATCGGCACTGTGGGGAAGACTCGGCAGTTCCGTCTAATAATTCATTACAGCGCCATCTATTGACATCTTACGGAACTACGTTGTTCGTCGGTACGAGAAGAGTAGAGACAGCGCTGGAACTTTTCCGAATCTTCTTACTGTTACATACCGGGTATGTCTGTTCTAGAAATCTCCAGTAATGCTTTACCCGCATATAAAACGCTAGGCCAGCGCTCGCCGAGTCAGTTTACAATCGTAAGCGGTCAAGTATACATCGGAGCGAACGGAAGCGAAAATACTACAGAGTTTGAAGCAGTTACAGTGGAAAAGTGTGTTGTATTAAATTTAATTGTGTGTTTGAATAAAACGTGTTTTAGTCGGTCATATTGTTTACATTCTTATTCCTCGAACCCACCGCGTAACAATACTGTTATTATCTACATCATTTTGAAACTTTAAATTACTATTGTTAAACACTGTTACTAGTTACGGTTTACTTCAAGATATGTGTGTATACTGACCGCACTTCGAAGCTGAGTTCCTTGATAAGTACATCGCCGTTGGGCGTGACGAGCGGTACGCGGTCGAAGCGGATGATCTTGTCCTGGTAGATGATGCGACCCGCGCCCGGCGCCAACAGCATCGGTAACTCTGCTGTTAAACATACAACAATATTAAATATTTAGTTTTTGCTCGTGTGAACCTCGGTTAGGTTAGGTGTAACAGAAGGGAGCTGAACGATCTCCGTCCCCCATGAGCGCTAGCCTGGGACGACAGACCGAGGACAGGCGATCGCCCGTGCAGAACCAGCCATGAGACGGCGCATCTCCAGAGGAATGAAAGTTAAATTGACGAAGCCGTCACGACTCAGTGGCGGCCAAAACCTGCAGGGGCTGCAGGATAAATGCGCAAGCGATCCCTGCGGTCCAGTCATAGATCGTGTATAGGAACATCGTAGTAGGTTTAGTAGGTAGGTAGGATAGTAGGAACCACAACTTTTTATCTTTCCCCTGGTGAGCCCGACTTAACCCATCCGCCCGCCCCCGCGGAGGGATATGCGTCACTGCATACCCGAATATAATATACCTGTATACCGAAGTAAAAAAAAGATTAGGTGTGACTTTAAAAAAATAAAGCCGAGCCTATGTTATTCAGTGATAATATAGCATACTGATGACAAAATATTTTTTTTAATTAGTAGGTTAGTATTTGATTTATGTCGTTACAAACAAATAAAAATATTTTTTTTATGTTTATAATATTAGTACAGGTTATAACTTATAAGTGTAGTACCATATAGAATATAACGTTAACTCAATTACCTATCGTTTCCACGTTTCATTAAGAAATATTGTTCTCAATTGTCAATTTGATGTATTCTGTTTGTAATCCTAACTAACATTACAAATGCGAATATGAGTTTGTCTGGTTGTTTCGCTTTTACGCCTTAACTACTTGATTGTTCATCATGTAATTACGAACACATGTTGTCAGGGATATAGAGAAGGACATAGTGTAACCTGATCCAGAAAAATGGTACTGTTCCCGAGGGATGGCAATTTATTGATTAAATCTAGATTAAGCCACGGAAAAAATCTGCAAATATTATAAATGCGAATGTGAGTTTGTTACGCTTTTACGACTTAGCAACTTCACCGAGTAGCTATGCGAATAGATTAACTACGATAACATGACCCGCCCCTCCAAAATACAAAACGTTGAAAGTATTTACAATGCGCCACCACGCATGTGTGCGTACTGATACGGCCGTCAAACAACTAGTCGAGCTAACAAATCCAAGGATTTGTTGCTCGACTAGTGGCGTTCCTTAATCGCTTTTTATTATTAGTATGGCGCTGCACTGACGTACTCTATGAAAATGATACGTGCGTTGTCTTGCGCGGTCAACTAGTTATGGTAAGTTGACCAACAAATCTGGTAACAAGTGAGATATTACGAGTACTGATTGCACAAACACTATGGAACATTTTTATTGTGTACAAATATTAAAATTTAATATACTCAAATATTTTGCATGTTTAACGATATCAATAAAATAAAACCTTTTAAATGTATTTGTACAAAAATAACACATTTACTTTTAGTTACTACGACATCAAAATTATTTATTTACAAAAATAAGTAATCATAATTATTATTAAAAAAAACGTATAAACGTCATGGTCCAAGTGATAATAAGGGCATTAATCATACTGCCCGGTCATTTGCTCGTCGTCGTAGTTTTTCCAGTATTCGGATTCCGTCTCCTTCACATGTCTGCAAGTGTTGGCCCACATCGTGCAATCGATCATGTCCAGACGCTCATGAAGTAATTTCATGATGGATGTGTAGTTTTGGTCTACATTTTTGTTGGCTATATAGTTTTCAACACTCTCCAAATTTTCTCGATAGGGTTTAAGTCGGGATGATATGGAGGAAGTCTTAAAATATCGAAATTGTATTTTTTTGCTTCGCCATCAATAGCGTAATTTTCTAGAATTATCCTTATTTTTTAAAATGATATCGTAGAGTTCGATTTTCTTCATGTCTTCCTCGAAGTCGATGTGTTTCTTCACCGGCCAATCATGCTGCTTTGTTGCTGTTGGAGGTGGGAACTTTTTCAGTAGATGGTAGGAGGCGTTATCCATAACAATTACGGACTTTTCTGGTATGTTTGACAGTAGTTGTGCTATGAACCACTTTTTGTAGTTGTCGTGGTACATGTTGTCGTGGTAGTCTCCTGTCTTCGAACGAGCCTTATAAATTAAAGAAGCATTGGGGACAAAACCATTTTTTCCACACGGCGTGGACAATTATGATGCGTAACCCTTTAAGTAATTTTTTCTTGACTTTTCCATGACTGGGTAACTTGTCTTCCGATCAGTACTTTCGTGTCACTGAGCGACGTAGAATCAACAACTTAACTGTCTCAAACCGCTGCCGGCCTGCTACTGAAGACGAATACTTACAACTACATACAAAGTCTTTTGTAAGGATGTGACTACACACATTAAAACAGTAATTTGGAGGGGCGGGCTATGTTATCGTACTAAATCTCTATCTTTCTCGTATTGTACTTATGGGTAATACGAGACGATACGGGTCAATACGAGAAAATATTTTATAGTAGGTATCATACGAATTACTAACCTAAAACTTTTGAATCTGGCTGTAGCGTAGCAAAGTATATAGCGTAGGAAGTCAATGTGTGGCAAACTGACGTATTTTATGTCTGTTGGAATTATCGATATGTGACAAACTGACATACTGTATGTTAGTTGGAATCCTCGATATGTGACAAACTGACGTACTGTATGTCAGTTGAAATTGTCAATTTGTAGCAAACTGACATATTGTATGTCAGTTGGACGACGTTTTAAGATTCCAACTGTCTGTTACCATCCACAAGGATCAATATATGCTAAGGTGAGAGTGGCAAGATATTAGAAATGTTTGAGTGTACGATAACGATTTTCTGTTAGAGACTACTCACCGGAGCCATTCTGTGAGTTCCTGTCAATCATGGTGCGCGTGTAGTTCCCGCGGTTAACGTCGTCTAGCACGGTGCGCAGCTGCGTGACGCGCGACGTGAGGCCGGCGAGCTTGCTGAGCTCGCGACCAGAAAGCACAAGACGCCCGATGCCCTCCGCCATTTTCACCAACATACGCCCATACGTGTAGTAGTGCTGCGGGATTAACACATTGTTTTAATGGCAGGGGATTGCTGGGCAAGACGGATAAGAAAACTACCTTCTAATCTGTATCTTATGTCACCTATTAATATAGTTGACAAGCTATATGGATTAATATGAACTGGAGTATGATATTAGTATGGATATTTACCTTAAACCGATCATTTTCAGTGCCCGTAGTGAGAAGATTGTGGTGTGTAGCGAAGAACGGTCGCGATACAGAGTAGAAACCCACTGTGATTGCCACGTCTGTGGAACAAAATTCGATCCTGTATTTGTGCAAAGTAGCGATGCATTCGAATGTATTGGGATATCATACCGCACCAAATAGGTGACGTTTTGCGCACAATTACATTCGAATCTTATTCGAATACAAATTGCAAGTATCGCTGATTCTTTTAAATATTTGGAATTTGTATTGTCGACGACAGTGATCTTGTTCAAGCATATTTTAAGTACATCCTAAAATGTTGTCAATTTGAAAACGCCATAAACATACAATTATAAAATAAAATTCGAATTTATTAAACATCTACAACCCTGAAATATAAATATTATTTTCCAGTTCACACATTTTTAATATCAATGTAATATGGAATTTTGCTGCTACAAGGACATGTCCATATAATGTACAGTCATCTGTAAAAGTGCATGGATACCTTAAGGTTCAAAATCCAATGAACACTCGAATTAGAATGAATTAGATCTTGATGATTTGGATCGCATCTCTGAATGGGGTGCCAAGAACTTGGTCCAGTTCAACGCCATGAAGACCCAGGCATACGCGCGTTTTAAACAAAAAAGTCTCCTTTCCTTCCCCTCCTTTCTCTGAAGAACACTCCACTGGTGATACGTGACAGCCTCTCTATCTTAGGATTATGGATCTTTGCCGCACCTTTAATCCGAAAATCTACATCGATAGCGTTATCAAGCAAGCTTCTCGAAAACTCGGCGTTCTGAACGAGGTGAGGCAGTTCTTCGCGCCTGGGCAGCTGTGTATAAGGCGTAAGTGCGCCCTTGCGTTGAGTATTGTTCTCATCTTTGGGATAGCTCCGCGCAGTACTTGCTGGACGCTCTCGACAGGTTACAGCTGCGGGCTATCCGTATCATCGGCGATCCAGAGATCACGAGATCACTGGAACCTCTGCAACTCCTTAGGGACATCGCCTCATTGGCATGTTTCTACAGATACCACGGGGAGTGCTCTGAAAGTTATTCCACCTTATCCCACCCTCCCCTTTCCTATTCAGAACAACACGTGCTGGGCTCAGATGCCATCCTTACACGGTAGAGTCGATTAGACGCGCACCAACAAGTTTGGGTCCTCATACCTCTGCTCGAACGATCAAGGCATGGAATTCTCTGCCAAGACACGTGTTTCCTTCTTCCTTCAATCCTGGGTCCTTTAAGCGGGGCCTGGAAAAGCACCTTTTTAGGCCGTCAAAGTAGGGACCTCAACATTGCCTCAGCTGCTATGAGGATGGTGTGGAGGAAACTGCTCTTAGACCACATAATCGCTTACCATCAGCTGGAGAATAGTCACTTTGAGGAGCAAAATTTAAAAAAGTGAATGATCTAAATGGCGTTATTTTATAAATATTGCAACGCGTAGGTACTCATTTTAGCAAATAGGTAAAATTTATTAGAAGTTATAATCTCAATCGAAAAGACACTCGAACATAGGGCCAGAATAATGTCTGCGTACGAACAGAATAGCGAGTCATCAAAAGTATCTATTAAATAAACTACCCACTATAAATTAATTAATTAATTTGTAATTCTTTGCTTCTTGTTGTACCCTGAAATGTGTTCTTTTTTAAATAACTTATTGTTAATGGGGAATTAAATAAAGTTTATAGAATATTTATTAAATGAGTTCTACTTCTTTTTATTTTATAGTAGTGCACCGCCATCTATTATGATATAAATAAACTACTAAACAATTCTTGTATCGATTTCCTTTAGATGACGTTAATTACCAGATTATACCATTTTAGTTTTGACATGGGTATGCATTTTTGCAGCTCACTGTACTTACATTTAGCAATAATATTGTCAATGAATCCCATGCCCACCCTGAAGTTAAGGAAGTTTCTTAAGTGCCTGGTCAGTTTGTAGAAGCTCGCTAACAAAGTTAGCTGCTCACGGTGGTTACCCTGCGAATAACAGCATAAAAATATAGGTAGCGGTACGAATATAGGTAATAGATTAAATATAGGTAGCGGTACGAATATAGGTAATAGATTAAATATAGGTAGCGGTACAAATATAGGTAATAGATTAAATATAGGTAGCGGTACGAATATAGGTAATAGATTAAATATAGGTAGCGGTACGAATATAGGTAATAGATTAAATATTGGTAACGGTACGAATATAGGTAATAGATTAAATATAGGTAGCGGTACGAATCTAGGTAATAGATTAAATATAGGTAGCTGTACGAATATAGGTAACAGATTAAATATAGGTAGCGGTACAAATATAGGTATACAACTATAGGCAACAATTAAAGCAAGACGTTGAGTTTACAAAATTAAGGAAGTCTTTCGCGATAATATAAACTTAAAAACACTAATTTGCATTTGTCTCTTAAGACTGCGCCGAGCGTAAGACAGATAATGACAGAGCCCGTGCGGCGCATATTCAAATCGGCGCGCGGCCGCCATAGTAAAATTGTATGGAGGATTTGAAGTGCTTTTTTGATAAATATGTATCTTTATTGTCAACCAATAACTTAAGTATTTGGGACGGACAAATTGTTATATAATTATTTATGTTTCGTTTAAGCGTTAAAATAGGATATATTTCTACTGTTATAATCTAAAAATTTATTGCATTTTGCAGGCGAAAATATTAATTATTTTAAGTTTTTTACACGAAGTTATTGTAAACACATTCATTGTTATGGTAAATGTATATTTTAAATTTGTATGAAACAAAAAGTGTTGATTTTATTCACTTAACTGTGACTGTCTGTTTTGGCACATTTCGCTCGGCGCAGTCTTAAACTAATAATACTTTTCAAATATGTATTTTTATTTTTTATAAAACTGTATAGATTAAATTTTATGAAGAAGATTTAACAAACAATCGAGTACTTTATTTTCAATACTAAATTCAAATACAATAAGTTTATTATACATTTAAAGCAATACAATAGACTCTAAACATAATTACCTGGTAGAAGGCAATTTCTTCAGAATACGTAATAAGCCTGGAATTGACGTATCTGAATTCACCTTCAAGTTTCTGTTCTTGAACTGTCATCTTGGCTGTAAATAGAATATGTCGACATTATTGTTGTTCAAGCTATTTGACAAAAATAATTGATGAACGTATAAAAAAACTTGACTTATATCTAATTAAAGCTATTGTTTAGCAGACATGTGTGAATTGATGAAAACAATTACGCATTTATTAACTATGTCATTTAGAGACATCCTTTATTTCTTTTAAGTTAGTTAACATCTAAGTTAGTTTGTACTTATACTATAACGTTAATCGTCGACTATATGACCATAATAGTAACACCGAATGATGCACACTTAGTATGCAATAAATCTTTGAATCATATTAATCACCCTATTGAGTCGCAGCGGCACACCGGTGGCCAGACACAATAGATTTAAATTATGTCTGGTATACTAAGACTACAAATTAATCATTATGGAACGACAAAAAGGAACTGAGGTAGCGGTAGTAAAAGAAGTATCGTTACTTTTTACAATTAGGGTATGATATAGCTACAGTATATCGGTAAATAAGTCAGGGTACCAAGTCACACTAACAAATAAACATGTATGAGTAAGACCGACAACGTGTGTAATACCTTTTGCTTTAGTTTATATTTACTAAAACTGCTGACATACATCTAAAAAAGTTAGGTATTACACTTTTTGGGGTTACGCACACATGTCATTATGTGTTTATTAGTGTGACCTGCTACCCTTACTCAATTACCGACTGTACCTGTTCTTTCTAACATAATAATAATAAAGGCTTAGGGTACATACCTGTTGGTCTTCTAAGGTATGTTAACAGTACACCAGACAACAGTAAATATGCCATCATGATTCCAGGTGTCTGAAATTTAAATGACATTCATAAAACATGCAGATTTATATAAAAAAGGTAATTATAAGTTAATGTAAGGCTATGCAGCTTAAGTCTTAGATTATTTAGCTTATTTCGTTTTTTAAGTCCGTTAGTCAGACAAGTGCTAAACTCATAAACGTTCGTCACGAAGTCATTTACATAGCATGTCGATGGCTATCAAAATATTATCAGCCTAAAATAGTCAGTAGTGACGTTATATTGACTTTAATGATTTGAAAATTAATTTAGATAAATCCGTTTGCATACAGTTTAATAAATCGTATATGTAATAACAAACATAATACCCATCTTAACATAAAAAATGTAAAACAGGCTGCACAAACAAAATTTAAAGGAGTAATGATTGACGAAGACATTAATTGGAAATCACATCTAGATAATGTTACTAACAGAATAAATCAATTTATTTCCGTCGTCGGTCAACAATTTTTTGTGTTGACCTGCCTTTCAGAAACTGGGAAGGACTCAAACTTTGACACTTGGCAATACATACATACATAGATTCACGCCTATTTCCCAGAGGGGTAGGCAGGGACAACGGATTTCCATTTGCTACGATCCTGACACACTTCTCTGGCTTCATTCACTTTCATCACATTCCTCATACACGCCCGTCGGTTCAAGGTGCTCTTAACCTGGCCTTTGTCCAGAACGCCTCCAATCTGATCAAGAAACGTTCGCCTAGGTCTTCCTCTTGCGACTGTTCCATTCACACTAGCCTTATAAACTTTCTTAGTCAGTCTTTCCTCGTCCGTTCTTTCTACATGCCCAAACCAGCTTAACAATTACTAACAACTTGGCAATATGCAAAAGTATAATGTGTTACTTACAGAAGCACCCAAGTTAACGGTGAGCCTGTACAAGTATATGCTAATATCTAGCATGGGTTTAGTAATGTACCCGTATAAGTCCACTACGGTGTCACAGAACCTCTCAATATCGGTTGTAAGGAGTTGGTCTGCGTTCGATATTCGATTGTCTAAGTTCGACACTTGGTAGTACGTGAAGCCTCTGAAAGAAAAATGGGTGGTTTTATTTACTGTAGAAAATAAAAGTGTGGTACTCTGAGCTTATATCCTTCTAATTATTGCCTTGGTATATATAAGTTTGCGCTTATGTTTACTTATAATGAATCAGGCCGAGTAAATTATGGAAATCACGGCGTTTTCCTTTCAATAAGTTATTTTTCTTCGTAAGACTCTGTCTTCTTCGTGCATCTAGTGCACGTGGACGCATACAGTTTTGCACTTGATTACTTACGCGAAATAATCTTTTATGTTGCTCTGATAATCCATTTTTTAAAATTTAATATCATGATATTTTTACTTGTTATTTTTGTTGTATATTTTTTTTATTATTATATAAGTTTATTCCTTTTGACATAATATTTTTTATAATATTATTTAATTTACATCTTAATTATTAATATTCATAAATAACGATTAACCAGTATTGCTAATTAAGTCTTTCATTAAGTGGCATATTGTAAGATAAATTTGTGTTATGTGTAGGGATTCAAATACAATGTAAATATTGTTATTGAATAAATAAATGAATTGCTTGCTAATCATTATATGTCCGTAAGATTATTTTTCAATTTCCAGCTGCCACAGTCTCCATTCGCGCGTTTCGGCATTTTTGCCAATATTATGAGCAAATTATTAATATCAGAATGGTGTCTGGCAATATATGTGTTCGGTAGACGGCAATAAGCTCGAGTATTAAAAAGTTGGACGAAAAGTATAGCTATCGAAATGATGGTGAATTACAGAACTGCCTTCTACTTTGATGATATACAGGTGTGACTCTATGCTCGTATAGTCCTGTATGATCGTATACCAATTGTATACGAACGGTTATTCTTTATGTTATCTAAATATTTTTTTAATACAGCAATAAAAGGAATATATTTTCTGTAAGATGGGCGATCTTTGACAAGCTTGCTATAAGTTTGAAAGGGTTTTCTGTTTAGCATTAGATACTTTTTACCGATTATTAGTGCTACTTCTTTTAGAGTTCGAATAAACTCTTATACAACAGCTTTGTCCGTCCGTCTGTCTGTTATACAACTTTCAACTCAAGAACCGTAAGAGCTAGAGACTCACGGTCAACGCCATTCGACTCAGCATAGTCGATATACCCCGAAATGACTATGATCTTTGACCTCTGACCTCAAGGTCACGTGATTTCATCTTTCAACTCAAGAATCGTAAGAGCTAGAGACTCGCGGTCAACGCCATTCGACTCAGCATAGTCGATATACCACGAAATGACTATGATCTTTGACCTCTGACCTCAAGGTCACGTGATTTCATCTTTCAACTCAAGAATCGTAAGAGCTAGAGATTCGCGGTCAACAACGCCAATCGACTCAGCATAGTCGATATACCCCTGAAATGACTATGACCTTTGACCTCTGACCTCAATGTCACTTGATACCATTTTTCGAATTCTCAAGATTTACGGCAATTCATGGCCGTTTCTCACTTGTTTAATTGTATTTTTTGCATTGAGACAATTATGATTGTATTATGACAGAATTAAATTTAGTATCCAGTGAAGTCTCATATTTTGTCGTTTGTCTTATGTACAATATGTAAATTGTAAGTACAATTCAATAACTAACGTAACTACTTCATAATCAATGTCTTCCTGAATGAAGGTTGTAAGTGTCGCCCCTCACAAAATTATTTTCTGGTACAAATTGTTTCTTAATTATAATTGTTTGTTATTGTATAGAATTGGAGGAATGCTATCACGTTTTATATTTTGATTACAGCTGTTGGGCACAGTATGGTCCTTCTTAAACCCTGTTTTTACAGATTAGAATACAGGTTGTAAAATCTCCCGCTCTAGGAATTGTTCTTGTGTAAGGTCTTCGCGTCTGTTTGTTTCATAAGTTCTTCTACAAAAGATTTAGCTAATACAAGGCCTTATGTTTGTCTTCTAGTACAGTCAGCGACATAAGTAGCTGAACATTAAACAGTACTTTATGTATAAAAAATGAATTTCTAAAATAGTCTTTAACTGTTGTTGCAGTAAAAACATGACGAGCATAAAGGAATTCAAAATCCCACATATATTTATTGACTAATGTCGCTGACTCTACTAAGTAGTGAAATGTAATATGTCCCACTAGGGGGTACGGGCCTCTTCTCAGTGTGAGAAGGGTTAGGCCAAAGTCCACCACGCTGGCCTAGTGCGAGTTGGCAGACTTCACATATCTTCGAGAGAACATTAACATGAACATTATGGAGAACTCTCAGACATGTAGGTTTCCTCATGCTGTTTTACTGCACTGTTAAAGCGAGCGATAATTAACTATTTTAATACACACATAATTTTGAAAAGTCAGAGATGTGCGCCTTGGGATCGAACTCGAGATCTTTGCGGAACAGTCTAACGGGAAACCGTTGAACTGCCACTAGCTGCAGACGTGAAATGAGTCTGCTTAACATCTCTTCGGGTATAAGTAGGGGCTATTTACCTGACATGTATGACATGTATCTGACATTACAGAGTTCATAAAAAATACTAGTAACCTTTTACATGTGACTTATTTATATCTTACCAACTTTTGTTCTAGTGTAAGGTCTTCGCGTATGTTTGTTTTATTACTTTTTCTACGAAGAGATTTAGCATGCAATGTTTAATGTTTGCTTTCTAGTACAGTCAGCGAAATAAGCAGCAGAACATTAAAATAAAGACAGTATTAAAAAAATGTAATTTTACCTATTAAATAACTATCCTTTAACCGTTACTGCAGTTCTTCTTTTTCTTTTCTTCTTTTCGTGTGGATAGTGGCGAACCTGTTGTCAAGAGTTGTTCAAACCGCCCGTAGGCCTCTGACATGGCTTAACGACTGCTGTCAATTTGACAACAACCGGGACCGACTTTTTACGTGCCCTCCTAAGCACGGAGACACTCAGATGAAATACCACTAAAGACCCATCTATAGACTGACCGCAACCAACGTTGCTTAACCTCGCTAATCGTTTACCGATCAGTGAGTGCAACTGGCTATGAGCGCCTGCTCAAAACTGCAGTACAAGATGAGAAATTAACATTATTGTGTGTGAAGAAATTCAAAATCTCACAAATATTTATCGACTTATGTCGCTTATGACTATACCAAGGTGTGAAACTGATTAAATATTAGCTATCAGTGGATCGATGCATAGATAGCGAACGTGCAGTCCTTCGTCATATAACACGCAATTAACATTTAATATACGCTTATGTACTTGAAACAACCTGTTTATTTGTTACTACGCCATCTGGAAGATAACACTGGAACTAAAGTACACTTGGCGGCGTCAATTACATGTAATAATTATTATATTTATGTATTAGGGAAAACTACATATTACGGACAAATTATACTACGGGTAATTTTGTTTATAAATAAAAACAGTATTTTTTTTATTAATGATTGAATTAATGAATTTATATTTTAATTACATTTATATAAGACCACTCTATATAAAAGGCTATAGAAATAATTCCTGTGTCGTGGGGAACTTTACAAAAATTTAAACACTCGGAACAACAATTTGTGAATCACACAAATTTTTGTCCCGTGTAGGGATCGAACCCACAACAGTCGGCGCGGCGGCACTGACGAGGTGGCCACTAACCTAACCCATTACGCCAACCGTGCAGTCATCATCATCATAGAAATATTTTTAGTAGCAGTTTGCAACTGAGCCCGGTAATCGGCAAAAGGCTCACCTACTATTAAGTGGTATCCAAAAACATAGTTGGCGAAATGTCGGTATAATAAACCTCTACTTAATTTAAGCGATACAGGCGTGTGACAGTGTATGTCGAAATTTTGCAGTATATTTTCAGTTGAATTAGTAATAATCCTAACTATTAAATTACATTAAATTCAAATGTGAGTTTGTTTGTTTGTTTGTTACGTTTTGACGCTTTAATTACTCGACCGATCATCATAAAATTTCGCATACACGTTGTCAGGGGTACAGAAAATGACATATGTAGGTCATCCAGAAAAATGTACTGATACTAACATACCCTAACCTACATTTATAAGCGCAGCCGCGGGCAAAATCTATACTTGGTGTACATAATATATTATTATACACACATTTCACCCATATAAAAATTCATGATTTTTTCAAACTACCTAAAAAATAACTGTTTCCGAACGACAATAAGTGTTTTCAATTACAATTAAAGTTTTATTGGTAGGTAGTGTGAGTAAAATATTTTTAAAACAATTTGGTATTGTTAAAACTATTCGATATAGCAATAAAAATGGCTTAAAAATAGAAAAATATGTGTAAAAATGGTGAGATAAAAATGTTGTATTGTATATCCACCTATCCCTTCAGATAACTCTATGTTATGTAATCAAATAATGACGAAACGCATTTATAGTTAAATAAATGTGATATTGAAATGTTAATTTGGTAATAGTCGAATTATGCAAGATAAAAAGTATGCAGCAAGTAGTCAAGTTACCTAAGTTTGGAAGAGACAGCAATAAATTTACAAAAGCAGGGTTATTTAAAATATAAACCGGTCAAGGGTCAAAGCGAGGTTCCGTATAACCCTCTTTTTGTAAATTTTGACAATAGGAGGCTGACATTATTTGTGTGTGGTAATCAGATGTGTTGTTGTGGATGTTCAAATGAAATAATTCATGGTAAATATAGATATATGTATTTATTGGTACCGGTTATAAATAATATAAGTACATATTGAGGTACGACCTAACTGAGTGGTTGTGGGGACACGACTGCCGGGCGGCGCTACTGAATACTTGCGCCTGACTATATACATCTAAAGCGACAGCAGTGTTGCTACATGTGCACAGAAATTTAAAAAAGTTACCTGTTGGAGCTTTTCAGACCTTAAAATAGAATGTAATAGTAATGTATATGCAGTTTGTAGTTTTTGTGATACTGCACTGTGTGTAGCGACACATGTGTGAAATCTGAAATCTAAGTGTTAATTTTGTATGAATTGCCATTTGTACGATAGAGCCGCAATAAAAAAACTTAAACAACATATAGTTTGTAGGGAACCTCTAAAATTTTAAGGTTTTGTTATTTGCTAAGTCATCCATCATAGTCCTAACTAATATTGTATATGCGAATGTGGGTTAAGGGTTTGTTTGTTAAACTTTCACGTCTTAACTACTCGACTTATCATCATGAAATTTCGCATGCACGTTGTCAGGGTAACAGAAAAAGACGAAGCGAAGCCGCGGAAAGAATCTAGTAATAATATATCAAGTAGTACTACGATTCACAGGATAGAACCCTCTGAAGGTCTGACAGATAGGTGACAGTGTAGGCTTATTATAGAGTCCCGTTGCGAACCAAAAACTTAACAAACAAATATTTATAAACGTCGTTTGTATTTATTATAGATACTAGCAATACTTAGCTTCGCATGGATAATACAAAACCCAAACAAATTATACACCTAAATTTTCCTCATGCATTACGCTGTCTATTGGTAAAAACCGCATGACAATCCGTTCAGTAGTTTTTAAGTTTATCGCGAAGACATTTAATAAGTGGTATATGGATAAGGTTAAATTAAGAATTAATGAATCGTTATTCGATATTAATGTTCATTTAACGAGCGGATATCACGTGTATAATCATCGTTCGTTTATCACGACGAGTTATCACGCTAAGTGATAGTACCAGACTATCTTTATGGGCAGACAGGCATGTCTACAGCTGTAAGTTATAACAGCATTCGATATCTTACTTTTATAATGATTCATCATAGGATTATCACTTTGTATGTATATACTAGAATAACCTTCGAGATGAAGTTCTGATGTTGAATGCCAAAACTAATAACGCTCCTTTGATTATTAGGGCGTAAAGGGATGATATTAGACAGGAGCTCTCTCGTAGCTTTGCCGGTATATCTTCTTGGCAGGATCAACGATCGAAAGATAGCGTACTAATATGACACTATGAATATTCCCAATGAATAATAATATCAGCCCTGTATATAAACTGTCCCACTGCTGACTATTTAATACGCACACAACTTCCGAATGTCAGAGACGAGTGCCTTACGATTGAACTCTAATCGTCTGCGTGGCATTCCAACGATCTCCCGCTAAGCTATCGCTGCTTGCATAATCTCAATGAATACAGTATACTATTGTTACGCCCAGTGACATCTCTCGGCATTGGGGGAAAGACTCGGCAGTTCCGTCTAATAATTTACACCGCCATCTATTGACATCTTACGGAACTACGTAGTACGGTACGAGAATCTTAGAGAATGCTGGTACTTTCTGGAATCATCGTACTGTTTGCATACCGTGAGCGGCGTTGCTAGAAAGCTCTAGAAACGCTTTAGCCGCGTATAAATAGGGCGCACGCGCACCGCCCAGTCAGTTCAGTTTTACAATCGTAAGCGATCAAGTGTTCATCGAAGCGAACGGAAGCGGAAATACTACGGAGTTTGAAGCAGTACAGTGAAAAAGTGTGGTATAGAGTTTTAAATTGAATTGTGTGTTTGAATAAAAGTGTTTTAGTCGGTAATATTGTTTATATTCTTATCCGTCGAACCCAGCACGTAACACTATCATAATATATATATAACATAATACATTATCTTTCCTTTTTTTAGACCGTGCTTAAATGTTACTAATTAAATGAATACCGGTATCCTTGTCCTTACTTCAATGGCAACTGACATTTTAAGCGTGGCGCACGCATGATTTTATTTTTTTCAATTGCAAGCCACGTGAATATGTTACCGTCTAACCGTTGCATAAACTGATACTTTACATCACTTGTTACCGATCGTTGACAACCATTATACCGGATGTCTCGACGATCCTATTCCGGATAAAGAACCTATACAAAAGCAATACTCGCATGAGTAATCGATACAGGATCAGACGTTGTAAAAATATCGAACAAAGGCTGAATGTAACATTGCATAGACCATAGTATATACAATTATTTCAATATTATTGTATATGTATTGTATATGTATCATAGAAATAGCTGTCCCCGCAGTTTCACCCATGTTTTTGTCCTATATTTATCTTTCTTTGCAAGAAGAAACTGATCTACAGCATTTCAAGATGAAACATGCACTAGATTTCCTGTTAAACTACCAGCAAACCGGATTCAATTTCCGCCCGCGTAAGTGTAGGTTACGTTAGGGTAGAAGGGTACTATTTCTGGATGAAAGTGCCCTATTCTGTAACCCTTACAACGTGTATGCAAAATTTAATGATGAGTGGTCGAGCAATTAAGACGTAAAAGCGTAACAAACAAACTTACTTTCGCATAATTTATAATATTAGTTAGGATCTGTTTTGGATTGTATAGCTTTCTAAAAAGCCTTCTATATATAGATATCGGTCTTGTTACAATGTTATTATACGTATAGATAAGTACTTATAGATATAGTACTTGATAGACAATAATCTTCAACAAGTACTATGTCCAATCATGTAAATCACGAGTTATCGATATAAGTGCAGTGATCACTTTATAACACAGGCCTGTCCATCCCTGTAGGGGGAGGGAAAGGTGTTTTTACACATATTTTTGGCACTAGCGATGGAGGGTGTTATAATTTACCTTAGCATGGGAATACTTATAAAATAAATCTTTGTATGGAAAACTTTGGGGGAGGCCTTTGTCCAGCAGTGGATGTCTACCGGCTGAGATAATGATGATGATACTAAAGACATCATCGTCTGTTTGTTTAACTCTGTGTGCGTACGAATAATTCTTTCTAATATTATAAATGTGAATGTGAGTTTGTTTGTTACGCTTTCACGCCCTTGACTGATCATCACGAAATTTTAAATACATGTTATCAGGGGTAAAGTAAAGGATATAGGGTACCTTTCATCAAGAAACAAAATACTGTTCCTAAGCGATAGAAATGTATTGACAACTAACGCGGGCAAAGCCGAGGGCATAATCTAGTACATTTATTAATAATCTCACGCTTACGTCCTCGAAGATGTAGCCAGAGGTGTATTACGGCCACAGCTAGTTGGTGTGCAGCTATGGTTTCTAGGTCCCATGTAATAGGATGATTTGGAAATGACCTTGGGATCTATTTGGATAAGAGTGGCGGCAGATAGAATGCACTGGAAAGAGTTGGAGGAGGCCTTTGCCGTAAGGCATAGCGAAACAAGGTACAGTCTAGTAATAATATAAGTGTAGCTTTTACTTTTAGATTTTAAACTTTTATTTTTATATTTTACATTTAAGTATTTAGACTTTTTATATGTGTGTTATGTGAAAGGTTTTATTATTATAATAATAGGAGGCGAGCCTATTACCGTTAACCTGGCAAAGCTTCAGACTCCGTGCAACTTAATTGCAGAAAATGCCAATAATATCATTACCAGACAGCAGGCATTCATTTATTAGTGAGATATAAAAGTTTCAATTTTTTTTATTGTCGTTGTTTGCAGAGGAGCAAGTGGCCCACCTGATGGAAACAGGTAACCGCTGCTCAAAACCGCTGCCTACCGTGAAAGGAGAACTCTCTTTAAACCTCGTTTAAAGAAGGACGTATCATAGCGCTCGGGAACCACCGAAGCAGGCAGTTCATTCCAGAGCTTGCTCGTACAAAGCGTACCGTCTTAGATTTCAACGCTTCCAGGTGATATGGATAAGCCCTGCTTCGTTGTCCAGTGGTACAGTGATAGAAAGGGGCCGCTAGTTGGTTGGTATTTTATTTATGAATAAATTAAATGCATGCAATAGGTAGACAAATAACCAAACTAAGTTAGGAGCAGACAACAATGAATACTGGTAGTGTTGTATAAAAAGACAAAAAGACGTAGATATTATACAAAAACATAAATATTAAATAATCTTTGAATAATCATACAATATAAATTATTCAGTTGCATTTGACAGAAGTATTCAAACGCCATTTATTATCTAAATAAAATATACAATTATATACTTATGATGTAAATCTATACTAATATTATAAAGCTAAAGTGTTTGTTTGTTTGGTTGAACGCGCTGATCTCAGGTTCGGATTGATCGCGAGACGCCCACCAGCCACCTTGAATAGAAATCTGCGGGCGGTGGACCCATTGGGACCGTCCATCGCCCGATCAGCGCAGATCCGAGTAGGCGGCGTTCGTGTTCCGCGCACGACTCTCGATTTTGGAAGGGGGACTAGGTCCCCGCTTTGTCGTTGGGGACTAGGTCCCCCAATTGTGTGTGTTTTTGTTGTGTTTGTGAGTTTGTGTGATGGTTGTATGGGACCCGCCACGTCCATCGGCGGGTCAAACCTTTGACGGGGTCGCGATTTGAATGTGAGAGCGATCCGCGCGACCCCGCCATAAAGGTGTGAGGAACACCGCGGTGGTTTTAGTCGGTTCAGCCCAAATTTCCATCTTAGAGGCTGGATCTGGCGATGGGGAATGCGCTTTACACATTTCAACGCGTCAAAAAAAAAGGTTCGATTTAATAAATTATTTTAGTGTTGGATACCCCATTTATCGAAAAAGGGTATAAGCTGTATAACATCACGCTACGACCAATAGGAGCGGAGAATCAATGAAAAGTGTTGCAAAAACGGGCAAAATTTATTTTATGTGACGCAGACGAAGTTGCGCCTGTCAACTAATAATAAAATAATTGTCTCGTAATGTGTATTTATATCCCGGTGGTGCAGTGGTAGTGAATGCGAGTGCTGTTCATGAGGTCTCTGGTTCAAATCCAGGATCTGGCTAGCAATAAATTATTGGGCTTTTCAGCCAAGAAATATTCAATAGCAGCTCGGAGTTAGGAAGTTGGCGGTAAGCTGTTGGTACTACGCCTGATCTCACTCTGGTTGTGTCCGATTACTGTCCCATCGGATGATAAGAGTTAGGGAATAGAGAGTGAATTTGTGATTGCGCACATACTTGTGCATTATAATATTTATCTCAGTTTCTGTTAAGATTGGCCGCCATAACCGATATTCGGGCTAGAAGACCTTATTTGTCAGAAAATCTCAACTTATAAAATTGTACATGTTTCTAGTTTTGAATTCAATTATACCCATAATATCATTTTTCGGTGGCCTTGTATCTGTTTTATAAGCAATGTTTTGTCTTTGTAGTATTATTCCGAACAGGACCTTGGCTTTTTTATGAATATTTAATTATTACAATCGCTAGCAGAATTAGAAAATATGCTGTTTTAAGATTTAAAATAGTTTTTGTTTTGCTGTCTTTCTGAGGAATATACAAATTATTCACTGCCGTAGTGGTGGCAGTAGTGAATTCGATAGGCAGCTATGCATAAAGTCTCGGGTCCGATTCCCGGGTTGAGCAAAGTGCTTTGGAACTTTTCTGGTAAGTAATTCTCAGTAGCAGTTCGTAGTCTGAAACTGTGTCCGGTTGACAACAATAAGCTCGCTTTCTATTACGTCGGACATAAAACCAAAACTAGCGAAATATGGGTGTAATACATCTCTACCCACCTCTTCGGAGATAATAGCGTCAGACTATGTATGTATTTGCAAATTATTGTCGTTTGGGAATCGAACCCACGACACTCGACGCCTTAGCAGTAGCGAGGCGACATTTTAAGGTTGTCGGTGCAGTCGAATACACAACACATTCCTTTCAATGAACATAAAAAATGCATACAAGGCCATCTAAATGTCTATAAACTCTTAATGTCAAAATCTGTATTTTTTATTTGTAGTTCATTTCGTAATGTGTCTGTTCATTTCTATCTGTGTATTATTTACCTGCCAGTACCTACTTTCGACTATATGATAATGCCACCCATCCTATGAACACCTGTGAAGCCAGGTTCAGCAATAGTAACCATGTCAAACAACCAAGTTTTGACGCTTGTAAAGTCTCTCGAGGATTTCGAAAAGCAAATTCCACTTTTCACGTTCCCTTGGCTAAGCCATACAAGAACATAGAGATATAGACCATAGGGTAGTTAAGCTTACGTTCTAGTCTAGTATTTTGTTTTTGAAAAGACTATTCCCGCTCCAAGAATAATTCTTTTGTCAAGGTGGATATTACAACAATTCACACAAATTTTCGGCGCAGTGGCGAGACAAACACTTGTTAACCACTCACCATCCACGCAATCCATTTTTATTTTATACGCAACGGCAAACAGAGCTCATGAAAAATAATTAGTGAACATAGCATTAAAATTAGATGCGAAATGAACTAGTCGTAAGAGTAAAAGTAATATATCGCTATTATCCTCACACGTCTGCATTTAAATAGCAAATACGTCACAGTAGCGTATATATTTTCCATTTTCATTCATCTGTTGAGGCCACTTCTATCAAATTTAAAATGCTTCTATTTTATTTCTATAGTGTGGTATTGATGATGTCTCAGATATTGAGTGACAAAACTTTTAGATTATAATAATAATAGAATAAAGTTAATAACTTATTACAAAGTTATATATTAGTTAGACCAGTGGTTCCCAAACTTGATTGGGCGCCAACCCACCTAACAAAAACTGCCAAATTCGGGACCTACCTTTTGGCCGTCATACAAAGGGGGTTTAAAATATTGGTATCGCTCAGATTCCCTAGTTTCTGTGGTCAGAGAACCTCTAGTCATAGAACGCGAGTGCCGGCGCGCGCCACACAGGTTACCTTATGTTTTAGGGCCCACTCAATATTTGCTCGAACCCACCAGTGGGTCGCGACCCAAACTTAGGGAACTCCTGAGTTAGACCATATTACGGATCTCGAGATCGGTTAATTGTACCAATATAACTATCTAACTAGACTAGCAATCGTTGGAATTTATTTTTATTTTTAGTTTATTTTAGTTTTTAGTTCATTTCATTAGTTTTGTTTGTTACACGTCTTAGGTATAATAACTGCTAAAACGACTGACATTTGCAAAAATCTAGGTATCCTTGATTTAAATTATTTAGAGTTGTATCTTAAGCAGGTCAATGTGTTTTATATGCGAGAAGAATTGATTCGTGAATGCGATAAGATTTACTGCATATTTTTTTGATTTTATCTTTTATTTATTAAACAAAGGCACAATATGTCATATTGGTAATGAATGCGAGTGATATGCATGTTCTATGGCTCGAGGCAAAATGTTTTTCTGTCACGAAGTTCTTACTGCCGGTCGGAGTTGGGAACTGAAGGTAGATGGCAATAGGCTCACCCTCTAGTTTTAAACCATGAATGGCGAAATCTACCTTTAATTCATCTCTGGTTTCTGTGACATAGGCATGAGGCTATATATGTAAGTATATCACGTATATACTGATATTTTTATAAGACAGAGATTGGTTGTAGGTTTTTCTTAAACAAATAGAATCATTTTTGTAAGCTGCTGTTACTACAGGTCTTCCGCCATCAAATATTACCATAAAAGGCCTAGAAAACCATCTAAATTTGGAGTCCAGAACAGTGTCACCCACCTACCATGACTCCTCTGTAAATTTACTCCATTATTATTTGCCTAAAATACTAAGAAAATACTCGTGAAAGAGTAACAATATTAATAAGTATTTTTATTTCTGTTAAAAAAGACATCGTCCGCACCAGGAATAGTTACTGTTTCGCGGGGGACTTTACAAACATTCAAACAACGGACACAAAGAACACCCATACTCGGAACAACCATTTATGGATCACACAATTTTTTGTCCCGTGACAAAACTCGAACCCACAACACTCGGCTACTGAAACCAATATACCATCCGTGCAGTCAAAGTACTTCCTACTAAGTACTTATTAATGCAATGACTTATACATATTGCGTTTAATGGTATTACTTATTAGATACATCGTGGTGTTTTTGTGTCAACAACAACATTCATTTTCGTACAGATTTATCTTGTATAGTTTGACGATATCAAATTACCCAATAGTACATTAATGCTTACAAAAAGAAACCTGTTGCCAAACTGCTTAGATATAAATAGTTATGTAATAGAGAAAGACTATGTTTGGAGTATGAAAGAGACATGCAATTTGTGCATGTACTTTTTTATGTAATTACATTAATATCCAAGAATTTATTTTGTCATATATTACATGTTTGTTTATTACCTAATTAGAATACAAAGCTATATTGTCTTAGTTACCAAAGTAAATGTAATGATGACCTATCTTTAAAAATTCAAAAAACGCGTGCACCTTTAATATTTCCAATAATTCCTGTATTGTGTAGGACTTTACAAACACTAAAACAACGTACACAAAGAACATCAAGACTCGGAATAACGGTTTGTGAAGCACACCATTCTACAGTTCCGTGTAGGGATCAAAACCGTGGCAGTGGTAACCTTAAACTATTGCACTAGCTGATCAAATTGATGCCTACCCGACACATTTACATACAGCATGCTACTATTTAGAATATCCTAATAGAAATACTCAAAATCACTTGTCCCGCCTTGGGTATCGAGCTGGAAATCTCACGATCAGCAAACATAAGCGAAAACTTATAAGTTTAAAGGAATCATTCAAAAGGTCAACTTACTTCAAATACTGTTGATACAGATGCATGGTCAAGTTGGTCCGTAGTCTTAGTTTCAGCTCACCTATACTCCATTTCAACACATTGTTCACTAAAGAAATCTGGAAGAGAAAAATATTTGCTTACACAGCATGATACATGAAAAAATCCACTATACGTTGAAACAGCAACATTATTGTGCAGAATTACAGTTCAGTTACAATTCACATTCAATTACGGTTCAAAGTTCAATAGCTGGTGAAAATCTGGCAATGGGATGATATTATATAATGCTAGATTTGGCCCGTGGCTTCGCTTATGCGTTGTCAGGCCTCAGATAAAATGGAAAACATAGACATAAAGGAAGGGTTAGGCCACATGGTCCACCACGCTGACCCAGTGCGGGTTGACAGGCTTCACATATCTTCTAGAACAGTATGGAGAACTGTCAGACATGCAGGTTTCTTCGCGATGTTTTCCTTCGCCGTAAAAGCGAGCGATAATGAACTATTTAAAACGCACATAACTTCGAAATTCAAAGCTGCGCGTCTGCTAGACAGTCCAACGGTTGTCCACTTATTTAAAAGACATTTCAGGCCTAGGACCTACACGCTTCATCCAGAAAAAGAAAGAACTGTTTCCAAGGGATAGACAATAGACATAACCTACATTTAAGCGAGTAATCTAGTAATCATTATGTGAGCAACATGTAGGAAATCTGTATATTATATATATTTAAATTATTTAATTAAATAAGAATAATGTACGGCTGAGGGCATGACATATCATAGAGGACAGGGTGTACCACGTTTATATGATTTTCGCGTGGTCCATAAAGGGTATAAGGGTAATGCGCAGTACATGTACTACATAATATTTGTTCTTATTTTTAAAACTACTACCGGTCGCCAAGTGGTCGAAATTCGACCATAATTCATTTAAATTTTAAGTTTGATTGTTATTAAGGTTTTATTGTCTATAACTATAACCTTATAATCACATTTAATTTAGTCACCTACTCCACATACATATCGCACTTTTAATACAACAGAGACTTATCTGAGTATTTTGGATTAAACAAATTTAAACTCTGTTGCAATTACTCAATACCTACAACTATAATAGTAAAATTTATAGCCACACAATTAGAGTTAAAATTGCCTTACTTCCAAATTTCTAGTTAAGTCGCTGTTTTATTAAGAGTGCGAATTATGTAATCATAGTTACGAATAATTCTATGACATCAGCCGAACAATGTCAAAATACTACGAACGCGATTCGACTGCTAGTGTCAAATACATGGTTGTGTGCGTGTAGTGTTTTTTCATTAATTTAATGTTTTTCTAATGCATATTTTATATAAATATTAGGATTCGCCCCTCCTTCTCCATATAAACTTTAACTGTGCCAATTTTTATACTCCTCCGTCCGCGCAATTTTCATGAAAAGGGGTACAAAGTTTTTGCTTTACGTATTAATATATAAATAACGATCATGATCCACGACGAACATCCATTCGTAAGATGATGACTTAAATGAGCAATCAGCAGCCTTATCTATACTAATATTATAAAGCTGAAGGGTTTGTTTGTTTGGTTGAACGGATTAATCTCAGGAACTACAGGCCCGAATTGAAAAATTATTTTAGTGTTGGATAGCCTATTTATCGAGGAAGGCTATAGGCTATATAACATCACGCTAGGATCCATGCGAGCGGCGCAGTAACGATAAACGCGGGTTAAACCGCGGGTACAACTAGTTTATAAAATATCACTAACTATAATTATATAGTTACGATTTTAGAGGTGGCTAAGTATTAACTTAGCCACCTCTTAATCGAGCACCGCTTTTTAAGTCCTTTGATCAACAGTTACTTAATATTATTCAACTAACTGATGATGATGATGAGATGAATTTGAATTATTTTCTAAGTAGTCGTTAATTAATAGCTTATACCTACGTAGCTATTCATTATTGGTGATTGGTTTATAAGTAAAGCTGAAGATTTGCCTAAAGTTTTAGAAAACGCCACACCTAATATAATTATTTCCAGTCAACCAGTTATTTAATTTGTTGTTTTTGAACAAGTGCCTATATTAATTTTAATTTGCTATGATAAATTAAATTAAAAAATACATTGCTTAATTAAATGTAAATAAATGTAATATAAATTAGAACTTGTTTTACCAGTATTTTTTTTTTGGACGAGTATGACAGCAGAGTCTAATAATGTAAAATCTCCTTACTATTTATAATCTAGTTATGGTATATACTTACAATTGGCATGGATATGAAGAACTGAATTAATAACTTCCTAAACTCCTTGTGATTCATAGTGATTATAGACCTGTAACAAAATAAAACATGATTAAATAAAAGTTATAAATTAAAGGTTGAATATAATTATGGTTAAACCCTTCTCACACTGAGAAGAGGCTCGTGTCCAGCAGGGAGACCATTTATTTAGTGGTGGCTGCAATGATTATTACATATTTAAGCGTAAATGATTAAAGTCAATTTATGACAAAATTCTTGTCTGCCTTAATTATGCCTGTGATGTCACAGGCATAATGTGAAAACATTTAAAGCCGTATGACTTTTGTAGATCTCGTGCCCGTATATGAAGGATTAAAAGTCGATTACAGGTAATATAGGATGCTATAATATAATTTGATAATATACCATAATTCTAATCGTGGCCAACTTATGTCTCGCAAAGTTTACGTGCCGGTATATGAAAGATTAAAAGCCATAAGTAATATCTCCATCTTTTCCCGGATGAGTCCGACATAACCCCTCCGCCCGACCCCGTGGATGGGTATGCGCCAATGCATTACAACACGTTAAAAAAAAATTACTGGTGTAAATAAAATAAAGGATAAATTACTGAGACTGAAAAACATAAGATTTTTTTAGGTGGGAAATTATTCACGTCTGCCCGTTTACGGACAACCCAAGTGGGCAATTATTTCACTTTGCCCAAAAGCGTCTATAAATTTTATTACATTTATTTGCGCATTAAAAAAAAATATTTTCTCATTGTATATCATAACAACGTTATACAGAATATAATAAATTTGTCAATAACGAATAAAATACCTACTTACTAGAATCTTTTCTGAAGAAACTTTTCAGATTTAAGTCTGCACTACTTGAAAAACCCGCATTTTTTCAAACGTGACGTTAATCTGACTGATGTTGACATTTGACATTTGAATGGGTGGAATTGTCAATAAAACTAATCAGTAACTATCTAAAATTATATTAGGGTAAAAAATAGAGTTTAGAGAGATGTCATTTTAAAAATATTCGTGTAGTTAGCTAGATTGATATATAGATGGATTGAAATTTATAAGCAGCGATAGCTCAGTGGGGAAACCAACAGACTGCAATGCAGAGGGTCTCGTGTTCGAACCCACGTCGCGCACCTCTGACTTTCGGAAGTTATATGACTTTTCGAAATTATGTGCGTATTGATTGACAATTATCGCCTGCTCCATGCCTCGGAGAGCACGTTAAGCCATCGGTTCCGGCTACCATGAACATCTATGGCAGTCGTTATTGGGAGAGTGTCGACACAAAAGATCGCACTGGTTCGAAGTGTCGCCGGTCTGCACTGACTGGCCCCCACATAAGATACATAGCTAGATTGATGGGGTGGGAAAATAGTTCCCTGTGCCCGATTAAGGGTTAATCTTTCCGTAGGTTAGCTATATTTTCTATGGTTTTTAAATAAAATATTTCCTTAACCACTCTCCAGTAAATAAAAATATAATGGATTTATGTCAGGTGAACGGGCTGGCCACGAGATTGTAACAGGCCGCCCTATCCATCCAAGGCTTTGTAATTGCCCACGTCAGCAAATACTGACGCTTCATGCAGTGGCTAAATAGCCACTGCATGAAGGAAGCCAAAAATCAAAATTGAATATATCTACGTTATTTTTGAGCATTTTAGTCTTTACTCATTATGTTATAATAAATAAATTGTGCTTCCCGTTTAACTAGAATGTTGAAAGTTAAAATAACTTTCAGTATTCTAGGCCAACAGGAAGTACCGGGCAGGATCGCTCAATGCACCAGTTAATTCGAAAGGACAAATAATTCTCGCATTGTGGATAACGAAAAGTCTAGCGGGTGACCTTACAAACAAAAGAAAAGCAATGAAAATTTGGCTGAAGAATGAGGCTTACAATTGGCATGCGTATAAAAATTATGAGCACAACTTATAGAGTTGCTCTTATAAACAATAGATTACCAGGTAATAAACAATAAAATAGCATAAAATGATTACCGAGATAATGAATGTAATAAATAAATTTAATAACAATGAGCGCTTGTTTTCAGATTTTCTTGCGTTAGATAGCCTGTTTATTCTAGAAGTTTTTAATTATAGCACCAGCTACGACCTCCGGAGTAGTAATTATGAACTTCGTTTAACGTGGGTGAAACATGTAGCCATAGTTATTATACGCACGACCCAAGAAGTAGAGAAAATATTTAAATAGCCTCGCAATAGCAAGCGAAATTCGATCTGATGGTGGAAAAATACAAAATAAATTCACCAGATACTTGTATCATCGACAATATGGAGTATACCTATACTACCCACTTATGTATCCAACACTTCGTTAGGGATGGTTGGATACTATAAATTGAGTGTGAGATGAGACTTTGCATTTACCAAATACTTGTTTCAAGTATTTCGTGGTAAATTAAGTAATCCCGAAGTATTGTCATCATTGGGGTTGCGGGTTCCAAACACTAGATTGCGGCAGCAGCCTAGGGCTAGATTATTTGAGGTGCCGACGAGCCGAACAACTAACGCGAAGTTCTTACCTGTCATAAGAGCAATTCGAATGTTGAATGACATAGCGGCCAGAATTGATATTTTTACCTGTACATTGGCGGAATTCGATAGGATAAAACTGGAGCACTTATCATCCAAGAGTTAAAATTGTTTTTATTTGTGTTTGTTTATCATAATGGATTGTAATTAACATAATAATGTATACCTGACTAAATGTATAATACAATTATTATTTATATTTAGAATAATTATATTGACAAATTAAAATGTCATTTGACATTATTATAAAAATATACATTAATGTTGCTAAAAATTTCATTTAATGATTATTAATGTTTACATTTCTTATTACTGACTAAACTATAAAATTATGATTGTATGCAGTTTTTTTTTTTTAACATGAGGGAATGCGTGACGCTTACCCCTCCGCAGGGGCGGGCGGAGGGGTTATGTCGGACTCGCCGGGGTAAAAGAAAGATGGAATAAGAATAATGTACCTCCCGGAATACCGACTAAACCTACCACGGTGTTCCTCGACAAAACCACTATCGACGGGGCCGCGCGAAACACTTGCGCATGCAGTCGCGACCCCGCCGAGGTTTCGGCCCGCCGTATGAAACGGCAGGCCACTACTCGATAAGACCTACCCTATAGGCACTTCGCAAAAATAATCCCTACTGTCCCCCCTAGAGGGGAGACGGACTCGACACAGAGGCGAGCGTGGGAACACGCAAGCCGCCTCTCGGACCTGGTGCTGAACGTATGGCGGGCAGGCCCACAAAGCCCACCACCCCCAGGTCAATCCTCAGGGTGGCTGGAGGTCATCTCGCGCCCTCCGGCGCCCGGTTCTGCTGTTGGGGAGAGGGTTTAAACGCTCCCTCTCCCGCTCCGCCGCCTCCTTGATGGAAATGACTTCCTCACAAAAGGAGGCGACGGCGTTCCGCGACCTCTCACTCCGGACCATAGACTGAACTACGGTCGGGAGCGAGAGGGCAACCAATCCGACTGCCGCGATCAACTCACGGCGCTCCGATGCCCAGGCGGGGCAAACCGCCATAGTGTGCAGCGCCGTGTCCTCAACAACGTCGCGGCAGTCGCCGCAGTGGTGACAACCGGGCGTCTCTTGCCGGCGTATACGACACAGGAACTGGCCAATGATTGTATGCACTAACTTTGTATTATTAATTTGTGACAATCTACATTATCACATTGGGTATATGCCTGTAATGATAATTGTATGAGTATAAATAAATAAGTAAATAAATAAATTTTGCTCAGGAGTTTACCCATGGAAACGAACCAAGAAAACAGGAATATCTTAATATATGGCTCAAATAATGACTACGGTTTTTTAACAGTTTCTTCTTTAGCCTCAAGTAATAATTACGGTCATTGTCGTATTTTAAGAACATAACCACGTAGTATTTGATACGAAGGCTTCAAAACCAGTTTTTACATAACTATTATTGTTGTTTGTGTAATAGTCCAACAGCTCACCTACTAACATTCAAACTTGAATTTTATAACAATTGTGTGTCAGAATAATTTGATTACTTTGACTAATAAAAGGTGTTATGTCATTTATTCATCATACAATGGTTTAAAAATCAGTAGTGTGTCTGTGTTTAATAACTAACAACGCCACAAAGCAAATAAAGTATGGTTTAACAGACGAAACGAAATAGGGTTCGAACTCCAAACTAGACAAAATTTGTGTGATCGACTAAAAGTTGTTCAGACTTTAGGTATTTTTGTTTACGTTTCTTGAATGGTTATAAAGTCACCGCACACAAAATATTCTAAGAATAAAACTTCTCCTTTAATAAAATTGATTAAATTTACGTTTACTTCCGACATCACGCAGCAGACAAAAATTATAAAACTTTAGTCTCTTTTAATTATCAGCAATATATATTTTGCCCTTTACAATTCAGGTTACATATGTGACGTAAATACTTAGGTACTGAGATTACAAAAAGGTATGTAGGTAGGGTAGCCAGAACTTAAAACATAAAAGCGAGACAAACACTTAATTTTTTAGTCTTAGTTACGACGATTTTTAGGAGATGACAGTGCTAGTCCGCTCCCTTGTGCTAGCGATACAGGATGAGACGGCCGGAGCGGAAACCAACACAAGATAAAGGTTTAAAAAAATGGTGAAATTTAGAAAGACTAACAAAAGCCGGACAGTTAGGACTCGTAATTTGGCCGCACACGCAACCAAAAAGCCTGACTGTGTCCGGGGAATTATTCCACTTAAATAACCTAAGTAAATTATCTAGGTGATTTAGGTGCAGAAGTCTCAAAGTATTCACGTGGATTGATCAAAAAATTACCATATTTTAGAAATAAAAAATATTTTTTAGACTTTTCCAACGTTACGACATTTTTAACATATATTGAAACATTTTGGATACGTAACGATTTCATTGAGGTGTGGTGGGTTGTCAATGAAAGGCATCGCACTAACAATACTTTAGAGGGATGGCATCATCATAAGTTGAATAATGCTTTCTGCAGAAATTCCTATTTTGTTTTATATTGCGATTGCGGCAAGCACGTGATAGGCACTGTACTCCAGACAAGGCAGTAATCTGAGGAACCAAGTGGGGCGCCAACAGATACGTGGTAGCCATCCGGGTGTGAAGTCAGCAGAAGGTCTAACAGTGAAGGATTATGGCTCTCCACATCTGGAATTCGCGTGGGCATGGTAACCAGTTGTCAGGCCATATACCAGGGCGAAGTCGTGAATAGACCTCCCCGCATGATCGGTCTTACTGGAACTGAGCCAGTCGGCGTGGTGGCCGTTAAAATCGCCAAGTAAAACGATCTCTGCGGACGGGATCTGCTGCTGCACAAAGTCTGAAGCCATCTGGATGTGCTCAGTGAGTAGGTAATTTCGGTGTCACCGCTATGGGATCTACAGAGGCACGCATAGACCCGGGGATGGTCATCGCTGTCTACACAGAGCCATAAGATGGAGAGGTCCCTACCTTCAAGATTGCTGAGGCGACGAGGGCTGATATCGTCTCTGACATACACGCACACTCCGGCCCTAGATAGAAAGGTGTGTTCTAGTCCGTACCCAGGGTAGTTGAGGTAGGATGTGTCTGCTGGAGACGATATCGGCGTCTCGGTCAGGAAGAGCAAGGCTGGCTTTGCTGTCTCGAGTTGGTGGTAAACAGCATTAAGACTACTATGTAATTCCCTGATGTTGCAAAAGTCCACGGCCAGCGTGGCAGGGGGTGCCATGGTATTTCCACTCTTGCCTCGGGCATTATTAAGCGCAGTTTTGCCTCCCCCAGAATACGAGGGGCGACCTGGGCGTTCACGCTCAGGTACGTTGTGCGCTGAGCGTGGACGCCCAGAGAGGGATTCTCCAACGCTAGCGCAGTTGGTACCTTCTTGAGGTCGCGTTCGGTAATTCAACTGTGCCATCATAGTTGGGCCATCATAGTTGGGCCATCATGGGGTTGGGCCTCCGATACCTCACTCACTCGACGAAACACAACGCAAGCGCTATTTCACGCCGGTTTTTTGTGAGGCCGTGGTATCACTCCGGTCGAGCCGGCCCATTCGTGCCGAAGCGTGGCTCTCCCACGATGATACCCACGGACATTAAAATAGAGGACACAAAGAAGAACCAGTCTCAGCCATAATTAGTTACTCACATACATTTTACATTCAATTATAATTAACCAAATTAAATTGTTTTTTTTATCAATCGACCTTGAGAAAGAATTCTATAACAGGTAACATTTACTTTTAAAATGTATGTAAACAAGTAGTTACTAGGTAGGTACTTATTGCATAGACGATAGTAAATATTATCAATAGTATAGAATAAACCTAGCTATATACATGAGTATGTTCTAATTTGTATGTAGCATGTATATAGCAGCATCATGACTTGTAAGTATTTAACCAGTTCCATTTGTTAAATACTCATTAAGATTTCTTTAGTAATTAATTCCGTCGCTGCATTTTCTAGCATTAACATACTGGTGGTCAGACATCAAAGTTGGGTACAAAAGTAAAAAAATATTTTTTTTAAATTTACAATCTATACTAATATTATAAAGCTGAAGAGTTTGTTTGTTTGAACGAGCTAATCTCAGAAACTACTGGTCTGAATTGAAAAATCTTTTTAGTGTTGGATAGCCCATTTATCGAGGAAGGCTATAGGCTATATAACATCACGCTACGACCAATAGGAGCGGAGTAGCAATGAAAAATGTTGCAAAAACGGGGAAAATTCTCTTATGTGAAGCAGACAAAGTGGCGCGGGTCAGCTAGTATAGAATAAATTTGTCCTTTAACGACTTCCCAGTTCAGCTGGGAAAAACAAAATTAAATTTAGAATAAAGTTGCCATTAAATATTTTAAAATTAGCCTATCTACATAAGCCTAAGAACCTGATGGAACAACAGAGCCTGATAAGATTAGGTACACTTAGAATAGCCTTAGATGCTTTAGGGGCAAAATGTCAATTCCTGATGTAGGACCATGAATAGCTTAGTTGATAGCGCCGACACGGTTTGTCGAGGTCGTGAGTTTAATGAATAATGAAAGGTCTTTTTGTCTTTTTCCTCGTAAATAAATTACATAATTACCTAAATTACGTTATTTATATACTAATACTTTGTATAATATATGTATTGTTTAATTACTACATGGAAGTTGACGCAAGTGCCATAAAACTTAGATGGGTTTATTACTTGTATTACTAAGAGAACGTACCCATACTACGTGACCCATATTTATCCAAATTTTATTTATACATTAATTAATTCCCCACCTCGCCCTCAGTTACCACTTGTAGTATATGCGAAGACCCCTCTCTTCTCCTCCACCTCTTTTCACGCATTAATTCATAAATATGGTAATAAATTAATTATTTTAAACAAAAATTCAAAAAATTGTTATTTGGTTGTATATAATAATTGAAAATAGCTCGGGAAAGCGCGAGATTTCCCTTGAGGATATAGACTACGTGACGAAAACCTAAGCCAGCAGTTTAGATAGTCAATATGACGATATATAAACATTATAATGACGCCAAAAATGTAGTCATATTACTTATAAGAGGTTTAATAATAATTGAACCTATTTGTAAGACTTAGAGCCCGGGTTGATAGAAACATTTTCAAAGACAAAATGGACACCTTCGTCATTTAACTTTACTTAGTCTGGCCATAAATACTGTTATAATAAAAAAATGACATAATATTACATTTGAATTTGGAATATGTCATTCTTATATGAATATTCATTGTTTTTCACATTTTCGCGCCAATCGGTGTTAAATATTTTTGTGATATTAAAATGTAATGGGTAGATAAAGATAACCGAATTACTGTGATAGCATTACAACAGAGTAGGTATGGAGGCAAATCCAATTTTTGAAACTCTCCATCCGCTAAGTCAATGTTTGGGTACCGGGCTTTTGAAAGGTTCAATTAAACTTTTTCTGTTTGTGACAAAAAACGATCTGGCCGTCCACGTAGATAGTATTCGTACGAAAAAGACGATCAAAGCAGTGAAGGACAGCATTCGAAGAAATCCTATCCAAAAGCTAAAGATTTTATCTCGGGAAATGAATATAGCACCTAGAACTAATTCGCGTATTTTAAAAGATGACTTAGGACTTGCAGCCTATAAGAGACGCACTGCTCAGATGATTACAGATGACAGATTAACTGATGATGAATTAAAAATGAATAGGGAGGTAAAATCTAAACAACTACTTGAGCGATACGCAAAGGGAGATCACAGAATTTTTTTATTTACTGACGAGTTTTTTTACTGCTGAGCAATGTTTCAAAAAACAAAATGACCGAGTTTATGCTCAAAGCTATATAGAAGCTTCCCAATTAGTCAGCAGAGTACAACGTGGACATTATCCGACTTCAGTGGTGGTTTGGTGAGGTGTTAGCTATCAAGGAGTGACTTGAGCCATATTTTTGTAAAAAAGGTGTCAAAATATTGGCACAAGTGTATCAAGATACGATTCTTGTGAAGGTGGTAAGACTCTTAACAACACAATTTTCCATAACCAAGAAAGGTCCTTTCAGCAAGACTTAGCACAGGGTCATAAAGCTCGATCCACCTAAGCGTGATTGGAAACGCACGTTTCGGACTTCATCAGAGCTGAACACTGGCCGTCATCTAGATCCCGATCTTAATCCGATGGATTATGATTTATGGTCAGTTTAAGATAGTATGACATGCTCTAAACGCCATTTTCATTTGGAGTCCCTAAAACAATCCATAAGATTGGCAGTGAATAATTTTCCCATGGAGAGAGTGCGTGTTTTTATTGATAACTGGCCCCAACGTTTGAAGGACTGTATAAAGCCAATGGAGATCATTTTGAATGAACTTCATATATTTAAATGTTATTATATTAATGTATAAACTAACATACATTACAGTAATAAATATTTTACGGAATAGAAAAAATTTTTTTCCTTGTAGCAATATTTATGGCAAGACTAAGTATATAAATCGTCATAAAACAAAATAATATTAATGCAGACAATTGAATGGCTATTGTGAATTAACACTTTCGACACGATAGAACCAAAATAGCGGAACGCACGTGCGTACAATCAATGCTATAGGTCAATAAACATTTGTATTATTTTAAATAGTGCAATATTTATTTTTTAATGAATGTCGACTTCATTCTCTCTAGGAATAAACTCAATATCGCGGCGGACTCTACAAACATTAAAAAAAACGGACACAAAGAACACCCAGAATCGGAACACTTTATTGGATCACACAACTTTTTATCCCTTGTTTGGGATCTAACCTACAACACTTGCTTCAGTGGTAGTAAGTAGTACTCTGTCTGTGTGTCTGATTGACGCTAATAGGTCTGACCTGCTATTACGTAGGACCTTAAACAACTGAGAACTGACCTTAACCAACTGTTTGGAATTGTTTGTCACGTACGTGTACGTGTTACCCCTTCGGATATAAAGGCGTAAGACTATGTATATATATAATGCAAAATAATAATTGGTAAATTTTAATTTAGAAAATATTCTTAGAAATACGACTATGACTTAGCGCCTCTGTTTTATCGCTCGTTCTGTAGCTTTATATTTGTGACAATAAGCGACGTACTAATTTTAATTCGCACTAATGCCTTATTTACATTCATATTATAACGATTGACCTTTACCAGGTTATACGATAGTGATACAACTTCTAATATTAGTGTCGTTAATATTTATTTTACCTGTTCAACAAAATACCGCGCTTTTACAAAACTAAATGAATCCAGTTTTGGTATAAACACTCGTCGTATACCGTGACGTCAGAGCATCGTACGATTGCTTCGTCTATAGTTGGTTAGTAACAACACAGATTAAATAGATATGGATGCCCCGCTAAATAAAACGCCTGTAAAAGAAGACTTCGTGATCGCGGTTCAAGACGGGCTAACGCAGTAACTATTGTTACCAACTGTACTTTTCTATTAATGTCTCTTACGTTATTTTAAGCTTGGGTATGTTTATATAAATAATAATAATAATAATAATGTACGAGAATATATTAATCCCTTTCAATAGCTAGTATTAAGTAACAGAAACAGGCCAATAATATTAAGAATTATGTAACAATTCACAGGTAAAATTCGATGACGATTTTAATAGTTTGAAGGGAAGTTTCAGCTGTCTATACTCTTTATTCCTGGCACTTTATTATTTTGTAAGAGATTTCTTAATAATAAATGAAATCATAAAAATACACTTTCAATCAGTTGTAAATTAGGATGGTTCAGTATTACTACATTACCGATCAATTTTGAAAATATTTGTTAACTGATATTCGGACAACTTAATCTATGATCCTTCTAGGTAGGTAGTTTATTTGCTTCCCCGCAATGAATTGAACTGGCCATCTGCACATTTCTATTTAACGCCAGGGGAGGGAAGGAGAAAGCTATACCGAGTGCATTTCTAGCCTCCGAGTTGCTACTGAGAACTTTATAGAAAACTAAATACTACATTGATCAAATTGGGAGTCGATACCAAGATCTCGAGACCGGTAACAAACACGTAAACTTATGAAACGAGTACAACGAGGTAGTCTTTCTCTGTGTTTTATATTTTATATTAAAAAACTGAAGCTATTGCGAAACTTTTAAGGTTTATTATATATACTCATATAAATCTGTATGACACCGTCAAATTATTTTTACAAATCTAATTGGACACGATCTTGGGATCCTGTAAAGAGGAGTTTGAACCCGAAACAATAGCTTTGTTTGCGCCGGCATCACGCAAAAACAACTAAATGGAATTTAATGCATGCTTCACAGTTTAATAGATTGGTATTAAATTTAAAATCTGATAAAGTTGTATCTGAATCTGTTCGGTAGAACGGGAGATACTCGTATAATACCGTGTAATCCACGTAAATTAAATAGCAGTCGTTTAGTATTTAACGCAGTGTGCACCAGAATTGCTGGTTGCCTGTCATTTAACATCGAGGTGGTGATTACGTAAGTGTTACCTACCATTAATTAATCGCTAAATATCATTAATTCAAAATAATAACTGGCTTGGAAATCCACGGGAGAGAGAGGCTTTTGCCCAGCAGTAGAACATAACAAAAGGCTAATGAAAAATAATAAGCGATATGACACTGACCAGCCATTCTGACGTGAGGGTGATTAACAATGCGTTTGTATAGATTAAAGCTGAGTTTCATTATATAAAAGGAGTTGTTCTAGCTACGGACCGTTAATTTTTGAACTAAATTCTATGAAAAATAATATTGGATATTGAAACTAGCCATAAATCGAGTTGAGTTAGATATTGTTTTAATTCAATATCAGCAATATAATTTCAATTTTAATCTTGTAGGGAGATCTCTTTAGGAGGTTGAAATTAAGAAAAGATGAAACGTTGATTACTCAAAAATTTGTATAGAGATTCCCTATATCCAAGACAGTTCTTCTTCTTTATATTTAAGAGATTTTTTCTTTATATTTGCTCTTATCGGTAGAGTGTACGCCATCGTTCTCGATTTTCGGCCAATAACAAAGACACGACCTGCGCTTTTACTTTTATTTGGTCTGTGAATGCCCTTCTGGATCTACCCCTTTCCTCTCATTCCTTCCACTTTTTCGTATATGATGTTTATATAAACATCTTTCCTCTCCTGTTCTCAATTGTCGTCAAAATGTTGCGTTCTTCTTGGACAAGGCTCAGTATGTACTTCCATTTTGCTTCTCTTTTATATCCAGCTGATTCTTTCCATACGCCTCCAGCCCATTTCGAAAGATTCCTGTCTTTCCCAGTCTTGTTGGGTTGACAGGTACAGTAGATAAACTATATAATACGAATGTTACAAATACATAGTAGCAAATAGGTGTCCCTTTTAATTACCACCTCTTTCACCTCGATGCTAATGTGGCAACTTAATATTCTGATATACACGATGTATACGAATTTCGAAATTCGTATACATCGTGTCATGAATATCATTTGATAAATAATAGCAATAAAAGCTATTGTATTACTATAATTTATTAAATGATATTCGAAAGTAATCTGTTATAACTATTTATAGCACGCTCGGCGTGTTTTATTCTTTTAGCAAGAAATATTTCATCATGCAAATTAATATTGCCTGAAAAGCAATCTATTACGTTAATATTGTGCAGTTTCAGCAACAGCAGTAAAAATTCGCATATTGCGTAATAAATGAATATGCTTATTGTAACAACATAGCGTATTATTCGTACTAGTAACCTGACTTAAGTAGGTGACGTAACGGCGACCGCGTAGGTCGAAAGAACTGCGATAAAACAACATTAATACCGTCATAGTCAAAGATGGTTGACCACCTACAACCAGTCTGCGCAAATGGCATAGTAGCTAAAGTGGTCGCCTTGCTGCTGGCATTGTGTGATCCACAAATAGTTGCACCCAGTCTCAATATACTTTGTATCCGTTGTTTGAATATTTGTTATGATCACCGCGACTCACGAATTATGGACGGGGTACTATTGCTAACGTAATTTAAAAAAAAAATATTTACAATAGTTCAGCCAGCGACATAATCTATAACGACTGAATATTTCCAAGACCAGATGCTAGGAAAAGAAAAAAAAATCCATTCTTTAAAGTGCCAAGACATCGAACTAATTTGGGTGCACAAGCTCCTTAATAATAATAATAATATTCAACCACATACCCACAACACCATCTAGCCCAAACTAAGCAGAGCTTGTACTATGGGTACTAGACAATGGATAAACATATATATATACTTTTTTTTTTGTAAATACATACATATTATACATAGAAACACCCAGACCAAGACAAACATTCATGTTTATGCACACAAATGTTTGACTTGTGCGGGAATCGAACCCACGACCTCAGGCGTGGCAGTCGGTAACACTAACCACTACGCCATCGAGGCCGACAAATAGGCAAACACTAACTTACAGTATTTAACTGTTGGAGATTGCTTGATCTTGACATTTTCTATGACCATCTTAAGCGTTGTAAGCATAAAATAATTAATGCCAGAAAAATAATGTAAAGCTGAAATAAATTAAAATTTAAATAGTTATAAATTTTATTTAACACGGTATTTTCACTTTTTTATTTTTTATATTCTAAGTTCATGATCTCAATTTGTATATTTATATTATTTCAGTTGTAATTTTATTCTATAATTCTTATTATGTTTTGTTAATGATTTTGTGTTAGTTATTATGTAAAATCTTTATTAGATTTAAGTATATTTAATTATTATGTTGTCTTTAAGTAAATGTTGTACATATTTATAATTGGCGTAAGCACACGACCTTATCTTAGTTAATGATTATGTAAATGTATGTGTTTACTCTGTTAATATGCCTTATAAATAAATAAATAAATATAAGAGCCTCACTTGTCAAAATATGGCTGGCTAATTGGCTAAGTTCCGGAGTTGTCATTTAAAGAATAAAGTAATGAGCAAGTCATTGAAAAATAGCAGAGGCCAGATAATTCGTCAGTTACCTATTAAGATTGCGCCGAGCGAAATGTCCCAAAACAGGCGGTCACAGTTAAGTGAATAAAATCAACATTTATTGTTTAATACAAATATAAAATATACATTTACCATAACAATGAATGTCTTTACAATTACTCCATGTAAAAAACTTAAAATAATTAATATTTTCGCCTACAAAATTACTTAAATTTGCACGAAAAATGCAAAAACGTAAGCTTGTGTTACGTGATTTTTAGATTATAACAGTAGAAATCTATCCTATTTTACAGCTTAAACTAAACATAAATAGTTATATTACAATTTGTCCGTCCCAAATATTTAAGTTATTAGTTGACAATAAAGATACATATTTATCAAAAAAGCACTTCAAATCCTTCATACAATTTTACTATAGCGGCCGCGCACCGATTTGAATATGCGCCGCACGAGCTCTGTCATTATCTGTCTTACGCTCGGCGCAGTCTTAAATATTCTACATTCACATCAGTTCTTCTTTCAGAACAAATACAAACTTCATTTGAAGTGATTTTCGCCGATTATATCATTCATAAAATCTATCGTCGGCCTCTATGGCGTAGTGGTTAGTGTAACCGCCTGCCACGCCTGAGGTCGCGGGTTCGATTTCCGCACAAGTCAAACATTTGTGTGCATGAACATGGATGTTTGTCTTGGTCTGAGTGTTTCTATGTATAATATGCATGTATTTACAAAAAAAAAAGCATATATGTATGTTTATCCATTGTCTAGTACCCATAGTACAAGCTCTGCTTAGTTTGGGCTAGATGGTGTTGTGTGTATGTGGTAGAATATTATTAATATTATTATTATTATTATTATATGACCACACTATCATGGTACAAGCTGTATGGTACCATGGTAGTGGCCAACAACAAACATTGAAATAATTAAAAGTAAATTAATTCCAACATGTTTCAAGTTCAATAGAAGTTCAAGCATTGGAATTGCTATAATCAGTTTATTTTAAAACTGTTTAATTATTTATATATTATCAGCACACCTACATCTTCTGGCAGATTAGAGCAGAGATAAGACTACATGGATGGCATAGTGGATTAAGTGGTTGCCTTGCCATTGCCACTATGCCGAGTGTTGTGAGTTTGAATTCCACTTGAAAAAATTGTGTGATTCATAAATGGTCGTACTGAGTCTGGGTGTTCTCTGTGTCTGTAGTTTGAATTTTCGTAAAGTTCTATGTGACGCAGGAATTAATCAACATTTTTTTAAAAGTGGTGATATACTAGCCATCCTTCTAAGTATGTCTATTCATGGCTGCCAATCAATTAAGTAAAATTTTTGAATATGGAAGCGTCTCCTATGCGCAATTGAAATGTAAGTGACAAAGCATGATTTAGAATATATTGTTTTACATACAATGAACATACTTAAATTTGTATACATAATATATTAAAATTCCAATAAGGCTGAAACCTACACTTTTATATTAAGTTAAATAATACACATCAGTTTTTGTATTGTCATGCATGGAGTTGGAGTTAGACACAAAGTATATTATCCAGTGGCATCTAATAAAACCCCTATTAGCTTATCGACCCTATTTGTATGTCTTAGAGCATTGCCAAGTAAACAAAATATTAAACTGCCAGTATAAAAATCTGGTGAGGTGTACTGAATCAAGAGGTATATGAAGTTTGCACTCTCAAGAAAAAAGTGTGACTCTATATTAGTTTATCAGCCTTGGTTTTAAGCAATAAGACTACCTTATTATATATGTATTGTGTATATAATCAGTATGAGAAGATTATTTATAAACAAAACTATATATCATCTTTGTAATTTAATTCACAACAAATGTTTTCATAATAGGTCGGGTAAAAAGTCTTTTCGCATATAGTCTGTATAAATTTTTAATAAAATCTCTTTGCCTGTACTCATTGTATCTGGCTGGTTTTGATAGCATTAAAAAGGTTACATTTAAAAAAAAAGAAGCAATTTAGTAAAATATTGATTCCCGCCGGTTTTCATTTGTTTTTCTTATTGTCAAAATGAATGAATCTAATGAAGAAATTCGATACATTTTAAAAATTTATTATAAACATGTGAGAATCGGCAATGAATTGCCGTAAATCTAAAGCGGTTCCTAGACGATCATTCGGCATGATATGCGTTACGAGAATTATTATGCAGCATGATAGACTCGATTTTTCGCACATCAATCATTTATCGCACTTCACCCTGAATAGTATAGCGAAGAGGTCTTCTGCTGTGATGGTATGGAATTGTCAAAGGCAGATTTTTTTGTACTCTCTACTATGCTGCGCAGAAAAAAATAAAACAGAACTAGACGGTGGTCAAAACAGTGGTACTTATTGAGACACCGATTTATGCACAAACATTTAGAAAGAGTGCTTGCCGATACAGAGCCTGACGATTTTAAAAACTTCCTAAGTATTTTTTTTTTTGGTTTTAGATATTTATTTCTCAAAAGAACACAATATTCATTTATATGAGAAACACGAGTTGGGTATATATAGTTATACTAAGAAATACAAGTGCCACAGCGGCTCATCAGTAAAAATGAAAAAAAATTTAATACACTTTGTTTTTGTTACTCAAATAATGTTCTAATGACTAAATAATCATTATTGAGGGTAGCAACTACAAAACAAAATCAAAAGTATGGACGAAAGTACCTACGAACATTTGTTAAATTTAATTAAACCAAAAATTGAGAATCAGCGTACTGTAATGCGACAAGCAATACCTGCAAATCAAAGACTTAGTGTGATATTAAGCTATTTAGTATCGGGCAAGTATCTAGAAGATTTAAAATTAACCTGTGCAATATACACTGGAAGGTATTATAATGGAAATATGCGAAGCGATTATTGCAACATTGAAAGAAAACATTCAAGTAAGAGAATAAGTTTTTATTTATTTATTTTGGAATGCTAATGAAATTAATTAAAAAAGAAAGACAAAAATAAGAGATAATTTTTAAAATTAAAATGAATTGAAATTTTGTACATATGTTGCCAGCCGTAGATCCGTTACAGCTCGTGCAGTCTCAGTTTCAAAAGTGCCTTGTTCTTGTGATTCTTGAGGCACAAATTGCGTGATAGTATGTGGCTGATTTGGAGACGGGGACTGGTAAACTACATTCTGAGTAGGAGATGTGTTGTTATCAGCACGAGACGGAATTGGTGTATACGAACCGCTTAGTCCAGGGTTATTAGCAAGAGACGTTTGAGGCGCTCATAGCCAGTTGCACTCACTGATTAGCGAGGTTAAGCAACGTTGGGTGCGGCCAGTCTATAGATGGGTGACCGCTTAGCGGTATTTCATCTGAGCGTCTCCGTGCTTCGGAGGGCACGTAAAAGGTCGGTCCCAGTTGTTGTCAAATTGACAGCAGTCGTTAAGCCATATCAGAGGTCTAAGGGCGGCTTGAACGACTCATGACAACAGGTTGGCCACTAACCACACTAAATGAAAAAGAAAGAAAGAAAAGCAGCAGACGGTATTGGTGAATATGAACCGCTTGGTCCAGAGCAGGGCTGCAAGATCGTCGAATGTTTAAGTGCAGGATATGACGTTAATCTAATAGTAGGAGATAGGCTAGGTAAAGGGCACGGACTGGATCTTGGCAAAGATTGGGAGCTCACTGACTCAATAGAATTATAGGTAGATGGAGACGGAGACATTAAATGATTTGTTGTTGTTGGAGTGTTTGAACTAGCTGATACAAAAATAACTCCGTCTTGTGTTAAAGTTTCCATTTCTCCTTCAAAAAGAACGTCATTGATTATTTTTTCCGCAAAGCGGCGTTGAAGAGGACCTAATCTGTTAAGTTTCATTGCCCAACCTTTTGCAATAAAGTCAGTATCACTTTCCGGTCTTTTAAAATAATTGGTGGCCAAAGGTAATAATTCATCACTTTGGGACGTTTTATGTTTCTTGCGAGTGCTATTAGTATTTACAGTAGGTACAATATTTGCGGCTTCCTGTAACACAAAAAAATATATTTTTAATGTTAATAATAAAGTGCTGCAAAACTGATTATTTAAATAAAAATTTTGTTTTTAGGTACCCAGGTCATCAGCAAGACGGCGTAGAATTGCCAAAGAATTTGAATATCGATTGAATTTTGTATTGGCAGTGTGGATGGTAAACATATAAATATTGAGAAGCCGGCTAATTCCGGATCTTGTTACTATAACTATAAACAAACCTATAGCATCGTTCTCATGGCTGTAGTAAACTTTAATTATGAATTTATTATGGTTGACGCAGGAGCAAATGGCAGAATATCGGATGTGGCGGAGTATTGAAAAATACCGAGTTCTGGGACATGTTCTCGTCAAAACAACTACATGTTCCACAGCCCTCGGAATTGCCATCAACAGATCAAAGAATACCCTACGTTCTCATTAGCGACAGGCTTTTCAGCTTATCTCAAATTTCATGAAACCATATAATCAAGCTATTTTAACGGACGAGCGTAGAATCCATAACTATAGATTATCTCGGGCTCGCATGGTTGTAGAGAATACATTTGGGATTTTAACTGATTAAAGCAGATTTAAAATATTTAAAATAGAAATTACTTTGCATCCACAAAAAGTGAGAAATGTTGTACTGGCTTGCATAACTATTTATCAAAGAGAAGACTGAATTATATACGACGTGAAGACGTAGATTTCAAAGATATACAAACTGGAACAGTTACTCCGGGGTCCTGGAGACAAGGTGGGGAAACAACACTTACTTTACAAAGAGGGGTAATTCAGCAGTGGAAGCAAAAAGAATTCGTGACAATTTCAGTGAATATTTCAACACAGTAGGCGCGGTCTCGAGGCAAATAATTTTTTTATCATAATTTAAACTTAAAATAAAGTTTATAAATTAATAAACCGCGTCGTTTCAATACTCTATCTACCTACATGAATGTACCTATCCTATAGGTGTTGATAACTATACGCAACAAAAAATACAAAAATACTTACTGCAATCCTTTGCATTGAACCCCTTGTTGTTGCTATCTCGGTGGAACCTGTGATGAATAGCATTTCATCGTAATACCACAATTTTGGTTGGTACACATCATCTCTTGACATTCCAGACTTAAGGCTTCTTTTCATTTTAACATGTTCTCGATTAAAATTTGAGCGCAAATTATTGATTTTTCGCTTCAACTTCTCCACTGTGAAATCTTTGTCGAATTTTTTCAAACAGTTGGTTATATTTTTAATGAAATATTATGTTAGTTTTTCTCTTCGAGTCCCATAATTCTGGACAATCTTTATATATACGAGGGGAGGTCCAAAAGTCCGTAGAATGAAAGGGTTCTAAATTAAATGAAACAATAAATCTATTTTTCCTTTTCAATATAATCACCCTTAAGCTGAATACATTTATTGGATCTATGAATTAATTTTTCTAAACCGTCGAAATAATATTTTTTGTCTTACGCCTCAAAATGGGCCAAAATTGCCTCCTTCACCTCATTGTCGTCGGAAAATTTCCTTTACCATTAGTCTTTTTTTAAATTGGGGAACAAATGAAAATCACTAGGGGCCAGGTCTGGACTGTAAGGTGGGTGGACTAGTGATTCGAAGCCGTGCGAGTGCAAACAGCCATTGCAACTCTGCTCTTGTGAACTGGTGCATTGTCTTGCAACAGCAACACACCCTTAGCCAATTATCCTCGACGTTTTTCTTTGATGGCCTCCTTTAATTTGTCTAGTATCGATGCGTAGTATTCTCCGGTTATGTTTCTTCCCTCTTCTTTGTAATCAATCAGTATTATCCCCTCACAATGCCAAAAAAACAGTAGCCATCATCTTTCCAGCCGATTCTGACACCTTGAATTTCTTTGGTGTGCCCTTTTTATGCCATTGCATGGACTCCTGTTTTGACTCAGGCTCAAAGTGATGGACCCATGTTTCATCTCCAGTAACAATCCGTTCCAAAATCTGTGCAGGTTCATCTCCGCACAACTCCAAAAATTGCTTTAAAGCATCGACGCGCTGCTGTTTCTGAAGCGGTGTGAGCATTCTAGGTACCCATCTTGCACTGACTTTTGTCATACCCAGATGGTCATGTAGGATCCTCAAAATGGTGATATCTAATACTCCAACTAATGCAGATAACTGTTTTTCTTTTCAAACGGGCGTCCTCCAGTACAAGTTTTCCACTTTTTCGACGATGTCTGATGTGGTGGCCTCAACAGGCTGTCCAGAGCGGGGGTCGTCTTCAATTGATTGTCGACCATGTTTAAAAAGACCATGCCACTTATAAATCATGGATTTTCCAGGGCAATCCTCCCCAAAAACGGCTTGCATTTCATTTAAAATGGTTTGGCCATTCTTTCCTTGCTTGGTAAGGAATTTTATCACGACACGGTGTTCAATTTTCTCCATACTTTCAGTTTTCTTCCGGATTGACTTGTTTAGTAGGCGAGTGTTCGTAAAGGAATGACGCAACAGGGCTGAAACTCTATTTATATACTAATGATGAGTCCCCAAGTAGTATGACATTAAGCGAGCGCCCTTATCCCCACTCCATCCCCAGCACTCCACGAACTTTTGGACCTCCCCTCGTAGATATTAATAACAGGACGAATTCTTTCGCATCTGCGCTCGCGTTTACGTCGTCGTTGGGAAGCTCTTGCCGTGCACTGTCCGTGTCCATTATTGACGCCGTCTCGAAGCGAACTGAGGTTCTGCATGACATGCCGATCTGAATTCGATCATGCGTGCATGACAGTCATAGATTGCAGGATGAAATTAATAAAGGAATTGTCAATCAACGCCAGCACGTAGTTTGTATGTCATTCGCATCAACCAATACAATTACACGGTCATGCATGCATGACAGCACGTAACGCATATCATGCCGAATGATCGTCTACGGACCGCTTTAAGTTCAAAAAAATGGTTTAAGTAATATGCAAAGGTCACGTGATACCATGTGACCTTGAGGTCAGAGGTCAAAGGTCATAGTCATTTCGGGGTATATCGACCATGCTGAGTCGAAGGACGTTGATCGCGAGTCTCTAGCTCTTACGGTTCTTGAGTTGAAAGATGGTATCACGTGACCTTGAGATCAGAGGTCAATGGTCATAGTCATTTTGAGGGTATATCAACTATGCTGAGTCGAATGGCCTTGACCGCGAGTCTCTAGCTCTTACGGTTCTAGAGTTGAAAGTTGTATAACAGACGAACGGACGGACGGACAAAGCTGTTGTAAGGTTTCTCGAACTTTAAAAAGGAAAAATGCAATGCAAGTCGCGAAAAAAATTTGTTTAACCGTTTTCAATCCGAGAATTTTGATGTCAAAGATGCACCACGCTCTGGTCGCCCTGTCACGAATTAAAATGACGCCATTTTTGAAAAAGTGGAGCAAGATCGGCATATCGGTAGTGAAGACATAGCTGAAGATCTGAGAATTGACCACAAAACAGTTTTGGCCCATTTGAAAAAAGCTGGGTATACAAAAAAAACTCGATATTTGGGTGCCACACGAGCTCACTGAAAGAAACCTAACCGGTACGTTTTTGAAGAGATTGATAACTGATGATGAAAAGTGGATCACGTACGATAAGAATGTGCGAAAAAGGTCGTGGTCATAGGTCGGTCAGGCCACAGTCTGTGAACAGACTGTGGCAAAACCCGGGCTAACTAGCAATAAGGTGATGCTGTGTATATGGTAGGATTAAAGGAAATTGTTCATTATGAGCTTTTACCGCCGGGCAGAACCATCGATTCGGATCTCTACTGCCAACAACTGATGAGATTAAAGCAAGAAATTGAGAGAAAGCGACCGGAATTAATCAATAGAAAGGGTGTGGTCTTTCATCATGATAATGCTAGATCTCACACACCTTTAGTCATTCAGCAAAAAATAAGAGAGTTTGGCTGGGAGGTGTTAATTCATCCGCCATATAGCCCTGACCTTGCACCTTCACATTTCCACCTGTTTCGGTCTCTTCAGAATTCTTTAGACAGAATCAGGTTAACATCAAGAGAGGACTGCCAAAACTACCTGTCGCGTTTTTTTGATCAGAAGTCCCAAAATTTCGACAGCAACGGGACATGGGCATGACGGGCATGTCACTACCTACAAGATGGCAGACAGTCATCGAACAAAATGGCACATATATTTTGTAATTAAATGTAAATTAACTTTAAAAATAATGTCTTGAGTTTTCATATAAAATGTGAAGAAACTTTTTCTCCAACCCCATTAGCATTATTAAGCCAGTTTGGATTTTTGTTAAATAATTAATATTCTGTGACTGCCAGTGGCCTTTACAAATAAATTGTTGATGAATAGTATTATTTAAATGTAAAGTAGATTTCATACCTACTTAACCTATGCAGCACAAATACTGGTATTTATTTACCATTATAAATATAAGACACAAGCTGCCATATGTGTTTGAAATTGTTTTAAATTTATCTATTCTAATAATATATCTCCATACAGTTTCTAAACAGAATCAAACAATTAATATCAGTTGCTATGATTCACTGACTGTATTTGCAGAAGTCACTAATTATGTGATATGAGCTTCAGAAATCTGGGGCAAATTTCATTAAAATTGGTGCAGCAGTTTAGCCATTTACAAACATTATGTATATTATATTATATTATGAAACAACTGTTGGTCTGCTTTATCAGAGATGTTGTATCTGAATCATTCTCCTGTATAACAGATATTTTAGTTCTGTTTAACAATGATATCCTCATGATATCATTGTGGACTTATTTTATATGGTGAATGAAAATACAAGACACAATCTGCATGTCGGACCAATATGTAAAGCTTAGGATATTGTATGTTTGGTAGTGCTCATCTCTAGAATTACCAGTCAAAAAATAGTTGAAGTGTAGCAGTTGAAAATTGTTTAGCTTGATAATGAAGCAGGTTATATGCTTATTAATGTCTCACTACAATCATTAGGAGAGAAACATGTGAAACTGACAGCCACAAACCAACACAGGTTCAGGGCATAAGTCAAAGGCCAAAATAATATCAGAGCTAATAATATAATTAATTTAAGTAATTATATTATACACATAGTTATAAAATCGTTGTTCCTAGACCCTGCCATTTAAGTAAATGATATCAAAAAATGTATAAAGTCAGACTTACCCTTCAACTAGTGTTGTTTGTTGAATAATCCATAAGTCGCACATAGACCTGGATATCAATGAAATAGCTATCAGTACCATGAATCCACTCTCTTTCGACCATACTGATGGCATCATAATCTTCCATAGTGCTTTCAATTCAGCAATGAACTTCGCATCAACCTGTGCTCTTGGTCCCTTTTTATTTTTGTCTTTTATCATGTACTGTATCTGTTCTTCCGGTGATAAGCGGCCAGGTTTAACATTTTTCTGGTTACTGCAAAAGAATACAATACTTTTGTTATTTACTTATAAATGGTTTGTGCAACATAATTTGTAAGAAGACACAAACTATCTCAGTCTTAAATATAAAATTAAAAGTTCTAAGCTAGGGATAGATGGAAGTAAAAAGAGGTGGCCTTTGTCATGCATTAAAGTCTTATAATTATTTTAAGCTCAAACAATAATTTCTGGCCTAAATACACAAGTTTGGAATAATTAAATTGTTATTAAAGTTATGACAAAAGTTATACTATAATATTATGGATTCAAATTCTCCAAAACATTATGTTTAATTTTATAAGACTTGTAGACTATATTAAAATCAGAAACACTCTTAATATACTTTATATTTATGTGGTGCTTCGGTATCTTTGTATGACATAATAGTTGATTTGTAGTACAGATCAAAGCTTAATTGGTGGATAAACAACTTAAGTGATTGTGACTAAAACTAAACATGAATAGAAAAAGGAAATAATGCTTATTGGCAGAAGAGTTATTTTATTACATTAGAGTTACTTATCACGTTTCTAATTATGTAAATATAAAATCTTCAGACTCAATGTAAATAAAACTTTGAACTTTTGAACATGGAATTTTCTATTCAATATTCACCTTGACTTTAGGGAATTCTTTATTAGCCAAGCACCGAGACCCGCAGTAGCTGCTAGCGCAATTTTCACATCAGTCCGTGAAGTTATTTTACTAAAGTTCGGCGCCATTTCTGTATTATAAACTAATATTTTTCACCGCATTTATTATTATTTAACACACGTATCACCACTACGAGCACTTAACACCCACTTTATCACAAATCGTAACTCCTTAGAAATTCGTACCTACATCGTACGAGAAGTCATACAATACGTCGCGCATTAATTATTACTTAGGGTTGTGCTACATATAGTTACTAAACATTAACAAATGTTTTAGTCGAACTAGATTTATATATTTATAACTCAAGTTTTCATTCAAGCATATGGGGTTATGTCAACCCAAGTCCAAGCAACTGCGACTGCGGTGCATCCCCACAGACAATGGGTTATTTGCTGAGATGCCCCACGAGCCCAGAATTGTGGACGCTTGATGAGATATACCAAGCAATTCGCGTTGCAGAGTATTGGGCTAAAATCATTTAAAAACTATTGCCATCGACACAATAAGATGAAGATTCAAGCATAATTTGAAACATGTTGACTTTAGTTGGCCATGTATAGTCCTGGCACAAGTAAAACTGTCTTAGAATCCAAAATTACACACGAAAATTCCTACTTACTTATAATTTAGAACCAAATAATATAATAAGTGATTTGTAAATAATTATTTAACATAGTATGATGGACAAATTATTATAATTATTGTAATCAGTCGATAAATATTATTAGCACAATGATGAGTCAGCTTATAAAGTTGCCGCAACCTGTATGAGATTGAACAACAGAGTGAACCACCTATGAAATCTAATAGAGGTTCAGCTGAAGTATTTAAAAAAAAAATATAAGCCTGGCACTAGTTTTAAAAGGCCGTAATTTATATACAAAATATATAAAAGAAAAATTATTCACTCAATCAATCAATAACTTAGTATATATTATACAATCAGTTTTGAATAAACATGCCTTGAAAATATAGACAAAAAATATGTCTTGGCATCACTAAAACAATCTGATTGACATAACAATATGACATTTGACAAGTTTCTTTGTTGTCACCGGTTGCCATAGCATAAAATTACTGAATAAATCATGATGGCAATATTTTGCGTAATAAGTATGAAAGTTATAATCATTGATCATGCAACTTGGAAGCAAAAATATTGTATGAGTACCATTATATGTTGCTATCTCAATATGGAATAACTAATGAAATTTATTTGTATAGTCTAGCTAATGGAACATCTTTAATTCTTTACACAAAAATTTGGCAATATTGGGTTCATTTTTATACAGCTCTCGTGCACCAGTAACGCTATCTAGTTTAAAAGAGCAAAAAGACGAATTAAAATAATTAGCATTTATTTCAGCTATCGCACGATAGATCGCGCTTATTGTAATACTGTGGTAGAGGTGTTATTAGTTAGAGAATAATGTATTACTATAGAAATGTTCGTTCTGTTTCTTTACTTCGGTGTTTTAACAGGTTCATCTAATCGGGTCTGGTTCGGTTGTAGTTTTAAGGTAGCAGTTCCTTATAAAGGTTAGTCATTCTATACTGGTGCCGTATCATTCGATTTAAATGATCTCTATGATAAATATTTTGATAAGATTACTTTATAATGAGCAAATGATGGGGATCATCTACTAAAACATACTTGTCCCCCAAAACCAAAGCTTTAGGACTTGTTATGTCCCTTAAATTGTCAAAATGGCAATATAACACACATTCATGACAAGAATATTGATCTGTTCCCCTTTTATTATAAGGTTCAAATTGCAAAGCAAGAATGCTATCCACCAAAAAGTGATATATTAGTGACAGATACAGAAGCTAAAATAAAATTGCAGTCACTTTTAGATGTTACGACTGAGAGATTACTCAAAATAATTAGAATAGATAATACCGAGTTTAAAGAATTAACCCTCATAAGCAAATTTGGTTTTGATGGTGCTTCAAACCAGGCAAATTGTAAACAAAGAATGTCTGCAGGTAATACAGAGGGAAGTAATGATGATTCAAGTATATTTATGGGAAGCTTAGTATCAATTAAAATTGTTTCCGGAAATCAACTCGTCTGGGAGAAGATTCACCAAATACAAAATTTTGGTATCGTCCTATGTTTTTTAAATTTCAAAAGGAACATAAAGCCACTATCTATACAATTAAATAAAATTGAAGAGTCTGTTTGTAATTTCAAAATAGCAGCTTTTTACTTACTGCATATAAAAGTTTATGCGTGACTTATAGCAAAAAATCAATTTTGAATTGTTTGTCTTTCTGTCCGTTTGTTGCAGCAAATCTCTGAAACAGCTGAACCGATTTTGACGGAATTTTCACTGGCAGATAGCTGAAGTTATAAGGAGTAAATTAGGCTACATTTTTAAAGAAAGAAGGTGCTCCGTGGAGTAAAATTAATACTAATATTCTCATAATCAAATATAAATTAAAACCAATGAAATAGTGAATAACATCCGATTCAAATAGGGAAGTGTAGAAATATATAATAATAATAATAATAATAATAATATATATATACATCAAATATAAACCCTTATATATTAAATAAAACCAACTCACAAAGTAGAAGAATGACACATTAATTGAAACATTGGTTTTTCTTATACGAGAAATACAGAAATATTAAGTTTTCGTAAACTGTGCGAACTGAACAAACACTTCATAGTTAAAATCCACGCGGACAAAGTCTCGGGCAACAGATAGACATAAATAAAATAAAAAATTGATGGAAGCGGCGATGAATAATTTTAAGCAAACTGAAATTAAAGAAATACAGTTTTCACATTCAGTATTAACTACTATGATAGACAGTAAAACAACATCAGTCGTATGTGATACGTAATCACAACGTTGTGATATATGTAAAGCGACTCCAACAATCCAAGTTGATACTGATTTATTTAAATACGGTATATCATCGTTACATATGTGGATACGTTTTATGGCATGCATTCTTCATATTGCCTATAGATTGGAATTAAAAACATGGGTTGCAAAAGGCGAAGACAAGGCTGCAATGGAAAACAAAAAGAAAACTATTCAAGAAGCTTTTAAACGAAATGAGTCTTTCAATAGATGTAGTGAAACAAGGACATGGAACCAAACAATGATGGTAATACTGCTCGAAGGTTTTTCACAAATACAGATATCACGGCTTCAATTACTGGTGTCGACAAAAATTCAGTCTACGGGCGGCACTTTTAGGGTCGGCAAAATTTCGTAGTTAGTAATAATAATATCTTATAAATATTTGCACCATTTCATGACGAATGAAAATAATGGGGAGATGTACAATACACAATAATGATAACTGTTCTTGCGAAAAAGTTCTTTAGAATTACTGTATATTATACTATTTTAAATTGAAATACCTTTTAACGAATTAACAGCCGGCGGGCATAAGCCAGGTCCGTAGCTGGTAACCGTTGGGGTTATAATGAAACACGTAGACTGATTTAACTGAGAATATAACTAACTTATTTATTGCCTGCGCGTATATACATACGCCACAACCTAAACAAGAGGTCGGTACCCATCTGAAGAAATCCGCCCCCCTCAAGATCCCGGGGTAATTCGTATACCGGCAAGATATTAAAATTCCTGCCACACCCACCATCATCGCGGGAGACCTGTACGCCAAGCACCCGGCATGGCACTGCGCCAGCAGCGACCGCGTGGGGGAGCTTCTCTTTCGAGACTCCAGCACGTACCACTACGAGGTAACCGGCCCCCGTGAGCCGACTAGGCTGGACCCCACAAGGCACCGCGGCGACAACGTGCTGGACATCGTTGTCCACAAAGGACTGAAGGTTCCACCCCACGCAAGAGAGCCTGCTGGACCTCCCATCAGACCACCGACCAGTGTTGCTGGTGTTCAGAGAACCCGCGGCAATGGCAAACCCGCCAGGACCCAGGACAACCAGGAATTGGGACACCTACGAGTCTGAGCTGGCCCAATTCCATCGACGAGCCATTATCCGCTCCTGTCGTATATGTCCAGCGTACCTGTCCAGCTCCAGGAATGCCAGACACGCTGGACGAAAGAAGAGCCAGACACTTGAAGCAATCCCGGGGTGGCTGAAGAAGTAGAGGCTCAAGTGCAACGTATCCAAGAGTCCACCAGCTGATGGGGCAGGAAATCCCTTGGTCGCCGACAGTCAAGTACCTGAGCGTCACCATCGACAGAACCCTGTCGATGGCACAACATGTACAGACGACCGCCGCAAAGGCTTAGGCAGCGCGGACGAAGCTGCGTCCCCTGCTGTCCTCCAGACTGCCGCTGCGAGCGAAGCTCTCCATACACAAAACGTATATCAGGTCGCACCTCACGTACGCAGGGCCGACCTGATACAACTTGACAGCAGGGTCGACGCAGCATCGCCTCCAAACAGCGGAGAACACCTGCCTTTGCTGGGCGGTCGACGCGCCCAAGTACCTCAAAAACGCGACCATCCACCGGGACCTCAAATGGGAGCGGGCTGGCCTCGCGGATGTTCGAGCGAGCGGACTGCTCAGCTCACACCCACCTGTCCAACATCGCTTCCCTCCCCCATCCAGACACCAATAAGTTGATAAGGAGGAGACAGAAACGCCCCGCTTAGGAGCTGCTACCAGTTCCCTCGAGCGGGGCGTCGTCACCGCTACCCCACGCAGAAGGCGAACCGCCGCCACACCGCCCTCTCGTAGGCGGCTAGCTGGGCCTTTCCCAACGGAGACTCACCCGGCTGGCCAGAGCTCAAAGCAAAAAAACTAGCGATAATTAACTATTTAATACGCATATAACATCGAAAAGTCATAGATGCGCGCCTTGGGTTTGAACTCGAGACCTCTGCGTGGCAGTCCAACGGTTTCCCACTAGGCTATAGCTGTTCTTAGCAGCTTTCTTAGGTCCTTAGCAGACAGCAATAGGCTCTAACTAAAACCATACTTGACGAAATGTAATTGTAATAACGTAGTGGTAATGCATCTCTGTCAATCTCACAAGCATACGGTATGTATCCTTCATCTTTGGAGATATATATTACAAAATATAAACAATCCTAGATAAGCATGTATACATTTATAGAGCAGGACTGCATTGCTTAACGTGGAGCTAAAATCAATACAGCTCTCGTAGGCGTTCTCCCCTTTGAGTCTGTGTGAAGCAGATTATTTGTTTGGTTTGAGGCAGGCTTCATAGAGTATTTCAGTGTATGTATGTATCATATGTGGGGGCCATTCAGTGCAGACCGGCGACACTTCGACCCAGTGGGATCTTTTGTGTCGACACTCTCCCAATAACGACTGCCATAGATGTTCATGGCAGCCGGGACCGACGGCTTAACGTGCTCTCCGAAGCACGGAGCAGGCGATAATTGTCACTCAATACGCACATAATTTCGAAAAGTCATATAACTTCCGAAAGTCAGAGGTGCGCGACGTGTAAGTAGTAACCTACTAGTATAATAATAATAATAGTTATATTAATTTATACTAATATTATGATAAATTTTATTAATCCTTACTAATATTATAAACGTGAAAGTTTGTGAGTATGGATGTTTGTTACTCTTTCACGTAAAATCTACTGAACCGATTGCGATGAAACTTGGTATGTAGGTAGCTGGAGACCTGAATTCACACATAGGCTACTTTTTATCCCAATATTCCCTCGGCAACAGGACTTACGCGGGTGAAACCGCGGGGGAAAACTAGTTTATAATAATATTAAAGGAATATTATTATAAGTAGTGTTTGTGGGGATGGATGGATGGATGGCTCGATGGCTGTTTGTTACTCTTTCACACAAAAACTACTAAACGGATTTTAATGAAACTTTACGGTATTATTGTTTATACATCAGAATAAAATAAACGCTGAAAATCTATCTTAATCTATATGTTAATACGTGAAGCAAAAACTTTGTACTCCTTTTTACGAAAATTGCGCGGACGGAGGAGAATTAAATTTGGCACAGTTAAAGTTTATAAAGAGAAGGAGGGGCAAATCCTAATATTTTTATAAAATATGCATTAGAAATACATTCAATTAATGGAAAAGCACTATACGCACTCGCGTTCGTAGTATTTCGGCATTGTTCGTCTGACGTCATACAATTCTTTGTAACTATGGTTACCTATACCTTATTTATATGTAAGAAAGAAAAAAGAAAACAAAGTAGCAAGCTTAGGAATTTTGGTCGAATTTTGACGATTTTTTACATGAACGCAAGTAAATGAAAAAAATCTAGTTACATATAAAAGTCAATTTTAGCTCTATGTACTATGCAGAAGTCTGTATTAGGTAGGTACTTATTTTATTTATTTTTATGTTGATCTGCCTTTTAGAATCCGGGCGGTAATATCGCAGTCAGCTACTGCTTATGCTACATTACTTATGTGTGTCCTTAAAAAGGTTATAGGTCTCATATAACTTCTTGGTCGGTCTGTAGTCGTATTTTGTTTCACAGGTCACACACATCTGAGTACAATATTGTTATATTAGTTATACATATGTATATAATTTTACTAGCTGACCCGTGCAACTTCATCTGCTTCACATAAGAGAATTTTCCTCATTTGCAACATTTTCCATTGCTAATCCGCTCCTATTAGTCATAGCGTGATGTTATATAGCCTATAGCCTTCCTTGATAAATGGGCTATCTAACACTAAAATAAAAATTTTAAATTCGGACCATTAGTTCCTAAGATTAGCGCGTTCAAACAAACAAACAAACTCTTCAGCTTTATAATATTAGTATAGATTGTATACCAGCTTGTACTCGCGGCTTCGCTCGCGTAAAAATAGGTTAGATTATGTTAGTAACAGTTACCTGGGGGTGATGGGATTCGTAGGCCTGCCCACCAGGTGCGTGTGCCCACGCGCGCCTCTGTGTCGTTTTGTCTTCGTCTCTCCACAAGGGGACACAGACCCTTCTTCTACTGACTACTCATGTTTATGATATAGCGTTCCCACTCACCCACCTTTCGGTATATAGTGAGAGCCGCTGTACCTTCCAGTGCCCGAAAGCACCTTCAGAGACCAGTTATAGGCAGGTCTTGTCCCCAAATCCAGAGATCCGGTTCTCGTTATAGCGAGCGACCTCGTGCCCAAGTAGCACTACCTATTGCCAGATTGGTACCGGAGCAATAAAGCCACTCACCACTCGCAATTCTGAGAGTTTCTAACTATAACCTCGCTGAAGCCGACAAAGAAGCCGCCTTCCATATCTCCGGTAAGGTGCCGGAGCTGTATAAGGCACGCTCACTTCCCGACGTACATACATACGTCTACCCATTTTGGCCTACAAGCCGGGTACTGCCCGAGTCACTCTAGCTATGACCCTTACTTTCTGAGCAGGCAAGCGCCCGAGATGCGTTGTGGCAGGTTTCACGCCGCTACTTGGCTAAAGACAACTCCCTGCCTCGCGTAAATCGACTGGTTCCATTAGCCGCGCATGAGAACGACGCTCGAACGCCACGTGCTTGCCGAACAACGAACATGTCGTTCTCTGCGGCTAACCAGATACCCCTGCGAGTCTAACACCAATGTCAGGCACCGCGCACTCTAATCAGCGGGCCGAAACCTTGGCGGGGTCACGATTGTATATGAAAGTGATTCGCGCGGCCCCGCCGCCTCTGGTTATGTTGGGGAACACCGTGGTAGGTTTAGTTGGTATTACCGGGATAACTTTGCCCTCCGTCCTTTTCTCGCCGTCGCACCGCGGAGAGATATGTGTCAATGCATTCCGCCACGTATAAAAAAACAATATTAAATTGTTAGTAACAGTCCGTTTTAAAAATAAAATATACCCTATGTTACTCGGTGATAATATAGCTTTCTAATAATGAAATAATTTTTAAATCAGTTGATTAGTTTTTGTGTAAAATCCTTACAAACAAACAAACAATCAAATCTTTGCTCTTTATATACCTATTTGTATAAAATATTTAAATATTGTGTAAACTGACTTGGGCATAGAATATCGTAATACCGGTTGTGATGGTCAGAGAGCAGTTGCTTCAAAGAAAATTGATTTTCAGCACAATCAGTTTTCAATTCGAATTCAAATCGGCTGGCAATCAATTTTCTAGTAGTTCTAACTTGAAAGAACTCTCTTACGTTTAGGAATAACAGAACTAGGTTGACGATCATTTTATTTATAACTACCTACTAATATTATTAAGAGCAAAGATTTGATTTTTGTTTGATTGTTTGTAAGGATTTAACACAAAAACTAATCAACAGATTTTAAAAATTCCACCATTAGAAAGCTACATTATCACCGAATAACAAAGGCATATTTTATTTGAATAAAAGGTACTGTTACTAACATAACCTAGTCATTTTACGTGAGCGAAGTTGCGGGCATAAGCTAGTCTCTCATACATTTTGCTTTATTTCTTAGCACATGACCATCGCGATTAACAAGTTGAGTCCAGAGACTTGGTATAACAAGGTGTATACTGATATTTTATGTAAATTATATGATAACTGCACCAAAAGTGAAATATTGAAATATTTTTAATAAATAGAAATATTTTTAATAAATTGTTCGTTAATATAGATATTTTTGCCGCTACTCGTAACCAATTTAAAAATAATATAGTACATTCGCTTCGTCATCAACATTAGTATAAAGATTTGTCAACATTTGTATAAGCACTTAGACTTAGATTTAAGTAGATACCCGCTCTAAGCTTCAATTAGGTTTAACTGTACTCTTTAAGGTAATAAGTGGAAACGTTTTTTTTTTTTAATTTATTTTATTATGTACTTAACCAGTAAGACACAAAGTACAATTGTTTGTTTCACCCAATAAAAAAAAAATAAAAAAAAAGTGTATTGTCACGCACATTTCAAGTTGGACTCTAAGCCACGCTAGCACCTTTAACATCCGATGACCCTTTTGGGTATTTTGTTTAGTTAGTTTCGAAGGTCTATTGACACTTGAACAATTTTTACGTTGGCATAATTATGTATTACTGTTCGAAAGTTAGGATGCAGTTTTCGTGTTTTCCCTTCGAGAAATAGATTCTATCCATTTTCTGTAGTATAAAGATGGTATATTATGACACGTAGCCAACTGCGAGAGAGGAATGAAAAATTATTATGTCACAATTCTATAAAAGTAATAGAAATAAACTATCTTAGTTATATATGTCTACGTCAGTATTATGTATTGAATGTAACACGTTACTATGTAATTACTGGAATGCTAGACATAATAGGAAAACAACTGTTTCTGGCAGTCTGTGAGCCGCTGCAGCTGAAATGCATATTCAGCAGAACTAGGAAAGACTGATATGCTTTTTTATTTTCATACACTGAATTCATCTTTCATATTCATTAATTAATTTTTATACAATTTGTGTTTAAAGTTAGGTATTATTACGCTTAGTGTCTAATAATTTAATTTATTTCTCTCTTGATTAGTGTCTTCTACGATTCGCTGCTTCGATTCGCCGTAATTGCACCATGGTTGCTGTTTTTAATTAGGTAATATAAGACAAACAATAATTGGCCCGAAGTCAAATAACTAGTAATGTTTTAAGTCTGTATAAAAAAACAACATCACCGATTTCTTTATTACAAAATGATATTTCCATAGGTATGTAGTAGTTAGACATTGATGTTAAAATGTTTAACATTACGTATGCGTGAAGAGTTAAAAAACAATAGATATTTTTATCGTTACGTAGAAGATTGTTGACATTAAACCAATAGACAATTGCAGAGAGAATGCATTGTTACTTCCTCATTTTTTAATAACTGTCGTTTAACTTCGAAACCAAAGATGATCTGCGTACATCGCAATCTTATAATTATTCTTTAAATAAACATCGTTTGTGCAACGTGAAATATACATACCTACCTATATGGTTTCATTTTAGGTTCGTAAAGTATTGCTGGTAAATATCTTGATGATCATAGAAATCTTCTGGATATTTATTTACCATAAAGATATAGATAGAGACAATTAATAAGATATAAGATACACACAATCTAAAACAGTTTACTTATTATGTAGACCGTGTCGATATCAGTCTGTCTTCTTCATTTATTAATCAGGCATTTTGGCAAATACGCCCATAAGTTCATTGTAGGCTACAGCCTAATACCTACAGGTATCTAACTCTTGAAAATCCCTTCGAGAGACATATTCGAGAGACAGCTTACATATCTGATGAGAAAATCAGTGGTTCAACGTTTTCTCAAGCCTATGTTCGAATTTTCAAACGATTTTCCTGTTTTTACACTTATAACTTACACAGGGTCCATTGCAAGGCCTTAAAATATGATTACACTGTATTGTTATACGCTGTATAATATAAGTGAAATTATGATTTGAATGATTTTCCTGGAACCGCCCATTTGAGAGGTAAGCTAGCCCATTGTTAGTTCAAACCCTGGCACCATCTAATAAATAATATCGACTTTCCAAATCTGCTGTCGAAATATAAAGTCAGAAGTTCGGTTCTTATTTCTTATTCTCTCATAGTGAAATATAGGGGAGCTCATAGAATAATTTTTTATTAACGATTATGGTGTCAGGCATAGTTAGTAGCAATTTTTCTTTTATATGAGTTGCTTGGCATTGAATATATTGGAGCAGAATGGTTGCCTAGGGTTTCAGAAGAAGGCAAGTCCGATTTGTTCTTAATAGTAAATGATGTGAAGTCCATCTGATTCCTTCGAAATTCTTCAATGTCACTTGCATGCCATGGAAGAGCTTTCCAAAGCATACTGAAGTTATGCTAATGCTGGATTTAAAAGAAAACTCATTACGATAACGCAAACGGATTTTAAGCTTATATGAAGGTATCACACCTGATGAAGTTGTCATGCTGCCCTGCTTATTTGCGACGTTATCATCACACTGCCAAGCTACACACTGATGTATCATTCGGTACCTACGTCCTGGTACAGGTTGATTACATTCCAACATAAGATGGTAGGTTCTGTCTTCTAATGTGCTGCTACCTTATCTTTTCTTTACGTAACTGTGACTCTTTGCCTTTTCGCCTTAAAGCAAATATTTTTAATATTTGCAGCGTTTCGTTTTGTTTTTCTACTAGGTACTAGGTACTAGGTGGCAAAAAGCATTTGGCTCTCCTGATGATAAGCGGCTACCATAGCCCATAAGGTATTTTACGCATGGGACACCGATTACGCGTTACCGATATGTTTTTAAACTGTTACTCTGCTGTTAGGAGCATGTACTACTCTTCTTCTGCTCTGTCAAAAGCACAATGTCTCCTTGAGGAGTCTGGAAATTGTGTTACTAATTCTATAGTGTATTGTCGCTATAAAATATGTATAATGTTTGTTCAAAGCTTGCAGCTTTCATCTACGTTTTATTTCTTGTTGTGTTTTCAAATAATCGATAATTTGCCGGGCTCACAAAGCCGCAACCGATTAAGTTACAGAGCTTTCGAGAAGCTCCAATAGAATCATAGCGAAGGTATATCTATCTAGAATTTTATTTTCTATAGCCAATCAGAATCCGAGACAGAGATGCAGCGTCATGATGGAAAGAGAAGCCGTAATATATGGTGATACCAGAAAATAAATTGTACCCGATTTTGAGGAAAAATATTTTTCTTCGTTGGTTTAGTTAATGACAAAATTAGCAATATGAGTTGAGAGCACTGATGGCGTAATGGTTTTAGTAGTCGCATCGCCACTGTCATGTCGGTGCGCTGAATGTTGTAGGGTCGACGTCCTCTCGTGTAGTAAAAGTACAAATAATAACGTTTAAAGTCTCCTTATATGAATTTTCTCCATAATCTATCTGTTGATCGGATTTGATCACATTTGAATTATTAATAGATATTTTTTCTAATATGGATGACTTGTAGAAAATGGTAAATGTTATATATATATAGCTTTCAAGGCAAAATGGGTAAAATTAAGGCAACTATCTAGTTGATCCCCGTAGCAGGAGTCTTTATTTTATGTATATTTTTTTTTTTTTGCATTTGCTTCCTAAGTTGAACAAAGTGCTATTTTGTGTATTTTATAGTGAATTTTTCTTGTTAGTAAAAACTCATTGTCAACATGAAGCCTCGAAATGTGCCCGATAAACGGCAATCTTGGTCTATGTGGGAGTAACCCAATACACTTTTGCCTACCCTTGGTTTGCGTGGATTAAAACCAATGCCTTATCCATTAGGTTACCAGAAAGTAAAAGAATATGACAGGTATGGACGGAAAACATTGTTGATGTTATATTAAGGCAAGTAAGAATATGATATCCAGAAGGCGACAGCTATAGTCAACAGTTCAACACACGAAGGGTTGTGTGTCAACTACAGCGGCCACACCCCTCTTTAAAAATAATTCTAGAATTTTAGATGAAACCTAACTTTTTGGTGGGCACCAGAAAATTTTGGAGCCCACCCAGGATTGTCTGATGCCCACCCGCCCGATCGCCCGTCTACTTGGGCGATTCTCTTACATACGCAAATGAGCGTTAGCAAACCTTTTTAGCTAGAACAGAGGTTTGAAGAAAAGTCATGCTACGAATACACAAAACAGAAAAGCGTTTCGAAAAAAATAAAGCAAACGAGTTATGTTAGAATAATAACGCCTAGGAAATAGAGTATTGCACCCTGTCTACGTCATAAATACTGCCTCCATGGCGCAACAGTAGTGAATGCGACTGCTGTGCATGAGGTCTCCGGTTCGAATCCCGCGTCGGGCTAACAAAAAGTTATTGGGTTTTTCTGTTAAGACTGCGCCGAGCGTAAGACAGATAATGACAGAGCTCGTGCGGCGCATAGTCAAATCGGTGCGCGGCCGCCATAGTAAAATTGTATGGAGGATTTGAAGTGCTTTTTTAATAAATCTGTATCTTTATTGTCAACCAATAACTTAAATATTTGGGACGAATAAATTGTAATATAACTATTTATGTTTCGTTTAAGCTGTAAAATAGGATAGATTTCAACTGTTATAATCTAAAAATCTCGTAATAACAATTTACGTAATTTTGTAGGCAAAAATATTTATTATTTTAAGTTTTTTACACGGAGTAATTGTGAACACATTTATTGTTATGGTAAATGTATATTTTATATTTGTATTAGACAAAAAGTGTTGATTTTATTCACTTAACTGCGACCGCCTGTTTTGGCTCATTTCGCTCGGCGCAGTCTTAAGAAATATCAATACGAGCTCGCAATTAGGAAGTTGGTGGTGTTGGACACCGTACCTCATAAAGCACGTAAAGCCGTTGGTCCTGCGCCTGATCTCTCTCCGATCGTGTCTGATTATCCATCCCATCGGATCATATGAGTTACGGAACAGAGAGTGCACTATAATATCTCCTGCGCAGATGGCCAGTCTCCGTTAAGATTGGCCGCTATGACGGAAATTCGGGTTGGAGGACATTATTATTACGTCATAAATAGGTAACTCTATGTCTCTGTGGTAGATCATAGTATTATATTTTTAGTATTATAAACAGATATTACTAGGTAAGTAATTCAGAATTTAGATTTTAGGACTTTGGTATGTGAGAATAAAACGATTGCGCTGGAAACACTGTAGCATGGTATTGATTCTAGATATTTCCAGATCTGTATTGCTTACTCACCAAACACATTATTTGTCTCTTTCACGCAATGCGGCTACGTGATCGAATGTTCTAGAATATTTCCCCCCTCTGTATTCTCGTCCTTTTTCCTCTCGTTATTGCATCTCTTTTTATGCGGCAAAGAATATTCTAGAATGGTAACGCTACAAAGTTGAATGCGTTGTTTATTTGCCTCGTTTTGAATGTTGTACGCAGACGTATTGAATTAAGTTGGCTTATACAGTGGGTTGAGGGCACTGCGTCTGACGCAATGGCTATATAAACTGAAACGCGGGGGTTTTCTGTGAGATACCTTTTCCAAGTCTAGTGGTGAGGTCGGTTTATACCATGTATTTTAGGATTGTGTAGTGATAGGATCAGACAGGCCCTTACAATGTAGGCTTTACTGGCTAAGAAAATAGTTTTAAAAATGTATATTACAGTACGGAGTATAGTATAGCTAAAGAGGTGGCAAGTCCCGTTAGCTCATAAAATGGCAGAGTCGTCGCCCGGTTGACAAGTACTGCGTAGATCCTCTAAATTTTGAGTTTATAGAGCAGGGGAAGACGTTTTAAGGATAAAGATGTCAGGTAAGGCTCTCTTTTGTTTTTATTATTATTTATTAGACGTAACGATATGAAATATTTGAATTTAGAATCTTTAGGACGCATTGCGTCACAAGTTGCCATGATGTGGTTGTGTGTCTTATTTTTGTTTATATTTACGATAGTATTAAGATTTAAATAATTCTGTGTATTATAAGTTGGATTTCTATGTATCCCGAAGAGATTAATTGAATAATTCTATATTTCTATATGTATATTTTGTGCAAGACTATTATAGATTGCGGCTGCATTTTGCCGACAAGTCAATTTAAAATGGCGTCGAATTTGACCTTCGAGTTTGTTTATTATGAATATTATCCAATCGATTATCAAAAAACAGCTGTCTCGAATAATAAATATTATTCGATAAATATAGGATTTTACGATTTGTCGATAATTGCGTAGTTATCTGATCTTGTTTGAAATTGCTGATATTATTGTTTAACCGTTGTAAATTAACAACAATGCCTTTGTTTTGACTACATAAACAGGTTTTAAATACCCAATTTGAATTTAGTTTCGGTTTCGACGATGTTATAGGTAAAAACATTTATTGCGCAGTTAGGGATAGTGGAGGTCGTCTAAAAATAGGTAGTTAGTTGCCGTGGTAAACAAGGTGTTAAATTATCTTATCAAGTTGGTTTTCGTTACGGCTGTAGTTTAGGTATTTTTCCTATGACGTGTCATTGGGCGATTGAGTAATTGTTTTACCAAATAGGCAAATTGGTTTGAATACAATAATTTTTCTCATCAATCCTAAGACATTAATAATACGGAGTAACTATAACCCAAAATAGTAAGTTATAAAATAAACATTATGGATATTTATTTTATTTCATAGGTACTTACAATAAATTAAGCAGTATCTTTGATTATTTTTTTAGTCACTATGATAATGCAGCATTATGAAATAAAATATTTTGCTTTGTACTCAAATCGGCAATAAGCATACGAGCCAGTTTTCCGAGATTTTTATTAGCTGCCGTGAATATAGGTTCTTAAAAAGTTTGGTGATTTGTTCTTAAAAAATATAAAATAGGTATATTTTTAAATATTCGTCTTTATCTGACAATTTAATTATTGTTTTACCAAATAGGTCTTCGGTTGTATTATACGACATGGGGTAGATCCTAAGAAATATCTTTAAGCCTAAAATATTTTTAAAAGATTGCTATATATTTCAAATATTAATATAAAATATTATGGTATTTTATTTTAATGCCTTAAAGATATTGCAATAATTTGAGCAATATATAGTAAATATTGATTGCTCGATATCAATCATTATGATTTATTTACGGCATTATATCACAGTTATACATTTTGCCTTGTACACGAATCGGCAGAAAACATGCCAAGGTTGATGTTGTGCGGGTTTTTTATACTGACACGTCATGATGGAAAATCATCAGACATCAAGTATCTATACAAATAAAAGTCACATTGCAATAATGTTTTTAATGACTATGAGAGAACTGATTATTAGGAAATTATACATTTATGGAGTACGTTACACTCCCTAATATTTATTCGATTATTGCAATACTTTTACACATTACAATATAGTATTATGGGACTTTATTTTAATGTATGAAAGATATTGCAATATCATTGGGTCTTATTTGTAGCACTAATATTGATTAAATTATTGCAATATTTTTATGAATTATATTAAAGTATTATGGAACTTTATTTTAATTCATGAAATATATTGCAATTATATGAGCAATATTGTTGTAGACAGTGTCACTAAGTCTTATTTAAAGCACATTTGATTTGTACAAAAATCTGTAGAAAGCTTTGTAGGATGTCGTATGGGGTTTTTTAAGATTTTGACACGTTATAGCAAACCTTACAAATGGAGGTCATGTTACAATCACGTCATGATGAAAAATCATCAAACGTCCAGAATAGAAATTAAAATCACGTTGCAATAATAATGGTTTATGAGAGCTAATTATTAGGAAACTATTAATATTAGGGGTATTTTTAATCTTTAATATTTATTCGATTATTGCAATACTTTTACACATCACAATAAAGTATTATAGAACTTTATTTAATGCATGAAAGGTATTGTAATAATTTAAGCAATGTTGTTGTTGTACTCAGCGCCACTAAGTTTTATTTAAAGCACTAATATTTATCAGATTATTGCAATACCTTTACAAATTACAATAAAGTATTATGGAACTTTATTTTAATGCATGAAAGGTATTGTAATAATTGAAGATTATATTGTTGTTGTACTCTGCGTCACTTAGTCTTATTTGAAGCACTAATATTTATCAAATTCTTGTAATACTTTTGCACATTACAATATAGTATTTTGAAACTTTATTTTAATGCATGAAAGGTATTGCAATAATTTATATAATATCGTTGTTGTATTTGAGTTTATTGCGTTTTATTTGAAGCGCTAAAAATTTGTAGGATTTTATTTGTACGCAAATCAGCAGAAAACTATCTAGGACGTCGTACGTCTATAAGTCACATTACAATCATGTCATGATGAAAAATCATCAAACGTCCTTATAAAGTTCCGTTATAATAACATTGTTTTAATAGCTATGACAGAGCTGATTATTAGGGAGCTATCAATATACGGCGTATCTTTCACTTCTTTTTATTTATCAGATCGTTTCAATACTTTTACACATTACAATAAAGTATTATGGAACTTTATTTAAATGCATGAAAGGTATGCCAATAATATGAGTAATATTTTTATATAGGTACATATATCCACCAGACATTGTCATTTGATTGCAGCATTAAAATGTTGATATTTAGACTTATACAGGAATCTGAAAATTTGTGCACACGAGCATATTTTTTATTAATATGCATAAGGCATATCTTTGATACGTAACAGTCACTATGATTTAATTGCGGCATTAAAAGTTATACTTATAGATTTATACACGAATCGGCAGAAAGAGTTTTCAGTACGACAAACGAGATTATTGTAACTATTTTATGAAGTAACTTAAACCCTATAATATTTATCGAACGATTGCTATACTTTTCAAACATCAGAATAAAATATTATGTAATTTTATTTTTAATGCCTTAAAGGAATTGCAATAATTTGAGGAATATATTTGGTATATTTATTTTGCAGCATCAAAATTTTGTACATTCGACTTATGATTGAAATCACGTTACAATACCTTATTTTCGTAGTCCCTATTATGGTCTATCTTATGAAATTCACTGTTATTATTTTTTTAGGGTCAGTAATATAAGTAACAAATATGTAATTAATTTAGGGGCAGATATTCGTAATTGAATAGGTATGTCTTAATTTAGATGCCGAGGACATTAATTGTTACAGGCAAAATATTTTTAGCAGCAATATACATTTTACAACAAAAAGCCTACAGTTAATATGGCTAAATTACTATTTCTTTAATGACTTAAATTGCTTTCAAATCGCTTTGAAAAAATTTTGACTTCCTATATTGCTATGTGTGAGAATAGTTAATGAAGAAGATTCACATACAAATTTAAAATGTTTTAATGTGATCTAGGTATTTATGTAAAGATAGCTTCAAATTGGTTTAAGTAGGTATCTTATTTCTAAAAGTAAATAAATAGGTTTTTGATTTAAATCTCTCGATTTAATTATTTAACATAAGTCAGCCATTATAGTAACACCACGTTTGCTTAGTAACCGATTTCAACTCTTAGTTTAATTCCATAGTAATACGTATTTATAAAGCAATTATTTATGAACATCATTTTCCTTATTGTGTCTTTTGTTAGTATTCGACTAATGAGTTTATTTAAGGCTTGACACCTATATTCATATTAATTAATTAATGGCACTAATATGTTCTCATATTATTATCATTACTTTGTTTATATATTTAACCTCTAATTGTGCGTAATTATTAAAATCAACCTTAGTATGTTTTAAACCATACTTCCTTATATTATTTTTATACATAAGAATATTATTAGTCGTTTAATAATAATAATAATAATCGTGTTTTTGCTTTTGTTATTAAACATAATAACAAAACTTGATTTTTGTTTGTAGGCATAGTTTGTATTAGGTGCTTTGCCTATACCTAAATAATCCCCGCAGTTTTACCCGTTTGCTCCTAATTGTTGTGGCGTGCTGTCAAATAGCAAAGAGCCTTACTCAACAAATACAATGCAAAATCCACACATCATTTTTCAATCTTACTGGTAGTACCAGAGATTTGCGTGTTCAGACGAACAATCTATTTAGCTTTCTAATATTAGTATAGATGGCATAACAATATCATTGAGTACCTGTTATTTAATTTGATGAGTGATAACATTTTAATTTATTATTATAACAGCAATTAGGTATGTGACGATTATAAAATGATTAGGAATGATTATAAAAAAGATCGTATAACATAGTAATGAAGCACAACGAAACCTACGTTTTTAGGTTTCTTTTTACCCTAACGATATTTAAACGACAATAAATATATTTATAAAGTTAACGTTTTATCCTGTGTCAGAGTTGAGGCACAGTATATTAGGTACCTATTAAGTTTTTATCTCAGTTCTAAGTATTTTGTTGCAAGGCCTGCTGGTATGTCGTATAAATAATATAATATTTAGCTTACAAGTACACTACCGTAACTAGCTTTTACTCACTTCACGGCGTTGCCCCTCTAGCTCGAAAGATGTGCCCACCGCATTGTTTCAGGATGAAAATTAAACTATTCATCGACAGTACAGAAATTATCTATGTAAAAAAGGTATAAAGCAACTAAAGAACTTGAGTATTTATAATATTAGTAAGAATATAGAACATTCTATGAGATGATGAAAAGATTAAGATTATTAGGTAAAATTAGGTACTATATTTACGAAACTCAAATTATATACAGCTCAATAAATGTGTGCGTCAGGTTAAAAGAGCCCCGTTTTAAGGTTTATAAGAGTAAAAAATATCAGCCCTGTATTATACTGTCCGACTGCTAGGCACGGGCCTCTTCTCAATGTGAGGAGTGTAAAAATGTATTGATAAAAAATAAGTAGGCAAAATTGTTGCGTTATTTTAATGCTTTTCATATGGCACAATAAACGAGTGAATGTTTCGATAAGGAAGCTGATCACGTGCATTAGTGTTGTAAGCGGTAAGTGCAATACTTCGCTTAAATATACGTGTTGTGTGTGCATTTGTAGGGTTGAAGTCTTTACAATATTCTTCACATTAACAGAAGTAAATATAAGCAGATTTAATCGTATTTTTATTTTTATTATTGGCATGTGTACCTATACGAAAATTTGTATAATTATTTTTGGTCTTCTAAATGTGTTATTACAAGTGAGCAAGTGCAGTATCATACAAATACAGAATAAGTCTGAAAATAGTATCAATATCTATAATTAATGACGCTGCATAAAATTCGATAGATAATTGTAAAATCTCAGACTTAAATTATAATTACACGATATTTTTGGACAGCAAATCTACAGTCTTGAGAATGACAGCACAAACTTTTTGCTATAACAATCGATATATTTGAAAACTGTTAAAATAGATTTACGAATACCTAATATGAATATTCGAAAATAATATCATAAAATTCATTTATTTTATAACTACGCAGAATTCAGAAGATTGAAGACAAGAGGAAAGTTTTATTATTATAGTCTAAACTAAATATCACTTACGCGGTTTTAGTTTTTGTTTTGAGTTAATGTGCTTGTGACCGTGCACGATTCACTTCAAGAAGTACAAGTAGGCTTTCAAGATCTTTCCAGTGGAGTTTCTAAAGTGCTTGTGGAATTTATAATAAAGTTCTGTGCAGTGTCTGTTGAGAATATATTTTGTTAACAAGTTGTAATGAAGTGTCTTGCCTTCCTATTGCTTTACCTTTTAAGTCCCGGTGTCAATAACTGTTTCTTGTTCTCAAGTCTGTATTCTTCGGTTTGTTTCTCTTTGTGTCGTGCATGTGGGTGAGGTGCAGTGATATTTTGTCTTTGTACTTTCAAAACAAAATTATTTTCACTACAGCGCTTGTTTTGTTTAAAAATTAAAGTACTTTTAAAGCTCTAGGCACTTTGCATGGGCTATATCACCTTTAGAGTTTATTGTTAGTCAAATACAGAATTTCTTGTGTAAAAATTTATTGCTACGATTATTCAAGTAGACTAGTGGTATGTTAGCGTAGTGATTTGTAGGGACAGCTGTTGATTTCAAGATCCTGATCAGTTTGTGTGCATTTGGTTCGTGAGTGTCAATGTATTTTAACACCAACGGATACTAAATTATTAATGGTGAAGAAAAGTCGGATAAAATTATCAAAGAAATTCTTGTATAAACTATAATCATAAATATCAGGTATAAAACTATACTATATGAAGAGAAGAAAAACCTTACTACCAAATGCGATGCATTATTGCGATTAAATGCTTTTAAAGCATAAATATATCTACACAAAATTTTGAAAGGGACGAATATCGTTTCTTAAAATAATTGCGATTATAGCACAAAGCTAAACACAAAAACCTTAATGAAATATTAGGCTTCTAAAGAAGGACCTAAGACATGAACAGTAATGCTCCCGATAACGGTGATACTAAGCCTACCAGTCCACGGAAATGAGGGAAGTGGCGAAAATATTAAAGATTTATTTATTTATTTAAGATTAATTATTAATCATTCATGGAATATATTTTTGACAAGATGTGACAGTAACTGCTTATAATAAAAACAGATTCTAATTTTAAATCGAAGGATTTTTAAGTGTGAGATTAATAAGAATAAGATTCTACATAGCCGAGTTTAAATACCTAAGTGTTTAAGACTACGTGCCCATCATACAAAAGCAAACGAGCTAATCTTAATAAATATGCATTTTAATGAGGAAACCTTCAGATAATCTATCAGAATAATATATACTTAATTCGGAAAAGCTATGACAAAATGGGTACACGTTTGAGAAATAAATGTACGTAACTTATCTATCGCTGCAGATAGTGCACCGGAGTTCGTTCATTTTAATATACCTACGAATAAATATATATCTCGTAGATGAATGGATTACTTGACGAAATATACAGATCTTTTGATTTATAAGGCAAGTGCTTATTGAATTCGGCGGAATTGAAATATAGATTTAGCTAATATAATTTATGCAATGTTCAGAATCCGAAAGCATGGCTCTAATTCTAGTGTGACTAACAGATGATCAGTGGATATAAAATATATAAATATGAACAGAAACGTTATAAGAATAACATGGCTTCTTAGCAGATACTATGCTTTTTACCATAAAGCCCAACGACTAAAAACAGAGTAACATTTTAAGAAATTATGCATGCAATAAGTACGCGTATATTTAAAGGCCCAGGTATGCGGAAATATAATTACAAAAGTTGTATATATGTGAAATTATGATATGAATGCAGTTTTTATTGAATTTGTACTAAACCGTTGCAAGGCTATATTGTGTAACAAACGGTGCCAAGATATTATATGCACAGACAGCAAACTTAACGTAAATTGACAGATTGAAAATTTAGGTGACTATAATAAAAAGGAAGCGATCATAAAAATACATACTATCGGAGAGTCATAATTCTATCGACATAACATATACTAAACCCGGAGAAAGATACGACAATTGTGGTTGACGTCTGAGAAAAAATGCCGTATTCTTCACCTAATCATCTGTATAGGTAGCGGACCAAACTATATTTTTAATATTACATCGAAAAGTGAATATTTAGAATTATGACTTAGAAAGTGTATATCTCATAGATATATGAACGAATCGATAACAGTTACAAATATTTTAAAGGCAAGTGCCAATTGAATTCCGTGGGATAAAATTAAAACAGATTTAGCTGATATAATAGCTAATTCAACGAATTTCAGGATCCGTAAGCCTAGTCCTAATTCTAGTCGTCACGGTGTAACGGATGATCAGAGGAAATACGAATATAAATGAAAATATGAACAGAGACGTAGACGTAACTGTAGAATGAAGATTTATTATAATATTATCCAATTATGTGTTCATAGTAGCTTTACACAACCTCAATTTTATGACAACAATAAAGAGAACGGAATTTAAACAACAGAGTGAAATAAAAAAATAAGTACCTATTCAGAAAGATTCGCCAACATTCAAACATTTACTTATACGCTTACAAATTAAATAATGAACAAGTTATACACTTATGCAATTCATCATCATCATGCAGCAATTATGAAGTGATTATTAAAATTCAAAGTTTATGTAAATTGACAGATTGTGTCTCGTACTTAGTAAATAAACAAGTACGTAGTTGATCAAAATTTGCCTCAAAAGGTAACCAGCCAAATAACACGCAAAAGTAAAGGAAGCTCAGTTTGCAAATCCTCTTAACTAAATGTTAATGCGATTAACATTATTTGAACAGATATAAGAATATATGCGTACCTATGGCAAAAACTACTGTAAGATATAAATTTGATTTCAATGCACAGATTGCTATGACTGCACTAGAAAAATATATATTAATTTTAAAAGGCAAGATTACAATATTAATGATTTAATAGACAGTTGAAACAATATCCAAAAACGAGCTCACTTTATCGTATTTATTCGTATCGTACGGAGTTACAAGTTACACAGTACCATACCATAAGTGGATAGTGGTAAAGGTTGATGAAAAAGAAATAAGTATGCAAGGACAATGTTTAAATTGATAACATTTTCTTTATACTTATATTCAAGAAAAAGCTAATGGCTTTTGGCGTTAATTAAAAGTGAAAAATCGGACATTTAAATAAAGCGACTAATGCTTGCGTTATAAAATGAAATTTAAGAATATTATGCGATTAATTAAAATTAAGAGACCAATGTCTGCGTCATAAAATGGACTTACAGAATACTGAATTAAGATTCACTGCGTATATAGAAAGGTAACTATCGTTGCAGTATGTTATGCAAGATTTTACATTTGCAGATAGTAAATTACTACATACAAAATATTAAGTTTGGATTCCAAGTTATCTATACTTCAACAATTCTTTGAGAAGTTTAAGATCATATGAAATATTGAAGAATCTTTTAAAGGAAGGAATTTATCAGTTATATTCATAAAAGTGGAAAATCTATTATGTATGCTCTGATCGAAAGGAGATCAGCGACATATTAAAATGATGACTTTACTCAAAGGTAAAATCTACTTATGATATCAGAACCATACGAGGGGTTCATGACTATTTATCACGTAAAATTAGATCAGGGTTAATAGGTAAATGCTAGTATCAAGGGCAATCTATTTATTGATAGAGAAATATTACCTTTAATAAAGACTAGGTAAACATACGTATTGTATAGATCGTTTATATTTAATATTTATAGATTTATTTCATGTGAGATTTTGTATTGTCGAATACGCTTAGTGCAATTCTAGTGGGTGATTAAATAAATTACTTGAATTGGCAAAATATCTAAGTATTTTAAGTGTCTTTTATATTTATATCACTGATCAATATACTTAATGTGTTTCATAATAAAGTTAGTCATCATCTCAGCCGAAAGACGTCCACTGCTTGACATAGGCCTCCCCCAAGGCCTATGTATATGTTAATTATAAAGTTAGTAAAATATATTTATTAAAACGTTTTGCAAGCGGAGACAAATTAGTAAAATATAAGAATGGATATGGATAGAATACGATGGTTTACGACGGTTTTTCTAGGATGTAAATAATTCGATATGATTTTAGTAGGAGAGTAGGAAAATTGACATATTTTCGCCAAATTAAGTCTTTCGTAAGGATTTATAATAATTTCAAACGCTAGCGAAAATCAATCGATCGATTAAAGTAGGTTAAATTTATTACGATCAGTTCTTTTGTATTACACAGTATCAACAGTAACGTAGAATCAACAGTAACATTAGATTATACTTTTGCAAGAAAGCTATGAAAATAAATATTCTTTAGATATACTTTTGCATAATTCGTGTCGACTTCAAAGATAAAATTAAAAGCAATAAGGCCAATGCTTGCGTCACAGAATGCAATTACAGAATATAGAATTAAGATTAACTGCGTTCAAGGTTACTATTTCAGCATCATATGCAAGTATTTAGTATTGCTAAAAGTGAGATAACTATAATAGTTACACAATGTTCAATTAAATCATTAAGTACGGATTTTAGATAACGTTTATTTCAATAATATTATAGTTTCGAAAATAAAATCAGAGGCATTTTGACTATATTATTATGAATTTGGTATTCAGTTAAACTGTTTTAAAATGGTACTTAAGATCTATTCTTGATTGTAGCACTTTAAAACCGTATAACTGAATACCATAACATAATTGTACGTACTTTTATTAATAATTGTGTTTATAATATAACTATGTACCTACTCTTAACCTGAAATAGCGCAGTTAAGCTATACATATTAATAATAAAAATTCAACGTTATAATTATTATGACGAGGTAAAATAAATTGAATATCTCCCATATGCTAAGAAAGTTATAGAAATTGTAGGGTATTGTGTAACTGATGATTAGAGTTATAGTATAATATTATACATTTCTATAAATATAAAAATGCGGCAATTTCTTAATTTTATCCACTATCGGCAAATATCAGCAATATCAAACAAGGTTCAAAGAAAGAAGTTTCAGTTCTTAAAAGTAATTATTCTTGTAGGAATAGGCTAAACATATATATTTTTATCATTAGAAGAAAGAGGTTTTATTTATACTACTGTGTAATATTATGATTGATTAAGATAAGTAAAGCGTTAATTAAATTTAAGACGTAAATGAAGAGATGACGAGATTATAATTAAGATTACAAAACATTGCACAAGTACAGGAAGATGACTCATGTATATACGTTTAGGGAACGCTATGTAAGCATTTAATAATTACGTCATTATTTCAAATAGTGTGAAATATTGTGTAAGGTAGCTGAGTCACCATCAGTAAGATACCAGTGGTGGAGTATAAACAAGGTTTTTAAGATACATTATAAGACGATGACATTATTTTATTAGGCGAGTGCGTTATACTTACATATCAAATTAATTAAGTAGAAATACTGACGATAATTAAATTAAAGGGCTTAATAAGAGTTTTAAAGGCTTTACTAAGAATTAATTAATAAAAGAGCGTTAATTAGGCAGGCATGATAATTACAAAATATCTGATAATTTAATATGAAATGCAACGTTTTAAGATAAGTGTATCCAACATTTAAGGTAATAAGATCGCCGACAAACCAATATCATATAATTGATATAAATGAAGGCAAATTACGCAATCGTATTGCAATAAGACAAATTTATTAAGTTAGGTAGGTTATTGTCACAAGCAAGCAATAGGTTCTACGCGTCATGACAGTATTAAATAACGCAGTTATGTGGGATTGTTCCCTTGCGACATTGGTGGTAATAATTAAAAACTTATATAGGTATAGGAGATGGAATTGGTGGTGAAATATTTAAGGAATAAGTGTTGATAATTAAGTAAACGATAAACATTTTGATAGGGTGTTAAAAATTATTGATAGGAAAACCACTTTACCTAAGTAAAAGAATAATACCCATGATTCAGAAAGCAGGTAGCCTGGAGGAGAAGTTAGGATATAGGCGATCTATAAATATGACACAGACAACTTGAAGTAAATATTAATAATAGTATTCTGATATTATTATTGCAATTAGGTTAATAGTTACAATAGGCATTGTTTTAGCTAAGAATATAAAATGTGATTTTAATATGGTAGGAAGACTTTTTAGACAGCGATATAAAGAAATAGACAGGTTACAAAAGCGAATTATAAACTTTTTAATAAGTCAGTTACAGATTATTGATTAAGGAATATGATATGAAGCAAAAAATAAATTATTTTGATAATAATTTATATTGAAATTAGGCATGCAATAATAGGTTAAGACTTAAGACGTTTATAGAAATAATCCTAGTTATAAAAACCCGAGTAAATACAAAATAAATACCTAAATATTTTACGACAAAAAAGGCAATCTTAATTGTAATATAAGCAAAATAAAAGCTTTTTGCTTAGGAATATAAGAAAGTAATTATTAAGAATATGTATATATAAAATTATATATAAATATAGGTATATATAAGAAATTCATAAGTGAAATATGTATTACAAAAATAGTAAAGGATTTATACATAATATATATATGGCATAGGCTTAATATAAATTATCTTTAGCATTAATAGGAAAACACATTGATATTTGAAAGGCAATACGGCTTTAGGGCTAAATTATGTAGAAAGCGTAGTAAGAACGCTACTTGAGACTAATACATTTTTAATTAAAAGGAGAATCAATTTAGTTTAGAGAGAGAGAGAGTTTGAAAACATTAACAATTGCAATTGCATTAACAGACAAACAAAAATACGAATATTCGTACATCATAGAATTAACGTAAGAAGGTATGTAAAAAGATATTTAACCAATCAGAGATTGTATAGTGCATAATTTGGTTCAGGTGAATGTATTGTGTGGCAAAAGGGTACATATATTGACATGTTATATATAGTACGATTGTAGTACACATTTTCTTCGTTGTTGGTGATATATTAGCAGTCGCAGTCGCTATTAGTAATGATGAGGGAGAAAACACAGGATAAAAGTGGAACTACAGAAAAATATATTGATTCGGTACTAGATTATATTGAATTCTCAGTTTAATGAATTGGCAAGCTATAGGAAAACATGCAAATTTTCGATGATTTGTTAATGTAAGTTAAGAAAATATGTTTATTGTAGGGACAAGTAAATAACAATTATTTATTTTATTATGGTTAGTAAAGTCCGTTAGGAATTGTGGTCGCAGCTAGTTAGGCTTATGAAAAAAAGACGAAATATTCATTGAATGACGAAATATTCTTGCATATGTATTATTATGAATACGGTCACCACCGTCATTAGGTCTTATGCGGTCTAGGAACAAATTGAATCTAGCCGAAATTATATGTATAATCAGGACGGTTAGGTACTTAGTGGTATAGCAGTTTAACTGTTCCATTTATTTATAATATATTATATCCTTTAGTTTACGGTGAATATATATTATTTTCTTATTGTATGTAAATTAGCTTCCAGATGTAACAAATAAGTCTTGTTTTTTAATGTCGATGATATATCATTATTAATGACATCCAATAGTACTGACAGTGCTAATTATAACATTAATATAAATACAATTGAATCTCAAAATCAGTTTGGTACATACAAATATGAAAATTTGACATTGGATATTAACTACAGAGGACTTAAATTAAAAGAAGTAGACAACCGTCTTTCTTGGGATCATACTCGATAAAAATTGCAACTGGAAGTTTCAAATTGATAAAGTTTGTTCGAAAATAAATAAATTTGTACATGTATTATATGAACTAACTAAAACATCGACACTGCAAACTGTATTAGCAGCGTATCATGGTTATGTTGCGTCTGTTCTAAGATACGGTCTTAATCTCTGGGGCAGCTCAACAAATTTTTAAAGACTGTTCATTGCACAGAAAAAATGCATCCGGGCTACTGCTGGGCTATGTCCTTGGGAATCCTGTAAACCGGTGTTTAAAAAGTTCAAGATTTTAACTTATATTTTTTGAATGTGGTAAATTTATTAAAGAAAATCCTAAGCAATTCAAAAAAGCTCATGAAATGTTTCCTAGGAATACTAGGCGGCCTGACATCATTGTTTAACCGGTTATTCCTAAGACAACCTTGTATAACAAGAGTTCTTATTGTGATATGTGAGAAAATATATAAAGCTATACCAGATAACATAAAAGGTTTACATTACAAATAAATAAATTTGTAAGAGAGTTTAAGTCTTGGCTAATAGAAAATAACTTTTAGTGTATATCCGACTTTTTTAATTACTATTTTTAAGACCTAAACTGTACCAACACTTTATGACAAATAAATAAATTCTAATTCTAATTCTATATGACGTTCCACGGGTAAAGGGACCTTATGGTATGATTAGGTCGATAAAATATGATACTGTTTTTAGTATGTGTCCGGATATCAATTGTGGTGTCATATTGGTTAATATTATTATTTTTATCACGGATATAGAATGTTTTACAGTACAAATACATATTGCAAAGGTAAAATAATAATAGGCTAATACATGCTAAGATACAGAACATTTATGGTAGCATCATTGTAATACGGAAATGGATTTTTTTAGGCAGGTAATACTTTGTGCCCTGACAGTGTAAAATTATAATGGATGTTTTGAGCAGTGTTCGAGTATTGGAGCAGAAAATTAGGAAAAGTTGACAGTGTGCGACATTGTGGTATATATTATATGGTGTGGTGAATAAAGTTGAGTGATGTTACGACTAGGTATAGTGCAAAATTGGCATTTGCGATAGGTATGGTGCAAAATTGCAAGCAGGCAAAGTCATTTACCGGGAATATGTCGTCAGAAAGTCAGTACAGTGAAAATTTAATCGCTTTTAACACTGGTGGTATTGGATATGGTGCAAAATCGATCAACACAATGTAACAGATTTCACTTGGAACAGTGGTGATATGAATATGGTGCATAATTATAGTGAGGCAAAGTGATTCCGTAGATTTTTTTAAGCACACTGTATTAGTAGATACTTTTATCAAATTAGAACAGTGAAAGAGTTAAACACTTGGCAATGATGGTGTAATGCACAATTGCTGGTAGGAAACGTCACTAAGTAGCAGTATTTCGTGTACCTAAGACCATCTGCAGATACTTTGAAAATATAGTGCGGTGATTAAAGTTGATTATTTGCGACAGTGATATTATGACTATAAGTGCAGTGTAAAGTTTCAGGCAACCAAGCAAAGTCAGTATGAATATATACATATTCGATGATGTAATACTGGAATGGATTTTTTTAAACTTGTTGTCGTTATATAGGTCTTATTTAAATAAATACTTCAGTCTTTACTTTACGACCTATTTATACGTTGAAATACCTAAATTCGCTCAAAGTTAAGACCAATAGTACGGCAATTCATAAATTGTATAATGAGAGTAAATTGGAGTTTGGAATATAGTTAGGTACTGATTAAAGGACGGAATTAAAAACAAATAAGTTAAATAATAATAACGACTTTAGGACTATAAGTAACTGTTTTAAAGACACTACAGGAATTTCTGGCAAGTATGAGAAATTACTATTTTACTCCTTTTGGAGATGGAAAGAGAGGAGACGGCAAGGGGCCCAACGTTATAGTTTATTCGAAAACTTACCAGACCTACGCAACCTTTAAAAATGTGCGGTTGCAGATTTATTAATAATTACGTATTTGTTAAATCTATAGCAGTATATAAAACTGTATAGTGTGAATTATAAAGTTAATTTCAACGGATAATTACAAAATTTTCTGCAAATAAAACAGGATAATCGTATAATTAATTGGTTTCAATTATTTTAGTTTAAAGGAGGGTTGATAAGAAATCGAATAGTATGACATGCAGGCATTTCTAGTTATAAATAAACTATTAGGTAGGTACTTGTGAAATACATAATGTAAGAGTTTTTATTAAAGTAATTGAGAGAGGTTTTTGGATATGATATCGACAAATTGCTGGTTTAAAAAGTAGAATTTATAACAAATAAGTATATAGATATAAATTTTTCCGATATTATGTAATAATATTTCAGTGACTAGGTACTGAATTCACTTCGTTTTTCAATGTTGTTATAAGAATAAGAATTGATTAGGTCGTTAAACAGAATTACTTACATACTGCAGGTTTTATTAATAATCTTATTTTATTAGGTCAATCTTTTAACAACAAATAGGATACATATTTTGGATTAGTTTAAAAGTATAAGTTTTGCAGATAATGTTGTAATAAGAGATTTGAGTACTTTTTAAGTCGCAAGTCAAATTATGATACAGTAATGTGGCATAGCGATACGACAGGACTCCGACTAGACAATATATTACGCGTTATTATTTAATTTTATTAAATAAATGGTTAGTCAAGATGGAAAATCTAGAAATTTAAGTTCAGCAAAACGTCGAAAGTAACACATGTTCCAATAATTGTTTTTGATAATGGTAGCTTCAAACTTAGAGGAATTTCCATCCAAATTATTAGTACCTATAGATAAAGGCAAAAGTATGAAGTCGAAGCAATGTTACTTAGTAAAAATTACTGGTATAGTATAAATCTATGGTAGAAATAAAAAGAAATTGTATGTGGCAGGTAAAACTTTGTGCACAGGCAGTGTACAATTATAATGGATGTGTTGAGCTGTGTCGAGTATTGGAGCAGAAAATTAAGAAAAGTTGACAGTGTGCGACATTGTGGCATATATTATATAGTGTGGTGAATAAAGTTGTCAGTGTTGTTACAACTTTAGTTATAGTGCAAAATTGCAAGAAGGCAAAGTTTAGTTAGGAATATTTCGTGTACGAATTAGAAGACAAAATACAGTGCGCTGAAAGAGAATTGTCATTTACGATAGGTGTGGTGCAAAATTGCAAGCAGCTAAAGTTATTTACTGGTCAGTCAAAAGTCAGTACGGTGAAAACTTAATCGCTTTCAACACTGGTGGTACGGGATATGGTGCAAAATCGATCAACACGATGTAACAGATTTCACTTGGAGCAGTGGTGATATGATTGTGGTGCATAATTATAGTGAAGCAAAGTGAGTTCGTAGAATAATATTGAGTACACAGTAATAGTATATACTTTAATCAAAATAGAAAGCAGTAAAAGAGTTTAGCACTTGCGGCAATTATGGTGTGATGCACAAATGCAGGTAGGAAACGACACTAAGTAGCAGTATTTCGTGTAAGAACGTGTGCAGATACTTTAAAAAAGACAGTGCTGTAAATAAAGTTGCTTATTTGCGACAGTGATAAGGATATATTAAAGCCAAATTGCAGGCAGGCAAAGTAATTTAGTAGGCATTTTTCGTATCAGTTGATACTTTGAAAAATATAGTGCGACGAATACAGTTGACTATTTACGACAGTGAAGTTATGACTAAGTATAGTGCAAAATTGTAGGGAGGCAAAGTTACTAAGCAGGATCTTTCGTATCGGTAGATACTTTAAAAATATAGTGCGGTGAATAGAATTGACTATTTGCGACGGTGTTATTATATTATGACTATAAGTGTAGTGCAAAATTTCAGGCAGCCCAGCAAAGACACTAAATACGAATATATACATATTCGATGACAATGCAAACATGCATTAATGCAGATACAGAAGGTTTTATGGTAGCATATGTAATACGGGCATTGGTTTTTATTAAACTTTTTAAAGGTAGATAGGAAATATATTATAATAAATACTTAATTACTTTACTTTATGACGTATTTATTAGATAAATACCTAATTTAGCTCAAGCTTAAATCGATTTCTAATTAAAATAAACTTATATCATTTTGGATATGATATCGACAAATTGCTGCTTTAGCAAGTAGAATTTATAACTAATTTCGTTTCAATATTTGTATAAATTGATAACCTGAGTAATAGGATTTTAACTGTACTGTACAGCGTATACAAAGTAAAGAAGATAATCGTTACTGGTACCAGTATGGATTACCGTTTCAGATAAACGTATTAAGTATTATAAGTAAGGTAAAATATATTAGTGGATCGCTGCAAAGGATGAATAGCAATCGCTGAGAGTAAATTTATACTTCAATGATAGTGCGTAGGTTTTAATAATATTTTTAAGATCTGTTATATACATGCATCACGATGAAAAGAGGTTATATACAAAATCTAGAAAGTACACAACTGGATATATAAATCCAGTTGTATGTAAGACCATTGTGTAGACAAATAATTGTCGATATTACTGTGTAATTAAATATCGTAAGTGGTAAACAAATAAATGCCATTATCTGAAAGTTTTGGCGATTATGATCATCGTATCAATATTAAATAATTATAAAACGAACAATTACCTATTAGGGTTAAAAGAAAATAAGAGCAAAATTCGTAGTATGCGAGCAGCATCAATATCAATATTTATTTACAATAAAATATAGGAAAATATTATTACTAGACAAGGTCATAAGAATTTGGAGATACTTAAGTAATTAATGTGAAACTTGATGAGTTAATAAGCGCAACAGATTCAGACAAATGTTGTAATAACAGATGCCAGTGCTTTTTCGAGTCTCAGGTCAAATTAGGATACAGTAATGTGGTAATGCGATACGACAGGACTAGGACTAGACAATATATTATGCGTTATTATTAAATTTTATCAAATAAACGGTCAGTGAAGATGGAAATTCTAGAAATTGATGTTAAGCAAAACGTCGAAAGTAAACACATAATTGTTTTTGATACTAGTCGCTCATTAAACTTAAGAGGTAATTTCATCCAAATTATTAGTATAGATATAGGCAAAGGTACGAAGTCGAAGCAATGTTACTTAATAGAAATTACTGGTATAGCACAATCTATGGTAGAAATATATATTGTTTGAGGCAGGTAATACTTTGCGCACTGACAGTGTAATATTATAATGGATGTTTTGAGCAGTGTTCGAGTATTAGAGCAGAAAATTAGGAAAAGTTGACAGTGTGCGACATTGTGGTATATATTATATGGTGTGGTGAATAAAGTTGAGTGATGTTACGACTAGGTATAGTGCAAAATTGACATTTGCGATAGGTATGGTGCAAAATTGCAAGCAGGCAAAGTCATTTACCGGGAATATGTCGTCAGAAAGTCAGTACAGTGAAAATTTAATCGCTTTCAACACTGGTGGTATTGGATATGGTGCAAAATCGATCAACACAATGTAACAGATTTCACTTGGAACAGTGGTGATATGAATATGGTGCATAATTATAGTGAGGCAAAGTGATTCCGTAGATTTTTTTAAGCACACTGTATTAGTAGATACTTTTATCAAATTAGAACAGTGAAAGAGTTAAACACTTGGCAATGATGGTGTAATGCACAATTGCTGGTAGGAAACGTCAGTAAGTAGTAGTATTTCGTGTACCTAAGACCATCTGCAGATACTTTGAAAATATAGTGCGGTGATTAAAGTTGATTATTTGCGACAGTGATATTATGACTATAAGTATAGTGCAAAATTGCAGGCAGGCAAAGTCACCAAGTAGGACTTTTTCGTAAATATACTTTCAAAAAGATAGTGCGGTGAATACAGTTGACTATTTGCGACAGTAATATTATGACTATAAGTGCAGTGTAAAGTTTCAGGCAACCAAGCAAAGTCAGTATGAATATATACATATTCGATGATATAATACTGGAATGGTTTTTTTTTAACTTGTTGTCTTTATATAGGTCTTATTTAAATAAATACTTTAGTCTTTACTTTACGACCTATTTATACGTTGAAATACCTAAATTCGCTCGAAGTTAAGACCAATAGTACGGCAATTCATAAATTGTATAATGAGAGTAAATTGGAGTTTGGAATATAGTTAGGTACTGATTAAAGGACGGAATTAAAAACAAATAAGTTAAATAATAATAACGACTTTAGGACTATAAGTAACTGTTTTAAAGACACTACAGGAATTTCTGGCAAGTATGAGAAATTACTATTTTACTCCTTTTGGAGATGGAAAGAGAGGAGACGGCAAGGGGCCCAACGTTATAATTTATTCGAAAACTTACCAGACCTACGTAACCTTTAAAAATGTGCGATTGCAGATTTATTAATAATTACGTATTTGTTAAATCTATAGCAGTATATAAAACTGTATAGTGTGAATTATAAAGTTAATTTCAACGGATAATTACAAGATTTTCTGCAAATAAAACAGGATAATCGTATAATTAATTGGTTTCAATTATTTTAGTTTAAAGGATGGTTGATTAGAAATCGAATAGTATGACATGCAGGAATTTCTAGTTATAAATAAACTATTAGGTAGGTACTTGTGAAATACATAATGTAAGAATTTTTATTAAAGTAATTGAGAGAGGTTTTTGGATATGATATCGACAAATTGCTGCTTTAAAAAGTAGAATTTATAACAAATAAGTATATAGATATAAATTTTTCCGATATTATGTAATAATATTTCAGTGACTAGGTACTGAATTCACTTCGTTTTTCAATGTTGTTATAAGAATAAGAATTGATTAGGTCGTTAAACAGAATTACTTACATACTGCAGGTTTTATTAATAATCTTATTTTATTAGGTCAATCTTTTAACAACAAATAGGATACATATTTTGGATTAGTTTAAAAGTATAAGTTTTGCAGATAATGTTGTAATAAGAGATTTCAGTACTTTTTAAGTCGCAAGTCAAATTATGATACAGTAATGTGGCATAGCGATACGACACGACTCCGACTAGACAATATATTACGCGTTATTGTTTAATTTTATTAAATAAATGGTTAGTCAAGATGGAAAATCTAGAAATTTAAGTTCAGCAAAACGTCGAAAGTAACACATGTTCCAATAATTGTTTTTGATAATGGTAGCTTCAAACTTAGAGGAATTTCCATCCAAATTATTAGTACCTATAGATAAAGGCAAAAGTATGAAGTCGAAGCAATGTTACTTAGTAAAAATTACTGGTATAGTATAAATCTATGGTAGAAAAAAAAAGAAATTGTATGTGGCAGGTAAAACTTTGTGCACAGGCAGTGTACAATTATAATGGATGTGTTGAGCTGTGTCGAGTATTAGAGCAGAAAATTAAGAAAAGTTGACAGTGTGCGACATTGTGGCATATATTATATAGTGTGGTGAATAAAGTTGTCAGTGTTGTTACAACTTTAGTTATAGTGCAAAATTGCAAGAAGGCAAAGTTTAGTTAGGAATATTTCGTGTACGAATTAGAAGACAAAATACAGTGCGCTGAAAGAGAATTGTCATTTACGATAGGTGTGGTGCAAAATTGCAAGCAGCTAAAGTTATTTACTGGTCAGTCAAAAGTCAGTACGGTGAAAACTTAATCGCTTTCAACACTGGTGGTACGGGATATGGTGCAAAATCGATCAACACGATGTAACAGATTTCACTTGGAGCAGTGGTGATATGATTGTGGTGCATAATTATAGTGAAGCAAAGTGAGTTCGTAGAATAATATTGAGTACACAGTAATAGTATATACTTTAATCAAAATAGAAAGCAGTAAAAGAGTTTAGCACTTGCGGCAATTATGGTGTGATGCACAAATGCAGGTAGGAAACGTCACTAAGTAGCAGTATTTCGTGTAAGAACGTGTGCAGATACTTTAAAAAAGACAGTGCTGTAAATAAAGTTGCTTATTTGCGACAGTGATAAGGATATATTAAAGCCAAATTGCAGGCAGGCAAAGTAATTTAGTAGGCATTTTTCGTATCAGTTGATACTTTGAAAAATATAGTGCGATGAATACAGTTGACTATTTACGACAGTGAAGTTATGACTAAGTATAGTGCAAAATTGTAGGGAGGCAAAGTCACTAAGTAGGATTTTTCGTATCGGTAGATATTTTAAAAATATAGTGCGGTGAATAGAATTGACTATTTGCGACGGTGTTATTATGACTTTAAGTGTAGTCCAAAATTTCAGGCAGCCCAGCAAAGACACTAAATACGAATATATACATATTCGATGACAATGCAAACATGCATTAATGCAGACACAGAAGGTTTTATGGTAGCATATGTAATACGGGAATTGGTTTTTATTAAACTTTTTAAAGGTAGATAGGAAATATATTATAATAAATACTTAATTACTCTACTTTATGACGTATTTATTAGATAAATACCTAATTTAGCTCAAGCTTAAGTCGATTTCTATTTAAAATAAACTTATATCATTTTGGATATGATATCGACAAATTGCTGCTTTAGCAAGTAGAATTTATAACTAATTTCGTTTCAATATTTGTATAAATTGATAACCTGAGTAATAGGATTTTAACTGTACTGTACAGCGTATACAAAGTAAAGAAGATAATCGTTACTGGTACCAGTATGGATTACCGTTTCAGATAAACGTATTAAGTATTATAAGTAAGGTAAAATATATTAGTGGATCGCTGCAAAGGATGAATAGCAATCGCTGAGAGTAAATTTATACTTCAATGATAGTGCGTAGGTTTTAATAATATTTTTTAAGATCTGTTATATACATGCATCACGATGAAAAGAGGTTATATACAAAATCTAGAAAGTACACAACTGGATATATAAATCCAGTTGTATGTAAGACCATTGTGTAGGCAGAAATAATTGTCGATATTACTGTGTAATTAAATATCGTAAGTGGTAAACAAATAAATGCCATTATCTTAAAGTTTTGGCGATTATGATCATCGTATCAATATTACATAATTATAAAACGAACAATTACCTATTAGGGTTAAAAGAAAATAAGAGCAAAATTCGTAGTATGCGAGCAGCATCAATATCAATATTTATTTACAAAAAAAATATAGGAAAATATTATTACTAGACAAGGTCATAAGAATTTGGAGATACTTAAGTAATTAATGTGAAACTTGATGAGTTAATAAGCGCAACAGATTCAGACAAATGTTATAATAAAAGATGCCAGTGCTTTTTCGAGTCTCAGGTCAAATTAGGATACAGTAATGTGGCAAAGCGATACGACAGGACTAGGACTAGATAATATATTATGCGTTATTATTAAATTTTATCAAATAAACGGTCAGTGAAGATGGAAAATTGATGTTAAGCAAAACGTCGAAAGTAAACACATAATTGTTTTTGATACTAGTCGCTCATTAAACTTAAGAGGTATTTTCATCCAAATTATTAGTATAGATATAGGCAAAGGTACGAAGTCGAAGCAATGTTACTTAATAGAAATTACTGGTATAGCACAATCTATGGTAGAAATATATATTGTATGAGGCAGGTAATACTTTGTGCACTGACAGTGTAAAATTATAATGGATGTTTTGAACAGTGTTTGAGTATTGGAGCAGAAAATTAGGAAAAGTTGACAATGTGCGACATTGTGGTATATATTATATGGTGTGAATAAAGTTGAGTGATGTTACGACTAGGTATAGTGCAAAATTGGCATTTGCGATAGGTATGGTGCAAAATTGCAAGCAGGCAAAGTCATTTACCGGGAATATGTCGTCAGAAAGTCAGTACAGTGAAAATTTAATCGCTTTCAACACTGGTGGTATTGGATATGGTGCAAAATCGATCAACACAATGTAACAGATTTCACTTGGAACAGTGGTGATATGAATATGGTGCATAATTATAGTGAGGCAACGTGATTCCGTAGATTTTTTTAAGCACACTGTATTAGTAGATACTTTTATCAAATTAGAACAGTGAAAGAGTTAAACACTTGGCAATGATGGTGTAATGCACAATTGCTGGTAGGAAACGTCACTAAGTAGCAGTATTTCGTGTACCTAAGACCATCTGCAGATACTTTGAAAATATAGTGCGGTGATTAAAGTTGATTATTTGCGACAGTGATATTATGACTATAAGTACCTATAGTGCAAAATTGCAGGCAGGCAAAGTCACCAAGTAGGACTTTTTCGTAAATATACTTTCAAAAAGATAGTGCGGTGAATACAGTTGATTATTTGCAACAGTGATATTATGACTATAAGTATAGTGCAAAATTGCAGGCAGGCAAAGTCACCAAGTAGGACTTTTTCGTAAATATACTTTCAAAAAGATAGTGCGGTGAATACAGTTGACTATTTGCGACAGTAATATTATGACTATAAGTGCAGTGTAAAGTTTCAGGCAACCAAGCAAAGTCAGTATGAATATATACATATTCGATGATATAATACTGGAATGGTTTTTTTTAAACTTGTTGTCTTTATATAGGTCTTATTTAAATAAATACTTTAGTCTTTACTTTACGACCTATTTATACGTTGAAATACCTAAATTCGCTCAAAGTTAAGACCAATAGTACGGCAATTCATAAATTGTATAATGAGAGTAAATTGGAGTTTGGAATATAGTTAGGTACTGATTAAAGGACGGAATTAAAAACAAATAAGTTAAATAATAATAACGACTTTAGGACTATAAGTAACTGTTTTAAAGACACTACAGGAATTTCTGGCAAGTATGAGAAATTACTATTTTACTCCTTTTGGAGATGGAAAGAGAGGAGACGGCAAGGGGCCCAACGTTATAGTTTATTCGAAAACTTACCAGACCTACGCAACCTTTAAAAATGTGCGGTTGCAGATTTATTAATAATTACGTATTTGTTAAATCTATAGCAGTATATAAAACTGTATAGTGTGAATTATAAAGTTAATTTCAACGGATAATTACAAAATTTTCTGCAAATAAAACAGGATAATCGTATAATTAATTGGTTTCAATTATTTTAGTTTAAAGGAGGGTTGATAAGAAATCGAATAGTATGACATGCAGGCATTTCTAGTTATAAATAAACTATTAGGTAGGTACTTGTGAAATACATAATGTAAGAGTTTTTATTAAAGTAATTGAGAGAGGTTTTTGGATATGATATCGACAAATTGCTGGTTTAAAAAGTAGAATTTATAACAAATAAGTATATAGATATAAATTTTTCCGATATTATGTAATAATATTTCAGTGACTAGGTACTGAATTCACTTCGTTTTTCAATGTTGTTATAAGAATAAGAATTGATTAGGTCGTTAAACAGAATTACTTACATACTGCAGGTTTTATTAATAATCTTATTTTATTAGGTCAATCTTTTAACAACAAATAGGATACATATTTTGGATTAGTTTAAAAGTATAAGTTTTGCAGATAATGTTGTAATAAGAGATTTCAGTACTTTTTAAGTCGCAAGTCAAATTATGATACAGTAATGTGGCATAGCGATACGACACGACTCCGACTAGACAATATATTACGCGTTATTATTTAATTTTATTAAATAAATGGTTAGTCAAGATGGAAAATCTAGAAATTTAAGTTCAGCAAAACGTCGAAAGTAACACATGTTCCAATAATTGTTTTTGATAATGGTAGCTTCAAACTTAGAGGAATTTCCATCCAAATTATTAGTACCTATAGATAAAGGCAAAAGTATGAAGTCGAAGCAATGTTACTTAGTAGAAATTACTGGTATAGTATAATCCATGGTAGAATAAAAAAGAAATTGTATGTGGCAGGTAAAACTTTGTGCACAGGCAGTGTACAATTATAATGGATGTGTTGAGCTGTGTCGAGTATTGGAGCAGAAAATTAAGAAGAGTTGTCAGTGTGCGACATTGTGGCATATATTATATAGTGTGGTGAATAAAGTTGTCAGTGTTGTTACAACTTTAGTTATAGTGCAAAATTGCAAGAAGGCAAAGTTTAGTTAGGAATATTTCGTGTACGAATTAGAAGACAAAATACAGTGCGCTGAAAAAGAATTGGCATTTACGATAGGTGTGGTGCAAAATTGCAAGCAGCTAAAGTTATTTACTGGTCAGTCAAAAGTCAGTACGGTGAAAACTTAATCGCTTTCAACACTGGTGGTACGGGATATGGTGCAAAAGCGATCAACACGATGTAACAGATTTCACTTGGAGCAGTGGTGATATGATTGTGGTGCATAATTATAGTGAAGCAAAGTGAGTTCGTAGAATAATATTGAGTACACAGTAATAGTATATACTTTAATCAAAATAGAAAGCAGTAAAAGAGTTTAGCACTTGCGGCAATTATGGTGTGATGCACAAATGCAGGTAGGAAACGTCACTAAGTAGCAGTATTTCGTGTAAGAACGTGTGCAGATACTTTAAAAAATACAGTGGTGTAAATAAAGTTGCTTATTTGCGACAGTGATAAGGATATATTAAAGCCAAATTGCAGGCAGGCAAAGTAATTTAGTAGGCATTTTTCGTATCAGTAGATACTTTGAAAAATATAGTGCGACGAATACAGTTGCCTATTTACGACAGTGAAGTTATGACTAAGTATAGTGCAAAATTGTAGGGAGGCAAAGTCACTAAGTAGGATTTTTCGTATCGGTAGATATTTTAAAAATATAGTGCGGTGAATAGAATTGACTATTTGCGACGGTGTTATTATGATTTTAAGTGTAGTGCAAAATTTCAGGCAGCCCAGCAAAGACACTAAATACGAATATATACATATTCGATGACAATGCAAACATGCATTAACCTCTGGTATGCCGGAACGTGGATCTGCGCGAGACACAATGCTTTTTCTATTATGTCTGGTATTCTGGCATACAACAGGTTAATGCAGATACAGAAGGTTTTATGGTAGCATATGTAATACGGGCATTAGTTTTTATTAAACTTTTTAAAGGTAGATAGGAAATATATTATAATAAATACTTAATTACTTTACTTTATGACGTATTTATTAGATAAATACCTAATTTAGCTCAAGCTTAAATCGATTTCTAATTAAAATAAACTTATATCATTTTGGATATGATATCGACAAATTGCTGCTTTAGCAAGTAGAATTTATAACTAATTTCGTTTCAATATTTGTATAAATTGATAACCTGAGTAATAGGATTTTAACTGTACTGTACAGCGTATACAAAGTAAAGAAGATAATCGTTACTGGTACCAGTATGGATTACCGTTTCAAATAAACGTATTAAGTATTATAAGTAAGGTGAAATATATTAGTGGATCGCTGCAAAGGATGAATAGCAATCGCTGAGAGTAAATTTATACTTCAATGATAGTGCGTAGGTTTTAATAATATTTTTTAAGATCTGTTATATACATGCATCACGATGAAAAGAGGTTATATACAAAATCTAGAAAGTACACAACTGGATATATAAATCCAGTTGTATGTAAGACCATTGTGTAGACAGAAATAATTGTCGATATTACTGTGTAATTAAATATCGTAAGTGGTAGATATAGGGCAAAGGTACGAAGTCGAAGCAATGTTACTTAGTAGAAATTACTGGTATAGCACAATCTATGGTAGAAATATATATTGTATGAGGCAGGTAATACTTTGTGCACTGACAGTGTAAAATTATAATGGATGTTTTGAGCAGTGTTCGAGTATTGGAGCAGAAAATTAGGAAAAGTTGACAGTGTGCGACATTGTGGTATATATTATATGGTGTGGTGAATAAAGTTGAGTGATGTTACGACTAGGTATAGTGCAAAATTGGCATTTGCGATAGGTATGGTGCAAAATTGCAAGCAGGCAAAGTCATTTACCGGGAATATGTCGTCAGAAAGTCAGTACAGTGAAAATTTAATCGCTTTCAACACTGGTGGTATTGGATATGGTGCAAAATCGATCAACACAATGTAACAGATTTCACTTGGAACAGTGGTGATATGAATATGGTGCATAATTATAGTGAGGCAAAGTGATTCCGTAGATTTTTTTAAGCACACTGTATTAGTAGATACTTTTATTAAATTAGAACAGTGAAAGAGTTCAACACTTGGCAATGATGGTGTAATGCACAATTGCTGGTAGGAAACGTCACTAAGTAGCAGTATTTCGTGTACCTAAGACCATCTGCAGATACTTTGAAAATATAGTGCGGTTATTAAAGTTGATTATTTGCGACAGTGATATTATGACTATAAGTGCAGTGTAAAGTTTCAGGCAACCAAGCAAAGTCACTTAGTATGAATATATACATATTCGATGATAATGCAAACATGCAGGATACAGAAGATTGTGTGGTAGCATTAACCGGTCGTATACCGCCGGCTCGCATACCAGCCGGCAGATTTGTACCCGTCGTAGGCCGGTGGCTCGCATGCGAGCCACAAAATTGGTTTTACGTTAGCTTAAGCTAAAGCGAAGGCGGCGCGCGGCGTTTTGGCGCCAATTTGATGGCTCGCATGCGAGCCACCGGCCTACGACGGGTACAAATCTGCCGGCTGGTATGCGAGCCGGCGGTATACGACCGGTTAATGTAATACTGGAATTTATTTTTATAAAACTTTTCAAAGATATGTAGGCAGATACGTAAGCTATTTAAATAAATACCTAATTAATCTACTTTATGACGTACTTCTATGGTAAATATCTAATTTAGCTCAAGCTTAAAACAAATATAGGTGTCGGCAATTCATCAATTTTATAATAACAGTAAATTGGAATGAGAATGAAAACAGTAAGGTACTGATTAATAAAGGGTGGAATAAGCACAATTTAGTTAAAAGAAAATTCGAGTTTAGCTATCTGATTTTCATAAAATTATTTATCAAATAAAATATGTACTATCGAATTTCTGGTAATATAGATGTGGGTAATGACTATTTTACTCCTATTGGAGATGGAAAGATAGGAGACGGCAAAGGTCTCAGCAGTATTTATTTGGCTTATCAAACCAATGCAATCTTTAAAATGTGCGTTTAGAGATTAATAGGTATTTGCTAAACCAATAGAAACTGCGTGGTGCAAATTATAAAGTTGATTTCGACTAATAATTACAAGATTTTCCTGCAAATAATCGTGCTAATCGATATCAAATAAACGGTAATCGTATTAGTAAATGGTTTCAATTATTTTAGTTTAAAGGATGATAATTGATTAGAAACGAATATAGGACACGCAAAAATCCTAGTTAAAACTATTAGGGTAGTTACAACTTCTAGGAAAATTCATAATGTAAGAATGATTTTTAAAGTAATGATTATTTTGAAGATGATATTGACAAATTGCTGCTTATGAAAGTAGTTTAAGTACCAATTTAGGTATAAATATCTCTGATGTTATTTTATAATATTCAGTGACTCCGGTTCAATTAATTTCGGTTTTTAATGTTGTTGTATAAATAAGAATTAAGAGCTATTTTCACTTAAATTATTAATAAAGGTGTAGGCAAAGGTTCGAAGTCGAAGCAACGTTACTTAGTAAAAATTGCTGGTATAGTATAATCTATGGTAGAAATATATATTGTATGTGGCAGGTGTGCTTTGTGCACTGACAGTGTAAAATTATAATGGATGTGTTGAGCTGTGTCGAGTATTGAAGCAGAAAATTAGGAAAAGTTGACAGTGTGCGACATTGTGGCATATAATATATTATGGTGTGGTGAATAAAGTTGACAGTGATGTTATGACTTTAGGTATAGTGCAAAATTGCAAAAGTGCAAAGATTAGTTAGGAATATTTCGTGTACGTATCAGAAGACAAAAAATAGTGCGCTGATCAAAATTGGCTTTTGCGATAGGTATCGCGCAAAATTGTAAGCAGACAAAGTAATTTACTGGAAATATATCGTCAGAAAGTCAGTACAGTGAAAACTTAATCATTTTCAAGACTAATAGTACGGGATATGGTGCAAAATCGATGATCAGAATATTTCGGATTTTACTTGCAACAGCGGTGATATGAATATGGTGCATAATTATAGTGAGGTGAAATGATTACGTAGAATTTTGTTGAATACACAATGTTAGTAGATACTTTTCAGTGTAAAAGTAAAGCACTTGCGGCAATCATAGTGTGATGCATAATTGCAGATGGGACACGTCACTAAGTAGCAGTATTTCATGTAAGACCATCTGCAGATACTTTGAAAATATAGTTCGGTGAATAAAGTCGATTATTTGCGATAGTGATATTATGACTATAAGTATAGTGCAAATTTGCAGGCAGGCAAAGTCACTAAGTACGATTTTTAGTATTAGTAGATACTAAAAAAAAGATAGTGCGGTGAAAAAGTCGACTATTTGCAATAGTTTGCCGGTATGAATACAGATAAAGTGTAAAAATTGCAGGCAGGCAAGCAAATTAATGAAATATATATATCAGTAAGTAAATACTTTGGGTAGTGGTGGTACAAGGAATTGGATGTGGTGCAAATCTATCAATGGAATATAACAGATTATCATTTTATTTAGTGGGATATTCTATACGTTATACATTATTGCGGTAAATTAAAGTAATCACATGCGACGGTGGCGGTGTGTAAAAATGGTGCATAATCAGAAGCAGGCAAATTCACTAAGTAAATAAATATATTGTGTGCGTATTAATAGATACTTCGAAAGTCGTGCAAAATTGCAGTCAGGTAAAGTCACTGGGCAGGAATAAGTCGCGTACGTATCGATAGATATGTTGAATATGATAGTGCAGTTCAAGTTGACTATTTGCGATAGTGATGGTATGAATTAAGGTGTGGTGCTGAATAATAGAATATGTATGTACCGGTAAATACTTACAAAGTTGGTTAGTGCGGTGGAAAAAATTCGCTTACAATAGTGTTGGTATTGGATATGGTGCAAAATCTATCAATGGGATATTTTATATTCTTTGTGTGGTTAAACTTTATGATTTTGTTGTGGTAAATAATGTTAATCACTTGCGACGGTGGTGGAGTGAATACGGTGCAGGAAGGCGAAGTCACTAATTAGGAATGTGTCGTGTACGTATCATTAGATACTTTAATAAAACAGTGCGTAAAAATTTTAAACACTTGCGATAATGGTGCAAAACTTCAATATGACTACGTTACGAAAATTAACCCAAAAAGAGATCGGAGTGGAAGAGACAATATTCGTATGAGTATGGGTATGGTGAACAGTTGCAGGTAGGCAGACCATATGTAGTAATATAATGTGTTGGTATTAGTAGATAATTAAAAAAATATAGTGCGTTGATTAGTTGATTATTTGCGACAGTGATAGTATCAGGTGTTATGCAAAATTGCAGGCTGGCAAAGTTACTAAGATAGGAATGGACTGCGTACACATCAGTAGATATTTTAATTAAAATAGTGTGATGAAAAGTTAGTACTTGCGGCAATGATGGTATAGATATGGTGGAAAATTGCAGGCTGGCAAAAGGGCTTACAAATATCATCACATTATAATAAAGATCAAAGAAAATATATAAAAACAAAATGTGAAATGTTAGCACCTTTACTGTATGTATACATTGTATCGCAGGTGCCAGCGCCTTCCACTATGCATAGACAAATTCTGTGTGGGTATGATAATAGTAATAATTAATAGCTAATATTTGATACAATTACATTACAATGTTTATAATATTAATTTTATTATATATGGCTTGAATAACTTATACAATAGAAAAATAGACTAGTTAAATTAACATTCGAAATCTCATAATAAATCTGTTTACTAAATCAATTTGGATTAGTGAGATGTTATGTATATGTGTATGTACAATGTGTCAGGATAAGAAGAAATGTAAGTTAGATGTTGTTCGTTTCAATTGATACTTTGAAAAAGAGAGTGTAGTAAAATATTTAACAACTTGCAACAGTGGAGGAGTATGGTGCCCATTGGCACGTAGGCAGAAAAATTTATAAGGGTAGGAATGTGTCGTGTACAAATTGGTAGATTGGTAGATATAAAAGGTTAAGCACATGCGACAATGGTGGTATTTAAGGATTGGAGTAAAATTAATTGATTGCAAATAAATCGTGTACATATCAGTATATATTTTGATAAAAATGTGCAGGGAAATGTTAAGCATTTACAGCAATGGTTTAGGTAGGGTTCAAAATTGCGGTCAAGCAAAATTCAGTACATTGGAATATATCGGCAGGTTTTACTAGATAGGTAAAGTTGATCATTTGGAACAGAGAAGGTATTAAGTATGGTGCTAAATGGTGGAAAATGTTGTCACTTGCAACAGTGGAAGCATGAATATGGTGCATATTTGTAGGTAGGTAAAGTCATGATAAACTAGTGCGGTGGAAAGGTTGAGAATATAATAAATGGATTAGGTAGGGTTCAAAATTGCGGTCAAGCAAAGTCTGTAGGTAGGAATATATCGGCGGGTTTAAGTAGATTGTTTAAAAAAAGAGTTGATTCTTTGTGACATTGCTAAAAGGTTTGGCGCGAAATAGCTGGCTGGCAAAGGCTCTAGGAAGGAATAAGTACATATATCCTGTAAGAATCAGTAGATACTTTGGTAAAACAAAGCGGTAAAAAGTTAAATGCTTGCGGCAATGGTCGTACGGGTATGGTGGCAAATTTTAAGAAGGTAAAACCATCAGGTATAAAAATTGTGTAGGTTTTATAAGATATTTTGATAAACATAATGCAGTGAACATTTTCTCATTTACAACAGCGGAAGCATACATATGATGCATATTTCTAAGCAGGCAAAGTCATTAGGTAGGAATACGTCGTCTACGAGTTAGTAGACATTTAGATAATTTAAGACTGCGAAAAGTCAAGCACTTGCAACAATGGTGGTATACATCAAACTAGCAGGCAGGCGAAGTCACTAGGTAGGAACATGTCGACAGAATTTAAAAAAAGGGCGGTATAAAAAGTTGACTATCTACACCGATGATGGTATAATTGCAGGATGGCAAATGCACTAGGTAGAAATAGAGCAAGTGTGTAAAAGTTAAAATCTTGCAACAATCGTGGTATAGGTATGTTGCCAAATTCGAGGTACGCAAAGTTATCAGGCAGGAACATATCGTGTTTGTATCAGTACATACTTTTATAAAGAAAGTGCAGTAAAATTTAACCACTTTCGGACAGTGGAGACGTCGGTATGGAGCGCATTTGCAGGCAGCCAAGTGATTATTTAGGAATACTACCATGTATGAGTCAATAAACATTATGATAATATAAGGCGGTAAAAGTAAAGTTATGACGACAATGGTGGTATGATGCAAAATTGCAAGCAGGTAAAGTGACTAAATTCGAATATGTCGTCAGATTTTCGTAGAAAGTTTACAAATGATAGTGTTATAATATAAGAAAGGTTGATAATTTGCGACAGTGATGGTAAATAGTGCGAATATGCAGGGAGGTTATATTTCGTGTACATGTCAGTAGTCTTTTGAAAAGACAATATGTTGATATTGATCGTCGTTTAAACAGTGGTAGTATGGATATATGAATATGTTGCAAACCAATAATTACATTAATATGCATTCATTTTAAACATATTACTAAACAGGGTCCGGATTTTTAAATACGAAAATTCGATTAGGTGATTTTAAATTTCTGGGTGGATATATGCTATATACTTTAATAGGTATATAAAAAGTCTGCAAACGTAAACAATACTATAAAACTATAATAGACAATTATGTTTTGGTACATTTATATTATAAAAGATAAGGAATCTAAACGTGATATTATAACAGATAAGAAATCTATACGTAGAGTTCTAAACCGAACCGAGCATTTAATTTTGTCATTAAATTATTCTATTATGTCGTTATTTTAGTAAAAAAAAATCAATAGATATTGTTAAGACGGGTATAAAACAGTGTGATAATTTAACTTAAAATATAATCAATACAATATTTATTAGATGTCAGGTGCATAGAACGATAGGAATTGTGTGAATTTTTGTTTAGTGGTAATAGTTGTGTATTTGTGGCGGCGTGACGGTATATGATTACATTACTACAAAACGGTTTGTTGTGCGAAACAATGATGTTGACTAAAATACTAGTTATTATATACAATACTAAATATAAGAATCGCTTTGGTGATATTATAAAATTATATGAGACTACAAAAATTTTAGGTAAAAAGATGTCAATAATTTTTCATATGAGTATCGGTGCGGGCAGAGAACAATGAATTTTATCCATAAGTGTGTACTATTAAACAACTGAATAATATTATAGAATAACAATTTAGTTAGCAACAGACCCTGAAAGGTTATTTTATCCAAGATGGTGATAAAAGGGCAAGGATGAACACTATTAGGATTTAATAGCAAGGTCGTAGTAACTGCAAATGATTATGAGTATATATATATATATTACTATTATGTAAAGAGTCAAGAGTATTTAGGCTATCGTGTCAAAACAAATATATTTATTAAGAGAGAGAGTTTGCGAATTCCAAAGTAAACTACATTTGACAACAGTATTTTTATTACAAGACATATAATACAAAACATATGAGGTAGCAACCCCAGCTACAGGCATTGACCATATTTACAACCAGTAGAAACTTGATTGATTTGTGAAGTATACGAGAAGAAATATCAAAATTTTAGTCAAAAACAGTAACACAATTAAAACGTTGAATAATTCGGAAATATATTAGATAGGTTGTTTATACATTTGATACGAAATTTTTGTGGTAAATAATTGCCTTTTGAGGGCTTTCGGTATAGGAGATAATTTTAGAATTAAGGCGGACTGGTATAGCAATGTCAGGCAATGAGTTAGAACATAGGAACATATTATTGTATAAGTATTTGACACTATAAAATTTGATAAAATATGTATATATAACATGACTTGCTGAAGCAATTTTTGCAAAGTTAGCATTTTATAACAATTAAGAATAAGATGTAGGCGTGGTAAAGAATCTATTGACTATTAGCTATAGATTTAATAAATGATGAGAATGTAACACTACTTTTGCAAATGGAACTACATATTATAATTACGGATTTCTAGTTAAGGCGTGAGAACGAAGAGGTATAAAGCAGTGCATGCTTTAGGACTAAATACGATATATTATATATATATTAATTAAGTATTGCACCATAACTGCGTTAGGAAAAAAATATGAAATATTTTAGAAAGAATGATATGCAAAGATATTTTTACCAACGATTAATTAATTCTGTTAAGCTTTCAACGAATAAGTCGCCTCTTACTATTATTAAAATAATAATTCTGATTAGAAAATAAACAATTTCTATCTATTCGATTTTATCGAGCAAATAAATTAAAGTCCGTTATATCTTTATCGTGTAAGATATTGAGATGTTGGTAAAGTGAAGACAAGTTCTCGAGTTATGGAGCAGCTATGGAGAATAGACGAATCATATTATAAGAATTGCAATTGGTATTTGACTTGTAAAAACATATATTTTTATTAGAGAATTAACTTTTTGTAGAGATGATAAGTAACATGCTATAGATAAGAGACAGTTTATTTGTGAGGTAGTGGTAAGAATTTCTCTTTCCAAAGAATCTGATATCCATAAAGAGATTATTATATTTCCTATAGTGTCTATCATGGCACAGCGTAAAAGTGATGAAATGGTCGAGGCTAATATTAATATGGTGATTTGCTAAGAAATGGTACAATATTCATGATTTCTGATAGTTGATAATTCAATTTTGCGTTTTACACAGGGCATTGTTCTTATAAAGGATTTGAGGTGGAGTGTGATAATTATATCTACCAACCCGTTTTATTTATCGAGTTGATTGTTTGATAGGTGAATATGCTAAGAGGTAGGGAAAATTTAATTAAACACATGAATTGAATCGGATAATATTAGCAATTATATAACAAGCCACAAAAATGAGTTTATTGTTAAATAGCAAATAACTTAGGAAGTAAGAGATCAAAAATGGTAGTACATATTATGACTTGTTCGTTAAATTACTATACATTGATAATCAAAAATCGGAATAGTAGATCAGAATAGTTTAATAAAGTAACAAAGGAGTAAATGTGATTATGGTAAATATTTAATTGACAAATAAGTGGAATTAGTAGTACAAAGGCTAATTACCCAACATACAAGCCAAGAAAAAGGAATAAGAGATAAACAGTTTTAAAGTACCTACTAGGAGAGTACTTTAAATTACTTATATATTAATTATATTATTATACTAGGAGAGTGATTTTAATTATAATCATTATAAGAGCAAATAATCCGTTTTAACACTAACAGTAGGGAGCTAGAGACAGCAACAAGATTAGCCTTGTTTAAATGTAGACTTAGGCGAATGAAAAACGTTTCTAGATTTTAATTAGAAACTATTTAAGCATAATTTTTCAACCTTGATCAGCAGGTAAATCGAAAACAAACTAGTATAATTAGTATTGTTTATGAAACAAGGCCGTGCGTGATTGTGATTTAACTTAATTAAATCAATTTATTATTCGAGATAATGATTAATAGCAGAAGATAGTTGAGATGATAAATCATCGATATAAACACAGCATTGAGTGTAATATTCAAATTGATTATTGTTTTGAAATTCATAATAATAAGAACTTATGTATTGCGTAGCAGTTCTTTCGCCTCTCGTCTCTGCAAATATAGCAATTTTATAATCGGCAATAGACTTAAGACGAATTTGCGTGTTAATATTCTTTGTTAATTAAGAATTCAGCATTATTTACGATTAGTAGATAAAAAGAAACTATTTAAACAACTACGATCGACAAACTATTACTTTCTAACAAATGTGAACATAATTTTATTTCTTCGGGTATAATTGATTGTAATAGATATCAGTTAGAAATATAAATTTTACTGTAAAACAATCGTGTAGGCAACCGTGCGTAACTGTTACTACCAGACATCAAATCAAATAGATCGTCAATCAGAACTATCATATATAAGATTTACCAGTTAAGTAGAATGATATATTAGATGCCAAAAACGTGTGGCTTATAATAAATACTAGGATAGTGTTAGTTATAAGAAGATTTTTCAAATTATTAACATGTACGCTTATACAGGGTGTATTGTGAATGTAGTAGTTTGGTGAACACGATAACTATGGAGTAGTTAAGAAGTAGATTAAACATTTTCAGCTTGAAGTTATAATTTGGGCGTGTCACATTCTATATGTAGATAGATTGATCCCTAAATATGCAAGGTTAGCATTAACATACATCCCTTTGGCCTAATGGCTAATTACAATATGCTAATGCAGAACCACAATGTTTCAAAGCTTCCAGCATGTTATTATGTGTGTGCGTAAATTTCAAGCCTGTTTGAAGTGTGTGTGAATGTAATTACAATCCATGTATTACCCTCACCTGCCTTAAAAGCGGCAACATTATTTTGATTTGTTTCACACTGTTTATTTCGATCTTGAAATGCTTTCCCTATGATCAGAGGAAAGGGCCAAACAGCTTACTCAATGAGTATATTAAAATTTTGATTGGGCTTTATCATATTAATTATAATTGCTGAGAACTAAATTATCTACCTACAGGTTTCAATTGCACATTGATATAATATTGCAGTTAATAAGAAACTCGTATAACTTGAAAGTACAAGGTAAATTACGAGTATGTTATTGATGTGTGTGAGTGTCGTAATCATTTGTCTTGCAACTATCGGTGACATTTAGCGTAAATTATTAAATCAATTGCACATAGAAATTGCAAACCAGCTAATTAAATGTATATTTGTGGACACGCTTATATGAACCGTAACCCATGATCCCGTCTAACCATAATGAAATCCCAACCTATATTAGATTTTTTTTAACTTATCAATATTTAAATTACAGGAATCTTGTAGAAACAATTTAATTGCCTAAATAGCCAATTGGTATAGGAGGCTTAGGAATAATAGGTAGCATTGATAACTTTATACAAATAAATAAAATAAGTTTTATTATAAAATTTAACGTATATTTTGCCAATAAGTGCCTTATTAGTGTAAAGACAAAAACCAATGGATTAAGTGTATGTGTAGGTTGAAGATCTTTAGAGGAAAATTATGACTTAAAAGAAGTAAATAGGTAGATTGCTTGCGTTCATAAGATTTATGATATTATAAAATACAAATGAACGTCAAACTATTTTATGATATGAAAAATGCTATATGAGAATATCAGTGCAGTTCACATTCACAGACGCCAAAATTCAGCTTTCCTTACTAAAATATGTTGAACGGTATACCACGCGGGCGAGCCGCGGTCGAAAGCTGGTGATATTATATTCTTGAAGGCTAGGTGATATACCGGTGTATCACAAATAATGTGCTTATTGATAAATTGGGTACGAATACTATTTTATTTAAGTTTGGCAGTTAAAGCGATTACGAGATAGCTAATGTTAATGGTAACAAATCTAGTCATTTTACTTTTGAAAGAAACGTTTGTAAAACCTAAACAATTGTAGGAAGATATCGAATATGATGATGCTTATGCTAGAGGGAGAGATTCGAGAACAATTTAACTTTGAGACGCAATCTTTAGTCAGATAGGAAATAATGACTTCGTAAGTCATAGTGATATAAGAGATATGTACGTTAATCCCCTGAAGAAATAGCTTATAAATTTATCTGACGACTACGACAGTTTGAAACCTAAAAATAGACCGGTAAACCTTGGTTAAACATTGATCAACGCATTTATCAAGAAATATTATCATAATTAGATGATTACAACAACTGATCTTTCATAGTGACGTTATCATATTAATTTATAATAATATTAATATGTAATATATAATTAATTTAATGAAAAACAGCATGCCTATTCAAAAGGTGAGGTGATACAAAATTTAATAACAATGTAACGTAACGTGTCTTTTAAGACTGCCACCGAAGTGCCTTATATATTAAGATTACTTTTATCTCGGTTATATTATATCTAAAATAAAACACTATTTCAGGCGAGGTTGAAGTAACTATGAAGTTTGACATAGCGGAAGATAGCAACAATAAACACAGGCAGTTTTATGCAATAATGTATTAAGATAGAATAGGTAAATAGAAGAATGACGTTCTTACTGATAGTACCATTAATAAATAGGACGTTATAAACTATATTGAAATTACGAAAGGTCGATTACATAACAGAAATATCAAAGATATAAAAATATTACTAGCACGTATAACAAAGGTTCGATGTCAAAATGTTATTATGAAAGGTTGAGAACGACGTATATAACATTGACAAGGATAGGTCTGAAAGACTTAGTAAAAGTGTGAATATCCAGTTCTATATATAATAAATAATATATACTTAGAAATAATAATATAGTAATAAGTTAATTTATAGTATATAAGTAAGCGTAACACCAACCACATCATGATGCAACTAATAGGATTATTAAGTTATTGAAATAATTAAGTTTAGATTTAGTAAGTTTTAAGCTAGTTAAGATGTTATAAGAGTTGGAGATTTAACAGTTAAGCACTAACAGTAGGCTAAATGATATTTATTTTTTATGGCGTAAGACGTTTAATAGGAGAATAAAATACGTTATTAATAAGATACCATTAATAATAAATGAATTTTAATTATTTTATTTTATTATTCATATTTAAGGTTGAATCTACATATATTCATAAGTAGAATTTAAGACTTGAATCAATAAAACGTTTATTTAGGTATATGTGTTAAGAATACAAATATAAAATTATAAATAGAGAATATACTACAAATGTATATTATACGACTATATAATAATATATAAATATTAGCAAAGTAGGGATAAACGAAATACGATGAAATTAATTGCAATAGGTACCTACATATTTAATACTAACGTTCTTCTCTGATGAGATAAATAACATTCATAGTATTAAAATTTAAGTGATGATAACAAACCAAAGATTATTAATATACAAGACTATGATAAAAAAGTTATTATTTAACAGGCTAGTGCACGAAGGGTCATTATGATCATTAATATTAATAATAATAAATGTAGCACTGAAAGAGAAGCTGTAGATAGGAATGAAGAAGGTTATAAAATGAATTCAGGGAAGCAATGTTTGCAATACAGTGTTTGCGTGAAATAAGATAATTCTAGACATCAGATTCAGAATGATTAAACAATAAAAAAGTTAGATCTACGACAGTGAACAATATATGTTTATTAATAGAAGTGAATGCAGCAGTGAAAATTAAGCACATACCTAGATCAATATTGGTTATTCGGATTCATTTGAAATATATTACATTTATTACAGTGCCGTAGTACTGCAATATAAGCCTACATTTGAAGTACCAAAATAATATTAAGAGAGAACTACAGAAACTGTTTTGTTCAAATTTTACATGAACGCAAATTAATCTATATTATCTATAAGGTATATTTAATATACACATATTGTCCGCCGTAGAATCGAAAAAATGCTAAATTGTTACGAATATGTTATATTGAATTTAGGAAAATTTGATGCGGGACCTTACATCGTTGCGTTAAAGAAAATAAAATAAAGTACTTGTTATTTGGTACAGTTTATAAACGAGAAACAAATTTCAAAACATGTGGAATAGGTTATGTAATTACTACAAAACGTTAATATAGAAGTTAATTTTAAATAATTGATATGACGCACCTATTAGGTTTTGTCTTGTTAATGAAATATTTCTTATTATTTATACGTCTATACACATAAGTACCGGATATATCTATAAGTATATTAAACGTTTTATAATATTATAATATAGGTATAATATATATGATTTTATTTAAATATAGGTAGGTATATATACATTAAACTATAGGTCGTATTAACAGTATAGATTTATTTAACCATATTACTTTGTGACTAAGAATAAGAGGAATAGAAAAGTAACTGAGCAAAATGACAGCAGCTGCAAGAAGTAGAAATTTAAGAAAGCAAATAATTAGGGCACACCAGAACATCATAAGAGTGGTGATCTAACTCATAAACGTCATGCATATGAAATATATAGACTGAGAAATTACAGTTAACATATTAAAGTATAAGTTGGTCAACAGTGGAAAAGGTATCTACGTAATAATTTATAATATAAAAGCATGATATTTTAAGAGTAAATAAAACATATTGAAAATTATATCAGGTACAAAAAGGAATGTTAAGGAAATAATGATAAGGAAACATATTATTTCGAAACTTAAGATATGAAACAGAATAATAGCTTGATAGGATAATACTCTTTAATGAAAACGTTTTAGGTAGATGTTTTAAGGAGGTAACAAAAATTCAAATGATTACTGTTTTCAATAAGCAATATAAGCAAGATGAATAGTACCATGCGATTTTATAAGAACTAAGAGTATAGAATTTAATAAAGATATATCTGATAATAGACTTAGTGTAAGCGAGAAACGTAAGATTATAAACGAACGATGACGGATTAATTGCATAAATTAATAAGTAAAAGTGGAAAAGGTATTTTAACAAAACTTTAAACACAAAACAAGAATATATAAATAAGAAAATATACGCAAAAAATTTATACAAGCGGTGGAGGCGTGTCACTCTAGGTTAAGTGGTTAGGTAGCTATTAGATGCGGATCAATACATAGAATAAAAACACATATATGCTCATTTCTAAGATATTAAAAGTTAGCAATGAATACAATGTGGATGATTATTAAGTTGCCGGTAACAAACGGTGGTAATTATGGCGTTATGAAATTGAAACAACACAATAAGTATTCATGCAATCAAGACATAGGATATAAGAATTATACGTTGAAAGACAACGGACACAATAAAAACAACCTAGATAAAGCAACGCTTAAAGTCGACGTAGGTAGGGATGTCTTATCAGAATATAACGGTGATTTAAAATATGATAATAATAAACTAGGTCTGATCAAAATTAGTAATTAATTAAAACTGTCTATTCAAATGTGATATGGAGTAAAATATCAAAGTAATGGTATCAAAATAGGAAACACTTTGTAATACGTATCAAAGGCACTAGATTAGGCAGGGCTTCTTTTGGTTTCACGCTTGTAGGCTAGGTAAATGTACACTTACAAATACAATAGACACTTCTATATATACAGACAAAAATGTTCTATAGAGGCTATACACGCATTTACACAATACATTCATGTAAGGCACAATCCTAATCATTGTTTAACAGCAAAGACCATGAACTTGTAATGCTGAGGTGGACACGTGATTTCGCTTTTGCCCGATTTCTTTTTTCCGCAATGAGTTCAACTGGCATGAATATTTTTTCATTGAATTAATATATTTTATTGGATGGAAACTATTTTTGTCTGTGCTTCTGATTGTTCAAATGTAGCATGATCATTATAGCAACACTATTGCGCACTTGGTTTTCAATTAGTCAAAGTTTCGTATTGTGGGTTTGGTTTATTTCGTCCTTGTCCAACAATGTGGCGTGAAATCATTAATTTTCCTTTGGCTTTATCGGGTCGATGTGAAGCTGTAAATACTCCTTTAAAAAGTACCTTTGCTTTTGTTACTAATTCACATTTTTATTCTAATGATTTGATTATGAATTCGTTTTGTACACATCATCGCTGGGAATTCTAGTGTCTTTAAGCTTAGTTTGTCGCAAAGCAATTATATGACAGTACACAACACAAATTATTATTTATTGCCATTAGTGGGAACGGTTTACATAAGGTTCTTCGTTTATTGCTCGGTACAATTAATATTTTGAATACTTATGTAATGTATTTTGTTTTTAATGTTATTTCAGGAGCTAAACCTAACTTGTACACGAATTTATTGTCATCGCTTTTCCTGCAGACCCCGCGTAAGGTTACGTCGTTAAACAACATGGCCGCCTATCCCATCGACAAAACTATAGATACATAGTTTCACCAATTAATCGAGTCGTTTCGTGGAAGACGCAGGATGGACCCTAAATATTCATCAGTATTAAATAACACCTCCGTAAAATACAGAAAATTTATTATGTTTCAAGGTATTAATACAGATTATAATTTATCTTCATTTACTTAATAATTAAGAAATTCACTAATTTCATTGGGCACTATAGCAAGTCCCCATATTTTTCGCCATTTGGTGCCCAATTCTGCTAACTTTTTACGTGGTCGAAAGACATTTTAAGGATTATTTAAAAATTAAAGTGAAGTAGATTATGTACTGGGTCTAAAGCTATAGCATAGCCAATACGTAGTGAGGATATTTAAAAAAACTATTACGGTAGACTACATTTTCGACAGTAAAATTATTAGCAGAATTAAGGATACAATCATTAAATGATGCAGTATTTATGAAATACAATACACTAATAGTTTTTGGATTAGCACTCATTTTTACCAAACACAGCATGTTTGATATTTTAATATCTATCATAGATAATGGTCCAAATTGCATCACTCATTTAGTTCTGACTGGCCCGTAGCGGTCAGGCACACTTGTCTGGCGGAGATGCTTATTGTACGATGTTAGTGTTCATTTTACTAACTCACTTTGGCGTCTACTGAATTTAGATGATTATATATTTTTTTAATTAACCACACGAGAGGAACGCGTTCCTAGATTTAACTGTTGCAAACTTATTTAATTTTCAGATGTTTTAGTATTATGTTGGCGACGTCAGGCAGGCTTTTTATCAGCGGAACTTAGGCAGCGATTAGTTACAAAAGTCTATGAACCAATCTTGGCAGCAGTAGCACTTCAGGCGTATTACGTTTATCTATACAATAGGTATAACTTTATATATTTACTAGCTTGTATATATTTGTATCACAATTATTTGAAAACTATTCTGTATTAGGAAAAATCCTATAAAACTGTTTTTATTCAAATAAAAATGATATGTTACATTAGTAAAGGGGTCAGAAAAGATTACTGAAATATGATTTCAAAACTTAGTTATGTACCTTTTTATTGAAAATGATACAATTGTAGCACATGAATGAGAGATGAGAATTAAAAGAGTTCCTTAAATGTATAATTTAGATAATATTGAGAACTTGTAGGTATGAAACGGAGCAAGAGAAACCGGGCGATGACTTAGGTTATTTTATGATTAGGATACATTATAATTATCACATTCAGTGTTTGACATCTTACAATAAACTAGATAGAATCGGACAAAAATTTTAGTAAGTTAGACATACGTATATATATTATAAATGTATCTATTAAAGTTAAGGAATAGCATTAAGGATTCTCGAGATAACGTAGATTTAAGTGGTAGGAAAGTAATATATTACGCTTGTATTATTTGTTGGCTTTGATCACTCTGCCTAGGTAGGTAGCCCCTGAACTTTAGAGTTATAACAGGCCGTAGATTCAGGACGTCCACATTTAGACTCCACATTACGAATCTGGAAGAAGCCTAATTTGTTGGCAGGCTTAGATTAAAACTCATAAACTGTCAGGCGTGGCTTATTAGTATAAAACTAGGAACTTAGGTAAACTGAGTTATAGGTTTGTAATTTATAAAGACTAGCGTATTTGAATAATCCTAAGTGATGATGGCTGCTATGGAAATAATGTTAATTTGCAATTGTAAGGCTATAGAGTAATTCTAAATTGCTGTGTAGTTAATGTTTTAGATTTAGTCAAGTCAATCGCTTCGGATTTCATGCCCTTGATTGCTATTTTCTACCGAGAACATCTCGCAGAGGAACTCAGTGCACTAACTAAAATGATTTAAATCTCTAAATCAGTAATTTGTAAACATTTTGATAAAGGTAACATATTTTTGTACTAAACATTAGAATATCTTGTTCAAAAAGACTTATTTCTCTGTTATACCTGTCCCCGAACAAGCTTGAAACTGAGAAAACAATGTTAAATCTTAAATTTTTTACTATTTTGAAAACCTTATTAAAACCTGTAAATCGTTGTTAATTTGATTAATAAACCATTAAAATGAAAGAAATAGATATTGTTTGTATTTTGAAATTTTAGCTAACTGTTTTCCTTGACATCTTGACATTCTGTTTTTAAATTAGTTCTAGAAAAAGTAATGATTACTTATAAATATTAATAGGCAAGTTGCCAGTAGCACCTACATTTTTTTACATTTTCCTTTGAAAATATAATATTAGACAATAATATAGTTGTTTCATTACAAGTTTTTATAGATTAGAGACTAACATCTTATTATAGAGGTTATATTATAAAGGTTTAGATCTTTAGTATATAACAATCTTATTAGTTGACTGCTCAAAGAGCTTAGAAAGATGCTGCCAATCTTAGATATTCTAGCCTTGTGATAAAACAAAATTGCTACTATAGGTATAATTATCTCATAGTTTCGGTAAAAGGTTACTTAATAATAAGCAAAATTTAGATAAAGTGGCTTATATAAGCCGCGGTCACAACACTAAATTTAAACACATGCCGAAATCTGCAGGCAAACCTTTATAGGTAATAATTTTGGCTTTTAGGCAGAGATTATTTTAAAACGGAATTATGAAAAGTGAGGTCTAGGCAAATCATTATATTTGACTTAAGATTCAGGTAGAAAATAGGTAGGCTCTAAAGCCTCACTGTTTAATGTTACCTAAGTAACCTGTAGGCTTTTCCCAAATAAATTACCCTTCCCCCTTCAAAATGATTCCTTGTTAGTTAAACATATATTAAATTATATGCATTCGTGTATTTGAACTGACTGACATGACTGATAAGCTTTAGATGACATTCCTCTTACTTTAAATCAGTAACCAGAGATCTTGTGAGACGTCACTAGAGTATTAATTGTAGCTAGCATGTCCTCTATTTTTCTTGCTTTCTCACCGATTGACTTATCTAGTGACGATTTATCAATAATCTTATTCTTAAATGTTAATTTTATTCATATTTTCACTGGATTAACTTTATTGAAATGAACAATGAATGCATTTGATGTAAGGCCCCAGAATAGGTCCCTGACTTAGGTAACTGTAGTATTAATGTTGATTGGCATTTGAAGAAACAAAATTGTATTATCTGCTGAGTTTCTTGCCGGTATCTTCTCAGCCGATAGTAGGTTCCGAACCGGTGGTAGAGTCTCAAAATAAATCAAATAAAATAAAATTGTAATGAAAGATAAACCCATAAAGTTGAGACATGTATTTCAAGTAAAGTAAAATAAAGAAATGTATAAAACATTACCAATATTTTGATTTTGATATGGTCTCAACCAACAAACTTATACAAATAAATTAATTGCAATGAAATAAATACATATTTGAACCCTATCTGTTGTTTTATTCCTTATCCCAAATAAAAGTGTCTTCTAAACGTTCCTACGTAGTTATTAAGCTACTGTAATATTAATTGACCTCTATCGCTATTGGGTCTGTTTGGAAAACACTTTTAACCTAATACCGATGACCAAGAACTTGAACGAACGTTAAGATGGTGAGAAGAATCACGTTTATAGAATTCATTGTACAGAGTGGACACTTTGTTTAAAGAATATCCTATTATTAGTACATATTAAATACCTTTTTGAAAATATACTTAATTCATTTACGATCTTACCATCTTGACGTTTATAAAATATGCCATACTAATAAGTAGCTATGTACCTATTATGAAAAACTAATGTTGGTTCGAATCCGGCATGGAATAATTACGTCTGTTGTGTAAGTTCAATACACACAGACAGACTTCATACTTATCAAAGGCCTCCTGACTTACACAGACACACAAATGTTTTGAAAGCAATAACTGTTTCTTTACAGCGATGAGGCTCTACATAAACTAGGTACCTACTTGTTCACAAAACTGTAATATAAAAGACAACTCGTTAGTTATGCTCGCAAAACATTATGTACAGAATAGACAGTGGCCTGTATCAATATAGAAAAGACAGTGTAACGGAACGCTAGGGTCATTGACTCGAGAACGAAGACAATAGTAAAGAAGTAATTATATACATAGGTACCTACCTACATACCTATGCAAGTACCTACCAGGCAGGTAGCTACATATGTATATGTCATAGAGTACATAGACACAAGCCTGTATATTACTAAAAGGCATAGAGGCATTTAGCCAGTTGTTTTACCAGACTTCGTGCTGCTACTGAGAACTTCCTAACATAAAACCTAATAAAACTCCCCAACCTGGCAATTGAGGCCTGGCCCACGTGATCTCGTGCAATTAGGTACCTACCTATGAACTTATGTTCTGGGGCTAACGAGATAGTACTCTTCAGTTTATATGATCAAATAATTAAGTTGCTATGCAGCACGTTTAATACCTTCCTGCCTAAGAGCTAAAAAAGAGGACACGCTCAGTTCGCCCACATACTTAATACTACCTACCTACCTAAACGGCTGAACAGTTGCAGTGCCATCTAGTTATATTACTTCGTTTAGCAGTAAGTTGTAGATCAAGAATACATTAATAGATGGCGCCACTCAATACTGTAATTAATTCTTCTAGCTGAAGCTTGCAACGCCATCTATCAAATGTTTTTGTTACTAGTATCTCTAAGTAGCAATAAATATTTCTTGTAAATTCGATACTATATTAAAAGATGGCGCTATCTACAAGAAGCAAAACGTTGTCCTACCCAAACGAACCGTCCGCAGTGCCACCTACCGGATCCAAATGCGGTACCCAGCGGTACCCAGGACACAAAAAATTCATAATTTTTTTTGGTGCAGCCTTCAAGGCGGGTTTCAGTGATGTACAGAAGAATTATATACTTATATACAGGTATAACTATAATAGAACAAACAGAAGCTTACATCTAACATCATACAATACACAAACGCAACCGTAGTATTGGAATAGTTGCTCTATAACATGTATGATAATGAACAAGGAATCTAATTTCTAAGCCACATTCCTATATAGTTTAATACTACATAGTTACTATACCACATTATATATATAAATATATAATGCTGAAAATTTCGACAGAGAATTCGGAGGATCTACCTTAAGTTTTCAAAGTTCTTGACGGAACTCGCTAAATTGGGTTGTCGCTAACACGCTTCTTTTGTTCTACTATATATTTTCTATAAATACCTGTAGCAGAAAGGTTTGTGAACTAGTCAAAAATAATAAAAGAACGAAATGCCAGCAAATAAAACATGTCGAGCTTCCTAGAGGGCTGTCAAACTTATGATCTCGAACGACGAATCTTTAGGAATTGTAACACAATCCCAAATTGTTCTTCAGAGTTTCTTAATTCTAAGTTAATAAGTAAGTTTAGGGCGCTGCAGACCACGACTTTCGAAGAGACGATAAATCGCGTTGTTGGTGAGTACGCTAACCAGACAACATATTGCTCTAGAACTATAATTTAAAGAAAGTCTTTTTTTGCTATAGGAAGTGAGACACCAAAGGAAACAAAATATACAAAAGAATTTAACAACTATTCTGAGCTTAATCAAATGCCTTAAAGAAACAATATCTAACTATACAAGGTCGATTAAATAGTGAGGCTTTATTTCTATCTACATATAGTATGTACCACATACAAGCTCTACACCAAATTTAAGTTCAATAGGAGCAGTTAGTTTCTGTCAAACGTTAAACATAAAAAAAATCTCCAGATAAAAAATCTTGACGATTGAAAAGTTGGCCCTTAATGATTTAATTTGCAATAGGTTACTCTGCTGGTATCATTCAGTGTATTATGATTTGTAATAATGTGGTTTCGTCAAAGAGTTATAAGGAATAAAGATCAATCAAGTTCTTGTATTTATGGCATCGTTGTTGTGTTCACCAGTCAGCGCCACTAGCAAGTAAGGTCCTGTCAATCCTGTCACAGCTGCTGGCAAAAGCCGTATTCTGTGGTAATAATTGTCGGTTTCTATAGTTACTGTTAAAACTACTATAGAGTATGAGGTATACATACCATATTACCTTTATATACCATTAGCACATCTAGTTGTGATATCACACGCGATAGCCCTCATTGGTGAGAGTTGGAATTTGCATTATATTCGTGGTACAATTATTTGGCATAGCGTGATTTCATTGTAGTGAAGAAGTGATTCGGGCGTGTGATTCACTTCGTCGTGATTTAGTAGGAGAGTTAAAATGTAATGTACTAACGCCTTCACGTACATACTTTCTAAGTCACGGTGATGCAATATCACCAACTTTCAACGCTGGGCTGCTGATAAGATTAACATACATAGTCTTACACCTATATCTCCGAAGATACTTCTTCTCTGCATATTCTGCCGTGGTAATCGAGAGGGCAGTACCTAAGTCAAAGATGGCCATTTTTTTTAATTACTGATATGGGATGCTTCTCTACGGTAAAAAAAATTTTTTTTTTCTTTCTTTTGTCATATAGATCACTAGCTGACCCGCGCAACTTCGTCTACTTCATATAGGAGAATTTTCCTCGTTTTTGCAACATTTTTCATTGCTGCTCCGCTCCTATTGGTTGTACCGTGATGTTATATAGCCTATAGCCTTTCTCGATAAATGGCCTACTCAACACTAAAATACTTTTTCAATTCGATCCAGTAGTTCCTGAGATTAGCGCGTTCAACCAAACAAACAAACAAACTCTTCAGCTTTATATTAGTAGATATAGATAAAAATCGAGTACATAGTTTTATCACAAACGCTAAAATTGTAATAAAATATTTGTGCAGTTTTCTAAAACTGCCTTTTCTCACTTACTGCTCTCTGCCCTCTCGATTACCACGGCACTAATAACAGAGGCGTATTACTCATCCACATGTCGCCAGCTATAGTTTTAAGTCCCAAGTAAGATGGGACGAGCCTATTATCATTTCATAGCTGCGGATTCCGTGCTGCTTCTGAGAATATCTTGACAGAAAAACTTAATAGCACTTTGTCCGACCCGGGCATCGAACCACACAGCAGTCACATTTGCTACCGCTGCGCCACCACGGCAGTCATATAGGATAAGTACTTTAATTTAAAAAAACTGTAACTGTAGGTTTCTGGACAGAATCACGCCTGAATATTTTCAAAGAGGTAGGCAGGGGTGTATGAAAGCTAGATTCCCTCAGCAATTATTTAAGGACCTTGGTAATGGGGCGCAATAGCCTTCAACTAAGCACATTTCAAAGTTTGTGCTTAAAGTAGATAACTATAACATTTTGGTTTCTTGGAATCGAACCCGGGTCTTCACAATTGTCCACAAATTTACGCAATCATTTGCTTCGGAAACTATCAAGACCGAAAATAATGTGGCAATTCCATTAACCTGTAAATTGTTACAATGCCAGATATAATTGAAAAGCTATGGTGACTGCTCCACTCAATAAGTTAATATTTATAATCACCTCCAGTAGTAACACTAGATGGCGCTGTCATTTATTTCGTAGCGTTTAGCTGCGACTTCTTGTGGTCTCTAGTACAAAGCGCGGGGTAAAAGTTATTTTATAAAAGGATAGAAAATAATAAGACCCACATAAATGTGTAAAATTATTTATGTTGCATATTAATAATAAAAAAACTGTCACAACAAGGAATTGCCACGAGCCTACCTTACACAATTGCCACTTACGATACTTAGCCTACGTACACTTACACTAGCTTAGCCAACTTAAACGTTACATCACATGTAGAACGAGATATCTTTTTATATATAAGTAACAGTAGTCGAGGATGTCTGTACGCCCTCGCTCCGAACCCACCTCAACTAAAGTAAAAGCGTCATCAATGCTTAGAAATCTCTCAAGCTTATCATAAACTGACTTCATTACAACTAGAAGGATTCGTAAGCAAAGTGATAGTAATATTATGCGTTAAAATCTTATGTAAAATAGATCAAAAAGTTCAAACGCTTCAATACAATGATCAAAAACTTTACAATAAATACTTAATAATATATACGGGTGCTTCTGCTGATTGTAGATCTTAGCCTGACTTCGGTCCATTTTTATCCCACTAATATTGGAAAGTTTGTAAAGATGTTCGGATGTTTCTTACTCAATTACGTGTTAACCGATGAACAGATTTGGATAAAACTTGGCACACGGATAGATTAACACATTGGATTTTTGTCCTAGTATGCGTTTCACGCGGACAAAGCCGCAAGTTCAAGATATTTCTAAGAAAATCAAATAAAAATCGCAGATATTAAATTCCAATCAAAGGAGCACACCACAATTTACTGTTGCTTAAATGGAGTTATTAGGAATTAGCTCGACTGGGTTTAACTCCATCCTACAAGAGATCTTGCCAATAATTCTTGGGTTTTTTTTACATTAATTATGGTTGCCTCTTAAAGCAGGCTATACTGTCAGCAGAGAACCAGTGTATTCACCCGTTGCCCTGGCAGTGTAGGTGCTCATTTTAAGGTTGATTGCAAGCATTTATAGGCGGCGTAACCGCTTACCATTAAATTAGTAAGCGAGAGCCACTTTAATAGTATAAAACACATTAAAATGAAATCTGACTCAAGTCAGGCTAAAGTGTACAATCTGGAGAATCGCCTAAGACGCGCGGAGATCGGTACGGAGCGAAGCGCGTTAGGCGCTCGGCGCACGGCCCGAGCCTTATCTTTTGTTTTTGTTCTTCATAGTGAGACGTCGCCAGAAGCTGGTCTTCTCGGCCGGCGGCTGCTCCTCCCTTGCCTCCTCGCCCCGCGTCTCTCCCCTCAACATGTCTAAGAACGTTGGATCGTTCTTGCGAACGTTCTTCTCGATTTTGACAGCTTCCGCGCTCAACTCTGCCTTCAGTTTCTCAGGGCTCGTGTTCTCGACCTTAAACTCGTTAGGGTCTTCAACGAACGCCTGCTGAAGGTCGCGCATGATCTTTTTCCTTATAGTCTTCTTCATACTGAGGTGTCTCTCTAGTGTTTTGACGTCACCGTTCGCATACGTGCGATAGTCATCCTTTTTCTTTTTGGACTTCTTTGTTTTGTCATCGTTGTCGTCGAAGCTCTTGGCGTCGTACTGCTGGTTGAGACCGAAGATGTCCCGCAGATGGGGGATGGCTCGCTCCGACGTCATGGTGGAGGTGAGCCTCGCGCGCGCCCGGTGTGGAGATTACAGACACCTCATGGTGAGATCTGGAATGCAGATAAAAGTGCTATTAATTTTCGAGAAAATTTGCAAAACTGCTGTATGGGTTTTGTGACGTATATCATACAAGCGGGTTGAATCCAAGGTTCGAGAATTAATGTGCAAATGTTTATTAAACATCTTTATTAAGAACTAGCTGACCCGCGCAACTTCGTCTGCTTCACATAAGAGAATTTTCCCAGTTTTTGCAACATTTTTTATTACTGCTCCGCTCTTATTAGTCGTAGCGTGATGTTATATAGCCTATAGCCGTCCTCGATAAATGAACTATCCAACGTTAAAATAATTTTTCAATTCCAATTAGTAGTACCTGAGATTAGCGCGTTCAACCAAACAAACAAAAAAAATTCCCCAGCTTTATAATATTAGTATAGATTTCTTAATAGCAAGATAGAATTAGAATTGCAACCAATAAGATATAGACTCCTTCTAGGACCAAAACGCTGCTAGCGAAATCTGTGTGTGTTTTAGATGCATCTGCCTATCTCTACTGCTGCTCTCACTACTCTAAGAGTCCAATAAACGAAGTATTGTAAGTTAACTAAAGTAAAAGAAAATATATTCACATTTTGCCATTTATGTTTTAAGTTGCATGTAATAACATGGTCGTCCTTTAACGCCGACAGGACAAATTAGCAGAATCCGTTCTACTATTACTAATTTCTTAGCAGAAAAACCCAATGAAATTTTGCTCGATCCAGAAATCAAACCCGGATTGCACGATCGACCGCAAACATAAGTTCAAACTTATACCACCAACGAGATAAACGTGTAGGTACGCTTATATCGCATATCATCTAGTCGTTGTATTTGCAAGTAACTATTAGATACGCTGCGATATATCGCACTGAATCTAATACATCAAATCAAATTATCACAAAAACGGTAGCAGCGTCTAATGATTAGACAATAGACAATATCTTCCACGTTTTTGTTCCTCGACTGGTGAGCAGATTTCTAAGATACACGAGTAACATTCAAATCTACAAATAATTGTGTGCCTTGTTCCATTTCCCTCAATACAATATTGACGACGTAAGCACCGAGAAAATCGAGCACTTGTATGCACGTAGAGGTATAAAGAAATTAGAATACGTGCCCAGAATTGCTCAAAGCCATAATAATATAAAAGATAAAGAAATGATTCTGTATATTTGTCTGTGTTTCGTTTAAGACTGCGCCGAGCGTAAGACGCGGTTGGACTGAAAGACAGAGCTCGATATTCAAATCGGCGTGCGGCCGCCATAGTAAAATTGTATGGAGGATTTTAAGAGCTTTTTTGATAAATATGTATCTTTATTGTCAACCAATAACTTAAATATTTGGGACGGACAAATTGTAATATAACTATTTATGTTTCGTTTAAGCTGTAAAATCTAAAACTCACGTAACACGAGCTTACGTTATTGCATTTTTCGTGCAAATTTACGTAATTTTGTAGGCGAAAATATTAATTATTTTAAGTATTTTACACGGAGTAATTGTAAACACATTCATTGTTATGGTAAATGTATATTTTATATTTGTATTAAAAAAAAAGTGTTGATATTATTCACTTAACTGTGACCGCCTGTTTCGGCACATTTCGCTCGGAGCAGTCTTAAATGGCAATCTTAAAATTTGGTTTAAAGCGAGAGCCTTCAAACTGAACCAGGTAAATAACCTTGTATTATGATTCTGTGGTAACAGGGAGCTCCATAAGGAGCACGGGTATCCTGTGCTGTCAGCACGATACCAATCTGACCTTAACCTTAACGCAGGCGCACAATGACTCCCTTTTTATAGGATTAGCCACCCGCGAGTCATATCTCTGGTGTGCAACCATCCATAGGCTAACGGTAACCACTTAGCATCAGGTTGGGTACCTGATGCTGAGTGGTTACCGTTGTGTGTATGCTTGTCTGCAAGCTTATAAAATAATACCAGGCCTATATGTTCTGTCCTACAGCTAGGTATGAACCTCTACTCTGTATGAGAAAACTATAGTAGTCCTTCGCTAGGCCAGACTTCACATTTCTTCGAGATCAGTATGAAGGACGCTTAGATACGCATTTTAGTACTATGGAAAATATTATATTAGCTAAATCTGGATCGCTCAAAACCCATGTCTCTTGTGCTAAAAATCATTATGAAATACATTATGAATTTTGAATGATTCACATATATCGTTATTATGTTTGTACTTCATATATCTGGCCAAAATAAATGGAAAACCAATTAATTTGCGAACAAATAAAATAAAAGGTTTATATTATTCGAATCAATTCTAAAATAAATCGATTCCCCATAATAGAATTGGTTCAGAAACATGGAGCACAATGTTTTATAGCTTCATTTGCAATTCAAATCATATTATATTTCGGTCGAGACTTGATTTGGTAGTCTAGCACACAAGTATAAACTTACTGACGTACGTTTCTGCTATAATTTTAAATTAAGTAAACGTGGAAGACCAGTTAATACTGGTCTTCCACTTTGTGCTTCCAATATATTGGTCAGTTTTTAAACAGGGCAAAGATGTTACTGTGTTCTTTTATGTTATTAGGGCACAAAAACCTTTAAAATATTGCAAACACTATTATTGTGAAAATATCTCACTACGTCGTAGCTAAATAACCTAATGTTATATTCCTAGGATGAATGAGGATGGTTTCAAAAGCAAACAATAATAATCAATGTCAATTCATGTTAACTGTTCCATTATAAATTATAAGACACAAGCTCTTCTCAGTGTTACCTTAGTCGTACAAAAATCCAAATGCAATCTCACCCATATCACAAAAGTGAATTTAAAGTAGCGTATTCACTTACAAAGACCGAATAATATTAAAGCCGCCAAGCTAAACCTGGTCGTTCAGAAACAATGGCGGAGATAAAGAGTGGAGTGTTCGTACCGTAACCGACGCAGTGCCAGAGCGCAGTAACTACTTCCCTTCGGTACGGACATAAGAGCGAAAAAGTTTAATTATCGTATAATGCTTTTATAAGACAATCATTATAAACGCTGGAAGGAAAAACTTGTTTCCGCAAGCTCGAGAAAATAGGTTTTATCAAGATTTATGCTCTCTGCTTTTTAAATTGATAATCTGCTTTGTTAAGCTGCATCGTTAAATGCAAAGAGTTAAATGGTGGTACATATTTAATCGCGTACGTGAGGATAATTGCCTTTGATTTTGGAATTCGATATTTTATGCCTTAATTGCGCATAGTTTCTATTGCCGAATGTGATAGCAGTTTCGATTCTCAAGTAAAGCAGTGTTTTATGGTTTCCGACAGAAAATTCTGTATAGCAATCTGAATGTGAGTTTGTAGCTGATTGACTGCGCCCTCTTAAGTTTGACCTCAACAATTAAGTTCGAAGCTTAGATGTTATTATTATATATAAACTAAAGCAATATTGTAAACTTAAGTAAATCAGATATCTGACAGCACGTAACATACTTATTAATTTTATAAGTGCGAAAGTGTGTTTGATAATTTGTCTGTCAACAATTTCAACAGATTTGTTTTAATATGGATATAGTTTATAGGTTGGAAAGCGACATAGGCTTTGTAACCTTATAATGAAGGTACAGTTCCTTTGGGGTCTTTAAAATCAAGGTAGTAAAGACGCAAGTCAAAGCTGGCACTAATAATAGGTATAATTAAAATATGTATTCGCACACATATACATAAGTTCACATGCCGTTAAATTTTATGTCGAGACATTATTAGTAATAGGTATTATTTTAGAATTCTATTTAATTTGTAATTTAACACACGCTATAGGTATAAATTCGCGTAAAATGAGTATATAAAAGTATGCAAGCTAGTGAAGGTTGCTTTAGCTACCAAGTCCGCCCACACCGGTCGGTTGTCGGCCTCGATGGCGTAGTGGTTAGTGTAACCGACTGCCACGCCTGAGGTCGCGGGTACGATCCCCGCACAAGTCAAACATTTGTGTGCATGAACATGGATGTTTGTCTTGGTCTGGGTGTTTCTATGTATAATATGTAAGTATTTACAAAAAAGAAGTATATATGCATGTTTATCCATTGTCTAGTACCCATAGTACAAGCTCTGCTTAGTTTGGGCTAGATGGTGTTGTGTGTATGTGGTAGAATATTATTATTATATTCTTATGTACACCGAATAAAGTGTTAAACTTTTTATAGGTTTCCCTTGTCAGTTATTTAAACTATTTTGTTGAGAAATACTTATAACAAGCATTAACAAATCATAAAAACATAGTTACGATTGACTACTAGCATAGCGAAGTGTTCTCTCTCTTCATTTGAGCAGTAGAGTCTCGCTGATTTCAGCATGAATAGGCCGGCTCGACTAGGGAAGGACCCTCTCACAGAATATCGACGTGAAATAGCAGTATTCCTATTGTTGGGTTTCGTTCGGTGAGTGAGAGTGCCGGAGGCCTTATCACCCTCTTTCCCCCTTCCCGCTCCTTCTCCTTCCCACTTCCATTTTCTCTTCTTCCTTTCCTAAAGGGTCGGCAACACGCAAGTGATGCCTCTGGTGTAGCAGGCGTCTATAGGCTACGGTGACCACTTACCATCAGATGGACCGAATACTTGTTTGCCACCTTAATTGTATAAAAAAACCTATTATATCGCAGCGGCACACCAGGTGGCCCAGATACAGATGTCAGAAAGAGAAGGAATATTATTTAACACAAGAAATGAAATCATAGGTACGTTACCTATTTGGTCATCTATTTGGCATTGTGTGGTGCCAACCCGTACTGAGCCAGCGTGGTGGACTATGGCCTAACCCTTCCTACACCGAAAAGAGGCCCGTATTCAGTAGGGGGACTGTTTAAAACAGGGCTGATATTAGTATGATATTATTATTATTTAAATACATGTTCGTTAAGATGGCGGAAGAGTTGTCTGGCCGTGTGTACAGTGGCGTACAGTGGCACAGCATCCGCAGACTTCATTGTGTTAGAATATAGTATATTGCGCTTGACTGCACCGCTCTTATGCCGGCAGTGCCATTCACTCGCAGGGTTGGCAACTACATAAACTTGCATACACAGACTTAAGTAACCCCGAAGGGTTAAGCAGACGGGTATTATACCCACTTTTCGCAAACAATGCTTAAGGGTCCAGCCTATTACTGTCTATTCATGCCGCTACTGAAAATTTCCTGCTGACTGAACAATTGGCCCGACGCGGGAATCATATCCGAGACATCATGTACGCATGCAGGAGACGAGTTACATAAAAAAAATATTTGACGCCGTTCCGGGGAATCTGTACTACTATTAATATTATAAAGAGTTTTTGTTTGAATATAATTATGTAACTGCCACTTATAGCTATATTATCTCCAAGTAACATAGGATATATTTTAAAGACAAAGCATGCGAGCAATTCCAGAGTTGGAATCTAGTACTTTATGAATTTATCAGTTTAGTAAAAATAGATTTCTATTCTTGTCCACAAGGCTGACTTCATACTTCTCCAGATTTCGTGCTCTTACTAAGAACTTCAAACAAGAAATTCTAGCAATGCAACTAGCATTAGAAATGAGTCCGCACGCCACTGGTTTAACCGAACAAAGAACTTAACAAAAAACGTCTATTAAACACGAACTGACAATTTTATACACACTCTATTTTACACTTTGATAAACTTGAGTACAAAAATAGGTACACAAATAGGCCGTTACAGTTTCTTATGAGCTTAAGACCATTTGAAATATAACTATCTAAACTGACCTAAGCATGTACTAACATGGCAAATTTATGACGTTGAATTGTATTTCTCGTAGACGAATCCTGTCTCGAGGGAAATTAAGGGTTCTAGACCTAACTCAGTAATGTTAGTTCTAGTGCTCATATAACTATAAGACGAAGTGTACCATAGAGACTACGTTCGGAGTAAGAAATTATATCTAATCACTATTTGTCCCATGCGAATTCATCCACGTTTATGATTACTGCAAGGCGCCCGTGGCTCGTAGCGTGATGTTATATAGTCTATACACTTCTTTAAGAATTGGGCTATCGAATACAAAAAGATTTTAATTATTTTCTAACGAGTAGTGCCAGAGATTAGCGCGTTGAAAGAAAAACAAACTTTTCAGTTTTACTATAGTAATATAGATTATTGTGATATGCCTAGGAGGTATAATTTTATACTCGGTCAAAACTAGCGATTCGGAAAATTTTAATCATAGTCGGATGTATTGACAATTTAAATGTGATAATTCAAAGTAGGGATCGAATAGTACAAAATTTTATAACAATGTCTATCAACGGCTGTCAATGGTCGCATGCTGAACAAAGCATTGGCTAATCGTTGTAAGATGACAGAAAGTACCAATTTATCGTTGACATACAACAAAGGAATCGGGTAATCGTTGAAAGATAATAAATGGTAATAGTTAGTCGTTGACAGACAACAGAAAGTATTGACTAATCGTAGATAGGTGATGAAAGTGCTGGCTATCTGTCGACAAGTGACGAAGGTGTTTGCTAATTGTCAACAGATGTCAGAAACTACCGACATGGAAATTAAGCGATTCCACAATTCCCTGCACGGTTGTTGACAAATTTACCATAGTAACATTATTACTACATCAAATAAATTGTATGTTAGACAACCCTATGACCAAACCATGCGAAACGTTTAGCGCCATTTCGTACATTTTACAGAGCTCAACTCTTCCACAAATTGTTGAGGAACACTTTCTTTACTTTCCACACTAATTGTGCCAACTTTGGCACTTCGCGGAAACGCCTAACAGTGGAACAAACGGACCGATTGTTTAACATCAGGGCATTAGCCCAAATGTTTAGATCTCATGTATTTATATGAGCTACTTTAATCGGACAGCTCTGGTTAACATCATCGACATTTCATTACAAATATTGTTTACCTGTTCCGAGTGATCAATTGCGACCGGAACTCACTCAATTTATACAGTTTAATGCTTAAATTCTCTAGTCTGCAGTTACTAGGCTAACGCATGCGATCGGAGTTGACCATAGCTACTTGCGATTATCGATTTAAATTATTCGAATGTATTGAAATATAATCGATTGAAATAGCTCATCAATTTGTCGGCTGACACGTGCGTGAGAATTACTACTTATTATCAACTCAGCATGAAAATGATGAACAATTTAAAAACGTTTAAATTATGAATTTGTATTTATCAATACTTGAAATGATATATGTTAATTAATAAGAACTTGATTTGTTGATTACCAGATTAAATAAGAGTTATACAACGAGAGTTACATAAACATAATTATTTTAGATTAATTCATACTTCTGTCATCTTTTGATTGCAGGTAGTAGCTATTTACTATTTTCAAGGAGTTGGAACATGTATCCTTTTTCATTTATTATGGAACAGGCCGACATGTAAACATAAAATATAGTAGATACAAACGTACAATAATACTGTCTGTTGTCATTATGTAATTATAAAAAAAGCTAAGTAATCATGTAAAGCCACAACAGCACCGCCTTTTACTACACCAATTTATCATCTGTCCAATTTAACGAGCACATGACTAATGCAGTCGTAAGTACCGTCGACACCCTACTCATAAATCCATGGATCGTCAATACATCTTTCTAGCAGTAGTCGTAACAGCTGACATTAACATTGGCCGGGGTCACTGCACCTTACCTAACTCTAGCCGCACAGCCACACATATGATCGTGGCGGCCATCTTGTGCGTGACGTCAACGCCGACGGTTACAATATTTTGTATTGAGATTTTGTTTTTTATATTCGTTTTGTAATTCAAATTTCTCAACGGCTTAAGTGCGTTGTTGTAACTTTGTCTCATGTATAACTATTATAAGAGTTGCTCTTTGTTAGATAATTGTTATTTCACGTAGGGAAGCAATCAAGTTATATGTATGCACGATTTCGTTAACTTCACATGAACTACGAATTTATTAACCCTTTATAAGGTGAAATAAGAAACATCGGAGACTGTAAACAAATTTTTAAGCATGTTAAAAGTATTTCTGACGAAATTATTTAATAAAATACAAAATTGAAAGAAAAGTAACTCAATACTCAACTGAATAACTTACTCTCTACGGAATATGACCTTAAAGTTTTAAGATTATAGGTGGTTTATTTTATACTTATAATGAATGTTTTATTATATTTTGAAATATTTTAGTATGGAGGTACTTATTTTAAATAAGATTTATGGCTTTCTCGTCGTTCCTTTTATTGGAAAAGTCTTTGCTGCCCGCTAGATACGTACTTTACTCATTTTAATAGCTTTTTCATGTTTTAACAAACATTTTTAGCCTAAGATATAATCCTCATAACGTTAAAAGGGGTTTAATCCTAATCATAAAATTACACAAGGTGTATAATCAGATTTAAAGAAGACTATCAGCGATAAAAGCTATTTAAATTATATTTGTCATTTATCCTGTGTTCAAAGTAAGTACCTAATGTTTTACTATTCTGTAATATTTCATACTGCAATGCAATGATATGATATTCAAAATTTTACATACCTAGCGAAGTTAATTTTTGCCGGAACGCGGGCAACCCGCTCTCACAGAATAAATATATAATATGCATTTGAAAATTAAACCTTTTCTTACATTTTATCGTAGCGCTGCAGTTAGGTACTCTATTTACCAAATTACCTGACTGCAATGCAGAGGGTCTCGGGTTCGAACCCACGTCGCGCACCTCTGACTTTCGGAAGTTATATGACTTTTCAAAATTATGTGCGTATTGATTGACAATTATCGCCTGCTCCGTGCCTCGGAGAGCACGTTAAGCCGTCGGTCCCGGCTGCCATGAACATCTATGGCAGTCGTTATTGGGAGAGTGTCGACACAAAAGATCCCACTGGGTCGAAGTGTCGCCGGTCTGCACTGACTGGCTCCCACATATGATACATACCAAATTACCACAAGTACAGTAGTACTTTATACGATATTAAAAAAGTCCCTTCAGTCAGAATTATTTCATTTTTATTTAAATTTGTCTTTGTATTTTCTATCCATTATAATATTGCCATTCATGGAAATGCACAAAGCTATAAATCAATTTGACTATATCAGCTGAACTTGAACCGGAAAGAAGGCATTTAATATGCGTAGATGATCGCTACGAAAGCGAACAGTGCGTCAAGTTGTTGACCTATTCGCAGACACTAATCTCTCGGTTATCGCCAGTTAAAATGCTTAACAATTGTTAGCCGCTGTGAGTAAAACGCCGCGAATGGTTGACACGATTGTTACGCCATATTATGTAGCTCATAGACAACTGGGCCACAGATTGTTTGGCCAACATCAGGGACCGCGTTCGAAATTGGAGCAATTTAAAAATTTTACTTTTGTTTACATTCCACGTTCCAGATTTTATTGTTATTGTGTTGGTTTTTAATTTGGATATTGACTGATACGTTCCATATTTGAGTAAAAATTTTCCTTTATTGGAGGGAATTGTGGCAGAAATATATTTGTTTTTTAACTTCCTCGTGTACTTCGTATACTGTTTGTTTGTGCTTTGACTGCGAAAAGCGAAAGGAAAGAAAGCTACAAAAGGACAAGTTCTCACAGATACACACTTTCAGGGGAATTGGGAACTACTTATGGGTTAGGGTCAGATAGTCTGGATAGATATGTATAGTATAGATACTCTAAAGTTACATATCACAATAAAAGTGCGACGAAAATTATCATGACAAAGTCCTAAATGCATATTGAATGTAATAATATCAAGAATTTCATGAAATTATAACTAAACCAACAAACATTCCTTTCATTTTGAACAGTTACACAAAATGCCACAACAATTAGTTTAAATTTGATAATGAAACTCATTACGTAATAGTGTTTGTGATGTGTTTCTGAACGGTCGACTGTAACGGTCGGTTGTAATTCTGACGTAAATGGCTGTACGCGCTCTTTGCCTTTGCCTGCAATAATTATTAGGTTGGCACTGTAACACACATACAATTACGTTAAGATAACACAGTTTTGTGTAATTACACATTGGGAATCGGTTTGTAATCGCTATTAACCTGAATTTTAAGGCAAATGGAATTCAACTTAACTATTATGTGACTGCACGACGTATGCGGGCGTATTGTAAAGTTATGATCGTTGTGTATTTTGTAGGCAAATCTTTTATGTTGTGTTGCTAGTGAAATATTTTTAGGAGAGGCATGGACATTTTACACTAACGGAGCCCGTGATCCTGCATTAAGCAGTTTTCAGGCATTTAAATCTGGAAACCGCTCATCGCAGGCGGCGAAAGCGCTGTGCTGACAGCGTATAGAAGTATCCATCCGTCCAGAAATTTGAATAAAAATGGGTTACAGACTTTGGTGATTATGGTTGCTTGTATATTCTCTATATAGTCTACGACATATATTTTTATGTACCAGTGAAACTATATCTATGAAGCTTTATCTTTACAAGATATTTTCGAAAAGCTAATTGAGTTCGAATATTTGGCAGCGATAGCCGGCGCCCGATGGATTGCCACGCAGAGGTCTCGAAGTTCTAACTTTAGGCGCCTCTAAGTCTTTGAACTTATGTGCGTATAAAATAGGTAATTATCATCATTAAGTAAAACATCGTGACAAATCTGCATGTCTGGGACTTCTACATATGCCAAAGATGTGTAGTCTTCCTACCCGCACTGGGCCAACATGGTCGACTATGGCCTAACCCTTCTCAAAACGCGAAGAAGCCCGTGCTTAGCAGTAAGACAGTTCAAATACAGGGCTGGTATTATTATATATACATTTAGAGTAGTTTTCTAGTGAAACCATGTTATTGACGACGCGGGCGAACTGTACTTCAGATAAAAACGAAGACAAAATATATATTACAAATAAATCAAAACGAATAAATGAAATTGTGATATGTATAATAAAACATTGCAGTTGCATGAACAACTTTTACGGCCTTGTGGGTTTCTACAGAATGATAATAACATACTACTTGTATTGATACAAGTGTGGCTACTATAATGGCTGTTTATTGAGCCAGACGAACTTTGTTGAATTTTGTTTAAATGCGAACAAAATGGAGAACGATACGACGAATGAGTCGACCGTGAGGGAGTTGTTTATTGAACAACATGTTTTATCATGTAACTTGTTGTATTTTGAGACTAGCTATTGCCTGCGGCTTCTTTTGCTTGGAAATAGTATTATTCCCGGATGAAAAGTACCAATCTCCTTTTCTGTACCCCTGACAATCTTTATGCGAAATTGCATAATGATCGGTCAAGTAGTTAAGGCGTGAAAGCGTAACAAACAAACAAACAAACTCATAATCGCATTTATAATATTAGTTAAGATTCAATAGTGTGTATGAGGATAGGCTTGGTTTTGTACCACTAGTTTGCAGCAAATTTTGATGTGCCGGGTTCGTGTCTCAGATTGAGCTAAGTAGATTTTCTGTTAGAGTTCAGAGTAGCAGCACGGAGTCTGAAAATGGTAAAGACGGCAACTGACGCAACTGACTCGCTTCATGTTACGTATGGTTTAAAATATGCTGTCGAAATTTGGTCTAATACAACTCTGACTATCATTCCTGGAAATAGAGAATTATGTATGTGTACTGCAATCTTCTACTCTTTTAATATAATCAATATAACTATTTGTGAAGTTTATTAGATATTTGGTACTTTACGCCTAAAGCGTTATACAGATTTGAATGTGACTGGCCTTAATTCCCATAGGATACTTTTTTCCAGTAAGCGTACCCGAATGCACATGGGCGAGGCTACAGAACCTAGCTATATACTACTGGGAGATGTTTCAATTCACAGAATATAAAACAGACTTGGCACTTCAACTTGGCAAAAGTATATTTTTGTGAGGATATTAGCAGCACCAACACAGAGAACGCAAGTGTCTATATAATATGTTTGGCCCACACATATTGAGCCGGGCATCGGTATCTCTCTAATCTATGGGGTGTGATGATGCCAGCAGTTAATTATCTCGTTTTAATTAATGAACGCGGCACGGCGGAGTTGGTGGTCTCGCCCTGATTGTCACACGCACGTACGGCGCACCACGCCACAGCACGCCGTTGGGAAAACTGACCAAATTACTTTTATTTTCGATGCAAGTTAATATTATTTTGCACAAGCATTATTTAAAACTGCCTCAGTATTGCAGCGGTTAAATGAGACTGCTGCATAAAGTCTCGACACCCAAGCCAAACAAAAAGTTATATAATTTTTCATCTAAGAAATTGTCTCTGGCAGACCGGCGCTAGAACGACGGCGGTGTTACACACCCCTGTGCCTCGAAAAGCACGTTAAGCTGTTGGTCCAGAGCCTGAGCTCTATCGGTCGTGTCGGATTGCCCTCCTATCGGGATATGAAAGTGGGGAAATAGATAATGCACTTGTGCACACACACAAAATCGGCTGCGCAGGTGGCTAGCATCCGTTAAGTTTGACTGCCGCGACCGAAATTCGGTTGGGAGGATATCTTTTTTCTGCTCGGGACTTCGACGACATGAATAAATGCATTAAAATAATCCTATGTAATTATGTTTTAGTCCAGGACATGATCTATCTGTGTGACAAGCATAATACTGCGCACTTCTTCTGAGAATAGCCTATCCGAAAAGCATGATAATATTTTATCCTGAAATTTATATAACACTAGCTGACCCGCACAACTTCATCTGTTTCGCATAAGAAAATTTGCCCCGTTTTGCATCATTTTTCATTGATGTTTCGTTCTTATTAGTCGTAGCGTGATGTTATATAGCCTATAGCCTTCCTCGATAAATGGGCTATCCAACACCAAAAGAATTTTCAATTCGAACCAGTAGTTCCTGAGACTAGCGCGTTCAACCAAACAAACAAACTCTTCAGCTTTATAATATTAGTATAGATACTTTACGATTGGCTGCACACTTAAACTTATGCTAATGATCAACGAGGCAATTACAAGTTCACACGATCATAATTAATGATTTAATACTTTTTCATCAAAGAAATATTAATGCGAGGATTTAAACTTTATTTTGGAAAGTGTGGTGTTGTCACACTACGCTGTGACGTCACACGGCGCTTACAGGATGTTGCGTATACGCATCTGAATCTCATTTATTTTCCCTTTTTGTATTAAACATGTATTTATTTAACTACTAGCAATGATGATTCATTAATAGACATATTCAGATCATGATTGATCAACTCAAAAAATCATTAATTCGTTTAGATCACAAAGTAACATTTATGAACTTCAAAGTTTATGAGTAAGTCATATAACTGAACGTATTAAATTTACATTTAGACTAGTTGCTCGATTTAGGCAAAAGGTTGAGTTTATCAGAAGATATCTGCAAGAAAGATACGGCCACTCTTTTAAATCGTCATTCATTTATAATTTCAGCGCCTATATCAAAAATAATTATTTTATGAATCAATTCGATGATCCTAGCGGATTTCTGCAAATTTGAGTACCTACGCCAAGCCATGACGCGGCTGTCCACCATTAGAGGAGTTCGGTATTGTCTATCTTTTTTTACTGCAATAGATGGGTTGGGCAGTCCGAAGGAGTGTGATCGGTTCCTCTCTTCACAAGTGTCATAGTACCTATACTTAATGAATTGACACGAAGTTAGTCGGCACGGGTGGCGTAGTAGTTAAATAATTGGTCGCCTCGTTATTGCCCCTACGTGTTGAGGGTTCGTTTCCCACACGGGACAAATATTTGTATGATCCACAAATAGTTCTTCCGATTCTGAGTGTTCTTTGTGTCCGTTGTTTGAATATTAAATTTATCGACCGCGACACCGAATTTGAAGCAGGAATATATATTAGTTTAAAAACTAATACCAGTATTAACCTTTTCAGACAAAGTCGTGTAAAAATAAACATTAAAACACGGAACACATAAGTTAATAACCTATCGCTACATTTTTTAACAATTGAATTTAATATTTATGTAATTTATTCATAAGAACAAAGTCCAACAATATCCATTTTTTCTTATCCTTCTACGTGTGTGTGTGTTTTATCTCCAAGACACATGCGATTTACATACAATGCAGTAATTACCGACTACAATACATCTCATATTGACAATATAGAGAACACCCACGGATATTACTTGAGATAATTATGCGATATTTTATTTAACAGTTATGTCATATAATATATGTAATGTATACACTAGTTTATGATATTCGTGTCTCTAATTCCCACGGGAACACACACCGGAATAAAAAGTTTTCTATGTTACACGTAGATTACTTTTTCAGTTCAAGATTTACCTAGTCTCTATATTAAGTCTTATGCGAATCCGTGCTACGGTTAATGCGTTATTGAGGTAAAAAACCAAACATTTTCGAAATCTTTCACATTTATAATATTAGTAAAAGAACATATTTATTCTCAAAGGTTAGGTCTCTGCCTATCCTTCGGAAATATATGTCAACGTATTCTGGTGGTGGTAAAGTGTATTATACAAACTTCTTCTGTGCTTTAAGTTGGCAGCATTGGCTTTTTCTGTTTATTGGGCACATTTCAACTTCGTGTGCGGCTACTAAGACACACGGATCAAAAATGGTGTAGTCAATAAAGGGTTTTTTCGGAGACTGGGTGTTTTTTATCCGTTGTTTGAATATTGGTAAAGTCTCCCGTGATACAGGCATTATATCGAGTTCTATACTCTATAAAAATAGAAGCTATTTCGGTGAGCTCATTGAAATAAAATTGCTGATAAAAGGAATACCTGATGCTTCTCTAATTCCTTCTTTTGATGCAACGCGCTAAGTCAAAGTCGAAATGTTTATTTACATAAAATTATTCAACATTTCTTAGGCTAATAATCTAATAAAAGGAATCATAATTTTTGAATTAAAAACAGCTAGTCCGACGAGTAGAGCTTTCATGAAAACTAGCTAGCAAGAAATTCTAACTAAAAGACAAGACAGAACAATAAATTCCATGTAAATTAAAGCTCAGTCTAAATCTATTTGATGCGAGATAGGCATCTGGTAGCACTCTCGTCTGCAGCATCCCAGGCCATTGTACTTACTCCTATTTTGGTCAAAGCTAAACTAACTGCGCACTTAGAATATGGAGCTAGGAGTATTTGCAATTGTTCAGCCATCTTTTTTTGACGACGCGTACTTGCTACATGTTTGACATCGCTTCATTTGTCTGGCGAATGAAGCACTATTATTAGATAAAATCAAGAAGAAACCACAACGTCGACAGGTTTTAAAATAATATGGCTGAACCCCGAAAGATTGTGCACTGATAAAATGTGAGACAGATTAAATGCATAATATTTATATTTACACTTTTTTATATCAAAATACATAAAATAAAAGAAACACGGGTGGTATAGACGTGGTAATAGTCCTCAGCGTGACTGACAACTGGAAACGTGCCCAGAAAACTGACACTACGATTCTCTGGACTAAGAAAAACCTTCTGGTCCATTGGTACCAAAAGGCATTATTTAGTCAGTAAGTACGTCTCGACTAAATTTGTACCACAAGTTAGAATGCATGCTCTCAAACTGCAGAAACCGAAATCGAGCCCGACACTTCGCTAGCTCCAGCATACATAAGCGTAAAATACCGCCAAGGTAAATAGATAGTAATTGCTGATACTACTGCTTCGTGCCAATAATTCAGTAATAAAACATAATAATAGTAATATAGAACTATATATTAGTAATATTACTAATATTATGGGTAAATAACACGTACATTTTGATACTCAGCTACACAAAGTAACCTATATGTCTACAATTAAGTTTAAGCAATCCTTCTATCTACCTACGTGCTAATTACCAATAACATTATAAACAATATCTATGTACTTAAACCTACGCAACATTAAATGGTTAAAATTTTCCTTGAAAACGCGTAATTTATTTTTACATAAAATCGCCTAACCGTGCGTATTAATGTTTGCCTAATATAAACCACGCATCAATAATTTTATGTAGGCACAAGAAACAAAGTTGTTTTCGTTTTTAGACGGATGTTTTGTAATCTGCGAATATACAAGAAGATCTTGCTCATACAGCGGGACGTCTATGAACTAGGGTTGACAGACTAAAAAAATACACCATATATATTATAGAGCCCTCCCAGTTGACAATAGATAAGGCTTGCGTATTGCCAATTGTAGCATCCTTATTTCAATTTGAAGGTTATTCATAGTCGCAGCATGGGCACATAAACTGTGGTAATTAGATGGCCATAATATTTGTCCTTCAGACATGAAATTTAAATAACTTATTTTTGAAATAATAATAATAATGTCTTTGTTTGTATGCCTATGGTGGCTATTCAGGGGGCCCATCTAGTGAGTCGGCGAGTCACCGTCTGCCATTCCGACTTTGTACCGAAACAGTATATCTGGCAGACGCCGTTTTTTTTATCCATAGTTTTTATTATACCAGTCCATCAAACATTCATCTCTATCTAAATTAAAACTCTTGAAGGGCCTCTGCATGTTGGACCCATGTCCCCGTGTAAGCCTCCCAAAGAGCCGGGGTTTTCCTAACGCATTAAACAAATATGTTTGTTCCGCATTCGTCCCTCATGTTTCGTCTCAAGCGTAGAAATACGCATACGTCCCAAAAAATGTTCTTTATATGCCCCTAAATTTAAATAAATATTAATTTTTTAATGTAGTTCCTCTTTCGTCCCAGATTATGTTCTTTTTGTCCCTGTTTTTTTTGTATCGAATTTCTGTTGTACCGTCGGCCGAAAAATATTTTATAATACCTCGTTGATCTCTCAGTAAAACTTTGGGCTTAGGATTGCATGACATCACGAGCCTGGCAACGAAAGATTTAAAATCATTTTAAACCATCTTTTGTTTTGTTAACCATAATATGTACAAAAATGTAGGGCGAAAAAGGAATAATTTAAAAAGAGGAGCGAATGAGGAACATTTTGGATTATGGGACGTAATTTAGGGGCAAATGCGTAACAAACCGGAAAATACCCGTGAAAGAGAAACACATAATAATAATTATTTATTTATTTGCATAAACAAAATGTCTCAATCTCAATCATCTCAATGTACCTATATGTTACTCAGTGATAATAATTATAGCTTTCTAATGGTAAAAGAATTTTAGAATCAGTTGACTAGTTTTTGAGTTAAACCCTTACAAACAAACAAAAATATTTTTTTTCCTCTTTATAGGTAATATTACTATTACTGTCTACGTGCAGATACTAAGGGATTTTGTACATAAAACCGAATAAAACTTCACCTTATCCGGGGATCGAACCTGAGACCTCATGATCGCACGCCAATTAAAGCGTATTATTTCCAATGACTAATAAGTCCTTCCCAGTTAAAATAAAGAAACAACATTTAATTTTCTCGTTTTCGTCGGGTTGCCAGCCCTGGCGTTACTAATTGTTTGTTATCATCACAATGTGTAGCAATTTTGTTTTGAAACTAGGACTGTTGTTAGCACTGCAATGCTGACAGCTGCCGGCGCACGCGCAGCGTCAGCGGTGTTGCACGTACCTACGAGTTACTTTACACACCGTTATGAACAGATAGGTAATTTATCTATTGCTTACAATTACATTTTAATTGCATAATATATATTATATATATATATATATATATATATATATATATATATATATATTATATATATATATTATATATAAATACTTATAATATTATATATATATATATATAATATTATAAGTAGGTTTTTCTATTCGCCTGTATGTAGGAGTTAACCTCTGAAACTACAAAACCGATCCCAGAAATTCTTGCACTAAAGAAGAGGCACTGAATTCTTGACCATAAATCCAATAATAAATTTTTTAAACGGCATTTGAATCGAAAACTTTAAGATTACCTATTACACATATTCTTATTTACTTTATTGATCCAAGAAGGCAGTATAATTAAACTCAAAAAGGAATAATAGAAAATAAATAATATCTAATACACTTAGGTACCACAACAAGATAGAAATCAAGATAAACATCAAAGGGACCATGGAGCTCATATTAAGGAATTAAAAAGGTTAACTCTTCCTGCCTTGACACAAAACCGAGTAATAAAACCTAAACAAAACATTAAAGCTATCATTGACACATACTGGCAACACTCGTAATTAAAACAGCTGACGTATAACAGTTAATTTCGTTATCAGATCTCTTTCGGTATTAATTAAGCTTTGTGTGGCAACATTGCAAGGTTACGTCGATCTACGACGTATGAATTGTATACTTGAAAATTAGATTTTCATGTAAATTGGGGAGGCTTTCCGGGCGCATTGTTTTGTTTGTCAGATTAGTATGCATATATGATAATGATATTTGGAATTGTACTTAAAAGGGGGAAGTTTATATGTGTTGTGCGATTAAAGATAATTACTGAAGTCTAAGCATGACTTATTAGCATATGCGCTCGTGTGTATTATTTTTTATCACGGCTTTGTGCGCATGTTATGTCATTAAATCATTGTCTATGTTACTTTGGGATAGTCTAGCTTTCTAAAGAGTATTATTTAGAATAGTTTCAGAACTTACGTGCTACGTAACAGAGCGAGCTTAGTCCTATAGACCCATATCCAGTCTCAGTACAATAATTACATTTATTGTCATGCCATGGAATCAAAACCGAGGTCTCATGATGAACTACAAACGTAAGCTTGCCCTACCTGGTAATCGAAATTGAGTTTTGACGACCGCAAACCCTTATGCAACAAGTCAGTCATTTTAAAACAATATTTAAACGCGCGTTTGATATCGTGGTGTTACAAGTGATCATATGTTGTTAGCCATATTGGTTGCAAATAGTATCTATACTATTACAAACATTCATCCTAAACTAAAACTGTATAATATCTTATACAGTTTTAGTTTAGGATGAAAGGTACATTATCATGTACCTTTCATTATTATTTAACCAAAAATATATAAATGCTATAGCAATATCGAAGTTCATCAACATCGAAGTCAAATTATTGGCAAAATGGCGAAGGCGCATACTTCGCCATTTTGCCAATAATTTAACTTAGTTGTCACTTGTTAAAAACTCAAGCTTTGTTCAATGATAATAAATCCTCGTTAGGAAATTTCAGACAAAAATTTTAGTAAACTGTCAGAGCCGGATAAGTTTGAAGGCTGAATGAAGGATAAAGTTATTATTATCTATTATTTTTAAAATTTTATGTAGATTTATTATAGTTTAAAATTTTACCTACCTAAAGTAAAATAGTAAACAGCTCATTTACAAGTGTGAATGTTATACACATATTCTTAATTAATAGAGTTATAAAATGCAGAGAATAAAGATTTCCTACGTACGATTCTCATTCCTGTACATATACATATTTATAATAATTATGTTTTATTATGCTGAATACATGCAAGAGACTCTGGTGTAAGCAATCACCTTATTACTCACACGGATCCAGTATATGATTTGTTTGAAATAATATATATATGTAATTATTCCAAGTGCAGGATAACCGATCTACTGCCGATTGTAAAAGAGAATTATAAAAGAGATAACTAGGTACAGCTTGGCCTGATTATACTTCCGAAATGATCATGATGCTTTCCCTTATTTTCTCGTTTAAAACTAAATCGAATTTAGTATATTTTTATAAACAATATGAAAAGAATGGCTGTGTTTATTCTTGTATTTATTAAATTAATTCGTTTTGATAAATTTGTTTGCCAGCTGTCTGAAAACCGATTAAATTTTGTAACTTTTTAAGGTTCCTAGTCCTTACAATACGCAGAACCAGAGGTAGATATACATAGATTATATCCAACATTTTTGTTGCTCTTGTATGATTCATTATTCAGAGAGAAAACATAGGAACAGAGGAATACGTTTGAAAACTAAACGCTGCACGCATTCTCTCTTAACAAAACGCTGTAACCTATTTCACATCCAATAAATCGGCACATACGCTCAGATATACGAGAACATCTTCGAGCCGACTAATTAAATAACATAAAGTAAAGCCGGCGAGTGTTACAGAAGTGTTCGTGACGATTCTCACGGCTCGACCCCAGTTGGATAATAACGAGTTACTTAACCAAGCTCATTGAATGGTTGCGCAACCCAAGGCGAGACGTGTGATCGTGATCACAATGGTTTTGTCAACCAGAGATAGTTGTGAGGCTGTGTGACCTTATGTTGCACCGCACCAGCTGTGACGTGCTTTAGCCCTCTGCATTGTCATTATTTTTGTGACTTTTACAAGAGATAGCCACTTTCGAATCATCTCTAAACCTTCAACCAATCTTAGAAAGGACTTTATAGAGAGTCACATCCAAATAATTTTTGTTGTGTTCTTGTGGTAAGTTCGGTCTTTAGAGATTCTTAACGAACTGTGCTCACTAGAGATCTCAGCACAGAGTCTGGAATTGTGTCCGGTGTACGTCAATAGGATCAGCTCATGTTACGTGGTATGTAAATCATACCTGTCCAAATGTATATGTTATTAGCCATTTCCTATAGCATATGGAAGGTATCTAGAGGATATAGAGCCTTAAGCTTATATTATGAATTAGATAGTGCGATCAATTTTCGATTCGAAAATTCTCAACTATATTTCTATTTCCTAAAGGATTAAGGAGATTTGTCTCATACCCATATTACTAATACTATCCTTCAAACTCATACCCTGTGCAGCTACGGAGAATTTCCTTACGAAGAAATTCAAAAGCAAGCAAGTTTCGGAAGTTTGAATTGCCTGTAGGTATAATCTTGTTTTATATTTCAAGACATTATAAAACTAATTTTCTTGTCTACTTACGTAGCCTGTTAATGACAGTTCTGTGAAGTAGTACTATAAGTAGTTTACGAAAATGAATCTCCTACAGAGGTCAAAGACCCTCAAAAGTTTGATAGCATGTGGGCGTCTTGGAAATAGCCAGGATTATAAGAAATAATCCCATCTCCCAACCGAATGTCGAGATGAATAGTCTCTACATTGTTGACGACTTATCGGAAAAAGCACTTCACTTGCTCATTTATTACTGCTGTAGTTCCAATAAGAGATTTGCTCACGTATAGCTTTTGACAAATAACATATTTCTATGATAAATTATACAGCGCCCCTAGGTTACTCTGTGGAGTTAAATTTAGTGTTACCAGCTTAAAGTATAAGTATTAGAATCTGAAAAGGTATATTAAGTGGTTTGTTTTTTAAATCTACCTAGCTACCATTTCTACAACATAATTTATAAATTACTACGGAGCGTATATACCTACACTTAATTTCCAAATAAACAATTAGAAATTGGAAACAGTTCTTTGTTTTATTTTAAAAATAAATACTACTTTTTTAGGAATAACTCCTGTGTTGCGGGGGACTTATACAAATATTCAAACAACGGACACAAAGAACATCCAGACTGGGAACAACCATTTGAGGATCACACAAATTATTGTCCCGTGTTGGATTCGAACCCACAACACACGGAGCTGTGGCAGCGGCGAAGCGACCACTTAAATCACTACGCTATCCGTACAGTATCTTTAAAAATTAATTAAACCGAGTTATACATCGACTTAAAATTAATATAATAACTACTGTTCTTAGGTACAGTAGTTATTATATTTTACGGTTAACCGTATATTGGCAACCCTACAGACATATATTGGTATAAGCATGGTTGCCATAGCAACCGCATACATCATATTTTTGAATTTTGTATATTTCACTGGACAGCTCAATAAGACGGTTAACAAGTAACACACGCATACACAGACACTCTTCAATAGTAGTAGTAACACAAAGGCGAAACAGTAGAACCTCGTAAACGTTATCGCATGCATCGAAACCCAAATTCTTCCGTACATAACGACGAGATAAAATGTCATGGGAACCTATTCAACAGGGTCTTAGCTTGTATCTTATTCGCTCACTAAAAATATCACTTAATTTCCTCGGTAAACACTAGACTTTTTAGTAACTTGTTCTTGAGACTAGTGACTATCATCCCAACAAATATTATAAATTGGAATGTGAGTTTGTTTGTTTGTTTGTTACGCCTTCACGCTTTACCTACTCGCAATTTCGCATAAACATTGTCAGGCTTATAGAAAATGACATAGATATATTTTCCAAAAAAAAAAAATATCCTGAGCGAGCGAAGCCGCGGGCCAAAGCTGGTGAACTCGTACGTTCGAGTCTTAATTCGAATTTCAGCAACATTCGTATAACAAATCTAGAACTAAAGTCCTCCCAAGGGATTTCATGCGTCGCGATTTCGCTCAGAAATGCCACGTGATATATATAATATAATTCATAAGATTTATTAATAGACGGCCTGTATAACAGCGGAAAGGATTTCTTCAAATCGGACATATCGTTCCTCAGGTCACATGCAGACTATTCAGCGTTATAATTAGTATTTATTTTACACACTAAAGTGATTGACCGTACTAGCATACATGCTATCTATAATTCAGAAATCAATAGATAGGTTATTAACTCCAGGCAATCTTACATTAACATACCCGTTTAGGTCATACGTATTATGTCCAACGGACCGTGATAATTATATAATAAAGCTTTGATTGATTGATTTAAACATGTAGATAAAATTAATTATCCTTAACACATACCACAGATAACATCGCTCTAAAACCAGAGAGGTAATTGTCTATTGCTTGGACAACAACATTAAGTGTAATTAAAACATAGTTTATTCGCCTCGACGGTTCGTTTAACGTTCTAACTTAGTAACAGGTCGTCCCGAAGGAATTTCTATGCAAATATTTTGAATCAATTATTCGAGTAATTTCTAGGGTCACCACGCAACCTGATTTGTTTAACGAAATTTTGATTTATATCTTAAAAGATCTATATTTTTGAGATATAGAAAAGGCATACTTAGCTACCAGTTTATACATATGTATACATATGTATTTACGACAAAACATTTAGTGTCGTAGTATTTTATAGATGCAAAACAATACTGGAATCGCAACATTGGCTTTTGAAATTGACATTAATTACATAAAGTAACTTTAAATAATGGTGTGTACATCATAATTATTATTATTGTGCTAACTTAGCGAACAAAAAGAAATCAACGTTATCTGTGGTATAACTGCATTTCTATAGTATAGAGCTGATAAAAAGCTATGCTAGTTCTGATATTCAACTCAATTGACAGGCACTAGTACTAATACTTTTACTGGAGCAACGAGTTAGTTATTTACAGCAGCGATAGCTCAGTGGGGAGACCAACAGACTGCAATGCAGAGGGTCTCGGGTTCGAACCCATCACGTCGCGCACCTCTGACTTTCGGAAGTTTCACTTTTCGAAATTATGTGCGTATTGATTGACAATTATCGCCTGCTCCGTGCCTCGGAGAGCACGTTGAGCCGTCGGTCCCGGCTGCCATGAACATCTATGGCAGTCGTTATTGGGAGAGTGTCGACACAAAAGATCCCACTGGGTCGAAGTGTCGCCGGTCTGCACTGACTGTCCCCCACATATGATACATAGTTATTAACGAAGCTTGTAGCAACGCATCACCCGTTAAACCAAGAGGCTTATATCCGAACTTTGAATGAACTTGCACGCATCCTATCTGTAGATGCATGTATTGGTTTCCGCTATGACTACACTGTAGTGCTATCATTACGTATGCAAGGCACGTTCCGTGGTATCGTTCGCGCATGTTTCTGTAGCCGTCGGTACAACACTGTCTCATGCGAAGGATAATAGGATAATAGGATGCGACAGTTTTTATTTTTGTATATTAAAGACAACTCCTGCGCTTGGAATTGTATCGCGGAGGAGTTTCAATCTTTTACACCACCATAGAACTCTCGGATTTGAAAAAGCTGCTTTTGATCATGTATGGAGTAAGGACCCGTAATATTCGGCAACATTTAGTAAAAAAATTGAATTCACAAGTGCTACACACTCCCACTAATGCTATTACACCAGCATAACATCACACAACATGCTATAAATTTTAATTTTATTGTTGCTCTAATATCTTACTTATTTTTTATAATTTTGTGAATAGCATCGCGGCTGCCAGCCATACCAACCCTGTGGCGAGATCATTAACTGCCACGCAAAAGTCTCGGATTTAAACCGCCGTCGTCACCAGATTTTCGAAGGTATGATAGAGTTATTCCTGTATATTTTATACTTTTAGAATGTTTGTATGTACTTTTAGAATTATATAAGCATTCTAAAAGGAGGAATCATGCCATAGTATCATTTCATCATTGAGTTTTCACTTGCAATCTATACTAATATTATAAAGCTAAAGAGTTTGTTTGTTTGTTTGGTTGAACGACCTTATCTCAGGAACTACTGGTACGAATTGAAAAAATATTCAAGTGTTGGATAGCCTATTTAATGAGGAAGGCTATAAGGTATATAACAGCACGCTACGACCAATAGGAGCGGAGAATTAATGAAAATTGTTGCAAAGTCGGCGCAAATTCTCTTATGTGAAGCAGACGAAGTTGCGCTGGTCAGCTAGTATAATATAACACAGAACAAGAACTGCTTCGAAATAATACGATGCTAAACTATTGTCAAAGAAAAACTAAACTTTTGTTGTTGTGTTGTTCAACTAGTAAGTTTTATTTTATTATTCCTGAAGGATTTACTCGAGTATTTGTCTTCCTTTTGATGTGATACCTTTTTGATTGAGTGGGGTGCAACTTCTAGGGTTGTGTTGTATAGTTTTTAAAACTAGCAATAACAAACTAGCATAGTTACAGAGCGCCTTCTGCCAATCTAAAAAGTATTACACATTTGGCAACTAATGGCTTGCAATACGGGGTATCACGTAGCCGATCCTAAGGAAAAGCTATTAAAATGTGACGAAAAGAAGCGGTAAAAAGGTGAGATACCGTAGCTCTTAGAGCGAAACGCAGTAACAGAGTCACTATTTTTACGCCGGGTTTCTTTAGAGCTGTGGTACTCCTCGGGCGAGCTGGCTCAATTGTACTGCCACTAAATAATAGCCAGGATGTGCACTCGTCTTCTATTAAGAGTGGTATATTACTTATCATGTTAACATAACACGCACTACATAGTTCATAGGTATAAACAGTTTATCATATGACTAAAGAAAATGGTATTTATAGTTCTTCGTGTGAACAATCATTTCATTTAAGTGATGTCACACAGGGCGTCACAAAAGTGCTATTAACGTGGTAAATTTTTTTTTCTTCTGCGTTTCTGCTTCGACTTTGCCGATCTTCATTCAACGAGTGATGTGGTCTTTACTTCTATTGAAAGTATCCGATGCCTTAAGAGCAGCGATAGCTCAGTGGGGAGACCAACAGACTGCAATGCAGAGGGTCTCAGGTTCAAACCTCTCGCTCGCGCACCTCTGACTTTCAGAAGTTATATGACTTTTCGAAATTCTGTGCGTATTGATTGACAATTATCGCCTGCTCCGTGCCTCGGAGAGCACGTTAAGCCGTCGGTCCCGGCTGCCATGAACATCTATTGCAGTCGTTATTGGGAGAGAGTCGACACAAAAGATCCCACTGGGTCGAAGTGTCGCCGCTCTGCACTAACTGGCCCCCACATAAGATAAGATCCGATGCCTTTCTTCGGTGTTAAAACTATAGCAATAACAAATTGTATCGAATTCTGCTGCTTTATTGTTACGTGTCTACTACTAGCTACAGCTAACAAACAAGGTTACTTTTTCATATACATAAATACAATATTGGTGTGGATTAAAATTGTTGTTGTAATTACTCGGCTTTAACCAATGTGATTTTAAGAAAAGCTGATGCAATACTCCGCTTTAGTCTATTTAAATGACATTAAAACGAAGCCTTAAGTTGTTTATTACATCGTATTACTTCCTGGTATCAGCAGATTTATGAGTTCACTTATCAATACAACACAGCGTGACGTCAACGGCGCGCGCGCAACCGTCCGAAATGATTGATGGTTTTCTAATTGATGACGTAACTTGGAATCACACAACATCCCGCAGGGCTAGGTAGAAATGAATATTTACCTAACTATTCAAAGCGACAGATGTTCGTAAAATATAGGAGCCCTGCATTTTGATCTATGTATGTCCTTTTCTGTACCCCTCACAAGATGTTTGCAAAATTCATGATGATCGGTCGAGTAGTTAAAGCGTCAAAGCGTAACAAACAAACAAACTCACATTCGCATTTATAATATTAGTTACGAAGATGTTTCGCGATCAAAAGGCTATTTTGACTAATAGAATCAACATTGGCATTCGACGCGGCTATACTGCCAGTCTTTTAGGCACTTTTTCAGCTCAGTGCGATGCTTAGGATTTAAAGACGCTGCGCTGCCTAAACGTTTGTAACCTTTAAGCTTTGCTAATATTATCAGTGTACACTCAGTTACATACATACATATATATTCTTGCCAGAGGAGTAGTAAACACAGATTTCCATTTGATATAATCCTGGCATATCCATAGAAATATGAATAAAATGGCAAAAAAGAAAATCCAATAACAGTATCGAACTCGAGACCGTAGTTAGAAACAACACTGTAGGCACTAATGAGGAAATCAAAATTAATGATAGACTGTTTGCTAATAGGTTCAAAATCGAAGTTGTTTTCAACGTTGAGGCACTCGGCAGATGTTTACTTTGTTTAATGCGTGTCTGTATGATTATGTATTGTATAGACATTGGAATTTAAGGAATGCTCTTACTTCATAAACTCTATTAAAAGCGCGCCCTTGGACAATCGATCAGAAATAACAACGATTATCTACGTTTTATGTAATCGATAGGGCTTGCGATCGTTTTTATTTTTAGTACACCATTATCTATTTTGTGTACGCAGCGATAGCCTAGTGGGAAACCATTCGACTGCCACGCAGAGGTTTCAAGTTCGATCCCAAGGCGTGCATCACTAAATTTTCGAAGTTATATGCATATTAAATAGTTAATGATCGCTCACTTTAACGGTGAAGGAAAACGTCGTGAGGAAACCTGCATGTCTGATTGTACTCTATAATTTTCTCGAAGATATGTGAAGTCTGCTAAGCCGCACTGGAGAATGCGCGAGTATACCTGCAGCGCTCCGAAGACTGAGGGCTAAATGACGGCAAAATCCCATAGGCTCCCGAACAAGATAGAGCCCTAAAGTATTTAGCGTCGAGTCAACCCTAAATACTTTACTAATACTTTAGGGTTGACTCGACGCCTATGCGGACCGCGACTACCATGATATGGGCCTATGGAGGCGGCCGGTCCGAGGGCCACCTCAAGGCCCAACCCCTGGATACGAACAACGACTTGTGTGATCCCAGCGGTAGCCGTGATAACAATAGAGAGAAGATACTACTACACCTTACCTTTAATTAAGTTACTGTATTGAAGTACAGGTAACCTTCAAATCGGATATTTATTGTATCTGCACAAACCCGCTGGTAAAACTTAACCGTAATAATATATTCTGGAGTTAATACCTGAAACAAATAAAAAATATTATTAACACCGGAATGAATTTACACTTGGACTTAATTAAAAGATTACTAGCTATTTGGGTAACAAATGCTGGCTTTATTTACAGCTAGAATAACTTTGTTATTCGGCATTATTTACAGCTAGAATAACTTTGTTATTCGGCATTATTTACAGCTAGAATAACTTTGTTACTCGGCATTATTTACAGCTAGAATAACTTTGTTATTCGGCATTATTTACAGCTAGAATAACTTTGTTATTCGGCATTATTTACAGCTAGAATAACTTTGTTATTCGGCATTATTTACAGCTAGAATAACTTTGTTATTCGGCATTATTTACAGCTAGAATAACTTTGTTATTCGGCATTATTTACATCTAGAATAACTTTGTTATTCGGCATTATTTACAGCTAGAATAACTTTGTTAGGAGTGGTTTCACGTGACCTGGGGGTGGCGGGCTTTGTGCGCCTGCCCGCCATCCGTTCAGCACCAGGTCCGAGAGGCAGCGTGCGTGTTCCCACGCGCGCCTCTGTGTCGAGTCCGTCTCCCCTCTAGGGGGGACAGTAGGGATAATTGTGAGAAGTGCCTTTGGGTAGGTCTTTGGCGTAGTGGCCTGCCGTTTCATACGGCGGGCCGAAACCTCGGCGGGGTCGCGACCGCATGCGAAAGTGATTCGCGCGGCCCCGTCGATAGTGGTTTTGTCGAGGAACGCCGTGGTAGGTATAGTCGGTATTCCGGGAGGTACTTTATCTTTTTTTCTTTTTACCATCTTTCTTTTACCCCGGCGAGTCCGACATAACCCCTCCGCCCGCCCCCGCGGAGGGGTATGCGTCATACACTCCCCCACGTAAAAAAAAAAAGGAGTGGTTTCACGTGAGTAGTGCAATAGGTGGGATTCGAACCCACGGTTTTTCGATGGAGGCTTATCCATTGAGCTCTTACACAGTCTTTGCTTTTGTACTACAGGTACTGACACTAAATATATATTAATGAAACTTATGCTTTTAATATAATTAGGGTAAATAAAATTTTTGAATTTTTCTTAATATAATGCTAGACAACGGGTCTTACTCGCGATAAAGTATTTAAAAGGTATTAAATACTTATTGGTTGTATTTATTACCTTATAAATATTTTTTTGGGAGTAAGACCCGTTGTCTGGCATTATATTAAGTATGTGTATAAATCGCGATAGTCTACTAACTTTTATTCTAACACTTTGTTAGTAAAACTTAGAAAGTATTATGAAAATTCTGAATTTTTATCTCGAAGTACAACAACAACCTTCAAATGTGACTACACATTATTGTTATATGCTGTAGTATAAAAGTAGTATGAGTACAGTCAGCAACATAAGTGGCTGACCGTTCAGCCTTAAAGTTCTTATTATGAATTTAAACATTCGTATAGTTAACTTTATTATTCTGTAGTTATAAATGCGAACGTGGACACTTTGACACCTTAACTACTCGACCGATTATCATGAAATTTCGCATACACATTGTCTGGGGTACAGAAAAAAACACAGGGTATCTTTCATCCAGAAAAAATCTGGCGAACGATGCAGAACTATACTTATTGCTGGTATAAAAAACAAGTCATTTTTTATTATATTAAAAGATAAAGGGAATCAAAATCTCTTTTATGTGTATAGACTTATATTAGGTACTTACAATATATAGTTTAATAGTGACAGTATATAATGAGTATGTGGACTATTACACTTGGCATTGTAATAATATTCTTTATGTAAGGTAATGACGTCTTACCATGGCAACATCGTCAGGTGTAACAACGGATGTGCGTGTTTATTACATTTAAATAATAGTAATTAGCATACATATATATTTACATTTGTTTTTATTATATGTATTGTTATTATTATCTTTAAAGGCATGTATGTATGTATCTTATGTGGGGGCCAGTCAGTGCAGACCGGCGACACTTCGACCCAGTGGGATCTTTTGTGTCGACACTCTCCCAATAACGACTGCCATAGATGTTCATGGCAGCCGGGACCGACGGCTTAACGTGCTCTCCAAGGCACGGAGCTGGCGATAATTGTCAATCAATACGCACATAATTTCGAAAAGTCATATAACTTCCGAAAGTCAGAGGTGCGCGACGTGGGAATCTTTAAAGGCATAGTCGTATAACACCCACATTTTATTAGTTATAATAATAATAATATTCTATCACATACACACAGCACCATCTAGCGCAAACTAAGCAGAGCTTGTACTATGAGTACTAGACAATGGATACATTTTTACAGGCTGATTGGTAAAAGACTGGACATATTGAAGAAGGGTTTTCAGTACTCGATTCTGGAACGGAATATCTAAAAAAATTAGGTACTTAAAATTTGACCTAGTTATCCAATAAAAACTTAATGTGCGGACACTCTTGCGCATAGCCGCATATATTATACTAAAGCTAAACAAAACCTCCGCCCCCGCCCCCCGCTACCGCACTCCGCACTCTCCCGAATTTGCACCCCCGTCCTTTCTTTTCTTATCTAAGTATCACGTACGTATCACGTACGTATCACGTACGTATCACGTACGTATCACGTACGTATCACGTACGTATCACGTACGTATCACGCAGTGTCCACATTTTATGGATATTTCATACAAATTTTCATAAACGTTTTCTTTGCAGGTTACACAGATTTTATTGTTATTTCTTTTATAAATGTTACGTCTGACCATAAATTATCATGTCCTTAAGTATGTACAATGTTACACTGTATATACCTAATACTTTTTTTATTATGATAATACTTTTTTTTTGTAAATTCTTACATATTATACATTAAAGACACCCAGACCAAGAGAAACATGTTCATGCACACAAATGTTTGACTTGTGCGGGAATCAAACCCGCAACCTCAGGCGTGGCAGTTGGTTACACTAACCACTACGCCATCGAGGCCGCCAAATATGTTCAGGTCTCACGTAATAGACGCGCAGGAGCAACCTATAATCAAAGATGTAAATCATAGATGCCTCTTACTTAGATCGCACGAAATAATGTCCAAAGAAAATGGAGATCACACGTTAAATTAACATAATAGGCAACGACATTTTTTACAATTTTAAATGTGAATTAGCATGAGAATATTTAATTTACATGTCATATTGGCATTTAGTGTCAGACAACTACTTAACGTCCAGAAAGTTGACCCTATTGATACAAAGAAAGTCGGATCAATGATTAAGGTCTTTAGGTATAATATAATTTCTAAAAGTTTACTTCAAAGACTGAGGTCAAAGACATCATTCTGGTTTCAACCGATCTTATTATAAGACAATTAACCTAAAAGGTCAGATTGTGCCAACAACCCCAAAAGTTATTATTTAAGGTTTAAAAGGATTGGGGTTAATTCAAAAATAATAGCGTCACTTTACAAAGTACGAGGCGCCATTTCAAACAAATATTTCGTTCTAAGATCTCGTTCTGAACTCATTTTCATAATTCGTTCGTGATCGTGTAAAACTTTTATGATAAGTATCTATTAATCATATTTGTATGTCTGTGTTAGAAATATTTTTAATAAGTGTGTAAAGGGTGTCGTTTTTGACCACATCAGACACTTTCTGAACAAGGTCAGGCTCAGAGTGCCCTAAACGAACGAAGCTAGCGAGACATGCCAGGATCCTAGCAAATGGAATTTCGTAGTTTCTGTCTAACCCGCCGAGAAACAGGCGTAAGTCTAGAGTCTATGTGTAAATGGCTTGTAGTTGCAGTTAACATAACACACTAACGTAGTAGCTATCTGGAATAGGTTGAACATTGAGCCATTAAAGACTTATTTCACATTATTATTTGCAATTAAATTATCGGGCGGAATCATAAATTTCAATTTATTAGACGAAAATAAATTAGGAGGTTTAATAGTTGGTAATATTTTCGAAATAAATATGTAGGGTAGGTAGGTTTGACGACTCGATGGCGTAGTGGTTAGTGTAACCGACTGCCACGCCTGAGGTCGCGGGTTCGATTCCCACACAAGTCAAACATTTGTGTGCATGAACATGGATGTTTGTCCTGGTCTGGGTGTTTCTATGTATAATATGTATGTATTTACAAAAAAAAAATTATATATGTATGTTTATCCATTGTCTAGTACCCATAGTACAAGCTCTGCTTAGTTTGGGCTAGATGGTGTTGTGTGTATGTGATAGAATATTATTAGAATATAGAATATTAGGTTGATAACTGTGGATCGCTTTAAAGGCTTTTAAAATGCCACAACAAAAAGGCGCTTTGTTTCCCTTTTATATCTCAGCTAATTTTGCTTTGTATTTGATTGGTTTCAATTTCAAAAAAGAATATAATTTGGATTCACAATTGTTGAAATATAATCCTTATTTAGAAAAACAGCATATTAACTTGTTGCTTGAGATTTTCCTTCGAGATAACATAACGTATTTTATATTATAACTAAGAACTAGCGACCCGTCCCAGCTTCGCACGAGTAGTACAAAACCTTAACAAATTATGCACTTAAACCTTCCTCATGAATCAATCTGTCTATTGGTGAAAACTGCATGAAAATCCGTTCAGTCGTTTTTAAGTTTATCACGAACTGACGCGGCGGGAGACTTTGTTTTATTATATGTGATGCACAGTTTGGTACAAGCCTTTGGACTTTGATTCCGGTCGATCACGATATTATTGGGTTTTTCTCAACAGCAACCAGCTACACAGAGTCGGGTAATGTTTCAAGTAAATTACCATAGACCAGCTCTCTACAACGACCGCCTTTTATGCTCCGCTCCTGTGGCTCGTAGCGCGATGCTCGTAGCCTATGTTACTTCCGGATAGAGTAGCTTTTTAATTGTGAAAAAAAATATATAAACGGTATACTAATTTATCGATAAACTATCGTAAAATCAGCAACTCGCAGCAGAACTTTTTGACAGGTAAGTACTACAATTAATACTGACAACTAAATTATTATAGAAAATGCACACAATCATGCACCACTTTATTTTCTAAGTTTTAATTATTAGTTATTACACACTAGTTACTATAATAGTACAAAATTGGCGTAATCTGATGTTTTAGTGAATAAGTTGCGTTTTGATTACAAAGATTTAATGCTTACGTGCATTTAATTAATAACATTACTTTATTAACATAAGTTTGCTTATATGTTGGCAAGGCGAGGCTCGTGTTGAATTCCCTGGATTTGCAAATGTCCTGCTACAAAATTTAGACGACGCGGATGACTTTTGCTGCTTCGCGACACATGATTTATGCATAGTGCGTATATTTATATATATATATATATAAGACTATATTTTGCCCGCGGCTTTGCTCGCGTAAATGTAGGTTATGTTAGTAATAATACTTTTATCTAGATGAAAGGAACCTACCTATGTCCTTTTCTGTTCTTCTAACAACGTGTACCTATGCGAAATTTCGTGATGATTGGTCGAGTAAGGCGTAAACGCGTAACAAACAAACTAACATTCGCATTAATAATTTTAGTTAGGATAAAAAACTAGAAACAATAAGAAACGTCTTAGTAGCTACACTTAGCTTGACAATGGCGTAGATGAATAACATGTATGAACTTGCCTTGGTGTATATTAAAATATTACCCATCTACTTATTTATCCCAAAAGGATAGGCAGGAATGTTTCATCCACATTTCACCAGCTATGATTTTAGGCCCCAAGTGTTAGAAGACGAGCCTATCGACATCTACTCGAAAAATAAAATCCAAGTAGCGGCACGGAGTTAGTAATAGGTTCCTAACTCGTGCTACTTCAGAAAATTGCTCGACCCCGATCGATTCTCAAAGCCTTATGAACGCCCCGGTTGTTTAATAAATCATATATTAAAAAGCGCACAATTCTTGCAGCAGCATGTTTCCAACAGATCTATACTAATGTTTTAAAGCTGAAGAGTTTGTTTGTTTGTTTGGTTGAACGCGCTAATCTCAGGAACTACTGGTTCCAATAGAAAAATTATTTTAGTGTTGGATAGCCTATTTATCGAGGATGGCTATAGAATATATAACATCACGCTACGACCTATGAGGGCGGCGCAGTAACTATAAACGCGGGTGAAACTGCGGGCACATCTAGTATTTTATATAATGAAGCTAAGCGCGGATGTGAGGCATTCGTCATGTCATCTTAACTCGACCTTTCACTTCCTGACCACACAAATCACTGCCAACGTCATCATCGGACATGGCTTTGCTTGCTTCATACAGTATTTTATACGGAAGGAGTAAAGATTGTACCAATGGAACATTAGTTTTGCTCGCCATTGGTTACCACCAGATTTTGTTTGATTGTGATTGACAATTATCGCCTGCTCCGTGCCTCGGAGAGCACGTTAAGCCGTCGGTCCCGGCTGCCATGAACATCTATGGCAGTCGTTATTGGGAAAGTCAGTACCCTCTAATATCCTGACACTGGTCTAGCCTTAGGGAATCGTTAGCCTTTGGGTTGCGAAGGTCAGGTGGCAGCCGCTCCGTGTAAAAATTGATATCCAGTCAAATCCGGTTAGACTAGAAAAGCCGACCCCAAGTGACTTGGGAATAATAAAGGCTAAGGGAGAAGAAGGTTACCACCATTGCTATGGGTGTTACGTGTCCAAATCCCAAAGGGAACAAGTTGTTCGAATTAGGATTACCGTTCTTCATTAGCCCTTGTGATATACTAATTGGTATCATTCTATCTTAGAAGAGATCGTTAATTACACCTGTGGTAGGTACAATTTTTAATTCGTAATAAATGCTTTTAGTCAGGTATTGGGCTTTTGTGTGATCATAAGACTTAACACTTTTTCTACTTTGCTTTTCTACTTTAGGGCGAACGTTATGTTGATCCAAAGTGCAGTCAGCTATTAGTCGCGTCTTCTGTATATTTCATAGTGCCTATAGCTGAAACAGTTCTTCACGGTTACGGTAAATACGTTTTGCTCGCGGCTTTGATCGTGTCAATCTAGATTTTGTCACTTTTCTATCCCTCAGAAACAGTACTCTTGTCTAGACGAAAGGTGCCCTACGTCCTCTTCTGTACACCTGACAACGTATATGCGAAATTTGATGATGATCAATCGAGTAGTTAAGGCGTGCAAGCGTTACAAACAAACTTACATTCAAATTTATAATATTAGTTACGAGTCAGCTGTTAGGATTACCGAGTAAATTACCAAATTAGACTCGTATCATATTCTCATGGTCCTTGACCATGTAAAGTAAAATCACATTGCACACAGCTGAATTACTTTATTATTCATAATTATTATGCACTGCGCATTTCACCAAAAGTTTCACCGTACAATATTTCGATCACAAAATAAAACGACAAGATACATCTCAATTTAAACATAATCTGAATACGATCCTACCTTCACATTGTTCACAGATTTAAAAGTTCCATATATTTTACACTGATTACAAACACAACGGGGTCACAATCGCATGTATTACAATTACAATCAAATTGTTGCACAACACTTTCTATCGAGTAACGAACAAAGCGGTCGGTACTCGGTAGGCTATACAAAAGCTGTATCTACATGCATCTATCTCCATCTATAGAGCTAGAAAAACATTTAAATACCGTCTAGATACAGCTAGATAAACTACGTTCTATTGAAGAGTAAAAAGTTTAATCTTTACAGTGAAAGTAAGTAGCCGAGGTATTTTCTCTACTATTATTGTACAGTGAGGACTGTTAGGCTTGTGGTACACAGGAATTAATTTCAAGAGCTACAGTTTTATTTGTGTAAATTTATTTTATATTTATTCTTTATATCTTCTTCCTAGTCTTTATTATTTCCAAGTCACTTGGGATCGGCTTTTCTGGTCTAACCGGATTTGACTGGATATCAGTTGTTACACGGAGCGGCTGCCACCTGACCTCTGCAAGCCGAAGGCTAACGATACCCTAAGGCTAGACCAGTGTCAGGATATTATAGAGCACTGACTTCCCAATAATGACTGCCATACATGTTCATGGCAGCCGGGACCGCATAACGTGCTCTCCGAGGCACGGAGCAGGCGATAATTGTCAATCAATACACACATAATTTCGAAAAGTCATATAACTTCCGAAAGTCAGAGGTACGCGACGTGGGTTCGAACCCGAGACCCTCTGCATTGCAGTTTGTTGGTCTCCCCACTGAGCTATCGCCGCTAATTTATATTTTATAGTAATATTTTTTTTATATATTAATTGCAAACCTATGGTGTCTGGTGCCGGTGTCCCGCTGCCACTCAATAGGTTAATTGGGACTTTTATACATGTGTCTAACATCGTGCAGATACCTGCATGTCTGAAAGTTCCATAAAGTTCTCGAAGATGTGTGAAGTATACCAACTGTCGGTGGTAGTAGTATACCAACTTCACAGTATGAGGAGGGTTAGGCAATAGTCGACCGTAGTGGACTGTCGCCTAACCCTTCTCATACAGTGAAGAGGCCCGTGCCTGGCAATGATACTGTTTACAAACAGGGCTGATAGTATTATATTAAAAATAGAACTTACATAAAGCTCGATCCAACAAAACGGAATGTGGGATATGTTTTTAAGTCTCACGTAATATAGTTACACTACTAGATAAATTTGTACTACGGTATACTACGGTAACTATATGAAAAAAGATATAAAGTTCTACAAATAACTAAAATTCACGTAAGTATGTTTATTTGATACGATACGGCTAAACTGCTGGACTAACTTTGATAAAATTTGTTTTGTAGATAGCTTGAAAGCTACAACAGGCTACCTTTACATTTAACTAGTTGCTGTATAAATCTCTGTGTACCACCGCCATAAACGTCTGCGTTATAGTTTTTATAAAATAATAATCAGTTTGAGCTCTACAACCGTCACTTACCGGCGACGAACAAATTATATCGTGACTGCGTGAGATCCATTCAGAACGACTACAGTTTTTACGTGACATTGGATAATGAGATGCTTTTCATTTAGTGCTAAGGACAACACTTGAGGGCCAATTCTCGTGAAAACTGTTCTAAATAGAGTTCTTACCTAGTCGCAGTGTCATAAATATAAAAATAGTATTTTCTAAATACAACTTGAAGTTAAATTGCATTTCAGTACACCTTTAACGTTTGTTAGACTATATCGGAACTGTAATTGAACAGTTTTTATTACGAGAATTGGCCCTTATAATAGTAGAAATTGTAACAAAATTGACACAGAATGATGACAGCCTAATTCTTAGAATAAACACAATATATTGGGCCAGTATATTTTTCAAGTAACAGCATCAATGTTTAAAAAATTATGTACTATCCCGGCTACGGTTCCCTGTGGCTCAGACTGTTTATTTTTAATTGGTCGTTCCCGTAGTAACCTCGGGATGAAATATAAAACACTCTAAAGAAAAAATGCAACGTCCTGTAAAAAAATAGGTCGACTACTTTTCGAGTTTTGCAGACATCAACATACCGAAGCGGCTTCTTTTATACGTATATAAAGATAGAAGTACTAAAATCGTGTCATTTCAGAATAATTTATTTATTTATTTGAAAAAAACACCTTAAACTATCTTTACAGGACTTAATGTACCTACTGAACAAAATGCACAGAATTACTAAACGCTATGCTTCTTTTCGCGAGACGAAAATGATAATCATGTTCTGTTTACTCCAGAACGCCGTCAATTCCAGTATAAGTGTAATATTTATATACCGACTCGCTTAAATAGTACATCATATGACAAGCTGGACTCTGAAACTAATCCAGCGTGTTCAGTACTTTGTAGAATCAACGCATACATATCTACAAAGCCATTGTCAAATATAACATTTAGTATGAAATTCTTACGCCATACAGCCTGAAGATACCTCAGTCCAGACCTAGTTACGAAGTACCAATGCACAATCCTCTCATGAACTAGGTCAACATAACACTACATTCTTAAAACCACTATGTCGTACCGAATTCTATATGTGAACAAAACATATTCTACCAAGCTCCAAGCCGTATTTTTCCACTGTCACAATAAAACAGAAAAGAACTGGGTACTTAGTATAAATAAAAGAAAAGAAAAGCTAGGTCTTAAGTCTTTAAACTTTCAAATACGGATAGAGCATTGGGTAGAACTGGCGGTATATATCTCAGTACCGAACAACCAGGTCGGTAATGGCTTTTTAAAAATTCAGCAGCCGCAACATTTTGTTGCTCTGCTGTGAATTGCAATACGTAAATAATTTACGAACCCTAATGGTGAAGCATCTTTTAGTTTATTTTATCACCAACAGAATTTTCTGCACCGCAAGATCGTGTGAATTAAATGCTTTTGACAGATGTACGTTGGACCAAGGGAAGTGGTTAAAGACAAGAAAAGCAGACTATTTTACCAGAGTGTAGTAATAAATACTAAGAAGAGAAGGAGAGAGTGACATAGGGTAAACATTTTTGTTTAAAAACCCTCACCCTAGAAGCTCACTGGAAAATAACTTAACGTAAGTCTCCCCGTGACCATGGCTGCTGAAAAGCAACCGAAACGTCGGGGAAAGTGTAAAAATAAATTAAATCTAAATAGTTTAATAATAATTTAATTAGCTTAAAAATTAGTAAAGTTTAATAGTAGTACTTAGCAGTGTAAAAAAAATTTTCAAAATTTTGTAATAAAGTGTTAAATAAACAACGCGATAAAATCCGTATATAGCAGTTTAATTTCAATTAACGTAAGTGTTTTACCTAGGGCTTTTAAACTCCTTAACGAGACTACATCAGCAAGGGAGTCTTTGTGTCTTGTATTGGTAACAATTGACGACTAAACGAGTGTGGTGAGCGCTATATCTGTGGTTCAAATTTTAGGTGACTGTAGCATACAATAGTTCTATGGTTGCAATGTTTGCAAAACGGGCAGGGCATTATTAGACACTAGACCGAGTACTTCTGTATGGCAAATATGTTCATAAAGTATCAGTAAACTTCAGATACAGGATTTTTGGCACAAGTTTAAAAGTATATTTAGCATGTAACCCTGAACAACTGTATTAGTAATAATGGTACTGTTGTTCATCCTAACATTACTAAACTAGAACATTTACGTTGCGCCACAAATGCCACAATCGACTAAAAGCGATCGCCATCTTCGATTTCCTAACGAGCCGCGAGACCAAGATGTTACAACTCAAGCCTTTTTATTCTAATTTTCAATAGACTCACGACACTTTCGACCGTCATAACACGACCTCTATACTCATATTACTCGCCTTTATTAGCTTGTAATAAAGATCAAAATGAAACGATATTTTTGATCAGGAAGTATGTTGCAATTGGTGTTTAGTTTCGGAATTAGATTACTTTTTTTGTGCATTGTAGCTAAGTGTAATTCTATTTCAGTGCATCTGTGTAAGGCTTTGCATCACGACAAGGTCATAAGTCACAAGCATTGAGGAAATAATGAATTATCAATATTCAAAATGATTGCAAAAAGTTGAATATTCATTTTGATTTGAATTGCTTGGATTAGTTACCTGACGCAGCTTCGTCGAACACTTTTAACATAACGTTACATTTCATTGACGTAGCTGTAGATTGTCACTATATCAATGATTTGAATATTTTACAATAAAGTAGTTTTTAAAAGACACTAACATTCTGCATTCAGTTTATTTTATTTGCTTATTTTTCTAACTAGCCACAGATGTTTTAAATCTTTACCAAAATTTCTAACACAGATAAACTGAAAACTATATTCTACCACATTTCCAAGCATGTAATGCTGTGAAATGTCGTAGAATATAGTCGATTTAAAATGACACTGACATATATCCTATCATTGTATGTATGTATGTATCTTATGTGAGGGCCAGTCAGTGCAGACTGGCAACACTTCGACCCAGTGGGATCTTTTGTGTCGACACTCTCCCAATAACGACTGCCATAGATGTTCATGGCAGCCAGGACCGACGGCTTAACGTGCTCTCCGAGGCACGGAGCAGGCGATAATTGTCAATCAATACGCACATAATTTCGAAAGGTCATATAACTTACGACAGTCAGAGGTGCGTGACGTGGGTTCAAACCCGAGACCCTCTGCATTGCAGTCTGTTGGTCTCCCCACTGAGCTATCGCTGCTCTGTGGGGAGACCTATCATTAGTAGTAATTTCAACAAAACTCAATACGGTTGCTTAAGCTAATACACATTTGGAATCAACAAAATCAAGACAAAGTATTTTATTATTATCAAGCATATTCTTCCAACTCAAACACGAGATCTATAGTTTTTAAATAGTTCGTACTTATTTATAAGAACACATTTTTCTAAAGATTTTATTACTGCCACTACATAATATAAGCGCGGGGTGATAATCGCTTGAGTAGAAAAAGACATTGAGCTGCTTAATACGTGTGCTAACTAAATGCGTAATTGTACGTCTGCAAAAACTACGTGACATTCGTAAACTCACGAATGTTTTTCAAGTAGTGACGTATATTTTGCATTAAATCGTTTGTTAATATTGTTTGAAGGCTGTTTGTTTAATGTGAAGCTTTTTCATTCTTAAGAAACATAAAAAATGAACATAATGTATTTATCCATTTTCATTGAGTGTTTGAAACTATGTTTTTTTAACATATAGCAGCACCTGCCTTACATCCAGAAATCCTAACTGTAGTGTTCTTATCTATGATCCTAACGTCGACGGAAAGTCAAAATGATATGACAGTTTGAAAAAGAATAATTGAAGATTGATAGAAAAAGAGAAATAAAATAAGGCAGACTGACCATTAAAGATTATATTATATTATTTATTATAGTAGTATGTATTATAGTGGCCAGGAACAAGCAAAGGAAGAAAGAAATACAGTAACAAATAATGTTGCGGTTGATACGGATAATATAAATATAAAAATATTCACACAGCACCATCTAGCCCAAACTAAGCAGAGCTTGTACTATGGGTACTAGACAATGGATAAACATGCCTACATAGCAAAATTTTTTTTTAAATACTTACATATTAAACATAGAAACATCTAAACCAAGACAAACAGCCATGTCCATGCACACAAATGTTTCACTTGTGCGGGAATCGAACCCGCGGCCTCAGGCGTGACTGTCGGTTACACTAACCAATAGGCATCGAGGCCGTCAAAATCAATATGATTTAAATATTGACTGAACTACATATAGTTTTTGAGATTTCGATTATCACAAGTCCAGAAATCAGCTAAAAAGATCACGTATAAACTGTATAAATAAAATTTAACGATTAAATCATAAAACATAAGTTACAACGTGACATGTTTTGTCGCGTCAAAATCAATTCACGGAAGGAGAGATAATAATATGTGTTTTGTTAAACTTTCAAGAAACATCTTATGACGTTGCTTTGCATAAATACTTTTTCCAATATATTTTCCTTAAAATGTCAAGGTTACGTTGACCTTTCCTGATAACTGTTTTGGCGCCAACGTGTTTTTTACAGCCTTTTGCAAAAAAGCAAGGATAAAACCAAATTAAATACGTCAAATTAAACACTTAAAACTCATAATCACTCTGTATTACAGATCAATAAGTGTAGGTTGTGCAACTATCTCAAATATGATTTAATGAGATTCAATGTATGCATGAAAGGAATTATTTATTAGTCTGGGAAGTATCAAAATTCAAAACGACTTCATAATTCACCCGATGCAAAAATTGACCAACTGTGAATTGGGAGTTGAGAACTTGAAGTAATATTGAATAAAAATTGTCGCCATTGAAAGCTTGACATGACTATCTGTCAGTTATGTTATGCCAAACAGGTGAAGTACATAATTTAATTTGATATTCAACTTCAGGTTAGGAAGAATCTACAATGTGTGTATATGTAATAACCAAGACATTCGACTATTCTGAAGATTTATATGTTTATAATAATAATAAGATATCAGAGTAATATACGTCATCCGTTTTTATTGGTTTTATGAGAGATGAAAACTGTTGGCTTTATTTTAACAGTAGACATAGGTAGACAGCGTAAACTATTTTAAGATTTTACCAATTTAATCTTTGTTAAGCTATCTATCTGACGCCTGAAAAATCGACTGTAACAGACAAACATTACTGAAGCCTATGGCCACATGTATGTAACAGGATACACTTCTGCTTTATATAATATTGCCTAACGTTTACGCGAATGTTACGTATTGAAGTTGAATTATTTCTACATTGTTATAACCATAAAATTTTATATTTATTATACTTTTATATTCTAAAACAATTATGGCTGCGTTGCCAGCGCAAATAAAAAAGAAGGATAAAAATTACTGAACCAGAAAATAGAACCTCCATGGCAAGTTCTAGAAATTCTCATCGCAAACAACGTATGATTATCTTGCTGGCGCTTACGCTATGCTCTACCTATCATAATAGTCCATAAAACTTGGACCCAAGTGCCAACGTAAAATTTGAACAATAAATCTATTTCAAAACACCTTTATCCAATTTAGTTTATAGTGGTTTCTGGAATACCAACCGTGGGAAACAGCATTTGTCTCAAAACTATGCGCCAATTAAATGGGGTGCCTCACCCATAAATATTACGTTCTTGCTCATTTTGTGTTCAACATTGACACATGGGATTGGTTTTAGCAACTATATTGCTATTACTAGCTAAAATTCTTACTTAATATTATAAATTCGATAGTAACTCTGTCTGTCTGTCTGTTACCTTTTCACGGCTAAACCACTCAACTAATTCAGATGTAATGTGGTATATATATAGTTTAAAACTTGGGAAAGGACATAGCCTACTTTTTATTTATGTAGGTACCACTCGAGCGGAGCCATGTGCAAAAGCTAGTATTTGATAACTAGCTGTCCCCGCGGTTACACCCACATTTATGATTAGTACTCCGCTCCCATGACTTGTAGCGTGATACTATATTTTTTATGTTACTTCTGGATAAAGTTGTTATATAATGGCGAAAAAACTTTTAAGTAGGCCTAGTGGTTTTTGAGTTAATTCATTACAAATATACGAATCTTAATATTGTCTTCTGTTTACGCGAATATTATTCATTGAAATTAAACTACTATATACGGATTTTATCGCGTTATTTATTTGACACTTTATTACATAATTTTGAAAACTGCTACAGTAGTTTAATTTCAATATACGAATCTTATTTATTATTCCCCTCCTCTCTTTTTTTATTTCTTTCTCGGTGACAGACGAGCCAGCGGCCCACCTGATAGTAAGCAAGGACCGTGGCTCATACACATGGCTGTGTTTTCTTAGCATCACAGAAGCAATGTCAAAAAAACACAACCAAGTCGCTGCAGCTATGGGGAGGAAAAGGGGAATAGAGCAGGATGGGGTTTGGGAAGAGAAGAGTGATTGGGCCTCCGGCGCTTTCACTCACCGAACGAAACATAATAGATACTGTTATTTTACGTCGATCTTCTGTGAGAGGGTGGTACTTCCCCGGTAAAATACGGTAGGTACCCTATGTCCTTTTCTGTACCCTTGACAATGTAAATGCGAAATTTCATGAGGATCAGTCGAGTAGTTATGACGTGAAAGCGGAATAAACAAGTTCACATTTTTATTTATAATATTATTTAGGATTATAGATTAAGCTAGCACATACATTCCTAGCTTCACGCTTGCAACCCTAATAGGACTGGCAGAGGTACATATATTACACCCACGTTTGACCAAGTATGGTTTTAGTTACCAGGTAATTAGGATCTAGCCTTATTGAACTAATCTATATATATAAAACTCTTCCGTTACTGAGTGACTGACAGACAACGCACAGCCGAAACTACTGAACGCAAGAAGCTGAAATTTGGCATGTATGTTCCTTGGAGAGTATAGGGGAGCACTAAACGAGGATTTTTGGCAATTCCACCCTGAAGGGGGTGAAAAGGGTGAAACCGATATTTACACGGGAACGCGACTTACGCTGGTGAAATCGCGGGCAAACTACTAGTATTATATATGCGAATGTGAGTTTGTTTGTTTGTTCGCTTGTTTCGCTTTCACGCCTTAACTACTCTACCGATTATCATGAAATTTCGTATATACGTTGTCAGGGGAACAGAAAAGAACATAGGGTACCTTTCATCTAGAAAAAAGTACTGTTACTAACCTAACCTTACCTACATTTTGCGGTAACGGCAAAATGTAGTAACTAATAAAACTTTGCCCAATCCAGAAATCGAACACCAGACCTCATGCACAGCAGTCGCATTCACTATCGCTGCGCCACCTGCAGGCAGCGAAACGACAAAGCCTTACGGGATCATACAGTAGTTTTCTACTTAAGTGGAACAGATATCAGTATAAAGTTCACTTAAAGCCTGCGAACATTAGTGCTTTCGCTTGCCGAACGACGTGTTGCTTGTTGCGGTTTCAGAACAACGATATAACCATAAACTATTGTACGAACTTTCTAAACCGACAATGGTTTTTCTAGTTGTGGTCAAAGTATACTTATGGAGTTGTTAAATACATTGTATTATAGTTACTGGAAGGTAAATGTTATAAATGCGAAAGTAATTTTGTGTGTTTGTTATATTTATAGATCCAAACTGCTGAACCGATAAAGATTAAATTTGGCAAGAAATAGAGAAACTAATTTTTGACCAGATATGTTTCATAGGTGAGCCTCATGCTGTCTGTAAGACATGTTACCGTCTTCTGTGCTGCTTGAACCCAAGACACGGATATCGAACCTAAATCCTAATGATCGGCGGCAAAGATTAGTGCAAGCTTATTAGTTATCGAAGCAGCGTAAGTACGATATTAATTGGAATTGAATTCACAACATTTAGGACAGAGAAAGCCATTTAATTCGACTTTTCCACCGTTATGGACTCCGGATTACATTTATAACAAAACGTTTTATTTGAGAAAAGTAATTACGTTTAAGTAGGCAGTTCACGATAGTGACGGTGCCATTTGTTCTTAAAACTAAAAAAAGTTAATCTTATTTCTTTAAATTCTTATTGACGAATGTTTTAAGCATTCGTTCCGCTTAAACAACTGTCCACAGTTGTTTAAGCGGCGCTCGTTATTCCAATAACGAGCTGTGGCTAATGTTTTAGTGCACATACAACAATAATATATATTATGTTTCTGGTACATTTAAAATATATAACTTATACATATATATATAATATACGGTAATCGTCACTTTTAGGCACTGGGTACACCGGGCGGCTGATTAGATCCCAATATGCATTGTAATTTAAACACATTGCTAACGCCTGCACACGCATACATCTATAATTTATATCATTTTGCAATTAACGAACGTCACCTGCAGAAGTATAACTTGGAATTTAGAGCAAGAGTAAAAGTGATAAATTGTTTTCTACTCCGAATTAATTACACCAATCATTAATCAATGACTACTAACACTTTTTAGAAACATATAGGTACGATACAGGCACATAATTGTACTCCGTCTTAAAAAAATTGCTCCCATACGCAGCCATAATGAAAGCCTATAAGAGCAACTGCAGCATAGAATAGCTCTCAGCGAATTATTCTAATTTCAAAATAAATTACAAAGACATCTCGTACAGCCAGTGTTTTTTTTTTACTTTCACCGACGAGCAAAGAGTTTTATACATCTTAAATAGAATTAACGTATTATTGAATATACTATGTTTAAGCGTGACATGGCTTTTGTTGACCTTGCGTCATGGGATTACCACGGAACAACCTTCTAGCTCCAATACTATAACACAGATGACAGTTTAAATATGATTGTTATAGGTCATCCAATGACCATAGTTATTATTATGTCATGAATTGAAATTATTATGTGGCATGACCTCAAAACGCAACTATTTAGGTATATTTTCATGTATTTATGTGTTCCTTTATCTGATGCTTGTTTTTCTGGGACACTAGCACAAATAAAGTGTAACGGATTTTCATGTTTTGTTCAATGTCGCAGTTTTCTATATAAGATGAACAGTAGTATAGCGTTCGAATTAGTCAAGGTTACATCATTGAACAAACGTTGTCACTCACGTATGGAACACAAACTTGACAGTCGATCAAATTTAGAACTAATTGTTAAAGTATAACTGTCAAAATTCAAAATACGACCAACAAAGAAACTGTTTTTAGTTGAACGAAATATCACAATTTTTGAATTTTCTTTTCACCGCGCATAAATTATGTTGATGTTTTTATGTTACTCCTTTACAAAACAATCTATACTTTTTGAAGTTACGATATTATTTGTTTTACATAACATTACATACAGGCATCAGTTTATAATATATGTGTTTTGGTCTGTAATGAAGATGGAGATCAAAAAAAAAATTGATAATCTCTATCTTAGATTTTATCTTAATTTACAGAATACAATTAATAAACGAAAAAGACATCAGAAGTCAGACAAGTAATCATTTGACAATCATGGTTCGAAATTTAAAATTAAATCTATGAGAATTAGACGGTAACTTTGAAAGTGTGACAGATAATAAATGTTTTATAGGTCTGGGCAAAAACATATCAATATTATTTAAAAGTTAATACCTTCCTACCAAGAATAGAAATAAAAGTTTGGAAATAAATAACTCGTATTTATAGATCACTCCCAATGTTGCGTGGCTAGATCACACGGATCATGACCTTACGACGACCGGTTAGAGCAATGGCTTCGAACGATTAATATTAATGGCGAATAGGATAACGCAAATCTTTTGTGTTGATCTCTGACAATTTATTTTGTATAAAATTTAAAGTATTGTGTAGATGGATTGGATTGTATACGACACTATATTATTTACGCATTCTTAAAAGTAAACAGTATATTAGAACAATATAGGATGTACGACTTGGGTATGTGCCTTCACTACATGTTAAAAGAAAAAACTAAGAAAATGGCGCGCCTCTTGCGTCGCCTGTGAAATTGCTTGCAAAAATAAAAGAAGAATTATATATTTTATTTAAATAAAAGAAAAATAAAAGAAAACAAGAATCTTCGCGGAGATGCTCTTAAAACATTTTTATGAATGCATTTTCATATGAAATCGTTATTAAATATCGTAATATAATATTGTTGTTTAACTGAGGTAATCAAAATATAAATAATGAATACACATAAAAAGTCTCCACAGCAAGATCCGTGTTTTTGTTGCATTTGTTGCAATAAAATCAATAACAACTCAATTAAAACCTCTTACGATGCACTCCTGCAAGTTTTTGTCGACATCTATAAATGTATGAGACATTAAATATCTACAAACCACACGAATCGAATAAAACTGTAATGCAGAAAACATAAAGGTACTTTATGTATATCTGTAGATACACAAAATACTTATACCTACAATGTAACAAATGGAAAATAAGATCGCTAACCTCTGGTCTCACAGTGGTCTCGGATACGAATGCATAGCAAGCATTTATGATTTTTAAGTTTTTTTGTGTATGATAGATATATGTTGTTGATTATCAGTTGATTTGAACATCACAACAAAGAAAAAGAATTGAACAAAGAAAAAGAGGTAAAGATATAAATCTTTGGAAAACTGTAATAATTATGTACGATCATCTAAAATTTTTCTACAATGTTCCAGCTCGAATGCAGTGTCATGGTCTAGATCTTACACTAAGAAGTGGGTGCCTTATGAGCCAATGGAAAAAACGGCTGCTTTTATTAATATATAGAAAAATCATTTGCCCGCAGCTTTACTTGCGTCAATGTAGATTTTTTTAATAAGTCACCTCCCTCGGGAGCATTTCTTATTTTCTGAATGAAATGTACCCTATGTCCTTTTCTGTACCCCTGACAACGTGTATGTAACATTTCATGATGATCGGTCGAGTAGTTAAGGCGTGAAAGCATTACAAACAAACAAACTCATTCGCATTTATAATATTCGTTAGGATACGGTTATAGAAAATTTATAATTTGCTGCTTAAAATTTAATTTTAGATTATCTTTTATACGACAAGGAATTGTGCATTTAATATTTATTTCTTATCTCTTAAGATGAAATAAAAATGCGATTACGTAGATATACGTCATATAATTAAAGATAAATAATCTGGTTTACATAAAATATTACTTTACACTTCCTTTCTTCCTGTATCATTATGCAAATTAACGTTTACTTATGCATGATTGTGTAACACGAGTGATCGAATGCATTCAGTTAGATAACACTGCTCCGATCTATAATCCTGATTACAAACTATAGGTTAATACTATATTTATAGTTTGTTTTGTCTCATTTAATATGTAACTGGTATAATCATGTTATTTATTGCAAAAAATCGTAACATTGTCTTACGTTTATGCGAATGCAAAAATCTTTAAATACTTATAATGGTAAATGGTATACTAAATTTTAACACAGCCTCCGTACTTTAACTATGCCTGTGACGCGCAGGTTTTTCAAACATTGGAATAACGGACACAAAGGACCTCTGGATTAGATCACATCTTTTTGTCTCGCGAATCAAATTTTGCTGTCTGGAATGGTACCTACAATCCAGCTAACCTAACCTAACGCAGTGAAAAGGTGATCACGTAAACCGCTACATACCGAAATCTTTTACGCTATGTGTGAGTTTATGCATCTAATTTGACATGTCACTGACACACACTTTTATGTCAATTATATTTCCAATAATTATATTTTAATAATTTCCTTTTTTCCCTCCTATTTTCTTCTAAGCTCTGGTATTGTATTATATTGAGCAGAAACTACCAAATTAGTATAATACAGTTTGGTGCTGTACGCCAGTAATTTCGTATTAAGACTGCGCCGAGCGAAATGTGCCAAAACAGGCGGTAACAGTTAAGTGAATAAAATCAACACTTTTTGTTTAATACAAATATAAAATATACATTTACCATAACAATGAATGTGTTTACAATTACACCGTGTAAAAAACTTAAAATAATTAATATTTTCGCCTACAAAATTACGTAAATATGCATTTAAAAAATTACGTATATTTGCGTGTTACGTGATTTTAACAGTAGAAATCTATCCTATTTTACAGCTTAAACGAAACATAAATAGTTATATTACAATTTGTCCGTCCCAAATATTTAAGTTATTGGTTCACAATAAAAATACATATTTATCAAAAAGGCACTTCTAATCCTCCATACAATTTTACTATGGCGGCTGCGCGCCGATTTGAATATGCGCCGCACGCTCTGTCATTATCTGTCTTACGCTCGGCGCAGTCTTAAGTATATAATATGTTTTTCCGCAAGTTCGGCAACAGATGCAAGCTATGGCGGCTTTTGTTAACTACTGGTACATTAATTATTCATATATCTCACAACATCACAGTTTTGCTGAAGCTATAAACGAGTACATGCATACGTCGCTATTGCATATCACGTCGCTATCCTATTATAGTTCTTTTGTATTTTATTAAAAATGTTTGTGCGCTTTTTCTTTTAAATCACAGTAATCATAAAATCGACACACACGAATCGACTCAGATTGTTTTTTAACTGGCAACATCACTCAAGGACTCCACGAGACAGTCTCGACCTGACCTAGTGTGGAGTCCACAAGTAAAACAGATTTATGTTTCCATTCAATATGTTAGCTAGTAGTGAATTAATTTGTGTAATAGTTTTAAAGGAAATGTAAAAATATTATGGTTTGGTAAATAAATGATTATTATTATTATCGCCTAAAAGGTAGGCCCCGATATATTACACTCAACTATGTTTTAAAGCACACATTATAGAGGGTGAGCCTTTTACTATCTACCTCGCATAGATCCAGACTTGATGCTGCCGATGAGAAAGCTTCGACAAAAAATCTAATAACACCCGGGTATCGAACCCTCTTGCATTCATTACCGGTGACTACTACTAGTAGTAACCGGTAGAAGAAGAATAGTAGTAAGTACTGCGCCCTGAGGCATATTACAATAAAAAAGTTACATAACATTTTAAAAACACCAACTATTTTTTCAAATGCACAATAAACTATGACGCAGTATCAAAATAAGACATTGATACATATAGTTATCAATTAAAATAAAATGGCTATTAAATTCTACGTCAATATAAAGATACTATATTCTTCATGGTCTTTGTCTAACAAACAAGAAATATTTTCGATATAATATAATCCTAACTAATACAATAAATGCAAATGGGAGTTTGTTTGTTTGTCACGCTTTCACGCCTGCACGCCCTAGCTGCTTGACCGATCATCATGAAATTACGCACACGTCATGTTGTCAGGCGTACTGAATAGGATACAGGGGTACCCTATATGGCCTATGTTACTCGGTGATAATATAACTTTCAAATAATAAAAGAATTTTTAAAATCGGTCGTATAGTTTTTCAGTTAAATCCTTTTCTGTGCCCCTCTTTTCATGTAAAGAAATATTACTGTTCCCGAGGAATAGCAATTTATTGACAACATTTTTTTTATGCGAGCGAAGCCGCGGGCAAAATCTAGTGCAGAAATACGAATTGATCTATGTAGCTATTCATTAAATTCACAATTACGATGATATTTTACGTTAAAATAAATATAAGTACGATATTATATATATGTATACATATATCATGCAAAATATCGTACTTACTTGTCCCAGAAGTCGACGTCAAGCCAAAATCAGGTAACAGGCTAAGTTATAATAGCTATTAGAAAAATATATAATAAAATCTAAGTTACGTTATTTAAAAACTACGGATACTATAAAAAAACAAAAAAATCTACACCCTATGACCGTCACAGGTGTAGATTTTTTAGGATGTAGGATATTTTGTTATGCCTATATTTTTAAAATACATAACTTAGATTTTTTTATAATTATTATTTATAATATATTTATCAAATAAATAATATAAAATATCGTATCTCAAGTTTGGCGTAAAATATATTATTCTATACTCTATTATTTACTAATTAATGTTTGCTATAGATAATACAGACCGAAAATGAAATGCCTCTTTTTTGATGGACCTATAAAAAAAGTAATGCTAAAACTAATCATGAAAACAGGTTTATGCTAATTTGGCTTTTTATTGATTATTCAATCTTTTCCACTCATTTATTGCGGGCTTATCCATTAAAATACCTGTTCAGTTTATTACAGCTAGAGAAAAATCCATTTAGTAACTACTTGTACGAAATAATCACATAATTACATAACAACACGCTTATTTATTCCCGAAAGGTTAAGCAGATGTCTACCATATCCATATTTTAATATAGAAGAGTTCGTTGTTCAAATTTACCAAGCATTGCCAGACTCTCTGAAAGTACATATTAGGGTAGAAATAAATAATAAAATTTTGCTTCAACCGAAAATCAAACCTGTACTTCAGGGTCGACAGTAAGCGAAAGCGTACAATTATCTCAATAGACCAACAAGGCAATCAATAGAAATCCATTAGTATTATTTCTTTGTCGAGGTTTCCTAATATCACTTACATATCTAAAGTTTATTTTCAAAAACATGGACAATGACGTCATTAAAAACAAAAAAAAATTGTATTTATAAGGCGAGGGCACATCCTTATTTTATAGTAAACAAAACGTACCTTTATGACACATATCATGACCATTGTCTGTGGGCTAAGTTGGCTAACCTTCATTGGCAGCAAGGTGAATGCCTTTGCTTCCTTGCTCAATGCTCACTCATCTCACCGCACTTGACCGACTGGTCAGTTAAATTTAAATTTAGAATACGGAGCAAAGACAATATAAAGTTTAATTTTTAAGCTATGGCCGCATATGGCGGTAAGTGTCACTTAACGAAAGATAATTATGCCTTCGCAAGTTAGATTTATTGGTCGTTAAAATTATCGTTGAAGAATACTTAAGTACATACCTACTTTGAATATTTATTATTCTAGTTTGTATTATATGCATGGTTGCCTTTGTTATAATGTTAAGCTATGCTCAACTAGCGATTAAGAACTCTCAGGTTCAATTCCCGGATGGAATAGAAAGTTATTTTCCCATATTGAGTCCGGCCATGTGAACCCATAGGCATAGTACTAAGCCTATATTCTCAAAGGGTAGGCAGTGACGTATTACTATTATTTCGCCGTATTAAGATCTAACGGGTACAGTTGCACGCTTCGCAATGCTACTAAGAATTTCTTGACAGAAATTCACAATAGTACCTACTTAACCCGGAAAGCGAACTCGGAGACGTCATGCTCAGCTGTCACAATCTATGCTAAGTATTTAAGTACTTTTTTGGCACATTACAGCCAGGTTACATGTGCCGCAGTCATAAGTTGACGCAGAAAAAGTTATGGTATATCATATAATTAATATGTCATATTCAAAATTCGAATCGCAAAATACACTCTTATATCACTATAATTATATTTACTAACTGAATACTATCTAATTTATACAGAATTATGTATACCGTTCTCCGTATACATATTATATCAAATATTTAATCACGTGACAATGATAAAAATAACCACGCTCCTCATTTACACACGTGTGAATCGCCATCTTGAATCTTTCGTTTTATTAATCGTACTTAATACGTGATGATTTTATGAAAGTATAAAAATGTCAGCGCATATTACTCACCGATAAACGCACGATTTTTCATAATAACTAGATTAATTATAGTTTCAAGCGAAACTGTGTTATGTTTTTATATAAAATAGCTTCACGCTTGGACATACATATTATACTATCTTTTATATGAGGAAGGAACAAGCAGAGATTTGAATCATACTTAGATCCCGTACTTAGATCGCACGAAAAAGTGTACACACTAAGAAAGAGTAAGCTCACACATTAAATAGAGAAAGATAATGTGTAATTCGCAATATGAGCATGATAATACAATATTTATAATTCAGATGTCAGGCATAATGTCAAATGGCATTCTGACAGATAACATCTTATCCTTTCGAGATCGGAACCTGGATCCTTACAATTAGTAAATCAGCGTTAATTATTTTTCCACTCGACCATCTACATTTATATGCCTAAAGCTTGATATCCGTCACCAGTTTGGACCAGTTTTAAGCCTGCAATACATGTTGGCCAAGCGTAGGCCAACGCGAGCGAAGGCAAACTGAACTGATACAAGGCAAGTACTACCGTCTACACGTTCGACAAGTTTGAAGAAAACCATTGCAAACGGCCAATGTAGACGAGCTTTGTGAAGCTGTCCACACATTGGGCGCTGTCAGTCTTTATTGAGCATTGAAACAATATGGTCGTAAAAGTTATCGCAGCTGCTGGTATTTATTTGATTATGCCGACTATACTATACTGCAAAAGCAAATACACCGTCTATACGTTGGTATTGGCTGTCACTTGGCAACGTTAGGCCAACATGTATTGCTGGCTTACATTACATTATAAGGTAATAGCTAACTATATTATATATCAAATACATAATTTATTATAACGTGTTTCTACAAACTAGTATATCTGATTCTATAAATTTCGTGTTCAATAATAAAAACGCCATAAAAATAGAAATAACATAAGAACTAGATAACAAAATAAGCCTTGTGTGCAAGGGTCTACGTTGGCGTGACAAAAAAAATGGGGGTCCACAATTCGTAAGCGGAGATCCACGAAAATTTATTTAATTTAGAAAGACACCAATTACTAAAATAAGTAATTTGTAGTAAGTAATAAATGTCAGCCCGCCCACCGTGGTAGGTTTAGTCCCGAGAATATCTAAAGAAAAATTTATTTTAGCCAAGGAATATGGTAGAAATGTAGCTGCAGAGGGTCCACCGGAACCAGCAAAATTTTGAAAGTGGAGAAAAAAATTCTGAGAACCTCTGCTCTAGAGACACAGACGGGACTAAGGATTTTATGATTTGTATCCGCATCGCATTGTCATTGGCAAGACGATTACTTAAAGCATTACGCTATTCGAAGTTTTGGAAAATTTTGCCTACTTCACCTATTTAACATATATAAGTACATACATACTTCTGTCTAAAGATGTTCTTTAAACTAAAACAAGCAATATACAGACAAAAAAATTGCACCGTAAGAAAATCAGATAATTTATCATTCTAATGAAGTGCTTTATATGGATAAGTGAAATATATTATAGTTATAATAAGCAGCGATAGCTCAGTGGGGAGACCAACATACTGCAATGCAGAGGGTCTCGCGTTCGAACCCACTTATATGACTTTTCGAAATTATGTGCGTATTGATTGACAATTATCGCCTGCTCCGTGCCTCGGAGAGCACGTTAAGCCGTCGGTCCCGGCTGCCATGAACATCTATGGCAGTCGTTATTGGGAGAGTGTCGACACAAAAGATCCCACTGGGTCGAAGTGTCGCCGGTCTGCGCTAACTGGCTCCCCACATAAGATACATACATCCATACATACATATAATATTTTGGTGAAAACTAAGGTTTCCTGGCTTCCAGCTTTCTTCCTCTAGTTTGATGAAACCCTGTCATCTGTACCTGGATTTGCAATAAAGAGGTCATAGATCCGATCCCCATGTTCAAATCAAAACCTTAAAATATATAAATCTTCTTAAATATAATCTTAACTTGACTAATGTAACTTTGTATCCTACACAAAAAAAAAACAAACGTTGATTTAGATTTTTAGATTAGGTACATTTATATTTCGTCTAGTGTGAACAATAATATTCGAATAATATATCAACGTTTTGTAAGCACTAGAAATAAGTACTTATTTGTGATTTTTAAATTGGATTCGATTATTTAATTTTATTGTTTTATTTAGACAACGCTCGCTCTAGAAATACACACAAACAGCGGAGGTGGAGCGGTACCGGTGGTTTTCTTTGTATTGTATTGTAAAAATAATATGTAACATATAGGCTTAAATCCTGTCTCACGGGGATCTTTACAAACCTTCAAGCAACGGACATAAATAATACCCAGCCTCGGAACAACTATTTGTGGACCACACAATTTTTTTATCCCGTGTGGGGCTCGAACCCACAACGATGGCGAGGCGATCACTAAAATTACTACGCCACCGCGAATGTATCGCGTTCTGCATACCCGTATTCGAATTATCATTCGAAAGCAATTCGCGCATTACTAATTTTCGTCGTGTTAACGTCGTAACTAACAAAAACTAGCATATCATTTGCTCGCTGCACTCTTGTGTAGTATATTACTTGTTGTATGAGAAATCCTTCATTTATATCCTTGTCAGTTTGTTTGTTTTATTCATAAGCATTGTTATCGTCGTAACAATCGAAACAGCTTTGGTTTTTAGCACTTCACATTAAGCAGCTTTATAACTTTTTATTAGTATAGGTAGTTTGATGCTTAGATGGCGCGTTAAAATAAATGTTATGTCTGTTTGATAGTAACCAGAAATTATTACCTACTTCTGATGATGCTGCTGGTCCTTGAATGTTAATCCTAAGTTGACTATAATACTCTCCGCAGGACATTTTAGTATAAAATCACGGCTTAACATTGCAGATTTTCAACGAAACAAAAACATATGAACACCTGTAATCTTATTGTTTATTAATAATAGACTTTGTGTCAATAGTTTCAATATTTTCAGCACAGAAATTACTTCTTACTGTTCGTATTTCAATAAAGGAATAGCTATGATTGTCTAAAATAACTCTCTAATAAAACCTTTTTATTAAAGACTATTTATTTTACTTCTACTACGTACTCTGATAGCTTCTGATAATATTATAACTATAGATAGTTATTATTCGATACACGTAACAAGTATTATTGTTACGTACCCATTATCCTAATCACTACAATTACAGAACCGCATAAAATATTAAACATTGCAAATTATCCACATAATAATCAAGTCGAGATTGATATATACGATAAAAAATAATCGATACAGAGACAGATGCGAAAGGATTCATAACAATTTTAGTCGATTTCATGAGAGCAGCTGCACAGGACTGGTTTGCGTGGAAAGGCGCCTATGACGCGACGTCTGACATAATACGGCCTTCGACCAATTGCCAGCGCGATAACTTGGGGCCACGCTTTTATCCTTAACTAGAAGGCAACACGACTTCGCTTGGTATCATAAAAATTATAAGAGATTAACCTCAATCGTTTTGACCAAACAGGTAACGTTTATTATTAATTTAATTGGTTTTAGATGTAAATTTGTTTTGTGTTTTAATAACAATAGTTGTAATCGATACAGACATTTGTATCAATTTGATTTTAATATCGATAATAAGTTATCTTCGTTTTAATTATGTGTCCGCTGTCGAGGACTTGATCCATATTTTACAAATAATAGACTTGTAAATTAGCATATTTCTTATTTTAATGTAATTTCGGTAGTTTCGTTACCCACTGAAATAAAGTTAGTTACATAAGTTAGTTAATTGGTAAAGCAAAATCAATCCGATTAAGATAATTAGCTTTCATGGAATGCTTGAAGTAGACTTACACCGTGAAAAGAAATGTTTGATAGATCACAACCAAAATGCTCGACGAGCAAGCATCCTTAAAAGTACGGTAGTTATTTCTGTACTGTTCGAGGCACATATTAAGTACGTTTGTTTTGGTTATGCAGAAATTCTAAGTTTAAAGTATTCTAACAACTGTGTATTAAGAATATGATGATAGGGACACAAGGGATCTGCCAGGTGTGCCAACAGTGGCTGACTAGGGTGAGGCTATCTACGCTCAATTACGAGGTAAACATTTATACCACTTATGTATGTATGTAGTCGAATTGCCGCGTCAGACTTAAGATATATAAAGTAAGTAAGTTCAGCCTTCTAATCGCCGCTTCGCGTGACCAAAAGGCTGGACTTTTTTTCGCTCAAAGAATCAGCATTGCCATTCAGCGTGGTAATGCTGCCAGTCTTCTGGGCACACTCCCGGTCGACAGCGATGCTGAGGAATTTTACGACGCTGCCTAAACCGGCCATCCTTTTTTATTAATTTTTACAGTCCCATATTTTGTTAATCTTCATTTTGTTCTATTTATAAGTGGTTAGTTTTGTTAATATTAGTTAAGTTGTAAATTATGATTGTTGCTTTCTTTATGTAAATAATTAAGTATACCATTAACTTATTATGTTTTGTTTAGATATAAAGTTTGTGCTTAAGTTTGTATGTGTTGGCTATAAGTTGCGATTCCTGAATCGGACATAGTGTTATTGTGGTGTTATTATTAGCAGCACGAAGCAGCAACATACCTCAAAGACTTAGAAAAACTTAGCTGGGCAAATATCGCAGGCTTCTTAGTTGGTTAGTTGGACGTGTGTTATCCACACTGTACTCCATAGTCAGACCATTGTGCGTAAGTGACCGACGCGAAAAGGTGTTCGGTTACTCATCAGCTCCCTTCAAAAATATACGGACCGGTATTGTGCAGAACTTCATTCATCGTTATTAGATTGTTCAGAAGATTTGCCTATTGGTTGTTTACACTTTTGCAATGCAGGAGAATGTGAGCCGGTATCTCCTCGGTCTCCATGCAGCCCCTACATTAGGGGCTGTCAGTAATGCCAATGTTGAAAAGGCATTTATTAAGTGAACAGTGGCCTATTATTATGTGTGAGACTCTTAAGAGATAAGTAAACATGAGTCAATGTATGCAATTAAGTTTTAAGTCTAAGGAAAATATCAAGAACATTTCCAACTTCTATTAGATAAGTTATGTATACCGATGATCAGACAGCAATTTACAAGAATAATCTGAGAACTGGTTCATAACTCGTTTGCGCTGTGCCAGTAACCTGATACTACTTGCTTACTGCACCTCGGCTCGGGTTAAACATGGCCCTGATAGATAACTTTAATTAATCCCTACTGAACGCAATAATTTGCTCGCTGTATAAAACGCAGGGTACATTTTTATACAGAGCAGAACTATAATATGTTGTCGGCCTCGATGGCGTAGTGGTTAGTGTAACCGACTGCCACGCCCGAGGTCGCGGATTCGATTCCCGCACAAGTCAAACATTTGTGTGCATGAACATGGATGTTTGTCTTGGTCTGGGTGTTTCTATGTATAATATGTATGTATTTACAAAAAATAAAGTAAGTATATATGTATGTTTATCCATTGTCTAGTATCCATAGTACAAGCTCTGCTTAGTTTGGGCTAGATGGTGTTGTGTGTATGTGCTAGAATATTATTATTATATTATTATATGTATGTTCTTGTCTTCTTATATTTATGTTCGGTCCAGTGACATAAATACGTCTGCGCTTAAGTTTATTGGTGTTCCTGTGATTATAGATTCGAATTCAAGTTGAGCAGTATTATCGAGGGTTTTTGGAAGGAACTATTCAATGGCAAAAGGGATTCCGAATGAACAAATAATATCCATTTCGGGCTTGGAAGAGCACGTTAAACCGTCGGATTGCTATGACAGTTTTATTAATTACATATGTAAACGTATTCTGCCAGGATCCTAAATCAAGTTTGAGACTTGATAAAAGCCAGTTACATTTTTACACGCGCATGAATGCATGCTGAAAGTACACAGTTATACAATTATGTAGTCAAACGTTGGGTCCCAAATAAGCGGACGCGACTATAGTGAGTGATAGGTGGAGTAAGCGATGGCAAGATGATTTGACACTTACAAAGAAATTGGACCTTGTTTACAAAAGATAAGGAGATATAGAAGATTTTGCCTACCATGGTTATAAATCCCATGTAATAGGGGACAGCATATTGCGGTTTATTGAGCTTATATTCGGACTCCGTGCTGCGATTGGGCATTTATATACAGAAAAATTCAACAACACTTCATCGACCTGGTAATCGTACCCAAGATTTCAAGCACACCAATCATATTTACCGAACCATTACGACAGTTGCATTAACGCTTGCATCATTGAATCAAAGAAGCATTCGAATTTATTTTATAATCCTTAGTATTCCCAGGATATTGTTTACCTATGACATTTAATGATGTAATATTGTATTAATTGACATTTAATTATGGCGGCGGCGCGATATAATTATTACGTCTGTGACCATAGACAAGAATACGCGCGCTGTCGCACATAATAATGAATTATTTATTGCGAATCATTTGCGCTTCGACGATTATGAAATGGCTGACTCTATTTTAGGCATTGTTTCACCTTTGTCAAGGTGTCATACATGTCACAAATATAGTTTTATAATGTAAAGAGAAGGAGACTGGCTGATTGATAATTGAGAATCATTGGATTCTTCGTTTACATTTTATTTCAAGCCCAGATTACGAATATACTGTAGGTATAGTTTAAAGCAAATTAATAGGCAAATAAGTAAACTATTATTATTATTATTAAATACTACTGGTAATTATTATTATCAGTAGTATAAAGAATTATTATTATTATTATTAATTATGGTTACAAATTACTAATATTTATGTAAACCACTACAACAGTTGAAAATAAAATTCAATTCTGTGATTTCGAAATAATTTTAGTGTACTTAGGTACTGTTTCTGTCCATTGTAAAAAAAAGTATATATGTATGTTTATCCATTGTCTAGTACCCATAGTACAAGCTCTACTTAGTTTGGGCTAGCTGATGTTGTGTGTATGTGGTAGAATATTATATTATATTATTATATATATAATTGTTGCAAAAATATAAAAATAAGGTTATATATATTTAAAGCCTAATTGTTTTAATCTAGTATACTAGACTACTACACTGTAAGCAAATTCCTAGTATAGGAACTACCTTTTAAATAAAAAATACCATTAGCTGATTATGTAATAGCCATAGAGTAAAGTGTTTAGTGGCGCGCATCCCTATGCAGCGTATAGTGTGACTAGGTTCTGTGTACTTTATGATAATACCACTTCTATGTCGAGTCTATGTCACATTAATAATAAAAGGCATCGGTTACTTATTATTCTTGGGTTTTTATAATAATTGCGAACTGACAATGCAATGATTGATCATTACAGGTAATAAATAACGATCAATTGAACAACCTTTAATTATTGTAATTACTATGGAATAGCGAACACGATGGTAGTGACAACAAGCCGTAAAGATGTAACATATTTATACGCAAGTGACCACAATGAAGGAATTGGTGCATAAAAAATAACATGTGAATGCTATTATTACTAATGTGCAGTTTGTAAAATTGTTTGGCAGTTTCGTCGTTAGTAACTTAATCACGCGTGAAACGGATTCCGATTAAGCTTGGCTTGCAAATTGGCCTTTCGCATCTCAGTATACGTTTCTCTAGGGATCACCTAGATGAAACTGCAAGCAGAAGCTAATATGATATCATTTTGAATAATAACTTAAACAGTAAAATTAAACTACTATATACGGATTTTATCGCGTTGTTTATTTGACACTTTATTACAAAATTTTGAAAACTGTTACGCTATACTACTATTAAACTTTAATAACTTTTAAGCTAATTAAATTATTATTAAAACTATTAAAACTATTTAGATTTAATTTAATTTTACACTTTCCTCGACGTTTCGGTTGCTTTTCAGCAGCCATGGTCACGGGGAAACTAAGATGGTAGTTGTCTCAATGTTCCAGTGTAGTTATTTCAAAGTACCCGAACATAATTTAATCATTGTAAAGTTTAATAGTAGAATAATGTAACAGTTTTTCAAAATTATGTAATAAAGTGTCAAATAAACAACGCGATAAAATCCGTATATAGTAGTTTAATTTCAATGAATAATATTCGCGTAAATAGAAGACAATATTATGTTAAACAGTAAAGTCGAGTATCAGAAGTCAATAGCAAATTGATTAAATTTGATCTAAAATTACAAAGTGATTAATTAGTTAATTTTCGTTGACATAGTACACTTAATTTTTTTAAATTTGCATTGTATTTCTACAGTGAGTAGCGTTTCCGCCTGGACCCTTACTCTAGTTACCTTACCTTAGTCTATGCTGTAGTCAGCACAAACTAGCACTGGCAACATAACGATTTTTTTTTTAAAGATCGGGTACATTCGAGTAACTCCTTCAGTGTTGCCAATGTCTCTACTCCCTAATCTATTGTATCTTTCCTTCTCCCTTAGCCTTTATTATTCCCAAGTCACTTGGGGTCGGCTTTTCTAGTCTAACCGAATTTGACTGGATATTAGTTTTTACACGGAGCGGCTGCCACCTGACCTCCGTAACCCGAAGGCTAACGATACCCTAAGGCTAGACCAGTGTCAGGATATTAGAGAGAACTGACTTTCCCAATAACGACTGCCATAGATGTTCATGGCAGCCGGGACCGACGGCTTAATGTGCTCTCCGAGGCACGGAGCAGGCGATAATTGTCAATCAATACGCACATAATTTCGAGAAGTCATATAACTTCCGAAAGTCAGAGGTGCGCTACTTGGTGGGTTCGAACCCGAGACCCTCTGCATTGCAGTCTGTTGGTCTCCTCACTGAGCTATCGCTGCTGCCTAGTCTATTGTAACTACTAATTACGAATTGATCATAAGAATGTTTGTGTGTCACTGGCTACATATAAATCTTTGAATATTTATATGCAATGCTGTATGGATTTATCTAACTGAGACTAGTTTCGGTGACACTATCTAGGTTTGTTTCTATAATATTTACGCTAAGAGATCTATTTATATAATAGAATGAAGATAGACAGTCAAGTGCATCCACGGACGACTGAGATCACCAATCCAAATAGGCACCGCGCGTGATGACAATGACCTTCGTTCGAGGATTCACGCTAAGTAGACGAAGATGGACGATTAATGTCTAGATAAAGAATAGCATTACACCTATTTACCTTCAGACGGATAGGCAGGATTGTATCTGATTTACATCGACAGCTACGTTTAGTTTTGATTTGTTTTAAAAAGACAACTCTCACACTAAGTATAATATCTGTGTCGCGGGGAACCTTACAAACAACGGACACACAGAACACCTAGACTATTTGTGGATCACATAATTTTTTGTCCCATGTGGGATTCGAACCCACAACACTCGGCGACCACTTAACCGCTACGCCATCCGTACAGTCCTATGTAATGATGGCGAGCTTATTACTCTCAGTTATATATATGTATATATAGATATGACGCTACCCAGACTACCTAAAGACTCGGTTATATTTAGACGTAAGAATTAAACACTTTGACCTCTAAAATAATAAGGTATGGCTGAAAGGATTGAGAATGAGGTTTAGGACTCGAGGCGAGAGCCCAGGTCATATACCTGAATCATGTGTTTTGCAAACGAGAATATAATAAAATCGAACGCAAGAAATGTATACAAGTAAAAATCGGTAATCGTTGTCAATCCCTTCAGGCAACGTGAGTCTACGAATACGTTATCACTCCACGCCAGACGCAGTATTTTAAGCGATTGTTTTGTGTTTACGCCATACGTAACAAAACATTTTATGATTTCATTAATAGTTGTATCGCGTCTGTGTGTCCGTCGTTTGAATGTACCTACATACATATTTATATAAAGATGCCTACGAAACAGGGATATGCCAAATTAGGACGATGTCTCTTGTAAAATAAAAAAGAAACCATTAAGTTATACCGAAAATCTTGCAAAATGTAAACCACAGATTACACAGACAAACAATTTATTACTGATGTTCGGTGAACTGTTCTTTCTTTTTTTTTTAATACATTTTGCGCATTATGTTTAGTTCTTGTATCGCGGAGGACTTGACAAACATTCAAACAACGGACACAAAGAACACCCAGACTTGAAACAACAATTTGTGAATCACAAATTTTTGCCCCGTGTGGGGTTCGAACCCACAACACTCCACGTGGCTACAGCGGCGAAGCTACCATATAAACCACTACGCCATCCACGATCCGTGACAAGACTGAACATCAAACATCCATCAATAATAATACTGAAGCAATTATTCTATTAGTCTTACAAAGAAAAAGTAACCGGTACATCATTTTTTATTTCTGTTTTATAAGAAATCAATGCACAGTTAATGTTTAAACTGCAATTAAAAACACTAAACTTTCTTATCGATTTGTTGCGCGTATATTTATTCTAGTCTGTGATTTAAAATTGTATTGTATTGTTGATTGCATGCGAATAAAACAGCAAATTATAGTTTTATTGCTTTGTACCTATATATTTATCTCCGATGAGTTAGGTAGACCCGTATCACTCACTTTTCGCTAGATATAGCTATTCAAATCCAGCGCTATGGCTAGACGAGCCTAGCACAGAAAAATGCTGAGAAACTGATAAAAGGATACACCGTGCTCAAACCTAGAGTCAAACCTTTTATTCTTTTAGGGCGGTATTGTCGTATTTAATAAAATAAAAAAATACTTACATTCAGGGACCGCGGGCTTCCATTTAGATATCTCTGCTACCCCAATAGGTACCAGCTTGCCGCATGCACTACCGCAGAAATAAACCTCAAAAGTTACCCAAGTAATAGGCCAAAGATATGTTGTTAATTTGTTTTTTTTTAATGAGTACGGCATAGTGGTATATTATTCTACGTCAAAATTTAATTCTCAACGGTTTTTATATTACGACGTAATATAATTTGCTTGCACAGAAAGCTCCAATGGCGTCTCAAGCGTGATATCACTCAGACTACATTCCAAGAAAGGCAGCCATAAAAATAGAAAAGCAAATGTAACAAGCTTTACTGCAGGGATATTTGCAATAACAGATATTTATATTATTATTAATTGTATGTAACAATCAATTAAAGTAATAGCTTAAACGTCAGTGAAAGTATTATTGTAGCCCATACGATATATATTGTAATTGAAAGTACGTTTGATTGAGGCAGTACTATTTACCCTGGCATAGGTGCCTGTAAGATAAATGAGGACGAAGACGCGGGCTGAAACTCTTTTCAGTGTTAAAGGGTTAGGACATAGTTCAGTACGATCGCCTTGTGCTGGTTGGCAGAAATCCTAACTAATATTATAAATGCGAATGCGAGTTTTTTTGTTACGCTTTTACGCCTTAATATCGACTGATAATCATGAAATTTCGCATACACGTTGTCAGGGGAACAAAAAAGGACATAGGGTACCTACCTTTTATCCAGAAAAAGTATTTTTACTAACCTATATTATATAACCTAACCTACATTTACGCGAGCGAATCCGCGGGCAAAATGTAGTGAGTAATAAACGCGAAATAAATAGTATCTAGGTACGTGCAAAACCTCACATATAAAATTGTTCCCACCGCGCTGACTAGTGCGGGTTGGCAGACTTCACATAATATCTTCGAGAACATTATGGAGATCCCTCAGGCATGCAGGTTTCCTCACGACGTTTTCCTTCAGCGTTAAATCAAGATATAAATAACTATTAAATACGCATATACCTTTAAAAAGTCAGAGATATGCGCCTTGGGTTCGAACTCGAGACCTCTGCGTGGCAGTCCAACGGTTGCCCACTAAGCTATCGCTGCAATTAATATATTAAAAATAGTATCTAGGTACGTTCATAAAACTCAAATTTAAAACTGCAAGTCGTATTCGAAAAGGTCATTAATTGTCTATTACCATGTTTCAAACTGCTCGTGGTATATTATATTCGCGAACGTGTTCCGCCATCACGATTCTTTCGCTACGCTTCCGCACTATAACGACCATTTTAATTTATAAATATAACTACATATTCATACGAATTCATTTTTGTTTAAGTTTATTCTGCCTCATTAGGTCAGTAGAGTATGATTGTGATTATGCTTACATTGCTGAAGTGTCGGGTTGGATTACCGAGGCTGAGAATAATAATATAATAATATTCCATCACATACACACTACACCATCTAGCCCAAATTAAGCAGAGTTTGTATTAGGGGTTAGACAATGGATATATATATATATTTTTTTTGTAAGAATTTACAAAAAAAATCATATTGTACATAGAAACACCCAAACCAAGACAAACATTCATGTCCATGCACACAAATGTTTGACTTGTGCGGGAATCGAACCCGTGACCTCAGGCGTAGTAGTCGGTTACACTAACCACTACGCCATCGAGGCATTCAAATTAGAGAGAAATCGTAACTGTGTTTTTCTGGAATAACATTTTCAGCAACTGTACAGACTCGGAAAATGCCCTGCGATAGGCGTTGAATAACGCCTTTTTTGGTCCTACGATGTATACTATATATATCGAACACATATTCAAACTCCAATAGACTAACTGCACGGATAACGTAGTGGTTTAAGTTGTCGCCTCGCCGCTGCCACCGCGTCGAGTGTCGTGGGTTCGAATCCCACACAGAACAAGAATTTGTGTAGCAAATGGTTGTTCCGAGTCTGGGTGTTCTTTGTCTCCGTTATTTGAACATTTAAAGTCCCCTGGGACACAGGAATAATAAAAAGTGCGGAAATTGTCATTAAAAAAAATTTAATTGCTCTTGGGACACTAGCATTAGGGTATAGAACCAGGATCTCACTATTGATCACAGCGCAACCGCAACTTTATGTAACAACGCCAACAAGCAGGCTGTTTAATTAAATTTTAATTAATATAACTTTCCTTTCGCCTTTGTTTTATCAGTTACCAATGGCACATTTTATCGTTGTTATTCGTTTCGAGTCTCGATAAAAAAGCAAGTAGGTTTTAGTACAAGGCAGACTACTTTTGTTCCGAAGCATTGTTTACATTCCATATTTAAAAAGTACAAGTGCCATACTTGGGATAATCCCTGAGTTACGTTCTTTACAAACATTGAAACAATCTACGCAAAGAACTTAATTATAAAACTGAAATACATGTTAAAAAAAGTGTCTGTCTCGCATGAGGACATTGGCAGTGGCATGGCGACCACCTAAACCGATATGCAGGCAAAATCTTTGGACTTATGATTTTGTAAAATGGCTTACTTTACCTGAGTGTACGGGCATTTTTCTATTGCAATATACTGGCCGAAAATAACAGCCATATAATAAAATACACATCAATACTTTCCATATGCCCAATGAATTATTTTTGAAATTGTCGACGCATTCAAATGTTTTTGAGCTAGCTGGGCTATACGTGAAAATATTGCAGCCACAAATAGTCCTTTTAGAAGCACTTTTATACACAATTCTTTATTATGTAGAACACGTGTCAGCACTTTATCAGTATGTGTGTCGTTTGGCGCACGTGTGTAGTAGTGCGTTCTCTGAAGAAATTACAGACGTTCAGGAGAAAGCTTAAGCTAACAGTGCTGATGCAAGCGCACACAAAATGTGCACAATGAGGGTAAATGGAATAAAAGCACTTGCATATTTGTTATTCTTTTTAAAAGACAACTACTGCACTAGCAGTGTGTCCTGTATGCCAGAGGACTTTACGAACATTCAAACAATGTGTACTCAAAGAACACCCAAACTTCTGAGTTTAACAAATATTTGTGATTTACACAAATTTTGTAGGGTGTGAGGATCGAACCCACAACACTCAACGCAATGGCTGTGCTGAAGCGACCTCTTAAACCGTACGTGCAGTCGAACATATATTTTAAGTATTTATAAAACATGTACAAATTTTTTTCTTCATCAGATCGTGAAAATCAAATTATTCTTAAACAACTCTACCCAATGGGAGGTACTCTTCACGTAAGACCTAAAGCCTTGTCTTACTAAAAATGCTCGATCCAGAATATTTAATCTAACATTAGTATGCCGTAGCGTGAGATCCACGTCAAGCAATAAATTTAAAAATAAATACTTTATCAGATGGTTTTACGTTAAACAACTTAATAACATATATCGTACTTTCCTTCTTCTAGAACTGCCTACCACTACGCGAGACGATAACCAGATATTGTACCTATATATGATTTGTGATGATATAGACATTCTGAAATGATATTTGCTCTGATTTTACCCTGATTTAAGCAAAAAATCTGTATAAATACTGGGTAATATGCATGTATATACACATTACAGAATATGCAGTATAATAACCCTATACTATAATCTAACGGTACCTAAGTAGGATTGGCATTAACATGGTAGTGTTCGTGAATAGGACCAATAGCAAATCAGTAAGCTTTTTTCTGTGTTGAGTGTGTTCTCCCTAGCTTGCAAGCATCCATAGTCTACAATAACATTTTACTATCAAGCGGGATATACGTTCATCTGCTACTAATAATAATTTTAAAAAACAACATCTCTTGAAATAACCCTCACTATAGGCCACATTTCCATAGAACAATATAAATTACTCAGTACAACTTCAGTCTTTGCCTTCCGCCCTAAACATCATTTTTTAATACAAAACCTATTGTTTTATTTGTCTTTATTTATTATTAATTTGTCTTCTGAAAAATCTTCATTTGAAAGCTAATCCCTTGTCCGTGTCACAGATTCATTACAGAAATTTAGGCGTGACCATTGTGTCAAAGCGAACGCAATAAAGAAAACATTCTCTCACACGCCTTGTTTGGCCGCACAATTTGTACGCCGTTGAGGAAAATCGTCTGACCATTACATTCCGGGTATTTCCTTTTTAGATACTTTTGTGGCTTTTTTATTAAATACCTTGAAAGACAAACGTGGAAATAAATACTCTTATATTTTAACAGAAGAAATAAGCTTTAGTAATAATTGCTACAACTTACATGATAGCAATATAATCGCTGCACTAAATAATTTTGGTATCTTTACCAGTGAGCCGGCTCCTACAAGTCCAACCATATTTTACAGTCAACCGACGCGACGCCCTAAGTAGTAGTACTATAACTGTGTTTCATCTGGTAAGTAACTAGTAATACCTCTTCCATTCCTATCCTTTCACCCCATTTTTACCGTCATGGTCACTCAAATGTCATTGCTTGTGGTGTCGTCATGGGCCGGGTCGATCCCTTCCCTTCAATATGGCGAAGGGGCCGATGGCTGGCCCATGCGTCTTACTCGTGAACGGGTGCTACTTGTGGTGACTGGTCGACCTTGGTATCGTGGAATTCGATGATTTACTTACTACATTTTTATTTAAACAGTTAGATTAAACTACGGACTACAATCATGCCTTGCCTTGATTATTAATGTACATGTAAGTGGATGCTCCTATTTACCATACTGCTGCTTTAGAGGCTACCATCAAATTTTATTAAATGCTTGAGTATGTTCAGTAATAGTTCATGGAGAAATGGTTGCAGCACCTTACAGCTCTTATGATTTGTAAACAAAAACTTGGCGATTAAAAAGAGTGACCATGAGTTTTTTGCCCGTTCTTGTCATGATCCTTACACCCTTACTTTGCTGAACGTGGCAGTAAATTTAAATTCGCAGAAAAAAATTGTGTAACTTTGACATTCATAAGTGTTACCTTGTAACCTAATCCGAATAAATTTATTTTGAATTTGAATCTGAAAAATTTAATTCCTTTTCCATAGAGTCGCCAATGCGTGAGTTATAGTCCACACAGCAACCGATACAATCAGACCATAACCTGATATACTAACATCGATATATAAAAAATTGCCTTGTGACTTCCGTAGCCTCAGCCTGCACATAATAATAATACATATTGAATGTAATTTGAATGTAATACAGACCTAGGAAGAAGAAGAAAGTGCACTATACTCGATATTCAGCTATCCGCGTAATACCATGGACCTGCAACAACATGACACATACATTACAACGTGTGCTAGAATATAAAATTTACAGTATTGCATTAGATCACTCTATGAATCACTTCAATTTACTGGCTTTTTATATCATTATAATAACTTCGTTGACAAAGGCTCTGCATTTGTATTCCTCCATAGCCTTCAAGCGAAGTTTACGGAAGAAAAGTTTAGAGGTTGTTGCAACATTGTTAGTAGTCTGTGGTCAGTCGCCATCTTAAAGTATATATAAACATAGAGGCACACTTGCAGTCTACTGCATCCGGTGTTTACGACTTTCACAAAAAGAAAACAATATATTTATAAAATGTAGGTTCTTAAAATCGTAAAAGTAAAACAATGTAAAAAATCTAAAAAAGATGTAATAAGAATAGTTTTGAATCGTTGATCCTTGCATACCCGACGTATTCGCCATACCTACAGCGAAACAGAGTAAGAAAATTTACTCTTTACAGGATCACAACACAGGATTACTCATAACTCATTGTTTACTCATTGGAATCAATATTTTAAGTAGCAGCATTTCCAGGCACTCAAGAGGGCCTCTGCAGGTGAAAACTTTGCAGTCCCATTACAAGACTACACTAGATAGTCAACAATTAAAGTATTCGCCATACCTATAGCAAAACAGAGTAAGAAAATTTACTCTTTACAGGATCACAACACAGGATTACTCATAACTAATTGTTTACGCATTGGAATCAATGTTTTAAGTAGCAGCATTTCCAGGCACTCAAGAGGGCCTCTGCAGGTGAAAACTTTGCAGTCCCATTACAAGACTACACTAGACAGTCAACAATTAAAGTATTCGCCATACCTATAGCAAAACAGAGTAAGAAAATTTACTCTTTACAGGATCACAACACAGGATTACTCATAACTAATTGTTTACGCATTGGAATCAATGTTTTAAGTAGCAGCATTTCCAGGCACTCAAGAGAGCCTCTGCAGGTGAAAACTTTGCAGTCCCATTACAAGACTAAACTAGATAGTCAACAATTAAACAGAACGATCTTGATCTTAACTTACATATTTATTAACAGAGTAGGCAGTAACAGGTTCCCAACAAATTCTTACTTGTGTTACAGCATCATGGGAATCGACAGAATGTATTCATAATTGTTTTATATTTGAGAGTCATTAATCGCGAGGTAGGAAGAATTACTTTTTTACTTTCTTTGCAGATGACTTGCATAATAATGTGAGAAAAATAGTGTATAGTTGAGGCCATTTCTCTCACGTTGGAGTTATGTTTCACAAACATGCGCGTAGGCATGACGGGGATAAAATCAGTTAAAAACTTCAGACTCGACACGTATGCTCTACAAGAGCATGCATTGTTAGTATGTCGAAAGAAATATAGTGAAAACAAAAGAAAATGATAATTTTGAAAAATAAAATTATCTGGTATGGTATATTTAAGTGACATTTATTTTTTAAGTAACCATATTTGGATGGGATGAAAAGCCATCGGCACCGATTAATTTAAAAACTACTATAGTGTAATATTTTATATTTAACTATTGGTGTATTAGAAAAGTTCAAACACTTCTAACTAACAAACTTGTCCATAAATAAATGATTATGATTTTAATTGTTTGTCCAAATATATCATTGCAGTAGTTATTTTATAAATCCAATTAATTCTTCAGCTTTAAAATCAAAGATTTCAGTTTTCCATCTAGAAAGACAGCGGTCAGGGTCTCGGCCAGGCTATATCAGCTATAGATCGCGTGGTTTAAAAGCATTAAAAGAAGTTAAATTGAGTCTAATAAGTGATATAACTTTATAACTTCACATACACACATTCACACCTGTATATATGCTCAAAGATTTAGACGAAGTACGAGTACGAGGTGTATCACACGTACATTCCGTAATTAAGACAGTGATCATATATTATCATCACCTAGACACATTTCCAGACGATGAAAGCTTGCTTACCTATTTGCTGTTACCGAGACTGTGTCAACAAAACAACCTAATACTACTTTGACCGATCCGCTATTGTAACTCGGGACAACACAAGCGTAACATAAGGAATTTTGAAAGCAATAATTTAGCTCCCACAATGCCTTTCGAATCTCACTCACTATTCAGTTGAACCTACTCCTTATCGCAGTAATAAATCCGATCAGCCTTTATGACATAACTGACTAAGTTATCATCCACACAAACAATATTCAAAATATCTGCAGAATTGTATAATCCGTATCTTTATACTACGCAATTAGTAGCCATTCTCAGACTAATTAATTGGTTACGCCAATGTTTCGGCTGCATTTGTATTCTCAGAGATTGTCCGCTCATCTGTCAAGGTTTTTGTATCACTTAACCGATTTATTATACAACGCATTGCACTAAACATCTCTGGCGTTCGATTAATTTTAAATTTGGAACGATAGTCTAAAGAAAACAAAACTGTCACGTTTCTACAAATTTTAACAAACTAGTCTAAAATTAACAAACTGGTTTATAACTGATAGACTAGTCTTAAATATTAAACGAGTCTATAGTATCGTAACGAAGTGTCGTTGTGCTTTGAGGCAACGTAATCTGTATTTAAGCAATCGCTTTTTATTTGCTCAAATATACGTAGTTTCAGTGGACAGTAGATCTGTTCAAATTTTAGACGTAATTTCTCAAGCGGAGCGGTGAAAGGCGTTGCAAGGCCGCACACACAATAGACTGAATTATAGCCGATACAAATAAGTACAGAGAACAGACAGACCCGCCGGAAAGAGCCTCCATTCATATATACAGACGCTTTGTTCTCAACTCTTCGAATAAAAATGAACGCCTATCTAGATTTCATCCGCTTATTGGATAAAGTCGCATTAAAACGAAACGGTTTGTTCCAGAAGTTAAATGTGTTGGTACAGCTAGGTTCACAATAAAAGAGTACAGTTTAAGATGTCGTTTCTGATATATAACTACTCTTAGTCGTAGCGAGAGTCTTTGATAAGAAACTAATAATGAGTATTATTAAAATGGATGTTTACTTAATTAAAGTATAGAGCGCGCATTTTAGGTATAAACAGCGAGCAACTAACTGCAGGTATGAAAATTTATTTATCAGGCAAGAGTGTGTCCACGTACACTTTTCCCCAGCTATGGTATTGCCGTCTGTCGGACAGTTTCAGGCTCTGAGTTGCTAATGAGACATTCTTAACAGAAAAACCTAGTAGCACTTTGTCCGACGGGGTATCATACCCGAGACCTCATACACAGCAGTCATCGTTTCAAACCTACGACACCGAGACAGCCAAGAAAATAATAAATTACGAAATATAATAAAATAGTTCCCAAATCAGTCTATGCACCTTTTGATACTAAATGCCAATAGTTTCAAGGTTACTGTCAAATGTAATGCTTGTGCATATGATATAACAACTCGGTTCTGATTCACGTTTAAATAAAGACTTCTGAGAATCCGTATTTAAATACAAATAAGAAAAGAACATGACGATGTCGACAAATAAGGAAGATGAGACACGGTACTAAATTTCTACATGATTCTTGAAAGGCAGCAAAACATTACCCTTCCTTGTCTTGACACGAACCTGTATTAGAAGTAATAACCCGGTGGAAAGACTATTCGACTAAACGTTTTTAGACTATCGCAATTTATACACATCTTCTCTACTAATATTATAAACCCTGGTTGAATACGCTAATCTCAGGAACTACTATTTCGAATTGAAAAATTTTGTGTTGGATAGACAATTTATCGAGGAAGGCTATAAGCTATATTACATCATGCTATGACCAATAGAAGCGGAGCATCAATGGAAAATGTTACAAAAACGGAGAACATTCTCTTATGTGAAGCAGACGCAGTTGAGCGGATCTGCTCGTACCTAATATAATGCTAGGTCTTACTCGCGATAAAATATTTAAAAGGTAATAAATACCTATTGATTGCCCAATGTTTCGACCGACTTGCATCGATCGTGGTAACGGGTTGAGTTCTATTTTTATTTTATTTTATCTTTTTTAAGCTTGTATTGTCCCACTGCAGGGCAAAGGCCTTCCTCTTGATTTTCTACATATTATCCCCATTATGCGCTTCTTTTGCACCAGTATTGCCTGTAGTTAGTTAATTCGTCTTAGCATCGACATTTTGGTCTACCACGTTGGCGCTTAGCACCGTCTGGGATCCAATCTGTGCTGAATTTAACCCAATCAGTTCTATATTACTATTTATTTCTATATTCTATAGGACTATTAGACTGTTTAGTAAAAGGTTTTCGAAACTGAATCCATGGGAATAGCTTTGTTTTCCAAGTTTTGTGCTTATCGAAAGTAAATAATGGTGTGCTATAACAATTTTAGCGGACCTATTTATTAAAATGTTGTCTATCATACATATCTATAGATTGACGCTTTTGGGGTATAAAATTAAACCCACTTTTTAACCGACTTCAGAAAAAGGAGGAGGTTCTCAATTCGTCTGTATGTTTTTATTTATACAGCTTTTGCCAGTGGCTTCGCTAAAAGGTACCCTTTGTCCTTTTCTGTACCACAGACAACGTATGTGAAATTTCATGATCGGAATGAACAATAACATTTTGTCTAAATCAAGAATCGAATCGGTGACCTCAAAGTGACCAGGCAAATGGCAATGAACCCTAAACATTTTGACGAAACGTAGTAGTAATACACTTTTGCCTACCCCTAATGTGAATAATGTGATATACAGCCAAAAGTGTGTATATTGGCCTTCTGTAGTTTTACAAAAGCAAAAGCGAGTTTGGTTTCTATCACACGAACACTAAGAAGTAATGAGTAAATACTACGAGTAGTTCGACGTAAACACGTTGTCATCTTACTTATATACTCTTAATGCCGCTACAGCGGTACCTTCATATAAGACAAATACGCCGAGTTGTCCTATGAAATATGATACTGTAAAGTCTTGCTGAGTTTTAAACAGAATAAAACACTAATTGCTTCTTCTGTATCATTAGATTTTGTATAAAATCAGTATTGTATCGTACACTGAGTTATAAGTTATTATAACATACTAAATGTTGCCCGAGGCTACGTTTTAAAAAATAAAATATTGCCTATTTCACTCAGTGATAATATAACTTTCTAATAGATAAAGAATTTTTTTAATAGGTTGGTTAATTTTTGAGTTGAACAAAAAATCTAATATTACCTCTTTATAATTTTGGTATAGTTATAGGCCAAAATAATCTAACCTACAATGTAGTATTAAACCTGAATTTTTTGACTATTATTTTTATACTATCATTATTATTTGACTATTTCAAGCCTTTGAAAGTGGATAGATCGATCCTAAAAGCGTAGGAAACAAGAAAATAAAAAAGCTGCGCTTTCAAACTAATGAGTATAAAAGCACGAGCGAGCTAAAAAATCAGATTTGCTAAAATAACGTCGGTCTGGCGGCTATGGCGGGTATGGAACTGTCACATAGTTTATTAGGGAAAATAAATATTTCAGCTCATAGCGATTTCTTTTACGTCCGGTATTACGTTACTTAAAAAATAACTAACTAAGTTTGTTTGTTACGCTTGCACGCCGTAACGACTTAACCGATTATCATGAAATGATGCATACACGTTGTCGGGTACAGAAAAGGACATAAATTATCCGAAGTATAGAAATTTATTGAAAAACATTAACATGAACGAAACCTCAAGAAAGATCTAGTGATTATAATTTAAATATGAACTATGCATTAATGAATGCCTATAAAAATAGTTCATATAAATTATTATTGTTATTAAAAATGCCTAAACAAAACATGGTACAATTGAGCAAGTTACTGTTGACCCTTAGTCATGCTACCTTGCACAGAAATAGTTGTACCATAGAAAACATTATTTTTAATAACTAAAACGTAGATAATGACTCTTGTCTTGTACCTTGACCCGAGGCCAGGCTGCGGTCGGATTCACAACTCGTATTGGTACTCTCGAAATTGTAGAAGAACTAAAACAAACAGCCTTAGAATATAAACCAATTCGGCAATAGCATTTAACCTGCAAAGAAGAAATAATGCATAACAGTATTTTTTTATATTGTCTATGGAACACTGTTGATACTGGCAGAAAATAACTAAATCGTCTTTACGCTTTATAAAACAAAGATTTTAACAGAAGTATATTTTCTTTTGGCAATCTCAGGTAATGTTCGGCAGTCGTAATTGAAAACAGGGGAAGAATCGTTTTCCTCGTTCATTATGATCTTTATTATATTGCGTTTGGAGTTCTACGTAATATTTTAATGGCGACCGTAATCGCATCTATTTATTATATTAGACTTTAAGATCTGCCGATATTTGTGTAATAGATGATTCTCTATACATCTGCAATGCCATTTACTTTACCAACTTAATTTAACTAAATTTCTATATGTGAAAATAAAGTCTTTAACCAGAACTTCTAAATCTTAAGTTGAACTCCTGAATCTCTAGTAAAATAGACTAAAGAGACTAGATTTAGGAATTTACCTACTAGTGATGTTTTTATTTTGTCTTTTGATACCGTCAATTGGCTAACATTCGCAGCGCATAACTCCTTAATTACGTAATGAATCCAACATTTTTATTGCAAATTGCTCTTAGTAGTCTGTTTTTTTTTTGTAGTATGGTATATTATTTAAAACCAAAATAAAGTCCTCTCAAAGCTACGTTGTAGTGATAGACATTTATAAATTATAAAATTCGCTCAAAGGCATGATAGGCTCTAATACAAATTGGTATATTTTTAATCTCCGAACAAGAGAGTAGGAGACTGGCAAAAGCCGAACCACAGCGACAGAAAAACAAAAAAATATGCTAGCCATTGCTTTTTTTCAATGTTTTTAAACATAATAATCAACAGAATTAAACATAAGATACAGGCAAAGCAGTAAAATAGCTGTATTACGGTTACTGTTTTAAATTACTAAGGGTTCTGAGTCTCAGGAAAACTCGGTGGTAAATGATTTTCTAATCAAAACGATGCTTTTGTTATTTATTACATAAAAATCTGTAAAGATTATAGGACGATGGATTTATTTATAATATATAATAATAGAGAGGGACACAGTACAAAATCCGCTCTTAGCATGGTCGGGTGTAATGGGATTGGCACGATCCGGTTTGGATTAAACGTCCCTAAAAATAGGAAGTAAAAAGCATTATTGTCCGCTACCAAAGAATTGCCAAAAAAATAATAGCCGAGTTTTTGCAATGTTGTAGATCGGGTTACTACCTTTATTAGTGTCAAATAAAGTATATTTACTAACTGAGGTAAAAAGCTTAAGTACGTCATCTGAAAATAAAGTATTATTTATACTGATATTATATTATCATGTTTCTTGTTGTTTCTAGCACCATCTAACGAATATTTATTTTCAAGGAACCTGTCAACCAAATCTTCAGAATCTATGGTAATATTAAAACAGATAAATAATTTGCTTTTTTATTCAATTTGGCGAAGCGTTCATTTTTGTTTCTTGTCAGAGCAGACATAGGTAAAATAAAGTATTTTGAGGTATTTTTTTACTTTCATAAAGTATAAAGTACGTTTGCCCGGAATAACGTACAATACTTTATTATAATGTACGGTTGGTATCCCTAGGTTAAACTCATTCAACTAATTAATGCTCTATGGATTTTGGCACGAATCTATTGGCATCAATATCGTACTATCCCACTCTTTGCTATTACTACGAATTGTAAAACACTAATTTGACTGCACTGATGGCGTAGTAGTTTAAATGGTCGCCTCGCTACTGACACTGCGTCGATTGTTATGGGTTCGAATCCCACACGGGACAAAACATTGTGTGATTCACAAATGGTTGTTCCGAATCTGGATGTTCTTTGTGTCTGTTGTTTGAATGTTTGTAAAGTCCCCCGCGATACAGGATAATTCCTGTCCTAATCCGGGAGTTGTCGTTATTAAGAACAAAAAAAAAATGTCGCTCTCTTTCTGGTATCCGAACTAGGGATGGCACGATCGGACTTAAACAGAAGCTCAAGCAGTCTATGAACCATCGTAGTCTCGCACTAGGTAGTAACGAAACAGTTAAATTTAATTTAATTGCATTTATAATAACTTTATAATAAACATATTCAGTCTCTTCCTGTTCCGCAACTTCAATACTCACATATTTATCTTATGCGCGAATCACGTTTTCAAACACTATAATAAAAATAATAATATAATAATAATTGTTTATTAAGTTTAAGTTGGTACAAATATGAATAAAAATAGATCTTAAAAATACTTAAAATAGGATACATTACTTTGAACGCCTGTACTGTACTGTGTTATACCTGTATCACAGGCGATAATTATGTGCTATTATAGTGTAATAGAAAGAGCATTCATAAGTTACTATTACAATCAAAATAATATTACTTATTTATATAATTTTGTATTAAAATATAGGATATGTCTAACAATAGGAATTTAAGCTAACTAGTGTAAGCGATGAAAATATAAATAAACAGCGATCTAGGCACCCTCATAATCTACTGAGTTTATGTACCTATATTCAGCTTGTTTTCTGGCTGGACAGTCAGTTTCACCTGTCTTGTGGTTGCTAGGCTTCCTTAAACCAGAGCATGAAGCACATTTAGGGGCATCTTCCTTTTTTGTACATTCGGTCATCGAATGTCCAGTTTCGGCACAATGTCCACACGTAGGGGTAACCTTTCTGCAAGATTTCGCTGCGTGACCATACTGATGACATTTGTAACATCTTGTAACTAGAGTAGAATAGATAAGAGAGACGTCCTGACGTCCTATGTATAAAAAGTAAGTAAAAATAATGTAGTTGCAGGTTAGAGCATCTTTCTTGCCCAATTTGTGGCTTAATTTCATTGAAGACAAAAATTATTTCAGATCCATCGATGGAAACTAATTATCGGCTATATTTTGCTCGAAGAGAAAGCTGAATACTTCATTTTCGGACAGAGAAGCGGGTACACCAACTACCACAATCCGTGGTTTACGCTTGGCGGGTTTGTCAACTGTAAGACCAGACAAAGAGAGATAGACTGCTTCACTTTTTCTACGTCTTGTTTAGTTTCTGTGCTGATAATAACTCCTCCATTTCTAGTTCTACGAACCCCATGTACTTGCAGCTTCATTTCCTCCGGACTAATAATTTTTTGTACAAGAGTTTTCGTTTCATCACTTGTCTTTAATACGTCGCGGGGATATATTGCCACACAGCTAAGATTATTTGGCCGGACGAAACTATTTGATCCCTTCTTAATCATGTCCGCATAAGAGACTTTTTCAGTAGTACAGGTATCCTGGATGGTCTGCCTAAGTTCCGAAAGATTTTCTGTTAGATCGCACTTTTCTTGTGTACTGTGCTAGAAATTTGAAGCGCTTTCTGTTTTAGCGATTGGTACATGACTGCCATTTGTGAGGTGCTATGGCCAATTTTTCAACACAGGTTTGAAATTCTCATCTTCTGGTCCGAATTGAGTTTACTATCCACGGTAATGGAATAAACATCATTCAATTGTTGCTCGACGGATGACATCCATATTTGGATCTCAGATGTAGACGCGATATCTGATATGATGTCAGAGTTGGAGGAAGGCGAAGCCACGGGGCGCACTAGCCCGCTCTTATTACACGAGTACTTTACATAGTATAATAATTATTATATCACTTCACATATACGAGTTCATTGTTAACAAAAATATACACGAAGTAGGTAATAAAAATGCATCACTCAGCAATGTAACAACTAAAGGAGGTCACAATTTATAAATCGTAATTATTAAATATTGTTTACGAGCACGTCTATCTTTGTCAGCGCTTTCGAAATAAAATATTTTTTAAAAAATATTAGGTAATACATTTTTTGCGCACTGTGCATAATTCTAAGATAATATGCTGGTGATATTGGAACAATGGCCATGATTTTATTACAAGCGTTATTCGCTTGAGGGAGCTACCTCCTTTTTTATAACTGTTTAAAAATAAACTTTGCGGTAAATGCAATACCCCTGATGGCTGTATAGTATATGTATATATCCACAAACAATATAAGTGTCTGCGGAAAACACAAATCAAAACACTAATAAAACGAAGAAAATATTTGACCTCTATATTTGTAAACAAAGTCTTTGTGGACTTGGTAACTTGATATTGTTTTTTCCTTTTTAAAGAGACACCCTCACTAGGAATAATTCGTGTGCTGCAGAAGACTTTACAAACATTCAAACAATGGATACAAGGAACATCCAGACTCGGTACAACTATTCGTTGATCACACAATTTTTGTCTCGTGTGGGTTTCGAACCCACTACACTCGGCGCAGTGGCAGTAGCGAGGTCACCACTACGCCAACCGTGTAGTGTACCCAATATATATTATCTTGTAACCACAAATGAGTACAACAAGCACATTGCGCTAAAAAACATTACTTCAATATAAATCATTTAATAAAAGCCGTACTTAAAAAATACGTTAAAGAATTTAACGATCGCTTACGACTCGTCATATTGTACAGTTAGCTCGAATTGCATCGAAACACACCATTATGTAAAAGTGTTAAATTTCTTGAACGGCATCATGTGATTGGATTCGTAATTAACGATATCTGAAGTAAACTGGAATATTTATTTATTAAAATACAAGTTGTTGAAGGAAATTTCCATTTTCTCTTATGATTTTAACTCACCCTTATTCTATAAACAAGATGTCTTCGAGAATTCTCCGACTACATACATACAGTTGCAATCAACGTCAGACACGCTATTTCCAGCATTTACAGAAATAGTACTACAGTGACAGGTTACGAAGACGTCTACAAGATCTTATCATTTTGTACCAAGTCTTTAAGATGTTTATCATCCCCTCCTCGTTCGAAGTCATCGTTTGTCGCCTAGAAAGAATTAACAGCAATTTTCTTAACCGTTTCATGCTCTGATAGAAACCCTGACCTTTCTAGCTTATAATCTATCTGCAACGGTGACTAACCTTTGATTCGAGGTCAGACTTAGTACGATGTGATTATAGCTATTCCTATTTCTATTTATGTTGTGAAAGTGCGGAGGTAATTTAAGGATTCGTCGTTGGATTAACCTAGATATACCTATAACACTACAAACATTTATAGTAAGTTAGAAATAAACAGCCGTATCAAAAATAAATGCGACCATTGTAAGTCACCAAGTATTTCAAAAATTGATTTTTAGCTGTACTTATGAAGATAAAATAATTATTGGTCCAGTATGTCTTGACACAAATGATATGCATAGCAGTATAATAATTAAATTTCTGAAGGTACTCATTTTAGTAAATATGATTACCTAACAATTAATAAACAGATCTTTTGGTCTCATATATCTTCAAATATGTCCGTAGCCAAAATAAAGTTAATTGGTATCCAGATTAGAAAAGCTTCCAATTAAGCCCGGGTAAGCTACGGCCATGGAAGCCCTCTGTCACAGTGACGTGTGATATATCGTGACAAAAGGGATTGAAACAGCCGAGATATGCCCGGTTTACCTCGTATCATGGTGCGACAGACAATATATAAAACCTTTAGGCCTTATGAATAGCAATTTGCAAAAAATCGTGTCTGATTTTGTTATGCCGGAGGTTAAAAGCAATTATATTGTGCAATATAGATAATATATTTCCTAATGCAGTCATAATAATGTAGACTCGTGTATAAAATGGTATTGCACAAATTGATCACGACCTTTGGAATAGACACAATCTCGTAAACACGTAGTAGTCAAAAGATGGCAAAAAAACGTAACATAACAAATAACGGTGATGTGCTAGTCACGTCAGTGCCTGCTACTAAAATTCTCATGCACAATAAACATAACAAAGAATATCTTATGAGGTTTTGTATTGCTAAGTTTTCAAATAAAAACAAAATTCGCCCCAGCACTCGCACACTTCGAAACCTTCCTATGATGTTTAAAAACCAAGGATAAGCACTTTCTGCATCGTTTGATTCGTCAGTAAGAGCACTCCATTCTACCTGACTTATAAAGATTGTCGTGAGCCCGTATTATTTGTCTTGTACCTAGTAATTTTATTTAATAGTTACAATTACTCTGAACTCCTACCTTAGCCCTACCATCTATCACGATTTAAAATAAAACATTTAAACCTAAGCTCGTGACCACAACACCTTTTTCGGTTGCTCTAACTTAATTCTACAGTCTCGACAAAGATTTTTCATCCTTATTGCATGTAAATAAAGTCTAAATTCTGTATAAAATTTAACTAAGTAGCAGTTTTAACTACACAATTAGTTTTACAATAGGGTTCGCCAAGGTACTGGGTCCACTACTTAAAGTGTTTGTCAATAGCAATAGTAAGTTTGTGAGTTAATGCCGGATGTTCTATGCACCTGATCCCGACGTAATGGAGCTTACATAAGTAATTCTCGTATTTCCTGCACTTTAACAGGTTCTGGACTTTAGAAAGTGAAGAGGAGAATGGATAAAATTAGATGGTATTGGTTTGCCATTAACGGTAAGCTTCTAGTTAAATGGCTTTACGGTTTATATCTGGGATTAGTTCTGTCTAGTGAATTTATTAAAATACTTTATCTAACTCTTTAAAGAAAATGTTTCTATAGGCTTTTACAACATTTATATTCAAACCATGTTCAGAATAACTTGGGAGAAACAATCTTATATTTTTACCTGGCAAGTCCCAAACTTAGATAAGATATATCTAGGAATAACTTAGATTTACAGTCCAATTTGAAACATGCCTCACGTACAGCCAAACTGGCAAAATGTTACAATTATATATCATAAAAATTTACGCCATAAAAAGCCGTAAGTGTATTCAACATAAAGTTGAAAATATATTGGCAATATTTTTACAATATAGGCTAATTTGTGGAGCATCGTAAAAATATATGACTGACATACAGTTTGTATTGCTGATGAATACAATGACAATGATTTTATCAAGTAGTACGTTATAATTTGGCTACATCAAGATACATACAATTGTTCACTCTATATGTTTCTCGTTAAGGATGAAAGTTCCAGAAATTGTGTAACAAATAATAACGCACAGAATGGAGTTTCTAAACAGAAATGTCTTGAATAACGTGCTCCAGCGAAGTGTGACTATTTCGCAAGCTGTTTGTTAATATTATCAAGTACTTGCTTGACCTTATTTTAGTTTATACAAATGTGTAAAAGTAAGTGTGTATTCATGTCATCTTGCCACACACCTGTATAAGTTTAGTCGGGAAGGTAAAGAAAAGGAAATGTTGATCATTTGGATCGTTACCGACGCAAATTGAGAAAATCTTGTTACGAGCCATGGTGTTGGGGCAATAAGTTGGAAACATGTCTCTTCTTTGTTCTATTAAGATCTTCACACCTAACTTAACATTATTGCTGCTGATGTAACTCATGATATAGCGATCTAATAATACCAATATTATATAGGTGTAGCGTTCGGCATTTATAAGCACGGTCGGGAAACGAGGTCTTTTACATCAGAAACAAGCACTGATTTAAGAAACCTTTCTGTTAGTAAAGCTGTTCTTATACTGTCATTTAATATTGTCAATACCGTTCATGAACAGGATCATGCATTGCCATTTACCATTGCCATTGCCATTATATGTATAGTCAATTACAATACAACAAAATCAAAAGGTACACAAACGGTTCATTGACATGACTATATACATTTTAGTGATGTCCAATTATAGTGTCAATTGTAAATCAATTAATTACCTAATAGAATCATTCTATTTGATGCAGCGAAAGACTTAGACTTAGACTTTTGTCGGCCTCGATGGCGTAGTGGTTAGTGTAACCGACTGCCACGCCCGAGGTCGCGGGTTCGATTCCCGCACAAGTCAAACATTTTGTGTGCATGAACATGGCTGTTTGTCTTGGTCTGGGTGTTTCTATGTATAATACGTATGTATTTACAAAAAAAAAAAGTATATATGTATGTTCATCCATTGTCTAGAACCCATAGTACAAGCTCTGCTTAGTTTGGGCTAGATGGTGTTGTGTGTATGTGGTAGAATATTATTATTATTATTATTATTAGAAATGACATAAACACTGCTACAGTTATATCTTACCGCGCTATAATTGTACCCATCATTCGATGTCCGCAGTTGACCAAACAGAATTATAGTAGATATACAAAAGTAATAGAGCACCCGAACACATAAAAAAATCTGCGAAGAAAAGTTAACAAAATGGCAGTTTTCTTGACGGTCAGGATAATATTTTTGAGAATGTTAAAAATATACTTATATTTTTATTTTTGTATAGTTTTGTGGCTAACAGCATGAGTTGCAGTGGCCAGCCGCATACATTTTTTTTTTAATACTCGCACTATATTTATTCCTTGTGTACCTTTACTTAGTAGGTCTTTAATGCCAGTAATTGAGAGATTAATTTAAATTTTATATTCCTCTAATTACCGTGTATTTTATTACAAATAAATTTTAACTTTCTTTTTATTAAACAAAATTCGATTAACTAATCAATTACTAAAAATATTCGATTTAAACGATTTTTTGTCGTACAGCCTTATGCAATCATAAATTATAGATATTTTTTCATCTGACAAATAACCTCACATATCGTCCAAAATTTTTAAATCAAATAATTATTTATTAATTAAACGCCAATTTCTTTAAAATACACTAATATATTATGTGAAAACGTTGGAAATATGGATAAATGTGTTAGTTATTTCATTTAATAAGTAATTATGTGATAAATTTAACAAAATTAACATCAATTTGGTTTGTACACATTTCCATCCTAATGGATTGAAGTCGACATATACTGCGATAGTTAAATGAAGATTTTCTTGACATTCACTGTTACGACTACTATTTACAAGCACTTAATCGAGACTAAGCATATGACTACGTTAAACCTGTCTCAAAATCAGCCAGATATGTTCTATAAATTAATCCGAACATACTTAGAAAATGATTAAGATCTTAATAAATTACAGATTTAAAAAGTTTTATTAATCAAAGCAAAAGCAGCAAACACGTTAGTTTTTTAGTTTCTATGTCATTCAATATATTTTGTAATAGTTTATCAGATCAAATATGTAGATCGAGATTACTTAATGGTTTAAATTATTCATGAGATTAACATGAAATTGAAATTGATACTTAGAACGTAATCGTTGTCGGTTAGAGTTTGTTACAGTCATTTTGAATTTGCATTAAAGCGAAAGATAAAAATGAAAGTGAGTAATTTCTTTTGCATCTACAGATTCTTGAATAGTGAGAGCTCGCATAGTTTCGTCAGTGAGCAAAGAGATTTTAAGTCATACTTGCAACTGTATTTCTATTTATAATTCATATATGGCATAGTATCTGCTTTTAGTAACTCACTGTAAATTCAAAGCTGATGAGTTCTTTTGAAAGTCGTCGATTTTTAAACTGCTGACTTTTCTTTTTCTTTGTCACTTTGTCGATACATAACAAGTTGCAACGTGATAGCAAACACGTAAACCTTTTTGTATTTGTCATTAACGCTACATAGGAACATAATAAATACGGATATCCATGCAGTATGGTGCTAGAAGTCTACATATAAATTTTCTATAATGACTGATAATTTTACTTTATAACTATCCCCTCCTACCAGTTTAAATGTGACCCACAGCTCTTTACATTTGACATTGTTGTAGAGAGCGAGGTTTTTGAATAGTCTCTATTCAATTGACAGTTGTGACCAACAACGGATAATTTTCAAAGAGCTGTACACACAATGTAGGAATGAATACACATCAAGCCTTATTGATACAAAATGGAACAAATAGAATACTTTAACGAATGTCCATCAAGCTAATACAGTCATGATGTTGTATGCAACTTATTTTGTGACGTCATAGTACACGTCGTGGCAGCCATCTTAGTTCAATAGATAAGTCTATTGTATAAAGCCCAGTTCGTATGAACTTTGCCACGACGCGACGCTATCAAGGAAAACCGGTCGAGATTAATATTGTAAAAAGCCTTCAAACGTGCAACTTTGTTGATATTGATCAGACCAATTCTATTTTTTTGTTGTATGAATAAATTAGTGTTTAAATTATTAGGAACTTGATTTTACTCGCGTCGAAAGAAGACGATATTTTAAACAATCTTATTTTTCAATTTATTGGCAATGTAACTTCTGTCACCAGTCATTGTCATCTGCGTAGGCCTCTATGTATACTTATGAAACCAAGTTATTAAAAATGCATGCAGTGTTCCACTCTGCATTGGCCCTGCCTTAAGTTTTGGTTTAAATGGCAACGTAGACAAGAAAGAGAAGACTTAGGCGAGAGAGAGAAAATAAAACAGGAAAATAAATGACCAAAAAACAAAAAAAAACTTTAATCTCTGGTGTGCCTCGGTGAAATAGTAAATACGAGTCCTGTACATGAGATTTTGTGGCTTAGTTCTAATGGGGTATTCTGTAAATAAATATAACTCAGTGCCTAGCAGAACGTATTAAAGATACATATGTGCCCAATAAACAGCTATAGACTCAGACTTCATAGCAGCGCATTCAAAGCAGCGATAGGTCAGTGGGGAGACCAACAGACTGCAATACAGAGGGTCTCGGGTTCGAACCCACGTCGCGCACCTCTGACTTTCGGAAGTTATATGACTTTTTGAAATTATGTGCGTATTGATTGACAGTTATCGCCTGCTCCGTGCCTCGGAGAGCACGTTAAGCCGTCGGTCCCGGCTGCCATGAACATCTATGGCAGTCGTTATTGGGAAAGTCAGTGCCCTCTAATATCCTGACACTGATCTAGCCTTAGGGTATCGTTAGCCTTCGGGTTGCGGAGGTCAGGTGGCAGCCGCTCCGTGTAAAAACTAATATCCAGTCAAATCCGGTTAGACCAGAAAAGCCGACCCCAAGTGACTTGGGAATAATTAAGGCTAAGGGAGAAGGAAGGACTCAGACTTCATAGCTGCCGAAATGGGTATGAAATACATCTATTTCTGCTTGACCTTTCAGGGATAGAGGCAAGGACTGTATATAATTCCAATCGCCGCTCTATCTCACTGCGAAATAGGTATATATGTACTCTGTACCTCTGTCATATTTACTATCAAAAATACTTATAATTTATTGTCAATCACGTCTTAAGTTCAGTTCTCATATTCCTATGCAGCAGTAGGTAATAACAAGCCAACCTTGCAAAGTTCTATTGTTTTAGCAACCGGTTGTGTTCGTGTTGCGGTCCCGTATGTGCTAATGTCTATTTATGAACATGTTTATTATTGGGCAAAACAACCTCTTGAGTAACTCGTTTGATTCATAAAAGATTACTTCTTGAATTGTTGGCACGTTTCCTTTATATTTTCGATAAGAGTGATTGATTATATCGTTGATTCAATATAAATGTAATAGCCATGTTATTTTTTTTTGTGTACGCCCTCTGCCTGGTAGTAAGCAGTTGTGAAGTCCATGAGCAGAGCCCTCCACACCATGTCCTTATTACAGCTGAAGTGGTGTAGAGGTCCCTACTTTGACGGCCTAAGCAGGCGCATTTTCACGCTTGGAAGAATCCAGGATCGAAGGAGCAAGGAAACTAAATGTTTCATTTTGAAATTGAGCACGTTTTACAGATTGCATACAGATTTGGCATAGGAGTCGCCTGTAGATTTCGGAGTAAGTATAGGTGTGTTACACCAATATTACCTCAGCGAGATTTTTAGATTCAGCTCCATTGCCAGCTACGTGCTACTACCAAGAGTTTTCGTGAGATTATTCTGTTAGAATAATCTAACGACCCTTTGCCCTAATAAGGTGGATTTTTTTATTAGCTTACTTGCTTAATTTCAAAACATGAAATTCATAAAACACAATAAATAAAAATGTATCCTCAATTCGTTGTGGTCAGACAAAATTGGGTATCTCACATACTTAATGAGAACTCCCGAAACTCTTACACCGCTCTATAAAAATAGTGACGTCATCAGAAGAGCTGGCTCATTGGTACCACAATTATTTCAATCGAAAGATGGCCACTGCTGGACATTGTCGTCTCCAAAAATTTTTCACACGGACAGGTCCTTGAGTCCACATCCAAGCGCTTCTTTCTCGTGGCCCTCATACTGTCACCATAAAGGTAACGAAGGGCTTTTTCATTCTTATAATGTTTCGACAGTGCAAGATTGATCTCAGAGTTGAATAAGTATGAAAATGCTGAAACATTTTCATGTTCTGAATATTGTCTTCTAACTGATATAGTTTCTTGTACTATAAAAACCTTGTTAAATCAAAGTGTTCTACAAAAAATGTGATTGTTATCGGACCGTTGCAATAACTAGACGTTGCGGTTCAATAGCACTATTCAAATTAGTGCCATATTGGGTTATCAGAACGGAATTGGATCAATCTAGGCTTTAGTTTAGCAACCTTAGTAGTTGGAAACTACAGTGAAGTAATTATATGACTGCATGATGAAGATAACTGGTTTAAATGCTTAGTTTCACACTAGAGAAGGTTTTATGTGGTAGTTTATTTCGCTACATCCTAACTAATATTATAAATGCGAATGTGAACTTGTTTGTTACGCTTTTACGCCTTAACTCCTCGACCGATCATCATGAAATAATGCATACACGTTGCCAGGGGCACATTGGGTATATTTCCTCCAAGAAAAAGTTATGTTTTCTGAGACAGTTTATTGCCAAAATCTACATTAAATAGAGTGAAACCGCGGGAAAAATCTATACATAGCCATCTATGTTCATGGTCCTACGTAATATTGGCCGAGGCTATTGTCGTCTTGACACATATTGAGATAAGTAGGTGCTAATAGAGAATAATAACGGGTTAAGACGAGTGAACGTAATAATAACATTTGGTTCAAAAAATCGCTATAAGCACGCGTGTAAGTGTGAGTGCGCCAGTGTTCCGCGCCGACCTTATGTATCAATTAATTCTGTGGTCTGCGTATTCTGTGTGTTAATTATTTTATTGTTTGTAAATCCTACGCAGATATACAATAAAGGAGCATTTCTTTATGCCCGTGATTGCAATATCAACCACAGCAAAAATATTTTTGCAATGTCTAGGAAGCGAATATTCAACTAGCAACTTTTATGACTCTTCCATGATGTCAGAGACAGAATGACACTCGAATAAATATTATATTTGAACTTGTGATTTTACCTTCTCAATAGGGCTGCCATCTTTTGTACGGTGAAGGTACTTGCCTAGCCGGGTTGTTCCAACTTCAGCAAAATATAAGGCTTAAGTTGCATTACCACAAGTTTAATCTCTCAGAATATCACATTCAGGCAAAATAATAGGTAACAAATATATATATTATTTATTGTTTAAATTACGCCATCGACACACCATACAATAATAATTTAAAACAGTTATGGAATGGTACCTTTACAGATGTAATATAAAAATAAAATATAGTGATGTCACTAGCTTCAAATAGCAATTGCAAGCTATAGAAATGCAATAAAAGTGCTTAGAAAACGAAACGAGAATGTCATCGTCGGTGTAACACGACTCCGTCGCATCGAGCGCGAGTTACTGTAATCAGAGTCGCGTCGCGTTCCAACAAGTCATGTTACACGCGCATCTTTTTACTTGCCGATGTTTTACTAAGAAATGTTTTTGTTACAGGGTTACAAGTTACTATACAATACTTTTAATAGCCCGTATATGTAGAATAATTTCTATAATTGTATAAAAATTTGTTGTTTTTCTAAAGGCTTTTGCTTGCTAATCTTTACAGTTGCCGCTGCCATTCTCACACACTCGGCGGAGTGTCAGCGGCGTTGAATCCCAGACAGGATAAAAATTGGTGTGTCTACAAATGGTTGTAAGTAAAGTCACGGACACAGAAATTACTCCTAGGGCAGAGAAATGTCTTTTAAAAAAACATAAAAATAGGGGTACACCTAAAGTCTAAAACACAAATAAATGTATTTATTTAAGTACCTAGTAGATATCTTGCACATATTTACTGTTATTTAAATCGGATGACAAATACAAAGATTGTTAATTTTGTACGTTAGAAAAGTTTTGTAGGTAAATAAACCTAAATAAACGTAGGCGTATAAAATATGCCCCAAACAGTTAAAGAAATTGATCTTAACTATAATAAATGTTTACAATTACTTCTAAGTTGACATACAAAATACGCTACCTACTTATATACATACTTTTTATCTTATATTTGTTGAGTCTTTGTTTTTTATTATTTCAACTACGAGGCTAAGCTGTCCAAATTACCTAATTTAAATTGTTTTGAAAACATCTTGAAAATAAAAAGGTGCCATTGAAATCAGGTAGTAGATGAGATTATCAATTTACTGGAATGGGATGCATGAGATAGATTTTCCCACATCCGCTATATATATAAGTACAAGTGCGCAAGAGAGATAGTGAGATATCCCGACTACATCTCCACTTTAATTTAAACCTAATTACATATAATTTTTACTATTTCTATACTACATATACTACTTCATTTTACAATAAATTACCTACTTATGATTTTAACAAAAACATGGTTTTCAATTATATTTGCTGTTCTATATATAATTCAAAATCCAACATGGCAACAGCTAGCCTGTAACAAACAACTACCACAATTATAAATAATTATAAACTCTAAAAACTAAACAGAAACGAAACTTTAGCATTCACTACTTCATAATATCACGTTCTTGTATTACCTACCTATTTGATAAAAACGGCAGTTCGTACTAATAATGTATTGAATATTTAAATGTTTGAATATAAAATTGAATAGGTTTTGTTTTATACTGATTACTTTGTGAAGTCAAGTGTAGCAGCGATAGCTCAGTGGGAAGACCAACAGACTGCAATACAGAGGGTCTCGGGTTCGAACCACCTCACGCACCTCTGACTTTCGGAAGTTATATGACTTTTCAAAATTATGTGCTAATTGATTGACAATTATCGTCTGCTCCGTGCCTCGGAGAGCACGTTAAGCCGTTGGTCGCGGCTGCCATGAACATCTATGGCAGTCGTTATTGGGAAAGTCAGTACCCTCTAATATCCTGACACTGGTCTAGCCTTAGGGTATCGTTAGCCTTCGGGTTGCGGAGGTCAGGTAGCAGCCGCTCCGTGTAAAAACTGATATCCAGTCAAATCCGGTTAGACCGGAAAAGCCGACCCCAAGTGACTTGGGAATAATAAAGGCTAAGAGAGAAGAAGACTTTGTGAAGTCAAGTGTGTTATAAGATGATATTTACTGTGTGTTCGCTAACAATATGTAAACAGAAAACGTTCGAAAATTTAAACAACTTTATATGGATTTTATAGTTACTATCGCCTTGTTTACTTTTTTATAAACTTCTACAATTGTTAAACATTTTACTAATTACTTGTGTTTAAGCTATTTAAATTATAAGAACGTATTTTAATTGACACTACATGTGAATCTTGTTTTACCGTTTTTTGAACTGTGAAACAAATCGAATGCATATTAAGTATATTCCAACTAACCGTAATTGGTAGTCAAAATTAATAATTATAATTAATTATGTTTATTAAAGGTTAATGTTGTTATTGATTAAGTTTTTATAAAACCTAATAACTGGTTGCCTGCATCACTAAAATATTAAAACACAGATCAATAAAGATAAAAATAGTTTTATTTGTTAAAACATGAGTATGCACATATAGGTATACAAGTTAGAAAATATAAAACTTTGTAGCTCAGCCATGTTTTTCCGTTAGGGCGTACAAGTTTTAAATATCAATCTACAGCCAATATTGAAATTTTGCACAGAGAACTTAAAATAACATAATATTCACTAGACTAAGGAAGAGCTTTTCAAAATTCATACCCTAGGATTAGAGAATCAAAGTTTTTATGAAGAAAAATTAGGATAGTCCTATTAAGTTGAAACTAAGTAGAAATATGAAATAGTATCTGAATATACAATGAACGAAGGACAATCTTTTCATCGTCTGTCAAGTCTTTCAGGGATACCGCGAAATAGTCGTATTATTTCACTAACCTTAACTTACTTTTCTTGGTAACTAGCTGTAATTTAAACAAATTTTGTCAATACACACCGAAAAGGTAACATTATGTTTTCTTTTTTTATATAGATAAATATTAGCATTTACCCGCAACTTCGTCCACGTGGAATATAACAAAAATACTTCTAAAATTAAAGTAGCCTAAGTTACTCCTTATAACATTAGCTATCTGCCAGTGAAAGCCCGTCAAAATCGGTCCAGCCGTTTCAGAAATTAGCCAGAATAAACAGACAGACAGACAAACATTTTAAAATTGATTTTTTATATTAGTAGATACCGTATATACTTTCATATGCATTTAGTAAAAAGTTGCTATTTTACATTACAAACGGGCACTTTAATTTTATTTATTTGTATTATTTATAGATTTGAACTGTTATCTAATGCTATCTTTTTCTTGTGACCCTACCGTTAGGCCGCTTAGTCACGGCACGGTAACCAACAAAATTATATCGCCGCAGGCGAGGACTGCCTAAATGACAATTTGCAAACCAGATAATATTTTCGGACGTCAAATCAACTGGAAATGTCATCAGTATCACAAACAAGTAGGCACCTGTAATGGACTTTTTTTACGAACGGTAGACAATTTTTTTGCTATGTTGAAGATTGTGTCAACGTTGTTAATTTATATAAAAAAGTACTACCTAAATCAGTTTACTTTTAAATTAAAATGGATGAATTAATGTAGGTAAATATTTGTTTTCTCTACAGACGTTACCTGATTAAAGTACTTATATTGTTCTTAAAGTTACAAGCCCTTCTCGCTCACTCCCGGTAAAGGGAATGACATTTTCCATTCGAAAACAAATGCTCTGCTCTCTTTATTATGCTAATTAGAGGATGCATTTAATGGTAGTATTGTTAACATAGTAAATATATGTGTTACGGCTAATAGCCGAAGTGCGGCTACACCTAGTTTTAGCCGGCTACAACTAGGTGCAGCCGGCCACATGCGGTTAGGTTATGTTAGGTTACTTTTGAGTTGTAGCCGGCTAAAACTAGGTGTAGCCGCACTTCGGCTATTAGCCGTAACATATGTACTAACTTGAGACTACGTCAAAAATTATAAAGACTTTTAATGTAGATGTACGTTTCCAGACTGTGAATTTAGGAAAAACTTTCAGTGTGATTAAACATTGCCCTATCTAAGCATTGAACTCGAAACCACAGCAATAGTCACAAACACAGGCGGAAATACAGATCACAGAAACAAGGTACTGTAATTTGTTGACGGAAACTTATGCAAGAATACCAACAAAGGAGTAAATTTCCACACTACCTAACACATTTCATGTACGGACTAAGTCTGAAATAACTGACAATTATTATTACATAATCGTTGCTCGACCATCGCATATTACATACCATAATTATCTTTATAATCTTCAGGCGAATATCATAGACAAAGTGCGCGGGAAAATAACCCAATCGCAATTAGTTTTGTTTTACATTACCTAATGATAATTACAATACATATTTCTATTTTATTCACAGATTCTTTCAAAGATAAATTAATTAAAATTGTTTAGAACGGGGTCCATTCCACAAAGTTTAACTCAACGTTGATCAATTTTAGCTGACTGTAGGTAATCATATGAGAAATGGGTCAAATGTAAACAGTGGGGTGGGTTGCCGTGACCGATACGCCATGACAGGCCCCGCAGCGCATTAAAAATAATTATATTTAATCTATGGTCGACAAAAAATGGGCGGGAGTTTGTATTTGGTTACTGGTAGATGGACAGTACCGATTAGTTAATTAATTGAAATATTTTTGACTAATTTAATTAAATTACATATTCTGTGATGCTTACAGTTTTTATTTGGCAACTGGGAACTTAATTACATGAATAATTTTAAAGATTATTACTAGTTGGATGACATGTGTAAATGTTGTCAACTGTTTGCCATTAGGGAATAACACAATTATTCTAATTGCAATAATACACCTTTTTATGTTTTCCATTCACCAAATGAGCGACGTTATAGAGTGAGTCCAGACTAAGCTGACAGTGAGAAGTTCTTGACAAAATATCTAATGACACTATATCCGATCTCAAGACCAGATGCACACTAGAACAACAGACACAACCTCAGTCTATAAAATGTACTCTGTGGACACAACTGTATTCTAATATCTATTGAATGCGCATCTCTAGTCGAAGGTAAATTATGTCTTCATAATTCTTAAATATAAATATGAAGCGTAATAAATCAATAGCTTGATACACTTAGTTCATTACTAAAGCTAAATATAAGTAAAGCTAATGCATGTTACGATGGCGTTAAATCGAAAATCGATTAATCGCTTCACCAAGCGTACGGTATTGGACTTCATTTCTTATTTACATTCGTTATTGTACCGTAACTTCGACCGGAATCGAGACAACAATACAAAAACTGTTAAAATCTTGCACATTCTAAACCCCTTTAATATTTCTGAGTGTAGGTGCGTAATGGCGGAATTATTTATAGAAATTACTGCACTTTTTAATTTTGATTTGGTTGCCAGTTAGCAAAATTCTTTATGAAATTGTCAACCAGTTTCATTGACTATTTCTGTTGGAAATGTAGGTAGCTATTTACCAACGCGGTGGATGGCATTAGGCTCATCTCCTTTAAAGTGGAACTTGAAACATACCTGGCGAAATGTTGGTGTTTTACAACTATTCATTTTGAGATTACAGGCCAGATAAATCAATTTGTTCATCTTTTGTAAACGCGTATATTATTGACCATCTATTATTTTACTTGAATACATAACCGCCGCTTGCAAATTTCATTACCGGAAGCCTATTTTCTCCCAAGTTTAGTAGTACCTATATGAAATTTTATTAAAATCGATTTAGCCAAACAGTCAAAGTTATTTTCGCTCTTTAACATGCTTATAACTTTACTAATAATGGACGTATAACAGTATTCATCTTTTGTACGGCAGTTGCACATCTAGAGATACATAAAAATGTATATACAAATCAATGGCTTTAGCAGTGTGTTGAGGCGGCTGGATCGGGTCCTGATTCACTGCAAGCAGCTGACTCACTCGCCACAGTACCTATACCTCCATCTTCATATCTATAGCCGATGACTCACCCTCGGAGCGACTGTCCAACGTACCACGTTACCGTCCCGCCCTTGTGTTCAAAACAATGTAAACTGGACGCAAACCAGCGCGTTAACCGATTGTAACCCGGTGACTTATAGACCGGTTTAGTCTGAGTATACTGAGATACAAGTTTACTGTATATATAAATATCGATAATACTTTGAGAGAGAATGTTTCGCGTTTTGTGCAAGTTTGTAATCTTATGGGTTTGTTATGGTGCTGGTGTTAATGCTGTTTGACCATAAAGACACAAATTAGATAGGATATAGATGGCTGGGTCGATACAATGCATAAAAACAGACGCGCGCGCACTAAGAAATATACATAGGTATACTAATTCCTGAGCAATTTTTCTTAAAGGCAATTACTTACTACAGATTTCATCCCTTATATATCCAGAATTGCATTCGAAATATATTCGAATGTGAGACAACACTATACGAAGATAAAACGTATGCTGGGTTCGCGACCATGCAAAGTATTGATCGTGTTGTGTAAAAATGTTAATAAATTCGAATGCAAAATGCTACTAATCCATAAAGGCGGGTACAGACTGCTGTAACGTAACATGCACCGTAACAAGAAAGGAGCATTTCATAAGTGTGGACACTGCGCGCGCACGAACCGAGCATGTACCTACTCGCAACTGTTTCTGGTATGCGCGCGTAGCTGTTGCTGTGTCGTCTTACTCCATTTTTCGCGCGTGTTCCGCAGCACAGATACATACAACCCGTCCACACTGGCGCTTTGTGCACACTGCGCGGCGCGCGCCCCTTTGCGTTCGGCGAAAGAACCGACAAATGGTGGATCGCGGCGCGAACGTATTGAAATGCTCTGTTCGTGCGCTTAGTGTACATGGTTCATGCACGCAAGGCGTCCACACTATGGGAATTCTATTACATTGCATGATACATTGCGACAATGTGGACGGCAAATTCTTTCATTGGGTGTTACATTGCATGTTACATTTCGTAAGTCTGTACCCGCCTTAAGCATGTGGCTATGGGTCAGTGCGTTTGTTTTCTCACGTTGTATTGAACTGGTCATCTGAATTTATTTAATTTGTGACAAAGGTGCCAGTTGTCATAATCTTCATAAATATGCATTAACTGTTTTGACGAGTAGAGAAATAAGTAATAACTGTAGTACTAAACAATGTTGCGGTACTGGTTTATGTTTGTTACGATACAAATACATATAAGTTGTGTTTACAACTGCCAAGATTTCTAGAGCTCTTTAAAGATGCCCTGTGTGATGTACGGGTTAAGCGAAGTTTGTCTCTGGAGATGACAGACAGAAGAATCTCTAGACAGAAGCGACTTCTTACTTTTAGGATCGGTAAGGCGTTATTGGGGTGCCCCTAGTGGCTAATACTATCACCCACGTTGTAAATACTTTTGCTTAATAGACTTAACATCAGCCATTTTATTTCGTTATAGATCTATTAGACAAAAATTACACATTCGCGAGAATTAGGTTTACCTAGTGTTGCCAGCGTCCAAAATACTTTAACTGGCTATATGCGAACGATTTGCTTAAAAGAGCCTTTTAGCATCTTGATTCTTATTATGTTTTAAATATTAATAAACATTACATCATTGCTTATATAACATGTATAGAACTCAACATAAACAAAATAATCGAGAGCGATCTTTAGCACGAACAACTTCGCTTATGGAAAGTGCAGGCGCGTGGGAGTAGCGTGGGCTCTTTGCAAAGTTCAACTTGTAGTTAACGTTACATACTATATAAATAGACCAGTTTATTGTTAAATAAAACGATTATATACTTATATATTATAAAAATTGCTTGTAGATCGATATTTTGACATTCTCTGAACACGTCAGAGATATTCTGAAGAAAGACAAAATTGAGAGTGCCGATGAGCGTGTGTCAAGAATATACCTAATGAAAGCGTATGAGCAAATGAGGCAAGAGAAGTATTCCGGGTCTTAGCTTGAAATCGGAAGTCTCTGCTTACTTTTCTGGGGAAACATGCGGAATCTTTCTATGTAAATTTTATATTTGTGTAACAAAGCCTTAATTGGTGATTGCTTTTATAAATGATCTTTTATCTTTCGATTTGCGTTTTTGTCGTTCGTTTACACGTGACAAATTCACTATGCGTGTATACATTTTAATCCTTTTAAAGAGATACTATTCAAAATAATCGACTAAAGAAGAGAATGATTTTCCTGTTCTTCAAAAAATTAGTTAACTATATAACATAGCTAGTAGTTATAAACGCACAATTGACACAATTGTACTAACAATTTTGGACTACAAACATAGGCTAATGTTATTATTAAATAGTATTTTATTGTCGCTGACAGATGGCATTCATATTTCATACACAACAACGGCATAAGTGTCCCAGTCACGTCAGAATAAATAATTAAAAATAGTTGCACGCAAACACCCCTGTTTTCAATTCAATTTCAAATTAAGAACCCGCATTCCTAAATGAATACAGAATAACATAATACCGAGACTCCAAGTTGACAAAAGAAAACAATATCAGACGTGTACCATAGAGATATTACAAAAACATTTTATTAAACAAATGACGAGGCATTCAGTGCCGTGTGCATTTGAGCAAACAATCTGGTAAAGATATACCGTCATAAAACTAATATGGCTATTGTATTTATAAAATATACATACGAACAATTTAAATAATATTAACAGTAACATTGATGTTTAGTAAAACTACTTTTGTTATTATAATAGAACATAGTTTTACACGAAGTAACAAAATAACTGAAAATATGACGATATAGGTTCGCGGCAACTGCTTGCTTTTGCCAGATTAAATAAAAAAATGTAGCGCTTATTCAGGCCTACATTTTTTTTAAAGTTGATTGTCTGTTGTCGCTATTTTTGTGCAACATGGTGACTATTATGTTTTATTAATAGGTAACTATCACTTAGTTAAGTTATACATAGGCTAGGTTAGATGTAAGTATAAAGTATAAATAAAATCGTTCATTTCCAATACATTTTTAGCACACACAAGTTACGAGACCATAAGCAGGTTGAATGCTGACTTGCATTAAAATCAAAGTAAATGTAGGTATCTCTTACAAGTAAAGCAATATGTAGTAAATTAAAAAGTACTTAACTGACAACGCCTACGTCATTACTTATAAATAAAAATCTTTTGTTATTACTATAATGGAGAAAATCATGAAACAACTTGGACAGCCGCCATATTTATGTGGCAACATGGTAAGATGTAAAAAGCATAAGTTAGTGCGCGTGTAAGATGGCTACGGGAGACGGGTCGAGCCACAAATCTTCAAGTTAATATGACTTTTACAGTTTAGGTAAACAAATAGGCCCGACCCTCAGTAACAGAGCGACCTTCCAGTAAGAACAATTTATCGTGTATGTAAACTTAAACACACAAGAGTAATTCTGTAAACCTGTGAGCTCTGCGTAATATTCCAAAATTATCCGGTTACGTCTCTTCATTGCTTAGTTAGCAGCTTACTAGCCTAGCTTTGACTTGGCATTGTAGCCTGTTTAAATATCAGGCTAAGTTATGTTACCGCGATTATGATGCTACTACGGCGCTATGCACTTCGAAACATGAGTTTGGTATGACTATTCTAGCTTGCGTGCTGCTACTAATTCTTTTTCAAGAAACCACAATAACACTAAACTGGTCTCGTGAATAGCAGTTAGCGGTCATGTTTATGCCTACAGTTATAGTATCTTTTATTATATTATAAATTCAAAAGTGCATTTGTTTGTGTTTTTCACCCAACAAAAGAGCAACTGGTCGACTTTATAGTTTATGGGCCGCAGAGTGATATTCGCTATTTTTTATATTGGATGCCGGGGCAAATCCTTATAATCATGAAAGTGTAGCTTCGGGACACAGCTAGTACATATAATACACATTTTATCATTCTAATCATATCTTAACCTGCTGCACTCATCCGCCATACTTTCTATTAATCGGAGCACATATTTTTAAGTTTTCCCTATTATTATCTCTTCATCTGAATATGATCTTAGAAAGATACGATATCAAGGTATACACCCACCTTCCATTTTCTATACCATAATTATTTTCTTTATCTATTCCATTTGAATTACTCCTTCTTTGTTTTCATCATAACTGTCTGGTCTGTCCATTCTGCATCCAGCACTAATTTAAATCCAGACCCGACAAAAACGTACCTACATGAAAAGAAACGAGTGATATTTTTAATCAAGAAAAAAAAAAAGAAGATCCTTTAGGCGTTTCACAAGTGACCTAAAGGATTATTTGAGATATATGAGCTACAGTGTCTACCCTCCTTTCATCTTCGTACAACCATAGATATAATATACAACCTATACATGATACCATAGAGCACCGAATATTGCGCGCCGCGCTTTTACTGAACGGAATTTTATTCTGTGCTCTGCCGGATTAATATAATAATATAGTTTCATACAGCTGTGCACGGCTATGCCAATCATTCCAGGTGCATTTTAAATTTCAGCAGATGGCTACATACATTTTTAATTAGTAGCGAATTCAGCTATGACCCGTATACAGATACCCGTATATATTTTGAAGTAGGTATACAGGCAACATAATACATGCTATGTAGACGAAAGGGTGGACGCATCTATTTTTACAATACTATTCGATACAAGACCATTTAAAGTATTTTTTTAGTTTTAACATAAAACCATATTATTGTATACCAGCGATCACAAATAAAATCGATTGTCATTATAAATTTAGTGTAGTGTCTCCTTGCTTGGATATATCAATAAAAAATAAATTAATCTGATGACTTATTATAACGGTTTAAAAATAAACTCTTCGGCTTTATGACAACGTTGATCTCGAAACCTTTACGTGCTTTCTTTTTTTTAATATAACAGTTATAATAACTTCGATAACTAAAACTACTAAACAATCGAACATTTTCTTTCATACTACATTGCTTGAAAAACAGCCTTCCTTTATTTGCGAAACTGACAACTGTAACTATTACATTCATAAGTGTGACTTTGTGACCGAAATGAATAAGTAATCTGCGCAGAAAAGTACAAAACAGCCTATTTTGCCAGGTGTAGTGACAATGGCAATAATCAGCTTGAAGTGTTATACCTGCCAGTTTTAAACAGTGCTGCGATCTTTGACACAGATATGTCACTTCCGTGCCTCTTTTGAAACGGTATCCACCCACGCCGTATTATTACAATATAATATTAAGAGAGCTTTTTTGCAATAAGCTTTATGTATGTATATACCCACTCTCCTATAACTGATATTAATAAATATGTTGTCACAAATATTTGTCATTTATTTCAATTAGCGCCGCTATTTTTTAAATCGAGGCTCGCCGTAGATTTAAATCATAGATCTCTAACGTACTTAATACGTTAGTGTTTTAACATTTAAACATGGTCACCTTTTTGGACGTTAAATGTCAAAACCAATATGATATCTGAATTATAAGTATAGTATTATCACTCTCATTCATATTAAAAAATTATACAACTTTGCCCTCTATCTGTATGTAGACTCTTCTCAGTTTGAACACTTTGTCGTGCTATTTAAGTTCAGTATGGACCCATCTATGGTCCAGAACGAATTTGAAAGAGGTAATCGCTGTAGTGTATTGTCAATTGACTGTCAGTGACAGTATGTCACGAGATGTCATTTGACTGTTCGTGACAACGGCTACTTTTCATTTAAAACTGCATCCAAAGGGGAAGATAAAAGCAAATGGTACGTTACTGAATGCGTAATAGTATGCGTGAACAAAAACAAATGGACGCGGTCTTGTATAAAACAGGCCCGTTTTCATTATGTATGGGATAAGAGTAACGCCATGTCAGCCTGTCAGACTGTCTACGCGAGGGGAGTCGTGGACAAAAGGTAGAGTATTCACTCCCTACATAATTAAAATTTATACGACTATAGATACTTTAATACCAGTAATCTATCCTTTGTTTCTAGACCTTTCTGATTTATTAAGTATTGGATTTCTAACCAACCTGAGGCAAGTCATTATTTTTTAGTTAGCAGCATTTCAACATGTAAACTTAATTTATTAATATTCGTAAACTAAACTAATGCCATTATTTTACAACACTTGCAAGAAACAACCGCTTCCGAAATTCAGATTTATGAAATGTTTCGAACGATTTATGTTAACCACGACAAAACAACGTTTAACGTATAGGTGTAGGTGGCTTCAATATAATTTCAAAATTATAGACCACACACAATGGAAAAGGGACATTTCGCGAAAGAGATATTCTGCGAAAGGGACATTTCGCTAAAGAGATATTCTGCGAAAGGGACATTCTGAGAAAGGGAAATTTTGCGTCCTGTAGACATTTTGCGACTTAGTGATCGTATAGTGTTGATTGGATTAGTTATCGGTTAGTTGTATCTGCTGGCCGAACCGGCTATTCTTTAGAACTTCATTAATCGAAATCCTGACAACATTATGATATTCAAACAGGCTCTCACTAACATAACCATTTAATATATTAACTTATCCATATCCTTCTATATTTAGTACAGCCGAAGGCAAACCGTTAGATACTATAAGCACATACGCAGATATGAAGTGACTTCCCGGAATCGCTACAAGAATATATTAACTGAACATCAACTTATAATACTCCTCCGAGGTCCTTAAAACCTATAACTGTGTACATACATATGCATAATTATATGTAGATATATTTAAATAAGCATATAGCTATTCAAAGTATAGTCGCACTTTTAATACGCGTTATAATTAATAGATACTAGAAACTTTGATGCGCGTTGTTTTGTAAAACAGTCATATCCACCGTTTCTGAATCGCAGATCAATTCAAAGATGTAGTGAAAAGACGATCAATGCGCATGTCAGCTATTGTGATTGCCTGACTGAATTGGCGACAACCAATCAAATCACTTGCTACGTGTTCGATTATGACGCTTCGATTAGCTTTTTAGAAACCGGATATGAGACATATACAGACGGTTTTTTGAACGGCTCTTCAGTGCGTCTCTGGTAGTCTCCAATTACTTTTTGAGAAACATGTAAGTATACTTACATGGAATTTGTAGCAACAAAAAAAACGAATACATGCTAAAGGTAGATTGCCTCGGCGGTTCAAATATTGAATGCAACTGTTGGGCATAAGGTCTCGCATTTGATACCCAGATTGAGTAAGTTTTTATGTTACGATTTATTTTAGTAGCAGTACGGGTTTCTGATCAGTGTTTGTCCCTATTAAGTGCGATCTGAAATCATAATTATCAAAATGTATGTATGTATGTATACGATATAAACCACCTCTGCTTACCCATCTGCGATAGAGTCGTAAGATTATGTATGTGCTTTAAGTTAATAACTTAGTAATTATATTTTCACGACGTGATCACAATAATTATTTATATCATTAATTCAACTAAGTCTTGATTATATTTAAGTTAAGAAAAAGTTTTAATATGTTTTTCTTAGCGTGATTGATTTTATATATAATTCGCATCAGTATAACTAATGCACTCGTGACTAGTACAGAGAAATTAAAACAAGACAATCAAGTTTCTATTTTAATTAAACAGTTTTTCTTAGAACTAAGAAACTTCTACAATATAATGTAATCTAAAAAACGGGTAGACTAGCATGTGTTCGAGTTTCAGACACGTTCCAAACCCTGCTGTCTTATCTGCCATCGAAAATGTAAACGCTTTTTCCGCTTGCTACGTAATAAAATAAGATTGTCGCATTTTTATTATGTTTACACGCCTATCTTCGATAGTTCAATAAGTAATTTATCATTTGTTTTATAATATTGATTTTAATCAGTATGAGAAGATTTGGGCCAAAGTCTACCATGCTGACGCACTGGGTATTGACACTACATGTTTTAAAGAGCATAGAAAATTCTCAATTTTGCATACTTCAAAGCTAAAGATTATCATAGTGATGAAACCTGCCTGACTATGTTTTTCTTCAATTTTAAAATAAGAGCTCTTGAAAAAAATTTGATGTGTGAATAGAACCTGCCTGAGACCTTTGCGTGGCCCACCAACTGTCTGTCCGCTAGCATATCGCTGCTACCTATTAATATTAATACATACTTAGACTTTCACCTGTATGGGTGGTGGTGGTAACTCACACCTGGTGAATCAAAATATCTCAACAGAAAAAGCCAATGACACTACCCGGTACAGGCAGTGAATCATTATCTTCCAAATTCAAAAACAAAATAGAGACAACTTATGTGTTGTTTAAAAAGTAAATAAAGGTAAACAATTACACATCTTTTTTTTTAATTATACTGTCTTGTTTTATAACACTAACACCACTCTGGCAATGACACTTGTATCGCGGGACCTAACAAACTTTTAAATAACGAACACAAAGAACACCCAGACACGGCACAACCATTTCTAGACCACACAATTTTATATCCACAACACTTAAATCACAACGCTTTTTAAAATAAAGGCGTAGTGATTTAAGTGACTAGATTTTACCCGCGGTTTCGTTCGCGTTAATGTATGTCGATCAATTTCTACAGTACTTTTTTCTAGAAAAAATGTACACTATATTATTTTCTGTAACACACAACGTGTATGCATAATTTCATGATCATCGGTCGAATAGTTTAAGCGCGAAAACATAACAAACAAACAAACATTCGCATTTATAACATTAGGTAGGATCTCATCATGCCTATATTACTCAAACAAACCCTCAACATTAAAAGAGGCCGGCCATCTTTCTCGGCACAATGATTGTATAGTGACGTTTCCATCGTTTCCGACTAGCGACTGCTTACAATTCCGTGTCTGTCGCGCGATTACCATTGACTAGTGTTATTCGCCGTGTGTCTGTGTCAACGAACTAATTGGCAAACAAAAGACTACACCGTAATGACAAACAGCCAATGCATTTAATTTTTATTATACAGCCAGTTTTTATTGCGAGTTTGCAGTTAAAGGAGGTTTTTGCCGTTATTTTTTGACTCTTTGATGCAGTGACTTTGGCGTATGTTTGTTTGCTGGTCCCGAAGTTTAATTGTCAGCTCAGAAAAAGTGTTTGTATGAAGATTATTTTATGTTTATTAAGGCCCCCGCGATACAGGACTTAATTCTACGTGCGGAACCAATCTTCTTTTTTATAAACAGATAGTGTTTTACGAGATGAAAAATCTAGTCACACAATTTACGTATGAAATATAACTATGTCAGCTGTTATTTAAATCTAGCTAATACTTGCGACTGCATTCGCGTTATAATTCAAATACCAAACATCCTTGTTCAAGAATTAAGTTATTTTCATTATTAAAAATAATCAAAATCATGACACATATCGCTTACGTATTTATATGTATTATTAGTCAATATTATGTTCACGTGTAAGTGGATATAGTGACAAGAATAGAAAAGGGTATGTCAAACTGGTTTGGGCATGTAGAAAGAATGGACGAGGAAAGACTGACTAAGAAAGTTTATAAGGCTAGTGTGAATGGAACAGTCGCAAGAGGAAGACCTAGGCGAACGTTTCTCGATCAGCTCGGAGGCGTTCTGGACAAAGGCCAGGTTAAGAGCACCTTGAAACGACGGGCATGTATGAGGAATGTGATGAAAGTGAATGAAGCCAGAGAAGTGTGTCAGGATCGTAGCAAATGGAAATCCGTAGTCTCTGCCTACCCTTCTGAGAAACAGGCGTGAATCTATGTATGTATGTACGTGTTCAAACTAACCACTCAACTGATGCTCGGACGTCATTGGTTAACATGCTAATAATGTTGAAAAAGCACAAAAAGTGCCGATATAACTGCTTCTTAGCGATATTCTGCAACGTTGTTTTTAACGTATTTAATTACGCAAGTATTATCTGCTTACACACTCTTAGCTTAACTCCAAATGTCAGCTACAAACTATATTTGATGACTACAACCTTTAGCATACGTGTCATCATAACTAGAGTAACTAACGTCGTTGACTTTCATTAGTGTTTTTGTAATCCTACTTCCTAATAGGTTATAAATTATAATATCTATACTTCTATACTAATATTATAAAGCTGAAGAGTGTTTGTTTGGTTGAACGCGCTAATTTTAGAAACTACTGGGTTGAATTGAAAAATTATTTTAGTGTTGGATAGCTCATTTATCGAGGAAGGCTATAGGCTATATAACATCACGCTACGACCCACGGGGGCGGCGTAGTAACTATAAACGTGGGTGAAACCAGTATTAGAAGGGTTTGATAGTAGTACACCACGCTGGCCCAGTGAGGCTTGGCAATCTTCACACATCTTCGAGAACCTTATGGAGAACTGACTGACGTGCATGATTTTCTCACGATTTGTCTTCGCTGTTAAAGCGAGCGATAATTTTACATTTAATAAACAAATAACTACGGCAAGTCAGAGGTGCGACTTGGGACCAAACTGAAGACCTCTGCGTAACAGTCCAGCGGTATTCCACCAGGCTATAAATGTTCGTGATGATGTTTGGAGGTTTGGATGCTTGTTACTCAATCATGCGTAAACCGTTTATCAGATTTGTATGACACATAATAGACTATTTCCTGGAGTTACATATAGGTTACTTTTCAATTTAGTACAGCTTTCCCGTGGGATAATAGTTCAAGGATCCAAAACCGTTTTGATAATGTGTATTTTAATAATACTTTACTTCTGAACTGCTGTTCTAGAGCGTCGGCTTTCAATTCCCGAGTCGTTAGATGTGTTCCCGCGGTTTCACCCGCATTTGTCGTTACTGCGCCGCCCCCGTAGATCTTCGCGTGATGTTATTTAGCCTATAGCCTTCCTCGATAAATAGGCTATCTAACACTAAAATATTTTTTCAAATCGAACCTGTAGTTCCTGAGATTAGCGCGTTCAAACAAACAAACTCTTCAGCTTTATAATATTAGTATAGACTAGACTTTTTGGTTAGGAGCTCTTAGTATCAACATAGAGTTAGGAAATTGTAAATCTAACTCTTTTTATTTACTAACAAGAGAAGTATGGACAATACTAGTTATTGGAAACTTCAACCGATTATGCAAGGTGTTACAATACACTTGTAAGTGCGATTTGTTTATTCATTTTTGTAGCTTTTCGAAGCTGTATTATGATACAGTATCGGCCTAATATTTGAGACTTACTACATTATATAGCCAAATGAATAACGTGCGTGTAAGACACTAACATTAATACCCTATGGTGCATCGCATTTACTTGAGTCTTTGCTTACGATCGCGACATTAAAATCACGCATTTCAGCGAGCGCATTGAAGTTGGGTTGCGATTTGGTAGCTGTTTGCTTCTTTTCTTAGCCGCAGTACTACCAGTAGTACCACAGGCAAAATTTTCTTCCCGTAGTACTACCAAGCAGTCTAGAAGCTGGCTCTAAGAAGTCCAATAAATATTCTTGAGTATCTAAAAACAGTATAGTCGCTGCAATTGGCGCTTGTATGCATAAGTGTGGTGCAAATAGCTTTTGAAAATTAACCAAATTATCGATCACTTATTCGTAAAGTGTGTTTATTTTAACTCTTAATATCTAACTTGTAGAACCACAGAGTGAAACATCCTCTTAGTAAAAAGATATTTGATCTAATCACATGCGTTGCTATTGATGGTAAGCTCTCGTATTCAATTCCCGTAATCCGATCGTAAGTATTTATGGTCCGTACTAGTAGGGAGTTAGGTACCATTGCCATACCATGTCATGTAACAATTTGGCCGAATTAGCTTATGCATTTAACTTGCTTTCTGTTGCTTAGTAGACAAGACTCACATCTTAAAGAAACGTGCTTTAACTCTATGTGTTCATAACTTAACTGTTATTATAAGTTACAAAATTAACTGCTATCGAAACAGGTACAATACGAAATTTAAAAAAACGTTACGTTATAACGTAACGTTTTTTTAAATTTCGTATTGTAGAATATAATAAACGTCAACATTAACATCGTTGTGAATATTTTATTATATTCATTAAAAACATCGGACAGCAAATTAATTACGACACTCGAAAAACGTTAAAGTCGTCCGCCATCACAAAAGGAAAGAAAAACGCGAACAATTATAACGAAACATGCAAATTTTAATGAAGCCACTTAATTGGTGCTACGTACGAAAATAAACACATTAATTTTAGTATAGACTCTAGTTGCAAAAAAAATTTACCAACATACCTAATTAGTTTCCTAAACCATGATGTCACTCTGGTTCATTAAATGAAAAACGTGTTTTTCTAGCTTTATTCCGATTTGCCGCCATACTGGCAGAAGAAAACATAAAATACACAGTTAATGTCATATCATACATAATCTTATTATTTTATGTAAGTAATTAATTAATTATGCGTTATTAATATTCGTCGCGTAATAAAACCTGCTCAATTACAGACTCCATTTTCATAAATATACAAAAGTATACGTCCTGCTTTCGCTGATCTTTATCTAAAAAGAGCGGCAAAAACAGCTGATGCGACAAACAAATGTGATTCTATTTTTTTTAATCTCCAAAGACACTTTGAGTTCGATTGGTTTTAGTATTTTTCAGTTTAACATCTCTCTAATAATGTCCTAAATATGAACAATAATATAGAACGTAACACTAAACAGCTCGCCCCGTTTTATTCACCTTTCCAATGGCCTAAGTAGAGCCTTCAAAGCTCAGAGCTTTCACTTATCCAACAAAATAGTACCAAACGATACTCACATAAATAAAAATCCAAAGTTCTCTTAGAAAATTCTAAAACACAGCACGGTTTTTTCTTTATTTAAAAAAATACTACTGTTTTTTTCGACACTCCGATGCGACGCGAGAGGCGTGCACTCAGTACGAGTATTGAGAGAGGACTGAGGGACGCCCTCACTGTGAGGGAAGCGGGGCTGAGCGCCTCCGTACTAACATTACTCCTCTCTCGATACTTACTTAGTTTTGGTGTACATTGCGGCTTGCGTATCTAAAATTTTATCTAGCCACTACTTAAGCTTTATTTATAAGTTCCTATCAATATCAGTCAATGCTGTTTCAGAAATTTTCTAACGTCTATACAATCAAGAAAATGCGAGTATGATTTTCACGAGTATTTCCAAATCCAGGACGTCTAAACGTTCTTAAAAGAAAACTTCTAAATTAATCGGTTGCCAAACGAAAACTGTCAATGTCTAATCCATAAACCGGTCAGCATGCACCTACCATAATCAAAACGTTACATAGCTGGCAATGTACATATATTTACAAAGAACTGACGCGTCCGGTGTCGACATCGCAGTACCGGGGAGGCTGCAGTAAGGTCGGCGACTCGTATTTCGTCGACTCGCCGCGCTCGAGTTCCGCGACGCTGCATCTAGGTGATTGCAGCAGCCATCCCACTCTGCAACCTTAGATATCACAGCATTCTTATTCTACTGAAATTTCGGTCAAAGAGTATAAAGACAGCATCACGGCTGTATATTCGCGACGACTTAGACAGATATTACACTGAAATTACTACTACAACCTTATATAGATTTTAACGAGTTGTTTATTTAACAGGGGGAAAAGGAACCGAAATGTCGGGGCAAGTGTAAACTTAAATATAAATAGTTGTAATAATCTAAATAGCTTAAAAGTAAAAGTAAAACAGTTTTAAAATTGTGTAATAAAAGTGTTAAATAAACAATGCGATAAAATCCGTATAAAGCAGTTTTAATTTCAAGAATAACATTTCCGTAAACGTAAGACAATATGATTATAATACCCTTAAATAGATATATTAACGAATGTACTCACATATTCAGAGTTGGAGAGGAGCCCTACCAAACGATACGATCTAATTTCAGATACAAAACTGTTTAAAAAAACATTCTAGTGTTGTCCTGTTAAGGTATACCTATGCAAATTAAAAACCATTTTATTTTATTAGACATAACAAACAACAGTGCACAATACATAGCATGGCAACATTTTAGCAGTAAAATTATAGAATTAACAAACTCATTACTCACGATGTTGTCCACATGATTACAATGTTAAATAGTATAATTAACAGTAAAGACAAACCAAATGCTATAAATATAAATACTAACTCGTTACACAGGTATGTCTTGACGTTAAGAATTGAAACTATGATTATTATGATTACTGATGCGTTAGTATATGGCACAATGTCGCTTAGACGCCGAGCTTAAGCCACTAGGTTCGACGCCCGGGACGTGTTGTTAGAAAACCGACCAATGAGCAAACCACTAATATTTTTTGGTCCCGAACACAACTTTCGATCGATGGCGATGATGTCGTGTCTATTGAACCCTTTTGACATCGCCGTAGTCAAGTATTAGGTGATACACAGGCATATATCGTTATATATATAAATCTTCTGTGCGTGTGTTTGTAATTAAACTACTCCTAAACGGCTGGACCGATTTTGATAAAAAATTTTGTGTGTTCATGTGGATTCGAGTATCGTTTAAATTTGTTCTTTTTTTCTTTTGCACAGGACAACGTCTGTAGGGACAGCTAGTAGTTTATAATTTAATAAAGGCGTACGTTAATATTTACGCTTAGTTACAACACCAGAGCAATAAGGCGTAATGTTACGTCTATTACCTAGCGTGTCACAATCCTATGTACTTAAAAGAAAATGAAGTAAGTTTGAATGAAGAAGGGATTGAAGAAATTCAGGCTCTAGAGGGATAAAAAAGATAAAAAACAGTTGTTTGAATTTGAGTGAAATCCTTATCATGCATTTGACTATCCGGTTAGAAATAAAGATAAGTGCTATATAATTTCTTTGGGTAGCTTAGACTGCCAAAGGGTGAACTATAGGATGAAAGTTTTATTGGCAATTCTGTAAATATTATACACTTGTAAAAATCAAGTAAGTATTTGGATATCTTAATTTTCAGGCTGTATGAACGTTTCAAAAGAAATTCTGTTCATTTTGTATTTACGTACATGAAAATGGATATTTTAACCATTAAATAAATAATATATGAACAAGTTTCACAATATTTAGACCTTAAAGATGTAAAATAGAGGATGTAAGTTTGTATGGGAAATCAGACAATTTCAAAGTTTATGAAAGTTTACCAGTAGTAAACTTGTTATATGGAAATAAAAATAACGTGCTTCGAGGTTTTTGATAAAATACACAATCATCACAATATGGATCTACATTCCAAAAAATCTAATATGTACTGACCAGACTAAACCGCTAACCCTAGAAATCGGTAATTTTGACACATGTCTTATACTAACATAGTCACTAAGAGAGATATCAATTATAACATAGTAATATTTTTTATGCCATCTCTAAAATAGTGAAAATGGTTGAAGTTAATATGGACCGCCGCTATTCCTGGTTATTAAAACAAAATCTACGTTGGCGAAGGTGCGGGGAACATCTAGTATGTATAGTAAAGACGCTTGATTACAACACGGATGCGACAAACCGTAATAACACGCCTATCATGTCACAACCCTTTGTACCCCTCAAGTAAATAGAACTGACGTGAAAAGTATTGCCTTCGAAGATTCAATCACTACTAAACACCACAACAACGTGGGTAATTATTTCAATGCGTAATCATTTCTAGCAAACACATAGATTGGTTTGTTGTTTAATTATACGGAACTTAAATAAAAATTGATTTGATTGATTATAATAATAATAATAAATTTATTTGCATAAAATGTGGTGGATACAAAGATGACAAAAAAACAAAGAGCACAAAACATATTTCGCCATAATATAATAGCATGCAAATGTTAAATGAGTACAATTTATAGTATTAAATGTTTCATTTACACAATTTATAGTATTAAATGTTTCATTTACACAATTTAATATTTTTATTAACACAATGTATTTCTAAAATGATAAGACTGTGAGGCAATTTTTTTTAGAAATTCATTTACTGATTAGAAACTTTCTTCAATCAGCCATTTTTTTAGTGCAGGGCAAAATTTATTGTATGGCAGTTTTACTGGTTTAGGTATCGCGTTAAAAATAAGTGGCGCTATATACACACAACTTACTCTAAACATCTCTAATCTATATCTATATTTACTACATTACACTTATTTATAATTGGCAGCGGCTGATGCACTAAGTTCGAGGCTTGTATCGCGGTAACCACACGTATATATATATATATATATATATATATATATATATATATATATATATATATATATATCGGTTTGAAAACAAATAAAATATAAAATACTAAGAAAAATTAAACTGCTAACAAACTAACGTTCAAACGAAATGGAAACATTGATTGAAATTAAACTACTATATACGGATTTTATCGCGTTGTTTATTTGACACTTTATTACATAATTTTGAAAATTGTCACACTACTACTACTATTAAACTTCACTAATTTTTAAGCTAATTCAATTATTATTAAAACCTATTTAGATTTAATTTAATTTTACACTTTCCCCGACGTTTATATAGTAGTTTAATTTCAATGAATAATATTCGCGTAAACAGAAGACAATATTATGTAAACATTGACTTAAAAAATTTGAAATTAAAATTGGTCGTCTCGTTTCTGCTACTGGGTCGAGTGTTGTGAGATCTATTTATACGTATCTACATACCACCATATCAGCTATGGTTGGTCCTAGTCTTCATGTTCTTACTGTCCATAATTTCAATGCTTGTAAAAAGCTTTAAGTGGTCGCCGCGCCACAGCCGCCGCGCCGGTGTCGTGGGTTCAATCTCCACACACAACAAAAATGTTTGTGTTCCACAAATGTTGTTCCGGGTATGGGTGATTTTTGTGTCCGTTTTCTGCATGTTTGTAAGGTCCCACGCGACACAGGATTATTCCTAGTGCGAGAGATCTGATTGTCGTGGGTTCAATCTCCACACGCAATAAAATAAATTGTGATCCACAAATGTTGTTCCGGGTCTGGGTGATCCTTGTGTCCGTTTTATGCATGTTTGTAAGGTCCCACGCGACACAGGAATTAAACGTAGTGCGAGAGTTGCCAGCTTAAAAAAACAGAAAACACATAAATAAATAAAATCTGATTGTTTCGATTTGAAGTTTGCACAAGCTTATGCTTCCGAACATAACGTCCCGGGACCCGCATTGTATTGTTTGGTTTTCTGTAAAAATATTGTAAGTATCAGCACAGAGCCTTGAAATAAGTGCGGTTGATGACAAGGGGCTAGCCGTTGGACCTGAACCCATATCTGACAAAATCTGAGTTTAATACACCTATTATACCTATGCACCCTAACAATATAGGCAGTAAATATGCAGACAGTATAAAACTATAACATGTAGATACTATGCATATAGTACATACTTGCACAATACCGCATAAAGCAGTTTAAATACCCCGGCAATGTTAACAATTAATTTAAAAACGATGTTTAAAGCGAAGTTATAGAGGTACTAACAATAAATCTTGAATTAGAACCATTTTTAATTGTCAGCTGAATGCGGGACGGGAATGCATGCGGGGAACCAACTATTTTTACGTTTGAACCATTAAAAATGCTTTTATGTACATATATATTTATACAGTGTATGGCAGCACGGATGGCGTAGTGGTTTAAGTGATCGCCTTGCCAATGCCACTGCACCTAATGCTGTGGCTTCGATCCCCAAACTAGATAAAAATTTGTATGATCAACATATAGTTGTTCTGAGTCTGGGTGTTCATTGGGTCCATTTTTAAATGTTTGTAATGTCTCGCGACACAAGCATTATTCTATGAGCTGTAACTAAAATTAAAAAAAAAAGAAAATTTAAGCCAAAGCTAATCATTTTCAATCATTCATTTTACTCCATAATATATAAGGTGTTAAATAAACAAAAATAAAAAATCATTGTAGACCTTGTCGGGCACGGCAAACACAGAATAGACGACGCTTTATTTAAAATAATATCTAACATAAACTATTATTTAGATCAAATAAAAGATTTAGAGATCGATGTGTCACCGTACTTGAATCACTAAGACAAAGATAAGTCACACATTAGATAGAGAACAATATTATACAATTTTCAACATGAGTGAGCGTGATAACTTTATAATTATGATTTAGATTTCATGGTGGCATTGTGTATCAGATAACAACTTACAAGTTCAGAAAGGTAACCTAATTTAAATGCAGTGGGCGCATCTATGATTTAAATTTTAATTAAAATATTTGCTTGATAATTACTTAGACTTTAGACTTAATAAAATGAATTAAATTTGTCTGCATATTACAGAAAAACAGCGATAGTTCAGTGGGGAGACCAACAGACTGCAATGCAGAGGGTCTCGGGTTCGAACCCACGTCGCGCACCTCTGACTTTCGGAAGTTATATGACTTTTTGAAATTATGTGCGTATTGATTGACAATTATCGCCTGCTCCGTGCCTCGGAAAGCACGTTAAGCCGTTGGTCCCGGCTGCCATGAATATCTATGACAGTCGTTATTGGGAAAGTCAGTACCCTATAATATCCTGACACTGGTCTAGTCTTAGGGTATCGTTAGCCTTTGGGTTGCGGAGGTCAGGTGGCAGCCGCTCCGTGTAAATACTGATATCCAGTCAAATCTGGTTAGACCACAAAAGCCGACCCCAAGTGACCTGGGAATAATAAAGGCTAAGAGAGAAGACTCAATTCATTTTTTAGAAAAGCAATTAGGTAACATATAGAGAGATATAAATTACTCACGCACTAGGAATAATTCCTGTGTCGCTGGGAACCTTACTAACAACCGACACAAATAACACCTAGACTTCGTCTCAAACCTCATTTGTGTATCACACAAATATTTGTCCCGCTTAGGGATTAAAAATACAACACAGCGCGTGGCGGCAGTAGCGAGCCGAACACTTAAGACTGTGCCGAGCGAAATGTGCCAAAACAGGCGGTCACAGTTAAGTGAATAAAATCAACACTTTTTGTTTAATACAAATATAAAATATACATTTACCATAAGAATTAAAATGTTTACAATTACTCCGTGTAAAAAAATTAAAATAATTAATATTTTCGCCCACAAAATTACGTAAATTTGCACGAAATATGCAAAAACGTAAGCTCGTGTTACGTGATTTTTAGATTATAACAGTAGAAATCTATCCTATTTTACAGCTTAAACGAAACATAAATAGTTATATTACAATTTGTCCGTCTCAAATATTTAAGTTATTGGTTGACAATAAAGATACATATTTATCAAAAAAGCACTTCAAATCCTCCATACAATTTAACTATGGCGGCCGCGCTGATTTGAATATGCGCCGCACGAGCTCTGTCATTATAATATGTCTTACGCTCGACGCAGTCTTAAACTAATACGCCATCCGAGCAGTCAGCTTTAAAATATTTATACATTTTGATGGGAGCTCACGTCACACTTATTCATCATGAGGGATCGTTACGCATCATAGAACATTTCGTATTGTCTATCAACAACAATTCATACAAGTGGACTACAGACTACCTGCATTCCATTGCCGATTACGTTTATATTTATTAAGTAAACAATTAAATAGAGTGTCCTACTGTACTGATAACAGAAAAGTATTTTAGCGATTATTGAATGTATGTTTGAAAAATTTGAATGGAGACAATGGGTTGATAACAAAACAAAGAAATATCTATGATAACATTTCCGTGTGAATATTGACAAACTTCAATTACTCACTTTATTATTAGTTCTAATTGTAATATTTTTTATATTTTAATTGCAGTACCCAATTTTATTTGATTTATTAGTAATATAATATTTACAATATATTTACATTATTAATATTATATAAACTAAACAAACAAGCATACGGCCCACCTGATGGTAAGTGGTCACCGTGGCTTATGGATACCTGCAACACCAGAGGCATCACTTGCGCATTACCGACCTTTTAGAAAAGGAAGTGGGAAGGAGAAAGAGCGGGAAGGGGGAAGTGCGTGATTGGGCCTCCGGCACCCTCGCTCACCGAACGAAACACAACAGTAGGAATACTGTTATTTAACGTCGATATTCTGTAAGAGGGTAGTCCTTCCCCGGTCGAGCCGGCCCATTCATGCTGAAATCAGCGAGGCTCTACTACACTTCAACCGGCTCGGGAATTGTAGCTGTTTGGTTCTCAAGATCGACCAGTATTAACTTATACCATGAGGCCAAAACGTTACCGTTACCGACCTATTCGTTGCTCTTTCATAATCCTGATTACATCTATTTGCACAATGTTTTTTTATTTGATTTATTTCAGACGTAGTCTTACGCTTATACCTCTGAAGAGGTAGTCTCCTCCATAGAAATTTATTATACTTATACTAGTACAACTACACTTCACACCAGCTATGATATTAGGTCCCACTCAATAGGCGACGAGCCTAGTGCTTTCTACCAGGCGCAATTTCAAACTCCTGGCCACTGAGAGTTTCATGACTGAAAAACCCAATCACACTGCCAAACATGGACGCCGAACCTAAGGCCTCATGCACAGAAGTTGCACTTGCTTTCGCCGTGCCATCGAGGTAGTTGCTGTGTTTGCTTCATGAACCGATCAAAGATCTATTGCAGAGATGGTGAACCAATGGCATGCGTTCCAGTGCAGCCACGCGACAAAATAATTCGGTCACATCAATAATTGACTAAATAGGTATGTATTATTGTGTAATTGACGAATCTATGTACAACTTGATTTGGTAAATGAAATATTTTACACATGTCACATTAATATTAACCAATAAAGCTTCGCTATCCCTGATCTATTGGATACTTTAGACTCTACAGCTGTATATACCGTCAATAGGCTTTCCGTCGGTAACTCTTGCCAGCCGTAATCCCAGACACAATAAAACATTATGTCTCGCGTGGATCCGGTGTTGGGTAGGCAGACAACGGTAATTTCGTTTTAAAGGTATACCTTTACAACCCGTAGATATGTCTACCTTATACTAGGCGAATCGAGGATGAAAGAAGTAAGTATTTGCGTAGCGCAGAAAGATTCAGACAAGCCTTATACTACGCCGCAGATAATATAATACTATACTAGACTACGCTTAGCGCTCGCCTCAAGTATTCGGCTCGTGATTGGCGCGTTTTATTACTTTCGGTTATTTGACAAAAACAAAACGACCATCTCCCGGTAGGTTATTCCATAAAGATATTAGAGTAGCTGGCCCCGCGGTTTATCCATGTTTATGATTACTGCTCCGCTCCGTAGCTCGTATCGTGATGTTATATAGCCTTTAACCTTTCTCAATAACTAATAATAAATAATAATATCAGCCCTGTATTAAACTGTGCCACTGCTGGGCACGGGCCTCTCTCTAAGTGTGCGAGTTGGTAGACTTCACATATCTTCGAAAACATTATGTAAACTCTCAGACATGCACGATGTTTCCCTTCACCGTTGAAGCTAGCGATAATTAACTATTTAATCTATATATATAAAACTCTCCCGTTACTGAGTGACTGACAGACAACGCACAGCCGAAACTACTGAACGCAAGAAGCTGAAATTTGGCATGTATGTTCCTTAGAGAGTGTAGAGGAGCACTAAGAGAAGATTTTTGGAAATTCCACCCTGAAGGGGGTGAAAGGGGTGAAACCCGATATTCACACGGGAACGGGACTTACGCGGGTGAAACCGCGGGAAAACTACTAGTACGCATATAATTTAGAAAAGTCAGAGATGCGCAGCTTGGGACCGAATTTGAAACCTCTGCGTGGCAGTCCAACGCCCCACTAGGCTATCGCTGCTTATATTAGTATTAATAATTATAGTTATAAATAAGAGAGAAAAATAAACCAGTCGATACCAATGATGTCGATACGTCAATCACTTCTTTAAATTAACTTTAGAAGGAAATATTATAGAAAGAAGTGGAAGGGGAAGACCCAGTCATACCTTTTTTCCAATAAATGTACGAAATATTAGGTGTCGAGTCGTATCAAGAGATTAAAACGGAAGCAGACGACAAAGAGATGGGACTCTAATGGACGCGCGTAGCATAAACCTCCCTTTAACAATGAACAGGAGATGGACGACGACGTTGAACTAGACTAGAGATGGGAACACAATCTAGATTTTTTTAAGTAAATGCCGCCTAGTATTAGTTAAGGAGTTATTTACAAACAGCGAACCCAAGAAACGCTTAGATTTGGGCCCAGTTAAAAGTAATCTGTATCTCCATTTCTTTTGTGCCCAGTACTGCCGAACCCTTAAAACCGGCTCTGCACAGTGCAATGGCTGTAAGATACTTTACACCAACAATACGACACCTTTTTTATGTTTTCACATTTGGGTATGCTACTTACGCATACCTCGCCGCGGAAAAAGAGGAGTGCAGAGGGTAAGTATATCTGGCTCACCCGGGGAAATACGAACCACCACGGTGAGCCTACTTCGCTGCCTACAATGATCGGTGGTTCGCTGGAATTGGAACTACATTAGTGACCCACACAGCAGTGCCCAATGCAGACTTTACGACTGCGGGCAACGACTCCTGAGCGACGCTCCGTCACGACGAATGGCGTCGCTCCAGCTTAGTGGCCTGCGGACGGGAGATATCAATTATATGACCTGAGCCTACCCATCAAATCTAATTTACAACGCATAGCAATCTTCTCAATATATATTTTTTTAACTTATATTACATTTATTGCAATAACGTTAACATCGTCCTCACCACGTCATAAACACCTTCAAACCCTGAAAAAACCGCGACAATGCGTAACTCTCAGCCGTCGGACAAAATCACGTGTTTATCCTTAACGATTGCCTTAACATTATTATACCTAAACATCACTGTTTAGCATAGAAACGTATAATATCACATGACCTTGAACATTTATCCATCGGAACGAATGCTTTCGCTACGCGGCGCGGGCGACGGACGCCGACGAATTACTTGACACTTGAAATAACATACACACTAAAACTTAAGGTGCTGATAGATTGAACATTCCAGCGAATGTTACATTACAGAAAAATAAATAGGAGCGTTTTAGCAAGCATTCTAGCAAAAGTTTTAGGGAGCATTCCAGCAAAAGTTTTAGGGAGCATTCTAGCAAAAGTTTTAGGGAGCATTCTAGCAAAAGTTTTAGGGAGCATTCTAGCAAAAGTTTTAGGGAGCATTCTAGCAAAAGTTTTAGGGAGCATTCTAGCAAAAGTTTTAGGGAGCATTCTAGCAAAAGGACAGTAAATTTCCTTCGATCTTTTTGCTAAGACGAGCCATTCGGTCATTGTTCCTTCGCCGCCGTTCCTCTATCTTTTATTAAAATATTTTTCTGACGAGCATTCGCTAAAATAATCGTGAATATGTTCATAGCGTTGTTTGCCTCTACGCTTGGCTCTGTTTGTAATTCAGTTCGACAATTTAAAAACGGCAAAAGCTCGATGTTCTGTTACAAGAGAATGCTCAAATCTATCAGCACCTTGATAAGTAGAATGACATATAAGTGTTTAGTACGTAACTTCGTCGCTAGATGGCAGCATATGTAGGTACGTTATAATCGTAATGTAGTGTTTCGAAGAAAATCATGATTGTTGCTAGTTGTGCTGTGAGTCAGTGAATGTCTAGGATAGCTGCTTAGTTAGTAATTGAATTACTGAAGATTTTCCTCATCTTTGTTCGCTGACTTCGTTGTTGTTGTTGTTGTTTTTGTTAGCTTATGACGTCTTATGACTAAGAAAATAATTACTACAATTGTGAAAACAAGTTATTACAACTTCATAGCGTGTAACAGTAAGTTGTGTGTATAGTGGACCATAGATCTAAAAACCCTCAAAATTATAATATAGAACTTTTCACGATAAAATTGTTTTGGTAATATATGAAGTATTTCATATCCTTTTTACTGTCTACTGTTCACAAGAGACAATAAAATAGTACCACCGAGATAAGGAATAACAGTGATCGTAATTACCTTACATTTCTATTTCTTCCACTTTTTTCACAGTATTATTCCCCTGTTCTTATTTCTCTCCAGGGCCCCTAATGATGTCCATTCCCCTAATCGTGTTACCATCGATTTATTTCCCGTCGCCCCTACCCACACATAAAAATGTCATAACACTCATAACGCTTTCCTTACCATCAGTTTGTTGTAGATAACGTTAAACAATAGACAAATCCGTAATGGGGGTGTAAATATGAAATTGCCGCTACGTATGAAAAAAATTGGTAACATTATGGTTTGCATACTAACTATTTCTTCCATACTTTTTAATGTGTATAGTTGCTTGCATTTAGGCCACTATGGTTTAATAACTTTTAAACTTTCGCGTTGCATGATATACATATACATATATATATATAATATGTAACGGGTATTACCGCGATCATGCTAATGTTTACCTTTTTAATGCTTGACGTTTCGACCAGGTTACACCGGCCGTGATCACAAGCTGACTCTCAGCTTGTGACCACGGCCGGTGTAATCCTATCATACCCACCAGCCTTGCCTGATTTTATGCTTTTCAATGCTTTTATTATTTCATCCATAGGAATGAATGTTGGTATTAAAGTAAAAGAATGAGAGATGCAGGTATGAGAGCAACACTCACACTCAGCAGATAAGATGCTGTACCATTCTTACGCCCGTTGCTGTAAGAAGATTGACTATCTTTAAGTATCTTCTTACTCTGTGTGTTTGTTTATAACGATTTTTCGACTTAACGACTGAACCGGTTTTAATCAGCTTTGTTACACAGATAGATTGATTTCTGGCAAAAGATATAGGGTACTTTCAACAACTGAAAGCTGTCTCGGGAACAGTTAGTTTATACCTAGATAAAACAGGTAGTAAGTATTATTCCCCTGTTCATATTTCTGTCCAAGGCTCTAATGATATCCATTCCCCTAATCTTAAACATTTCATAACATTATCATAAACCTTTTGTTATTGAAACATCAATTTCATAGATATTGTGCAAAGATAACACCATAAAATTGTAGTTTCAAAGATATTCAGCAACTTTTCTGTCTATAGAGATATTGTTCTTTAAGAAAATAGAATTACAGTTACTGAGAATCCCTCAACAAAACGAATGTCACTTGTCTGAAGGTTCTATGTATCATGAAAAGGTCAAAGCCCCCATAGTCACGTTTTCTAGAAATTTCTTCGTAATATTGGCACTACTATGTAACTCCTATGAGTTAGGCAGTATTTGTAACGAACATTTACCCGATCATGTATATTTTTTGTTATCTTTACTAATATTATAAAGCTGAAGTAGAGAGAGAAGAGTTTGTTTGTTTTGTTGAACGCGCTAATCTCAGGTACTACTGGTTCGAATTGAAAACTTATTTTAGTGTTGGATAAACTATTTATCAAGGAAAGCTATAGGCTATATAACATCACGTTACGACCAATAGAAGCGGAGCATTAATGAAACGGGGAAAATTATCTAATGTTAAGCAGACGATGTTGCGCGGGTCAGCTAGTATACTATACAACGAGTCTTACTCGCGATAAGGTATTTAAAAAGTAATAAATCCCTATTGATTGCCCGACGGAGTCAACCCGTGACTACAATCGATGCGAGTCGGTCTAAACGTTGGGTAACAAATGCGTAATCAATACGCATTTGTTACCTTTTAAATCGCGAGTAAGACCCGTGCCTCGGAGAGCACGTTAAGCCGTCGGTCCCGGCTGCCATGTACATCTATGGTAGTCATTATTGGGAGAATGTCGACACAAAAGATCCCACTGGGTCGAAGTGTCGCCGGTCTGCACTGACTGGCCCCCACATAAGGTACAAGATACAAGACCCGTTATGTAGTGTTATATTAAGTATGTATGCAAATCGCGAAAAAAACGTTTGTGCATATTGTTTACCTTTAGGTGCTTGACGATTCAACCAGGCTACAAAGGCCGAGGGCACAAGCTGGCCGTAAAGTCAATCTCTTAAATAATACCCAGTTTCTAAACAATTGTGCATCACACTTATTTTTGTCCCGTGAGGCGATCGAACCCACAATACTCGGTGCGATGGCAATAGCGTGGCACCTACTTTAACCACTACTCTATCTGTGCGAAACTATTATAAATATTAAAAATGAATGTAACAATGAATTTTTTTATTCTGTGAACGAGTACTTAAATTGTAAAACGTTTAATGTTAATAATTTTAAAAGTGATGTTATTATATTGTCTTCTGTTTACGCGAATGTTATTCTTTAAAATAAACTACTATAATATATGTGTGTGAACATGTGTAACAGGGGACCAACCACTACCTGAGATTTGACAAACCACAGATTCTCGCTAAAGAACAGCGATTCCTACCAAGAATGCTTCGCGAGGCTATTGAAATCAAAAAACATCCTAATTTCAATAGAGAAGATGGTTGGAATGTACCACCAGCTTGGGATCCAGTAATTCAAATAGTCAAATCCAAGAAGAAGCAAACCACAGCTAGAAGTCATGATACTTTGAGCTCATTCTGCGTAAATAGAAACACCAATGGTTAAATTATGTTCGGGTACTTTGAAATAACTACACTGGAACATTGAGACAACTACCATCTTAGTCTCCCCGTGACCAAGGCTGCTGAAAAGCAACCGAAACGTCGGGAGAGTGTAAACTTAAATATAAATAGTTTTAATAATTTAATTAGCTTAAAAAACTACCATCTTAGTCTCCCCGTGACCAAAGCTGCTGAAAAGCAACCGAAACGTCGGGAGAGTGTAAACTTAAATATAAATAGTTTTAATAATTTAATTAGCTTAAAAATTAGTAAAGTTTAATAGTACCTAGTAGTAGTGTTACAGTTTCTAAATTATGTAATAAAGTGAAAAATAAACAACGCGATAAAATCCGTATATAGTAGTTTAATTTTAAGTGATGTATGTACCTACATAATTGTGAACTATATTTGCATGCCATTGGACTTTGATGGCAAATGTGTTGCTAATCTTGTATCACACCATCTGTATAAAAAAACAACATTTTAGCAAATAAACGATTTGAATTTGAATTACTTTTTGCTAATAAGCTAACTAATTCCTCATAATTTTTAATTTTGTACGCTAGCTTGTTTTATGTAATGATCATATACCTACATATGTATTAGACCTAAGTCGTGGGGAACGCACTGTTTTCTGGGATACATGCTACAACCTAGTCCAGAAGGCAGAGCTCTCTTTTATATGTAATTTATTTGGTTGCTAATAAATCCTAATCCTTATCCAACCTAATATTATAAATGCGAATGTGTTTCTTTGCTTGTTTGTTATGCTTTTATGCCGTAACTACTGAACCAATCATCATAAAATATCGCTTACACGTTGTCAGGGGTACAGAAAAGAACATAGAGTCCCTTTTATCCAGAAAAACGTAATATTACCAACCTAACCGAATCTACATTATCGAGCGAAGCCGCGGGCATTATCTAGTCTATTATAATTTAGTTATACTGTACTAAACTATAGTACGGTATAACTAAATTGACTATTTTGAAACTGACTATAGCTAGTTACTTTGAACCATTAGTAGGGGTTGCCTTGCAGCTTACACCTGACTATTTACGACAGTTAAAACAGCCTCGTCGGCTCCCATACTAAATTCTTATTACGTTCCTATATAATGCAATGTTCTCCGGGGATTTTAAAGTCTACCTGCACTTGGTAAGTCTCGCTATCTATGTCATAGTACATGGATCAGTTCTTGGTAGGTTTGTTTGAGATTTTGCCTTCTACCTTAGACTGTGCCTATTCTTCTACTTTATCTGCCTTGTTTCGTTTTTAAGTCAATTCGATTACTTCTTGCCTCGGTGGCATAATTTTGCGATTTTTCGCCGTAAGATCGTCCGAAGTAAGTTTTCCTAAGTAACATAACATCGCAGTAACAAGACGTCGATTGAACGAGGCTTCGCAGTATGATATTTACGCAGTAAAATCGTTCGCGGTACAGTTTTTCGATGTAACGAAATATCGCAGTAACAGGACGTCGATTTAACAAGGCGTCGCTGAATAGATATGTCATTGAAAAGTTTTCGAAGAAACAAAATACGATGATACGACTTTCGCACTCAAGTAGGAGTTCCGATTGTATCCGATCGTTAGGTTCTAGATTAAATTGCTCGGACGGGCAATATTATTGAGTTATTTAGTTGATTGCTCAAGCAAAGTATTAATTATTAGAATTTTACTGTTAGTAAATTGATAAATTCTCAATTGTAACCAGTAGACGGTAGTCGAAATCTAATTAAAATATTCATTAAAAAAAATCGTCAGAATGTTTTTGTTAGTAACTTAACTGAAGCTTTTAGAATTAAGTAATGAAATCGCCCTCTTTAATGTAAAACTAAAAATGTAGTTGGACATGTAGACGAGAAGCACATTTGCCTACCTCTTCGAGTCTATGTACTCGTATGTATTTAAGCTAATGTAGACTTACACATACGTACTGTATATTACAAATAATGTGTGCAAATGTAACTGGCTTTCAGATTTACTCATTGTGAAGGTAATGTTAAGACCATTATTTGTATTACTAATCTATTATCTGCATTTGTAATCTACTGAATAAAATAAAATAATATTTTCATGTATTGTCGACAATTTGTAAATTCTTTCCCTATTTAAAGGTACATAATTCCAGGCTATAATTAAGTTCGACTTGGGACGAAGTCACGGCAGAACGCCAGTAGTCTATAAAATCTATACCTACTTAACAATGTAATAAAAAGTGTTTTTTGTTTGAACATGCTAATCTTTGGAACTACCAGCCAGATTTTCAAATATTTTTCACAGTTGATAGCCTAATTCTTGACAAAGATTACAGCCTATATGACATCACGCTAAAAGCCACAAGATAGCAGTCAATCATAAACAATAAAATTCATCTTGTTAATGCGTTTTGAACGGAGAATAACGAGATCCGTCACTATAGTATCATTTACTTCGCGCGCATTCTTGTCCTTACACAAAAGTCGGTCGTGTCATTCGCCGCCGGAAATCCACCGCGATGCAGGGTAAATGTTGACACTCCGCATTATCACCCTGCCTTAAGGGAACCAACTCACAGCTGCTGTAAAAACAAACGATTCTAAACCTTATATCCTCTACATAAAGAAGTTACGACGTATGCTTCACTTGATTGCTGAAGGAACCAAGATGACTCACGCTGTTATGCTATTAAAACAAGCGATTTTATGCTCTATTTTTAGGGGGATAAGGTTGTTTTGAGTGCTGTATTACAATGGTATTATTAACTTAAGGGTGTTTAAGAAAACAAAGCTGTGCTAGGGCGGCTCCTATGTGCTCAAAATAAACTGGCAGTTAACAAAAATATTGTTCCTTGATAAAAGCTCGGGGGTATTAGTCGGGCAGCCCCACCCCATGTCTAAAGTAAAGTGTGAGTCGAGAAATTTGACAATTATTTCCGAATTTGTTTGACTGATTCGGTGGTGGGTTTATCAGACAAAGTGTTATTGGATATTGCTGTAAAGAATTCTTTAGAATGGAGTCTGAAACTGTGCCAGGTAAACACTCATTAGCGGATACATGTAAGGGGGCCGGTGGGCAGTTCCTAACCCAGTTCTATTTTAAACATAATCTCCCGCACTTGGAATAATTGCTGTGTCGCGGGGGACTTTACAAACATTCAAACAACGGACACAAAGAACAAACTTGGAACAACCATTTATGGATCACACAAGTTTTTGTCCCATATGCGATTCAAACCCACAACACTTGACGCAGTGTCAACTGCGAGGCGACCACTTAAGCCACTATGCCCTCCGTGCAGCCAAATTAGTCTAGTGTAGGCGCCAGAATAGATCCTATGACCTAGGATGGGTCCCAGGATGTCAGGTTTAGACTCATAATCCTATGGCGGTACATAAGCTATCGCTATTTAAGTCCGGATCCTGGAAAATGGCCAATATGCCAATGTAGAGAGCAATAGGCTCACTCCTTATAACATGGGACCTAGACCTAAACCTTAACCCTTTTAGGGATACAGAACTAGGATTAAGTATGTATTTCCTATTTGTATCAGTTATGGTTATGACAGAGTTTTGATACAAGCTAATTTGACGTAGAAGCGCGGCGTACTAAGCCGCGGGTGTTCTTTGTGTCCGTTATTTCAATGTTTTGGTGACCAGTGTGATCTTTGTCTTTTGCACTTGCAGCTCAGGCCTTCTTTAAGGGTCGGAAACGTCTAAGTGATATTTCAGGTTGTTCCGTATTCATCCTATGACGTCTCATCAGTGCTATATAAAATATATAGCCTATGTTAGGTACTCGGTGATAATAAAGATTTCAAATGGTTAACAATTTTAAAATCTGTTGAGCAAATCTTTCCTCTTTTATAATATTAATATAGATATAGATTACGAAAACAGTAATTTTTGTTCAGACTGTCACCCAAACCTCAAAGTTTTTGGGTAATTTTGTAATAGGTGGAACTAGAAATACTTACATCTTCTGCTGGGAGTCCCACACACCCCCGCCGGTGACGTCCCCTAGCCGGCGGGCAGTGCATCAGCAGTTTTCCAAGGAACCAAAAAAAAACTAATTAATACTTACAGCTGAATAAAGAATTAAAAATGAAATAATTGCTGTCGGTTGAGTTAGAAAAAAAAACAGTGTAGGATGCAGCATATAGTGTCTTATCTATGGTAGGATGAAACCTCATCGGATGACGCCAGAACAACCGGATATTTCAGGTATTTGCAAACGATCTTTAGCTACGGTACTCGGACAGTACAATAAGGTAGGTACAATAAGCATTGTTGTACCAACTAGGTAGTATAAAAATGTATATAATTCAACTTACTGTAGTCCTCAACATAGCTTCGTTTTCTATGATATAACTTATGCAATAACATAATAATATTTATTCTCCCATTGCTTCATAGTATTATACGCTGTTGTTTATTACACTAAGTATGTAACGACAATTATTTTCACAATTATTCACAACATTAGATTCGATAGTGTGGTGACTTAATCATAAATGTAAACGCAATTATAAAGATTTGGCATTGAAGCTCGGTGTGATCCGAAGTGTTTATTTTTTTTATGGTTTACCAGTAGTTATGATACTAAAACTTTAATTACGTACAGAACGTAGTATTACGCTTAATCTAAGTGCACAACTTATGTAGGTAAACACCACATGTATAAAATTTAGAAAATAACTATTAACAAAAGTTATCCAATTATCGGGGAAACAAAACTTATATTACAAAAATTTTATAAAGTACATATCTCTGAATAGGACAGTATATATTAGTGGGTGGTTATTCGATAACAAGATTATGAACTCGGTTCTTAAGTCGTTGAAATGTTGTGCTGAATATATCTATCTGTTTACTGTAGTGATTACATATCTTACTTAGACGTGAAACAGGCGAGTTGGAGCCTAAAACAGACTTACGAAAAGGAGGATGTAGAAGCATAATTGGTTTTCTAGGATATCTGTGAGAGATATTAAATTTAAATTTAGATAGCAGTTCTGGGTTTTTCTAATGAGTCAATTTTGAAATATTTGAGTCGTTTCAAATAGCTCGGTTGTTTCTTTTGCGTCACCTGTAGAAGTAGTCTAGATAATTTAAGAAACGCTTTTGGAGTCGCTCAATTCTGAGGGTATGTGTAGCATAGTGAGGACGCTAAGCTACGACGCAATATTTAGATATATAAGATAATACTTGTATCTTTGGATACTTTAAACATTATAGTATTAAACATTTGCTTACTACGTATAGGAAGTGGCAAGGTTACTACCTAACAGAAAAGAAGGGTTTCCATATGCTACAAATCGGTTATATGTATTATTCGCTTTATGACATTCTTCAGGCACGCTTCGGAATAGAGGTGTATTGACACGATTGCACTGGTAGCTAGTAGGTAGTGGTTTTAATGGTCGCTTTTCCACTCGCCAAACGCCGAGTGTCGTGGGTACAAACCCCATAAGGGACAAAAAAATGAATCCATAAATAGTTCCGATTTTGGGTGTTCTTATGTCCGTTGTTTGAATGTTGGTTAAGTCCCCGCGATCGAGGAATTACACCTACTGCAGGCGTTGTATTTATTTTAAATAGGTGGATCAACTTAATTATTTTACAAAAACTACAAATAAGGAACCATGTACATTAAATAAGGAAGTCCCAACGCTAAACGTAAAGGGCAGTGTAAATGAACTGTGACTACATCACGGAACGTATTTGAAGGTGTATTCTTATTTGCAGAATTGTTTCTATACAATAGCTTGTCAAAATACTCAATATTCTTAGGCACATTCTTTAACACCAGCATGAGTTAATAGGCGTATAATACACCGTATCAGTTGTGTTGTTCTACAAACGTATAAACATAGCTACGATGAGTGCTGGAGACTTGTCGACTGAATGTGCACTACCTAGTCAAACATGCGGACTTTTACGTGCTTCTTGTCTGTCGCCGTCATTTTGGTAAGATTTGTCGTTTCATTATTTTGTAAGTATAAATGTTTTGTGAGCCTAAAAGTTAAAGTTTATTTTACAATTAGTGTTAGTTAATGAGTGGATCACACATCTCACAACAAAAACGCATCCCAAGAAATTATGTTATCTATTAAAATTTGGTATCTGTTTTTGCGGATGTGTACCTAACTTTGTACGTGTATTACTGTTGCACGCTCTAAGGTTTTATAACAGTATTTTATTGCCTCAGTGTTGCTGTCAATATCTCGTTCTTAGAAATGTTTTGCAATCGGAGATTAGTGTTCTTAACGTCTACAGATATTATGGATTTAAAAAATTGTTTCGGTTTGTTTTAATAACAGCCTTGTATGTACGCCATCCTAAACTTATATTCACTTTTTAGTATAAGTACCTAGAGGTTTACAACCACTAAAAGATCACAATAAGTTTATGTAAGAATGGTAAAAAAAGAACCGCGATAAATTTCGAAAATGAAATTCATTCCTAGGTAGGTAAATAATAACCGGATCTTACTGTTTTGTGTAGGTTTTATTTTGTAATATTTGTGTAAACGACAATAATTAAATATTTAGGTAGGTATACATCTATGAGATATTATGTTACTACAATATAATAATGATGTATCGCGTATTTTCAGGTTATATTTGGAGCTGACTATGGAGGTAAGATTTAACAAAAATATATTATAAAATGTATGTTTCTTTTTGTCATTTGTTTGTATTTCGGGTTGTTGAACTTCGCATTAATAATTGTACTAAAAGTTCGAGGAACCGTGTAAAATCATCTTGTACAATAACTTAAGATAAAAGAAGATAATAAGTTATATAGAATTATATTTTGTCGAATGTTATCTTTAGGGTCACAGCGGGACAAAAGATAACATAACATAGTTAATTAATAAATAACTGTTTAATTAAAATGTAGTTAGATAGCGCCACAAGAGTGTCGTGACGAATTGGTGGAATAATATAAATGCATACTTGGTAGGAATTAAAAAGTAAGTTTTCGTAATAAAAAATATTTGTTTGACAGTTTGTCAATACTCCCGTTTTTTAAGGATTCCTTTCAGGATTACAAATTACTATTAACTATTCTTGTAACCTCTGAATCTAAGCTAAATGCTTGTGTTACACATCGGTAGTGAAATGGTTAGGGATCGATCTCTTGATCGCAACTCCAACGCCATTGGTATCCAGCCACCAGTGATAGGATCTGGACAGAATCAATAGAATACCAATACCGTAAAGAAGACAGATGACATTGATGGTTCTAGACCCCAGGGTCGCATACCCTGATCTTTATAGCCACCGGACCAAATACATATATATTTTCATACAGTCTGATTTATATCCGCTAAAGGCACTTTTAGAAAATGTTAAAGGATGGTCTGGGAGAGAAGGCCAAGAGCGTTTTTCGTCTAGCCTATTGCCAACTACCAAGCATAAGAAATATCGAGACGTGCTGCTACTATTTCTTGATAGAAGAGTTAAGAGTTGGTGTTCTTTGGGACCTTTTTTAAATATCTGTAGTCTCTCGATACAGGATATAATCTCAGTACGGGAGTTGACTATTGAAAAATTAGGCTTAGTGAATGATTCGCCCGAATTTAACTAGCCCGAATCGGGCGAATCGACACTTTTAAAAAATATAATTTTTCCGAGGCGACTCGCACAAATTGTATTTTATGCAATGAAAAGTACAGTCGAGTGAAATATATCTAACTGTATTAAACTAAGGGTAGTATATAACTGGAAATCAAAAAAAATGCCGGGCTGTCTTCGGGGACTGCCGTTAGAAGTGAAAACTAAGTAAATGTGAATTGTATCGTCGAGCTATTAGATTATTATTAGCGACGATGACGATGACGCAAGTTCCATGATTTTTGTTCACCCGAATAGTGCTCAACGCGCCTAAAAAATTTTTACTTCAAAAATCTTCCTTTACCATAAAAAAAATCATTTTTTTGCTAAAGGAAGATTTTTAAAAGTGTCGGTTCGCCCGATTCTGCTGAGTTAAATTCGGGCGAATCGTCCACTAAGCCAAAAATGTTGCCTAACGCTCTCGCTAGCATACCTAAATGAACAAATCAAGGTATGACTATTTATCAGCCTTCTAGCCTTCTTTCTAGTTATCATCACACTTAAAAAGAGGAGTATGTAAAATAACATCAACCGTGAAAATTGCGCTTACGATTGTATTTTTTTTTTGTTCTTTTTGCACAACTTTAATGCATAAGATGGCTTGTGATCGGATTGATGACATTTCTATTCCTAGGACCAGTAAAATATTACTGTTGTGACTTGTTAGAATTATTTTTGTTGTAATTCCAAACATGTCTTGATTCGCGGAGGACTTCACAAATATCCGAATAACAGACACAAAGAACACCAACAACACTCAACAACAACATTTTATTTCGTTGTTCCAAATATAGTCGTATTCTAAAGCATTTTAGGTTGAATTTAAATTGTTACTGAAATAGTCTCTTCGCCGCCACTCCGTCCGTCGGCGCTGACCCTTACGAATCACACAAAGTTTTGTCTCGTTTGGGGGATTGAGCTCACAACACGGCGCCGTAGAAATGTCGAAGCGAATACTTAAAGCACTGCGCAGGCCGTGCAATTTATATTTATTTTATAGTTCATTGCTAATATTGTATATACATGTTCATATATCTATTTCCATGAGCAGTGTCCGCGGCGCCGTACCCGTGTATCTTGATGAAGTTCATCCCGACTGATGCCACTGTTCCCACGCCTGTCACTACGAGCGCGCCCACCAGTGCCGCTACACCAGCGCCTGTGCAGCTTGTGGACTTCTTTAAAAGTCGTAAGTATTCACCGCCGTATTACCTTTCTGTTCTATCATATTTCATGAAATAGGTAGGTACCTACTCTTGCAAAGCTAAGACCGGATAGCAGGCTTATCAAACGAAGTACCCGAGAATCTAACCTTGAATCTTTATATCTATTGAGTTGCACAAACCTGGACACTCAGCAATTTAACATAATATTTCCATACACATGACATTAGTTCATGTACGTTTCCGCTGGAGGCGTTTTTAAATAAAGACATGCCTAAGAATTTCCTACCAAAGGGATTGAACATTAGCGTACTTATTTAACCGGTCGTATACCGCCGGCTGGTATGCGAGCCGGCGGTATACGACCGGATAAAGAGAGCCCAGGTAGGTCGTGCCCACCTAAAAATGGTCTGGTGCCCACTCCAAGATTACAACTCAAAATTCCTGGATTCCATATAGGCCTATGGACGCGCCTTCCCTGGAAAATAATTCTAGATACGACAGGTGTCGAAATGCGACAAGAGCTTTAAATATTCACGGTAACAGTTAAATAAAAGTGTAGATACTGTTACCACTTCGCTATAACACGAATGTAAAAGTAAAATGTTACATTCTCACCAATACCTGCCACCCTATAATTTTTACCATATATAAACATTCGATTTGATTTTTGGCTTAAATATTATCTTCACAATTCTTCCATCTTTCTTCACTTACAGACTGTTTTGTCAGCCTTCTTTTCGTAAATAAAGCTTATTTAATTTACGAATAAAATAAATGTAACTTTAAATATTATGAGATCAAAGATAATCTGAGCATAGAGTCATCTGTTGTCAAAGGGCTATAATTATTTTATAATAACTAACTGTCAAATTAATGAAATGTATCTATTGTTAAAGGAAAATCATAAGAATAAGAAATATGTAAAATAGTAATGAGCGCTTATTTAATTCTTAAATCATTTTTATTTTATTTGCAGTTCTTGGAAATAAGCGTAAGTGATATGGCCAGCTGTGAAACCATGAAACAAACTAGACAATACAAACATTTTACAAGAGATGGCGCTGAAAACAGTTAATATAAACTATAAGTGACATCTAGTTCAATAGTGTAAACCTACCTACCGACCATATCTGACCATGACTAATAAAATAATAATGAATGATACCACCAGGTTACAATGACAACCCTTAGCAATTTATGCTTTAATAATAATGTAATCTTTTTTATATATTCTATGTACAATAACTTGTATTTAATGTATTTTTTTCGAACAGTTATATGGGAGCCACACAGTGAGAGCGAAAATAATCACTCCGAGGTTGAAAATATTCATTCGGAGATTGAAACTTTTAATACTGAGCCAGTAAGTCCAAAGTCTAATCCTCCTGAAATTAAGAATCCATTTGAAGAGTTAGTTACTAATTATATGAAATTTATGTGGTACGTATTATCGTTTTAAATCAGGTGTGAAAATATGGTGTCAATGTTATATTGTGATGTACAAGGATAATAATTGAAACTACTTGTTCCGTACAAGGATGAATATTTAATTGTTTACGTTTGTAATTTTTTTTTAATAGTGTTAATTTATTCAAAGTAGATAAGACAGTGTTTATTTTGAAGATGTATATTTAAATAAATATCTTATTGTTCCCAATCATTGTCTTTTATTCAAAGCTTTGAAGTGAGTAATAAGAAAAAATGAATGTCTTGAAAGGTCTTTACCAATCTAAAAGATTATACCTACCTATACATAAAATTTCCTCAATAAATAACACTAATAATTAATTTCAACCTTAAAATACACTACCTATTCATTGATTTATATATTAATATATACTCATTCACAACTCTCATGTACGCTTTCCACATGTTGACAATCCATACAATGTTATGAAATGGGAGGCCTGGAGATCTACAGTACAGGCTTCGGCTTAGTTTAGACTCCAGATCTCCCATATATTACGAATTACTGACAATTGTTCGTGTCAACTTTATACTGTATAACATGATGTAATTTGTGGAGATGAAATAAACATTATTATTATTAATATATAAATTATTATAGGCATTTTTTTTTTTTTAACGCGGGGGGATTGTGCAAATCACATTCCCCATCGCCGGTTTTGGGGCGGGCGATGGGGATATGTCGGGATCCAGCCCATATGTTTGGGCTGAACCGACTAAAACCACCGCGGTGTTCCTCACACCTTTATGGCGGGGTCGCGCGGATCGCTCTCGCATTCGAATCGCGACCCCGCCAAAGGTTTAAAGGTTTTAATTATTTGATTTCTGTTATAAACCACAAAACAAAATTATTCTTAGGTATCATTGAACTAGTAACTAATAGTTGCCATTTACCGAATCCAATCCCAGTTACATGTGACGAGATAAGATTTTCTGTTTCATAATAATTGTTTATTTGGATTTATAACTAAATATATGGTAATTATTATATTTAAAGTAAGTTATAAGTTATGCTTGTTGCAGTAGAAGAGAAGAGAATCTGAATTTAATGTAGGTACTATTGAGTACCTACACTACCTACCTACATTAAATTCAGATTGCACTTGAAGCATATTAGTTAATTTATCTAAATCAATGCCTGTATGCTATTATCTATCTAGTTTACTATTAAATTTAATGTTTAAATGATTTAATAATTTTTCATATGTTGTACGAACTTCGATATTAAAAGACAACGATAAAATTAAATACTAATTGCTTAAATTATAGGTACATACTTACCTACTGTACACACAGCGACACATCAAGACTGTTTGGACTTTGAACTATTAGAAGTTGAACGCTGCGAATCGTGCGAGAGAGTACGTTATATTTTTGTTACGCTCTACCTGTTCCTTACCATTAGGTACATCGACACCACTATGCACTGTCCCTTTCCGACAATTCTCTATTTTGTATGTAGCGTAGTTATGCGTATATAGGGTGTCTAACTTGATGTGTAGCCATGTGTACTACATTACTTATTACATAACAATTTAAATCCGGTTTATATACTAAATAAAACTCCAAAATCGAAAAATAACGTTATAGCGCTAAGTTTTTGTGTGTTAGTTCTAGAATAAGTCCAAAGACAAAAATTAATCGATTTTTAACCAACGGCTTAAGTAATAATAATTTATTAATCCACAATATTATATTTGATATTCTTAACTATCAATATTATTGATAGCTTGACTACAAATCGTTACAACATAAACACATTTACCACCTTCATGCACTCGTTATTTCAATAAGTCAATATGTACGCGACTGTACGTCATGTAGAGAAAAATGAGCCAAATTTTATCTTTTCAGAAGCACCAACTAATTCTGGCAGTTTGTGACTAATGTCGACCAATTAACGACTAATTATTAGTGCAATGAGATTACCGCTAGGCATTGTGGTTCCCGAGATATTTAGGTGACTGCCAAGATAAGCGCTCATCTTCACCCTTTTACCAATACCCATTATATGTTTTAAACAGGTGCTCGTAGAAAGCTGATATTTTGTGATCAATGTCGACTAATTATTGGTATAGTTAGATCTTTGTTCGGTGCTGTGGTTTTGGAAATATAAGGTGTCTGTGCCAAGATGAGCGCTCACTTTGGCACAGCCACCAATACCCCCTTGTATCATTTAAACGCCAATTCTGCTATTTTACGACCAAATTCGACTAATTAACGACTACTTCACTACCTAAATAGATTTCCAGTTTGCGATGGTGGCTGTGCCAAGATGAGCCATACGACTAATTCACTACGTAAGTAAATAGATTTCTAGTTTGCGATGGTGGCTGTGCCAAGATAAGCCATACAAAAGTATGTGGGTAGGTTAAAGCTTTGTTAGCAACAGTACTTCAATAAAATATAGCATGTTACTCGGTGATAATATGTATAGCTTTCCAATGGTAAAAGAATCTTTATAATCGGTTAAGTAGTTTTTTAATTACCTACCTAAATCGTTACAAACAAACAAGTCTTTCTTCTTTATAATATAAGTATAGATAAAAACATATTTACGGAACATGGTGATTGTGTTCGATTGTAATAGTTCGTGTTTGCTCACATGCGATGCATTCTATACATTTTAAAATACCAACATATTGTTTACGTAGATATTTTATATCAAACGCATGTATTTTACTGAAGTATAACTTCAGGACATTTTAACACTATGTTTTATAGACACGTAACAAAAGGCGTGCCTAATAACGTCTACTAAGCATATTTCCAGACTTCATAGGTCCCCCACGCCGTATTAAGATGAAGTGAGAAGTAAGAATATTTTCTATGGATTACGTGTTTCGAAATAGGAAACTCCACAATGGTCGAGAGCTAGAAGTCTCATAGCAGGTATAAAGGCAATAAAACAAAAAATAAATTTAATATATTAATTTTAATCAGACTCGTTTCACAACATAAATGAGAAACTTTCATTCGCAGATTTATTCTACAGCATTAGTCAATTTCTTACAAAAATTTAGGCTACAGCAACTAATACTGTACAATAAACCCCTGCACTCGACGACACACAGTGCCGTATTAACATTAATACAATAAACACGAGCGTGACTTACACCTTTATACAGAAACAGATGTTGGGACTAAAATATATACGACAACCATCCCAACTTGGAATATTTCGAGTCGCCATACGCTGAAACTACTCAAATTATATATCATTGCGAATAAAATCTTACACCATGTATTTATCATACATAATTATAGATAAAGAAGACTGGAACTTAACACACAATTTGCACACTATAACGAACTTAATGTTCTGCTAAGTTTTTGGAACATGTCTGATGCGCCCCCGCGCACTCACTCCCGCTCACGTATGCACGAAACTCACACATATATTGTCTTTACGCACTCATGGACACAGTTTACAGCTCATCGTGATCCTCCTGTAGATAAAGAAATTACCTTGATTAAAATACATGCCAAATATACATTAAGAAATTTCTCCAACACGCAATTAGGTACAAAGAGATTTGTTTATAATAAATTCTAAATTTGAACTACATTCGTTATGCCAAGAATTTGAGAACAGAAATACGAAATATTTTGTATGTATAAAGCCTGCAGCTGATTCGATGGTTTAAGTGTTCAAGTATTAGAAATTTTAATTATTCAATGCCTGCATGGCAATAATTCATGTGATCGTAATAGCACTGCAGTTACGAGTGGAGGTATTTTACTACTGCAGATTCAAAATTTTGTGCAACAATGTATGTAAAAAATTAATGAAAATCTGATTCCGTATAGATTTTTTAAAAGGTTTTTCTTATTGTGAACACTTGCTGCCACAATGTGTTCATAGTTTAAAAACAAAGTTAAGAAGGCGTAGTGATTTACGCAATTGCCTCGCTACTACCACTAGTTGTTCTGAGTTAGGATGTTTATTGTATTGGTAGTTTGAACGTTTGTAAAGTCATCCGCGACAAGGAATAAGTCCTGATGGCTAGTGTGGTAGCGGCTTAGGGAATTGTCATTTGAATAAAGAAGAGTACTCACAACAGGCGCTGCTTCACCGGCGTCATCATCCAGATCTTCATCATCCTCCTCATCATCAGGCTTCTCTGCCTTCTCCCTCTCCCTCTCCTCCTCATCCTGCTGACTCTTCATCTTCTTTTCTCCTTCTAACCTCTTCTTGAGGGCTTCTCCGCGCTCCTTGGCCTCCTCGAGGTCGTTACCGAAGAAGAAGTTGTCGAAGATGGTGCCAGACTTGACCTGCCATAAGTCCAAGCCTACTGCGCACAGCTCCTCGCGTTTGTACAGGTTGGAGTCAGGAGTGTACTCTGGGTTGTCAATCTCTGGGTGCACCCATGGGCCCTTGTATGCGGGATTATCGATCTGGAATAACATTTATATTATTAGTAAAATGTCTATATTATCTAATTTATTATATTCTAAATATTATGTTTATATTTCAAGTTATCAATCAACAGACATGGCGGACAATATGATTGAGCAATTCTTTTGAAAATAATTATGTGACGTAATAACCAAATCATAAAATAAACATTTAAGACTTATAAAAATCTATTCCATCCATTTTATCATAATAAGCACATATTTTATATAAAAGTCGCAAAAATCAGCACTAAGTTATAAAACGTGTAGATTTCACAGAGTTTAATGACCTACACGGCTGAGTAGCAACACTAGTGAAGGCGTGAGTAGCAGATAGCAGTCAATGAAACGTTAAAACTTCCACATAACGGTTAACATCGCCGTTGGGTCAATACACGTATTACTAGTTATGCAAACGGATCTGCGACTTATATGAAAAATAATCACGTCACCGTGACTCAGTAGGTAACTACTCTTTATGTTTTAAATAGATTTAGCCACGGTGAAATTAAATTCGAAATGTTGATGCAGTTTTTATTTGAGACCGGTAAAATTGATTAAAATAGTCTACGACTTCAGATGTTGTTTAAAAGAAAGTGTGTCAAGTGTACTTCAGAAGTTAATTAAACTTGATGACTAATTATAGTATTTTCAAGTAAATATGTACTAAGCTGAACGTAATATACAAATAAAATCTACACATTAGCGCCCAGACTATGACGTTGCACTTTATCAATGTGAATAATGTGATGTTTTAATCGTTGCGCCAAAATGGAACGCTTCTCACATAAAAAACTTTCAGTGCTCATTTACTTACAAAACCAAATTAATTTGCACTCGCAATATAATAACACTTTTAATGCATATGGTCCAAAATTCACTCCAAACAAATCAATATTCTCCTTCAATAATAATCTATCGTCTGTTTTCTGTTAGCAGTTTAAAAGTCATTCATATTGTATGCATAGTTGTTTATAATTCCTTCAACAAGAAATGTTAATTACCTGCTTAGGTGCCCAAACTCCCTTGTAGTCAGGGTTGTCGATCATGGGAGGCTCCCATTCACCGTCCATCTCATCGTCCCAGTCCTCAGGCTTGGTGGCATCAGGGTCGGGAATGTGCTCAGGTTTGTCCCAGTCTTCAGGTTTCTTGTCCTCTGGGTCGGGGATGGTGGCCTTGTCGTCCCAGTCTTCGGGTTTCTTCGCTTCAGGGTCCTAGTGGAATAGAACCATGTTAGTTATCAGATCTTAAATGTTGGAAGTGTTGACTAAAATATACTGATATAAATTTTTGTTAAGTGCTGGGAATCGGATTATGCAGCCAGCCAGCTTAATGACAAAACCACTTTAAAATCGTTTTTGTCCCACACGTTTCAATGATCATCAAGACTTTTTTATATCCATTTGTAATGTTTTTCTAATAAAAGTAAGGAACATTAGCCCAGTAGTCTTCTCCTTACCACTATCTCCCCGCCTAAGACTATTACCCAACAAAATAATGTAGTGTACTATACCTTGATCTTCTTAGGGGGCAGGAAGTCCCAGTCAGCCTCTAGGTCACCAGATTCGACCTTCTCATTGTCGATGAGCACCTCGTAGGTGTTGTCGGGCTTGACGATCAGGGTATACAAGTGGGTGTATACGTCATCCTTGCAGCGGATATCCTTCTTGATCAGGTAGTTCTTGCCCTTGTAGCTGAAGATTACGTGCACCTATGACAATAAAGAAAATGGTTAGATATGCATTAACTTTTTAATCCTCGAAGGAGTAGGCTAAGGTAGATTATGGCAACATTACACCAGCTATGTTTTAAGTTTTCAATAATAGGGCAAGCTTCAGTCTGCTTAATAAAAGTGTTTGGGAATTATGGTATTGTCTCCAGAATCTGGTCGGCCATAAGCACACACTTAAAATGTAATTTTATGGCTGTTCATATCTTACATTCAAAGTGAGATGATGTAACAGAATGAGCATTGTTTTAAATATAGATTTGTGTTAAAATAAGAAGTATGACCTAAATGCACATAAAAATAAACTGAACTAATTGTAGCCTGAGATTATTTTAAATTTAAAAAATATATTATTTTTAATCTGGGTAGATGTGTGATGTTCATAATTAAACACCTTATTTTTTAAAGTATTTTGTTTTACCATTGCTGGAAAATATTAAGACCCATTACAAAAAATTTAATATCATCGGTAATAAATAAATTAATTAAGTATATCCCTTAGTTGTGGTTTTTAAGTGTGTAAGTTGGGTTCTCTGTTTTTAACAGTTTCTTTACAATGAACTGCCGTCAAGTAAATCCTAACAATTCATCATGTGAAAAATGAGTCAAATGAATGTTTTAACGAGGAGTAGGTCACCACTCATGACTAATAACCTCTACGCTACTATGCCATAATGGATTTACCTACGTGGTTTTGTATTTTCTATAATATCATTCTTACCAGCCACAGTACTGAGTCTAAAGGAAAAACGATCTCTGGTGCACGACACCAGTGATCGTGTATGTGACGTGTATGTGACTATTATCATAATCCACGGATTATGATAATAGTCACTGTGAACATAGAAATCCAGTCCCATTTGGAACGACCCCGGTGTGGTGGAAAACCAAAAATTATTTCTTTTAATTCTTATTTGTTAGGTTTCTCTAGCAATTAGCCTGTAGAATCGCAGCAGCACACCGGTGGCCTGACTCATTACTCATAATGTTGTCTGGTATTCTAAGACGAGCCACTCTTGACAGAATACAGACGTTGGGTTTAATAAACACGAAAAACCCGGTCATATGCCCCAGACTGAAATCAAATATTTGTCTAAACTAAAGCATCTATTACAAATTTTGTGGTAGTACGACAGCTGTACGGTCATTCAACTTTCTAGTTACATTGAACTTTTAGAGTTTGCATGTCTTATTAGCATCTGTTAACTGTTATTTGTCATATAACTAGAAAATAAAATCCAATCATGTCAAACAAGTAACAATTAAATTAACACCTGTATATTCTATAGTGGCAGAGAGATATTACACCCTCATCTTATCGGCCATGTTATTTCCTATACCTATGCATGTCGAGACTCTGTTCTACTACTAAATACAACTAGTACTAATCAAGTTACCATTTGTCAGACTCTGATATCAAACGCGGTAGTTCACAAATGCATCAAATATAGGCGCAATCTTATGCCACGATACCAACGAGACAGTAATTATAATTTCATTTTTTCTTGAATATATTAGTATCATAATAAAAATATATTTTACATATAAATTAAGACCAAAATCTACACACTACGGAGGAAACGAAACTTAATTACATAAATAATTAAAAACGTGTTATGTGTCACAATTAGACAAAGACAACACTATTGAATTGTGACGTCATAAAACCAGTAATAGAATAATTAAAAGTTTAATGCAAAAGGAAATACTTTCAAAATATTAGGAAACCCAAACTTTTACTTTTTTAATGGGCTTATCTTACTAATTTATTATAGTGAACTACCATTTTTACTAGTGTTAAATACTCTATTAATTATTTCGAAATAACCACATTAAAGCTAATTATTACGTCACCTAATAGAAAACAATTAGTTAAGTTTGTAATTATTGTTTAAACCAGACTGACAGCGTGAAATCTGCCGACAGGAAACCAGTTTATGCAATATCCTACTGTTCATGTTCAATGCTTTATTGGATAATCGTATAAAACGCGATGTTAGAGGCTAAGACAAAATCGATATCTATCGAGGTCGCCTGACTTAACGTGGCGGCTTGAACGATTCTAGTGGTCGATAAGCGCTGTGATTAACATTTTATTAAAACTATTTTGGAAGATGGCTTTTGACAGGAATGTGTTAACTATCTAATACAATGACTTATACCTCTAAAGAATATAATAGGTAATAATTGGAACTACTGATCTAACTATAATTATTATTACAGTTATAAACTAGTTTATTGACAAAATCAGAACAGTTTTAAAATTTACACGGTAGATGGTTTGTCCCAGATTATTAAGATTTGGGCCCAAAAAAGATGTAATAATTAGGCATTTATGTCCACTTCTGTACTCCCTTTTTACCTGAATATAAATGTATAATACATATTTATTATTATTATACATATCCACATTTGCCCAACATCCGCTTATGGTTTTAGGTACTAGTTTATATTTACAAGAATTACAAGTCTACTACTGTTTAAGAAACTGTGAACTCTCTTGACAGAAATACTAATAACAATTTACTCGAGCCGGGAATCAAACCACACACACCACACCCTACTCACTAGTACTACGCCACCAACGCAGTCTTACAATATCAGCTGACCCGCGCAACTTCGTCTGCCTCACATAAGAGAATTTTCTCTGTTTTGGAACACTTTTATTGATGTTCCGCTCTTATTGGTCGTAGCGTGATGTTATATAGCCTATAGCCGTCCTCAATAAATGCGCTATCCAAAACTAAAATAATTTTTCAATTCGAACCAGTAGTCCCTGAGATTAGCATGTTCAACCAAACAAACAAACAAGTCTTCAGCTTTATAATATTAGTATAGATAAGTATAATAATTACACTAATTATACACTTCTGCCTACCCATCCTGGGATATAGTTTTGCGTGTTTATATACATATACTATGTACATCGCCATAATTACTTGTGTTCTGGTTCAGAGAGCCGGTGTATGTCAAACACAAGCATGCAATATCACAACTCACAATAACAACTAAATATTTAATAGTAGATACAGGTAAATTATATTTTCACACGCATTTGGTACATTTACCATTGAAGGACAGTACTCATATAAATAATTAATTAATAGTTTATATATGTATTGTCCATGTGTCCATGTATATGTCTATTTACCTATCTAATCCTAATCTTTTGTGATCAAAACCTTATGTTATATATCAATAGAATATTATTTTTAAATTATTTTGGAATTTAAATATAAAGGGTACCTATCTAAATCATTTAATGAAAGACCTTTATAGACTTCTTCGGTGGCGCAGTGTTAGTGTGTGCGTCTGCTGTGTTAGACCTCGGGTATGATTCCCAGGTCGGGTAGTGTTATCGAGACTTTTGATTGAAATTTCTCAATAGCAGCACAAAAGTCCGAGACTGTTCCTGATAATCGGCAATAGGATTTCATAGAATCGCTTCCTATTATGTGATACTAGATTTTCCCCGCGGCTTCACTCGCATAAGTGTAGGTTAGGTTAGATTCGTAACAATACTTTTTTTCTGGATGAAAGGTACCTCTTTGTCCTTTTCTGTTTCCTTGACAACGTGTATGCGAAATTTCATGATAATTGGTTGAGTACTTAAGGCGTGAAAGCGTAACAAACAAATAAACAAACTCACTTTATAATATTAGTTAGGATTAGGTAGTTAGGATTAAAATCAAAGCTAGTGATATGTGGTGAGTAACCTACCCCTTCAAGGATATTAGACGAGAGGCTATATCGATAAGAATAATCAATCACAATCTAAGTGCTGAATGGTTTTAAAAATTGATATCAAATCAGCTTGAACAAGACTATAATCTGTTTGACACAATTATTTTAGTAGATAAAATGATAAATTACTATAGTGTTTGTATTAGTATATAGGTTTTCTAGTTTTATTTTTATTTTATATTTCTTTTTGGTTTTCCTTCATGTTTTAAGTGTGCCCTTTTTAGTGCCAAATAAATCATTTTGCTTTCTTTTCTTTTTCTTCTAGGTATAAATATTTAAAAAAATGTTAGCTAATCACTAAATCGTTTTATCGAACTATATGTTATCGAAATGTAACATTAAACGAAAGTATAAAATGTTGTATTTGATTGGCATTTAATGGCACGGCAACTCGTAAACTTATACCAGTTAAAATTTTACTCTCATAAATTTTGTTGTATAATTTCGTATTTATGTCAGATACTCACTCCTACATATCTGTAAGCGTAAGCAGTTGTGTATTGTAACAACATTTTGTTAGCTATATTTTAAGTCATCTAAGGACGAACCTCGTTATATACCACGTAAGTTTGCAAGATGCCACTGAGAATTTCCTAATAGAAAATCTAGTAGACATTCTCCTACCTAGGACGACTACATAAAAAGCAGACATTATAAGCGCGAAATTAAGTCATCACTGCAATATGCCAGTCTCTGTACAAGTTTTGTGATTGATTGAGATAAAACCGCGCCCGTAATCTTGAAAAGATAGTAGGAAGTGAATCAATCACATACACATTTTGTCTTTGAAACGTCCATAGCTCCAACGTAGGAGTTGACGTCGTTGCGCGTCCGTCCTACAGGGGAGTCAAGAAAATCTTTGGTATTTTTTTCGCGACCAATCACAACGAGTTTTCTAGACTCCCCCGTAGGGGTCACGGACGCGCAACGGTAGCGTTTTACTTGACTCCATAGTATGAGTCATGGATATTGTATATATATGTGATATATATGATACATGCTACCATCATCTTTTATATATTGCTCGTCCACGGCATCAAACGCGTGTAGTAAACGGTTTGAAAGCGAAAGTTAGTCACTGGGCTAATGACTGTTAAATGGATGATTATCAATTATTGTATCTATTTAACTATAATTGATACAAGTTACAGGTAATTGGTAATTGCATATGCAGTATTTACCATTTATGCCTATTATCTATCGAAAGATCTTTCAATGCCATTCAGAGCATTTACTAATGCTATCAGTATTTCCAATAAATATGTAGCTACATAGTAATTGTATACTTAATAATTCAGCAATTAATTTAATGGGCGAGTGCTTTTGAAGTCTAACAGGTTTTTCGAGTTTGGCCTAGTCATTAATTATATTATTTAACTATAGAATGTTGCGGATCATGGTACCAAAAATGTTTATATTTGTCATATTTATACTTAAAATACGAAAACTAAGTACCTATGTTATGTTTTCATAATATAGTACAGAAATGCTTATTATTATTATGTTCTAAACTATTTTTTAAAGAGATTTGTCCTGATGTTTGTGATTATTATTCAGTACTTTGGTTAATTTCTTCACTGCAATTGATTACTTTATACATACATAAATAGATATGTATTAGTCTGTCTTACAATAATAAAAATATGTGGTTCCGTTTATGAACATTGTTTTTGAAGAACAATTGCTTCGAAACAATGTTTATTGTGTGAATGAAAACAAAATGATTCTTACCTTCTTGGTGCCGGGGCCGCAAATGTCCGGACCGAACATGATCTCATAGGGGCTCTCGCCATGCATATCCTTCTGGTCCAACTTGCAGTCGAAGACCTTGAGGTAACCGCCTCCGCAGTCGATGTCTTGTTCATGTTTCACAGAGAATTGAACCACGAGGGGCGTGCCTTCGTTGTTGAACGGTTCGAACTTGCGCGATAAAGCGTAGAACCTCGCGTCTTCGGACGTCTGCAAACCTGCGAAGTACCAGGACAACACAAAGTTGAGGAGATGTACGCGTCAAATGTACGCTGTATTACACCGGCTCTTTTGTAATTAGAACGCTTTGTGTAATGGGTCAGTGAACTTTGCATATTCATGTAGGAACACTATTATGAAATATGCATACGTGTTTGGTTAGGGCTGTAGTACAAAAATTTAACTAGCTCAAATGTGAATGTATAGAGGTATTAGGGGCCGCCTTCACTTACCTTTATCTGTCTCCGGGTCGTTATAGAACTTTCCAGCAGTCAATCTGAATTTGCCAAATTCCTTGCCGGGATGTTCACTGTAAATCCATTCTGATTCCCAGGCGTCTAAAAAGAAAAACATACTATTTTAACATTTGAGTCCCTAAAATAAACCGGCTGCCCAAAAGTTGGAGACAATCGATCGCACACGCGGCAAGCCGGCTCAACTCGAAAGCTGTTAACTGATGTTTTTGAATAAAATGTACAAACTTACCATTTGGGAACGTTTCCTCAAAGAACACTTTACAATTTATTGATGAAATTGCCAGTAAACTGACAAGAGCTAACACTATGGACTTCATTTTTGATTCACACAACCACCTCCGTTCGCAAAGGTCTGGCCACGAATAACTTCAAAATTTGGCGAATTCTCTATTATTACTTCGACTGGTTAGTAAGCTTCAACAATTTGTCATCTCGCTCTTTTCAATGATACGTTCCTCAGTGTGAAAGAGATAGCGTCGAGGCGTAATACTATTGGGAAATGTGCAAATGAGAAAGAATCACTTAGTGAATCATTTAGTATCTTAAGTGCGAAAGGGAGAGCGATAAAAAGCTTTGACGTTTTACGTAAAATTACGCAGACAGATGGAAAGCCGCCATTGGAGGTTTACTAGCAAATAGGATTCGAACACACTACACGATATTATTGACTCATTCGGCGGGAAAATATGAATACTGATTATGAAGATTATGTTATTTACTTTAAAAATAAGAAGATATCCGTAAATATACTAACTTACGCAGACATGTCGCATACATAGCTGCAAAAGAAAATAGGGATATAAATTGTTATGTTTTGATTTTTGCTTTAATACATAATTATTATCATTCTTTGGTTTAAATTGATAATCGAGAAAGTTCATTCATAGTATTGATAATAAAATGTTTACGTACCGCACCAATCACTATTGCACATGGCATCAGAAAGAGACCGAAATAGTGAAACTACCATGTCAGAAAAGGAGAGCTAGTGCTGTTGTTACGTGGATATTTAAATGTCGTGGACATTTTACATTAGTTGTTATGGCATTGAGTTACACGTAATATAATTAAACTATGTTGTGTATGACACGACGCTACTTTAAACATTACTTTATTCAGAATATCTCCATAAATAGGTAACAGTATAAAAGGTATACCACTAATTTAAAGGAGGTTTAAGGGATAGGCAGAGGGTAAACATAAAAAGAGATGAACATACAAAATACCAGCACAATTTTATTAATTTTAAATGAAGACTAAAATAAATGTGTCAAAGGAGGATGTCATCTTAATTCGTTACAGACCTTGGCAGTTGACTTGCAATACTTGTGCCTGTTTGTGGGGCCTAGAATAATTTTATTTTGGCGCCACTAGATGGCATTCACATCAACAAATTAAGAACAACCTAAGAAAGACTACAGATTATAGCGCTTTTTAGCGTCATTTTATAATAAAACTACTTATAACCAAATATAAACATGCACTTTTTTACGCCATGCCCATTGAGTTGCAGCGACACACCGATGGCCAGACACAATAAATTTTTAATTATTAATAGTCTCTATTCTAAGATTCGATCCTTTTTTTTTTCTTTCACTTGGTGAAATGCACCTGATGCATACCCCCCGCCACTAGGGGAGGCTAGAGGGTTATGTCCGGCTCTCCCGTATTTCGGGCATACGGACTAAATAAAACCCCACGGTGTGCCCCTTCGCTGCCTTGTATAGTGGATGGGCCGCTGGTAAAGAAACTACTTCAGCGACCCACCCAGCAGACTACTACTCCTGGACGACGCCCCGGCACTACAGAGGGCGTCAAGATTTGATACCTACACTAACATAAGAACCTAAAACCTACACGGTTGCGTCAACCGTCCAACCACCGCGACCTTGCTTGAGTCAACCAAACTGCACGTCGGTTCTACATGATCGCGTGGTTGGAAACAACTTCAGTTTTAACGTGAGCGGCGAGCAATATTCACGTCGATGGCATCCCTTTCAAATACGCCAAAAGTCGGAGTGGCCTTAGCTCTTTTATGCGCAAGCAAAGAAAAAGAAAAGAAGAAAAGAAAACGAGTGAAACAATGGTTAAAATAAAGAAAAAGACTGGGTCATTTAAATCTTTTATGTGAGTTGGATTCAGACGATTTTCATAACTACCTTAGAATGGACCATTAGACTTTCTATGAACTATTAGAGATGGTGCGAACATTATTTGAAAAAAGATACTGTTATGCGAAAAGCAGTGAGTGCTAAGGATCGTCTCATAGCAACATTAAGATACTTTGCCACTGGAAGAAGTTATAAGGATCTCAGGTTCAGCACAATAACGTCTCATCAATTTCTGTCAGTAATTATTCCAGAAACATGCTGGGCCATAAGGTTTCAAATAAAACTAACAAGGTCTGTTTGACACATTTATTAAAAAATATTTTGGTAAGTATACTAAATAAAAATTCTTACACATTTAATTTACAAAATTAAATCTTTTCAGTATTAACGTTTTTGAAACAATTTTCATTAATTAATTAATGTACTTAACAAAATAGGCATTTTTCAGCACTGAATCAACACTTTAACAATTCTTACTACCTTTTCAACGTGGAGCTGCGTCGAAAAGGTAGTAGGAATTGTTAGTATTCAATAAAAAAATTGTTTGCTTGAATACCTAAATATTTTTGGCTAGAAAATGAATGAATACATGATGAAGAAGAAGACTCCATATATCCGAGCTATCCGCCTGTAAAATATATATGAGCTATCCGCCTGTAAAATTTTATCGAAGTCGGTCTAGCCGTTTTGAAGATTATCCGGAGCAAACAGACAGTCAGACAAAAAAATTAAAACTGGTTTTTAGGCATATGACTATTATTTTGACATTACGAACAAACACTTTATTTGATTTATTTGTATTGATTAAAGTGCAATACTTTTTAGAGTACGGTAAAAAACTCTTATACTTAAACAGCTTTGTCCGTCCATATGTCTGTTATACAACTTTCAACTCAAGAACCGTAAAAGCTAGAGACTCGCGGTCAACGCCATTCCACTCAACATAATCGATATACCCCTGAAATGACTATGACCTTTGACCTCTGACCTCAAGGTCACGTGGTATCACGTGACCTTTGCATATTACTTGAACCATTTTTCTAACTCTAAGATTTACGGCAATTCGTTGTCGTTTTTTATTTGTATTAATAGTAAATCAACATTTCTTTATCCATTCTTATTATTTAAATTATTTAACAAAGTTAGATATTTTTTTATTTTTTTAAAAATTACTTCTGAACTCCTTAACTTAACATTTTATTAAAGATTTTAATTATTAAATATTATTTTAATATAGATGCAGGACCCTTGTGTACAGTAGTGGAAGTTTGGTCTGTTGGAGATGGAATAGATAGTTCAACGACCTCAGTTGAAGGAGGCGAATTCATGTTATGCTGGATCTGTGTTGTATGAGATGTTTGGATAATGTGGGGTGAAGACGATGGATGATGACATGAGTGAGAAGACGATGGATGATGACATGAGTGAGATGCCTGAATGATAGTATTGTTATAGTCTGTAGGAGAAGAACATAGACCTCAGTGGTGAGAGGTGAAGTGATGATAGTCTGTATAGTTTGATGCGAAGATACACAAAGAGTTAAATCATATGCTTGGGTGATTTGAGGTGAGAGAGATGATTGAGTCACTTGAAGCGAAGGTGATCGATGAGGAGATGTCAAAGATGCCTGGATAAAGGTTGGTGAAGATGAGGGATTGATGGTTCGTGACGAGGGAGGCGGCTGCATGGCCTGAACTAGAGCATTTCGATAAAGGAAATGAAGGGATTAAATGTCTTGAGGTGTGGTACATGGTAGAATGAACTGAGGTTGGGATAATGTATGGGGTCTTTATATTGTGGTGAATATGATTGAAAAATTGAGGTGATAAAAGTGACGAGGATGATAAGCGCCTGGAACTACTTGGAGGGGAATGAGTAAGACCTAGATGGACTTTCTATTTTAGAATCGAAATTAAGGTTCCCTGTTTTCGCTAGGAATAATACCTCTGCGATTAACTTTTCGGCTACTTGGCGTTGGAAGGTGTTCACTTGTTCTAGCTGTTCGCTTACGTAAATGCCAAACGAGTTCGAAGGTTGGCTTTTCGATTGTTGTAATGGTTCCTGAGCAGTTTCAATCAATTTATCTTTTCTTTTTTGTAATGTGCGGTAATTGTACCTAGATTTTTTCTTGTGGCTCTCTTCTAAAGCCTGCTTGCTATTTTGTGATTCCTAAAATAACAATATTATCTTCATTATAGATGCCTTCAACACAAGATGAATGGAGAACAGCTGCAAAATCATTTGAAGAACAATGGCATTTCAATCATTGAGGTGCAATGGACGGCATACATATATTAATACAAAAACCAGCTAACAGTGCATCACTATTTTATAATTACAAGGGTACATTTAGTGTTGTGTTATTTGCCATCGTTATTGCAAACTATGAATTTATATATATTCATACTGGATCAAATGGTAGTATTTGATCCAGTACTACTACCATTTGTGTTGTTTGTGTTTTCAAAATGGTGGAATTTTGAAAACACAATTTTTTTCAAAAGCCTGCTTTTGATTGGCTGATGATGCCTCAGGGCTATTAATTACCAGGAACAGATGTGTATCTTTTTAGGCGATAGTTCTTTTGGACTTGAGAAACATAATATGTTTATATTTTAAAATTAATCCGTTGTATGTATTAATAATATTATTATGAAACCATTTCCGGACAAAAATATTTCAAAAGAGAAAAAATATATACTTATAGACTATCTCGAGCCCGACGAATTTCCGAAAACGCTTTTGGTATTCTCGCTTCACGTTTCCGAATATTTAGGCAACCGATTAATTTAAAATAGAAAAAGTGGACGCAGTTGTTTTGGCAAGCTGCGTATTGCATAATTTTTTGAGAAAAGATGTAAACATTATTTGACCCTTTTGAGTGTTGACTGCGAAGATGTACAAAATTTTAAATTTAGTCCTGGTCGTCAAATAGCTCCATTGACATCATTTGAGAGAACTAACCAGAGACATGTGAGTGATGGAAATCTCATGAGAAATATCGTAACAGAATATTTCAATGGTGTTGGTAAAGTGTCATTCCAAGACAAAATGGTTGACCTAGCTAATTAAAAATAAAATTGGTCTGCCTACTTTCGAACTGTTGTAATTCACTTCCTACTACCTATTATCAATTAAAAAGTTAAAACAATATTTTACTGATTGCGAATGTTTATGGTTCTTACTGTGTACCTAATTTATAATAAAGTAATTTTAATTTATTTTTTTAACTTACTTCATCATGGACAAGTTTATCCTCTCCGGTACTACACTGCTCATCTTTGCTCTCTAAAAAAGTAAGCAGCTTATAGTACCACAAATTGGGTACATGCACATCACTAGCTCCGTAACCTGTTCGTTTTGAATCTTTGACCTGGAAATATATAAACATAACGTATAATCTTGACAATACTAGTTTTTTGTAATATTGTTTTTTATCTACCTACTTCATTTTAGTCTGTGTCTGAAATAAAATAGTCAATACATTATATTACATCAATTTATTTTCATAATAATATACAACATCGTTAGTTACATAATAATACATTGCTGACTACAGTTTACTTTTCGAGCTATGATTTTTTAATTTTAATTAATTTTTGTGTACATACATGGTTTCATCTAATATAGAACTAAATGGCGAGGTTAGTATTATACTTTTTATCACGTAATAAAATGGAACACCGCTAGCTGACGGCCACATTTAATACAGTTTTTTAAGAAAATAAAAGCGGAAGAAACGATTATACTTATTTACTTCGATGAAACAAATATAGAACTAATTATCAAGCGTATGCGTTATCCCACAGACCAAGGTCAATCGCTAGTTAAAGCCAAGCCGATGCTAGGCATCGGGGTGGCAAATGTTCAAAGTAACGTTTGTAAATAAAAGAGTTACCTAAATGAAATATATACTTAGGTACTGTTGTCGATGATACCTCAATGGAGTGTATGAGACTAGTGGACTGTAGTTTGAAATGTATAATGATTTAGATAATTAATTACAATATTTGAATTAAATATGAGCACGTAAAACAATAGTTAAAATAGATGCGCAAGCGCGGCCGTGTGCGATCGTGGCTGTGGTTGACTGTATTCTATCTAATCTATGTGAACGCCGGTGCCGACTGCCGTGCTGGCGGGCGAGCGCCGATGGTTGACGTGGGGCGGTGGAGCGATGACGTAGAAGGCCCGTTAGCTCCGATCAGCTGTTAGGCGCGGCAGGTGCTGGTCGAGTACTCGACACTTACCTACTTATATATGTCTACCGAAATACCTACCTATATAAATTATTTATACGTTACCTATACTGTCTATCTACCTAATAAAAAGATTGTCAATATAAACCTTAATTTAATTTATATACCTACTTACATATTTATTATATAGGTACTATATAATAATATTAATTTTACCTACCTTCTTAACTTCCCTTTTGTAAGCGGTACGCATATGTTCTATGCGTCTTTTTGCGTCTTTTATATCTGCTGCAGGTTTAAGAACTTTTAACTTGTCTGCCAGCAATTCCCATGCTTGAGATTTTTTATTTTTATCCCTATAATCATCAGAACTTAAGTCCCACAAACAAGGATGATCTTTGTATAGTTCTAAAAATTCCGACAATGTTGCACGCTCGCTCGCCATTTCCCGTCAGCGTCCACTTCACGCAACGCCTCGATCAAAATGAATACGCGCGCCGCTCCCCGCGCGCCGCTCCCCGCGCGATCGGGCAACAAGCTTCCACAATCCACACGTTTGGTTTGCCAACACACGCTCTCTATTCCGCCTTTGTTGCGAGCGCAGCGTTGGCAATCAAGGTCGTTTGGATGTCAACTCAATTTGTTTGTTGGACCAACTACCACACGATCAATTTTGGCTTCAACTTAACCAAGTTCGACGTGACCTCAGATGAGTTGGGCGGTCGACCCGACCGTCCGTGTAGAATAGGTTATAGGTTTAATTAAAACTGTTTGGTTTGCTGTTGATTATATTGATACTTTTTTTAGAGATGGCCATGGACAACATTAGGCAGAAGTTTAAGTTAATATTTTTGGCGGTGCACCTAGTGCTGTTCGTTCGCTCCCGTCACGGGACATAAAAATGTTGGCTTTTCATTTAGAATTCAACTATTTAGGTAGTTGTTCCGAGTCTGGGTGTTCTTTATATCTGTAGTCCTAAAAGGGTAATTAAATTTAAAAAAATATATCTTCATATAAACTTTTTAACCTTTGTAACCCAGCACAGCTGTGCTGTGACTCTACACATAAATTAAAGTGAAGGTATACTTTGTGAAAAGAAAAGAAATATATTACTCATATTATTTATATTTATTGCGTTATTGATTAAATAAATACATAACTAGAGGTGGTATATATTATGGTGAACAATAAACCTATTGTTGTTTTTTATGTTGTATATGAACTGCCACGTAGCGGAAAATTTACTCTTAAAGCTGATTGTAAATGCACTTTATGCTGTGAATACCCGCGTTCAATACCCGGATCAAGCAATATGAAGCGTAATTTGAATGCGCCATTTTTAGCAAAGCCTTAAAATGCGGTATTTTGCAACCACAGTACAAAATCGACCTTAATGTATTAGAAAGAAAAAATTAAACACACATCTGCCTACGTTTTCAGGAATAATCAGGTGTGATGTTAGGTCTTTATTATACTTATAAATAAATAATATCAGGCCTATATTAAACTGTCGTATTGCAGCTGGCCATGGGCCTCTTCTCACTGTGAGGAGGATTAGGCCACAGGCAAGTGGCAACGCTGGCCCAGTGCGTGTTGGCAGACTTAGGTAGGTTACCTATGTAATTTCTAGCATAAACATAAAATCATTGTCCCAATTAGACAGGTCATTTTATATATTTGAATTGAATTGAAACTGAAAAATCCATTTACGTATACACCGTTTGCTATTCGTCAATACGGCTCTTATCTAATCTGTGAAATGAAATACCTAACTATCTCTACATATTATGTAGGTAAGTACGTTTTGCAATATCTATATTACAGTTTACTATTTTCCTGGTATCGTGGCATAGTTAAGGAAATTCTTTGTAGCAGCCGGAGTCTGGAAATATGCCCTGAAGACGGCCATATTTCCAGATATAGGTACGTAGGTAATGTGTCTTTAATCAAGGTAGGATTCTTCAGAGGTCTGAAGAACCCTTCGTGGATAGTGGCATGTTAGCTTATGTAAGCATGTTTATTTTTACAATTCCCGCACTAGGCAAAATGGCTTCGGCATGAATGGGCCGGCTCGACCGGAGTGATACCACGGCCTCACAGAAAACCAGCGTGAAATAGCAATTGCGTTGTGTTTCGTCGAGTGAGTGAGGGTACCGGAGGCTCAACCCTCGTCCCTCCTGGGATGAGTGAAATTTAAAAGGCTGGCAACGCACTTGTGACTCCTCTGATGTTACGGGTGTCCATGGGCGGCGGTAATCGCTTACCATCAGGCGATCCGTCTGCTCGTTTGCCTATTAAGCTATAAAAAAATAGATTGCTTGGGTTTTTATAAACTTTCAAATAACGGGCACAAAATACATCCAGACTTGGAAAAACTATTTGTGATCACTCCATAATTTTCTAATGACAGTAGCGAGGCGCCTACTTGATCCACTAGGCCATCCGTGGAATGAAAATGTTTAATAAGTAATAGTAATATCAAACTGATACTTTAACAATTGTTTAATATTATTGTTCCACAACTTCCACATCCTCATATTACGCGCCGTTTTTAAATATTATAATATTAGTTGTGAAATAAACGTGAGGAAAGGAAGATGTGTATTATTTATTTATCCTGATAATTACCTATATCCTGCCTATTTACCTTTATATTGTACACATACAGTTTCGCAAACGTCCGCATATCAGTAAATAGTTTTTCAGATTTAACGTAATGGAGTACAAGCCTATAGACGTTTAGTAGGTACAATTTCAGACTAGGGAGTTTAGTACTGAGAATGTCAGAGTAATAAAACTGAGCGATGCAGAAATCGAGCATGGGATCTTGTGGTCAGCAGGGCCAACGAGGCAAGCAATCATTTTCATTCTTGATTATGATTAATTTATAATGTCATTTAGTTTTAATTTTATTGCCTGTTGGTACTGGCGTATATGCCCATGCCAGGCTATTAGGCATTATTAGGTTTAGAGTTGTAGGTAAGTATGTAGGCCATCGCCGCTTAGGGATCGCCTCTCCCCTTCCCTTTCACTAGAAAATAGCCTAAACTACGCAAATAATTATTATGCTATTCTTTCTTAAATTATGTTCTTCTATTTATATAATAAATTAGCAGTTTCGTATTGTAACTTGTGATTTCTTAATAAACGTCATCTGTTAGTAAATTTAGATTTGCGACAAACCTTGACATTCATTTGGCAGATATTACTTTTAACTTTAGATAAACTTCGACTTTCCAAATATAATACAGAGATATCGGTTTATAAGTAAAGTTTTATAGCGCGATAGCTTATTGGGGAAATTATTGAACTTGTAGTCTTGGTCTTGAACTTATCTGCGCTGACCAACTAACTTTATTATACAACCAAGATAATACACTGCACAACAGCATGTCTGATAATTGGGTTATGTTTTGTAGAGAAAGTATGGATATTTTTATACACAAAGGTACAAATATCAAGTATATATATTGAGGCGAGTGTTAGTATATTTAGTTTTACAAAATATAATAATAATAATAATAATATTCTACCACATACACACAACACCATCTAGCCCAAACTAAGCAGAGCTTGTACTATGGGTACTATACAATGGATAAACATTAAAAATATGGTTTGCAACTCTGTGTATTATCTATTTCAGCAAGAATTCGAATACATTTCTTTTGAATAATGAATAATTCCTCCACGTTTACGCTATTGCCCGACAGCATGATGCCGTATCGTAACCATGAGTATGCGTATGCGTAGTACGCGGATAAAGCTGTTTCTAAGTTAGTGCTGTGTTTGATTTGAAAGAGAGCATAAATGTAAAACTTGACAATTTAGATTTTATCTGTTCAATGTGGGCCTTCCAGTTGATATGTGTGTCTATGTTTATTCCTAATAATCTAAACGAATTAACTTCTTCTAAAACTGTATTTGCATGAATAATATTTATATCGAGGGGAGGTTTCTTGTGTGACCTGAACTGCATGAGTTTTGTTTTATTTGAATTTATTTCCAGGTTATGATTGGCAAGCCACTGTGAAATAGTTTGGAGTGTTTCTTGGATTAGATGATTGTAATTTTGTATGTTGTCACATTTTATTAAAACAGAGACGTCATCTGCAAATAGTACAGGAAGCGAGGTTGCTGGGTCTATTATCTTTGGCAAGTCGTTAATATATATCAGAAACAATACGCACCCTAGTACACTTCCTTGAGGGATGGAATGAGTTAGCTGTCTCACTTATGACCGCACGGATTTAATTTCTTTTTTATTACTGTCAAAATGTTCAATTTGGGTTATTCGCGTTCTATTATTTGAATACGATCTAAACCATTCGTAAGCAGTTCCACGTATACCACAGCCGTAGATCTTCATTAAAAGTATGTCATAAAGAACTTTGTCATAAGCCTTCGTCATATCCAATAGAATACCTACGACGTGTTTTTTGTCGTTAATATGTTGCAGTGACGATTGTACATATTTGTATACTGCTAGTGTAGGTGATTTTGATTTTCTAAACCCATTCTGGCTATCGTCCAGTATGTTGTACTTCTCTAGAAATGTGTACAGGCGGTTACACATGGCTTTTTCAAACACTTTAGCGAAAGTCGGTAGTAAAGCTATGGGTCTATAATTATTTGGAATTAAAACATCCCCTTTTTTGTGTATAGATTTCACTAAGGAGATTTTAAGTAAATCTGGGAATTGACCGTCGCGAAAGCTTTGGTTGATTAACAGTGTTAATGGGATAGATAGCTCAGTTGCACATTGTTTTAATAATATAGGTGGGATACTATCTATTCCGCAGCTATGATTTTTTTAATTGTTTGAATTATTTTGACTATTTCTATTTGATCTACTGGCCGCAAGTATAAAGTGCATAAGGGGGGGTTTACAACTGGTTGTCCGGTCGGCTTGGTGGGGTGGGGTTTATTTTGGTCTTGTCCTATAGTCGCAAAGTAATCGTTAAACAAATTGCATATTTTTATTGGGCATTTAATTAGAGTATTATCAATTTTAACGTTAGATTTTCTCTTTTATTCTTTGTCATTTTACCAGTTTTTGTGTTGATAATTTTCCACATTGTTTTTACTTTGTTGTCGGCATTTTCCATTAGTTTAGAATATTCTAGCTTTTTTGAAGTTTTTATTGTTGATTTTGAAGTTTTTGAATATTTTTTGTAGTATGTTTTTACAATATTATTATTGTCTGTTTCGTTTAATATAGTTCTAAGGGAACGTTTATGTTGACATGATTTTTTTATGCCGGTTGTGAGCCAAGTTTTCTTAGGCGGTGATTTTATTTTTATTCTTTGTTCAGGTATATATTTGTTTAAGTATTGTGTTATTATGGTTATAAAATTGCTATAGTTTGTGTTAATGTTACTGTATTCCTTTATAATATCCTTCCAGTTTATTTCATCTAGCGATTTGTTGAAGCACTGTACTTTTTCTTTTGTAAATATTCTTTTTTTCATGTAATATAATCGATTTTTGCTGAATGTTTTGTCTAGATTAAGTTTAATTGTGATAGCTTTATGGTCAGAGAGGCCATAATCTTTGACAGATGACTTGCTTATGAGAGGTTTGTAGTTCGTGAATAGTAAGTCAATACAAGTAGATGTTGTTTCAGTTACTCGTGTAGGCTCGCGGATCAGTTGTTTTAAGTTATGTGTTTGCATAAAATTGATTAAGTTTTGAGTATATTTATTTGTATAGTTTATATTAATATTAAAATCGCCTCCTATTATTATGTACTTATGACTATTTTTTATATCTAACTTTCGTAAAACTTTCTCTATTTGCTTGTAAAAATTTTCGATAGATCGATCCGGATGACGTGCCGACATTTGTGGCGAGGGACTTACACAAGTTACCTCCCGTCACCATCGATCACGTCAATGTCACCAGCCTTCTAAAAGACATCGTCTCTTTAAAGGCAAGTTTGGCAGAAGTGCAGATGAAGTTGAGTGTATCTGAGGTCACTGTTGCAGATTTGCGCATCGCACTAAAGGCATTGTGCAAGTCTGTGCCAATAACTGGGACACCGACGCGTGTAAACAACGTGAACATGTCCATGCCTCAACACATCGGCGACGAGTTATGCGTCAGCGATTTTGTCGCCGGCGCCGACTGCTCAGTCTGCGGTATGCGTCGCAAGCGCGTCACGCAACCCCGCTCCAGCACCCGTAGCACCTCCCCGCTGTGCTGCGCGAATCGTAGGAACAGCTGACCACACGGTTACTGCGAGCGCCCCTGCGATGCCCCTGCCCACAAAAGCAACAATTACAACATTAAGAACGGATGTGGCAGAGTACCTGTGGACCCCAACCTGAACATGCCGCGCCCCGAACACGCCTGCGCTATTCCACTGAGGCGGAGGACATCGCGAAGTACGTGTGCCAAAAGCTGAAGTACGTGCCGAGAGTGCAGCTGCTGGAGTCGCGCCGCAACGTCAACTTTAAAGAGTTCGTCATTGGCATACCCGACTGTTACCTGCACAAGGTGTTGGACGAAAGCTTTTGGCCGCAAGACGTGGTATCCCGTCGCTTCCGCGGACAAGTACCAGACGAGCGCACTAGTATTAACCCTTTGACCGCCACGTCAAAAAAGTAAAAGCGTGCTCTTGGCGCCAAGCTACGATATCATCCTTTAATTTGTTATGTACCTACTTAGTCGTAACCGTGGCGTGCGGGACACATTTTGCTTGGTCATATAGGTATGTATGTATCTTATGTGGGAGCCAGTCATTGCAGACCGGCGACACTTTGACCCAGTGGGATCTTTTGTGACGACACTCTCCCAATAACGACTGCCATAGATGTTCATGGCAGCCGGGACCGACGGCTTAACGTGCTCTCCGAGGCACGGAGCAGGTGATAATTGTCAATCAATACGCACATAATTTCGAAAAGTCATATAACTTCCGAAAGTCAGAGGTGCGCGACGTGGGTTCGAACTCGAGACCCCCTACATTGCAGTCTGTTGGTCTCCCCACTGAGCTATCGCTGCTCCACAGTCATGTAGGTATACATGACTGTGGAGTGTGACGATCAAAACGTTAAAAGCCTCGCCCGCTGGTAAGTCACCCTTTAACAGTATAAGAACATATGAGCCGATGTCGCTTCGTTTTTCGTTCGTACGTTCTTCATGCGGCCTTTACATACAACCAAGATACCTAAGCCTGACGGTAAGCGGCTTCCATTGCCTATGAGCAGTAGTAATATTAAGAATACCACTCGTGTATTTCTAACGCTTCAGAATAGATTTGTGTGCTGCCAGGCCAAGGAGCAAGACCACTCTCGGCTCCTGCTTAAACATGCCGTCCCCTAAAGGTACCTGGATGTTCTACCTGTCACTAAAACTGTAAGGTAAATGTATGAAACCTCCGTTTTAAAAGAATATACTGCTGTTCCTTACCTCAATACAAATGACATGCATGTTAAATGTTTATTATCCATAAAAGGAACGATTTCTCTGTATCAAATACCTATACCTATCAAATACCTAAGTAGGTACCTAAATGTTAGTTAATAGCGACTTAAGTTTTCACTTATAATAATTAATTACGTTATCCAGATATTACGTTCGATCGATATCGATATCGATAATTGTGATCGAACGTAATATCTGGATTTGATTATAGGGATGGGCAGTATTATTGGATGCTTTTTTTGTTAAGAAATTAACAGTAGTGGCCCAGGGTCTGGATTTGCCCGCTAGGTGACAATTGCTTGTAATGTGGGACCTGACAGATGGCTCGCGAAATGTGGGCGTTGCGAGTTGTAGGGAAGGTAAGTCTAAAACGGGTACCCCGCCTAAAGCGGGTAAGAATTTAATTTACGCGCCATCACTATTTGGGATAATCTGTGCATGCAGCGAGGAAGCCTAGAGGCCCTAGACGCCGACCAATTACAGGGGAATGTGGCCGCTTCACTGGGAGGCAGGCGTACAAGGTAAGTTTGAAACAAAGTTTTGAGCCATGTTTACTAAAAAAGGTAGGTACCCCTACGGGTATGTATGAATGAGAATTAATGTATTTTATTATAGCTAATATATAAACTAACAACGTTTAATCTATAACCACGTCAGTCGATAAATTATTCGTAACTTTGTATTATAAAGCTTGCTAATTAAAGTCGATAATGTGTTCATTAGCAACATTCATTATTCGAGTTTTAATGTTGTTCCAAAGAAGTACCTGCTTAATTAATTATGGAACTCGTTCGGAAACGCTTAAATCAATTTATGTCTTAAATAGGTAGTTAGCTTAGTAACAAAATCAAGTAAAAGTAATTAATGTTCATAATGTTTTATTGACCATCACATTATGCCACTTTAAAAAATATTGGTCGATAAAAAGTTCGGTTAGCTGTCGTAAAAAGAACGTGATAATTAGCCATATTAATAAAAACACAGTTAAAATTATACTAGGTACTACACACGGATATTATAATAATAATAATTAATAATAATATTCTATCACAAACACACAACACCATCTAGCCCAAACTAAGCAGAGCTTGTACTATGGGTTCTAGACAATGGATAAACATACATATATACCTTTTTATTTGTAAATTCATACATATTATATATAGAAACACCCAGACCAAGACAAACATCCATGTTCATGCACACAAATGTTTGACTTGTGCGGGAATCGTACCCGTGACCTCAGGCGTGGCAGTTGGTTACACTAACCACTACGCCATCGAGGCCGACAACAAGATTAACACTTTATGCCGTAAAGTTGGACACGGGAATTCGCAGCTGGCAGTACAGTACCTACCAATCACTGAAAATGAAAGCCGTACATGCCTATTCCTCTGTGAAAACTCTAGAAGACCAGCTTGATGTATCACGACGACTTCAGGAAGTAAAACAGACTGTAAAAGAATCGACAAAACCGATCACAATTTTTTCGTAGACATGGTGAAGACTGGTACTAATACTTTTATACGGCTGTCAAATGTTAGTTCAGTGGCGATCTATCCCAGCGATAAATCAAAGTCGAGCGAGGAGATAAAATCTATTGTCCAGAAGATGGTCCTTCTTGATGGCCTGATCTGGGATTTGAACCTGAGACTTCATGCACAGCAGGCGCACTACCGTTGTGCCACAGAGTCAGTCAGGAATACTAGATAATAGTGGGGGAACATAGTGCCGTATACCCAACGTATGTAGCAGAAAATTTCATAACACATAGGGTCAATAGGGAAACCTATTGATCTCTGTCTCAGACCCTTAAATCCTCCACACATAGATGGCGGGCGCGGAGCGGTACCGATGGCGGTTTTTTTTATTGTTCGAATTAGTATGAAACATCACACACACGATCGTTCCTGTTTGTGTGTGTGGCGGCTTTTTGAGTATTTAGACCTGACATCAGAGCGCGTTTAGAGCGCGCGTTCTCAGATTTTCGCAAGTCAAGCGGACCGAGTATTTTAAGTATCGGGACAGGCAGCATGGGGCACAATGGCATCAAATCAAATCAAATCCATTTATTTGCTGATGCATCTCAGCATAATGTCAAAATGGAGCAGAAACGCTTTGAAAGTAGGTATTGTAACACTAAAAGCGGTAATTGGAAGTGGTAATTTTCTAGTATTACCATAGTTCAATGTACTATTAGTTATTATCTGAAAACATGCGGCAATGTACATAGATAGCAGTAATATACAAGTTTTCTTTTTATTCCAATGTAGATCATGACTATGTATAAGAAACGTAGATACAAATACCGCCTCTAATACAATGAAAATAGTTTATTAAATTGCATCATTCAGATAAATTTTATTTGTCAAAGCTGAATAATAGCGTGCAGCGTTATAAGTTTTCATGTAAGGTCCGTTTGTAGTATGAAGTTGCGATATCCCTGACTGTAGAAGGTAATTTGTTATCGTCTTATTCTCTTCATCTTCATCTATATTTTATACCGTGGAATAGCCACGCTTCGGCACGAATGGCTCGACTGGAGTGATACCACGGCCTCACAGAAAACCGCCTTGAAGTAACGCGCGTTGTTTCGTCACGGTAATGTTATAACATTACCGTGGTTTCGTCCAGTGAGGGTACCGGAGGCAGACCGTCAGGCGATCCGTCCGCTCGTTTACCTCCTATACCATAAAAAACAATCATCATCAACATATATCACCTGGGACCTTAACACAGCTGGTAGAAAGATGAAGTAAAACACCTCTGCCTGCGCTTTCGAGGATATAGACAAAATATTTATTTCGAAGTAGGTTTTACCGCTTTGTCAGTGTGTAGAACTGTTATTTATATTGCTTACTATCTTTGTAAATACACTTAATTTATATGGGTAATTTTCTCTGCGCAGATATCAATTATGTATTTAAAAGCTCTTGATCTTCATTGAACAAATAAATAAATATTTATTTTTGCACACCAAAATTCATTGAATTAAATGAAAAAATATCATCTCAAAATCTTGACAATAAGGCTAGGCGTAGTTTGCTGGAACTAAGTATGAATTATCGAGAGCGCAACACATGGCGCAACAGCATTAACTCCCTACGCGCCAACCGAACAGTATATTTTGACAGATAAATGAAAAGTCAAACAAACGTCCTTAAAAAGACTTTAATATACACAAGTACATTGTATTATGCTAAAGCGAGAAATCCTCCTTAAAATCGTAATCATCCTTCTTCTTAAACTTGCTTATAGTTACATTTTCTAGAACATCGGCTAAGTTGATAGCTTGTTTCTCAGTCCTAGCTTTATTCTTCTTATCTTTTTTAAACTGCATTTTTCTAACTTTATTCAATTTCGTGTTGCCTTCTAGAAGCATCTCTGGGTCCGCTTTGGTCTTTTCCTTTGCTTTGCTTCCTTTCTCCAGTTTCGACCTGATGCTGACTGATTTAGGAAGTAGACTTGAATCTTCTTCGTCAACCTGCATGTCTTCTTCTAGAGCTGCCTTCACTGGGCCTGTGCTTGATATCTGTAAAGAAAAATGTTGACTTTTAAACTGGCTTCTAACGTTTTATATTGTGAAGGGTTTAGGAATAATTCCAAGGCAGACCGGCAAAAAGGTGGATAGACGATATCAACAAAATCGGCGACGGTACTTGGATGAGGAAAACTAGATACAGAAAAGAAAGGAAGCAGTTGGAAGAGGCCTATGTGTCACTAAACCGGATAACTAGATGTGATAGTTTATAAGCAACCCTTTATGTATTATTGTTTAGTTACCAGTAATAACGGCTTAGTTATTATTATTAGGAATAATTCCTGTATTACGTAGCGCACAATATAGGCAGCGCCTACAACCCGAGCTCTCACACTGCTGAACTCGATACTCGCTTAGCACCCAGAACTAGACATATTCTACGACAAGCCATATGCATTTTTCAAATGTACATCCTTACTAATATTATAAATGCGAATGTGAGTTTGTTTGCTATGCTTTAACGCCTTACCTACTGGACCGATCGTAACGCATACACGTTGTCAGGGTACAAAAAGGTACATATCATTTCATCCAGAAAAAGTACTGTACCTGAGTGATAGAAAATTGACATAACCTACATTTACGCGAGTCGAGCCGGGGGCATATTTAGTTACTTTATAATTAGTAATTATTTAAAATGTAGCTGAATTATAATCAAAGAACACTCAGACTGGGATCAACTATTAGTGCGTCACACAAATTGTTTTGTGTCGCGGGGAATCTTCTCTACAATCCTTGAGCACAGCATGCCCTAACATATAATAAATGCTCTCTTTTGACCTTATTAAAAAAATACAACCTCATAGCGACAGGTAGTTTAGTCCAAAGCCTGCACGTACAAGGGAGATAATACCACTAGGTATAAATATCTTGCTATACAAAAACGTCTATCATTGCTGGTAATCAGACCCAATTAGCCTAATCTCCTCCAGCAGTTAACATGTTACAACATTCTTGTTTTGACATTGATTTCGATATTATTTTCACAAGAATGATTTCAATGATCATAATTAAATGGCAATAGGCAACTAAGTGTCGCAGATTATGGTCAATTCAACAATTGGAACATTCCAGAAATCAAAATTGTATTCATATATCATATATTATCTTGAGGTAAATAAATATATTTTATTTTAACAGGTTCCATGTCCGATAGAGAGTTCAAGAGAGAATAGATTTTCCATTGTGTCTATCACGGAATAGCGAATAGGTTAATTTATTTATGAATTTCCTCGATTGGTCTGACTTGACACAAAATAAAAAGGAATGGCGCACTTAAATGTCGGAGGCCAAGATCCACTTTGGGTCGCTGAGCCAGCGAAGTAAATAAATAATTTATTACCGTCTATTTATACTTTGACACAATACACGACACTTGAACAACTGACCAAATAAATAATTTTATGAAGGCCAGCATTTAAATTCAGGAAACTACATTTAAATGTGTCGCAGCTGTTACAATATAACTGAGTAGGTATCAATATTTTGAATACTTATCTATATATGTATGATGTAGGGAAAAGAAGATAATAAGCCTGCTTTATTATTATTCAGCAGCGATAGCCTAGTGGGAATACCCTTGGATTACAACACAAAGTTATCCATCTCAATCCCAGGACAAGATGCTATTTTTCTTATTTTTTTTATTTTATATTGTCACGGCAAAGTGATTGTATTGGACCTGATGGAAAGCCCAATTACAGTCCAGAGACAGTGACGACGAGAAGATAGATGTCGTCTAGCCGTCGTCAGTGTCAAGCCGGTCCGACCAGATGCTTCTTTACCACTACGTTTGAAGGACCCAATGTTATAGAAGGGAGGGAACACATGTGCCGGAAGACCATTCCAAAGTTGTATGGTACGGCATTAGAAGGAATTGCTGAACCTTTTGGTGCGAGACGGGATTGTGCTAGCCGTCCATCCGTGGTTACGAAGACCGGCAAGAAAAGGAAGGGGGAAGGTGGGATGAGGTCAATTAACTCTTCGGAGCATTCACCATGATAGAGGTGATAGAATACTCTAAGGGATGCAATGTCTCTACGAAGGTATGTATTAAATGGTTATTTATAGCTCGCTTGACATTTTGGTCAAGTTGAACTTGGTTTGAAGTGGGAGGCTCCAATGAACTTAGAAATAACACATTCATAGTTCGAAGACATAGTCTCCAAAGAGACCGAAATTCGGCCAGAGCGACCAATCTAAGCTGAGATTTGCCGCCGAAGATATTATGTGCACAAACACAAGTGCGCTCTCTATTCCCTCACTCTCTTAGTCTGTCGAGACGGCAATCTGACACGGGCTTTACGTGCTTGCCGAGATACGAGTGTGCAAAACCAGAAACTTCCTTTCTCAGGATTGCTATTAAGAATTTCTTCTTGGCAAGATCCAAAAAATGTTGTTGGCCCTACCTAGCAATCGAGCCTGAGATCTCATGCAAAGCAATCTCATTCACTATCGCTGCGCTACCGTGACTGCAAGCGGTTTTTTAAGGCAACTGCCGTACTAAAGAAGCAAGCCTTGTCATGCCTGTAAATTCATATAGACATACAAGTAACAGATACAAAGTACACAAAGCCTTATTTGGGTTTCGAACCCACAACACACAGCGCGGCAGCTGCTTGCCCGCTACCAGATTAGACAATAAGATGATATAATAATAATTAATTAATGTCCTCCAGACCGAATTTCGGCCACGGCGGCCAATCTTAACGAAGACGGGCATCTGCACAGGAGATATTATAGTGCACAAATATGCGCGCAAACACAAGTGCACTCTCTGTTCCCTAACCCAATAAAAAACCCAACCTCATGATCCGATGGGACGATAATTCGACACGACCGGAGAGAGATCAGGCGCAAGACCAACGGCTTTACGTGCTTTCCGAGGCACGGGGGTGTTTAACACCGTCATCTAACTCCGGGCTCGTATTGAGATATCTAAACAGAAAAACCCAATTTTTTTTGTTGGTCCAACCCGGGATTTAAACCCAAGACTTCAGGCACAGCAGTCGCATTCAGTACCGCTGCGCCACCCTTTATTTAAATGGCTTTGTTTTTCTTCACCGTTAAAGCGAGCGATATTCAACTATTTAATACGCACATTTCAACTTCGAAAAGTCATGGCCTCTGACATATGGCAGTCCTGCGGTTTCCCACTAGGCTATCGCTGCTTATCAGGTTTCTCAAAGGTTTGTTTTAATCAGCCAGGATTCAGATCCTACAAAAACGTTTTTGTATACCACGAAGATGGCAATAAAACATACGAAATGTCTTTTAGTAACCGGTTACCGAGTTATCTATGGACAGATGTATGAGCAGTGTAAAAAGCTTTTCATAGTCATGAAAAAGCTATCAATAAAGCCGCTTTTTAAAAAACTACTTCCGCATCAGAAAATTATTTCTGTCGTGGGGGACTTTACAAACCCTCTAACAACGGTGGTATTTGTGGATCACACAAATTTAAAACAGTGGCAGTGGGGACAAAACCACATAAATTGCTACGCCATTTGTGCAGTCACTTACAAAATATGTACCTACTTATAATAATTCAAATAATATCATTATTTCCTAACGTATCATAAGTAATATTATAAATGCGAATGTGAGTTTCTTTGTTACGCTTTCATGCCTATGCTATCGCTGCTAATAAATAATAAGATGATGATATTTGTTCATACAAGAACATGACATCATACGACATCTCAGCACTTCCTAAAACCAAACTAGTTCAATGCTAATGCGTGACTACAAAAGCATAAGAAATATCACGTATTGGCATAATCAACTAATTGTTAAATAAACATTTTGTGCTAAGATGGCAAATTACATCAACATAGTACATGTAAATAACCTGCAGATGTGTGTATATTTAAGATTAGTATTTATGACAACTATATTGTAAGAATAAACGAGTCATTTGTTGAATCCGACTTTGACTCATTACCTTTCCACCACCTCTCACTGCGGCCAAGACACCTTTAGCCGTCAGTCTTGTCGGTGTTGTGCGCCTGCTTGACCAGCAGTGAGAAAACCATTTCCACCAAACCTAAATTCTACCAAATTCCATCTGTAACCTTAGGTCTCCGGTGGCAGATATCCCGCATCTATCTATATATTATATGTGTCTATAAATAACTGTAGGGATATTAGGGATAGGGTTTATAGACTCGTATGCAACGTAGGTCTGTATCACAGAATACCACAGAGTACCACGCTAGTACGGGTCTTAGGTTAAGGGCTTAGTAATAGGTGCGTATAAGAGCTGGCCTGTATCACAGAATACCACAGTGTGCCAAACCTGTGCGCATTTTATTGCTAAGCATCTAGGATATTTAGGGATCAGTGTTATCTAGGATATAGGTTATATAAGAGAGGTATAGGGTATCGTGGACAATAGGATAGGTAATAAGTTAGGCTATCTAACTTTATATGTGCAGCTAGGGTTCTGATGATAGGCTATGTACATATTATTTATTTACCTTAATGCCTTCAACGCCAGTGTCATGTGATGCCAGTTCGTTGATGGCCTCTGTCTCCATGGCTTCGAAGGAGTTGATGTCAAACTCCTGAGCGATGGCCGTCACGATCTTAGCGTCCACGTGGATATCGGAGTCAGCTGTCTCGGGCGGTAACGTGAAGTATCGAACCTGTTAGTAATAGAGCAATGTTATTGATATTTTTTGTTGTTATTATTTTAAAATGTCTACCGTTGCTTTAGGTATAATCTATCTGTTGATAAGAACTTCACAAATGTTGAAATATTTAGTAGACCACACACTTTTGTGTCGTGTGGGAATCGAATCCATAACACTTGTCGGCGGCATTGGCGAGGTAACCGCTTAAACCATTATGACATCCGTGCTATAAATATAGATATAATCGCATACATTATTTTCGGTTACTTTAACTCTTTTCTGTTACTTTAAAGAACAAGTCTCCCTTTTACGTTCTAGTGTCGCAAGGCACAGCTGGTCAATGTGTCTATTTACATTTACCAAATGTAGTCTCACAATAGGAACTTTACCCACGATTAGACCATAACACATAAATAAAAGACAAGTAAGGTTCAAAGAAGTCGACAAATACAAATCCTGAAGGTGACTAATATTACTTAGAACCTCTTTCAGGATTGTTTAGGAGATTAGCCCAAGGGCTTACTGCAAAACCAATGTAAACAATTTTCGCTTTCCCAGAGTACAAAGACATATTATGCTGATCAGTCTCCATGCAGCTTTTATACATGGGTCGAATGTTATAGAGATGTTTGTTGAGTGAACAATGGCCTATTATCATTTAGTAATGTAGGTCTTTCCTCTACCCAATATACAATCATAAGCCTTGACATTGGATATTAATTTTGATATTGATAAAATAATCTTTACAAACATTACACACTATATACCTTAAAATACTTACTCAATTAAATAAAGATAAAATGTATTCTTACTTTGCCAGTATTCCAGTCGTTGAGTAATATCCTGGCGGCTGCCTCTTGATCCGGCACACCACCTTTCTTGAACCTGCCCATTCGAGACGCCAAGTGTGCGAAGAATTCCTGAAGAAAAACAACAGATACTTATATTATGTGTACGACGCCAGCTAGTTTTTTTTTAAATTAAGGTATCAAGCAAGGCACTGTCTGATTAGGAATGCCAACTTTTTTTAAAATAAATAGATTTATCTGATTCAGACAGGGTAATTAAAGAGTACCAACTTGTTAAAAATTTGGATGCAGGTGGCCCAAGACCTATGTGTGGAACCTGTGTGGAAAACTTTGGGGGAGAACTATGTTTAGCAGTGGACGTCTTTCGGTTGAGATGGTAATGATGAGGATGATCATAAAATAATAAATATACTAACTTGTGGAGTGTTAAACTCAGGTACACTATACAGTTCGACGAGTGTCTGCTTGTTAGCCCGCTGCAGTATGGCGGCGGCGGGCGTGACGGGGTCTTTGAGCGCGCCCACACGTACTGCGTTCTTCAGCGCCACCGACGAGTCGCTCTCCGGCCCCGCGTGGAACACTATGCCGGGACTGTCCAGGATCTTGATCTTAGAGTCCAGTTGGACTGTCTGCATTTGTCTGGAAGAATAGTGGTAGTATTATATAATTGGAATATGTCTTATAAAAATATTTATAGCAATGTACGCGCTGTTTTTAGATATAACAAATTTACTATATAATAATTTGTTTTCATTTTATTGATATGTTGGATTTTATTACTAAGATATAATTTAATAAATAGTAGTAAACTACCTATTTCCACCCATAATCACTAAGCAATGTATAGTAGACATAGAGGTATGAATATTTAAAACAAAACCATATAGGTTAACTAGTAATTTAAAGATAAAAATCCCAACAGATGTTTGCATACAATATCATAAATTTAAACCACTTTAATGACATCAGATATAGGTTTTCAAAGGTACGACACAAGACACACAAAATATTGTACATACTTGGTAACACCTGGAGTACTGCCCACATTGCAAGCTTTGGACCTGTTCAAACTGTTGATGATGGAACTCTTGCCAACATTAGGTAATCCCACTACGCCGACCGTGATCGAAGTCTTGATGCCCTTGTTGCGGCAGTAGTTGCCCAGCAGACCCATTAGCAGTTCGGCACCGACACACGCTGACCCTGGAATATTTGTTAAGTGAAATAACATAAGCATACAAACGTACCGCCTGATGGTAAGCGATTGATTCTATAGACACTTATGCCGCCAAAGGTATCACTCTCACGTTGCAAAAAATCATTAGAGCGACTCTGGTACTATAATAACTTATTCATAACTTTAATGGAGTAGAGGTATCTTGTAAAGTAAGTGAGGGGCTGAGAAAATAGTAATGCAATGATTTTTACATCTCAGCCTTTTTAACACGCTTTTATTAGCTTGGTATGTATGTATCTATATGTTTATGTATCTATAAATCTATGTAATGGAATCTTTGAATGTGATTTTCACCCCTTTGTGTGCAAAGTTTCAAATCAATCCGTCAGATTGGTTTGAAACTTTGCACACTTATCGAGGGCCGATGACAATACAATAATAAATAAAAAAAATAGTTTATGAAAGTTAACAACACGCGATACGTTTATCATTACATGCGATCATAAGCTTTAGTAACTGTTTATCATCAATTGGTTGAAACCTTCGATGTAAAATCAATAATAGTTTAAAATAAATAAAAGCACGCTGTTTTTTTTTAATACAGCATATAACCAATTCATATTCAACCAATTGATAATAAACAGTTACTAATGCTTATGATCGCATGCAATAATAGAGGTATCGCGTGTTGTTAACTTTTGATAAAAAAGGAAAAGGAGGAAAGTTCTGCTTTTATTATTGAAAGCTATTCGACACCGATGAATGAATTCGTGAAGCAACCAAAAAAAAATACAATACCTTTCATTTGCTTCTCTTTAATGATGTGTTTCATCTTCCTAGTACCCAGGTTGTGTTGCTGATCCTGTGTGGAAGCCTTAAACGGTACAGCCGGAGCTGTGCGACGTAAGTACTTGAGCCAAGCCTCCAGGTTTGTGCGAGGTACCAGGTCAGCCTTATTGAGGACTAGGACCAGGCGCTTGCCAGATTCACGAACCGCTTCTTCTACTTGAGAACATCTTGTACCTGTAGATTTATAGAACATATTATATTAATTAGGCACCTTTTATCAATACATAACGCACTCTTAATAAAACAGCGACTTAACTCGAAATTTGAAAGTAAGGCAATTTAAACTCTAATTGTATATGTTAAATTCTAATATTATATTTGTGTTAAATCTTTGCAATAGAGTTCAAATTTGTTTAATCCAAAATACTGAGATAAGTCTCTGTTTTATTAAGGGTGCGATAAGTAGGTTGACTTAATCCTAACCATTACGCAATCGAGGCGGACTTAACATACAAACATACTCTTAACTAGCAGAGAGGGATATATTTATCTATAATTCTGTTATTTGAATGAAAATCTGATATCAGTAAAATAACAGCAGTATTGCACTACTGAAAAAGCATGCTTTATTCAGTCTTACCTAAAGGATCTCTGGCATCAACAACCTCCAATATAACCTCAGCTTCAGATATTACTTTCTTGAACTCTCTGTAGTATGTCTTGAGAGAGTTCTCTTGTCTCCTGTCCTTGCCAAACTCTATGTCATCTGATGTCTCATCACCTTTGAACGCTTCATGTACTTTGCCTCTAGCTGTTGCATTTGCTACCTAAAAACAAAAAGCATAATATACTGTGTCAATTATTGGGTACTCAAAACTGGAAAAGACAAGGACATAATATCAGCTTAAACACTGGAACATGGTCAATCAATTATAACTAATATTATAAATACGAATGTAAATTTGTTTGTTACACTTTTACACCTTAACTAATACTTAACCAATCATCTTGAAATTATGCATACATATTGTCTGTGATCATCATCAGGCTATGTCCAGCAGTGGACTATTATAGCCTGATGATGATGATTGTCTGTGATACAAAAAAGGACATAGAGTATCTTTCACCCTTTAATCCAAGCTAAGCTATGGGCAAAATCTAGTTGGTAAATAGCACTGTCAAAGCTGTTAAGCCTGCAGATGCAATTTTGCACTCTATTTAATATAAATATACTGGTCAATTTTGCATACTCTTACTAGTGTAGGACACAGGACTTGACAGTATAGAGTGCTGAAACCAATTGAAAATTGGATGCAGCCATTTTCCAGCTCCATGGACACTCACGGTAGGGTTGGTCCACCAGTTCAAAGTCGCTAAGCTAGCTATGAAGAGAGCTATGCTCGGAGTTTCTCTGAAGGATAGGATTCGTAACGAATACATCCGACAGAGATCCAAAATCATAGACATAGCTCAGAGAATTAGCAAGCTGAAGTGGCAATGGGCTAGCCATATCGCGCGAAGAACCGACAACTGCTGGGGTAAACGTGTTTTTGAGTGAAAACCCGGCAAACATAGTAGGTATAGTAGTAGTAGTAGTAGTAGGGATGTCGATCTGCGAAAGACTGCAGGCAGATGCTGGATGCAGCAAGCTGAAGACAGGGCGCTATGGCGCTCATTAGGGGAAGGCTATGGTCCAGCAGTGGACTATTATAGCCTGATGACCTTCCTTCAGCTATATTAACCTGTCAAGTCTTGGAATACCAGACGTAATTAAAAACCTATTGTCTGGCTGCTGGTGTGCCACTGCAACTCAACAGGTTAAAAAGATATGCATTTAATAATTTACATAATTTCAACCATAACAGTGAGACATGATAATAGAAAAAGATTCTTACCAATGCTCCCATACTGGTATTACTATTTTTCTTTTCTTCCATTTTCTTTTGTTTCTCGAGTTTGGCTAATTCTTTCCTTTTCTGCCTTTCTTCTTCCTTATGTTTCTTTACTGCTTCCACTTCTTTTAGAATGTCATCTTTAAAGGGACACTCATTTGGAATTTGAATTGGTTTGGTTTTCTTGGACTTGGGATTCTTTTTTGCTTCTTTCTTTTGTTTTCTGTTGTGATCTTTTACTTTCTTCTCAATTTTATAGCGGAGACGAGCCGGCTGCCTCTTTGATGGTTTCTCTGTAAGGATAAAGTACTATAATTATAAATGCTCAAAGCTAATTATTGTTACCAAGACAGTGACATGTTTGTTTCAGATATGGCAATACAAGAGACAGTCATGTATATCAAAAGATGGTAACAACACAAAGTCAGCTAGTGCATATTATTAATATTGTAAAAAGATTGTTACAAAGAAATATAGTATTTTAAAAAGTTCTCATTTTCAAAGAGAATCGCAACTTTTGTAGTAACTTATGTCTTACAAAGAGCATTGCAACATAGCACGATATTTGTAATATGTTTGCTAAGTAATAGTGGTAAATTACTATGTTGCTCTTCTTTCAGATAATAGGTATTTGTAATATAACTGAAACAAGATTCTAGATCTAGAATCTATTTCGAGTTTTGAAGAATATAAGCTATGTTTTACAGGATATACATGGACTATTGACGATAAGTAATAGTTATTGACGGCATTTATATGTTAAAATCAGCATCGTCTTACAACATAAAATTAATAAATGTTCACTTCACTTACTCAATTTAAACTTGGCCATTGTGCAATTAACGTATTTTCACTTAAAACAAAGCTTAATTATACGTATACACTTGATAAGCGTTTAAAATTATATATTTAAACAATTCTCTTTGAAAACCTAACCTACAGTGCGTTTAACTTAATGACAGTTAATAAAACTGACAACCAAAACCTAAAATTAAATTCTTAGCATCCTAAGCGTGTTTTCTTTTTCTGTGCTTTAACTTGTGACTATTTGTGTCTCTTTTACACGGTATCAAGATGCTAAAGATAGAGGGTTGACGGATATATCGGATCTTCTGCGGCGCGAGGAAAATAAAGCATGGCACTAATGACATCTGTCAATACAATGTCAAAATATCAACATGTGCTTCTTGATTCACCACAGATAGAAAATAAATAAATAATGTGGCCCGTGGGTTACGTCCGCTACATTGTAGTAGTAATAATTAAACGCATCAAAAATGGATTTCATATAAAACCCAAATAAATATTACAATTCAGCAGATAATTGAGAATTTTAATTTCAATATTGTTAATGTTTATTATACATAGACTCGCAACTATTTCCCGGATGGATAGGCAGACACTACGGCTTTTCACTTGATAATCTATATATCACATAAGTAATTATTTCTTTTGCTTCATTCACTGGCATTACATTCTTATAGCATGCTTGTCGGATTCTATTATATAACCATTATGAGTATTAAGTTGGACTTTCTCCAGAATCTTTGTGAATAAATAATTTATTGTTTATGAAAGTGTATCGCTATTTAAAATCCACACTAATATTACAAATAATATTCATTCACCAAAGAACCACGCTTAAAGTAATTTTTTAGATAGAGACGCCTAAATTATCTCTTTCACTCGTTAATTAAGGAAATACCGAGTTAGATTTATAAAAGCTTATATAATGTACGATTTCCTCATGATTATTAAACAACTGCTCAAAAGGGATTACGTTCTTATAAGTCGGAACCTAGTAGGTTTACAAAATTACAAGATACCTGATATTAGAATTCAAGATATAAAAAGCACACGTCACAAGTCTAGCTCAAAACTGTGGTACATACACGTTCAAACGGGGCTAATTGTGTGCATAGTGTCATATATATACTTGACTTGAAAAAAATATCTACGTATAAGTTTTTTCCTCCATTGCCATCCAATATTGCTAACTTCAGTTTTAGCTCCTCCAAATGGTAAAAATATTGTGATACTTTTAGTTACAAAAATATACATAGAAAAATTATTTGTTCCCATTAGTAGGTACCTATAATTCTTACTGTAGAATGTAGATCCTTGGGTACTAAATAGCCAATAGGTACCTACCACATAAATAAAAGACCGCCAGGCGCCAATACATTGAATAGTATGCAACTTAGGTGTGTCACTTTTTTTGCAACAAGATATTATATTCACGGTTGTACATCCCAGAAAAGAAAGCAGAATTATTGTACCTATTACATCCATATTTCGCCGGAATAATTTAAATGGGATACCTCTTGTAAAATGCCGAGCTATGATGAAGAATAAAGATACAGAAAAATCCAATAAAGCCTTGCCCGACTCGGGAATCAAACAATCATGATATTTAAAGAGTAGTAGAGCCTCGCTGATTTCAGCATGAATGGGCCGGCTCGACCGGGGAAGGACTATCTTCTCACAGAATATCGACGTGAAATAGCAGTATTCCTACAGTTGTGTTTCGTTCGGTGAGTGAGAGCGCCGGAGGCCCAATCACCCTCTTTCCCCCTTCCCGCTTTTACTCCTTCCCACTTCCTTTCCTAAAGTGTCGGCAACGCGCAAGAGATGCCTCTGCTGTTGCAGGCGTAGGCTACGGTGACCTCTTACCATCAGGTGGACCGTATGCTACAGTTGCTGTATAAAAAAAGTGATAATTTGTAAAAAATAAGCGCATTCAGGCAGTCGAGGAACATTGGTTATATTATGTTTTATGTTATAACGTTCTCAAGTAAACTCTTCTACCTAAGTATAGCCTGTGAACAATGATCAATTATTTGGTTTTTACAAGACCTAACAGAACAAAAGAACGTAAAGTCTAGACGCCTAGTATTTACTTTCGGCACAAATTCAACAGGTAATGTAGATAAACTTGCGTTAGTTGCCTACTTCTCTGCAATTGAAATGTGGTATGATCGCTTACTTTTAGTTTAATATTTTAGCTACCTAAAGCGACAATACAACGTGTGCTTTTATTAACTATGCTTTAGGTTTATTTCTTGTGAACTACGTTTCATGACATACCAAGTGCCAAGTCTAATCTGCTGTCGATCACACAGTCGCTCGTTCCTTGAAAGTTAAAGACCGCAAAATAATAGATATCTTTCACCTTTAGTCAGGTTCTTTATCTTTTTAAGTGAATCGCATAGGCAGAATAGTTGTTTAACCATGTCATAATAAAATACACCCGACATTACGGGTATGTACAAACAATAAGTTAATGATGTCGTTACCTGAACCATATCTAGATAAACACAATACAGAACGCGGCTGGTAGGTACTCATACCTGATATGTAAACATAAAACATTAAGTAAACAAAACACGTCGTCGTTCATTCATCTTTGGATATAGTGAATGAATTTCCTTGCAGGGTTATGTGAGGCGGCTGGCGTCGCCATATGACAGGCTTTGTTAGCTAGCAGCAGCTGCGCTGCGCTCGCGAAACGGTCGCTTGTACCTGAACAGGTAACAGAAGCAACAGGTCATTTCTCCGGGCGAGGGGCGCGCGGCTACCGCCGTCCGAGACGGAGTCACCGAGCGAGCCAGTCGCGTTCTGTACTCGGTCGAAACGGCACGCTGCTACTCGAGCCCGCGCGCGCTCTACAAACCGCGATATATTCCGATTACATCGCGCAAGTAATGTGCGCGAACGCATGCAGTGTTAATCTCTTTGTACGCAGCCAGTCGTGACAGTGCAAATGTCTCCCAGTTTAGAAGGGATCATGTTTAACAGAAACGCGAACCTCTCGGCGCGCCGGCCGTTGTTGGCGGAACCGCAAAAGCCTCTAATGGTCCCACCACGCGCGCCTCCCCGCGACACTGGACCGCACAGGCCCTTGCCCGCGCCGAGGAATCTGCCTACAGATTATTCTTACGAATACCGACCAGATTATTGGAAACCGTCGAACGTCGAACTCGAAAGGCGACTGCAGGAGACGAGAGCGCGTGAGAAAGTCGGATACTTTCAAGACAAAGTTACGCCGCCGGATTTAAGTTTAGACCGCAGGGAAGCGGAATTAGTGTTTAGGTTCGACCCGCAGACGTCAGATGATTACCTTTCGAATCAGTACCGTGCCCCGGCAGTGCATTATGCGAAGCCTTCGACTCCGGCGAACGGGTTCGCTGCCCGTGTGCCCGAGAGAGACGGGCCCTTCGTGTTCGGAGTGCACAGTCCGAGCCAGTTCCCGATATCGCGGCGTGACGACGACGACTACGACTACTCGGAAGTGGCGGAGGAGAATGGTCGCACTGTGATACGAGACGACGTGTCTGAAGACTTGAATTGCTGTGATAAAGTGAACGAGTGGGCGGTGAGGGACAAGAAGAGCAGGCGGACTTTGAATCGGATGTTTCAGATAAAAGACAGGAGGAAGGTGAAAGGTGGGAAGAAAGAAAAGATTAAGTGTGTGTTGGTGGGTGATGGAGCTGTGGGCAAGAGTTCGTTGATCGCTGCTTACGCGCAGGACACATTTCGAGAGGAATATCAGCCTACTGCATACGACACATTTAACGGTAAGTTTACAAAACTATTAAACGAACGAAAGACTTCGAGAGATTATAAAGAATGTGTTAGAGATTACGATACTTCAGACAAAGAGTGGTCCCGTATCGGCAGTCACTTGCGTGACTTATCGCAACGACCCTGATTTCTTGAGATAATTAGTGATTACCACTAGAGTTATCGTTTGTAGAACGATCGTATCATTAGCTGCATTTCATGATATCTGTAATGTGTTTTGTTATTACTGGCGCCACTACACTAAGTATTTCTAAAAGATAAAAAAGTTACCATTCAATATTTGTGGTGTTTGTGACTGTTATTTAAACAAGCTCATTACATATTATATCCAGTTTCCGTAATAAACAATCCAATGAAGTATGTACTACTATTGATTGGTATAAATCGAATATTAATGATAAAACGAATGTCTATAACTACTTGCTTGTAACATTGTCTTATTATTTCGAAATACCTTTTTATTCTAAAATGATAAATTATAGTTATTACTCTCTACCGTTCACCATAACAAACAAACAATCAAGACCATTTTGAACTGTATTAAAATAAATAGTGTTATAATAAATCGGTAGGTACACATCTGGCGATTTTCTCGTAACGGATTTAGAAGTGGCGGCGCGCGCGGTGGGCTAAAGGTTAAGATAGGACATGCAATCGAAAGGATCGTCAGTTTGATACCCACTCGTTACATTACTGGCATGAATCTTCTCATAGCACTAGCATTTAGACTACCCGGAGGGATTAATACGAAACTATAAATCAAAATGTAACATGGAAAAGTCCTTCACATTAAAAAAACGCATTCTGTAACAGGTGCTATTAACAATTAAATATTAGCTTGTTTAAGAAACAAACATGTTCTTTATTGACAATCAGTTTTATATGTAAGAAAATTATTCATCTAAGTAGGTTAATAAGAACGCGTGCACAAATGAGTTCAACATCAATCCATAACTGCCTTTTTTGCATCCACGCTCTGTTTACTCATCAGAGTCATCAGGAATTTAAAATATTGCAGTCTGATTCTATCATACTACCTAATTGGTATGTAACCGTATTGCGCATAAGTAGAATAGATATCAAATCGCAGTACAGATCAATATAGGTGCTGACCTAACTAATGAGTAATGAAACAATAATAATATTTAAATAGGCATGTAAAGAATTGACGAGAACTTGTCTGTGGCCTCTTTGACTAATAATGGAACAATTTTTATTCTAATCTAAAATACAGAACAATGGCCAGTTATAAATGTAGAACGGAACAACAAGTAAAAAGTTATATTACCATAGATGCAAAATAGAGCGTCCTTGCATGTCGATGTTATATTAAAAAAGTTATTATTAAACTTCTCTTAACACCTATTCATGCATAAATGTATGAAATAAAAATACACAGCGGGAGTCAACGACACCTCCAGACATTTTCTGTTGGCTTATCAACAAAAGAAACTTGTTTAAAACACACGCAGCAATAACATAGTGGTCGGTTTCTTATTTAAAATTCCTGTTACGCTTTCTCATTTCAATTTATAACTGGCATTCAAAATATTATTTTCGTATTACATCATTTAAATTGTATCATTCATATTTTAAAAGATCGTTTGTTAGCTAAATCTTGTTTAAACAAGTAAACATACCTGTTTATATGTATGTATCCACCACCATTAATTAGGTACGATGTTTTTACAGACATGTTTCCAATATAAAAGCAGTTGTCAAAATATATTTGCAGATGTCGATTTTTCTAAATACGTATTTATAAAGTTACGAAATATTTAACTAGATTTATTATAAATACGTATGTTATGTTTCTACGAAACCTCTCACTATTATCCACTGACGTGCATCTGTAATATTACCAGACATTAAACAGTGCTCTACGGAATCCAAAAATCATGGCACAGATATTATGATTTACTCAGAATTCACGCACATAAATACCTCAATCTGATTTTAGTTGTTGTTCATCGTTTACTAGCCGCGCACGATATCTATAAACATTTAATGTTCCTAAACACTTTATACACTAAAAATAAAGTTTAAATGGATTACGTGAATAAAAATAAGTAATCTATTTGACAAGTAACATATTTTTTATTGGTTTTGCCCTTTTGTTTCCCTTCGATTTAAATATAGATATGACAGGGCAGATGCAGAATACGTTTAAATTCATGCACATATGTATTAACTTTACAATAGACAATGAAGCAAACTTTTTATACTATTGAAGCCTTTCAATCACGAAAGCGTTAAAATATATTTATTAACTATAAATATATTTTTACATCAGGCTTAGAGTAGAGGTAGGTATTTAATATAAGGCAGGAAACGTTTAATTCGTTTTTAATAACACATTATGTCTATTCCAGTGTTCCATCTCTATTTCAAATTTCAGCCGTAAAGTGTACCTATCAAAGAGTATGCTGTCGTATTTATAAGTGACTAGCTTTTTGCCCGCGTGGTACCTACATCAATGAAAAGTAGCCCATGTACTGCCCCAAGTTTTAAACTATTTTTGTAGTGGTTTAGCTGTGAAAAGGTAACAGACAAACAGACAGATTGACAGTCAGAGTTACTTTCGAATTTATAATATTAGTATTAGTAAGGATTTATTAATATATTCATATATCCATAATATCCAAAATATCCATAACTCAAGAAATCGATATAATACAGAAAAGTTCCTTAAAAATGCAGCCATACAATTATCTGCATGATTTAGAAAAGTCGCTTCCTTGTAAGAGCGAAATACTCATATTAATTTCTTTGATCTGAGCAAATATCATTATATCAATGATATTTGCAGATATTGTTGAGTGAATATTTATTTACGTATTCAGTAACAAATCGTTTCGCATGTAGTGACGCGTAATCTCAATATACACCATCTGTATTTGTTTAGTGATGGCGGGAACACTTTAAAGTTTATGTACATTTCTTCCTAGCTATTCATTCTTATCTTTTATGTAACGTCAAGGTTTATGACAAAACGTTACGCAACATTTTACGTTTTTAGTCACGCATGATGAACCGCGTAGATTTGGGTGTTTAAGTACCTGTTTCTAAGTTATTACAAGTAGGTACCAAATACAATTACAAGACTCCAAAAAAATGACTATTTGCTTCAGATTTGGTATTTCCCGCTGCTGGGGAAAGCCTCTGCCTTGGATTTCTAAATCACTCAGTTCATAGATGCTGGCCGGGGCTAGTCGGAATTTCAAGGCGTCCAGGCCATTTCCGTTTAGGTCTCCATCGCCGTCAACTATATCGTGGCATCGAATTGGTCACAATTGGAGCCGGTCAGCCAGGCGTATTTAACACCTACGTTAGCTGTGTGTGTTTCGCAACGCAGACGATAGAGTTTTGGACGTGATCCGTCTTTTTAACTTAGCAGATGCTACACTCCGTAGTTCTCTACCAGATCTTCAGTTTGGATTTCTGACTCTCAGTCAGAAACCATGTTTGTCTTCGTATATATTCTCACTATTTCGCTTGTTTAAACTTAGCGTTAAGTTAAAACTAGAGCATATCTGCTGGGATAGTAACTTTACACTACACTAAACAACCTTGCGTTGCGATTTTGCGATAAGTAGGGTTTCTGTACTGTCAACAGCAGACTAATAATATTTCTCCTTTGCCCTGACATTGACCTCGTCCTTAAGGGGCTTCTAAACGGACAATATGTGGCTACAACCTTTTCAATTATAGCTGCAGCACAAAATGAGACCGTTCGTTTTGAATTGTCGATGCATTTAAACGATTCTTTGGATTGCTATATCCAATATACTGAGATTTAGGTATTTTGTATGTCTATTATTGCTGACCGCTATATTGAAGCCACACATTTGAGTACCAACAATAACAAAAATAAGAGGCGAATTTATTATTTTTATTTTATAAAGGCAACTGTCGCGCTTGCTTTATTTATTGTATCGTGGGGACTTTACAAATATTCCAACAACGAACACAAAGAATCCCAGACTAGGAACTACCATTAGTGGATCACTGTTGTCTGTCTCGTGTGTTTCGAAGACTCGACAGAGACGAAGCGACCTTTTCCGAAACATCGAAATAATGTCTGACCTGCAATCAAAGCCTCAATGATCGCACGCACAAATCCTTATCCTTACTTATAAAATAAATGCGAATGTGAGTTTGTTACGCTTTCACGCTTTAACTACTCGACCGATCCTCATAAAATTTTGCATACATGTTGTCAATGGTACAGAAAAGGACATAGGGTACCTTTCATCCAGAAAAAGTACTGTTCCTGAGGGATATAAATTTATATAGAAAATCTACATTAAAGCGAGGAACCGCTGGAAATAGTAACTCATATAACCGATGAGACTAACTACACATACATATAAAAACAAATCTATAATTACAATGCCGTGTCATAAAGTTTGTAGTGCATAATAAAAATGTCGTCAGCAAGTTTCGAGTAGGTTCGTAAAGCCGTACCTTGTCACGTTATAAAACCGATCGCTATCTTATCTGAAGACAACAGTTCTCTGAACTGAAAATGCATCCTTGAATGTCTATGTACTACTGATTAAAACATACTGTAAGTATTCATTTATGAAATATATACGTAGTTTAGTAGAAAACCGATGAACTGCCACGCATAGGTCTCGAGTTTGATCCCAAGGCATGCACTCTCTCTGACTTTTTGAAGAGTTAATTGTCGTTCGCTTAACGGCGAAGGAAAATATCGTAAGGAAACCTACATATTTTAGAATTCTACATAAGGTAAGGTTCTCAGAGATATGTGAAGTCTGCCAACCTGCAATGGACCAGCGAGGTGGACTATGGTCTAACCTTTCTCATACAGAGAAAAGGCCCGTGCCTAGAAGTGGGATAGTATATTAAACCGGGCTGATGTTATTATCATTACATACAGTAGAACCCGCTTAATACGATCACGCTTAATACGATTTCTCGCATAATACGCCATTTTACGCCAGTCTCTGCAACTTGAGACATGTTTTCATACATTCTTAACGCTTAATACGATTCGTCATCCCGTTTAATACGCCTAACACGCCACGCGCACGCACGATCAGGGCATCATAAAGGTCCTTAAACAAGGTTACGGGACAAGACTAATACATCGCTATCTTCAAGAAATTGAAGACCCTGATAACAAACGACCCTTGACTGTGCATGATGCAGAGGCATGGGAAGCAATTAAGTCTGAACCATTCAAAATTGTTTCAAGAAAGCAGGTTTAAGAAATAATGCAGTTGACGACGTGTTGGAAGAAGAAGAAGAACCCGTGGTACTGCAGGGTTTTCCTGGATGTTCTTCCATTGATGACAATGTGGCACCGTACGAAATTCAATCAATTGAAGATCTATTGAGAATGTGAATAAAACACAAAAAGAGGCTCTAAGTGATAATGATGAAGACGAAGATGAGTCAACTCCGATTTTGTCAAACGCCCAGGCATTATCAGCTGTTAATGATTTAAGACGCTATGTAGCTTCTTTGAATCAAAGCGAAGACGCACTGCAAAAGTTAAATTATATTGAAAAAAATTGCTAATGCATCAAAATCTTTCTGTCAAACCAAAATAAGTAATTACTTTAAATAACGTAATTATAATTACACTATGTATTTAATGTAATTTATAATTTAATATGTACCTACATATACGAAATTAGAACATAATATGTAACAGTACGTTTTATTTGCCTATCCCGCATAATACGCTTTCTCGCTTAAGACGCGTTTTTGGTTGAGTCTCTGTGAAATCGTCTTAAACGGGTTTTACTGTATTATAAAACTAGCTGCGCCGCTCCCGTAGGTCGTAGCGTGATGTTATATAGCCTATAACCTTCCTCGGTAAATAGGCTATCCAACACTAAAATAATTTTTCAAATCGAACCAGTAGTTCCTGAGATTAGCGCGTTTAACCAAACAAACCAACTAACTCTTCAGCTTTATAATATTGGTATAAATATAGTCCCCCGTTGCATCTGTCCGTCTGTTTGCGATAAACTCAAAAACAAATGAACGGATTTTCTGCGAATTTCACAAAAAGAAAGAGTGATTCATGACAAATGTGTATAATTTCGTGCAAAGCAGGGACGGGACGCTAGAGACTTTACTCCCAGGTTGGACAATTTATAATTGAGTTTTGGACTTTTGGCTAAAGTGTTCTGTAGACGGTAAAAGATCGCCCCCTTTATGTGGAAATTAAAACATAATTGGTAAATATTGGGCGTGTAATACAGCTCTGCAGTGTCGTAGAGTTGTGAGGGCGGCAAGGGCGGCCTGCCCAACTTGTAGATATTTGAACCATTTCATGACGTACGAGAAGAATGGCCTGATGTACAATAGACAATAACGATGACTGTTCTTGCCGAAAAGTTCTTCAGAATGACTGTATATTTTAAAGTCTTTTAAATTGAAATACCTATATAAGAGGGCGGCAAAATTTTCTTCCGTCCCGGGCGGCTGACATCCACGCTACGCCACTGCAGCTCTGCATATTCCTTAATTGATGAACAGGCATTAGTCTATTTATAGATAAAAATCGATTCGATATCTCAATAAGTCCTGTGTCGAGGTACACTTCACAAACCTACAATTACCGTACACAAAGAACTCCTAGATTCTGACCAATCATTTGTCCATCATAAAAAGTATTATTCCGTGTGGGATCGAACCTACAGCCATTAGCGTGGCGGCAGCAGTGACGTGACCGCTTGCCCACTGCGCTATCCATACATATAGCAATTTCTTTTATTTTCTACTGGGGGGTATGCATTGACGCATACCCCTCCGCTCGGGCGGGTGGAGGGGTTATGTCGGACTCGTCGGGGTAAAAGAAGGATGTTGAAAAGATAAAGGACCTCCCGGAATATCGACTAAACCTACCACGGTGTTCCTCGACAAAACCACTATCGACGGGGCCGCGCGAATCACTTGCACATGCGGTCGCGACCCCGCCGAGGTTTCGGCCCGCCGTATGAAACGGCAGGCTCCTACACGAAGAGGCCTACCTTTTAGGCAACCCCCCCTCCCCTCCCCCCAAACCCTACTGTCCTCCGGGAGGGGATACCTAAACCTGTAACCTCACTAATGTCTAAACTGACATTTATAAGTGACCTAAATTAATAATTGATATAATTTATTAATAGGCCTCAATATGTCTATTCTAATTATGATTGTAGTAATGAACAATGTTGTTCTGATTGCTTTGTCCTCCTCCGAAGGCCAAAATCATGCCTAGAATAAATAATTTTGAAGTATCCTTTTATAAATTGCGTTATGTATATGATTGTAATTATTTATAATCTAATTGAATACTAGATAGACAACAGTACTTTTTCTGGATAATAATAATATTCTATCACATACACACAACACCATTTAGCCTAAGCTAAGCAGAGCTTGTACTTTGGGTACTAGACAATGGATAAACATACATATTATATACCTTTTATTTTTGTGAATACATACCTACGTATTATACATAGAAACACTCTGAAAGATACGTGTCCTTTTCTGTTCTCGTGACAACGTGTATACGAAATTTCATGATGATCGGTCGAATAGTTAAAGGAGTCTGCCCACTACACCGTCTCATACCGTGACCGTGCTAGGAACGTATCAGACACGAAAAGCAACACGATACGCCCTGCTATAGGAACTGCTGGTCGGTGACGGAACGGTCTAGTGGGCATAGTCTTATACATTTCCTTACAAAGAATATTTTTTTGCCTGACACGTTTCTTACTATCACGCACGGTCATGGTATGAGGCGGGGCAGTGGGCAGACTCCTTAACGCGTGAAAGCGAACAAACAAACAAAACTCATATTCACATTTATATTATACATATAAATTACAATTATGGAAATTCTGAGTAGCAGCTTGGTCTGCAAATGCCGTTAGACTAGGCTCGCCCTTATCACATGAGGCCTACAACATTGATGGCGTAATGTAGGTGTAAATATACTTCTCACTACTAAAAATAGTGCATAAAACAATTTTTCAACAGTAAAATCGAATCTGGGACTTCTCCATCGACATTCGCTAAATTGCTATACATATTTACAATATCATAATTGGCTCAAAGCTACAGTCAGACAAAAATAGATTCGCGTAGTTGGTTTCCATACTAGTTTATTAACAGAATATAAATAGAGTTAGACTAGATTAAGTATCTTAATAAAATTTTCACGGAGATACATTTAAAATGCAATAAATGTACAATTCTAATCAAATGTGACACAATCTTACGAGTATATATGACAGCTGTCAAGTCATAGGTTATGTTAATAATGTTTATTTTGTGGCTCTGACAACCGCCTATTGTGCCTTAATAGATCCTTCATTAAATTCCAGCCACGCTCGAACATAGTATGACAATAGAATTTTATTACTCTAAATTAAAAAAATACAGGATTCCCTCCATACCTGCACGTATGTTTAGTTCTTTGACCCTATTTAATATGTAGTCACTATTACCGAGACCAATTAATGTTACAGATCCTCTGGGGTCTGAATACAGAGTGGAACAACGAGTTGACATTAATTAATCAAAAGGAACGGACGAACGAGACAGCTTGTTTACAGATTGTTTTTAAAAATGGCCGCTGTATACATACGGGCACAGACTAACTACAACTGAAAAGTGCTTTAAATAATTATGTTGAATTTATTTAATTAGTTTTTGTAATAATACTAATATATAAAGGCAAAAGATTTTCTGTTTGTTACTTAGGGCCAATCGCCATATAACTTTTACCTGAGAAATAATATGATGATTTGACATATTTTTATACAAAAGCTGTCGAAACGTCAAAGATATTCCCCAGATAAAAGCTATTTGACAATTAAAAATCGGATCTTAATATATTAATGTCTAAACAGATGTTGAATTTTGAGAAAATACAGTGGTTTTGGAATAATAATAATAATATATTTATTTGGCAGAATATTGTAGTTACAAGGTGTTACAAATTAGAATGTCCATAATATTCTGCCGTTTCTGGCGTACAAATCTTTACAAAATATAATGGTCAGTAGAAAGCTTAATTAAAAAATAAATCTTAAATAATCATAGACCAAAGAAACAATGTTGTCAAAATTTTATATAGGTAATGTCATGTTCTAATTTAAATGATTCAATATTTTCATTCAAAAAGTCATTAATGGAATAGTAACATTTGTCTAGTAAAAAATTTAATCGCGGTCATCTTAATGGATTATAGTTTGTCCATTCTAAATGTAATAGTAACTGCCTGTTAGTATAAGCTTCGCCTATGACTGGGTATGGAATGTGTTATCGTTTAGGTACCATGAAATATGAGGCATGGCTTTATAACCATGCCTCATATTTCATGGTACCTAAACGATAGCTGGCGAAACAGACAGACATATGGTATACACCTTTGTCTACCCTTCCAGGGCACAGGCGAGAGTTTAAATAGGTATCTTAAAGACACACCTGGGTTTAAACCTGTGTGGCGGGATACTTAACAACGATTCAAACAAAGTACACCCAGACTAGGAACAAGTATTTTTGGATCTTACAAATTTTGATTCCGTGATTGAATCCACAGCGCTCGGCGAATTGGCAATGGCGACCAGTTAAATCACTAGGCTAACCGTGCATTTTTACTGATGAGAGTTTTACTGAAATCTAGTGTGTTTCAGTAAAAATATCAAAGAGTACATCTTATGAAGAATCATTAATATTTCACTGAGCATGCAAGATTTCGATGCCATACGTCATCGACATTTTATACCACAATAGATTTCCTCTATCCTCTATGTCCGCCGGCACACAAAGACGGGGAAGTAACAATTAAGCGCTAAATCTAAACAAAGTGCTCCCGATATAGTATTCCATACCCATTGGTCGTCCTAACTTCGTTTCCGACTTTCATTCTGCTCGGAGTGTGAAGTTTATACGTGTCATGTATTGACGAAAAATATACTGGAAATTGCTTCAAGGATCTAACAATAATAATTGTGCAGTGAAATGACGACATTAGGTACATGCCAATGATTAGTACATGTCTGTTTTATATTTTAAATGATTGATCATTAATAAAACCAGACTAAGTATACACTTATCAGTGTAAATAGCTAAACCTAGAAAAAAAAAATTTCCTTACATGGTATTCTATGTACTTTTCTTTACCCTTGACAACATGCATGCATAATTTCACGATAATTGGTCGTGTAGTTAAGGCTTAAAAGCGTACCAAACAAACAAACTCACATTCACATTTATTGTAGGTATTACAAAGGATTACATGCTTACATTAGGTAACCAAAGGGATATTACAGTTATTTTTTTGCAAGTACTTATGGCTTCAGGTCCTACGCAATTCCAGAATTCGTGCTGCTAGTAAATTCCTGAAATGCGATAACAGTTTATCCGATTCGGGATACGAACCTAAGAACTTGTCTTCTATTACTTATACATAGTCACATTCACTACCGCTGCGCCACCAAGACAGTCTATATCTATGAAGTCTATGCGTGTCATGTATTGAGGAAAAGTACACAGGAAATTGTCTCAAGGACCTAACTGATTACGCTGCGTAATGAATGCATTACACGACAATAATTAGTATTTCTATTATTAATTCTTTTGAGTATTATTAATTGTACACTTATCTACGTAATTGAAGTATTAATGTAGGTAAATAACTTGTTAAATGCAATTGACGTACAAATACCTACGTACATTCGTTCACAGACGCATACTTGTTACAATAATATCGGTGACTGTTTCGATGGGGATGTGGTAGTGAATGCGGCAGCTGTTTATGAAGTCTAGGTTTCGATTCTCGAGCAAAGTGCTATTGAGACTTTTGCAAGAAATAAAATATAAAATTCAGTAGCATTAAAGTATGGAATGCAAAAGGTCTACTTTATACCGTATACAAAGCTCCACAGTAGACTCAGTGCTGCGACTGACAATTATAATTATCTAACAATAACACTATCCCTCGGTGGAATTCGAACCTGGTACCTGGCAATCGACTACTACGCCACAAACTTATGACGCGGTTTCAACGATGCAGTCCCAGTTCTACAGGAGAAACAAAAAAAAATGTAATTATAGAGCTTAACTTCAGATGGTCAAACATTAAATAGCTTTGATATTCAAATTAGCATCAACCATACAACAATTACAACAATGGCACCGAACAGGCTAAATATAATTTAAAAAAAATGTGTTAAAACTATTACGGTCGTGTCTATTGTCCCTTTGTCTATTACAAAGAACTTGCTTCGTCTAGAAACCTGTAAACGGCAAATCCCTTTAACGATGTTTTATTTAGAAGTCACATTGTATAGTGAAAGTGTTCAGTTACAAATTACGATATACTTATAAACTGGTATTTTAAGATTGTATGTTTATTTATTTATGCAAATAAGACGAGTTTTTATTTTATTCGGGGGTCACTGAGTGTTTGTCACTAATGTTACTATACATATAGCGTTAAGTTTGTTCGTTTCAATGTTCTAATTTTAGAAACTAGCCGTCCGATATATCAATTACAATTTATAAAATAGATATCCTGTTTATTGCAGAAGATCCTCAGGTACTAAATACGAATGTGAACTAATAAATGCGAATGTGAGTTTGTTTGATTTTTACGCTTTCACGCCTTAACTGCTGGACCGATCATTTTGGTATTTTGCATACACGTTATCTGAGACACAGAAAAGGACATAGGGTATCTTTTATTATAAAGGACTCTCCCGAGCGAAACTGCGTGCAAAAACTAGTAATATATAATCCTTTTCTAGACGCAAACGCGGTGATTAGCATATTATAGTGTTGGCCTGTTTGGTATTCTTTATATGACATTGTTGCATCTTTATGAATAGAATAAGTATAAAAAGTTTCAATACACACCTAATTATTGTATTGTATTTTTTTATAGATTATTTATTGCTATTTATTTTGTTTCATGTTTTTATCTCTATGTTCTTCTGTTTCGGTGTCAGATCAAGTGTCTGTGGGACGCTGCAGAGTATTTGAAATGAAAGCCTACATGTTAAATAGCAATGTATAATTTTTGAAATTAAAGTAATAAACAACACTCTTTATTACTTTACGTACTTCACGTAACTTTATGATAGGATTTCAAACATAGATATTCTATGTTTTAAATATCGCGTAATAACGATACCATTACCATTTTCAAAAGCTTTATTGTTACTAATAAATGCTTATAAAAATTCTGAACATTTACTCTTTCTGCGACCTCGGATTCAAACTTGAGGCCTCGATCGTAAGCGCAAACATATACCACAAGCCAACGAGGCAATTTAAATCTGCTACAATAAAATGCACTCAAAATAAGCAAAAAACAATGCCACCTTTTTTTAACCTTTTTATTCGACCTATTTATCATGGTGTGGTAATATGATCATTAGTTTAGAAATAAATTGCCCGATGATTATCTGTCATTGTGCTAACGACTCGAGATAGACAAATTGAGTTGCAAATGTAATAGACTATGATATAATGATCGACCTAGTGTTACAAAATAGACTAACGACCATTCTACCGCGACTACATGACTAATACTGGCCTTTTTTGATTAAGTAGTCGGTTGAGGCCGGTATATTAGTTTGTTTTTAAATTGTTTCTTATATATATTTCCGAAATTTTATTAAATTCACCTTCGTAACAGTTGAATATATACCAAGTTGTGTAATACCATTAATATTACTATTAAATTAACGTAAAGTACTATGCTTAACTATCGCAGTCATTGTTAATATCTATGCATCATGTATTGCTTAATAAACAATGTATACATTCGAATTGTATAAAAACCGAATTATATGTACCATAGAGCAAAGTGATTGTTTTTGGTTAGGTATGTACTTATGTGATTTCAATCATGTTGTTTGGATTGATTTGATAATTGATAGACGTAGTAGTAACATTGATTTTATTTTTTTATTTGACTGCTGCTGTGGCATAGCATTAGCGACTGTTGTGCATGAGGTTTAGGATAATGCAAAGTGTTATTGGTTTTCCCTGATGAAATTCTCAGAGTCTGGAACTTAGCCAGGGAGGGGGGAATAGTAATAAGCTCACCCTTTATTATAAAACCATAACTTGCGAAATGTGGATGCAAGTACTGTCCCTTCAGAGACACTACACTTAAGATTTTGTATGTATTTACATTACTATACTCCAAACTCGAAACCTTACCGATCAGCACATAATACTTGATCTGCTTTATTTGCTTCGGCAATTAATTTGGGCTTGTTGAACCTCCTATCAGCTTGTAGCACTTAATGCATTTTTGGCGGGTGGTCATAAATCGACAGCACAGCCTGCCGCAGAATCATTACATTCAGCGTCTGTCTGTGCCGACCGAATATGTGTCGGCCAGATCGGGCTATATTTTTTCGCAGGTTCATGTAACATACGTTTGCTTCGACTGCCTGGCTGTGTTTAAAGGGCCTTCTAAACAGGCCTTATTTTACTGCAATGTGTGGCTGCGATATACTGGCTGGTAGTAAACAGCCATATTATTGAAATACAAATAATACTCATCTAAAAAATATGATTGGAATGGCCAATACATTCAAATGTTTTTGGGCTGGCCGGGCTATAGGTATATAGTTACTAACATTGCAGCCACATATTGCATTAAACATATTGTCTGTTTAAAGCAACAATCTTACGCTTAAATTTATCGATGACTATTCCGGTAGTCAAGTCACTTAACACAGACATATTTTTTTCTGCAATCATTATCACACGAAGCTATCTGTAACAGTATCAAGGAGCCTTTAATCTTTTCTCACACATTATTTTTATTTCCTTACCACTCCGCATAGTTCAAGTTATTTGGTATTAAATCAATTAAAATCACAATGAATATTATTCAACCAACTTACTTTCAACAATAACATAGCTAAAGAAAATATGGGCGCGAACAACCTCGCGTTGAACGTTGGCAATAAGCGGCAGCCATCTTCCGTTTGCTCACAATACATTCATAAAAAGCATTGCCTATGCTAAACACACGTTATAAGTAATCACGGTTGTTCCTGGAAACCGTCCGGAGTTCAAGTCTGCATGTTAATGTGAAAGTGTCAAGACATTGTACTGGAACTTTCGCCGGCGGCCATATTAGCATGCGAATTATCTTGGGTTTAAAGAACTATGGACGGGTAGTGTGGAGCAGTTGAAGGTTGAAGGATTTTCAGAGACGAAGAGGCTGCACATTCTTAATGATTTGGTTTATAGTAGGAATGGACGGGCTTGCCTGGGCATGTGTTACCTTTTCAGTACTGCCTAGGTTTTTGAATAAGACAGGCCTAATATTGTATTTTATTCTAACAGTGGATAAATTAAGTGACAGTCAGATGCATCTTATTTTTTGTTTATTTATGAACTTCACTTGCATGTTGTTGAGCTAACAAAATCACTTTAAAGGCATGCTAATACTAGTGCAAATAAATTGATATATCGTTTTAATAACGTTGCCTGAATACCTCGGACCCTGGACCTGGGACTTAAAACTAACTCTTCATTTTGGTCTGGAATATAGATCAAGTACTATGTATGAATATGGTTTAAATAATGTAAGCCGGTTTTGGACTAATACATAGGTGATGTGATAGAGCAGCGATAGCTCAGTGGGGAAACCAATAGCATGCCGCAACCAATGCAATGTAGAGGGTCTCGGGTTCGAACCCACGTCGCGCACCTCTGACTTTCGGAAGTTATATGACTTTTCGAAATTATGTGCGTATTGATTGACAATTATCGCCTGCTCCGATACCGTGCCTCGGAGAGCACGTTAAGCCGTTGGTCCCGGCTGCCATAAACATCTATGGCAGTCGTTATTGGGAAAATCAGTACCCTCTAATATCCTGACACTGGTCTAGCCTTAGGGTATCGTTAGCCTTCGGGTTGCGGAGGTCAGGTGGCAGCCGCTCCGTGTAAAAACTGATATCCAGTCAAATCCGGTTAGACCAGAAAAGCCGACCCCAAGTGACTTGGGAATAATAAAGGCTAAGAGAGAAGACATAGGTTCTGTGATTAGTTTTTGGTAAATAAAATGGCTATCACCTTTAAGCTTCAAATACTTAGTACTTACTTTTCTTTGCCGGAGGCGTAGCAGACTACGGATATCCTCTGAATATGTTTAATCAACTCCTGCGACATGGGTCACGATTTAAAAAGTTGCCAACATCCTTCAAGTTATAATCCTTACAAATATTATAAATTCGAAAGTAGTCTGTCTGCTACCTTTTCGCGGCAAAAACATTCAACCAATTTAGATGAAATTTGGTACAGATATAGTTTAAAACCTGGGAAAGGACATACCACGCGGGCGGAGCCGCGTGCAAAAGCTAGTTTACCATACAAACTATATCAGAATCGGTCCATTGGTTTAAATTTGCAAACTAACACAAAGCTATTTTCGTATTAAAATGGCTGGAATTACTAGACTTTTGTTATTACTGTACCCGTCAATAGAACGGTTTTGCGGATTGGCTTTGCCTTTTATGCTATTGAGTAAAGAGGTCTCCGCCCCACAAAGAACACCTACTGATTGACTTTGTTTATAAACGGAAACGTATATAATTATACTAGCTGACCCGCGCAACTTCGTCTGCTTCACATAAGAGAATTTGCCCCGTTTTCGCAACATTTTTCTTTGACGCTTTATTCCTATTAGTCGTAGCGTGATGTTATATAGTCTATAGCCTTCCTCGATAAATGGACTATTCAAAACTAACATAATTTTTAATTCGAACTAGTAGTTCCTGAGATTAGCGCGTTCAACCATCAAAACAAACAAACAAAGTCTTCAGCTTTATAATATTAGTATAGATTATAGGTGTCGCTGGAGAACTTTAATAGTATGTCAGCCTCGATGGTGTAGTGGTTAGTGTAACCGACTGCCACGCCTGAGGTCGTGGGTTCGATTCCCGCACAAGTCAAACATTTGTGTGCATGAACATGGATGTTTGTCTTGGTCTGGGTATTTCTATGTATAATATGTATGTATTTACAAAAAAAAAAGTATATTTGTATGTTTATCCATTGTCTAGTACCCATAGTACAAGCTCTGCTTAGTTTGGGCTAGATGGTGTTGTGTTTATGTTGTAGAATATTATTATATTGGAAACATATTGTTACTAATTAAGAAGACTAGAATGCTGATAGCGTAATTTTACCGTGGTTCTCTTTTATGAAGAATAGCTGTGCCCATTCCTCAACAAACCATCTAACCCAAAACATATTTTTGCAAATCGGAGTAGCAGTTCCGGAGATAATCGCGCCCAAACTTACTAAACGCTTCACTTATGAAGTATTGTCTTCATTCTATTCGTAGTCTTCAACGTACTAACAAATACTACTTTGTTGTTAGGTCAAGGATACCAGAACAGAATACAATCCGAATATTATTACTATGCATTTTCGATTTAGCACAAACTACACCTGCCGGGTGCTTACTATCATCATTAACGGCATCAATACAATCATCTTTGTTATTAAATTCAATAAAAAGCAAGTTGCACGTATCATAATGTTTTTTACTGTCCGCAATATGGCAGTCCATTAGCAAGACCATACGTGCCGGCGCAATACGTTTCATGCGTTACAAAATATAAATATTCTTACAACATCGACACACTCTTGTGTTTAGAAATAATATACGTAAGTGGGGATGTAGTCTAATTGTATATTTTCAAGTAAGCACACCGTTTCCTTTTTTATTTTATATAAGACTAGATGTTCCTGCGGTTTCACCCGCGTTTATAGTTACTGCGCCGCTGCCGTGGGTCGTAGCGTGATGTTATATAGCCCATAGCCTTCTGCGATAAATAGGCTATCAAACACTAAAATATTTTTTCTAATCGAACCAGTAGTTTCTGAGGTCAGCGCGTTCAAACAAACAAACTCTTCAGCTTTATAATATAAGTATAGATTTTGCCCATTTGATGTAGGTTAAATTATTAACAGTTATTTTTTATGGATGAAAGGTACCCTATATCTTGTTCTGTTTTCCTGACAATGTGTATGCGAAATTGTATGATGATCGGTCGAGTAGTAAAAGCGTTAAAGCTTAACAAACAAACTTATAATCGCATTGATAATATTAGTTAAGATTGTACGTGGTTTCGATATCACATGGGGAAAAGTGCCAGCCTGAATTGCACAGGGTGCGGCGTTCTTGACGATGTTCATCACCTGTTGGTGGAGTGCGTCAGAACCCAGGAGCTAAGATCTATTATGCTTCAATCTATTGAAATGCATTTGATGGATGTTGGTGCCTTCATAAGTATTTTAGCTGAGCCCCTGTCTAAAGCAGCTATTTTAATTTATGAGATAATAGATAAGGTTGACTTAAGGTTGAATATGAATGGTTATTAAGTTTAGGGTATGACGGAGCTGACATGGCCGTGTGTGGCTAAAAGCTCCCAAACAAAATAAGAATAAAGAAAAATTAAAACAAAGTTTGAATGTTTGTCTAGCGTTCGAAATTAGTTCTGTGATGGCTGACGCATGTATGTACATACGTAATTATTTTGTAGTTACAAAAATATCGTCCGTGTTTAATTTTAAATGTTAAATTAAAGTACAATATGTACCTATAATATGTATTTATACAAAGGATAACAAAAGAACTGGTATTGTTGACCCTATAAATAATTAACGTAAATTTAAAATCACGTATGAGTTTATGGTTTTTAAAGTAACAACCATTATTCATTGATTATATCGACTTGTATTTTGCGGATATATTAATACGAATATTAACTTCAAAGTTAATAGTTAAAATTATTTAAATTAATATAAAGAATTATTTTTAGACCTTGTGTTTATGGCAAAGAAACTAATTAAGGGGAAAATAAATGTAAGCGCTAATCGATACATTTTTATTATGTACATGTAATGATAGAAAGTTAGATCTCTTAAATAAAACTTTTTTGCTACAAATTAGATTGCCTATAAGCACTACCAAGCGCTTTTTATTGCCTTTTTTTACTACAGTTGATTGAATTGAACTGTCATTGTAGAATCCATTTTAGTGTATCATTGGGAGCGGTACCGAACGTAAAAACAGATTACACAAGCAAATACATTGTGTACAAGAATCTGTAATAAAAAGGTGTAAAAAAACGAAAGTTTTACAACGTTTATTTTGTACTTTTGTTACGACAGAATGGCCTATATTCTCTATAAACTCAGGGAGAGGCATGTCGCAATCAATTCGGGTCACAAACAGGGCTGCCAACCCTACAGGGTTTGACCTAGAGTCAAGTTGCATCTTCAGGATCTGGATAAACATTGTATTGTATATCTGGGTCGCAAGCAACGATGCTAGGAAGTAATGTTTTTATGGCATGCGCTTTTCCTTCAGTTTGTGCGCTAATAATTGGCCAGCTAACAAAATGATTGCCAAGAAAATAGTGATTTAGAAAGTTTAATTAATAAAACGGATAATAAAATACGAACTACATTTAATTCAACGGCGTTTTTCGCAGGAAAATGCCGCGTGCACAGGTACTAAAAACGCCGAGAGAAAAAGTTGTGACAATATTATATTTATCTAACGACGACGTAGGTATTAAAAATATCAAGATCTGCATGTTATTCTTTTGTGTCTTATGATTGAACCAACTAGCAGTAACGTTATAATGATTTTTTTATTTATTTAATTTTGCTGACTGTTGTCATTTTTATAAGTTGGCAACCCTATTGACAGTCAATTCGGGGTTACAAATTAACAGGCACACTATTACGTACGGCTTAAGACACTTGTTCTACTAATCCAAATACAATGATAGCATTATAACCTTTTTGGAGCATACCCATTTAGATATCCGACTACGTTTGCCCTGGTATAAGTACGTCGCGCAGCAGCTGCTAACTGTGAAATTGAGCAAGTGTTACTAATAATAGGTTTTCTTGTCAGAAACTTAGGATGATGTCACTGAGTCTGGAGTAAGGAGGCATCTCTCCACATCTTGGAAAGTTCAGAAACTTAGAATGTTGCTACTGAGTCTGAAGTGACATTCTACATTATGAAGAGTACATAAAACCGCCGGTCCTAGTTGCATTGAAATCCTGTGACATTTGTTAAGTAAAGTCTGTAGCCTCAAAAGAATATTGGAGCCTAGTCAGACTGTTTAGACAAAAACTGACTAAACACCACTTGTTACACAATACTTTTAATTGCGCGTGATTGTTGCTGCAATACAATCGAATATTTGGAGAATGCTACAGCATTGAAAAGATTATCTATCCTTTGTTTATTATTCTGATCATAATCGTGGATTCGAATCACGACGCGATGACACATTGATAAGAATGCGATGCAGTATTCGATTTGTCTTGGCTGATTGGGTTAGTGACTTCTTCGATGTCCCGAAGGTCTTGAAAGTCTTTCTAATGCCCGACTGAAAACTTTATGAACATTTTTGTCGTCTTGTCCCTGGATGGAGACTGACTGTACGTTATATATACCTGTTGCTAAAACATAATAAGTTCATTATTTATATTTTAAATATATTCGAATCGTTTTGATATTCGAAAGAAAGACCGTTTAATCGATATAATCATATGTCGTTCGTGCGGATGTTTTCATCCAGGATGTATATATAAAAAACATTTGTCGGAAGAAGTTCGTTCCAATTTCGACGGCATTGCATTAAAATGTCGGTTACGATCGAATTTCGAAACCCTTCTTTTGATCTCTCATATCAAGTTCTAATGGCAACACAATACTTTTGAAGAACTGTTCTGTTTATTACTGAAAATAATTCGTATTTTTGCAAAAATATATTCATTATTTCGCTCTGGCCATATCGAGACCACCCGTCAAGAGTATAGAATCGCTTAGAATCAGTAAAATAATCTGCGTTCAGCCTTAAAAAAGAAGTAATTATAGCTGGAGTTATGTTGATTGTATACACCTCTGACTAACCTTGGTATTGTAACAAGCGTGAAATTACAAATTCACAATAGTAACTATTCTGTGTAAACATATGATGTGATGTTTACACTGGTCTATTTTGCAGAACTAAATGCAATCAGATAATTTTCCAGGTAATGTTGATACTGGCCGTCAAAGATTCACCGTTTTCCGAGATTTAGCTAAATTAGAAACAAACAAATATTCTAAGAACATGCGATTTTTGAAGTGCTGAGTAAATAAACGGCTTTGTATTGGTGTATTTATTGTAAATAGAACGGGTTAATTTTACTGAGATCTCTTCAGAGAAGCTTGTTGCGTCTTGATTACGTAAATATATTATTATATATATAATATATGTAGGGACTCAGGTACCAGTAGGGTAATTAGGGTTTTAGGACATAGTAGTATTTCTACTACAAATTCTCATATTGACACTTCTAGTAGTTTAAACTGTTAGATAAGACAAAGGATAGGCATACACACAGTATTAGACTAATTCATAAGAATATTCAGGGTCTATCCGGCAAGGAGTTAGAATTAGATTTATTGTTTAAACAACATAATATTCAAATGTGTTGCATAACGGAACATTGGTTAAAAACTAATCAATTAATATTTAATAACGAATATTATTCAATTGTAAGTGTGTTTGTAAGAAAGAATTCTATACATGGTGGCTCTCTAATATATGTATGTAACAATCTAAAATAAAAAGAAAGTAAAGATATAGTAAATCTTTCCATTGAGCGCACTGTTGAACTATCCTCTGTGGAATTAGAGCAACATGTCATAGTTTGTGTATACCGAACACCGCAAAGTGACTGTAGTGTATTTGAAACCGTAATAGAGGATACTTTAAAACGCTTAGTATTCTGTGATCTCTCTAAAGCCTTAGACTGCGGTGACCATCATACGCTGTTGCGAAAACTCAGGCATTATGGCATCCGAGATATTGCACTTGACTTGGTTGATTCCTACCTAAGCAATAGACTACAACACGTAGATATCAACGGAAATAGGTCTTCTGGATTACCAGTCACAATGGGCGTGCCACAAGGCTCAATTTTAGGACCCTTTCTGTTTTTAGTGTACGTAAATGATTTGCCGTTCTTTATACAGGATTTGTGTGACATTGTTTTATTCGCGGATGACACATCCCTTATTTTTAGTGTGGATATGATATGTGTGAAAGTAGACCGAAAACCACCAAATTTATTTGCTGTTAATGATTCACTCGCGCAATTCCTGGACTGGTTTACGACGAATAATTTACTACTAAACTTTAAGTGTATCAAGTTTATATTGCCAAATGTAAAGAATCCTAAGGTGAATATAAATTTAAATGATGAAATTATTACTTTAGTTCAATCTACAGTTTTTTTTTGATTAACTTTAGATCATAAAGTTCAGTGGGCGCTCAAATATCGTGTCTTGTAGGGAAACTTAGCTCAGCCGTATACGCAATTCGGAAAGTAAGACAGCTTACTGATGAAGATACTGCAAAACTAGTATATTTCAGTTACTTTCATAGTGTCATGTCCTACGGTATATTATTGTGGGGCAAGACAGCAGATATCGAGACAATTTTTATTCTTCAAAAGCGTGCAGTACGTATCATTTATAATTTAAGACCACGAGTTTCCCTGAAAGATCGATTTAAAGAAATAGGCGTACTTACTGTTGCGTCGCAATATATATTTGCTAACATTATGTTTATTAAATATAATATTCACTTATATAATAAGAATAGTGATATCCATAACGTTAACACTAAAAATAAGCATAAGTTAGTAGGTCCATATCATCGTTATACGTTCGGTATACGTTTTTTTAATAAACTACCTATTAATATAGTTAATTTACCATTGCTTAATTTTAAAAGCGCCGTTGAAATACAACTTATTCGAAAGGGTTATTATTCAGCCAACGACTACTTAAATGACAAAAACTCACGGAACTAGTTGCTTGTTGCATACAGGATTCAAATATCTGTATTACTTATAAGTCAATTTAGTAATGTAGAGGTACCTAGTGATTATTTGTGATGTTAACAAGTACCTATCTTGTTTCTTAATTTAATTTTTATTGAAGAATTTAATCTACAACCGCATATAGTCACGGACTGCCTTTGCATAGTCACAAAGTGTAATTGTATGCGCCATCATGCCATCCTACTGTCTATTTTAGATTTATATTAAAACATACCTTAGCCCAAATTATTTCATCTCTATTATAATAATAATAATATAATATTCTACCACATACACACAACACCGTCTAGACCAAACTAAGCAGAGCTTGTACTATGGGTACTAGACAATGGATAAACATGCCTATATACTTTTTTTTTGTAAATACATACATATTATACATAGAAACACCCAGACCAAGAGAAACATCCATGTTAATGCACATAAATGTTTGACTTGTGCGGGAATCGAACCCGCGACCTCAGGCGTGGCAGTCGGTTACACTAACCACTACGCCATCGTGGCCGACATGTTTGCAATAATGAGAAAGATATCTTGTGGCATTGTGTATATTTGGCGTAGAGAACATTACAAATACAAAATATGTCTATAATTTCTAGTTACATAATATCTTTTTATATACTTACTATATATTTTGAGTTACGATATTATTCGAAATATGTGTCGATATTTCTTAATATTTAAAAGGGGATTTGCCTGTAGTTTGTCTTCTGCATCTATTTAGTATGTTACATACAAACTTCTTCTCCAGCTACTCATTATGTCTCATATTTGTAATAACTGCGAAATAGGAAATCCCGTTATGGTATCTATTCACCACTGAATTTATAAGTAAACATAATTAACACAAGAAGGGTCATAATTAATCATAATATCATTTCGCTGTATTTACTTAAATGTGGGGAAAATATTATAAATGCGGAAGTAAGTTTGTTTGTTTGTTCATCTCGACCAATCATCATGACATTTCGCATACAAGTTTTCAGGCGAACAGAAAAGGACATAGGGTACCTTTCGTCCAGTACTTTTACTAACCCAACCTAACTACATTTACGCGAACGAAGTCGCGGGCAAGTTCTAGTCATATTATAATAATAAGATTAGCTCTGTTTATAATGTAGCCCATTATTCTATATGGACCTCTTCTCAATATTAGAAAGGCTCACCATAAGATAGACACAAGAGACATACATACATTGATGCATACATAGTACCTATTTTTGTTTTACAATGCAAGTTTAATATGCAATTATACTTTTACAGGCATTCTTTAATAGACAAACTTAGAAATTAAAGATAGTAAGTACATTTCAAATTATAGTCATTTATTGCAAATATATAAACAACGTTACCCTAATGGGAGATCATTGGACTGCCACGCAGTGGTCTCGAATTCGATCCTAAGGCACGCATTTCTGACTTTTCGAAATTATGTGCGTATTAGTATTAAGTAGTTAATTATCGCTTCTTGTGTAACGGTGAAGGAAAACATCGTGAGGAAACCTGCATGCCTGATAGTTCTCCATAACGTTCTCGAAAATATGTGAAGTCTGTCAACCCGCACTGGGTCAGCGTGAACTATGGCCTAACTCTCCTCACACTGAGAAGAGGACCGTGCCCAGCAGTGGGACAGTTTAATACAGGGCTCATATTATAATATAATATTGAATAACAAAACACTTACCTAATGTACTTACTATTAAAAGGTAATAAGTCTACTATAAAGTAGTATCGCACCAGTGTGTTTTATTAAAACATAGGGCAAAGTGCTATCTTCTACGCGGCCTCGAAATTGTACCCGAGCCTCACGATTGCAGTAAATATAAGTGCAATATTATATCTTCGGTCCAACGAAGCGATGTGCTGTATTGTTAATATAAATATTAAAACGGTGTAGATTGCTCGGTTGTATTCGGACCCAGCCGTATAACGTTAACGAATAATATCGGGTCTTGATTTCGACGCGCCTAGTCCCGTAAGATATAGATAACCGTGGTAACTTAAATGTGGTTTTCAGGATTCATATCAATCTTAGGACTTACGATACGTATAGATCAGTTAATTATGCAATTAAGTAATATTTTCTTACATTTACACGAAAGTTATACTTAAAAATTAAATTTAATTTCAATGTAAGTACCTATAACATTGATATTACTAAACTTTACTACAAGTTAAGCTATTTAAATTAATTAAAACTTTTTAAATTTAAGTTTACACTATACCCCGACGTTTCGGTTGTTTTACAGCAGCCATGTGAACATGGCTGCAATAAAACAACCGTAATAAAGTTTATTAGTGTTATAGTTCAAAATTATGTATTAAAAATATTTTGAAATAAACATCGCGACAAAATCCGTATAATGTATGCAATTAAGATCAGGATAAAAGTTTATCTGGTACGACTACCAGATAAACTTTTCTTCTTGACTTGTCGCTTTTACATATGAGTTACTAGTACATTGGCGACTCTTTGAATACTGCTGTGCAAATCTACTAAATCTCACCACCAAACTAACATGCGAGGGCTGTTATAATTCGAGTTTTGCTACGAATACCTTGGCTATAAAAAGATTACTATAGTTACTGGCGAGCTGACAATCGCGTTTGAGATGAGTTTTAGCAGAATAGCATAGCTGCCTGCGCAATGCACAAACTTTGTCTCCGGTGACAGCACAACGGCCTTTTGAGTAGCTCTAGAAATCTCTCTTTACCACAGGCATACAGCACGACATATTTGTCAATGATTAACCTTTATTTTACGCAAATTTTAAACATAATATACAAACTTCCTTATCTGCAAAAACAGTGTATTTCATACAACGGACATTGGCATTAATAACATCTGTACTAAAATCTACTTTGTGGCAACAGTACCTACTGTTTTTGTCTGTATTCCACGTAACAAGTAGCAGCGACTAATAAGTGCCTACTACAAATTCAGTAGGTATTTTAAACAATACCGTTATCAAGTATACTGGGTCAAGGAGACAAGAAAGTATTGTCAATGGTAGATGAAAGAACAGATGTGTTTAGTTATGAATGTGTGTGTGTGTTCTCTATTTGTGTTTGAATAGGGATAGTGGTGTCGAGTTGTTTGTATTGCTATCGTTACAAACCGAGATTGTATTTGCATAGGTAATAGTAAGGGGCATGAATACACGAGTTTTAAAAGGTAACCTACAAATATTATTGTCTACGGTTTTTAATCTGTTTGGTTTTGTAATGATAATTACTTAAGTAAATCTACTCTTCGTTGACATCTAAAAAAGCTTGTTTAAAAAAATTGAGTCTTCGTAAAAGATCTAAATTCTTATGATTATTAACTTTATCATATTTAATTGATCCTTGAAATTGTGTCGTTATTTACTGTTACTCATTAAAAAAGTAGTAGCAAGGTAAGCTTTCTTTTTAATTTCTAATAGAAAAATTTTTAGTTTCTGATACAAAAAACTTTGGCGAGTATTTCTAAATTATGATTTCAAAAGATCAAATCTCATAGGTTCTTTTGACTACGCAATTTTTTTAAACGATGTAGTAGTGACAAAATCTACATAAAACGATCTTTATGTAGATTTTGTCAATCAATTTCTATACCTCGAAAACTACTTTTTCCTGGATGAAAGGTACCCATGTCCTTTTCCGTAAACCTGACAACGTGTTTGCAAAAGTTTATGATGCTCAGTCGAATAGTTAACGCATGACAGCGTAACAAACAAACTCACATTGTCATTTGTAGTTGTAGTTAAGATGACGTGTGTATAAGTATATTTTTACAAACATGTGTTTTAAAAGATTCTTTGCTTGTTGCAGGTAAATATTCCATCGTCTTTTCGTTCGAGGAAGGGAATTATGCACATTGTTCGCAGGTACATATATCACATTGACAGTATAATGAGTTTCCAGTTCCGCGTGAGTTTTTGTTACAGTATCTGCTCGTATTTCATTAAACACGGCGACAATCTTCTACCGGGGTAACATAACACGGATGTAGGTTAGATTAAAGTAATCGTTTGGTGAATACAACACTATTTTGCATAGTGCAGTTGTAGGTATGTAAAATAGTATTCTTGGTCTAATGCGAGTTGAGGAAAAGGAAGGAAATGTTTATTATTTTTCAAAGACAAAGACAAAGACATTTATTGCTTAAACTGTGTAGGTACATGAAATGTGTTCTTAAAATTAGATTTCGTTTCAACAGTCTACCCTGTCGGGCATTGCAATAGTATATATATATATATTATTAGATTGTGACCGCGGTTTCACTGGCGTAAATGTAGATTACTAACAGTACTTTTTTCTGGATCACAGGTACCTTATGTCCCTTTCTGTTCCTCTGAAACCGTGTATGCGAAATTTCATGATAATTGGTCGAGTAGTTAAGGCGTGAAAGCGTAACAAACAAACTCACATTTGCATTTGTCGTATTAGTTAGGATGACGCAAACATATATAAAATATAAATAATGCTGTAGTTATTTATATAATTTAAGTTACAAAAAAATGACGGGAATATATTTCTGTATGTCGGCATGTACAATTTACAAACAGTTTAACTTATTGACTGGTAACGGCACACCAGCGGTGAGCCACAATACGTTTTTAATTATGTCCAGAATACCAACAATTAACAGGTTAATTTATTATGTTGTACATACATCGTAACTTAATTCATAAGGTACATGCTAAATTTCTGTTAACGGAGAAGGTTGGAGATATATAACTGTTTTGAAACTGACTCACTACTGGGCATCGGCCGTTTCTTAGAAGAAAATGAAGTTTGGCTATAGACCAGGTAGAAAGCTAAAGAGAACGATATTTCGACTGGGTTTATTACTGATTAATAATGTGAAATTGTAACATTGAAATTAAACAAATTTATACGGATTTGATCGCGTTGTTTACTAAATTTAAAGTGCTATTGTTGAACTCTTTAACTAGTTACTATTTACTTCTATTTAAGCTATTTAAATTATAAAACTATTTAGATTTAATTTTACACTTTCCCTGAACGCGACGTTTCGGTTGCTTTTCAGCAACCATGTCCACGAAGAGAAAAAAAATATGAAATTGTAATCCAAAGTTAGTTATCAACATCTTTGAGTTCGTTATTATTCATTTTATGTCCTGTTTTGATGAATCCGAATCATATTATGATAACTTCGCTGTCGACCGATTCCGTATGACATCAACGTTTAAAAATAAATACGTAAATATTAAAATTGATCGATTAATATAAACTACTTATTCATTTTCTTTAATCGAATGCATTGGCGTCTCGCCCAGGTGACATTTAAAAAGCATAAAGATAGATTCAGCCAGCTGTACTTGGCAGCTGGCTCAACTCTTTGTGCCTTTGCCTTCTACGAAAAAGAGTATAAAAAAAAAGCTAAAACTCAAAGCGATTACCTTTTAGAAAAGGTGGCCGGTGCCTTCGGGACGTTCATACCTTACAATTTTTTGTTGATGGGCCCATCCGAGCCCGTAATGGCGGGCGCATTTGATGTAAGAAAAAGTAAGGTTGATTTTAAAGTAATGTATTACAGTTGGAATGTTAATTACTGCAGCGATTTGAAGGCTATCATGTAACTAGGACGATGTACATTTATTTTTAGCTTTCAACGTCTTGTTGTTTACATGTGGTTGTTAGCTCATCTAGAGGTCGTTATTTTTAAGCAAGCTATTTTACAGTGTGTTTAATCATTATATTATATATTTATAGCTTTGCGATAAAATAATACAACGATGATTTAACAGTTTTTGTACAAGAATTAAGCGATCTGACGTTAGGAAAATCGACTCTTGCTGCTATACTTAAGATTCAGTACATGTTTGATTAACGATAAGAAATCGACGTAATTTGTATTGAGCTTATGTCAATGGACAATGATTTGGCCTATGAATCAACACATATTCCACCTAAACAATAATTTATATTTTATTTTATGACTTTAATCAATCATTACAATCTCACTGACACTTTCGAATCTTGTTTTCGTTTTAAAAAGTATTTACGCGATTTTAAATACACCGGCATCCATTGTTTTAAATCTGAGACACGCAGTATTGCCATGCCTACAGTTTTAACAATATGTGTACGGTTTTATCAGGCGAATTATTCCCTATTTAGCTTGTCTGTATTTTTTCTTACGTAGTTAATACGAATGCTATTCTATAAATACAATTATTGAACTTCTTAATAGATATGACCAATTTCTTAAAAAGTTTTAATAAAAAAGGCCATAATAAATACCACTTTCTTGGCAACACTAATCCAAGTCAACCAAAAACAATCTTTGTTTTGTCTGTATTTTCAGTTGCTTTTCAAACAGCGATTAAATGTCATTGTACTTACTGCGCGTGTGCTTTGGGTACCTTTTATGTTAAACAATTTTATTAACGACTTCGCTTGCACAACTGCCTGGTTTTCTCGAAATATCGACCTCCGGCTGTGTTTACGGATCAATTGTCACGACAACTTAGCGTACATGTCAAAAAGTATACTTTGTTTACATTTTAGTAGTATAAAAAAATCAACTCCTCTTTTTTTATCGCTTTGATATCCAGGCTAAATTATTTTTTTAACATTTTTATTTTCTGTTGGATTAAACTTGATGCCAATATAGCTATAACCCGATTAACTAGACATTAATCATAAAATATTGCAAGAACAACCCACTTGTTTCGTTGATTGTTTGACTGATTGCAGTTATAGGCACCTACCTAGCCCATAATGGCCCATATTATATGCAAGCGCTCTGATAGGTTATTTTCAGATATAATTTATTACAAATGCGACCCGCATTGTCAAACACACTAATCAAATAAAATAATAACCTCAAAATCGTTACATAAGTATTTCAGTTAGTGTGCAATATGCAGAAGTGTCCGTGACTTATATTCGCTTTTAATTGAATATGGTCATCCTTAAACATATTTATCATTATTTTGTGGCTGTTGATTCTTAGGCTAACAATGTATGGCAGCTGAACAATATCGTTTCTCTGTCTAGTAAGGAAAACCACGGATACATAGCGTATTGGAAACCATTAGTTTACACATACATACTTTTCTATTGAAAAGTATGTGTACTGTACTTACGATTAGTCAATAAACTGTCAAAGGTATTTTCTATGACAGCTAGGGTCAACGGCATTACCTCTTAGTTATTATTCTAATTCTAAGGGCATCGACGTATAGTAGGTTTAAAATAGGATATCTTTTGCTTGACTACGAATCCTATGGAATAAATAATTATCTACTTAATAATTCCTTGGCATATCCATTGAGTTATTAAATACTACGAACTAGAGAAGACATCTTAAGTGATTTTTATTCAACATGGGTTATAGACTATAACAACACTGTAGGTGTTAAGATATGGACAAATGCAAAATACAGTTAAATGTAGCAGTTCTGAAAGCTATTTTCATAACTAATTCTAACATCAACGAATAATGCGATAAGCTCCATTCTTATTTAAAAACTAGACCTGACGTTTTGAATCTAATTTGCTCCGCCGGAAAATATGCAACTACCTAACTCGTATGTCTGCGACTGAAATCGTTATTTTTTTGTGGTATAGGAGGCATACGAGCAGACGGATCGCCTGATGGTAAGCGATTACCGCCGCCCATGGACACCCGACAACAACCCGGCAACACCAGAGGAGTCACAAATGCGTTGCCAGTCTTTTAAATTTGCCCACCAGGAGGGGCGGGCATGTTGGCCGGTACCCTCACTCACTCGACAAAACACAACAACGCGCTATTTCACGCCGGTTTTCTGTGAGGCCGTGGTATCACTCCGGTCGAGCCGGCCCATTCGTGCCGAAGCGTGGCTCTCCCACGGTGTAAAATCAACGGTCAAAATAAATTCGAATTACCTACATATTTATTAGAAGATTATTGTCAAGTCCTTGTTTTTGAATAAATTATAAAATAAGTTGCTTATTTGTACTAAATTCCGCAATCGACACAACCTGAAAAAAAAAAATGGTTGCGATAGTAAAGTGAATAATAACGAATAGTCTGAGACAGGCGATTACTGATACGACACGTTTAAGTGCCATATAAATTAAGCAGCTACTTGCTTTCGCTACTGCTTAATTAATATTACACTCAATGTTTCAAAAAAAGCGATTGTTCTCAATTGTGTCGTTGCAATGATCGTCTAAGTGATTTAGAAAGCATAAAACACGTGGTACAAAAAAAAACTTGAGATGTCTCCTCTAGTAATAATAATATCATCCCTGTATTAAACTGTCCCACTGCTGCGCACGGGCCTCTTCTCAGTATGAGAAGGTTAAGGCCAGAGTCCACCACGCTGGTCCAGTGCGAGTTGTCGGACTTCACATAATTATCTTCGAGAACATTATGGAGAACTCTCAGACATGCAGGTTTCCTCACGATGCTTTCTTTCACTGTTAAAGCAAGCGATAATTAACTATTCAATACGCACGTGACCTCGAAAAATCAAAGGCGCGTGCCCTAGGATTGAACTTAAGACCTCTGCGTGGCAGACCAGCAGTCTGCCACTAGGCGATCGCTGATTGTTTGCCTCTAGTAACTATAACATATAAACTCAATGGGATATTCTGACTAAACGTGTTAATATTACATTCCCCGAAGCATGTGTTCACACTTGCACCAGTCAACCGAGGCAGTTATTTCTACCTTTTTAAATAGTCGTGAAACACGTAAAATATACTGGTTTATGCGTCTGGTTTTCATTGTTTGTGGGACGTTTCGTTGTGTTGTATGTCCGTAGGTATATGTAGATGATCTGGCGTCCGTCCTTGCGTCGCCTGACTCGTTCTAGATAACAGGTAACACCACTAACTTGCATGTTTACGCAGTTTGTCCAGAAATATGACAGTGTTACTTTTGTTTATTGAATGAATACTTGCCCTTTTAATCTGTTGCTAAATTGGTATATGTATGCTCATTTTGATATTCTCTGACACGTAGGTGTAATTGTCGGCCGGGTACGCGCTTATACGCCTTTTGGGCATTTCCAGACTCTCTTGTCGGGAACATTACTTTTTCTGGAAGAAATTATGAATGAATGCGAAATTGTATGATGATCGGTCGAGTATACGTAACAAACAAACAAACAACGCACATTCGCATTTATAATATTAGTTAGGAATCAGCAATGATTATGTTATCCTTAGTTCTAATCTCTAGTATCTAATCTATAGTTGTATCTCTAGTTAAATCTAATAGTGTAGTTTTAATTTTAATGTGTGCATCTAGCTATAAGGTAAAATAGGATTGACATATCCTTATGGATAAAAATCCCAAAATAAACAAAGAAAAAATATTAGTTAGGAAGACTACTTTTTTCTGGATAAAAGATACTCTATGTCCTTCTCCTGACAACGTAAATGCAAACTTTCATGAAGATCGGTAGAGTAATTAATGCGTGAAGCTGTAACAAACAAACAAATAAATATACATTCGCATTTATAATATTAGTTAGAAAGTTCTAATATATAATACGAGCCCGCACAAACTGCTGAATTGCATACATACATAGATTCACGCCTGTTTCCCAGAGGGGTAGGCAGAGACTATGGATTTCCATTTGCTACGATCCTCATACTTCTTTGGCTTCATTCACTTTCATCAATATTTCGGGTTCGATTCCCGCACAAGTCAAACATGTGTGTGCATGAATATGGATGTTTGTCTTGGTCTGGGTGTGTCTATGTATAATATGTATGTATTTACAAAAAAAGTATATATGTATGTTTATCCATTGTCTAGTACTCATAGTACAAGCGCTGCTTAGTTTGGGCTAGATGGTGTTGTGTGTATGTGGTAGAATATTGTTATTATTATTATTATTATTATTATATCACATTCCTCATTCCTGCTGAATTGATTTTAATGAATTGCGATAAAGAACAATCTTAAGTACAACGCAGCAAGGTGAAATGAGCCTGGAACGCTATACAGTAAACACAATTAAAAAGTATTCAGTGACAATGTCTCTAAACCTAATTTCAAATACATTAGCACGGAGCCGATGTGGTTTTTCCAGCAAAATCACTGGATTTAGCCTAACATTCGTGTCAAAATTATTTTCAAATTTATAACATCAGTACCCATATTAACTTATTGCGTGAAAGATATATAAAATGTACTAAATATTATGATATTGTGTTAGGTTCTTTGATCCCACTAAATAAACTATTGGGTATATTCATAAAGAAAGATTATGTTGATAATCGTGTACATTTTGAAATCCGTATAATGGAACGGAATGCGGCTATGATGTAAGTGAGCGTTGCGCTTCGTACTACGCATAAATTGTAATTAACGGCTTTACTAGTGAAGAATTCTGTTGTAACAGAGATAAACTCTTTGTCTTTGGTAACCCAACGTTTTATCTATGAATAATGACAACACAGCGAAATAAAATTCAATGAAATTAAATTTTATCATTTCTTCTAACTGTTTATTAACTTATTTTAAGACTAGCCGTTACCGACGACTTCATCCGCGTGGACTTTTTTTCACGAAATTCTAACTTATCTGCCAGTGAAAGTCCCGTCAAAATCGGTTCAGCCGTTTCAGATACTAGCCGGAACAAACAGGCAGTCAAAAATTTAAGTTTGAATTTTGGTATAAGTACCGTATATAATTGAAATTAAACTACTATATACGGATTTTATCGCGTTGTTTATTTTACACTTTATTACAAAATTTTAAAACTGTTACACTATTACTAGATACTATTAAACTTTACTCATTTTAAGCTAATTAAATTATTAAAACTATTAAAACTATTTATATTTAAGTTTACACTTTCCGGCCAGCAGCCATGGTCACGGGGAGACTAGATGGTAGTTGTCTCAATGTTCCAGTGTCGTTATTTCAAAGTACCCGAACATAATTTAATCATTGGTATTTCTATTTACGCAGAATGAGCTCAGAGTATCATGAAGTCTAGCTGTGGTTTGCTTTTTCTTGGGTTTGACTATTTGTATGACTGGATCCCAAGCTGGTGGTACATTCCAACCATCTTGTCTATTGAAATTAATGATGTTTTTTGATTTCAATAGCCTCAATTACTCACTTTATTACATTGTAATAAAGTGTAAAATAAATAACGCGATAAAATCCGTATTTAGTAGTTTAATTTCAATGAATAACATTCGCGTAAACAGAAGACAATATTATACCGTATATAATTTCATATGCATTTAATAAAAAGCTGTTATTTTGACATTATAAACAGACACTTTAATTTTATTTATTTGTATGGATTTATAGCATCGATATAGTAGCGATAGCCTAGTGGGAAACCGTTGGACTGCCACGCAGAGGTCTCCAGTTCGAACCCAAGGGGCGCACCTCTGACTTTTCGAAGTTATATGCGTATTAAATAGTTAATTATCGCTTGCTTTAATGGTGAAGGAAAACATCGTAAGGAAACCTGCATGTCTGAAAGTTCTCCATTATGTTCTCGAAGATAAGTGAAGTCTGCCAACCCGCACTGGGCCAGCGTGGTGGACTATGGCCTTACCCTTCTCACAGTGAGAAGAGGCTCGTGCCCAGCAGTGGGACAGTTTGATACAGGGCTGATATTATTTTTTATTATATAGATTTATCTGGTTGGACACCCGGGTCTAAAATGGGCCGGGTGTTATTTAGTTTGCACTTTATAACCACTTCTAAATAACTCCGATAGAAAGTCATCGCTACATACGTACTATGTACCATAATTGCGCAAGAATCCTTTTAAATCCTACCTAATAATAAAGCGTGACCTTATTGCCAACTGCCAAGCACAGTTTCTAGACTCCATGCTGTCACTGAAATATACCTAACCTACCAGATAGCGAAATTAAAAATAATCATATAAATAGATTCGTCTCGTGCGGCATGATTGTAGGAAGGCGATAATTGATGTCCACCCACATCCATAGAAATAAGTTATCAAGGCGTGTGACTAATGTTCACAATAACAACTGTATGCCTTAGGAGTTCCGTAAGATATATATGAGTATTATTTTTTTACGTTTACTACATTTATTTAACCTGTCTATACTAATATAATAAAGCTGAAAGGTTAGTTTTTTTATTTGAACGTGCTGATCTCTGGCGCTAGTAAGTAGTTAAAGTAAAAACTATTTTCGCATTTGGTAGCTGAATTCTTGAGGAAAATCAAAGGTAACCACGCTACGAACAATGGGAACGGAGCAGTAATCATAATGTGGGTGTAACCCCGACAAAAAGCTAGGTTTTATTATGGAATTAGAAAAAAACGAAACTAACTAATATTGACTAGTACGCCCGCGCTAGAGATATGCGTAGTTGTATTCGAATTATTCGAATGTATTATCAACACTATACATAAGTACGTGCGCTGCGTCCTTGAGCATGCGAAGTAGATAGAGTGGCGCATAAAGGAAATTATTCGAATACAAGCCGCGTATCGCTGTACCGCACTAGGAATAAATCCTTTATCACGGCACTTAGTAAATATTGAAAGAAAGAATACAAAGAACACCCAAACATGATAGGTATTTACGGATTTAAAAAATAATTGTCTCGTGTGGGATTTGAGCCCTTTACAGTTGGCTCGTCGCAATAGCAAGGTCATCAAATCCATTACGCCAGCCAACGCGAAAGTAAGCACCTCCATATTAATAATAATATATATATAATATAATATTCTACCACATACACACAACACCATCTAGCCCAAACTAAGCAGAGCTTGTACTATGGGTACTAGACAATGGATAAACATACTTATATACCTTTTTTTGTAAATACATACATATTATACATATTGATGCACAACTAAACTAGCGAACGTCTTTATATGAATTTTCCTAAGTAGATACTGGAGTACTAGAAAGGACTTTGAAAAAAAAGTGCGTTCGAAATCGCGAGTCACAACTAGTTACATATAATTACAATATTATGTTAAACACCCGTTTAAAATGAGCAGTAATGAATGTAGCTAGAACACAAAAAAATTATTGATAAGAGGGTAGATTATTGCGTTCATGTTATGGCAAACTTATTATGCAAAACAAATAAGAATAGATATAGGGGTATATAAAGTCAACGACTTGTACCTGTCAAATGTCCCTATAGAGTCTAGACTCTATTCTCCAGTGATTTTTGACAGGTAGACGTCATGAACTAGACTGTTTTGCAAAGAAAATTATATCTTTGCACATAATATGTTACCTACATACATGAACATTATATTACATTAATTACATATTTAACTTTTACAACCATACATATCCTAACTAATATTATAATTGCGAATGTGAGTTTCTTTGTTACGCTTTCAAGCTTTAACTATTCGACCGATCATTACTAAACTTTTTTTCCAGGTTTTCAGGGGAGTTGAAGAGGATATAGGGTATCTTTCATTCTAACAATAGTACTTTTACTAATCTAAGCAAACCTACATTTAAGCGAGCGAAGCCAAGTTCAAAAATTTAGTCTTTTATATATGTCTATGTATAAGAGCTCAATTACGAGAAAATGAAGCTCAGGCCTATATCCCTAACGAGGAAGCTACATCAAACCCTCAGCTGTGCAGCTATGGTTCAAGGTCTCTCGTAATAGGAAGCGAGTTCTCTAGCCGTTTACTGAGCACACATTCAGACTGTGCTGGCCTGCTACTTTGAATTTCGTCACAGAGTACTGAAAAGACCTTTGCTTGGCCTTATTATTGCTGTCTAGCGGCCACAGTTCCAGACTATCACGAATTCATTTAAATAGCTGTTGAGAATTTTCCACAGAAAACCCAACGTGTGTATAAGCTTTTTAAACAGAAGTATCTATCAAAGGATCTCTAGAAAGTATAAGTGTATGAATGTCGTTCATAATGGAGGCGTCATACCAAGTAAACATAAGTTATTGGCAATATATTATCGAAGGAGACAAATATAATGGCTCGCAAATGTTATCGGCAAAACTAAATTACTCACTTTCACGTATCTCGGGTATAATTACTAAGCATTTCTTTTCCAATCGAGTGAAAGTCCGTTTCGGTGATGTGAACAGTTTTATTTTGATCGGTGGTATTGCGATGTACTTATGGGACTTCAGATTTCGGATAATAGAAAATATGCGGTAAAGGCTTCTTTTATAAGTAAGCACTTGGAATAAGCCCAGAGTCTCAGGCAATTTACAATCATTGAAATAACTGACCAACTTCTGCACCGAAATTCCCAACATTGAAATGAGTGAACAGCTCCCGCGTTAGGAGTAATTGTATTCCTGTACGGCGGAAGACTTTACAAATATTAACACAATGGTCATAGAACACTTAGAAGTCGGAATAATATTAATTGTCTATTACACATTTTGTTGTCCCGTGTGGCGATCGAACGACGCTGGTCCTTGACCATTTACGTTGAGCACAACTGAATTCCAATATTATTTGAATGCAGTTACTCTCATATCTTCACTGAATCTTATCTCATAAAATAACCATAACATTGACATTTATATTGCTTTATTTTTGTTGAAATTAAACTACTATATACGGATTTTATCGCGTTATTTATTTGACACTTTATTACATAATTTTGAAAACTGTTTGAAAACTTGCTTAAAAATTAGTAAAGTTTAATAGTAGTAGTAGTAGTAGTGTACTACTACTACTATTAAACTTTACTAATTTTTAAGCTAATTGAATTATTATTAAAACTATTTAGATTTAATTTAATTTTACAGCTTTATTTTTGGTTGTAAATTTTCCTTTGAATCGATAGAGTGATGAATCCCCAATGTCTATGTACAAATGATTATTAGAATACTTGGTGGCGCAGCAGAAATCCCTTAAAACACTACGCCATCCGTACAGTAAAATTTAGTGCAGAGAGTGAATTAATCTGACGTTTCAGATCTTAGTTACTTGCGTTTAGGAGTATCTAAAGAAAAAGTAATTAGTTAATACTTTTCATCGCTAGATGGAGACATAACAAAAATGCCTGCACTCACATAAAAAAACAAGCGGCAAAGGTATCATTACCACATCGTCATGTCAAATCTAAATAGGAACTACACACATAACGCTGAATAATGAATAATCGAACGCTTCTCACGACCTTCCCGGTTGATCGGCCATGTCTATCATTGTACGCGGTGTTACGTAATGGTGGGTATGCCATACCGTTATCTCAACCAATGCATACTATTAAAGCACCTACAAGTACTTAACTAGTTAAGCCTGCTTTGACTGATTTGTGGGCTGTTTTATATGGAACTAGTTTTTGCCCACGGCTTCGCTTGAATCCTATAGGAACATATACTGGGTGAAAAAATGATCTTATTTGATAATTTACTGCGTCGTCTGTCTATATGTCAAGTTTCATCCGAATTCGAATGTTCAGCGGTTTAGCAGTGATTAAGTAATAAACATCCATAAAACATTACAAATTTAACGTAAGTACATATTATTAGTGAAATGTAAGAGCAGCGATATATATATTTTTTACGTGGGGAAATGTTCCTGATCCATACACCCTCGCTACAAGGGGAGGCGAGAGGGTTATGTCGGGTTCTCTCGGGTTCTCTCGAGACTTCGGGCCTGTCGACTAAAACCACTACGGTGTGCCACCTCGCTGCTTTGTAAGGTGGGTAGAACAAAGAGCAGCGATATCCTAGCCTAACGAACATCCAAACATATTCAGGGCTTATTACATTTATATAAATAAATATTTTTTATATTTTATATTTGTTTAAATAAATATTAAACTTCTTCGCTTGCGTGAATCCAATAGGATCTCATACTGAGAAAATAAGTATCTTATGTATTAATTCAGTACATAGTCTATTTTGTATATCAAGTTTCATACAAATCTGTTCATTGGTTTACGCGTGAATAAATAACAATCATCCAAAAAATATTATTAACTTTTACATGTATATTATTAGTATCTATATTATATAGTAAGAAGTAAGGGCAGCGAGAGCATGGTGGTTAGAGCCACTGCCACGCAGTATAGAATTCAATCCCATGCACGCGCCTCTGACTTTTCGAATTGATGTGCATATAAAATACTTAATTATTATTAAGGCTTACTTTATCAGTATAAGAAACATCTTTCAGAAGAAAAGTAAGTAGGTATATACATATAAGCTTGCACTTTATAAAACGAATAGCTACAAATATTAAAAAAAGATAAAGGTATGTCGCGTATTCTATTATTGCATTATATGCCTACCCTACCGGGAAATAGGCGGGCTGTTTATTATTTTCCATAAACAAGCACACGGCAAAACAAATAGGTACTTAACAAAATATAAATATTAAAACAAAAACCGCATGATGGCAGATTTGTGGTTACATGTAAAAATAAAAATTGCGAACAATCCCTCGTTGATAATGTCTTCCGTCGTCGTTGTGACAGGGTTTTGCCGTCAGGAAAATCACTGTAGCAACATAAAATTTTAATAGTAGATAGTAGGAGATGGTAGTACTAGGTAAGGGCCTATTATACCACCATCTCCTATAGCAGTATTATTGTAATATTAGATACTTTGTCAGAACGAAACAATTTAGCTTTGCCTTTTTCTAGTTTCTCCGGTAAAGGTCGCTTGCTATACTGCTGTATTATATTATTTCAAGCTTACGAGCTATACAATCCTCTTGGATTGTATAGTTCGTAAGGTCAAGGTTAAAATTGCTTCGCCATGGAATCAGACTCGAGTCCTCATGTATAGCAGCCGCATTTACTGCGCCACCTAGGCAGTCATTCACTTATTTATATTTTGTTTCTTAGAGATGCTCATACCGAGCGTTGTATAGCAGGGAGAGACTAATCCACTTAGTGCCAACCAAAATAATCTCCTACGGTACATTTCAAACAATATTAAGGCATTCTGCAGACGACGTACAGTGCTGGACAGGACAATTTGATCACCATGAAAGAACGTGTAGAATACTATAAAATAACGCATACGAAGGACAGGGACATTAAATTCGTTGGTGACCGGCTGAGTCCGGCTGTCTCGGACAGAAATTGTTTGAAAGCGCGACTGCCCGCCCGCCGTAATGACTGTACCAGCAGGCAACCGAGGTCGCCAAAGGACCGAATGCGTTACGCCTAAACCTCGTTCAAACCTCGATAGGTGTAGGCATTACGCAGACGACAATCTTTTCTTGTAATATATCGATACATACGTTACGTGATCGCATCGAAGTATGCCATGGAGTGTCGAGTCGTCGATACGACTATACCCGACTTGACAAACCAGTTATGGGACACGTGCGCTTACCGACCATCGAATCGTGATTCGTGACTCCTGCGTTATTGCTTACACTCTGTTTACGAACTACAGACATCTTCCAATTCACTTTTACATTAGGGTTCTTCTCCGCCATTTTGGATTTTGGACGTCTAGTAATGACGTGCATAATTTCGGCGTGATGATCTTAGAGCCCGATGTCTTAAACAGGCAATATTTTACTGCAAAATGTAACTGCAATGTTTGCCACTATAGCTCGGCCAGCTTAAAATAATTTGACCATTGCTAACGTTATTCTTTGGATAGCCATACGCATAATATAGACTTGTAAGCCAGGCCAGTATATTGCAGCTACACATTATCATAAAGCTAATGCATTAAAAGTCTCTTTATTTATTAATAATAAATGTGAAAGTTTGTAAGATGTGTTGACGTTTGTTACTTAATAACGCGTAAACACAGATTTGTATAAAACTTGGCACACAGATAAACTGTCCAGGTTTAACACATAAGATACGTTTTATCCCGATATGCGTTCCCGTCAGATTTACGCAGGCGAAACAAGAAGCAGAAAACATACATACATACATACATAGATTCACGCCTGTTTCCCAGAGGGGTAGGCAGGGACTACGGATTTCCATTTGCTACAATCCTGACACACTTCTCTGGCTTCATTCACTTTCATCACATTCCTCATACACGCCCGTCGGTTCAAGGTGCTTTTAACCTGTCCTTTGTCCAGAACGCCTCCGATCTTTCTGATCAAGAAACGTTCGCCTAGGTCTAAGCAGGAAACAATAGTATAGTATATTATAAAACGAATGAAATCCATATTTTTTCGTCTTTATTCTTCTGTGTATCAAGAATAACTTAAGCACAGCACATCGAAAGCGTTAGTGCTAGATTGAAGAGTTATAATCTATACTAATATTATAAAGACGAAAGATTTGATTTTTTGTTTATTTGTTTGTTAGGGTTTAAATCAAAAACTACTCAACCGATTTTAAAAATCTTTCACCATTAGTAAGCGATATTATCACCAAGTAATATAGGCTATATATTATTTAAAAAGTACTGTTGCTAATAAAACCTTACATACTTTTACACGAACGAAGCCGCGAGCAAAAGCTAGTCATAAATATACTTATAACTCCTCTAAGCTAAGCTGCGCTTATGAGCTCATTGATAGGAGCTGTCAATGTCTAGTACCAAATGTTCATGACATTGCTGTTTCGCGAGGCAGCGGAATTTTTATTCACGTTCGTGTCACGACACGTGTTTTCCTACAAAATGATAAGGTGACATTAGTCACTGGTATACAGCAGCTCTAAGCATGATTGTGTACCTACTATACAATTCTTCGTCGTGAACGCTCAGGTCAGCTATAGTATTAGGTCTATCTATTTAAAAACCGTCTGATTGCTGTAGAAAGGAAAATGTCTCTCCTTTTCTATCCAGAACGTGGTATCACATTTACACGAAAAAGCTGCTTAGAACGTACCAAGAAGTTTGGTTTCTCATATCTTGGCTGAACAGTTACAACTTGGAATTCTCGAGGCACGGGTTTTCGTCTTTCTTCGATCCTGGGTCCTTCAAGAGGAGCGTGAAAAGCACCTCCTTCCAAGAAGAGACCTCGGCACCACTTTACTTGAGAACGTGGTGTGGAGGGCTCTGCTCGTGGAATACATGACTGATATAATAAAAAAATGACAAGTAATATAGGTACCAACCCGCAGTAACGTAGGCTCTTAACACAGCCGACGAAATATATAAATATAATCTAGTTCTATTCACCTCTCGGCAATAAACAAGCGCGATGCTGTAAGTAGGTACTAAGATTGTATCACAAGAAAGGTATCGTGTTGAAACATTATCTTATCCCAGAATTCATCTTGGAAATAGCACAAGCTTTCATATTTTATAAGCAGATTAAAAATACCACCCAGTGCCTTTCATAAAACTTCAAAAGCATAACTGCCTCGTTCCACATAAATGCGAGTACCGAAGGCTTGTAACTCTTGGAGATTGTTATCAGCATAAAATGCCAAGCGAAGACTCTTTAACAATATTGTTTTGGAAGTTATACATAGGTGGATGTCTCGTCCCGCGACAGAAGTTTATGTTTGCGACCTTTGTGAGATCTTATTTAGTTTTCTGATAGTCTGAAGATAGATGTCTGAAGGATCGGTAGACGGCAAAGCGCAGGCCCGGTTTTCCGTGGAAACTAAAAAATATTTGTTTTAATATGAATCATTGATTTTATTTTTATTATAACGTCAGTGTAATATACCAATTACATTAATAAAGGAGTGCGTGGATATACATGTTGACATAATTAAAATCAATAATATAACTGATTACTCAAACTGACTGTACTGCACGGATAGCGTAGTGGTTTAAGTGGTCGCCTCGCCTTTGCCATTGCGCTAAGTGTTGTGGGCTCGAATCCCACACGGGACAAAAATTTGTGTGATCCACAAATAGTTGTTCCGAGTCTGGATGTTCTTTGTGTCCGTTGTTTGAATGTTTGCGACACATGAATTGTTCCTAGAGCGGGAGTTGTCATTTAAATAGAAAGAAGAAGAAAAAAGAAGAAATAAACAGAAAAATATAATTATAAATGCTACCTTCTTACCTTTGCCACAAGTATGCTTAGGGAGACGGCGAGTTGTATTATATAATCGCAATAACATTGAATCAACTTTATTCTAAGTCCAACGTAATAATTGTCAAGCCTATTGTGCATATTTTTAAACTACCATTTTTACTGAGAATTTCTTAACAGGAAAACTTAATCTCACAAACCAATACGGGTGTGGAATCTGGGACTACGCCGTCGTAGTTGAGCAAGCCCAAAGCCTTATCCCACTAAACTACAAAGGCAGTCCGCATACAATGTGTTTTAGTGCATAACAAGACTTACAAAAGAGATGGTAATGCTCATTGTATGCAAACTTAAACAATCCCCAAATCGATTCAATCTGATTGAACCTCTTTTCAATCGCTTAAGACGTGGGAGGGCGTGACGTGTTAAAAAAAGTTATTTGTTGTTGAAGAATTTGGGCTTCCGAAAGGCAATAAAAAAAATAACGACCTAGTCTGAGTCAGACTCCTTCCCCGAGAGGTTTCAAACCACCACAAAATGTTTCGATCTCGATACACTTAGCCAATTTTCTTGACGATTTATATAAGGAAGTATGTATATGACGTAGGATAATCGACATAAAAAACTATGCAGAAGTCCTAAGACAAGCAGAGAACTACATATTATGTTATATGTTTGGACCCAAGGCAGTTTTGCGCACGATACGAGCTGTTATCATTATCTAAAATCTGAGGTCTATTGCAGAGCACTGGATGTTTGTAATATACGACAGATTCTCGCAGCCATACGAGCTAATATAAAGATCTAGTATAGATAAGTACGCTCGACTTATACGCACGATGTTTTCCTTCAGTAAAATACTGCAAGGAAACCTACGTGTGAGAGAGTACTTCATAATATCAAATATATTGAGAAAGTCACTGGTAAGTGCAAGTTATTTATAACTTTTACTTTATAACAGGCAATTCTTAAATCAGGGATTCCCTGAGTTGAAGAACTTCACGTTGAAGTAACGAATGCACAGAATATCCAATCTTGGATGGATTAAGAAGCGACCATTACGTCATCCATGAAGTTTATCTTTGACGTCTATAACAGTTATATTGTGACACAAATGATAATGAATGCAATGTTTTTGTATTTCTATAATTAGAGGTTTTATTTACTATCGTACCATACACAACAAAAAAATATTACAACACCACGTACCTCTTAAGTCTAGAGCACTCAAAGCTTTTATTTAACTAACTCTGCACGCGGCCTTGCCCTCTTGGTACCTATATAATAATAAAAAGTAGCCTATGTCCTTTCCCAGGTTTTAAAGTATATCTGAATCAAATTTCATCTATGTGTATCGGTTAAATGGTTTAGCCGTGAAACAACGGGTAACAGACAGACTTTCGAATTTATAATATTAGTAAGGATTTAAATCTAAATCTACTAATTTAATAAATTGCTTCTTTTCTGAATTTGGAAATAATTTCCTTACAACATCATATTTAACTGGCTGACAAATAAAGTAAAGTCTATGCCAAACCATACAGTTCGAAAAGCTGCAACTTCAAACATAATATCTTGCTTCAATTACGCGTATAATTGTGAATGTGGCGAATAGTCCTCTATTAGATAACGTGTTGAACCCGGGACCTCGGCATTAAGCAATTTAACCCATTAACGAGCCATTGTGCTGATTGTAGCAATCTACAATTGGCTCTGTACTGATTGATCGACTCACTCTTAGAACTGGGCCTCGTTTAATTAGTGCAAGCGGTTGATAAACTTTGTTTACTTGCTGTAGAAAACAGCTTTCTTATAATTATTATCACGACTATTTATTCTTATGGTATAGGCAGTAGTGCATTCACTCTAATATAAACATATTAAACTACGTAATATGTAGGTAAGGTTAGGTTAGTTATGAGTACTTTTTTCTGGTTGAAAGGTACCTACCCTATGTCATTTTCTGTTCCCATGACAACGTGTTTGCGAAATTACATAATGATCGGTCGAGTTGTTTAGGCATGAAAGCGTGACAAATAAACGGACTCACATTCGCATTTATAATATTAGTTAGGATTAGGATTAGTTAGGCTATACTTATATTATTTGAATTATTATAAGTTAGTGCATATTTTGTAAGGGACTGCATAAATGACTAGTGGTTTAAGTGGTGGTCCTGCCACTGCCACTTTTCAACTTTGTGAGTAAGAGAGGAAGAGAGTAGGAGTAAATAGAGTAAAAATGGTTTATTACTGCAAAACATTACAAAAAGGAAAACATAAATACTTGTGGCACAGAATACATATTAATACATATTGGTACATCAGTACCAATATGTACCCTATGTATTACATTTTGCAGAGAGCTTAATTTCAAAACCTAAGTCTCTTTTGGTTTTCTCACTAGGCAAGCCTGTATCGAGGAAACCTTGAATTACACAAGAATAATTTAATTACTAAGCTTAGCAATCGCAAGATCTTTCCGGTCGTGTCGGATTACCGTCCCATCGGATTATGAGAGTGAGGGAATAGAGAGTGCATTTGTGTTTGCGCACACACTTGTGCACTATAATATCTCCTGCATAGTTAGCCACTCTCCGTTTAGAATGGCCGCCGTGACCGAAATTCGGTCTGGAGGACATTATATTATATTTTATTTTATTTATTAAGGATCTCCAACAAAGAATATACTTACACAAAATTGCGAGAGCAGCGATAGCTCAGTGGAGAGACCAACAGACTGCAATGCAGAGGGTCTGGGGTTCGAACCCACGTCGCGCACCTCTGACTTTCGGAAGTTATATGACTTTTCGAAATTATGTGCATATTGATTGACAATTATCGCCTGCTCCGTGCCTCGGAGAGCACGTTAAGCCGTCGGTCCCGGCTGCCATGAACATCTATGGCAGTCGTTATTGGGCGAGTGTCGACACAAAAGATCCCACTGGGTCGAAGTGTCGCCGGTCTGCACTGACTGGCCCCCACATAAGATACATACATACATACACAAAATTGCACAATCATAAACAAAGTTTTGTATAGTATACTCCTTCAGTTATAGGAGACCACAGCATGCATATACATATAACAACAAAGCTTAGTTTAGCTTAGCTTCTTGAGAAACCTTTAAAGACACTTACCTCGTTACCTCGACCAGCGACCCAAAACCATAGCCCTCACGATCCATTGAGACATGACGAGACATTGCCTTAATGAACAGTTATGTTTTAACCAAATGGGACCTATTTGCTTGAACGCTTAGAAGGCAATCGTCTATTTCGTAGGTCATTTCGTTCGAAAGTGTGAACAAACATCATACTTTAGCACCGCTCTATACTCTAATAGATATTTTCCGTCTCCGTGTTCAACTGTTGACAGACTTATGGCCCACACAAACTGGATTTCAAAACCGTTCCCGTTCGCCTCAGACAACCAAGCCCAAATTGGTAACTAAAATATACACTAGAAGAGGTTGCTGTAGAAGTCTTATGTTGCTTTAGACCATTAGTTCTCAAAGTGGTCCCCCAGGGACCCACGGGAGACTCGACGGGGGCAAACGTTGGCGTGACAAAAAAATGGTGTCCACAATTCGTAAGCGAGGGTCCACGAAAATTTATTTGCTTTCGATAATATGAAGAACTAAAATGTTGGCTTGACTTTACTTATCACTGTAGGCAGATAATATTTTAAGAAGCTCAGCGACTGTTACTTGTAAAAACTTGGATATTCCATATTCTCATTTCATCTCATTTCTAGGTAGAGAAATTCTAAAAAAAAATTCGGCCTGCCTCGTGGCAGAATCAGTCACGAGAATTAAAAAAAAAATCTTCACCGATATAAATACAAATGCCAAGAAATATGGTAGAAATGTAGCTGCGAGGTCCACCGGAACCTGCTAAACTTTGAAAGTGGTCTATGAGAAAAAAGTCTGGCAACCTCTGCTTTAGACAATGCAAGTCGCTGGGCTTGCTTGGCACATGTAGGCAAGCTTCTTGCGCGGGACAAATCATCTCGTAGTAAGTATGTAATTGGTTTCGAATGCCACATATTGCATTACCGTCGTCAACTAATTCCTAACACAAGTATTCTAGCTTAGCTGGAGGGATTAACAAAACTATTATGTAACCCAAATTAACTATTAACGTAGTAGTTATCTTAAAAATAGCAAAATTTAGTTTGTTGTGTACGAAAATCGAACATCCCACTACTAACGTATTTAATAAAGTCTTTGTGCTTTTTCGAAGTCCTAACTGGCTGCATGGCAAATTTGATCAAATTCGCTATAGCGATATAGCCATAAAAGGATAATAAACACACTGAATTAATTTCGTAGAACCGATTTTAATAAAATTTCGATTCACAGATCAAATTCATCAAAGATAGGCTTAAAAAACGTGAGCGCACATTTCAGCTAGTTTACCATATATATGTATATATCGTTTCACCTGTCGCATAATTATGCTATTCCTATAAGCCTCATAGATCTGGTAAAATGTCTGAATATCCCTAAACCGGTTAACTTCTCGTGATCAACAGCTGCTACCTTGTCATTGTGTCTGGTATTTAATATGCGATTGAAAACTAGCTACTTCAAACCAAATTGCTTCGTATTATGAAGAAATAGAGTGGAAAATTGCATAGCAGAAATGAAACGATCTTGTACAAACATTTTTGTCTTCTCGTAATTTGTATTTTTGTGGAAAAACTTGCATTTGACCGTAATCATGGAGTTCGGTTTTTGTTTTAAAGCAGCTGTTACGGTTCGAGTTTTTACTGTGATTATTTAATTGTTTATTACCTTGGAATACATCGGTTATAAATGCTCGTAAGCTTTTATCGTTAATTTTGTGGTATTGCGGTTATAGTTTTTGCTATTATAGCAATAATAATAGTAGGTATAATAAGTTTATGAAACTGCCTTGCCAGACTTGTGAAGTATATGTGCGCTTGCGCAACTGATCGGGCAGTATTTTGTAGTTTTCTCTGTAGTGGCGGCTCTTACGATGTTTACCGTTGAGATGATATTGATATTCAGTTATAATAGCTAATAAAATAATAATAGGCAAACATTATATTATCGATACTTTCTGTGCTCAGGGGATTTCATAATGATTAAAAAGAATACTCAAGGGCCAAACTCAAAACAAACAATGTATCACATCACTTTCTGTCACAAGCAACATCGAATCCACAACACTCATATATGTATTAGTAAAAGCAAGAATTACCATTTAAATCACGGCGCCACCCATACAGCCATTAATTAAACATTAAATGAGTCATAAATACTATAAATATTTACGAAGTGTTATATCTCTTTGATTTGTCATCACACATTCATATTTATGTCCACGGCCTCTTCTTAAAAGCAAAGTAAATTTGATATTAATCGTTAGTCTTTCTTTTGAAGACAAGGGAGCTTAAGTCTTGGATGACAGACAAATGTGAAGATAGCATTACAGTAATATACATATATTTGACTGCTCAAAGTCGTACAAAGCATTAGATTTTTTTTTTATTGCTATATAGTCGGTAAACAAGCTTCCAGTCCTCCTGATGGTAAGTGGCTACCGCAGCCTATGAATGCTCGCAATACCAGAGGCATCACTCACGCGTTGCCGATCCCGAGACATTTGTTCTTAAGTCTCATATGCACAGAAATGTCACTAGCTATAGTACGATTCAAACCGAAACATAATAGTGCACAATTTGTATACTACTACTTGGCGGTAAAATATGTGGCACTGTGGTGGTACTCACCTAGACGGTGGGTACCACCACACGGTGTGCTATTAGTAAAAATTGCAGCAGCACGGAGTACAAAATTGTGCCTGGTGGACAGCAATTGGTTCAGTCCGTACTCTGTATAACGACATTCTTAAAGATATACGTATACACCTCTGCCTATTGTTATGTGTATCTTCTTCCTAGCCTTTATTATTCCCAAGTCACTTGGGGTCGGCTTTTCTGGCCTAACCGGATTTGACTGGATATCAATTTTTACACGGAACGGCTGCCACCTGACCTCCGCAACCCAAATGCTTACGATACCCTAAGGCTAGACCAGTGTCAGGATATTATAGGGCACTGACTTCCCAATAACGACTGCCATAGATGTTCATGGCAGCCGGGACCGACGGCTTAACGTGCTCTCCGAGGCATGTGTAATGTAATGATATATCTATGAAAGATTAGGGAGAGTTGTTTTGCATCATTTCAGTCTTAGGCAATGGATGTTGATCCTACCAATTTTCTTGCGTCGTTTACAGATTTAGACTTCGTGCTGCTGCTGACAATTTTCTATTATTACTTATTGAATAATAAATAAATATCACAGGCATTCCATGGTATAATAATATCAGCCCTGTATTAAACTGTCCCACTGCTGGGCACAGGCCTCTTCTCAGTGTAAGAAGGATTAGGCCATAGAACACCACGCTGGCCCAGTGCGGGTTGGCAGACTTCACATATCTTCGAGAACATTATGGAGAACTCTCAGATATGCAGGTTTCCTCACGATGTTTTCCTTCACCGTTAAAGCGAGCGATAATTAAATATTTAATACGCATTTAACTTCGAAAAGTCAGAGATCGCGCCTTGGGGATCGAACCCGAGACCTCTGTGTGGTAGTCCAACGGTCTCCCACTAGGCTATCGGAGCTATTTGCATTCCATGGTGTTCATGGTAAAATGCAGTTTGGCACGTGTAGTCAATGCCTACCCGCATTTGGTCATTTACAAACAAATCTTGTAGAATTCTCAGACATTCATGTTTCCTCAAGATTATATTTCCCTTTATAATAATAATAATATTCTATCACATACACACAATACCATCTAGCCCAAACTAAGCAGAGCTTGTACTATGGGTACTAGACAATGGATAAACATACATATATACTTTTTTTTTGTAAATACGTACATATTATACATAGAAACACCCAGACCAAGACAAACATCCATGTTCACGCACACAAATGTTTGACTTGTGCGGGAATCAAATTATGATTATTTACTTTTAAAACATATTTACTGCGAGTTCATGTCGTTTGTTGCTTTGAGTCTTCTAACTATAAGGTGCTATTGTGGCTTTTTTAGTATTAAATATTATTATTTAATGGTAATAATAATAAACATCATAGCAGAAGAATGTTTTATAACTGAGCTTGAGAAATAAGCATTGGGCAAATGTGAAATAAAATAAATAAAATACTTAACCATGACACCATATTTAAATAAACAATATTATAGACCAAGGAAGTAGAGACACAATGCCTTACATTTCATGTAAACAATACGAATTCCAATTGTCATTTTTATGCTTCAATCGAGCGAAATAAATGTTTTGTTTGTTTACAATGGAAATTTCTGTAAACTGTTAAATTAAAAGTCGATGTAGATAATACGACACAATACGTGGAGATATTTGCGAATTTACGGTTTTCATACCATAATTTTGATATTATTTTGACGTTGTTTATTTACAAAAGTTTTACATAGATTCCGGTAGGATATGGCACATGTTTAGCCCTCTCATTACGCCAGCTGTGTCTAGTTTCCATTAAGGGCGAACATAACTCGCCCTTCATGAAAACCAGACACAACTTTTTGGCATTATGCATAGTTGTTAGTAATAATACTATCATCTATGCGTAATGCCAAAGTCCACCTGCTACTGATATACTTCTGGCAGGAAAACTAAATAACGTTTTACCCGACTTTGGGAATAAACCCCAAGATAAAGAATGCCTTTTTTTATACAACTATGGTGGCAAACAAGCATACGGCCAACCTGATGGTAAGTGGTCACCGTAGCCTATGGACGTCTGCAATACCAGAGGCATCACTTGCGCGTTGCCGACCCTTTAGGAAAAAAGGATGTGGGAAGGAGAAGGAGCGGGAAGGGGGAAAGACGGCCTTCTAACATCGGCCTAGGAACATGCTATTTTACTTCAATATTCTGTGAGACGGTAGTACTTCCCCGGTCGAGCCGGCCCATTCATGCTGAAATCAGCGAGGCTCTACTAGCCTGATTTTTAATTGCTGGTAAGGCTTCAGCAATAGTCTTTATTGCATTTGTTACATTTATTAGTTATTACTTATCACATCTTCATGACTATATATTGGCGATAAATATATGTATATATTTATCTACTACCTGACTTGCTATCAAAATTGGGATTACAGGAACACCAATTGGTCACACAGCCTATCGTAAATAAGAACAGGAAAACTGTCAATAAGAAATAAACTTCGCCATAGTACTTTAATAAATCAATCGACATTATTTTCCACATCAATCATTGAAAAAAAAAATCATTTGATCGTTCGATAATGTTGCCATATATGGAATTCTGTATAAGGCGTTTACGTCGAGTGTTTCACAAACATTTTGAAGTGATTTGCTGGTCCCTTTTTACACGGTACTAAGGTTTATTTTGGTTTGATTTGATTGATGTAGATGTTTGTTTTTGAAATAACGGTTAGCTTAGGCCTGCGTGACGGGTACTGCACTCGTTTTCATTATGGACGCCGTGCATGCGCTGTGCATTCCTGTGTCCGCTCCCAATAGGTGTTTCTATTGTTCGGACTTTGGATGTTAGTGCAGTACTTTATTATGCCACTTTTTATTAGCATTTAGTTTTATACTTACATGGAATAAATGCTTATATCGTAAAGGATTTCTAGGAATCTAAGCGGAAATTGTTTTGCGCGACGACGTGCACAGATTTAGGAAGAGTTCAGCCATACTCATATTTAAATTCGAAGTTCGTTTATCAATTTGTAATAATGTACAGTAATATTGATATTAAAGTTAAATTACGTTTTAAGTTGTTTACTTATGCCAATTGCAGTTATATCTGTGTCTAGAGTCATGTGAACATTGAAATAATAAATAAGGTAAATCCTCAACTAAAGTAAATCGGTCAAAAGAAACCATACGTACCTACTAAGCTATTAGGTATATTATTAAGAATAACTTCATAAATCTCATGGTACTAACACGACTAATGTCATTCTATGTAAGTCTTCCATAAAATTAACCGCGCATATAAGTTCTCTGTCTTTATGTGGCTCATTACTCATTACCATAGCCCTAAAGCAAGTGTACGCTGATTTGGTAATAAAAATAACCGAACAAAAACTTCTTGGCGCCAACTCCAGTTTCAAAATGGCGGCAACAAAAGAAAATCGATGACCGCGATTATTATTAGACATTACTTTTTAAGTTCAGAAACTTTCGCAATGCGTTTGAAGCAAAAAGGTGACGATTGGTATACAATGGGATGATTTTGTTACTGTGATAAGTAAGCAAATGTAAGTTACAGCTGAGTGACCTTGTCATTGAATTATTTGCGGTTTTGTTAGTTTTTGCGTTAAAACGGTGACTAACCGACCATTTCTGTGTTTAGTTGTGAGTTTAGGATAATAAACTATTTTATAGTAACATATAAAATATTGATATATAATTATATAATAATAATTAAAAACGTTTTAGTATACACAATTATTTATTTTAAATATGTATGAACACTGACTAGATTACTACTAACATCACTAAAAATCCGTGCAGTAATTGTTACATATAAATATGTTTTTATGAAGGAATAAAATAAAGCGGGGTCGAAATAGGCCAGCAATTGGTTAAGCAGGGAACACATGAGTCCAAATCTTGGGTTTACCTGTACCCATATAGACCACGTTATATTTTTATCATTATGACCGTAGACTTGACGTTGTCACAACAGAATAAATACAATATCACTTGGATTCTGACCGAAAGTTTGCAAAGTCTATGCCACGCATTTACATGACAAGCCTTAAAATATTACTTATTATTATTTACTATAATTAATGCTCTTGCTTTACCACTTCACATGATAATAATGCCATACTATGATCCGATACTGACAGCTGTCAGATGTAGCCGATAAAGTTTCAGCCATTCGTGCGCACAAATAGTTTGGTATTTTAAACTAGTAAAATTTTCGACCTGGCAGGGGTTAAATGCATAGCATTATTTGATACTCTAAACAACATTAAGATAAAACAGTAATATTCTTTTTGACACCTATTTTGTATAACTATGACACTGATGACATTTTAAGCTTTTTTATTATTTGTCGAACGCCAGTAATAGTAAGTAATTAAACAAGAGAAAGCAAATAAAATGTCCTGTGACTTTATTTTTCGGGTGATTGATTGTCTGGATGTTTGTTACTTAATCACCCGTGAACATTCCATAAACCATTAAACGGATTAAGATAAAACTTGCAACGCAAGCAGACAATGTCCTAGATTAATTTATATTATACTTTTATCTCAATATGGTAGGGGTTAACCCTAAGCCCTCTCGATTATGTTGGATATACATATATCTGTAGACAATTTCATCAAATACAAGAGTCCTATAATCACTGTTTTATAACTAAAATAACTAATTGCGATAGACTGCAGTATTGCCAGAACAATGACATGTGCATGAAATACTGGACTTGTAACAATAACTAATGAATTATATCATGTGGTATAGGCATAAAATAAACAAGTTATTCTAGTTTAATAAATTGAGCAAGCCAATCTTCCGGGTGTCGGGGAGAATTAACTGGTATTAGGCTCAATGAGACGTAAATTATGTAAGTATAGCTTTAATATATGTTCTAATTAGATTTAATATCGACGTTTATCAAGATTCAAGACCATTAACACTAATCGATTTCATTATTTAAAACTAAATTAAAGATATTGAGAAAATTTATTGGGATTGACTATTCAGAAGCGTCGGAACCAAAAACAATAGGTTAGATATTTTATTCGTCTTGGGAATTTCATGACCGGGTTGCAGACTTTCTGAGAGCAAAACAAAATGTAGTTCTTGTTGCTCGGTTTCGCTGCGGTGGCCATTTCTCTTAGATCTATGTCAGCGACGCCTATAGGGGGGTTGGATATAACATACACACATTTTTTCTAGACGATGAATTTTATAATTTTAGTTTGCTCCAATGGAATATTATTTTAAATTCGTTTTTTATCTGATAAGTCAGTCGTAAAGATTATTATCGGATCATACGATCGGCGGGAGTATATATCTGGATGTAATACAGCCACGTTGATAAGAAAATTCACCACAGATAACGTAGCTACATCGATAACGTTTTGCAAGAAGGACACGTGCGATGCATATTAGACTGATAGGGATTTACTGTTGACACAATCGAAGATGGATGAATTAGATTAAAATTATAAAAACAATGCATTTATACGTAATATTGTAATGTTTAAAAATAATTATTTAATGATATGATTGTCTCGTTGATCCCGTGGTTAGATGCGGTACCCAGTTAGAGCAAAGTTTTATTGAAATTATCTATCAGGAATATCCTGTAGCTGCAATGTCAGACAATGTGATAGTATTGACTTTGTCCGTTAGTTAGAGATAGAATTGAAATCACAATGTCAGCTGTAATCACAATTAACATACGTCGGATGAAATCTTTTTAAAATTTTTGCAAATTCTTAACAAGTATGCCTACTAGTAAATGGTAAGTCAAATGACGTAAATAGGAATTTCTAAAATTTTTGAATAATTTAGTCGAGTAATTTGCGAAGCAATTAGCACTATTCTGTACAATCCTCTTTTATATAATTTCTTTTTCATTAAAGTTGACTGAAATATGAATGTAATTACAGTTTCATGTAATCGTTTGAGCCGAAACAAGTTATCGAAAGTTAATTAACTACTTTGGAAGGACAATTAAGACACTCGTTGTCAAAATTGCTACGAAGTTGAGCGATAAAAAGTTTGTTTGACTAAGTTATTAGCACATTTTAGGAGATACATACTCGTTATTTTGATATGTTTAAATTGACAGTTTATTCTTTAATTGTACGTTTCCTGCACCGAAGTAGGTACGGCAATATCTTTATAAATTAATAATGCTAATTGGTACTATACGACGTATAATTTTTAGCGCAGCCGTGTGGTACTTTGGCCCGCGCTGATAGATGCATATTCTTTTTTGAAAAATTACGCTAATTGTTTGAAATTAGCATCAATTTCTGTCACCTGAGCTGCAATTATAAACTTACGTTGATCGTATGTATCAGCATTACATGTATTTAACTTAATTTAATATCTATTTAAATAATAATATTAGAGAAAATAGTTACACCACGTAAACCAATAAAGTGTTTTCATTTTGTACAATAATAGCAATTCTAATTATTTTAAATTAATGCTCACTATTAAAGCTACAGTATCTAGTTAATTGATGTGTGTTTCGCAATTATATAATGCTTATAAAATTAAAGTATTATAGTCGATTAATTCTTATTACTATCGGATATTACTACTATATAAATGTGAAAGTTTGTGAAGTTGTTTGGATGTTTGTAACACAATTACGCGAAGACTGCTGAATGGCTTTTCATGAAAGTTGGCACACAGGTTTACCACGTCCTGGATTATATGAAGGATATATTTTTGTCCCGGTATGCTTTCCTCTGGAATTTTCCACGGAAATAATACGGTAGAAACAATTTGTCTTTAGATGTGACCATAATAATATTGTCTTCCAAACAATTTACACAGTAGGTATTAAAGAATTACAAATCAGCTTTCTGCAGCCATATTTTTATGACAAAGATACCGTTATAATCATAAATACTTCGACAAAGTACACAGAATTTTACGGTAAGTACGTAACAAACGTGCTCAAAAGATTATTTTACAAGAAATTTAAATTACTTCCCATATTAGCAGCCATTTTCAAGTGCCCTTTATTCTTTTAAAACTGGGTTAACAATTTTAATGTACTGCCTAATTATAGTTGTTCGAGGAAGAATGAAATTATCTTAGTTTTTTGTTTACTGCAACGATCCCTGCGCATTAACATAATTTTGCACGGTGCAGGTGACGTAAGAACCGCATTGACTGGTACCGACGTAGTATCGCTGTCACTATGACAGTTTAGATGTTATGGAATTATTCATATAACAACATCCAAAATATTAAATAACACAAACCGTATCTTGATTAATAGGTTTGTTAGACATTCTGTAGGCCAGCTATTTCAGCAGCTGTCTTCGATGCCAGGGAAAAAAATTGTCTTATCCATATTATTTCAAGTCTGGGTGTTGTGTCCGTTATTTGAATGATTTTAAAGTCCTTCGCGACACAGGCACTACTCATAGCACGGTAGTTGTCTTTTACAAAAATATTAAACTTCGTGTAAAAGACAACTCTCGATTACTAGATTGCATTATAAATATTACTTACAACAGTTTCTATAGTAACAGTGTACAGAGGCCGTAAAAACACATTATTCTCTGCTGGGTATGTAATTACGAGCACTTTACGTACCTTTATAATGTGATGAATGATTGTATTGAGTGCAAATAAATGCAGGACAACTTACAGAACCTAACTGAACTTTTCACTTCCACGACCGGTTTGTGGATTAAGATTATCAACGAATTGGCTGGAGAGAGATTTTAAAGCTAAATATAAATATGGATTTTATTCTGCGTATATAAGTACGTGGCAAGTCGCGCGTCGCCCCAAATGGCGAAGACACTTGCGACACCGTGGAGAAAAGCTGAACTATTAATGAATCTGACAGATCGCGCTTTAGATGTTTTGACAAAATAGCATAGAGTTAATAATTGAGCAAACAATCTTATCGATCTACTATCGACGTGAACCTACTCTTAGGACAAGTATGCTAGCTTAGGTGGAAGGTTCAACAAGAATACTAGTAATTTTAACCAAATAACTGGTAAATTAATGTAAATAAGAACTCGTCTAGGTTTATTACTTACGTATTACAAACACTTTGTACTTTTATACTATTACAACTAGGTATTTAAATTTTTTTTAAATTAGTTTGTTTCAAGTTATGTTACAATTAAGTTCTTGTTGTATATTTTGTTTTTCTTTTGTGTCTTACTGTCTGTAGCAATAAATGTTTCTTTCTTGTTTTCTTTATATTTACATTATATCCGAAATTTTGGTTGCTTCTTAGCCATAGTAGACAATGAGATGACTAACATCTTAGTCCCCGTGGACAAAGATGTTGGCCGTCTCATTGATATTATATAATATAAGTATATAAATATTATATTGATCAAAACTTAATTGACACACAGATGTATAGTGGTATAGTTTCTAAATTATTCCTTAAAAATAAACATCCGGGTGTCCCATTAACGTTTTTGTCATCATCGTTAGTATGCATCCTGTGAATCGAATCTTTCGGTACCCTTATAGGGTCTGTTTGCGTATATCATGTACGTGATCAAACTTCACAATGCTCTGCCCTTTAATGACTACGTAGGTACAACGGTGACAGCATGATTGCTGATAGTTAAGCCAAGGTTATTTTTTTTTGCGATTATCCTAAAAGAAACTATCGGATTTTTGCATCTTCGTTTATGGTTTTCTTTTATAGAATATTAGTTTTTACCCGCGGCTTCGCTTGCGTTTTTATTAATATTGTAAATTATTTTTACCCCTGGAAAGCAGTGCTTTTTCTGAATGAAAGTTTCTGTACTCCTGACAACGTGTATGCAAAAGTTGTTGATCATGATGATCGGCCAACTAATTAAGGCGTGAAAGCGTAACAATCAAACTCACATTCGTATTTATTATAGTAGTTAGGAAGTGTATCATAAGAATATTTTTACAAACATGTGTTTAAAGAAATTCTTTGCTTGTTGCAGGTAAATACTCCATCGTCTTTTTGTTCGAAGAAGGGAATTATGTACATTGTTTGTAAATAGTCATAATAAGTTGCCAGTGCCGCGTGAGTTTTTTTTTATATTATTTATTATTATTTCGTATTTCATTAACGACATGTACAACGTGTATGCGAAATTTCATGATGATTGTCAAGTTAAGGAGGGAAAGCGTAACAAAAATTTTAACAAAATCAAATACCGACTTCCATTATTAACAACTACACAAGTTAGTAATAAAATGAAAACATCATCAATGTAGTCGAAGTTAACCAAATACGCATTATTAAAGATAACTCGAAAGCTACCGGTCAGATCTTGATCAAATTTAAATGGGCCTACATACGTAGCACCCGCTTTCAAATAAAAAATACAAAATTGGTTCACCTAGACAAAAGTTGTGAAATAATAGACATAAAAAAAAATACAGTCGAACTGAGAACCTCCTCCTTTTTCTGAAGTCGGTTTTATAACATTCGCATTTATAATATTAGTTACGATTTTGAGTACCAACGATGGAGATACATATATCGTTCTTTGGAACTTAAGCTAAACCAGCTGAATTCAGTAATAGGTTTATTTTTTTTAATTTAATTGATTAGTTATGAAAATTACAAATGTTTCAATATTTTTTTTTGATTTCGGCTTGCTCAGCGAATCCCTTCAAGTAAAAAGGCGTAATGCTAGGTTTTGTTTAAATCCAGTCTACAATGTGTTATAATAACAAGATCGCCATAACCGTTTGTTGTGCTGCCGGCTTCTAGTCCATCGCGATGAGGTTTATTTAATGTTATTCGCCTTGCAAACATTGTATTTAACTACTGTGACCCAATTGGAGCACTTATTTAGAATCCTTGTTGTTAAACCTTAGTGAAAACTAGGCGTAAAGCTGAGTGTTCCTTTAAGATTACCTTACCAAATAAAAAGAAGTGTAAATTAAATAACATCATGCCTTTTTATCAAAAAATGTAGGCAAAGGTATATTAAACTCCAATTTAAGCAGCTATATTTTTTTTTACTTAAACTGGTTAGCTTAAAATGTTATCAACTGTATAACCCAGTGTTTTGTTTTAAATTTGATCCAAAACAGGATAATATATTGTCTTCTCCCTTAGCCTTTATTATTCCCAAGTCACTTGGGGTCGGCTTTTCTGGTCTAACCGGATTTGACTGGATATCAGTTTTTACACGGAGCGGCTGCCACCTGACCTCCGCAACCCGAAGGCTAACGATACCCTAAGGCTAGACCAGTGTCAGGATATTAGAGGGTACTGACTTTCCCAATAACGACTGCCATAGATGTTTATGGCAGCCGGGACCAACGGCTTAACGTGCTCTCCGAGGCACGGAGCAGGCGATAATTGTCAATCAATACGCACATAATTTCGAAAAGTATTATAACTTCCGAAAGTCAGAGGTGCGCGACGTGGGTTCGAACCCGAGACCCTCTGCATTGCAGTCTGTTGGTCTCCCCACTGAGCTATCGCTGCTCGATGATGACGATGAAGGATAAAAATATTGTGTGGTCCACAAATAATTGTTCAGAGATCTAAAAAAGAAAGAGATCGTGAATTTTCAGACGTACGACAATCCTATTGCACAGGGGTACCTAATCATTTTCATTATAAAAAGAAAGATATTTATTTCTGTGTGTTTGTATTCTAATGCCTAAAGCAACAAGGTTAATGCCTAATCATTCAGATTTATTAAAAAGTGTTAATAAATACACACAAACCAAATTTATTCCCTCCAATGCAATTTGTTAGTGATACTTCTGAAACGTATTAACTTAGTTTACTTTGACGGTCTGCTTTCCATTAAGTATGATACGATACATCGTTCAGAACGATAATACCATTACGCAGAATGAACAAATAAAAACTAAAAGGTAGCACACTCAAGGTGCAGGCGCTGATTCATGGTTTATATTCGTCATACGATGATTAAGAGCAAAACATTTCTGCTAACAATAAAAATGTCGGATATACACCATGATTATCTGACTCGATAAAAGGGATATATTAAAGCAGCGTCATAAATACTATCTTTGACATGAATAAGCTTCGACATCACCTTCTAAACACAGCTGAAGTGAAATACGGGTCGTTTTATGGTAAGTATAATGTCAGACTTCAGGCTGAATTTTCGGCTGTCTGTCTGTTGACTGAAGTATATATTCAATAGTCACGACGGCCATGAATGGCGTAGTTATTTAAGTACTCCTGATTGCCAATGCGCCGAATGTTGTGGGCTTGACGGGATAAAAAATTGTGTAATCCACTAATAGTTGTTCTGAGACTAGATGTTTCATTCTTTGTTTCCGTTGTTTGAATGTTGGTATAGATCCCTGCGATACAAGAGTTATATCAGTGCGGGAATTACTTTTCATATTACAAAAACAAAATGTCTTAACGGAGACTAGCTACTAGATCAACAGGTATTCGTGCTTCCCGAAGCGCCAATTTCCTAACTTCGGTCAGCTATTAAGAATTTTTAGATTTCATGACAATTGTAAAAACAATACCTCGTATGAGTTTCCTTATTTAGGATCCACTTAATAGGATAAAAAATTTGTCTTCCGGGCACAAGACAGGTTTCGTGCTGCTTCTGAGGATATCCTTCTATTAGCAATTTACTTGATCTAATAATCGAACACCTGATTTATGATTGACTTACGCCATTGAAGCAACTGTATACTCTCTTGCACGAGGTTGCCGTGTATTACACCCAAGTTTTAGATCAGTTTAAAAGAGTAGCCGTAAGATTTTTTTTACGTAGAGGAATGCATTGACGTATACTCTCCCCGGGGCGGCGGAGAGGTTATGTTGGACTCCCTGGGAAAAGATGATGACGTCTCGGTACTACCGACTAAACCTACCGCGATGTTCCTCGATGTTACCAGAGTTGGCGAGATCGCGCGAATCGTTCTCATATGCGAATTGCGACCCCGCTGAGGTTACGGCCCGCTTTTAACCTAGCAACTAACCTAAATGTAGCTTCAGTAACTTAGTAAACTTACTAAGCTATATATTTTGACGTTCATAAGTTAACACTTATGAACGTCAAAATATATAGCTTAGTAAGTTAAAATCATTTATTCATATAGGACACTAAGTAACCTTAGTGTCCTATATTCCTATATGAATAAATGATTTTTGACTTTGACTTCGTCAGTTGTGTTTATAGGTCCGTAATTGAAGACGAGCCGGTTTTACAGCCTACTGGATACATATTCAGTTGCCGAATTGCTACTGAGGAAATGTTAACAGAAAAACTCAATAAGTCGTTGCCTGCCTCGGGCGTCGAACTCCAGGCTTCATGCACAGCAGTCGCAATTATTACCACTGCGCAGAGGCAGTTAAAAGTTACAAAAATAGGCAATTCTAATATTGTTTTTTTTTTTGTATCTTGTGTTTAAACTTTAAACACTACGCGTAATTTATTAAATAACTTCTCTAATCTCATTAAAAACACAAACACATTAAAAATACCCGTGTCGCCGTACGATGCACTTGACATCACACCTCCTTGTTCCCACTGTAAAGAAAGACAGAGATGACAAACAGTCTGCACTAATCTATCAACAAGGACGTCTTAATTATTTCCAGCTACATTACTCAGTGTGTTAATGGCGACACTATTGGAAACTATTTATACATCGGCGCCACGTTTACCGTCATATCATGATCTTGAACCGGCGTAGTATGGAAATTAGTTCGATGTTATACCTTTCCGGAATTCTGACACCATTCACAAAGCAGTTTACGGATATAATGAATGCCTGATTTAAAAAGATAACCGACCTTCTTTAGTATTCACCATTTAAAAGAAAAGTGATAAATGAGTTCTTTTTTAAAATACGATTCCCGCTATTAATATGAAGCTCTATGTTGTCTTTACAACCATACAATGAATGGACATAGACTCAAAACAATAATTAGTGGATCACATAAATAATTGTGGCGAACGATTTGGGTAGGCAGTTTCGGTTGTATTTAGATGAATTATCGTCAAGGAATTGTTGGTTTGCCAAAGACAGATAAGTTCTGTAGGCCATTTTGGCAGTTATCGCAGTAATATTACATTAGTTTATTTGGACCCGATCTCTTCTATAAATGCGATCTTCAATAGGGAAGCATCGATTTCCACGGTGCAAATGCTTTAGGTTTAAATGGGAGTCAACAATTGCGATCTTCAATAGGGTAGTAGCTACTTCCGTCAGTGAAAATTTCCTACGCTTAAACAAGAGTCTGCAGTACTCTATTTCTCAAAAATAAAGCCATAAATAAAGTAAGCTGTCGCCGACTTTTTCATAGCGTGGCATCAGAATATCGTATTCTCCAAAACAAATAAAGGTCTAGATGCCTCAGTCCTGTAAAAGTTTAATCATATCATGTCAACATCTGACCTCTCGCCGCCCCTTTACGCCCCGCCACTACTCATTTTAAGTGATGGATATCACCACTGTATAAAATATATGACTCACAGACAGTTATGCCGAGTCTAGCTGTTTTTGTGTCCGTTGTTTCAATATTTGTAAAGTCCCTTCGAAACATTATGCCTAACACAAGAGACACCATTTTAAAAAGCAAAATAAGGTTTCTTTATTTTATTATTCTGAGTCCAATGTTGCGTCAATGTAACCACAAAATGGTGGTCGATAAATAAAGGGCAAAAAGCCTCACCTATAAAAGTTTTAGTCATACCATATCAATAAACGTTCATACAATGTGGTCCTTTTAAAAGGCAAGCTATTTTATCCGTATAATAATTATAGTGGATAAATCTTGCATACCAGACGGTCCATGTTTGGTCGAGTTAGGTTAGATAAGATTATTTAATTCGCGCAGGATGTATGGGACGAATATGGTCACAAATGACTACCCTGCGGATGTTGGGAGACGATGACGCCAGTTGGCGTGAGATGTAAGAACTAGCGAGTGATATATCTGATGGTAAGCCCTTGCCTTATACTGGGAACATCATTGATACTAGCGATTATGGTAATTTTTCGTTCATAATGCCTTCGCTTTATAGCAGCGCTGCTTATTTATAAATTCAACACTTTTTTAATACAATACATAAACTAACTCGTATGTATGTCATTAAGAATATGAAGTGACCTATAACTACATCAAATTAATTCAGAAATGTACACTGGTCGCATTTGTTTTAAACTTAAAACACTTCAATACAAATTCGACAAGTTTTACAAATTTCGTATTAAATATAAACATCTTTCAAATAAAACAATCTAGTTGAACTTTTTACGCATTTTATCGCGGATTATTTATATTTCCCGACTTATCAACTGCTTTTCAGTAGCTATGTAACGGGGGCACTAAGTAAAATCTTAAACTGTGTTAACTGAACTAAAAATAAACTAGACTAAGCATCTATATTAATGCCTATCTACCAGACGTCATAGAGGTTAGTCAATTGGACAAACTTACATTTTTTCTTAATATCAACGTAAACGCTTGTACTATTTTACGCAGAAATTCGCACATGTCCGTAATGCCCGTATTGCCTTCGTCAGTTTCGTCGAATGTCTGGCGCCGCAGACACATAATGTATGTACATTATACTACGTGTACCACATACTGAGCGAGACCTTCGCTTTTGAGACCAGGTTAATCCGTTTGACCTGGCTGTTGTTGCAACCAGGCAGGGGTTCCGCCAATATGAATGTGTACAATAGAATAGAAATGTCAAAGATGAAGCTGTGCTCGGTAAAGACGTTAAATTGCGTAAGCTAATAAAATAAAACATTTCATTTGACACCTGTACAATGGGTTGTATGCCTGTACATGTTGATAAATAGTTCTGTAGTTTAATGAATTTATCAGCCTGATAGAAAGAAAGAAAGAAAATATAATAATAAGGTAACAGAAAACACAACCAAAAGTACCTATAGAACAAATAAAGTCCTGCGTCAGCAATGTTGCAGTATATCCACAACGCTGGTATTCTCGCAGAGCCTGAATGATTTCGGTGCATGTAGGCAGTAACATACATACATACAACTCAATTAACCTCTGGTATGCCGGAACGTGGATCTGCGCGAGACACAATGCTTTTTCTATTATGTCTGGTATTCTGGCATACAACAGGTTAAAAAACAAAATATCAAAAAACAAAAAGAGTAATTTAAATAAATTAGGCAGAAGGTAGATGGCAGAAAGTAATTTCACACTAAATAATAATATTGGTATTTATATAATACTTATATGTATACATATATATAGAATTAAAAGTACCATGAAAATAATAAAAAAACATAGATAATATAAGATAAATAATACATAATAAAGACGTTATATTAATAAAAACGTTATATTACAACGCAGCATATAATGTTGTGTTACATTTCCGAACGACCCCCGGCTCTTGTCAACAAAACATGACACTGATTGTCATCGATGTCATGTTGGTAGTAATAATTCTAAATATCAATTGCAAAATAAACTAAGCATCCATCGGCGTCCGCGCAATGAGAAAAAGAGGCTAGGATGATATTTTATAATAGGTTATATTTATACTTATCATGTATCAACATAAATTTTCACATAACAGACAGCTATGTAGTGCAATCTACGTTTAAACTTAGTTTGTGTCTATGGACATGTAAATTTAGGTTATGCCAACAGTGAAGCAATACAATTTACAATTATGACCCGGTATCATAAAGGTAAGTGGACATGCCGCTACTAAAATTACGTTTAAGTTCTTTGAGAACTTAACAAAATATGCTTAAGTTTGATTTGGAATGCATGTAACGATTTCACGTTCCAGAGTGGTGGCGGTAGATCAGACAGACAGATAGAGACACTTAGTAGCAGCATACCTGAAACTACCTCTAAAAGCAGTAGTCCTATGCCTCGAAGTAACCATAAGATGAGATGAGGCTCGCGTGTTATGTAGGTTAACATCTCGAGACCAATTCAGCTTATTATAGAGATATTCAGGTTTTTTGTGTAGTATAATGCCAAATAGAAGGGCGGCTAAGTGAAAGCGCCTACGAGCGGCCATTTTCATAAGATTACCATTATTTAGAAATGGTGTGACATGGCTACGAGGTGGAATGTTGTAGCAAAACCTAGCACAAGCATTCTGAACCAGCTGAATCAAATTTTGAGTTCTTTTTAAAATACAACTACCATAAATAGTATCAGCATAATTTAGCTTGGATAATATAAGTGACTCACATAGCAATATCCTCATATCGACACTGAGATAATGGCGTATTCTATACAGTAGCTTGAGACGGTAAAAACGATTTTTTACAGCATCAAGAACATGCGTCTCAAAACTCAATTCCCCATCCATAACTAAACCCAAGTTTCGAGCTTCAGCAACTTGTTGTATTGGAGAACTATCAACCAGTACTACAGGGTTTAATTTTTTTATCTTTTTGATACATTCCTTAGATCCGAGTACTAAATATTTGGATTTAGTTGGGTTAAGTACTAAGGAATTTCTTCTTGCCCAGTTAGCGATCCCATCCAAATCTGCATTTATTTTATTTAAAGTTGAGGTACAATCGTTAGGATTACAGGAAAGAAATATTTGGAGATCATCAGCATACATATGAAACTTGGTGTTCTGAATATGTTGAACAATATCTGCACTGTACAGTATGAAGAGAAGTGGCCCAAATACTGAGCCCTGAGGCACCCCACGATTTATCTGACTAGAGAAACTAACCTTAATGCCCCCATCCATATCCAGTTGTATAAACTGGGTTCTGTCTGTCAGATAACTATGGAACCATTTCACAGTAGCAGAGTCGCATCCATAGTATGAGAGTTTGGCTTAAAGAAGAGATATATTAATTGTTTCAAATGCACGGGAAAAATCAAGTAGAGTAAGAATAGTACCCATACCCTGGTCCCTAGACTCCAAAATATCATCAACTACATCGAGGAGAGTGAGGAGAGATAGGTGTTATCTACTTAATGAATAGTAATGGTTCTGTATTCCTAAACTGCTAACGAATATCTTTTTTAACGCAGCTATTTACTGGTAATAAAAATAAGCTAAAGATCTCGCTGTGAACAGTTATTTGGCGCCTGTACGAATGGGTCGATTAGCTCAAGGAAATATCTTTTTACAGGAAACAAGCGCTAGTACATTCCGCACCTCTTACCCTTCATTCTATCTTTAGCCAAGCTCCTTTTTCTTCACCAAGCTAAGGTCGCTAGCAATATCTAATGATGGCTGGCTTGATTGTAATAGCATAGTTTATCGTTTAACGACAAGCGAGACGTACATATGCTTGTCTGCCATCTTGGAAACCTTTCGGATTTTAAGATATTAGAAATAACCCTTTCTCGATCTTCCATAGCTTAATTATATGTATCAATAAACAAACCTCTTGCTTACTTCAGCTAGTAATTAGAAGCACAACCAATCGATCGACTTTGACTGATTACGGCACTATAATCCTGCACAATAAACATCCGTTTCCTTATTTGCTGCCACTATGATTGCAGGTCATAAGTCGGCGCACGTTAGCCGTAAAATCGCTGCAAATAAAATAAATAGAATATTTTAAACCCTTGCGCCGTGTACCTTGTGGCGCAGTGGAAGTTTGCTTTATTCCATACACGGAGCGGTTATTGTAGGCGGCACTTACTGACTTATTGCTACATGTCGACCATTTGGATACTCCAAGAGTAATACAAATTGTAGGGCATTTTATTTCAAAGCATAGTTACTTTAATTCGAGAAATTTTATTTGTTCTTCCATTGCTACGTGCTCCTTTGAATTTGTTCGCTTTTTGTATATACATTTATTATGCAAATGTTGACGTAACATGGTCGTAACATTGTGTTGCATTCTGCAATTCTATTATAATAAGTAAGATTGTGTTAACATTAATTTTGGAGATGTTTTAACATGCCAAGTTTTCTATTTAAGATGCAAGACTTTAGATCGTGTTTGCTGTATGTTTACTTTTTTTTTTACAACGATTTAATTTTGTACCTACTTGCAAACATATATAACCATTTTGCTAGAGCAACAAGCAGCGAATGCCAATGCTTGAAATAAACCGAAAACCATTAACAGGTACAAAATCTGTGAAAATCTATTAATTTGTGCTCTTGTGGCTAAATTATACCTTAAACTTTCTTATACCCATTTCAATTTTCTCATATAGGTATATACGTGTATTACAAATAGTGAAATGTTACTTTTTAATAGGAGATAGGCACGATATTCTCGCTACTATATTTTATCTTAAGAAAACATCTTATATCTAACAGCTAGTACTTAATAAACATTTCAACAGAAAACTAGTTAGTTTTAAAATGGAAACATCAGACACGCGATATTAAACTCGTTCTCGAAGGTAATTGATGACAAACCCGTTAATGGCTTATGAAGATGTGTCGTGATCGCGATGCGTCAACATCCGACGTGTCAGGACTCGCTACTTAATTATAGAAGTGACGTCATAATATGGCATCAAGCCTAGAGCCTTAAGCATTCAACGCAGAATCTTTGACCAAGAAATGCTAGTTTTTACAGCGATGCCGGTCTGTCACTGGTACTGCCTCTTTAGTTCCGAGACATAAGATTACAGATATTGGCGTTGGCGAAGTCTGAAAATAAGACAGATGGTCGACAAAATTCTCGTCTTCTAAAACGTGTGTCTTTAATAAGCTAGCAAGCAAAATAAGTAGTAACTATTGGCAACTGTTTAATGATTTACATACCTAATCAAGATGCCCCTTAGAAAAAAATGGTAAGAAACATTGTGTGTATTACATAGAAATAGCATACTTAAGCAGAAATGTATGTCATACAATATCGAAGGTTATACACACATCAATCAAGTTGAGGAACAAGAAAATACGGATGTGTATAAACCTTGTAGATATGGAAACCTCTCGACAACAGCAACTATGTAAGAAAGTTTATTGGCTATCGGAAATAACCAAGTGTTTAATAACTGGTGAAGGTTGGTGCGATTATATGAAATACTCCTCATTATAACGTAATTAAGCTTATAAATAATTGCTGTTAATATCCAACGCAATTTATCATCGGTTAAAGAATTACATGTGATGGTATCTGGCTTTTGTAAAACATTTTCGTTACTTTACTATTCTTAAAACTATTAAAACGTAATGGTGCCCCACGTTTATATGGCGTGTCGTCAAATTTCTCTCCCACTGATACGAACAAACAATACCGACAATACATGACAGCATAATTAATTGTATAATTAAACTAATGTTATAACCGCAAATTTTTTCAACCTTCTATATCGTCCGCCAAAACAAATATTTTTTGTTTTGCCTAGGCCTGCACTAAGTTACATAAAGATCAGCGGAAATAAAAACATTATTTGCATATCACATCAATATTTGTCCCATGGGATCGAACCTGAGCAGTCACAGGGTAACTGAGAAAATTAAACACCGCTATGGTTTACATAGCTCTGTTTAATTTCCTCTAATCAGCATTTCTCTACACAATATGCTAATACACGGGTATTGCATCCGAGGTACTAAAAACAAATTGTCGTAGTAAAACGTTGTTATATAAATATCGAGGCCTCATCTTTAATTGCTAATGCTTGCCGGAGACAAAACTATAGTCTTTCTTGGTGACGTGTTGTCGATGCCATGGCAATGAATTAAGTTTAAAGAGATGATGGTAAAGGTAGCATATATGAGATGTACCTTATAAACTTGGTAGATGCGCAGACTTCTGTGCTTTAAGGTTAAGATAAGCTTGTCGTCCGAATATTTTGAATTCTTATGTTTGTAGTTCATATGTTATTAAACGACAGATAAACTATAAATACACGGCTCGTGTATTTAATTAAAGATGGAATATTTCTGTTTATTTTCATTTTCTTTGAAATGCTTAATTATATCTTATCATGCGTTTGTAATGCAAATGAATGGATTTCTTGATAAGGTCTGTTTTGGCGTATTTTATCATTGAGAATTAAGTATTACTTAGTTAATATTCAACAGTACCTACATAAAATAATTATGTTTGTGCGAATTTAGTTCTAGAGCAGAATTGAGCAATCAGTTTCACTTCGCAATTACCTAATTTTTTTAGCAATAATGCTAATTATTATAATTTATAAATTTAATTTGTTTTCGCTTCTAGTATTGCGCAATATTCAGCGATAGCCTAGAGGACTGACACACAAAGCTCTCGAGTTCGATCCCAAGGCATCTCTGACTTATCAAAGTTATGTGCGTATTAAATAGTTAATTATCGCTCGCTTTAAAGGTGAAGTTAACTATCGTGAGGAAACCTGCACGTCTGAGAGTACTTCATAATGTTGTTTTCGAAGATATGTGAAGTCTGCCACCCCGCACTAGCCCAGCGTGGTGGACTATGGCCTAATCCTTTTCACATTGAGAAGAGGCCCGTGCCCAGCAGTGGGACAGCTTAATACAGAGCTGACATTTTTATATTGAACCTTAAAACGAACAACCTTATAGGTATATTTTACTAGATGTGCCCGCGGTTTCACCCGCGTTTATCGTTACTGCGCCGCCTCCGTGGGTCGTAGCGTGATGTTATATAGCCTATAGCCTTCCTCGATAAATAGGCTACCCAACACTAAAATAATTTTTCAATTCGAACCAGTAGTTCCTGAGATTAGCGCGTTCAACCAAACAACCTCTTCAGCTTTATAATATTCGTATAGAAATATAGATTAGTGTATGGGGTATTTAGGATATCGGCATTTTAATAGGTGGTTTCTCAACAATCCATTGAGTAGTACAAAAGACAAACGAACCGTTATTCGCAGCAAATTTTGGTCAAACTGACCTTAAAACGAGATCATAATCTTCAGCGATTGGACATTCATTGAGAGGTAGAATTATTTCGAAATACTAACATAATATTGTCTTCTGTTTACGCGAATGTTATTCATTGAAATTAATTAATTATACACTTTATTACAAAATTTTGAAACTGTTACACTACTACTAGATACTATTAAAATTTACTAATTTTAAGCTAATTAAACTATTAAAACTATTTATATTTAAGTTTACACTTTCCCCGACGTTTCGGTTGCTTTTCAGCAGCCATGGTCATGGGGAGACTAAGATGGTAGTTGTCTCATGATCCAGTGTCGTTATTTCAAAGTACCCGAACATAATTTAATCATTGGTGTTTGTGGTTACGCAGAATGAGCTCAGAGTATCATGAAACATACTTTAATTTAGTTATTGGTGTTCATATTTACGAGTTTAAAGTATCATAAAGATTTTTTATGTTTTTCTTCTTGGGTTTGACTAGCTGAATCACTGGATCCTAATCTATTGACACATTTCAAGCATCTTCCCTATTACAATCTGGGTGTTTCGTAATTTTAATAGCCTTGGCAAGCATACTTGGTAGGAATCGGTGTTCTTTTGCGAGTATCCGTGATTTAATATTGTCTTCTGTTTACGCGAATGTTATTCACTGAAATTAAACTACTATATACGGATTTTATCGCGTTGTTTATATGACACATTATGTAAAAAAGTGTCTCACAGCAAGCAGCGATAGCTCAGTGGGGAGACCAACAGACTGCAATGCAGAGGGTCTCGAGTTCGAACCCACGTCGCGCACCTCTGACTTTCGGAAGTTATATGACTTTTCGAAATTATGTGCGTTTTGATTGACAATTATCGCCTGCTCCGTGCCTCGGAGAGCACGTTAAGCCGTCGGTCCCCGCTGCCATGAACATCTATGGCAGTCGTTATTGGGAAAGTCAGTACCCTCTAATATCCTGACACTGGTCTAGCCTTAGGGTATCGTTAGCCTTCGGGTTGCGGAGGTCAGGTGGCAGCCGCTCCGTGTAAAAACTGATATCCAGTCAAATCCGGTTAGACTAGAAAAGCCGACCCCAAGTGACTTGGGAATAATAAAGGCTAAGGGAGAAAAGTAGTTTAATATCCGTGATTTGTCTAATCTGAAGTAGTGGTCGGTTCCCTATTGCAAGTGTTCTGTTTCTTATTTATTAGGTCAGTTAAAAATTGCCTTCAGTTAGAGATTGGTGCTTTTATTTTCTAGACAAGTAGTTCGAGCAGCTAAGTGGCATGTTAGTGGTCAGATAGACCTCGCTTGCAATATTGACGCGGTGAATATTTCTTGTGTAGCGATCGATACGAGTGCACTCGTATCCAGGTTAGTGGATCACTACTTATTGTAGTAACGTGTATGATTTATAACAGCAATACTGTAAACTTTATAGAGATATTCTAGCATATTTTATGACTTCTTTTTAGAACGGTTCGAGAGAAAATAGAGCTTGCAAATCCTATTGATGTTATAAGTTTAAAAGTTTGTGAAGTTTGTTACTCGATGCCGCCGAAACCGTTGAACGGATTTCAATAAAACTCGTTATACATATAGACCATTTCTTGAATTATTATATAGGATTTTATTTATTTATTTATTTTTTATTTATTTTTATTTTTTTTCTACCATATACACACAACACCATCTAGCCCAAACTAAGCAGAGCTTGTACTATGGGTTCTAGACAATGGATAAACATACATAGATACTTTTTTTTTTTGTAAATATATACATATTATACATAGAAACACCCAGACCAAGACAAACATCCATGTTCATGCACACAAATGTTTGACTTGTGCGGGAATCGAACCCGCGACCTTAGGCGTGGCAGTCAGTTACACTAACCACTACGCCATCGAGGCCAATTTATGCAAGTGTTATTAATGAAAGTATTATTTAGCGATAGTGAACACTACTGCTGTGTTGTTTATCGGTGTGATTACCGTGTCGGGCAAATTGTTATTAGGATTTTGTATTGTAAGTAATTTGAAATTTAGTAGCTTGTTGCAGCAACAGATCGCGTATTAACCCATTGAGTGCCAGCGGCACACCGGTGACCAGACGCAATTGGTTTTTAATAACGTCTGACATTCCATCAATTGACAGGTCACTCACTCAAAACAAAGCACTATAGGAACATCCTACAACCTTTCCTATATAACAACTAGTTTATAAACAACTAGCGGCCCGTCCCGGCTTCGCACGGGCGGACATGTATTTTTTAAACATTTTCGGATTAACGTAGAGTAATTATATCTTTGTGCAGGACATAGGCCCCCACATAAGGTACATACACACATAACTACAATAGTTGGACATATGGTATCGCGAAGTTTTTTGTAGATATTGATATGTACTTTAATATTGTAGAACATTTTAATGCTTTATCATCATTAGTTTCCGCAGCGCATGCGATGAAAAACATTTGATAGCAAATTTTTGTACACCTTGGGTTACATTATTGAAGTTTTAGTAGAGATCTCAAATTTTTCTTTGTAATAAATATAGCCTATGTTACTCAGGGATAATGTAGCATTCTAATGGAGAAAGAAATTTTGAAATCGGACCAGTAGTTTTTGAGTTTATTCGTATACAAACATACAAAAATACAAATCTTTCCTTTTTATAATATTAGTGTAGATACAATCACCCTGGATATATTCCTAGAACATCAATCGAACATGAGTTGTTTATTCTTATATCTGATATAAACAAACAATAATTACTTGAACGTTTATTCAAAGTGCTATCGACGTTCGGGACAATGACTGGTCGGTATAAACTCTGAATTCCGCCATAACAAAGCTTTCTTGAGAATGAGAGTTGACTAAACAGTCGGTCGATGGGAATGTGTAAGGATAATATAGCGTTACGTAATGTCAAGTAACGTATCACGTAATATGAAGAATGCACGCTTATTCGCGATGTGCATTTACTAGGAAAAGGAAATTCGAATGATCAATTCGTCATCATTGATTATGATTCTAATCATAATCGATTATTCGGAAACACATTGTAATGTGCTTGGTACATGACATATTAATTTTTTTTTGGTTCATATCCTTCGACAGTATGAAGTTATTGTTTAATTATTGTTCAATATTTAATCAATATCAGTTTGATACATTCGAATCTTTATCGAAGTTCAAATAAGTAGTTCGATTTGCTTCAACGTTCGATAAATCGATCAATTATCGATATTTGTTCGTATTTAAAGCTTATGGTAGCTTATTCTTTTTCTAAAAGAGTTCTTTAAGTATACATTTAATTACTAATCATGTTAAATACATATATTATTTACACCTGTTTCGGATTCCGCTAAACACTGTCATGCCTGCGGGTCTCTTACATTAGTAGACTTTACCAATTAAGAGGCATTCCATGATCTAAATATTATTTTAAGAGTAGTAGAGCCTCGCTGATTTCAGCATGAATGTGCCGGCTCGACTGGGGAAGGACTACCCTCCTACAGAACATCGACGTGAATAGCAGTATTCCCACTGTTGTGTTTTGTTCGGTGAGCGAGAGTGCCGGAGGCCCAATCATCCCCTTTCCCCCTTCCCGCTCCTTCTCTTTCCCACTTCCTTTTTCTTTTCTTCCTTTCCTAAAGGGTCGGCAACGCGCAAGTGATGCCTCTGGTGTTGCAAGAATCCATAGGCTATGGCGACCACTTACCATCGGGTGGGCCGTATGCTTGTTTGCCACCTTAGTATTATAAAAAAAAACCCTGTATCGGGGCAAACTTTATGAACACTCAAGTAAGAAACACTAAGAGCAACCAGCTCTGGTACTAATAGTTTGGTATTACAAAACCTTTTGTGCCGTGTGAGCATTGAGCCCTTAATATTTGATTTAAACCATTGCGCCATGCAAATGTAAGCTGATAACCAAGTAATTGTATTTATTTAACATTATTTTAGGTAATATTTTACTTAAGGTAATTCTCCACTATAGGTAATTCTAGTAACTATTATATACCTAATCAGAAGATGTTTAACAAGTGAGGAATAATTGATAGACGTCTTTCACTTAACTCCATGTATTTACGACTAACTCAAACTTACGCGGCGGGCGCAGCCGCCACTAAGTACATGCACACATATATAATCTTGACACACACAAATACAACTTGTGTCCCTACAATTACGAACAGTATTACCAATATTAAATAAGGCTCCTTAAAACTATTATTACCTACCTCGTGCCGTGATATTTGCGTTTAACCTTGATCTTTCAATTTCACCTTTTATCATAATGTCGGTTAATTTAAAACCTACTTACATAATAATCGGACACATCGGTATGTGTCTACCAGACCTCAATAATAATTATTGGTTGTCATTGAGCGCAGGTTTGATCTTAACATGAGCAGTCAAGCAAACATTAACCTGTCAATTGTAGAAATGCCAGACATAGTTAAAAACTTATTGTCTCTGGCCGCTGGTGTGCCGCTGCGCCTCGATAGGTTAAGTAAAGTTCAATTTCAATATCTAATGATTTATAATCTACTAGATGCGCCCGCGGTTTCACCCGAGTTTATAGTTACTGCGCCGCCCCCATGTTTCGTAGCGTGATGTTATATAGCCTATAGCCTTCCTTGATAAATGGGCTAGCCAACACTAAAAGAGTTTTCAATTCGAACCAGTAGTTCCTGAGATTGGAGCATTCAAACAAACAAACAAACTCTTCAGCTTTATAATATTAGTAGTAGATAAGTCTAGATAAAATTTTCCCCGCGGCTTCGCTCGTGTAAAGGCTAAGTTAGACCAGTAACAGATAGTATCAAAACCGGTCCAGCCGTTTAGGAGGAGTTCAGTGACATACACACGTACAGAAGAATCTATATATATATATATAAAACTCTTCCGTTACTGAGTGACTGACAGACAACGCACAGCCGAAGCTACTGAACGCAAGAAGCTGAAATTTGGCATATATGTATGTTCCTTGGAGAGTGTAGGAGAGCACTAAGAGAGGATTTTTGAAAATTCCACCCTGAAGGGGGTGAATGGGGTGAAACCCGATATTCATACGGGAACGGGACTTACGCGGGTAAAACCGCGGGAAACTACTAGTTATATATATAAAGATAAGACTAGTAAATGTGTATGTTCTTGTATTTGTCTACCAAATGTTATAATTGGGTAAGACGAAACTGGATCAGGTTTAACTGCCTTAAATAATTTATTCTTGTATTCTGACTTATTGTTAAGTAATTCGATATCTCTAACTCAGGACATTGGCATTCAATTATATAAGTACATTACGTATTAAGATAGGTAGGGCTCAATAGACTCTTATAAAAAACCGGCGTAAGAGTAACACACAATTACTGCGTTTCGTCTGATACACCTCACATAGTTCTACCTATTTACATCTCGCATTCATCCTATCATCCCGTCTTTAATAGGGTAGTTGCCTGTATTTAATTTTTCCTTAATTATATTATTCTTTATTTTTAATTATACATTTGACATTTGATATTATTTCGTTTAAAATTTTATTATATAAATATTTTGAGTAATTATTTCGATTTTAATGTCTTCTTCTCCCTAGCCTTTATTATTCCCAAGTCACTGGGGATCGGCTTTTCTAGTCTAATCGGATTTGACTGGATACCAGTTTTTACCCGGAGCGGCTGCCACCTGACCTCCGCAACCCGAAGGCTAACGATACCCTAAAGCTAGACCAGTGTCAGGATATTATAGGGCACTGACTTCCCAATAACGACTGCCATAGATGTTCGTGGCAGCCGGTACCGACGGCTTAACGTGCTCTTCGAGTATTTCGATTTTAATGTACTTTGTTATAATCCTATTTTTATCGTAATTTTAAATTTCTGTTCCTTTGCTTTCATACTTTATTCGTCGACAAATGTTTCATTGACTTTAACAGTACAGTATTGTAAGTTTTATATGATTTTCTATTAATTGATGTATACTTGTAATTATTCTAATTGACATTGTTGTATTTTCGTTATACATGTACTTTATAAGGAAACACATGTCCTTGTTTAGTGTAAATCTAGTCCAAATTAAAATAAACTTTTGTACATAATTTGACACACAAGAGCAAATAATAATTCAAAAAAAATCTTTATGTGTAAACATTATCAAAATTGGATGCAAAATGAGGAAATAATTAATATTGTAAATTTGGAAATAGAATAAAATGTCTCGTTATTTCTCTCGCACAGGCGCGGTTACATAGCGGTTACGTCATAGTTTGTACCGTGCATCCTTTTCCTGACATTTGACAATTACCCCTACTAATAGATTAGTAACGTTTGTATCTTATTTGATATAGAGTTTTTTTTAATCATCCTTTTTATATGCCCGCTGCTACTGCTGGGCAAAAGCTTCTTCCATGGACTTCCAAATTACTCTGTTGGTGGATATCCCCTGCCAGACCTTTTCAAATGCGTCCAGGTCGTCCCTCCATCTCCGTTTAGGTCTGCCCCGTCGCCGTCGACTGTCTTATGGTAACCAATAATTGACGATTGGTGCCCACCTTCCTGGGTGCATGAATGTGGTTCATAAAATTCTTCGTATTTTAGAGTTTAGGTAACTATTTGACCTTAACCGGTCGTATACCGCCGGCTCGCATACCAGCCGGCAGATTTGTACCCGTCGTAGGCCGGTGGCTCGCATGCGAGCCACCAAATTGGTTTTACGTTAGCTTAAGCTAAAGCGAAGGCGGCGCGCGACGTTTTGGCGCCAATTTGGTGGCTCGCATGCGAGCCACCGGCCTACGACGGGTACAAATCTGCCGGCTGGTATGCGAGCCGGCGGTATACGACCGGTTAATAATATCTAAAAAAAATGTGAGTCGACTACCCGATTCCATTTTCTTAGATTTGACGACGCGTCAGTGATAGTTTTTATATATTATATATCAAGCGATTTTAAATATCTAAATCAAAATCAATAATATGTTATAGCAATAATAACAGCACATACAGAATGTTAACTACTTATTATTATTATATTGTTTATTAAACCTAAGTTTATGATCCGTAATAAGGAATATTTATTTATATAGGACATAAAATAATACTTAATGAGAAATTAGATTTACATTTACCTGTAGTCACGTTCATCAAAGCAAGGGCGTAAAGCAATAAGAAGTAATGACAAGAAACTCACGACCACTCCTATTAATTGCCAATTTCAGATCAGTTACGTAAAACCTGCAAACAATACCTTTAATCTTGCAGCTGAGACGGGACTACATGCATATTTTGCATTATTGTTTACTGCTGGTAAATAGGGTTGACAATGCCTCGGTAAGGGAATCTTTGCACTTTTACATACCCGATAGTTATATACGTGGTGCTGGACGGAGACAACATCCACTCCTTACTTGCCCACCATCATGGCGATTAAATTTGTGTAGTAATATTCCAACGGCTAGAGCAATTCAATTAATTAATAAGTTTTTACAAGCTGATCCTAATGCTGACATATTTTATGATAAATTAGGTGAATTATCCAATTCAATATTTCTATTTCTAAACATGACATCTAAATAATTAATAATAAATATAATTGTGTAATGTCCTGTATAATTTGTAATCTGTTTTAAATGTTCAAATTCTATTTTGTATTTTCTAAGATAGTTTTAGAATTGTATAGCTTCACTTAACATATAAGCGATTTGGTTTGTAACTGTAAACTTATATTGTTCTATATCAATAAATAAATAAATAAATTAACACCGGTTTAGATTTAGGTTTGCCGTAATCTTGTTTGTCACCTATGTTGCATAGAAAATCCTCCTGAATGTAATAGCGAACGGAAAAGTGCAACTTGCAGATAAATGACCTTGTGTTTCTGTTTCTTTCACAGCAGTCTCTACAGATCTCTTTTTATCTTTCTCTTTCGGACTTCCTTAATAAGCACTAGAAAATCCCTTATTATACTTCGACTGTTAAGTCAGCTGGATTACATAGTCTTTATCCCTTGCGCAAGGCAGCTAGTCTCTTTATCAGGTTAACTGGAGTGATACATCTCTACTTACATATATACCCTGACTTTCGGAAGTTATATGACTTTTCAAAATTATGTGCGTATTGATTGAAAATTATCGCCTGCTCCGTGCCTCGGATAGCACGTTAAGCCGTCGGTCCCGGCTGCCATGAACATCTATGGCAGTCGTTATAGGGAGTGTCGACACAAAAGATTCCACTGGGTCGAAGTGTCGCCGGTCTGCACTGACTGGCCCCCACATAAGATACATACATACATATACACTAGTATTGCAAGTGTTCATAAGCTGAAAGTCGCTTTCCATCAAAAGAAAATTTAACCATCTTGGTAGTAAAAACAAGTTATTCGTTTTCTTTAACTTCATTCGAATATATATTTTGTCTAGCTATACTTAAATCTTTCTGTCGAATGGCAACAATTTAAACTGTTAACATGGCATCATTGGCCGCACACAATCGTAAAAGCCGACCACTATAAAAAGCAGGGTACATCGTAAAGTCGGTCCTATGGTCCTAATTTAACAACACACTAAAATTGGTCGACTATTAGGGTTAGCACAGATTATATAACGTGCTGACCGCTCTTTATTCCACTATGAAGACCGGATTTTAAAAATTATTTCTCTATTAGTAAGCTATATTATCAAAGAGTAACATAATATATATTTCATTTAATAAAATGTACCTTCTGTTACTAACATAACCTAAAACCGCAAAGAGCAGCGATAGCTCAGTGGGGAGACCAACAGACTGCAATGCAGAGGGTCTCGGATTCGAACCCACGTCGCGCACCTCTGACATTCGGAAGTTATATGACTTTTCGAAATTATGTGCGTATTGATTGACAATTATCGCCTGCTCCGTGCCTCGGAGAGCACGTTAAGCCGTCGGTCCCGGCTGCCATGAACATCTATGGCAGTCGTTATTGGGAGAGTGTCGACACAAAAGATCCCACTGGGTCGAAGTGTCGCCGGTCTGCACTGACTGGCACCCACATAAGATACATGAAGACCGGATTAAATCTTCTTTATTTAAATATTGGTGGATAGTGGTCTCTGTGACGCACAGTTACAGATTTAGATACTTTACCATAAAAATATTTTTGTAAAACGTCTCCTGTCTGGTATTATATTAATGCCTGTGTCGCAGTGAACTTTTAAATATTGAAAAACCTGACACATAGTACCTATATCAAGATTCAAAACAACAATTTGGGGATAGCATTTTTGTCGCACTAGAGAATCAAACCTAGAACACTAAGCGCACTGACAATTGTAAGGCTACCACTTAAGTCACTAAACCATCACTGTAGGCGAAAAGTATACAATTTATATAATATCCGTTCGATTTTAGTAAACCGTGTCATTGCCAGATTGAGTTTTATCAGGTTCCTCAGGATTTTTTTCTTCGCAATTATAGCCTGGATTTTAGGGTTCAGTCACAATGCTACTTTTCACTATCGGGCTCTGCAGGCCGATTGTATAATTTTGTTTGATTCATAAAAATTAAGTTGTTATTTCATAGGCGACTAGCTGTCGCCCGTGGTTTTATCGTCAACCACACTGCCGTGGGTTGTAGCGTGATGTTATGTAGCCTACATTACTTCTAAATAAAGTAGCTTTCTAATGGTAAAAGATTAATTAAAATCGGATCAATCGTTTCAGAGTTTATCTGTTACAAACAAATACTTTTCATTTTATAGTGTTGTTACGCCCAGTGATATCTCTCGGCATTGTGGGAAAGACTCGGCAGTTCTGTCTAATAATTATTACACCGCCATCTATTGATATCTTACGGAACTACGTAATATGGGTACGCGAATCGTAGAGAGAACGCTAGCACATTCTCGAATCCTCTTACTGTTTACATACCGGGTATAGTGTTACTAGAAAACTCTAGAAACGCTTTACCCGCGTATAAATAGAGTGCACGCGCACCGCCAACTCAGTTTACAATCGTAAGCGGTCAAATGTTCATCGAAGCGAATGGAAGCGAAAATACTACGGAGTTTGAAGCAGTTACAATGGAAAAAGTGTGGTATAGTGTTTGTTGTGTTTTAAATTTAATTGTGTGTTTGAATAAAACGTGTTTTAGTCGGTAATATTGTTTGCATTCTTATCCGTCGAACCCAGCCCGTAACAGTATTATTAGATTTTGCCCGCAGTTAGGGTAGATTAGTAACAGTAGTTTTTCTGGATGAAAGATACCCTATGTCCTTTTTTATTCCCCTGACAATGTATATGTGAAATTGTATGATGATTAGTGGAGTAGTTATGGCGTGAACGCGTTACAAACAAACTCACATTTGTATTTCTAATGTTAGTTAGGATTACATTCTTATTATCAAAGATACAACTCGATATCACAGTTTTTCTATGTTAAAATATTGTAATGTGTAATAATGTGAGATAATCTAAACTATACAAATCACACATCTCTGTTAAATACTGAATACCGTGTACTATCATCTACGATTGATTACATCAAAGCATTTCCCCATTCGGCATTCTAACCGGAGCAAGAAACAAACCGGACTTTGCTTTGGAATGCTCTACTTATGCCTACTCAGAAAGGTTCGCATTGTGCCTCTTGACTGCTGTTTTACTTATTTAAGTATAATGACCTATTTAAAATGCTCTCTTTATACACTTGCATATAAGGAAAATATGGATTTACGAGTATTAACTATATTCTAAGCAGCGATAGCCTAGCGGGAAACCGTTGGACTGCCACGCAAAGGTCTTGAGTTCGAACCCAAGACACACATTTCTGACTTTTCGAAGTTATATGCGTATTAAATAGTTCATTATCGCTTGCTTTAATGGTGAAGGAAAACATCGTGAGGAAACCTGCATGTCTGAGAGTTCTACATAATGTTCTCGAAGATATGTGAAGTCTGCTAACCCGCACTGGGCCAGCGTGGTGGACTATGGCCTAACCCTTCTCACATAGAGAAGAGGCCCGTGTCCAGCAATGGGACAGTTTAATACAGGGTTGATGTTATACTATTCTTCGTAAACAGAACTTTTTTCTGGAGGAAAGATTTCCTATTTCCTTTTCTGTACCTCTGACAACGTGTATGCGTTATTTCACGATGGTCGCTCGAGTAGTTAAGGCGTGAAAGAGTAACAAACAAACTCACATTCGCAGTTATAATATTAGTTAAGATACTAAGTTACGATTAATATTAACATATTTGCTCGTCATTTACGAATTATATTTGAATGTTAAGCGTAACGTCTGCACTGAATGTTCCTTTCGTTCTACCTTTGGATGTAATACGACTCCTTGAGTAACATAGAGGCTTCAGTGAATATACTGAATATACATATATCGACTTATGTATGCCGTGTTGAGTATACAATAACATAAAAGGCTAATATACCGAACTACCGGTTGATGACAAAACACACAATATTCGATAATATTCGTATTTGATCAATATTCGATAATATTCATAATAATCGAAATCTCGATCGATTGAACACTGATATGTTACTATAGTAACTAATCTCAACGACTAAACACATTTAGCCGCGGTAGTCGCCAGTGATAGTTAGTAGACGACTGGTTAACAGTTAACGCTTATAGTAGCGGTTAATATAAGGTTATCGCGGTGGTTTACCGACTTACCAGACCGCAGAACTTCGAACTGAATTGCCCTAACCAAGATTTAATTTTCTCTTTATTGAAATTTAGAGGCTTAAAATCTAAACAAAGATTATGATATTATAGCCTAAAATACAAGCGGTAAATAAAGAGGAATATTACTTCAGAACTAAGTTCAGTTTAAATTACCAACATAAATTTTAATAGCCTCTTTGTTGTAAGCTTTCGACAGGACTATTATGTTATGTGTTAACTCTAAAAAGTGAATATTATATTTAGAAATTAGCCGTAATCTGGCTAATAAGTATAAATTCAGCCCTAGAAACGTGAATATTTTATTCAAGTAACTATAACGAGATAAATACTTACAGTATTGGTATGATAAATTATACAGCACTGCCAGCCAGCGAATACGTGACATAATTACATTTTTATTTGTTAACTAGTTTATGGCCGCTCGCGTAAACGTAGGATGAAATTTTTCTGGATGAAAGTTACAATGTCCTATTCTGTACCCCTGACACTGTGTATGCGAAATTTCATGTTGATCAGTCGAACGGTTTTCGCGTGAAAACGTAACAAACAAATAAACCCACATTCTCATTTATAATATTAGCTATGGTAAGGATTATTTTTTGTCATTAACAAAATGAGGCTCTAATGTTCTGTCAATTTAGTTATGGAAATGCCTTTAATATTAACGAATGGTACCTAGACATACACTTAAAACAATAAAGTTCTGTTAGCTTGTATTTACTGGCTATTTATTTATTAAGGTAATTTGAATAACAGTAGTTTGTTTTTCGTCTGGTGAACTACATCAACTACATGTCCATAAAGATACTAGAAACGGTTTAGTACAATCCAAATATAATATGAAGGTCTATAAAATCATTTAATAGTGTTCTTAAATTAAAAGAAATTTTCAACCGTTTTTAAAGCAGTTTTTAAGCAGAAGCATTGGCTACGAATTAAGACCTACGTGTTTTAATTTTTAGCCAGTGCAAGAATCTTTAAATTGGTATGTTTATGACTAAATTTGCACTTTATGGTTAGTGGTTACCATATAATATAATATAAATAAATAATACGTACAAATAGAGATCTTTTAGCAATTTTATGCAAGATCAGAATTCTACGCACGATTTTGCGTTTATGGTTTGAAAGTACTAAAATATTGGACTCCACTCATCAATGCTCGGTGACGTAACCGAGTCATTTAGACTTAGCCATCTTGTAAACGAATACTCTTTGTTTGTCTGGCATGTAACCGAATCAGGAAGGGCTAAAGATTACTAGGTAGGTGATACCCCCCATTTACTGTTGTTACGACTTCCGCGCAGTTGTAACACGGCGCACTATTATTTTGCCTTGCTGTCTGTTCCTTCCTACTTCTAGATTAGGGCTTAATGCTACCTAACTATACCTACATAGAAGAAAGAAATAATAGACATTTATCACAAACTATACATGATATGCATGTGATTGGGATAGTGGCCTGAAAACAATTTTCTTTTCTCGTCTCTTGTGAAATTATGTAGGTTTATCATGTTTTAAAAGCCCTGACAAAAGATCTTATCGGAATAGAGAAAAAGCACGCAATAAAATTCCTGTAATTTTGAATATGTAAATTAAAAAAAAAAACAGCCTTTGACAAAGTTGGGAATTTTGGAGGGGCCATTAAAAAAAACTAATCGTGCTGATCTTTTGGCAGGGCTCTTAAGACATGATAAACTAACATATTTTTGCAAGAGACGAGATAAATAAAATATTCATTGTTTTTGGGCCACCCTATATGGGTGCATTAATATATTTTTATAATTATAGTACTGGTAGTACAAACGCTTTTAGAACACCAGTATGTATTTATCATTGTAACTACCCGCTGCCGGGCCGCTAGAAACGATGATTAAAAGATTCACATAATTTTATTAAACACTAGATTTTGCTGGAGGCTTTGCTCGTGTAAGTGTAGGTTAGGTTAGGTTTCGAAAATTACTTTTTCTGGATGGAAGGTACCGTATGTCCTATTCTGTACCCCCGACAACGTGTATGCAAAATCTCATGCTGATCGGTCGAGTAGTTAAGGCGTGAAAGCGTAACAAACAAACAAACTCACATTCGCATTTTTAATATTATGTATAAAATAGCATTGTTTTAGTAATGTCAGAGCTATTATCGCTGGCTTACATGATGTCTTTGTTCGATAATAGGTCAAGTACTACGAGGTCTTTGGAAGGTCGCTCTGGCGCCTCTTAAACGGGGTTAACTGGGTCGACGAACTGCCAAATGGCAAGTAAAGGTTAGGAATTAGAACATGTTTGCTATCTACATATAGAGATGCAATTTCACCTTATGAAAGTCTTCATGAGTTCGTATAAAGTTCGAACAGCTTAAACCTTTAAAGAACCTTGACAGTTCAAGATTTACAAGAGTTGTAGTCTCCTCGTGACCAAGACTGCTGAAAAGCAATCCAAAGATCTAAGTGAGTGTAAATACAAATCACTAAATTTTGTCCGCGGCTTCGTCTGCGTAAATGTAGGTAAGGTTAGGTTAGTAACAGTACTTCTTTAAAATAAAATATGCCTATACTACTCGGTGATAATATAGTCTTCTAATGGTGACAGAATTTTTAAAAGTGGTTTAGTAGTTTTTGTGTAAAACCATATATTTGAAAATAAGACCCAATTATTGGCAGTTGTATTTTAAACAAACCGCATCAAAATCAGTTATGCTAAAATGCTTGTGTTAGGGAGTAGGTTCGCGTCGTTAGTGCAATGGTTGGGATACGAACCCACGACCTCGATCACGAGTGCAATGTCATACAGTCAAACCGCATTGTGCTATCGCGTAAGGCCTAATCCTTCTCTTACTGCTACAGTTGAACGGGTAAAAAATCACTTAGGTATCAATTGAAACGCAAAGAGAAAAATTCTTTTAAAAATATATTTTCTTTTCTCAATTGTCTTCTTTGATAACCAATGATTTAGCCAGTGCCAAGATGAAGACAGAAAAGAAAGACAAGCTTAATGAATATAACTATAGACAGGCAGCCATGACCAAAATTAAAAAGAAAATACGTATTACGTTTGACAATGTTAATGTCAGCAGTGTCAATATACATAGTGTAGTATACAAAGTAGTGTTCGGTTGTTGAACGAACCTCGGGCAGTACGTTTTGTTTGTCTAGACCAGTTTATTTTGTCCGCTGTGACACGAGGGCATTCATTCCCGTCTCGTATCTTTGTTACTGTAGTGTGCCAGGAGGCTGTATGCTCTTATTTTAGATAAGACGTTGACTTTCTTTACTGGTTGAACATAAATTGTTTGTTTATTTAAAATATTATGTAATAAAATGAATCATTTTATGAATAAACCATTTTTGTTTAACTAGCAGGTATACAAAGTGAATGCGTATTACTGTATCCTTTTAGTATATTGTTTATATGCATTCAGCGCATTAAATCTATAAATACTATTTGAATCCATAAATATAATATAATCTATAATGAATAAGAGATAGGTAGAGGCGAATTTATTACACTGACATATCGCCAATTATAGTTTGAGCGTTTCGACGTCAACTGTTGATCACAGAGACAAAAAAAAATTACGTAAATAAAAAAAACATCGTGGAAATAATTTATAATTAGAACTACACCCATCCACAGATAAGAACTAAATCGTAAATATAAAACAAAAACTTATAACATTTTCTATTTTATAAACCTAGAAGAGAAAATGCCACTACGTATTATAAACGATTTGTTTTAATCTCTTATCTGTGCGCGTGTTAATATAATGACATAACTAATAGGTATCTGTGGATCGTGATACACGGTCACGGCTACGCGACCGCGGTGACTGGGTGACTCACCGAGGCACTGGACTTTGGACATACAGCCACGATACGCTCTCGATTTCAGTTTTTTTTCTACTATTTTTATGAGAGTCTTGTGACCTCCTTTTATTGGAAACGTTATTTTTAATGGCGCTTTTTTACATTGTTGTTGTACAATATTATGGCTTTAGTCACTCATAACTTCGATGGTAGTTAAAAGATTTTTTACATTATATTGATTGATCATTTCTCATAAGGGTATGTGTAGTAGTCTATTTCATTTTTGCATTATACCTACATATATTGCAGTTCTAGGGGGTTCAAGTAGAAAATATAAGGGTGTGCATTATACGGACATTATGCTGCGTTCCAGTCATGCTTACGTGACACAAAACGGCGACTTGCCATCTCCTGTGCATAATGCTCCAATCCATGCTGTCATTGTTCTCAAAACACTTAAGTTAATATCAAGAAAATAACTTCTGAAAGAAAGTGACGTATGAGGTATTTCATTACAAATTACATAGAAAGCCATGGCTAGCTAAATGCAATGCGTGAAAAGTATTAAAGCACTTACATACACGTAAAGTACGGTACAGCAAGTCAGCCGAATGCATCCGAAATCGCTGTGGCACTAAACATATTATATATATATATATAGTGTAATGTGTGCATGCATCAGTTTTGCGCATTGTATTAACCAGGCCATCTGTATATGTCTAATTTATGGTACAACAGTGATTCATTGAGCTTATTATACGAATTATTTTATTGTTATTCAAACCATAAATACTCAAACTAATTGTACAAAACAGTAACAAATATTAGATATAAGCGGGACATTATATCTAGTGGCCAGCGAATGTCATTAATAGCCGTAATACAGGTTTGTGAACAAAAACCAGGATGTTCGGCGGCTGGGCTGTTTACCGCGCGTATCCGGGGCACGACCACGGATCAAGTGTCGCTCGCTAAACTCTATAGTCTATCGCTGGCTGTCAGTTTTTAAAAAAGGAATTCGTTAACCGTTTGGCCCTTTGTTGACATATTTTCGAAGTTGGAACATTGCTGAATGCCTTTGCGGTCTAGTGACTTTAGTCATGTATGGTCCAGGGTTCAGGTTCCTAAGTCGTTAAGGGTTATTGAGCTTTTTTGTCTCGGAAAATATGTATTAAATTAGTTAAAAGTTTTTGTTGTTAAAACGTAACTTATAAATAAGTTTTTACGTTTTTAATATTTCTATAGATTATTGATCGAATTTCATAAATTAAAAGTAATAATGGAACTAACATAATATATATTATAATGTAAATTAGAACAGCATATTGTCACTTATATCTAATGCTATTAACTGACGTACTTAGGTTTTAAAGCACAGGCCGAGCCTAGTCTAGGACCACGATGTATTTTATTGTTGTATTCTGTACTTAAATTACTACAACAACATTGAACAATAGTAGGTAAGGTATCTAATAATAACACAGCAATCACTGACATTTAGAAAGTACAACATCTCTAGTAATTTTCCAACAGTTTAACCGTTAAATGTGAAGTCACAAAACGCATCGGGCCTTTCATAAATTACGACACACCAATTTCATGATTTTTTGACCCCTTCCCTGTCCTTGTCACAGCTTGTCATATTTGTGAGATTCCCCTCTCCCTAGAGTGACGTCACATATTTTGCAATTTTACATCTAGTATCTATTAAATTAATAAAACAATTCCAAAATCAGTTTTATTTTCATTTAGGAGAGCCAACTCGCCCACGCGTTAAGCGGGGTATTACTATACTTAGATATATTAGATTTGAAATGTGACGTCACGAAATTCAGGAATCCTCCCACACCTTGTCACACAATGTCACATGGATTATACATTTTTTCTAATATGTTACAAAAATATCTGTGATATGACAAAACAAAATAAAAAATAATTATTTAAAAAAAACTAAATATAATATATTTTTATAAAAATAGGTACAGTTTGTCTATCTTATTGTAACATGTAATGGACAATTACATGACTAGATTTTTCACGGAACTGATAGAGTAAAACGATGGTGTTCGAGCTAGTGAGACTAATATGTTAGAAAAATATCTGTGATATGACAAAACTTCTTCTCTCTTAGCCTTTATTATTCCCAAGTCACTTGGGGTCGACTTTTCTGGTCTAACCGGATTTGACTGGATACCTATCAGTTTTTACACGGAGCGGCTGCCACCTGACCTCCGCAACCCGAAGGCTAACGATACCCTAAGGCTAGACCAGTGTCAGGATATTAGAGGGTACTGACTTTCCCAATAACGACTGCCATAGATGTTCATGGCAGCCGGGACCGACGGCTTAACGTGCTCTCCGAGGCACGGAGCAGGCGATAATTGTCAATCAATACGCACATAATTTCGAAAAGTCATATAACTTCCGAAACTCAGAGTGCGCGACGTGGGTTCGAACCCGAGACCCTCTGCATTGCAGTCTGTTGGTCTCCCCACTGAGCTATCGCTGCTCTCAATGTCAATGTGATATGACAAAATAAATAAAAAAATCATTATTTAAAAAAAAAACTATACATAATATATTTTTATAAAAATAGGTACAGTTTGTCTATCTTATTGTAACATGTAATGGACAATTACATGACTAGATTTTACACGGAACTGATAGAGTAAAACGATGGTGTTCGAGCTAGTGAGAACTGTGCGACAGACACCAAGATGGCTTACGCAGTAACGTAAATTCTATTGTACTACAAAAGTATCGAGATTGTTACCTAATCGCGCAGTACTTCTGCGATTTAAAAGCGTGTTCACACTGACATTTAAAATATTACTTCGTTACGCAATGCCGAACAGTTTCGAAAGTACTACGAACACGCGGTTCTTTGAATTTTATAATGCAATTTGAAATGTATCGAATGCGATGTTGAACGCATTTTTAGTCTGTCAGTTTAAGGCAGTGTTATTGGTTTTAGAGTTCGAGAAAACTCTTACACAACAGCTTTGTCCGTCCGTCCGTCCGTCTGTCTGTCTGTTATACAACTTTCAACTCAAGAACCGTAAGAGCTAGATACTCGCGGTCAACGCCATTCGACTCAGTATAGTCGATATACTCCCGAAATGACTATGACCTACGACCTCTGACCTCAAGGTCACGTGGTATCACACCTTTGCATATTACTTGAACCATTTTTTAGAACTCTAAGATATACGGCAATTCATTGCCGATTCTCCCTTGTTTTCTGTCAATATATTCTCAGTAGCAACACGAAGTATAAATCCTAACAAATATTATAAATGTGAATGTCAGTTTGTTTGTTACGCTTTCACGCCTTAACTACTTGAACGATCATCATAAAATTCTGTGTACAAATTGTCAGGGGTATAGAAAAACACATGGGATACCTTTAATCCAGGGAAAATGTGCTGTTACTAATCTAATCTAACCTAAAAATCCGCGGGCAAAATCTAATGTATAATATTTTATACATGTACTTAAAAAAAAATATATCCTTTTTACTAATTTGCTGCGCCCGACATTGTCTATAATGATCTGATTTCTTTATAATTCCATCTTTGTATAACATTATGGCATGCAATAAAATATTGACTAGCGAGGAATCTAGAACTGTCTGGTAGACGGCAATACGCTCTTCTGCCATTACGTGAGATTTAAAAACATACTTAGCGTAAAGTTGGCGGAAACTAGCTCTGCCTACACTTTCGTAAAACTATGTATTTATAGAAATAATAATAATAGTGTTGTTTTTGTTCGCAGTTGTGGTGGACGTGGACGATAGGCCGCTCTGCGTCGAAATCTGTGATACTGCGGGACAGGTGAGCTATATCAGCATACACGTAAAGCCGTTGGTCCTGTACCGGATCTCTCTCCGGTCGTGTCGGATTATGGGCGTTGGAGAACAGAGAGTGCACTTGTGTCTGCGCACACACTTGTGCACTATAATATCACCTGCGCAGATGGCCAGTCTCCGTTATGTTTGACCACCGTGATGGAAATTCGGTCTGGAGGAGATTATCAGCATGCTGTATACGATGCACAACACACAGGTTTAGTCAAGTATGCTCTAAATTCTTGGCTTCTGGAACTTTTCTTTACCGTGCGATACGTAGTGACAGTATTGTTAACTCGTATCTTGGTTGCCTGTAAGAGAGGGTTACTTCATCAGTCAATTTAGAAATGCCAGCAGCGGATGTTTTACGTTAATCCTATTTACTTTCTCGTTCATGCATTCGGTCGAAATTGTATATACACACCTCCCGGCATCTCCCGCATAAGTAGCTAGTCTTGCGTCGCAAGGGAGTTAAAAACATTCAAATAACTGACACAAAGAACAACCAGATTCGAATTAACAATATGTTTGGATCACAGATATTTTTGTCCCGTGGAGATATAACTATCGAATTGCATGACTGAATCCTCAAAATATCGGATAAATCGAATCCATATTATTTGGCGTATTCGTGCAGTCGAATTCATTAAACATAAGTACAGTACCCATTCGACGGCAATGGTGACGAGGCGACCACAATCCAAAAAACTGATATCCACCCTTATGATCCTGGTATATGTTTTTAGCTTTATTCACTCTTATTACATTTCTTTATGTACGCTTTTTGGTTAGCAGTACTCTTAATCTGGCCTTTATCCAGAATGTTTCTGATTTGGTCAGTCAATATTCGCTTAAGTGTATATAATATTATCAGCCCTGTATTAGACTGTCCCATTGCTGTACACGGGCTCAGTATGAGAAGGGTTAGGCCATAGTCCACCACCCCATTAGCTCAGTGTGGGTTGGCAGACTTCACATATCTTCGATAAGATTATAGAGAACTCTCAGATATGCACGTTTCCTCACGATGTTTTCCTGCACCGTTAAAGCGTGCTGCTTTTCTAGTTACTACCCAAAGAACATCTGGTTAATAACAGTGATACCTACTAATATTGTTTTAAAATTGAACAATTGTAGTGCGAACAACACACGTCTATCTTTACCGTCGATGCTGTTATCACGAGACGATCGCCATGACATAATTTTTGTTATCAATAGCCATATCTTTAGATACAACACTATTATCAATTAGCAGTCCTTCCAATCCAAGAAGAAAATATTATAAATAAATTTTAATTTTTTTTTGTAGTGCTAGCAATTAATTATGTGCTGCGGGGGACTTTATAAACAATCAAACAACCGACACTAGGAACACTCAAATTCTTCTGAGTCTGGTTGTTCTTTGTGTCCGTTGTTCGTGTGATCCACAAATAGTAGTTCTTAACTATTTGTGGATCACACAATTTTTTTTCTTGTGTGCCTATCGAACCTATAACTCTTGGTGTAGTGGCAATGGTGAGGCGATTGCTAATACCACTACGGCATTCATGTAGTCTTATACGTAACCCGATGCTCTAGAGAACGGCTAAGCATATGCTAACAAATTTCCATAAATGTTGTGATCAGAGTAAATGAAAAAAAAAGATGCTAAAATATAGAGATAGGGACAGACCCTTCCTCTACAGGCTACTCAAGTTTATGATATAGCGTGCCCACTCACCAACCTTCCGGTGTACAGTGAGAGCCGCTGTACCTTCCAGTGCCCGAAAGCACCTTCAGTGACCAGTTATAGACCGGTCTTGTCCCCAAATCCAAAAAGAACGTGAGACCTTGTCCCCAATCCAAAATCCCAATCCTGAGTGGTTCTGGTTCTCGTAAGTGAGCTACCTCGTGCCCAAGCGGCACTACCTATTGTCCAGATAGGTGCTAGAGCAATAAAGCCGCTCACCATTCGCGAACTCTGAGAGTTGCTAACGATGTCCTCGCTGAGGCCGACGGAGAAGCCGCCTCCCATATTTCCAGTATGGTGCCGGAGCTGTAAGGCACGCTCACTTCCCGACGTACATCCATACGTCTGCCCTTTCTGGCCTACAAGCCGGGTACTGCCCCAGTCACCTAGCTATGACTCTTACTTGCTGAGCAGGCAAGCGCCCGAGATGCGTTGTGGCAATGAAACCACACTGCCACTTCGCTAAAGACAACTCCGTGCCTCGCGCGACTGACTGGTTTGCATTAGCCGTGCATAATTCCAACGCTCGAACGCCACGTGCTTGCCGAGCAACAAACATGCCGTCCTCTTCGGCTACCCACATAGCCACTACGAGTCTAACCTCAATGTCAGGCACCGCGCACTCTAATCAGCGGCCGATAGAACACGCCTTTCAAGGCGCAGTGGGCTGGCCTGACCCCGTAGTACCCTGATCCTAAGGGGGAGACCCTTAGGTCTCCCCCCGAAACCCTATTTACTCGGGTCCTTTAGATAGAGACAGTTAAAACCTCTTTTGATCATAGGATTTCGCTCAATCTAGAAAGCAGCGAAATCTTAACTATGATGAACTAGCTGTCCTCCGCAGTTTCACCCACGTTTTATTGCTCCCGTGGCTCGTGTCGTAATGTTATATAGCCTTTAATCTTCCTCAAGAGTTGGTCTATTAAATACTAACTAATATTATAAATTCGAAAGAAACTCTGTCTGTCTGTCTATTACGTTTTCACGCCTAAACCGCTTAACCGATTTAGATGAAATTTGGTACACATATAGTTTAAAACCTGGGAAAGAACATAGGCTTTTAATTTTAACTTTTTAGGTAGGTACAAAGCGGGAGAAGCCGCGCGCAAAAAATCATTTTTTTAAATTCGCCTCGTCATTCTAGAACTACCAGACAAATTGGAAATACTTTTTTGTCTCTGAATGCTCTACAGACTGTACCGACTGTAACGCGCTGGCTCACTCTCGCGCATGGTGATGGTAAGACCTAGTCCTACACGCTTTCATAGGCTACTAAACCGATTGAAATCAAGCAGACTGCATGCTTGTTACCTTTGCGTGAAATAAATTGACATCTCAGGAATAAGAGTCATTTGTTCCTATGTTTTGTAATCTAAGTAATGTTCTGTCCATTTCTCACGTACAGTGTTCATTATACATCAAATTCAATATGGCGTCTATCCCACGGCTGTCACCTGGCGCCATAATTGTTCAACAAAAGCCGAAAATTCTAAACTCAAAAATTAAAAAGAAATAGCACGTGCACTAATCTTTAACCGTCGCCTACGTAAGATTTTTTTCTGTGAACAATGAGCGATGGTGGCTTTCCCACAGTTTCTCTACCTGTGTATAGAAAAAGTGAAGTAGTTTGTTCGTATTGTATACTCGTACGGTTATATGCAAGGTGGTTGTCACCTGCCGTGGTTCATTCAAGCATAGCATGTGTACGGCAGGCATATGGATCATACACCACGAGTATAGTTATAGAGACAGCAACAAGCAAGCAGCAAGCAGACAACTGTCTTCGTGGCGCAGCGGTAGTGAATGCGACTGCTGTGCATATGGGGTCTCGGGTTCGAATCTCGGTTCGGGTCAAGAAAAAGTTATTGGGTTTTCTGTTAAGAAATCTCAATAGCTGCCCGAAGTTAGGAATTAGGCGGTGTTAGATACCTCCATGCCTTGGAAAGCACGTAAAGCCGTTGGTCCTGCACCCAATCTCTCTCCGGTCGTGTCGGATTACCGTCCCACCGGATGATGAGAGTTAGGGAACAGAGAGTGCAATTGTGTTTGCGCACACATTTGTGCACTATAATATCTTCTGCGCAAATGGCCAGTCTTCGTTAAGACAAGCCGCCATGACCGAAATTCGGTCTGGAGGACATTATATAGAGACTGTCAGTCAGTGATCTCAGGAGAAGTAAACGCCACTGTGGATGCGACTGCTGTATATGAGGTATCCTTAATTAATAAATAAGGTCGGCCTAGATGGCGTAGTGGTTAGTGTAATCGACTGCCACGCCTGAGGTTGCGGGTTCAATTCCCGCACAAGTCAAACATTTGTGTGCATGAATATGGATGTTGGTCTTGGTCTGGGTGTTTCTTTGTATAATACATATGTATTTACAAAAAACAATAAGTACATATGTATGTTTATCCATTGTCTAGTACCCATAGTACAAGCTCTGCTTAGTTTGGGCTAGATGGTGTTGTGTGTATGTGGTAGAATATTATTATTATTATTATATTAATTTCTATTACCGATTCGGACGGAGTGTTATTGAGAAATTTTCAATAGCAAATCTGTGCCCGATAGACGACAAAAGGCTGTTTTTTTATTACGTAGGATTCAAGCCATACTTGGCGAAATGTGAATTTAATACACTACTGTCTATACTCCTGAAAAGAGCAGCGATAGCTCAGTGGGGAGACCAACAGACTGCAATGCAGAGGGTTTCGGGTTCGAACCCACGTCGCACACCTCTGACTTTCGGAAGTTATATGACTTTTCGAAATTATGTGCGTATTGATTGACAATTATCGCCTGCTCCGTGTCTCGGAGAGCACGTTAAGCCGTCGATCCCGGCTGCCATGAACATCTATGGCAGTCGTTATTGGGAGAGTGTCGACACAAAAGATCCCACTGGGTCGAAGTGTCGCCGGTTTGCACTGACTGGCACCCATATAAGATACATACTCCTGAAAAAGTATAGGTGTGAGCGTTTATACGTTCCTATGTATGTATCAGCCGTTGTATGTAAACAAATTTACTTAATGTAGTTATTTTATTAGAAGGACAATAAGAAAATGGCAGTACAGTATATTGTAATGACATATATTGTGCGAGATAAGATGACGATTTTACTATCGCAAACTGCGAAAGAGGTCAAGTTTAAATCGGAATAGTAGTTTTAACATATATACTTATATGTATAAATAAACATGGTATTTTGTCTACGTGCTGTCAATAAATAGTACTGCCGTCATAAGAAAAAGACGTACATCGTACATTTTCTTTTGAAATTGACATTTTTATCTATTTGGAATCAATAAAAAGTGACGCATACGCTAGAACACTTATAAAATTTTATTTTTTATATTTCGTCTTTTTCCTTTATGACGGCAGAATAATTGTTCCGAGTCTGGATGTAATTCGTGTCCGTTGTTTAAATATGTGTTAAGTCCTCGGTGATCCAGGAATTAATACTAGTGCCAGAATTGTCTTTTAAATATAAAGTTAATGAATAAAGATATTTGAATCCGAAGTGGCGCTTTAAGCCTGCACACTATTCAGCATTAACAATATATTATTATATACATTTGCTCATTATAAAGGCTACAAGACGAACTACGATGTATAATTTCACGTTATTATCCTTTTTCCGAAACCATAGCGAATCTTACGAGAGGCAAACCGGTCTCGGATCGTATCACGCGCCTTGCTTCGTCCCGTGTGTTTATACTTTATAAATTTTGTTCGGTACCATGTCTACGAATATTTATGGACTAGCTTTTGCTCGCAGCTTCGATTAGGTTATTTTAGTATGTAGTACGGTCGGAGTGTCATGCAGTGGTCTCAAGTTCGATCTTCGACTCAACTTTTCGAAGTTATGTGCGTAATTAATTAAGAAGTGGAAGGTATGTATGTAAAGTCTGCCTCCGCACCCGCCGTAATAGATTGGTTCAGTCCTTTTCACACTGAGACGAGTTCAACAATTCATACTTATCCTTCTCTCTTAGCCTTTATTATTCCCAAGTCACTTGGGGTCGGCTTTTCTGGTCTAACCGGATTTGACTGGATATCAGTTTTTACACGGAGTGGCTGACCTGACCTGACCTCCTCAACCCGAAGGCTAACGATACCTTAAGGCTAGACCAGTGTCAGGATATTAGAGGGTACTGACTTTCCCAATAACGACTGCCATAAATGTTCATGGCAGCCGGGACCAACGGCTTAACGTGCTCTCCGAGGCACGGAGCAGGCGATAATTGTCAATCAATACGCACATAATTTCGAATAGTCATATAACTTCCGAAAGTCAGAGGTGCGCGACGTGGGTTCGAACCCGAGAATCTCTGCATTGCAGTCAGTTGGTCTCCTCACTGAAGTATCGCTGCTACAGTTCATACTTATATAGGGCTGAAATGCCTACGACACTGACAATCCATTGCTTTTTGATTCGGTTACACAGCGACAGTGAATGGTTTGAACGCCGGGTCTGGTTAACAAAAAGTTGTTAGATTTTCTGAAATTAAGAAAGTTTTATTCTTAATTTTTTAGTAGGTATCCCGGCAGTTGGCGATATTGCACACACCCGTGCTTCGAAAAGCACGGAAAGACGTTATCTTAGCGCCTGGTGTTTCTCCAGTTGTGTGATTGAATAAACAAAAAACAAAATTTAATTTTGTATCTGTTTTGGTTGTACATTTGAGCATAAATAATTCATTTATTACACACAAATTAAATAATTGTGTGTAATAAAATTAATTCTTCAAATCGTGTAAATGGATTTGATTTATGAAATATCGATATTGCTTGGTAAATTTAGTGTTGCGACATCTAAATCGATATTTTATACCACACGTTTTTAAGAAGATACTATTGTTGAATGCTTTTTATTGACACTGCAAAACGTAGGCATCTATTGTGCCGTTACAATATTTGATTTGTGTACGTACGTCAATTGTGTTACGTTCAGAAATCACAATGGTTTTATTCGCCATCTGTTTTGCACGAGTGACATTATGTTTATCGCATAATGTGATATAAAGAAAATAATTCTACGATATAAATTATTGTTTAGTCAAAGAAAGTACGACAGCTCAAATGATTATTTAGAAACGTGATCAATTTAAATGAGGATAAAGCAATTTATGAATCAGGATCCTGCGACCTCGACAAACAGTTTTGGGCAAAATGATTAAAAGTACTCTTAATTAGCCTCACTTAAATATATATCACCAACTAATAATTAACTAATTCTTAAGTGATTCTTGATTGCTCTCAAGTTGATCTACGGCCCGTCACTACTGTCTGGATGTTCTTTGTTTCCGTTGTTATAATAATAAATAAATACATAAATTAAAGTAAACTAAGTACAAAAAGAAAAATGTTAACCCAGGCCTACTATTACATTGGGGGGCCTGCTATGGATGAATCCTTCAAGAGCTCCCAACTGGCTCCCCCTATTTAATGAGAGAGGGAACACCCCAGGTTTTTTAGTGGGTATACCAGCACTTCTTGCTGGGAGTCCCACACTCCCCCGCCGGTGCCGTCCCCTAGCCGGCGGGCAGTGCAAGACGCATTTTTCCTGGGTAACAAAAAAAAAAATGCCTACTATTACATATGCAGAAATAACAAACTCAATTAAAAAGATTAGATCACATAACAGTGATACCCTTGATGTAGCAACCGTCCATCAGCTACTGCAACGGGTTACCACCAGGTGACTAGGTGCTCCTTATGTTGATCAAAAAGTATTACATCTATATAAGTAATCAATACAATGAATTAAGGGCAATATCGAATATTACAAAACGAAGCCGAGACAACATTTCAAATCGTATTAGGCAACGGATAAGGCAGTAAACTGGTTTGATGGCCTTCTCAAGGAACCGGCGTATCGAAACTAGACAATCAACTGTTTTCAGAACCTTACGATATCTTAGTTGCCGATCGATGCCGTGTCGTTTGATAATGATAACACAGTAGGTTCGGGCCGCACGAAAAACTTACAACAATAAAGTTTCTTCGGATTTCTTTCTTTCGAAACATTACTTCGTTGTTCGGACTGCTTTATGAAAGGATATACGTTAATCAAGAGGTTACGTACCGAAAAGGACGAATTTATGAATACATGTGTTTCACGGTAGGTACGTCCGAAACTTCGGCATTTACGTTTCATGGTAGACTTCTAGGCCAATAGTTACAAGTTTCACGTTCAGGTTTTGTACCGCGATTATACGTATTATACAGTATGTACTCAATGTGTATGGAAAAATGGTAACAGCGATCTACTTGTGGCAATTTTGTCTCGACGAATAATCATTAGCGTTATTCGAATATTTAAGTAATTCGAATACACATATTTAAATTATATTATCATTTTAACCGTCACATTCTCGAGAGATCGACACGTTTATGACGTTCGGCGCTCCGATTGGCCCGCTTCAAGCTCTTAACCAATCAGAGATCCAAACGCAATAAACGTTTCGATCACCTTAACATAGAAACAATTCGCACTAGACGCCCTGAAAATACAAATGTCCACAAAATATAATCATCAACACAAATGGTCAAAACAAAAGTATAACCGCGACTGCTCTTATCAATGTGTCATCGAATAGTTTTACGAATATTCGATCATTAATCGATTAATATAAGTGACAAATAAAATTTATATTCGAAGGCTGGGATGTCATTTCTGAACCGACCGTGCTTTACTGGCTGAGCCGTCAACAAGGAAATGTACCCAATATTTAATAAACTTAGCGTAACATTACATCACGAATATTAAGTGTAAATTGTTCTTTTGTTTCGGTGATTTCTCAACCGCAACCAGCATCCATTGATATAATACATTATGACAACTGCAAAGTACTATTATGAAAGTGAAAATGCGCACGTGAGTTTATTATAAGTTTCTTTGTATGTGAATGAAAGAAACCTCTCTGGGGCATTGGTGAAAACGAAATGGTTATTTATTAGATTTCTTGTTTAGATTTTATCTGCGTTGATATAAATGTATGATTTATAGTTTAATCTAGTCCATGGACCTTAGGAGTATTTCTAGTAAAGTTTATTTACAGTATAACTATGTCTCGTGCTTGTATATGCGGTGACTATGCTTTAACCTCTTGTATGCCGGAATACCAGACATAATAGAAAAAGCATTGTGTCTCGCGTAGATCCACGTTCCGGCATACCACAGGTTAATAGATTAATGAAAACTTGCAAACAATATATTCTTTCGCCTCGCCACTGACGCCGCGCTTAGTGTAGTGAGTTCGATCCCCAATCCCCAAATAATCTGTGTGATCCACAAATCGTTGTTCCTCGTCTGGGTGTTCTTGGTGTCCGTTGTGTGAATGTTTGTAAACTCGCGACACATGAGTATATTAGTGCGGGTGTCGTCTTTAAAAAATAAAGATAAGGGATTTGCCTGAATCGAAGCAGAAGGTAGTTTGACTGCGATCTTCTGTAGGACGTATTTTTTTGAGTTGTACTTCGCCAAATTATTATGGACGAAATCTCGTGTGCATCTTTTGAAACTATGCCACTTATGTTTCTTTTTTGGTACCTATACGTAGCGCAGCTAATCTCTGTGTTGCTATTGAGCTATGATAATATCAGCGCTGTATATAAACCTACTATTGCATACGAGCCTCTTCTCAGTGTGAGTAGGGTTAGGCTACTCACACTGAGAAGAGGCTAGGCTAGGTTAAGAAGACTTCAGATATCTTTGAGAACATTATGGAGATCTCTCAGACAGGTTGCCTCACTATGTTTCCATCACCGGTAAAGCAAGCCATAGTTAACTAATAATATGCACATAAATGCGAAATGTCAGAGGTGCATGCTTTGGGACCGAGCTCGATTCCTCTGCGTGGCAGTCCAACGATGCCCCACTATTAAGTTACTAATAACTTAATATCAAAACAGACATTTTGACATTAAACGCCTGGAAGATTAGAAATCTAGCGGGTGAATGAGATGAATAAAGACTAAGGTTAATCTATTCCATTACCTTTAGAGTTCATTATAGACTTAGGTATGCTTTCGATCATTATTGAAGATTCTCTAATCGTGTTTACGCGAAAGCTGCTTTATGGCTCGCTGTAGGTATATATGGGTCGTTAATAATGTCAACGTGTAAACTTTGGCTGATCGGATTGTATAGTGGTTATGCGTTCGCCTGGTCACTGCAACTACGCCGAGTTTTGTGGGTTCGAATCCGACACGGGACAAATTTGTGTTGCCTCCTAATGTTTTCCGAGACTGGGTGTTTTTGTGTTTGTTGTTTAAGTAAGTTCGTAAAGTTCCCCTAGATGCAAAAAATATTCCTAGTACCGTCACTAGGAATAATGTGTATCGGAATATTCCAGATTGAGCAAAATCCTAGAGAACGGCACTTGCCAACCTAAGAGTGAACGATCATGCCACATATTCGTGGTCGATACTAATCGCTGTCGTAGACACTGACTGCAACCATAAAATACATAGCTTCGGATGGCCGGCTCATTACTCGCTTAGAAACTGACTCACACACACACATACGCATGGTTGCAGTACGTCATAATAGTTATTGTTTGCTGCCGGCTATTTCAGTTAATGACTATCGGTCAACCTAAATAGCTATTATTTTTAATCTTCTCTTTTAGGAATGTTTGTTCACTTTGTATTGGCCGTTCCATAAGGTCTTATCTATTAATATTTGTATTACATAATACAAATACAAAGTAGAGCCAATCAATGATGTGAAAACATTTCAACTGCCAACTGCCAAAGCAGCTTCTTGTGTAGTTTCTGATAAGATGGATACCTTTTCGGCCGCGTCTGTATGCGTTCCTTGTTGCCTTTTAAAAATATTTGTTAATAAACGACACACGTCACATTTTGCTATTTTGGTTTGCTCAACTAGTTTCTAACTTAATCGGGGTTCTTAATTATAAGCGCGATGACCTGGCGCAACAAAGCTAGGTGTCGTACACACGAGACGTAACATTATTTAGAACTCTCAGATACACAGGTTTACTCACGATGTTTTCCTTTGCCTTTCATCGTTCGTCATTATTGTGTAAAAAAATCTTCAAATGCATGACTGGTACTCACAGGCATATTGTAATTTGTAATGCATCAAAGAATGTAGGTACAATCTTCAATCAAAGTTTCACAGATAGCTCGACTTATAAGGCTTCATGATTCATGCGCTCATAGCCAGTTGCACTCACTGATCGGTAAACGATTAGCGAGGTTAAGCAACGTTGGGTGCGGTCAGTCTATAGATGGGTGACCGCTTAGTGGTATTTCATCTGAGCATCTCCGTGCTTCGGAGGGCACTTAAAAAGTCGGTCTCGGTTGTTGTCAAATTGACAGCAGGCTTGAACAACTCTTGACAACAGGTTGGCCACTAACCACACGAAAAGAAGATGATATTCCTTAGGGACGTGATGTAACTTCCCATATATGGCGACTAAGCGAGCTCCATTCTTCACTTCCCGTTATTGTCAATAGAACTTTCTCCCGAGAAACCACTCTTACCATTTGCGCTTTAAACAATAACTTTTTAATAGTCTTGTAGCGTCAATGTTGATTGATGTTAGTCGTATTTGAATAGGCAAAGGTGGGTTCAGAAGTATTTTTATCTAATGTCTTGGTAATTGGTTAGGCTCGCCGTTTGTTACGTAGGACTAAACATCGTTAAAATGTGGGTGTTATACACTCTGTCTACCCTTTCGGGATATAGCCGTCAGATTGTGGATATCTGAAAATTCTATATCCATAAGTGCAGTTTAAACCATAGGTAAGTAATATTACCAAAAGAGCCTCTAGCAGAAATTTCTTTGTTTATTGTTGTCAATCAAAATGACTACATGTCGCCTGATGGTAAATAGTCGTATATATAGTCCACAACTTGAGCCCGCCATTTCACGTCCTCACTGCAGCTCAAGGCGTGTCGTGCCGAGAACTACATTTTGACGGCCTAAGGAAGCCTTTTTCACGCCCCGCTTGAATGACTTAGATCGAAGGAAAATGAAACACTTGTTTCGGCAGAAAATGCTAAGTTTTAATAGTTCAGCGAAGATATTATGAGGAATCAAACTTCTAATATAAATTTATAGAAAACCGACAAATGTTTCGAGTTGCGTTAAAAACGGGATTAGTTGACCAATTCGAAATAAACATTACGGCAACTGATCTTGCGGGTCCAGCTCGAGCGTGATCAGTTAATTAAAGAGACTTAAGAGCTGTAAAAACACGTAGAAGATCTGTAGGGAAATGGTACTGTCCCAACCGGGATATTCCAGATTGAGCAAAATCCTAGAGAACGGCACTTGCCAACCTAAGAGTGAACGATCAGGCCATATATTCGTGGTCAATACTAATCGCTGTCGTAGACACTGACTGAACCATAAAATACATAGCTTCGGATGGCCGGCTCAATACTCGCTTAGAAACTGACTCACACACACATACGCATGCTTGCAGTACGTCATCAAATAGTTATTCTTTGCTGCCGGCTATTTCAGTAAATGACTATCGGTCAACTTAGCAGCGATAGCTCAGTGGGGAGACCAACAGACTGCAATGCCGAGGGTCTTGGGTTCGAACCCACGTCGCGCACCTCTAACTTTAGGAAGTTATATGACTTTCGAAATGATGTGCGTATTCATTGACAATTATCGCCTGCTCCGTGCCTCGGCGAGCACGTTAAGCCGTCGGTCCCGGCTGCCATGAACATCTATGGCAGTCGTTATTGGGAGAGTGTCGACACAAAAGATCCCACTGGGTCGAAGTGTCGCCGGTCTGCACTGACTGGCCCCCACATAAGATAAGATAAGATAAGATCGGTCAAGTTAAATAGCTATTATTTTTAATCTTTTCTTTTATGAACGTTTGTTCACTTTGTATTGGCCGTTCCATAAGGTCTTATCTATTAATATATGTATTAAATAATACAAATACAAAGTAGAGCCAATCAATGATGTGAAAATATTTAAAATTCTGCCAAAGCAGCTTCTTGTGTAGATTCTGATAAGATGGATACCTGTTCGGCCGCGTCTGTATGCGTTAGTTTTCATAAATTGCATTGAGCCAGCCCTCTGTACTTGTCTATTTTTTGTTGCAATGCAATTAACCCGTAAACCTACTTTAGTTTTATATCACTTCAGACGGTTAATAGTCAGGTTATCGCCAACTCGACATCGGCCATTCATTAACACATTTCTTTCTTTGACCCTTTATAACTCTAGCAAGATAAGCTGATAAAACTTTGTCGCTCAATTACCATATTTTAAATTTTAATTGTAGCACGAGTAACATAAATAAATTGATAAATTGCCTATCTCGGTGACATGAGTTATGAGTAGTAGAGCCTTGCTGATTTCAGCATAAATGGGCCGGCTCGATCGGGGAAGGACTACCCTCTCACAGAATATCGACGTCAAATATTAATACTCCTACTGTTATGTTTCGTTCGGTGAGTGAGAGTGCCGGAGGCCCAATCACCCTCTTTTCCTCTTCCCGTTCCTTCTCCTTCCCACTTCCTTTCCTAAAGGGTCGGCAACGCGCAAGTGATGCATCTGGTATTGCAGGCGTCCATAGGCTACGGTTACCACTTACCATCAGGTGCGTATAGGCCGTATGACTGTTTGCCACCTTAGTTGCATAAAAAATAAGTTGGTGAACAAGTAAATGCGTGATACTATGTGTGAAGTCTTGGGGTCATGAGTCTGGAACGGTGCTGCCGTCTATTCCGCCGTACAGGGGACGCCTGATTAGACAGGAGCCGAATTACCGGGGTTTACTGTAGTTATATTTCGCCCAACGCAAGAATAGGATTACAACATTATCACATAATATGACGTCACAGTACGTTCACGATATTAAATCAATGTGTTTCCAATAAGTTATCAGTAGTAATTAGTTGTTTAGAATAATGATGACATACAGTTATCAAATGTATTGCACGGTCATTGAACCTGCACGCGCTCAGGCCGGTCTCACCGTTACACAGCCCTTTGTATGCACAAGTCATAAAATTTAATTCATGACACGAAATTAAATTTTACAATTATTAAATTTAATACTGAGGATACAGAATTTATTTTATGGTGTAAATATTATACATTGAAATTGAATTACTTTACATGGATTTCAACGGAGTTTATTTTAAAATTTTAAAATGTTACTATTATTACTATTAACCTTTCGAGTCTCAGCGGCACACCGGTGGCCAGACACAATATATTTATAATTATGTATGGTATTCTAAGACTTGACAGACTAAAGCTATTTATATTTCTACTGTTCATAATTCTTACTTAATAAAAAATTCCTTAAGGAATAATTCCTATGTCGCGGGGATAACGGATATAAATAACATCCAGAACCGGAACAACTTTATGGAATACCCAATTTTTTGACTCCACATTTCGCCAGTTACAATTTACTGCCACGTGAGCTACTGAGAATTATTTAAAGAAACACCTAAAAACACTAATAGGAGACCCCAATTTTGTTTGGAATTCAGGTTAATAAAGGTCGTTTATAAACTGAATACATTTTAGACTATGTTAAACTTCATCGTTATAGTACCGAAACTGGAACTGCAACCATAACTGACATGAGTTGGTTACAGTTGATTTTAAGGTTTCCCAGGTCGGGCAGAATGATTTAGGTTTTACTGTTGAGAAAGCCTTAGTAGTACCTAGTACGAAATCTACAACTAAATCGTTTAAAAGGCACAAGGCTTTTCTATTCTGTGGAACCTTTAATTGCCCAAAACTATTTCTAATAATAGTTTTGAGGACATACAGGATATTTACAAGGCTCTATTTTGGCTCTCTTCAACCTAATTTTGGGACTTCAGCGTAAACAACTACTGTAGAGCTTTGCATTTAATTTAAAATTATATTATTTCAGAACATAGTTAGTTATATGTAGCGATTATTTGCAGTGTTATTCACTGCTTTAGCACAATCTTTTCATTATGTGAAGTCTGCCAATCCGCACTGGGCCAGCGTGGTGGACTATGGTCTAACCCTTCTCACACTGACCAGCGGCCCATGCTCATTATTATAGACCATTAGGGGACTGTAAACGAATTCATTGATTACTTAAGTATGTATATATTCTCTATGTTTCAGGACTCAATGTCCGAGCTTCGCGAGCTCTGCTACCCTGGTACCGATGTGCTGATGCTGTGCTTCTCCGTGGTGAGGCCCGAGACCTTCCGGTCAGTCGCCGAGCGATGGACCAAGGCCGTCGCCAACGTTCACGCGCCTCTTATACTGGTGGGGACTCAGAGCGACCTGGCTGTAGACTCTAGGGTACTGCAAACTTTGAAGGTGAATATCTTGATATTTAATTGGATGGGGTAAAATCTGTGTTTACTTTAAAAAGGTATACAAGCTTCTAAACCATCATTTTAAGTCAAGTAATGAATTATTTATAAAATTAAGTCACAAAGTATTAATTATGAACGTCAAAATATTTAGGTTAGTGAGTTTACTAAGTTACTCAAGCTACATTCAGATCAGTTGCTAGGTGACCTGGGGGTGGTGGGCTTCCTGGGCCTGCCCGCCGTCCGATCAGCACCAGGTCTGAGGCGGCGTGCGTGTTCCCACGCGCGCCTTTGTGTCGAGTCCGTCCCCTCTCCAGGAGGAGGGGGACAGTAGGGTTTATAGTGACTGAGAAGTGCCAATGAGTAGGTCTCTTCGTGTAGTGGCCAGCCGTTTCATATGGCGGGCCGAAACCGAAACAAGTGATTCGTGCGGCCCCGTCGATAGCGGTTTTGTCGAGAAACAACGTGGTAGGTTTAGTCGGTATTCCGGGAGGTTCATTATCTTTTTAACATCTTTCTTTTACCCTGGTGAGTCCGACAATGCATTCCAACACGTAAAAAAATAATTTTAAATCGCCATTCACTACATATTGTTATAAAACAAAGTCCCCGCCGCGTCTGTCTGTCTATCTGTCAGCGATATGCTCAAAAACTACTGAACGGATTTTCATGCGAGTAGACAGAGTGATTCATGAGGAAGGCTTAGGTATTGTACTATCCGTGCGAAATATTGCATGAGGCTGCAATATTTTCAGTAATAAAGCAGTAAAAGTACTATCCGATTAGGAGGCCCTTTACTTAGATGGTCAATCTTTTGTCGTCTATTCTTTTTAAATTTCTACAGTTGGCAATAGATTATACCTATATATAGATACATATATATCGCATGTACCTAAAATAAATTAATGATAAAAAACTGACCATAAACTGGTACAAATATTAATGGGACTTGTAAGGTAAGACTTAGGAGAATGTTTTCTAATCAGGTTATTAACTGAAATTTTATTTAGGGTGGAGCTATTTGCAAGCAGGTTGGTATTTGACATGATTTAGGTTATGTACTTCAATTTTATTTTTCATTATAATTAGTCCTTTATATACAATATGCATGTAACCTATATTTACAAATGTACTAAAAAAGATAACATAATTAACATAATTACAAAAACACAAATAATTATAATACTAAATATTTACAAAAATAGTTTAGGCATCGTAGAATTCTTCAGCATCGCTGTCAACTGGTAACGTGCCCAGAAGACTGGCAGTATTGCCACGTTGAATGGCAATGCTGATTCTTTGGGCTAAGAAAAGACCAGCCTTCTGATCACGCGAAACGTCGATCAGGCGTTTTGCGATCTCCCTGTACAAAATACGAGCGCTCGGACCCCATGAACCTAGAGTTTCCACCCCAAACGGCTCAAAAATGTAATTTCCAACTAAATTACTATATTTGCGCCGTTTGAGGGTTTCCGCGGTTGCAGCAGCAGCGCCGGCACATCCCGCAGTACTTGGAAGATGTGATGGCGCAAGGGTGTCAACGCATGTTGCGTCCCACACCAAAGGCCTGCCCATCTTCCAAGGCAACAATGACACTCCGTCCGGTCTCTTCCCATCGTCACGTACCAAGCCATTGGGTTCAAGTACAGCTGGAACGCCAGCAGTGACAAGAGCACGACGTATTATGTCATTAAGATTAGCGTGCCGAGAGATTTGACCAGCACTTCTGCTACAAGAGAGTCCATGGTGTCCGAGGCTATCGACAGCTTCTCCACAGTGACAGCAATGCGGAGAAACACACGAAACACCTAAACGGAGGCAAGTGGCGAGGTGAAAAGTGGTATCGTCCAACATGGTACCTATATTGGGCGATGGAAGCGCCTGAAGCCAAAGACCAGATTCCCATTCTCCCACAGCCAGCAATCGAGCACGCTCAGCAACATTGGAAGATGTAGAAAAAAGCTTTTCTCTTACAGAGTTGCTAAGCGGCCCGTCCCACTGTCGCTGGGAGAATAGGTTGGTTGGCAAAGCAGAATTCGGACAAGCCATTTTCCAGGCGTTCACAGCGTCAGTTTTGCACAGCACTTCTGAATTAACCAGTGTGGGTGCTAAAATTTTCCTGGTTAATTCTTCCGTGCTATGAACCGAGGACAGGAACGCCGGTAGACTAACATCGGAAATTTTGCGAACGCCGAACCCACCAAGACGAACAGGCAGAGAAGCCTGTAGCCAAGCTCGGTCGTTCAAATCCACATTTAAAATAATTTTTAGAGTATTTTGAATAGTTTTATCAATTTTTTCTAAAGGTACTATATTTTTCCAAAACTGTGTAGATCTTAACGCATGCGTAAATTTCGGAACAAAAAGGCAATATCGAATAATTGTAAAAGCCGAATGAATATTAATTTTGAGGAGGCGAACTGAAATTTCACAAAAATTTTGTATCTTCTCATCTATGAAGGAATTAAAAGCTTCTTCAAAGACTGGTGACCCAAGGAGGCGAAGAGAACTTTTATCCATAATTTTGATGTTGGGAGCCAAACAATTAAATTTTGAAAGTACCAGATGTTTGTTATTGCTTTCAATATTGTTTAAAAAAAGTTCACATTTACTGGTATTTAATTCCAAGCCAATAGATGCAAATTTGTCTTTAAGAAGGGCCAAATCCTGTAATATTGTATCTGCATCGCCTCCGAGAGTCCCATCGTCTAAATACCAGACATTAAATTTTGAATTTATCTGCCGAATAATAGGTTGAATTGCCAAACTGAAAATGACCGGTCCAAGAGGGTCACCTTGTTGACATCCAACAGCAGATTCTAAAAGATTATCCTTATATAGTAATTTAGTAGGGTACCTGTAACATTGCCAAAGAAATTTAAAAATTTTGGGTGTTTCTAATTTTGCCTGTGTCAACAAGGTGTCTCTGTTTACTGAATTGAAAGCATTTTTCAAGTCAACCTTGAGAACGACCTCTCCATCACCACAACCTAGGTACGTGGAAAGGGCATGTATGGCAGCCTCGCAACCCCCTTTGGATCCAAAACCTAATTGAAGGGGTTGAAATTTTTTAGATAGCTCCTTGTTATAATATTTACAACATATCTTGGCTGCCATACGCCGATATGTACACCCCACAGCAATGGGACGAATACCACCATCCCTCTTATTAAGAGCGCACAAGTTGGCCCCATACAAGATGTCAATGATGGCATCATCCACATTGCTGGAAAGCATTAAATTCATCAGAGCGGTAAGCTCCTTCAAGAGCGCATCGCCAGCCTCTCCAGCGCTCGGACACACAAGATCCTTAAGATGCTGTGGTGTCAGAGCGTCGAGCCCGCCTGCTGAGCCATTCCGAAAAGAGCATACCGCTGCTGTTTTGTTTTGCTGTTGCTGTTGTGTTTTTGTTTTTGTTTTTGTTGTTGTTGTTGTTGTTGTTGTTGTTGTTGTTGTTGTTGTTATGTTGTTGTTGTTGTTGTTGTTGTTGTTGTTGTTGTTGTTGTTGTTGTTGTTGTTGTCTTGTTGTTGTTGTTGTTGGTTGGTATTAGTTCTAGAAGCGATGTCTTATGCCTTAATTAAAAACTAAACATCTAGCAAAAAGAAATAAAGACACAATCTACATATTCGCCATACGTTTCCACGTCTCAATACTTTGATCGTCTACAAATCGAGCGGATTTTCCGTCAGCAATAAACTATCGTAAATGCGGTGTAACCAAAGGTTTCCATATCCTTTCCTTTGTGTTCATAGAGTACGATAAGAACGTGTTTATGATGTTCGTAATATTTAAATGATTCATTGAGACCATTAATTTGCGAAGTTATTGAGTTACTACTACAACCACAGAACATTTTTTAATTTTTTTAAATTCTTTGTTTAATTAGCTTTGTCAATTATATGACTATGCCGCTGCATTGGACCTACTCTTACACTATACTTAACAGAAAAGCTTAAACGATATGTAACTAATCATTATACACATCGTCGTAAGCCAACTTGTACAGTACGATACAATAATTTTGCTGTCTTAGACAGCGGGTATGCAAGAACACTATTACAGCATCCGACATTTTTTAAATCTATTATTGGGCTCAATACATCAAATCTAATGTCTTCGTTTCGGACACACTCCAACATCATGTAATACATCCTCTATTACTCCGCACTAGAAACAAAGTGGTGATGGTACTTTTTTCATTAATAAAGCAAATTTATTAAGCGGAATGTGTCCGGATCGAAGTCCAAAGGCTGTTATCAAAGAATCTCTGTTTGCAGTGAAATGCTCAAACCACGGACACCTCAAAGGTTCATTTTGCAATGTCCTATACCATATTCCTTTATCCCTGGATGTATCACAGAAATGACCTTTCCACATTTCAAAACAATATTCTTTAACTATGTAAAAGCAGTCTGAGAAGTATGTGGCAACATTAATAGACACCATCACAAGAAGCTTCTTTTGCTAATACATCCACTTTCTCATTCCCTACTAAACCAATATGCGACGGAAGAATGAAGGGTGATTTCTTTCAAGTTTTCCTTTAGTTCAAATATTGTTTTAATAATACTATAGGCGATCGGTGTGCCTCTTAAAGAAGAGGTGCATCGAGCCAGGTGTTGTAGGGCGCTTTTTGAGTCTGTTAAAATTACTAATTTATTATAGTCAATTGATTTAATGTAAGATAGTGCCTCAGAGAACTGCGAGCTGCGTTTATGACCATACTTATAGAAAGTAAGTAATGTCTAGTGGACGGCGCAGAGCGCAGACAGCACCTTAAGTTCAATGATATAAGTGTCATATTTGTATACAGTTACCACTGCTAAGCGTGTATTGCTAGAATAGGTAACTAGCGGACCCTACAGACGTTGTTCTGTCAGAATGTTGGCTAACAAATCGATCGCAACGTACCGTCCAATTGTGAATCTAATCCGTTCAGGCAATCACAAACACACATCAAAAATGATATTATAATCGGTCCAGTTGTTTAAGACGTTTATTTTCATACTTTGTGTTGGTCACTGGATATTTTATATTTATGACCAGCTTTTGCTCGCGGCTTCGCTCTTGTAAAACTAAATTAGGTTAGGTTACGCTATGTTAGTAACAGTTAGTTCGGAGTGAGAGATCGTGGAACGGCGACGCCTCCTTCTGTGAGGAAGTAATTTCCATCGAGGAGGCGGCGGAGCGGGAGAGGAACGCTTAAAACCTCTCCCCAACCGCAGAAACGGGCACCGTAGAGCGCGAGATAACCTCCAGCCACAAGGAGGTCCACCCAGGTTTGACCTGGTGGACTGCGTGGGCCTGCTTGCCACCCGATCAGCACCAGACCCGAGAGGCGGCGTGCGTGTTCCCACATGCGCCTCTTTGTCGTGTCTTTGTCGCTTCATGCCCAGTAGGACGGTGGAGGAAGTATTTTTGTGTAGTGGCCTGCCGTTTCACATGGCGGGTCGAAACCACGGCGGAGTCGCGATTGCATGTGAAATCGATTTGCGCGGCCTCGCCGTCTATGGTTATGTCGAGGAACACCGTGGTAGGTTTAGTCGGTATTACCGGGGTGACAGCGACAATGTTTTAAACTGTCCAACTGCTGGGCATGGGCATCTTGTCATTGTGAGAAGGGTTAGGCCATAGTGTTATTACAGTGCTACTAGGTTATGCCCACGGTTCCGCTAGAGTAAATGTAGGTTATGTCAATTTTATATCCATCGAATACAGTACTTTTTTCTGGATGAAAGGTCCCTATGTCCTTTTCTGTACCCTTGACAACGTATATGCGAAATTTCATGATGGTCGGTGGAGTAGTTACGGCGTGAAAGCGTAACAAACAAACAAATAAACCCACATTCGCAGTTAGAATATTATTTAGAATTTGTGTTATAAAAGGGCAAATCTAATGTTGAGAGTTGTATTAACCACAGCGTTAGTAACATTGTATCATGTCATATAATTACAAGTATGAGTGTGCGTTTAGTAAATTGCTGGTTAAAAACGTTTAACAAAGGTTTCAGTCACATGCAAATAGAATGACTATACTCATTACTCCACTTGGTTAGGTACTTAACTAAAGATAAATAATAAAAATGGCGGTGTTCAGGGCTGTACAACCTTTTAATACGGAGTGAAATTAATATACCTTTTATACTGACTTTATAATTTTTAATCTGAATCAGATGAAGAACAATCACCAACATTTTTATCAAAACGATCACTGGTGTCATCAATTATTTTATCTAAATTAAATTATCATCTTATATCTTATCTTTTTCAGTATGTGATACCCGGTTCGAGATCACACATTTTAACAATTAAAAATAGCAGCAACACAACTAAAAATAAATAAAAAAGCAACTAACAAATATAATAATAATATTCTATAATAATATTCTATTCTAATATTCTACCACATACACACAACACCATCTAGCCCAAACTAAGCAGAGCTTGTACTATGGGTACTAGACAATGGATAAACATACATACAGCCTTGGCCAAAAGTATTAGGCACCCCCAATATAGTTATCACACACCTGTGCTATTTGAACAATTAAACAATATTCTATAGAACTGCGATACCGGTGTCATAAAACACTATTTAAGACAATAGGCGACATTTTTTAAGCAGTCGTAAAACATCTGGTGCGTCATTAATAAAATTTTATTTTTTCCAAAATTTATTTTTAATGTTTCGTCAGTTACCATTTGGAAGTCTTTGTGTAAAGACAGTGCATTTGTGGTTTTGTAAATTAATTGAGAAGAAATTCATTTGAAAATGCCAAAACGAAACGAAATTAGTATTGAAAATCGTGTAAAAATTCAACTTTTACATGAGCAAGGCAAGACTCGAAAAGAAATCGCGAAGTTGGTGAAATGTTCGCGATGCGCCGTTCAATCTGCTATCAAACGTTTTGTTGAGACTGGCTCTCATGCAAATAAACCAAGAACAGTCAGAAAATGCGTGACTACTAGCCGTCAGGACAGAAAACTTATCCGAGAGTCTGTAAAAGATAGAAAAAAAACTTCTTCGGAGCTTGCTGTGGCTTTAACTGAAGAGACTGGACATCCCATAAGCGCACGAAGTGCAAGACGAAGGCTAGTAGAAGCCGGCTTAAAAGGTTGCAAAGCTAGGAAGAAGCCGTGGCTATCCGCAGACAATAAAAGAAAACGACTTGATGGGGCTCTGAGACACCAACATTTCACAGAAGAGGATTGGTCTAATGTGCTGTGGTCTGACGAATCAAACTTTGAGGTAAGTTTTTTTAGTGAAGTCTATACCACAATTACAACGATCATTGTTGTGTTTGTCTTCAAACTCAAATGTTATAAAAGTTTGTAATGTGTGCTTTTTTTTGGAATCTACAGGTATTTGGAACACCAGGTGTGACGTTTGTGAGGCGACGCAAAGGCGAAGGATATCACCCAGATTGCGTAGTACCAACCATAAAACACGGCGGAGGCAGTGTAATGATTTGGGGTTGCATGGCTGCGGATGGAGTCGGCAAAATGTTTGTTTGCGAAGGTCGCATGAACAGTGAAAAATACATTAATGTACTGGAAACTGCTCTCGTACCTTCGCTTTCGTGTATTTTTGGTGACACTAACTTAAATGGTGTGAAATTCCAACAAGACAATGCTCCGTGTCACAAGTCAGCTACTACGATGCGCTGGTTTACTGAAAATTGTATTGATCTGTTAGATTGGCCTGCCCAGTCCCCGGATCTAAATCCTATTGAACATTTGTGGAGTATTTTGAAGAGAAAAATAAAAGAGCATTCGATAACATCAAAAACTGCTTTAAAAAACGCGTTAGTGCAAGAATGGGATGCAATTTCTCCAGAGGAATGTGCGAAACTTGTACGTAGTATGCCCCACAGAGTTGCTGCTGTCATAAAATCAAAGGGTGGCCCAACAAAATATTGATGTTTTTACAATATTCTAATGGAAATAAAGTACTTTAATCATTATAATTAGTTTTATTTCTCTCTAAGCCTGAAATATGCAGTAATTTATAGGGTGCCTAATACTTTTGGCCAAGGCTGTATATACTTTTTTTTTTTTGTAAGTACGTACATGTTATACATAGAAACACCCAGACCACTTGACTTGTGCGGGAATCGAACCCGCGACCTTAGGCGTGGCAGTCGGTTACACTAACCACTACGCCATCGAGTCGTCAATAACTAATTAACAGAATTTACGGCAAAGAAACATAAAGACTAACGAAATTAAAGCGAACTGAAACTGCCACGAATGTCGTCTGGTTACCGACTAACGGCCGTTTCCAATAACCTATCTATCTGTAGTTCAAGCTACTAAACATAAACAAATCTATCCTTTTGCCTTTACTAGCTTTTCAATAACCTACTGCCGGATAGCATTTCCTACCGAAGTTGTCTATCTATCGTCCGGAGGACGGATAGTTTACTAGAGATAAAAGCGCTCATACAAATCAGTCTTACTTACATTTCAATAAAAGTTTCAAGTTACTCTCTGGTAGACAGAGCTAACTCTACTAACATCATTTGTTTATCCGTCGACTTGGGCGATTACGAAAGCCGTTTGAAAATTTATTTTACTAATATTAAATACTCTATAAGTAGTAGGTAATGGAATATTAGGTATAGTAGTGATGACAGTGATATGGAATTATTTCAAATGATAACGAGATGGGTGTAAAAACCCAGGATTCAACCTCTTCGTCTTCATGTGATCGTGTTTCAATTATATTTAAATATTTACGTTAATGTTGTATATAATTATATAGTATGTACATGTTTTAATAATAAATAATTAACGTACTTTTCAATAATTGCCGCCGTTGAACATCATGCCCATTGCTTCCTACTGCTGGGCATGATGCCCACTGTTGGGCATCATGTCCACTGTTGAGCATCATGTCAACTGTTGGGCATTATGACTATTGTTGGGTATCATGTCTATTATTGGGCATCATGTCCACTGTTGGGCATGTCGTGTTGCAAAACCCAGCACAAGATAAAACTCGACAGCAAACAGCAGCAACCAACTCGAATCAGCACACCATCACTCTGCATATAAATGAAGCCATTTTTGCCATTTAAAATACATGTGACTTTGTGACCCCTGTATCTCGGGGGTCTTTTGACCCCCAGGGCCCCATATTAAATAACCAAACTTGACCGAGGGATAACCGCAAGGGGTCTGCACACCAAGTTACAAGCCAATCGGTCCAGTGGTTCCGGAGCTATGCCTGTCACTAACAAACTGTCACTAACAGACTGACACACAGACCCACAAAGTGTTTTCATTAACCTCTTCGAAGAAGACTCGGAGGTTAATAATAGATTGTGATGAAGACAGTGACCGTGATACTTCTACTAATATACAGTTAAACAAGGTCCTTTTTTAACGGTATATTAGTAGAAGTACATATATGGCTTTTTACACGTGGCTTATATTAGCCACGTGTAAATAGTATGACAAAATTAAATAAATTCGGGGAAACCCTGTTAAAATGTTTTAATTCTTTGTTCTAAAGTAATATTTACATTAATAAACATTTTGAAATACGCATATTAAAAAATAATTTTATTAAAATGAAATATATTAAGCGTAATAAGAATTACGTAGTAGCAAAGAACGAAGCGTTTGAAGAGGCCCGGATAGATGAGGGGACAAAGCTATCTCTTGTTCGCTAGGGATAGATAGCACTTATCGTTGATTGTGAAACGTAGACTATGGATAGAAAACATCTTACTGGTAACAGGGGATAGTGATCTATCCTCAAACTTAGGTTGATTATTGGAAACGGCCGTTTGTGTAATATCGGTCAAATATGTTGCCGCGCTTCCTCGCAGTAGGTACTGCTTCTAAGTTTTGTAGAGTAAACTAAAGTCTACTACGTACAAATTTTTTTGAATACCAGTCCTTTTAGGTTCTTCATGGTAGGCACATTGCAATACTTTATGACATCATTATACATTTTAATATAATTAAGCGTTCGCAAGCTTACGAATTAATAATTAACATTTAAATATACTAGAATATAAGAAGCAAATGTGGTTTTAAATAATTAAATAATATATTTATGTTACGTTTTATTTTGAAATGAAAAATGGCTTTAAAAAACCTTTTTTATGATTTGTTTACCTTTAGGTAAGTACCTAATCAAATGGAGTATAAGTAGTTTTCTTTGGAACGACGTTGGCGGTCGTGATATTACGCTCTTCAATATATCCGTTGAACCAAGGTAGAATACCTACCAAGGTATAATTTAGACTGATTTACTGAATATAGCCAGGTTGATAGTAGCTATATTCAGAGGTCTAGCCTTAGGGTATCGTTAGCCTTCGGGTTGCGGAGGTCAGGTGGCAGCCGCTCCGTGTAAAAACTGATATCCAGTCAAATCCGGTTAGACCAGAAAAGCCGACCCAAAGTGACTTGGGAATAATAAAGGCTAAGAGAGAAGAAGCCAGGTTGATAGTAGATTTGATTTAACCATTCATATCCACATAATCCAAAAATGTCTGATGGTAATAAATGCGAAAGTCGGTAGGATTTTTCTCTCTTCCTACGAATCATTTCTGTGTCACGGCGAACTTTTCAAACTTTCAAACAACGGACACGCAGATTCGAAACAACTATTAGTGAACTACACAAATGTTTGTCTCGCGTAGTGACTGAACCTACAACATATTACTATAATAAAAAAAAGGCAACAAATGGTCGGGTTAAACATCATAAAATTAAACAAACGACTAATTAATATAAAATTTATAAATTTAATAAGTAAAACAAGTAGATTTTAAAAATATAAGTGATGTCACTGCTCCATTTCTTACAACATTCCTTGGGACATGGGACAAAAAATCTATGACTCACCGACTATCGACTCAATCGGTAACACCTTTGTTTCCGTTGTTTAAATATTGAGAATTTCTTCTCGAAACGAAGACTTACCTGGTATTAGGGTAGCCTTTAATGAAAGCCCAGTGTTTTTGCATTTTACACAATTATACAGGTGTCCGGTAATTAATGAATAACCTTGAAATGTCTTATAGTAGAACTGATGGCTGTTCAGACACAAAAAAAATAAAAAAAAAAATTTAAAAGTGCAATAGCTAGTCATACTTTTGACTGCCTATCTATTAGCATATCATCATCCATCAGTTCTACTATAATACATTTCTAGGTTATCCATTAATTACCGGACAACCTGTATATATTCCTCGGTGACGTTACTGAAGTGATTGCAACTGCTGCATAGGTCTCGGTTTTGATGTCGAAGTGTTGTTGAGTTCTTCTGATAATAAATTCCCAACAACGATACGAAGTCGGGATCTGCGCCCGATAGACAGCAAAAGGCTCGCTGTCTAAATGTGGATGTAATACACGTGTGCCTACCTCTTAGGAATATGGACTTAAGACTGTACATACATATGTATGATTTAACGTGAATTTTATACATTGATGATAGTGGACATATACAAGGATTCGTGAATAGTCAAAAGCTTTCTATATTTAAAAGATAACTCTCGCACTAGGAATAAGATATTACACTACTGTGATAAACTAGGATCACACAAATTTTTGTCCCGTTTAGGATTCGAACCCACGGCACACGGCGCGGCGGCAATGGCGAGTCGATCACTTAAACCACTTGATCCGTGCAGTCGAGTCTTTCTAGTTAAGAGTTTGATTCGGGATATTGACGAGAGACTATATCACACCATCAGTAAGATGAAGGCATAAATGTACCTCTTTCTTAATTAACCTTTTGAACGCCAACGTCGTCTATACTCGACATGCGCAAGCGTGCCCTGTGCGCCAACGTCGTCTATACTCGACAAAACTGTTTTTTGTCGGTTCACAGAAAAATACAAAATAAACATTTTAAATCATTAGTTTTCTGTGTTTTAGTGATACAACTTAAAAATTGAATCCCCAATTATTACTTAATTGTATACAGCAAACAAAATTGTTATTAGTTATTGAAATATTTGATCATAAAAAACAATATATAATATATCGATTTTCGGGCTTGGCGTACAGGACACGGAGGTGCCGTTATGGCGTGGCGTTCAAAAGGTTAAAATACATTTTCGAAATAAAAATTATTTATCTCCTGCGAAGAGCAAGTACCGAATCACTAAAGTATGGGGCTTGTTTCATGCCAAGAACAATAATTAAGGGCAGTATGACAAGGATGTTGTGGATGCAGATTTTTTGACATCCGCGGTTGCGGATGTGGATATGGATATTTAAAGACATCCGCTGATGCGTATACGGATGCGGATGTCCAAATCGATGCCGAAGCTCCGCAATTGGGGATGCGGATGTTGATCCGGATGTTGTTCATCTTATTAAATAAAAAGTATCTAATATCACCGCCTTCGCAGGTTCAAGCCTGTTTTGCAAAGGTTCATAAATTAAACACGTACTACTGAATAACTGATTTCTTTCTTATCGTAACCTACGCTATTTCTGGATCCGCATTAACATCCGCGTTGATTATTGCGGATGCAGATGGCCAAAACGATGAGGAAGCTCAGCAATTGCGGATGCGGATGCGAATATTCGCAACATCCCTGGTATGAGCAAAAGAATTGAAATGTAAAAGTGTGTATGTGTGTTTGTGTGCTTGCGTGTGTGTGCAGTTAAACCCTTGTCTTACAGATGCAATGGTGCGATATGCACATATGTATATAAGTATATAATTATGTAAAGTTCATGTGACGTTTCTGGTGGAGAAAAATAACGTTTATTACAAACATTTGTTATCTTGTACACGTAATAGAGCGTTGTTTGGACATTACACATTACCTCACTGCTATCTACGAGACGTAAGAAATGTTTACTGAGCACGAGGGGCACATGCTGTTGCCAGATAGTATTCATGACAGCGTTTATTAAAGAATTACATAACGATATGGAGGTAAACTGACTGGTGAACTACCTGCACGAATGGCGTAGTGGTTTAAGTAATCGCCTCGCCTCGCGGTTGTAGGTTTGATACCCACACGGGACAAAAATTCGTGAGATCCACAAATAACTGCTCTGAGTCTGGGTGTTATTTGTGTGTTGTTTGAATGTTTAAAAAGTTCCTGCGGTACGGGGAAAAAGCTAGCGCGGGAGATGCGGTTAAACAAAAAATAGGGGGATAAAAAAAAATTATGTAAAGGTTAATATAGCTTGTGAGTCATCGAAGGGTTTTATTACAATAAAAGAACTGTTTGTGGGCTGTCCCACTGCAGTACGCAGATGATCTTCTCAGTGTTACGTCATAGTCCACCACTTCAGCCACGTATTGGTTGGCAGACTTAATATGTCTTAAAATCATAGAGAATTATTATCAGACTTTCAGGTTTCCTCGAGATAATTAGGTAACTGTTTGATACGCGATTGTGAATTTAAAAAATATTGGTTATTCAAAGCTGGACTATCACTGTTCCCTTGAGCAGCGATGGCTCAGTGGGGAAACCAACAGACTGCAATGCAGAGGGTGTCAGGTTCGAACCCACGTTGCGCACCTCTGACTTTCGGAAGTTATATGACTTTTCGAAATTATGTGCGTATTAATTGACAATTATCGCCAGCTCCGTGCCTCGGAGAGCACGTTAAGCAGTCGTTATTGGAAGAGTGTCGACACAAAAGATCCCACCCGGTCGAAGTGTCGCCGGTCTGCACTGACTGGCTCCCACATAAGATAAGAAGATCACTGTTCCCTTCAGAAAAAAGCAGAGTGAATTACAATGCATGTCCATATTTTGACTGTTGTGCTAAGTTGCCCTGTACAGGCTCTAGCTTATCTCTGCCTACGTAGGCAAAAAAGAACAACGGAACGGAAAATAATTACCTACACATTTTAGGCCAAAGTAAGATTACGTCGTTCTAAAACCTGCTAGTAAACATTTCCAGACAGATAAACCAATACCCTAAGTAATAACTATCCTTACGATTGGTCGTAGCGCTATATTATTTTTAGATTTTTATTATTAGAGAATTATTATATACCCATAATAATATTACATTTTTATATTCCAGAGTCGCGGTGAGCACGTTGTTTCGGACATGGAAGCCAGAGCCCTAGCCGCCAAAATCAACGCCGTATACATCGAGACATCGGCCAAGACAAGAAAACAGCTAAAAGACGCATTCGACGCCGCCATCTTGGCTGGGTTGCCAATAATACACGCAAAGAGACCATTTTGGAAGAAACTATTTTGTTTGAGTTAAATTATTTTAGTAAAATTACTATTTTATGAATGACTGTTTGGTAAATTGTTGTGTACAGTGTAGAATTGTTGCTCGAAAATGAAATTTGTATATACCTATGGAATGGACCAGAATTTAAATTGTTGATGTTGTAACTCCAATAAATTGAAATACAAGGAGTTCAGGAATCAAATGTTTATGTGGGCACTTACTATGCATTGGCTTATGTGAGTGACGGAAAAGCTATGCTACGCGCCATTTTTATAGAGCAACGATAGCAACGTTGCTTTACCCAACCCAATTACGCAGAGCGTTATATGTCGCGTTTTTTACATATTCAAATTACACATTCGGAATAATATATATTTTTACTCGGTATTGAAGCTGTTAATAGAATAACCTTATTCGTTATTGTTTGGTAGTTGATTTCATTTGCTATCGTTAATGTTGTCATTAATTAAATATACATTACTACTACATTACCAGTATTTTCATGAAATGAGAATAAACCTATTTTAACTACAAATGTTAGTAGATCAGAGATGTAAACGTGCAAAGAAAATGTTACTTCTTTTCTTGACAGTGATTTCTTTCACTCTGCATGTGTAACAATTCGTATGGCAATATAAAATAATGCTATATTGTTATTTATCATATTTGGGTCGAAACGAAAATAATTTATTTGGAAATATTTGGGCTTGGAACCAAATACGTTTTTAACAGAAAATGTTAATTATCAAGGCATCGACATGTGCTAGTAACGATGACCTAATGACATCCTCCAAATCACTTAAAATACGTTTTAATCGTGGTTCCAACAATGTTAGAGACAGTTTTATAATTAAACTAGAAACCTAGTTACGATAAAGTACTGTGTCACAAATTAATGACGGAGTCAAATCACATATGTATCTGCCGCATCACAAACTGTCTAGCTGATATTAAAATAGCATATTGTGAAACGAAACGTCTTTAAAGAGAAACAGAATATACAGAAACACTGATACGAAATTTGTAAAATGTTTATTATTAATGAAGAATGGATCGGAAGCCGTAGGTGCCAGAAAGAGCGGGATACTCAAACACTATTGAGGATATTGATTAAGGTTTTATAATTGGCGGTAAAAATGGTTTCAAGGCGATCTGTAAATCCATATACAAGTTTATCAAACATTTTATTATTTTAAGTATGTTATTAAATATAACTAGTTAATAAAACGGCGCGATACTATTCTATGTGAATCACTGGTTTTACTATTTTACTGTATTGTTAAGTATGCAATATTTTTCTCGTCTTCTTAACATGTTCAGGTAGTTAATAATGTGGCACATTTTAATATTGAGCTGCTATTAACCAGGTGGATGGATCGAGAAAATATAAAATATATTTTAACCTACTGAGGACCGATATACTTACTTTTACGAATAAAGAAATGGGAGTGCCTTAATGTATGTGTGCATAGAAACGTAATTTGAAAATAAAATGCCACACAATAATTCATGTTAAAATGACATAAGAAGTCTACTTTATTTTTAAAATATAAAAACATTACAAAAACCTCCTTTAAAGTACTTATACTAAAATAAATAGTACCTATTTATAATATAATGGCCTGCAACACTTATGTATATTAAAAATAAAACTTTTTTTTTTTAAATTCTTTGCGTGCGTGATTAAGCTTATGTACTTATTTAGTACTTAGTACTCACATGCAGCAATGTCTATACTATATTCCTTTGTGTAAAATTACAAGGCTTAGCAATGCCTTGGCCTACATACATGGATCGATTGCAATGCTACTACGGCTTTATTATTCATAGATATACTGCCTAAGAATTATGCGAACTACAATAACATAAAGAAAACATGTATTATATTAAATGTTATGTGTATAAAACTTCCCTTTGTGTGATATATTTGCAACGTATCTTTCAATTAATAACGTCAATTATTATTTTAAATGTTATTTAATTGGTATATTATATACGAGCGCAAGTAGATGTGTTAATGATATTGAAAATATAAAATGTATGTATTTGTACTTTATAGATGTACCCAACTCTATTTTTATTATGTGAATTGTCTATGGATGCGAAAATAGAGGGAAACCGAGCAACAAGGTCAAGATGAGAAATTGAGACATTTATAATCTACACATTATGTATGATGTATGGACTTGTACAGTAAATATTATAGTTTAAGTTTTAATTATATAATTAAGTTGTTATAGGTGTATATATGGATTATTATTTTAATGTTGTTTTGATACTCAACACGAACTGATAATAATATTTTCTTATAATGCAATATAGATGTTTTATTTTATTTCATGAACTCTTTTACCACCTATACCTACCATTGACTTAGGATGCCACTCTAAGCAAAGTTTTAACGTACAAATAAGGCGGCAGTAAATAAAGTATTTTAGTATTTTTATTACGAATATTGGTACCTATCATCTAATATCTGACTACCACGAAGGTAATTGATGACGATGCCGCCGTATCGTCGCCGGCCGATTGCAGTAGTGTGTGTGCATGTACGAGCGACGATTCCTAGTTAGGGAGGTGACGTCTATGGATTTCTAATTCTATGACCAATGCCTAAACACACGGAATTTATAGGGGATATATCATGTAGGTATAAAATATGTGAGAATATAGCAGCTTTTGAATTTTGTATTTATTATAACAATAAAAAGACAAACAAATAATTATTTATAGAAATCATGCTACATTTTTATAATTTATAGTAATAGAAGGAATCAGTTATATAAACGCTAATATATGTATATATAAAAAAACATTTTAACTAAGGTATATATTATATTTTACGAATACTATGTAGTTGTACTCTTGATAAGATATAAGGTACATAATTAGTTCAATCAATCAGCAACATTTCTCTACAGACTCCAATGCCATAGCGCAATGTCCAGCCATAGAGATGGATTTTTTTGGTATATGTGATCTGTGAACAAAACAAAAGGCTATGAGCGTGGCATAAGATTTTCTAGAGAATTTGTAAAAACGTAAAAACGATATGTCGCTAAATATTAAATTAAATTTTTAAATAACGTCAATGGGTACCGATTTAGTAAACGTTAAATGTGAACTGAAATGCTATTTGTATTCACATTTGACGTTTATTTTAATGTAGTATATACATATTACTTATGTCACTAAGATCGGAATCTTTATTATGAATTTTTATAATGAGAATGGGTTCTCAGGGCTCTGGCCAGGGTTATACAGATCTCTAACATCTAGGTGTTCTGTATGACTCTGGTAAAATAAATGCAGACATAGGTCTAGACCTATGTCTGCATTTATTATATTCAGGCGTAGGTTACTAACTCTGTCGGTGAAATTATATTCAGACCTACGCCTGAATATAATTTTACCGACAGAGTTAGCATAAGTTTATTACTTCCACATTTCGCTATGTTTTTTTTGTCTCTCGTAATAGGAGTAAAGCCGTTTGTCGACTAGCAGTCACATTTTTAGACTCCATGCCCTTGCCAAAAATAGATTAACAGAAAAATCTACACGACATCAGACACGAGACATTCTTGTTCGCAATTTCCTAACTATAAACATGTGCAGGCATCAACGAGGCAGCATGCAATATCAAATAAATAATTATAGAAATATGTTACCCTTTCTCAAGTGAGCAAGCAACGCCAGTTGCGACTACTTGCAGTTCATCAGGCAGCAGGCGCAGTGCGCTCAGGTCTACCGACTGAGCCTTATCCGATAGGTTTATAACTCCTACTACTACATGCTCTCCTGGTAGCAACCTGTTGACAAACAATACTTGTAATAAAGACTTGGATAAATACGTCGTCGTCGTCGTCCAATTTTAAATCCTGACCATACAGGGATCCACTAAAACACACACAGAAAGACATCAAATTCGGTCCAGCCGTTTAGAAGTACATACATACACAAGTACCTACACAAGAATTATATATAGGTATAAAGATAACTACTTATATTATATGAGTCCGGAATAAAAAAGAGAGAAGCACGATAAAAACCCAACATGATATTGATGACCAAGTTCAAGAAGACTAATACATAAGCTTTATAGTAGTAGTATTCCTTTAATTGAAATTAAACTGCTATATACGGATTTTATCGCGTTGTTTATTTGACACTTTATTACAAAATTTTGAAAATTGTTACACTGCTACTACTATTAAACTTTACTAGGTAATTTTTAAGCTTATTAAACTATTTAGATTTAATTTATTTTTACACTTTCCCCGACGTTTCGGTTGCTTTTCAGCAGCCATGGTCACGAGGAGACTAAGATGGCAGTTGTCTCAATGTTCCAGTGTAGTTATTTCAAAGTACCCGAACATAATTTAATCATTGGTGTTTCTATTTACGCAGAATGAGCTCAAAGTATCATGAAGTCTAGCTGTGGTTTGCTTCTTTCTTTTTTCTTTAATTTCAATTTATAATATTCGCGTAAATAGAAGACAATATTAAGTATTCCTTTAAGTAAAGCGGCCACGCAGTTCGATTGATCTGCAATATAGACTAACTTGGTCACCATCACGCTCATAAATATGAGTTCACCATAAACAAAAAATCACAACCGTCGGTGCCTCGTTCAGCGGTATATTCGGCCTATCATAAAACATCCTTGGCAATCTATAATGTTAATAGTTTCAAATGTCCTGCCTAGACTCAGTTTATCTCTTTCGATTGAAGGTCAGATAGTAGTGGTTTTATAGAAAAACAGTTGGATATAGGTTTACTAACCAGCCGACCCAAATAAGGCTTAAGGGCCGTATAGGCGTGCATATACTCAGTCAATACAAGTAAGGTTCTCGAATGGCGAGCATAGACAGGACCAACTTAATTTGACTGCAACTTCGTTCGCATAAATGTAGGCTATCTAAATTTTCCACTCCTTCGGGAACTGTAATTTATTCTGAATTAAATATTTCCAATGTCCTTTTCTTTGCCCCTGGTAACGTGTATGTAAAATTTCGTGATAATCGGTCAAGTAGGCGTGAAAGTCAAACAAAGTGGAAAACAAATTCACATCGCATTTATAATATTATTTTGGATGTTAGTGTGTAAGTACCTCATAATAACTAAGATGGAATCAGACAGAGCGCTTAGTTGCAAATCACCAGAGCGTACTGCCGGCAACTGTTTCACGGCAACCATGTCTTTGTAGAACTGAAATGAAAGATGAAAGGAGTTTTACAAACACATAGATTTAATGCTGTATATTTCCGAAGCGGTAGGTTTAGTTGTATAACATCAAAATTTCGCCAGCAATGCTTTAAACCGAACGTTATGGGTGGGTATTCTAATTACCGTCTATTGGACACCGTTCAGATGCAGTCTCTAAATTGCTGCAGATAATTTATTTACAGAAAACCACATGTTAATGTGATGTAAGATTTCAGGCTTGTGTAGTGTGTGTTGTTAACACACGACACAAGCCTGAAATCTTATCTTGGAATAATTGCTTGCGCTAACATTAATGTAAACATGCAATGGGAACAACTCCATATTTTCTTTTTTTTAAAGACAACTCCCGCTCTAGTAGTAACTTTTGTGTCGCGGAGGACTTTACAACATTCAAACAACGGACACAAAGAGCACTCATACACGGAATAACCATTCGTGAATCACACACTTTTTTGTCCCGTGTGGGATTCGAACCCACAATACTCGGCACAGTGGCAGTGGCTAGGCGACCACTTAAACCACGCCATCTGTGCATTCAATACTACTGCATTATAGTATGTGACATTTAAATTTGAAATTATTCTTAGTACCTAAGAGTACTAAAATAATGCAGGTACTTACTTTATAGTGACTCTTTGCTACGACCATCTGAGCAGCCAAATTAACTGTTTGATAATTGTCAGCTACAGGGAGCCAAGTCTTGGCGCCAGAAGTGAAGCCAGCGTTGTTGGTGCCATCCCAGTGGAACGGCGTGCGCTCGGGGTCACGGCTCTTCTTAAAGTAGTTAATAGGGTCGTCCGTGTTACATGCCGCAGGGTCTTTGGTCTCTTCCCACGTGACTTCTCCATCTGTCATGCCAAGTTCCTCGCCCTGGGATCAGTCAAACATTTAGTACGACGCGACGATCAACTTTAATACTTATGCATCGTCTCCTACTTTGGCAATAACTGCGGAGTCGCAGAGATCTTTACAAATATTCTAACAGCAGATACAAAGAACACCTAGACACGAAACAAATACTTGTAGATAACAAAAATAATATTCAAGATTATGAAATTTTATTTTTATTTTATTATTTAATAGATATCTACGTATAATTTAACACCTTAGTAAGGTGGTGAATTCGTGATGCCTATAATAATAATTGTATTCGATTACATCCGAATACATTTATTGCGATATACATTGGATGGTCAAGGACTCGGCGCACGTACTCAAGTGGTGTTGTCAACGTATCTATTCAAAAGCTTTTGTGCGGATTGCTTATACGACTCGCTTCATCGTACGCAGTTATAATTATTTGCAACACCACGTACTATAAAGACGTAGCTCTCCAAAAGTCTCTAAATATTATAAAAAGAAATATATAATATTGTCTTCTATTTACGCGAATATTATTCATTGAAATTAAACTGCTATATACGGATTTTATCGCGTTGTTTATTTGACACTTTATTACAAAATTTTGAAAATTTTTACACTACTACTACTATTAAACTTTACTAATTTTTAAGCTAATTAAATTATTATTAAACTATTTAGGTTTAAAGTTTAGAGAACTTTAGTTTAAAGTTCGGGGAAAGTGTAAAAATAAATTAAATCTAAATAGTTTAATAATAATTTAATTAGCTTAAAAATTAGTAAAGTTTAATAGTAGTAGTAGTGTAAAAATTTTCAAAATTTTGTAATAATGTGTCAAATAAACAACGCGATAAAATCCGTATATAGCAGTTTAATTTCAAAAAAGAAATATACTTATAATAATAAATATTGTAAAAGTTTAGTCACCTGATAAGTTATCGTGACTCCAGGGAGGATAAGGGCTAACATGTTTATTGCATCCACTCTGTCAACTCCGTGCTTAGTGGCCAAACGACTTTGGTCGTGATTACCGTTCTGTAAAAATAACATTTGGAATAAACATACTGGCTTTTGCTCGCTGCTTCGCTTGGGAACAGATCTCTATTCTAGATGAAAGACTCTATGTCCTTTTCTGTTCTCCTAACTACGTGTATGTGAATTGTCATGATGATCGGTCGTATAGTTAAGCGTAACAAACAAATAAAAAACTCACATTACCATTTATGAAATTAGAGCTAAGATTATTATAGTGCGTCCAAGCTCATTTGGTTCAACCAATTGGTTAACTGATATAATAATGATGAGGAATCCATGCTTTGCAAAAAACAAACAAGTTTATCAGTATTATGTTTTCGCCCTCAGGAACTACCGAAAGATTATGTTTGAATTTGATAAGCAATATTTCCAGGAAGGTTATAAGTAGTTTAACATTTACAATACATTTCGAGCCACGGGAGCGAAGCAGTAGTTACAAACGTGGGTAAAACCGCGAGCGACAACTAGTTAAGTCATATGCAGATAAAGAAAAGCGCACTGGATACGGTTTTGTGTGAACACTTGCATATATTTTTACAAGCAACTATGCTCTCGTGAAACTGCATGAGTAACAGCTGTCACGTTGTATATGTAAGTGTTAATAGAATAAATCCTATAAAGTATGAGAGACCAGAGTTTATACTGAAAAAGTCGCTCAAATGCCAGTGCAAGGTACCGGCACCATTAGAGCTTCTAATAACATCTGCCCATGAGCTTACTCAAGTAGGTAGGTACTTATGGGTGAATAAGACAAGGCTTTTAGGTTACAAATTGGGTGAGATAGAAACGATTCGTACCTGAAGAAGCTAGAATATAATGTATTCCAGCAGTCTAACTTCTCCGTGTCAAGAAGTGGTGTTGTATCCTTCAATCCGTAAACGCCCGAAAGCTGGCCTATAATAAAAACATCCTAGAACACGATCGCAGCGCTACCTACCAAGTCCGAACTTGAACTTAACCAACAACATCCAGGCACTTACTCAAACATTCACAAAATCTTTAAGATGTTACTGACCTCGTCCTTAAAGACTGGTCCACAGTCTTTAAGGACGAGGTCAGTAACATAATACGAACAGAAGAAATATATATATATATAAGGATAGTTAATCCATTTCAGTACCATCCTTGGCCATAAGGAGTTGTTTAAGTTTAAGACATGAGGACAAACGATTTTACAAGAGCTCTACATCAAAAAACGACTTACCTCTCTATGCCGAGAACGTCAACTAAGTTTCTTTATATACATTTGCGATTACATATGCATAAGTTGGAAAAGCAGTTGGTCGTGGGTCAGATGCAGGGGAAGCGTTTTAGAGGCCGAATTCCAAGACGATGGTGTAAAAATATTTTAGAGTTAACAGGAGAAACTCTACAACGACCTATTTAACTGGCGCAGGTCAGAAGAAAAAGGAGACTAATCATATATGGTCACGACCCTCATTAGTGAGGGAACGACAAAGAAGAAGTTTCAGAAGTAACGTAACATTAAAGTAAAAATTCTAGAAAGTATTGTTTAGAATAATGCATAAGAATGCTAACTTGCCTAACAACGAAGCTGTATATATAAAGATTTACAGAAAATTAATGAATTTAAAAGTATTTTTATAATGCATTTATGAGACATAGGTACTCAGTATTTTAACTACACATCGTATGAAGTTTTAGTAAGATATTTTTATGAATGACACCGTATGTTTTTAATACTTACCACCCAGTTAGCAGTCTTGCCACTTGGCATGTACGTCATCCACTTATCAACGATCATTTTCATGTCCCTAGCAGTGGAGTCTTTCTTCAGGCCTTCAAGGAACACAAAGTTGAATGGTATACTTCCAGGGCGCTTCTCGTTGCCATAGTATCGCATAACGTCGTCTATATCCGCGTACGCTTCGGTCATCATGATCTTCGATTCTCTATCTTCGTACTCGTCAAGAACTGCTCTCCAGTCGAAGATTACGGCGTAAGTCTCATCTTGGTCTTTAGTGTAGATGTGGTTTAGGTATTCATAGTCGTCGGGTTTAGTTCCAGGTGCATCTGTAATTATAAGTTAGACTAATGATATTTGCATATGATGGACATTACTGACGCGGGTTATGGCGAGCTAGCGATTAATCATACAGGTCGCGGTTGGCTCACGTCGATTATAAACACGATGCTTACAATCCGCCCAATTACCCAGGTATACTCGCGCTTTGTAACCCATTTAAGCAGTTCTTCAACTGAGAGGTACACATGTAAATTCTCAGTCCCCTTCCCCAAACGGAGGACAGGGGATTTCGCAATACACAGGTTCTTCTTTTTTTTATAGAATATATTATATGAAAGAAAGAGAAAATAATAATATTTTGGCACACAAAAGGGTACACGCAAAACATGAAGAAATAAACATAAAAAATTAATAAAATAATATAAAATAAAAAATCAGAACAATAATAAAACTAGAAAAATAAAACAAATACTAACACTATAATTTAATTTCCGCTCACTGGCAACACCACACCTTCCGCTTAACTAAATATATATTATATATATATATATTATTTTATAGAAGTTATGATAATGGACTTACTGGACCGCGGTTCATCTGGGTATTGTCCATTGTAGTCAGCGGGGTCCACTTCATACAAAAAGTTGACTGCGTCCACACGGAATCCAGAGACGCCTTTGTCCAGCCAGAAACGAAGAACATCCTGAAACGAGTTTTTTATTGAGTAGTAGAGCCTCGCTGATTTCAGCATGCATGGGCCGGCACGACCGGGGAAGGACTACCCTCTCACAGAATATCCACTTGAAATACCAGTATTCCTACTGTTATGTTTCGTTCGGTGAGTGAGAGTGCCGGAGGCCCAATTCCCCATTCGAACTCCTTCTCCTTCCCACTTCCTTTCCTAAAGGGTCGGGAACGCGCAAGTGATGCCTCTGGTGTTGCAGGCGTCTATAGGCTACGGTGACCACTTCCCATCAGGTGGGCCGTATGCTTGTTTGCCATCTTAGATGTATAAAAACAAGAGAAAAAACGTAGGCAATGAGCTATTAAAGATTTCCGTTTGGAAACTATAATTTTGCTTTATGATAATAATAATAATCAGTTATTAAAGTGTTGTGTACATAGTAGGTCTTAAAAAATAAATATAAACTCGTAACACTTAGTCAGTAATTTGATATGCAAATATTTTACATCATAACAATAAAATGATGTAATTTGAATAACACAACAAAATTAAAATAAATTAAAATAATATAATATAAAATAAAAAATAATAAAATCATGAAATAACATCTACATATTTTTTGACATCAACTAGTCCAATTATTGTTATCAATAAATTAATTAACAGTATAAAATGCTTTATTAAGTAAAACAGTCCTTAAGAAATATATGTATTTGTTGGCAACTTTGTCATGTCATTTGGTATTTTATTGTAGATTTTTATACACATACAATCATTTTTTTGGTGCAAGTTTTGTGAATGACATTGTGGTATACTTAACTGTAGTAATGACCACCAGCCTCTGCCAAAACGCAATCTTAATAAAACAGCACCTTAACTCGAAATTTAGAAGTTAGGTAATTTGAACTCTAATTAATACATAATTAGAGTTCAAGTTGTCTAACGTCCAAAATTATATATTTAAATACCTTCATCTCCTCGCGCACTTTATGGTTGCGGTAGTTCAGATCGGGCTGTCCAATCACGAACTGATGCAAGTAGTACTGCTGACGAACTGTGTTGTACTCCCAGGCGCTTTTGCGGAATACGCTTATCTGTAAGACAAAAACAGCTTTACATATTCAAACACATGTACCTATATCGGTTTGCTTAAAAGCTAGAACTTCCTTCTACGAGAGGTATAAAGCAGCTGTTTGCGGTGGCATAGCAATTCCAGTTCCTAAAGGTCTACAACACTCAAACATTATCTGCTGCTGATGCTATTTCTTCCATAGGTTAAGCTGCGTTACTATATTGTGTAGAATAACTTTTTAAATTCTATTAATTGATAGACGAGCCAGCATCCCAACTGTATAATTATGTACTGTGTATGTACTGATTGTGAGCGGAAACCGACCCTTGGACATACATAGATGCGTTATCTTGATATCAAAGGATTTCTTCCATTTTTGCCTTTTGGCCTTAGTTTCGCTGGTAAAGAAAAAGCCAAGCATATGGATTGCCTGATGATAAGCAGTTATTATAGCCTATGTGAAAGGGACGAGTGAACAGGGGTAAGAGAAAGATGAGAAGGAAGGATTGAGGAGGACGGTCTATATGTAAGGGACGAGTGAAGGGGGTAAAAGAAAGAAGGGAAGGGAAGACTTAGGAAAGAGGCATATACCTACTTTCATGAATATTCATACCCAGTTGCTTGGCGGTGCTAATTTGTCTGGGTTGTTAGGATCAGCCTTCCCGTCCGCCCACACGTAGTAGTCAGCAAACTCGCCGTCTCGCTGTGCTGACTTCACAAACCATTCGCTCTCGTTGCTCGTATGGTTCGGTACGTAATCCAGGATTACACGGATGCCTACAATACGAAGAAAATATTCTCACCGCATAATTGTATAAAGAATTTAATATAACAGCAGTCCAATGTTAGACTGTCCCACTGCTAGGCGCGGGCCTCTTTTCAGTGTAAGAACGGTTAGGCCATAGTCCATCACGCTAGCCCAGTGCCAGTTGGCAGACTTCACGTATCTTCAAGAACATTATGGAGAATTCTCAGACATACAGGTTTCTTTACGGTATTTTCTTTCATCGTTAAAGCGAGTGATAATTAACTATTTCTTCCGCGCATAATTTTGAAAAGTGAGATTTGCGCGCTTTGGGATCGAACTCGAGACGTCTGCATGGCAGTCCAACGGTCTCCAATTAGGTTAACGCTGCAAACTTTTTTTTTTAAATAAAGTTATAGTTATATAGGGTTACAAATTACTCGTATTCTTAATAATCCCTCCAGCTAATCTAATATCCCTGTGAACATGGCTGCTGAAAAGCAACCGAAACGTCGAGAAAAGTGTAAAATTAAATCTAAATAGTTTTTATAATTTAAATAGCTTAAATAGAAATAAACAATTACTAGCAAAAGTGTTTAACAAAAGTAGTTTAATGTTTCAAAATTATGTAATAAAAGTGTTTTATAAAAATAAAATATTCCTACAAATATATTCTTTCTTTAAATGTACGTATAAAAGTGTGTAAAATTGTATATTTGTTTTTTGGAAATAAATATTATTATTATTATTATTATTATTATAAATAATAAATATAGTGGCCGCTGCATACTACGCTACGCCACTGCATGACAGTGACTTAAATGCAAAGACTTCTAAAACTAACATAATAGTGAGAAATGATTTAAAATGTGTTAAAGTTTTGAGTGCGACATCGACTTTTAAGTAATTGGCAATATTGGCGCTAAGGGGAACTTGCTTCGTTGTGCAATAAAAAAAAGATACCGACAAAAGAGTAAAATACATTTAGACGCGTATTTCTCTAAAATATTCTCGAGAAGCGATATGTTTAATCCCTAATATTGTCTTATGTTTACGCGAATGTGATTTATATTGAATTGTGTAATAAAATCGTTTTAAAGTAAAATAAACAACGCGTCAAAATCCGTATAAAATGTTTAATTTCAATGTTTAATACCTTTCAGTAAACAATGTGTTTAGAAATCTATCTTTATTTACAGGAACAAGGACGTGCAGACTCGGACCATCTATTTGAAGACACAAACTTTCGATCTGTGCATGGATCGAACTCACAGCTAACACACAGTGGCAGTGCTGACGGAGACGCAGAAATTTAAATCACCTTCCAATAATAAAACGTTGTAAGTGTAATAACTTTATATTTTACTAGTTGTGCCCGCGGTTTAACTCACGTTTATGGTTACTGCGTCGCCCCCGTGGGTCGTAGCGTGATGTTATAGCCTATAGGCTTCCTCGATAATAGGCTATCTAACACAAAAAGAATTGTTCAATTCGAACTAGTAGTTCCTGAGGTTACAGCGTTCAACTAAACAAACTTCAGCTTTATAATATTTGTATAGAAGTATAGACTAGATATTGCCTGCGGCTTTGCTCGCGTAGATGTAGGTAAGGTTAGTAACAGTACTTTTTTCTGGACGAAAGGTACGCTATGAACTTTTCTGTACCCCTGACAACGAGTATACAAAATTTTATAACAATCGGTCGAGTAGTTAAGGCGTGAAAGCGTAACAAATATACAAACTCATATTCGCATTTATAATACTTACTAGATTTTGCCCGCGGCTTTGCTTGCGTAAATGTAGGTTAGGTTAGGTTAGATTCGGGCTTATATATCCCCCTGGGAGCTACAAGCGGAGATCCTCGCCGAAGTTTACCACTTCGTGGCGGCGAGGAGGTCCCGCGGGGAGCCCCTGGGGTGGGAGGAGGTCGCACACATGCGGCGACAGGCGCGGGCCGCTCTATTGAGGCGGTGGACGGAGGACCTGGCTCCACCGACCCCGGGCCAGTGGACGGTGGAGGCCATTCGCCCGGTCCTCCGGGGGTGGATAGGGCGGCGATTCGGGTCGCTGACCTTCCGACTGGTGCAGGTGCTTTCCGGGCACGGATGCTTCGGAAAGTATTTGCACCAGATCGCGAGACGGGAGGCGACCCCGGCCTGCCACGAGTGTGGGGCGCTGGAAGACACAGCGCTCCACACGCTGGAAGCGTGTGCCGCGTGGGGGCCGCAGCGGCACACGCTTTCGGCCATAATAGGCGGAGATCTCTCCCTGCCGAGCGTGATCAACGCCATGCTCGGCGGCGAGAGGTCGTGGCAGGCAATGGTCTCCTTCTGCGAAGCTGTCATGACGCAGAAGGAGACCGCGGAGAGGGTCAGGGAGAACAACCTCCTCGCTGACCCTCTCCGGCGCAGACGGACGGGAGCGAGAAGGAGGCGATTTGCCCGCCTTCTCGCTCCTGTATAGTGGGGTCACTGGTACAGAGTCGGGGGACTCTCTACCGGCTTGCACGACCCCACACGTCTGGGGGATGGCCTTGGTGAGCAAGGCTGTCCCTCCACAGGTGCTGAGGCCCGGTCACCAACAGCCGGGCCAACCGCCGGGGCGGGATGGTGATTGCTAACGCGACCCCATCCCGCCCCACTCCGTCGGCGGAGGGACTGCTCACCCCAGGTTTTTAGTGAGTATACCGACCCCCTTCAGGGGCGGAGAGTCTCACATAACCACCCTTCCCCCCCCCGGGGGAGGGGGTATCCATAAAGGATTTTCCTGGGTCAAAAAAAAAAAAAAAAAAAAAGGTTAGATTCGGGCTTGACCTGGGGGTGGCGGGCTTTGTGGGCCTGCCCGCCATCCGTTCAGCACCAGGTCCGAGAGGCGGCGTGCGTGTTCCCACGCGCGCCTCTGTTGTTTCGAGTCCGTCTCCCCTCTAGGGGGGACAGTAGGGATAATTTGTGAGGAGTGCCTTTGGGTAGGTCTTTTGTGTAGTGGCCTGCCGTTTCATACGGCGGGCCGAAACCTCGGCGGGGTCGCGACCGCATGCGAAAGTGATTCGCGCGGCCCCGTCGATAGTGGTTTTGTCGAGGAACACCGTGGTAGGTTTAGTCGGTATTCCGGGAGGTACTTTATCATCTTAACATCTTCTTTTACCCCGGCGAGTCCGACATAACCCCTCCGCCCGCCCCCGCGGAGGGGTATGCGTCATGCATTCCCCCACGTAAAAAAAAAAAAAAAAAAGATTAGATTCGGGCACGCCACGATCGTGGCGGTAAGTCCCGTTCTTGAGGAGTGGCTGGAGAGGCGGCATGGCGCCGTCACCTTCCGGCTGACACAGGTAATGACTGGCCACGGATGTTTTGGCCAGATCCTGTGTCGTATAGGCCGGCAGGCGACGCCCGGTTGTCATCACTGCGGCGACTACCGCGATGTTGTTGTGGACACGGCGCTGCACACTTTGGCGAATGCCTCGCCTGGGCATTGCAGCGCCGTGAGTTGATCGCGGCAGTCGGACTGGTTGCCCTCTCACTGCCGGCCGTGGTTCAGTCTATGGTCCGGAGTGAGAGATCGTGGAACACCGTCGCCTCCTTCTGTGAGGAAGTAATTTCCATCAAGGAGGCGGCGGAGCGGGAGAGGTTGCGCTTAAACCCTCTCCCCAACCGCAGAACCGGGCGCCGGAGGGCGCGAGATGACCTCCAGCCACCTTGAAGTTTGACCTAGGGGTGGTGGGCTGCGTGGGCCTGCTCGCCACCCGATCAGCACCAGGTCCGAGAGGCGGCGTGCGTGTTCCCACGTGCGCCTCTGTATCGTGTCTTTGTCCCCCCTTCGCGCGGTCTCGCCGTCTATGGTTATGTCGAGGAACACCGTGGTAGGTTTAGTCGGTATTACCGGGGTATCTTTTCCCCGGTGAGCCCGACATAACCACTCCGTCGCCCCGCGGAGAGGTATGCGACAAAGCATCCCCCACGTAAAAAAAAGTTTAGGTTAGTAACAGTACGTTTAGAGTTCTAAAAAACTCTTATACAACAGCTTTGTCTGTCCGTCCGTCCGTCTGTTATACAACTTTCAACACAAGAACCGTAAGAGCTAGAGATTCAGCATAGTCTATATACCCCGGAATGACTATGACCTTTGACCTCTGACCTCAATATCAGGTGATATCATTTTTCCGAACTTTAAGATTTACGGCAATTCATGGCCGTTTCTCACTTGTTTTCTTGATGACAAGTACTCTATCTGTGTCCTTGATAAGGTGTATGCAAAATTTCATATTGATTAGCATTAATATATAAAAATCGATTTTTATACATATATCAACTAGCTGCCCGGACAGACTTCGTTCTGTCAAAAGTAATTTTCCTTTTTTTTATGTTTACTTTATCACTAAGTGGTATGAAAAATACATAGTAGCCGATTCTCAGACCTACTAAATATGCATATAAAATTTCATAAAAATCGGTCAAGTCGTTTCGGAGGAGTATGGTAACTAACATTGTGACACGAGAATTTTATATATAAGATGTTGATTAATCAAGTACTTAATTCGTGAAAGCGTAACAAGCAAACAAACTCACGTTCGCATTTATAATATTAAGTTGGTATAACTAAATAATATACTTATCTATGTATATAAAACCCTTCCGTTACTGAGTGACTGACAGACAACGCACAGCCGAAACTACTGAACGCAAGAAGCTGAAATTTGGCATATATGTTCCTTGGAGAGTGTAGGGGAGCACTAAGAGAGGATTTTTGGAAACTCCTCCCCGAAGGGGGTGAAAGGGGTGAAATCCGATATTCACACGGGAACGGGACATACGCGGGTGAAACCGCGGGAAAACGACTAGTACTTTATCGAAACTTCTAAACTAATATTATAAAGAGGAAACATTTGTGTTTTTGTATGTATGTTTGTAATGTTTTCACACAAAAACTACTGGACCGATTTCAAAAATTCTTTCACCATTAGAAAGCTGCTTCTTCACTGAGTGACATAGGCTATATGACATTTAAAAAAAAATAGGGATTCTTAATAAAAATGCAATAATATAATCCAAGGTGTGAAAATATTAGTCATAAAAATTCTGTCATCGCGTGCGCTGCGGAAACTATTGATGATGGAACAAAAAAATGTTCTACAGTATTATAGAACGTATTAATATCTACAAAAAAGTCCGCGATGCCATATGTATTTTTTGAATATATAGCTAACTACACCTATATAGGTGTAGTTAGACTTATTAATTTCGTTAGTTGCATAGGCATTGCATTTTATATATTAAAATTAGATAACAAATTAAAAGTAGGTATTGGGTAATAAATTAAAGTCCATGCGGACGAAGTCGCGGGCAACAGCTAGTATATTAGACAAGAGTCGTTTAACACGAGCAAGTACTTCGTAAACAAACAAATTTATTGTACTTTAATACTCAAGGACATATTGCTATTTAATGATTTACACCACCGGACGACATTATGTTGTGAAGATGTTATCAACAAACAACATCAGTAATTGTTATGACAATAACTAGAGACCTTCCCACTTCATTTATCGCGAACTAAAATATGATTCAAGAACAATATCACGTTCATACGTTACGGAAACAGCGATAGCCTGCCCTAAAACCGTCGGACTGCCACGCAGAGGTCTATTCCATTCCAAGGCACGCACCTCTGTCTTTCCGAAGTTATATGCGTATTAAATACCTAATTATCGCTCGCTTTAACGGCGAAGGACAATATCGTAAGGAAACCTGCCTATGAATTATCAATTATGTTCTAGAAGATGTGAAGGCTGCCAACCCGCACAGTTCCAGTGGACTATAGACCATGCCCAGCAGTGGGACAGTATAAAGTCCCTACATGGTACCTGGTACATCTATACTTACTAATATTATAAAGCTGAAGACTTTGTTTGTTTGAACGCACTAATCTCAGGAACTACTGGTTCGAATTGAAAAATTGTTTTAGTGGTGGATAGGCCATTTATCGAGTAAGGCTATAGGCTATATATAACATCACGCTACAAACGATAGGCGCGGAGCATCAATGAAAAATGTGGCAAGGACGAGGCAAATCGACATCTCATGAAGAAAAGTGCCAACTCAAATTGCACAGAGTGCGGCACTCTTGACGATGTTCATCACCTGTTGGTGGAGTGCGTCAAAACCCAGGAGCTAAGAACTATTATGCTTCAATCTCTAATAATTCGTATGATGGATGTTGGTGCCTTCATAAGTATTTTAGCTGAACCCCTGTCTGAAGCAGCTATTTTAGTTTATAAGATAATAGATAAGGTTTACTTAGGTTTATGAATAATGAGCAGCGATAGCTTGTGGGGAGACCAACAGACTGCAATGCAGAGGGTCTCGGGTTCGAACCCACGTCGCGCACCTCTGACTTTCGGAAGTTATATGACTTTTCGAAATTATGTGCGTATTGATTGACAATTATCGTCTGCTCCGTGCCGCGGAGAGCATGTAAAGCCGTCGGTCCCGGCTGTCATGAACATCTATGGCAGTCGTTATTGGGAGAGTGTCGACACAAAAGATCCCACTGGGTCGAAGTGTCGCCGGTCTGCACTGACTGGCCCCCACATAAGATAAGATAGGTATATGAATAATTATTAAGTTTAGGGTACGATGGAGCTGACATGGCCGTGTGTGGCGAAAAGCGCCTAAAGAAAATAAGAATAAAAAATAAATCGTTTGGTGCATTTAAGTATGCGTTCTACGGTGTCTAAGGTATTTACGTAGGATGGATGTATTTTTGTGTTAAATCAATTTTCAATTCTATTGATTTAAGTAAGAAGCTCTCTTATCGCATTATGTCTAGTGTGAGTGTATATTATTACTAGCTTTTGCGCGTGGCTCTGCCCGTGTGATACCTACTTTAATAAAAAGTAGCCTATGACCTTCCCCAGGTTTTAATAATGTCCTCCAGACCGAATTTCGGCCACGGCGGCCAGTCTTAACAGAGACTGGCCATCTGCGCAGGAGATATTATAGTGCACAAGTGTGTGCGCAAACATAAGTGCACTCTCTGTTCCCTAACTCTCATGACCCGATGGGACGGCAATCCGACACGACCGGAGAGAGATCAGGCGCAGGACCAACGGCTTTACGTGCTTTCCGAGGCACGGGGGTGTCTAACACCGCCAACTTCCTAACTCCGGGCTGCTATTGAGATTTCTTTACAGAAAAACCCAATAGCTTTTTTGTTGGCCCGACCCGGGATTCGAACCCGAGACCTCATGCACAGCAGTCGCATTCACTACCGCTGCGCCACGGAGGTTTTAAACTATATATGTACCAAATTTCATCTAAATCGGTTGAGTGGTTTAGTCGTGAAAAGGTAACAGACAGAGTTACGTTCCAAAGTATAATATTAGATACTAGTAAGGATGTACGCGGATTGGCCGACTTGAGAGTTCAGCTTCAGAGAATTTCTAGTTTGGGAGGTCTCGTCATTGAATTCTTCGTCTATGGCTAGGATAAAGAAAATAACTTACCAAGCTTCTTAGCCTCGGTCATCAGGTTATCGAAGTCTGCCATAGTGCCATAGTCCTCTGCGATGGCCCTATAGTCCGCTATGTCGTACCCAAAGTCGTACATCGGCGACTTAAACATTGGCGACATCCAAATCGCGTCTACTCCAGTATCCTTAAAGTACTGCATTTTGGATGTTATTCCTGTTAATGAACATACAGAGGTATAGTCAATGACTGCCATCCTTCTTCTACCAAACAAGAGTTAGACAGCATGCGATTTATATTTTGGATAACTTTAATTGATACTTGTGAAACTGGCCATTGAGCATTGAGTGTAGCGAAAATATTCTAAGTCTATGAGTGGTCTACGCTGGTCGCCTTGGCACTGCTACAGCGCTGGGTGATGTGTATGGTCGCCACATGAGATAAAAAGTTGTGTAATGCACAAATCATTGATCCGAATCTAGGTGCTTTTTGTGTCCGTTGTTTAAATGTTTGTAAACAGCAACACAGGAATTATTCATAGCGGCATTGTCTTTAAAAAAAAGTAAATAATTATACCTAGTCCATTTACTTTAATTTGTTTATTAGACAAATATGGAAGCTAGAGACAATACAAAAATAAAATAAAGTCCCCCGCCGGTTCTGTTCGCTCTGTTCGCGATAAACTCAGAAACTACTGAACAGATTTTCATGCAGTTTTCACCAATAGACAGAGTAATTCGTGAACAAGGTTTAGATGCATAATTTGTTAAGGTTACCCGTGCGTAGCCGGGGCGGATTGCTAGTGAAAGTTAATACACGGAGATGTGTTATCCTTTCTTTTTTATGTCATATTCATTGATTAGGTAATGAATAGTCTGAAGGCAGTAATTGATTTATTTTATACAAGCTTTTACCCGCGGTTTCGCTCGCAAAAAAGTAATTTAGGTTAAGTTATGCCGTTTACGCGAATGTTATTCATTGAGAGTAAACTACTTTATAGGGATTTTGTTGTCTTTAAACACTTTTATTACATAATATTGAAATTTTAATAATAATGTCCTCCAGACCGAATTACGGCCACGGCGGCCAGTCTTAACGTAGACTGGCCATCTGCACAGGCGATATTATAGTGCACAAGTGTGTGCGCAAACAGAAGTGCACTCTCTGTTCCCTAACTCTCATGATCCGATGGGACAGTAATCCGACACGACCGGAGAGAGATCGGGCTCAGGACCAACGGCTTTACGTGATTTCCGAGGCACGGGGTGTCTAACACCGCCAACTTCCTAAGTCCGGACTGCTATTGAGATTTCTTAACAGAAAAACCCAATAACTTTTTTTTGGCCCGACCAGGGATTCGAACCCGAGACCTCATGCACAGCAGTCGCATTACACTACTGCTGAACCTTTACTACTGTTTTAGCTAGGTAATGGGTGATTCATTTGGAGGTACTTTTAAAAAAACAAAAAAATAAAATAAAAGCAAATGTATCGGGTTATTTTTAGTTATAATATAAAATAACTATTTATTATTATATTATAGTTATTTAAATTTATTAAACTATTTAGATTTAAATTTACACTTTTCCCGATGTTTTGGCTGCTTTTCAGTAGCCATGGCTGGCCATGGCTGATAAGTATGTTTGTGTGGCTGACAGTAGTGTAACATTTTCCAAATTATGTAATAAATAACGCGAAATATATGTTTTTAAGCAAATAAGAGAAATATGAAATATATAATATGTACTATAGATAGTCTCACGCCTCTATTCCCGAAACGGTAGACAGTCGTACGGCGCCAGCCATGTTTAATAAACATTTTTGTATACCATCGATATGTTTATTCACTAATACCCCTCACTACAGAGTCCATGACCCCTGGTGCGCAAAGTGGAATAGAATTATTTTATGTTTGAGCACCAAGCGGGAGTTACGAGCCCGTTCGCCTCCTAATAGGTATTTGTTAGGTTTCTTCTTAAAATCTACCCAAAATAAGAGCCCGTCTTTCTATAAAAGGGGTGAAAGTCAAGGGATGTATGGGCTCGTAGCCCAAGCGGGTGCGCTGTGTGGAATACTCTTGGTGCGCTTCGAACGAGTGCGCGTCAAACTGGTGCGCAACATGACATGAAAGGTATCCTTGTCTTTTACTGTTACTTGACAACGTGTAGGTAAATTACATGAGGTTCGCTCCAGTAGTTAGGCGTGAAAGTGTATCAATCAAACAAACTCACATTCAATATTGTTTTGTTTGGTAGGCAAGAATAAGGTCTTATACTCCATTTGGTTAGGTACTTAACTAAAGGTAAACAATCTTGATGTGTATTTTTATCAAAAACTCCGTTTAAAATAAAATGCTGCCAAAGATCAATGTAAATACAACAACAACGATGACTAAATCAATTGAACCGTTAGTTTAAGCAGTAGTTTATTTGTTTAATATGTGTTTGTGTAAAAAGTCACATCAAGATTAACCTTTAGTTAAGTAGGTACCTAACCAAATGGAGCATAGGTCAATATAACGTCATCCAAGGTGACTTTTATTTATCTTATTATCTACGCAAGTATGTTATTACAAATTTAATCTATATATTATACATAATCAAATTGTTTTCATTTGAAATTCATATAAATTTCTATTTGTTTGTGCACGCTTATCTCCATAATGGATGAACTGATTTCGATACGCTTCTAATAATGTTGCAGATATGCCATAGGATTTATCAAGCTTATACAGATATAAAGTCTCATTCCTCTATCTCCAAAAGGATAGGTTGTATGTACGTGTATAACACTTACATTTCGCCAACTGCCTTTAGGTCCTATGTAATAGTACGCGATACCACTATTGCCGTTTACCAGACACATTTGTTGAGAAAAACTCAAAAAGTCCCACTCTCGACCCGGGCATCGATCCTGCAACCTGTACAGCAATCGGATTCATATCAGTATTCCTATTCTTATTTTTTACACAGACAAAAAACCTAACGGCTTGATGATAAACAGTTACAAGCCAGTACACTTGCAAAACTAGGAACGCAAATAACTACAAGACGACTTTGAAAATAATCTTCCTGTAAGGAATATAAACAATACATCTCTCTACATTTAGTCTTTAAAAAGTCAACTCCCGCACTGGCACTGGGAATACTTCCTGTGTCGCGGAGGCCTTTACAAACATCGAAACAACGGATACTACGAACATTCAGAATCGGAAGAACGTTTGTGGATCACAAATAAATTTGTTCCGTGTGTAGCCCGAACCCGCAACAACGGCGCAGTGCCATTTTAATTGAACCATTATAATAATAATATTCTATCACATACACACAACACCATCTAGCCCAAACTAAGCAGAGCTTGTACTATGGGTACTAGACAATTGATAAACATACAAATATACTGATTTTTTTGAATAAATACATTCATATTATACATAGAAACACCCAGGCCAAGATTAACTTCCATGTTCATGCACACAAATGTTTGACTTGTGCGGGAATCGAACCCGCGACCTCAGGCGTGGCAGTCAGTTACACTAACCACTACGCCATCGAGGCCGACATATTATGTATTCAACCATTTTAATCAGTACATTATCTTATTGTCTTAAGTTTACGCGCTTATATTTAATTGAAATTAAATTATTAATAGTTTAAATAGTTTCAAAATTATCTAGAAATATTTGTTTTCAAATAAATCGAGATAAAATCCGAATACTAAAATAATTTAATTTCAACGGTACATCTTGCGTGCAGCCGGCTGCTGACCGTCTCCATACTGGGAAAACACAACGTGATATTTCTGCAGTCCAGTTGGCCCAGTTAGGCTAAAATCCCAGGGTCCGGCCGTTAGGGTCCAATACTATTGAAAACAAATGTTTTTGAACATGAAATCTACAGAATGACCAAGCAACCCTTTCACTGTTCTGCACGGAAACAGTCAATAGGTTGCTTTTTGAAAGGTTGCTAACTTGGAAACTGACATATTTTAAAGAGTATAGGTACTTAAAAATTAGTCTTACTAATTCTAAAGCTAATACATGATAGTATACTCTCGGCCGGAGGTGCGGGCATAGCGGAATAACGAATTTTTCACTGTGGGTGTGTCGCGGCCAGGAGCGTACCGGAATGGAACCTTAATCCTTAAATCCCAGGGCTATGTAGAAATTCTATTGTAATCTAACTCTCATATGTACGTAACGACGGTGAAGTATCAATTTCCAAAAACTTAAATTCCAGCGATTTTCAATTTATTGTATATTCTATCTATATTTATATCGCTAATCTGTAATATTTGATGGAATAACTGTGACCATCACAAGCGACCTACTATTTTTAAAAATATAAGTTACTTTTTTAATCTAATGTTTAAATTATAATGGTAAACCTTTGTTTTCGCGACCTGTAACATCATGGTTTTGTTGTTATTATAGGGTAGTATTTAACTGTTCCTTAATTTATTCCTGTTTTCTACTAAAAACTATGCATTTGTTCCACCAATGATACTAATTGTGCACTAAAATATGCTTACTAAAATATTTCATAACGGATATCTATTTAATAACTGTTACAAATCTGCAATAATAAAAATACTCGTTTCAATTAAAGAAGCACATTTTCGTTTTAGTTTAATTAATGTATGTACCTACACTAAGGATATTTTAATCAAACACCAATCAAATCCCAATTTACTTTTACGTGTCTAAAAAAATTACAATACGTACTAAAAAAAATAACCACGAGCTAAGGCGGGCTACTTATTTTTTTGCCTTCTAACCTAACCATATCCGAGTCGGATTGCTCCGAATCGGTGTGCTAACCATAATGGTATCAGTATAAAAAAACTATATAATTAGATATTTTGTAGAACGATCGGAATATTTGGTGTACAATTAGTATTTATAGTGAGAGAATAATATAGTTATTGCGCTTTTAGGATATTTGCTGAGCACTAGAACAAAATAGTGTTAAATTTAGGTGGTAGATTTAGACTTGTTGGTATAACATATTTATATATATGTATATATATTATAGCAAAATAATTTTAATGGGTTTACGGTAGTTTTTTAGCGTGGATATGTGTACGTAAGTACATAGCTGCGCCAGGTTAAATAACCTGTTTTTTTTATTCCTATAAGTAAAGATTTCTTGAAAAAGAAAGACTATTCACCTTTATGTATTATCTTCCTTTTTCAAGTCTCTATATAATACATATAATACAAGTTACAATAAATGTAGATCATTTTTTAAGGACTTCTCCCGCACTAATTATTTAATTCCAGTGTCGTGTGGAACTTTACAAACTTTCAAACAACAGACGTAAAGAAATCTTAGACTCGAGACGACCATTCGCAGATCACAGAAATTTTCAGTCCAAATTCAAATTAAAATTCAAAATAAATTCATTCAGATTAGGTTACAAGGTAACACTTATGAATGTTAAAGTTACACTAAATTTTTCCTGTGTATTTACATTTACTGCCACGTTCAGCAAAGCAAGGGTGTAGGGCTCATGAGAAGAACGGGCAAGAAACTCATGGCCACTAATTTTAATCCCCTGTGTGGGGATTGAACCCTCAACAGGCTATCGGCGCAGTGGCAGTAGACAATTTAAATCACTATAGCAGCCGTTCACAGTGCGTGACACTCTTTGGTATAAAGAAAATATTCAGGTCTTACCGTTTAAGTCTCCGACGCCGTCCCCGTCAGAGTCCTTGAAGGAGCGCGGGTATATCTGGTACACCACGGCGGACTCCCACCACGCGGCGGCGCGCACGCTCGTCAGCATCCCGGCACCCACCGCCAGCAGACACCACACCATACACGCGCGCATTTCAACCGATGTATTTCAGCTCTTCAAAGATGGAAATATGAAACGAATTAGGTCATTTGTGAATTTTATAATTTAGATATTTTATTAATATAATTGGTACTGTAAACAAAGACTTAATCCATAACAAAACGCATAAGAATAAAGTTTATCAAAAAAATAAATACGCTTATCTGTATCAAAGAGGTACCTATAATGTGCGTTGCAAATTTTATTTGCACAGATACGACCTACTGAGCCTAGGTCTGAAAGACTAAGGCAGTTTTACTTCTTATGCGTTCGTCTTGCTTAAAAGCCACCGTTGAAATACAGTCAGTCTTAAAGTATAAATCATCTCAACTATAATTATTACTGTGTCGAGTCACATTTGATAATGTTTCATGTATAGTCTTATCGAAAACGGCTACTTTTAATATTAGGACTTTGTTACGGCCAATTTTTACATAAATATGTGGGTGACTACATTATTTCTTGAATAATTATTTAGGCACGATTGCTAAGATACCTTGGAGAAATTAATACGGTGTTTCTAAATAGGTTTTTTATTTATTTAATGGTTTGTTTTTCATTTAAATGTTTACCGAAAGAGTCTATCATTATGAGAATAAGATTTTGATAGAAAATGCTAGGCGTAAATAAAATGATCACCGAATCTATACCCTTATCTACAGTTACATAAAGGGCGTTGGGCACAGACGTCTATATGTCTGGGCTCATCACCCTAAGTGTGTGGGATGCATTGCTAAATCCTAATCCTAATCGTAACTAATAATAAATGCGAATGTGAGTTTGTTTGTCGGTTTTTTACGCTTATACGTCTTAACTACTCGACCGATCATCATGAAACTTCGCAAAACACGTTGTCAGGGTTACAAAAAAGCACATAGGGTAAGGTACTTTGATCCACGAAAACTGTTAATAATCTAACCTTACCTACATTTACGTGAGCAAAACCACGGGCAAAATCTAGTAAAAAATAAAGAAGGATTAAGGAGAGTAAAAAAGTATTTTAGATAACAAGAAAAATCTTTGCTATACTTTTTAGGGAATCCCACAAGTCTCAAGTCCAAATAATACTTTGATATTAGGTACAGTTACGAACTTTAATTTGGGACCCATTACCTTGATATGTTGTTAGAATGTTCAAATTGCAATAAGGTCAAAAATGTCAGTTCAATAATAGTGGTGAAAAGTCAAGTTAAGTCATTTAAATATTTCTATATTAAATACATATAGATAACCTCTTTGCACAAAGCTATCACGGTTTTCTAATTACGAAATAATCTAATAACCGACGAAGGATAACTTAGTTACTTACGGTAAAATAACCATCGCTCGCATGCTATATCGGAAGAGCAGTGCCGCATAATGCAAAGGCAATACATATTGGATGGCTTTACGCCGACGAGACAATTTGCTGAAATGTTTGAAGTCCACCCATTAACAGTTAGAAGGCACCTACACGCTATGTGCGTGAATCAAAGGCAGTCTGCAAAAAAAATTGCTTTATGGCAGGCCCATAAAAATGCTCGACTTATTATTGCACATCAATATTTAAATTTTGACTCGACGTTTACGGCTTTCATCGATGAAAAGACTTTTACATCTTCGCAAACGGGCAGATTGCATTTGTGGTGGATTGACAACACGTGATACACGGAAGACCACATCATAGTTAACAGTGCATCTGGTCGCATTACTGCTAACATTTCTGGCTGGATTAGTTTAGCAGGCGTTGGAGAACTTGTGAATTTACCACCCAGAGCAACTGGTCAGGATTATGTTGACTTATTGGATGAGAGCGTGCTTCCGACCTTGCGGACATATTATCCACAACAAGAAGTTCCTATAATTAATTTTGTGCAAGACCGCAACCATTCATACAGCACGGATCGTTAGAAGCTGGTTCCGTAATACTAATAACCGAGCATTTAAATGTTATTCCGTGGCCTTCAAAAAGTGCTGTTATAAACCCAATCGAAAATGTATGGGGCTTGATGGTCTAGAAATGACCCAATCGAAACGAAAGAACTAGAAAAGCACTTATAGATCACTGTCACACAGTCTGGGAAAGTTTTAGGGGTACTGGCATATGTCAGGAACTGATTGGATCGATGCATGACCGGCTCCTGGCAGTTATACAAAACCAAGGTGGATATACGCGGTTTTGAATATATTTTAGCGTAAAAATTTAAGACGGGTTAAAATAATGAGAATAAAATTACATTAATAAAAATGAGAGAATAAAACAGTTTACTTTGTTTAACACTTGATAAACACTGTGGCTGGAATGGAACCCCTAATTTCTAGTTTAGATAGCTAGATTATATTTTATAATAAAGGAAATTGGAAAAATTATTTGAAGTTGGTATTTTTTTTTTCTTAAACACGAACAACAAAACAGATATGGTCGGAGAGGTAGCATGGCCACAAAGACAACAAAAAGTGACATTTAGTCGGAAAAAATAAACGTAAGTTGTATAGTCACTGCATTAAAATCATTGATATATATCATTTTTATATTAAATGATTAAAATATTGTTACGCCCAGTGACATATCTCGGCATTGTGGGAAAGACTCGGCAGTTCCGTCTAATAATTTACACCGCCATCTATTGACATCTTACGGAACTACGTAGTAGGTATGCTTACGAGAATCATAGAGAAGACGCTGGTACTTTCTCGAATCATCGTACTGTTTACATACCGGGAGTGGCGTTGCTAGAAAGCTCTAGAAGCGCTTAACCCGCGTATAAATAGGGCGCACGCGCACCGCCAAGTCAGTTTACAATCGTAAGCGATCAAGTGTTCATCGAAGCGAACGGAAGCGGAAATACTACGGAGTTTGAAGCAGTACAGTGAAAAAGTGTGGTATAGTGTTTGTTGTGTTTTAAATTTAATTGTGTGTTTGAATAAAACGTGTTTTAGTCGGTAATATTGTTTATATTCTTATCCGTCGAACCCAGCACGTGACAATTGGTGTCAGAAGTAAGATAAGAATATGCCAGTACTACCGAAGGAGGAAGTGGAAGGGGTGCGTACCAGGAACCAGCGCCAGCAAGATGTGGACCAGAGGCGCTTTGGAGACGCCCCCTCGCCGACGTCAGGTGAATCACGTGACTCCGCGGCTGCAGCGGAACCATCTAATGCAGCTCACTCGCCGGTGAACCCCGACCTCGCGACCCTGATGGCGTTTATGCAGGAGCAGGTTCGCCGCCTCGAGGAACAGCTGCAACGCGATAAGGAGGAGGGCATGCGCCGCCAGGAGGAGTACGCACGCCGCCTCGAGGAACAGCTGCAACGCTATAAGGATGAGAGCATACGCCGCCAGCAGGAGCAGGCACGCCGCCAGGAGGAGCAGGCACGCCGCCTCGAGGAACAGCTGCAACGCGACAAGGAAGAGGGTATCCGCCGCCAGGAGGAGCAGCTGATGATGTTAAAAGACCTCAGCGCAACGGTTGGCAAGGAGGTGAAGGAGGTGAAAAAGCAAGTCCAACGCCACGAAAGTCGCATCGCCGAGGTGGAGAAAACGATACGTGGGCTCAAGGCTGGCGATGGGATCGTGGCACCTGCGGTTGTGGCGTCTTCACCACGAGGCTTTAAAGTCCCACCATTCGACGGATCATCGTCATGGTCAGCCTATAAGATCCAGTTCGAGGCCGTCATGAAATCGAACGGGTGGACGCAAGAACAGGCTCTGACCGGTCTCACCTTGGGGCTTCGTGACCAGGCCTTGACCGTGTTAGAGGCGCTTGGTCAAGACATCACGTACGAGAAGCTGTTGGATGCATTAGAGGCGAGATATGGCGACGCACACCTGGAACACGTGTTTCGCGCCCAGCTGAAAGACCGATCGCAACGTGTTAGTGAAACCCTGCAGCAGTGGGCCCTGGAGGTGGAGAAGCTGGTTCGAAAGGCGTACCAGTCCTCACCTGCGCTCATCGACGGAAACCTCGTTCAAGCTTTCACCGACGGGATCCGAGACCTGGAGGTTAGGGCCGCAGTAAGACTCGGACATTTCAAAAACCTGAAGGACGCCCTAGCCCACGCTCTGGAAGTGGAAGCGGTACGACGGGATGATCGAGCTCACCGTATCAGGGAAGTGTCGACTTCGCCCCGGTGCTATAGCTGCGGTGAGAGAGGCCACATCAGGTTGAGCTGCCCGAAGCGAAGGAATCTAGGCAGTAAAAATTTAAAGGATGCCCCGGCCCACACTCTGGAGGTGGAAACAGTGCGACGGGACGATCGAGCTCACCGTACCAGGGAAATGTTGACCTCACCCCGGTGCTATAGCTGCGGCGAGAGAGGCCACATCAGGTTGAGCTGCCCGAAGCGAAGGAAACCACGTAACAGAAACCAGTCGCCGGTAGGAGAAACAACTGATGTGCGTGCCAGGCAACAACTACAGGACTTCGTAATACAGCATCGTAGTGGCAAGTCACATGGTAATGCGGATGCCCTGTCACGTACACCGTGTCCCGACCAGTGTAAGCACTGCGCCAGGCAAGAGGCTAAGCAGGAAGGACTAGTGAGGATGTTGAGGACGGATCTTAGCGAAGACTGGAAGGAAACTTGGCGTAGAACGCAACAAGAGGACAAAGACATAAGACCCATCCTCGAATGGAAGAAAACAGGTGCACCGAAACCTCACTGGAGTGAAGTTGCGGCAACGAGCTCTACCACCAAGAGTTATTGGGCACAGTGGGAAAGCTTGGTTATCCAGGATGGAGTTCTGTGCCGGAAATGGGAGAATGCTCGAGGTGACAAGTGTCACCTGCAAATGGTCGTGCCAAAGCTCAAGGTACCGGAAGTTTTACAACTCTATCATAATGAGAGTTCGGGAGGTCACAGGTTAAGAGAACTCTGGTTAAGATCCGAGAACGATTTTATTGGATCCATTGTAGAGAAGACGTTGAGGAATGGTGCCGTAAATGCACGAGTTGTGCTGCCGTGAAGGGACCACACACTCGCAGCAGGGGTGCATTAAAGGTGTACAATGTTGGAGCCCCGTGGGAACGTATAGCTTTAGATGTTGCCGGACCGTTTCCTGAAAGCCAAAGTGGGAACAAGTACTTCTTGGTGGTCATGGATTACTTTACAAAGTGGCCGGAAGTGTTTGCGATTCCCAATCAAGAGGCATCTACGGTCGCCAACAAGCTAGTCCACGAAGTCTTTTGTCGTTTCGGGGTGCCCTTAGAGATACACAGTGACCAAGGTCGGAACTTCGAGTCTGAAGTATTTAAGGAGACATGCCGGGTGATGGGTACCCACAAAACGAGAACGACCGCTTATCATCCGCAATCAGACGGCATGGTTGAACGATTTAACCAGTCTCTGGAAAGATATCTGGCAAAAGTTGTAGAAAGTAAAACAAAGGGATTGGGTCAAACACATTCAACCGTTTCTCCTGTCATACCGTAGTGCCGTTCACGAAAGCACATCAGTAACGCCTGCTTTCGCTAACTTCGGAAGGGAACTACGATTACCTGCAGACTTGATCACCGGCATTCCACCTGAATCTCCACGCAGCATAACAGATTATGCGAATGATTTGCGCAACAGGATGAATGACGTATACGAGCACATCAGACAGACCGGTCAGCAGATGTCTGAGAGGATGAAGACCCGTTACGACCGGAAGGCGAACAATAAAGGCTTCGAGGAAGGATCGCTGGTGTGGTTACATAATCCGGCACGCAGCAAAGGAAAATCTCCTAAGTTGCAGGCAAAATGGGATGGACCATATCGCATAGTCACTAAGATGAATGACGTCACCTACCGGATCCAGAAAGGACCACGAGGTACACCAAAGATCGTTCATGTGGATCGATTAGCACGCTACTACGGATCCAACAATGTTCGGGACGAACATGTCTAAGAGGGGGGCAGTGTTACGCCCAGTGACATATCTCGGCATTGTGGGAAAGACTCGGCAGTTCCGTTTAATAATTTACACCGCCATCTATTGACATCTTACGGAACTACGTAGTAGGTATTCTTACGAGAATCATAGAGAAGACGCTGGTACTTTCTCGAATCATCGTACTGTTTACATACCGGGAGTGGCGTTGCTAGAAAGCTCTAGAAGCGCTTAACCCGCGTATAAATAGGGCGCACGCGCACCGCCAAGTCAGTTTACAATCGTAAGCGATCAAGTGTTCATCGAAGCGAACGGAAGCGGAAATACTACGGAGTTTGAAGCAGTACAGTGAAAAAGTGTGGTATTGTGTTTGTTGTGTTTTAAATTTAATTGTGTGTTTGAATATAACGTGTTTTAGTCGGTAATATTGTTTATATTCTTATCCGTCGAACCCAGCACGTAACAATATTAACTCTTAACGTCTACAGTTTGCTATACGATATTCCACCTTAGGTGGGTCTCAAATGAAAGTTAGTGACTGTACCTATACCTAGTAATAAATGTGTTAAAGTTTGGATAGAAATATAACATTGCTCATAGCTTCAATCAATTATTGAGATACTTGTCACAAGAAAAGTAAAACAAAGAGAAAAGTGCCTTTAATTCGCAAAATGGCGTCACCTCGTCATATTCAAATGTTATATTGTTTTTTTATTAATATACTATTACTATTTAATACCCAAATCAAGAATTAGAATATTCGAATAAACGATTAGAGGGTGGACAACTTTTTCGTTTTAATATGGCGGATGTTATCAATATGTTTTTATTAGATTCAAAGTTTACGTACATTATATGCTAATTAATGCGGAATTAAATTTAAAAAAGTAAATCGTATATTTCGAATTTGATTCTAATGGGAAACATGTCTACCTACCTAATGGAGAACACAATAAGATTTGTAAGAAAATTAAGCGAAACAATGTAACATTTTGTTATTAGAATTATGTCACTATCGACGAGCGATTGTCTCACAATCACATTGGTTGATCACTCAAACGCCAATGTTTGGTGCAACTATCTGCGTGATGAATTGATGATGATTAAAATAGACATAAACTGTACTTATTCTATTTTAAACTTGATGCACAATAACAGAGTTGGTAATTGCCCGTGACAAAAACGAACTAACTATTCTTTAAAATATCTCAAAGCACACTTAATTGGGAATATTGAGTTAATTTTCGGTATTAGGTACGTTGTAAGTATTAGGTAACTCAGTGTATGGTATATAATAATTAATTAAGATTAAATAAATAAAAAAAATAATATCGACGGTGTAGTATCAATATATAATAACTGCAAAACCATGATGTTACAGGACGCGAATACCGCGAAACAAAGGTGTATTTCTATACATATTAATGTCCTGCACACCGAATTTCAGTCACAGCGACCAATTTTAATGGAGACTCGCCATCTACACAGGAGATATTATAGTGCACAAGCGCGTGCACAAACACAAGTGTACTCTCTGTTCCCTCACTCTCATGATCTGATGGGGCGGTAATCCAACACCGGACCAACGGCTTTACGTGCTTTCTGAGGCACGGGGATGTCTAACACCGCCAACTTCCTAACTCCAGGCTGTTATTGACATTTCTTATAGAAAAACACAATAACTTTTTGTTGGCCTGACCCGGGATTCCAATCACTACCGCTGCGCCACGGAGGCAGTTCATAGTACAAAGTACAACACACAATACTTACATAATACCTAGGTATGTATTATGTAAGTATTGTGTGTTGTACTTTATTAGTATATGATGTAGTTCATAGTAAGTACTTTCAAGATTGAGATTCATTAAATAATAAAGGCCATAATTTAACCATATAATAAGTTGTTTTAGTACGAAAATATTGTTTCACTAGGTAGATATATCGCATTCTTAATAAAACAGCGACTTAACACGAAATTTGAAAGTAAGCCAATTTGAACTCTAATTGTATATGTTAAATTCTAATATTATATTTGTGTTAAATCTTTTCAATAGAGTTCAAATTTGTTTAATCAAAAATACTGAGATAAGTCTTTGTTTTATTAAGGATGCGATATATTTTTTAAGTAAGGTTTGTCTTTTTTTATGGCACAAGGTAGCTAAGTTTTAAAATGCATTCGATTTTGCATAGTATGCACAAGCATATTGTGTGTGATCCTGACAGTGTGATCATCGCGGTGAACTCATACAACAGTATTTTAAAAGGACAATGGGCGTCCTGGCCCATTAGCGGCCATTAATAAAACTAGTGTCATTTGAAAGGTGAATGCTTGTAGAACAAATATTGTTCAAGCAGTATGATTAAATATCATTTGAGAAAAAAGATATGGGTTAAATACTATTTTAATGAATTGTCATATTTTTATCATTCAGCATTTTTTGTTTTTCATCACAAAACATACGAAAATCCTTTGCGTTTTGCTTATTTACAAACGTATGCATTAATAAATAAAGTAATGAAACTATTGAGCTTCCATGTAAATGTAATATATTTGTCACAATATTCAATACCTTTGTTACCATGCCTTTTATCTGCTAATATGCACTGGGCCGATCGTAAACCATACCAGGATTGCACCGCTTTCAAAGAAAAATGGCGGCAATAATGTGCGGGGCGACCCGAGCACTCAACATCTGCTTTTGTTAACGTATTCGTTGAATGAGCCCCTTCATGTTGGTTTTTGTTTTCAATTCTAGGAACCATTGTTAAAATCAGACTAACCAATTCTACCTGATTCGTGTGACCAATCAGCGACGAGTGCGGCTCCCACAGAACACCCGAGGATTTACGTCAGGTCCGCGAGCACAGTGCAGTCCATCGTTGACATTTGTTTCGTTGAGTACTGTGCGATTATTTTTGTTTGACCATCTCTTTCGACTCTGGCTTGTATCTCGGACTTGTTGATATCTAACTTGGTGACTTGTGCTTGTTTTACTGGACTTTGTGAATTGTATTCCTATAACTATGGCTGATAACCGTCAAATGTGTGTTTTGTGTAATCGATCTGTGATAAACAGAAGAAGATACGAGATAACACACGCTCGGTTTGAAGACAATCCCGCTGTAGCCCAATATATTATTGAAGCTGTTACTCCTGAACGTCAGGTAAGTCAAACTAAATCATTATGTCTTATTTGTCATGTCAGGAACTGGTAGTTTCTCACTTTAAAAAGTATCGTTATGAAGCGTTTTTACTGGTATTATATAAGTATTTAGAAAAAGGATACTGTTTATCTTTATCGGTTTTTTATTTAGAAGAGTAACTAATTATTTCATATTGACAGTTTTGTGAAACCATTTAAGCTATGCAGTTTAACTAATTGTAATATTCTCATCTTCAGCTAGAATACAACGGCCAGGAGTATATTTGTCGACCATGCTGGCAACGGGCAGAAAGAGCTGCGCAACCAAATGAAAATACGCAACCACATGAATGTGCATTACAAATCCAAGAATATTCAAGACTCCCTAATACAGCGACGCGTTGTATGTTTGAAAACTGCAGACGAACGTTACTCCGAAGAATTCCGGATAATCTGAAAGTAACATTTTTAATTCATTTTAACTTTTATATTCCCAATAGCGCAAGAGTTTGCGTTCAACATTTGGAATCCAACAATTGGGATCAAATAATTGACAGCCCTAACTTGCTCCACGATTTCAATGCCACACATTTTTTGCATATCATGAGCCTCATGAAAATAGCAGTGCTTCGAGGATCTATATTGGATTTTGATCATATAGATGACATGGACATAAATGAAATATACATTCGATTGGGTGTCAGTCGAGAACAATTTATGAATATTTTGGAACAAACCCCATCATTGTCGAACGTATCAACTCGGCCGAACACAACATTAGCCTGTTACCTAATGAAGCTGCGAAGTGGTGAAGCAAACGAAAGGCTGGCATCACTTTTCAACATGAGCCGGCGAACCCTTGAAAGACATCTTAAGTTAGCCAGGGATTCCCTTTTTTTGGACTTCGTTCCTCGTCATCTGGGTTACGACCATATTGACAGAAGGGACATAGCTAATCGAAATCTTCAAGTGCCAAATGCTGTTTTTGGAAACCCAAATGCAGAACCCTCAAACAGAAAGGCAATTGTGATAGCAGACGCCACTTATATCTACATTCAAAAGTCCACAAATCATTTATTCCAAAGGCGATCATATAGTCTACACAAATTCACGAATTTGTTGAAACCATTTTTAATGGTATGCTGCGATGGTCATATAATAGATGCATTTGGGCCATATGCAGCTACAGAGTCGGATGCACAAATCCTAAAAAATATGATCGAAGACGAAGAAGGCAGTTTTCATTGGTTTTTTAGACAAGGGGATGTGTTCATCTTAGACCGTGGATTTCGCGACGTAATCGACGATTTACATGCCTATGGATATGAAGCGCACTTGCCAAAAACAAAAAATCGCAACGAAGATCAATTAACGACAGAGCAAGCTAATAAGTCTAGGTTGGTTACCATATGCCGCTGGGTTATCGAAGTTATAAATGGTTGGTTTAAACGCGACTTCAAGTTATTTCGGTAAGATTTTTTTAATCGTGCCTTGCCCCATATGATGAAGGATTTTAAAATAGCCGCTGCGTTATTGAACGCATGCAGAGAACCATTACGTGATAGTGTACACGCAGAAACATTTATAACACTAATAAACCAACGATTAAACCAACCAAATCACCTAGCAGAGTATGTTCTAGGCAACAACTTAAATCGTCGACGGGCTAGCTTTGATAGTATTACTGGTAACCAACCTAACTTAAGTGATTTTCCGTCGCTGACCGAGGACGATTTAATTATTTTTGCACTTGGCACATATCAAGTGAAGTTAGCTCGCAGCTATTATGCGGAGCATGTGCGACAAGGCCTATATAATATAGAAGTGTATAGAGATACCCAATGTACAGGTCTAGTCGAGTACGGCATTACAGCTACAAATGTTTGGCTTCTCCGTTGCCGAATACAATCACGACATGCGCGGTCTAGAATTTATTATTCTTATATTCTTATAGACAGGCAGAAAAATGGTAGGGAAGCTATAGAAAACTATTATTGCAGTTGCCTTAGCGGTAAACGCACTCTGGGTTGCTGCGCCCACATAATGTATATAGTTTGGTACTTAGGGTGGGCGAGAAACCAAGAGGAAGACATTCTTTTGCCAGCTGATTTTTTAAATGAAATAATTGTTGATGACGATTAAAGTCCAATAATTATTGTAGTTATTAAGTAATATTGTAGTTATTAAGTAATATTGTATTATTGTAATCTGGCATATATGTTTTTATTTTAATAAATCAACGTATTTAACAAACCTTTTGTTTTATTTAAGCTATCATTATCTTATATTTGTATATTACGTATATAATAACATAGTCATATCATTATAATGTACTTAAAATTCATTATTATATCAATGTAACATCATCACGAGGTGTACAAAATATTGTATTTAAGATACAAACTGTAATCATTCCTTTTAAATGATTTAATTAGTTTTTTTTTAAATATAATCCACCTATGATAACTTTTTATCCAAGGAACTTACAGAAACAGGTTTTTGTAGTCTTATTGTATACATAATTGGCTACTAGAAAATAAATAGTACAGATGTGGCCGCCGATGGGACAAGCTCCATACAATTTTGCCCATTGTCCTTTATTATGCTCATTACTACTTCAAGCTAACTCCTCATCAAATATTACCAAACTGTCCAAAAGCTAAGGCGTGAATTGTAACACAACTAGACAGGCAGCGGTACTTTCGTATTTTAAATATGGATTAATGGATGCCTTAGTACCTATTAGTGCCTATGTATAAAGAAAACTCTCGTATCACTATCAATTAAAGATATTGTGTTATGACTAACGTTGCTAAAATTTTATTTCACATTTCATTTTCCGAACGTTTAAAATATGTAGTGACAGTCTATTTCGTCAATTAGAATGACACTGACAATCTGATATTACTGATAGTGTCTGCAGCTGTCATTCTGTGAAACACCGCGCCAAAATTATTTACTTTATATATTTAATTAAATAACAAAACAATGGCTGAAGAAGACAACTATGACGACGTAGATATATCGGACATGATCGAGGAATCAGAACACTATCTTGACACAGACAGAAATACGGAAATAACGACGGATACAGAAAATGTAAATACGATACAAGAGTCCGAAATTATGAACTCAGAAGAGCAAACAGTTGAAGAAAAGCGACCACAGGTTCAGAATAAGAGCGAAGCTATACGCTCGACGAGATTACCAATTGCTAGAATTAAGAATATAATGAAAATGGACCCGGATGTTAGTGTGGTTTCAGGCGACGCAGTTTTCTTAGTTACTAAAGCTACAGTGAGTACTTGTGTCCACCTGTCACTTTTACAGCCTGAACAGCAGCCATGCACTTGGTCAATATCTATTTGAGTAAACTTAGGTAGATCATCATCTTCTAAAGATATATCTGACAAAACAAATTATACATAGGTATACTTAGTACCCTGGGTCAAAATAAATTACTTTTATCAATGTGTCGGGATTCTATTGAAGTATTAATTTGAGATGTTGCTAAGGGCTTGTTATTATTGCACATTAAAGGTATTATGCTATCTATTAGTACAGTTATTTAATGCCGATGTGGCATTTAGTTCATTAGCATGCACATCCACTCAAATTTGCAGCCGGGCTTCTCAAAAGAAGATGTAAATAGAGTTGTATAGTATATCCACAATTCCCCTAGCTGACCTCATGATGTATGTAACAGGATTTAATACATCTGAACACATATCCAGGCCTGTGAATATTGTTACTGAGAATGTTCAAATAAGCCAAACAATACCACTTTGTCATACTTATTTAATCTATTTAATTCGGAAACTCCAAGACATGTATGTTTCATCACAATGTTTTCCTTCACCGATAAAGCAACAATAATAATTAACTGTTAATACCACACATAACTTTAGAAAGCCATGGATGTGCACCATGACCGCGACCTCTGTGTGGTAGTCCAACAGTTTCCCAAAACACCTAACAACTGCCTAACTATGTCAATATCTTTAATACATTGTCATAGGTGACATTAAAATGTTTTTAATACAACCTTTTTGTTCTAGGAGTTATTTTTGGAAACCATAGCAAAGGAAACATATGCTTATACAGCCACCAACAAGAGGAAGATTATAGCAAAAAAAGATTTTGATTTAGTTATTAATAAAGTGGATTGTCTATGTTTCTTAGAAGGTGCTATGGATTTTTGAACTTTTGATTTTAAGTGAAGACATCAATTTATTAAAAGAGTTAATGATTGCTTAAAAAGTGAATGCAGTCTATGTGAATTTAATGGATTAACATTGTGAGCAATTCCTGGATCTAATAGCAAGAACATGTTTATAAAAAAATTAAATAAGTCAAGACATTTTTCATTTGATTTCTTATGCAGAAGATTATATCATATGTAGTCAACACCCAAAATATAGCTAGCATTTTTTTTAAATACATATGTACATATACAATGTTTTCCTTCACCTTCAACCTTTTAAGTCGCAGCGGTACACCGGCGACTACAATAGGTTTTTAATTACCTCTGGCATTTCATGACTTCACTGGTTAAAATAGCAAAATATACATAAATCAAAATTTTTATTATTACTTAGTAGGTAATCTCTGGAACCATCAAATCAATTATTCTAAAAAGAGGTATGTATTCTTTTTTAAATAAGTTATGTCCTTATCATTGAAACTGTAAGTAGAATATAATATAGTATAGTATAATAATTAAAGAATAAATTAGTATGTAATTATTTCTTAATAAAATATATACATGAAAGCAAGTATGGCGTAGGTACCTAGGGGTAGCGGTCGCCGCTGCAAGCGCGCTCTGAAAGTTGTGTTCCAATCTCATATGTGACAATTGTTTGTGTGATCCACAAATTATTGGTCTTAGTCTGGATGTATGTTTTATGTTTCTTACATTTTTATAAATATCGCAGCGACACAGCCTTTAGTAAAAAATAAAAGCACAAAAAATTGTGTCCCTCTTATACCAAACTATTTTATTATAACGTTAGTAGGTACGTGCCTATAATTAGTTAATTAAATATACAGAAACCTTTAAGAAATCTTTGTTACGTTTAAATTAAGCACATACATAGATCGTAGTGTGATGGAAAAGTGAAGTTTGGGCTACAATCGAATGCCTCCAGCAGTATGGTTGCAAAAAAACCCTTGCTAACTTCAAAAGGATCTATATGAGATGTAGATGTATACTTCTTGGTCGTGGTAGTGGTTTACGCACTGGGACACTATCATCGTCAAGTCTTTTCTTCTATAGTTTAGTGAGTCAAAGTAAAAAAACATAAGGTATATCTAATTAGCGCACAGTGTACTTCTATCTTTGTTTCGTTCTGCATCAAGGACTCTGCCAGCTGTAATGCAAGCATCCAACTGCATCGCTAAGTGCCAATAACAGCATCAACGCCAACAACTGAAAATTCAGCGATAGTAATCAAAAGAAACTAAGCTCGCACTAAGATGCCTAGTAAATATTTTTTTTACTAACAAAGTGCGTTATAGTGACGATAATATTTGTATTCGAATGATATTCGAATACAACTGTATACATACGGCTACACATCAAGTTAGACACCCTATATACGCATAACTACGCTACATACAAATAGAGAATTGTCGGCAAGGGACATTGCATAGTGGTGTCGATGTAATGGTAAGGAGAGTGTCGAGTCGATAGGAGACAAAATAACAAAAATATAACGCACTCTCTCGCACGATTCGCATCATTCAACTTCTAATAGTTCAAAGTCCAAATAGTCTAGGTTGATGTGTCGCTGTGTGTACAATATGATACCTACTATGCAGATGTGTATTATACACATTCCGCCAGCTATGTTTTAAGTGCCACGTTACATTGGACGAACTTATTGCCGTCTACACAGCATAGTTCCAGACTCCATGCTGCGACAGAAAAACCCAATAACAATATGCCTACTGTGTAGTCACGGATGAAGTCCGTGTATAGTGATGTCGATACATTCATACATATTTCGAATGCACTGTACATATTGTTAGTCTGAAGTGCAAAGTAAGCTAACTCTCAACATTTTTGTGCCCTCTTGAGTGCCCTCTTAAATAAGCAGTTACAACATACTGTCCTATAAGAAAAATTCGTATCTGCCGGTATTTTATATCTAATATAAAAATACTGGCAGTTGTGTCTTTTTTTTACTAATTCCAAATACGTTATAGGTAGATACATCTTTTTTCCATATGTCGGTATCTTAGTCGCAGACCGTCCTGATCCCATGGCACGCAACTATGACTGCTTTTAATATATGTGCTATTAAAATTGTTAACTATCGTTTGCTTTAATGGTGAAGGAAAACATAGCGAGAAAACATACGTGTAGATTTTCCATAATGTTACTCGATGGCGCACAAGTCTAACATTTGTTTGCATGGACAAGGATGTTTGACTTGGTCTCGGTGTCTCTGCGTATAATATGTACGTATTTACAAAAAAAAGTATATGTGTATGTTTATCCATTGTCTAGTACCCATAGTACAAACTCTGCTTAGTTTGGGCTAGATGGTGTTGTGTGTATGTGACAGAAGTCTGCCAACCCGCGCACCCGTTCAGCGTGGTGGATTATGGCCTACCCCTTCCCATATTGAGAAGCAGGCTGTGCTCAGTACTGGTACAGTTCATAAACAGTGCTGATATTATTACTTAGACGAGTAATATGCTTCTTAGTATTTAGAGTTGAATTTGGAAAGCCAATTATCGCAATGCCGGCTATATCTTCCTAAACCTCATTTTCGGTTTATTGTATTTCGTACACCTTGTATGCAGCAGTCTATAGAGTATGCCATGTTACAGGGCGCTAGGTTATTGCTGTCTATTGGGTAAAACCATGTTGCCACAGTTTTTTTTTTGACAGAAGATCCCATTAACTCCTTGCTCGAGGACAGAAGCAAGACTTGGCTATAAAAACTACCGCTGTACCTAATAGTGGAATTCACTACACACGTTTATATGCGTTACAATATGTATTACAGCAAGTTTTCGATTTTAGTAAAACTTACTATGATATACCCTAAATTGTCTTAATTGCCATTACTACGATTATAGATTTATGTATCTAGTAAAAGGGACCTCTTTGAGGATTTCGGTTGCCGAGTTATATGCATTTTTTTTTAACTAGTCGAAAACTATGAAGAATGGGATTTTGTTACTAATCGGTTATTATTATTATTACCTTGAATAACATTTTGTGTAAAATAATACACATCATTATAATATTTCAGTATCCTAATAGGTCACGAAGTTTAGTACCAAGAGTACCACATGAGGTAATATTTTACAAGCGAAGAATTTTTCATTTGGCTCTATCGCTGGCGCGCGGTGAAGTATCTAGCGTTACGGGTAAGAACAAGGGGTGGCGGGGGTGAAGGCTGGCTGACTCAGCAATCCTATCGACGTCGGCACTTACAGCAGAAAGTCAAAAACGAAAAACGCCCAAATGCGTCTATTGTGGTTAAACGGGCTACAGAAATCAAAAAAGAAATAGCGTTTATTTTTGCAAAAAAGGAAACTTGATAAACGCCTTGAATTTATTTTCCTACTAAGTTGGCAAACAAGCAGACGGCCCACCTGATGGTAAGTGGTCACCGTAGCCGATGGACGCCTGCAAGACCAGAGGCATCACTTGCGCGTTGCCGACCCTTTAGGAAAGGAAGAAGAGAAAAAGGAAGTGGGAAGGAGAAGGAGCGGGAAGGGGGAAAGTGGGTGATTGGGCCTCCTTCACTTTCAGTCATCGAACGAAACACAACAGTAGAAATATTGCTATTTTCCGGAAAATAGCAATATTTCTCCTGTCAGTCATTTCCCGGTCGAGCCGGCCCATTCATGCTGAAATCAGCGAGGCTGTGTTAACTGTTTTCAAATAAAATGTGTTTTTTTGTATTTTAATTACTTTATTTTGTGAAATTGTATTTTTTTAAAGTGTAATGTTCAGTGACAAAGTGGTACCTGACTTAGAATATTAATTATTATTTTCCTTACAAATGAATAAGTGTAGAAAATATTTACTTTACTTTTGAAATACATTTACTTTACTATTTAACAGTATGACGATACGACTTTTTTCTTATTAAACATGTTAAATAGTCAATACTTTACTTGTGACACTAAACTTTACTAAGCCCCAAAGTGGTACCCTAATTATATTTCCATAGAAAAAAGATAATTAAACCACTAAACTTTAAAACACGATAATTACTATAAATATAGCATAAACGTATCGTTACTACCTATCTTTGGATCTCTGCGCTAAAGTATATTTCGACTGGTTTTGTGAATTTACTTTGAAAAAAATTATAATATGTAGTTGATTTTTGTTATGAGAATGATTAGAACTGATTTATAAGAATGTTAGAATTTTCGATTAAAAACATAAAAGATACAAAGTCTTATTATATTTTTTCTCTTCTATTACTGTTTAAAATATAACCATAATTAATAATTCATTGTTTATACTATGGGTCACCAATTAACAGAGTGTCTACTTTTAAATATCTAGGGCATTTCCTTACCGATGACCTTAAGGACGATGTAGACATTGAGAGGGAACGTAGAGCTCTAGCGGTGCGGAGTAATATGTTGGCTCGTAGATTTTCCCGGTGTACAGGCCAGTGTCTGTACACGAGTAATCTATGGGTAAATTGTACTAAGAGATCGCTGGACGCCCTGCGCATGCAATATAATAATGCTTTCAGGATGTTGCTGGGATTGTCTCGTTACTGCAGTGCGTCGGAAATGTTCGCGCAAGCACGAACGGATGGCTTTTACGCAATTGTACGCAAAAAACACGGCCTCGCTACTGAGGAGAGTGAGAGACAGTCCTAACAACATCCTGAGAACTGTTGCTGAGAATTTCCATTGTCCACTTTTAAAAAAGTTTGTCTCTAGGTTAATTTATACTAACACTAGGAAATAAGTTAAATTGTATTACTAACAGTCTATGGATTCATTGGTCCGAAATAAAGCTATATTATTATTATTATTATATTATAGCGTATTTTCTTAAGATTTTCAGTAATTAAGATACTTAATATTTTTCTCAGTTTTGCAAGTTCTTCTTTGAAAACCTTTCAAACCATTAAAGTTATTGATACCATTGATATCTGTATTTAATCTTTGATGATAGTAGATTAACTTGGTACCAATCACTTCATAACTTCGTAGTGAAAGTGTATTTTTCACGAGCATAAACTTTAAATTCAATTTTGTCAAATCATACATTTAGACAACGGGATTTGTAATTTATAAAAAAGTAATGAGTGCTCCTAGCAAAATGATTATTTTTTCACTGGATAGCTAATTTTTTCTAGTTTTAGGAGATGTGTATACCGTGGTCCCTTTTACTGGACACAGTCACATTTATGAAAATGTAAAGTTGATGGCTGAACAAACACGTAATTAATGGAAAAGCACATAATTGAAACCTGTAGGCATTTTCCATTGTTAGGAATTCCGCACTATAAACTTGACTTCACTAAACAAGTACCCACTTATTTAATTACTCAGAATTATTGTTATTTAGCATTCGTTATTAGCTACCTAAGGTGTCAATGATAAGACACTAGGTATAAGGTTTGTTGGAGAGGCTCACACTTGAATGTTCGAGGTTATATAGCAGCACCATCTGCGTGATCAAATATTACTCGCGAGGGATTCAGGTTAGTTGGACTTTATAATTTAAATATAAAATATTGTCATATCGTTTCGTTATTTGCTATAAATAATCAAAATTAAATTGCATTGATCAATCGCGCCCAAGAAAGAGGCGCCAAAATATTACTTTACTAGATGTGCCCGCGGTTTCACCCGCGTTTATGATTACTGCACCGCCCCCATAGGTCGTACCGTGGTGTTATAGCCTATAACCTTCCTCGATAAATAAGCTATCTAACAATAAAATAATTTTTCAATTCGAACCAGTAGTGCCGGAGATTAGCGCGTTCAACCAAACAAACAAACTCTTCAGCTTTATAATTTTAGTATAGATTAGTCGTGAGATTGAAATACGGGGCTTTGTTCTACCATCATTGACGATTGTTGAGAGCGTTGGAAAACTGCGTTGTTTAGATTTTACTTATTCAAATTTAGTGTTAAAGTAAGACGTTGTTTGGTTCAGTAGGTGTATAAAATGCGCGTGTGTATGATGTGGTGTCTGCTGGCGGTAGGAGCCACGACGCTGACGAGCGTGCGTGCCGCCGCGTGGTGGGAGTCCGCCGTGGTGTACCAGATATACCCGCGCTCCTTCAAGGACTCTGACGGGGACGGCGTCGGAGACTTAAACGGTAAGAGATTAAATATTTCAAATCATTTGACGCCGTGATTCATAGTGTAATTTTCATAATTTATAGGAATAATTTAACCACTTATTAAGCGTTTGTTTTCTAAATGTCCTATATTTCGCAGGCGTATTAAAAGCCCGCCTACGCAAGCTCAATAAGTTACATTTCGTAAAATGAAAAAAATAAATATTTTTAAAAATCCATCAAATTCTCTAATAACTTGGAATGAACCAATATAACAATTGAAACAATACCAAGCATGCGAGTTAATATAACCGCCATTTGTAGGCGCCATTATTGAAGTTATTACCTACTACTGTTACTTGATTGTAAAGAAACATATGTACGCTGTTGTAACCTGATAATTGAAATTGAACATTTTACCAGGGATAACATCGAAAATGGAGTATTTTAAGGAAACCGGTATAGATGCGATATGGATGTCACCAATATTCAAATCACCGATGTACGACTTTGGATACGACATCGCGGACTACAAGGCCATCGCTAGTATCTTCGGCAGTATGACAGACTTCGAGAACCTCATTAAGAAAGCTAAAAGCTTGGGTGAGTATACCTAATTCATTGGTAATATACCTAACTCTTGTCGAGGATACATACAAAGAATTTTCCGTACACACATTTCAACAATACTTGAGAATGTCTGATAAACAGTTTTTTTTTTATGGTGTTGTATGGAACGAAATAATGTTTTGAAATAGGTCGTGCATACATAGTAGCCCGTTCTAAATATGAAATCAGATATTGGGCTTTTCATAAAAAAGAAAGAAGAAGTATATCATACAGGCTTCTAAAAAAATTCCTATGCACAACAACACGTCTGGGCTTAGATGTCACTCTTAAATGGTTGAGCCAATCATAACGTGTAAATTAAGAATTTGGCTCCTCACATCTTTGCCTATATTAATACTTAGAATCCTCTGCCAAAACACGTGGTTCCTTCTTCCTTCGATCCTGGTTCATCAAAGAGCACCGTAAATACTGACCTTGGCACCAATTCACATGAGGACGTGGTGTGTAGTGCTCTGCTCGGGGACTACACGATTGTTTAGCATCAGGTGAAGTGTAGTCATGTCATAGGCAGAAATTTGACACATAGATACACCATGTCCCGGATAGGGTTGTTGGTTTTATTCCGGTAAGCGTTCCCTTAGGTTGCACGTGGGTGAAGCCGTGGGCAGAATCTAGCAATTGATATATTCTTTAAATCATTACAAGTAGGTACCTATTATCTACTTGAGTCAGAGACAATCGAGCAAAATACATTTAGATTAAGGTAAGGCAAAGTCATTGTAGAACATAATGAGGTCCGGAAGTCGTTCACAACACCAGAATAAACAGTCGTATGAATAGATTATTACGATGTGGCAATTACACATATTGATCCTATGAATATGTGTTGCATGCGTTTTATGAATGATGATGGATATTAATTTAAGCTTCTCCCACACGCATATAGAGGCCTATGTTGTGTCTTCGTCCCCCCACTAGGGAACTGTACGAAAAATATCTCTAAATACGGTAGGTCGATTTGTGTAGTGTGGTCTGCCATCTCATACGGCGGGTCGAAACCTCGGCTGGGTCGCGATCGCATGTGATAGTGATTCGCGCAACTCCGCCGACCCTGGTTATGTTGAGGAACACCGTGGTAGGTTTAGTCGGTATTACCCGGATCATCATTCCCCGGTGAGTCCGACATAACCTCTCCGACGCCCCGCGGAGAGGCAAAAGTCAATGAACAGCACCAAGTAAAAAAATAATAGCTACTTTCTGAAAAATAGCAATACCAGCTGTTTGACGTCTAGGGGACAATTCGCACGAAGTAGACATTTCGTCTAATAGACATATGTCGATGAAAAAGGCGGACTATGTTTGCCCTTTTTAACACGCTTTTATTAGCTTGGTTTGTTTCTATGTAATGGAATCTTTGAACGTGATTTTCACCACTTTCAAACCGACGACGGATTGATTTGAAACTTTGCACACTTATCGAAGACCTACGACAATACAATAATTTACATATACATTTTTTTGTCATTTTAATTGATAAAGAAATAATTATATGATGGGTCTTAAAAAAATAACAAAACTTTCAAATATGTTATTTTATCCTCAGTTCTGTTAATAATACACATTATAAACAATTACAACATTAATGACCTGCGCACACTGGCGGACGGGACGGCAGAGGATTTTAAATTTATCAATTAAATTGAATAGTTATCCAATTGAAATAAGGTATATATTTGAATGCTCGGTGATCGGCCTCGGAGCATCGAAGCGCAGTTATCTCTGCAGCACCAAAGAGCACGCTGGAGGATACCGCGGCAGGAGGCGGCGACGGCGCATGCGGCGGGAGGCGACGGTATGCGTCGGTATGCGCCGGGCGCAAAAGCAACTTTTCAATTGCGTGGTTACTAATAGAATAATCAAATTCCGACGAGCGCTGGCTACTCGGTGGATACCGTGGCATACCGCGCCATACCGCGACATACGGCATACGATGCTCCGACAAAAGCTTGCAGACGCTCGCGGTATCGCAAAGGATTTTACTTGACAGTGTGCGCTGGCGCATAGAGTAATCCTCCTTGATGCCCTCCAAACAATAACCTAACAATATACAAACTAATGAATATACTGGTACAAAATGTCATAGAGAGAGAGAGATATCGAGGTTATATGCCGAATGTTTTTTGAGGGTATTTTGAATTTAGGCATCTGCTAGAAATCATTTTATGGTAGAATTAGCTATCTGCACCAGGACAACGAATAAACCGGGGGGCTAACTATGGGATCTTAGGGCTTGTCCTACCACCTCCAGATAGCATTTATCTATAAGATAAAAGTCTCGCCATCTCTTTTCTTCAACCTAACATGAGTGAGACAGCATGTGACTTATCTTTCGGATAACTTTTACTTGTTAGTTGTAGAACTGGCCATAATGGTCAGTAATGTAGTGAGTTGTGGGGTATTCGAAGTCCATATAAATGAGAAAATACATCATTATCTTTTCTATCTAACAAACATAGAGAGTCCGTTTGAAATGTTTTCGCGGCAAAACTGCTGATCCAATGTTTTGGCATAATAATACGAGACATCTAGGCCTCACACCTACAATGACATTTCGGCAGTTAAGATTTTAACATAATATCAGTTCTATTTATGTTACGTTACGTTCCAGAATTCATGTTGCTACTGCGAATATTTTGACCATCAAACCTCAGATCTGAGAATCCAGCCAAAAAGTTGATGCACAGTAATTGCATTGAGAATGTAGGAATTTTCCTACCACATTATCGGGTTAAAGCTACTTACGACATTTATCGATAAATGTCAGGATAAGTACACGAATGACAGCTACTAATTTATTAAACGTTTCAATAAGAACTGCAACATTTTTGCATGTATCCCATTTTATAATTCAAATTTTGTTATCTATAATAATATCAGCCATGTATTAAATTGTCCCACTGCTGGGCACGGGTCTCTTCTAAGTGTGAGAAGGCCATACACCACCACGTTGGCTCTGTGTGGGTTGGAAGGCGTCATATACCTTATGGAGAAGTCATATACCTTAAGAACATTATGGAGAACTCCCAGACATGCAGGTTTCCTCACGATGTTTTCCTTCACCGTTAAAGAGCGATAATTAATTATTTAATACATATGTACATAACTTCGAAAACGGTCGGTCTTCCATTAGCCTATCGCTGCTTTGTTACCTAGTTTATTAGAAAACGAATATAGTTTAAAAGCAATAAGTGAATGGTTTTATAATGAGTTTGATTAATAAACAAATGAGACAGGTAAAAAAATGCTCTATACATAAAATTTGATCATTCACTTTACTGCAGGCATCCGCGTGATTCTGGATTACGTGCCGAACCACACCAGCCATGAGAGCTTTTGGTTCCAACAGTCAGTGAAGAAAAACGGCACTTACACTGACTACTACATTTGGGCTGACGGAAAAACGGACGTGACCGGTAAAAGAGTACCACCGAGCAACTGGGTAAGCGCAAAATTATTGATTTTTGATTTTAATAAATATAAAAATTATTATGTGTTTAGCAGCAACTTTTTAGTGTGGAAGAACATGGTGTGATTACCCTCCTACACAAAAGAAGGAACCAGACCGGGTGATCGTATAGTAACTCGCAGTGTAAACTTCGTTTGCGAGATTTAGGATTGTACGGCGAAGTGTGCAATTATATAATGCGTCATCTCTCGTCCAGTGTCGTAAATTTTCTATAGATTTAAACTCAACGAATAAAGTACGCATGGCACAGCTGCCATGGTTAGGTGTCGCTTGTATTTCGCGGGTGGCTAAAGGGATTCCAGTACCTATCCTAAGACAGTTCTAATATAATTAATAATAATATCAGCCTTGTATATAGACTGTCCCACAGATGAGCAAGGGTCTCTTGTCAATTTTGAAAATGGTAAGGCTATAGTCCACTACGCTGGCTAGTGCGTATTGTCAGTATTGTCAGATGCCACACATGTTGGAAAACATTATAAAGAATACAAGACGTTTTCTTCACCGTTTATGAGAGCAATAATTCTCTTTCTGTGTGGCAGTCCAATAGCATTAAGCTATTGCTGCTCTTACTATACCTTAGACCTGCTTAACCTATAAATCTTTTTGCACTTATCTATGATATTTTTTATCCAGTTAAGTAATTTCCGCAAAAGCGCGTGGGAGTGGCACCCTGAACGCGAGCAGTACTACTTGCATCAGTTCGTCATCCAACAGCCCGACCTCAACTATCGCAGTGGAGCCGTTCGACAGGAGATGGAGGTAACAGCCAGCTGCCAATTACATAACAAGTACAGTCAGTAACTCTTAAAAATATGGTACAAAGTTCCAATAAAAATGCCTTCTTTCAATAATATTATATTTAACGGCATGTGCGTGAAGTTAGCGACACAGCTGACTTTAGTAGGGTTCCCTGGTGGAGGATTTATGGCGTAAATTTTTAACTTCAACTTACACTTCTTACAATCACTTTATTTAACAGCAATTTTAGACTCAGGACACTGAATAGTGTCCGAGTAGATGTTAAACTAATTACAATTAGAGCCGAGAGAACCAGCGGTCCCGTTTGGATGGTCTGATCTTCTTTGTAGCTTGTAAACGACCGTCCTTTGACGTTCGTCTCATTTCAAAATATAACCGTCGGCTCTCCTAACGATTCTAAACTGAAATGATTTGTACTTTGACTTAAACAATAAAAAAAAAGTTAGTTAACTACCGTATAATAATAATAATATTCTATCACATATACACAACACCATCTAGCCCAAACTAAGCAGAGCATGTACAATGGATAAACATACATATATACTTTGTTTTTTTGTAAATGCATACATATTATACATAGAAACACCCAGACCAAGACAAACATCCATGTTCATACACACAAATGTTTGACTTTGGAATCGAACCCGCGACCTCAGGCGTGGCAGTCGGTTACACTAACCACTACGCCATCGAGGCCGACGATTATTTTATTATACATAATTAAGTAATGTCTTGGGCTGCAACGGCCATCAGCAACACACTATTATTGTTTTTAATTATTGACACTCAAGCAATTGACAGATTAAAGGAAACTACTCATCTAACAAACTAGTGCTTATATGTGCTATGGGTATATTTCAGGAGGTGCTTCGTTTCTGGCTGGATAAAGGCGTGTCTGGCTTCCGTGTAGACGCAATCAACATGTTGTATGAAGTGGATAAAACCAATGGACTCTATCCAGACGAACCTCGTTCTTGTAAGTTCACTACCCGTCCGAACTGCCTAACTGATAGTAGTTACTTTTAAACGACTGATTTCAAAAAAAAAAGTAGGAGGTTCTTAATTCGCATGTTTTTTATGTTTGTTACCTCAGAACTCCGTCATTTAAGAACCAATAGGGAAAATTCTCCTTCGTTTACATTTTTCATTTGGTTCCAAGTTCATTTCCAATAGAACGACCTGATAGAGTCAGGTGCAGAACCAACAGCTTTACGTGCTGTTCACTTCTGGTTCTGCTGCGCCGTGGCATCTTCTTAACTACGGACTGTTATTGAGAATTTCTTTTTCTTAAAACCTGATCCCAGGGAAAGGTAATGCACCACCCATGACGTGGGACCTGAAACTATAGCTGGTGATAAATGGGTGTGAAATACCTCTCCCGACCCGCTTATGGCATAGGCGTGAGATTACGAATGTATTTCCAGATGCGGAAGGGTACGGACCCGAAGACTACGAATACCTAAGCCACATTTACACCCGAGACTTAAACGAAACTTACGAAGTCGTATTCGATTGGCGAGCAGTCCTTGACGAATATACATCCAAAACTGGTGAATCCAAGGTCATGATGACCGAAGGGTACACAGATATAGACCATATGATGCTTTATTACGGCAATGGAATACGTGATGGCTCTATGCCATTCAATTTCGTATTTCTTGGAGAACTCACTAGCACTTCCACAGCGACCGACATAAAAGCTGTTATTGAGAAATGGATGAGTCATATGCCAGCAGGAAGGACAGCCAACTGGGTGGTAAGTAGCTTTAGTTTAGTATTATAATAATAATGTCCTCCAAACCGAATTTCAGTTGCGGCGGCCATGTCTTGACTAGCTATCTCATCTTAGCCGACAGACGTCCACTGCTGGCCATAGGCCTCTTCCAACGTTTTCCACACAGACCGGTCTTGGGCCACCCGCATTCAACTGCTTTCCATGACTCTTACCAGGTCGTCGGTCCGTCTTATAGGCCTTCTACCTCTGCTGTGTCTTCGGGTGCGTGGCCGCCACTTCATAACTTTTTGCTGCAACGGACATCGGTTCTGTGCGCTATGTGCTCTGCCCACTGCCACTTCAGCTTGGCTATCCGGAGAGCTATATCGGAAGTTTTAGTTTTCCTGCTTCTGGAAACTCCGAGCATAGTTCTCTTCGTCGCCCTCTAAGTGACTTTGAACCTTATAAGGCCCAGAGTGAGCGACAACTAGACATCTACGCAGCAGATATTATAGTGTTCAAGTGTGTGCGCAAACACTAGTGCAGTCTCTATTAATTGATTATGCCAAAACATATTATTATTATGGCCTTACTCTCATAATCCGATGAGACGGCAATCCGATACGACCTGAGAGAGATTATATATAGGGGCAACGGCTTTACGTGCTTTCCGATGTACAACACCACGAACTACCTAAGTTCGGCCTAAGGAATCATTAAGCATATTTCTGTGGTGGGTGAACGCTGTAGTTGTAATGCACATTTGCCTTTCTCTTTGGGGATAAAGGCGTGAGAAAATGAGAGAAGTCGCTATGTATACTTCACTTGCGCGACTCTGTATTGTGTGGCGGGCGAGAATATATGCGTCTATTGAGTACAGCGCCATCTGTCGGTCTGTCGTCGAAACTTCTTCGTCTGTGCGGAGTCGCTACAATTAGATTGGCTCTAAAAAGAGTCACTATATGGCACTGTATATAGTGACTCTTTTTATAATATGAAAGGGTATAGGGAGACATTTGTACAGATTATATAATTACAGAACGGCAACCACGACAATATGCGCTTGGCGACGAGGTACGGCATCAACAGAGTGGACACGATGAACATGTTGGCTCTACTGCTGCCTGGACTCACCATCACCTACCAGGTATACACTGATCTTCATTTTCTCACAAATCATAAAAGTAACCATAAATGCATGCCAGACACATCCTATCCCAAATTGTTGAGAACTTCTGTACATGTAAAACAATAGAAGAAAGAGGAACATATGTATATTCTTGGACTCAGTACGGCAGTCACAATCACAAAAACTAATAAACTATAGATTAATCTGAATTGGTATTACCTGTGGTATTACTATGAAATCTTGTAAAACACACACATTGTCTCACAATACACGCTCACATAACACATTCATAGATAGATAATACACACACTTACAACGTCTATCGTCGTCAATCTATCCCACTGCTGGGAACGAGCCTCTTCTTAATATGTGAAGCGTTAAGCCATAATCCAACGCATTGATCCTATGTGGATTGACAGCGGGTTGCTTTAACGATAACCTCAGTGCCGTGTTGACAATGCTTATCATTTCATCAGTCACGCGACAATAACGTCAATGTTAAGTTGATGTTACGACTATTTAAAGGTACTTATTTATCATATGTGCTCATGTCGCCAGGGTGAAGAGTTAGGTATGACAGATGACGTGATCTCCTGGGCAGATACAGTAGACCCATCTGCTTGCAATACAGACAATCCTATCACCTACTCTACGAAGAGTCGCGATCCCGAACGGTCGCCATTCCACTGGGACACCACCACGAACGCAGGCTTCACAACTGGGAGCACAACGTGGCTCCCCGTGGCTTCTAACTACATGACTGTCAACGTAGCAGTTGAAAAGGCAGCAACGAAGAGCCACTACAATGTAAGAACCAAATTATTAAAAATTATATAAGTATGCAACGTCGACTTGGAGAAACATGGCAAACATCTAAAACAAAATACAGTATGAGGACTGCACCGATGGCGTAGTGGTTGCCCCGCCACTACCACTAAGTCGAGTGTTGTGGATTCGAATCCCACACGGGAAAAAAAATTGTGTAATTCACAAATAGTTGTTTCGAGTCTGGGTGTTCTTTGTGTCCGTTGTTTGAACGTTTGTAAGTTCTCCGCGACACATGATATACTGCGTGTCGTTGATAATAATAAAAAAAAAAAATAGTACAATGCAACGAAGCAATTTCGGATCAAGTTAGATTTATCCAATAACCCTTGATCCAAAATCTGCAATACGTACGCCATCTTTGTGTTTCCGTCTGTTTTAGTGCGTTGTATTAAACCGACTATCTATTGTTATTGAATTTATGCCCTGAGATCTGGAACAGAGGGCTTGTTGGATAAAGAGAATAGGGATTAACTTGTACATAATCAAATTACTCAAAGTTTAGATACTTTATTAAATAATGTCATCATTATTATAACTTTTATACGGGTCTTTTATATGAGATGACTATCAATCAAAGAGCCTAGTGCTAATTTGTTTTACGTTAACGCGATCGACACGTTTACCGCGATTGGCTCTCTGATCAGTTATGAGCTTGGAGCTGGCCAATCAGAGCACCGAACGTCATTTTAAACGTGTCGATCGTATTTTATGTTATCTGACACAAATGGTTTATATCTCTAAAATTGGATCTCAAAAAGGTTATGAAGACCTTAACATCAATTTTTTTGTCTTTTTATTTTATTCTTTATATTATATTTGATGAATCGAATATTGTTTGATAATAAAATTGTATTTTTATTTGCGTCGTAGTTCTACAAAGACGTTGTCGCTTTAAAAAAGACAGATCCAGTTAGATCCGGCGACTTGACTACTGATGCACCATCAGATCATGTGGTAGTTATTACCAGGTCAGTTACTATTGCATATTATTTTTATTTTGCAGTCACTTTCTAGTTTCTAGCTACGAACAATTATACGCCTGGCTTTAAGGTGGTTAAACAGTTGTTACAGATAGGAACACACAAGTATTTGTCTCTTAAACGCCTTCTACACGGTCGGGTCAGCGGCCCAACTCAACTAGGGTCACGTCAAATATGGTTGAGTTGGCTCCAAACTAGACCGTGTGGTCGTTGGTTGGTCAACCAAATTGAGTTGACATCCAAACAACCTTAATTGCCAGCGCTGCGCTCGCAACGAAGGGCGAATAGAGGGCGTTGTGTTGACAAACCAAACGTGTGGAAGCTTGTTGCCCGACTGCGCATATTCATTTTGATCGAGACGTCGCGCGAAGTGGACGTGTAATGGCGAGCGAGCGTGCAACATTGTCGGAGTTTTTAGAACTCTACAAAGATCTTCTCTGTTTGTGGGACTTAAGTTCTCATGATTATAAATAATATCAGCCCTGTATTAAACTGTCCTGCCTGCCTCCTGCCTCTTCTCACTGTAAGAAGAGTTAGGCCATAGTCCACCACGCTGGTCTAGTGCGGGTTGGCAGACTTCACATATCTTCGAGAACATTATGGAGAACTCTTAGATATGCAGGTTTCCTCACGATCTTTTCCTTCACCCTTAGAGCAAGCGATAATTAACTATTAAATACACATAATAATATAACTTCGAAAAGTCAGTGATTGCCTTGGGTTCGAACTCGAGACCTCTGCGTGGCAGTCTAACACGAAGTTAAACGTTAAACGTAAAGTTAAACGTTAGATTTCTGCTTGTCTCTTCACTAATTGCTATTGTCAATTTGCCAGGCGCTTAATAATTTCTATCTATTATTTTCAAATTCCGCTTTATTAATTCCTTAAATTTAATATTTGTTTGTAGTATTGTAAGGTAGTATACAGGTAGATTTATATGGAAATGAATCCATACTTAAACAATTGGTATTTCGTTCAGAAACAAAAATACAACCGCGGATCTGACGTCAGGTTGGCGCTTCATTTTCTTTTTGAGCTATCTCTGAACTCAAAAGAGGTAGAATTGCTTTTTTATAGGTAGATTAAGGTAGATTCAAGGTAGATTTTATACATTCTTATTTCATGCTGATTCGTAACATTACACCCACCATTCTGATGCACACAAAAAAACGTATAGAACATAAATGCATACCGCTTACAAAAGGAAAGCGAAGAAGGTAATTAAAATTAATATTATTATATAGTACCTACATAATAGATTATGTAAGCAGGTATTTATTAAATGAAGGTTTTTATAGACAATCTTTTTATTAGGTAAATAAACAGTATGGGTAGGTACTGTTTTGCGTATTTGAAACAGGTGCTACCGACGTGCGTACTGCTCGCCGCTCACGCTAGAACTAAAGTTGTTACCAACCACGCGATAGTGTAGAACCGCCGAGCAGTTTGGTTGATTCAAGTAAGGTCACGGTGGTTGGGCGTTTCACCCAATCGTGTAGAACAGGTTTTATATTTAACTGCACAACCAATTATAGGCAAACACCACATGCAAAGTTTTTATTGTATCAACATCTATTACACAATTTCAAATACTTATTAATATGTACTTCATTTCTAGATAATATATTCAATAGTTAATTACTACCTATCATATTTTCATACGTTTGACGTGTCTGACAAACGTCGATATTGAATCAGAGTGGACGTCAACCAGTTCGCTGTATTCGTTTATAAGTTTGCACATGCGGGTATAGGCGAATTACCACCAAACACTGTATGGCGAAGAGGTGAGGCCCGTGCCCAGCAGTGGGACAGTTTAATAAAAGGCTGGAATTGTTATATTAAATATCTTCAATTTCAAGCTAGAATTTGTAGACGCACGTGCATACGATGTAGTATGACTGAGCAGTAAATCTTGCAGTGTTTTATTTTCTTTATGTAACGTCGCAGGTCGCTGTCTGGCAACTCAGTGGTGGGCGTCATCAACCTGTCTGATAATGCGGAGGAAGTGAACCTAAGCACTTTAACCAAGGTGCCACAGAAAATGAAAGTAGCCGCTTCAGGCGTCGCTTGCTCACTTGTGAATGGGTACGAATATTTTTACTATTATTTTATACAAGACTAGCTTTTGCCTCCGGCTTCGCTTGCGTAAAAGTAGGTTAGGTTAAGATAGTAAAAGTGCTTCTTTTTAAAATAAAATATAGCCTAGGTTACTCGGTGATAAGCTTTCTAAGGGTAAAATAAGATTTTGGATCAGTTGAGTAGGTCTGAGTTCCTTACCAACGAAAATCAAATCTGTCATCTTTATAATATTTGTATGGATATAGATTAAACTCTCATATTGCTTCTAAACGGGCTACATATTACTGCTATAAATCACCCTTTGGCCTGGCCGGCTCAAAAATATTTGAATGCATCGGCAAACCTGATTGTTTGGATAGCCATATGCAAAATTTTACCGTGTACTCCATGTTAAGTTATTATTGCCGGCCAGTGTATTGCAGTAAGCCTCGAACCAACCACAACTATACGTAACTAAAAGTTACGACGCGACGTTACTTAATGCAAAACTAATAAGAGTTGATTCTGCCGATCCAACCTTAAAGCTTTGAGTGTCGATATACAGACAGCGGTACCGGTCACACGATTGCTCCGGATCGTGTGTGTAATGTTTCCGCTCCGCCTTCGCTGCGTGTGTGTGACAGGCTTGAAGTACAATATTTATCAGCTAATATAAAACTATTATGAAGCTTGTCCAAATACTGATTTGCCTACCAACCCATTCTCCCAAAGGCAGTGGGATAGGCCGCTATGCAACACGGTAAGAGAAAATATTTTTACTACATCTGTAAGTGTTGCAGAGCGCGCACGTTTGCTGGCTGTGGGAGAATGGGAATCTGGTTTATGGCTTCAAGCACTTCCATCGTCCAACACAGGTACAATTTTGGACGATACAACATTCCGCCTCGCCACCTGTCTTCGTTTAGGCACCCCTTGTGTTTCTCCGCATCGCTGTCATTGCGGAGAAGCCGTCGACAGCCTCGGACACGATGGGCTGTGTTGCAGCAGAAGCTCTGGTCGTATTTCACGACACGCTCAGCTAAATGACATTATCCGTCGTGCTCTTATCACCGCCGGCGTACCAGCAGTATTAGAACCCATAGGCTTGGTACGTGACGATGGGAAGAGACCCGATGGTATGACTTTGTTACCTTGGAAAATGGGTAGGCCTTTGGTGTGGGATGCCACATGCGTCGACACCCTTGCGCCATCACATCTTCCGAGCACGGTGAGCTGTGCCAGTGCTGCTGCTGTAGCGGCGGAAAACGTCAAACGGCGTAAATACAGTAATTTAATTGGTAATTACGTTTTCGAGCCGTTTGGGGTAGAGACGCTGGGTTCATGGGGTCCGGGCGCTCGTGCGCTTTTTAGAGATATATCTAAGCGGCTAATCGACGCTTCGTGTGATCAGAAAGCTGGACTATTTTTGGCTCAAAGAATCAGCATTGCCATTCAGCGTGGCAATGCTGCCAGTCTTCTGGGCACACTCCCGGTCGACAGCCATGCCGAGGAATTTTACGACGCTGCCTAAACCGGCCATCCTTTTTTATTAATTTTTACAGTCCCATATTTTGTTACTCTTCATTTTGTTCTATTTATAAGTGGTTAGTTATGAAGCTTAAAACTGAACATGTTTTTGAAACCCTATGAGTATGTGGAGGAAGGAGGTATTAAGTCTCTCCAACACAAAGTGAGGATCCTCCGGCCAGGCTAGGTGATCCTGTGTGGGGTGGGCCGCGACCCGTCAGTTGATTTCAGGAACTCGTATAGGTATATACTTAGTCGCCCTATAAACTTCACCTGCGTGATTCAGGATTGTATGGCGTGCGGGATTATGCGCCTATTGAGTACAGCGCCATCTGTTGTCTCTCGTCGAAACTTCTTCGTCTGTGCGAAGTCGCCACAAGTAGATGATTCAGAGGAATCATAAAGATGGTATTCAACATTTTTGTCTGTCTGTTTGTACACTGATCGCTCAAGAGCCACGGACAAATTTTGGTCCGGTTTCACAGTTGAGTAGCTTGGAATTTGGCTTATAATCTAAGGCATGTTTCGTCTGACCTCGTGCGGTGGAAACACAGATTCTCGAAACTAAGTGTTTGATGTCAAAAAGATGATATTTAGGAACTTAGCAATTGACATTGTCACGCCACGTGACGTTCTTAAATGTCACTTTCTTTGTAACCTGAATGAATAAAACAATGATTGTAATACACACTTTGAATATTGACATACAGTAAGATTAACTCTGGCACCCAAACTGATGCATACCTAACATATTTTTCGTTCAGCTGGGTATTCTATTTTAGCTTATGGTTTAATATAATGTTAGTATATTGGTTAACTTTTTTTTCCATACACAGGGCTGAAGTGACTAAGGACAAAATCACAATGCCGGCATACTGCGCGCTCGCGCTACAATCAGTACCCAGCGCCGCGTACAAGATCACGACCGCCTCCTTCTTAGTATATTGTATTTTGTACATCTTGTATGCAGCAGTTTAAAAAACAATGTATGAAAATATAGTTAATTCAATGCGCATGTCGCTATACAAATAATATTAACAAAAAAAGTAGGTATTAAAGTAGGTAATCAAATATCCTTTAATTTTACATTACTTACTCTTTTCTTATGTAGTTGTATATAACATTACTTCAATTAAAACGATGGAAATAAATATTATAAAGCTTTCAAGAATATCCTTTTCTAATAGATTACCTACCTATATCTTATTTTCTCTATTATTCTATAGTAGCAACATTTGACTTAACCAAGTTGCCAACGATTCTTATCTATATACATATATAAAACTCTTCCGTTACTGAGTGACTGACAGACAACGCACAGCCGAAACTACTGAACGCAAGAAGCTGAAATTTGGCATGTATGTTCCTTGGAGAGTGTAGGGGAGCACTAAGAGGATTTTTGGAAATTACACCCTTAAGGGGGTGAAAGGGGTGAAACCCGATATTCACACGGGAACGGGACTTGCGTGGGTGAAACCGCGGGAAAACTACTAGTCTAATATAATTTTGTAAATTGTTAGCGCAAGCGATTATAGAAAGTGCTTAATTGGTTGCCAATACAATATATTGATGGATACGCCCGTGTCCTTCGCTCATTCTACAATGTCAATGGAATAAAAAAAGTTTATGGTTACTCTTCAAAAAGACACCAAACCCTCAATTAAACTGTTATGTTTGGAGACATCCTTGGTTTTATCCTCTATTGATGGGTGAATGCTGTATTTGAATTTCTTGGCCATTTCTATTACGAATGAACCAAACTATTCGAAACTTCGGCGGCCGGGATGATGACGCTATAGTGAGGGACGTGCGGGGCGGTATTGTAAATACATATATACATTTACTACGGCCGTCACCAAAAACGAGATGACAGCGCTAAAGTCAGTGTATCGGTATTTTTCTTTATCGGTATCTTTTTTTTATCGGTATTGGTATCAGTATCGGTGACAGCGGAACTGGACAAACGACTTAAGCAAATAGGATTCTAAATGATCTGGAATGACAATAAATTTAAAAATAATTTTATATGCCGGCGTTGGGTCGAGATTTGTCAGACGCCTCAATCTGTTCACTTCAAATACATTTACTTAATCTAATGTTGCTTTTTCGTTTTTTTGCGTTGGTATATCGATACTTTATTTAGGTATATAGATTTATAGTTGCAAGTTTATAAAAAAGGCGCTCACACTCCCGGAGCATTCAGATCTCTCTAAATACGGAAAAAAGGAAACATCGTAGCAAGGAAGCATCGTTGTGGCTGATTTCAACGCGATTACCTACTGTAAAGAGCTTCTATTATTTTTGTGCGACAGGTGTCGTGAAATAGAACCTATCATATTTTTCGTACAACTGCCATTTTTCTTGTAACGACCTGAATCGGAACAATATAATAACAATGTAATAGCACACTTATGCTACTCCTAAGTTTTTCCTGTATGTTACTTCTGCCACACTCAGGTGGCGGATAGCATTCTTATATTCTATAACAATACCTCTCAGCCCTGTATATAAACTATGTCACTGCTGGGCATTGGCTTCTTCTCAGTGTGAGAAGGGTTAGGTCATATTCCACCACGCTGGCCCTGTGCGGGTTGACAGACTTCACATATCTTTGATAACATTATTTTCCTTCATATTCAAAGCGAGCGATAATGAATTGTTTAATACGCACATAACATCGAAAAGTCAGAGGTGCTTGCCTTGGGATCGAATTCGAGATCTCTGCGTGGCAGTCTAATGGTTACCATTAGGGTATCGCTGCCACTTAATATCATCTACTATCGATAAGACGAGCCAAAGAAAACAAAGACTCGGCTGTACTATTTTTTCTCGAAGCCATTCCCGGCTTTTTTGAGCCCCTGTAAATTTGTTGTGGTTCCAAAAAGGAGGCGAAAAGAAACTCGGCAAAGCCGTGAAACTCAGGCTTCTAGCTATAATGCTAGAAGCCGGAGTATTGCGGTTTTTTAGTCAGTTAAAATATAACTATATAGGTGTATTCTCAAATTACTATCTAATCCAGTCAAAGTTCTTTGATTACATCACTGACTCGCCATTCACTCCTCGATCATCAAAATTCTAAGGTATTTCTAGCAAACACACATATTATGTAGGTACTTACTTCAAAATTTGAATTAAGTTAGTGTCCATAAAGGAAGAGAGGAAAAAAGAAGTCTATAAAGGAAAAATTCAAACATCTCGTAATTTCAGTCCCGTTTTATTTGCGGTTGGTTAATTCAAGTTTCTTAACAATTCTATCTAATATCTATGGTAAATGAATTTTACGAATTGTAATAGTAACTTTGTAATCATATAATATAGTTCGTACCTACGCTAACTATAAGAATTATATAATATACCTATATATATAGGTATAAGCACATAATAATATAATACTCTACTAGTACAGATATACAATATCATACAAAAATCGTAGACATGCCTGACTCTGGCAACTGAGCTGGCTATTTTGTTACCTATCATTTTAAACTAGATGTCAGTAAAAGCTAGCTAATACACCAGTACCCCTGCAAGTACTCATGGTGCCGCTTATTTGTTACCAGCTCATAAGAGATGCGGTTGTTGACAGCAAAATCGTAAATCTGTTGGACGCAATTAAAAATATAACCCATCGAAATCATAAAAACATATTCAGCTGAATATTGACTGTTTTGAAACACTGAAGAGAAATTAGTATTAGGTATATAAGTTTGTATACTTAATACATGCCAGGATTATATTACTGATTTTAGCGCAGTTTTACAAAATCCTTAGTAGCTAGCGAAATCTGAGTGTAATAAATGTCTACCATTGCCATTATTATGTACAAAAAGTACATCATTGTACGGAATTGTACGTTTTCTACATATTGAAAAGGGAAATTGCCTATTATAAATGTACAAAATCAATATATATGTCGGAGCGTCAAGAAAATAATCATTGGAATGTAATTTATTTCTGTAATTGGAGTAAAGCGCCATCTATTGGTTTGTTTTGGAACGTCAAGCGTAAGCTTGAGTGAGGTCGCCATAGAGCCGATGTGTCAGTTGGAGTGACAGTTATAACTGTCAGTGTCATATTGACGGTATATAAGCGCCGGAGACTCATACGCGGACACATTCGGGTCATCGGGTGACGAACTCACTGCGTTACGGATCAAATCAGAGACAATCACAGTCAACCTTTATTGTTTTATTTCTCTTGTATTTGCCTATCATTAGTATACGTACGAAGTATAATACCACGCCTATATTTTGTTGCTCCAACATATGTATATATATCCTATTGATTTGTACATTATTTTACACACATGAGCAAATAGCAATAAAAATAATCTTTTTGTGCAAACGGTATCAAAATTGGTTCTTTGCACAAAAATATTTATTTTAAGGGAGTAATTAATATTTAAAATTTGGATACAGATAAAAAGGTGACGATGGCACCATAGACGCGGACGTCACGCGTAGAATGACCACGGCCTGCAGCAAATGGCGCTCACTCACAGGAGTTTTATGTGATACCAAAATACCTGTAAGAACTAAAGTATACAAAACCGCAATAGCGATGTTATATGGAAGCGAAACATGGGCTGCCAAAAGAATTCACACACAAATCTTCATACTGCCGAAATGCGAATGCTGCGATGGTCTGGAGGTGTTACAATGAAAGACAAAGTCCGAAACGAGTAGGTACATTGGAGGAAGTCTAAAAGTGGCACCCATAGTTGACAAAATGAGGCTGAGATGGTACGGGCAAAATTAAATAAAATTTAAGTTAAAAAGTTAAGAACATATATTAATAATAAACAATAGTATAATATTTCTAATTATAATATTTATTCTAATGATTTTATCTGGGTGTTTTAAAACCCTGTAGTTTTAGCAGTACACAAATTCATTGTAGCCTTAAAGGTATTAGTTATTAACTGTATCTTCTTACATTATCTTTTAAACTGCTGCATACAAGATGTACAAAATACAATATACTAAGAAGGAGGCGGTCGTGATCTTGTACGCGGCGCTGGGTACTGATTGTAGCGCGAGCGCGCAGTATGCCGGCATTGTGATTTTGTCCTTGGTCACTTCAGCCCTGTGTATGGAAAAAAAAGTTAACGAATATACTAATATTATATTAAACCTTAAGCTGAAATAGAATACCGAGCTGAATTCAAAATATCATAAATCAGGTTATGCATCAGTTTAGGCGCAAGAGTTGATCTTACTGTACCTACTACGTACTCATTGACGTTACAAAGTAAGTGGCTTATACAGGATGGCGTAAGGCTTAAGTCACTGCCTCGCCACTGCTACTTCGACGAATATTGTGGGTTCGAATCTCACACGGGATGGGACAAAACTTTGTGTAATCCACAAATGGTGTTTTTTTTTTGTTTTTTTATATTCTAGTAGGCTTGCGTTTGTCCGCGATCTCACCTGATCTTAAGTGAAGATGCAGTCGACGATGGAGCACGCTTGCCTAAAAGAATTCACTCGCGACTTGAAGACACCCAGATTGTACTCATCGGGAAACACAGACTTAGGTAGCGAATTCCACTCCTTAGCGGTACGCATTATAAAATTGGAAGCAAATCGCTTCGTGCGTAAATGTGGTATATCCACCATGTACCTGTGTCGCTGGCCTGATTGTCTGGTCGTCCGATGGTAGAATGTGGAAGGAGGAATCAAATTTTGCAGTTCCTATGCACACTCTCCGAAATGTATCCGATAGGAAACCGAGAGACTAGCAACCTTACGACGATGCTCCAAGCTTTGGAGTCGTGTGTTGACCAGTTGGTCATCGCCGATAAGTCTCCTGGCCTTCCGCTCAATTGACTCCAAAGCCTCCAGCTGATATTTTGCAGAGCCATCCCAGAGGTGAGAACAGTACTCCATGCAGGAACGAACCTGTGCTTGGTACAAATTAAGCAAATGTTTCGGCATGAAATACTGCCTCACCTTACTGAGGATGCCCAGCTTTTTGGCAGCTAGTTGTGTTGTTCCGAGTCTAGGTGTCCTTTGTGTTCGTTATTTGAATGTGTGTAAGTTAAGTCCGTCGCGATACAAACATTATTCCTAGAGAGGGAGTTGGTCTTTTATATAGGTTAAAAAGAAAGAGATTTTCTTTCCGTCTACGTTTTGTAAAATTCAATAGATTCTTAGTTGAACACACATATGTGGCAACTCTACTGGTCTTTGCTCGAAAGTGGAACGGATATTTGGAGATCTTTCGGCATATTGTGAAATTATATCAATGCTTACCTAAACAGTATGCTTACTTTTGCTGTCAAGGGGAGGGAGTTGTGTTAAGGGTGCCAAAAGCCATGCTCGCGTAATACCTGAACTGCTCCATATGGGCAGAGGCAGATCTTAATACCTTTCGAAGTTATATGCCTATTTGTACGAGTCATACACCGTACATGGCACGCGCGCCTCTTTTTACATCAACAATTTTATTAATAATCAGTGGTACTCATTTATATTAATTATCGTATCTTACATTTTATTATAAGTTACGTAATAGTTAAGTGACCAATAAATCGCACCTCATTCTGACAGTGATCTTTCATTTCAATCAACAAAGTTGTTTGCGACCCATTCAGCATCGCATATCTTTTTGGTCCTTCGAGCCGGATATCATATAATAAGTTAATTATCGCTCGCTTTTACGGTGAAGGAAAACATCGTGGCGAAACCTGCATGTCTGAGAGTTCTCCATAATGTTCTCGGTTCTATGTGAAGTCTACCAACAGGCCTAACCCACTGAGAAGAGGCCCGTTCCCGGCAGTGTTACTGTTTATATACTGATATTATTATACCCTTTATCAAGCGAACACGTGACTCCTGTGGCCGCTACTTTCAAGGTCTGTGGCAACTTGCTCAAAGTGCTCAGGTTCACTTCCTGTGCATTGTCTGATAGGTTGATGACACCCACTACTGAGTCGTCCGATAGCGTCCTGAAAAAGTACATTATATAATAGAAAAATAACATATCAAGGTTGTTCTTTAATCATGTTTGTACTCCGTATAATATAGCTTGGGTCTTGTGACAGGTATACCGAGGGCTGTGATGATGTTGATTATATTTGATTATTAATTTTCAATAAAAGCTATTATTCTCATAAACGTCGATATAATTGCTGTCTATACTAATATTATAAAGAGGAAAGATTTTATCTTTTGTTTGTATGGATATAACCCAAAAACTACTTAACCGATTTAAAACATTATTGCACCATTAGAAAGCTATATTATCATCGAGTAACATAGACTTGACTAAATACTTTATTTAAATAATAATAGTGTAAACAACTAAAAAACACGCTTTAAAAAGTAGAAAATAATTTAATAATTTTAATGTAAAAAGTGTGAGGTGGGAGTTATCAAAATATCTTTAAAAGCAATAAAATATGTCTCAAGTCTCGCATTCGACGAATCAGAAATGAGTTTAGTTTACGCTAACTTAAACGTACTACACGCTGTAAAATATATTTTACGGCGTGTAGTACTTTTGCAATGGTAACTGACAACATTAATATAATAGAAAGGATTTGGAACAAATATACAGAATACGGGATATAAAATATTTCTGTTAAGGATGAAAATAACAATAATATTCACGCCTAATGTTGGCCAGCTCCGTCACCGTCATCGTCAGTTTGACAAAAGTGACTGATTTGTATCGACTGTGTAAGCCTTACCGATTCGTATAGCATTTGACAAGCTGGGCTAGCGAAGAAGCTAGGAAAACTAGCGTGTGCAGTACTTTGTATACAGAAGGTATCAGTTTATATGCCTTAATGCCATCTAAGAGTTTCTTTTATAATTGTATAACTAACTATGCCCTGCGGTCGCTGCTAAGCGCTGTAGCCATGCTGTATCGTAATGCTAGACAACCTAAAACCTTTTTCAATAAATGCTAGATCCAGTAATTAGCGTGTTCGAGCAATCAAATAATATCTACTATAATATTACCTAGGTACTATAGAAAAGGGAAAATTATCTCTGACTTTTCGAAGTTATGTGCGTATAAAATAGTTAATCACCGCTTGTTCTAACAGCGAAGGAAAACATCGTGAGGAAACCTGCATGTCTAAGAGTTTTCCATAATGTTCTCGAAGACATGTGAACTCTGCTAACCCACACTAGGCCAGCGTGGTGGACTAATCCTTACTTATACTGAGAAAAGGCCCGTGCCCGGCTGTGTGACTGTTTAATACAGGGCTGATGTTGAGTATACTATAAAAATAACAGCGCATGCGCAGCGCTATACTGCTAAAGTTAATAAGAAGTTGTTAATAATTGAAGTAACAGATAATAGACATTAACGTACCTGGTAACCACAAGCACAGTGTCTGAAAGCGCATCAGTTGCTAAGCTGCCGGAACTCACGGGTGACGTATGTTTCAGAGCTACCACGTCTTTGTAGAACTGAAATTGAAATACACGTAAATTACTAAAAGCTAAGGTAGATATTAATTACTTCAAGGCTAGGCGATGGGCATCTCCTATGAAAAATCTATATATATAAAACTCTTCCGTTACTGAGTGACTGACAGACAACGCACAGCCGAAACTACTGAACGCAAGAAGCTGATATTTGGCATGTATGTTCCTTGGAGAGTGTAGGGGAGCACTAAGAGAGGATTTTTGGAAATTACACCCTTAAGGGGGTGAAAGGGGTGAAACCCGATATTCACACGGGAACGGGGGAAACACTTACGCGGGTGAAACCGCGAGAAAACTACTAGTTGTAGAATATAGGTGGTAGTAGTTATTACATCTTATGTAAAATGTATTTAAAAGTTAGGTAGAAATACCTATTGATCGCCCGACGTTTCAACCGACTTGCGTCGGGTTATTGTATTAAGTGTACAAATAGAGAAATTCTAAAAAAAATGATAAAATGTATAAGCTTGAGTGTTCACAAGTTTGATTTTATTTGTTACACAGATCGGCTTTTTAGGCTAATATTTTAAATTGCAATGAAATGCAGTCGGCGGTATTGTTGACACGTATAATATGATATATAATTTATTATTTACAATATGAGGTAATCTAAGTTTTCCAATCCTAGGTATTACCAGTGGCGTAGCGTGGGTGTTAGCCGCCCGAGGCGGATTTTTTTATCGTCCTCTTATTTAAGTATTTCAATTTAAAAGACTATAATATACAGTATCTTATCTTATCTTATGTGGGGGCCAGTCAGTGCAGACCAGCGACACTTCGACCCAGTGGGATCTTTTGTGTCGACACTCTCCCAATAACGATTGCCATAGATGTTCATGGCAGCCGGGACCGACTTAACGTGGAGCAGGCGATAATTGTCAATGAATACGCACATAATTTGGAAAGTCATATAACTTCCGAAAATCAGAGGTGCGCGACGTGGGTTCGAACCTGAGACCCTCTGCATTGCAGTCTGTTGGACTCTCCACTGAGCTATCGCTGCTCTCATAATATACAGTAACTCTAAAGAACTTTTCGGCAAGAACATTCATCTTAATGTGTATTGTACATGTGCCCATTCCTCTCATTCGTCATGAAGTGGTTTAAATATTTAAACATTTAAATTTGGAATCTGTCATTCTTATATGACTATTCATTGTGTTTTGTCATTTTCGCGCCAATCGGTGTTAAATATTTTTGTGATATTAAAATGGGGTGGGGTGATAAAGAGAACCGAATTGCTGTGATAGCATTACACAAAGTAGGTATGGAGCCAAATGCAATTTTTAAAACTCCATCCGCGTGGTATTAGTCGAATTTTCGTATACCGGGCGAATATTGATAGGTACAATGATACCTCCTCAGCTTGTGACAGAAAAATATCTGGGCATCCACGTAGTATTCGTACGAAAAAGGCGATCAAAACAGTAAAGGAAAGAATTCGAAGAAATCCTGTCTGAAAGCCTTTCTGAAAGCAAAAGATTTTGTCTTAGGAAATGAATATAGCACCTAGAACCATTTCGCGTATTATAAAAGATGACTTAGGACTTGCAGCCTATAAGAGAAGCACTGGTCATTATTTAACTGATAATTTAAAAATGAATATGGTGGTAAAATCGAAACAACTTCTTAAGCGGTACGCAAAAGGAGGTCACAGAAAATATTTATTTACTGACGAGATTTTTTTTTATTATTGAGGATTGTTTTAACAAGGAGAATGATCGAATTTATGCTCAAAACTTTATAGAAGCTACCCAATTAGTCAGCAGAGTACAACGTGGACACTATCCGACTTCAGTGATGGTTAAGTGGGGCGTTAGCTATCAAGGAGTGACTATGCCATATTTTTGTGAAAAAGGTGTCAAAACATCAGCACAGGTGTATTAAGAATCGATTCTTAAGAAGTTGGTTAAGCCTCTTAACAACATCATGTTCCATAACCAAGAAAGGTCCTTTCAGCATGACTCAGCACCGGGTCATGAAGCTCGATCCACTCAAGCGTGGTTGGAAATGAACGTTTCGAGCTTCATCAGAGCTGAAGACTGGCCGTCATCTACGCTATGATGCCGCTGACGCTAGATCTTAATCCGCTGCATTATGATTTATGTTCAGTTTTAGAGAGTATCGCATGCTCTAAACGCCATGATAATTTGGAGTCACTAAAACAATCCATAAGATTGTCAGAATTTTTCCAATTTCTCAACGTTTAAAGAACTGTATTAAAGCCAAAGGAGATAATTTTGAATGAGCTTTATATATTTTAATGTTATTATATTAATGTATAAACTAACACACATTAAAGTAATACATGTTTTATGAAACAGAAAAAAAAGATTTTTCCTTGTAACAACATTTATGACAAGACTAGGTATATTGTGAAAAATTGCCGCCCCGCTAAAAGTGCCGCTCGGGGCGGGCCGCCCCCGCCACCCCCACTACGCCACTGGCTATTACTATTAAGAAGTTGTTGCACGTAAATCCCACGGGAACACATACAGGGATATAAAGTATATCTCTATGTAATATTGTCATACGTTTACGCGAATATTATACATTGTAATTAAACTAATTTAAACGAATTATGTAGCGGTGTTTTTATTAAATTAGTTTAAAGTTTCAAAATTATTTAATATTATTTAATAATTTTGAAACTTTAAACTACTATTGCTAAACACTTTTACTACTAATTACTGTTTATTAAGCTATTTAAATTATGACAACGATTTATATTTATAATTTATACGTTTCGCTTGCTTTTGCTTTTGTTCACGGGGAGGCTGTGTTAATCCATGTCATGGTCTAACTTTGCAAATTTTCATTTAAATCCTTTTAAAGGTTTACGCGGGACTGCGTGTCGAACATTCAAACATCATCACAAACTTTCACATTTATAATATTAATATGATTTTTAATGTTATAAAAGATAAATATGTTTTGTCTACATCAAGTCTTTATGAATTAGTATCTACGTTTTGCCTTCTTCCTCCATATTTTTAAATTAGCGTGTATGAATCTCATCGCACATTCCGTCCTTATCACTTAGTATTTACCTTCAAGTGGCTCTTGGCCGCCGCTTGCTCTACTGCAACGTTGACAGTCAAGTAGTTTGAAGCCACCGGGAGCCAAGTTTTGCTCGCAGTTGTGAAGCCAGCGTTGGCAGTGGCGTCCCAGTGGAACGGCGTGCGTTCAGGATCGCGATTATATTTATAGTAGTTGATAGGATTGTCCGCATTGCAAGCTGCCGGGTCAACGGTTTCGGCCCAGCTGACGCCTCCATCCGTCATTCCCAACTCTTCACCCTACCATGAGGAACACATAATTTTATGAGATAATGATCAGAAAACAATCGTCGTCCTGAGTTTATTGCCTATTCTTCTTATTTTGATTGATTGATTCACTGAACATGTCAACCAATATTATATTGTGCATTTTATATTCGTTAAGTATGCAAAAGTTATACTAAATTGTTGACTGTTCTCGAAAGGCCCCGAAACAAAAGATATAATGATAAAAATGTTCTATTACAGGTGAAGAGCCATAGGTTGTAAACCTGCGGCTCTTCGCCGTGATGTGGTGTGGTTTTTATGATTTGTATCAAATTCAGCGTAGTATACAGACATACCTGGTAAGTAATGGAGACTCCAGGCAGAAGGACAGCTAACATGTTCATCGTGTCAACTCTGTTGATGCCGTGCCTCGTCGCCATACGACTCTGATCATGGTTGCCGTTCTGTAAAGATATTATTAAGAGTTCGCGGTATCATATTTTATAGATAAACAGAAGTATCCCTTACCCTTACTTTTAGTTTAGTGACGAAACCATTTACATGGTTTATAAACAGTTGAGTTATAATAATAATAATCCTCTGAGGCAATCGTTATCTTAACATATTAATAGTGCAATAACACTTACCACCCAGTTAGCAGTTTCTCCGCTTGGCATATTATTCATCCACTTGTCGATGACAGTTTTTATATCGGTCGCGGTAGATGTACTGGTTATCTCGCCGAGAAATATGAAGTTAAAGGGTAAAGAGCCTTTGCGGACTCCGTTGCCGTAATAAAGCATCATAAGATTTAAATCCGTGTAACCTTCTGTCATCATAATTTTTGATTCACCAGTTTTAGACGTGTATTCGTCGAGGACTTCTCTCCAATCGTACACCTCTTCGTAAGTATCGTTTATATCTCTAGTGTACTTGTGAACCAGATATTCGTAGTCATCGGGTCCATATCCAGCAGTATCTGGAAATCGCTCAACGTATATGAATACGTGTTGAAATATTTAACGTAATAACTGTAATAAAATAATTAGTTTAAGTTAATACAGGCTGGTAAAACACTTACTAGAACGAGGTTCATCTGGATAAAGTCCATTCGTGGCCTCTACTTCATACAACATGTTGATTGCGTCCACACGGAACCCAGACACGCCTTTATCCAGCCAGAACCGTAGCACCTCCTGCAGAATTCCAAAGACTCATGTGAGTGCTGCTAGTTTGGTTATAACAGTAGCTGCCTCGTGAATAGCTAATGAGCGCGAATTATTAGCCATTTTTCGAAATAGCAAACATACTTTCTGCAGTGGCGTCAGTATCTATTATATATACATTTTTTATAGACACTGGTGATCCATATTCTAGTAATTTTGGGGCTGTTCTTACACTCGATTACTTTGCCTTGTCATGGTAAGTAGTTACTCAATGGAGTTCAATGATAAAGGCTACTAATTTGTAAAAGTAAAAATAATTTACAGCAAGATATTTTTCCGAATCTTTCTGTTACGCTAGCAGACCAAGACTTCTTATTAAAGGCTGGGTTTGAAAAGTGTGATTTATGATTAGGCTTGTGCCTACCATCTAGCAGGGAAGGTGCCTGGGTGCAGATTTTTTTAAAATGTGATTTTTTGCAATCGAGCATACGGATCGCCTGATGGTAAGCGATTTCCGCCGCCCATAGACACGCGCAACACCAGAAGAGTCACAAGTGCGTTGCCGGCCTTTAAAAAAGAAGTACGCTCTTTTCTTAAGGGTTTGAAGGTCGTATTGGACCGGAAATACCGCAGGCGACAGTTCATTCCACAGTTTTGTTGTGCGAGGCAGAACATTTCTGCGAAAACGCATAGTTGTGGACTGCCAACCATCTAATTAATTAGTTCCCAAAGTAGTCTAGTGGTCCACGTGAGACCCGACGGGGGTCTAAGTTGCCGTGACAAAAAAATGGGGTCCACAATTCGTAAGCGGGGGACCACACTAAAATGTTGGCTTGACTTGACCTATCAATGTAGGCAGATAATATTTTAAGAAGCTTAGCTACTGTTACTTGTAAAAACTTGCATATTCCATATATTCAGTACCAATGGTCTCGAACCTACGAAGTACTTCAGGTAGAAAATTTTAAAAAAAAAGATCATCCCTTAGAGATTTCATCAAAATTTGTAATTGCATGAAATTGTTTGATTCTTCACCAATATAAATACGAATGCTAAGGAATATGGTAGAAATGTAGCTACAGAGGGTCCACCGGAACATGCACAATTTTTAAAATTGGTCTATTTGGAAAAATGTCTGGGAATCTCTGATCTAAATGATGGCAATGGAAATGCGGTCGCGTAGGACGATGGCGTAAAGAGGCGGCAGGGATCAGTGCGAACTATTCCTCGGAGCACTCCCCATAGTAAAGGTGATAGAAGATGCATAGCAAGGCCACATCTCTACGCAGCGCCAAGGGGTCTAGCCGATTTGAAACTTCCTGGCGGTCGACGATTCGAGTCGTTCTCCGTTGAATGGAGCTAGAGGGAGAAGCTGGTACTGGGGTGCCCCTAGCCAAAGATGAGAACAGTATTACATGTGAGACCGAACCTGCGCCTTATAAAGTAGTACTACTACTGTCTCGTTCTGTTGAGCACGCCAAGCTTTTTCGAAGCTATTTTAGCCAATATTGGCTGAAGCAGTTATGAGGATGTTCTGAAAACGAGGAGATACGACAAACGGCAGTTTTTTGCGGTGAACGCGCAAATTAGTGTCTTTGTGGGGTTATATCGGACCAAATTAAGTCTGCCCCAATCCAAGACTTTCTTCAAAGTGGTCTCAATTCCATACACAAGTTTGTTTCGGCTCTCGATGACGTTTGCCCGGGAGATGTTAGCGCGGCCGGTATAGAGAGCATCGCTCGTGCTGTCGTCCGCATAATAATAAATGCTGCTAATTTGGAACATGTCTTTGATATGGAGAAAGCACAGAGTCGGCGATAGCACACAGTCTTGTGGGGACACCAGCATTTATAGACATGGAGTTAAAGCATTCACCGTCGACTACAACCTTAATGCTTCTCTCTGCTAAAAAGCTAGTGACCCATTCGCATAATCTCTCAGGAAGCCCATAGGAAAGTAGCTTCGAAAGAAGCGCTTTTTGCCAGACACCAAAATAATCGCCAAGGCTTCCCCTTTGTTTCGATGTCCAACGATGTGTCAGGGATACTAGAAGATTACCAGCCGACCGACCCCTCGGAAGTCGTATTGCTGGTCATTAAGCAGCTGATGACCCTCTAGGTACCGAAAGAGCTGACAGTTGATAATGGATTTCATTATCTTCGAGAAAAGGAAGTTTATGGCTATCGGTCTGTAGTTGGACGGCTTTGAGCGGTCACCTTTTTTTAGGATCGGTTAGACCAATGCTGTCTTCCATGATGTCGGGACTACGGCAGAAGAGAAAAAGAGCCGAAAAAGTCGTCGTTAAGACCGGCGCCAACCCTGGAGCGCACATCTTCAACCCAATAGGAAGGATTCCATAAGGCCTACCCGATTTATGGATATCAAGGGATGGAAGTCCATCCATAAATCGGGTAACCGGTACTACCAACGCTCAGTGCGCTTAGTACTTACTAAGCGCACTGAGCGTTGGTAGAACCGGATATCCGGCATACAACCCTCACATCGCGGTATGGTAGGCGGTTCTTGCCCCCCCCGTCATCCAATTCTCTTTTGCATTGTGGGCCAGGAAAGGATGGCTTGCAGAAATTTCCTTCGATAGCTTTGGCAAGAGACCAGAATGCACGAGTTCGCGAAGGAAGACGCTCAAGCCTCTCGCCAATTCTACCGATGTGCTCCGACTTCACCCTTGCAACGTCTTTTTTGAAGGACCTGGAGGCAAAGTTATATTCCTTTTTTAATGCGCTGGTATTTACATCACATGCCGTCACCGCATCATCCCAGGCTTGGTAAGCTTACTGCTTCCTGCGAGAAGCGTTTTTGGAAGATGGACCAAAGACCGCAATTTGCCTTCGCTTACTAAAAAGTAGGTTACGTTAGGTTAGGTTATGTTAGTAACAGTATGTACTTTTCTTAAATAAAATATATCCAATGTTATTCGGTGATAATATAGCTTTCTAATGGTGGAAGAATTTTTAAAATCATAATTTGGTGTCATATTTATACCTTTCTGTTACTGCTGCTATTTATGTAATAAAAATAGTCTCTTTTTGTCTATTACGTTTATAAATAGAGGGTATATGCAACTATTTTACCTGCATCTCCTGTCGAACGGCTCCACTGCGGTAGTTGAGGTCGGGCTGTTGGATCACGAACTGATGCAAGTAGAACTGACCGCGTTCGGCGCTCCACTCCCATGCGGTTTTGCGGAACAAGCTTATCTGGGCAAGAATATATGTGCATCTTATACAACTTTGTTTCGTAAGATGTACGTAGAAGATGTTGGATTTAATAAAAAGTAGTCATTTGTTATAAGAAGTTTGTTTGTTTAAAAAAAAACCTCTCGCACTAGGAATTAATCCTGTGTCGCGGGGGACTTTACAATCATTCAAACGGATACAAACAACATCCAGACTTGGAACACCCATTTGTGGTTCACAAATTTTTTTGTCCCGTGTGTGATTTGAGCCCACAACACTCGGCGTAGTAGCAGCGGTGGCGGGGTGACCATGACATCCATGCAGTCAAGTCAAGAGAAATTGTTACAAAATGAAGGCTAGGAGAATTCCAACAAAACATTTAAAAAAATTATTCGTCCTCTAAATAAACCAAGATTATAATTCTGGCCACATGGTGATATATTATATTAATTACATGTCATTAGAGATAAATAATTTGTCAGAGCAATAGTTAGGAACACGGATTTAGTTCTTAGGATAGTAGGGTAGTAGGGATTCAGGCTTAACCTATTGAGTGGCAGCGGGACAGCGGCGGCACCGGCAAAACACAAGGAAATATCAGCTTACCCAGTTGCTCGGTGGTATTCTATTGCCACTCTCGTCTGTTTTGCCGTCAGACCATACGTAGTAGTCAGTGTAAGTGCCGTTTTTCTTCACTGACTGTTGGAACCAAAAGCTCTCATGGCTGGTGTGGTTCGGCACATAATCCAGAATCACGCGGATCCCTGCAAGTTATTTAATAAATTTATAAAGGTATATAGGTACTAGATTTTCTTAATACATTTCTATCTCTTGAGAACAGTACTTTGTTTCTTGATGAAAGTATGTCTAAAAGTTTGTCTGGTATGTCCTATGTCCTTTTCTGTACCCCTAACAACGTGTATGCGAAATTTCAAGCGTAACGAACAAACTATCATACTCACATTTATACTCACACAAGAATACCCAGACTTGGAATAGCTATTTGTGGATCAGACAAATGTTTGTCTCGTGTGGGGATCGAATCCACGACACTATTTAACACTATGACAGTCATATATATAATTTTACCACCTAATAATCGACAATAGAAATAATTTGTAGCTGATAAGCATGTTCGTACTCGTAACTGCATGCAGTAAATGTATAGCATGTAATTTTAATATTATAATATACGGTACTTAACCTTGAATGACTTAAGAAGCAATAGATAATTGGTACTAGTAATTACAACCCTATCTTTATACTTATTTTCAAGTATTTTCATGCTTTGAAGTGTTTACAAGTTTCGATTCTACCCAGTAGAATTGTTTGGTATTAAGATCATCGATCGTTTGCCGTGATTTCGTTGGCTTTTTTTTATCACCTATATCGTGGAAAAGCTACGAAGTCAAATTAGTTCCATGCAAAAGTTCATTCAAATCGGTTCAGTAGTTGAGCCGCATAGAGACGTATATAAGGGAGATACTTTTCAAATATATGAATATGATGGATTTGTCCGCTTTGCTCGCGAACAATACCTTTTTCTGGATGAAAGGTATCGTATGTCCTTTTCTCTACTCCTAATAAGGCGTATACGAAATTTCATGATGATAGTTTGAGTAGTTAAGGCGTGATAGCATAATATATATACAGGATAAAAAATATTCAAAGTCACGACATTTATGAAATGTAGAAGAAAATACGTCCACGCTTTTATAGCGAGTGTAATTTAATAATAATAAGCTTTATTGAAGCCATTGGATTACACTTTTACATAGAGGCATTGTCTCCTAAACTGAGTTGTGTATCTTTATTTCCAAATAATATGTCACCTTATATTCGTTATATTACATTTACAGATACAGACTAGAATTTGCCTCCGTGCGATGTGGCCTTAACTGAGAATATTTATTGTGACTGCTATTTCAATGTTATTTAAGTGTTGGTAACACTTGAGATGTATTTTCTTTGTTCAAAATAAAGTTGTTAGGGCTAAGGCCTATACGTAAGTAGATATACAGACGAGAGAAAATAGCAGTATACTGACCTAAGCTTTTAGCTTGCGTAATGAGGTTTTCGAAATCCGACATCGTGCCGAAGATATCAGCGATCGCCTTGTAGTCCGAGATGTCGTACCCAAAGTCGTACATCGGCGACTTGTAGATGGGCGACAACCAAATTGCATCCACACCAAGATCTTTGAAGTACTGCATTTTCGAAGTTATGCCTAGTAAAATAATTCATATTATAAACTGGTAGTAAAATGTTTATGACATCCAGAAGTAAAGATTGTCATTCCACTTGTCAACAGTGCAGGCGCGGCAAGGCACTTTGATGGGTTTGCTGAATTTACTGGTATGGTAAGTATGCCAGATAATGGTATACTTACCCTTACTCAAAGGTACCTTTGAGTAACCTGGTAAGTAGCAGTCAGGGTAAGTAGTAATCAGCTTAAATTAGCAATAGATCCAACATGGTTGAAATGTATTGCCAGCTGCGCTCTTTAAAATTATATCGTAATGTTAAATAGCTTACAACCTATTTTTATGAACAGGCTATAAAATGTAAATATAACTTTTAATTCTGACTGGTTCCAGACATTAGCACGTACAAATAATCTTTTTAGCTACTGTAAGTTGTATAGATAAACTGTGGTTATCTTTATTACTTTTGTCTGCAGTTATGTCAGTTTGGTATAATGGCAGAAAAGTAGGTACTTGCATGATATACTTACATGTTGGCGAAGTCAGGGATCGTCTTTTATTTGTGGTAATGATGTCTTACCGTTTAAGTCTCCGACGCCATCCCCGTTAGAGTCCTTGAAGGAGCGCGGGTAGATCTGGTACACCACGGCGGACTCCCACCACGCGGCGGCGCGCACGCTCGTCAGCGTCGCGGCACCCACCGCCAGCAGACACCACACCATACACGCGCGCATTTTATACACCTACTGAACCAAACAACGTCTTACTCTAACATTGAACTTGGATAAATGACGCGATTTTGAAGCGATGATAGGATGATAGTAGGTTTCCACAATACTCGTAGCTATTTCTTTATTTGCTTTTCGCGCAATGAATCACTTCAAGTGAACGAAAGAAAATGAGGAAAGGTATTATGATTTTATTTAATAATAGAAAACACAACTGACCTTCTTTGATGCTCCTCAATTAATACGTCACTATTCAGGCAGCCCTGCTATATAACCTTCAAATATGAAGTGTAGCAATATAGCTTTTTAAAAATGTTATCATTGGCGACTTCAGTAGCTAATTAAAAGATACATAATCACTTTAAGTGTGTACGCGTTTTAAGAAGTCTGTTCTGCATGACTGATAGCAATGTGAGGTGTCTATCAGGACTTTATGACACGATCTGAACTTCTTCTTTGTCATGCGCGCATGAAGTCTTCTGTATTCTATATCGTACTATCGCAGACGCTTCTCTGTGACCTTCACTGGTGTTGGCCTTGTTTTAAGGCAAAGCATTAAAAGCAACATTCGCGTTTTGGTAATTTTATCGTCTGTTGGTTCTCAATCATATGTCATTACGGGTATTTTAGCAGTTTTATAATGTGAATCGGTACAAACTACATCTGTAGGATCTTTCAATTTTTGCTAAGCTGTGTTAAAGTGGTGCATTGGGCACAGTGTCGGTACTGCCAAAACTCGTACCGCTATATGTAATTAGGGATCTTTAAAATGGCGATTTGGAGTGTGATTGAGTAACGGATGCTATACATATCCCTAAATATTGTGGCACTCAGAGATCTTCTAGTAGCGCAGTAATTACCAGACATTTGACTAACTCGGCTTAGCGATGACTGCTGTGTATGAGGCCCTGGATTTGAATCCCAGATCGGGTCAACAGAAAGTTATTGGATTTTTCTTACAAAAATTCCCAGTAGCTCGAAGTTAGGAATTGGCGGTGTTACATATCCCCATGCTTCGGATAACACTCAAAACCGTTCGTCCTGCGCCTGATCTTACTCCGGTCGTGTCGGATTGCCGTCCCATCGGGTTTTGAGAGGGATCAGAGAGTGCACTTGTCTTTGCGCACACACTCACTCACGGCAGCCAATCTTAACGTGTTATGCACGTTAAGATTGGCCGCCGTGACCGAAATTCGGTCTGCAGAACCTTGCTTAATTACCAGATCAATGATCAATACCTACTTCAAGTCAATAAATTACATACGTCGATCCTTCTTCCTGTATCCTGATTGTTTTATGACTCGGATAGGTGTATTAAGTTTCGATAGTAATTTTGGGTTAGAGTCAGATACTCTGGATAGTAAAAAGTCTGGGTAAACAAAATTACTAGATTGCAGAATGACTCGGTAGGCAAAACGTGTAAGTTGCTAAAAGATTGAATTGCAGAAAGTCTGTGTAGACAAAACGCCTAAGTTTCAGAAAGCCTAGATTGCTGAATGACTGTAGATAAAACATCTTAGTTGACAAAGTCAGGGTTGCAGAATGTATAGGCGTAACTGTATATGCGTAAATTATTAGTGACATAGAGTCTATTTAAATAAAATGGCTTGATAGCGATAAGGACCAGCCACCAGGGATTAAAAAACACACGTAAAGTGAAGCTTTAAATATGTTTACCCTTACTATTTACTTCCATTAGCCTAGTGGGAGACCGTTGGACTGCTACGCTGAGGTCTCGAGTACGATCGTAAGGCACGCATCTCGTATTAAATAGTTAACTATCGCTTGCTATAACGATGAAGGAAAACATCATGTGGAGACCTGCATGTCTGAGAGTTCGCATCTTAAAAGTAAAGGTTATAAAGACCTACCGCTATCGGACACAGAGTCCAATTTACCTGTAGTTAGTAGGGCTCTAGAGAGAAGGAGGCTTCTCTTCTCACGATGCCTGCCGCGTTAAGCAGTAAGCCTTCCGCATCAAGGACTTGACCCAGGTCATGCATAAAAAGTAAGCCTTTTAACTCGAGCCTCTTTGGATGGTGGCGAGGCATTAAACATTAAGGAATTATTATTTTATTATAAAGTGAGCATCCTTAATATCTTACGGTGACATATACACACACCTATTTTGTCATTGTAAAAGCCAGACATTTTGCAATTATAACGTTTTGCAAATCTAGGGATTATGCAATCGAGTCATTTTGCAATGAAGTCATTCTGCATAACTAGACGTTTTAAAATAAATATATATAAATTAGCAACTCAGACGTTTTGCCTACCCAGTCATTCTGCAATCTAGTGATTTTGTTTACTCAGACATTTTACTATCCAGACTATCTGACCCTATCCCGTGATTTTGCCGGTTACAAATTTACATTGATTTTCTGTTTAAAGATAGAAAAAGCCCAAAATTACCCTTTAGTTTCTATACACAAATAATAGAAAGCGATTCATATTTTAGAATTATGATCCCAAGAACCACTGACCTTCATGTATGTGCTTTTCTAAATAATGGTTCTATTAATAATGTGCATTTTTATTATTGCTCGTTATAAAAAAAATATCGTGAGACTAAGGGTGCTCTATAATGTTCTTTATAGATGTGCGAAGTCTGCCAATCTAGTAAATAATGTGACGGATTAAAGTCTATATTTTTTACCTTGGTGAAATGCTGCTTGCGCATACCACCTCGCCACAAGGGGAGGGGAGAGGGCTATATCGGTTTCTCCCGAGACTTCGGGCCTACCGACTGAAACCACCGCGGTGTGCCACCTAGTGTTGTTAAAAAGCTCGATCCTCCGAGCCTTAAACTCATTGAAGGCTCGCGCCTTGTTAGCAGACTCGAGCTTTAGACTCGAGCCTTACATACAAAGCTCGAGTCGCGACTCGAGCCCTGTATAAAAGGCTACGTTTATGCAAGGTTCGAGACGAACTCGAGCTCTGCCTTTAAGACTCATTATACTACGCAGCCAAATAAAATGTTCAGTAAATGAATTTAAGCCATGTAATTAATTATTTTCTTAGAAATAAAATAAAGATATCCAAAGGACAAAAATATATCTAATGAAAGAAAATCACGTCAGATGCTAGTAGAGCCCTGCTGTTTTCAGCAGGGCTATTTGAGTCTCATTTTCTCTAAACGAAGTTTCAGCCGTATCAGTAGTATCTTCAAAAAATAGGTTGTCGATTTCCTTACTCATTTTGAAAAACAATAGAAACTTTATTAATTACCCACAGAACTACGAACACAATAATTATATAATATAATATACAAATTGTACTGCACACTGATTATTTTCATACGAATTGAATATTCCTTATGTTTAAGTAATAGGTACTTGTAGTTGTAAGTAAATGTGGGTAGTCAATAAATATTGATACGTTATGTTTCCTCTACAATCAATTACTTACTTACTTAAGTAAACTACCAATAAAAACATACTAAATTGCAATATAAATAATTTATCGTATAGTTAGCCTGACATAATCGATTGTAGCCTTCTCTTTAAGGCTCTTGAGCCTTTAAAACTCGAGCCCTTAAGGCTCGAACATTTAAGGCTCGCGAGTTCTTAGAGCTCGAGCTTTAAAGGTTTACGAGCTTCGACTCGGGATTCGAGTTCTCGACTCGAAGCTAATTTTCTCAACACTCCAACTCGCTGCTTTGTAAGGTGAGCGGGTCGCGACTCATCCAGCCGAGCTCAATGCAGACAAGAAAAGGTCTGCGGGCGAAAACTCCTGGGCGACGCCCTGGCACGACAGAGGGCGTCGCTCCGACTCAATGGCGGGCGGGCGGAAGATCCCCGTTCGACACGGGCGGCGCCCAGTGTCCTCCTCACACTCGCAGTAGTGGCACATGGGACTCGGTTCACTCCTAGCGACCTTGTGCGTGTATTTGCCAAAGCAATCGTGCCCTGACACTGCACCAGCCGGAAGGAAAGCGTCCCATGCTGCCCCCCTGCCCATTGCTCCAACACCAGCTGGAGGGCCCCAACGGTTCTGAAACCGGCCAAGGGCGCCTTAATCACTGCCGGGAGGGGACGATTACCTGTCTCCTCCCGCACCTCCTCACTATGAACACTTCGGCGAGCACTTCAGCCTCTCAATCCCACGGGGGCGTCCCGGCCAACGCGCAAGCTGCGTCGGTTAGCACCGTAGGGTATCCTCGTATGACTCTGACCGCTATGACTCTGCGGTCTCCGCACCGAATAACCCCCGTGTAGAGTCGCCGGCACCGACACTGGGCCCGCCTAAGTTTGGCAATAGCCGCCCAAGAGCGGACGCCGCCGAGAAGCTTGAGGGCGAGCTGTCTAAAGTGCTCGTCGAAGCGCCACCTTCGTCGGATTATAGCCTAATCCAACATCGAGAAGGGGGTAATATGTATAAGAAAAGTAAGTGGTATTTGTAGTCCAAATCTGATGCAACTTATAGAGTTCTAGCTCTCTCCAAAAAACATCAGATAAACCAATTCGTAGTGTGTCTGGTAAATAGGTTCATTAGGATCTTTTTAGCGCTTGACTGTCGAGTAGATAATCATGTATTCGTATAATTTTAAGGCATCAGCTCATGACACGGTCGTGCATAAGAAGCATGGTCCTATGGATTTTATAAATAAGAATACTCTGTACTGTCTGTCAATCCATTTTATAAATTGATATGGTCTGTTATGTCGCGTATGGCCTACAGTCTCTCAGCTAATGTATTCACATTTTGCCACGTAATTGTGGCGAGCCTATTGCTGTCTACCGTTTACAACTCTAGAATCCGTGATGGTAATGATAATTAATTCTTGGCAAAAAGCAATAATGTTTTACACATCCCAAAAATCGAACCCGAGATGTCATGCACAATAATTATGCCTATTGTAATTTATTTATAGTATTAGATTGGCAGACATACAATTTTGGGCTCGTGCTACACCAGTAGACAAGCATTCAGAAAAGAAGTCTCTGTGCTGGCACATCGTGGTGCAAGATCATACTGACTCTTCTATTGATAGCTCACCATCTCAGGTTGCCTGGAGACTCAAACGGTCTTCTGCACAGTGGTACTTCCAAAGTTGGCATGCCCTAGATTGAGCGTAATCCCTTTTCATTTTTATGGAGATGCCGCTACTTCTAAATACTGCACGTGTAGGTAACTAGGTAATATTAATGCATGATACTAGCATTAGTTAGTTTACTGGGACAACAAGATATAGTCAGATATACCCATTAGTAGTCATTTAGAGAGTAAGGTCAAGCTGACTTCTAAAAAGCTTGGTGTGCTCAATAGAGCTAAGCGGTACTTCACTGTGGGGCAAAGACTGCTTCTATATAAGTTGCAAGTCCGGCCTCACATGGAGTACTGCAGTCATCTCTGGGCAGGAGCACCAAAATACCAGCTTAATCCTTTTGACGCGGTACAGAGACGAGCTTGAGAATTGTCGATGAGCCCCAGCTTACGGGTGCTATTGAGCCACTAAGTCTCAGAAGAGACTTTGCCTCTCTTTGTGTGTTCTACCGCTTTTATAATGGATTGTGTTCTGAGGAGTTGTTCGAGATCAAGCCCTCAGCTACTTTTATCATCGCACCGCTCGCCATCGGCAGGGGTTTCATTCTCACAGCTTACAACCTAATTGGTGACGCAGCGGTTCCAAAGAAATTTTCTCCCGCGGACGCTCAGGTTGAGGAATGAACTCCCTGCTGAGCTTTTACCTAAGGCTACAGTATGAGGTTCTTCAAAAAGGGTGTTAAAAGGTTTTTACATGGTCGGCAACGCGCAAGTGATGCCTCTGGTGTTGCAGGCGTCCCTAGGCTACGGTGACCACTTACCATCAGGTAGGCCTAAACATGTTTGCCGCTTTAGTCGTATAAAAAAAATGTCTAACTTATATGTGTATTATAAGCTTTAACTAAGCTACCAATCGAATCTAATCAAATACATGGCACTAGCTTATTATCTAGATTCGATTAAAACTAAAAAGGTAGCGTTGCTGCAGCCTGTCATTTTAAATAATTTGAAATCGGTTTTTAAATTTTGGTTAAAGGTTATTATTTTATGTTGTATTTGACCAGCATTCTTTCTGTACCTGACTACAGAAAAACCGCGGTATCTCTTTGTATGACTAATCGCCCGTATTCATTTAGTGTAACAGCTGTGTTTGCCGGATTCAGTAGATTTGATCATTGAAATTGCTGAGTTTTGACACTCGTGAAATCCTGAGGGAAATTAAACTATTCCAGGACTCGCAACGAATTTAATCAGAAGTATTAGGAAAAGAAAGTCGACTTGAGAATGATAATATATAAATAGGTAATTTGGACGGTGCAACATCTAGATGTTTTGTAGTTGGGTTTAAAAGCCTCAACTCCTCTTTCAGCACACAGATTATAATATATAGTTAAGGCGTGAAAGCGTAACAAACAAACAAACTTACATCTGCATTTATAATATTAGTTAGGATAGTAATAAAAAAAGCAGCGATAGCTCAGTGGGGAGACCAACAGACTGCAATGCAGAGGGTCTCGGGTTCGAACCCACATCGCGCACCTCCGACTTTCGGAAGTTATATGACTTTTCGAAATTATGTGCGTATTGTTTGACAATTATCGCCTGCTCCGTGCCTCGGAGAGCACGTTAAGCCATCGGTCCTGGCTGCCATGAACATCTATGGCAGTCGTTATTGGGAAAGTCAGTACCCTCTAATATCCTGACACTGGTCTAGCCTTAGGGTATCGTTAGCCTTCGGGTTGTGGAGGTCAGGTGGCAGCCGCTCCGTGTAAAATCTGATATCCAGTCAAATCCGGTTAGACCAGAAAAGCCGACCCCAAGTGACTTGGGAATAATTAAGGCTAAGGGAGAAGGAAGTAATAAAATATGACATAGGTCTATATTAAAAACAAATTTATTTTAAAAACAGTATACGTAGAGGTAAACTTAATTAAAATAAAAACTAAGCTAATAACACGCCTGTAAAGTATGCGTAATAAGTCTAGTCTACTGCACAAATATGTAAACTCTTTACACAATAATAATAATTAGTGTAGTTATTGTGCTACTGACGGTAAATAGAAATTGGTATCGATTAGTATTTTTGAAGAGCACATTAATCCTTGCAATGCGATACTTACATAATTCATACATAATGACCGTATAATTTTGCCGTCATAAGAAAAAAGTCGTAATATTTTTATATTGCATATAAATACTGGCAGTTAAGACTTTGTTACTAAATCCAAATAACTACATAAAACTCATTTTCGAAATAAATATTTGATACGTCTTTTCTTATAACGGCAGAATTCGTATTTTGAATTATGTTTACACATTTGCGCTACAGAATTAACTTGTGAATGATTTAAGGTGTACATTGTAATAATATTATTTAAGCTGCTGCATACAAAACGTATAGAATACAATAAATTAAAAATGAGGATGTCGTAATCTTGAAGGCGTTGCTCGTTGTTTCGAGGGCGAGGGCGCAGTATGGCTCCATCGTGATTTTGTCCTTCGTCACTGTAACCCTGTATTATACATACATAATTATTTATTACTTCACTGCAGAACTGCACGGATGGTGTAGTGGTTTAAGTGGTCGCCTCGCCACTGGCCCTGCGCCGAGTGTTGTGGGTGTCGGGTGTGGGAGTCGACCACACGGGACAATCATTTATGTGATCCATAAATCATTATTTCGAGTCTGGATGTTCTTTGTGTCCGTCGTATAAATGTTTGTAAAGTCCCTCGTGACACAGGAATTAGATATTTATGGTGCGGGAGTTGTCTTTTTAAGAAGATGAAAGCAAATTAACCTATCAACTCGTGCTTAGTTTGATTATAACACAATAATTTGTTTTTGGCATATCTCTTTGACGTTAAGCCTTTCGTTAATAAACATTGTACTGTATTACGTATAACAACTAGTTCATAAAAATAAGTAACATATTAACCCTTTGTCAAGTGAACATGCGACGCCTGAAGCAGATACTTTCATGTGCTCTGGCACTTTGCTTACACCGCTGAGGTTGACATCCTGCGCAGTACTGGCAAGGTTGATCACACCTACAACTGCTTTATCCGACAACGACCTGTAATAATATATTATAATATCGGCCCAGTATTAATTTGTCCCATTGTTGAGCGCGGGTCTCTTCTCAGTGTGAGAAGGGTTAGGCCATAGTTTACCTACCACGCTGGCCCAGTGCTGGTTGGCAGACTTCACATACCTTCGAGAACTTTTATGGACAACTCTCAGATATGCATATTTCCTCTCAATGTTTACCTTCACCGTCAAGCGAGCGATAATTAACTTCTCAATACGCATATTGAATCGAAGTAAGCGTTAAGTACTTGGCGGAAGTCCATTGTAATAAAATTATTGGGAAGACACCCGCCACGCACCGCCCCCCAATAATTTCAGTATTACGCTTCGAGCACATAATATGTGTCTGACGCATATTTTGTGCTGCTGTGCTCGAAGCGGAATACTGCAAGTTGGAGTTCGCCCGGGTCCCGGGTGCCACGTCGTAGCTGTCCCTATTCAGAGGAGTTTGGTATTGTCAATCTTTTTCTATTGCAATAGTTGGGGTGGGCAATCCGAGGGTGCATGGCGGGTTCCTCTCTTTGCAATAATTGTATTAGTTAATACGCGTAAAACATCGAAACGTCAGAGATGCGCGCCTTGGGATTGAACTCAAGACCTTTGCCTAATATTGTCTTCTGTTTACGCAATTATTATTAATTGAAATTAAACTACAATATACGAATTTTAACGCGTTGTTTATTTGCCACTTTTTTACATAATTTAGAAAATACTACTATTATTTTCTAAATTATGTTAAAACGTATAATTATATTTTAAATTATAAATTATAAATTTTTAAGCTAATTAAATTATTAAAACTATTAAAACTATTTATATTTAAGTTTACACTTTTCCCAACGTTTTGGTTACTTTTCAGCAGCCATGATCACGGGGAGACTAAGATGGTAGTTGTCTCAATGTTCCAGTGTCGTTATTTCAAAGTACCCGAACTTAATTTAATCATTGGTGTTTCTATTTACGCAGAATGAGCTCATGAAGTCTAGCTGTGCGTGCTTGTGTGTGCTACCTTTGCGCGTCAATACTAGGCTATCGCTGCTATCATAAATGACTGTCACGCATAATACATTAATAGGAATTTTAATCACTCTCCATTTGGTCATTAAGCTACTGCTTGGTCTCATGGTCACAAACGGAAATTCGTCGTAAGACTAAAAAGAGACACCAGCAATAAGAATAGGCACTGACATGGTTTTATCTGTTAGAAAACTCATAGTGGTATTGGAATTGTTAGATTGGGTCTGCTAGTAAGCTTAAAGGAGGTGTTCCAATAACGCTCAAATAGAATTTATTAATTTTTGAGAGAGTTACAGGCCAATACAAATAAAAATAATAAATTTAAAACGTAAAGATACCACGTCGCAATAATATCCACTAAGTTAAGTTTACTATGTTCTATCAATATCAGTCAAGTATAAGGACATCAAATTTGGACTCTATCAGACCAATGGAAGTTGTTCATATCCCTCGATTAACTAGAGAAGAGCTGATGTATTTCAAACGGCTGAACAGATCATCTAAAATGACGAAAACACAGATCAAGTCACATTTCAAATTGTAAAACTGAATCAAAATCGGGTTATCCGTTTAGGAGCTATGGTGCCACAGACAGATAAACACATTTAACTACTTCTGTTTACGTCGATAAAAAAAAGTTATGTTTAACTCACCTGACGACAACCATTACAGTGTCTGAAAGCGCACTAGTTGACAAGTTGCCGGAGCTCACTGGAGACGTATGTTTCAAAGCAACCACGTCTTTGTAGAACTAAAGCAAATGAAAACATATTTTATTTATTCATTTATTTTAAGCACGCCAAGAAAATAATTACCTCACAGTACACAAAAATAAAAAGAATATTAATTTGGTAATTATCCAATAACAGGTAGGTATGCATAACAATAGAATAAAAATTTTACAAATTGAGACTAAATATACATTGCTATTAACAAATTTAAAATAAATAATAAAAAAAGACACAAACGAATACAAATTAAATTAAACTACAATTTACTTATGATCCAGTCGAATACTACTTCTGCTAATTAAGGATTGCCTGTATGATTTTGTTAAGACTGTGCCGAGCGAAATGTGCCAAAACAGGCGGTCACAGTTAAGTGAATAAAATCAACACATTTTGTTTAATACAAATATAAAATATACATTTACTATAACAATGTACGTGTTTACAACAATTACTCCGTTTAAAAAACTTAATAATAATTAATATTTCCGCCTACAAAATTACGTAAATTTGCAAAGAACGTAAACTCGTGTTACGTGATTTTTAGATTATTACAGTAGAAATCTATGCTTTTTTACAGCATAAACGAAACATAAATAGTTATATTACAATTTGTCCGTCCCAAATATTTAAGTTATTGGTTGACAATAAAGATATATATTTATCAAAAAAGCACTTCAAATAATCCATACAATTTCACTATGGCGGCCGCGCGCCCGCGCCGTTTTGAATATGTACGAACTCTGTCATTATCTGTCTTACGCTCGTCGCAGTCTTAATCACAGTCAAAGACAGGCATGAAATGGTAAGTAACTCAGTAATGTTTCTTAAATGTCAAATACGCATATTAAAAGGCATTTTATGTGACACTAGTCTTTATTACTAATTACTATTAAAAAAAAAAACGCGTTTTGTACATTATGAGTCTTGCAAATGAAATCCTAACTAATATTATAAATGCGGAAGTAAGTTTGTTTGTTATGCTTTCACGCCTTAACCACTCGACCGATAATCATGGAATTTCGCATACACATTGTATTCATGTGTATGCGAAATTCCATGATGACCGGTTTTCGTTCGCACACCGATTTTGTTGCCTATCTCATAAATCATCCGTGTAACAATAATTTAGTTCTAGTATTAAAAATTATTTATTATGTTAGGAAATATTATAATACAGTTATTACTACAGTGCGAATAAGTATTTATGTGATCCTTACTAATAGATATTATAAATGTTTGTTTGTTACTTACACTTTCACACCTTAACTACTCGACTTTTCATCATGAAATTTCGCATACACATTGTCAGGGGTACAAAATAGGACATAGGGTACCTTTCATCCAGAAAAGCACTGTTACTAACTTAACCTTTATTTACCTACGCGAGCACTTGTGCTTCTAGAGCAACAAAATCGATGTTTAAACGTTACTATTAATGAAGGAGACATGAAAGAGTTTAGGACTATCATGAGATTACGCACCGAAATTCGAGATACATTTCGCGATGAATGTGTAACACGGAAAGAACAGTTCGCTCGAAACTTCGGTATTTTCTTTTTACCAAGATACCAATATCTTGATGTCTATTACAACAAATGTATGTATATTATGAATATTGAATCGAAGTAGGCGTTACTTGGCGGAAGTCCTCAGGACAGTTTGGCAACGAATGAGTTCAGTCCTGAGGATGCCTCGAGCTGAGGCGAAACACGTGTCGACGCATATTTTGTGCTCGAAGTGGAATACTGCAAGTTGGAGTACGCCCGGGTCCCACGTCATGGCTGTCCCTATCCAGAGGAGTTCGGTATTGTCCACTTTTTTCTATTGCAATAGCTGGGGTGGGCAATCCGAGGCTGCGTGGCGGGTTTCTCTCTTCCCAATAATTTTATTAAATGTAACATATCTAGTGTATAGTAATCATTAATATTGCTGCAATTATTTTCTACTATTGGTGATTAGTTATTGTCAGCTCATATATTTTATAATAGTTATAGTATACATACATAGACGTAGAAATTCACAGACAGCACTTCCCAAACTAGAATTTTTTCTACCTGAATTCGTCTGGCCATTACTGCAATCGGCGGAAAAGCCGACATTACGAGATACGAGAGAAACATACATATTAAAGACAAGTGTTACGAAAAATAACAAAGAGGCATTCTTATGTAGTACGTCAGTCCTAGATTTTTACGTAATATACTAATTACTAAAATATTTTATTTATTCAACTCAGTCAACTTTAACTCAGTCGAAACTTTGTTAACGAGATGGTAATAAAATACAACAGCATTGCACGCTTTGCCATGTTCATCCATATGAATCTCATCGCACATTCCGTCCTTATGACTTAGTACTTACCTTCAAGTGGCTCTTGGCCGCCGCTTGCTCTACTGCAACGTTGACAGTCAAGTAGTTTGAAGCCACGGGGAGCCAAGTTGTGCTCGCAGTTGTGAAGCCAGCGTTGGTGGTGGAGTCCCAGTGGAACGGTGTGCGTTCAGGATCGCGACTCTTTGAAATGTAGTTATCTGGATCGTCTGTATTACAAGCTTGAGGATCTACAGTTTGTGCCCAGCTAACGACTCCGTCTGTCATGCCCAACTCTTCACCCTAGAATCATGACAAATAATTACAGACAAAATAATAATACAGACTTACAGCTATTCACATAGCTCGACAAATAATAAAAGTTAATTAATATTAATAGTGTAATAACTACTGTTCTGTTATTCAACTTATACTCAACACTGAGTACCTAATGTTAATTGGTAAATATTTTTCCGATTAGTCACTAGTTAATACTTAAATATTTAAGATTGGTTTATAAGTAAAAAAAGGATGTAAATAAAAAGTGGTTGCACTATACATGGATATTTTGGGACAATTTCGGAATCGATTCATTTGACAATATTTCAAATGAATCGATTCCGATTTTTGGATCGGTTTCAATGATTTTTAAGAATGGTTAAGAGTAGTATCTAAACCTGGTAGGTGATCGTGACTCCAGGCAGCAGTAGAGCCAACATGTTCATCGCGTCAACTCTGTTAATGCCGTGCCTCGTCGCCAGGCGACTCTGATCATGGTTGCCATTCTGTAAAATAATTACATTTTATCTGTGGAAACCTTAATTGTCTTTTTCACTATCAACACAATACATTTTAATTTATTGGCTGTGAGATTTGATAAAATTGTAAAATTAAACAAATAATTCCATTTAGTTGCTTGGACATGGATTATATCTGGTATTAACCCATATTCTAAAATTTCAGGTGTGCAGATTTTAGAATTTTAGGTTTAGGTGCCTAATTATAAATAAAAATTAATGTTACACCATACACGTAGGTAAATGTCAGGCCTATGATAACGAGTGAGAGAGAGTGGACGGCGGGAAGAAGTCACTTACATTACGTACGAGACTGCTGTCCACCGAAGGGGTAGATTTGTTACGCACTCACATTTCACTAAGTAGTATAATTTTAGGTCCCACGTAATAGCGGCCTATTGTATTATAGGCCACGGGCACGAAGTCAGCGGGCGCGGAGTGGCGACGGCGGGGGATCGGTGCGTTGCAATGCAATAATTTATATGGAACTGGCCTCAAAGGCAGCGGCGCGGCGAGCCGGCAGGGAGCGGCGTACGAGCGGTGCCCACGCGTCTGCATTGATGTAGTATTGTGCATTAAATTTTTTGCTTTTAATGACCGACGTTTGTATCAAAAAGATGTTGCCGTCGCTGTTTTGACATTTCGTTTGCGAACAAAGACACTAATCATATATTTTACTGTTACAAATTTCTCATATTAACAAAACACGTTGCCGCTGTAGCGCCGCGCGATCTGCCCGCTGGCTCCGAGAGCGGGTCTGCGTGGCCGCGCCGCTCGACGCGCCGCTGCCGCCCCGCAAACGCTGACTTCAAAACCGAGGTCTTACTGGGCACAATTCCAGATTCTGAATCTGTTACTTCTGAGAATATCTTGACAGAAAATCTTAATATCACAGGCAGGTATTAAGGATCAAATAGCGCAGCGGTAGTGAATGCGACTGTTCTGCATATGATGCCGGACTCTACTCCTGGGTCGGGCCAACTTAAAATTATTGGGATTTTTTGTTAAGAAATAGTTAATAGTAGCCCAACATTAGCCACTTGGTTGTGTTGCACATTTTCGTGCCTCGGCAAGCACTTAACACATTCACTGACATGCCTAGCGTGTCCTCACTAATCCTTATCGCCATGCCGCGAACACGCCAGGCGTGTTTTCAGTTTTTCATCAATATCTCAAAGATTTGACTATATTTTCCATCGAATCGCTCAGAGCATAAACCTCACGCCGTAAGCTAAAAAGTTTCGAAGTGGCCCGCATAAATTTAATTTTTTTTATGTTTTCAAAAAAAAGGTTATTATGTGATGCCTAGACACGCCAAGCGTGTTCATCTACAGGAGTCCTCAACCTGTTATTTTGACAGATACATTTATAATGGTAATCTATACATATAATAAAGTTATAACTGATCAAATGTCTATACATAAAAGATATTTAAGAAATTTTGATATGGGGTTATTTATAACACAAATAGAACCCAAAATAATAGTTTTATGAATTTTTGTCTGTTTGCCTGTATGTTTGTTCGCGCATCACGCAAAAACTTCTGCACTAAATTGGATGCGGTTTATAGTTGTATTGTAGCTTGACTAACTTAAAATCTAGTGTATGTTTCATCTTAATACGATGCCTAGAAGCGAAGTTACAGACGTTTGAGTGGTTTTTTAACTGGTGTAATGCGTGGAAATCATATGGTGGCATCCATAGTGGGTAGGTATAACACAAAAATATAGAATCTCTCTTAGGATATTTTAGAAACGTATTTGTGACCTAAGTTTTAGCTTTAAACTCAATAAACTTTTTGGTCAAGCGTGATTCGCCTTCGGAATGTTAACAGGTAGTTGAAGGTAAACATCAGGATAACATAAGTTACTAATCCTAAAAAACATAACATGACATTAGTACCTAACAAAATGTTGAGATTCTCTGATCAAATTACGATAATTACACCGTGAAATATATTTCCTGCCACAATTAAACTTTTACATACACAAGCACTTTTATAAACTGTAGCGCAAGAAAAGTTAGTCAATCAGCACAATTGAAGGCGATATATCGCTTTTTGTGATTTTCCCTTTGCACAGTGCCAATGAACACGCGTAGCGTATCCATGTAATTTCATCTTGCAATGCCGAGAACACGCCTAGCGTGTTCGCGGTCTATATAGGGCGACCACGCTGGAAACTTCTAGAAAATAGTGGTGGCTTTGAATGTGTTAAAGCTGTTGTTTCTGCGCCTGACCACTCTACAGTCGTGTCGGATCGCCGTCCCATCGCACTTTGAAAGTAACGGAATAGAGAGTGCACTAGTGTTTGCGTACACACTTGAGATGATGAAGATGGTTAGTATCCGTTGAGAATGGAATCCGTTGTGGCCGAAATTTGGTCTGAAGCACATTTTTATTACTGAAGGTAACTTACCACCCAGTTAGCAGTCTTTCCAGCTGGCATACTATTCAGCCACTTATCAATAACAGTTTTCATATTTGTCGCGGTAGAGGTGCCAGTCAACTCTCCAAGAAATACAAAGTTGAACGGTATGGACCCATCGCGAGTTCCATTAGAATAATAACGAATCATGTGCGCTAAGTCCGTGTACGATTCTGTCATTATGATCTTTGATTCACCGCTTGTCGAAGTGTATTCGTCAAGGACCGCTCTCCAATCGTACACCACGCCGTAGGTCTCGTCTCTGTCTACGGTGTATGTGTGTGAAAGGTATTCGTAGTCGTCAGGTCCATAGCCACTAGCACCTTAGAAATAAACAAATATATTTACTAACAAGCTCTTACCCGCGACTTCGACCGCATGGAATTTATCAAAAGCAAACTAAAATATGAGTATCCTAAATAGAGATAATCCCAGAGCAGCGATAGCTCAGTGGGGAGACCAACAGACTGCAATGCAGAGGGTCTCGAGTTCGAACCCACGTCGCGCACCTCTGAATTTCGGAAGTTATATGACTTTTCGAAATTATGTGCGTATTGATTGACAATTATCGCCTGCTCCGTGCCTCGGAGAGCACGTTAAGCCGTCGGTCCCGGCTGCCATGAACATCTATGGCAGTCGTTATTGGGAGAGTGTCGACACAAAAGATCCCACTGGGTCGAAGTGTCGCCGGTCTGCACTGACTGGCCCCCACATATGATACATACATATGATACATCCTAAATTACACCTTGTAACATTAGGTAGCTATCTGCCAGTAAAAGTCCCGATAAAAGTGGTTCAGCCAAACAAAGAGACTGATCTTTGCTTATGCATTTAGTAAAAACTGTTTATTGACATTACAAACAGCGGTTTAGGCGGAGTCTAGTGATATATACGCGTACAGAAGAATCCTAATCAAAATTATAAATGCGAAAGTGAGTTTGTTTATTTGTTACGCTTTCTCTTCTTAACTACTCGACCGATCATCATGAAATTTCGCATACACGTTGTATAACTAATACTGTAGATTGACATCCTGCAGTTTTTTGACAAACAAGCAATCCAGTAGTTAAGTGCCGCAGTACTAATGATCCAATGGTTATCTATTTCATTAGTTTAGTAGTGCAGCGCTCTTATAAATGCACTGTTTATATGAGTACACTACCAAAGTATTTAGTTCAGCAGGAATTAAAAGATTAATCAAGGAGATATTATGTACTCATATTTTGCCATGACTGTTGTTTATATAAATATAAGCAGTGTATATTTATGGGGAGTAGCTGATAGGACCATTTATATATAGTAAAATTGGTTCTAGAATAGGATCCTGAGGGATTCCATAATTATTTGTTATTAAATCTGATTTAAACCTCTCATTTGATAACCTTTTTATTTACATATCCTAGTTTCATACAAAGTTGCCTATTCTGAAGAAAGCTAGATATATATTTTTAAGGGCTATACCCTGAACATACAATTGTATGATAAACGCAATAGATTGCCTTAATAAATCCAAGAGTAAGGATATCGAATAGAATTCTATCGGAGTACGAGTGCAGGTTGGTAGTAAACTTACCAGAAAGGGGTTCATCTGGGTACAACCCATTGGTGGCTTCTACTTCATACAGAAAGTTGACAGCGTCTACACGGAATCCAGACACGCCTTTATCCAGCCAGAAACGTAGCACAGCCTGAAACATACCGATGGTATGTCAGCTTGATGAGACTAAACATTATGAATTACTGGCGCTGCCGGCAAGCCGTCGAGACCTCGCCTGTTCGAATACCATACAGGTTAAGTGATCTCCTAATTATTCTGAGTCTAAGTGTACTTTGTATCCGTTAATTGTATGTTAGTACAGTTGACCACAACACAGGGCTAGAATGGCGCAGCAACAGTAACATTAAAAATATAATAACAAAATTTTTATATTGTATGTGCTACGAGTACATTTTGAATTACCTATCACCTCACCTCACACAAAAGAAATTCAAGCGTGAAAAGTAGCTATGAATCAGTTAAATTTAAAATTTGGTTTTAAAATTGCATCAAATTAAAATTCAATATTAAATTTTACAGTTTTGTTCTAACTACTTCATTATCCATTCTGACTCTAGTATGTTCGTCTAACACTTTTTTTTTTTTTTTTTTACGTGGGTAATGCGTGACGCATACCCCTCCGCGGGGGCGGGCGGAGGGGTTATGTCGGACTCGCCGGGGTAAAAGAAAGATGGTAAAGATGTTAAAGTACCTCCCGGAATACCGACTAAACCTACCACGGTGTTCCTCAACAAAACCACTATCGACGGGGCCGCGCGAATCACTTTCGCATGCGGTCGCGACCCCGCCGAGATGTTCGTCTAACCCTTACTTATCTATGTGGTGTGATTTGTAACAGGTGACAACCGTCGTTCGTCTTTAAAAAGAGACAACGCCCTCACTAGGAATAATTCCTGTGCCGCGGTGGACTTTACACACATTCAAACAACGGACACAAATAACATCCAGACTCGCCACAACTATTTGTGGACCACACAAATTTTTGCCCCGTGTTGCGATCCAACCCACAACGCTCGGCGCAGTGCCAAAGACAAGGCGACCAATTAAACCGCTACGTCATCCGTGTAATCAATGTTGCTATTACAATACCTTCATATCATTTTGTAAGTCAGCATTCCGGTAGTTGAGGTCAGGCTGTTGGATCGCAAACTGATGCAAGTAGTACTGACCGCGGTTCTCATTCCACTCCCACGCGCTTTTACGGAACATGCTCACCTAAACCAAAATATGAAAGCTATGGTTCATTATTATGAAGTATTTAGATATGCAGGGACAAATAATATTTAATGCTATATATTGCTTATACCGATAAGTATAGGTGAAAATATTGAGAGCACAGCACAGGTAAACTGTTTATAATAAATGTGTAAGCGTAAAATACATTTTCTACTCACCCAGTTGTTTGGTACCACTCTACCACCAGTAGCATTCTTCTTGGCGTCAGCCCATATGTAGTAGTCGGTGTAAGTGCTGTTTTTTTTTACTGACTGCTCGAACCAATAGCTCATATGGCTCGTATGGTTCGGCACGAAATCCAGAACGATGCGGATGCCTGCAGCGATGTGGTTGATTAAGGTCTACGGTTCATAAAAGATGAACTTTCGAGGCTCAAGATTCGACTTTATGCCTATTGCTCCAATAGACTCGAGCCGTTAAACCCAAAATTCAAAGCTCTCGAAATGTGTTCGAAAAGTTAATAAGTTTAATTAAAGATTGCAAATGCAAGCATTATTGCGAGACTTGTTGGCGAGCTACGCTCTTTAACAAATATAATAATATATTATATTTCAAATTTTCAAACTGTTTATTAGTGCTACTAATGCTATCTATTAATTATTATTGTCACGAGTAATTGCGATTGCGAATCTGTAGTCACACACAATAAATAATAGAGCTATCACACACAATAATATCTATAATAGAGCTATGGAGGACAAAAGACAAATCTTAAAATAAAAGAAACTAGGATAGGATTAAGTTTTTTGTATGTTTCTACGTATGCTATACATAGCAGAGGTCATTTTGAATTGGTTATTTAAGTGCCATCCGCGATCAAATTTTTTTATGACTATTTGGGAAACACTTTAAGTCATAATTGTCCCACTGCTGGACACAGGCCTCTTCTCAGCGTGAGAAGGGTTAGGCCATAGTCCACCACGCTGGCCCAGTTCCGGTGGGCAGATTTCACATATCTTCGAGAACATTGTGGAAAACTCTCAGACATGCAGTTTTCCTCACAATGCCTTCCTTCAACGTTAAAGCGACCGATAATTAACTATTTAATACGCATATAACTTGGGATCTAACTCGTGAGCCTGGTGGGAGACCGTTGGACTGCAACGTCCAAGTCTCCCACTTGACTATCGCTGCTTTTAAAAATGTTAATAAAATCTATCTTCAAAAATACAGAAAGCTGACTTGATCACATGCTATCACATCAGTATGGTGCAGTACGGGTTTAAATAATAATATATGTATAGCATTATTTTCCTAATTGTATCGCTAACAAAACACATACATACATAGATTCACGCCTGTTTCCCATAGGGGTAGGCAGAGACTACGGATTTCCATTTGCTACGATCCTGACACACTTCTCTGGCTTCATTCACTTTCATCACATTCCTCATACACATACACATAATAACAAAACACGACATAATGTAATTACTATTTATCCCATACGGACACAGATAGCGCGTATTATGTCCTCTGTGTAGGTTTTACGTCCGTCCGTACCTAATTGCACAAACATTGACACGATGCTTCGTACCTGTGCCCTTAGACTGCATACGAGCTAACAATGATACGGTTCAGCCCGAATGTTGACTCACAACCCGATTACAGCGCCACCTACCAGGTCCAATTGTGATTCTGAATCATTCAGAAAGCCTCTCAAACCGACACAAAAAGCTGGTAGGTCATGCATTTCATAGTTCATGCAGAATACAACTGCCATTTGATATTAATCAGGTTAGAGCAAAATAGAAATACAATAGCAACATTGTTTAACATTGCGAACTAATGAGATTCAGCAAGGAGATACACGAGTCGCATACTTTATGGTTCTATCTCGATCCACTAAATTGTTAAACTAGTTTACTATCTTCTATCTAGTAGCTCAACTAGTATGACCGTCGTGCGCTATAGATAACTTTACTAGAACACTATCCACTAGTTTAGAGCTCGCGATCTGACAACCCCCCTTAAAATGTCATTAAGTAAAACTAGTACTATGTAATATTGTCTTCTATTTTCACGAATATTATTCATTGAAATTAAACTGCTATATACGGATTTTATCGCGTTTTTTATTTGACACTTTATTACAATCAAAATTCTTAAAAGTTATAAAAAAATAGTAAAGTTTAATAGTAGTAGTAGTGTAACAATTTTCAAAATTTTGTAATAAAGTGTCAAATAAACAACGCGATAAAATCCGTATATAGCAGTTTAATTTCAATAAATAGTACTATGTATTTATTGGGTTTTTTATAGACTCGAGCGTTCACTTGTAACAGAACATCGAGCCTTCGCCGTTTTGAAATTGTCGAAGTGAACATCGAACAGAGCCAAGCATAGGGCTAAACACCGCTACGAACACTTTCACGATCATTCTAGCGAACGAGGTAATTTTGGAGCAAATTTACTGTCCTTTCGCCAGAAGGCTCGTTAAAACGCTCCCGTTTATTTTTGTTTAATGTAACATTCGCTAGAATGCTCATTACAAGTGAATGCTCAAGTCTATCAGCACCTTTACGTACCTCTGCTTTTAGCTTCATTTAATAACTTATCGAAGTCATCCATCGTGCCGAACTCGTCTGCTATCGCCTTATAGTCTGCGATGTCGTATCCAAAGTCGTACATCGGCGACTTATAGATAGGTGACAACCAAATTGCATTCACGCCAAGATCTTTCAGATAGTCAAGTTTCGATGTTATTCCTGTTAAGAAATATAATAACAAATGAATTACACTACATAATATGTTCTTATATTATGAGTGCGTATTTCTTCAGAGAGAACATTCAAATAACGGACACAAAGAACTTTGAGAAGAAGAAAAGATTTGGGACAACTATTTGCGAAACACTTAAATCACAATTAAATGTGCCGTGTGAGTATCGAACTACACCCGGCGCACTAGCAGTTGCGAGGTCATATTACACTATCGCTGTATCCATTTAATAGTTAAAAGCGGCGATAATCTAACGGATGAGGCATTTATTTGACTTCAGATCGAGGTCATGAATTCGATACCCATAATATGTATATTTCACTCGTAACATAAGCATTTAGCTTAGCTGAAGGGGTAACAAGAACTTCAAATAGTAGGTACCAACCCAATTTAATCGCAAACTTAAAAAAATAAATGTGTGCATATACATGTCTTTTTTTATTAGCATTTAAATATATTTTTTATTTCATCATTTAATCACAGTATATATCAGTTGAGTGACGTGAAATTGTTGTATTAATATATAATAAAATAATATCAGCACTGTATATACATATATATATATACATATATATGTATGTCTAACTGCCGGGCACGGGCCTTTTTCTACTGTGAGTAGGGTTAGATCATAGTCCACCACGCTGGCACAATGCAGATTGCCAGACTTCACATATCTTCGAGAACTTTATGTAGAACTCTCAGAGATGTGCTTTGAGATCGAACTTGAGACCTCTGCGTTGCAGTTCAACAGTGTCCTACTAGGCTATCGCAGCTTACTTTAGTTTCGATTGTTTATAACGAAATGCACAGAGTAAACATCTAATGAATACGGAATGTCCATTGGTGATTTCGTAAGGCTTGATATCAAGATAACCAATTAAGTATATATAATATTCAAATCTGAGTGGACGATTATTATCGACACTTAATTGCAAGCGGCATGTCATCTAAAACTTTTGATTTTTATATTGAGGTTCTGATGTCTTACCATTTAAGTCTCCGATGCCGTCCCCGTTGGAGTCCTTGAAGGAGCGCGGGTATATTTGATACACAACAGTGGACTCCCACCACGCGGCGGCGCGCACGCTTGTTAGCGTCGTGGCCCCCACCGCCAGCATACACAACACCATACACGCGCGCATCATATACACCTACTGAAAAAGCAACGCGTTACTCAAACACTACTACAGTAACATTTTATAAAACAGACGAGGTCATTATAGCGGTACAGTGCCTAACATAGCCTCCCTAACCCAGTCAACAAATCGTAAGTTAAAAGTAGAAAGGAAGTTTGTCTACAAAAATACTATTTACGTTCAATCTCAATAAGAATATATAAAAAAGCGATATGAATTTTTTTTAAGTATACCCGGCCGTCCTGTGTTTGGTGCAGCTACACGAATAACGCGAAGCCAGTCTAGATTATCGCTATATACCCAGGTAGCCTCGAAGATACAAGTGCTCTGTAAATCTTTTCAATACTCTCGACGTTATCTAATCATGTGCAACTTTTGTAATTAATTCCTAGGGGATCATTGTGAGTATGTACGGCCACTTTAGATAGATATAGTTTATCTAGGACAATGGAAATATACTAACAATCCGATATTGATGCAGCGGTGGTGATCACTACACCGATAGCAAATGCGTACTATTTTAACAGTGATGTAATTTTTTGGTAAAGTTAAAGAAGCAATGGTATTGTTACTATTTGTCACTGTATATAAAGGGTCCCACTGCTGGGAACGGACCTCTTCTTCGTATACGAAGACTTAGGAAATAGTCCACCACGCTGGTCCAGTGCGGGTTGGCAAACTTCACAAGTCTTCAAGAACATTAAGGAGAACTCTTAGAAATACAGATTTTCACACTATGGTTTTTTTTTAAATAAAGCAAGTGATAATTAACTATTTAATACGCATATAATCGAAAAATTAGAGGTACGAGCTCGAACCAAAACCGTAGGATGGGATTGAAACCGAGACCTGTGTGTCAGACAACGGTCTCCCGCTAGAATAAAAATAACAAAAACTGTGACAAGGCTGCAGTGGGGCGATACGGGTCATGAGAAACATGAGATTATCTTTAGAGACGTCGCGCGTCATATTAAAAAAGCCTCCTGTTTCGGCTGTGTGTATTTGTGCCATCGGATTTGCACAACACGAATAGATAATCTGAATGTTTCAAAACATTGTCGCGCAGCAGTAGTAATGCGACTGCTGAACATTACTACTGCTGCGGTAAGGCCTCGGTTTCGAATCCGGGTCGAGCCAACAAAAAGATTGGGTAGTATTTAAGTGTTTCTCAATTTTTTGCCTTTGTTCCACCAAAAATACTAATTGTACACCAAAATATGCTTACCAGAATACTAATTGCACAACAAAATATATTTAAAGAGATCAAACTAAGTCGACGGAGCCCCGCTGAGCGGGGCTCTAACTTTTGGGTGGTTTTAAGAAGCCTTGGTTAAGAGGTTTTAACCTAAACCTTCCGAGACGGAATGCAGTGATTTGAGGCATACCTATAGGTGGTCGTTATGATATATTTTAGTAAGCATATTTTGCTGTGCAATTAGTATTTTTGGTAAGCATATTCAATCCCAAAAAGATTTATGTTTTGGTCCAAGAAATCTTCAATAGCAGGCAGCAGGTTAGAAAGTTGGCGGCGTTGCACACCTGCGTGCCTCGCCACGTAAAGGCGTTGGTCCTGCGCCTAATCTCTCTCCGGTCGTATCGGTTTGGTGTCCGTTTCGACTGCTCGGCCACAGTGTCGTAGAACAAAAACGACTACTTCAACATTACGAAGGAATTTGTAAAACACTAACAATGAAGGTCACAAATTAGTAGATCCAATATTCAGAAAGTTGTAAAGATTTAACCATGGCGCGGTCGAAACGTGGAGAACCGCGCGGCCACGCAGTTCTCTTAAAGTATCTTAATTAAACGGAAATTAGTAGAGGTCCCATTGTTTTTGCTAACCACTGATACGATTTCGAAGAAAACGTAGATAGCATGATTAAAGTCCTAATGTTTGAACTTCACAACTTACAGCACTTAAAACCTATAACACAAGTTAGAAGAAGGGTGCCCAAGATTTAGGGTGCGTCAATCAGACATTTCCAAAAGCGTCGTTTTTTTAGCATGTTCTTATAATTACGGTTACTTGGATGGAGAAGTACTTATACGAAAACATTAACGCCGTATTCGTATGAATACTAATTTTAACATTTTTCTAAAGAAAACACTAATTTAATCATACACTCAGATATATTTCTGTGAATTAAGCATGCAACGTCATAAGATTTCTATAAAATTATTTTGTTTCATTTTGCAACCTTCTAGACCATAAAGAAATTGATACTCTTTAGTATTTTGACAATGAACCTATTAACAGGTATAGGTGTCGGTATCAAAGTTGAAGTGAAATGTGATTTTAATAAAATAAATCTGTCTGATTTCAAAATGATTTCGCATCGATACTCGTTGCGGTACTGTGTGCGATAGCGTTATCATCGATCTCAGCTCTGGCACCGATACTTACTTAAACTAAATATAGTTGATTTAAAATATTATATAAATGAGCTCGATTTCAAAGTTAAATCATAAAATTAAACAAAAATAACAAAACATAAAACTAAAAATTAAACAACAACAACACCATCTTTTAAACATAAAATTATATTAAAATAGACTCTAAATCACATATTTTTACAATCACAGTTCGTTACGTACGTTGTTGTAATGATTGAAATCATAATCTTGCATTATGATCAGATATTGTTTCACAAACATCCAAAATTGAAGGGATACTTAACGAAAATACGATGAAATCACAACAAAAATTTCTGTACTTACTATATAAGTCACAGTTTCGATATTAACAGCTATTATTTATTTAACATTAATAGTATCTATGTATATAAAATTGATTAATATTAATTGGCAGTATCTATGCAGTAAAAATGTACTCTACAGTAGAGCCAACACTCACCTACTTTCAAAGAATTTAATTATCAATAAGACCATAAGATACGTTGTGCTGTGTTATAGGCTGCACTGAGCTTTGTTTTGATTGTCATCATAACAAACCCAATTGTCGTCGATCAAGCAGTGACTCTCGTAGTGACTGATATTACCTACACACGGAGGAACATATTCTAATGCGCCTATCAACTTAAAGGTTTTACGACCCGTTTCTATGTATCGTGGTATGTCACTGAGTATTATATTTTGAGTTCCATTTAAATCAAATAAAGTAGTATTATTTACTTCATATTTGTATTGAATGCTTTTGTTTTTGAATTCTGAACAAGGTTTTAATTCGGAATTATTGACAACTATGACGTCTTCCAGGCTTTTGATACCAAAAATGTTAATAATGTTTAAATTGAGGGATAAAAACACAATGATTCTGCATATATTCTTCCCATAATCGCCACATAAAGACGTTATACATTCTTTAGTTCGTTTAACACTATACAAGAAATCAAAAAGAAAATGTAAAAACACAAAAGCCATATTACTATTGCATTCGTAATAATTGTCTTTTTTCTCGTAATATTGCGAAATTATTACATTACTTCTCTTAATTTGTATGCTTTGTTTTAATATTGATTTTTAGCTAAAAGATTAACTTATTTTTGCAAGCGTTGAACAGTTCGCAAATATAAATGTTTGTTTGATATCCATATGCTAACATAAAAAACACGGAGTCAGACGTACAAGTATTTGAAAGATTTCTTTTTGAATCAACAATATTTCCATTTTTCAAAAATAAGATTGAAGATGATATTCAATTTTAAACTTCATATCCCTCACCCTTCCAATTTTCGGTATACGATGGCTGCTCTGCAAATATGGAGTCAGAAGTAAAGGTTACCACAGCATTATTTTTTTATGCTTTTTGTTTTAAATCGCTTTGACTTTCGTTTTCCCTCTTTATAATTATTATTATGTGCAATATCATCGAGACTGTTGAAATTAACTTTTGTTTCTCCTTGTAAAAAATAGTAATGAATATTCAAAAACTCATCAATGTTGTATTTCTGACTTTGAGTTTCAAATAACAAATGCTTCAATTTTTGAAGTAACATTAGACAGACGAGGACGAGGAGACGATGACGGCGACATATTTTGTGTATCATACAAAGGGCACATTAGATTGCTTCACAAAGAAAGCTTGATTACCAACCTTCTCAATGTTGATATTAAGTTAGGGAGATAATATTTGTTTAGATTTTCAGTTGGCGTCTGACATGTCTTTTTGTTGTTCTACAATCTCATCAAACCAATCGAGTAGATTATCTTCATCAATTATTATTGAGGTGAACGTGACGAAAGTTTATTTTCCGTCTTTTTCTAAAACCGGATCTTTCATTTCGAGCATTTTATTTTATATTTTTCATTGCTGATTTACAAGCTATATTAGTCACGTAATCGTATTTGTAAGTGCATATTTTTACCACGTCCAAAGTCATATTTATGATTTCATCAAAATTTACAGACGTTTTATAAATAAAATACTGCGAATAAAAAAAGTTTAATTAAAATATCTACATTTTGAAAACAGGGTAAATTGTAAATATTTTTAACAAAATGACTGGTGTTTAATCTAAGAAAAACTTCCGGTAAATTTGAACTTAGATTTCTCAGCACTAAGAAGGATTGTCTCAAATAGTTTTACACTGTTTTATATGTTGTAAAAGCATCTACATTCGCAGCAACCAAGCAGATGAGTCGACAGTTATAATTTCTTTAGGATCGATATGTTTCTCTCTAAGCCATCGTTTTAACCATGACGATATGGAATCTGCAGTATGAGTATTCGATATCATTTGAAAAATTGCTTGCGTTTTGATGGTTCTTGATGTAAGAATACCTGCGTAAAGAAAGAGTCGTTTTGTTAATATTGATCCGTCAGGAAGTATTATTGGTCGAAAAAAGATCCCGTGGCGTCTATAGTGATCGTTACCTCTTGTGGAAATTTATCTAAATAACGTTTGTAAAATTAAATTTGTTGTTCAGACCAATAATAGACGTAAAAGGCCGGGACAAGTGTAATCTCGCGAATAAAATTTTGATAAATTGAAAACACTGACATCATAAGTATGCTTAAAATTGGATTGGAATGTAAACGATTACTTTGTCTCTTCTCATACTTTACTTTTCGAAGAGCTTCCATTGTAAGAAGTATCGGAGGGATCGAATTATCTTCATCTTTAATAACTTTCGAAGCTATTTCCTTATGAACAACCACGGCAGGCTTATATTGCTATTTCTTTGCTAATTGATTTAAACTTAGATTTGAGTTTTGGATTATGTGGAACTAAATTATCTGCATTGAATATGCTACATTTTATAGTTTCTGTTTTGTCTGTTGCTTTCACTGGATATTTCTACAGTGCAACTGCATTGTGTGCATTTCCCTTGTATTTTCACATTATTTTTTTAATCGATTAATTTATTCTTGAATGTCTACGTGCAAGGCCTTGAACAATGCCATATTTTTCTTTGAGTAGACTGGACCACTTGAATTTCGGCAATGTTTTGTACTTCTTATATGTAAATTTGGTTTTCAGATCTCGTCTTACATATTGAACTAAAATTGGTTCTAGTTTTTCCACTAATGATCATCTAGTAAGAATGAAAATTGGTTTCGTTTTCATGCAATTCACATTTTGTCGTTGAAGATGCTGTGCTAAGACACGATGGAGAAGATAAGGAACTTTCGGTTATCGTATTATCATCGTTGTAATAGCTACTAAAAATGTTGCAGTAACTTCTCTTTAGCCATGAGTATAACGCAAGCGGTGACATGACGTCATTTATTTCTTCTGAGAGAGTACTGAATATTGGATCATTGTATTTAATCTTTCTGATTTTGCATGTTGTGAAATATTTTATTAAAAAAACCAGCTTAGTTTTCGTCCTTTCCTTATCATCGTTCTGGAAAAAAGAATTTAACATTTTAAGTGACAATTATCTACCTACGATCTATTTACGACCAGGAAGTACATATAAAACATACATAGGTACCTAAAGTCAACGTCTTAAAATATTTATCACCCTAAGGTCTATAATTGCATTGTCATTCTATTGAAAAAACTACTACAACATAAATGAATACTTAAACAATAAATTGTAATTACCTACAAAAAAAAAACAATATTATTTAGTTTAAAGTGTATTCGCGTTAAGAAAATAGTGACTTATCGTTGTCATTCAACTTAGCCACGCCCCTTGACCAATTAGATCTTAGTAAATTAGAAAACCGTCTTAGTCTATTATCTGCTGCTAACGGTATTTTCAGAAACACCGCATGCACTAGCCGTTTTTACAACTATACTCTCCATAGTCACGTTTTGATCACTACACTGTTTAAAGAACTTAAAAACATTATAAATCACTCGTCTTTCTCCGCTATGAATTATTGATCCACTTGTATTTTTACGAATAGGTGAGGTATTAATTGTAATTAAACTACTATATACGGATTTTATCGCGTTGTTTATTTGACACTTGATTACAAAATTTTGAAAATTGTTACACTATTACTACTATTAAACTTTACTAATTTTTAAGTACCTACCTACTTCAAGTTTTTAAACGAACGCTTGAATTATTAGAGTACGCAGTGTTTACGTTGAAGGGTACCTCCCTTTTTAAGATATATTTTTTCGTATAGGTACTAATCAAATAGACAATCATTAATACTTTTTACAACAAATGGTACATACCTATCAAAATAAAATTGAAAATGTCTGATTGACGCACCATAAATCTTGGTCACCCTTCTTCTAACTTGTATTATAGGTTTTAAGTTCTGTTGGTCGTGAAGTTCAAACATTAGGGCTTTATTCATACTGTCTACATTTTCTTCGAAATCGTATCAGTGGTTAGCAAAAACAATGGGACCTCTACTAATCTCCGTTTAATTAAGACACTTTAAGAGAACTGCGTGGCCGCGCGGTTCTCCACGTTTCGACCGCGCCATGGTTAAACATTTACAACTTTCTGAATATTGGATCTACGAATTTGCGACTTTTATTGTTAGTGTTTTACAAATTCCTTCGTAATGTTGATGTAGTCGTTTTTCTTCTACGACACTGGCCCAGCAGTCGAAACGGACACATCGGTTTGCAATCCTGTCCTAACTAATATTATAAATGCGAATGTGAGTTTGTTTGTTACGCTGCCACACCATAGCTACTCAACCAATCATGAAATTTCGCATACACGTTATCGGAGGAACAGGACATAGGGTATCTTTTATTGAAAGAAAGTACTGTTACTAATTTAACCTGACCTAAATTTACGCGAGCGAAACCACGTGCAAAATCTATTCGGTTTATAAATGTGGGAATAGGGGAACCTTGTGTTTGCGCACACACTTGTACCCTAAAATGCGCAGATGGCCAGTCTCCATTAAGATTCGCCGCCGTAACCAAAATTCGGTTCAAAGGACATTGTTATTCCCATGTCACAGTTATCATAGCATGGAGTACTGCGCGCCGCTCTCCATAGAGAGATGAAAGTTATAATATTCGTGACACCGCCAAGCCCGGCAATTTAAGTGTTATATTCCTATCGCCTACCGCGATAGCCTAATGGGAGACCGTTGGACTGCCACGCAGACGTCTCGAGTTCGATCCGAAGGCGCGCATCTCTGATCTTTCGATGTTACGTGGGTATTAAATTGTTAATTATCGCCCGCTTTAACGGTGAAGGAAAAACATCGTAAGGAAACCTGCATGTCCGAGACTTCTCCATAATGTTCTCGAAGATATGTAACTGCACTGGGTCAGCGTGATGGACTATGGCCTAACTCTTCTCACACTGAGACGAGGCCCGTGCCCAGCAGTGGGACAGTTTAATACAGGGCTGATATCATTATATTCTATCGCCTGGTTAGTTGTCATGACCACGCTTGCGTTGTATAATGAAAGGCGGGTCTTTATAAGTAGGAAAATAGCTCGAGCCGTGTTCTCTAATCTATAGAATAATAATAATAACACTAACACCTATCCCCATAGTCCAGACAGATTAGAGTCCATACGCAGCAATACAAGTCCAACGCCTGCTGCGGCTAGTGCTGCTATAGGTGTGCCATCCCACTTTAGATAAAGCCTTAATGGACCTCTTCGCGTACTACGTGATGCTCCGGGGCGGGACCACCTTAAGCTTGGTAAATTAAATATGCAAGAAAAAATGTATATAATTGTAGACTCAATTAAAAAAATGTATATATATAGTTTCATTGTAATACTTAAACCAATGTGGGCGCGTTGGAGAGCATACTCGCCAGCGGGCCCCCCAGTATAATTCCGTTACTGAAGGCTTTTCAAATTCGTTTATGGCACCATAAAAATGTATATTAAATGTATACTAATCTACGATAGTCAATTTGATATTTAATTGTGTCTATATCAATTTACGACCACTTTTAAATTTCATTCAGGAACATTAGAGAAGCGCCTGTTAAAAAGGTTATGACAAATTCTTATTTTTAATTATAATTATTATGAAGACTACGACTACTATCTTTTAATGCTGGAAGTTTCGAACAGGTTACACCGGCCGTGGTCTCAAGCTGACTGGTGCTGCGATGTCATGTCTCCGGTTGTGAGGCAGAAGAATTTTGATCCAACCTCACTTTTATTTGCGTCCCAGTTTGTCACAGATTAAATGTATAAATTGTTTTTGTATTTAGTTGCCTATTTTTGTTTTAAGATATTTTCTTTATACTGTTTCTGTTGAAAAATTTATTTGTCCATGTACCGTCACACACTACACTCACGGTATTCCTACACTACTCATCTATATTAATATTATAAAGAGGAAAGATTGGATTTTGTATGCAACGATTTAATTAAAAAACCAGTCAACCGATTTTAACCTAGTAACATAGGCATTATTTTATTTAAAAAACGTACTGACATAAACTAACTTACTTTTACGCGAGCGAAGCCGCAGGCAAAAGCTAGTGGGCAAATAAAAACATAAGAAAAAATAATTCTTTAAGAGAATGCACTTCCCATTCGTTGGAAATATTGATTATAATAATTACTATCAAAATATAAAACATATATAAGAGTTGCAATTTCACTTTATTGAATCATAATATTGATTTTATATAAAAAATAAGTTAACGGAATAAACCATTTTCTCTGTAACTGTACTCATGAAAATATAATTTGTTAGGTACAAGTTGACAAGTCACAATTGAGTTGGTAAATAACTAGTGATATTATAATAAAATCAATGTTTATAATCACATATTGACAGTTTCGCAATAGTGAAGTCATAGAATAAAACATTTGACATTTATCTTAGGTAAGTATGTGTGTGTGGCAATGTTGACATGATTGCCGATATGGACTTACTCAGAATCGTTAGATATCGAAACGATATTGCTCTCGATATATACGGAACAACGTATCTAGAGACACGATCGATTAATTTTTTAATTAGTTACCGTAACTTGATTGTCGAACGAGAACATAACGAAATGTACGATATCGTGGGGTTCTGAATAGGCCGGTTGGAAGATTGGTTATAAAAATAAATACACATAGCGAGTTTTAGCAGCAGACGTTACTGTTTGTTGGTTGTTTCTTCTTGTCGTTGTTCTAATTATTTCGCAAGTCGATCAGACTTGTTGCGATTAGTTGCGTAACATTTATCGATCGTTTACGTACAAACACACAACACACACAAATGGAATAACACTGTTCCTCAAAACACTATGCTTTGAGAAAGAAAGCAATTTAGCGATGTCTAAATGTTGAGCAATTTATCGTTTTTCTGAAAACCATGGTATGATTCGTTCATTATATATTATAATGGAACCTTTTAACGGATCAACCACGTTATCGACTGCTGCCCAAACTCTTTACATTAAGCTTCATCAAATTAAACAATAAAATCAAACTATACACAACTATAATTATTGATTTGCACTTTTGTTTCACATAAATTGGGACACACTTTCCGTAAACTAACATTGAACATCCACATTAATATACCAATTAGCATTAAAATATTAAATTATAACTACTCATCAGAGAAGCCTGCGGCCAACATTTCTTGTATTTGCCAATTTATTTGGACCTCTCGCTTTAAAACTAAGTTTCATATACATACGGATTTCTGATCAGTAGTTATTATAATAATAATAATCTATGTCTTACTGTATGCTGTATTGAATATATACATAAGTAATACAACGAATTAATTAATTCATATAGAATTACCTATGTATTTTGTAAATAAACAGGAGTGATGAAATATTCGAGTGATGGAAACTTTTTGTGTAAACGTCTGGCCTAGCGTAAACAGATACGAGAAGATCGGATATGACATATACTGTGCCTCTATTGGTTGGCATTTACTTATGTACAATAATACCTCGACTTACGCTACTCCGGCTTACGTGAACTCGGAGTTACGCGATTTTCAAATCACGTCGATTCATGGTTTGTTTTAGCGCCACACAACTACTACCCCACACTATTGTTCAGGCAACTGCTTTGTTAGTTATTATACGAGTATCAACCCTTTTACATAAAAATAACTTCAGTTGACAATTTTATGTGCATAATCTAAGATATTATTTCGAAAAAAAAAATTCAATGTAATGACTTTCTGTAGCTGCTGGCCCCAATTAAAAAGAAATAATATTTATATACAAAATTATACCCCGTCTTACCCGAATTCGACTTACGCGGCTATCGCTCAGTCCCACCTATCGCGTAAGTTCGGTATTACTGTACTATTATTGAGTCATCCTTGTGACATAATGTCTTATATATGAAGCGGAGGCTAGGCCTTTTGGTTGTTCGCCAATATTTACAGAGAACGTACGTATGTATACTTCATATAACAGCTAAACGTAATGAAAAAATTTTAAGTGGTTTTAGCTGGCATTCATTTTCAACTGCCGATATAACTTTTCGATGCTAAGTACTTTATATTATACCAACCCTGTTTGTAAATAGTCCTCGTGTTGGACACGATCTCCTCAGTTTGGGAGGATAAGGCATAGCCTCTAACGCTAAGCGAAGGGATATTGACGTCGTACCTCCGATAACATGAAAATATGGAGAACTCTCAGGCAAGAGGGTCTCCGCTTAAAATTTTGAAAATATATTACACGTTATTTGTAATAGACAGGTCCCCTGGTTGTTTCGCAATAGCCGTTTCTCAGCGCAGAATTATTCTAAAAGTGCTGCATTTTGCTCAAGTTTGAGAGAAATAGATTACGTTGTCAAATATATTTGTACTTTGCCTATGATACAATGGCGACTTTGTACATAAACTAAATTGATACATAACAACGAAAGACATTTAAGGAATATATTATTCTACAATTGTTTCTTACTGTTAAGGGTTATTTATTACGATAAATCTTGCGTCTGACCTCTCCCTCACGCGTGGAGCGATATAAATCGGATGGAACGAGAGAACGGCGTTTAATTATATCGTAGCGTATTATTATGGGTGACTATGGCAAAGGGACCGGAGGAACATTAAACCATTCAATTCTCCCACACATACACCGAGATTATATGCCTCTTTAGTTCATTTTTAACTAATTTCTGAATATTGCACATCACTGAAGTTATTTACTAACATCAACATAAATTTATATTATTAAACAATATTAATACGATTTTAAAAAAGAATGCATATATTCTCGTTAACATTTCATTTAAATAAATTGATCACACTCATTATCATAGACTCTCATAACTTCATAATATTTACAAAATGTACAAGATTTTATAATCTATAATCGTGAGATGTCAATTTACATTTTTTTCCCGCTCTCTTTTACATTTTTCATCACACTTTTTACATTTTTTTCACTAGCAATCTTATCGTTCGAATTTTTCATCAGACGTGTGGTAACATTGCAGTCTTTGAGTATATAATTTTAAACTATAAATATTGACTGTGTAAAGATGCCAGTGTTGGCGTTAACACTAATTAAAATCTCACTTAATCTCTTTCTAAATAAGAATACTTTAAAGCCTCACTGAGACTAGCTCCGCACAACATGATTACCAGAATAGATTTGAGACTTCTGTAACTATACGCGTCTCGTTCGCACTCATAAGTTGATCAATCCTCACATCTCGCTCACTCTAGTGTACTTGTGAGAACCTTATCGGCAAACTTAACTTGAGATCTATTGAAGTTTGACATATGGTACTATCGATATTTAGTTAATATTAAATTGAACATTTTGATATTACTAGAGGAATAGTAAAATGAGAAAATATTATTTGTAGTATAGATAAGAATCGATCTAAGAAAGAAAATTAAGATAAAACTTATTAAATTGTGCAACAGAATTGTTGAACCAGTGCTCAATCACAAAACATATAGATTCAGAATACGGGTCCAGGTCAACACGAGAAACATCGCACTCATACAAACGCCATAGTGACCCCTTGTCTATATATGTGCGCGTTAGTTTCCTCGCAGTGTATTGACCTGGTATTCTGCGGCTATGTATTTTGTGGCTCAAGTTTAAATTGAAATAAAAAACTAACATATTTCTAACCAAATAAATTAACTTTGAAACGAACTTGCTAACAATACACAAATGTACTTATTGGTCGATTACATAAAAACTGTACAATATTATGCATAGAAGCAATGAAATTATATATGAAAAACTTAGATATGTTACCCGCGTCTCGAAAGTAAGAATCAATACTTACCCAATTGTAGTATTTTTCAATCGGTTCGCCAAGAAAAAGTTATTAAATTGTTTTAGTTTTTAGATAGTGGCGACCGTTTCTTGATCAGATCGGAGACGTTCTGGACAAAGGCCAGGTGAAGAGCACCTTAAACCGGCGAGCGTGTATGAGGAATGTTATGAAAGTGAATGAAGCCAGAGAACTGTGTCAGGATCGTAGCAAATGGAAATCCGTAGTTTCTGGCTGTCCCTCTGGGAAACAGGCGTGAATCTATGTATGTAGTATTTGTATATTTTTTCCTTACAACGATATTAAAAATTTGCGCGTCATTTAGTATAGACGTAACATATCTATAGTATATAATATCATTATATAGAAGTCTATTCTAACTTCACAATATAGTACAAAGCGTACCGGTGAGTCGGGTTGGTATTCTGTAATTTCGATGAACAATTAAAAAGGTCAGAGGCTGCAATATCACCATTTGAAAGAATTAAAAGTAATGTTACAGATAATTTAGTTATTCTGTTTGGAACGGTAGGTTGGCTGCTATTCTCGGTTTCTTCTTCTTCATCGGCCGCGATGTCGAATCCTGGTGTTGGGGTATCTGTTATAAAAACAAGTAAAGTTTAATCTATTTAACAAGTGAGAATCGGCAATGAACTGCCGTAAATTTTAGAGTTCGAAAAAATGGTTCAAGTGATATGCAAAGTTCACGTAATACCTTGAGGCCAGAGGTTAAAGGTAATAGTCATTTCGGGGTATATCGACAATGCTGAGTCAAATGGCGTTGACCGCGAGTATCTAGCTCTTACGGTTCTTGAGTTGAAAGTTGTATAACAGACAGTCGGACGGACGGACAGGCAAAGCTGTTGTATTAGGGTGCTATCAGACCAATCGATCGATTGTCGATCGACGGCATCGGTCGACGTCGATCGAAGTTATCGACGTCGATTGGTCTGGTAGAAACTATCGATCGACGTCGACTAATCCATTCTACCATCGATCGATGCCTTTCATCGACGATCGATCGAATGGTCTGGTAACACCCTAAGAGTTTTCTCGAACACTAAAAATAATGGTTATGAAAATGAGAGAGAAAAAGGGTTGGATTGCACGGATGGCGTAGTGGTTTAAGTGGTCGCCTCGCCACTGCCACTGCGACGAGTGTTGTGGATTTGAATTCCACACGGGACAAAACTTTGTGTGATCCTCAAATGGTTGTTCCGAGACTGGATGTTCTGTGTGTCCGTTGTTTGAATGTTTGTAAAGTCCCCCGCGACACAGGAATTATTCTAAGTGCGACAGATACCTTTATAAATAAATTTAAAAAAAGGGTAGCTACGCTCTAATCGATTCCATGGCAGTTATAGCGCTTTATGTTCACGTATGAAAGTCATGAGGTAACCCGATCTGAATTTAAATGTGTAACAGATTGAAATATATATTTCAATATATAATACGTTAGATACGTAAAAATAACTTAGATACCTACGTATTATATATAATCTTAAATAATATTATAAATGCAAATGTGGGTTAGTTTGTTTGTTCGTTACGCTTTCACGCCTGAACTTTAGTTTACATATGAATTAGAATTATTTAATAGTGCCTTTTTTTATCTTCCACAAATGTTACTCAAAAACATACCTACATAACTATATTTTATAGGTATATATAATACACATCCTAACTAATATGCACATTACATGCGAATGTGAGTTAGTTTGTTTGTTACGCTTTCACGCCTTTTATGGCTAGACCCATCATTACCTATAAAATATCGCATACACGTTGTCAGGGGAACAGAAAAGGTCGTAGGGTACTTTTCATCCAGAATACAGTACTGTTACTAATTTAATCTAATTAACCTACATTTACGGACGAGCAAAATTGAGTATATTACTAGCCGTCCCGACAGACGTGATAATAAACACACTAAAAAAAATTAAAAAAAAACCATATCTAAACCATTCTCGAATCCACTTGAACATACACATAAAATTTCATCAAAATCGTACCAGCCGTTTAGGAGTTTAATTACAAACACACGCACAGAAGATTTATATCTATAAATATAATTACATATTTTGATGTGTAATACATTTAAATTAAACTAAATTAAATATATCGTGGGTAGCTAAAAAATGAAAAAATTATAACGAAAATTATCAAATGACTAGATTTTGGCCGCGGTTTTGCTTGCGTTAATCTCGATTTCGTCATACATTTCCATCCCTCAGGCACAGAACATTTTTTTTTTGGATCAGAGGTACCCTATGTCCTATTCTGTTCCCCGGTTGTGTATCTGAAATTTCATCATGATCGGTCGAGTAGTTAATGCGAAAGCGTAACAAACAAACAAACTCACTTTCGCATTTATAATATTAATATTCAAATTTTCAGAAAGAACTCATCAACATTCAGTGTCGAGACTTATGGTGGAGCATCTTTAGAATCAATAGCATTGATTCTTCCCTTGGCCTACATTTTAACTATAGAACTACGGTTATATGACATGACAATGCACACACAATATTGTAAAATAGCTATCCTAACTAATATTATAAATGCGAAATTAAGTTTGTTTGTTTGCTACGTTTTCACGCCCTAACTACTCGATTGATCATTATTACATTTCGCATACACGTTGTCAGGGGTACAGAATAGAACATACAGCCTTGGCCAAAAGTATTAGGCACCCCCAATATAGTTATCACACACCTGTGGTATTTGAACAATTAAACAATATTCTATAGAACTGCGATACCGGTGTCATAAATCACTATTTAAGACAATAGGCGGCATTTTTTAAGCAGTCGTAAAACATCTGGTGCGTCAATAATAAAATTTTATTTTTTCCAAAATTTATTTTTAATGTTTCGTCAGTTACCATTTGGAAGTCTTAGTGTAAAGACAGTGCATTTGTGGTTTTGTGAATTAATTGAGAAGAAATTCATTTGAAAATGCCAAAACGAAACGAAATTAGTATTGAAAATCGTGTAAAAATTCAACTTTTACATGAGCAAGGCAAGACCCAAAAAGAAATCGCGAAGTTGGTGAAATGTTCGCGATGCGCCGTTCAATCTGCTATCAAACGTTTTGTTGAGACTGGCTCTCATGCAAATAAACCAAGAACAGGCAGAAAACGCGTGACTACTAGCCGTCAGGACAGAAAACTTATCCGAGAGTCTGTGAAAGATAGAAAAAAAACTTCTTCGGAGCTTGCTGTGGCTTTAACTGAAGAGACTGGACATCCCATAAGCGCACGAATTGCGAGACGAAGGCTAGTAGAAGCCGGCTTAAAAGGTTGCAAAGCTAGGAAGAAGCCGTGGCTATCCGCAGACAATAAAAGAAAACGACTTGATTGGGCTCTGAGACACCAACATTTCACAGAAGAGGATTGGTCTAATGTGCTGTGGTCTGACGAATCAAACTTTGAGGTAAGTTTTTTTAGTGAAGTCAATACCACAATTACAACGATCATTGTTGTGTTTGTCTTCAAACTCAAATGTTATAAAAGTTTGTAATGTGTGCTTTTTTTTGGAATCTACAGGTATTTGGAACACCAGGTGTGACGTTTGTGAGGCGACGCAAAGGCGAAGAATATCACCCAGATTGCGTAGTACCAACCATAAAACACGGCGGAGGCAGTGTAATGATTTGGGGTTGCATGGCTGCGGATGGAGCCGGCAAAATGTTTGTTTGCGAAGGTCGCATGAACAGTGAAAAATACATTAATGTACTGGAAACTGCTCTCGTACCTTCGCTTTCGTGTATTTTTGGTGACACTAACTTAAATGGTGTGAAATTCCAACAAGACAATGCTCCGTGTCACAAGTCAGCTACTACGATGCGCTGGTTTACTGAAAATTGTATTGATCTGTTAGATTGGCCTGCCCAGTCCCCGGATCTAAATCCTATTGAACATTTGTGGAGTATTTTGAAGAGAAAAATAAAAGAGCACTCGATAACATCAAAAACTGCTTTAAAAAACGCGTTAGTGCAAGAATGGGATGCAATTTCTCCAGAGGAATGTGCGAAACTTGTACGTAGTATGCCTCACAGAGTTGCTGCTGTCATAAAATCAAAGGGTGGCCCAACAAAATATTGATGTTTTTACAATATTCTAATGGAAATAAAGTACTTTAATCATTATAATTAGTTTTATTTCTCTCTAAGCCTGAAATATGCAGTAATTTATAGGGTGCCTAATACTTTTGGCCAAGGCTGTAGATGATAGGTATCTGCTATCATCATCTCATCCAGAAAATAGTAGATACTGTTACTAAAGCAATCTTTTTTTTTTACCTGGCGGAATGCTTTGACGCGTACCTTTCCGCGGGGCGACGAAGAGGTTATGTCGGGCTCACCGAGGGAAAGATACCCCGGTAATACTGACTAAACCTACCACGGTGTTCCTGACATAACCATACACGGCGGTGCCGCGCGAATCGCTTTCACAGCAATCGCGACCCTGCAAAGTTTCGGCCCGCCGCCGTGTGAAACAACAGGCCATTACACAAAAACACTTCCTCTACTGTCCCCTTGTGGGGAAAGAAGACACGACTCAGAGGCGCGCGTGGGAACACGAACGCCGCCTCTTGGACCTGGTGCTGATCAGGTGGCGAGCAGGCCCACCAAGCCCACCACCCCTAGGTCGAACCTCAGGGTGGCTAGAGATCATCTCGCGCCTTCCGGCGCTCAGTTCTATGGTTGGGGAGAGGATTTAAGCGCTACCTCTGCCGCTCCACCGCCTCCTTGATGGAAATTACTTTCTCAGAGAAGGAGGCGACGGCGTTCCACGATTTCTCACTCCGGACCATAGACTGAACCACGACCTGGCGCGAGAGAGCAACGAATCCGACTGCCGCGAGCAACTCACGGCGCAGCGATGCCCAGGCGGGCAATCCGCCAAAGTGTGCAGCGCCGTGTCCACAACTAAATCGAATCTAACTTAACCTACATTTACGGGCGGGCAAATTTTAGTATATTACATATATTTCGATGTGTATTGATTCATCAGTAGCATTGGTCTTGGCCTACGTTTTAACTTCAGAACTACTGTTAAATGTCATGAAAATGCACACGCAATATTGTACCAAATAGCTATTATCTATACTATGTTGATAGTAAACTCGCTGCTCCTACTTTAATGGTAAAGCTTATAGATGCGTCGCCCTGATAACGAGGATTAACAATGTTAAAACGTTAGCAGACTGGCGCTGCTACTTCAAGTGTATAACAACCAAGTATACTTATATGATTCACGCATGAGCGACGGATGACCACTCCTAAGGTTAAAATCGCATAGCAGGCCGACACTTGGTACCCGGTAGGGCGGAGTCACTTAAAGTCAACATGGGCAAGCGAAAATTTTTCTGAAATAGTCAACCGTCACTCAAGTCGATAGAACGTCTTCAGTAGGCGTATTTTATAAACATGTAACAAAATTATACTTTGAACTAAACCTTACTAATATTATAAATGCGAATTTTAGTTGTTTGTTTGTTTATTTGTTACGCTTGTACGCCTTAACTACTCTACTGATTAACATGAAATTTCGCATACACGTCAGGGGTACAGAAAAGGACATAGGGTACCTTTCATCCAGAAAAAAGAACTTTTCATGATGATCGGTCGAGTAGTTAGGGCGCGAAACCGAAACAAACAAACTCACATTTTTATTTTAAATATTAGGATTATATGGCTCTATTACAGGGATCCTACTTTCATGTTTACATGTATAATTATTATATAATAATGATACACGTGTTATACGCTTTCGACTTTCGAGTATTATTGTGACTGAAGTATGCTTGAGTGACGTCAATCAGTCCGTCACGTCCGTATCGGGTTGGGGCAACGTCTGTCTTCATAAGTTGGTCTATGGCCGAAACGAAAAGGTTCCGAATTCCACGATGAGCATTTAGTTTAAGGTTTTTACACATAAACACGATACGTCGTAGACCAAAATGTGGGTAGGCTTGAGAGTTAAGTAAAATAATAATATCAGTCCTGTATTAAACTGTCCCACTGTTGGGCACGGGCCTCTTCTTACTGTGAGAAGGCTATAGTCCACCACGCTGGCCTAGTGCGGGTTGGCAAACTTCACATATCTTCGAGAACATTATGGAGAACTCTCAGACATGCAGGTTTCTTCACGATGTTTTCCTTCACCGTTAAAGCAAGCGATAATTAACTGTTTAATACGCATATAACTTCGAAAACTCAGAGATGGGCGCCTTGGGTTGGCACTCGAGAGCTTTCCGTGGCACTCCAACGGTTTTCCACTAGGCTATCGCTGCTTTTTGAGTTAAGTATTTATGTGAGAGCAGCGATAGCTCAGTGGGGATACCAACAGACTGCAATGCAGAGGGTCTCGGGTTCGAACCCACGTCGCGCACCTCTAACTTTCGGAAGTTATATGACTTCTCGAAATTATGTGCGTATTGATTGACAATTATCGCCAGCTCCGTGCCTCTGAGAGCACGTTAAGCCGTCGGTCCCGGCTGCCATGAACATCTATGGCAGTCGTTATTGCGAGAGTGTCGACACAAAAGATCCTACTGGGTCGAAGTGTCGCCGGTCTGCACTGACACCCACATAAGATAAGATAAGTATGTATGTAGCAAAATTAGTATTAGTTAATATCGGCAGTATTATTTTGTTTGTTTAAAAAAGTCGAGTCCCGCACTAGAAATAATTCCTGTGTCGCTGGGGAGTTAACAAACATTCAAACAACGGACACAAAGAACACCATTTGTGGATCACACAAATTTTTGTCCCGTGTGGGATTCGAACCCACAACAGTCGGAACAGTGGCAGCGGCGAGGCGACTTCTTAAACCACTACAACATCCGCGCAGTCAAAGTCACAGTTGAAGCGTTAAAGTAATATTTGAACCTGCTACTAAGTCAGGTCTTACAATAGAAATTAATAACAATGTTTGTGTTTAAACTGTCTCATGATTATATGTCGTGACAACTACTTCCTGTGCTATTTCTTTAAATGCCGTTTACTATAGAAACAACACAGATTACACAATTATTTCGAACGAGTTGTTGTCCGCGGCTTTGCCCGTAGAAAATACGGTTATATTGTAAACGTTTTAACAAATTACGAGCGCATTTTGAAAAAAAAAATTGTTTATGATTGGTGATACTAATCTTACTGATAAAAACAATATTATACATTTTAAATTAAACTACTTTGTACTGATTTTGATGCCATTGTTTATTTTAAAACACTTATATTACATAATGTTGAACTACAACACTACAATTATTCAACTTGATTGGTAAATGTTATGAATACCAATCAACGTAGTTACACTTACTCGATCATGTAAAACCTAGTTTAAGACCTGATTTTGTAATCATTCTGTGTCAGAGAGAAATAAATAAAATTATTATTATTAACTTTACTATAATTTAAGCTATTTAAATTAATTTAAACTATTTATATTCTCTTAGCCTCCCCGTGACCATGGCTGCTGAAAAGCAACCGAAACGTCGGGGAAAGTGTAAAAATAAAAATAAATTAAATCTAAATAGTTTAATAATAATTTAATTAGCTTAAAAATTAGTAAAGTTTAATAGTAGTAGTAGTGTAAAAATTTTCAAAATTTTGTAATAAAGTGTCAAATAAACAACGCGATAAAATCCGTATATAGCAGTTTAATTTCAATATTTATATTTAAGTCTTTCCCCGACGTTTCGGTTTCAAAGAATATCATTCGCGTAAACAGAGGACAATATTAATCATTGGTGTTTCTATTTACGCAGAAGGAGCTAAGTATCTTGAAGTCTAGCTATGTTTTGCTTCTTCTTGGGTTTAACTATTTCAATTACCTACTGGATCCCAAGTTGGCGGTACATTATAATAATAATAATATTCTATCACATACACACCACACCATGTAGCCCAAACTAAGCTGAGCTTGTACTATGGTTACTAGACAATGGATAAATATACATAGGTATATACTTCTTTTTGTAAATACATACATATTATCCATAGAAACACCCAGACCAAGACAAACACCCATGTTCATGCACACAAATGTTTGACTTTTGCGGGAATCGAACCCGCAACCTCAGGCGTCGCAGTCGGTTACACTAACCAGTACGCCATCGAGGCCGCCGAAACCCAACATTCCAACCATATAAAGTAGTTTAATTTCAATGTATACTTAATATTCGCGTTAACGTAAGACAATATTATATACATATGTAGAATACTTACGGGTGTATTGACGGGTTGAGGTTTCGGTAGTGAAGACTTTTGTGTGTCGTTCTGACCCGGATCTCTTCTCGACGACGACCCTGGATGTTGGGTACGCCTGCAAATAAAATATACACATATACTTCTATGTTATACTAGCAACCCGCCCTGGCTTCGCTCGGGTAGCACAAACCTTAACAAATTATATACTTAAATCTTCCTTATGAATCACTCTGTCTATTGGTGAAAACCGCGTAAAAATCTGTTCAGTAGTTATTGAGTTTATCGCGGACAGACAGACGCGGCGGAGTACTTTGTTTTATAATATATGTGATAAGTCACCTGCAGGGACACTCATTGAAACTATAGAGAATCTTCTAAAGGTGCTTATTATCAAACCGAGTAAGTAGTTAGTGTGGAACAGATTGCTTAAAAGTGTGATGCCTTTATCACATCTGAAAGCAGTTCAGTGATGATTCACTGAACTGCTTTCAGAAGAGACTGGACGACTTCTTCGAATCTGAAGTCAGGTACGCATCAGTTTACTAAACTGCTAGTAAGTTTATCAATCCTTACTAATATTATAAATGCGTATGTGAGTTTGTTTGTTACGCTTTCACGCCCGAACTACTCAACCGATCATCATGCAATTTCGTATACACGTTGTTTGGAGTACAGAATAGGACATAGTGTACTTTTAATCCAGAAAAAAGTACTGTTGATAACCTAACCTAACCTAACGTTTTACCTAACTTTAACATTTAAGCGAGAGAAACAATAATGACACTGGGGAACAGTAATTTTGCGGCATGGTAAGTTGGGTCAATTTTGTGTAAGTTCAGTATGCTGAATACCAGGAAAATATCAGATTTGTTAAATTGTCTCTAGTTTATGAGACAAGACTTTATAACTATATGTCTGAAAGTAGGTCGAAATAAAAATACAATTACATATTAAATATATATTTTAGAAGCGGCTATATAATAACGACATGAAAACGTAATACTTACATATTATGCTATTAACAAAAAATCTTAAAAATTAGAAAATACTTTATCTGTAAGCTTTTCAATTGTGTTTATGTTCAGGACAATCCCTTATTAAACTCAAGCAATAGTCTGCCATCATAATATGACTGTCCCATCGGCCTTGGTATCTTTCTTCCATTGTTGTGATGGAATCGTTCTTTATGTTGAATATCTCAAGAACCAGAGTCAATCCATACAAAGTAAATACATTTTGGGTATGACTGATGAAGGTGTTTATTAAAACCAGTAACAAAATTAATGCCGCAGAAAAAAATATTTTTTGTTTCCCAGTGTAATAGATAGATAGTAAATGCAACTACTATTTATGAGGTCTCGGATTCGATTATCGAGTTGGGTGTAGTGTCATTGGGTTTTCCTGTCAAGGTATTACCGGGGTATTAGCATCACGAGCTCCGTCATTGTGCCTCCGTGGCGCAGCGATATTAAATGCGACTGCTCGGGTTCGAATCCCGGGTTGGGCCAACAAAATGTTATTGGGTTTTTCTGTTAAGAAATGCCAATACGAGCCCGGAGTTAGGCAGTTGGCCGTGTTAGATACCCCCGTGCCACGGAAAGCACGTAAAGCCGCTGGTCCTGCGCTTGATGTCTCTCCGATCGTGTCGGATAATCCGTCCCATCGGATCATAAGGGTTAGGGAACAGAGAGTGCATTTGTGTTTGCGCACATACTTGTGGACTACAATATCTCTTGCGGAGATGGCCAGTCGCCGTTAAGATTGGCTGCCATGACCGAAATTCGGTCTAGAGGACATTACTATTGTTGTGCCAAGTAGACGACATACGTGGGACCTTAGACTGTATTTATCAATTTTGAGTGTAATATACCTCTTTTAATCCTCTCGGGATACAAGCGTGAGACTATCTGTGTAATTGTTTATTATTTAAATGATAATGGCTATTTTAGCTTCATTCATCATCATCATTTTATGTTTGTTTTTTTGTAAGGATTTGACTAAAACTGCTCAACCGATTTTAAAAATTCTTGCATTATTAGAAACTATATTATCACAGAGTAACACGAGCTGAATTTTATTTAAAAAAATGTACTGTTACTAACATAACCTAACCAACTTTTAAGTGAGCAAAGCCGCGGGGAAAGCTAGTACAGGAAAAAAATAATCCAATGTTCCAACGGGAAGTCTGCAGCCGTATTCATTATTAATAAGATAACAATAGTCTATTCTAAAAGGGAGAAAGAATAACTGCCCTTACCCTGATACGTATAAATTTGCCGTTGGCCCAAGCTAGCAGGTATACCGTACTTTCAAAGTATATACTAACACTACTCTATCCTACACATTTCGTTACTCAGGAAATAAGTAACGTCTGGCCACCTTGGGCTTTTGGACTATAAGAATATCAGCTCTGTATATAAACTGTCCTACTGCTGGGCACAGGCCTCCTCTCAGTTTGAGAAGGGTTCGGCCATAGTTCGCCACACTAACCCAGGGAACCTATGGATAGCAAACATCACACATTTTCGAGAATATTATGGAGACTTCACAGACATGCAGGTTTCCTCACAGTATTCCATTATACGGATTTATTGTACTATAGCTGCTAAACAGCTATAAGTACATTAAATCCAAAATTAAAATAAAATAGCTTAAATAGTATAGTAATAGCTCAATTCATAAGTAAAAAAGGTTAAAGAGTAGTAAAGTTTAACAGTTGTATTTAATTGAATTTAACTATTTTATACGGATTTTGTCGCGTTGTTTATTTTAAAACACTTTTACTTTTATTACACGGAGACATTTTCCCTGTGAACATAGCTGAAACACCAAAACGTCGGGGAAAAGTTAAAATTTTTAACTTAGATATAAATAGTTCTAATTAATTTAAATAGCTTAAGTTCGATAATAGTAGATTTATAGTTCAAAATTATATATTAAAAGTGTTTTAAAATAAAAAACGCAATTCGTATAAAGTAGTTTAATTTCAATGTATAACATTCACGTAAACGTAAGACAATATTATCGAGAGTACCATAAAATGAAATCTTCATTCTCATTAGCGATTTAAAAAGGTGGTTTGTGTTTCTTGTAGGTTTCTTCTCATGGGCTCAAGCCTTTGCTTGAACTTAGCAACTAAACTAAGTGTAGCTTCAATAACGTAGTAAATTCACTAACCTATATATTTTGACGTTCATAAGAGTTACTTTGTAAATTATTTTAAATGTTGTCTTTAACATATTCCTTATTATTAGTAAGTTGCCTTTTCCTGCGAAATTGTCCACGTGGACTATAACTACTAAATATATTATGTAAAGTGTAAAAATGAATAAGCATTTGCGTCACGTTTAAACAAACATTCGATAAACACTCAAATACAAGTGAACTTAGCTTAAAGAAAAATGTCACGGTACTTGTGACAATGACTGCCTCTGTGACGCAGTGGTAGTGAATGCGATCGACGTACATGAGGTGTCGGGTTCATTTTACGGGTCTGACAGTGTGTGTGCGTGCGTGCGTGCGTGTGTGTGTGTATACGTGTGGCGTGCGTGCGTGCGTGCGTGTGTTCTCAAAAGTCACACGCCTGTTACCTACCTACCTACGTTTCGGTTGGTCAGGTCTCACGTATAAGGCTCTAGACAGTAGGACTGCATTTCAACTGCACTCCAACTATAAATTTGCAATTTTACTGCAGTTAATTCGATTGCAATAAAACTGTGATGTGATGTAGTTCAAATGCAGTTGGTCTAACCGCATTTGAACTGCATGTCGACCGTCCAGCTAACTTGCAGTCAGCGTCCATTAGTTGGAAGTGCACACCAACTGCACACCGACTGCAGTCGGGCTGCACTGTTGGTTTGCAGTTTTATTGCAGTCGTACTAAATGCATTAAATCTGCAAATTTGCATTTCGAGTGCAGTTGAAATGCAGTCCGTCTGTGTAGAGGCTTAGCGAACTCACTTATTGCAATCTATCGGGCACAGAACCAGAGTCTGTCTTGCTATTAAGAACATCTTGACAGTAAAACGCAATGAGATTTACTCATTCGAACTAGCATCCTTATATGAGTATCTAGTATTCGTATTCACTAACGCTGCACCACCAAGGCCGTAAGAAGCATATAAGAAACTAGATGTGCCCGCGGTTTCACCTGCGTTTATGATTACTGCGCCGGCCCCGTGGGTCGTAGCATGATGTTATATAGCCTATAGCCATCCGCTATAAATAAGCTATCCAACACTAAAATATTTTTTCAATTCGGACCAGTAGTTCCTGAGATTAGCGCGTTCAAACAAACAAACAAACTCTTCAGCTTTATAATATTAGTATAAATTGTGCATACATAGGATTGTGTGATTTGGCATAATTCGAGTTTAAGTATACATAATATGTAGAAATGTATTATTACTTAAACAATATTTAAACGAAATTTACATTTTAAGAAGTATAATATTACAGTAGTATTTTGACTACTGGTGGACCGCTACAATAGATAAAGAATGTTCGATAGTCGTGTGGGTTTTCACTAGTACCAATCGATTACAGTACAGTTTTTAATCCTTGAATGTAAGTGTTTACAGTGTAAATAGGTCCTCAATACCGAGTGGCACAACGATCACGTTTTAACTCTCGACAAAGAACACCGTAAGCAGGCGACTATAATTCCCCGCTCGATATTACTGATAACGGACAATTGCTTGACACCTGTCATATCAAAGACTAGCTTTTGCCCGCGGCTTCGCTCGCGTAAAAGTTACTAATATAACCTAACCTAATCTACATTTACGGGAGCGTGGCGAGGGGAAATAAATCAGGAGCACTTCCCACGTAAAAAAAGGATATAATATTAGTAACAGTGCTCGTTTTAAAAGTAAAATATAGACTATGTTATTCGGTAATAATATAGCTTTCTAAAAGTAAAATAATTATTAAAATCGGTTGTGTAGTTTTTGAGTTAAATCCTTACAAACAAACCAACAAACAAAAATCTAACCTTTTTCTTTATAAAATTAGTATAGACTTAAATAATAATAATAATAATTATTATTATTTATTGTAACAAATAGTTATATACAATTTAATTGTAAGCCCTGATTCCCAAACTAGCGTGAGCTGTATAGTGGCAATCAGATCCTCCCCAAAAACAAATGAAACTACAAATTTGTTACCAAAAACATTTGGAACAAACATAGTTTATAGATTTAATTAATTAAGTTAATTTTGTGTGTGCGTATGAGTGCATAATAATTTTGCTAAAGCATAGGAATTTTGTTTTTTTGATGTTTAGTGATAGAAGACTTATCTTCTAGCCATGCTGTAATACGGGACATGCCTTTTTCACCTATTTGTCGTACATGCTCCCAGGTACTACTATGAAACAGTACTACAGTGTCATCGGCAAACATCTGAATGTCAGCACCTTGTATTTCAAATTTACATAGGTCGTTAACGTACGCAAGAAATAGCGTAGGATCCAAGGTGCTGCCTTGTGGTACCCCATATGAGCCACACGGACGTTACTGGTATGGTTTTCTACTCTGACACACTGACTCCTATCTGTGAGATAATCTTTTAGCCATAAAAGTGCGTTTCCCCTAATTCCTAGGTTCTCAAGTCGAGTTAAGAGGATCAGAATAGACACAGTGTCGAAAGCTTTTTGCAAATCGAGAAATACACCCAAACATTTATCGCCGCAGTCGATATGTGACGTAATATTAGATGTTAGTTGTAATACAGCATCGTTAGTGGAATTGTTGGCTCGAAAACCGTTTCAACCCTAGAAGTTTATTACTCTCCATATATTGCATTAAACGTTTGTTCATAATTTTTTTGATTTCTTTGCATAGTCTCTAAGAACTCTAAGAAGACTCAATAGTGAAATAGGCCTGTAATTAGTGGCAAGAGACTTGTCTCCTGATTTATAGATGGGACAAATAATGGCTTGTTAAAATATATTAAGAAAGATGCCTTGTTCGAAGCTTAAGCTAGTCAAATAGGATAGGCTTGGCAAGGTAGAAACGAAACGTTTTTAGAAAGGAGACTGTAATTTTGTCTATACCTGGAGCGCTGTGAGACTTAAAGCTACTAATCACATCAATCACCTCTGCTGGATCCGTTAAATATAATGCCATAGAGTGCAACGGTGCATTCGTATTTTTAGCATTTTGAGCTAGGATTGTCTCATACGTGTTTAGGTTTTGCAGGATATGTTTAGCCAGATTTGAACCTACTGATGCAAAAAACTCATTGACATCATCTAGCGATTAAGTTACATTCGTGTTCGACCCAAGTAATTAGGTGTAGTAGGTGATGCTTTATTCTGTTTAATATTACATAATTCTTTAATCGTCTTCCAGGTTTCCTTTATATTATCTTTGTTTTTATTAAGTTTGCCCACGTAATAATCAGTTTTCAGTGATTTAATTACTTTTTTAAATGTATTTCTATAAGCTACGTATTTGTATTTTATCTGCAGATTATTAGAATTTAATTTTACTTGCTTATGCATTTTATCTCTTCTACGTATAGATTTTATTACGCTTATAGTTATCCAAAGTTTGTTACGCTTAGGAATTTTTCCGACTGTGGTGTCGCTGTTTATTTCTTCTAACATATGAATGCTTCATTAACATCTATTGCTGAGTATAAATCGTTCCATGATTCATTCTCCAAGGCATTTATTTATACCACCGTGATCAATTTTAAATTTATTAACGTAGATACTTGGCTTGAAAGTAGGCGTGTTATCAATATGCAATAGAATGGGTGAATGATCCGTTAATTCGTCAAAAACAAAAGTTTGTATTTTTGCAGTCGTTTTTACCATAAAATGGTTGCCATTGTTGAATTTTGCCTTGAGGCACGTGTTTTGTCTAGTAGGGCATTTAATACCCTGCTTTAAACCGTGACTTGCCATCAGATTAAGATATAATGCAGAATTAGTACTAAGATTATCTGACATTGTGACAAATTTAAATCACCGGTCAAAACAACTACTTTGATCTTGCTACATGTATTAATAATATTGTCTAGTGAATTTATATAATTAAGTGGATTTTTGAAGGAAAGTGGAAGATAAGTGCAACTAATACATATGTGTTCTGCAATATTCACCACAATGCAATTTCCTTCGGAACATTGGGGCTCAAATGATTTCACCTCAAACACTTCTCGAACATAAACAACAACGCCATTGTATTGGTGTAACGATATATTTGATCTAAACATTCTGTAGTCATTTATGTTTGGAGGTAAGAAGTGTTAATTTATCCAACATTCCGTTAAAACAATTACATCAACTGGTTTAGAAAATTTTAAGAGAAACATGAGCAAAGTATCGAAATTATTATCGAAACTACGTATATTAACTGTTAAGATTAAAAAAGATTAATCGCTGGAACACGATATCATTTATTAATGTACTACTAATCGAATTGAATTTTGTTTATAATGAAATACTATGATAGTGTTATAGTATTTCATTATATATCAATATAATGTAGGGTAGTTGGAATGTAGCGTATGCACAGCAGATAATAATATTAGAATAATAATTTATCCAAGTGGTCAGTCGGTAGGATAAACACTTTAATTACGTAAGGAATAAAATTAGGACTATATTTCGATGATGTAATGATAATTTGTGTATGTGATAAGAATGTGTATAATAATGATGTATTTGGGTATTTGTTTGTACTGTTGTTGCAGTTTTGTAGAAATTAGTAGGTTATGTATGGTGTGGTGTAAGTAGTAAGAATGAGCTTTATCTGTATGTGTGTGTGTATAAGAGTTAGTTTTACAAGATACAAATTTTAAATGAAATAGTAAAAATTACAATAACAAGTTAAATAATTTACTGGTCGTTAATATGTATCTAATATTCTAGTCCCTGGTCAAATGGTTTTACTGAGATTATTAAGATCTGATTCTGTTTTTATAGTAATATATCGTTCTCCATCTGTTTTTCGCATAAGGACTTTGCCGTTAGAGGTCCAACAATATTTAAGTTATTGCTGCTAGCAAACATACGAGCTAGAAAGTACAAGCGTTGAGCTTCCGGCGTTAATTTTTCTGACAGATATATCGGCTTACTGGGAAAGGACATTTTAAGATGTGTCGTATTCAATTTATTTGTTTGTTGCTATTATTAAATGAACGCACCTTTTTTACAATAATGTCGTTGGTTACTGCGCTTATGAAATCAACATTTATGGTGGTAGAATTATTTTTGTTTTTCACTCGGGAGACATCTCTTATTTCCGATGATTTTAAGGTGATTGGCATCACGTCTGCAGTCTTCTCCACAATAGCATAGAGGTCATCCTTACTCTCTTCTGGGTTTTGAGGTACGTTCCTTATCTCTATTTTCGTGGAGAATAGTTGATGCTCCATAAGGTCTAATTTCTTCTCCAGCCCACGTATATAACGGCGGTCGTACTCTCGTTCGGACTCCATACTTGTAATTTTAATTTTAATATCATCATATTCTTTAGTTATAAAGTTGATGGAATTCATTATCTACGCATTTTGAGTAATAATTTCGGAAACGGCGGCTTGCAGTGCCGCAAACTTGCTGTTTGATTGAGCAGTAGATGTCGATAGCAGGGAGCGTATTTTATCTAATCGAGGCGTGCAATCACACTCTTCGCGCTTACGCTTCAAACGAGCTATTGGTTTCTTGGCCCACAGTAGAGAGATCAGAAGAAGATCCAGTTTGCAAAAATCGTAGAGAGCCAGGAGCAGCAGTAACGCTTTCAATTTGGTCCGTAGTAGGCGTACCTGGCGGTGTCCGTTTCAGTGGCATAATTAATTGGAGTAGATTACCTTAGGAGTAATTGACGTCGACCAGTCCGCTACCCGCTGTCGCTTATAAATCGCGGGAAGCGACACTCGCTGAGACATACTTGCAAGCTCGGTGCACGGCGTACGCAGAGTAGCGCCCGCGTCAAGTGCCGTCTCAGGAGTTGTTGTCCTGTTCCTGCGGCGCTCCAGTGCGCCGCGCCGCTCGCAGCAAAATGGTACTTTACGATTTTAATTATGTGGTTTCAGACTATTTAAATAACTTATTTATTCAAATTAAATAATTTTAACAAAGTGCACACGGAGTTCGCTTTCGCGGTTCGGGGGAAGGGGGAATCAAACACTGTACTAAGATCGCCCGCGAAAATGATAGTATGTCAATTTTCAATACGAGTGTGTGTGTGTGTGTGCGAATAGGGTAAATTGAGTAACAATTTAATTTCATTATTGAAGTCAAATAGTAACATTACCCAAACTCAAAAAATTTAAGAATACTTGAATTCTGCTTAAGCGTAAATAAGGTTTGCGTTTAAAATCTGTAGTAGGGGCTAATTGTCAAATGACAGAAAACGATGCACGATATAAACCATGACGTAACCGCTATTTAACCGCAGCTGTGCGAGAGAGATAGCGCGACATTATTTACTTTTTCTATATATAATAAATATATAATATACTTTTTCTTATATCCAAATTAGATATTGTTTTTACGAAGAAGTTTCTTTTGATTTCTATTTGCTTTTGTGTGTAACAAATTGTACAATATTAAACAAAGGCCGAAGACAGATGTCAGATGACAACTTAGCATCCAACAAGGTGACCATATTTAAACGTATTGGTCATAGTAGTACACATTTAAATTTTTATGCATTTGACACTGAACTTGCGACCGAGAGATTGTCTGCTTTACCGGGCTACCGCCGCTTTCCTTATTAATGTAGCAGCGGTAATTAATGCGACTGCTGTGCATGAGGTCTCGGATTCGAATCCCGGGTCGGGCCAACAACATTATTGGGTTTTTCTGTTAAGAAATGTATTGAGATTTAGACCTAACTCCGGGCTACTCAATAGCAGCCCTGAGTTAGGAATTTGGCGGTGCTAGACACCCCCGTGCCTCAGCAAGCACGTAAAGCCGTTGGTCCTGCGCCCGATCTCTCTCCGGTCGTGTCGGATTGCCGTCCCATCGGATCATGAGAGTTAGGGAACAGAGAGTGCACTTGTTTACGCACACACTTGTGCACTATAATATCTCCTGCACAGATGGCCAGTCTCCGTTAAGACTGGCCGCCGTGGCCGAAATTCGGTCTGGAGGACATTATTATATTAATGTATGGTACAGAGTGTATAATTAATAAGTTACTTACCGTTGGCTAGTCTGCACTTGCAGTGGTACGAACGGATTGTTCGCCCTGTCCGAGTTATTGTGTCCTGGGTTTGAGTTCTGTCTATGCAAGTCTGCATTCATATTCTGTGGCGGGTTTACATTCTGTTGACAAACAATATACATATATTTTTAATAAAACAAACGTGGTGTGTATTATAAATTAATCAGTACTTTCAACCCTTTCGCTGTCCTATGATAGAGACAGAAAATCTGTAGTTATATCATATGTGATTCATCGGACATGGAACATGTAAACGTCAGCATGCCTAAGACAAAAAACTAAATAGAAAAGCGCCTACAATCTCAAAAGCGTAGGCAAAAGTGTAAAACACTCCTATACCGCAATACATTTTTAAGTGTGACGTAATAGAGCCTATTGCCGTCTATGGGCCTGCTATTCCTGCGCACATAACTTCGAAAAGTCTTATATGCGCGCCTTGAGGTTGAAGAGACCTCTGCATGGCAGTCCATGGAGCTCCCACTAAGCTTTATATGCACGAAACCTTTGACTTTTTGAGGTTATGTGCGTATTAGTTAGTCAATTATCGCTTGCTTAAGGGTGAAGGAAAACTTCGTGAGAAAATCTGCATATCTGCGGGCTCTCTATAATTTCTCAAAGATATGTGAAGTCTACTAACCCGCACTAGGCCAGCATGCTGGAGTATGGCCTAACCGTTCTCACAATGAGAAGACGCCCGTGCTCAGCAGTGGGACAGTGTATATACAGGGCTGATATTATTATAATATTAGGTATATACCAAATAAATGTTAATAAAATGTTAATAATAATATTATTATTAACATTTTATTGTGCAGAGTGGAAAAAAATACAGTCTTATCTCCAGAGGAGACAGCTCGTGGAGACTAGTGGAACAAACCAAGAGAAACCGAGAAATATAGCTGCTATCCGAGGATAGACATACAGGCATGTATGAATAACACAAAGAAAGAAAAATCTAGAACTTCATTGAATAATAAACATACTTTAATGTACACTATAATGCCTTAGATCGCAAGTAAGAAAACTTGTTAGCAACAAGTAACACTTAGTATTTAAGCTCAAGATTGAGTGTATAAACCAGAGACAAGGTCTCTCGTCAAGTTAACACTTTAGAGTACCTTGTTCTATGTCTACAACAGTTTATGGAAAATTAAAATGGCGGTATTAAATGTCGAACGAATAATAAGTCTAGACTTAATCAAAGCAAAGTTTTTATACTACTAAGTTGGCAAACAAGCATACGGCCCACCTGATGGTAAGTCACCGTAGCCTATAGATGCCTGCAACACTAGAGGCATCACTTGCGCGTTGCCAACCCTTTAGGAAAGGGAGTGGGAAGGAGATGGAGCGGGATGGGGGAAAGAGGGTGATTGGGCCTCCGGCACTCTCACTCACCGAACGAAACAAAACAGTAAGAATACTGGTATTTCACGTCGATATTCTGTGAGAGGGTAGTCCTTCCTCGGTCGAGCCGGCCCATTCATGCTGAAAATATCAGCGAGGCTAGACTACTTTCGTACTAGGAATAATTCCTGTGTCGCGGTGGACTTTACAAACATCTAAACAACGGTCACAAAGGACACCCAGACTCGGAACAAATATTTGTAAATCACACAAATTATTGGACAGTGTGAGGATCGAACCTACCACACTCGCGTGTAGTGGTAGTGGTGAGGAGACCACAGTACCATCCGTGTTATCATCACAATATCGCTTCTCTCCGTATTATTATCCATAACTAGCGACCCACCCCGGCTTCACATGGGTAGTATAAAACCTTAACAAATTATACACCTAAACCTTTATCATGAAGCACTCCGTCTAATGGTAAAAACCGCAAGAAAATCAGTTCAATAGTTTTTGAGTTTATCTCGAACAGACAGACTGACAGACAAACAGACAGACGAGGCGGGGGACTTTGTTTTGTAATATGTAGTGACGATTTTTGGTTAACCTAAATAATGACTGACCTGCAATTTCCCTTGATTATTAGGTTGATTCCAACTGGGCCCAAGCGTAACATTGGCCGCAACACTCGGCAAATGTTTGGGGAAACCTTTGTCCAAGAATCTTGGCGGCGGACATTGGTTGTACGAGGTGCGGTCCGGATTCCGAGGACCGTAGACGTAAGGTTGTTGTTGTTGTTGTTGTTGCTGTTGTTGGTTGCGTTGTTGGAAGTGGGGATTTGGGAACTGCGGAAACGGGATCTGACTGGGACCCGGACCTTGGAAGGGCTGCCCGAATGGTGGGTACGGAGGCATTGGCGGTTGGTTCTGCAATCGAAAAACAGATATTACATACAATATACGTCTTTATGTAAATTATACTCCGTAAAATATAGCTTGAGTCCTGTGACACTTATGCCGAGGGTTCGGACGATGATAATCATAATCGTTAATATATGTATATTATCGATTAATGTTATTATTCTCATTGACGTTTGTATAATTATGATGGGTGGACCATGGACGACCATGCTTCTTCGAAGGCGAATTATAAAAAGTCGTAGTTACTTCCATGTGTTTTTTTCCATGTTTCCAGTTTCCATGACAAATACCTTCTACTTATACTAACACCCATTGAACTAATGTGTTAGTGTGAGTAGAAACCATTTCTCATCACATGGCAATAACTAGACATCCAGTGAACGAAATTCGGCAGTAGGTGCTCATTATTGAAAATTTGTATATATTACTACATGTTCCCGTGGTTTCACCCGCGTTTATCGTCACTGCGCCGCCCCTGTGGGTCGTAGCGTGATGGTATATAGCCTATAGCCTTCCTTAATAAATAGGCTATCCAACACTAAAATATATTTTTTATTTCGAACCACGCGTTCCTGAGATTAGCGCGTTTAAACAAACAAACTCTTCAGCTTCATAATATTAGTATAGATTTTCATAATATTATCAGCCCTGTATTAAACTATTCTACTGCTAGGCAAGGGCCTCTTCTCAGTGTGAGGAGGGTTAGGCCATAGTCTACCACCGCGGGCCCACTGCGTGTTGGCAGAGTTTACGTATCTTTAAGAACATTATGGAGAACTCTCAGACATGCAGGTTTTCTCGCAATGATTTCCTTCACCGCTAAGCAATTTACATATTACCATTTTATTTTTACTTCAATTATTCCTTTGTTAATACAGGTACTTAAGTACATTAAAAACAAATGTACGGCATAGATAGTTAACACACGGCATTGTTGGGTAAACAACTGTACAGCCGTTATCTATAATATTGACAACGATTAGAAAGCTTCGGGGAACCACTTATAAAAGTAGTTCCCCTTTTACCAATATAACCAGTCGTGTGTGATCATGTCCTTCAAAATTAACAAAACTTGTCTTCGACCTCGTTATAAAAGACAACTCACGCACAAGGAATAATTCCCGTGTCACGGGACACTTTACAAACATTTAAACAACGGACACAAAGAACACCCAGAATCTGAACAAACATTTGTGGATCACACAAATTTTTGTCCCGTGTGGGATTCGAACCCACAACACTCAGCGCAGTGGCAGTCACGAGGCGACCACTGAAACCACTAAACCCTTTGTGCAGTCATTATTTATATTAATATTAATAATATAAATTTAAATTTAAGGATACACTTTTTGATAATTATCTTACTGCATATAACTGGATCTCTTGTTGGATTTACTAACCTTATAATTATTGCTGGTCCACTCTTGATTGTAGACTGGTTGTGAACGGTTGCTGTTAGCGTGGGACACTGCCACTGAGCTTGCATTTTCTTTGCGCCAATTCGTTTGAGCAGGAGGACCTCTGTTAAAAAAACACCGTATTATATTATTCTAACTTATATTAGTCAATATTATTCTAATGCTACATTATATCGCCATATTAATTTTCATAATCTCTATATGCAAACTAGGCTTTAGCCGAGGCTTCGCTCCTCTGGTTCTACAAATAGGAAGCACAATGATGTTACTCTTGACCCACTAAACTATATTTAGCGCGTCGATCCGGTGCTGCGTAAGAAAAGGATAAACTAATAAAGATATTTTTGCTATTTCAGTATTATAATAGAGCTAGTTAATTACTCGATTTACTCGAACAAAATCTTTATAAAATAACTAGCTTTTGACCGCGGCTTCGCTCGCGTAAAACTAGGTTAGGTTATGTTAGTAACAGGAAATTCTTTTTTAAAATAAAATATAGCCTATGTTACTCGGTGATAATGAAGCTTTCTAATAGTAAATGTCTTTAGGGACGTTGAAAATCACTAGATATAGAAATTAAACTGCTATATACGGATTTTATCGCGTTGTTTATTTGACACTTTACTACAAAATTTTGAAAATTGTTACACTACTACTACTATTAAACTTTACTAATTTTTAAGCTAATTAAATTATTATTAAACTATTTAGATTTAATTTATTTTTACACTTTCCCCGACGTTTCGGTTGCTTTTCAGCAGCCATGGTCACGGGGAAAGTGTAAAAATAAATTAAAAAAAAATTGTAAAAATTAATTAATAATATTCGCGTAAATAGAAGACAATATCACTAGATATAGGTTAACTAAGAAATTAATTTGGCTTTTTAACAGGTTATAAATATATATAGCAATCTGTCATAACTTATTCAGATAATTAGGTAATTCAAATAGGAACTTTTTTTTAAAGATTTCCTGCCATTTGGGTTTCAACTTACTAGTATTCTTGTTAACCCCTCCAGCTAACCTAAAATGCTTGTGTTAGGAGTGGGTTCACGCCAGTAGTGCAATGGGTGGTATTTGAAGCCGCGGCCTCTCAATCGCAAGTCCAATACCTTATAGAGAGGCTACCAACGCGTCAAAAATAAATAAAATATTGGCCTTTAGTAGTTTTGTATAAGCTATACTTTAGCTGCTTTATGGCTGCACTAAATGATTGAAACCTTAAGTTTAGTGTGAATAGAAAATATCAATGTTATACAATAATATTAAATGTTTGTACTACGTGTGGGTTCACGTCAAGAGCAAAAATGACGATTACTAGACAAGCTAAGTTAACTATACTTTGTCCATCCGTTTATTTTCTTGTAGCCAGTTCGAGACAGTTCGAAATTAGTGATCCGTTAGTGATAGTGAAATTAGCCCTCACACGTTACCGATTCGATTTGAAATAATAATCGATTTTATTTAAGAAGAACTTTCAATCGATTTAATGCATCGACATTTTAAGTATAAATATTAAGTACTTATTCGTTTATTAGTTTTTTGTTTAATTATATATGAAATATATAAATAGTACAACATTAAAATTAAAATATTTATACTTATAAATAATATGACGTATACGCGCATTAAATTCCAAGATTTCGACTTAATTCCTTGCAAATAATTAATCGTGGAGTCATAGTTACTATTTTTATTTTTATTAAATTTACAGAAACAATATTTACATAAAGTCAAATAATTTTTTCATATGATCGATTTATCTTATTGCAAGACCTGTTTTATAGTCTGTGGTTGTTTGCTATGCACAGGGAACTTCACTAAGTGGGCGTTACCCGTCAATAAAGTACGACATTACTACAATGTACTACACATTATATCGAAAAAAAAAAAAACGGTATTTCATAGGCGTGAGCTGTCAAAAAGAAAATAAACGAATGGACAAGGTGTAAGTTTATTGACGCTTAAAGTGTGTTGCGTATTTTAATTAAGAGTATGTATATGATGGGCAAACCTTATTTAACAGTAGCATATATTAGTTACACACACACACACGTATATTTTATTTTACTGTGCCTTAGTGTGAGTGTATACACACGTTGTTTTGAAGTGGCCGTCTATACTTTTGTATAGGTAAGTTTTCGTATATGTAATAAAAAAACGAAGCATATAAGTAAAATAATTATTTTAGCTCGGTTCAAGCATAAGTACTGCAAGAATAAGTAATGTTATAATTGTAATATGTGTATATTAATATGATAATTAGTTATTTCTATGTGTATACAATCATATTGAATGCAACTAATGAAATCTGAATAAACACATTTGTAAAGTAAATCGTATTTCTAAACATGTCATCTTCAGCAAGCATAATTATGTATACTATTGAGGAGTGGTTAGCTACGTTCTTGTGCTTACCCAGAAAATAACCTCCAAAATGGATGTACAGGAGGAGTGCTTGCAAATGATAATTGTGTTTATTTTTAGACTTCGAAAAACTCTTATACTACATCTTTGTCCGTCCATCTGTCTGTCTGTTATGCAACTTTCAACTCAAGAACCGTAAGAGCTAGAGACTCGCGGTCAATGCCATTCGACTCAGCATAGTCGATATACCCCTGGTGCAAGGATCACGTGGTATCACGTGACCTTTGCATATTACTTGAACATTTTTTTCTAACTCTAATATTTACGGCAATTCATTGCTTATTCTCACTTGTTTTAATTCCTTGAGTGTTGTTTTATATGTACATTCGTTTTGTCAGTTAAATAGATATACCCAATGCCAACGAAACGATAGTTCTATGATCAAGGCAATGTTCATAGTGACGTGTTTATAATAATGACTGCGCCGATGGCGTAGTGGTTTAAGTGATCGCCTCGCCACTGCCACCGCACCAAGTGTTGTGGGTTCAAATCACACAAGGGACAAAAATTAAAAATTTGTGATGCACAAATGATTGTTCCGAGTATGGATGTTCTTTGTGTCCTTTGGTTGAATGTTTGTAAAGTACCCCGCGATACAGGAATTATTCCTAGTGCAGGAGTTGTCTTTTCAAAGAATTAAATAATAATAATAATAATAATAATAATAATTTTCTACTACATACACACAACACCATCTAGCCCAAACCTTTTCTAGCCCTAGCCTTTTAGGCGACTGCAGCTTCTTACAAATATAATATGTAAAATAAGCAGCACTGTAAAATTTGCAAATTATTTAGAAGAATTTGTGAGTTTATTGCCCGTTCTTCTCATTGGCTCTACGACCTTGCTGAACGTGGCAACAGGTAAATGTTCAATCATATAATATTAAAGTTTAGGTAGTGTAACATTGACGTTCATAAGTGTTGCTCTGTGACCTAAATGAATAAACATATTTAGATTTTTGATTTTATTCGGCATGCAAATCAGCTTAGACATAATTTGCTTAGAGGCCAGCATTTAATAAAAAATACCAATGGGTACAAGCCACCAAGGATAGTACAGGTTTAGAAGGAACAGGTAGGATACCAATACGGTATCTGTTCTCAGTACGGCACCGATAGATAGATTAGACGCCCCGGAGTCTCATCTTTATTGCAATATTTATTAATACGATCGGATGTCTGTGGGATATTTTAATATGTCACTATAACATCCGTCACAAGAAGCAATGGCGACGTCGCCGGCTCCGTAGGCATGACTTCTCAGTGAGGTGGTATCCTAAATCTAAATAACGGTATCCAAGAGCATTTAGTCCCGCTATCACACACTATGGTGTACATATACTCAACTATAAAGAATACCAGATACACATATACTAGATCTGGGTGATACTTTAAAGTTGAGTATTTTTTTTTATACAACTAATTTGCAAACAAGCAAACGGCCCACCTGATGGTAAGTGGTCACCGTAGCCTATAGACACCTGCAACACCAGAGGCATCAATTGCGCGTGGCCGACCCTTTAGGAAAGGAAGTGGGAAGGAGAAGGAGCGGGAATGGGGGAAGGGGGTGATTGGGCCTCCGGCACTCTCACTCGCCAAACGAAACACAACAGTAGCAGCAGTAGTAGGAATACTGCTAATTCACGTTGATATTCTGTAAGAGGGTAGTCCTTCCCGGTCGAGCCGGCCCATTCATGCTGAAATCAGCGAGGCTCTACCACTCGATCGAAACGGTTCGTTTTGGTAACACAAAAATTTGCTCGCAACATTATTATCTCGTGTGTCCAACGCACCTGCGACATCACACGAGGTAACTATAAGACGTATCGAACAAATTTTATACTCTACTTTGAAAAAGGTAGGTAACATCTTTGCTGTATGTGGTGACCAATATATAGTATTCAATTTGTACATCAAGTAGTACACATATAAAAAAAAAACACTTACCTTTGCGACTGTGGCGGGGAGGAGGCAGCTGTTTCGTTCTTCACTCTCCAATTGCTGTTTTGTTCAGGAGTTGTAGGCTAAAAAAATACAAGTGATTTTTAGATGGTAATTGAGTTAGGGTAACTTTATTAACAAATATACATCAAATACATATTATACTAGCATTGGTGTGTTCTACATGGAATGCATACTTATTAAGACTACCCTGCATAAATATTAAGTTATTGTTTTACTACATTTTGCCCGCGGTTTTACTAGCGTTAATGTAGGTTAGGTTGGATTGGGGTGTGTGGCCAGAGAACCTCCCAGTGTGCCTGACGGCTGCTGGTCCTTTTCACACTTCTCGTGGGATGGAACAGCATACGTTGGGCCGGTGCACCCCGGGCAACTCGGGTAATAATGTCCTTTCGGGGGCATTATTACTCGTGGCTAATACTCTGGCACGCATAGGGAACCCGAGGCATCTTGTCTCGGGATTATCGGCCCGCCAGGGCCGCGTATGGGGGTCTCTCCACGTGTTCCTCTGATTAGCAGAGGACACGTGGATTTGAGACGGGGGGGATAGAGGAAGAAAACCTCTCTAAAAAATCACCAGTGGGGGCCGTAAGGCCGGGGCGGGTTGTGCGTAGGGCTGAGGGCTGTCATTAGCCCTGGCATTAGGCGGGGGCACATAGGGGAGGGGAAACCTAACCCTGCCTCCGTCTACACATCGTTACCCCGTTGAGTGTCGTTGATCACGTCTAGCGGCTCAACGGGACCGAGGGGCTTGCCTTAGTTGGCCGGCCCGCGAGAAGGAAAACTCAGACCACCCAACAGCGAAGTTGTAAAAACCTCTGGGTACCTGCCGTCCCCCAGCAGTATGTAGGCCTTCCCCCGGAATAAGCGTCACCCGGGGGTCGAGTTTAGATCGTCTCTAATCGTGGGAATAACATGGTAAAATTCTTAAAAACTCAAAAACTTGATGAGAAGGAGAAGAAGGCGGAGGAGCAAGGAGTCCCAATGCGCGACTCCAAAGGTCGCTTTAAGCGCCCTTTACGACCTCGCGCCAGCGATGGCGGAGGAATAGGGGCATGCACGCCCACAACGTCGACGCCTGATGGAAGCCGGAGGAGCTCCTTAAGCCTTGGCGTCGAGTCGGAGTCCGAGGACCTGGACTCCCGTGACCACAGCGGGCGGGTCTTTAGGACCCGAAAGCGCAGCAGGAGCAGATCGCCAGAAGCGGAGCGCAGCGCACCAGCGACCAAGGTGCCTGCCCCCGGTTCGCCGCCGGTGCATAGGTCGAGATCGGCAACCCCGTCCCCGTTCCATAGGCGGGAATCGGTCGCCCGCACCCGACAAGAGGGGGAGCGCGCAGCTGAGCAATTTGTTGCGCAGCTCCTGGACGAGACCCGGACCTCAAGCTCAGAGGTAGACCTCGTCCAGTCCGCCGCAGACTCTGTGGCCGCCATAATCACGGTGGCCACAAAAAGTCAGAATTTGAAGGGCACTTTTGTTAATGCCCTCAAGAAGGCGGCCTCTCACCTCCAGGAGGTGGTGCAAACGCTCGCGGAGCGCACCACCTCCGACGAGACGAGGCGGTTGCGGGCGGCAAACGACCGCCTGGCAGAGGAGATGGCTGAGCTCCGTGCTGAGCTCAGCCAACTTAGGGAATCTATACGGCAGCCGAATTTCATACCTCGACAAGCCGAGGAGCAGCGCTCCCTCCTGACCGACGCGCAGCTGCGCCAGGTCATGTCGTCCGTTGGGACAATGATCAACGTGCGGCTGGGGAGCCTGGAGGCAAGACTGCCTCCAGAACCGCGTCGTCGTCCACCACTCGCAGCGGACAACCATGCGTCCGCTGCTAGAGACCCAATGCCCACGTCGGGCCAGCGGTCCTATGCGACGGCGGCGTCAGCGTCGGTCAGCGTCCCCGCAGGGTCGAGACCTGCAGCCGGGAAGAAGGGGACCTCCAAAGCCCCTTCCCAGTCCCAGAGGGACTTCCCGCCCTTGAGATCGACACCTGCGGTCTTAACACGTGCCCCGGCGCCGAAGGAACGTGCACCACCATCAACCACGGGTGCGCCACGACAAGTTTCTGTCCCTGGTCCGTCTTCTAATGAGGGCTGGCAGACGGCTGGGGAGAAGAAGGAGATGCGGCGTCGGAAAAGGCGCGAGCGCAGGAGCGCTGCGAGGGCCGCGGCTGCCGACCGAAAGGTAGAAGAGGCAAAGAAAAAGAGCAAGAAGGCGAACAAGAAGAAGAGGCCCGGGAAGCTCCGGCCGCCAAAATCGGCCGCCGTGGTTATAACGATATCGCCGGAGGCGGTGGAGCGCGGCCTTTCCTACGCCGCCGTCTTTAAGAAGGCACGGGAGAGCGTCGGTGTGGTGGACTTGGGCCCCACCGGCGTCAGGAACCGCCTCGCCCAAACGGGGGCTCGCATTCTTGAGTTCCCCGGTGCGGAGGGCGCAAAGACGGCGGACACAATCGCAGAAAGGCTGCGAGGGTTGTTCGGGGTGGAGGAAGGCGTCAAGATCGCCAGGCCCGTGAAGTGCACGGAATTTCGTGTAACCGGCCTGGACGATTCAGTCACGCCCGACGATGTCCGACAGGCCATCCAAGCCAAAACTGGATGCAGCCTGGACAACGTCAAGGTTGGCGCCATCCGCCCCGGTCCCGGCGGTGTCGGAGCCGTGGTAGCGCAGTGCCCCGTCGCAGCGGCCAACACTTTGGTTGCTGCAGGAAGGCTCCTCGTGGGCTGGAGTTCCGCCAAGGTCTCCTTGTTGGCGGCCAGGCCTGCGAGGTGCCATAAATGCATGGCCGAGGGGCACGTGCGTGGCGTGCTTCCGCTGCGGCCAGCCGGGGCACAAGGCGACGGATTGTTCCGCCGTCCCCCATTGCCCCGCGTGTGCGGCGGGTAAATTGCCCGCCAACCATATTATGGGGCGAAGGGGATGCAACCCTCCCCGGGCCTCCAAGCCTAAGAACGTCGGGGATAGCCAATCGGCCCAGGCTACCCCAGTCGTCGTCGTCGCCGCTCTTCCACCGTCGCGAATGGAGGAGGATGTGGTTGCAGGTACGTCAGCCCAATAATGGACCACGACTGCACCCACCTCCTCCAGGCGAACCTTAACCACTGCGCCGGTGCGCAGGATCTCTTCCTGCAATCCATGGCGCAGTGGTCGATTGGTGTGGCCGTAGCCGCGGAGCCCTATTATGTTCCTCCCCGCCCAAACTGGGTGGGTGACTGGGACGGCTCCGTGGCAATCGTCAGCTCCACGGCCCCGCGTTCCCCGCCCTTCTCGCTCAAGGACAGGGGCTCGGGATTTGTGGCAGCCGAATGGGGGGGATTACTCGTTTTCGGGGTGTACTTCTCCCCTAACCGGAGTCTGGCCGATTTCGAGGTCTTCCTCACATCTTTGGAGACCTCGATACGGCGTTTGGCATCAGGCCGCGTCTTGGTGATGGGGGACTTCAACGCAAAATCCGACGCGTGGGGGTCCCCCAGAACGGACGCCCGCGGTAGAGCGGTGGAAGAGTGGGCAAATTCGGTGGGCCTCTGCCTGCTCAACAGAGGCACCACCGAGACTTGTGTTCGGCAGCAGGGCGGGTCGATAGTGGACCTCTCGTTCGCTAGCCCTGCTGTCGCAAACAACGTAAGGAACTGGCGAGTCCTAGGGGAGGTCGAGACTCTCTCGGATCATCGCTATATCCGAGCAGAGATCTCCCGGAATCCCCAGGACCCAGTTAGGGGTCACACGGCGGACAGAGCTCCCCGATTTCCGCGGTGGGCTGTGGGTCGCTTGAACCGGGACCTACTAGAGGAGGCAGCCATAGTGCAGTCGTGGCTGTCTCCAGTGCCTCCTGACGAGGGGGTTGATGCTGCGGCGAGCCGCATTCGTGTTGCGTTTACGCAGGCTTGCGATGCGGCCATGCCGCGCGTCCGACGTCGGCCTCCTAGGAAGGAGGTCTACTGGTGGTCACGGGAGTTGGCGGACCTCCGCGAGGCCTGCATTCGTGCCCGGAGGTCCTACACCCGCAGCCGGCGGCGACGCCGCGATGATAATGGGGAGGGCCAGCTGTACGAAGCGTACCGAGCAGCGCGTGACGCTCTGAAGCTGGCCATCTGTCGCGCCAAAGAGCAGTCGCGGCAGGAGATGCTGGAGGGACTTGATCGTGACCCCTGGGGTCGCCCATACCGCGCGGCGCTGAGCAAGCTCCGCGCGACGGGCCCCCCCCTTACCGAGTCCCTTCAGCCTAGCTTCCTCACCGAAGTGGTCGAGGGCCTATTCCCGCCACAGGCGGAACACACGCCCCCGGCGATGGCCGCAGAGGCCGAAGACCGGGAGGCCGAAGAGATGGTGGTCCCGCCTGTCACGGAGGCGGAGATGGGGGCGGCCGTTCTGCGCATTCGCTCGAAGCGGACCGCCCCCGGGCCGGACGGAATTCCGGCCCGAGTGTTGGCCCTTGCCCTTGACCACATGGGTGACCGCCTCAGGGAACTGTTTGACGCATGTCTGTCGTCGAGGAGGTTCCCTGAGTGCTGGAAGGTGGGGAAGCTGGTGCTCCTGCCCAAACCGGGGAGAGCCCTGGACTCGGTTGCGGCCTACAGGCCTATCGTACTGCTGGACGAGGCGGGGAAGCTGCTGGAGAGGATTCTCGCTGACCGCATCGTCCGGCACCTCGAGGAGGTGGGGCCCGATCTGTCGGACGCCCAGTTTGGTTTCCGCGCCGGGCGTTCGACGATCGACGCCATTTTGGCCCTGAGGGCCGCGACCGAGGAAGCCGTCAGAGGAGGCGGCGTGCTGTTGGCGGTGTCCTTAGACATCGCCAACGCATTTAATACTCTGCCATTCGGCAGCATCAGGGAGGCACTCCGATTCCATGGGGTGCCCGCATACCTGAGGCTGCTGGTGGCAGACTATTTGGAGCGGAGGTTTGTGTTGTGCGAGGACCGAGCAGGCGACGTCGTGCGCAGGGCGATATCTCGCGGTGTTCCACAGGGGTCCGTCCTTGGCCCTCTCCTGTGGAACATCGGCTATGACTGGGCCCTGCGCGGAGTCTTACCCCCCGGGCTGAGCGTATTCTGCTACGCTGACGATACGTTAGTAGCAGCCCGGGGACGCAACTTTGAGGAGGCTGTTCGCCTGGCCGCCACGGGTGTCTCTCAGGTGGTCGGGCGAATCGAGGCGCTAGGGCTTAAGGTGGCCCTCAACAAGACGGAGGCCCTGTTGTTTCACGGGCCCCGTCGCGGGCCGCCTGCCCGCGCCTCGATCACCGTCGGCTCGGTCCTCGTACCGGTTCAGGCTCAGATGAGATATCTGGGCCTGGTGTTGGATGGACGATGGCTCTTCGACGAGCACTTCCGCCAGCTTGAGTCCAAGCTGGACGGCGCGGCGTCCGCCCTGGGCCGATTATTGCCCAACCTAGGCGGACCCAGTTTGGCGTGCCGGAAGCTCTACACGGGGGTAGTACGGTCGATGGCACTGTACGGCGCACCGGTGTGGGCGGGGTCCCTGACCGCTCAGAACCGCGCGCGGCTATGCCGACCGCAGCGCACTATGGCGGTCAGGGCAATACGCGGGTACCGCACCGTGTCCGCAGTCGCGGCATGTGCGCTGGCCGGTGCTCCCCCGTGGGATTTGGAGGCGGAAGTGCTCGCCGACGTATATCGGCGAACGGCCGAATTTCGGGCAGGCGGAGGCGGTCGCCCTCCGCCCGAGCAGGTGCGCGAGTGACGCGAGGCCGCTCGCCGAGCCATCGTGGCCCGATGGTCAGCCCGGCTGGAGGCTCCACGTGCGGGTTTTAGCACGGTGGAGGCGCTCCGGCCGGTCCTTTCGTTGTGGGTGTGGCGACAGCACGGGACCCTTTCCTTCCGGCTGGTGCAGGTGTTATCCGGGCATGGGTGTTTCGGATACTACCTGCACACGGTCGCGAGGAGGGAATCGAGTCCCGTCTGTCACCACTGTGATTGTGATGAGGACACGGCGCAGCATACGCTGGAGTTCTGCCCGGCGTGGGCGCAGCAGCATCGTGCCCTCGTCGAGACCATCGGTGCGGATCTCTCGCTATCGGCCATAATCCGCTCCATGGCCGATAGCGACAGAAACTGGTGTGCGGTCGCATCCTTCTGCGAGGATATCATCTCGCAGAAGGAGGCGGCGGAGCGGGCCAGGGAGGAAAGTCTCCTCGCTGACCCGATCCGTCGCCGGCGAACTGGGCGGCGACGGCGCGCCGATGCGCGCCTGATGCCCCCCTAACAAAGCGGAGGGTGGGAGATTGGGGTTTTTATTCTCCCACCCGCACTCTTCCACGTAGAGGCGGCGTCTCTGGTGCACCCAGACGCCGCCGCCAGTGTTGGTGCCCGCGAGGCGCGGGCAGTCGCTGGGTGGGCCGCTGATGTTGTATCAGGTTCCAACGGCCCACCCGTCAAGGCGAATTGACGGTGCACAGGGGGGTTTTAGTCGGTATGCCGGCCGTGTTGTAGGCCGGTGAGCCCGACATAACCGTCCCACAACCCCAAGTGGGGCGGTATGCATAAGGCGCATTTCCCCCCTCAAAAAAAAAAAAAAAAAAAAAAAAAAGGTTAGGTTGGATTAGGTTACGTTAGTAACTGTTCTTTTGGGTCGCGACCGCATGTGCAAGTGATTCGCGCGGCCCCGTCGATAGTGGTTTTGTCGAGGAACACCGTGGTAGGTTTAGTCGGTATTCCGGGAGGTACATTATTCTTATTCCATCTTTCTTTTACCCCGACGAGTCCGTCATAACCCCTCCGCCCGCCCCCGCGGAGGGGTATGCGCCAGGCATTCCGCCAAAAAAAAAAAAGTAACTGTTCTTTTATCCGGATGTAAGGTACCCTATGTCCTTTTCTGTTCGTCTGGCAATGTGTATGCAAACTTTCATGATGTGTCTAGTAGTTAAGGCGTGAAAGCGTAACAAACAATCAAACTCACATTCGCATTTATAATATTAGTTAAGATTTGTATTATATATATTACCTATAAAATATAGTCAAGTATGTATTTGAGTAACATTTGTGCAAAAATAAAAAAGGCACTTTTAAACCATTCTAATATATATTTAAACTAAAAGAGATTCGATATATAAGTTGGATTTACCTTGTTCTTCTTAGACTGTGGATCATTTTCGCTTATCTTCAACAAACTTCTGAGCAGGAATGTTGCATTATCCTGTGTATTTTATAAGAAATATTACCTTTAATTATATAATATGTTAATGAGGGTCATTACATAATTTTTTTATAAATTCTTTTACAAATAAATTTTACCAGCGTACGAATGCTAGCGTCCGTCGTCCATACACAATGATTGTATTATTAAGCTGACAGGTTAATAAACAAGCCTTTATTATAGACGTTTCCTTCGTGTATGCGTTTACTGTCTATGGGAATCCTAATACGGCTCATGAGTCAGATAGTATAGTGTTTTATTGTCAGATATTTCTCAAGGACAGTACTGAGTCTAGTTTCGTCTATGTTCGTCTGTGTTACATGAGATTGTAGTGTCAATACAGACAAAACATTCTAAGTAATACGTCGCGTGGCACTGATTCTCATGCTGCAGTCATGTACAGTAGGCCAAAAATGTGGTCTACCACCCTAATGTTAAGGTTTATTTGAAGGTCATGAAACAACAAGATCAATTTTCACTTACAATAATATTATGACAGTGACCATTGCTCTCTTTATCATGTATTATATGTACGTCATGCCATGTGTCGAGTCTGAATTATCATAGCAACATCTTGGGGTGGAGCAGCCAAATCAATTCTACTGCCCCTAGAGCGAGCTCTAAGAGTTGTTCTAAAGATAGCCACTAGACGCCCATTCATGTTTCACACTGAAGTCCCGTTTACCCCCATCTTAGATAAGAGAAGAAAAGACTTAGTTTGTAGAAAGTCTCAAACCAGACACGCATTTGTCAATAAATTCTACGTATTCTTAGGACAGCTCCTTTAGGTAAAACAAAATTGTTAAGTGATATCCTGAAACAAGGCTTAAATATAGCCTTCTTGAACTTGATTTATTATGTATACACTATAAATTAACATAGTTTTTAGAATTAACCTTGTTACCTAAAGACGTGACCGTTGTAATTTCTCTGAAATAATACATTTTATATTTGGTGGACGTTGACTTCTCATTTATCTCCTGCACACAATAACCCAAACACACAGATACTACGATATTAGTGCCAACATTAAAGTGGTGACTCCGACATGATTTGACGCAACCTTCTGATCTGAAGTCAGTTTAAACACAGCGAAATATGATATGATAATCTTTTGAGAAATATGTACTGTCGTCTTTAATGTTCCATGGATACCTTAAGGTTTAAAATTCTGAAACACTCGAATTAGAATGAATATGAATGAACTAGATGGCATTGTTTTATAAATTACCGCTATATTAGGTATCGACGTTACACTTCTAGTCAAATGTAATTCTTACCTACTTACTTATTTTTTATTTCTAAATATAAAGTAATGTAATAACATTGAATAGAGATTTAAAAATTGTTTGAAGTAAATTTAAAAAAATTAAGTACTTAAGAAATCTACTTTTTTTATTTTATAGTAGTGTACCGCCATCTTTTTACGATGTAACTAAACTACTTAACAGTTCTTGTATCGATCGCCGTTAGATGGCGTCAAATACCTGCTTATACCATTTTAGTTTTGACACGGGTATGCATTTTTGCAGCTCACTGTACAAGCGTGAAACTGTGCATATAAGCGATTACAGAATGACCATTTACCTGCGGCGGTTCGTTGTTCGCTGGCGTACTGTTAGCGTTGTTACGATTTTCTATAGCGACCGCTGGCGGCTGTGGCAATAATGGCTTATCTCCCGGCGGGCTGCAAAACATTACAAAATAAATAAGATACTTAAAAATAAATAAATAAAATAAAATATTCTTTATTTCGGATAAGCAACATCCATATGGGTTAGTAAACAAAAGATAACTTATACCTATGTTAGTAAACTTATTATCTATTTGGAAACCAGGCTGTTGTTCAAAATACACCTTTGAACAACATCACCTAACAAAGGGGAATCATACCTCCCCGCTATGGTCTTCAGGATGGATTTGGAGCTACCCCGCACTCTGCAGACCAAAGAGGCAGATTTCTGTCTGACGATGGCGAGGAAGCCATCGACGTGTGCTTGTGCAAACATACCTGATGCACTGCAGAAACGGGGCAGCCCCATCAACATCCTGAACCCGTTATTATATTGGACCCGTAGAGCGCTGATAGCCCGCTTAAATGTATCAGCAGTATATATTCTTTCTTTGCAATACTGTATATGTAAATCAAAGCATTTCTAAGGGACCGTGAATTACTTTCGTTATTTTCTTCAAAACATCATGAGAAAACCTGAGAGATCTCCATAATGTTTTCGAAGATATGTGAAGTCTGCCAACCCGCACAAGGCTAGCGTGACCTTACCCTTCTCACAGTGAGAAGGGGCCCATGACAAGCAGTAGGGCAGTTTAATACAAGGCTGATATTATTATATATATGACTAGCGACTCGCCCTGTTTTCGCACTGGTAGAACAGTCAAGGTTTAGAAGTATAATTTGTTAAGGTTTTGTAAAACACCTTAACAAATTATAGACCTAAACCTTGCTCGTGAATCACTCTGTCTATTGGTGAAAACCTCATCAAAATCCGTTGAGTAATTTTTGAGTTTATCGGAAACAGACGCGGCGAGGGATATATAGAAGAGCTATAGGTACCTGTAGTTGGCGAAGGCGGAGTGATGTCCGTCGTTGGGGCGCAGCACGTTGGTGCTGTGGTGGCTGAGCGGGTAGGGCTCGACAGGCGTGTGGTCTACCAGCCCGCGGAGTTTGCGCCCGAACGATAAATTCAGCATGTTGCTAGGAGACATCCTGTACAACACGAAGCAAAGTTGTTACTGCGAATGGTATTTATACTCAAGTACATGCTGTTACATTAAAAATTAGCGATTCCTTCTTTCCGCATAATATTTAATGGCATAACTATTTTAGCATGATAATACTTTACAATGATTGTCTTTGGCATACAGTTTATGTTGTAATAATTATCTTAGTAACAACCCGAAAAATAGGTTCATGTTGCCGCGGCGAGGCCCTTGGGCCATCTCAGGCGGCCAGTGTGATAATATACATATCAACTTTATGATTATGCTTGAAAAGTGTATGCGTAAGCTTTAGCTTTAATTAGGAAACAAAAATACGCCATGTTATATTATATCCTAAAATTAGACGTGCCCGCGGTTTCACCCGCGTTAATAGTTACTGCGCCGCTCCCGTGGGTCGTTGTGTGATGTTATACAGCGTATAGCGTTCCTCGATAACTGGGCTATCCAACACTAAAATATTTTTCCAATTCGAACCAGTAGTTCCTGAGGTTTGCGCGTTTAACCAAACAAACAAACTCTTCAGCTTTACAATATTAGTATAGATTTTATGCAAATGGATAGGTAACCTAAAATTACAATGGTGGTTATTTAACTTCAAACAAATCATGTAGCTTATAGACTAGTTCAGTGACGCAGAAGTAGTAAATGCGCTGTTATGCATAAGATCACGATGCCAGGGTAAGGTAAATGCTATAGGATTTTTCTGTCTAGTAACTCGAAGTAGTACTATAGAGTTTGGACCTGTATCCAATAGAAGGCAATAACTTCGTCTCCTGTTTTGTAGGATTTTTAGGCATAGTCATCATATATATTTTATCGCTGATATATGTAAGTGTAAGAATATGTACAGTGAGCAGCAAAAATGCATACCCATGTCAAAACTAAAATGGTGTAAGCCGGTATTTGACGCCATCTAACGGAAATCGATACAAGAACTGTTTAGTAGTTTATCTATATCCTAAAAGATGGCGGTGCACTACCATAAAATAAAATAAATTAGATTTCTTAATAATCCAATTTTGTTAAATTGACTTTAAACAATTTGTGAATGTCTATTCAAAGTTATTAGATTACTTATTTAGAAATTAAACATACATAAGTAAGTAGGTAAGAATTACATTTGTTTAGAACTGTACCGTCGATACCTAATATAGCCGTAGTTTATAAAGCAACGCCATCTAGTTCTTACATATTCATTCAAATTTGAGTGTTTACAGAATTTTAGATCTTATGGATCATCATACCCATGGAATATTACAGGTGACTGTTATACCTACAGTAGTGTATATACATAAAAAAATGATTTCGTGCGATATCTTGTAAGTATGTATATAGGTTATACCAATATTAACCTTTTAGGTTAATTGTATTTTGCTTTAGATCAATAGTCTTTGCTCATTGTTATATCTACACTTATAATTTAAGGCCGCCGGTGGGTATTTATGGGTCTTAAACTAGTAGATCATTTTAAGGTGCGCGCAATGACGTAAAGAATAATACTGCCGTCATAAGGAAAAAGTTAAATTATTTTAAATATTCTGGCAGATGCGTCTTTTTTACTGATTCCAAATACGTAAAAATCTTAATGTCGAAAATAATTTTAGATAAGTATTTTGCCTTATGACGGCAGAATACTTCGGCTGGGAGTTCACACTCAATTAAAATTCGTTTTACAAAATAATTTAATTTACAAAATATTCTTGATTTTATTAAATATTCTTATTAAAAGGCAAAAGAAAACAATTCTCTCTATTTCTGAACCAAATATAAAACATTTATGTATAAGGAAAACGATGAGTACATTATCAGAATTATTTGTCTGAGTACTTGTTACTGAATAACTTTTAAGTTTTTCAAACCAGAAATTGATATTTTTGCTGATTAATGAAAGGTGAAAAAATGTACGAGGCACTGCGATTAGATTGCGTGAATACAAAATTTTAAATTTATTATATTTTGTGATTAAATAGTGTAATTGGCGCAAGTCGATCTATTTGATATAAAATAAATAAATTAACCGCTCATCGGTTACCGGTTACCGGCTACCGGTATTGCGGTTACCGGTATTGCGGTTACCGGTATTGCGGTTACCGGTATTACGGTAACCGGTTACCGGTATAACATAACACTAACCTATAGAACCGCGGCTCGTCGAAGAGGTCCTCGCTCATGGCGCCGGGGAAGGGCCGGTCGAACATGACCTGGTAGGTGGGCTCGGCGTTGAGCTTGTCGGAGAGCCGCACGGTGGCGGCGGCGGCGGGCGGCAGCACCGCCGTCACCGTGCCCGTGGCGCCCTGCGGGACCGACATGTGGCTCGCCGTGCTCACCACGCGGTCGTACAGCTTGTAGTCCGCCTTTGGGTCCGGAGCGATGTTACCGCTGTGTAACTCCGGCTGACGACAACACGACTCAATCAATCAATCAATCGGCTCACCGCAGTCGACTGCTGGACATAAGCTTCTCTCATTTAACAACAACACGAATAGGCTTTTTTCAATGCTACATTTTTATTTTCTTCTATTTATATATTTTAATTAATGTATCAGTTGACGTGTCCGAGAATTGTTAATACATTTTTATGGACATCAAGATTTTTGACTTCGACTTTGACTTTAAACAACATTGTTGATTTTTTTTGTTATAAAAGCCCAAGGCCAAGGCCTTTGTCCCTCTTTATTAGTAATTCCTGTGTCACGTAGGACTTAACAAATAACGGACACAAAAAACATCTAGACTCGGAACAAACATTTGTGGATCACACCAAGTTTTGACCCGTGTGGAATTCGAACCCTCAACACTCGGCGTAACAGCAGTGGCGAGGCGACCACGTAAACCACTAAACCATCCGTGCAGTCATGACCTTTTATTACCAGCGTAGCGCAGCGATAGTATATGCGACAAATGTGTATAAGGTTCAATGTTTAAGTCTGAAAACTGAATTTATAGTCAAGAGATTTTCAGTAGCAGTGCTTGTCTGAAAAATGTTTTATCTCACGATTCACTACAATTCGATTCAATATATTATCATTTGAAAACGAGATGGCTGTGAAAACCCAGGATTCAACCTACTAGTATTTTTTTTTTCATCAGTTTTTTGTAGTCTCCCACTGCTGGGCAAAAGCCTCTCCCTTGGACTTCGAAATCACTCTGTTGGTTGATATCTTACTGATGTTGATACTTTATGACCTTGTGAACCTTATATCTCGAGGGTACTTTAACCCACAGGGCCCATATTCAAACTCGACCGAGGTATGACCCCAAGGTGTCTGCACACCAAGTTACAAGTAAATATTTTTCCATTTAAAATATGTGATCACTATATCTCGGGGGTCTTTTGACCCACAGGGCCCATATTCAAACTACTGCTGGGCATGATGACCACAGTAGGGCCTCATGTCCATTTTTGGGCATCTTGCCCACTGTGAGGCGTTATACCAACTGTTAGGCATTATACCAACTGTTAGGCATTATGCCCACTGTTGGGCATCATGTCCACTGTTGGGCATTATGACCATTGTTGGGCATCATTTCCACTGTTGTGTTGCAAAACGCAGCGCAAGACAAAACTTGACAGCAAACAGCAGTAACCAAATGGAATCAGCACACTACCACTCTGCATATAAATGAAGCCATTTTGACATTTAAAATACATGTGACCTTGTGACCCCTATATCTCGGGGGTCTTTTGACCTACAGGGCCCATATTCAAACTCGACCGAGGTATGACCCCAAGGTGTACGCACACCAAGTTACGAGTCAATATTATTCCATTTAAAATATGTGACCCCTATATCTCGGGGATCTTTTCACCCCCAGGGCCCATATTCAAACTTGACTGAGGGATGACCCTGACTGAGGGGTGTCTGCACATCAAGTAACAAGTCAATCGGTCCAGTGGTTCCGGAGCTATGCCTGTCAATAACAGACAGATACACAGACCCACATAGTGTTTTCATTAACCTCTTCGAGGTTAATGACCAGACAAACAAAAACAATATTTTTCTTATATAATACTTTTAGCAGCGATAGCCTAGTGTGAGACCGTTCGACTGCTATGCAGAGATCTTAAGTTCTTTGCCAAGACTCGCATCTCTGACATTTCGAAGTTATGTGCGTATTAAAAACAGTTAATTATCGCTTGCTTTAACGGTGAAGGAAAACATCGTAAGGAAACCTGCATGTCTAAGAGTTTTCCATAATGTTCTCGAAGATACGTGAAATGTGCCAATTCGCACTGTGCCAGCGTGGTGGACTTAGGCCTAAGGCACAGACCCCTTCTCACATTGAGAAGTGGCCTAAGCCTAGCAATGGGATAGTTTAATACAGGGCTGATATTTTATATAATACTTTAAGTTATATCTTTTTTATAACGTACCTTATAGAGCAGGTTCCACTTGACCTGCAGCGTGAGTTTGGCCTCCTTCTGCTTCAGGGTCAGCAGCTGCTGGTCGAGCGAGTGCGCGAGCGCGCGCATGTCCGCGGGCTCCAGGCACTCGGCGCCGCACTCGCGCCGCGCCGCGCGCGTGTGCGGCTGCTGCTTCAGCCACGCCGACACGTCCTGCGGCTTGTTCTTACTGGAAGGGACGCTCGTGTTACCGACCATCCGCTCTCTAACTCTATACGATACGAGTGAGCCTAGACCTCGCAACGAATGACAACTCTTTCGTTCCTTTAGAGAGATGCCTCATTAGCGTGTTGCGTTGCGTCCCTACAACGGATCAACGAATTGTATGCTACATCTGCAGCGCAAAAAGGCGACGCACGCATGATTTCACTCTTCATTCCACAATTGATCGGAACACTGTCCGTCGTCGCACCGGAGCTTCGACAGCGCAGCGCATCACCCTGCCCCCGTCGTTCAGGTCCGTCGATCCGTTGAAACGTTGCGTGCGACGACGTAACGCATTAATGTGGCATGTCACAAAAAATATATGGAAAACAACGCAGCGTCGATGTCGAACACAACACAACGCACTAATGAGGCACCTCCCTAACTGTTCTGAAAACGCCTCGCTCTGAGGCACGTGTTGACACATATTTTGTACTAGATGTGCCCGCGGATACACCCGCGGTTATGATTACTGCGCCACCCCGTGGGTCGTAGCGTGATGTTATATAGCCTAGGCTATAGCCTTCCTCGATAAATGAGCTATCCAACACTAAAATAATTTTAAATTCGGACCAGTATTTTCTGAAATTAGCGCGTTCAAACAAACAAACAAACTCTTCAGTTATATAATATTAGTATAGATATTGAATCAAAGTAGGCGTTACTTGGCGAAAGTCCATTATAATAAAATTATTGGGAAGAAAGGAACCCGCCACGCACCTTTGAATTGACCACCATTAACTATTAACTATTGCAATAGAAAAAGATTGACAACACCGAACTCGCAACTTGCAGTATTCCGCTTCGAGCATAAAATATGCGTCGACACATGTTTCGCCTCAGCGCGAGACATCTTCAAGACCATTTTGTGCTCATAACGAAATATTGCATTCAATTTAGAATATATCGTTTCGAACGCAAACGTAAACCCACATCCCACGATATGACTGTCCATTGCTAGAAGACTCTGGTACAATACCGGTCCTCTGACAATGGTAAAATTTTTCTATTGTAATAGTCTTCTAAATTATTTTTTATTAAATTTTCTAACCTAATATTTTTAAATTACACCCTTTACAAACGCCACTGAATAATATGCAGTACTTTTACTAAAGGCGAAAATAATAACTATATTCCTGCCAAACAACGAACGATGCCGAACATATATATAGATTAAATCACTATTAACTATGCCAGAATATAGCCAATGAGATGAAAAACTCATAAAATATAAAAAAATAGAAATCTGTTCTATTTTTAATTATTAAAAGAGTTTAAATATGAATGATAGTTCAATTTCTATTACTGGTCGCTTGGACAACTAATTAGAATAAGGATCCATGGTACGTACCATTTTTTAAATTTAAAAAAATCCTCTCTTTACGCTTTTTCTGTAGTTTCGGCGGCAATTAAACGTCAATTTGGAATTACGTGAATAATAAGTTTGGTTAAAAATGGGTAAAAATAAGAGTTGTGACGAGTCAACTAGGCAATTAATTGTTAAATTACATTTAGATCGAAAGTGGACTTATAGAAGAATTGCTAATCATCTAGTATGTTCTGTGAAGAAAGTTTTTAACGCTATTGCTCATTATAAAAGAAACGGATCTACTAATAGTGTTGTTAGAAAGGCTTGTCCAAGGAAAACGTCTCCCCGGGAAGATTTGCAAATAATACGTGTAGCTAAACAAAACCCGTTTAAAGGCTCCAACGAGATTAGAAATGAAGTTTTTTTCACCTGATGACCCAAGGAACATTTCCTCGAAACTGGTACGCCGCAGATTAGTCAAAGGTAAATTGTTCGGGAGGGTTTCTCGAAAGGTACCGCTTTTTACCAAGCAACACCAAAAGAAGCGATTATTATTTGCAAAGAAATATCATAACTGTACCTGACCGTACGAGAATGGAAAAAAGTGTTATTCTCGGATGAAACAAAAATAAATATGGTGAATTAAGGCAAATGCTACGTTAGACGTCCAATAAACCATGTTTTTGATTATAAATACACGAGGAGCATAGTCAAATACGGCGGTGGTAACATTAAAGTATGGGGATGTTTTTCTGGTTGCGGAGTTACACCCGTCCGTAAGATTGAAGGTATAATGGATCAATTTCAATACAAAAACATCTTAGAAGAGACAATGATTCTCTACACCGACGACCATTTGCCTGTGACCTGGATCTTTCAGCACGATAACGACCCAAAACACACGGCCCGCAGTGTTAAATCCTTTCTTAGTGAGCAACGTGTTACCGTGTTAGACTGGCCTGCAAATAGTCCCGATTTAAGTCATATTGAAAATTTGTGATACGTCGTTAAAAAAAGTCTACTTTAAACGTAATTCCAGTCAAAATGAACTTTACGAAGCCTTTGTTGAAGCACGGAACTCGATCCCACTCGATAAATATATGATATTACTTGAATTAATGCCACGTCGTTGCAGAGCCGTCATTAATAACAAAGGCTATGCAACTAAATATTAATTTTTAAGAAATTTAGTAAACCAAGCATAATTTTACATAAATAATTCGAAATTGATGACGTTAACACGTTAATAACTTCGATTTTTACCTCATTTCTTTATTGTTTCTAATATGTCGTTTAGTTGTTTGTACGTAACTAAATATCTAAATGGTAGTTGTAAACTCGGATATTTATTTGTTTTTTAATGAATTATAAGTTGTTGAACGTATTCTATGCATATTGTTGTTTTATTTAAAAACAAAAGTTTTACGGCAATGTGCCTTGTATAATGTGAAATACGTCGCAAGTGTATCTAAATATATGTCAACCACTGTATATATATATATATATATATATATATATTGTGAATTTGTAGTCGTTTTGGAACCGAAAACCTTATACTCTATATCAATAATAGAATCGATTTACCTCTTTATTTTAATAAAATAAAATGTTTTCTTTTTAGAAACAATAAATTTAATGTCGTTTACGAGAAATAAATGAGAACTCGTAGTAACGCCACTCAATTTCACGTACTACGTTTACCTACGCGTCACTACGATCGATATCATTCATGTTTGACAACTTAAAAACATTCAATCCAAGCACCAAGCCAATCCCCGCACACTACCCCAGGCGCCGGCAGAGCGAGCGCGAGCGGTTTTTCAAGTCCGACTCTGGTGCAAGCGCGCCCCGCACGCACCCCTTCCCGCCCTTCAGTACTGCAGCAACTCGCGCGCGTAATGGTCGTAACGTAATTATTCATTGTCACGCGAAAATGAGTCGTCAATACGAATATTCTAACGCTGAGTACTTGGCAATGGTACAGCTGTATGCTGTTGCCAATTTCAATTTGGAACAGGCCAGACGCTTATACTCCCAGCCGGAGCATTTGAATGCGCTGCGGCTACGAGGAATTGAAAGTCCTCAAGTGCCATCCACTCCCACTATCTTGGCTGCAACTCAGCGCCTTCTCGATCATGGAGAATTCCGTACGCCGACTCATGCGCAAGGCCGAGGACGCCTTAATGACTCCCCGGAGATCGAAGAGGATATTCTGGAGTACTTCGAGCGGGATCCGCGGCGAAGCACGAGAATGGCGGCTCAAGAATTTAATGTTATATCAAACGTGCTCGTTTGTGTATTGAACGTGGCGGACTTCATTTCGAGCAGTTGCTTCGATACAGGGAAGTGTAAATAATTTGTAAATAAACTGTCCATAGATACGTAAGTTGATTATTTTGTAAATAGCTCCAATTTTTTAAATACGCCTGAAATACTCAGAGTTCCTTCACCCTGTGATTATTTTTATTACATAATAAATAAAGTTAGCTATTTATCGAAGAGTAATGTTCAGATAAAGTATTTCCGACGGTCCTAAGCCCGTGTAAAGTATGAAGGAGAAATTGGAGTATCCATTTACGTATTAATTGTGATGTTTCACGATGCAGGTTTTTCATAGTAAAAGGAGATAACGCATTGCCTCGTATCAGCTGATTTTGGCTCTATTGAACTGCGATATGCCTATTATCAATTTCGTAGTTATTACATTTACTTAATTTTATTAATACTTGTGTAGTCACTAGTTTTTAAATCGCGCATAGGACTCGGTCGGGATACACGCGGCTCTTTTGCTTCGATCTGTGTAGGCATCAGCTGATACACGTAGTTATCGTGCGTCGTTCATAAGTACCTACGCGACTGAGTGGCAACGCCGGCCGCCGCCGACGACGGTTCGCAGCCGCGCGAACACGTGTGCATGCGTTTGTGAATGAATTGTCCGTGCGTTACTACGATCAAACTCGAATAAGTGAAAAATATTATTCATATTCCAACTTTTTTACTATACACAGTACAATTAATTTACTATTTTTTATTGATACTACTAATTATCCTAAGTTACCACGTTTCAGTTCCAAAACGACTATAAATTCACGGTGTATATATATATATATATACTTTAGCAGCTGGCTACTTGGCTGGCTACTTTTTCAGCCTGGCGTTACAGCTTTAGCAGGAAACTAGCATATTCTAAACTCTGTTATAAAAACTCACCCAATCTCATCTGGAAAAAGGTCGCTCTCAAAGAACACATCTCTATTGAGCGAAAGCGCCAGGTTATCGAATAGATCAGGGTATTCTCGGGCGTAAGCTTTCACCAGGTCAATACACCGCTCTGAATACAACCACGAATTGGTTACTTTGCAGCGGCGAGTGTAACCGGATACTTCTTGGTTCTAGAACAAAACATATCAATAAATAAATAAGAATAAACTACTAATTTATACAAAAGAACTAGATAGGAAAAGACAAACATTAAAACATCTGTACTGTCGTTATAAGGAAAAAAGACGTATCTGCCAAAAACAATCTATTTTATATAAATATATTGGCAGATACGTCTTTTTTTACTGATTCCAAATACGTAAAAATCAATTTGGACAGAAATGACGGCAGTGTAGATTTGACATGAAAGCAGAGTAGTTACGTCTAAGTCAACAACTTGTGTCGCGTTAAGTGTTGCTGCAATTTCAGGAACTGCCCCAGCACTAGACTTGCTTACTTAATAAAATCATTTGGCTAACTAGCGAATCAAACTCGGGTTTGGTTTAGTTGGTAAAGATAATATACATACCTTCTTGTTAAACTTCAAGTTCAGGCCAACGTTGAGTTTATTGAGGCTCTCGGTGGGACGGTCGTGTCTTTCTCCTGTGATGATTAGCACTGTGCCCGTGATACGGGATAGCATTTGTGCTGATATGCCTGTAGATAATAAATTGATAATCTACATATTATATTTCATGGTGTTGCAATTTCTATTGGAATTGCATTAATTCTAAATAATGTGCTCTGACTCAATACCTTACCAACCCTTCACTGTAGCCAAGACACCTTTAGCCATCTCTGATCAGTCGTGTGATTCTGCTCGACTGGCAGTGAGTTATTTATCCTCATCCTTAACATCCCGTCTACTCTCCGCCTGTTACCTTAGAACGCATGGTGCAGCCATCCCGAACTTTATATATTCAACACATAGTATAATTATGGTAGGGCCTACCTACCCTTAGGGTATTAGGGCTGATAGGGCTTTGGGTACTTTAGGGTTCCGTAGGTTCTTGTCATATAATTGTTGGCATACAGTCCGTTACTGCTAAGGTGACGCCTGTACAGCTATAAGTAACACTTCAAGAAACCTCAAGGAGTTTGAGATGTGGCTGTCGAAAATCCTAAGAATGCAATTACGCACATAACTAATCAAGATCAGCCTGGCGGTACAACTTGTTTAGATCAACGTAACTAGCTAACTTCAAGTTATTGTTCAGTCTTTATGAATAGATTCAAGTTGTAAAGGGATTACAGATATTCTTCGTGGCAGAAAAAAGGCATTATCGATCCTGGGGTATTCAATTCTCTCTGAATACGGATAATTAAAACATCGAAGTTGTCAATGATGTATTTAACGCTAGCTATAGAAGTCTGTAATTGTCAAGTATTGAGTATAATTGACTTGCCTGCACGGATGGCTTAGCGGTTTAAGTGGTCGCCTCGCCATTGCACTACGCCGTGTGTCGCGGGTTCGAATCTCACACGGGACAAAAAATTATGTGATTCGTAAATTATTGTTCCGGGTCTGGGTGTTGTTTGTGCCCGTTGTTTAAGTGTTTGTTAAGTCTTCCTCGACACAGGAATTACACCTAGAACGGCAAATGTATTAAAAATATATATTACCACAAGCGGCGGCAGCATGGTTGGCGCTTCGATACGGACTGGCGACTGTTCGAGCGTTTGGCACCGGCTCGCCTCGGTCTGTTATACACACTTTGATACGACCCGAGCGCGCACATTCTGAGTCCACTACCTGTTCACATAGAAATAGATACAACGTAAATATGCTTAACCATAAATAAAAACAAAACACGATTTTAAAAAGCCGTTAGTGATAGGTGATTTTTATGATTTACTTCGCTCGAGTAAATGTAGGTTTATAACAGCTTTTTTCTCTGGATGATAGGCACTCTATATGCTTTTTTGCGTTACGCTCTCACGCCTTAACTACTTGACCGATCATCATGAAATTTCGCATATACGTTGTCAAGGGAACAGAAAACGACATGAGCTCCTTTCATCTAGAAAAAAGTATTGTTACTAATCTAAATTGACCTACATTTACGCGAGAAAAGCCGCGGGCATAATCTAGTAAAAATAAACCGATTGTTAAGAGACATTCTAGATGGGTGATTTTTGGTGACCAGGATTGTAGGTACTCACCGTGGCCATACACCCGTAATGCTGTCCATAAGTGAGTAAGAACACATGGTCCCCAGGGGGGTAGGCCTCCTGTGGCGTACTGAACTTGCCGCCTTCTTGTATAACGTGTGCTCTGACGTCCTTCACCACCGCATGGTATGCGTAACCACAAGGCACACTGCACCACTCCGGCTCTTGGACCATTTGTACGTTATCCTGGATTATGTATTTAAAACCTGGAGGGGACAATTAGTTATTTTGGCACTGTACTTCAACTTGAGAAACATACAAATTACATCAATACAGATAACCAATCTTATGCAAAATCGGATGACAAATACAATGCATACACATACACTGCATTATTTAATAATATCGCTGAAATGTTAGTCCTTGCATTTTTCTCTCTCCTTTATCGATTTACTACTCGATTTGGAATCGCGTATCAAATTGAAATTGGCATCTATATCTATATCTTCTGTGTTCATTGGTATAGGAGAGAGGGCGTGCGCTACTGTCAATCACAAGCTACATTTTATCTGCGATCACATGATGCTTTATGGGCCTCGAGTCTTAAACATCACGTATTGAGACCAAAACGTACGTCTGAAGCAATATTACGGACATCAAGTAAAAACCAAAGTAATGTGATGCTACATGATACACATAATCTAATAGAATATTACAGTAGGACTCCAATTATCGGAACTCCAACCATCCGAATCGCATTCGGGAAAGCATTATTGGAGATGAGAAAATGTATATATGTTACATACATATGTATGTATGTAATATGTTTATGTGATGCAATTACATTCAATTTCAAATTTAAAATGCATAGAGTTCTAAAAATAAACTCTGTTTCTTTAAAATATGTAATACATATACACATATACTCTTTTCGAAAAATAAAAGAACATTTATCCGAATTTTGTATTATCCAAATGGGGTCTAGTCCCAATTGATTCGGATATTGGAGTTCCACTGTTTTATATTTTGTATAACTTATATGTCAAAAGGAACAATATGACAATACATATTAAGGATTTTATAAAAATAAAATATATTAATTACCTTTAAGATTCACTGCGTGAAGTATTATATTAACTTCGCCTAATTCAATGCCAAGCCGATTCATATTGCTGAAAACAAAACAACATGTAGTTAAACAATGCAATCACATACACTCACTCACACACACAAAATACCTAACACTCACTGTTCAATGATGGTGGATCTCTCGCCGAGCCACTGTCGGTGCAAGTTGCCGAAGTTGGCTTCTGTAGTGAAGTTATTCACGTTGTTGTTTTGCTTGTCCACGTGATGGAGCCGCATCTTCTCGTTTGATACTGATATTACTCTAGACAAATAATAACACAGTTTAACTTCTAAATTCAAATTAAAGGCTTTTTGGTCTTGACGTTTTGTATGAAGTAGGCATTGGCAGCTGCTGATTGGATAGAAGGCGATACTATTTGGTTTTCCGTTAGGATTTCTCGAAATATCAGGTCAGTGTCAGAACTCGATGCTTGTTAATAGGGATTGTCGTTTTTGTGTTCACCAGCCGGCGCCACTAGCGAGTAAGGTCCTATCAAACCTGCGACAGATGCTAACAAAAGCCGTATTTGGCGGTAACAATTGTTGGTTACTATGGTTACCGTTGAAGTGACTATAGAGTTTAACGTAAAAGTCTAGACCTTGCTATTCACTAGCACCTCTAGCTGTGTATTCAAGCACGGTAGCCCCCATTGACTCGGATACAAAGATTTCGCTCGCCTTAATATGAACACAAGCCGAGCTCGCAGTACTCACTCGCACATAACAGCGAGCTCGGTCCGGCAGTAAATTAGGCTAATGCCAGTAATTAAAGGTGAGAAAAAAGACTACAAGAAAACAGGCATATAAACATATGAAGAATAAGATGATGATGTTTTTGTTTCGCGTTATCGTGTATGGGTGCGTTTCCACTGACGCGGAGCTGGACGGAATGAAGCGGAGAAGAGCAGTGAAAAGTAGCAAATGTTTCCATTGAAGCGGAGCGGAGCAAAGCGGAGCGGGGCGGAGTGGAGCTGAGCAGACCAGAGTTGTAATGATCTTGAAATCCGGTGTCTTTCACTATCATTTCCCACACCATATGGGTTTCATTGCATTTGTATGTTGTCAGTCGTACATCCCATTTTTTGACACTTTCAATTAGTTTCTCATCAATTTTGATTCACATACAATGTCGATGACGTCTGAATTCGAATGTCGATGATGATGTGTGAAGTGTATGTCGTAATATCGCTAATTAAACTAAAATGCAGCGCACGAGTCCTTTCCTGACAAGTGTACACTAGGCGCCGCGCCGCCCCGCACCCCTCCGCTCGGCACCACAGCCTGCTCGACCTGTTCTGTCCGGCTCCACTTGCACTGTTTCTACTGATGCGGAGTGGAGATATCGAGCACTGTGAATGGCCTGTTCACGGTCCGCTCCTATCCACTCCGCTCAGCTCCGCGTCAATGGAAACGCACTCTCAGTTTGGCCTTGGCCTGACATTCGCACGCTCCTTACGTATCTACGTATACGTGTATTAATTTTAGCGAGATTCGCCGGTCTTTTTTACCTATTTATTTCGTGGTTCTGGATTTTGCAACATTATATGAGATACTAGCTGGTCTGCACTGCTTCACCCACGTTTATAGCCTTCCTCAAGAATTGGGCTAACAAATGCAAAATTATTTTTAATTCTAACTGTTAGCCTTAGGGACCTTCCGATAAAAAAGGAAATTCTTCAGTTGTATAGATGATAGTTAAATAACATAATTAAATACTCACTTGGCTCTAGTGAGATGCGGCCAGCCGGCCCACACGACCTTGCCGAGTACTTCCTTCGCGACATTCTCTAGCACCGTTTCTTCTGACTCCTTATCCCTTATTATTTTCACGATCATGTTCTCACTACGCGACTGCTGGTCAAACACTTTTACTCTGCCTTTTTTTAGGCTTGTCTGTAAAATACATGTTACCGTCGATTACTTAAACAGTACAAGTTTTATTAAAAGAAAACGTATGTGTTTTTTTTTTTCAATACATCTACTCTTGGTAATTCATGTACCACAGATGACTCTCGAGTCTTGAAACAGAATTTTGGGACGAACAAATGTTTGTGCCGTGTGAGATTTAAACCCACGAGACTCGGCGTAGTAGCAGATGCGAGTTGATTACTTAAATCACTATGCCTTTGGTGATCGCAATCATAATATCCATCAAAATATCATCAAGATACTCTTACTCTTAGTTCGAATTCCTACTATGTTGTTGCGAACCTCAGCATATATAAGTCACAGCGTCACAAGCGGCAGAGACTTAGGTTGCTTTATAAGATTAAAAACACGGCGTATGGAAATGTGCCTGTATTATACCCCTATGTCTATCAGAATATAGGTGTTAGTCTATATATGACAAATTACGACTACGTTCCCAACAACTTTAATCTGTAATAGAACGCCATGGAAACTTGTGATATCGCCCACCTCCAGCTCTTCACGCCACATACCTGGTAGTTGAGATGTCGCATGGTGGGGAAGCCGGGGAACAGCATGTCCCGCTTGGCGTTGGGCAGCATGCCACGCCGCAACTGCGCCGGGTCCACTTCCAGCTCTTCACGCCACACTTTCTTCTCAATCGCGTGACACTCCTCTATGCGAGGGAAGTAATCCGGCGCTTTAGCTTCACCTATCAACAGCAATATCAAGCTTTAAGAGACAAAAATGGAGGCTAGTATAAAGAATGGTCAGGTAGATGGTATAAAAGATGACATAGATATTTTTATTTATTTATAAACAACATTACAGTATAAACCAAATCGTTGTACAGTTCACATTGATTTCTACATACGAGTATATGCTACATTCGAGGTCTACAAATATGTCATTGCTATAATCATAACATAAATTTTTTTAGTAAATATCCATTATCTCACAAAATCTCAAACAACTACGTCACACATCCATCCATCCCGACGCAAACAGATCACGCTGATTCTGACGTCAGGAGCATATTTAGCAAACTCAGTGCTCTAACGACGGGCGAGTTGGCATGCATAAAGCACAGCTAATAACTGCATTTTGCGTGGTCTAAGCAGTATTTTGCGTACGATGGGAACAGATAATTTGAATATCTGTGTTATAAGTTCAGGACAGTCACATTGACCACGCAGAACCTGGCAGGCAAAGGTAAGCAAGTGGTAATTACGCCTTACTTCAAGAGAATTAAAGCATAACACTCCCAGTAGAAGATAACTTGTTGGATAAAGAAAGGGATACCCTGAATGCTTTTTATAAAAGAAACGTAAAAATGTGTTAATTTTCTCTTTCATAACATCTTTTTCCTTCAGATCATTGAAGCTGTCTGCAATTTACTTCTGACTAGTGCCATATATACTAGTGTAATTGCAGTAGGGTTGTCAAACTCACGCATATTGCGTATTACAAATTCTAGTCTCTTATTACAGTTAGTAACTAATGTCTTCATATGCTCATGAAAGTTAAGATGTGTGTCAAATAGCACTACCACATACCTAACTGAGTTGCGCAAACCATTGGCTCGGCCGCCAATAAGTATTGCACATGCAAGGGATTACATGCGCGACTACATAATATAATGATTTCTTTCTTTTTTTTTTACACGCCGTTATGCAGGGTTTAGCATTGTCAAAAGCAAGTTTATTTTTAATGCTCCACTGCAAGAGCGTTGACATCCTTTTGTATTGTTTCTGTATCAGCAAGTGTTTAGTTTAAGGTCGTCTGCATATAGCAAACATCTGCAATGTTTGAGGACCGACTCAAGATCGTTTACCATAATGCCGAATAATAATGGTGCCAAGGTCGAGCCTTGGCTCACGCCAGACCGAGAGAGATAAATAATGAATCTTAAATTCCTTGTAATTTTTGTTTTTATAAAACGATATCACTAATCCCTCATCGTAAGGAATTTTACATACATTGCAAAGAACATCCTAACTTGAAACACATAACTAACTTATGATTAAAACTTTAAATAACAGCATGAAAATTAATATCACTAACATATTATTTATTAACACTGGTGTAGATTTTTTAAGCCTGCATTCAATCTTAGATTTTGTGAGAGGGTTTCTTTCGAATTAAGAACTACCATTACGGCAATCAATATTTGGTTGACCTTTACTATTGGACTAAGAAGACTTGTCAAGCAAGAATTAAAACCTAAAAGAGTTATGTCATTCATATAGATGTCAAAAGGGAGATAAAGAGGTGTTATCTTTGATTATTTATTTCTCTAGTTAGTTACTTAGACGTGTGTTATCCGCACTTAGCCCAACAATAGTACATATATTGTAAAAATTATTTCTCTACTGATATATTTTAAATGGAATGCCTCTTTTTAATACTACGGATGTGAAGTTCTGAATATTATAGCGACTTGCGTCATGCGTGTATCGACGCCGCTAGAGGTGTTCAGCAGTTAATAATTAATATAGACAAAAATGTTATTAAACAAATCTTACCCAGATTTTCTGATGTCCAATTATAGACCAGCATTGGTCCGTGCGTGTTTCGTTTCTTTTCTTCCTCTGTTAACCTCTGATAGCACGGTTCCATCGCTGATAGAAGATTTACCTACAAAATATACAATCAGTCTCAACTGCCAGTCATCTTTCATCCAAAAAAATATTGTTTCCAAGCGAGCGAAGCCGCTTGCAAAAGCTAGTTGTTATATAAATACCAGTTACATATTCTGTTAATACATACTTAAAATTGAAGTTATTTCTTGATCAAAACTAGTTTCGTAGAAGTAATTTAATACCGGGCTGATATTATATAATGGATAGTGATAATGTTACCTCATCAATAAACGGTATCAACACGACCGCTTCCCAGTCGTTTCTCTTGCCGTTGAGGTCGGTCTCAAAGTTGACCGGGTAGTAGTGGACTATGGGCGAATCTTCGTCTGTCATCAGATCGTGGAACGGCATCGGGAGCAACTGCTTGCTGGCTGCTGGCAATACTGCCAGTAGCTATAAGAGAAAACGAGTCTATCAATTGATACTGTTAAATGTAGTAAGGTAGTAATAGTATAATCAGCAACATATTAAGTCGATACACACTTTGGGAAATTCGGCTTAATGGTCGTTTTGCACTCACTGTGCGAAACGGCACTTTTTATAATAATCTATTTTTACGTGTCAATTCACACACATCTACAAACATTTTACGAAAGAGACATTCTGAGAAAGGGACACTTTGTGACCTGTAAACATTTTGAGAAGTGGACATTTTGCAACTGTGCCAATTTAAAAAAAGAATCAAATAAACACAGCAGATTAGATAAAAATAAAATATGTGTGCTGCTACGATAGCTATTATAATATCGCACCATCAGTAAGTCAAGAACATAATTGAACTTTTTGTAAATTTACAGAAAAGTCATTTCTATTTTTTGTTTTTTACATTCCGTGTCGCATTGTTTTGCTCATACTGTTGAGTAATTTTTCTTGACATGAAATAAGCGCAGTTTTGATTTTTATATTAAATTTTATTTTCATGCCCTTAACTTACCGAGGGTACGATATAATACGGTATAGTTAAAAATCAGTTTCAATCAAGCAGACAACAATTTTTAAAAGGTTCAGAAGGTTCTACCTGTTCAAAAGGTTTAAAAGGCTCGCCGAGTTCAAACTCAATCTTCAAGTCCTTGAAGCCTTTGATATCTGATATGTAGGGCGCGTAGTGATGCGGGTAGTACCAACACCATGAAGGACAACCCTTGTAGTAATAGTGCAGGTTCCATTGGATAGCCCTCACATAGCCCTCCGCCTGGTCAGCCAGGACTTCACTAAAATATACATCATATATACAAAAATTGTTTCAATATATGTACGTTACGTTATATGGTTGCAGTGCAAGAGATATTATTAATACTTTGAACGCTATGCAGGTGTCACGATTCTTTTAATTCTTGTGTCACGGGGGACTTTACAAACATTCAAACAACGGACACAAAGAACACCCAGACTCGGAACAACCATTGGTGGATCACACAATTTTTTGTCCCGTGTGGGATTCGAACCCAGAGCACTCTGCGCATTGGCAGCGGCGAGGTTATCACTTATATCACTACGCCATCCAAGCAGTCGTGAGCAGTGCAAAAAAACATTTTTCTTGTTGGCTTTGTAACCTATATAACGTTCAAAGTGTCAAGAAAAGAACATTACTACCAACATTATACAACTACAGCTTGTTACAATCATTCACCTTACTTTTTTTTTTCATGAAAAGACGTCAAGTCATCTAAAAGATGATATATAAAAAAAATATTTGAGAACAATGTAATCAAATCAAGAAAGTTTAGGTTGTGTATCACTATTTAATAAGTGATATATGTAGATACATAAGAAAACTGTTGTAGTACCTTTAACTTTAGACTTAGTACGTCAGTGGTTCTTAACATTTAAAAGACCATTTGACATAATTTTTGTTTTGCCAAAAACCACTAACTGTTTCACAGTAATATAAGGTATTATTAGACTTTTCTTAAAAGAAATATGTAATTATTCGAAAGCAAGAATATTATATTATTTGCAAATTTTATATATTAGACCACTTCGGGTGCGGTTAGGGACCACTAGTGGTCCACAGACGACCGGTTAAGAACCACTGCTCTATGTAGTTATTTTCTTTTGCCTGTATCTTTGCAATATCTTGCTTGCTCTAAGACTTGTATTATATCGATCCCCGAAGCGATTAATTTAGTAACACCCTTGGGACCAAGATACACATGAAATATTTCTTGAAACAAATAACATATCATGCTGAATAAAGAAAGAAATCGTCTAAGGAAATTAAAGACAGATACGCAAATAAATATGCCCATTAATTGATTGACGAACAATTATATATCGATTAACATCTATTATAATATACTACGTAAAAAAATCATAGTCAATATAATTCAGCTTTCAACACTCCACACTCAAATGACAAAACAAGGACGATAGAGAAAATAAAATTTTGAAAACACTTACGACTAACCTAATACATATATATACACCCAAACTTACTAGCACAAGAAAATAGAAAATCTTCCAAGTATTGAAACATGGACGTTACAGATATTTGTTATAACTAAAATATCTAACAATTTAGGGATGTGTTGCAAAGTGACGTAAAAAATAGCTAAACGGGTGAATGTCACAAATTGGATTAGGCAATTTGATGACGTATATGCAACTAATCTTTAACCAAGATTTGTATACTAGTTGCATTGAGATAAAGGCCTCATGAAAGCTGCGTCGCAGTGTACCTTAATTCAATGATAGAACATGAAACGCAGAGTATCAAAGGGCGAAAAACGTCGATATCTATTAGCCGAACAACTCGAGAACGTTTACAAAAATATTAATATTTTTCAAATAGATATATTCTTTCTAACTAGGATTAAATCCCGTGTTGTAGAGGACTTGACTAACAACGGACCCAAAAATAACCATTTCAGACGGCATAGCATATACCTAATATAAAAGCCAATAATAGCCAGTTCAGAATAATTTAACCGACATATTCGAAATATGATTCGTAAGTATCCCAAAAAAGCTGATTAATGCCAACTATCCTAATCCAAACTAATATTATAAATGCGAATATGAATTTATTTGTTTGTTATGCTTTTACGCCTGAACAAGTCCGATTATTATCATGAAATTTTGCATACACGTTGTCAGGGGAACAGAAAAGGTCATAGGGTACTTTTCATCCAGAAATAAAGTGCTGTTGCCGAGCAAAGCTAGTCATTAATATGATATAGAAATAAATTAATTTTAAAAGGAGATTTTAAAGTTAACACCTTGCACATCAAACATTTTACACAATATTGTTTTCTATTTTCTTGTGGAGAAAAAGAATGTTCCAATCAATAAAAATAAGTATTAATTTCACATTCATAATAACGCGTATACTAGACATGTAACATTTATGCGCTGTGCAACACGTTACTTTCAACTAAACAGTACATGTTACGTTACAAGTTCGCCAAGTGCGTTGCTGTAAATGTTACATGTCATTATGAACTATAATAAATACTTCGAATTCGCTACGTACCTAAAATATTGGCACATATCGTCATACCTGTGGTACATACGTTAGTGAATGTATCATCAGCCAATATAATGTACTACTCATCCACAAGAATCGTGCAGAAAGTCTTTTACGTCTTAAAAAGTCAGACGTTTGCTCTAACACACCGATGGAACGTTCAATTTAAAGCGTTAGACAACGTGTCAACGTTGTTTTACTTCGCATTATTTCATTAACAGTTTTTAGATTGAGCCTGGTATTAAAATATAACGCGTTCACTTTATCAACTTATGAGTGAATCAAAGTGTAAAAAAATTTGGGGTATGCTAAGTTCAGATGAACATTATAATTGACTATACCATATGATATGAAATACATCATATCATAGATGATCTTAACCAACGAAACCGCGTTCATACAAATAATTTTGTCTAGAACCATAAGCTTATGTTTATACAAGCAAAACGTAGTATCAAAACGATATTACCCTTATTATGACTAAGTTTATTTGGGTGATTTCTAACTGGCTACTTATACGGAAAAATTATTAAGTGTTTTATAGCCACGATGGGGCTAACATATTACTCTGTAATAAAAGCCTCTAAATAAATAAAGATTTAAAGAAAACTGGCTACTTATACCCAGTTCCTTAAAGGCTTACCAACGACATATGAAAATTAAACTTAATTCATTCAGCCCACCACAGCGATTGACATACGTTAGATCATTTATTAACAATTTATTTGTTGATCTGCCTTTTAAAAAGCTGGGAGTAAATTTTGTTAAACTTTAATTTTTTCGTAAAATTGTATAATTTTTATGCAATAATATTAAATATAAATATTGTATAAAAATACCCTGACTAGGTATAAGTTTTGTATACAATAAACTTATCGCTTTTTATCATCATTCCAGGCTTAACACATTCACTGCTAAACATATAACCGAAATATTTCCATAGCGATTGATATTAGAGATATTAACGACATCAATTAAAAGATGTCTGCCAGATTCTTATGGACTTTCATTGTAATGTAGTATCAAACAATTTTAACAGCACTATTTATCTTAAAAGACAACTTACTCTGTCACTTTAGAATAATCTAATTTGTTCATGTAGTAATCTTTCTTGTGTAAAATGAACTCCATTTCCATGTTTTGTTCCTCTGTAAACAGATTTAAAAATACTTTAAATCACATACACATATTCTTTAAAACGTTCCAGAAGTATTAGTTGAGGTATTAAAAGGGAGGAACGCTTTGTTACTATAGGAGTTGGGATAGTAGTTGGTTCTAATGGACGCTAATAATTTAGTCAGGTAATTACAGTACAAAGTTTATAGCAATTTTTTTTGTAAAAATATTTTAGTAATTTTGGCCTGAATTTAATTACTTTGTGTACTTATCGTGTATATTGGTCATTGATAAGCATACAAAGTTTCAAGTTAATCCGATAATAATAATAATAATGAATTATATTCAACAAAATAAAATGTTTTAAAGTGGGTAAAAATTGTGTTCATAGATTGCATTACATAGATAGATATATACAGGCTAATAAAAGCGTATTAAAAAGAATAGTCTGCTCACACATAGTATATATATAAAGCCCTATTAGTAAAACTTAAAATCGAAAATGAATAATTATATCTTACCATCGCTGGTCTCTTCATACCCATCTTCGTCTTCCGAGCCATCTAACAACTGCAATTTAAATTAAACATTTTTTTACATATAGACTTCATATTAAGTATGCAACATACTCTCACGTACACGAATTTTTTTTAAATTCTGCCTCCGCATTTCTTTTGTCACGGGAGACTTTACAAACATTCAAACAACACCCAGAACAAAAAGGACACCCAGGCTCGGAACAATTATTTGTGGATCACACAAAGTTTTGTCCCGTGTGGGATTCGAACCACACTCGGCACAGTAGCAGTGGCGAGGCAACCATTTAAACAACTACGCCATCTGTGCAGTCATCAGTTCTCTATAATGTTCTCAAAGATATGTGTAATTTTGCCAACCCGCAGTGGGCCAGCATGGTAGATTATGACCTAACCCTTCCCACACTGAGAAGAAGCGTGTGCCCAGCAGTGGGACAGCTTATACTGTGCTGATATTAGTGTTGAACACTTACCATGTCTCGAGTGGCGTTGATAAGAGACTGTAGTTCATCATCCGGCATGTTGGCCTTAATATCCTCCACATTCACGTTGAAAGTATCGTCGTCGTTGGGTTTGTACTGCAGAAGACAACCTTATTTATATACATACTAACATATACGATAAGAGAAACTTAATCTTACACCTAATATCCCTGAAGGGGTAGGCAAAGTTGTATTACATCTACATTTCGCCAAATATGGAGAACACGTTAGGATTCACATAATAGGGGGCGAGCCAATAGTCGTTCTACCGGACATGTTTTTATAAAGCCTTTTTTTTTGTGTGGGAATGCTTTGACGCGTACCTCTCCGCGGGGCGACGGAGAGGTTATGTCGGGCTCACCGGGGAAAAGATATCCCGGTAACACCAACTAAACCTACAACGGCGTTCCTCGACATAACCATAGACGGCGAGGCCGCGCGAACCGCTTTCACATGCAATCGCAACCCCGCCGTGGTTTCGGCCCGCCGTGTGAAACGGCAGGGCACTGGCGAATATGTCTTCCACCGTCCCCCTGAGGGGGGGGGGGACAATAATAATTATAATAATAATCATTTATTCAACTTAAATTGGTACAAATTGATACAGAGCTTAGGTTACATTGTAAAGATAATATATAAGGGGTGCCTGTACTAGGGTAAACCTGTGCCACAGGCATTAAGGGCACATACTATCTAATATAGATATAAATTCTAAAACAATACTTATAAAACATTATTCTTTGTATATAAAAACTTACGAATTATATTATAAACTAAGTGAAAACCATGACGACTTAAAGAGTTATTTTATTGCATAACACTTATTGAACAACAGTCATCAAATTTTCTGTTTGATCGTAGTTCAAGGTTTGTAAATATTGTTGAACTAATTGCTTAGTGTTAGCATATTTTTTGTCATAAATCGCAGTTATTTTGTTTATATTATTATAAAGAAAAGAACCTAAAAATGCGAAAAACCTATTGGTAAAAATATACTTAGATTGAGACTGAGTAGTACAAACGATATCTTTCCGTCGTTTAGTGTTAGTAAGTTCCGGGTTATAATCAAGAGTAGTATGTTGTTTGAGTACAGTGTGTATTATAAAAAGCTGCCAGACTGTTAGTACTTTAGAATTTTGATACAAAAGGCATGTGGGGTAGCGAAAAGGTCGATGTGTAGCTACTTTTAGGAGTGCTCTTTGTGCTCTTTCAATTGGAAGAATAACCGATTTTGCGATGCCTCCCCATGAGGTAATACAGTATTGAATAATGGATTGGCACAGTGCCTTATAGATCTGTATAATAAGATTATTGTCTGCGATATAACGCAGTTTTTTAAAAACGAATATTAATTTACGAAGTCTTCTTGATAAAGCGGCTACGTGTTGTTTAAATGAAAGAGTGTGATCTATTATAACCCCCAGATATTTAATGTTAGTTGCATTATGGATTGCAGAACATGTGCAATCATCATTAATGGTGTTGTTACAATGGTGTGCATATAGTCGAATATTACTTAAATGATCTTGTTGATTGCGCATGTTAAACTTAATGAATTTGGTTTTATCAGTATTTAATGTAAGCAAGTTATTTCTAAGCCATTTATTAACTACATCGAACCCACGCTGAGCATTTTTAAGGACTGCCTCATTTGTGTCGGCGGAGAAGAGAAGAGCGGTGTCATCTGCGTACGAAACTATTTTGCCGCTAGGTAAACTTAAGTTACAAAAATCGTTAATGTATACTAAAAATAGAGTACTTCCAAGGACACTCCCTTGGGGAATACCGAATTGTGGCACTTGTAAGTCGGCACTGATGATGTTATCTATTTTGACGCACTGATATCTATTTTGTAGATAGTCTGTTAGAAGCTTAAGCTGTGTGCCTCGTATTCCTAAAGCGTCTAATTTTTTTAATAGGATACGAACAGATACAGTGTTAAATGCTTTTGCGAGGTCGAGGAAGATTCCAATTACTTGTTTTCTTTTCCCAAGTTCCTCTGAGATAAAAGCTGTCAAGTTGTGTACTGCATCTGCTTTTGCACAATGTTTTTAAAAAGCCTTATGTTAACACTACACAACTCGGGGTTCGAACCCCAGACTTCATACACAGCAATCGCATTCACTACCGGTGGGCCTCTGAGCTAGTCATTTATATATAAACTGGATGTTCCTACGGTTGGTTGTTATTGCGCCGCCCCCGTGAGTCGTAGCGTGATGTTATATAGCCTAAGCCTTCCTCGATAAGAGGCTATTCAATACTAAAATAATTTTTCAAATCGAACCAGTAGTTCCTGAGATTAGCGCGTTCAAACAAACAAACAAAGAAACTCTTTAGCTTTATAATGTTATTTTTATACATAAATAAGCATAGACAAAACACTTCAATACCTTTTTGTTAAGTAAATATTGATAAAGGAATATAAAAGTGTAGAAAAGAAAATGTTGCGTAAATGTTATTTCATATGCTTTTTCAAATTTTCAATAATGATCATGGTTGAATTTGGACCATAGGAACACTAGATAAAATAATGAGTAGGTATACCTCTCTCCTCTCGTTAGCATTCGGGCGCCTGCCGGTCTTCGCCTCGAAGTACTTGAGATCAGCATAGGTGTCCTGGAACTTCTCCTTGTCTATATTGGCTAGTTCCTGCATGAACACCTCGAATCTTGCCAGGTTCAGATCACCTGACTCGTTTATATATCCTGTGGATAATATAATTAATTAATATTACATTTTGCTATTTTCATTAATTTTAAATTATTACTCTTGCACTACCATTAATGCCAGTAACCATCAAAATTGCCCCGCGCACTTATAGAAACATTCAAACAGCAGACATAAAAAACACAAAATCATTATATTTATACGATCTAAAATTGCTTTAAGACTGCGTCGAGCGAAATATGCCAAAACAGGCGGTCACAGTTAAGTTAATAAAATCAACACTTTTTGTTTAATACAAATATAAAATATATATTTACCATAACCATGAAAGTATTTACAATTACTCCGTGTAAAAACTTAAAATAAATGATATTTTCGCCTACAAAATTACGTAAGTTTGCGAAAAATGCAAAAACGTAAGCTCGTGTTACGTGATTTTTAGGTTATAACAGTAGAAATCTATCCTATTTTACAGCTTAAACGAAACATAAATAGTTATATTACAATTTGTCCATGCCAAATTTTCGAGTTATTGGTTGACAATAAAGATACATATTTATCAAAAAAGCACTTCAAATCCTCCATACAATTTTACTATGGCGGCCGCGCGCCGATTTGAATATGCGCCGCACGAGCTCTGTCATTATCTGTCTTAAGCTCGGCGCAGTCTTAATTTACACGCAACCAAAATGGGTACGCAGTGTTTTTTTTTATTTTTAAACGTCAGCTCCTGTTTTTGGTATAAATCTTGTGTCGCGGGGGACTTTACAAACATTTAAATAACGTACACAAAGAACATCCAAACTAGAAACAACTATTTGTTAGCCAGCGAAACTTTTTCGCCTGTGGGGATCGAACCCACTCGACCAGTTAAACCATCACGCCATCCGTGCATTCTATTAGTAACAAAACCAGAACTTACCATCCAAAGTAGGCAGAACAGTCATGTAAGTCTTATACAGCAGTGGTAAGGCATCATTGTTAATATGCATGTTGGGCAAATTGGGTATAAAGTCATTGCCCACCAAGAAGCCCATTAGCACCCAATCGTCCACAACCTTCTCAATATCATACTCGAAAGGCAGATTGTCCTTAATAGATATAAACTCTTGTGCTAAATATTCTCTTAATAACGATAGGTGGAGGAGGTAAAAGTTTGTTTCTTCGGGGCAAGTCGCGCGTTGCGTTGTCTTACCGAATTTTACCTGCGAACAAGAAATGATTATCATATAAGTATGGAAAAAGGTAGGGGAATGTTGGTCTACGTAGAAACTTGGGCTTTGTCTCTAAGTTGTTTAAAAAGGACAATTATTGCAATTGGTGTACCAATTGCAATAATTGTAACCTGTAGGTTATGGTGCAAGTATTATTGGTGCAAGTGGTAGTCAGCAACATAAGTCGATAAATAATTGTGACATTTTAAATTGATTTATTATACCCAATAATGATAGTTCCTAATATATTTAGTAGTAATATATGAATTATTGTTATTTGTATCACAATTACATTCTAAATAACAATAATCGGACAGTTTTCATTCATAAAATACTTTCACAAATTTATTTAATGTTTAGCTAATTATGTCGTTGACTGTACAGGTACTATTACTAGTAGCGCGGGAGACTACAAATATTCAATAACAAATAAAATAATGTTCTGCAGGCAAATTTTTTGTCACAGCGGCCAATCTTAACGGAGAATGCGCAGGAGACATTACAGTGCACAAGTGTGTGCGCAAGAGCGCCCGATTTCTCTACGGTCGTGTCCAACAGTTTTACTTGTTTACCGAGGAACGTCGAACTTTGTTTGTATGATACAAGTGAATGCGACTGCTATCTGCTACGGGTTTGATTGGTAATACCTACTATCAATTATTGAGTTCTATGAGTATGAAAAATCAAATAAATATTATAAAATTGGTAGAACAAAAGTTGTTAGCTAAGGTATGAATAAGTAAAGAGAAAATGGTTTTTTAGTATATTTCAATGAACCCTATATACAGTTTAGTATTATATAACTACATGTATGTCATTTCCTTATTGTTATAACCGCAAAACTATATATTATTATACGACATTGTGCGGTTACAATGATTGCGGTCACTTTTATTGAGCGTAATAGCAACGCTGTAGGATAGTATTACAATTGAACTGTTTACAAACAGAATCTGACTGCCTCGGTGGCGCAGCAGTGAAAGCGATTGCTATGCATGGGTTATTGGGTTCGATTCTGTTCTTTTTATTAAAGAAAACTTCCACTTTAGAATTAACTCCTGTGGCGTGGAGAACTTTCAAACAACGGACACAAAGAAGGGTTAGTCCCATTCGCCACCCCCAGCATTGCCCTCACCGGTGGCAAATGGGACACCTTCCAAAAAAAATATCCCATTCGCATTTAATCCCAGTTGCCAACCCCAGCATTCCTTCCTCTGGTGGCGAAAGGGATATTTTCAATAGAAAGAATCCAATTCGCCACCCCGGGTAGCAATTAATGGGATGTTGCTTACGAAAAATCTCAGTTGCCACCCTTAAACATAAAGCAAGTACTTAATTGTTAATATTATTGTTCACACGTAATGTATTTATTTTAGTCTATGTGATGTCATAATAAATATTTAAGATAACTTTGCTTTAAGTCATCGGCGATTAGTCTTTATTACAAAAACCATTAATAGTTTTAGTAGATACCTACCTACTTAAATACATTTTCATAATATATACCTTATAACTAATCTGATTTGAAATATCACATTAATAAAACATTTTTATTTCTCCCTACAACGACCAAACATATGAAAAAAAGAGAAAAAGCCTTTTAAAATATTATGATAAAGTAACTATTGAATCCCAGCAGTGACTGGACATTTCTACGTAGCAATGTCTATGTCCCAATTGACACCGGTTCGCCACCTCCAGTGGCGACTGGGCAATTTTCCAAAACAAAAATCCCATTCGCCACCGAAGGAGGCAACGCTGAGGGGTGGCGAATGGAACTAAACCCACAAAGAATACTCAGACTCGAAACAACCCTTTGTGGATAACACAAATTTTTATCCCGAACCCACAACACTCGACGCGGTGGCAGTGGCGAGGCCTTTAAGCCACTACGCCATCAGTGCATTCAAAATTTACTTATTCGTATTCCCGGGTTAGACTTATTGAGTTATACAGTCAAAAAATTCTTGGTTATAGCACGGTATCTCAAACTCTGCAGCTGGAGCTGATTCCTGTGGACGGCAGACTCATCTCCTATTACACAAGTAAGACTTCTCGTATAGGTTACGAAAAGTGGGCGCAATAGGTGTATTGTAAATAGAGGTGTCTACTTTCCTCATTATGGATATTGGCGTGATACTAAGTATATACATTTTTCTCACTTGCCCAAACAAGTTTTTAGGCTTAATTCGTTTTCAATAAACAAAGATGACCAAATAAAAATCTATACTAATATTATAAAGCTGAGTTGCTGAGTTGATTAGCTGAGTTTGTTTGGTTGAACACGCCAATCTCAAGAACTACTGGCTCGAACTGAAAATTATTTTAGTGTCGGATAGCCCATTTATCGAGGAAGGCTATAAGCTACATAATATCACGCTACGACCAATAGGAGCGGAGCATCAATGAACAATGTTGCAAAAACGGGAAATATTCTCTTATGTGACGCAGACGAAGTTGCGCGGGTCAGCTAGTAAACAATACATAGAGAAGCTTTACTATGTAGTGTCTTGTATAAGAACAGTAAAAAAAATGGACTTAGTATACATGATGTCTTGCAAAGAATGGATTCTTTACGCGACACCTGTATGTACCTATATTATATTATTCATCTATTAACTTCCCGACAGTAAATAAATGAACAGATAATAACATTACCTCCTATTGCAGCGATAGCCAAGTAGTAGACTGTTTTACTGCCACGCAGAGGTCTCAAGTTCGATTCCAAGACGCGCATCTCTACTTTTTCGAAGTTATCACACATACATACATAGATTCACGCCTGTTTCATAGAGGGGTAGACAAAGACTACGGATTTCCATTTGCTACGATCCTGACACCCTTCTCTGGCTTCATTCACTTTCATCACATTCCTCATACACGCCCGTCGGTTCAAGGTGCTCTTAACCTGGCCTTTGTCCAGAACGCCTCACATTAAATAGTTAATTATCGCTGGCTTTAACGATGAAGGTAATCATCGTGTGGAAAACTGCATGTCTGTGAGTTCTCCATAATGTTCTCCAAGATATGTGAAGTCTGCCAACCCGCGGGGGGCCAGCGTGGTAGACTATGGCCTAACCCTTCTCACAGTGAGAGCAGGCCGGTGTTCAGCAGTGAGACAGTTTAATACAGGACTGATATTATAATAGTAAAATTACCTCCTCTCTCAATAACGCGAAGTGCGGTTCATGAGTACACATGCCCAGCATGATGAGGTCTGCATCGAGCCCGTACAAGCAGTGGCGGGTGTTGGGATCGTAGTCCGGTTGGGACCGCGACCACCGAATATAATCCATTATCTTGTGTTCACCTTCTCCGGGTGTCTGTTAATAAAAATGAACATTGATATAAAATACACAGTCGTATGGCGTAGCGCTTAGACTCAATTTATAAGTAGCTACACTACGTATTACGAATATGATCCTGCGCGTGACAACATTTATCTACATAATAATATTTATAATAAAATTGTAACTTAAATATCAATCTGTACATAGGAAATATGTAATCAATAATAATAAGAGGTCTTTATAAGAGCTATAGAAGCCAAATCAATTACTTTTAGAATATTCTGTCTGTCTGTATGTTTTTACGCGCATCACGCAATAACAACAGCACGAAATGGACTGCGTTTATCACAGTTGTATTGCTGAAAGTCTAGAAATCGAGTTAAGAAAGAAAATATAAATAGGTACCTACTTCCAAATGCAACATCTTCCAAATTTCATACATACGCGTCGCGGGCAGAAGCTAGTTTCATTCATAGTAGGTACTAACTAACTAGATAACAGTTTGTTTGAACAACTGTCTATTGATATTATAATGTTTACTGTAATATACTTACATATTTTTCTTATATACTTATATATAACTATATATTTGTAATAGGCCACCTATTGTTTGTGTTTAAGCTGTATAGTGTATAATTATCTCGTACCTACTCGTCTGAATGGCGTTTACGTCAGTTATAAAGGATGTCTCAAGACCCTTAACGAAGCCGAAAGCCACGTGTTCTACTAATTTGTAGGATGATTTTTGTTAAAAAAGAAATTATACCTGGGTATCGACTGGTTATGGAAATATTAAAGGTCAATGTCAGAATTTTAAGGAATCGTTTGTTATAAAACCATGTTTTAAATGTAAAAACAATACTTTCTTCTGAACAAACATAATCAAAATTACTAATACTAGCCGACGCCAGGTGGTCGGAATTCGACCATAATTGATTTAAATTTTAAGTTTGATCGTTATTAAGGTTTTATTGCCTATAACTATACCCTTATTATCACATTTCACGGTACTTAAGATATGAAACCATAGTTACATATAATTCTACGACATCAGCCGAACAATGTCGAAATATTACGAACGCGATTCGGCTGCGTGTGTCAAATGCATGGTTGTGTGTGTAGTGTTTTTTCATTAATTTAATGTATTTCTAATGCATATTTTATAAACACACTAGGATTCGCCTCTCCTTCTCCATATAAACTTTAACTGTGCCAAGTTTCATACTCCTCAGTCCCCTCAAGTTTCGTAAAAAGGGGTACAATGCTTTTGCTTCACGTTAATAATATATAGACTTCCCAGTAAAAATGTATTTTGAAAATAATACGCACAGTGTACAGCGCGTCACGATTCAACGCATGCACACAAACGTACCGCCAGTGTGTGCTGCGCACTATACATTGCGGGCAATAAATTATGGTTAATTTTTCCGATACCTAAAAATCAGTCATTTCCCCACAAAAATTATTGCATAGTATGTCTTGAATTGATGTAAGTATAGTATGCGTGGTCCTCAACTTCGTTAAGGGTCTTGAGACAACCAGTATTTATGCATTTAGGTACTTTAATAAAAAAAGCTGCCGTACTAGGAATAATTCCTGTGTCGCAGAAGCCATTCAGACAACGAATACAAAGAACACCCAGACTCGGAACAACCATTTGTGGATCACACGAATTTTTGTCCCGGATGAGATTCAAACCCACAACAGTCGGCGCAATAGCAGCGGCTAGACGACCACTTAAACCACTGCACTACGCCATCCGTGCTTTTGTATATTTTACTACGACACTTCTCTGCTTGTTTATGCTCGAAAGCGAGATATTGGGGTTTACCGAGAAATAACTGGCTATCATTTAAAAAATATATATGAATCTAATAAAATCAAATAAATGATATATGGATACTCTCTAACTTATCAGAGAGAATCAAAGTGGCGGAAGTCCCGCACGCTATTCACTTGTCTGAATATGTCCCATCTATATAATTAGATTTGACGATTAGACGAGAGATATTTTTTATTATACCAAACCTTCAGATAATTTTAAATCTCACACGATATTATTCTTAGGTACCTATATAATAATATTTTAATATCTTTTATACGTTTATAAGATTTGCTTGAATAAATAAATATTCATTCCTATATCATTTATAAACTACTTAGGTACTTATTAGACGTCATAGACTTAGGTTAGGATAGCTCATGAATTAGAATAAATAAACGAACAGATTTTGTGAAAATTATACCAATGCCAGTAAGACCTTTGCTTACTTTTGCTAACAAGGGGAGAGAAGGTTAGGAAGGATTTAAATCCTGCTTACGTAAGACTTGAACGGCCCATATAAAACCTAAAAAAAGAGAATAGACACAATTGCAGATAACACTTACAATAACAATATTTCGCTTTCGAGCATAAACAAGTAGTGATTTTACACAAAGTATATTATGAAAAGTAAATTAATAAATATAGCTTACGTAATAGCCATTCAAACGAGAACATGATAATTAAGTATACACTATACAGCTTAAACACAAACAATAATAGCCTCTTACAATGTTACAGAGACGCCAGCATACATTAATGGTCGATTGTTAGTAAAAATATTCGAATTATTCGAATGCCATGTTCGATTGTTGGTCGATTACACAAACTGAATAGGTCATGTTGATTTTATAGATCTCTACATAAACATATTTGCTGGCAATCCCTTTAATAGGCACGCTATTTAAAAATATACCTTTTCGACAAACAACAAACCCATATAGAATTAATTAATTAATTGTTATTCTTAGTGAGAAACCATCAATATTATAACACCAAATAACGGTTACGGCGGCCAATCTTAACGGATAGCGGACTAGCAATCTGTGCAGGAGATATTATAGTGCACAAGAGTGTGCGCAAACACAAGTGCTTTCTCTGTCCCCTTGGTTTTCCAAGTATCGACAATCCGACCTACTCTGACTCTACCCGTGATTCGAATCCAAAACACCCATGCACAGCAGTCGTATTTACTACCGCTGCGCCACGGATTAACGTATACAGTAACAAGTTAAACTTAATCAGTCCTCTTAATAAGATAAACTCGTTACTATAAACGTTAATTATGTCTACATTTTACACAATTTCCTTCTTTAAACCAATGCACCAAACTACGAATAAAATAAAAATATAGTTACCTCATGTCCCGACAAAATAACTTTAACTTTCGACCACAGCGGGTCTGTGGACATCTTATGCTTGACGAAGTATTTCAACTGCTCGTGCAGGCGCGCCATGAACACTGTACCCGGAGTGATGCAGTTACTGTCGAAACGTTTCTCCGAAGGCAGCACCTCGCCTGGGGGACAAATAACAATTATTATATGACTTAGTAAAGCAACAACAATTATACCTATACTAGAGACCCGCCCCGGCTTCGCACGGGTGCAATACCTTAACAAATTATACACCTAAACTTTTCTCATGAACCACTCTGTCTATTAGTGAAAACCACATGAGAATCTGTTCAGTCGTTTTCGAGTTTATAACATTCATTCGAACAGTCAGACAAACGCGGCGGCGGCCTTTGTTTTATAATATGTAGTGCAGTGAGTAGTAGGTATTTTCCGTATTTTATGTGCTGCCATCCCGTCCATCAGATTGCAATAAAACTTTGTCAACTTATTGCTTGCATTAGCACAAAGGGTTATTCTTAGTAATATTACAAATTCGAAAGTAACTCTGTCTCTCTGTCAGTCTTGTCTATCCGTTACCTAAACCACTCAATCGATTTGGATGAAATTTGGTACAAAGATTGTTTAAAACCTAGGGAAGGACATCCCCATACTATCTATTATACTTTTTATTGATACAGATACCTCGCGGCTGGAGCCGCGCGCAAAAGCTAGGAGGCTACATAACATTACGCTACGAGCCACGAGAGCAGAGTAGTAATTATAAACGTGGATGAAACCATCAGGGACAGCTAGTTCTGGATATCATTAGACACAATATATTTTTTATTATGCCCGATTCAAAACATTCGTTAGGTCAACTCAACCCGCGGGATAAGTTTGACCGGGATCAATTGACTAAGGAGCCAACATTATTGGGAGATGAGTTACCATGTAAAATATATACAACATGTAACATAATAAACGCACATCCTGAAAGTAGTTTGTTTAAAATCGGCTACTGATTCAATTCCAGCAATTTTTAATATACTTAGGTAATTTTTATCCCTAAAATAATTAAAACGATTTAAATTATAGTCACCTATTTATTAAACAGCTGAAATAAACGAAAATGTATCATAATTCAAGGCAATAAGGTTTTTGATGGAATAAAGGCAATAATATTAGATTTATTGTAATATACCCATACTATCCGCGCACAATTAGGAGAACTAATTCGTTAAATTAAAATATTTCAGTACATAAAAGTAACATTTTAATGATTATATTATTATTACGATTTAAAAATCTAATTGGGGTGTTTGAGGTTATGCGATATATCTGTGACATGTTGTATATATGTATAACGTATCTAATATGTATGTAACATGTTTATGTGTTACCATTTCATATAATTTCGCATTAAAAAGCATACAGTGCCAAAAATATGCTCTATTTCTTTAAAATTTTTATTAGAATATGTACATACATACCCTTTTTACAAAGAAAAATTAATAATCTGATATTTTGATTAGACTCCAAATGGGGACTGGTCCCAATTGATTCGGATAATTCCATAGTAGTAGATATTTTTAAGTATCTCTGCAAATTATGGGTAGACGACTCGATGGCGTAGTGGTTAGTGTAACTGACTGCCACACCTGAGGTCGCGCTTTCGATTCCCGCACAAGTCAAACATTTGTGTGCATGAACATGGATGTTTGTCTTGGTCTGGGTTTTTCTATGTATAATATGTATGCATTTACAAAAAAAAAAGGATATATGTTTATCCATTGTCTAGTACCCATAGTACAAGCTCTGCTTAGTTTGGGCTAGATGGTGTTGTGTGTATGTGGTAGAATATTATTATTATTATTATTATACATTTCTTCTTAGCTTAATATCATCTTACCTTTTTCTTTGGCCTCCTCTTCTAATTTTTCTGCTTCCCTTGCCGACCTAAACCTGTATAGTAAATAAGTATGGTTGTAATAAATTTACCTTTTTAAATAAAAGTTATACAGATAAGAGACAGCAGATGTTATACATGTTATCATGAGCATGTAATAAACAACCAAACAATAATAAAAACATCTGATTATTGTTATAATATTATGCTAAAGAGTTGTATGTTTGAAAGTGATTAAATCATATGCAATAAGATTTTATAAAAAAAAAAGATCTGGATAGCCCAATTATTGAGAAAAGTTATAAGGATATAATAATGTTTCCCAAAATAATGTACTGCTTTGAATGTGTAGTCAATATAATAATATTTGTTCTCATGTTGATATATTTGTGAATAGTCACAGCAGATTGATGGTGTCCTTTTGCAAATTAAATGCACCTTAACACATTCATTATTATACTTCCTAGCTACATACTTATATTATTTATAACGATTTTATTATGTTTTTGTAATCTTCACTTACATCTTTCAAGCTGTATAATTCCTGGAAGCTATGTTTGGTAGTAATTGGAGTGCATATTTAAAAAAGATTATCATGTAAAAATAATTTGAAGCACTACTTGGTCTGTATTCTGTAACTGTACCATTTGTAAATAAATAAATACCAGTATGTCTCATTATTTTTCATGTCATAACTAAATCCAGATATCAAACCTATACCCTCAAAAGATACCATTACCACACATTTCTTTCCAGCTTATTATTGTTTAATGTTCATTATTCAGTGCTCATTCAAAATAATAAAATTTCTAAATGCAAAATTATTATTCTTAACTTAATATTGAACCATTCATTCGACAGGGCCTTTGTAGTATTACTGAGATATTTTCAGTAAATGTGTATAGAATATTTATATTTGAGCATCTTATAATGAGTCTAGAACACCTATAAAAGGTTTTAAGCTGTCATTATGTGTATATTTATTTGAAAATGATTACCTCCTGCCTCTTTGCTGATTCATCTTAGCTCTTGGAGCCACACCATCAATAGCCATAAAAAATAATTTCTTGGGCTTTATGATTTGAAACAGTATAGTGAGGTAATGGAATATATCCTGGAATATTTTCTCTTCTGTTATTCGGAAGTGAGGGTTAGAGTCATCGGGATGTGAACAGTTGTGGATTATACCATTCATGTCCAAATACATATTGTCAAAATCTGGTATCTGAAATAAGAATTTTTTTAGTGGAAGGCACGGTGAAGCTAGGTATATACTGAGCAGTGAAGATTATATTTTATTTGGCAGATTATATTGAATCTCTGTCTTTTATTTGATCATAAGATAAATCATAAGCACCCATGTTAAAACAGTTAAATTTAATTATATTATATATTATAATTCTTGATGTCTTCACTTTTGAGTCAACTCAACAGTCAAGAGTAACAAGATCTTATCACAATAGGTGATTACATCCTAAATAAAATAAATATCATAAACATATATGTCCTGATTTTATCACTTCTATGCAACATGTACATATTAATTATAAAAATAATGATATTTTATAGTCATTTATTAAACCAGCTTTAACAAGCATCCTTCAGTGATTGCCCCAGCCTTGTTGTGAACACACTGTATCAACAGATTAAGCACTCTAAAGTAATGCAGTCTTTTAAATTTTATGTGAATGATATAGCGCAGCATTCATCAGATAAATCTACTTATCATATGTTACAATTTCGGCTTTGTAAAACATTAAATGAAAACATCTCTATAACCTTCTAGATTTTTTGGAAATAATACACCACTGTCACTTTAGTGGGGTTAGTTAATATTGTCTAATATGCAATTATGTGATCACATGTATTATAGTTGTGTAAATTGTTATAGACTGCCACAAAATGTAATGAAATTAGTTACTATGAGCGAAAAATTATGACTTTAATCTGTGAACTTACACAGATTACTTATAACAATAACACTGAATCTGGTACACATATTATATAAAATATAGTATTCTTACAAGATTCCATAACTAATTTTTAATATAGACAATACCAGCTGCATCTGTATTGTCTTTACAAATATATTATCAAGTTCTTATCAACATAATCTATTAGTTATATTTTACTTGAAAGTAAACAAACTTTCAATACATTACGAAACAGTCATTTGTAGGGTACCTATCAATACAAGATTATTCATGAAATTACCTGATATTGCTTCACGAGCTCATTGAGACAAGGGTACCTCTCGCTGGTGTACCTGAAGAACTTTGGCACTCCCATCCTGATAGTTTGTTTTGCGTTTTAATTGCAATTATTTAGCTTTTATGCGTTTGTTGTATGCCGAACCCAAACTGAAATAACCTCCTGCACTTTTTGCTTTGGCAACGCACACTGCAGTACAATGGCGTTACCCACTGTGTCAGGTGTTACAGTTTTGTTAAATTTATGAATTTTCTAATGAATGTTGTTAAAATTTAATATTCCAGCAACCTACATCGCGGAACGGAGAATTTTTCAGTGTTGCGAACTAGGGAAGGATAATTTGTGAATAAAAAAACTAGCTAGTGATGATTAGTTTAGTCGAATAAGGTATCTTTTTAAATTGTTCACACATAACATAATATAAGCGAAGGGGCACACCAGTAACTTTTGTCGCATTTTCCTAACATATTTTCTGTTGCTTTCATTCACGCGACGTCTTTTCATGATCATTGATGGTTTTTTTGGTAATGTAAGTCCACATTTATGACATTTCGCCGAACCGAACACCGTGACCGTGACAAAGTCGGGTGTCTGTACCGATAGTGTGGACAGGATTTGTTATGCGTACAAATGTTACGATTATTTATTCATCTCATACTCCCATACAAAATATTTCAATCAAAAAGTACGCCTGAACATTGTAGTACGTACTGCCAGTCACAAATGTGGACGGTGTTTTGGTTGTGTCACGCACGGTCAAATGACACGGGTCACGGACTGATCCATCCAAAGTCGTTCTTTTTCAAAGGATGTCTGGTACTGTCTCCGTGTTAATGTATTAAACTGTCTAAGAAGGGTAAAATAGTAAGACAAGGCTTACTATTTTACGCTTCTTAGTTTATTATTGTCTTGAATTGACTATTAACGAATAATCGATTCATATCGCGTAGGTATGTGAATGATTTTATATTTGTATTTATTTTATTTTCTTACTCGTGCAACATTATTGATGGCGTTTGCGTTGTAAATATTATTAGCTTTCCGTATTTACTAAAACGAAAATCGTTTCAACAGCTGTTTATGAGAAATTATTTATAATAAAGATTTGTGCACTGAGTTGAATATGATATTCTAATAGTACCGGAATTTATAACTTATAACCTCACTTGTTGTATTGCAATATCTTTATGTTAAATCATGGAAAGCGAAGAAATTGGTAATGATTTAGTGAGATTAGATAACGGATATCTCGTTGATGAGGAGAATAACATACGCTGCGAATATGTTGTGAATTCGGACGATGTTTTAGGTGAGATTGGATGTTTGTGATGTCACAATATAATAGTACTTCGTTCTTGATCATTGGTCGTTATGATCAATGTATTTGTTGTATCGTTTCGAACTATAAACGCTACTGTTCATCTAAAAGCATGTTATATTGGGCTTTGTGCTAGAGTTTACTCTTATCAATGCCGGCTAATATTTTTATAGCTATTCTTGTTGTTGTTATTATCGCATAAATTTTGCTTGTTGCTTGTTGAGGTAGTAGTTCAATATCTTGGTTATAATATTCCAGATGAAGAGAATAATTCAGATTCAGGCAGCAAGCATGCTCCACTAAGAGAACAAGATAGATTTCTCCCTATTGCAAATATTGCTAAGATTATGAAGAGAGCTATACCTGAAAATGGAAAGGTAAGTGTTATTATTGATATTCTAATGTGATTAAATAGGGAAAAACCACATTCTGCTTTTGATATGTGTACATTAGAAAGGACAAACATTTTGAGAAATTACTCTAGTCTTAGTTGAAAGAGTATTTTGATTTTTGGATAAAAATAAATAAATAAAGATATTTTTTACCTATAACAATACAATATCATACTAGCAGTTATAAATCAGCCATAAATTATAGTGCCAAGCTGTAGTAAGTACCTAATAATACATTTCAAGAGGATTTTATTAAAGAGGTCTCTTCTGCATAGATTGCCATGTGAAAGATTATGCTGTTGCTAAGCAATGGCTGTTTATTATGTAGTTGGCTACAAGACCTATAGCTAGCAAGTTGAAGAGATAGGTGCCATAGTATATCAGACTATATACCAGTTAGTTATATGACTTTTCGAAATTATGTGTGTATTGATTGACAATTATCGCCTGCTCCGTGCCTCGGAGAGCACGTTAAGCCGTCCGTCCCAGCTGCCATGAACATCTATGGCAGTCGTTATTGGAAGAGTGTCGACACAAAAGATCCCACTGGGTCGAAGTGTCGCCGGTCTGCACTGACTGGCCCCCACATATGATACATACATATACCAAACTGACTACAGATAGAAAAAAAAGCTCTCACATTTAGTGAAAATTATATCATAATCCACTGTTCACTTTTTAGATAGCTAAAGATGCCAGAGAATGTGTACAAGAGTGTATATCGGAGTTCATATCTTTTGTCACAAGTGAAGCTAGTGACCGGTGTCAAGTGGAAAAAAGGAAAACAATCAATGGAGAAGATGTTTTATTTGCTATGAACGCGCTTGGCTTTGATAACTATGTGGAACCTTTGAGACTGTACCTAAAAAAGTATAGAGAAATCGTATTGTCACCTGTAAGTTTCTATCACTATTACTTTCATGGTTTAAGCATATGTTGTGGTTTATAAAAAGCTCACTTCAACCGATGGAATGCAACATGGTTATGGTCATATGGACACAAACCACTAATATCATTTTTGAGAGCAGTGTTCCTATATCCATAGAGATTTAATTCTTTAATGTCTGACTGTTGTGTATAGGTTAGTACTCTCAATCAGAGGCCATGAGATTGAGCAAAAGCAGTTCATGCCTTCTGTGCATTGCCAGATCAATATAAATTTCAATCACAACAACAACAATTCACATATACATTTTGGGTATTCTCATTTAATAGCAAAAATAGTCGAATACATGAAACCCTGACAGGGCAATATAATTATTCAAAAGTAGTAACCATTCATTATTGTCTTACGTTTACATGAATGTTATACATTGAAAAGTCTGTGTAAATAGTTTAATTTTAAAATATAGAAAATTTTTAACAAAATACACATGTTATGAAGTTTTGTTATGACTGCCCAGATTATTATAAATGTATTTTACTTTCAACAAGATCTATGCTTATTCTGAATATATTATGTATACCAAAAAAATTAGCTGTTAAGCAAATAAGTTGCATGTTTTTATTCACAATTAGCTTTTTTTTAGGTCACCATGAACAAAATTAACAAAACAATAGTTCTGTACGGAGGTAAGCAATTTTATTTATTTTCTTATTCAACCTCTCAATTGTGTGCAATTGCCAGACATCATAGAAAACTTTTTGTGCCTGGCCGCTGCGCGCTGGTGGCCCCTTGCCACTCGATAGGATAGATAGATAGATGGTCAAACCTATCTATACTAATATTATAAAGCTTAAGACTCTGTTTGTTTGTTTGGTTGAACGCGCTAATCTCAATAACTACTGGTTCGAATTGAAAAATTATTTTAGTGTTGGATAGTCTATTTATCGAGGATGGCTATAGGCTATATAACATCGTGCTACGACCCACGGGAGCGGTGCAGTAACTATAAACCCGGGTGAAACCGCGGGCACGTCTAGTTTTTTATATGGCTAATAGTTTATCTAGTATGAGATATTTGAAGCGGGTCATAGGCTTCCTCTTCAGCCATCTAAATATGGACTTTCATTTTTAACAATGACAGTTGGGGCTATATATTCTTAGTGTGAAATGGGGTAGGAGTGGCCACTTGTTTAATGGCCCGTTTACATTAGTTCGGCCACCGAATCCGGCGACCGCTTTCGGTTTAACCGGATCGGTTAACCGAATTGGGTTCTTCACATTGACTGGTTAACCAAATTTGGCGACTGCTTTCGGTTTAAGCTCTCGTCACCAAATACCGGCTGCGACCGAATACGACCAACCGAATACCGCCCGCCGAATACCGCCAACCGAATACCTGTTTACACTAGTCGGTGACCGAATACCAGCTGCAATCGATTAAGGCTAACCGAATACCCGCTTATATTAGTCGGTGAACGAGTACGGGCTGCAGCCGTATACAGTCTAATCGAATAATGTAAATGCGCCATAGAACAGCAACAGTCTCTATAGTATTTCCTGTTTTACTACCGAGAGTAACCTATAAATTTATGATTGGCAGTAGTAACTACCTGATAAAGAAACTTAATAACATTGCTTGGGAGAAAGCTAAGGATACGCTAACCCACTTACACAATTAAACCAATATGGTAGTACAGACTACCTTTTTGGAAATATTCCCAGATGCCACCCCCTGTTTGTCCACAGGGGTGGCAGATGCCACCGCAGGGGTGGCATCTGCTACTGCGTAGTAGCGGATGCCACCCCGGGGGACAAACAGGGGGTGGCATCTGGGAATATTTCCCTTTTTGATCTAGATGAGATATTTATTTATTCTTAATTTATACTATTTACTTTGCAGAAGATGGTAATTCATGTGTACCAGCAGAAAATGAAACAGAGGCGCATACAGAGTCTGCAGTACTTTACGCTTACCCTAAAGTTATAGAAGACATCACATTCTCGTGAACAGACCAGCAACGTTTCATGTACAAATATATTCTATTGTTATACCACTCAACTCTATAAGAACTTTATTTTAGTATTTTCTTTACACCATGTCCGATTTTGACTGAAAGCTGTTTGTAATATGAATTTTAGTATGAATGGTAGACAGTTTAAAATTTTGTGTGTAGTACAGTAAATAAGCGAAAAGCCCAAACTGTTTAAATCATCAACATTTAAGTGATCTAACCTTAATCACCTATTTTAAAAGTGACCATATGGCTGTGTATACCAAACTTCCATTTAACTTGTACCACATAGAGGCAACTGAACTTTAATCTTTAGTATTACAGCTCAGCATTTATTCTTGCTGTCAAGCAGGAAAAGCTATAAACGAATAACCGAAGCTATAATGGAATAAAGATCGCTCTTTGGTCTGGTGGGCCCATAGAAAATAAATATTGTATACATCTTTATTTATATAATTGATGAATCAAATGTTATCAAATGATTTGATTGGCAACTACTAATTCAATCAGCCAATCACAGCAGTTTACATACTTTTCACTGTCAGTTAACGAATTATTGTTGCTTTTTAGAAAGAGGGGTTTTAAATTTCAAAAGACATGACAGTCGTGAGAAATTTGTCATACAACTGACAAATTTCTTATTAGTGTGTGTCTCAGTATTCACACAGTGGCATTACCATATTAGTAAAAAATACCTGTTTACCCTTATTGACATTCAGCCACCAGCCATTGTGATTAACGAGAGGTAACTTCCTACATCTGCATGCTCTTTAACTTATTTAATCTGAGCCATGCACTTACTGCAACAACACGCTTGTTTGCACAATTTTAACATTTAAAATATGTCTTCATGTATGTTGCGTTACTGCTTTATTAATTTTGCAGTCAAACGTGTGCAGTATTCATTAATCGCCAGATAACTTTTATATGAGAAATATGATAAACGTTTTGACTTTGGTTTTGACAGGTAGGTATAGAAAATATGTCAAATTTATTTATTTAATTATTAGGAAAACCAACAGCTTTGAAATACATAGTAGTGTAAAAAATATGCAACAGAGAGCCAATGATAAGTCTCCACGACTAATTCTTAAATAACAGTGCTTAAACAGTAATTAATTTATCACATAAACATTTAAAATATAACAAATAACGTAAAATTAATCAGCATTATACCTTGTAAAAAAGTCAAGACTGAGCATGCGCTTCACTGCACCCGGTTGAGGATTAAAAACGTCATCACCACATTAATTTGTCTAATAAAAGGTATTTGACGGTTGATAAATCGGCAAGAAGTGGTTTAAAGAGCCTGTACTCTAACGCATGCTACAAACAATCTATACTCCATTTGGTTAGGTAGGTACTTAACTAAAGGTAGACAATCTTGATGTGTCTCTTTATTTAAAAAATCAGTTTAAGAATAAAATGCTGCTAAAGATCAATGTAAATACAACAATAACGATTACTAAATCAATTGAATCGCTAGTTTAAGCCGTAGTTTATTTGTTTAATATGTGTTTGTGTAAAAAGTCACATCAAGATTGTTTACCTTTAGTTAAGTAGGTACCTAACCAAATAAAGTATACTTGTCTGCTTTAGTACGTGGTACATGATATAACTCAATACATAAATAAAAGCAATTTTTCAAAGTTCTCTAGTAGACAAATCTAGCGTGGCTGTTTTAACAACGTACAAACGAGATGAGTGATATACAATTTTATACAACGTGAACTAAACCACTGGTATACTGAATGCTAGTTCTAATTTTCCAACAGGTTTTGTGTATAATATTAATGTAATTAATATAAGTATTGTTATTAAAAATATATCTTATAATTTAAGTAGTTTTATGTTTTTATTTTACTACCAGCTATTATTTGCGCCATAACCATTTACCCTTATACCCTTTATACCTCATTTTAATAACTTTTGTTCTACTACTTTTCATAATTTATTAGTTGATATTTTATACAAAATTACAAGTACCTACCTATTGCAAATGCTTGCTCTCTAATCGTGCGACTAAGACTAAAGACTACACACAGTCGCAAAAGTAAGAAGTTGCGTTACCAAGGTAAAAGGTTATTAGTATTTTTAATTTAACCCTGTATATCAAAAGTTACATACATATAAGTATAATCTCATGCCTGTCTGCTAAAAGGTAGACAGAGGTGAACTTGACACATTTTACCAGTTGGCCTTAGTTACGTGGGAACTAAAACATGGATAAAAAGTTCCTATTTTAATAGGTAGTAATATATAATTTACATACTTACATATTCGCACATCTACCTATATCACCGAAAGAGGAGATAGAGAACGGTTGGTTACACTCACATTATGCCAAGTATGGTTTTAGGTTCCTCGTAATAGGAGGCTTATTGATAATTTCTTGACAGATAGAGCTTACAACTTTGTGGCCTGACCCAAATATAGGTATGCACGGCAGTCGCGTTTAGAGACAGCATATGTAAGATAATCATAATTTTCATCCTCTTGCCCTGGTCCCAATTTATTTGAGGTCGGTGCAGTATGTCCTTCGCTGCCATACTTCTCTGTCACCCGTCATTTGATAATTTACCCCTTTTCCTTTCATATCCATCCTCACACAGTCCATCCATCTTTTCCTTGGCCTTCCTCTCCCTTTTCGTTCGTTCCTCTACCCTCATATCTTTCACACTTGCTTACCTACATATGTATCATCTTTTCGCATAACATGTCCATACCAAGCCAAACGATTTCCTTTCACCTTCTCATTTATGGGCACCACTTTCAGACTACCTCTTACGTATTCATTCCTTATTCTGTCCATTCTCGTCACTCCACATATCCATCGTAACATTCTCATCTCTGCTACATGCAATCGTTTCTCATCCATCTTCTTATAAGATATAAGAAAACAAATAAAAATTACTTAAAATATTTTTTTTATATTACAATTTTATTTCTTAATAATCACCTAATTAACATAATCATAATAATTTCTTCGATATAGGACGGATCGGCTATTCAACATTAAAATTTAAACTATTCCCTAAACTTATCAGTAATGTAACTGGGCAACGGCATCAAATACAAGAACTTGTTGAACACCATTATACCTAATGAGAAGGCAAACGATATTCCTAAATTGAACTCTGGATTAAAATCACCAGCTTGGTAAATATCCCCATTGAAAGTTTTTGATGTAAACCTTTCTGTCAAGAAAGCTTTTCCGCTGGCGTAACGACAGTTGGCATTAGAATTTGTATTCAAGTTCGACGAAGTTTGAATAAGGCTTGTGATGGTCGATGTGCAGTTCTCATAGTCGCTGTAGGGTAGAATATTGAAGTTGGGTTGCTTGAAAATATTTCTGTGTAGGTATATCGATGCGTATCGCGTATGTGTGATGTATGTGACGTAGTACAGCCATTCCTCGAAGCCTTTGTAAGACCTGCAAGAAGGTTGTCTTAAAACAAGATATGGAAACATTAACAGAACGATTATTCTTTGATTCTTTTAGTTTCTTAGTTGGTTGAGTAGATTTCGGCGACTGTTCTCTAGCATAATATATAATATACAAAGGACTCGCTTTAAAACACTATTCAGTAGCAATAAAAAGGCTGACAAACATTGATTTTACTGCATTACAATCCTGCCTAAAGCATAGTGTACTAAGACAAATTTATGCGCACCCGATTTCTGAACGCAGATCTACACAAATACAGACGGCTAAGTTTGTTGTGATTGGCTGAATTAGCAACAGCCAATGACGTATAGGTATTTGAATTTAGCATGTCGTTAGCCATTTAGAAACCAGATGACAGTCTACTAACAAACACACATATTATAGATGCTGATAGGCTTGAGCATTCACTTGTAATAGAACATCGACTATTCCCCTTTTTTAATTAGTCGAAGTAAACAACGAACAGAGGCTAGCATGGTGCCAAACTTCGCTACGAACACTTTCACGATCATACTAGCAAACGATGTAATTTCGAAGTAAATTTACTGTCCTTTCGCTATAATGCTTTCTAGAACGCTTGGTATAGGTAATTCGCACTCTTAATAAAACAGCGATTTAACTCGAAATTTGAAAGTAAGGCGATTTGAACTCTAATTGTAAATGTTAAATTCTAATATTATATTTGTGTTAAATCTTTGCAATAGAGTTCAAATTTGTTTAATCCAAAATACTGAGATAAGTCTCTGTTTTATTAAGTAAGTATGCTCGCTAAAACGCTCACGTTTATTTTCTGTAATGTAACATTCACTTGAATGCTCATTACAAGTGAATGCTCAAGTCTATTAGCACCTGTATTGTATAACTATTACTAATACAATATCTTTGCACTGAAGCTATTATATGTAACGGGAGAGAAAAGCCTAGTACTTTCCTAAGCGCCCATAATTTCTATCATCAACTAATAGCTTGATAGACAGTTGTACTATATATACTGTGTTGTCTGGTTAAACGAGAGGCATGTTTTAAATTCACGACATATACTTATGTAACAAATTAATATAAAACTAAAATGCACAAAGAACACCTTAATGTAAATACTGGAAGAAGATACCTTAAGTGTGGATTTTCCGTCACCAGAGCAAGCTGGATCGACAAGATATTTGATATAGAAGCGATGCGAGAGAGGGCATAATCCTTTTACCCCTTATACTTCAATCCACTAATATATATTGTTAAAGTAATAAGTAGCAGCGAGAGCCTAGTGGACGACGATTGGACCTCCACGCAGAGGTCTCGAGTTTTATCCCAAGGCGCGCATCATTGACTTTTTGCAGTTAGTGAGTATTAAATAGTTAATTATTGCTTGCTATAACGGTGAAGGAAAACATCGTGAGGAATCCTGCAGTCTGAGAGTTCAACATATTGTTCTCGAAGATATGTGAAGCCTGCCAAACCACACTGGGTCAGCGTGGTGGGCTATGGCCTAACCCTTCTTACAATGAGAAGAGGTGCGTGCCCAAGAGTGGCACAGTTTAATACAGGTCTAATATTATTATACTATAAGTAATACATAATTGGCACGAGAATCGATTACTGGCAACCCTACTGCCAGATGTCCCTCGATTATCCAGTCATATACTATAAAGGTAAGTATGCCAACAAAGTATGAAGTAAAGTTGCTTACCTCAATACGCCGCTGGCAAGCATCACATAGATGCATGTAATGTACACGTTGACTACGGCAGCCACAAGGCCGTTCTTAACGAACATCATGATGGCCATCGTCTGCTGCTCCGCGTAGATGTAGCACGACCATAGCACCAGCGCGAAGTATAAGAAGTCCAGGTTCTCTGATATGTCCGACAGGATCCTGCGTGAAAAGAATTAGTTGTAAGTATCTATTCGCGTATCTAGAGTTATTTATTCAGGGTAAGTAACTGGGCCTGGGCCTTAAACTGCGATGTTCTATATAAAAACCACTGAACAATTCTGGTAGGCACGACCCTTCTGCTGTCTCCAATAGATAGGGAGATGGAATTGGCTATATAACATAATATATCTTATATTGGCTTACGTTTAGTCTCTTTGTGACAATAGTTGCCAAATAGCGTCCAATAGTCGGAGAAAGTGTACCTAAATATAAATACCTAGGTTTAAAAGTAGTGCCGTCAAAATAAACTGCGATATAAGCCATTTAATGTTGTTTAATTTCAATGTACCTGCGTAGGAAGTGGAAAACATTCGAATATGCCAGATAACTATTTTAATGTATTCGAATAACTAACTACCTATCGGTATTTTTCACGGCTCTTTGGTTATGATTCATGCCTACCTGTTGGACTAATAATATCACGTTGTGGATTTTGTATGTATTAATGCGTAATCCTTGAGATCTAGATATACCTTTCTTCAAACTTCTAGTTCGCTCTAAAATTGCTATATGCCGTATGTCGGCCTATTCTAAATAATTGCGACGATACTTGAAGCAACTTCAGACAAAACTAACCAATTGGCGCAGGGTCCGAGTCCAAATAGCATTTTGCTTTATACAATTCATTTATCAAGAAATATTATAACCTCGGTATATGGTCCAATACTCTTAAGGTTATAGAACACCACACTATATTCCAAAGGAGGAAGCGGACCAGTAAACATGGATGTTATTTACCAACATTAAAGAAATACTTACGGAAAAATAACAGCTGCCGAGGCCATTACACTTAAGAATGAGAAAGGCAGAGAGACCAAATTCCAGGACAGAAGCAGACTGGCGCCGCTGTATAGTCCTTCTTGTGACTCCTGGTAGTACCTAGTTCTGTATGGACCATCTGAAATAAACATACAAATTTGAAGATTGAGATGGAGTAGATAGTTAAGTGGTAGTTTCGTTACTACTACTACGCCGAGTGTTGTGTGTTCCACCTTACACGGGCAAAAATTTGTGTTATCCACGCATAGCTGTTCTTTTGAAATCTATATATATAAAACTCTTCCGTTACTGAGTGACTGACAGACAACGCACAGCCGAAACTACTGAACGCAAGAAGCTGAAATTTGGCATGTATGTTCCTTGGATAGTGTAGGGGAGCACAAAGAAAGGATTTTTGGAAATTCCACCCCGAAGGGGGTGAAAGGGATGAAAAACTTTTTTATGAAAGTTCTACACCGTTGAAGTTAGTGACTTGAAAATTTGGATTTTCACGCGGGCAAAGCCGTGGGCGGAAAGCTAGTTACTAATATTCTTCTTAAGCCCTTGGAATGCTTGTAGGAGTGCGTTGACGTCGGTTGAGCAATGGGTGCGATTCGAACCCGTGACATCTCGATCATACGATCGAACAAATCGGCCCAAATGCCTTATCCATTGGGCTACTACCGTTTCATGTTTATAATTATTTTATTTATAAGTCCATCGCGACACAGGAATTTCTAGTGCGAGAGTTGTCTTTTTCAAGAACAAAAATGCTACTGAAATATTTTAGGCGAATCTCAATGTGAACGGGATATGCAAAACAGACAATCTCAGTAACATTTTGCTTGTCACGAATCGTTATCATTAAAATTTGTGTGATCCACACATAAGTGTGCCAAGTCTAGATGTTCTTTGTGTCTGTTGTTTGAATGTTTGTAAAGTCAAAGTATTTATTCCTAGAGCTGAAATTGTTATGTACAAAAAAGGAACGAAACTTACATAAACATATTGTGTTCATTATGCTGATGAAGTAGGTGCCCGTCATCGCGTTGAATATAAGCCCGCTTTTAGTGATGAAAGTTCTCTGGTAATCCTGTAAATTTAAATATACGATGGCTTTTTACAATAAGACGTCCGCAACTAAACCGACATCTCTACTTAAAACTAGAACAGCTTTTCCTACTGAAGAAATATTTACATTGTTATTCCCGTGACAACGTGTACCAATGCGATATTTCTTAAGGTCGAGTCAGGGGCGTAGCTACCGCCGTATCAGCAGTCTCAATGATACAGGGCCCCCAGGCTACAGAGACCCCGAAAGTATGTAAGCAAGAATTCCTAAAATGTCATCCACAATCTTTAATCCGTTGGGCCCCTTAACACATTTTGATACAGTCTAAGGCAAGTTACGCCACTGAGTCGAGTAGTTAAGGCGTGAAAGCTTAACAAACAAACAAACTCGCATTCATGTTTATAAAATTTGTTAAGCTGAAAGCCAAAAACCTCGTGTTGAGATTACGAAGCGGTATAACTCTTACCATACGCCATGCTGGTCATGAATGACCTCGAACAATATAATTCTATTGTGCCTGCTACATAGCATTAAATATCGTTCGCGTTAACGGTGAAGGAAAACATCCAGAGGAAACTTGCATGTCTGAGAGTTTTCCATAATGTTTTCGAAGATATGTGAAGTCTGACACAACCTGCACTGGGCCAGCGTAGTGGACTATGGCCTTAACCTTCTTAAGGCGGGTACAGACTGCTGTAACGTAACATGCAATGTAACATGAAAGGAGCATTTCATAAGTGTGGACGCAGTGCGCGCACGAACCGAGCATTTACGTACTCGCATCTGTTTCCGGCATGCGCACCTAGCTGTTGCTGTGTCTTCTTCCTCCATTTTTCGCGCGCGTTCCGCAGTACAGACACACACAACCCGTCCACACTGGCACTCCATGCACACTGCGCGCCCCTTTGTGTTCGGCGAAAAAACCGACAAAGGGTGGATCGCGGCGCGCACGAATTGTAATGCTCTGTTCGTGTGCGTAGTGTGCATGGTCCGTGCGCGCAAGGCGTCCACACTATGGGAATTCTGTTACATTGCATGATAGGTACATTGCGACAATGTGGACGGCAAATTCTTTCATTGCGTGTTACATTGCATGTTACATTTCGTAAGTCTGTACCCGTCTTTACACTAAGAAGAGGTCCGTGCCCGGGAGTGGGACAGTTTATTACAGGGCTGATATTATAACCTGTAAGTATTAGACGTTAATTGACAGACGTAGGTACACCAGAATTGCCAAACACACACTTGAATCAGACTGTATAAGTATTGCGGGATACGTTCCAATTCGAGCGTGTGTTTATTATCCTTGTTATATAAAACATGGTCCTACCTGTGCTTCGTTGTAGAATCCCCACAGTATAAAGAAATATATCGGTAAGCAAAACAGTCTCATAAACATTTGTTTCAATCCATTTTTCTTCAGGTTAAATATCGAAGCCAGAAGTCGCCTGTAAAAAAGCACATTTTATCGCTTAATTTTACTACTTTTATGTTGTTCACATAACGATACAAAGGGTTAGGCACAAGCGTATCCCACACATATTTTATTAATCGCGCTTTACTGATCATGCTAAAACAATCACATGGTCTTTTTGAAGCAAATACCCTACGTTGTAGTCTTAAGGGACCAGTGGAGGAACGTGGTGCGACGTCCCTCCAACATTAAGGGAGGATCCTCCGACGAGGCTGCCACTAAGTCACTGTGTAAACTTCACTTGCGTGATTCAGGTTTATATGGTGAAGCAAGTATTATGTAGAGCGCCATCTGTTGTCCGTGGTCGAAACTTCTTCGTGTGTGTGAAGTCAGTACATAACCATGGTAGGAAGGTTAATCTACAAGCTAAGCTTTTTTCGGAATATGGTCCTGAGACTGTAATTAATAATAGCCGTGAATCAAATACTAACTGTCAGTTATGTTCTACTTATACTGTTCTGACCGTGACTTTACTGGGTTTTTGAGTAGTTCAATAAAAATTGGCAGTGTATGGTATTATTCCCAATAGCAGGGAATTTATACGGCCACCCTAAACAGTACACTGATGCATCTCAGCTTAACTCTTTAAAATTAAATGTAATACTGGCTCAATCACGGGTGCCGCCAGGATTACTTTCAGGGAGCTGAATCTGCATCTACACATTATACTTATAACTGATATAAAATATAGAACGATATATGTATATTATGTAGATAAATGAAATGTCAAATTCAAATCTCGCGGGTATTTGATGGAATATATATAACACATCGACAAAAAAAAAATCAGTTCTATTTATTTTATTTCCTGACAGGAACTGCTACAAGTGCCCAAGGGCACAATGTTATAAATTATAATACAGCTTTAAAACTTACAAATATAGCATCCAAATGACATGTATGCCGCCGGGTCGTCCGTAGTTCAACTGTATCTTATTTGGGTTTACGATGCGGTTGTTCTCGTGTAGATTGCCCTGCATGATGCCTTGGCCCTCCAACTTAAACTTTTCTACTAATGCCGCTATCTGATGGTTGGATTCTATGAACCGTTCTCGGGATCTTCGATCTACTGTTGACAGGCATACTGTGAACGAATAGTTTTATGTATATTAATACAATAAGCTATACTAATATTATAAAGCTGAAGAGTTTGTTTGATTGAACGCGCTAATATCAGGAACTACTAGGTCGAACTGAAAAATTATTTTAGTGTTGGATAGCCTATTTATCGAGGAAGGTTATTGGCTATATAACATTACGCTAAGACCTACGGGAGCGGCGCAGTAATCTTAAACGCGGGTGAAACCGTAAGCACATTTCGTTGGTAGATAAAACCCACTGCCATGCAACAAGTATAGACTCTGAACATTTTTCGTTTTATCTATAGGTACTTATAAAGCTGAAGAGTTTGTTTGTTTAGTTGAATGCGCTAATCTCAGTAACTACTGGTTCGAATTGAAAAATTATTTAGTGTTGGATAGTCCATTTATCTAGAAAGGCTATAAGCTATATAACATTACGTAACGACCAAAAGGAGTGAAGAATCAATGAAAATGTTGCAAAACGGGCTAATTCTCTTATGTGACGCAGACGAAGTTGCGCTGGTCAGCTAGGTAATATATAACGAAAACACAAAAATTGTGTGGTCTAAAAACAGTTGTACCGAGTCTGGGTGTTCTTTGTGTACGTATTTGAATGTTTGTAAAGTCCCCCGCGATACAGTAATTATTCCTACTGCAGGTATTATAGAAAATTAAGAAAAGACATTATAGAAAAGCATACCTACCACAGGTATGCTTTTCTATAATAATAATAATAATAATAATATTCTACCACGTAAACACAACACCATCTAGCCCAAACTAAGCAGAGTTGGGTTAGACAATGGATAAACATACATATTATTATACTTATGCTTTTTTTTTTGTAAATACATACATATTATACATAGAAATATAATAATAATAAGCAAGTGAGTAACGGCCATGAATTGCCGTAAATCTTGGAGTTCGAAAAATGATATCACGTGACCTTGAAGTCAGAGGTCAAAGGTCATAGTAATTTTGGGGCATATCGACTATGTTGAGTCGAATGGCGTTGACCACGACTCTAGCTCTTACGGTTCTAAGTTAAAAGATGGTATCACGTGACCTTGAGGTCAGAGGTCAAAGGTCATAGTCGATTCGGGGGTATATCGACTATGCTGAGTCGAATGGCGTTGACCGCGAGTCTCTAGCTTTTACGGTTCTTGCGTTGAAAGATGGTATTACGTGACCTTGAGGTCAGAGGTCAAAGGTCATAGTCATTTCGGGGGTATATCAACTATGCTGAATCGAATAGCGTTGAGCGCGAGTGTCTAGCTCTTACGGTTTTTGAGTTTAAAGTTATATAACAGACAGACGGACGGAGGGACGGAAAAAGCTGTTGCTGTATAAGAATCCTTTCGAACTCTAAAAATCTGGAAATCCATGCATTAGGTATACATTTTTTTGGTCCTTGTAGGGGTCGAGTTGTAACACACAGATTTTAATATTTTATGCTTTTCTTCTTTAAAAAAGACATCTGTCATACTAGTAGCGTGTCGCAGGCTACTTGCAAATATTCGAATAACGGACACAAAGAACACGCAGACTTGGAACAACTATTCGATGTACCTCACAAATTATTGTCCCGTGTGGAATCTCCATCCTCCAATCAACAAGATTCGGACTAACACTTCATCCGTGCAGTGTGTGTCTATCTCAATTCAGTGATTGAAATCTTAGGATCTAAGTGGGACTGCGTGGACATAATACCCCGCATGACATAGTTCCACTGTATTAAATCCAGTGTCAAGTCCACGCACGTTAGTGTAGGCGTATTATGTATTTTAGTAGTTTATACTAATATGCTTAAAACTTCGGCAACAGAAATGATTTACTTGTGCCGCCGCTTACTATATAAAGAGGAAAATAACGGTTAAGGTTAGGCACTTACAATAATACATCAAAGGATTCTCCAGCTGTGGGCAAGGGAAGCCGATGCTCCCGAAATAGTCGAGCAGATTCCTGGTGGGGCCCGCGTACACCACGTCACCGAGACACAGGTACACGACACGGTCCAGGAACGGGAACACGTCTGAAAAGATATCAATTTATTATATTGGATTCTGAGCACAATTTCTTAACTGGCTTATGCGTCAACGCATATTATTAGCCAATCCTTGGCTTGGCGTATCATCAACTAATATTATAAATGCGAATGTAAGTTTGTTTGTTAGTTACAGTTTCAGGGGTCTCCCTAGTACGGACTCCAGTCTCTCACAAAGCATCTTTATTACCACGTATTTATTGTTTATCTACTGTAAGATGCACATGTACATGAACCTTTGTGATGAGAGAAATAAAGTTTATTATTATTATTATTATTATTAGTTACGCTTTCGACAAATCGACAGATCATCACGAAATATCGCTACACGTTGTCAGGACTACAGAAAAGGATATGAATTACTTACCTTTCATCCAGAAAAAGTACTGTTCCTAAGCTAACCTAACTTACGAAAACGCGCGAAGCCGCGAGCAAAATCTAGTTTATAATAACTCTTTGTTAGCGTGTATATTAGCCAGGCAGGGATTTGTGGGATTATGTGTCTTCTTAGGGTAGGTAGCCAATAAATTGTATATTTCTTCCGTTAAAACTGATATATATTGAATTTTACAAATTCTTATACAAAATATTATATTATGTGCACACGATCGTCGTCGTTGAGAGAGAGAGAGTAGTTTTTAAAAATGTTTGATGATAAAACAGTACGACTAGCGGGGCGCGCTCCGATCTGTTTTACCGACCGATGCCGCCGATGCCGCAGGCACCTCACCGTGCTGCCCCTAGATGGCGTTACTTGACACTCTTTAACATTTCAAACCGCGGCGGCACATGGGTGGCCAGATTCAACAGATTTTTCACTATGTCTGGTATTCTAAGACTTGATAAGTTAACATTGACTCCGGTATCTACTAATAAGCTCACTTAAATTTTAATAAGTAGGTACTTATTGTATGTTTCTCTTTGTTTTTTATGTTTTTGTTGTTGGTCTGTTATATTGTATAGCATGTAGTGTTTACCGCTTAATGTTGTACCTACATCTAGTCAATGTCATAATCAATGCATAAGCTAAATACAGCACATATGCTGTATTTAGCTTATGCATTGATGTAAAAATTATTGGTAAACAAATATATATATATAAATCTCTTCCGTTACTGAGTGGCTGACAGACAACGCACAGCCGAAACTACTAAACGCAAGAAGCTGAAATTTGGCATGTATGTTCCTTGGATAGTGTAGGGGAGCACAAAGAGAGGATTTTTGGAAATTCCACCCCGAAGGAGGTGAAAGGGGTGAAACCCGATATTCACACGGGAACGGGACTTACGCGGGTGAAACCGCGGGAAAACTACTAGTAAAATATATAAGTCTATCAATAGATACAGCACATATGCTGTATTTAGCTTATGCATTGATGTAAAAATTATTGGTAAACAAATATATATATATAAAACTCTTCCGTTACTGAGTGGCTGACAGACAACGCACAGCCGAAACTATTAAACGCAAGAAGCTGAAATTTGGCATGTATGTTCCTTGGATAGTGTAGGGGAGCACAAAGAGAGGATTTTTGGAAATTCCACCCCGAAGGAGGTGAAAGGGGTGAAACCCGATATTCACACGGGAACGGGACTTACGCGGGTGAAACCGCGGGAAAACTACTAGTAAAATATATAAGTCTATCAATAAGAGTGACTTCCTAAATGTTGTTGCCAAGCTTTGGATGTTAATCTGTTTGATCTTCATATGCAGACTAATATTTTGGTATGTAATATTTGTTTGATAGTAAAATATGTGTAGCCGTCCAACCTATAATACTAATTTAATTTTGATGTCACTTTAGTGAATAGTACCCCCCATATGGATGGAAAAAAAACAAACCGACTTTGAAAAGATTTTGCAGCTTTAGATAATAGAAATACGAAAGTGTACATGTTTATTGCACAGTTTCGTCAGGATTCTTTGCATCGAGATAGGCTAGAATCCTGGTATGATATACATACGGTTACTGTGGCCTGTGAGACAACTAATTTCTTAAAGGCCATAGTAAGAAAGCCGTTAGAAAGCAATAGAAAGTAAAGTAAGTATTATATAAAAATCTTAATCCTAGCTTCCTAACTAATACCTATTATTAATTCGAAAGTAACTCTGTCTGTCTATCTGTATGTTACCTCATCACGGCTAAACACTTCAACCGATTTAGATGAAATTTGATACAGATATAGTTTAAAACCTGCAAAAGGACATAGGCTACTTTTTATTGATGTAGGTACTATGCGGGCTGAGCCGCCCGTTTCATTGTTCCATTTCAGTTTAAACAACAACGAATTCTGAATACATAACAAACCACGTAATAAGTACGCAAGTGGAAGTAAATAGTTAGCTATTACTATAAATACAAAACTATTGACAGTACACTGACCCAGTAACTAAGTTATGAAACACACAAGTGAAAATGGTGCCATATAACAACACAGTCAGTTGTACTAACACCATAAACAAATGAAAATAGGAAATAAGTAAGTCATGACGTATATCGAGCTGGTTTGTTTGGTGTAAGTAGGTACATTATACTGATTAACATGATAAAAGAGCTATGTGGGTGAAATGTCGATGCACTCGTTTCGCAACTTTTTCGAGTATTTACATATTTTCGTATTTGTATTTTTAGTATGCTTATGTTAATAGCTGCTATTATTAATAGTCTCGATAAATTACTAAGCTTAAGGCCAGGTAGTCTGACCGCTCTAGCTGACTGCATAATACAAGCGAAACCTAAGCACGGTAGCCGTGCGATGCGTAGAAAGTATTTTGATTTCATAGGTTATTTGATATTTAAGGCAATACATATACGTATACTTATGGGATGAAAATATTAAGACTGCGCCGAGTGAAATGTGCCAAAACAGGCGGTCACAGTTAAGTGTATAAAATCAACACTTTTTGTTTAATACAAATATAAAATATACATTCACGATAACAATAAATGTGTTTACAATTACTCAGTGTAAAAAACTTAAAATAATTATAATTTCTGCCTACAAAATTACGTAAATTTGCAAAAACGTAAGCTCGTGTTACGTGATTTTTAGATTATAACAGTAGAAATCTATCCTATTTTACAGCTTACACGAAACATAAATAGTTATATTACAATTCGTCCGTCCCAAATATTTAAGTTATTGGTTGACAATAAAGATACAGATTTATCAAAAAAGCACTTCAAATCCTACATACAATTTTACTATGGCGGCCGCGCACTGATTTGAATATGCGCCGCACGAGCTCTGTCATTATCTGTCTTACGCTCGGCGCAGTCTTAAGTTACAGACGGCTTTTATATTGAATATGAAGACGACCGTCAAAGAATCGTTATATACAATCGTTGTTCTGTAAGGTGGACGACACGGGTTGGCATTAGTTATTTATCAACACGAAATATGTTTTTAGGGTATTAACATATATTATGCAAAGTTCTATACCTGATCTCGGCTTCTCCATAGTAAGCACAATAGCAGTGCCATACTTTTTCGCTGCGTTCGACAGGATTGAAATCACGAGGTATGTGTTGAGAGGATCCAGGTCCCATGTCGGCTCGTCCAACAGCAAAATAACTGAATAACAATGATTTAAACACTATAAATATTTGTCTGCATTTGACTCTGCGGATGGCGCGGGCATAGCGGTTTAAGTGGCCGTCCTGTCACTGCCAATACGCCGAGTATTGTAGGTTTGATACCCACTAGGGTTAAAATTCGTATGATCCATAATAGTTGTTCCAAGTTTGGGTGTTCTTTGTGTTGTTAGAACTTTTCTAAAGTTTCCCGCGGCACGAGGGATTCATTCATTCCTAGTGAGGGAGATGTCGTATTAATTTTTTTTTAAACTACCAGTTCTCGTATTTATAGTGCGTTTAAACTAAAAGGAAAACATTATGATTGAACATGCATATTTGAGAATTCTTTATAATGCTGTCGAAGATATGTGAAGTCTGTGAACTCGCATTTGTTCAATGTGTAATAATTTAGTCTAAATATTTATGCTCATCAGTGCAACAGCTTATAATTATAATTATTTGTTGGTTTGGGGAAAGAAGTGACAATGTTTCAAGAGCATAATTACAGAGCAATCTGCTGTGTGTTATCCTTTAGTACCTTTAAGGCTCGTAGACTTATAACGGCAGACGAAGATATTTATAAGAACACCGGTGATTGACAGTCAATCACCGGAGTTCACTGTAAAAAACAGACGTCGCTTTTAATCACTACAATTCTATTTACTACTGTATTGCTAACTTCTAGAGTGATTTTGGTAAGTGTTAATATACTATTTTTATAATAAAACTACTAAAGGCGTTCGCTCAGGTCAACTGGTGCCTCATTGTAAGCATCTTAAAAAGCAGGTGTTTTCGCAAAATAAATATGGTGGTTATATGAAAGTTATCAGTGTTTAATTTCTATTCAAATATTTAATGTTTATTTATATGAGATTTTTATGAATATTACAAGATCTTTCTCTTGTTTATATCCTTTTATGTAAATGTAAGTGGTTTTTTAAATAATACGTATCATATACAAACAACTTTTACGCATATCTTTAACGTTCACAAATATTACATAATTATGTAAGTTTCATAGACTGCTTCATTTTTATTTTGCGTGTGAGAAATGATTATTGTTTTTGGATTTAAGTACTGCAGTTATGATTGGGGTAGCATCGTACGACATATAATTATAGTACTTGTAAGCTATAACGTAAGCGCAAAAAAAAATATTTCAGACTTTACTTTATATCTCTTACGACCAGCGAGAGCGTATGAACCATCTCATATTAAGGATCCTTTTACAATCACCATAATAAGCGAACACTAATAAATAAAAGTATGGTGTTTTGGCAGGTTTGTTAGAATAAGCTATCTGTAAAAATCAGCAATAATACGGGCCGTATTACTCAGAAAAAAAAAGTATAACTTTCAGCTGACTACCATAAATATGACATTTAATTTAGGTCTCTTACACCCAGTTTCTAAAAGATTAACTCATAGAAAATAGTTAACAGACTTGCAAAAGCATCTGCAACTGCTGTGATTGGTTACCTGAATTGGAAACAGCCAATTAAATGATTAGCTATTCATAAATCGGGTTAATTTAGAATTATATCAGCCTTGTATAATATATACTATTTCCCTGTAGGGCACGGGCCTCTTCTCAGTACGAGAAGGATTAGACCATAGTCAACCAAGCAGATAGTGTGCGTTGGCAGACTTCACATACTTTATGGAGAACACTCAGACTTGCAGATTTTATTAAGATGTTTTCCTTCACCATTAAAGCAAGCCATGATTAATTATTTAATACGCACTGAGATGCGTGACTTAGGATAGAACGTAATAACTCTATGTAACAATTTAACGTTCACCCACTATCGCTATCGCTGCGTTGAAAGAACAAAAATATTAAATAGTATAATATAATGATGTACTTCCACTTACTTGGATCCCGGATAAGCTGCACACCTATTACTAATCTTCTGTATTCGCTCTTTGTGAGATTTGTGACACATTTGCTGGCAACCTGTGCAAATGAACATGACATTGTTACGCACATAACAATCAAAGAAACCATGAACCAAATTAGTTACATTAATTAATATTCACTTACGTTTGACAATGCAAGATCCGCCATAACTTGTTTTACTTTAGAAGATTTTAAATAGCCTGAAATCTGAAACAAACAGCATTACAAAATTGTTTTAAAAAGTTAAATAAGTTAAGGTGAGAGACGAAAGTAAGTAGCTCTTGCCAAGTGACGGATGGTGGCATTAAGCGCAGTTAGCAGTTGACACAATTGTCATATTTGTATCATCTTTGCAGTTCTTTATTTTTCATTAAATAAAAAAACTAGCGCACTTGAAATAATCCCCGTGTCACGAGAGACATTTCAAACATTCTAATAACGGACACAAAAAACAACTAGTTGGGAATAACACACATTTTTGTCTCGTGTGGTGTCCAAACCGACAACACTCAGCGCTGAGTTAGTAGTGAGAAAACCACTTCAACCACTATGCCTTCCGAGCTGTCATTGACGAATTATATAGGATTGTATAGAATATGTCAAGACAAGTGAGAAACGGCAATTAATTGCCGTAAATCTTAGAGTTCGAAAAAATGGTTCAAGTAATATGCAAAGGTCACGTGATACCACGTGACCTTGAGGTCAGAAGTCAAAGGTCATAGTCATTTCGGGGGTATATCGACTATGCTGAGTCGAATGGCGTTTACCGCGAGTCTCTAGCTCTTACGGTTCTTGAGTTGAAAGTTGTATAACAGACAGACGGACGGACGGACGGACAAAGCTGTTGTATAAGAATTTTTTCGAACTCTAAATAATGGTCTCTAAGGAATGTCAACGTGTTCCCTGTGACCTAAATTTTAAAACAAGCCTGTTTGTTACTTACGGTTTACTATTATTAATTAACTAGATGTGCTCGTGGTTTCACCCGCGTTTATGATTACTGCGCCGCCCCCGTTGGTCGTAGCGTGATATTATGTAGCCTATAACCTTCCTCGGTAAATAGGCTATCCAACACTAAAATATTTTTTTAAATCGAACCTTTAGTTCCTGAGATTAGCGCGTTCAACCAAACAAACAAACAAACTCTTCAGCTTTATAATCTTTATATATATACATATGTACATATATAATTCTACTGTACGTGTGTATGTTACTGAACTCCTCCTAAACGGCTGGACCGATCTTGATAATTTTTTTTGTGTATGTTCTTGTGGATACGGGGATGGTTTAGAATTAGTTTTTTTTTTCGTGTGTACAGTTTAGCGTCTGTCGGGACAGCTAGTATTAGTATAGATTTGGGTTCTACGCCCTTGGTTTGCTGAACGAGGCAACAGGTAAATAAAAATTCATATTATCATTAGTGTAGCCTTGACGTTAATAAGTGTTACTTTGTGATCTAAATGAATAAATATATTTAAGGTTGATTGTTGCTTCTTTCCTGATTGGGCTTGAGAAAGTATCCCACTTTCTTCAATGTCCTTACATCCTTTTTTTTAATGTGGGGAAATGCTTCTGAAACATACATACCCCATGGCTACAACGGGAGGCGTAACAACCTCACCCTCTTTCCCCCTTCCCGCTCCTTCTTCTTCCCACTTCCTTTCCTAAAGGGTCGGCAACGCGCAAGTGATGCCTCTGGTGTTGCAGGCGTACATAGGCTACGGTGACCACTTACCATCAGGTGGGCCGTATGCTTGTTTGCCACCTTAGTGGTATAAAAAAAGGTCTATGTCGGGCTCTCCCGAGACTTCGTACCTACCGACTAAAACCACCACGGTGAGCCACCTCGCTGATTTCCTTATAAAATACCTTAGTAAGGGAGAGTGCCAAGGTCTGTTGGACGCTGAGCCCTGTCAGTAGCCTCGTGCTGTGCCGCACTAAAGCACACGTGCTGTTGAACTGCTCCGACTCCAAAGGTACGCCCTCCAGCAAGATGTGGCCCTTCGATGGCACCCTACGGGCTATGACGTCGAGGAGAGCGCGCTTACCACTGCCTAGTAGAACAATAATTGCAAGTTAGCCTGACTTTAAATCTTATCGTATTTTATATTACAATAATATAATGTCCTCCAAACCGAATTTCAATCGGACATGATTGGAAAGAGATCAGGCGCAGGACCAACGGCTTTGCGTGCTTTCCGAGGCACGGGGATGCCTAGTATATGTTTAAAGTTCTTTCTGCTTATTTAGCCCTATTAACAACTTATATTACAAATCACATGTAGTCATTTTGTCATGCTTACTACAAAGCCATTTTTGTCCCTAATCTTAATAAATTATGAAGTTAGACTACATATTTTACATCGTTTCTTAAACTGTCTATCTAAATCATTAAGCTGTAGCTCCATTCGATTTTAATGTGACGAAAGAACAGTCCATCCTATATTACCTTTGGACCCCAGTATAGCAGTGACCTCTCCACTGTGTGTGGTGAAGGAAACATCTTTGAGGATTACCCCTGTTTTCACACCTCCAGTTAGACGTTGGAAGAAACTTCCTGGCTCCACCTAAACAAAAAAGAAGTTAGTGATGTGCATCAACTAAGCAATCATAAATATTCAGCTTCAAAAACCAATAAACTTTCACGTGACATTTAAAATCTTAGTTTTAATTAATTTAAAATATTAGTAAAAAAATGTATTATGTTCAAATGGGTAATACGCGGTGTCACAGATTTTATAAAAGATAAAGATGCTTAGGACTGAGTTGTTTTTACCTGTAGGATATTTTTAATTATATTATTAAGTCAATTGTGAATCTGAGTTGCTGTAATTATATCCTGTGTTTACTTAATTTGTTTAAATAATGTATCTCAGATTGGCCATACATTTATATTTTAAAATATTCTTATAATAAACCGATATAACAACCACATAGGAACTTATATAGAAAAAGAAGTAAATAAGTTGATTTGTATTATTAGGAATGATATCGTAAACACATATTCAGCTGTCTCTTTGAGCAAAATATAGCCGATAAGTTTTCATCGATGGATCTGAAATCATTCTTGTCTTCAATAAAATTAAGCCACAAATCAGGCAAGAAAGATGCTCAAACCTGCAACTACATCATTGAAGTGCCGGCTAACATAAGAAAAGCTTTAGTCACACAGGCTAGACTTTTCATACATTGGACGTCCTGCCCCGTGAGAGATTTTACACTAGTTACAAGATGTTACAAATGCCATCAGTATGGTCACGCAGCGAAATCTTGCAAAGAGGTTACACCTACGTGTGGACATTGTGCTGAAGCTGGACATTCGATGACCGAATGTACAAAGAAGGAAGATGTTCCTAAATGTGCTTCATGCTCTCGTTTTAAGAAGCCTAGCAACCACAAGACGGGTGAATCTGATTGTCCAGCCAGAAAACAAGCTGAATATAGATATATAAACTCAGTAGATTATGAGGGAGCCTAGATCGCCGTTTATTTATAGCTATATCACTTACACTAGTTAGCTTAGATTCCTATTATTAGACATATCCTATGTTTATTTCATAAACATTATATATGTCAACTAATATTTATATACAAAATTATATAAATAAGTTATATTATTTTCATTGTAATAGTAACTTATTATAGAACAATCTATATTTGTTAAATATTGTTAAGAATGCCCTTCCTATTACACTATGATAGCACATAATCATCGCCTGTGATACAGGTATAACCTAGTACAGGCGACCAAAGTAATGAATCCTATTTTAAGTATTTTTAAGACCTATTGTTATTCATATTTGTGCCAACTTAAACTTAATAAACAATTATTATTATTATTCTCTTTATTACTATTTTTCTTCTAATTATTACATTTTTAAATATAAATATAAAAACATACATATTTAAAAATATAAAAACTGAAACGACCCACCGGCATCGGGAACAGGGTCCAAGCTGCCGGTGGTTAGGATTCCAGAGACAGGAACCTCCTCACAATGCGTGCTGTATCTAATAGCACTGCCTTCTGCATCAAACCCCTGATCCAAGCACCTAACGCGAGCCTCTTTAGATGGTGATCGAGGCTCTTAGCAATTAGACCATTGACAGATATGACTATCGGCACAATGATTGCCGAATCCACATCCCACATGTCGACAACCTCGCGAGCTAAATCGATATATTTAATTTGTTTATCCTTTTCAGCTTTCACGAGATTGCCGTCATGCGGAATGGTGACATCGATAATCATTGCACGGCGCTCTGATCGATCTATCACCACAATGTCAGGTTTGTTGGCCACAACAGTCCTGTCTGTGATGATAGTTCGATCCCAGTACAACGTGACATGACCATTTTCGAGAACTGATTCAGCTACATACCTGTAGTACGGCACTTCAACATCTACAAGTTTGTATTTCAGAGCAAGTTGCTGATGAATAATCCTGGCTACTTGGTTATGTCTGTGCAAGTACTCGCCGTTAGCAAGACGAGAACAACCGGAAACTATATGCCTGAGGGACTCACCAGGTAGATGGCACGCCCGACAAATGTCAACCGTACCATCCCTCAAGATATATTTCCGGTAGTTATTCGTCTTGATAACTTCGTCCGCAATAGCACAGACAAAACCTTCGGTTTCCCCAAAGAGGTCACCGAAACGTAGCCAGTTCACGGAGGCTAACAGGTCTACATCGGCTCCATATAGAGCCTTGTAGAACCTACCGTGAAGCTCCTTGCTCTGCCATACATCCCTGCGATCGCTAGTGCTAAGCACTACAGGCTTGCGCCAGTTCTCTTTAGCCAAACTGAGCGGGGTGAGTCCGGTGTCCACAGCAACTACATCACGATGCATACCCACGTCTGCCTGGAGAAAGTATTCTCTGAGGTTGCACACCTCGCGGTTATGAAGGGCCTTGGCATTCAGAAAGCCTCGGCCCCCACATTTCCGCGGAATATACAACCTCATCACAGACGAACGTGGGTGATGCATACGGTATGCCGTCAAGAGTGTACGGACCCGCCGGTCCAGGGCATCCAGTTCAGTCTGAGTCCACTTAAGTATGCCAAAGGAGTACATGAGAACTGGCATGACCCAACCGTTACAAGCGCGCACCTTGTTGCCACCTGATAAAAGACTATTTAAAACTTTTTTCAGGCGACCAAAGAAACGCTCCTGCAGCGATTGCTTCATGCCAGCCTCATTGATACTTAACGCCTGTGACATACCCAAGTACTTGTAAGTATCGGTTACAAGAAGTGATCGTAGGTTAATGGAATCCAAAAGTTGTATTCCTTCGGATTCCACTATCCTTCCTTGCTTTACATGGATGACAGCACATTTATCCACACCGAAATCCATGCTGATAGACTTACTAAAAGTTTCAGTTACTTTGAGTAAATCCATCAGCTGTAAATCAGTGTGGGCAAACAGCTTTAAGTCATCCATATACAGCAAGTGGGATATTACTCCACCACCTCTTTGTAACCTGTAACCTAGCCCTGAACCCTCTAGTAATGTACTAAGAGGATTCATTGCTAAGCAAAACCAAAGAGGACACAGGCTGTCGCCCTGAAATATACCCCGCTCAATTTTTATCAGTTCGCCATTCCCAGAGATCTGTCGACATCCTGGATAGCTAAGAACCGTTTTCCATTGCCCCATGCATGACTTCAAAAAGGTGCGCAGAATTGCATTTACTTTATACAACTCTAACACCCTCAAAAGCCATGCATGTGGCACCGAATCATACGCTTTCTTATAATCTATCCAACATGCTGCCAGATCCCTTCGTTTACGGCGAACCTGTTGGCTAATGGCCATGTCAATGAGGAGGAGCTCCTTAGTGCCACGAGCCCCCCTCTTACATCCATTCTGAGAAGCTGACATTATTGAATTTGTATCAATATGTTTAGATATCTTGGTTCTCAAAATAGATGTAAGAAGCTTATAGATCGATGGTAAACATGTTATCGGTCTATAATTGCCGGGCTCATTGGTACTACCTGTTTTATGGAGTAGGTGAGTTATTCCCGTGGTCATAAAATCTGGTAACGACCCAGATTCTAGGGCAGATTGAAATTGAGCAGCCAAACAAGCATGTGAGCTACGCAGCCATTTCAGCCAGAAATTGTGCAGTCCGTCCGGGCCTGGCGATTTCCAATTCGATAAGGATCAGACCGCACTAATTACGTCCTGGCTATCAATGACCACGCTTTCCATTTCTGGAATTAGCTCACTTGCTTGTTTGACGTCCCGCATCCACTCCCCCTCAGTGTGGCCGACGGGTACCGACCAGATGTTCCTCCAAAACGTATTTGTAACATCGGCATCTGGAAGCCCCACATCGGTCACACATAGATCAGGCCGTTCCCAGGTTCTATAGACCCACCTTTGGTCCCTTTGAAACGTGCGGTTGATGACATACCGGTCCACGCGTTTTTTATATCTGCGCAGTCGATTTGCCCATGCATAGACTTTCTGCTTCAGGAAGTCAATGCGCTCTGTGGCCCGAGACAAGTAGTCATGAGGACTGACCCCAGTCCCCAGAAAAGCCCGGCCCACATAGCGCATTACCCTGGGCCGTGTATTGCCCTCCCTGAAGCAGATCAGCTTACCGATGAGTGTCCTTGCCTCAGCAATACGCCGTTCAATCCTGCACTGCCAGGCCGGGGCGACAGATGTTTGTCGTATAGCAGAGAAATGTGTGGGTAACTTGATGCCCGCTATACGACTTGCCGCCACAGCAGCACAGTACAGGATCGAATGAGTATCGGCGAGATTCGCTAGCTATTTAGATAATAGCGAGTCCAGGACACTCACCAATGCTATATTTTTTCTACGCATAGGTAACCGAGGCAGACGGGGCCGAATCGTAAATTGCATGTACCGGTATTCCTGAATCGCACTTTCCAAAGCATCCTTTACCTCCTCAATGTACTGATTACTTACATCATTTGTCATGTCATCCACTTCCATGCTGGCACTATTGCCCGTCCGCGTCGCACCAGGTGATAGCTGCGTAACTGCGGGTTGGATGCGAATGGCATGACTCGTAGGTAAGTATTCTGAGCGTAGCCTACCAAGCACGGTATCATCCAACTGTCGACTGCGTTGGATAACCCGCACTTGATCCGATAATCGCTGTGCTGAAACGTTGACGCTTGGTTCAAGAGCCTGAAACAGAACAAGCATGCGGCTGCGATACGCAGTGAGGTTAATTCCTTATTATTATTATTATAATTATTATTGGCAATTGAAAAGAGTGGCCATGAGTTTCTTGCCTGCTTCTTCTCATGAAAGCTCTACTATTTGAACAGGAGTTTTTCAAAGCTAAATTTTTATTTATATAATTTCTATTCATTTTTCTAATGTTATTAGTTAATTGACATGTCCAAGAAGTGCTCACACTTTTTTATGGAATTTAACATTTTTGACTTAGTTTTATCAGAATTGCACAGCTACATATAGTTTTCGAGTATACAGTAAATAGTGGCATATATTATAATACGCCATTAAAAACTATATAATATAACGTATAATATATGTATAAAACTATTTATGGTTACATATACTTGCCAAGTTCAAGCGAAGCAAGGGCGTACTGCCAATGAGAACAACGCAGGCAAAAAATGCACTGCTATTGTTTTGAATTGCAATTTACACTGTGGCGTCTTTTAGAAAGGAGATTTGTAAGAAATCATAGCAATTATAACGCAAGTTCCTCGGTACTCTTTCAAGTTCACTATGGCATATAGACTACTGTCTATATGCCAAAGCGAACTCGAAAGAGTACTAGAATGTACTAGAATGTAGATGTTATATACTACTGCATATAACTTCTATATTCATGGGCGCCGCCAGGATTACTTTCAGGAAAGTACATCGGTATCTACACATTATACTAATAACTTATATCTTCTCCCTTAGCCTTTATTATTCCCAAGTCACGCGGGGTCGGCTTTTCTTGTCTAACCGGATTTGACTGGATATCAGTTTTTACACGGAGCGGCTGCCATCTGACCTCCGGAACCCGAAGGCTAACGATACTCTAAGGCTAGACCAGTGTCAGGATATTAGAGGGCACTGAATTTGGCAATAACGACTGCCGTATATGTTCATGGCAGCCGGGACCGACGGCTTAACGTGCTCTCCGAGGCACGGAGCAGGCGATAATTGTCAATCAATACGCAGGTAATTTCGAAAAGTCATATAACTTCCGAAAGTCAGAGGTGCGCGACGTGGGTTCGAACCCGAAATCCTCTATATTGCAGTCTGTTGGTCTCCCACTGAGCTACTATTAACTTATATAAAGTATAGAATTATTTATGTAGATATATGTTATGTAAATTTTAAATAACACGGGTATTTTATTGAATATACTAGATTTGGCCCGCGGTCACGCAAATGTAGGTTCTGTTAGGTTAGTAACAGTACTTTTCCCTGAATGAAAGGTACCCTATGTCCTTTTTTGTTCTCCTGACAACGTGTACGTGAAATTTCATGATGATCTGTCAAGAAGTTAAGGCGTGAAAGAGTAACAAACAAACCAACTCACTTTCGCATTTATAATATTAATCAGGCAGTTAGGATTAGGATTGTGCTCATGAAATTAATTGACAATAAATACTAATAACTCTTTGACTGACTCGGAAATCAAATAAGATCTCATGCGCAGCAGTGACATTTACTATTATTGCGCCACCAAGGCAGACCAAAAACCATAATAGTAAAAATATTATATTAAATTTTTTTGTATACTAACTATTAAAATTAACATTAAATTTTTTTTAATTTTCAATTAATATAAATTTTCTTGCATGCCTACTAAGTAATCATGACATTACATTTTACTATCTTTTTTAATAATATGAATACCTATTATATAAATGTCATACTTCGAAAATTTTGTGTTGTAATGAACAAGTGAACGCATAGCTCATCTTAACGTACAAAAGAGTTCAACGAGCGCCTCACAAATTTGATGACGCGGCCATTTATTTGAAGACATTAAAAATTATTATTTATAGTTTATGTTGTGTAATTTTTATAATACGAAATTAAATATAACACATTTAGTGATTAATAATATATTAATAATAATGTGATGTTGTATATTTATTGTATTGCCAGTAAAAACGAACGAGAGTTTAATTTAAGTTTGCTTAATTTTGTAAGTAATTATATTTTGGCAACATTTAACGAAGCTATTATGCTTTATGGATCTAGTATACTTGGAGCTATAATATATAATCCTAACTAATATTTTAATGCGAAGGTGAGTTTGTTTGTTTGTTACGCGTTTACGCCTTAACTACTAGACCGATCATCATGCAATTTCACATACACGTTGCCAGAAGTACAGAATAAGACCTAGCGTACCTTTTATCTAGAAAAGAGTACTGTTACTAACATAACCTAACCTATATTTACGCGAGCAAAATATTGTAATATTATAAAGCTAAAAAAGTTTGTATGTTATAATTTATTTATTACGATAAACAATTAAAATTTAAATACTTACAAGTTGAAATGGACCTGAGAGTTATCCTTTTTTGATTTAATAGACTTAGTATTAGAAAGATCGTTTATCAAGGGGTAAGTTATGACATTGCGCTGTATCTTATCTTATCTTATATACGGGGGCCAGTCAGTGCAGACCGGCGACACTTCGACCCAGTGGGATCTTTTGTGTCGGCCCCAAGATCTATCCTTTAGCTATCTCCCTATGAATGTACTGCATCAGCTGCAGCGTACACTTCAGAGGGAGAAGCCTGAAGTCTTTGAGGTTTGGATATGTCAACCAACGTGAACGTGACAGCCAACGCGTCACATTCACACAGTAGGTGCGATATGGACACGTCCTGTTCACCACAGGCTCTGCAGATCAAATTGTTTGCGCTGTAAGTCGCAGTAGTAGACTAGCAACCACAAACGTCTTTGACACGGATTAAACCGCAGGGCACAACTAGTAATATTATAAAGCTATTACACAATAGAATATAAGTGATTTGCATACAAAATATCTTCACGCTTTTATACAATACCGAGGTTATACTTACTGCGCCGCCCCCGAGGGTTGTAGCGTGATGTTATATAGCCTATAGCCTTCCTTGATAAATAATAATTCGAACCAGTAGTTCCTGAGATTATTGCGTTCAACCAGACAAACAAACGAACTCTTCAGCTTTAAAATCTTTATATATATAATTCTACTGTACGTGTGTATGTCTCAGAACTCGCCCTAAACAGCTAAACAGATTTTGATAAAAAAAATTGTGTATGTTCATATGGATTCGAGGATGGTTTAGATTAGGGTTTTTTTTTTTTTCGTGTTTACCGGACAACGTCTGTCGGGACAGCTAGTATTAGTATAGATTAGATTTTACCCGTGGCTTCGCTTGCGTAATTGTAGGTCAGGTTATGTAAACAAAAGCATTTTAAAAATTTAGCCCATATTACTCGGTGATAGTATAGCTTTCTAATGGTGGAAGAATGTTTAAATTCAGTTCAGCAGTTTTTGAGTTAAATCTTTACAAATAAAAGAAAAAATTTAATATTTCCAAATTATAATATTAGTAGAGATATAGTCATCTTTCTTCTTTATTACTAGTGTACTGTATATATAAGACGCTTAATTCTAACTCATGGCAGCTAATCTTAATGGGAACTAGCTGCGCAGGAAAATATTATTGTGCACGAGTGTTTGCGCAAACACAAGTGCACTCTCTGTTCCCTAATTCTCATAATCCGAAGTGATAGCTATCCGAGACAACCCGAAACAGATCAGGCGCAGGGTCACCGATATTACGTCCATTCTGGCACGGGGGTATTGACAGAATCCCGCATAACTTTTTGAAGGCCCGACCTAGGTTTCGAACCCGAGACCACATGCACCGCAGTCATATTCACTACCTCTGCACCCTTGAGACAATTGTGCTATATAAAGCACAATGGTATCTTTATTTCAAATTCTAAGGCATTTTCGTCCTGATTGAAAATAACTAAGTCTTCCACTATCACTTCTACTTCCACTCTTTATTTAAGGTTACTACTAACTTGATTGTCAATTTTAATTGCTTTATAAAGCCCATGGTTAAGACTGCGCCAAGCGTAAGACAGATAATGACACAGCTCGTGCGGCGCATATTCAAATCGGCGCGCGGCTGCCATAGTAACATTGTATGGAGGATTTGAAGTGCTTTTTTGATAAATACGTATCTTTATTGTCAACCAATAACTTTAATATTTGGGACGGGCAAATTGTAATATAATTATTTACGTTTCGTTTAAGCTGTAACAAAGGATAGATTTCTACTGATAAAATCTAAAAATCACGTAACACGAAATTACGTTTTTGCATTTTTCGTGCAAATTTACGTAATTTTGTAGGCAAAAATATTAATTATTTTAAGTTTTTTACACTGAGTTATTGTAAACACATTCATTGTTATGGTAAATGTATATTTTATATTTGTATTAAACTAAAAGTGTTGATTTTATTCACTTAACTGTAACCGCCTGTTTTGGCACATTTCGCTCGGCGCAGTCTTAAGTGCCCTTACATAAAACCATATGTATGAGTTTCTGTTATCGCTTGCCATAAGATGGGCGCACTTGTCAGCTACCAAAAGCAATATTTTCTTAAAATAGACAACTCTCGCACTAGGAATAATTCCTGTGTCGCAGTGGACTTTTTTGTTTGTAAATGTTTTTTTTTTAATTTGGGGTCTTTTATTGCTATGACAATATGCCAGCCCATTGTAACCAAAACTAAAACTAAAATAAAAATAAATATCATTTAACCTACTAGACTCGATATTGACCTTGCAGTCTCATTCACTGGTTCGGCCAATATACTTTGGATGCTTCCCATATCTAACCTATTACACTTAAACTTATGGAATATACTTTGTCGTTGTCTCTCGCTCTTGACACAATCCGTCAGCAAATGGTATATATCCTCCATTGTATGACAAAGCTCACAATTTGGGCATTCACTTTTACACATGAGGTATGTAAACGGGGGACTTTACAAACATTCAAACAATGGACACAAAGAACACCCAGACTCGAAACAACCATTTGTGGATCACACAAATTTTTTGTCCCGTGTGGGATTCAAACCCACAACACTGGGCGTAGTGGACAACTTAAACCACTTCACCGTCCGTGCATCAATAAAAAAGTTATGGTCAAGCTTAAGTAAAGGGTAGGGAGTTTATAGCTTAGTCTAGTAGCCTATTAAAGGTCAATCAAATTGTCGATGCTTTAGCTGACCCGGGAATGAAATCCACGGGACAAGGATCATAGCTACAAGGTTTTCCTAGTGAGTCAACGCAACAGTCAAACAGTACATAACTTAAGATATATAATCATAGCAAAGTCAAGTTTTATGAAAATTCTTTTACCGGGACAACTTTAAAAACTTTGAATAACGGGCACAAATACCCAGGCAGCACAACTACTAACCTTTGGTTCATATCATTTGTTTTGACCGGGCATCGAACCCGTCTCTCAACGTATTTAGTTTGATCACACAAACTATAGTGCTATCTGACAATCCAAAATAATCGCGTGTGACTGACGCAGTATGTCTCAACTTAACCGTAAACATAAAACATAAACACGTCAACAAACCTGTCCAGAATGATAAACATTACACAATTCCAACGTATAATCACTTCCAATCATGTTTAAAACAAATATCTTTTATAAAATCAATAAAAATTAATCAAATTTAATAAAAAACACAATCAAACGCATCGCAGAGCGACACAACCTTCACGTTCGGAAGATACAGTGAACTAACCTTATTGCAGTTAACTTCAAGCTAAACGTGACAGTTAGCGACGTTGCCAAACTTACCTGTGCCTTACTTCATGGTTATAACTGCACTTGATTTTTAGAAAAATGCGCTTGCTAATCGAATGTAGGCTTTATTGTGATTAAGTTAAGTATTATGTTTGTGTTGAATAGACAAAACGTGATTGTTAAGGCGACGGTTGTGTTTGATATGCATTTCATAAACTTAATCGTAGACCGTAGCCTCAATATTCCGTTTATCATAAAAATTAAGACCTGATATATATATTATACTAGCGACCCGCCCCGGCTTCACATGGGCAGTACAAAACCTTAGCATATTATATATATTAACCTTCCTTATGAATTACTCTGTCTATTGGTAAAAACCGTATGAAAATCTGATCAGTAGTTTTTGAGTTTATCGCAAGCAGACAGACAGACGCGGCGCGGCGGAGACTTTGTTTTATAATATGTAGTGATACGGTTAAAACAAGCCTACATCGTAGTTGAATTCATAAGTATTATGAACAAAAATACTCTTGACAAATACCCTAAAAATGTGTTCAGCAAAATCCTAATATTATAGGATTTTGCTAACCAGGGACGAAGATATGTCTACGTATGTTTTCATTTTAATAACGTTCACAAGAAATAATTTAATATAAGATATACCACCAGTTAATACCTATACATAATAAGTATACTCGAAAATTTATTTCGTTTTCCGATATTGAATATTATTATTATCCTTTGATAGAAAATAATTTAATATAAAAACCGTTTGATCTTTCATTTAAAATAAACATTGATACTGTTTATGGCCACTCCAGGTGTATAAATTAAAATTCGTTTAATCTCTAAAAATACGTGTATTCCGAGTACATAAGACTACAAGAATGACAATTACAATTTAAAAGTCTAACGGTAGCACGCAATGGATTGACAAGTAGGTTGTTGACATATGATTGTCGTAGACGCGCGAACAGATACCAAAATTGCATTCGAATATATGCCATAAATGCATTACCTACTAGTCCTTGTTGATTACATAATGTTAGGAATATAAGTATATTAAAATTTAAAGAGTGGCCGTGAGTTCCTTGCAGATTTCTTCTCATAGGCTCAACCCTTTGCCTGAACCTAGCAAATAACCTAAATGTAGCTTTAGTATCTTAGTAAACTCACTAATCTATATATTTTGACGTTCATAAGTGTTACTTTAATGATTACCTAAATGAATAAATAATTTTTGACTTACACTTTTTCCAATTACATATATGTAGATTCACAGAAGAGGTTTTAGTTGGATGAATCTAACTGCAAGGTAGAGTATGAGCCCATTGCCGTATACCTGGCGAAATAGGATTATAATTCCGAGTTGCAGCAAAATATTTTGAGACTGAAAATTATTTTGTTTTATGGAGCACAGAAGCTAAAACATTTCCAACGTAAATCAATCAGGCGGTGTTTAATACATTTCATTTACAACTATACTAGATTTTTTCGCGGCTTCAGTTGCCTAAATGTTAGATTAATAAGAGTATTTTTTTCTGGATGAAAGGTGCTCTATGTCCTTTTCTGTTCCCCTAACAACGTGTATGCGTTTGATGATAATCGTCTAGTAGTTAGGGCGTGAAACCGTAACAAACAAGCCAACAGACTCACATTCACATTTATAATATTAGTTAGGAGCGATATCGTCGCTTCAGCCGATGCACATCGCCTTAACGATGAAAGCCTCATTTTTCCACATATTTTCTACGCATCGTTGCCGTACATACTCACCGTGAACCTCAGAAAGGCTAAACAATATTCGCGTCCCTCTTGCACTCGTCACAAAATCAGATATGAAAGCGAGACGCCCACGCAATACTACCTTCTTTATGTTGATGCATTCCAATGATTAGTCGTCTCACTCTTTTGATCTGACTAAGGTAGGGTGGAACAGAGAAGGGGCTACATGCGCAGTGTCACTGACTCAGTTCGACGCCGCACAGTGGTATAGTCGTTAGCTTCACAACTCAATAGAATAACAATTGATATTAAAACGATATTTGTTATCGAAACGAACGAGAAATTAATGAAATAAATTTTGTAAGATTATATGAAATAAATTTGTTTTTAAGTTTTTAGTGTGAGTTTTGTGTAGAGGTTGAGGTTCCAGGCTGGTGTTTTGTGTATAGTGTTGGTTTGAAGTGTGTGTCGGAGTCCCGTTGGCTGTGTTAGCGGGTAAGTTGAATGAATGATGACATTACAGCACTTTTAGATCTAATACAAAGTTTTATTTAAATACTATATTTATATTTTATATATATTTAGGAACAATTACTTTTGTGATTAAAAACGATAACTTTAAAGTTACTTGAAGTTACAGTTAATGAAGTAATTAAGCACCTCTTTAGCAGGTGTGAGGAAACGTGTCAATATGATTAATTATTAAGCACTTAAGCTTTTTCTAAAAGGCCTTTGACCTTTAGCTACCTTACAAAATTCTTTGACTGAGTCAGCATACAGTCATATATATTCTACGTAATGACATGACTTAATATCTTAAATCAGTAGTCTAAAAATATTTAGTCATGCCATTTTAAATGCTACGACCTGCATTGGCAATCTGATTAAGTGACTAATTTATTCACCTTGATATAAAGTAAAAGAAACTTATAATCTCGAGATATAACTTAATATAAATAATATATCTTATAAAATAGTCATGTCTGGACCTAGCATCATACTTTTAACTAAGGGGACTTTGAAGGGCACGAAGAACACCGGGGCTCGGTGAGACTGTTAGTGGATTACACAAAGGCTGTAGGAATTGAACCCACAGCACTTAGCGCATAAGCAATGAGATGACTAGGTACACCACTGCATCATCATTCAATGATTTTTATTCCAAGGATGTCACAGTAGTTGTGATGTCCATCTCCTCATTACCAATGCGGTGAGTGTCTTAGGGTAAATAACTACAGTCAACAATTTTGCTTGCCCTGAGTGTGATCTCAAAGAAATGTCTATTTTGCCAATCTTCGTCATAATTAGAACCTCTTTATCATACCACTCTTTATTATATTATGGAGCGATTGCTTAGTGGAAAACCGTTGGACTGCTACGCAGAGGTCTCGAGTTTGATCACATGGCGCGCATCTCTTAACTGTTCGAAGTTATGTGCGTATTAAATAGTTAATTATCGCTCGCTTTAACGGTGAAGGAAAACATAGTGAGGAAACCTGCAAGTCTGATAGTTTTCCATAATGTTCTCGAAGATATATGAAGTCTGCCAACCCGCATTGGCCTATGGCCTAACCCATCTCACGCTGAGAAGAGGCTCAAATTGGGACAGTTTAATAAAGGGCTGATATTATTGTATCATATCACACTTGAATCTATTATTATATTGAACAAGTTCCCGCGTTTACTGCCATTGTCGATTCGCGAGCTTATTAAAATATCTAATGCGAAATAGAACCTGGCATTGATTATAAAGATAATCTTTCTATTTATAAGATAAAAATTTCCAGTAAACTGGTTTTGTAACAAAAGATCTAACTGTAACATTAAAGTAAGTAATTAGGAGGCCGCGGCGAAGAGTTAAAGTTATTGATTTCTTACATTATATACCTACCTATTTTAACTGTTCCAATTTTCATATAAAAGTGGCGCACCTTAATTGATACCACATATACTACATGGTATTCTTTGACGATTTACAAATTATGAACCAAATGTATTCAGTAGATTAGCCACAGGACATATTTTTTGTTTTCATCATTTTGAAATTTTAAAACATCATCTAATGCAGAGATAACTGTACTTAGGTGTCGAAGACCTTAAGCAGCGATATTAAAAAACCGTCGTATTGTATCGGGTCCGCGTATTTCCGGATCCTAGCGAGTTGATAAAGACGATTTCTCAGAACCTATGACCGTTAACGAGCTGGCTACAGCGAACCATTGGTTCCAATTTTCCAATTTTGTTCAAAAAAAGAATATCTTAATTTCTGCGTAAATAGGTTTTTGTTTATGTTAACTTTTTTTTTTTACTTGGGCGAATGCTTTTACGCGTGCCTCTCCGCGGGGCGACGGAGAGGTTATGTCGGGCTCACCAGGGAAAAGATACCCCGTAATACCGACTAAACCTACCACGGTGTTCCTCGACATAACCATAGACGGCGAGGCCGCACGAATCGCTTTCACATGCAATTGCGACCCCGCCGTGGTTTTGCACACAGAAATACTTCCTTCACCGTCTCCCTGGGAGGGACAAAGACACGATACAGAGGCGCACGTGGGAACACGCACGCCGCCTCTCGGACCTGGTGCTGATCAGGTGGCGAGCAGGCCCACGCAGCCCACCACCCCCAGGTCAAACCTCAGGGTGGTTGGAGGTCATCTCGCGCCCTCCGGCGCCCGGTTCTGTGGTTGGGAGAGGGTTTAAGCGCTCCCTCTCCCGCTCCGCCGCCTGCTTGATGGAAATCGTTCGTCGAAGCGTTCCACGATCTCTCACTCCGGACCATAGACTGAGCCACGGCCGGGAGTGAGAGGGCAACCAGTCCGACTGCCGCGATCAACTCACGGCGCTACGATGCCCAGGCAGGGCATTCCGCCAAAGTGTGCAGCGCCGTGTCCACAACAACATCGCGGCAGTCGGCGCAGTGATGACAACCGGGCGTCTCCTGCCGGCCTATGCGGCACAGGAACTGGCTAAAACAACCGTGGCCAGTCATTACCTGTGTCAGCCGGAAGGTGAGGGCGCCATGCCGCCTTTCCAGCCACTCTTCAAAAACGGGGCTTACCGCCACGATTGTGGCGTGCCCGGCACTGGGGTGCACAACACGTCTTATATCAACCAGCTTAAGGTAGTATATCATTTAATGTGATAACATTTGCGCCACTTTGTAGACGAGTCCCGCACTAAGAATAATTCCTGTATCGCGGGAGACTTTACTGACATACAAATAAATCACACAAAGAACTCCAAGACTCGGAACAACTATTTGTGAATCACACAATTTTTTGTCCCGTGACAGGATTGAACCCACAACATTTGGCGTAGTGATAGTGCAGAGCCGACTACGAAATCGCACTAAGCGTGCAGTCAAAATGCTTGGATGAGTTCTCCGTTGCCAAATATTTCGTGATGATACGAACCGGCAAAGTGTTATTCTTTTAAATAAGACCAGCATAAGAGCATTAACACTATTATTGCATTGAAATTAAACTACTATTTATGGATTTCATCGCGTTGTTTCTTTGACACTATATTACATAATTTTGAAAAACTGTTACACTACTACTACTATTAAACTTTACTAATTTTTAAGCTAATTGAATTATTATTAAAACTATTAAAACTATTTAGATTTAATTTAATTTTACACTTTCCCCGACGTTTCGGTTGCTTTTCAGCAGCCATGGTCACGGGGAGATTAAGATGGTAGTTGTCTCAATGTGAAGTCTAGCTGTGGTTTGCTTCTTCTTGGGTTTACCACCACAGCTAGACTTCATGATACTTTGAGCTCATTCTGCGTAAATGGAAACACCAATGATTAAATTATGTTCAGGTACTTTGAAATAACTACACTGGAACATTGAGACAACTACCATCTTAGTCTCCCCGTGACCATGGCTGCTGAAAAGCAACCGAAACGTCGGGGAAAGTGTAAAATTAAATTAAATCTAAATAGTTTTAATAATAATTTAATTAGCTTAAAAGTTAGTAAAGTTTAATAGTAGTATAGTGTAACAGTTTTCAAAATGTTGTAATAAAGTGTCAAATAAATAACTCGATAAAATCCGTATATAGTAGTTAATAATAATATAATAATAATATTCTACAACGTACACACAACACCATCTAGCCCAAACTAAGCAGAGCTTGTACTATGGGTTCTAGACAATGGATAAACATACATATTATTATATGCTTTTTTTTTTTGTAAATACATACATATTATACATAGAAACACCCAGACCAAGACAGACATCCATGTTCATGCACACAAATGTTTGACTTGTGCGGGAATCGAACCCGCGACCTCAGGCGTGGCAGTCGGTTACACCAACCACTACGCCATCGAGGCCGTCAAATTTAATTGCAACAAACATTCTAGCTTAGTTGGAGGGGTTAACAAGAATACTAGTAATTTGAAACCCGAATCGACAATAATTTAAAAATAAAACAATGCTCGTGTTAAAGAATGGTGATGTTAACGAACTTTGATGCGGGGTTGAGTCAACGTCTGGCCGACCGATGCGTGGTGCCGCCAGCGCTCGCAAACCGCTGACCTTTTTCATCGACATGTGTCTTTTACGTAATGTGTAATAAGCGTGCTTTTATAATGATTGTGCGAAAACAAAGTTAACTGGAAAGTAATTCATGGCCTTTGTTATTTGGTATACGTAATAATAATAATAATGTCCTCTAAACCGAATTTCCGCCACAGCGGGCAGTCTTATCGGAGATTGGCCATCTGCGCAGGAGATATTATAGTGCATAAACGCGTGCGCAAACACAAGTGCACTCTTGGTTCCCTAACTCTCATGATCCGATGTGACGGTAATCCGACACGAGGACCAACGGCTTTACGTGCTTGCCGAGGCACGGGGGCACACACACACACCGCTAACTTCCTAACTCCGGGCTGCTATTGAGATTTCTTAACAGAAAAACTCAATAGCTTTTTGTTGGCCCGAACCGGGATTCGAACCCGAGACCTCATGCATAGCAGTCGCATTCACTACCGCTGCACCACGGAGCTTGCTATAATAATAGTATGTATGTATCATATGTGGGGGCCAGTCAGTGCAGACCGGCGACACTTCGACCCAGTGGGATCTTTTGTGTCGACACTCTCTCTCCCAATAACGACTGCCATAGATGTTCATGGCAGCCGGGACCGACGGCTTACCGTGCTCTCCGAGGCACGGAGCAGGCGATAATTGTCAATCAATACGCACATAATTTCGAAAAGTCATATAACTGCCGAAAGTTTGAGGTGCGCGACGTGGGTTCGAACCCGAGACCCTCTGCATTGCAGTCTGTTGTTCTCCACTAACACTTATATTATTATAGCAAGCATAATATATTATGAGTCCTGTATCAAACTGTCCCACCGCTGGGTATGAGCCTCTTCTCAGTGTGAGAAGGGTTCTAACCCTTCTCACACTGAGAAGAGGTTAGGTAAATGGTCTGTGGCCCGCAGATCGAATATTATAATTTATTTTATAATTTTTCTATTTAATTAAATTAGGACAACTCCTGCTCTAGGCATAATTCATGTGCCGCGGGGGATCTTACAAACATTCAAACAACGGATACAAAGAACACCCAGACTCGGAACAAACATTCGTGAATCACGAAAAATTCGTCCCATGTGGGATTCGATCCCAAAACACTCAGAGCATTGGCAGTGGCGAGACCACCGCTTAAACCACTACGCCATCCGTGCAGGCAAAGTCGTGTGCAATGCGATTTACATATGCGATTGCTCCTAATCGCATATACAAGCTAAGCGCCCACATAGTCTATCACAATTTGATGTAACTGTTTTTGTTAATTTAATTTAGTGTATTGTTCCGTCGCCTTGTCCTTGTATTCAAATTGATATTGATCTCAATATTAACTATGTAACTTACGTCAACAAGTGTAAAATTGTGTGAAGCTTTGTTTACAAAAGATTTGCACTAAAGTCGCAATGTGCTTGCCAAATATATTAAAAGTATTGAATAGATATGCACAAAAGGCGAGCAAAAGCTAGTATTAAATCAACAGACAAAAGACTTACTCGACTCAGTGCAATTATGTAAAATTGATAAGTTTTGTCCCGTGGCAATTGGACATTAAAATCGGAAATCGAACACATAACAACAAAGTGCATTGACAGTATCGACGTGATCTCTAAACTCACTACGCCATTTGTGCAGTATAATTAAAATTTTGTCTGAGTTCATCAATATAATATCATTCAATGCAACATTGTGTTGAACGAAAAATGCGTTGTATTCGTTTGTTTGTGACGCCCTGAGCCATTTCTCGTTTCGTATGGCTTGCAGCTAACAACAGCCTTGGGGTAGGAGTAATGTTATTGACCTTCCATAAAACTCCTAGCACGACTGAATCTGGAACAATGCCCAACACATACGAACCAAAAGCAAGCTGGCGAAATGCAGATTTTATATACCTCCGCCAAATCTTATAGATATGTCTGTATAAACCATAAAATGGTATGTTTAGCTAATTTATTGAGCTCAAGAAGTTATCGGTTTAAAGACATTTATTTTATAAATCTCAACTCTCTTCACAAATGTAAAAATATAATAAATTTAGTAGCCCTGTGATCACAATATACTATAGAGCAATTTATAGTAAAGATATGAAGACGATTTTATTGGTGTTAGTATATCTGCCGAATGTAATCGTTTAAATCTTTTAAAATTTAAACAAACAATCAGTTTTGGTAATTGCATCAGGTATTTCATTATAAAGTTTTACACCTTCATATAGTATATTTCTCTTACCATAGTTTTGTAGCTTTATATTAATCATTATTTGGTACGTGTGTAATATACTGAACGCCTCCTAAACGGCTAAACCATTTTGATAATAACTTTTTGTGTGTATTTGAGTAAGTCCGTGGATAATTAAGATGCATAATTGGATCCGGTGGCGCTGCGATTAGGTTCTAGGAATTTTTTGTTTTAAACCTGGTTCGGCCAGGTTAACATCTCTCGGGTCCGATAATATTATGTTTTTTTTTACTACTAAAGTGTCATATGTCAGTCTATGACTCCCTCAATACCAGAGACATCACTTTCGCGTTGCCGACCTTGTAAAAACCTTTTTTAAAGAACCCCATATTTAAGGTCTTGTGGGAAAAACTACGCACAAAAACCAAGTAATTAAATGAACAGTATAGGTAACCGTATTATATGAAAAGACAATCCATAAAGAAGGACCTGAACCTTCGGCCGCGACAAACATATTTTTAAAATATAAGCCATATTTTTGAATGAAATAATTCTCTGAATACACGTTATTCATTCAAAGTGTGAAGGATATTTGTCAGAAGAGGTTAATGTTACGGATGCAAAGCTGTGAGTAACAGGAAAAACGTCTTAGTGAGTCACGCGGAGACCAAACCGAGCTCTTTCGACCAACTTAATTTGACTGCCGAGCTTTGAGAGTTTAATAATAATTATAGAGTAGCAACCCAGACACGATACTAACGTAACATGAATGTTTCTCTGTATAGAACGTTCCACAGTTTTCACGGTGAAACATACTTGTTTCAGGATTCATCCTAGTTTATAGTATGTATGTATCTTATGTGGGCCCAGTCAGTGCAGACTGGCGACACTTTGACCCAGTGGGATCTTTTGTGTCGACACTCTCCCAGTAACGACTGCCATAGATGTTCATAACAGCCGGGACCGACGGCTTAACGTGATTTCTGAGGCACGGAGCAGGCGATAATTGTCAATCAATACGCACATAATTTCGAAAAGTCATATAACTTCCGAAAGTCTGAGGTGCGCGATCTGGGTTCGAACCCGAGACCCTCTGCATTGCAGTCTGTTGGTCTCCCCACTGAGCTATCGCTGCTATTAGTTTACAGTAAGTTGAGAGTAGTAGAATAGAGGGTCGCCACACCATCCAGTACTCAAGAAACAAGAGAAGAAGTCAAGAGAACCTTTCAGAACCAGGTTATAGACACGTTTTTTCGGCTAAATACTTGAACTGGTGATAAGGCATACGCAAAAGAACACCGATTCCTACCAAGGATGCTTCGCGACGCTTTTGAAATTAAAAAACATTCTAATGTCAATAGATAAGAAGGTTGGAATGTACCACCAGCTTGGGATCCAGTAATTCAAAAAGTCAAACCCAAGAAGAAGCAAAACGCAGCTAGACTCCATGATACTTTGAGCTCATTCTGCGTAAATAGAAACACCATAGATTAAATTGTGTTCAGGTACTTTGAAATAACTAGGTACACTTCAGAACATTGAGACAACTACTATCTTAGTCTCCCCGTGAACATGGCTGCTGTAAAGCAACCGAAACGTCGCCGAGTCGGGGCAAAGTGTAAACTTAAATATAAATAGTTTTAATTAAATTAAATATCTTAAATAGTAGTGTTAAAGTTTCAAAATTATGTACTTAATAAAAGTGTTTTAAAGTAATGTAAACAACGCGACAAAATCCGTATAAAGTGTTTAATTTCAATGTATAACATTCGCGTAAACATAAGACTATCAATTATGTAATATCTTTTTAACTAATCATGTGCAGAGATAATTGAACACCTATTGTCTCTGGCCGCTGGTGTGCCGCTGTGACTCTCAATACGTAAAGAAAACATGTGCTAGTAGACAAGGAATAATGAACTTAAATTGTTTTATAAGGGATAACGCGAGTGGTTCCTTTAACTGGTTCTGCAAGTTTCCATAGGTTACCGTTGCCGCTTACCATAAGACAGGCCATGCTTACTTGCCTCCTTAAAAGTATAGAATTATGAAGCTACAAGCGTAGCTTCTACATAATTCTTACTCATATTATGAATCCGAAAGTAACCTTCTGTTGTCATGTTTCCATGGAGAGACTTCGAATATATTCCAAAGAAGGAAGTAAGAAATGAAAATGGAAGAATGACACAAAATGCACAAGAATGCACGGATGGCGTAGTGGTTAAAGAGGTCCTCGCCACTGCCATTGCGCCGAGTGTTGTGTGTTCGAATCCCACACGGGACAAAACTTTGTGTGATCCAAATTTAGTTGTTCCGAGTCTGGGTGTTCTTTACCGTCTTTGTCCGTTGTTTGAATGTTTGTAAAGTTCCCCGTGACATAGGAATTATATTTAGTTCGGAAGTCCTTTAAAAAAATATCTTATGATCTATTTATGTGTTTTTTATTGTATAGTCGCAACTCACAGCTGCGGTAACTTATCCATATTGTGACATTAAGTTAACTAATCTGGGACGTCTGATACCCAATGTTACTCAATAATTAACTACCGTACTTAGTTATTTCATTATTTTAATATTTCGATGTTATTCCTCGGTCTGTTTAGAACAAGCTTAGTGCCCAATTATTACAATTAAATGTGGTTACCCCGCAACCGGACCGTGACTGTTAAACTCATAATTTAGTTGGAGGAATCATATGAGTAGCGGCATAGAATGCTTTGAACTAAAGCTAGGTGGAATCCAACATGCATAACCATAGACACATAGGCTATGGCCTAACGTCTATCTTCCCGAAGTAGGAGACAAAAGTGTATTGTAGCCACATTTCGTCATAGGTCCCACGAATTTGATATCATTCCGGCACAGCTGCTACGTGCTGCTAATATGAATTACCTGACTATTTCTAGCTGAGGAAATAGCTTTGCCCTGCAGAAGATCGCACTCAATTACCATGTGAGTCACTCGTTGAGTTTTTATTAATACAACACAAGGTTGGCTGATCGGTGACAAAATCGATTTTTGCCTGGAAACCCTATCCAGCAAAGGGCGAATGATCTTTTCAGGCTCCTTAAAGGGTGTGCTGCCAGCGATTCCGCTATCATCGTCCTTTATGTTGTCAATACAGCGACTACTTTTTGATGGAGACTTGTTAAAATTTATTCTTTTGTTCGTGTGGATAGCAGTAAATCGAGTCAGAGATTGCCGAGGTTTGCATGATAGTTGACAGATTTTACGCTTAGTTCTCCAAGGTCAAGGTAGTTCTGTCTGGTATCTAGGCTCCATGCTTTTGCTTAAAATTATATGCCACGTGAAAGAAAATGGTTATTATGTTTCTCTTAACACAGATATTTTTCTATGTTAGACAAATAAATATCTGTGATAAGAGAAACATTGTCCCTTTGAGAGGCTTACATGGAGACATGGGTCCAACGTGATTATTATTAAAACCAAAGTTTACCAAACCAAACCTGTAACTAGGCCACCAAAGTAATCACGTGTCATTTATTTAGGACAAAGTAATAATTAGTCATAATATTCGCAATAACTGAATGTTCTAATTAGTCGTAACATGTAATTTTCACGGGCGTTGATGCGAAAACTTAGTACAGCGTTTGTCGGAAAAAAATTACGAGCTGACGTTAATATGCTGCTTGCGATTTTAATTGACATTGCCACAAATAACCATGTTACTCGTAACTGTATGTATTTGAATGCCCTTTGTCAATATATAGAGCTAAAACAATATTCAGTGTCCAATAGAGGCACTGTTTGAGGCCATATTAAGCTAACGTCGTTTCGCATGAATCCGTTCACCAAAATTGTGTGGATCGACCCTTTTAAAATTAATATTTATTAGGTGACGATTCGCATATATTGAATTTATTTGTTTACAATTAGACCCTGTCCGGTAACAAAGGTGGCGTTTCGCCCATTAAATAATTCGATGTGTGCGAATCGACACCTACACCACTTATCTTTAAGAGTTGTAAATTAATGATAAACATACCTACTTATGTCAAACTAAAAAAGCAAAATTGATAAGTTGTTTCAGAAAATGGATCCTGTTACATAACTTAATACCATTTAAGTATAGATTTTCATTCTTTCTTATATCATGATTATTGACATAATTGCGGACATATCTGAACGTTCTATTCACTTACTCGGGAGTTTTGACGAGATAAACCTCGCTTGGACAAAATTACATCAATAAATTTGAATACCTATACAAGCAAATTTTTTAAATAAACCTGGTCTCGATGCATCAAGCAGCCCTTCAATATGTGTATGTTTATTAATTAATTCTACATGCCACTTTATGAATATGAAATATATAATTTGTCACGCTATGAATGCTTAGTAATCCCTAACTATAATTTTACACTTGCCAAAATCGATGTTCAATTTATGTGAACACTTTCGGCTTATTAAATGAAAGTAGACATTAATTAAAAGTGATTTGCTGTTATATTTACTTACTTGTTTTTCTAGAGATGTTGACCTACACAAAACTATAAAAATTAAAAAATCATCATCCTCTCGCCCTGGTCCCAATTTATTTGGGGTCGGCGCAGTATGTCCTTCAATTCCATACTTCTCTGTCACCCGTCATCTGATCATTTACCCCTTTTCGTATTAGTAAATAAATTATAAATCAATAATTATATTAATAAAGAATTGGAATATTGCAACTTCCTAGTAATTGCAGAGATATTGACCTACTCAAAACAACAAGCTAAACTTTCTCGTAAATCGATAACTACTTTCTTGTATACTTATACGATTAAAACGACCTACTCAAAACTGCATTTCTAAAATTCTAAAATCATTACACTTAAATTATACATCAACTTTTACTACATTATTTATTGATATAAAAAACAAATAGGGGGCAGCATTACTTTTTCGATGATTTGGTTTAACAAACTCGAAGAAAGGAATTTACCACTCGATATTGGATTACTTTTTTTTAAACTTTGGGGTATGCATTCTAGCATACCGCTCCGCGGAAAAGGGGAGCGGAGAGGAGAGGGAAAAGATGTCGAAGTCCCGGGTGCTAAACCTACCACGGTGTGCCAACTCGCTGCCTTGGATGGTGGGTGGGTCGCTGGAACTTAAACTGGATATTGGATTGCCTACCCCAATAATTGCAATATAAATAGATAGACAATGCCGAATACCCCTGCTGATGGACAGCCGTATCAAACAAACTCATAGACAAAAATCATTTCGTCATTAGGGCGACAAAATCTTTCGATCTGTTAAATGTATTGGTTAGTAGTGAAGCTATATTTTAGTTAGTTTCTACGTTCAAAGTAGTTCCAAAATGTGTTGGGCAGAGGAACCCAATAGTATCAAAAACCCTATAGAACCGCAGGAATTGAACCCGATGTGAACCAGCGCAACATTAAACATCAACCAACACAAACTCAAACTGACGACCGATCCATCCACAATAGCCATTAGAACTATTAACTAACAAACCGAAATTTTAAAACTATTAAGTTATTACGACAGAATTGTACCGCGTACACCTGCACTAATACAGTACAGTTATATTTGAAACACATATGTGCACATGTTGCAGCTAAACCTACTGGTTTAGATAACGAAAAGTAGGACGCAGTATGTGGGTACTGTGTTTAACTTAATAACTACTGTCTTTATCTGTGGCCGGTTTTACAAATATTTGACGTACGAACATATAGAACTGGCATACTCAGGGCTAGAGTTAGGAAAGCGCAACAAGGGCTTTAGTCGCGAACCTCCACAAGAACCTCTCCAGAAAATTTCACTAACATTATGCTTGAAAGCTGGATTCGTTTGCACTAGATTTATAAAAAATTGCGCGTCTTGCACTACTCCGTTATCTAGGGCCCTTATATGTTCAGCCAAAATATCATTAGAACCAAGGTCTTACGTGTTTGAGAACGTTTCACAAACAACTATAATTCGGTTACCATCGCGGATAATTTTAATTACAATTTATACTTTCATTTATATTTATATTCCAGTTACCGAACTATTATTTACCCGTTGTGTGTCTTTTGCACCTATGCCATGCCTAAATATAATATCTATTTTCACCTCAAGCTGCTAACGTCTGAAAACCGAATATATATTTTAGTATTATTTTAAAGTAGCAGTCATCTATTGCAAGATTACAGTAGTAGTGAAGTGTATAATAACTTTCGAATGATGTTCGTATACAATTGTACCTAGCGTGGTACTTAATTTGTATGGCTAGGGACGTGTACAAGGTATAGTATTGTCGTCACATTCGAAATAAATTGTGCAAATTTCTATACAGTAGGTAGTTTGTTGAGCGTGCGCAATAGCCGTCGTATTGATGCGATCGTCCGTAATCATAGCCGCGGTCCCACTACCCATTACCGCCATTATCGACCACCAAGTGTTACGTAAAGTACCTGCGTTTTACGATTTGCAAAGCATCTTCGAAATTGCTGTGTTTCCTAACAACTCCATTTGTTTACAAACTTGCCTAGTTTATAGTGCGATTGGCGTTTCCTTTGCTTGGCCAAAATACCAGTGGCTGAGGAAAAAACAATGGGTATTAGAAGACTAGGTGGCCCAGTAGATTTCGCGTGGATATAGTAATTTTTATTATGTAGCGATAAATGTATTTTGTTTTGTGTGAAGAAAATATTTTCATAATCGTTACTTTGGGTTCTGTTGTATAAATATTTTGATTTCTTTACGTGTCGCTATATAAATTTAAACCAACCACCTATGTACATGAATATATAAAAAAATAAGGTTCGAAATGGACCTGAAGATGACTTATGATGATTTGATCATAATATTTCTTTAAATGTGTCATTTTTTAAAATAAATCTGTCCAGAAATTTTTATTTCACGGTAAACGGCAATAAGCTCTCGTTACATAGAACGTAAAATTTAAAAAAATGATTTTTTTTATGTGACTAATACACTTCGGCTCATTCTTTCGGGGATATAGACCTAAATCTATGTATGGTTATTTGCCAACATCGTTGTATAAAAAACTTACAAAACCACAAATCTTTCTTCATAATATTAGTACAGACGAAGGAATGTATAGATTGTATGGTCACAGCTCGCAGTAACAACGCTTTCTTCTTCACCTTGGAAAGCTAGCTAGTTATTCCGGTTTTGTCCACTTCAGTAGTGTATCGTCGTAACAATTTATATATATTATTCTATGGAATCTGTTTAAGCCTAATATTGTCTTTGTTTCAATAGAGAAGATGGTTGGAATGTACCACCAGCTTGGGATCCAGTAATTCAGATAATCAAACCCAAGAAGAACCAAAAAACACAGCTAGACTTCATGACAGTTTTATTTATTTTTATTTTATTTTAGAATTTTAGGAAAACTTACAGCTAAATTGGTATCATAGACAGATTAGATAGGAAAAAAGAAAGGCCTTCTTTTTAACCTCATTCTGCGTAAATGGAAACACCAATAATTAAATGATGTTCGGATACTTTGAAATAACTACACTGGAACATTGAGACAGCTACCATCTTAGTCTCCCCGTGACGATGGCTGCTGAAAAGTAACCGAAACGTCGGGGAAAGTGTAAACTTAAATATAAATAGTTTTTATAGTTGTAATAATAAAATTAGCCTAAAAACGATTAAAGTTGAATAGTAATAGTGTAACATTCAAATATATAATAAAGTGTCAAATAAACAACGCGATCAAATCGTATAAAGAAGTCTGTTTAAGCCTGTGTTGATCTAAACTCTAAAGTAATACGAACATAGAGAGCCGCAAAGACCAGTTGGTTTAGTGACGCAAGCGTAGCTGTTCGTGTAATTACTGATTATGAGGACTCGGGTTCGATTACCTATCTATCAATATGTTCGTAACTCTCTTTCGTTATATACATACATAGTCTCACGAATCTCCGAAGTGGAAAGGAGAGGTGTATGACACCCAAATTTCGCCAACAATGTTTTAGGTCCCATGAAATAGGAGACGTGCCCATTGCCATCCATCACGCACAGATTCAGACACCGAGTGATTCTTTTTGTCATTGCCTTTGGCGGCAGACTTGCAGGCGGCTCACTTAATGGGAAGTGGCAACAGCTGCTTATGGACTTCAGCAATGTCAGCATACAGCAAAGCCGCTGCCTACCTTGAAAAAGAACTCTCCTTAAACCTCGTTTGAAGAAGGACATAACATAGCGCTCGGGAACTACCGAAGCAGTGATTATTGAGAATTTGTAGCGACTGTCGTGTGAATAAGATCTTGGTTTCAATTCTCAGGCAAAGTGAACTTAGGATGCTTGGTAAACCGCAATAGGCTTGCCAGCTATTAGGTTCAGCCTAAAACTATAGTGAACGTATTAACTCGCAGCGGCACACCAGCTGCTATTCACAACAGATTTTTAATTATATCAGGCATTTTAACAATTTACAGGTAAATAAAATGTGGAATACCTCTGCCTTCCCCTTCGGCGATATAGACGTGAGACTATATGCACTAGATTTTGCCCATGGCTTCATTCGCATAAATATAGCTTAGGTTAGATTAGTAACAGAACTTTTTTCTAGATGAAAGGTACCCTGTGGTCTTCTGCTGCCACGACAACGTGTATGCGAAATTTCATGATGATCGGTCGAGTAGTTAAGGCGTGAAAACAAACAAATAAACTCACATTCGCGTTTATAATATTATTTAGGACTAGCTACTACCCGCGACTTCGTCCGCGTGGAATTAAAACAAAAATGTTTTAATTTCATTCGCGGCACCCTAATTCTTTGTTCAGCCCCAGAGATTTTTTCTAAACTAAAAGTAGCCTGAGTTACTCCTTATAACATCAGCTACCTGCCAGTGAAAGTCCCTTCAAAATCGGTCTAGCCGTTTTAGAGATTAGCCGGAAAATAGATTTTCTAATAAGTATCGTATATACTTTCATATGTATTTAGTAAGTAGTTATTTTGACATTACAAACAGACACTTCAATAATTATATTTATTTGTATAGTTTAGGACTTTATTAGTACAGTCATGGCTAAAAGTAATGGTGTTCGTAGAGTAATTATGCGAATGTCGTGCCTTACAGCATAAGTAAACTCGTGTGCGCCTCGGACGTGATAAATCTGAGTCATTGACCTGCTTAGCAAACCATGTTTCCTATTGTACTACAATATCTTGTGTCGGTTTGTCTATACTTACTTATGTGTGTTGTGTAATACGGTCTATATTTTACTTAGTTGTAAAACTCTACATTCCTTTGTGACTGTTAACTTAAAGATGAACTGCTTTGATAACATGTAGGATATACCGTAAATCTGTACTAATATTTGTATTATAGAGCTGAAGAGTTCGTTTATTTGGTTGAACTCGTTAATCTCAGTAACTACTGGTTCGGATTGAAAAAATCTTTTAGTGTTGGATAGCCCATTTATCGGGAAAGGCTATAGGCTAAATAACATCATGCTACGACCAATAGGAGCAGAGCATCAATGAAATATGTTGCAAAAGCGGGGAAAATTCTCTTATGTGAAGCAGACGCTGCACGGGTCAGCCAGTACTATATATTAGAGGTATTGGAGGATTCCCAGGTAGTATTTATGAATATTAAATTTACTTCTTTTGTACACTTTGTTTACGAGATACAGTAATGTATTATAAACATTCTGAAATCTATACTGTACGCGCTTTTTTATGAATTTCATTTATCTGTAGTCTTGGTATACAGAAAAACCAAGTACCTATTGTGAGAAAATAGATTCCAATAGATCTAAATTAAGGTGTCTCATAATTATCTTTTATTTATGGTACATTCTAAAAGGTTTTGGTTTTGGTTTTTCTAGTTTATTGGTTCATTCTAGGTTGTATTACGCCGATATATCTAAAGGCAGTAACATCCCACCTTTATGTAAGGTTAGGTCAAACTCTTTACCATCTATTAGGCACTGTTCCAGACCTTGATGCTATTGAGAATGCTTTGACAGAAATCTCTTTATCAATATCCTGGAAAATTACTAGTAATACAGATGTGTAGCCGCTTTGTCGTAAGTCGTAATAGAGAATATTAATACATATGTTACTTTTGATTGTGAGTACTTTTAATTTGTCCTACCTACATTAGACAATCTATTACGTTAATGATTGTCAACGGTTATTGAAACTAATAGAAAGGCAATTGTTTAAAGATTTCTGCTCTGGATTTGAAGCCTGTATTGCGGAGGACTTTGGAAACAAATAATTATCGCACACAAAGCACGCCCAGATTCAGGACAATAATTTGTGAACCACACAAATAATTGTTCCGGATTTGAACCCACATAATTTGGCGATTGTAGATTGAATTAGTGTAGACCGCTTACTCGTTGTGCTATTCGTACAATACATCATTACGCGGCAATGACTGCAAGGATGGCATTGTGGTTTAAGTGGTCGCTGCCACTGCGGCGCGTGTTATGAGTTCGAATACAAAGGTACAAACATTTTTGTGATCCACAAATGATTGTACCGATTTTGGATGTTCTTTGTGTCCGTTGTTTGAATGTTTGAAAAGTCCCCCGCGATGCAGGAATTTTTCAAGAACGGAAGAAGACCTATTAATACAAAAAAATATTGCTTTATCTGTCATGTAGTTATTATAGTTTTACCGATCATTACCATGTTATTACCTGCAGTTATACTTTTCTAATTGTCGTAGCAGTTACATAACACATGGCCCAGTATGTCACAAGTAGGTAGCATGTCCTACAAATGGTGAATACGCGTGAAGGCGACCATCCCATCCAATGGTGCGTACACTTGCGCAACACCATTGTTTGGTAGGGATTTATTATTTTGCGCATCCGAGGCCGGAGTAAGTAGGCTGCGGCGGCCGACGCTATCGGTTATTGGTGTCACGGTGATGAATATTGCTTATTTATTATTAATAGTTTCGATATTTTATTAACCTCAGAGTCTTCTTCGAAGAGGTTAATGAAAACACTTTGTTACGGTCTGTGTGTTAGTGACAGATTGATGTTAGTGACAGGCATAGCTCCGGAGCCACTGGACCGATTGACTTGTAACTCCGTGTGCAGACACCTTGGGATCATACCTCGATCGAGTTTGAATACGGCCCTGTGGGTCCAAAGACCCTGAGATATAAGGGTCACATATTTTAAATGAAAAAATATTGACTTGTAATTTGGTATGCAGACATCTTGGAGTCATACCTCGGTCGAGTTTGAATATGGGCCCTGTGGGTCATAAGGTCAGGGGATATCCACCAAGGGAGAGGCTTTTGCCCAGCAGTGGAATATTACAAAAAGCTGATGAAAAAAAAAAAGGGTCACATGAAGACGAAGAGGTTGAATCCTGGGTTTTTACACCCATCTCGTTTAATATCGTTACGCTTGATATTCCCGAACGGTTAGGCTGAATGTTTTTGAATAAATGTGGCAATCAAAACGACTGCCGTGGCTGGCCTTGACTGCACGGACGGCACAGTGGCTTAAGTGGTCACTTCGCCACTGCCGAGCCGAGTGTTGAGGGTTCAATCCTCACATGGGTCAAAAAATTGTGTGTTTCACAAATAGTTGTTCCGAGTCTAGGTGTTATTTGCGGACACAAAGTTTTGTTTTGTTCTCTTGTTCTGTATTTTCGAAGCAAACCTTGCTTCGAAAAAATATACGGCGCGTCTAATAATAATGGGCTGGCGTGGTCTATGATTTCTTGCAATACCGCACGTTACTGACATCTAACATTAAGGAATTTAGGATGGGATGGAATAAAGGGGTGAGGTAAATGTAGGTATGTAAGCCTGTATATACTCGTACAATAGTAGTGTAACTTACTCTTACAACAGTTTTTTTGCAAGAAGGTAGTACTTTTTGGGTTATTGGAGTTATTCGTACCGATTTCATTGCATGATCAATTTGATAAAAACTAAGGACATAGACTGACGTCGCTCACTTAAAAAATTACGGACATCTTTTCGAATTTTTTTTTTTTTTAATAATTGTCTTATTCTATTTAACTGTTAATACATCATAATAATATAGAAATAATAAATCACGAATTTTGATCAATCTTTTATTTACTTGAGTCCCACCTCCCCGTCGTGGTTATAATAACTCTTGGTAATTTGAAATTTATCTCTGATCCCTTGAGTTTCAAATTATCGAGAGATAACTGTATTGTAAATATACATATATAATTCGTAAAGTGAATTACTGTGATCGTTCGTGTTGTTTACCTTTAGGTAATTGACGTTTCGACTAGGTTTGAAATTGGACTATAATCATTATCGGAATTTTGAGAAAAATATTAAGCAAGAAACCATCTGTCTCTAAAATTTTTTTGCTACTTACACGACGATGACTCAGCAAACATAAGCCAACATCGGTGAATATAATTGATGTGGGATTTTGAATGTGCGTTCACTGTCTAATTACTTCATAGACCCTGAACAGACGCCTAATCATACAACTTTGATGGTTGTCATTAACGTAGGCGATTAACCTCATGAGATGTTATGGAGAGAAATGTTTAAGGTTATATTATTTTTAGAAGACGATCTCATCGTGAGGAGTATACCTTGCATAGTGGAGGACTTGGAAAGCATAAAAAATTTGAGTAACCTAACTAAATACATCATTACGCGGCAATGACTGCAAGGATGGCATTGTGGTTTAAGTAGTCGCCTTGCCGTTGCCACTGCGCCGAGTGTTGTGGGTTCGAATCCCACACGGGACAAAAATTTGTGTGATCCACAAATGATTATACCGATTTTGGATGTTCTTTGTATCCGTTGTTTGGATGTTTGGAAAGTCCCCCGCTGCTGAAAAGCATACCGAAACGTCAGGGAAAGTGTAAAATTAAATATAAATAGTTTTAATAAAAATTTAATTAGCTTAAAATTAGTAAAGTTTAATAGTAGTAGTAGTGTAACAGTTTATAAAATTATGTAATAAAATGTCAAATAAACAACACGATAAAATCCGTATATAGTAGTTTTATTTCAATACATTTTTTAAGTTTAGCTGCTAAATCGTTATTAATATAAAATAATATTTCTTAATAAAATATTAACCAAGCTAGTTATTACAAGCGTACTAAGTTACGCGTAATAAGTAAGTACTTAGTCTATACGAATATTAAAACATCACCGATGTAGTATCACCGTAGTACTTTAAATGATAGCCTCGCTACTGCCGCCGCGCCGTGTGTTGTGGGTTCGATTCCCACACGGAATATATGTGATGTGTATGTACGTGTGATCCTCAATTAGATTTTCTGTGTATGGCTGTTCTTTGTGTCCGTTGTTTGAATGTGCGTAAAGTCCCCGTGACACGAGAATTATTTCAAGTGCGGGAGTAATCTATTAAAAAGAAAAAGAAGCTGATAGTATCTCTGTATTGTTATTATATTGTCACAGCTAAACCGTTAAACCAATATTAATGAAACTTTGTATGGATATAACTTGAGACCTGGGGCAAGATATCGTTCAGTGGTTCACAACACGAGTGTTACAGAATTTTAATAATATGTTCATTTTCATTCAGTGTTTGGGACGTACGTTTGTATGGGACGAAACTGTCATGGGACGAAACACTGAACTTGTTGATATAGACTAGAGGTTCCCAGACTTTTTATCTCATTTTCACTTTCACTTTTACAATGTAGCAGGTTCCAATGGACCCCTTGCAGCTGCATTTATACCATATTCCTTGGCGTTATATATTGGTGATTTTTAACTGCCTCCGTGGCGCAGCGGTAGTTAATGCGACTGCTGTGCATGAGGTCTCGGGTTCGAATCCCGGGTCGGGCCAACAAAAAGCTATTGGGTTTTTCTGTAAAGAAATCTCAATAGCAGCCCGGAGTTAGGAAGTTGGCGGTGTTAGACACCCCCGTGCCTCGGAAAGTACGTAAAGCCGTTGGTCCTGCGCCTGATCTCTCTCCGGTCGTGTCGGATTGCCGTCCCATCGGATCATGAGAGTTAGGGAACAGAGAGTGCACTTGTGTTTGCGCACACACTTGTGCACTATAATATCTCCTGCGCAGATGGCCAGTCTCTGTTAAGACTGGCCGCCGTGGCCGAAATTCGGTCTGGAGGACATTATTATATTGGTGAAGAATTACCTTTTTCTTTTGTTTTTTAATTCTTGCGACTGACCCTACTATGGCAGGCGGGCAGTTTTTTTTAAAATTGATCTTTTGTAATGAATATTGAATATGCAAGTTTTTACAAGTAACAGTCGCTAAGCTTCTTAAATATTATCTGCCTACAGTCATAGGTGAAGTCAAACCATCATTTTAGTTCTTTATTATCGAATAAAGTTTCGTGGACCGAACTTACGAATTGTGAACCCCCATTTTTTTGTCACGCCATCGTAGACCCCCTTGGATCCCTGGGGATCTGGACCTGGACCATTTTGGTAACTAATGATATAGACAGTAATATTTATTCAATAAACGCGAATGACAACTAGTCAGTTACAAAACCATATCTTACTGGATAGTTAAAAATGCTAAGCGTAAAAAAATTGCTCAGCTATCATTATCTCAGCTGCAAGTGGCATTGGCACCCAAGTCGTGGGATGATGGCATCATTGCGTCAGGCAATAAACTAGTGATATCTTTGTAGCCTTTGTACATTATAATGTACACGTGATATGTGAGCTTGTGATTACACTGATAAACGAATTATAACTTAATTAGAAGTGACTCAAATGACATACTTACTAGATAAAGACCGCGATACGCCTCAAAAGTATGCACTAGCTGCGCCCCACGATTTTACCAGCGTAAGTCCTGATGCCATGGGAATATCGGGATAAAGCCTGTGTGTCAATCCAGGTCTCCAGCTGTACGTACGTACAGTAGGTACGTAGTACGTACGTACCAAGTTTCATCACAATCGGGTCAGAAGCTTTTGCGTGAAAGGGTAACAAACATCCATCCATCCATCCACCCTCACAAACTTTCACATTTATCTTTTTATCACATTTATAATATTAGTAGAAAAATAAGATGAAAAGTGAAGTGAAAAAGTCTCGATCACTTCTCGGTCCTTTGTCTGATTTTATTTTGTTCAGCTTACTTGAAGATTTGCCCGCACACTTACGAATAATATGACAGTAAAATTGTTGTTTAACGTGTGTCTAATAAATGTGTCCTTACCGTTGCAAGCGTCGATCATTTACAATAGACGAAGACCACGATCATCATTTCGTATCAAGCAAGCCGAATGCCTGTATCACACTACAACAAAAAAAAGCATGACATAAACCGTCAATGTCATTTAATTTTAAAATAAGTTGAACTTTAATAACGTACAATCGTATCATTCTCGAAAAACGGAAGGAGGGCCGATACAAATATGTAAATACATCAGTCAACATCCGTCTGCCAACTCTCTAATTCGTTCACAAACGTTTTGTGAAAACGGAACACGTTTTACGGTTCATTTGACATTTATAAAAAAAACGTAAACAAAGAGAGAATTTTAATTCGTATAAACCGGCTTTTTGTATAATGAACATTACATAGGTTTTATTATATATTCGGATAGACTGTGTGATAAGTTAGGTTTCTTCTTGCTTTCTATAACTTTTTCTCTCACAGATTGTGGTAGCATTAACCTAATGGCCGAAATGATGCTTGGTCAAGTCAAACGACTTTCGTTAGAAAACATTGGCAAATATTATTCGATTTGTGACTTAATCAGAAGTTATAGCACCACACTCTTATTTATTTATGGTAGCATAGTGGTCACGTGAGAAAGTATGAAACAAAGTGTTTGATAAACTTTGTGTACATTTTATAATACCATATAAGAGTTGTATTACTCATATCATAGATTGTACATTGGTTACGTTAGCTATACACTGAGTGTCGCGGGCTTATTGTTCAGGACAAAATTGCATTCTACCTGCAGTCACAACAAGTCACAGTATTCGCTGTTTCAATATTTGTAATGTTGTTTTAGACCGAATAAATTAACTTTCTTTCTTTTTTTACATATAGAAATGATTGGGTGCCCTCTTCGAAGCTTCCATTGCTGTCTGTCTAACCAGAGCCAGCATTGCGTCTCCCTCTTGCATGTTAAAAGTATTTTATTGTAGCGTATAGTTCTTAATTTTTGGGTAAGACAGTTGTCCAACTTCGCTTTATATTGGCGCCGCACCGCTATTGAACAGTAATACATTACACAATACACATTTATTCATTTAGGTCACAAAGTAACACTTATGAATATAGAAGTATAGAGGTTAGTGAGTATACTGAAGTTACTGATACTACGTTGAAGTTACTCACTAGGTTCAAGCAAAGGTTTTAAAATCAAATCCATATTATTCTGAATTTTCTTGACAAGACGGAATGTCAAAAATTTCTGTCATATTGTGAGAAAGAGTTCTGTATGTCTGTAGTCACGTTAGTAATCAGTACGTGATGGACTACTTTGACAAAAATGTTCCCCACGTTTTGTAGTTTCTGTCTGGATAAAAAGGTTTATGTCGTGATCGACTTCAATAGGTGGAGGTCACATACTAACACAAGAAAAGCTTTTAATATTAATCGTACTTAATATCAAAAAGAAATCTTCATTTTTTAAACAACTAAGGCGATTAAACTTGTCTTGGTTCGGCCGATATAAAATACCTCAGGCATTGTTGGCGCTTGCTACAATCCTGATCTCTCATGATGTTTCAGTTACATGTTGCATAAACCACCTTCATACATGTAATCTACATTTACATACAAAATTAACAGGCAATACATAACAGCTGCAATAAATCTACAGAAACAAATCAAGGAAAACGAAATAAATTACGAACTCGTTATCTAATTTTGCCACCGGCCACAATACATGCAATTTACATATAAGCGAACGGATTTATAGCCAGAACTGCCGAATAATAACGTTGTTCCCACACTGAATAATGTCTACAGCGAAACGATAGCACTCCATTTGTTAAAGACCTCACTCCACCACTATTGTTTACTTATTACAGTTCTTGCGTATCACGAACACGACTTGAGCTTACTTTTGTGTTTCTAGAAAAGTGTTGCTAATAATAAAAATCTAACGTTACTTTTTGGCATTGTGAATATTTTTATGAATACTCCTGCTAAAAGTAAAGTGGCTGTCATTCCAGAAGATTTAAACAGAAGTGTAACACATGTGCCGCTATCTTTTACGTTTCGCTTCTTTTTACGTTTAAAAAGATATCTGCACTAGAAACAATTCCTGTGTCGGAGTACTTTACAAACATTCACACAACAGACACCTAGACTCGGCACAACTATTTGTGGATCACACAAATTTTTATCGCATGTGGGGATCGAACCCACCATACAAGGCGCGGCGGCAGTGCCGAGGCGACCACTTAAACCACTACGCCATCTGTGCAGTTCTACTTTTTTATAAGTTATAACGTGTGATATTGCAGTCTATATGACAGTGTAACGCACCGTGCAGATGTGACAAATTTCTGAATAACTTTATATTTTTCCATTAATTCTGTTCGTCAATACGTGCTTATCCTATGCTCACGATTTCTGGACTGCTATGCATTTTAATTGCCTTTTTTAGAATGTGTCAACCGATTTAAATGATACAACCCTTGTTAGACCATGTTTATCTAAGTACATCACTTAAAACCGCACAGATTGAATAAGACGTTCTAGTGCCTGATATAGTATCTAATAAATTCTGATTTGCGTTGTACACCATAATTGCGGATACAAAAAGTCGATTAATGATTTGTTTATAGTATACCTTCTCACACTGATAAGAGGCCCGTGCCCAGCAGTCGGACAGTTTAATACAGGGCTATATAGATATAGATCAAATTACGTCAACTTGATTCGTACTATATAAATGTTTTTACCGTTACATTCTGCACAACTTCAGGGTAAAAAAGAACAATGCAATGGTCTGGTGTTATGACAAATAAAATATACATACCAACATTTTTTCTCAGAAACTTCAAAGAATGGACATTTCTTCTTACGAATTTACTTTAATGAAAACCGCTACTGCATGAGCTTGCGAACAAAATCTTCCAGTGGACGGATAAACTTGTAATACGATCACAAAAGCTTTTTTTCTCACAACGTGTCGCAGTAAGGTGTGGTCCAATAATGGACCGCGTGACCACAGTACACACTTGTCTATCATACTGTGCCATGAAAGACATAAAGAATCAACAGTTTAAAAAAAATTATAGATGTTGATTTAGATAAAATATTTTAAATTGGCTGTACGTCAGTCATTAATCACGTTATATTTAAATCAGAGGACTCACATTCGAGAGGAGTGTGCTGACGGCATGTCTAATCCATGTGTGTTTTTGCAATTACATTTTTAAAGAACTAACTGTTTCCAATTTTATCATTGATAAACTTTTAGGGTTATCACCAATAAACAAAAATACTGAATCCGTACCGAACAAGATACTGAACCATTTTGTTTTTGCCAATTTATATATAAATAAAGATATCATTTTATATTTAACTATACATATATAAATAGCCATTAATGTAGACTGCAAGTCGATAAAACTCTTTAGCGACATACATAGTTGATTTTTATATTGACTCCGAATGGGGGTCTTCTTAACTGTTGAAAATTTTGTAAATAGATGTGGATTTGATTTGATACAGTCGACGTTAATGATGCTGCATCATGCTCGTTATTATCGGGACACTAAGACCGAGATAGGCAGTATTCTTTTAAGCTTACTTATAAGATGCCACAGAAGTAACAAATATTCACACGTTTGTAAATCGAACACAATGGGCTATAAAGGCAGTTAAGTAATTTAATATCATTTATTAACGTTAACCGTTACCCCACTGACTTGTTCAATGACCCTGTAGGCTATGGGCGAGCACGCATTGTTAGGGTTAATTGTATGATCACGTGAAGTGAAGAGTTAAACATTCATAGAATATCTATTATTTTTGACTTCGTTCAATTGACGTGGAATACAGAGGGATACTCGTTATATCTGTAGACTATGAGAATGTCTATCCCAGTGATATTTGCACGAGGAATAATGCCTGAGTTACGAGGGACTTTATAAACATTTCAACAACGGTCTCAAAGAACACCCAGGCTTGGAACAACTATTTGTGGGCCACACTATTTTGTCTTGTGTCGTCGAACCTACAAAACTTGGTGTAGTGTCAGTGGCAAGTTAACCACTAAAACCTTGCAAACATTTCGATATGAATGTGTTTCATACGATTGTGAGTAGGATGATAAATCGGTTCGAATCTTTTACCTTTACGTTTCGGCGTTCCGCAGTCGACGAACATCGAACCAAGCAATTTGATGTCATCGAGCATATGAAATCCTATGCGACTATGGGGGCAGCGGCAACGGACAGAGCCGACTTACCAAGAAATGACACTTTTTAAATAAATATGATACTTTAATTTAGTTATTATTATATCAAATTGTACGTCCGGTATCCATGTAATTTCATTTTATTAATTTCATTGTTGTTTTGCCTTGCCTTCAATATATTATATCGTTTTGTCATTGTATTAGATCAGTATTAATAATATAATGATTATAAATTGAATTTAATAGAAAAAAATATTTTATTTTAGCAAATAAGCATTTTGCTTCGGTATGTTTGTGGCCGCAAAACTCGAAAAGTAGTCGATGGATTGATTTCAAATTTTCACACAATGTTGCATTTCTACATAAGTGTTTTTATATATTTTTCATCCCGATATTCCATAGGATTGGGATATTAACAATATCAGACTGAGCCACAGACAAATGTAGCCAGGTATAGCTAGTTATAATATTTATGTTCATCCTATTAATGTTTGATACAACACAGATAAATGTTCTTGTACTTTACGCTCAGTGCATATGATTTTAATTGTTAGACAATCTATTGTAAATTTTACGCAACCCCAAGGTTCGCGTGGAAGATATGTATCGCTATTTTTGTTTTTAAATAGGTACAATTAATATAATTTATCGCGTATGTTTCGCAATGCAGGATAGTTTCCTAGCGTACGCGCAACGTTACCTGCGCAACAACGCTTACTGAACGGAACGGAAGGCATTGTCTTACACTTTTATCACCACTACGATCCACTCGGATTAGTGTCGATGCCAAACAGATCTACAAGCTTTCGCTTTTACATATAAAAATGTGATCTATTTGAATGATATGCATTTGCAAACATAAAATTTCACTTCGATAATGCCGACGGAACTTAAACGAAAGAGAAATTATGTTAAAAATGTTTATGTTTATTATGGACGCTATCTATGTTAATGGTTTTAATATCTTATCATAAAAGTCTTTACGTTTTGAAGACCTACTTTTTATAAGATAGACTTATTCAAGCATATCCATTTTCGTATTTTATAAAAAGTAAAATATGTACCTAACACATAAACGGCGAACATTAATATAAGAATTATGTACTAAAGCTTATATGTTCTGATAATCAATTATTGATATGATCAAAACAAACACTAAGAACATGCTACCGAAATCAGGTAGTCATCAAATTTGTATAAATGGCGTTCATTCAGCATTTAAAAAGTCGTTAACACTTTGGATTGTCCAACAATTGCAGCTAAACTTAAGTTGATACAAAGGTTATAACTTATAAGAGAAGAAAAGATTTTACTATAATAGAAAAAATATCGGTAAATTCTATATGAGTAGGTAGGAATTAACTACTTTATACGAAATTTTTCGCAGATTATATGAAAACACAAGTTTGCGACAACTATAAAACTATTAATTTAAATTTTCATTTACTCCGTCGATGCAGTTGCTATTGAGCAGCCATGGTCATGGGGAGACTTAAATTGTGGTCTTGAAGAAGTCACAGCCAGCTGCACTCTCTGATCGGTAAGTAGTGTATTATTGGGGCTTCTGCATCACTCACCTCGCTTCGCTCAGTTCGCAATGCAGAGCGCCCCAATAACACACTACTAACATGATCTGCGATTCGAGCGGTTGGCATTAGAAATTTAATATTATTTTATTCATCGATGCATCGTAATACTGATAGCGTAGTAACAATGGAGCACTATCGTTTCTACTTGGGATGACATAATATAAACAGCATTCTCAAGTTCGTCCAACGCGCTCAGCACGGCTCGGGCGCAGCGATGCATTCGTACTGATTTATATGTACATGTTATCTTTGTACAGCTCGTTGATGAATGAATGAAAAATCTTGACAATGTTAGCTGATTAGCTGTTCGTCGGAATATTGACATTCATATACGTAATATTATGAATCAATAAGTATTTGCCAAATTTAATATTATTATTAAGTAATTGTTATTTACTTCAAACACATTTGTAAAATGGATGCAAAATTAATAATAATATACGTAATAGTAATGTAATATTAATCTAGTTTCAAACTTTGGCATGGGTACCTAGTCAACAACATATAATATAAACTGAATTATACTATTGTTTTGTCCACAACTAGCTTTTGCCTCTGACTCCGTCTGCATGGAACTTGAACCCCGCGATAACTCGGATTTCAGGTGACGTATGACCTATGTATGACGTATGACGTGAGATAAAACAGATTGACTGCACGTGTAGTGTAGTCGTTAAGGCGATCGTCATGCCACCTAACATTGCGTAGCGTGTCGCGGGTTCGAATTCCCCACGCAGGACAATTATTTGTATGATCCATAAATAATTAATTTTTCGGGGTCTGGATGTACATTGTGTCCGTTAATTATACGTTAGTAAAGTCCCCCGCGACACAAGGCTTTGATTCTTAATGCGGGAGTTGTCTTTTAAAGCGAAGGAATACAATAGTTTTTAAGTTAGACTTCTAACAACATATCTTCGAAAACCGCTTCCAATTTTATGCAGTAGTTTTTGCGTGATGCGTATACAAACATACAGACAATCAAACAAGAATCAATTATATTAGTGTGCGAGTCTTTATAAGACTCGAGCATTAATATTTCTCAAATATCTTCCATATACAGGCATCAGCTAGTTACAATTTTATTATGTGTATAGATGACGATGTCTCGGGTTCGATTCCCGAGTCGGGGGCAAAATTGTTTCTGCGTACATCTTCTTATGCATGCCCCATAATAATAGCGCACTATACTTGATGGTATATCATCCAGCGCATTATTATTTTGATATTATTATAAAACCGAGGTTTCTGTCTATCTGTTCCCGTTGGGAAACAGGCGTGAAGTTTACATATATAATATGTATTATTGTAAATATACTCGTGGATGTATTTTATAGTATGAAATATAGATAATGTGCCCATAAATCGTTATTTCTAGTGAATCATATTACTGTTTCATATTTTTAAAGGTTTTATTATTTTTCATATATTGGAATTAAAATCATAATTTAAAATGTGAGAGGTTAAGTTATTTTGGTTATTATATATAAAATCCTTAACTATCAGTCTAAAGAGACACTCTTCATAAATCTGTAACGTACAGCCGAGGTACATACGATTTCCTTTTTAGAATTTCGTCTCAAATGTCCGCGACAGATTGTCGCCACTTCCAAATAGAGGAAAGGTAGGGTGCGCACATATTAATTAATGAAGATCATATAATTGTAGACTTTACTGTAAGAGTGCTTAAAGTATAACTTACAAAATAGATATTAGAAAAGCTTTCGACAACGTTAGCAAAAAATAATATAATCACTATCTTAGATTTATGAGTATATAAATCAGTCGACTGCTCTTCAATCAATAATTTCATTGAGTTTTGTGTACTATTGTGCCTGCAGTTGTTTATTCGTGATTGTGTACTGTGCCATTTTTTAAGTGAAGTCATTTATTGAAGCAAGTATGTGAGTATTATATTTTTATGTGTATTTTTATTTATAACTTTACTATATGCTTGGTTGGGTGCATTAGGCGGTTTTAATCCAAATATTTAGTTAGTAGCTACACGGATGGCGCAATCGTTTTGAGTGATCACCCTGCTACTACATCGCACCAGTGTTGTGGGTTCGATTCCCAAGCGGGGGAAAAATCAGTTCTTTGTGAAAAAAGTGTTTTTTGCGTCTATTGTTTTAATACGTCTATGCCTTTGATTGATTGACATTTACTTCTCGTCACAAATATTTCGGTTCGACTCCGATATTTGAGTTTTATCCTGTTGTTTATTACTTGTAATCATAATGGGTACACAGATGACATGCGGTTGGAATCACAGCTCTACGTTATGTACCTAAGCTTGTTTCAAACACAACAAGCAAGCCATTCATCGATTTTTCGAAACATTTATTGTATATAAAGTTATTTAGATATTGAGTTTTTAGTTTCCAAGAGAAAACTGTGCTATGTATGTATAATAGATATAAACAGAATTCAGATGATTATTCAAATAATTGTATTTTTTTTCTTTTTAGGGCAAGTTTCGTTAATCCATTTGAGTCCGATGTAGAGTCGCATTCCAACGACCTCTCTAGTTCTACATCCCAAAAACCAAAGACTAAAAAGGCAAAGCCAAAAAGCAAGACCGAGCCTAAAAAGCCGAAGAGAACTGCGGCTATCTCAACTGCCCCAAAGGATATTTTTGTAAGCGACTCAGACTCAGAGACGGATACTCTGTCGAAGCGGTCGAAAACAACCAAACGTAACCGCGTGATTGAATCTTCGGTAAGTTCAAAAACCCTGATTTAATTTTTTACTAGCTGTGCTCACAGCTCCACTCGCGTTAGTATTGCTTACTGCTCCGCTCCAGTAAGCCCTAGCATGATGTTATATAGCCTAAAACCTTCCTCAATACACTTATTGAGCTATAATGTATTTCTATAATCGGACAGGTAGATCCTAAGATTAGCACGTTCAAATAAACAAACACTTCAGATTTATTATATGAAGTAAAGTATAGATAAACTTATGTTAATAATTATACTTCGACTGTTCGCTTTTCAAATTAACATTTAGAAATCTGGTTTAATATGTATACAAAAAGTATCTAAGTGTGTTAATTTATTGTCTGATACCCAAGATCAATCAATGATATGGTAGAATGTTATTGTTCAATGTTATTTTATAACAATGTTACAGGATGACGAGGAAGACCTTCAACCGCTGAAGGCATCTACTCTGCGTTCGTCCCTGTCTAGAAGAACAGCAAGTGGAAACTCATACCAGCAGGACCCAGCGCGCAGCGGTGATTATTATGTCGAGCTTCGTATTTATAACCAAAGAGACGCTGAACGCCTAGGGAAAGATCGATGGAAGCAAACACTTCTCTCCTATAGGGGCTCTGTTTATACGGACTCGCCAACTTGGAAGGCTGTTGGTAATCTTGTATCTGCAGCCAAAGCAGAATTTAGAGGTATACAGCCTATTTTATACCCGAATAGCAATCATGCTTAATGCATTTATATATTATTTTTAGGACTTATATTCTTACCTTTAATTATTTTGCTTTGTAGTTCTATTTACAGGAAGCTTAATGCAAAGATAACTCGATACCAAGATAACTTGATACTAAGATAACTCGATGCAAAGATAAACTCGATATTAAGATAACTCGATACAAAGATAAACTCGATACCAAGATAACTCGATACAAAGATAAACTCGATAACAAGATAACTCGATACAAGATAAAGTCTGTACTATAAACTGAATTCAAAGATAATCTCGATACTAATATTACTCGACACAAAGATAAACTCGATACTGATATTTATAAAAGCGCGATCCTAAAAACAATATTGCTGTATAATACGAGTCCCGGATTGCTTACACAATATATTGCTTACGGAAAAATAAGATTTTAGATTTACATTTAATAAAATTTATTTCCAATCATGTTCTTTTGTGAAGTTTGTAATATATCAGTGCCAAAATATTCTGCACATAAGAAAACTAATGTACACAAATCGAATTGCCTCTTGCAGACGAATTTTGATAACGTTCGTATAATAGCCACAGCTTTTAGAAATCGAATAATCAGTTATAGAGTGAATCCATACGAGGCTAACAATACGCCTGCAATATTTTTGACACGAATTTCAGAAAAGGTCTGTTATCTTATTGAAGAATTATTAAAAATACATAAATCCATTAAAGTGAATTTTGAATTGTTTGTGTGGTATATATTGCCAAAAAATGATGAAAAGTCTTTAAAATCATTTAACACGAAGTATATTACAGCATTGCAAAATACAAATATCTCAGACCTATATCAATTATTTTGTGATAAACTTATTTGTAAATGTACTGAATTTCAACTCTCTGAGTCAGGCTGGACAATTGAGTCGCTCAGTCATTTGGAAATTAATGTCGTAAAATATAACCCTTTGCGAGGTGGTTCTTATTTACAATTGCCTCAACGTATTTCCAATACTAAATCATGTTTAAATATAAAAAATGATGATCAACATTGTTTTCTTTGGTGTATAATAGCTGATATATTTCCGTCAAAGATTAATCCAAACAGAACTTCTTCATATCCGCATTATTCTGACGTTCTGGATATTTCTGACATGAATTTTCCTCCCAGTTTCAAGGATATTAAGCGCTTTGAAATAAATAATCCTGATATCAGTATTAATATTTATGGTTTGGATACTAATGATACAGTTACAGGTCCCTTGTATAAAACAACATCACGTCGTTTATACCACATTAATTTGCTTTATATAACCAAAAACGGGCAAAGCCATTTTTGTTTAATAAAAAGTTTTGAGAAACTTGTGCATAAACAACTAACCAAACACAAAAGTAGAATATTTTTATGTGATGAATGTTTTATTTATTTTGACACTGAAGAGAAGTTACACCGTCATGAATGCTCGGGAATACAAACCATTTTACCTGAGACAGGAAGTAAATTAAGTTTTTTGAATTATGAGAGAACACAAACTGTTCCAATAGTGATATATGGTGATTTTGAAAGTTTATTGCGTGAATATTCTGACAAAAATAAATCCAAATATGTTGAAAATATACAAGTTCACGAGGCTACATGTTTCGCTTATTATATTTGTTGTAATGCAAATCCGAAACTTAATGATTTTGTATCTTATAGAGGGCCTGATTGTTCAAAAAAATTCGTTAATTCTCTAACGAATGATGTAAAACGATTATATAATATATTATTAGAGAGTAAACAAATGTTGCCGTTAACTGAAAATGAAAAATTAAGTTTCATCAGCAGCACACAATGTCATATTTGTAAAAATAAGTTTTCATGTAATGATAGTATTGTTAAAGACCATGATCATTTTACTGGCAAATATAGAGGAGCTGCCCATAATACATGCAATTTAAATGCTAAACAATGTACTTTTATACCAATAGTTTTTCACAACTTATCCGGCTATGATTGTCATTTATTCATAAAAGAACTTTCAAATTTAAGCGGCCGAATTCATATCATACCGAGAAACAAAGAAAAATTTATTTCTTTTACAAAATTTTTAACAATTAATTCAACAAATGTCGTACAATTGAAGTTTATTGATTCATTTAATTTTTTAAGCTCTAGTATGGAGAAATTAGTTACTACTTTGAATCCAAAGGATTTTAAAAATTTAAAATATTATTTTACTAATAATAAATTATTTGATATTGCTCGAAGAAAAGGAGTATATTGTTATGATTATATAAATTCTTGGGAAAGATATAATGAGACCAAACTACCATCACCATCAAAATTCTTTAACAAACTTACTTCCGAGTCTATATCTGATAAAGACTATGAACATGCTTTAAACGTTTGGAAAACTTTTGGTATAAAAAATTTGGGTGAATATACAGATTTATACCTAAAATGTGACGTGTTACTTCTATGTGACATTTTTGAAAAATTCAGAAATATGAGTTTAAGTCACTATGGTTTGGATCCTTGCTATTACGTTTCATCACCTTCATTAAGTTGGGACGCTATGTTGTTGTATACTAAAATCAATTTAGACCTTATCTCTGACCTAGAAATGTATCAAATGATAGAAAAAGGAATAAGAGGTGGACTTGCTCAGTGTTCACTCAGATATGCGAAGGCAAATAATAAATATCTTCCTGATTACAATAGCAAAAAGCCTGATTGTTTTCTGATTTATCTTGATTGTGTTAATTTATATGGATATGCTATGATGCAAAAACTTCCAGTAGGTGGTTTTAGATTTCTAAATGAGGATGAAATATTAAAATTTGATGTCTTAAGTGTTTCAAACGATTCTGATACAGGATTTATACTAGAAGTAGATCTTCATTACCCTGATTACTTGCATGATGATCATGCTGATTTACCATTTGCACCTGAAAAATTTGTTCCGTTCTGTAGCCGAAATGATAAACTTATTGCTAATCTTTTTGCTAAATATAAATATGTTATTCATTACATTCATTTAAAGGAATGCTTGAAAAATGGTCTTCAGTTATTAAGCATACACAGAATTCTAGGATTTCAACAAAGTAATTTCTTAGAATCTTATATTTCATTAAATACTAAGCTGAGACAAAATGCAACCTCTGATTTTGAAAGAGATTTTTTTAAGAAACAAAATAATTCTATATTTGGTAAAACCATAGAGAATAAAAGAAAACAAATAGATGTTAAACTAGTAAATATATGGAGAGATAATTCAAATCAAACTAAAAAATTTTGCGGCGCTGAAAAATATGTCAGTGCGCCTAATTTCAAGAACTTTTCTATATTATCAGAGTCCTTAGTATCAATTCAAATGAATCAAACAAAAATAATTTTAGATCGTCCTATTTACATAGGCTTTAGTATTTTAGAAATAGCGAAATCTCATTTGTATAGATTCCACTATTCAATCATGAAAAAACATTATGAAAATAAGTTAAAACTTTGCTACACAGACACTGATAGTCTTTTATATTTAATACGCACTAAAGATTTTTACAAAGACATGAAATTAAATTTAAAATATTTTGATACCAGTAATTTTGAAAAAAATAACAAATATTGTATGCCCGCGGCGAATGCTAAGATACCTGGTTACTTCAAAGATGAAATGGGCGGTGAAATTATATCGGAATTTGTCGGCTTAGGAGCTAAATCATACTGTATAAGTACAAAAAAATCAACATTAAAAAAAGCTAAAGGTGCTAAAAAATGTATTACCAAAAAACTAAACATACAAAAATACAAAAAAGTTTTAATGCAAAACAAAACCTTAAGAGATAATATGTGTGTTATTAAATCTAAAGATCATAGAATCTTTACTCAAAAAATAAATAAAATAGTTTTATCAAAGAATGATGATAAGCGTCAAGTAATGAATGATAAAGTAACAACTTTACCTTGGGGTCATTGTGTAACAATATTTTAAGAGGTAATATAAAAGAAATGGAAATTGATTAATGAGCTTACTTATTCGTGTATGTTACATATATTGAGCTTCTTGTAATAATATAATTGTATGGGTTTTGTACTACCCTGTTTAAATGTAAAAAATGTTAAAATGTAATGTATTTTAATTTTATGTTTAATAACATCTTGTGTATAATATTATAGCAAGATATGTGTATTGTAATAAATAAAAGTGTTTATTTAATTATAACAAATATGTAAAAAATAATGATATATTTATATGAAATAAAACACAAACATAAAAATAATAGTTGTTTATTCTTTTTTTAATACAATCCTTTATTTTAAGAATAATAAAAACAATAATATACATATATTTGAAATTACACATTTACAATTGACAATAATAGAAGCAGTATAATCATTTATTGATCAGTTATTTAACATTATCACTTGCAATAGCAATTAAGTATTACATGTTGGATTTGTTTAATTGTTTCACTATTTTATTCACTAAAAAATCAGTTTCATTCATAATATCGTCATAGTCACTAGTCACTAAATACTGCACATTCACACTCGCATTATCAGGCTCAATGCTAACGTCATCCATATTACGTCCATCTAAATCATGAATAATGATTTTTATGAGGCGACGAACACGCCCTGGCTCCTTACGTATGATAAAAGATTTATTGTTCAGAGTTTTAGGTTTATTTTTTCTCTTTTTCAACGTTTGTTCTGCAGCTTTCCGCTGTTTATACTCTTCATGTGATGTTGCTGCTACTTCAGTATACCAGCTCTCTCTATCTTGAGCGTAGTTAAAAGGATTCATTATTGGGTCTGAATCACCAACCAAATTCTGAAACAAAAAGAACACTAATGTTAGAACTAAATAAAGAAGGGTGAATTAGCCAGTCATTTTTTATCGTATTCTGTAAAAGAGAAAGATCCTTGTAAGTGAATAGCAATAATTGTAAATACTATTTAATAATAATAATATAAAATCTGATGAGTTACTCACTTGTAAATTTATTCTCTGGGGCTCGTCATTCAATAACGAATTTCTGTCAAGGTTCATATCCAAAACCGGACTGTAGCACGGTGACATCGACATGATTCTGAAATGAATAACGATATAACGACAATAAGCTAAATTAAAAAGTATAAGTTAATTATTTATTGGAAAATACTTACATCAAAATAACTGCTCACTTCAAACTATAATTGCAGAATGAATGAATATACGTTATTGTACACACGAAATTGGTCCAATATGATATGAGATACCTACACATCGTGTAATATAAGAATAATTTCTCAAATAACATAAATTATGCAACAGTATAGTGATTCATCTTATCGATACAAGTCTGAACCTGTCAAACTGTAATGTGTTTTATGGGTGCTCCATATAGCTAGTCCTAGCGTATGTATATATATATAGAGGATAGTAAAAAAAATGAGTAATTGACAAGATGAAGTTGGTCAAGCAACCCATATCTTTGAAAGTTAGTAATATCGATTTTAATGAATCTTCTCGCCAGGTCAGACACAGTGCTTTATTGCCTAATACGATTCGATGTATAATATGTGGTCCATCAAATTGTGGTAAAACCAATGCTATGATTAGTTTACTGTTACATGAAAATGGTTTAAAATTTAAAAATATTTATCTTTACTCCAAAACTTCTTTTCAACCAAAATATCGTTTTTTAAGCGAAGTATTAAAAAGAGTACCACATATTAATTTCTGTGAGTTCAACAATGATAAAGAAGTTATATCTCCAAGTGAAGCTTTAGCTAATTCTGTATTTATTTTTGATGATGTTGCCTGTGAAAATCAAATAAATATTCGCAATTATTTTTGTATGGGTAGACATAAACAAATCGATTGTTTCTATTTATCTCAAACCTATTCTAAAATTCCGAAACAATTGTTACGCGACAATGTTAATTTTCTTATGATATTTAAACAAGATGATGTAAATTTAAAACATATTTATGAAGAACATGTGAGTGCTGATCTACAATGGAATCAGTTTAAAGACATTTGCAAAAATGTTTGGAAAAAACCTTATAGTTTTTTACTTATTAACAAAGAATCGTCGTTAAATAGTGGAAGGTACAGGCAGAATTTTGATACGTTTTTCAATTTTAATAAGTAATTGTAAATATAAGGAAATAACATGCTAAGCAAATATAGTGTTAAATCTTCTTCAGAAGCTTCGCTTCGCTTGTCTTGCTTGTAAAGTAATTTAACATGGAGAAAAATATTAAAGTAGAATTAATTTGAATGAAAGCAGATATGGGTAAGTATGTATATATAAATTAATTATATACAAAAATTGCTAGTGTTATTCCTCACTTAGTTGAATATAGTTGTGGTTGCGTAAGATGGAGAAAAGTATTAAATTGGAATTAATAAAGTCTGTTGACTGCATAAAAAATAAAATAAAAGAAATGAAAAATCAAGAACATGAAGTTAACTTATCTTTGGATAAAATGTTTAAACCAGTTTCGAACCCTCTAAAAACTCTTATAAATTCTAAACGATTAATAGAAAATAATAAGCATGATAAAAATGTATCTGAAAGTTCTATACATATTGAATCAGATACACATTGTGAAAGCACTTCTACTAAATGTGAGGATTTTCATGACGCTGGTATCAATTTTTCAAGCTCTCCTAAAAAAGAAGTAACAGATAATTTAGAAATGTCATTGAAAAGTGAAGATATCTATGGTATTTATGATGGTGTAAATGTACCATTTGGAATAAGGACCGATAATAAAACTTTAATGATGGGTAACTCCATAGTATCATTTTCTAAAGTTCAAAATATTGGCGGCGATGACTTAGTTTTGGTTAAAATTGGAGATAAAAGTTATGATTTAACCCCTGGACTAAAAGAACTTTTACTTCGGAAAAAACCTGATTTAAAAAATGTAACTGACGTCGATAGACTTGTCTACAAAGATATACTACATTATACTAACGCCCATAAGAGGGATTTTAATCCTAGTGGTCAAATAAGAGGTGACAAAGGATTCAAATATCGAGAAATAATCAGACCATTATTTTCTGAGACTTTATTGGAAAACAATCAGAATAAAATTGGAGGCAGTTTGCCAACGCTTAAAACATATAAAAAGAATACTGACTTAATATATTGGGACGATCCAAATGAATTGGTTGAAAGATTAAAATTATTAATAGCTTCAAGAGATGCAGGTAATACAAACCATGACAATGAAATTTTATCAATAATTGAAGAATTAAAAGAAGCTAATATAATTAAGAATAAATACTGATTATCAGGAAGCTTTTTATTCAGTATTGCGATGTCATTCATTATGAACATTTAAGAAGTTGATGCGTTCTATAATATAAATATATAAATTATTGTATCCAAAATATGTATTGGTATATAAAAATATCTAATTAAAATATATTCGAGATTTTTTGTTTTAAAATGAGCAAAGCGGATGTGGTAAATGAAATTCATAAAAGCGCTAGAGTGAATTTTCCGCGAAGACAAGTTATTATGAAGGATATAGATGATCTATGGCAAGCGGATTTAATAGATATGCAATCAATGTCGAGAGAAAATAATAATTATAAATATATTCTCGCCGTAATTGACACATTTTCAAAATATGCTTGGGCGCTCCCTTTGAAAAGTAAGAACAAAGATGAGGTGTATAAGGCATTTGTAATTTTACTGGATGATAATCGCATTCCTAAGAATTTACAAACTGATAACGGTACAGAATTTTACAATAAGAAATTTAAGTATCTTATGCAGTCTTACAGTATTAATCATTATTCAACATTTTCATCAAAAAAAGCTTCGATTGTGGAGAGATTTATAAGAACATTAAAATCTAAACTGTACAAAGAGTTTAGTTTAAAAGGTAATTATAATTGGATAAAAGATACCCTGGACAATGTTGTTCATAAATACAATCATACCTATCATCGCACGATTAACGAAATACCAGCAAATGTCAATAATGTAAATAAGAAAGAAATATTAAAAAGATTTAATAGTTTAGTAAAAAAGCAAGCGAGTATAAAATGCAAGTTTAAAGTGGGTGATTACGTTCGTATCAGTAAGTACAAAGGAACATTCGAAAAAGGTTATACTCCCAATTGGTCAACAGAAATATTTAAAATTAGATATAAGCAGAATACTACTCCTATCACTTACTTGATTGAAGATACGATCAGAGGACAGCCTATCTTAGGAGCATTTTATGAACAAGAACTTCAGAAGACAAATCATCCCAATGTATATCTAGTCGAGAAAGTTCTTAAAAGGAAAGGGAATAGAGTTTTCGTAAAATGGCTTGGTTTGCCTTCGAATGAAAATAGCTGGATAGATAAGACAAACGTGCTTTGAGATATAAATAAACCTAGTTGACTCGTTAAACTCCTTAATATATTATAAAGTGTTGAGTCTTTGATTGGTCAGTCTTATGATGTGTATTGGAGAGAGTAGTCTTCTTAACTGGCTAATAAACCACCTACCTTTTGAATTACATTTGCCGGGTTATAATTATTGTGGTCCTGGTACAAAATTAATTGAGAGACTTAGACGTGGTGACAAAGGTGTTAATAAATTGGATGAATATTGTAAAGACCATGATATTGCATACTATAAGTCATCAAACTTAGAGGATCGTCACAGCGCTGATCTAGTTCTATTAAAAATGGCAAAAAAACGATCACTTGCTTCTGATGCGAGTACAGGAGAGAAATTTGCAGCACGTTTAGTAAAGAATGCTATGTTAGCGAAAATTAAAACCGGTACTGGCTTAAAAACTCGTCGCCAAAACTCTTCACCAAAAATTACCAGTGGTAAAGGTCTTAAAAAGAAATTGAAAAATGTAATATCAGTTACGAAAAAACAAATGAAAAAATTAAAACCAAAATGCAAAAAAACTGCAATAGCATTAGCTATGGCTGCTGCCAGAGAATTAGCTAATGATTCATCCATTAAACTTCCTCGGATTATTCCAATACCAAAAACTGGTGGAGTATTACCTTTGATTCCTATTTTTGCTGGATTATCAGCTGCGGGAGCTATAGCAGGTGGCGCAGCTGGTATAGCTAAAACTATAAATGAGTTCAAGATGGCTAAAAAACTGTACGATGAAACGAAGAGACATAATGAAAAAATGGAGGCTCTTTGCATCGGAAAAGGACTACATCTTAAGCCACACAAAGATGGACTTGGAATTTTTGTATCAAAGGAAAAAAACTAAAACATCGGCTACCCAAACGAGCCCTAACTAACTTTGACATTTTAAAATATGGAGTTAATATTCCCTACTTTAGAGGTGTCTTTATGAGAGATGAACTTCCTAAACATCCTTATAAAAATGAATGTGGAGTGGTTAATTTAGATAGTTCTGAAAATCCTGGTTCTCATTGGGTAGCCTATGCAAAATACAGTGATTATATTGAATATTTTGACAGTTATGGAAATCTAAAGCCCCCAAAGGAATTTGTAAAATACTTAGGCTCGAAAATCTACTATAACTATGAAAATATGCAGGGTGATCACCCTTACAAATGTGGGCATCTATGTTTACTTTTTTTAACAAACTTTTGGAGTAGACATAGAATATAATAAATAAAATTAATGAAAAGTGTTCAGTATGCAACTATGTCTATAACTGTGACTATCTCTGGACATAAAGCCGAATTAGAGTCGTATTTTCAACCACCTCTTAGTTTATCTGAAAAATATGAGTGTGGCTTGCTGTACTATTCAGTATTAAACTCTGTATCAAATGTGATTTCTAGTAATACTCCGTCTGTAATCAGAATTGAATGTGATTTAATATATGGTTCTTATACTAACGGTATACCAACCCATATTATTCATGAATTTGTGCCTAATACTACTGCAGGACATCACTACCTAGAAACGCCTCAGAACGTTATTTACTTCCCAGTGAATAAAAATATAATTACATCTATATCTATTAAGGTTGTTGATCAGTTTGACCGCTGCATTCCTTTTATAGAACATATTCAACTACGTCTTCATTTAAGGAAAGTAAAATGATATTATATAATATAAAACCTCACCTCAAAATAAAACACCTTACTTCTTCTACAACCAGTAAGGAGCATAGACGTGAGAAAAAAGTGAAGAAATTAACTAAAACAAATAAAGACTTCTTAAAAGCATTGGGTTTTAAAGTATGAATATACTACAGATTAGCGATTTACCGCACTTCGATACTTCTATCGAAAGTTATGAGATTCATTCTTACAATCCTTACAACAACTGCTTTAGAGAAAACGATGAAATCAGAATACCCATCCACCAACAAGACATATACGTGTTACCATCAGCCAGTTCAGTATACATCGAAGGTCACGCAAAGCTGTTCGGAAAAGATGGAAAACCGATTGAGAAAGCTGTTAAATTTACTAATAACCCTGTTCTGTTCTTGTTTCAAGATATCAGATACGAAATAAATGGCATTGAAATAGATCGCATCAAAAATTCGGGTATAACGACAACCGTAAAGTCATACGTTTCATTAAATGAGGCCGAAAATAAAGTTGCGGCCCTATGGGGTTGGAACTTAAACGGATTTCAAAGTGATGGTCACTTTAGCGCTGTTATACCATTAAATAAGATATTAGGTTTTGCAGAGGATTATAATAAGATTGTGATAAATTGTAAACATGAACTTATATTGAACAGAAGTAACTCTAATTTAAACAGCGTTACACTGACAGATGATATTTCTCACTTCCAAATAAATCTTGATAGAGTACAGTGGAGAGTACCGCACATAAAAGTATCAGATCGAGAACGTCTAACACTTTTAAAACATTTAGAAAAAGATAGACCTATTCAAATGGCATTTAGAAATTTGGATTTGTATGAGTACCCTTTGCTACCTAAAACAACAAAGCATTCATGGTCAGTTAAAACTGCATCTCAATTGGAAAAGCCTAGATATGTTATTTTCTGTTTACAAAGTAATAGAAAAAGTAATAAAATAAAAGATAGTTCTCTCTTCGATCACTGTAAAGTAACAAACGTTACGCTCTTTTTGAATTCACAATATTATCCATATGAGCCATTAGGTTTAAATTTTTCTGAAAACAAATACAGTATATTATACGAAATGTATGTGAAATTTCGTCAGTCGTATTACAACTGTCCAGCGGATCCCTTACTTAATCTAAAGGACTTTAAAGATAAGGCTCCTCTGTTCATCATAGATTGTTCAAGGCAAAATGATACCCTAAAAACAGGTCCAGTAGACGTTCGTTTGGAAATTGAATGTTCAGAGCCAATACCAGATAACACTACTGCATATTGTTTAATTATAAACGATCGACTTGTGGAATACAAACCTCTGAGCAACATAGTGCGTCGAATATCATGACTGTCATTGTAGACGTCCAAGGCTTTAAAACGGAAACAAATGAATTTGTGCTAAAAGAAATTGCTATATTGTGTAGTGACAAATTGCAAGTGTTTTTAATTAAGCCGCCATTTCCATTTTACGATTTGACAAAACAAGAAAGACGTCAAGTCGCATGGATTGAACGTAACAGGAAGATATATTGGGGTGAAGGATTTATACCATATTCGAATTATAAGTGTTTAATTTTAGATTGTTTAAAAGATAAATGTATTTATATTAAAGGTCATGAAAAAGTGTTATGGTTGAAAAATATTTTAAATAATAATAATAGTAATGTGATCAATTTAGAAGATAAAGGCTGTCCTAGTTTTCTAAGTCTGTATGGTCGATATAAATATTCTGAAAATTTGCATAGTTGTATTTATCATAACTCAATATGTGCTTTGAAAAATGTTTTGTGTTTAAAAATATGGTGCTCTGATAATAAACTTTTTGTATAATATATATATTTTATTTTTTTCATTTTTACTCCTTAAATATCCCTTCCTTCCAACTTATCTTTGTAAAATTATTTATAAATATTTATAAATTGGTTATATCAGCTATGAGATTTCATTACACTCTTATAATTGTAATAATATAGACCACATTTTTATTATACACTTATCATAAATACATAAAATAATTCAGAGAAATACTATTGCTTTAATTATAATTCTAAATCTAATTGGTTTTAAAATGAATGAAGTAGACAAAGAATCTTTGTCCATCAAAAAGTATGAACAGAATAAAAAGGATATTTTATTAGACCTCGAACAACAGATAGAGAACATTCTAAAAGAAAAGAAAGAACCAAGAACAGCTGATCTTTTTAAGATTATGCGACTGCAGGATCAGATAATACAGCTGCTTCGGGAGAAAATTATCAAGGTTAATAGCCAACGAAAACAAAAAGCTGAGCAAATCTGTGCCGCAAAACATGAAGTCGTACAATGTGCAGACAAAGAACTACTCGTTTTGTTAATTATTAAAATCTATCTCTGTCAAAATGTGTTTGAATAGATATATTAGGTGCTCCATTGTTACTACGCTATCAGTATTACGATGCATCGATGAATGAAATAATATTAAATTTCTAATACCAACCGCTCGAATCGCAGATCATGTTAGTAGTGTGTTATTGGGGCGCTCTGCATTGCGAACTGAGCGAAGCGAGGTGAGTGATGCAGAAGCCCCAATAATACACTACTTCGGTAAACGATTAGCGAGGTTAAGCAACGTTGCGTGCGGTTTATAGAGTTGTGACCGCTTAGTGGTATTTCATCTGAGCGTCTCCGTACTTCGAAGGGCACGTAAAAAGTTGGTCCCGGTTGTTACCAAATTGACAGCAGACGTTAAGCCATGTCAAAACCCTACGGGCGGCTTGAACAACTCTTGACAACAGGTTGGCCACTAACCACATGAAAAGAAAAGAAAAAGAAGAAAAGGATTGTTATTTCAAAGAAGTTACCCGATTAATTTAATTATTGGTGCTTCTATTTGCGCAAATTGAGCTCAAAGTAACATGAACTCTAGCTGTGTTTTGCTTTCTTCTATACGAGTTTTATATAAAACATACTTAAAAAATGGGAAATAAAATAAGATTTTAATTAAGATTTTTTTGAGATTTCAAATGAGATTGCAGTTAATTTATTTACGACATCAACACAAACGTCATTTTATGCGCATTATGATGAAACATATGCGGTAACGACAAAATCATTACATAGATTTGTAATGTCGACAATCACACTTACACATCTTGCCGTGCAGTCGATTGTAAACACTTTATAAGGGTGCCGTTCGTTCTATAAGTAAAAAAGCCTTTTAAAGCCAAAGAAGAGACCTGTACCCAGCAGTGAGCTAATTTGTAACCATGGTTGATATTTATTTGCTAGATTATTTGCTAGCTGTTCCCCGCAGTTGACTCATTTTTATGAAAGTATCTCCGCTCCCGTGGTTTCTAGACTGATGTTATATGCTTATGTTACTTCTGGATAAAGAAGCTTTCTAATGGTGAAAGAATTATTAAGGGTTCAGTAGTCTCCACGTGACCATGGCTGGTGGAAAGCAACCGAAATGTCGGGGAAAGTGTAAAATTAAATATCAATAGTTTTAATAAATTAATTAGCTTAAAATAAAACAGTTTTCAAAATAATAATGATGTAATAAAGTGTTAAATAAACAACGCGATAGAATACGTATTAAGTAGTTTAATTTCAATGAATAACATTCGTGTAAACAGAAGATAGTATTATGTTTCAGAGTTTATCGGTTACAAACTAACAAACCTTTTCTCTTTATAATATTAGTGAAGATTACGAGACGCAAAAACATATTTAAGTCATATTGTGTAAAATTTATTCATTCCATTTGATATTGAAAAGAGACTTGAATAATTTAAAATACGAGCATAGCGTCTTGTTATTCATGAGTCTTAAATATATGATAAATTCAATTCAATTCAATCGGTTTATTGCAAATATAAGTTACAATAGGTGTTTATATAATATTTGGTAATAACAAACATTTCGTACAGCTATATTTCACCGTTTGGCATGCAATATATTTGTAGGATTATTTTATAATATATATAGTTATGTCTGAGTGAATAAAAAGTAATAACAATAATAACATAATTAGCTTTCAAAATATATACAGTCAATTTCCATTTTTTATGTCCTAGCTTGATAATATCATTAATTAAATTTGTCATCAAAATATTCATTAATGCTATAGTATGCATTATTGATATGTAATTGCTTCAATTTAAGTTTTAACAAATCTATGTTGGAGTATTGTAATATGTTCAATGGTAAATGATTATGGATACGTGGTGCCATACAATATATGCTATTGTTTAATTGGGCTGTTTTGTTAAACGGAAAATTTACTTTATGATTGTATTGACGTTTGCTTTTCAAATGCTCAAACATGGAAATACAAGTGATTACAAAAATGGATACCTCATAAATTAAATGTAAATGGAAAGCAGAGTTAGTAGTCTGAAATTAATAAAAACATATTTGCAACAGTCTGTTGGTTTTAAATTACAAATCGCCCTCACACATCTTTTCTGGGCTTTAAACACTAGCTGTTTGCCTACAGAATTGCTCCAAAAGATGTCACCATATCTTAGCACTGAATCGACATAACCGTGATAAGCGGTGAGCACAGCAGATTGATTCACAATTTTACTAAGCCTATATAGTGCATCAGTAAACTGGTTTAACTTGGTACAAATAGTTTATAATTGCAATTTCCAATTTAAGTTTGAGTCAAGATTCAGTCCTAAAAATGTTGTATTTTCGACCGCATTGATTTTTACCCATTAACAATGATGTCCAGATTCAATACCTTATTATTTCTATTTCTAAATGTCCTTATGTTAGTTTTATTTAAATTAATTAATAAATGATTGTCTAATGTCCATCGAGTTATAATGTCAAGTGATTGATTTATATCTGTTACTAATTTATTTTTACAATTGTTTGTGAATACTACAGTGCTATCGTCTGCAAATAACACCATGTTATGTTTAATTATATCGGGAAGATCATTTATATACATTATGAATAATAGAGGTCCTAATATACTGCCTTGAGGAACTCCTTCTTTTACTTTGCAGTACGAGCATGTGTGTATTGTATCTATATGCGCTTTAGTGCATAAGTGAGTAATTTGTGTACATTGTCGCCGGCTTCCAAGATATGATTTTAAAAGTTCTAAGGCATTTCCTCTAACGCCGCGCGCCGTAAGATTCTAGTTTATTTATCAAAATTTTATGATTTACGTAATCAAATGCCTTTGTAAAATCAATGTATAGGGCAAAAACTAAACGTTTATTATCAAGGCCCGTCATCACAGTTTGTAAACATTGGAATACATATAAGTTAATACACTTTTGCTTTCTGAATCCTAGTTGTTTCTCAGTAAAATAATTATTTTTGTCAAAGAAATGATTAAGGCTCGTGGACATAACATTTCCAAAATTTTTTGAAAATATAGTTATCATTGCTATAGGTATATAATTAACAACGCTTCCTTTATCACCTTTTTTATATAGTGCTTTTATTATAGTTATTTTTAATCTATTTGCGAATATGCCATGGAGTATACATAAGTTAATAATGAGCGCTAATACAGAGGAAATGGCAGTCGATACATATTTTAAAAATGTTAGTACTTATATCATCGTATCCTGTGCTATTAGTGTTTATCAGAGATTTAATAGTACTATTGATTTCAAAGGGGGTAGTGGGATTCATGAACAAAGAGTTTTTGTTAAGACTTGTTGTAAAGTTTTGGCTTAAGTTTACAGCAATTGGGATTGAATCATTACCACTTACAAAATAGTTATTAAATGTCTCGGCAATTTCTCTAGGGTTGTCAATGATTACTCCGTCGACTTTTATTTCCCTGATCTTTTTTCTTAACATATTGTTGTTTTTATTGTAGTTTATAACTGACCAAGTTGCTCTAGACGTATTGGCCGCTGTTTTAACCTTGTAGTCATTTTGAGCCTTTTGTGTTAATTTAATGATTTTGTTTAAGCGCATTGAATAACATTTAAATTTATTCTATTGATTATATTTGAATGTTTTCTATATTGCCATACTAACTTTCTCTTTTGTTTTGCACATAGTCGAATAACATTTGATATCCACAGCGGTTTCTTACGACGAACTGTTTTAATTAATGTCAATGGAAAACAGAGATTATAAAATAAAATAAATAATAAAATTAAAAATTTAATCTGAAATAAATAAATAACTATCAAATCATATATTATTAATAATATGAGCATAACGCAAAGAAAATAAATCAGCTATTGTTTTTATAAAAACTGCTTCTAAGCTTTGATTTGATATGCTTTGACTTCTTTGAACACCCGCATTCGGCACCACGGACGTAAATTGATATGTAGTATCAATATTTCAGTTAACTAGATTAAGACATGAAATATAGCGTGTAATTAATCGGACAAATATTAAAATAATCGAAATCAAGAAGCGGTAAGTTCAACTTACTTTGGCAAATGTGCTGTCTCATCGTGTTAGAGTAGCCCAGGCTGCCCGTTACAGACAAGGAATGCATCGCTCACCGTTATCTCACATTCAGTTTGATCTACTTCGCAGATTGTTTGGAAAGGAAATTATTATAAGATAGAAAGAGTTGTGTACTTATCTGATTCTTTTTGTTATAATCGTCAAAGAACATGCGCTATGATTGATTCGTACTACCATAGATAAAACATTATCCATGTAAGAAAGACGTACTACTGCAATTTTAAAAATAGAACGACCGTTTTCTTTTTTTTATATTTGTTGCAGACAGGTCTATTGCTTCGAAGTCATAGACAATTAACAATACTAAAGACATTGAATTAATATGTACTACTTAGATATATAGATTATTATTGAGTTCAAGTAATTGCTAACCCTATTGCTTAATTAATTTTAAACTTAAAGTAACGCTGCAGTAAGTGCATAGTTTAGTGAGTAAGACAGCTTGCACTCTACTGCTTTAACGCGTGTTTAAACACTCTAGTTAAGCTGTCTAGTACGTATTTAGTTGGTACATATTCACTGAGTGTCTGAATATTATATTTTTGTACATACGTAATACAGAATTACTAGGTACCTATTTATTTATTCATACTATGTACTATCGGCCAAATCCGCGCTGTGCCAATTTGCAAACCGAATCGTTTGAACAAGCTTAAAAAATGTAACCCCGCCCATATTTCACCTTAACCAATCAAAACATCCCTTACATTACATTGGTAATATCAACAAAATAATGAAATAGTTAGGATTAGTAAATAATCTTGGTGACCTATAATATTATATAACAGTGCTTGTCATATGGACCATTATGACAGGCTGAGACTTTAAATACTTTATCGCGAGTAATACCCGTTATCTGGTATTATACCATGGATGAGCTCAATCCGAAATCGAACACAAAATGTCAAAATGAAAAGTGTTATATTAGTTTATAGTAAACATAACTTCCTCGTACTACAGATTGATAACAATTCGTAGAATTATATAACATTCATTTATTTTGCGTGGGCCTGGGAAGTTTTTGGGTCTAGGCAAACCTGATCAAATGTCATAGGAACGCATACGCTTAAAACAGAACGAACAACAAAAACTATGCATGCACATAAAATGTTAGACACGTAAACACAAGACACTACGGACGACAATAGTCAAAAAAGAAACAAGTAAATGGATACTTTGTTTACAATAAAATTCCAAAGTATTTTAATCACGAGGTTTATTAGTTTATATTGTAATGAGCTACAGCTATTTTAGTATAGTGCCCTCAATTTGTCCAGCTGACTTTGAGTGCGGTTGGAATACTAAATAATCTAGTGATTTACTATTTAGGCTGTGGTCGTTCCAATGACATTGACTTAGGTCACGTTATGCCATTGAGTGCTATCAATTATGATATCATGGCTACCTTATTAGTTAAGTGCCATGGCTTGCGCTCTGGCTATCGTTTTTGTGCTCACCAGTGTGCGCCACTAGCAAGTAAGTTCCTGTCAATCCTGCCACAGCTTAATCTGTACCGAGGATCGAACATTTGGGTTTTCACGATAGGTACTTACGCAACTCTTTACATAAAAACACGTCTGTGCATCAACAAGGCCATCAAGTTTAATATAAATTGATACAAGACACCAACTGACCTAATTATGCGATAGGCGATTTATAGATTTTCAATTTTGTATCAATTCGGCTTACATAGATTTCCTGGTATCCTTCAATATTAAATTGCGTTTTATCAAGCTTAATTTATATTTCTATGATATTAAGGCAGATATGGTTCATAAAATCTGCATTTTTGGTATGTCCGCTCTGCAAAATGTCAAGGTTTCCATCTAGAGCATAATAATTCATTGGAGTTACGGCCACGACGAAAGCTCGCGGCAATAAAACGGGAGTGTTATTTAATTTAATCACCTTTGCGCCACAAGAAATCATAATCGAGGCAATTTCGTAAACCATAAAGATTTGTATATTTTTATTGTCTCGATTTTTAAATATCGAACGCGGATCACGTTGTCTCTGCGGCATGCCGGCAGCGAACAGCTGTAACGAGGTTGAGCTCAGTGATTTCACCTTTACGTCTATTCGTACTTATTCCGTTAAATTGGAATCTCGCCGATCGTTCCGGATGCTTTCTTCGGTCGCATCAAGGTTGTTTTGCTCTCACCTGCGCTAAGCTCAGCTATTCTTGTGTCTCAAAACTCTCAACACTAATGTCTGGTGAAGTGCGTCACTGTTCCCCTATTTGAGTTTGGAACGAGGGACGGATACGTAACACATGGACCATTTTGATGTTGGCTGTATAATTTATGATCATTACTATATATTTTATTAGCAGCTAACGTGAACCATCATTTCAAGAATGACAATAATAAATGAATTTATGAATAAGTGACATTATTTTTTAATAATAGGATGACTATAGATAAATTAGACAGGTGATACGATTTTTAATCGTTTCCAGTGCGAAAATTTGTTTCAAATATTGAAATTGTTTTCTAAATTATTCATATCAATATTCATTAGGTAGGTACTTACTCTGATAAATTGAGTTGGTTTGATTTATACTGTGTTTATTTATTCTAAATGTTATTGTTGACATTCAACTTTATATTCAAGAAGTTGTTTATACATCTAAGATGATAAGTTTCGAAATATAAAAAAGAGAAAGGTTATTCGGGGTTACATTCACTAATGACCAAAATAAAATTGAATGTCATTGCTATGAAATAAGAGAAATCCTTAATTTCAAAACTGGCTTGCGGAATCCGCCGCTTTGGCGATTATACCATAAAACACATGGTCAATTTAAATGCCAACAATAATGACTGGCTATAATTATAAGCAAAGTTAGGTTCTTACACAAAAATACGCATGATGACTTTGACTTTGAGCATCTGCTCAAAGTCATCATGCGTATAGCAATATAAAAGCAAGCAAGATTATGCAGTGTAAGAAAATAAAACGATATCTGAAATCAATTAACTTTGGTCTTGATGTATCTGTAACGGGTTCGTACTATAGATTGATTCGTTGCCCAAATGGCATATACGCAACAAGGCAATCTTGTGTAAGTCTTTGGTTATTTGCCAAGGTAGGCCTGGACGCTATACAATGATAGCTAACAACTAGTACTACTAGAAAGTTGAGTTGATATTTAACATCCTGAGTTTGGCATGGCCCACTTATCCGCATTATACATGGTGTAACAAAAAGGTGTGGTTTAATTTAAGCGCCACATAATAATAGCCCAAGACCACGACAAATAAATCCGTATAATATACATTATTTGGACTAAGACTTAGCATTTTTTTTATCGTTTTATCAATATCTAACCGCTGACTCGGTGACCTCTGTGAAATTCACAATGATCTGGCGCTATTTTGATAAAATGCGTTTGTTACAATGTTTATATAATAAATAAATAGAATGAAATTAACCGAACATTTAAAAAAGTCGGAATCCTTCAATTTATTTGCTTAAGTATAACACGACAAATGTTTTAGGGTAGGACAGTGTTAGTCCGCTCGCTAGCACTATCGATAGAAGGTGAGGTGAGCGAAGCGGAACCTAACACATAACAAATGTAGAAAAAAATCAAATTTAAAAGCCTAAAAAAACCGGACACCTAATTTTGTCGCACATTTAACCTAAAAGCCTGAATGTGTCCGGCTTTACATGGCGTCCGGACGCGAGGTAACGCTAACCACGGTGATAGTGCGTGCAGTCAATCTGAACGCATTACTTATCATGAGCATGCTGTCATTAGCATATGTATCTCATGCATGCTTTCATGCATGAAATGTGAACATGTGTTTAATCTGTGCATTAGGCCTTACAAACGGTTAGACAGTCTTTGACAGTTACGTGTAGTTAGCTTCAGATCAATGGACGTTTTACTCCACATGATACGTAAACCGTGTGTCAATCAGGGTCTTTGAATAATTACAGCTTTCTCACATCTTTTCTCTTTAACGTGCTGCAGCTGTAGTCCATGTGACTGCTGTGCATGAGGTTGTCGGTTCGACTCCTAAAATAAGCAAAGTTTTATTTAGATTTTCTGCCAAGAAATTTTCTGTAGTAGGAGACGTAAATGTGGCCGGTAAATGATCTCCCAATAACGACTGCCACAGATGTTCATGGCAGCCGGGACCGACGGCTTAACGTGCTCTCCGAGGCACGGAGCAGGCGACAATTGTCAATCAATACGCACATAATTTCGAAAAGTCATATAACTTCCGAAAGTCAGAGGTACGCGACGTGGGTTAGAACCCGAGACCCTCTGCATTGCAGTCTGTTGGTCTCCCCACTGAGCTATCGTTGCTCTATTATATTATATTACCTATACTAAGTACTTTACGGACTGTTTTACCGTAAAGTACTTAATATAGGTAATATAATAATATACTATAAAAAGCTGTTGAGTTTCCTATTAATAAATAAATAATATTCTTTGTAGCAGCACTGCCGCAAATATAGTATGTATTTTGAGAATTTACCATTTCTCTAATTATGGTTTTAAATACCACGTAACAGTGCACGAGTCTAATGCCATCTATTGGGCATAGTCTCAGACTCACTCACTCATCTTACTGGAAATTAAAAAAAAAGACTCACTTTGCCTGACCCGGGCATTGAACCCAAGACTTCATACACCACAGTCGCACTAAATATTGCTTCACCAACGAGGTCACATAGTATTATCAAATTATGTGAAATGCAATTCTAAATATATTATGTTTATATACCTATCCCAAATCTTACATGAGAATGTGGGGTTTGTTTGTTACGTTTTCTCGCCTTAACTACTCGATCGATCATCATGAAATATCGCATACACGTTGTCAGGGGAACAGAAAAGGTCATACGATACCTTTCAACCAGAAAAAATTACTGTGTCAGTACCAGTCGCATATATGTACGTTGTGCCACCAAGGCAGTGTACCGGTAACCAGTATTTGACAGTAACGTACGATTAGAGGCAGCCCAACAGCCGTCATAGTCCATAAGATACGAAAATTGTGTACCATTAGTCAGTGAACTTGAATGATTATAGCTTCCCCATATCATTTCGCTTTAATGTCCCGTTGCGGACTAAACTACCGGCCAAGATTTACCATGAAACGGTCGGACCATACCGTTAAAGCGAGGCTTGTGTATTTTTTGTACATTTGATGGAATATTGAAGACGTTTTACGTTAAAGAGTAAATTGTAAGTGGCGTTAGCAATTGGGTGGATTTGAGTTTAATTTTTGGGTTGCGGATTCGTTTCTTTTAGAGAATTCTCATAAGAAGCATTGGGTCAGCAAAAGTGAGATCATTCTAGTTTATATAATATAATATCAGCCTTTATTTAGTGTCTTACGGCTGGGCACGGGCTTCGTCACTGTGAGAAGGGTTAGGTCATAGTCCGCCGGTTGGCAAACATCATCTTTCTTCGAGAACATTATAGAGAAGTCTCAGATATCCAGGTCCCTCAGGATGTTTCCCTTCTTCGTTAAAGCGAGCGATAATTAACTAATCTAGTTTATTATAACCAAATTTTGCCATTTCCGAATTGATAGGCGACACTACTGTCATCTTTCGATGAATTATTATGAAATTATCTTATATATATATTTTATCAATACTTTGTAAATAACTTTTACGGTTGACTTAGCCCAGGGTCAATACGATGCCTATTGTTACTTTAGCTCGGAGTCTAAGTCATTGATTCGTTTAAGAATGCAGTAGAAACAAAACGGTGGCGTTGTCGTCGTGACATTGGAACATCGCAATGACTTTGGCGATTCAATGAAACGCACTCAACCACGCGAGGTAACAACACTAATAAAGATTAATAATAGTGTGATTATAATGCACTTTAATTTCCTTTTTTTGTAAGTTTACATTTATTGTAAACTTTTTTAATGTCCACTTTACACTTACTTTTTTGAATACAAAATAGCCGAGCCAGTCTGCTTGTGACCGCTGCCAGTATCAATCTGCTAAAACGTTAAGCATTTTAAAATGGTATACCAATACCGAGCATGATAAAGTAAATTCCTGTTTTCTGTTACATAGATTATGCAATGAAAAGTATAAAGAGGTTCCTTTTTCATGGTTTATACTTATTACAAGATTTAATTTATCTTCATTTATTCCGATATTATGGATAAAATCATGAACTCGTGACTATAGGAAAGATGAGCTACATTCGCGTAATCTGGTTCTCAAAAAGTGGTTATACAAACCTAGGTCGTGTAGTAAGTACTTATAAACATGTCTTGTCTTATCAGACACACAGGCCGCCTAATATTATACACACAAATAATTATTTAACTGTAATATAACTGGACTGCACAGACGGCATAATGGTTTAAGTGGTAGTCTTACCATTGCCATGGATTCGCCTTACCGTTGCATAACACGGAAAATTGTGCGATACAAAAAATGAAACGCCAAATCTGAGAGTTTTTTGTGACCGTTGTTTGAATGTTTGTAAAGTCCCTGACCATACAGCTATAATCCCTAGTGCAGGAGATGTCAATACAAAAAATATGTTGAAAAGTGTTTCTTACCTCGCCGCTCCTTTCAAAAGGTACATAATTTTGTACTAATTCCTTCTAAATTGATGAAAATTCCGACCAAAAGTTAAACCATGCATCTAAAAATTATCGCCGACGGCTTTATAATGACATGTGAAGAATTATAGCCGTTGCTTTAACAGAAAGCTGTATTTAGAGATCGGGGTTTACGACGCGGCGCGCAAATTCATGTCAACGTCAACTATTTTCTTTTGAAGGTTTCTCATTTGTGACAATTTCTGCATCTTTACAAACATTGTAACCAGAACTTCCTCGGTGGCACAGTGGTAGAGAACGCCACTGCTATGCATAAAGTCTTGGTTTGGATTCCCAAGCCGGGCAAAATAAAACTGATTTTTTCTGTCAAGATCAGCAGCAGTACGAAGACCAGACTTTGCACTATTGGTATAGTACCAAAAGTACAAAGGACCTGGTACCTCTGGACAACGTACCTCGTACAGCAACTAAAAATTTCTACTAAACGTATACTATCCAATAGGATCTTTACTACTAAAACTGGCGAAACGTGCAACTACGTATGGCTGAAACAAAGACATCCAGATGTACAACAAGTTTCTCTGGATCAGACTAAATTTATTTCGATCTACCCTACTTGAACACTTCACAAAGTGACTACTACACTACATGCACTACACGCACAATAATTATTCACGTCTACAACCACTGTGAGAATAATAAAAACATAACGCGGTATTCAACACTGAGTGGAAATAATTACACTTTACAGCTAACTCGCCAAGATTAGAGTAACCGAAGTGGGCTAAATAAAACAATGTGGACAGCAGAGTGACGGCACTGCAGCTAACATTGGCCCGTTACCGTAACATAACGGGCGACTTAACCTTTACGTATTTCCCACTGAGTGAAGCGAATTTATGTTTTTGTACAGAACATTATTAACTGGAGCACAAATATGACGGATTTATATTAAAATGTCCGTCAGAATTATCGGGGAAAGTGACGTGGTCGATGTTAGTATGGGAGAGCACAAGTGACTTGACACAAGACTATCGAGTATATGCTGTCCGTCAGAATTTTCGGGGAAATTGACGTTGATATAATGAAATATGGGATTAGCAGAGTTTGTGCTATTGTGATTGTCTAAGTTCTCTCATGAAAATATTCTAAAGCTATAGCTTGGATCTTAGGAACTATTATTCTCTATTTTATTAGCTCTTGAAGCTGTAGAATCCATAGTATTATGTTAAAACCCAAAGTAGCCTATAACGTTAACCGATAAACGCGTTACCTAATACCAAAATATTTGTTAAATCGGTCTAGTTGTCCCGGACATTAGCATTCAGATATAAAAACCGTTTAGTTTTAAAAACAATGAGTAATTTTTTTTCTATCTAGTGTGCGCTGGCCGGTATGGGGTATACTCTAGGTATAAGAGGCGAGTTATAACTTACGAGGCGCCGACCAGGGAAGAAGAATAAAGGGAAAGGAAGAGACAAAGTCCGTATTTGAGCCAACGAAGTTTCGAAGCTGGTTTTTTGTAGAACAGTGGTCTTTATCCAGACAAGCAGCTTCAACCCTCAATTACCAATTTAATGGTGCTAAGTTCAGCTCTTTCACTTGAGTAGAATAGATAAATAGAATACTACTGCGGACATCTAACTAATATTATAAAGACGTATATTAGTTTGTTTCGCTTCCACACCTTAATTACTTAATCGACCATCATAAAATTTCGCATACACATTGTCAGGGGTACAGAAAAGAACATAGGGTACCTCTCAGCCAGTGGAAAATACAATTCAAGCAAGCGAAGCTGCGGGCAAAAGCTAGTAAAAATATAATTGACATATGTAGAATGTTTTTTACGTCCATAACTCAATAATTCAGGTGTCACAGCGAATTACAATGGCCGCGGATATAAAACCAATCGTTACAAAACTTCATCACAGAATAGGCGTAATTATAATTACATATATTGACTGCAAGAAGGGAACTATTGTTTACACCTGCACTTATTAAAAATGGTAATAATTATTACCGTTACAAAATTCAATTAAGACTTGAATTAATATTTGAATCATTATACCGCTACCGTGGCGTATCGGTCGTGAATGCGGCTGTTGTGTATGGCGTCTTGGGACGATTCCCGGGTAACGTAATAGCACTCAGCTCAAAGTGTGCGTTTTCCTATCGAAATGTTTTCAATAGCAGCATGGAATCTGGAATTCTGTCCGGTATACGGCAATATAGTCGACCGCTATTATATGAGGCCTAAATACGAGTACGACTCTATACGTGGTATCTATACGAGGAGTTGAGTTACCTACATAATGAGGGAGTGTATACAACCTCTACCGACCCCCTTGGGATAGGTATAGGTGTGAGACTATAGATGTATATCTATAGCAGCAGCGATAGCTCAGTGGGGAGACCAACAGACTGCAGAGGGAGTCGCGCACCGCTGACTTTCGGAAGTTATATGACTTTTCGAAATTATGTTCTTATTGATTGACAATTATCGCCTGCTCCTTGCCTCGGAGAGCACGTTAAGCCGTCGGTCCCGGCTGCCATGGCTATCTATGGCAGTCGTTATTAAGAAGTCAGTGCCCTATAATATCCTGATACTCTAGCCTTAGGGTATCGTTAGCCTTCGGGTTGCGGAGGTGAGGTGGCAGCCGCTCTGTGTAAAAACTGATATCCAGTCAAATCCGGTTAGACCAGAAAAGCCGACTTCAAGTGACTTGGGAATAATAAAGGCTAGGGAGAAGAAGACTTATTAAATGAATATCTATAGAGACTCAAAGGATTAGGCGGAGATGGATTGCTTATAGCACGGAGACCTGTGATTGTTGTACTGCTACACCACGATTTCTTCCTCCAGTGTTGGCAGATGGAGGATTAGCACTAATTTTGAAAGGGTCCTTAGTTACTGTAATAATATATTCTATCACATCACCACCATGAACACCATCTAGCCCAAACTAAGCAGAGCTTGTACTATGGGTACTAGACAATGGATAAACATACATATGTACTTAATTTTTTTGTAAATACATACATATCATACATAGAAACACCCAGACCAAGACAAACATCCATGTTCATGCACACAAATGTTTGACTTGTGCGGGAATCGACCGGCGACCTCAGGCTTGGCAGTGTAACCGACACTCACCACTACGCCATCAAGGGTCTTACTTAATACAACAATAAATACAGTATCTAACATAGACCAACAATCATACAAAACTTATGAATAATTTCTGTGGCGTATGCATTCACGTTTTAACGCGGTTATACTCATCTCGGGCCTTAGAAATCAAGTACAGTCTGATCTTAACTATCCCATGGCAGTTGAGATTAACGGTTTTACGTGATATACTTAATCGACGTTATCTATATAATAGTCGTCTCTATGCCTTTTACGTTGAGGGTAACATCTTGCATAAGATCCTTAAAACATTTTGACGATAAGTCAAACCTGTAATGAGTGAGCTACTTAACATGCGACACTAACTATCTAAATACATAACCATCGATCACCGATCATTTTTTAAACTTGAAACTTAACTATACGAAAATGGTCTCCCCAACTTCTTCTTGTGATCCATACCTCTAGTTTTATTCTACCAGTTGTCATAAATACATCCAACTCAATGCGCTAGCGCTTCTTACTCCGCCTGTAAGACGACCTTCACGGACCTCATCCACATTGGCTGATAAATTCTGCAGACATGCGCAGCTACACGATAGGAAAGATATCAAATGCCTGTCTAAGAATTCGTACAAAGTAATGCGAGCTAACTCTCAAGTGTGAAAGAGTCTTTATGCTTGTATCCCACGAGTACAATCTATGGCACTTTTTGTGGGCAATACTGCTAATTGTGTTACCTCAAGTTTTTATAGCCGACTACCGGATGTAGAACCAATAAACCATAGATTGAGTGCTTTAATTTATTATCTTTTCATTTGACGCTGACTAATTGATTTGGTGCTGCTGCCTAAATTTTATAATGATTTGCACATCGTAAAGTGAGATGTTTTAATGTATTACTATGGTAAAACTGTATGCTACATTACTATTATAAAACTCTAACGAGGTTGTATCCAATTTGGCAATTAGTAAGTAGTTGATCCAAATTTAAAACCTAATTAGGATCAACAATTTAGAAATTTTGTTGGTGTGCATCTGTTTATTCTGTCATAACATAAAATCTACTGGAAAACTAATCACTTAATCACGTTTCATCTGATTTCGTTTAATAGGATCTAGACACTACTACACTGCTTACTGTATTTATCATTACACGGACAAAGTTCGGATCCTAGGCTAGTATGAAATAAAGATAGGTAAGCATAGAATAAAAATTCTGCATTAAAGATTAAATATACACCAACTTCATTACATTTAATATCCAACACTGTAATCCGTCAGCTGAATAATTTGATGTAATTCACCTATTGAAATTCAGAAGCCAAGAAGCACAGTTCCTTACAAACGTCGCATTAAAAAATGTCCTCGAAATAGACAAAAGAATCACAGATTTATGATTCAATCATCACGTAGGTCGTAAGTTTGTGGTGCCTCTCTTGTGAAAAAAAGAAAAACGTTGCCAGGTTCAAGGAAGGAAGCTAGCTGTATTCTCACATCCACTCTTTTTACAAGCAGTCATGATGCTATAAGCAACATATAAAGTATCGGTGCGTTACGTATAACAAGACGTGTGAAAGATGTGTATCGGCGGTGCCATTCTGCTGCCGATTCTTATGCTAATGGCATTCTCACGAGGTTACGTTCGGTCAAGGTAACCGTGTCATCAATGCATACATACTGATCTTTCTGTCGGTTAATGGGGTAATTAAAAAAATAACAGTTCATTAGGTGCTTCATTTTAATTGTATTAAAATTAAGAGCACGCCCTTTCGTGATGTTTTTTTGAGGTAAAGTGGAAGATTTTGGATAGAATGCTTAATTGCCCCCGTGGTACAACGTAGCGCTATATTAAGGACCAATGGTAAGTGGCGAAGGTTTTAGAAAATTGCATGGTCTAGTATGCAGTGCACGTACTAAGGTTTAGTGTTGGCAAAATACTTAAATGCAGTTGTGCATATCTGTATTTAAGAAGAGCAAGTCCCATACATAATTTTTTATATTATATTAAGTAAAATCCATTTTGTTGCCTATTCAATTTCACTTGCATATTTTGGATGAGCTGATCCAATTATACTGACGACATGTATAATTTATTCTGGATCGAACCCTTAAGTAAAGCAAGCGAAAGTTTTGGGATTTATATGAACATATCGGCCCTGTTTATGGCTAATCATGTTTCTATAGCTCGATTCCCAAGCAATTACTCTTTTTTCAACTACGTGTCTCTGATATTCTTGGTGTTCACGCGTTCTATGGCTCGGTCACAGCTTACCATAAGACGGAAGGAATAATAAATGACAATTTGTTATCTCAGTTAACCCTGTCATTAATATTACGAATTTGTAAAATAAAAATATGCTGAATTAAAATTTAAAATAACCCAAAAATACAATTTGCTCAAAGCTAGTACGTTTATATTATTGCCTATTTGTATGTTAATAAGAATACACGGTAGTGTGTATAGTATAAGTGACCTTGTGAATGGGGAGGGAGTATAATTTATAATAAAATGTGAATCTTGAGCAGGAAGTGAAGAGCCGGCTATAAGAAGTAATTTATTCTAAATTCTATATACATTATATTTAAACGTTTATTTATTTTATATCTGGCTCTTGTTGGCCAGTAGGCATCAACCAGCATCAAGCAATATTTGAAAAGATATCCTCATCATTATTTTAAAAGCTATATCTACGACGCTATATGTACTTATTTCCTACGACTCCCCATTGTATGACTTCTTTTTCTCTAAGTGAGTCAGTCAGATAATATGAATACACATCGTATATATAGTACTGGGTATAATTCTTATGTCGCGTAGGACTTAACAGACATTCAAACAATGAACACAAAGAACGTCCAGACTCAGTTGTTCCGAGTCCTATATTAGACCTCTTGGCTTACAGCACTACGCCATCTGTACAGTCAGTGTAAGTATGTAAAAGTTCACTGGTGGAATTAAGCCACACCTAACGCACCCTTAAAACAGATCATTGGTTCTACTACCGATACATTCCTAGAATTCATGATAGTATCGAGCATTTCCTCTCGATTTGGGAATCATACCCTCACGATTGCCCTCAAACACAAGAGGTAACTTACCACACGACTAACGAAGCAGTCCATCCTAAAATAAGTATTATTAAATAACAAAAACAACTGATGTGAACATTGCACCCTGCAACGGTTGCACAAACGTCTAACGTTGTACTCTTGACCCACATTAAGCGTATTATTTTAATTATATCTACTGTGCAAATTTTGTTCAATCGCGTAAACCGCGTGCCGCTTGTGTTGCGCATATTAAGCGCACATAGTTTTATTGTTGCTCAAATTCGCATTATTTTACTGTTTACTTTGTCAACTAAGTGATAATTAAGCAGGTTTAATAGTAACTCAGATATTCCAGTGGCTATTGAGTAATTTCGTCTGTAAGTTCTGAGAATGTTGGAGTTATCTAGCGTTTAAGGTGATTTGAAATGTAAATGTAACAGAATTAGCATTTAATTTATACTTATCACTATCTGTTACGCGACTTTGTTGTCATTAGTTTAAAATTTGGCGCATGTTCATGCTTCCTCAAAGTGCATAAAAATGTGTGGAAGTATCGAAATTAGAAAAGGGCATGTCATTATTACGATGGATTTAACATATTTTATAACCATTTATACTGTTAACTCTGCATGGCGAAACACCGTGAAAAGAAATATATAGTTAAAACTAGCTTTTGCGCGCGGCTCCGCCCATGTGGTACCTGCATCAATAAATAGTAGCCTATGTCCTTCCCCAGGTTTTAAACTATATCTGAACCAAATTTAATCTGAATCGGTTGAGTGATTTAGCCGTGAAAAGATAACAGACAGACAGAGCTACTTTCGAATTTATAATATTACTAAAATAAATAAATAATAATTAGGTAATATTGCATTCAGATGTGCAGTAGTTCAGAATGTATATTTCAGTAACAGTTAATTACTATACAGTTGCATTAATAACGTTTAACAAATTATTCTGCTCTTTCACAATCGTATTTACATCGTAACATAGCTTTACGCCAAAGCATACCACACCTACATATATTACGCCAACTACGTTTATAAGCTACGTAATATAAGACAAGCAAGAAGCAGCGATAGCCTAGTGGGAAACCGTTGGACTGCCACACAGAGTCTCGAGTTCGATCCCAAGGCGCGCATTTCTGACTTTTCGATGTTATGTGCGTATTAAATAGTTAACAATTAAATTAACATTCTGAGGAAATTTGCATGTCTGAAAGTTTTCCATAACGTTCTCGAAGATATGTGAAGTCTGCCAGCTCGCACTGTGCCAGTTTGATGCACTGTGGACTAACCCTTCTCACGCTGATAAGAGGCCCGTGCCCAGCAGTGGGACAGTATACAGGGCTGATATTATTATATAATAAAAAACTAAAGTCATCTTCTTGATACCACTTGCAATACAGGGATTATCACTGGCGGATCACTAAACTCTTTAAATAGAAATAAAAGATGGATCCGAAAGAGCTTATTTACCGGTCGAAACGCAGTAATACTGTTTCTACTTTTATGCTGGCTTCGTGTATTGCCCATAGTATTTTCCTAGGCCAATTAGGTCATTCATATCCTCTTATCTATTACGAAATTAAAAAGTAGCTGGTCTAGTCTGGCTAATCTCGTTGGTTTCGAAGCCCACATGTGACTTTTATTTGTGTACTCTACTAATCATTATTCTGTGTGTTCATCATTACTTTGAGTCGTAATGTATATTTCTAAAGTCTCAGCTATGCAGGTATCGATCCCTAATTGTAATCCTAACTAATTTTATAAATGCGAATTTGAGTTTGTTTGTTTGTTACGATTTCACGCCTAAACCACACGACCAATCATTATGACATTTCGCAAACGCGTTGTCAGGGGAACAGAAAAGGACATACCTTTCATGCAGAAAAAGTACTGTTACTAACCTAACCTATATTTACGCGAGCGAAGCCTCGGGGCAAAACTATTGTAATATATAATTGTAAAATAAAATGTAGTGTAATTATAATTGTAAAATAAAAAATCTACTGTAATATATAATTGTAAAATAAAAATGCAGTATATAATTATATATAATTGTAAAATTAAAAATATCGTGTAATATATAATTGTAAAATTAAAAATCTAGTGTAATACATAATTGTAAAATAAAATATCTTGTGTAATATATAACTGTAAAATAAAAAATCTATTGTAATATATAATTGTAAAATAAAAAATCTAGTGTAATATATAATTGTAAAATAGCCGGCAATGCACTTTAGGAACTACAGTAGTGTACAATATTTTCTAATACATTGCAAATCACATGTAGTTTGATACTCTGACACGCAAGCTAAGATTAAACTTATATTATAGGTGCCATGGCTCTCACTTTACAATGTTCGATGAAATGGAGGTGTAATGCAGCTCTTACTATGATTTTACTTACGCTTCTTGTAGTTCATATAAGTATATCACGTGCGTAATGTAATTGGATTAGTGATTACGCACTCAATACATAATTAAGAAGGCCACGCGATACACGAAGAAGATAATAAAAATCATAAAGAAGCTATAAAATAAATGATAACCAGAATTAACACATCATTTCGGCAGACAAATTACATCGATTATAAATTGTAATTATTGGTAATCGATACAAGTTTTTCATGATTTTTCGCCTACACGTACAATCTAATGATATTGTCGCGTGTCGTGACTGCGCCCCGTTTGTCGCTATGCTGTGCAATTAACATGATCGAGTGTATTCGTTAGAAGAATTATCGTCAAATTGTTCACACTTTTCATTCGATGAGCAGGTAAGTGTTTAACTGCGGATAAAGCAGGTTGAGCTGAATTTCAATGCCATTGTTGTTGATTGAATGTGATGCTTCACGGCTTCCGCGAGATTTCTTATTACCGTCGGTAATTCTCATAAGAGTACACATATTTGTTGTTGCGTTTCGCCCGGTGATTATACTGGCGACTCACGTATTTTATTTTCCCTAGGATCGGCATCGCGCTAGTGATAATATCCAAGGGATCATAGGATTTGGTAACAGTTTACCGATCACTATTATGCTTGTTTTCTAAAGAGAATAAAAAGATAATATAAGTAAAGAAATGAAACAGATTTTTGCCTGTTTCGCAACGATGTTGGTAGTGTTGATTGAATTTTATTACTACGATATCAACTTTTTGTAATTTCATTATATCACGTAGGTATTCATTGAAATTAAACTACTATATACGGATTTTATCGCGTTGTTTATTTGACACTTTATTACAAAATTTTGAAAACTGTTACACTATACTACTATTAAACTTTACTAACTTTTAAGCTAATTAAATTATTATTAAAACTATTTAGATTTAATTTAATTTTACACTTAAATAGTTTTAATAATAATTTAATTAGCTTAAAAGTTAGTAAAGTTTAATAGTAGTATAGTGTAACAGTTTTCAAAATTTTGTAATAAAGTGTCAAATAAACAACGCGATAAAATCCGTATATAGTAGTTTAATTTCAATGAATAATATTCGCGTAAATAGAAAACAATATCACGTAGGTATGTCATTTCAGCATATTCTTATTAGGTAAGAGGACTCTAAAACGACAGGCGTGTCTGTCTCTTTAGCAAAAACATTTCTATTAAAGAACGTTCACCAAGGCCTTAAAGGAATAAATAACAATTAATATAATGTTCATGTTGAAATTATAATTTATACATTAGTTTTTACTGACATCATTAATATTATTTATACTCTATTTAAACTGCTAGTAATCGTTAGAAAATAATAAACGTTTATTTTCAACATCTAACTTACACAGATTTTAATGCTAAGCGTTCGTAGGCTAAGCGTCTATAGTAATGTATTTATTATGAGTGTCATAAACTTGAATGCTTTTATTTGTAAATGATTTCAACACGAGTGGAATGAAACTATTTCTTTTTGATACACTGTGGAACAGAAGTAGTCTAAATATAATCACATTTAATTGTCTTATATATTTTTTTAACATTATAAATACTATTCCTGCTCTAGGAACAATTACTGTGTCGCGGTGAACTTTACAAACATTTAAACAACAGACACAGAACACCCAGGCTCGGAATAAACATGGATGTGTAAAAAAATGTGGATCACATAAATTTTGTTCCGTGTGGAATTCGAACCCACAACACTTTAACCATTACGCTATCCGTGCATTAAAATTGAACACATCAACAATCACATGGACCGAATTTGAATTCAATTCGTAGATGTCTTAAAACACAATTACAATCAAGAAAATTATATGCGATATAATTGTTTAGTCAAATAATCTTTTTCTCAATTTTGTCCAGCTACTAAAGTAGCAAACTAACATATTATTATGCTTCGCTTGAAGAGAAGCACTCATCTCAGCATGTAAATGCTTCAGGGCTATGATTAGTGTGTCATCGATCCTACTAAGAAGAAACCACTACGCTGCCAGATAGAGACCGGTACTCACCTGTAAATGACAAAAGCCGCTATATTTCGTTAGGGTTCTAACGTAACCTAACCCCAGTTACGTCTGGTGTGAGAAGGTGTGTGTTATCATCGCACCGCTTGCCATAGGCAGGGATCTCATTCTCACATCTTACAACCTAATTGGTGCCACACCAAGCGGTTCCAAAGGAATTTTCTCCCGCGGACGCTCAGGTTGTGGAATGACCTCCCTGCCCAGGTTTTCCCACAAGACGGGAAAACCTGGGCAAGGAGGTATGGGTTTCTTCAAAAAGGGCGTTGAAAGGTTTTTACAAGGTCGGCAACGCTCAAGTGATACCTCTGGTGTTGCAGGCGTCCATAGGCTGCGGTGACCACTTACCATCAGGTGGGCCGTATGTTTGCTTGCCACTTTAGCAGCATAAAAAGAAAGCTGCAATATATGTTTCTTTAGCGGTCTTCTCTAAAGTGGAAAACTCTCACTCGGACTACTTCAGATTCGACTACTTCAGGGTACATTTTTTCCCAAGTAATCACAATACCAGCTCGGATTTAGGAAGTTGCTGGTGCTAGACATCGTTGGTGCAACGCCTGATCTCTCTCAAGTTGTGTCGACAGTTGTTAATCGACAAACCCATTTACCGAATCAATTTATACGAAGAATCGTTCCAAGATGACAAACGATTAGTTTTGCAAAGGGTTAAATAAATATTTATCATTATTGCGACACTCAAGTACTTAATGTTCTTCAATAATGTTTACACAATAAAAACCGGATAGGATGTAAGTAGCGATTTACTCAACCAGTTTATTATTTGTATATTGCTTTTATACAATCAATCAACTAAGTCCTGACATTTGATTAATCTTAGTTGCTGAGAGACAGTGTGTGGTATTGTTTAATGATGAAATAATGTATGTTAATAGCTACTTTGTATTGTGTAACGTTTAAGAGAATTTTCGGTAAGTAGTTGTCTCGCAACTGCTATTTCGCCGTGAGTGTGATGACACGTGTCTAAGATTTTTAACTATACAATGTCTTGTGAAGAGTTTGGATGTTCTTTGTGTCTATTGTTTGAATGTTTGTAAAGTCTGCTCGATAGGGTTTATCCCAAGAACAAGACTTGTCTTTTAGATGTATTTAAGAATTTAAATTTAATAATATTATAAAAGTAAATACCATAAATAATTAATTTCAACTCAAGACTTATGCTTGCTGAAATATTTATGTACCTATAATAAAATTATAAGTAAAATTTGTTATGATAAAAACCGTTAAGTTTTCTGTTTTCTAACGCTACTGTTTCGATTATTACTGTGATTTATCTAATCTAATTCAAAAACTGTAAAGGTTTCTCTTGACCAAAGACCTTGACCAAGCATACCGCAAAAAGAAATATTATAAATGAATGAACGCGTGTCTAATACACACAAATTTACAAACAGAACATTCCTAAATACGAGTCAACTTACCGTTGAAGTCTTTGCGCTTTCGTATTATTCTTTAATAATATTCCTGGGTCTGATTACTGCTAAAGATTTAAACTACCTTATAGCCGTCATGTGCGAACGTTTTCTCTTTGTAAAAGAGACTAGGCTAGATGTATCTACCTCGCTGAAATAGCACAGTTCGGCAGACATCACACATCTAAAATATTATGTAGAAAATTGTGATATGCTTGAAGTTTTAATTCACATTAACATGTAGGTAACCATTGCAAGCCAAACAAACCGAAATAAAATTCGTTTCAAGTAGTTTACTTTAAATGTATTTCATTGACGTAAACGTAAGACAATACTGTACGCTTTTATTTAAAGTCGATGCAGATAATTTCAGAAACAGCTCTTAAAATAAAAGAAATAACGATTACAAAAGTATTCTACCATCAATCACAATTTACCACAAATGAACGCTTTGTCTTAGTCCCTTAGCGATTGGATACGGAATTTAGAATGACTGCAAACTGGCAAACATTCCTCTCGAAATGGACTAGATCAATTGAGTGAGGGCATGAAATTATTGGCACCGTGGTGAACTATGATTTGCTCTGGCTCGCGGTGATAAATCGACCTCATTATTACATGCCCTACGTGCCTATCTTGCCGTATAGTTCTAGTTAAATAAATTTGTGTATTTTCTTTAAAGATAGTATTAAGACAGCTGCGTTAGTTAGCAGCGTATGTACCATAAATGATTTAAGGATTGATTATAAATATTTTATTGTAAAAGCAACGCCTGCCCTAGGGATGTTTCCTGCGTCGCATATAGGAGACTTTATTAACAATGTATACAAAACCTACCCTCAGGACAACTATTTAAGGACTCTGCACACTACACCGTCTCATACCATGACCGTGCTAAGAACATATCAGACACGAAAAGCTACACGATACGCCCTGCTATAGGAACTTCTGATTAGTGACGGAACGGTCTAGTGGGCATAGTCTTATACATTTCCTTGCAAAGAATATTTTTTTGCCTGACACGTTCCTAGCACGGTCAGGGTATGGGACGGGGTAGTGGGCAAACTCCTTTATGGATATAATACATAATTTCAATACGAGAAATCAAATAATAGCATAGATCCCAGCTTCAAAAAATGTATAGATCATTTAGAGATTATTGTATGCGCTTTAACGGGTGCGTCTCATAACGTATAAACTCATTTGGTCTAATTTCATTTTATTATCGTTCATAAGATATAATCAACGTGAGATATACCAACTGTTGATATAATTTCTTTACATATAACATTTATTTATTCTAAAACATAATTAGTATAACGTTGTTTGATATAACGTTTATGTAATCGAAAATAATTTGGTCTAACGTTTAATATGTATATTGTTTATTTAATCGAAAATCATTAGGTCTAACGTTTAATATATATAAAAAACGTCATTATGGTTAACACCCCGACTCCGAGTACCCCGACTCGGATAGGTTAGGTTAGAAGGCTCCGCTCCGCTTCGCTCCCGCCTTAGTCTTCGTGGTTATTTTTGTTTAAACGTCGACCTATCTTAGCGCAGTTGGTAATCAGTTACTAGTTATGTTTAATATCTACTTAGGTTACTATTACCTTTAACTACGATAGAACTTACAAAGAATAAAACAAAGAAAAATACTTTTAAATATTTATTAAAAAAAATACAAAGTTATTGTTTTTTTAAGCTTAAATTAGAAGCCACAGCTCGTAAAAATTCACACTCTGAATATTCGTTTTGCCGCTGCAGTATATTGTTAATTATCTGTTGCTTTTTTAGACCAAATAAGTTTTATATCTTTTGAGTGGTATGTCAAACGATTTTATATTTAATGTATGTTATGTCAAACGATGTTATATTTAATGTATGTTATGCTTATAAAAATTCGTTATTTTAAAATTATATCAATCGTTTATTATATTAACTAATCGCTATTTAAATAAAATTATAGGTTCCGTTGTTATATGTTGTTAATATTAGAGATTTTGTTGTTATATCATCTATTACTTACCCCGCTTTAACACATAGACAAAGTTACACATAGATTTCACGCTCAGCTGTTTTATTGCATTCATACTTATTAATTTTGACACGGTAGGAACCTACCTAACAGCGCAACTGTTGTTTACTTTTCCTATACATATTAGTGTGTACATGGGCCAGCAAATGATTAAAACCATTATTATTTAAATAAAATAACATAATGTTACAACATGACATAAAACCACACATGCTCATGAATTGCGAGAACTATAATTGCAAACTAATAAGACTACGAAAACTCAAAGAAATCGCTGATATACCGACAGCTTTTGTTAATTAAAACGATCGATAGTTCAAATACAATCGTACTAGAACTAGAAACATGGAGTTGTACGCGCAGGCATTTCACCTTACCTGTCGCTTTCTTTACGACTGTTGAAGAAAGTTTCGAGTACAATTGTAATGTTTTATGTTATAACAAAGCAAAAAAATATCGCCAACAGCTATTGAGTTAACGTACACTATACACTTGACAAAACAACTCAACTAGCAAACATATCTACTTAAAAAAAATTGCTGAGTAATACATAGTTACCTCTTAGCTGAATAGCTCTCAATGACTTGATTAATGATCATCTTTTGACACCGGCCCAACCCTGCTTATCATCTTCTCAGTCGAAAGATGTCAACTGCTGGGCATAGGGCTGTCCTCAAAATTATCCATACAGGTCTGTCATGAGCCTCACGCATCCCATCCCTGTTTTTTAACACTTCAACTTCCACCCAATGCTAAATGGTAAACGTTTTTAGACTTTTGCGATTTGTAGACATACTTACACTCTGTCGGACTGATTCTGATTTGTGCCTTTTGTTATGACCTGACTCGATTATATCCATTTATTAGACATTAGGGCATAAACAAATAAATGTCTTAATCGTTAATATAAGAAATCTACTGCCAAACAAAATCTCTAACAAAGATTTCCAAGGTGACTGTATATCGTGCCCCTTGCAAACAATTACAAAATCTTCATTAGTTAGTAAAACAGTAATGATGCAACCCGTTTAGTTAAAATTCGGCAAGGTCGAGTGTATGTAAATAATTTGGAGGACGTCATAGGCCGAGGATGTGCCTACGAAATTGAAGTGACTGCCCAAAGTACCTAACGAATATAAAAAAAGTTTTTTTTGTTAAATTTCTCTTATTTCAGTTTGACTGCTTTAGTGGTCCAGCAGTAGTGGTTGCGAATGCTATGCAATAGATATCCCTTAAGTTTGATTCCCGAACCGGGCAAAGTATGATTGGGATTTTCTGTCATAAAATTCTCAGTTGCAGCATGGGAGTCTAAAATTGTGCCCGGCGGTAATGTGGTCACCCGCTATTACGCAGGACTGTACTCACATAGTAGGATCCCAAATTATTATTTGTGATCCTACTAGGTGAGGACGGTCGAGCGAACTTATTGGCCTTAATACACCTCAGCTTGCACTTATCGGGACGTAGGCTTGAGATAATTCATGTATAGTTTAGTTTTATAAATATTAAGTATATTCTGCCGTGGTAATCGAGGGAGCAGTAGGTAAGTCAGAAAAGGCAGTTTTAGAAAACAGCGCGTAAAGATTTTGTTAGCGTTTGTGATAAAACTATATACTCAATTTTTTTGTTCTATATGTCAAAAGCGAGGAAACAAAACATGCGTCTTTGGCGACTGCCGATAGATGTAAAAACTAAATAACTTGTGCATTGTATCGTCGAGCTATTAGATTATTGTTTTTGAATTTTGAATGCGTTCGGTGACGGTGACGCGAGTTCCATGATTTTTGTTCACCCAAAAAGTGCTCAACGCGCCTAAAGAAGGTTTCACTTCAAAAATATGTTTTTTACAGTAGAGAAGCATTCCAAATTAGTAATTTAATAAAATGGCCTTTTTTGACTTACTGCCCTCTCGATTACCACGGTAGTATTGCGGTCTGAAGATTCTTATAAACGTGCCTAATAATATAGTACTGTTAAAAGCATTGCAGCGGTACCGCATCGGTATCGTATTGTTCAATAAAAAAAGGCCCTATAACGTAAAGACTGGTAAAAAAATTAGCTCCATAGTGGGATGTGTAGTACCACACGAAGAATCGCAGGTTTGCATGCGTGACCGTTGCGAATGTATGGTTGCTTTCACGAAAATAAATAGATTTCCCTTTTCAAATACTTAACTATAGTTTGTCTTTGTTGCAGAATTAACTGATTCGATACGGGATAGCGCTGTTGAATCTCTTTCGAGGTAAGTTTTAAGCATATAATAGACTCAACTCCTGTGCAATTCTGCTGAATCTCACTACTAAACTCATATCCGTGTCACAGCCGAGTCGGCTGTTATAATTTGAGATTAGTTCATAGTAACCATGGCAATAACAGTTGGCTACTATGGTTACTGGCGAGGTGACAATCGAGTTCGAATCGAGTTTCTTATTCGATAGTACGGCTAATAATGTTCCCTCCTCACTATTGCTGATTCGATCCCCTTAAGGCACATACGACGTGTGCAATCCGCATAGCTATTCCTAGTAGGTATGTGGTAGTATGCCAGGCATAATTAAAATCCTTATGTATTTAGCCGCCGGTGTGCCGCCGCGATTTAATAGGTTTGTTACCACAGCAAAGATTGTTAAAATTCGTATTATAAAACAAAAAATGTCCCGAACTTGTTTGTATTCATTTTGCCAGTATTAGTACCAGGTAGTCATTGGGGACACGTCTATTTTACCAGCAGTATTCATATCCAATGGCATAGAGGGTAAACCTATTGCCATCACATTAGCAGACAAACATTGTGAATTTCCTGTTAGATATAACCAATAACAAGTGTCCTAAAAAGTCCAGAATCGACTATGAGAAATCACGATCGACAGTTGAACAAGTTTACTCATATCACTGACAGTTTCTGTGGCAGTTTCACATTGTTGCATTTTTTATAGCAGCGATTATAATAAACAATATTAAGTGTTTTTGCAACTTGTATTATTAAAATGAGTGACCACACTAAATATGAAATAGTTTAATAAACGAGCAATATTTATATATAGTAATAAAATTATACTAACGTTGTTGGTCAAGTCAAACATTAGCTTAAATTGGTAATTATAATCTTACTATAGTGAAATAAAATTTTATCGTTTGCCTTTCGCATATACTCAAGTAATGGCTTTCATAAATAATAGTAATTTATTTAGTAATAGTCGAGTATTAAACACATCTCGCAAGACGTGCGATAATCGACTAATCACTGAATCGATTCATTAGGCGCAGCTCGGTTATCATTCGAATCGATCACGCGTAAACTTGTTTTCTTTGAAATGCTTTCTGTTTCAGGAAATAAGAACATTTACATTGTGTATGTAATGGTATACGTTTATTTCTTTGGTTATGTTGTGAGCCAGAAGTAGTTGTTTTTATACATTATTTAAGAGGTCAATGTAATTTATAGTCTATTATCGTTTTGTATATCAAAAAATGTAATACGTAATCGTACGTATCAATTTACAACAAAATAAAAACAACTGTATTGTGTAAAAAAAAAGTTGTCTCGTTATACATCGATATATGTTCGCCCAATAGTACGCCTATTGCGCGACCACAGATCCATACATTTGAAAAACATATATTTTATATACCTTTCTTTAAATTTATTTTTATTTAAATACTAACTTTAATTTTGCCATTTACTACACTTCACAGTCCGCGTAAGAGCCTTAAAAAGGGTACAGCTTTTTCTCTTCTTGTTTTAGTATATTGTTTGCCACGACAGACGCCTAAACATTACATTATCATAAACATTCAAACTCAATATAACAATCTGTGTATCGAACTCGTATAACTGCGCGTATTAGATAAGGTGCCCAATTTAAACAAAATATTCGCTTTGGTGTCAATATCCTACCAGCTAAAGCATTAATCGATTTATCATGAGATTCATCAAAACAAAATTAGAACGATTCTCATGACAAATCGATTTCAAATTAAAGATTCGCCGACGCGATTTTATAATTAATTATAATAAATATAATAGCTTGCATACGAATCAACCGAACTTTAATAAAGAAGTATTTGAATTGTCATCGATCAATCATTTACTTTCACGTGACATTCACATCACTAACTTGAGATTATAAATACGAATGTGAGTTTGTTTGTTTGTAAATTCATGATAATCTACAATTAACTAACCGCCTCGATGGCGTAGTGGTTAGTGTAACCGACTGCCACGCCTGAGGTCGCGGGTTCGATTCCCGCACAAGTCAAACATTTGTGTGCATGAACATGGATGTTTGTCTTGGTCTGGGTGTTTCTATGTATGTTTATCCATTCTCTAGTACCCATAGTACAAGCTCTACTTAGTTTGAGCTAGATCGTGTTGTGTGTATGTGGTAGAATATAAGTATTATGTTTCTCTTATCGCAGGTACTTTCTAACATATTATATTAGAAAATACCTGGCCCTTTGGGAGGCTTACACGGAGACATGGGTCCAACGTGAAGAGGCCCTTCCAGAGTTTTAATCAAAGGTGGGATGGAACACCTACAGCAGCACTAGTCACAGCAGGCATAGGACTATTACTACGTATGGATTTTAATATATGGGCTATGGGTATGGCTGTCTAGTGGACCGGTATATTGCTAACTATGGATGAAAAACGGCGTCTGCCCTGAATACTCTAATAGCATCAATGCAATGGGCAGACGGTGACTCGCCAACTCACTAGATGGGCCCCCTGAATAGCAACTATGGGCATACACGCCAGCAGCAGAGGGCAACACCGATGCGAGTAGCTAGGGGTGTCGAGCGATGCAGCGCCGGTTTCACCATCACGGGTCTCGTGACAACGGAGACCCGGAGCGGGTTTCCCCGTAGTTATGCCCTTGAAAATGACACTTCCACCCCCAAGCTTTAGCGGCCTCCCTCTGACCGGCCGACCAAGGCAAGCCAGAGTTAAGAGTCCTACGGGCATTATTATTATTATTATTATTTGTAAGAAAACTTTCTTGTTTAAATAATACTTAGATATTTAAATATAAAGTTGTATGACCAGAATAGTGATGAAGAAAATATCCATGAGTTTCTATTAAGTAAGGATCAGGGATGTGATATACATACAGCTACAGTATTGTAGCTGTATGCCACATAAGTATTGAGTTAGTCGTAATCGTACTACAAGTTCTATATTAGTTTACACGACTTCATACCGCGAATGTCATACGGGATGGAATCAGATGAAAGCCTTAAGCTCCTTAAGTGTAGACACTACTTCAAAATTAGTTCAGGGATGATTGTGTGATGATGAAATCAGCAGAAAGATAAACACAATAAAAAACATTGTTTTATTTTAAATAGTCGACACTGCATACTATAGCCCAGTATGGACGTCACTGCTTACCTTCTTACAATTACTTACTACGAATATAACAGTTGACTACACGGATATCGTAGCGGTTTAAGGGGTCACCTCGCCACTACGTCAAGTGTTCGGATCCCACACGTGACACAAATTTATGTAATCCACAAATTGTTCAATGACATTAAACTACTATATACGAAAATAATATAAAGTACTCGAACATAATTTAATCATTGGTTTCGTTTATTTCGGGCACTATGAAATAACTACACTGGAACATTGAGACAACTACGATCTTAGTCTCCCCGTGACCATGGCTGCTGAAAAGCAACCGAAACGTCGGGGAAAGTGTAAACTTAAATATAAATAGTTTTAATAATTTAATTAGCTTAAAAATTAGTAAAGATTAATGTAGTAGTAGTAGTAGCGTAACAGTTTCTAAATTATGTAATAAAGTGTCAAATAAACAACGCGATAAAATCCGTATATAGTACTTTAATTTCAATGAATAACATTCGCGTAAATAGAAGAAAATATTATCCACAAATTGTTGTTACAAGTATGGGTATTCCATGGTTGAAGGATTACAAAGTCTACCGCGATACAGAAATTATACCAAGCGCGGAAGGTGTCTTTAAGAAATAATTATTTACGCATACTGATTGATTTATCAACAGGGTCAGGTGTTACACATTGTAAGAGCAACCTGCAACAAAAATAAATTTGTCATCAAATACGTGGGAAATGCTTTGACGCATACCTGGGCGACGGAGAGGTTATGTCAGGCTCACCGGGGGAGAGATACCCCGGTAATACCGACTAAACCTACCACGGTGTTCCTCGACATAAAAATAGACGGCGGGGCCGCGCGAATCGCTTTCACATGCAATCGCGACCCCGCCGAGGTTTCGGCCCGCCGTGTGAAACGGCAGGCCACTACATAAAAAGACCCTCTACTGTCCCCTTGTAGGGGGACAAAAGCATGACTCAGAGGCGCGCGTGGGAACACGCACGCCGCCTCTCGGACTTGGTGCTGATCGGGTGGCGGGCAGGCCTACGCAGCCCACCACCCCCAGGTCAAACCTCAGGGTGGCTGGAGGTCATCTCGCGCCCTCCGGCGCCCGGTTCTGCGGTTGGGGAGAGGATTTAAGCGCTCCTTCTCCCGCTCCGCCGCCTCCTTGATGGACATGACTTCCTCACAGAAGGAGGCGACGGCGTTCCACGACCTCTCGCTCCGGACCATAGATTGAACCACGGCCTGGAGCGAGAGGGCAACCATACCGACTCCCGCGATCAACTCACGGCACTGCGATGCCCAAGCGGGGCAATCCGCCAAAGTGTACAGCGCCGTATCCACAACAACATCGCGGCAGTCGCCGCAGTGATGACAGCCGGGCGTCTCTTGCCGGCCTATGCGACACAGGAACTGGCCAAAACAACCATGGCCAGTCATTACCTGTGTCAGCCGGAAGGTGAGGGCACCATGCCGCCTCTCCAGCCACTCTTCAAGAACGGGACTTATCGCCACGATCGTGGCGAGCCCAACGCAAGGGTACCATATCAAAAAGAATCCGGTTTGGTCACAAAATATCAGTATAACTGTATAAAAGTATTTCTATAGTAGAAATTTATCCTTATTCATAAAAACGCGTGGAGTTTCGCTTTACTTACTTACTTGCGAGTTTATACAGCCACATCTCAACGTTAGTATGTATTTAATGGATCAAGAAACTTTCTTTAGAGATATCGTAAGATCGAAACACGCGTAAACAAATGCAGGATCGTATACAAGTGAGGTATATAATATGGCCATAAATTACATATACACGGCCAGTTCAATACGATGGGAGAAAACTGCACGAACGGCATTATTCACAGCAATCGCGTTCGGTCGAGGCGTTCTGTATCTATATGTTTTATACGAAGTCTTTATATACACCTAGCTATGCCTTGTGAACAGTACTTTTTCTGGATGAAAACATCCTATGTATTTATTTATACCCCTAACAACGTGTATGCGAAATTTCATGATGTTCGATCGAGTAGTTAGTGCGTTTAGTTAGTTGTAGGTTATCATGAATTTACAAACAAACAAACTCACATTCGTATTTATAATATTAGTTAGGATGGTGAAGGCTGGGTTTTCTGTCGCAACCTAGTGAGTACATTTAAACTAATGCTGGCTGACTAGTACGTGGGCCTATGACCCCTGTACATGTGACCAAAAACCATGGTTGGAGAAATGTGGTATAATACTTTCACTTTTGGGCATATTTAGTTTTGAGACTATTGGTACGTAATATTAAAAACCTTTTAAGTTTATGAAAACGTTTGGATATTTGTTGCTTAACCTCACGTAATGTCTGGAATGAACAACTGCTGCAGTGTTTTCTAGGCGATATGACTCGTCCTCCTTTCAAAGAGGTTTAATGAGAATACTGCTATCACAATTACAGTGGTTTGGCTGTGTGTTATTTATGCCAAGATTTATGACCGCGGGTTGACACTTGCTACTATGTGAACTGCTAGCTCGTCTGCCGCTAAAAGTAATAAAAAGGCAAAAAGACGTAAACCGTTGAACAGATTTGGATGAAACTGGATCAAAGTGAAAATACACACAGAAAGACCATATAACACATGATTTTTTTGTCTCAGTATGTGTTACCGTAGAACGGACGCAGGCGAAGCCACGGGCAGAAACTAGTACTCAAAACTTTTTAATTTGTAAGAGAATATTTGGTCGTTCAAAGGTAGCTAATTCGTATTCTCGTTACGTTGGGATGATATCCGAATTTCCCCGGATCTGTCTTTAACCTAAAACGATGTCAAATGCGCGTTGGATTTTCACTTTTTATACATTACTTATTCCGATTTTAAACCGGCTTACTTCTACTGTTCTACTTGAGTGAGTAATATAGTGTTATGCAGAATGCAATTCTTGATATTTACATTTTTTTTGTATACAAATTTAATCTCATTTTGACCTTACGCCTAATTGATTTTTACATTATTTGTTAAATTCTGTAATAGCTCAGGTACGCGTACCTATTCATTTAATTAAATTGGTTGTTAATATCTAGTCTAGCTCCCTATAGTAAAGACTCAGTTAAAAATATATAGTTATTTAATTCCCGCACAACCGAACACAACACTTAGATGCGGAACAACTAATATTGAAATGGCGCTGTATTTCGGTTTGGTGGATCAAAGTGTTATAGCGTTTTCCTGTCAATACATCGACCCTTTCAAAATAAAATCTTTTAAAAACCAATTTGGCGAAATTTGAATATTGATGTAACCTTATTCAGTTAAATAAATAAAACTTTTATTTAAAAATATGATGTGTATAATACTGTAACTCGCCGCAAATGGTGTAAAATATAGAATTTCTAAAATATATTGTAGAATATTAAAAGCTATTAAAACTATGCACACTAAAACAAAACAAAAAAAGTGAATAGTAAAACTGAGGCTTTTGGTTTTTGGCTGTCCTGGAAAGTAGTATTTAGGCTTTTACTACATTTCATCCTCGAAGGTTCGACAGGATCAGTAGCAGCACGGACTCTGGAACCATACCAAGCAATAGCCCTTTATAAAACCCTAGATGGCGAATTGAAAACAAAAATTTTATCTAACACATATTTGCAAATGTTACATACACGTTACACATTAAGTTAACATAAATATTGCACGTAATGTGTGCTTAAAACAGCACTGCCCTACCTCATATTTTGCAACAATCAAGAAAAACTTGCCGACCCAGAGCAACATACGACATACCAAAACGGATCGTGGCATTTTAAGCAAAAAGCGTTGTGAATGAAACAAGATCTGGCAACATTCAATATCATTATTTTCGTTTAAAATGGCGGCAGAAGAAAGTGAATGGAGAAAATACAATTAGGGATATAAAGTAAAGTATACAATGATTATTTTCTAATGACGTTTGCTAGTATTGAGTACCTATATATCGTCTACGAGTGACGTAAAAACTAAATACTTAAACCAATTTGCGTCATTGTGAATATACAATGAAAGTGTCTCTAGTCGAGCAGGTTTATCGTTTTGTAATCTATGCACATTACTAACAATATTTTGGATAAAAAGTAAATATTCCTTCTGACCGAATACAAAAAATGATAAATAATAAAGTCATAGTCAAAGTCAAAAATCATATAACCTATTTATTTCGGTCAAAAATTAATTACATATATAATAAATAACACTTATAAATGTCAAAGAGGTAAGTGAGTTTACAATATTTTCAAAATAGGTCGAGGTCTAAGTGACCTCATGTTCACTGTTTCATTTTAGGGCGTTTATCTTGAACTGAAATACCTCAAAGCCTTGAACCCTCGATAGACCGTGTTGTCACTGTATCGACAAAGCTATTCATGGTGTTTTGATGAGATTGGTGCGTAGGTATGGTCTCCTAAAATGTGGATGTTACCCCACTCGAGCTGTTCAAATTTGACGATTCCGAATTGCACATGTCTTTTTTTGATGATTAAGCCATCAGTGTAGAGACTTCATGTTGCCACAGAAAATTTACATAAATGTCATAATTCCAGTACCATGAAACATAAATGCCAATGTTTCGGGCTGACTGCGCACGGCATTCCTTTATACTATAAAATACTAATATGCCATTCGATCATCCTAAATACTTCTATTAAACAACGACAAGTAGAAGTAAATGTTACATTAAAAGAAAGAAATCCGAAAAATGTTCCTAGTATTTCCGATTCTTAATATGTCGTTGGACCCGAACTTTTGGATGAAAATGTTCATGGTGGACCTACAGAACTATATGAAAACTGTATAAGGACAACTTTATGACACTGGACCTACGAAACAATCACGTTCTGTCAATGAGAAAGGACAAGATCTCTTAAGTAATCATAATTGTAAACGTCCATGGTAACGAAAGTCGTGACTCCCAGCAGTAATTTCCTCAACTACTCATGCCAATTACGATCAGTTAACTAGCCGTTTTATCATTCTCTTCCAATCAATTTCCAAGGATAATGGGCTCATAAATAATTCTAACATTAATGCGAAAGTATATTTTCCTGCCTGCTGTTTTCAGAGCTGTATTGCTAAATCAATTTTGAAAAATAGTTTGAGACTTCTCCTTGAAGTTTGATGGAATCCCATCAAACTACTATTTCTATTTAAACAGTATGTATGTATCTTATGTGGGGGCCAGTCAATGCAGACCGGCGACACTTCGACCCAATGGGATGTTTTGTGTCGACACTCTCACAATAACGACTGCCATAGATGTTCATGGCAGCCGGGACCGACGGCTTAACTTGCTCTCCGAGGCACGGAGTAGGCGATAATTGTCAATCAATACGCACATAATTTCGAAATGTCATATAACTTCTGAAAGTCAGTGGTGCGCGACGTGGGTTCGAACCCGAGACCCTCTGCATTGCAGTCTGTTGGTCTCCCCACTGAGCTATCGCTGCTTAAACAGTAAATGAATAATAAGGAAACAGCTAGCATATAGCTATTATGCAATAATTAATCCTTGCGGAAGAAGTCTTTTTAAACAAGAAAAAGAATATAACGGGATGTATAATCCGCAATTAAAGCATGTTTGACATCTCCGGACATAAAAAGTATGGCTGAAAAGCAAGTGTAAATCCCTAGTCTGATATTCATACGTCTTAACTTTGGGACCTAAATGAATAATGATTTCAGACTTTGACTATAGAAGTCCGAGCATTTGTCTGAACATATAAGCAGATATTGTTTAAAGTCTATCGGCCCTCTCTTCACTGTAATGTCTCTGAAGACATGAAGTTTGTATCATTTTAAACGGAAAATATGAGTACATTACTTTAGTACAAACACAATGTTACTAGTTTTTGGAGAAAGTGTATGGAAAGTACAACTTTAAATGTCAGGCTGACAATAACTGCGTCTAACTTCTCAAGCGGTACATGGAAAATGAAGGCAGTATAATATTTTCTCCGAGAAACAAGTGCAAATCTAATCCTAACTAATATTATAAATGTGAATGTGAGTTTGTTTGTTAAGCTTTTACGGCTTAATTAGTCAACCAATCATGCAATTTCACATACACGTTGTCAGGGGAACAGATAAGGACAAGGGGTACTTTTCATGCAGGAAAAAGCACTGTTATTAACCTAACCTTACTTACGCAAGTGAAGCCATGGGCGAAATCTTGTAGAAATATTATTAAACATTAAAATTAAAATTGCTATTCCTATTGAGCGCAAGTATACGGCCAATCGTTAAGTATAGTTAAGATCTGAGACCTCCGGTGATCGTGTGATAAAGATTTTAAACTCAATTATTAGCATACCCAATATCTAAAGGAAGTAACAAATTGTATGTACGGCCATGTTTCTAATACGTTTCCTTTCAATTTGATAGCGTCCGGTCGTGTATCGCAACGACATTCCATAAACCGACTAATATTTTTGTTTGCGCAATCCTATGAATAATTTCTGCTGAATTTACGAACGATAGTGTACGTGGAAGAAATTTACATTATTTACAAATATTACGGTATTCTTTGCAATAAGAAGGCAAATCATTTAAAGAAGTTTCTGCCCGGGATTTCTACATTTATATCTTCTTTTAAAAAGACAACTCTCGCACCAGAAATGATTCCTGTATCTATATTTCAAACAACGGACACAAAGAACACACAGACTGGGAATAACTATTTGTCGATTTTTGTCCCGTGTGGGATTCGACCCTAATACACTCGGCGTAGTGGCAGCAGTAAGGCGACCTCTTAAACCACCACGCCAACCGTGCAGTCAAAACAACAGACCCAATAGCATCCAAAAAGACACGTTCCCTGTCCCAGAACAATAGTTAAAAATGTATTCGTAAGTCCACCTACAATTTCGTCCTAATTTGATAATAAAATATAAAAAAATGCTAATATGGGACGAAAAAAAGAAGTTTTCGGTAGCCTTGTTATCTAACCATACGTCGATGAGAATCTTTTTGCTCTTATTCATACGTCCAGTGAAATAAATAGCATCAAATTTGCTTTTGGATTATGACTTCAACCAGAGTCATGGACTTATGCGTTTGGTACAAACGTGACTCCTTTGAAATCATTGGACAGGGAACGTGTTAATGCTAACTGAGAATGGAACCGGAGATCTCATCTCACAGCAGTCACACAACCACCACCAACTAACTCTATAAATCATATGCTTCGCCCATGAGAAATTTATTTATTTTATTTATTTATTTGGAATAACAAACAGTTACACGTTATGTTCTTCTTACTAATACATTTTAAATAGTTTGATTAAATGTGCAAGCCACACCGTTATTCACAGCTTACATAATTATAAATTTATGTCAATTTTGCAAAAATCAAACGAAATATGAATTAAAATTTTGAATTTTACACAATATTTCTTACATTTGTAACTCAGTTTCTTCAATGGCTCTTTTTAATGTATAGCGAAATTTACTAGCAGGCCTACTAAACACATCAGAAATCTGAGAAGAAACTCACGACCTCTCTTTCAAATCGCTATTAAATTACAATTGTAGTATTTTATGTACGATTGTTGCAACTAAGTTATTGTTTATTTATTAACTCTCACTTATATAAAAGTCATCGCCTGTTTATTGAACTATCATAATGATCAGTGAATGCACAAGCGAGTTTGCATACGTGAATATTTTATGTTTGCGCATGAGAAAGTGAAATCACATGCAAATCAAAGACGAACGGTAGGAGAAAATCAATAAATACAAATTGCCGATAAATGTAGTTTAGCTAAAATGATTTATCGTTTTAATATTCTTGTATATCTAATTATAAAAACAGGATTAGTTTGGTTAAATTGGGTATTAAATTTGGGAGCAGCGATAGCTCAGTGGGGAGACCAACAGACTGCAATGCAGAGAGAGGGTCTCGGGTTCGAACCCACGTCGCGCACTTCTGACTTTCGGAAGTTATATGACTTTTCGAAATTATGTGCGTATTGATTGACAATTATCGCCTGCTCCGTGCCTCGGAGTGCACGTTAAGCCGTCGGTCCCGGCTACCATGAACATCTATGGCAGTCGTTATTGGGAAAGTCAGTACCCTCTAATATCCTGACACTGGTCTAGCCTTAGGGTATCGTTAGCCTTCGTGTTGCGGAGGTCAGGTGGCAGCTGCTCCGTGTAAAAACTGATATCCAGTAAAATCCGGCTAGACCAGAAAAACCGACCCCAAGTGACTTAGGAATAATAAAGGCTAAGGGAGAAGAAAGAGTTTGGTTAAATTTGATTGATTGGTTGTAAACTATACTAAATTAAACTGCTATATACGGATTTTATCGCGTTGTTTATTTGACACTTTATTACAAAATTTTGAAAATTGTTACACTACTACTACTATTAAACTTTACTAATTTTTAAGCTAATTAAATTATTATTAAACTATTTAGATTTAATTTATTTTTATTTTTACACTTTTCCCGACGTTTCGGTTACTTTTCAGCAGCCATGGTCACGGGGAGACTAAGATGGCAGTTGTTTCAATGTCCCAGTGTAGTTATTTCAAAGTACCCGAACATAATTTAATCATTGGTGTTTCTATTTACGCAGAATGAGCTCAAAGTATCATGAAGTCTAGCTGTGGTTTGCTTCTTCTTGGGTTTGACTATTTTTATTACTGGATCCCAAGCTGGTGGTACATTCCAACCATCTTCTCTATTAAAATTAGGATGTTTTTTGATTTCAATAGCCTCGCGAAGCATCCTTGGTAGGAATCGGTGTTCTTTAGCGAGAATCTGTGGTTTGTCAAATCTCAGGTAGTGGTTGGTCCCCTGTTGCACATGTTCACATGGCTGATGTAAAACACCAACGCTCGTTGAAGTCTGCTGTTTGCAGTTTAATTTCAATGAATAATATTCGCGTAAATAGAAGACAATATTAACTATACTAAACTTTAAAACTGGTAGTCTAATCCAGTTATTAAGCATGAAGATTTCTCTATAATGTATGATCTGTTTTGAAGTTTCTATAGGTACAGGCATACCTTGCACATCATTCTTGCAAACATCTAGATTACCTGCCGTGAAACTCGCTAAAATAACCTTGCCGGATTTTCAGCTGATATTAATCAACCCTCTACGATATTATATAGGTATTTACTATTAGGGATGCACTCATTGTATAGGCACTTATAGCTGTACAAGAATTCACTTGAATTGACTGCAGTGACGGTGCAGTCACCTCGCCGCAACATACTGTGCGATCCACACGGGATACAGATTTGTACAATACACATCGTTGTTTCGAATCTGGATGTTCAATATTCCAACCCTAGTGCGGGAGATCTGTATAAAAAAACAAAAGGGTATTTTGTTTGTAAGATACATGATTAATTAAACAGAAGAGGTACTTAATTAATTAGGCGCGCCGATCTTTTATATATATATATATATATATATATATATATTCACGCCTGTTTCCCAGAGGGGCAGGCCGATCTTTTAGGTTTTGTTCAATTTGACGCCGAATACCTGTTTAGGTTTACCCTTAAGAGGGCAAACTAACATGAACTTATGTATGTATATGTATTTCCAGTTATACATAAATGTATGGACATCGCGCATTGATAGTTTCACAAGTAACTATGTACAACATTAAAAATATTTCTTAATTTCATCAAACGTTTGTCTATCATTTATTTAATATTAGTATTATTGTCGTAAGTTTAAACGGTGATTCTAATGACACTTTTCACACAAACACTATGCTTATTTTCAGCATTGAGTCCCAGGGTTTGTTTACAAGAACGCGACATTGAGACTCTAATAACAGCCGGTTGTATCTTCAAACTGATCATTTTCTTATATTTCCATGTAAATTACACGCTCACGTAATGTTGTTTTAATGAACTATATCCTATCGTGTGAATGTCCGACAATGGCAGTTGCTCCGGGCGTGGCTAACGGATAGCAGTTTGATATCGCAACTTACACTCTCACGTTTGTCTATGATTTGAATATTTAGTACAATATTAGTATTGTCTTATGTTTACCCAAATGGTTTATATCCGGGCAGTCTAAAATAAGTATATGGAACGGACACTGGTAATTTTAATGGCTCCTGTAACGTGTTACAAATAAATGGATATTTCTTTGTAACACGATAACTTTCTTAAAGGTAACAGGTTGTTTCTTTTTTATATTTTTTTAAAAGGTTACTATTAATTCGGGTTTCAAATTACTAGTATTCTTGTTTACCCCTCCAGCTCAGCTAGAATGCTTGAATTAAGACTGGGTTCACATCGGTAGTGCAATAGGTGGGATTCAAACCAGCGACTTCTCGATCTTGCGATTTTGCGAATGTCTTATCCATTTTGCTACTGCCGTTTTTAAGAAAAGTTTTCGTAAGTATAGGACCCACGGGGTTGGAGTATCTAACAAAAGCTGTTTTTCATGTTAATATCATTTTAATTAGAAATACCTAAATATTTTTAGATACATTTAACACAGATGGCGTAGTGGTTTCAGTGGTTGCTTCGCTCAGCCAGGACGCCAAGTGTTTGGGTTCGAATCACACACGGGACAAAGATTTGTGTGATCCATAAATGGTTGTCCCGAGTCTGAGTGTTCTTTGTGTCCTTTGTTTGAGTGTTTGGATAGTCACTCGCGATACAGTATTTATTCCTAGAGCGGGACTATTAAAAATATATTTCTTTATTATCATAACATTTAAAAAAACTTATAACTTAAAACACAATTGACCTAGGACAATCAACTTTAGTATTTTTGTTTGATAATAACCCCCTTAATCACCCAAATTCGTTGGCTCGCTACTGACAGGAGATATTTTATAACAATTCGTTTTAATAATATCTTTATTTAAAACACAAAAGTATCACTTAAATAATAATGTTGAAGGTTAACTTACAGTTTTGTCACTATTGTCTTTGCTATATAGCTCTTTGCCTGAACCCAGCTATTTGTAAAGGTACCTATTAGTCAAACAGTCAACCTAACGCTTGACCGCTGGTACAGTCAGCATGAAGATATGCTAGCATGATCATGGCGGCTTGTGACTCACGTTGTGAAGTCAGAACCTTTGTAATACCGTCATATACATATGTCGATGTTGCAGTCGAACTGTCAATTCCTTCGTATAATAAAGTGCCTTTACGTGATTTGTTTACTTGATTAGTTAACTGGCTTTGATTGTAGCTATACATATATTATAACGAAATATTTTTATCAATATCATACATACATATATTGAACTGATCTCTGATTGACTGATATCTGAACGGATGGTTTGCAAGCAGTCGCCTCGCCGCTGGTATTGCGCTAGGTGTCGTGGTTTCAAATCCTACTCGGGAATTTTGTGCGATCAAAGAATTAATGTTCAGGGTCTGGGTGTTATTTATGTCCGTTGTTTGTATGTATGCAAAGTCTCCCGTGATTCGGGATTTTCTGCTAGTGTGGGAGTCTTTTAAAAATGTATTGACTGCGCGATTGGCGTAGCTTGCAAATGGTTGTCTCGCTGAACGCTATGGGTTCGAATTCTACTCAAGACAATTATTTATGTGATCTACGAATAAATCATCTGAGTCTAGGTGTACTTTGTGTCCCCGTTAATTAAATGCTCACTACCCAAATACAAATTAAAAAGTCATGAAATTTAAAAGAAAATGGGTAGAGGGCTACCCGCCACGCACCCTCGGATTGCCCACCCCAGCCATTGCAATAGAAAAAGGTTGACAATATCGAAATCCTCTGGATGGGGTCAGCCACGACGTAGAACCCGGGCGTACTCACTACAACTTGCAGTACCTACGTACGTACCTGTACGATCATACGGTCCTGAAGATGCCTCGCTCTGAGGCGAAACACGTCTCGACGCATATTTTGTGCTCGAAGCGGAATACTGCAAGTTGCAGTACACCCGGGTACCACGTGTTGCTACGAAGTATTTCAGTAGATGTCAATGAGCTTGACCTATATTAAACTGAAATGTAGACGAAATGTTATATACCTTTGCCTACTCGTTCGGGGATACATGGCCGTGTATGCATGTAGTATAAAAGACAATAGTGCAACTTAAAAACCTTTTTGCAAGTTTGAAACTGCAGTGATAACGTAGGCATTGTTCTTTAAAGTGATAGCTGATAAGTGCAACGAAGTAGAACAAGTGTTTTGTGGGTTCGTTTAGGATTTAGATCGATTTTTTTACGAAAGCCATTGTTTTATACTGGTCGTTTTGTTAACTCTTTTTGTATTTAGATATCTAGTACTTATATGGGTCATTCTTATACGACAAGGCGGTGGAATAATGGTCGAATTTAATCGATGCGAAACTGGTTCAAGTTATACAATTACCTTTTTGGCTGTTAATTGGCACTGTCTCTAAATAATAATAATATCAGTTTAATAAATAAACTGCCCACTGCTGGGCACGGATTTCTTTTCAGTGTGAGAAGGGCTAGGCCACAGTTCACTTAGTGTGGATTGGCAAACTTCACTTAATCCTCTTACATCTTCGAGAACATTATGGAGCACTCTCAGACATGTAGGTTTCCTCACGATGTTTTCTATCACGATGTTTTCTATCACGATGTATTATAATTACCTATGCGTGCGCAAAAATCCTGACAACTCAAAGGTGTGCCTTGCTCCTAAGCAAACTCAAGACTTCTGCATTGCAGTCTAGCCTGCACTTGGCCAGCGTGGTGGTCTATGGCCTAAACCTTCTAACATTGACAAGAGGGCCGTGCTCATCAGTTGGAGTTTATATTTATAGGGCTGATATTACATACGCTTTCGGATAGAGGCGTATATAGTATCATGCATCTCAGTCTGTGTCTTTCTTTTTCTCTCTTAGCCTTTATTATTCCCAAGTCACTTGGGGTCGGCTTTTCTGGTTTAACCAGATTTGACTGGATATCAGTTTTTACATGGAGCGGCTGCCACCTGACCTCCGCAACCCGAAGGCTAACGATACCCTAAGGCTAGACCAGTGTCAGGATATAAGAGATTTTCCAATAACGACTGCCATTGATGTTCATGGCAGCCGGGACCGACGGCTTAACGTGCTCTCCGAGGCACGGAGCAGGCGATAATTGTCAATCAATACGCACATAATTTCGAAAAGTCATATAAATTCCGAAAGTCAGTGGTGCTCGACGTGGGTTCGAACCCGAGACGCTCTGCATTGCAGTCTGTTGGTCTCCCCACTGAGCTATCGCTGTTACTCATCTGCATCTCAGTCTGTCTATTTATGTTAATATAGACAGATGTGAGAGTGCATGTTGCGATATCAAACTGTTATCCGTTAGCCACGCCCGGAGCTATTGCCATTGTGGAAAATTCACACGATAGGATTTAATAAACTAAAACAACATTACGTGAGCGTGTAATTTACATGGAAATATAAGAAAATGATCACTTTGAAGATACAGCCGGCTGTTATTAGAGTTTCAATGTCGTGCTCTTGTAAACAAACCCTGGGACTCAATGCTAATAAATAATAGTTTAAAAAACTAAAAAACACGCTTTATTAAACAAACCACTATGCTTATTTTTAACACGCTTTTATTAGCTTGGTATGTATGTAGGTATCTATGTGTCTATGTATCTAATGACACTATGTAACGGAATCTTTGAACGTGATTTTCACCCCTTTCAAACCGACGGATTGATTTAAAACTTTGCACATTTATTGAGGACCGATGACAATACAAACATTTTGAAAAAATATAGAATTTGTATATAACGACTGCCATAGATGTTTATGGCAGCCGGGACCAACGGCTTAACGTGCTCTCCGAGGCACGGAGCAGGCGATAATTGTCAATCAATACGCACATAATTTCGAAAAGTATTATAACTTCCGAAAGTCAGAGGTGCGCGACGTGGGTTCGAACCCGAGACCCTCTGCATTGCAGTCTGTTGGTCTCCCCACTGAGCTTATTAATGCATGTTGATGCAGCATTATTATTATTATGATTATTATTATTATTATAGTTGTTCCGAGTCTGGCTATTCTTTGTGTTCATTTTATGAATGTTTGTAAAGTCCGCCGCAACACAGAAATAATATCTAGTTGGGTAGTTGACTTTTACATAATATAAACACCTGCTTAACCCTTATTTGTACACAGGCGTGAAGCTATGCGTGTGGCGTAGATTACTGTTTATGTACTTATTTTTATAGTTATACATCACGTCACATATCGCGTCATAAACATGTTATAAAAAGCAAATGGCGACAACGTACATAGGATTACGTATTGTTATATATGCTTTAGTCATATTGTGCGCATATACCTAACGGTTAAAGCGTAATAGAAACAATATTAGTTTAAGATAAACGTAGTGAAACGTAACTGAATAATATAACTAGGGTTTCATTGGAGTCCGACTAAGGATTGGATGGTATCTTATTTAAAAAGCGTTTTTTAATTTGAAAGAAACACAGAAAGACATTTTTTTTCGTTTTTTTGAAGTTTGGATTTATTCATGACTAGCTTTTGCATGCGGCTTCATTCGCGTAAAAGTAGGTTAGGTTATGTTAGTAACAGTACTTTTTTAATAAAACTAGATGACCCGGTGTAAGACATCAATCATCATCATCATTTGTAATCATCCATTTAGGTTTTCACTATCTTCAAATTTCCTTTCCATCTTCGCAATTATTCCATATTTTCTCACCGTTTAAACATTCCCTGGACTACGACATACATTTCAAAACCAAAACCAGCTAAATCGGCCCAGCTGTTCTCGAATTTTAGCGAGACAAACGAACAGCAATTGATTTTTATATATATAAAAGATATATGTTACTCGATAATAATATAGTATCTTTTCTATTATTAATTTTATTATTCTTTTCTATTATTATCTTTGCAAAGGTGAACGAATTTTTAAAACGGTTGGTTTGTTTTTGTGGTAAATCATTACAAACAGACAAAAAATCTAATCTTTTCTCTTTATAATATTATTATATATAGATATAAATACGCCTATGTCTTCAAATGGGTAGGCAGGACATATATGGTGTATATTACACGATATTTCGCCAGCAATAATATTGGCGATATGTAATAGGGGGTGAGACTACTGCAGACTCCATACTGCTCCTTGAACCTGAACACAAAAGCAAATTTTAATCCTGAAGTGAGATTATGAATAACTTAGTTGACAAAGCGACGACACGGTTTGCCGAGATCGTAGATTCAAGTTCTGCTTGTACAGTCGCCTGGAATATTCCATGGATACCTTAAGGTCTAAAATTCTGTGAACACTCGAATAAGAATGAATATGAATGAACTAGATGGCGTTGTTTTATTAATTACGGCTATATTAGGTATCGACGGTACACTTCTAGTCACATGTAATTCTTACTTACTTATTTTCTATTTCTAAATAAGTAATGTAATAACATTGAATAGAGATTCAAAAATTGTTAAAAGTAAATAATAATAATAATTTTTTTATTGATAATAAAAGTACAGTACATAAAAAAAATTTAATCCCTGACTCCTGAGCTAGGCTGAGGCTTGTGTTACAGGAGACATTGTCTTCCCCAGGAAAAACATAATTACATATTTATCAATAAAATAATATGTTAGTGCATGCTGTTGTACGTGTATGTGTATATGTATGTGTATGTGTGTGTATGGTATGTATTGTGTGCATATATGTGTGGTGTGTGCATGTGTATGTTAACGTATAAGCGTCTGAGTGTGTATGTGGTTCAAGTAACATGTGTGCCCTGCCAATCTTTAGTGATAAAAGCCACTTCTTAATCTTCTTTTGTACTTCATTTGTAGTTATTGGGGTAATCCTAAGGATGTTATTCACTTTATTATAAATATAACTGGCCAGGTAGACATTTTGATGTCTAGCTGCTGAGGTCCTACATTTTACGGGTGTGCAAACATTAGTAGCAGTTCGTTTCGTTAAGTTTGCATGGTTAATCGGAGTGACACGATGTTTTTTCGATATTATATTAAATAGATACAATTGTCTAACCGTTAAGACACCACAATTTTCATAAAGGCTTTTAGTAGAGAATCGGTATGGTTTAAATGTCATGACTTTCAGCAGTGATCTTTGGGCTCTCTCTAGCTGAATGATGGTGGTTTTGCAGGCACCACCCCAAATAGTGATGTAGTAATTTATGATAGATTGGGCTAGGGCGTAATATATTGATCGTAGAAGCTGGTATACGGCGACATGTCGAAGTCGCTTAAAAAAAAAAACAAAATTTTGTAGTAAAGTGTCAAATAAACAACGCGATAAAATCCGTATATAGCAGTTTAATTTCAATGAATAATATTCGCGTAAATAGAAGACAAAATTGAATTATTAAGAAATCAACTTTTTTATTTTATAGTGTGCACCGCCATATTTTACGATATAACTAAACTACTAAACAGTAATTATATCGATTTCCGTTAGATGGCGTCAAATACCGGCTTATACCATTTTAGTTTTGACATGGTTATGCATTTTTGCAGCTCACTGTACATGTTTTTAAGTCGAACCTAATAGGAGCGAGCCTATAATTGCCGTTTACCGGGCACAGTTCCAGAGTTTGTGCTGATACTGAGAATGTTTTTACAGAAAATTCCAAAGACACTGCGCGTCCTGGGAATCGAACCAAAAAACCACATGCATAGCAGTCGCATACACTACAGCTGCGCCACCAAAGCAATCTAGAATTAAATTTTCTTTTTAGTTATAACTAAGCTCTCAATCGAATGTAACCAATAAGATCGGCGCCAAAAGACCTAGAAGGAGAGTTTTTTTATTTTACCTACTCGATTATAGGCCGCGATAACGATTGGCCCTTTAATTAGGCAAGAGATAAAACCGTGGCTAATAATTTAAAAGCATCACAAGTAACGATCTGTTCGATAATTTGTAACCGGAACCTGTTACGAATTATCGGATGTTATGTTCTAATTTATTCAACAGTTGCGCATGGGCACGTAACGCTCATCGTAACGCGACTCACAATCTCTAATTGTAGCGAGTAATTACATATTACTTAGTTTCTTGTGTTTACACCGATAGTCATCTTCTTCGTTTGTCTACTATAGGGCTCATTCATACCATGAGGCTACGGACGGCATGACCAGATAGCACTATAATTTATAGGGCATTTTATATCCTTACTAATATTATAACTGCGAATGTGAGTTTGTTTGTTTGTTTGTTACGCTTTTACGCCTTAACTACTGGGCTAATCATGAAATTTCGCATACAGGTTGTCAGGGGTACAGAATAGGACATAGGGCACCTTTTATCCAGAAAAAAGTACTGTTACTAACCTAACCTAATCTACATTTACGAGAGCGAAGCCGCAGGCAGAATCTAGTAAAAAATATTATCAAGCGGAAGTCAAGAGCCCCCATGTACATTATTCTTTGGGTCACCGTGCATACTTACTAAACTACATAGCAACTTTGGTGGTCCCATTTGCAGTTGATAGTCAGGTTGTAGATTTGATACTAGGGTGGAATAAGGTTCATTGGATTTTTCTGGTAAAGAATTTGAGTGGCAATACAAGTTAGGAATGGAAATATATTAGACGGTAATAGATTAATTGTTACGTGAGAGTCCAATCATAACTGGCGAAATGTGGTTGTGATACTTCTCCGCTTACCTTTTTCGAAGACAGGCGTAAACTTATGTACTAAAGTGTAATATAGTAAGTTTCACGTGGAAAGGCACGCGGCCAAACGCATCTTCGCGAAAAGTCATGAAACCATAGAATAAATTTTATTTGTATTGATTGTAGGTACATGAAATATAGATGCAGAAATATAGACAATGCGCGGTAAGTCCGCGTTCTTTCAATTGGCGTCACTGCCTGCCGGGTTAAACGCTGCCCATCACTGGTATCTTATTGTGAATTGAGCCTTAGTTTCTATCGCATAATGTACATAGAGTTTTATAAAGCAACTATAGTATTAGTTACTAACATTGTCTCGGACTCACGTAAAGGCGAGACGAAGGTATTTATCATGAGAGGCACGAGCGAGAGTGGGCGTGGTGGTGTTACTCATACAGAGCTATAGGACCGTCTGTAGCTCTGAGATATACTTTTGTTGTGCCTGTATATTTAGATGCATACTTCTCACATGGAGTAGGTTTTCAGTGTATTACGGAAGTAACAAGGGGCCTTAAAATACAGCTAGCGAAATATGGATACATTTCGCTGGTTGTGTTTTAAGGCTGTGTTTCGCCATTGTTCCTTCTGCTACTGAAAAATTACGTACAATATACATAAAGAAGCTTATTATATTAAGCAATACTCTGACGTCTTAAGATCACTGTGCGATATCTTGATATGTCTTCTTTCTTTACATTAGAATTTTAATTGATCTGTGGCATATAAATATGCACACTAAAATATATAACTAAGATCCTTGTTACTATTAAAATACGAATAGTACCCGTCGTAGTTAAAATAGTTATAAATAAACACAACTACCCACTTACGTACCATCGAAACTATTTTCTTTTAATCACGTTTATGTACGACCGTAAGCGATTATCGTAGCCTATGGATGAATGCGTTTCTTACGATATACTGGCCCTTAAAAAGGGAATCGCCATGTTGTTAGGGCAAGGTTCATGGGATTACTGGATCCCTGTCGATAGCTTAGTGCATCGTTAAAGAGTCTAAGGATCCAACTCACCGTAGGCACACAATACAAGGTTGTTTAGCTACGATCTTTTATAGGATGCAGGTTTTTAAGCCGAACTGTTTCAGATTGAGCGAAAACCAACGTTTAAATAAGTATCCAGCGATACCCTACCTTCTGTAAACCTTATATATTGCATTTCGTGACTACACGACTAACTATTTTATTAATGCGTAATTGCTATAAATTTTTCAACAGTTATTTATTATGATAGCGCTTTAGTCGTGGAATGCGGATCTTTAATTGTTCTCATGGTTAAAAGTGCATGAATATATGATAATGGTTTCACGTTTCATTAGTTTCATTGACGCGCGAATAATGAGTGGTTAGAGACTAGGAGGCTGTTGTTTAATTATGTAAAACAGTTTTAACCAGTTCTTGGTACTCCCTGGTGCCTGCCGTGGAAGAAATAAGTTACGTTCGACCAATCTCCACAAAGTCTTTATTAAAAAATGTAACAGCGTCTATGCAGTAATCTTGTTACTGCCAGAACATGATAACTGTATAGAGTTAGATACAGTCCAATCTGATTGATCAAATGATTTGACCGGACAGGAGTAATATATCGAGTTCGGACCAACTATTCGCACTGACTGCGTTTTAAATAATTAATATTTAACAGTCACCTTAAACTTAAACTTTTGAAGTCTGAGAGTTCTTCATCATGTTCAAAAAGATGTCATGTGAAGTCAGCCAAAGCACTGAGCTAATGTGACCTAACCATTTGCACACTTAAAAGACATTTGTACCTAGCCGTGAGAAAGTTTAGTATAAGAAGGGCTAACATTTACTTAATAAATTATTCCTTGTACCATGATTATTATTTAGATTAGTTCACTCATCAATCGCTGATACACGGAAACTTCAAATAATGTAGGATGGAGCGTATGTATCCTATTTGTGATATTTAAAGAAGATATACAAGGTGGCGCAAATGTTATCACATTAAATGATATACTGCCTTAAGCTGGTTAATATAAGACGGTTAACATAAACAAAAACCTATTTTCGCAGAAATTAAGAAATTATTTTTTGAACAAAATACATAAAATAAAATTAGACAAAAATTGGAATACCATTATAACTCGTTAACGGTCATAGGTTCCGAGAAATGGTCTTTATCAACTCGCTAGGATCCGGAAATTCCCGGACCCGATAATACAATACGACGGTTTTGTAAGAACGGGGCAACGATTGTTTTAATATCGCTGCTTAAGGTCTTTGACACCTAAGTACGTTATCTCTGCAATACATGATGTTCTAAAATGTGCGTGTTTTGAACATAACCGCCAATTTTAAACACTACATACTACCTAAAATATGTGTAGAGATAAATATTTTTGTAAACAAGAGCCAAGCGCGCTTGTGATTTTAAAGCACTGTAGGCAATATAAGTCATAAGACGCCAATATGAGCAAACTTTTGACGGTCACGTTATAAATAGGTAGATTATGTAGGAGTATGGAATGTATGAATGAATGCAAAATACTTTTATAAACATTACGTCATTCTTAAAAGTAGGTTTCGCTGTCAATACCGTTGACTATATATATTTTTAACGTCGTTATTATCACAGCAAAATATAATAATGTCCTCCAGACCGATTTCGGTCACGGCGGCCAATCTTAACGGAGACTGGCCATCTGCGCAGGAGATATTATAGTGCACAAGCGCGTGCGCAAACACAAGTGTTCTGTTCTGTTCCCTAACTCTCATGATCCGATGGGACGGTAATCCGACACGACCGGAGAGAGATCAGTCGCAGGACCAACGCCTTTACGTGCTTTCCGAGGCACGGGGGTGTCCAACACCGCCAACTTCCTAGCTCCTATAACTTTTTGATGGCCCGACCCGGGGTTCGAACCCGAGACCTCATGCACAGCAGTCGCATTTACAACCGCTACGCCACAGAGGCAGTTACGGGCACTTAGTTAGAGGCACTGAAAATATATAAATTGAGTTAACCTGCCACTGAATAAGTATCGTTATTAACGACCATACACATTAACACAAATTAATATAACTGTTTATTTTACGATCTTTGGCACACGGCTGTAAAAATGCCTGCGACGATGCTTCTAACCGTGTTTGGACTTGCAGTCTCATTTGATGGGCATGAATAACTTGGGCGAGCCAATGGCACGGCTTATAGCATATTCTCCTTTTTATTTGTATTTTTATGTATTCCTACGCTAAATACTAGATTTATTAAAATATGGGCAGTGATTTATAATAAATTGTAAACATCATTGCTGTTTATAGTTATTTTCCAAGCAAAGCTTCTACCTACATGACTCCTTACAATTTTAATTTGGAACCAAACATTCTGGTTTGGGCTCCAGACAATTCCCTTCTTCCATTTTATATGCCAATAGTAAACATATAAATATGTGTTATCGTAGATACTTATATGTCATTTTTACGTTGACGTTGGCAGCTCTTCAAACTATTTTATATAACTTATTCGTAGGCAACAAGTAAACGTATTTTTTGCTTGTTTAAAGGTATCGATATCATAGAAGGTTGGCGCAAACATGGGTGACTTAATATCCTTTATTTTAATGACGTAGCCTGTATTAAGGAAATCTCTTTTTGAAAAATGCTACTCACAATTACTTGAGGAAGACATTGGCAAGGAGGTCATAACATAATTTAAGCGTCCCAATATACACCTCTGATAGTTGATTTGGTTTTTTAAATTGTGGTCAAATCTTTTCAAATGTGACAGCAAAGTATAAGTAAAATAAAAGGTACAAAAGATTTTGTATGATTTTATCTCATTTGTCATTCTATAATTTACTTTATTCATTACACAGTTCTACACGTACGAATATCCCTGAAGGGGTAGACACAGCTATACTACTATATTGATATTTATATTATAGTTTAAGGTTCCACGTAATTGGGGCGAGCCTTTTATCTGTTCTCAAGCACCGTAGTAGACTCTATGCTAATATTGAGGGTTTTTAGTCTAACTCTTTTTCTAACTCTAGAAAAGCCTATAACACTATGCACACCCAGCAATGAAAACCAACACATCAGGCACAGCAGTTGTATTCACTATGGCGAGAAAGGTTGAATTAATATTTTTGTTAACACAAAAATTGTTCAACCATACTCGTTCGTAAATACAATAAGGCTTCCAACATAATTAGCGTCACTAAACCACATTACCACGCTGTTACACAAATCCTTATTTCCATGCAACCTATTGTAATACAATAACTGGCAACTAAAGCAATTTGTCTCAAAACCAGTAGTTGGAACTTACTGCTGCGAGAATACGACCCACGTCGACTGGGTCGTCGACCTTAAGGCGCCGGGCGGCATGCCATCCTGGGTAAAAATAGCCCTCTACGTCTATGGCCCTCGCACACGCATATCCCATTTACTTCAGAATACAGAATATAGTATAGTCAGCAACATAAGTCTATACACGCTAGCGAGATTTCGAATGCCTATAACATCCAAAATTAGAACAAGCAGTACCTTTTTAAATGGCAACGCTCGGACTAGGTTTAATTCCTGTGTCGATTTCCAAACATCGGACACGAAGGTCTTATCGTATATTATATAATCGGTACTTAAATATATAATATTTGCACACTTCTTTTGAGGTTATAATTCAGCATGTTCTATATTATATACCTACCGACTATGTACCAACTTTATGTGCCTGAGTTATGCAAATAAATGTTTGGTTTGATTTGATTTGAAGAGTATTCAGACTCGGAATAACTACATATTTATAATTCATTTTTTTTTGTCGTGTTTGTGGGTCAAATCCACGGCACTCAGCGCAGTGTCAGTGGCAAAGCGACAATTTAAACTACAACGAAATTCGTGCAATCAAAGGATACTTTATTAACATATCAAAAATACAGTATCACAATCATAAAGATTTATATGCATATGCAGAATAATAATAAGGATTTATCCTAATGCTAATTAACATTATAAATGCGACAGTGAGTTTTTTTGTTACGCCTTCACGCCTTAACTACTCGAGTGATCATCATGAAATTTCGCATAAACGTATGGGGTACAAAAAAGGGCACACACATCCACAAAAAAGCACTGTTCTCGAGGGATAGCAGCAGAAGTAATTCGTAGAATACTTGTTATATGTTCAGCTATTTATGCTGTTAACTGTACAAAGATTTGCGTACAACATAGAATATCATAATAGAGAATGCGTGCGGTACAGTCACGATATCGTTTTGTGCTCACTGGATTATTTACCTGACAATGTATGTTAGATGTAGATCTTGTGATGTGTCTCAATTCTGTGTCACTGGTAATCAATTGCGTAGACAATATTGTGTTATGAAACGACTTTGATGTTTCATATTGTTTTCTGGAAGTCAAGTGAAACGACGTTTATTATTTAGTGGACGTATGACGGCTTGCTCCAGGGAACCCGAGTAAATAGTAACACAATTACTGCATTTCAACCAAAGATTTAAATCTTTACTCACTTACTGTCCGTACTTGGATCGCACGAAAAAGTATCCACGCTAAGAAGAGTGACAAAACTGATAAGCAAGAAAGGCAACAGCTAACATACCGGTTTTTATCGTGGGGGAATTTTTATATGTCGGGCTCACCTGGGGAAAGCTGCGGCTCCTAACGACTAAACGTACCATGGCGTACTAACTCGGCGCCTTGAATGGTGGGTGGATCGCTGGAACTGAAACTACTTCAGCGATCCACCCAGCAGAGCCAAACGCAGGATTGAAGCCTAACCCGATTAAGGCTTAACGCCGGCTGAAGACAACTTAAGCTAACATACCATACCCGACCTCTACAATTCCGTTGCATCTTATCTTCAATTATTTTCCCTAGGGTCGGCAACGCGCGTGATACAGTCAGCAACAAAGGGAGAGGGTAGAATTTTCTAAAATCGTATATATGTTAAGCAACTGTAGGTGCGGTCCCGGCAACATAATACGGTGATCATCTTATAAGGTTACAAATTGCAGTGAACATCATAGAAGCAAATTTACTGAACACGGTAAAACTACAGATACAAAACTCGGTGAACTTTTATAAACTGTTAATTCTAACACAATTTGAGTGCACGGATTTTTGTTAACTTAACGTTTTTAATTTTTGATGCGTGTGGCCCTGGACATATGCGGAAATCTTGGGAGAGGCCTGTGTCCAGCACTGGACATGTTTCGGCTGATATGATGATGATGTTTTTAAACTATTTTGTTGTAATTCTTGTAGGAGTAGGAGTTTTACTAATATCAGTGAATAACTTGTTATTGCAAGGGATTATAGTCTACGGTAACCATTTACCATCAAGTTGATCGTATTCTTGCTTTACATAAAGTAAGTTTTTATGTAAAATAAGTCTTATTATATAACTAAAAGTAATTTTCCGGTCAGTGGGTAGTCTTCAGCATCGATCATCGCCGGTAATCAATTTGCATAATTTCGAGGTATTTTACATAATCTATCGTGCCTATTTGTACGCTTACTACAAGTTTACGTAGTAATCGATCACGCTACCATTTTGATCGTATCATTAATATTTTTCACCCGAGGTACAAACACGGTGTCTCGCCTGTATTCGCGAAGGTATCGATAGAGAAGTACTTCATCCATATTTCGCCAACTATATATTAGATCTCAATTATTAGACGTCGAGCCTATTGTTATCTATCGGGCGCAGATTCGTGTCCACACTGAAAATTTCGTGATTAAAAATACAATAACACTATGCCAGATCCGAAAATATTAAAAGATAAGCGATAGCGTTAAATCATCAAAACGTAATCAAAAATTACTAAATTTCGTTCTGCAGAACTTTTTGCCTTAATAGCTCTTGTCGTAGGCTCGCTAGGCTAGCATGCCAACGACGATATTTAAAAGTATTTTAGATGTATACTGGCTAGCGAGTTAATATAAGCTTAAAATATTTCAAAACGTTGCTTACTTATGCAAACTAAAAATATTATCTAATGAGTCAATAAAACCATATCTAGACATAAAGAAAAAGCATTGTGTCTCGACGCCGGCGTTCGAACATCGATCTAGGAATAGGAAAACCAAGAATGCGTACGGAAAGTAACAAATCGTATACATTATTTCAAACATGAAATTTCCATTGCGCAGTATACAGTAACAAATTGCGTCTGTATGCATCAATCAAAATGAAGTACAAGTAGGATGGATTTATAGCTGACATCTCGCAATACTGAGCAATCCTTTTATACTGCTAATTATTCAACATTTTCATATTAAGTATGAAATGTACATATATGAAGCGACTCGCCGTTATTATTTAGTTTTCTTTAGTTGCTTACCTTGACCTGTGCTGTAGTTATTTCTAAATAAAATTACTTTTAAGTAATATTCTGGTAATAACATACAGTATGGCGGCTTAATATAAATGAAATATATAGAAGTGGACGTAAATTATGTCCATTTATAGGAATGTCGACTTTATAAAACACTAAACTTTGCCCGCGGCTTTGCTCGCGTAATAGTAGGAGGTTACGTTAGTAACGATACTGTCATAATAATAAAATATAGCCTATGTTACTCGATGATAATATCCCTATATTATCACCGAGATGTAATGAAGAAAGAATTTTTAAAATCGGTTGAGCAGTTTTTGAGTTCAATCCTTACAAACAAACAAAACAAAAAATCTAATCTTTCCTCTTTATAATATTAGTATAGATATCGAATAAATTAAATTAAAACACAGAGAAGTGGACTTAAATTACATCCATACCTAGGAGTGTCGACTTTATAAAACATTGGGTTGGGGTTGGGCTGTCTTTATAAATATAAACTTAATTACCTAACTAGTGTTTGCCTGCGGCTTTGCCCGCGTGAATTCCATCGGACCACATACAGGGATAAGATAGACTATGTCCTTCCTCAGGATACAAACTATGTACTGGTCAAATTTCTTCAAAAGGGATTCAGTGGTTTATCCTTGAAAGTGTAACAGACAGACAGATACTACTTTTGCGTTTATAGTTTTGGTATGAGAAATATAATAAAGTGCGGGAGTAGTCTTAAAAAGCATTTAAATAGTTATATAACAATAATTTTGATGGAGTTAGTTGTAAAGGAAAACTGATGAATATTTTCTTTTGCCACTGTTCACACACTTAGTATCAATTAGCAAGAGCTACAAAATAAAATATTGGGAGGGCTGAGTGACCATTGAGTGGTACCATCAGGCCCTATGGAGTTGGCCTCAGTACCCACATATATAAGCAGTTGCATGTGAAAATCATTGGCGCGGCCCCTCCAACTAAGGTATTGTTGGTGAACACCGTGGTAGGTTTAGTCAGTATGACCGGGATGTCGCCATTTTTCCCCGGGTGAGCCCGACATAGCTACTCCGCCCGCCCCCGAGGACAGGAATGCATAGACGCATACCCATAACAATATATCTTACTATCAACAAAGAAGTACATTGATGGCAAATATTTAAATCATGGTACATCACTGTACTAAGATCGTACGAAAAGGTGCCCACACTAAGAAGAGTTACAAGATAGAGAATGATAATGTACAAATTTTAATATGCGTGACGTTACAATTGACATTTTGGCGCTGTGCGTCAGATAACAGCTTAACGTCCACAAACAACTTAGTAGGACCGAGGCTGCTTCTATGGTTTAAATCATTGATTAACGGTAAGCTGTTACCGTAACTACTAGCTTGCAGTCAATAGCCAAGTTTATGTTACTAGAAAAATGTCAAGTTTGGCATAATTTCCCGAGACTTACCTCAATAAAACAATATAATATAATTTTCTATCACATACACACAACACCATCTAGCCCAAACTAAGCAGAGCTTGTACTATGAGCACTAGACAATTGATAAACATACATATATACAATTTTTTTCTGTAAATACTTACATTTTATACATAGAAACACCCAGACCAAGACAAACATCGATGTTCATGCACACAAATGTTTGATTTGTGCGGGAATAGAACCCGTGACCTCAGGCGTGGCAGTCGGTTACACTAACCACTACGCCATCGAGGCCAATATAATAATATCAGTCCGTATGAAACTATCTAATTGCTGGGCACGAGATTCTTCTCACTGTGAGAAGGGTAAGGGCATAGTTCCCCACGCTGGCCCATTGCGAGTTGGCATACTTCACATATCTTCAAGAACATTATGTAGAACTCTTAGTCATTCAGGTTTACTCACTATGTTTTCTTTTAGCGTTAAACTCAATTAACTATTTAATATGTGCTTCGAAAGTCAGAGATGCGCGCCTTGGGATCGAACTTGAGATCACGGCATGGCAGTTCAACGGTATTATATTTATAAAATTATTGGGGAGAGAGAAACCCACCACGTACCCTCGGATTGCCCACCCCAACTATTGCAATAGAAAAATATTGACAATACCGAACTCCTCTGAATAGGGACAGCCACGACGTGGGACCCGGGCGTACTATATAAAAGATTTGATGGCATTGTATTGCCGTTTAGCTGCATACTAACAAACTAGGCTCTAATTTGTCACGCAAACGTCGTCAGTGTTAACGTCTTAAATGGCATTTGAAGGACTAGTGATGTAAGGTGGGTACGCACACGCATACAAGATGAGTACAATATATAATTATTCCGCTGACGGGTCTTAATTTCATAAATTCAATCAAGTTTTGTTTGTTTGTGTGATAGGATATACCTATGTATATTTTATTTATATTATGCATTTCTATACCAGAATCTGAATTTGTTGGCTATATATGATTTTGTACTTCACTTTACACGCAAGAGCAAATAGCAATCAAAAGAAATATTTTGTGCAAACTGTATCTAAATTGGATGCAAAACAATGGAATAGTTAATAATGTTCTTCAGACCGAATTTCAGCCACGGCGGCCAGTCTTAACAGAGACTGGCCATCTGCGCAGGAGATATTATAGTGCACAAGTGTGTGCGCAAACACAAGTGCACTCTCTGTTCCCTAACTCTCATGATTCGATGGGACGGCAATCCGACACGACCGGAGAGAGATCAGGCGCAGGACCAACGGCTTTACGTGCTTTCCGAGGCACGGGAGTATCTAGCACCGCCAACTTCCTAACTCCGGGCTGCTATTGAGATTTCTTTACAGAAAACCCAATAACTTTTTGTTGGCCCGACCCGGGATTCGAACCCGAGACCTCATGCACAGCAGTCGCATTCACTACCGCTGCGCCACGGAGGCAGTAGTAATATTTTAAATATAGATGGATATATTAAAGAGTCGGGTGTAGTCAGCAACATGACCTTTCTCACACTGAGAAGAGGCCCATCAGTGGGACCGTTTATATACAGGGCTGATATTAAATAGTTTTAAGTCAAACCCTAAGGCAGAATAAACTGTAAAAATCCGATAAAGCCTCACAATAGGTTTTGCGTGGTTAGTGAAACAAATAACTAGAGATAAAGAAGAAAGGGAACATACATAGATTTTAATTGAGAAATTCATAATGAGTTGATTTGATGTACCTTTTTAAATATCTTTAAAGAACAGCGACAGTTTCTTGACATTATCAAAATAGTTTTAGATAGTTTTAAAATGTAGTCGTCTTTTATTATTACTCATTAAAAAAAAGACAATTCCTGCAATAGCACTAGGTATAAACGTAAACACACAAGAGACACAAAGAACATCAGACTCGGAACAATCATTTGTAAATCACACAATTTTTATCCCGTGTGGGATTCAAACCCACTACACTTGGCGTAGAGGCAGTGGCGAGGCTACCACTTAAACCGCCACGCTATCTGTGCAGTTAAACCTTTAAATCAGTTTCGTAACATAATATAACATTCTAATACATATAACCTTAAGTCATGTTCACACCTTTACTCGCTGACAGTTGACAGAAGCAAACGATATACGCATACATGATGAGTTTGACATTTCGATGCTTCCTTATTTACCGAGCCAGTAAGGTGGAAAGGCCGTCGGTAATACGAAATTACTAGTAATTATAATACAAAGACATATCTCGCCTACGAGCCTCCGGCCTTAATCATGTGATGATTGAAGAGGTCGCATTGTAGCTACAACATTCTTAGCGTATCGGTGAAGTTATTATATTGATGCCTTTAAAGGTAAGGCCTGGCATTTTTGTCTGGCATTTTAATATTACTTGTTAACACAGTCGTGTGAGCGCGAACGCTTACTCAGATACTTATGGATCGCCAAGTTCACGTCGATTGGTCGATGAGGAATAGTTATTATTATATAGATAATTAGATATTGCCTGCCGTAAATTTAGGTTATGTCATTTTGTTTTCTTTTGAAAATAGTATTTTTCTGGATGAAGTACTACTGTACTTTTCTGTACCCCTCACATTGTGCTTGCGATCGGTCGAGTAGTTCAGGCGTGAATGCGTAACGAATGAACAAACAAACTAACATTCGCATTTATAATACAAGTTTCCTAACTAATCTTCTTCTCTCTTAGCCTTTTTTATTCCCAAGTCACTTGGGGTCGGTTTTTCTAGTCTAACCGGATTTGACTGGATATCAGTTTTTACACGGAGCGGCTGCCACCTGACCTCCGCAACCCGAAGGCTAACGATACCCTAAGGCTAGACCAGTGCCAGGATATTAGAGGGTACTGACTTGCCCAATAACGACTGCCATAGATGTTCATGGCAGCCGGGACCGACGGCTTAACGTGCTCTCCGAGGCACGGCGCAGGCGATAATTGTCAATCAATACGCACATAATTTCGAAAAGTCATATAACTTCCGAAAGTCAGAGGTGCGCGACGTGGGTTCGAACACGAGACCCTCTGCATTGCAGTCTGTTGGTCTCCCCACTGAGCTATCGCTGCTTAGTTTCCTAACTAATATTATAAATAAAGGAATCTAAACATACGTCATGAATTATGTACACGCATGCGTATGTGTAAGTGCAACTGTACTGTCTGTTGTACTTAACCGACCATCTGTATTCATTTGTTCTGTGGCTTAGCACTTCAGGAATAAATAAATACGCTGCCGTCGACTAACTATAATTACGTTTAGTTCTATAGAACGCATATGGCTTTTTAGTTAGCGGACGGCAGAACGATGCTACACGTATGGAAATATAAACAGATAATTGAAACCATCCACTTAACATATAAACAGAGTAGTGTACTGAGCCATGTAATCAACAAGATCATTATGCAAATGTGGAATTAAAAGAAAATCATAGTCGCCTCTTGAACTTTAAGTTATGATCATAACCAGTAGTAGGTATAGGTCGACCCATATCATTACAAGGAATAAATAAAAAATATATAAATAACAATTCACTTTTATGTATATATACATATATGCAGAGAAAGCCTAATGGGAGACCGTTGGACTACCACGCAGAAGTCTCGAGTTCAATCCCAAGGCACATCTCTGACTTTTCGAAGTTATTTGCGTATTAAGAGTTAATTATCGCTCACTTTAACGGTGAAGGAAAAACATCGTAAAGAAACCTGCATGTCTGTGAGATTTTCGTAATGTTCTCGAAGATTTGTGAAGTCTGCCAACCCGTACGGGTTCAGCGTGGTGGATGGTGGATTAAGCCTTCTATGAGTGAAAAGAGGGCCCCTGTTCAGCAGTGGGATAGTTTAATACGGGGCTGATATTATTATACTTTTATGTTAACGTTAAACATTAAAATAGTAATCTTGCGGATTTTATAGCTGGAAATTTTACAGAAGAATTCGTGCTAACAGAATCACTTTTTGTATTTAACTACTAGATAAATTATATGATGTTTCATTTTCTTAGTTATTTTATTGTTCGACTAACTAATTGATTGTTAAATTACGATATTCTCCTACATTTGTGGTTTTCAAAAGGCCCTCTCTATAGCCTGGTAATCTACAATCAATAAGTTGTATAAACAGCTCACTGACCTATATACTACTAGAAATTTCAATAATGCTGCCTTAGGAGGATATACAGTCGATCAAGAAAGTGGTCTACAAGTTTTGACAAAAGTTTCTGTAAGATCTAATTATTGCTAAGGTTGACGTTTCTAACGGAGTGTGTTTTCTAAATAAAGCTTAAACAAGGAGGTGAGTTATTGTAAACTGTGATAATTCAAACTTGACACATGGCATGATGTAAAAATATGATAAAGATAGCACTGGTTACTGTCATAATATTATTACAAGGGGAAATCGACCTTGTTGTTTCATGACGTTCAAATAAACCTCATCCATAGACCACATTTTTGGCCGGCTTATTCCCATCCAATAATAAATTAACTGGCGTTCTGAAATTTATCCGAGTCAATGTCACACTAATGTCACAAAATTAGAAAACCAATGCAATGTAATTTCTAATGCATTGCATATAGTAAAACTAGCACGATAATTACATACGAATTATATTCAAACGTGACAATACTATACATAATTACTAACAACAATCTTTACTAATACTATAAATGCTATTAGAGCTTGTTTGTTATGAAATTTTACATACACCTTTTCACTTTTCATCCAGCAAAAACGACTATTCTCAAAGGATAAAAAAATATTGTCAAAATCTCGTAAAACATAAATCAATAACGACAGCAAAAATAGCTATGCACTTATTTTATTGTTATACCTTTTACCAATATATAGCGCCAATACAAAGTAGTTTTTACGTTGTGCAATACTGTAACTGTATTAAAATATCATTCGAATACAACGGTATTCGAAAATAATTCAAATCGAAATATGCTCATTACTAAACGTACAAAAGTAATCAACGTATTATAAAATCTTGATGCAAATATTATATCGTTGTCTTTATACAATCTAATCATTCGATTTTTGCATTGTCACTTGTGACTATTATCAATTTAATTATACATATCCGAATACACTTACGCTGTCAATCGCATCGTATTTACAGGTACTGCCAAGAATACCTGTTATGTAAAATAACGAACCCTCAAAAAATGAACAATACGTTGTCTTAATTATCAGCATCGTTATTTATCCGCAGACAATATGCGAAAAGACATTAGCTCATTACTCAATGACTAAGGCCATCAATAAAAACTGTAGTCGTATGCAATTATCATAATGTTCAGTGTAAGCACGCGACGTAGGCAAGCAGTGTAGTCATGCCATCATGCTATCTTCGATGTAGGTGAGGGCCCTCTACTTCCGTAATTGTATACCAGATGGTATGTAGCGTCTCTTGTTTAATTAGAGGTTGGTACTAACGCAAATCATAGACCTTTTATCTATTATTCTTTTTATTATTCATTCGAATGATATCTATTTAATTGCTAGAAACACTGACGGCGGCGGCGTAGTGGTTTAGATGGTCGCCTCGCCACTGCCTTTACACCAACTGTTGTGGGTTCGAGTTCTCACACGGAACGAAAAATCATGTAATCCACAAATGGTTGTTCCCCGCGATACAGGAAATATTCCTAGTACGAGAGTTGCTTTTTTAATTATTCGTAGGTATTATTTTTTGCTAGGAACAAAGTAGAAAGATGTAACATAAAATTTTAGTGCATTATGTTTCACCGACACTGCGGCATGCAAAGGGGCACGCCAATATTAGGCCCAGAAGTGCACAAGAAATTGGCTGTACTAAAAAAATATATTAATATTTATCCTAGTTTTCCCTTGTATTTATTATTCTGTAATATTTTCTAAAAATATTAAACAAGAAAACAACTAAACCATGTAATAGAACTTGGAAGCAAGTACATTAACGTGAAAATGTTGCCCTTACACAAAATATGTTGACAGGTAATTAATCGAATAGTAATTTACCATTGGTATATTATATAATTATTATTCTAATCGTTCATTTAATTTTTTATACAAAAGTAATACAAAGACTTATAATAATTATTAGTTTTATCTTTGCAAGATTGCTTTGATTAACTTAAAGTAATGTCTATTATCGATGTATCGAGGTATTCGATGTATCGTGTTTATTAGGCAACACCATCTCTAACTTGTAGGACGCCGGAAAACGTAAATGTCAATATCATTGCTTGTTTTGCAACTCCATTGTGACGGTTAGTGATTATTTATTGCGGTTTTACGACTTTTACCCATAAGCTATAAAACTAGAACTAGTTGTCTAGTACCCACGGTACAAGCTCTGCTTAGTTTGGGCTAGATGGTGTTGTGTGTATGTGGTACAATATTATATCTTTTTCTCTTCCTTTATTATTCCCAAGTTACTTGGGGTCGGCATTACTGGTCTAACCGGATTTGACTGGAAATTAGTTTTTACATGGAGCGGCTGCCACCTGACCTCCGCAACCCGAAGGCTAACGATACCCTAAGGCTAGACCAGTGTCAGGATATTAGAGGGTACTGACCTTCCCAATAACGACTGCCATAGATGTTCATGGCAGCCGGGACCAACGGCTTAACGTGCTCGCCGAGGCACGGAGCAGGCGATAATTGTCAACCAATACGCACATAATTTCGAAAAGTCATATAACTTCCGAAAGTCAGAGGTGCGCGACGTGGGTTCGAACTCGAGACCCTCTGCATTGCAGTTTGTTGGTCTCCCCACTGAGCTATCGCTGCTACTGGTGGTAGAATATTATATATTATATATAATTATCTACATAACTACTACTACTTATCTAGCAGTATAATACTTGCGAGCTATGTATCAGGAACCGGTTAGCTCACCCTGAAGCACCCGTGTCGTACAGAATGCCTGTTTACAATATTATAAAGCTGTTTCTTTTGAGTTGGTAAACATAATTATTTGTGACACAGCATTAGGAAAGTTACTGACGTATATGCTAATAATCATATATGCCATCTTCTTAATGATATATATTTGACTAGGTTCACGGCTTCGTCTGTGTGGATTGTTTCAATCGCGGAGCCCTATTTTCTAAAATAAAAGTCGCCTGAGTTACTCCTTATAACATCAGCCCCGTCAAAATGGATACAGCCGTTGCAGAGATTAGCCGGAACAGACAGACAGACCAACATTTTAAAAACTGTTTGTTTAAATAAGTACCGTACCTATATACTTACGTTCATATGCATTTAGTAAAAAGCTGTTATTTTGACATTACAGGCACTTCAATATAATTTATTTGTATAGATTACTTAGTTGGTTCTGTGGCATACGTTTATACTTTTCCTTGCGTGCGCTGGTGAGATCCCGTATTCGATTTGTTGGTAGGTAGGCATCCCGTTGGTATAAACATAAATTATTATATTGATGAACAGGAAGATTAAGTAATGGTAGGCTCAGAAATTGCAGGCTATTGCAGGCTAACAATCAAAATATATCTTGAGGCGAATTAACGACATTAAGGCAAGTGTTAACTGTTTGATTTTCATCAAGATAAAAAAGTTATAAACATAAAAAAATTTATTCTCGAGTAATGCTTCTTTAAGCTCTCGATTTTTTCGATAATTCAGAAAGTAAATATCAGTAGTAACAGGAGTGAAATGACCGTCACAATGAATAGATTTTTTTATATTTTAAAAAGCCTATAATTTTTAAAATGCTTAAATTAAGTTATTTTATATTTTTTTGATAGCTGTTATAACTTAGTATGTTAATTGATTCTGGCTTTGCGACGAGTTCTGCGACATCCTGTATAATAATATCAGCACTGTATTAAACTATCCCACTACTGGGCACAGGCCTCTTTCCAGTTTGAGAAGGGTTTGGATATATAGTCTACTACGCTGTAACAGCGGGTTAGCAGACTTCTCTTATCTTCGAGAACATAATGTAGAACTCTCAGCGCCGCAGGTTTGCTGATGACGTTTTCCTTCATCGTTAAAGCGATAACTATTTAATATGCATTTAACTTCGAAAAGTCAGAGACTTGCTTGAGCCTTGGGACTGAACTCGAGACCTTCTGCGTGGCAGACCAACAGTCTCCCCCAAGGGTATTGCTGCTTTGCTAATGAAATATAGATGTAATTTAAAACACTTTTGGATCCAAAATTTTTGGAGTTGTACAAGTGTGGGGTTTTGTATATTCTAGGTTTTTTACGTATTATATTATTTTCGGTTCTTGGATATAAAATATAGTATACATATAAGCTATAAAACAAATATTGAAAGCCTAGTTCTTGTGAACTGGAAGGTTCTAGAGGTTCAGAGTACATTGATTACATTTTGAACATTTATTTTGTTATGAGTATTGGCATTCAGATCTTCGGAATCCTTATCCTAACTAATAATATAAATGCGTACATGACTTTGTTTATTTGTTTGTTACGCTTTCACGCCTAACTATCTGACCAATTCTCATGAATTTTGCATACATACTTTATCAATAGAATGTTTACCTTTCATCCACAAAAAGTACCTACTATTATCGAGCGACCGAAACAACCGCAGGCAAAAACTAAATAACTTATACTCCATTTGGTTAGTACTTAACTACAGGTAAACAATCTAGATGTGACTTTTTACACAAACACATATTAAACAAATAAACTACTGCTTAAACTTACGGTTCAATTGATTTAGTAATCGTTATTGTTGTATTTACATTGATCTTTAGCAGCTATTTTAAACTGAGTTTTTAGATAACAAGACACATCAAGATTGTTTACCTTTAGTGAAGCACCTAACCAAATGGAGTATAGTAGTATATTTAGAGCAGCGATAGCTCAGTGGGGAGACCAACAGACTGCAATGCAGAGGATCTCGGGTTCGAACCCACGTCGCGTACCTCTGACTTTCGGAAGTTATATGCCTTTTCGAAATTATGTGCGTATTGATTGACAATTCTCGCCTGCTCCGTGCCTCGGAGAGCACGTTAAGCCGTCGGTCCCGGCTGCCATGAACATCTATGGCAGTCGTTATTGGGAGTGTCGACACAAAAGATCCCACTGGGTCGAAGTGTCGCCGGTCTGCACTGACTGGCCCCCACATAAGATACATACATATGTACATACATAGTAGTATATTTTGATCAGTTCAATGACGATAGCAATAGGCGCTTTTAAAAAACGTATGGACTTGCTCAAACATTTTAACATGAACTGTTAATGCCTTCATGTAAACATAGCTATTTGTTCATTATTAAAAAGTTATTATACGTACTTGTTATGTATTAATTCTATTACGATAACGCATCGCGTGTCGCGATAGCTTTTAATTAGAAATAGATCCGAGCGATGAAATATTGTTGACATTGTTCAATTAACAGAATCTCGTAATTGTGAAACAATGCGCTACGTGCGGAGGTCCCACGGTTTGTTAATGGTTCTATTTATTGTGTGTGTATGGGTGTCTAGTTCAAGGTATGCTAGCAGTTGATTTATGTTTTATGTAGCAGTTTTACCTTTTGTTGTGCTTTCACATAGCACCAGCCATGGCTATGTAGCGTGTGATTTTTGGCAGCTGTCGTGTGCTTTTCCGTGTATGGTTGTGTAAGGGTATTTTCTAGCTAGACTGTTCCGGTAGCGTCTCGTTTTTATAAGAGTAACATTTTACTAATTTTACGGATTTTGGCATACAACTGGACTGTGTCTGTGTATAAAACATCTATAGGATATGTTTCAAACTAGGTATTTGGTATTTAAACTCTGAAAAATCACGTATTAATTCCTACATCAATACATACAGTCAATCCTGTTTCCCGGAAGGGTAGGCAGAGACTACAGATTTCCTTTCCATTTCTCATAGGGTCATTCATACCTTGGCTAGAATTTAGCATTTAATGTAAATATAAATTTAGTAACCCCAATAAATTATTTCTAACAAACATTGACTTGCATAGTCAAAGTCAAAAATCTTTATTTCCATAAAAAGATTTAACATTTCTTAAACATGTCAATTTATAATAAAATAATAAGGACATAAGAAACATAATAAGTGACACCTTGTGAACTATATGAATGAATGATTTTTGATTTCAACTTTGATAATTGTCGGCGTTAAAATCTTTGACTGGGCCCACTAGCGTGATGTTGCTAAGTGGAGAATAATATTGCTACTTTAAAACACCATATTACTGAAACACCCTAATTGGCCTTCTGCCACTCGAATGACACTCAGAGACTAAGCCTACAGCGACAATAACCAGCGTCACATGTCATTTCGACAATCGACATTGGCCATATCCTATCGGATAAAACCTGTCTGGCGGATGGCATGCCGAATCAAAGGCCGTGTTGCATCACAACGTCGACTGTTACGGCTAGTGGGATGTGTGGACGAAACTTACCATCTCATTGTCGATGTTACGCAAATAGTTCAGCTGTATTGGTAATTGGATTATGAGTGATAAGTTTAACATTTGGATATGTATCTGCCATTAATTCGCTCGTCGAGGCCAATTCGAACCGCGACATTTTCGATCTTGTTTATTGTGAAAGTTTAAATCCTAGCTATTAAGAGTAGTAGAGCCTCGCTGATTTCAGCATGAATGGGCCGGCTCGACCGGGGAAGGAATACCCTCTCACAGAATATCGACGTGAAATAGCAGTGTTCCTACTGTTGTGTTTCGTTTGGTGAGTGAGAGTGCCGGAGGCCCAATCACCTTCTTTCCTCCTTCCCGCTCCTTCTCCTTCCTACTTCCTTTTATTCCTAAAGGGTCGGCAACGCGCAAGTGATGCCTCTGGTGTTGCAGGCGTCTATAGGCTACGGTGACCACTGACCATCAGGTAGGCCGTATGCGTGTTTGCCAGAGTAGAGGCATAAAAAAAATTAAATAAAAAAAATAAAATTAGGATGAATGTGACCTTGTTTGTTTGTTTATTACGCTTTCACGTCTTAACTACGATCACTATGAAATTTGGTATCAGGGACATGTCTGACAACGTGTGTATGCTAAAGTCCATGCGCTTTACAAAGGTATTTGTATAAAACATTGCCTGTTATTATCACTATATAAAAATTGTATTAATTACCTAACTATGCTATCATCTCACGGCATATTACCCGGACACACATTAGCTACTAGAGAACAAAATTGCCTTGACCACTTCATGTTAAATATAAACAAACAGAAGTTCTCTGCCTTTATTGCTAAATTACATTCTACTATCACCGACCACCACACAACATTTCTCTCCTTAACAAAAGTAAAACATAAACAAATAGCAAATAAAACTACCACTTCACTAAATTTTGAGCTAGCACTAAAAGACCTACAAGAAAAAAATATTTCGGAACTATTATTTTGTAATGACCCGGACTTCCTAATAGACTCCCTTATTAACACCTTAACTTTGATTATAAAAGAAAATACAAGCAGCAAAAAAATTCCAAATAGTATGCGCATTATTAAGCCATGGATCACTTCAGGCATACTACGATGCATAAAAAATAGAAATATACTACAAAAAAAGTGCCGCAAGGACCCGTTTAATGATGTTATAAAAATAACGTATACAAGATACAGGAACCACTGTAATAATTTAATAAAAAAATTAAAAAGAAAATATGTAAGGGACCTACTCGCACAATCTGTTACTAATAATAAACTACTTTGGAAAATATAATCAAATCAAATCAAATCAAATCAAATCATTTATTGCCAACTAAGTGTACATGGTGATGGTATACAATGATGATATGTGCTTAAGACTTAGCGCCTTATATATATATTATAAAAAGTATAACTTACTCTAATAAAATAAAAAGTCAACACTTAGAATTGTTAAATATTAAACCTACCCCATACGAATCAGTAAATTATATTAACGACTACTTTGCAAACGTTGGTAAAAACTTAGCCCATCAAATTCATTCCAGCTTAAATTCCCGGCCCCTTTAAAGCAGTCTATCATAACCCCAGTACACAAGAGCGGAAGCATGGACGATGTCAATAATTATAGGCCTATTTCAGTCTTACCAGTCCTATCTGAAATTATAGAGAAGATTATAAATGTCAGATTAACTAACTTCCTTAATAAGTTCAAGTTACTATCTACAGCACAATATGGCTTTAGACAGGGTATTAGCACTGAGGATGCTGTAACTGCATTAAGTTCTCATGTAGTTGAGCAGCTTGAGAAAGGAATCAAATGCATATCTATATTTTTAGACCTTAAAAAAGCATTTGACACCGTCCATGTTCCTACTCTTGTAAACAAATTAGAAAAAGGTGGAATAAGAGGCACTGCACTTAGTTTGTTTAAAGACTACCTCTCCAATCGTACGCATAAAGTAAAAATAGGAAATTACACCAATGATGCAGCAGAGGTATCTTATGGCGTTCCGCAGGGAAGTGTCCTCGGACCTACTCTCTTTTTACTATACATAAATGATCTGTGCAACATAAAAATAAATAACGCAAGATTGTTCACGTACGCGGATGATACTGCCGTTGTTTTTACTGGCACGTCTTGGCAAGACGTACAAACTAAGTGCTGAGATAGGGATTGCTCACATAGCTGCGTGGTTAAAGAATAACCTATTAACATTAAATACCGACAAAAAATAATTATATATGTTATAGCATTAGTAACCAAACTCAGCCCAGAGAAGGTCTGATTCTAAAAGTACATACGTGTGGAGATCTAAGTAATATGAGCTGCAACTGTCCATGCCTTAACAGAGTTTCCAATACGAAATACTTAGGAGTGAAGATTGATAAATTTTTATCCTGGTACCCACACCTTGAGCAGACTATTGGTAGAGTCAGAAAGCTAAGCTGGATATTCAAAACCTTAAGATACGTGGCTCCAACTAACATGACAAATAATAAAAACCAAACAAGAAATCTTCTTAACGAGATATATATTTCTTTAGCACAGTCCGTCCTGCTGTATTGTATCCCTATATCGGGCGGCGCAGCCAAGACCAGATTTTTGGACCTAGAACGCTCTCAACGAGCACTAATTAAAATAATGTATTTTAAAAATAAAAGGTACTCTTCAAAAAGTCTATATGAGATCAGCGATTTACTATCCGTCAGGAAATTGTACATTACACAAACAATTCTCAGAACACATAAAACCTTACCATATGATCCTTATAATAATAATAAATCTAAACGAAGAAAAGACAGAATCGCTGAAGTTCCACAATCTAAGACCGAATTTGCGAAACGTCAATTTTACATCCGCTCTGCTCAATTATATAATAAAATAAACAAAAAGGTATATGTTCACAATAAAAATCACTATGACTTTCATAAAATCTTAATAAAGTGGATAAAGCCCCTTACCTATGAGGATACGGAAGCTTTTCTGACATACCTTGGATAGCTATAACACCTTCACTCTAACATCCAGCACTACCACACCACACCACACCATGCCACACCACGCCACGTCACGCCACGCCACGCCACGCCACACCACGCCACGCCACGCCACGCCACGCCACGCCACGCCACACAACGCCACGCCACGCCACGCCACGCCACGCCACGCCACGCCACGCCACGCCACGCCACGCCACGCCACGCCACATACACCATCATACACCAGTACGATAACACACTAAAACGACCAATAATACTATACATAGGTACACAACCACTATACTTAATTGAATTTAATTTAAATAATATGCCTGTTATCATATTCTTATTATTATTTTTTATTTTTGTTCTAATACCGTTATGGAAGAGCGAAGGCTCCTAATACAGACATTGTTTGTCTAAAAGGAGGCTCCAAACACAATGCATTGATGTATTAACCTTAATGAACAAATAAACTATTTCAAACTATTTCATTTCAAGCCTTTACATAGAATGCAACGCATTGATTGGCTAATAGGGAATAATTTAAAATAGGCAAATAAATAATTGGAATTGATTGAAATTAAACTACTATATACGGATTTTATCGCGTTGTTTATTTGACACTTTATTACCTAATTTTGAAAACTGTAACACTACTACAACTATAATACTTTATTAATTTTTAAGCTAATTAAATTATTATTAAAACTATTTATATTTAAGTTTACACTTTCCCCGACGTTTCGGTTGCTTTTCAGCAGCCATGGTCACGGGGAGACTGAGATGATAGTTGTCTCAATGTTCCAGTGTAGTTATTCTAAAGTACCCGAACATAATTTAATCATTGGTGTTTCTATTTACGCAGAATGAGCTCAAAGTATCATGAAGACTAGCTGTGGTTTGCTTCTTCTTGGGTTGGACTATTTGAATTACTGGATCCCAAGCTGGTGGTACATTCTAACCATCTTTTCTATTGAAATTAGGATGATTTTTGATTTCAATAGCCTCGCGAAGCATCCTTGGTAGGAATCGTTGTTCTTTAGCGAGAATCTGCGGTTTGTCAAATCTCAAGTAGTGGTTGGTCCTCTGTTGCACATGTTCACACACAGATATCGACCATGTAATATTCAATGCGAGCTGTATTGAAAATGTACGGCAAGCTGCCAATTAAACAAACAATTAGTTAAACCTCAACAACAATAACAACGTCCTTTTCTATTTGTTGCAGATGAAGCAAGAATACTGAATGACCATGTGCAAACTCAAGAAACTAGAACACATTATAACATTGGAATGACTCTGGTAAGTAAGATGTCTACTTGGATATTAACAGTTGTTAATTTTTTATTTTAGAAACAGACACTTTCCCCACTATGAATAAAGCCTGTGTCGCGGGGACTTTACAAACATTCAAACAACGGACACAAGGAATACAGAGTAGTAGTAGTAGTAGAGCCTCGCTGATTTCAGCATGAATGGGCCGGCTCGACCGGTGAAGGCCTACCCTCTCACAGAATATCGACGTGAAATAGCAGTATTCCTACTGTTTTGTGTTTCGTTCGGTGAGTGAGAGTGCCAGAGACCCAATCACACTCTTTCCCCCTTCCCGCTCCTTCTCTTTCCCACTTCCTTTCCTAAAGGGTCAGCAACGCGCAAGTGATGCCTCTGGTGTTGCTGGCGTCTATAGGCTACGGTGACCACTTACCATCAGGTGGGCCGTATGCTTGTATGCCAACATAGTTGTATAAAAAAATAAAAAAGCACCCAGACACGGAACAACCATTTGTGGATCACACAAAGTGATCATCAGATCACACAAAAAATATTCTTTGTAAGGAAATGTATAAGACTATACCCACTAGACCGTTCCGTCACCGACCAGCAGTTCCTATAGCAGGACTTATCGTGTTGCTTTTCGTGTCTGATACGTTCCTAGCATGGTCATGGTATGAGACGGTGTAGTGGGCAGACAGACTCCTTTAAATGTAAGAATAGAGTGCTTCTGTGTAGCTGAAATTACTTAGTACATTGTAACCCGCCGTCAATTATAATACAAATAGCTTTTGAAAATTCACCTTTTCATATAAAATATTATAATCTATACCTTAACTTATAATACAAAGCATTTATCATCCTGCTTGGTGATTTCATATCAAATAGATGCACTTATTAAAGCGATTCGGCAAAAAGCTCTAATAAACTATGTAAATAATTTGTGATATGTAAGAGTTAGTTAATATAATCTCCTATTTAAGTTTATTTTTTAGTATTTTGTAGTTATTTATAAATATTTACCTCCACCTTTAATATAATGCTTACTACTTAGATCCTTAAAGAGTAAAAATTTTGGTTCTTGCACATATTAGAATCATCATCATCATCATCAGGCTATAATAGTCCACTGCTGGATATGTCCAGCAGTGGCGCTATGGCGCTCATTAGGGGAAGGCTATGGCCTTCCCCTAATGAGCGCCATAGCGCTCTGTTTTCAGCTTGCCGCATCCAGCATCTGCCTGCAGTCTTTCGCAGAATAGATAGCAGATAGATAGATAGTGTTTCTTTCATATTAGAATACCTCAGAATAAATAAGCCAACATGCTCAGAGACTCGTATGCGTTTAGTGATACCAAGCAGAGAGAGCACGTTCGACAATGCAGTTATGGAATAGTCATGTGATCAAAATGAAAAAATATTAATGATTAGATTTTGCCCGCAGTTTCACTTGCGAAAATGTAGGTTAGGTTGGGTTAGATGAGTAAGAGTACTTTTTTGGGATAAAGGTACCATATGTCCTACTCTGTTCCTCTCACAACGTGTATGCGAAATTACATGATAATCTGTCAAGTAGTTAAGGCGTGAAAGCGTAACAAACAAACAAACGCGCATTCGCATTTATAATATTAAATAAGGATGCGAGTGATCTATTAACATGAAAATTGTTCGTGGTTATACCAAACAAACAAACTCATAATCGCATTTATAATATTAGTTAGTTAGGATTTTATTTGTTACAATTAATATTTTGCTGTTTATAAACATCGACAACACCGCCGCGATGAAAACCAAAACTATACAACAGAAAATCTAGCAAATCAAGATCAACTAACATATACATTTTCCAATGTAAAATATTGTTTCAGTATTAAAACAATGTTGTTATTTGTGTGTCAGGTACAATAGAGGTTACAATGTCGCAGTCAGCGCTGGGCCTCGGTGGGGAGCGGCGGTACTCGGTGCCCTCCAACCCGCTGATGCACGACCATCGGGGCATGCAGTCGGAGGATCTGCACGCGTGGTCGATATACAGGTGACTATAATACTGACACATTTATTAGCCGTAAGCACAACGCCAAATTTAATGTCCTACATTCATCAGCTGGCATGCTATGACCGCTTTGTAGGTTAATACAACTGTCGTCAATTTCATCCTAATTCGGTTCCTGGTCCGAACTTGCAGATGTCATATCAAAACATTCTCAGTGATAATACAAAGATTGCTAGATCAAATCAAAAAAAATGTAAAATGTAGGTGGTACATGGTGTTAATAAAATATTATAAGCTCACTATGCACAGCCTTTTAGACATACAAGTTGTTAGATTTTCCCCAGGTCTTAAAGAATACTTAGTGCCGTCAGTCGTGATTGTCATTGACACCGAACACCGTGGATATAAAGACTGAGGAACTTTAAAATCCAGTCTAACTGTAGTGTAGGACGTCAGATCTTTAGACGGCTACAAGACTTCTAACACAAGATAAGGAAGCTAGAATGCCACAAGGAATCAGTTTGTACCAAAACTGATTGGAACTATCTAAAGCATTGTATGTACTAATGCTGATTTGTACAAATGAAACTAATAAACAAAATTGACAATACTTGTAATGTAAATGTACTAGACAGCTAGTGGTATGCTGAATAAATTATAACGCTTGACGGTGTCACAATAGAAGCAGACCATATGCATGTGATACAAATCTTTTTGTTATAATTACGCTTTGTAAGGAAGTTAAATCAAGCTACACTGTGACACAATTTTGCTGAAGGTCTCATTCAAAAACAAAACAGACTGACTGATTACATACATACATAAATACATATTTTTATACTACCTAACTGGCCAACAGCAGTGCGGATTGCTGATAAGTATCATTCGTGGCACGGAACAATAAGATCAGAATATGTATTGCATTTACGACCCAGACCCGAAAATCTGTTTGAGTTTTTAAAAAACACTGTCAAAAGTTAATTACACTATTCCGGAGAATCCCATTCTCTGCCTATTAGCCTCCTGGCTTTTCTCTGGAATAGCTTCATTGATTTGGTGAATTGACCGACCAACGGAGGGGTTTGGCGGTCAATTAATTTTCTAAACGTCCTTGTAAGAAAGTACTTCTAAAATCGTATAGTAAGTAACTACCGTGCCTCGGAGAGCACGTTAAGCCGTCGGTCCCGGCTGCTATGAACATCTATGGCAGTCGTTATTGGGAGAGTGTCGACACAAAAGATCCCACTGGGTCGAAGTGTCGCCGGTCTGCACTGACTGGTCCCCACATAAGTTAAGTTAATTAAGTAACTACATTAATTTTAAGTTGTGAAGATAATTCACTGCCGGCGTTTATTCCAATTCTTTGTTTTTAGGCAAAACTTGAACTCGGACTTCACGGACAGCGCTTTAGGAAGTACAGACAAGAGCCCACTGCCTTACGGCAACTTTCAGCTTAGAGATACGACTGTACAGTCCATATTGTCACACCCTCGATATGGACCCAAGTAAGTATTCACCGATGATTCGGAATCTGATTTTATATAAAATATTAAAACAGGCTAATTAGTATATATGACACAAGGAGAATTTAAAGCATACTAACTTACTCGATCTGCGCGCTAAGGTATCTATTTAAGTGGGATTTTTATACTGTAAAATACCCACTTAACGCAGCGCCATTGCCGCTGTTCCGAGTGGTGGGAGTAATAATAAAAAATTTAATAGTTCATATGAGGGCTGTTCTTTGTGTCTTTGGTTTGAATGTTTGTAAAATTCCTCAAGAGGCACGATTAAAACACGTGCTCTTCAAAAAAATCAATTTGCGTTTCTACGAAAATGGTAGGTATAATCATGGATTAGACATTTGCATCGAAATCCCTGTTAGGTTTACCTAAATATATTGGCCCTTCTTGGAACAAGTAGTCAATCTTACTTTACTACCTGTTTTCTGGGGTCGCATAGCGGTCGATAGAAACCGGATCAATCCTTTTAGCAGTCTATTTATTTTATCAGACATTGGTTTACCAAAGCGCTTTATTACAAAAACGGTAAACCTATGTTTTTACACGATAAGACAGTGATTAACAATATTAAGTAGTGTTTGAATATATTTATTCCTGACTAGCTTAGAGACATTTTGAAAACTTAATGATATTTTATACTTAAAAGTTTAAATAAACGTAAGATAAGCAAGCTATATCAACTTACTACTCAAATGGCCGTGGGAAATAGAAACAGAAATAAGCGAAAATATAAAGTAAGCAACTAATTAACTAATAACTTCGTAACCACATTAAAACCTTATTATCAATAAGGTTGTGATATAACAAATAAATAAGTATTATTATACGGCTTACGTAATCAAATCCGTGTCATGGTTTTTGCCTTGTCCTAATAAAGAAACTTAAACTTACAATAAAGAAACTTTTCAGGTCAGCTCTCGGCTCGAATATGTACACTTACCTGAAGTTCGGGCTTCCTCGGGTCTTTCCGCCAAATCATAACGGCTCACAGCGATCCGGCACGCCGAAACCGAAGACCTCCATCGGAAGTGGCATGAAGCCTGCGCCCAGGTGAATATCATATAGGCAAGACTAGTATATTGTAGCTGATGATTTATTAGAAAGGTAGGTTTAGCAGGGTTCTCACTTACACCTGGAATTTTTCTTTAACTATAGCAGCCAGGATGCCAAGCTATCTTCACCTTACAGAAAATCGGTACACTATAGTAGCCAAATTAAGAAATCGTATAAAAAAAGAGAAATGTAGAAATTCTGACTACGATATTTTTCTGGTTACATCGGCTAGCATAGATAATAGGGATACCGTGATTGTAGTGTGTGACAAATAAAAATATACGAAAACTGAGGGTGATTGAAGATTCTACCGCTGTTTGTGAGGCAAACGAATTTTCACCCAACCTCAGCTGACTAGTATGCCAACGTCATGGCGCCGTTGAAACCATGATATCGCCGAACCAGTCAGCTTGTGATTATGGCCTGTGTCACCTAGTCGAAACGTCAAGCATCAATAGGGTAAACATTATGCTTGATCGTGTTAAGACTGCGCCGAGCGTAAGAAAGATAATGACAGAGCTCGTGCGGCGCATACTCAAATCGGCGCGCGGCCGCGTAAATCACGTAACACGAACTTACGTTTTTACATTTTTGTGCAAATTTACGTAATTTTGTAATTCGTACGTATTCGTAATTTTGTAGGCGAAAATATTAATTATTTTAAGTTTTTTACACGGAGTAATTGTAAACACATTTATTGATATGGTAAATGTATATTTTATATTTGTAGTAAACAAAAAGTGTTGATTTTATTCACTTAACTGTGACCGCCTGTTTTGGCACATTTCGCTCGGCGCAGTCTTAATACCCATTACGAATTATATGTATATGAACTTTCACATTTATAATATACGTAGGGTAGTAGGATATTCATTAGTTGAACACGTTTTCTAGGATCCAGCGGCAAAGTCGAGGTATGCGCGAAACGTCATCAGGTTACGATAGTTCTGACAACGAGACGACCACCAACTACAAATACAGTCGCAAGTACCGATCAGACCCTGACTTTAGAATGCAGAACTTACATCCATCGTACCAGGTAACTATCTACTTTCTAAGCAAATATGTAGGCTATGCTCAAGGATGAAATTGTTTGGATTCTAGTTCATGTACCAGTTATAGATGTTTGTCTTGGTCTGGGTGTTTCTATGTATAATATGTATGTATTTACAAAAGAAAAAAGTATATATGTATGTTTATCCATTGTCTAGTATCCATAGTACAAGCTCTGCTTAGTTTGGGCTAGATGATGTTGCGTGTATATGAAAGAATATTATATTATATTATATATTATTATTATTATAGGTATTTGGAATTGCAAATAGTTGAGTTCCACTACGTGTAATAGAAAGATGCATTCGTATTTCAATGGACATGCTAATTAAGTATATAGGTAGGTATTATCTATACAAATAAATAAAATTGAAGTGTATATTTGTAATGTCAAAATAACAGCGTTTTACTAAATGCATATGAAAGAAGGTATATACGAGACTTATATCAAAAATAATTATCTGAATTTTTTTGTCTTTCTGTCTGTTTGTTCCGGCTAGTCTCTGAACGGTTGGACCGATTTTGACGGGACTTTCACTGGCATATAGCTGATGTTATAAGAAGTAACTTAGGCTATTTTTATCTTAGTTTTCTTTTTGTTAAATTCCACGCGGACGAAATCGCGGGTAACAGCTAGTAAATAATATAAACTTCACAATAACTGTATTTTAATTTTAATATAATATATTTATTGATTATGGGCACATACATAATCTCATGACCGAATTCCCGAACGGGTAGACAGATATGTAATACCCCATTTCGGCAGCGATGGTTGTAGTTCCCAATTAATAATAAAGGCCAGCCTGTTGCGGATTAGCCCCAGACACCGTCTGGTCACTGATAATGTGATCAGACATTACATTATCAGTGACCGGACGCTCGATCCGGCAATTGATGCCGAGATTTCATGCACAGCAGTCGCATTCAGTAGTTCACTACGCTACCAATGTAGACTGCATTGGTAGCGTAGTGAACTACTGACATGATTGATTACATAAACTTTTAATCTTTCTGATACTCCAGATAGATCTACAGATAATACTTACAGCTAGCGGACTACTCAATACATAAATAATAATAAAATATTATTAGCTCTGTATGAAACTGAAAGAAAAGCAGCGATAGCTCAGTGGGGAGACCAACAGACTACAATGCAGAGGGTCTCGGGTTTGAACCCACGTCGCGCACCTCTGACTTTCGGAAGTTATATGACTTTTCGAAATTATGTGCGTATTGGTTGACAATTATCGCCTGCTCCGTCTCGCTCGCCTCGGAGAGCACGTTAAGCTGTCGGTCCCAGCTGCCATGAACATCTATGGCAGTCGTTATTGGGAACGTCAGTACCCTCTAATATCCTGACACTGGTCTAACCTTAGGATATCGTTAGCCTTCGGGTTGCGGAGGTCAGGTGGCAGCCGCTCCGAGTAAAAACTGATATCCAGTCAAATCCGGTTAGACCAGAAAAGCCGACCCCAAGTGACTTGGGAATAATAAAGGCTAAGAGAGAAGAAGCTCTGTATTAAACTGGGCTACTGCTGGCCACGGGCCTCTTCTTAGTGTGAAAAGGGTTATACATAAAAAGGAGATAAATGTCATTTCGCGAAAAATTATATGTTTTCTCACCAAATATATGCATCTTTATTGTTCTTTCTGATCCAAAATCTACGTTTCTTCAATCCACAGCCGAACACCGGAGTACCGGTAGTGGCCATGCAGCAAGCAGGAATTCGGGGTGAGCCACAGTGGAGAAACTCGCGCCACAAGTCAGTGAGCGAGGCGAACCTGCTGGGGCTTGACGCGAGGCCGCAGCAACGCCCTCACCCTCACCCACATTATAACAACAGGAGAAACAGCGTCGCTGACTTCGTGCCTGATGGTGACCATCACAGGTAAGTGCTATTAACCCTTTGACTGCCACGACAAAAAAGCAAAATCGTGCTCTCGGCGCCAAGCTACGATTTCATCCTTTAATTTATCATATACTCATGACTGTAGCATGCTGGACACATTTTGCTCAGTCATGTATACATGACTGTGGCTACCAAAAGGTAAAGCCCTTGAATAGGATAGCTGCCTAAGATTGATTTTGTACATTATTGTAAACACAAAAGCCAAAAGCAAAAAGCAATTAGTAGTAATCTATTCGTCAAAAAAGTATTAGAATTGGTTGAATTCGGATATGAGACAATGTGAGGGTGTAGTGAGCATATCTCGCTATCTCCCTGGGACAGTTCTGTATTTAAATAGCGGTTTCATCACAGTTTGTATCATGCACCCTTTTTTGTTATTTGACAATTACCCCAATAGAGATTGTCTGAAGTATTAGACTATACTTCAGAAAATTTTGATAGCTCTGAAGACTTCTGAAACAAACAATAAATATTACTCTGTCATTATGACGATGACAGCAGACAGACTTGAAGGGAACATGTTGCATATATTATTGTTTCGTTTTTCAGTTACCTGATGTCACCATCTCACTTGGGGGGGCGGATGTCCAAAGCCGGCAGTCACATGTCGATAGCGCAGTCGAGGAAACACTCTACGCTGCGACCTGGTGACCACCTAGACGGATATGCGCATTCAGCCTATATATATCCTAATTATTATGTAAGTGCTTTTTTATGTTATACTGTTCATGAAAGTTACCATCTGACCTTTTCTGTACCCCTGACAACTTGTATGCTAAAATTCATGATGAGTGGTCGAGAAGTTAAGGTATAAAAGCGTAACAAACAAACATCATCTAATATCTAGTAATAGATATAGATAAGTAATCATTGGATGATAAGAACTTTTTTGGACAGACATGTGCCTTATATTTTCTTTACAAATAAACATAAAATATATAATATAATAAGTATACAAAGAATTACGTCTATTTTTCTCCGAATGTACAGGCAGAGATGTACCTATTACACTCATATTTAACCAGCTGTGTTTTAGATCCTATGTAATAGTATACGATCTCGATATAAAACGACCTTCACCGAGATGTTTATTTGATGAAACGTATTTTATATTTAATTTAATATGTCAATAAATATATTGCATATGGATTGCCTAACAAATTTCAGTCCAGGATATGATTTTGATTTGATGATATGAAATTTTTTTTGAAACATTTCACCTGTTTGATTATTAGACAAATTCTATACCAATCAAAAGTATGAAGCCCATAGAATATGCAAACGTTAGGTTGCCTATTTTTTTCCGGTCACAACTCTTGGGTAGCCAGGCATAAACAGTTAAATCGATACTAGCATTTAGCACCGGTCTGATTACTAAATTAAAATTAAAGGAAAATAAAGATTATTTCATTATGAACGCGGTTAGGGTTGCCTGCAAAAAATCAGTCCCGAATTCTGGTTGTCGAACTTTGAAAAGTGAAATATTGCTGCGAGTGAATATGTGCGACTGAGAGGTCCCAACCAATCATCCCATGGCTTTAGTCCACTTTAAAAATAAGTCATTTAACAAGACTAAGACCTCATCAATAAATAATTTGTGTATTATTTAAAATAACTAAAATACTCGGGGTTTTCATAGTTTCAACTGTAGTAGATGACTCTATAAACTGATCACACTTAAAAAGCCTTTGATACATAAAACCACAATGTTCGTTTCGTTTGGCAGGTAAACAGTTTAGAAATAACATCACCGGAGAACAAGTCAACGCTCCTGGTGTCTGGTCTGAGCTTCGAAGTGAAGTCGGGCGAGATCCTCGCCGTGTTGGCTACGTCGCAGCATGAGGCCACTGGACTGCTGGACGTATTAGCTGGTGTTCGGAAGGTACATATTTTTATAGAATATTTGTATTCTAACCGTCAGTTTCAACTGATGTAACGTAGTATAGATATGATTACCATCCACATCAGTTAGACGGTACCTACTTCTGCAGCTGGCAGCATTATCAGGCTTGCCATTACCTGTACAATATTGCAAAACAGCTACAGCTTGCTACTAGGCTAGCAGGACTACAACAACTATCATATTCCAATATACACTACTAGAGTGATATTAGACACTAGAGTTTAGCGAAAACTGCTAAGCACGTATGACCAGATGATGATGATAAAATATGTCTAGTATTTAATCTCTTAATAACTGGAGACTTATTAAAAGAGTCACGCTGTAGTTTTATCGTAATTATGAATTACAACTTTATGGCTTTAAACTTGCTATGGACATTGATAGGCCATTTACAAGTTTTAACTACCATATCTGGTTATTTTCCAGAAACTAACGGGCGACATAGTCCTCAACGGCCAACCAGTAGCCTCATCGACGTTGAAAAAGGTTGCTGCGTACGTGCGATCAGACACGTCACTATGTCCAAACATGACTGTCGAACATACCTTAAGATTCCACGCCACGTTGAGACGACCTCGGCACAACAACCACGTGAAAATGGATGATAGAGACCGGGTAAGAAATATTTGTATTACTAATTCGAAGCAACTCGATGCCATGTTCGAATGAAGGGTTTTTCGAAATCGTAATTCACGGTTAGTATATATAAATTGAAATGAATACGATTATATACTTATTCGCTGCAGCGATTAATCTTTCAACAGCTTGTGAAAATGTCTCGTACAATCTGTCTCAAACATAAAGCACGCTCATGATTATACCCGTCTGATAATCAAATAAAAAGCAACGCAATATCTCAAAATGATTATTCGACGCTTTCGCGTTCATTTAGTGTTATTAAAACGAACTGTACTCTGTAACCCGTGTTGAGTGGCTATCTACCTAGTTATACATTTGCTATAAAACCTTTATATACATCGGAGCCAAAACGCCAATAAGCAAGCAGATCAATATCAGAGATAAAATAACGTTAATTATAGAAATATTAAACGTCAACTTCAGATAAATCTCCTAATTGAAGAACTAGGCCTTGAACAAGTCCGGGATACAAACGTCGGCCGACTAACTAGATCAGAGATCTGCCGTCTCAACGTCGCCTGCCAACTTCTGCTGGACATGGCGGTGCTGATACTGGACCAGCCGACGAAAGAAATGGATATATTCGACACGTTCTTCCTTGTGGAGTACCTGAGGAACTGGGCTAGTACTGGTCGCGTGGTGGTCATGTCACTGCATCCGCCTACATACGAGATTTTCGCTATGCTTACGAAGGTGAGAAATTGTTGACTTCTATTTATTTTGTAGATGTAAATATTTGTTTAAGTATATATATACCTAACGGTGGAGGTATATTTAGTTACTTCTTATTAGGTATAACTAAAAGTTATAAAAAGCAATTTTATGGTAAGATCTGTAATCGAAGTATTAGGAGTACCTACCTAACTGACTCTATGTGGACTGTAATACTTGTGCATTATAGATAGGTATCTATAATACTGGCGGTTAACAACACTGCAACACCTACGTGATAGTAAGTGATTATTGGACTTGTACTTAGATGTTTGTACTAGAGGCATAATTTTCACGCGTTGCAACCATCTTATTAGTCTTCTACTAAAGAGAAAGGGTCTTTATTGGAGTTTTAAGTACTCACCGTAAGAATACAACGTGGACTGTTTGGCTACTAACTTCTGGACGGTTGAGATACTTTCGGAACCGGATTGCTCTAGGTCGAAATCCTATATTTATACTATACTCTGACAGGTAAGGATCCCGTTGTGGCGTACTCCTCGAAACACGGTTAGATTTTCAGATTTGTTTTCTTGAATATTAATATTGATTATTTTATATATTTTCAGGTGGTGCTAATATCGGCCGGTAGAACGATGTTCAGCGGTTACAGAAGGGATATGTTGCCATATTTTGCCTCCATCGATTATCCTTGCCCGGCGTTCAAAAATCCTTCGGATTATTATTGTAAGTTTTGTATACAAAATTTAACCGGCCGAACGAAAAATATGAGAATATTTACGCCGAATATTTTCCGTGGACGACGTCTAACGTCGTAAAAACCTTCATTCTCCCTAGTAACTAGTAAAACGCAAAAAAGCTGACAGCAGACTAGGTACCATCTAGTAAGGCAATGCTGTTTTTCTGGTCTCAGAATCTTCCAAATATATTGTCTATTGATCAATCGATTTAGATCTCTTTAAAGAATACGAGTGCTCGTATCTGCTAAGTTAGCGTCGCCAAGCGGCACTTTTATTTTATTGATTTACATAATTATTCATAATACACATGCATTGCCTTTATATTTCTACACTGTTTCTTTATGCAGATATTTGTCTGCTTTCTATTACATCTTCGCCACTATCAGCCCCGTCCAAACATAAGAGAGGCAAGTGTAGCCTGCCATACAAAGCAGCAATACGCTTTAATGGTGCTTGAATGGTTCCAGTGGATCTAGTGACGCTGGACGAGCTGTCTGCGGCCGCCATGCTGGAGTCGTCGGGCCGCATCGAGTCGCTGGCCGGCGTGTTCGCGAGCGCGCACTCGGCACCCGACCCGCCGCCGCCAGTACCATTGCCCGCACCCTCCGCCACTCATAACGTGTTTCTGCAGACCAAGGCGCTTCTACAGTAAGTATACTACCATCGTAATTAGTAAGTACTAAGTATAGTTTAGGTACTATCACTGATGGCCATGTTCTAGAACACGCTGCTTACGATCAGTCCTATATTGTTAAGGCGTCAATCAGTTAAGGTTATGAGCCAAGTCAAATGACATTGTTAGTTTCAATGTTGAGGGCCATATTAAACAAAGGTAGCTTTGTATGTATGGTATATTTGTTTCACTTGCATGTATTCCTCAAAAATAAATAATAGTTTAAAAAAAAGTTATTTCTTTTTCTAAATTATTATATTGTCATCGGTCCTCGATAAGTGTGCAAAGTTTCAAATCAATCCGTCGGTTTGAAAGGGGTGAAAATCACGTTCAAAGATTCCGTTACATAGATTCTTAAGATACTTAACAACCTAATAAAAGCGTGTTTAAATTGAGTATTATGACATTAAAAGACATGATTTAGTTTGCTTTACAAAGCACAGTACTAAATCAAGTTTGCTGTATATTCCACTTTGAAAAAGTAAAACTAATAATAACCTTGATACCCTGTTCCACCTTTTTATCTTTTACGAAAGATGCACAAATATTGCCGAGTTTCTGAAAATACTACTAATTTTACAGAAAGAGCCTGGTATTCACTCAAGCGACGACACTTTCAAACGTAATCAGTCGTGTTCTTCTGGCAGCCATCATATCACTCATCACTGGCACCGTGTTCTGGGACCTGCCAGCCACCGACCCCAGGGTAAGTGACGTGACCTAATACTAATGAAACGGAATGAAGAATCAAAACACATCTATGTTAATATCACTCAACTTAAACAAAACTTATTATATTTCCACATTATATAAAATAGACGGTAAATGTTACTCCCACATTTTACTATCTTTTTTTAAGGTCAACATGAATGGCCGACTTAATTGCTGTCAACCGTGGACGTCTCCAAATTCTAGGCTATTACTATAAATATACTTTACCTGATCGAATGGGATCACACAATCGGTCGTAGGTAAATAAAACTAAAATTTATGTCCCAGGACTAATGAGACAATCCTATTGCCAAAGCGACGAACACCTTTGTCCCGACGAAGAACAAGCCACGAACTCAGTTACTAGTTACTCAGAACTAGTGAAGATAAAGTTGGTATAGGCAGCGCAAGAGGCCATTCTAAATGTTATTTCTGTTATTCACAGTTAACGCAAAACGACCGAGTGGGCTTCCACTACACAGTTATGTGTCTGACAGTATGGCCTATACTGTTGTGGTTGAGCGCGCGTGAAGCCAGTTCCATGCGACACCACGTCGAAAGAGACATCGCTGTGGGCTTGTACTCCAGAAGTGTGTTCATATTGTTTGATGTAAGTACTAAAATACTTATAATATGACGTCTCTACTAGTGATGTTCCAGATATCCGTATCCGTATCCGCGGATATCCGCGGGAGAAAGAAAACCGTATCCGTATCCCTATCCGTTACATTTTTTGATCATTTACGGATCTTTTACCTTATTAATTTTTAATACATAGATTTAATTCTATATGTAGGTGATTAGGTAGCAATATAAAATACTATTAAGTTTCAATCATATTATTTTTTATACCTATAAATCTAATATTTGACATCTATAAATTGCAAACATTTATCGTAGTGAGTTAACATACCAATAGTAAGTAAATTAAAGGAACTAAATCAACTATCTAATATATATTTAAACACTTACTCTATTAGTATAGGAAGTTATTATAAAATATTAATTAAAATATCTTTATATAATGAGATCAATTGAGTTTAAATCTTTGTAACATTTATTATAGAAAGTTATAAGATCACTTCTATAATAAAACTTAAATCTTTGTAATATTTTAAATTGTAATTAAATGATTATTCTAATTACGTCAGGCGCACCGACACCGATTGATTAAGAAAGTTAAGATCCGTATCCGTATACGTATCCGCGGCTCTTGACGCCAATAATCCGTATCCGGATCCGTATCTGCGGATCTACATTATTGAACATCTGGCACATCACTAGTCTCTACGGCTGCAAGACAATATTACAGTCAGATATCTACTGCCAAATTGGATTAGCAGTGTACCTACACCTATATGACAACGATAATTGATTAGAAATTGATAAGCAACTTCTTTTTTTGCCCCAGCGACATAAAACATACAGCGGAACTATTCATTTTATCATTATATTGACTTAAGTGAACATGATAACAAAGACAGGTAATTGAAACTTAAGGCGGTAGCAACATGGTCAATCCTAATTAAATATTATAAATGCGAATGTGAGTTTGTTAGTTTGTTACGCTTTCACGCCTTAACTACTTGACCGATCGTCATGAAATTTCGCATAGATGTCAGGAGTACAGTAAAGGGCATAAGGTACATTTCATCCAAAAAAAGTGCTGTTCCCGAGCAGAGTCAAGGGCAAAAATTAGTTTTAAATAATTCAATCAGCCTTTAGTGGTGAACTACTGGACATAGGCTATCTCGTTTAATTTTTTATCAGATTTTAAATCCATACATAATAAATAAGTCATTTCAAGAGAGTCAGCATTAGAAAATCATTTTATCACATACCTAATATCTCAAAATACATTTAACAACAAAATAATTAAGAAATAATTAGAAAGAAAATATTAAGGTAACATTGAAATAAAAATTGGATTTGCATGTCAAACATAAATATCATAAATCAGTTCATTACGTTCTAAAGTCACAATATAAATACCTACGTAAAAAATTAAATTAATTCATAAAATAAAATTACCTAAATTTAGACTAGTCCTGTTATTATACGAGTCCACTAACATTGTATTGGACAGTCAAACCGAGAATTCGGCCGGGCAGAATCCGACCTTATATAATTTACTGTCTAGGATATGTTTGCAACGACGGTTGTAGAAAACTTAGTATAACGTTTAATATGTAAACTATATTTGTAGCAATTCCTGGAGATATGGTCTGCGGTACTGACGTGGCTCGCGTACTTGGTCCCTAGCTACGCTATGAGTGGTCTGTACGCACAGTCACCCGCGTCTTTCGACGGATTTTACTTATATTTAGGTAAGCTTTATTGTTTATATGTGTAGATTTTGATAAGTGCTAGTTATGCCAGTATCTTATTAAAACAATTTATGATTTTGTCTCTATCGGTCGTTATCTACTTAGCTTAAACTACGTTTGATTTCGAACGTCACGAACCAAGATTGTTGAATACCTACTATGAGATTTCAAGGTTGAAGTCTCCACGCAATCGGGGTGAGCCTATTAGCCGAAAAAAGTTGTAAACTCCACACTGCTACAAAGAATTTCTTGACAGGAAACCCAAGAACTCGTTGCCTATCCCGGAATGGAACCAGACACCTCATTTGACAAAAAAAAATGTATTAATGATTTAGTAATTTCAGCTTGTACTTATTTTTAATTTTCCAAGGCATCTTATAGAAAAAGCATATTCCAAAGCAAAACATCATGAGAAACCGGTGATATATTAAAGGTATCTATATATTGCCGGCGATATATGATACAGCGAATAATTTATTGGTAATTTCAATGAATAATTTAAGTTTAGATCAACTCTCTAGAAATATAAACTAAATAAAATATATAAATTACTAAAAAAAAGCTCATTAATAACATTAGTCAATATTTATTTAAGGCGTCTGCTCTTTAAATAAATGTTTACAGACGTTTACAAAAGTGCCTTAAAACTAAGGCAACAATATTACTACGCCAACTAATTTATTTTATTTCACTTTTTAGGTTACATGGTGCTGTATCTAATAAGTATACAAATGTTATGTCGAGCAACAATATTCGTTGTGCCAATGGAGAAGACAGCCACAGTCATATACGGCTTCTGTCTACTACTCAGTACCCTAGTCAACGGGGTCATGTTGCATCAGAAAGACATGCCTGAGTACGTCAAGTGGTTGGCGTATCTGTCACCATCTAGGTGGACGATGCCAGAACTATTACAGATGGAGCTGAGTGAAACGGCACTCAAGAGCAGTATTAGTAAGGATATTAGGTGTCCTAATAAACAGGTTGGTATTTTTATCATTCTGATAATTTCAAATGTTCTATTATTCTTATATTCGGGCTTTTACAATTTAATCTACCAATTACTAGAATGCTAAACATAAATTGAAAAACAAATTGTAGAGCTGCCGATGGATCAGTGCCACTCAATATAGATAATGATTAACTAAAGTATAACAGCACGTCATTTTTGTTACAGAGACCATACCAAGACATAATAATACAGTCACCGTGTCCTCCTCCAAACGGTACCCAAGTGCTATCCAACTTCGACTACCTTCACTCCAATCACATTTGGGAGTGGAACAGTGAAAGTTTCCTCATAGCTTTGGCTATATTCTACGGAGTATTCGCCTTTGTGGGATTCGTAGCTTTCGTTGCTGACTGTAGTAATTACGCCAAGAGTAAAGAATACGCGTCTATGAAGGGACATAAAATTAGTGTCAATACTCCTTGAAAACTGTGGTTATAGCTAGCAAGAAGTATTTGAATATAAACAACAAAATTGATTAATCACACTTTAGGATAAAATAGGGTAGACTGTCGTTTACATCAATGCTAATATGTTCGTCTATACCCCAATCAACAGATGGCATTATAGGCCGACCGTTTAACTTGCGTATCGCCTGCGCGGTAAGAAGGGAGCGGGGGCGGGTAACGCTACACGCTTGACGTGAGTTATCTGCTCCTCGCACCCCTCTTACCCACCCGGTAACATCTCCCCCCGCTCCCTTCTTACCGCGCAGGCGATACGCGAGTTAAACGGGCGGCCATAGTATCAAACATGCAAGCCAACTGAAATATGTCATTTAAATATCAACTATGAAGAAGTGGGAAAGATACATTAAGGGGTATACGAGACTTTGAAAAAAAAAAAAAAAAACAGCTAAGTGGTGATTATGAATGACACGTTAATCAAAAAGAATAACAGCCTATCAAAAGTTAGTGTGAGTCTATTAAATAATATCACGTTTTCATGTCTTGAGTATGAAAACTGGGTTGTTTTGTGTGAACGTTATATTCATTTAACGTGGCTGCTGTGAACCCCAGTGGTATTTTCGGGGGACCAAGTAAAGTTTATGAAAGCATATTTAATGAAAAGCCATGATCGTTATTGAAATATAGTAATATTATAATTGCTCAATATTAGAGCAGATAGCATAATAGTGATTAAAAATAATATTAATTGTTTAAATGAATTATAAAAGTCGAACAATGTACAAAAGTATGAATTGTCATAATAATAAAATTGTATGTTTAGATGTTAATTCAACTAGTAAGTTGAATCTAGGCTGAATTTAAGTCTTCCGTCCATATCAATACCTAGATGTAATATTATAAATATTTTTAGGACTTATTATATTTATATATTGATTGATTGTTTGAATTAGTATCTTTATAGCGATGCTAATGGAGTTGATAGAAACTATGTGCCGCTTAACCAATCTCCAAACACAACATCAATTTGTAGAATTATTTCCAGCATTAAAGCAAAAGACAATTTAAATAAATGTGAATAAATTCTTCCTATTTCAACGTCTTCATCGACGTCAATCTATCTAAAACAAATATAGTGTTGGCGAATGTATATTTGTCTATTGTAGAAGAAATAATACCAGGTGCTCGGATAAGGTTAAGTGGGCGTAACACTGGGAGAGAAATTGACGTGTCTCCAAGCAGACTTCATCGTATATACAATTACTACTGAGTAATTATAAGATAACATTGATATTATTTATTGTTGGACATTACCTGTAACGAAAGAAATATCCATGTTATCTGCCGTTTTCTATCAACCCCATTACCTTAAATAATCTAATTTAACATCTAATTCTCCACATTGCATACAAAATTGTGGCCATCTATGAAACGCTTTGACTGTCCAATCGCTTTCTCTTCTCTACCATTTAATAGTAGACAAGTCATATAAGCAATATATCTTTTCAATAATCCGGTTAGCACAGGTTTCAACAACATGCGAGATAGATGATAAAGACATATTGTCATTGGACGATAAGCCGAATAAGATCATTCGTAAATAAGACAACTTAGAACACCGGGATTCTGAAAGACCGATCAATACAAATTTAGGTAACAGACGATTAAATGCAAGTCAACTGCTTTGATTTGCTGACTAAAAAAGTAACAGCCAACCAAATCACTTGATATGAATTTAATTTTGACGTGTCGTTGAACCTCTTCCACCACTTAAAGACACACAACTGTTAGAATGCACTCTGAGACATACATGTCGTCGAGTGCATTCTAACTCTGTCATTGGCGTAGATAGGGGAAGGTCAGGTGGGCCGTGTCATCCCAGACTTGTCTGTGATATCCACACTAGGATGTTAGGTTTCAAATCAGAAATCTGGAGTTGTATGTAGGCCTTTGCTACTCAAGGCTCTGCCTAATAAACCTAGAAACTGCGATAAACAGTTCATTGGCGTTTCTGGCTTGTAATGCGGAAGAATGTACAGTTGCAGATTTTGTATAAATCGTTGCGGTATATTCATTTTGGTTTCATATTTTAGCAATGAAATCTATTGAGAGATCTTAAATTAACATCTTATATGTAACGCCACCTTAGAAATAATAGAAGATTTTTATTTACTCACCGTTAGCAACTTTTTTCTACATTTATAACAGTATACGACAGTCCGCACACGACGTATCAGTTTCCATGGCGATGTCATATATGAATATAACTGCCAATGAGTTACGCATTGCGTTCCCAGCTGGTATCGGTTCAATTGTCCAATGAACGAATGAATTATCTCATGTCTTGTCACGATTACTTGCGCTAGGCCTGCTGATGACGATTACTATTTTTTTTTCTTACGGTCTTTGGCTTTGCTGCCATTGCGGTAGAATCAATAGTGCCTTTGTATATACGATAGTAGAATATATCTTATATAGTAGTACATAGTTACATTTTAATGATACATTAAATTTATATAAATTATTCTGATCATACTATCTACAATTTATTTTGTATATTTTACTTTGAAAGTTCCATGTTTTAAAAAACTATAAAATTACAAACCCACTGATAATGTTACCCCGGTTCACTCCAATAGAAAAGCATTCGAAAAATTGTAGATACATTTTTAACAACTTTTTTTTTTTAGTAAGGTAGTAAGGTCTATTGTGAAATTAGTTTTTAAAGTGAAGCCATATCACTTAATTATAAAATTATTATTAAGTTACCTTAGCGTCAACAATATGCATAAAATAAATAAAATAATTAGTAATGTATTAGTTTTATTTCACAGTCCATTATTTTATACACATGAAGCATAAAATAATTACAATAACGATTTACTATAATTTATAATTAAACGATTATAATAGAACAACATAATATTAGAACACAATGATTTCATATACGATTCAGTATTACATCAACACGAAATAATTGCAACAATGATTTATAAATAAATAATTATGTAAAAATAATAAAGCAATATAATTTTAACAATACTTACACAAAGCTGTATATCATCCATAGTCATAATATATTATTATGATGTCATTTTTCTCTCGATTGACAAATATATTGGACGGATTAGGACACAACGATATATGGTTTTAAGCACTATGATTATATATTTAGTTATTGAGGCTGTATTTTAAATTAAACATTCTACAAGTGCACTTACGCTAAGATTTCTTGAATTTTCACATCTTATATTACTGAGGTAGACAGTGACAATATTAACTTGTTGCAAGAACACATCACGTATTTTTATACAAGATTACAATAGAATATAGATCCTAATTGGTACTCGTTAAGGCACACATTTATTTCCGAATGATAAGGTAAGTCACTTCTTTACTTTTTTCTTTTCGTGTAAAGAGCAATAAGCAAAGATTAAGTGTTTTTAAACTTTATTGAAACCTGCCTATATGGTATAGGTTTGTGGTTACTGACTGCTCGTGTCGGATAACATAGACGTTCATTATAAAAAGATGTTCCTTCCCATTACAACAGATCGCGCTTACGGGTAGTAGGGTATCTAGGCTATAAGGAGGCGCTGTGCTGTCAGGACAGAGCCAGTAATCTTTATCCCACACGTTTGCAGCATAGCAACAACTTTTTGTATATGCTCGGCTACGTATGGTTTCCATTGGTATCGCATGCTGTTCATTATAAAACGGACCCTGGGCAATAAGCCCAGGGTCCGTTTAGCTGTTTTGCTGCCTTAGTTCTATACGATACATAACTATCGCTCTCTTATACCATGAATTCTGTTAGGTACACTTTGTCTGCCGTCACGACAATGGATTGCACAAGCTCTTACTCTTATGCAATTGGAATAACAAGGCGATCACCATGATAATACACGAAGCTGCTTATCTACAGTTAAGTACACACATTCAAAGAAATATACACCGTAACACATACCAATTAAGCGTCATATTACTATTGATGTTTATAAATACAATTTGTCGCTTCTCGGCTTGCCTTTTCACCAGTTGAACCGTTAGTATGAAACAATTCATGGTACCTTTTACATATCTCGCAGACACACGGAGTTATCGCCGTCTTGAAACATTTCCTCGGTTTGTTTTTAGCAGGCTTGTCACTACACTTGTCATGGTCAATGTAACGGCTCTCTAATATCGTTCTTTTCAGCCTATCCGCGTTTAGACGGGAATACGGTGGCTCCGTGACCTCTGATACAGCATCATTGAAACTGCACCTATACAAAAATATAATGTAGCTTAGTGCATGTCTTAAGCAATATATTTTAAATCAATATTTTGCTCAATTTGTTGTTGCTTACTACGGCCCTGTTCCTATATGAAGACACGAGTCGGTATACTTACGGCCAGTTAGTATATTAGACATATATTAGATGAAAATGTGTCATAATTTAACTGTCCATAGCTATTACGACTCGTTTCTTGATATGGGCACCGGTCCTGTTTCAGGTCAGTTTGTAAGTGTATCGTAATCATAAGTATACAAAAGAAACGAAGACAAACGTTCAGCTACGCAACAACGTCTTCAGAAGATAAGTGTTTAAAGGAGTAGGCCTTTACCATATGACATTTATTCATATAAATATTATTTTAACCAATAACCCAATAGGCCCATCGCTAAAAGCGAAGAAGCTTTAACCAGGCATAAATAATTTAATTGTATTATATATTAAGAGTAGAACTTGGGTACAGCGGCATGACTACTCGTACGTATTTCGCTCAAAATGGGTCCACTAGGATAGGGATATACCTCACCCATAGAAAATCGCAACCAGACAACTTTTTATTGTGTTCTTGTATTGACTCCTTAGTAGAGTTGCGAGGCTCCACGATGAGATAGTGTACTCTTGTAATCTGTTTAATTTAATTAATTTTCATTCTTTATTTTCTAAACAGACGTCTCCCGCACTGGATGTAATTCCTCTGTCGCGGGCGAACTTCACAAACATTTGGACAACGGACACGTAGAATTCGCGAACACGTAATTTTTGTTCCATGTGGGGATCCCACAAAACACGGTGCAACGCAGTGGCGAGGCGATCGCTTAAAACTATGCGGTCTGGGCAGTCTATCTGCTATCTAGGCAGTATTTTAAGTAGTCCTTTTTGTTGGGAAGGCGAAGCGCCAGTTATCCCCAGTTCTATTCCATTACGGGAACCGCTTATCATCAGATGAATATGTATTTATGTTTACAACCTTAGAAGGGTAAAAAAACATAGCTTCTACTATTTACTTGTGGAAATTAGACTATAAATAAAATATACAACCGACTACTAATATATATGAAATCTAACCACAACAGTTACTAATTATGCTAATTAAAATTAAATCAATTATCGACAATCCAGGTTCTACTTTTCCTAAAATCTGAACTAGGTGGAATGTAAACTCTTCTCCCTAGCCTTTATTATTCCCAAGTCATTTGGAGTCGGCTTTTCTAGTCTAACCGGATTTGACTGGATATCAGTTTTTACACGGAGCGGCTGCCACCTGACCTCCGCAACCCGAAGGCTACCGATACCTTAGGGTACTTAGTACACTCTAATATCCTGACACTGGTCTTAGCCTTAGGGCTAGACCAGTGTCAGGATATTAGAGTGTACTGTCTTTCCCAATAACGACTGCTATAGATGTTCATGGCAGCCGAGACCGACAGCTTAACGTGCTCTCCGAGGCGAGCGAGACGGAGCAGGCGATAATTGTCAATCAATACGCACATAATTTCGAAAAGTCATATAACTTCCGAAAGTCAGAGGTGCGCGACGTGGGTTCGAACCCGAGACCCTCTGCATTGAAGTCTGTTGGTCTCCCCACTGCCCTATCGCTGCTGAGGTGGAATGTAAACTGTATAACTATATTGTAACCAGTCGTGTACTATCTACACACAACACAAACTATTTAAGAAACACATAGGTATACTCCCGCGTGTTGAAAGAAAGTCTTCCGAGTCAAAAGGCATGCAAGAGTTGTAATATCTATTTGAAAAACTGCATCGATTAGGAGAACGGCTAGTTAGCCATGCATTGATCCCCTAATATTGCTCCTTACAACTATTTCCTACTAACACTGTATACGTGTGCGTTTACACCAACAAAACACTACAAAGTTAACTCGCATTTGCCCGTTTTTTAGGTATCGGTATAACACGTTGTCTTACACCACAAATATTCCCTTTCACCATACAGGTAACAGGAAAACCGAAGCGTTTACTGCCTTTATTTCATATTCAGCGGGTTTCCTAATCGATTTTTAGATTATATCACTCAATATAATCCAGGATCAATCTTCTTTTTGACAACTCGTGCAAATCCGTCAAAACCTGATACCGGCCAGAGTCGTTAAAAACATAAGTTAAAAAGAAATCAACAAATGAAGCAGCTACTATTAAATACAAATCTTTCAAACTACAAAATCTAGCTAACAGTTTTAGTTCAAACATTTCACCTCATCAGATCATCGTCGCTATGAGTGTTATACTGGACGGTCTTCCAAGGCGAACTGCCGCTCCTTGGATGTGTGTTCACATGGAACACACAATACTCGCGACACTTGCGTGTGCGCGATCGGCCCGGGCCCGGCCGAGAACGATATCGAGACGACGGTGCAGAACTAGTAGAGGGTTAAGAAATCAATAAGTCTACCGCTGGACATAGGCTTTTCTCAAAAAGAAGTAAGTAAAAACCCGCTTTTTATTTGCTTAATAGCTGGGGTTTAGGGTCATGACAGCTTTTGGCTGAAACGTCAGATGCCTTTCAGCATCATGTAAGCGTTTAGAAACCTACGTTTTTTGCAGTTTATCATGTTATTGCATTACCTAATAATAATATTGAAATGTAGGTAATATTTAATATTACGTACATTTTAATTGCATTACTCTAAATAAGCGATGGCTAGTTTAATTTATTTTTCAAGCATATTCGATATATCGATTCATCGATTCGGTAGGGTTAAAGAATAAAAACGATCGATTTGAAATACTACATTGCCTTTATGAACAGGCTAGTTGGCCATGCATTGATCCCCTAATCGATTCTATTAACTCGTAGCACTAGGATTCGAGTCAATATGTCACCATCAAGAGGCGTTCTTGACCATGCACAATAGGTACTCAATTGACATTCGAATGCAATTTCGCGTATAACCAATGCATACTAATCAAGCCAATAAAAGTGTGCTTTACAATAATAATCATATAAGTACTTACACAATTATTCATGTAATATTTTAACCACTTATTCTAATAACACATAGACATAGAGACGCACTTGGAATAATAGCAGGTGTGTTCACAACTCGGTTTAGGCGGCTTCGAACTGCAATATGATCCTGCCGAACCCGAACGCGATCGTGACATAGACCGTGACCTTGACCTTGATCCGGAACGCGACCTTGACTCTGAATCGGGCCTGACTGTATTGCACCTTACTCTATAAATGATTATTATGATAATTATATTTTCAAACAATACAATGATAGGTTTTGAGTGTTGATCAATGTTTCTTCATTAAAATTGAGCATTGGTGTTGACCTTCCTGTTAGGAAATTCTCAGGGGTAACACGGAATCTTACAATGTGCACATGTAACGTAGCTAGTGAAATGTAACACACACATAAGCCACAGACTTAACGAAGAAGTCAAATCTTTATAATATATATTAAATTCTTCTGTATGTGTGTACGTCACTGAACTTATACTAAATGGTGAGATAGATTTTGAAAAAAAGAATTGTGTGGTTTCCTGGATGGTTTAGATTCGTAATTGGACCCAGTAAGTAGCGCTACGATCGGGTAGCAAGCCTTTGCTGCCTTTTTACTGTATGAGTTGCGCAATGCTAAAAAAATATTTTTAATTCTACTCACCTATGATATCTAGTCGTGTGGCAGACTTGTTTCTGTCTAGCCACGTCTTCCCTCGGAGTGCATGGACAGGTGTGCACTTTGACAGAAGAACTAACAGGCGACTGGTGCCATACTTCATCTAAACGGATCTTCGTCGCTATCTCGATCTTCGGAGATAGGATACCCTGGAGGGGAAAGTATGCATCAACTTGTGGTCGCTACCAAAATGTCGCAACAGGCGTAGCCAGAGCGTGCGTATATCGCGCCACGAATTCGCGTTCTCTATTATTAAAACTAATTTTAATTTTCGACGACTCGATGGCGTAGTGGTTAGTGTAACCGACTGCCACGCCTGAGGTCGCGGGTTCGATTCCCGCACAAGTCAAACATTTGTGCGCATGAACATGGATGTTTGTCTTGGTCTGGGTATTTCTATGTTATAATATTTATGTATTTACAAAACAAAAAAGTATATATGTATGTTTATCCATTGTCTAGTACCCATAGTACAAGCTCTGCTTAGTTTGGGCTAGATGGTGTTGTGTGGATGTGATAGAATTTTTTACTGAGTTCCAGTTTCCGCTTGGGGCTTACGAGGCATGATAATTAATTCCTACATAGGCTATAAGAATCTACTGCAATCGAAAAAGGTTAATACTTAGGTATCTAACATACAAATTAATAAATTGGACTTTTTTATAATTTATGGTATGGAGTATTTCTATACCACTGTCAAGTTAATACACCTCTGATGGGAATTTCGTACTTTTACTAATATCTGGCCATATAATAATAATAATAATAATAATCCCTCTAGGACAGTCGTTATCTCCTCATGAGACTAACGCGATACTGGAGGGCACAGTACACTAGCTTTTAAAATACCATCTTCTCCTTGTGATATAAACAAAAAATGTATCACCAGGTTAAATAAAAGCGCACAAACCGCAGAGCAGCTTGTGGCGAGCTGAATGTGAGTGGCGACACTGCGGTCCTGAATGCCTCAGAGAGTTGGTTAGGGCCTCTTCCCCAGCTTGCCGTTACTGGTTGCCTGGAGTGGAACTTCAAGAGCACCCGCAGGACTCTCAACTCTGGCTTGCCTTGGTAGGCCGGTCATAGGGGAGCCGGGCGTTCAAGGGCATAACTACGGGGAAACCCGCTTCGGGTCTCCGTTGTCACGAGACCCGTGATGGTGAAACCGGCACCGCACCGCTCGACACCCCTAGCCGCTCGCACCGGTGTTACCCTCTGCTGCTGGCTTGTATGCCTATCGTGGCTATTCAGAGGGCCCATCTAGTGAGTTGGCGAGTCACCGTCTGTCCATTCGATTTATGCTATTAGAGTATTCAGGTCAGACGCCGTTTTATCATCCAATATACAAATCCATCAAACACCCATACCCATAGCGCATATATTACAATCCATACGTAGCAATAGTCCTACGCCTGCTGCGGCTAGCGCCGCTGTAGGTGTTCCATCCCACCTTTGATTAAAACTATCGAAGGGCTTCTTCACGTTGGACCTATGTCTCCGTGTAAGCCTCCCAAAGGGCCATGTATTTTCCTAACGTACCTATTTATAGGGAAATACCCGTGAAAGAGAAACAATAATAATAATGTCCTCAGACCAAATTTCGGTCATGACGGCTAATCTTAACGGAGACTAATCATTTGAGCAGAAGATATTATAGTGCACAAGCGTGTAGGCAATCACAAGTGCACTCTCTGTTCCCTAACTGTCATGATCCAATGGGACGGTAAACCAACACAACCGGAGAGATATCAGGCGCAGGACCAATGGCTTTACGTGCTTTCCATGGCACGCCTAACACCGCCAACTTCCTAACTCCGGGCTGCTATTGAGCTTTCTCGACAGAAAACCCAATAACTTTGTTTGGACCGACTCGGGATTCGAACCCGAGACCTCATGCACAGCAGTCGCATTCACTACCGCTGCGCCACGGAGACAGTTCTGGCCATATGCAAAGCTTTGGGACTAAATTAATATGAATATTTAAATTTTAATTATAATATCAATAATATTTACAGGGAAATGTTTTGATCTTCTCATGAGCAGGTCAACACTGTCATTTGAGCACACATTAGGTGGGAACAGCACATCATTTATAGCACCGAGGAATTGCGCCAATATCACAGATTGTTCTGATACTGAGTCCTCAGTCCACTGTATTAGTTCACAGTACATAGCTTCATCTTCTGAAATAGAACAACATTGTTCTTAATATAATTATAGCAAGTATACATCTTTGAAATAAGCATGAGAGATTTTTAGCTTTAAACAAATAAAATAAGAATAGTAGCCATTTCCTTATGAGTGTGACAGTAGACATATATTTTATCAGGAACCAAATAAATTTTTCCTGTTTTGCCACTGTTTATGTATATCTACATATATATCGAGCTTGTTATGGAAGAATATCATAAGCGACAAAATGTAGGTATTTCACTTTTTATCGTAACGAACAGCTAAAATAATTTAAACCTTATTGCAAAAACTCTTAGATCCATATTTGAATAAATGCCAAATTATTACTAGAAATAAATGATATCGTAAACAACAAAAGTAAAAGTTTTATATTGAATATAATTAAGAATTATCGTAACCGACTTATCGTAAGTCATTTATGATGAAAAATAGTTTCAAGATCTACCTTGAATCTGTGTTGTATTTAATTATCATAATTATTGTATTGTTGATTTGTAGGTAATTCTTTGATATAATATTATAACAATATGACATTTTTATAATATTTAAATGTTGTCTCTGTTTACCAAAATCGATTAAAATTCCAGTTAGGAAAGTAAAGAAAGCTTGCTTCCAAAGAGCTGATCCAAAAAAAATTAGGCTTGGTTATGGTTTTTCTGCTAATGCCGAAATTCGATATTTTAATAAGATCTCGACAAAGTCGATTGAGCCACCCACGGCAGCATACTCGGCAAAAATACCTATTGCTAAACCAAAGTATATGGGCCTTAAAAAAATGTGTGACAAGGGTATAATTCCTACACAATATGTACAAGAGTATCTTGCCTTACCTTATGATGGCAATACTAGAGACTTATTACCGGAGGAAAGTGATGACGAATGATTTAATATGGATGGTATTTAAATTGATAATTCAAAATAAATATTGATTTATACATATGTTTTTGTTTTATTGTGAGGATCTGATATGATACCCGATATGGGAGAAACATACAGCAAAATTTTATAGTATAACATGAATAAGTAGACTAATTATACAAAAATATAATATTGTATGTGACGATTTTCGAACAAGAAGAAATCATGAACTTCACTTTTATCTTAAGCGACCAAAGTACTCATTATTCAACTGTTTTCCCAACATTTTAATTGATTCTAAGTACAGCCTAGTGTGTTTTGCAACATATTCAAAAACCAGGAATCTATAATAACATATAACAAAATAATCACTAAATTACGTCTCCTGTAAAATTACATATCTGTCTCTTACAATGTTCTTCCATAATAGGCTCGATGTTTAATAATATCAGGTCTGTTTATAAGCTTGCTCAGTGCTGGGCACAGGCTTTATCAATATGAGAGAGGCTGGACAATAGTCCACCATACTGGCCCAGTGCATGTTGGTAAACTTTACAAATCTTTGAGATTATTATGGAGAATTCTTGTGCATGAAGGTTTTCTCACAAATTTTCCTCCTGTTAAAGTTAGCAATCATTACTTATTTATACTTTAAATAGTTAGAGTTATGTACCATGGCATCAAACTCAAGACCTGACCCCCTCCAACAATCTCCGACTAGGCCACTAGACTAGGCTACTTATGTTGCCGCTATTGTTCAGGTATTCAATAAATAGTAATTAGGCAACTTACTCAAAAAACAACATATATTATTCAGTGCACATGTCTGCTGGAATCTCTTTTTGAAGTAAAACACGTCTTTGAAAATGAGAGGGAAGATTGGTGGTAATAGACAGGTCTGGTAGCTGGTACCCAAGGCAAACACAGTGAGACAGACACGACCATCTTGACACAGCCAAACACCGGGACATGACACCTGAAGAAATTAGCAAATGATATGTAAAAATTAATTAGGCATTTCGGATAATCTATTAATGTATGTAGCTTCCTTTTGAGAAACAAACACTAGGTTAGGTACTATTGTCGTGGATTATAGTTTGTAGCTGCTGTGGTTAAAATTGGCCAAATACTTAATGGGCGATTGATTATGACGATAACTGAATACTAACATGTAACTTGTTTCATATTAATGTACCTAGTTATTAAACAGCGTGTAGGGTAGCAAACCAAATATTGATGTAGTAAAATTTTGCTTCCCATTGTTTCTCGCAGTCTAAAAGAACATGCCTACGCCGATAGGTGTTTCTTTTAGCCTTTTAACTCCTTTCAATTTAGGTCAGAGTTTTATTAGTAGGTGATAAACACTAAACAGAAAGTTACTTACTTTTTGTATACTTATTTCCACTGTCAACTCGATAATTTTTGGCATATTGCAGCATCACATCGCCAATAACTTAGCTTGGATTAACAAGCATCATTTATGATTCATTTATTGAGAATGTCTGGCATAATTTAAATTCTAATTTCTCCATATAATCCTCAACCAGTCCCAATGTTTACGATATTTTTTTACTTTTTGTCATAAGTATGTTCTCTGTTACAACAGTGACTGTCATTCGCTACATTATAATTGAGCGTCTCTACATGACGTTGCAAGCGACCAATTGATAACATGAACAGATACTAAAGTATAACAATAGCACAGTAAAAGAAAGAACAGAGAAACTACCGTCGTTTTGACTTCAATTCCTTAGCTGTACGACTATGGACTTCCGAACAAGATCATAATGTTTGTTACTATGGTAACCTATGACATGACAACATACAACAACACGATCAACGAATAGTGTTGCCAATTGGATCTGTTGAAAACTTGTGTAGGTAACTAAAGTTGTGAAAGTATTGTCAATAATTTTATTAATATGTATAATAATTATGTATATATTTACAAAAAAAAGGCATTGTCTAGTACCCATAGTACAAGCTCTGCTTAGTTTGGGCTAGATGGTGTTGAATACAACACCATCTAGCCCGTACAATAGTACGTGAAAGAATATTATATTCATCATCATCATCATCATCATCATCTCAGCCGAAAGACTATAATATAATATTATATTATATTATATCAATTTATTTTTATCCATATTATGAGTACACAACAGAATCTGAGAGATGAAAATATATTGAATTTATGCAGGTAGTGTTTTCAAAAAACCGGTCTATTTCGCACCCTCTTGACTGCTCGCTTTAGGACTTTAGGTTTAGGTATTTTCTCGCAGCCCACTAATGTCTGATGCATTGATAAATAATATGTCTGTAGTCTAATGCACCTTTGCTGTAGATTGACAAAGCCTTTGGTTTCCGTTTTCAGCTCGTGCAGAGAAGTACTTTACATCCCAACATTTAAAGGTTATGTATTAATTACCGGACACCTGTATATTAAGCTATTTAACGCAATGTCAGACAGTTCTTGTCAGGATTCTCTTTGTTTTTATTGAACGCGATTGAACATTCATTCAAGTTTCTGAACGGAAGTATCATTAATTGGCGGGTATATTTTTTTTGTTTGTGTGGGTGTAGTGTGTATTGTACTCATTTACTCAAAACTTCGCTTCGGTACTTCGCTCCTCGTTTCGCTTATAACCACGAATATTGGATTTGAACTAAAAAAAATTAACATGACTAAAGTTCCATCAGTTATGCATTGGTTTCGTTTGGATTTACGTATTCATGATAATCTTGCGTTCCGCAACGCAATCAACGAAGTAAGTTTTAGAATAAATTGCTTCAAGTACAATAATTAACGTCAGTGTCAGTACTTTTATATAGTGTCAGTCAGTATTTTTATAAATTAATTAGTCATTTATTACAAATTATTGTACCTATTATTTAAATAAGTACCTACTATTATTATAATATTAATTTAAACGTTGATGATTGTTGATGATTATTTTAGTCGTTAATAATCTCTGATCAGTTTAATTATATTGTTATAGTATTATTATTGTACTTAATAAGTATTTATATTAATTACAGGCAGAGAATCGTAAGCATCACTTAAGACCTGTGTACTTTATAGATCCTGAAATTAAAAGTAAGATTGGAGTTAACAGGTTAAGATTTTTAGTACAAAGTTTGCAAGACCTGGATACCAACTTGAGAAAACTTAATTCTCGCCTATATTGCATTAGAGGAAATGCTATTGAGGACTTACCAAAACTCTTTGATAAATGGCAAGTAAAGTTTCTGACTTGTCAGGTTGATATTGATCCAATATATGTGGAACAAGATGAAGTCATTGAAAAAATTGCTGATGAGAAAGACATTTTTATTGTTAAAAGAGTCCAGCATACTGTTTATGATGTTCACAGTGTTTTGAAGAAAAACAATGGCAGCGTTCCCATGACATACCAGAAATTCCTTTCTCTTGTACAGGATGTTCAAGTGAAGGAATGTATTGAAATCACAAAACCTATATCAGCTAATTGTAAGCCAAAGGATTTGGATGCCAAAATGTTTGATGTACCAACTTTAGAAGAACTGCAAGTAGATGAATCTACTCTAGATCCTTGTAAATTTCCAGGAGGTGAAACTGAAGGAGTAAAGAGGTTGCATGATTACATGAGTAGAAGGGATTGGGTGTGTAAGTTTGAGAAGCCAAACTCATCTCCTAATAGCATAGAACCAAGCACAACAGTTTTAAGTCCATACATAAGTCATGGTTGTTTATCTGCAAAACTATTTTTCCATAAGTTAAAAGAGACTTTAAATGGAAGGCGTCATACTGAGCCACCAGTTTCTTTAATGGGACAGCTAATGTGGAGGGAATTTTATTACACTGCAGGTGCGGGCACCAAGAACTTTGACAAAATGATGGGGAACCCAGTATGCACTCAAATACCATGGGGTAAAAATGATGAACACTTGAAAGCTTGGGCTGAAGGCAGAACTGGTTATCCATTTGTAGATGCTATCATGCGTCAATTGAAACAAGAAGGTTGGATTCATCATTTGGCAAGACATATGGTTGCTTGTTTCCTAACAAGAGGTGATCTATGGATATCTTGGGAAGAAGGTGCAAAAGTATTTGAAGGTTATTTGCTTGACTATGACTGGTCTTTAAATGCTGGTAACTGGATGTGGCTCTCAGCATCTGCTTTCTTCTATAAATTTTTTAGGGTGTACAGTCCTGTTGCCTTTGGTAAGAAAACTGATAAAGAAGGTCTGTACATAAGAAAGTATGTACCAGAATTGAAGAAGTATCCCACTGCATTTATTTATGAACCTTGGAAGGCACCTAAATCAGTTCAAACTACAGCAGGTTGTATTATTGGAGAAGGCTATCCTAAAAGAATAGTTGATCATGATAAAATTCATAAAGAGAATTGTACAAAAATGTCTGTGGCATATAAACTTAATAAAGAAAGAAAAGCTATGAAAAGGCCAAGGCCACAAGATTAACTATGAAAGTTTATTGATCAGGATAACAATTAGTAATAAGATCAAGATGTATTTTAAGATGCTATGGTTTTATTCTGGCGATTTATTGTTATGCTATTACTAATATTATTTTTAAATTGTGATATCCACTCAAACGATCTACCTCAATTAAATCTCTATGAAATTTATATTATCTTTATGTTTAGCTTCCTTTGCTCTACAACTATGAGAGGAGGTAACAGAATGGAATCGGTGCTTTAACTAAAAATGGTTTACGCTGTGCTGCTGCATCCGCGGAGACGAAAGCGGCGGAAATACAACCTGGTAAGAGATTGTATTTTTGGGCCGTTTGGGTTGAAACTATAGCATCCTAGTCCCAGAAAAAGATGATGAAACCTTCCGTTATCATGGGTGGTCTTTAATTTGGCAATGATGCTAGCCTTCTGGGCATTCTACCAATCGACAGTGATACAGTCGAATTCTATGACACCTATTAGAGACTTACTTTAGGCATACATACTTTATCAATAGAATATATACCTTTCATCCACAAAAAGTACCTACTATTATCGAGCGACCGAAACAACCGCAGGCAAAAACTAAATAACCTATACTCCATTTGGTTAGGTACTTCTTAACTACAGGTAAACAATCTAGATGTGACTTTTTACACAAACACATATTAAACAAATAAACTACTGCTTAAACTTACGGTTCAATTGATTTAGTAATCGTTATTGTTGTATTTACATTGATCTTTAGCAGCTATTTTAAACTGAGTTTTTAGATAAAAAGACACATCAAGATTGTTTACCTTTAGTGAAGCACCTAACCAAATGGAGTATAGTAGTATATTTAGAGCAGCGATAGCTCAGTGGGGTGACCAACAGACTGCAATGCAGAGGGTCTCGGGTTCGAAACCACGACACGCACCTCTGACTTTCGGAAGTTATATGACTTTTCGAAATTATGTGCGTATTGATTGACAATTATCGTCTGCTCCGTGCCTTGGAGAGCACGTTAAGCCGTCGATCCCGGCTGCCATGAACATCTATGGCAGTCGTTATTGGGAGTGTCGACACAAAAGATCCCACTGGGTTGAAGTGTCGCCGGTCTGCACTGACTGGCCCCCACATAAGATACATGCACACATACATACTCCGACTTTTTTTAAATATATAAAATGTATTCGATTTTGTTTAACATATGTAATTATTATGTTTATAATTAGTATAAAGTGTAATAAATTATGATTAAAAGCCCTAAAAATCCCTTGACTTGTCATTCGACATTCAGTGACATTCGAGTAATTGACAGTTACGACGTTTGACAGCTGTTTGATTTGATGACTTCGTGTGATATTTTTACAATAATTACAAATAAAATGTATAAAGTTCAGATAATCGGAACAATGGAAAGAAAAGAAATTAGTGTAGCAAAGTGGGTTGTGTTTTGTGTTCCAAAATGAGCTCTGAGGAATGAATCAATCCTTTTTTTAAGGCTCCATCGTTTTCCGATGGTTCCTTCATGCTGAAATGGAGGGTGCAAGAATTAATATAGAAAGCAGTATCTATCGGGTAAGTTCATTAACAATGTGCATAAGTTAATTTGATAAGTATAGCAAGATCATAATAAATTTGACTAATGTTCTAGAGCTTTATTGATAAACGTATAGCACGCCCACTTTTGATAAACAATAAATGGTAGGGTAAAATACTGTATTGCAAAAGAAAACCATATTGTAATTTTCTTTCTTTTATAGTCACTTACTAACATAGTGCCTGTTTGTGTGTCGCCTAAACAGCTTGTACTGTTTATACCACTGAACCGGCCATACTCCTAATTATGTTTAAGGCTGAGATAATTTCCGTAATGCTCTGATAACAATCTTCAATATTCTTGGCAAAGGAATAAACATGTTTACATTATGCTGAAGTCATGGGTGGATCTGATATTCCATAGGCTACTAATCCAATCCTGCAGGCCATAGGATTGGATTAGTAACCCAAAGAATTATCAGGTTATTTTAAGATTATATATCAGGATAAATAGCTACATAACAGCCAATTAGTGGCAACCATTAAGCTACATAATAGTTTAATTACCTTTTTGGTTCTCGATTGCAATACATGGAGTCAAAGATTATCTGGGTTTGTTATTTTTATACAAACTAATCAATCAGGCCATAGACTGTCCGCCACTCCTAGCCCAAATTTATTTGAATGTACCTAGACCATCTGCAAGGTTAGTTAACTACAAACCGTTCGCTATCAAAAGCAGTCGTAATAATTATGGCAGTAATACACCTCTCTCATATATCCTCCGCAAATGTAATACAATCTTCTATAAGCTTGATATCGACATATTCTCAGCAAAGATTGGTTCCTTCAAAAAAACTATAAATACGGAAGTGCCATAAAGGTTAATTTCGTATATTATTATATTTCTGTGTTTTTATTAGTATTTTTTATTGGTTTTTTATTAGTTTATTATTATTAGTATTTATTACCACCTGTTGTATGTAATTCTTGCATAATAGTATGCTCACATAAAGTATAAAATGCTGTGCTAACCTTTAATTTAAAAGCATACATAAATATTATATAATAAGTGTTATTTAGTTAAATGTCTGGTATGTATTTTAGTTGGTAAGCCTTATTATTAAATAAATAAATAAATAAAAATTGTGAATAGTGGTTCCCCATTATAGAGGACTAAATGTGGCCGCGGTTTGACCCGCGTTTATGATTACTGCGCCGCACCCGTGGGTCGTAGCGTGATGTTATGTAGCCTATAACCTTCCTCGGTAAATAGGCTATCCAACACTAAAATAATTTTTGAAATCAAACCTGTAGTGCCTGAGATTAGCACGTTCAAACAAACAAACAAACAAATTCTTCAGCTTTATAATATTAGTATAGATGATAAATATAGTTGAGACACTTATGGTATGTTACACCTATGCGTAATCTTATGGGTATTAAATGTGTGAATTAATACCCATAAGACGTAAGTCGACCTAAAATGTAGGTGACTCTGTAGAACCTAACTGGTTACTTAATAAAATTATTTTATAGCTGTAGATACCGAGTAGTCCGTTACAGACAACAATTAAGAACTCTCTTTTACACGGTCTTTGACTGGCATTGTTTAATATATTTTTAGTGGCCTTGACAGTGTTAATGAATTTTATTTTCTCATGGAATAACTGTGTTGTAATTTTATAAAACCGTTTTACATGACACAATTTTTGTTGATTTTATCTCATTATGAAATGATATGAGTACTGTTAATAAATAAAAAATAGTTTTTGTTTTCTTTTCCAATGTTTTTTTTAAAGGAACATTCTTTTTGATCTTATTGTATGTTAATGTTATTAATTTCTGGCTTACCAGTAGTAGTAGTATCAACAGAAATAATTCTCTGTAATATGTAATATATATCAGTCAGAAAAATGGCAATGGATATTACTAATACAGCTATATGAACAATAGGTGGCCTAAGATTGTATGAAAATACAAATTCAAATTCAAATTACCTATTTATTTTTGCTGAATACACTGTTACAATGATGTTATTAAAAGTCATGTTTTAAGTGATTCTACCGTAACGCTTCCAAAATGTATACAATCATCATATAAAAATGAAGATTGAGAATAAAATATTTTAAGAAATTAAATTAATGCAACATCCTTCTTAAAGTTATAATAATACAGATTCATTATTTATTTAATAATAATAATAAAATTATTGTAATGTCAATAATAATTTTATGTCAATGTAAATAATAATTAAGTTATTTCAATGTAATTTCTAGAATTATATAATTACATTAACAGATTATTTATTTAAAAGATATGTATGTATAATTGTTCTATTACTTGATGTCACTATGAGGTCTTAAGATTGAAAAAATTATTGTTTAAATTGCTGTTTAAGTTATAATAACATTTATTAACTAAAAGGCTCTTTAGTTTTTTATTAAATAGAGTAGTATTCATTGCCTTTATTTCTTTAGGTAATGTTGGTAATTGAAAATTACAGGAGACATGTGCAACACACCATACAGAGACGAAATACGTCACGTTATCGCCTATTATTGACTTCTAAGGGTAATGTAAGTAAATAAGTTTTGATTGGCCTTAACAAATATTGAGACCTCATAAATATATAAGCTGTTAAAATTTTGTACTCCTGCAAAAATGGTTTACAGGTTTCGATTATTTGAAGTCCAAAAAGCCCTTAAGCACCGTTTTTGTGCTTTAAAATTATATCAATGTCAGACGAATTTCACAAAAAAATTACACCATACCTCAGGACTGAAGCAACTAAACCATACTCAGGACTGAAGTAACTAAACCATAATGTCCTCCAGACCGACTTCGGTCACGGCGGCCAATATTAACGGAGACTGGCCATCTGCGCAGGAGATATTATAGTGCACAAGCGTGTGCGCAAACACAAGTGCTCTCTCTGTTCCCTAACTCTCATGATCCGATGGGACGGTAATCCAACACGACCGGAGACTGGAGAGAGATCAGGCGCAGGACCAACGGCTTTACGTGCTTTCTGAGGCACGGGGGTCTCCAACTCCGCCATCTTCCTAACTCCGGGCTGTTATTGAGATTTCTTAACAGAAAACAATAACTTTTTGCTGGCCCGTCCCGGGATTCGAACACGAGACCTCATGCACAGCATTCGCATTCACTATCGCTGCGCCACGGAGGCAGAACTAAACCATGATACGCAGTTAACAAGGTATTAACATTTGAGATCTGTTTTAGTTCATGTAGCGCATATACTGATTTATTAATTCTTTTGCATAGTATTTCAATCTGAGATTTCTATTTTAATTTATTGTCCACAGCAAGACCAAGAAACGTTTTCAAAAAATCATTATCTTTTTGGATTTGAAGCTAGCTTTTAATTTATGATACATGATACATTTTACCAGCAACTAAAAAAAAATTAGTGTGGGTCTCATAAAACTGGACAGTTAGATGGTTCAGGAATACCCACTTCCTTATTAAATGAACTTAAAAAATACTATAAATTAATTTTACATTTTAGTTTTCCACTGTTTCCTCTTCATTAGATGCAATTGTTGCTTAATTTAGGTCTAACAATATTTATAACATCTGGCAGAAGATCAGGTGTCTGCTGTCTTTAAATAACCTAATTACACTAGTTTACATGGTTTTTGTCCTTGAAATAACAATATTTTTATTAGCAATTGAGATGCACGCAGTTTCAAAAAAATATATGATAGTTCCAACATCTTTTCAAAATATTTATTGTTTATGATTAACGAGAAAAATACTAGAAAAATGTTTCATATATGAAAGGCAACTCAGCCTTAGCTTTTACTTGTACACATCAACCCAGACTGATTGGACTTTGAACTATTAAAAGTTGAACGCTGCAAATATAGCGAGAGAGTGCGTTATATTTTTATTACGCTCTATCCTTACCATTACATCGACACCACTATGCACTGTCCCTTTCCGACAATTCTCTATTTTGTATGTAGCGTAGTTATGCGTATATAGGGTGTCTAACTTGATGTGTAGCCGTGTGTACTTATTTATTTTTATCTATTTCTCTTATAATAGACCAGCAATAATCACCTAACATGGCCTCATCCCAGTATCCTTGATAAAACGTACTCAATAAATTTAAAATTCTGGTAAAAACGCTCTCCATGTTCGTTGCTGACTTGTCCAAAGTTTTCTGGAAAGATATCGAGGTGCGAGTGAAGGCAATTAACTTTCAGAGACTTGCTGACACCCATTCGTTTAAATGTATGCAATAAATCAGCAATTAACTGTCGGTATTTCTTTTTTGTTGCTAAAAAACATTTGAATTACAAGTCATAGTGATTTCCAAGCAGATCTTTCAGTATTTCAAATATACCACACCTACCACCACCACACACACCACACATACCACATATGCAAACACTCGTGGCTTAATGACGCTTATTATTTGCTCTGTTTTGTTTTAATCGTAAATACAGTTAAAAGTGATAAAATCTTCTAGTATTTGGACTCAATTCGATGCCTATGAACTGTGCTATATGGTGGTAATAGTGACTTTAAACAAACACTAAGAAACCGTGAGTAATTACCAATAACATTTTCAAAATAATGCAAATCACTTTACAACACTGACCTACGACAACCCGCGCCGCGCTCGCTTCAACGCACACATTGACACCAGTTGCATAGCCGCGCTAGATTGTGTCACGATCCACGCAGCGCTTCATCGCTTTACGGCTGTGCGCGCATTAGACGGATACATATTTATTTATTTTGTACGCACTGAAATGGCTTCTAATAACAAATGCGCTGGATGCAAACGCATTATAAAATCGGAAGATTACTTATCCTGTTCCATTTGCATGTCAAAATATGATTTGCTTTGCGCTAATGTTCCTCAAAAACGATTTTATAATAATATGGATATGGATCAAAAGCGCATGTGGAAATGTCCTGAATGTCGTAATAAGCAACCCAAGCTGGATAATACAAATACACCAATCCGCTTGCTTACTCAACCCGTTTCACCGACCATATTCGATGCTGGAACATCAATGAACACATCCAGTGTCTCTAATATAACCATGAGAATCAGAAAACAGTCTGAAGGTCAAGATTCCACTGTTACTCTAGATAGCATTAGAGATGTCATCAAACAGGAAATGACGGCAATTTTTAACGTACAATTATTTGACGTTCTGAAGGCAATTAGGGAGGAAATGTCAAAATATAACGAATTTATGTCATTCATCAACAAGCAGTATGAGGAGTTTAAGGCTACCATTGAAACAAAAACTGCTATAATATCCAGATTAGAGTCTGATAATGCCACTCTACAGTGCACTGTTAAAGATTTATCCTTCAGGCTAGGTTTGGTTGAACAACAAGCGCGTGAGTGCAACATTGAGATTAATGGGATCCCAGAGCACCGCACGGAGAACCTGGTGACCACTGTAGTGCAACTGTCTAAAACTATAAACCAGCCGCTTGCGGATGAAGACATACTTAACGTTACCAGAATAGCCAAACAAACGAAGGATAGCAACAAGCCCCGTTCTGTAGTTGTTAAACTACGTAGCCAGCGACAACGAGACTCCATACTAGCCGCTGTTACAAAATTCAATCGGAGGAATCCCAATGACAAGCTGAGCTCCCTACACCTTGGTATTGGAGGATCGCGTTCTGCTGTTTTTGTCGCCGAACATCTTACTCCTAGCAACAAGTTTCTACATGCCGCTACTCGTCTGAAAGCAAAGCAGCTGAAATACCAGTTTGTATGGGTTCGCAATGGTCGTATTTACGTACGGAAAGATGAGAAATCTCAAGCATTATTCATACGCAACTCAGACAGTTTAAATTTTATCACATAATTACCTTTTTATTAGTTATAGTTTTAGTATATTCTTTCCGCTACTTAACAATGTATTAGTTTCGAAACATTAAAATTCGATCATCTAAATATTTATTATCAGAATACTCGTGGTATCCGAACAAAAACAAATAGCGTCTATGATAACATTTTGCTTAATAACTATGATGTAATTGTGTTCACTGAAACTTGGTTGAATTCCAACATAGTCAATAATGAATTTATTGATTCGAGATACGTAGTATACCGCAGAGACCGCACTTATGATACGTCTGGTAAAAGAGATGGAGGAGGCGTATTAGTAGCAGTGTCCAAAAATATTCCGTCTTCCAGAATACACCGCTGGGAAAGTGAATGTGAGGACCTATGGTTAACTCTCCAAATTAATTCGTACGGTGGAATAATGAAATTAGCATTGTGTGTCGTGTACTTACCTCCGCCTCTTCGGCCAGACACATTAAACAAATTTTTCAGTAATGCAAATGACGCAATGTGTTCAATTGACGATGTTATGATACTTGGCGATTTTAACTTACCGTTTATTCATTGGTCTAAAGATAACGACTTAAACTACACAAATCCATCTAATTACTTCAATACTGTGGGTTACTCAGTTATCGATTTCATGTCTGCCAACAATCTTTATCAGTTTAATCACGTTACCAATAATGACAATAGAATATTAGACTTAATAATTAGTAATTTAACAAATGTTGTAGTTAATGAGACTCATGATTTGTTGAGTAAGCTAGACGAGAAACATCCTGCATTAGTAATAGACATACCATATTCCAAACGCCATGACTATCTTAAAACAACAACTGATAAGCAATACAATTATTTCAAAGCTGATTACCACAAAATTTGCGACGATTTAATAAGTGTTGATTGGATTGATAAATTTTCTACGTGTACCGATGTGAATCAAATGGTTTCAGTGTTGTATGAGTTGCTTCGTGTTGTGACCGAAAAGTATGTTCCTAAGCGTACATTATCCAAATCCAAATTTCCATCGTGGTTCAGTTACGCATTAATTAAAAGACTCGCTGAAAAGAACAAACTGAGGATGAGGTATCGCAAATACAAGAATCCTAGAGATTTGTTATCATACGAAGCGGTTCGTAGTCATTGTCATAAATTGTATCAGGACTGTTACGTGAAATATAAGAATATTATCGAAACCGAAATCGTAAAAGACTCTAAAGCATTTTGGAGATATATAAAAAACAAGAAGAGAAATGAGTCGACTATCCCCGCTACCATGAACAGGGACCACGTAACTGCTAATACTGGAGGCGAAATTGCTAATCTGTTCGCGAGCCAATTCGCTTCTGTGTACACCAATCCTCTTCGCCCACCTGACGACTCAGTTTCTTCTGATTATATTTCTCCTCATGATTTCTGTATGAGTAAACTTGAGTTTTCTGAACGTGAAGTTAGCAATAGAATAAAGCAACTTAATATTACTAAAGGTGCTGGTCCTGACAACATACCCACCGTATTTATTAAGCGTTGTGGTTCTGCATTAGCGCTTCCTTTATCATTGATCTTTAACCGATCCTTATCAGATGGCTTTTTTCCTGATGAATGGAAAAAGGCGAGAATTTTGCCCCTCTACAAAAAAGGCGACCACAGCAATACAAAAAACTATCGGCCTATCGCTATTTTATCGTGTCTTTCGAAACTTTTCGAATCTCTTGTCTGCCCTGCAATAACAAAACATGTAGACAATGCTCTTACCTGTAAACAACATGGTTTTCGATCTAATCATTCCACAGTTACAAATCTTCATCTGTTTCTATCTGATTTATCAAGTGAGCTGGATCACGGACTTGAAGTTGATACTATATACACCGACTTTGCCAGTGCCTTCGACAAAGTAAATCATTCACTACTGTTGAAAAAACTACGATGTCATGGCATACTGGGCTCTTTACTAGACTGGTTTAGATCTTATTTGTCAAAAAGACTTCAATTAGTATCTGTTTGCGGTTACCAGTCACAACCATATTACGCCATTTCTGGAGTTCCTCAAGGTTCCCACTTAGGACCCATTCTCTTCTCCATATTCATCAATGACATAGGCACAATCATTCGCAATTGCAACTATCTCTTATTCGCAGATGATCTAAAACTATATAAGACTATTAACTCCTTACAAGATATCAAAGACATTCAGGACGATCTGGTTCGTGTTAAATTGTGGTGTATCAGAAATCAGATGGAGCTCAACCCTAAAAAGTGTTTCCATATAAAATACACTAGAAAGAAAAAACCTTTCAATTCCGCGTACGGAATTGAAGGCGAAAAATTAGAAAAAGTTAATGAGATTAAAGACCTCGGCGTGATTCTGGACCACGAACTTCGATTTCGCGAACATATTGATCACATTGTCAGAAGGGGTTCTCAGATGTTAGGTTTCATTAAACGTAATACCAAGGGATTTAAGATGAATCGCACAAAAATCATATTGTTTAACGCTCTGGTCCGTAGTCATTTGGAGTATGGTTGTAACATTTGGAACCCATTTTATAGCACCCATTCCCAACGTATAGAAAACATACAACGTGCTTTTACGCGCCATTTAGCCTTCCTATCACAAGGAATTTCTCATCGTTGTAGTTATGAAGATCGCCTAAATTTCTTTAAATTAAATTCACTAGCCAATCGTAGGAAGATACATGACTTAACATTTCTCCACAAAATCGTGAATAACAAAATACAATGCACCGAGATTACAAACTGCATATCTTTAACAGTACCACACAAAGTCCCACGAAATTACATCTCCAGAACATTTCACACACCACTACTTCGCACTAATCTCGGCCTCAATTCTCCCATTGTAAGAATGTACAACACGTATAATTTTTTTAACAGTACCGTCGAAAATTTGGACATATTTAACGATTCTCTATATGCATTTAGGAAAAAGATACTGAAGTCATTTGTATAGTAACTATATATATGTATATTAACACTTATGAAAAGGTTAAGTTTATTTGTTTCTTTTTTTTGTGTTTTGATGTATATTTGAAGTTTGTATTTTTTGTATGATTTTTTGTATTTTATTATTGTTTTGTATTTTATTATTCTTTTTAGAGTTAGATTTAGCTTCTAATTTAAGCCACAAATTGGTAAATGTCGTACACATCTATAATTGATGTTCATGTTGGCGAATGAAAATGTTAATTTTTTTTTGGACAATTGTAACATGTACATTGTTGATGTGTCTTTAAATAAATAAATAAATAAATAAATAAATATGTCAAAATGCCACATTATATTTAATTTTCGGTCCGATCAAAATACTTTCTTTCAAAATAGAAAAATAGATGACCACCACATCCTAATTTAATGTGATGAGGTGGTAACACAATTTTTGAATTTTATCGTTCGTCCTTTATATTTAATTTAGCAGGGACATATTCTTCTCTTACTGGCCAGTCTATATTTTTATCATCGTTACCATTGTCTAGAATAGAGGTTCTCAGACTTTTTTCTCAAAGACCACTTTCAAAATTTCGTTGGTTCTTGTGGATTCCCCTGCAGCTACATTTCTACCACATACATTGGCGACAATTTAAAAAAAAATATCAAATCGCTACGGGATTCCTCAAAATATCCGTCGATCGACGTTTATAGGTGAAGTCAAAACAACTTTTTAGAAGACCGAAGAGAGAATTTTTTAGATAAGTATGAATTCAGTAACAACTTGTGGGTAAGTAGGTACTCTGAAAATAAAATATGACGATAACTTTAGTCTCTAACGTGATAAAGATAAAATAAATATAAATTTGCGTTTAGTTATTGCACCTATATAAAACAAAATTAAATTCACTGGTAGGACTTAACTTCTTTTTATTTTATAAACTAGTGTCAATAAAAATTATTATTATCTCTTATACATTATATTATAATATACTGTATAAGAAATCCATGAATCGAAATATTCTCATGATAGATAATAGTAGTAATGTATAAATAGGTACCTACCTACAAAATAGGTATATTGCATAAATTGTGCAATAATTCAGTCTAGAACAAAATGTTACTTTATTATATTGGCAGATTAATTATGCATAATTTGATGTGAAAACCGTAACATTATGTATCCAGTTTGCTTCACAAACGGTTTACATACACAAACATTCAGTTTTGCAATTTCCAACCGCGTAAAAAACAAACTCCACGAACGCTGTAAACCTTAAACGTTCAAAATTATTTACAGCATAATGTTGAAAGACGAAAATACACGTGTCCTATTTTCACAACACATTGTTGCTTCATGCGTCTATAAACACTTTATCATGGCTTGAGATAATATGTAAATGAACCTCCTCTAGGCCTAAGGTAATCTTAGTCAACGTTCATGTTTAAGAAATTTGATGAGAATGAAAGAAGCGAGAGAGGTAGACCTAACTATTGAAATCGTAAAAAGTAGAAATCCAGGGATCTGCGTATATGTACGCAGATCAAAGACGGGACGCTCTAGTCCCACCAAAAAAACCTGTGTTATTCGATCTAGTGTGTTTGAAACGCCATCTTTTCGAATTTGTCGGCATTGCCACCAACGTATCGACCTTGGTTGGTAGGTGATCCCGGGATATCAGCGCGTTTTAGTTAAAATAACAATTACTTATAAATAAGGCGAAATACAAGTATTTATAATATTCTAACATAGAGCTATGCTGTAACTATTCAAAAATATAACTAAGAAAAATGCATAAGCCTTACTTTCGTGTACGTAATTCAAAATATTCTCTGTAATACACGTTCTATTTTAACCCGAGCCCTAGGGACGAGTCATCTCTCCTATTATGTCCTTTCAATGACCGTCTGACCCATCGGTCATGAATAGTAAGAAGTGCCAGACAATTGTCCAATTGCGGACACCCGAACTGTCTATCCCGATGATAGGATAAGAGGCTTACATTCGCAAATTACCTCCACTCTCAGCGTAGTGGTAATAATGTTTGATTGATAGATAGACAGTGTAACAAGCAGAGATTGCGGATGATTTTATACATGAATGAAAGTCGCCGACTGTATGCGTCAGCGTTGTTTCGTTGGATCTAAGTATAGGTAGGGTCTTAGTATACTCGAATTTTCTTCCGCGTGTCTTTTAGGCGAAGTGTAGTCTCGATCATCTTTTTTAGTTTTTGATAATTATCTGCCTTGTATTGTTTACATAAAATGATTTGCTAGGAGACATTGCGTTACGTAGAAGTCAGGACTTTCATAACGGTTGCCAACACTTATTAGTTCATTGTTGTCATTTAATATGGCTTATTATTTTGGAACATTAATATCATTACTACCGTGTAGGTATATCTTGACGTTTATCATAATACACGTATTACCTAGGTACTATATGACACCTATTATAATTTTCGTCCTAACTGCCTCCGTAACGCAGTGGTAGTGAATGTGATTGCTGTGCATGAGGTAACTGATAACTACAATATCCTACTAATTTTATAAATGTGAAAGTTTGAGAGGATGTATGGATGGATGGATGGATGAATGAATGGATGTTTGTTTGTTACTCCTTCACGCAAAATTTATTGAACAGATTTTGATGAAACTTTACTGTATTATCTATTGTTTATACATCGTATAACAGGCTGTGCTAACTAAAAAACTAACTACTACTAACTGACTAAAAAATCTGTCTTAACATAAAGCTGCATTAGGTAACGCGACCAAAATCTTGTATAATATTATAAATGCGAATGTAAGTTTGTTTGTTACATTTTCACGCATTAACTATTCGATCGACCATCATGATATTCCGCATACCTATACGATGGCAGGGCTACAGAAAAGGACATAGGACATTCATTCAGAAAAAGTATTATTATTAACCTAACCTACCTAAATTTATGCGAGCGGAACCACAGGTAAACACTAGTAGAAAAATCTAATATACCTACCTAATTATTTGTTCTTAGCACAATATATACTGGTATTATCTGTGATTATAACTATTGCGTTAAAGTGATGCAATGAATGCTGTTTCTTTTTCAATGCGCGTGCGCAATTGACGTCACGCGCCATGGGTGATTAGCTGGTGTGTGTGATATTGAAATGCATCGAACGCTCCGTTTCACTTTTATACAACACGCATTGTGCTCGCTGCGTATGAGAAAGTGCCAGTTCAACTCCATTTAATTTTCAGGACTATGTTTTGCGTCTTGAGTGCGATTTCAGAGATGCGCAAATAAAAATTTAGTTTCTGGTCAGATAGTTTTCAGTAGTTTGGAATAAAAATTCTTAGAGGTATGTGCAAGTTTCTAATCGTCCATCGACTGATGGTCGACGGTAGCATGACGCTATGCTTTTATCATTATGTCCGGATATGATTATACTGACAAATTAATTCAGAGGAATTATATCATAATTTATACCAAACACAGGCTGTACTTAATACTTTATTGTGTTACACAATGTTTTCTTAGATGGTAAGGCTTAAAATTGGTGGATCATTGTGAACCCTGGCGGGCATAGCAAAGGAGAAGTGAGGACGTTATTCAATTTAAGGTTTCGATACTTAGTTTACCGGTGGCGGCGGTGAGCTGATTTCTATCATCATCATCATCATCATTTCAGCCTATTGCAGTCCACTGCTAGACATAAGCCTCCCCCCGGCTTATGATTTCTATGGCTGTTCGTTTTTGGACAAATAATTTATAGTGTTAGTGGTAAAGCTATAGTTGCTAGTTCACCAGAAATTTTATTTAGGTAGTCAGTCCTCTGTATACTTAGTATGTTTTATATTTCACGACTGCTTCTGTGGCGTTGCGGTAGTGAATGCGACTACTCTGCTTAAGGTCTCGGGTTCCAATCCCGGGTCGGACCAACAAATTGTTACTGAGTTTTTAAATAGCGGCCCGGAGTTGGTGGTGTTAGACATTCCCGTGCTTCGGCAAACACGTAAAGCCGTTAGTCCTGCGCCTGATATCTCTCCTGTCGTGTTGGATTAACGCCCCATCGGATGACGAGAATTAGAGAACAGAGAATGCACTTGTGTTTACGCACACACTTGTGCACTATAATTTCTCCTGCGCAGATGGCCAGTCTCCGTTAAGACTGGCCGTCGTGAAATTCAGTCTGGAGGACATTATGTTTTATATACTTAATACTTAACATGGTCCTGCGCCTGATCCTTCTCCAGCAATACCGCCTGCACCTACGGCTAGTCTTGATTGGCCCCTGGGACAACAATTCAGCCTGGAGGTCCTTATTGTATGAAATATCAAACACTAAAATATTTTTTCAATTCGAACCAGTTATTTCTGAGATTAGTGTGTTCAAACAAACAAACAAACTCTTCAGCTTTATAATATAAGTATAGATTCGAGAATGATGTTATGAAAACTTTTCGTCATGCGTTAATTTATTAATTGAGAATAGTTATATTTATATTTGCACACGTTCTCGGAACCTTAGCATAATTCGTACAAATAGGTCTATAGACATTTAATGGCATATTATGAGGTCGTCTTGACCATACCTATTCGGCCGGTAACTATACCTATACGGACGCTTATTAGTGTAAATTGTTTGATAGAAAAGTATTTGGTTGTGAATAGCTTTGGGACAGACTATACGAGATAGTTATGATGACATTGCTCAATCAAAACAAACTCGTCTCCGTAAAATATTTTTAGTAGATCGTTGCTCAGTACTTAATATATTTTAGTAGCGGTACGCTATAACGAGCCTTCTTATTTTGTTTCGAACAGGACAACTCTCGCATTGGAGATCAAGCCCTGTCTTCCGGTGAACTGGTACACCCAGACACGGAACACTTATACCGGCAAAACTCACGACAACCTAGTCGTACGATTTGTATATTATACATTTTTTATCAATTGATATTTGAAAATATATAAATATACTTCAGTATATTTTATTACTTTTGTAGGTCCTTCTGAGCAAAAGCCCTTCCCTTGGACCTCCATATGTTCTCCATCTGTTTATAGATATCCTCTGTCAGTTCCGTTTCGAAGTCGTTGAAGTCCTGCCATTTCCGTATATCTCTGCTTCTGTCTTGTTCAATATAATTAAGTTCTTATTATTTTATAACTGATAAAAATAATTGGTTTCTCCGTATCACTCATAATCAATTAAAACTGCCTTGTCATTGTAAACGACAGAACTGTCAGTACTTATTGGATGCGATGTCATGGGGTAAACGATGACGTAGTCAAATGACGTACCAACTTGTATTTTCATCCTCATTACACAATATTTTATTAATCATCCTGAGTCTTCCCTTTATATTAAGGTAAAATTTATTTCATGTTCAAAGATTATCCATACATGTACAATGTTTCTTTTGGGTTGTCTAGGGTATAACTCATTGACTCATTGGAAGTCAGACGGGAGATGCATCAACTTATAGCCATTTGCAAAATTCTGAGGGGAAAAATTGTTGCACCAGACCTTCATGACGAGCTGTTTCTATTTTTTGTTCCTAATAACTACCGTCGCAGCCGAAGGCACATGTTGTTTGCCGTGCCATCATGTCGCACCGTAGCTAAGTCACCCATACCGCGCTCGCTTTCTGCTCTCTACGCTCTCCTGTACGCTAATCCTGACTGTGACTTGTTTGCGGATGGATGGCCGAATATATTGTTAGTGTGTCAGCGATTTTGTGAGAGGAAGGAATGATTGTTTGTGTGGATACCAAGATCTATATAATTGTTTATTTGTTTTATATCTTTGTTTTAATTTTGAATTTGTTGCATGTTTTCTTATCATTAATTATTGTAATTGGTTTACAACCGTTATAATTAAATAAATTAAAAGATTTACAGATGTATTGGAATCGTTTATTTGAGGCAGTTTTAATTTGGATTGATTTTCTTCAAAAACTAATGACAGTTTCATGTCTTTATCTCCGGGTGTCAGAGGAGTATTATACCCATAATTCACCAGCTATGAATTAGGTTCCACGTGATAGATATTGAGTACTATTGCCGTCTATCGCCAGTAGGCACGACATATACCTACTTATTTGTAGATAACACGAATAATAATAATAATTATAATATTCTATCACACACATACACACAACACCATCTAGCCCAAACTAAGCAAAGCTTGTCCTATGGGTACTAGACAATGGATAAACATACACATATACTTTTTTGTAAATACATACTTAATATACATAGAAACACCCAGACCATCCATGCACACAAATGTTTGACTTGTGCGGACATTGAACCCGCGACCTCAGGCGTGGCAATCGGTTACACTAACCACTACGCCATGGAGGCCGCCGAATAAATAATTGCCCTATGTATTCGAGTTCACAACACTCGGCGCAGTGGTAGCGGCGAATCGATGCCATGTCTTTGCGAAGCAGTTACCTCTTACCATCTGATAAGACAACTCGTCTGGCACCTTTGGCAAAAATATGCGTTGATAGGTATACTTATACAATCCTATTAATATTGAAGTAGCTAAATTTGTTTATATTTGTAGTATATACTCAATTACTCCTGGACCACATAACGGTATTATATAACATTTAGTATGGAGATAGCTTAAACCCTAGGAAATGACTTTTGAAACGAGCGAATCTTCGTGCAGCGCCTTTTATTCATATTTAGATAAGATTTTCTTTAATGTACCTACAGTTTAATAAGGTTGTAATTAAATGCTACATTTTATTATAAACAATTTGACCGAATATTATGTAAGTATATGCCCTCAATAGTTTATGTTAACCTAATAAATGTGCTCTTAATATAGCAAGTTTGCCCTCTTTGACAAATAGCTACTAAGAAACGTAGAGTGATGTTAGATAACCATCCTCAATAAATAAGTTGTTAAATGCAAAAATGATTAATAAATCTGAATGGTAGTTTCTAGGTTAGGCACGTTTATAAAAGAAGTATCTTCAGCTTTATAATGTAAATATTTAGCATAGGTACCTATACTATTATTTTTTATATTTTATTTGTCTGTAGTTGTAGTATATAGTTGTTGTATAGCGCAAATCTCAGGCACAGCAGTTCCTTAAATGATTAGGCAGAGGTTAGGCTAGATATGCCTAGATCCTATGTGAGTGACGGCGAGTCCTTTGCCGTCTCCAGCAATCTTACCTCAGACATAAGGCTGTCACTTATAATTTTCTTTGAATGTCAGACATAATTGAAACCCAATTGTGTATGGCCGCCAGTGCACCTCTGCGACTCAATATGTTAACTTGCAGATATATCTAATATCAATCTAGGAATTGCATCCGCTACCGCATCCTTACTTAATATTATGCGAATATGAGTTTGTTTGTTATGGTTTCACGCCTTAAATACTCGACCGATGATCATGAAATCTCATACACGTTGTCAGAGGTCCAGAAAAGGACATAGGGTACCTTTCATCCAGAAAAAGTAATGTTCTTGAGGGTGGAGAATTCACATAACCTATATTTACGTGAGTTAAGCCGCGGGTAAAATTTAATAAACAATAAATTTAAACACAGGATGAACGATATGTTTATAACATATATAGGAATATACACATTCAGTATTCTGTATGTAATAGGATTCCAAAATATTGACATCTTGACAGTTCAAACTGGCGTCATAGTTTAATGTTTTATTGATAATTACAGTTTACAAATAATAAGCATACGTTATCGCAAGCGTGTGCTGCAGAATGAATGTATTACTCACTAAGCTGTTTATTAGCCAGTGTTACTGACTCCTACACCTGCCCAGTAAACTACTTGAGCACCGAGACTCAAGACTGATATAATTACGCTTAGCCCGACCCAACTTGTTATCATTCACAGTCGCAACGCCGGCTGCGACGAACGTGCGTGCCGCCATATCGCAAAAGACTTCGATTTTCAAATCATTTGCCGCCATATAGATATTTTTAATTTTAGTTTGATTCATTTTCTTAAAAACGCAGTGTTTTGTGTCAAGTGAGCCGCTCAATTTGATTTGTTTAGAAACGTAAGTAAATTTTTGAATTAAGTATATTATTATTTTAAGACATTATTTCGTAAAATCGATAATCGAATCAAAAAAGATAAAAGTATTGTTCGTAGTTTTGATTTGGAATATAAATTGAATTTACATAGTACACAGTTATACACAGTTTACGATGAAATTTGTTATAAATTTTAAAAAAATATTTAAATTAAATGTTTAGGTATACTTATTTTAATTTAATTAAAAATCTATATAAGTAATGAGATGTAATTATTCTATATTTACGAAAACGTAAAAGTGTCATCAACTAGAGCTATAATAAATTAAACATGTAATGTTTTTATCCTACAACTAATTCATTGCGGTTCTTCCGCATACCTAGTCATGAAAATTAAATGTTTCTACCATCTCAAAAGTATACGTTTCACGTCAATCCTTAATAATTTAAGTAAACTTTTATTATAGGTGTGTATACCTAAGATTTAATTTCCTTACTTTGCTGTTAACTGGAATTTACTGCGTTAATACTTTTAATTTTGTTAGCTACGTGATTTATTATCTAAAATAATATAAATACGGTAAAATAACCGTGATAAAAAGATTTAAACTTGTACAATTTTATTCAAATAAAGTGTGTGAAGTGTTGTTTCAACTCAGCTACAATAAACTTATATTGTAGTTGAATTATCGCTTGCATGTTTACATCAATGTGATTTTAAGTCTACCCGCGGAATCAATAACTTCATTTAGATTTCATTGCTGCAAACAATACTACTGAATTATGTTCTATTTATCAATGTCAATGTCAATCAATTATCAATGGTGGTAAAATGTTTATCAGTTTTTTTTTTATGTTAGCGATATTAGTAATTTCTAAAGTATATAGTGCATATAGTGTTTGCTTGTAACTTTTTGTCTAAAATCTTTTGTATATAATTGTGAAAATGTATTATTGTTACATTTGTTAGCAAACCAAAAGAGCAGCGATAGCTCAGTGGGGAGACCAACAGTCTGCAATGCAGAGGGTCTCAGGTTCGAACCCACGTCGCGCACCTCTGACTTTCGGAAGTTATATGACTTTTCCAAATTATGTGCGTATTGATTGACAATTATCCCCTGCTTCGTGCCTCTGAGAGCACGTTAAGCCGTCGGTCTCGGCTGCCATGAACATTTATGGCAGTTGTTATTGGGAGAGTGTGGACACAAAAGATCCCACTGGGTCGAGGTGTCGCCGGTCTGCACTGACTGGCCCCCACATAAGATAAGATAAGATAGCAAACCAAAATAAATAAATAAAATTGTGGTCATAATGTTAGTTTTTTGACATATGAAGTACAGTTAGCGACATACGTTTATAAACATTGCGAGATTTTCGTTTAATTTTCGTTCGATATAATAACATTATTTGATTATTTAGTTAAATCCATAACTGCTTAATAATGATTGGCAAATTTTAATAATAATGCCACCTATTGGTAATTTGCTTGATGTTCAGCTATATAAAAGTCGATTATCATACAAGAATAATATAATGTATAGTAGCTAGTATGTTTTTAATACGTTCAAAAATGTACTTGTATGTATTTATGTATAGAACTATGTATGAATGTAATGAAATATTCCAATGCAATTTACATGCATTTCTGGACTGTTGAGCAATTAACGCACTTTAAATAATATAATAATAAGAGATAATAAGGGAATACGAGCCCACGACGGCCAGACCTTCGTTATTTTATAAAAGGTGAAAGTTTCTCTGTGCATGTTCCCAACACAGGTAAGAACGATCAGCGAGTATGGAGTTTGGATTGTGGTTACTTGGGCAGGTAACAGGTAGTAAAGGTGTATAAAAAAGTACCTCAAATTTGTTAAAGTATAAAGCTCATTTTTTTTATATTTTCTTCGGAATATCATTAGAAATCACGTCATCCGTTGCCGGACACTTATACAGTTGCAACCCCCTGCCAGACACCCCTAAACTTTAAGAAATTATACTTTCGTTATAGTTATAGCCGGACAGTTTTAATGTTTTTTTCATCTTGCCAGACACATTGAAAATCTGCTGTAGGTGCGAGCCCGAGGCAACAGAGTGCATGCTCTATAACTTACCTAGTCTGATCCAGGCGATTAGTGGAACGACACGATTTTTAGTGCAATATTTATGAAGCAGTAGCGTAATATACATGACGTCATGGATAAAATTCTACAATTTTGCACTCAAACATGACGTTGCAATGATCGTTAAGTGAGTCAGAGAGCATGGACTCTAAAGCTTGTTACAGAAAATCTAGTTGAGATGTCTGTTCTAGTACGTAGAACATATAACTTAATGATTTGGGTGCAGTTTCTTTATTGTGCTCATATACCAAGAGTATCACGGTTAAGTTAAGTAATGTGATTACTATATAATTTTTTACGCAGCGGCACACTGGCGTATAGGCACAATTGGTATTCAATTATGCCTGGCACTCCAATAATTGACAGGTTAATGGGAATAATTTGACAGGAAAATAATGTTTATGTTGTTCCTATAATTAATTACTTATTGAATAAATATAAATTTTACTTTTCTATTGTATAATTATCTCTGATTATGCATTCTCCTGTAGAACTAGTGTTTATCAGTAAACCAATTAATAGTAAATAAAGGCAGGCGTATATCGTCGACAGGGTAGATTATATCAAACCAGTCTATACGGCGTGTCTAGACGCTAGACATGAACGCTCGGAGCCATTTCATAATGCACTTGTTTATTCCAGACGCAATGTGAACGATCGTAGTGAAATTTCCTATCGCGAGTGCTGAGTGCGTTTTATTGGACGATCCTAAAATTAGTTCATTGTAGGCCGAAATATTTTCTTGTATAATTTGATATATTTGACTGTAATAGTGCATGGATAAATTAAGGTCCAAAATCCTGTGAACACTCGAATTAGAATGAATATGAATGAACTAGATGGCGTTGTTTTATAAATATTGCAAAGCGTACTCATTTTAGCAAATAGGTGAAAATAAGAAATTATAATCTTAACCGAAAAGAGACTCGAACACAGGGACAAGATAATGTTTGCGTACGTACAGAATAGCGAGTCATCGAAATTCGAAAGTATCTATAAAATAAACTACCCACTATCAATTTATAAATTCTATTGTAATTCTTTGCTTCTTGTTGTACCTTGAAATGTATTCTTTTTTAAATAAACTATTGTGAATGGAGATTAATATTGTTTAAAAGGAAATTTTTCAAAATTGAGTCCTTAAGAAATCTACTACTTTTTATTTTATAGTAGTGCACTGCCATCTATTACGATATAAATAAACTATTTAACAGTTCTTGTATTGATTTCCGTTAGATGGCGTCAATTACCGGCTTATACCATTTTAGTTTTGAAATGGGTATGCATTTTTGCATACCCATTTCAAAATTCACACAGCTTCACACTTTTATGTACCGGAAAAGATAGGTAGATATATATAATATCCACATTTCGTCAGCTTTAGCGCCTATGTATACATATATTTCCAGACACCGTACTGTAACTGAGAATTATGAAGTACTCAGAAACGTTCTGCCTGGCCAGTAAATCAAATTGGGGTTCTTTTGTCAAGAAATTCTTAATAGAAGGTATAGAGACTTGAACAATGCCCGGTACATGGTAATAGTGTAGATACCTGTTTCTTTTTTTTAGACATACTCTTTTTTTTTTTTAAAGACTGCTCTCTCGCAACGTATAAATCATGTGTCGCGGGGGACGTTACCAACAATCAAACAACGGACACAAAGAACACCCAGACTTAGAACGACCATTTGTGGATCACAGAAGTTTTGTCCCGTGTGGGATTCGAACCCACAACACTCGGCGCAGCGGCAGTGGCCAGGCGACTACTTAAACCACTACGCCATCAGTCATTAACTTTAAAACGTAACTGGTAAATGTGGTGGGTGTAATCATTTACCTACAACTCTATCATTCCTTTTGGGTTGAGGCGTGAGGCTACGTATGAATTTAGACGACATGTGTTAAGTACTTGTCAAGTATTGATAAAACAGCGCGTTTGTAACAGTTAATGTTCGCGTTTTATTTAATATTTGCACAGCAAAGAAATCATTTGTATAGTAAGTAAATCCAGTACGTGCTTTAGCATAGCGATACTATAAATTTTAAAGGGAAACTTCCTAATACGTTAAGGTCGTTTTATTACTAAGATTTATAATAAAGGGTATACCTATTTTATTTATTTGGTAAGAACAACACGAGAACACCCAAGTAATAATTTTTAAATTTGTGTTAACATCGGGTGTGTTTATATCTTTATATATATAATTCTACTGTACGTGTGTATGTCACTGAACTCCTCCTAAACGGTAGGACCGATTTTGATAAAAAAAATTGTGTGTGTTCATGTGGATTCGACGATGGTTTAGATTTGTTTTTTTTTCTTTTTTTCGTGTGTATAGGACAACGTCTGTCGGGACAGCTAGTACCTATATTATATTAATAAAAATAATTAATATGGCTCCTGTCGATACGATATTTCTTTGCCGTGCCATTCGAGTGCTTTTATAAAGATTTCTTATGTTTAAGAATTTGCCGGCTAAACTGCTAATTTATTTGTTAAAGCGATTTGATATATATGTTTTCTTAGATTATACTAGCACTTCAAATTACTAATGTTCTTATAAAACCACCTACATAAAGCAAGTACTTGTGGTAGAATTGAGTTCACGTCGATAATGCATTTAATCTTATCATGGCCAATCCGATATTCTAACAATTGCTGATGCTTCTGCTGCTTTAATTCATATCAATTTTAGCTGTCACCTACAAGATCATTAGATTTTTTAAGTGTAGCGTTTCCTATACTAGCGTCCAACCTCCATATCAAATTTTGTAACAAATCGTTCTAACGGTTTAGCCGCGAAACATTCGCGTTTATAATATATTGTTAGTGTGGATTTATCAGCGTGCACAATTCATTAAGCGCTTGATGCCAATGGTATTGACTTATTCCGTCAACTGTTTGGAGGAAGTATTTCTATTTACGTTCAGAATATACTAGCTGTGGCTATCCTTTAAGACATGACGTATCCTTTCCATCCTTTTCTGCACCCATAACAATAAGTATACGAAATTGCATGATGATCAGCTGAGTAGTTAAGCCGGTTCAGTGCCAAGAACCCACACCATGATTCGAAAAACAATTAGTTCGTGTGCCCATAACGCGCAACCGAGTAGTGTGATGGTTTTAACTCAGATACGGGCGATTTTCTTCGACTCATAGACTCATAGGGTGAGTGCTGGACACTGAATGGGTTAAAGCGTGAAAGCCTAACAAACAAACTCACAATCGCATTTATTATATTATTTGAGATATATTATAGAATTCGAGATCGTCCGTGTAAACATAAAAGTTTAACAAGTTATCAAAATTCAATATCATAACTAACTCAACGTATGTTCTTTTACCTACATCCCAAGTTTTATTGGGATGGAGAGGAATATGCATTAAGACAAATGGATAAACATAATATTTAATTATGGTTGTTAATGTTTTTGTACCATGCAAATACATACATAGGTGTGTCTGAACTTAATTAAAGGCTTTCATCTCGACATTACAGACAGCCAAGTCGGCTATTAATCTTTTTAAATAGTGTTACATTATGAAACTGTATACTTTCAAAAGTCGTTTCTTTATTGACGCAAGTTCATTCAACTTCTGAATTTTAGTTACGTGAACTCGTGTAACAAGGGAACAATCTCAAGATTTAAATGAAGATAACATTAAATTAAGGATAAACTGTTTTGGTATCCTTAATTTTATGAGACGCACTGACCATTACTGGCAATGAATAATGTGTATCTCACACTTAAAATAAGTATTTAATTGTTCATGCTTAAAACGGAAATTTCATATTTAAATCGAACTTTGTTGTATTTCGTTAAAGAATATTATTCTTTTTAAAGTTTCGTATTAGAAAAAGAAATAGGAATTCGTATAGAACTACTCTGTTGTCTGTCTGTCTGTCTGTTAAGACAATTTTTATCAGGAACGCGAGAAGATATTTTAAAGCAAAATTTATATTTTCAAATATTTAGTAGATTTCTCAATCATAATTAGAAAATAATATCTGTTTGTCAATTGTCCAACAATTTTTATTTTATAATTAATATTAAAATTATTCAACATTGACATTCTTACCCTTACGCCACTGGACCAGCGCGGTATTCTTACATTACTCTCATGTGTTTACTTTAAAATACACGCTTTCTACGGTGAATACTTGAGAAAACAGCAGTGATCGCGCTTCTTACTTATTATTTACGTCATAAGTGATTGTACCGCGAGTCTGCGCATTGCAATAGAAATTTTAAATAGCAGCCGTTACAATTATTTTTTATTTATTTAGACAAGAGCCGCACTTAGAATAATTCCTGTATAGCGGGAGAAAACTTTCAAACAACGGACATTAAGAACACCCTGACCCGAAACAACTTTTTTATGGATTACATTTTTTATCCCGCGTGGTGATCGAACACAACATTCGGGAGTGAAAAGACGTCCACTCAAACCACTACGCCATCTATGCAGACGAATTATTAAAATATTTTGACGTTTTACAGTTCGATAAAACTCTTATACAACAGTTCTGTCCGTCCGTCCGTCCGTCTGTTTGTTATACAACTTTCAACTCAAGAACCGTAAGAGCTAGAGACTCGCGGTCAACGCCATTCGACTCAGCATAGTCGATATACCCCCAAATGACTATGACCTTTGACCTCGACCTGTCACGGTCACGTGGTATCATGTGATCTTTACATGTTATTTGAACCATTTTTTCGAATTTTAAGATTTACGGCAATTCATTGGCGATTCTCACTTGTACTATAAGTACAAGCATAGGGCCTGATTAAGCGATGTCTGTAGTCTTTGATCACTTGCAATACGTATCCTTACGTATAATTGAGTAAATCAACACTAAAAAATAAAAGCCCATGAGTAAAATTTTTATTGTCAGTTCAGGTAGAGCTCACACGACAAACACATCGCAAAGAAATTCTAAACATGTTTTGAAAAATCTTATAACGTGTTGTGTACGATTACCCTGATCGGGAATAGTATTTTATTATTTTTCTCAAGAAAGTTACGTTGATACAACAGTCTTGTTGTTGATGTCATAAAATGTTTCGCGTTACGGGATAGGAGTTGTATCCTATATACGGCTGTCTGCATGTTAGCCATCGAGTAGGAAAAGTGTCCAATATACAGTACCACGCTCGTCATTACATGCGGATTTTAAAACTGACAAATTTTGTACGTTATGTTTCACACATACCTCGGTCAATTGCTTCAGAGTCTACTATGCATTGTCCATAAATTATGAATTCTTCATTATCTATACTAATATTATTAGCTGAAGAGTTTGTAGATTTGAAAATGCTTGAACTCGGTGTACAGACACAATGCAGCTTCCATTTCTTCAGAGACTTCTCCTACGCAAATATTTAATCCTGTGTCGCGGGAACACCTTACAAACACACCCAAATCCGGCACAACCATTTGTGGCTAACACAATTGTTTTGTATCGTGTGGGTATCGGAACCCACTATACTCGGTTTACTGGCAATGGCGAGGCGACCACTTAAACCACTACGCCAACTTTCATCCCGTTCATTTAGCAGCCTCATAGACTTCATTGTTATAACACCTTTAATCTTTCTTGATATGTAATCGTCGCTCACTTAAAGCATGCTTAATGCGATGCACAATCCTTACTAATATTATAATGTAAATGCGATTGTGACTTTGTTGGTTTGTTACGCTTTTACGCCTTAACTACTTGACTAATCATAATGAAATTTCGTATACACGTTGTCAGGGGTACAGAAAAGGACATAGGGTACCTTTTATCAGGAAAGAAGTTATGTAACTGACCTAACTAACCTACGCATCGCGGCAAAATCTTATATACAATATATATGTACAATATAATATTATAAAGCTGAAAAGTTTGTTTATTTGTTTTAACGCGCTAATCTCAGGAACTACTAATTCGAATTGAAAAATTATTTTAGTGTTGGATAGCCCATTTATCTAAGAAGGCTATAGGCTATATAACATCGCGCTACAACCAATAACAGCGGAGCAGCAATGAAAAATTCTGCAGAAACAGTGGAAATTCTCTTATATGAAGCAGACGAAGTTGCGCGGGTCAGCTAGTATACAATATTTACAAACATTCAAGCCCATGATCACCATAGATAGTACGAAAATAAACAAGAACATTTTCACCTTAAACTTTCAAGTACATATCAGTATCAAGTGTAACATAACAATGAGGAAAGGTTACACCAGTGATTGTGAAACCATGTGTGGATATCGGTTTCTGTACGTGTGCACTTGCCCACCTCACGTGTAACTTGATAGTGTGTACCAATAGTATTGAAGTTTGGTTGCGAAAGTACTTAGTTGCTGATGTAAATGTTGAAGGGATTGATATGTTTCGTTAGGTTAGTTATTAAAAATATGTCAACTTGCTGGTTCTCTACTAACGTCCGACTATTACTAAGTTAGACAGTAGAAAGACGAAAGACGTTTTGAACAAAATGAAGACTGGAACTATTCTTACCTACACATAGCTGCAGAATTCATTTTCTTTTTTAAAGACCACTGAGACTTAATTTCCTTGTCGCGGGGACTTGAAAACACATTCAGATGATGGACTCAAAGAACACCAAGATATGGAACAACTTTTTGTAAATAACACAATATATTTTTCTCGTATTGCGAATTGTTACACGACACATCTGCTGAGTCTTTTAAAATAAACGAATTTCTAATTCCGGCAATATATTGATAAATTTTCTCATACATATGGGGTCTGTAATAGATCGAATCTACAGTACTCGGGGCAATGGCAGTGAGGAGGCAAGTCAATTTAAATCATTAGTTCCCAAAGTGTTCCAGGTGGACCACCAGGGGTCCACGGGGAGTCGACGGGAGTCTCGTTGGTGTGACAAAAAAATGGGGGTCCACAATTCGTAAGCGGGGGTTCACGAAAACTTGACTTCACCTATCAATGTAGGCAGATAATATTTTAAGAAGCTCTGCGACTGTCACTTGTAAAAACTTGCATATTCCATATTCAGTACCAGTTGTCTCGAACCTACCGATTTTTCGGTAGAGAATTTCTAAAAAAAGAAAAGGTTAGCCCGCCTACCGTGGGTAGGTAAATACCAAGAAATTAAAAAAAAGAAAAGTAGTTTAGCTACAGGGGTCCACCGGAAACTGCTAAATTTTGAAAGTGGTATCTGAAAAAAAAAGGTCTGGGAACCTTTGATTTAAATAGTCATTCAAACAGCAGAGTCAAAATGTCAACACTGCCCTCGGAACATTTTAAAATCGTAATACATAAACTCACGTCTGTTTTCGGAGTAATAGGCAGAAACTAAAGATTTGCATACATCCTGACATAAATTTATATCTGTATTGCTTCATACACTTTCGTTCGGATTAGGGTAATCAAATATAATATAGATTACGAAATCCTAAGTACCTAATCTTTATTATATAATCCATTGCATGTTTACATTGGATATTAATACGTGAAGCAAAAACTTTGTACCCCTTATTACGAAAATTGCGCGGACGGAGGAGTATGAAATTTCGCACAGTTAAAGTTTATATGGAGAAGGAGGGGCGAATCCTAATATTTATATAAAATATGCATTAGAAATATACTACACGCACACAACCACGCATTTGACACACGCAGTCGAAGCGCGTAACTATGGTTACATATATCAATATATAATGACATATATCAGCAATATCTTACAGGCAAACTTTGGTCGAATTTCGAGCACTAGGCGACCGCTAGTAATATTAAATCGGCTTTAATAGCATACGGGGTTGTTTCGCATGGTCGTTATCTGATTGTATAATTTTATATCACCGCGTACTTTCTTTTTATTCTTTAGAAAGACAACTTCCGCACTAGGTATAAATCCTGTGTCGCGGGAGACTTTAAAATAATTCAAACAACGGACAAATTCAAAATACAAATTCAAAATAAATTTATTCAGATTAGGTTATAAGGTAACACTTATGAATTTCAAAGTTAAACTATTTTTTTCTGCGAATTACATTTACTGCCACGTTCAGCAAAGCAAGGGTCTAGGGCTCATGAGAAGAACGGGCAAGAAACTCATGGTCACTCTTTTTAATCGCCAAGTTTTTGTTTACTAATTATAAGAGCTGTAAAGTGCTGCAACCATTTCTCCATGAACTATAAACATACTCAAGCATTTAATAAAATTTGATGGTAGCTTCTAAAGCAGCAGTATGGTAAATAGGAGCATTCACTTACATGTACCTACATTAATAATCAAGACAAGGCATGATTGTAGTCCGTAGTTTAATCTAACTTAGACACAAGGAACACCCAGTCTCGGAACAACCATTTGTAGATCACACAAAGTTTTGTCCTGTGTGGGATTCGAACCCATAACATTCGGCGCAGTGGCGGTGGCGAGGCAATCACTTATACCACTACGCCATACGTGCATTCAAAAACATAAAAATAAAAGGAATATTACTTATATTAGCTTCTAAAATAATTTAAACAGTGCAAATTAACTTATGGTGTGATCGTGTGTACATATCTTCACAATTATCATATGCCAATAAATATTTCCTGTTTTATAGTGTTAATATGAATGTCATCCGATAATTGGACTAAATAAGACAGCAATATAAAACAATTAAAAACAACAATTAACCCATCACGATTGAAAACATCGGCTATTGTTAATTTTGCATGTAAAGTATCTTACCTTAGTACTGTTCGCTATGTGGGACGTAAAAATTAGCTGAGGGCATGTGGGTATAGCATAGTAATGCATCATATGACCATTCAGAGATAAGCCGATGTTAGTTTATGTAAGAAAGAATGTTATTAATAAATACTAAACTGTAGTTGTAATATCCAATGTGTAATATATAATACCAGCCCTGTATTAAACTGTCCCACTGCTGGGCACGGGCCTCTTCTCAATGTGAGAAGGGTTAGGCCATAGTCTACCACGCTGGCCCAGTGCGGGTTGGCAGACTTCACATATCTTCAAGAATATTATGGAGAACTTTGAGACATGCAGGTTTCCTTACGATGTTTTCCTTCACCGTTAAAGCAAGCGATAATTGACTATTTAATACGCACATAACTTCGCAAAGTCAGAGGTGCGTGCCTTGGGATCTAACTCGAGACCTCTGCGTGGCAGTACAACGGTCTCCCATTAGGCTATCGCTCCGTGTAATATATAAACTTTCTCAATCTAAAGTTGTTTAAACAATCCCGCTCTTTCTGACAGCTTACCGCGCTTTTCGTGAAAACGCGTGGTTTTTTTTGCCAATATTAAACCTATTCCACACATTGCTTTGACAGCGCTAACCTCATCAAATTATCACATTAAAAGTAGACCATTAATACGATTTTATCATAATTAAACAGCTTAATTGTACAACGCTGTCGTAAAACCCCAAGATTAGACATAATGCTTAATAAAGATGGTTCGTTACTAACTCCATTAACAATTTTAATTAGCTTGGCTGTTTTGATTGATGGATTAATGTTTTTTCATTGGAAGACAGTAATGGATTGCTTACACGGCTATTATTCACGTAATTTATGCCATACATAACTGTTCATAGCTTTAGGTCGATGGCACGCACTAAGATTGAGGTCTCTAATATGAATCATAGATAAACCACAAAGATCTTAACATTTTGTCAAAGAATTTAAAATATTGTCACTAACATTGTGTCACCGCATGCTAATATTATCTTAAAACCTTAACAGTTGCAGTTTAAGTTCTCATTTATAATGTACTAGCGACCCGACCCGGCTCAACACGGGTAGTACAAAACCTTAACAAACCTAACCTAAACCTTCCTCATGGATCAGTCTATCTATTGGTGAAAACCGCCTGAAAATCCGTTTAGTAATTTTTGAGTTTATTGCGTACAGACGTGGCCGGGGACTTTGCTTTATAAATCATTATGTAGTGAAACCGTTATTGGGGTTAAGAGCATAGTGATAGACTCACGTAACACAAATCTAAACCTATGCCTACATAATTATATATGAATCGCCGCACCAATAAAGCTATGCTCCATTCAGTATTAATATTTACTGTCATTCTTATTAATTAAATAACATATTGCAAATATATATTATACTTTATTCCTTATTTATATTACTTAAGATTTCTAAATGGAATTTACCAAGTAGTCAAAAGTTAATTATAGTTAACCATTATTATATTTTTGTTAGTGTTATATGTTTAATGAAGCCTGTGTGGAAAACATCGTTTTGCATAAACATTCAATTAAAATTAAATTTGTGCTGTTTGCCTGTTATTGGGTTTAGGAAAATCTATTTAGTGTACGTTATATCATAATTGTAATAACCCTTATGGAATAGTTCCGTAAGGAATCAGCGGCTGATGACGGTATTGAGTCTTATTGTTAATGTATATAAATAATATGAATTATGACTCTTTAAATAAAGGAAAACATATCAGAAAACCACAAGGAAATCATAATATACCTACGCATTTCTGCAAGTAATGTTTTCGTTTTTCCCTCATGCGTGTTTGCAGACAATTACGTGAGACTAAGTAATAAAAAATGAATATTAAAGCTGCAGGGAGGAAAAGGCTTAAAAGAAATAAGACGAATAGGTAGCGCCAGGAGGATAAATGATATGTTTAATGTAGGTTTTTATGAATAACAGATCAATTTTCCTAGTGTTTTGACCTATAAACATTAGGTCAGAAAATTGAATGCATTTTTATAAATATGTTTTGAATAAAGAATAGATTTCGCTTATAGCATGTAGCTTAATGTTCTTATAAGCCTTTGCCATAGAGTTTATATTCCAAGAAATTCTGTGGTGAATAATAGAAAACGCATCGCCGATTGTCAGTGTACAAATATGAGATTTAGAACTGGGATACGGATATATTTAGAATCAGTCGGTTTTAGTATCAGTATACGCAAGGCATGCCAGTAAAATTATGTTGGATATTAGTTAGCTTCGGTACAATATCACCTAAGGAATTTTACAAAATATATAATTTTAATTTAGTGAATCTATTACCTAGATGATCATAGTTACTTTTTATCATATATCGTTTTTTAGTAATAAGATTTTAGTTAGCTTTACTTAAATGGATTTTCAATAACTAAAAAGAAAATAATAATAGTTATTTTAAAATAATATTATCGATGTATATCTTAATAAAGATTGTACTCACTTGGACCTTTTTCCTTAACGTCTATCACTAAACAAACTTATTATCTTTTTGAGAATTAATCAAATTCTATGTAGTTAATGATAAGTGAAGCGAGACTTAGACTGCAGACAAAATACGTCCAAGTAACATAGTATGGTTTAGAACAGATAGTACTTTGACGGGATTACGACTGATAAAGTTGAGTACTACCTACTTAATTTATCTACTTGTTGAGATAACCGGTATTCTATAGGTATTATACATCACAAGTTACCGGCTTATTTATCAACAGATGTTTTTGTACTACAGATTGCAATCGAGGCGCCGAGTAAGGTTGACCATTTACCTCATATAAAGAAAAATCTTGCTTATATTGTTGTTGATCTAAGCTGATATAACAAAACAATGTAGAAATCAATAATAATAATAGTACTTATGCATGACATAAGATTACATGGAGTGGATAGTGGTTTAGTCGTCTGGACAATGCCACTGCGCTCAGCGGGAGAAAGTATTGTGTGATCCACAAACAGTTGTTCAGAGTGTGGGTGTTCCTTGTGTCCATTGTTTAAATGCCTGTAAAGTCCTCTATGACACAGAAATTAGTCATAGTGCGGGTGTTGTATTCTTAAAGAAAAGAATAACTAAAACGTTAAATATAGGAATAAGAGAACGAAACCGTAGCGTCATATTTCTGCAGAAATCTACGTGGAGTTAATATTGTTTTGTTGTTATACAAAAAAGGCAAAAAACCATATGGCGCCTCTAGTTTTTATATCCTATGGTTTTTAGCAATACTAGTGGTTTTAAGCAGACGTTAAAGACCTTACAAAATAAAGTTTATAGGTGGCATGTCAGTCTTTGAGACTTAATCGCCAGGCGATATGCCGGTTGCTGTAAGAGTGTGGTGCATTTTGGGCCATCCAGCTCATTTGTACAGTCACAAAATAATTGGCCATGGCGAGAATACCACCAGTGCTCAAACTTCTTTACCGTCTAATATTTATTTAACCTGAGCTAATAAGTTAAATTAACGATGACAAGCTATAAAAATAAAATCAGTGCCATTGAAATCTTTACACTAACGACAGAACACAGCGGTGATATTTTTGACATAATCGTAAATGACGGTCATCAATTGGCATTTTGGCTGCATGCAGTTTGCCGCATTTCAGTGGCAACGTATAAACGTAAAATGTTATTGGGTATATTTGTTCCTACTATAATAAACAAGGCGTTTTAGAGGACACCGTACGTTTAGTTACATTGTAATAGTACTGTTTTATTACTCGCTGGTACTATTTTAGTGCTCAGAAATGGTCCTAACCTAGCACAAGATATACGATATTGGTATTTATGTATTGTGGCTGGCCTTTAAATCCGGGTATATGGAATTCCCTTGCTATGCATGCATCCATGATAGCTTTTTGTGGCAGTCTGGCAGTTTCCAGGAGATGGCGAGGTACTCAATAAGACACTACTTCATACAATATGTACTGGAGTCAAAATCACGCAAGAGAAGTTTGTAATACCAGTTACTGTATATAATACAAGTTCCTGACATCTATTGTCAGGCCGCGGCCTGTCAGGCACCATCACCAAGCCTAGTCGGAGGATCCTCGATTTTGAAGGTGCAACACAACTCGTTCCTTAACACATCTAATAATTACTACAAAAAGTGTCATGGCACTGTGTTATTTGGTAACACATGGCAGACCTTCAGGTCTACCATGGGTTACCATTAATAGCTGTCGTAGGACTCGTTAAATCGTCACCACGTTTGCCACACATTTTGATTAATATGATTTCGGTTCAAACGCTTTTTGAATTCGTGCATGGAAAAACATAGCGTCTTCATAAAAGAATACAGGTCCTCCGACTAAACCAGTGAGCACACCTTTAATTTCCGAAGGAGTTATATTTTTCTACGATTCAACAAGTCTCATTTTTATGATCCGTCAGTTCCGTAAACGTCGAGCTGTTCGCATTATATAAACTAAATTAGACACGCCATCAAAATAATTATGCTGCTCATACTAACAAAACGACCTTGAGATAGTATTTTTAGTTAACGCATTCGCCATTTGAGACATTTTCAATTTTAGAACGGCGGGATATCGAAATTGCATGATACGTCATTTATACGCTGCGATTTTTTACACATACCGATGACTGCCATAAGTTTGTGATTGTTTTTAGCTGGTAGATGGTGAAGAGCTCGCCGTCTATCACAAGGGTCTGGACACTTAGTTAGCGAAATGTTCATGTGCTAACCCGTTCCCCAAACCCAAAGTTTTTGCCTTAAGCAGTGTCTGTATGCCTTCCATTGCCTTCGTTCTTGCATTTAGTTGTTGGCCTTGCGTTAAGCCCTGTCTATCCATACCTAGTCTTCAAGCCAGCACTTATTTCGTCACTGATGTTGTTTACAATGTAGTAATGTTCAATTGAGAGTGGGCTGCACTTATTGCCAGGAAGCCATTTATGTAAATTCCTGCTGTCTCAATTCGTATGTGTCTTCGTTGCAGTATACGTATTCCACGGATTATTACCCGTGAGAAATTCCTTGTATACAAAATGTTCAAAACAATTTACGCCACACTAGTTGCAACATCCTATTAATCTTCACATTGTAAACAACTCATCGGCGTCGACACGATGCATGCTTTTCTGTATATTTCAACACACGAATGAAACTTTATTTCAAATTGCATCAGAAATTGTTGGTACATAGAATAGAAAATAAAATTTCAAAAATGATCTCAGCTGATCATAGTGAGCTTCAGATTTTATTCATTCTTTTATTCAATACACGTGTTGAAGCTTTATTTTAAATTGCGTCACAAATTTTAGCAAAACAGTTAGAATATAAACTCTCAAAAAAGATCTCTGTTAATTATAGCCAGCTCCAGATTTTGCGCAGTCTTTCAGTACACAGGACGAAACTTTATTTCAAATTGCATCAGAAATTGTTGGCTTTATATACATAGTTCAAAATAGAATATAAACTCTCAAAAAAGATCTCTGTAGATTTTGCTCTATCGGGAGAAGCCTGGTTGCAGAAGTAACTGTAAAGATAATCGCACCCAAATAATTTTGTGTTGTGTTATTGTATTGAATAAGATTTTCTTGGCTTTTAAGAATAACAGAAGACTTTGTTCATTGCGTTGGCAAGACAGACTCTTATTGAAAGCACGGCTGTGCATTAGTGCTATCTCTGCTATAGCAACCGCCTATAGTCTGCGGTTATTGCTTAGCCGCAGGCAAGTCTTATGCCTGTTTACCATGTTTGTTGTATAATAAACAGCGTGTCCAAACTGCCATTGCGATTGTAGTAAATATGCTCGCTTATCTTCTTCCTTTGAACTGAGAAAATAGTACACCGTGATTCCAATTGCCTAACACCAACAACTATTAGTCGTTTAAATTAAAATAATAATTATAGACCAGGGATTTTTTTGTTTGATTATCATATAAATATATGAAGACTTTGCGACAATAGGCGCCACACTCTGTTACAATATTAAACTACAAAAAGTAGTTATTTCAACATTAAAATAACTACTTTTACATTTATTGGACATCCACGAAATGCATAGAGGTAATACTTTTGAACACCCAAAAAGTGATTATTTTTAGTGTCCACGAGATGTAATACTTTCGTAACGTACGGTTAATGAGTTTAAACCTACTTAAAATAACATTTGGCATCTCATACGATAGTGGAAAGAGTGTTACGTACTTTTTGCTCAACTTATGCATTTAAATGTATAGATTCCGTCAAAAACCATAATATGCAAATCGTATTTTGTGATTAACTACAGTATCTATCACTTAAATTAAATTATAAGAGTCGTACTGTGGTTTAATTGATTACTTCACTATTGCAAATGTACCGAGTGATATGGGTTCGATCAAAGCTACATTTACAAAATTGGTACGATATTATTTTCTTATATATATACTCTAGTAGGTACTATGAAAATTATTATTTTGTATGAACATTAATAGGATTCATTTCATCTAAACTCTAAGAAATTTACAGCTAGCCTCAAAAAGTATACAGGTTTGAGCTGGGATGCGACAGTACTAAAGCCTCGAGCCTGGCTGGAGTTCAACTACCGTTGAGTTATTTTTCACTTCTTGCGTCTAGTCACCGTCCAATGCACCTGTTTTGGGTTCGAACGCCGAATGGGATAATTTTGTGTTCGACCAGTTTTGTGTCTTACGTAGTTTTCAGTAACTACTACACGTGCTTTAATTATTTTGTAAGTTTTAAATAATAAACAGTTATGAAATGTAATATTTTTACATTTCTATACATAATTAATTGTGAGAATAGTAGCTCACATAATATAATTACGAAATAACTGATAAGCATCTTTCAAAAATGGTTATGACATGCGTTGTTAGAATAGAATTAAGAAAGAGAATAGTATACTCATATTATACATCATAGTCTCAAAACTCTTTATCCCTGACACATAGTTTCACGCCTCTTTATTCCCAAAGGGGTGGAATGAAACGTGATTGTAATAATAATTAAAATAACATTATAGTGAATTATGCCAGTACATCCATAGAGGATAAGAAGGGTCTTACGTAACAAAGTCTGGCAGGTAATGCTTTTGACATATTTCTATGTCACTGCAAATCTTCTTCGAGAAAAATTAAGACGCCGCCGCGTTCCTGGACTGCTGGATTGGAAATTGCGTCCGCGTTCAAGTGTTCCAAAGTACAGTATGATTCGAAATACCTATCTACAGTATGCATATAAACTTACTTACACAGGGACTGCTTCCGTTGGTCTTGTGGCATAAGTTTTATTTCATGTTTGCGGTTGACCGTGAGTTCCCGGTTTTCCCGAGTTTGTAATGAGTTATATGATTTTCCTGCTAGGAAATCCATCATGTAGTGACACACGTCTGAAAATCTGTCAACTTGATAGGCTTTCTATTACTTTACACTTAAACCATACTGACAAAATGTGGGTATATACTCTTGGTTACCTTCACGAGGATATAAATGCATGGCAAGAAAACAATTATTTTTGTAAATATGTGTAATGTTCTGATAGATAATAAAGATCTGCATCTTTTGTAATAATGCACAAAAAAGCAATGTTGAAATTAAAATATAATAGCTAAAATTTGATTTTTCATCTAGTATAGCATACCTGATCAATAAATAGATGAATATCGTATAATAATAATCTAATATATTATTCAGTCACAAACATAACAAATTTTCAGATAACCTTTAATAACATTTGGATATCAGGTATTTTTAGGTGTAGTTAAATTCTTAAATAGATGTGGCTAATCTATTTTTGGATTTTATTATAAGCTAACTGATCCTCAGCAACAAATTACAATATTAGTTCTTGATCGTTTTGTATATTTGTAAAAAGCTATTGGAAATGTGTGAATGAAGTAAAAATGTAAAAACCGTAATATTGAGGATTAATTTAATGGAAAAAGCTCAGTATATTGACAAGTTAGTAAGGAGAATTATTGCCCCTAAACTTTCTAATTTTTCTTAATAGTTTTGTAATTTTTCTTACCGTAATACTAAGACAAATATATTAAAATTACCCAAATCGATGCAGCCTTTATCAAGTGACGCGTTAACCCATAAACTGTAATACATTTTTAAAGATACAAACAATATTTATATAGATGATGCCAAACAGAAAATGCTCTTATGCGTCAATGCCATTTTAGATCTTACTATGCGTAACCTAGCATTGTCCCGACAATTGTATAATGTGACGTCCATAGAAAATTTAAGGCCTTTGTATTTGGATGAAGACCGAACTATATCGTGGCGGGTATTGACACGTAACAATGAAACTATTTATTTCAATGCATCACACGATATGTATTTGCTTGTTATCACATTTTTGCTGCCATTATTTGAAAACATTGCGCTGGAAAATTCAACAAACATTTGTTAAAAAGAGTTTTCATGGTTTTGGTGATTGTCGTTCCAATCAGTGTTCAAGACTCCAGTGGTTTTACTGTTCGTGTCAGTCGTTTATAAAAAGTGTTAAGAAGTGGACGTATTCTGTTTTTAAAATATTTAAAAATTGATTAGGTGAAGGCTAATCGTAAGCTTAAATAATATATGAAATCCATTTGTTTGTTTCATGTGAATAAATTACTCCTGTGTGGTTTTATTGATAAGGATACGTCCGTGAAACATATTTCTTACGTAAGTTCTATTATATTATATGAATACATGCTTCATGAGTTCATGAGAGAGTTTGCATATAAATACTACTTTCTAAAATATGATAAATATAATTGGACTTTTACTCATAGCAATAAACAAAAAACGATAACATGTATAAAACATTAAGTATATATATTGCATTGAGTATATAGTAGTAGTATATAGGTTCGTATTGTAAATACCAACCTATATACTCAATGTATAAAACATCGAGTATATATTTTCGTTCTAAAATGCAACTGATAAGTACCAATCACCTACTTTTTCTTTTTGGACAAAAATAAATAATGACTAACATTGTGTGGATTAAGCTTATTTTATCCTGTGCGGCATTCAAACTCGCAACACTGATCGCTATGTAATTTTGAGGCATCACGACACCCAAACAGTTTAATAAACATAAATATTTATTAATAAAATTACTGCGAGCTTTAAATTACTTGATAAAAACACTTAGCCGTCACGAGAACTGAATCTGTGATCGACAGCTGCGCATGCGTTCATGTTAAACACCACTAGATCATTGAGGTTGTAAATTCATTTCACTTAGCGCTCTTATAAATCTCTCCTTTATAAACTATTAACATACCATTTTGCCTAACCAGTTAGCGGCCTGTTTGTGAAAACTTGTAAAACTAGTCAAGAATATATCTCTTGCAGTTTTCTGATCCCGAACGATATCGGCGGCATGGCGACACTGCTATTGGAAAATTTAATATTTATTAGGCCTCAGAATTTGCGATATTTCTTACTATATAGAACTTAATAAAACTGCTTGGATAGCGACTACTCTGTAGGAATGGCGCTGTGGGTCGATCCCCACACGGTACAAAAATTTGTGTCTTTCACTAATAGTTATTTCGAGTCTGGGTGTTCTTTGTGTCCGTTGGTAGAATGTTTGTAAGGACAATAGAATAATTTCAATAATTTCTGCATCGCGAGGGAATAACGTTTTTAATTCATCATTCAGTCATTGGGCCTTGGCCTTTAGATTATATTCGGTCTCTAATAAAAAGAGATGGCAAAGAAAAGAAAGACAACACATTGATATGGGTCTCTATTTATTCTCTTCAGCTACTAGTGCGCTATATTTATTTGTTAAATAAGTCAAGTAAGAAAATATGGACTATACATACCTACTTATAGACCACTAAGGCACGAACATCATTTGTTTTGCCCCATTTCCGAACATTCAATTTATTATCTCATTATATTTTATCATAAGGTCGCTTTTACTTTCAGTTTAGGGTCCTCATCTCACATCGTTTCGTCATATTCCGACGACTAGAGTTCGTGACTCCCGTTAAATACTTTACCAATACCCCCCTTTTCGTCAGGACGTCTGCTTTTTAAGAACTGTTACGTGGTAGAGTAATTAAGGCATCGAAGGAATCATGTTTATTTGTCAACATATGGTCTGTCCACATCGCATCAACTTTCCATATTCGTGACCCCAACAGGAAAAGGCAGTTAATATCACTTGACACTTTTTGCCATAAATGGAAAATGATGTTAAATCATTTAACGCTGTGTATTACGTAAGCTGTGGCTGGAGAAATTTTGCTGATTATTGTACAGCTTCTTTATGAGATATAACTAGTTATGTTTTACGGTTGTTGAGATGGCATAGTGGTTTGAGTAAACAATGTTGTGGCTTCGATCTTCCATCCCGGTTCAGTCAAACTTTGTACCTATGTGATCTGTAAATAGCTGTCTAGAAGTGTTAGGTTCAGTGTCCCTTGTTTGAATATTAGTAAGGAAACGCTCGATAAAGGCAGCGTTATATTATATTATTCGAATAAAAGGTTTATTAATTTGTTATTCAATTATCCTGATTATAACCGTGGTATCACATTATGTGAGTGAATACCATGGAAACGCTAAGATAAAAACAATTCCGTCTAAATCAAGAGCATAGTCCACTTACGTGCCAAGTTTCATCTAAATCCGTTCAACGATTTCCTTGTGATTGAATCACAAATATCCAAATATCTTCACAAACTTTCATATTTATATTATAACTAGATGTGCCCGTAGTTTCACCCGCGTTTATCGTTACTGCACCGCTCTCGTGGGTCGAAGCGAGATGTTATATAGCCTTCTTTGATAAATAGACTATCCAACACTAAAATAATTTTTCAAATCGAACCAGTAGTTCCTGAGATTAGCGCGTTCAACCAAACAAACAAACTCTTCAGCTTTATAATATTAGTATAGATAATAAAATATCAGCCTTGTATTAAACTGTGGGCCCGGGCCTCTTCTTACTGTGAGAAGGGTTTACGCCATAGTCCACTACGCTGGTCCAGTGCTGGTTGGTAGACTTCACATCACTATCTTCGAGAACACTATGACATGCACGTTCCCTCATGATGTTTTCCTGCACCGTTTTTTATAATATTAGGTTCTATTTAGATAATAAGATTTAAGGCTTTTTTGGAATGTAGGTTTAAAGAAACCCTTCTTGGCAATTCTGTAATAGATTACGTAGTCTAGCAAGTTATCGGCTAAGTGCATATAATACACCGTGATACGAAGGTATTGTATTAAACAGAACTGTGTACAAACATGCAATTACATTCATTAAGGCCTACAAACCGATAACAATTCGTATTATACGTAACTCACTTTAATTATGCATTTTATTGGTACTTGAAACTTGTTTGAACTGTGTTAAACCTTATTCAACCATGCCTTTAACATGTAATGAATCGGCACGATGTTTCTGGCCGTTTTGTGTCAGCTAGAGATGTCAAATCCTTGTATCCGCATAATTTTCGAAATGTTAGGAAAGGAAGAAACTAGCAAATATTTTTGTGAGATACATTATAATTTGATAGCAGTTTAATAGGAGTTCGTTTGAAATTTCTAGAAGGTATTCTTGTTAATTTGCTTATGTTAAGAGTTTAGGGTTTATATCGGTTGTATTCGAACCTACGGTCGCACTATTACACGTCAAATCCTTATCCTATGGGTTGCCTCTTCTACATGGAAAACAAACTGTACCTACTCAATGAATACACAGACTTCGAACAATTACTACAAATGCATCTACTTTTCTCATATGCAGATATCAAACTGCAACAGTCGGCATATAGACTTAACAGGTATAAATCACTCCGCGCCGCCAATGTATTGTAGTAAAGGCAGATTACATTACACACGATTTAAAAAGTTGCATTATAATTACATTAGAAATCAACTTGATAGCAGTGGTGTCTCGAGCACGTGCGTCTCTCTCAATTGTAAAGAAACTAGTCGGGTAAAATAATATGGAACCTTTTTTTAATAAATAGTACGTATTAAACTCTACTAGCATTGTAGGTGTTAGAGGAAATACATTCGGTACCCTATGTAGAAAGATTTATATCATAAATGTGACCTCTTCTAGTTAGAGCGCATGGAAAAGTGACCGCTTTAAAAAAAGAGTTTACGTATAAAGGAGTCTGCCCAGTAGACCGTCTCATACCGTGCTAGAAATGTATCAGACACTAAAAGCAACACGATACGCCCTGCTATGGGAACTGCTGGTCGGTGACGGAACGGTCTAGTGCGCATAGTCTTATACATTTCCTTACAAAGAATATTGCCTGACACGTTCCTATCACGGTCATGGTATGAGACGGGGTAGTGGGCAGACTCCTTTACAGTTACACGATAGAGAACGATAGTGTATAATTTTCAGTACAACTAAGCGTATTTAAAATTTAGATGTCATGTTGGTATTGTGTGTCAGATGACAACTTAACGTCTAGGTTGGTGACTATATTTAAAAGTAGTAGGGGCGCATCTATGATTTAATTTTTTTGCATATTTACATTGGTGTTCCGAGTTTGAATATTCTGGGTCCTTAAAACATAGGTCACAGAATATCCAAATTAACCTTATGTAACAAATAAATATTCAATCATTTATCCTCTGTTACGTAGGGATAATTTCTAGTACGGCTGTCTGTTCCAATCGTCTATTAATTGTAGAAAATACGTCGTGTTGCCCGCTTTTACTGATGTGGCATTAAGTTTATCAATTAACTTGTTGGAATTCCCAACTTACTCGCGTGCCAACGTGTCGGGATCCTGTTATTAATTACTGATTACGAAGAGTAGCGAGTAGACTTTTTCTACTGCGAATTTATGAGCGTGCCACGCTCTCGTGGACCCGTTTGACTCCACCAATTTACTTGGAAACTGTTCGAAAGCGGTCCTATATTGCAGGCAGGTACAGTCGATCACTAATATTTTGAATAGTGGATTGCAAAACTAAAACATATTTCATACTTCACGGGGTAAACTGATCGTATGACGTATTTGTGTAAATAATAAGAAACATAATGGCATCTACTTATAATTTAGAAGAAATAGTACAGCATACTATTTTTCACTCTACCCAAAATCGGAGACATATAGATTGCGTTATGTATCTGTGATGATTAAGGTTTTCGGCTTGTGATGGGTTGTTAATTGTGTTATTAACAGAGGTAATAATTTCCCTTCAGGTCTTTCTCTTGTGCGTAGATAGTATGTTTTTATTAGTGGTCATAGAAAATGCGTAAATAAATATTCAACTATCTTTAGATGATACAACATTAACACCTACACTGAATAAGGAAAGCGCTATTGATGTCCCTTCTGTTGCAAACTTCTTAAGTCGACGGTAACCGCTTATAGGACTACAGCACTCAAATTGCAAATCTTCGGGAAAACCAATGACAACCAGTTTTGCCTGATGTAATGTTGAAATAAGGCCGAAATTGATTTTGCTGTGAGATTCCTCTTCTCTGTTATTTTCTTTTTTATTATGGATATATTTTTCTGTAGTGAGCCGAACGTGTATACAATTTGTTTACTTTCCACCATAATGATATAGACAGAAAGAAAGAAAATAATACACGTTGGCTGCATCGGGTGTTTTTCAAGTTTATTAACCTCTTGAGTCTTCTTCGAAGAGGTTATTGAAAACACTATGTGGGTCTGTGTGTCTGTCTGTTAGTGACCGGCATAGCTCCGGAATTACTGGACCGATTGACTTGTAACTGGTGTGCAGACACCTTGGGGTCATACCTCGGTCGAGTTTGAATATGGGCCCTGTGGGTCAAAAGATCCCCGAAATATAGGGGTCACAAGGTCACATGTATTTTAAATAGCAAAATATTGTCTTGTAACTTGATGTGCAGACACCTTGGGATCATACCTCGGTCGAGTTTAAGTATGGGCCTTGTGGGTCAAAAGACACCCGAGATATAGAGGTAATTTATTTTCATTACTTTTACATTTAAGACGAAGAGGTTGAATCCTGGCTTCTTACATCCATCTTGTTGTTTTAATGTTTATAAAACCGCGCGTGACTCAGGCATTATATCAAGCGCGGTAGTTTTATTTTTTAATCATAGCAACGCAATGTATCTACATATTTTTTAATGGAATGTCAATATTTTTATTACGGTAGTTTTTTATTATGTAAATGAATTGATATAATAGTGTTATTGTTTATAAATATCTTCATAAAGTCGAGGTTTACTTTTCAATTAGCATATTTTACAGCTACCCTTTATTGATTAGTGTGAGAGCCTGCGCAGCTGGCGTGCTGAGATCTTATTGTGTTTATGAGTCAAGAGATAGAAAGGGAATATCAATTGCAGCATGAAGTAGTCGTTTAAAACCTATGCTTTATGTACATATAATCGATATAGGGATTAATTGATTGACAATTATCGCCTGCTCGGTGCACCATCTATGGCAGTCGTTATTGGGAAAGTCAGTACCCTCTAATATCCTGACACTGGTCTAGCCTTAGGGTATCGGTAGCCTTTGGGTTGCGGAGGTCAGGTGGCAGCCGCTCCGTGTAAAAACTGATATCCAGTCAAATCCGGTTAGACTAGAAAAGCCGATCCCAAGTGACTTGGGAATAATAAAAACTAAGGGAGATGAAGAATCAATATTCTTAGAGTACATATTGTCAGAAGACTGCAGGCAACTTAAAAACATTTAAAACCACAGAAAGAAATTACACATACGCAGTCCCCGCCTATGTATTCGAAGGGGTAGTAAGAGGTGAGGACCCACATGTTACCAGCAATGATTTTAAGTCCCATGTAATAGGGAACGAGCCTTTTGTTGTTTACTGGGCACAATTCAGATCCCGTGCTACTGACAATTTCAAACAGAAAATTAAACCAAACAACTCTTTGTCTGACCTGGAAAGCCGACCCTAGATCTCATGCATAACAGTTGCATACAGGACCACTGTGCCACCGAAGCCGAAAGAAAACCAGTGGCGTAGCGTGAGTGTCAGCCGCCCGGAGCCGAAGAAATGTTGGCGCCCTCTTATTTAGGTATTTCAATTTACAAGATTATAATATACAGAAATGTTCAAGAACTTTTCAGCAAAAACATTCCTCATTATTTTGTACTGTATAGTTTAAATATGTACAAAATATTAGATTTTATTACATATTGGGCAATTTTGCTGTCCCCTAAAAGTGCCGCCCGGGGTGGGCCGCCCCTGCCGCCCCTACTACGCTACGCCACTGACTTAAATATATATTAATATAAAGATACTAGCTGACCCGGCAAACGTTCTGCTATATAAATTCATTCGATAGGGACACCCTAATCACCTAGCGATATGAAATATATTTTACGACCCATTCTCATACCTACCAAATATACATAAAAAAATTCATAAAAATCGGTCGTGCCGTTTCGGATGGGTGCGACCACAAGCACCGTGACACGAGGTTTATATATATTATATAGATTATCATAGGCGCGAAGGTATATAATGTATTAACCGAGTTGCTTATGTACCATGAGACTTTCACGTGAAAAAGAACTGGATTAGTAACCTTAATACAAGTTTCCATTTATAATATATTTAAAGTAATTCAAACGTTTTTAACATGGAACTATTGTCATAGTATCTATCGTCGTATTTTATACTGCGTGATGTATTTTGTAGATACAGCCACGTGCAAAAGTATTAGGCACCCCTATTGTTTGTCTCTATCTCAACAATGAGCGCTCGGATAAGGGTTTTATGGTCTTACTATTGCATCGGCGGCATTTTGAAACAAAAATAAAACAATAACAAATATTTATGACACCCAGGTGCAGTTTAAAACGATGTTTTTACAAATTTGCAATTTTAAAGTTTACTCTTTAGGGGGTTATCAGTGCTTGCAGTGAACAGACATATCGTACGCAATTGTTGTTACCATATTCCTGAAGACTAATATTCATCGAGTTAATAATGCCTAAAAAAGCAGAACTTAGTGCAGAACAGCGCCTAAAAATTAAAATTTTACATGAACGAGGCATGTCTCAAGTGAAAATAGCCCGAGAAGTGAAGTGCTCGCGTTGTGCAGTGCAATATGCACTAAATCGCTTCAAAGAGACCGGTACTCATGAGAATAGGCCAAGAACAGGCAGAAGAAAAATAACTACAGATCGTGAAGACCGATTGTTAATTAGGCAGTCTCTACAGGACCGTAAAAAAACTGCTTAAGAGCTCGCTGCAGCTTTATCTGAAGCAAAAAGCAGATCAGTGAGCGCGTGTACTGTGAGAAGAAGGCTTATTGCAGCTGGATTAAAAGGTTGCAAGGCAAGAAAGAAGCCGTGGCTATCGGAGCACAACAAGAAAAATCGGTTGCAGTGGGCCCTCAGACATAGAGATTGGACAGTGGAGGATTGGTCCAACGTACTGTGGTCAGACGAATCTAACTTTGAGGTATTGTTATTTAATTTATGTATTACACCAAAACACATAGCCGTCTTTGAAATCACGTCCTGCGAGGGAAATATGCAATCTTGAATTAAGTTATTTTTTTGCTTGTTCCATAGGTGTTTGGAACACCCGGTGTTACTTACGTCAGGCGAAGGGTGAGCGAAGAGTACAACCCAGATTGTGTAGTGCCCACTGTTAAACACGGTGGAGGCTCAATAATGATCTGGGGTTGCATGGCTGCCGATGGAGTGGGCGAAATGGTGTTGTGTGAGGGGCGAATGAATAGCACCAAATACACAGAAGTTCTGGAAACAGCTCTAGTACCGTCTGTTACACAGATTTTTGGCGATACAAACACCGACGGCGTAAAATTCCAGCAGGACAACGCCACTTGCCACAAGTCAGCACACACTATGGCATGGATGGCTCAAAACGGCATAGATCTTTTGGACTGGCCGCCACAATCACCGGACCTCAATCCTATTGAACACATTTGGTCTATTTTGAAAAAAAATATCCGTAGACACTCGATAAGCAACAAGGAAACACTGCTCGCCGCGTTAAAGCACGAGTGGCAAAAGATATCCCAAGAGGAATGTTTTAAGTTGGTAGAGTCAATGGCAAAAAGAGTGGCTGCTGTCATTAAATCCAAAGGTGGACCGACAAAATATTAATTATTTTATAAAAATAAATCTTATTAATCATATGTGTTGTTTTCTTTACATTCCCTATGCTGAATCACCCTAAAACTGGCATTATTATAGGGTGCCTAATACTTTTGCACGTGGCTGTATATACTAGCGGTCGCCAAGTGGTCGAGTTTCAACCATAATAGATTAAAATTTTAAGTTTGATCGTTATTATATATACCGCAAAATTGCAATAGGTACTTAAGGTATGTAATGTATCCATAGTTACGAAGAATTGTACGACATCACCCGAACCATGTCAAAATACTACGAACGCGATTCGACTGCGTGTGTCAAATGCATGGTTGTGTGCGTGTAGTGTTTTTTCATTAATTTAATGTATTCCTAATGCATATTTTATAAAAATATTAGAATTCGCCACTCCTTCTCCATATAAACTTTAACTGTGCCAAATTTCATACTCCTCCGCCCGCGCAATTTTCGTAAAAATGAGTACAAAGTTTTTGCTTCACGTATTAATATATAGAACAATTAGCAAGTAGTAATAAGCAAAAAAAACCCATTCTATTCTATTCTTATTACCGCATAGAGAATTATGGTAAAACAGCATTTATTTTATTTTATTTTCTTTTAAAAAGACAAAATCCTAATATCTACTTAAACAATATCTACACTAAATTGATTGCCTGTGTCGTAGTGGACTTGACAATTTCTCACAATGGACACAAAGAACACAGACAGTCTTAAAAGACCTCTGCGGCACAAAAAAGTTAAACAAAATGAAAGAGAATGACGAGTAACATGTAAATAATATCTAGCGTTTTGAGGCTCATGGCATGTTCAATGGCATACACCACGATAATATTTTTTATTATTTTCCTTGCAATTTGGTTTTCAAATTACTAGTATTCTTGATAACCCCTCCAGCTAAGCTACAATGCTTGTATTAGGAGTGGGTTCACATCAGTAGTGCAATGGGTGGGATTCGAACCCGCGAACTCTAGATCGCAAGTTCAATACTTTATCCATTGGGTTACCGCCGCTTTTACGAACACTACTAGAGTAATTAATGATATATGTTTGTTTGTTTTTCGCGTATTGTATTGTATAAACAAATCATCGTACCTTTGTAGTTTAATTGTAAAAGAATTGCTTTCTCTGTCAGACAATAATTGCTGATTATTTGTTTGTGTTTATTGTTGAATGAAACATTGTATTGAAGCATGACCACGTTTATACGAAACCAATGTCGATTCCCGCAGTATACTGTGGGAATCGACTATGACATTGGTTTCGTTTCGACTATTCTATAGAATAGTAAACATACTTGAAAATTTATTATAATGTAGTTTGTCTGCCTCGGTGGCGCAGCAGTAGTGACTGCGACTACTGTGTAAGCAGTCTCGGGTTCGATATTGGGTCGTACATACTGGAAATGGAGTTTCCGGTGAAGCAATTTTTAGTAGCAGCACGATATTTGGATCTGTGCTCGGTAGACGACGATAAACTCTCATTTAAAATTACCTAAAACCGTAGCTACCGTGGCGAAATGTGGGTGTATTAAACTTCTGCTTATCCATTTCGGGAATATAAGCATATTACTATGTATTTATAATTCTGGTTATAGGTAATTTTGCACGTACCTACATACATACAAAATTTGCGAAATTGATTGTTGTGTTACCGAAACCATTCATTGATACAATTGACCAATAACATCGTAGAATATTATCGCTGCCCTGATAGATAATCTCGTTTATTCGATTGTTTGCGATTTGCTTCTGTAATCTATAGCTCGGGTACATGCATGAATTCATATAAAAATGGCAGCACTATACACCGATATCCTTAAGGCCATTTGTAGGTATGGGGGTATAAATGTAGAGTTGACCTTCGCTTGTACTTAGTAAATTATATGGGAACTATTTGCTTAGTTCGATATATACAATTTAGTGGCAGAAGGCCTATCATAATTTCATCATCTATACCAGTGGTACCCAAACATTTTTTGTCATAAACAAATTTAAAAATTTTTCATTTCTACCATATTCCTTGGCATTCATTGGTCTCATACCATGACGGTGCTAGGAACGTATCAGATACGAAAAGCAACACGATACGCCCTGCTATACGAACTGCTGGTCGGTGACGGAATGGTCTAGTGGGCATAGTCTTATACATTGCCTTAAAAAGAATATTTTTTTGCCTACGTTTACGTTCTCAGCACGGTCATGGTATGAGACGGGGTAGTGGGCAGACTCCTTTATTTGTGACCTAAATTTGTATCTGGAGGAATTTGGGTCTGATAAACCTTTGCCTACCCTTTCAGGAATATAGGTGCAATTCTATCTATATAATTATGTATGTTAAAGTCCCATATAACAACAAGAGCAGCCAGAAACATTTCTGATAGATAAACCATAACAAGTTGCTCAACGAATCCATGACCTCTTGATAGTAGTAAGAGCATGTTTACATTGTTTGCGCTATTGGCATAAAACATCATGATAACACGTAACACTCAAAACTGATACCAATATACCCTTTTAAGGAGTCTGCCCACTATAGCGTCTCATACCATGACCGTGCTAGGAACGTATCAGACACGAAAAGCAACACGATACGCCCTGCTATAGGAACTGCTGGTCGGTGACGGAACGGTCTAGTGGGCATAGTCTTATACATTTCCTTACAAAGAATATTTTTTTGCCTGACACGTTCCTAGCACGGTCATGGCATGAGACGGGGTAGTGGCCAGACTCCTTTAGTTTAATCTATTATTGTCAGAAGTGTCCTGTCAAACTGATAGACAGACAGAATAATCGTGCATCAAAATTGTTTCGACAACATTATTACAAATTATTTATATACACTACTCTGCGCACACATTAGTTTTAGACTGTTGTGCTGTATGACTGTTTAAATAATTTATGATAATGTTGTCGAAACAACTGTGATGTGACGATTATTCTGTCTGTATCTATCAACACTCTTAAACTGACGTCTGCGCCGATAAATATTGTATAAATTCGGCCGAATGTAAATTACTGCAATCGCTTGATTTCATTCGAGATCTTTATGCGTACATGTGTATGTGTTAGTACTACTGTTTTCCGTATGTGAACCAGCTATCTTTATCTGTATAATTTATGTCATATTGTATAGTAATTCGGTGTCGCAATGGTAGTGAACATGATTGCTGTGCATGAGGTCACAGATTTGATTGCTGGGTCGAGCAATGTTGTTACGATTTTCTTTCATGAAATTCTCAGTAGTAGCACGGGATTTTTTAAGATGCCTGTCACACGAGTATAATTTCTCTGTTGCTTTAAGAACATTAAAACAACGGATGCCAAGAACATCAAGACTTGCAACAACTATTTGTGGATCACACAAACTTATCCGATTTGGGGATCAAACCAACAATACTCGGCACAGTGAAAGTGATGCGACAACAACCATCTAAACCACTTAGCCATCTGTGCAATTAGCAACCCGACAGATAGCAAAAGCTTTACCATATTACGAGTACCTAAAATATAACTAGCGTAAACGTGGTTTTAACTCACCTCTGCCTTACCCTTTTGCGATATACAAATAAGACTATGTATCCTGACTGAGTTTGAGTAGTAGAGCCTCGCTGATTTCAGCATGAATGGGCCGGCTCGACTGGGGAAGGGCTACCCTCTCACAGAATATCGACGTGAAATACCAGTATTCCTACTGTTGTGTTTCGCTCGGTGAGTGAGAGTGTCAGAGGCCCAACCAACCCATTTCTCCCATTCCCGCTACTTCTCCTTCCCACTTCCTTTCCTAAAGGGTCGGCAACGCGCAAGTGATGCCTCTGGTGTTGCAGGCGTACATAGGCTACGGTGACCACTTACCATCAGGTGGGCCGTATGCTTATTTGCCACCTTAGATGCATAAAAAATAAACTTATATTGTAAATGCGAATGTGAGTTTCTTTGTTACGCTTTCACGCCTTAACTACTCGACCGCTCATCATCAAATTTCGCATACACGTTTCCAAGGGAACAGAAAAGGACATGGGATACCTTTCATCCAGAAAAAAGTACTATTAATAACATAACGGCAAAATCTTGTCTTATATAATTGTGACCGACTGTACGATGTGAGGCGATCAAATAAAAAAAAGCAATTTGTTTTCGTCTTAACTCCTTAATGGAGTATAATAACACAGGTTGAGTTCCAAAATGCCAATGTATGTATACTTAATGTCATTACTGTTTCCTGTTGTAAGATATTGACTTGATGACGTACCTGTTTGACTGGTCTGCTCCACGCCATTGCAAATTGGTAGATCCCCGTGTGGTATAAAATCTTATTGGAGTATTGTGTTCGTTTTTTAAAATTTGTACGTCTTTCGTGACAGTGATTGTGTTCTTTACTTATGCTAATATAAAAAATACAGCATATAGGTATACTAGGTATATCTTAATGTCTATCTAAATTAACTAGCAGTCGCCAAGTGGTCAAAATTCCACCATAATTGATTTAAATTTAAATTTTGATAATAATTAAGGTTTTGCTGTCTATAACTATACCCTTATAATCCCACATTTTATTTAGATTTTGTCAATGTTATACAGGTTAATTTACCTATCCTTTTCAAACTAATTATTATACCTACTCTTTCATTGACGATATTCCTAAGCTTGCTACTTTGTTTTTTTTATTACATATAAATACGTAAATATATTATAATATAAATAGTATACATATATCATTCCAATCCACCCAAAGTTTGCCTGTAAGATATTGCTGATATATGTCGTTATATGTTGATATATGTAACCATAGTTACGAACAATGCCGAAATACTACGAACGCGATTCGACTGCGTGTGTACAAATGCATGGTTGTTTGCGTGAAGTGTTTTTTCATTAATTTAATGTATTTCTAATGCATATTTTATATAAATATTAGGATTCGCCACTCGTTCTCCATATAAACGTTAACTGTGCCAAATTTTATACTCCGTCAGCGCAATTTTCGTTAAAAGCCTTGCGTTGTGGCCTGCGCCGTTTATTGTGAGTTCTATTTACAAACGGAACAAAAAATGGTGTGCTACAAAAATCCACAACGTTGTTTCTAGTCTGGGTGTTCTTTATGTCCATTGTTTAAATGTTTATAAAGTCCTCCGCGACGCAGGACTTATTCCTAGTGCGGCAGTTGTCTTTCTCACTTAATATTATAAATATGAATGTTAGTTTGTTTGTTACGCTTACGCCTTCACTGCTCGACCGATCGTCATGAAATATCGTTGTCACGTGTACAGAAAAGGGCATAGGGAACATTTCATCCAGGAAAAAAGCAAGTTAAGCTGCGGGCGAACATAGTATTGATATAAAAATAATGAAGTTACGGTGGTATGTTATTGTATTTATAGTAGCAAGTTTTATGATAACGCAGTTTCAGCATTTGTAGGCAAAATATTCTCTTATAGGTGGAAAACCAAGATACAGACACATACATGACAATTACTAAAAGATTACATACTTAAACTATTCTTGTGTAAATAAACCTTAACGGTTTTACGTAATCTACAGTTATATGTTAAAAGATACAGAAGAGATTACTATCATAGTTATCTAGCATCAATACTAATTCTCTATGATAAGATTATTGTGACGCAACGACCTCAACTACCCGTCTTCCAATGCCTACTACTTATATCTGACCTCTAACATCGTAGGTATTACGAAATCAGACCAAACATATTTAAATTGGGCCAGCATTACCGATGCGCGATTGCGAGAATTTTATTGTTCTGATTGTAAAATCTCGATGATTTATTTCGAATCTCATATTCTCGACGGAAAAATCGCTTTTGCCGCAGGCTTAATGAATTCAAAACAATCGGCAATAATTTCGATTATTGTATCGATTAAAAATGTATACAATCGTGATTCTTTCCATTAAAAAATATTCAATAAGTACTAGATTTTGCCCGCAGCTTCGCTCGCTTAAATGCAGGTTAGGGTAAGTTAGATTAGTAACAGTATTTTTTCTGGATGGAAGGTACCCTATGTCCTATTTTGTCCTCGTGACAACGTGTATACGAAATTTCTTAATGATCGGTCGAGTACTTAAGTTAACAAACAAACAAACACATATTCGCATTTGTAATATTAGTTAGGATTCTTCTATATTTTTTATTACCACTCGAATAGTGCATCTTATATATTCCCGCGAAATAGTGAACTAAAAAAGAACGCCTATGCAACCGCCTTGAATTAGCATGTCATTATCATACCATTATAATGAATGAATATTTTTCTATACAATTTCACTTGTGGGAAAGGTGATGAACTCGTTGGTAGTATATCGGGACAGAAACTATTAATACGTAGATTACCATCTTCTACGCAGTAGTTTTGTTACGTGATTTACTTTAATAGAAATGAGAATTGATTTATTTGAACGATTATACAAATCAATGTAGCTGTTATACTATTTTGCATTCCACCAAGTGGAAGGCCATAGATACGAATGCATTAGCTCTAAGGCTTTTAAAATTAACAATGGCCGTCCTTATTTTTGTTGTTCGGAAATGAGACCAGTAGCTTGTCAATGAAACGGAGGCGTATGATTCATTGTGCGAAGAATAAATGTATTCTTACACTGGAAAAATATCGCATTACTGAGTACCTAAGTGAATTGATTTAGAAAAATAAACATGAAAAGATGAGATATAGAGAGAAATATGTTTATGAAGAGATTAACGTATTAATCTAGTCAAGTAGGTACCTACATATTTTTTTCATTAACCGGGTTTTTAGATTTATCTCACACTTTTACTTAAACATTTCTTTCAGTCCTTTTAGTATATTTTTTCAGAATACACTAGTCCATTAAGAAAAATAAGAAACAATTACGTAGGTATTATCTATTACGATTTGTGGTATGTGCACTTGACGGAGGCGTTAGTCTTAACGGACGTTGCAAGTCATTATAATTTATAATCTTACGTCACTTAGATGATTGGCATTTTCTATTAGCATAGAGAAATTGTAATATGCATAATAATTATGTTGTTGATTTAATGATGTACTCATTGAATTCTATACATGACACTATTGTTTTTTATCCTATAGTAACAGTGAAAACCACGATAGTTTTGATTTCACATAATTTAGGATATGCTATAGATTATAGCAAATAACAATTAATTAAAAACAAAGACTATATAAAGTCATATTAAGAATAAAAAGCGTTTTTATACTATTGAGTACGTACTTATGGAATCTACCAGATTTACGTCATATAAATATACGTAACATAAATATTTTGTTAGATTTATCAAACCTATGAATTGCGTAAAGCCTTTAAGACTGCGCCGAGCGTAAGACGCGGTTGGACTGAATGACAGAGCTCGAAATTCAAATCAACGCGCGGCCGCCATAGTAAAATTATATGAAAGATTTGAAGTGCTTTTTTGATAAATATGTATCTTTTTTGTCAACCAATAACTTAAATATTTGGGACGGACAAATTGTAATATAACTATTTATGTTTCGTTTAAGCTGTAAAATAGGATAGATTTCTACTGTTATAATCTAAAAATCACGTAACACGAGCTTACGTTTTTGCATCTTTCGTGCAAATTTACGTAATTTTGTAGGTGAAAATATTAATTATTTTAAGTTTTTTACACGGAGTAATTGTAAACATATTCATTGTTATGGTAAATGTATATTTTATATTTGTATTAAACAAAAAGTGTTGATTTTATTCACTTAACTATGACCGCCTGTTTTGGCACATTTCGCTCGGCGCAGTCTTAATGAAAACAGCATGAAAAGTGTCATATTTTTTTATTATTTAAAAAGAGAAATCTGACACACTGATTGACTCATAAACACCCGGCCCAATCCCTTGAAGTCGAGTTTGGGCGTTCTTTGTGTGCGTTGTTTAAATGTTGGTAATGTCCCCCGCGACACAGTATTTACTCATAAAGCGGGTAGTATTATATTAAATACATAGATACATAGATTCGAGAAACAGCTCCTTGCTGTTTTGACTAGGTTTGACTACACTTTCCGGTTTGTGTTTCCTATCATTTGTTGTTTTACCGGACTATGTAGTCCTCTGATATCCCATCTTGCGAACTAGGTACATATGTTAATGTAAAGACATTATTTCCATCGAATTATTTAAATATACGAAAACGCAATAAAAATAAAGTTATATTTATTTATTTACATGTGTAAACATGAGAATGCATAAGTATATTTTTATGTTTATTTATTATGAATTGACGTCTTAGCATACTCTTCCTAACTATCCATAAAATAAATATAATATTTTACGCTTTTCTTATTCATTATAATATGTTTTAGTGTGCGGTTTTATTTGTTATTGACAGAGACAGTATAGAATAGATTGACAGAAACAGTACTTATAGAACAACATGAAGTACCTAATTAATCGTTTCGCTCGCTTGTTCTTTATACGCATGTGCCTATTTAAATAATATTCTATAATAATAATATTTTTCTATCACATACACACCATCATCTAGCCCAAATTAAGCAGAGCTTGTACTATGCAATGGACAAACATACTACATCTACTAGACCATGGATAAACATACATATATATGCTTTTTTTTGTAAATAATAATTATAATAATAATAATAATAATAATATTTTATCACATACACGCAACACCGTCTAGCTCAAACTATACATACATATTATACATAGAAACATCCAGACCAAGACAAACATCAATGTTCATGCACACAAATGTTTGACTTGTGCGAGAATCGAACCCGCGACCTCAGGCGTGGCAGTCGGTTACACTAACCACTGGCGTAGTGCGGATTCGATCGATGCGGATTTTCCACATGTCATATTGAGGTGGCTTGCTATATGTATATTTTTCCTTTTTTTAATGACAGCTCTTATGCTTTGCGTAATACATGTCTCGCCGGGGTCTTTATAAAAATTCAAATACACAGTATCCAAATTCGGAACAATAATTTTGTGTCACAAAAATATTGGCCCGTGTATCGAACAGTCATAATGATATAACAAAAGAATACAATACTAAAAAAACAACAACCATGTCAATGGAACAGTTGCAAGAGGCCGACCTAGGCGAACGTTTCTTGATCAGATCGGAGACGTTCTGGACAAAGGCCAGGTTAAGAGCACCTTAAACCGGCGAGCGTGTATGAGGAATGTGATGAAAGTGAATGAAGCTAGAGAAGTGTGTCAGGATCGTAGCAAATGGAAATCCGTTGTCTCTGACTACCCCTCTGGGAAACAGGCGTGAATCTATATATGTATGTATAAAATGGCCATAGGGTTAATTAGTTGATTTTATTTATTGGCGATTGCACCATCTTGGTGCATTGCCAGTGGCGCAGTCACCAATTATTAATCCCTGCGCTATACGTGTATTCAAATTTGCATAATGGACATTATATCCACGAGGCAGTGAAAACGTCTGCACGTATGCACTATAACTGATGGTCGCGCTGTCACTTTCTGGATTTATTATTATATAATTTATGTGTTTTATTGATGTGAATGATCACGTTATGTTCAAATAACATGTAATATCTTAAACTATTGCACATTGTTGTAACATTGCATAAGTACACACAATAACTCCCTATAAACTGCATCGTACAAAGTATACTTACTTTCTATAAACATCGTCACGGCTACGCTACGCGCTGAAAACTTTCCGCTTCTAACCACACTATTATCACAGTTTAACACCCAGTTTTTGAACGGCCACCACAAAAATTTGTTAACTGACGGTAATACGCATGTCCTTTGCGATGATTAGCTACTGAATTAGTAACAGCCATAAAATTATTGTAAAGAGAGGAACCCGCCACGCACCTTTGGACTACCCACCTCAACTATTGTAATAGAAAAATGTTGACAATATCAAACGCCTCTGGTTAGGGACAGCCGCATCGTGGGATCACCGTACACCAACTTGCAGTAGGTATTCCGCTTTGTACACAAAACGTGCATCGACACGTGTTTCGCCTAGTAACAGCCAATCAAACCAATTGACATGAGTTTAGTTTTGACACATTTGAAACGTCATCTTTTCTCACTATTCTATCACCAGTTTAGCCAGATTCAACAGCTCTTGAAGTCCCGGGTAAAGATAAACTGTCTTAGAACCCACAACGAATTTAATCAGAGGTATATTCGAGGATTTTAAAAGAAGAGAAGAAGAAGTTAATTTGAATTAGGCATATAGAAAAAAATTGGCATTGGTTGTAGGCTGGTGTCGTAGATACTGATTAATCAAGTGGTGAGCCAAAATATGTGTATGTTTCAGCAATACTATAACGCGAAAGTAATCCTATGTCCACGATATATCATTTTTATTATTTTGTATGAACCGCAACAGTAATCCATCTACAGAATTTGAAGATATGTAAAAGCCATCATCTCGTAAATCTATTGTACAGTCAAGCGATTTACGTTTTTTTTTAAACTGTTGTTTAGCACAAATGTATTGTCGCATTTAGTAAAAGTTAAAACTATATTATAAATATAAAAGTTTGTCAAGTTGTTTGGATCTTTTGCTGTTTGTAATTAGGCGTGAACTGTCAAATTAATTTGGATGAAACACACCAATCATGTCCTGATAATTCAGGACACATGATAGTTTTTAACAGAAACTAGTATGTACAATTCGAACAACATTATCGCTGTATTAGATTCATATTATTGTGTCTTCTGTAAAATTAGTTCACTTTACATTTGCTGTTATGAATTTCAAATGACGATAATATATTAATTTGCTTTGCTTAAATATTTGTTCAGCTTAGAATTTTCTGTTTTATATGTATATTCGTTGTAAAGGTAAATGTTTATTTAACTAAATTCTTGATGGACTTAGTCATACAGAAAATCGCAGCAACCAACCTTGGCTTGTTTTCCCGGAGTGAGTAGGCCTGCCACGGTCATTGAGGAGACGTTGTGTTGTTAGCCAGGCACCGAAGCCTTCTTTGATCAGTGGCCTGACAGCATATTATACAGTGTGATTGGTTAAACACTGTACATGTTATACTTAATGACATGATAATTTATGGTCAGATGTAAAGTATAAAAAAAAAAATTATTTAACCTGCAAAGACAACCTTTTTAAAAATTTGCATGAAATATCCATAAAATGTGGACACCACGCGCGTCGCACACATCTGCTACCGATGATACCTTTGAAAAGAAAGGGACGGGCGGAGGTGCAAATTCGGGAGAGTGCGGGATGCGGTAGCGGAGGGCGGGGGCGGAGGTTTTGTTTAGCTTTGGTATATGCGCAAGAGTGTCCGCACATTAAGTTTTTATTGGATAACTAGGTCAAATTTTAAGTGCTAATTTTATTTAGATATTCGCTTCCAGAATCGAGTACTGAATATCCTCCTTCAATATGTCCAGTCTTTTACCAATCAGCCTGTATATATTCCCTTATTGAAAGGTCCATATCTCACGCGTGATATCCTTGTTGCTGCAAGCTTCCTATAGGCTACGGCTACCCATTGCCATTGGACAGTAGACAAACTGAAGTAGTCTGGCTGACTTTCAAAGCCTCGGTATTCTTTGACCTGTGCGCTGACAGCACAGCAATTTCAAATTCCCGTCAAGTTCAAGTCAAACATTTGTGTGCATGAACATGGATGTTTGTCTTGGTCTGGGTGTTTCTATATATAATATGTATGTATTTACAAAAAAAAAAAAAGTATCTATGTATGTTTATCCATTGTCTAGAACCCATAGTACAAGCTCTGCTTAGTTTAGGCTAGATGGTGTTGTGTGTATGTGGTAGAATATTATTATTATTATTATTATCAACAACATACGAGTGATACTTCTGGTGTTGCAAACATCCTATAGATTACGATGAGCACTTACTATTGGATCCTAGCCAAACTGAGGTACTTAGTCTAGCAAATTTTATGTCTAAACAAATAAAACAAAATTGAAGTGTCTGTTGTAATGTTAAAATAACAGCTTTTTACTAAATGCATATGAAAGTATATACGGTACATAAATAAAAAATATATTTTAATTTTTGTCTGTTTGTTCTGACTAATCTCTGAAATGGCTTTACCGCTTTTGACAGGACTTTCACTAGTAGATAGTTGATGTTATAAGGAGTAACTTAGGCTACATTTATTTTAGAAAAAGAATAGATTGCCGCTAAATAAATCCTTTTTGTTAAATTCCACGCGTACGACGTCGCGGGTAACAGCTAGTACAATATAAAGTGCGAACCAAAGCGACTACTACAGAAAAAAATGTTTACTTTAGTAGTAAGTATAAAGAAGACGCATTTTTCATTAGTAAATAGAGCGTATGCTTTTAGTGTTGCTAGCTTCTGGAAGCATGTAGAAAACCACGCCACATTGAATCCTTATTTACTAGAATTAGGCTATTAAATTAAACAATTTGCGATGACACCTTTCTGATATATGCATTTAGTAAAAAGTTATTAGTTTGACATTACCAATAGACACTACTCACACTCTCATGTACGCTCTCATGTACGCTTTCCACATGTTGACAATCCATACAATGTTATGAAATGGGGGGCCTGGAGATCTATAGTACAGGCTTCGGCTTAGTTTAGACTCCAGATCTCCCACAAATTACGAATTACTGACAATTGATCGTGTCAACTATATACTGTATAACATGATGTAATTTGTGGAGATGAAATAAACATTATTATTATTATTATTATTATTATTATATTACTACCTACAATTAATTTTTTATTTGTATAGATGTGACCTCACTGTTTAAGCGCCCGTACTAAAAAGAATGAGCTCACAATTTTCATTTAAGTACATGGTAGACAATGATAATATATTGAAGTGTATTTATAATGGAGACAAGTTTTTGCCCCGCGGGCTTCCTTGCGTTAACGTAGATTTTATCAATAAATTTCTATCCATCGCTTACAGGTACCTCTTTTCTAGATTAAAGGTACCTTTTCTGTACCCTTGACAACAAATTTCAAGATAATCGGTCGAGTAGATAAGGATTTAATGCGTAACGAACAAACACACATTCGCATTTATAATAATTATTAGAAAGGATGTCATGTTAACACTGTGTGACAGATGACAACCGTCCAGAAAGATGATTATATTTAAATATAATAAGGCGCCTCGATGATTTAAATTTAAAACTTCGATTTTTTAAGTAAATACGTAATGTAGTACGTAAGCAAATTCGTAGGTACTTAAAGCAACTTTTATAGTTACGCGTTGTATTAATTTGTATTATTTACGTATTATAAATTTTGTAATTTACGTAATACGATTAGAAATTAATGGTATTTACGCACCTTTTTGGAATGCTTGGCTAAATACAAGTTGCGTTGGCTGTGGTCACAAGCAGACTGGATCGGCGATGTGAGACATTCCAAAAATGTACTTAAATACCGCTGATGTTCGCATTAATTCCTGCCCGTACCAATTATATAAATCACCACGCAAATAGTTGGTGTGGGCTACATGTGTGAGTTCTTCATACGGGTTACTTGGATGGGAGGCTCGCGTCTGTCGTTTATTTACAACCCCCAAACAAAGCAATTTATTACATAAATACATATTATTATGTATCGATGTTTGAAGGTGATAACCAAGCAACAGTTGGTAAGCTTCACGGGCTCTCTAGGTATGTAAACAAACTATCACCAATATTTTGCTATGTTCAGCAAAAGATTTCAAAAGATATTAAGTTTCTATAACACACAAAAAGACAATCGCATTTTATCTATCTATATTTAAGACTGCGCCGAGCGTAAGATAGATACCTAATGACAGAGCTCGTGCGGCGCATATTCAAATCGGCGCGCGGCCGCCATAGTAAAATTGTATGGAGGATTTGAAGTGCTTTTTTGATAAATATGTATCTTTATTGTCAACCAATAACTTAAATATTTGGGACGGACAAATTGTAATATAACTATTTATGTTTCGTTTAAGCTGTAAAATAGGATAGATTTCTACTGTTATAATCTAAAAATCACGTAACACGAGCTTATGTTTTTGTATTTTTCGTGCAAATTTACCTAATTTTGTGAGAAAATATTAATTATTTTATGTTTCTTTACACGGAGTAATTGTAAACACATTTATTGTTATGGTAAATGTATATTTTATATTTGTATTAAACAAAAAGTGTTGATTTTATTCACTTAACTGTGACCGCCTGTTATGGTACATTTCGCTCGGCGCAGTCTTAAGGTATTTGTAGGTAATTAACCAGGGTCAACTACTAATAATTTCTGTCCGTCTGTAAGCTAGTTAGGGCTTGCCGCAAAATTCAGAACATTTTTAAGGATTTTACCGTTCAGTACCACCACGATTTCAAATAATTCAGAAAGGCGAATCAACGACGAGTCAAAATCAAACTCATGTTTAATGATTTGATTGGTTGATGCTTATTCAGTTAGCTACACAGCGATTGACATGCATTTAACCTCAGTTAACTTTGTATTGATGTGCCTATCAGAGACCGGATATAAACCACGTTTCATCTAACACTGGTTAATAGAACCGGAGATATATGATATCATTATAATACGGCCAACAGACATATAGCCGCGAGCAAAAACTTGCAGAACATCAAGGTGATGTCATTTAGGCGTGGAGCTTTAGTGGAGATTAGGTATCTATCAAACTTGTTTCTTTAATTGCTTATGTTTGTTTTTATAATGTCATTGATAGTAAAATACAACTCATTTAGCATGTTGGCGCAATGACTTGTGATATTTACGAAATGGTAAAGTATATTACTAATTAATAACATTTTGTGAATGAATATAGTTATAATTTTTCTTTATCTATACTTTAATGACTCTACGAATTGTAAGTATTAAGAGTTCATTTAATATGAAAAGTATATACCTACGGTACTAATACCAAAAAATCTGTTTAACTTTTTTGTCTGTTTGTTACGGCTGATCCCTGAAACGGCGGGACCGATTTTGAGGAGACTTTCACTGGCAGATAGTTGATGTTATAAGGAGTAACTAAGGCTACAACACATTTTTGTTAAATTTCACGCGGATAAAGTCGCGGGTAACAGCTAGTATATATTTTTTCTGTTCAAAACAAAATAACGTTATTCAAACATATTTTTCTTGAAATAACAATGTACGGTTTTTGCGTCAGCGCAGGCGTTGCCATACACCATACCTACTAATAAACATTTTCTTTTCATCGAATAACAGTAACACCGTTTAGTTACACTTGAACACATCGATAACATACAAATACAACAATATAATGCGAGAAACAATTGCACATTAGTCATTTTATATGGAAATGTAATCGTGGCGAATGGTTTTCTTTTTGTGGTTTATAGTCGAAGCGGGGATGGTTCTGGTATCGGACTTACTCGATTGTATGTCTGTTCTATCGTACTATATACATGCCGTCTCACGTTTACATACCCGTTATAATAGGTAGTATTGCATCCACATCGATCAGATACGGTTGTAGTGCTTACATTATAGGTAGCGAGCTTATTAACCATTTACCGGTAGCAGCTCCAGACTTCGTGTCATTAAGGTTTTTTTGACGAACAATACCTATTATACTTTGCTGACTCTCGAATCGAATCATAAACCTCATGCACAGTAGTAATGCTGTAAATCTAAATTATCTAATTGCAAACGTTAGCATCAATGATTTATTTGTTCCACTACGATGACCAAGATATATGTTCCGTATGCGGGTTACAGTATCTTTTTGACCCTTACTCTTACTTGTGCGTTGGAAAAAATAGTCCCTTAGATAACAGTGCAAGGAGCAAAGCTTATTCTCTTTATAGTACAGCCTGACCTTATAAAGCCTGGATTCTGATTTGTGTAGTAGAGCCTCGCTGATTTTAGCATGCATGGGCCGGCTAGACCGGGGGAGGACTACCCTCTCATAGAATATCGACGTGAAATAGCAGTATTCCTACTGTTGTGTTTCGTTCGGTGAGTGAGAGTGCCGGTGGTCCAATCACCCTCTTTCCCCCTTCCCGCTCCTCCTTCCCAGTTCCTTTCCTAAAGGGTCAGCAACGCGCAAGTGATGCCTTTGGTGTTGCAGGCGTCCATAGGCTACGGTGACTACTTACCATCAGGTGGGCCGTATGCTTATTTGCCACCTCAGAAGTATAAAAAAAAAACCCTTCTTACCGTGGAAATTTTAGATCGATTAGCTGTGATCTCCTGGGTGATGATATTGCCTTAGTCGGGCTACTTAAAGCTTTAGCGGAAGAATCGTTATTATAAGGTATATACATATAAACATGGACACGCATGTCATTCGCGGACTATTGTACCGAGCGTGATGTGTTAGTATTACTGTCTACCTAAAGAAATGAAATGTTTCTCGTCTTTTTTGCCTTTAAAGTATTTTGCTACATTACACAGCACCTTTGGACTCTTGTCTCTTAAACAAAAATAGATAAGTATTTTTGTTTATCCATGTTTTAGCAAGTAATCACGATATCATTACTAATATTATAAATGCGAATAAGAGTTGGTTTGCTACTCTTTTATGCCTTAAATACTCGATCGATCGTCATGAAATTTCGCATACACGTTGCCAGGGGTACAGAAAATGACACAGGGTACTGTCCATCCAGAAAAACAACTGTTCCCGAGCGACGCCGCGGGCAAAAACTAGTAAATAATATAACGTTGCAGGTAGGCGTCTGACAACTCGTTGGGCTCACTTGAGCTATCTAAGGAAGTGAGTGACACGGTCATCTCGTATGAAAGCGGCTTTCGCGAAACGTTCACTGTATCAACATATGCGTACTCACTTGTTCTACGTACATGTTTCCTTGAGGGGAAGGTCATTGACCAACGACACGACTATCAATTTAATCTGACTTCGGAACAAGGCAACACTCAATAACTAATAAAGGTGCATTTGTGTTTATATAATGAGGCAATTAAATGGAGATACATACTAACATAGACTAATGCAAACTAAATTACATATTAAATGATCTCAATTATTTTCTAATGTGTTATTTTATTATGCATGCCGAATAGGTAGAATAAAGATGACTGTAATAATTAAGCTTAATTTGTATAACATCTATGTACACACCTTTATTCAGCAAATAAATGGATTTGATTTGAATGATTGAAAGGATCCAAATCCTTTAAAGATATTATTATTTAAAGTTGCAAAGGTTCTTGATCTCACATAATAAGGGAATATATTTGAGCCCTATGTAATAGGCTAGCTAGTGATAGTAGGTATTAGGCGAGTTTACAAACTTAAAAATAATCAATTTTTTTTAAACTTCATAGTGATCAATTTATCCAACTCAGGAATCGAACTCGGGACGTTCTGACGCAAATATTGCTGCACATAATTGGATTTCATATTGCGCAGATAATTTATTATTTTTGCATAAAACGCAACACTCATAGGCAACATTGCACAAATAGTTACATACATATTAAAAGCAAGTCACGAAATAATTATAAAGTGACATCATAGTGTTTAACTGAATAAAGTCACCTATAAAGGCCAATGTTTGTAATATAAATTAATGGAAAATGTTGGTGCCAGCTGTGCCAATAGCTCGCGACGGTTTAGCACTAAGGAAATGCATTGAATTAGCATACTTTGTACCTAATGGAAACAGACAATTCATTATTATAAGTGGAATTTGGTTCTTAGTAAGGGACAGTCTAGCAGGAGCCCGTTGAATTGCCACGCAGAGGTCTCGTGATCGATCTCAAGACGCGCAACTCTGACTTTTGGAAGTTATTTGCGTATTAAATAGTGATTTGATATTGCGTATTAACGGTGAAAGAAAAAATCGTGAGGAAACTTGTATGTCTGAGAATTCTGCATAATGTTTTCGACGATGTTTGAAGTCTGCCAACCCGCACTGGGCCAGTGTGGTGGACTATGGCCCAACCTTTCTCACACTGATAAGCAGACCGTGCTCAGCAGTGGGACAGTTTAATACAGGGCTGATATTATTATAAGTTCTCAATCAGGACACCTAACTGGTCGTCGTTCGAGTTCGATTTAGATGTTATTGGATTTGGTAGATCTAAAAATAAATTGAGGAGGAGCTCGCGTTGTCAACTTACAAGAGGCGGGTTTCTTGAAACAAGTGTCATGCTATGCTTATTTTATTCACACGACTTTTGCTTTAAGAAACATGCCTCATGTAAATAGCCTTTAATGACCATATAATTCAGTAACCCCTAAGTATACTTGCCACATTAGTTGGGTATGAGAGCTTCCAGAACACTTTATTGTGTTACTACTCCTTCGCCGGTTTCCTGTCGAGGGTGGTACTTACTTCTCCAGGCAAGCTGTCATTAAATAATTGTTTGCCTTGTCTTATAACCGCAGTTGCCACTTAACGCTCATTTACATTGAAACTTACCTGTATAAACACTCGTTGACCTAGTAGTGTTAGCGTGTCCATACAGGCAATTAGGTTCTGATTGCGTGGTTCCGAGTTAAAACGTGCTACATAGGTTTTTCTGTCAAGCAATTCTCAGCAGCGGAATGGAGTCAGTAACAGTACTGAGGAGATAAGCCTAAGGTGAAATGTGGAAGTAAGTACATCCTGAGTTCTTCGAGGTGTCGAGTGAAGGTGTGTGAAGTTATTTATTTATTTTATTTATTTATTTATTTATAAAGGAAGGATTGACTGCACAGATGGCGTAGTAGTTTAAGTCGCCACTATCACTACGCCGAGTGGTGTGGGTTCGAATCCAACACGGGATAAAAATCTGTGTCATCCACAAATGGTTGTTCTAAATTTAGGTGTTCTTTGTGTCCGTTGTTTGAATATTTGTAAAATCCCCCGCGACACAAGATTTACTCCAAGGGCGACGGTAGTTAAAAAAAAATTAAAATATATACAGGTATATTACGGTAGTCGGCGGCTTAGATGTTTCCTTGATCTTCTGTGATAGAAACATAGCTACGTCCACGCATGGCGGTAACCGCTTACCAAAATCATCTTCTATTGTTTATTTACATTGCATTCTACCAGATTACTGATTCTGTTACGTTTTCGCGGGTATATGACTCAACTAATTTAATCAAAATTTGGTATTTTGCGGCGAACGTAAGTATGCGCGATTATGTAAATTTATAAGCACATATACACGATTATATAAGTGTATGTATGTAATCACTGGTCAATTTCTTTTTACATATAAAAACCAAAAAGTATTTGTGTACACACTTGTTCGATATGGTATGACAAGCGAGGCAACCTTGAAGAATATTTTGACACTGATTTATACATGATCTTATGTTATAGACGATGTTTTAAATTTTTACATGATAATTAGTTTAGTTTGCCTTTTGTTAATTATGTATTGAGGCTAAAATTTACTCAAATGTCCGCTTTTAGTTAAGTAACCGCGTAATTTATATTTATCATTAAAAATGAACGCACGTGATTAGGAATCGCATTTGAATCGAATACAAATGAAATGACAACGCGTGCTATGCTTTGGTGTGCGTGTTGTCCCTGACCGCGCAATTATTCGAATGCAATTGCGTGCATTGTCACTTGGCAAATTAGTACATTTAATTTTATTAAGTTTAGTGAATAAATTTAACAACCAACACTCAGGATTAATAAATAAGTGTCAACTAGAAATAATTATTGAGTCGGTAGTAAATTTATGTCATCCACGGTTTGTTGTGCCGAGTCTGATTTAATGCAGTAAAACAATAATTTATTACAGATTCAATGTTTTCGCAGTAACTTGTTTTGAGAAAGATATTGAGGTCACGATGGGGTTGACAGGTAATATAGATTTAAAAAAAAAAGATCTTGAGGGTTTTGTGTGTTAGTTGAACCAGCCATACAGAGAGCTGTGCCTGTCAATATTTTTAAATATTCGTAAACATCGTAAAATTCTGCCAGTATTTCAAAGTGTTTCATTACAATCGAAGCAAGCTTTATCTAAAGCATAAATGCAAATAGCGATTTGTAATAATTATCAGCATAATTGTTTTATAAGAGTGGTATTGTTAATACTTACTTACTATAAACACCGATGACTATCTTCGTAGAATAGACGCGAACGTCACGTGCTATGCACAATGCTTCATTCGATTAATGACAAATAAATATAGTGTTACTACTGTTGTTGTAAAACTGAAATGAATCAATCTATATATTGATAGCAGCGATAGTCTAGTGGAGACTGTCGAACTGCCACGCAAAGGACTCGAGTTAAGGCCCCAAGGCACGCATCTCTGACTTCGAAATTATGTGCGTATTAAATATTTAATGATTACTCGCATTAACGGCAAAGGAAAACATCGTGAGGAAACCTGCATGTCTGAGAGTTCTCCATAATGTTCTCAAAGATATGTGAAGTCTGCCAACCCACACTAGGCCAGCGTGGTGGACTATGGCCTAACCCTTCTCGCACTGAAAAGAGGCCCGTGCACAGCAGTGGGACTGTTTAATACAGAGCTGATGTTATTATTATACATATTTTATGTATATGGACAACCTATCATCAACTAAAGTTTAGATTATTAGTTCACCTATTATTTACGTGCGGCTTGATTTTTAGTCAAATAAGATTTCGCTGTATATTATAATATAACAAAGCAAAATAGTTAGGATGTTTTTTTTTATCCGAACGCGCCAATCTCTAGCACAACCAGTCGGATTTGTAATTTTTGCATTAGGTAGCCCTATTCTTGACGAAGGTTATACGCTATAGTAGGTACATAATGATTATGATAATTAAAATAATAATTTCAAGATAATCGGTCAAGTAGTTAAAGCGTGAAAGCGTTACATACAAAAAAACTCACATTTGCATTTTTAATATTAGTTAGGATGTATTAAGGAACGAGCTCATTGCGACCTACATAGTTCCAGATTCCGTACTGATACTGAGAATCTCTTTGTAGAAAATACAACGACACAGCCTTTCTCGGCTTTGCAAACGCTCACTCTTTCACGCTCTCGTTACAGCGAAGCAATGCAGTTATTTAATAAGAAAAGATGAAGGAATCTGTCCGACCATTCTAGGTGGACGGAAATCGATTTTGAATGCTCGATAAAAGTTCTCCAATATCGAATTGTGTTAGTTACGAACAAGTAAAATAATCATGTTAGTTTATATTTAATATAAGAAGATTGCAAATTTAACCTCCTTCCAATGTTAGAGCAACCTGACAGTGACTATGCTTACATTATTTTTTAAATCCTCAAAATATTATGTATGTATGTACAGTAGAATATTTTTCTAGATTTACAACTATATGTGAATGTATGCACTTAACGATTACGATAAGTTACAATAACGTTAATGATAATAAGCCAAACTCATATAATGTACAATTATAACATATATCTATAAAATATCTCTACTAAATAACCGTGTTGGGTATTATATTCGGTGGTAAGTGGTTTCAGTCTCTTTAAAGAGTAGCTCCATTTTTTATTCTGCGCGTTGGCAACACAGGCATTCCTATTTTGAAACCGCTGTTGATCTAAACATACAAGTAGGCTATAGTAAGCTATATTAGCTGTGTAAAAAGGTGCTTCTATCATCCAAATATATTGCTCACCTCTTTTCATTATCGATTGACATTAATATGACGTCACGATTCAGTAATTTACAGCAGTTATGCACTTAACGTGTATCGGTACAATACCTGGTTCCATTACACTTACTAATTATTGATAAGAAACCGTGAATAAAAGTAACAGCCATGGTACTTTATAATGACATTGGATGATAAAGCCGTTCATTGATAATGTAACCTTCAACTAATAATATAAACACAATCAAGTATATATTGATACAGTTGTATTAATATATATAATAGTTGCGTTATGTACCAATTTGTTATGAAGAAAATATGAGCTAGTTGTAAAGAAAATATAATTAGCTATCGCTTTATAGGTGCAATAACATGTTTTTGTGTTGATATAAAAACAATGTTGCTAACGTCAAACTATGCAGTATGCAATGAAAACATATTATATTTTCATTGCATACTGCATATTTAGGGGTAGATAATATCGTTATTATCGAAGCGTCAGGGGTTGTTGGCTTGATTCATGAACGATTTGATCCACACATACATGTTGTCAGTCTGCCCAATTCATAAATGTTAATGACAGTAGGAATTTAAGGCTTCACGTGCTCGTTATTGCACGAAGGCACAGAAGATATTGATACAGAACGCCACAAAGGTCAGAAGAAATGAGTGCTTTTCTTCACATAGCGGAATATAAGTAAAATACAGAGTAGTAAGTACTTATCCATGTATTATAACGACGTCTGTTACCCAGACGACTGGACATATTATGCTGGCTGTTATAATAATGGCTCAATACTACATTGATGAAAACCTATTTCGTAGTGAAATAGCAATCTTTGTAGACTCTAATGGGAGAATGAACCTTTTTAAAAAATTTCATATGTTTATGGATTGCTGATCGCTGTCAAAACCTTACAAACAATGACAAATGCATTGTGTCTCGCTTCGATCTGCATTCCTGCATACGAGGGATTAAGAGTGCGGACCACAATACAAAACAAACCGACTCAAATACTAGGCCATTAGATCGCCTGATTACACATTAATTTAATTAGGACCAATTACTTATTTAACGATATTAATAAAAATACGACTAAGGCCACGTGCTCTGTTTGTATTTTTTTATCAATCACGTAATTAGTCCTAATCAAAGTTTTCAATGACACAATGGATCGTCAGCAAGTGCACGCGATAAGAATTATAGACAAAATATTATTTATTTTATTAATATTTAACAAAGTGACATTTAGGTGTATTGATTATAAGTTTACACACGTGTCTTGCTAGTGAAATGAACACAACGATAGTTGTCTACTGTTTGTCCTATCAATTTTCACTCTTCAATAGTGAAATGAAAGTTTTAGAAACCTTTTGATCTAACAAGTAAGTATTTTACATTAATATTTTGGTAAAATAAGCTTATTATAACAGCAAAGCCTTGTTTCGTGACGCATAGACAAGTGATACAATAAAATAATCAGCTTCTATAGATTATTTATTTATAACTTATATTTATAGTTATTACGATGTTTAGGACAATATGAAATCTCGTAGTGAATAGACTTCTCATTCCCAGTCTAAAATACCTATTGAAGGTATTAGATACATATGTAAAAATGTCCTAAAATATCGGTATGGTATATTATGGAAGCAGGAGATACAGTTACAAAAATATTGTATTCAAAGCGATCAGCTATATAAATAAAAGAAATCTGTTAATTATTAAAAATTGCCGTGCTGCTAGGTAATTGATTATCAAAACAACCAATCTTAATATGCCACTCCCATTTCCGTTAGCTCCTTACGTAAGCATACAGTATGCCTCTTATGTACAAATCGTATCTGATTTGCGATTGTATACAGTCACTGTTTGATAAATAACCCACAGTAATGAAAGGAAACCGTAGAATATAAATGACCTGTAATCTAGCCGGCAGCCGGCAATTTTTCAAAGAAAATCGCTGAGATAATACGTGTATGTATACAAATAATTATTTACTAGCGAACGGTAATATATGAATGAATTTATCTTTGCTGTGTAGACCGATGTACTTATTGTTATTTGTAAGACTTTGAGCGTCGACGGTCATCAGATGAGCAATAGATTTTCTATTGTGTCTGATGCTTGGCATTTAAAGTGTAAAACTCTACTAGAGTATACAAGGCTAATGATAATCATAAAGTTCTTAAAGTTACTATAAAAGGGAACCTATCCTCGGCTGCTATAGCCTCTTCCGGGGTCCCACAAGGATCGCACCTAGGACCTCTATTTTTCATAATTTTCATCAACGACTTGGTTGAACGACTTAGAAATCCTTGTCTCTTATACGCCGATGATTTAAAGGTGTACTCTATTGTAAACAGCATTAACGATGCCGAGACACTCCAAAAGGATCTTGAGTACATCCAAACTTGGTGTTCTGAGAACTATATGAATCTCAACGCAGAAAAATGTTGTGTCATTTCTTTTACAAACAAGGCTCACAAGATACTGTACAACTACCACCTAAATGACTATTTAATAGAGCGAAAAAGTGTTGTCAAAGACTTGGGCATACTTTTTGATGAAAAGCTGACATTTCATTCCCATTTTGACCATATCATAGCTAAAGGTACAAAGTTGTTGGGATTTACACTGAGGATCACAAAGGAATTTAAGAGACCACGTAGCATCCTCTATCTTTTTTGCACTTTAATCCGCAGTATTCTAGAGTATGGCTCTTCTGTATGGTCACCTTTCTATGCCGTATATGTGGACAGGATAGAGAGAATTCAAAGAAAAATGACGAGAATATTGTGTTACAAACACCGGCTCAATCATACTCTGCACTCTTATGAAGAACGATTAAAATATTTCAATCTACTCTCTCTTGAATCACGCCGCAATTACATGGATCTTACGTATCTTCACAAGATTGTGCACTCGACTATAGATTGTCCGGAATTATTATCTCAAATAAACATTAACACTAGATTCAGATCGCGCCATCCACACTTGAAAACTTTCATTCTGGACGTTCACATCAACAACACGTCTTTTTATAATCCACTAGTCAGAATGTGTCGTCTGTATAATGACCTTTTACCGAGACATCATGTTTCACTAGATGTCTTCAATTGTAATATTACAAAATTTAAAAATAAAGTTAGGCATATTATGTCATCGTCCTCAGAGCCTTGAACATCACAAAATAACGTGTCAATAATGCTTCTGCTTGACATTATTCTTTATTTATTAAGATTGAGTTTGTCGTCATTTTCTACCCATCTATTAGCGTATTTATGTAACAATTAATTTTGTATCACACAACGTCATCTTGTACTGATATGCATGTGTCATCTTGTATCGTGTATCTTGTAACCACGATGAGTACACATAGTTAGAAACATAGTTTAAGACGAAACTGTAAAATAGCTTGTAAGAATTTATTCCCGCACTATGTTTTGTTTTGTGTGCCAAATAAATAAATAAATAAATAAATAAATAAATAAATAAAGAACTCGTGGTTTGTTGTCTTGTAACACGAGACGCACTGGAGCCTCGTACCACAAAAACTCAGGTGATCAGAAAACGGTCGTTGTCAAGTTTCACTATATGACAAAAAGTTGTTTATGAACCAGACTGGTTTGGAGATGAAGATAACGAGATATGACTGTTTTGGGCAGTATTAATGTTTCAAAAAAGTAGTATTTGCAATCTTTTAAATATGTACTGTGATTGTTGGAATATATGAATCGGTGAAGAATTTACAGACCTTTTCTGACCATGAAAATTAATACTGAACCTTTTGAAATCACGCATTTCCGACATTCATTGTGTCAACCTTAAATTATACTCAAATCTATAATTATTATGACCTAGTTTCGCTTTACATATTATTATATTTATAGCTAATAGATATACGAAGTCTTTGTAACAATAATAAATGTAATGTCTGTCTGTCCAAATCTTTGTAGAAAAGAGTCACAGAATCGAGGCCGATTATCGAGTTGTCGAGTGAGAAGATATCGATGTTTAGCTGTGAAAATGGGTTACGGTGTAACGGTATTTGATGTCGACCGCTTTTTTATACGAAATCTTTATACGTAGATAGCATTGACTATATTGGAAGGGATCTTTGCAGGTCGGAATTTATTTTATAAATATTCATTAAGTATATAAACTTGATATTAATTAAGTTATGACTTGCATGGATATCGCGGGATGATTGACACGAGTACCTAAGTGTAAATTTGCTGGGTAGTTAATTGTTATAAATAATGACCAGTGATCGGAATATCGGGCGCTAATATCCTAAACTTCACTTTTATTCCCACGAAAGAATAATACGGACTGTAATATTTTTTAGTCTTCCGTTCGTATAAAATACAATAAATTAGTCGATTCGATCACTAATCTGTTAGATAGATATATCAATTTCCACTACTTAACCACATTGTGCACATTATCATTTTTATTGATATTCCAAATGTTTTGAATAAAATAAACATAAATCAAAATAACCACTGCTATAATTTAATTAAGTTTGTTATAGTTGTTTTTACAAAATTGTTCAATCCCGGGAACCCGGCATTACTTACTTATTCAGAAAGGAATGTCCATGTTCATCTTTTGTGGGAAGAAGTTTAGGTATATCAGCGCCCGAATATCCGATCACTGATAATGACGGTACCATATTTTAAAGTGTTAATTAAAGTTTTTGATAACACGATCTTGACCTTTATTTCAAAGAAATAGACATTACATAAATGGTTGCATGACATTGGTAAAGATAAGCTATTGTATAATTACCAATTTTTATGCATCCTAAACATCAGAAAGTAACGTAAATGCGTGTTTACAAAAACAAATCGATTTGCATCCAACGGTAGTGCAAAAACAACACTGGTGATCGTCCTCGTGAGAAACATTGGGCCAATATTGGAATGCCGACAGCGTACTTCGTGCACGTTGCATAAATACTGACCACGTACAAGCTCAGGGCACTCGACGCAACAGGTTTTACAAACGGATGAACGCTTTTTGCTGGACACTAACAGTCGTGCTCTAAATGTAACGGATTGAAGAAGTGTCTAATGTCGACCAGTCGTCTTGTGAATACCAATATCAGTGAAACTGCCTTTCGTAACATTAACGCACGGAATACATGTGATAAAGGTTGGCATGATGGAAATTGTGATTTTAGTTTCATAGTTTTGTTGATAGTTTTGGCGATGTTATCGATATTTTACAACTGTGGTGTTTATACTTATAAGTCAAGAAATCTAATTGTGAAACAGTAAAACTCAAACAAATCCTCGATAAAATTCTAATGAGTAATTTCAATATGCAAGTCATTTCTGCTAGGGCAAGATCTCCGGTTTTTCTTATACGGATTAAATCGTCTAGCATTTGTGTAGACTTTATTTATTATGGTAAATCACGATATTAGATTGTTGTGCTTGTCGTGTGTGAGATAAATAAGATAAGTGCGTGATAGTGAATCAGCTAGTACTTTTTATTTTATTTCACTATGTATAAAGTACAACAGTGACACTGCTTGCGGTAAAAGGATATAGTTCACATTCATTAGGACCTTCGATACGATTTGTATTTTATTTATTCTTACTAATATTATAAAGAGTAAAGTGCCTTTTTTTGGCATGCGTGTTTGTAATGGAAAACGCAAAAAGTACTGGGTCGAGTTAAAAATGCTTTCACTATCAGAAAGCTACTTTATCCAGAAATAATAAAGGCTATGTAACACCATGCTTCGCGCTACGGGAGCGATGCAGTCATCATAAACGTGTGTGAAACCGCAGGGGACTGCTTAGTCTCATGTATGTGTACGTCGTCAGTATAGGCTAATCATTAATATTATAAAGTTTTCAGATGTTTTCACACGGTGCACGGTGTGTTGTTAAGTTCGTGTATTGAATTCGCATGGCTGCGTTTATGGTCATTTTCTACATCCGGCATTGTCGGTTTGCCACGGTGTGATTAATTATAATGATTTCAGTCATTTTATATATGATTCATGGTTTTTAAATACCGTTGATGCTGTTTTTATACACTTATATTATGCGCAGTTATTGCTGGGTATAAGCCTTTTTCCTTAATCGCTATTTAGTCTTTTTTGGCAGCACTGGAAAGGCTAGCTTTTTGCCAATGAGAGTTCAAGATTTCAGGCAGTTACTATAAAAAATTGTGCCCGGAAAACAGAGAAGGTATTTCTATCTAAATTACTATTTAGCACGTTTTGAGAATTAAGTACATTTTATCACGGTTTATTTTGTTCCTACTCGTTTTACGTCCACATATCCCGACGTTCCATTAACTTTAGAGCGGCTTTGACTTCACGAATGCGTAGTGGTTTAAGCGGTCGCCTCGCCGCTGCGCCGAGTGTTGTGGGTTCGAATCGGGACAGGACACAAATTTGTGTGATCCACATACGGTTGTTCCGAGTCTGGGTATCCTTTGTGTTTGAATATATGTACAATCCCCTGCGACACATGAATTATTCCTAGAGCGGGAGTAAAAGACAAAAAAAGCTACGGTCACCGACACGTTTTGATAATCTGAAAGATATGACGTTCACGTTATAACTTCGTGCTTTGATTATTTGAGATACTGATACAATTAAGCAGTGATTGATACATATTCAGAGAAGCTTTATCGAAATAACATTTATTTTGTACTTGTTTTATACATTAAATTGTAAGCGTCATCGTATTTTATCAGGCTTCATAAATCGTCACGATACATGAAGCCGACTTGATTCGTATAATTTATTTTATATTTATATATACCTGATTATAAACTGCAGCGATAGCTCAGCGGGGAGACCAACAGACTGCAATGCAGAGGGTCTCGGGTTCGAACCCACGTCGCGCACCTCTGACTTTCTGAAGTTATATGACATTTCGAAATTATGTGCGTATTGATTGACAATTATCGCCTGCTCTGTGCCTCGGAGAGCACGTTAAGCCGTTGGTCCCGGCTGCCATGAACATCTATGGCAGTCGTTATTGGGAAAGTCAGTACCCTCTAATATCCTGACACTGGACTAGCTTTAGGGTATCGTTAGCCTTCGGGTTGCGGAGGTCAGGTGGCAGCTGTCCCGTGTAATAGACCAGAAAAGCCGACCCCAAGTGGACTTGGGAATAATAAAGGCTAAGAGAGAAGATAAACTGCTTCACAAGTAGGCATGGTGTCTCAGCATTGGAAGGGCTAGGTCTAATTCACCTCGTTCCTAAGACCAGAGCGATTTGACAGATTTCATAGGTCTTCGAAATCAATAGGTCTATATAACTATTAGCATGCATGTTTCCTCCCAATGTTTTCCTTTATCCTTAATCTATTAAATAACAGCGGCACACGGGCGCCCAGATACAATTTGTTTTTAATTTTGTCTGGTTTTCTGAAACTTGACAGGTTAAAGCGATAAAACACATAAATTTGAAAAGACATTTTAGAGTAGTAGAGCCTCGCTGATTTCAGCATGAATGGGCCAGCTCGACCGGGGCAGGACTACCCTCTCACAGAATATCGACGTGAATATATATGTATATAGTATAGAGATATTGTGTGTATATCTTGTGTTTCGTTCGGTGAGTGAGATTGCTGGAGGCCCAATCACCCTCTTTCCCCCTGCCCGCTCCTTCTCCTTCCCACTTTCTTTCCTAAAGGGTCGGCAACGCGCAAGTGACGCCTCTGGTGTTGCGTCCATAGGTTACGGTGACCACTTACCATCAGGTGGGCCGTATGCTTGTTTGCCATCGTAGAAGTATAAAAAAAAGTCATTAATTCATGCTGTGGATACCAACGCCACGATTTTGTATCACCAATAGGCTGTCATGGCCACGTTATCCAAATATAGCAAATATTTGATCGAACGTGAAATCTATATATAATGTAATAATAGAAGAGCATACACACTTCCTTGTCTCCTTGGTTCGTAATGTGCATTTATAATAATTTCATTAAATATTCTATGTGATCACACATCATAGGTTTATCTCTTCCGCAAACAGCTAATAGCATATGATATAAATCTAAATAAACATTATAAACACCTGATGCTATAGATTTTATCGCTTTATTGGATTTGCGTCGTATTATAATTAAAGTACAACTTTACAAGTATTGTCTTCTATTTACGCGAATATTATTCATTGAAATTAAACTGCTATATACGGATTTTATCGCGTTGTTTATTTGACACTTGATTACAAAATTTTGAAAATTGTTATACTACTACTACTATTAAACTTTACTAATTTTTAAGCTAATTAAATTATTATTAAACTATTTAGATTTAATTTATTTTTACACTTTCCCCGACGTTTCGGTTGCTTTTCAGCAGCCATGGTCACGGGGAGACTCTCCCCGTGACCATGGCTGCTGAAAAGCAACAGCTGCAAAAGCAACAACTGCTGAAAAGATTTAATAGTAGTAGTAGTATAAAAATTTTCAAAATGTTGTAATAAAGGGTCAAATAAACAACGCGATAAAATTCGTATATAGCAGTTTAATTTCAATTTACAAGTATTGCTTCGATGTAAAGTGCGGCAACTCTTCTAAGAAAGTTTTCTGTCCGTCGAGAAGAAGCTTTTGAGAGTTAGTACGTACAGTAGATCGCCTGTTGCAAACAGTCACTATCCTAAAAGTGATCTTAGCCAAATGATCTAGTGCTGTATTTCAACGTGAGTAGGTAGGGAGTTAAAAGCCTTTTGGACTGTCAGTAGAAACTGTTGTTCTGATCCCGACCGCTTGCAACAAGATACTTTAGAGGGATGGCATAGTATGTCTGATACTCCATGTGTTATATGGGTTTTTAAGATATGTCAGTCGACTGCCTAATTAATCTCGCGGCATAATTTTGCGCGTAATCTTATGACTGATAGTGGGATCATTGCTTTGTGGGTGACACAGACTGTTCTGTTGCTAAATTTTAGTAACAGCCTCTGTGTAACCAGTGGTATGTTAGTTAGTTGAACGAGTGTTATCCGCGCTTAGCTTCATAATTGGGCCGTTGTGCGTAAGTGACCAACGCGAAGAGTTGATCGGTTATTCACATCACCTTAGCTCCAACCAGACAAATAAGCCGTGGATATTATTTATTTATATCATACAGTCTAGTCGATACATAACCAGTACTAACAACTTGGGTGATCTGAGTGAACCTGTGATTTCAATAGTGATGTAACTCGTTTGTTTCGATGTTTCAATGTTCGATTTCGATGTCATAATTTTCTTTTAATTCTGGGATAGGGTACACATATGACCACACTTTTCTGTTACACTTATATCAAAGTATATCGTAGAAAAAAACTTAATAAAAACCATATTCGTATTTGTAATTCATTCGTATTTGACCTACGAGTACAAGCTGGCCGTATCTGCGTCTACGTGCATATATATTTTAAAACGCTTTGCTTTTGTTTTCAGAATAAGCCATGAGCTAATTACCTATTACAATGACGGCTACGAAATTTGTCCAGCGTCTCAAATCTGGATTTTTAAACAGAACATTCAAATCGCGTTACTTGATATTCTTGCTACAAACAACGAGAAAACAATGAACTGAGGCTGTGTTCGTATTGACTGTTGCTACGGCAATTCAAAACATTGACAGAGAAAAATGTAAGCGCCGTCGAACGCCTTTCTTGAATTACTTTGTACAGCATACATTTTTCGTGCATTATCTTGTCTTGTCTTATTTGTCCAGTGAAAAGTGTTAAAATAGAATAGAATAGAATTTGTATTTATAAGACAGAAAAAAATTCAAATAAGTATAGGAGCAATATATTAATATAGAATAGAATTATTACTTATTACATTAATAATTAACATTTAAAGAAAATATTTTTATCAGATCTATCAATGTTGCGCTGGGCTCGAACGAAATATCAGTGTGCAAAGGAGATAACCAAAGCTTGGATTCATTTTACCTCTGAAATCGTCATCTCGTTTTCACCTGTTTCAACCTCTAAAACTAAACTGATTTGGCTAAGTACATATGTACTTATGTTTTTATTTATTACTAGCTGACCCGGTATACTTCGTATCACCTATCCAAACTAATTTTTCTATATTTTCTCACCGTCTAAACCTTTCCTGGACTAGGACAAATATTTCAAAACCAAAATCAGCTAAATCGGTCCAGCCGTTCTCGAGTTTTAGCGAGACAAACGAACAGCAATTGATTTTTATATACATATATAGAATAAAAAATAATAGTCGTTAAATATTTATGCCGGGTATCTGAATTATAAATAAGAGAGAATTTAGAAAATTTTAATTGATCCTAGTACTTATAATAATTAAATTATGAAAAACGATAAACATGCGTATGCATGTAGCAATAACAAAAAAAAAAACAGTCAGTTACTATGCATTACTTTACTTAATATTTATTTGTTAGAACGAAAACAAGAGAAATAAGTTTGCATGAACTAAACACTACCCTATGCTAGATTGAAGTGGCGTACTGTGCGCTTAAAGACAACAATTATTCGGCTTTATAACAGATGTAAGCGATGTCCTAAGTGTAACCGCATACAGATACAGCGAAAGAGTAGGAACATTTATATGTTTTTTAAGAATTTGAAAATGGAACGTACTTCTTTGACCTGCATAGAGTTCAAGAGAACGAGCAAAGAATAGCTTCTGTAGGTAAAAATGTCTGATGATGAATAAAATGATACAGCCAGTGATATGCCTAACAAAACTATTACACGCATGGTCGGAATACTAAAGTAAAACCTCGTTCACGGAACATTAAAAAGCGATCGTTATTTTTCCAATTTACTCGCAGCGCTTCAGAATAGTTGTTAGCCGCGTTATCGCTCAAATATTATAGGCGTTACATGAATTCGCGTTTTATTGTACCAATAACATCTGTATTTCTGTGATTGACGAGACGTCCTAATGTTTTGGTAAGCTTTTCAAGACCTGTTTTATTTGGTACTAGTTTTTCCCCGCGGTTTCACCTGCGTAAGTCCCGTTCCCGTGGGAAAATCAAGATAAAAACTGTGACCTATGTGCGAATCCGGGTCTCCAGCTTCATCGCAATCGGTCCAGTAGTTTTTGCGTGAAAGAGTAACAAACATCCATACATCCGTACAAACTTTCGCGTTTATAATATTAGTAAGGATTTTATTGTCATATTTAACTAGATAATTATGTTAAGATGCTTCGCTATCTATATGAGGTACAAAGTACTGTCTATAGGTCCGATTTCCTGGCGTTTCTTTACATGTGTCCATTGGTGGTAAACCATAATTAAAAAGATATTCTTTCTGGACGCCGGTGTGCCGATGCCACTCAATAGGTTAAAAATATAAACATTAAGGTTTGACTGCTTTGGTGGCAGTGGCGGTCCCGAATTCGATTCCAGGGATAAAAGTGTTATTGAGTTTTTCTGGCAAGATATACTCGGGCAGCACGAGGTCTGTAATTGTACCCGGTTTTCGGCAAAAGGCTAGCGACCTATTGACATGGGATTTAAAACTGAACCTTGCAACATGTGGGTGTAGTACGCCTCTGCTTCAGGGATATATATTTTGGCAGCCTCGATGGCGTAGTGGTTAGTGTAACCGACTGCCACGCCTGAGGTCGCGGGTTCGATTCCCGCACAAGTCAAACATTTGTGTGCATGAACATGGATGTTTGTCTTGGTCTGGGTGTGTCTTTGTATATATGTATGTATGTTTATCCATTGTCTAGTACCCATAGTACAAGCTCTGCTTAGTATTGGCTAGATGGTGTTGTGTGGATGTGATAGAATATCTATTATTATTGGTGTGATACTATGTATTAAGGCTCGTTATCGAAAAATGCGCAAGTGCGTTCAGGTTTGAGCCATTACATCAATAAGGTAGTCAGACAATGCTATTTATGTTAAGATTTTGATATATAGACAAAATTGTATGAATGCTGGATATTTCGATTATATGTTCTAAAATCATAATAATATACATATTTGATACGCAATCACGTTTTTTATATAACGGTAATCCTAGGTCGTAACGCTTTTAATATCACACATTTTATATATGTTAATAAAATATGTACATATCTTACGTGAATTATGATTAGTTTCTCGTATTCGACTATTTGAAACAATCGCATTCTAGTGCAAGAAAGTACTTGCACTGTATATACAAACGTGCAAGCGAACAAGCTTAGAAATTCTTCCAGGCTACCAACAAGATGATACGGAACAATTATTATCTTTTTACCTTGTACAAGTACCAGATATCTCACTTAAGACTGCGCCGAGCGTAAGACAGATAATGAAAGAGCTCGTGCGGCGCATAAACAAATCGGCGCGCGGCCGCCATAGTAAAATTGTATGGGGGATTTGAAGTGCTTTTTTGATAAATATGTATCTTTATTATCAACCAATAACTTTAATATTTGGGACGGGAAAATTGTAATATATCTATTTACGTTTCGTTTAAGCTGTAAAAAAGGATAGATTTCTACTGATAAAATCTAAAAATCACGTAACACGAGCTTACGTTTTTGCATTTTTCGTAAAAATTTACGTAATTTTGTAGGCAAAAATATTAATTATTTTAAGTTTTTTATACGGAGTAATTGTAAACACATTCATTGTTATGGTAAATGTATAATTTATATTTGTATTAAACAAAAAGTGTCGATTTTATTCACTTAACTGTGACCACCTATTTTGGCACATTTCTGTCTTAAGGAATTAATTTGAAGAAACATCACCACATAAACTGACAAAACGCTAAATTATATTTCGTTGGCGTTACTATAGGTATAAAATTTGTATCCCGTGAGAACAGTATTATTTCCTGGATGAAAGGTCCTATGCCCTTACATAGGGTAAATTCCATCCAGAAAAAAAAACGCTTACTCTTTGTCAGGAGTACTGGAAAGGTTCTTTATTCCTGACAAAGTGTACAAAGTTCATGATAAACTGTCGAGTTGTTGAGGCTTGAAAGTGTTACAAACAAGCAAATAAACTTACGTTCGCATTTATAATATTAGTTGGGATTAAGGTCATAACTAAAGATTGGAAAAACTACTTACTTATTAGGCGACAAATAAAAGTAGGTAACACACGTACTATGATATCGAGATATTGTACCCTACGGTCGTTTGTTATAATAATAATATATTATGAGCATTTATATCATTATCAGTTAAAAATATATCTGATTAAAAACTTACTTTTGCATATAAGCCTCATAAAAAGAGAGACATTCAGTTTAAAGTTTACAACATAGTAAATAGTTAACTATCGTTTGCTTTAACGGTGAAAGAAATTCGTGATAAAACCCACATGTCTGAAAGTTCTCCATAATGTTCTCTAGTTCTCTTTCCTATACAGAACAACGCGTGCTGGGCTCAGATGCCATCCTTATACGGTAGAGTCGACTGAGTGCGTACCAACAAGTTTGGGTCCTCATACCTCTGCCGAACGATCAAGGCATGGAATTCTCTGTTAAGGCACGTGTTTTCTTCTTCCTTCAATCCTTGGTCATTTAAGCGGGGCGTGAAAAAGCACCTTCTCAGGCCGTCAAAGTAGAGACCTCATCATCGCCTCAGCTGCTATGTGGACGGTGTGGTGGCCACTGCTATTATACCACACGACTGCTTACCATCAGGGGGAGAGTGGTCATAACGAAGAGCAAAAAAAAAGGAAGTACTATGGCCTAACTCTTCTCATACTGAGGCGAAAAGACCCAGTGTGGGACAGTATGCATACATCTATTCACGGCTGATATTTTTATATATATTTACAACCCTTTTCTTTAGTTTCCCTAGTATTATACAGATGTATGTATGTATGTATGTATCTTATGTGGGGGCCAGTCAGTACAGACCGGCGACACTTCGACCCAGTGGGATCTTTTGTGTCGACACTCTCCCAATAACGACTGCCATAGATATTCATGGCAGCTGGGACCGCCGGCTTAACGTGCTCTCCGAGGCACGGAGCAGGCGATAATTGTCAATCAATACGCACATAATTTCGAAAAGTCATATAACTTCCGAAAGTCAGAGGTGCGCGACGTGGGTTCGAACCCGAGACCCTCTGCATTGCAGTCTGTTGGTCTCCCCACTGAGCTATCGCTGCTCCGTATTATTTTAAAGCCTGCAAGGGAAATTACAATACATAAAATTGTAAAGCAATTTTTAAAGCATTTTTACTATCAAACCTCGTGTTCGTATGCAGTATTAAGTACCGTTGCTATAATGTAAACATTTCGTGATTTATTTATGTATAAGTAGTAGTAGTACCAGTACTTTAACTGCAGTTACTGGTTGGCCTTCATTCGCACCGCGTGCTCGGTCGTGGTCTAATAGATGCGAGTTTTTACATTCCATCACAAATCCTAACTAAGCAGTGTAACACATCAGTGATCAAGTACGTGAACATAACAATTTATATAACAATTAATAAATTATAGAAATGTTAATAGTTATATATCGCGTAAAAAGTGTTAATAATATTAATATTAGTGGTATACTTGTAATTATTTTAATTGGTTTAACAAGGACAGTGAGCCACAACTGGATTTGCAATAGTGTCTGAAGAATTTTTAAAAGCCCAGATCTGTATAGGCTTCTTAAAATACAAGGATCTGTCCTATGTTGTAATTAGTTGTGCTGTCTCTATGAATATGTAATAGAAGTGACTATATTATTTATAGCTTCAATCACACCTGCCACGTTATTTCTGCACCAAAGACTGACTTGTTAGAAACGATTCCGGCATTGAGACATTCTTTTCAAAACTGTCTGATAATTTCGAAGAGATGATGTACACGATATAATATTTGGAAATCGAATTGTCAACTATAAAGGGTGCTTATTTGATTTTGCTCGCGTAAATGTAGTTTAGGATAGCTTACAGATTTTTTTCTGGATAAAAGGTGCCGTATGTCCTTTTCTGACAACGTATATGGGAAATTTCATAAAGATCGGTCGAATAGTTAAGGCGTATAAGCATAACTCACATTCGTATTTATAATATTACTTAGGATTTTATATGCAGATTTTATGATTTTATATTTATAGTGGCACTATTTTTACGATGTCGACTTTGCATGTACTTATTTATAGTCTTAATATAACTGCCGTTAAGTATACATTGTTAAATATTAAAAAATGATCTGATGATAGTCTTTAACCTCATGAGTCGCAGCAGCACACCGGCGTCTAGACACAATAGGTTTTTATTATGTTTACCATTCCAAGATTTAATGTGAAATGAAAATGCGTCGATAATAGTTATTCTTGACGTATTTTTATTACGCTGTAGTTACAGAGCGTTTACAATTATGTTTGTAATATTACTAATAGTAATATTTTCTTTGTCCACAGATTCAATAGCATAGGAGAGAACTGAAGAAAATATGGCCGCCATGGGAACAGTACTGAAAGCGCCCAACGGCGCGTGCGCGACGGATTTTAGAATAATCAAGCTTTTTGTTATTGTTTTATTGTTAGGTAAGGATTAAGAAATTATTTTTACGTGATTTGCTCCATTTAATGGTTTTTGTTCTGAGTCTAGCCGTTCTTTGTGACTGTTGGTTTGTCCCCCATGACAGAAGATATACATACATAGGTACAATGGGCAGTTGTCTTAAAAAAAACACACTCGTGACGATGCATACTTAAGCCGTAATGAAATTGTCATAATATTATAAGCAATAACAATAATCGACACGTATATATCTGAAAAAAATTATAATAATATATTATCGAGAAAATTGTAAAAATGCCACGCTCCAAAAAGCAAGGCTAATTATGTTGTTTTTTTCTTTTTCAGGTATACCAAGTGTACATTCCCAGAAATTGTATTTTCAAGAAACTGATCTCAGCATTTTAGTAGATGACACGCAACTTGTTAAACTAGTTCAAGTGTAAGTAAATACAAATTGTTAATTTTAAAATTATTGACTATTTGCCACTGATATGAACAAACAGACGAAAGCTCAATCTGAACAGGACTCACTCACAAAAGGAGGAAAAATAATAGATGAAGCAAATCCAACTAAACTGAATCAACGAGGGCCATCGTCTTTGTGCTCACCATTAAATGCCACTAGCGAGTAAGGTCCAGTCAATTCTGTCACAACAGCTGTTAAAAGCCGTATTTGGCGGTAAAATTGGTTGGTGTCTATGGTTATTATTGAAGTGAGTATGACATCTAAACCTTACTATCCACTAGCACCTCTAGCGGTGAACTCAAGTGCGATAGCCCCCAATGGATAGATCCGGTATACTGCAAGTCAATAAAACTTGTATTTGTGGCATTTTTAGTATATTAATACTTACCTCTTGTGGCATTTTTAGTATATTTACAATCACGTCATTGCCATTGTAAAGTGGTAATAAACTGTATCTATATTAAGTTGTAAAAAAAGTTGTAAAAAGAATATTACTCAACTTGATTTTAATAAATACTTACGTATTCTCAATTTTTTCGCAGTGGCCAATACAACATGAGTCTAACAGTTACTTCGGTGATCCAACACCCAGATATAGTCCAATTAGTACCGCAAGCAATCGATATCCCAGGATCCAAAGAACCGAATGGAACAGCAGAGACGACACACGATATAATGGTTTACGCCAAAAGCCCAGGGAACTCTGATGTTACATTCAACATTACACCAGCTGGCTTTGTGGAGTAAGTATTGATTTTAGTTGTCATAGAATAGAGATAGTTATTTCTCTTGTTTATAGAGGCTGTAAGAGGATCTATTAATCGATTTGCTGAATCGTAGCTATTAAAAACGTAATGGTATTAGATTTATAATTAAATGATTACTTGAACTGCTATAAAATAGATAAGTACCGATATAATCAAGTCACTTGTTACTGAAACATCTAAATGGCTTCGATCTTTGTGCAATTTACAATGTTGTTTATTTGTAGATCATTGTTATTGGAAAATAAGTAAAAAATCCTACTCTTATATAAAAGCCGGATATTACACTCGTTATAACAAAGGCTATCAAAATATTCAACTATAAAGTAATATAAAGTGTTGAAATTAGATTGTGACTTTTTATACTACCTAAGTGAATTTCTTGATTTAAGTATTACGTTTTGACATAATGTATATGAATAAAACAAAAAAGTAGTTAGTAAATTAATATTGTTGTGTTCAACATAAGCAATTAGTGTTTAACGGAAATAATGTACATATATAAAAAATCTCATATATTTCTAAGTGTGAAACATTTATACCAATAGACTGATCGCGACTGCGCGAGGTCCCGAGATCGAATAGGATTAGCACCATGCCCGACCTAGGAGTCGGGAAGCAGCGATATTCTTGCCTGTTATTACGTGAGCGCTGGTGAAATGTTTATAATATACATTTGTCTACTACTCAGGCTGATCAGGAGTTAGAGTTTATGCATCTTGAATATACTGTGTACTGGTATTCAATATTTTGTTTGTTTATTTCAGTGAGAATACAGTATTCCTTCGCATCACTGTGATGCACTCTCACATCATCGAAGTTGTATCGTACATCATGGGGTGGATTTATTTCGCAGCCTGGTCTGTGTCCTTTTACCCGCAAATCTACATCAACTTTAAAAGAAAAAGCGTTGTAGGACTCAACTTCGACTTTTTGTCCCTAAACATTGTTGGATTCATCATGTATTCTATGTTCAACTGCGCTTTGTATTTCTCTAAAAGAATTCAGGTTAGTACTATCAAATGTATTACATAAAAAAATCAGTTAGAATTTGTAATTCTGGTGTATAACTGTATTAGCGCATAAACTAGACCAGCCGAATCGTGATATATATTTGTAAAGCACTGCCAACTATATGATGATACCAAATATATGGATGGATTGATTTGTCTTATTAAGTGTGCTTTGGGGGAGTCCTAGTTTACAAATTATTTTTATATGGTTTGGGTTGGGTATAGCTAATTTTAAATAATAAAATATATGTGTGTGGAACTATGAATTTGTTATACTTTACTAAGAATTTCTGTATTTAAACTCTCTTTTATGGCAAGTAACTATTGTTCCTTCTTGTTATTACCAATAAAAATTATATTAACGTTTGTTTATAACATAATAGCAGCGATAGCTCAGTGGGGAGACCAACAGACTGCAATGCAGAGGGTCTCGGGTTCGTATCCACGTCGCGCACCTCTGACTTTCGGAAGTTATATGACTTTTCGAAATTATGTGCGTATTGATTGAAAATTATCGCCTGCTCCGTGCCTCGAAGAGCACGTTAAGCCCGACGGCTTAACGTGCTCTTCGAGGCACGGAGCAGGCGATAATTCTGGGACCGATGTCCCGGCTGCCATGAATATCTATGGCTGTCGTTATTGGGAAAGTCAGTACCCTCTAATATCCTGACACTGGTCTAGCCTTAGGGTATCGTTAGCCTTTGGGTTGCGGAGGTCAGATGGCAGCCGCTCCGTGTAAAAACTGATATCCAGTCAAATCTGGTTAGACTAGAAAAGCCGACCCCAAGTGACTTGGGAATAATAAAGGCTTAGGGAAAAGTTTGTTTATAACATAACATATTTGTTGCACAATTTTCTAAAGATAATAACCATGGCGGCCTGTGTTGCTTTTGCTGCTTTATATTATACGTTTAACATGTCAGTATAAAAAAAGTAACAAAAGAACCTTGTGTGTGGAGACGGGATATCTATAAAGCTTTTGATTAAATCGTCCTAGTATTCGTCGTGACATAACTCTTATAACAATAAAGTTCTATAAGTAGGTGTCCCTTAGTTTATATTTTAACTCTTACATATTGTACTATGCCTTTTACATATTAAACCACGACTACGTCCAATAAAAAAATTGAAACGCCTTTATTATTATGCAAGGGTGTACTCCAGGGTGATATCTTAGGACTCAAGTATGATTATCAAGTTATATTTCAGATTTTAATGGCAGTATATTTAAACATTTCAGGAGGAGTACGGTGCCCGTCATCCACGTGGATTAAACCCAGTGCACTTGAACGACGTGTTTTTCTCCATGCATGCTACCTTCGCTACGCTCGTAACAATTGTACAGTGCTTTATGTATGAGGTAAGTGTGCACCTATTATTGTACCCGTTTATTCTCTATCTAATTCGAAATCGCGTGTCCATTTAACTTGCCTATAATACTTATTTTATTATACATAAATACTTCAGTTAGGATTATAGGTAAGTACTTGAAAAGATTATATATTAATGACAGTAGTACAAATCTACAAATCTTATAAAATATTTTTGGCTTTATTATTTGGACATTTTTGGTTTTATTAAAGTTGTATATAGGAATAAGTAATCTTACCGTTTTTAAGATGTCAAAAAAGTAGGGATTTGTAATTACTTCGTTTATCGTATTGCAATATGATCATTGTTATGTTTTCAATTTGTCGAAAGTAGGCTTTGTCTATGACAACTACTATGTTTCAAAGTCAATAATATTAAAAAGGTCATAACAGTTTATAAATCATCGTTATCATAGGAAATACAAAACGAAATTGAGTGGCTTATGCCACAAATAAGAAAGGTACAGTCGCCCAGCTCAATACAACGTAGGAAAGCTTTCCCATCGACGGAACACAGTAATTGACCTTAGACTGACTGTAACTTAACTTTTAACGCGTGCGTTTAATTATGAGTGCGTAATTTTTTAGTTATACGTTAAATTCGCCATCTATGATTATCTTATTGGGCCTTTATTCAACAATAGGTATATAAAGGGTAATGACACGATCATTATCGATTCTAGCTGTATTACACATAACATCTATAAGCCATTCTTCTTTAAAATTCTAGCGTGGAGAGCAACGCGTGTCGACTTCAGCACGTGGCATCCTCGGTGTGTTTGCATGCGTAGTGATCGTGTGCGCAGGCCTTAGCGGCACCGGCAAGCTCGCATGGCTCGACTTCCTGTACTACTGCAGCTACATCAAACTGTGCATCACACTCATCAAATACGTGCCTCAGGTCAGTATTAAGATTTCCTTTTTTTCTTTTCCTTAAAAAAGGTACTAGGAATAAATTACACAGAGTTTTTGTTCTGTGTGAAATTCGAACCCACAACACTCGGCGCAGTGGCAGCGGCGAGGCGACCACTTAAAACACTACGCCATTCGTGCAGTTCATTAGTAAGTTTATCTCCAAAAAGTAAAAAAAAACACCTAAAGCACAATTCAATACTGTTGTCTTTAGCACATAGCAAGTGAAACGAGTATCAAAGCTAAGCATAGAAATTTAGAAATGAAATTAAACAAAACAAGATGATAATAAGTACAAATCTATGTGGATAATAGTGAATATATGATGGTGATAATGAATTTAACGATATTTATGTGTGTGTGGGTGTGTTTGTGTGTGTGGGTGTGTATAATATGGATAAAAAGAGTGATTTGATGTGTATTGGTTTTGTGTACTATTTGAAAACGTTACTTAATTCTCCTGCATCATTTAACCACGAGCATACATCGTGTTAACAATCTTTATTGGCCTGATCCGATAGTACCAATGATTCGATTAGGTATATTCGCCTCCGTGGCTCAGCGGTAGTAAATGCAGTCGCATTTATGCTGTGCATGACGTCCTGGGTTCGAATCCCGGGCTAGGCATACAAAAAGTTAAAATTTTGAGTTAAGAAATCTCAATAGCAGCCTGGAGTTAGGAAGTTAGTGGTGTTAGACAACCCTGTGCCTCGGAAAGCACGTAAAGCTTTTGGTCCTGCGCCTAATCACTCTCTGGTCGTGTCAGATTACCCTCCCAATGGGACGGTATACGGTACGGCATGGGATCATGAGAGTTAGGGAGCAGAGAGTGCACTTGTGTTTGCGCATACACTTGTGCACTATAATATCTCCTGCGCCGATGGCCAAACTTCGTTAAGATTGGCCGCCGTGAACGAAAATCGGTCTCGAGGACATTATTATTTATAATCGACGATTATATTTACGATTCAAATGAAAAGATATATCACAATAGTAAAGCGTAGACGTGATCTGAAAGTACATGTAGAAAGGACAATTTAAATTATATCTACTAATAATAATCATAGACGCAATAAAAAATATCACAATAGTGATATAATATTGTAAATATTAAACAATAAACTGGAATTATAATTCATTTAGGACCTGAATTTTATTGTCTCTTGAATCTTTAAATTCTTTACGTATCGATTTGCAATTTTGCCTTGCAAGATCAGTTGTAACTTATTTGTGATACTTATGTTCATGAGAAAAGAATAGGTTCATTTGTCAAATTATTATTCGAAAAGGTCTCAATAAAGATTTGAAACAGGCTTTTAGAATAGTTGTTTTTATTTTCAGGCTTACATGAACTACAAGCGCAAATCCACAACGGGCTGGAGCATCGGCAACATCTTCCTAGACTTCATCGGTGGTTTCCTCTCAGTGCTTCAAATGGTGCTCAACGGTTACAACTACAACGACTGGTCATCTTTCTTCGGCGACATGACCAAGTTCGGCCTTGGTGTATTCAGCCTCTCCTTTGACATATTCTTCATGCTACAACACTACGTCTTCTACAGGTATGTCACAATCTTTTTATAGACTATGGGAGTTGTCGTGTTCTATTTTCAAATTTTGTGCCTTCTCTTCTTGTATATTATGTATTTTCTTCTTATATTTTAGTCGAGTCGTTTTTGTTTTTATCTTGATATTGCCTATACAAACTCTTTTCATCATATCTTCATTATTTTCACTGAATTTAGAGTCCTATCGAACACTTTTATTTACTTTTCATATACTTATTTATATATTGTTTAAAATATCTATATATTCGATCAGACTCTCAATCACCATCATCGTCATCTGGGTTTCCCACTTACGAAAAGAAAAAGAAAACTCAATTTAAAAACGACTCAACAAAAATTCTTCTAATTTGAAAAACTCGACAACTCCTAAAGTTTTGCTTTTAAAATATGTTATGTAGAAAATAATATACTAAATAAAACTTATACTACATAACTGTGTGCGGTGACGGTTTCACTAACATAGCCTTAAGGGTCTGTGACTCAATGCTTCACTCACTTCCTAACATTCTTATAACTTCTTTCAATGTATGTCTTCTATACTTACTTCTGACACTGAAGAAAGAAGAATGAAGTTTTGGCTCCCAACACAACCACATTTGTCTGGAAGGATATCAACTATATGAAAATAATCAAAACATCATCCTTTTATATGAAGTTGAAGGAAACGTGAAGAAATCTAGACAACTGAGGTGTACATTAAAAGCTAATGGCGCGAATATGGTTAAAACTCATGAAATATAATAAATTATTTATTCGGGCGTACTAGCGTGCCCCATCAACCAATAGAAATCTGACACAGAGTTTACACCATTATTCAAAGTATACACCATCATGAATGTTATGTTATACAGAATCAGTAATATAATCGACTGCAAGAAAACTTAGAGAGGTTTGAAAAGTCATGATCTGATTTTATTGTAATGTTAAGGGCTTCGCAATGTCAGAGGGCCAGAGGTACTTGTACTGAATGAAAGTCGTGAACTATCTTTCCTCGTTTACCTTAAGTAATATATTCTGGAAACGCTGAGTCAACGAAAGTTTGAAAATATTTTTTTTTATAAATGTTCCCATATGTAGTGTGTAGTTGCCCGATATTTGCAATTTTAGAGTGCTAAGTATATCACATAGGGCTAATCAGTAACTTTAAACTTTTACTTTTTACTTTGTTTTAAGTAAATAATTTTGGCTACATTGTATGTCAAAAAATGATATTTAAAACTGATGATACTGAAACTCAAAAATCTGGTTTTCAGACATTTTCTTATTAAAACTGTACCTGCTAGTGTCAATAATTTGACCTAATAAGTAGTGCAATCAATATGACAAGAGCTTGCGTTTTACAAGGCATTTTTTAAATTAATTTTTTTTGAGACCGTTTGAAAAACGTTCTTATTGGCAGTTTATGGGTCTTTATTTTGCGCGCGCTAGTAACATATCTTCTCTATATTTATAGTTTCATTGACGTCAATATTGTAATATTTCGCTGACTTGCAACCCAGTGTATTACTGTTCTAAACAAACCATATTTAAGGTTGTAGTATACTATAAATAATGCTGTAAACATGGAGTATAGAAAATGGGCTCAGAAACAAAAGGTACTGTAACTATGCAAACTAAATTGAATTTTGTGAGCACCACGGAAAGATGAGATTACACTAAAATGAGTATTTGTTGGAGATCACAATTAAGGTTTGTATGTGATCACTCATAGTCAATGCACAATACAGAAAGCATGAGGCGCTCGACTGCATATCCAGCACTCATGCAGCCGCAAGAATGGAGCTAGTCTCTGTAGATCTATACTGGATTATTCCTGACATGTTACTGTGGAGAGTATGTTCTCAAGAACCAAGGGAATGGTGAAGATATTTGAAGACTCGATAGATATATGACAGAAGATTTCATCTTGGAAGACGATCCATAGCAGAATACCGTACACCAATCGACGAAGGGAAACATACACACATTTAACGTAAAAACGGAATATATTTTGTAATTAGTAAAGTATATAATTACAAAATATGTTCTGTTCCATCGACCATCGGGACCATGCTTTAGCTTATCGGATGCACGCATCATTTGGGATACAAAATGGCGGTTTTATACAGATTGAAGGACCGTTTTTGTGGTTAATATTTTTCAGAAAATCGCACAGTACACATTTTGTGAGGGTAAACAGTAGTGATGAAGGTTCGGATTTGACGAGCAGTAGTGAGGGGAAGGAATTTTTTCTTTTGGTCGACGATTGGTATGTATAAACACTGCCTTCTGGCAACACTCGCTGTATATACTTTATCTTCCTAGTAGATAGACGCTTTGTGGCTGTAGTTAGCAAAGAGGTGGCGACTTATAATATTGGTGTATTTCTTTTTTTTAAATGGCTAGTTTTGTTTTATTTTTATATATATGACGCAGTCAAGTTTGGCTCAAAATTCAATTTAAATTTAGAATCTATAAAAATAAAGTAAGTAATTATTTTTATATAGAATTAAAATTGATATTTCTCTTTTAAATTCCTGCAGCCTATAATCAAAATTTTTAAAGAACTCGACACCTCGAAACTTTTATATTACATCCTTCAATAGCTATTTAAATCTTCATATATTTTAGGAACGCCAGTGAAAAAAAATATGACCTGGACATCAAAGCGTGATCAAGACTACAGCCCGCTGTGTACCAGCTTTCCATATTAATTTAAAACTTAATTTTAATGCAGAAAGGTTCACTTTTGATCTACCTACTTGATATTTTAGACGCTAGTTTGAGACGATAACGATTTCTTGTTGCCAACTACAATTTATTAATTACATATATTTTGAAAACAGAAAATCTTATCATGATTGGTAGAATTAATGTAAGCAGTATTCAGGAAGTTCAACAATATTATTTCATAGTATACTTTTTGAGTGCTAAGTATATGCCAGGGGCACTTATTTGCGCCACACTGCCTTAATAATGCAAAACAATAATAATATTAGATACCTTTTATTTGACATAAATTTAATAGTTTTATTAAAAGACTGTCAAAAATGTCTAGGTTAAATTAATAATGTTATTTTAATTTCTAATCAACTGCAATAGTCTGGTACTTTTAAGTCAAGTTGATATTCTTCAAGTATTGCAAACTTAGGTATTATCGAGTTCAATCCGTTACTTTTCCTAGCATATAGATTAATTTTCAAATCAGAGGATACTTTTAATAATAAAATTAAAAACATAAAGCTAAGACTTTATTTAAAATTATATTTAATTTTATTCAATTATAAATTATATTACTTTAATTTGTTATAAACATTATATGATTTGTTAAATGACATAGTCATTCTTTCAAAGATCTGTGATTTTAAACACATTTTATATTAAAATGTGAAATTACATAACACTGCTGTTTTGATTGCCATCCTTAAAAAATAATCATTTATATTTATACCTTCCTATCCTTCTAATTTTTGAATAAGCAACATTGACAACCTTCAATTATAGTATAATGTGTGTTATTACATTTATTGAAAATGCAATAATTTTACAGTAAGTCTCATTTCTATTGTTTATGATTGTGAACTGTCAATTGTCAATCGTATGTAAGTTTTTGTTTATGGTATTTAATAAATTGATCTTGATTTTGCGTTGTTTCTATTTATTTTCCCTAGTCCTTTAACTTTAAAATATACCAGCAACGCTTGCATAGCTTATCACACATTGTCGCATGACATTATGTGCCAATTATTAATATTTTCTTATAAAGCTTTTTGTAAAAGAAAATCTGTATAGAGAAATATTTTTCATTGGCATTTTGTCACATTGATAGCCTTCATTGAACTCAATCCAAAGATACGATACGATATTACACTTATGCACTCTAGCGGCATAGGTGGTGCATGAATGAACTCCACAAATATCTAGGTAACGAGTAAGTATTATATTGGTTTTTATCAAGTGAATGCTGTTACACCTGTTGCTGATTTCTTGTGCGGATATCTTTTCTTTGTCCAACACAGCGCTACAAAACTATAAAAGTTCCAGAACCCATCTGGGACAAAAGCTAAATCGACTAAGTAGTGTGTAGGTATTTGATAAATGAAATCAAAGTGATCAAAAACCATTTATACCAGTATTATAAATACATATATTTTTTTTATATTAGTCATAAACGTAAGCTTTCAGATATTTTATTGCTATGATCAGCTTATAACCAAAATAGTAATTCAAAACATATATTTTTTTTTTTTTTATTGAATCAAACTTATACTATCTTTACAGGCAAAAACCTAATGCGACAGTACAGCCAAAAAAAAAACAATATCACATAAACACTTGGTAATATCAAGTACACAAATTTAATTTAATTACAATAGCAAATAACCGCTAGTGCTACTCTGTTAAATTCACTCAAAGTACACATGAATAGGTCGGACTTGTTGTGTATGAGATTGAGAATGCGAAGTGCGCGCGTCAGAGGCGACTCCTTGAGCAGGTTTGTTCTCGCCCTCGGCACCGCCAGTAGTGGTGTCCTAAGTCGGCGCCAAACGTATCTGTTAGGAACACATAGCCACAACCACTCCAACAAAGCTGTATTATAAAGTTTACCTCGTAGTACTTTAAAAATGTAAAGCACCAGAGCAAGTTCCCTTCTAACCCCAAGTTCATTATAGCCCACCATGCCTAAGATAAACAAGGTGGGATACATTAGAGGAAAGAAAGGGTAAACACCATAAAGTTTCATATATAAATACCTAATAAATTTGTTTTGCACTCGCTCTAACATAATACTATATTTAGTTTCATGTGGAGACCAGATGACTGCGTTGCATTCCAATTGGCTTCTTACTAGGGCATTATAAAGCGCAATGATTGCCTTAATGTTAGGAAAATGTTTAGCCCTACGTAGTACAAATCCTAAATTTCGGTACGCTTTTTTACATATTTTAACAATATGGTCCTTAAATGTCAGTTCAGTATTAACTGTCACTCCTAGGTCTTTTACCTCAGAGACACGGTATAAGGGGGTGCTGTTAATACTGTAAACGTATTGCAGCGGAGTTCGAGCACGACTAAAACTAATCACCACACACTTCGAATGATTAAATTCTAAAAAGTTGTCCTGACTCCATTTTGTTACATTATTAATATCATTTTGTAATTTCATGCAATCGTCTAAATTACGTACGGGCAGATAAAGCTATATATGTAAAGCTATATAGTATGTATTAATAAAGTTTTAGTAGCCAGAATTCGGACCCAATGAAAAATTAAAAAGCATTGTGTTTATACCCCGGGATCCGAGTATTGGTTAAGAGATTAAGATAAAGTAAGTGTCATGCGACACGTTGACATCATAGACACGCGGTCTTTGGTAAGTAGGTCTTAGCCAAGAAATTAGGGGAAAATAACTGTGAAAGAGGAGTCTTTTATTAAAAACTCTCCAGTGTAGACATTCTTAGAAAACCTATATTCTATTTGAATTGTTGGCAAAAGGATCGATTTTCGATTAAGTCAAGCTCTTAAAGATCGGGGTTCGATTAATCGAATCAAATCGAGGATCAACGAGTCTTAAAAAGAAAGCCAAAGAACAATAAGATAAGGAAGTCAAAAAGAGAAGCCTGTTAGTTAAGTTTTTGCGTGAAGACCTTTAATTTTTATTGTTGCACCAGGTTTTGACATTTGTGTGAAAACGAAACCTACCTATACACCTACCTAACCTACTTACTTTTTATGGATTGCTCCGATTCGACGATTGCTCGAATTGATTCACTGAATTGGTATCAGATCTATATAAAATATTTTTCATAGACATATGTATTTATATCTCGTTTTTGTCAGGGAACAAAACACGGTGCCTGGTAGAATGAAATGACCGAAATCGTTGCTTAGTTGATTATAAATATACTTATCTGTTAAGCTACAAGATGAGCTATCTATGGAACCTGGGTCCTACCTGACATATGTTTATAGCAACATCGCACTATAATAATTCTAATTGTGAGCAAGATGATGGCAAGATAATATTTTATTTCTTAAAATGTTACAGTAACTAACTATTTGTCATAGATATCTACTGAGGTATTGATCGAACGTTTGACAACCAAACTCAGATGTTCATGGTACTATACCTAAAAGTCCACTTGCATTGATTAATAATATGCAATCTTTTATATCCTTCTGAATCAGAAGGCCGACCAGGATCCTCTGGGGGATCGGCATAGGGGATTCTGGTGGACGATATGGAAATATATTACATCTACATATCTTCAGCTATGCTTTTTGGTTTTACAGGGCACATTTAGTTATTCAGTCTTGCTACTGAAGAATTCCTAGCAATGAATAGGTACAATAACGCTTTGCCCAATCCAATAACTAAACCTGGAGCTTTGCAACAATAAGCACAAACTTATGCTTGACAGTCATGGGACTTTAACACCCAGAGTATACTTATAAAAGTTTTAAAGGCTGTGCCTTTGAAATCCAGTGTAAGCATTTGTGGTTTCTAGACAATCCTACTAATAAGTATTATAAATGTAATAGTTGTATCTTATGTGGGTGCCAGTCAGTGCAGACCGGCGACACTTCGACCCAGTGGGATCTTTTGTGTCGACACTCTCCCAATAACGACTGCCATAGATGTTCATGGCAGCCGGGACCGACGGCTTAATGTGCTCTCCGAGGCACGGAAATGTGATAGTTTGTTAAAGTATTTGTTACTCAATACGAAGTTTCGTCTAAATCCGTTCAAAGGTTTACATGTTATCTTTGAACGGATTTGTATGAAACTTTGTACCAAGATAGACCATGTTTTTTTTATATCTATATATATATTATGTTTTACTGTCGAAAAATAGAGTACAATGTATGAAACTTATTCTATGGCTAAGAGATGGCACAATACTTACTAATACTGATTCCCAAACTTGGCTACAGCCATAATTATATATGTCTTGAATTAACATATAGGATACTTTTATCCCAGTAATGAGTAGGTACCCGTGGAAATCTAGTAGGCGCAGCCATGTGCAACACCTGGTAACTACATAAGTGTAACTTCCTATGAAGCTGTTGCTTAAAATTATATCATCATGAATAGAGTTAATAAAGATTATGCTAACAAATAAGTACTATGGGTTAGCGTCGTAGTTTTAAACCTAAAGCAGTATGCATGATGGCATGTTCCGGTGAATGCAACTGAATATCTTGAATAATTCTTAACGACACTTGACTGCCCGCGGTGTAAGTGTCCTATCATGTCTCACATATCGTCCGTGACTCGTAGTAGGTATCGGACCCGCCGACCATTACATAGGACCTAGGAAACTTAGTTGAAAATATGTGGGAAAAAGGTTAGTGGGGTACTTTGATAGCGATTGTTAATGAAACCATTAACGATTGGTTATTATTAGGTTGATGAGTTTTTAATGACGTCTGATATAATTAGGGGCAACAGAAAACGAGAATCAATGTTCCGAATTTATCCGAACAATTTCACCTCGACTTACGTCGATATTGACATTTGTATATAAAGTACTAAAATAGAATTAGATTTAGTCCTTTACTACTGCAAGAACGTAATAAATTTTCAGTGTGATTTAAAATAAGTAGGGCGTGGGTTATACCTTGGATTTTGCTTAAACTGATGCAGCCCAGATGAGATATTGCCTTATTAAACCTAATATCAAAAAGCCTTGCATAATGTTTCTGCGGTAAGTAGGGTAAAACAGCACAGCACCTCCTGAAGCCTTCTTTAAATTAAGAAGGCTTCAGGAGGTGCTGTGCTGTTTTTAAGGGATGCTAATACTTGTCCCTTGTGCTTGTAGGGCGAATGGTCCTATTTTGAAAAACCGGTAACGTGGGAGTCTAACTTAAAAGGCACGTAAGCGTGCGCTTGTGCAGGACCGAGATGCGGCTCGTATACTTGTCTGTCACCAACATTATATAAAATAACTATAACACTAAATACCTAGTAAACTACTTCTTTTTCCAAATATTATTCGGCTATATCATTGATAGTCGTTTAAATTAATAAAGTCTTGATCCTGATTCGAGTGGCATTTAAATTTACTTAGGTACATATAAGCATATCAAAAATGTTCCTACCGCACTGCTTTTTTCAGGAACATGAAACACATCTACAGATTCTAAAAAAACCCCGAATTCAACTATTACAAAATCCAAATGATTTAGTAATAGCATTTTTATAAGACATCGCTTAAGTATAGATCTAACCTGGTACTATCTTAAGATTGCTTTTTATATATATATAGTCGGACTAAATGTATTATACAAAATATACTAGCTTTCTACTAGACACGCTCTTCTTTTAAGCTCTATGCGAGACCTCCGTCACTTGGCAGCAGAAGCGTTGAGACTTGTTGTTAGTACTCTGGAGTAAAAATATGTTTTATTATAAGCTTTCATATCACTTGAGCGAGTATTATCATCACCTTTGGAATTGCCGAAGTACATGTGCGACGTGCGTATGATTAAGACTTCCATCATTTAAACCTTCAAATTATTTGCCACCAGGTACCGGCAATTTAAAAAAAAGGACTTTCTCTGACCTTAATAAACAAGCTAATATTTATAGGATGATTTGATTAATCGTATGCTTTATTTCAACAGAGAGGCTGGTTACATCCGACTGCCTGGTACGGACACGGAGGCGCCTGAAAACTGATCACTACACTCCAAAACTCTATCCGTCCACTTTAGAGGAACCCCAGTTAAAGGTCTCCAAGGATGCATTTGGAATGGAAGGTATTATATCTCTTTTGCACCACGTGGCCATGGCTGAGTTGCGAAAGAAACCGAAAATTTGTCATAAGCTCTGACTGCAGAGCTTATGACAAATTTTCGGTTTCTTTATATACACTGGTATTGCCCAGGTTGGAAGAGGCTTACAAATAAACAACGATATACTGGAAGCGACTAAGCTGTTGATGTATAAGCCAAGGAATGAAACGAAACACAGGTTTTAGAACAATTGGTACTGAATATGTTCGTTGGCAAATCTGGTGAAAGATTAATATGCTGCAAACAGATATTTGTGACAAAATCTAAAGCAGTTCCAAAGTCACGATTGCTCAATTTGAATTTTGTTTGGTTTCAGAAGGACTATATTATAAACGGTTACGAAATACGGAAGGGAATACAAAGAACTTTATGGAACGAAGAATTCTACGAAACCGATATGATAGTTTATTTAAACGTTACGATTCGGGAAATAAACTTTATCTGGCGTCCAAAGATAATTTTACAATGAATTTCTTAAAGACAACAGTAGGCTACATTATAAACTGTACCCAAAAAGTATATAAGTGCTCATTTATATAATTCAGTGCTGTGAAATATTAGTGGAACTAAACAGACGTATTTTTATAAAGTGACACTTTATGTGATAAACAAGTTAATTGTGAAGTGATAACGGATAATAATGTGTGTGAAGCAGTTAAATAATTAAACTTTAAGCAAATAAGATGACACGAGCAATAAATGATGTTTGTTGTGTTATGAAATTTAGTGTAAGAGGTTTTACTGTAGATGATATGATAACTATATGGCACCGATACTAGCGACACATGCAATCACATTTGAATGATATTCGAATGTATTGACAATGCAGAAGCTAGGTACAATCGGCCAAGAATGTGGTCTACCAGTTTTGACAAATGTGTCTGTGAGATCTAATTATCTCTGAGGTTGACTTTTCTAACTTGACACGTAGCATGACGTAAATATAATATATGATAAAAAGAGCAATGGTTACTGTCATAATATTATTGCAAGGGAAAATTTACTTTGATGTATCATGACGTTTAAATGAACCTCAACCGTAGGGTGTAAGACCACATCTTTGGCCGACTATACACGGTTAGGTATGTGCGTAAGATCGTGCTATGTATGTATAGGCAAAATTGCATCCGAATAATGTTCAAATGCAGTTGTGTCCATCGCTAACCAATACATCACCAACAAAATGAGACGATATTCAAAATGTTAATATCTTTAATAAAGTCTAATATCAACATATGACAGTTTAATAGGCCGTTAGTATGCATTCCAAGACCCTTAGGGGTATATGTTAAGTACATCATTCATGACTACCTACGTACAGTCGATAATTAATTGAGTGTTACAGATTATATGTCTATACAGATCTATAAAATAAAGCATGGAACTCGTCGGCCTTACGCATAGGTTTCTTTTTTGTTAGTATAGCCTGTTATCTTAAACATATTACCGGCTGAGCCTATGTGATGAACGTGTTTGACACAATTGTTATAACTATGTTCCTGTTAAAGATGAGGTCTTGAAATATTTTAGATTCTATTTTGTACATGTGCTTACCGTATTAAGCCGATTGCAGTGTCGATATCGTGTCGTCTAAAGTAAATACAAAAAATATAAGGACCGGTTTACACGAATTTTCCAGAACAGTTTGTTGATATATTTGGAAAATAGCTATGTTTGTGACATCTATAATTGTTTTATTTGCTAATATGCATGTAAAATATTACAAGACACTGACACGACACGACTGACAAGAGTTTTACATTATACTAAGTAATTGCAAGAAGTGTAGTAACTGAAGTGTAATCATCACGCTGCTATTTAAGTAAAACCAGTCTACAACCTTCGACGGGAGATAAACAGCGTGCGCCACAGATAGTAGGTTCAGAGCTGAAAAACAAAGCAGATGATCGGCTCAATACAACCTAAAATAATGACGCACTCACACAAAGCGACGTAATCGTAAATCCTTACTATAATATTATAAATGCGAATGTGAGTTTCTTTGTTATACCTCCTGTGTCCTGTGTCCTTATTTACTTGGTTGATCATCATCAAATGTTGCATACACTTTGCCACGGGTACAGAAAAGGACATAGGGTAACTTTAATCCAGAAAATATACGGTTGCTAAACGAAGCCGTGGGCAAAAGCTAGCAATAAATAATGTCAGCCCCGTTTACTGTCCTACTGCTGGGCACGGGCTTCAGTATGGGTTAGGTTATAGTTCAGTAGTCAAGTGCGGATTAGCAAACTTCACATGTACTTGAGAACATCATGGAGAACTGTCATACATGCAACCGTTTACTACGTATATAACTTCGAAAAGTCAAGAATCGTATCAAACTTTAGACCTTGTAACAGTCTAGTAATCTCCCACTAAGCTATTCCTGATCTCCAAGTCTATCTAAGAGACCAGTGTTTCTAGGTATTTCGGATCAAGTTGACCAAATGCAATAATTGTCATTAACCAACTTGGTTTGAAATTTTCTCATGCCTACATATTTTCTAAGAGCGTCAGTTTTTGTACGTCGTATTGAACCGGTCTTCTCTATTTACGTAATTTGTGGTTTAGGTAATTTGTATCGACGTTTATAAAGCCTTGGTCATATAACGTGCATCTGTAGCATTTATTTGAAAAAAACTAAGGCCGATATTATTAGTTATTACTGTAATTAATAAGTATTATCTATACGTTTATCTTTTTGCATTCTTGATGTTTTTTGCATTCCTTTTATAATGGTGATATACATTCTGAATGATTATTACATTCCATACGGCCTTCGATAAAAATTGACTGTTACTCGACTGTGAGGTATAGAGCACACTGCATTGCTTAAATTTTACTTAAACTTAATATAGGTTGACTTCTATATATATTAGTATATATACTGATTTGACAAGCCAAGTGACCTGAGGCACCTGTTTTATTTAAACAAGAATAGGTTGGACTTATATTTAGGTGGGGAAATTTAGGTATGATTTGGGGGCACGGTAGTAACTCTACCAAGGCAAGCCAAGCTAAGCGCATGGTATTCATATACCTGAGACTCTCCACTTTTAGGATATGCATGTGTCCATGCTTCTATTAACTTATCAATTGTTGAAATTCCAGACGTAATTAAAAACCTATTGTCTCTGGCCACCGGTGTGTTGCTGCCACTCAAAATAAAAGTGAAAAAGTATTACTCATGAATAGCGTTTTGTTTAATGGATAAATAGAAGTCATAGTATTCTGTGCTTAGTGGTCAAGAGTTATCACTCTATGAACTCTTGTTAAATTCTTGGATCTTTGTTCAGCCTTTTTAACCAATATCTTTACAATAGGATAATATATTTTATTTTTTGAAGCATTTATAATATACCAAACTAGCCTTTTACCATTTAGGATACAATTCGTGTAAACCGAGTCTTTAAGAAACTTGTGCACAGATAATAAATTCTACTATATTAGATAGGTAGACAAATATTTAAATAAATGTATTCTAGATAATAATTATGTAATTTAAGCATTTAGTTAATATGTGCTATGTACTAAATAACAGAACTAGATTGTAACACGCGTTACAGTGTTTGCACTATAACTTATTTATTTTGAGCCATGAGCGCTACTTATATTCTGCTATGTTTGAGTGCAAAATGAATAAAAATGACCACATTACAAATAACTACATATTATAAAACAAAGGCCCCCCGCGCCGCGTCTGTCTGTTCGCGATAAACACAAAAACTACTGAACGGATTTTCATGCTATTTTCACCAAAAGACAGAGTGATTCATGAGCAAGGTTTAGGTGTATAATTTGTTATAGTTTTGTACTACTCGCGCGAAGCCAGGGCGGGTCACTAGTAAATATATATTTGGAATATTACAATTATGCACTTAAACGTATTGTTGCATTAGTGCATGGCTGCGATTAAATGAATTAGAGAGAATGCACTCCTTTAGAACGTAGTACGTATTAATTCAATTAATTTAGGCGCCTATTTATTGAAGTTGCTATTTTATGCCACTACTATGTTTATAAAACGTTTAAGCTTTATATACTATGTAGTTATTATAAACTGGATACGCCAAAGCGAAACATTTTGGCACTACGATGCTTATAGTAAATTGTTATAAAAATATAGGTGATAAGACTACCTTCGTTCTGCGGCAGAAGTGAACTTATGTTTGCAACCAATGGTGAAAGTGAATATAAGTGCATTATTGGGCTCTTTAGAGAAGATTCAGAGTAAAAAATACGCAGGCAATAGCAGTTTGTCAATATATAGCATAAAGTCACCAGTCATGTATAAGCGAATTTATTTTGTATTTGCTTTGTAATTTCTTCATTTTTCAATATACATTCTTTGAGATTTGGTTTAGTAGCGATAGCTCAGTGGGGAGACCAACAGACTGCAATGCAGAGGGTCTCGGGTTGGAACCCACGTCGCGCACCTCTGACTTTCGGAAGTTTTATGACTTTTCGAAATGATGTGCGTATTGATTGACAATTATCGCCTGCTCCGTGCCTCGGAGAGCACGTTAAGCTGTCAGTCCCGGCTGCCATGAACATCTATGGCAGTCGTTATTGGGGTATCGTTATTAGGGTATCGTTAGCCTTCGGGTTGCGGAGGTCAGGTGGCAGCCGCTCCGTGTAAAAACTGATATCCAGTCAAATCCGGTTAGACCAGAAAAGCCGACCCTAAGTGACTTGGGAATAATAAAGGCTAAGAGAGAAGAAGAAGATTCTTTGAGATTTGGAGGTAAATGAAAAGCTCTTTTCTCAATCATTATTCAACGTTTCATTTCAGTTTAGTACTCAGTACAATAAAATATTACAAATAAATAACACTCCTACTTAGACACCATCAATGGACTGTAATATTCCAGTGTAGGGCCCCCAAGTATGGACATTATCTAATTATGAACAGCCATCAATGGACTGTAATAATCCAGTGTTGGAACCCTAATTATGAAAAGCTAGTTATGGAAATCAAGTAAAGGACAAAAGTTTTCGTTATTAACGAAATGCTTCTCTTTAAGCTAACCGGTCAGCTATGTTATTTGAATAAAATGCTCAGTCCAGTAGGATCCCCTACTTCGATCCCCTGGGGGATTTACTTGGAATTATGTCCACAAAGATCCCCTGGGGGATCTATTTGCAATTTCTATCCACATGGATCCCCTAAGGGATTTATTAGGAAGGCTCCGTCCAGTAGGATCTCCTGCTTCGATCCCCTGGGGGATTTATTTGGAATTATGTACACATAGATCCCATAGGGGATCTATTCGGAATTTCTATCCACTATCCCCTAGGCAATTTATTTGGAAGATTTTGACAACACAGATCTCCCTAAACTTATATATTTTAAGAGTTAGAGTTCTGTAATAGAATATAACGTTGTGAAAGTATTTGAGATAGACAAAATAGCTTTTGACCTTTTTACAATGTACATAAACAGACTTATTGACATTGGCAGATGTTTAAATAATAACTTCATTCTATTATTGTCATTATTCTCGATTTGTATTTAATATGGAAAGTGATTTGAAAATAATAAAACATAAAGGTTAATGCATTGTGGCATTACAATATTGTGTAAAACAAATGAACGTGTCTACAAAAGAAATGAACGTCTACAAAACAAATGACTTTCAGAAAGTCAGCCATCGATGGTGCTTACAAAAACAGGCTCATGCGATTTATTGACATTACTCAGAATTTATCATTTCATTAAAGAGAGTCGACATGAACAAAATAAGTTCACAACGCGACGTATTCTGGACCAAAGGAAAAAAGACCATGTTTTCGAAATCAGTTTCTTATTGTATCTGTGGCAATGTTTCGCAAAGCTGCATCAAAGTTGGGAGCAAAATGCTCTCTTTTCATTGTTTGTTTCGGATTTTCCATTTTCCAACTCTTCACTTGATTCTGCCACGATACCTTTAAAGGCCAAAAGACTGCAACATCCATCGGCTGAAGTAGATGTATCGAGTTAGGGTATAGAGAGATAACTTAAATCCTATTATCTTTACAAGAATCTGATATATGCAGGGTCATGTGTGACCTATGACCGTCCAAGAATAATATAACTGGTTTAGGTATTGGTTGCGCACTGTGCGTGCTTCGCTGTTGTGGTTGGAGATGAATGAGACTCGTAGACGTCGTAATTACATTGTTTAATGCCAATACGAACAACATTAATGTGAGAAGTATACAATACAGGGGTCTGTCTAACTAAATCTGAGTAAATCTTGTACGTTGGTCGTCGTCCGTGCGCGCGTGCGGTCCGGGTCGGAGCGCCCGGCGAAGTGTCGAGGCCTCCGTTGGTCGTAGCGGGGCGCACCGGCGTCGGCGCGTCTCCCTCACACGCATGCGCTCTCGCTCGGTGACGAGGCTCGTGCGTGCGCGTGATGTTGGTACCCGGGGCCGGCTGTGACGTCGAAGCCGGAACATGCTCCCGGGGGTTGATGAGTCAACAGGTAGAGTCGACAGGAAGAGGGCACAGGTTGTTGTAGGCCCTCTGAATGGTGCCCTTCCTTGTCAGGACGTCGGCCACCCTGGTGATGTGGTCCGGCCCTGGGTGCAACTTGACCACTCGACCCAGCAGCCAGAGGAGCGGAGGTTGGTTTCGGTCCTTGACCAGCACTAGGGCTCCCACCTTGAGGCCGTTGTCAGCCCCGGCACTGGTCCGCCACTTGGATTTCTGTTGAAGTAATGTTATATACTCTAGTGAGAATCTTTGCCAAAAGTGCTGCTTCAGCTTCTCGATTCGTTCATGACGTTGTAGTCTCCCCATGTTGGCATCAGTGAGTGGTGGATGCGGAACTGACAAGAGAGTTCGTCCAATAAGGAAGTGGGAAGGTGTGAGGCAGGACAGGTCTGTAGGGTCTGTAGATAGAGGATGAAGGGGTCGGGAGTTAAGAACAGCCTCTATTTGTGCTAGGCAGGTTGACATTTCCTCATATGTGAAATGTGTTAACCCTAGAATGCGTTTCAAGTGATGTTTAACCGATTTTACAACCGATTCCCATAGCCCGCCAAAGTGTGGAGTGTAGGGTGGTATGAATTTGAAGTCTATGCCCTGATTAGACATTTGTGCTTGGATGTCACCTGAATATGTTTGAAAGAATGAATGAAGATCGTTGCTTGCCCCGACAAAGGTAGTGGCATTGTCTGATGAGATGGTCTGTGGCCTGCCACGGCGACTCATGAAACGATGAAGAGCAGCAAGGAATGCCTCCTTGGTAAGGTCCGTGACGAGATCAAGGTGTCCCATAGCCCGCCAAAGTGTGGAGTGTAGGGTGGTATGAATTTGAAGTCTATGCCTTGATTAGACATTTGTGCTTGGATGTCACCTGAATATGTTTGAAAGAATGAATGAAGATCGTTGCTTGCCCCGACAAAGGTAGTGGCATTGTCTGATGAGATGGTCTGTGGCCTGCCACGGCGACTCATGAAACGATGAAGAGCAGCAAGGAATGCCTCCTTGGTAAGGTCCGTGACGAGATCAAGGTGAACTGCCTTTGCTGCAAAACATACAAAGACACACACATAAGTTTTCATGAGCTTGCTACCTCTGCCCTTTCGATCTGCAATCAACACTGGCCCGGCATAGTCAATTCCTGTGTGTAGAAAAGGAAACTCCAAGTGCGTTCTGTCAAGCGGTAAGTTACCCATTATGGGCTGGATAGGCTTAGATTTAAAACGTAAACATCGTACGCAGCTGTGGACAGTTCGCCTTGCGAGGTTCCTCCCTCCTAGTGGCCAGTATGCTTGTCTGATGTGTGATAGTAGTAGTTGTGGGCCTGCATGTAGTAATTCTAAGTGTTGTTTGTGAAAGATGATACGTGTAATGTGGTGTTTACAATTTAACAAAATAGGATGTTTTACATTGTAACAATAATTTGAGTTGTTAAGGCGCCCTCCAACACGCAGTATATTGTTATGATCTATGAAAACTGATAGTGCATTGAATGCGTGTTTTTTGTGTAAGGGTTGGCCTGATTTAATAGTGTTATATTCAGCAGGAAACATTTCACGCTGTGCGATTTGTAGCACAATGTTTTCTGCATTCTGAATGTCTGTTAAAGATAAAATACCTGTGCTTTTGTGTTGTGGATTTTTACTGTTCTGTATAAATCTGTTAATGTATGCTACTATTCTGAGTAGTTTACTGTAAGAACTTGTTTTGTGAATAAGTGTTGATATACTGTTGTCGTTAGTGTTTTCTGTAGTGACTGTATGTACTGATATTTCAGGAAGTGGTGTCTGTATGTTTGTTTCTGATGTTTTTGGGAAGTTAATGTCTGTCTGATGAAGGAATTTCGGTCCGTGCCACCACAGCGCTGACTCAGTGATGTGGTCAGCCCTCACCCCGCGAGAAACCAGGTCTGCCGGGTTGTCTTTTGACGGCACGTAACTCCATCTGTTATTAGAAGTAGAATCTTGAATTTCACCTACTCTATGACGTACAAACGTTTTTAAGCGACTTGGCGTGGTGTTAAGCCAGCCCAGGACGATCATTGAATCGGTCCAGTAATAACACTCATTTAACTCTATTGTGAGTGATTGTAAAATTTTAGTGCAAAGTCTTGTGCCTAGCAACGCTCCGCATAACTCAAGCCTAGGGATTGTCACAGGTTTTAAGGGCGCTACTTTATTTTTAGAAGCTAGTAACCTGACACATACTTTGCCTTGTCTGTTGACAGTTCTGATGTAAACACATGCTCCGTAAGCACGTTCTGAAGCGTCTGTAAATACATGTATTTGGGTTATGACAGCCGAGTCACAGCAAACCCAACGTGGTATGCGAATATGATTTAAAGCTGAAATTGATTTGATAAAGTATAGAAATTTCTCTTTAATGTCATGTGATACCTCACTGTCCCAACTGCATTTCTCTAACCATAATTTCTGCATAAGTATTTTAGCCTCAACTGTACATGGCCCAATTAGTCCTAATGGGTCGAAGACTTGGCTAATTAGTGATAAAATTACTCGTTTAGTAACTTTCTTTCTGTTAGAATCATTGTTTATAGAAAAAAGTAAGTTATCAGCTTTAGAGTCCCAGTGTAATCCTAGAGTCTTATTAGGTAATGATTCATTTAAGTCTAATGTTTTCCTTTCTGACTGTGAGTCAGTGTTGTGAGATATATGCTGTAAAATTTGTGAATTGTTAGATTGCCATTTTCTTAAGTTAAAGGTGGCAGTTTGTAAGGTTTTGGTAACATCTTTACCTAGTTCTATCACGGATTGAATTGTGTTTCCTCCACTTAAAAAATCATCGACGTAGAAGTCTCTAAGGATGGCCTGTTTAGTATCAGCATTGGTACAGTGTTCTGCGAGTGATAGGTACTAAGCATTTAGTGGCAAGGTAGGGCGCTGATGCAGTGCCATACGTTACAGTGTTTAGAGTGTATGATTTAATGGGTTCATTTGGATTGAATCGAAATAGAATTTGTTGTAGTGAGCGCTGTGAGGGTTCTACTAGTATGGCTCTGTACATTTTTTCTATGTCTCCTGTGATAACATATTTGTGTTGTCTGAATCTGAGTAGTATGGACAGCAAGTCTTCTTGAACCCCTGGTCCAACCATCTGTATGTTATTGAAAGATTTACCTGTAGATGTTGCAGCTGAAGCGTCAAACACGACCCGCAGTTTAGTGGTTGTGCTTGACTCACGAACAACCCCGTGGTGAGGTAAGTAGTAATTAAATTTTTGTTTGGTGTTCTGTTCATTTTTAGTCATGTGACCTAGTGCCTGATATTCTGCCATAAAACGTAAGTACTCCTCCTTTAGAAGTGGGTCACGTTGTAGTCTGCGCTCCAAGGAGAGGAAGCGTTGCTTGGCCATCGCATATGAGTCGCCGAGAACTTCAGGTGAGGCTTTCAATGGTATTGTTACTATGTACTTACCTTCATCATCGCGTCGCGTATTCTCAGCAAAGCTCTGCTCACAAGCTCGTTCCTCCTTGGATAACTGATGCACTGAAGATACTGATTCTAATTCCCAGAACCGAGTAAGTTGTGTGTCATCATTCTGTGTTAAATTGCAATGAATTTGTTCTGTACTGGCCTGTTTCTGTATGTTTCTGTGTATGTTATGGTTTATATTGACTGAACCTGATACTAACCAACCTAATCTAGTGTATTGCAACTTTGGAAGTTGCTTACCTAATTCAATGATGTTGGAAGTTAAAATGTCCCAAAATATGTCAGCCCCAACTAGTAGGTCAATAGTTGAGGGAATATTAAAAGAGGGATCTGCTAGTTTTATGTCTGATGGTATGTTTAAATCTCTGATGTCTATGTATGATAATGGCAGGGACCTTGTTATTGTGGGTAATGCATAACAATTTAACTTGACTGTGTAGTCGCCTGAGTATGACTGTAGGGTTACATCACAAGACTCTGCACTATTAGAATATTGATTGTTAATACCTGTTATTATGGAGTTAGAGTTACGTGTGACTAGACCTAGTTTCTCACGGAGCTGCTGCGTGATGAGATGAGAGGTGCTGCCGTTGTCAAGCAGGACACGAGCTGTGTGGAGTTCTCCGGTGGAGTCCATCACTTTCACCAGCGCTGTGGAAAGCAGTACACACTTTGTTTTAGTTTGAGTGTCTGTTGATGCTGATAAAGCAACTGGAATGTGTTTTTCTGTTTCTTCATGAATGTGTAAAAGTGTGTTATGTCGCTTCTTGCAGTATTTGCAGTGTGATGATCTACAGTTTTTATCTGAATGATCTGAACCTAAACAATTTGTGCAAACCTTGAATTTTTTAATTTTTTCTTTCCGAACATGGACATCTAAATCTCTGAATTGCTGGCAACTAAATAATGAACGATTTTTGTTACACATAGGGCACAAAGTACAACTTTTAGATGTGATATCTGTCTTGAAGTGTGACGAGTCTTTAGTTTTATTTAAATCTGTGTTTTTTGATCTGTAATCTGAATCTGTGTGTTTTGTTCTGTAGTCTGAATCTGTCTGTTTAGATCTGTAATCTGAATCTGTGTGTTTGTTCTGAAAATAATTTTTGTGTGACATTTCTTGTTGAATTGTGTCTAACAAGTCTGCTCTGTTGGTTAAAAATGTTAAGAATTGCTTGAGTGTAGGATAAGTATCTATGGTGTTACGGTGCTCTTCCCATTCTCGGAAGGATTTCATATCTAATTTCTTAGACATTATGTAAATTATGAGTGTGTCCCAGTGGGCGGTAGGTTGCCCTAAACTTGAGAGTGCACACAAGTTTTTGTTAGTAACATCTACAATGTTTCTTAAGAATGTACTAGATTCTTTGTGAGATTGTTCCAAGCTAAAAATTGCATTTACATGATTGTTTATTAGAAGTCTTTCGTTATCAAATCTGTGTAATAATAAATTCCAAGCTATGTCATAGTTGTCTGCTTTGAACTCTAGACTTTGAATAATTAAAGCTGCGCTGCCTTTTACAGAGGCACGCAGGTAGTGAAATTTGTTGATTTGACTAATAGTTTTGTTGTTGTGTATTAAGGAAATATACATATCTCTAAATCCGAGCCAGTGCTGAAAGTTGCCGTCGAAGGAAGGCAGGTTGATTTTAGGCAGTCTCACGAAATCCTGGCGTGCGCCTTCGGCCCCGCTGTCGGAGGCGTTGGAGTCGCGTCGCGCCGCCTTGATCACGTCACGGCGCCTCGCGGCCGCGTTGAGCAGCGTGGTGGCTTGCGCTAGCAGTGCGAACAGTTTGTCATCGAACTGCATGCGCTCGTCGTAAATGCCTTCATCGTCGGAGTCCGCCAGCGCCTCGACCTCGGTCTGTATGGTGTCAAATTGCAACGCTAAGGAATCCATTTTGGAAACACGACATTTTAATTCTGCGATTTGTGTTTCTGTTAGTGATTCGCTACATAGTAACGATTTTAAAAAGTTATTGAAATGTGTTAATTTAGCTTTAACGCTAGCACGTGTTTTAATTAGTTCTTTGAACCGCGTTTCACTCATTTTGAATGCAAATAGGTAGCGAGCCTGTGCAAGTATCTAGCGGAAAGAAAGAAAGAAAGAAAAAAAAAAAGGCAAGCGTGAGCAGAGGGCTAACAAAGGTTTTGATGAAACTGTAGATTAATATATAAAATGCGGGTGGCAATCAGCTGCAAAACAATCAATTGGCCACGCGGCAAGTTCGTGCACGCATTTTAAGAATGCGAGTGAAGAATGATGCAATCACACATGAGAAAATGTCACGCCCAACCCACGCCGTGCACGTGTAGCGCTGTTCTAATGGAATTTGAAATTGGAAATAAAGAAGGAAATTGGAACGAACTCACTATCTTCTGCAGTGTTCTGACTTCTAATCTCGTTGTGCACGTGGCGTCGCCATTTTCTGGTTCGTTTTCTCGTCGAAGGACCAATGGTTGCGCACTGTGCGTGCTTCGCTGTTGTGGTTGGAGATGAATGAGACTCGTAGACGTCGTAATTACATTGTTTAATGCCAATACGAACAACATTAATGTGAGAAGTATACAATACAGGGGTCTGTCTAACTAAATCTGAGTAAATCTTGTACGTTGGTCGTCGTCCGTGCGCGCGTGCGGTCCGGGTCGGAGCGCCCGGCGAAGTGTCGAGGCCTCCGTTGGTCGTAGCGGGGCGCACCGGCGTCGGCGCGTCTCCCTCACACGCATGCGCTCTCGCTCGGTGACGAGGCTCGTGCGTGCGCGTGATGTTGGTACCCGGGGCCGGCTGTGACGTCGAAGCCGGAACATGCTCCCGGGGGTTGATGAGTCAACAGGTAGAGTCGACAGGAAGAGGGCACAGGTTGTTGTAGGCCCTCTGAATGGTGCCCTTCCTTGTCAGGACGTCGGCCACCCTGGTGATGTGGTCCGGCCCTGGGTGCAACTTGACCACTCGACCCAGCAGCCAGAGGAGCGGAGGTTGGTTTCGGTCCTTGACCAGCACTAGGGCTCCCACCTTGAGGCCGTTGTCAGCCCCGGCACTGGTCCGCCACTTGGATTTCTGTAAGTGCTGCAAGCAAGTAATATTGCTTTTTTCTATCCATGAATTGAACACACACATTAGTAATGTGTTGAACTAGTTGAAAACCAGCGCCAGTCTTCCTTAGCCTGGCATATGCTGAACTAGGTCCCATTTGGCAAATGTTATTATTATTTTTATTTAACTTGTTATTATTATATTTTTTAATTTGTCAAATAAATTAATTTTCTTTCTATTAATTTTCTTAATGTATTCATAAAAAGTTCTAGCACACATCCAGCCTGAATCTGACCTGCCTATGCACCAATCTTTTGGTACGCTATTGGCAATTACGGCAGTTAAACGCTCATAAGGGTATACTATCATTGGTGGAGCTAAAACTCCAGCAGCATTACCAGTAACCAACACAGTTAACTTTTCTTTCTCATCTCCTGATGCTGTATAGATATTTTTGTCACCTTTGCGCACTATGCACTATTTACGAGTCACAACTCGTCGAGCTTTTGGTTGTAAGTAGAATGCGCTTTCATCAGTATTAAAAATTATTTCAGGGTAATTTATTACTTCAAGCAAGTCTTTATTTTCAAGGTAACCTTTAATTACTTCAAACTAACGAAGTATGTCATCTTCTGTGGCTTCATCTATTGCTTTACTTAAAAAAAATTGCGCTGTGCGTTCAAAAAGATCTGGATGCCTTTTTAAAAACGAAGAGTACCACTTTTTCCTGGCTGATTGTATGTGAACGGACAGGAATCTAAATTATTCTCAGATATTATTTTTTGAACACTATCAAGCAATTCTTCTTTGGTCACAGGGAAGTGTTTTCCAGCCATAAAGGCTATCCATCTCACGAGTATCCTTTCTTCCTCATATGTAAGTACAGTAGCTGGACCTAGATTACAATCAATAGGACTCTACCCAGTAATTTAATTATGTAAAGTTATCCTTGGGTCTTCGTATCTTGTAGCGGTAACAGATATTTTCTCTTCGATAGCCTTGGCCATTTGTTCTTTTGTGTAGTCTTTTCTTGGTGCTATTTCTAGGTTAAAAATAAATTTGTTTGTATTAGAAATACGTTGAACCTATATCAGACACCTAGTCATGGACAGAATGTCCATTATTGGATAGACTAATAATTTATTGCAGATTTCTAGAGAAACATGAAGATATAATAGAACAGACGTATGAGTAATGGAAAATAATAAAAATAAGGAAGTTCACTTTATGGACATTCTGTCCATGATTGGGTGTACGTGCTTGAATAATATCCAGTTATGGACACCGGTAATTTTAGCATTAGAATGACAATGACATTTTGGGTTATATTATAAAAGTAATGTTTGACTATTGATAAATCACTAAATAATAAGAATTTCAACAACGACGATACACCTGCCACAAAATAAGATGTTAAGTGTACTTACTTGCATCGCGATTCTTGTAATAAATTACGATTCCCGACACCAAATGACACCGCGTAACTAACAACCGTTATGGCAGCAATCAAAATGGGTAGCGGCTATCAAAAACCGTTGGTATGACAGCTGAAATATTGGCACAACTGATCAGTGTTGACATTTGAAAAAAAAATACTATGCGATAGCTTAATTTTGGATGTAAATTCAAAAAATGTCCATGGCTGGTCCGCGTCCAACATAGGCGCCATTACCTTATGACGGATTTATAATATGATACCAATTAATACATTTTTTAGATTAGCAAAAAATATTGGACAAAATTTTTTTGTTTTAACAAACAATAAACTAAGATAACCATTGTATCATCGTTGTTATGAGTTTGTGGGACAAAAGAAAAATACGTGTCCAATATTTTTTGCTAATCTAAAAGAAGGACTAAAAACTTTTTAGTCATCATGCCTTCTTATTGGCTTAGAGCGCGGCCACACGATGCGTTGGTGGTGCGATGCGGCGCCGGAGCGGTGCAACGTCATCCTATATACAAATCATTATACCATGTCACACGACGCGTTGGGCCGCCGTGCGGCGTCGCACCGCAAGCGCGCCGGACTTGTGACCTGCGAGACGAGGCGGGGAGGGGTGATGCGCTGTAGTGCCGGAGTGACAACGTGCCGCTACCGCAGTATTGTTAGTGCATTGAACGTGATTATTCACGTTGTGTGCTACAATTATTTAATATTTATCTTTCTTACGATGAGTACTGATAATATTTACTGTACTAGACTGTACTGTACAAGAAAGACCTGCATTATGGGATAATACACACTGAGTCATTGACGTTGCGGCACCTCGCCGCACCGCGGTAAACAGCGTTGTACTGCGGTGTCGCACCGCCCGTGTGGCACCCTATAGCTCTAATTAATTGCGGTACGGTGCCGTACCGCACCGTTAACGTACCGTATGGCCTCGCTATTACGACCGGTTACCAAGGATTTCAAACATAGCTCACTAACTATATTGTAAGGTACATGGTTTTACCTTTAAGTGTGATACAGTGCCTACCTCTCTTGTTATATAAAGGCGTAAATCTGTGTATGTATAAGTCTCTATAAGAATCTATTGATCTGAATAAATTCTAATTGAAATTAAACTTCATACATTTTGGAATCTATGTATGTATAAATATAATAACTGCTATATCATATCGAAATACATTGCGTAGATGTGACATAACAAAGTCTAAATGATTAGATAATTTTAAAGAATCTTAAAGAAATGTATTACCTAGTACAGGCATTCACCGCTAGATGGCATTGTTTATACTGTTATTCAAAAATATATTCTATTTAGATTGCCGTTGTTATAAATTTTGTAGTAACTTTGCCAGACTTTTTATGCGTTATGGCAATTTTATTGTCTTTTCATACTTTACCTTAAATTTAATTAAATATGTTTAAGTGGTTAATAATCTATGGTAGAAATAATGTCGACATAGCTTGTCGGTAAGGGTCTGAACCCAACTTACTGGAGTTCCTTAAAATACATGTACATAATTATATCAAAAATGAAGGTTCGGCTTCTGTAAGATCGCCGCCAAATTGTGCTCCTAGTTACTTAACAAAACGCAATATTACGAATATTGCTACTTTACGTCGTTATTTTGTGTGAGGGTAGTTCGACAATCGAGTCGTTCTAATTGTTTAAAAAACATAGCTCTACTAATTAAATTAAATGTTAATATACGCTTTTTTAAAGCGTTTCGGGTTGACAAGCTACCACATTTTTTCTAGAATAATTTACTTTTTATTTAAAAAATGCACGCATCATTTTTATGTGGCAATAATACATCGTCTAAAGATGTTAACAGCATTTCTATATAACTGTGTATACAGTATAACATAATATATAACAGTTTAAGGCGGCAGTCGCCTAGTGTAAGCAACGGTTCGATTGAGCTGTTTGGACACGCCGAAGTCGGCAGTCGATGTAGTGTAAATAAACCATTAGAATAAGACGATCGGGCTACCAGATTGCCGTTGTTATCAATTTTGTAGTATTTGTGCCAGACTTTTTATGCGTTATGGCAATTTAATTGTCTTTCATACTTTACCTTAAAATCAATTAAATATGTTTAACTGGTTATATCTAATCAAATAATCCATGGTAGACATAATGTCGACATAATTTGTCGCTAAGGGTCTGAAGCTATCTTACTAGAACTCTTCAAAATACATGTATATCAAAAAGAGGAATTTGTATCCTATATTTTACCTATTTGTAGGGTTTCCCACGCTATTTCTCAATAAGTAATTCAAGGCTGAAACTCCACAGACTGGTTAAGAGTTAGTGCATAGTTCCAGGAGCATCACATTTTCAACAGCCCAACTGAGCACTACGTCTATCTACCAATTTACCTTCTAACTAAAGAAGATCACCGCCAAATTGTGCTCCTACTCACTCAACAGAACGCAACAGTACGAATACTGATACTTTACGTCGTTATTTTGTGAGAGGGTAGTTCAACGAACGAGTCGTACTATATATGAAAAAAATTTTTGATTGTTTTTTTATATGGCAATAATGCATCGTCCAAAGATGTTAACAGCATTTCTATATTACTGTGTATACTTACTAGCTTTCGTTTACTTAACAAGTGTATTTAATTAGTAGTATAACATTGTTTAATAAGTTCAGAGACAATAACTGTATTTTTAAGGTCTAGTATTAAAATGTATTCACTTTTGTTACTAATACACAATAAAAATATAGTCAATTTTCTATTGTTTGATTTTTACTGTATGTAGGCAAATATCACTACCCGATCTGTACTGTCATTGCACATTTTTATGTTAGCTTGACAAATATTATCTGTCTATTAATCTGAAGTTTGATAATAGAAATAAAGCTTTATAACACTTGGTCACCAGGACGACTTCGGTCATCTTCTATATTTTAATACGTGAAGTAAAAACTTTGTATCCCTTTTTACGAAAATTGCGCGGATGGAGGAATATGAAATTTGGCACAGTTAAAGTTTATATGGAGAAGGAGGGGCGAAGCTTAATATTTATATAAAATATGCATTAGAAATACATTAAATTAATGAAAATACAATACACGCACACAACCATGCATTTGACACGCAGTCGAAGCGCGTAACTATGGTTACATATATCAATATTATTATATAATGACATATGTCAGCAATATCTTACAGGTAAACTTTGGTCGAATTTAGAGCACTAGGCGACCGCTAGTTAGTTTAAATCGTCTAAAACGCCTCGGAGTCAGACGATTCAATAAGCAACTAAAGTCGACCAAATTTAGCCATCGAGCGATATGGACGCTTGTAACGGACACGGTTGAGCCACTTGGACTCGCCGAAGTCAGCAAAGTACCTACTGTAAATGCGCCATTAGAAAAAAACGATTGGGTTAGCAAAAGTTATTGGAGTTTTAGTCAAGATATCATGGACAAGAATATAAATGAATAAGAGACCTTTTTATTTCATACGTGAGCGCGTTATGTGTGATTTCGGAACAAACAGATTTTATACCAATAGTTTCGGTCAAAAATGTCTCCATTGTTAATCCGCTGTAATTTCTTGTAAATTTGAAAACATGTGTAACATAACAACTGTTTAACATGTTTAATTAGACAAGAACAGCACTTCAAGGATTTGCCACAATACCCTTATATGTCGTAATGGTCGATAAGACTTAGGTACACGCATATCAACAATGTACATAATAGTAAAGCAATACGTCATGAATAGGAACAAAACATACTAAAGGTTTTAAAAAGAATAATATACTATAATAATAATAATAATGACATATCTTATTTTTTTCAAAAATATGCGTTATGTATGTACTTTTTTTGTTAAGATTCATTTATATTAAATGCCACCGTTAACTTCGGTCCTTACAGTCCTTCCTTACTGAAGCGTGAAATAGTAGGTAACAATACCAGTCTACATTACCATAACCAGCATCTTGCTTACTATTTAAGACTCCGCCGAGCGTAAGACAGATAATGACGTAGCTCGTGCGGCGCATATTCAAATCGGCGCACGGCCGCCATAGTAAAATTGTATGGAGGATTTGAAATGCTTTTTTGATAAATATGTATCTTTATTGTCAACCAATAACTTAAATATTTGGGACGGACAAATTGTAATATAACTATTTATGTTTTGTTTAAGCTGTAAAATAGGATAGATTTCTACTGTTGTAATATAAAATTCACGTAAAATAAAATATGAAGCTTACGTTTTTGCATTTTTCGTGCAAATTTACGTAATTTTGTAGGCGAAAATATTAATTATTTTAAGATTTTTACACGGAGTAATTGTAAACACATTCATTGTTATGGTAAATGTATATTTTATATTTGTATTAAACAAAAAGTGTTGATTTTATTCACTTAACTGTGACCGCCTGTTTTGGCACATTTCACCCGGCGCTGTCTTAAAATCCCATTAAATCTACAAACACAACACTACACACCAAGTAAAGTATTATATTTTAGATAATACAAGCATTCCCTAAAATAGCCAGATGCATCAAATCACTGTCCAATTCTACGACTGCAGAAGAGATGCAGTTCTGACGTCAAGAGCCGATGCACCTGTACGTTCTTGGCAATATAAACACGTGACTGATTTCATGAATATCTTAAAATATATCACGTGCATTCCACGTCATGTGTACACCGGTCTTTAGATAAAATAGGAAAGAAAGCGAGCTATGTCATTCGTGTGGCAATGACAGATAACCTAAACAATAATACAGCCCCTATAGCTAATTATCTATAATTAAGAACTAAGTAAACACACATCTGCTATCCTTACTAATATTATAACTCTAATGTGAGTTTGTATATTGGTTTGTTATGCTTTCAAGCCTTAACTATTGAAGTCGCGGGCGAAAGTTAGACACTACATATTATAAAACAAAGTCTTCCGCCGCGTATGTCTATCTGTTCGCGATAACCTCAAAATTACTGAACGGATTTTCATGCAGTTCTACCAATAGATACTGTGATTCATGAGGAAGGTGATATGAATGTAGATAATTTGTTAAGGTTTTGTTCTACCCGTGCGAAGCCAGGGTCACTAGTATTTAATAAGATGACTGAATAGTGTTCCTAAGTCAATGCGTTTTATGACTTGACAATTACGCCCCTATTGTATATTAAACTGTATTATGAAAAACAAATAAAGATAAGGTGAGTGAATCAGTTTGTGGTTTAAGCTCAGTCATGTGACAGTTATCTGCGTCATATTGCTACTGGTTTACCACATTGCTACGTAAATGTGTGACTTGATAGGTGGACTTGGCAGACTCGACCGAATGACTCGATGGGTCGATCGAAGCGTCTCGGCAGAAGCCTTTCGCTTGTTGAAAATGGCTTGTACGAACTGTTGCTTATATTAACGCGACTGCTGCCTTTGGCTTGCCGATAGACGATTGACGATAGCTGCGAACTGAGTCATCAGACGACTAGGCTTTTATATAGAGTCATTGACAGCAGAAATAAGCTATTAATAATAAATGCTTGTATGAAAGAAAATATCGTGGGGAAATCAACATGTCTGAAAGATCTTCAAAATGTTCTCGAAGATGTGGGAAGACTGCCAACGCGCACTGGGCCAGAGTGGTAAGAATACCAAGCTAGCTCAGTGTGCGTGACCTAACCATTCTTGAACTAAGGAGAGACCTGTGATCAGCAGTGAGACAGTTCATATACAGGGCTGGTATTATAAACAATCTAATGAAGGGTATTCATTTGTATATTTTTATCTTATTGCAATTAATCATTATTTTATAAAGAACAATACATGTCTTAGTAAATATTTGTCTGATATCAGTAGAGGAATGACGTACTTATATCTAAAAGTCATTCACCTTCGTTCTATAACGTAAATAGTGAGAATGCAGAGTGTAACGACATCATAAGCTCAAACTCTTTCTATTTATATAGAGTGTGATCAAAAATATCACAAATAACGTGTGACCTAAATAATTTGGTATCTTAAGAGTAATTTTTTGATGCAAACATTTTTTGAATAAATTTATCTATTTTTATTGGATCTGATAATTTATTTAGCATTTCTGCAGAAGAAAATTTAAGTGGCTCAAGTTATAGCTGATGGAATCGACGACTTATATTTTATGTAATAGTCTCTGATCTTTATGAATGTTCTTGAATCTTTGTGAATGTGAAGCCGAGCTTAATATAATATCAAGTTACATTATCTCCAAAATTTTGCGTGTACGGTCTTCCAAATTTTACTCTTAAAGCTTGCATCTTGAGTGTAAAACTAACTCCGTCTTACAATACTGCTGCTAAACAATCTCAGTAAACCTTGTGTTATGGGTCTTTTTATAGAGAGTAGGATTGCTAAGCTTCATCAAGAAGCACTTGCACAGTGCCTTTTCGTCTGCGCATCGTCAGAGCAGACATGACAGGTCTCCTGGTTACTGCTATTAGATCTGGTATTGTTGCCCTTGCGATGGTAAGACAGTGGCTCTTTCCGTGAATGGTAAAGCGAGTGATACCCTGATCTTGCAAGACTACATAATATATAAGATAAAGACTACCAATTCCTGTAGTTATAGGATGTGTCTTGCGTCACGATACCCTATAGACTGACTATGCAGTTGGATATTTCACTTCTCACGTGCTGGCAACAATCCAAACATCCAAAAACAACACGGAATCTGGATGAAAATACATCGTTATTGGTCTTTAAGTGTTGTGTATGGAATGCTAGATTTTCGCTTTTTTTTTCGCTCGCTTAAATATGGGTTAGATTAGAAACAGTAAGTACATTTTCCTGGATAAATGGTACCCTTTGTCCTATTCTGTACCCTGGATAACGTGTGTACGAAATTTAATGATAATCGGTCGAGTTGTTAAGGCGTTAAAGCGTAACAAACAAACAGGCTCAAATTTGCATTTATAAAGGACGACCGTGGATAGCAGGAGGCATACTAGGCATTTCACTGATTTTGTAATTAACATTCATATGTAGGTATTAATATTTACGAGGCCTTTATGGCCTCGTAAAAGTTATAGATTTCTGCATAAGTAATGATGTTTGCTATGCCTATAAGATGAACAACTGGTTATCAAAGGTGTCATGGTGTTTAAGTATGTATTTAATTAAACATCCCAATTAATAGGTATTATAATTGCAAATGTTGTTTGTTACGTTTACACGCCCTAACTACTCGACCGATCATCATGATACAATAATAATAATCGATCAATTGATATCTCTTCATGAGACTAACGCGATCTCGGAGGGCATAGTACTTTAGCTTTTAAAATATCACTTTCACCTTGTGATATAAACAAAAAATATATCACCAGGTTAACTTAAAGCGCACAATCCGTAGGACAGCTTGTGGCGAGCTGAATGTGAGTGGCGACACTGCGGTCCTGAATGTCTCAGAGCGTTGGTTAGGGCCTTGTCCCCGGCTTGCCTTCACTGGTTGGCTGGGGTGGAGTTTAAGACCGCCCGTAGGACTCTCAACTCTGGCTGGCCTTGGACGGCCGGTCAGAGGTAGGCCGCTAGAGCTATATGATTGGGGGTGGAAGTGTCATTTTCAAGGGCATAATTACGGGAAAACCTTCTCCGGGTCTCCGTTGTCCTGAGGCCCGTGATGGTGAAACCGACACCGCACCGCTCGACACCCCTAGCGCTTAGGTACACCGGTGTTACCTTTAAGGTTTGTATGCCTATGATGGCTATTCAGAGGGTCACATCTAGTGAGTTGGCGAGTTACCATTTGCCATTCCGACTTTTTACTGAAACAGTATATCAGGCGGACGCTGTTTTTATCCATAGTTTTCATTATACCAGCCCATCAAACACACATCCCTATAGCCCAGATTTATAAGGTTCCATATGTAGCAATAGTCACCTACACTTGCCGAGGCTAGTATCTGGGTAAGTTTCCCATCTCACTCTTAATTAAAACTCTCGAAGGGCCTCTGCATGTTGGATCCATGTCCCCGTGTAAGCCTTCCAAAAGGCTGGATTTTTCTAATGCATTAGGAACATACCCGTGAAAGAGGAACACACAATAATTTATGTATTTGCTTGAAATGTGGTACACAAAGATGTTACAAAATATAAATTAGATCAATAAACATTACACCCGTAATGCAGGTATATTACGCTTAGAAGTTATTAGGGGTACAGAAAAGGGCAAACGGTCCGCTTATGCCTGGGATTAAACTTAAACAGGTGTTGCCGGCCCGGGGAAGCGGCTGCACGGGAAAACGCTGGCACCCTAAAGAAGATCGCTGCCAAATAACCTTATCTTGTATTGCTGCGGTGACTAGATTCCCAGACTCCTTAGGAAAGCGCATTAATGTTAGTAAGGAATCAAGCGTGATCCTTGTCGCTAGCGCTGGCAGTTTAATCATTTTCCTGACAGGACGACAATGTGCAATTATGTTAATGTTCTTGGTGACGCATTAGCAAGCCTCACGCGGGCCCTACCTATTATACGTAGGCTTGTTAGCTATCATGATAGTTTAAAAACACATTTATTTGCAAATATATCAAAAATAATTTCTCTGGCCTCAGCCGTCGTATAAATAAATAGTGATATTGTTTGAACAGCCTTGTCCATACCCTCACATGATCGCTGATGACACTCACTGGCCTCCAATGCGCACCTGTTTATCTTCCACTCATGTTGACTATAACTACGACACGAGAAGTAAATACTTGACGTATGTATTGTCCTAGATTTCCGTGTTGTTGATAATGTAACTACTGCTGTGTTTTGATACCTTCGCGACTTGTGCATGATTGACTGCATGGATTGTGCAGCGGATAAGCAGTCGTCTCACCGCTTCTTTGTGCTAAATACAATATCGAGCAATACATACATAGATTCACGCCTGTTTGCCAGATGGGTAGGCAGAGACTACGGATTTCCATTTGCTACGATCCTGACACATTTACCTGACTTCATTCACATTCCTCATACACGCTCGCCGGTTTAAGGTGCTCTTAACCTGGCCTTTGTCCAGAACGATATCACCCAAATATTATTATATTAAGGTTTTGAACCCACACGACATTATTTTGGGTGATATTTCATCTTAGTTGTTGTTTTTAATAATTTACCACAAACTATACCTGGCCTAAAGTCAAGCGTATATGCTAATTATGTAAAAATCATCGGATTCGATTCAAATCCTGATATAGTTTGTATGAAAATCACACTGTTACCATTGAGTTATAAGTTCTACGGACTAGGGGTGACATCTCAAGTTTGTAACATAGGTTACATGCTCTCTAATTCACTTTAAGACTTTCGACATGATTAGTGCAATATTAGCTTTTTCTAAGTAATTAGCCATATATAATGATAAGCAGTAGCGTAATATACATGAAAGTATGTTATACACATTAAAATTTTGCACTCTAACGCTTGTTACGCGCAATCTTGTTAACATGTTTCCTCGAAGACATGACACAAAGCACGTTACCGACCTTACTATTCATGCAAAACGACAATTTTATAGGTAAACAGCCAATACAGTGATTACCGACTAGCAGCCAAGAGTATCTACTACCAGTGGCGTAGCGTGAGTGTCAGCCGCCCGGGGCGGAAGAAAATTTTACCTCTTAATTAAGTATTTCAATTTAACAGATGTAGAAGAAGAAGATTCGGCAAGAACATTTATGATGGGCTCTTATTTCTTTACAAAATAATGAACCAAAAGGTTGATTGCCCACAATTGTTATCGCAAATTAATATAAATGTGCGTCGACGTCCACAAGGTTGGTTAATTATAAACCGTTTGTAATCAAGAAAGGTCGAAATAATTATGGTAGTAATACACCTCTCTCTTACATCCTCTGCAACTGTAACTCAATTTTCTTCGAACTCGATATCGACATATTTGCAGCAAAAAATAGCTCGTTAAAGAAAGCCTTGTATAATGAGACCATTTAAAAATAACGTTTATACTATTACAACAATTAGATCGTTATAGGGTATTGTTTAGTAAAATAATTACAGGGTTGCTACATTTATTTCTATTTTTACTGTTTTTAATTAGTTTTACATTAATTTATTTTGTCTTATCTACTTGTTGAAACTGTGTTAGAAGTTAGTAAAAGAACATTGTAAAACTCACTTTCAATAACAATTTCGCGCTTACCTTTAATTTAAAAGCATACGATGATCTGATGTATTTTGTGTTATTTTAAGTCAATGTTCTGTATGTATTTTAGTTGGTAAGCCTAAACCTAAATAAATAAATAAAATTATTGTGTATTGTACATCTACCCAATTGTCTCGTTCGTCATGAAATGGTTCAAATATATTATTATTAATTTATTACATATTGTGAATTTTTGCCACCCCCCTAAAAGCGCCGCCCGTGGCGAGCCGCCACTACGCTATGCCACTGAGTATTACGGATATTTTATTTATAAATTTTCTATCAGGTTTTTGTTACCTATAGACCCTGATCACACAGACTACGAGGCTGTGAAAAAATTATATGTGATGTTCTTCTAAGGAGAAAACTCTTAGACCATGCTAGCTGAATGTGTCTAGTGGGCCTCGGCCCCGGTCATTGACATTTGGGAGTTTTATCAAAATTAATAAACTATTTTTCGATTGTTTGCTCTACATAGAGATAGAAATTTGGCCACAGCTCATGTAGCGAAGTTATTTTACGTCTATTATTATCATCATCTCCGCCATAATAGTTATGTCAAGTACACGTCGTAGGCCGAAAAATTCGAAATAAAAGTTATTCATTTTGGTCTATAGTCATCCGTTGTGCAATGTTCAAATGGGCCATTCACAATCTGTTTTGGCCTTATTGTATCGACGGTATCGTAAGCTTCTATTCTTTTTGCGATTACCAGAAAGTATACTTGGATTCAGAACACACAAATTTTGGTCACCTATGGGATTCCATCCACAGCACTCGTTGTAGTGGCCGGCACTTAAATTATTTATTTAATAACAAGGAGAAGAGTAAACAAATAATATTTGCTTCTACGTATTGCACATCTACATAATGACATGCGCATGACAATCTTATTTTTCATACAAAATAACTTTACACATATATAATAACAACTGTGATGTATTTAACGCATTTTAGTTACCTTGTTTTCTTAACTATGCTCACGATAACGTAACTTGTTTTTAATAGGTATATTTTCACACACACGGCTTTATTATTTCAAGAGTGCAGGCGTTCTATTCTAAAGTTTTTTTATATGGATATGTTGGCAAAGCGTAGTGCCTGTTTGATTGTAAGCGAATACTATAGTCTATGATTGCTTGCAATTCCATGGGTATCACTCGCGCGTTGCCGACTCTATACAACTCTTTAGTTCAGTAAAACAACCTCTTGCTATGTTATTTTCCTGAGAATACGGTTTGTTGGCTTCAGGACCAGTAATCTGTATCTGGTGCGCAGGCCACACAACGGTGATTCTTTTCTCAAATCTTTAACTCAATTATCGCTTCGGCAATCACTACGGTGATCATAAAGATTGCACAGCGGGCATTGACGTTCTTGAAGTTGACTTTTCATGGTTTTCGCCGCACCTTGACATGTTTTAAAGTTGTATTCCATACATTTTTATCAATGCATTGATATTTTCGCTAGATAAACTTTTAGATACTATGAGAAAAGTTATGCTGTCCACCAGTCGTGTTGACGTGCGTCGAGATCCTATAAAGTCTCACGATACTCCTTCAGTAATGTGTTCGGTGGTGAGTTCTTACAGAATAGCTCTACTCATGATAAGCTATCAACAATTTTGCTAGACCTAGAAGGTACATTTTAAAATGAGAATATACTGCATAGCTACATATGCAACGTAGTCAGTTCAACTATCTCCTAGACTGGTTTAAAATGTACACTACAGACATTCTCAGACTAATGCAACAAAATATTAGCAAGTAATTTATTTGTATTGTTTTGTGTTGTATTCAATTTTAAGAATAGAAAAGCAAATGTCTTCAAATATATTTTTTAAATTACTTTGCTAAGGTGAGATGAGATGTAAAAAAGTAAGTAAACCTAACTAATGCTTACTTTGTTTTTTAATAGGCTTGCGTTTGACCACGATCTCACCTGATGTTAAGCGACGATGTGGTCAACGATAGAGCACGAACCTAGAAGGAACCTATTCACTCGCGACTTGAAGATGCCCAGATTGTTTTCGTCTGGAAAAACAGACATATGTAATGAGTTCCACTCTTTTGTTGCCGAACTTACACATTGCCGATCCTTAGAACAGAGAATATTGAACCAGACTCGACTCAGGAACACGACTATCATCAAGATCATTTATTGCTGTCTTCTGTTGGGTGAAAGCTTTTCCAGTCCAGAGGATTGTCTCTGCTCGGATTGTCGCTGATTGCATAGCGACTCTTTTTTAAGACTTGGTAACATATGAGTGCAACAAGCGTCTATAGGCTATGGTAGCACTTTACCCCCAGAAAGGCGGTATGATTGCTTGCGGACTTGTATAACAATATATGTATATTATATGTTATATTATTATATTTAAAAAGACAACTTACGTACTTAGCATATTTCCTGTATTGTAAACTACAAATTAGTAGTACTACAAACATTCAATCAACGGACACAAAGAACACCTAGATTCAAAACAACTATATCAATACCAGAAAATTGTTTGTCTCGTGATCATGAACATGGCATCGAACTCAGCGCAATGGCAGCCGCGACCACTTATATCACTAGGCCATCCGTGGAGCTCAAAACAAATGATACAATTCATATTTATTCCTGACCGAAAGAATTAAATGTGTATGCCGAAAATAAAAAAAACGCATACAAGTGACGGTTGAGTTACAAGTCCGCACATTTGTGCCGCCGCGTGCCAAACGTTCATTAGCAGTTATTGATAGGCAAATGTTTCTTTTAGTAAAATTACTATTTAAAGTTCTGGTACCAATAGTATTATTATTAGTATTATTTACCAGGACAGTATACTGATCGCCCAGAGGTAAGCGGTTATTGTAACCAAAATTTTAAATATATAAATCCAACTGTATATCCACACATGTGTGTACAAACACACACATTACATTTATACACACGTGAAACAAAAAGCGATTTTTTTCTTTTTTAAAAACTGCTCTCGCACTTTGCATTCTTCTTGTATCGCGGGAGAATTTACAAACATTCAAACCACGGACACAAAGAACATCCAGAACAAATGTAGGATCACATTAATTTAAAAATTGTATGGGTTTCCAACCCACTGCTCTTGGCGCAGAGGCAGTGGTGAGGCAACCACTTAAACCACTACGCCATTCGTGCAGTCAAAAAGAATTAAAGAAATATTTAGCTTTAGAGTTCGAAAACCTCTTATACAACAGCTTTGTCCGTCCGTCCGCCCGTCCGTCTCTCTGTTATACAACTTTCAACTCAAGAACCGTAAGAGCTAGAGACTCGCGGTCAACGCCACTCGACTTAGTATAGTCGATATACCCCCGAAATTACTCACGTGGTATCACGTGACCTTTGCATAAAACCTAAAGCATTTTTTCGAACTCAAAGATTTACAGCAATTCATTGCCAATTCTCTCTTGTAACTTTATATTTCTTAAATGTTATTTAATATTTGCTGTTGGCAGACTAGCTTACGGCTCAACTAATGGTAAGCGATAACTGCCGCTCATGGACATAGCTGCAAGTTCTTAGCATCACATTAGCAATTCCAGCAAAACACAGTCAAGCCGCAGCCTACCATAAATAGGTGGGCGAAAGCACACGGTCTGCCTAATGGCAACAGTAGCCAATGTTTTTTTTTGACAGCCTTTCTTAATATGACTGTCCGACTCGCCAAAGCCATGCAACCGTATTCATTACCGTTGCGTCTATATATCTTAGATATGGTATAGTTCTGGAAAAGTCCTATAAAATGAAAATATCATATAATTGAAAAACAAAGAATTGGGTTAGTGCGACGGATTGAGTAGCCCATATGTTATAGAGATAAAAATATTGAAAAGTTTAGTAATCCCTACTATAATACAGATTTTACAAAGTCTCCAATACTCAATTTATATCCTGGCCTCGTACGTATAGAAATTGCAATACAACCAGGTGCCGTGCAATCAAGACATGTAATTGAAAAATATAAAGGTTTAAATAGGTAAAAAAATTATAATCTAATATACCTATATTTACAAACGTATTAAAAAGATAACATAATTACAAAAACACAAATAATTATAATACTAAATATTTACAGAAATGGTTTAGGCATCGTAGAATTCTTCAGCATCGCTGTCAACTGATAACGTGCCCAAAAGACTGGCAGCATTGCCATGTTGAATGGCAATGCTGATTCTTTGGGCTAAGAAAAGACCAGCCTACTGATCACGCGAAACGTCGATGAGGCGTTTTGCGATCTCCCGTACAAAATACGAGCGCTCGGACCTCATGAACCTAAGGCTTCCACCCCAAATGGCTCAAAAATTTAATTTCTAATTAAATTACTATATTTGCTCCGTTTGAGGGTTGCAGCGGTTGCAGCAGCAGCACCGGCGGGAGAAGGAGCGCTTAAACCCTCTCCCCAACCGCAGAACCGGGCGCCGGAGGGCGCGAGATGACCTCCAGCCACCTTGAAGTTTGACCTGGGGGTGGTGGGCTGCGTGGGCCTGCTCGCCACCCGATCAGCACCAGGTCCGAGAGGCGGCGTGCGTGTTCCCACGTGCGCCTCTGTATCGTGTCTTTGTCCCCCCGCTCAGGGGGATGGTGGAGGAAATATTCTTCGTGCAGTGGCCTGCCGTTTCATATGGCGGGCCGAAACCACGGCGGGGTCGCGATTGCATGTGAAAGCGATTCGCGCGGCCTCACCGTCTATGGTTATGTCGAGGAACACCGTGGTAGGTTTAGTCGGTATTACCGGGGCATCTTTTGCCCGGTGAGCCCGACATAACCTCTCCGTCGCCCCGCGGAGAGGTATGCGTCAAAGGATTCCCCCACGTAAAAAAAAAAAAGGAGCACCGGCACATCCCGCAGTGCTTGGAGGATGTGATGGCAAAAGGGTGTCAACGCGTGTTGCACCCTACACCAAAGGCCTGCCCATCTTCCAAGGCAACAATGACATTCCGTCCGGTCTCTTCCCATTGTCACGTACCAAGCTATGGGTTCAAGTATAACTGGAACGCCAGCAGTGACAAGAGCACGACGTATTATGCCATTAAGATTAGCGTGGCGAGAAATTCGACCAGCGCTTCTGCTACAAGAGAGTCCAGGTTTAAATTGGTTCTTTGCCACCATAAAGACGACATCATCAGGAAAATTTTGTAGCCCCAACCTTTGGCAGGTTTACAAGAAGATAAGGGTCGCAAATGCCCTAGAGAATCGTAAATTTAAATTTAAAGCCTGAACATGTACCGAGGTCCTACCCAAATTAAATTAAATACCTTTAAAGTATAGCCATGAAAGAATCTTCGTAGGTTTTATTATAAATGCAAAAGTATGTGAAGATATTTGAATGTTTGTTCCTCGGTTACATCAAATTGCTGTAGGGTTTTCGATGAAACTTGGCACACGGATAAACCATGCTCTAGATTTACATAAAGGATACTTTTTATCCTGGGTATATGCGTTCCTGAGGGATTCACGTGAACGTAGCCGCGGGCGGCAACTAGTTATTAATAATTTAACTTATAACAATAATAATAATAATAAAGCCTTTTATGCCGAAGCCAGACATATACACTAACAATAATGGTTAAAACAAAAATCACAAGATGTCTAGAATTTCGGTGTGCCTCGTGACATAGGCCTCCTCTAACAATTCCATTGACGTCTGTCGTGAATTACTCTCCTCCAGTTTGGACCTACTGTCAGCTTTATTTCATTCTCCCAGCGGGTAGACTGCCTTCCCCGATTTCTTTTGCCGTCCCTTAGATACCATTGTGTCACTACCTTACTCCGGCATTATCAAGCTTATAGGGATACTTAATAAGCCATATCCTACTAATATTATAACTGTAAAAGTTTGTGAGGATGGATGGATGGATGTTTGTTTCTCTTTCACGCAATCTACAGAATGGATTTTGATGAAAATTTACAGTATTATTATTGATATTTTAGAATAATATAAAAGCTACTAAAATATATAAAATCTAATTATTAATATGAGAATTTTACATAACATTGTCTTATATTTACCGAAGCACCGGGATAAACATCGTAGAGCTGAGCTCATTGAGCCAGACAAGGACAACGCTATACGTAAGAAGCGTGTAAGTACTTCTCACAAGCACGCGAGCTGGTGACAACCGAGTGACGTCGACTGTACAGTACTGCCACTCGTACTGCTACAAGAACTGTCGCTTCTTTACGTAGTAATAGTTATTATTCTTTGATTCAGCTTTGTTGTTATTCATCTGTTGTAGTGTGAGACGATAATAGATTTGTTTACCCCGACTTCGCCTTTAGATAATCGCGTGCTAAGTAATAATACTGTGTGAATTTATTATGACTCGATACAGACCTAGATGTCTACATAAATAGTCTGACGCCGATATCTTCAAAGGCGTAGGTAACTGTGTTTGTAAGAGACTCCATCGTGATCTATAGTTTCAGTTCCATTTAATGAGGGTTAAGGATTTTGCTGTCTATCGGGCCAGTTCTTGACTCCGTGCTGCTATTTAAGATTACTTAACAGTATGAGAAAATAAATAATTTGCTAAAGAGAACTACCTGAAGAGTCGCAAGTGAGCTATATGGGTGTCAGTGTCAAACGACCTCAACTTTAATGCCGAAAGAGAGATATCAGGGACATGTGCGCTTCTAACATCGATGTGCATCTCCTAAACTTGCCACACACTCTCGAATTGGATGGATTGTCGCCAAGTACCCCTAATGCGACTTAATATATAAATATCTTACTAACAAGCAATCGAAAAAAGAAATCAAAGTTAACTCCTCAAGCTCAGCAGTTGCATTCAAATATAAAATCTAGATAGATTTTAATATGAAATATAAAAAGATAAAAATAGACGATTGTCGATCGGTATTCGTAACAATTTGAAGAAACATGCCGTGACGCTTTCATCGCTGTTTATACGTTACAACGCTTATTTACAGCGACTGCAAATAAACATCAATATCACTGGAACGATTAGGTGCCAACAAAAATACGTTTATATTCTTTGAAAATCCACATTAAAGCACTGTTTGTACGTAGCAACACAGCTACGTTAGATCACGTGCGTAGATCTATCGTAGCAATTGCGTAATGGATAAAGTGACATGCAATCGCCGTCTACAATTATAGATGGTTTCATAGATGTAGAAAACCAGACAGAATTTCCCAAACTACAAATTGTCCTCTCCAAGTTGGCCGCACGGCTCTTTTCTACACACTCCACTGCTGCAAATGGCTGACATGCCAATTTTACACAAAACGACAGAGTCATATTAAAGTCAGTTATGTAACGTGAAAAATAAAAAATGAGGCTTTCTTATTTAGTAAAGTCAGTCATTTTTCTCTCTTAGCCTTTATTATTCCCAAATCACTTGGGGTCGGCTTTTCTGGTCTAATCGGATTTGACTGGATATCAGTTTTTACACGGAGCGGCTGCCACCTGACCTCCGCAACCCGAAGGCTAACGATACCCTAAGGCTAGACCAGTGTCAGGATATTAGAGGGTACTGACTTTCCCAATAACGACTGCCATAGATGTTCATGGCAGCCGGGACCAACGGCTTAACGTGCTCTCCAAGGCACGGAGCAGGCGATAATTGTCAATCAATACGCACATAATTTCGAAAAGTCATATAACTTCCGAAAGTCAGAGGTGCGCGACGTGGGTTCGAACCCGAGACCCTCTGCATTGCAGTCTGTTGGTCTCCTCACTGAGCTATCGCTGCTAGTAAAGTCAGTCATTGATTGGCTTTATTACGAAAATATGCAATTTATAATAACCAATATATATTGTTAACTTGCACTTACTTATGCTGCCGCCATATTGGTGGGATATGACGTTAAATTTTGTTAATGAGATGGTGTCCATAAATTCGTAAGTAAAAAGATGCTGCTGTAAAGTTATCATAAACGACCCAACCTGGCTGCATAAAATGTGACATGTTTTTTACCCAATAAAGCGAAATAGCATACATAAGCTTCACCTGGAACGGTCAGTTATTATTGTAGCCTTTAGTGCTTATATCCGAAGTAATTGCACGCGTTGCCAACCTCGGAGAAAACCAATTAAGTACAGGATGAAAGGAAGCTATGGGACAAATAGGTTTAAAAGCCTCCTGAACTCTTAATTACCATGCGCAAAGCTGTTTACTCTTACGCCGATTTGCCGTAAGAAGGTGGTACTTTCTCGAGTAAGTGAGTTCATATTTGTACCTTTATTAATTACTTGCCGATATGTATAATTGGTATCGGCAGCTTTTATTCGTGAAGCATTTAACACTTGCTTTTCATCTCGACTAGTCTACACAAAATTTTCATTTTCTTTGACTTGTTTAATTAAACTTCTTCTAGGCCTTACCCCGTTCCGGTTAAAGTGTGTTTACAGACTGTCAAGCAAATGTCAACAGCTGTGATTAGCTGACTGAATTAACAACAGCCAATCAGATCACTGAACTTAAGATTGAATATGTCATTAGGCTTTCAGAAACAAGGGTTAATCAGTGCTATTACCGTAGGCGTTAAGAGTATATAATAATCTGATCCCCTATAGAGCAGGTTACAAAATATGATGACAGATAAGCGTGTATCCAACAAAAAATAATTAATAACTAGATTATGCATAACATAACGCAGCGATTCCTAAGTTTGTATAAAGGGCAGCCCTATAACTGAAAACAATATCTAAACAACCACAGGGTATATAAAATTTTATTACCAACACGTTTTTTATTACCGACCTTATTCGGCTGTGAATAGGTAAACAACGCAGTTCTAAAAAAGTTAAAGATAACTTTGTGCTATGTCCTAACAACATGAAAGTGTAAGTAAATTATTATATCAAAACAACAAAGGCTTCTGTCCACAAGTATAATTAAAGAATGCGAGCTTTGTCACGACAGAAAATTATCGTTAAATTGCGCGGAAAACACAATACGTGTCAGTTCGCGCGGGAACGCAGCCGTAGCAACCGCGTGTGTCGCGACACTATGCACGGGCAAAACATCGTCACTTACCTAATTTAAATCAAGTACCTTTAATACGTAAAAAATAATGTGATAGTAGTTTTAGTGAAATATTTCCCTGTGATATTGTGTTATTGACTTACTTTTTATTTTATTGAAGTGCATTTTTCTTAAATATGGCGTCCGAAAAGTAAGTATATTTGTTATTAAATTATTCTTTTTTTTCAATAAAGCCGTTTTAATCCGTTTTGTATAATCGTAGAAATATACATTATTTTATTTATTTATTAGGTATACTCTAAAATAAATCGCTCATAGTACTTTTTTATTTACATGCAGGTAGGTAGGTAGTAGGTAGTAAATATGTGAATGTATAAAATGTGGGTGAAATAATAAATTTATCGATACGTAATTATTTAATGTGTGCAGCTAAGGTGACATCGAGTCTTTGATAAGGAAGATAAACAACTAGCTATATTCTAAATAAACATTATATTGCAGGTTTCTTACGCGTACTCGTAGCTATAAAATCTATAATCGTATAAGTATAGAATATATTTTTAGGCGAATGCTTTCTTAGTATTCGCCTAAAAATACATATATTCTAGTCGCAGATTTTTTTTATCGGTTCTACCATAGATATATAATACCAAATATATATATCAACAAAATACATACTACAACACACTATATAATATGCAGATTTTTTTACCGACGATCTTTTAAGAAATAAATAAATATAGATTGCCGGTTTTGATTATTTCACAAAATAATTATTGAGCTTTAATTTATCAGGGTTTTATAATCATGTCATAATTCAAAATATCAATATAAGGTATACAATCTAAGTACTAGGTGGCATCCAATAACGAATTAAAATAATTTTTAAAGTATTTAAAGTATTTAAACATAACATAGTAACCTCCTTAACTAACTAGGCGATGTTGACTATTCAAGTACCGAATGCATCGGCATTCTGGCTCATTAAGTACTTACCTAACCATTTATTGGTCAACTGGTACGCAACACAATTATGGCGCCAAAAATTTTAAATTAGAATTTTCATTACGTTTTTACTGCAAAATACAGTTTATCGGCGAGCACGGAATTTTGTTGGCGCCAAAATGAATAACGAAATAATGATTATAGTTCCTATAGATTCAGCCTAGAAAAATAATTATGTTTAACCGGTCGTATACCGCCGGCTCGCATACCAGCCGGCAGATTTGTACCCGTTGTAGGCCGGTGGCTCGCATGCGAGCCACCAAATTGGCGCCAAAACGCCGCGCGCCGCCTTCGCTTTAGCTTAAGCTAACGTAAAACCAATTTGGTGGCTCGCATGCGAGCCACCGACCTACGACGGGTACAAATCTGCCGGCTGGTATGCGAGCCGGCGGTATACGACCGGTTAATAGAAATAAATACTACTCGTACTTAATAATCATTAACAGTTTCAATGAACATAGCAGACACACTTAATAGCCTGGCGATAAATATTTGCATATTATCATTGACTTTGAAAACAATAAACGCAATAGAAAAACTGTTTGGTAAAAAAGCTATATTATGCTAGTAAGTACTTACTTATGTTTGAGCTGATGATTAATATTCTATAAACATAATTAAAATAGAAGTGATGTCTGTTATAATTAAAATAGAAGTGATGTCTATTGTATGGACAGTTGACTGTCACGTAAAGGTCTCATATTCCCAGGGATTCTAAAACTTTACGAAAATATGTGCATATTGAATAGTTAGGTAATTATAAATAGGTTTTAAAGTAAAGCAACACTTCGTGAGGGCGCCTACATGTATATGAGGTTGTCTATCATGTTTTCGAAGATCTGCAAACTCTGCTAACCCGCGCTAGGCCAACGTGGTAAACTACGATTTATTCTCGTCATATCAAGACAAGACCTGTACCCAGCAAGGACAGTTTGCAAAAATATCTGACTAATAACATATTATATAATTTATTATTATAAAATAATACCTTGCCTCGTAATTATCCCTTGCTTTCACAAATAAATGAGGATATGAAACAAAAACTATTTTTGCCATAATAATAGAAATAACTATAGGTACCACGATATGAATAGCTTAAGAAACTGACATGTAAACAGATTACTAGTAATTTGGCTTATAAATGTGTTTTTGTAAATCGCTGCTCCAGGCATTTGGGGTAAATAATTTTGGTAATTCGGAAGCTAAATTGCTGATAACGTCAGATGTCAAGTAATGTCAGATCGATAGTGTAATGGGTGAGGATTGAACCCCGATAATATCTCGATCACAAGTTTTCTACCTACTTTAAACATTACCACATGGTTAGTTATTATCGCCTATTAATTACAAATTTATATAATTTATTTGTGGTTACTGATATGCCTATCAAATATGACACATTTAAAAGCATTCACAGTAATCTACTATCGCCCCAGTAACCACAACTCGGCTGGCTATACAAACTGTTTACACAGCTGATGATTTGCATGGGAAGTCGACTTTTTATATTTTATTTTTAAATTCTTGCGTCAGACGTCCGTCATCCTAGCGGCAGTATCAGGAGGATGACCCTTACTTAATACGTTGAATTATTTAGTTTGACTTTTTAATTTATGTGAAACTAGCTGACTCGCGCAACTTCCTCTGCTTCACATAAGAGAATTTTCCCCGGTTATGCAACATTTTTCATTGCTGCTCCTATTCCGGTTTTGCTAATCCTATTGGTTGTAGCGTGATGGTATACAGTATAGATATATTGCACACTAATTGTAAACAGTGTACAATCATATATAAATAATATGCTATGGCAGTACTGAATGTGACTGCTGTGCTTGAAGTCTCGGGTTCGATATCGAGATCAGGCAAAGTGTTATAAGGCTTTATTGTCAAGAGATTCTTTGTAGTAGCACGCAATCTGGAACAGTGTCTGATAGACGGCATACGCACGCTCCGCCCCGTAACCCGATCTAAAATAATAGCTGGTGAAATTTAGATGTAATAAACCTCTACATTTCCATTCTTCGGAAATAAGCGGACTATAGAAAAAGTAAGAAAGATAAATCTATACTAATATTTTAAAGCTGAAGAGTTTGTTTGTTTGGTTGAACGCGCTAATCTCAGGAACTACTGGTACTAATTGAAAAATTCTTTGCGTGTTGGATAGCCCATTTATTGAGGAAGGCTATAGGCTATATAACATCACGATACAACCAATAGGAGCAGAGCATAAATGAAAAATGTTGCAAAAAAGGGGAAAATTATCTTATGTGAAGCAGACGAAGTTGCGCAGGTCAGCTAGTATACTTATAAGGAGCACAATAAGCATATGTCACGCCCTTGAACTTTTGTCACACCAGGCTTACTAATAACGCTAGCCGATTAACTATTTTCTTCTGCCGTCAAAAATTAGTGGTCGTTTGCTGACAGGATAGCGCCTCTGGGCCTCTGGGCCTCTGGGCCTCTGGGCCTCTGGGCCCTGGGGCCTTACAAAATAAGACAGTGCGTTACAGAGTGTATAATTTTATCTCGTTCTCACGCATGCAGTGACAATGCTTAATTATATGGTAAAAGGGCCCTGGAAACCATACTGACTGCGAACACAACAAATGTTTGGGCGGAATTTTTTTTAAGGCGCAAGTACTTCTTCAATTGTGCTCTTTCAATTTGGATGGAATCCAAGATTTCAGCAAAGATCATTAATCAAATCTCATTAAATGAATACTCGAAAAATGCTTTTTATTTTCCAGTAGAATCTAAATTATAAACTTATGACAAAATTTTGCTAATATTTTGCTCTGTCGGTTCGGTTACCTACTGACCTGTCATTTGAATATTTTATTGTGATTAGAATAATAATCAATGATAACGAATATATCAGCATTCGAATAAGGAATCAGGAATCACCATTTTTTTTTGTAGCAATCGCTTATTGCTTGTCTGGAACAGCCTTAACAATACAAAGCTCGTACGTAAATATTCCTTAACATATTTTTATTACAAACCTTCTTTTTAGACACATGTAAATATTTAAAACGGGTTTAGTTAATAGTCAAATAATCAAATATTTATTTATACGTTAAAATATGGTCACCTTTCTGGATGTTGAGTTGTCATGTGACACACGATATCAACATGACATTGAAAATTTCACGTTATCATTCTCTATCATGTATATGTGTGAGCGCACTCTTCTTAGTGTGGACACTTTTTCATGCGATATAAGAACGATGAGGGCACATCAATAGTTAAACATGGTTTTTAGGTTATGTTCTACAGGTATTCTTTGTTGTAAATATTATTTTTAAGCTAAAAAGCATAGCTAATAAAGTGATATACAACTGTATCTTCTGAAATACATTATGACTTGCTTTTGTCCGCGGCTTCGCTCGCGTAGAAGTAGTTTTGGTTAGGTTAGTAACAGTACTTTTTTAAATAAAATATACCCCATGTTACTCGAAGATGATATAACTTTCTAATGGCTAAAGAATGTTTAAAATCGGTTATTTAGTTTTTGAGATGAATTCGTACAAACAAACAAAAAATCAAATCTTTTATCTTTATAATATAGATAAATTAAATAGATCATATATTGTATCAGAATAACTCAATTCATACAAACTTGCTATTAATTTCAGTGTTGTTATCGACAATGTTGACCGACAGTATCTAACGTACATATACGGTGTATAAATTATAAATAGCCGTTTATTTGCTGATCGATATCGATTTCCGTTGCATATTTTCTATGACAAATGTATTTGTGTAAGTTTAAATGCTTCAGAAAACTTTGCACTAAAATAATTTACGAACATTATTACATATATACATTGTAATACACAAAAAAATCTACATTATAACGACCTATCCACCTATATAGATCTTAGGCCCGGCGCACATTGGCGGCACGGCACGACATCCCTACAAGTAAGCGCACATTACCGGTAACTATGCCGTGACATCCTTATGTATGCTGCGACGTCTTTAAGCATACCGAAGCGGTCCTTAGGCATGCCGTAGCGTCCTTAGATACCGTGCTCGCGCCTAGCTTTTTTCACAATAGTCGTATCGCTTCTTCAGAACGGTCTTAACGCAAGCTTGTAAGTGTGTGTATAATAGTAGATTGCGACCTAGTGCTCATAGCAGTTCTTGCTGCGGGGCACGGGCGGGCGCTGCCGCGGTATCCCAAAAACTGCCAAAGCGTTCTGAGGGATGCCGAAGCGTTTCGAAGGCTGCCGATACGGCATGCCTAAGCATACCGCGGTATTGTTTTGTACTTACGACTGTTAACATTGAAATTTCAACTTTATTTTCATACGATTAGTTTATATTTTTATTCGTCGCCTAAAAATACCTTGCCATGCCGTGCCGCTAATGGGCGCTGGGCCTTAGTATAGACTCAACAGTGTTGCAGTTGACTTAGACTTATCTCTATATATAGATATAGACATACCCAAGACTTAATTATAATACGGTGCTGGTGGTAGTAGCAAACGAAAACGAGAAAAGCGAGCACTGAGGACACTAATCTCTCACTCATCTCTTGGTCTCTTAAGAAATATTATTTTCTCGTCTTACCTGTTTGTCACTGCTTACACTCACCTTCTCGCCTCGCCCTTTCGCCTTCCTGACTCGCTTCCATTTGCCCAACGTGGCGCTTTATATCCATTTGCCCAGTTTACTTTAATTTACTCATTTTGTCTCCATTTGCCTATTTTACCTCCGTATTTTCATTTGGAAAAGAAAAGATTAAAACAAGACATGGCAAGCGTTTAGTCTTCTATAGTTAACAACGTGGTCGATACAGATGTACGGAATTTTTACCCGTCGATTTTAGCCTATTGCGTCTAGGCACCGGTGTTCTGTTGTAACTATACTCCATTTGGTTAGGTACTTAACTAAAAGTAAACAATCTTGATGTGACTTTTTATTACTCAAACACATATTAAACAAATAAACTACTGGTTAAACTAACGGTTCAATTGATTTAGATTACTAAATCAATTGAACGATTACGTTATTGTTGTATTTACATTGATCTTTAGCAGCATTTTATTTTTAAACTGAGTTTTTAGATAAAAACACACATCAAGATTGTTTACCTTTAGTTAAGTGCCTAACCAAATGGAGTATAAATAGGTTAATATGCGTTTTATGACTCTAAACTGAGTTAGTAGACTATTTCAGATTTTAACAACATTTGGTGTCGACAGTTTGTGTCGTTAAATATTCGAAACAACATAAAAATTGTAATACAGGTGCGCGACAAACGCGACAATGCGACGTCAAAGTTTCAAATATTATAATATAAATATTAATGAATTATGCCTAACGTGGAGATTTGCGTAATGCCTTGACCCGGTATAACGAAATATTTGTAAAGATTTAAATAATACAGCGTTTATCATAATCGTTATGATTGACAAGAGAAAGAGAGAGTGCGTCTCTCTCTTTCGAGGACGAGGATAAATAAACATTTACTTAACTTGCCAGAGTATAATTAATCTTATTTAAAACATGTAATAATTGAAAAGGATTGTTTAACTAAAATGTATGATCTCTTATTTTACTTTACGTTATTTTCAATGTTTTACATGTGAGCTGATTTAATTCGTATACAAGAACTCAGTTGCATTAGACTTGTGATGTCTACACATCAGCCCAAGACCGGTCTGTGTGATAAGCCTTGGGGGAGGACTTTGTCCAGCAGTGGACCGCTTTTAGCTGAGGTAATGACGATAATGATCTAAATGTACCGCACGTGTTACCGGTAGTCTATATAAGGTATCAGTCTGCTGCAACGCAAGCAACAAACACTGCCGTCTAAGCTACTAGCAGCGCTCGTATGGAGCTTACTCTAGGTCGACAACACGACTTCGAATAGTCGAAGTCATCCAACGACCCAAAACGCCTAGTCTTTTCATCTTTTGACGACTTAGTTCGACCAAGTTCAAGGCAAGCCAAGGGCAGCCATCGCCTCTGAGTAGGCTACGCTTCGACAACGTCGAAAGCCATAACTGAACACTACGAGACGGTTATATACAGGTGTATTTAATTTTATGTTTTAGGATAGGGTATTTTACGTAGAAAGTGCAGAAACCACATAGAAGTTTTATGCAATAAACATTATTTTAAGAAGCACATTGAAAGTTTTCTCATTCATATTATAAAACAAAAAGATTTGAATTTTTGTTTGTAATAAATAAACTCAAACATCAAGGGGCCTATTTTAAAAATTGTTATACTATTAAAAAGCCACTTTATCCAGAAATAACATAAGCTATAAACACGTTACGTGCTACAGGAGCAGAGTAATAGTCATAAACGTGGATGAAATCGCGGAGGCCCGCTAGTAAGTTTTATATATGAAGTATTATATTTAACCATTTCGCATAAAAAGGTAAAAAGAAATTTGGATCCAAATAGAACCCCAGATAAGCTTAGTTAGTGCGATACGGTTTGTCAAGGTCGAAGATTCAAATTCCGGTTCATGGATCATCTTTTCCCTCGTTTATAATCTCCATTAATTATTCGCAGTATAAATAAGCAATATTTTTATGGATGGTGCCATAGGTCACGTCACCGTCTTCTGAAAATAGATTATGAAGGAAACAGCATAAAAATATGACGGACGCCCATTAGTGCCAAATTGCTAAAATATTCAACATAATCGTGAAGGGGAGTGTGAAAACGACATTTTTCTTTGTGTCCGATGTGTCAAGCGGTTGTCGACCGGCTCACGTGCGCTTGCATAACGGCTGGGACACAAGAACGAGTTTTACCGAACTTATTATCATATGTACTAGACACACCTGTCTATCCTATGCTAGAAGAGGAGAATAATATCTATTTTGCACCAGCTGTATGCATTATCCCATGGTAGGCCCATATAAAAGGGAGTAAACTTATTGCCGTCTGCGGAGCGCATTTGCTTTTGCATTCGTGTTACTTTTGAGAATTGCCTACAAGAAAATGCCAGATGATCGGATGGTAAAATAAATGTACACCTATAACGCACCAGCGAGGATTAATTAAGATTAAATGACAGTGTTTCTTTCTTGCAGCAATATCTATATTTAGGTCATATTGCCAGAAATTGTATAAGCCTTGTAAATATATTTTAAGTCTACTAATTAACGAGCATATGGTAGTAGTAGTCGTTTAAGAGCCGGTATCGATGTGGACGATTCGACGCACATAATAAAGCACGGAGTAGGTGTTTTCTCCAATTCTTAATCTCCAAAATCTTTGTCCGTATCTTTAGTTATATATCTATTTTCTCTCTCTGAAAGCTCTGCCGCATTAACGCCTTTTCTAATACATCGACTATTAAGACAATAAAACAGGTATCTAATTTTAGAAACATTCAATATCAACTATACACTATCAAATACAAATTCCAGAAGGATTTATTGAATAGCTATAAAGCTATTGAATATAAATGCAGTAGATTGAGCCGATTGAAGTAGTAAGACGATTGTTGTGTGCACTAAGTCTTAACGATTGCTGGCTGCCAGCCCACTGCCCTTCACCTTGCCTCTTGGCAGCGGCGCTACTCCCGACTTCTGAAAACCAACATCACGTGTTGGTGAAAAAACTCTTATGTGGGCAGCACACGAATTTAGCATTACGTAGTTGCAAGTTATTAATAGTTATTATTTGTGGAAGTACTGGAATATGTATATATTACTATGTAATATATTACTGTCGCGATGTTTGCTGTAAATACGAACGTGAGTAATGTGTGCTTCGAATTTAATGGCAAAATTTTATTTATTAAGCTAAGACATTTGCCGTTGATGTTAATCTTCTGTTCTTGTATTAGAATTAAATAAGCTTATCGCAGATATTTTGTTCCAATTTAATTAGTCAATTGAATATTGTATTGCTTGCCACATATAATAAGACAACTGCGATCTGTTTTAGCAAAATTTTACAACTAGTCTTACGACATCTTAAGGAAGTAATCGTCATGCTGTTTCTGTAGCTTTCTCTTCACGATACTTGGTTCTAGAAGTCTTCCTCGTGTCGATAGGTCTTTAATGGTGCCCGTATTTAAAGGTATACTACTAATTTCCTGACATTTCAACAAATTGCATTAGTCGAAGTGTAGACAGACAGATTGCAAGTCGGTCTGAACGTCAGAAAATAGATAGTTAAGTATTTATACTTATTTGTGTTTACTGCTGTGAGTAGGATCTGTTGTCTATTATTGTGTTGCTGCCACATCTTATGTATGTTCGTGACCGTGAATTCCTGTAATAATTTTCGACATGAGAACTTTCAAAATCAGTTTTGTTCTGATAATCAGTTTTAGATAATAAGAAATTTTTAGAAAGATTGCTTATGTGTTAGTTAGTTTTCAAAGTTTCTCTTTTATTTTCCAATTCAAATCCAAAAGGTTGCCTTTGGATTTGAATTGGAATATATAAGATTGTCGATTAAACTGGTGGTCATCGCCAGGGCAAAGTATTGAACCACGAAATATTTGATCTAAGTGCATTAAACTCCACGTTTTACATGCCCTTGACTCGCCTCGAATATCAACCAATCAAGAGCTTGTATAACACTAGATTAGCTACAAAAAAAGGCCTAATATTCACACACCACATAATCTATTATCGTTATCATTTAGATGCGTAGTCAAACAACATTAATCACACAGATACGAACAATATTGCACAGCTTATGTAATACCGCTCATTATATAAACTGTAGCAGATAATCGCCTAATCGACGTCTGAGCGAAGATTGATTAACTGCCAGGGATTCGGCATTGAAAAGAAACATTGTATACGGAAATTTTTTTTAGACGCCTTTAGTTCAAACGAAATTATGTTGATGAGTATAGATTTATGTTTGTATATTCTCAAATAGGTAGACAGAAAAGCGATATACGTCTAACTTTCGACAGCTTTTAGTAAAGTCGTCGCACCATTCAGTGGCGTAATGTGTGTGTCAGCCGCCCGGGCCGGAAGAAAATTTTGTCGCCCTCTTATTTAAATATTTCAATTTAAAAGACTATAATATACAGTAATACTAAAGAACTTTTCAGCAAGAACATTCATCATTATTGTGTATACTTAGTCTGGCCATAAATACATATATACATACATAGATACACGCCTGTTTCCCAGAGGAGTAGGCAGAAACTACGGATTTTAATTTGCTACGATCCTGACCCACTTGTCGGACTTCTTTAACTTTAATCACATTCCTCATACACGCTCGCCGGTTTAAGGTGCTCTTAACCTGGTCTTTGTCCAGAACGTCTCCGATCTGATGGAGACACGTTCGCCTAGGTTTTCCCCTTGCGACTGTTCCATTCACACTAGCCTTATAAACTTTCTTAGAAATAGAAATATTTATTTGCATATAGAATGTAGGTTTAGTCAGTCTTTTCTCGGCCATTCTTTGTACATGCCCAAACCAGCTTAACATTTATTCAAACTTTAACTTCAATTCAAAATTGAACAACAACTTTTTTTCTGCTCTCATGCTTATTTTGCCATAAATACTGTTACTATTAAACATAACATAATATTACATTTGAATTTAGAATCTATCATTCTTATATGAATATTCATTGCGTTTTCTCATTTTCGCGCCAATTGGTGTTAAATATTTTTGTGATATTAAAATAGAGTGGGGTGATAAAGAGAACCTAATTGCTGGATAGCATTATACGAAGTAGGTATAGAGCCAAATGCAATTTATTAAACTCTCCATCCGCTTGGTATTCCAAGAATAATAATTTGACGAATCCGACTAATAATCCTAATGTTTGTGTACCGAGCTATTGATAGGTACAATAAAACCTCCTCTGTCTGTGACAGAAAAAGATCTGGCCGTCAATGTAGTATTCTTACGAAAAAGGCGATCAAAGCAGTGAAGGAAAGAATTCAAATAAATCCCGTCCGAAAGCAAAAGATTTTATCTCGGGAAATAAATATAGAACCATGTCGCGTACCTATTTTAAAAGATAACTTAGAACTTGCAGCCTAGAAGAGGCGCACTAGTCATTTTTTGACTGATAATTTAAAAATGAATAGGGTGGTAAAATCAAGACTACTGCTTAAGCGGTACGCAAAGGAAGGTCACAGAAAAAATGTATTTACTGACGAGAATTTTGTTACTATTAAGGAATGTTTTAACATACAGAATTACCGAGCTTATGCTCAAAGCTATAGAGCTTTGAACATAAACTCGGAAGGTTCTATAGAGAAGCTTCCCAATTAATCAGCAGAGAACAACGTGGACATTATTCGACTTCAGTGATGGTTTGGTGGAGTGTTAGTGACTGAGCCATATTTATGTGATATAAGTGTTAAAACATCGGTACAAGTATATCAAGATACGATTCGATTTGAGAAAGTGGTTAAGCCTCTTAACAACACCATGTTCCATAACCAAGAATGGTCTTTTCAGCAAGACTCAGCACTGGGTCATAAAGCTCGGTCCACCCAAACGTAGTTGGTAACGAATGTTTCGGACTTCATGAAAGCTGAAGACTGGGCGTCATCTAGTCCCGATCTTAATCCGCTGGATTATGATTTATGGTCAGTTAGAGAGTATGGCATGCCATGTTAATTTGAAGTCCCGAAAACAATCCTTAAGATTGGCAGTAAAGAATTTTCCCATAGAGAGAGTGCGTGTTTCTATTGATAACTGGTCTCAACGTTTAAAGGACTGTATTAAAGCCAATGGAGGTCATTTTGAAAGACCTTCAAATATTGTTAATGTTATCATATTAATGTATAAACTAACACACATTACAGTAGTTAATAAATGTTATAACCAAAAGAAGAAAGGTCTTTCCGTGTAACAATATTTATGGCAAGACTAGGTAGTACATCTACCCATTCCTCTTGTTTGTCATGAAATGGTTGAAATATTTTAAAGATATTATTATATTGTAAAATTTTGCCACCCCTCTTAAAGTGCCGCCCGAGGTGGGCCGCCTCTGCCGCCCCCACTATGCTACGCCATCACTGGCACCAGTATACAGGTAGGTATACATCCTGTATAATGTCCTTCGTGGTGCTATGGGTTCTCTGTGTTATTTTGGGTTAAAGTCTTGTGCTAGGCATTACCTAATGAAAACAAAATTGCGATGGTTTTAGGTTTGATGCCGGTAAGGTACGTACTTGGGTTTATTTTTAAAACGAAAGCTACTTTCTCCTTTATGTACCGACGTTGGTAAAATGTATAAAACTGCTGTTTAGAACGTGGACAGGCGTACTAATGTACCTAGACTAGCATAAACATACAACAGTTGTATTTTTAATCAGATAAAACCAGTATTTTTACCGTTAGGAAATGTTTGAGATTCTAGTGTTTAATTTGTCAAGTCTTAGAATACCACACATCGCGAGTCAAAGTCGCCAAAGATAGCAAAAAAGTGATTCACCAAAGTTCTCACTTTGATACTAATGACAGCACCATCTTGATTAACGTCAAAAAGTTTGTGTATAAATTTATAACCTATTTACAGTGACGTCTATTAATACACAGGCCAAATGCCATAAATAGAAATAACACGTTAACAAGTCATAGACGTTGGCGCCATAAAAAAGCTTTCAAATGGCAGATAATGCTTACCTTTGTTTCTTTTTTTATAAGCATAAAACATAACCTCAAAGAAGATGTTACGCTGTAATAAAACGTCAATAGTTGTTTGATAATGTGGTGTTGACGTTGCAAATCATCAATCAATGGTACATTTTATATTCTGTTCGAGTTTGCCGGTTAAATATGTTGCGGCTTTCAAGTTTTATGCCGCTGATAGGCTATTCATGCGTCGCTGTCAATATTCATTGTGTTTTACCAACATGAACCTAATTGAAAACCTAATGCATCTGGCCGCTTGTGTGCCGCTTCCACTTAATAGGTAAAATAATAATTTGATTAATATCATATATAGCAGAGTATTAATAGCTCTAATACCTGCTGTGCAATATTTGAGCAAATAAATTTGATTTTTAGTAACTACTGGACATAATTGATTAGTTAGTATTAGTAGTTAGTATTTTGAACCCAGAAACAATATAAATATCATTTTCGGATAACCTTTCATATTATCGAATAAATCAACTTATATTATCGAATAAATCAACTTGTTGAGATCAGTGCTATCATAGATTAGGAAATAGTAATAGCCACGATATGTTTACAATTCATCACTCTGATGTATTTTAGACGAAACTTCCTCGTCCGAATATATGTGATGTTGAATGTAATCCATACATCACGCCTATTTTGATTAGACGGAGATGTTGGGTATATACATTTTACCACATTTGTATATTTCATTACATTTATTTATACATTGCTCTTTTTATTACTATGTGTGTGATTATTTCATTTTATTTTTATTTTGTTCGTCAAATTGACCACTCTCTGCCTGATGGTAAGCAGTCCTGTGGTCTAAGAGCAGTGGCCTCCACACCGTCCTCGTAGCAGCCGAGGCGATGTTGAGGTATCTACTTTGACGGCCTGAGAAGGTGCTTTTTCACGTCCCGCTTAAAGGACCCAGGATTGAAGAAAGAAGGAAACACGTACTTTGGCAGAGAATGCCATGCCTTGATAGTTCGGCAGAGGAATGAGGACCCTAACTTGTTGGTACGCGCTCTAGTCGACTCTTCCGTGTAAGAATGACATCAGAGCCCAGCACGCGTTGTTCTAGATAGGAAAGGGGAGGGCGGGATAAGGTGGAATAACTTTTCAGAGCACTCCCCGTGGTATATTCTGTAGAAACATGCCGATGCCAATGTCCCTACGGAGTTGCAGAGGTTCCAGTGAACTCGTGACCTCTGGACCTCCGTCTGGATCTGTTATGTATGTGGGTATGTAAGTAGGTAGGAATTATTATCTATGATTTTGTAAACAACAAAAATAACCTTAGAGGAAGCGTTTATATTTTGTTATGCTAAGAAGCACATGCAAGGTATAATATACTGCGCATATTTAATAGCTATACTATATTATCTATAGACTTATGTAATCTTTTACTTTGCTACTGTCATAAAGTTCACAGTGTTATTACGAGTCTGTCCATAGTCTATTTGTGTCGTCCTTTATAACACATGCGCCTAACGCTTGAATGATACATAGTTTTTCGCATATATCTCCTAAACCCGAATAGCAAGTAGGCAGAAGAGAATTGCACCCTGATTTTGCCATCTATAGTTTTAAGCCTCACGTTATTGGAAGCGAATTAATTCAGCTGAATGCTACGGTTCGCCTATTGAGTATGGGTGTCTTTGATAATCATCCCTTGTAAAAGTCTTTAAGAAACAAGCTTTATTTTTACCCCTAAAATTGTTTTTATGAAAATCATAATACATACATACATACATAGATTCACGCCTGTTTCCCAGGGGGGTAGGCAGAGACTACGGATTTCCATGTAAAATCATAATACCCAATGAAAATCTATCCCATCCCAGGAGTTCCTTTATTCCGCAGACGACGGTAAATTTTTCCAACGGACTGTAAAATCCTACTTTGTCTGTTGTCGTTTGCGGCTATACGCGGGTACAGTCACAACGGCGGGAAGCCGCAGTCTATTTTGTCAGCTGACGTTCGCGCAATTCCGCCTGATTCTAATGGACTTTTTGTCTTTGTCTTTCAAGTTGAATAGGATTTCATATTGTCTATGATGCCTTTCAAATAACCCGGTCTGCCACTGGCTATCGTTTGAGGAAGGCCTTACAATAAACAATGCTGTAATCCTTTGTGCATGTTATCTGAATCCAAAGTCCATACGTTCCTGTAGCGGCGGAGTGCTGGGGTCGTGGCGTGAGCTTGCCAAACGCCAAACTGAGATGTTTATTTATACTGGTTATCATGTGTTTGTCGCGTGTCCGCTGTATTTACATTATTATTGTTTCTGCTGTGATTAATGGACTCAGAATGTAAACTTTGTATACTGAATCATTCCCGGAATATAAAATTACTGTTATGTAATAATTTCTTTGTTTATAGTCAAAGTCAACTCAAAAATAAAGTACTCATTTAATTTACAAGCATCAATTATGAAATTCAAAGATTAGGTAAGTTTACTAAATTGATTGAATTTACATTTATGTTAGTCGATAGGTTCAGACATACAAAGGGTTAAGCCTATGGTAAGATACACGCAAGAAACTCACAGCTTTTTAAATCGTCATAAGCTCATCTACATAAAAGCTTTAGTAGTATCTAGTTTAATTATCTTCTTTCCTACCTTTTAACCTATCTTTACATTTATTTATTTCAAAAAGCGGTTTTGCCGTTTACGCGTAATTGCATAATAAATAGACAGAGTTGCAATTTTATGAAACTATACAAGATCAAGACTTGCTCGTTTGTCGTTAGTGTTCGATGGTCATGTCGTGCTTTGGATTCATGTGTTTGGATTTCCTGTAATGAATTTCTCAAGAACACCACGAACTCTGGAAGTATGCCCGGTAGACACCAATAGGCTCGCCCGCTGTTGCTTCGAATCTAAAAATAACCTGCAAAACGTGGGTGTCGTAATATATTTTTGTTTATTCCTCCTGAGATATATAGACCAAAGTCTATGTAAACAAAAAGCACTTATGTTAAAGCGACGCGAACTTATTATGCTATATATACATATATAGTGGGGAAAGATAGCCTTAATTAAAAAAATATATCTTTGTATCATCTCTGTCCCACGGCTAGGCGCTGGCCTCTTCTCAGTGTGAGTAAGCTTAGGCTCTAGAGTCTAGACTATCAAGCTGGCCCAGTGCGGTTTGTCAGGATGCTTCAAGGAGATTATAGAGAACATTTAAACAGACTGGATTCCTTTCGATGTTTTCCTTCCCTGTTAAAGCGAGCGATAATTATCTTTTAAATACATGCAGAAGTCCAATAGTATCCGAAAATATATAGAATCCGAATAAAGTAGTTTCATTTCAATGTATATAATTGGCGTGAATGTAACACTATATTTTCTAAATACGTGTTTACCGATTTTACGTGATATTGTGTACATAAATAAACGTGACCGTATGTAAAATACATATGTACATAGTCTCACGCCTAGTTCTCGAAGGGGTAAGCAGAGATATGACACCCACACTTCGTCAGCTGTTTTTAGGTCCCACGCAATCTATCACTATCTAGGTAAGTATACTTCTATGCTAATTTTATAAATAACTAGATGTGCCGGCGGTTTCACCCGCGTTTATGATTACTGCGCCGGCCCCGTGGGTCGTAGCGTGATGTTATATAGCATATAGCCTTCCTCGATAAATGAGCTATCCAACACTAAAATATTTTTTCAATTCGGACCAGTAGTTCCTGAGATTAGCGCGTTCAAACAAACAAACAGATGAACTCTTCAGCTTTATAATATTAGTAAAGATATATTTGATTTTTGTTTGTAAGGCTTTAACTCAAAAATTACTAAACCGATTTTAAAAATTCTTTCACCATTATAAAGCTATATTATCACCAAGTAATGTAGGAAATATCCTATTTTAAAAAGTGCTGTTACCAACATAACCTTACCTAGTTAGACGCGAGCGAAATAGCAAGTAAAGTATATGCGTATTATTTTACTTAGTAACAATTAAATGTAATTTATGGTAAGCACTAAGCTTCTGAACAAAAGGACCAATAATCATGATAGAAATAGTTCATATTAGTTCCGATCTTGTCTTAGAATCATAAATATCTAAACATATTTTTCTAAATTAAAATAATCGTCAAATCTGAACATAAATTGCACTTCAGTTTAGATTCGATGTTTGTAGACTAGTATGGTACTGAAATTAGAAGTAGGCATTTATAACGACAAAATGCTCTCTGAACTGAAACTATATACCTACCTGTATACACTAGCTTTTGTTCGCAGCTTCGCTTGCGTAAAAGCAGGTTAAATTACAGTAACAGTATTTTTTAAAATTAAAATATGGCTTATGTTATTCGGTGAGAATATAGATTTCTAATGATGAAAGAATTATTAAAATCAGTTGCGTAGTTTTTGAGTCAAAACCTAACAAACAAACGAACTAAAAATAAAATCTTTCCTCTTTATAATATTAGTATAGTTTAGTACTAAGCTACTGAACAAGAGTACCAATATTTATGATAGAAACTGTTTATAGTAGTTCCGATCTTGTTTTAGAATCATAACTACCGAAAAATGTTTTCCTAAATTAAAATAAACCTCAAATGTGCCCATAAATGACATCTAAACTATAATGAGTATGTTGGAACTCAAATTTAAAGTATTTATTACAAGAATTATCCCTTAAAACAGTACTCGGTTAGGAATAATCAATTTTGGAATATTTTCAATATCTAGTATTATCCCCCTGTGTACACAGGGATTCAAAAATTATCAGAAGAGGCAAATTCCAGGTAAAAGACGATAAAGTAGTTAAGTTGATGGGTATGTTTGGCGCCTTAGGTGTTACTTAGGCGTTACCGACTGTTTATAATAACTCTGGTAACGAAACCATAGCGCGGTTCAGGAGTTCTGCACAACGCCATCTATCTAGCCAAGGGGTAAACTTAAATATAGTGAGTTTTAAGTTAAGTAGGTATATTTAACCGTTTGCAGGTAATGCGGAGTTGGAAAAAGAACGTGTTGTTTGATTTATAATATGCTATAAATCATATTATAATGGGTTTCTCTTCATCCTCTTATCTATAAAAACAGTTCCTCATATTTTCTCATACCTTCAAGTTAAAGGTTAAGAAAATATGAAAAACATTGAACAGATTAATTGAAGACGGGCTTCAACTGTAAATCTGTCTAATGATAAGAAACGCCAGTTCAAATAAAATTAAAGGCTATTCAGGAATGTTTTTATACAAACAGTATTTATTAGTCTTAAGCTGCGGCGGGCAGACATAGTTGCTTTTCTATTATATCTGACATTGCAGCACTTTATTTATCTTTTTGAAATGTCAACTTCCTTACTAAGAATATTTCCTGTGTTACGGTGGACTAACATTTAAAACAACGGAAACAAAGAACTCCCTAAACGATTGAAAGATTAAAATATTTAATATGTCATCGCCACATATACACTAAGCGTGATAGTTGTCCTTATAATTAGTACCTACTACCTCAGTCTAGATAAAACTAAGAAAAACAGAGGTGGCGAACAAGCAAACAGCGTCTGATGGTAAGCGGTTACTATATCCTAGGAACACTCGCAATACTAGGATTATTACTCAAGCTTTGCTGACCTTCGAGTAAAGGACTAGATGGGATGGAAGAAAAAGAATAAGAGAGCTAGCCATGTGAGCCATCGGAACTCATGGAAAAAGAGAGCGATTCAAAAGCCAGTTGTTTCGTTTCAACCAACGTTCATAGTCTAACATCTGGTTCCTAAGAAGATAATATCGCGACAAGTCAAAGACAAATTCGTGTCTTGTAATTAGCAGTTTCTAATTCAGTCAGTTAATCACAGCAGTAGTCGTGAGTTTCACCGCTTGTTAACTAATTTTTATGTTGATCCGCCTTCCATTTAGCTAGACAGTGGTACTGGCATATGTAAATAGACGAAAACATGACTTGCTCAAATGCCAACACATCCGGAAAATTTGTTATTTTTGCGCAGAACATTAAGGTCATTTATGAAAAAGTTTTACGGAACGTGATCTTCGAAGCGCCTGGAGTTATATAACATATTGGGTGTGGTATTCAGTGACAAAGCAAAGTCAACAAAAATATTAGTTGTGACGTTATACCCGTTAATGAGATATGGAACTGAGTGCCAACCGGACTTAATTAGCGATATGTTTGACATTTATTTGTGCAAAGATATTTGGAATAACTAGTGGTTTGCATCAGCTAATGTTTTGTGTTGATGAGTTCAGCTTACCATTTAAGTCTAGGCAAAAGCCGTGCAGCCCGTGTTCAGGTAGACGTGTAATAGGTTCCAGCTGTTTTAATGCTGTTTTTTGGTTTTTCATACATTAGACTACGATTAGACAATACACAGTAATACACTGGTATTACTGTGTATTGTCTCCAGTTATCGAAATGTATACATCTACATACTACGAAAGAGGTATGGGTATCGAACTAACCTTTTGCCAGCTATTGTCTTAGGTTCTACATAATAGAGGGCGATACTTCTCCTGCATATGCCCCCCATTTCTTGAAGCAGTGCTGGTACCTATTGAAAATTATAGAACCGAAAAATTACTTTGCTCGACACTGGATTTGAATACGCAAGTAGTATGTAGAAATTTAAATAACTATAATGACTTAAATACTTAGTCGAACAAGTCCCCTGGTACCTAATATGTCTTAGGCTTGCAAAATCAAGATATCATTTGTAAGCTTTAGCTTGTATCAGATAATTTCGTAAGTCTTTGAAATTAACCTCCTTTAAACGGATTTTGTCGCGTTATTTATTTTAAAACACTTTAAAATAAACAACGCGACAAAATCTGTTTAAAGTAGTTTCATTTTAATGTATGACATTCGCTTAAACGTAAGACAATATTATTTTTCTAAGGATTTAAGACAATTGTAGATGAGATAGTTTTAGTAGATTTAAGATAGTTGTAGACATGTAAGTGTCTCCGTCTGTAAGATTAAATAGTTATTATATATTTATTATAACGAGGAGCTCAAATGTAAACATCGGCATAATACAGGCAATAGGATAACGTAATCTGCTGTAATTAATTATAATCCGACTTGCAGTATCTACTCAGCCGTAGCTAAGTTGACAGACGTATTGACATAATATACAATCATATAATAAAACACTATCATAAAACTATCCACTTATAAATAGAACAAAATGAAGAGTAACAAAATATGGGACTGTAAAAATTAATAAAAAGGGATGGCCGGTTTAGGCAGCATCGTAAAATTCCTCAGCATCGCTGTCGACCGGGAGTGTGCCCAGAAGACTGGCAGCATTGCCACGCTGAATGGCAATGCTGATTCTTTGAGCCAAAAAAAGTCCAGCCTTCTGGTCACGCGAAGCGTCGATTAGCCGCTTAGATATATCTCTAAAAAGCGCACGAGCACCCGGACCCCATGAACCCAGCGTCTCTACTCCAAACGGCTCGAAAACGTAATTACCAATTAAATTACTGTATTTACGCCGTTTGAGGTTTTCCGTCGCTACAGCAGCAGCACTAATTTGTTAATATTAGTTAAGTTGTAAATTATGAATGTTGCTTTCTTTATGTAAATAATGAAGTATACCACTAAATTATATCTATCATAATATGTGAAAGAATAAATCCAACCATTCAGTCAAAAATAAAATCACGTTAGTACATATTTGAAATTAAACTGCTTTTTAAGTATTTAGATTTAATGGCTGTTTATTTTAAAAATACCACTTTGAGATAATTTTGAAGCTATTAACTACTATTAGTACTAAATTTAGATTTAAATTGGCTTTACCCGACGTTTCGGTTGCTTTTCAGCAACTATGGTCACGGGGAGACTAAGGCCCGGCGCCCATTGGCGGCACGGCATGGCAAGGTATTTTTAGGCGACGAATAAAAATATAAACTAATCGTATAAAAATAAAGTTGAAATTTCAATGTTAACAGTCGTAAGTACAAAACAATACCGCGGTATGCTTAGGCATACCGTATCGGCAGCCTTCGGAACGCTTCGGCATCCCTCAGAACACTTTGGCAGTCTTTGGGATACCGCGGCAAGACAGCGCCCGCCCGTACCCGAAGTACCTTAGACGCTTCGGTATGCTTAAGAACGTCGCGGCATACCTAAGGATGTCACGGCATAGTTACCACCAGTGTGCGCTTACATGTAGGGATGCCGAAGGATCCCCTGCCGTACCGTACCGGCAATGTGCGCCGGGCCTAAGAGCGTCGTCGTCTCATTGTTTTAAAGCCTAGTTATTTAAAGTAGGTACTCGAACATAATTTATTTATTGTTGTTCCTATTTATGCAGAATGAGTTCTAAGTATCATGAAGTCCAGCTAGACTTTAGTGATTCGATTAGTTAAGAAGCAGCGAAACACAGCTGTGTTTGTTGCTGTTGCCTAATTCAATCACTGGATCCCAAGCTTTGTACATTGCAACCAACTTTTTGCTGTTTATTTCATTGAAATTAGTGTTTTGTATTGTAAACCATATTTTAAAAATCGGGTATTATTACTCTATTACGAGAATTCTCTATCTTTTATAATTAAGAAAGAAAACTCAAATTGATACAATACTACAGTTTTAAGCTCTAACAACCAACAACGACTTCATTATCACTTTATCAGTAATAATACTGTCATTGCCGTTGATATCGCCACTGATACGAAACACACAACGCAGCGTGTCATCCATGCGAGTAAAGAATGGCAATTACAACTGTTGTTCTAAATCTGCTGTTAGTTACTATCTTATCAGAGTGATAATGAATTTATAAGAGTTATCACACTTACTATGAAAAAGAACACATATGCACTTGCCGCAATTTAGTATTCAGTATAGTAGTGTACGGGAAAAACGAATGATGATGTGCTATTAATTATTGTCATCGATTTGAAAATTTAAAAGGCTGGCAACGCACTTGTGACTCCTCTGGTGTTGCGGGTGTCCATGGACGGCGGTAATCGCTTACCATAAGGCGATCCGCCTGCTCGTATGTCACCTATACCTAACATAAAAATAAAAAAATGGCTGTTTAAGAAGCATCGTAAAATTCAATTAAAATAATTAAATTAATATTGTTAAATATCTTGCGGCACAATCGTATCAATATTTGACGAGAGAAGAAATGTCAGTCCACGAGGTAAGTCCGCTGTACTTGTGATGCTATTAGTATCTCTGGCATCATAGCTAGGATCGACAATTCTACTATCACAAGTTTACGAGTACAGTAGGATTAAGTGCAGATTCCATTCTACTGGATGAGATAGAATGGAACTAAACAACAAGTCGTTAGAATTCATAGTCATGTTTTTCTCATGAGCTATGCGTAAATGTAGCATTAACTTTGTCTTTGACATATGTAACTGTTACATTCTAAAATGTTTTGAATATAAATGCAATTATCAGCTTAATAACTACGCGACAACGCTCACCTGACTTGTATCCTGTATCTTATGTGGGGGCCAGTCAGTGCAGACCGGCGACACTTCGACCCAGTGGGATCTTTTGTGTCGACACTCTCCCAATAACGACTGCCATAGATTAACGTGCTCTCCGAGGCACGGAGCAGGCGATAATTGTCAATCAATACGCACATAATTTTGAAAAGTCATATAACTTCCCAAAGTCAGAGGTGCGCGACGTGGGTTCGAACCCGAGACCCTCTGCATTGCAGTCTGTTGGTCTCCCCACTGAGCTATCGCTGCTTAATGACGTTAACCTGAAATAATGTAATTATACTTGTTTCTTTAACTTCTCTAACAAATAGCCATCTGACACGGAGAATATACAATTATCACTTTAGCAGCTAAATAAATGAAGAGTAAGAAACTTCCTCGGTGCAGTTGTTGTTAATGCGACTGCTGTGTAGGATATCACACGATCACGATGTTTTATTTAAGACAACTACCGCACTAGTATTAATTAGTGTGTCGCGGGGGATTTTACAAAGATTCAATCAACGGATACACAGAACACCCAGTCTCGGTACAAACATTTGTGAATCACATAATTTTTTGTCTCGTCTGATATTCGAACCCACAACACTCGGCGTTGCAGCGGCGATGCGACTACTTAAACCATTACGCCATCCGTATAGTCAGGCTTTAATTTCGGAGACGGGCAAAGTGGTATAGGGTTTTTTCATCAAGTAATTCTTAGACGGTAATAGCTTATTACTTGGGACCTAACCATTGCTGGTGAAATGTGGGCCTAATATACTTGTACCTAAGGGTTAAAAGGCGTTATGCAATGTAATGCATGTTAAATAACTAATCGAGGAAAATTTCTGCGATTTGTTTTTCTCAGTTATAAGTAGTTGTTACGTTATGCATCCCTCTTGCGGACTACGTACTCAATGTCAAGAGACAACGTCACACTATCGAGGGTGGATAATGAGATGGTAGATATGTTAAAGTGGGTCATAAGGCTGAAGTGGGAGTGCGACGGGACATTTGGCGAGGTGAGCAGAAATAAAGCAGTAACTTATTGATTGTCACATGATGGACGAAGAACACATGGCAGACAACTAACCGATGATGGTCGGACATGAAAATTAAAATTGTAGAATTTCAATTAATAGATGAAGCATACCGGTGCAAGATCGAAAAAAGTGCCGTTATAAAAAAGCTAATATTCAACAGTGGTTAGAGAAAAGTCGACTAGCTAATTTTCCTATATTCTAATAAGATGACACAATCATAACGATACACTAATGGATTAACCATAGACTGATTGATAGCAATATCAGTCGACCTACAAGCGTTGTTATTCATGGTAATAAGACATAGCTCTGTTACTATCGTAGTGGACAAAGATCCTCTCTCCTAATTGGCTGTTCCCAGGGTTCATAATAATCTAATTTATTTTAAATCCGACTTTGTCAATAACATATTAAATTTTGAGTATTGAATACCGTTGGTAGAGCAGTTGGCATCCAAAATTGTATCCTATTTTCCTTTGTCACAATTGCAAAAATATTAATGCTTATAGACATGGCATATATCTGAGTGGGCGTGTATAGCAAATACCAGAAATGTAATTCCCTTTACGACGTACATTTAACTTGTTCGACTGGAAACATTCCAATGTAATATACATATAAATAATACATAATTTTCTATCTATAACTCGGTACCGTGGTATTTTGCCACTATTAAAATTCATGTCAATTTACTAGAAGTGCCCGACGGTTTTAAAACGGTATAGTTTTATGGTTTCTCTTTTGGGTCGTGGCGTCGTATTACGGTTGTAAACTATCTTAGCAATGGGCTATCTAATGCAAATAGAATTTACCAAATCGGTCTAGTAGTTTCTAGGATTAGCGCGTTCCGACATACAAAATCTTTGAACATACTTGCCGGCCTAGTGGCGCACCTATATATATAAGCAGGGGTAAATAACACATTTTGCTATCTACAGTTTATGGTGAAGCATAATGCCGTCTATCGGAGACAGTGTGAACCTCCGTGCTACTGCTACGAAGAATCGCCTGTAAGGCAAACTGAATAACACTTTGACGGCAATTGAACCTAAGACCATCATGTACAACAATTGCATTTACTACTCCAGCATAATTGAGGCAGACAATCTATAGCTTCATAATATTAATATTAAAAAGTCTAACACTTTCGTGCCTCGGAGAGCACGTTAAGCCGTCGGTCCCGGCTGCCATGAACATCTATGGCAGTCGTTATTGGAAAGACAGTGCCCTCTAATATCCTGTCACTAGTCTAGCCTTAGGGTATCGTTAGCCTTCGGGTTGCGGAGGTCAAGTGGCAGCCACTCCGTGTAAAAACTGATATCCAGTCAAATCCGGTTAGACTAGAAAAGCCAACCCCAAGTGACTTGAATAAAGGCTAGGGAGAAGAAAACGTCTAACACTTATTATTACATCAATATACTAAATCAATATGTCATATAAATTGTCGGCCTCTATGGCGTAGTAGTTAGTGTACCCGACTGCCACGCCTGAGGTCGCGGGTTCAATTCCCGCACAAATCATCATTTGTGTGCATTAACATGGATGTTTGTCTTGGTCTGGGTGTTTCTATGTATAATATGTATGTATTTACAAAAAAAAGGATAAACATATGTACATTTATCCATTGTCTAGTACCCATAGTACAAGCTCTGCTTAGTTTGGGCTAGATGGTGTCGTGTGTTTGTGATAGAATAGTATCTTTATATATATAATTCTACTGTTCGTGTGTATGTCACTGAATTCCTCCTAAATGGCTGGATTAATTTTGATAAAAAAAATTGTGTGTGTTCATGTGGATTCGAGGATGATTTAGATTTGGTTTCTTTTTATTTTACCTGTGTACAGGACAACGTCTGTCGGGACAGCTAGTATTATATATAATATATACCTATGTACTTACTTACGTATATATTTATACGTACATAGTGCTTCCAAGTTAGTGCAGCGTAATTAAGTAAGTATGTATCTCTCAGGCTTCCAGTGGTATCCTTGAAGAGGCACCACGCTATGATTAGACCAGGGACAGTGGTCGTCTCATCAGCTGAATATTACGTCACATTGCATTGCATCGCGTTGTTTTGCGTCTAAAACTAAAGTCCTGTTGAACAATAAGTGTTCTTTAAGTGATCGCCTCGCTACTTTGGTTCGGGTTTGAATCCCACACGGGACAGTGCGATTTAGAAATGGTTGTTCTAAGTCTGGGCGTTCTTTGTGTCCGTTGTTTGAATGTTTGTAAAGCACCCGCGACACAGGATTTATTCCTATCGCGGGCTAGCGCCACATAGAGCCAGGTTTAATCATGTCTACATCGCCAATATAATCTTATTGGCCGGACAGTGATTACCTCTTAACCGGTTGAGTCAGAGCGACACGACGGTGGCGAGATACAATAGGGTTTTAATTATATCTGGCGTGCCAAGACTTGACAGGTTAAGCTGGACATTACGTCTCAATGCAATGCATCGCGTTGTTCTACGTCTAAAACAATGTCCCATCGGCAAGTTACCGCCGTCAAAGCAAGATTTAATAATGAATTCATCCACAATATAAATTGTCCATATAAAATAAGTTGCCATCATTGTATAATAAAATAGATTATTCAAATCCGCACGTGATACGTGAACACACGTTTATTTGCTATTATATTAAATTAAACTGTTGTATTATGGTAATACATATGTAGATGAAATTTGAATAAATGGTAAATAAATACAGTATATTAATAGCCCACTGACTTAAATTATAATAATAAGTAGATTTTGCCCGCGGCTTCGCTCGCGTAAATAAAGGTTAGGTTTTAGTAACAACAGTACTTTTTTCTGGATAAAAGGAACCGTATGTCGTTTTCTGTTGCCCCGACAATTGTATGCGAAATTTCATGATAATCAGTCGAGTAGTTAAGGCGTGAAAGCGTAACAAACAAACAAATAAACAAACTCATATTCGCATTCATAATATTAGTTAGGATATGTATTGTTAATTACCTTTTCCCAGTTCTTTTTTTATTGGGTTTTTAATTTTAATAATGTGTATTATAATATAATAATAATAATATTCTACCACATACACACAACACGATCTAGCCCAAACTAAGCAGAGCTTGTACTATGGGTACTAGACAATGGATAAACATACTTATATACTTCTTTTTTTGTAAATACATACATATTATACATAGAAACACCCAGACCAAGACAAACATCCATGTTCATGCACACAAATGTTTGACTTGTGCGGGAATCGAACCGGCGACCTCAGTCGTGGCAGTCCGTTACACTAACCACTACGCCATCGAGGCCGACAACATTATGTATGTTATAATAGAATCAAGATCACGTCTCGCCGTTAAATAATTACGTTTGGCGAGTATAAAACTTGTAATAGATCTAAGTTTTTAAAAATAGGAAAATTTAATCTAGAAACAGATTATATTTAAAAAAAGGTAACTTCTGCACTAGGAATCAATCCTGCGTCGCCGGGATCTTTACAAACATGCAAACAACGAACACAAAAACACACAGACTCGGAACAACTATTCGTGGATCACAAAATTTTTGTCCCGTGTGGGATTCGAACCCACAACACTCGGCATAATGGCAATGGCGAGTTGACCACTTAATCCACTACGCTATCTGTGCAGTCTAAACTACTACTACCACTAAGACTTTATTGACACGAAATCATTCTTACATATTTCTTACCTATGAACTATTTATTTATATTTATATATACCAATCCACTAACATTTTAACTGTCCGACAACTATTTATCCTGACGCTACTACCGTTTTTACCTACGCACAAAAAAAGGAAAAACTTTGTTTATGAAAGTTTCCAAACTAACTCTTCATGTAAGCATGCTTACATGAAGAGATTTTTCTTATTCCTAGAACCTTTTTTGTACATTAAACTAAATAAGTTATTAGATATATATAGCATTAATCATAATCAATGTCACATAGTTTTAATAAAGTACCTAAAAACGCTTACGTATATACAGAAAAATTGCCAATAGTTGTAAAATAATTTGTTATTGTTTAATAAATTTTTCATTTATAATTGTTATTGCTTAAAACTATTTTAATTGTATATTTAACTATGTATATAATTATGTTTGCAGTACATGTATAAATGTTATTCGTATACCTTTACTTTTTTTAACAGTAGAATAAAATGTAATATTAGAAACAGTCTGAAACACAGGTCTCTGACCTAGTTCACGTAATACAATGTTAAAACAGACTTCATAAAGAAATATTTACATTGTAAATGTTTTCCTTTAGATTAAATATAGTTTTAATGTGAATTTCATACAATAAGTAGCCTATAATGTGTTTTGTAAATACTTTGAAATAATTAATAAAAATCTATTATTATTATTATTATCATTATTGACACGAAATACTCAAATGCAGTACGAAGTCTGCTATACATCTCTGCCTACCCTATCGAGGATACAAGCGTGACATGTATATATGATAATGAATGTCACATGCGAATTTGAACAGATCATGAAGCTAGATCACGTTTACATTAACAGTGGTTATCACTTCATTGTATTCCGATATAACGTCCTAACGTGTGAGTCACGATGTCCACAAATATAAAAGGTCACACGAGATCGATTAGACAAATTAGAAATGTGTTTAATCTACCCTCATGTGATCAATCAATTCACGAATGTACGAGGTAAAATGTTTGCATTGGCGTATATTTAATCCTTATTTATTTATTATTTATATTTATTTATTTTATATTTACCCTTTAGTTATTATATAATAATATCAGTCCTGTATTAAACTGTCCCACTGCTGGGCACGGGCCTCTTCTCAGTGTAAGAAGGGTTAGGCCATAGTCCACCACGCTGGCCCAGTGCGGGTTGGCAGACTTCACTTATCTTTGAGAACATTATTGAGAACTCTTAGACATGCAGGTTTCCTCACGATGTTTTCCGTCACCGTTAAAGCAAGCGATAATTAACAGTTTTTAATACGCACATAACTTCGAAAAGTCACAGATGCGAGCCTTGGGATCGAACTCGAGACCTCTGCGTGGCAGTCCAACTGTTTCCCACTATGCTATCGCTGCTCTTAATTATTATACTTTTATATAAATATTTTCTATATATGTTACATTATAGATACATGTATATACATATTTTTTGTTAAATCCTCACTTTATATTATTATAAATGCGGACGTGAGTTGTGTTCGTTACGTTTTCACGACTTAACTACTCGACCGACATTAAATTTAGCATAGGTATATATTGTCAGGGGAACAAAAAAGGACATAGGGTACCTAAAAAGAAGTTACTAACCTAACCTAACCTGCATTTAAGCGAGCGAAGGTGCGGGCAAAATCGAGTATAAGCTACAGGGAACCCACCGGCATTGGAAACACGGTCTAAGCTGCCGGTGGTTAGGACTCCAGAGATAGGAACCTCCTCACAATGCGTACCGTATCTAAAGGCACTGCCTTTTGCATTCATTCTTATAATAATAATAATAAACTTTTATTTTGGACTATTGTCCATAAATGTTAGTAATACAAATTCCTTAAAACTATGTTAGTAACAAATATAAACCTAGTTTTAAAATTTGCGCCCCCTTCCTGGTGCACTCGATCCATACATGTGCATACGGGTCCAGTGCCACAGGAACGGGCTGTCCTGTCCGTTTGCAATAATGCTAAGGATGCTGTTAGCGCTTCCCCGCATTAAAGACATCAGGGATGCAGTTCTCTTTCTTAAAATAGCTTGAAAGCTATCTATGTGCGCTTCAGCAAACATCCCTGATGCGCTACAGAACCGTAGGAGCCCCCCCATCAGCACCCTAAAAGCATTATTATACTGGCTTCGGAGAACGTTGTAGGCCCTCTGCGTATGTCTTATAGTTATTAATTATTTATTACTAATTAGCAAATTGCTAATACACATATCAATATTAATACTGTTGATTAAAAAAAACGCCCGTAAAATAAAGGTTATCAACGAGTTTGCGCAACAGGCTCCATATTATAGCTATGTTCTATGCAAGCACAAATAAAATGTAGTAATGGAAATGGTGGAAAGAAAGAAATTGAATTTATTATTACTTATTATTAGTTTGTAGCAAATAATTTGTAATGTAGACTAAGACTGCGCCGAACGTAAGACAGATAATAACAGAGCTCGTGCGGCGCATATTCAAATCGGCGTGCTGCCGCCATAGTAAAATTGTATGGGGGATTTGAAGTGCTTTTTTGATAAATATGTATCTTTATTGTCAACCAATAACTTGAATATTTGGGACGGACAAATTGTAATATAACTATTTATGTTTCGTTTAAGCTGTAAAATAGGATAGATTTCTATTGTTATAAGCTTAAAATCATGTAACACGAGCTTACATTTTTGCATTTTTCGTGTCAATTTACGTAATTTTGTAGGCGAAAATATTAATTATTTTAAGTTTTTACACGGAGTAATTGTAAACACATTTATTTTTATGGTAAATGTATATTTTATATTTGTATTAAACAAAAAGTGTTGATTTTATTCACTTAACTGTGACCCCCTGTTTTGGCACATTTCGCTCGGTGCAGTCTTAAGTTATCACCTTGCCATTGTCAGTGCAATTATGTAGGTTTAATAACACGAGGCATCACTTTATGTAATCGTCAAATAGTGTGATTGATAAGGAATAAAAGTACTTTGAATGCTATCTATCTGAATACAAAAATCACTATCAAATAACATAATATCAAGCTTTTGTCATCCGATAAATCAATTAGTCATCACCAGTTATATTCAGGACGCAGTTTGGAACTGTACTTGGCAGAGGTTAAAACAGTGGGTGTAGCCATTTCCCAATAGAAACCTTAAAAAGATATTTTCAATTACAAATAAAATTAAAACTATTAGCTTGGTATTTTGAAAAGCGTACTTGTAAGTCATGAAACTCATGAAACATACATAATATAATAATCAAACAGTCAGATCGTCTTTAATTTTGTTCACTATAATATATTATACGCAAGAGCACCAATCGTCTTTAGAGATCGTCGGACAGTCACTAAGACTTTGATGCCATGGCACGCACATCTGACGTTTCAAAGTATACGTATTATTAATTAATGATCAATTGCTTTGGCGGTAAGCGCAAATCGTTGTGAGGAAACCTACATGTCTAAGAGTTCTTCATTGTGTTCTCGAAGATGTGTTAAGTCTGCCAACCTGCGGGTCAGCCTGGTGGACCTGTTGTTCTCATAGTGAGAAGAGGCCCGTTTCTATCTCTAGGACGGTTCAAAAACAAGGCTGATATGGCTTTTCTATATTCAGTGTGTACGATGCTATTCCTAACACAAATTATAAGTAGGTACACCAGTCCTATATATGTTTGTTCTGACGTCATCAGGTTGCTATTACATACAATAAACGTTTCAGCGTAAGAGACCTGATGTTATTTGTGTTCCATAAAAGATTTGTATGCGTAAGTGTGAATCTCGTTTCCATTATCAAAAAAAGTAATAAACGTTTATTTTCTTTTATTATCTAATCTTATTACTATAGCTATTGGTATATACACACTACATAGACTATCCTGGGTTTGACTGCAGTATGTTACACACATCATTTACAGTTACAGATTTTTATGCCATTGCAGGTTTCGATAGGAAGGCTAGGAAACACAACATAAAGGAAATAATAGCATCAGTATGACGGTGTAATTAATTTAATTTATTTATACTTTTTGCACTTGCTTATTAATTTGCAATTTATTACCTATAATAGGTTACTTAGAATCTATTTATAATATTTATGAGAATAAAACTATTTTAATTTTTATTTTTGTCTCTTTATGGATAATTAGTAGTTAGCTGAAAATGCTAAGCGTTACCTTAGTTGCGTTTCACGGATGGTCCATTGTTTGAATGTTTTTAAAGTCTCCTATGACACCGGCATCACGTCTAGTGCGGGCTTTATATTTATAAAAATAAAAAAGATCAATACTTATCTTTATAAATTTTATGCACATATCCTTAGAATAATGTTTGGAGTCTAACAGAAAAGGTGCTATATTTTGTGTGCTATATATAAATTTTCTATATAATAAAAGAGTATTGTTACTTTTATGAAAATTGAGGTGATTTGACTACCGGCAAATAAAACCTCCAAGATTTACTAAAACAAACACTGTGACAGTTTCTTAATCTTACATTTGGTACCAGAGCTTAACAAATACAATTATTTAGATTTTATTTAGAAAATATTATAGTTCAACAACATAATTTGTAAGTGAAATTGTACAATAATTTTTTGGTAAATCAATTAAGTATTATTATTTACGTGTCAAGTCTTAGAATACAAGACATAATTAAAAATATAATGTGTCTGGTCGCCGGTGTACCGGTACGACGTAATAGGTTGAATAATATATTTTGAATGGGCTATCAAATGAATGACTCTTGACTCAATATATAATATCACTGTCTCTCAGCTCTCAGGTCAGCTGCTGGGTTCGAATCCCGAGTCGGGCAAAGAAAATGTTATTGGGTTTTTCTGTTAAGAAATCTCAATAGCAGCGGAGTTAGGAAGTTGGCGGTGTTAGACACCTCCGTGCCTCGGAAAGCACGTAAAGCCGTTGGGCCTGCGCCTAATATCTCTCCGGTTGTGTCGGATTACCGTCCCATCGGATCATAAGAGTTAGGGAATAAACAATGCATTTCCGTTTGCGCACACACTTGTGCACTATAATATCTCCTGCGCAGATGGCCAGTCGCCGTGATCGAAAATTCGGTCTGGAGGATATTATTATTATTATTATGTTTCTCTTATCACAGGTATTTTCTAACATATTATATTATGAAAATACCTGGCCCTTTGGGAGGCTTATACGGAGACATAGGTCCGACGTGAAGAGGCCCTTCGAGAGTTTTAATCAAAGATGAGATGGAACACCTACTGCGGCACTAGCCGCAGCAGGCGTAGGACTATTGCTACGTATAGATTCTAATACATATGTGCTATGGGTATGGGTGTTTAATGGACCTCTATATTGGTAACTATGGATGGAAAACGGCGTCTGCCCTGAATACTCTAATAGCTTCAATGCAATGGGCAGACGGTGACTCGCCAACTCGCTAGATGGGCCCCCAGAATAGCCACCATAGGCATACAAGCCAGCAGCAGAGGGCAAAACCGGTTGCCGGCTAGGGGTGCCGAGCGGTGCGGCGCCGGTTTCACCATCACGGGTCTCGTGACAACGGAGATCCGGAGCGAGTTTCCCCGTAGTTATGCCCTTGAAAATGACACTCCCACCCCAAGCATATAGCTCTAGCGGCCCCTCTCTGACCGGCCGACAAGGCAAGCCAGAGTTGAGAGTACTACGGGCGCTTTTGAAGTTCTACCCCAGCCAACCAGTAACGGGAAGCCGGGGACGAAGCCCTAACCGACTTCCTGAGGCATTCAGGACCACAGTGTCGCCTCACATTCAGCCTGCCACAAGCTGCCCTGCGGTTTGTGCGCTTTTACTAAACTTGGTGATAAATTTTTTGTTTATATCACAAGGCGAAGGTGATAGTTTAAAAGCTAGTGTACTGTGCCCTCCAATATGGCGTTAGTCCCATGACGAGATAACGACAGTCCCAGAGGAGTTATTATTATTATATAATTTCACTGTTTATATAAAGCCTCAATGACAACTGCAGGTCAGTGAACATTTAAACATAAACATACATATATTTATACTATATATATGTTTAGTCTTCATTGTTATCAGCGAGCCTGTTATACGATATTCTTATTTTTGAAACATATCAGTTACAATTGCGTCGGTAAAGTTTTTAATTATTTAAAACAAGCGTGACTTGTTTGTGTACATTTGTACTTTACTATTTCTATCGTACGCTTTTGGAAAAGGACAGCATAAAATACCATATTGCTGGTATCTCTCAAGGTTAACGTAGAAGTGTTCATATCTATACTAGCTTTTACCCGTAGGTTCGTTCCCATAGTATTAAGGAGCTATTTTACAGGAACTGAGATAAAACGTAGCCTTTGTCAAGCTGCGGCCCATAGGTATATCTATTGTAGGATTTGTTCGTTCCAAAAGTAAAACACTATATAACTGTATCACAATAATTTATTACTCAGAATAATATACAACAGGCTAACACGCACTTGGTACTTGTTCGCCGCCCAACGATCGACTGACTTGTCGATTGAGCGATATCACCCCACTATCTCTCGGTTACTTCCGCTATAACGATAGAGGGCGCACTAACTAGTTAACAAACTGTACTCATGACTACTTTTAACTTCCGGAAGATAGTTGAGTGACTTACAAATATAATATTAGTCGATTAATACTAATATTTATGCTATCTTAACTATCTTTGTATTATATAATATAATTTAAGCTTACAAAATATAAATAAGCTAATACTATATACAAAAATCACTTTGGCTGTTGTTCACCAACAACAAAACAAACAAACCAAACAAACCAACAAAAACTTTCTCATTAATAATATTACTAATGATAAGGATTTTGCAGGTTATCATATATTGTAATAATATATAGATAATAATATCAGCCCTGTATTAAGCTATCCCACTGCTGGGCACGGGCTTCTTCTCAATGTGAGAAGGGTTAGGCCATAGCCCACCACGCTGGCCCAGTGTGTATTGGCAGACTTAACATATCTTCGAGAACAGTATGGAGAACTCTTAGACATGCAGGTTTCCTTACGATGTTTTCCTTCACCGTTAAAGCAAGCGATAATTAACAATTTTTAATACACACAACTTCGAAAATTCAGAGATGTGCGCTTTCGGGATTGACCTCGAGACCTCTGCATGGCAGTGTAACGATTATCTCACTAAGCTATCGCTGCTGCATCATATAATGTATTAGAACATAATTAGGTACAATTATCTAAGTAGGTACACTTTAATTTATTGCCGTCTATTGAGTTTGACATGCCTGATTGAAAAAAAGCATCTCCCATTCTGGAATAATGCCGAGTGACTTGACAAACATTCTAACAACGAATACTATAAACACCCAGACTCAAATACATTTTTTTTGTCCTGGGATCGAACCCGCAACACTAGATGCAGTGGCAAAGGTAATGCAACTACTTTAACCATCATCCATATCATTCCATGTACAAGTCTAAAGCTATACTATGTCATAATATCTAAGATACATTGTATACACACAAGCTGTGGGTAAACCTTTATTAATAAATAATATAATAATGACTATTATGGTGGAATATAAAGGATAACTAATTTAATATTATAAATACGAATGTTGGTTTGTTTGTTACGCTTTCACACCTTAACTACTCGACTGATTATCATGAAATTTCGCGTACACATTGTCAGTGGTGCAGAAAAGGACATAATATTTTATATAGGAAAAGAGTAGTGTTCCCAAGGGATACAAACTTATTGACAAAATTAACATTACAGGCGCGATAAAATCTAATATTATATAATTTTAATAACATCTTTATTGTTACTATATTCATACAAATATATGTTTCTTTATTTCTTTCTACTACCTTGTAATTAAAATTCACGTCTAGTTCTGATGACACTTATTTCTTCACATAATCCAAATTTTGCGTGCGTCATTGAAACGTCTTACATTTCATATTTACACTCTTATCATAATAACGAGTAATAAAAACTAAGAAAGTAGTTAATTATTAAAACTTTTATGACTATATACATACATGTTATTTGTAATTCAGATAACGGGGCACATGACAGATAAAATATATATAAATAATTACATATCATGAACAAAATGATGAGTAAACTATAGACATTTATATTGGTTTATTAGTGTTATGACGAAATGTCATCTATTATCTTAAATGTGTCTCCGGCTCAATTGAACGAAGTTTTAATAAAAGTATAAATATCTACATTAAAATTCACTTATACCAGGTCGCTGTCTTCAGAAGTTGACCGTAAAGTTCGATCAAGTTCAATACAAGCCGAAGCCTGCTGTCTACCCTGTGTAAGCAAAGTTTCAATTGAGCGTCCTTTGACTGTTTCAAATCGAAGACGACCATGAAAACGAGTCATTAAGACGCCTCCGTCCACTGTTTTCATATGTCTCGGCCATAGTTTTTAGATACATATATATCCAAAATAGTATGGAAAATTGCGGCTACAGACCGTAGCATATACTACTGCCATGATTGTGTTACAATCACAGCTTTGTATGCTTTAGATTGTATAAAAACAGTATTGTTTTTTATATAAATATAAATAGAGTATAATTTTGGATAGCAACGTTAGATTACAAAGTTGTTGTGTTGTTCAATGTTTACAACAAGAAATCGATATCGACGCTACACTCTGCTGTGCATAGAAATGACGTTTAATGCCACTATCATTAAATTGTACATACTAATTCCGTCTAAAAGCTGTTGCCTACTTCGGAGTTGCTAACAAGAGAAACCAGTGCCAATGTACTAGACATTTGTCTCTACTGAAAGCAAACGTTATTGACTACTAAAAAGTCTACTCACTGCAGGAACAGAATATAAGGTTGTTCGGCTATGACTCTTTGTAAAATGGAGGCAGGTTCAGTTAGTTTGCTCCATGTTGGCGCCATATACCACTGTCCCCTTATAAATATAATTATATTCATGTTTGGTCAGCCATGTTACGGTTTTATGTTATAACCACTATGCCATGTCCAGTAGACATGTAGTAGCAGCGACGCTTTCCAAGAAAAAATATATAATCTATCGAAAGGCAGGCAAAGGCATCTTGATCTCCAAAGTACGTAAACAAGGAACCATGGGATTATCCAAAAGAAAAAAATACCTACCTTCATTGTGTGTGCCTTTCCGCTTTTCCGGGAGGAGATCACGCTCTCAGTAGGCACAACGGTATGAGGACTAACATCGACTCTGACCGCCCGTGACACCAACAAAATTTTTTAGTCACCTTTTGCTACAGGCAGTGTCCTACATTTTACCCAATATTATAGGGTTTATTCGTGACATTTAATTCATTAATAGGTTTCTTCATTTTTATTTAAGCGTCATTAAAAATATAGGAGATTTGGCAGGCATGGGAATATAAAGTGCTTACAGAAAGCATTTTTTAAATAACGTTTCGTTGCACAAAATCGGTACGTCGCGTCGTCTTGACGAGATAACCACTACACCGTCGTGCGTTTAATGATGATTGATTAATGAATAATTAATCATAGCATTTAGCAATCATTATTGTTCAGAGTGACACCGAAAGCTAAGCACCGTGTCATACTAACTGTGGGGTCATTTAACTCGGTCGCGTGGATTCACGATAACACAATAAATAAACAAATTATGGTTAATTATGTCCGTTCACTGAGATTGTAATTATCGCTGCGTATGTAAATAATGATAAATACTTACGTTTTACTATATTCCTGTTTATATGTATAGAAAAGAAAATAGAAGAGTCTGCCTTCCTTCCTTGTGGTAGTAAAGACGACTGCTATGCGTAAGGTCTTAGATTCGATTCTCATGCAAAGTGTTATTAAAATTTTCTGACAAAAGTTATCAGTGGCCTCACGGAGTCTATGCCCGGTAGACGAAGACAGTAAGGCTTGTATTATGTGGGACCTAATACAGCTGGCGAAATGTGTTTATGTTCTCGTATCTTTGTTTCCGCCGAACATTTTTTAATGTTATAATTTTCTGTGTTTGACTCTATAAGCTTATGTTTGCCCCATTGATATACGTTTGCGCTCATGACTCGTCGAATTTAGTTTTCCTTTAGAAAATGTTCAGTAGCAGTGCGCAGTCAGCAAAAATGTCCGGTTAAAAGAAACTGTTTATTTTTTTGGGATATGTGTACTAACCACTTATTTCTGTATTGCATAACTGGTAAATCTGTTCAAATAACAACTTTTGTTTGATTTAGGAGCAGTTTATCGGACCCGCATTTGCCGCAAACATCATTTAATGGGGTACCTAATTATGGTGCTATGTAAGTGCCTTACTAATTAGCCTGGGAATCGCTTGTGGAAAAAGGAAAAGGGGTTGGAAAGGCTTTACAAGTGGAGGGCTTTAAACTTTCATTTGTGTTATTTTTGGTGAATTGGGTTTTCGATTGTTTTACTCGTGTTTTATTTTCAATATGTGATTGTTGATTAATTATTCGAATCATAATATTCGAAAGAATTCTATATAACGATAATTATCGTTGATTGATTATGTATTAGCGCAATATTTAGACTTATCTGTAACATTCAGATATCGACTGAAATAATTTATAATTTAAATTTATTTTTTCATTAAAGTTTCTCAGTTTTACAATTGCATCTTAACAAGCTGCAATTGTAAAATGAGGGAATGCTAGCGTAAGAAGCTTAAAAACATAGCCAACCATAAAATGGAAATCATGAAATGCGCTAGTAATGGCCAAAACAAAACAAAATTCGAGCAACGACCAGAAAAACGAATCTAATGTTTCAAATTTGCCGTCAAAATCTTAAAATATGTATAGGTACATCATGGACCAAAACCACTGCGTCAATAAGTACTTTATAGAATAGAAAGTAATAAATGATTCACCAGTGCTAGACCAATTACTCATTACTTAATTCCATTTGTAATAAGTAATAAGGTCTAGTACTGATCAAAAGAAAATAGATCACTCAGTCACATTCGAATGTAGGATAGAAGACATCAATCATTCGATTCTTTCTGTAACAATCGTGCATCGCTACCGGTCATTGTCTCTTGACACCATTTTGATTCTGTTGGCCAAGTTCAAGCATACCTAATTGAAACATAATTATCATCTGATTACATACATATTATAATGTCTTTGATATATTACATAAGAGTTGTGTTTTGTTATTGCTGTATCGAAAGCATTAAAGCATTTCCAATTGGGTTAAAGCAATAATACCCATGATAAATCCATATGTTTTTCTGCTTCACTGTAGTTTGTCCGACGTTAAAAGGAGAAAATAGTTGCCATACTTTTCCACAAGATTTTTTGTGTCATTGGGTATTTTGTCGTGGGTTGTCCGTTTGATTGGTATTGGTTTGGTTGATATTTTAGTGACTACTTCGAATCCCGGCTGAACTAATTAGGACAATTGGACGTAGCTTCGACTGTTCGGCGCTTCCGCTCTTTGATGAATACGTAAGTACTTTAATGTTCGAGAATTCGAGACAATTAGTACATACAACTCTAAAGTTAAAATAGCATTTATTAATTATTCAATAAGGTCTTGATTACGATGTCCGAGTCAGGGAAAATGTTATTGGACTTTACTTTTAAGAAATTCTTACCAGAAACACGAAGTCTGGAGTAGTGTTTGGTAGGCGGCAATAGGCTTGCCTTTGTTACGTGGCCGCGTGCGACTTAAAAAATATACCTGGCGAAATGAGAATGTGATCAATCATATTAGATGACACCCACGAAAAAATTTACGCACTAAGATGAGTGAGCTCACACACTAGATAAAGAATGATAGTGTGGAATTTTAAAATATGAATGAGCGTGATAATACTATATTTAGAAATCAGATGTTATACTTGCATTGTGTATGAGAAGGCAACTGAGCACCCAGAAATGCGACCATATTAGGGCGCATCCCTGGATTACCTTAGATCCAGATTGCCGACTACCCGCCCTTCGGGGATAACATTTTCTAATATACTTTGTAACGGGCTAGGAGCCGCCTGCGCTCACCCATTGCCCGCGTAAAGTTGTCAAGGCCATGGGAAAATTTATGTCTTTGAGTGTGATAATATATGTATATAAATATAGTATAGGGATGCCTTAATTAGTGATGACGTCAAAGAAACTCTATCTAGAGGGTAGGTTTATGACGTCATGAGAAAAGAGTTGTCTGAAGTTTTCAGGCTTCTGATTGATTGTGACTTCAGTATCACGTGTCTATATAAAGTTATCTTGATTAACGGACAATCGATTGACCTTCTCGGCTAATGGAGGAATGTCATTTATCAAAACATGTCATATGTTACTATGTAAAATGAAAACGTGAACTGGAAATCATATTCTTATCTAACATGATTAATTGCTTTTATGGACGGTATTTTTAGCGCCACCGACCGCTGAGGTTCGTTTCCCGAATAGATTATGCCTCGGGCAAAGACTGATTGGGTTTTTCTGTCAATAAGTTCTCAATAACAGCACTCAACTCAATAATAGCAGCGATAGCTCAGTGGGGAGACCAACAGACTGCAATGCAGAGGGTCTCGGGTTCGAACCCACGTCGTGCACATCTGACTTTCGGAAGTTATATGACTTTTCGAAATTATGTGCGTATTGATTGACAATTATCGCCTGCTCCGTGCCTCGGAGAGCACGTTAAGCCGTCGGTTCCGACTGCCATAGATGTTCATGGCGGAAAGTCAATGCCCTATAATATTCTGACACTGGTCTAGCCTTAGGGTATCGTTAGCCTTCGGGTTGCGGAGGTCAGGTGGCAGCCGCTCCGTGTAAAAACTGATATCCAGTCAAATCCGGTTAGACCAGAAAAGCCGACCCCAAGTGACTTGGGAATAATACAGGCTAGGAAGAAGAAGAAGTTCTCAATAACAGCCTGGAGTCTAGCACTGCAACTGGTAAACGACAAAAGGCTCGCTTACTATTACCTGGAATTTAAAACCATAGTTATTGAACTGTAGATGTAATACTCCTCTGCCAACATCTTTTACGGTAATATATGAGAAATGTGACATTGTGGAGGACTTACACTATTTGTTGATGGAGTGTGTCCGATATGAGTCAAGCACAGGGGTTCCCAGACTTTTGTTCTCATAGACCACTTTCAAAATTTTGCAGGTTTCGGTGGACACCCTGCAGCTACATTTCTTCTTTTTAGAATTTCTCTACCGAAAAATCGGTAGGTTCGAGACCACTGGTACTGAATATGGAATATGCAAGTTTTTACGAGTAACAGTCGCTGAGCTTCTTAAAATATTATCTGCCTACAATGATAGGTGAAGTCAAGCCAACATTTTAGTTCTTCATTATCGAAAACAAATACATTTTCTTGGACCCCCGCTTACGAATCGTGGACCTACATGTTTTTGTCACGCTATCGTAGACTCCCGTCGAGTCTCCCGTGGACTCCCGTCTCCCGACCCCTAGGGGTCCACCTGGACCACTTTGGGAACAAATGGTCTAGCAGAAATAGTTTAGTGTCCAACTTGAATTTGAATCGAGCTAGGGATGTTTAATAAAATTTTATCGAAACCAAATATCAATGACGCGGAAATTCTGTTCAAATTCATGTCGGAGGTATTAAAATAGTTTGATATGTGTGTAGCATTATGTTTAGGTTACGATGGAACTGACATACGCTTTGTGTAATGGGTAAAAAAAACAAGAATATAAAAATATGTACATATATACCCATTGCAACAACTTCCATCTAATTTAAATAGGTATTAATCAGAAGGACAATTGTCCTTCTGTCTCAATCTAGCCAACATATTATATTATTTATTTATACGAAATAGTAAAAACTAGAGCAATATTATAACTTTGTAAATAAAATAACCGTGCCACGGCCAAAAGTGACATCTGGTAAATAATTTGGGCAAACAGAATGGCTTCTTATCAATTGTGACAAGAGTACGTTTCTTAATTAAAGGCATTTAATGAATCAAGCTTGTATACTTGAAGGAATAGGCAGCGATATATGACACGACATTCCACCAAGTATGTTTTAAATCGCACGGTGACTACGTTTAAATGTCGGTAAAGAAAATAAACGTTTGCTTAGTCTATGGGCACTATCATTGGATAAAATAAGTCTCTGCCATGGAAATTTACTTTAGACAAATAGTTTATAGGCATTGAATTTTAAAAATAACTGCGTTTCCTTGAAGCTCTCTTTGCTTAATATATACTAAGTCCTGTCGCGGCTGACTTTACAAAGATCAAATTGACGGATTCAAAATACATTCTGACTTAGCAATATCATTTGTGGACTACACAAATAATTGCCTTGTGTGGTAGCCGAACCTTCAATGTGAAACGGTAGGTAGCTGAGAGAGATCAGGAGCAAGACCAACGGCTTTATGTGCTTTCTGAGGTACAGGGGTGTACCGTGTCACCGCCGACGTCCGAACTCCGGGCTCGTATTGAGATTTCTTAACAGGAAAACCCAATAACTTTTTGTTGGTCCGACCCGGGATTCGAACCAGAGACCTCATGCACAGCACTACCGCTGCGCCACGCCTACGTACATGCCATACAAAAAAAGAATACGGTCAATGAATTTTCGATGTTTTCTCAGTGTCATCGGCACTGCATTCGTATATCTGCGTATGTAGTATAGAATCAATGTCGTGTCTCGCATCTAATTAGTTTTCGGCATTAGGCATTGTCAAGATTTCACAACTGTCCTTAGAATTCCTCAACAGCCAGGCCATCTTCCTTGTAGGTGGGCTGCACTTTTAATTAAATAACCTTCGCTTATTTAAGCATTTTCTATTAACGTTTACACGGCACACGGCACACGGTAACACACGGCACGAACTGCCTAAAGTTTATAGCGAATATTAGAGTATATCAATTTCGATCGCAGCGCAAAAGATATTATAGAGAACAAGTGTTTGCGCAAACACAAGCGTACTCTCTGTTCCATAACTCTCATATTATTGTGTGTTCTAAAATAGTATATATAATATACTATTTTGGAAAGCACATTTTTGGTCCGTGTGGGGATTGAACCGCAACATACGACGGACGATTTAGTGGTGACCACGACAACTATCCTGTCGTGTCAAAAAGCTACATTATCTATAAGTGGGCAGCTAATATTCTATACAAGGATCAACCATAGTCATTACATTCGTATTAAAGTATAATAAATATGTAGTTTTACGATACCATTAGCCATGTACCCGAATGCAGTAGGCGTCCATGACAGTCCACATGAGTTTTCCTGCAGCTACACAGCATAATAAATACTTTATTGTCATTTTTAGCGGCTAGCCATTACTTTTGGCCTTATCTTCACACAGTATTAAACTACATGGACAGTACGACTTCTGTTTACGTAATTACGGTGTATGTGATTGTTTTAAATTATCGTATTACCTTATAACTTGAGTGCGCGCGTGGCGCAATTTATTTAAAGACAACACTAGCCCTAGGAATTTTTTCAAATATTTAAATCACACAATTTTTCCCGTGTGAGTTTCGAACCCACAACGCTCAGCGCAGTGGCAAGGCAAACACTTTAATTACTACGCCAACCGTGCAGTGATCACAGTCACACTACCACTGTCAGTGAGTCGTGATTCGAATCCTTTGCTTTTTCAAATACATGTCACGCCATAATTAAGCGTCTGTATCGCGGTGGATTTAACATACATTAAAACAACGGATGTAAATTTTTGTAAACGAGTCAACTATTTGTGCTAACTTATACCAATTTTTGTCTCGCGTGGATATCGAACCCTTACGCCTTAGGGTATCGTTAGCCTTCTGGTTGCGGAGGTCAGGTGGCAGCCGTTCCGTGTAAAAACGGATATCCAGTCAAATCCGCCAAGTAGTGAGACAATTTACATAAAGGACTGATCTTATTATTATATGACATTTATAATCAATGAATAACTTAATCGAACTCTGTAGGTGACTTATAAAAAGCATAAGCAGAAATTAATAAATTATTGCCTTGAATATAAGAAAGATATTTAACTATGTCGTATGATTAGAAATCTAAAAATTATGATTTAAACCGATAGATCAAGGAAAGGCTCGCTTAGGTCTTAGAACACCCTTTAAAATATTTGTTACTTTAGCGCATTTTATTCCATGATAGCTGCATTCTATCTCCATAGTACGCCAAACATAGTCCTTTAACGCTCCAATTACAGACTATAAAAGTACCATATTAACAGTTAATTTTGATTTTGTTTATTTTATATCCCTCAGAAACAACAGTTCTTTTTCTTGGATGAAAGGTACCAAATGTCCTTCTCTGTGCACCTGACAACGTGTATTCCAAATTTCATCATGATTGATTGAGTAGTTAAGGCGTGAAAGCAACACAAACAAACAAATAAACTCACATTCGCATTTGCAATATTAGTTAAGATTTTCTTAAAGTCCCATTCATTATAGGGCAAAACTATTGCTGTCGATCGGTGATCATTAGTTGCAGAAGATAATCATTCTCATTTCAAATAAACGTTGCTTCAATACCGAAATAGTACTTCTGAATGAACGTCACAGCCTCATGTTAATTGGCCACCTATTGAGTATATGGTTTACTGATGACGGCAACACGTCCTACAACACCACAATACCACGAATAATATACCACTATTAGTGCAATAATGTGAATAATTGGCTGTGTAATGAAGATCATGTGCCTTTTCAGAATGAGGCTATATATTTATATCCTTCTTTTTATTGCACATATGGCGCTGTTGCTTAATAATTTCTCCCTGCCACTGTCATGGCGCCAAGTATTATGGTTCGATACCCACTCTTCTTCTCCCTAGCCTTTATTATTCCCAAGTCACTTGGGGTCGGCTTTTTCTGGTCTAACCGGATTTGACTAGATATCAGTTTTTACACGGAGCGGCTGCCACCTGATCCCCGCAACCCGAAGGCTAACGATACCCTAAGGCTAGATCAGTGTCAGAATATTATAAGGCACTGACTTCCCAATAACGACTGCCATAGATGTTCATGGCATCCGGGACCGACGGCTTCACGTGCTCTCCGAGGCACGGAGCAAGCGATAATTGTCAATCAATATGCACATCATTTTGAAAAGTCATCGACACCCACAGAACTCTTGTCAATTGAAAACTGCCCCATTGACTCTGTTAACGCCGTAAATACTTTCTTTGCAAACATAAGTGCAGATATTATTAATAACCCTCCTCAAAACATTAGTTCCCCACAGACCTCTAGCTCGCACACACAACCTGTAATAAATTCACTGGTTATTTTAGATACAGACGAGGATGAAGTTAAAGAAATAATCAACAACCTCCGTATCGATAGTGCCACCGGTTGGGATGGCATCCCCCCAAAATTGCTAAGACTCACTAGCCACATCCTTGCCGCACCTGTCACATATATATGTAACCTATCTATATCCACAGGTACATTCCCGCGTGCCCTAAAAAAAGCCATCGTGCACCCTATATACAAGTCAGGCGACAGAGTCAGTGTCACAAATTATCGCCCCATCTCAGTACTCCCAGCCATCTCCAAAATCCTGGAAAGAATAATGTATAAACACCTAAACAGCTACCTGAAAAAATACAAAATTATTTCCGCAAACCAGTTTGGCTTTAGGAGCGGCCTCTCCACTGAAGATGCTGTGACTACCCTATTAGATTTTGTTGTAGATAAAATTGATAAAAACCTGAAGTGTTTCGGAATATTTCTAGATCTTTCCAAGGCATTCGACACTGTCTCTGTCCCCTTACTTCTTTCAAAACTGGAAACCATAGGAGTGCGAGGTACTGCTCACGCATTATTTAAAGACTATCTCACAGATAGGTTGCAAAGTGTTAAGATAGGAGAATATATTAGCGAAGCAATTTCTGTAGTTACTGGCCTCCCACAAGGCAGTTTGATCAGCCCTCTACTTTATCAAATTTACGTGAATGAACTGTGCGAACTATCTCTACCTTCGACACGCATAATAGCCTACGCTGATGACACGGCGATACTAACGTATGGCTGCGATTGGGCTTCAGCTAAAGAGGTTGCCGAAAAGGGTCTCAGTAAGGTGATGTCATGGCTAGAACAAAACAGCCTCGCCTTAAACATCAAAAAAACCAACTTTATAACCTTCGGCCCAAGACCCTCTAAACTACCACAAGCCGACTCGCTGTCCATTAAAGCCCACAAATGTGTCAACCTCGATCCACATTGTTTATGTCCCAATGTCGCAAGAGTCCATGTCGCAAAATATCTGGGTCTCCATCTCGATGCTTGTCTATCGTGGAAGACACATTTACAAACTGTGTCTTCACGGATTAGAAAACTTATCTTCCTATTTAAAAAATTAAGAGCATCGGCTAATAACGATATCCTCAAGATAGTTTATTCGGCACTAGTTGAATCCGTACTGAGCTACTGTATTACGGCTTGGGGTGGTGCAGCCAAAACCGACATAATTCAGGTAGAACGGGCACAAAGAGCAGTTATCAAAGTTATACTCAAAAAACCTTTTAGATTCCCAACAAAACAACTATATACAGAATTCAAAGCTCTCACAGTCCGACAGCTATACATTTACCGCACTGTTTTAAAAAAGCATTCAAGTCTTCCATATAGTGCAAATAAGAGCCCAATAACACGAAGAAGACCTAAACCTGCTTGTCCAAAAATATGTACAAACACCACATTTGCCACACGACACTTCCCATACTTAAGCGCACTCATTTACAATAAAATTAACCAAACAGATAACATACACTCTCTAAATACACATAATTGTAAAGTAAAAACTAAAGCGTTTCTCCTCAACTTAAATTATGACGAGACAGAAACATTGATAAAGCCCCCTTATGTATAAATATAACTAAATTTATGTACATATTATATTTACATTATACTATAATATTAATATTAAAACCTGTAATTTAATACACTATATAAACGACACACATACACACACACACGAACACAAACACACACACACACACACACACACACACACACACGCACGCACGCACGCACACGCACACGCACGCGCACGCACACGCACACGCACACGCACACGCACACGCACACGCACACGCACACGCACACGCACACGCACACGCACACGCACACGCACACGCACACGCACACGCACACGCACACGCACACGCACACGCACACGCACACGCACACGCACACGCACACGCACACGCACACGCACACGCACACGCACACGCACACGCACACGCACACGCACACGCACACGCACACGCACACGCACACGCACACGCACACGCACACGCACACGCACACGCACACGCACACGCACACGCACACGCACACGCACACGCACACGCACACGCACACGCATACGCACACGCAAACGCACACGCACACGCACACGCACACGCACACGCACACGCACACGCACGCACACACACACACACTACTCCTTACTCCTTTGATATTGTTAAGCCAATTAGTCCCATAGTCGCACGAAAATTGTAATACCTATAAACCTTATCCCGGACGAATGGGTAGCCCCGATAACACAGGATTTTCCTAGCATCGGGGTCACTATTCACATTAGTATGTAGTTTAACTAATATGTAACCACTTTATAATGTCATATTCTATGTACTTTCTTGGCTAATAAAATTTATTATTATTATTAAAAAAAAAAAAAAAAAAATATAACTTCCGAACGTCAGAGGTGCGCGACGTGGGTTCGAAACCGATACCCTTTGCATTACAGTTTGTTGGTCTCCCGAGTGAGCTATCGCTGCTATAATATATGCCCGGGGTATATGTAATCTGGGATATTTCAGTTCTCAAAAATAGGAAAAAGGGCTAATACCCCGGGATTCTAAGAACATTAGGAGATAAATGCTTGCGAATTTTGGTAATGAGCATTTTTTATTTAGCTCGTCAGAAGGACCACTCTCCGCCTGATGGTAAGTGATCATGTGGTCCAAGAGCAGTTGCCTCCACACCATCCTCATAGCAGCTGAGGCGATGTTGAGGTACCTACTTTGACGGCCTGAGAACTAGCTTTTTACGCCCCGCTTAAAGGATCCAGGATTGAAGGAAGCATTTGGAACACGTACTCTAAAAATACGACCGGTAGATGGTCTAAAACTGTAGCTGGCAAAATAAATGTGTATCTGCGAGGATATACACGCGTGATGTCTGCACGAATAGAGGAGTAGTTTCAATAGACGTCCCTCCATTCTCACTGCGTTGTATCTTATGGGTTTAGAATGTTTGTAAAGTCACAGCGATAGTAGACCAAATAACGACGTATGTCAAAAGCTATATGTTAGCCAGAAATACAGCATGATTCAACAAGTATATGTCAGTTGTTTGTCAAGATAATAGCAGTAAACGATAACCTAATACGGAGATAGCCATTAATTGATTTTTATTGTCATCTTAACGTAAGAAAACTTAATCAACAGGAGTTTATTATCTGCTGTCTCGTTATTATATAATATATTGTCTGACGTAAATGACATTTCAGTGGTTCTCAAACTTTTTTTACTTGGTAAAAGTGGCAAGCTTGCATATGTAATGCTCGCCTGATGGTAAGCAGTTACTGTAGCCTATGTTTGTTTGCTATACCAAGGGTACAGAAAAGTGGAAGGAAAGTAATAGGGACAGGGGCGTCGACTTCATAAAACCATTGGGGAGAGGAGAGTCACATATTTCATTAAAATAGTAAACGAAGACTTACGAAGATATTCTTTCGCCTCTGTTCATACAGTTAGTGTCAATTACCAAAGGCTACAGATGAAATAGAGGGATATAGATAATTGGGGGGGGCTAAGTCCTATCGATATTACACTTGGGAGTCTCGGAACTCTTAGGCACTATGAAGTCAGCGCCAGTAAATGGGAGAATTAGGTATGTGAATCTCTGAAGATTTTACTTACCCTGTACCTTTTACTACCCGTAAACGTACTATAAGTTCTACGCCGATTTTCTGTCAGAGGGGGTAGGCACTTCCCCGGGGAAGCCAGTTAATTAGTACACGAAAGGGAAACACATAGGTGAACATATGATACCTCGATCGCAAGTCAGATACCCTAACAATTAATCTTTTACCGCTTGTAATCAATAACAGAATCTAATCCTAGGCTAAATTGATCAGAAACACTCTGATAAGAGATGTTGTATAAAAAGGCCAGTCAAGTTATAAGTACGTTAAACCGAAGAACTTGCATTAAGAATACTATATGGAAGAATAAAGCAAGAATGATAATATGCCAGTACTGAATAAGTCGAAATCCATAGTCCCTGTTTACACTCCCAGACAACAAGCATAAGTCTACATAATATGTACTAATTAGATTTCTGTATAAAAATAAATCTGAAATTAAAAGTCGCATAATTATTACATCTAAAAGCGCCGTAAACGAGTCAATTAATTTGTAATAGAACGTTGAGCATCGTTGCTTGGAGGGTCAACGTGTATTGTGAGGTCGAACAGGCCCCGTTATCTAAAAAGATAACCCTAACACTACTCGTGGAGGTCACGCAAATAATGCTATGTTCTATTATCATATATATAATAATAATTATGAATATACTCTCTTACGAAACGTGACGAATAAGTCATATACTTAAATTTAGGGCAAAATATAAACGGCAGCGATACCTTAGTTGGAATTGACATTCGCAGAGGTCTCAAGTTCAATCCCATAACATACAAGTCTGACTTTTCATAGTTATGTGAATACGCAGTTGTATTTACCGCTTGCTTAAGCGGTGAAGAAATAAATCGTGGGAAAACCTGCATGTCTGAGACAACTCGGTAATCTTCTCGAAGAAATGTGAAGTCTACAAACCCGCACTGGTCTAGCGTGGTGGACTACGGCTTAGCCCTTCTTAGGGACCTACTGCTGTAGGACAGATTATATATTTGACTGCCTATATTACTCTGACTGGCGCTGCGGTAATGAATGCGACTGCTGTGCATGAGGTCTCGAGCTCGAATCCCAGGTCAGGCCAACAAAAAGTTATTAGGTTATTCTGTAAAGATAACATATCTCAATAGCAGCTCGAAGTTAGGAAGTTGGCGATGTAAGACACACCAGTGCCTCAGAAAGCACGTAAAGCTGTTGGTCCTGCGCCTGATTTCTCTCCGGTCGTATTGGATTACCGTCCCATCGGATCATGAGAGTTAGGGAACATAGAGTGCGCAAACGCAAGCGCGTTTGCGCACACACTTGTGCACTATAATATCTCCGCAGATGTCCAGTCTGGAGGACATTATTATTATTATATATTATATTATAATATTGTTATTATATTTAAATTGAACGGCTCTCAATACTAATCTAAAAGCTACTAAATAGTCCTCTAAAAAATTAGTTCAAATTATTTCAATAAAAAAAATTGTGCTTGTTTGTGTGTCCCTGATATGTCTTTTGTCCTTGATGTCTCTTCAGTGACACCAAGAAACCATATACTGGTCAACAACCAGCGGTTATTGGTTACTATCTGCAAGCAAAACTTAAATTACCTGTGTTTGATCACACCTATTACTGGCAGAAGAGAAGCAAAGATTTTTTTTAAATACGCTTAATCACACATCTTCTTTGTTTCAGGAACGACGCAGTGCCTTTCATAAAGAATGGCACCACAGCCACGATTACAAAGACGCCAGTCCCAGCTAAGACGTCTAACAAGTATGGGCGAGGCAAGGCCTTAAAGCAAGTCTTGGCTTCCTTTGTCGCCAACTTAGGGACTATCAATACCGGCATGGCTTTCGGTTTTTCGGCGACTGCTCTTCCGCAAATGAAGGATCCAAATTCTTTTATACACATTACAGACAGTCAATCCAGTTGGATTGGTAAGTATTTTCTACTTTCGACCAACTATTAATATATATAATTAAAAAAGAAAAATATAGATTGAGTGTATATGCTATGTATTTTGTTGTCTCATCAATTTATGAAGATTTTTGTATGTTTGTTACAATATTACGTGTAACTCGTTATTCATTAAATGGATTCGGATGTAACTTGGATTGATGAAGTCTGAGATGTACTTGATTATTTTTATGCATAAATTATTTGATATGCAATATTTTTAGAAAATTTCTTGGATATTATAAAATTCTACTGAACTACATTTCTTGGTTTCGCTATCTATTTACAAGTTCAAAACGAAAGTATTATTTATTACACGAAATCGATGTCGTAAATTCTAGGTTCGCTTCATAGCAAGGACAATAACATTTTTGCAAGGTCGTGAATGCACTAATGAAAACCCCAATGTAGCAAAAATATAACAGGTATATTATGTAATAAGTATTTATAGACTGTGGACAACATAACATTGAATTTGCAAACTGATCTTTATTCTAATTTTACACTTACTTCTGCGAGAAACTAAGTTTAAAGCAACACAGAACCGTAAAGGCTTCGTTCAAAATCTCCTTGATAGGTCTAATTGATCACCGCTGAAGACTGCGAAAATAATTTCAGGAAGTATTTACTGCGCAGTTTCACGTTCGTTACGTTATCTCATCCTCTACCTATTATCTTAAGATTACACTTTGTAAAGAAGATAAATTACCGTAAACTATTAAACTCGACGTTTCACTTAAGATGAATGAGCAAAGAACGATTAGTTATAACCAATAATACAAATCGTTCTTTAGTGTAGTTTTTATTTGTTAATGTGCAATTTGCAGTTATTGCTAAAATAATATACAGGGTGTCCGGTAATTAATGGATAATCTTGAAATGTGTTATAGTAGAACTGATGGCCTAACAGGAAAAAAATATAATAAAACTATCCTAACTACTACCTGAGATTTTTTTTTTAAGTCTAATATTTTATTACATTTAACTTTCTTGTACACTACGACCATAAATGAATGAATTCCATCGGTTTTTTGTTGTTTTTTTACATTAATTATGCTAATAGATAGATAGTCAAAAGGATGACTAGACAATGCACTTAAAAAAAAAAATTCTCTTGTTGAAATTTTTTTTTTTTTATCAATGTTTAAACGTCTAGCGTATAAAAAAAAAAGTATGAATACATGAGTGACCAATATTTTTATTAAAATGTCGTTTCAAGCAGATTTTTTAATGGCATTATTCATAATTGTAACTACTTTTTTTTTCTTTTTTTTACCTGCGAGAATGCATGACGCATACCTCTCCGCGGGGGCGGGCGGAGGGGTTATGTCGGACTCGCCGCGGTAAAAGAAGATGGTAAAGATAATAACGTACCTCCCGGAATACCGACTAAACCTACCACGGTGTTCCTCGACAAAACCACTGTCGACGGGGCCGCGCGAATCACTTTCGCATGCGGTCGCGACCCCGCCGAGGTTTCGGCCCGCCGTATGAAACGGCAGGCCACTACGCAAAAGACCTACCCAAAGGTACTTCACACAATTATCCCTACTGTCCCCCCTAGAGGGGAGACGGACTCGACACAGAGGCGCGCGTGGGAACACGCACGCCGCCTCTCGGACCTGGTGCTGAACGGATGGCGGGCAGGCCCACAAAGCCCGCCACCCCCAGGTCAAACCTCAGGGTGGCTGGAGGTCGTCCCGCGCCTTCCGGCGCCCGGCTCTGCGGTTGGGGAGAGGGTTTCAGCGCTCCCTCTCCCGCTCCGCCGCCTCCTTGATGGAAATTACTTCCTCACAAAAGGAGGCGACGGCGTTCCACGACCTCTCACTCCGGACCATAGACTGAACTACGGCCGGGAGCGAGAGGGTAACCAATCCGACTGCCGCGATCAGCTCACGGCGCTGCGATGCCCAGGCGGGGCAAACCGCCAAAGTGTGCAGCGCCGTGTCCTCAACAACGTCGCGGCAGTCGCCGCAGTGGTGACAACCGGGCGTGTCTTGCCGGCGTATACGACACAGGAACTGGCCAAAACAACCGTGGCCAGTCATTACCTGTGTCAGCCGGAAGGTGAGGGCGCCATGCCGCCTCTCCAGCCACTCTTCAAACACGGGACTTACCGCCACGATCGTGGCGTGCCCGATAATTGTAACTACTGTAAATAGAGAGTTATTGCGATTAACCTAGGAAAGGAGCAAATTTGCACCTGTCTATTCACCACCAGTTTCAGGAAAATATTGACAAAAATTAGAAAAATTAGTACTGAGGATATAACTTTATCTGAAATAAACTGTGTCTTGGTGTTTATCTATATAATCTCTTTTTTGTTGCAGCGAGTCTCAGCGCAGCTGGCACGCCTATTGGCTGCATCCTCAGTGGTTGGCTGATGGACAACATTGGCCGCCGAAAAACGCTCATCGTCACCGAGGTTCCACTTATCCTTGGATGGCTTTTGATCGCTTTTGCACAAAACCTTCCTATGATTTATGTTGGTAAGATAAATTTCAAAGTTTAAAAAGCATCGATTGTTTATCAATTATTTAATCAATTAATCATTATGATTAATAGTTCTTTTATTTAGCATGAAAGAAAGAACTACTGATAAATTTACATATTAATTTCATAGCACGGCTACCGCCCTTCACATTTTTAAAATAAATGTTTTTGTTTACTTTTTACAGCAGTTATATGTATGAAAGAATAGAATCACAGTTTATTACTAGGTACGAAATATAATATGATTGTTTAATTTTAATTCATAAAATACTTTTCTTTAGTATTCGACATTTGCGTAAGTAGGTATTCTTTTGACACTGACCGTTGAACCATATGAAATACATTTGATTTTTCTGTTAGCAATAGCGTATTGGTAAATCCAGAAGATTGTATTGCCTGGTACTAAAAATAATTATAGAGATAACATAGGCAATCTGTCCCAGAGGGATCAGTTTCTGACACAAAACTAAAGCAACTGGCTAACAATAGGATAATTTTCTTACAGGTAGGTTAATGATCGGTTTCGGGTCCGGCATGGTGGGCGCGCCTGCCAGGGTATACACTTGTGAGGTGTCACAACCACATCTACGAGGCATGCTGGGTGCTCTGGCTTCCGTTGGCGTTTCTACTGGAGTTTTGATACAGGTAAATAAAATCCCTCCACTGTTTCCACAGAAAAGGTAATAAGAAGGAGCCATGCTATTATCTATATCTTTATAATATACTAATATCATAAAAACTAAAGACTTGACTTTTTCTGTTTGTTAGGATTAAACTCCAAAACTATTCAACCGATTTTAAAAATTCTTTCACCATTAGAAAGTTTTATTATCTCCGAGTAACATAGGTTATACCTTATTTTAAAAAGTACAGTTACTTTTTTTTTTTTTCTTTTTTTAACGTGGTGGAATGCTTGACGCATACCCCTCCGCGGGGGCGGGCGGAGGGGTTATGTCGGACTCGCCGGGGTAAAAGAAAGATGTTAAGAAGAAAATGTACCTCCCGGAATACCGACTAAACCTACCACGGTGTTCCTCGACAAAACCACTATCGACGGGGCCGCGCGAATCACTTTCGCATGCGGTCGCGACCCCGCCGAGGTTTCGGCCCGCCGTATGAAACGGCAGGCCACTACACGAAAGACCTACCCTAAAGGCACTTCTACCACTCCCTACTGTCCCCCCTAGAGGGGAGACGGACTCAGCACAGAGGCGCGCGTGGGAACACGCACGCCGCCTCTCGGACCTGGTGCTGAACGGATGGCGTGCAGGCCCACAAAGCCCGCCACCCCCAGGTCAAACCTCAGGGTGGCTGGAGGTCGTCCCGCGCCTTCCGGCGCCCGGCTCTGCGGTTGGGGAGAGGGTTTAAGCGCTCCCTCTCCCGCTCCGCCGCCTCCTTGATGGAAATTACTTCCTCACAAAAGGAGGCGACGGCGTTCCACGACCTCTCACTCCGGACCATAGACTGAACTACGGCCGGGAGCGAGAGGGTAACCAATCCGACTGCCGCGATCAGCTCACGGCGCTGCGATGCCCAGGCGGGGCAAACCGCCAAAGTGTGCAGCGCCGTGTCCTCAACAGTGCCCGACTGTTACTTTTTTTTTTTTTTTTTTTTTTTTTTTAACGTCAGGGGAATGCTTTTACGCACCGTCCGCGCTCGGGCAGGGCGCGGGTGTGTGGGACTCGAGCCAGAAAAGCCGGCCCCATACCCACTAAACCCCTGACGACGTTTCTCCGGTACCTAGTGTCGGTGCCACGGGATTCGCGCTAGCATTCACCGCGACACCGACAGGTCTTGGCCCGCCATTTTTTATATAGGCGGGCCCCAGCTGTTTGGGGGAGGACCAGATGGTACAGCCCTCCCCTCCACTGAGGGCCCGACTGTTACTAACACAACCTTACTTAACCTACTTTTACGTGAGTGAAGCCGTAGGCAAAAGCTAGTCTCTTATATAATGCAAAAAATAGCGTTTTCTATTCGAAAATTGGATAATTCTAGGAAGAATATTGGAATTATTATCATTGCCAACGTTTAGACCCCGAGGCCTAGCCGCAATGTCTTCCATTGTATCTGATTGCAGGTTAATTAATGAGAAAAAGTGATTTATTTAATTACAAATAATCCAACCGATTTGTAAGTCAACTTAGCACTTACGGGTTATTTATTTGTAATAATTAAAATAAATTTTAATTATTTAATGAATATCATGTAATCTTCACCTTGGCGTTTGTTATGACTATCATGGAAGTGAACGGTAGTTTATTTGTTCAGAATGAACAAAATTATATGGTCCTTCATTATTTCATGGACTAAACAATTTCTTGTATGGTTCTGGATACAGAACAATGAAAATATTGGATGTTTAAGATTTCTATTTGATGGTACACAGTTAGGGATTGTTCTTCCTTTTTACGAGGTGCAACCTAAGTATATTAAAGGTACTTAAAAGATCCGAACAAATTAAAATTATTATTATTAAACGTTGTTATTATTTATCGACAGTATTCTGTGTTCAACAAGCTGTATAAGGTATAAAGTTACATCTCTACATCCAATCTACCAAAATATTTTATATACTTTTGTGGCAAAACATGATATTAATCTTGTCAATTAGTAAACATCTGTTTCAAATCTTTGTAAAAGTTGATAATTTATAAATTTGTCTATATCGTTGTAAGCAAGTATTTTTTAATTAGGAATTAAATATAATAGATGTATACAATATGAGCTTTTGCCCGTGGCTTTGTCGGTCGGTTGAACGGTACCCTATGTTCTTTTGTATACCCCTGGCAACGTAATGCAAATTTACAAAATAGTCGATCGAGTAGTTAAGGCGTGAAAGCGTAGATAACAAACAAACTAACAAACAAGCACACTTTTGCGTTATAATATTAGTTAGGATTTTGGGTGTTGGATGCAGAAACTTTGTTTCATCTACATCTATTTGAGGGTGACTGCAGTAATTATTTTAGCCAATATGTTCTGAAGCATTGTTCTTATCATTGTTCTGGTATTTCTAGTTTATAAATAACATAAATAAGTCATGTGAGCACCAACGTCACGATAGTACGATTTCTGATAATTAAAATTGTTGGCAATACAGCTCGTATTGAGTGTAGAAAGTTCATGATAATGAAACAGTCATAGCATTAACATGTCGAGTGACATACAGCGGTGCTGAGCGCAGGCAACACCGTCAGTTTGACAGTTTAAGTGTCATGACTCCCTGCATGGCGCAGCGGCAGTGAATGCGACCGCTGTGCATAAAGAGTCGAGTTCGAATTTCGGGTTGGGTCACAAAATGTTAATGAGTTTTTCTGATAAGAAACCTTGATAACAGCCCGGAGTTAGGAAATTGGCGGTGTTAGACACCTCTGCGCCTCAGAAAGCACGTAAAGCCGTTGGTCCTGCGCCTTATCTCTCTACGGTCGTATCGAATTGCAGTTTTATCAGATCATGAGAGTCAGGGCACAGAGAGTACACTTGAGTTTATGTACATCTTGTGCACTATTATATCTCCGGCGATGGCCAGTCTGGGTTAAAATTGGTCGTTGTGAACACAATTCGGACAATATTATTATTATATGATAAGTATTTGTATCGTTTATGTAGTTATACACTTGGATTGCCTATAAAAGAACAAGCAGGCGTCTCTGTTAGGAAACTTGGGTATATCGTACTCTGTGACGTTAGAATTATCGACATGAATGGTGAGGATTCACAGGTACTCTAATTGCGTTCACATGAATGTTATATTAACTACTTATTTGCGATAGGCCTTTGCTACACGGAAATGTAAAGATCACAAGATACAATACACGGAAATTAACACGTTTTAAAGTAGAGTAGGTATCTGTAAATTTGTCGCCATACAAATTATTGACTACCTTGTTGGTAACATGGCATTAATTTGTGTTTAGGCGCTTCGATAACCGGGTCGAGCTAATTGTAATTGACTAATGCGTAGTGATTTAAGTGGTCGCGTCTCCAATGCCACTGCGTCAAGTGCTGTAGGTCTGATCCCCACACGGGACAAACGTTCGTGTGCTCCGAAACCAGTTGTTCCGACTCAGGGTGTTCTTTGTGTCCGTAGTTTGAATTTATGTAAAGTACCACGTGACACAGGAATTATTCTTACTGCGAGAGTCATTAAGAAAGGAAAAACCATAATATGCTTATATGCTTTGTTCATACTTCTGAGTAACGGTGGTGAGTATTGAAATGTACCTACCTGATATTATTATAATATCTTTGTTTAGCTGGACCTAAAATATAGACGACAAATGTAGGTACACCATTCCGGGTACACAGAATCTAGCGCTAGCACAGTGCACGAGATGTCGGATTTTATTCTCGGTGGAGTAAATTGCTATTGGGTATTCTGTTAAGAAATTCACTTATGGACCACGGGTCTGTTAAGAAATTCACTTATGGACCACGGTTCTGTTAAGAAATTCACTTATGGAACACGGTTATGTTAAGAAATTCACTTATGGACCACGGTTCTGTTAAGAAATTCACTTATGGACCACGGTTCTGTTAAGAAATTCCCTAACGGACCACGGTTCTGTTAAGAAATTCACTTACGGACCACGAGTCTGTTAAGAAATTCACTTATGGACCACGGGTCTGTTAAGAAATTCACTTATGGACCACGGGTCTGTTAAGAAATTCACTTATGGACCACGGGTCTGTTAAGAAATTCACTTATGGACCACGGTTCTGTTAAGAAATTCACTTATGGACCACGGTTCTGTTAAGAAATTCACTTATGGAACACGGTTATGTTAAGAAATTCACTTATGGACCACGGTTCTGTTAAGAAATTCACTTATGGACCACGGTTCTGTTAAGAAATTCACTTACGGACCACGGTTCTGTTAAGAAATTCATTTATAGACCTTGGAGTCTAGTACCTTCTTATCACGCTAGACAGCAATAGTCTACGTATCCTATTACGTGTTACCTAAAATCGAATCGGACAAAAAGTAGGTATAATGCACTTATTTTCTAATACACTTTGTCGTAAAGAAAGAAAGAAAGAAAGAAGTCACGTTTATTTCGTACATATAGTGGATCGTAGATATAGCCGTGAGTTTATATCCGTATGTATGTATTTATATACCACAAATGGTGTCAAAATATAAGCTGTAATAAAATGCTGATTAAATTGTTGTATAGTTATAATTAAACGATTGCATTTCGCTAACAATATCCCATTAGTCCTTAATGCTAATTAGTGCTTTGGAACATGTTTTGAAAAAACGCATTAGGCGTTAGGATATTATTTTAAGTAGTAGAGCCTTGCTGATTTCAGCATGAATGGGCCGGCTCGACCGGGGAAGAACTACCCTCTCACAGAATATATAGTGAAATAGCAGTATTCCTACTGTTGTGTTTCGTTCGGTGAGTGAGAGTGCCGGAGAGCCAATCACCGCCTTTCCCCCATACCCGCTCCTTCTCCTTCCCACCTCCTATCCTAAAGGGTCGGCAACGCGCAAGTGATGCCTCTGGTGTTGCGGGCGTCTATAGGCTACGGTGACCACTTACCGTCAGGTGGGCCGTATGCTTGTTTGCCAACATAGTTGTATAAAAAAAATATATGTTTACATATATAATTCGTTCTTATGTGTATATCACTAAACTCATCCTTAATGGCTAGAAAGATATTATTAAAAAAAAAGTGTGTATATCACTAATAATCAAAAGCTGCTAAGTAGCGTTGAGCTTTTGTAAAATAGCTAGCGGTTATGGAAACACTTAATTATGCAATACATCGCCGATATGTACAGAATTACTGTAAAGAATTGATAATTCTGAAACCCGTCATATTAGAGCTGTCCATTACTAAAAAGGCCCAAAACAAAAAAAACTAAGTTAAATGTTTCCCAGATAGTAATTTATGAATATTATCATATTTACTCGTTCTGCATATTAATATCAATAACCTCGTATTAACACGGAATAAAGAAGGTTTTATACCGTTCTGAAACCTGTATTAGATACGCATTTTTTTATAGTTTACATTTATGTATCTATTTTGGATATCATGACTACCCACGGTATCCAAAATAATCTTCTTCTCTCTTAGCCTTTATTATTCCCAAGTCACTTGGTGTCGGCTTTTCTGGTCTAACCGAATAATAATATAATATAATATTCTATCACATACACACAACATCATCTAGCCCAAACTAAGCAGAGGTTGTACTATGGGCACTAGATAAAAGAGCAGCGATAGCTCAGTGGGGAGACCAACAGACTGCAATGCAGAGGGTCTCGGGTTCTAACCCACGTCGCGCACCTCTGACTTTCGGAAGTTATACGAATTTTCGAAATTATGTGCGTATTGATTGACAATTATCGCCTGCTCCGTGCCTCGGAGAGCACGTTAAGCCGTCGGTCCCGGCTGCCATGAACATCTATGGCAGTCGATATTGGGAGAGTGTCGACACAAAAGATCCTACTGGGTCGAAGTGTCGCCGGTCTGCACTGACTGGCCCCCATATAAGATAGGATAGGATGGGTACTAGATAATGGATAAACATACATATGTACTTTTTATATGTAAATACATACTTTGATACATAGAAACACCCAGACCAAGGCAAACATCAATTTCCATTCTCACAAATGTTTGACTTGTGCGGGAATCGAACCCGCGACCTCAGGCGTGGCAGTCGGTTACACTAACCACTACGCCATCGAGGCCGCCGCAAATAGCAAGAATTTATAATGACGTGCCTTAGTTAATACATGGGCAACCTTATTTTTGTTTTTTTGTTTTGGGTCCCCATTAGCCGTAATAGACACCTTATGGTAGACTATATGGTGTCTTAGGGTTATATATATTCTTTTATTATAATCTAATATATTCTCTTTTTATTATGGGTGCGTTCTACTAAGCATTTACGACAATCACGCTCACGACCATGGTGTTCCACTTGTATCCGAGCGTTACAATTGTAAACTCAAGTGGAATGGATTATGGAGTGTTTTGAACGTTGATGTAAATAATACAAATGGTGAGTTATAATAAAAGCGAAATCTAAAAGAGGTTAGGTTAGTAGTTAGTTTGAATATACAGCCTCGATATGAGAGAAAATTAACAAAACTTTGGAGACGGTTTGCTACCGGCCTATCTTGGACATATTTCTTACATAGTATTGTCATTTTTCTTATCTTAACTATCAACTTAATGTTAACCGTTTAAGCCTTTACTTGTATCAGAGTACTCATGGTCTCTATAGAAAGTGTTATTTCTAGGGGTACTCTACTCGGACGAATCGATTCCGGATTTGAATGGTCAGCAGTGGCACAACATATTAAAAGCTAGATCAACGAGGAAGTCCCATTTGTTACTTTTCTCCTTACTTGTTCCTTGTCTTGAGTCGTAATGTATCTAAAGAGTCATGTACTTTTGTTAGCCCTTTCAACAAACTAAATGCTTAAATGGTTAGTAGTGTAACCTGATCTGGTGTCTGGTAACCCATACTTGGAGTTCAATAGATTAACTCTTAAGATACTACTACATGTAAAGGTTTCGCAATTATCATAAAGAATATCTGCAGGAAAATTCCATTTATCTAAAGTAAAACCACATCCCCTTCCGACTAAAATATCACCTACATTGTGTATGGCGATACAATCATTCATCTGATTTGCTGAAGTCACGATCATCGTCTACATAAAGGTGATAATTATCATAACAACTCAAATTAGATATGTCGTCGACATGAATATTAATTCAAACAATATTGAAAGCAAACCTTTACGGGCTCACGTGTTTACATGTATGTAACAAAGGCTTTAATTATCAATGCGTTTATTAGGAATTAGCTTTTGCTCATTGCTTTGATCGCGTAAAAGGTAGGTAAGGTGCACCAGTGTTTTTTGTCTTTAACCTGTTGTATGCCAGAATACCAGACATAATAGAAAAAGCATTGTGTCTCGCGCAGATCCACGTTCCGGCTACCAGAAGAGGTATACCAGAGGTTAAATCAATTGTAGGCTATGTTACTCGGTGATAATATAGCTTTCTAAAAGTAAAATAATTTAAAAATCGGTTGAGAAGTTTTCGAGTTAAATCATTATAAACAAACAAACATGGGCCTGTAGCTTCATCCAGCTTGAATTTCATGGAGTCGCTTATTTGCATAAAAGTGTCTATGTGGGAATTTAGAACATAAGCTGTGTGCGTGCTAACTTTTATTCAAATGCACTCAACGGTTATTGGGTAATTGGGTAACAAACATATGTATAAATATCTAAAAATGATTTCGACCTTATACGTTAACAATAGTAGTAAGAAGCATAGCTACCTTTCGCCAGCAGCTACTCAGAGATAGACCTCTCCTCTATCTCAATCTATTGGTCAAAGATTTGGAAAGTGGTTCAGTGTTTCCATCTAAATTAATCTTTTTGTCATATCATGCATATGTTTTTGACCATATTGCGCATACGGAGGCGATAGATTTGACTTAATCAAAGTTTATATGAAGATGAAATACAAAATAGCTAAAATTCGTCAAAGAAATATATAATTTTTTTATCAGATGATCTAAAACATAATTACTTAATTTTCAGTACGTGATTGGCAGTGTAACAACATGGAACATTCTAGCAGGCGTTAGCGCAATAATTCCCATGATCTCCTTACTGGGCATGCTGCTTCTACCAGAAACACCCAACTACCTTCTAACCCAGGACAAAAGAGAGAGGGCAGAAAGCTCACTAGCCAAGCTTAGAGGATCTACGTGTAATCTAGAAGATGAAATACAGAAGATGATCGCTTTCAAAGAGAAAAATCATGTTGAACCGTGAGTAATGCATATATTTTATATGGTATGGTGTGTCTGTAGGTTCGTTACGTCTTCAGGTCTAAACGGCAGCCTCGATATGCGTACATATACATATTATTATCGAAAATATAAAAATAGATATTATATAGAAGTGATTCCTTTGTCGCGGGGGACTTTACAAACATTTAAACAACTCATCAAAAAACACCTGGACTCGGAACAACAATTTGTGGAACGCACAAACTTTTGTTCCGTTTGGGGATCGAATCCAGAACACTCATTTAATGTCGTGATTCCTATACAAACTACAACGGTTATTGTGAAAATCATGTTCATTTCGAGAAAACTGCATATTATGAATAGCATTTATAATTACATGTATGCATACATACTTTGTTATACCATTTGTTTACAAAGGTAGGTCGTCTTCCCATATTAGTTGCTTCAATTCGCCATAATTACGTGAAAGTTGCTGATTTTGATAAATTAAGACAGATCGTCAACTATAAGTAAAATACCATAAAATTCTGATTAGAAAAATTAGAAAGAAAAGTATGATATCTGTATTCAAAATTGGTACAAATATGTCTTCATGCAAAGTGGCGTGTAGGCCATCTTAGTGGTATAAAAACCTTTGCATAGTACGCAAAAAGTAAATTTAATTTGTATCTTATTTAGGCAAGTTAGAGGTATTGCGCTTTTTAGATGGCGCAATTTTAACGTTGCATTTAGCACGATAATCAAACACTGTCTCGCACATTCTATTGAAAATGAGTTTATTGTGTTAGTGAAGGTTTGTGAACGCCTGTATATACGTAGTTTTTAAGCTTCTACCCGCGGGTTCACGTGGGTACAGTACTTACTTTCTGGATAACAGCCCTATATAACTCTTTATCCTTTTCTGTACTCCTGACAACGTGTATGCGAAAATTCTTGTTCACGTTCAGTGAAGGCGTTACACGACTTAATTACTTAACCGATCACCATGAATTTTTGCGTAAAACAAACTTACATTCGCACATTATGATTAGGACTAGTTAGGATGAGTTCATGTGTAGTCTTGTAGTATTATATCTCATATGATTTACAGTTTATTGTAAGACAGCTCATAATGTGTCGAAACACTAAGTCTATCGCCTAAAATGCAAGTTTATTCAAACTAATGATAATAATAATGTCCTCCAGACCGAATTTCGGTCACAGTGGCCAATCTTAACGGAGACTGGCCATCTGCGCAGGAGTTAATAATATTATAGTGCACAAGCGTGTGCGCAAACACAAGTGCACTCTCTGTCCCCTAACTCTCAAGATCCGTTGGGACGGTAATCCGACACGACCGGAGAGAGATCAGGCGCAGGACCAACGGGTTTACGTGCTTTCCGAGGCACGGCAACTTCCTAACTCCGGGCTGCTATTGAGATTTCATAACAGAAAAATCCAATAACTTTTTGTTGGATCGACCCGGAATTTGAACCCGAGACCTCGGGCACACATTTAATCATAGACGGCAATATAATCGCTCTTTCATACGGGGCACTTATTATTGCGGAACGTCTAAATAGATTATTTCTAAATTCTTGAAATGTGTGTAATACAGTTCTATCTAGCCTTTTGAAGATATAATATGTAGGTGTGATATTATGTTATACAATATTTTACCATTAACATCACCTCGTCTCGTGATAATGATTAATATAACCGTGAATATTAAAGCTATTCAACATTATTCGCAGTAATTGTGATTTATTGGTTCGTTATCGGACAACGCACTTGGCCTCAGACCAACTGTTTATGATCTATGACAGAGTTTAAAGCTAAATGAAGTTGTGAGTGTTTAAAAAGATAGGTGCAGTGGAATGCTTACTCAAATGGCTTCAGCTCGAAATGGTCCAGTTCGAAGTGACGAAAGTAGGCATCCCTGTAAAATTGGACTTTGTAAACTGCCTATACCGTATTTAAACAAGGTTGCACGGGTCGCTTCTATGTATGAAAAAGGAATATTGGTCGGCATGTTTTACTTCACTGTTAAAGCGAGTGATATAATATATACCTCCGATTTCTGAATTGAGAATTACATGTTGACAACGACTTTATCTCTACTTACATATTGTATCTTATGTGGCCCCCACATAAGATACAATATGTCAGTGTAGTGTAGTCAGTGCAGACCGGCAACACTTCGATCCAGTGGGATCTTTTGTGTCGACACTCTCCTAATAACAACTGCGATAGATGTTCATGGCAGCCGGGACTGACGGCTTAACGTGCTCTCCGAGGCACAGAGCAGGCGATAATTGATTAATTGACACATTATTTCGAAAAGTCATATAACTTCCGAAAGTCAGAGGTGCGTGACGTGCGTTCGAACCTGAGACCCTCTGCATTGCAGTCTGTTGGTCTCCCCACTGAGCTATCGCTGCTCTTACTTACATATTACTTAAATATCATTTTTTGTTTCTGTATCGAATATCCTTAAACTTTAATAATATTTAAGTGACTTGAAAATAATTTACTTAAGTAAATGCTCAGCTCTATCAACTGAGTATTTTTTGTTTGTTTGTCAAGTTTGATGTCATTCGATTTTGGAAAATATATATGAGCATAATCAGTTGAGATTTGCTACTTTATTCAATTCAGAAACCAGGGGTAGGTATGTACAATTTTTTAAGTACTTGACGATGTGTAAGTAATATGTGTGTATTTACAAAAAAAAAGTATATCTATATGTATGTTTATCAATTGTCTAATACCCATAGTACAAGCTCTGCTTAGTTTGGGCTAGATGGTGTTGTGTGTATGTGATAGAATATTATTATTATGTTTTACTTATCACAGGTATTTTCTAACATATTACATTAGAAAATACCTGGCGTTTTGGGCGGCTTATTATTATAATTATAATTTCTTAAAGTTAGAGGAATCGAACTCAAGACCTTTGCATGACAATCTTGTAAAATCTCCACTAGTATATCTCATTGTTATAAATAGAGCAGCAGAAGAAATAAATAAATAACTTTGCAAAACATTATGTATTTATACTTCTAGTTAAACGCAAATAGTTAAAGTAAATATTGTAATGTATTCCTAAGCAGTTGTTTGTAAACTCTGCCTTGCCTACTAGTCTGGTGTCTATATTATGTACAATATATTTTACTCTTAGTGTTAAACAGAACTAAAACAGTATACCTACTAAAACAAAACAACAGCTTTGCAAAAACATGTTATGCCTAATTTGTTGTCAAACAACTCAAACCTGCAGTGCAAAGCAATAAATGTTAAGTATAATAGTACTGGATGTATTTAACAATGTTCATAATTAAATATAATACTATAAAATTGACGACATATGAAATACTGTTTTTATTTATATAGTTGTATCTTATGTGGGGGCCAGTCAGTGCAGACCAGCGACACTTCGACCCAGTGGGATCTTTTGTGTCGACACTCTCCCAATAACGACTGCTATAGATGTTCATGGCAGCCGGAACCGACGGCTTTTTATTTATAACTAGCTTTTGCCCTCGATTATATAAGCAGGAAATTTAGTAGTAGGTACCTCTCTATATATTCCTTTCTATGCATATAAGAAGAGGCTGATCAAAACACAAAGCACTTGAGTTTTACCCGGCGTATCAAAATGAAACATACCTTAGATTTTAAGTTAGATCTCCAGCAATACAGCTGTGAAAACCGCATCAATTTTGTGCAGTGGTTTTTATGTGATGCACGTCAAATAGATTAACAGACAAACATTCTAAAAATAATTGTTTTGGCTTGTATACATAGGTACAATTTAATAGTACATTTAGATTCGACTGTTATGTAATCTATAGTCCATGAAAATTTACGAGAATACATCTGTTTGTTATGACGACTAAAACGTTTTGATGAAACTGTGAGTGAAAATAACGTGAACCTTGTACACGCGGAAACGTTTCAAAGAAACTCGGTGGTAATCGCATAACAACTGGTGTAATATCCTTCCATCTAATGTTTCATAAGACATAATGACTTCTACAAGATCATACTACAAAATATAAAAAGAGTTAGAAAATAATCAGGCAGTTATGTAGTTCCAGATACAAACTTAAAATTAAAATTTATTTATTCGCTAAAACATGGTTGATAAAAGGTTTCAAAAAGTTTGTATCGAAAGCAAAATATACACAGACAGTATAGCCATATGGCTATACTGTCAAGCTATATTTCTCCTATCCTTCTCACAGTAAGAAGAGGTCCGTGCCCAGCAGTGGGACAGTTTAATACAGGGCTGATATTATTATATTATATATTTCTTCTTATCTGTATTATGTGCAATCCACTAATTATTTGATGAAGAAATGTCATGTCTATTCCGGCAAAATTATTAAATATCGACTAAAATAATGAAAAGAGATTAAACCCACGCTTTTACAAGATTATTTAAAACACATTATGTTGTAGCAAAGAGAAAATTAAACACTAAGCTTGTAACTGCAGTAGATATTAATATAGTCATGTTTACATTACAATGTTCTGAGATAGAGGAGTCACGATCTGCATTACAGCATCATTTGTCTGTCGTAGATAAAACAAATAAACGTCATAATTCAACTGAAGTATAAATAAATACAATTAAATACAAGTTTGTGCTTGCTTTTAGTTATGCAATCATTATTATTATAAACAACTTGTAGCAATGTTTATACATACATACATACATACATAGATTCACGCCTGTTTCCCAGAGGGGTAGGTAGAGACTACGGATTTCCATTTGCTACGATCCTGACACACTTCTCTGGCTTCATTCACTTTCATCACATTCCTCATACACGCCCGTCGGTTCAAGGTGCTCTTAACCTGGCCTTTGTCCAGAACACTTTCGATCTGATCAAGAAACGTTCGCCTAGGTCTTCCTCTTGCGACTGTTCCATTCACACTAGCCTTATAAACTTTCTTAGTCAGTCTTTCCTCGTCCATTCTTTCATGTAATAATGTTTATTATTGCACGTTTATCAAAATATATTCTGCAATTACAATAATTGCAGAAAATATTTTGATAAACGTTATCAAATAATTATCTGATTGGTTATTGCTATGTTGATTGGTATAGGCGTTTTATGTTTTGTTGTTACCTTTTATAGAGCGATGTTTTTAATAGTAATAGTAGGTCTAAGGGATGATGATCTTACGTCATAATTTCCAAAAGGGTTTGCTGTTAAGAATAAAGTTCAGTTTGGGTCAACATCTTAACAACAAAAAATGTTATGTTACAAATTATAGTGCGTTTCAAATACGAAGTCCCATTTGACAGATGATCGTTGAACAATGATTGTGAAGAGCCCGTTTCAATCGACACATCACGAAATCGATTACCGATTAACTTTCCAAACAAACTGTAACCGTGGGTTTAGAATCGAAACAAAAATAGTAAAAACAGAAAAACAAAAAACGAGTCCATCTAAGTTTGTCATATCAAAAGAATAGAAAAGCCACAGTTATTTAGCCACACTATTTTAAAAGTGTTTAATTGTATAAAAAGTCTAGAATTATTCTTAATTAACTCCTAGTATCACATACTTGCTCCATACTTAGTATAAGGGTGAAATAAATGTGGTACCTATAACAGATTTGGATTTTCAAAACGGCTACTCTTTAAATACTATGAGATATTTAAATCATACGTAAAATATCGCATCTTTAAATCCATTTTTTGTTGCAACGTAATAATAATTAAAACCAAATACAAATTTACAAAAGTATTTCTCAGACAATTGTTTTTACCTTGAATTAGTTCGATTTTAACCGATTCATATTGTCGCGTCACTATTAGTATAAAGATAGATTAGTAGTATAAAGATTTAGTGCGTAACCAAGGTATTGTAGTGAAATTTTATTTTAGTTTGATGTTTAAATTATTTAAAACTATTAACTACAAAAATTATTAGTTGATTATTTTTGTGAAACAATTACATGTTTTGTATAGATTTTAATTATTTTTAAATAGTCTTTAGTACTATAAGTAATCATTGTTTATTTAAGCAATGTATATAAAATGTGCAGAGTTACGTGCTACCAAGTGTCAAAAGGGACTTCGTATTTGAAACAGACTACAGTTGTTACATGGGGGGATTTAACGATACATATTTCGGCATTTTCACAACTTATTATTGTAATAAATTAACACAATCAAAAATAACGAAAATTCGACATTTTACAAACCCTACATACTTACTTACATTTATTATTTGATAGGATGTATTTACTTATTTTATATTAGTAAAGCGAAATTTGTCTGCATTTCTAACAAATTTCAGTAGCATTCGTGCTAATAATTTATACACACACACACACTAACACACGCTCGCACAGATTTCATAAAACATATGAAGTAGAACAAACACTCACAAAGCTACTAGTTAGTGTCCAGGAGACCTGAAATACAGGGTTAGGCCCTAGTTTAGGCTCCCGTCCACCCCTCATACGTTACTTGTTATTTTTACTTTGCTTCCTAGTGCTACTACGATTTGAAATAAGTATTACATTGTGCGATATTGTAAAATTATGTTTGGTGGAAGATAACTTTTTTTTTATAATAATGTATTTTTGAAAAGGAGCTGTGTTGGCATCAGTTTGTATGGCAATATTCAACTACACTTGACACTAAATATAATTTAAAACTAAATGTATCAAAAACATAATCATACATCCTTATAATGCTGATATATTGTCGGAAAAAGTTTCTTCGAATTTTATATGAAAAATCAAGACATTATTTTCAAAGTTTATTTACATTTAATTACAATATAAGTATGTGCCATTTTGTTCCATGACTGTCTGCCATCTTATAGATAGGGACATGATCCCGTTGCTGTAGAAATTTTGGGACTACTGATAAAAAAACGCGACAATTAGTTTTGGCAGTCCTCTCTTGATGTTAACCTGATACTGTCTATAGAATTCTGAAGAGACCTAAACAGGACAGGAAATCTGAAGGTGCAAGGTCAGAGCTATATGGCGGATGCATTAACACCTCCAAGCCAAACTCTCTTAATTTTTGCTGAGTGACTAAAGATTTGTGAGGTCTTGCGTTATCGTGATAAAAGACCACACCCTTTTTATTGATTAATTCCGGCCGCTTTCTCACAATTTCTTGCTTTAATCTCATCAGTTGTTGGCAGCAGAGATCCGAATCGATGGTTATGCCCGGCGGTAAAGCTCATAATGAACAATACCCTTCCAATCCCACCATACACACAGCATCACCTTATTGCGAGTTAGCCTGGGTTTGCCACAGTCTGTGAAGCCTGACCGACCTTTGACCACGACCTTTTTCACACGTTCTTATCGTACGTGATCCAATTTTCATCACCAGTTATCAATCTCTTAAAAAACGGTTCGGTTTTATTACGTCTCAATAAATAATCGCAAATGAGTACACGGTTCATTAGGTTTCTTTCAGTGAGCTCGTGTGGCACCCAAATATCGAGCTTTTATGTATACCCAGCTTTTATGTATACCCAGCTTTTTTCAAATGGATTAAATCTGTTTTGTGGTCAAATCCCAGATCTTCAGCTATGTCGTAACTATTGATATACCGATATTGCTCCACTTTTTCAAAAACGCCGTCCATTTAATCCGTGACAGGGCGACCAGAGCGAGGTGCGAAGTCTTTGACATCAAAATTCCCGGATTGAAAATGTTTAAACCAACTTTGTGCTACTCTTCCTGACACCGCATTACAAATATATTTTTACTATTATTTTGACTAGTAATTTTACTGCACGGAAGATGCCGTGGTTTAAATACCCATTCTACTGCCATTACGTCGCGTATTATGGATTCGACTCCGTAGTGCTCCATAAATAGTTGGTCCGAGTCTGAGTGCTATTTGTGTCTGTTATTTCAACGTTTGTCCTCAAGAACACAGATTGTACCCAGTTAGCGAGACATCCTATAATAAAAAATACTGCAATAAATAATATTATGCTTTCAGACTGAAGGGTGGTCGAGAAACCATCAAGGCGCTTTTGTCGCCGTCGACGCTAAAGCCATTCACCATTCTCGCGATCTACTTCTTCGTGTATCAGTGGTGTGGAGTCAACACCGTCACATTCTACGCTATTGATGTTTTTGCGGTACGTATCTACCCACGTAATTTGTAATATATTTGTACATATTTGGTTTGCTAAAACGGTTTATAACGACTTCACAAAGACGTAGAAGTTTCGACGATTGACAAGAGATGGCGCTATACAAAAACACGCTTCGCCATACATTCCTGAATCACGCAGGCGATGTTTACACAGCGAGTAACTATATCCAAATTTCCCAACATCAAGAGTTGGGCCGTAGCCCGCCAAGCGCGACCACCGAGCCTGATTGGAGGACATCACATACGTTCCTTCAGAAGTAGCTGTGTTTACTTTAAGTTTTGTGTTTTCTTTTTTGTGTTCACCAATCGGCGCCACTAGCGAGTAAGGTCCCGTTAATCTTGTCACAGCTGATGTCAAAAACTATAATTGGCGATTTATATGGCTTCTGTTAAAATTACTGTAGAGTATCAGGTCTAGAGATCTTACTATCCAATAGCACTTCAAGCGTCAGACGTCATTAAGGGATTATGATATTTTATAGTATATATCATTGTAGATTTCCACTCGATTACTTCGTTTCTTACCGTACTATTTTGTTTGTAGTTTTATTGTGAAATAGTCGCTATTCAAGTTCACTCAGTTCAGAAATAGTTAGATATCAGAACCCCTTCTTAAATACGAGATTTTGATCGCGGCTTCGCTTGAGTTACGTTTTTGTCAATAAATGTTTATGTCTCGGGAGCTGGGGATAACACTTTTTATCTGGATGAAACCTATTTCTTTTTCTGTACTCCTGACAACGTGTATGCAAAATTTCATGATGATCGTCGTTAAGGCGTATAAGCGTAACAAAAAAATTCGTTGGTTTTTCAACCAATTGTGGTTCCGTTTTCACTAAACGGTATCTTTTGAGTGGTATTAGCTGTTGCATTAAAACAACCTTGTATCAGGTAAACTGGACTAGAGATTAATTTGTATTTGTTGACAGGCTTCAGGCACGAAGGCTGATAAGAACTGGTTGGCGATATCGATGGGTATCCTTCGCGTTATCTTCACTGTTATCGGGTGCATTCTGTGCAGGAGGTGTGGCAGACGAATTCTTACATTCATCTCTGGTAAGTCACATTGATATGACGTAGTCAATTAATCTAATTTAACGTCCATCGTAAAAGGTACCACGACCATGTACGCCTGCCACGACTACAACTGTCTCAGATGAAGTCGGGTTATGTTCGATCAAATGTGGAGTCCAGTGTGGTCAGAATTCATTCTACATTTGTGTATGTCTGGTAAATAATATATGTATACAACAACATCTCAACTTTAAGTTAACTACTACATATTTTTGTTTGGCGAAAAGAGAAATAAAAAAAGGATTTTTATATATTTTCTTTAATATTCTTGATTTTTAACCAACTATTCCTAGATTTTGCGTTATATCATAAATACGTTGTATATTAATCATTATTATTATTATGTATTAATCATCGTGTATATTACAGGTGATATAAGAACTTTTGTTAAGTAATAATCAAGCATCGACGTCATACCAAAAGCGAAGCTCAGTTTTAACCAATCTTTGTTTATCCCCAGCATTCGGTTGTGGCGTCACTATGTTAATCCTCGCGGTCTACATGTACTTCGTCCAATTCTGGCAGGATAATGATATGGAACCTCAGTACTCCTGGATCCCAGTGGCCTCTATCTACATCTTCATGATATTCTGTACCCTCGGCTACTTGATCATACCGTGGGTGATGATCGGTGAAGTTTATCCGACACAGGTAAAAAGGCTTTCAACGTTCTTCTATTTGAGCGGTGTAGCATTTTAGTGCTTATTTAACGAATATCATACAAGCGCCTTTTTAAGTGCTATATAAGCATTTGTGTTTTATATTGTAAGTGGTCACCTTGTCACTATTCTGCCGCTTCGTAGAGTGTCGAGTGTTGTGGGTTTAATCCCCATACGTAATAAAGTTTTGTGTGTTCTACAAAATGTTTGGAGTCAGTGGACCTAGGTATTATAATCAGCGGCTGGCGTCTTAAATAATGTTGCACTGCCACGATAAATAGTTCCTAACGGGTTTTAATATGTAGATATGCCAACGAGGGCTTAAAAATAAATAAGGTAATAATTTTTACTGATATTAGCTAACTCGTACCACCTGACTGGTTTTACGACTTTGCAAATTATGGTAATAATTCTCTTTAATCTCATATTCAGTCCTGTATACAATATTTTGATATATTGGACGTAGACATTTTAATTAAACTTTGTTGCGTATACTTCTTTTTGAGAGAGACTGTTACTATATTGAGCTAAACTGTATTCGAATATTATTCGTGCATAACTAATACACATTCACACATTCTAAATTTTGTTTACATTTTCAGGTGCGAGGCATAGTAGGCGGTATGACAACGTGCGTGGCCCACCTGTCAGTGTTCTCGGTAGTGAAGACGTTCCACTTCCTCAAATCCAAGCTTTACTTCTACGGCGTCTTCGGTCTATACGGCTCCATGTCCTTACTTGGTAAGCTGTTTTAATGACATTACGTTTGCCTCTTCTCATGACAGCTCTACTCCTCGAACAGGCTTCTTTCAGGGCAATTTTTTTATTATTATTATTACTTTTTATTAATATATTAGTTAATGGCATTCAAGATTTTTGACTTTGATTTTACAATAGTTTAGTAAAGGCCTAATACAAAATCTTTTTGAAACTATGTCTAAATTTAAACAGCCTTGCTTATGAAAATGTCGCTAACTAATACTTAGTGAACTCTCAATTTATTAGCTCTTAAGTCTTCGATTAATGAATAACTTTTGCTGTTAATCAACTTACACTACACCGAGTAGCATTTATATGTAAGATATCTTCTGATTAAGCACAAATTAATACTAAGCCACATCTTAATTATTCGAGAGTTGATTATTAATTAGGCTGTATATCTTTCCTAATGTGTGCGATAAGAAAACGTTAGCGAATATTTGCCACCGGTTTTAACGGACTGATCAACATATAAATTGTTTGTTAATAGATGGTAGACCGTCTATTAACAAACAATTTATATGATTGGTTGAGTGGAATTGAAATACTTGTCATGTGTTTGATTATGACACATCGTTGACTAACCTTACAGCAAGGGGCTTAGTATTGCTCTCTACTTAACATCTACTAAAGGCCCGATAAAAAGTTTTATTATCACGTTCGAACAACATTTGTATCAGCCAATGTTCATAAAATTGTCGACAACCTAAATTAAATTACTATCATGTATGGTTAAGTGAAACTGGTACATCTTTTTTAAGTCTTGCTATAACTGACTGGAAACCTTGAACAGATATGACAGAAATTCGGAAAAATTGTTGAGTTATTCATATTAATTAGTGGTTTTATTTTTTCAGCTATAATATTCTTCTACTTCTGCCTACCTGAGACTAAAGGTAGAACGCTGCAAGAGATTGAAGACTACTTCAGCGGCAGGACAAAATCACTCAGGAGACGGAACACGCTGACTGAGGCGGCGGCGTGAGTCACGTGAGCGACCGAGTGTGAGGAAAGTGAGCGACCGAGTGTGAGCGAAGTGAACGACTAGTATCGGCATGCAGTGAGATGTGAGGATGAACTGCGAACGCAGTGTGGAATGATTTGGCCCGTGGTTTACTCTTTGATAGAAAGGGACAGCTATATACCGGTTTATTTTTAAACACATTCAAGCAGTTTAATTGATTTGTACGAAATGATATGTATTTTAAATTAATATCCTCAAGATGGTGGCAATTGTAATTTTTATATCATCAATAAGTATTCTTTTTTATTCAAACCGCTATCAAATGTATCTTGAATCTTTTTAAGGTCATGTAGTACAAAGATTCTTTTAAATTGACAATTGTCATATTTACATGTATAGTATTTGGGCCTTTATGACCCAATATTACTACAATAAATTTTTGTCTATTGGAGTACATTTATAGGTCATTTGCTGACCTATTTGCTGCGAAATATTTTTGAAGAGTTTGTATGCAATTGTTTGGATTCAACAGTATTATAACTGCACAGAAAATGTTAGACAAAAGTAAAAATAAAAGGTGTCATAATAATCTAGTTAAACACCAAGCAAAGTACAATTTTAATATTGCTCATACGCCCAAAATTTTAATAATTAAATTTATGATGCAGTTTGATAAATGTTCATATAACATGGCTGACATCTGAATATTTTTTTACTTTACATAAAGATACTGAAATCTGTGTGCCTTATAATGCGGGGCATTTTATTTACTTAAATATTAAATATTGATTATGAGTGATAAAAGGAGAATTTGTAAGTCGTGTCAATTTCACATCTGTGCCTTAAACCTATAGTAATATAATGTAATACAAAAATTCCTTCTGTAAATAGATAAATTCTCTGATGATGATAGTTGCTACAAACTTTTGTAATAACATTTATGTATAAAATATTGAATTTTGTATGACAGAATTGTGTATAGAAGAAAACATATTAGTTTCTGTGCTATCATAAAATGATTGTTTATACAGCTGTCATTACTGACCTAAATACAGGTGGTGTGAAATTGAACCAAATAAAAGTGTAGATAATTTGTGAATAAGGATATTGTTGTATATTTTGTAGAAGTATTATACTGTAGGCGTTAATATAAATAATATCTGAACAAAACTATTTTTGTAGATATTGTTGCAAGTCCAAACGTGCCATTTTATAAACGAATCACACATTGTGGTCACAAAGAATAAAATATTGAAGTAATCAAATTTTACTGTTAATGAATTATTAAAGTTACCATGTTTCTCTTATGTATGGCATACAATGCATTTTATTTATTAATTTATTTATATGAACATAGTGAAGCATTTTGTGATAGTCTTAGAATAGATAGCTTAAACAAATGTTAAACATATCTGATTTATTGAAATTAAAGAAAATGTTTAAAGCCATCTTGTTTTGATTTCGTCTCGTACCACTGCCTTCTGAACTCTCTTTTTACTGTTGTTTTATAAACATGATTAGAAATTGAAAGTGAATGAATGTACACCAGTACTATGAGAACTCGCTTTATGTGTCGAAGTAAGGAAACGGCATAATTTTACGTTTATATTTATCCGTTTATTTCCATTTAATATATTGACCATATTCCCTATGACATCAGGGATGTACTGTCGTCGGCAATGCACGACGCATTGCCAACCTTAAGTAAAATAAATTAAAGATGACGTAACGGAAACAAACAGGAGTGGTAGGTAACTATATCATAGTCCAGAATTACTGGCTGAGCGAAACACAGTGATAAATTACTCTAACGCTGGTAACGTCTGTAAGAGAATGGTGTTTCCCCAGGCGAGCCCGTTAATACGTACCGTCTTTAAAATAATTCTCAATATTTATTAAATTCCGCGCAGCTATAGCTCAGTGGGGAGACCAACAGACTGCAATGCAGAGGGTCTCGAGTTCGAACCCACGTCGCGCACCTCTGACTTTCGGAAGTTATATGACTTTTCGAAATTATGTGCGTATTGATTGACAATTATCGGCTGCTCCGTGCCTCGGAGAGCACGTTAAGCCGTCGGTCCCGGCTGCCATAAACATCTATGGCAGTCGTTATTGGGCAAGTCAGTACCCTCTAATATCCTGACACTGGTCTAGCCTTAGGGTATCGTTAGCCTTCGGGTTGCGGAGGTCAGGTGGCAGCCGCTCCGTGTAAAAACTGATATCCAGTCAAATCCGGTTAGACTAGAAAAGCCGACCCCAAGTGACTTAGGAATAATAAAGGCTAAGAGAGAAAGAAAGATTTATTAATTTCCTTATAAAACGTTTGTCACTTGTCATAACAGTCCATAGTTGCTCCAAACGCTATATCTATACATTCGTATATGTATCGAGTACTAGGGAGCAGTAGTACAATGCATTACCATCGCACTTAGTCATGAAATATGTGATTGCACTGTGTTGGTGTGTTGTGTTAATCTGTGCTAGGCAATGTCAGAAGACTGGTAAGCTTGAATTAAACGACTATTATTACTATATGCACATATGACGCAGTACGCTGGTACGCAGAGGTCTTGAGCGCCATTTCATTGATTGCAAAGCACGCACCTCTGAATTTTCAGAGATATGTGCTTATTAAATAATAAATTATTGTTCGCTTTAACGGCGAAGAAAAACATTGTCAGGAAATCTGCATGTCTCAAAGCTCTTCATAATTTTCTCGAAGATATGTGAAGTCTACCAACCCGCATTGGACCAGTGTGTTGGACCTATGGGCCCTTTTGAACTGAGAAGACCTCGTATCCTGCTGCGGGTACATATTATATTATAACTGTCACATGCAAAGCACAAATTTCGGAGCGCAGTATTCCACGAGCATGGAATACTGCGCTCATGGAATCTTCCGTACTTATGAGGTCTAAAAGAATGGATGACACGGGCTTTTACTCATGAAAGGCATTTAAAGCAATTGGTGTCTCACCTACTCGCGACTGTCTCAATTCTAATTACAGCTATTAATTAACTAGACATTCTTGCTTAGAAGTATAGAAATATCTTGCCTCAGAACATGTCAGGTTGTGTACTAGATTCAGTTGTAAGCATTATTTTAACTTAACTGAGGTATAAACAACTTTTCAATTTTCTTAGGTAATATCTTCTTATAAATGCTACATTATTGAGCATTTACTCCACCTACAATTAAGGCAGATTTTAAGCTACAAATACATTTAAGTGATCTTAAGTAAATATTATTTATAGGTACAAAACCAGCAAGGATTCCTTATGGCTTGGAATACAGAAAGGTTTCCAGAGGTACTCTGCTCAAAATTATGACAACATTTCAAGAAAATATCTACGATACGATACAAAACAATAAAGTTATACCAGTGTTTACAGCGACATTTAACAACAACAGGTTCACAAAACCATTTATTTATCCAAAAGTTCTGAAACAGCAAAAACGGAAAACCGGATAGCGCTAACATAATGATTAAATCGACCCGCACTGGGCCAGCGTGCTGGGCTATAAGCCTTACCCATCTCACATTGAGAAGAGGCCTGTGCCCAGCAGTGGGACAGTTTGATACTGGACTGATATTATTACTATATTATAATGATTAAATTGTTATATATTATGGCTATGTGTTTTAATATTATTTTGAACCTCATATTACATAATTAAGCTCTCAGAAGTACAAGAGACTGTAAATGCTGTTATGTGCTTTTCCTTTTCACCAAGTTTTGCTGTTTAGTTCACCACGTTTATACATTTTGTTTCGGGGAATAATATTATGTATTTAAAACTACTGTCGAATTAAATTTTTATGTTATAATTAACAGGAAATGCCTAATGGCTTCTGAACAAAAATTTTAAATTTCAATTCTTTAACTATGAAATTGCCGTTTATGTGTTATATCTAGTTTTGTGGTATCTATACAAAATGCAATGGTTATTTTAAACATCCATTAACGTTTTAACTAATATTATAAATGTGAAAGTGAGTTCGTTTGTTTGTTTGTTAAGCTTTCACACCTTAACTGCTTGACCGATCATCATGAAATTTCGCATACGTGTAACCTAACGTAAACGCACCTAATAACCAAACCTTAAAATCGGCACCCATTACTGCCCGTATCAAAAATTATAATTTTAAAGTGTTGTTTTAACTTTAGATAAGTGGTTGCTTATCAGAAAATATAGGTAGATGTATTTGTATTGCAAATAATTAACTCTTGATTTAAAGAATATTTGCTAATTTCGTTGTCGGAGATAGCGCATATTTCAGTGTCCTACTTAGTATACCTACTTATTGAGCAGCGATAGCTCAGTGGGGAGACCAATAGACTGCAATGCAGAGGGTCTCAGGTTCGAACCCACGTCGCGCACTTCTGAATTTCGGAAGTTATATGACTTTTCGAAGTTATGTGCGTATTGATTGACAATTATCGCCTGCTCCGTGCCTCGGAGAGCACGTTAAGCCGTCGGTCCCGGCTGCCATGAACATCTATGGCAGTCGTTATTGAGAGAGTGTCGACACAAAAGATCCCACTGGGTCGAAGTGTCGCCGGTCTGCACTGACTGGCACCCACATAAGATACATAAGATACATACCTACTTATTTCTTTCTTAGCAGGAAATATAATCGTAAATCATTCTAATGAACCTTCTTATTCATTGAAATTAAAATACTATATACGGATTTTATCGCGTTGTTTATTTGACACTTTATTACAAAATTTTGAAAATTGTTACACTACTACTACTATTTATCTTTACTAATTTTTAAGCTAATTAAATTATTATTAAATCTATTTAGATTTAATTTAATTTTACACTTTCCCCGACGTTTCGGTTGCTTTTCAGCAGCCATGGTCACGGGGAGACTAAGATGGTAGTTGTCTCAATGTTCCAGTGTAGTTATTTCAAAGTACCCGAACATAATTTAATCATTGGTGTTTCTATTTACGCAGAATGAGCTCAAAGTATCATGAAGTCTAGCTGTGGTTTGCTTTTTCTTGGGTTTGACTATTTGTATTACTGGATCCCAAGCTGGTGGTACATTCCAACCATCTTCTCTATTAAAATTAGGATGTTTTTTGATTTCAATAGCCTCGCGAAACATCCTTGGTAGGAATCGGTGTTCTTTAGCGATATATTTCCGTATATAGTATTTTAATTTCAATGAATGATATTCGCGTAAACGGAAGTCAATATTATGTAAACCTTCTTATTATTTTAATGGTTTTAAGAAGCCTATAATAAGAAGCCTATAATGCATCAATTAATAAGTAGTGGGCTATACTAATTTGATTAATTAGTATGTCAAATTGTATTTGAGCTATTAGCGCCATATATTTAAGAGTATCGAGAACTGTGAAAATCAACTTGGTTCTTATCTAAATGTTTTGATGAATAAAGGATGTGTATAATTCTCAAATATTGTATTTTTATACTTAACATATCATTAATATTAAATATTTATAGCTACTGCACCTATATAATTATACAAATGTACTAAACAACGACATTTAATTGGGTTGGTAATAGGTTATACGATTTTCTTTAATATAACCTAATACTGATCTACCTGTAATTTTGCAGTTTTGAAGGACATCGAACCCTTATAGTTTAGCCATGTCCGTCCGTCTGTCTGTTTGCCTGACTGTGTAAGTTAATAGTGTGTCGGTATCTTTTTTTCAGTAAATATAATGTCTTTAACATTATTATATTAAGTCATAATATACATACTAATATTAAAAATCATCTATTGAGTTGCACTTAGTATATTATTGACTTAGTATATTCGACAAGGTAAATAAATTTATTTTAGAAACATAGAACGATAAAAACTTAATCAATCAATCAATCAATCAATCAATCAATTAATAAACTATCAGCTTGAATCTGCATTGATGGTTACCAGTAATGGAGCAAATATCGATGCAACCTCAAAGAGATTTGGGATGCCTAGAAACAGCACTTTGTGACAAGAGATATCACAAGTACTCTCATGTATATTGTGGGGTTCAAACCGTCTTGACCGAGGACGAAGAAAGCCAATTAATAGACTGGATTCACAATTTGAGATGATTATTTTACTTTACTGCTACTGGAGAGGGTGTCAAAATGAGTGGTTTACTGTTGTATAATGCCAAAGGTATTAGTCTGTACCTATCCATCATATTTTTTTATAGTGATTAAAGGCTGTTAAACATTTGTAGAGTTAAGTTTGTTAATATCACCTGTATTGTTGTGGATCATTTATATAACTAACTAAAAACACACATGGGCATTTTTATTTAATTTGAATTGTTCTGTTCATTTAGCAGTCGGTAATAGGTGCCACAAAAATGGATATAGCCTTTTTATATATTTTTAATTTTTGTCTCATTTCGCAAATTATTTCTATATCTGACTAAAGAGATCGTTAATTTCAGTACATGAAAAAAAAATAATAAGATGACGAGATTGTTAAACATGTGCTTATTTTTTGCATGTCAATCTGAACTTGGCTTAAACTGGCGGTAATAGGTGCATTTACGTTACATTTACGCGGGCAAAGCCGCATGCAAAATCTAGTATATCATAAGGCTTGGTATTGTACGAGATCTTCTTAATTAAATTATCAAGAACTACGTAAAATGAGTATTTTTACTCTTCGGACTGACAGCAGAATTAATTAAGGTTTGTTTATGGTCAAGACATGTAGACAAGAAGCACTTATTTAATTATAAGTCTTTATAAGAATTTTTTGTCCACGTACAACTAAATACGTATTAATTCTATATGGACAAGTACTTGATTATGGATAACGTACTTAATGCATTAGCACTCCATTTCTTTATATAATATGTATGTATTTACAAAAAAAAAGTATATATGTATGTTTATCCATTGTCTAGTACCCATAGTACAAGCTCTGCTTAGTTTGGGCTAGATGGTGTTGTGTGTATGTGATAGAATATTATTATATATTATATTATATTATTATATTTGCGTTGCGGCTAGTCGGGCGGATAGCCGCGCACGATTAGCCGCTGAATTGGCAGTCGACACGAATGCAAAAGACTTGTTCGGCCGATGCGGCTCCAATGAGGGCTATCGCGCTTTAAGTCATCGGTGCGCGGAGCGGTACCGGAGGTGTATCGGTATCTGAAGCGAAACGGTATCGGAGGCGGAATTTTTTGTATTGTTCGAATTAGCATGACGCTTTATACACAGGAACACTCCGGATCATCAATAACGCTACCGGTGCCACTTCGCCTCCGATGTCTATATATGGTGGGCTTAAAAGTAGCCTGTAGCGGTTGCGGTCGATTTAGAATAGACGCTTGATGGATTTTATATATCATCTGTGATTGATGATCTGTGATTTAGTTACAATGACATTGTCATAGCCGTCATGTGTATTTACTCTACAGATTTGCATCTAAATTGCTGTGTGTAACAACAATTATTTATTTTGAGATAATTGTATATAATGTCAACGAAAATGTAAGGTGGACACTTCGAGGTAAACCAAACCTAATGTTAAAATGGCTATGATAGCTCCTGACCCAGGATTCTGGAGCAAGACTTCTTATATACAGCTGGGATATGGAGTTTGGGTAAACATGGCAACCTTGGCTATTGGACTGGCTCATGGCTTCCCTGCCATTCAAATACCTCAACTAAACCACCCTGAAAGTATTATTTCAATAACAGTAGAAGAAATGTCTTGGATAGCCAGTGTGTTAACTTTATTTAATCCTATTGGTTGTATGCTGAGCGGATTTCTAATGGACAGGTTCGGCCGTAAGCCTGTGATAGTGATTAGTGAATTACCGATGTGTGTTGGATGGATCTACACCGGTTTATCTAATAGTGCCTTTCATATTATTATAGGTATGTATATGCATGGTCTTTTGAACGTAGAGCGAAAAAGTATATTTGTTGGTGTTTTAATTTCAGTTTATGTTATGTATGTACTTATAATTATTTTAAAATAGATTTGGGTGATTTGGCACCTACAACACAATAGTAACGCACATAATTATAATCAAATGATATTTTAATACAGTCGTGTACATTGCAATAGGTACCTATTTAACCAAGGACCGATCTCTATATACCAAGGGCGCAGCATGCGTACTCATTTACATGTGTGGTCAACATATAAATCGCAATATATACCAAATGTAAAATTCTCATTGTTACCACGCATCTTCGGTTTATTTCCATAACCATACTTTTCTAATGTCGCTACAATCAGCATCTTAGGAGCTTTGGACAAGAAACATGCTACATGTGTTTCGTATCAGCAAAGTCTTTGTTGAACGCAGAACCACATCACAAGGCTAATCAATTACCACAACCCTGTATAGTGAAGATATGAAGCTTCAGACATCGCTTCCACTCCTCGAAATATAGGAATAGTGGTATCTTTCAACAGGTCGAGCTATAACTGGCATTGGAATAGGAATGACCATGAGCGCTCCAAGGCTATACACTACAGAAATCAGCCTGGCAAACATGCGAGGCGTGCTAGGAGCGTTTCCAAATATGTTCATCTCCTTAGGAATAACGATACAGGTGAAAATAATAAACATTTCTTAATTAACGACATAAGCGATTTTTTTGTCCATTTTACGCCATGAAATCCGGTCGTCCTTACCGTCCAAAGAAACTCTAGGCATAGCTTGTTCCATACCTCGATGCGCAACTGTTAATATGTGGACAAGCCAACCAAATATGATGAATTGAATTGCTTAATTGGCTCTGAAAGCACCTCGACAACCCATGTTGTTGAATCCCCAACTGACCGTCTCCTTTTTGATTCACGAAACATAAGCTTCACGCGGATGCACGCAGCAAGCTGCATTGCGGATTGCACTTGCATCAGATATATGACTCTCCAATCCGCGACCACTCTTACCGCGTTAAGAGCAATTACCGTCGCCTTCCAGTATGGTGGCAATCAAATCGGTGCCCGCTTGATGATGAGCACAGTACTGCTCTTTAACTCAGATTGAACTCAGGGCTATAAAAGTCGAGCACTTTTCAAAGGTAAATAAATTATCATCTTATTCCATTTCGCGGGCATGTTCGTCCGCTTCGTCGAACGGCAGAGGTCTTCCGCGTGCCATTCAGACATCGCGTAGCACTTGAAATTCTAGAGAGTACACATAGAGCGAGAGTAAAACATTTATGAATTGATGACGAGAAATTAATTAATAGCAAATTGTGTTCTGAATGTTTGAGTAGACGTGCATGTGATGAAAAATGCTTGAGCATGCTCGAGCATTTTACCGCACAATCTGCGTGGATTATAATACACTCGAATTCCTTCAATGCGCTTGCGCCGTGAAGGAATTCGAGTGTATTTAATTTGTTTTTAGATTCAGCATTCTAATAATGCCTACATTATTAGAATGCTGAATCTAAAAACAAATTAAATACACTCGAATTCCTTCACGGCGTTTTTTTTTTAAGTTCAAAGGCCTACCTTTGAACTTAAAAAAAAATACCACGTTACGAATATTGCAGGAAGGAAATATATGATGTCAGCGCAAGGGACAGTAGGTATGCAGTACAGCGCAACTTATGAGTTCTTTGTAGCACTGTCTCGAGTTATTTACTTTATAAGCTTTTATCGTGTGGCGACACTAAGCAGATTCTACATAGCACTGTATAGCAATGGAAAACATGATTTATCAGTAATTCCAGTTTTTACTTCTCCAGGCATCAATGGGTTCGTTCTTACGATGGAAAACAATAAGCTTAATTTGCGGCGTGTTCAATGCATGCCTCTTTTTAAGTTACTTTTTTCTGGGAGAAACACCTCACTTTCTAATATTAAAAGGCACCGAAGAGCAAGCAAAGAAAGCACTTAACCATTTTAGAGCAAATTCGTACGATGTCGACGCAGAATTGAGAGAACTAATTGAATTCAAACGAGATAACAACATTCGTAGGTTATAATTTTATCGATATGTATGTAGTCTAATTAGTATTAAGCTAGCCTTGAGAGACAATTGTGTGGCCTTAGATTTGATATCCAGGTCTGATTTATTGTAATTGAGTTTTCTATGTAAATTCTGACTTTTGAAGTATCACTAAACTTCGATTCAGTAGCAAAGCTCACGACATCAATCAAATATAGATCCCGTTTACAAAATATCAGACCTCTCCATATTTCTAAGAAAATATAAAGCCGTCGGCCTCGGCTACCATAAACCTCTTTGAAAACTTTAGTCAATACCTGGAAATATTCTAATATCATATTTAAGGATAAAGAGGAAAAATGGTATTTAATTAAAACTGGTGCGGTAAGAAAATCGTCCTCAATATTGTTTAAAACATACATACATACATAGATTCACGCCTGTTTCCCAGAGGGGTAGGCAGAGACTACGGATTTCCATTTGCTACGATCCTGACACACTTCTCTGGCTTCATTCACTTTCATCACATTCCTCATACACGCCCGTCGGTTCAAGGTGCTCTTAACCTGGCCTTTGTCCAGAACGCCTCCGATCTGATCAAGAAACGTTCGCCTAGGTCTTCCTCTTGCGACTGTTCCATTCACACTAGCCTTTTAAACTTTCTTAGTCAGTCTTTCCTCGTCCATTCTTTCTACATGCCCAAACCAGCTTAACATACCCTTTTCTGTTCTTGTCACTATATCAACTTTCATGCCGCATCTCTCTCTAATCACACTATTCCTTATTCTATGTTTCAGAGTCACACCACATATAGTTCTCAGCGCTCTCATTTCTACAGCATTTATTCTGCTCTCATGCTTCTTTTGCCATACCCAACTTTCACTTCCATACATAAGTAACCTCCTCTATGAACAGCCAAACGTGCCTTTTCGGAAACATTTCGACTGTTCATAAAAGCGCGTAGAGCTCCATTCACTTTTTTTCCCGCAATCGTTCTTCTTTCAATATCTCCCTCATGTTTACCATCCCTTGTAAACAAAGTACCTAAATATACAAACTCTTTCACTTGCTCCACTTTTTCTCCATCAATCATAATATTACACATCGTCACGCACTCTTCCTTTTGTTTAAAACAATTAATTTAATTAAGCGATTATGATTTTAAGTATCTAGACGACGTATTGTACCTACAAAATATATTCTTATGACTAAAGTATAATATAACCACAAATTAAATAGATACAGACATTTAGCATAATAAAATGAAATAATAAATTTTAAAATTTCGCTTTGCACGATATAAAATATATATTGTTATGATACGTTACGGTATTAACGCCACCATGTATGCGACTCATATCAGCTTGTGACCACAGCCGGTGTAAAGTAGTCGAAACGTCAAGCATTGCAAAAGGTAAGCATTATGCATGATCGCGTTAATACTTGTTAGGTATGTATTAATAAAATGCGTGATTACTTGCATTTATACATAGGTAATGCGCAGAGCCATTACAGATCAAAGCCAAAACAAGAAGTAACAAGCCCCCATGACAGTAGACACAGCCTAGTTTGGGGCAATAAAATATTAATCTGTATTTGATGATGATAAATTTTATCGTATATTTAAATGACGTATTTGATTTGAAATAACTCTGGAGCTGGCTATCTTAACCTATTTAATTTGTGACAATGTATGTGATGCCTGTGTAGGCATAGATGTCAACTAGTTAATTTTCTTTGTTGTTGTTTTCCAGCTTATCTCTTAAAGAGAAATTAGGAGCTATCTGCTCTGTTTCTTGTTGCAGACCATTTGGAATTTTAATGACGTATGTAACGTTCGGAGTCTTGTCTGGAATTTCCATTATAACCTTTTGGACTATAGAACTGTTAATGGTAAAACTGATACCAATATTCTTTTATTACTTTTTATTGCACCACCACTATATTTTAAAGCATTGTTTTCATAAAATAGCGCATTATAGAGTGTGTAGGTGTGCCACGTTCTTTGCATGTAATGACAATGGTGGTAAATCTCTATAAATTAAAATCTGGGCATTTGACGTTTGTTTCAGATAACTAAATCATCTTTGGATGCGTATGCTGGTAATGTCGCAATTAGCACTACGAGGCTAGTATTTGGCATAGTAGGTTCTATTCTTCTGTACCATATTGGGAGAAAAACGTTAGCGGTAATGTCAGGTATATATTTTTATATCAATAAGATCGCAAACAGATATCTGCCTCTTATAAGCGGTCACTCTTATCTATAAACGTTTGCAACAACACAGGTATCACTCGCACGTTGCTAACCCTCTAAACGCTTACAGTTCAAGTGATATCAGACCAATGGACACCCAGTTTTCAATGTAGGCCTTCTTAAAGTGTTCTGATATCTGTACTTCCCCAAGAATTAGATGTTACTTGACCGCGATCTTCTATAGGACCGTTTTCAGTCGTATTATGTTGGATTTGAGAAGCATCTCTAGTATAAACTAAAAAATCTAAGCTTTTTAAACTTATTTATATTGAATCAGTTTTATTTTCTTCTTCATTCTCTAAGATTTGAAATTTGAATAAAACCCAATTTTATGCATTAATTCTGTCACAATCACTTTTTCTTTTTATGATGTACTTTTCCTATACAATAAAATTATTAAATTCGGGAGCTACCACTTTAATATATCTTGTACATAAAATGTGTTTATTTCAGCTACCGGTGTGGGCATTTCATGCATAACCCTGGCAATAGTTTTACATTATAGCAATAGTCCAAATGTGTTACCTCAAATCATACTTATGATATACATGGCTTTTTCCAGTTTTGGTTTCTTGAGTTTGCCATTTCTGCTAATGTCTGAACTGTATCCATTACAAGTAAGTCACTGTAATATTGTTTTTCATTTTGGGATTCTATTTGACTATCACCTCACCTGATAATAAGTGGTATACTGAAGTCAAGAATTGAGTACGCTAATTACAAATAATCTAGTCACTCTAGTCTTCAAGACAGCCTGATTATACCTAACAGCAATCACAGACACCAGCAAAGAGAGACTCTTGTCTTGGAAACCTTAAGTTATAAAAATATCAGCAATATTAATATAATTATAATAAGTCGAATTTAAATTTAGCTCTGGCGTATGCTCAGCAAAGGGAGAAAAGTCTATTTGTCCAGTGTCATAAGCTCTTGTACAATTATCGTTGGATCTCAGGGATTATCACAGCTTGCAGTATTACCGGGTTTGTCTGTAATAATATCATAAGTAAGAGTATAGAAGCACGTATTAGATTTGCAATGATTTATAATATTTCTTTCGAGCTTATGTACAGCTGGACAAATTTAGGTGTTATATCTTCATAAACCTATAGATTCATAAAATAGAGACATGACGGTATTGGAAAATCAATACATAATACATGTCATTAACTTAAGGAATGCTAATTTGATTTCTAGTGTATACACTATTTAGATATATCTAAATCTACATCTTTTTTATACCCACCATATTACAAACAGTACTGTATTTTAAAAGCGACTGTTGTTTAAGCTTTTCGGGAAATATAGACATACCGTTACGTTACTTTTTTATTATTTGCTGTTATTAATATTTTATTTGAATTTTAGATCAGAGGAATCCTTATGAGTATATCAATAGGATTGACGAGCATACTAGTGTTTGCGAGTGCCAAATCTTATCCCTTCCTTAGAAGTCATTTAAGCATATCTAAAAGTTTTTATATATTTGGAGCATGTTCTTTCATCGGTAAGTTTTTAAGTATGCTTTTTATATTAATTATTCGTTTCTACAGTTCTATTTACCAACGGAACATTCATGTTTCAAAGTCGTCCTGTATCGTGTTACGGATCAACCCGTTTGGTGCTGGCGTTAAGTAGAGAATCTCAATGAATACATTGACTATGACTACACGGTTCCCTGTATTTCGTAATCGTGAACTAGAATAACGAGCTAACTGATGGATGTTTGTAGTTAAAGAACAGTGGTCATTGTCATTCAACATCTATGTTTAAAGTATATTGCAAAAGCTAACCTACCGTTCTATTTAAAAAAGACAACTCCCGCACTAGGATTTACTCTTGTGTCGTGGGAGACTTTGCAAAGATTCAAACAACGGACACAAAGAATATCCACACTCAGAACAATTATTTGTGGATACACATTTTTTGTCCCGTGTGGGGATCGAGCTCACAACCCGCGGCGCAGTGGCAGCGGCAAGGCAATCACTTTAATAACTACGTCACCCGAGCAATCAATATAACAATCAAATACAGCAAAAGCTTTTCAATTTGATTTTAGGTGCCATGTTTCTTTTCATTTTCTTGCCGGAAACAAAAGGCTTGACTTTGCAAGAGATTGAAGAATACTTCAACGATCGGCGTGCTACCCTTGCTTCAGAAAGACAGGTCATTACAGCACAGTTACAAGCTGCTAGTCCATCTAGCCCCGTAAAACCCAGGCAAGCCAATTTAAAAAATGGATTAACTAATACAACAAGTAAAGCAGGGAGTTCAAAAGAGGCATCGTCAAATACCGAGCCTGTGAAATTGCCAGCTAGGGCTGAAAAATCATCTTTGAAGTCCCCTTCATCTAATATCGTAGCTGGCCGAAAATCTGTCTCGTTTTCGAATCCTTCTAACCTAAAATAGCTGGCACTGAGAAACAAATGACTTTTTTTTTTGTTCGACGACGATGACGAATTTTATTCAATGATTCAACTTTTTGTAAGGCACTTTATGCATTTTAAACGATGCCTATTCTATGGCTTTTAAAAATTGGACTGCTAATGGTTAGGCAATTTTTCGAATAGTAGTTTTGTCACCTGACTAAAAAAACATCTAACACAGTAAAAGTTTATAGATGGAATTAAAAAGGGTTTATGACTCTCTGCCCTATTATTAAGTATCAATGTCTCTTTTTTTATATCCTTTGTTTTAAAGCCATGTCTTTCATACTGCGTCCTTTAACTAAAATGCCGTTAACCCACAAGCGCGCGAATATGACTTTTAATGGATAGTAAATTAGTTTTGAATTGTCTATCTATAATTTTACTAGAATTTAAAACTATTTATCTATATAATTATCTATCTATATCTATATTCTAGTATAGAATTCAAAACTATATTACTTTTCATTAAAAAGTCATAATTGCGCGCTTGTGGGTTAACGGCATTTTAGTTAAAGGACGGCAGCATAGTGGATCGTAAATTTTATATTGATTTGTCAATCTTGTCTATTAAATACTTGCGAGAGTGATCAATGTTTTAAGAAAATATCAATGTATTTTTGATGACTGTTTTTAAAACGAAGAATGACTATCACTCAAAATAAATATTTTAAAATGTCTAGATTTGGTTATTTAATTAAAATCTATATAATAAACTATTTAAGTTCTGGGGATCCTAATAATAAAATAACTTTGTCCATATTGTGTTGGCACGTGTGTCCTTAAGAACATTATTGGTTAAAGTTCTTTAGTGAAAGATATTATGGTCCACTTTATCCAAAATCTTCACGAATCTTCCATAAAGCACGTAGGCACAAAACACAAGGCACGGGATAATGCGCATTTAGACGAAAGTAATAAGTCCTGAGTCATGGACACCGCTGAACGCATTTACGTTTTGATTTTAATTAATTTATTTGTTAAGTGTTTTGTTTAAAAGAATTCTGTGCCACGGATGACTTTACAAACGTATAAACATCGGACACAAATAACACTCATATCCGGGACAACTATTTGTGGAATACACAAATTTTGCCCTTTCAGCTCACAACAGATGACAAATGTCATGCAGAAAAATATGGCACGGTTTTCCAGTACATAAAAACTAGCGTGCTGTGTGCTCCAGAGAATAACACAGCTTTTACTTGCTGTATGGTCGATCAGTCGGACCGTGCAGCAGGTCAGCCGATGCGTATGCGCGTCTTTATATAGGTATTTAGTGGCATTTTAGTGTGTCTCTCTTCGATAGTTACTTATATATTTCGTTTGATAGTACTAAAGAATACAATATTTTTAAACAGCTTTATTAATAATAATAATAAATAAACATATTTAAATTAATAAATAAATAAACAGAAATACATAAATTTATAATCGATTCGGTTTAAAAAGGATTCCATAACCTAGTTTGAATAAGTACCTATACAATACTGTATCGTTAACCACGATGGTGTATATTACAGTTTTACACGTTAGCTATAGCTTCGACAACTTTCTCCATAATGTCTATTCCTTTCTTATAAACGTCTACATGGATCTTCTCATCATGACAATGAATGAGCAACGCAGAACTCAGTATCGGTGAAAAGTTGACGGCTGGGATGCCCTGTTGACGAACGTATCGGGCATCTGTGGCTCCAGGGCAGACTACGACTTTAAGCGACAATCCCCTGAAATAAAATGTAAAGTAGGATTTGAATCCAAAACTTCGCAGTACAAGTACACCGTAATCAACTAATGTTTCTGGTGGGTAATGCTGCTATTGTTTATGACTCAATCAAAACGTCTTACTATGGAATAAAATTAGCAAATCAGAGCGCCGCTTATACCATCTATCGTGCAATTTCATAAACTATAAGAGTCACCTTTTTAACGGGTTTTAAAATATGTAGATGATGCACCAAGAGCATTTATTTTGTGAATAGTAGTGTTCACCGAAAACTTATATAAATAGTAGGTATATTAAGAATTATTTTTCATTAAACGCCCATGCTAAGGTAGATTGTGGAATATACACACATCAACAGAATCTAGGGATACCTTAATCCTAAATTATTTACGACTATATAGTTTAAAATAGTTTTAGTTGTCATAAAAAGTTTATATAAAGATTAAAACCTCTTTTATTCCATATTCAAAGTGTAAAAAGATAAATAAAAAAAAAACAAAATACGGCGGTAAAATTGTTAGTAATTCGTTACGAGAAGCAAAATTAAAATTGTTTGATTGATATTAATTAATAAAAAGGGATAACATTGTTTTTCTTTTTTAATTAAATGTGCCGTGTGATCTTTAAGAGTCATGCCATGTCGTCATTAGAGTCGAGATGAAATGTTACGAGCCGTGGGCATGTTAGAAAATGGTACTATTCAACGCGTTGTTGCTGAAGCCCAACGAAGCAAAACGTGATGTCAAGGCTGTGGTCACGTTATCGCAGTACTGGGGATGTGGCTGAACGGCACACAGGTAGATATCGTGTTACTACGCAGAGACAGGCTTGATTTCTCCAAATGACCGCCAGCAACTTAGCGCATATTAAAATATAAGACTTACATGTCATTGATAGCCTTTCGCATGACCTTCCAGAAAATCAAATTGTCGTCCAGTATAGTGCTTTTAACTTGTGGGTTCTTTACGATGTATTCAAATGTTACGTCTTCCCCTGCTTCTTTGCACCATCTTGATATCTGTAAAATAATTATTTAAAATATTCATATTAATAATCAACTACCTAAGAATTTGGGAACTTATATATGATTTAGCCCGAGGGTAGGTATTATCAACTTTAAGGATTTGGCTTCATGAATTAGAGATACCGATGCTGGCGCTACTAATATTCCTGAGTCAAACAAAACTTAATATTGTCTTCTGTTTACGCGAATGTTAATTATTGAAATTAAACTCTTTTATACGGATTTGATAAACAACGCGATACAATCCGTACAAAAGAGTTTAATTTCAACAAACAAAACTTCTTACTACTATAAAGTATAGGTATAGGTATTTATTTATTTAAAACTTTATGCACAAAATAATACATCGGCGGACTTAACGCCGCTGGCATTATCTACCAGTCAACCATTGGGTGATGCAAAGATAAAAAGTACCTAGTGTAGGTGCATACATTAGGATGAAATATACATTTACATATACTAAGCATATTATTATACTAAAGAATATCATAATAAAAATGATATATTACATAATATATACAAACCAATAAACATATTTTTATAATCTACATAAAATATATACAAAATATATAGATTCCTACTTGCATATATACATACGTATTATATTATAGTTGAGAGGAATTTAATAAACTGTCAAGGAGGAGAGCACGTACTTTCACCTTGAAAGTGTTACGGTTTGTTGACATCCTGACTTAATGAGGGAGCGCATTCCATAGTAAAACGGACTGGACGAGGAATGAAGAATGTAGGAAACCAGATGTATGAGGGACAAAGTAAAAGGAGGTTATTGAAAGAACGAAGATTTCTATCGTTATTGGCACATAGGTATTGGAAAAGGCAGGTTAAATAAATGGTGAGGTTAGGATAGAAAATAATGTTGTAAGGACACGCAAACTACGGCGTTGATCAATGGATAACCGTTTTAAAGTGGATCTATGAGATGAAGATCATATTTACGAAGATTATAAATAAATCGAATACAGTTATTTAGAAGTCGCTCATATTCATTGCGTAGATCTGCATTCAGGTCATAGTGACACATCACCATAGGAAATATCAAAGTCTGCACAAGCATTATTTTTGTTTTAGATGGGAGGAGGATTCTTCAGGCGATACAAGGCGCGTAGCGTTCCGGTTGCTCTCTGACTGATACTAGTAACCTGAGCTTGCCAATTTAAATTGGAGTCAATGAGCAACCCCATATCCTTTACAGTAGGCCTGAATGGAATAGGAGTCCCATCATCTACCACAGGTAGTAGAGTACTGGAGTCCAGCCTGCTCATCAATTATTGACTTCCAACTATGATTGACTGACACTTTCAAACGTGTACCCACTTTTGCTCGTGCAATGAGCTGATAAATAAATTTATAAGACAATATTATATATAAGATTGGACATAATAAAGTTATAATTTTATTTACCATGTTATCAAATTCCTCGTGATCGACGTCACATGCTATTCTTATATCGAACGAAACTGATAAACTTTCTGGCAGCACGTTTATTTGGACACCGCCCTGAAATGAAAATAAATCACACCACCTAACATTATATTTTAGCGTCATAAATCATAATAGACCGCAGGAATTCTGAAAACATACGTGGAAACTGGACATTTTTGTTAAAAGTATTCATAAATGAATTCATTAAGTATTCATAGATGTCTATACTACCATCATAATAATATCCTCCAGATCGAATTTCGTGTTGTTCCGTATTCATCCTATGACATCTCATCCTATTTCTTTACTCATCCTAAACTAGAATCCCTATCTGATCCGATTACATTATTTTAATAAAATTTCTTTATTCAACCGAAATGCGTTCCTTACTCTACCCATGGCAAATATTACCGAAAAAAGTAGGTTAGTTTAGAATAGCAGAAAATAAGTACTTTAAAAAAATAAGCCTATGTTAGGTACTCGATGATAATAAAGCTTCCAAAGAGTGAAAAATTTAAAAATCGGTTGTGCCAATCTTTCCTCTTTATAAGAGTATAGATATAGATTACGAAAACAGTAATTTTTGTTCAGACCGTCAACCCAAACCTTAGTGATTTTGGGTAATTTCGTAATCGGTTGAGCAAGGAATACTTACAGAATGAATAAAGAATTGAAAATGAAATAATTGCTGTCGGTTGAGTAAGAAACGTAAATAAGTTGAATGAGAAAAAATAACAGTGTAGGATGAAAAGTGATCAGATGACGCCAGAATAACCCCAAATTTCGATCACGGCAGCCAGTCTTAATGGAGAATGGCTATTATATTATATGGACATTATAGTGCACAAGTATGTGCGCAAACACAAGTGCACTCTCTGTACCCTTACTCGCATGATCCGATGGGACGGTAATCCGACACGACCGGAGAGAGATCAGGCGCAGGACCAACGGCTTTACGTGCTTTCCGAGGCACGGGGGTGTCTAAAACTGCTAACTTTCTAACTCCTTTTGCAACAAGCTGCTATTGAGACATCTTAACTGAAAAACCCAATAACTTTTTGTTATTAGGTGTTTCAGTCATTTCTTCTCACGCATTCACTACCGCTGCGCCACGAAGGCAGTAACTACCATTACCATTATAGAAACGATATATAAGAAAGATAACCAAAATATATTAAAATGAGTGCATATTAAAATCAAAAACCACAAATCAGCGTCAGGCGTTTTCTATATAACCATTAGGTACATTTTTAATAATATTATTTATCCTTTTGAGTCGCAGCGGCACAGCGGTGGTCAGACAAAATAGATTTTTAATGATGTCTAGTAATTAAATTGCTTCTGTAATTGTATATTTAGATGCATATATTGCTAAAGTTAGCATTATTATCAAAAAATAAGAATACGTAAATAATTTACCTGAACTTGCGTCAAATTGATAGTGGTGATATCACCGAACCAGCCACCGTTGTCCACCTTCGTCTTCTCTTGAGCACGAAGCGTCATGAATTTATCTATTATGTAATGTAACTGAAACAATCATAACGCCTATGAAACGTATTGTATCTTGAGGCAAAAGACGTTGGTAGAACGTAGTCGTTTAAATCACATTAAAAATAAAAGTATATCTTCTTCTTAATATTGTCTTATGTTTACGCGAATGTTATACATTGAATTTAAACTCCTTTATACGGATTTTGTCGCGGTGTTTATTTTAAAACACATTTATTACATAATTTTGAAACTCTTAACACTTCTATTATGGAACTTTACTGAATTTAAATAAATATCTAATATCTATTTAAATTAATTAAAACTTTATATTTAAGTTCACACTTTGCCTCGACGTTTCGGTTGCTTTACAGCAGCTATGTTCACGGAGAGACTAAGATGGTAGTTGTCTCAATGTTCTGAAGTGTAGTTATTTCAAAGTACCCAAACATCATTTAATCTTTGGTGTTCCTATTTACGCAGAATGAGCTCAAAGTATCATGAAGTCTAGCTGTGTTTTGCTTCTTCTTGGGTTTGACTATTTGAATTACGTTCCCAAGATGGTGGTACATTCCAAACTTCTTCTCTATTGAAATTAGGAAGTTTTTTAATGTCAATAGCCTCGCGAGACATCCTTGGTAGGCATCGGTGTTCTTTTGCGAGTATCTGTGGTTTGTCAATTGTTGTTGTTTGTAGTGGTTGGTCCCCTGTTGCACATGTTCACACACAGCAGACTTAATCGAGCGTTGGTGTTTTACATCAGCTATATGTTCTTTTATGCGGGTGCCTATGCTTCTCTTGGTTTGACCAATCTATGAGAGTCCGCAGTCACAATCTATTTCATAGAGCCCTGCATCTTGGAAAGGTATTTGGCACTTGATGGATGGTAAAAATTTACTTATCTTCGTTGGCCGCTTGAAGTATCTGTGTTGATTGAAGCTCGTTTCAAGATGTAGCCAATCTTATCAATGACACCTCTTACATATGGTAGTATGGCGGCGCGGCTGATGGAGCTTGTTGTCTTGCAGTACTTGCTTGTCATGTTGAAGCTCAGCCTCCAGGTGTTTATTGTCACAGATCCTGTGGGCTCTCTGAAACAGAGCCCACGGGATCTGTGACATACTACAATATGTAAGGGGGTCACTGACAAGATTGTAAAAGATTGTAAATAAACAACGCGAGAAAAGCTGTATAAAGAAGTATAAATTCAATATATCTTATTCTTAAAGGAAAGACAAAAACGACGCAACTATGCACTAGCAATAAATACTGTATCGCGGGGGACTTAACAATTTAAAAATAAATACTAATAACGGATAAAAATAACATCCAGCCACAGAACAACCATTTGTGGACTACACAAAGTTTTGCAGTTTTGTCCCGTGTAAGAATCGAACTCACAACACTAGGCGCAGTAGTAGTGGCCAGGTGACCACTAACACCATTACGCCATCCTTACCCCTAGTCCACTGGCATAAAGGCGCGATTCTATTGGACAACTCTGACATGCAAGTATGACGTCACATTTGCGTACAAGTTGTTTTGCATTGGAGACATGTTTTCGAGAGTGTGCAAATTGCATGCAGGTTTCACTTGCATACAAATGGAGATGTTAAACAATTGAGTAGGCCATCATGGGTGGAAGACGTACTCCTCAATAAAATGATTATTTTCTCTTGCGCCCACCTAACAATTAACTACCTATGTTTCAATAATTTGCACAGCGATAGATATCATGTGCGTACACGTCACTCAATCGAAATTCGAAACGTGCAACTAACATTTGCGCGTTCAATTTGTAGGTCACTTGAATGAAGATATATACAAGTTTAAAGTACCCCATACAAGTTGTAACTTATATGCAGATTTGTACAAGTTGTATGCAATTTGCAACTTGCATGCAAGTAACTTGCCTAATGGAATCGCGCCTTAATATTACGCTTACAACATAAGGAAGTTGCTATTTTTTTATTAGGACATTTATAGCTTAGTAGCGACACGGTGTCTAGGAACGTATACTATGAACAACAACAGAGTCGCCCTCTATAGAGTGGTTTTAAAAATTTTGTTAACGCATGTCTGTCGTAGTTTGATACTCTCTATCTACTTTGGGAACATACAAGCATAAGTCTGTGAATGTACGAAATGAAGCGTCTTATAACAGATTTTGTTAAAGGAATAAAAAGTTGACAACAAATAATCTCAATTTACATAGATATTTTACAGGTACCATAATGTTTTGGCTACTAAACAGAATAGGTTTTGGATGCCTATTCAGGAAAGGATATCGCTATGCTCTTAATATCTTAAATACGAACCTTTTCACCAGCTGTGCGGTCGGCACCTGCGGTGATTAACGAACCATGTCCCGGCTGTCCTTTGCACGTTACGATGATTTCTGAAATACAAAATATTTGTCTTTACCACACACCACATATTTAGTAGCTCGGTAGCTAGCTTTCTTTTAGAGAGGCATCACTCAAGAGGGTAACAAGCGTGATCCGTGCTCCTGTCATATTTTAAACAAAATGTAAGCCGGAGGCAGCCTTATGTATAAGGCATCGGTCTTGCGATCTATATACCTCCTATAGGTCATAGGTTCGAGACCATCCCATTGCTCATTGTTCATGCAAGTAGTGCAATGGGATGGTCTCGAACCTATGACCTATAGGTATATAGATCGCAAGACCGATGCCTTATACATTAGGCTGCCTCCGTTTGATTATTTTTTATTATTTTAAAGATTACTTGCAATTGCCATAAATATTTGAAAAATGCTTGCGACAACTACACTAGCACTAGTCTAACCATACTGGCGATACAAATATGATATTTGAACTGAAGGTACTGACTGTGCTTGGTGGTGTCCGCGAACGTCACTTGGCACGGGTATTATTATTATTTTCATCTTTGATAGAAACGCGTCACGCAGTATTGCGTGCTGTGTATGTATTCACACGATATGACGTATAGTCATTCAAAGAATTATATGTCAAACTCTATCTGATTTTACACTGATTTTATCTTTGGTATGTACAATGGAGTTAGGGCCCGAACAGATCTTGATGCCGAAATTTGTAATTAGTGCTTTGTCTTACACCCAGCGCTATCCTATGCTATAATATAGAACCCACGTTTGATTCTCGAGACAGGTAAAGCGTTATTGGCTATTTTAGTAAGGATAATCGTAGTAGCATTAGGAAGGCTGGCATCGCCGTCTATTACTCACGTCCTAAAATCTAGCTAACATCATGCCTACATGTTGTAATACCCATATCACATCTGCTTACCTCTTACTTACTAAGACTGCTGAACTTACCACTCAATCCAGGAAAGACCTCAAGTAAGACAATTGCATGTATCCCCAGACTTCTTACAACAATCAGAGCAGATGATATCTGTATAATTCTTAATCTTGCTACACAATAACGTTTATCTTTACACCGCAACTACATTACCTCATATTTTAAAGTATATTACGCCAGAACATTTGCGACAATTAGTATAAACACAAATGTACTCGATGACGTAATAGGTTCTCATACGGTGCTTCGTTTAATATAGCTTTGCTCAACCAGGAAGGTCTAAACTTGGCTGTATGAGTAAGTGGTCATTGCTAAACAGATATGAGTTTGAACATGTCTTTGAGACACATCGTCTCTTTGCTAGGAAGTAACTTTGTGAAGCATAAATCATATTGTCTTATATACTAATATTATACATTTTTTGTTTGTTTGTAAGGACTTAACAACACAAAATACATCTACCGATTTTAAATATTATTTCACCATTACAAAGCTATATTATCATAGGTTATATTTTAGGGTACTTCGTCGTTTGACACCACGAGTTATTGACACAAGAGAGTGAATCGCACAAGGACGTTTTTAGAATTGGCTGTTTGGGACCATGGTGTGAATCGACGAATGTCTTGTTTGCCTTCGTCGATTCACCGTGGTACCAAACAGCGAAGGACTCTTTTTGGCATCGTTGATTCGGACCAATGACATTTTATTATACTTAACAATCATGCAAAAAAGTGCTTACGCGCTGCTTATTAATATTTTTTATATCTAAGTTACGATGATTAATATAGATGATTTTTAGTACTTAGTTATAAGTAAAAAGGTAATCTACCCTCAAACTGTGATTTTTTTATTGTTTATTTATGATTTATATATCTAAGTTAAGATGACTAATATAGATGATTTTTAGTACATAATTAGTTATTAGTAACAGGGTTATCTACCCTCAATCTGTGTTTGTTTTAATTTGCTTATTATTATCCCTTTTTATACTGATATTATACTGATATGATTATATTGTTTGAAATAATTAATATGTAATCCATAGTAATCAAGATGCCATTAAACAGTTGATTTTGTTTGTTTCAATAACCGTTTTCTACTCGTCAGTACACAAATCGCACAAGACTTAAAAAATAATAAATAAAAAAATTTTTGATTGTCGTCCGAATCAACGATGTCAAAAAGAGTCTTCGCTGTTTCGCACCACGGCCACGGTGTGAAACTACGAAGGCAAAAAAGACGTTCGTCGTTTTACGCCATGGTACAAAATTAATATGAAAATGATTCCAAACAGCCAATTCAAAAAACGTCCTTGTCCGATTCACACTGTGGTGTCAATAACTCGTGGTGTCAAACGACGAAGTACCCATATTTTATTTAGAAAAAAAGTACTGTTACTGTTACACATACTCGACGAAAATTGTAGACGTCATACGCTTTTGCCTATACCATTAGATACACAGTCGATTTTAATAAATCAGCTATCTTCCTATTGAATTAACTGGCCCCACAAAACTGACGCATATATAACAAAAATACAGCTGTAGGTAGGTATACAAATACCTACGGTTAATAGTCTCGATAATTTACCTACTTTCTCATTATAACAATATTTCGCTATATTACACTCCTGCGTTTAGAAATTATCGCAGCAATTTCTTAAGAATAATTACTTTACGACTTCAGAATGTTGAGTAAAGACTAATTTAGTTGGTCAAGTGGAACGACGTCGCGCTAATTAAAAAATAATAAGTGTTTTGTTTAGCAGTTTTACAGTTATTGGCGTCATTTATTTTGTCTAGATTTAATACTGAAGGCGAATTGTTTCAATCTGTTGCGTTATATGCAGTTTTTTGGACTAGTACAGAGGTTCCCAGACTTTTTTCTCATAGACCACTTTCAAAATTTAACTGGTTCCGGTGGACCCCCTGCAGCTACATTTCTACCATATTCCTTGGCATTCGTATTTATATTGGTAAGTTCATGAAATATTGCAAGCACACACACCACAACTTTAACTTGACCAATCTCGACGGGCAAACGTTTTTTTTAGAAATTCACGCGTCTTCCGTGTGTAGTATTCTTTAAAATATCCGTCGATCGACCATTTATAGGTTAAGTCAAGCCAAGATTTTAATTCTTCACTATCGAAAGCAAATAAATTTTCATGGACCCCCTCGCTTACGAGTTGTGAACGCCCGATTTTTTTGTCACGCCATCCTAGACCCCCGTCGAGTTTCCCGTGGATCCCTGGGGGTTCATCTGGACCACTTTGGGAACTAAGAGACTAGTAGGTAAAGTGTAAATGCAAGGATGGCGTAGTGGTTTAAGTGGTCGTCTCGCCATTGTCTCGGCGCTGAGTGTTGTGAATTCGAACACTGGACAGAATGTGTATGATCCAAAAATAGTTGTTCCATGTCTGGTTGCCCTTGTATCTGGGTGAATGTGTGTGTGTGTGTGTGTTGTTTGAGCATTGGTTAAGTACCTAACTAAAATCGTCGGAACCCGAAACAAATTCGATCTTTATAATATCGTCATGCACATTGGCCTCACACCTGATATACGTTGCAATACCCCTTTCAATATATCGTGATTTTTTGTCAGAAAACTTCGCGAGCGTGAACACATTAACTCACCAAAGTTTCATCAATTTCGGGGTAATAGAGATTTAAATATGAAGATGTCGCTTTGTATGAGAAAAATCGGTAACGTGGTTTTCATACTAAATATTTAATCAATATTTTTGAATAATCAATCCAAATTTTATGTTTTATTTTGTCTTGTTTATGTAGTTGCTTGTATTTAGGCCACTATGGTTTGTCTTAAAGTAACAAAACATCAACCATTATGTAATTATGGCGAATTGAAATAACGAATACAGGCAGACACTAAACGATATAACTTTAAATACAAATTGTATAAAGTTATTGATATTTATTATTAATAGTACATGTTATTGATAATATATACATGTATCTTATGTGGGGGCCAGTCAGTGCAGACCGGCGACACTTCGACCCAGTGGGATCTTTTGTGTCGACACTCTCCCAATAACGACTGCCATAGATGTTCATGGCAGTCGGGACCGACGGCTTAACGTGCTCTCCGAGGCAATATACATAGTCAAGTCTCGAATAAGAAATTTAATGAATTTTAAAATTACCATTGTACTTTGTACAGATACCACGAAATTAGATATAGGCTATAAACAACAATTTCATAGCTAAAAACTTAACATAATCGACATATAGATACTCATTACTAACAAAACTGACACTAATTTAATTTGGGTAGTTTTAAGCTGTTCCTCAATTTGTTGCCTTTGTTCCACCAAAAATACTAATTGCACACCAAAATATGCTTACTAAAATATTTTAAAGATATCAATTTAAGTCGACGGGCTCCTATTTTTGGGTAGGTTTAAGAAGGAACCTAACATAACCTAACCGTTTCGAGACAGAATGCAGTGATTTGAGGCCTATAGGTGCTCGTTATGATATATTTTAGTAAGCATATTTTGCTGTGCAATTAGTATTTTTGGTGGTCATTGGGTATATTTAATCCCATTTAATTTTACGTATGTGTATATATTTTACAACGTAATAAGTAGATAGAGTTGTTATAGCATTTATAATCCTAACTAATATTATAAATGCGGATATGAGTGTTTGTTTGTTACGCCTTCACGTCTTAACCCTTAACTGCTCGCACGGGGTCAACGTACTTTTGCGCGTCGAAAATTGCATCAAACGCAAATGCAAGATTAATCTTGCCTTTTTATCACATATAATTTAATTACCTTACTGGTTTAGTACTAGATGGTATTTATGTTTTCATTAAATAAAATTGTCTGTTAACGCATTCACAACCAGATAGCATTGCGATAAATGAGAGCTTATCTAAAAAAACCAACTGTTTTTAACTTAGTATAATGGTGTGAAACTTCTATTTCGGTTTCGGTATGCTGTCTTTTGTACCAGGTGTAATATTAGCAGGATTTAACGTCTGGAACTTACGTCTTGATGTTCTTTCCCCATAGAAAACAAAAATCTCGTCAGGCTGCGAGCTTGGCCCGCTCTCGTCCAACTCAAAACCAATGTTAAGCTTCTTAAATTCTTCTGACGCGGCGAATACGCACATGCCATCTACACCACCGATTTCTTCATCTGAAACAATATATAGTCTGATAGGTATTTGTTCTTTATACCTCTACGGTGGCAAACAAGTATGACGCCTGCCCGATGGTAAGCGGTGCCAGAGTATGATCGCTTGTAATGCCATGGCTATCATCACCGTGTGATAACATAACCAAAGTAAAGGGACCTAAGTCTTACCTATAGGGGACCGGCATTGTACTCCTTAACACAGGCTACTCAGTAACCTATCTAGGAGAACAGTACTCTACCCATCACTTACTGTAGATTCCGCATATTGTCAACTACGAGTATAAATGAATACCTGTAACACATAATAGCCTTTTTACGTTGGTTTGTTACCTAGGAAAAATGCTTCGTGCAGTGCCCGCTGGCTAGGGGACGGCATCGGCGGGGGAGTGTGGGACTCCCAGCAAGACGTGCTGGTATACCCACTAAAAAACCTGGGGTGTTCCCTCTCTCATCCAATCTTGAAGGATTCATCCATAGCAGGCCCCCCCATGTGGGTGTGGGCCGGGTCAAACGGACCCGGCCACCTCTCGTCCCCAGGGGAGAGCCTCACCGCTCTCCCCTTTCGACGTAAGAAGGCGCGCGGGAACACGCCGCGCGCCCTCTCGGGGTTCCTAATTTACGGGTGGCAGGGTCCCCTGAGGCCTTGCCACCCGGAACCCTTAGGTGGGGGGCAGGAGAGCGACAAAGGCGCGTCTCCTGCGCCCTCTCCTCCGGCGGCAGACTTCTGGGGCGTAAGGATCTTCCTCACGCCCCCATTCCGCCGCCTCCTTCTGCGAGATGACAGTCTCGCAGAAGGACCTCATTGCGCCCCAGCACAACACATAATAGCCTAAGTCAACGTTAACCTACAATCTCATTTTCTGTAAATAAATAAATGATAATTATTATTATAAGTCAAAGTCAAAAATCTTTTATTTATTTAGGTTACAAAGTTACATTCATATACATCAAAATATATACTAAATATGAAATAAACAGATAGGAAAGGAAGATAGGGAGTCTGTCGCGGTAATACCAGCATTATGATAACCCGCCCATGACTGCTAAAGGGCCTGTGCACGCCGCGTTTCTTAAACGTTTTTTAAACGCGCCGTTGACGCGCGTTTTAGGAACGTGCGTCGACGGCGCGCTTTTATTCTACAGAGCAGTTTATTGACGTTTATACACACGCGCGTCAGCATTGTTCTTCCGCCGATATACATGATCTTAGCACTGTATTTTGGCGAGTTAATTCCGGTTTAAGAATCGCAAGAAGTTCTTGAAATGATGAATACGACATTTGATAATAATTAGCGATTTTTTTTTATATCCTATTAATTTTCTAAATGTTGTTGTATAATGTCCACACAACCTTCTCTCGCTCATAAATGGGTGTACCCACATACGTCGGTAATTTTTCTTCCTTTTATTAAATATTAATAACAAGACGCATGCAATCAATGCTGTCTCAATCGACGCCATCTTGCTACTGTTGACGAGGTTCTGCTTAAAAACGCAATATGCCAGCGCACTTGTATCGATATACATGCGCGTTTGCATCGCGTTTGTATCGCTACACACGCGCGTCTGTATTGATTCAAACGCGTGTTTGAAATTATACAGGTGTGCAAAGATCTACAGGCTGCATCCGACTTGCGTGCGTATCGCGTCTGTATTGTTAAACACGCGCGTCGACGGCGCGTTTAAAAATTGTGGTGTGCACAGGCCCCAAAGCATAGGATTGTTATCAATAATGAACCGCTGATATTTTACAAGTCGATTAAGATTAAAGCATACTTAATGCTAAGAAAGCCATAGATTTATATTTTATTTCACATCTGTTTCACGGTTACCTATTTTATTTTTATTTTTTTTATGTTACAGGACGCAAACGAGCTGATGGATCGCCTGATGGTAAGCGATTACCGCCGCCCATAGACACGCGTAACACCACCACCGTTTATTTTACAAAAGACAGCTCCCGCACTAAGTATATTTTCTGTGTTGCGGGGGACTTTACAAACATTCAAACAACGGACACAAAGAATACGCGGACTCGGAACAACCATTTGTAAATTACACAAATTTTTGTCCTGTATGGGGATTGAACCTACAACACACGGCGCGGCGGCAGTCACTTAAGCCAATACACTACCCATGCAGTCAATCGATCGTAGACAAAGATCTGCTACGATCCTGACATCTCACTTATTTCAATCAATAATAATAAACATATTCTTTATGAACTAGATCTCTCCAGAAAGATTAGCTATAATATCCATATATCAAATGCGAAATAGAATCCGTTTAGATAGTCTGCTGACTGGTCTTCATCTTATTGTAATATTAAAAAATGTTTTGACCGTACTATGCATGTATCTTCTAAGTTTTCGTTTTATATTGTCAGATATTTTGCAAACGAGCGCACAACAACAAACAATGCAACCAAGATTAACTGCAGCCAGTTTAATAATGATAGTATACATACACGCATATGCATGCATGTACGCATACATTACAAATAAACTGACAGAGATAAATACTTTATCGTGAATCACACAAAGTTTTCTCTTTCCATCCGTGCAGTATTTTTCTTTCTTTATGCGTAACTTCTGCTAAGAGGTACAAAAATTAAAGTGTTTCTTCTTTCTATTATTACATACAATTATTACATATATTCTACCTAATGTTATAAAGGCGAATATGAAATTTATTTTTTGTCTCTTTTTCACGCGTCAATATCAGCGATACAGAGAAGGACAAAGTAAGTAAGTAGTTAAGTATCTTTCATCGAGAAAAAGTACTGTTTCCAAGACAGCGAAACAGCGGGAAAAGTTAGTAAAGAATAAATACAAACCGGGTACAAAACTGATGTGCACAGTTCTTTTCAGCCTCACTCCAGCTTCTTTAAGTCTTCTCACAGCCTCCAGATGCATCATCCCTATTCCTTTCATGTCCTGTGTGCCCCTAGCGTAGATGAAACCATCTTCTGAGATAGCAGCGTCAAAGGGAGGATAAGTCCAGTGCTCCTGCAAGAAATGTTCATAATGAAACCATTTATTTATTTATTTGTTTAGGCATTTTTACAGGGTAAACATTAACATAAAATTAACATGTACTACTGCTTCACCAGACTACCATCGCGTTATCAAAGCTTCGAGTGCATCACCGGCGAGATAAAATGTGATTATGGTGCTACAATTAGTTTGTGTGCAGTGTATAGACCACCTGATACGATTAAGTCAATGTTTATCAACGAAATAGTTAGTCTTATAAATAATTGTGCTCAAAAAAACAATTTTGTCCTGTTAGGTGACATGAATATCGATTTGAAACAAAAAACATTGTTTACTAAACATTACTGTAACACTCTAAGTGAATTGGGTCTTGAATGCGGAATAAACCAGTTTACTCGCATAGATAAGAGAGGTGAGAGCATAACAAAATCATGTATTGACCATATATTTATACGTAGTGTTAACTGTCGCGCCGTACATACCGCGGTAATAAAGAATGCGTTAGCCGACCACTTCATAACAGGTTGCGCGCTGGTCGATGATACGTACGTAAACAAAGCCACTCAATACAGAGTCATTAGTAAACTAGATAACCGTAAATTACAAAGTGAATTAAATAAAATTAACTGGAGTCTGGCTTTGGATTACGACAATCCTAATGATATCCTAAGTTTTATACTAGATAAATTTTCTTATGTATATGAGAACTGTAAGTATTATGTAAAAATTAAACTTGGTAAAAGACAAACTTGTAAATGGATAAGTTCTAGAATAGGAAAAATGTGTATGAAAAGAGATCAATTACTAGACATCTGGCTTAAAGATCAAAGCAATTTAGCAAATAGACTTTTATACAATAAATATAGAAATAAAACAAATAAACATATTAATAATTTAAAAAATAATTATTTTATGAAGGAAATACAATCGAACTTTAAAAACTCTAAAAAAGTGTGGGAAACTATTAATAACATTTGTGGAAAAATTAATAAATCTATAGATGAAATAATTATAAAATATTTTAAACTCTTGCCAAATATTGTATGTAACAAATTTGCCTCTGAATTTAGAGATAATGTTAATAATACATGTAATTTCCAGTGTGACACACCTATTCTAGATGTTAATTCCTATATTAAAAATTGTGATTCATCAATGAGATTGCAGAAGGCCACAAACGATGTTGTAGCCTCTATTATAAAACATCTAAATGATAAGAAATGTCCAGGTTCCGACGGAATAAGAGTCAAAGACTTAAAATATATATACAAAGAAATCACTCCTGTTATAACGCATCTAATTAATTCATGCATTACCACGTCCTTGTACCCTGATCAACTTAAGATTGGAATCGTCAGACCTATATATAAGAATGGTTCGCACACAGATGTAAACAACTATAGGCCAATTACTATTTTATCATGCATTGACAAAATAATTGAAAGGTATCTCGGAATAGAAATAAATAAATTCTTGATAAAAAATAATGTCATTAATGACAAACAATTCGGGTTTCAAAAAAATAAAAATACCTCACAATTATTGTTAAAGTTTAGTGATGAGGTCAACGGGTGCCTGAACAATCGTGAACATGTACTTGTTGTCCTTATTGATTTTAGCAAAGCTTTTGATTGTTTGCAATATAAGACGCTATTTAGCAAGTTACAGCAAAGTGGTATACGGGGTCCATTCTTGGATTGGTTCAAAAATTATCACAAAAACCGCTTCACGTCGGTAAGTGTCGCGGGTTCGTCGAGTGGAATAATTCCTACCGAGATGGGCACGGCACAAGGTTCAATTCTCGGTCCGACCGAATACTTACTGTACGTGAATGATATGTGTCACATATTCTCGGAAGGCTCCGTGTACCAATTTGCTGACGACACTTGTTTGGTTGCTGCACATAAGGACATACGTGAGGCGCAGAGAGTGATGCAGTGTAATCTTGACCTCCTATGTAAGTGGGCTCACGATGTTGGCCTGGTAATCAATAAAAAAAAAACCAAACTACTGTATATACGTTCACCCTACCTCACTGCGCCTAGTGTGCCTTTTATCATTGCCCACGAGCACCTATGTCTTCACCAATCAGTCAACACAACATGTAGTTGTCAGACACTGGAGTTGGTGAATCAGAATATGTATCTAGGTTTGATTATAGATAGTAACTTCCACTGGCGGCCGCATATTGATCATTTATGTAATAAACTAAGGTCGTTTTTAGCGAAATTACCAATATTAAAGTTTAAACTACCATATAAAATACTTAGAACATTGTATTTGGCACTGGCTGATTCTGTAATTGATTACGGTCTCAGTAGTTATGGGCGCACGTATAAGACATATGTCGAAGATATTTATAATTTACAGTTGCGCATTTTAAAAATTATAGTACCTACAAAAATAAAAAATAAATATCATAACGACGAAAAGGGCTTATTTGAGCACTGTCAAGTTATAAATGTCTTCGACAAGATTCGTCTGCGCGTTATCAAAGATAACTACTATAACATAGACCAAGTTCGTAAGTATAAAAGATTAGAATCGTTACGTAGTTTGAACTACTTACCCACATGCATTGTACCTAAAAATAATAATGTTTATGGGGCAAGGACGTGGGAATGCCTGCTACCAACATATTTGAACGAATTACCGTCGGAAATATGTAAAAAATTAAGTGAGAAGAACTGCTCAAAGGTGCTGAAGAGATACTTTCTAGACGGTGTAACCGTCGAGAAAGTATCTCGGTAGGTACCTATCTTTTTATATGATACTCTTTATAATATTAGTGTAGATGTATAGCGTGGCATCGAGATGCCGTGGCTTACATACCTCGGATAAGCCCACGATGGCTTTTGTTGGTATGTTTGTGTTTGTAAATTGTGTATATTATGTTCTGAATATTAAAAAATAAAAAAAAAAAAAAAAAATTACAAAAATGCATAGCACTGACATTTTTCTCGAAGGTATAAAATTGAGACAAGGTCTCAAGTTCGATCCCAATCAGCATCTGCCTTGCCAAAATTATGAGCGTAACAAAACATTGTAAGGATATCTGCAGGTCTAAGAATTAGATTCTAGGTAGGTAATGTAATAATATTCTATCACATACACACAACACCATCTAGCCCAAACTAAGCAGAGCTTGTACTATGGGTACAAGACAATGGATAAACATACATATATTATATACCTACTTTTTTGTTTGTATATACATACATATTATACTTAAAAACACCCAGACCAAGATAAACATCCATGTTCATGCACACAAAAATGTTCGATTTGTGCGGGCATCGAACTCGCGACCTCAGGCGTGGCAGTCGGTTACACTAACCACTACGCCATCGAGGCCGACAAAGATGAGATTTTCGAAGATGTGTGAAATCTGCCAACCCACACTGGGCCAGCGTGGCGGACCCTTCTCAAACTGAGAAGAGGCTCGTGCCTAGAAGGGGGACAGTGTATACAGGGCTGGTATTATTATTATCAAAGACATTAGCGGCGCATATATTTGATTAATATTAGATATACATTTGTGAGACTAACAAACTAAAACAAAAAACTCTAAAAGGCAGTTCAACATAAAAATTTGGTAACAGACGATCAAACGTATGTTTAATGTTGTTATTACCGAACTGAATTTGCAACAGTCTATCAAAATTAATGTCAAATTAGTTTGATTTTGACACGTCGTTTAGCATTTCAGAAATAAGTATGTGTCATAATCTGATATTAAATATGCCCTCAAAATTATAATACATCAAATCAAATGATTTTAGTCTATTAAGAAAGTGCATAACTTTAATTAACCTTTTAATTATTCAGGAAATGTTTTGATGGTTAATATTTCGTTATTTCGTTAATGTGTGCTATATGGCAAAATCTTCAATTATTACGTAATTAATGGTTATGAATTTATTCATTTCACATTTAATTTTGTTAGTTATTTACGAACTAATGTTCACACACGTAAATCCTAACTAATATTATTAATGCAAATGTGAGTATGTTTGTTTTTTGTTACGCTTTCACGCCTTAACTACTCGACCGAACATCATGAACTTTCGCATACACGTTGTCAGGGTTACAGAAAAGGGCAAAGACTTCCTCTTATCTAGAAAACAAGTGACAAACGGCCATGAATTGCCGTAACTCTTCGAGATCAAAAAAATGATATCACGTGACCAGAGGTCAAAGGTCGTAGTAATTTCGGGGTATATCGACTATGCTGAGTCGAATGGCGCTAACCGCGAGTCTCTAGCTCTTACGGTTCTTAAGTTGAAAGATAGTATCACGTGACTTAGAGATAAAAAAAATGTTACAACGTGACCTTGAGGTCAGATGTCAAACGTCATAGTAATTTCGGGGGTATGTATCTTATGTGGGGGCCAGTCAGTGCAGACCGGCGACACTTCGACCCAGTGGGATCTTTTGTGTCGACACTCTCCCAATAACGACGGCCATAGATGTTCATGGCAGCTGGGACCGACGGCTTAACGTGCTCTCCGAGGCACGGAGCAGGCGATAATTGTCAATCAATACGCACATAATTTCGAAAAGTCATATAACTTCCGAAAGTCGGAGGTGCGCGACGTGGGTTCGAACTCGAGACCCTCTGCATTGCAGTCTGTTGGTCTCCCCACTGAGCTATCGCTGCTCAGTGGGGAGACCAACAGACTGCAATGCTATCAATTTCGGGGGTATATCGACGATGTTGAGTCGAATGGCGTTAACCGCGAGTCTCGAGCTCTTACGGTTCTTGAGTTGAAAGTTGTATAACAGACAGACGGACGGACGGACAAAGCTGTAGTATTAGAGGTTTTCCGAACTCTAAAAGTACTGAGTGTAAGCCTTATCTAACCTAACCTACATTTCCGCCGGCGAGGCCGCGGGTCAAATCTACTTTGAAATAAATGAAGTATGTTAGGCATACAAGTATCTATTCTAAAAATATTAATTTGCATTTAAATGTAATTATGTTTCACTGTAAATAAATATTTACTTGCGCTTAGATAATAAGTAATGTTTTTTTAAGTGACTTCTTAGTAACGAATTTACGACACATCTTAACTCGGGAGTCAATTAAATGAAGTATGTTAGGCATACAAGTATCTATACCAAAAATATTAATTTGCATTTAAATGTAATTATGTTTCACTTTAAATATATATTTACTTGCGCTTAGAATAATAAGTAATGTATTTTTAAGTGACTTCTTAGTAATGACTTCATGACTGCATCAGTTAGGTACAAATTTTTATAAAAGTGTGTGAAATTGATGTCAAGGTTGTTGAGATAGCTAACGTTTATTAATTATTTGTTGTTAAGTTTATATTATTTATTAAGTATTTGTTACAGTCTTTCTCACGCTTTACGCGGTTGACAGTTATTTTTAATTTTATTCACTTATTTATAGAATATTCCCTTTTTGGATTATTTAGTAACCAATTTTACTAACAAGTCATGCACGTCGAATTATTTGGAGTTCTACTATGTTTAATATAAACTGGATAAAGATATATTTTTAAAGATAACCCTCGCACTAGTTATAATTCCTGTGACGTGAGGGACTTTAAGAAGATTCAAACAACGGACACAAAATACACCCTGACTCAGTCATTTGTGAATCACAATTTTTTTTTTGTCCCGTGTGGTATTCGAACCCACAACACTCGGCGTAGTGACAGCGGCGAGGCGCCACTAAAACCACTACGCCATTCATGCAGTGAAATAAAATTTGCCAGTAGTAGGGCAACTAGATTGTGGCATACAATCTCATGTTGTGTTCCTACGGAGAATACGGTATCCATGCTCTTTGAGGCAATATGGTGTGTAGTCACCAGATGTGGCAAGGTATCTAACCTTTATTTTTAGCACCACATCAACTTGTTTTTTGAAGGCAACGCATGGTTGGTTGTTATAAATTTTATAGCAGGTACCTAAAGTATGTAACAATAAAGAGTTACGAGCCCGTTCGCCCCTTAAGGTTCGCCCCCTAGTAGGTATTTGTTAGGTTTCTTCTTAAAATCCACCCATAAATAGAAGCCCCGCGAAGCGGGGTCGTAGCTCAATAAAGATATGTAAAGAGAAAACCCTAAAATAAATACTAGCTTATTAAAGAAGAGATTAAAAGATACATTGTTGGATGGAGTTTGAATAAATGGTATAATAATACAATATTTATGTATAACCCACTGACTTAATAACTTAAATTATAATAATAATATTTGTTGTTAGTTACCCTTTGTTTTTCTTTTTATATTTTTATTGTGTTTATTTTTGTTTAATGTGTATATCGTACGTTATGTAATGGAATTTAGAGCGCGTCTCGCCGTTAAACATCTTGATCAAACGGCTTGATCCACAACCTCCAGATAGCATTAATCTGTAAGATAAAAGTCTCGCCATGTTTCTTCTTTAACCTAACAAGACAGCATGTGATTTATATTTAGGATAACTTTTACTTGATAGCTGTTAAGACTGCGCGCGAGCGAAATGTGTCAAAACAGGCAGTCACAGTTAAGTAACTTTTTGTTTAATACAAATATAAAATATACATTTACCATAACAATGAATGTGTTTACAATTACTCCGTGTAAAAAACTTAAAATAATTAATATTTTTGCCTACAAAATTATGTAAATTTGCACGAAAAGTGCAAAAACGTAAGCTCGTGTTACGTGATTTTTAGATTATGACAGTAGAAATCTATCCTATTTTACAGCTTAAAGGAAACATAACTAGTTATATTACAATTTGTCCGTCCCAAATATTTAAGTTATTGGTTGACAATCAATATACATATTTATGAAAAAACACTTCAAATCCTCCATACAATTTTACTATGGCGGCCGCGCGCCGATTTGAATATGCGCCTCACGAGCTCTGTCATTATCTGTCTTACGCTCGGCGCAGCCTTAAACTGGCCATAAAACTTGTATATTATGTAAGTTAACATTATAAAGGCAAGAAATAGTCTATTTAGTTCTATGCTGGTAGCACGTTCACATTCCACTGTGATTTTAGCTCCTGGCTTTGGCAAAGTGTCATTGGGTGTTTCAACCAAGATCTAGAAATGTGTCTGATAAACAGTAATGCCTTAGCTGTTTATTATGTGGTATAAACAGAGCGATAGTCTTCCGAACACCTGAGGCATACAAGCGTGAAGTTAAGTACTGCGTTGTATAGGCATCCATATCTTATTACATGGATTAGTATTTATTACTTTCATATCGGCACAATGAATGTTGAATAAATAACATTATTCTTATCAGCTGCAACTGCTGGGATTAAAATGTCGTGATAGGAAGATGTTGATGACTTAATGTTATCAGTTTTGTTATCTAACACTAGTTACACACTACCCTATGTAGTTACCCTATTCAGTAACAGATAAATGCAACTGCCTTTGTTTGATTTAGTACATTATTCAACTAATCTTTTTGTGACAATAGTATCAAAACTGGTTGGAAAATAAGGAAGTACTTTATCTATACTAATATTATAAAGCTAATAATAATAGTAATAATATTCTATCACATACACACAATACCATCTAGCCCAAACTAAGCAGAGCTTGTACTATGGGTACTAGACAATAGATAAATATACATATATATTTGTTTTTGTAAATATACATAGAAACACCCAGACCAAGACAAACATTCATGTTCATGCACACAAATGTTTGACTTGTGCGGAAGTCAAACCTGCGACCTCAGGCGTGGCAGTCGGTTACACTAACCACTACGCCATCAGGACGTCAAAAAAGGAACTACTGGTTCAAATTGAAAATTATTATTGTGTTGGATAGCCTATTTATCGAGGAAGGTTATAGGCTATAAAACATCACGCTACGACCAATAGAAGCGGAGCAGCAATGAAAAATGTTGCAGAAACGGGGAAAATCTCTTATATGAAGCAGACGAAGTTGCGCGGGTCAGCTAGTATTTCATATTTGGATATGTAGAAAAGTGGGGGTGTAGTGGTAAATAAGTATCTCAGTATCTCCTCGGACAGCTGCAATTAAATACTGGTTACGTCACAACGTGTATACCTTTTCTGTCATTTGACAATTACTACCAGATTAGAGATGAGATATTTTCTTTTTTACTTAAATTTTAAAAGATAGCAAGTCAACTATCTATTTGCGCAATAATCGCTGAACAGATTTGAATACAACTTGGCTCACAGATAGACCTGACTAAGAGAAAAAGAACATTTTTTAACGAAGCCACAGGCATAAACGAGTTATCTATTTGGCATAAATTAATATTGATTAGCCTTGTTTATAATTATTCCTTTGCAAATTTTAACTCTCTACCTACTGTGGTTCATGAGATACAGCCCGGTGAAACAGAAAGACAGATAGAGGACGCTTAGTATAGTATAGTAGTCTCGTTGGCACCCTTCGGGTATAGAACCCTAGAAAATATCATGTATGCATAATGCAAGATGGTCGATCTGAAAGCCAAATTATAATAATTTTCATTTACTTAATAAAATTTTCTGAATTAAAATTTTACCTCATATACTGGTACCACATCCATATGCGAGTTCAGCATGATCGTAGGCTGTTCTGGTTCTAGACCTTGCCATGTTATCACTACGACTGGTTTCTTTGGCACCAATTCGTAGACAGCCGCAGCTAGATCTAACTGACTTGCTTGCTTTTTCAGGAACTTAACACAGTCATCTGTAAAACAAGTGAGAAACGGCCATGAATTGCTGTAAATCTTAAAATGGTATCACGTGACCTAGAGGTCAAAAGTCATAATTTCGGGGGTATATCGACTAAGCTGAGTTAAATGGCGTTGACCGCGAATCTCTAGCTCTTACGGTTCTTGAGTTGAAAGTTGTATAACAGACAGACGGACGGACGGACAAAGATGTTGTATAAGAGATTTTTCGAACTCTAAAAATATGTAACATCTTAGATTTTGCTATTAAGGTTATTTAATTCTGTGGCAAAGCAGCAAAAGCCTATGAAGAGACCAGAGAATTCGATCCCACTGCATGGACCACTGAATATATGAAGCTATGTGCGCATTAAATAGTAAACTTAAATGTCATCTACGGAATTCCTGTTGTTAGAGAGGGCTAAATATATTTTTTTAATTACGTTGTCATTCTGTGGTGTTATTTTTCTTACGTGATGTGCTAGGGAAATTCCCGTGAAACAAATCCTAATCCTTCTTCTACCTAATACTATCAAAGCGAATGTGAGTTTGTTTGTTTGTTTGTGTGTTATGCTTTCACGCCGTAAATATTCGACATCATCATGAAATTTCGCATACACGTTGTCAAGGGAACAGAAAAGGACATAGAGTACCTTTCATCCAGAAAAAGGTACTGCAACTTTTTTTTAACCTGTTGTATTGCATTGACCCCTACCCCTACGCGGGGGCGGGCGGAGGGGTTATATCGGACTCACCGGGGTAAAAGAGAAAGATGTTAAAATGATGATGATAATAGCCCTCTCGGAATACCGACTAAACCTACCATGGTGTTCCTCAACAAAACCACTATCGACGTGGCCGCGCCAATCACTTGCACATGCGGTCGCGACCCCGCCGAGGTTTCGACTCGCCGAATTTTCCTATTTCGCAAGTATATTACAAATTAAATTGTAAAATCCTAACCAATATTATAAATGCAAATGAAGGTTTGGTTGTTACGCTTTTACGCCTTAACTTGTGGACTGATTATTATGAAATTTCGCATAGGTACACGTTGTCAGAGGTACAAAGTAGGACATATGATACTATTAATTTAGAAAAAACACTGTTCTCGTACGAAGCAGCGGGTAATAAATAGCTAGTACAATAATATAAGCATATCTTGTGTTGTGTTATCAACCATTTCTTTTTCGATAAATTTTGAATACAAATACATAAAAAATTATAGTACCTAGTCGTCTTTAGTTTCATCAATAATGTATATGAAACAATACATGTTAAATTTAAAAGAGAATAATAGGCTACACAAATAATAGGTACAAGGAAATAAGCTAGCTTAGGCGTCATTAGATTTCTCAACATCGCCATCATGTATTTTTTTTGCTTTATTTAAACTTACCGTAATCAACATCAGGATGAACGCTGGGAATCCTCAAATATTCCCTGAACCTCTGAATAACTTCATCATTATCCCACTTAGTACTCATATTTATTCACAATAATTATTTAAGTACTTAATATTTTTTATTATTGTTTTGTTACGTAGGTTACGCGAGTCGACAGGCGTCTGATTACGCCAATGAAACTGAACTAAGTAGATAATGTTGGATGGAGTATAAAACCGGCTGTTTACTATACTTTGTTAACTTTACATCGTATCGTTATCAATACTGCTGCTTTGACACTGAATTTTATATTTCAAGGTCTCGTTAACTGGGCAAGGTCGTCGACTTCCCATAAATATATCGTTTGAGTAGTAGCGATGGTCAAAAGTAACGCAAAAACAAAACGAATATTGGCAAATTGTATGACGGCTTATCAGAATTTTGATTAAATTCGTTGTCGTCGATTATAATTCGAATAATCGAAACTTAATTTGATGATGAATCGTGTTTCGACGTTTGTCGACGATGTTTTGTTAGCCTCAAAAAGAGAGTAAACTAATTAGATTTTTATTGAGGTATTACTATTATATTTCTAACCGAATCACGGTTTCGCATTCGTATTGGCATAGGGCTACGCAATCAAATAATTAATGAATACCAAAATTTTAAACATTCGAATATTCGTTAAAGTTTCTAATATTTCGATTTGTTTGAAGGTTCAATTATAGAACGTTAATCGATAATCGCCCATCGCTATCTCTTGGTCAAGAGATGTATATAAACCTGTTTTAGGAAGTAATATAAAGTATATTTAAAAGGGACTGGCTGCAAGGCTATGGTCCAATTTGCGAAAGAAAATAAGTATACCTTTCTTTGTTAGTATAACGCTAAAAATTTGTGTACCCAGACATTTTATTTTATTTATTTGTTTACAATTGATACATCATATTTGGTATCAATTGAATAAGATCTATAACTAGATGTCTAGTTAGACTATAGAGAATCTGTTTCAATTCGGTGGCAGCATCTGTACCTCATAATACATAATATTATGTACATACATACATACATAGATTCACGCCTGTTTCCCAGAGGGGTAGGCAGAGACTACGGATTTCCATTTGCTACGATCCTGACACACTTCTCTGGCTTCATTCACTTTCATCACATTCCTCATACACGCCCGTCGGTTCAAGGTGCTCTTAACCTGGCCTTTGTCCAGAACGCCTTCGATCTGATCAAAAACGTTCGCCTAGGTCTTCCTCTTGCGGTCTAATATTATGTATTTATTGTATATGTCCCACAGCTGGGCAGGGTCCTATTCTAGAGAATTCTCATATAGATATGAGAAGGGTAAAATCGAGGAAGGTCAAAGCACACCAAGCACCTAACTTGGTACCGGTTGGCAAAATTTACACATATACAATAGGAAACATTATGAAGAATTGTTAGGTATATAATATATGCAGATTTTATGTTTTCCTTCCGCGTTAAACCGATAATTAACTATTTAATACGCGCATTACCTCTCTAAAGGCCAATTCCAATATTCAGAAAACGAGTTGTTTTACCTACGAGCAGTTCAATTTTGACATATTTTCATAGAATATATGTATGTCAAAAATGAACTGTCCGTAAGTAAAAGGACTCGTTTCTTTATATAGGAACCGTGCCTAAGTCAAGGGTGTTTGCCATAGGTTCGAACTTGATACCTCTGCGTAACAGTCCTTCGGTCTCCCACTCTCACTCTCTGTTGTTTGTCCCGTCAACGAATATATAAGCACTTCGTGGACTCTTAAGGTTCGGGCGCTTGTGCTGTTCTTAGAGACCTGCCTGAGCAGGTAATTAATGGTTCGCGGGATTAGAAGGCTGGATTTTTCTTAGCATTGGCATTCAATGCGGCAATGCTTGCCAGTCTAATAAGCACTTTTCTTGTCGACTGCGAATTTAAGTAATTTTACGACGCTGCCTGAGCCAGTCATTTACTATAAAAAACTGTGCGTGTCCTTTTTATTTTATTTATCATTATATCTTTATATTTCTGCTAAATATGTTTGTGCTCATGTTTTGTAAGTGTTTGTGAGATTGGGCAAAGTATTATTAGATTTTCCTGTTAGGAAGTTCTAAAATTAAGAACTTCCTCGTTTATTTTCAGTCGTTGCATATATGTATGATACTCATTTTAAGAAGAATCATTGAATCTAACCTATTAATATCTAAAATAATATTGTAAGATCAGATTAGTTTTTGTGATTTTAGTTTTTTTTCTTATGCAAGTTTCTAGAAAGGCATGTCATGAAGTAATTAATTAAATAGTTATTAATGAATTTCTCATAAATTTACTGTGTATGTATGATAAAGCGATTATTGGGAGGTAGAATGTATTCTTATCCTGTTATGTGACAAAGCCTTTAAGGATCCTATTGTAATAGACGACGTGTCAAAATGAAACTGAGGGTCCTATTATAATAGGACCCTTAAAGACAATTCCATATCGTTAAACGTAATTGATGTAATAAGAAAATGTTTTAGAAAAACCATTTGTTATTTGTTAGTGCTTTGGAGAAGATTAGGTACGGGCATGTGTAGCAAAGGAAGAGGGGATGGATACGCCGCCGCCCTTGGATGGATCGCAAGAGACACATGTTTTGTTATCAGAAGGCAAAGATATCTAAACGTAGACGGGCTTATATTGGACGCTCTGAGAAGTGTTAAACACCTGCTGTTTCCTAATAGGCCATCACTAAGAGAGAGGGGGTCGATGTTGTATGACTTTATGTGTCACAAAATTAAGGGACCCTCTCACCACGGGAGGGATTCTGAATTTTGTGACGTCACATTTCAAAATCTAATATATTTATTTATTTATAATAGGTACACAAACAGATTACAGTCTTAACATAGTAGGTAGTAATTAAGAACATAATATATAAACCGGACAGTAATCCTAAGGTAGTGTACACAACATGTACATATTAAAGCAGATTACTCGTGCAAAAAATAAACATTAATTAAAATCTTAAATTTGTTAGCGTAGGATACAAATGAATCATTAAAAACGGGTAATAACTTAATAACTGTAATTTTACATTATAACAGCTAGGCTTGGAACTTTTCGGAACTAAGTACACCTGATACAATCTTTTTATATCTGTTAAAATTTATTTCAAAAATATCGACTTCTTTATTTACACGTGCTAATTTATTATATGATCTGCACATTCTTACTATTGGATTATAAAATGATGTATTATTTTTATATGTCTGAATTGCAAATATGTTAGGATTACGAGATCTATGTGAAATATTAAAGCTGAGAGATGAGAGTAAAGCCGGAGCATCGATAGATGAATGAATCAATTTATGCAAATAGAGTAAATCGTATCTCTGACGTCGGGTTTGCAATGAGACAACATTAAATTTACTTAACCTCTCAGCATAATTTAAGCGACCATAACTGAATTTACGAGAAAGGAATTTTAAGCACCTTTTCTGTACTCTCTCTATGTCATATATATGCGTTTTATAATAAGGAGACCAAATTGGGCAACAGTATTCTAAGATACTCCTCACCAGACTGAAATAGAGACACAGGGTACTTTGTGCATTCTTAAACTCTTTAGTGGACCTTATAATAAATCCCAGAAGTTTGCTACTTCTCTTCACAACATGCTCGTAATGTGAACGGAATGATAACTCCCTATCAAATAAGACTCCCAAATCTTTTATATAAATATATCTAAGAAGTACAATAATACCTGCTTTACGCGAGGGAAAGTGGGAATTCCTAAATGGAAATAAAACTCATTTTGAATCAGCTGTTTTAATTTATTAATAACTGGATGTAAAATTGCAAAACATGTGGTGTCTCATTAGGGAGTGGGAAGTCTCATAAAAGTGACCAGCTGTGACAAGGACGGGGGAGGGATAAAAAAATCATGAAATTAGTGTGACGTAATAGATGGATGGCCCCCAAGGGTGGGCAAGGCGCGTGTGATATCCATGGTATAATAAACCTTAGACTGCGGTAACAGTTTAGGCTAACACTCTTAGGCGGTTAGTACATGCATAGTTAGCAGTTGTGTAAACGCTAACAGGTCTCACAACTACATACATTACCAACGAATTAGGTAGAACGCGCTTATATTAGCCTTAAGACTGCGCCGAGCGAAATGTGCCAAAACAGGCGGTCACAGTTAAGTGAATAAAATCAACATTTTTTGTATAATATAAATATAAAATATACATTTACCATAACAATGAATGTATTTACAATTACTCCGTGTAAAAAACTTAAAATAATTAATATTTTTGCCCACAAAATTACGTAAATTAGCACGAAAAATGCAAAAACGTAAGCTCGTTTTACGTGATTTTTAGATTATAACAGTAGAAATACATCCTATTTTACAGCTTAAACGAAACATAAATAGTTAAATTACAATTTGTCCGTCCCAAATATTCAGGTTATTGGTTGACAATAAAGATACATATTTATCAAAAAAGCACTTCAAATCCTCCATACAATGTTACTATGGCGGCTGCGCGCTGATTTGAATATGCGCCACAAGAGCTCTGTCGTTATCTGTCTTACGCTCGGCGCAGTCTTAATCCTTGACTATAATCTTGCAATACCATTATTTTGTAAATACTTATGTTAATTGACTTGCGCTTTCAAAACTTTATCTACATGCAGAAGATATCGCACTGATCGTGCAATTAAGCCTTAATCTGGCTATAACTGGAATCTCAGATACGTCTGAAAAAGTCTGAGGTTTATTTTATTTCATCTTAAATAGTGTAGTAGTATTGTGTCCCTTTAGGAGGTTGCCTGTTGTTACTATCTACAGAGAACCAGTAAAACCCGCCCCTCGTAATAGTAGCACGGCGTATCCTTGTAAAGGATTTTTCCTATTTTTGTCATTTTTACATTTTACATTGTATTTGTTATCAAATTTGGTGACTTTTTCTTTAATGCCATTATTTTGTATTTTTATTATGTATTATTATTAGTTTTTTATCCGTCCTCTTTTGTTCTAAATTTTCTTCGTTTTTAAATGCATCATTTCCACGGAGAGCGCTGTTGTCTGAAATACAGATAATAATTTATCTAATTCAGACACAGATGCCATAAAGATATCTGAGATTATGGATAAAATGTAAACTTGTTTAATAATGTACTTCTGCTTTTTATGAAATAAATTATTTTTATTACTTATTATTATTCCTGTCTGTCTGCCTAGTCAGCAAGACCTTAATACCTCTGATGTCGCAAGCGTCCAAGCATTTGGTAACAGCTGACTATTAAGCAAGCCGTATACGTGTTTACCAATTAGAAGATAAAAAATAGGTTTATCATTAAGGAACACAGCGGCCACTCACAATGGTAAAATCGCAGTGGTTTAAATGGTCATCTCGCCACTCGCTACTGCGCCGAGTGTTGTGGGTTCGATTGCCACACGGGACGAAAATGTGTGATCCGCATATAGTTGTTCCAGGTATTTGTGGAGATCACCGTGACACAGAAAACAAAGCCAGTGCGGGAGCTGTCTTTAAAAATAATATAGATTACTTACTCCTTGTGCTAGTTCAGCGATAGCTCAGTGGGAAGACCAACAGACTGCAATGCAGAGGGTCTCGGGTTCGAACCCACGTCGCGCACCTCTGACTTTCGAAAGTTATGTGACTTTCCAAATTATGTGCGTATTGATTGACAATTATCGCCTGCTCCGTGCCTCGGAGAGCACGTTAAGCCGTCGTTCCCGGGTGCCGTGAACGTCTATGGCAGTCGTTATTGGGAAAGTCAGTACCCTCTAATATCCTGACACTGGTCTAGCCTTAGGGCATCGTTAGCCTTCGGGTTGCGGAAGTCAGGTGGCAGCCGCTCCGTGTAAAAATTGATATCCAGTCAAATCCGGTTAGACTAGAAAAGCCGACCCCAAGTGACTTGGGAATAATAAAGGCTAGGGAGAAGACTTACTCCTAGTGCTATAACATGATTTATTTTTTAATCTGAATAAAATAAAATGTATACTACCAATGTGGCAATCGCATAAAGATTTTTTTTAATGCTTGCCACATTGGTAGTGTAAAAAATATAGGTAACATACTGATGTTACCTATATTTTTTACACTATAAACTGCATGTTACTACTTGCACAAGCGCGCACCTTTTTGTAATGTGTGGGAATTCAATTATTAATTAGCATAACAACTGTGTTATGCTAATTAATAATTGAATTCCCACACATTACAAAAAGGTGCGCGCTTGTGCAAGTAGTAACATGCAGTTTATTAACCTGACTTAGGCAATAGTTGCTATTTCCCAGCCCGCCTAGACATACTTATTTACTTAACAACTCGAACGTTTCGTGTATTTTGCTGAAACTATGATAATTTTATATCCGAAATGGATTTCTCACAAATTTCTTTTCTGTGTTCGAAGTATGATTGCGATCAGTTTTTTTTCTTTTTTAATTCTTTTTTTCAGCCTTGTCAATTATATGACTATGCCGTTCCATTGGACCTACTCTTACACTATACTTCACAGCAAAAACTTAAACAATATGTAACTAATCACTGCACACGTTGTCATAAGCCAACTTGTACAGTACGATACAATAATTTTGCTGTCTTAGACAGCGGGTATGCAAGAACACTATTACAGCATCCGACATTTTTTAAATCTATTTCTTGGCTCAATACATCAAATCTAATGTCTTCGGCTCGGACACACTCCAACATAATATGTAATACTTACATCTTCTATTACTCCGCACTCGGAACAAAGTGGTGATGGCACTTTTTCATTAAAAATCGAAGTCTAAAGGTAGGTCTTTAGACATAACAATCAACGTATCTCTGTTTGCAGAGAAATGCTCAAACCACGGACAATTTTAACCATTCCTTTTAGACTGGACCTGGTTGTTTATATTTTTGTAGTATGCATATAACCGTGGTACTATAATCAAAGCCATTCAAAAGTTATTCAAACACAGTTGCCAAAACGTGATTCTCACTTTGTAGGTATGGTATAATAGTAAGATATAAATTTTAAAAATATCGAATGAGAAAGAAATACTTCATTTGCTACGTAAATTAGCAACAACCAACTGCATCGTTCGTTTACTATCCAAGCAAGGACTTGCTTTCTAACCGATCGCAAGGTCTTGCTTTATATTCCTAGCTGTCATGGACACATGACAGTTCATATGAGGACATGAAAGAGGCTTAAGCCTGACTTAAAGAAATCTAGCACTAAATAACGGTAGTTATTAGGAATACGAGAAAACAGTAGAAACTAATTATATAATTTCCAAGCGCCTGATAAAAATGAAAGGTTGCATATTTTATCGAGTATGTGCCAAATACAATGTAACAATAATAAGGCGTTTATAAGCGTATATTTTACTGGGAAAAAAAGAGTTTTTATAAAAACGTGCTGGTATATTCCAAAGCAGTAAAGATAGTTCTATTACATCCTTATTTAGTCAGGTTTTCTAAGACCCCATGTGGTAAGAAGCGTGTTTATTACCACCTACCGCAAAAATTTGCAGCGATCGTGCTGATATTGAGAATTATCTAACTAACAAGTGAGAAACGGCAATGAATTGCCGTAAATCCCAGAGTACGAAAAAATTTTATCACCTGAGGTCAAAGGTCATGGTCATTTCGGGGGTATATCGACTATGCTGAGTCGAATGGCTTTCACCGCGAGTCTCGAACTCTTACGGTTCTTGAGTTGAAAGTTGTATAACAGACAGACGGAAGGACAAAGCTGTTGTATAAGAGTTTTTTAGAATTCTAACAACTAACTCGTTGGCACGAGCGTAGTGTATGCGACTGCTGTGCAAGTGGTCTTGTTAGGGTTCGATTCCAGGATTGGAAAAAGTTTTATAGGATTTTTCTGTTAATATCTTAGTAGCTGCACAGAGTATTTAATTGTGCTCGGTAACCGGCAAAAGACTTACTCTATGTTAAAACCATAGAATTAAAGCTGGTGAAATATAATAATTATAATAATAATAATTATATACTATCACATACACACAACACCATCTAGCCCAAACTCTGCTTAGTTTGGGCTTGCTGGTACTTAGCTTGTACTATGGGTATTAGACAATGGGTATACATATATACAGGGTGTCCCAAAAATCAACGTCAAGCCGAAAACGGATGACGGGCCAAGGGATGGTGGTTCTCAAAAAAATATGAAAAAAAAATTTTTTGCTGCACTCTAAAAATTATAGCCATTTAAAAAAAAATGAGAAAATTAACACCTTGTTATGATTTTTCAAGTACTATGACTACAAAATGTTTACTTAGCTTAATTATTTTAGTGAGGATTTGTTACTGAATAATGCTAGTATACATTACAATTCAAAATTTGAACACAACTATCTTCATTTCAGAGGAAATATCCCTAATATGCCCAAACATGTACTCAAAATTATTACATTATTCAACTTTAAATGGCCGTGCTGAAAAAAAAATGTACTACACCATTTCAGCACGTGGCATCAAAAGATGGCGCATTTAATGGGCTTTCTAAAATGCTATAACACTTACTACATTTTATCCTAATTATGGATTTTTTTTCTAAAACAACTCGGGTCTAACCTTTTTTGTTTTACTCAAAAATGTTGGTAATGACATCTAGTTTCCCTCTAAGAAACAAATTAGTGTTATACATAACCCTCTTTTATGGCAGTCAGGTAAAAACTACTAGTGACACTGTTTTGCGAAGCTACTGTGAATAGGGCAAATACCTAATATATTGATAAACCATATTAGATTCCTTTGGTCATTGTGAATCATTATGTGTTCAATTTGAAATAAAAATTCAACCATTCAAATCAACAGTTCATTTTATTTTGTTACAATAAATATTCAAATTGTTTGCCTTCAGCTTCAATGCATGCCCTACATCTCTTTAAAAACGAACGCTTTATTTTACGAGCAAAACTTCTTGAATTGATGTATTCAGCGGCCCCCGCAATTCTTTGGCGCAGTTCCTCTACGTTTGCGATAGGCTTAGAGTAAACTTGATCCTTCACTGCTCCCCAGTAAAAGAAATCAATGGGGTTTAAGTCTGGTGATCGGGCCGGCCACGAGATCGTACCAGACCGACCGATCCACCTATCCGGATATACTTGGTTAAGAAATTCCCTTACTGAGCGAGCATAGTGCGCAGGGCAGCCATCTTGTTGGAGCCACATACCTACGTAAATGTTGAGTGGCACGTCTTCCAATAAATCTGGTAGATGATTTTGTAAAAAGTCTAAGTAAGCCTCACTGGTTAAGGTGTCTGGGAGTTCGAAAGGTCCAATAATTCTACCGTTCAGAATACCGGTCCACATGTTTACTTTGAAGCGATATTGTGACCGATCTTCTCGCATTAAATGTGGGTTTTCCACGTGCCACTCATGCACATTATGTAGATTTAAGTAGCCATCTTTCTTAAAAGTTGACTCATCCGTCCAGAGTACTTTATCCAGGAAGTGGGGGTCTTCTCGGTGTCTTTGTAACATCGTTTCACAAAACGCAACCCTTGCAGGATAATCTTGAGGTGATAAAGATTGAACTCGTTGCACATGGTACGGGTGGAGCTGGTTTTGCTGCAAAATCCGGTGTGCTGTACTCTTCGGCACTCCTATGCTTGTCTCAAGTCCACGTACTGAGACACTCGTGTCTTCTGCGACTGCTGCTAAAACTTCTTCCTCGTATGGAATGCTGGATCTTCCTGTACTGAACATTTGATTAGGAAATCGGCCTTCTGAGAGTGATCGGTGCAGATTAATAAATACTCTATGATCCGGATGACGCTCAGAATTGGGGTATCTCTCACGATAGAGTCGAGCTGCAGCATTAGCGTTGCACCTGCACTCTCCATAAATGAGATGCATGTTTGCATACTCCTGTGCTGTGTATCGAAGCGGCATGGTGGCGATCATAGAATACACACAATTACACGGTCAGCGATGACGATAGTCCAAAAGAAAGCCAAGTTAGTCACAAACGGTCAAATCACAAATCAAATCCAAGTAGCACGTAATCAAGTCCAATAAGCAAAGCCAAAGTTAGTAAGTACGAAAACGACACGAAGGAATACAGAACGATGCGCAGTAAACGAAATAACGTAACGTACTGAAGTATTGCAGTTCGTGCGCAGATGATCCGGTCTTGCTATCTTTTTCACTCGTGGCGTCTCTATCCGTCTCATTCTAACTCATGCCGTAGATGATGCTAAGGCTTGCTATCTCTTTCACTCACACTCTCACTAACACGTTGAAGTGGCGTCTCTCTCCGTTTCACTCTAACTCGTGCTGTTGATGATGCTCAGGCTTGCTATCTCTTTCACTCTCACACGTTGAAGTGGCGTCCTAATCTGTTTCACCCAAACTTGTACTGTCTTACTTTAATTTAAGTAAGCTTTAAATAAAATATGCATCGCATTAGAAGCATAAATACAAGTTGTTTTAGAAAAAAAATCCATAATTACGATAAAATGTAGTAAGTGTTATAGCATTTTAGAAAGCCCATTAAATGCGCCATCTTTTGATGCCACGTGCTGAAATGGCGTAGTACATTTTTTTTTCAGCACGGCCATTTAAAGTTGAATAATGTAATAATTTTGAGTACATGTTTGGGCATATTAGGGATATTTCCTCTGAAATGAAGATAGTTGTGTTCAAATTTTGAATTGTAATGTATACTAGCATTATTCAGTAACAAATCCTCACTAAAATAATTAAGCTAAGTAAACATTTTGTAGTCATAGTACTTGAAAAATCATAACAAGGTGTTAATTTTCTCATTTTTTTTTAAATGGCTATAATTTTTAGAGTGCAGCAAAAAAATTTTTTTTCATATTTTTTTGAGAACCACCATCCCTTGGCCCGTCATCCGTTTTCGGCTTGACGTTGATTTTTGGGACACCCTGTATATACTTACTTTTTTGTAAATACATACATATTATACATAGAAACACCCAGACCAAGACAAACATCCATGTTCACGCACACAAATGTTTGACTTGTGCGAAATCGAACCCGCGACCTCGGGCGTGGCAGTCGGTTACACTAACCACTTCGCCATCGAGTCGTCCATATGGGCGTAATACACACCTGCTTAATATTTTTATCAAGCAGGTGACGAAATATTGCTTTGGGGATATCGGCGTTAGGCTGTATATGTACAAAAACCCATAACACTTTGTTCGATCTGGCAATTGAACCTGTGTCTTAACGATTGGACGCTAATACAAATATTAAATATACAATACATGCTAATGTTTCACTTTTGTATAGGACTCCGGCTATAACTTGTACATCCTCAGGAAACCTGGGAAATGTACCCCTAAATACATTTAGTTAAGCAATTCTTTATTAACTTCTAGTATTTTCGTAGCGCAAAATAAAATATAAAATGTTTGACGTTCGTCGTCATTGAGTTACATATATTTTGTCGTGCGGACTATCTATGACAAGTTGGTGGATGACATTTGTACATAACCTAGTCAATATGACATTGACAGATAATGTCAAACATAAACAAAATGTTTCGTTCCGGAGTGCACCCTGCAAAATCAGTATTATATTAAATGAATATATTTTGTATGTTCATTGTTTGTTGAAAAGATGTGTATGATAGTTGAAATGAATAAATGATACTCTAAAACATGTATATATTTATTTGCTATTTACATTATTATATAGTACTTTCGTACAGTTTTCGATATGATTTATGAACGCATACAAAATTATATGACCGAGAACCATCGCCATATTGAATATAATGGCAATAATATGAAAACTATTATTTTTAAGCGCAAACAGGAAATAATATTTTCCCCTGATAGTACATTTCATAGCCGAAAATTAAACATCTCCTTTAAGAAGATTGTTTGTTTATAAATACAGGCAATCACCTCGCCGTGTGACAGTACCGTTATTTATAAGTTTTTTATTAAGTTCAATAGTCGGACGGCACTTCACAAACAGCTTAAATAATATGTTGTTAAAAACGTAAAAATTACAAATGTATTCGAATTTTGAATTTCCACCGGTAAATCAACATGCTTGTTGTTACGCACAAATTCGATTCACACGTAATCGATTTTCCTCTATTCGTTAATTCCTGCACAACAGTAGATGTAATATAATTAATTTGACGTGTAAAATTAGTTACTTATTAACTTACTAGGTACTTGGAGATTAGATTCTGTTTAATTAAACTTTTTTTTGCTTATTTATGACATGAGATCTAGATAAGTTGAGTAGTAGAGCCTCGCTGATTTCAGCATGAATGGGCCGGCTCGACCGGGGAAGAAATACCCGCTCACAAAATATCGACGTGAAATAGCAGTATTCCTACTGTTGTGTTTCGTTCGGTGAGTGAGAGTGCCGGAGGCCCAATCACCCTCTTTTCCATTTCCCGCTGCTTCTCATGGCCACTTCCTTTTTCTCTTCTTCCTATCCTAAAGGGTCGACAACGCGCAAGTGATGCCGCTGGTGTTGCAGGCGTCCATAGGCTACGGTGATCACTTACCATCAGGGTGGCCGTATGCTTGCTGGCCACCTTAGATGTACAAAAAAAAGAAACGTAATAACACTATGTATTTAAACGATGATTTTTTAAATGACACATTTTTTTTTTATTAATTAAATATTGTAATCTGTTTAATTGAAAACGTCTATGTTACTGGTCCAAAACCTAAGCATATATGCAACAGTCAATTATATAGGTTTTGAGTACAATTCCCAAATCGCGCCTGGTGTAAATGGAAAATTTGTAACATAGTCCCAGTAGCAGCTTTTGAACTAAAATGTGTTTAAAAGGAAGCAATGGGATCACTTATAAATGGGGCAAAACTGCCAAGATGAGCGTACGTCACTATCTAAACTATATTAGGTAATTAAGTATTACGGACTTGCATTGCCTGATGTTATGCCATAAAGGTATTTATTTAATCCATTATAACATTTAATCTATGAATAGTTGTACACAATTGAAAATAGTTATATTTCTTATAGGAAAACAACATCTTCTAAGAAGAAAGAATAACTAGGTATCTACATACTTAGGTATTTGTTTGTCTGTGAACAATAAAAATTTTAATTTATTGCTAATATTATTTCTATAACAAGCGGGTTAAACAATTAAATAAAAAAGTTGTATCGCATTTTTTGCCGGTGCGTAATCAGATTGAATGTGCATATAATGGAACGTAAGCAGAAACCGCGCGAAACCCTCCTACGCGGGCCTTTCAAAAATCGTCACGTTCGCGAGTTACGTTCCATACCGCGACCGGCCGCGCACCTTTCGCTGCACGCCTTTAACAAGAATAAAAAATAGCATTTAAATTTCGAACGAACAAAAGATATATTTTTTTAATAATTGTCGTTCTATTATATTTTTAAAAGTTGTTGCATATCTTTTATTTTGAATTTTATTTTTGTAATTATTATAAAAAAAGTGAAATAGTGCAAAATGGTTCGCAAAATCAGTGGTCTTTTGTGTTGCCTCTGCGTTTTTGGCATTTCATTGAGTGATAGCGCTATATCTGCAGATAGTGTAAGTTGCATACTCTAATACTTAATTTTTATATTACATATAATAACTGTTATTATTTATTTTAAATAAAACTTTCAACAATTATGAAGCGTGACCTTATCCATGCATCCAAATAAGGCGCATTTACTTTCACATAAATTCGACATACTTACCTATAAAATAATAATAACCCTTAAGGTGAAATAAACATCAGAATCTTTTTAAAGAAGCATTTCATATTTTTATAACGCGGCTTTAGTTTTTAATCGGGTTTATATCAAATTATAGCTAATATCTTTTATTTAAATGATAATAAACTAGTAATCTGTATGCTGACCTTTATGTATAAGTTTAGATATATACAAGTGCTCTAGTTATTCGGCCTTGAGCGATGAATGTAACTTGTCGTACTGGTGGACAATACTACAAGTTGTCTATGCTGCAGGATTATTGTGAAATAATGAACACTATATTACTACTAATTTTATTATAATTTATTTTAAGTAAAATAAGTAATAACAAGATATATATAAAAAGCGAATCATAGCTGTAGTTTAAATTTAAAGTAAATTATGCCGCATATTCATAATTACTATCTTTGAAACGACAAAAATAATAATTATGTTGATTTTAAGACTGCAGTCTGTCAAACTAAGAGTCAGTATAAACTAAGGATAGTTTATGTAAAAATACCTGTCTAAATCACGAAATATACTCTAAGTGATATACTGTATATATCACTTAGAGATAGCTTAAAACGATTATAGATTAAAACGAAATTTTGTCGTTGACTCGAGAGGTTCCTGCGAGCGTTAAAAAAGCGTGAATCACTTTATTATTCGTGGCGCTTGAAAATGCTTTATCCTAAATCATGTGTGCAGTTGATATTTGGCTTTACTGAGTTTCCATTTACTTTAAAGTATCAATTTAAAATTTATATTTAAGTATGCCAATAACTAAACTACCACGATACCTAAAACCGAGCGCATCACACTTACCTCAGTGAACTAACGTGATCGTCTATGTGAAAATATTATAATACATAAAATTTTAATGTTATTGGTAAGATCACAAAATACCATATTTAATAATAATGCCGCGACATTTTACATAATATATACCTACCTATAAGCTGTCATTATTATTAAGAGTAGACAGGAAGTTTTTGCTACAGATAAATAATATGAAACGAAGGTCTGTGATTTGAGTTACGAAATCTACTAAGATCTCAGCATGCGGATTTCGAATTACAGTACTTGTGAAATATATATAAATGTATTATAGTAGTTCCTCATGAATATGCATCCGTGATACTGTAAAGACCGCGTGAATCAATCAATCAGCAATGTTAACAAACAATACCACCGTCTCAGGATGGGTGATCATTTACAAAAAGTCATAGGCCACAGTTAAAGACTTGTAATTTGCAAACTAAACAGTAATCTTTTTGTTATGTTTCACCGTTGTCAGTACCCCGGTTGTAGTAGAATAGTTAACGCGGTAACACTAAAACCACAATGTTTCTTATTATTGGGCTTTTTGACTAATGTTATGTTCAATATCTGAGCTGCACTTTACGTATTCGTTAATTACCGAAATATACCTACTCTTTAGGAGACGGGTTAGTAACGACAAAATACGCGCAAAAGAAATTTGAAATGTATGAGCAATATTGACTCGGACCATAGTCTAAAGAGGTAAAATTTTACTAAATAAAGTTATGATTATAGTTCATATATTTGATAAGCTGTTATAGTAAACGAATTAACCATATTTCCGAAAAATAACAGCATTGGAATCATAAAGAAAATTTGAAAATCAGTGCGCTGCACATGTGTGCATATGCATCTGTCTTCAGAATATCGATATTCCTTTCATGTAGAGCAGTTTTATTATAAGGCTCGTTAATGAGTATTACAAGCAACCTATTAATTAAGATTTTTATACAACCTGTGAATATTGAACAGATTAATGTACAGAGAGCCAATTTTGGTAATAAAATCTGTTCAAAATAGAGTTGCGATTTAGATAAACGTCGCATGTGTACTCAAATGTAATTTATTTCCAGCCTAGATTATATCTACGGCTCACGTAAATGTAGGTTTGGTTAGGCTAGTAAAAGTACTTTTTTCTGGATGAAAGGTAACGTATGTCCTTTCTGTTCCCTTGACAACGTGTATGCGTTCATGATGATCAGTCGAATAGTTAAGGCGTGAAAGCGTTACAAACAAACTCACATTCGCATGTATAATATTAGTTAGGATTTGATGTTTAATTAAATTAAGGAGAATATTATAAGTGATATTTATGGCATTGGATTCAATTTGGAACAGTTTTTATTACGGGAATAGATCATCAGCTTCTACAATTCAAACGTCGCATCACTTTACTGACGTACAGTTACGTTCATCAGTCAGTTTATATTTAACAGTTATGAATAATGCACACTAATAAATCGTTTTATATTTGTGCATTTCTTTTATTAGATAGTGTTAGTATGTGTGCAATATAGAGTATCCAATTATATTTATATATCCAACCGGTCAATAAATTCCTATCCCTCGATAACAGTACTTTTTTTTTGGATGAAAGGTACCTTGTGTCCTTTTTGTAAAATTTAATGATGATCGGTCGAGTAGTTATGGCGTGAAAACGTAAAAAAACAAACAAATTCACATTCGCATTTATAATATTTGTAAGGATGTTTGTAATCGTGGAGCTTATGAACGACTTGACCGATTGAGGCAACAACTGGTCTTACTGCCTTATATTATTACTAATATATATTTTGTATTAAGACAGCTTAATTAATTTAATGGCATATGTACGTATACTTTGTACGAGTTGAGATTCAAATATTTTGTATACATAATTATATTGTCCAAAATAGTTATAAAAAATTACAGCAATCATCTAAAACATGTGCCCATTTGCATAACATACTTTCTTATTAGATGTCACATGATTACTTTTTGCTTAAAGAAAAAATAAACTAATGAGAAACTTGTCTTCAAACGTAAATGGTTGACATTTCTATAATAACGTCTATTCAGGGTTGCCAACAATTAGAACTTACTAGATTTTGAACGGTCTTTTTTTCTGGATGAAAGGTACACTATGTCCTATTCTGTACCCCTGACAACGTACATTTCATGTTGATCGGTCGAGAAGTTAAGGTATGAAAACGTAAGAAACAAAGAAATAAACAGACTTTCATTCTTATTTAAAATGTAAGAAACTTACATAGTTTTGGCTATTATAATATTAGCATAGAGGCAACAAATGCAAAATGATTATTTTATTAAAATTGGCTATTAAAATAAAAGACACGCAACGTAAAAAATGTTTTGGATAATACATAGTGCCTTTTGCGAGAATCTATCCCATTCATCGCTCTTACTAAGTGGTACAGCGAGAACTAAACCACAACCAAGCAGTAAAAAATATATCATATTTTGATTTGAATCGTTCAGCCCTGCTACTAAATGGTAGCCGTCATATTAAATACCTATAAACTAAATAAAGCAGCAAAACTTGTTACTAAGTTTCGGTAATTACAACTTTTGTTAAGTCAAACTATAATACAAATAAGTAGCTTTTTATAATCAAACACATTATTATTTGGCAACTTACCAAAAATACATAATAGGAGCCTATTGGCTAGAGCAAGAGACGAAAGAATGTGGCCATATTTAAAGTCGTTGAATTCTATAACATTACATATAAGTCACATAATAACTCAATCAATGGACATACTTCAATAGAAAACCTTATAACACGTTTACTGATCCGGGAATCCAAATCGAGACGGGCAGTGAGGCACTGCATCACATGGTGGTCCAACAAGCAGTCTGCATTTATCAAACCTCATACAAAAACCGATAATAAAATTATTTTGCATATCTGTCTATTTGAAGAAGAAAGAAAATTCATTTATAAGCACACATGTCACGTTAGTCGGTTTTAAACAGTCATTAAATTGCATTTATAAGTGACCATCTTACAAAGAACGCTACACAAAACTTATCGAAAGAATCGCAATCATAGAATATTGCAGCCGTAGTACGCGCCCGTCTCCTGTACCTTATAAAACAATCAAGTCAATATATTATTCGAATGTAATCAATAGTGACATCCGCATATGCAGTATAAAGTATGTCTGCGCTATGCTAGATACTGTGGGACTCTTCCCAGTCGCATGAACTGATGACCTGATGGAGTTGCTTGTGGTTGACTTCTTACGTAACACAGAACAACGTCTTGTGGTGCAATATGATACTAATATTTTCCCAAGAGTACATTATGAATAGAGATAAGTGTACAAGATATGCGTATTGCATTAATTAAACTAAAAACAACGGTGCATTACAAAATCTATGAAGCTATATATGTACCTACATACATGAAGTTACGTTGCCTTTACCAGAACTATAAAATAAACTATCTAACTAGACTGCACGGATGGCGTAGTGGTTTAAGTGATCGCCTCGCCACTGCCACTGGGCCGAGTGTTGTGGGTTCGAATCCCACACCGGACAAAATTTGTGTGATCCACAAATGGTTGTTCCGAATGTGGATGTTCTTTGTGTCCGTTGTTTAAATGTTTGTATACTCCCCCGTGATACAAGAATTAATCGTAGTGCGAGAGTTATCTTTAAAAAAAACACAATCTTTAACAAATGGTGTTAGACATAAACATTTGGATCTGTTATTAATTGTTGTAGTTTTAAATAAATTAATATATATATTACCTGAGTATTCAAATAAAATAGTAATATAAAGAATAGTGCAGTGCAGTATATGGCAACTTGTAAAAGATAAAGCTATCCATAGCGTAGAAATTTAACACACCTAGCGAACTGGATGCGATATTCTCGTGTCCTACATTCAATATACCTCAATTAATATTGCTATCACATATATTTGCGATCATGAAACATGACCTGGACGAGCGATTTCGGCATACCATACGAATAAATTAATTATTTACGGTCATACCTTACTTGTCCAAAAATTATTGCATATTTAAGCGCCAACGCACTCTACAAAATGATTTAAATCTTTGGTAAATACAAAATATCTCTGTTGTTTACAACAGCGAATCAGCTTATCCTTTTTACAAACCAATCAAAGAGGCTTCGATGACATTGCTTAACATTGAATCATATTCTAATATATTCACAGACCCGATTAATTAACAATGAAATTGAAGGAAACACGCTAGTGCAATGTTTATGCAAACGTATATGTACTAATGCAGGTGTCGTCAACAGTTGGTGAGTGAACCGCGACGGGGAAAGTGTTTCAGTGAACGCACATACTCCTATTATGGCTCATGCTAATTATGGTGCCCACTCCATTTTATGGAAAGCAACGTAACAAGAAACGAAATGAGTTACGTTATCTTTATTATTTATATATTTTCGAACAAAAGATATTGTTATAGATAACATTGTGCGAGTAATCGTTCTTTGTTTCGTTATGCTTTCACACAAAAATGGATTAACCGGTTTCAATGATCTTCGTGTAGTTAGTTGACTTTCGTGGTTACGGATTTTGTTTTTTTTGCTTCGAAATAAAAAGTGGTTCAATGTTCGAAATTCGCTGCGGTCTTTCTCTTTCTGAATTTGTAACATACCATATATGTACATGATCTGCCGAAACAATAATGTATAGGTATTTTTATTTCTTTTTTAATATCTTTTAGATAAATTCATTAGCAGCTAATATTAAGGAACTTTATGTTTTTAAAACGTTAATATATGTGTTAAACATTTTGTTACAATTATGTACCATACGACTGCACAAAAAAAAAATTATCGATGCGCCGTGTTTTGTTGGTTCGATCCTAACACGACACTACAATTCCATAAATATTTATTCCTAATTTTTATGTTCTACGAGTATGTATATATATGTATAACCACTGTTTCAATGTTTGTTCTTTGCGTTACAGGAATTGGTCGGAGAGTGGCAATGGTTTTTAAAAAATAGAAATCCCACGGATTTAGCGCGTAGTGTCTGTGACCGATAGGTTCACTTCTGTTGCCAGACACCTAAACATACTTGCCAATATGTATGTGTGATTTGCCTTGGCGTAACACTTAGCACCTATAACAAAACTGTGAACAACTAAAAAAATGCTCCTTTAATACGCTCCTTGTAAACCAGTTCGATGCACGATGACACAACAATAGTACGTAAAGTGCCGACAGGCCTTATTACCGTAGTAGTCCGCTCAGAGCGAGCATCAAATCAATTGTATTGCATGTAATAGATCATTTTACTGAAGCAGCCGAAGGTTTGTGAGCGCTGACGACGTAATGACACATAACTTGAAGTAACATTGTTTGTTTACCAGTTCCAGTTCATTTGTATTTCTGAATCATTTAGCCGATGTACGTGCAGATATTTTCCTGTAACATTGTCCTAGTATTCTAGACGTGCCATACTGATTACCCAAGGAGACACCATATTTTTTTAAAAGAACATTCTTGGCCAACTATCTTACAACCCACCTGGGGCCCAAGTCTGTTATTAAAATAGTGTCAGAATGGTCTATCAATGATTTCATAACTATTGATTTTGACAAGTTTGGTAATCTACTAATATAATGGCGTCATTATGACTTTCCGACGGTCAACTACTGACACTCCATAGAAAAAATGGCATAGAATGTTAATCTCGTACATAATAACAAATGAATGACTGACGTATGCTGTAATCTGCTAAAATTTTGACAGTTCCTTTGATCGAACTGCTTTTAACACTAATAAATAATTTGTAAAAGTATATATTAACGAAATCTGGCATGAATATGACGAGATTATTGACGGACCGATGATCGACCATTATGAATTACGCAGATTACGAACTTTTAGTAAAATGTCAATGGAATTGCAGTTACGTTACGTCGTGTCGGAATGACGAATTTATAAAAATAGCAGACTTTGGCCCCAGATGGCGTGCAGTTGCTGTGGTCTATGGATGCTAGCATTATTAGGGACTGATAAAGCTCATGAAAATATGTTTTGTTATGCTCATAGTTCTATATATGTTTTTATTAAGCAAAAGAATCTACGGAAAAACAAGCATTTTATTTCTATTAATCTTGTGCATTCATGAAAAATAATTCAAATTGTTGGTTTTTTATGTGTTTTAATAAGAACTTTTTATTCAGTCACCTAGGGATTAAGCATAAAATAATACCTACACTTACGTATAAAAGTATTCAAAAATTTAAGAGAATCGCGGCACATCAATGTGTTATAGTGACCGCTATGATTCATTCTCAAATATTAGGTCGATAACATAAAGTTCGACGATGATGATATGACACAAAATATGTATGTGTATGTATACATATATATTAGCACAATGTACTCAAGAAACTGTCTGCATCTTTAGTCCAGTGACGTATGTTTACATATATGTTTATGTATCGTGCAATCATAAAGTTATGAGCTTGATTCTTGATTTGGGAATAGCGTTCTTTTTTAGATGATTTTTAAGACTAATGACGATCTGAATTTACTATTGTATCTAACCAAAAAAGTCTAACAAGTTTTGATAAGTAAACTTCAAAGTATTAACGAGAAATGAGTTTGATTTCTAAGAACAAAATATTTCTATATCAATATTTTTAGTCTCCGTGCTGCTATTCAATCATACGGGGTCTGGCAAATAGATCTTTACACGACTATAGGTTCATCCCGTACAATGTAATACCTACAAACATAGCTGGTGCTATGTGGGTGAATTACAGATCAGCCTATATCTACCGTCTCACAGAATATCGACGTGAAATAGCAGTATTCCTACTGTTATGTTTTGTTCGGTGAGTGAGAGTGCCGGCGGCCCAATCACCCTCTTCCCCCTTCCCACTCCTTCTCCTTCCTACTTCCTTTTTCTCTTCTTCCTTCCCTAAAGAGTTGGCAACGCGCAAGTGATGCCTTTGATGTCGCAGGTGTCCATAGGCTACGATGACCACTTACCATGAGGTGGAGCGTAGGCTTAGTTGCCACCTCAGGTGTTCAAAAAAAATAGATTAATATAGATAGATAAAAAATTGAGAAATATTCTACACGTTGAAAAATGAATGAAACATATAGAATATTTAAAATAAATGTTAATATGTAATAAGTGCTCATACGTACATATGCAGGATAAGAATATTGTACGACTATCAATGAATACCGGTTGAGATGCTAATGAATGGATGTTAGATAAATATAATATAGGTATACATATATCCAAAGTATCAATCAATGCAACACTGGAATGCGTCTATAAAAACATTAATATCACATTGTCAGATACCGTTACTCTATTAAAATCTCGCTTATTCGTTAGTTAAATTGGTTTTATGATCCATGGCAACTGGCAAATTAGAATCCTAGAATATTTTATCTCGTCCTAATTTGGTTGCAATTTGTAAATTGATTCAAGCAATCTTGATACTCATACGTTAACGCGTAAGTTATATATTAAGATTCAAACTGCACAGGTGGCGTAGTGATTTAAGTGGTCGCCTCATCATTGCCACTGCGCCGAGTGCTGTGGGTTCGAATCCCACTCAGGATAACAATTTTTATGATCCTCAAATGTACCGAGTCTGGATGTTCTTAGTGTCCGTTGTTTGAATATTTTTAAAGTACAATAAAGTACAATACCACGCAATACAATTAATCGTAGTGCGGGAGTGTCTTTAAAAATATATCATTACCATTTTTCTATCTTAATTATATTTACCTGAATTAATACCTATAATACTTTATCTCTTCTAAGGTATCTGGAAGTTTTCAGATTAGATTTAAAATTTTCTCAAAGACATTTATTAGGTACAAAAATAAACTTATATAACAGACAATATGATTGGTAAGTATGACTGGTTGTGAGTGCAGTTGTTCTCAAGCTAAAGGTTAACCTAAACACAATGAAACGATTTAGGATTTGAAATAATATATGATAAATATATGTACACTTCAAATACTATATACAGGAAAAGTAGCATAATAGATGAACGCCTATCGGATATAGGCTTTCAAAACAAATATTATTACGTGTTTCGACTTATAATATTTCTATAGACAAAAAATACGATATGCAAACTGTAATTTCGTATGTTGAAAGTACCCGAAACGTCAATAGAAACGAGAACAAAAAAATGAAAACAAGAATTCTTGATATATTTCGACAAAACTAGTTTAGTTGAACACAAAATCGTCAAATTAGTATGTAATAATGTTATTGTTCTGTTAGTCAGAAAATGTGTGTTACTGTCATAACTTGGTCACGGTACGAGAGAGAAATGTTTCAAGATCGCAGCTCTCATTAGCATCTGTTGCCGAGGCACAGCACGCGTTCATTGTAAACAGCATCAATGATGTGATAGCTTGCGTGCTTATTTCACCATGTTGCGTTTCAAAGGTTCGACTTCTGGATGGAGAAAATTTCGTCACAATTTTTTTGCAGCTGCAATATTCACGTATACTTGTGGCTCCTCTGTTACGGAGGGCCTTTATATTAGTGTAAATTTTTTCTTATTATATACTAGCGACTCGCCCCGGATTTGCACAGGTTGTACAAAACCGTAACAAATTATATACTTAACCTTCCACATGAATCACTTTGTCTATCGGTGAAAACCGCATGAAAATCGGTTAAGTAGTTTTTGAGTTTATCGCGAGCAGACGCGGCGGGGGACTTTGTTTTATAATATATAGTGATAGTGATAAAACATTCTGCAAGTCCTCAGTGCCTCGATGATTCAATTGCTGTCAAAATGATTGGGCGCTTCTTAACTCCTACTAGCAGCACAGAGCCTGAACAATTATGCCTGGTACGCGACATTAGGCTTGCCCCATATTAGGTGAGACTTAACAGAACTGGTGAAATATGGGCGTACACTTTTGACAACACCTTTGGCAATTCTAGGCGTCAGTACATGTAGATAATTATGTATGTAATATCTGCGTTTATTTTCGATGCCATTTTTCATTTCTCCATAAATATATTTATTTTCATGATAAATAAATTTTGTTAATGTGAAACATTATCCTATCCTAACCACTATCATAAATGCCAATGTGAGTTTGTTTGTTTGTTACACTTTGACGCCTTAACTACTCGACTTATTATCTTGAAATTTCACATACACGTTTTTAGTAGTACAGATAGTACAGAAAAGGACTTAGGGTAGGGACCTTTCATCCAGACAAAACAACTGTTACTAATATATCCTAATCTACATTTATGCAAGCGAAGCCGCGGACAAAATCTTGTATCTAATAACATAAAAAGTTTGCCTCACGCGTTAAGGATTTCACTTCATTTATCCGCTATGCCTCTACGGTGCTAGTTCAAATAAGAACCTCAAAGAATTCAACTTCAATACCGAAGCTAAGATCAAAATGTTATCAAAAATCTTCAAGGAATAACTCTAGAGACTTAAAAATCGTGTCTAAGTAGTCACTTCACCCACACAATGCCTTATAAAGCGAGCAGTCGGTGTTTAGCGAGGTCGCGCCCACTCGGCCCAGCCGCTGGCCGAGGTGACTGATTCACATACGCCTTTTGTACTAACTTATGTGAAAATATACCTTCTAAGCTTCATTGCTTTCGTGAGTCATGCATTTGGTATTATATTTTTTTATTTATTTTCATGCGAAATTATTTATACATATACAGCGTTTAAATGTGCGCAGAAATGTGTGGTCATATTTTAAGGTCGTAATGTATGTGTATCTGAAAAATTAACCTATGTGGTATATCCACGGATCAAATCAAATTACAAAAATCATATTTATTTATTATATACACATCAAAACGGACACATTAAATCACTATGAAAATTGTGCCTGGTCATTTTCGCGTTTACGAAGGTCACTGAGTCAGCTGTGTTGTTTAAGTATCGTCCAGAATGTGCTGATATTGATAAGTTTGATTGAAATGCTATACCTTAGTAAAAATAATGTACATAATACATGGATTTATTAGTCCCGGCTTCTATTCTATGGCTCTATTATGTGACGCTTAAATATGACCACACCTTTTTGTTACACGCTGTATATTGTATATTATTATTCTTAGCCCCACAAAACTGTGTAGTCAGTTTATCTGTGGGATCAAGTCTCCGTGCAACAGTTTATATAACTAATAACGTTATATAAGATAATTCCACTAATCACATCACAATCAATAATATATCTATTGAGTCTAGAACCTGCTTACTATTCAAATAAATTCAAGCTAGTAGTCTCATTGTCTATTCATTAATTCTTCTAATTGGAAAAGTAGCATATTCAAATAATATTCTGCGCTAACACTCCCGGCTATTCGTCCCAACCAAAATGTTATTGAGTTTTCTGTTGCAGCACAGAGCCTGAAAATCGAATCGTCTATAGGTGAGGTATCTATTACCATCAACTAAACCAAGTAGAATATGCGAAGAAGCAATTGTTATGTAATATTCAGACACAATAATTGTAATAAATTGTTAATTAATTAAATAAATAAATATATGTAGTTTACTCTCTGTGATCTACTGATAATAATTGTATTACAAAATAAAATTTTAACGGAATTTATCCACTTTGAACCTATTTTCACCCTGGTATGGTATAGATGATATTTGTCTCAAATTTTATTGGGACCAGAAAGTGTCTCAAACACATAAGAATTTTCCTTACCGGTTCATAAATGAAGCAAAACTGTGGAAACACACATAAAAAAACAAGTAAATTGAGAATTTAAGAATTTGGTTAAAAATAACATTTTGCTCGAGAAGGAAATCGAACCTTATAATAGCCAACTTAATCAATTAGCTCTCCAATTCAGTCATTATTTAAATGTCTTTATTATCTTCGAAGACTAATCTGCTGAACTATACATAGGTAATATCAATATCAATTCACAAAATAATTTATTCATAAGTTTTACGCGTTTAAAATCTTGTTATTTCCATTTCTGTTCCGCTAACTAACACTTATATAAGAAGTTGTCGTTGCGTCTATTGATCCCAGGTTAAACTTATTGCCTAAGAGCTAGAGTTTAGTCTAGGTTACAACATCATGTCTGCATGCCTGCACCGTCTTAGGTAATTTAGGTTAAGCGTAGGGCTGGTACCGCTGTTCTAAGTACTGGGATAGATGAGGTAAGAAAGCTTAAAAATAGCATAAAATTTAATCTGGTTAGGAGTTATAAAAATCTCTCTATGTTATATGAGGTAATGAGATTAATTTGCAATGTATTAATCAGCTTACGCAGAGTGCCGTCTGTATTTAAATAGTTTAGGCATAGATTACCTACGTGTTTCTTCTTGCTATAATCTTAACACATATGTATATTATACATTTTTAATCTCAGACAATGATTTTTAATGCTCTTAGAAATCTCGACAAATGAAAAAAAAAAAATGTCTGCACTTAATAATTGAGAGTTCTGTGTATACATATACCATACACAGGACCTTCAACTTTTCTCTTCGTTATTGCAATATATTGGTGCACATTATTGCACAGTATATATATGTTAGAGCAGCGATAGCTCAGTGGGGAGACCAACAGACTGCAATGCAGAGGGTCTCGGGTTGGAACCCACGTCGCGCACCTCTGACTTTCGGAAGTTATATGACTTTTCGAAATTATGTGCGTATTGATTGACAATTATCGCCTGCTCCGTGCCTCGGAGAGCATGTTAAGCCGTCGGTCCCGGCTGCCATGAACATCTATGGCAGTCGTTATTGGGAGAGTGTCGACACAAAAGATCCCACTGGGTCGAAGTGTCGCCGGTCTGCACTGACTGGCCCCCACATAAGATACATACATACATATGTACGTTAAAATTGAAAGACTAATTCTCGTAATAAAATTTGTTTAAAATAGACTTCCGATCTAATATCGTCAAATATAAACTGAACTGTACTGAATACGTGTACGTTTATTTTGACATAAAAATATAACCCTGAGCTTGGCACTTTATTTTGAACAGTTTTTATTACGAGAATAATTAACCTTCTGGTCGTCGGCAGCAGCACAGGAATGGTAAGTAAGGATTGCAGATTCAGCGATCAAATAAAAAAATAATGCCTATTTACATCAATCAGTTATATTTTACAACATATTTTATTGCTATCAAACTATCTATAGCAAATTTTTTTATGACTTGCATAATATTAGACTTTCATCAAGTTTTGCAGAAGTCGGCAGTTCAGCCAGTTAAAACAGGATTGAAATGAAATACTGTCATAATATTCATGGCATAACAGATGTGTGAAGAAACTAATTTAAATAATCGGTGAAGTACCGTATCGCCTTAGAAGTGTTGTTACATCAAGCCAATGTACTGCAATATTGTGTTAAATTTAAATAATATAACCATTTGAAAATATTTCGCTATTTTGAAATTTCAAATCAATATTTGCAATAATATTGTCTTCTATTTACGCGAATATTATTCATTGAAATTAAACTGCTATATACGGATTTTATGATGGATGGAGGATGAAAAGCAACCGAAACGTCGGGGAAAGTGTAAAAATAAATTAAATCTAAATAGTTTAATAATAATTTAATTAGCTTAAAAATTAGTAAAGTTTAAAATAGTAGTAGTAGTGTAAAAATTTTCAAAATTTTGTAATAAAGTGTCAAATAAACAACGCGATAAAATCCGTATATATGTATAGCAGTTTAATTTCAATCAATATTTGCAATGCTCTCGAGTCGACAGAAAAGATGCATCGTATATGGTACATGTTCAATGAAATACCTTAAATCACAAAATAAATTGACTGATTTGTTGCCCTATAAGCAACATAGATGCGACAGATAAAACACGTAAAAACTATAGCTGGCATATCGCACTCTTAATAAAACAGCGACTTAACTCGAGATTTGAAAGTAAGGTAATTTGAACTCTAATTGTATATGTTAAATTCTAATATTACATTTGTGTTAAATCTTTGCAATAGAGTTCAAATTTGTTTAATCCAAAATACTGAGATAAGTCTCTGTTTTATTAAGGGTGCGATATGTTAACTGCCTATAAATCATGGAAACATTAAGAACTTAGTAGTAAAAAATGATTAGTTCTATGCTATAAGTACGTAACGTACCTTTGTAATAAACTTAGATGAGTTTAACAGCATTCCTTATATACCAGTGTAATTGGATTAAATTAACAATAGACAGGCGTAAACTAAGTACTTTGATCAGTTAAGACTGCGCCGAGCGTAAGACAGATAATGACAGAGCTCGTGCGGCGCATATTCAAATCGGCGCGCGGCCGCCATAGTAAAATTGTATGGAGGATTTGAAGTGCTTTTTTGATAAATATGTATCTTTATTGTCAACCAATAACTTAAATATTTGGGACGAACAAATTGTAATATAACTATTTATGTTTCGTATACGTTGTAAAATAGGATAGATTTCAACTGTTATAATCTAAATATCACGTAACACAAGCATACGTTTTTGCATTTTTCGTGCAAATTTACGTAATTTTGTAGGAGAAAATATTAATTATTTTAAGTTTTCTACACGGAGTAATTGTAACCACATTTATTGTTATAATAAATGTATATTTTATACTCATATTAAACAAAAAGTGTTGATTTTATTCACTTAACTGTGACCGTCTGTTTTGGCACATTTCGCGCGGCGCAGTCTTAAATAATTTTAATGAAGTTGTATTTTGTTCCCTTATTTGACTGATTTGATTATTGGCCGGAGTTTTGTTGCGAAGTATTAATATGGATAAGTATCTTTACTTGCACAGTGCGTATCGTGCAAAAACGTTTGCTTTTATTAAAATATACATAATAAGTTTTTAACAAAATCCGATCAGTCGTTTAAGCATGATTGAGTAACTAACATCGAAATAGAATTAGAACAGAAATTAGAATTCATTTTCATTTATTTTAAATTATTATTGTTAGTCTAAATAAAGAAATCAAGATTATCATAAACTCGCAGTGGAAAGACAAAATAAATACTTCAACCACACCAACCGCAAACTTGTACAAGAGAATTGGTATTCGCGCAAATCGTTACAACCGTATGTCGATCGATGTATGCGACAACTTTCTCCCTTCGACACTTAAAAGGGCAAGTTCAATCGCGATCACTTATCGGCGACACACATCGTGTGACAAGATTTCACCCACGCTTGGCTGGTTTCATTAGAGCGATGATTGATTCACTTAGTTTAACTAGCTGTTGGCCCTGACTTTGTTCGTCTATAATTATTACTATTGTGTGTTTATATCTTTTTAAATACAATGCCCGCAATAGGAATAATTCCTGTGTCGCGGGGGACGCGATAAACGGTCACAAATAATACTCAGACTCGAGACAACCATTTGTGGATCACACAAAGTTGGCATGTATTGGATTCGAACCCACAACACTCGGCGCAATGGCAGTGGCGAGGCGACCACTTAAACCACTACGCTTTATTATAAGCATGAATTTAGACTAATTTGAATGCCTTTTGAATGAGCCAGTTGCAATAATTAAAGTGACCAACTTGTTTCTGGAGACACGTCCGATATTAAAAATCATTCTTCTTGCCAAGATTTGAGTACGCGTCAAAAACTTAAACGCTTTACAGAAAGTTTTGTTAACTATATGACCGTTTTTTGCCTCGTTGCAATTCTTATTAAGTCCTCCATAGGTATAAAAGTGCGGTACTTATCTTATAAAAGCACTTTCTAATAAATGTAGGTAATGTATGTATCTTATGTGGGGGCCAGCCAATGCAGACCGGCGACACTTTGACCCACCATTAAAGTGACCAATAACGACTGCCATAATGATAGATGTTCATGACAGCCGGGACCGACGGCTTAACGTGCTCTCCGAGGCACGGAGCAAGCGATAATTGTCAATCAATACGCACATAATTTCGAAAAGTCATATAACTTCCGAAAATCAGACGTGCGCGACGTGGGTTCGAACCCGAGACCCTCTGCATTGCAGTCTGTTGGTCTCCCCACTGAGCTATCGCTGCTACATGTAGGTAAAGTAATCACACTACGATCTAGTGTTTAGTCAGCAACATAAGTCTATAAACATTTGTGAGATTTCAAATTGCTTGATCATACAGAATAATGGTAATTTCTCATCTTTAACTGCAGTAACAGCTAATTATTAAAAGGCAATAATAAGTACATTTTCATTTATAAAGCACTTAAAATGTTTTCAGCTATTTATATCACTGAATACACGAAGTATACTTCTATTAGAAAGTCTTTAATGTTTAAAGGCGCTTAGCTTTGTGAATAGACCTTGAACATAACATATTAACAGGATTGAATATGGAAGCAATTGTGTATTGAAAAACATATCTGTCTTGCAATGGGACATTTAAATTCAATTCACGTCTGGTTCTTACCTTATAAGATGGAAAACGAAAGCAACACATGCAATCTCCGTCCTTGATATTATTACTGTATCGTCAGCATAGCTATTTGTTAACTATCTCCAGCTTAAACCATAGTAGTGATGGCATCTACACATAGCCAAGCGCAATCCCACAAAATGAAGTCGTTAACAATTACAGCACGATTAATATTCAAACGAGGTGTTTCGAAATAGGTTGGGTAATATTGCAGTTAATGTTATTGGAGTGAGGTGTGGTTGGTGAGGTCTAGGACACTGGCCGTTTTGTTGCTACACAGTATTATATTTGTATGTTTTGCATAGTTTTCATTGTTAGTAAACGGTGAGAATGTGGCTGTGAGTAAGTATGGGTACATAGCTTAGAGAGAACGTTGGTAGAATTTGTACAAAACGCAATTATTGAATGGGTCATTCCTCGAGGTTGAATGATTCAAATGGCGCATAGCAAACACTATAATGTTTTTGATACAATAAATTATGTAATAAAAATAAGTGCCTAGTAGGATACCGTTGGACTGCCACGCTGTGGTCTCGAGATTGATCCCAAGGCGCGCATCTGACTTTTCCCAGTTATGTAGTATTAAATAGTTAATTAACATTCGCTTTAACGGTGAAGGAAAATATCGTTAGAGATTTTCGAGTTCGTCGAGAGAGTTCTCCATAATGTTCTCGAAGATAAGTGAAGTCTGCCAACCCGCAGTGGGCCAGCGTAGTGGACTATGGCCTAACTCTTTTCACACTGAGAAAAGGCCCGTGCCCAGCAGTGAGACAGTTTAATACAGGGCTAATATTATCATTATACTTTTCTTTTTGGGAACAATTATTGTGCGATACAGCTCTGTAGGTACGTAGTTACATCTGCACACTCGAATTATTTCTAGAACTAAATCTTATGATATTCGTAGACTGAATTGTGACCTTTTTATAAATAACTGTTAATGACAAATTATTACAAAGTAATAAATTTTTCAATACTAATAGACATCCGTAAATCTATTTAATCAACTCGTAAGCAAGTATATGTTTATTTCTAGTTTAATAGGCGTAAAAGCACGATCTGCGATCCTCAGTAGGTCGCTTATTGTAGTCGAAGATTGTATGGTCGTGTAAAGACAGAAATAAATGTTTTTATGCTGCTTCTTTATTGTGTTTTCCGCATCAAAGATTATCAAACGATATTGATGAGTTACTTAGCGTCTTTTAATATAAAAAATGCATTCCACTCTAGTAATTCTTGAATGACAATGACAATTTTTACGCTTCTGTTGATATTTTTTGTGCTCGTATAGTTCAATTCGTCGCGTTATTAGGTTCTTTAATAATTTAATGTGCAGATACTTTATGAATGTAGAATTCTGCTCAAATTAATCAATTATCTTATCATGTGTTTCCTCACTTGATTTGCTATTATTGAATACTGCTGGTTAAACGCAAGAATCATTACAGCTATTATTGTTCGTAAAGTTGCTTCGTTACATAAGCTTTATGCAGTGTGCTATTTTTCAGGCCATTTTTCCCTAGGGAATCGAAAGCTCAGTTTAGTGCCAGTTTAGCTCAGCTTTAGTGCCTACTTAAGGTAAAAATGATCAGTTCCTCAGTTACGTGTACCTAGCTCTGATAATAATAATAATGAGTAAAATTACGGAGTACGGTTGGATTCTAGATTTTAAGACTTCCCTTTTTACTTAACTTAACCCTCTTAAACATCTACGACTATAAAATAAAATAAAATAATAATCGACATGTGCATTGATTCAAACAATTTAGCTGAATCGAAATCCTTGACACATTCGTGAAACAAATGAACATTCAATATCTAAGTATAACCTATTGTCTTCCGATTTGCAAACGTAATGAACAAAAACTACAGCCTGCTGTTGTTATTAGGCACGACCATGTCCAATCCTACACAACAGTTCAAAAACGTCTTAAGTGTGTTATCTAATAGCATACCCAGCTCCAATTCAAAAAGACTTAAGCACCAGAGTTATTTTAAGACCCCACGTGGTTCCGTTCGTGTTGCAGTAATTAAAATTCAAATATATTAAAATTGGCTTTACATTACTTGTTATGATAGACAATCTCTATTCCCAACTACCAAAAAAATTCAATGGCAACGTGGCTTATAAAATATTACTTTTTGTGTTCGATGCTAGTTTAAATCGGTTGTATTGTTAGTCGACTGATAGTATGATGTTATCAAATAATAATTATAAAGTGTACATACACATCACAAAGTAAGAATAGGATCAAACGAATTATATAGAGTAGACAAGTTTTACAGACGATAGTAGGTAATAGTAATATAATAATAGTATAATATGTATGTATTTACAAAAAAAAAAGGTATATATGTATGTTTATCCATTGTCTAGTATCCATATTACAAGCTCTGCTTAGTTTGGGCTAGATGGTGTTGTGTGTATGTGAAAGAATATTATTATTATATTATTAATATAGTAACAGTAATATATATATATCAAGTTAAAAAATGGCGCGCCAATGGGAAATGCGTGGTCTTCTTCTCCCTTAGCCTTTATCATTCCCAAGTCACTTGGGGTCGGCTTTTCTAGTCTAACCGGAATTGACTGGATATCAGTTTTTACACGGAGCTGCTGCCACCTGACCTCTGCAACCCGAAGGCTAACGATACCCTAAGGCTAGACCAGTGTCAGAATATTAGAGGGTACTGACTTTCCCAATAACGACTGCCATAGATGTTCATGGCAGCCGGGACCGACGGCTTAACGTGCTCTCCGAGGCACGGAACAGGCGATAATTGTCAATCAATACGCACATAATTTCGAAAAGTCATATAACTTCCGAAAGTCGGAGGTGCGCGACGTGGATTCGAGCCCGAGGCCCTCTGCATTGCAGTCTGTTGGTCTCCCCACTGAGCTATCGCTGCGCATGCGTGGTCTGCATGGGTATTTGCCATTGATGTATAAAAATATTTGCATTAATATTGCACGGTTCCTTCGAACTCCTAATAATTTAATAATTTGTTTATCGACTTCTCTTTATATCTTCGAAAAATAAAGTAGATTTATGTCATATACACTTGAATAAGTAAAATTAATTTATGCTATAGATACTTAAATCCTAATCCTACCTAATATTATAGATCCGAAAGTGAGTTTCGTTTGTCTGTTACGTTTTCACGCATTAGTTACTCGACTGATCATCATGATCATGCATACATGTTGTCAGTAAGAGGTACAGAAAAGAACATAGGGTTCATCCAGAGAAAGTACCGTTTTGTGGGTATAGTTAGTATTGAATTCTTGTTAACCCTAAGTTGAATTACTGTTTAGTCGGTAAATAATATGTAGGATGATACTTACGTCGTCTCGCTTGTAAGTCCGTAAACCTAAGCATTAGCAACCCTTACGATATAGACTATCAACACTAACAATCTATGTACGTAAATGTAATTCAATTAAAATGTTCATAGACAAACAACTAAATAGATTCTGATGAACTTTGCTATGGAATTTGAAACCTGGGAAATGATATACACTACTTTGATCAATTAAAACACTTTTAAGTGCGATATAAATAAAAATACTGGAATCTGTTCTATTTCTACTTTCACAATAGGCTTTGAGCCTTTCTACGAATGAAAACCTGGGAAAATAGCAGAAAGGTTCTCTTTGTTTAAGTAAATCGTGTATGTATTGTTTTACTTCATAAAGCAAAGGACAGTTTTTATCGTAATCTTTGGCGGTTCTTGTCATTACTTAGAAACGTGCGATTTCATAGAAGGCGCAATGGTTCTACTGGTCGGTCACCCCCTGTCCTATGTTCATGTACGATAATACAAGATTTTTCCCGCGGCTTCACTCGCCTCTAGCCCTCTATGCAGGTTTGATTAGGTTAGGTTAGAAACAGTACTTTTTTGGAAGAAACGTACCCTATGTCCCTTGACAACGTGTATGCGAAATTTCATGATGATCGTCGAATAGTTAAGCGGGAAATCATAACAAACAAACGCACATTCGCATTTATATTATTAGGTAGGAAGTTAGGATTATAATCGCCGTCCAATATTAAAGGCTGTTTGCACAGTACATACATATACAGTATTGTAACTTGGCCCTGTCCCTGAAATAATTACCTACAACAGCGCGGTTCGTAGACACGGGTTAGGGCTGCTCACCTACAGTATTTTAACTACCTACTTGAGTTTCTTTCTAGTTTAGTGATTGTAAATATTATATGTATATTATATTATAAAAAATGAAATTCGTAATGAATGAAATAGAAAGCGTTCAATAAAATCAAATCATCACAAATCGTACGCTTACTGCTTACAAAACAATCACACCGTCCGTTCGTCACTGCGGCGCATTCGCAACTGGTTGCGAACCAAGCGCATACACGCCGAGGCGCGTATTATGACTCGAGTTCCGACCGTTTGTATGAAGATAGAATACTGTATATGTATGTACTGTGCTGTTTGTGTTATATTTTGGGGCTAACTAAGCAAGAGAGTTAGTTTTTTAAAGAATTATTTACAAAATCTGCATGATGTTTTGAAAAACTTCGTGTAATTTTAATTTAAGATACATATTGCCGTTATCTATTATAATAAGTTTTAATTGTTATAGTGTATACAATACCGTAATCAGTCTGTTACTAACACAACGCAATCATGAAGCAGCCGGTTGGTAAAACTATTAGCTTTGTAATTAAAAGCGTGTTTGAATTATTATCATTGCATTAGTGACGTGAGCTCATTGCTAGAAGGCTTATGTTTATATAAGGAAATAAGAAAATACAGTATTTCGTCTTCAACAACCCTAATAGACTTATTTAAAAACTATATTTATTTATATTGAAGCAATATAGTTTAATTTTTCATTCGCTACTTACCCAAATCACGCATGAATTATTGGCAAATAATTATTTACGGATATTACCGAAATGTTTATGTATTACTAGGCCTTTCCCGCAGCTTCTTGTAGAATTTGTCAATAAATTTATATCCCTCGGGTACAATAGTTTTTCTGGATGAAAGTTATTCTATGTCCTATTCTGTACCCCTGACAAAATATTGTATGAAAATTTCAAGATGATCGGTCAAGTAGTAAAGGCGTGAAAGCGTAGAAGACAAACTAACATTTGCATTACTTTTGTTTATAATATTTGTTAGGATTAACTAATTTCCCTGTTAGCAGCGTTCCACGTTGAGCAGCGATAGCTCAGTGGGGAGACCAACAGACTGCAATGCAGAGGGTCACGGGTTCGAACCCACGTCGCGCACCTCTGACTTTCGGAAGTTATATGACTTTTGGAAATTATGTGCGTATTGATTGACAATTATCACCTGCTCCGTGCCTCGGAGAGCACGTTAAGCCGTTGGTCCCGGCTGCCATGAACATCTATGGCAGTCGTTATTGGGAAAGTCAGTACTCTCTAATATCCTGACACTGGTCTAGCCTTAAGGTATCGTTAGCCTTCGGGTTGCAGAGGTCAGGTGGCAGCCGCTCCGTGTAAAAACTGATATCCAGTCAAATCCGGTTAGACCAGAAAAGCCGACCCCAAGTGACTTGGGAATAATAAAGGCTAAGAGAGAAGAAGAACTAACTTCCCTGTTTTCTATCAAACCAAATGATACAATTTTGTTGTTATTATAAAATGGCTAAACAAGTGCATCGCCCGTAACATGCGTAGAAACAATGGGAAAATTACTACTCGGTGCCACAATTTCTTCTCTAAGTGAAAGTGCATTTAGCTTCCCATGCGTACTACGTTCTATTTTGCTCCGCAATTAATGTTTGCATAAACTGTGAACAGCATTAACTGTTACAATGATGGCCCTCGTAACACTAACTTTAAATTTATTATATCATATTAAATAACTTATTTATCTACATCGTTGTATACGCTTTTTAGTGAGCATAAAGTATTCTAAAGTGTTGGTAACAGTGAAGGAAAACATCGTGAGGAAAACTGCATGTCTTGGAGTTCTCCATAATGTTCTCGAAGATTAATGAAGTCTGCCTATCCGCAGTGAGCTATCGTGGTGAACTATAGCCTAATGCTTTTCATCCTAAGAAGCTCGTGCCCAGCAGTGGGACAGGGCTGATATTATTGACTTGTTATGTATACTTATTGAACTACATATTTTACGCGCGGCACATGGACTCCCACTCTTTTTTTGAGAACAATCGCAAAATCATCTGCTTTTATGGCGCAGATACAGCTCCAGGCTGCGCTTAGGTTTTTAGATGTAATACCCACATAAGTAGGTACACATGTGTACATACACCTATATCCTTAAACAAGCAGGCAGATATAGAAAATGTGTATTACAATTTCATTTATTTTGTCTGCAATGGTTTTAGGTCTACGTAATAGAGGGTAGGCCTATATTTACCGTTTATCGGGCACAGTTTAAAACTCGAGTGCTGCTGATGAGAATTTATCTATAGAAAATGCTATCAACACTTGGTCTGACCCACAAACTAAAACTTAGGTAATGCACAGCATTTACATTCACTATCGAACTAATTTGATTTTATATTATATTACAATCAAATGTTTGGTAACGGTACGAATTGTAAGCTGGCTCGCCTAGAGAAATACTTTCCTTTTATCGAAAATTTGCTAAGAATAGTAACACTGTAAATACGTTTCGGTTTAGGTTTTGTTTTTGAAGACCCACATAGCTCCCTCTCTTGTTAAACTCCTTAAATCTCATTTTAATTCCTTTTGCTGAAGGTTTCCAATACGCAACTGATATCCCTGTTATTGCAAGCAACCTTAAAAGTTATTGTAGGCTACCACCAGGCCGAATGTGTGTTTTACTTGCGATATTTATTTTGTAAAACTTAATTATATTACTAACATTATGTATTCATAGAAAAAAGTAGGTATGCCATGAATTACGACATCACATTTGTGCATTATTTTTAAACAATATGTGTATGAGAAAAAGGTCAAAGTAAAATATATTTTAGCAGTTATTGTTTGCACTTTTATGTAATAAACGTTTCATATTTTTTAATTATATATTTACCAACCGTTTTTTTATTTTCAGGAGGCAAGATGTCGCAACCCGGCCACCGCTACGCAGAAAATCGAAAGAGTTATAACTCTATGTCAAGATGAAATCAAACTGTCTATACTTAGAGGTAAGACATTTATAAATACCAATTCTGATTGATTGCCAACTTACGATCATTGAAATCGATACTAGCACATAATCCGTTCAACAATTTACCATATGGATGTCTATTTTAAATAAAACATTGAAGTTATATCGATATTTTATGCATCTAATAATGTTTCACGTATATCAATTACCCACCTATTTACTATTATTGATTAAGGATTATATAAATTGATATTATAAATTCAGGTCTAAGTATATAAAACTCTATGATGTAGCAACTTGGCCGATAGGCACATGCTAACAAGACCGGAAATATTACTTTTACTAAACTGCAATAAAAAAATCTTTATAATTAATATTTCATAAAGTTTAATGTTTATGTTAGATCCGATCATAATTACCTAATTACCTTATTAAGGCTTAAAAATTATAACATTAAACTTTAAGTCTAGATAAGACTTAAAAAATATAATTTTGTATTTTAAATTTTATATATAGATTTAAAAAAGAATAATCGATAAACATAAGTTGCAAAAACTATATAATAAAAATAAAATAATTTTATATAATTCTATTGCGTGCATAATATCTATACCTACATAATATCGAGCCTATCAATAATTTTGAAATATTACTCGGGTAAACAGTACTTTTTCCTGAATGAAAGGTACCCTATGTCCGACTGTAGCTATGTCCTTTTTGTACCCCTGACAACGTGCATGCGATATTTCATGACCCTCGGTCGAGTAATTGAGGCGTGAAAGCGTAACAAAGAACTCACATTCGCATTTATAATATAAGTTAAGATTACATGTATTTGAAGCATTATGCAGTGTAGTGTCTATATATAATATTGCATGTGAGTTTACAGCTAACATTAATATTTACGCAACGCATTACGATGTCGCGTTTGTCGTTCACGTAAGTACAATATCTACTCTAACAAAATCGACAGTAAAATCGGAACTACGGCATTGGGCGAAGTACTAATTATCAAATCCATTCTCCGGCTTACCTAATTGAGGTCGCACTTCTATAAAATAATTACAACTAATATTATAAATGTGGATATGAGTTTATATGTTTGTTACGCATTCACGCCTTACCTACTGAACCGATCATCGTGAAATTTTGCATACACGTTGTGAGAGGTATATATATAAAGGACATGACAAAGGACTGGATGAAACTTTCATCCAGGGAATAAGTACTGTTTCCAAGGGATAGTAATTTACTGACATAACCTACATTAACGCGAGCAAAGCCACGTGAAAAATCTAGTAGGTATATGAATATTTTTGATGTTTTTGTATAATAAACGCACTCAAAAGACCTTGTAGGTACTGCACTTGTATTTATTTAGTTGAATTGAAGCCATATCGAAGTCCAAGTGAAGGGAACATCGTAATCACATCCGTTTTCAACTTTGCTCTTTTATAGTAATGATGCCAACTTTAACTCGTAAAAAATATTCTCAGAACTATAAAAAGTATATTATAAGTTTAGAGAACTTAGTTTGTAGAACTTATTAATAATTTTCCTATACTTCAACTATGTAAAATCTCCATATCTATTTATTTGATTATAGGTGCAATTTTTGTCATTAACTTGCATGCGAATAAATGTAATTATTAAAATATTAAATGATACAACTATAGTAATATGTTGAAATTAAACAAACTTTATACGGATTTTATCGCGTTGTTTATTTTTTATAAAACACTATTATTAATTTATTAAGTATATATTAAGTTTGTTTACCTTCAATGTATAACATTCGCGTAAACATAAGACAATATTATGTAAACTAATATTATTTATAATATATAAATAACATACCTGCATATATTTTAAATTAAATGTCTTAGCTTGGAACGATATAGCCGATCGACATTTCGCAGAGGGTTCTTTTTGATGGATTCATTTTTCTATGTAAACATTCGAACTGTGCTTGTTCTATCCAAAATATTCTGTGATGAGAAAAATAATAATGATGATAATTTTAAGGAGAGAGTCAGTCCTCACAATGAGTGCTTATCACTGTACGCTAATGTAAACTTATCTCATACAAATAATCTTAAAATACGAACATAACATAACCATTATATTTTGTTTGCATTACACATTAGCCTAATACACAAATAGCTATAAATATCTTCATAAAGAAATAAATAGTTAAGCAACTTATACGAAGTTATGTGTAATTCCAAACATTATCACTCACGTAACACTCAATAATTTCTCAGATGTAACGAATGTGCAGTCACTTAATCGCGTAATTATTAACATATATGTACAAATAAACAAGCTCTTAATGAACTACATGAGTGCAATCACAATTTTGTTGACATATGCTTGAGTGAGCATTTTATATTAAAAGGGGAGGAGCAACTTTTAAAGTTAAATAATTTTTATTTTTCAACTTTAAAAGTTGTCTTGTGCTTTAAAAGTTGTGTGTTAAAATTTGTCTACTCTTTACTGCCGAAATACACAAAGAAGGGGTGGTACCTGTATTTTGTTACGTAATAATCATCAGGGTATTGTATTAAATTAAATAAATTAAATGAGCATTGAAAAGCATTTTGAAATCTGTAGCGTAGAAATTGCTCAATTAAAGCTCATCATCTTATGTCTTTACAGAACTCCGAATTCTAATGTCAATCTCTTTTTCGACATATTTTATGAAACACTAAATAAGCTTCGTTATTAAAGGTGTAAGATTTTTTTTATTATTGATTTTTTTATGATTGAATGAGATTATTGGCGGTGACTACAATACTAATATACTTGTTAAAGATAAAACTACGGTTTGAGTTGTCATATTCTGGAACCTACAAGATTAAACAAATGCATTGACTACATTATACATACCAACTGCAAAAGGAAAGACTCACAATTTCTGTTTATCAGATCACAACACAGCGCAATCTCTCGAATTTGAACACTACCAGAAAGAGGCTTCGAGATATTACTTTTCAACGATTTATGATCTTCGCAAAGATAACTTACACAAGTTTATTGGGTGTATTAGTAGACTTTCTTTTTCTGAAATTTATAATATTACAAACACAAATGATGCCTTTAATATGTTTCACAACGAATGAACATTATTTTTTAAACTTTGTTTTTCTCTTATTCGAATCGCTGTGGAGCTGGTAAATTATCATGGGTGACACAGGGTCTTAGAGATAGTTCCAAAAGGAAAATAAAAATTATTTTTTAATATAATCAAGTCCTTAAAAAATAGTAAAGCCGCAGGGTATGACAACATTAATATAGACAGTATTGCAAAGTATATATTAGATCCACTATCACGTATAATTAACTTATCTTTAGAGGAAGATTGTTTTCCTGATAAAGTTAAGTTATCCGTAATTAAACCTTTGCACGAAAGAGGATCTAGATCTGACATGAATAATTACAGACCCATTGCTCTGACTGCAGTGCTCTAAAAATCTTTGAAAAAGCTATGTATTCTTGATTGTTAAAAGTTGTTGATAAATATGACCTCTTAGCACAAGAACAGTATGGATTTAGGAAAGGTAAACTTAGTCTAATTTCATTTTATTCTGACTTAAAACGAGAATTCTATTTAATTAGACATGTAATTTGACAAAAATATATTATATTGTTTATTGAAATTATTAAATTTATTTTTCATAATTAGTTAATAGACATGTCATTTGATAGTTTAATTCACATATATTTTTTGCTCTATATTATGGGTGAATGTGTATTGGTCTAATTTATATGTAACATCTTTGTGTACCACATTTCAAGCAAATAAATAAATAATTGTTATTAAATTAAAATATTAGGCTCTCTTCACACCTGTAAAGCTTGGTCATCGCTTTATCAAAACTCGATCAGTCGCGGTCACGCGTTGTCAAGGTCACTTCACACAGTGAAAGTGAATGCATTGAATGTTCACCGCTCGGCGCACGTAACGAAACGCAGATCTACATACATACTCTGCAAGCGCGTAACTGTCTTACAAATACATACATATTCACAGATGCAACTAAACGGAGACTGTTTAAAAAAAACTTTCTAGCTTTTGGTCTCTCTGTTCGATATTTGAATGGCCTTTTGTGCAATTGTATCTTACTTGAATACAAATGACAGTTGTGTTGCTTTTCGTAAGTTCTTGACGAATTGTTTTCGGGGTCGCGTTTGCTCGGCGCCAACAGCTAGCCAAATAAACAGTTACAAGTATGGATTTGGCACTACATACATTTATGGTCATATGACTTCATACATCCAAAAAAGAACTTATCTGGCAACCTACACGTCATTTAGGAATCATTTAGCTTGAAATCGTTGTTAAACTAACTTACTAAAAATATGTTTACGAATTACTTTTACATTCACGATACAGTAGATTCACGTATAAAACCACAAAATATAAAATTTACATCTATACAAAATGAAACTGCAATGCTTTGGGGGCTAATAAAATTATATTACCAAAAATGTGATTTTCACAGTTATACTACTAGCGGGTCGCGACCGCATGTGCAAGTGATTCGCGCGGCCCCGTCGATAGTGGTTTTGTCGAGGAACACCGTGGTAGGTTTAGTCGGTATTCCGGGAGGTACATTATTCTTATTCCATCTTTCTTTTACCCCGGCGAGTCTGTCATAACCCCTCCGCCCGCCCCCGCGGAGGGGTATGCGTAAATGCATTCCCCACAGTTAAAGAAAAAAGAAAAAAAATACTACTAGTGAACTTGGTTTTTTATAAGTAAAGTATTATAATTTAACCTAGTCATAAGGTTGATTTTATTGTATATAAGTGTTTTAAATTAGCCTAGTAGTAAAACCTATATATTTTTATAATATTTATATTTATTTTATGATGTAATTTAACAGTATCTTATCTTATGTGGGGACCCGTCAGTGCAGATCGGCGTCACTTCGACCCAGTGGGATCTTTTGTGTCGATACTCTCCCAATAACGACTGCCATAGATGTTCATGGCAGCCGGGACCGACGGCTTAACGTGCTCTCCGAGGCACGGAGCAAGCGATAATTGTCAATTAATACGCACATAATTTCGAAAATTCATATAACTTCCGAAAGTCAGAGGTGCGCGACGTGGGTTCGAACCCGAGACCCTCTGCATTGCAGTCTGTTGGTCTCCCTACTGAGCTATCGTAGCTCTAAAATAATAATTTAAAAGTAAGTCCTTAGTACAAATATATTACTTAATATTACTATTTTAAGATCATTAGTAACGAACGTACTTGCTGATCTGAAACGCTTATTGACGTCTACAACACTGACTGATGTCATACTGCTACCGAAAATTTCTAAGGGAAAAGCCTAATAATACTTTACCCAACTCAGAAATTTAACCTAGAACTTCACGATCAGTTACAAACCCGACCACAAAACTCATACTACGAGACTAACATGGCAGGTAATTCAAACCAAAGATATAATTAAAAAGAAATTTCTAATGCTTGTAGACAGTATACAATTAATTTTCTATTAATTACACCTTACCAACCAACTTTTTACGGTAACCTACATCAAAGGTAATTGGAATTGCGATCTGTTCATAATTATGCAACCGTGTGTGTTTAACAATTCGATTCGGATCGGACCGGATCTACAACAACATTAGCGGATATGCAACATAATTATCTGTCGTGCAAAGCTTGACGCTTTTATATACTATTAGATTTTACCCGCGGCTTCGCTTGCATAAATGTAGTTTAGGTTAGGTAAACAGTACTTTTAAGAGTTCGAAAAAACTCTTTTAATACAACAGCTTTGTCCGTCCGTCTATTTGTCTGTTATACAACTTTCAACTCTAGAACCGTCAGAGCTAGAGACTCGCGGTCGACGCCATTCGACTCAGCATAGTCGATATACCCCCGAAATGACTGTGACCTTTGACTTCTGACCATCAAGGTCACGTGATACCATTTTTCCGAACTCTTAGATTTACGGCAATTCATTGCCGTTTCTCACTTGTTTCAACAACGACAACATGTATGCGAAGTTTCGTGATGATCGGTCGAGTAGTTAAGGCGTAAAAGAAGTAACGCGACGTTACGATAGAGAGCTAAACAGGGTTGTCAATTATCATACTTTTATTACTACTTTTATATTTGTGACTGCCTCGATGGTGGCGCAGTTGTAGTGAGGCGAGGCGGAGAGCTGTTATGCATGAAGAGTCTGGTTCGATTGCCGGATCCTACAAAGTGTTATTGAGCTTCCAGTCAGAGATTTTTTGGACTTTCCTTATTGTGCACGATAGTTCGCTATAGATACGTAAGAGTTAACAAGTGAGAAACGTCAATGAATCAAAAAAAATCTTAGAGTTCGAACAAATGGTTCAAGTAATATGCAAAGGTCACGTGATACCACGTGACCTTGAGGTCAGAGGTCAAAGGTCATAGTCATTTCGGGGAATATCGCCTATGCTGAGTCGAATGGCGTTGACCGCGAGTCTCTAGCTCTTACGGTTCTTGAGTTGAAAGTTGTATAACAGACAGACGGACGGACGGACGAACGGACGGTCCGACGGACGGACAAAGCTGTTGTATAAGAGGTTTTTCGAACTCTAAAAACTAAATCTGCCGAAATGTCGGTTTATAACACCTAAACCTACCCTTTCGCTGATATAGGTGTATGACTATCTATGTACATATGTATGTTAACCTTACTGCAATGTTTAGACAATTAATTCATAAGTTAATATCTACGGTGATGTTTTATAAAACCTATTTCAGGCACCAATTCTCTCACAGTGTTAGGTCATATATGCTGATTGTAAATTTATTTTACTTTGTATTAACAACTGTAAAGAGATAAAATAAATTTATAATTATAAAAAAAAATTAGTTCTCTTACTTTCAATCTGGCGCAGATGTCATTTTATATTCTATTTTAGCTGTGAAATTAATTAAGTTTGCTAATTTCCGTGACATATAATTTCAAGGTCATCTTATTTAAATCGTAATGGACCTGTGACACTGACAGATTAAGCAACATTGTCTTTATTGAGCCTATTGATGTGAGCCTATTTGTAGATCTAATAGGTCGTCGTAAACCTTTCAGTTTCTAAGCACACGTAGCGTCATGTTATAAAAAAAACGTCAGTCACAGTCAACTTGTATGATTTATATCTTTAGGCACATTATATAATGAAAGCTTAAACAACAAAAGAGAGTCTGACATAGGGATGTTATGGCAGTAGATTCCACTGGTCCTGTGATATATAAAAACATTACAATAAATACGGGAATAAAGTAGCGGGTAAAAGATATTAACTATAGTAAATCAATTCGAAATTCGAATATTTCTTTTAGATCAGGCTACGGCCCGAAATAGAAGGATATCCATTATATAATTACCTTGTGGCTTATTTCTGTCGTAAATATAGTTTCTGTGGTATCGACAAAGCAGTACTTACGTCTTACGATGGTAGCGCAGCGAGTATTTTATGCACCGTCATAAATAAATGTAGCTCGTTTAGAAATTAAAGGTTCAGACGCTAAAATATGATAAAACTTAGATTATAATAGACTTAGATGATAGAAAAATTATAAAAACCCATCTAAATTCTGACGATGTAATAAATAAAATTAGCATTAATATTATAATGTGGTAAATCAAATAAAACCTGAATACGTTCACGAGCGACCTTATTCGAAATTATCGTATACGTTTCAAAAGGTCACGTGTGTCGTTTCAAGTTCAGATTAATGAATGCAGACAACCTAGGAATTGTTTTCTGACGCCTCTATGTTGTGTTGTAACAAGACATTTTGTAATAAATGCAAGTTACTGCGAGCCATGTCGCGAGAATCTTTACAATCAACAATTTACGACCACTATGTACATATTGATTCAGAGCAATGATTTGTGGCCCATTGCACGAAGAGAGAGTACTTGTCCCGTGTAGGTTCGAATTCAGTGCAATATTAATAAAAGATAAACATGTGATCAACAATATCCAAGTTAATTAACTATTATATTAGTTTAGTAATATCGGCAAGTTTACAACTACGCATGGTAAATAAACATTTTTAATCGACGTAAAAGAACAATTAGAAGTTGATGCCAAACGAACAGCCAACTAAGATAATACAATTACTTGGCATCGACACCAAAGTGACTAAATTCGATTGGGATCTTGGTTAAAACTGAAACGGTTACCAGTGTCTATGAAATCTTTTCTTTAAATGTTAGCTGGCCTGCTAACTGATGAATAAGTTAAGCTGCTCCAGGTTTAAGCATAGACATCGCCATTGTCTGCCTTACATTACCTCTTTTTGAAAATTAATACATTTTAATATTGTCTTCGAAATTTCTCTTATAAATGGTGTGGAAGATCAGGTCTAATAACGGACCACCTACTATGTGACCTGACCTAATGCTATACTAAATTACCTATACATTTTATATGTCGGTCTCGATGGTGTAGTGGTTAGTGTAACCGACTGCCATGCCTGAGGTCGCGGGTTCGATTCCCGCACAAGTCAAACATTTGTGTGCATGAACATGGATGTTTGTCTTGGTCTGGGTGTTTCTATGTATTTACAAAAAAAATCTATATATGCATGTTTATCCATTGTCTAGAACCTATAGTACAAGCTCTGCTTAGTTTGGGCTAGATGGTGTTGTGTGTATGTGATAGAATATTATTATTATTATTTTATAAGATCCAATTTCTGGTACATTTTCAACATCCGCTAACTAAACCCTTTTAACAAATAAAGTATAAATATTGACTGTATCGAATCTCTGAAAGCATTGTTCCAACAAAGTAGACTGCACAGGGCATGTAGCATCGAGGTTAACGTTATAACGGGAATCGTTAAAACGTTCTGTAATCTGTAAGAAGGCTTTAGCTACGTCATCTCGCACGTAAAACGTCCTCGATGCATATTGACAAGTAGACGAGACAAAAATTAATTTAATATACGGTTTTTTGAGTAAATAATAGTATCTTTAGTAGTACAGCGTTGTAAGTAAGTATTTTTCAAAACATAGGTACATGGGTACATAGGTTATAACACAGAAAACAAAAAAAAGTATATATATAATGAAAAAACGAGGTTACCACTCAGGTTTGTTGTTGGTTTGAGGTGTCAACCGCAAACCAACCCTGATATTATTTGCTAACCCCAAGTGACGCCCGGACGTACATCAGCTACTCATTGTAATATTTTACAAACACAAACACAAAACTACGTAAGATATATATTATATAAATTATAATTGATAACCATATATATATATAAATTAATATATAAAAATATAAATTAAAATAGATACAACATGAATAATAAATATGCATGCTTATTGATATTGATTATATCGTTGTGAACGAAAGTATGCATGCTGGTAGTCACTTGGGGTTATGTTGTTACATTTTTCTGCCAACTCAATTTTTAATAGCAGTGGATTTTAGATCAATAACTATACCAATATAGTACAAATGAAGTTGAAATAAATACTGGCATTTGAATTTTGAATTATTGTTGATAAAATGTTGCAAATACCGAAAAATTATAAAAATTCATTATAGAGTCTAATTCCTATACCATTTTCTTTCAATGTTACTATAGTAGATGTCAAATCTCGAAACGCAGCTGCCGATTTAAATAAATTTGAACCTACAAATGTATCAAAGAGTAATGCGCGGTTGAAACATTTTTCGTTTCGCTTGATACATATTTGAACCTTCAGGAACATTTAATTAATTTTAGCAACACAAAATGATCTTTTCCCTAGCCTTTATTATTCCCAAGTCACTTGGGGTCGGCTTTTCTAGTCTAACCGGATTTGACTGGATATCAGTTTTTACACGGAGCGGCTGCCACCTGACCTCCGCAACCCGAAGGCTAACGATACCCTAAGGCTAGACCAGTGTCAGGATATTATAGGGCACTGATTTTCCCAATAACGACTGCCATAGATGTTCACGGCAGCCGGGACCGACGCCTTAACGTGCTCTCCGAGGCACGGAGCAGGCGATAATTGTCAATCAATACGCACATAATTTCGAAAAGTCATATAACTTCCGAAAGTCAGAGGTGCGCGCGGCGTGGGTTCGAACCCGAGACCCTCTGCATTGCAGTCTGTTGGTCTCGCCACTGAGCTATCGCTGCTACACAAAATGATAATATACAAAAATGGTGCTCCGTTTTATTTAAGGTGTTGAATGTTCTATATGAGTATCTATATCTATACTAATATTATAAAGAAGAAATATTTTATTCAAATATTTTTTTAATTATTTATATCAGAAACAACTTAACCGATTTTAAATTTCTTTCACCATTGTATAGCTATTTTCACCGGGTAACATAGGCTATATTTTATTTTTAAAAAGTACTGATACACCTAACCTAACTTCACCTATTTTTATGCCAACGAAGCCGCGAGCAAAATATAGTCATAAATATTTCCATGATACTTTTGTAATATATTGTGCCTCCGAACACAATTATATAATAATGTGCCAAAAGCAAGTTGCAAATCTGCTTTCAAGATTCTAGGTCAGCAGGTAATGTCCTATGTATTTTATTATTAGTCACTTCTCTCTCACCTTTATTATTCCCAAGTCACTTGAGGTCGGCTTTTCTAGTCTAACCGGATTTGACTGGATATTAGTTTTTACACGGAGTGGCTGCCACTTGACCTCCGCAACCCGAAGGCTAACGATAACCTAAGGATAGACTAGTGTCAGGATATTAGGGGGTACTGACTTTCCCAATAACGACTGCCATAGATATTCATGGCAGCTGGGACCGATCATTTAACGTGCTCTCCGAGGCACGGAGCAGGCGATAATTGTCAATCAATACGCACATAATTTTGAAAAGTCATATAACTTTCGAAAGTCAGAGGTGGGCGACGATGGTATGAACCCTCTGCATTGCAGTCTGTTGGTCTCCCCACTGAGCTATCGCTGCTTAATCACTAATGTAGTTAAAGGTCGTATCTTTTTATTGCATTGAGTTTGAACCTTGATTTTTAATAGAACATGTTGTACTTAGTATAATTCGTGATTATGATAGAGAGGATAATGGATGTTAATTGATACGCTCACAGGCAATGATATACTGATGACTTGTTTGTTTGGGTTTTGTAATGTTAGTGAAAAATAGCTTTCAAAACAATATTTAAAAAAAATTGTTATCTTAACCTTAAACGATTTTGTTCAGCTATGTTCTTAGTCTGGTGTTTAGATATATAAGTAACAACAAAATGACAAAAAAGCGATTCTTTCTTTTCTTTTTTTTACGTTCCTTGGTCCACAACAAAATAGGTGGGATTGATTCTAATTTATAACGCCTTTTTTGGCATAAAAGGCTAACCAACCCTATAAATCTGTTAAATCAGGCAACTATCTTGTTTTCAACGTAATTATTTATTTATTTTTATACATAGAAAATATGGTATTAATAGAGAAGCACAGATCTATATATCTAACTATTAATAATCTTTAATAAAAATCTCATTTAAGGTGCCATTCAAATAATGTACCCAAAAAGAACAGTTTTGTACTGGGTTTTAAGTGTGTGGGCAATACGTCTATTTATAAGGAAGGTTGAAACTCTTTAACTGTATTGGCTGAGATCATTTCTGAGTCATATGTCCATACTAAACAGAATTACCATACTTGACAAATAATTACCAGACTTATGACTTATTGTCTGTGGACGGGAATGAGTTTTTGCAAAACACCTGTACTGATAATTCTGTGCGCGTTATGAAAAAGTCTTAAGGGCACGCATTCTTAAACTAGTATTTATCCTAAAGCGTTCATTAGTATTATTAGTTAATGATCTATATATATAAAACTCTTCCGTTACTCAGTGACTGACAGACAACGCACAGCCGAAACTACTGAACGCAAGAAGCTGAAATTTGGCATGTATTTGGAGCACGAAGAGAGGATTTTTGGAAAGTCCACCCTGAAGGGGGTGAAAGAGGTGAAACCCGATATTCACACGGGAACGGGACTTACGCGGGTGAAACCGCGGGAAAACTACTAGTTATTTATATATTTTGCATGTGTGACGCTGTATTTCGTCCATATTTCACCGGTTTGTGATATTGCCACAGTCTGTTTTACTATCAACATTTAGCGGCAAATCTAATAAGACATTACTCAGCCTGAGAGTCAAACACGGAATCACGCTAACGTAACCGTAAGCTCAAGTCACAGGAGATGAGAGCGATTAGGCAATGATTCCAGTATATCATAAACATAAAGAAACATGTTCAAACTAGATATATATGTGTGGTATTTAGGTTACGCCTAAATGCTAAAGAAATATCCTTATATGAGTACATCTTTTGTTGTCTATCTTTGTTTACTTTATCGGCAATGAACAGTCGTGTCATGCATGATCCATGACTGGTCGGATGGTATAGTTATTTAATTGGTAACCTCACCACTTGTCACGCGTCGAGTTTTGTCGGTTCGGTGCCCACACGGGACAAAAGATTATGTGTTTAATAAATAGTTGTCCCGAGCTCGGAGGTTCTTTTCATCCGTTTTTGAATTGTTTGTTAAGTTGCACGCGACACAGGATTAAATCATAGTGCGGAAGTTGTAAATCAAAAGAAAAAGTAATTGTCACACTCAAATATTGGTTTATATTTTGTATCTTCAAACTAGGCGACGAGTCTTCATCTACATACTACAGTTCGATTCTGTCATGCTGCAGTAAATTTGCATATATTAGCAGGTCGCTCGACCCGGAAATTAAATCTCACGTCTTCATGATTATTCATATGAAGACATATATTTGCAACGTGACAGCTTGTTCCATCACTTACGTATTCAATTTTAAAATTCCTAAAATGGGTGAAGCAGAAGCGTGTATAACTAACTTTTGCTTCGATGAAAGGTATTCTATGTATATCCTTTTCTGTACCCCTGACATACGAAATTTCACGATGTTCGGTCGTGTGGTTAAGGCGTGAAAGCGTGATAAAAAACCTCACATTCGCATTTATAATATTATTTCGAATGTAATGTATTATTTTGTTTTTAAGGATAACTTTCGCATTCCATAAGTAACGAACCTTTACACCAATTAGACCCATTACAATTACTTGTAGATTACACAAAAATGTGTCCTGTGTGGGATTTGAACCCAACGTTCGGCGCGGCGACCACTTGCCTGTTATACCATCTATTTAGACATAAACTTGTCTACTGCTGGGCACAAACTTATTTTTAGTACTAGTATATTTATAGTTCCCAGTTTTAGCGGAAAATTTTATCACAGTGGCACAATAGACACACATAGCACAAAATGAAATTAAACTTTGTCTGATTCCTAAGTCAGGCAAACACGATTGGCAGTTCCAATAGCATTCATACAAATTAAAAAAACAAATCGGAATATTAAATAGTTTCATCTCTGTGACATTATGTAGCAATATGTTTCAGAGCCGCCATTTTAAATTCATAAGGTCAAATGACCTTATGAATTTAAAATTCAAGTACAACGACTTTTGCCAAAAATGGAGCGATGTGTGTGCCGACGCCGTTGTCTCTTGGAACCTTTTACACGTGATTGCGTACCATTAGCGCGTAATTATGTTTGCGTAATACACTCTTAATAATCTCTCGTTAACATTATAAAGTCGCGGTTAGTTTAGTATAAAAACGCATCATTACTACGTGAGGAGCCAGTTTTTAATTGGTATTTTGTTGTACTTATACTTACACCTTAAAATAATGTGTATGTAACAGTGTGTTAACACATAGTTTGGAGAACTGTTTTGTAAATATGGTTTTTGGTAGGAATTCGTGGATACATGTGTGACTTTATAATTGTACGCGAAAATCAATTGATACGCGTTTTCCTTATATGGGCTATCTATAAAAGCATACCGACTCTGAAAAACGTAGGAAAGTAAACATCCTCACACTAGCCTTTATACTTTTACCACAACGTACACGCTTAAACAATTGCGAAGGATTCTTGTACAGAGATAATAGTGAAAAAGTAGGCTTACTCTTGTTAACAGCAGTGCTACTCGATTGTAAAGTAGGAATTTCTCCTCATCGGTAAAGAAATGAGTGACGTTCTAAATGAACTATAAATAAATAACAAATTTGATTTGATTTGTAGGTGGAGGGAGGGTGTATTACATATATGTAATTCGCTAAGTTTGTTTTAAGTCTTATTTAATTGACATAGTCGCCCCATTTAATTGCCGTTGACTAGGTACCTTTGATGGCAAAGTTTAGCTGAGAATATCCTGATACAAAAACTTAATGATCAATTTTCATGTTTCAGTCTTCTTCTTCTCTCTTAGCTTTTATTATTCCCAAGTCACTTGGGGTCGGCTTTTCTGGTCTGACCGGATTTGACTGGATATCAGTTTTTACACGGAGCGGCTGCCACCTGACCTCCGCAACTCGAAGGCTAACGATACCTTAAGGCTAGACCAGTGTCAGGATATTAGAGGGCACTGACTTGCCCAATAACGACTGCCATAGATGTTCATGGCAGCCGGGACCAACGGCTTAACGTGCTCTCCGAGGCATGGAGCAGGCGATAATTGTGAATTAATACGCACATAATTTCGAAAAGTCATATAACTTCCGAAAGTCAGAGGTGCGCGACGTGGGTTCGAACCCGAGACCCTCTGCATTGCAGTCTGTTGGTCTCCCCACTGAGCTATCGCTGCTGCTAATTGTCATGTTTCAGTATTTACCTAAATATGTGTAGGTATTTGAAAATGCAACGTTAAAACCGCTGACCAGACTCTTCAACGATCTTCCGTGATAGCTGTCCACTGCTGAGTACAATAAGCATGACTAGATAGAAAAAGGTTTCTTTTATGTTGCTGCTAATAGCTGCTCCACAAATAAAAATCTTTCTTTCTGATTATTTTTATGGATTATCTACTAACCGTCGCGTCCCCACAAGTTTTTGTGTCTTTGCGGGCCTCGTAACATGACACGGGTTTAATTCGTACAACACTCCCGTTGTTTCACCTGTAGCCAAGTTCAACAGAGGTGATCATAGGAAACATCAAATTGTGAAATCCCAGGGAATGTTAAACTGCCTTGGAACCCGCAACGAATTCATAAAACAACATTTCAAATGTTGCAAGAATTAGGTCTAAATTCCCCCCAAGGCTATATTTTGCATTAATGCAATAATCTTTTAAATATGTATCAACCAGATTACTCCACATTATATCTTTGACAAATCAATGTCCTTTCGTTAGGCAATATTTCTCTCTAGAACGTACTGCGTAATTAGTGTCTAGTATCAAAACAACTGCTGACCCATATACAGGTTTGCATCACACTTGCATAAGCTGGTTGCGACCGCATCGGTGGGACATGCGATGTGCACTCGACTGCATTTGCTTTACGAAATGTGGGACTGGCTTGCCTCCGTGATTGTTCAATTGCGGTTAGGACGTAGCTTCACGCCTTCGTACACTCGGAGGGTTAGGCAAAGGAGTACTATAAGTTATATAGAATCACGTATGCATATACTCTAAACGAATTTAGGTGTAATATGCCACTAATGCATAGTAAGCAGCGAGCCTAAAACCGTCAACCGCAAACATTTCTAAATTTTGTGCTGCTATCTAGAGGGAGGCCGTTGGACTGCTACGTAGAAGTCTCAACTTCGATCCCAAGTCGAACTTCTTATCAAAGCTATAGGCGTATTAATTTGTGTCGGAATGAAAAAGCTTTAACGGTAAAGGAAAATATCGTGTGTAAACTTGCATGACTAAAATTTCTCCATAATGTTCTCGAAGATATGTAAAGTCTGCCGTATGGCCAGCGTAGTAGACTATGATCTAACACTGAGAAAAGGCCCGTGCCGTGAGATATATTTTAGTACTGGACCTAATTAATAGCCTCCTTCCAAATTGATATAGATATCTAGAGTGCCACCGAGCAACCAAAGACACCAGTATCACAGTAGTCCATAATAGATTTATGCGGAGCCATAGCTAAGCACATATAATGTCGACAAAGTGATTCAATCAGATACATACGCCAGATGAAGCAACCTGTCTTTACTTATACACTATAGTGACCTTTAACCAAATACGTGACCGTACATACTGAACACTTACAATGGTTAATAGTACTTAAATATAAGGTTACTAAGTACTAACTTATATTTCTAGCTGAACTGTAAGCTTTTAAAAGGTAAACAATATAATATAGAATTCGAACTACAAACATTTGCCGAGGACTACTAAAATCCCTTCAAGTAGAATAAGCAAGTGTAGTGTAATGTTTTACATACATATACATACATAGATTCACGCCTGTTTCCCAGAGGGGTAGGCAATGTTTAATAGTGTAATGTTTTATTGTACCTGTTATCGCTCTAAAACGGCTGTTAGGGGGAAAACCTTTCAAGCTAGTAGTTTCGTGACCGTGACACTATACAAATTTCAACTCGGTTTATTTATTTGTAACTATTATGCAGAGCTCGTCGTTGCCTCTGCCATGTACTGCCATGCCTACAAGTTAAAGTATGGGTTCGAATCCCTGGTCATCTCTTTTCAATCAAAGCAATTCTTGTTAGTAGCATTTCGACTGTTTCGGTCCGGGTCGTTGGGCGTTACACACCGCAAGCGTTACGGACCGCGGTGTCAACTGCCCAAGAGCTGTTTTTGAAGTGGTCGTTTTACACCGCGGTGTGTAACACCCAAGGACTTTTAGCAATTAGTCGATTGGAACCGCACAATAAAGTAGGTACAATTTTCTTCTAGTACAACCAGCAACAAAATAAAATTTACATTTGTTAAAAGTAAATCAATTACGAATACTTATCATGTTATACCACTGTCAAATTATTTTTTTTTGCTAAGTAAATACATAGACTAGTCAAAAATATGTTAAATAATGCAAAAAGCTGCCAGTATGCGCGTACATATACCTTCCAAGAATCTCAGGTAAGATTAACCCTTTGTTAAAAAGTAGACTTACCGGCCACTTAAACAATAGAACCACCCTGGCGCACGGGCTCGTGCTTCTGATTGGTAGATGCTTCTATAGACAATTAGCTTGCACTGATAGTGACTGGTAGTAAGGGTTACAGTGCCGTAACTACTTTAAGAGTGATAACGTGACGGGATAAATTGTTGTGGTGTGTTGTGAGATTTGTATGGTAAGTACAAATATATATATTAAACATTTATTTTTTTATTTAGTTTGGTGCGCACATTATTACAAACATTAAATATTATAAGTTAAGTGAACAAAAACCGTAGAAATTTCCCATTATACTATCTTGATTAGGCTGATTGGCATTCCTTTAATATTTTTAGTGTCGTTATTGTAATAACTACTATTATCATTGCTTTACGCATTTCTGTTTATTTTATTTTTTTGGGGAGCTTACAGTTATAGTACACAATAAGCTAGCTTAGTAAATAGTAGTACAACATGTCAAAAGCAAGCTTCCAAATATTGAGTAAAAGCATTTTAATACATTTTAGGTTCTACTCAACCTTATTCACTAGGATATGGTCATTTATAAAGACATGATATTTTTAGGTCGCTGTTATTAACTACAGTAAAAATGTCCGATTACCCGTCAACCTCATATGGGCAACCAAGTACTGTCGACTTTAGAAAAACGAGAAGAGGGGCCCAAATGCTGTGTCGCGCTGGTTATAGCTATGTGTTGAAGAGAACGAACAAAGACGGTTCTGATTTATGGAGATGTACAAAAAAAAAACAATAAATGTAATGCCACACTCAAAGTCAGATCTAATCCATTTACAATATTGCATGAGACTGCGCATAATCATCAACCCAGAGACGAAGCAGAGGCAGAAATAGACCAACAGATGCTTTTATGTACTGAAACACTGCGAAAGGACATCAATAAGCCAGTAACACAAATTTTTGGGGATGCTGTACAGAACCTTATCAGTAAGGGAATCGATTTATTGCCACCTTTACCTCAATTTGATAACATAAAGAAAAAACTTTACAAAGCTAGGAATGATTCGCAAGGTGCTAAAAAACTTAATTTTCATAAAGCTTGTGAAGTTGAAATACCAAAAAAGTATGAAAATTTATTGTTTGCCGAATATAAAGACGAAAAGAAGCGAATTTTTATTTTTGCAAATCAAGAAATGATTAAATATTTGAAAGAATCGACAAGATTTCTTATTGATGGCACATTCAAAATTTGCCCGAAGTGTTTTTGTCAAGTATACACTATTCATGCAGATGTCGGCAGCAATGAACAATATGTCAATGTGGTTCCCGTGCTATACGCATTGCTTCCCGACAAAACAAGGGCTACATATGAAATTTTATTTCAAATTATAAAAAGTCAAGTGAAAGAATGGAAGCCTTCGCAAATTTCAATGGACTCTGAAGTGACTGCGATTTTAGCAATAAAAAATTTATTTCCTGAAGTGAACATAGTTGGGTGTAATTTTCACTTTAGCTGCAGTTTATGGCGTAAAGCTAAGAAACTGGGAGTGCTTAAAACAAAACTGGGTGTAGTTCACGTAAAATTATGCACACAATTATCACATTTACCTCCGAACTTTTTGGATGAAGGGTGGCTATACGTGATGGGAGAAAGTCCATGTAATACTGAAGTCACCAAATTCAATGATTATTTTGTTAAGACATGGCTACAAAATTATATACTCTCCGAAACATGGAATACATTTAATGTAAGTGATAGAACCAACAATATGGTGGAGTCCTGGAATAGCAAAATAAAAAAAATCATTCCAGAAAAACCGAACATAGCACAATTACTTAACGGAATACAAAAAGATGCCAATTTTTACTATTGTAAATTAAACAGACCAGGTGACATACAGATTTCGAAAAGAAAAGCTAGCACCATCGAAAATAATCGAAGAATTCGTAATGCCATACAAGAGTTATTGGCTGGAGAAATAACTGTAGGACATTGCTTAGAAAAATTGAGAATTTAGTTTAAGTTTACATCTAATACGTTATTAAACTATATTAGGTCTTATTTTACCTTCGTTGATTTTTTAAATGTTATGCATGTGATTTTTTAATTTTTTTTTTATTTTTTTACTAGTCTTAAAGAAAGTTATAATGTACAACAAAATCTGTGATTAATAAAAGTTAGTTTTAAGTAGAATGAGTAATGTTGATCAAACTGTGATTTAGGACTTGTCTATCTTTATGTAGTAAAAGGCCATTCTTATATTACTCTATCTGTCATTTTATTATTTTTGTATACTGTGATTGTTGATTTTTAAATTATACTATATTTTTACACATTAATTCGTTTTTATTCACTAACCACTTTTCTACTCAACTGTACGAACAAATAATAAGCATCAAAATTTTAATATGAACCTAAATCGTCGTTTCATTCTGTGGTCCGTATCAACCTATTCCAAAACATACCATGGGCGTTTGACACCGCTGTAACCACTGTGGTGTGTATGAACCTATTCAGTATCAGTACTTGGGCGCTACACACCGCGGTCCGTAGCGTTCGTGGTGTTTTGACACCACGAACGCTACGGACCGCGGCCTAAAGACCCTTCGGTCCTGTGACTCGTCGAGCTGCCATTGAAAAACCTTTGGTTCTACGTTTGATCTCTCCTCCATTTAAGCCGGATTGTTGTCCAATCAGACTGTAAGAGTGAAGAAATGAAGAGTTCACTAGTGTTTACGCAAACGGTTAACCGCGAAATATCATAATTTATGCAAAATGTGATAATTATTTTACTGCGAATACCGTAACATACGTAACATATTTATTGGATATAATTTGTAAGCTAATAATTTGCACAACTAAGTTTATAAGCAATATTAATTTATTATGGTAGGTTATTAATGTGGCTAAACTGTAATAAAATTACTTAATAGATTAAATAGTTCCTAAATATGTTCAATCAGTCATTATAAAACATTACGAAGCATAACATTTGCATATCTCCGAATTCAGGTATTCATTCTTTAGAATTTTGGTAGATATACCGAGAATTTTGGCATGAGCCATGTACACATTTCATCGACTCCTTTAACTTCCTAAGTAAGAAGGAGCGTGCCTCTTCCCATTTCAGAAAAGTTTTTACGCAGAAGTTACTCCATAACAGATTAGTTACAACTGTGACAAAAAGTTAATAAAAATGTTATCGAGAATTGAACCCAAGACCTCACAAAAGCATTTGCCCTAGCCCTTTTATTTAATTTGACATTTCCGGAACTAGTTCACAAGGGAATCACTTACAAGGCTCGCTAAATCTTATATTGAATCGACTAAGCGACAATTCATTGTAATAAAATCGAAACGGAATACTGCAAGATGGAGTAGGTACGTCCGGATCGACATGGCAGTCTCTATCCAGAGGAGTTCGGTTTTGTCAACCTTTTTCTATTGCAGCTGGGGTGGGTAATTCGAGGATGCGTGGTAGGGTCTCTTCCCGATAATTTTATTGCTAAAATATTTACAAATCCAAGATTTATTCCTTAAATAATCAAAGTAGTCTTAGCACATCAACGTCCACATATAATTATACATATGCATTAATTAAATAAACGATTTATTGCTCAGCAGTAACATAAGCCACAAATCAAATAAATCGTCGAATAAGTCAAATTAACTTCAACGCTCTACTTTATTTCGCATTTTGCAGTTGACCTCAAAAGATCAACAATATTAATATCAGTATAAAGTTCCGCAATAACTAATTTGTACCGCTAAATATAATGATCCATTTCAAGCATTTTAGAACGTGTTCTTATTAAAGAACACGGGCCTTATTTATTATTCTATTATTATTATTATATATATATATATATATATATATATATATATATATTATTATTATATATACTATATATTTGGTATATCTACCAAAATTCTAAATAATGAATACCTGGATTCGGAGATATGCAAATGTTATGCTTTGTAATGTTTTATAATGACTGATTGCACATATTTAGGAACTATTTAATCTATTAAGTAATTTTATTACAGTTTAGCAATTATTATTATTCTTCTTACTCGTGAGTTCACTAAAAATAATAATAATCCAACAAAAAAAATAGTGGCCTTATTACACATTGGTCACTAGCCTCATTAAATTATCCCATAATTAATAGCATGGATTATAAAAATGTATATAAGACTATGCTACTCTAAAGAATAAACCTGGTTTTCTTTTAAATAAGGGGTCTTAGGTCTTAGGGTCTTATCGATCTGATCTCCAAGGTAATACAGACTTGTGTATCATGTAACTGACTGTGTCAGATAATATTTATGAAATCGCCTAAGCGCGTTGTTACTAACTAGTAATATTATAAATGTGAATGTGAGTTTGTTTGTGTGTTTGTTGCGCTTTCACACCGTAACTACTGAACCGATCATCGTGAAATTTCGCATACACTTTGTTAGGGGTACTAAAAGAACATAAGGTACCATTTATCCAGAAAAAGTGCCGCTCCCGAGAGAAAAAAAATGATACTCCAAGAATTACGCTAGCGAAGCCGCGGGCAAAATTTAGTACTATATAGTCAAATTCAAAAATATTATAGCAGCGATAGCTCAGTGGGGAGACCAACAGACTGCAATGCAGAGGGTCTCGGGTTCGAACCCACGTCGCGCACCTCTGACTTTCGGAAGTTATATGACTTTTCGAAATTATGTGCGTATTGATTGACAATGATCGCCGGCTCCGTGCGTCGGAGAGCACGTTAAGCCGTTGGTCCCGGTTGCCATGAACATCTGTGGCAGTCGTTATTGGGAAAATCAGTACCCTCTAATATCCTGACGCTGGTCTAGCCTTAGGGTATCGTTAGCCTTCGGGTTGCGGAGGTCAGGTGGCAGCCGCTCCGTGTAAAAACTGATATCCAGTCAAATCCGGTTAGACCAGAAAAGCCGACCCCAAGTGACTTGGGAATAATAAAGACTAAGAGAGAAGAAGATAGTCAAATTCAAAAATTATTTATTCTTGTAGGTCACAAAATAACACTTATGAACGTCAAAATGTATAAATAATTATAAATTGACAATCGAAACAGAAATACCAAAAAACAATGTTTGTTGCAAAAAAGGCTAAAACCATGCAACGAACTAACTAACAGTCCTTTAGGAACAACTTTTTAAAACACTAGCACTTTATTTATTTATTTATTTATTTATTAAGATTCACCAACAGTTACTACAATATCACATACACATAAGACAAACATTTTGAGTCTAACCAATTGTATAACTAATTACAAGTGAATTCAGCATGCATTACATTTTAAACATTACATAAATAATATGACATAAGAAACAAAGATAAATATTGAAAGTGACGAAATATCAATATTAAAGTCAAGTTTAACAATTAAATTATATCACAATCCAGGAAATTTTAACAATCAAATAGAAATATAAAATTAATAATGTAAATAATATTGTAAATGTTATATTACTAATAAATCAAATAAAATCAAATAAAATCAAATAAATTTATACAAGTTTATACAAGTATTTACTTATTATACTTTATACAAGTATTTCACAAACACGAGTTGGTGCAATAGAAGAAAGCTTGCGGTAATTGGCCAGTTTCCTTCGATTCTATTCGCAAGGATATTGTAACATACTAATTGGGCAATAATTACTGATTAAAGTTGGTTTCAACGCTTACACGTTTACTCAATGTTCTACTTGATATGTTGTGTGTAGTAAGCATTGACTTATATATTACTGGCGTAAGTCATTGGTAATAAGTCATGTGATACGTTGGCGGGTTTAATTAAATATTCTAGTTTCGAGGTTGAGGTAGCGCGATTGGGTTATACTGTTTCGATAGATGAGATTGAATTATAGTATATATTATATATATATTCCAATAATAACAAGTTATAAGCGAATTATCAGACATATTTAAAAATTTTGCGCTGTAGTATTGAATGCCACTGCTGTGCACAAGGTCTTCAGTTCGATTCTCGGTTTTTAGTTCTTATCGAGTTCTAATCTAAGTGTTATGAAGTTATTTGTCATGAAATTCTCAGTAAAAGCACGGAGTCTGGAGCTGAGCTTGTACTCAGCGATAGGTTCGCTACCTATTACGTGAGACCTTAAACTATTCTTGGCGACATGTGGGTTTTATAAACCACGGATGTTGCGGATGCAGATTTTTTGACATCCGCGAATGCGGATACGGATATAAGAAAACTCATATCCGCGGATGCGGACACGGATCCGGATGTGAAAATCGATGCGGGAGCTCCCCAATTGCGGATGCGGATATTGATGAAAATTGTTCATTTTATTTAATAAAAAGTATCTAATATCACCGCCTCCGCAGGTTCAAGCCTGTTTTGCAAAGATTCATATATTAAACACGTACTATTGAACAACTGATTTCTTTCTTATCGTAACCTACGCTATATCTGGATGCGCATTAACATCCGCGTTGATTATTACGGATGCGGATGCAGATGTCCAAATCAATGCGGAAGCTCCGCAATTGCGGATTTGAAAGCGAATATTCGCAACATTCCTATTATAAACATTGAGTCCGTTAAATGCTAGCGCGTTATACCTATAATAATATATATAATAAAAATTAAGTACATAAAAATGGATATAAAAATTTGTAACCAAATATTTATATCTGCCTCGTTAAAACTAAAAGACCTAAACATTTACCCAAGTTCATGTCAAGTAAAAAGTCATATGTTAAATACATGGTTAAATTTTTTTGAATAATGTCAGTCGAAAATTCACTTTGTTCGTTAAGTTTGGTAGTACCGATTTATTATAAAATTTGAAGGTATTGGAACGTCTACGTGAACAATAAAAGCTTAATAGACTAAATATAGAGACAAGACTTAAGAATCCTCTTAATCTCCATAGATATCGATACGAGCCGCATCGGTATTGAAAGTGAATGTATTGCGACTGCATCGTGACCCGGCCGTCCTACATAACATGCTGTATTTCGTTAAATAAATACTGCTAGTACGGCCAGTATTGGACAGCTTACCAGTCCAGCTGTTGCGTGTATACCTTCTAGAAAGATACAGCCATATTATGATGTTATGGCGCCTCAGATATTCATTTTTTTATATTATTACAGATATTATTCGTTTTTTTTATTGATTCTTTAATTTTCAATTAAACGACGATAAATCAAACCCAACATTATCTAAATTGTTGTTATATAGAACAGTATCTAATTTATAAACACATATTATAATAATCATAATATCCTATTATAGTTATTTAATTTAAATACTAGAGACTCGCTCTGTCTTCGCCTTCTGGATCAAACGTTATATATCATATTATATATTTGCATACAGCGTATGCCCTATGTCCTCCTGAAATTGTTACCCCATTTAAAAAGGAAAAGAAAATAGTGAAACCATGATACCGAAGACTGCCTTCCCCATACACACTCTCTTATAATATTGGTATATTATTTATAATATTAGTATATACTCGATAGCTTTGACTAGATAAATAAAATAATTAAGGCTATATTTGAACCTTCTTCGCCTCTTATGTATATCATGTTGGTTATGAAACTTAGACGAACAATATCATCTTATTAAAAACAAACATCTCAACGGAAGCTGCAATACAAAGAACTTAGTAAATTATAAAGGAAATGCTAAACATTACTCTTAGAATGAGATAATGATCTTCAAGCTTTGCCTTGACTTTTAGATCATCCAGGATATCGTTATATGACGGCACGGTCCATGATGCAGCGAATTTAAATGCCATGATGTTCAAGCCAAAAAAATATTAACTATTGTTATATATTTTAATTTGCCAGTGTTTTATAAGGGTCAGCGCCGACGGACAGAGTGGCGGCGAAGAGACTAATTCAGTAACAATTTAAATGCAACCTAAAGTGCTTCAGAATACGACTGTATTTAGTACAACGAAATAAAATGACCGTGCTTTGAGTAGCTCGTCGTCATTTTATTTCTTTGTACCAAATACAGTCGTATTCCGAAAAACTGTAATAATCCCAATATAAAAACTAGGCTTGGAATATCTGTGCGGGATCAAAACATTCGTTATTTGCAGAGTATTAAGTAGTCAATCAAAATAAAGCACGACCCACAAATAATAGCATCGAGGTCTAGGATTTCTTTGTATCTATTGTTTAAAAAACCTCACACGATTTAGGTTCTCCAGATCGAATTTCGGTCACGGCGGCCAATGTTAACAGAGATTAGCAAGATAGCTAGACTATTACTCACTTATGCACTATACTATCTCCTGCGTAGATTGAAGAAGATATTGTAGTGTAGGTACAAGTTTGCTTTAACACGAGTGTTCTATCTATTCCCTAACTGTTATAATTCGATGACACGTCAATCCGACCCGATTGAAAAAGATCTGGCACGGGGCCATGCTCTTCGAGGCACGGGAGTTTGCAACATCACCAACTTCCTAAATCCGGACTACTTTTGATAATTTATTGACTAAAAACAGAATAACTTTTAGCTGGCCTGACACGGAATCTGAACCTGAGATCTTACCTACAGCAACCGCATTCTGTTGCGCCACCGAGGCAGTTCAACACATGGATAATACATAATATAGCGAGCTAAAGCAATTACTTATTGCATAAGATACTCAACCGCCATTTACTCCTGCTCTGTAAAAGAAATTACTATATGTGGCTACCGACTAATTTGATTTAAACGGGTGTCTACTTTTATTCATCTTAATGGACATGTTTGTACGAAGGCTTAGAATATTTAGATTATCTATCCTTTAACGTATGATTGAACTTGACATACGTTCATGCAGATAGAATTGTGCAAGTCAACCAAAAACTCCTTTCAGAAAGCACCTAAAGTTGATTATGCTACCGCACCCACACTGGATATCTTTAATTGCCATTATATCAAATTAAGAGAGTTGGGTTATAATTAGTGCACTTGTGTTAGCACACACACTTGGGTACAATACCTAATAAATCCTGTACGGTGAGTCTTTGTTAAGTTGAGCTGCCGTGACCGAAATTCGATCTAAAGGTGATATTTAATGGAAAGAAAACCTACATCCAAACTTGTGACTGGTATCGAGAAAGACGGCAAATAAAAATAGCACCTTTTCTTTGACAGTTCTTGCTACTAACTGCAATAAATAGAAGTGTCAATATATTATTAAGCTGCATTCGATAGTTAACTTAATTATATCATCACATTCATCACCGAATGTAGATAATTCGATCGCTGAAGATTGCTTTTTGTGCTTAATATATGTATATATACGTCCAAATTGACATTTATAGTATCTTAAACTGTTTGTCAATCGTATCTAGTAGGAGTCAACAGATTAGCTGTGTAGATATTAAGTTCTAGCTGTGTAGATTTTCCCGCGACTTCGATCGCATATAATATGTAGTTTATGTAAATTTTCATTCCCTTACTTTTTCTGGACAAATGATGGTATGTCGTTTTCTGTCCCCTGACAATGTGTATGCGAAATTTCATGATGATCAGTCGAGTAGATAAGGCGTGTAAACGTATCAAACAAACTCACATTCGCATTTATAATATTAGCTAGGATTGAAAACGTTTTGCATCATCTCGTAGTGAGTAGGTCACGAGATTGTATGGATGCCGCAGTGGTTTCGCCGCTATCGTCAAATGTTTAGTGATTTAGTCAGTCTGAATCTGTACGTTACAATACTCGTAAAGAGCCCGCAAAATGAGTGCGTGTGTGTAAAAAAATCTATTAGTTTGCTTGTTTTGCAACGTATTTGCCTATTTTTCTCCGTTTAAAAGAAGCGATTAGCGGCGGAAGACCGGATGTTGTGGCGTAAAATGGGAGAGGCCTATGTCCAGCAGTGGACTGCGCTGGGCTGATTGATTGATTGATTGATTGATTGAAAAGAGACAACTCTCGCACTAGGAGTTACTTTTGTGTTAACAATGGATACAAAGAACATCCAGACTCGGAATAACTATTTGTGAATCACACAAATTGTTGTCTCTTATGAGGATCGAACGCACGACACTCGGAGGGTGGCAATGGCGAGGCGACCACATGAACCACTTCACCATCCGAACAGTCACAGACACACAGTCTATACGACTTTGCTTTTGTTTTGTATTGATATCTTGTTTGATTTTATGCATGTGTTAATTTTACGTCAAGTCAGAGTCAAAAATCATTCATTCATTCAGCTCACAAAGTAACACTTGTGTAAGTCAAAAGTCTTTGATTGGTGAGTTTAATTCATGTGTTCTCTCTTAGCCTTTATTATTCCCAAGTCACTTGGGGTCGGCTTTTCTGGTCTAACCGGATTTGACTGGATATCAGTTTTTACATCGAGCGGCTGCCACCTGACCTCCGGAACCCGAAGGCTAACGATACCCTAAGGCTAGACCAGTGTCAGGATATTAGAGGGTACTGACCTTCGCAATAACGATTGCCATAGATGTTCATGGTAGCCGGGACCAACGGCTTAACGTGCTCGCCGAGGCACGGAGCAGGTGATAATTGTCAACCAATACGCACATAATTTCGAAAAGTCATATAAATTCCGAGAGTCAGAAGTGCGCGACGTGGGTTCGAACCCGAGACCCTCTGCATTGCAGTCTGTTGGTCTACCCACTAAGTTTACTTCATGTGCTGAATTTATATTTATTTAAGTTCCTAAGTTAAGACGAAGGTTTTACTTGAGACTATAAGAAAATGCCACAGTTTAGGACTGTCTGCCAACAAACCAAAGTCGATATACGCAATTCTTTAAAACCATAAAGTTTACAATAGGAACGCTACGCATAAAAGTTTGTATTGTTCGATTTTCATAATAGCAATCAGTTTTTGCATACTGGTACTAAAGTATGAATAGGTCAAGGTAGCGTATTACAAGGAACTCGTTGAAAAGTAAGATCTTTACGGATATATGCGGATATACGGATGCAGTTACGACAGAGTTACGTTTTCTCTACAAATCTAGGATATCCTAATATTTATTGCGGTTCGTCATAAAATGGCTGCATTATCTAAGAGTGTTGATTGACAGTGTAAACGTTAATCTTATATATTTCAACCACCAAGTGGTGACAACATTATAGGAAACATTAAATATAGAAAAGTTCAAATTACTTTTCCGCGCCACCTCGAACTGATTTTATTTGACTTTGTTAAAAAAATAGTTCATCTAATCTATAATTTACATTGCATTTTAAAGCTATAAATATTTAATTTATCTATTAACATAATTTAAAAAATAACAGTGACTGATTTGCTGTAATAACACTTAAAACACTGCAAGAAGGGATCCAAAATACGTCCAGGCACGGAACAGACATTTAGGAAATGATTTACTGATTTTTGTAGAAAATGTATCAATCAGGATCTTTACCGTCAACGACCATAATTACTGCATCTGATCGATAAGAGCAACGGTTTAGCATTATTATTGTTAGCTGATATGTAATTTATATTGAATTCCAGAGGCCTTGGAAGTGATCAAAGAGGAGCACACGATGCCTGCGCAGAGGCGGCGTGACAAGCGAGAGGTGCCATTCACACACGACGAGAAGAGGATCGCTGGGGTCAGAACTTACATTAATTACCTACAGACATAAGATACAGTCCATAAGAGGGTGCGCATGCACTCTATTCCCACATTTCCCACACTCTCATAGATCAGAAGCTCAAGTGTCAATTTCATGTCACTTGACGCAATACGCGACGATCTGAGTGCCTTGTGCGAGTTTGATTTACGTTAACGCGATCGACACGTTTATGACGTTCAGCGCTCCGATTGGCCCACTTCAAGCTCTTAACCATTCAGAGAGCCAAACGCGGTAATTATTTTGATAATGTTACCGTAAAAAAAAACTCGTACTAGGCGCCTTAGTCAATCGTGCTAGCTATCGATCGAAAGTACTTTAATATAGTCAGTGTGAGAAAATGTTTGAAACTCGCTGATTTTATTTACGATATTTCCAGCCAGGGGCGCTTTATAAGGTTTCATACATTTGTTACTCAATACGGTAACTTTGTAGATTGCGAAAACATTCACACTCGGGGTGCAGGTACCTATTGGACTAACGGCTTTACGTTACCAAGGCACGTGGTATGCAATACGGCGTAATTACACACCTCTGTGCCTTGTTCAGTTCAATTCGTAACGCCCGTGCTGCTATTAAGAATCCTTTGACTGAAGAACCCAATTAGTTGTTTTGCTGGTCTCAAGACTTAACAGTCTTGAGACCAGCAAAACCACTGGATTAACATAGCAGTCACATTCCCTATTGCTGCACCACCAAGTCAGCATAATGTATACATAACATTTGATCACGTTTATATACCGACGAAGGGTATACAAGTTTAATGCTATATTTCACATCCAAATTTTGTGATCTGTCGTCAGTTCCAAATCCCGCGCTGCAACTGAGACATTTCAGACAGAAGAACCAAATCAACGGTGAAGTGCCAATACTTCCAAACTGAAATTTTTCGAATTTTTTTTTTTATCGGTTTGAATCTAAAGGCGTTATTTAGATTCAAAACGATTAAATGATTAATTTTTCGAAAAAATTCATCGATGAGGCATTGGCACTTCACCGTCGAAATTGCACTTTACTTAACCTGAGAATTGGTCCCTTTCAACTAAACTTACAAGGGATTTGCTTTACATCACTAGATCAACAAAACAGCTTATTAGTTACAAATAAAGACAGCTACAATTGGTTATATATATTCGTCAATGAAGGAAAAAAGATTGGATGCGGGTGGCCCAAGACCGGTCTGTGTGGAAATCCTTGGAAAAAGTATTTAATCTTCATATATTTACTTAGTTAATCTAATGTCCTAATTTTATATTCTGCACGAAGGCTGGTATTGGCACTTAAGATATTTTGAGAGTAAGTACCAAATCTCCAAAATGTCAATACCGTTATTCGATCCGCATATCAAACCAGGGTTCTCTCGTATATCTCAAGGACTCACACTTCTGCTAATATCCCAAAATATACTAGTAAAAACTTAATTTCCTTCTAATCATCGTTAATTAAATATCATATTAGAGGAAATTATAAATCATAGACATTCGTGTCAATAATTGCTTGCCGCTAATTCAATTAGATATTACAGTTTATGTTGAATTTACGATCGTTAATGATCAAATCCACTTTATGAACGAATTAATATATTCATTGATGTGAGAAGTGGTACACCGGTAGTCCTTTAAGAGGTTCTCACGAATCCGTTCGTGAGTTAAACTTGATTATTATTTGCTTGTACTGTAAGCATTTCACGAACCAATATGTTGGTTAATAATAACGTTTATATATCTTAGAGTACAATATATTGCATTAAAAAAATTAGTTTACGTGGTTGAGAGTGACACAGGCCAAACATACTATCTTTTATTGCGATAAATACACGGCTCCTATGAAATTATTATTTTCCCTTAGAGCTATAGGAATTAAACCATGACTTGTTGATGTTGAAAGGATTCCAAAAAGTAATTTATGGATTAGAAATAGTATGAAATAAATTATTTCCTACCATACAACATTTCTTCAAGTTTATAAGAACTGCTAAGTCGATTACGCAAATACTATATATTTTAAAATGTCAATGTAAAATACCTAAGCGAATTATTACACATTGACATTATAACAAAATTTTAATTAAAGCTGAGACACGTTCTCAAAAAATAAAAAAAATATGGTGTCGGGACTGGAATCCATATTTCTATGAATCAAATGCAACTCTTAATAATATGGCACCGAAATATGAAACACGTACACATTTCTGTTATCATTCTTCTATAATTACAAAGTATGGTAGTATCTCTTGTAATACCAGACATAATTAAAACTCTACTATATCTGGGCACCGGTGTGTTGCCGCGATTTGAAGCATTAATAACATTAAGAGAGCATTACCCATTTTGATTTTTATAAAACTATTATTTTCTGGTTCCAGTGCCTGCTGCAATGCGTGTACCGGAAAGTGAAAGCTGTAAGTATTACCCAGTGAGTGCGACTAGTCGCACTTCATCCATTTATAACTTAATCTAAGTTACTTTTATTAACGCGGTTTGCATCGATTGCACCAAAGCAGGGCCGTCACTTAGAAACATATTGTTTTTTTTTTTAATTCTTTGAGTCTTGTTCATTAGTTTATACAGTAAGTTACATGACGAAGGCTTCGTTCATAACCATCCTTAGTTATAGGCATTATATTGTGAGAATAATAACGAAACTAATGCAAAGAAGTTGACGCATACTAGTTATTTTATAACTGTAACATTAACGAATAGAATAGAATTGTCCGCTTCATTATGTGTAAAATGATTATGTTTTTTTTATTGGTGTTAACTGTAAATGGAGAAATAATTAATTGTAATTGTAAATAAGAGGTCTTATTTGTAGATAACAACAACTATGCAGGAGAAACGACCACTAAAGTTGAAACGTTTACTTACTTATTAAAGATTTTTGTTTATTTCGTTAAGACATAGTTATAAAAATCAAACATCGTCATAAGCTACAGGCACGTCGTTTTAAACCCATCAAAGTATTCACTTTTCTCGCATTAAACGCAACAACATCAACGAGAATACCAAGACTAAAATATGAAAAAATCTGTTTTGTTATTAGGCCATATTCCCATTACACCAAGCGGGTTGTACCCATAAAACTAAAAAAATACTTTTAAAGCGAGTTTTAATGCTTTATAGGTCTGTCACGAGCTGATTGCTCCAATTTGTTAACTATAAAACGTGAAGGCACACTCGTAAATCACAAAAGGAAAAATTTGTAATTATTTATTATACTTCAAATCCTTTGAACAGGAATATTACGGCCATAAAACTGCGAGTACAAGCAGTCATTTGTATTTTATTTTTGCTATATTCAAAAACCCCGCATTGAATTTAATAGTCCGAACCCATGAATATGCTTGCTTTACTTTTTTCTACATAAATTTCTTTTGTAGGTGATATGTTTTATTCCGAGTATTACACTAGTTAGGAGCGCACAATAAAAGCTACGACTCGAAGAACTGAATTCAATAAACGTTATTTTATTCCGCCAGTTATAAGTGTAATTTTATTACTTAAGTGGTATAAGGCTCTTTGGGCTTCGTTGATCCCTTTGATAATCATGGTTTTTATTCACAATACTTTACAACGTGCAACACGCCTTTCAACAATCTGGTGCTTTTGTTGCTAATTTACAGTAACTTTAACTTGTGCCTTTAAAATATCCAATTACTGCTCAAAGTATAAGTTATCCGTACGTTCAGTAGTTGAGTCGTAAATCTTATCATATTATAAACAACAAGTCAGATTACTGCTGTGTTCTAGTGGCAAATATATGGTTTTGCCGGTACAGTAAAAGCATACACAATTATACTATCCTCCTTACCAACTTTTGGCTCACATAATGCTAGTTCCGAATATAACACGAGTTAAATGTGTGAGTTAACCCCACATTTGCTAATTAATTGGCAAATATAAGATACGAAGAGGCCTTCTTGCCCGGGAGTACCATTTACAAAAAACTGACGTAAGACTAACAAAACTATTACTGCATTACGCATGGTGAAACTGATGATGAGTAAACTTGAAACGAGTAAGAATGAGATAAGAGCCGGAGGCTTATGTATTCCCTACTCTCATCATTATATCATAGTCGCATGTTGTTTTCTACTCTATTCTGGGCAACGTTCAAGCGATACCATTAGCATTGCAAGCGCTCAATGACTACGGTATATGGAATCATCAGACAGCCTTTAGGCTAGTTTGTCGCCTACATACATATATACTTACCTTCTCTCTCGCCGTTTTCAGGTTGACGGCTACGGTTTCCCGACCTTGGAAGGTCTGGTCGGTCTATACTCGGAGGGAGTGAACGAGCGTGGGTACTTCATGGCCGTGCTTGAAGCGTCGCGCGAGTGCCTTATGAAGAACCACGACAAGTTCTCCAGGAGCGTGCCCATGGGTATGTTATTCAAGCCACATTTATGATAATAATATCCTCTATACCGAATTACAGTCACATCAGCCAATCTTAACGGAGACTGGCTATCTACGCAGGAGATAATAATATAGTGCAGTAAGTGTGTGCGCAAACACAAGCGCACACTCTGTTATTTAATAACGGATAATAAATTATGGATAACGAATAATAAATTATTAAAAATAATAATAATAATAATTATTATTATTATTTTTAATAATTTAACTGTTATCATTAGATGGGGCGGTAATCCGACACAACTGAAGAGAGATCAGTCGCACGACCAACGACTTTACGTGCTTTCCGAGGCATGGGGGTATCTAACACCGCCAACTTCTTAACTACGGGTTGATGTAGATTTTTTTTAACAAAAGTCCGTTATTTTTTCATTGGCCTGACCCGGGATTCGAACCCCCTCATGCACAGCAGTCGCATTCGCTACCGCTGCACTACATCTCTATTGAGAGTTTGTTTGTTTAAACGCGCAAATTTCTGAAACTATTACCACTTAGGAAATTATTTTTGAGTTTGAAAGCCCAATTTTTTAAAAGTAGGCCGGAAGCTGCCATTTGTGAGCAGCGTTCCGTAGGGTTTAGGGCTCATTCTTATGTAACTATAACAGGTCTTTTTTTAAAACGCTTGTCATTTATTTCAAACTATACCTTTTTCTGAATGAAGTGTACCTGACCAAAAACGTGTATATGAAATTTCATGATGATCGGTCGAGTAGTTAGGGCGTGATAGCGTAACAAACAAACTTACATTCGCGTTTATAATATTAGTTAGGATTGTCGCCCTCTGTGGGATTATTTAATCATAATATTGACCCTAATCAGATAGCACGCTTATGGCCCAAGTGCGATCGTTAAGTCAAATGTGCACGGGTAAATTATTGTTATCTTCTTTAAAATACAGCTTGATTAAAAAGACAGGTTGAAAAATTACGAGGACGTAAACTTGTAATAACTTCATACGATTTGTACCTATTTATTTCAACACATGTTATGCCAATAATTATAACTATAAATTCGTGTTAAATTTAAATTGTATGTCGTAAGTTCCCAAGATTAACACATCGAAAAAAATAACGAACCAACTCGTTATTTTTTTCGATGTGTTAATCTTTAGTCATCGATATATGCCATTTTAATTCAACCTAGGATAAAAATGTATATTTCGTGAGGATTACTTTCAGGCCCACACTACTAGGAAAGTTGGGCTATGAGATAAAGCACATGATACACTTAGCAATCCGCCAAGTCAAAAAAATACAAATGTGAGGCGTCGGTGCATTCAGGCCGCGTGAGCATGTTAGCCTTGTAGGGATGCCAGCGCAGGAGAGGCATAAACAACACTGAAATGCAAGAAACGAGCGACTAAATAAATCAGCACTTACTAGCATATCTGAAAACAAATTCAATGTAGACGTAAGTTCCTAACAAACTGCGGTATCTAAACCTCGTAGCTGGATATGCGATGACAATAAATGACGCGTATTTAAAGGAAAGCTATAACAGTATCAGTTACATTACACCCAATACCTCATAAGAAGTACCCAGCTTCAAACGCAATAAAAAGCTCAATCTACACACATATTATGTTGTCTACATTTCTAGTAAACGCATATATGTATACACCTACGAAGTAAATAGCTCTGTTATTAACGAGATTCCACTAGACTTGGAGGGAAAGTTGACGTTAACGTTGGAAGTGCACGCCTATACTTAACGCATAGGCACTTGCACTTACCGCAGTGATCACAAGCCAATCAACAGTAATACGGTGATATGCGAGAGATAGTTTGTCGTTTATTACGTCGGAAAACAGAAATAATGATTGGTGATAAGTATAATATTAAGTAGGTTAGGTCTATTAAATTGCCGTGGTTTCTGTAAAAGATGCATTGATTATATTATATTTAGAGAATAGACTATATAGCTTATTAACAACATAAATTATTAGTAACTTCCTCTTTTGCTCTCACCTTCGTTCGCGTAAAGGTAGGGCAGGTTACGTCTGCAACAGAACGTTTTTATGCAATATAATTTAATTTTGCCTATGTTACTCAGTGATAATATAGATTTCTAATGTTGAAAGAATTTTTAAAATCGGTTGTGTGATTCTCAGTAAAATCTTTATAAACAAACGATTGATTTGATTTTTATCTTTCCTTTTTTATAATATTACTAGTAGTTTTCTCGCGGTTTCACCTGCAAATGTCCCGTTCCCGTGTGAATATCGAGTTTCACCCCTGTTACCCCCTTCGGGGTGGAATTTCCAAAAATCCTCTCTTAGTGCTCTCCTGCACCCTCCAAGGAACATACATGCCAAATTTCAGCTTTTTGCGTTCAATAGTTTCGGCTGTGCGTTGACTGTCAGTCACTCAGTAACGGAAGAGTTTTATATACATATATAGATAGTATAGATAACATTTATTATTTATAATAAAAGTCGACCTTTTACACAATTTGTATTTAAAGTTATATCGCTTAGTATTTGCCCGCATTCGTTATTTAAATTCGCCATGGTTACAAGATGGCTAAAGTTTTTGTTCATTTAAGACAAACCATAGTGGCCCAAATACAAGCAAATTTATATAGTCAAAAAACAGAAACCGAATATATGCAAAGCCACGATTGCAATACCACAATACGATGCACCATGGGTGCGTTGTGATCAAACGTTCATAGTTTCGAATCGCTAACCTGCTAAACTATTTGGCTAAGCTACCAGATATAATGATATTATTTTTCTTATTTCAGACAATGGACGTAACTGCGACGTGTCGTTCGACATATTCGAGTGCATATCGGACCGCATCCTTGAGTACTGCGGCAACACCGGACTCTGAGTACGCACAGTACACTATCAAATAAACACCAATATCATTATAACAGTTATGCCTACTCGAAAATATAGACTCCTTTGCAATACCGTGAAGATGCGGCCGACCGAATATTCATTAATAATAGTAATTTTACAACTAGATACGAGAGAGTTTGTAGTTCTTGCAGCCCTATATTACAGTCTAATAATTCATGAAGTACCTTATTAGCTTGCTCGTATTAGGTTAAATTAAATTCAACATACAGATTTACTAAAGATTCCAAAAAAGTATGAAGAATAATTCCTTAAGTAAGTTAACTGATGATTGAAAATCCCATAACAAAATAGAAATGACAGTTAATAAATAATATTATTTAATTATTTCACTTTTATAATTTTGTCAGGCTGTAAAATTATCTGATGCTTGAAAAATCAGGCTTATTACCCAAACGAAGTTAAATTAAACCATGTCGCAATAATCAACTAAACACTCATTTGAATCTATAACATAAAACTTGACACAAGTTACCAACGCAAAACAAACCATTAGAGTTAAGATATGTGTATATAGATGTAATTAATAATACTAAAATGTGATGCTCAATAATTTGTAGTTGTAAGGTAGCTCCATAGATTTCACACGCAATATTAAATTATAGAGATGTTTGTACTCTCACAAGAGTAAAAATATTATTTCACATTTTAATACCTATATTAAATAATTACTGCCTTTTTACTTTCAAAAATAATGTTAAGGTGCCTACTGACTGTAGATAAAATAAAATACTAACAGAGTGATTGGTTCATACTTTCGGTGTAGTATATACAATTCCCTAACACAATATATTGGATTGGTTTGTTGATTGAATGTATGGGTTTTAATGTCGTAAATATAAAACTGGGTAACTACTTAATGTTTAATAATATAATTAATATCGTTCGAAGTGTATGGAAATATCTGTATTTCTATCTAATACTTATACTGATTTGCAAACTACAATTATATTTATTCAGCAATTAAATAAAAACAGCCTTATTTGTATATAATTATACTATTGCAATACACTCTTTTTTCACAATGAGCCTTTTATCAAATATAATCATTTCGTTATTATTATTGCCAAATTTAATAAGTAATTCTTAAACAATACTTGTACCTACCTAAAAAGATTTAAAGATTCTCGGGTCCGCTACAATGAAACACTATAGCATATAAAAATATAAATAAATAAAAGGGGCTAAGTTGACTCATTTATTTATTTAAAGTAATAAATTAATAAGGCATTATACCTGCGATGCCTCATGCCTTAAACCGCAAAACATTGCAATACAGATATTAACTCACTTCTAACACCATCGTTTTGTTTAACTTAAAGAACTAGTAATTTAAACTTAGTCTTTAAAAAGCCTCCTTTAAAAGTAAAACTTAATAAAAAAAAATACTTTTCCCAGTTTAATATGTTTTGAGATGCTTTTGGTAGAAGCATTTCTCGTGATTCTGATTGTAATTAATACATAAGTAATCCACGTTCATATTTAGTTGCTAAAGAACCATCTCGTTTGTATGCACCTTTATACATATTATTCTGGATTATATATTTTATATCATATTTATATATTGTAACTATTCTACTGAGCCTATGAAATACTTTTTCTTATTGTACGTACTTTTTCAAATCTGATATTAGCTGATCGTTAACGAACTGATAGATTTAACATAGATTTAAGTTGTATGTAATAAAGTTTTGTATATATCGCAGTTTTCTCTTTTATTACTCATATACCTATATCATAAATACCCTTAAATGTAGGACGTAAACTACAGCTCGGCTGGCGAAAATTAGGTGTGAAACACCTCTGTCTACGCTTAGTGGATAAAAGGTAATAGTCCAAGATTCCTTGTATAATTTATTTAATTCATAACGAAGCTTTGAAAGCCTGGTGGAGAAACTATTGGAATGCACAGAAGTCTTGAGTAGAAACGCATTCACTTCTAACTTGAATGCAAAAGGGAGGTATATGAGCGTCCGAAACTTGTACTTACTTACTGTGAGAAACGCAGTAGGTAAATACCTAAACACTTATGCCACTTATCTATACGGGGATTACTTCACTGCGCGAGCCGACTTGTTCATACCGTCACGAATACGATAGTTGCCTGTATGAGATTCTGAATATAGATTTCTGTTTTACATATCAGCAAAGGGCAATCATTGGATTCTTTTTTGTAAAAACAGAACTAAAATTAGTTGTGAATGATGGAACAGTAATGTTTGACATTTGGGTATAAAAAAAGTGATGAATGTAGTGCCGGTTGGCAGAGTTCACATATGTCCAAGAACTGTATGGTGAACTCTCCGACATATAGGTTTCATCTCGATGTTTTCTTTCATCGTTCAAGCGAGTGATTATTAATATTTAATACGTAAATAACTTCGAAATAATTAGTCCTGTAAGAGAGATTTGCGCCATGAGATCGAACTCTCGATACTTCTGCGTAGCAATCTAACGGTTTCTCATTAGGTTATCGCTGATAATATTAAATATTACCATCAATAAGAACCATATGTGAACGTCCTAAATATTGATAATAACGAGAGCCTCCTATTTCTTGGCTTAACCCCTCAAAATCTGAAAGGACAACCGTGCTTAGCAGTCATACAACTGATATTATTATACTGATACTGTTATTATTACTTTTGTTATGTACCCCTTTATTTGGTAGAAAGTAATATTGGAATGAAGGTATGCACTTAGCCCCGGTTCATATATTGAGTAACGAGTAATTTTAGCTACAGAAACTTAAATTCTGTCATGTATTTCATAGAATGTGTATCAAAATTAAAATAATAAATTTATCCGTAGGTAAATTAATGACTCGTTTTCGACATTATAACAAAATTTTAATTAAAGCTGAGACACGTTCTCAAAAAATAAAAAAAATATGGTGTCGGGACTGGAATCCATATTTCTATGAATCAAATGCAACTCTTAATAATATGGCACCGAAATATGAAACACGTACACATTTCTGTTATCATTCTTCTATAATTACAAAGTATGGTAGTATCTCTTGTAATACCAGACATAATTAAAACTCTACTATATCTGGGCACCGGTGTGTTGCCGCGATTTGAAGCATTAATAACATTAAGAGAGCATTACCCATTTTGATTTTTATAAAACTATTATTTTCTGGTTCCAGTGCCTGCTGCAATGCGTGTACCGGAAAGTGAAAGCTGTAAGTATTACCCAGTGAGTGCGACTAGTCGCACTTCATCCATTTATAACTTAATCTAAGTTACTTTTATTAACGCGGTTTGCATCGATTGCACCAAAGCAGGGCCGTCACTTAGAAACATATTGTTTTTTTTTTTAATTCTTTGAGTCTTGTTCATTAGTTTATACAGTAAGTTACATGACGAAGGCTTCGTTCATAACCATCCTTAGTTATAGGCATTATATTGTGAGAATAATAACGAAACTAATGCAAAGAAGTTGACGCATACTAGTTATTTTATAACTGTAACATTAACGAATAGAATAGAATTGTCCGCTTCATTATGTGTAAAATGATTATGTTTTTTTTATTGGTGTTAACTGTAAATGGAGAAATAATTAATTGTAATTGTAAATAAGAGGTCTTATTTGTAGATAACAACAACTATGCAGGAGAAACGACCACTAAAGTTGAAACGTTTACTTACTTATTAAAGATTTTTGTTTATTTCGTTAAGACATAGTTATAAAAATCAAACATCGTCATAAGCTACAGGCACGTCGTTTTAAACCCATCAAAGTATTCACTTTTCTCGCATTAAACGCAACAACATCAACGAGAATACCAAGACTAAAATATGAAAAAATCTGTTTTGTTATTAGGCCATATTCCCATTACACCAAGCGGGTTGTACCCATAAAACTAAAAAAATACTTTTAAAGCGAGTTTTAATGCTTTATAGGTCTGTCACGAGCTGATTGCTCCAATTTGTTAACTATAAAACGTGAAGGCACACTCGTAAATCACAAAAGGAAAAATTTGTAATTATTTATTATACTTCAAATCCTTTGAACAGGAATATTACGGCCATAAAACTGCGAGTACAAGCAGTCATTTGTATTTTATTTTTGCTATATTCAAAAACCCCGCATTGAATTTAATAGTCCGAACCCATGAATATGCTTGCTTTACTTTTTTCTACATAAATTTCTTTTGTAGGTGATATGTTTTATTCCGAGTATTACACTAGTTAGGAGCGCACAATAAAAGCTACGACTCGAAGAACTGAATTCAATAAACGTTATTTTATTCCGCCAGTTATAAGTGTAATTTTATTACTTAAGTGGTATAAGGCTCTTTGGGCTTCGTTGATCCCTTTGATAATCATGGTTTTTATTCACAATACTTTACAACGTGCAACACGCCTTTCAACAATCTGGTGCTTTTGTTGCTAATTTACAGTAACTTTAACTTGTGCCTTTAAAATATCCAATTACTGCTCAAAGTATAAGTTATCCGTACGTTCAGTAGTTGAGTCGTAAATCTTATCATATTATAAACAACAAGTCAGATTACTGCTGTGTTCTAGTGGCAAATATATGGTTTTGCCGGTACAGTAAAAGCATACACAATTATACTATCCTCCTTACCAACTTTTGGCTCACATAATGCTAGTTCCGAATATAACACGAGTTAAATGTGTGAGTTAACCCCACATTTGCTAATTAATTGGCAAATATAAGATACGAAGAGGCCTTCTTGCCCGGGAGTACCATTTACAAAAAACTGACGTAAGACTAACAAAACTATTACTGCATTACGCATGGTGAAACTGATGATGAGTAAACTTGAAACGAGTAAGAATGAGATAAGAGCCGGAGGCTTATGTATTCCCTACTCTCATCATTATATCATAGTCGCATGTTGTTTTCTACTCTATTCTGGGCAACGTTCAAGCGATACCATTAGCATTGCAAGCGCTCAATGACTACGGTATATGGAATCATCAGACAGCCTTTAGGCTAGTTTGTCGCCTACATACATATATACTTACCTTCTCTCTCGCCGTTTTCAGGTTGACGGCTACGGTTTCCCGACCTTGGAAGGTCTGGTCGGTCTATACTCGGAGGGAGTGAACGAGCGTGGGTACTTCATGGCCGTGCTTGAAGCGTCGCGCGAGTGCCTTATGAAGAACCACGACAAGTTCTCCAGGAGCGTGCCCATGGGTATGTTATTCAAGCCACATTTATGATAATAATATCCTCTATACCGAATTACAGTCACATCAGCCAATCTTAACGGAGACTGGCTATCTACGCAGGAGATAATAATATAGTGCAGTAAGTGTGTGCGCAAACACAAGCGCACACTCTGTTATTTAATAACGGATAATAAATTATGGATAACGAATAATAAATTATTAAAAATAATAATAATAATAATTATTATTATTATTTTTAATAATTTAACTGTTATCATTAGATGGGGCGGTAATCCGACACAACTGAAGAGAGATCAGTCGCACGACCAACGACTTTACGTGCTTTCCGAGGCATGGGGGTATCTAACACCGCCAACTTCTTAACTACGGGTTGATGTAGATTTTTTTTAACAAAAGTCCGTTATTTTTTCATTGGCCTGACCCGGGATTCGAACCCCCTCATGCACAGCAGTCGCATTCGCTACCGCTGCACTACATCTCTATTGAGAGTTTGTTTGTTTAAACGCGCAAATTTCTGAAACTATTACCACTTAGGAAATTATTTTTGAGTTTGAAAGCCCAATTTTTTAAAAGTAGGCCGGAAGCTGCCATTTGTGAGCAGCGTTCCGTAGGGTTTAGGGCTCATTCTTATGTAACTATAACAGGTCTTTTTTTAAAACGCTTGTCATTTATTTCAAACTATACCTTTTTCTGAATGAAGTGTACCTGACCAAAAACGTGTATATGAAATTTCATGATGATCGGTCGAGTAGTTAGGGCGTGATAGCGTAACAAACAAACTTACATTCGCGTTTATAATATTAGTTAGGATTGTCGCCCTCTGTGGGATTATTTAATCATAATATTGACCCTAATCAGATAGCACGCTTATGGCCCAAGTGCGATCGTTAAGTCAAATGTGCACGGGTAAATTATTGTTATCTTCTTTAAAATACAGCTTGATTAAAAAGACAGGTTGAAAAATTACGAGGACGTAAACTTGTAATAACTTCATACGATTTGTACCTATTTATTTCAACACATGTTATGCCAATAATTATAACTATAAATTCGTGTTAAATTTAAATTGTATGTCGTAAGTTCCCAAGATTAACACATCGAAAAAAATAACGAACCAACTCGTTATTTTTTTCGATGTGTTAATCTTTAGTCATCGATATATGCCATTTTAATTCAACCTAGGATAAAAATGTATATTTCGTGAGGATTACTTTCAGGCCCACACTACTAGGAAAGTTGGGCTATGAGATAAAGCACATGATACACTTAGCAATCCGCCAAGTCAAAAAAATACAAATGTGAGGCGTCGGTGCATTCAGGCCGCGTGAGCATGTTAGCCTTGTAGGGATGCCAGCGCAGGAGAGGCATAAACAACACTGAAATGCAAGAAACGAGCGACTAAATAAATCAGCACTTACTAGCATATCTGAAAACAAATTCAATGTAGACGTAAGTTCCTAACAAACTGCGGTATCTAAACCTCGTAGCTGGATATGCGATGACAATAAATGACGCGTATTTAAAGGAAAGCTATAACAGTATCAGTTACATTACACCCAATACCTCATAAGAAGTACCCAGCTTCAAACGCAATAAAAAGCTCAATCTACACACATATTATGTTGTCTACATTTCTAGTAAACGCATATATGTATACACCTACGAAGTAAATAGCTCTGTTATTAACGAGATTCCACTAGACTTGGAGGGAAAGTTGACGTTAACGTTGGAAGTGCACGCCTATACTTAACGCATAGGCACTTGCACTTACCGCAGTGATCACAAGCCAATCAACAGTAATACGGTGATATGCGAGAGATAGTTTGTCGTTTATTACGTCGGAAAACAGAAATAATGATTGGTGATAAGTATAATATTAAGTAGGTTAGGTCTATTAAATTGCCGTGGTTTCTGTAAAAGATGCATTGATTATATTATATTTAGAGAATAGACTATATAGCTTATTAACAACATAAATTATTAGTAACTTCCTCTTTTGCTCTCACCTTCGTTCGCGTAAAGGTAGGGCAGGTTACGTCTGCAACAGAACGTTTTTATGCAATATAATTTAATTTTGCCTATGTTACTCAGTGATAATATAGATTTCTAATGTTGAAAGAATTTTTAAAATCGGTTGTGTGATTCTCAGTAAAATCTTTATAAACAAACGATTGATTTGATTTTTATCTTTCCTTTTTTATAATATTACTAGTAGTTTTCTCGCGGTTTCACCTGCAAATGTCCCGTTCCCGTGTGAATATCGAGTTTCACCCCTGTTACCCCCTTCGGGGTGGAATTTCCAAAAATCCTCTCTTAGTGCTCTCCTGCACCCTCCAAGGAACATACATGCCAAATTTCAGCTTTTTGCGTTCAATAGTTTCGGCTGTGCGTTGACTGTCAGTCACTCAGTAACGGAAGAGTTTTATATACATATATAGATAGTATAGATAACATTTATTATTTATAATAAAAGTCGACCTTTTACACAATTTGTATTTAAAGTTATATCGCTTAGTATTTGCCCGCATTCGTTATTTAAATTCGCCATGGTTACAAGATGGCTAAAGTTTTTGTTCATTTAAGACAAACCATAGTGGCCCAAATACAAGCAAATTTATATAGTCAAAAAACAGAAACCGAATATATGCAAAGCCACGATTGCAATACCACAATACGATGCACCATGGGTGCGTTGTGATCAAACGTTCATAGTTTCGAATCGCTAACCTGCTAAACTATTTGGCTAAGCTACCAGATATAATGATATTATTTTTCTTATTTCAGACAATGGACGTAACTGCGACGTGTCGTTCGACATATTCGAGTGCATATCGGACCGCATCCTTGAGTACTGCGGCAACACCGGACTCTGAGTACGCACAGTACACTATCAAATAAACACCAATATCATTATAACAGTTATGCCTACTCGAAAATATAGACTCCTTTGCAATACCGTGAAGATGCGGCCGACCGAATATTCATTAATAATAGTAATTTTACAACTAGATACGAGAGAGTTTGTAGTTCTTGCAGCCCTATATTACAGTCTAATAATTCATGAAGTACCTTATTAGCTTGCTCGTATTAGGTTAAATTAAATTCAACATACAGATTTACTAAAGATTCCAAAAAAGTATGAAGAATAATTCCTTAAGTAAGTTAACTGATGATTGAAAATCCCATAACAAAATAGAAATGACAGTTAATAAATAATATTATTTAATTATTTCACTTTTATAATTTTGTCAGGCTGTAAAATTATCTGATGCTTGAAAAATCAGGCTTATTACCCAAACGAAGTTAAATTAAACCATGTCGCAATAATCAACTAAACACTCATTTGAATCTATAACATAAAACTTGACACAAGTTACCAACGCAAAACAAACCATTAGAGTTAAGATATGTGTATATAGATGTAATTAATAATACTAAAATGTGATGCTCAATAATTTGTAGTTGTAAGGTAGCTCCATAGATTTCACACGCAATATTAAATTATAGAGATGTTTGTACTCTCACAAGAGTAAAAATATTATTTCACATTTTAATACCTATATTAAATAATTACTGCCTTTTTACTTTCAAAAATAATGTTAAGGTGCCTACTGACTGTAGATAAAATAAAATACTAACAGAGTGATTGGTTCATACTTTCGGTGTAGTATATACAATTCCCTAACACAATATATTGGATTGGTTTGTTGATTGAATGTATGGGTTTTAATGTCGTAAATATAAAACTGGGTAACTACTTAATGTTTAATAATATAATTAATATCGTTCGAAGTGTATGGAAATATCTGTATTTCTATCTAATACTTATACTGATTTGCAAACTACAATTATATTTATTCAGCAATTAAATAAAAACAGCCTTATTTGTATATAATTATACTATTGCAATACACTCTTTTTTCACAATGAGCCTTTTATCAAATATAATCATTTCGTTATTATTATTGCCAAATTTAATAAGTAATTCTTAAACAATACTTGTACCTACCTAAAAAGATTTAAAGATTCTCGGGTCCGCTACAATGAAACACTATAGCATATAAAAATATAAATAAATAAAAGGGGCTAAGTTGACTCATTTATTTATTTAAAGTAATAAATTAATAAGGCATTATACCTGCGATGCCTCATGCCTTAAACCGCAAAACATTGCAATACAGATATTAACTCACTTCTAACACCATCGTTTTGTTTAACTTAAAGAACTAGTAATTTAAACTTAGTCTTTAAAAAGCCTCCTTTAAAAGTAAAACTTAATAAAAAAAAATACTTTTCCCAGTTTAATATGTTTTGAGATGCTTTTGGTAGAAGCATTTCTCGTGATTCTGATTGTAATTAATACATAAGTAATCCACGTTCATATTTAGTTGCTAAAGAACCATCTCGTTTGTATGCACCTTTATACATATTATTCTGGATTATATATTTTATATCATATTTATATATTGTAACTATTCTACTGAGCCTATGAAATACTTTTTCTTATTGTACGTACTTTTTCAAATCTGATATTAGCTGATCGTTAACGAACTGATAGATTTAACATAGATTTAAGTTGTATGTAATAAAGTTTTGTATATATCGCAGTTTTCTCTTTTATTACTCATATACCTATATCATAAATACCCTTAAATGTAGGACGTAAACTACAGCTCGGCTGGCGAAAATTAGGTGTGAAACACCTCTGTCTACGCTTAGTGGATAAAAGGTAATAGTCCAAGATTCCTTGTATAATTTATTTAATTCATAACGAAGCTTTGAAAGCCTGGTGGAGAAACTATTGGAATGCACAGAAGTCTTGAGTAGAAACGCATTCACTTCTAACTTGAATGCAAAAGGGAGGTATATGAGCGTCCGAAACTTGTACTTACTTACTGTGAGAAACGCAGTAGGTAAATACCTAAACACTTATGCCACTTATCTATACGGGGATTACTTCACTGCGCGAGCCGACTTGTTCATACCGTCACGAATACGATAGTTGCCTGTATGAGATTCTGAATATAGATTTCTGTTTTACATATCAGCAAAGGGCAATCATTGGATTCTTTTTTGTAAAAACAGAACTAAAATTAGTTGTGAATGATGGAACAGTAATGTTTGACATTTGGGTATAAAAAAAGTGATGAATGTAGTGCCGGTTGGCAGAGTTCACATATGTCCAAGAACTGTATGGTGAACTCTCCGACATATAGGTTTCATCTCGATGTTTTCTTTCATCGTTCAAGCGAGTGATTATTAATATTTAATACGTAAATAACTTCGAAATAATTAGTCCTGTAAGAGAGATTTGCGCCATGAGATCGAACTCTCGATACTTCTGCGTAGCAATCTAACGGTTTCTCATTAGGTTATCGCTGATAATATTAAATATTACCATCAATAAGAACCATATGTGAACGTCCTAAATATTGATAATAACGAGAGCCTCCTATTTCTTGGCTTAACCCCTCAAAATCTGAAAGGACAACCGTGCTTAGCAGTCATACAACTGATATTATTATACTGATACTGTTATTATTACTTTTGTTATGTACCCCTTTATTTGGTAGAAAGTAATATTGGAATGAAGGTATGCACTTAGCCCCGGTTCATATATTGAGTAACGAGTAATTTTAGCTACAGAAACTTAAATTCTGTCATGTATTTCATAGAATGTGTATCAAAATTAAAATAATAAATTTATCCGTAGGTAAATTAATGACTCGTTTCATGAATATAGGAACTGGGCTTTAGTCAGTAAGGGCCCTCGCCCACGGCGACTTTTTGTAGCGATGCAGTCGCGCGTTTAGCAAACGCGCGAATGCATTACTTCTAGCGCGTGTTAGTCGCATTTGCAACGCGCTACTGCATTGCGATTGTATCGATACAAACGCGCGACCGCGTCGCGCTACTAACGCGCTACTGCATCGCGATTGTATCGATACAAACGCGCGACCGCGTCGGACGACATCGGTAGAGAGAACGGAGGGGGGAAGGAGTGTGGCGCGGCGCGTGATTGGGAATCGGCATCAGTGCAACGTGCAACACAGACAGGGTCAGAGTGCATGCTATTGTCCGTCACAGGCGTAAAATGGAGTCATTTGACACTGAAACGTTTATTACGGCAATTCAGGAGCGTCCTGTAATATGGGACTCACGTCTTCCTGAGTATTCGAATAAGATTGCAAAAAGGAAGGCATGGGAAGAGATAAATGAATTATTTAATGCAGAATTTGGAGAAAAAACCAACAAAGAAAAGAATGATTGTGGTAAGTTATTTATTTATTTAACTCATCGATCACTAATAAAAAACTAGATACCTACACAATCGGTGACAAAAAATGTCCTCACCGAATAAGCGCCCACTCGAACATTTGGGTTGCGCTTTTAATCTAGTAGCATTCGAACGTTCCGACGGTAAACATGCCGTACTCGTTTAAACATTGTAAAAATCACACATCCAGGACGCTAAAAAAGGATGGAATTTCATATTTTCGGTAAGTATTAATATTAACATTATTTAATTGTTATCACACTTATCACTGTACTTATCACTTATCTAGTTTTTATTAGTGATCGATGATTTAACTTTAGTATTAGCACAGTTTAACAATCCATACAGTTGCGCAACGAATGTACTTTCATGGAGCAACGGCGGGGATCTCGCGGGGGGTTGGGCGACGCGGTACGCGGTCTCTGATCTCGCGCAGTTTGTATACTTGGACGCTTACGGCAGACGCGTCTGTGTAAATCGTTGTTAATAATAATAAATTGTTAATAATCGTTACATAAATTGAATATAATACTACTGCGCTAATTGTGAACGTTTAATAAGATAGTTTTTAAAAGAATTGTTTGTACGTGTTTCACATACATGTTAGATAATTACGAGAGCTACTTGAAAATGTGACTTTTTGTTTGTTGAGATATCTTAACGATTTTGGTGTCAAATGAAAGGTCTAGGTCTAAAACCATTTTATTCGTTTGAATCATGTAAATTGGTTCACGCGTTTAGGAGATAATAATTAGTACCTATAGTAAAAATATAAACAAGATGATCTCCTTTGCTGGTTATTTTATTGGTTACTTTTTCAAATTTTTGAATCTTGCCACGGTACAGAACCTTCACCGGTGAAATAGTCAGTATATATATTTCGAATTGCAGTACCACTTAGTTCAGATCTTCGTCTTCTAATTAAATGTAAATTATCACTGGCAGGTGAATCTTGGAATCCAATTATACTCAGAGTGTGATCAAATTGGTACCCATCTCGCTTATGTATGAAATTGTGCAATACGCAACACGCTTTAACAATGTTCGTAGCAAAATCAACATTAACGTTTATGGGCCTGTTGAAAATTTTAAATTTGTTACTCAATATACCAAACGTACATTCAATATAACGCCTTGCGCGTGTCAAGCGATAATTGTATATTCTCTTATTTCGTGGTAAATGTTTACCAGCGTATGGTCTTTGCAAGTGTTCGGATAAGGCAAATCCTTCATCGCCAATAAATGAAAACGGTATAGGTATTCCATTGTTACATATAGGTCTCGGTTGAGGTATTTTAAAATTTCCTTCTCGTATTTTTTTAACCCATTCGCTGCTGTCATGTATTGTTGAATCGGAGCTCTTTCCATAGCATCCGACATCGATAGCTATGAAATTATAATTAGCGTCACATATTGCTAGCAACACGATGGAAAAAAAATGTTTGTAATTGTAATATTCTGAGCCGGTATGACATGGTTTTATAATTCTTATATGTTTTCCATCTATTGCTCCAATTATGTTAGGAAAATTTGCATGTTTCATAAACCCTTCAGCGGTTTTTAAATGTGATTCTTCTGTTGGTTCTGGCATGGATATGACTTTTAATTTATTCCATATTACTTCTACGGTTTCTTTAACAATTCTACGTGCAGTAGTATGTCCACATTTAAAATCTATATGAAGATCTGTGAAATTACATCCAGTTGCTAAGTACCTGAAAAAGAATATAAATTACTAAAGATTACATTATATTTATGGCCTGGGTCTAATTTCACGAAAGTTACATGCTACAAAACTACAAGTGTAAAGTGGCAATACTGTCATATCAGCCAATCACGTCGTGCGGTCCTGCAACGCGACTGGCTGATATAACTGTGTTGGCACTTTACAGTTGTAGTTTGTTACTTTCATCAAATGAGGTCCTGTTGATTAAACTTGTATATATTTTTTCAGCTGTGGAACTCCAGCAAAAATGGAAAAGTTTAAAAGATTCCTACAACAGAGAACGGGCAAAGGAAAAGAACTGTTCTAGTGGATCCGGGGCTAAACCGAGAAAACAATATGTGTACTATAAATTATTGTCATTTTTACAACCTTTGACCGAAATCAGACCGCCAAGTCGACCTACAGTTACTGAGGGAACCGACTCCGAAGATTGTTTGGAATCTTTTGTAATGCCAAAATCAAAGAAGCTTAAAACAAGTGATGATGCACAAAACAAATTATACGAAATTCTGACTGAAAAATTGAACAAAGTCACGCCAACCATTCAACATCCAGATCAACATTTTTTACTTTCTCTTTTTCCACATTTTCATTCCATAAAGGAAGAATATAAACTCGATGCAAAAGCCGAAATGATAAATTTGCTTCGAAAATATAACAATAGGGCACAGACGTCTGCATACGTCAGTCACTATGGATATCAGTCTGGATATCAAAGCTACGACACAACAGCTCGTACAAGTACTGAAAGTAGCGTGTCGCAATCGCAACTAATAAGTAACAACAACACGCTGCCAACGCCTGCTAGTACCAACATCAATACTGCAGCTTCGTTGCAATATAATGATGATGAATATAATTATATTAATGATGATTCTACACAAGATTCTATTATCACAAATCTATATTCACCGTAAAGTAAAAATTAAGAAATTACAAACCTGTTTAAGATTTTTTTTTTAAATGTGGACAACACCACATATTACATTATATAATACAACTTTCAGTACCACTGTGCCATTGAATGAACCATTAAAAGATAATTAATATAATATTTGGTTTTTCTTACCTTAAAGTTATGGTTAGTCGTTCTTCAGCTGATATACATTGTCTCATCATTGTATTTCTGCGTGTCAACTCTGGTTTTACAATGGAAAGCAATTCACAAAACGTCGAATATGACATTCTATAACAACTTTTGAATTTAAGATCATAATTTTTGAGTTGTTTGAATGTTGTTACATGATGTCCACAAAGTAATCTCTGGGTATTAAATGGATGCATCCAATATTGACGCTGCTTCCGTTGCCTACGCTTCGGCTGCTTACGTAAAAGCAGCACCAAAGACAACGTGACTAATGTTGCCTCAACGGAGTCCATCTTGCAACTGTACTGATCCAAGGTATTTTTGTATCGTAACTGCATCGCGATCGAATCGCGTTTGCATCGCGACCGAATCGCGTTTGCATCGCGACTGAATCTGCTCCCGTGGGCGCGGGCACACAGCTAGCGACTGCTTCGCGTCTGTATCGATGCTACGCGCGAGAGCATCGCGACTGCATCGCTACAAAAAGTCGCCTGTGGGCGAGGGCCCTAAGTAGAAACATAATTTTACACACGGGACCGTAGCGACATCTAGTATTATGGCTGCAAATCAGTTCGAAAATGGCAGTGCCTGTCGATAGAAAACCTCACGAGCTGTCATTTATACCTTATTGCTTTATAATACTAATAGGCGTTATACTACTGCTACGGCTACGCCTACTAAAAGCAGATGTTTACTGTATAATCGTTATCCTTAGCATGTATAATGTAATTTCTGGTTTATTATACAAAATGGACTGTCGGCTATGATTAAGAGTTTATAAATCAAACGTAACGATGAAAATAACCATATATGTACATATTCTCTCTGAAACTTATAGGCGTACTTCTCTTTGTAGAATATCTAGATTACCTTTAGATATTCTACAATGTCCTATGTCCAGCTGTGGACGTCTTTCGGCTGAATTGATGATGATGATGATTCTACAATGAGAAGTCCGATTAATAAAGATTCCTTTGTATTCTAACTAGATAGACTAGATTTTGCCCGCGGGTTCGCTTTCTTAATTTTGGGTTAGGTGTAGAATTAAAAATGTGGTGCCAAATGGTTGAAAGAAACTATAACCGATAGAGATAGAATGTTGTGACAGAAACACGTAGTAAAACATTTTAGTTAGGTGAACATTGGATCCATGCCAACAGCAAGCCTTTATAAACGAACGGTCCAATAACGTTGATTTGTTAATAATATATCTGCCGTTAGGGAAATGATTAAGATAGTAAGAAAAGTTTAATTATTTTATAGCAATAGGCTGCATATCCTCAATGAAGATAAGCATGGCTTTTGCAAAGATTTTACCTATCTAATAGACTGCCCGCGCGATGTAAAGTGGTAACCGTAATCTAAGATTGCTGGCAACCCTAAGAGATGCTCCAAGGAAAAGGAATAAATGATAACATGAACGAATAAGTGAAGCAAAAGTAAATACATGTGGAATTCTAGCTTACTGGGCGAAACGCACTAACGATAAAAATACACTAAACCCAAAAAGTTGAAGCTCATTTGCGAGTTTACTGTACTTACTGTATTTATCTACTATTACACGCAGTAAGCTCTGTGGCAGTTTTATTATAGAAGAGGCCCAGCATTCAGTAATTACGTCTTATTCTATGAATATAATTGCAGATAATAATACTTCCTCCTACAAGTCATAAAACGATGCTACGTAGCCAGTAGGTGTATCACCTTTATTTCTAAATTAAGATAATATTTCAAAACAACCACTTATAATCATAATCTGTCTCCCACGGGGTTTATGTTTCCTGATTCAATAAAATTTGACTTTATCTGTATAAAATATCAATTGCGTGTTAAAAATATAATTTATTGTTAGTCAAGAACGTATGGATCGTGAGAGATCTCAAGCAATTAGCTTGGTGAGCAGGTTTGGTCAAATTTAAACAATGACGGTCGATCATCAGAATGCCTGCAATAACTGCTTGTGAAGGTATTTAGTCTGAAATTCATGAGTATATCTCATGAATTTCAGACACACCAGATTCTTCGCTGTAAATCGTGAAGACCTTTTCCATTATTGCTTTTCGCACAGGCGCAAATAGCTTATACGCCTGCTATTTCAAACGATTATAGACTACAGCAACCGCTTATCATCGAGGTGGTCTCATGATTGTTTGCCACCTATGTATACAACAAGTTCGGTACACTACACCAATACCAGTCAGACCAGTTCTATATTGTGTTTATATATTATTCTATCGTTTTACTTCATGTGTCGTACTTAAACGCCATTTCCCATACTAATTGCCTCATTCGAAAAAATTATTAACATAAATCTGTACTGAAAGTTATAAAACAAGTACCTGGTAAATATTTATGACGTTAGTTAATGAGTTGCATCTTTACTAATTATAATTTTATTGCTTACAGTCCATATGCGTTCTCTAATATTAAAAAAAAGAAAACAAGACCATAAAGTCTTTGATCACATAAAATAGGTCTTTTAATTTTGTATTTGATTTGATGATTATCAAGGACAAAATTATTATTAATTTAATACGAAAATTTATTAATGATGAAATACGAAATAGACTTATAACTCGATACAGACTCATAAGTCTTATAACGACATTAGTAACATCACCTAAAATTTTGCGATTATTAAATGTAAGTACCACAACAGCCTTCACAAAAACCTCAAACATTTTTTACTTCATCATCATAAATATAATACATTCCTGTTTGAAGCCGCATCAAAATATTAACTAGCATATACTCGCACGTTTCCTAGTTATAAAGTCGCAGTATGTATACGAAGTTTAAACAAAATTGATGATCGCAATCTCTCATTGTGTCTGTGTCTCACGTCCTCACGGAGCTGTTTAACAAAATTCAATTGTACGCCGATAAGGTTCACCTTTGCTTTGCCGTTGGTTAATTACCATAAATGTAGGTTTTTCCTACCTATATATGATGTGTTCTGTGACAACTCTCAGAGAACTTGTAATAATACGAGAGGAGGATGTCTTTACTTAGTTTGAGCATTCACTTTTATATGCTGCTCGCCTGGTGGGAAGCGGGTGCCATAGATGATAGATAGTCATATAGTTATTTAGTTCTAAATAGTAAATAAAGGTTAACACACACGAACTTAAACTCAAATAATACAAATCTTTTGCGGAAGGTTGTACAAAAAAGCAAAACATCATCAATGTATGTATGTATATTTTTTTTTGTATTGGTTAGTTTTTTCGAAAAGCTCTGCATTGATTTAGTTAAAATTTATATTGGACCACCTCTGAAGTATGACCCATCAAAACTAAGAAGAATAGCCTAATTAAATTCATAAAATTGTCGGAGTAATCGCATAACAATATATTTTAAAAAAACTGTCGAATCTAGAACCTTCTATTTTTGAAGTCGGTTAAAATACAGTGTTACCTTGACTTCAAACTAAGCAAGCCTGTATCTTGGGATCCAATATAGATAGCTTACCGCTAAATAATTCAAGAATAACATAAACTTTTATAAACATAATAAAAAGTTAAACCTGTCACAAAGCGAAACAAAGAAGTGTAGAAATTTAATAAAACAAAACAAAATTAAATTTAAAGCAAATCAATACCAGAGGATCACTGATTCGAAAATAACTCTTAATTTTACTCACAATCACAAATTGGGGTGAAAGAAAAGGAATGGGAAAACCAAGCATCCGGAATGATTACTCATTAAAAGTGTTTCTACTCTAATCTCGGTTGCAGGAAACCACAGGTGTGAAGACAGTACTTCCTAAAGCAAGACGGCTCATTTACACCGTCATAAATTAAGAAAGAGAAAAATATATTTATTCATCAGGGAAATCAAATGGTGACATATTCGCCTATATTCAAGTCGATATATTCGCCTATAGCAAGCATGCCAGTTTTTGAGACTAATAATTTATATTGTAAAACCTCTTTTCAAGTAATCAATATTTTAATTTTGATCGGATTTTTGCAAAGTTAGTTCATGATATTTTAAATACGCGGGCTTTTCCACTTATTACCTTTTTATTATTAATTATATTTATATGTCCGGTTTAAAAGTGTTTACGTATAAAAAACAAACGCTGATTAATTAGGTATAATTTAATTGTAGATATGTGCAGATACCGCAACGGGTATTCCCAACTAAATGTTTGAATAAATTTGGTTCAGAAGTAGCTGGCCATCTCCTCTAAACATTTTACCACTTAAATAGCAAATTATTATTATAATGTTAAGTGAAACTATTAATTATTTAATTATATAAAAAACACCAAACACCAAATTGGGCCCAGAACTATTGGTATGTAAGTAAGTAAAAGAAGAAAATTCTATATAATAAAAGTTTGAAGTGTATTATTTGATAAAAATATGTCTGTATTATAGCAAAAATTACGAAAGTACTTTAATTTTTAATTTTGTCAAAAACACAACTCTCGCACTAGTATTAATTCCTGTGATGCGAGGGACTTAACAAATATTCAAACAACGAACACAAAGAACATCTAGACCCAGAACAACAAATTTGTGGATCACACAAATTTTTCATCATCGAACAGAACATCGAACCCACAACACTACGCAACCGTAAACCACTACGCCATCCTTGCAATATAAATGTAAAAGATATACAATATATAAAAATATAACGTTTGCTATTAAGTAACAATAGTCCTTTAATGTATTTAGCTTATTTATTTGCGCTCATAGCCAGTTGCACTCACTGGTCGGTAAACGTTAGCGAAGTTAAGCAACGTTGAGTGCGGTCAGTCTATAGATGGGTGACCGCTTAGTGGTATTTCATCTAAGCGTCTCCGTGCTTCGGAGGACACGTAAAGAGTCCGTCCCGGTTGTTGTCAAATTGACAGCAGTCGTTAAGCCATATCAGAGGCCTACGGGCGGCTTGAACAACTCTTGACAACAGGTTGGCCACTAACCACACGAAAAGTTAAAAAATTATTTATTTTCCATTAATAAGCAGAAGTCACACATCTTCGAGAACACTATGAGGACCTATCTAAGATTATTACGCGAAAAGTAAGTGGTGCGTGCCTTGGAATCGAACTCGAGATATCTGCGTGGTCGTCCAACAATCTCTCACTAGGCTCCGCCATAAACATATTTTAATCTAAGATATATCTTAAAACTGAAAATAAACTACAAAAACTTTACTAACGACAAACGCTATTACAATACAAGCCAAAGAAACGCATAACAGAACAGCCTAAACAAACGAAACATGCAGTAAGCGATAACCTCCTGTATGATGTAGTTGGTAAAAAAATAGATAGCATTGGTATACAAATTCCCTACAACTCCATTGTGATAGGCACCAGAACATGGTAGTACACGGTGCTTTGTTGGAGTGGCGTATTGGCGCCTGTCTGCGCACGCACCGTGAAGATGCAGCGATGCCCTTCGAGGCAACCATTGTGCCCTCCGACCTCCGTCCTCCCTGCCGATACTCAATCAAGTTGGGAAATTTTGAGACCTTGCAGATCCTTTGTAAGATATGCAACTAGGCTAGCTCTAGTATATACAAATTTTTGCTGCAGTGATTGTGAAGCAGACGAAATAGAAAAATAAAACCAAAAGTTCTTCAATGGCGTGGATAGAATGATAAAGAACAAAATGGTGTGCTGTGTAGTAAAATTGTCTTAAAAAACGTACTCACAAAGTCTTTCGGCCATAACTCCGAAGGGGACGGCAGACGTAGATTACACTTACATTTTGCCAGCTTAGCTTTTAGGTTTCACGTAATAGGAACGAGTCTTGTCGTGTAATGGGCCCAGTACAAAACTTATGTCTAAACTAGAAATCATGACAGGTATAACCAATAGCATTTTCTCCGACTTGAGAATTGTACTCCTCCTGAAGACCTGCATATGTAAATGCACAGCAATCACATTGCCGACCCTTTAGGAAAGGAAGTGGGAAGGAGAAGGAGCGCGAAGGGGGAAAGAGGGTGATTGGGCCTCCGGCATTCTCCCTCACCGAACGAAACACAACAGTAGGAATACTGCTATTTCACGTCGATATTCTGTGAGAGGGTAGTCCTTCCCCGGTCGAGCCGGCCCATTCAAGCTGAAATCAGCGAGGCTCTTCTTCAAAATAGAGTACCGATTTAATCTAATAATCGGATAATGTGAACGAAGATGCAATGTAGGTTACATTTGAGTTTTTTTTTCAAGGTCTTTGCTCGTTCCAATTATGATTTCTGTGTGGCGAGGAACTTTACAAACATTCAAACAACGGACACGAAGAACACCCAGACTCGGAACAATTATTCACGGATCACAGAATTTTTTGTCTCGTGTGGTGATCGAACCCACAACACAGCGCAGAGGCAGTGGCGAGACGATCACTTGTACTAATAAGCTATCTTATTGCTTTACCGATATGAACCTATTCCTAACACAAACATTGTATCTTAGCTCAAAAACAACAATACTAGCACATCAAGCCGCTAGCATTCTATAACAACAAACTATAAGTTTACTATTTGTAGTATATCTTGTATGGCATCACATCTTCAAATTTTTTGTCTCGTGTGGTGATCGAACCCACAACACAGCGCAGAGGCAGTGGCGAGACGATCACTTGTACTAATAAGCTATCTTATTGCTTTACCGATATGGACCTATTCCTAACACAAACATTGTATCTTAGCTCAAAAACAACAATACTAGCACATCAAGCCGCTAGCATTCTATAACAACAAACTATAAGTTTACTATTTGTAGTATATCTTGTATGGCATCACATCTTCAAATTTTTTGTCTCGTGTGGTGATCGAACCCACAACACAGCGCAGAGGCAGTGGCGAGACGATCACTTGTACTAATAAGCTATCTTAGTCAGTTTTAATTTGGAAGTTTCTTATCTCTATCTTCTTTCGGAAGTTATATGACTTTTCGAAATTATGTGCGTATTAATTCACAATTATCGCCTGCTCCGTGCCTCGGAGAACACGTTAAGCCGTTGGTCCCGGCTGCCGTGAACATCTATGGCAGTCGTTATTGGGAAAGTCACTACCCTCTAATATCCTGATACTGGTCTAGCCTTAGGATATCGTTAGCCTTCGGGTTGCGGAGGTCAGGTGGCAGCCGCTCCGTGTAAAAACGGATATCCAGTCAAAGCCGGTTAGACTAGAAAAACCGACCCCAAGTGACTTGGGAATAATAATGGCTAAGAGAGAAGAATTATATTTATGACACACACTTTAATAGAACCCTAATAACCTTTATTTCTATAGTCTTCCCTTTGTCTGTATATCCTAGCATTTATCGTGTCAGCCTCGATGGCGTAGTGGTTAGTGTAACCGACTGCCATGCCTGAGGTCGCGGTTTCGATTCCCGCTCAAGTCAAACATTTGTGTGCATGAACATGAATGTTTGTCTTGGTCTGGGTGTTTCTATGTATAATATGTATGCATTTACAAAAAATAAAGTATAAATGTATGTTTATCCATTCTCTAGTACCCATAGTACAAGCTCTGCTTAGTTTGGGCTAGATGGTGTTGTGTGTATGTGATAGAATATTATTATTATATCAATACCCAAAGCTCTAAACTAACATAAAATAATCTCTTGAATAGCCTCACAGTTTCACAAGCTTAGTACTACAAAATACAAAATCCAGGTCAGAAGGTTACACCGACGAAATTCAATATCAGTTACAATTCCACCGGAGCGTGGAGCAGTTAGTTTAACATTGAATAGGGGGTAGCACCGTCAGGATGTTGCCAAACGAATATGACTGAAGATAGAATAATGATAAACTCACTGAGGCTCAGGGTCCATTGTGTACAACTCATTGTTTTTGTTGACTTAAGTATTATAATTAGGGAGAACTTTATTTATTTTTGTTATCAAACGATTACATGTGATGTTATTACTGCAATAGTTAATGCGATGCTCTTTAACCAGCCACCAATTTTTGGAATGCCAAACATAATTAAAATTTTGTTGTGCCTGGCCGCCGGTGTGCCGCTGCGACTCTAACAATAGATTAAATAATATATAATTATATAATAGCAGCCCAGTATTAAACTGTACTGTACACGGGCATCTTCTCACTGTGAGAAGGGTTAGGTTAAATAATGTTTGGTTGTAAATCATTAACACGAATTACGGAAAAGCCTGTTTATTATGTTGAAATTAATAAGTTCTGTCAGTCTCAGTAGGGCAGCGGTAGTGTATGCGGCACTTGTGTATGAATTCTTAGGTTCAATACCCGGGTCAGGGTTACTTATATTTCTATTGGACTTTATTTTATAGAAATCCTGAATGGCAGCAAGGAGTATAAAACAAGCGACAATTATATTATTATGGTATTCACCTCAGCCTATCCTTATTTTTGGGATAGAGGCGTGAGACAGATGAGAGAGATAGATATTCGTATTAAAACGTAAACACGGAGAAGTTAACTCAATAAAGCAAATATGTAAAAAGAGCTATGAATGTTTATTTCTTGTCTCTATAATATCAGTTTGAAGAAAATTTGTATCAGTTTTCTGTGACTGGTTAAACACTGTGTTATTACCTAACTTGAAGGCTGGTTTTACTAAATTAGCATTCAGGTGTACTTTGTTAGTCAGAATTTTGTTAACTCGTTCAGATACGGATTGGCGCACAATTCTTACACGCGTCATTTTTAGTTTTAATATTTTTGCAGAGGTTTATAAGTTTCCATTTCTTTGCTACTCACATCACACTTTAAATTCACACTAGAGGTACAGATATAATCAAAATGTAAAGTTGGCCCGTATCGATTGTCTCTGACGATCATAGTGGTTTTTACGTAGGGTGGATATATTAGGATTGAACATAATATAATTTTATATTACCTAAGTTCAATCCTATTATCAAAATATATATGTAGGAGTATGATTGACTATGAAAAGCTTAAATATACCTAACCATATTTATGATTTTTTAAGCTTTGATAATCAGCTTTGAGACCTTCACTTTTCTCAGCGCAGTTTTAAGTTAATCATTAAAGCTTCCATTTTAATTATCGACTGACCAGCATATAGCTATTGTGTTACAGGCCGTCATTATAAATCTTTGGTACACCAAACTTATATATCGCACAAAACAATAGCGAGGGAGGAAGGACACATGCAAATACATAATTATCATCCAATATAACCAGAGCTCTCGTACTTAAAGCGGTTGGGACAATTAGCTGAAGTAAGAGAGGTCAGCTTAGAATTCGCTTCACAACTCAGCGAGTACAATTCGACACTATAATCCGAGATGATCGCACCAGAACGAGCATCGGTGGATACGTTTTCATTGTACTACGATATTTTTACTTTCATGTATTTGACTGAAGTATCAAAAGGAAATCTCATGTCATCCATATTACAACCGATTAGATTTCTATTTATCGAAATGTAGTCTAATCAACCAGATTTCTTTTAAATGGAGGTTTCGGATGTGTGTGTTCATACTCAAGCATGCTAGGTCAATACTAAAAAAAATTATATTATCAAGTTTTTACTAAGTTTTGTAAAATGAACACGTAACATTAAACTAAATGTCTCGCGTTATAATGGAGTCGATCTTCTCAAAGGTTTCTCATCAGAATTAGACATTTATTACAGCATTGTGCTACATCCGGCTTCATCAGGCTTGGCAGACAGGGAAGTGAAACAAACGCCGGACGCTGATATTAATTAAGTCGATAATGAATGGAGACCATTGGCGATGGTTCCATTATGCGTCCATGAGGCACCCACCACAAATTACAGTATCAGAGAAAAATGGTGGAAATGCCTTGCTAAAGTTTAAAGTTAAACAGATGCAGTATTGATTTATTCTTACCAACATCATACATGGTTTTCAAACCGTTATGTATCTAACGAGTAACGAGATAGCAATAAGTAATCGTAAAATTGAATACAGCAAGATATTTTACTTCAAAAACATAATATGATATGATGCCTATTTATTAAATTACTTCAGAGCTAGGCGCACCTGTAACTTAAATTTCGATAGCTGTGTAAGGTCCCATGTTGAAGTGAGCGAGTATTTTGGCAACTATCAAGCAATGTTCTAAATTTCATGCAGCGAAATTTCAAACGTCTTTTTTTAAATTAAATAGCCAATGCTAAGACCCAACGATATGAAGAGATTCAAGCGTTTAGCCTTATACCATTAAATCAACAAGGCTATACTTTATTACTCTTCAGTTACATTGTATTCAGTGAACAAGTTTGTAGGCAACTTTATGCTTACAAAGATAATATAATACACGATGTCTTGGAATTGTGTAAAGCTTATTATAGGGTAGATAACACTGCAGACTTAACTGATCAGACGTTGACTTTACCATACAATTGAATCTCCACAAGCAGTGACTATATTATTTCTATGTCTGTCTTTAATTAACTAAAATGTTAATAATGATCATTGTTAGCATGTCTTGAGTTAAATTGTCTGAATGAATGCCAGTAAGTATGAGCGTTTAAACAGCTTGAGAACGTGTGATATTGTTGCAGTTATTTCAAATTCTCATATATGTAGGTATAAGTGTAAATGATAACTATCTGTCTAGATCTCAAAATACCAGTTAATTGTGTTACTTTGACACTATATGTTAGTTTAACAAATGTTGTTAGTTGATTGTAGTCTCGAGAAGTTGTATGAAACTTATTTTCGTATTGACATTGTACTATATAACTTATGTATAGGTTTAAGTCATATATAGCTCTGTAACGTTTTTAAGTGACAATATATTATCTTATAGAAAATATTTATTAATTGCAATTATATATTGACTGACGTATAGGTTCTCCAGAATACGAAATTTACATATAGTACTTTATTGCAAATTAATACGATAATCTAAAGGTCTTTTGAAATTTTAGATCAAAACGTTTATTATGAATGCTTATTGCTTATTATATTATAATTTAAAAACGCATCTTAAACAAATTGGTTGTTCAATATGTTACTCAAACTTACAAGTCAGTGTACGTTTGTAAAGGTGGTGACTTTTAGACGCGTATAGCGTCTAAAAGTCGGTACTGCTCAAAACCGCAAAATAAAATAAAAATAATCTACATACGATTACTTTAAAAGCTTTCTGAAGACGTATGGACGCACAAGTTGTACCAGATCTATGATACTGAATTTAAATAACAATCCGGTGTTCACCAAGGGTTAACATTAAGTCCACTACTATTTAACGTAATTATAGATTTATCTAACGAAAGCGTATCGCCCGCACCGTAAAGCCATTCTTTCTAACAAGTCAAAAAGTTGTTGTGGGGTATGTACGGCATCCATACTCAGCAGAGCTCTTCTTTGGAGTATATCCCATGCGTGTTCAATTGGGTTGAGGTTAAAAACTTTGTTTTTTTATTTTTACACAGGGTTCACCATTTTTAATTTTTTTTAGTAGCACTTTTGAAAGTTCCTTACCTAAGGAATCTCCTGTTACAATTTGATTCACATATTCTGGGACACTCTGTATATTCGTGCTTTATTTGTCTAACACTACATATAATGATCAAAATTGTGTAATGATACTGTCTGCACCTTACCAATGGCGACCTTAAACTGAATCTAGTCCAGAAAAGATAAATCTTTAATGAGTTTTTGTTTCAGAGCCAGAACTTGTTACAGTATCTACATAATTGTCTATTATGCATTTATATTACACGTATTATCAAATCATTAGTGCATTGTGTTGTTTAGGACTGCTTACTGACCTTGAGTGGCTTTAAGATCCTGTTGAAATGTATTCAGGGAAACATGTAGAATTATTTTTTATATTAATTTACTTATTTTAAATTATATATGCGAATAAAAGTTCGTTCTCACAGCACGTTATGGCTGGGTTTATCATGTTTATGGAAATTTGACAGACAGAATACGTACCTCTTATGAGAAAACCTATTAGCTGTATCGTAGATGACCTGATAAAGATTATAATAATATAATATTCTATCACATACACACAACACCATCTAGCCCAAACTAAGCAGAGCTTGTTCTATGGGTACTAGACAATGGATAAACATACATATATATACCTTTTTTTTGTAAATACATACATATTATACATAAAAACACTTAGACCAAGACAAACATCCATGTCCATGCACACAAATATTTGACTTGTGCGGGAATTGAACCCGCGACCTCAGGCGTGGCAGTCGGTTACACTAACTACTACGCCATCGAGGCCGCCAATAATAATAATGATAAAAGCATATTGATTACTTATATTTGTATGAAACTTTAAAACCCAAATTTAAAATAGGTATGTGTGTATATTTTATATCAGTGGAGTGCCACAGGGAACTGGGTTAAGACCACTCTCATATAACAACATTTTTTTACGAATCGCTGTCACTGCCGATTACCTTGGTGTGCAGCGGTAATGAATGCGACTGCTGTGCATGAGGTCCTGGGTTTGATAATCGGATTATGGACAGTGTTATTATTTTTGCCAAGATAGTTTCAGTAGCAGTACGGAGCTTGTATCAGGCACCCTATAACTTCTGACATAAAACAATTGCTAACAAAATGTGGGTGTGATAAACGTCTAACTACCCCTTTAAGGAAACACGCGTAAAACTGTCTGTAATTTCATTAGAACCAGAAATAGCTTGTAGCATAATTATATTACCTATTATTTCCTAAACCTATTATTTCGTTGTAAGCATACAATTATCACCTTAGGTGAATATATTACAAAGACCATAAACGATCGGTTCCTGGTGGCAAGAAGAGGATGTAGTGGCCCCCGTATCTTTTGTGGCTACATCTCCTTATACAGGGTTTAGTACACTGACAGATAAGCTACAGAAAATTATAGCTGGTAAGTGTGACTAAAATACATATGACTAGAGATGGGTGATTATTGGCAAATCTAATCATTCAATTTAAAATGTTCTAACCATAAACAATTATTCGAATGCAATCGAATCAAACTTTGATGATAGTATTTGATTATTTGGCTACGTGTTAGGTCTACTTACGCCAAGATTGATTATAATAAGAATAGAATTACTTGAATCTTTAATCAAATCAAAATATTCGAGACATAGGTAGAGAATTATTCGAATGCATTGAACTTTGAAAGACGTGATTAATTATTTGATTACGTTTTAGCTCTATTTACGCCAATAAGAATACGATATGATTAAACTCATTATCATGGCAATACTAGGCGGATAACCTTAAAAGTAGGTTATCACTGTCGGCTACCATCAATCGATTGACCACGACCAATAACTAAATCGAGGTTGCAAATTATTCGATTATGATTCGAATCATAATCAAAAATATCTAATTGTTCATCAATATCAGATCCTAGCTATATGACCTCCAATGTATCCTAAAAAACATAGTAGCGTAGACTCTGATCCTCATAAACACATTAATTTGCCGCGGAGTATACGTCATAAAACCACGTTCGCAAAACACCAGTATTATGTACTAAGTGCATATATGTATATACAAAAAGATGCACAAGGAACTAAATATAGTAGGCTTTAATAAAAATATATTGAAAAATAAAGTCACAGAATGGCTTCTTCAACAAGATTATCTGAAAACTGAAAGAAAAATATCAACACATTCACACAACTATGCTCACAAACATGCTCACCCCTACCCTTCACACTCACACACACAACATACACACGCACGTACACGCAAACACACACACACCCATACACACACTCACGCACACACATACACACACCCACACACACACAAACAAACAAACACACACACTCCATGCTCGCATCCACGTATGTAAGTGCACACCGTTTAGCCTAAGTTACATTTACGCACACCTATAGTTAATTGATAATTACACTAGACACAATCTGTAAGTTTTACAAATCTATTTCATGTAATAAATAACAGCCGAACACTTTCTCTTATAATACAAGTTCTATCCTAGTTTAAGAGACAGCGTTTCTGCTATAATCGATCTTCAAAATTGTTATGTTAATCCTTTTATTGTAACTCCTATATCATATACATATAATGTGTATCTGTGTATAATGTGTATCTGTAACTTTTTGAATCAATAAAGATTATTATTATTATCATATACTGACGCATGATCATACAATATTTGAATATTTAAATCAATTACTATAATTGATTGCAACAATATACAACTATTATTGTAGTAGTAACCACCGATTGCTGGCGGTTCCAGCGTGCCGTACTGTGGCACGCTATAACTTACCCACACCTCGGTCACTAAAGCAATTTAACTCTTTTGGACTTCGACCCAGAAGTTGATATTTTTCCGGATGAATGTAAAGTATTATTATTAGAATGTATGAGGTACTGTGAGCAGAATGCATGAATGCTAAATTTTAAATTTATATTATATTATTAAATAAATAATGATTAAATAGTTTAATTGGCTCAAGTCGTTCTATGTGATGTAAAATAAATAAATAATTTTAGATTCGCTATACAACAATCTATATAAAGATTATCGTTCTGTTAATTCAGTCAATAAGAAACATTATTCGGCAGTTGCTGATTCTTCGATTTTTGGTGGGATGGTGTTTGTTTTCGAGATAGCTCAGGCTTAGCCCCAGTTTGAGCCAAGTCCGTGATCTATCACGTTATAGCTTCTATAGCTTTATAGTAGAACTTTGGTCGCTAGCTGATAGTAGCGCGCGAACCTAATATTAATAACAATGACGTCCGGTCGTTTTCACGCGGTATGCCTCCACTGGACGCTCATTTTAACCGCCATATATAAGGCACACATTGTTTTTTACCCGCACAGTGATCCCAAACTCAAACGAACATACAACTAAATAAGTGTGAGATGCAATAAAAATAACAGTGAAAATGTATTGGACAATTAAAAGTGTGTATCTAGTGTGTTTGTGTGCGGTAGTAAGGACTCAGGTTATACCAGGGAAAGCTCGCACCAATGACGGAGATTACAACAGTGTTAATCCCGATGGATCCTTCGATTTTGGGTAAATTAAAAATTAAAAGCTTATTGAATTTATTGAAGTCACCAGCTTTTATTTTAGAGACCAAAGATTTTTTACACTTGATGTTATTTAAACTTGATGTTTAAATAACATCAAGTGTAAATTTTAAAAGAGCTTATTTCAATTCTTGTACCTGATTAATTTTATAGACGTATCCAAAAACAAATGCAAATTATATAATGACAATTATTTTTATTTTCAACAGATTTTTTTATTAGTTTTATTCTTTAATATTTTTATAAATTACGTTCGTATTAAGTATATTTAATTTAGAAACAAGTTAAAGCTTACCAATTGTAAATATATCAATTTATATTCAATGAAAGATTGTCTTGCATCAGCTTATCGAATTATTTTAGTTACAAGTTCAAATCAAACTTTGTAAAATACGAACGAATTACGGTAAGAAATCGATATTGTTTGGTGGAGCACAGCTGTTTAATAATCTACCTGCCGACATTAAAGAATGTGCTAACATAAATCTGTTTAAACGTAAACTTAAGGAATATGTACTTTGTAACCATTTCTAACACTCTGGAGGCTATTGTTTATTTATTTAATTTAATTATGTTAATCTCATTATAAGTGGACTGTAATGTTCTTATGAGAAATAAAGATCTTTAAACCTAAATCAATCAATCCTAAAGTCTTATTTTACTATTAAGATAATAACAACAACCTTTTACTTTATTTAAATTGTGAATATTAACTTATCTTAAATTTAAAGCATACGTAGAACTATAATCACCAACAATCTAACTCGACAACATCAAGCACTCAAGGAGAGACAAAATCTTCTATTGTCAAAGTTTTTTTAATTTTTCGTTATAATGCATAGAGGTAATCACAAAAGGCCATTGCATGAATGCTATCTGATCGTAGGTACGCGAACAAAGACCGAGGGGCCAGCTACCATCTCGCGCATGGCAACACGAACGGAGTAGTCGGTGGAAGGTTTGGAGCCAAGGAAGCAGGGACTGATGTTGTGAAGGAGACTGTGTATACGGCGGGACCGAGAGGGTGAGTTTTATTTATTTATTTACAAGTTTTGAAGAAAAGCTCTATACGATGATCTATGTCTGAAAGACATGGATGCCATCCTATTTTACCCGTTTTTGTATGTCTGGTGGCAATTATCGTTCGTGCTCAATATGTGGAGAATCTTCTGTATGATAATAATTCTCAAAGTGATGTTAATGTTTGTAGAATTAATACCATGTAGCCTATTTCATACACCAAGCAGATTTGTGTTGTAACTGAGGGGACAGAGCAGCCCTTCCCGTTTCTCCTTTTGTTTACGGTTGACTGCGACTATTGTGTTTAAAGAGGACTCTATAGTGTTCACAAAGTGTAGGAGAGAGCGGTCGTTACTTCTTTAAAAGGTTTTGATGTGCATTCTGACATTATTGTCATTGGTATAAATTTCGAAGATCAAACTTTACACAAATTAAACTGACATTGAAAATACCATATTCTTGAGCACTGTAAATTACTTTGTAGGTAAAATTATACATTTATTGTAATGTTCAAGATTTAATTCCTAGGTCGGGTAATGCCATACTGGCTTTAAAAACTAGAAAATTCTTAGTGTACAACACATATGTAGTTAAGAAATGTCCACTTTAGACGGTAGACGGACAGATGTAGATGGTGTCACAAAGTCTTTTTATAAGTTCTACGAATTTTCACTTTAAAATGAAAACGAACTTGAAACACGTCTAAGAATCCTGTATAAAAGTAAAAATTACAAAAGTTAGCGCACCTAACGTCGTCACCTAAGCCGACGGAGACGAAGGAAAAATGGAGATATCCGACTGAGGAATTACATCGTGCTCTAAAAATGACCACAGCTAAACAAAGTCCTGTTGAAGTGATTAGGGTTGCTAGGCTTCTAGAGAAGACGCTAAGCTTCAGTAGGGCCTTTGTGGTTTTTTATTTTTGCGCTGGCATAATAGCAATTTTTGTAGGGTTGGCAGCACGCGAATGCTGTTCCTGTATAGCAAGCTGTCATAGGCTGCGGTAATCACTTACCATAAAACAAGCGGTAAATAATAATATTCGTTATTAAAAGTACTTCGGTCTCTAAATTATAGCCATATTTTTCTGCTACCCCTATGTATTTGTACAATACATAACATAGCATCAAGCCTGCAAATCCCCGAGGGGCTAGATTATACCCCCAGACTTTGCTAGCTATATAACGGTCTGACAGAAAGGGGGTCTACTAAATTCACACCAGAAAATCTCAATAACATTGACAAACCTAAATACAGACCAATTATAAAAGCAACTTCTAGCGCAAACATTCGCCAATAATTTTGATAATTCAGCCATTGTAATAAAAGTGTAGTGTAAAAGAATAAATTAAAATATTTGAAATTTTTAAGGTTGTACAAAATTTGCGACTTAATAATTAAACAGCGACTAAACGGTGTTCTGCTGACGTTTGTTGACCGTTATCTTTTAATCGTTAACCAGCTGTTTGAATTAGCTTGCTAAGCTTTGCCAGTATTTTCCTTTCATAGATTCGTAGCATATTACCTACATCATAAAACCCGCTTTTGACCGACAGGTTAGATAGAAGTGTATTTTTACTAACTATGTTTATGCGTTCCACGCAATAAAGAGTAAGCCACCAAGTACTTCCTAACCGAAAACACAGTAAGTTTTTTTATTCGGGCGTCGAATCCAAATCGCAAATTTATACCATACCATATGGCACCGACAAGGCAGTTCCTAATTACTTGTAACTTAAAAGTTAAATGTCGAGATTTTTTTTTTTTTACTCTTATCTCAGCGTAACGCTTGAAGTAATACGGATGTAAAGTGTGTTCATTGATAATGAACATTAGCCTCCACGCAGCGGATATGACGTCAAAATAGCGCGTTGTAGCTATAATATATTCTATTAATTCACAAGACATAATTGCGCTCCCTCACGACATCCGCGACAGGGGCGTACATTTTTTTGTCCTTTAAAATAGATCACATAGAATTGCATTGCATACAGAATACACTCACAATACATCTCCAAAAATATAGGGAAGCAACCAGAATCTATCTATCTCTCTCTATTTCTTTTACTTAAACTTCAAGTATATGAGAACACAACGTAACGTAAGAATTGTCGCCTGCACAGCGCGTACTTTACTAGAGATCCGGCGACTTATAATCGCACACCGTGTAAGTTAATTTCGTGGTATAAGGCCGGCAAAGCAAGAGTGACCCCACTGGTATTACTTACATATGATCTTGGGATATAGTAACCAGTGGGTCTGTCGATAGATTGACAATTTTTTTGCATAAAAACAATTTTACCCATTTTTATGACACAATAGAAAATCAATGTATCTGTGCCTAGGGGTTCGAAGGACGATAGAGCCGTTAATGTAATTTGGTATTAAAATATATAGCTCGAGTCTGAGTGTGACAAAAAAACATCCTTCTTTATCAGAATGATTAACAGCAGTGGCGGGTAAAAGTTATAACTATATATGAAACAATCGTGCTAATGTTTCCTGGATATTCCTTAGCTTCCGCGCGAAAGGACCCAATGTCCATCGTAACATGGACCTGGACCAGCGACCCCGAGGGAACATCGGTAACAAGGACGACCCCTATTTTGACCCCAGCGAAGACCCGAGCTACTCGTACAAGATTGACACAAGATCTTACACAAAAAATGAAAATGCTGATAGTAGAGGAGATGTTACAGGTTTGTGAATTTTCATCAAATTGATTGAAGACCAGTGATGTTTTAGTAAGGAGTTAGACTGCCAATGACTGACAATGGTCATTAAAAGGTTGTATCGATTAATATTAGCTAAACCATAGTTTAACTAATATTAATTTTGTAGAACATTCCATCTTCAGAAGATTTGTTGTGCTCCGTTTCCCCAAAGAATCAGAAGCCTTGCCATCGAACATTGTAGTCCAAAGATCAAACTAAGCTTTCATGACTAAAGACAATAGTTAGTTCTAATTCACTAAAATATTGATACTGCTACATCCTCTTCAATATTCAGGTCACTATTCGTTCGTCGATGACGTGGGTGAACGACACGAGGTGTCATACATAGCAGGAAGGGACACCGGCTTCCATGTGTCTTCGGCACATCCAGACAACCCGAGCATTATTGGTTCTCCGTTCCATAGAGTACCGTTAGTGAGGGGAGAGACGAAAGCTAGGGGAAGGACTGCTGTGCAAAGAGGAAGGGATGGATCTTATAGGTACGTATATTATATGGAAATTCAAGTAATTAGTGAGCAAACATGGATGCAATTAACATGGATGATATTTGCAATACTCTTAATTATTTTAGTATTAATAACTAGTTCATTTAAAATCATGCTTATACTATGCATAAATTAGACCAGTTCACAAAAATCGTTGAAACGGAACTGACATTGTAACTATTTGATTGAAATATTTTCATAATATTGTCTTCTGTTTACGCGAATGTTATTCATTGAAATCAAACTACTATATAAATCCGTATATCGCGTTGTTTATTTGACACTTTTTTACATAATTTAGAAACTACTACTATTAAACTGTACTAATTTTTAAGCTAATTAAATTATTAAAACTATTAAAACTATTTATATTTAAGTTTACACTTTCCCCGACGTTTCGGTTGCTTTTCAGCAGCCATGGTCACGGGGAGACTAAGATGATAGTTGTCTCAATGTTCGTTGGCGGCTTGAAGTATGTGTTGATTGAAGCTCGCTTCAAGATGTAGCCAGAGCATATGCAACAGGGGACCAACCACTACCTGAGATTTAACAAACCACCGACTCTCGCTATAGAACACCGATTCCTACCAAGGATGCTTCGCGAGGCTATTGAAATCAAAAACCATCCTAATTTTAATAGAGAAGATGGTTGGAATGTACCACCAGCTTGGGATCCAGTAATTCAAATGGTCAAACCCAAGAAGAAGCAAACCACAGCTAGAGTTCATGATACTTTGAGCTCATTCTGCGTAAATATAAACACCAATGATTAAATTATGTTCGGGTACTTTGAAATAACTACACTGGAACATTGAGACAACTACCATCTTAGCCTCCCCGTGACCATGGCTACTGAAAGGCAACCGAAACGTCGGGGAAAGTGTAAACTTAAATATAAATAGTTATAATAGTTGTAATAATAATTTTATTAGGTAGCTTAAAAATTTGTAAAGTTTAATAGTAGTAGTTTCTCAATTATGTAAAAGTGTCAAATGAACAACGCGATAAAATCCGTATATAGTAGTTTAATTTCAATGAAACATTTTCAATATTTATTTTATATGATTATTAAAATAAAGTCTCAGTGTAATATGTAGGTACTTTCACTATTGGTTAAATTAAAATAAAGCAATACTTGAAGGGAAGTTACTGTTCGCAACTGCTTCGCAGGTTTATATCAGCCGGCCCCGACCAGAGGAGGACAGAGAGCAGCGACTCAGCGGGCAATGTCAGGGGTTCTTACACGTTCCTCGATGACAAAGGCGTTCAAAGGTATGAAATATAAAATTTTTAGAAATATTGGAGATATTATTTGGTGTGATTTTAGCATTGCAAAATTTTACAAAATTTAACTAAAAATAATATTCGGTAAACATCTAGGCGCTATACAAATATACCTATTAGTATATTTCAATGTTGCATGTTGACTTTGTTAAATTTATAATATCTTGATAGAAAAATAACGTTTTACACCCAGTATACTTTCTTTGACCCTTATTATCCAACTAAGTTCATAAGAATGAGTACAACACACAGTACAACCTTTTACACAATGTTATTGCTCAACAGAACAGTGAATTACATCGCTGGCCCCGGCATTGGGTACCGCATAGTCAAGAACAGCAACGACCCGTACATTCCGCCCTACTTCCCTACCATACCGAGCCCTTACGACCCCGAGTTCGTCAACGCTGGCTCCAAGTACGGCGCTGGCAACCCACCGCCATCTTCGGCCGATGATGTGTTTAAAGGTATAATATTAATCAATAATAAATAACCAAAGGGCCATTTCATCGTCATTTTACTGTTATGCATGTATATATACTGATTTGGAAAAAGCAAGTTATTTTCGAAGTTTGTCTTCGACCTAATAAGCTTGTAGGCTTACGCCATATAAGGAAATCATATCCCAAGCCTACCTAGTAACGTAACTAATATTTTTTTAAGTATCATATAAAGGTAAGGTAAAATTTTGGTATTTCGCTATGACTTATTATTTGTTTTCTCTTAGGGCCAGATGGTACAGCTGCTTCGGGACATGTAAAACCGCCTCCTTTCCCAGTAAGCGACTCAGACAGACCTAGCAATAACGTCCCAGCTCCAGGCCCAGTTCCTCCAGAATCGAGCCCCGAAGACCCTAGCGATACTGGGTACAACCCGCCTCCAAGCTTCGCGCAAAACCCTCCAGAGGAAGACATTCCAGGATTCGTCGACGAAGACTCGGCTCCTCAGGGACCTTTTGGACCCCCTCAGCCGACACAAGGACCAGGTGATGAATAGCACCGGCAATGATTGATGTTAGTGATCTTGTATTTAGTTGTACGAAAACATGCCACTCAAAACGATTTTCTTGATCAAGCAATGGGGTAGAATTTAGTCAACAAAATTGTTCTACCGCGTTCCGTCTTTAGAAAACCGATTTGAGTGGTGTTAACATCGACTTTTTTGGGAAAACTTTTCACAGATTTCTAAGGTCAGAATTCTGATGAAACGTTTTGATATTTGGTTACTAACGAATCGAATTAACTTCTTTTATTTTATGATAAAGACGAAGCTTGATAACTATTCTAACCGAAATCAAAAAAGTCGATCTTCAGGTGTCACAAGATCACAATTCAATCCGCTTGCGAAGGCTGAAGATGCACTCGAATATTATTTATTATATTTGCTTGAACGCAATAAATATTATTCACAACCAATTTGGTTTTTATTACACCAACACCTCGCGGCACGCAGCACATACGCACCGAACAAAATATTAAGATAAATAAGGAAATTTGAAATGATTCAACAATTGCAGGCAAACCGGGCCGACCATCCAGCAAGCCTTATAGGCCGACGAAGCAACCGTATGTGCCACTAAAACCTTTCCAGACAACGAACGATATTAGCATTCACGGTACTGATGACGAAGGGGGGGACGGAAATACTCCACAGTTCGCTGTAGGCTTTAATATCAATCGTAATAAGCCCGGTACTATGATTATTAGGAATATAGGGGAAGATTACTTCGGTGTTCCTCCCGGAGTGTCTGTAAGAGCGCATGTACAAAGTATCGACTTATACCCTTTCGGTTCTAAACCTATATCTCCATCCGAAGCTTTAGCAAACGATCAAACATAACGATATTGATAACATTACGATTTCCCTAAAACGAGTATTATGTCACAGCCTGTAAGTATTGTAATTTAAGCAAATAAAGACATCACCAAATTCTTTAGTGTTTGATTTTGATGCATTATTGATGGATAAGAGATGAAATTACCAAAAATAGTCGAATAGGAATAAATTATTCCCTTACCTATATTTCATTTGTGTTTGCCATGAACAAGATAATGAGTAGCTATAATAATCTTCGGCGTAAAACTTTCTAACATAGCGGTCTCCAATGTATTTTTACAATGAATAATTAATATCCTTTGATTAAATAGGTATAAGCATTTAAATAAAATCAAAACAAAAGTTTAAAAGAATCATAAAAATATCCTTACAAATAAAAGAGTTTTAGGACTTTAAAGATGATGATAGATAGTATCGGTACCTGCTTTATTAAAAAACGAGTCGTTTTATTAAAGGCCAGTTAATTTTAACACATATTCTTTAAAAAATATGTCAACGTTTTACTGCCCATAGCTAAGTATGTTTATTGCTTTATTAGTTGCTTTATATTTTGATTATTTGTTATGATGAATTAGTATGTAGGTATATGAATTTGTAAGCTATGCAAATTTGAAATAAAGTTTTATTATTATTTATTATTATTAAGACGACTCGTTTCCTAAATATAGGAACCAGGCCTTAGTTAGTTAGTACAGAATTCATTGGTTTGCACTGTGCAGTTACTTGTGCTGTTCATGTCGTGTTTTGTTGTTTATCACGATGGCTGATTCTAAAAAACTGCATGCCATTATTCTTGTATTGTCCCTATGTGTCACAGTACGACAGTTAAACTCCCAATCAAACCTTTTTTCATGTACAAATAGCTTCATCGCGGTAAACGACCAGTTCTTACAAAAATACATTAATTGATATTGTTTCTGACAACTCTGTGCAGCGGGTTGGCAATAAACGTATGTATTGTAAACATGGCGATATAACAATCAGTACTTAACAAAAAACTGTTTATGAAACGGTTTTTATTTATACAATCATTGTTATAAATTAGATAAATAGTCTGTTCAATACGCAGGCACAACCTCAAATCTAGTGAAACATAACCAATTTATTAAATAAACCGCACTATTAAGTAAACTGAGTACAAAGTCAGACTTGCTCAAGGTCAAACAATAATTCCTAATGTGTGGCTGACGAAGCAATCCTACAGTAAAGTACATACGTGGGTGCTGACATAAAGTCTAACTCCTTTTATTCCAGCACCACACCCCAGTATACTAAGAACTGTAGTTTATTTAAGACCGCTCGGCAAGTTATTAGCCTACTCTTGTGTTGCTGCTTAAGGTTGTCACTTTTATTTTAAGTTAAATATTATTTGCGTATTATGAGCAGCACTATGTTTTTATTTAAATAATATAACGTGTATTTTATAATATAACGTGAGAGCAGGCGAACACGAGCGGGCGTGCAACGTAGGTACTTGAACGCACCCGATCACACGACACCCTGACGGTACGGCCCACGCTGCCGCCACAGTATTCCGCCGTCGGTATATTATGCTAATGCGTGCGCGTCAGCGTGTGCATACACGGCGCCCAGCGCGCACGCACACATTCAAACCGGCAGCGGCACATTTCTATGAAGATGACTTACTGTTCTTAGTATACTGTGACTACACATTACACTGCACACGAGACGGCTTTGAAGAAAAATGTCAATCACATATCAAGTTCAGGCAAATTATTTATTACTTTGTCCTTTTACGAAGCCTTTTTACATTATGGTGAAATAAAAACCACACTATCAACAATAATACGCATGAAAGTTGTGGTGCGAGCCGAGTGCGGTGCGACTTACGAACTATTAAAGTGATTTCAAGCGCGACCATTTCGGGTAGATCATGTGACGCCACTGGCCAGTTAAGAGACTATAGTCATTCAGCGCTAAAATACGTAGACGTAATCATATATCAATAAATGACTGATATATAAATTAAGTACGTAAATGTAATTAATCTATATATCAGTCATTCATTGATAGATTTCAATTCAATTTTATCTGAATTATTAGTTTTGATTATTACGTTAAATATAGTATTAACAACATGATTGAATAAAATCGACAAGTTTAAAATGGTCACCTGTACTATAAAAGAGAAATCAAATTCTCTCTCGAGTTTTATTTTTTGTGCTTTATTGCCATTGGGACTTTCATTCACAAACTGTTGTCCGTATTATAATGGCGTACCAGTTTCTATAACATAAAGCAAAACATAACAATTTGTCATGAAAGATCTGACAAAATAAATGAGAAGATATCATTAATTCGAGGGAAACTAATGTGCTATTGCTTTTCTTGTTTTTAAAAAGACAACTCTCGCACTAGTCTTTATTCTTATGTCGCGGGAGCTTTACAAACATTCAAACAACGGACACAAAGAACACCCAGACTCGGAACAAATGTTTGTGAATCACACAAGTTTTTGTCCCGGGTGTGAGATGGAAGTTGGAGCCCACAACATTCGGTGCAGATGCAATGGCGAAGCAACTATTCATATCACTACGCCATCCATGCATTCTAGGTATTCTCATATGGATTTTAAATTAGAAAGAAAATTAAGAACTATGTCAGCATTACAAAACATGTTATTCGTGTGATAGTAGGGTATTAAACCTTCAAATTACTAAATGAAACACAAGAGAATCTTTTTTTTAAATTTATTCGAACAACACGACTGTAATAACAAAATGCAAAATAGTAACTGTTACAAGGAGTCGGGTTATATGTGTGTGTGCGACGTCGCTCCATGCCTCACTCCCGTACTCACTCCATTATATATAACAATATACGAGCCTTGCATACCGGACGACACGATACCGGGACGACATCGTGGCGACCAAGTTGCAAAAAATTAAGTTTATAATCTTGAATAACAAAAGTGCTTTGATTAAGATTACAAGTAGGACTAAACATGTGCTTACTGTTTCTAAAATACCACAACATGATCAGATAATGATTCCTTGACATGTGGAAGTAGAAGATACTCTATAAAGTAATCAAAATTTTATTTGAACTGTAATTGCACAGGGGCAATGCACAATATGATTTTATAAAGGAATCGGATGGTTAAATTTTGCATCGAACAAATACACGACAGTAGTCGCGCAAAATTGCTACGATTTCTTACTAATTTGCATACAAACTCTCGCCGCCGACGTAGATATCGAGTCGGTATCGTTTCGTCTAATGCAAAAAGCTCATAAGATTTATGCAAAGGGTGTAACAAAGTTAACAAGAATAGGATTATCAATGGAAGGGTTAATTTTGGCAATCTCAATTATTAGTGAAATATTAACAGGAAAGTTATTGTGGTTAAATTAATTTAGTCTAATTAGATATAATTTTTATATAATTAAGTACCTAACTACTTGATTGTGAAATTGATCAAACAAGGTCTAATATTTTTTCTTAATAATTTCAAAAATGTATAGTATTGGTTACAGATTTCTAGGATATTTAAATAAATTTAATATTAATGTGTAAATATCGTAAGACTTCTTTTATAATAAATAAATAACGATAGTAAAAGTTTGAAGATTTTAAATGAACAATTTTAAAGAACTTAAATTAAGTGTGCTATCTAACCCGTCACTGCTCACTGTACTAACCGAAGTACATTCACAAGATCCTTTTGGTAGTACACTGAGAGTGGTAAGGTTAGAAAACAATGTCCAAGTCCTTTCATTACACCAAACATCACCATCAAATTTTTATAATAACTAACTAGGTTTCTACAACAGACAATTTCTAACTATTTTCTTTTAATAGTACTATCGACGATTCTAAAACATTGTGTTCGTATATAACTATAACTAAATCAAAATATTTCCACTTATTCATAAAATATAGACTCAAAACTGAGATTGAAATATAAATGTAATTTATATTTTAACTACAGTAAATAAACTTCAAACAACAGAAGCTTTGCTCCTTAATCTTATAGCTAGGTATGTATATAAAATTTTCTATTCATATAGATAGAAAAACATTACATAGAAAAAGACTATAAAAGGCAAATTAGCAAATCACGAGAAGAAGCCGTTATTGAGCGAATAATTTTATGTGCGTGCTTACGATTAGATGCAAGGGTTATATACAAAGAATTTTAGACCGTATTCCCAAGGCCTTTAATCGGTAACAATACCTTCAATTGTACGATCGATTTACCGAATAATCGTTCCTTCAGGACAATTGAAGGTAATATTATGGTCTGAAATTATCTTTAATACTCATCTAAATATATAGCAAGATGAGTCTAATGACAAACTTTCTACAGATGAAAGGTCAGACTTGTGCAAAGCTACTGAATGAAACCTACTTTTATCATCCATGTACTGGGGACCTAGATCTCCGATACATAATTGGGCCCAAGGCGTTACAACTTAATTATTCGCTAAACTCCGTCATATATTTTCATCCGTAGAAGTACAACTCTAACGCTAGCATTCTATCTCTGTCATATATTTAAAGTATAAGCGAGACAGAAACCTTTTAGTACCGCGTGATTAAGATATTATGACACCATTACAATACTTCTTACGTGACTTATAACTACTTACTATTTCAGGTCGTTTGATTTAAAGATATTTTAACATGACCTGTTCTTACACAATATAAATGGTTTATTTTTACTTTGAATCTAAGTTTTCCATTTATTTTTACTATCGTGAAATTCGATTAATCTGCGAGATATTGAAAATAATTTAACATTTCCATGGTTTTACGTGTATTTCGATGTATTAAATGATTAAAAACACCTTTTACGTATATTAACAATTATTTACTCGTCTAATGAACGAGTAAATGGTTACTAAACTTTACTATGGACTGAATAATGCTTGTTCACATTAATTTCACAGCCAATATTTAACCTACCGCTTTTACTATTTCTTTTATTAGCCTGTATTGCAAATTAGATTATTAAGCGGAAATTGATTAGGATTATTCCTTTTATTTTCGGCATGGTAAATACAAAGGTTTTAATAGGGGCAGAGATTAAAACTAGAGGGGAGAATTGGACTGCCATCCCGCACTTGGCCAACGGTTTGGATTGTGGCTAGCACCGTATTAAGATGTAAACGGGTCTGATATTATATTATGCAAATACTAACCGTATTTACTTATTTACCGCTAGCAGTAATACTTAGCTTAACACTAATTTAACAAGGGTTTGAAACTAGGCTGTAAAAAATAATACAACTGTCATTACTGTGACACTTAACCCGTTAATGCGCATTGTGCTTTTTATGTACTTTTGATTTATAAATTTACTTATGAAAATGATCGAACACACATATTAATATTACTTATTTAATATATCTATAAAGGTTAAATTAGTATAAATAGACATGTTAGCCACCAAACACACGATTAAAAAATATATTATTTAATTAAAAACAATTGGCAACATTTTACAATCAAAATCCGTTAAAATAAATTATGAAAGCTCGTTTGTGCATTTTATTTAAATCTATATAAAATTAAGCAGAAATAATATGCACACTACATATTTGTGATTTAAAATGGTTTCTGTTACCAGGAATACTTGTAGGACTTATTTCAGATACTGGAGAGAGATACTGACAATATGCCAACGGAATTGCCAGAGTAAATAACATTACTAAAACACCCATAATGCAATAGAAGGAAATTATTAACCGTTAAAATTATTTATTGGCGAGTACATTTAAAACTCAGTGCTTCTTAAAACAAATAAAATCGATGAGTGACTTATTTAATTATGCTCGTAATTAAACAAAAATAAATGTAATTTAAAGCCATTGAAGCATACCATAGGGGTAATTTAAAATATATTAGGGTAATTTTTTAATGACAATAATATGATCGGTTAGGAAAAGGCTACAAGATTTTCACGAAATTTCTGATAAGTCTAATCTGAATTGTGCCTCCTATCGGCGTTGCAGTAAACGTCTCTACAGGTTATAGTAGCGTTTTACCATAACGCCGACGTTTGTGATACCAGCGGTAACTCTAAGAGACTAGTCGACTGGTCCCAGCGCTGGGACTAGTCGTTTGTATAACACAGAAGTGTTCCAGTGCTGGGACTAGTCTGGGTCTGGTCGTGTTTGTGTACTCTGACAGCAAGCCTTCGTACTGCCTCAAGAGGTTATGCCGAGCTTTACTTATTAGAGTAATACTACATTCACAGTCAGGTAGTGGATTTACCGCTTTAGAACAAGATCTCCTGATATTCTAAGTAAGTACCAACTGACGGAAAGCCAAGTATGCATTGTTTTCAATTCAGATCGAATATCAATTTTTGCCAAAATATGACATAACGGGTTCCAAGCTATATCAGTTCTTATTCACTTATATCTTAAAACCAAATTCCCATGTCTTTTATATATTACAACACTTGACTGATTTGCAACTTATAATTGAAACTACAGTGAATATTAGTAAACAGACTAGATTTCGTATAATTTAAAACTATGTTATTAAAAAAACACTATCCTTGAAGTTCAAATTAATTGAAAAATCTTTTCATTGGCACCTATGTTGAGTTAGTATATTGCACTTTTCTAACAAAAGTAATCGAATTATTTTTATTTAAATAAATTATATTACTATAAAAATAGGAAACAATATCATGAGCACTATTTAATGATCTAAAATAAATCAACTAATTAAACTAAAAGATCTACAGAAAGGTTAGTATTAGTTCTTACTTTCTTTTTTGTAAATTTTGCTACGGTCAAACGAGGGCAAGAAAAACAAACTTTGGTTTTCAGGGACCAACAACTGCGATTCTTGATAGTTCTTTCATACTATAAATATGACTACGTATGTATGTGAAAAAGGAACTACAAACTAGTTTATATATCAGTACGGCTTCACAATGGATAAACTTACTAAAGAACAAAACGCCCGTATTTGGACGATGGCAAATTGAAAACAGACATTATATTACGCAAATGGCATTTTATATATAAGAGTATGTGATTTTACATACGAGAAGAATATGAATGCTATGAAGTTTGACGTAAATACTCGTCAATGCAAACACAATAAACAATACTTATATTTAATAGCGCGTCCACACTATTACCGAACAAAGTTAATAGTAAGTAACAAGTGGTTGGCTCAATACAATGCACTCATACATGGATGAAAGCTTAGAACGACTTCGGACCAAATCAAATCAGGTATTTCGGTTGAATATAAGTTGATATCAGACCGTAATTTGTAACCAACGTTTCACGAACCGATTTGATTTAGCCGTATGTACAAAGAAAACAAAAGCATACTGTATTCAGTTTTCACATATAGTTACTGGCTTGTTACGTCACAAGCCAGTATCTATTGGCATATGACATAAGATGCTAGTAATGTGATAGCAATTGATTATAACTCCAAACGATTTAATATATTATGTTTTAAATGCTTTTGTTACCGAATTATTTTTGTCGCCAAGTACATCTATCATTCATCACTTAATACAATGCACTCATACATGGATGTGAGTTTAGAAAGACTTTGGATCACATCAAATCAGGTACCTTCGGTTGAATATAAGTTGATATCAGACCGTAATTTGTAACCACGGTTTCACGAACCGATTTGATTTAGCCGTATGTACGAAGAAAACTTAAGCATACTGTATTCAGTTTTCACATATAGTTACTGGCTTGTTACGTCACAAGCCAGTATCTATTGGCATATGACGTAAGATGCTAGTAATATGATAGCAATTGATAATAACTCCAAAAGATTTAATATATTATGTTTTAAATGCTTTTGTTACCGATTTATTTCTGTCGCTAAGTATATCTATCATTCATCACTTAATACAATGCACTCATACATGGATGTAAGTTTAGAACGACTTCGTATCAAATCAAATTAGGTACATTGGCTGATTATAAGTTGATTCCAGACCGTATTTTGTAACCACAGTTTCTCGAACCGATATGTACACGAAAAGCAAAAGCATAATGTATTCAGTTTTTACATATAGTTACTGGCTTGTTACGTCACTAGCCAGCCGACTATTGGCATATGACGTAAGATGTTAGTAATGTGATAGCGATTGACAATAACTTCAAAAACTTTGATGGATTATGTTCTTAAGGCTTTTGTTACCCTTATATATAACTTTTCCTTGCCAAGTATATCTGTCACGTGTTGTCACCTATTTAAATACTTATCCAAAGCCTAAAAAAATATTACTGAGAATATTTCCAAAGTGCCATCGTCCCGAGCAAGCGAGTTATAATACAATATCAACAAGCGTTACTCCCTAAACAACCGTGGTACCGCGCTAGTGCCGGCGCGAGAGGTTCAGCCAATATTACGTGATCTTCATCTTCTTACTGGTCTCCTCCAGCATGTCCTTTATCTTCGTGAGGGGGGAGCGCTTGTCATCCCCCCCTTTAATGTCGTAGGACGGTAAATGGATGTGCAGCGGATCGCGAAGGCGAGCCAGATCTTTTTCTAGTTTTGCTACCTGAAATGTTAAATATTTTCTATGTATTCCATAATAGATCAATACAATATTACCAAACTATCACTGATTGACAAATATTCGATGTAAAATGGGTAACGGCAAAATTCTAGCCATCGCTAAGTTCTTTACAAAGGTGCATGATATAAATTCTTTCATTTAGTCGAAGTTTACACTCCATTGCTTACGACAAAAAAGCGGCCAGACATCGAATGAACTATATGCCCATCTAAGCCACCTTGTGACATATTCTTGACGTAAATAATATATCTACTTTAATTACAATTTTTATTATTACTACCCTTTTTATATAATAAATAATACTATGGGAATGAACATTCCAAGGTGCAGGTGCAGTTACACTAAGCAACAAGCATGATAGCCAGCAATCCAAAGAGATAACGATATTCGAAAGTTATACGAGTTGTCGATTAAATTGTCGGTAGCCGATTAGGCATCGGCCTTGCGATCAACAGATCTCGAATCCTACCCATTGCATTACCGACGTTAATCTAATTCTAACACAAGCGTATTGGATAGCTGGAGGAGTAAGCGATAATACAAGTTTTTGTAAATCAAATTGCTAGTAAATTTAATAAAAGATATTCGGAGGAGGTCTTAATCTCTTAACATTAAATAAATATGAGAAAGTGTGGTTACCTCATCTTTTAGGTAATTATATTGGTTGATGTCGAGGCCGATCTTTTTCGCCTTCTTATGCAGAGTCAACAGATGCTGTCTGTCCTTCACGTCCGGCAATATGTACTCCTGGAATGTGATCAGTCATATTAAAGTATATAAACACACGACGATAGGCAAGTCTCGTTGTAAGTATGGATGCTCAAATAAATCTAAAATAGCAAGATAGGTGAAAATCGTGGCAAATCCGTATAACTAGCTCAATTTAAATATTTGAATTTGATTCGCACTCGTAAGACTTGTGAGAAAGAAAAACATTTAAATCAGCCATTGTTCTCGTACATACAAACTGGTAAAACGGAAACTTCCACGTAATGAATCCGACACACGGTGCAGCTTGTTAACGATCCTAAGTTTCTTAACGAGTTTGAAAAGAAAAGCACCCAAACTTCGTGAACATTGCTTAAATAGTTAACAGCGATTATTTTTTATAAAGCTATGAATATATTATTATCCACGCTAGAGAAAGTAGAATTGTGCTACATATAGGACAGTGAATTCAAAATAACTGGCTGTTTACGACATCCAATATAAAAATAAATTCAATTTCCCACCTGTTTAGTCAACACGAAGTACGCATACGCTGCCATCGCCGTGCCATACGTGACGAAGTAAGTAACAGGCTCCATGATGTCCCAAGAGTACTCCCACCAGGTCAGACGGGCCAATACGCCAAACTGCACGCCCATAAGGCCGAGACCAACCCATGTCAGCGCTGACGTACGCCGAGTGGTCTCCACTTCAAGACTCATACGTTTCTGAAATGGAATATGGTAGACGTGAATTTATTACACCGTCATTTCTTTTTTCTTTATAAAACGACAAATCTAGCACTAAAAATAATTTCTGTGGCACGAAGGACTTTACAAACATTCACAACAACGGTCACAAAAACCACACAGACTCGGAACAATAATTTGTGGATCACACAATTTTTTATTTTGTGTGGGATTCGAACCTTCTACGCTTGGCTTAGAGGCAATGGCGAGGCCATCTAGGTGATGGCCACTCCGCCATCCGTGCAGTCAATTACAAAACTGCGTGTGCTTTAAAACATAAGTAAACGTTAAATCTATACTAATACTAGCTGCCCGCACAGACTTCGTTCTGTCAAAAGTAATTTTTTTTAATTTTATTTTACTTTATCACTAAGGGGTATGAAAAATAGATAGTAGCCGATTCTCAGACCTACTAAATATGCATATAAAATTTCATAAAAATCGGTCAAGCCGTTTCGGAGGAGTATGGTAAGTAACATTGTGACACGAGAATTTTATATATAAGAAGATTATAAAGCTGAAGAGTTTGTTTGTTTGTTTGAACGCGCTAATCTCAGGAACTACTGATCCGAATTGAAAAATTATTTTAGTTTTGGATAGCTCATTTATCGAAGAAGGCTATAGGCTACATATATGGCTATACGCTACGACCCAAGGGGGCAGCGCAGTAATTATAAACGCGGGTGAAACCGCGGGCACATCTAGTGTCTTAAATATATATAATGTCTCTCTGCTAGGCACAAGACTCGTCTTCATACGAGAGAATAAGACCCTTTTTACTTATAATCTACCACAGTGGCCAACTCTACATAAGTCAGCAGACTTTATTAATCTTTGAAAATGTTTTAGTCAACTGACAAACTAACTGTTTTATTCTAACTCTAGTATTGTATAACCTAAATAAGATAAATTAAAACTAGATTAAGTTAAAATAGTTATATAACTTCTCTATAACCAGCCAATGTTATGTACACCATAAGTGACATACACATCAGACAAAATACTATGTAACGAAATTTAATATTGTATTAATAAGTGCTATTAAATAAATAAAATAAAATAAATATTAAAATTATATATCGTTCTGGTAAACCTAAGAAAAATATCGTATCGATTGCTGGAAAATTACTTATTGGTTTAGACCGTTCATTGATAACTTGTTGCGGTTAATTAAAAGCTAACAACTTCAAACCCACCTTCCATTCCATCAAAGCAAATAAACAGAATGCACTTACCTACAATAAACTAAGCACTCCTGCTCTACTCTACATTAAAATTGTGGAATTGAAAGCAACTGGTAAATACTGCTAAAATGGAAAACAAATTGAAATTCCTTCGTTTGAGTCCACTGAAAAAGACTCATTAAGTTCAGTTGTGTGCGCTGGAATAAGCAAAACCTCCTTTATAATATGAAGTGCTTTTTCACAAAGGAAAGAAAAATGTTGACCTAATGATTGGATTCTTTTTGCACCGATTTTATTTCTGCGGTCATTTTGTGACGAAATAAAATAGCATATTCTATTCAGTCATGGAACAAACAGCATTAAATGGGTCACATAACAAATTTATACCCCGTTGCGAACTTGAAACCGTAGCCTGAGCTGACGGTGTTTTCTGTAATCAAATCAATCAATCGAAACGACCCATAATAATACACATTTGAAGCCAGGCTCACATAACATATTATTATCACTTTCTAAAGGATATTGAAGTAAACAAGGATATTGACAGCCGTTATCACAATCAGATATTTCTCAGAACGATGTCAAGCTCTATACGAATAAAAGCTATCACGGATATACATATACTAAAGCGAAATAATATTTGGTTTGATTTTATATAACCTTCCAAGAATTTTTTTATGGTTTCTGGTCCAAGACAAAGAAAATTGATTTTAGTTATACGTTTGATACACAACCACGCGCTTAATTTTACTTTACATTTCTGATAAATTATTTCATAGTTTTCTCACCTTAAAGTACACGACTACGGATAATCATGGCGAGTCCCATTATACTATTTAATAATTGTTTTATCATAACCCTCAGCACTTTTACCTTTGTGAAATGAAAGGTTTAAGAAATCCATGGAAGAAAGTTGACATACCTCCTCTAGTGGTTGCAATTCAGTAGTAAGCTTCTCAAGCTGCGACCGAAGCTCGCGTTCCTTGCGAATCTGGTGCTCACGCACGTTCAGCGCTTCGTACAGTTGATTCACCAGGTTCCTCACATCCGACAGACGGGTTACTTCTTCTTGACTCAGACGTTCCTGTCAAACAAAAAAAAGCTTCAATTAGTCGACATAATTCCTGGCATGCTGTATAAAAGATAAGGATTTAACTGTATTTGTATTTACAAACAAGTCAGTAAGAAGACTAGCCGATTCAAAACAGAAGTCTGAAGGTTTTCCATTTTGAAATAACCTTTGGTAATGTGGTTGTGGTGGAACTCTGGAAGGTCTGGTGATGGTTCATCGACAACTAAGTTATCCACTAATTTATATTCAAGGACTTTATAACAACCAATAAAATTATAACGTAATATCAGTTCACTATTTTATAAAAAAAATATATACAGAAAGTTTATCCATCCTCCTATGGTCTCTAAAACCTTCAAATCATTGTTTTTGCACTTTCGATATGTATCAGTGTTTTTTATTTTTAGTACGATAATCTGGTATAACTTTCTTGACTTAGTTTACCAATTGTGACACTTTCCATCATTTCGCTTACAAGAAGTATTGTTCTGTTTGTGTTTGATTTAACAGCGTACATGTCAGTGCCGAGCGCAGTGCGGATTTAAACCGACTATGCATTTTTCTCATCGATTTTATTGGTACAGACCGAAGGCTTTATACTTTTACAATATTACAGCACACAAAACTGCCGAATATACAGTTCGAAATATATACGCTGTAGAGTGCAAAAGTTTCTTTTAACTACAAAACTTGGTCCTAAAGCGTATGAATATTTGATCTGCACTTAATGGGCGAACTTGATAGCCACTTTAGGCGGTGGTATACGACAAGGGTTGAAATACAGTCGAGTTCGTAATCATTATGAAGATTTTAAACAGTCATGGAATATGCAATGGGTTTCCCCTCAGAGTTGTTGCGAAAGTATCTTGTGGTTTCTTAGTTACATTATCAATATCGTAGAGGTTTGTTTTAGAAATTTATAATGGTGGTAAATTAATTGCTGAAGTCCATTGTTACTCCACTAAAGAACATTAAAATTTAACTATGTTTATAATTTGCCGGTATGCAAAATACATTAATTCAGGCTATAGACTCCCCGCGAGTCATATACCATAGCAAACCAAAAAAAATTGTATATAGTAAAATGTCTCAAACTGTTTGTAATCAACATAATAAAATTACGCTATAGTACCTTATTTGTCTAGATGCCCTAAAACAACAAAAATACTAATAACTTTGCTCTCTAAAAAGTAATTATAAAATGCTCGGAGCACCACGGGCGGCATACAATTTCCCAACTGCCATTTACCAACCTGATGAGAAATTTAAAACATCCAGTTTATTCAAAGCTGTCGAGATTTAATAACGTTTGGCTGTACACAAGATACCTTTGCATGTCATGTCACAGTATTAACAAAATGAAACAATGCGATGTTTGCATATTTCAAAAACCTAACCCCTCCCCCCTACCCTCAGCTTCACAGGTGTTTGAAACTTCGCCTTAGCGTAGAGGGATGGTATTTACATTTATGCCAAAAAACAGCAGATTAAGGGTAATATCGACTGATAGGGGAACGAAGGTAAATAAGGTGTCACCTGATTACCTCCGCGCTAATGTAACGCTTCAAGGAAAATATTTTGACATTGTTAGCGTAGGCAGGGAACTTTATACAAAGCTACGTGCATAGATTATTATTATTTAATCTTTATTGAGGTATAAAAGCTTTTTGGGCACACATGATGATGGCAGTCATTGGTCATATTTTAACATAGACTTACGCCATTGTATAATCAAAGGGGGCCTACATTTCGTCAGCTCTGTTTATAAGATCCGCGTATTGGAAAAACAAGTCTTCTGCTATCTACCGGGCACATTTTAAGACTTCGTGCTGCTATTGTGTTATTTATGCCTCGAGAATAGCAAATGGTAACTAACACTGCCACAAGTTCTGCTCACTACTCGAGCTAGGGCTGCTAGATGGATAGTCGCTGATGTAGATTCAGTTCCGGCGACCCACCCTCTATACAAAGCAAGGAGTTTGCACTCCGTGGTAGGTTTAGTCGGTAGTACCCGGGACGTTCTATCTTTTCCCGGGTGAACCCGACAGAATATCTCCGCTCCCTTTTGCCGCGGAAAGGCATGCGTCAATGCATTCCTCTATTAAAAAAAGAAAATATTAAGAGTTGCTAGATGGATGACTTTTAATTGTTTGACATATTCCTGACACAACTTTAGGATGGTGTAAAAAAAACCGTCGGGCGCGTATTGTCTGCAGTCCAGTCAGAAGCTCTGAATGTCCGATATTTCATATTTTTATTCCGATCTGACAACCCTAACTAGAATTCGTTTGTTTTTACGTATATATTTTTGGTTTAGTCACATAACATTGGCTAAAACCTTTTTCTTCCAATTGTGTTTTCATGTAATGAATGTTATTTCACCGTTTTCTTACTACCCCAATATTTCTTAGTGGCAATTATTCATGAAGACTAATTTCTACCTACATTACTTTCACTCATTTATTAATTACTTAAATGGGTGCCGCTCCATTAATTTGTGTGTGTGTATAGAAGCCGTACTAACCACAAATCATTTAGAACTTTATGAGCGTGTGAAACATCTCAGCTGATGTTATCAGTAGGAGATCCACTTTAGTGCTAAGTGCATGTTTAACATTTCATAGTAACTAGCAGTGGTACTAAACCGAAGCATACTGCGCCGAGTGAGTTCATCGGAAGTGCTTTAATTGGATAATGCCTGGGGCTTAAAACCTGACTAGGAAATGTTAGAGTCGTCAGGTATATTAGAAACACTGAACTAGGTACCGCAAAATGTCAACGTATGTAGCACAGCGGTGATGTATGCGACTGCTGAGCATGGGCTTCGAGTGCCCATCCCGGGATGGGTAAACAAAAAGTTATTTTGTGTTTCTGACAACAAATTCTTAACAGCACAGAGGTGGGTAACAACGTCACCTTCCTAACTTCCGGACGCATTCAGGAAGGAAGTGTTGTAACACAGCTCCGTGTAAGCGGCAAGCACTTAAAGTCGTTGGACTTGCGCCTGATCTCTCTTCAGTCGGACTGCCATCCCATTGGATTATGAGAGTTAGGGAACAGAAAGTGCACTTGTGTACTAGAATATCTCCTGCGCAGATAGCCAGTCTCTGTTAAGATTGGTCGCTGTGACTAAATTCGGTCTGGAGGACCTTATTTCGGACCCTGGGTTAGGTCAGCTATAAATCTTGTAATGCTTGTAATAGTCTTTTAGTTATGTTAACTACGTCAACTGTACAACTTATATTTGTATCCACAGATAGTATGGGAGTTCAACAGGCAAACTCACTGTCCATTGACACAAGGATCATTAGCAATTATTGTTTATTAGCAAACATTTATGGCCGAGAGTGATAAGAGTACATCTTCTATATTTCACCAGGGACTGTATTTATATTATAGTGACGTACAAAAAATATCTTACAATTAGGCCATCGTTATTAAGAATATTTATGATATGTAGAGTTTACTTAAATATCTAATCGTTTAAGTAATCATATACCGTCATAAGTAATAGGTACTTTTTAAGTAGGTGCAGTGAATCAAATATAAAAGCTAATCACAATGAGCACTTTAGATATAATAATAATAATATTCTATCACCTACACACAACACCATCTAGCCCAAACTAAGCAGAGCTTGTACTATGGGTACTAGACAATGGATAAACATACATATATACTTTTTTTTTGTAAATACATACATATTATACATAGAAACACCCAGACCAAGAGAAACATCCATGTCATGCACACAAATATTTGACTTGTGCGGGAATCGAACCCGCGACCTCAGGCGTGGCAGTAGGTTACACTAGCCACTACGCCATCGAGTCTTCAAAATTATGGTCAATATTATGGTCTATAGTATAAATAAATACATAATTTGTATTATTTCTTTCGAATCGACAACCCTGACTTACTTATCGGTCGACCGTTTAACAATAGGACTCGGTAATCGGGTGCTCGGCTTGGGTGTGAGTTTTATGTAACCAGCTATAGATAGACTCAGTACCCGAGTGCACGGCGTGTGAGTAACTATTTAGAGAACCCGACAGCCGGGTCCGTGGCACTAAAAGTGTTAAGAAATTAAGGTGGTCAATGTGTGCGAGGCGAAACATTATATATTTATGTAGAATAGAATACAGTACAGTCAGCGATATAAGTTGACATATGCGTAAAGTTAAATTGTTCTATCGTATGTATAATAAAAATAATAATAATATCAGCCCTGTATTAAACTGTCCCACTGCTGGGCACGGGCCTCTTCTCAGTGTGAGAAGGGTTAGGCTATAGTCCACGTATGTAAAAAGAGATACATTATATGTACATTTTGCTATATTTTATTATGTTTTTTTGTATTGATCCAATGCAATAAAATGGCGCAAGACTATTGTTGTTTATCGAGCACAATGCTGACTTCGTGTTGCTACTGATAATTTATTCACAGAAAAACGCAATTCATAAAATCTATTTAGAAATATGTTCAATGTTCATATAACTCTTTCGCTGGCCGTACATCTATCTGTATTCAAATCTATGTGAATTTCTGTGCTGCATCTGTTCTGTAGATATTCATTGAATATTCAATTGTATTCAGATACGAATACAGAACACGCCTTTATAGAAGCTACAATCCCACATGTTAATGTCAGTATTCGGATGTGGCAGTCAAAGGATGGCAGGCCGGATCAATTGCATGTCAAAACCATATCAGTATTGAATTAACAAAGGCTTTCATGTAAACAACGGTATAAATAAGCTCTGATATCCCCTGTGACATGTATTTGATTTCGGTATTATGAATATGTTAATATACGTGTTAAATTAAACAATGTGTAAAATAAGAGTACCTTAATTTGGAATTACACACAGTATTTATTATAGATTGCGTTGATAGCGTACGTAGCAGTTCAAGTGGTCATCTGGCTACTGAAGGAAAAATACAGACTTAAGCTTGTATAATATGTCTGAGGAGGTATGCAAAGGTTTCTTAAATCCACATAATACTTTTTAAAGACAACTCCCGCACTAGGAATAATTCCTGTATCGCGGACTTAACAAACGATCAAACAGCGGACACAAAGAACACTCAATCTCGAAACAACTATTTGTGGATATTAACTGACCCCTGTTGGGTACGGGACTGTTCTCAGTTTGACTGGGGTTAGGCCATAGTCTACGACGCTGGCCTAGTGCTGGTTGGCAGACTACACACATGTCCAAGAAAATTATGAAGATTTATTAGATATGCAGATTTCCGCACGATGTATAGTTTCACCGTTAATGCCAGTGGTAATGAACTATAATTAATATAAACAAATAACTTCGAAATGTCTAAGGTGCCTTAAGATCGAATTCAAAATCAGCTCGTGGTAGACAAACTGATCTAAACGTATCCAATCCAGTAAACTTGAAAACAAAACGACCAAGTAATAAAAGAAGAAAACTGTATTATGGATCAAGGCTTAATAGTACTGATACTTTTCGCCACACACCGAATGGCTACCCCATGTTGTTTTGGATGCGAGAACAGCCTAAATCGCTATAGATTTTCCTTAGTTTACCTCGTTAACGTCAAATGCATTAAGTTATTTTCTTTTTATTATGTTTACGGGTTATTTCGAGAGGCTTATTTCGCTCCGGGCAAAGTCACCCGCTGTAATAAAGATGTAATGTTATTATTTTATACACGACCATATATTTGCTTGGTCATACATCAAAGTCATATATTTTCCCCGGAATTGTAACATACGTTTTCGTGTAAACAGAAATAAGTAAGACACCAGAGTAGCTAGTATAATGAGCAGCTAGAGCTTGAGCAATAATTTAGGATGCTGATGAAACTGGATGCGTTTGGAAGAAATTACAGCTATTTGAAAATATAAAGTATCCAAAGAGAGTTTCTTTATGGATGCATAATAATGTGCAGATTGATTCCTAATGGTAAGTTAATATTTGACAAGTCGATACTGAAGTTTACATACATACACTCTGGTGTAATATTACAGCATGATTATAAGTACCACGTTATAGCGAACAAGTCTATTGGACATTCGGGCAGTTTAAGCCTCCGTGCTGCCACTAAGAATTGTTTAACAGAAAACCACTTTGCACGACTCGAAAATCGAATTCTACCTATATCTCATGCACAAGTCACAAATGCTACCGCTTTGTCACCGAGGCAGTCAGCTACTTACGACAACATATACAACAATTTGTCAAGTTTTCCTGTTATAAAAAGTCCCATTCACAACGAATAAAAAAGTTGGTTGTCGGAACTGCTGAGAGCAATTAATTTATCTTGAAACTCATAATTGATGCGCAAATCTCTTAAGAGATACGAAGAACGTAGACGTGGAACTTAGGGAAGTGTTTGCGAAACTTTTTGTTGTTGCCATGTTTCGTGAATTGTCTGTTGATTACCTACGTTATATCAACAGAAATAATTCGGTAAACATTATACACAGCATCTAATTGGGAGTAGGACCTATCCTACTCCCAATTGTTTTTTTTATTTTCTTGTTAATGTTTTATGAGGGTTTTTGTCCACATGGACGTGCCAACCCTATTGTACCTTATAACATAACTAACACAAAAATAAAATAGGACAATTTATACAGCTAAATCTATAAATTATTGATATATAACAGTAGCCAAGGAACACAGACTTTTTGCTACATCAGTCTTTGGATATGATAGGATAGACTGGATTAAGCCCACATCTAATTTGTTTAATGCAAATTTCCTTATCAATTCTTCTCTTTTACTAATGTTTCTGACACATTCTATTAATAAATGTTGCACATCCTCTATTTTATTGCAGACATTATAGTTGGGTGAATCCACCTTTTTCATCAGGAATGCGAATTTTGCGGAAGGGAAGTGTAATGATCGTAACCTTAAGGCTAATTTAATGTAATTTCTCCCAATTGAATTGTATTTAAATTTAAAAAAGCATACCGGTATTCACTTTTAATGTTTTATGATAGTAACTTTATTCGATTCCAATAGCCTAAACATCTATACTAATATTATAAAGAGGAAAGATTTTATTTTTTTAGTTTTATATCTTTGTTTGTTTGTAAGGGTTCAACTCTAAAACTAAATAAGCGATTTAAAAAATTCTCTCACCATTATAAAGCTATATTATCAGCTAGTAACATAGGCTATATTTTATTTAAAAAAAATAAAATAGTTATTTCGAGATTAGGTGATTTTTGTTCCTGTTTTTCAATATTTGTAAAATTCCTCGTAATACAGATATTAATACTAATGAATAGCGCTTGGCACAATTCATCTTTAAAGTAAACTGCCGTCATAAGGAAAAAAGAAGAATCTGCCAAAACAATTGTATCTATATAAATAAAAATCAATTGCCACATGTATGACAGAGCATCACTTTAGAACACGACCGATTTGGCTGTATTTTTTTATTGTGTTTGTATTGTTAGGACAAGGTATGTTTGAACAAAGAAATCCGCGGGCAATATCAAAAATTTTAATGGTATTTAATATGAAAAACTTTGATTGATGTTTTGATATTGAATTTGATTATGTGAAAAATATTTTTGTGTAGATTGACAGGATAACGACCAGACATCAGCTAGATTTATATAATTATACAGGCAAATATGTAAAATACCAATTTAAAAAAGAAAATTGGTACCTGTCTTCTTTTCTTATGACGGCAGTATAGTAGATAGCACTGCGTATAAATATAATTATCATTCAAACAGTGGCTCTAGCGGTATCGCATCGCCTAAGCTTCAGATCCAGTCTGAAATCCAATAGCTAACCAATAAGTCTACAGGTACTCCCAAAGCTAATAAATCTATTATTAAGTTCAACGCTTCGCAAAATTGTTGATCTGGGATTTCACTGTTGATATTATGATAAGTTTTAGTATTGTCTTATAAATGGAATAATTACTTGTTCTAAATAAAATTGTTTAAACGAACTTTGTTATAGGTTATTTTGATTAAATTTTTTTTTAAATATTTACTGTTTTATTAATGCCTTTTACTAGCTTTATTTTACGGAGTCTGATAACGTCAGACAAAATCCGTTTAGTGCAGTCTTACTTCAATCGTAATACGATTTTTCTTATAAAAGTAAATGTAACTTCATATACATGTAAAGTTGTGTAAATTTCAAGTCAAAGTAATAACTAAATTAATAAACGTACAAATTATATAGTATAGGAATACGGTCACTGTTAACATGACTATGCTGATTCGGAAATTCTTAAATTTCCGAACACAAAATACATACATATATATAGTAGACGGTAATAGACTGACTTCAGCAATAAAGAAATTTTGAATTTGAATAGAGTGTAATCTTAACTAATATTATAAATGTGAAAGTGAGTTTATTTGTTACGCTTTAAAGCTTTAACTACTCGACCGATCATCATGAAATTTCGCACACACGTTGTCAGGGTTACAGAATAGGGCATAAGGCACCTTTGATCCAAAAACATACTGTTCCAGGCTTGTTGATATATTTTATTACGTAAGAAATTCAGTAGAATACCTATAAAATGAAGAAATTTCATTACTTTTGCCTAAGTGAATGAACAGCGCAGAACATTATTACGGTAAGATGACACTGATTTAATTTGCTATTGGATTAAGATAATGGGCGTAAGCAGCATGATAGATCGTTCGTCTCTAGAATTAAGATGTATGTATGTGTCATCCCACGTTAACCTACCGAATATTAATGATTGGAAGGTAAAATTTTTAAAGGAAAATTAACATAATTTATGAAATATAATTGGCTGAGTGACTGGTTCAGTAATGAGATAATGAGTATACTAACTATTGATCTGGAGGTCCCAGAATTTAATATCCGTTCAAAATATCTGATAACGTATTTCTGAACATATCCTTTACTAGCTGCTGTGGAAGGGCAGCGGGAGTATGCAACTAATGTGCATGTTTCAATTCTCGAGTCGGGCTAAGAGAATTTATTAACAGAAAAATCCAATAACACTCATTGGATTTTTCTATTAAGATATTCTTGGATGACGCTGAAATTGTGCTCGGTAACTGGCAATAGGTTCGCCCTCTATTACGTTGGACCTAAAATATATCTGTAGAAATGTAGGTGTAATACACCTCTGCCTACCTTTCCGAGGATGTATGCGTGAGACTATGTATGTATATATCCTTTACTAATTATAGTGAAGTCGTTATAATGTTTATGAAACGTAATTCTCAGTAGTAGTAGATAATCCTTGTCACCTATTGATACAGCGTTTGGAAACGTGTTCAATAAACTATAGTCTTGAGTTTTAATTTCAATGTATAGTCTTGAAGTCCCTTTTGACACATCATAGCACGTAATTCTGCACATTTCATATAAGTTGCAAATATAAACAATGATTACTTATGCTACCAAAGACTTCTTGAAAAATTGGAATCTAACCTAAACATTATATAATTTTAATGTTGTCGGTCTTAAATAATTTAATCTTCAAAATAAAATAACATTTTATCACATTACCATAGTTACGCACTATGGTAATTTTTATACTTTTGGTCATAGTGACGGAATAATATGAATCGTATAAAATAAACACAATCGAGCTAAAAAAATTGACCTAGTAAAAACTTGTGTAAATTTGTGTTTGGTATCAACTATTATTGGGTTGCAGCGTACCTTAAATCGTGGTTAAACCTTAAAGAGAGGTTTAAAAATTCGGCAAATAAAATGTTATTTTGTTCATAAAATAAATTGGTAATTAAACTTAATTTTGCTATGTGATACTTGTTAAGGTTATTGGTTGAAGCCATTGACCCTCAGGCATAACCAATAAGAAAAGGCCATGATACGATATGTTGTTATTATTAAGCTTATGTGGCTAGATTTCTTTTCCTGCTTTTTATCCTTTCTATTTCGATTCCAAACTATTCGATTATAATATGTTTGTAATGTTAATCGGTAATCGATATCGTGAAATGCCAATTGAAATGGTCCCTTTACTATTACAGTTCAACGATCATCTGTCAAATGGAACTTCGTATTTGAAACAGACTTATAATAGGTATATGCCCATACGACCCATCATTCCTGCAGATTTCTTAATTGAAACTTATCTGCATAACTCTACAATGACGTATAGGCGTCTTGCTATTGATGTATGAATTGTAAACTTTTATTGTATCTAGTTTACGGCTAATTGGTTACTTATTATACAGCGCAAATGCACATTCGGCGTAGCGGGTAAGCAGTTGCGTAGCAGCTCTGGCTGCCCTCAGTATTGAATTCGAATTCCACACGGAACAAACATTTATGTGATCCACGAATTTTTGTTCTAAGTTTGGATGTTATTTGTGTCCTTTGCTTGAAAGTTCATAAAGTCTCCCGCGAGACAGGATACAATACTAGAATGGGAGTTCTCGTTTTAAAAAAGATAAATATAATAATAATAAATATAAGGTAAAAACCATTGTTCTCTGGATAGGTGAATCTTGTATCTAGTATTTTATATGTTTTTAAGTCCTACAAAACATAGCGCTTAATCCCCATATGCAGAAACTATTTCAAAGATAAAATAAAGAAAGTAATTATGTTTTAATTAAACTGTAAGTTAAGACTGCATCGTTAGTTCCGTGGATTAGACGCAATTAGCCCGCATTACCTTAGTTACTTCAAAATATTATTAATTAGAAAATGAAGCACAGAATAGATAATTACAGTTACACTATGCGCATAAAACTACTGCGATTTTAATAATAACTTGCTAGTAGAAATTCATGTAGGCGGGACCTACGGCCATCGCCCGCTTTAGTGAATTTCCAAGCAATGCATACCAGCATAAAAGTATTTTAGTAAGCACATGGTTCTGCATCTGAAAGTACCCAAATATTTTCATTGGCCTACGCGTGCTTAAGTAACTTACATTTAAATATTTTCCTAAACTATTTAGGTATAACATGATATATGATATAGTTATAGCTAAAGAGTTTGTTTATTTTTTGTTTGATAATATATAGATAATATCTGGAACTTTTGCATTTGATAGCCTAAATCTTGAGAAAGGGTATATAACATTACGCTATGAGTCACAAGAACGGATCATCTATCACAAACATGGGTAAAACCGCAGAGGACGGCTGGTTTATAATATACCTATTAATATTAGGATTTAAACACTAAAGGCCGAGTGATTGATACTGAAATATATACTTACACAACACGTGGCACACACCGACACACATATCAACCTAGCTCCTAACGCAATAAACTGGGAGAACCCGCACCAAGTCCACATTCTAACTGAAATAAAAATTTTAAAACACATTTCGGCTACAAAAGGAATAACGACCGACTGTAAACAACGCTATGAAACAGGCTCTATAAAATACACCTTAAAGTGTAAAATTCACTTAATAAGATAAAGTAGTACTTTATGAAATTAATTGCCAGTGACACTCTCATTACGTTACAGGTGGACATGACGGAAGAAAACTATTAAAGTTTTTCCTCCAGCCGAGTTCACCATGGAAAATTTAAACGTATTTTTTGCTCTTCGCGATTTATATTCTCTGCTCAGTAAATAGTCCAGATAAAGGCTGCGTTGAAAGCGCGGTTAAATGGCAAAATAAATCTAGTGGCTTTCGGATTTACGCCTGAAGGGAAAAACAGCGGTGTATTACTTTATTACTTGGCTAGGTATATTTTAAACTTCAATTAATAAGGATATACGTCGATTGGATACAGTAGCGATAGCTCAGTGGGTTTATTTTACTTTACGATTAGGAAACCCGCTGAATATGAAATAAAGGCAGTAAACGCTTCGGTTTTTCTGTTGCTTGTATGATGAAAGGGAATATTTGTGGTGTAAAACAACGTGTTATACCGATACCTAAAAAACGGGCAAATGCGAGTTAACTTTGTAGTGTTTCGTTGGTGTAAACGCACACGTATACAGTGTTAGTAGATAATAGTTGTAAGGTGCAAAATTAGGGGATCAATGCATGGCTAACTAGTTAGCCATGCATTGATCCTCTAATTTTAGAATTATTAATTCTAGCCGTTCTCCTAATCGATGCAGTTTTTTAAATAGATATTACATCTCTTGCATGCTTCTTGACTCGGAAGACTTTCTTTCAACACGCGGGAGTATACCTATGTGTTTCTCAAATATGTTGTGTGTAGATAGTACACGATTGGTTACAATATAGTTATATAGTTTACATTCCACCTCAGCAGCGATAGCTCAGTGGGAAGACTAACAGACTGCAATGCAGAAGGTCTGGGGTACGAACCCACGTCGCGCACCTCTGACATTCGGAAGTTATATGACTTTTCGAAATTATGTGCATTTTGATTGACAATTATCGCCTGCTCCGTGCCTCGGAGAGCACGTTAAGCCGTCGGACCCGGCTGCCATGAACATCTATGGCAGTCGTTATTGGGAATTCAGTGCCCTCTAATATCCTGACACTGGTCTAGCCTTAGGGTATCGTTAGCCTTCGGGTTGCGGAGGTCAGGTGGCAGCCGCTTCGTGTAAAAACTGATATCGGTTAGACTAAAAAAGCCGACCCTAAGTGATTTGGAAATAATAAAGGCTAGGGAGAAAAAGAAAATACTTCGAATGCATACATTTCCAAACTCTCGTGCTGCTACTGAGAACACACTTTGAGGATTAAAGGTATTTAAAAAAAAATCTACGTGCCGTTTCTCGCACTTTCATATAATTCCTTATAAACGCTCGCATACAGGTGCACAAACTTATGCCACAGGATCAGGGACGTCTTTAGAGCAAAAACGAGTCTTTACTAATATGCAAGTATGTTTACTTGTTTTAAGCTCATAGTTTACGCGATAATGTAACAATAAAACAATATTATTTTAATAGAAGTATTTCAAATTACTTACTGTAAGAAACATGTAGTCTTGTAATTTATCAGTGCTTATATTATAAAATAGTAGAATTTGTTTGTTACTGGACTGAATATACCTATTATCCACTTATTAATACCTATATTTTTTCTATGAATAAGCAAGGTGTTTAATAATTAAAAAATGTAATTGTACGTATTAAATAAGTACTTAGATAATATTTATCAATTGCCTATAAAAAATAGTCACTGTGCCATTCAAGACGAGATGTAAAATTGCTTGTTCGTAAAATTATATATATAGCTGGAAAAACCTAAGGTACCCAGGAAACTATTTACCGCAGACCAATAACTCAAAGTTAAATAGCTCAGGAAACATTGCTGGTCATAATAACCAGAGGTAAATGGCTCGGATATCTTTTAAGGGTGTAAGGACAGTACCAATTGGGTCACTTCAGATTTGAGTTGTCGCCCTCAATTGTCATTACGATTCATAAATATGACGTAATGAGGTGAAGATAATGTGTCTTCTATTGCGGCCTGCTTGTGATTGGCTGAAGACTTGGAGCACAGTGCATAAAAATGTGATATTCCTACAGGTATGCACGCATCGGTTTACTACAACTTATGTATTTAGCTCAATTATTTGATATTAAGGTACATTTTATTTTTCTTAACCTTTACTGTCCCGTTGTTGGGCAATAGTCTAAGGTATCCTATTTACATTACTCCAACAATCTCTATCTAGGACTTCAGTCGGCCAGTCGTTCAAAAATGTGTCCACATCCTCGCGATTCCTTGGCATTAAGGCACAAATGCAACAAAAAGCTTTCATTTTAACAAACTCGTTAGAATAATACAAAAAGTCAAGCGTTTAACAGAAAAACGTTAATAACTAGCGTGATATACGTTTAAATATTGCATAATATGTTGACGCCAAACGGTTTTGTATTTTTTGAAATATGAGTAATAATTGTGCCATTAGACCAACGACTTTATGGTAAACCAAAACGAAGGTTAGATTCTGGACAGTAAGTGTCCTTTCATATTTAAAAGGATACTTGGCTTTACGTACCTTTACGCTATAAGCAGAAGTGTAAAGGAAGAAGAAATAGTAGCTTTACAGCAATGAAAGCCACAAACTAAAAATAGCCGATAAATAAAATAATGAATTAAGTAAAAAGTGATGTCAACATCACTTTTTACTAAATTCGTCCAGATTTCATTACGAAAAGGGAAAAACGGTATAATATATTAATAACAGTCTAATAGAATCTGCAAAGAGATTCCCCGAAGGCATCGGCAGGCTAACAGTTCAGTGAAGACGACGTAAAAATCCCTTAATACCTATTAAAGTCCCAGTGTAATTAGAATCTCGAGGCATAATACAAAAAAATTAGACGTGAAATCTTGTAATACTTATTCTGACTAGGATTTCACATTAACTAAGCTGAGGCCGAAAAAAAGTGTCACATGAAAATCGAAATTAAGATTGGGTTTTCCTTCTCGCACACAACTAAGGAACCCGCAACGAATCGACGTGTATTATTTGCATAGTATAAATTAGCTTGTTTACGCTTCCAAACCATAAATACTCAAACCACATAGGCTACTTTTATGCCTAAAATATATATTCCTGTGATGGAACAGATCTTTAGAATTAAGTGGCTAAAAAGAAGTATAAGATAAAAACGACATTAAAAAATTATAATCTACTCAATTTTAATTAATATTTAATGTTCTATTAATGTTTAATCGAGGATCCAACTGTCCTATATCTCCAGTAGGTTTTTTTAGGAACAGTTTAACTAGAGCCACATCTACCCTATAACAGGGCGCACAGGAACAGCCACGTGTAGTGTTCCTGCGGTAAATAGTTATAGGGTTCTTAACACATTTAATGCTTTGTAGCAGATACAATAGAAGATGTATTGTTCGCGGTAATTTCTGACCGGCACGTGCTGTGCGTTCAATGTTAACACATTGGAGGGAGTAGGTTAGGTAGGTAGTTGTTGTCATGACAACGATATCTACTGAATACTACAATAATCAGTCTTTTAAGAAGTGTCATTGTGACTCTTTTATTGAAAGATCTCAGTTATTGCAAAGATTCATAGACGGTAAATGCTTACCATCAGGCAGACCATATACTTGCTTGCTGATTGCTTGTAGTATTAAGGTCTATATGAATGCGTCCATCGTACGGACGCCAGCGTGAAGTTACAGTGATTTTAATATTATATCTCGATGGTTGAACTAACAGATTTAAAATATAAAGTGATGGCGCATCGGTTGTACATATAAATGCTCTGCATGAGGTCTCGGATACGATGCCGGGATCGCGTGAAGTATTACTAGGTTTTTCTGTTAAGAAATTTCCAATAGCATGGAGTCTGGAATTTTACCCGGCATAAGGCGAACGGATAGGCTCAGTTCTTGTTGCTTGGTACTTTAAACCATTCTTAGCAGAATGTGCCTATAATAAACGTCAGCCTACCCTTTCGGTAATGCGCGCTGACCATATATTTTTATAACAAAATTTTAAGGTTCAATTTATGGTAAACCGATAAGGCTTATTAGCGGGTATTATGACAACTGCGATATGCCCTTGTGGTTAATTCATTTGTTATTACTGTAGGCTATACTCTTTAATAAAATAAAAACGTATTTTATAGACATATATATATGTATCCCACGTAATTAAACGGTTTTAAACGTTAAAAATATATAAAGTAGATTAAAATTTGGTAATACTATAGCGACTTACTTTATAAATGGCAAATGCATGATATATTAACAGCTTATGAAGCCTTTATGACATAAGCGAAACAGTTTGCAGAAACAGAAATAACAATAACACACTTTTTTAAGATACCCAAATTCGAAAGCGTCTATTAAAAATCTCAAAAGGAAATGTTTTTAATGATGAGAGCTTTTGTGGCTTTGGTGATATTGGGCGTTTTCTCAGAACAACAGTAGACAAGGATACCTTAAATTGACACAACATGAGATTCCAAATACAAAATATATAATTTCTAGTTACATAATATCTTTTTATAAACCATACCTTTTGAGTGATGACGGTAAAATATTTAAGGAACCCATATGTCTCTCTTAGACATTCTCCATAATGTTCTCGAAGATAGTGAAGTCTGCCAACTTGTACTAGGCTAGCGTGGTGGACTATGGCTGAACCATATATATTCACACTAAGAAGATACCCATGGCCAGCAGTGGGAGAGTTTAATTGAAGTCTGCCAACACGTACTAGGCTAGCGTGGTGGACTATGGCTGAACCATATATATTCACACTAAGAAGATACCCATGGCCAGCAGTGGGAGAGTTTAATACAGAGCTGTGATTTTTAGCAATTTAGGTTATATTACTAGTTATTCTTTTTAAGCTGATTAGTTTGTGTTAGAAGTGGATTCATTTCAGAATTGCAATGGGTAGAATTGGTACCCGAATTCTCGATCACGAGTCCAATGGAGATGATGTTTCAGGCTAAGCGCCTAAATAAAAAAATTCTGACACACGCCTACAGAACCATATACATACATATATATGTATCATCTAGTTAGATGCTTCCTATATTTCCAATAAAATGCCATCCTTAAAATTTAGACCTACATACATATATAGCTTAAAACATCATGAACTCCAAAATAAATCAGTGTAGCTGCCTCAGAAATGTATAAAAGAAAGTGAAGCAAAGTCCTCAAAAACTCATTTCGTGGAAGAGAAAAAAGATAAGTTTTTGTTCAGCGAGATGGGAACCCACGTGCCGGCAGTGACAATTAAAATTTCAACTGAATCGGAAGCGCCTGCCCCGTACTAATGAGATAACTGTCCTTTGCTTGCACCCTGTACGTCTAAATTAAGCAAGTTTGAATGTTATACGGTTCATTAAGGATATTTGCATTCTGCTATCGTTTCGTGTTATGAATACAAAGTGTTGGATGTCAGAAAAAATTGGATGATGTTTGTTATTTAATTATATTGTATTTGTACTTGACTGTGTCTGTAAATACCGTTGATAGCAATGTTGACAGCAGATAGATATATGTATACCGTACACATGTTTATGTAAAAAAACATATGTTTATGTACGATATACATATATCTATCTGCTGTCATGTATTTGCAATTGAGTTTATTGTAATAATGTGTACCCTTGAAGCTAATATTAGTATTTGCCTTCTTAGTTAAAATAACGTTGAATTTTTCACTGTTAAATAGCTACTTATCAATGATTGTATTAATTTATGAGCGAAAACCTGAAGTGTATGTAATTATAATGAAATGTTTATTAGTTTGTATAACGTTACAGCAGATTTTCATAGACAAGTAGTAGGTCACCTCTTGTTGCTTCATCCTCACTCAACTTCGATTTCAATAACATAACTTCAGAGATATTAACAGTCATAAGTGATAACATCATTACAAATTATTGTATTGTCGCCAAGTACCTAGTGGCAAATAAACTCAATATATTTATAAGTAGTATAGTTGCTGACCTAAACCAAAAACCTCAAGGGATTCGGTATCACACACACACATATCATCTAGCTATGTTTAGGTCCCACTGCTTTTACCAAGCACAATTCTCAAATCTGTTATTGAGAATTTCCAGCTACAAAATCTTGACAAAAGATTACCTAAAACGAGCACCGAACCTAGAACTTCACGACAGAATTCATACACCTAGGTATAAGTATATCAACAGGCTAACGGGGCTATTTCAAAAGCTTCTTAATCCTTCGCTGTAACAGGTAAACACAATATCGCCCCCCGAATTTCACGCACGCTACTTAACGCGGTCAGGCTTGCACGCTAATATACGGGAATAGCCAAAGGGCCTAATGTGCGCATTAGTCGGTGAGGTCTTGCTAACGAGCACCAACACTAATCGAATCACAGGTATTGCGTGTAAATTGATACAGGGTAATGACCCGGTTTTGATAAACTGGTGACCTAGTGATAATAGCGTAAGTATTTGAACTATTGAGACTATTGAAATTAAACTGCTTTATACGGATTTTATCGCGTTGTTTCACAATTATATGTATATTATATTACAAATTAATATTTTCAAAATTATTATATTAATCAAAGTGTTAAACATTTATTACATATATTTTTATATATTAATACGTGAAGCAAAAACTTTGTACCCCTTTTTACGAAAATTGCGCGGACATAGGAGTATGAAATTTGGCACAGTTAAAGTTTATATGGAGAAGAAGTGGCGAATCCTAATATTTATACAAAATATGCAATAGAAATACATTAAATTAATGAAAAAACACTACACGCACATAACCATGCATTTGACACACGCAATCGAATCGCGTTCGTAGTATTTCGGCATTGTGTGGCTGATGTAGTATTAATTCTTCGTAACTATGGTTACATATATCAATATATAATTACATAATAATATATAAGCAATATCTTACAGGCAACGTTTGGATGGATTGGAATGATATATACTATAATTATATTTACGTATTTATATGTAGTAAAGAAAATAGAAAACAAAGTAGCATGCTGAGGCATATCGTCAATGAAAGAGTTAATACCTATAGTTAAGTTAATAATAATTTGTTTGAAAAAGATAGGTAAATTAACTTGTATAGCCTTGGCGAAATCTAAATGAAATGTGATTATAAGGGTATAGTTATAGACAATAAAACCTTAATAACTATCAAACTTGAAGTTTAAATCAATTATGGTCGAATTTCGACCAGTGGGCGACTGCTAGTATACATTATTACATACTTTTGAAAATATTAGACTAGTAATGAACATATTATACTATTTTAGCTATTTAATATTATAACACTTTCCCCGAAGTTTCAGTTGCATTTCAGTAGCCATGTTCAAGGAAAGAAGTCTCTTTGTGAACTTGGTTGCACAAAAGTTAATATAGAATTATGGGTTCATTAGTATTATTACACTTAATATTATCAAAATTATGTAAAGATATCAATAAACAACGCGATAAAACCCTTATAAAGTAGTTTTATTTCGATGTATAACATTCTCGTTAACGTAAGACAATAGATACTATTGAGGCTAGGTAGCTAACAAGCATGGCAGTCATTAGAAGCATCTCCTAAGATGCTTCTAATGACTGCCTTTGTACGAATGTCGTAATGATTTTAGTGGCCACCTCGCTGCGCTAAGAATTGCGAGCTCAATCCCCGCATGAGATAAAATCACCTAATCCATTAGGTGAATTTTCTGAGCGAAGATTAAACGATCTGGTTTTTGAGTGTATTATACTCACAGAGTTGACAAGCTACGCAGATTGTAATGATAACCTCAAATGAAGGCGTATGCATGACATATATTTTACCGTACATAACGCTATTTGCCTGGCTTGACACAATTGTCGCGTATTTAACGCAATTCAAAAGTTTTAATGCAATAACGACGTGCGGTGGTGTGTTTATATTGTCCCCAATGCGCGTCAGTGATCAGACAAATTAGTGACTAAACTTTAAAAAATATTCATTATTTTGAGCAAAGACCGGGATGCAGTCACTTTTTTAAATATATATCTACATGCTGTAGATCTCATTTTGGATTTTTCTACACGCGAGGGGTCCGTGCTCAGGGCGGTTCCTGACGTTGCAGTCGTCGTTGGCGAGACGGCCGAATGGCCCGTCACGCAGCTTCTCAAACTCATCACGGTCGTACTTAGTGAAACCCTTGGAGAAATAGATCATCTGGCGACTTGAACTTGGCACGACGCAAAGCCTCGATGACTTGAGCCTTTCAACGGCCGCTGGAGCGCACGGACATAATCGGCTGTCTGATGTGCACACGCGCTACGGTACTATGGGGCTTGCCGAACGCTGTCTGTACGTATATATATTATACATATAAACTTCGTGACGTACCGGGTGGCCAAAAGTTAATAGGTTTTCTAAAATGCGATTCTGGAGTCTAGAGCTACAATGGCCTTTATGTCGTGATACAGCTCGGTGACCTGGAAAACAGCTACGAGCAGAACCCTCATGTTCGTAAATATAAGTGAAAACTTATGCAATCAAATTCCTTCATGAACTTGAAAACTTTACATATTAAACCGACCTTGACATATTGCTGTCTTGCCTTATTATTCTGTTAATGATTCATTGGCAACCCTGGTGACTTCAAAGAAATGAGGATCAATACAGAATAAGTGTTAAATTACACGGTTATGACTTACTACGAAGTGATTTGATTGAGTGATTTTAACCACCGGTTAGATCGACCTAGTAGGGAAAAATAGTAAGAAACAAGGTATTACTTTATTTTTGCTATGTATTAATAATATTAATAATTGTCTCGGTAAGTATACCATCTCACTCTAAAATAAAACTCTCGAAAGGTCTCTGCACGTTGGCCCTTTTCTCTATGTCTCCCAAAGGGTCGGGATTTTTCTAACTACAAGAAAAATACCCGTGGAAGAGAAACAATTAATAATTAACATAATTGAATCGAGTTGAATCGTCTGCCATTGAAACTGAAAAACAAATACCTACAGTCTTCAGTCGCCCGTGCAGCGGACGGCGTTTTTCATGCGTAGTTTCCATTACAACTGCTCATCGAACACGCTATAGTCCATATTCCATAATAACATGTAGCTTCTGCGCTGCTAGTGTCTCGGTAGGTGTGCCATCTCAATATTAGAACTCTCAGAGAGCTTCTGCGCTGCTGTGTCTCGGTAGGTGTGCTATTTCAATATTAGAACTCTCAGAGAGCTTCTGCGCTGCTAGTGTCTCGGTAGGTGTGCCATCTCAATATTAGAACTCTCAGAGAGTTTCAGCGCTGCTAGTGTCTCGGTAGGTGTGCCATCTCAATATTAGAACTCTCAGAGAGCTTCTGCACGTTGGACCCATATCCCCGTGTAAGTTAGGTACTTCATTCTAGCGTTATTTGCGTGTGTAGAGTAGCAAGCTTTCATAGGCTATGGTAACCGCTTATCAGGTTAACCGTAAGCTAGTTTGTCATTTTGCTAGCTTAGTATAAAAATTGGTTAACTAAGCGCAAATTCTAGCTAATATTATAATTGCATTGAATGTGAGCTTGATTGTTTGTTTGTTACGCTTTCGCACTTTAACTAATTGACCGATGATCATGCAATTTTGCATATACGTTAGCAGGGGAACAAAAAAGAACATAGGGTGCCATTCATCCAGGAAAAGATAAAAAAAATTACATAACCTACATTTACGCGAGCGGAACCGCGGGCAATATCTAGTAACATCATAACTAAGCGCAAATTGTTCATATTTCTGTTGATATACCAATTGCCTTATCTAAAAATGTATGTATGTGTGCTATGGGATTCTATTAAGAGCTTAAGTTTGTATATAAAAACGCCTACGTTCTTTAAAATCGCCAATGTAAATATTTTTAAATACATTTGTGTGTATAACGGCAGCAACCCAATAGGCCAGGGAACGCGGCATTAGATTACACCCAGAAGCTGAAAATATGATATATATGTAATTTGCCTGATCTTAGCAAACTGTAATCTCTTGTAATTCTATTACTTTAAGGGTTTTATTGTGGTTCGTTTTGTTTACAATTTTTATTTGGACTCACTCACTCCGTGCTTCCTAAACGTTGAACAGTAACCAAAACAATTTAGACAACATATTATGTACATTGCTTTTTATGGATATAACATATTACATCGTAAAGAATACTATAAAAACCTTAATTGCTCTTAGTTCTAATTCAGTAGTTCTGCTAGTTTATTTATTCGATTTTAAAATCAAATACATAGGAATCGATGATTCTCAGTGTGACAAAACATATCGAATAATATAGCTTTTATTTTAATGAGAAGCAGTCATTACAATTACAGCAAATATTATACAGTGTCCATAGTGCTATCAATAATTATCATATAAATAATATAATAATAATATAATATAATATAATATATTCTACCACATACACACAACACCATCTAGCCCAAACTAAGCAGAGCTTGTACTATGGGTACTAGACAATGGATAAACATACATATATACTTTTTTTTTGTAAATAAATATATATTATACATAGAAACACCCAGACCAAGACAAACATCCATGTTCATGCACACAAATGTTTGACTTGTGCGGGAATCGAACCCGTGACCTCATTTTATATCTCGCGAATAATAAATAATAAATAAGCTAATCTTTTGGCACAGCTACAATAAATACATACTTACTTACACATTATATAATATACGTACAAACATAAAGTCGGGTCTATTTAAGAAAACCTATTGTTAGCTTAACATAGGAATTTTTGTTTATACGAAGTTCAGGAAATCATCCCAAAAAAGTTACTGTATAGAATAATCAGCTATACCTATTACTTACCTTTATAAGTAGAAGGGACCCAATTATAACTCAGCAGACAACAAATTTAAAATGTGTAATCTATAAATAGTTAGGCTAGGTGTTAAAGCTTCAAAATTTCTAAATATCCGACGTTAAAGGCATTAAATTGTAATGCAGATAAAGAGACCTTAAAGCAAACCAAAATTATAGATGCGAATGTGAGTTTATTTGTTTTTTACGGTTTCACGTTATGTTACGTTCATAGCCAGTTGCACTCACTGATCGGTAAACGATTACCGAGTTTAAGCAACGTTGGGTGCGGTCAGTCTATAGATGGGTGACCGCTTAGTGGTATTTCATCTGAGCGTCTCCGTGCTTCGGAGGGCACGTAAAATGTCGGTCCCGACTGTTGTCAAATTGACAGCAGTCGTTAAGTCATGTCAGAGGCCTACGGGACGGGCTTGAATAACTGTTGACAACAGGTTGGCCACTAATCACACGAAAAGAATTAAATACGTCTTAACTACTCGATCGATCATCATGAAATTTTGCATACATCGTCAGGGGTACAAAAAAGAACACACAGGGTACCTTTTATCTAGAATAAAATACAGTTCCCGAGTGAACCGGCACGCGAGCAATATCTAGTACAGTAACAATCTTCTAAAAATCCAATGTCAAGCTACGGACCGAACAGTTAAGCTAAACGTTTAAATCTTAAAAGTTCTTCTACAAACTTTTCACAAGTTTCCAAGAGCTTAATCGTGTAGACATCAGTTCTTTATTGCCGGTCGAGAGGTTAATGCATCGAGGCAGCCAAATGCTCCGACAAACGGATTATCCACAGCTTAACGTGTTCAATGACGACCCACGGTTAAACCTAACCTTTCTATACTAATACTTCGTATAACTGTATCAGATACCGATTGATGTATTATGATAAAAATAATACTATATGAAGTACTGATGGTATTATCTCCGATATTAGTTTTTTGATAGTGATAGATTATTATTTTTTATTATTATTACTTATTTTTAGCATTGTATTTAATACTAGCTTTTGCTCGCAACTTCACTCGCATAAATGTAGGTTAGATAATGATAGTGATAGTAAATAAAATAGCCTGCCTATGTTACTCAGTGGTTCACTAGTTTTTGAGTTAAACCGTTACAAAAAATACAAATTAAATATTTCCTCTTTATAATATTAGTATATAAGTATACATATATTGGATAAGCAGCGATAACCTAGTGGGAGACCGTTGGACTGCCAAGCAGAGGTCTCGAGTTCGATCCCGCGCATCTCTGACTTTTCGAAGTTATGTGCGTATTCATTAGTTAATTATCGTTTGCTTTAAAGGTGAAGGATAATACCGTGAGGAAACCTGCATGTCTAAGAGTTCTCCATAATGTTCTCGAAGATATGCGCATTGGGCCAGCGTGGTGGACTATGGCCTAACCCTTCTCACACTGAGAAGTGGCTCGTGCCCAGCAGTGGGACAATTTAATACAGGGCTGATATTATTATATATAGATAAGATTACGCCTATGATATTCACGATGGCTAAGTTACAGGTGTACGACAAGACTGCTATACATTGCTAGTTATTATGATTATGTCGTGCTATAGAGAATCACCTAATTTCACATGGCACAGTGGCGAATCTATTCGAATAATTAAAGAATACAATTGTGCCCAACGTATTTATATTTTAATAATATTCAATTGTAATTAAGCCATGTCTATTATATGCGGGGAATTTCTGTTTTTTTAAATTGTAATTGGCTAGCGTTTGACCGCGATCTCACCTGATGTTAAGTGACGATGCTGTCGACGATGGAGCACGCTGGCCTAGAGGATACCTAATCACTCGCCACTTGAAGATACCCAGATTGTACTCATCGTCATCATGGTGTGTAAAGGACACAGCTATAGGTACATATATTGTGTTATCAATACATTAAAAAAAACATTCAAATGCTGTAGTGCGGTTGTGTATTGTATATATATAGTGGATCCCAACATACATGTTTGGTGCCAAATTCTGCTACGGAATATGGCTTGTTATGGTATTATATATTTTATTATTGTCATAAAGAATATTTATGATTGGATGACCAATATTAACTTCTGAAGGGACAGTAGGAAATATAAAATATTACGATTACGCTTGCGATGTTTTTTATGCATGAATGTATAACCGTAAATATAGTACATATATGCAGTCGAGTAGGATAACGGCCTGCAGTGACAGTGGGATAATACCAGATTGGGGTGGGACAATGGGAGAGTGACACAGTGGAAGAAAGCGACAAAGGGGAAAATGAGATGATATATTAATATTAAGAAGTATATCATACACATAACACATCAAAGTTTAATTTTTTGCCCGTGTACACATTGTTCGTATGATAAACATAGCGATTTTCAAATTTTGTACTTTTTGGCACCTGAAACGTCCTAAATGTAGAGACATACAAACACAACGAACCACAAGCTAGTTACCACAGTGTAGTTAAACGAATTGATGACACGATTGCGCATCGCGAACAGTCATTATTATAAATTAATTGATGTAACTACGTAATGGATGGAACGTTAAAACAATTATGTTATAAAAAGGTAACATACCAAAACCAAATGCATTTTGAAAGATTAACAGAGGACTTAAATTAATAAGCAGTAAGTAGTATCTATATCGCAGCTACATTTGTCAATAATGTATTTTTAAGTTTCGCCTAAATGGATGCCGTCCTTTTACCGATTGCTAAACATAATTATTTGCTACAGAGAATTATATAATATTCAGACAACTCCCAATAACACTTTGGCCGATCTCAGAACGCAACCTCATGCATCACAATCGGTCGTAAAAGTAAACGCACTTATATCGTGGAACCAACCAGGCAGTCAGTGGTTTGTCATGTCACGTCACTAACGACGGTCTCCAATAATATCCAATGCAACTAATGTATGTTTATTATGTGGGTTGCTGTTCTAGAGAAATTGATGTAAACTTAATACAAGTCATATCAAATTCTTATCGCTACAATCGCGATAAGAACTTATATAATTTATGATGACAAAAAACATGGAACCCACCTTGATTTTTGTCATAAATTATTGTTACGCTCAGATAAATTCTGAGCTACTAACAGAATGTTACGATTAGTTTATATTAATTTTGATTAAATAAGACTGCTTGGTGACGCAGTGAGCTTGAGAGCTGTGCATAAGGTCTCGAGTTCAATGTCTGGAACGGTAAAATTGGTACTGCAAAAAAAGGAATAAGGTTTCTATTTATACCCCTGCTTACCGGTTGACACACATATATACATATGTATATGTATATGGGTGAGACTAAATACGTATGTTAAATTTAGATACAATACAATTAAAAGTTAATATGTATTTTAGACATTTATTTGAAGTGATCTAATATACTACTATCTCAGTTTTCAGTTATTGTTCATTTAGTGGTATTTTTAGTTAATCTATTACAGTGTAAATGTGCCGCAACACCCTATCTCTTATCGACAATAATTTAGATTTAGGTGCCCGATACAACTATAAAAGAACAATAAAAACAAGGATTCCTATTTGTTAAATGTAGTGCTCAATATATTTTATTTAAGTAGTAACAATTACATAACCAGAATATTTGTTATGGCACAAATAAAGGTTTTACTGGCTGTTTAACGAGCTGCAGAGGACCCTGGCTTTGTTAATCCTGATTTATTCGACCATTTCTTGTGGGAGAGCGTCACTCATTCGAACTAGAAGCTTAAAAAGGGATGTGTTTTTATTGGCCGTTCTAACTTATAGAGAAAAGCTCTGGTTGTGATTTATTTACCTATAATTTGAAAATAGAAGAGCAATTTTTTATGTGTGCGTTTGTTATGTCACTAAAGAGTATGAGGTACCTTAAATGCTGGATGTATGTGTTTTTACATATGCTGTAGAAATTGAACGGATAGTAAAGTAAATATTCTACCAATATTATAAATGTAAAAACTTACAACATATTTGGACGACAGAATCTTTAATCTTGGCTAGACTATATATAAAATATATGACTGTTTTTATGAAAAGTTTCTAAAATATTTTATGGTAATTTAAATGCCTACTAGTTTCTGCCTGCAGCGTTGTCTACCACAAAAACACAATGCCGGGATAAAATATATATTTATGTTAATCCAAGCCATAGCCTATATCTGTGTACGGCACTCAAATCCGTTCAACGGTTTACGCGTGATTAAATCTAAACATATTTTCAAATCGTGAAAGTCCGATAAAACGTTTAATTTAATAAACGTTGAATCCAACAAAGTACGTCCCTCTCCATTTGTATTATAACAAATCTGTTTTATAACAAATGTAGATACTTACTTTCGAAATAGTCAAAGAACATTTAGTTTTTTGTAAGAAGAGCATCGCCATATACTTGAACCGTCTGTATACTTCTTATGTTGGTGGTATTTATATTTCATAAAAAGCAAAGCAATTCCTCCATGCCAGGGAATAAAGACCGGTTCCTCTTCCGATTGTATCACTTCATTCATATAATAAAATTAAAGTAATATCGTAATATTATTTATTGTATGATTATTTGACGCAATACTAACATTGAAAAACAAATATTGTATAAACGAAATTCAAACGTAGAATAGTACCTACTTCGAAGAGAAAAGAGATCAAAAAGGCACTTCATTATTTACTGCATTTGCACGAGGTCATATCCAAAGATCAAACATTAGATAAACTTATGTACAAGAAAGCGTATGCATCATAAGTGATTTCAAATAAATATCTTTATCTATGACACTACCGGTGGTGTCATAGGGATTGAATAATATCCTTGACACTACCGGTAGTGTCATGGGGATTGAATAATACCCATGGCACTACCGAGGTGTCATTGGGTGGTGTTACGGGTCCGTAACGGTTTTATTAAGTAAAATCAAAAAGGATGAAACATATTCTGCTTTTTTAGAGTTCTAAAAAGCTCTTTTGTTGTAGAAGAAGCTTTGTCCGTCCGTCAGTCCGTCTGTTATACAACTTTCAACTCAAGAACCGTAAGAACTAGAGACTCGTGGTCAACGCCATTCGACTCAGCATAGTCGATATACCCCGAAATGACTATGACCTTTGACCTCTGACCTCAAGCTTTGCAGCTATGCATATTACTTGAGCCATTTTTTCGAACTCTGAGATTTACAGCAATTCATTGAGGTTTCTCACTTATTATTAACAAAAATCAATATTGTTAACAAAAATCTATAATTAATTACAAGTTATACAGAGATAATTATATTATATTATAATATACAAGGGTTTAGCTTAATAAATTATACTATATCACAGATTACATATTAATACTTCCTATATTTTGCATTTCAAACAAACCTCACAGAAGAAGATTAAAAAGATACAATAAAAATTTAAATAACACACCAATAAATAAAAATATTTATTAGAACCATTAACTTTCCTGGCATTGTTATTTATCTGTGTGGGAAAATAGAATATTTTTGGCACGGAGTATTTGAAATTTTCATTGGGTTGACCAATCAGAGGGGTATAGTCTGGGTTTGGAATAGTGCCCAAAGAACGACGACAGGTAAGCCCTATTACGTTGAAACCTAAGTCCTAGTAAACCAATTTTACGTGGGACACAACTGTATTAGGTGAATAACTGGCTTACAGAACGATACGAAGGGATAATTTTATTTGAATATTGTATTTCGATCCAGTCTGCTTACACTCGCCAACTTCGTTATAAGAACTAGACGGATTTTATGTTATTAATTATATCAAAAATATGAAATGGTACAGGTAATCTATGTATATATGTATTAATACGTGAAGCAAAAACTTTGTACCCCTTTTTACGAAAATTGCGCGTACAGAGATGAAATTTGGCACAGTGAAATTTTATATGGAGAACGAGTGCCGAATCCTAATATTTTTATAAAATATGCATTATAAATACATTAAATTAATGGAAAATCACTATACGCACAACCATGCATTTGACACACGTATTGAATCGCGTTCGTAGTATTTTCGGCATTGTTTAGCTGACGTCATACAATACATACCTTATTTATATGTAATAAAGAAAAAAAGAAAACAGAGTAGCAAACTTAGGAATATCGTCAATGAAAGAATATAGTTAAGTGAATAATAATTTGTTTGAAAAAGATAGGTCAATTAACCTGTATAGCCTTGGTGAAATCAAAATGAAATCAAAATGAAATGTGACTATAAGGGTAAAGTTATAGACACTGAAACCTTAATAACGATCAAACTTAAAATTTAAATTAATTAATGTCGAATTTCGACCACTAGGCGACCGCTAGTATCTATAGATGTACGGAGTTCAATAGTATTCCGAGTGGCAGGTAATAGGCACGGAGTCTATTAAGGGCTTGTACTACCACCTCCAGATAGAATTTATCTATAAGATAAAAGTCTCGCCATATCTCTTCTTTAACCTAACATGAGTGAGACAGCATGCGATTAATCTTTTGGATAATTTATACTTTTTAGTTGTAGGATGTATCGTCGTATGTATTTATTTTTTTGAGGCAACGCTCGTCTAATATACAATACCTATATTATTACAGAGGACTGTACAAACATTGAAATAACGGACACAAAGAACACACAGGCCCGAGCCTGTTATCCACATATGAGGACCTGAGTCCTCATGTGTGGATAACATAGGTTTTCATCCCGTGTGGGGTTCAATTCCACTGCTCTCGGCCGGCATTGTGAATTAGATCATTGCACCATCCGTACAATCTAAATACAGCTGGTGGAATGTGGCTGTACTTTACCCCTTTACCCATGCGACGTTATAGTATGCGTGGGTATGTAGATTGGTATTTATAATTCTACCACATACAACAAGAGCATGCAAACCCATACTACACCAAGCATTTGGCTAATCGAGCCATCATTCAATTAATAGCTAGCAAGCACCGTTCATCTCTGTCCGTTTATCTCTATGCCCGCTCATCTATTGTGCTGAGTTGTCGGCTGGCTCCCCGCCAATTGCCAATTAAACCGCTTGACAAATACAAACACACGAGAAACCTAACAGCTGTTTATTACAGATAGGTATATATATACAGCGGTGTATTCGCTTCATTAGTTCAGTAATTAATTTGGTATAATTAGCTTTGAGTAAACTTCAGAATGTTAACAAAGGAAGGAAAGGAAGGAACTAATACTAACACTTATTTACTTATAATTTTGATATGATTAATAGGCTTGATTTCTCGGTTCGCGCAGTGTTACTGGGTTACTCTATCATACATTTCAATAGAAACGCCCCCCATTACTTGTGACCTAAAATACAATACAATAACAATATGTAAGTGTATACTTAGTATGGCCATAAATACTGTTACAATTAAAAAAGCATAATATTACATTTGATTTTGAATCTATAATTCTTATATCAATATTCATTATGTTTTCTCATTTTCACGCTAATAGGTGTTAAATATATTTGTGATATTAAAATGGAGTGGGGTGATAAATAGAACCGAATTTCTGTGATAGCATTACACAAAGTAGATATAGATTCAATTTTTGAAACTCACCATCCGCTTGGTATTAGTCGAATGTGTGTCCCGGGCTATTGATAGGTACAATGAAACTTCCTCTGTTTGTAATAGAAAAAGACCTGGCTGTCCACGTAGTATTCGTACGAAAAAGGCGATCAAAGCAGTGAAGCAAAGAATTCAGAACCACGTCGCGTATTTTAAAATATGACTTAAGACTTGCAGCCTATAAGGGACGCACTGGTCATTATTTAACTGATAATTCAAAAATGAATAGGGTAGTAAAATGAAAACAACTTTTAAGCGGTACGCAAAGGAAGGTCACAGAAAAATTATTTAATTTTCTTACTTTAGAGAAATGTTTTAACAAGCAGAATAACCGAATCTATGCTCATAGCTATATAGAAGCTTCCATTAGTCAGTAGAGTACAACGGGGACATTATCCGAAATCAGTGATGAGGTGTTAGCTATCAAGGTGTAACTGAAACATATTTTTGTGGAAAAGAAAGGTGTCAAAACATCGCCACATGCGTATCAAGATACGATTCATGAGTAGGTGGTTAAGCCTCTTAACAACACCATGTTCCATAACCAAGAATCGTCCTTTCAGCAAGACTCGGCACCGGGTCATAAAACTCGATCCACCCAAGCGTGGTTAGAAACGAACGTTTCGGACTTCATGAGAGCTGAAGTGTCCATCATCTAGTCCCGATCTCAACCCTCTGGTTTACGACTTATGGTCAGTTTTAGAGAGTATGGCATGCTCTAAACGCCATTATAATTTGGAGTCCCAAAATCAATCCATAAGACTGGCAGTGAAGAATTTTCCCATGGATCTCTGCGTGTTTCTATTGATGACTGGCCTCAACGTTTAAAGTACTGTATTCGTATATATAGCAATCAATCAATATCAATAGAGATCATTTTGAATGAGCTTCATATATTTTTAATGTTATTTTAATAATGTATAAACTAACACACATGTTGCATTAAATGTTTTAGGCAATAGAAAAAAATATATTTTTTCTTGTAACAATATTTATGGCAAGAGTAGGTATACCTGCTTATATATTGAGGAGTGTGTTCATAAATATGAATATAATAAAAGCTGATTTGAAAGCTGACTGTCTCGATAGTCCCATAGCGTAATAATTCGACGTTCGGTCCTTGGTCGGACAAAGGATTTTTGGTTCTTGTTTTGCAATTTTCAACAGCAGCACGAAATCTGATAATAAGCTTGGCTGACAGCAATAGGCTTACCATCTATACGGGACCTGATACAAAGCTGGTGAAATATTTCTTTATCTATTCTGACTAACACGAGTTTTGGTCTACTATGTAAGTGTAACAGTTACATAAGAATGATTTATTTTTAAATTGCCGCAGTCGTGTATGCTTGCTAAATGTAGATCGACGCATAGTTCACAAGCATAATCACCCTAGTTCGAAATGCCTACCCACGAATGACATATGTTTTCGTACCACGCCAGCATTGAACGCAACATTCAACGCATTGTTAACGTCGGAGTGGATACCTAAACCGATGCATTATCCAAATATTACATTGTATTGCTACGCTGTAAGCAGTAATGCAAAAACTAAAGTGTCGTTTTCACGTACAAGAATAATTGGCGTGATGCACACAGTGATTACCGAGCACTTAGTCTTTTAAGTTAGTCCTAATCCTACTTGCTTTGCATCGTGTAAACGAACTTCGAACTTAAATACTTTAAACTTCGCAAGCGTAAGTAGTTCGGTAGATTAACTAGCGCATGTAAGTAAGCAAGTAACCTGTACAAATAACTTGCCCCAACTTACATTGTATACAAGCACAATTTCTCAAAAGAAAGATCTCCGTGCTACCTTACGAGAAAAAGAAAAATAGAATGTGTTGCGCAACATTCCCCTAGCGTGCGGATCAGATGGATCAATTTTTATCAGTCCAGGTGACTGATAAAATTTGTAGATTTGTTAGTGAGCAAAAAATTTAACTGGAGGTAATTTGTAGATTGGATATACGGTCCAAATCGAACCTTTTCAGGAATGATATACGTTTCCAATCCGCCATTCTTAATAAAAACGAATAATGTTAAAATTAAATAAATAAATAAAAGACTCTCTTCTTTTTTTTTTTTTTAAAAGACATCTCCCGCTCTAGTAATTAATTCATGTGTCGCGGAGACTTTGCAAACATTTAAACAACGGACACAAAGAACACCCAGCCTCGGAACAATCATTTGTGGAGTACACAAATATTTGTCCCGTGTGGGGCTCGAGCACACAACACTCGACGCGGCGACAGTGGCGACGCGGCCACTTAAACCACCACTACGCCATACGTGCAGTTAATTGTAACCTTGCGATGGAGGTTGCTAAAAAACACTTACCTGTGGCGGTGTCTTCACGTAGTACTCTGTGTCGTTGATGATGAGTCGGAAGTCGGTCTCGAGCAGCGACTCGATGGTGTCGCTAGCGGCGATGCGCACGCGCTCATCCGCCGCAAGCGCAGCCGCGCGCTCCACGCCGCGGTCCTCGGCTTTCACCTACACATACAAAAACACAATGAAAATTTGTTTATACAGATATGTTTTGATATACTTATGTTTGATTACTAGAACACTTTACTGTACTCGGTATTAAAGTTATTTGTAATATTAGGTCCTAAAAATAAAATAAAAGATTAAATGGATTATACTCTTTTAAATAATTGCTGTGTGTAGAATATAGATACCGACTAATTATAATAGTTCTTGAAAATTTAATTTTATATGAAACAAGGTTTATGTCGTAACTGTGCATTTAACTTAAATACTTTAAACTATACTAATTAAACACTACTTTACTTCTTTCTTGCATGAAGGTAATTTGACATCAAGTATTCATTTTACACATAAGCGAACTAAAATACACAAGTTTTCCATTCGCTAACACCTCTTTAGCATCTCAACCACATAACGTAATTTGTTTGAACAGATATTCGACCGCTGAAATCTAAATACTGAACAAAATACAGGCTACAAACGCTACAAATACAAATTCCGTTCGTTATCTACACAGTTTCAGTACCTACCGATTGGGTGTAGCGCTATGTCAGCCTGCCACTGTTATCCCCTATCTAGTATCTATAGCACAAAATCCTATTGACAGCCGTGCTCTCGATTGTTCAGTCGCAGTTCAGTTTCTACTAATGACACAGTCATCTAATAATATTTCAGCTGCTAACGGTTTTGCAATATCCAAGCATTGCAAAGCCAATGGTTAACTTTACCGGAATGTCCAGTTCAAAATATTATTAAAATGTCGACGAAATCTGAACTAATATTATAAATGTAAATGTGAGTTTGAACTGTTTGTTTGTTACGGCTAATTATTCGACCTATCATCATGAAATTTTGCATACATGTTGTCGGTACAGTATAAGACATAGGTACCTCCCTCTATATTTTACTAACCTAATCTTAAATAACTTACATTTACGCGAGTGAAGCCGCGGGCATAATCTAGTACTTATATAAAGCAAATATGAATGTATCAGCCGGTTGCAGAAGATCTGATCGTACGTACTCTAATCAAATTAGGGACATTCTGGAAAAAAGCCAGGTTAAGAGCAGGTACCATAAATCTACCGACGCTGTTAGTAAATTCTAACTAATATCATAAATTCGAATGTGTCTTAATTTATTTCTTTATTACGCTTAATTTTAATTGAGTAGTTAATGCGTCAAGCCTTACCCTATTGATGAAATTTCCCAAATATTTAATCCAGAAAAAAGTACTGTTTCCAATCTAGCGAAGCCACCGACAAGAGCTAGTAAATAAAAAATTAATTTGCGAAGCAAATGGAGAGTGCCTAATTAAAAGGTAATACAAAACAGTGACTGTGTAGAGGCCACAAGAAAGACCAATAACAGAAGTGAGACGTCAGAGATAATTTTTATTTGCAGGACGCGCATTATTTATTCTGGCACAGGATCCAAAAACGCGGCGTAATAAATGTACTATATTAAACAATGGATTGAGAAATGCTGGAAAGATAGATCGATACATATAACTGATATAGGAACAAGTAACCTAATAGCACCTTCATACAAGCCGATTAATATACCTAACCTTCTATAAAAACATTAATTGCTTAAGTAAATTAAATCACTATGTAGGCTTGTCACTTACTATAGATTAGCTAAAGCTAATCCCTATTACTCCACAAGATTGGTAGAGTTCATCCAACTAATAAAAATAGTTATCGATAAAGCCAACCATTAGGTTGGCTTTATCGATAACTATTAGTCTCTAAGGAGACTATATAGAAATATCATTTAATCCTTAGAGACTAATATCTCTAAGGATTAATTGATATTAAATTACTGCCAGCTGGACCTTCGAGACGTGTAATTTATCATGAATCTAACAGTGGCACGTGTTTAATCAGTAAAATGGATTATCAATATAACTATATCCTTATAATCACATTTCACGGTACTTAAGGATATGTAACCATAGTTACGAAGAATTCTACGACATCAGCCAAACAATGCCAGAATACTACGAACGCGATTCGACTGCGTGTATCAAATACATGGTTGTGTGGGTGTAGTGTTTTTCATTAATTTAATTATTTTCTAATGTATATTATATAAAAATATTAGGAAAGTTTATATGAAGAAGGCGGGGCCTTCTGCATATAAACCTTAACTGTGCCAAATTTCATACTCCTCCGTCCGCTTAATTTTCGAAAAAGGGGTACAAAGCTTTTGCTTCACGTATTAATATATAGATAACTGTTGGTTTTATAGTAAACTAGATTTTGCCTGCGGCTTTACTCGCGTTAATCTAGATTTTGTCAATAAATTTCTATCCCTCCGTAACAGTATTTTTTTTCTAAATGAAAGGTATATCATTTATAATTACCTGTCCAGCAGATCATCGACATTAGTAAATAATCCCGGCGTATGAAGCGGCAGCACTGGCAACACCACGGCAACACCGTGATCACTGGGAGTCACTGTTTGTTAAATAAGATAGTTACAATTGCGAGTAATGACCTGTTTGAGCAGGTCACCTAAGGTCTGCGACACAGGTGAATCGTGAAGCGGCATCTTTCACAGCAACACTGCTGCAGCACTGTGATATCTGGTAGTCACTGGTTGATAAGTAATACAGTTACAATCACTCGTAGTTACCTGTTCGAGCAGGTCACCGACGGTCTGCGACACAGGGCGGAGTGTGAAGCGGCATCGCTCGCGGCGGGACGGCAGCGGCACCGTGATCACTGGCAGACCGCGCCGGTACGTCACCGTCACTTCTGTAACAAGCAAACATTGATGTTGCATACATTGTAAGTAACAGAAGTCATTACAATATTAAAACTTGGATTGTAAAGAATTTAAACAATTTAGCTACTAGATAAAATAAAGACAATTCTCGCATTAGGAATAACTAGCGGTCGCCTAGTGGTCAAAATTCGACCATAATTGATTTAAATTTTAAGTTTGATCGTTATTAAGGTTTTATTGTCTATAACTATACCCTTATTACACCCATTTCATTTAGATTTCGCCAAGGCTATACACGTTAATATACCTATCTTTTTTAAACATTTAAACAAATTATTATTTAATTAACTATACTCTTTCATTAACAATATACCTGAGCTGGCTACTTTGTTTTCTTTTTTCTTTATTACGTATATATAAGGTATATGTCACCATAGTTACGAAGTATTGCACGACGTCAGACGAACAATACCGAAATACTACGAACGCGATTCGACTGCGTGTATCAAATGCATGGTTGTGTGCGTGTAGTGATTTTTCGTTAATTTAATGTATTTCTAATGCATATTTCATATAAATATTAGGATTCGCCACTCCTTCTCCATATAAACTTTAACTGTATCAAATTTCATACTCCTCCGTCCGCGCAATTTCGTAAAAAGGGGTACAAAGTTTTTGCTTCACGTATTAATATATAGATTCCTGTATCACGAGGGTCTTTATAAAAAATCAAGTAACGGACAGAAACAAAGAATCGGAATCGATCCCACAACGCACGGCGCAGTGGCAATGGCGAGGCGACCACTTAAACCTCTACGCCATCGGTGCAGTTATTCCTACAAAATAATTCGTATTATATAGTATGTCTCCGCGGCGCCTCCTAGAATATTTAAAACTTTTGTCTGTACCTACCTGTCGCGGGCGTACACACAGCAATTTATCAAAGTTTTATTATAATAAATTGAATGAGATAAGGATGCATACTATGTTCGTTTACAAACAAAAAACAGGCATTTTTTATTTATACAATAGTTAAACTTCTAATGTAATTGTGAGAGGTACGCAAAACGCCTATTCTCTAGATGAACCGCCAAAGACCACGAATGGTCATTGGCTAAGATCCTGACGTTCCTTACGCTGAAGAATGTTAATAAAGTGAATTAAGTAATCTTTATTCAAATTATGAACATTCTTAAGCGTATGCTCGAAAAAATGTTTGAGTTAGCCAAAGAATGTTCGACGAGGTCTTACCCATTGTACCCTACATTTTGCGTAGACATCCTTTTTCGGGCATTCTGTATATAAAATTAAGCGAAAATTGTGTACCTCTTTCTAAGCACAGATTAGTATGAGATTTATCAAAGTAAAAGTTTACATGGCAAAGGAGCCAAAGTGCGGCAAGTTAAAATGTATAAAGTATTATATATTTATTTAATTAATCGCGGTCGACCAGTACTTTTCATAAATCATCTGAGCTTGTATTTAACTAACGTACACAGCGTTTATAAATAATGGTAAATAAGTGTACTGCCGCGCCTGATGATAAGTGGTTTTCGTAGCCTTTTACAATCAGAGTCGCTGCGGTGCCAATATAAGGGACAAAGATTGCTAGACTTCTAATAACCACCACAGCGCCTGCTTAAGCAGCTTTGCAATCCTACTTATCGCAGAAACAAAAAGTAGGGATGATTATCTACAATTTTTTGTAGTACTTTTTCAGAAGGCTGGACGAACGAAACGAAATGGCTCGGTTAAGCCAATATTTTAAGATATTCTACCCCAAATTTCATTTAAACACATTATAAACGGATTCTTTAGATCGACTGCTGAAATTATCATAACATATACTCATAAATAAGTTACATATATGTATTATTATTCAATCATATGATTGAGAAATCCTTATACGACTACTTTCTTTCCAAGGCCCACTTCCTGTTCAAACACTGTAGTGTGCTTATGTTAAGCGCCTTCGAGTTTATTGCGTCTTTTGTTAAACGCTACACACTCTTTCAGTGAAGAAAGGACGCTCATGAATGAACGAGGTGATGGAAGGGGCAACTTTAGACATGATTATATTAAGAAGTATCGACTTATAAGTTGCAAAACTGGTAATCGTGCCGTCACAGGTAAGATTTTCAGATCCTGCAGTATTATTTGATATTCCTATCAAAAGTTTTAATTATTGTATAGAATTTGGAACTGTATAAATGAGATAGCAAAAAACATAAGAGTACTACGTAAGTGTTGAAGGCGCAATCTGGGTATTAAAAATGTCTGCCATATCTTTGCGGGAAAACAAACGCAATGCTATGCGCGATTTTTAAAAATACATATTCATAATTTGCATCACAGTAAATTTATGCAACCAACAAGCGGTCAACATATCTTATGTAAAACTGGCATAAGGTATGTTGACAGCCTTCTTCTGTGTCATGGGTCGAGCAAAGTGTTAGTGGGAATTAAGTAAGGGAATTCTCAGTAGTTGAAAATCTGCAAATGTGCGCAGTAGATAGTGACAGACTACAGTAGCCGTAAGATGATATTATACTTAATATTTATTATTTACAGTAAGAATAGCACAGTGGTAAACGTAAACAAAAAAATATAACTTCGCTAGTACCAAAGACTAAGTATTTTAGATTGAATCTCCACAAACAACAAAATATTATATGACAAGCAAGCATTTGTTGTGGGTTGAGACTCAGATAAATGTTCAGAACATGCAGATGTCCTTTGTGTTCGTTGGTTGAATGATATAAAAATGATTTTGTTTTAAAATTAAGGGGCTCTGTAGCGTGGCGTGTATAAGATAAATAAAAAAATAACATTTTATCCGTTTAATAGTAATTGGAATTGCTAGCAAATTTACATAGGAAATTCAGTTTAGCTGTGTTAACTGTACGCTGTATAAAAACCTATTTACACTTGAACGAGCTGGAAGCGGAACTCCAATGCACTCAGCGTTTCCCTTAAAAGCATGGCGTTCACCCGTAGTACTAACATCATAGCACTCGACTGTACGTCGTAACAAAATTGTTTCATTACTGCAAGCGGACGCAACCTGATTGTCTACACGCTCCACTTACTAGCTACAGTTATGTACAAAAGTGTTCACACGTACCTAAATTAACTAAAAGGGTGCTAAGGGTAGTAATTTGGTTCTATAACTAGCTGACCTCACAGTTGTGGTGCTGGCCAAAAAGGCAAACTATTGGCTAAAATGCATTGACAATTGTTCTTTAATTATTACTTTTGAATCCTCCCAGATTGATGTAAAGAAATATTAAAAATTTATTTTAAAATCTGTTAAATGTTTCTGATATGATGCGATTACTACCGAACAGCATTTAATTATATTATTATTTATTTAGTCTAGAAGATAGGTAATTGTTGTTTTTTGGTGAAACCAAAGAAACCACTTTTAGACTGTCATGCAGTCTTGACTGTCATTTGACAGTACGCTCCTCTGATATAGCAAAGGTACGAGTATATTATATAATAGCTAATGATTGTTCACCATAACGTTTGAGTAAAATGTAAAAAAACACGCACTTTACAGTGACACCTGACAGTGCTCCGTAATTATTTCGAAGATTTAAACAACATGGCGCATACTCGATTCTTCCCTAACTTTTTTAATTTCGTTCTAACTATTTTTATATAAAGGTGTCAAAAGAAGTAAGTTATATTAATATTATTGTAAGAAGCAATGTGCATAATTGCATTCATTCGAATATGCGCGACGCGGAACATAGTCTGATAGTCAAGTATACGATTCTGTATGTACACATCTACTACTCATAGTGTCGCCGATGCATTCGAATATTATATAAAGGAAAAATGCACATTGCTAGTTGCAAACGTCCATAAACTATGGTACGGACATTATTTCATAGAACAAATAGAACTTTACATGGGTTGTATAGATAACACCCTGCAGCTTAAATTCCACACAAAATACTAGCTAATTAGGATAACAACAATAACAAAACGTAAATCCCGTGTATGTCCGTGGCTTACGGGTGGATAAGTAACGGAAACAGTAATTAATTATTTCGGCTACACCGTACAATTGGGACTTGGACCCTTACGTCGCGAACCCAACTGTTGCGTGACTCATGACGATTTTAATATTTATGAAAATATTAAAATTTATATTTATGTGTCTAACTGTTGTATAACACGACAGCTATGAGTGAAAATCTAATTATCTAGCGTGTGCACATTTTTATTCTGATGATGTACTCAACTTAAATGTTGTGTCAAGAAACTCATCGTTGGCAATTATTCGGTGATGGTACGAATGAGGGAAAAGAACAATCCTTTTATAGAAAGCTTTTGTAAGAGTAGGAACACTGTAACAGCGTTCAGAGTTCAAGAGTTTCGGTGAGTCACATAATTACCTCTACTATTTTTCCCTTTAATTCCACATCTTGTGTCAACGCTCAAGAGATATTGCAAGCCACCATTAAATAAAAGAACCGCAGCAAGCGGCTATATGCTAGAAAAAAGGATTGCATAAAAAGTCACATATTACCGGTGAAAATTTCAAAGTAATCATCATCATTATAGATTTATAACAACCGCTTTCTGACCTAATAAAATACAGCGACCTAATAGAATAATGATTGACCTAAGCCCTAATAATACAATTTCTTTAAAATTATAGCACAAAATTAATATATTCATAGTTGGTAATATTATGATTGTCACACACTTCAACTCAAGATAATAATATCAATTAAATGCCAACCAAATTTGCCAAACTTATTACAGTTTCGCCAACAAAATGGTAACAATAAATTAGATAGGTACAGTTCTATTAAAACAGCACCGTCCAACGTTGGTGATTGAGGACTGAAATCTGAAAAAAACATCAACTAAGATGTCCACAATTATGTTTTTCCACACAAAGCCATTGACGTCTTGTCAAATCAAATTCTGAATTTTAATGAACAATTCCGCACGCAAGTGTACAAAATACTTTGTTTAACTTTCAAGCAGATTAATCGCTCGGTAGAAAGAGACGTACGATAATTATTTGTGGCAAATGTTACAAGCGTGGAGCGAGAATCTAATAAGATCTCTTTGAAGTTCCCCTTAATCGTATCAACTGCGATGGAAAATTTCGAATGAAATTAAGTAATTGGCAATACCGTCTCAACGTAATTTGGCGCGCAGAAACAAATGAACTTATCAACAATTCGATGACATATGTGTCATTTGCAAGATAATTATTCCAGAAGTTCTTCAAGTTATTCAGCAGCTGTTCAACCGCCTACATTTTATTAAATGATCTGCCTTCGTGTACAGAGCGTACCATACATCCGATGGAAATTAGAACAACGACTGCCATTTAAAAAAGTGAGAAACGGAAATGAATTGCCGTAAATCTTAGAGTTCGAACAAATAGCTCAAGTAATATGCAATGTTCACGTGATACCACGTGACCCTGAGGTCAGAGGTCAAAGGTCATAGTAATTTCGGGGTATATAGACTATACTGAGTCGAATGGCGTTGACTGCGAGTCTCTAGCTCTTACGGTTCTTGACTTGATAGTTGTATAACAGATGGACGGACGGACGGACGGACGGACAAAGCTGTCGTTTAAAAGTTTTTCGAACTCTAAAAACAAGGTATATTAAAACCTTGTCTACTGTTAATTAATAATATAGAATTGCAATATAATAAAATCTTGATATTTATTAGTTCTGCTATTATATTTTCGACACTTACAGAACGTCTGTTTGGGATGTGTGTTTGAGTCTCGAGTTTTCTGCAAGACCAGTGTTATAAAAATAAAAAATAAAAATTTTAAGATCATTTCAGCAAATTATTAATAACTGAGTAAGAAAGAATACAAACGCTATATAAAGAACCTAGTTGAGTTGCCTTCTCTAGTTCGTAGTACATATTAACTCATTGGTTTAAAGAGACATTATCGAAGTCACTGAAGGACCGCTGAAGAAAACCAAACATAATATGTACATTGTTCATCGAGTACTGTGCTTTATGTATTAATTTAATATACTTATAAGATAAACAAAGTTCCTTTAACACAAGACCCGGAAATGACAACATCTAAACGGATACATAATTAATTAGCCACAGGTGGTCGGTACCCCGGGCCCTACTGGGTACTTTGTGGTATATTTATTAAATATCTCGTTCAAAACAACATTAAATTTCCCTTGAGACCCTTTTAAGATATATTTTTATTGCTTGGCAGCGCAAATTCGGTCGGATGTAGTAGTTTATTTTTTCGAGGAGTTTTAAAACAAAACACACGTTTTTACATAAAAATACGCAATCATTTTTTACACAATTAATATAAAAATCAATTATAAGTTGACAAAGGCATAAAGGTGCATATTCTAAATACTGGTACAGTATCACTGTGTTTAAATTAGGGTAGTTGACTTACGTTTTTTTTAATTATTTACGTGTAATAGTTACATTATCCAAACAAAGAATTTTTGAAACCTACTTGATTATAAATAAAATACAAGCGTTTCAAATCTGTTATTGGGATAATTGCCAAATGACAGAAAAACGACGCATAATACATGTGTGACGTAAATGTGTTTGTGGGAGATGGCGAGATATTTCCACTAAATCTACCTCCACCTTTCTATACATACAAATTGTAAAAATATTAATTACTAAGGTAGTTATTAATATATATTTGTAACCTATTTTGATATTGTGTGCACAAACAGATTTCTTTTGGTTGCTATTTATTTGCTCATGTGTGTAAAAAAATGCCGCCAACGTAGCTGATGTAAAACACCAACGCTCGTTGAAGTCTGCTGTGTGTGAACATGTGCAACAGGGGACCAACCATTACCTGAGATTTGACAAGCCACAGATCCTCGCTAAAGAACACCGATTCCTACCAAGGATGCTTCGCGAGGCTATTGAAATCAAAAAACATCCTAATTTTAATAGAGAAGATGGTTGGAATGTACCACCAGCTTGGGATCCAGTAATACAAATAGTCAAACCCAAGAAGAAACAAACCACAGCTAGACTTCATGATACTTTGAGCTCATTCTGCGTAAATAGAAACACAAATGATTAAATTATGTTCGGGTACTTTGAAATAACTACACTGGAACATTGAGACAACTACCATCTTAGTCTCCCCGTGACCATGTCTGCTGAAAAGCAACCGAAACTTCGGGGAAAGTGTAAAATAAATTAAATCTAAATAGTTTTAATAATAATTTAATTAGCTTAAAAATTAGTAAAGTTTAATAGTAGTAGTAGTGTAACAATTTTCAAAATTTTGTAATAATGTGTCAAATAAACAACGCGATAAAATCCGTATATAGCAGTTTAATTTCAATATATAATTCTAAAATTATAATAAATGTAGATCATCATTACAAATTACAGATAAAGCAGAGTCTGAGGTCCTATCTAACGATAGTATGCTTATCCAATTAAGAACTTGGGCATTGATTATATAAAACTGTTATTATATAAAGATGATATAGTATCGAAGCTATATTACAAAAAAGGTACGTGTGTACGTTTGGTCAAAGTCACAAATATTTATTTCCAGGAAAATAATAACATCCCTTTTTGGACGCACCAATCCACTTACACATTATTATAGTAAATAAACAGGAAATTAAAAAAAATACAATAAAAATAGATGATGTACAGTACATAGGTCAAAAGTACTTAAAAACTGATATTGTATATATTTGAGTATGCAAGATTGAGTAAATTAAAGACGAATTTGACAGAAGACGAAGTAATAGTAAACTTATGCTCCGCTCCTATTGGTCATAGCGTGATGTTTTATAGCCTTCCTCGATAAATGGGCTATCCAACACTAAAATATTTTTTCAATTCGAACAAGTAGTTCCTGAGATTAGCGTGTTCAACCAAACAAACAAACAAACTCTTCAGCTTTATAATATTAGTATAGATTATTAGTATTAGTTTAATGACATGCAATGATAATTACCTATGTACATTATTGATAAAGGCCTTATAAAAACATTCAGCGGCTACAGAATAAAATAAAATATCGGATACACCACTTAATATAAAGTTTAAAGAAGCATAACATTTTCAATTTATTCCCAAGGTGGCAATCCATTTAATATTTTCATTATTATAAATTAATATTATGAATGTATTTCTCCAAAGGTTAGCGCCGCGGTAGCCATATTTTGCCAGTTAAGATGTATAACATCTTTTATAATTAGAATGAGCTTGGTACCAGTTAGGTACGTAGTAGTAGTATGGCTACAAATATATGTACACAAGTATCCTCTATGTTTAAATAATTTTTGTGCAAAGGCATATATTTCCAAAGACCACCTCACAATACCTGCACCACAAGAAATTTATAAAAAAACATTGAATCAACGGATACTAAGAATAACCAGATCCAGAAAAACTATTCATGCTTCACACAAACTTGATTTTAGTTTAAACTTACAACATTCAATGCATTATCAGTAGCGAAATACAAGTTAAGCTAGTACACCGATCATACATCCAAGTTGTAGTCACAATTCTTGTTCTAAATTCTTCACCTAGAATTCATCTACCTAGAAATCGCTCCAGGGATCTTAGGATCAGCAACTCTTATAATAAAGCAGTTATTGTCCATTACCCGCCCGTTAAGCATAATTAAATTTGTAGGAGACAACTGAATTTATAATTCTGTGAGGTTAGCCAACTTAAATGCTATAAAGATAAGGATCGTAATTAGGCAAATTACTTTCATTTGCCTAATGTACACACAAATATTCGTAACATGCTTCAGGGTCGATATTTCTATTTGTTATGGTTTTATTAGTATAGCTGCCAGTTTTATTACTGGGTGGTCGGCGGATGTATTACACACATTTTAGTGGGTCTGGTTAGGTCATACGTAACAGAAGGTACGGTTAGTGCTGACCACTCAATCTACATCCAGGTTGTGTAAGTCCTGACAGAAATCACTAAAGCAACACGATAGTCTCCTAAACTAACTGTATATCTCTGCAGAGGTAGGTAGAGACAAAATAGCTTAGTTTTGTAGGTCGAACGTCATGATACTATTTTCACTACTATCATGAAGTGAGACCCAAAAGTGAGCTGGCAAAATGACGGTGTATTACAACTCCACCCACATTTTTACAAATATAAATACACGCGTCAGCCTACCTTACGTTAACCTAATGAGTCGCAGCGGCACACCAGTGGTCAGACACAATATATATTGAATTATGTCTGTTATTCTAAGACTTGACTGTTCAATATAGCGATTATCGGTACCCGCGCCCGCTATCGCCGCCATCTTATAGCCTGCTTACTATGCGCATACGCAGCATAAAGCGACGGCCGCGCACATGTGGGCAGACGTCGTAATTGCCCTGTCACTTTCCTAATTATCATCGCACATCGTTCAGCGTTTCTCTACAATGTTTGATTTATAGATATCACTTTTGCATGCGACGTTACATTAATACATATTTCTTTATATATAATTATTTGTTTTTCGCGTGATTAGCGTTGTGAAAATAACTGCGTCAGCACTTACTTATGTAGTAATGCATTACAAGTGTATGGTAATAAGTAGATGTATTGCATGCGTTTACTTATTACCATGTTTATTTAATTTGCATATAAAAGTTAACTGAACCTATAGTAGTAAGTATTTGAATTATTAATATGGATTTCTACTGCTTAAAATCATATTCATCACGCAAGAGCTGTGTCCCAATGATAGTATTTTAAAGATAAATAACGTTGATTTTGATGTACATATTTTTATATACATATCCACACAAACTGCACCTCCAAATGCCTAAAGGGAAAAGCTTGTCCTGCACCCATATTTCGCCTATTATCTTTTGCGCATAATTAATGCGAACCTATTGCATATTTAAAGAATCCTTGCTACTATCGATAATTCACCCAAAATCACCATAACACATGGCACAACCCAGTAATCGAAAAAAATTGCCGCAAAACAAAATAAACTAGAATAAATAATTAGCGTCCCAGAGATAGAGCGTTGGCCAAGAGATTAATTATATCAAAAAGGCTCATTATGTGAGGGCCTCTAGCAATCGAATGATTATCGAATACAACTATGCAGTATGCAATATCGCAAGGACGCAGTTTACGTACTTATTTACAATGCTCTTACATTCGAATAATAATATAATTCAAATAAAATTATCAACATTGTTACAGAACACCAGAATTTCCATTTAAAGAACATATATATGTATCTTATGTGGGGGCCAGTCAGTGCAGACCGGCGACACTTCGACCCAGTGGGATCTTTTGTGTCGACACTCTCCCAATAACGACTGCCATAGATGTTCATGGCAGCCGGGACCGACGGCTTAACGTGCTCTCCGAGGCACGGAGCAGGCGAAAATTGTCAATCAATACGCACATAATTTCGAAAACTCATATAACTTCCGAAAGTCAGAGGTGCGCGACGTGGGTTCGAACCCGAGACCCTCTGCATTGCAGTCTGTTGGTCTCCCCACTGAGCTATCGCTGCTCAAGAACATATACAACAAGGCATTTGTTTATAGAACCAGGCCTGCGGGTCTACCGTGAAAATGTTTTTACGCAATGACGTGCCGAAACGAATTACGAACGAAATAATAAGCATATACCTACCATGAAAACACTTCGGATTTTTTAGGACGTACAAATGTCATACGACGATATTCGTGACGAATGTCGGCGCGAATGATGTTTCATGGTAAGAATAAGCACGAACGAACGTACGCAATTGCGTATAACGCGTTTTACAGTAGACCCCCTGGTTTACGGTCTGCAAAATATTCGAATTTCATTGATTAATTAGGTTTAAGTTTAAAGAATTTATTCTTAAAATGACAAAATCACTTACCTAAGAACATTGGATAACATTGTGTATAAATATGTACATTTCAAATGGTGGTCACACGTTGGGTATTTTGGTGCTCACTTAACATATTATATTTATTTGGTAATTTGGTTGTTTTTTAGTTATTTATTTTGTTTAGAAGAAATTTTGTTAAATATATTCTAATAATTTTCTTTTGTACATGTTAAATGAGCTCATATATTAGCAGTATAATACCGAATTTATTCGATGAATATAATTCTGGTATTGACAGCCAGTGAAGTTGAGCTATGTAAAAAGCATATCAATCAGGTTCTATTCGATTTTAAAAAGCAATCGTTTACCCATTTGTATGCTCTTTTATTATATTTAAACTCTAGTTGTCCTATTCGTTTTTACCTACATTTATGGTTACTGGTCCATATTACTATAGATAACTGCTGCATTAGAAAATGCAGTTGCTCAGACGAGGATCGAATGAATGCCACAGGAATTGCTATACCAAAAGCCGTGGATTTAAACTTGCATGTACTGGGCTGGGGCTTAGCGATATCTATATATTAATACATGAAGCAAAAACTTTGTACCCCTTTTTACGAAAATTGCGCGGACGGAGGAGTATGAAAGGCACAGTTCAAGTTTATATGAAGAAGGAGGGGCAAATCCTAATATTTACATAAAATTTGCATTAGAAATACATTAAATTAATGGAAAACACTACACACACAACCATTCATTTGACACACGCAGTTGAAGCGCGTAACTATGGTTACATATATATCAATATATAATGACATATATCAGCAATATCTTACAGGCAAACTTTGGTCGAATTTCGAGCACTAGGCGACCGCTAGTTTATATAATTAGTTCATGGCATCACAACTTTAATAGTCACGCATACATATATTATATGTATTATTATTACATAAACAGCACTTTTCTCTATGTTATAAGTATACGAGTCTATCCAGTTTCTAATCCCTCCACAAATCTGTCATATCAAAGAAGCTGCGAAGAAAATCTGCTTATATATTCGAAAGATGGTGTAATCTGCGTTTGTACAAGATATTGAAAGTGTCGATAACTCATGGATATATCCCGCACACGAACACGAAGGAAATATATTGGTACGACTGCCGACAACAGAGATATTCTCTTTAAAAAACTTTACGAGGAATCCTAATAGTGTATGGCAAAAGTAATATTAGACGACTAGGCATGTTAGATAGAACGGCCTTATATGTAAGAACATATATTTTTGTTTTGTTTGTTTGTTTGTAAGGATTCAACTCAAAAATTACTCAACCGACTTAAAAAATTGTTTTACCATTTTGAAGCTATATTATTACCGAGTAACATAGGCTATACTTTTTAAAAAAATGTACATACTGTTACTAACATACTAACCTAACCTACTCTTACGCGAACGAAGCCGTAGGCAAAAGCTAGTTATCAATATTTTATATAAAAGAGAATTCCTGAGTCACTCATATACTGACTCATCAATGGCTATTCCAAGCCTTTGGCCCTGGAAAGTAGATGTAAAAAGGGAATCAGCCGGATTTTCGTTTCGATGTGTGTGATTATCGTAGCCTATAGGCGCTTTGTTTACTATTATTACTTACACGTTCTTGACCGGATCTTGATCGCAGGCGTTTTGGACAAAGGCCAGGTTAAGAGCACCTTAAACTGACGAGCGTGTATGAGGAATGTGATGAAAGTGAAGGAAGCCAGAGAAGTGTGTCAGGATCGTAGCAAATGGAAATCCGTAGTCTATACCTACCTCTGGGAAACAGGCGTGAATCTATGTATGTATGTATGTATGTTCTTGACCAAGGATTAAGACCACACTAATCCCTTGCTGACATGAGGCGATCCTTAAGGATTCCAAAAACCAAGCTCATCAGAAAAATATGCAGCAAGGTGGTTCAGCTGACATCTTCTTGTCGTAGTATAAATATTAACTATGGTAATAAAACAAACAATTCAAGTTAACAAATGTAGTAGACAAACTTAGATTACCTAAGTCATATTACCATCCAAATTTCGTACCTACTCAAATCGCTTAAAGTCCACAAGAACAGTGACTACTGTTTCATCCACAGAATAGTGTTGACCTTCCAGCTTTACGTATGTTTTAGTTCAGACCTCAACATAATAATAATAATCATTTTCAACGGTTACGTCTCTGTTATGAAGGTAGTTTTAGGTACTTTATAGACAAACCAATTTGGTTCTACAATCATTTTACATAATATTTCTTCGACAGATTTGGTTTTGCTTACAAAATGGGGAGCAAAAATATATATTCCTAAAATTAAATTTTTAAGAGTCAAAAAACCTTAACGCGGAAACAAACTAAACAGGAGGATAGTGGAAGGTTAATTACACTAAGAACCTATTTAATTTAAAATCATACTACAATAAATAATTTTATATAAAAAAATATATATGGTCCCGTGACTGTATATATCTGAATAATTTTATAATGCATTGTTTGTTTACAAAATAATACAAGTAAAAGAAGGACATGGTCAAACTGGTTACCTCAGAATTAACTTCAAACAAGTGCAAACTAAAACCACGTGATCAACGAAAAGACAGACAGTCGAAATATGATAATACAATTAATTCAGTCAGTTGTACAATCTAATCGGTTCGTGTATTAAGCACTATACCTTGCAAAACCATAACGTCTTTATAAAAACAGAAGATATTACAAGGACTCTCATCTGTAATACCTAACGCCCACATTATAATAGCATTGTACATATTTTTTATACAACAATATAGAGCGAAGGGTTCGTTATAAATCAACGAATCCTTCGGTCTATACTGTAATTAAATTAAATCAAATCAAACCACGATAAAATTCGTTATTAAGTAGTTTAATTTTAATGTGAAGCGATAGCGTAAACATAAGACACTACAAGAATCACTGCGAGATCCAAATTTTCACTTTTCATTACTAATTCGCGCTCTTTGCAATATAAATAATTCCTTTATATTGCAAAGTCGTGACGCCTAAATCAATCTATCGTTTCAAAACAAACAAAAAACAAAAAATTATATAGAAGTACGATTTTTCATCAGTATCGTGACACCGCATCTAGAATAATGATCACCCTATACGTCTGGTGTCGTTTTTTCCTTATTGCTCGTGTTTCAGTGATGGCGAAAATAGATTGGCTTCATCTGTAACTGTTTCTCAATTTGTGCCCTTGGTAAGTATATAAGAGAATGAATCGTTTGTATATGTACGCATTCTTACGGTCGCTGATCTATGCAAAAATATAATGATAATAATAATAATATTCTATCACATACACACAACACCATCTAGCCCAAACTAAGCAGAGCGTGTACTATGGCTACTAGACAATGGATAAACATACATACATTTTTTTTTTGTAAATACATACAGATTATACATAGAAACACCCAGACCAAGACAAACATTCAAGTTCACGCACACAAATGTTTGACTTGTGCGGGAATCGAACCCGCGACCTTAGGCGTGGCAGTCGGTTACACTAACCACTACGCCATCGAGTCGTCAGGAGCTTAACTTGGGTAATGTAAAAATAAAATATCATACACATTCTAAATTATAATAAATGTATGATAACAAAATATTTTTAATACATCTCCCGCACTAGGGATCAATCTCTGCTTCTTGGATAATTTTACAAACATACAGTTAACCGACATAAGGTACAGCCAGAGTCTGAAAGATATTTCGTAGATCACACAAATAATTGTCCTATGTGGAATTCGAACCCCCTCAACTCAGCACGCGCAAGAGCCGAGGCGAAACTTACCCGCTGCACCATCAGGTAGTCAACAAAGTACTTACAAATACAGTTGTACAGATTCTTCAAAAGCGAATTGCAGGGTATTTCGTTATCTAATAGCCTGAATATTATTATTGTGACCATCACAAAGAGCATTGTTTTCAGAAAACGAGTATTACATTTAGGCATACATTTAATTTAAGATTGACGAGTAGTGGTTTAAGTTGTCACCACCCCAGTACTGCCAGGCCACGTTTTATTGATTCGATCCTCACACGGGACAAACATTTGTGTGATCCACAAATATTGTTCAAATTCAAAATGTTCTTTGTGTCCGTTGTTTGAATGTTTGTTGTGTACTTCCGACACAGGAAACAGCGTCAATTGTGGTTTTTTAAAAAGAAAGGAAATATCATAACGCTCATTCGTAGACGCCGCGATACCTTTTCATTTTATTTTAATTTTCGAGAGGCAGTTCAAAGACTGCTAAAACAGACAAATTGTCTTCTAGCAAATACCAAATACTTCACAGGTGCAGCAAATAACCTGCTTCATTCGAAGCATGGTCTGTGAAAAAGTAATTACTAAAAAGACTACGGCCCTCGTACAGTCCAGATCAATTCATTTCGCACTGTTCATAAAAGAAGAAGGCGTAGAGCTGCAATTATAGAGCGAGTTCATTTTATTTTGAAATTGCAATGGATTCTTTGGCTCCAATGGAATGGAAAGGCTGGTTGTAAAATGAACTAGTTTACATTACTTCACGACTGTAAATTAATGTGCTAAGCAGGTACTATCACATAGCCACCCTAATACTTCACTTAAAAAGTTAAGCTTATTGTTAACGAGACGTAGTTCTCAACACTGAGTTGCTACAGAGGAATACGTAATAGCAATACTCCATAAAATTTATCTTTACCAGAAAATCGAACCAAAATATTGGCCTTTCAGCATGCGGTTACACCACTGGACCAACGAAGCAGTCATTGTTATACAATAATAATAATAATTCTTTATTTGTTAAAAACATGTGTGTTGTTACATACAGAAGCATGCACGTTGTAGTTATATTTAATAAATTAATATGTCCAGTCATGTTAGGCTCATGCTGTAGCGTACAAATATTTGACATTAAATAAAAAGTAAAGTATTATTTCAATTATATCACATACATGTCAATGAAAATAAATTAAGTAATGTCAAAGGTATTTAGAAATTGATAAATTATAAGCTTGAAATTAAACTACTATATACGGATTTTATCGCGTTGTTTATTTTACACTTTATTACATAATTTAGTAGTAGTACTGTAACAGTTTCTAAATAAACAACGCGATAAAATCCGTATATAGTAGTTTAATTTCAATGAATAACATTCGCGTAAGCAGAAGACAATATTAAATTATAAGATAATAAATTAAACATGTCAATTAAATAGTGAATCAAAATAAATTATTTGGCAAAGAATATAAATAGACAATAGGCAAAATTATTTAAATATATGTAACATCAATAAATTCATGTCTTACTGAAGCAATTTTATATAATTAAGAAATATTACATATCTATTAGATTTTCTGCAACAGTATAAAACTCGTAAGAAAATCTTTCAGTTGATTTTTAAATGCATTATTGTTTAATGTTTTCCAATGCTGGGGTAACTTATTAAATATGATAGTTGCCATGCAAAATATACTTTTGCGCATGAGTGCAGTTGTAGCTATATGTAGCCGAAGACTACTATTATCGCACCTGTTACGCGAGACTGTGTCTTTTTGACGTGGAAAAAGAGTGGAGTTTAATTTGACAAACATTGCAGTTTCCAAAATGTACAACAATAGAAAGGTGATGATTTTAAATTTTTGGAAATACATACAATACACTCTTCTCTCTTAGCCTTTATTATTCCCAAGTCACTTGGGGTCGGCTTTTCTGGTCTAACCGGATTTGACTGGATATCAGTTTTTACACGGAGCTGCTGCCACCTGACCTCCACAACCCGAAGGCTAACGATACCCTAAGGCTAGACCAGTGTCAGGATATTAGAGGGTACTGACTTTCCCAATAACGACTGCCATAGATGTTCATGGCAGCCGAGACCGATGGCTTAACGTGCTCTCCGAGGCACGGAGCAGGCGATAATTGTCAATCAATACGCACATAATTTCAAAAAGTCATATAACTTCAGAAAGTCAGAGGTGCGCGACGTGGGTTCGAACCCGAGACCTTCTGCATTGCAGTCTATTGGTCTCCCCGCTGAGCTATCGCTGCTATCACACTATGTAATTTAAAAACATTTAAATAAACTGCTCCTTATCAACGGAGCTTCTCTACAAAATACTACTATGAGATCGTAAAGACTACAAAGTAAAGTTCTAACAAAATGTAACATCTTTATTACGCCACAGCGAACAGTACTAAAACAGAGATAGCAACTGAACTAAACCACAAAAAGGGCTTTACTTAAGCTCTTAGGCTAACAACACACATGCTATGAAAAAAAGCTACCATTCAATTTATAGAATGCTGCCTACTGTTACCAATCAAGATAATAATCATAATAGGATCTTCATCCTTCCTATCTGACAATATTTTCTCAACGTGATTTTCACCCACATACATACATGCAAATTCTGAAAATCTATCTATTTCCTAAGCGCTAATACTTATATGTCTTCTTACGTGGTTTAAAGGAAGTACTACTATTACGATAGGCAAGCGCTTAGTTGTGTAGATACCTAACATTGCTTAAGTCTATGGACGGATACCTACCACCAGATGGGCAACTGCCTGCTCTGCCACTAGAGACAATTAAAAAATATTTTTTTTGGTATTCGTTTGGACAATATATTAGACACCTATTTTTTTGTATTTGGATAAGAGCACCTACATATTTTATATAAATAATTACGATATAAAACTAGAAGTCTAACGTTTAAACTAAACTTGTAATAAAACTTGTAATAAAACTTGTTCATTTCTAGATCTAATTCTTTTGACGCGCTGCAGCACAACGAAACTTGAAAATATTGGGTCGATCTTTGTCAGCAACAGTGATACTGTAGCGAAGAATACTTATTCAGGGACTCCAGGAAGCTGACATACCGCATACCAAAACAAACGTTTGTTCGAGCGTGACCTTCTGATTGAAGTACTTTCCAACCGGACTACTCCAATGCAAAATCTGAAGATAAAGCGAGAATTTCATTCCACTTTAACTTCCTAAAATATACTATCTGTACATATACAAAAGCATGACATGGTATGGTATGCTACTTAGAAAGAAAGAAAAAGACAGCTTAATATATTTCTGTCCTAACAGAAAAGTAAGAACTAGTAAATATAAGAAAATTGTGAGCGAAGCCAACACAATAACTGTTGCTTATATTAAACCCACGGCCGGATATCTAAGCTTGTCGCGCTTTTATTGTTCTCCACAAAATTTAATGTATTTTGTACGAATATTTAAAATGAGCTTTAATGTATGTGTGTTCACATGTTGCGGATTAATTAAAGCGGAGCAAACTTAATAAGGGAAAATCCTTTGTCGTAAAGGAAACGTCATATGGAGGAAAGTTATGACTGTACAAGCAAATGCTTATATTTTGGTAATATGTATTTAAGTGTTTATTAATGCTTACATCGTGTAACAATTAAAGGTGGTCATGTTAAAATGAGGGGATGTTAACACCGCATGTAATTCGAAAATTATTTTAAACCAAGAGCGCTAAGACCCCACTATTTATTTTCGTTGGATCGCCGGAGTCCTTACTTAAACTTGGAATTATACTTAGGCTGGCAGTGCCTGGCTAGAGTTCCTCTACGCATCACATACAGTCAGAAAGCCTTGTGTTGTGTTCCTGTGATACTTAGGGTTCCTGCTTTTTAACCCCTCAAACGCGTTGCACAATAACCAATTTGTTGTCAAAAGACTAAGCACTGGTGGGGTTAGATGTTGTGTGTTGTCTTTGTAATACATCTATACGTCCTACTTATTTCAAGTGCCACTTAGTAGGTACGTATTATGTAAGCCTGTGTTCATGCGCGTGAGCTATTACGGTTTGCTACGTAATAACTGAACGTCTATACGTAGAAATAAATACGGAAATAAATCTTTCTATTTGTAAGGTTTCGAAACAGACAGATTTACAAACGTATAAAGTAGGTTAGCGTTCAATGATTTAGTCATAGTGAGACGCTAAATTGATTTGGATTTGGACCTGACTCGGAACAACTCGTTAGATTGAACCCACAGTACTCGGCGCAGTGGCAATGGCGGCGCGACGGTGTTCTGCCAAATTATTTTTCTATTCTTTGTTAATCCAATATTTATGTACATACGTGGTCGTTTTTTATCACGTGTGCGTAAATAGCTATCAATTATATTCGACACGATTTCCAATTTTATAATCCTTTAATTTGTTTTAATATGATTTTGATTTAAGAATATTTGATATCCTTAGTCTAAGGTATTCCAATTCTCATTTCAGCGAATGATTTGTATTATTTTAAAGAAATAAACGTATTAAGAGCGGTTACGCCTTGTAGTCTATTCCAAGTAGCAATTTCGCAAATGAGTATCATATTTTGAGATTCGTAAATGAATATTTTTATATTAAGGCGTTTTCAAAATATTTTTTACCAGGCATCCCGCCCCGGCTTCGCACACGTAGTACAAAACCTTAACAAATTATACACTTAAATCTTGCTCATGAATCACTTTGTCTATTGATGAAAACCGCATGAAAATCCGTTTAGTAGATTTTGAGTTTATCGCGAACAGACGCGGCGGGGTACTTTGTGATATAATACATGTGTGTAGTGATAGCGATACACCCTACAGATAAAATTAAAGGTATATCAAAGATGAAATAAAATTATAAATTTAGTATTTTTGTTATGCAAATATTGGGTCAGAATGTTTCATGTGCATAGTAAAACAAGTACATATGTACAACATTGATCGAACCCACAACATTCAGCTGCGGACAGCGCATGGCGTAGCGGTTTAAATGCACCACCCATTTAAACCACGCCATAAATGCAGTCTAAATAATTATCTTGGACCTAAAGCTAGTATAGTATAATGCCTATACGCGACTCAATCGCTACAGCTGAATTAAAACATAATTGAAACCATCACTTTATGCTAAGATTTAATTAATTAGCCTGCAATAATTATTGTACAACACAACAAAAGCTTTAATCACCGCTATGTGTACTTTACTGCTCAATTCTGTCAACATCCATAATTAATGAGCGCGATAATACGTGCGACCAATAAAATCGAAATGGTGAATCAATGCGCACATTGTTTGGAAAAACCGTGGGAACAGGCGATGAGACATAACATTAGGTATGTTGTGCTGAATTTATAGGAAATAATCAGCTGCCATGGACGTCCCTGGAGATACTATTGTTGTTCAGTCTGTGTTCAGTGTATGTTCAGCAGTTATACCAATGAGTTATGTCGATAGTAGTGGGAATGGAGTGATACTCATACGTAGTCGTGGGATAGATGTGTAGGAGTATTCTTATGTGTTCTTGTAGATAGTCAAATGAAATAGTTCTTGATAGTTATGGATATATATTTACTGGTACCAGTTACATATAATACGAATAATATATTGAGCAACGATCTAAATGAGTGGTTAGGTCGTAGGTCGGTGCCTGACTATATAATACTAAAGTATCAGCAGTGTCGCTACAGATGCAACATAATAGAGGGTGATGTTATTTTCATCTCTTGGGTACACTTTCAGGCTTCGTGCTGCTACTAAGAAATGCAAGTTGCTGGTACTTCGCTAGATGGAATGCCCAAGGCCCTGATGAATTTTGGTATAAAGGAAATCCAGCAGCAAATAAATACGCTTAAATTTACTATGTATGTACCTAAATTTCTGCTTCATCGTATTTTTTTACAAAAACAAAATAGACAAATAACTATATTGTAACATTTTATTAACAAGTTTTAATTAAATTTAGCAATAGTTTAAATAAATTTCCCGTTCGACAAAGCGTAAACAATTTGAGACTCGCAAGTTTTTAATTAAAATCCTTTTAATTTTGTTATGATAAACACCTGCGTTGTTTATTATTAAGCGTGCGTGACATTTATTTGTGTAAACTAGATATTTACTATAAGGTAGATTTTAAATAACATTTATTCGAGTATTTTTATTAATAATGCCTACCTACTTATCTAGATATATGTGGTATCGAACTACAATGATCTGTCTGACACAGTTGCTTACCATAGGATGTGAGCAACTATAAATATAGCATAGCTTTGCTAGTGTAATTGGTAATATAAAAAGGGATTAACTATAATGACCATCAAAAATACTAATTGCACAGCAAATATTGCACAGGATAACGAGCACCTATACGCCTCAAATCACTGCATTCCGTTTCGGCAGGGTTAAGTAATGTTAGGTTCCTTCTTAACCCTACCCAAAAATAAGAGCCCCGCGAAGCGTCGCTCCGTCGACTTAGTTTGATCACTTTAAATATATTTTGCTGTGCAGTTAATATTTTTGATAAGCATATTTTGCTGTGCAATTAGTATTTTTTTGCTGTGCAGTTAAATACTACCCATATAAAAAATATTAAATATTTTTTGAGAAGTGACCAACAGCAATATAGAATTAAAGGTGAGATACTACTTAAAAATAATGATTATATCTATAGGTGGAATCCGGAACCGCGGTCCCGGTCCCAAAAGCTCCCCGACCCTTAGAATTCTAAATATCTGAAATAATTAGAATTGACACAAGTTGATGTAAAGATTACAGAAAGATAAAACGGTGTTTCTAAGTTTTCTGGTGTATCATAATATATCTACATATACTTACTAATGTGGTCAGTATTAAAAAGCTTTGAATTTATGAATTTATTAAGCCTCCCTGGGAACCGCCAGCCTACTCGCACTTGGCTAGTGATTTTAATAAACTAAGATTCAAAATTTTGAGGTTTCTGAATTATTTAATGCGCTCCATTCCTATCTTTAGATATGATAAATGACAATATAAAATAATTAGCTCTTTTCACTTTCTCTTTTCTCTTAGAACTAAATATGTATTGTAACCTGGATGGAAAATAAGATATCTGATATACTATATACATGCAGCCCATTTTACATTAACTTTAAGATTACCATAAATAATTACAATAATTATATGTCTACACTATTTTTCCATTATCAATACATGAGCCCAAACGGTATCCACGCTGAGTTAATATTCGTATAAGCCGTCGCGGGTCATATTAAACAATAACTATTTAAAGTTATTGCTCTCCAGACGCCAATATACCTACACTGAATAAATATGAAACTGAAAAATATTACTTAATTTAGAAGCCCTTAGCTTAAACTACTAAAGCTATAAAAGATTTACAACATCACATTTTCTAACAAGCTGCAAAAAACTACAAGTTTATTTAAGTGCTTTATCGCCAGTCAGGTGAAAAGAATACTAAATTATTTTATGAGCGCTAAAGCCAATTGCTTTGAAAGGTTTTCTTAGTAAAATATAACAACATTGCCTTTTAAAATTGCTTTTATATACTTATATTTAGTTGGATCACAGATATATTATAGCAATCTGGCTGTAACTGTCATGTTGGCCGTGAACACTTTGTAAGCTATGATGTGTTAATATGATATGTTGGTCGAATGTTTGCTATAGTAATACGACAGATGACGCTGTGTATAGTAATGATACGGAATGAGTAGTAGAGTGATAGTTAAGCTAAGTCTTGGTTCGTGGTTTGATGCTTCGTCTTTAAATGTTTTCAGTTTGAACAATTCTATTTGCTAGTTTTCGTAGTAGACTTAAGGGCAACTAAATCTATTAAGTATCTATAAATCGCGTATCACGGTGTTTGTGGTCGCACTCCTTCGAAACGGTTCGAACGATTTTTATCATTTTTTTATGTATACTTGGTAGGTATGAGAATAGGTCGTAAAGTATATTTCATACTGCTAAGATATAATTTATAAGGCAGAACAAAGTTTGCCGGGTCAGTTAGTATTATATCGATATAATAATGTATTAAATAAATTATAGATCAGGTATGTATGTAGCTACATATATACCTACAACGATGCGGACTATGGCCTAACCCTTCCCAAAACTGGATAAAGGCCCGGCAGTGGGATAGTTTATTACAATACCGAAATACGCAGATGTGTAAATGTACGTAAGTATGATCGTTACGCCTACCGGTATTAGGCAGGCAAAACGTAGCATACATTAAAAAATACGTAGCATATATTTAGCAAAACAGTGGATAAAATGAAATAATATTCTATCACATACACACAACACCATCTAGCCAAAACTAAGCCGAGCTTGTACTATAGGTACTAGATAATGGATAAATATACATATATGCTTTTCTTTTTGTAAATACGTACATATGACAGACAATGTAAATAGCTACAGAGCAAGACAAACATCCAAGTCCATGCACACAAATGTTTGACTTGTGCGGAAATCGAACCCGCGACCTCAGGCGTGGCAGTCGGTTACAGTAACCACTACGCCATCGAGGCCGCCAAACCTAATCAAAATCAAGCTAGTTACTAACATAATTATGCGAGATAACATTCACTTTGCACCAATATTGCGCTGCTTTGTGTTGTCCAAATCAATGGCTCTATATATCAGCATCTCTATCTTAAACGCTGCAACTATTATTTGGTCAACTGCCCTGCTGGCCAAATCGAAACGTTCAGCTTGCTGTCCAAGTCTACACAATAGGATATTGTTCTCGTATTATAGATACATTACGTGCTATTTAAACAATCGACTATAGCATTCAATTTGATTATTTATTGATCTCGTATTGATTACGTCAAGTTGAATGACAATACAGTAGGGCAATCGAAAAATCTTTTATTATTATTAGGTACTAACTACTTTAACCAAGTGTTCAATCAAAGTGATCCTAAATTTAAAACAAGAAGATTTTAAATCGTAAATCATAAAAATGTCTTTTAAATTTGGTTGTCATTTAATAATTGTCAAATGTCTGAAAAAGGACGCACGATACACGTTGCGACATAACCGCTATTTAAGCATAGGCGCACGAGGGAGACAGCGATACAAGCATCCTATTTTATGCTGTTTTACAAAACCATCTTATTATACCAGCATTTATGCCTAGTGCAGGGCAAAGGCAACCCTCTTGCTTTTTCATATCACTCTTACTGTACGTTAGTTTGGACCAGTTTGTCCTATGGCTATCTGATTCGTCCAGCCATTGTCGCCTCGGTATACCACGATACCGCTTAGCACCATCTGGGATCTAGTTTGTACCAAAAGCTACTTGGTACAAGCAGGGCATGCAGCAAACGTGAACGGCCGATTTTTTTTATAATTTGGGGAATGCATTGACGCATACCCCTTCGCGGGGGCGGGCGGAGGGGTTATGTCGGACTCACCGGGGTAAAAAAAAGATGTTGAAAAGATAATAGACTACCCGGAATACCACGGTGTTCGTCGACGGGGCCGCGCGAATCACTTGCACATGCGGTCGCGACCCCGCCGAGGTTTCGGCCCACCGTATGAAACGGCAGGCCACTACGCGAAGAGACCTACCCATTGGCACTTCTCACTCACAAACCCTACTGTCCCCTCCTAGAAGGGAGACGGATTCGACACAGAGGCGCGCGTAGGAACACGCACGCCGCCTCTCGGACCTGGTGCTGATCGGATGGCGGGTAGGCCCACGAAGCCCACCACCCTCAGGTCAAACTTCAGGGTAGCTGGAGGTCGTCTTGCGGCTCTGCGGTTGGGAAGAGGGTTTGAGCGCACCCTCTCCCACTCCGCCGCTTCCTTGATGGAAATGACTTCCTCACAAAAGGAGGGGACGGCGTTCCACGACCTCTCACTCCGGACCATAGACTGAACTACGGCCGGGAGCGAGAGGGCAACCAATCCGACTGCCGCGATCAACTCACGGCGCTGCGATGCCCAGGCGGGGCAATCTGCCAAAGTGTGCAGCGCTGTGTCCTCAACAACGTCGCGGCAGTCGCCGCAGTGGTGACAACCGGGCGTCTCTTGCCGGCGTATACGACACAGGAACTGGCCAAAACAACCGTGGCCAGTCATTACCTGTGTCAGGCGGAAGGTGAGGGCACCATGCCGCCTCTCCAGCCACTCCTCAAACACGGAACTTACCGCCATGATCGTGGCATGCCCGTCCGGCCCATAACCCATTCCCATTTAAGTTTGATATAGTATTACTGTGCATAAAAAAACAAACAATATCAAACATAGATTAATACTTTATTTTAGTGAATTAAATCCTTACACATAGTAACGATTTAATTCACTAAAATAATTATTTCTTATATTATTATTTTTATAATATTTTGTATTATATTTATATTTTAAAAAGTCGAAAGTAACACAGTCTGTCTGTTACCTCTTCACGGCTAAGCCATTTAACCGATTTGAATAAAATTTGGTACAGAGATAGTTTAAAACCTGGAGATGGGCATAGGCGACTTCTTATTGATGTAAATACCATGCGGGCAGACCGCGCGCAAAAGCTAGTGTTTAATAAATCGTATAATATCCAACTTGATTGATCATGAACTAAGTACCAAACAGTAAAAAAATGAAAGCGTAATTACTCGCCTTTTACATACGGTTTCAACAATATTCAATATTTTTCACAGGAAACGAGAATTGATTGATGGCGACCGCTGACGCCACCTGCACCATTAATCACAAGTTACAAGCCCGCGACATATCGAACCAAACACTGTTGATGTTTGAATAACCCAACATAATTGTTTGGCTCAGCCTTATAAATTAAAAATTCTACTAGTATCATCTTCATTGGAAACTTAGCACAATTAACTTGCTAATTTGCTATTAATTGTGTTAAGGTGAACGTATTTACAATACCTATTTGTATCAGTATACAAGTATTGTAAATACGTTCATGACAGCGGTATATATTTAATATGCTTTGTTCCTGAAATGTAAAAATCTCACAATCAAAACGTCATCTTTGATGTTTATACAGTACTATAATACTGGCAAGCTAAAATATATTTTCTAGATATAGCCTTAAGGAAAACAAATAAAAATTTAAAGAGAGGCAATCCTCGCGGTTTTACCTATATTTATAATTACTGCTACGCTTCCGAGTCTCGTAGCGTGATATTATACGTCCAATACTTTTTCACAAAAAACGGATTAGCAGTTTCAAAGATTACATCCTACATCCAAACTTACAAACTTTATAATATCAGCGTAGATAAGAAAACCTATATCTTTTTGTATACGTAGACGAAGTGATATCCAGATCGTGTTACGAATGTACCTTCGTCAAAGTCTCCGTGTTTATGACGACCCTTTTCAGGAAAGGCAGCTTAGAAAGCTTTGAAGACATTAAAGTTTGTTTAATGTCAACAATGTCAAAATGTTGTTGTGAAGCCTAGTCAAGATCTAGTGAATTTTAATATTCATAGATTCACCCCAGAGGGGTAGGCAGATACTACGGATTTCCATTTGCTACGATCCTAACACACTTCTCTGGCTCCGTTCACTTTCATAACATTCCTCATGCACGCTCGCCGGATTAAGGTGCTCTTAACCTGGCCTTTATCCAGAACGTCTCCGATCTGATCAAGAAACATTCGCCTAGAATTTGGATTTTAAAGTATTTGGATAATAGTTGCGTTGCTAACCGAACGGTATCCTAACTCATATTGTAAATGCGAAAGTTACCTTATTTGTTACGCTTTCACGCCTAAAGTACTAGACCGATCATTATGAAATTCGGCAAACAAGTTGTCAGAGGAACAGAAAAGGACATAGAGTACCTTTCATCCAAACAAAACTACGTTTACTAACCTAACCTACATTTACGAGCGTGAAGCCTCGGGCATAATCTAGTACGTTATAATCTACACATAATAAATGTTTTGACTCCGAACGTAGGTACAGTTTTAAATTTAGCCTTTTGATATAAAGGGGTTCATCGTGTACATATAGATTTCAGGTTTCGTTTCCAAAAGCTCAAATTTTAATAATTTGGGACCAGAAAACTCTGTTTGTTTAAGCATATGCCGCGCTAGAAAGAGTGTAAGATTTGGTATAGTTAAAGTTAAAAAAGGGAATTGGGCGCAGATTCAAAAAGTAAAATGAATTACGGTCATAATTCAACCATTAAGCGTCCACTAGTTGATATAAAATCATAACAAATATACAAACATACATACATAGATTCACTCCTGGTTCCCAGAAGGGTAGACAGAGACTATGGATTTCCATTTGCTACGATCCTGACACACTTCTCTGGCTTCACTCACTTTCATCACATTCCTCAAACATACTCGACGGTTTAAGTTGCTCTTCACCTGGCCTTTGTCCAGAACCTCTTCGATCTTATCGAGAAACGTTCACCTAGGTCTTCCCCTTGCGACTGGTCCATTCACACTAGTCTTATAAACTTTCTTAGTCAGTCCATTATTTCTGCATACCCAAACCAGCTTAACATAGTCTTTTCTGTTCTTGTCACTATATCTACTTTCAAGCCGCATCTCTCTCTAATCACACTATTCCTTATTCTATCTTTTAGAGTTTAGTATATACAAACATACATAAATAAACACTGCTTTAAACAAATATACAAATGCCATGTCGCTCATATTAGATTTTATCGCTGCGGCAGTCTGCAGGCTAAACAACAGTGACAAAGCTAAAGTAAACAGAAATCAAAGAACTCAATTCAAACGAATTGGATGGACAAACGAATGGACCTTTGCTTTTTTGGGTTGACTACTTTGAAAAGCAACATCGCTAACAAACACGGAGGTGTATGCAGAAAAGTTTTGTTTCAGATGATGCATATTGACTTTGTTGCAAATTATATTATATAAGCATGATTTGCACTCGCAGTCGTAAAGTGTTAGGGTCAATTCAAGGGAGCAAAATTAGATAGAAAATCTGTTTCTAAACGGAAACACGCGCAAGTGATGCCTCTAGTGTTGCAGGCGTCCGTAGGCTACGGTTACCACTTACCATCAGGTGGTATACTTGTTTGCCACTTTAGTAGAATAAAAAAGAAACTGGGAATTATTGGCAAACGCTTTATTCAATGTGGGTCTTAAAAAACATAACTGACAAAATATAGATGTAAAATGTACATTCTACATATCGCTTCAGCAATGCACAGTCTATGTATGTATTTATCTACAGTAAAACGAAATTCGCCCTGCAATCTGAAGCAATCCAACTAGGAAGGCATCTTTTGTATAGAATCTGTGCAGTTAAGTAACATGTTGTAGAGTTACTGCGGCGAGCAGGGTTGCCAAAGTTTAAAGACAATTAATACTATTAGCATGGAGACCCGCCGTGTTCCTTACGTTCGGGGCATAAGCATACCACCTCCTTCATTGCAAAGACAGCAACGTCCAGGCAAGCCATTGGATCAACTTGTAGCATAATGAGATCAATAACACCTCGAAGGCTTTGGAAAGTTACTACTGACTGCACGGATGGCGTAGTGGTTTAAGTGGTCGGCTCGCCACTGCCACCGCGTCGAGTGTTCTGAGTTTGATCCCCACACGGGACAAAAATCGTGTAAACCACAAATTGTCCCCAGACTGGGTGTTCTTTGTGTTCGTTGTTTAAATGTTTGTAAAGTCCCCCGCGTCACAGGGATTATTCCTAGGGTGCGGGTGACGTTATAAAAAAATACGCGAACAAAAAGAGACAGGCCAAAACGCTTTGAACTAGTAAATTATATTATATCTACAGAAACCTAATTGTAGTTAATATGACATTTGATATTCCAAATATTTTTTTTTAAGATTTTCAATTCAAGAAAGGCTCTTATTTATGATTCTGGCATCGGCAGTCGTCGATCATCGATTGTACCCTTGCTACGACAATATTCTCAAAACGTGACCCTACCTCACATCTGGACGATTGTTAAAGAAAAATGTATAACGACTGCTATACATAAATACCTACATACAGTTTTTGTACGGGTAATATAATAGGTGTTAAAGTATTCAGTTGCCGCTGTATAGTAATAGATATTTTGAATTGACATAAAACCTTCATGGTGTGAGATTTTCGAGTGAACCTTTTCTCACATGTTACCTATAAGATTCGTCTTTTAAAATGTGCAACATTAGATTTTCGACTTTCAATTGCTTTTTATATTCAGCTTAGACGGCAAAGATGGATACTTCGAAAATCCGAGTAATTTTTGGTACGAGTTCGGACGCGGAACTAACGCAGCAGAAACGGCTCGCAATATCAGCGCTGCGTTTGAAGAGGAGACTGCTAAAGAACGTACCGTGCGTTTTTGGTTTAAACGCTTTCGCAATGGAAACTTCGACTTGAAGAACGAACCTCGTGGAAGACCGCCCACACAGGTGAATAACGCTGAATTGAAGGAGATGGTGGAAGCCGCCGATCCGAGACAAACTACCCAGGAATTAGCGGCATGGTTTAACGTTACCCTGCCTACAATATTGGCTCATTTGCATCAAATCAATAAAATAAAAATATATAAAAAATGGGTGCCTCATGATTTGACTGATCTGCAGAAAGAAATGCGTGTTAAAACTTGTGTTGCCTTGTTGAATCGGTACAGAAATGAAGGAATATTGGATCGAATTGTGATATGTGACGAAAAGTGGATTCTTTACGATAACCGCAAGCGAAAAATGCAATGGCTGACCCCAGGTCAAACGCCGCAACAGTGCCCTAAAGCAAAGCTTACCAATAAAAAGATAATGGTAACTGTTTGGTGGTCTCTTCATAGTGTTATTCACTATAGCTTTCTCAAGCCTGGTCAAGCAATAACAGCAGATGTTTATTGTGCCGAACTTCGAACAATGATGGCGATACTGGCAGTGAAACAGCCTCGACTCGTGAATCGATCTTCACCATTATTGCTCTATGATAACGCAAGACCTTATATGCGTAAGTAAAACGATAAAAGGTTTAATTGTATACGTACATATATAATAATAAAATATAATTAAGTAGCATATCTCGAGTGACCCACCGAGCGTCGTCCGGTGGGTCGCCCAAGGTACTGCTGAAAAGAGGAACTAGCTAAAGACCTGAAAGAGATGAATGTGCTCGATTGGACTGACTTGGCCCAAAATAGGAAAGAATAGGCGCACTTTAATGTCAGAGGCCAAGATCCACTATGGATCGCTGTGCCAGCGAAGTAAGTAATTACTTAATTAGGGTTATATAGTACTTCTATATAACCCTATACATTACAAATAACCCTGTATCAAATCCGTATTGCTTAATCATGATGACTACAGCTCCATAGTCGATGCAATACAAGGCTAATGTAGCTCACATCAAGTAACAGAAAAAATCTGTAAGCCTCGTTCAGTTGATGAAGTACCATTAATCTACTTATGGCTGCCTGAAGGAGCAACTGTTGCGCCTTCCACTCTAGCTTTGAAGGGTCATAAGAAAGGAAAGATGTAGCTTGTATTTTTCTATTTATATATAGTATAGGTATCATTTGATATAGTGGTCAATAACTGGTAGAATAATTATTATCTATTATCTATATGTTTGTTACCTATAATAGCAGCACGTTTTTATTACTAAGCACAAACTAAAGGCTTGAGCATTATATGAACACCTCTGTTTTCACTTGATAATTAAGAGGTTAAGAACCAGTATTGTATGTCTTTAAGCTAATTTAGATAAGGCAGTTCCGTACTTATAAGAATAAATGAAATAAATATCGTTCTGGTTCGCTAATTGTACATATTTATGACATATTTTTTTATATATCATATTAAATTACAATTGTATGTTGTGTATTGTAATTCACAACATAAAATTAACAATTCGCAAATGCGCATTTTGATTGTAGATGAATGGAAACTCTTAAAGGAGTGAAGAACGCTTAGAAAGATGTAAACACAGGTGAATCACACGGGAACGTATGGCAGGGTAAATCCTGCCATACGTTCCCGTGGGATTCACACTATCGAACAGAAGCTAGTAATTAAACAAAATGATAGCGAATTCATAATCACCTGCTTTGCATACGAATACTCTATTAAGCTTAAACGCACGCAGACATAATAACCTAATCTCTATTGCCTAATTACATAGCATTCGGACACGATTCTAATACACAACACGATGCGAATATACCTCGCGGATGATCCAATAAATGTTCCAACATTTCAGGTGATAAGGAATAACTTCATTCCGGAACGTGATACCCCTGGAATCCACTTAGTCACGTGACGCGCATGAAATACACCGCACGTTCAGTCACGAAGTAAGACCTAACGCGTAGAATGAGTTTAATACCAACATATTAAAATATTAGTGCATGAAGAATGTGATGAATGAAGCAAGAGAGACATGGTAGGAATGCACCGCTCTTTGCTACGATCCTGCCATTTCTCTTGCAGCGTAGTGTATTGCTTTTCCCGCTGAAAAACAGGCGTAAAATTATGTAGGTAAGGAAAATGTTGTTCGTATAATAGCCATTAAAAATGTCATTGATGGATGTCATTCATACCTATAATAATTTTGAAAAGTATTTCTAAATAGAGTGTAAGGCTTGCGTAAAAGTTCTATACTGACAGTGTTTATTCGATTGCATGGCAGAAGATTGCATTGATTATTTTTGGGCCGGTCGTATGATTTTAGTTGCTGATAGTGCAGTGTTATTGGTTTTAGTTTTATAAAATGCAAACTTAGCGCTGTTTATTCGATTGCATGGCATAAGCTTTCATTTATCTTTGGGCCGCTCGTATGATTTTAGTTACAGTTAGGGCAAAATGTTATTGGGATTTTTACTGCAATTCAAACATGGCTCGGCCATTAATTTTGTGCCGCAACCAACGACCTACCGCCAAGGAAGGAATATGGAAGGTTAATAAATAATATTATACATTAATTTTACATAATACTAGCTTTGGCCCGCGGCTTCACTCGCGTATAAATAGGTTAGGTTATGTTAGTAACAGTACATTTTTAAATAAAATATAGCCTATGTTACTCGGCGATAATATAGCTTTCTAATGGTTAAGGAATTTTTAAAATCGGTAGGCTCGTTTTTGAAGTTAAATCCTAACAAACAAACAAATGAACAAAAAAGAAAATAATTTCTCTTTATAATAAAAGTAATATAATATAGATAAACAAGTACGGTTTTCAAAGCCTCCTTCAGCAGCAGTGAAAACCAAACACACCGCAAACGAAACGTAAGACTCATTATTTATTTAACTGCGATCTTAGATATTGAGTTACTGACACTTCCCCAGTCGTGTTCCTACATGTTAGAATAGAATTTCAGGTTAAAACAAGGCCATCACTGTAGTCTGTTGTGTTGAATATATGTATGTTGTTTAGACAGGTATACATCAACTTTATAATTAAATACAATGTAGATGACAGATTTCTTAAACGAATAATTCACCACTACTTTATATAATACTAGCTCTTGGCCGCGGCTTCGTTTACACGTGAACAATACTTTTTTCCTGGATAATAGGTAGAGTATGTTATTTTCTGTACCTACCTAAGGATGAAAAAGAAATTTGCTTCGTTTATGGTACTTTGAAAATAGTAGACACACGCGTTCATAAACGGTTAAGCAATCATTATTTATAATATTTTAAGTTTGTGACAAGTTTGCTCATATCTCATCAATATCATCTTAAGTATGTTGTATAAAGATTAGTCCACAATATAGCCTTGTTTCTGCTTATTTTTATTATTTGATATAAAATATGACGAAACATGTCGTGTAACAAACGAAACGTGTCAAACGAATACGTGTTGCTGCACTAGGTGATATTTTGTAAAGAACCGCTATAATATTGTCTTCTGTTTACGCGAATATTATTCATAAAAATTAAACTACTACATATGGCTTTTATCGCGTTGTTTATTTGACACCTTATTACATCATTTATTTAATAATAGTAGTAGTGTAACAGTTTTCAAAATTATGTAATAAAGTGTCAAATAAACAACGCGATAAAATCCGTATATAGTAGTTTAATTTCAAAGAACCGCTATGATAGGACGAGATCGCAAGTTGACAATGCGATTCAATAATATCAACCATAGGGAATGCGACTAGCGTGCACCATCTGAAGCCACGTTTATATTACAAACAGCCTTCTGCTGAGAATACACCTGTAAAAGCATACATATATAGCTCGTGTCGATATCGTGGTGAGCTTGTCGATAAGGCTTTAGCCATAAAGCGTCACGTTTGAGCATGTTTTCAATATAAACTGGTGCACTGGGTGTACAAACTTACAATATTTTACTATTATATATACTAGTTTTTGCTCACGACTTCGTACAAAGAGAAAGGTAGACAAAACTCTAAAAATTATTGTTTTGGCTTCCATATCTTTTACAAAGACTCCTCACACAAAGTTTTATTAAACATCTTCTATGTACAGACGTCAACGAGTTATAACTTTGTTATGTATTATATATATATTATAAAAAACGGAATTGTGTTTGTGTTTGTATAGGACTAACAAAATACAACAAGTGAATACCATAGCTAGCTAGCTTATAGGCCAATAATCCAATAGCTAACCACATTCCATCCGACAGTCTGCATCTTTAACACCTCAGTAGTATATAAAAAAACATGTTTCTGCAACATTACTTTCTAATGACTCATCAACACCGAACCAACAGACGACGAGCACCATAGTGTGGACCGAGAATTATCTCGAGAACAGTTCTTCAATCACGGAGTAATATAGAAGTAATCGATGTCACACGATCAATCATATGTTAGTTCAAGTTATGAGGTTGGTAGTTTCTAAGCGCTTCGGTGAATGAAAGAGAAAATCTGTGTCTTCATCAGTATGGACATTTAACACTTTATGAGAACACATCAGAATGAGCAATTAATATTTCTTTATGCAGTTGAAGTGTATGAATAAAAAATCTGTATAAATTTGATATTGAGATTTGCCATTTAAAATATAATAATAATAATAATATTCTACTACATACACACAACACCATCTAGCCCAAACTAAACGGAGCTTGTACTATGGGTACCTACTAGACAATGAATAAACATACATATATACTTTTTTTTTGTAAATACATACATATTATAGTACACCCAGACCAAGACAAACATCCATGTTCATGCACACAAATGTTTGACTTGTGTCAATCGAACCCGCGACCGAAAATGACCGTAAATATGATCACCCGCAGCTTGAAGTTCGGTTCCAATACGAGAGTAACACCGATTTGAATGTATTTTCTGCTCGTGACTGCGATATTAGTACTACCATACAGTATTTTGGACACGGATCTGAATACAACTTACTAAATTGGAAAGGACCGTCCTATTTGGTAAAAAGATAGGAGTTGCTGACGTGACTAACTCGATTGATAGATTGTATTACCGCGACCCTGCATGACAATCTACCGAGGGCTGCAAAGAGACAAAATACTGAAATCCTTGGCGAAATTTATCCAAGGACGGGGACCATCTTTAATATTATAAAAGCCGCGAACAAGACAAATAAAAGTAATATTTTTAAATTTGGATCCAGTTTTAGTTTGGCTGATTATGAAGTTCTACCACATACACACAACACCATCTAGTCCAAACTAAGCAGAGCTTGTACTATGGGTACTAGACAATGGATAAACATACATATATACTTTATTTTTTGTAAATACATACGTATGGTATGGTGTGGTAGTTAGGTTATGGTGCCATCTACGATTAAGCATACTTACCATAACAATAACTTATACATTTTGACAATCAGCTTAGACCTAGCCAGTAACACCGACGTTAGTAAAGAGTTCAACTCTTTTGCGGTGTACAAATTAAATGTACCTATTAGCAAATCGTACAGCGCATAATGGTGTCTTCCAATGATAGAATAGCTTTAAAATAACTAAACTATCTAGTTCAATTACACGCTCTTCTAAATGGTTTAATAATTTTACCTAGAAAGAGATATGTAGCCACTATAAACTCCACAGTGGAAATGTATTTTAAACTATTACAATATATCTTAAGCATGGATGCTACTAAAGATCAGTATATTAGCAGCATGTTTCTTTTAAATTGTTTTTTAACTGGATTTGACTGGATATCAGTTTTTACACGGAGCGGTTGCCACCTGACCTCCGCAACCCGAAGACTAACGATACCCTAAGGCTAGACCACTGTCAGGATATTAATGGGTACTGACTTTCCCAATAACGACTGCCATAGATGTTCATGGCAGCCGGGACCGACGGCTTAACGTGCTCTCCGAAGCACGGAGCAGGCGATAATTGTCAAGCAATACGCACATAATTTCGAAAAGTCATATAACTTCCGAAAGTCAGAGGTGCGCGACGTGGGTTCGAACCCGAGACCCTCTGCATTGCAGTCTGTTGGTCTCCCGACTGAGCTATCGCTGTTTTTTTTTAATTTTTGTAATTTATATATTAACTTATCAATTTAAAAGAAACATGCTTACCTAACAAATAACAAATGTTCTTAAATATGACGTCACCATTCTGACACACATTGCATAGTGCTAATGACTCTATTAAATACATTCTAACAGCTTCACCCAATTAGCGTTAGCAGCACTACCATTGTAACCGATCGCGCATAACCATGCAGATGTAGTCCATTCGAGCTTAATCCGTATAATAAATGAACATGTCGACAATAGGCGTATATCGGTTCCTTCCGGTGTACGACGTTTTCCATCGGGAAAGCAACCGTTCGTGTAATTAGTAGAAACGAGAGCGAAGCGATTTCCGAGGCGGATCGCGCAACAATTAGTAGCCCGTGCGAGACGTAGTGCAAGTCTTGAGCGGACAGTGGATTTGAAGGACAATGGTCACTAGCTTTATGATCTTTAAAAGCAACTAACAATATTGACTTAGACGAGTCTGGATATTTCCTGAAGCTAAAATCCTATAAACTTTTATTCGGATACTAAAACACGACTTGTATTTTTTATTTATTTAAAAATATATGGAAACTCAAGAGCCTTTTACAGTAATTTTGTTTTTGTTATCAGCACGTTAACGCGGCCCATCGAAAATGTATTCTATTGGCAATATTTTATTATGCTTTCTTGCGGCATAAAACGTTATACTACATGTAGGTAGATAGCGCTTCCTTCTCACGCTGAGAAAAAGCTTTATTAACAGGGCTGATATTATTAAATATTGAAATGCATTATTATTTATAGTCTTCTTACACTCTTTTTAAATTTATAACTAAGCAGCCGAATTATAAATTATTTTTATAGATCTACCTATTTTCACTATCAGAAAAATTATTTCAATAACTTCTGTTATATGGCGAAACCACATACCTAAATTAAATGGATACAAATTTTAAAAACCCAACTTTAAATACTACATAAGCATCGTTTTAAAGCCGCTTGCAACTAAAACACCGTCCAGTCAACTCGCTATCCGCTTGTAACTTAAATTAATTAAAACAATAACATAAGGCGGGCGCTGCGCGTGCGACGGTACGCTTCACATTCGCGCCGCGAGCCGCCCGAGTACAACGCTGCGGGGGCTATTTACACCACGACACCCCACATATTAAACCCTGCAACCTTTACCACAAGTGCCTCTACATACTTACGACTTTTTTTCTAGTGTCCCTGTAACTTACGACCTTTTATATAAAAGTGCTCACATTTACGTCCTTTGAAGTGCTCGCTTGGGGTGTCGTAGGAGCGTGTGTCGGTCAGTGACGGTGTGTGAAGTGGTATGGGGTAGCAATGGGGGCGGGACACAGTGCTGAGGGCGACGGCGGCGCGTACGCAAGCGACCCGCCCGCCCACGATCGGCGGAAAACGCATAGTAGGAGGCGGAGGTAAGTTTTAATAAAGTGTTGAGTGAATTGTGTATTTAGTTATGGATTATGTTTATTGATCAGAATGAAGCCTCTTTGGAAGAGGCTCTCTAAGAAGGATATAAATTATTTTTTTTATATTTGTGTTGTATGAATGTACCTATATATTTATAAATAATAACACGCAGCAACACTTAATATTAATTGTATTGCGTGTATTGAAAATCAATTTTCGATTAATAATGTTATCAACTCTTAAACAGATTTTAAAGAGACAAAATAAACGAAGAAATATAACACATTTACGCCACCGTAACTTAATATGCCTCAAAACTAAGTTTAAGATTACAATCCAACATAAACTAACTCAAAAATATACCTTATTTCCTTACGGTAAGATTCTAAATAGAAAACACAGTTCTCTGCATAAAATACCGTATCAATGCTTTGGACTAATAACGGAGTATGTTAAGTGATTAAGTGTTCAATCATTCTTTCGCAAATAACGAGCGAATGAGCGATGGAATGTGAAACGTTAAAAATGGCTATCACACATGCATCGATAAATAAACAAGACAAAAAAATATGTGTGAAAATGAAAGAAGATGCATACTTTTAAGTAATGAATTGAGTGGAAAACCGCAAGTGCAGTTTGCATCTAATGCTCCTATTATACTAGGACAGGACAATGGGACATTAGACAACGGAGCAGCAGACAGAGGTTGATAAAGATGATAAACTGCATCCCATAAGACTAATGCTGTCTACTTATAATAATAATAATAATTTATTTGCATAAAACATGGTATTTGGTGGTGTTACAATATTATATATAGTACAAGCATGTTTTGCTAGAATATAGCATACAAAATTTTAATGATGGGGACAAAACATTACATTTACATTTGTTTTAACCAAAAATTCATTTACGTCGTAAAAGTTGGATAAACTAAGACAAGTATACAACCTTTTCTTAAAAAAGCCGAAGTCTAGCTGCTTAAAGTGATTTGGTAGTTTATTATAGATACGCACACACATAGCAAGGCAGCTTTTGTTATACTTGGTGAGTCTCGGTATGTCACTTAAGACCAATTTAAAAGGATCTCGTCTATTTCTAGAATGTACCTCATCTGCTGTTTTAAACAACTCTTTGTTTTTATATACAAACATACATATTTCGTAAATATATAAAGACGGTAAAGGTAACAATCCAAGCTTTTGAAATATTGGCTTACATGACTCGTCCGGCAGAAGGCCATTTATTGCTCGTATGCACTTTTTTTGGGCAACAAATGCTATATATTGGAGTCCATACTGTTACGCCACATTATAAGTCCGTATCGGAGCAGCGATTCTACGTAGGCTTGATACGATGTAACAGCAGTTTCAATGTTTGTGACTTTTTATTTTTGACTTTTTATACTTTTTACATAAACAAATTTATTGATTCTCTTAGTAACATTATCTAAATGTGATTTCCAGTTAATGTCTTCGTCTATCATTACTCCTAGAAAGTTTGTATGTGCAACCTGTTTGATATTGTTTATGTTAAGGCGGATATTTTTATTATTATGGGTTTTATTAAATTGTATGTAAACGGATTCATCTAAATAAATTTTTAAATCATTTATGTCGAGCCAATTCAATAGTGTGTTAATTGTATTATTAATGTCAGATTCATGATCTTTAATTGTATTATTTTTTTATATTTTTTTTATCAGATGTCACTATAATCGATATATCGTCAGCAAATAGTATACATTTGTGCTTAGTTATGTTAATAATATAGATAAGAAGATGTTTGATTTGTATCTTTAACAAATACACGTCTCCAATTCAAATGCAAAAAATGTCGTAAAATGTCAAATTGGCTTGGCACGCAGTCTCATTGTCTCATGTGGTCAGTAATTAAACTTAGTAATTTAAGGTGCTTATTATAGTAGCATTATTTGTCTTGCTTAGTGGGCACTTACTGAATTAAGCAACAAAACTTTATACATATCTGTATCTGAAGAAATTGAGCTGAATTTGACCCACTGTCTTAGATTGAGATGAGTGGACAACAATGTTGCGATCGTGGATCGAACCTTCACAGAGCGTTAAGATTGGCACGGCAAGAGGCTTATGTCTAGCAATGGATACAATTAAACTATAGATGACAATGATGTTAGGTTTTAGATCATAAGAATAAATATATCAACTAAAAGGCTACTGGTCACAAATTTAATGCCTCGAAGCGCAACCTATTAATGAGTATTTTCTAACAGAATAATTTAAAAACAATTGACACTTCCAATGCGGTCCAGCCATCTGTTTCGCAATAAATATTACTATATGTAGTAATAATATGTATATACCAGTACACTGTACACTAAAACTGGTGGTTGTGATCACGATTTTATTCCTTTATTTCTGTTGTCTTATTGTCACCTCTAATGTTATCAGTGCGTATGTATCTAAAGCAATGCAGGAGTGTGAAATGAAGGGCATGGGAGCTTTAGACAAATCACTGGTGTACTTTAAAAGATAAAGATTTATTTACTAACTTAATTGTGCTCGCGGCTTCGGTCGCGTAAATACAGGCTAGGTTAGTAACAGTTCATTTTTCTGGATGAAAGTTTCTGGATGATGTGCCCCTGACAACGCGTATGCGAATTTCATGATGATCGGTCGAGTAGTTAAGGCGTGAAAGCGTAACAATCAATCAAACAAACAAACTCACATTCGCATTCATAATATTAGTTAGGATGTTATTATGACTCCAATCTAATAACTCGAAATCGTTTTTACTTTTGGATTTAATTTTATAGTATTAATGTGTATTTAAAGCTACTAGCGGTCGCCTAGTGCTCGAAAATCGACCAAAGTTTGCCTGTAAGATATTGCTGATATATATGTCATTATATATTGATATATGTAACCATAGTTATGCGTTTCGACTGCGTGTGTTTACTGTGCCAAATTTCATACTCCTCCGACCTCGCAATTTTCGTAAAAAGGGGCACAAAGTTTTTGCTTCACATATTAATATGCAGATTACGTAGTAAGTACCTACTATTCCACATTACACTATTCTTGTGTATTTTTCACTTAGAATAAAGCATACAAAGTGTGCGTAAGAGGATTAACTCGGCTCATTGAGTAGGTTTCACATCTTCGCCAACTTCTTACTGGAATTGTCCGAATTACGTGATCTATATAAACTCCGCATAGTATATTTCAAGTCAGCATTTGTTTTGTAGCTTCTTGTATATATTTCTTTGAGTGTAATATATAGGAAATAGGAAGCCGCCATGGAAGCCTTGGTTGGCAAACGGTTGAATTTTGCCACTTTTCATTACATGAGTTCTCCTATCTCCAGATCCTTTATTCGATCGACCCTTTTGATTGTAATGACCATGCTTAACTATAAAGTAAATGACGTGCCGTCGTCTTGGAGAAGTAAAAAAATAAAAAAATATATGAGCTTTGCTAGGCATAATTGAAACCAGTACATTACCTAAGAAGAACATATTAATCATTGATTTGTCCGATAGTGTTAGGTCAAGGCCGAAAGGATCTTAGTCTAGACTATTATTGTTGCTTGGCTGACGGCCAACTGACAATCACATAATTTCTAAGCGAAGAGGGTCATCAAGGCTCTTTGAGCCTTACACGAAAAGTAGACTTCTGAAGTTAGTTCAAAATACCTATATAAAGTCATAAATTGTTTGTGTTTGGATATTTGTTACATTATCACGCGTAAACTATTGCGCGGATAAAACCACACAAATATTAGGTACATGCTCTGGATTAAAATATACGTAAGATATTTTTTATACCGGTTCCCATAAGATTTACGCATGTGAATCCGCGAGCAGATACTAGTGTAAGAATATATTTTGCCGCCAGAGTATGCAGAAGCTATTTTATTTAAGACTAACAAAATAAGTGTTTTGAATCACAGACATCTAGCGTATTCATTATTTTCAAGTAATAAATGCTCAAGTAACAATGATCACCTAATTAATATTAGTTTATCTACCATATAACCTATTTAACTGTTAGCATTTAACCACTCTGTGCTAACGGCAATAATTGATTGTCTGACCACAGCCTTTCAAGTCACCGTTTACGTTAAAAAATTATAGTTATAAATCACATACTTTATATTAGTTAGAATTACACCATTATAGCCGCACATAAAAATAAACAGCAAATATACAAATGTATCTAAAACAATTTTTCATCAAAACATCATTAAAAAGTCATTGAGCAAATCCGTAATTCTTTTCAACAGGGCTTTTCACGCGCCAAGGTAAGCTTCTTTAAGCCAGGCTCTATAGAAAGCTCACGAAAATGCCAATTAATACGCCAACACTGGAAAACAATTTACCAACAATCAATCGTGATCTAACTCATATCAGCTTAGTTAAATGCTTGCGACGTAATCTGATTATTTCAAATTTTCCAAAACCTAAGGTGAGATATTATGCGACAATTTGTTTATTTCTATCTAAAATATACCGAAACTTTTGATATGTTAAATTGGTTAGGTACGTGTATAATAATACAATAAATAGGAAGAAAATATATACAAATTTCTAAATATAATAATAAAATCTTCGTCAAGCTTTAATCCAATGATAGGCTTAAGACGATCTTAGACTGAAATAGGTGGCAATCTCTTGTATGGAGGCCATAACATACATTGCCAGTAAGTAATAATATTTAGTCCAAACTTAATTACTTTTCAAGTTAGCGTAGCATCTCGTATATATATCCAAAAGGTTCGACGAGACTTAACAACAAAAAATATCCTATGTCGCCAACTATGTTAACGTCAGTCATAATAGATAATTAATAGAGTGTGTGAGGCCCAGATCCACCAACAAATAACACCACCCGACCCAGGATCGAGGCCAAGGATCTGACCCAATTGGCATTTGCACAAACATTTACGTTTACCCAAATGAAACGGCTATTAAAAAGATAATTAAATTAAAAAAGCATAATTGAAACAATTCCTTATTAATTTACATAAAAATATATATAAAAAGTGCGTTTCGTGAGTGTTTTCCGCAGCCATACACCATTCATGAGAAAAAGTACACAAACGGATTACATGAATTTGTCTTCTATTTACGCGAATATTATTCATTGAAATTAAACTGCTATATACGGATTTTATCGCGTTGTTTATTTGACACTTTATTACAAAATTTTGAAAATTGTTACACTACTACTACTATTAAACTTTACTAATTTTTAAGCTAATTAAATTATTATTAAAATATATACTTTGAGCTCATTCTGCGTAAATAGAAACACAAATGATTAAATTATGTTCGGGTACTTTGAAATAACTACACTGGAACATTGAGACAACTACTATCTTAGTCTCCCCGTGACCATGGCTGCTGAAAAGCAACCGAAACGTCGGGGAGTGTAAAAATAAATTAAATCTAAATAGTTTTAATAATAATTTAATTAGCTTAAAAATTAGTAAAATTTAATAGTAGTAGTAGAGTAACAATTTTCAAAATTTTGTAATAAAGTGTCAAATAAACAACGCGATAAAATCCGTATATAGCAGTTTAATTTCAATACATGAATTTGCCTCAGGAAAACTTGTTACCAACCCTGTCTTCCTTCCTAAATGCATTTACAACTAGGGGATTTTCGTCTAGTAATACCAATATAATAATATATTGATTTAGTACGCTTATACTAAAATAGGCAGTAATTCTGCCTCATCGGTCGGATAAATTAACAATAAAAAGCAGAAAACAGATTTTTTGTATTGGGAACAAACATGCGTCGTCTTGTTGGACTAAAGACAGATTTTCTTTTAAAGAACATCGCTATAACAATCCTCACAAATACTCAGATCAATGTTAGCTTGGTACTGTAGTGGAATTAGATCTCCATTTGCGTAGAAAATGTCTTAAAACGACTTTAGCCTCTACTCGAGGCAACTTCGCAGCATATATTCGATGGCATCAGTAGTAGTGGTTTTATTCAAATCATCAATTATCTAGGTAACCGGGCAGTCTTGAAATACTTTCGAAAACTCTTAAGTAAAGCTATTTCATGCACGTGTTAGAGACAGAGTCTCAAAGTTTCACCGGTTATAGTTACGTACGGAAATATTAGGACGGAGGAAGTGAAATTCCTCTAGTTGCTACAACGAAGCGATATATTGCTGACGATATGAACCACATTGACAGAGCTAACCAATGAAAAAAATGAAAGGTAGGGGCATGACGGGGTCTCCACGTAAATGGTTTTTTTTTTTTTTTTTACGTGTGGGAATGCATGACGCATACCTCTCCGCGGGGGCGGGCGGAGGGGTTATGTCGGACTCGCCGGGGTAAAAGAAAGATGGTAAAGATGTTAAAGTACCTCCCGGAATACCGACTAAACCTACCACGGTGTTCCTCGACAAAACCACTATCGACGGGGCTGCGCGAATCACTTTCACATGCGGTCGCGACCCCCACGTAAATGGTTTTGCTCTAACTGGTGTAACCCGATTGAGGTACCCTAGGCTACTAAGGCTGTATGTAAACAGGCTTGTGTTGTTGTAATTTAACTAATTAATATCGAAGAGATTTATTATAACTATTTAAAACAGTTTATATTTAGACTTTCACTGACATTTCGGTTGATTTCTAGCAACCATAGTCACGGGCAGTCCACGGTAGTGTTCATCCCAATTTAACTGTATGTTGAAGAACTTATTTGATGTGTAATGCTTCTTCTAGGATTTCAGTATATTAATAACTAGAGCATATGCCATGATAACCTTCTGTTTACTGCCAGGTTTCAGGGGTCTTTGAGCTGTGTGATGTTAGCAGGCGGACCCGAGTGAGCTTTGGTAGGGACAAGCTTGCAGCACAGCTTCCTTTTCTAAAGGGTTAGCAACGTGCAAGTGATCATCACGATGTAGCCTACAGCCATAGATTTTAGCTACTTTAGTGGTATAAAATGTTCTAGAATTTTCGATGCAGATATTTGTTTGATATTAAGTTATTTGATATTTCTAGCGATTGCTTTATAATGTTTTAGAATCGCATAATTATAAATTAGAGTCAGTTATATAAGTCTACTTTCATATATTGTGCATAAATACTTGTTTATTTCACATCATGGGTTTAGTAATCATTTTGAAACTTTGCACTCAATTTAGCATGTATGTTCATAAGTTCTATTATAAGTGAGTTCCGAAATACATTTTTATACCTGTCTTAAATGGGTTGAGCATACTGGCCTTTATCTAGTACAATTTCTGATTTGTACTAAAAATTCGTAACACATAATCCAAAAACTTTTACTAGTAATAATAATAATAATAATATTCTATCACATACACACAACAACATCTAGCGCAAACTAAGCAGAGCTTGTACTATGGGTACTACACAATGGATAAACATACATATATACTTTCTTTTTGTAAATACATACATATTACACATAGAAACACCCAGACCAAGACAAACATCTATGTTCATGAACACAAATGTTTGACTTGTGCGGGAATTGAACCCGCGACCTCAGGCGTAGCAGTCGGTTACACTTACCACTACGCCATCGAGGCCGATGAATACTGATCCGGAAATCACACTTCAAGCCGATTTTTCAATTGTTAGATAAATTTTGCCTGGGGAATATGTTTGACGTGAATTTTGTCTAGTAAACATTTCAAAACCGCTATATTTATTCGCTAGATAAAAGTTATTTGACTATTGGAAAATCGGACCTAAACCAAATAAAGAGCAATAATCACAATTTCACTATGTAATACAATCATCATCGGAGCGTAGTCCAGCCATAGATCTGCGCCATCTTAACAACGTCCAGTAAAGATGTGCGCGCGCACCGGTATAACAACAATTGGAGCATGGCCTAACAGCATTCGTTCAGCTGTAGTCCGTTATCAACGTTTTTTACCTATCGCTATGGTAAATGCTACTGTATAATTAAATGTTCAACAGTCACTCAATGCCTGCTTTCTAACAAGTTGAGAAATAACGATTGTAATAATCAGGATTAATTTGGTGTGACGAGTAGTTCATACGCAAAACTTGCATAAAATATCCTATTTCATTATTGTATAGTGAGAGACGCTTCACAAGCCGTGAATACGTCCAGCAGTGTGACTGTTTATCAGAACTTGGATAGATATATATGGTAGCATATGTTAACATTAAACTTGATATAAAAGTAATAATATGCCAAGTAATAATGAAATAAACTATAATAAACGTCTGCAATATGTAATTTAATGTCAGCCTATAATATTCATAGAAAAATAACATATATATTTGACTAGCGGAATCTATAAAATAAAATACAAGTAGTTAAAAATCGACTTTTATCAAACGATAACATAAAAATATATAAGCGTTATCCGTAATTTTAACTACCCAGGACGCCGACAGGGTATCAACCCCCAATATTTTATTGAATCGCTTAACCTCTAAGGCCGCTTAAGCACTCAGAAAGACATAGGTCGGGCATACTTTGAATAAAAAATGTCTGAACTATTTATAAATACCTTGATATCAAGTGTACATATATACATATGTTACTACCCGCAGTGAAATAATTTAAAGATTAATTAACGACTTCATACATTAATAACAATTATAATTTTTATACACGGGAGGCTATTATTTCATCATGTTACATATTGACGTACAATATGGTTTACACCACTTTAACTTTACATTAAAAACAACAAATACATGCTCATATTAGCACGAATCATTATGTTAAGGTGATATTATGATAATAGATAAGATAAACTGTTTCGAGAATTAATCAGTTCAAATTTATTATTTAAATGTTAATAAACATTAACACACCAAATGAAATCAAAAATAATATATGTAGTAGATACCTAACATAAAATATTATCCTTTATCACACTATTGTTTTGATAATTTATGTACCATCAAAAACTATAGGTCTAAAATTATCGTATAGCTTTATTGTTAGCATGTCAGTTTGTTTCTAATAAATAAATAATTATCATTTGAAACTAATGAACAGTTTGCGTGTACTAGTAAATATTACAAAATATAGTATAATAATAATATGATACTAACAAAAAAGGCAATAAACTAGACTTGCGTACTTTATTTTAAGCAATTCTAAACTAAAAGATTTAGAGCAAAACATTGTTTGGAAACAATTGGTATTTTATTTAAAGAACTTAGGCAATGCTATATTTCTGGTCAAGTGTAAACTTTTACTTAACACATAATGTATAATTTCATAAAAAGGATTAAGGTGATTCAGCCAGTCATTCACATGAGGATAAGTCCATTAATTGGCAAGAATAAGAGCGACTGACATTCGCCTCAAGACACCTAAATTATAAAGAGATTTAAAATGTCTTGAGTTGCATTTGAAAAATCACTCTTAACGTCTGACCAATCAGTTCATTTTATTTTTATATCGCATGTTCATTTTTTAAGCTTGTCACTAGTAATTAATCATTGAAACACAAAATATAATAAAAGTGTTAAGTAAACATGAAACTTCACTTAAGTATACACTTTTCACAAAAGTAATCTGTCTAATATAAGCTTTACAGTGCTACGCTTACTATTCTTTACATATTCTTCGTTGATTCTTGTTGTATTACTATCATGTTAAAAAAAGAGATCTAAGAAAAATTACTATGTCGCAGAGAACTTCATTCAAGCAACGGACACTAAGTGGGTACACGCAGCGCCGGAACAACCATTTGTGGATCACACAATGTTTTGTTGCGCGTGGGATTCAAACGCCCAGTAACAGGATTAGCATATCACCGTGACTAGGTGACGACTCAAAACTAATACGCTATCCATGCAGACAAATTAAGAAGATTGAAAATAACTTCAAACTGCGGCAAAGAGCGAGCCATACATATTATATCACTATGTACCTCCATGGTGGATACTATAAAATGTACATCGGGGAATAGTTCGCCTCCGCTATCCTTCCCATAGGTCACTACGATGAACGATCCTCCCCTTTGACCATAATTACTTCCCATGGGAAACGCTGATAAAATATTTCCCCTTTTTTGGCTTTATAGCACTCTGTTAATATACCCGAGAAATACTTTATTAGCCTTGTAATGATATACATTTTACGTCGCGAAAATAACTGGAAAATATAGATAGTAAATAATAATAATTTTTTGGTGAACCTCCTTTGGAAACAGAGACGTGCATATTATATAATGATTGCCTGCTGCACTTTCGTCTCGGGTACGATTCTCGGTTCAAACAAAGTATTATTGGATACGTCACAGAATCTGGAGCTCTGCCCGGAAGACGGCAATAGGCTATCTTATTACGTGCCACCTAAAACCGTAGTTGGCGAAATATGAATATAGTACACCTATCCCTATTCCTACGGAGATATAGGCGTGAGGCTATGGACAAATCTAGTCATCCCAGTCGCATAAAGGTGGTTGCCCGCGGTGCTTGAATTGGCGTATTACCATGCACGAGCTCTAGTGCGTTTAGGGGTAACACGCACACTAGCAGGCCACGCAGATCACGAACTGCCATGCACGTCAAAGTGAATAATAATGCGCATTAACGCTACCACCGTCTCACCATCGCTATGGTGACGTATGGTACGGATTACCATGCAAAAGCTCGTGCATGGTAATCCGTGAAATCACGTACATGCAACTATAATGAACTCATTTATTAAATATATTATTATATATTTTTATCAAATACTATTATAATTTACGTGACAGTTACACAATAGAATAAAATAACGTTGCCGTTAAAGCGTTTGTTTTTTTAATGTCCATGTAAAGACCCTGTCCCTCGAAAAAGAGTTTCATTCAGTTTATATATCAGCAATTTAAAAATAATTTCTAAAAACAAGCAATCAAATAAATATATTACCGTTTAGAATATAACCATACCAAAATGTCGGTCAAATCTAAAGTGTTTTTCTTGGTCCTATTATCTGAGAAAACACCTCCAATCACAAGGCCAAGCCAAATAACCTTGCGCTGAGTATCTCGCTATCTTTTCATAAACCACTCTATTAATTCGGTAAGGGTAGATATATAGAGGGCTTTAACTATAGAATAATGTACCAACTGGCTGACCATGTGTCAGTATTGGATGCCATGGGAAGAGAGCGTGACCGCGTACATGCATAAGTAGTAGGTATGAATGGAAATGGGTAAGATTCACTAAAATAACACTCGTAGTGTTAGCTAACACACTCTCTCTCGCTCTTGTTTTAAATTACTATTCTTTGGGTTAATGTTATTTGGGATTTTTTGTTGTTTCGTCTTAGTTATGAAGATCTCGAAGCATTATATATTGTTTTACCACAAAGCGCGCCCCCAAATATTTTGAGCGAACATAATCCTAACTAATATTATAAATGCGAATGTGTGTTTGTTTGTTACGCTTTCACGCCTTAATTAGTCGACTGATCATTATGAAATTTCGCTTATACTTTGTCAGGGGTACAGAAAAGGACATAGGGTACCGTTCATCCAAAAAATGACTTACTAAGCTAACTTAAATTTACGGGAGCAAAGCCGTCTAAAAAATCTCGTACCGAATATAGAATCAAATATTGCACTTTCCAATTATTGCGTATAAATTTATTAAAAATAGAATATCTCTAAGTCAGTCACCTTGAAGATCAAAACACAGACATTTGACTTACCTAGTTATCAAGCTCATCTAGGGTGTATTCTCGACTTAGAATTATAAGCCACGTTAGTCAACTTTAGCTCATGTAGTTTAGAGGACATTTGCATGCGGTTGACTGAACAGTGCACTATTTTGACAACATGTCTGCACACAACACTCTCAGCTAGGTAATCTAAGCTAACTAAGTTAAGTTCTCGGTCGACAACACGTATCTTGGATAAACTCGTGTTTTGCTCGAGTATAATGTGATTTATGTATTAGCACTTATGGCAGACGCTGCTGCCGATGCAAGCTGCGACTACGAGCCGGATCACCCGGAGAAGTAAATTATTGTAAGAACTGGCAAAGAGTTATAACACTGTTTCTGCATTTCATTAAACCATGCAAATACATAAATAAATATTTGTATCCAAACACAAAATCGTGTGCTACCAACGGCGGTAAAAGAAAACTAAAACGAAAGAAGGAAAGGAAGCGTGCGATAAATTGAGTTGAATCAACATCTTATTCCCTTTAGCAAATCTTGAAAAGATCGTTATAAAATTGAAGGCACAAGATAACCTTGTAATTGACAAAGACGGCGACCAATAACACAAGAATAATCGAAACTGTAACTTTATTATGTTAGACGACGTAAAACGTTTATGTTTTAACTGATTTGAATTAAATCCATTTAGGTTTTTATTGTTCTTGTATAACTTCACAAAAGTTTTAGATTATAACATTGGCTTCTATACGCTCAACTTACTTTACAGAACACTCTGCGCGCAATGCTTATACAAAAGCCGAAAATAAGAGTATTATTCGTACCGAGTGACGGTCGGCGTCAAGCGCAAGCAGCACCGTTGTCGATTTGACAATATAAGCGTCATATTTGTATCATTGTGCAGTTGTCACTTACATGCTTGGATTGTACAGAAGATGGATTCGATTCGATCGATTGTGAGGCGACACTAAGTCGTAGTGTAATCGCTATTAAAGTCAACCCAAGTTACCCGGTTGTGAAACAAATTTGACAGTATTTCTACTTTCTTTCATGTCAGCCACAGCTCTCAAGAAGAAAATTAGCGTAATAGGCAGGTTTCCTTGTTCTCAGAGATGGAAATCTCAATTTATGCTTCTTACCCTACAATTTTTAAGAATTACCTAACAAACTAGTTCTTCAATTCCTGGGTCATACCATTACAACACTAGAGGTATCACTCACGCTTTGTTCATCCTATGTCAAAAGAAGTTGTAGAGAGAACCAGCAAGTTCCACAGCCGACAACATATCGTCTTATATAAAAAAAACTGTGCATCCCACCCATCATATGAACTACAATACGATTTTGCCGTGGCGTATTTAACTGATTCTGAAGAAATACATGCTCAATTTTCCAGTCAAGTAGTTTTAGTTTAGGCAGAAAATCTCCCGAGTCATATCGCTGGTGATTACGTCAGTTGTTTCACATACATTACCTTGCTGCCTGTACATAAACCTTTCATAACAATGCATATTCACGCATCTAGATATTAGTCATACTAATAAGTATAAATAAACAAAAAGTTTTAGTACATGTTTATGTTTATTTGATTTGGCAAACAATACTTTTGCAATTCGAGCAGCATTACAATAACTCTAAGCAGACAAGATGGCATCAGTGATTTTTCATTATCGAAATTAAATTTGAGCGAATCTTTTTTAACTTCTTCTTGTCGTGTCAACAGTCAACTCAAAATATTAAATCTGCTTTGAATAAAAGGTGGCCATCTCAATAGCGGGTGGACTGGCTGCGTTAAGGTTTTCCCTGGTGCAGGTGATCGGGCACTAGTAGGTGTGACAGTGACTGAACTGGATCACCGCTGTCGCATGCAGTGAAGCTGGGATCCCTGAATCCCCATTTGCACATATTTTGCCCTTTTTAACATAAGCATATCACTGCTGTCAAGAGCCGTGAAAAGGAAGTTGCAGCATCGACGCAGTCGCTAAAATGTGCAATTTTAGTACGACGATTGGCGGAGCCTTGCGCTTTAATACGAGTAGGCACACATAACTATGCTGGAAGAAACCAGCAAAAGTTATCACCTAGTTACTAACTATTAGCCCAAAATTTATTAGGTTTTTCATTTCAAATAAACAGTAATATTTGTGTAATCTAAAAATTATTCAGTGAGTCGAAACAGAAGTCTCCGAGATTTGGGTATAGATATCTCTAGACTCTATGTGATACAGTGATTACAGTATGTTATTACCAATAAGGAAAGACAGGTCGCCTGTCTATATAAGATGACTGGTTACTGTAACATAACCAAACGTCCCCATAGCTTTATTTATGCTGAGTACTGATTGTTGTAACAGTCGTTAAGCCAATTTTAAAGATTTTGAGTGGTTTAACACTTATAGATGAAAAAGACTATAGAGGTATGTTACAAAGTTTGTCCGTAGTGTCACCCTGGGGTGACACTGTCTACACCTGTCTGTTTCAAACAGACAGATCTATGTATTTATGTATGTTTATATAACAAAAGTTACACATAACGACCAAAAGTGTACAAGTGTACCGGACTAGCTGCCAGATATTGAATGTTTGTGCCTTGCCAATATTTACATTTCAAACGAATTTGAACATGAGGTTTATTTCCTAATGTTTACGCTTTGGAGGTTTATGAAAACCATGTATGTTGTTTAAGCCCTGAAACACATGCCGCAATGAGTGTTCATTTAGCGTGTGCTAGCAGCAATAGACCTGGACTTTGTCTGTGACACAGGCAACACAATGTCTTGTTTAAAGTCGACGCGTGTTACACCTCTTATGTAGCAAGCGTTCCAAAGTAACCGCTTACGATCAGACCGATTCCATGCATATTTTCTACCTTGGTTGTACATAATCGCTTCTAAAATGTTAATAGAGATTTATGTATGTTACATTACTTATCTAAGCCTTTGCCAGCAGCGCCAACTTTATATTTACCTGTAACAAACAAACATATTGTAATTAGTACTATATACTATATACTATATATATACTAACTATTTGAATTGAATTGAATTGAATTAGTATTATTATAAGACACTTCTCTTACTGATTCAATAACGTAAACTGGTAACTACCGATTATGGGTTACTAGGTATGATATCTGGGTCAAACAGACTATTACTACATTATACATATTCTCAAGTAATTTAGGTAGCAGTACTATATGTGTGGAATGAGTTTGGTATATTTATTTGCAAAAAGACGCAAATCCTACTACCGATAATCCCTCTGTCGCAGGTAATTTTACAAGCCATATTAATTTTTTATTTAGTTTGATCGGCTGCAGGCCAATGAACTTACTCAACGAAGCTAATACTTATTAAACATAAGGACACAAAAAATTACAACAATGAAAACGATCAAGACAAAACTGATAAGTTTTGTCTTGATCGTTTTCATTGTTGTAAATTTTAAAGTTTTGTGAGAAAGATGCACATCTTTCTCACAAAACTTAAAACATAATAAATATAAGTACAGCTTAATCTGAACCTAAGAGATCGTTAAGCGCAGTAAGTATGCGAGGAAGCGGCATACAACGGATATTTATTTGATCAATCACACATACTGCCATTCTATGTAACTGCAGATCGAACTTACAACTCTCGTCTCACAAGCTATGCCTCTTTACTGCCGCCACTGCGTCGCCACACATGCAAACAAATCATTGTGTTTGTCTACTAAACGACAATATATACACGCGCTCTGTAAGTATGTCTTACATGAGTCAATCATGGCAAGTGAAACTTATGTTAAACTAAATGACACAACTGCCTAACACTGCGAATACGGATGTGATGCTAAGTGACTTTATCGAAAATAACATCGTCATTTTAGCTACAATCTAAATCTCCATTTTCGAAAACGTATGAGGTGTCATTTTTGACTTTTAGAAACAAGTCTAAGGAGCAAAGAAAAATAATATTTCATGCTCTATGCTCACGTGTTCTCCGCTTAGACAGCATCTTCGCGTATGTGACGTAGTTTCCTGTAACAAATTCAAAATCCGTTTGAAGCTGCTAAGGAAGTGACGTTTATGTTTAACGTGCAACGATGTCGTTTCGGAGGTTTATAGTTGAGATTTCCGGTGTATTTGAATATTCTATAGCTTTATTCACGTCGGGTGTGGTCCTATAAACGACGTGTTAGAATAAAACTATAAATAAAAAAAGATTAAGTCTCTCAGTAGTTGACATGCGTAAAACCGTCTGTTACTAATTTTTGTTGTAATCCACCTTTCTTAAACCGGGGTATGATTAGTAGTGGACTGTAGCAGTTTTAATATTAATCATTTTTATTTATATTAGTTACTTATTTGCAAATTATAATAAAAAATTACCAAGTGAGGGTAGTTGCTAAAACCCACACTCAACTAAGACGCCGCTGAGCTTACACCTGTCATCCTGTGGCCAAGTTTACAGGTGAGGTTGAATCACGAGAAAATATATAAGTATTTATTATCTTTAAATAATTTCCAACGCGATTAAACTCCGTTGTCTATTAAGTATATGCACAAATCGCGAAGATCTAAAAACTTTTATTAGATTTATCTGCTATATTTCTGTTCACAGCTTTAAGTACGTAGTTTATCATCAAACTGGAGCTGAAGACTGCACGATATATCTTGGCATTTGTCTTCTAGTTAAAAATGGAGCGAAGTTGCCAGCTCCGTTATCATTTTCGTGACTGGCGTACGAATGAGTTCAGATATCATCTCCGCTTAGACTGTTCGTGATAGTTCGACGGCAATATTTCAAGTGATCTTAGCTCTTTCGCTAAACGCGAGCATTATTGGTTACAGTTAGTTTATCTATTCTTAGCGAAGAGAAAGCAAGTGATATTTAAAAATATTTGAAATGATGATTCCTGCTTTATATTGGTCCTTACCGTTGTGTTGCTAATTTGAATTTCATGACAGTAAATCCAGCAATCGATACTGCAATTGCGAAACTCAGTTTCTCTCTATTAGCTCAATACTAACTTATCACTAACTTGTGCATAACCCTTACCAGTGACACTACTTATCATTCAAGCAAACCCCTTACACACATTCAACTTGTATGCAAACATTCCTTGAGGCATGCCGACAATCTTCGAAAATAGCACAGTTTATATCGTACTGTGAATGCGCAGCGATTTAGTAAATCGGTTATTGAAAAATAGGTATTAAACAAATGTAGATCAGTGTAATTAATTTTCTATGAATAAATAAGTCTGTTTATTGGCCAAACCAGTAAATGACGCAGGAAGGTCGATATTTAGCCTAAGACCTTAATTAAAATTTATTTTTTGCTGTGTGTAACAATGGGACTGGCATATTGTACTTGCAAAAAAGGTCCCTATATTAATAAAGAAATAAAAAATAGGCTATATTGTTCTAAAATTAAAAAGGTGAGACTGCGTATCTCTTGACCGGCATTCTCATCTTTTTACAAGTTGTAGTTGTGTACAAGCCGATATGCCAAAAGATGGCGCTTTAGTCCCTATTCCTTAAACCTGCCGATTTAACAAGTACTAGTAGCAACGTATACAGTTGCAGTAACATGTAATTTACCCAGATTCTGAAAATGCCAAAACATTACGTTAGTACGTTACATTTGGTTTGAAGGCTAGGTCATGAATTATAATTAATGTGGCTAAATGTAATGTTCAATTGACTGCACGGATGATGACGAATAGTTTATATGGTCGCTTTTACGCCGAGGGTTGTAAATTCGATGGAGAGAGTATTTTTTAGTAGAAAGAGTTTTTTAATTCGTTTGTTTAACTATGTTCAAAAGTGCTATCACTTTTGAACATAGTTCAAGCCAGTTTCAAGAGTCTGGGTGCTATTTGTGTACTTTGATTAAGCGTTTGTTGAACCGGGACACAGGGATTTGCTAGAACATAATAAATAAAACCACAGTTTTTAAATCTTCTTACACAATAAAACGTGAACAACGGCGAACTGAAAGCTACAACCAATTTTACTAGCCTCTTAGATGATGCATCCAAATAAAATTGATACAGTAACACATTGACTACAGCGCAATAGATACAATAGACATCTTATTGTTCGTGGTTACCAATGACCACAGTGGCGTTTAAATAGTTAACCCTTTAAACGCCATCGCGGTCATTAGAGAAATAAGTAAAATAAAAGTAATAAAAGCATCTATAAATTGCTTTAGTGGCGCAGCGGTAGTTAATGTGACTGTTGTGCTCAATGAAATTAAACTACTATATACGGATTTTATCGCGTTGTTTATTTGACACTTTATTACATAATTTTGAAAAACTGTTACACTACTACTACTATTAAACTTTACTAATTTTTAAGCTAATTGAATTGTTATTAAAGCTATTAAAACTATTTAAACTATTTAGATTTAATTTAATTTTACACTTTCCCCGACGTTTCGGTTGCTTTTCAGCAGACATGGTCACGGGGAGACTAAGATGGTAATTGTCTCAATGTTCCAGTGTAGTTATTTCAAAGTACCCGAACATAATTTAATCATTGGTGTTTCTATTTACGCAGAATGAGCTCAAAAAATCATGAAGTCTAGCTGTAGTTTGCTTCTTCTTGTTGTGTTCAATACCAAAGTTGGGCAAAGTGTCAATGACTATTTCTGTAAAAACATTCTCAGTAGCACCACGGAATCAAGAACTGTTTGTTCCCTGTTGACGGCAATAGCAAAGAATAATAACTATTACCACAGGCTTGCTTTTTTAAGTATGGCATAATACCATAGCTGAGTATTACATTGATGTTCTACTTCTCTGCCTTATCGACATAATTATTGATTCAATTCAATATCCCCTACGATATAGGCGTGTAAACATGTCCTACTGAACTCATATACGACATACACAAACTATTCTAAAATACTAAACTTTCTAACAATGAAACCAAAATTCATCACTTGCTATAATTATATTCATAGAAACTATTGTTTGCTTGACATATACATATTTACTACAATACAAATTTGTCCTGGATTCCGTACAAAGTAACTTCAATATAGTTTTCACTCGGTAAGCAAACATTAGTGAAGTAAACGCGGTCGCGATGAGGTGTTTAATTAAGTTGTTTTTGCGTACCGTACGCAGCCGCGAACTCGCCAACTTTACGCGAAAGAAAGACACGGTACTAGTGCAAGCGATTCTGGCTCACGCCTATATTACAGAAAGGGTAGGCAGAGATAGGTATATTATACCTACATATCATCTATGATTTTTGGTCTTACGGAATAGACCCACGATTGCTGTCTATTGGGCATGATTCCAAACTCCGCATTGCTACTGCAAATTTAACAGTCAGTAAAGCTCAATTACTATTCTGTCGTTACAAGGAAAAAGACGTGTTTGACAGTATTTTATATTTAATATAAAAATACTGGTAAATACGTGTTTTTTACTGATTCGAAATTCATAAGAAAATATAAAAAATAAAATTCAAAATATAAAAGAAAATTCAATTTCGATAAAATTTTAGATACCTCTTTTTCCTTATGACTATATACTAAATATATTTTAAATATGATTTACTACATGACATGTTCTTAATAGTTTTGTATATGACGAAGTTGTTAGTAATAGAACGAAGGTGGTCCAAGATAGAAAGTTTGGGACATCAGTAATATTTTTAAAAGGGAAACCAAACTCTTATTGAAATTGGATATTTAAATACTGATAAATAGTAAAAACTGTCATGTGTTCTATAGCCCAGAGTAGAACGTTATCTTCATACACAGGCGGCTTAGATATGAAGATTCACTATGAAATATTATCTTAAAAGACGATAACCGACGCAACGTGACCATACGCCACTATAAAACATGTAGAATGAGATTTAACCCCGCGCAAGTGTCTCGCTGAGTGCCAATAGATCCGTATAGCAACGGCAAAATTAAAAATTAAACTACTTTAACAAATTGTAGCGCGTCTTGGATTGATGATGAGTGCTTGGGGTGAAGCGTGCTTTGATTCGCGAATAGCAAAAAGTTGTGTAATCTACAAGCAGCTGTGATTTATTGTTTCAATATTACTCAAGTCTGCTGTGACACAAAACCCTCTATTACGGCAGTCCTCTTTCGAGAAAGTCAAACCTAATTTTATTTTTAACTTTCATCCTAACTTATATTATAACCTAACCCATATTTACGCCAGCGAAGCCGCGAGTAAAATCTAGTCTTCAATAATTATAATAGTTAAAAACTAAATGAAGTCTCCCCGTGACCATGGCTGCTGAAAAGCAACCGAAACGTCGGGGAAAGTGTAAAAATAAATTAAATCTAAATAGTTTAATAATAATTTAATTAGCTTAAAAATTAGTAAAGTTTAATAGTAGTACTTAGTAGTGTAAAATTTTTTTAAAATTTTGTAATAAAGTGTCAAATAAACAACGCGATAAAATCCGTATATAGCAGTTTAATTTCAATGAATAATATTCGCGTAAATAGAAGACAATATTATGTAAATGAAGTATATCAATAAATATAATTTACTATCGAACTCAAAACAAAACAATAATTACATAATCCACACACGAGGCTGTCACCCGCTGACACTGTAGCCGATACCTACTAATATTATGTATAAAAAGCGTTCAGCGGAGCGTGGCTTGTGCTCGCCGCTCTCGCGTTTCTCCACACTACATATTTCTTGATGACACACATGTACTGCTGAATCGCTTCACGCTACGCTAGGCAACGCCTCTTAACTCCTAAGATCCGATCTTTATCGAATATAGTGTTGTTGGTTGGAGTTTTCACTTGCACTGAAGTCTGGTAGTATCTTTATAGGCTCACTGTCTCGGTGTTGGAGTGGTATTGAATATGACTGTTGTGTATGTGTTCAGATCCAAAAAGCGGTCGGCACTGAAAATAGTTATTAGCATGTTCAGTAAAGAAATACTCAATAGCAGCCCGTTGGAGAGCACGTGAAGCCGTTGTTACTACGCCTGATCTCTCTCCTATCGTGACGTCCCATTAGACTATGAGGGTGAGAAAATAGAGAGTACACTTGTGTTTACGCACACACTTATGCACAACAATGTCGCCTGCTCAGATAGTCAATCACCGCATTTTTCTTTTATATATCAACAAGATTACTTTGGACTACAAATTACTAGTGTTCTTGTTAACCCCTACTCCTATTTCCTAACCCCACTTGGCATCCTATGTTATTTATACAGCAAAAATGCCAAACAAGCATACAACCTGACATTAGCGGTTAACGTAGCTTATAATTAATTCCTTGCAATACCACAATCCCTGGCGTGAAAATAAATGGCATAGATTGCACTCATGTTTACCAGGCGAAACGCAGTCAGTATTACTAGCTAAACGCTGGTTTCCTGTAATAGGAAGATATTCTCCAGGTGAGTGAACTCATCCGTACCGTCAACGAACAAATATTTTTGTTTCTAATTTATAAAAGCAATACACTCCTGCACTAGGAATTCTTGTGACGCGGAGGACTTAACAAACATACAAACAACGGAGACAAAGAACACCCAGACTCGGAACAACCATTTCTGGATTACGCATAGTTTTGTCCCGTGTGGGATTCGAACCCACAACACTCGGCGCAGTGGCAGCAGCGGGGCGATTGCTTAAACCACTACGCCATCCGTACAGTCTCTTTTGGCAACTGCAACTACAGCTACAAATACACTACCGGTTACAAATACATGTTCTAATATGAACAGTAAGTTAAAATTTAAATGAATGCTGATAAAGTCCGTATATCAATCATAGTTTCAACTAAGAAGAGAATTAGAGAGTAACTATTTAGATTTCAAGATTAGTGTATATTAAATAAGCAAAGACTAAATTCTTTTCAAATTAGCACTATAAATAAAAAAGTAGTATAGTTAACTGTTCCTCAATTTTTTGCCTTTGTTCCACCAAAAATACTAATTGCACACCAAAATATGCTTACTAAAATATATTAAAGAGATCATACTAAGTCGACGGGCTCCTATTTTTTGGTAAGTTTAAGAAGGAACCTAACATAACCTAAGCCTTTCGAGACAGAATGCAGTGATTTGAGGCGTATAGGTGCTCGTTATGATATATTTTAGTAAGCATATTTTGCTGTGCAATTAGTATGTTTGGTGGTCATTATATTTAATCCCTAAATAAAATGGTGGATGGAATACAACTATGTCTGGCTCTTCTTCATTTCATATAGGCTTAATGTTAGAATTTATAACTATATATAAAGAGTGATTGCAAATTTAGTAAAAGTGGCTGTTTTTGTTTTTTTTAAAAGACATCTCCCGCACTACGAATAATTCCTGTGTCGCAGCCGTCGCAAGGGACTTTACAAATATTCAAACAACAGACACAAAGAACACCCAGACTGGGAACATCCATTTGTGGATCACACAAATCACACAAAACACGTGGAGGATAATCACAGGCACCGCAGCACCTACTTGAGAAATTCTTTCACAATTTGACAAGTACGTTATCCTAGATGTACAGAAGCTATGTATTTTGAATCCGGACGAAATCATGGCGGGCCGCTAGTATAATGTAAATACAAAATCCGTTTACGTCAAAAACCGTGCCATACGTTCCATAAATTAAGTACAAGAAATTTATTTCAATAAATTGCATGGTTCATAAATAACAAAAGTTCCTCAATAAATTTACGTTACAAATTTAACAAGAAAAACAGTTCTTTTACAACACCCCAGTGTATAACTTTATGTAAGTTGAGTGGATGTATGTTATTTTCTCTTTCCTCGTTAAACTATTCAACAAAAACGTATTGCACTACCTTTCCGTCTGATTTATTATTGGCTTGCCTCGTTGGTCCTGTAGTATAACTTTGCGCTTATATTTGCTTGCGACTGTGAAGTTTCAGGTACGGCTTCTGGATCAAGCATGGTTTTAATTTAGTGTTTCTGGTTTCTTAAGTTAATTTTCAGTAACAGCACGGATTCTTGAAATGTTACCAGTAGACGGCAATCATCTGATCATCTATCCAGAGCCTGAGACATATTCCTTGTTTTGTAGTTGCACCTACAAAACATGAAATATGCCTTAGCTTACCTACCTTCTACTATCTACCTCGGCCTTCGGCGATAAACAGGCGTAATTATGTATGTATGTTAATATTGACACAGGAAAAAGATTTTCTTAAATTATTCGATCTAACTGTTCTGCGCTCCACAACATGCAATAACTGACGTAGATGTTAAATCCTACAGGCTTAAGTGGGACTGGGCCGGCCTCGTCTGCCGCATGCACCCAGAGAGGTGGGCACAAATTGTGACCAGTTGGGTCAAGTGTTGTAAGATAATTTGGACGTCTTCGAAAGGGACTGGCAGGGAATTTCTTTGAACAGAGCGGTTTGAAAGTCCAAGGGAGAGGCTTTTGTCCATCAGTGGGACATAACAAAGGGCTAAAGAAAAATGGATCTAACAAAAACATCCAGTACATAAAGATGAAAAAATGTAGAAATAATTATAAAGCGGCAACGGTCTGCATTCGACATAATGAAGTTCCATATTACAAAAGACCTAATGTATAAACATTATACATTATTATTCGCGTGTAACGTACAAAGCATATCGCAGTTACATTTATGCAAATGGTACTTTATAATTGTTTCCATAAGCAGTCTTCGTTTTCACTTTCTAAACGTAACGATTTGACTTGATAAGATTGTAGACACCCTTATGTAAAGTATAAATAACTCATTCATATGTATATGCCGTTGGCATAGCGTCAAATTAGAAGCTTTCGTCGAGATTCTAGAGACTTCATTCCGTTTATTTTTATAAAATTGTATTTATGAATTTAATCACTCGTAGTAGATTCGAAAGGGAAAATAGAAACGATGCATAATATTTTCATATATTTGCTACTCATCCCTGTTTTATATCAAATCATGCTCACTCATAACACCAACGTAAATCTACTAAAATATCTACATGGTTTTACTACAGAGTTTGACAAAAGTACAAAAATAAAATAAACTACACTGGGAAAACCCAAAATAAACATCTAGATTGTTTCGATCACTTTACAATATCAATATATACAATAATGAATAATATCGTCTTTCGGTAATATGTAATGTTTTGACAAAATGTTTAAAAACGTTCGAGATGGGTTTTACTACAAAATCAACCGTAAGTTTTCATTGTTCTTCACATTACTCGAGACGATTGATCTCAGCATCATCAACAGTTTTTTCATAAATTCCCTAAATGCCTCTTCCGGCAACGTCAATGAACTAATTAATAGGTATTAAAAGAGATCAACAATAATAAAACGTATCACGTCGCAAGCTTTGAAACATCATACTGGATCCTCAAAAAGCAAATAATCACAATCAATGTGAAAATCTGTCCAATTTTAGCCGTGAATGAGAACTAACATTCGAATATACATACATAGATTACATAGATTCACGCCTGTTTCCCAGAGGGTAGACAGAGACTACGGATTTCCATTTGCTACGATCCTGACACACTTCTCTGGCTTCATTCACTTTCATTACATTCCTCATCATTCAAATATAATACACATTACAAAACATACGACATATCTTCCTTTACTAAAAAGTACTCCGCTTTTTAATCTTATGAGTTCCAAGAGCACGATGCAGAAAAATACGCGCATCACTTTACGATTCAAAAAATTACAGCTACTTTCAACTGGTAAATAATTTGAAACACGAAGTGCTATATAGAAGTACTTACATACTTAATGCCACACGAGAAGTTCCTAAAAATAGAAACAGAGTTGGATAAGGAAACAAGTAATCCGATGAAATAAAGCTTTGGAGTTTTCAACAGTTTTCACGCAATCCGATTATAGTAGCTAGAAAGTTGTATTCTGTATTATTAAAACTATTTGTAGTCTTTGTTAGTCCAAAAACCACGGAATTGGACAAACAAGGCTATCAAACATTGTATGCAGCTGTTGACTTTTAAGGTCCATGATTTATCATCGATATTTTTTTTGTACTATTTGCAATGTCCTAGCGTCTTTTCTGGCTAAACGCTTTAGGAATAAGCGAACTGAATCCTAAATTAATATTATAAATGCAAATGTGAGTTTGTTTGTTTGTTACGCTTTCACGCCTTAACTAATCATGATCATTATGAAATTTTGCATACCCGTTGTCAGGGGTACAAAAAAGGATATGTGAGCAAAGTCACGGGCAAAAGCTACTGCCATATAATAATCGCTGCATTTGTCAAAGTAGGCGGCTAACCGCTACGAGTGGCACGAAAACCGCAGAATATCAAATACGTGGTACAAAGCAACTAGTGCCGCGATTTTAGTGCCGGAATAAGGAGCATAGCAAATATTCGTACAGGAAATATGTCCTGGAGCTGGATATATAGACAAGCTAGCGTATTATACTGATTATAGGGTATACCGCAGAATTCATATAGGATTGTCATATAATATACCAAAATAAAAAAGCATTTACAGACGACTGCACGGACGGTGTATTAGGTTACGACAGGTTAAGTGGTCACCTCGCTACTGCCACTGCGCCGATGGTTGTGGGTTAGATTTCCATACACTACAAAAATTTGTGTGATTCTGGAATCACATAATTGTTTGTGTGTAAATGTCCCGAGTCTGGTTGTCCGTTGAATGTTTGTAAAGTTCCCCGCGATACAGGAATTATTTCTAGTGCGGGATTTGTATTTATTAAGACCAAATTGTTGACCATGGAAGTACAAACAGTAACAAATTATTTACATACACGCAAACCTAGCTTGTGGAATTCATATCCGTTTTAAAATTCGGAAAGAAAAAGTAATCAAATCATACAGCTTTACATTCGAAAACGATTTATTTTGTTCAATATTCGAAGAAGCTATTTAGAAAGCATTCAAGCGAAATCCCTAATACGTATAGCGATAACGGCTCTAAGCGTTTTGTCTTCAGTTCTAGGGTGTAAACGACGCTCGTTAAATATAGTAAGATTATATCGACATAAAATAGAGTAGGGGATGATTGCGGCGATAAAATCCGTAATTATGTTTTGTAATTCAAGACAGATGGGATTTATACATTGCCTTCCTACCTCGTTTGTCCTGTAAGGTATTAAGTAAAAGTATTAACCAAGTATTATATAAAACTATACCAACAGAATTTCCAAAATCAACATAATATCTACAGTAGTTTTTTCTATATAATTAGGGGCATTGCCTTTTGCCGAAATAAGCAAACACCTGATGGTAATCGTTTGCGATAGCGAGTTGTAAGACACCCAGGCAAAGTAATGTAAAATGGCATGCAAGGAACAAGTAGGTATGCGACCCTACTATACTGTACTATACTCTTACAAAAAATAATAAAAGTCGCCAACTACCGTAACGATGATTTCAGGTATGAAGATAAGTACTTTCCAGAGCGACCCGGCTCGTTTGTACTGACACCAAATAACGACTCTTCCACTTAATGCTGAATCATTCATTATCTTATTTAGAATGTTAGTGTTTGAAAGTGAGACCTCACTACGAGACATAAATGTATATGTGAACAAATATAAATAACAATAACGGATCATCGATTCATGAGTTTCTTATTTGAGTTAATATTTGTAAAGCTGCCCGCGACTCACCGACTACCGGCTGGGGATTAAAAAAAACAAGAAACACTATAGATATTTTGTAAAATTTAACAATTACGTTATCAATGTCAAGAAAGAAAATCAACCAGTAAACTGACCCCTCTGAAGATTGTAACGCACTCAAGCATAGATTCATTCAAATAATGAATTTCAATTACACAGCCTGCAGGTCTGGCCCGCAGTCCATAATCACTTGTTGAGTCAATTGTGCCCGAGGTCCGGCTGTGAACGGCACTTGAACCTCGAATGTATTCAGATTTACATATTTCACTCCGAGTCTTGTCCCCATTCATGTTTCAGTTAACACGTGCTGACTCATCAAATAGAAACTTGAATTTAAATTGACAATTTCTGTGTTCATCTCTTCAGGTTCACATGTCCGCAGTGCAAGCCTCTAATCAGACCGGTGAGCTTATTCAGAATTCTCAGATAACAGTTTATGAATAGATTGAAAGGAGACGTGATATCGGTTCTCATTTTGAGGTATTATGAACCCCTAGATTTTGTGGCTTTAATTGATTGTGACTAGTAGACTACAGAAACTAATAATGTTTGTGTGATATTAATGGCTGTACAATCTTTCCACATACAGCTTAACATTAGTTTTCCAAGATACCGCCATCAGATTGCGCAACTCGAACAAATAGTGATATTTCAGACAAGTTTTGATATCTATGACAGTTAGCACCGTCAATTTATATTTATTTTTCTTAAATATTTTAACATGTGTAGTCTACGAAACTTATAAGTCTCGGGTTTGATCTTATAACATAGACGTTCACGTGAAAACTTTATTGCGACTTAATGTTACTACTGTCACAAAGATTGATTTATTATTGTACTTTTTCCACCATTTCCATATATTTCTGATTTATTATTATTATTTATTTAAAATTGACACTACGGTAAGGTAATTGTCGATTAAAAATCAAATGATGTAGCTTTAACTTTATACTATAAGTAGAATTAAGAAAGTTGTGTGGTTGATTCTGTGTTTTGTACTTTTTTTATAATATCAATATCACTTTTACAACGCGTTGGGAACATTCTGTGGTTATTATATCACAGTTGCCACTGTGATAACATAAGTACGTAGTATGTTGCTGCAAAAGGGTGAAAGTTCTACCAAGCTTCGGTCGGGTTTGGGACGATATGTTTTTAGTTCAATTGGTTTCATGTCATGCCAATGATGCTTTTATGTTCATCCTGAACAAACAAAGCTTTTATCTTATTGTAGAGTGAAATTATTTACCCGGGTACAATTTTGCGGAATATATAACTATTGTACAAAGTGAATTTTCTATATATGCATGGATGGCTAAATCCGAAAGTATGAGCAACCCGAAAGTGAAATAGCGAATGAGAGTCTTAGGGCCGATTTTGAAGAAAACTAAAATGGTATGAGAATGTTGTCTCGGTAGCGCAGCAGTAGTAAACACGACGGCTGTGCATGAGGTCTTGGGTTTGACGCCCAATGGGTTTGACGGTTGGGCAAAATGTAATTCGTATTTCTTGTGAAGATATTCCCTGTATCAGCAAGGTGATTAAATCTAGCAAAACCTCACCTTAAACCATAGCTGGGAAAATGTAGGTTGTATACACCTCTATTTTAATGGGAATTTCGGCGTAAGATTATGTTTGGGTATATTAAATTTCTTTTCGTAATAATTCACCATCAGGTAATGTCACTAATCAGGCTCAAACTATGTAAATAACTGATTTTCCATCCAAGCAAATTTAATAAATTCGTCGTTTATTTTTCTGAAAAATATAACGCTATAATTTCTTTGTGTCTATATTTGCAAAGTCTCCGGCGACTCAAAGATTATCCCCATTGCAGAATAGAATTATCTTTTAAAAGAAAAGAAGAATAATAATATTAAAGTAGAAATGTTTCTGAAATTTACACATCAATGTGAATTATTTGAATTTGAATGTTTGCCAGTCACAAATAAAATTATATTTGCGTAGAAGCGTAGCGCGTACTCTGTACGATGAAGGCTTATTTGATGTTAACGTTATTTAATTTTTTAACGAGTCTTTGTTTTTACTGGGAGCGCACTACCCTCATAAGGTTACTGGTTGTAATGTGGTGTATATTAGAATCTGTTATCAGTGTTATGTTATAACTATTAGTGTTACCTTCGCAATATTACAATGCTTATATTTCTCTATGCACTGTCTAAGCCTGCTATTTATTACTCAAGTGATAGTTGGTTGTGGTAATACGATTGCCATGCACAAGGGCTCGGTTTAGATTCCTAGGCCTCACACGTGGGTTGTGCTGAAACGATTACTAACAAAATGTAGGTTAAATATTCTATTCTTAATATTCTATCCATCTTTTCACAATATAGGCGACACAATAAGTAGGTATATGTGTAATTTTTACGTAATATGAACTTCAAATATAGTTATATAGCAATTGCAATAAACAAATAACTGGAAAAAACGTACAATGCCGTTCTAAACTAGCCCATTGCCACAAGTTGTCAGCTTCTAAGAAACAAGTTAACCAGTAGTGCTATTCACGACGCATATGCGATAAAATTAGTGAGAGGTCACGTATGGGATCAGGTCGGGACCGTGACATAAGCGCCTCGTACTACGCGACCTTTGTAAATTAGTCGTATCATCTGTGTGACTGGTCATGTGGTTATAGACCTGACGTAGTTCTAGTGAGTCGTTAGTAATCAAGGTATGTTTAATATCGTAGAGATTTGCCAGATGAGCGATTATTCCAATATAGTAAGTTTAATAATATTGCCGACGATAAATTTTATTGTTGGTATTATAATATTTATTATATAGGTACTAGCTGTCCCCGCGGTTTTATTTACGTTTCTCATTAATGCTTGCTCCCGTGAATCACGGCGTCATTCTTAAATATGTTATATCGTATCGATATGTTATATCGTTCCACAATGCAAAAAGCGAAAGGGAAATTTGCCTAAAGCAACAAAAAAATACATACGGGACAGTCTTTGGGGACTGCCGATGGAAGTGAAAAATATAGTGAATAGTATAGTCCATCGCTCCATGATTTTTGAATTTTGAATTATGACGTTCGGTGACGATGACGCGAGTTTCACGCTTTTTGTTCACCCAAAAAGTACACATATATACACAGTATACATATAGCTCATGGAAAGCGTCGGTGACGATGACGTGAATTCCATGATTTTTGTTCACCCAAAAAGTGCTCAACGCGCCTAAAGAAGTTTTCACTTCAATTATTTTCAGAGTTTAGCAACTTTATCCACAAACGTTATCTATTCATAATATTCGTTTATATAGTGGTAAAATTTATTTTATTTTTACCTACTATGTTTATCTTTGCTAATATTCTTACCAAACTTAACCACTACGCCATCGAGTCGTCATAATTTGACTGGATATCAGTTTTTACACGGAGCGGCTGCCACCTGACCTCCGCAACCCGAAGGCTAACGATACCCTAAGGCTAGACCAGTGTCAGGATATTAGAGGGTACTGACTTTTGCAATAACGACTGCCATAGATGTTCATGGCAGCCGAGACCGACGGCTTAACGTGCTCTCCGAGGCACGGAGCAGGCGATAATTGTCAATCAATACGCACATAATTTCGAAAAGTCATATAACTTCCGAAAGTCAGAGGTGCGCGACGTGGGTTCGAACCCGAGACCTTCTGCATTGCAGTCTGTTGGTCTCCCCACTGAGCTATCGCTGCTTATCTTTGCTAATATTATAAATGCGAAAATGTTCTTCGACCAGCAAAGAAGCAACGATTTGACGTAAAATTTCTAACATAGTATATATAATTTACAAGATGTTATCCTGGCAAGTGCGCGCTTCCTGTGAGCAAGCTATTTTCCTTAAAGCCATAGAAGCAAAGCTGCGGGTTTAAAGCTAGAAGGCAATATGTAAATTAAAGTATAATCGAATATTGACTCGAATCCGGGGTCATTCCGCCATCTTTCAAGAATGAGACAACGAGTTTATAGCTCCGTTCCGTTCCGTTAACGGAACTAAGCTACCTTACTGCTATCTCTTAAAGCGAACGCGTTACAAATTACATACATTCCTATTTAATCAATTACAAAACAAAGTTCGAAAGCTCCCGTAGTCATGGGTGCGAACATATAACAATAATCACGGTAAAAAGTTCAAAGAAAAGTTTTTGTCAAAACAAATATTATAAAGCAGGAGGGCCAGAAAATATCCTTAAATAATTCCTGTTGCCATCGTTATCCTTTTGATATACGGGGTTCTTGTAAAGATTTACATACACTCGTATTTGAATTGGAGGCTATTATTTCACATACATATTTTGTAATACTCAAACTAGGAAACGCAAATAGATAGATCGTCCGAATTTCCAAATAAAATACAACATAAAATATTGACTAAGTATAAATAGCATGCTTTTAAAGTTATGACAGCACTCACGTATGATTAATTTTATGTCGAATATCACTTAAGATCATATAGCCACTATTAAGATCAAGGCAGATCTGATACAAAGGCTCCCTGGGCGTGGTCCAAATGATGGATAGAGCTGATAAGTGCCGACGATTCAGAACCGTTACAGAAAGACCCTGGTCCGTCCGTGTTACCATTAAACCATGTTACCATGAAACCATTACTATTACTCTAGGTATATAATAATAATAATGTGTATAGAAAAATATCCGCACAAATCTGGAGCAGTTCTAATAAAGAAAAGTAGTGTTCGAACTATGACAATTCCCACATAACACATGCACTGCATGGATGGCGTAGTGATTTAAGTAGCCTCACTACTGTCACTGCACCGAGTGCTGTGGGTTCGATACATACACGAGCCAAAAAAATGTGTGATCCACAAATTTTGTGCCAAGTCTGGGTATTCTTTGTGTCCGCTGTTTGAATGTTTGTAAAGTTCCCTTACCCTGCTCGTAAATACCAGTGCGAGGGGAATTTGTAAATTCGTAGAAAAATATAGGAACCGTAATACTAGTAAAAAGTAAAGTTTTTATCAAAACAGTTTACGCTACGCTTGTACTAAGAATTAACATTTACTAGAAAGCTGTTCCCGTGTGTGTGGCTTAACCCTAAAGAGGCTGGACCAACTTAATTCGAGTGTAGAAATTTAACCTTTGTCACGTACTTTATAACTTTCAAGGGACATTAATTAACTGCCCTTGAAAACTTCTAAGGGATCAACCAGGAAGTAGACGGTGCAACTTTGTCTTGTACGCATTGTTTATATAGTAAAATTCGTGATGTCATACCTTCTAAACTTGAAATCTAGTTAGGTAGTAGATAACATAAATCATAGAAAATAGCGAAAGGAATAAAATTTAAATGTAAGGTTATATCTGGTATTCACAAAATATAAATATAAGCCATGCTGCATTTACAAAGAAAGGTCAAGTAAAAATTTATAAATTAGGGGCCAATTTAAAAGTCGTAAAGTTGACGCAATTCGTGTTTCAACGAACTCATCAAGTGTTAAACCTTCGTGAATAAAATAAAAAACAAATACGTACGACCATGTTTTATTTAGATATGTATTTTGTAATATAGTATATAAATATTATAATAAATATTGCAGAGAAAATGCACTGTATGAAACCGATGTGTAAAGGAGAAAAGCAATCGCTTGCCAAAATAAAAATACAGGAGCAAGCCATCAATTGTCCAGCACGGAGAGTAGTTTTACGTGCGCAGGAGACTTAACAGTCACGACTTCGTACCGTACGGCTGATTGATTAATCGTAGCTATGTACTGATATATTAGTTTTTACTGCGAGGTATGCCGTTAGATTCCCATAGTAAACAGCGTTCCCCAAGAAAACAGCGTTACTACGTTTGCTAGAACGATTTCGTGACACTTTTTATAGAGATACTATAAACATGGCATCTCTAGGCAAACAAATTTTCGGTATATATTGAACTTAATAAAATGGAAAGTAAATCCTATCGGTATGGTAGTTCCGGTCTTTTTAGCTTAACCGCAATAACTATCTGTCAATTACAAATCTTTTACCGCACAGATGACGTGAGAATTAATTCGTACACTACGCCACACGCCGCTCCGAGTGGTATTCGGGGATCATTATTTATTGTACCACAAATAATTTACACTTTTATAAATTATCCATGTTTTTCAGTATGTTGTCTATATACCGTGCTAGTTCCAGCAAACATAGGGATCATAGCTTTAGTGTGACAACAGCGACGATCCCTCAACACACTATTCGACACGAGGTATTTGGAATGTTGTGCCCATATACAGTACAAATTTGTATATGAGCACAAAATTCTAAAGCAGTAGCTCGATGAACTAGATGTTTCTATCCCAAACAATATCCGTTATGTACTTTGTTTGAATATTTATTAAGTTCTTAGTGATGCCTACAGTAGATAAGCCTATACAAAGATAGCTTAAAATGTAACAAAATGAACATATATTTTTGACAAATAATCAACCTACAACTGCAAAAAGACATGTAAGTAGAAAGATATCAGTTACACAGTATCACAATCATTGTCATTTTATTATTGCCCATGTAACGCAGAAGGAAAAACGTAAAGCAATAAGAAGGTTGTGCAAACAAGGAAAGGGCTGTGGTTAACTGCTAATACACGAGGATAGACGTAGATTTGCGGGCACTCGGTCATTAGTGGCGGCGTTGACGTCGTTTGTCACTTGATCGGCGTGTTCGTACACCCGGCGATTACAAGTCAGATGCGATTGTGTACACATTTACTTGCCGTGATTGTGTGCAGCTAATTATTCAACGTATATTGAGGTTAATAGGGATGTCTGTAATACAAATATGGTTTGTGTTTATCGCATCAAAAAGACAAACATCAGTAAACTTTTCTGTTACAATGTTTGCAAACCTGTCTAAATCTAGCTCCTGGTAAGCGTTTAACGTAGCCAAAGATTGTTTGCAAAAGCAATTGTTACCCTAGAAAAAAATAAGGAATAAACGGAAGGGAATGCGAGAGAATTATGGTTACTATGTTAAGATCCACAAAGTGCGGCAACCAATTCAGCCGCGTAAACCGCGGGGCGTAGTATTTGTTTCTCCGTAATAGGATCTTAAGTTAGAGGAAACGTTTGCTCAGGCAACTTTCACATTAGTTAAAATAAAACTCAGTCTTGCTTACCAGTTGCCAATGAAAACGCAATGATACTTTGCTCAATTTGCCAATCGAACCTATATCTATCCGACCGGCAATAACGCGCTACGCCTACGCAATTAACCCACTAAAACAAGCACCATTTTGTAGAGTAATAACATTTAAATTATGTAATATTGTATTATAACTCATTAAATAAATTGAAGTCATTACAGAAACTCAATGTTTTTCAATTCTAAGGAAGCAAAAATAAATATCTGATCAAAGGAATGTTATAACAGGACATAATATAACATTTTCTCATTACCATAAATAAAACGTGCACCATGAAAGTAAACAGGGCAAATCATAATATTATTAAACACAACAACAGAAGGAGGCGGTGTTTTCTTTATAAACGATGCTCAAAAAGCCTTAAACAAAGGTAATTAGACCCTTGGGACCATTGGTTTCTTTGATATCGATATTATTTGGTATATGATTAATTGACGGACGAGCAATTGAATCCAATCGATTTAAGAATAATAGAGTATAGATTTTACGAATGGATCAAATTAGCTCTCAAGCATAAGCTCGTTAAAGATTCACAGACATATTTCAGGTTATGTTTGTGTTGGTGATAAACGATCAAGCGCACTACTTGAAATAACACTGTCAAAATACTCTCTCTTTTTTTAGACATGGCTATGTTATCTTAGTACCACAGCCAAAACCCAACCAGGCCGCTGCCTACCGTAAACCACATAGCTAGCAAACACCACACACATACAAAAAACTGGCGTAAGAGTAGTGGTTACGGGTTACGGAGATGGTTACGGAGCCTTATAAGTTTGCGATTATGTCTACTACCATAGTACAATCCCAGGTTCCATTTACGGTTAAATCAAAGTATAATTTCTCTATCCGTAAAATGTCCTTTGAGGCTGTTGTTTAAATGTTTGTAAAGTCCCCCGAAACACAGGAATAATAACTATTAAAAATTAAAAAATATGTAAATAATTCTGAAACATTTTAGGCTCAATTTACTAAACTATCACTGCCAGCTGCTGGCGCATGTTGTCTGGTATAAATAAATACCTAAAATATAAAACGCAATGTACATAAATTACATTAAATATTACAATACAATATTTCACAAATTGCTTTTGTTAATTATACATAATTATTATTAACCAAAATTAAATTAAAACCATTTTAATTTAACATTACAAAATGTATAACGGATTTATTAATTTCGCAATCAACGAAAATAAATATAACTAAGGCTGATATAAATTATAATTTAATTTTAAATTGTATTCATTCCAGTAATAACATAAATATGTCCTATATAGACAGTGTTTTGCTCCTATTACTAGATTTTGTCCGCGGCTTCGCCCGCGTAGATATAGGTTAGTAATTTTTCTGATTTAAAGGTACCTTATGTTCTTTTCCGTTCCACTGACAACGTGAATGCGAAATTTCATGATGATCGGTCGAGTAGTTAAAGCGCAACAAATAAATAAACAAACACATTCGCATTTATAATATTAATAAGGATTTAATGGGTGACAAACCAACAAACAAATACCGTGCTATTATTAAAAATTCTCAATACTGCGACATATTTACGTGCATTTATAGTAATTATTCCATCGTCTCGTGACTAACTCGGTATTGCTCATGCCGTCTGTGGTTAAAAACTATTTAATGGAAATAATATATCCAAATGCGTGATATGGGTGCTAACAGGATACTAAAGTGTTCTTATTTATTTTACGTTACCTAAATTGGTCGGTAGCTAAAATATTGGATTGAATATATTTTTCAACAAAACAATTTTCTCAGGTCTCACTTCCATTTCAACATATTATGACAGAAAAACGCCGGTATTTTTAAATAAGGAACAACAAAAAGGCGGGCGGAAGAGTAGTTCAAATTAAACTGTTGAAAGTGCAGCCTAATTGACTACTGTATAGTGTATGTGGTATCGGTATTTCGGCTGGTACACAGTTCATTTTATTTTTTATTTCAAGCAGTAGATTTAAAAGATTGTTATAACAATTATATCAAGCTATATACAGAATGATTTTGAAATCGTGTAATTCCTTTTAACCACGCATTCTACTAGTGATATAAAATAAACATGACCATATTTTTTCTAAATTAGAATTAAGTTTTTGGAGAAACTAATGTACGAATTTTTTTCGTGTGAAATGGTTTCAGATAGCCATATGTAAACCACCCGAAACAATCTTAATATTTTACTAATTAAAAAAAAAACAACATAACAATAACTGATGTCGTAAATAATAAGGGGCAATAAAAAGGACCGCCCGTTATTATTTACGACATTAATTATGGTTTTTTTTTTCAATCATTATATAACTTTAATTGCTTCGGGTGGGTTAACATATTATGACTATCTGAAACCATTTCACGAAAAAAACGGAACATTAATTTCTCAAAATAAAATACAAAGAAAAATGGTCAGGTTTATTCTATACCACCAGTAGAATGCGTGGTTAAAAGGAATAACACGATTTCAAAATCACCTTGTATACCTCTTTGAAGGTTTAAAAGTAGGTAGTATGACTATAAATATCATTGAAAACTATCAATACGTATAACGGAAATCCGTGGTGAAGCCGTTTCAAGGTCGTCGTGTGACTATGATAAATAAACTTTTATAAAACTTAGTTTTTTACTTCCTGACTTCACAACATGTAGAAAAAGAGCCATTTTTCAAAAAAAGAAATTCCAGTCTTTCTTTATCTAAAAAAAGGTTAAAAGCGTTAAAAGATTATAACGTTTATCAACGATGGCATTAAAACAATGCTAACCGATTCATTAGCCAGTATTTTCTGCCACCTGTCAGCAAAGTTGCCAGTTGTTAATGTGTCAATTGTTAAAGCACCAGACATATTTAAAATATCAATTGTTTCTAATCTCCGGCGGGCCGCTACAGCTTAAGATATTGGCAGACTGGATACTATTACGACTACGACTGGATACTGATATGAGCAGACAGCAATTTTTCATTATTAAATAAGTCCTCTGGTCTGCTTTATTGGTCCTGTGGCATAAGACGGTGGTCATTGTGTGCGATGTATGGGTATCATTACCATGCCGGGGATTACTTACTATTTCCTTTTTCTGTTAGCAGAAGCTACGATGTATACTCAGCAGCTTTTGCTACTAGAAATATGACTGATAAACATTCTCATCAATCAATCCATAAGGCCTACGGAAATATAATACAACTCTACATAACCGCTCGGCGATATACAGGAGTAAGCCAATATAGACAAGAATTACCTTTCTTTGCACAGTGACATACTGCACCGCTTCTATAATCTCAACTCAACATAAATCACAATCTTCAATATCGCGATTCCTATGCGACTCACGAATGCGCCAGTCAAAATTGATTAGTCTACCACAATCCGTTATTAGACACGTGTCGTTCCCGCAGGACCTGGAGCCGTTAAAACGACGTGGATGCAAGTTAGATTAGTGGTGTGAAAAGACACAGAACGCCACAGAGAACTCTGTTGTACCACGTCGAAATGCAAAACCAGATATTATGAAAAATTAAACTGCTATATACGGATTTTATCGCGTTGTTTATTTGACACTTTATTACAAAGACACACACACACACACACATATACAGGTTATGACCATGGCTGCTGAAAAGCAACCGAAACGTCGGGGAAAGTGTAAAAATAAATTAAATCTAAATAGTTTAATAATAATTTAATTAGCTTAAAATTATTAGTAGTGTAACAATTTTCAAAATTTTGTAATAAAGTGTCAAATAAACAACGCGATAAAATCCGTATATAGCAGTTTAATTTCAATGAATAATATTCGCGTAAATAGAAGACAATATTACAGATATTATGAATTAATTTGAACATTTCGCATGCTAAACAAGGATATAGATTATACCTACATAGTTTCACGGCTATATCCTCGGGCTATTCAGAGGTTTATAAAAGCCGCGGTTCGCCCAAAACTTTTTTTTCATTCTTGTTTTTACTGGTTACGTCGATTAATTCTCCGGTTGGGCAAAGAGTTATTATGTTTTTCTACCAAGCTGTTCTTGAAAACAGCCCGGAATCTGTAATTGTGCTCGCTAAATCGCAATAGGCTCACCACCTATTATGTGGGACCTTAAATCATAATCAGCGAAATGTCGATGTAATACTCATCTGTCTAGCTCTTAAATAAAGGCGTGAAACTATGTAAATATAATTTAACCTGTCAGATCGATACATAATTATCACAGTCTGAACGCCGACGTCCACACGCTGATGGATGCATTAAACAGCATAGTCAAAAGAAACTTACATAAGCACACACTATACAATATGAGTGCAGGAGCTCGTTGGATATTGCATAGCTGACGATATCTAGTCTAGCTAGACCTCTCAGTAATAAAGGCATTCCTACCAACAAGTGACAGGCGCCAAGAAAAGTGGTTGGATATTTCTATTGTCTTCATTTTCAATAAATATTTCAAAACAAACGACATGAGTGTGCATGCAATGGGCTTGGATGACGGCAATAGGCGATCCATATGCCAAGTGACGGCTATTTAAAGTTTGGTACTAAATCAGTACAATCGTAAATATAAAAAAAAGAGAACGTCCTTCTTTTAGTTATTTATTTATTATTCTGGGTGTTTTTATGTATGTATTTACAAAAAAAAAGTATGTATGTTTATCAATTGTCTAGTACCCATAGTACAAGCTCTGCTTAGTTTGGGCTAGTTGGTGTTGTGAGTATGTGATAGAATATTATATTATATTATATTATTAGCTTTTGCCCTAGACTTCCTTCGGGAACAGTATTTTTTTCAGGATGAAAGGTATTCTTTTCTGTAGCCCTGACAACGTGTCAAGGCATTAAAGTGTAACACACAAACTCACATTTGCATTTGTGGTATGAGTCAGGATTGTGCTCGTTTTGATAGGCTGCTGAATTATATTAATATGATACGATTTATTTTATTTCGAAACACTACTCCCGCACTAAGAATGACACACGTATGTCGCGGGGGACTTTACAATCATTCAAACAACGGACACAAAGGACACCCAGACTCGGGACAACCATTTGCGGATGACAGAAAAATTTCCCGTGTGGGGATCGAACCCACAAAAGTCAGGGCGGCGATAGTGGCGAAGCGACCACTTAAACCAATACGCCATCCGTGCAGTAAAAATTTATTTGGATATATCATAACTTTGCAATAATACAATAACTGTGTTTAATTTGCTAAAATGAAAATGAATGCGAAATCTTTCTGCCTACCTACATAGCTTCGTACCACTTCTCGAGAGTTACTCAATTCCAAACTAAATGAAGATACAGACTTAATTACTTTAACAAATAATTCACTTGTCGCTTCACCACTACTAAGTGCAAACAAAGTTCCATAAAATGAGAAAACTATGGAAGGCTAGAATAACAGTTTACACAAGACTAATTAGATAAAGTCCGATCGTCCGTCCCAAACACTCATTCGTTTCGCCTTGTTAGTAGAACTAACAGCCAATTAAATTAGTATCTCCTGTATTTTCACATGAAGTGTGGCTGTGAGGGTTCAAATTTATTACTTTTGTTAAAATAACTTTCATTAACTACTTAAAACAGAGTAAAGTAAATAGAGAATCTTTTCATTATTTACCTATAATATGGAATTGCATTCTGCCAATTATGTTTATATCCCTCGTTGAAAGAGGCATACTTTGGAGAAGAAAAAAAGCATATACATATATCAGCTCTGTTCATTAACCGTCTTACTGCTGGGCTTGGGGACATCTTCCCAGTATATGGAAGCCTTAGTTCACCACGCTGGCCCTGTACGGGTTGGCAAACTTCACATATCATCGAGAACATTTTGGAGAATTCTTAGACATGCAGGAATCTTCGCGATGTTTTTCTTCACCGTTAAAGCGAGCGATAATTAACTATTTAATACGCACATATCTTAGAAAAGTCAAAGGTGCGTGCCTTGAGATCGAACTGGAGACCTGTGCGTAGCAGTTGTCCCAGTGTGCCCTGCCCGAAAACTAGATCCGGTATCTCTCAGTGTTTTCATGCGCTTACGGCAGTATTGCAACGAGATTGACTTTTTTAAACACGATATCAATAATTTTCAATAAATCATTAAATACATCACGACTATAAAGAGTTAAACTATAATAAAAGCTATAAGTAACAGCTAGTATTCTGCTAGCATGCAAATTCAAAGCATACCCTAGCTAATACAAATCCATACCTTGTACAAATGCCTGTCAATGATAGACAGGTGATTAAGCGGTTAGACGGTAATGTTTGACTTAGATTTAGCTAGACATACATACAAGCAGCGACAGCCTAGAGGGAGACCGTTGGACTGCTACCCAGAGGTCTTAAGTTCCATCCCATAATGTTCTCTAAGATATGTGAAATCTGCCAACCCGCACTGGCTGGCGTGGTAGATTACCGCCTAACTCTTCTCACATTGAGAAGATGCCCGTGCCCAGCAATGGGACAGTTTAATACAGGGCTGATATTATATAGACTATGGATATAGTGTACGTTTATAATAAAACTACCTTTTAATATTAAATATTGAAATGAGCTGTCATCTCCAGGTCAAGACGAATGTACTCAGATGGTAAACTCAAGGAATCCGTAGTGACAGATTACTCGTTTGCCAAGCTACGTAAAAAGAAAATTGTATTTTACCAATGCTTTCGGACTTTGTCTATAAAGAATCGTTAAAAATTGAATCATATTCTTTATAAACACAAAAATTTTCCAAAAATATTAAAATTGTTTAATTGTATAAACACTTTCAGACGCTCGTATGCTAACTTTATCCGTTCCCTTATTTTCATCCCATCTTATAATTTTTGCCTAGAATCGATAACAACTCGAGTGATGATACGCCTGGCATTGCAACCGATCAAAGGCCACGGGAACCGCATACCATTAAGCAGAGAGTGTGCTAATTTACCACCTATGTATGTTCTATAAAAGGGGGCAATTTAGCTGACTTACTGGTTATTTATTGGTTTCTGAAATGCTAGTCACTAACATTTAAAAATGAAACATATGTTAAGTGATTTAATTAGCTGTTGCTAATTCAGTTAGCTACTCCCAGCATTTACATCCCTTTGACCATCTGTAAACCAATAAACTATCTTTGAATTTGGCCTATTAGAAATGTAGATGAAAAAATTAAAATACTAACACCTGATGGCTGAAAGGTGCTACATAGAGCTGTTAGTATTCAGTTTTAAAAGTAAACAATGTGCATAGCAGAATCATAAGAATACAAGTGGTGGCACTTACATAATTATATTCCGAAGCATACAAAACCGCGTAAACTCTAAAATATAAATTCGCAAATATAATAACTAAATATCGAAATTCAAAAGCCGCAGTTCTATCATTGGCTAGAAATCGTCGATTCCGTGTAAGCGTATAACAGCTTAGCGGGGGAAATTGTGCTATTCAGTAAGCCAATCTCCGGGGACTATATGAAGCTCTTACCTGGCAATTGAAAATTATGAATCAATTCAGGATCGGTGCCTGTACAGAGCGATGGATGTTTATATAGTCAAGTATGTTGTACAGAAAAGTCGAAAATGGTATTTCAATACCATTCTAATTATGAAATTAATTGATTTTGTCTAACGTTTACGCAAACCTTAAACATTTGGAAACATTGAAATTAATCGCGATAAAATCCCTAGCAATTTTTTTTTTTTCTGTAAGAAACATAATATTTAGCCGTGCTTATATCCCCAACATAGTAAACAGAGGTGTATTAGACATATATTTTGCCATCTATGTTTTTAGGTCCCACGTCATAGAGACTGAGTCTACTACCCTCTATACCGAGGATAGTTCTAGACTCTGTGCTACTCCGGCGAATTTCTTGTAAGAAAAATCCAATAACTCTTCACTAGATACGAAAATCGAGCATAAGACAATATCAGCAGTCGGATTTACTGCCGCTGCGCCTTATTAACAAAGTTTTGCATGAAGAACCACAGCCACTCGGATTAAATAGATATTTATAATCCTAGATAAGACACTACGCTACTGCTTTTACCGCAGAGCGAATAGTTCCTAAGTTTTAATTGAATTTTATGTGGATGAACTCTCGGTATTAACCAATGTTTCTTAAATCGCTACACATTCTGAAGGCTTATCAAGATAAGCTGCTATTAAAAATGTAGGTAAGTGCTGCTACGCAATGGACTTCCTGGAGATTTAATCTCCGACTTAAGAAACTAGCTAAGTGTCGGCATATAACTATTAAACTGAGTTCCAATAAAATCATAGAGCTTATTGCTTTCAGAATATTCGGCGAATACTTTCTACCCTACTTTGAAACTTACATATCGGATCAGGAACACGAAATGTAAAGTAGTAATCACTTGCGACTATAGTGTAAAAGCCAAAAACGGCCCCTTCTAATATTTTGAGGAAATCGCCTAAAGGGATCATTTGGGACCGTTTATGTACATGTTGGGCGTTGCTACATTAAATAGAAACAGGGTTGTCATTGTTTAACTTCCTACATAATGAAACCGCATATAACAAACATGTTCCGACCCCGATTCTACTTATGGCATAATATGTAGCGCTGCTGCAACGCGGATGCCACAAAGCACTACAGCGATACAGCAGGGTTCAATTAGGTTTCCTTCAGTTCGTACTGTAGCTTTCGACGTGCGAAACATTCTGGGTGGTGGTACTTTGACATCCGTCAGTCGAGAAATTGCCGATTAAGCTTCTATTTATTTCGTGACTCTACATTTTGCAGATCACTGATCAAAGAAAATTTTAACAAGATTAGTTGAACTTTGGACCTTCTAGTCAAAGCTGAGCGTATAACAAACTCGATCTTATTTTAAAAATATAATTCAAAAAACATAGATAAAATGTACCGAGCTCTGAGATTTAAAACAAATACGTATACTTTACTGCATAAGAATTAACAAGAATCTACATATTTTAATATTTTTTATCTTGACGTAGTTTCTAAAGTTTGTTCCATTTATTTTAACGATCACATTAAGCCTCAAGTTTTTGCCTTGAACATGCTTTGGGGACAAATGTACATAGTATTTATTGTTGTTATATTCGCTTACATTGGCGTATTTCAGACGAACAGACTGCTAGGATTTTTGCAAGAACAAGTCGCGACATCTTTTGGCAACCGTCTCTAAGTTTATAATGCGGAATTTAATCAGCTTGACATGAGCGGCGCTACACTGTCGTAATTATATTAGGCGTGACCGAAAATTAATGTGCTTCATTGCAGTGTTCTTTATTGGCAAGCTCGCTCGTTAGAATATGCTCTACATGCATATCTTTACTGATACACAATACTGTTGCATTTGCTTTATCTATGTGTAATACAAATAATATCAATTCAAGCTCGACCTATGCTGATTTCTGGTACCAATGCTTTTGTTATTTATTTAAATAAAAATTAATGGGTATTTAGTTGTTTGTTACTCAAACTCAAACACGCTTAAATTGTTTAACGAAATCTTGTATAACATACTGATATACAGAATGAATATAGTAAATATAAATAGGGTACTTCTTATCCTGTAAATAATTCTGTGCACCAATAAAACAAGCTACACTGCAAACGTGTAATGGGTTTATTTGTATTCTTGAGGATACATAAATTTGACGCAAAAGGTATATAGAACGCTAATAAATAATTTGATATGAAGACAGAAAGTGTAGGTATATGTGTAGGAACAAACAAATCCAGATAACATATTAATGGTAGTTCGTAAACTAGTATATTGTCGCTTATATGCTTTACCGAATTACATATATCGCTATCTATAGTCATTTGATTTATCATGCTATTAAATTATATAAAGTACATATAATAATAATAATATTCTATCACATACACACAACACCATCTAGCCCAAACTAAGCAAAGCTTGTACTATGGGTTCTAGAAAAGGAATAAACATACATATATACTTTTTTTTTTGTAAAAACATACATATTATACATAGAAACACCCAAACAACATATGTACAGATTGCGTGCCGTAGTAGATTGTACACGTACTTAGATCGATCGATTATCGAGATATACCGTCAAATTGTAGATGGAGTACCATTTACAAAAGTGACTCTCCTCGAAGAGCACATTTACGCGTCGGTTCGGACTGCGGTCGATATAAATAATCAGTGTGTGTTATTCCTTTGGAGAGAGAGATTTGTCGGCAGTCAGTTCGGTGGAGATTTTCAATATATTATTCAGACGGATCTGGTTAGAAGCCGGCTTAATTTGAAAACAATAAGACTAGGTTGAATAGATTACCAGTTAATCATATAAGAATTATATAACTATAATAATTATAAATTTGATGTAATAAATAAAAATTATTAAACAAATTAAATATCCGTTATACAATAATAAATACGTTTCTTCTACTTAAAGTACAAAATAAGTATTAATAATTCAAAAATAGGCTTTTTATGTATTTTTATACCCTTGGCTACAATATAATCATAAAAAACAACTCTTAATAAAAAATTTATTCTAAGTACAAGCAAGCACATAAAATTCAAATGAAATTGTTAAAAATGGTTTCGTCGCGTGGTCCTTTTATCTGGTGAGAACTATAGTCATAAATTACATCGTTGCATAGAAATTGAACGAATGCGCCTCGACGTTGAGCTAATGGCCATTTTCATACATAAATTATTACTGAACTGCACATATATATATATTACAATACTATTTCACTTACGTTTCATTTCTGCATAATTTTACGTTGTACTCGTAAATTAGACGGTGTGAACCATATGTTCACTTCCAATAATTTAAGTGCATTTTATTTGCTGTCGTGCATATTGGTGGGTCAGGTCATGCTGGTTGCATTAATTTTAAACCGAAATAAACCTGTTGAAATTATTGCCACTTGTGAAAGGTATGTAAACAAAAATATGTGTAAATATACGTCAATCAGTCAGACCATGATATAGTCCGGTGTCGCATTTGTTCTAAGACATAAGTGTAAACGCTCATGCTTTAGGGTCGTACGTGAGGTCTCCAGTTCGATGATCTATTCGGAGAAGTCTAATCGTATTATCACATAGGTAGGTACAAATAAAGCGTAAATTTTATTTGCATAATTCCAGTATCATCAGGTGGGCCGCTGGCTGGACTATCACCGATGAAAAACAAAATAATAACGAATAAGTATCCAACAATAAATGTTAGTTTCATTTTAGCAAAGTAGTCAAACCTAATATTGTCTTCTATTTACGCGAATATTATTCATTGAAATTAAACTGCTATATACGGATTTTATCGCGTTGTTTATTTGACACTTTATTACAAAATTTTGAAAATTGTTTCACTACCACCACTATTAAACTTTACTAATTTTTAAGCTAATTAAATTATTATTAAACTATTTAGATTTAATTTATTTTTACTTTTACACTTTAGTCAAACCTAATTTAAAATAGATGTTAATAAAGTATTTATTTTTTTTGCAAACGATTACCATGGCGTTTTTTAATTATTCATTAACTGTTAAGCGAAGTGCCTGATGTTAATCTAGACATATGTACATAGGTAAGATTATGTAGTAGATAAATATCAAACGATTACTATGATCTAAAGGAAAGAAAGACAGTTAAATAACGGCTATGACAAGGCAATTCTGAACACATTATCACGTTGTCTTCAAAACTTTCGTAATATTCTATCAAACTATTACTAACGCGGTCCACTCAACATAAATACGCACGCTCGAAATCTGAGCCTCTGTGATGTGTGAGACGAAATACCGATAGCTACAGCAAAGCTCGTTAATTTGAACGACAGCAACGTCGAATGTAAAGGGACAATTTATACAATACACGTTACGTAGCAAAATAAACCGTATATGAAAGAGAAAAAGTACAATTTACTTTGCAGTATTATCACTTTCTATGGATTCCGGTTACAATTGCAAAAGTAGTAAAAATAACCTTCGTGGCGCAACCTTTGCGAGAATAAAATTAAATGGTTTGGCTTTTTTTCACCATGTTACGTAAAATCTGCATACATAAACATATTATATTGTCCTCCCAAAATAACTGCGAGCGTGAACCTTTTAAAAGATATTCAGTTGTAGATACGTATATATTTACGGCTAAAGGGTTTAGAGGTTCCGTCGAAATTTGGTTTCAACTAAATTTGTTTCATACCTACCTATCCAAGCCATCTTTGAGCGAAACTGATCCATAAATGTTTGGCATCTTGGCATTTTTATAATAATATGATAATGATATTGATCAATAAATTGCAACCACATTTAATTGCGAAGATAAAAGAACTACAATGCATTGAAGTGTAGTAAAAACGACCTCTTATTAAACGCTTGTGCTGATGGAATAGGAGATAGTAAAGCTACACATACATCGTAAAATCACGCCAGTTTATCTCCGAAATGACAGGCAGATGAATATTGGACCTACATTTCGCAAGCTATTTTCTAGCCTAGTTTCTTTCTAGGCGAGTTTATTGCCGTCTATTGGGTACATTTCCAAATTCTGTACTACAGCAAAAACTTTTATTATAAAAAATTTAATAACTCTTTTCACGGTCCACGAATATAACCTAGTATCTAATGATTCCACGCAAACCTATGCCACGAATCCAACGAATTAGCCAGTATTACAGTTAAGTTATTTTTTATATTAAATGGCAAACCTATTACTACATAACTCCCATTACGTTTGACTGCTAACTGCAGCAAAGTCATAAATTGCTATAAAACCATATTGGGATGTCATATTTTTATTTATAAGGTCTATTGTCGACAGTTGTTTCGGCGAGCGTCAAAATACAAAGCAACTTTGAATTTGAGAATACTAAAAATATTGCAGAGTACATTCAAGTGCAATAGACGAGTCTCGCTAGTCTAGACTCAAGTAGATACTTGCCGTCGAAAACGCTGTTGTTGTAATTATGAGGAAGCTTGTCACAAGAAATATTACAACTAAGTACCTTCTAAGTTTGTTTATGTAACAATAGTAGAGTATATTCACTAAGTATGTAACACTAGACTCGACTAGCACGTACTACATGCTAGACGAGACAACACAAGTAAATTGTTCATAACGTGTGTTAGATTACATGCTCTAAGTAAGTCTGGTGCATGTGCTTACTGCAACTAGGTTGTACACCCATGTGTTTGAGTGCAATTAATTAAGCGATAACATAATACACATGAAGGTATATTTTGAATGTTAAATTTCAACTCAGACGTATGGTTACAGTAAGTGCATGGCCAGACTAAACGATATAAAGAGCATACATACCAATGTATGTCACATAAAATCTAATTGAGTTGTCTCGTAGTCTGTTCGCAATATATAGTAATGTAATGTACTATAAAAAATAGATATGTGCTATTTTTACACAAGTGGCTTACACTTGAAGTGATATCATAAATATCAATTCGAAACAAAAGTTAGTTGCTATGAATACATTTTGATTCCGTAACTACCTATGGTCATTAAGTTCGAGGACACTGACTCCTTATATCAACTGCCACAGGTGCGAATGGAAGTCGTGATAAACGAATTTCATTATTTTGTTTACTGAGAACTATTACTACTGTTGAAGTAAAACAAATATAGTCCTTGATTAAATTCTTGCAACTACTAACAGTTTACTGATAGAAAATTACTCTTTATACCAAATTAAAAACCTCGCTATAACAAAATTAATAATCGTGTTTACGCTTAGACCATGGCACAAGCAAGGTAAGCATCAAAATAATGCAGCCATTATACCGACAAGATTTTGCGTTCAGTTATTTGGCTTCTTTTTAGAGTTTCGATTACAAAGAAACTACGAATAATATGTTTGCGGACTAAAATGCGGCCACATCGACTGCGGTGACGAAGACAATAATCAGGACTTGATTATTGTCTTCGTCATATCGGATACCTGCCTACACCTGGTACGGCACAATGTAACTTTTTAAATTCTGCATCGTATCAATCTAGAGATTTTCAGCAGATAGGAAGTACAAACACAAACTACCGGATAGTTACATAACACTGACGCTATACTTGTTTATTACCTGAAAACTTCTCTACTAATAAAGAGTTGGAAATTTCACCAGACCACCAAAAAGGCAACTATGTAACTTCTTATACTATGATTCATAAAACAGCTGCAATGTAGCTGCACGAGTAAAATAGTGTTGAACACCTTTAACGACTTGTGTGGAAAGTTTTCTGGCAGGTAAAACGAACACTGGGAAGATACGGTACAATTTAATAATTTCATATTCTTGAAACAAAAATTCTTGAAATAAATGTTAGGATATAAGCCTCGGCAAATGTAACGATTCGAGTGCTACGGCAACCGTTAAACCACAATGAAATGTGACAGACAAGGCGTCAAAATGAGAAATGCTTTATTCGCAGAATTGCTTTATTCTCTTTCTATAAGCTTTACTTTAGTTAAATTCAATTTGGTATTAGCGAATTCAATTCTTGCCGCAGTATCTTCAAATAAAAAGATCCTAATTTTAAATAATATAGTTTTGGTCCCGCGGCATAATATTGTAGATATGATTGCGTGACATCATAATGCCCAGGTTCCTTATTGCTCGGGTCGGGCAGTATTACTATTTTATTTGATTATTTTACTAGGCAATTCCCAATAAATCAAAATGTATAAGTTTAGTAAAACATTTCAACAAAAACATCTACTATTTTATTCTTAAATTGATCACATTGTACCAGTATAGTCTGTTCGGCCGCTTATAAATAAACAAAATTTACTATCCGCACGCATCCTAGTTGTTACGACTGTAGGTGCCCTCTTTGCCTCATTGTAAAGACGACGTAATCCTGTATACTTACGATACAGGAATACGTCGTTAAAGAAATAGCTCATATACACTAAGCACGTAATGTACTGCATACTTATAAAATACCAAAACAATCAAATTCAATTGATTTATTATCTCAAAATAACGACGTTTTATTTGAATTGCGATGGTACACAATAAAAGTGTAATTTGTTCTTAACCCACGAAAGCTTACCGGATTACTCGAACACGAAAGGCCAAATAATTCCGTCGTGAATTAATTAAAATAAAAGGGTTAATTTGCTGCTGATTCCCCTCAAATTTCAAAGGGGGCAGGCTAATTCTGATGCTGAGCCAGACATTTAGATTAGAACAAACTTAATGAAAACCCAAACTGAACCATTCTTAAAACGTTTTTAACGACTAATGGATTTGTATTCGAAAATCGAAATATTTAACATAATCTACAAGAAAGATTAAGCTGCATAGAAGATGTATAGCAAAACAGTATTGCCAGGACTGGAACGCACAAACTCGACAAACCGTGCCGCTTCACTAACTAAGCTATTTAAAATAGCAGTTGGAATTTCCCTCTAGTGACATAGTTTCACGAAATCGCCGTTGTAGAAGTTAGCCTTGCTTCATGGTTTGACTTTTTCTCGTTTATAATTGACACGCTTTTACACTCTTGCTTGGCATATATAATGCTTAATACAGTTCGTGGAATGCTATCAGTTATATGGGTAATTGATTGCACTTGGGGAAGTCATGTCCTACATCCTGCATAAGAGTCGACCGCAACATCGTCATTGCTGCTGCCATAGCGGTCGCCACTTTCTGGGCCAAGATCATTTGACCGCAAAAGAGGACAAGAGCATTGACTCGAAAAGAGGAAGAAAAAGAATTGATTGCATGCATGGCGTCACGACTTAAGTGATTATTGTGCCCCTGGCTATAACCTCGTAGTGTTGCAAATTTGATGACAGTACTTTCCAGATGAAAAATTGTATGTTAGTTCCTTTAAGTCTGGATGTCTATTATTTAATATTAATAATATCCTTCATAGTAGACTTACTCCATAACCAAAGCAACTGAAACATCGCAGAAAATGAATACCTATATGAAAGTTAATATTATCTAATAATCATACAAAGTTATAAACATACTAAACCACGACTGCAATAGTTGAAAATTATTTTAAATTGCATTATTCTTGTAAATTTCAATACGAAATATTTTTATTGCACTCCATATTTTATATAAAAGTGTTATATAAAATGACGGTAGGTACAATATGGACCCTGTAGGGCAGAACACTTAAAACAATACAAAAGAATGTTCTCTTAAAATATAAAAATACTTTAACTCTGCCCATGGTTATTACTTTCTCCTTTAACACAGAATAAACGCAACAAAACCATCCTTACAATATATACAAACTCTACCAATCATACCGCAATATTCAAATCAACACAACGCTATCTCTATCTAATGCACAGAAATTTAACTATCTATCCTTTTCATTCAAAATACGCACTGGCCAGCTATAATTAAGCCGAAATTTAAACATGATTAGTTTATTAGGCAAAAGGATATATCTTAACAAAAGGGAAATAATAGGCATGTAAAAAGTGCAATTTAGAGGTGAAATGGGAGGATAGGGCCTCAAAATCCTTAATGAACGACACAGGAAGTGCGTAACGCGGAGGCTATACTTCCGCTTCCGCATTGCGTCTCTATTTTATCTTAACTATGTTTATGTTTGTTGTGTGGAACAATGGCGGACGCATTGTATGTCTTTAATTTAAATTAAAGCTAATTTTGTTATGTAATAAAAGTGTGTTTGTTAGAATAAACATAGCATTACGCCTATATATCCTCAAAAGGTCACATACAGAGGTGTAACATGCACGGTGTTATACCTCTCTACGTGACCCCTACTTTTGGGTCGCTCGAAACCACCTACATTAATAAATTAAATTAAATATTTTTGTTAAATAGCTTCTGTTCTAAATTTTCATTTATCACTGACATGTTGTAGAAGAATACTGCGATGGTAGCGCAGCAGTAGTGGAGATGCGTCCTTGGTCAGCTTTCAGATGCAGATTCTGGGGTCTGGCATTGTTAAAGAATCTCATTTACAACTGATTTACGAGGTCTTTCCCTGTTTCACGGTGGTACTTTAAACGTTAAAACCACGCACAAAAATAACATCCGAATTCGGAAACACTATTTGCGGACCACCCAAATTTTTAGTCCATGTGAAGATTGAGACACAACACTCGCACTGTCAATGGCGATACGACTTCTTGGTACAGCCATGTTTCCCGTAAGGGAAGACAGAGAGCACAGCATTCGAATTGCTACGAGCCTGCCACACCGTTTTTGTTCCATTCACTCCAATCGCTCTATAATTAATTGCTCTTCTATGTTATAATTGCATACAGGATTTATTCCTCTATTGTATAGATTACATACTTCAACACTGTAACAAATTCATTACAACTGACGTCCTTCAAATTGCAAATTTGCATTATAGAATATAATTTATTTTCTTCTTCAAGGTCAGATTATACGCAAGTCTATTACAGTCGGTTCTGAATCTTAGTAGATAAATATGCATTTCTGCACGGAGAGAGGGAGTATTTACGGATATCCTTACCATCGACCAGTTGTCAAAAAACCTTCAGATACGTACGAAATTACCTCATTCACTAAAATCTTAAGACTAATTGCATATTATGCAATAATGTTATTATTTTTAATTCAGTTAACAGTACTTACGTATATTATAGTAACCACAAAACATAGATATTAGTGACGTGCAAACACGTGCAATAATTATCTTTTTATTAGTATTCATTCAATGTCAAGCTGTATGGAACGTAAATGAACTGGAGCATGCAGAAATACCTAAACTGTGTCGCTTTGGAGAGATTTCTCGCTTCTTAGCAGCTGATTTCATACCTGAAAGTAAGTGATTAAACAATGAAATGAAAATAAAAGAAAACAGAAAAGAAAAGTAGTGTCCGGTATTAATATTAACTCAAGTTAATATTAGTATAAAGATACTATTCAAGTGATAAGAACATGTGCAAATTAATAAAAACTTTATTAAATAGAATAAAGGTTTTTGCTTTTTGCGTTAGAGTCATATTATACTTACGTTTACGCTGATGGTATTGAAGATAAAGAAATAATATCACCGTGAGTAAAAATGTGAAAGGGTAAAACTAAAGCGTGACAGTGTTCATAAAATATGAATTAATAAGTACTACTATGAAATGCTGTGCTTATAAAAACTTGTGATATCAGTTTACAGATCTTAAAATATTAAAAGTCGACCGATAAAAAGATAGTTTTTTAAACCTCTTTTTTTACATCGCTGGTAGAAACACTTTGTATCAGAAACTATATATATATATATATTACAAAAATAAGGCACTTGTGTGATTGTATTAATATATTAAAAAGTAAAATAGAGTCTCACTTATTTATCTTTATCCAACGTAGCAATAGCGGTTCTGTTGCTGCCTTTATTAAAGTAGACTGAATCTATTGAAATATGAAATATATTTTAGCTGTGTTTAGTGTAGGCATAAACGTCGAATGTACCGAATATAAAATGTTTTCTTTACATTTTATGAGTTTTATGTTTGGATGTTTGTTTGAGCACACGTGTAAACCGTACGCAAAACGCAATAAACGAATTTGCATGAGACTTGACTCAGGGAGAGAATGGTCTGTCTTTATGCACTGGACTATTATACACGGTGCTTTGTTATCCTTATATACCCATTGATCCGCAGCGGCACACCGGCGACCAGACACAATAGCTTTTTAACTATGTCTACATTCCACTTGTCAGCTTAAAATTATTTTAATAAACTTTTGATCTGGCCTTTTCGATAGATGGCGGTAAAGTTACTACTTTACCGCTAACATATAAATACCTAACTACACCCAGTAGCTTCACCCACATTAAGCGGACAGCGCCGTCTATCGAAAAGGCCAGATCAAAAGTTTATTAAAAATAATTTTACCTATGGGCTTGGAATGGTTCCAAGCCTACAATTACGTTGGTGGAGAAATATTTATTTACCTATATTTATCTTACTCTAATTTAAAAATGAGATAAATTGGTTTTGTTTGTCAACAATTAAGACATTTTAAACTGCACATCACATGCAATATCTAGCGTTATATTGTGAAACTTCAAGACGATTATTAGTTTTATTAAAATTATCTAGCATAGGCGTGACGTCTTATTATCCGTATAAATGTTTGTTATCTTAGCTAAAATTATAATTAACGCGAGTGTCTTTGCGTGACTATAAATGCCGACAGTTTCTGTAAAATCAGGATAAGTGAAACAAGTTGTAAATATAATCATCCGCGACAAAATCAATATAATGTCTATGGTATAGAGTAAATGAAGCAAGTGAAACATGCTACGCTCGTAGCAAGTAAAAATTCGTAGTCTTTGCGTACCGTTTAAAGAAACAAGGATGAATCAATGTATGCTTCGACTTCAGAGAAACAAGTAAGAGTATATGATATTCGTTAACCTTTTGAACGCCACGCCATAATGGCACCTCCATGTCCTGTACGCCAAGCCCGAAAATCGATATATTATATATTGTTTTTTATGATCAAATATTTCAATAACTAATAACAATTTTGTTTGCTGTATACAATTAAGTAATAATTGGGGATTCAATTTTTAAGTTGTATCACTAAAACACAGAAATCTAATGATTTAATATGTTTATTTTGTATTTTCCTGTGAACCGACAAAAAACAGTTTTGTCGAGTATAGACGACGTTGACGCACAGGGCACGCTTGCGCATGTCGAGTATAGACGACGTTGGCGTTCAAAAGGTTAATTAAAATGTTTCATAGCTTTTTCTTGTATTTAATGTTTACATTTATCTCCAGACAATATATGAAAAAACCTTAGAGTATTAGAGCCTCGCTGATTTCAGCATAAATGGGCCAGCTCGACAGGGGAACCATTACCCCTCTCACAGAATATCGACGTGAAATAGCAGTATTCCTACTGTTGTGTTTCGTTCGGTGAGTGAGAGTGCCGGAGGCCCAATCACCCTTTTCCCCCGTTCCCGCTCCTTCTCCTTCCCACTTCCTTTTTCTCCTAAAGGGTAGGCAACGTGCAATTGACGCCTCTGGTGTTGCAGGCGTCCATAGGCTACGGTGACCACTTACTATCAGGTAGGCCGTAAGCTTGTTTGCCACATAGGTATAAAAAAAAACCTTTAAAGACAATTATGACTTTGTGCTAAATGGCATTATCCTACATCCTTACAATCTTTTTTTCGTTTGTTTATTGGTTGTGACTTAATCACGCGTCAACAGATTAAGATAAGACTTAGCACACAGATAGATAATATCCTACTCGGTGGCGAACCGGTAGTGAATGCGACAGCATGAGTTCTCGGATTCCATTTTCGTGTCGAGCAAAAAACATAAAATCAACGATTATTAAATATTAACATACACAATATTAGGTTCTTCTGTCAAGCAATATTCTACTCTAGCATTATGCAGACTAGAAAATTTCCGTAGACTATAATAATTGTAGTTGGGACCCATGAACACTTGGCGAAATATGGGTGTGTGACATCCAGACAAAGTTATACTTCTGCCTACCATATACTGTGATTATTCATCCCGATAATTCATTCCCGTAAGATTTAGGCGGGCAGAAAGTAGTTATTTATATAACACCTAGCCATAGTTACGAACTGCTAATGATATAAGCCTAGTTTATACACCGACCTTCCTTATTCGGAAGCAATACATGCATTACACAACTCGAATGCGTGTGTTATTAATTAATTCAAACGAACTTCACTAATATAGACAGTCAGGGACTATCGATTATCAGGAAGGTCGCTATAAGGGTTCCTAGTACGTTAGCAAGTCAAGCAGCATTCACGCACATTACAACATACGTGTCAGGCCACGGGTAATTCATAGTACATACATATATGTATGTTTTGTGTTCGTGTGTACTGAATAATGGCTAATGTTGGCGTCCTTTCTTTCTTTTTCGTGTGGTTAGTGGCCAACCTGTTGTCAAGATTTGTGAAAGCCCGTAGGCCTCTGACATGGCTTAACGACTGCTGTCTATTTGATAACAACCGGGACCGACATTTTACGTGCCCTCCGAACCACGGAGACGGTCAGATGAAATACCACTAAGCGGCCACCCATCTACAGACTGACCGCACCCAACGTTGCTTAACCTAGCTAAGCGTTTACCGATCAGTGGGTGCAACTAGCTATGAGCGCCTTAATAATGTTGGCGTTGATGCAAAGGTATGAGCAACTACTTATTAAATTACAATGTTTTTAATTATGTTTACTGCCAGTTATTAGTGGTATTAGTATTAGGTAACATATTTTCAACACGACACTTTCTAAAATTGTATAGGTTAGCGTGTAAACTACAATAAAAGTTATATGATTCTGAAATATTGTTCACGTGAATTATAATTTACATAACGCCCGAGTATAAAGTCAAAGATTCGTGCATTCTAGTATTCTCCCGTGGGCCACACGGCTCTGCGGATGTTAAATAAACCGATCTTTAGGCTAGGTTTCTACTGCAAGCGGAGTAAACCGTAGGGACAACATTTCCCTCGCAACGTATACATAGAAAGAAGTACTAACACCAAAAAAAGAGTCTAGCGAAAAGGACTAAATGTGTAAAAGTACTTCGAAAAGAACTTGTTCAATGAAACGATTTAATTTGAAACAACTTTTACGAAGCAGATAAAAAAAATTTAAACCTGTCATAAAAATGGTCCTGCCTCTTAGTAGAAGGTAACCTATATTTAACTTAGTTCGACTCCCCTACGCTTTACTATATCTCGCCCAGTACTCTTTTGCAGTCTCCTTTTCTATCCCCAGCCTCATGCGGAAACAAAAAATGAAGCAGTCTTTTTATTTATATTTACGCATCTAGAAAGCCAGAGATTGCGTGCGAGTCCAATGACATACAAGTAAATAATTATACACGATGTTTAACTAAGATACATTCAATTGCTTTTATTACGCGTTCTATATGAGGCGCTTAGCTTCCCGCGTCACTTAAGACGTGGCACGCGATGATATACTTCAACGGAGGTCTATACACCATCCCTATACCTACATATAGCACTATAAGTAAGATTTCTTAGAAATGAAAAGGGTCATTCTTACTTCCATTACATAAAACAGACAACAACATAGCCGTTAAAATATGTTTGAATGTGAATAGAATACTGTATAGTTTTGTCCACTATTGTATGAGCGTCGCTACTGTCATATGGAAGACTCCGCTGTGTCGCCTTGTGGGTATCTTTTCAGCGCCCGACGCATCGTGTCACATGAACTTTATTACGTGGCGGGCTGCGTGACGTCACACACCCTATAAACATATACTAAGTTGGTTCTTTACTGGTCTTAGCTGAGAGTGTATTCTCATATTTTGTACGAAGGTCTATAGTACTTGGTTGAATATACACAAGCGTATCTATTACGACTGCTGTGAAATCGAACTTAAATATAGATTTTCATAATTGTAAAGTTTATTTATTGTTACTTATCACGTTAGTTTCAATTAATAAATACCGCAGTTGTTGTTTTATTGTTATTTATGGACGCAAATTAATTATTATTAGCGATCGCCTAGTAGTCAAAATTCAACCAAAATTCCTAAGCTAGCAAGTTTACAAAAATGGATGTTTCTTTTTTTTCTGTTTTTCTCTATTACATATAAATAAGGTATAGGTAACCATAGTTACAAGAATTGTACGACGTCAGACGTACAATGTCGAAATATGTACTACGAACGCGATTCGACTGCGTGTGTCAAAGGCATGGTTGTGTGCGTGTAGTGTTTTTTCATTAATTTAATGTATTTCTAAAGCATATTTTATAAAAATATTAGGGTTCGCCCCTCCTTTTCCATACAAACTTTAACTGTGCCAAATGTCATACTCCTCCGTCCGCGCAATTTTCGTAAAGAGGGGTACAAAGTTGTTACTTCACGTATTAATATATAGATTATCGCTTAAATACCTTTCAAAACTGCATAAATAAATGCACATTACCCTTTTTCAGGGTCAATTAATATTGTACCATTGTACCGCTACTATAAAGCCAGCTTTATTCAAAAGTTAACATCAAGGACAATGGCAAAACAGGCGAGTGAGCGTATATCAGCATATATCTTTCAGTTCCTGGCTTCCACCACTTATAATTGAAGTCTGTCGCAATCATGAAGGTTGCTTCGAACAACCAAACTTTACACACATTGTATGAATATATATTTAGCATACCACGTGGTTAAACTGAGTAGTCAGTCTTTATTCTAATTCTATAATTTATAGGTACCTATAGTCTTGCTTATTTTTGCTTACAAAAACGTAAATAGATTCTGATTAAGAGGAAATTAAACAAAAGCGAGTTTGAATGGTAGTCCCTGTCTGTAGAAAAGGAAAACTTCTCCAAACTTTATCAGTACAAATGATTATATTATCAAAGACGTTTTGAGGACAGTGCACGTTATGAGTACTTTTCAAATCAAGCGTGCATGAAAATGAACAAAACTCTGGAAGTAGACCGGTAGTCCCCGATTGGCGTTGACTCTAACAAATATTATTCCCGTGCGAGAACAAAGACGCAAACTCAAGATCGGAATACTAAGTAGAGGACACCTCCATCTATTCATATAATGGGGACGACAATGTGTTTGCAATAAAATATATAAATATAATTATATATAAGTAATACCCACAATACAATATGTTACGTCACAAACCAATTCCACGCCTTCTATTTATACTTGTAAAGAAAATCCTACAACAGCCATAGCATGTTTCCTTTTTTCTTTTAATATTAGATTATTTAAACGGAGTGAATATTAAATTCTTCAGTCCATGAACCACTACGCTTCTTTTGCAAAATAATTAAAAAGTGTGTTAGCGCTATTGAGCTCTTGTAATAGATGTATTCGATACCATGTCAAAATCCCCGTAGATGGCAGCAAAGCTATTTTACACATTTCCAGACTCCGTGCTGGTCCTGAGAATTTCTTCACATGATAAGCTCTACTTGATGCTTACTAACCTGATTTAGTACCTAAGTAAACTCACTAACCTATATTTTTTTACGTTTATAAATATTACTTTGTGACTTTTGACTTTCTAAATACAAACAGATACACCTACATACAGAAATAGCTGGCGAAGCGATAGCAATACTAGTCTATTGACCGGGTTCATTTTTGAAACCCTTGCTGCTGCTGCTTTCCCGGCAGGAATTCTACAGGACTCTACTCTCAGCAAACCATACAGTCTTATTTATGCATGAAATGTATCTCTTTCTGTATCAAAGTTCCGATAAATTTAAATATATCTACATTTTGTTACGGTTCATATACAGTCATTGTGATTGTTTTCAGAATAAACATTCACGCCACTCGTTTACCGCAATCAAACCAATATAATTATAATAATTACTGAAATTGATAACGTATTCATTGTTCAAATTGCATCCAATTTTATTGAGTTAAAATTATAATTTACGTGAAATTGCACTTTATACTATTTTGCACATACATAATATATGTATATGTTTTTGATTCGAAATTTTATCACGTTATTTATAATAAATAGTACATCACACATAGCTACTTGTATTCCAACAAAGCAAAAAGTGACGATTTTTTTACTGTCATGTCTATATTTTGTACATACCTAGTATTTCGTCTCATATTATAAACTAATAGGTTCAACAATATTCCCTTGACATATATTTATTTTATATAATGTTATATTTTTTTAAAAGCTCAAGTTCATGCTATCGGTAATTATTTTTTTTCTGTGTTTAAGACTTTTCAATTTTCAATTAAAGCCATTAAAACTACTGTCATATTATGTTTTGTTGTTTTTTTGCAGTCACATAAATATCAGCACAATTTTCTTACGCCCGCGCCGCTGTAAATTATCATTAAGATACATGTTGCAAAGATTTAAAACATGCCAAATCGGAAGAGCTCTAACAGGCGCCGAAGAAAATACACGACGTAAAACGCCGAATCTCGGTCGTGTATTTGGCGAAACCAAACAATGGTGTACGCATTTCAGAATGCCCCGACCTCGATGCGTTCCTCCCATGTTTATGTACCCGACATAAAATAAGGACATATGTATGTATGAGGAGGCTTTGGCAAACCGTCAAGGGTTATGTTTGATTTTTTAGGCTCTTAGGCAAATAACTAATAGCAATTTGGCACGGCATCTTAATCTTTTTGCTTGTCATTAGTCTGGCAACATATTAAGTATAATTAATTAAAATATAAAGGCTTATGTTTAACTTATCACCAGATATAGTAAAATATAACAGTCAAAAATAGTCAAAAATAGTAAATGATCACCAAAATTAAAACCGCATTATATTTAAAGAGATCAAAATAAGTCGACGGAGCCCTAATTCGCGGGGCTCCTATTTTTGGGTTGGTTTAAGAAGGAACCTAACATAACCTAACCTTTCCGAGACGGAGTGCAGTGATTTGAGACGTATAGGTGCTCGTTATGATATATTTTAGTAAGCATATTTTGCTGCGCAATTAGTATTTTTGGTGGTCATTATATTTAATCCCAAATATAAAAGTATATGTAGGGAATTATTTTTACATGACTAACGCCCATAATATCGAACGTGAGATGTAGGTTAAAGATACGCAGCGCACTCTGCAGCAGTGCTATAATTATTTCATCGTCATCATCTCATCTATTCAAATAGATCGTCCATCGATCAATCAACTCGTTAGCCACAGCTGAAAATTGATTTGAGGCCAGTTTTACAACTATCATGAAAAAATTATCCGAAAGCTAAATCGCATGCTCTCTCACTTTTGTTAGGATAAAAAAAAGAGATGGCGAGACTTTTATCTTATACATAAATGCTATTTGGAAGTGGTGGAACAGGCACTTAGAGTTTGTATTTAAACAGCATACGTAAAGGAAGACGTTTATCCAGTAAACACCGAACTTTTAAATGATACAGCTACTGCAAGAGGCGAAAAATGCGAATACAAAAACAAACAAAATTTCCAAGAGTATGATATACGAATGTACCGCAATCGAATCCAAAGAGATATAAATAAAATATTCGCCCCAGTGGAAACATTCTAACTTGCGCACTTTTTACAGCACCATTCATTTTTTAGTTGGCGCCAGTCGCGCATGTTAATCGTTCGCAAACCACTATGTAACGCAATGGAATTTTAATACAGTACATGTCAGCAGCATCCAGAAAGCTTACTATGAAATAAATAAATATGAGTAAAATACAGCTCACCCAATTTACAATACGACCCAAGGCACGCACGTCTGACTTAACGAAGTTATGTGCGTATTAAATACTTAATTGTCGCCCCCTTTAACCGCAAAAGAAAACATCGTGAGGAAAGCTGCATGTCTGAGAGTTGGGTCAGCGTGGTGGACTATAACCTTTTGACACTTAGAAGAGGCATGTACGCTGCAGTAGAACAGTTTTTATACAAAGATGATATTATAATACAGGATACATCTTTTCGCTATTGGCATCCTTTCATCTCATATAACCAAACTGATTGCTGTACTACGCGGATTCAAAATAATTACCTAGTATGGTAACTTTGATTGTAAAATCACCATTGACAGGGTCTCCTAAGTCATCATGGTATCCTTGTAGTCACTGCATTCCATAGGCTACAATATCATGCTACCTTTAAGCACGTTGTTAATATAAAAGATGCAAAGGACTGATCATTTTTCTTCTCTCAACCCTAAACACTTCGAATAAAGTACTTTATACAAATACGCTGCATTAAATCCCATTCATAACAGCACGCTGTTGGGGCACGCCTCAAAATCCTTCATAAATCTTTGTATCCATCGACCAAATCATAATTTTTTTGGATTCTGAAACCACCGTACTTGAGTGTAAAAACTGCATTTCCTATAATCCGCTTTTCGATTGGCACATAAACGAATTGCGATCACATTATAGTTAGACAAGAAACATCAACGTTTTGGCATCCAATACCGCAAATGTGTGTCAAAAGACTCAATTCACTGCAAAAATATATAAAATCGTTTTTGGGCATGTCGAATATTTACTATGTTCAATAAATCGCAGTGTGAAGGACTTTTTACATAACATTTACTATATAGATTTATTAGTTCCGATTCTTTATATATTCGCAAAATTTGTTAATACTGCAGTTACAGCGGGTAACTTTAAAATGTTTTTACGCCATATACGAGGTTTATCCCACTTTAGGGTAAACTCAAGTAGCTCACTGACTTCTTAAATCCTATGGTTTACATTTTGTACTCATCGTGTAGGCCTACGTTTGATTAGGAAATTAAGTTCGAAAAGTGTTATTCTCAGTTATTGTTGTCTCATGCCGAATTTTTAACTTACAACATCCACGTATTGATAAGCACTTTAAAAACAGCGCTATTCGTGCTACCCAATAATTTCACGTACTTTAAATACATATTTTTATCATACTTTCTACTATCGTTTTTAGTTCATTCAACTTTGTAGAAGTGCTGGCATGTAATAAATGGCAACGCTATTAATCGTCTAGTTTTTGGATCTATCCCAAATAGCAGTGAAGGTACAAAAAACCCTTACATAATAATAAATTGGAGTTAAAACAAACTATATTCCAAGTATTTAAATTACTGGACATTTTATGCTATTTATTTTGCCATTAATAAATTATAATATCAACGGTGTATATAAACTGTCTCACATTTAGTTATAGGCCTACCGTCGGCATGAGAAAATTTAGGACACGGCCCAGGACAGGTTGGCAGACTTCTAAATATTAATGCGAACATTATTGCGAACTCTCGGGCATGCAGGTTTCTTCACGATGTCTTACTGCGCCACTTTAAGCGAGCGATAATAATACGCACATAAATTGGAATAGTTACATGTGCTTGCATTTTGCTTGTGCTCGGGATTGAAGTCGAGACATCTACTATGCTATCGCTGCTGCTTATATAAACAAAGGCGCAAAATCAGGTGTCCAAAATGTTGTCTCCTTATAGATGTTTATATGCGTCCACATACTACCTACAGAATGACAAAAACATCAAAGAAATTATACATTACGATTTCATAATACCCAGACAAACTTATCAGTGTAAATGGTATTCCAAGAATATCTGCATCCAAATTAGAATTAACAACATTGATCGTTATACGATAGCGCGCAGAAAGGCGCAGCGTTAAGCTTTAGCATACAGTTATATAATCAAACTACGATATTGTTATGCATTTGCTTAGCAGATATGCCTCTAGCGTACCTTACATTGATTTTTGTAAATAAATAGATTTTACCAGCGGCTTCGCACGCGTAAATGTAGGTTAAGTTAGGTTAGTAACAGTATGGGGGGGCCCGATATGGATAAATCTTTTAAGAGCTCCCAACTGGTCCCCCCATTGGATGAGAGAGGGAACACCCCAGGTATTTTAATGGGTATACCAGCACTTCATGCTGGGAGTCCCACACACCCCCGCCGGTGCCGTCCCCTAGCCGGCGGGCAGTGCATCAAGCATTTTTCCTGGTAACCAAAAAAAAAAAGGTTAGTAACAGTACCTTTTTCTGGATAAAATATTATGGTGATGGGTTGAGTAGTTAAGGTGTGAAAGCGTAACAAACAAACGGCCTCATATTTGCATTTATAATATAAGTTAGGATTTTCTTTTAAAAGGGTATGTCACCCTGCATTAGAGGACAATGTCGCGGGGATCTTTACAAACATACATATAATGGACACAAAGTACACCCAGACTCAGGACAATAACTTGTAGATCACACAAATAATTATCCCGATTGAGATTCGAGCTAATAACTCTTTGCGGCAGCGGCAAGGCGACTTGTCCACTACTATATCTGTGCAGTCAAGATTACCTGCAACGATAGTTTGCCTTTTAAGATTTTTTTCCAGCTTCAGCCATCACCATCGCCAAATCGATCCGGTCGTTCAATTTTATTGTGATTGCTAGTTCACATCAAAGTGAAAGCAAGCGGAATGGAGATTTCCTTATTGAGCTTTATAGTTATATATATATTTCGGAGAGTGTGCAGAGGAACTGCATAATTTGATCCCTCCTTCCCCATTCTACCATCAAACGACCAGACAATCAGACCAGCGACACAAGTACATAGTGGATATACCACATTTACGCACGAAGTGTTTTGCTTCCAATTTTATAATGCGTACCGCTAAGGAGTGGAATTCGCTACCTAATTCTGTGTTTCTCGATTAATACAATCTGGGTGTCTTCAAGTCGCTAGTGAATAGGTATCTTCTAGGCAAGCGTGCTCCATCGTCGCCTGCATCTTCATTTAAGATCAGGTGAGATCGCGGTCAAACGCAAGCATATTACAGTATAAATATAAAATAAAAAAAAGTTGTTAGTGACTGTACGTATGGCGGAGTGATTAAAGGTTTACGAGTAGTTTAGATGATTTAAGTCACCTAGGTCCTATTAGCAGAAGTTAAGTAAATAACAGGTTATAACTGTTAAAAGGAAAAATAGATAACTGGCAAGTAGCCAGAACTAAGATTTATCCTTACTAATGTTATAAATGCAAATGTGAGTTCATTTGTTAGTTTATTACGCTTTCACGACTTGACTACTTGACCGCTTATCATGAAATTGTGCATACACGTTGATAGGGTTACAGAAAAGGAAATAAAAGTACTTTATTCAGAAAAAGGTCTGATCCCGATGGATAGAAATTTATTAATAAGATCTAGACTACCGCAAGTAAAGCCGCAGACAAAATCAAGTAGATGAATGAAATATAATAATATATAATACAAGCATCGGTGTAAGTAAACGCCAAAGTACTCCAACGGGACAAGGTCATTCAATATCCTTTGTTCTCCTTTAAGCTCTTGGGTCATAGCGTGTTGAACAAACAAAAATAATTACCTCGTGCCTCTACGCAGCACAGAAGCCATTTCATATAAATAAAGCCAAAAAATAAAATTTACATTACCAAAATTTACAGCACGCGACGCGCGTACCGTTAAAAATGTGAACTTGTACGAATAAAACTCATTTGGGGCACAACTTTGTCCATTTTTGTCTCTGCTGTGTTATAAAGTTGAGACAGGGGCATCGCTTATCACGCGTACGAATGTGAGAAAATATTAGTTCCTTTGAGGACGAGGGGACAGATTTAGTCTGGCGCAGTACTGACCCGTGATACAGTCGTAATTACTAGTAATGCTTTTAAATGCATTTAAATATTTCAAACTAATGCTGTAGTCAAGGGCGCAGTGTCCGTTTAGTGTTGGGAACTCATTGAATATCGATCGCATTCAAGTGTGCAATAGCTAATAAGAGTTTCTAATAAGACTTCACGATCCTCTATACCAGAGATTCCCAGACTTTTACCCTAATTTTTTTTTATTTCTTGTGCCTGACCCTTTCACTGTGGGCGGGCCCTATCGAAAGCAAATAAATTTTCGTGGATCCCGTTTACGAATTGTGGACCCCCATTTTTTGTCACGCTAACGTAGACCCCCGTCGAGTCTCCCGTGGACGCCTGGAGGTCCACCTGGACCACTTTGGGAACGAACGCTCTATACGATACTTCTTTCCATTAATTTGTGAACATCAAACTTTTAACGTAGCAGACTGCAAATTTCGAAGAACGGAGCATACTATATTTTGCTGTTAAAATTCAATGAACCTTACTGCAATACTAACTTTCATGAGTTATAACAGTCTGTAGGTTATAAAAATTTACCAAGTATAATAAGAAAATGTGCAAAATTGTAGTCACTTTATCCTGTGTTTGTAAAACAAGAATAACGTATACCTGAAGATTCCAGATTTAAAAAGAAGATTTTATTACAGAGAGTCCCAGATCTCATATTTTCAATTTTTTACCGAGTTCAAGAGATAAACATAAAATCGATATCTTAGCAATCTCTATAGAAATGTGGAAGTTTATTTTCAGTCCAATATCGAAGCAGTTTCTTGCCAAATAGTATTTGGATCGGTCAAAAATGACTTAGATATTATATTGATACCGTTGTTGGCGGTATTGCGTAAACGTAAGCGAATGCGCTACTGTCGACCGTATGGTTCAGTTTGACGCCAGTCTAATTGAAATTTTCTGAAAAGAAGGTCTCAATAGCAGCTTTGTTTGCAAAAGTGAAACTGTAGACTGCAAACTGCATTAAGCTAGACGACGATGTGGAAACTAAACATAGTTGGCAATGTGGTGTAATACACAACTACCTAAACCTTTAGCGATTTCAATTGAGAAAATAAAATGTAGGAGAAGTAGGTACCCATTAGAGCTACATCTATAAACCGCCCAACCTTTAGGTATTTAAGGTTATTATTTGAATTAAGCCACTCACATTTACAATTACCGTTACACATTATGCGATAAAGGAATCTAATTCTGTGTATACATGTACAGAGTGTACAGCAAACTGCGAACAACCCAACGATGGTTTGCAGCCAATTATCAACATCGCTTTTTATTTGCTGTAAATAATATAGCATTTAATAATTATATTAAGTTAATCGTCGATGGCTTGCGAATTGCATTTAATATTACCGTAAGACTATTCAGTGTATTGCAATACTTTAAGTTGATTTATTCGAGATGCATTCATAAACCTTAGTCTGTAATAATAATCTTAAGTAAAAAGCTATGTGAGTATTACAGATGTAAAACCATCGTAGACCGGGTCTTTTTCAAAAGTCTATCAACGAAGAACTGTCTGAACGATATGTAATGAAATGAACTCAGTTAAAGCAGAATTTCTTGTTAAGATTCCGAGTTCAGTATCGCTATAAGCTAATTACATATATAGATTCACACATGTTTCTTGGAAAAGAAAGCTACTAGTACATCTTGGTACTGCGCATATATACAAATGTATTCGAAAGATATTTGACTAAAATTTGTATAACGCATTGCCCACTTTGCATGTTCAAAGACACAGCGGACACACTTAAGTTAAATATCATCAATATATTCAAATATAATTCGAATGCAATTGCGCACATCGTTACTATATAATTTCACATGCTAAAAGCCTGGCATATCTCTCCTGCTATATTTATACTCATCACATTCTATACCCACACTCCCTAATTTAAGATACTCTTAACCTAGCCTGTTTATAATACGTCTTTTTTCTAGTCCGAGAACTTTACCCTTAGTCTTTTCTTTTTGGCTGCTACATGCAAATTTAAATTACAGGATTTTAAAAGTTAATAATTTTCTTGATAGCGTCTACTAGTAACACCAAGTTTAAAAGACAAACCACGTCGCTATACTATTTACCCTTACTTAGTTAGACAAAGACAAGTAGGTAAGACAAATAATAGAAGAAATAAAATTATCTGAAAAGGCGTCAAACAACTTGATTCATTATAAAGTTCTGCGCGACGAATAACACTTTAAACTTACGACAGTGCCAATTATTTGTCTAAAACTAGTACAGACATTTATTTGATATTTATTCTATAAATCTTTTACGATTTATGACTTAGAGTTATCCTTTATTATTCGCCAAAACATATCTCTTCGAATTGGACTCAATCGTGTGTAGCAAGCATACGTTTGGTATATGGCAAAAAAGAGGTGCCTGAAAACTGATAATTTACCGAACGATGTAGGTTCGAATCCCACAGGTAACAAAAGTCTTGAAAGCAATTATTCTTTATGTCCGTTGTTTGAATGTTTAGGTTCATTGCGATACAGGCTCAGGCTTACTCTTAGGGCGGAACTGTGGTATAAAGTATAGAAAAAATATAATAAATTATGTGAATTAAATTGCATTCCCTATTAGCTTTTCAATTTCACTGGTATGTTCTGTATGATCTCATCAAAGCATAATTTCAATAAGCAAGCGGCGCTTTCGGACTTGCATGAAGGTCCGTTATTGACTAATAGATCTACTGACACGTGAACTTTGCAGTCATTATTCGTTTACATTAACTCTCCGAATGGATATTTGTTTTCAAAATCCAATTTTCGGAGAGCACATACATCAAGCAGGCAATGATATTTAAAATATATACATATATATTACAACGAACTTAAATGTATTTCAAAAGCAGTACACCTTGTTTTACGCAATCCGTGATGTGCTGCCAGATTGGCATGCTATGCACTGTTTAAATTATACGAGTTTTTCGTGACAACAGCGAACATTTCAGTATTATGAAATGTATATCATTATCATAACATTCGGTCCTGTGACGTGCCCAAACATGTAATACTGCTGGTAACCTACTAAACTATGTAACTTCTACCACTGTGCCACATAAATTAAATTATATAGTCTCTATACGTATTACATATGTACATACAAACATCCAGACACGTAAAAGTATAAAGTAACTTTGAAATTGTGTTTGAAAAAAGATCGCTAGTGTATTAAAACCGTTACTAAAACGCACCATGCTGTGTCACCAATGCTCTGCAGTTTCAAAGTGCTTTGGTAATTGGATCGGCACGAACCACGGGCATCACAAACGGAGGCTTGCAAACAACGCAACCTGCGAAAAGCTATGCCTGAAAACTGTTGGTATGTATACTCAAAATATGAAGCGTGACAGAAAAAAGGAGGCGCTATTAAATTTATAAACAATGTACAGATATAAAAGCATACATACTAAACGATTGCCTATACCTGTGAGGGTTTGCTAGCTGTGTAGCTAGTGTGGCGTCAAAGTCTCCAATGTAATTTTCTGTTCCCCTCACAACGTGAATGTAAATTTCATGATGATAGATTGAGTAGTAACGCGTTAAAGCGTAACGAACAAACTCAAACATTTATAGCATTAGTTAGAATTAGGGTACTTAACTTATTGCATAAATATATAATTTATGTTATCCAGATTTTCGACGTAGATATCGTTACCCCTTGTTATCGTTGTTAACCAAAGACCTAATCCTAAACCAATAAACATAACTAACGTAGCAACACCGCATCTTCATACCATTATGTTTACTCTTTGTAATAAACTGAGCATAAAATAGGTAGGTACAGTTATCTATTTAATATAAAATTATATAAAATAACTATTTGTTATAATAACGACTTCATTTACCAAACATTTTGCATGTGAATGTCGATAATAACTGCCTATTTTCGATAACAATACGTTGCTTACGGAATAATCAGCCATAATTGATTGACGTCACGTTATATAAATTATGTGATATTCTATACATATCGGTCTATTTAAATCTAGATTTTCATTCAAACTGGGGACACTCAATTAAAGAAGTATCACCACTCTACAACAGACCACCGCCATGTCACCTTGTATCGTGTTTCTGCGGCGGTTTCAGATTATGTTTGGAAACGCGTTCCCTCGTAGAAACACAGTCGTAGGAAGATTCAAAGAATCTCTCAGTACACTGTACTTAAGTATGCTATAGTACAGTGAACTTAAAGACTTACCTTACGCTTCGAGCACAACAACTCTTTCTTTGGACGGTCGTCAACTCGCAAGAAATGTCCTTAGTTTTGCAACCGAATATATGTAGGCTACGATGACCACTTACCACCATACGTCGTGTATGGTTGTTTGCCACTATTCTTAACCTCTATTACGTATGATTTTAAACGTGACTGGCGAAATACGAGTATACTACACCTCGGTGGTAGGGGTACTGAATAAGACTGCTGGATCTAAAATCTTGATATCGGGTTTTCAGGTTATTAATATTTTTTAAGAATATCTTAATAGCAGTAGAGTCTGGAACTGTGTCTGGTAGACTGCATTAGCCTGGTCATTACGTGGGATTTAAGACGTATAGCTGATAAATTGTATATTTAACAGACCTGTGCAATCGAGGCGTGTCTATATATTGTCCACTCTAAATACTTACAAGCGTCAATATACAAGTAGGCATCTAAATAATATTTAATATTTTATTTTATTCAGCAAATAGAATTATAATACAAATCTCTTGCGAGTAAAAATACAGCTACATTTCGAAAAAAAACATGCTATAGCTTTAGTACTGCAATTGTAAAATGCTTGTAGCGTAACACAACTAGTGTCCCATAGGGCTAGGTGTCTGCCTATCACGAGAACGGCTTCAATGCCGACTGTGTTCGACTCCCGGGGGAACGAACTGAGATTTAATTTTGTTGGATATAATACAAGTAAGATTTTGAAACGAATAGTCTGGGTTTAACTTTTATTTTTATCAATTGCGATTTAACCTATTGAGCGCCACGATCTTGTATAGAGGACAAACGTTTCTTTGTGCGTAATTTTACTATTGCCTAAAACCCTACTGTTACATTTTTATTTCAATAGGGGCCTTTATTAATTTTTAAAACAGCAATATTAAAGCAGCCAAAATATTTCAACTATTGTAGATTTATAGCTTGGCGCTGGAGGACACATCGAGTTCGATATAGGTTGGCGGCTGGCGCTCAAAATAATAAATTTAGGCGATTTCAAATTTATTTGTTAAAATTATAAGTATGCTTTGATTTCGTTATTTAAAAAAATAGCTTGATTTTTGTAAGTACCCTGGAACATAGCGATTGTCATGGAAGCATCTCTAAGTCATGTCTGATGGTATATTATAGTTTTAAACCTCGAAATGGGAAATACTGCCTGTCTGTTAGTAGACGTTACCTATGGACATTTGAAACACTGCTGAACCTAAAGTGTGATAAGACTTAAATTAACAGATAAATATTTCACAGCATTTATTTTATTATACGAGGTATTTAGTAATCACTACACACGAAGAAAGTCACTCGTGCAGAAAATCTCGATTGCTATGTACGACATGTGAAGTGGGAATTATTACACGGATTCCGCACATAAAATATACTTAACGTTGTCATCGCGGAAACTTAACCCTCGAGGGAAAGCTCCCATAAAAACATAAAAGGAAACCTGCAAGGTTTAAATAACTCTTCAATTTAACTGAATTGTTGAGGATGGTGGTGTAAAGGATGTATGTAGTAGGTACAGACAGGCTGCTTTTTACCCAGTAAAATATGGAGGTACAACTGCATTCTACGGCTCTGTATCTCTATTAAAGCAGGGTCAGGCAAATGGCTTTTACTTATCGCCTTAGCCTTTTGCTTTGCGCGCGAATTCATTCGCGTGCACACTTTGTTCGCTCGAACCACCATTAACGTAAATCACGCAATTTACAATATCATACAGAACAATTAGATGCATCATGGCTTAATTTTCAAGTTGAACCCCAAACTACCAAATTGTGATAACTGTATCAATGATTTTTGCATGATAATACCTAGAAGACAAAAAGCGTCAAAACCGTAGTTTCGGACACAACGGTGTTTTTAATACACCACGCAAATATAGTAACAATAATGTCTTAAGATTATATGTATATATATCGAAACTTATATCCTACTAAATTTAGCCCGTAGCTTCGCTCGCTTAAATGTAGGTTAGGTCAGGTTAGTAACGGTATTTTTTCTAGATAATAGGTATCCTTGTTCTTCTCTGTACCACTGCCAACGTGTATGCGAAATTTCATGACAATCGAGTTAAGGCGTGAAATCATAACAAACAACCAAACTCACATTCACATTTATAATATTAGTTAAGATTAGGATAACATTGGTGTAATATAGTTCAGGCATTTCAAATGTTAGTAATGTTCTTATATTACATACATACATATATGTAATGTATGTATGTCAAACAAGCTTTTGATCCACCTGATAATTACTGAAGGCTATAGACCACTTGCAATCCCAAGGCAATCCGTACCCGAGTGTGCGTAGCGTATGCTTAGGCTGCGTTATAAGAAACTTCAAATTCGATGTCAATAAGTATAGTTAACTTATTTTTATAGAATTTGAAGCCTCTCATAATAGCGTGATTCTGTCCTACCGAATTCCTTCATCTAAAATATTCAAATATCACTTTCGTCATTCTCTACACGACGTGGGATGAATTTATTTTTAATATGTTTCGTATACCCGGGCCTTGCTTATACCATAGCCCACTTATGTTTTTAATTGCATCACTTGGGGCGAGTAAATTGTGTTTTCTCTCTCGTGTACTGCCAGAAATACGAGGGCGGCTGTGCCATATTCAATTTCAAAATGTACGTATAGATACATAGGTATGTTCGTCATCCCTCGAGGGTTAACCAAAACTCGTCAATGGTTCGGTGTAACTCATATTTAAAATTTCTATTGCATGTTTTTGTACGAAATAATTTATGTGAGTTTGTTGGTATAACGAGTAATATAAACTTTTGGTCATATTGAAGGGCATAATTTTCTGGTAATGTAATATTGTCTTGTGTTTACGTGAATACAACGTTACTTACGATTTGTTTACAATTTTATTTTAAAACGACGATAACATAGCCACTCTGTAGCCGCATAGTGTATCTACATACGTAAACGAGACGCGTTCGCGGCGCCGCGCCGACGCCGCCACGTTATTGTTCGTTGTTTCTGTTAAATTGATTGACATAAATATCAGACGTGAAACTAATAAGAAAGTTGGGCCGTTTATATGAACAGATAGTAGAAATAGTAAGTATAATAGACGCTGATGATTATATCCTATTTTGATTCGAAGATACTCATGAGGTGAATTTCATTCACTTTTTGAAGTCCTGATGATTCTTAGATATTTTACATATTAGTTGTGTGTACATACATACATACATACATAGATTCACACCTGTTTCCCAGAGGGATAGGCAGAGACTACGGATTTCCATTTGCTACGATCCTGACACACTTCTCTGGCTTCATTCACTTTCATCACATTCCTCATACACGCCCGTCGGTTCAAGGTGCATATTAGTCCGACATATTAGTTGTGTGTAATGTATGTTATTAGTAGCCACTAATATAATAGTAACAATAATGTGGACCAATAGGTGCGGTGGCGTCGCGGTCACATCTCGTTTACAGACTCATGCGACGCGGTGCGGTTGTGTTGACTCTTTTTTGCTGCTGCCAGGTCACAGAAAGATCATTATTTGATTGTTCATTTTTAAAGCAAAACTTAAGTTTGAATCGACTTAGATTCGGGAATGTGTAATTTATACTACTTAATTAGCTGTTACTCGCGCCATACCCTTTACTAATTTTTGAACTACTTCTACGCCAAATTGTAACCAAATCGATGCAGTTATAAAATCTTACATAGTAACGTTTGATTGATAATATGTATAATAGTTAAAATCGATATAGACTAATGTATCTGAACTACGACTTCAACAATTCTATATGTTGAGTCGCGATTTGGGACATGTTATTTTACTTTTACACAAGTAAATTTATTTTTACTAAATGTGTGCCTAAAATTCAATAACTGGAATAAAATATATAGTCGATTTAATACCGAAAATGTGCCCAAAATAGTGTCGCATATTCCTTCGCCCATTTACTGTATTGTTAAAGAAAACATTTAAAAAGAACTTTACATAAATCAAACTTAACGTACCTTTTATCCTAACTGGATACGAAATCCCCTGGAGCTATGAAATGAAATATTATTCCTCTTTGTTACTTAAATAAACCTTAAAGGATATAAAAACCATTTTTCAATATTGATATCAGTGTTAGAAGTTAGGATTATATATATACATAGACGCAGTTTTATTTCGATTTAGATTTTAACTGTAACAACGATCTGGGCTAACTTTAGATTATCTATATGTTTTTGTTGCGAGCTGTTAAACTGAAAACATTAAGAAATAGACTTTTATGTATATATGATAAGCTCCAGAAATTAAAGCAAACAATAGCAGTTGTCACTTTTTTTAAATAACCATATTGTGATATTAGTTTAACGGCACTTATTAAAACGTCCATGACGCGTTGAGACGATTTACAGAAAGACCACATGGTGAAATTTTGTCCGACTTTCAAGATATTGGATCCTAACAATAATTACTAGGTTTCGATTTAACCACTTGCAATATTAAAAGAGGTAAATCAACTCACGATATACCGTCGGCAAGCGATCAAGGGGCGCAAGTACCTACAATGCATATCAGATCAACTGTAAATACGCATTATCTGCATCCATTTGAGATGAATTTCGTTTATATTATCTCGTGTTTTAGCGATACAATTATAGATATAATTTTATATGTATTATTTTTACCTGTACTACCACATATTGAACTATTGCAGGTGAGTAAATCAACACCCAATATATCTAAGAAGGTCGAACCGTTTGACTCTGCAGATCATAAGATATATGAGGATCCTCTGTGTTAAAACTAGTGGAGTCAATTCATCAATCCGAATCGTTTGCGGTGGTAGACAATTGAGCGCGACGGTTTCACTTCGACAACTTCGTCCGGTGTTCATAGAAACCTAGCTTTTGTTTGCGAAAATACGAAACCAGTGAAAAGAAATGTATTTCGCATTTTCAACGTAAGGATTTTTTGACTATATTTTTCATAGAATAAGAACGTTGTGTTTTTTATTGTTCATGCTCCGTTGTGTTAACTATTTCGATTTTCAACTACGTTAATATTACTAACGTGTATCATAATTGTATTCGTAAGTTAGTTTATAGTCGAAATTATTAGTTAAAATTAATTTGAGAGCTAAGCCTCCTACTTATCTTATTTCTAAACTACGGATTGCTACTGAGAACGTCTCGTAGGAATAGCAGATTATACAAGGTGCCGAAGTGAAATATATCGGTATGTGTAGTATGGGTTTAAATAATGGAACTTAAATTATTTTTATAATTGTATCACTAGACAAAGACGAGATAATGTAATTAGTTATCATCGGACGTAGATAAGATGCACACCTATGTGTACATTGACCCGATGCACTGTATCAGTGCCCCTTGACCGCACGTCGGCTAGGGTCAACGCCTACGCATTACCTGGTTTAGTTAATCCAGGTAATGCGTAGACGATGACCTTTTCTTGTTTATTTATTCTCTAATACGTAGTTACGTAAAATTAAATACTTTATATTGTCTAAAGTTTATGCGAAGTTTAAGTGCTTAAGATATACATAGAAACTTAACAAATTTATCCGGATTTTATCCGTTGTTTAATTCCTAACTGATATTATAAATGCGAATGTGAGTTTGTTTGTTTGGTTGTTACGCTTCACGTCTATCTACTCGACCGATAATCATGTAATTTCGCATACACATGTTAGGAGTACATAATTATAGTACATACCTTACATCCAAAAAAAAGTGATAATGAGGTATAAAAATTGACTGTCGAAATCTTGATTAAATCAATTAAATCTAGTGATAAATAAAGTACGATTTTGCTGCTATCTGTAGTATATCCTGGCCAGATTTACCTTTTCCAATATTGCGGGTGAATGAATCGGCACGATGTATATATTTACAAGAGTGTACGTACTCGTTTCTTGTTCCCGGACGAATGCATGTGCCGCGGTCGACCAATGATCTACGAGCAGGTCTCCTTACATTTGTCAGCGGCACTTGGGGAATATCAAGTGGGGCACCGAGCTTAAATTGGATGGGGTGAAGTACCGCACGAGTGAGACGGACGTTTTGACTGTTTCTTGGGTGAAAACGATGTTTGAGTAGAAGTGGGATCGTATCGTCGACGATTTGTAAAATGTTTATTTTCAGTATTGGGTTAGTTAAATTAGTTATTTAATGTTTCACTTGTACTGGAATAGGCCTTGGCAAGAGTTTATCCATTAACATTTATTTTTCTACTACGTTGGCAAGCGGGCCTTACACTTATTTGCCATCTTAATGAACTATCTTGCTTCAATCCTGACAAAAAACGTGGTCCATTCAGTAAAAATAATTAAAAATGTTTTGGTACAATGATGAGTTTGTTGAACATGAAATAAAAACGTTATTGTCAATTAATTAGGTCAGTTATACTGCTTAACTGGAAAAAGGCCATTACGTATATACACTAACTTCTTAATAATAAATTTTTAATAGTAGTATCTTCTTCTCCCCAGCCTTTATTATTCCCAAGTCACTTGGGGTCGGCCTTTCTAGTCTAACCGGATTTGACTGGATATCAGTCTTACACGGAGCGACTGCTACCTGACCTCCGCAACCCGAAGGCTAACGATACCCTAAGGCTAAACCAGTGTCAGGATATTAGAGGGTACTGACTTTCCCAATAACGACTGCCATAGATGTTCATGGCGTCCGGGACCGACGGCTTAACGTGCTCTCCGAGGCACGGAGCAGGCGATAATTGTCAAACAATACGCACATAATTTTGAAAAGTCATATAACTTCCGAAAGTCAGAGGTGCGCGACGTGGGTTCGCACCTGAGACCCTCTGCATTGCAGTCTATTGGTCTCCCCACTGAGCTATCGCTGCTATTATTATAGTAGTATATATACCTAACAAAAAAAACAGATATGTTGTCCCTTGCGGTGATTAAACCAGTAACCCTCAGCCCAATGTCAGTAGTTATGTATATGTTTATTAATAGTACTGTACCACATATGCAATGTTAAACATAGCCATTCTGCGTACACCAAGAATTAAGTTCATTTTCCGAATCTCGTGTTGACAGTGTACATAGTGAATTAATTCCGAATTCTCGGCAAGCAAATCAGTATTTCAGCCAAGGAATTTCACAAGAATTAAATTTACATCCGAATAAAAACATTCCATTAAACTCGTTTTTATTTCCAATCGAAACGAGTAAAAATCATATATTTTGCTGAACGTGAATGACGGAAAACATTAACACTTTTTTGTACTGAGTTTATACATGCATAAAGTGAGTAATATCAATAACACACATACATACATAGATTCACGCCTGTTTTCCAGAGGGGTAGGCAGAGACTACGGATTTCCATTTGCTACGATCCTGACACACTTCTCTGGCTTTATTCATTCACTTTCATCACATTCCTCATACACGCTCGTCGGTTCAAGGTGCTCTTAACCTGGCCCGATCCAAGGTGTTAATCGACCCGTGCTGATGGATTCGTGGCCAGAGAGAAAAGCTGATCGTGAACGGAGGGTGCCTGTATTGGTGGTCACAGGGCACAGGATGGATCCACCTTACCTCCGTAAAGGGCTCTGCGGAGCTGGACAGTATTTTCCCTAACAATCGTGGGAACGCATATGGACTTTAGTTTTATTAATAATCCGCATGGCGGCAACGCGGTTCGTCGCCCGTCACGTCTCGTTTCTCGCGAGGGCGAAAGTGGCCTATGGAAAGCCGTTAAGTTACATCAATAACAATAAATTGAATAGTCGCGATATTGACGAGAAGTGATCCCTACTGAACTTTTTTGTTTTTAATAATTAGTTAAACGAATAACTGCTTCTTCGTTAGACCCCTAGTCTTCATGCGGCTGTTTGTAAACCCCAGGGAAAAAGTTGCTAGGAAAAGATTTATGTGGTTTTATTTTGGGATTTTTTTAGTAGCAACACGAAGTCTGGCTATGAGCCTGGTAAACAAAGAAAAGCTCAGTCCCTACTACATGTAAAAAAAACTGTTAGCATGTTGTAACAACTACGCATAACAGGCTTATACAAGCAAAATATTCAAAATTATTTACATTACTTCATGTACATTTGTTCTGTACTCTCAAAACTAACATTACTACGCTTCAAAATATACTAATATCAGGTCATGTAAGCATATTTTTCCAATAAAGGTAACGTTTGTAATACAAAGCTGTCTGTTTAAATAATATCCCGAAGGACTTCTCTTTGTTCCCTTATCATAGTGTTTATGAGCCTTTGTTAACAGAAGTTTATTGTAAAGATATTGCCGTACTAAAACGTAGGTATTCAGGTTTCATGACCCAACGTAAAGACTCTTAACGGGAGACCGCTTTTGAAATCATGAAGTCTAAAATTTAAAACATAGGCCTACTTTAAAAATCTCTAAAAATAATATGATTTGAACCTCTCAACCAAATCAGTTATCAAAAATACGAAAATACAAAAAAGTTATTTAAACGAAAGTAGGCTATCATAACAAATTTTACTTTTTAATTAGTCTAGTTAAGTACGGATGCCGCCGTCCTAGCGTTGGTTGAGAGGTTAAAGTTGTTAGTCCAGCCAGCATATTTAGGTGGCAGATCTCACTTTTATAGTAATTATTGTAAACATACGAATAAGTCAGACAAAAATCTAACGTAGTAACAATGTTTCGACTAGTAAGAAAATATCTGAAGGCTGCAATATGTTACACGTCTTTATTTCCTTTATTCTCTAAGGTCGACAACGCTCGCCTAAAATCACTACTATTGCATTGCCATACCCAGAAAGACTCACACCTATTCATCTCCGCAACAGTAGGCAGTCCTGTAGTATACCCACATTGGGACAGCTATCAATCATTTCGAACCCACGTTATAAAGGGCAAACCTATTACCAGCTACCAGACTCATTTCTACACACCGAATTGTTACTGAGAGTTTTGTAACAAAAAAGACCAGAAGCACTTTTTCCGATCCAAATATCAAATTCATACGTCACGATCAGCCTCAAACTTCTGCAACACGATCAAAGAAACAGCCACATGCTCGAATCCCAAACAAAATATACCTTCTTATCCTGCACGAGTGATTACTCTCAAATATCGTTTCCTTATTCATTAACCGAGCGTATACTTACCCAACACGTAAGCTTTTCAACTTAAAAGCCATTGAATAGTGAAGTAGCACAGTTTCTGGCACACCCTCCTATGAAAAGAGGGGATGTCGTGTTCAGTTTATATAAAGGAATGGAACCACAGCTTAAGGCACCTGCACATTAAGTCGAGCGAGGGTGCCGAGCTAACAACAATATTCTAATATACCGTTTGAGCTGTGAGGAGACCAACAGACTGCAATGCAGAAGGTCTCGGGTTCGAACCCACGTCGCGCACCTCTGACTTTTGGAAGCCATATCACTTTTCGAAATTATGTGCGTATTGATTGACAATTATCGCCTGCTCCGTGCCTCAGAGAGCACGTTAAACTTTCGGTCCCTGCTGCCATGAAAATCTATATAGGGAAAGTCAATAACCTCTATTATCCTGACACTGGTCTAGCCTTAGGGTATCGTTAGCCTTCGGGTTGCGGAGGTCAAGTGGCAGCCGCTCCGTGTAAAAACTGATATCCAGTCAAACCCGGTTAGACTATAAAAGCCGACTCTAAGTGACTTGGGAATAATAAAGGCTGAGGAGAAGAGTTTTTAAGCACAGTTTTGAGCCCTGTACCACAAATTAAGTGAATACAGATGGCCAACACAATAAGAAGTGCGTAAATAGATGCGCTCACTCATAGACTAGAGAAACGCACGATGGTATTCGAGTTATATTCAAATGTATGAATTCAAATAATGACACAAACAACGGACACAAAGAACACGCAATATCGAAACAACCATATATGTGTAGCACAAAGTACCAGTGGCGACAACATAACCGCTGCGCAGTTTATCGCCATCCTGTTAATATTTAATTTGTACTTATACTATAACTACTATATGCATAAGTGCTTTTAGCCCCTTCGTTTTTACCAACATGGTTAGTTTAGAGGCGTTTTACAATTAAACCTAAATTCTAAAATGTTTAGTCTTTTATTACATAAAGTACCTAACATTTATGAACGCTAAAGTTCCATAAAATTGAAGTTTAAGATCTACGTTTAGGAGTTCTAGTCAAGGTGTAGAGTCTATAAAAAGAATCCAGATGCAGGCAACTTTTTAAAATCGTCCCACAACCGCATAGTATTACCGCCATATTAAACCTTACAGGCAAATTTTGTAAATAACAAAACCATTAATTAATTGCGATGCAAAGAGAGGCCACTTATGCGGATAGCGCTTAAAACAACGTAAGCGTATAAATATCGATAGCGTGACTAGTAACAGTGGCCGTGAACGTAGAATATAAAAACATTAGGTGCCCCTTCACTTACATAATTAGTATAATTAGAATTCATAATAAGAGGTTGGTGATATTACGTAATACACTTATGCGTGTTGAGTGAATTTTATGGATCTTTTGTTGATAAGGACTGTAATAAGTATGAAATGCTAAAACGTTTGACGGTATTTATTAGGACTAATCCCACCCGCACTTCCAACTGCTGTTACATCTGTGTAGCCAGGTCCAGGAGTGGTTACCGTGGAAAACACTGTATACGACACTCGTGAAGTATAGGAGAAAGTTAAACTCTACGCCCACACGCCTACAATATGCTTTTACAGCACCTTAGTAATCACGAAAAAGAAATTTTGTCAAAAGAAAACAAAACTCTACAGTACAATTTTGCATTACAGAATTTTTTTTAAGAGAAAGTGCCAAATATAAAAATTCTTAATCCTAATCCTTGTTACACTTAATATTACAACAAAACTGTAAGTAAAGTCTCACTATCTAAACACACCGTCGTGGTCTCGTTTTTTAGAAATTATGTTGAAAAAGATATAGACAATTTTAAACTGCTGTTTGACTTAAAACGTGGAGAAGCCGTAAGTGTTTGAAGAGTGCAAAAGACAAATAAAACATTTTTAGCGTAGTATCACGGGTATATCACGTACAGATTTGCCTACTCCATAGAAATGTTTCAGATGGTTAACCGACGCGCGGTTAAAATTCAGGGAATGGATCCTCAATTTATACCGCGCGTTTTAAAACCGATACCCATCAGACATTCAATTTGGCGCCAAATTTAGTCGTTAACGAATTTCAAATTTATTTGATCTAGTATCAGCGACAATTTTTTCGTGAATCGAATAACGAATTTTATAAACCTGCTGTATGTGTGACCTGCATAACGATAGAACTGACTTTGAACTGAATACACTTGTACTCGTATCTCGACAGTAAAGAAACTTGACAGTCGAGGCAGAAATTTCCCTACAGATTACTAAATATATAATGTCAACATTCTCTCATACGACTGTAAGTCTTACTGCTGTGCTCGACAAGGAGTCTAGCGCATTCAAATTGTACGAAATACGATATCTCACCGTGGCTTTCGCTGGCAAGATACATAAACGTTCCTACAGAATAGCACTGCTTCTACTCGATCTTAGCGTTAGTTTAACTTAAAACATACAACAGGAAACTAAAAACAACAGCAAACTTAAAGAAAGGTGCCAATAAAAAACCTTAAAAGTTAGGAGTGCATCTTTAAGATAAATTTCCAAACATAATAAATACGTGTCCACATTCGTACGTCACAGACTTGAATAACTGTGACAAGTATCTAAAGTAGTCTCCACTACGGTCGTAGCTCATTGCTCATAGCACAAGTCACGGCGTGCTTCTCGTAGATACTTCTACGTATTTATACTTCGTAGCACGTAGCGGTGCTACGTAAATCAAGTTTAAGCGCAATTCGTTTGTAGATTTGAAGAAAATATTACTTTGTGATAGTGAATTCAGAGAAGACCAAATTTGGAATACGGTTTTATAGTAATAAAGTCGAATTGTATACCATGAAAATAAAATATGTAGGTATATATGTGCCTACATAAAAGGGATTACCTACTTATTAAATAATGATTTTCGACTATTACTACCATCTGTTAGTGTACACCATCCTACGGCATTAATTATTTTCAAATAAGTATATACATATGTACATAAGTACAGCGCACACGTTTGAGTTAGAAAAAATGTTGCACGACGTACAGCTATATATTAAATATTTTCTACTAAGCGTGGGGCGCTTAAACGGTGACGGAGAATATTGTAAGGATAACTATATGCCTGAGAATTTTTCCATATTGTTTTGTAAGATATGTGACTTCTGTCAACCCACAATGAGCCCACCTTTCTGTCTTCCTACAGTGAGACAAAGGCCTGTACCCAGCGATTGGACTGTTTATATACAAGATTAATATTGTATTACACATACTTATATTATAATATTAGTACAATAAAAGTATAAGAATAAGACGTATAAGAATAAAAGAAAATCCATGCCACTAAATATTATAAATTCAAAAAAGTCTTGTTTGTGAAGTTTACCAGCCTACATGATAGAGCCGATTTTTATTAAAATTTCTATGGTGGGTGATGACTTAGAACCTGGCGAAATATATAGACTATTGTTTAACATAGCGAATTATAAGAGGAGTATTATTGAAACTACGTGAATAGTTGTACTGTAAAGCTAGTTATAACATACGTTAAATCAAGCAGTATCATAATACGTCAGATAACAAATACAATACGATATTATTATCCAAATACTGAGAGTAGATTATGTCGTTACACTGGCATTAGCATAATCAAATTTTATCCAAATACTGGTGTAATATGATATGGCATAACCGCAGTTTAATATAATATGAAATTGAAACTTCTTTGGCGATTGGCTTTAGTTTACAATCCCAGATTATGCAACGTATTAATAAGTTATTATATCAGAATATTCTGAATAGTAAATATAATATAATGTGTCCAGTCGATAGCAAAAGCTCGCCCAATATTACATTGAACCTAAATATTGCTGGCAAATATTGCTGGCACATATTGCTAACAAATATTGCTGGCAAATATTGCTGGAAGTATGATCCAAATTTTCGTAGGTACATTATATTATAACGTATGTACTTTCATCATCGTAACACATCCTTATTAATATTATAAATGCAATGGGTGGAATGTGAATTTATTTATTTACTCGTTTGTTACGCTTTTACGCCTAAAGTAATCGACCGACGTGTACAGAAAAGGCAATAGGGTCCTTATAATTAGAAAAAAGTAATGATTTGCCTTGTTCCGTAATAGTAATACACGCGACTGCTGCGCATGAGGTCTCGAGTTCGATCGGTTGGGTTAGCAATAGGCTCGCCCTCTGCTACACGGTATCTAAAACCTTAGCCGACGCAATATGGATGTAATATATCACTGCCATCCCCTCGAGATTATAAAGGTAAGAATATGTATGTAGAATCATTATTATCACCTCGATAACATTACCAAAACAACATTGCCATTTCCACCTTATTTGTTAGTGTTGAATCTCAAGCATCACCTAGAGACGTAACATCAAGATGTCCACACATAAATTGGATTATAAATAAACGAGTGTACAGCAGCGCCGTATGACGAGATTGTAAATATTCAATATGTGTACGAAGGACAATGCGTATATAGCGGTCCGTATTTTTGTTTTATGGAGGTCGTAAACCTTCAGGCGTAAAATTATGAATACCTGTAAAATTCAAACGCGAAAACAACTCGTACCTTTGATATCGACGAGGCAGCAAAATAACAAATTTATTCTACGTTTAATTATTTAACATACAAACATCCGTGTTATATTAAAAACCCTTTAGGGTATTTGCTTATTGCCGTCTTAATAAGTCTGTTAAATAAGATTTATTATTTAATGAACAGCGTGAATTCTTGTCCTAAATCCGGATATCTGCTGCTAAGTACATGAAAAGGACAGTCCTTGCTTATCTACTTTAAAAACAAAATATTTAGATTATGAAATAACTGTACTCAGACTAGAAATATTTAGGTAAAGTTGTGTGTATATTATGGCTCCATTGACATATAATTATTTATCTACTAATATACCGTCTATTCTACCCTCCAATTGCAAAAATTTAAAACGCTGTGATCACTGATCGCTTGGATAATTACGCTTAAAATTATTATGAAATGGATTTTAATGTTTGCATACCAATATGTTCAAATTACTACATTATAACATTCATCTATACCACATTAGAGCAAATAAATAACTATTATTATAAAAATAAAGTAAAAAGTCTTATGTAGGTACATTTAAAAAATTCAAGTTGACTCGAATTGTGAATTTTAATATAACAGTAGCTGCATAAAATAATATTGGCATAACTACGATTGTCAAGTGTAAGAGTAGGTATCAAAACCTTCAAAAAGCTCTAAGAGAAATATAATAAAGGTGAGGTTATAAAAATATTGCGAAACGTACCTACGCCAGAAATAAATACAGTATATATACAAAAACAATTACACGAATACGAAATCACTCTGTACAAAAGTAAACTTCAAAGACACGTCTTTGTCTTTAAAGAGAACGTTTGAAGTGTGGAATAATCCCTAACTTTCCTTTTGAGCTCACCCAAACAGCGTAAGTACTCCGAATGAAACAGCATACGTTACCTGGAAAAACAAAAAGGCCATTAAAACAACAACGAGATACACAAACAAATCAAACGAGCCTTAAACAGACAGGCTGTGAGCAAAAGTTTCGTCTCACGTCACCATTTAACAATTGTGACACAACTTCATTATTATAAAAGCATTCATACCAAAATGGCGAGTACCACGTTTCCATTTTGCGATAGAACTAGCATTTAATTAACACTTTGTTTTTGTGTGAGGTTGACATTTATAGTCGGATACTTTGATGTATCCAACAAAATAATTTGTAATAAACATCGTCTATTTTCCAAGAGGCATTTTCGATACTGTCTGTTAACATTAGATTCGGACAGGTGCCAATCAGTAGGTATATATGATTGACAACTGTTCTATTACAATACAGGTGTCGGATATGTGATCCCGACTCTTCGGGCTATGAACGTCCTATTTCATGTATATCTCTTAGCAACTAAAATTGTCCGTGTTTAGCGCTAATAAATATAATCTAAGTATTAGAGATATTTGAATATCTGACAACAAAAATCAATTTAATTTGTTAATATACATTCCATTTGTTAACCAAGCCAGTAATCGGCTAGGTGTTATATTTCTAGATCAGATAATTCTCCTTTCTAATTTTGTTTACGAAAATATGTTTATTGAAAATATGTAATGATTTAATATCATATCCAAGATGTTTTTCAAAGAGATTTTTTTTATTTAAAAATGTGTATAGGAGATATATATAATTAAAACTTTTAGCTTATTTCTATTTTCTCAAAACAATCCTTATTTATGTATTGTTTATAGCCCGGTTTATTATGTCGATAAACTTATAACACTACATTACAAATATCCAAAAACATTTCTGTAATTAATTGAAAGTGACCGGAATATCTCAAAACCATAACAGTTTGTAAATTCACTCGTGTACATGGAATCCGTTCAAAGTTTTTACTACTAACAACTAAACAATAGAGGCTTGTGAACGAAGTTTCCATTCAGTTCAAGAATAAACGAATATAAAACGAGATAAATGGAATAGTGAAGGTAAGTTACCTTTAGACAAAGGCATACCCAAAAGCCTTTGGGGAAGGATGACTTTGATTGTGTACATTCGAAGTTGAATTTTACAATAGTCCTAATATAATGTTACGAAGTTTTGATAAACTTTGTTGCGATTAAACATGGTGTTCTACATTTTAATATTAAAACGAAGAATTTAATTACGTAATATGTATAAGTCCACGAAAAAATACCACTTCTTATCATAATTGTAGTGGGAAAACATCGTACGTATTCTAGAAAGACATACAAGGCAAAAAGTAAACGCATAAAACTAAATAAATGCCAATTAGATTAAAACCTCTCATTCGTTTTACGATATTCTTGATACTAGACTTCGGTAGTAAAACGTCTAGAGAGAATCTTTGTTCGTATCTTAAGGATCTTGTCCTGAGTATATTACCACGGGTCGTCCTAACATTTGACGACGATGACAAGATTTGATGACTTTGGTATAATTCACCTAGTTGGTGTGAATTGTAACAACGTCTGACTCGACTCATCCAAGAATCGGTCGATCGGTTTTAGCTATTCGTTCAATTAAGTTCCAGTGTTCAATATGTAGGTACGGATAGTTTAGACTAGAGATACTCAGTTTTACATAAAATTTGCCATTAAATAATGCTGCATGCAGCACTGACTGTCAGTTTTTTATTCCACTGGTCAATTATATCCTATATACATTGACTTAGGTTTATTTATATATCATTTATTTACCTAGATCATAATTAAACACATTATAAATTTCCAAGGGAGTTTTCTAAAGGTCCTTAATTTATATTTAAATACAGCGCTATTAAATTATAATTTTAATAAAATACAACTCATCTCTGCTAGGTTTTGCAGTCATTATAGCATATACGTAAATCTAAAACTCGATAAATACTTAATATTAATAAAAAGTAACTATTCCATTTCATAGTCGAAATCAATTTAAAATATTGAGGCGCAATTTCATATTTTGCAAATGGATCTGGTTAAATGCAAGAGAAACGAATGGAAAATCCAAATTGCGTCACAAAAATCTCATCGGTTTATAATACAATTATTTTTGTTTGCATTAATAATATCCATCAAATTTGATGTGAAAATGGAGGCTTTCGTCGCTGCCTTAAAGAGAAGCAACTTCTCATTTTAAATTTATAATCAATAAAATAATTTATGAAATTCTGCCCTTAAGCTTACTGTGTTATATTGGAAAATTATCTCATAAAATATAAGAAAATTGACAGCTTCATTTGACTTTACGAATCAGGTATTATAACATAAAAAGTAATACTTATAGATAGTATATCTAAATAAATTTATTTCGAGCTCTGCGTTGATCATGAATACTATTAACCCCACCATCGCTAATGTGACAAAAGCTTGTACGCTCCATAGATAGAGGCTATGTGTTCATTCTTTCAATATTTCTGAAACCCACGCGACCAAGCCATTGTATCAGCAGTCTATTTTAAAATACCACCGTCGATATAAAATAATACCAGCACATTCTTATCTTTAGAATATATTATTTGAAGGTTATGAAAGGTCGAATGGAGACCAATCAAATTATCTCATAAGAGGATCAATGTGGATGGAATATTTTCACTCAAATATATTTTGTGGAAGCAAGTCCTTTATAAGGTACGAGTTAATAGATGTTAGAAAAAGGGGAGATAAAGAGAATTTTATTTTGACACTGTATGACACACACCTTAATACACTAATATATACTAATGGCCATCGCACGTTGACGTTCACCGAAATATATCAAATGACATTTAGAACCATGAGTACTACTAAGTTGTACTGTCAATTAAGTCTTTTCAGCCGCTTTAAATGATTTAAAGGTTTTCTGTTTGTTGCAGGTACTGATTCACAGCAAAAGAATTGTTTAAATGCTACCGCAAACACAAGTCTTAGAGCAAATATCTCTTGTTCGAGTAAATATTTGTATCGTACGATGCGGGAACGAAAAACATTGCGGCATCTGCGCTACTGTTCGTGTTTAATGTCCCGTTTCATTTGAAAAGTGGAAAACATTTATTTAAAGCTTGGTCTGAAAAACTTGTAGCAACGGTAACATCTCTATGTTCTAGCCGCAAAGATTTAGTATATGCCTAATAAATTTCTTGCCAGTTCTACTCGTAGATTCTAACTTCATTTGCTAATAACAACAGGTAAATAAACGTGAATTCACAGGAATAGGTGTAATTGTGACGTTCATGCTATAACTTTGTGATCTAAATTTATTAACGTATTTCTATTTTAATTATCGTCTGAAAATCTTTTTAGCAAATGGCGTTGTAACGTGCTATTTTGGGCAGAAGTGCTTATTCAAAAATTAACTTAGGCACAGCTAACTAAGTACACATTGTGTTTTGAGCTATATACCTATCTAAAACAATTAAGATACTGTAATCTATTAAAGAATTTATATTCTTTAATTTATGTTCAGTAACATCATAATTTAGAACACAATCTTTTACTGAAAACAACATAAAATATCATTAATAATATATCAACCAAATTAATAGACGTTTTCGGGTAATACTATATTTGACAAAATATCCGTTATCTAGTCACTCTATTAACAATAAAAACCAACTCTAAAGTAAGTAAACTATATTTACTTAACTTCTCTATGTCTCTACTAGTTCCAATACATTTTTAACTTTATTTTCAACTGAATACAATCTGAAGTGTAATTTTCTTGAGCATGAAAAGAAAATTTTAATGTATACTCTTCTCAAAACATGACTGTCGAAGTTTGCAATGACATTGTTTTCTTTGCTGCACTTTTCTCTTACAATTTTCTTTTGCGATTAACATAATGCCAGTGGTCGTACAAATTATCCTTTGACGTTAATTTTGTTTTCTAACGGCGGCCCCAGCTTCGAGCTTTTGAAACAATGCCATCATGGACAAAAAAAGAGTAACCAGAATAGGAACGAGTATCTATAGAGATCGCAACACCGTGCGTTGATTATGGCAAGATCGTGTAAGCAGACAATGCCTTGTATTTGTTTTAGCTCGTTGCTCTACAAATACAGGAAAGCGCAGTCTAATACGATTTGGGATCGATAAGATCCTACCAATGCGACTTCCAGACATTTCTAACAAAAGCATTTGCTGGTGAGGTTAACAAGGATACTAGAATAATTTCTAAGAAATTACTAGTTTTTATAGTACAAAATCAGGCTAATATACAAAGAAATCTCAAAAGTACAATGTTTTTAATTATCGTAATACTCTTAAATATTCCCGTTTAATTTTCGCTTCATTAAACCTATTTATAGAACTTGCACGATAACATTTTACTGGCGTCCTAGTTTCCAAACTAGCATAAAAAATACGTCACCCTCGGGAATACCGCGGGAGGTAGCAGTCAACTCTCCATGAAAACTAACAAAATAATATCCCCACTTTGCATTTAATCCCTGTTAATTGACGTACAATTATGATCGATTATACAAAGAAATGTAAACAGTAAACCATTATAAATTTATGACTCTCCGTCACGAATACAGATTTATATATTTTTATATACCTACAGCGTACATCACAAAGACATCAAAACAATTTAGGTATTTAAATAAAAAAATGTTAGGTAATATTGGTAAATTATGGTGCTGGTACATGACGCAATTAGATGGTGCTGGACACATACGCAAACACACGCAAGTTACGTGCCCCGTTACATGCGCGAGTTAATGAAATAATATAATAATGGATATAGCTTTATAAATAGTGAAATCATTCTATCTATGCCCATAAGTTGACTATATTTTCTTAAATAATCATTCGTGATTAACATTAGCTGTAATATTATAAAGTACCTATGTTTCTGTGTTTATTGTTTCTGTATGTCACTAACTATACCTACTTAAAGAATGAAAAGAAAACATTGAAAGATAAAGACAGGGCGAGATGGATTTCACTGTCAGGCTTGCCTCGTTCTTAAGAACGAGGCAAGCCTGACAGTGAAATCCATCTCGCCCTCTCTATCCAAATGACTATTAAATAAACCCTAGCTACACTACTGGCTCAAGTTCGGAGAAAACACAGGTTTTGTTGCAGCCGTCTTCCGTGGAATAAAGGCAGTTTACTAGTCGGATAACTCCAGATATCCGCTAGGAATCTCTCTCTCTCTATCTATATATGGAAAGTGAAAAGAATTAAGACGGTTATAAATCAATATTGTTGCCTGAAGCAACATTCTTATCGGTTATAATACATGGTGAAATTGCGTGACAACAAGATATTAATTGAATAGTTAGGTGAAAATCCTGAATGCCGTCGTTCCATGACTGATTAAGTAATTTAATTAACAAGATAAGCTTTAGATGAATCTAAAATGCTTCATTAATGATGATGGTCTAGTTTCTAACCGCAAGTTTTTGTTAAATATATGTATAACTCATTTTCCAATTAATGCAAATTAGTTTTTAAGACTCCCATTCGTAGGTACAAAGGTTTGTCAATGAAAGTTTTATCTGCTACGCCAGTTCACTGATAGATAATCGTCACACTAAAAAACGATTCGTATGCGTACTCGCTGTACATCCTTACTAATATTATCTATATATATAAAAATCTCGTGTCACGGTGTTTGTGGTCGAACTCCGAAACGACTCGACCAATTTTAATGATTTTTATGTATATCTGGTAGGTATGAGAATGGGCCGCAAAGTATGTTTCATACCGCTAGGTTACAAAATATTCACTAGAAATAATTCATATGGCAGAACAACGTTTGCCGGGTCACCTAGTAAATTATAAATGCAAATATGAGATTGTTTGTTTGTTACGTTTTCACGCCTTAACTACGCGACCGATCAGCATGAAACTTCGCATACACTTTGTAAGAACTACAGAAGAAGACATAAGGTACCTATCGTCTAGAACAATACTGCGCCCGAGCGAGCGCAGATGCGGACAAAAGCTAGTACACAAATAGCACGCGCCTGGTCGGAAGGTTGTGACGATAATCGCCTAGACGCCCGGCGAACGCGGGCGCACGTCACTAGCCACCTCTCGCGACCGGTGGTGCCAGACTATATAAGGAATGGACGGTGTCAGTCGCGTCTCCTTGCGGCCCGGCTTCACACTCCCAGCTAAGTGTCCTGATTATACAAGGACCACGAAGCAAGTCTTTAGCGAACCACGCCCTGACTATAGTTTTATAAGTAAAGATTGTCTCTTTTATTTGTATCTTAATACATTAAAAGTGTATTTGTTATACCTTCTCTCATTGTACTTCCTAATTATATCTACAGTTCTCCTAAAGTAAACCCTAAAGGTTACAAGGTGTATTCGGAGACTGCGAAATTCCACTTGCTCGATCGACGATCGTAGATTTGATCTCTGCTTCATTGATTCTCGTCACATTCTTCATGCATATTCGTCGGTTGAGAGTATTTTCAACGTGGCCTTTCTAGTTGTCACTGCTCTTGCTTTTCTGTCCATTAAAGTAGGTGATAAAGAAGAATCTCAACATTTCAGCTACAAGGTTTCTTGTGATGTTTACTATGTCAGTATTCCTTGGATCTTGGTACGTGTGCTTGAATTTTCAGTCTTCACTCAATGATTAGTCAAATTTATAACCCAACGGTTCACTGATTGGGGCCAGACTTTTAGCAGTTACCTAATTCTACAATCACTTGCGCCGAAAAAAGAACGAAATATGCTTCATATTTAATCTACGATCTTCAGTTAGTTAAGATTAGACAATAGTTTTGCGAACAACACCTTCAACCTACTTTGGACGAGATATGTTACGTCACCACACACTGCTCGCTTTTGACGTTAACCACCAAACCTTTATTTTACAACCTACTTTCATTTTTTCAGCTACTTTTATACGACGAAATTTATTAAAACGACATTATTGTCAGAAATAAAATTTTCTCGGTGCCTATTTTCAGTTGTTGAGGTATCTATAATGTTTTATAGACATCCTATGCGAACGAACATTAGCCAAATGATTACAATATAATAGTTGTTAGACCTTCATGAATACGTAATGTCGTATAACTTTACATGCGAACTTAGACATTTCTGAAGTTATATTTAGGACTATCGGTAAAGATCTTGCTTTATAGCATTTAAACTAAGATTACAAGAAATTAATGTCCTCATTTATCGGCTGTCGTAATCCAGGTTAAGGCAGAAAAATAGGACCAAGTTACTACTACAGTAATATATCTAGATTGTTAAAAACAGGATGTCATTACGAAAATCTACCTATTTTTAAAATAAATGTGAGTTGAGTTAAACGGACAAAATATCTAAGTAGCCGACGCTCATAAGAACATGCTGTCTCTTAACCAAATTGCAATGTTAACAAATAAACAATAACAGTGAATTAATGGGCAGTTACTGCATATCTCAATTATACAGATAACTTTAAGGCCTTAAATTAGAATCTAATTGTTTAATAAATATAATGAAGTTAATGCAATTTATGGGTTTTTATAAAACTAACCAGCTACCCCGGCAAACGTTCTGCCTAAGGTCTAAGCCATCTAGGCTCAGAGCCGATAACACCCGCAACGCGCAACAGTGTAAATTGATCACAGTGCTGCTATTTGCACGTGCAACCTATGTACGTACATTTTTATTAAAATAAAGAGACAGATATTTTACCCGTTGATCTTACATATGATATAGTGCGAGTACCTAACAAACTCATAGCCTGGTGCACTGCATAACATTACGTAATAAATGGCAAATGTTTTAAAAAATTTTTTCATGACTTATGATCGAACAAGTGCAGGGAGAATTGCCTTGTTGGATACAAGGCAATTAGGCACGGTTAAAAATTACTAGCAAAATCTCTTACCATCTCCTAATCTAACCCAATAATCAGACGTAAGGCATCACAAGCAATATATAACTCTGCAACCAATATTATCTTACCTTGCACTTAAAATATCCGAATTATCCATTACCTAAGCTTTTTATAGGTTTAATGCGGCTGTTGCCATCTACCTTTACTTATTCAATTTTCTCACTCTGGGGACTTAAAAACCCTTTCGTTCTCAGTAAATGTTTGAGTCGCTCGAACTTTATATCGGGCAGTTTATTTAGAATAAATGTATATGAATAAATAAAAAGCAACAGTGAGCTGACGCCGTCGAGTAAGAATTTACTAAGAGCCGTATTTTAAAATTCTGTTGAACTACTGATTGCTTTCAGAGCGAACTCATTTAAGAGGAATTCAGTAGAAACTAATGCATTTTCTTTTGAATTCATTTTCGGTCTTTGTTCTGCAATCATCCTCCTTTAAATTCGTTTTACCTGCTGTTAGCCTTTTGATTAAAAAAACCGTGCAACACTTAATTATTTAAGTTTTAATCGTTTTATACTGTCGAACGACGTAACGCGACGTCTGAAATACTTATACGAATTATAGAGATACAAATAAAGTTTGAATATAATTTACTAAGACAAATAGTAACGTATATCTTATTGTTATAAATCCATAGCAGATTTCTAATCACTACATCTTAGTAACAAATCAAAATAAAACTATTTAACGAAAAAAATATTTGATGAGTATTAGAGTTCAGCGAAGTCTTCTCTCCAACTTGGGAATATGTCTACTCGCCAACTGCCTGACACTTTACATCAACGTAAAGTTAAAAAGTGATTGTATAGTTCCAGTGAGTAAAATTTTAGACCTACTTAAAGCCACGCCATACCTTTGGTGAGGTAAGCATCTATAGTAATGGCTTACCATCACGTAGCTCATTTGCTTGTTATTTTTATATAACCAAGGTACGGACCTACGGACCGCCTGATGGTAAGAGTATTCGACTATTGAGGTTGCAAGAACACAAGGAAAGCTTATAGCGCGATGCTAATGCTGCAAAAAGAAATCGCTTTGATGACAGTGTAAAGGAATTAGAATTTTGTGTACTCAACGCAGGAACAATATAGCTTGTACAGCTGCGATCTTCGAAAGCATGGAAATACTTTACGAGTGTCAGCAATAGTCTAAGAGATCTAAGCTAAGCGAGAATCTAGTGTACCGTTCTTCCCCAAAAATTTGGGCAGTTTAGTTCAAGGTACACTTGAAGCGGCTAAAATATACAAGTGATTCTACGTCACACGTTATCGGTGAACATAACCAAGACTTTGAACTGTACGCACACCTACCAGTTGTATGTTAGCACGCGAACTTCACGATCTACATTCCGTGTCACGCTATTCGACGGTATTGGGACTCATTGACACGCTCGCAGAGCTATGAGAAAACATAAACAATACGCTAATGGAAGGCGAAAGCGTGTCCAGATACCAATGACCTAGTTCAAGGTCAAATTTAGTACTAGTATTCTTTGGTATATCGATTGCCGCGTCCATCTAGTATAGTAAGTAATCGATTTTGGATTCCCAGCTCGGACTGTATATCAATCAGCCCACCGCAGTCCATTGCTGGACATAGGCCTCTCCCATTTTACGCCTGTATAGTCTTTTGCCATTATTCTATAGTAACAAACAGTCTATAAATCTGCGTCAAGTAGCATATTTACTATTAATATTTCTAATGTATGTATATATGCCTTCGTACGCGTTGATTGCTTTAAACGATTAATGCTGAAATAATAGATCGCAGTTCTGATCTCGTCAAATACAAGCATCAAACTAAGTCCTTTGCAAGCTAGTTTATGCTCTGACCCTGCTAATGATTACTGACCAAAGCAAATAAAATATATATACAGAAATGCCTGTATAGAAGTCTTTCTACCTAATGAGTGTTCTAATATTCTACATTATTTTGGTACGCATTTTAATATCTAATACATATAACAATACTGACAAATATATTGTTATTTATCAATAAGGTATAAAATAAGCATACATTTCATGTAATGGATGGATCCACTAATAAAAGCTATCGTAACTACATAAATTACTATGGTCTTAAAGACTATCATAACTACATAAATTACAATAGTCTTTAGGAGGGGAACAGCCCGTCATTGTTAATTATTTGGTAACAATACGTTTGATTCGGCTCGCTCGGATAAGTACCACCTACCTCCTCCTCTTGTTATTTCTTGATACTTGATACGCACAACAACTTCAGCAGTCGACGTACATTTTTTAGTCATGATCAGTATGTGTACACGTAGATGTGCGAAGTTCTCCAAGTTACAAAAGTTTCACGTAATCCACGGGAGATCTGTTAACAGCGTTGTTTTGGGTTTATGTTAATGCAATCCATATAAAGGTAGTTAACCTTTTTACGGTCTGACCATACGTTAGTATGCACGGCTCTATTACCAAGCAATTAGGGGATACATGTTACTAATCGCTGAGGGTGTGTATTTATGACATGCTCATTAAATTATTATTAGCACTGTCATACACTAACGCGAATGAATAATTACGAATTTTATCGTAGGGATCTGACATCTAGATTAAGTAAGAGGATACTTTTCAATAGAGAATATCTGTCATGGTAGAATTACCATAAAATATAGAATTTATAAAAGGCAGGTAAATTTTGACATTATTATATTATAATTTGACTTTGCTTGTAGCTAGACTACATGAGGAAATCAGTAAGTGAATTGCTTCCCACATAAAAAATTGGATAAACTGGCAAAATACAGAATCTGGACAAAATAAGGTAGAATTATTTATTTTTTATATATTTTATTAAAAATACAAACTGAATGTCTATTTACTATAGACAAAATTGTGTTATTACCAAAGTTGGTAGTAATATTACAACAAACAGAATGTCAAAACCAACAGACAAACTTAGATTAAGAAAGTAAATTTATAATTAATACAGTTCTTTGAGTACCGTATGTGATGAGTATTTCGTAGCTAAACGTTAGTGATATAGAGATTTGTGAGAGGAGCTAGTTAAATCTTATTTTTTATCACATAAGATTGAAATAAGTCTTAAAGAGGTAACGATAACTCTAATAAATTAAAAAGAATATAAACCTATTAAGTCGCAGCGGTACACCGGTGACCAAACACAATAGATTTTAATAATGTCTGGTATTCTTAGACTTAACAGACTATCATAATACTACAAGACTACTTCGGACCGCAGCAGTAAGGAATGCGTTTGCTATCGGGTTCGATTTACGGGTCCAACAATGTTATTGGATTATTCTATCAAATTATTTTCAAGCAGCTAGGAGTCTGGACTGTACCCCTTGACGGTAATAGGTTCGTCCCTCATTACGTGGGATCTAATAATATAACTACAGATATATGGGTGTAATTAACGTATTCCTTTTCATTGGAATTAAACAAACTTTAAGTAGCTTAAATTGAAGTAAACAGTAACTAGTAAAAGTGTTTGACAATAGTAGTTTAAAGTTTCAAAATTATGTAATCATAGTGTTTTATAAAAAATAAACAACGCGATAAAATCTGTGTAAAGTTTGTTTAATTTCAATGTATAACATTCGTGTAAACATAAGACAATATTATGTATTCCTATTCCTCAAAAAATACCGACGTGAGCGGTATGTAAATATTTTATTTATTATGTATAATTTTTAAATCTAACAGAATCACAGCAATATATACACGCATGTATTGTAGGGGTAGATGCCATGACGTCACGCATCACGCCCTAGACCCGAGTTCATTCATACCACAAGGCAATGCCCCGCAATTACATGTTCGATAGAAGCACCAATTTGTTAGAAATTATTGGGGCGTTAACGCTACCTAGAGCTTCGACGGCATTAAGTTTAGGCATCACGTCACGTCAGTAAGTATACTAAATATAAAATAATAACGTCACTGGAAAGGACAAATACTTTAATACGTCGCAAGGTACGTATTACTTTATTTATGTAAAAACTGTCTTAATATCTGATGCAAACATATTGTCATATACTTAAATAGATTTACGCGTATTCTTGAAAAGTTAGTAGGCGAAGGTATATTTTTACACCCACATTACGTCAATTATAAAAACAGAGAAGACAAAAATGCCTGTGCTGTACAGATGTCCGACACAACCCTGTAAAGTTTTTAAAGGTGTGGGACATCCGTGAACCGTCACGTCATCAGTCAAGAAGGACAATAAGATTTTGTAGGGTCCCTCTCATACCAGAAAACATACAAATAATTTGCATAAGAAGAGGCACTATACATATGTATATAGGTATGCATCGTTTAAACGGTTGCCGCGAACCAAGCACTCAAATAACCCGTAGGATTAGCTTACACTTGCCCGCGCAAGTAGCTGACGCATGTAGTATGCCGTAGCTAGCTACTTGCGTATACAAGAACTATAAGACAAGTCATATCAGCTAGTCGAGCAATTTACAAACAAGGCTGATATTACTTCTTCTAATAAATTCAGCAGTATAAAATGAATGTATTGAATCACAGTTCCATTAGGCTCATCGCTTTGGGAAATAGGATTCCTATTAATTTGACCCGGACGCTAGAATCTAGGTTTAATATTATTTAATTAACTTGTCTTCTATTTCACTGTGTATTTCCCAAAGGAAAGTGTACTGCGGATATTGAAGTTGCTAGGATTAAGTTAAGTCGGTGTATCTAGTCTAATGATATACTAAGTTTGGCAGCAAGCGCGAGTTATCGTAGTACTTATTCTACGATAAGTCCCGTTTGCCGTTTCACTGGCTGGTAAACGGAAATGCAGTAATGGAGCTCATATCTACTACTTCACGGCAGATTCTTAACAATGACTGTACGGATCTCACAGCAATTTAAGTAAAGGAGATGGGAATAAATATGGGACTCGATAAATGCAAGTGTATTGTGAGTTTTACACACACGCGACACAAAAACTTATGAGATCCCCAAATGATTGATCTAGGGCTGGATGATATTTGTGTTTGATGTTTGAATGTTTGTAAAATACCCCGTCTATGCGGACTCATAGATTTAATGCACAACACAGCAATAAATTAAAAAAATAAAATCAATTTAAAAAAGTATTCAGCCGATTTGATTCACCCGCCTATAGTATGAGTGTGTTTGTTTTCTTGTGTTAATCAGATCAGCTGTACCTACATGTTATGTGGTATAGTGGTAAACATTTTTAATCATATTTTAATTTTTTTTAACGTGACCCGCATAGGTACGCTCTACCACAATTCGTTACACTCTATATAAACGCGGTGACGATTATTTCATAATAACAAGTATTCGACCACCAATGACCAATTCCAAATTACAATAGTCGTTCTGACCCATTTTAGTTTGCGTGACTAAGTTCTCCCTCGTGCATTGTTATTTTCAATTCATAAAATAATTTTCGAGTTTCTTAACGCGTCTATTTATTATAGGTTTTAATGGGCTTGGCATGAGTAGTTCAACAGGAATGATAGTTAAAAATATACCATTACACATTATACATTTATAAACTTAGATGTTTTAAAATAATTGCGAACAGAGAAACCCGCCACGCAACTCTGTATTACCCACCCACAGAACATATAAGAGAAGTTACATATTTTGTGACCCACTCCAAACATTGCAATAGAAAAGATTGATAACAAATGAGCTAAACAGTCCTAAGATGCCTCGCGCTAGGGTCAAAACATATTTAAGAATAAGGAGTACTGCAAGCTGGAGTAAGCCCTGATCCCACGACGCGGCTCTCGCTTCGCGTAGCATATGAGTATTATCAATATTTTTCTATTATAATAAATATGATGAGCAAACCGCAGAAACGCGGCGGGTTCCTCCCTTCCCAATTATTTTATTATAATGAATTGCCGTACGCCGTGCCAGTAGCGCCTACTTTGATTCTATACTACCTCTGTTTTCTAAAGACAGAGACCTGACCACATTCCTTTTTGTTTCATGCGCTTTTCCACCCATGGTACATTTCAAAAGGGCCCTAATCTTTCTACATGTAAGGGGTCCTTTTGAACTGCCCTAATACCAACATCGTAATCTTCTGAGGTCCAAAGATTTTCCCCGTAATACCAATGCGCAAGTTTCTAATGATAACAGCACGTATGAGTAAAATCTTGCTCTTGGCAAGAACAATAACATTAAAATAACATTTTGTAATTATTATTTTAATCTGAATTACATTCATATACAACTAAGATTGCATGTAGCAGAGATGAGAATGTTATGATGGATGCGTGGAGTGACGAGAATGGACAGAATTAGGAATGAATACGTAAGAGGTAGTCTGAAAGTGGTGCCCATAGATGAGAAGGTGAAAGGAAATCGTTTGGCTTGGTATGGATATGTTATGCGAAGAGATGGTACGTATGTAGGTAAGCAAGTGATGGATATGAGGGTAGAGGGACGAAAAGGGAGACGAAGGCCAAGGAAAAGATGGATGGACTGTGCGAGGATGGATATGAAAGGAAAAGGGGTAAATGATCAGATGACGGGTGACAGAGAAGTATGGAAGCGAAGGACATACTTCTCTGTCACCGAATAAATTGGGACCAGGGCAAGAGAATGATGATAAGATTGTTGTGTCCTAACTCTATCTTGTAGTAAGTATTAAAATAAACATAAATGGCGTCGTTCCTTCCCAATTAATAGATGCATGAACATTATCCTAACTATTCTAATCATGACTAATATTATAAATGCAAATGTGAGTTTGTTTATTACGTTTTCAAGCCTTTGACTACGCGATCGATCATCATGCAATTTTACATACACATAGTCAGGGTTTCAGAAAAGGACATAGGCTTTCATTCAGAATAAAAAGTACTGTTCCCGAGGGATCTAAAAGTATTGGCAAAACCATTTCAGTCAGCCAGTCATTTATATTTAAAAATAAATGCAGCTGAATGAAATATTCGTAAACAGTCACACCGCATTGCTCTGGGATCAATATATCATTACAGAGAGGACTGTTGCAGTCAACAAGACCAATACCGCGATGACGGATCGTTGTACCTCACGAAGAAAACTTTGTAAAAGCTGAATAAGATATATAGTTTCGGATCCGCTCACAAGAATATTAAACGTCAGATCTGGGACTGTATTGTCTCCCAAAGCAACGTGATTATAATATTACTACAGATAAAGAGAGGTAGAGATTACGTTATAGCTAGATATAGTTCTGACTCTTTCTCAACAAAACTGTTATAAGCGGTGATAATACAAACCCTACAAACTTAACTAATCCTACCAAGAATGGCGAATAAAACCTTAATCGACCTCATAGTTTTATACCTGATTGTATATAAATATACTTCAGTCTCTGGAATCCATTCCAGACATTGAAATATATTTATATACGCTGTTCCAACAGCGTATAACTTGTACATTATGTTCGAAACCAATAAAAGATTATTATATTAAATGGGCTTCATATATAATAAATTACGTATACAAAACCAAAACATATTTGTGTAAAACTTTAACCAGAACCAAAAAAGAAAAGGTTTGATACGGATGGCTCGTACAAGCATATTAATCTTCCATACGCGATATTAGTTACTATGACAGAAAATAAAAAAAAACCACAGCACTGCAACACATCCTACGGTTGCAGTATTTCCTAATTGTGATGCCTCTGTGTACATAATTATGCTAATACATCTTCTGGTGAAGCAGATAATAGCAACTTATTATATAAAAGAAATTGGTTTTGGTTTGTTTAGATTAGGTCAGGTTAGTAACAGTACTTTAATCTGAATGATAGGTACCTACCCTATGTTCTTTTCTGTTTCCCTAACAACATGTAAGCGACATTTTATGATTATTAGTTAAGCAGTAAAGGCGTGAAAGCGTAATAAACAAACAAACATACAAACTCACATTCGCGTTTATAATGTTAAGTTAGGATTAGGATAGAAACGTATAATATAAATATTTGTAAAAGCCAAACGGCAAATAAATTGATACACTTAATTGATAGATGTATCCATTAATATGAGAAATAAACTACACGCCGCTAATAATAATTAAGGTCTGTATCAAGAATTATGCGAACACTTAGTTTGGGAATGGATCACCATTAATAAAATTAATGATTATTTAGTCCCTCAGCTCCGCTATGAATCCATACGTCCGGTTTTGTTAGGACATGTCCGATTTCTGCCAGATTTTATATATTCAAGAAGACTTTTCATTATGAAAACAATATGACACACAAGACACGCCAGTAAACATCATATCTTTATATAAAATAGTTTGTTAAGTTTTGCTGTAGGCATTGTATACAAAGATGACGTTATCTCAACAACGAAACGACGTAATAATACTACTTACAGTTAAAACTAGAAGAAAGATAAAGACAAATAAAATATATTAAAATAAAGACATCTTATCTTAGATGAAAATTTTTTTTAATATCTAATTATTTTTGTCTATTTTCTCATTGTCCGAACTTAAAACTTCGAGATGGTAACTCTAGTTACAGATAACTTAGTCAATTCACTACAGAATTAATATTGTTATGATCCGACATTTCAGGAGATAGTCGGATTCAGGCCATTTACTTAATGCATGTTTTCGTTGAGATATTTACACCAAATACAAGACGACAAGCGGATTACGGAGATTACATACAATTATTTAGATTGTGGTATAAAACATTACTTGGTAGGCTATAATACTTATAATATTTGACTTGGATATATAGTAGTTAAATATTATAGTATCATTGCTTTTAAGACAGCTGCATTGGTTTATGTTGTAATTTGTAAGTACATGTAACAGGGCGTGTATGAGGAATGTGATGAAAGTGAATGAAGCCAGAGAAGTGTGTCAGGATCGTAGCAAATGGAAATCCGTAGTCTCTGCCTACCCCTCTGGGAAACAGGCGTGAATCTATGTATGTATGTATGTAACAGTTTATAAGGCTAGTGTGAATGGAACAATCGCAAAGGGAAAACCTAAGGGAACGTTTGTCGATCAGATCGGAGACGTTCTGGACAAAGGCCAGGTTAAGAGCACCTTAAACCGGCGAGCGTGTATGAGGAATGTGATGAAAGTGCATGAAGCCAGAGAAGTGTGTCAGGATCGTAGCAAATGGAAATCCGTAGTCTCTGTCTACCCCTCTAGAAAACAAGCGTGAGTCTATGTACGTATGTAACAATTGATAGTAATATTATCAATTGTTAATAAAATATATTGATAAATTGTCTACTCGTAGGGTTAGGCAAATATGACTTAGCTTTGCTATTGAGGAATTTCTAGAATCTAGTCTTGGTCCAGTAGACGACAATAATTAACTGAATATCTGTAACGTGGGTACGGAACCAAAATAATTATGAGAAGAGAAGTAAAGCAAGGAAAGATGTTTAGAAACGTTGAATAAGGTTAATTATTTGATTTCAAATTATGATATAACTAATCTAGCGGTGGGCAATACATTCTAACGCATTCTTTTACCAGTCATCCGATCACAAAGGAGAGGTGAATCATACAAGTTACTATAGAGTTCTACGTATAAACACGTACTTTTTACAGAAAGGAAAGTAGTAGCATAAAGGGAAAAAATATGATATGATGTCAGCTATAAGGAGATAATATGTATGAGACGCCGAGTGACCTTGATCTTACGTCTATTTACGTCTTTAGGTCTCATAACTTTTTACTGAGACGCGGTCGTGAGACAAGACTTATTACATGGATTATTTTAGTGAGAATTTGACGCTCTTGATAAAATGCTGATCTTTAGTAATAAACTTTATCTTGTCTAGTTCAACATTCATTACGATGATATTATTAAATATTGTTTATAAGTGGTGTAATTTATAAAAAGGAATGACTCATATATTTATACTATTCGGGTTTACGGTTGTTTTCGAATCTAGCGGTTTCTACAACCCAACATAACATTCAATGGATTCTTAGTCACGTGTGCGGCGTTATTCGAAACTTGTCGGGCGTAGCCAAAAAACAAATATGTACCTATATTTTAATAATCAGATCTTATGTTATCAATTTATTGCGATTGTCTTTTCCGTCTTTCATATTGCCATTCTTATACACTCCATACATTCTATCTTATGTACATAGATAGAATCTATGGAGTGTATGTAAATAATAATATCTCACAATTCTACACGACTCTTATTTTTGATTGATTTGTTGCCCCAAACTTCTTTTAAGTTAAAGATTAAAATCATTCCTCTTTTAAATAATACATTATTTTTATCATATTGGTCTTACAGGGTAAAGGTTTCGTCTTCATCAGTGCACTTCTACTTATCACCTACAATCAAGTGTCAGTCCTTATAATCAACGTCTTCATCTTACCGTCTTAATCTACACCCCTTCCAGTTCCCAGTCGTAACAAACAATAACAACTATGAAAAACAACTACAAAAGTTAAAATCCTGAGTTTGTGACGGAGTTTTCTTTATATATAGCGTGTTACACTAAGAGCCACGAAGCGTTAAAAAGATACCTAAATAATATTTTGTAATGTGTCACTGTGATTGCCTACGTAAGGCGACACTTTGATAAATTTGCAACATACTTTAATGTAGTTTAAACGTATCTGTTGACATAAATCTGAGAAACTCACGACGTTCTGTCATTACGTGACGATAATTTATTGTAACAGTAGTGTTTACGATGCGATACACATCTGAGGCATGTTATCTTTTCTACAAACATACTAACGCTTGTATGTATGTATGTATGTCTCCACAAGTGTAGATAGGGACGTCTTAGCAACTATTTCATCCAACTATGTGTCAAGTGCCCCGTTATAAATAGCGAACTTATTGGCGCTTTACTGAGAATTCCTTGTCCGAAAAGCCCAATAATACTTTGCTTGACCAACAACCTCACACTCAACTACAAATAAAAACGCTACAAAACATGCGATCGACGAGACGTAAGTTATCATTTTTAACTTTAATTACGTAGACCTTACTATTAAACTTGACAAATAGCTTACCATCAGGTGAAGTGAAATCAATTAATTTATTAAACGATACTTATTATACGCACAAGTGAACTAAAAAGCTGATTAAAATTTAACAACACCTGTAATAATATAATGAATGATATTTAATAACCATTATTCAGATAAAGCATGCAATTCAAGATTTCATTCAGTTTTTGTTCACCTGTCAAGTGAACTCATTTCATATTCGCGGTAATGACGATATGAAACGACGCGTAAAGAATCTTATTGAAATATGGCTTATGAGATAGACGCCTACACAGATTTCGCGTGCTCCTAGACGTATGTCGAATTATACGATTAGAAATTAGCAACATTCCGATTAAATGAGATTTACACGCAAATATAGGAAATATTCTGTAATGTTCTCGAGACGATTTAAATAGTGATAGTGTGCGGCGCTACCTCCATCCAGGCGTACGCCAGCCATAGGGCAAGCAAATTACATCTACTTTGTAGATTACTACAACAAAATACTCTTATGTTCTTTGTTGGTCTCTAAAGCTTCTTGAGAATGCACTATTTTGTCAGCACGAAGAACGGTGGCTTTTGTCCTTCGTAATGGCAGCGCAGCAACTCCTAATCTGCAATGTCGGCAACGCGCCAATAACGCCTAGCCCGCTGGGGCGATAGTAACCAATTTCCATAACGTAAACCGTATGCAAGTTTATCACATTAGTGCTGAAAAAAATAGCAATTTAATGAGAGTAACGCCTGCTCAGTTATTGCGCGCAATGTCGCGTGCACTTCGACGTAAGTCGGATTAAATGGATAGGAATGAGCTGCATTCCGATTAAATGAGATCTACCACGCAACACGACGGCCGGCAAGAAAGGAAGTTTTCTTGAATATTCTGAGAATTTATCTTTGACAAATGGGTTAAGCGATGCAGCGCTCTGTTTTAATAAAAGGCCGCTCATGAACAAGTTTTAAATTTATTACTAATAGTTTTACGTTAACGCGAATGATTAATGCCCGTTTCGTCGTTAATAACTTTTATCTACATTTATCTTGCCGTTATGCATACTTTTTAGTAGCCATATAGACATTTACAATACAATTGACTTTTATTACGGCCTATATAATAAGGTTTCCTGTAATGATCTCTATACCTATAATCTCTATACCTAATTAGTTACTCGAAGATTCGACAAACGATAAAGTTTCAACCATTTGGCACCTAAAGATGTGATATTACTGTTGATTCTTGATGGAAACACAGACGTCGTTCAATTTTGGAAATAAATGTATAGAAATCATTCATTCTTTATATATATGATAAAGTTGTTTTAACAAATGATTCGCTATTATGAATGAAAAGTATTACCTATAGATTTTGGTTCAAGCCAAGCTTCTAAAGCAGTGGTACAAACTGAAGCATAGTCTTATGGATTAAAAACGCTCCGAATTGATGTCAATATAATTATATTTCAAATTGTTTGTGCAAGTTGAGCTCGTGTAAATGGTGTTAAGTGTGGGTAGACATAAATATTCATGCGTCGTCGCGGCTTCGTGCCAAGCTGTCAGCGATGTCGCCTGCGGAGAGACTCATTACATACTTTATTATATACTTGATTGAGATGTAATGGTAGGCAACAACTTTAGAGTCTGTAGAAGCAATTCTCATAAGAAACGATGATTACATAGTTTTAGCGTCCCTATTAAGGCTAACACACAAGGACATCCATTTGTCCATGGAAGATATTTAAAAAAGTACACATCAACTAGTTAAGCATATCTGAATTCGAAACTTTTTCTTTTTTGTATTTTTTTGTTTTTACTGCGGTCATCTTAATAACTATAAACTACTTAAAATTAATCTCATAAAGCAAAACCAGAGGTTTTGTGCATAGTGTCATCAGTGGACGTAACGTTGCGGTCGATTTATAATGCGCGAGGACAAAGTCGCAGCCATATGAAAACCTTGTATCTACTTGTGTTGACATCAACTCTAAAATTCAGTACCCTAACTAATATTACAAATGCGAATATATGTTTGTTTGTTAATAACACTTTCACATTTTACCTATACTTGTACATATGTGCATCCGTAATTTCATGATTGTGAATGTAATTTCGCATACACTTTGCCACGAATACCTACAAAAAAGGTCATAGAGTACATTTTATCCAAAAATAAAGTAGTGTTCCCAAGGGACAGAAATTTATCGACAAAGTCTACATTAACGTGTACGAAGCCGAGGGGTATAACCTGGTAAGATATAAGATAAAGTAATATATAGAGGATTCGTGTTTTAGTGGTCACGTCAACACAAATATAAATAATTATGATTAATTATTGTTAAACATAAGATGGAAGCCATTTATCAGATATTTCAGACAGCAAAATTAGTAGGTAGTTCAAATATAATAAATGGATAAAAGTCACGTCAATTTATTCTGATAACCATTAATTATATCACGCATTTAGTATAATATAATTACTTTTATCAGCAGGATATATTCTTTCATAATTATTAGATCATGTAGCTAAGCATCCGACACAGTATTAGCAGATATTTAAAAGGCCGATGTTAAAACGATTAATTAATTAGATCCATATTTCCTCAGCTACGTTAATGCGGTTACTTCTTATTTAATATGGTCTTAGACTTATCGTTATCTGCCTCATTCAGGTCAAGTAAAGTGAGAGTCCTGCCCATAACACAAGTTAAATCTTAGCTTGGATGCGAGAGTATCAAACCACATGTGATTTGCAATGTACATATATGCAAACAGCCTCCGTGGCGCAGCGGTATTAAATGCGACTGCTATGTATGAGGTCTCGAGTTTGAATCCTGGGTCGGGCCGACAAAAAGTTATTGCGTTTTTCTGTTAAGAAATCTCAATACGAGCCCGGAGTTAGGAAGTTGGTGGTGAAAGACACACTGGTGCCTCGGAAAGCACGTAAAGCCGTTGGTCCTGACTCCTGCGCCTGGTCTCTCTTCGATTATCGTCCCATCGGATCATGAGAGTTAGGGAACAGAAAGTGCACTTGTGTTTGCGCACACACTTGTGCACTATAATATCTCCTGCGCAGATGACCAGTCTCCGTTAAGATTGGCCGCCGTAACCAAAATTCGGTCTGGAGGACATTATTATATGAAAATATTGTACACTACTGTAGTACCTAAAGTGCATCGTAAATCGTAAAGGAGGACTGACCATTTATATATAAAAGTTGGCCAAAGTGCTGCCTAACACTGACACATAGTGAGTAATAATCCTTAGATTAATACTAGTCTATAACACAAAGCACATCAAAATCTATCCGAGAAGTATTTAGAAAAAGATATATATTTGTACGGATCGAACTGATCAAAAATCATAATTAACTGCTTGTGGGACGGCGAACCCACACGATCGGGAAGAGGTGAGTCGCAGGACCCACTGCTTAACGTGCCTTCCAAAGCACGGGGCTAAAACATCGCCAACTTCTTGGCTCTGAGCTGTTAATGGGAATTAGAAAAACCTAATAACATTATTTGGCCCGACCCGGGATTGGAACCCTCATGCACCTTCTAAACTGCATAGCGGAGACAATATTTTAACTGTCACCTCAACACTATGATACAACTAAAGTAGCAAAAAACATACGGCTCACCTGATGGTAAGTGGTCACCGTAGCATATAGACGCCTGCAACACCAGAGGCATGACTTGCGCGTTGCCGACCCTGTAAAAACCTTGATGATGCGCCGAATATTGTGGTTTCCATCCTTACATGACACAAAAAACTGTGTGCTCCACAAATAATTTACTGTCGGTATATGGTTTGTATGTACCTACTTTGGGCCAATTTTAATAATTATTTATTATGAGCCCCACGACATTATACCTGGTGCAACTCGATACAAGACACGAAAAGCTCTTGCTCGTACAGTTATTTCTTAGTTCTCTGTGAGCTAAGTTAGTGACGAGCTTCCTTAGCTGTTCAACTTTGAACGAGAATGCCACTGTACAACACCTTTATAAACTTAGTGTTTAAACTAAGACAGTTTGGATTGATGGTGGTAAGTTCGTTATTACCCAGAATATTCCTGTTTACGCTAAAACTGAGTGATGAACTCGCATTTAAGAATATTCTTAAGACAGTCCAGATGGCGTTATTATTCAGGTGTGGATTGGATCCACACACAAAACGTTTCCATTTTATATTGTTCTTAAAAAAAGACAACTCCTGCACTAGAAATAATTCCTGTGCCGCGGGGGACTACATTCAAACAACGGCAAAAGAAAAACAAGACTCGGAACAACCATTTGTGGATCACACAGAAGTTTTATCCCGTGTGGGATTCGAACCCACAACACGCCGCAATGGCAGTGGCGAGGCGACCACTTAAACCACTACGACATCCGTGCAACTTGTTTGATCTAGAGACATGGTGAGTCTAGTTATTACTGGTATTTGGGATTTCGTACTATGACGAGCACAAACATATACTTTTCTTAAACCGACGAGCGTGTAAGAGGAATGTGATGAAAGTGAATGGAGCCAGAGAACTGTTTCAGGATCGTAGCAAATGGAAACCCGTAGTCTCTGCCTACCTATCTGGGAAACAGGCATGAATCTTTGTTTGTATGTAAATACTTTTCTCGGGTAGACAAATCACTAAAACCACAGGTTAAAGTGCATAAGCGACAAAAGTTACTGAAACAAATAAAAGTAGAGTAGTTGAGTTTTTAAAATCAATAGAAATACACAGAACAAAGCAACTGTAACGATACCTAGTATCGTTTCTCGTAAAAACGATTGGATAAAGTAAAAGAAAGTCTTTTAAAGTCAATAATAGAATCGGCTGATTGTTATTATACTTTTTACGTGGTATTAATATTAAAGTAACATGTTAAGTCTAATTTAAGGAGGTATGTAATGGAGAATGAGGGCCTTTTTATCTTTCACCACCTGTTTCAATCTCGTTTATGACTACTGCACGCTCCAGTGGTTTATAGCGTGACGTTGTATATCCTATATTTTGCCCACTTATCGAACACAAAAGGAATGGTTTATATAGGACTGGTAGGTCCATAGATTAGACGCGTTTGTGTATTTTAATTTTATACATATAAGTCAGCTCCATAAGAAGTAAGTATTTGTGGATCACATCAATTTTCAGATTTCAATGTATAAGAGATTAATCATTATAGATATGGGTTTTATTATTTGTATGACAACATCTGCCGCTGACTGTTTATCATCAGGATGCGTGTTCGATTTTAGGAGGGGTTGTAATCATAATCTGACTAAGATTTTGACTATTTCTGATCTACTATTACGGGCGACTAAACCATAGATAGCTAGTAAAATGTTGCCAATATACATATCTACATAAAGGGAGTAAATATATAAACATGATGGTTTATTATTTATGATGTTATGTATAAAATCATTTACCATGTCTTTATAATTAACTTACTTTCTAAAGTAAACGACTGTTTAGCCTGCATAACCTCGCGCTCAAACTTCGAAGAAACATGTCCGTACTGTACCAAGTTGTGAAACAACGCATCAACGCATCTGCCATGCTATTCTGTAAAAATAATCTCGAAACTCGAACCGTTATTTCAATGGAGACCATAATAACTATATTTTATTATCATGGTTACTGTAATAAACTTTCAATTTAAACACTATAGGTGCCACGCTAACTATCGATTATTAAAAGAAAATCAACAAAAAATCACAATTAACATGTGTTTAATAAACAACGCGATAAAATCCGTATAGAGTACTTTAATTTCAATGAATAGCATTCGCGTAAACGTAAGACAATATGATATTAACAAAGAATCTAATAGTCAAAAGTTTTGATGCCGATGTGTTATTAAAGTTTCGTCGCATTTACCAGTTATAATAATAATTAATAAAATATAGGGCTTAATTGGTTATTAACATAAACTATTTATTTACGATTAATTAACTCATACAATACATGATTTACGCGACAACGACCACGTAATTAATATTTAATCTGTCTGTAACACCAATAATACGATAATTGATAATATTAATTAGTTGTGTTATAATATATTTATATATAATATCATTATAAATACAGGCAGCGATAACTCAGTGGAGAGACCAACAGACTGCAATACAGAGGGTCTCGGGTTCGAACACACGTCGCGCACCTCTGACTTTCAGAAGTTATATGACTTTCCGAAATTATGTGCGTATTGCTTGACAATTATCGCCTGCTCCGTGCCTCGGAGAGCACGTTAAGCCGTCGGTCCCGGCTGCCATGAACATATATGGCAGTCGTTATTGGGAAAGTCAGTACCCTCTAATATCCTGACATTGGTCTAGCCTTAGGGTATCGTTAGCCTTCGGGCTGTGGAGGTCAGGTGGCAGCCGCTCCGTGTAAAAACTGATATCCAGTCAAATCCTGTTACACCAGAAAAGCCGACCCCAAGTGACTTAGGAATAATTAAGGCTAAGGGAGAAGGAATAATATCATTATAAACTGTTCAACTGCTAGACACGGGCCTCTGCTCGGTTTAAGAAGGGTTAAGCCATAGTGTACCACGCTGGCTCAGAGCCGGTATGCAAGATTTCCCAGGATATTTTTCTTCATTGTTCAATCGCTAATTAATTAACTATTTCAAAGGCAAATAACTCCGAAAAGTCAGAGGCGCGTGTCGTGGGAACGAACTCGATACTCTGTATGAAAATCATTGGTCTCTGACTAAGGTATCGTAATGTTGACCATAAATATATCAAAATCCATGCGTGTTAATTGGGTTCCTGTGGTAACTAATAAGTTTGTACAGCTTGTTAAAGAAATTATGTGTTATCGCTAAGGAAATTCAAGGACTAATAACTTTACAATCACACTTCTCTTACAGGATTGACAGTACAAGTGTCTTTAAGCCATGTTCATCTTATCTCAACGCATCAAACTAACTATAATTTGTAGAGATAAAGAAATGTGATAAAGAATGCTTACGGGGAATACTTCTCATCTATGCTAATAGATTTCCAAGGACTGAGTACAATTGACTATACACGTACTAAACAAGGTTTACAACAACAGATTTTAGAACAGATTTCTTTATGATCCCAAAACTAATTACTAAAAGTACACAGCCGACAAATAAGTCATAAACACAAACCGCACATATCACTAACATTTTTGTAATTTTTATTTGTGTTACAATAAACGCTCGGTATCATTCTACGTTAATAGCCTCTAACATTAAGGCTGCACATTGAGAATAAGCTGAGCGTTTAGCGGAGCGTTATAAAAGCGGCCTTTTTTTCTAGAGACTACTCTTTCACTAGGAATAGTTTATACAAACATTCAAACAACGGACACAAATAACACCCAGACTCGGGACACAATTTTTTGTCCTGTGTGGTGATCGAACCCACAACATTCGGCGCGGCGGCAGTGACGAGGCGACCATTTAAACCACTACGCCATACATCGTATGGCATATATTGCATCTCACTTGTTCTCATTACAATAAAACGAATAGTGGGGTCCAAGTCTTAGCATTAGCTGACCTGCATGCTAGCATGACAGCTTAGCAAAAAATTCTATTCAACGAGAACGAAGAACGAAGTTTCGTTCAAAGTCCCACTGGAACAAGGCGTAAGAAAAAAGTAAAATGTTTGAGTTTCGAAGTTCAATTCGCTGCCCCAATTAAATGAGATTGCAAGCTTGCCGCAGTGACGGGCACTTACTCAATAACTTTAAAGTTTACTCATAGATTTGCTTTTAACTATTTTCCAACGATAACACATCTTTCACGTTATGAAAATAGTACTATAACTGTCTCGTATTACTTAAAACAAATCAGATGCTCTTATAAAGTGGTAAAATCAGAGGAAAATAGACTTGCCCGTAGAAATGCAAAGGCGTGATGAAAGTGATGATAAGAGCAGGGGAGTTTTAACATAACCTCAGCCTAAGTTGTGGCCTAAAGGAACTCCGACCTGGTTCGTTACGACACCCTGTTTAAAACGCAAACCAAGGACTTTCGCCTAAAAGCTATGGAATGTTTGTGTTTGTAAAGGAAAATATTATGAAAAGGGTTTACAGCTTAATTGCGTTTTTGCTAGACTTATCGTCCCGAGGGTGTTATGTTCATATGTACATTATGAATAGTATTAGAGCGTTGGAACCCAAAACCTGTGAATTGTTTGTACAAGTAACATGTCTGAAATGGTAAAGTTACAACAGGCTTTTTTATTTCTCTCCGTCAGTAAATGCATAATTATGCTCAGTTAGGTAAGTTCGTCATTTTGACACAGCTGATTTTCACTAACATTTTTTCATTATACATATTAGTAAGATTTAAAGAAAGGTCGTGTTGGTTTTGTGGTTCGTATTGGCTTTTAGGACCGATTTTTCTACTAATAAATAGGCTTCAAATAGTCACCTAAACAATAAAACGTGGGCTACAAATATTTTATATGGATTTTAATGCGTATTTTATTTTTCAAAATATTGATAGTACATAATTTTGATACATTAAACTCTTATTTTAAAGCACTGTTACTAGTTACTGTTTACTTCTATTTAAATTATACAAACTATTGAGAATAAATTTTACACTACATACATAAATGTGCGTACTGTGTATAAAACACAGTACGCACAGAATTTGTGATTAAATGATTTATAAGCACAATATTTTAAGCACCAAAATAACTCCGAACTTGCCTGTCGAATCAAAAAACCTAGGGGGGTATCTTTATAATTGAGAGATATGCTATGTGTTCTTTCAAAAGCATAGCACCTATGTATATCACAAGGTGCTAGTGTTTGTTTCTTGCACTAACATTCTAGGGTCCACTTCACTACCAGACCAGCAATATGCGAAAGAATGCCCCAGTATTACAAGCATTCATAAGCTACCACTAGGAATGACAAGATATTTAGTTGTCTGTTCCAGACTTCAATAACAGTCGCAATAGTATTAATAAACACGTAGCCCAATATGTTCTTATAAAACTTCATCTAGCACTAATCAAAACCGTACGAAAAGTTTTTTCATCAAATGTTTGCGACCAACTTATCACTATTACCAACTTTGTCACCCTGCTTGATTTCGAGCACGTTGTATTTATTTTCATCTTAGTGCGGAACTGCTCCTGAGTTGGTAGAGAAACTATCGTGTATCGTATTAACTAGGGATATTGAAGTAGAAATGGTTGAACTTAACTCATCCTACTTACACTCACGTCTATTTCCTGGAGAGTTGTATAGATATTGCGGATTTGTAGTTGCTTAAATCCTGTTGCGTCTTTAATTGCGTTTAGTTGATTACATTTAGACCAGTTTAGGGAGATTCTTAATACTGAGGAAATCAAATTGACAGTCGATAAGATATTTAACCGACTTAAAAAAGAAGTTTCTCAATTCAACTGTATGTTTTTTTTTGTGTGTTTCTTACGCGATTACTCCGCCAACTATATATTAATTTTGATGTTTCTTTTTTCATTGAAACGTCATACTTCAGAGGTGGTTCCATAATGTTTTATTAAAATTGATTTTGCACTTCTTATAAATTTATTTCTACGTTTTAATTTAAGTTTGTACATGTAGGTATAGACTTAAACTGGGAATATGGTTTTTCTAAAATATAAATTTATTCACATAACACATTATAAGTATTCAACTATCTTCACCTTTATTTAAAGTTTGGCACTAAACTCTAAGCTTGGGAACTACTTCACTACTACTAAATCCTTTTTATCGACGTGTAACTTACAGAATATTATCATATAATGTTCTGTGGTGTAAATAATTATTACAATATAAAATAGCGCCTGTTCTTAACACAAGAGCAATGTTCACTTTGACAACAATGTTCAGTTATGCGTTGTTTGTGTTTTAACTTATAGATACATTGAAGATAAAACAAAAACTATAATAACATAAATGTTGCCCCCGAATGGAATGTATGGGTGCTAGGAAGGTAAAAATGAAGGCAAAGCATGTTTTGAACAGTTAAGTTTAAAGTCTCAATGAAACGCCGTGCGGCTATTAAAATTGTATACAGTAAAATAAGATAGCAGTGTCTGATCCGGGATAGTCCAAATAAACAAAAACGTTATTCTACATTCTACCGTTTTTTGTTTCTCGTCTTTAAAGCTGTCTTTATTAAAAAGACAGATCCGCCTCGCGAGGGACTTTACAAACATTGAAGCATCGATACAAAGAAAAACAACTATCTGTATCTGTCAGTTAATTTAGCTGCAGAAATGTAAGGGTTACTGATAACTGGTGTTTGAGAGGCTTGTGGTACCGTCGATCAGAAAGTCCTTGGTTCGATATCTAGACCAGGTATATTTTTCGGTATGCTGGTAGCTATTTAGAAATGACTTATGGAACAAATTACACATTTTTGAATAGCCTGGCTATCCATTAAAAAAATCCTGCCTACTCAGATATGTTTTCAGCAGGTGTGATTGTAGGAGTCTCACTGAAGGTCCTAAACGTCAACAAACCCTGCCATCGCTGTACCAACTAAACTAATCTGATGTAGGGATTGAATTTTGACACTGTATTACATATTATATGCATCTAAGGCTATTTCTATTTCAAGTTTATAATATGCATTCTATCTCATCGCGCGATATGTTTAAATATAATTCTTAATATACTGAATGGATTCCTTTTTCCCCTACCATTGCTTCTTTTAACAATCGTCAGAGATTTGCAGGCTGGCACTACTAACTACTGGAACACACTTAAAACGTGGGTTTGAAAACATTGTTAGTCTACAAATTCTTATCGCGAACAATTAAGGTCTACAAGTTGACATACAAACAACTAACATAACACGCTTGCCCCTAATTAAAAGTTTAACACTGTGCATTAAAAGTTCATATATGAAGTTGTAACTCGCGAGAGTAGGTATGTTTGGATTACTGTACTTAGCGATGAATCTATTATGAACTACTTAGTATGTATGTGGATATAATCCAAACTTTGTTCGTTACACCCGGCTATAAATACTGCAAGCTTATTACTTCATATTTCTGGTTTAAGAGATAATCTAAATAAGCACCGGCATAGCTCAAGATGATTTGGATCTGAGCTCATCACTCAATCAAATTTACCAATTCGACGCGGCGCGGCTTAGTACTGGATTTCTGCCGACAGATAGATCTATTGAAATTTTGATTTTGTAAAGGTAGGTTTTGTAGGGCTTAGCTTATATTGCAATGTCTCTTTAGTTTTATAACATTTTCTTTTGCTTTTTGTCATCATGTACCACAACATACCAATGTCTATTGCTTATTGCAAAGAACGTTTAATGCAAACAACATTTGTCCTGACAAAAGTATCAGTCAAGTATCTAAACACCAGTTTAGCACAAATATATATTCATCTAATGAAAAACGACAAAATCTGTTATATTGTTATTGATATTCATATAGAAAAACCAGATGCACTTGATAAAGTAAGTTGTATTGTTCATCGAGCACGGATGTAGGTATTACTTGTGACCGTGTGCCTGTGATAAAATTGATAACACATAAGTTTTTGTGCCATCGACGTGAGAACGAGTGTTATGGCACGCACATAGGCGCTATTATCTTTATCCCGCATAGTGTTTGATGAAAAAATAAACTTTGCTATGAAAATAGTCGAATTACTAGACGACATTACAACGTTTGTAACTGGTGCTTAAATATAGCAGGTACATTAAACAAAAATAATCAAATGTTCCAAATTCGAATGAATGTCTTTATTTTGTAAAATATTGGTACATTACTAAGTCTTTATCTTTTTAGCATCGATTTCAATCATTACATAATAGACAATGCTAAACTCGTGTTACGTGATTTTTAGATTATAATAGTAGAAATCTATCCTATTTTACAGCTTAAACAAAAATAAATAGTTACATTACAATTTGTCCGTCCCAAATATTTAAGTTATTGGTTGACAATAAAGACACATATTTATCAAAAAAGCACTTCAAATCCTCCATACAATTTTACTATAGCGGCCGCGCGCCGATTCGAATATCGAGCTCTGTCATTCAGTCTAACAGCGTGTTACGCTCGGCGCAGTCTTAAGTCAATTAAACAATTGCCTTTTTATAAAAGATTATTTTATTAATAATATCTTTAAGGTTCATCATAAAGTTACTTGAAAGAAATGTAGTTTATTATCGCTATTATCAATATTTATTTAAAACTTTATACTTCACAGATATATTTTCAACAAATATTAAATAAATATTTTGAACTAAGTTCGCAACTAAGTAAATTAATAGTATATGTTAAATAAACGTGAGCAAAAGGATTGAAGATAGTTGTCCTTCGCTGCAAATAGTTGTAACACTATTTATTTCAAACTAATTATAACAAAGTTAAATAAAACTATGATGCCGAACTTTGCGTTTAAGTTTAACATGGTCTACTTTAATGTGAATACCGTCCAGTCCAGACTGAAAGATTTTCTTTTCAGCTGAACATCTCAGTGATAAAATTGGAAAAGCAATTTTAAAGTTAGTATTTGCGAAAGAAACTGTGCTTACTGAAACTTCGTACACTCTATTCAATCACGTTTATTGAATTGGACAGAAATGTGATTAGATTGACGAGTATACAATTTACTATTTACCTAATGGATACAAGCTTTAAGTAATAGAGTATAGTTTACAAATAAAATATTTTTATCATCGTACATACATACATATATGAAAGCACGCCTACGTATCACCGAAGAGACCATTTTAGGCCTGACTCTACCTAATAACTTAGCTGGAAAATATTATATTACATATTTCTCCAAACATGTCTTAAGGTCTCTGATTATTATTTTATATATATACTATTGTAGGCAGCCTTTTACCAAGCACCTTTTCAGATCGTTGCCACCGACTATTTATTGAGAAAATCCTTATATTAGACCGCCTAATAAAACTTAATGACACTTTGCCTAACCCGAGCATCAAACGTGTCTATGGTATTAAAATACTTAATACCATTAAAGATTTAATTATAATTGACATATCTTATAGCTGTTATTACCTAGGTAAGCATAGAGAATAACAAACATAAGTTTCGTGAATTATAAGCTGACTTAGAAACTTGAAGATTATGTTTACATGGTCTTTGAAGTAAACAAGTTTGTTTACGACGATATATAATCTTAGCTGATAATATATAGTGCTATCTTTCTGTTCTGCTTATAGCATCTCACCCTACAATACACACGTCATCTTATTGAAAAAAAACATAAAATAGTAGTGTAAGGATTATGGTTTATGAAAATCAATAATAATTTGATAAATTCGTAACTAATTAAAACAATGCGTGGCGTGCGCGAGTAACGCAATGAGTATGTCGCAGGCTCAGCAAGATGCAATTGATAATTTGGTACCTTTGACTGCAACCTTGCTTTGGAAACTGTAGTCTTATAGTAAATGCAATGTCATCGCGGTATAATTAATAAATATAGATTAATACATAATTGTGTAGCGTTATTAGAACTAAACCCTCCCTTCAAAAGTATTTTTCTATATTGATATCATACGGGTTTACGAAACAAAAAATGCATAACCCACAGTTTATTTCATCGACGTGCCAGGCTCTGTACAAGGGCGATGATCAATATCTAAATGTTTCCAAAATACTAACTTGAAGATATTTTTCTCTAAATATGTATAATAAAAAGAAAATTCAAATTGACAAACCTAGTGACAATTATTATAACATCACTAAAATTCCAACGAATTCGTTTAGCACTGCTAATTGTTTTTCTGCGTCAAAAAACTGAATTATCACTCCAGTGATTTCTTGACTGTTCCAATGAACAAATCAGTCAATTATCGTGTTAGAAGATTCAAGTCGTCGTATTTTCTTTGACATTGATTTTAATAGGAGGGCATCTATTTCCATTACAAGACGACTGTAGCAGATGATAGAGTAAATACAAATATTTACTTTATTCTTTTAGGTGAAGAAAGTAAATAGCTCATGGAAAAGCAATTTACTAAATAAACAGTTAAGGCTCTCTTTTGCGTTGGTTGAGTCGTGATGAAATACCTCACCTTTTAATTGAGTCAATAGTAATCAACAAATAAATAAATGTTTGGTCATCTACTATTAATAGCTAGGCTAGGTACATATGTATAATAACTAGGAAAGACACTAAAACAAAGGACTTCGAAAGCTAATAGTATCGGCACGGTACAACTAATATGTATCAGGTATTAACGCAATCATGCATGTTTACCATTTTAAAGCTTGACATTTCGACCAGGTTACATCGGCCGTGGTCACAAGCTGACTGATGTGGCATTAATATTTTTTTTTTAATCTCAGCACTTGTTGGAGCATTACAGCGAATTAGAAACTGTATCCCACACAATATACGCCCACTTATATATAACTCGCTTCTCAAACCTCACTTAGAATATTTAGATGAGGTTTGGGGAAGTACTGCCAAAACAAATTTTTGGATGGACAAAATAAACTAATTAAAGTACTATACAACTATGACTACTTAACATCTAACAGTAAAATATACAAAGATACAAAAATACTAATTATTAAACAATTATACACTTACAAAACATGCATCCTGATAAAGAAAATCATCACAAAAACAATATGCTCACAACTAGAATTCAGTACAAAAGCACACACGACGATGACGACACAAACTACAACTACCAACACCCAGAACTGACTATGGAAAAAAGAACATATGTATTATACGAAGGAGCGCAGCTGTACAACAAATTACCAGATGAAATAAGAAACATTAAAACTAGGGTAAACTTGTAAACGTTTTTTATTCAATGCTAGGCCATTGTATAAAAAACGTTTCCTAGATTTTGTCACAAAAAGTTCGCCATTTTGTTAAAATTATAAATTACCTGTCGTTGGAATAGTGATCTTTGATGTTGAATCATTGTTTACCAATGTTCCAATAAACGAATGTTTTGCCGTTGTAAGAGACAGACTGAGTGACAATGAAATGCCGTTTAATTATATTGAGTTACTGCGACACTGCTTAGACGGTAATTATTTCCTTTTCCAAGGTCAACACTACCTCCAGATATATGGCGTCGCGATGGGAAGTCCAGTAGCGCCTGTACTTGCTAATCACTGGATGGAACATTGTAACGTTACGGTAGTCAACCAGCTTTAGAGGCGTGGTTGACTTAGGATTTTAATAGAAGTTAAAGATGAACAACGCGATCAATAAGCATATATTTGAATTTACAAAACGTGTATGAGAATAAACAGAATTATATTCAACTAGGTATTTAGTGGTAGTTCAGGGCGTGGTTCAAGATGAAGGCTTGTTACGTGGTCCCGGGTAGAAAGATATAGAAAGATATAGATAAGATATAGGGCCGCCGCTGGGGAGGAGAAGCCGATGGAGGGGCGTCGTGAGCATGGCCGCTCAGCAACAACCGGTCCGCGTCACAACATTTTGAAGAGAAAGCATTGAGCCTCCGCCCAAAGAACATACGACTGTGGAAAAGATATGTTGATGATATCTTCAGCATTGTTAAGGGAAGTAAGCAGAACGTTGAACAATATGTACCAAACCTTAAGTCCTTCACTCAAACATGAAGCTTACATATTATATATATATATATATATATGACAGGTCGTTGTAATTTTTAGATGTCAAGATCACTGCGAGAACAAATGGGTCCTTGTCACACTGTGTGTACCGTAAACCTACAAACACAGACACATACCTACACGCAACGTCTAACCACCACCATCGTCACTTACAATCCCATATGACTTCATTGAAGAACAGTGCCCACGATATGAACTCAATCATGTGCGGGTTACTACAGAATAACGGATATGTAGTGAATAGACGACAGAGGCAGACGACTAAAAGAGGCAAGCATCCTGAGGTTAGCAGACAACACGGCTATATATATTTCCCTATGTAAAAGGTATTACTGATAAGATCGGAACGGTGTTAAAGAAATATTCGATAAACACTATCTATACACCGGGGGCCAAAGTAACTAGCATGGTGGGCACACCAAAGGATGTTTTGCCTTTACAAACACCAGGTGTTTATAAAATGAATTATAGCTGCGGGAGTTCCTATATAGGCCAAAACAAGTGTACTATTGCTGAGAGTGTCAAAGAACACATCGCCGCTGTGAAGAACCGGCAAACTAGCATATCAGCAATTGCAGAGCATATACTAGAATCAGGTACTAATCACTGGATAGAATTTCATCGTCCGAAAGTCCTCTCCACCCATCGCCACTTTTATTCAAGAATAGTGCGTGAAGCTATTGATATCAAAAAACATAATCAATAGGGAAGATGGTTTTAAATTATCCGCGACGTGGAATCCCGTGAATAATAATACGCAATTTCGCTTGTTTACACAGTCGGGTAAATCGCAGAATACGGGCACGTCGGCTAGCAGTCGTAATAGGGATGCCGTGAGTGTAGTGTGTGACTGTACATGGACAAATAAAAACATGTCAAAAGTGAGGATGGATAAAGATTCTTCTGCCTCACAAACGGAGACATGACATCGCCGCATCAGTCAGCTTGTGACCACGGCCGGTGTAACCAGGTCGAAACGTCAAGCTTTAAAAAGGGAAAACATGCATGATCGCGTTAATACCCAATACATATTATTTATATATCGTGCAACATGAATCCGCCTATGTGGATCCATTCCCCATATACTACAATAGACGTGTCCATATTCTGAAACTAAGCCGACTACTGATCATCATTATGTTATTGTTCAATCACTAGTTCCACTTTACAGATAGTTTGGAGCCCTAAGTCCGATTAAATGACTTAGATTTGCGTATTTCAATCACTTCACAAACTGACGTTTGCACTGGAGAGAAAATAAAACTCAATCCAGTGATTAATCTTTGCTTCAAACAAATGCTCTTCCATTGCCGATTCCACAATCAAACGTTAGTTAAGAGCGACTTCATATCAAAATCTACCATCATAATCACATTTGGTACAAATTTCAGCCTGTTTATAATCTGGACGAAATAACGTGAATATTTTACAAATGACGGAATGACCTGACTACGTTGCGTCATTTATATAAATCATGCAACGTGAAAGTATGAAGAGATAAACGCCTGTTAAGCTTTATAAATTAAAAGTAAATGTAAAAAATGCTTGGTGCTGTAACGCTGTCTTTTAAAATACCGGCTTTAAATTGCAAGTAGAGTTCAAAACTAATGCGCGAATGTGAATTTACGAGGGTATCTTTGAATTTAAAAAGTGAAAGTATTTATATCAAATAAGCTGCAGTGCGGGCTTGAATTTCGACGATGGCTATATTCAGGTTACGTATCAACCAGAAAAACATTTTAATTTGAAACTTCCCCCTGATCCCTGCTAACCACGACACGATTAGTTTATAAAAATATAGATTTTAGAAATAATGCCCGCGATTTAGAAATGATCACTAGAAATCACGTGTAGTGGGTATTCCCATTACCCAGAATTTCTAGTTTCTCTCCGAGTTTTACCATATTTATCTTGGTATTACGTTCATATTTTTTTCATTTATTAAAAGATGCATTGATAATATTAGGTGCGAAACAAACACTTTTTTAGAGCGCCAAACATGGAATAAATGTTCAAGCCATCAGAATTCTGCAGATATATATTCTGCAGATAGCTTATGGTACGTACGCTGTAATCACTGTTGATAGGCAAACATGTAAAATTATTGTTGTATACAATTGTCGTCGCGACAGAATCGTTTAACATGTTACCTCAATTATCACTGCTACTGTCAAAATGTACGATCAATATTATTTGAACTTTAGACATCAAGAAACATCTAAGAGTAGATATCAATTTTACATATCTGCTCTGAGATCTCATTTATTTTGTATATGCGTTATATCGTTCTCCAAGTTATATAAATGTTCCGGCACGAAGTGGGTTTACGTTGGTAGTGCAACGCATGAGAATTGAGCTATCACTGTATTACTAGCAAATGCGATGAATTAATTCGTTTAATTCATCAGATTTGCTATCGAGAGATTAATCGAAAATCTATTCTATAATGAGATAATTATTTATCTATACACATATTTCATCAAATACATATGTTTGCAACCTTGCAAATCGTTAGCTTGAAGTTGTCAAACCACAAATCATCCAATTTATTGTTGAATTGGAGTCACATATTGATCTCTAATTCAGAGTTGTATGTAGAACAAAACAGTTATACAATTGAGCACTCACCTCGTAATACCTACATCATGTATACGTTTCACTTTCAACGGGGACACCATACACACAATTATATTTTAACTGTATATTATCAAACATATGTAATAAGTCAGATCGCTATTTTACTGCTATTATATCCCTGGGCATATCACTCGCGCTTTGCTAAGACTATAGGAAAGGAATTATAGTCGGGCAAATAAAAAAGGATTGAGGCAAGATAGCTGTGTAAACCTCCGAGACTCTTATTCACATATAGTCGAAACTCAGTAACCATGTCACTTGGTTTCCTCCAACTGGGTGATAGTTCCAAGGGTGAGCTGGCTCATTCGTACCGTCACCAAATAATTTGGTATTCTACTCTGCCAGTAGAATATAAATTAAAACATAATCTTTAATTTAAGCCAGACGTGCATCACTACATTTTGCCAGATAATTTAGGCTTACGTAATCACGGCATTATTGTCGTCTAGCAAAAAAGCGCAAGACTCCATACTAAGATTTTGTGAACGAAACACCCAATGGCATGCTTAGTCTTCAAAATTACGTCTAAAGAACACACAATTTAGAGATAACTCGAAAATAATTGAGGTAGAATGTTGTTACGTCCGAGTGATGCGACGTTTCCTAACACCTTGACCTCTTACGCTACATTCAGCAATTTTCCGGGTGTGACATAACAAAACAATAGGTTTTGATGGCCATCGACATACGTATGTATGTTTCATAGGTTTGCGTAAAAGAGGACATATTGTATTCGAGGCCTAACAACCTTCAGACTACTAAAATAATAAATACTATTTTTAAATTTGTACATGTATAATATACTAAGAATCAAATATATTATATCGTGGTTATATCTTTGATTTTATTTCGTAATCAAGGGCAAGTGTATTGCCATCTGTCGAGCACTATTTAAATTTCCATTCTACTGCTGAGAATTTATTGACGAAAAATCTAAAATTGCATTATCTCATGCACGGCTATCGTATTCGCTGCCGCTGCGCCAGCGACATTTTTTCCTTGTACTCTGTGGCTACGGTTTCTAGAGCAGCTGAAGAAATTACTATATTATCATAACCCCTTTTATCATATCGCTGCTGGGGCAGCGAATACTTTTTTAAATCAGCAGCTCTAATAAAATCCTTGTTGCAAATCGCAAGCTCAACGAAGTCTGACGTTATACGATTTTTATCATTCATATAATAGGAAATAGATAAATTTCTTTTTAAATATTGATAAATTTCCCTTTTATATAGTTATTAATACTAAGGTCAATATGAAGAAAACTTTAAAATTTTATTATCAATGTTCTTTAATTATTATGGTACCTTGTGTGGTAAGTCACGTATGAGGTTATTAGATAAATAAAAAATATACTCACCCATTATTTTGCAAACGGCTACGTTGTAAAAGAAAGCTTGCGAAAAATTAATTCTGCGACAAACTATGCTTGGAAAATTTCGTTATACCTACCACTCGAAGTTTGAAAGCGTTAAAGGAAAAATGTCTGCACTAGACTGCATAAATTAATCTTAGCTGCTGAATTTTACATGTTTATAAAGTCCTACTAGTTAAATGGCATAGGTGCATCGCTAGCTGTGAAGTTACTGTGTCGATATTCAGTAAGTTATCGTGTCATTGTATTTTTCTATCAAAGACGACGCAGCACGATTTATGTATGGCTATGGTCGTTTGCCTAGCACTATGCTATGTTTAGGGCCTATGTTGTGGGGGACAACGACAACGCGTAAATAGAGTACAAAATGCTAGTGCCAAAAAAAGCTATTACATTGTATAAATCAGTAGATTATATAGAGACATTTAATACAAAATACATCTCTAGACATAGTGGTTTAAATGGTCATCTCGCTGTTACCACTGCGCAGAGTGGGTTCGATCTCCACTTGGAACAAAAATAGTGTGATCCACATATAATCGTGCCATGACTGGTTGTTCTTTGTGTCTGTTGTTGAATGTTTGTAAAGTCCGCCGTGACACATAATTTATTACAAAAGCGGTAGTTGTCTTTTTGAAAATGAAATTTATTATATCTTTTCGCTATAGTATTTTAGTTGTGATAACAACCGATAAGTTACTGCATTATTTGGATGTGTAATATCTAACAGGGCACAAGCACATAAAAGTTACATAAGACATGCGCCTTTTTAATTCTGATAGCTCTATGCAGCCTGTATTAAGTTGACATCTTTACAGTGTACAGCCTTGCTGTTCTCCGTAGCCACGGGTAAATGTTTCCTCCATGCAAATAACATCCATAGCGCATATCTTGTTGTAGTACAAGACGTTACGGGTACTACGTATGCAAATAAAGCGAACGCTTAATACAATATGCTAAGGACGTGAAAGGTCTTTTTTATGGAAAAATGGTAATGATGGCAGAAGATAAACGTAATGCAGTATGTCGTGTGAAAGGAAATTTTCAGCGTCTTGGTAATAAGTCCTTGGAAGACATATATGAGATAAAAACCATGGCGTTTTGTTATTTTAATCTTAATAAGTCTACCTAACGTTTTTTTTAAACTTGTCTACAATATTTTGCAAATCTTGCTTGCTATTATTAATCAAATATTATTATATATATGTATATGTCATAACGCTTAAAATGTGTGCAATGAAAATAAAACGATATTTGTATAGACTTTTGTTCATATTCTCTATTTTATGGGCCATCTTAACATACATAATCTAAAACTTTACTAAAACCATGATATTCTTTATACACTAAATTTGTTGGTAGGCTAGTAATATACTTCCTCCTATAAAAGATCGCAGCCAAATAATATTGTGTTGTGTTCCTGCAGTAAGTTGAGTTCCCAGACTTCTTAAAGCTGGCACCAGAATGATATCGTCGTCGAAGTGTCGACAAGCATCTATAGGCTATATATACCACATACCATAAATTCGCTTACCATCAGCCAGGCTTTCCATCTCAGTTGCATAAAAAAATATAAGTTAGTTGAAAATACGCTATTACGTCTCTATCGTGAAACAATGTATCCAATAAAGCTACAGCCGTATTATCCTCCATTTTGACAGAATAATAGCATGCAAATAAATACCACGTCGGCTCACATAATAACTCATGATCCAGCCAGGTAAACTACTTTTATAGTATTTTCGACAGGAACGCCTAAAGTTTTTCTACCACAAAATCATGTCAACTTTTCCTCGAAGTTTTAGCACCGAGGCACTTTTTCTGTACCCTAGTGACACGCCAATGTCAAAGCCGCAATGTACTATGTAAATGTGTCTGCGTCCAAACTACTTCATTGTGTGTTCTCGGAGGTTTTTGGTTGTAATGACACATGAGTGTGCTCTATATGAAGCAAAAAGGCCTTGTACTTAGTATCAGTCCTGGTAATAATCTATTTCATTACTAGAGAGAGGCGCTCTTTAGAATTAGTGGAATGAAGTCTTAGTGCCCTACACAAATACGAGTTAGCGAACTTCATCTAGCTTCAAGCACGTTATAGAAAACTTCCATGAATTTTCCTCGCGATATTTTCTTTCTGAGTTTAAGCAAACGGTAAACATCTTTTAAAAGGTATGTAACAGTGTAAAGTGCAATTCTAAGAGGTGTTTATAGATAATAACTTGCCCTCAATAGGATATTATTATAATTTACACATGGAATTTAAACTGTTTTATACGGCATTGAAAGCGTTGTTTATTTTATAACACTTATTACATAATTTTAAAAATACTAAGGTACTACCGTTACTTTTTTTAATTTCTTTTTCTTTATTCTTTTTCTTTTTTTATATAGATTATGATTTAAGCTTTTCACGGCGTTTCGTTTGTTTTTCAGCAGCCATGGTCACAGAGAGACAAACTTTTTTTTTTCATGTAAACAACGGGTTAAAATCCCTAAAAGGAAATTTAATTTCAATTATAATAGCTCTGAACAAAAGACCTTTTTCACCAGTTCATTTAAATTGGTAAATGTGAGCCGGATAAACATCTCCCAGAACAGTGTAATTGAAACCTCGATGCATGTAACTGTTAAACGGTAAATATAATGAATCCACCTTATTGTCTCTTTATTCTTTAATTTGGGTTTGCTTGATGTCCATAAGACACCGCTTGCGAGAGCTTAATTTAATAGAATATACATAAATATAATGTACTAGATTTTCTCCGCGGATTCGCTTGCGTAAATTTAGGTTAAGTTAGTAATATTAGTCTTTTCTGAATGAAAGGTACCTTATGTTCTTTTTGCATACCTACACGTTGTTAGGGGAAATTTCATGATGATCGGTCGAGTAGTATAGGCGTGAAAGCGTACCAAACAAATACACATTAAATTTATCGTACTAGTAAGGATTCTGGATCGTGGACCTCATAAAAGATCATAACAATAATACTTTAATAAAAAGTGGTGAAATATATTTGAAGTTCTACCTCAAATAATTTATTTGATTGACAATTATCGCCTGCTTTGTGCCTCGGAGAGCACGTTAAGCCGTCGGTCCCGGCTGCCATGAACATCTATGGCAGTCGTTATTGGGAAGTCAGTGCCCTATAATATCCTGACACTGGTCTAGCCTTAGGGTATCGTTAGTCTTTGAGTTGCGGAGGTCAGGTGGCATCCGTGTATAAAAACTGATATCCACTCAAATCCGGTTAGACCAGAATAGCCGACTCCAAGAAGGAACCTCAAATAATTTAAAACATTTACAATATGGTACAATGTCCCAAATGTTATATAACATTATTATAGTAATGTAACAAGCCTAGAACAACCTAGAAGTCAAAAACTTTCATGTAGCTAAATTTCGAGAGAATAAACAATACATATTATATTCATTTATATTAATAAATTGTTTTGTTTATAAACGAAAACGTATAGAACATAACACATATTGTTGGAGCGTAAGTCACAATTAGTAATGCCAACAAGCGGACTGGATGTGTGAAGAAAACGAACAAATAAATACAGGCAGTTGTCGCGACGCGCGACGTTCAGTAAAAGGAAAAATTGTGTTGACACTGTAACGTGACTGGACGTTGCACTGAACAAGTAAATATACATTATCTATTCTTTCATTTACATATAATATCTATTCTCCACGGCGGCCTCGATGGCGTAATGGTTAATGTAACCGACCGCCACGCTTGAGATCGCAGGTTCGATTCCCGCACAAGTCAAACATTTGTGTGCATGGACATGGATGTTTGTCTTGGTCTGGGTGTTTCAATGTATAATATGTATGTATTTACAAAAAAGAAAGTATATATGTATGTTTATCCATTGTCTAGTACCCACAGTACAAGCTCTGCTTCGTTTGGGCTAGATGGTATTGTGTGCATGTGATAAAATATTATTATTATGTTTCTCACATCACGGATATTTTCTAACATATTAGAAAAATATCTGGCCCTTTGGGAGGCTTATACGGAGACATAGGTCCAACGTGAAGAGGCCTTTCAAGAGGTTAAATCTAAAGTGGGATGGAACACCTACGATTGCACAACTAAGATTACCCGGTAGATGGGAATAGGCTGGCTACCTATAAAGTGGGACCTGAATCTGTAGCTACTTGTATATGTACCTACGTTTTATTCACACATTACATCAGCCGCACCTCTGCCTACCCATCGGGATATAGGCATGAAACTGTGTATGTATATACATACATCGGAGATGAGCGCATATGTATGCGCTCATCTCTGAGAGCACTAAGCAAAGAGGGCTAGATATTCCCGAACGAGTAAGCAGGCGTATTACGCGTACATATCGTCTCAGGAACACAACACAAAGTTGTTTGTTTGTGCTCTTTTGCAGTCTCTTCTCCACTCAAGCTGGCCCATCTTGGGCAGAATACCAAATTTAACCTTGACAGGCGATTATATTTAGACATAAAATTAGCATTGTATCTGGATTTCGGTAAATGAATTAAACGAGAATCATCTTTGGCATATAAAAATAACATATTTCTCCTATTGCGCATTAGAAAATCTAGTTATAAGTGTACACTACAACAATTCGCCTTGAATCTTCACGGTTCACATCTTTCTTCATGGCAATAACAGCAGATAATAAGTCTATCCGGTCACGAATACCAACATAAAACCTATTAATGTGCAGTTTAGCATCACAAGACATCTAATACACCTCTATTAGACATGTAACTCTGTGGCGGCCTTCAACGTGATAATAGATCACATATTCAATAGCTATTTATTTATAGCACGTGACATACTCATATATAACTCAAATAATACGTAGTTTATCGTGACTGACAAGTTATGAATATACTTACATACATACATAGATTCATGACTGCATGTCTTCAAAGGAAAACATTTTGTCACCTATTCCAAGAGGTTCCACGTCACACGCCTTTTGTCATGTACCGGGTATATTTTCAAACTTGGTGATACTGCATGTTGATTATAACATTTTTCTGATAAGAAAGTATCAGTAGCAATACAAGGGGCGAACCGTTTAATAGGCTCGGTTTCCGAGGTCCGGGTTACTACTGAGAATTGATAATACTTTGTTCGGTGAAAGTCAAACCAGACACCTCATGCACAGCAGTTGCTCTACACTCCTGCTACGCCATGGCGTTATACAGTAAATATATTTTAGTATGTCTACGTCTTCGACGCTCTATAAAAGTTAAAATAAAAGTAGCTACATATTTTGGCTACAATTCTAAAGTGTAACTCGTGAACGGGCCACGAAACACATGGCAAGCGAATACGGTCAGCGCTGCAAGAATAAGCGTCGGGCGTTTGTATAGAATACGTATAATGCTAAACGCATTTTTTGTTAGTTACTATAATAGTAGATAATACTATTTCGTACTCGCCCTACGCGAAAAGTCATAATGATAATCTTAAACATAAATATCATTGTTTATATAGGGACGCGTATTTTTAATATAATTGCATTCACGCTTGTGTATCCTGGAAAGGATGGGGAGAGTTGTCTTATACCCACATTTTACTAGCTGTTATTTACAGACTTTGCTCTGCTACTTAGAATTTCCTCACAAATAATCTAATAACATTAAGCCTGACTCAGGAATCGAAATCGGGTTTTCGTGACACGCTCTTTGCGGCAGGACAAACGAGGTAGAATTATATAATGTCTTTCACGTGAGATAAAATCTGGCAAACTCTGTTTGTTGTTGTTTTGTTGTACTCTTTTACCTGGTACATTCTGTCAGATGTCAACAATCGTTGGCATTAGAAGAAAGAAAAAGCGAATGGCACACGTGCGCTTGCATTGACCGAAATCTCTAACCGACATGGTTATACACACATCGATAACACACACACACAAGCATAGCACACAATAATAATGTCACCCGCGGAACAGAAACGATCCATACAATCGCACCTTATTTTAAGACGTACCTGTACAGATGATGAGTTTAAAGTCAGACAACAAAGTTGTCATTTATATAAAACAAATTAAATAGATGCCAGCCAGTCTTAAACAGGTTTACTTGTAGTTATTAATTACAAAACTCACATGCTTCGAGGACCATCTTAATAGACGCGAAAAATTTGAAAACTTTATTCAATTAGCAAATAATAAATGACTTACGAGTACAGATCGCGCAATCTATGATGGCCGGACTGAACATAGCGTCTCCGAATTGTTGCGCATGTACAGTCTGTCAGTCAGTACGGATTGCATTTTAGTACTTTGTGTTACCTCCGCCTGCTCGCAATACTGCTGTTATGCAATTTGGCATACTTTCTACTAGGTTTTTGTGGCGTTGCTGCGGAATATTCTGCCATTCCTCTATTAGAGCTTCTTTACACACACGTAGCGTGATTGGCGGCGGATTCCGCTGACGTACACGTCATCCCAGTTCGTCCCATGCATGCTCAATGGGGTTTAAGTCGGGGCTGCGTACTGGCCACTCCATGTGTGTGATACCGACTTCTTGAAAGTAGGCAAACACTATCTGAGCTGTATATGGGCGGGCATTGTCTTGCATAAAAACGGCATTCTTGCCCATGTCCACTAAAACTGGACCAACGTAGTCATTCAAAATTTCAGTGACATATCTTTCTGCAGTTAAAGTTCTATCACCACTAGCTCAATGCGGCTTTCGGAAGAAATCCCAGCCCACACGTGAACAGAGCCTCCACCGTATGGTTCTTTTTCTTCTATACAGGCTTGGTTATAGCACTCTGCCGGTCTTCTGTAGACTCCTTTCCTACCGTCATGCTTGTATAACCAGAATCTAGAATCGTCTGAAAACATAGCCTTTGACTAGTCATTCAGAGTCCAATTCTCGAACTCAACCTTGAGTTTCTGTTGTGTCTTTCTAGTTTTGGGCATATAATGGCTTACAATAAATTTAATGGCTTTCAATTTACTTCAACCAGACGCTGCTTTACTGTATCCGTACTCAGATTGGTTCCTCCAGCTCGTAAATGATGATTCTTTACTTCAACAGCCGTAAGAAAGCGATTTCTCAAAATTGTTGACACCATATAGCGATCCGCCCGCGCCGTCGAGCACTTTGTTCGGCCTGTTCCTAGTCTTCAAAGATTGGATCCAGTTTTATGGAAACGCTGGAGTACTCGCTGAACTGTAGAAAGAGTCACACCAACAGTTCTCGCTGTATTTCGCTAACTGTGGCCATCTTCAAGCATTGTCAGGATCCTGGTACATTCTTCAGGGGTTAAGGACATGATGGCTTCAGAATAATAAAATAAGGCAAGGACACCATATTTATAACTTTTTTATTGCAAAACTAAAACAAACGCGATACAATAGATTTGAATTTTTTGGTACTAATTTAAAATTCAAAAACGACCATTATTTTACATTTTCGGTTTTTTATACAATTATCAGAAATAAATAAAAAGGTTTTATATATTATTTTATGTGACATTAAATATTCTTTAATTTTTAAGTCTGTATTGGTTACAAATTCTCACGGACAAAACAATTTGCCTAATAAACCTATTTCGAAATAAAATAACAGATACCGAAATCGAAATGTGTTCGAAATCGTTTGAAACCATTTGTATATTCGCATTTATAATACAAGTAAGGAAAAGTATGAACCGCTCGGCATATAACAAGAACACAAATCATACAAAATTAATTACGTTATCCTTTGTTACTCATAACAATTATTTGATAAAGAACAAAGTTACGCTTGCTCAATAATGGGAATTCACACAAAAAGTGGAATCGATATCTTTGATATACGACGTCGATATCACCATAGGGTATAACATTATATCATAAGGGTCCCGAATCGATGGGTTAATATCGGTGCTATATAACTAATTTACTGCCTGCTCCGTATGCTATGTGTCTTTTTATATTCATGCTCGCTATAGGCTCGCGACGTGCAGTATATCGTGTTATGCGTTGAAGAAATTGTATCTATATTCGCGGAAAAATATTTGCAGCCGTTTTAAAGCATGTTGCGTACACGGAGGAGTGTGAAATCTGGCATGGTTAAAGTTTATATGAAAAAGAGGGCAGAAAGTGAATTACGGTCAAATTTCAATCACTCGGTGACCACGAGTATTTATTAATATTAATGTCAATCTATAGCATTGTATCTTACTTATTAACGCTGGCCAAAGTTAGTTCTTTTTTTAAACAGACAAATTGGTATTTTGATTCTGACGACATCGAAAGTTACAAGATAAAAATATGAAGTACTTTTTCTTTTTAATTAGATTAAGAGTAATTTGAGTTATAAATTAATATTATTTGCCAGCTAAGGTAGAATATATGCTTATGCAATGAGTAGGTTTTAAAAACACGATCTCATATCGCAAACCCAATGAGATAGGCACTGGGCTACCGGCGTTAACTTAAATATAAAATACTCAGGAGGATTAAATATTAAATAATAATAAATATTCACGATTAAATAATTACTGTTCAGAAGGTTACGCAATGCTTAAATAATATTGAATCTCTATGTAAACAGTCCTGATTCAAGGCATCAGACAGAAACAATAAAACATATTTACTATTACGAAACATTTTTCTAGCTGCTTGTAAAATTATTTAACTACTAACGCCGCGGCCCCTCGAACATAGAAATGTATGTATCTATCTGTAACAAGCGAAACAAGGCTCAAAGCTAACAAAAGTCGTAAGCATGCTTAACAATTTCAACAAATGTAACTGAAATAATTATAATTGCTGTAAGCCAGGGAAAACAAATAATATATCTCCGAGATAACAAAGGCTTCTAAAGCTAAGTAATTTGTTTTTAAGCTTCCGACATAATTATAACAATAATGAATTTGGCAAGGTGAAAATTAATGTGCCATGGAACAATCTTGCGAGAATTAAAATAATTTATTTGGTATTCACATTCTTCTCCTAAAATTTTTTGTCCGAAAATCATTATCCATAACACGTTTGCTATAGGGAAACTTCAGTAACCATAATGTTCAAAAATTTGAAATTTGGTTTAACATAATTTTCTTTGCTTCTAAAAATATTCTGTCATAATATGGATTACTATAATAATTGAATCTCCTAATTTTGAATGAAATAAAATCTTACGTCCTAAGTATATATATAATATATATATAATGTGTATTATTACAAATTTTAATTCATTTATAATAAAATATGAAAACATTTTCAAAAAATTTGGTTGTAGTGACAGGAACGCATCGCTGTAAAGCCGACTCCACGCAGTCTTGTCTGCCCCACCCCTAGAGTGTAATTTAGAATCGGCGAGCGCAAGCCGTCTGCGACGATTAGCACGCGTGGGACCGACGGAGACCCGCAACGCCGGAGCCGTGTCAAAAGCCAAGCTTTGTAATACAAATTACTTTCAAAAACATTAAATAATTTGAATTTAGGACCTATAACTTTTATTTAAAATGGTTTTAAGTCTTTTGTATATTATTTATTGATTGTAATATTTATGACAAACAAATTTAGGGCATATTGCATTTAGGTATTACAATTTTATGGCATGTAATATAATGTGACATAAAGTCCGGGTAAGTTATCATTCGGACAATTGATGATTAGGACAAAAAAATTATGGCGGTTTAGATTATGAATAAAAAAGTTAGGTAACACAATAGAGAACCAATTTATTTTCATGATTATCATATACATACATATATCAATGTATAACTACGTAGTAATCGTAACTGGCGTGGTGGTGCAGTGGCAGCAAAGGCGGTGCGGCGGTGTGCTGGTGCGCATACGATCTTGGTCTAAATTTGTTTGTCATAAATATTACAATCAATAATATACAAAAGACTTAAAACTGTTTTAAATAAAAGTTATAAGTCCTAAATCCAAATTATTTAATGTTTATTTATCCTTATAATGTTTCTCAAACAAATTTGTATTACAAAGCTAAAAGCAAATGCAATATGGCTTTTGTCACGGCTCCGGCGCTGCGGGTCTGCGGCGGTCCCACGCGTGCTAACCCGCCGCAGACGGCTTTCGCTCACTACCGCAGCTTCGGCTTACTGGCCGGCTGCTCCGGACAGCCTCAGTTGCGGCGGCTCACTCGCAGCCTCCTACTCCTCAGCCCGCGGGCCGCCTCGCCCCTACGCGCCTACGCGATTCTAAATTACACTCTAGGGGTAGGACAGACAAGACTGCGTAGAATCGAATTCACAGCGATTCGTTTGGGTCACTATAAGTTAATTTATAGCTAATGTTTTACGACTAACTATAAATGAACATTGGGAATAATACCCATTATATAGGTAATACAATACTTAAGACATATGACTTTTTCTTGCAAAATTAGGAGATTCAATTATTATAGTACTCGATATTATGACAGAATAGTTTTAGAAGTGAAGATAATTATGTGAAACAAAATTTTAAATTTTTGGACATTATGGTTACTGCAGTTTATAGCAAATTTATTATGGATAATGATTTTCGGACAAACAATTTTAGGAGAAGTAAGGGTGTGGGTGCCGTACCATATATTGATAAGTTCATTAAATTAATTGTCGTAAACGTCGACGTTTAACGTATTATACAGTTATGAAAATTCGTACTACTGGTCCTGGTGGTATAATTGTATGTTGAGTAAAATAAAATTCTTCAAATGTAAACGGAATGCTTGTAACAACTTATAAATAAATAAGTTTGCCACAATTCTAATAGTCAGGTCTTATAATGGATGAAATAACACTGCCAAAAATAACAGATTTTGGTATATATTTGAAAATTTCAAAAGTTAAAGAGTTTTCATAGCTTTTAACTTTATGAACATAGATATTCTTGCATTTTGATAAGTTCATCAAAGTTTTCCTGTTAGAAAATGTATACCAAGACACGCCAATGTTCAACATTTAAAACTTTGAAAACTCGAACCTACAAGAGATAAAGAAATAACAAAAAGATTGTAGCTTTTCCGCATAACACCGATCTTAGCGTAAACACGTAAACAGGTTTTACTAGCGCAAACCACAGATATGCGTCTATAATGCACTTCGCACATATGTACATGTATGTGTTGCCTTAGGTACATTGTGTTAATTTTTACTTAAAAGCAGTTATTGTGCATTTTGTCTGTCTATCTGCCTGTTTTTTTTTTAAGACATCTCACGCGCTCTTAGCCATATTACGCCTTATTCTGCAACGCGGGCACTTTACAAACATTCAGTCCATTTCTCGATTGCTATGTATACAACAAAGAAGTTAACTAACGTAATATTCGACATTGTTCTGTCAAAGAGGCAAAAGTGAAGGCAACGAATTTGCTTACATCTACATCTCTAGATTATGAATCCACTGAAAAATTACTACACCTAGCCTAGACATACTTACCTTAAATTATTTTTAAATTTACTTTTGTTTATTTTGATCGAGCCAAAATTGTATTTCAATTTCATTTGTAATCGGAATAAGGCATCCACAGGATAGGGTTGCCTAGTGTGGTGCTAATGAATGCTATGTGTAATACTGAACTCTTTTGGTAATAAATAATATTTATCCTTTTTTATTTTTATTCACACTACGGCCACAATGTGGGTGTACCTTGTAGAGTTAGAACAACTGTTTGTAAAAAATCCATATTTTGTCCCGTGTGAGGATCGAACCCACAACACTCAGTGCAGTAGCAGTGGCGAGGCGACCCGTTAAACCGCTACGTCGTCCATGTAGTCAGTCAATTTAAGCAACTACTAATTCTATTGATTAGAAATTTGTAATAGTTATAAATAATGAAAAATTTATCGCAAACTATTAAACTCACGGCATAAAGTATTGTATCGGCAGTTCTTTTATTTTCATTATTCGTTGATCCTTCTATGAATACACTTATCGAAATATTCCTAAAATTGACAAAAATCTTAGAGAAAACCAATCTCTTTCCTTGAATCTCGGTGTCAGATGCCGAATTCCGACACGAGAAAAGTTTATTTATAACAAACGTATCAACAGTCCCGCAACATTTCCAACCCGGCATAAATATACATAGTACGTACTTATGTACATAAAGCCCCGCTGGACTAACTACAAACACAATTTCTGACTCGGTGAAGCTAAAATCACCATAACCCTAAAGAAATGTGTACGAACAATCTAATCAGTGAAATAAGATTTTTTCTCATTCGCAAAGTCAATATTTGATTGTATCACTTCCAACATACATTTGTTGACTCAATTATATGAAGGACCTATAATAAAGATTGGATATTACCTGGCGACAATCCATTGTCGATTTAGAGATGAAGGATTGGTGGTTATAGCGTGCTCTTATCCTCTCTCTGATGAGACCACTACACCACCAAATCCTAGGGTAAGTATAGGTAACCAGGCTAACAACAAAAGCCCCAAAGAAACAATTAATTTATAGTACCTTTTATTAAAAACCGCCGCTTCAAAGGTTTGAAAAGGCGATTTGGCAACGAAGATAACGAACTAAATAGACTTATCTATTGACAAGACAACTTCGGTGATAATCTTATTAAATGGGATTTTTATTGACAAGCTATCTGCGCTTTCAGATAACCTTATTTTTTACTATTAGGCAACGATTTCAGTTATTATCTTTGTCTACATACAATTAATATCCGTAGGCATTTTTAATTACAATATTGCAATGGAGTACCTTTGCATTTTTGTAATTAAAAAAGTACTACTACTAAAATAATCGTCGAATCGTTCCTACTCTTCATTTTAAAACACACGCTACCGTATTTCTATAATTAGTTTGGGTTAACATACAACTACCTATTACAAGTTGTTACAAATATCAGAACAGCGCAAAACGTTGGCACCACGCGAACGTTATGACAACTACGTCAGCTTGTAAAAAGCCAAATTGCCGTGGTCATGAATGGAGCATAACCAGTATGAGCACGCGACGAACGAGGACGTCAAACGTGACACGTTCATAAACATTTTATGTATTTCACATATTCATGTACAACCCACACATGGTGAACCGACGATCTGGTAAGGGTCGCGGGAAGCGGTTGGATGCGGGTGGTCCAAGACCAGTCTGTTTGGAAAACCTTCAGTTATATGCATGTTCAGCAGTGGACGTCTTTCGGCTGGGATGATGATGTGCAACCACTGATCTAAGTACTACATTTTAATGCAGATACCGAACCTTTGCTGAGTTAGTAATATACGAACATATGATGTAGATATATCAATTTATTTAAGGTGTTGCTGTCGCGTCACGAATTTGTATCGTCTTCGACGTTTGCTTATACTGTGCTGATGGATTTCGCGCTAGAACAACGGATACGGCGCATACGTAAACTGTATATAATTTACAGCATACATCCAATGAAAGTATAGTCAAAGCTATGTAGTATTTTGCTTATGCCAGCTTTAACACAATAAGCTTGATTCGACCTATAAACATTGTCATGACATAAATAAGAATTTAGCGCAATGTTTCGATTTAGACGTACTAATTTGTAATGTTATTATCATCACAGTATATATGCTTAGTAATAAAAGTAATTGAGAGTCGCCTCTTTTTGCCGCCACTGTTCACCTCGTCAAAGTGTTTCCAACGAGCTTCATAATATCATAAGCCTATTGTATCCTCGGTCATCCTGGGATAGATGAAGTCACTGTACAGTGACTTGGATATAATATATAGATTATGCTATGGATTGCTAGCAATCCTTTGCCAATGGAAACTATACTAGCTATCGTAATCCCATCCAACCAAGTCTTGACCAGCACTATTCGAATTTAGAACCAAATTCTGTCGACAGTAATATTCAAATAAAAGCTTATCACGTCAGTAATAATAAATATATCCAGTAAGTTTGGATTGAATGAGCCTCATTAAATACTTTAAACCTGATTTCAGTAATAAAACGGCGCATCAAATCAACTATTCAAATTAAGATTTACGCGATAAAGCGCTTACGAAGTTAAATCAACGATCTAAAGTTAAATTTGCTTGTACTAATTCAAGTTCTGAATACTCTCTTCATAGACTTAGAGGTAACCTAAACGGGATCGTTCGCAAATAATTTTAAATATTTGCTCGCTTTGTAGAAAACTGTTGAATTTTATATAAGGCGGTCGGATATTGCTCCTCGGACACCGCGAGACTAGCCCGGCGCGGGACTCGTTATTAAAAAGTTGTGGTTTTAGACTCACAGCTTGTTAACCTAATTAGAAAAGCCTTAAGTATGTTGCAGGGCGGAAGTGTAAAATATCTTGTTAGACAAGTTATGTTCATGTTTCTTGAAGACGCGTGTTACTAAAACCTGGACAGGCAATATAAATATAACAATTATATTAATATACTGACATATATAATATATAATATAAACGTAATATAAACGCAGAGCGAAGTTTACATTTTATAGTCTAAAGAGTACATTACTGGCTTTATAACGACAACATTCGCTGAAACGTAGGATTTGAGGCATATTAGTGCATTAGGTTCGTATTAACGAAATTTGAATTAGAAAAAACGTTTAAGAAAATTGCTTTCAGAAATACGTCACAGTAATCACGCATACTATTTAACCAATACGAATGGTTATCACTAACTTAACGTGGGTCGTAACTTAACGCAATAAAAAGGCAAATTTTTTTCAGGATGGCACACACTTTCATCAAAACTTTGGGTACCAAGGGACTCCACATTTAATAAAGATCTCTCTCATTCAAAACTACTACAGAGAAAATCTGTAAAAATACTAAATCATAGCTGATTGATCTTTCTTCTAACTCATTTGATACTTCTGCGCAGTATTAAATGAATTAGAAGAAAGATCTGATCTGATCTGAATGTCTTTATTAAGTATTATAATTCAAAATAACATCTTCTATGCTTTTGCCATTAATATGCAAGTTTATTCGTGTATAATATATTTAAAACAAGCTGTATTCGGTCTTACCTTCATACCATAGAGACACGATACTCAACAATCTGTTCACGTTGATACAAGCTTATATATAATACCGACGTATGAGATGTGATACTACCAAGATTAAATCTTGAGAGGATTATATCACAATATAATACGTAGGATACTTAATTTGAAGTCTTATATCGCGCTAGAAAGAGGGAAATCTTTTGTGCCTTGTACTTTTCATGCAAGCCATATTGTCAATATTTTTACATACATGATTACATAAGACGGTGTCAGTGTATACTGCCGTACCGAACATATTGTGCTGCTCCATACTGCTATTGACAAAAATATTATTATTTTCATAGAGCAAACATATGTACCTATATAATTTCCTGCATGTTTTTGTTAAAACCTTGATCTAGTGACATTTATAAGAACTATGAAATTAGTCAAACTTGTATGTCTATAATGTACATACATATTATGTATATTCCCTTTTTCTCATTTTTCTTGTTGAGTAAACAAATATTGCATATTTGTAGCTAGAAGCTCTTTATCGATGGCTTAGAGTGAAAACCTTGGGTATGCAATTTTAAGTTAATTTATTTTATTATATTTCTGGAAAGAAAAGGTCGTAACGCACAATCTTACTTCACGCAAAATTTAATTCGATACTTGTAGCGCCATCTATGATCTTGAATGCATACCACATAACTACTCGCTCGAGTCAGTTTGGTGTGATAATTTTGTGCCTCCTGAAAAGTTACGTATTTCGCAGTTACAAGGTTTTCACTCTAAGCCTCTCGTTATGTACTATCTCTTTTTTGTTCTCTCTATAATAGAAAACTAATATAGTCCTAATGCAGTACATAACCAAATGATTTTATAATTGATTGTTTGTTTACCAAAAAATACTAGTAGGAAAAATTGTATATGCAAGTATGTCCAAAGACATTGTTTATATTTAAATGACACAATTATTTATCTAGCTACATAACTCATTAATATATCTACAATTCTGCAATGACTGTTGGTTTTCGATGCGTTTGTACGTTACATAGCGTCATTGCGATCTGTTTTAGGGATTATCTCAATTTTGTGTAGTCTCATAATAAATCAGAAACATTAAAGAACTGTGTTATAGCTACATATGTGTATCAGTTCTTTATTTTTTTTAATTAAGCCCCGAAGGAATACCCTTACAAATGTTTTATGCGAGCCGGTAGTGCTGTGCCTTATTATGATATTCTTTCTAAATTAGTATAATACTAGTCATCCAATACCGCAAGGAAACAGCGTCCTTATGTCTCCTTATGGAAATTTACGAACGATCGTGTAATACCTATCTATCTATCAGCGGTAGTAAATGCGACTGTTATGTTTGAGGTCTCGGTTTCGATTCCCAGGTTGGACAGTGTTATTCGGTTTTCTGTATAGAACTTTTCACTAACAGCGGCGTCTGGATCACTAACAGCGGCGTCTGGAACTGGCAATAGTCTCACCCCTTATTACTTGAGACCTAAAACCATACTTGCCAAAATAAGGGTTTAACATACTTCTCTTGATAAAATATATTTTTGTAAAGATTTATGGTTGATCACTGGGCGATCATTATATTCATAAGTAATATTAAGTATTAATCATTCACCTGACCATCTAAAGACGCTGTTATTAAAATAACTAATTAGCATCAAAGAAGATTAAGATTATCAATATCTAACAATGGGTATCCGAGATATCTCGTCTATTCATCCTATTGTTCGCACGACAATAAAGGATCGGTAATGAAAACGAATCTTGTAATTTACCTTACTTCGTAATATATCTTTATACGGTGAGTTCAGTCAGAGATAGTAAAGATCTAAATACCACTATGTGTATAGAAATTATTTAACTTCTATAGGTACTTATGTATAAAAATGTATGCCTTGTTTGTAAACGATTCACTTCTATGCGATTCATCCAATACCGATGGAAGTCTGATCAGTTGTGCATGCGCAGAAGGGTTATCAGTTAGTAGAAGGATATTTGTTTCAAGAAGCATTGCTTGCTATGGCCATACACTTGTGAGTAATAAATAATTAAGCGAGGATGTGAGATAATAATACTAATAATAATAATATTCTATCACATACACACAACACCATCTAGCCCAAACTAAGCAGAGCTTGTACTATGGCTACTAGACAACGGATAAACATACATACATACTTTTTTTTTTGTAAATACGTACATTATATATACATAGAAACACCCAGACCAAGACAAACATTCAAGTTCACGCACACAAATGTTTGACTTGTGCGGGAATCGAACCCGCGACCTTAGGCGTGGCAGTCGGTTACACTAACCACTACGCCATCGAGTCGTCAGATGTGATGGCGGTTACGTTATGGTTAAATTATGGGACCAGCTAGAGGAAGTAACAATAATATTAGTAATAAGCAACCTTAATAGATAGTAGTATTAAATAAAAATAATTGAATTATAATTAAGTGACCTTAGTGGTAGTACTCAAAAACTTTTTAGTTTGCCATTACGTACTAATTTTACAGGGCCACACCGAAAAAGGGCTCTACTTGAATTTAAGGTTAGGTAATTGTATCTTAAACTAATATTGTTACTGGTATATGATAATCTATTCTCGTAAATCATGTTCAATATAAATCTGACGAAACAGTTACGAGCCCGTTCGCCCCTCAAGGTCGCCCCCCTGGAAGGTATTTGTTAGGTTTCTTCTTAAAATCCACCCAAAAATAGGAGCCCCGCGAAATCGCTCCGTCTTTCTATGAAAGGGGCGTAAGTCAAGGGGCGTAGCCGATGAAACATGACGAAAAGCCGGCAAAACATAAACAAGGCAAACAATAATGACAGGACATAAAAGTTGTCGAATCATGTTCAATTAACATCCACAAAACGGCGATCACGTGCTCATTATTAGCCTTTTCTAACCATGAAACAATAGACTTCACGAACAGAGCAGTGGTTTAAATGAGTTGCCAACTCGTTAGTGTGTTTGATCACACAACAAAAGTCTAGACTTAGTTCATTCCACTATGTTCACCCCCGTGTAAACACATGAAGAAAATAGCAAATAAGGTGTTACTTGACGGCAATCTATTGTAATAAAATAATCGGGAAGAGTAGAACCCCCCACGCACGCTCGAATTGCCCACCTCATTGCAATAAAAAAAGGTTTATAATACTAAACTCCTCTGGATAGGACAGCCGCGTCTTGGGATCCAACCTTACCCAACTTGCAGTATTCCGCTTAGAACACAAAATATGCGACGTCGCTGAGGCGAAACACTTGTTATTGGCATTTTAGTGCATTTATATAACCTCGGAAACATTTAACCTAAGTGATAAAACCCAGGTGAAATGATTCGACATATTTGGTGTCATTCGTTCACCATGGAATTTCACACAGTTGAACAATGGCAATTATTTCAATAATTTTGTGAAAAATTTTCACTTATATGTATACAACTGCAGCATGGATGCCGGAAATGTACTGGATAGACCCGTCACACGTGGGATCTAAAAACGTAGCTGGCTTAATAACCGTGGATAACAACTTTGCCTACCCCTTCAAGTTTATAAAGGTATTAGTGTTATACTAAAATCGTCCTTTCTACAAAATGGCTGCAATGTATCAAGCCAAGATTTCTTCCGCGGTTGTTAATAAAAAACAACGTAATGAATCCGCACATCCATATTTCAAGCAAAACCAGGACAAAATGCAAGAAAGTACGCCAAGCAAAATAATCTGAAATATATGATAAAATATGATTACAAGCTACATAAGTAACATAAACGAAATTTACGAGGGTGGCATTACGAATACACTGAGAAAATGTAATTTCACTACGACTCTCCTAGCATACGCATACTAACTAATGTAGTCATTTGTTATTATTGTAATGAATACTTTGTTATTTAGCTTTACTAGAGTTGATAGAGACAAGTATAGGATACTAGCTTTCGCCCGTGACTTAGCTCATATAGTAGGTCATTAAAACATACCCTATGTTACTCAGGAATAGAGTAGCTATTAATCAGTAATTTTTTAAGAATAAGTTCTATCGGTTTTCGATTAAATCAAACAACGTTTAAGATATATATATATATATATATATATATATATATATATATATATATATATATATATATATATATATATTTGGTTAGATGTATTATTACAGGCGTCCTCGGCTTCAATACTCTGGTTAATCAAAGTATTATTGGATTTATCTCTAGGAAATTCTCAGTAACAGCATGGAATCTGAAACTGTGCCTGTTAGACATCAGTAAGCTACGCTACTTACGTGGAGCCTAAACCCATATATAACAAAATGTGGATACAACACAACTCAAGCTACCCCACCGGAGACATAAGCATATGCAGCTATGTGTGTACAAAGGATTGTATTGTCGTTTATCAAGAACATTTGAATACTTAATACTTGAATAATTCTTGGTATTACTGAGAATAATATGCTCTAAGAAAATTTAATAAAACTTTGTCCGTCATACGAATCGAGCCCGAAACTTCGCGCAACAACATGTGCTCTCACATAGGCCATTAGACTAACGAGGCAGACGCAATGGCAATTGTTTTTGAATTACCTATAACAGTTTTATTTATATCTAGTTTTAACTTACTTTTGTAATCGCCATTAAGGATTCATCTTTAACTTACTAAAATAGCTTAAGCTTTTAGAATGAATCTTATTAAGTCTAGTTTCAACTATTAACCATGTTTTGCATACACAGGTTACATGCAACATTTTATTTATCACAATATCAGGTAATTTTTAATTAGATAAAATATTAATATAGATCATTATTCTGCGTTGTCACGGTAATTTTATAATTATTCTTGTCTACGAAGCTTTTAGCTGATGTCTTACATTCTATTCTAGATGATGTTAGTAGGATTTATTTTAAAACATAGTTTATCAGTTATTTATTTATTTATTTATTTATTTATTCGGTTAACCAACGATTGCTTACACTGTACAATTTGGCTTACATGCTAGAAAACACTTACATGTGTAACAACCTTTTACTGGCTAACACAACATGCACAAAAAAAACGGCTAAAAGTAATAAAAAAATATTATACAATTTTACAGTAATTAATCACTTTCTAAATTAAGTATTGTATATTAGTAATAAAATTAAATGTATTTAAATTATTTACAGTAAATTAAATTATATAGATTATTACAATTATCAAAATAATAACAGAAAAACGTTTTGGGATAGAGTTCGTTCAATAAATAAGAAAATTTTATAAAATGTACAATAATAATCACAATTGTTTTATAATGTTGACCTTGGAACACACAGTTTATTAAAATAAAATGAATTCAATTAAATTATAATTATTATATAGTTATATTAATTAAATAACATTAACAGTATATTGCCTTCTGTTTACGCGAATGTTATTCATTGAAATTAAACTACTATATACGGATTCTATCGCGTTATTTATTTTATACTTTATTACAAAATTTTGAAACTGTCACTACTACTTGATACTATTGAACTTTAAGTTTTACGACTTCAAATAAATTCAAATTTTAAGTAGACTGTGACAAATTTGTTAATTTCAATTTATTGTATGTATATTTGCATGCTATGTAATATAGTTAAATGGGCTTGTACAACTTTATATATTGTGTAACAACTTTTGTAACCCTATTTACAGCAAATAAATGATTTTGATTTTTGATTTGATTACTAAATTTTAAGCTAATTAATTTATTAAAACTATTAATGAAATCTCTTTAATCTGTATATAAATCAGCTGATTGTTGGGCTCAGCAACGCCGGTGTCGGCTGTCATGTTGATGGTGTTGCTATGAACAACATCAGCTATGCGGACGACATGGTCTTGCTGGGACCATCAATCAGTTCAGTGAGAAGGCTGTTGAAGTTGTGTGAGGATTACGCCGTGGCTCATGGGCTCAGGTACAACGTGAGTAAAAGTGAGTTGCTTGTTTTTAAAGTTGGTGCCAAAAGTGACTTTAATGTACCGCACGTCTCACTAGCAGGCACACCGCTGAAGCGGGTTACAAAATTTAAATACCTGGGTCACTGGGTCACCGAGGATCTATGTGACGACCTAGAAATTGAGAGGGAGCGCAGGGCGCTGTGTGTCCGAAGTAATATGTACGCATGAAGTCAAAATGACTCTCTTCCGAGCCTACTGCCAAAACTTCTACACTTGCAGTCTGTGGGTCAGATACACACAGAGGGCATACAACGCTCTGCGTATACAGTATAACAATGCTTTCAGGATGCTTGTGGGGCTGCCGCGATTTTGTAGCGCATCAGGCATGTTTGCCGACGCGAGGGTTGACGGCTACTATGCCATAAGCCGGAAGCGATGCGCCTCGCTCCGACAAAGAACATGCGCCAGTTCCCACAGTATGCTGAGAGCATTGACAAACCGGTGGGACTGTCAGATGCTCGGCCGATGGGTAAGACTGCACACTTAATTAAGAGTATATAGATGACGAATATTGTTTGTTATGTCTGTCTGAGTGTCCCGTGATTTGTGTTTGTCTGTATTTTATTGTTTTCTGTGTTTATTGTATGTATGTTTACTAACAATAGTTAATAAGTTGCTTTTGTATTACTAATCATATGGACCTAACAGTCTGCAAATAAAATTATTATTATTATTATTATTATTATTAAAACTATTTATATTTAAGTTTACACTTTCCCCGACGTTTCGGTTGCTTTTCAGCAGCCATGGTCACGAAGAGGCTGTCAAAATTTTGTAATAAAGTGTAAAATAAATAACGCGATAAAATCCGTATATAGTAGTTTAATTTCAATGAACATTAACAGTAATTTATAAACTGTTCCACGGCTACAACAACTTCACAAACAACTCCCATGCATGCCTTTCCTCGCTTTCCCTTCACCGTTCCAAAGAGTGACACTTCTAACATTTCTTAAAATTACTTTAAATATTATAACCAAAATAAAACTCGTAAGAAAAATGCAATTTAAAAAGTAACCCCTCCTTATATAGGCAATTAAGGCCAAGAAATTGGATTTTCGTTGAAGGAAACTTGGCGAGCACTGGTGCAGTACTTGAGATATACCACGATGATTTAAGAGGAGTAAAGAAAAAGTGTCGTTTCATTTCTACCCACCCGTTTAAGCTTGGTCTATTTAGAAAATTAACCTCGCTGCCTCTAGTGACAATGCAGTGGAAACCAGTTCAAAGACTAAGCTATTCCAATGTTACATACATTTGAATAGCTTGATATTTAATTTAATATACATGTTGATATAACTACCGACGTGTATTTTTAATAGGTATTCTTTTTTCATACATAGAATAGGCAAAAAAGTAGAACTAAAACCTATCTTATTGGCGGGTTTGCACGCACACACACACACACAATAGATCAATATTTGTAGTTAGCCATATAGCAACAGTAATCAGCGACATACGTAGGTGAGGTTAGGTATGTATATACTGCCGGGGCGTCGTCCGGGAGTCGTAGTCTGCTGGGTGGGTCGCTGAGGTAGTTTCTTTACCAGCGGCTCATCCACTATACAAGACAGCGAAGGGGCACACCGTGGGGTTTTAGTCCGTATGCCCGAAATACGGGAGAGCCGGACATAACCCTCTGGCCCCCCCCTAGTGGCAGGGGGGTATGCATCAGGTGCATTTCCCGACGTGAAAAAAAAGGTATATACATACTAACTTCCGAAAAAGACGGCCAAGCTATTTAGCGTTTAAATATAAATAAACAAAACGAATGTCAATTACCGCATTCCGGAAGAATCGAGGATGTCTTTCATTGAGCTAATAAATATTTGTGTTTTATCGTAACAATTTTATACAGTAAAAATGTAAAGTAGCTCGATGAAAACTATGGGCAACTCTTCATAGAGCTACTTTACAAAAACACAAATTAACTACGATAATGTTTAAATAAATTTAAACACATTATCATAAACTAAAACAAACGACGGAATCTATTTTATTATTAAAAAACCCGTTCGTATTCATTAGAGTAAAAATATCGCAATGTACTAATAAAGAATTTTTAATATTATCGCCGTCTGAGTAATAAAGAATTGTTCACATTGTCTAGGATATTTTATACGTCAAATCTCTTCTTCCTAATGTCTATTATTCCCAAGTCACTTGGGGCAAGCTTTTCTGGTCTAACCGGATTTGACTGGATATCAGTTTTTACACGGAGCGGCTGCCACATGACCTCCGCAATCCGAAGGCTAACGATACCCTAAGGCTGGACCAATGTCAGGATATTATAGGGCACTGAATTTCCCAATAATGACTGCCATAGATGTTCATGGCAGCCGGGACCGACGGCTTAACGAGCTCTCTGAGGCACGGAGCAGGCGATAATTGTCAATCAATACGCACATCATTTCGAAAAGTCATATAACTTCCGAAAGTCGGAGGTGCGCGACGTGGGTTCGAACCCGAGACCCTTTACATTGCAGTCTGTTGTCGTCAAATAAAGTATAATATTAAAACGTTTAAGTTACTATAAGCTCTCTGGCTCACAAATATTGCAAAACGCAGGGAAAGTATTATGTAGTTTAACATAATTAATAAATGATTGTATGATTTTATAATAATTACCAATAACACTGATTGAACTTCGCCTCCATTCTGTTATAGGATTAAATATTTACCTGAAACAAATAAAATAAATAATTAATATATGCACGCTGTAAACATAATGTCGATATTAAACTACCTTGTAGGGCTTTTATTTGTGTCTATATAAGAAGACTCAATGGACGTTGATAAGTATCACAAAATTAAAAATAAATCTAAGTCGGTGATAACTGTTTTATGCAGTCATACAGAACGTACTACGTCTAGTAGTAGTGTAACGCAAAATGTAGATTTGGTATATGTATAATTGTGCACATGCAACAATTATTGATTACTACAGTAAAAATATATCCTTATACATAATTAAAGTAATTAACCAAAAACCAAATTGTGATCACTTAGTACTGACCACGAGAAGTAAAACGAGCGCCCTCAAATTATAAAAATATATAATAATTTAGCATAAATGTCCGTCACACTACAGTAAAACTTTACGACATAATACTGAAAGCCGTTCTGTTCCATTAAACACTGGCTACGTGTCCCTATTTTTTCCAGGACCATAACTTTTGTATCACCAATTTACTTTTCAATAAAGACGGGCATATCCCGTTTTCAATATTTTCCTTTTTACTTTGACAAAGATATCTCGAAAGTTGCCGGTTCTTTGTGATGTAGTGAGCAACTTCAGCTAACTTAACCGAGGATCGTTTTATTTGAGAGCGAAATTACTCTCTTCCAAATATTTTGGAGAAACTTGGTAGGAATAAAAGTTTTGTTAATATTACCACATAGCACATATAAACAAACAAATAAATTAACTATATATAATATAGTCCCTTAGTAAATTATCAAATACATATACACAATAATGATTAATTTGTCTAAGATGATCAATCACTATATTCGAAAACCTACCTAAAACTATTTAGAAGCCGACAAATCTGACCTTTTATAAAAACTGGGGTTGGTTAAGGAGTATAGTATCTATATACAATAAAATGAGGGTTGATAATAACATTACTATTAATGTTATTATCAACCCTCATTTTTCAGTAACAACGCTGGGCGCTCTCTCTTAGAATTAGAGGAGCGTGAACATACCGCGCGCAGCAAAGAATGTATGCATATTTTCACTTTCGACGGAAACAGACGGAAATTCCTCGATCGCACACTATGTTTTAGCCATTTTAATTGATTTTTGATGAAGACAAAGAACTAAGTGCCAAGTCGTCGTTCGTCCTACTTTCCATTTTAGCATTGAAGTGATACAACATCCGCGAATTTTCTTAAACGAAAATTCGTGCGCCATTTTCTTAAACGAAAATTCGTGCTAAGCTACAAATAACACGGCGAAACGACATCTTCAAAGATACCTAAACGGCAGGGAAGGAAGAATAGTTAAAAAACGAAATAAACATTACGATTGATCAATCAATCACTCGAAACAATTACGTCGTTGATAAAAAGACAAACGATCCTAATCCCTAATAAATAAATAAATATTGATGCTGTTTCATTAATTCGACTCTGCAAACTGTTAAACATAATGCTAATTAAACCATTTCAGAAGATATTTGGTAAAATTCTTACTTTGTAAGCAAGCAACAACTAGGCATTTAAACAAAGTCTCCCTAATTGAAAACCGATAATAGAAGTGGCTTAAACTTTGAATCCCTGTAATTAAAGCGAGTAAAAGTTAGTTTTTATATGTAATTAATTTCTCGTTACTTGTATTTACTTAGTAATTATGTAATAATGTACTTAGTAATTCCAAGTGGTAAATATGTATACTATTGTGGATGTTGAGATTTTGTCTATATAAACATTTTATAGACACAATCTCAACATAGTAATATTTTTAGCGCAAGAGCATGTCAATTATTACATTTTAATGTTTTATTAAGTAAGACATAAGTATCATAAATCATTCATTCATTTCGGTCCCAGTGTGACCTTATAAAAGTGATCTGATTAATAAGTTTACTGAAGTTAAATTTTTGTTACTTGCTAGATTTTAACAAAGAAATGCGTAAACTATAAGACGTCACTCATGGCCCCTCTTACAAATCGCCTATAAAGTACTACTAACTCTTATAAACAAGGTGTTGCAAACATTATACCATATACATATGTGTATAAACAAAGTGCACAAAGAAATAAAAACGATGCACTGCCGTCAACAGCAAGATACATTAACAAGCATAAAGATAAAAGTTTGAGCACTCTCAATAAAAGTTAACTGTAAACGATTTTTCTCCTAACACCGAAAAAAAAGTGTTGGCACGATAAAGCCAATTTTCCACTTAGTGCTTCTGTACCCCAGTTGGCAAAGCTTTGTTAAAAACTGGGACAGAATTACGTTTAAACAACCTAACCAACGTCTACGGGAGACAGGCGTGCGGTCCACGAAACCAATTATTAGCAAGAAGAAAAGTTCCATTACTTTGATGACGATAAGAACTTTATTGGTTGAAAGACGTTTAGATGAATATCTGGAGCAAAGTTTTAAGACGCTATCGTTTTCATTTTATCGTGATCGAAGAGAAATTGTTGCGCCAATCAATTATTTTGACAATTTTTATATTTTAATGATGTCTATTATCAGAAATGTAGGATCAAATATAGTAAGTTAATTCAGTATGAAAATAGACAAAGGAATCTAAAGCAGCTGACTAAGAAAATAAGTACCTTCACCCAAAAATCGCTACTAAATAACGCGTCGTGTTTCTACAATAACAAGGGTTACCAGAATATTTACGATAGCAGTAGCTAACAGAACCAGTGACTTTTAATTCCATACGCTGGCAATACAACGACAACTTTTTTTGAACTGGCAAGCTTTTTAAGGTGCACGCGTTTGGCTATTGGTATTGGAAGCGTCCATAGGCTACCGTACTGCGGCCTATGTATATTTTCGTTCGCTTCATTAGTTACCTACCCATATATATGTACAAGCTTATCTAGTTTACGAGAACAGAATGCATTCTGTATATATGTGTAGCAATAAGCTGACGGATTTTGTGAACGTGGCGCACCCGGCGCAAAAGTAATAAAGTTCTTTTCCGCAGTATAAGCTCTTCTCTACTTTTACTCATCCACGAATATTTCTGCAGCACTACGGATACAACTCTCAAAGCAGTAACTACCGAAATGAACCAACAATGAATACGTTATATCTTTTAGTTGTTAATGCTACGTTATTCAGAGGGTTTCAGCGAGTAATGAATTTCTTTGATTAAGCTTGAAAGAGCTGCCAATTAAGTCTGGTCGGTTCTGAATATTGAGCATAAAGCTGAAAATTATGAATGCTTGACTTTGTTTAAGAGTAAAATGCAATGTTTTCAAGATGTAGGTACTTGTTATTCGAATAATGACAAAATAAATCACAATTGTGATTTGCTATAATGCTAGTTCTTTTGTCTAAAATAATGGCAATTTTGAAGTGTTAATACGTAAATGATGAATATCACCTTCAATTTATACAGTATTGTTTTTAGTACCTATACCAAAAAACCCGAATGCAATTGTTTGAGATAAGTCATAGGATCGATTAAAATAATCTCTGCTACATAAATGCTTTATCCATCAACTGTTTTATCAACGAGGAAATGATGATAGCAGTACGAAGTCGGGTAGTTGGTCAAGTACCCGAACTACTGAATACGCATATGTAAGTACTACGTCCTGAATATTGTTCGTGCATAGAATTACGCCAATCACTTTTCTACAAGATTTAGAAACAAGTAGGTTATATAAGGAAATTCTATATTTAAAATTTACTGCTAAAATATCCAGCTTCCAACTACAATTGATTATAATACAATGGACTATAATGGCAAATAGCAAACAAAACTTTTGACTACTTTACGAGTAGTAATACAATATTGCCATTTTAATGATTAAATAAGAAAACCTAGTTATAAGTGTCTGAAATAGGCCAACTATCCCTTCAGTATCTGTGTTTTATGACTATGCTTTCTTAATAAATAAATACGAAAATGGTCTCACAGAGTAAACCACGAAAAACGCATACCAGCCAAAATAGCAAACTAAAACTTTGGTATCGTGGTGAGAAAATATAGTACCTTACAATTTAATATGAAACGGGTCTCCAGTCTGGGAGGCAAGCGATTATCAGTCTAAATTCTACCATAAAGCATCGCATAAGCAACAAAATAGCAAATGCGAACACACCCAACATCAGCAAAAATTCACAGGAATATGAGATAAATTCATAATAATATTGGAGCAATTAGCAACCCTCCACTTATCCTTTTGTGTACAATAGCGAAACATGCAAACTTGGCAGAGCGCGCATGTAATGTTTAATATACGAAGAATAAATGGCGGGAGGCAACCGAGTGCTCGATGCATTTTTAAAGACAATCCGTCACAGCCTGCATCTGATGTAAGATGATTACTTTCTTGCATACTCAGATATTTTTACTTCATATTTTGTCGAAAATGTATCTTCATCCAAGCTTTATTATCCTTAGTTGGAGCTGACTTTCTAGTCTAAATAAATATCAGTTTTTATGTATACCTCAGATTTTTCAACCCGCAATTCAAGACAAAATTTTTGGACGTACGTTACTATTGAATTGAGCAGTATTCATTTCGAGAAAATTTTCGCGTATAGAATGATTTTCTTTTTCTTTTTATATATGGTAATCCATCTATAAGCATCATGATGACAACACTGATTAACCTCGCCAGTTGATCATTTTGCACAGTCATCACTGTGTGTAGGCTCCTCTTTGGAGGAAAATATGTGTCATACATAAATTGCAGGAATTGGAAAGAGCCTTGGCTGAGTTTGCATGGGGATTTAGGGCCGTGTGAGTTATGATAACTACTTGTTACGTCTTCTACATAAGTAAACACAGCCATCAAATCTATTACATGGCAAATCAGTTTGGAAAACATTTGGCACGAAAGATAGTAAGCTGAATGTTTGTGATTACTATAGATGTTTTGCTGTCCTTTACAATTTTTCGACAATATGGAATCGCATATTCCTAAAAAGTAAATCAGAAGTTCATCACACTCACATTTAGTTCGATAAGTTTACGGCTCATAATTATGTAATTGAAGGTCAGCCTATTAGCAACTATCGGATGCATTTATTGTTCGTTCTCCCACAGAGAATTTTATACAAGAATTTAATAATGCTTTGTTAGCTTGTCTGTGGCTGTTTCGAAGTCCAAGCAAGAAAACTTCCTGAAAATTCGTTTTCCTTAATCGTAAACCACAGTCAGTATACTATTAAACAAAGGCGGTGCTACAAGATATGTATTACACTATAAAATATCTTTGACACCCATTGTTAATGACAGCCATTATCATAAAGTATGAATACCGATATTTAACAATAGATGAGTGAAAAGTACGTAAGTAAGTAAAGCTACATCCATAATCAAACATACAGTAATTGTTGACCTCAATGTAAAAGACCGGTAACAATAACACAAGCCCGAAATGAAATAACATTTAATAGGGGTGCTACTAAACCGGTAACAGAACTACAATTACATATTATACATTAACCACGATGTTAAAAGGGAATTAAAGAAAATGTTGTAGATATTGTACTTGCTTTTATCTGCCATTTGGCGATCCCCACAGAAATCGATATCACTAATACTACATATTATTGTATTGTTCGCGATAAATTTTAAATATCTACTGAACAGATTTTCATGTGGTTTTCATTAATAGACAGAGTGATTCATTAGGAATGTTTAGGTGTACAATTTGTTAAGAGACACATGGAATATAAACCCGTGCGAAACCGTCGGTAGTCTAGAATAATTTCTATTATTCCCGTTTAACAACGTGGTTTGCCTATAATAATGTATATACGTATAAATAATTATTATACAGCCGAACGCCAATAACATTCAAGTATATACCATAAAAGTAGGAACCTCATTATTTTTTGGCATATGAGATAATAAAGACACACATAAACGGAACAAGTTTATATTAACAGACAATCACTCAAACACCGCCTGCTAGCCTAAATATCAGACTTCCAGCAGTACAACTGTATGATAGAAAAATCCAATAACACTTTGCCCGATTCATTCATTCATTCATTTTATTATGATTATTGGCACCTGCGATTCTACCACTGGATTGCACTACAGAGGCAGCCAATAACATAGAAAACAAAATACATAAGACAGAACAGTAAGAAGAGACACGTATCTTGGTTTTTGAATAAAGCAATACATTTTTGTATTGCATTGTGCACGTTTAATGCAAGCAAATCTGTATCTAACCACAATTCAATATTGCAATCTTAAAATCAGCAATACATACAAACTGCCAAATGGCTGAACTTCAGTTTAAAATTAAAATAACACGAAGACAAAAATTCGTACGTTCAAGTTGATCGTTTAGAAAATCCCAGAACTTGGAGAGTAAACGACAATTTTATACTGGCCCAGTTCGTTTGCCAAGGGTCGTGATGACTGCTTCGTGCTTAGGCTGTATGCAAAACTACTGTGCTAAATGTGAAGTGGCTATTTTAAGACAGTCGGACACTTTACATACGGCAAGCTTACCTTTGAATTTATGGCACTAGTTGTGTTTTAGTTCTCACGTAATAAACGGCACGGCTGTTAAACATTTTTTAAACCGTTGCTTCAATTTACAATGTAATACATTATCCATTGAGTTTGAGTTGCTGGAATATTATCTATTGAACAGGTTTTTTACTTACCACAGGGGACCTAAACAAAATTAGTAAATAGTGACGCTCATCCACTTCGAGCTAGCATAACAAACAAACGCCTCCATCCCAGAGAAGGAGACAAAGACTAAGGAGTTCCATTTATTACGATTCTATCATCTTAACAAATTGTTCTTCAAATCTTATAAAGGCAAACTCTCTTCAAAATTTTATTGATGCCGTTAGTTCAATAGTATATGCAACTAGGCATTTCTCAACCAAAATCTATACAGCTAACTATTAAAATATACTTAAATAAAGTAAAGAGCGTGCATATTCAATCAAGTATAAATCGTGAGCAGCTTAGTGCAGGCGTAACATTGTAAACACCGTAATATATCTAATTATAGCCACTGAGACAATTTATTTCCATTTGTGTCTAAGAGGCTAGAGGCCAAACCTGCAGTATATTATACTAAAACCGATTTCCGAAGCAAAATAAAAAGAAAATTACTTTTCTTTTAGTGCTCATTGGGAAGACCTGCTCACGCTCAGTGCAATATTCCGCGAGTGAAGTGTGTGCTTTATGTTAAAACTAGCTGACCCGCGCAACTTCGTCTGCTTCATATAAGAGAATTTCCCCGTTCTTGCAACATTTTTTATTACTGCTCCGCTTCTATTGGTCGTAGCGTGATGTTATATAGCCTATAGTCTTCCTCGATAAATGGGTTATCCAACAATGAAATAATTTTTCAATTCGAACCAGTAGTTCCTGAGATTAGTGCGTTCAAACAAACAAACAAACTCTTCAGTTTTATACCTAATATTAGTATAGACATACTCTAAGAGCCGGTTATGACCTGAAATTTTAAGACAGTTCTAAACTACCGTAGGAATCTTCAATACTGCCAATGCAATTTCATTGTAACCGTTGAGGTCGACAAGTGGAATGTTCGAGTGGGCTTTCTCTTATCAATAATAATTTATCTCTTAATTAATTTAAAACAATCATAAATAGCTCGAAAAATGCACAATTTATTAAACAACAAACGTGTTTTCGTAACTGACAAATCATTTTCACTTTTAATCAATAATTTTAAATGTAAAATCACTGATGCTGCATCAGCCGTACATTATAACAATCTGCTACTGGGCATCTATGTACTTACACACTATAAATTCATATAACCATACTGCAGCTAACCCATATTTTACCGAACTGCACGACTAGACACATATTTGAGAACTATTATGGATAACTACAGGTTTCCTTACAATGTTTATTCGCGCCGTTCAATTTTAAGATTAATAGAAGGGATATAGGATGATCTGACTAATAGAAAGTTGTTCTGAGTTTGAGTGAAATTTAGGCCTGAACTTAATAGTGATGCAAGCATAATCTAATTAGATGTCTTGTTTTTACAAAAAATCCTTGTAATAGCCTGTTTCAAGATAATGTAATAGAAGTTATACGAAACATAAATAGAATGCTGTCTTTCTATTGTTAAGTAAAGTAAGACAAATGGTATGACATTTATCTTAAAGATAACTGCTACGTAGCGATCGTGAAACAGGCTCTAAGAATACCAAATTCTATATTAAAAAAGACGAAAATAACAAATAAAGTGTTGGCGAATTAATCTGCGTAAGCTACGTAAAATAATCTCTTAACAATTTATAAATATCTGGTCAAATGTTATTATCGTAAATATATAAATAAAACACTTGCATATGAATACGCAAAATACTAACAGAGAATATTCATACACAAGTAACTTTTAAAACCAAATCGAATTTTAATAAACGCCTACCGATGCCGACCTAACGATATTATCTACCACCTGGAACAAACTACGGGAAGAAAATCTCATGTACGAGGGCAGCTTAAAAGTTTAATAAATGCCCAAATAACATTAAAGTAATATAATCATTTCAACAATTCAAAAGCAAACTCAATCTTCACATTTCAAACAATTTCTCCGTATTTACAAAAAGTCTTATTTAGGTCATCTGAATGCTACGAGTACATAGTACTTGTAAGTAAATTTATAAATGTACTTTTAGATAAATAAATACCATGTACCTTGGAATATACCACAATATAGCAACGTATTTCAGAAGGCACATAAAGCCTTTATATTGTAGTATAAATAAGTAACAGCTTTTCATATAATGAATGCGCATTTTATATTCTGTTACGAAAATAAATTTCCATTTCTACTCATTAGGCACCTTGGGATGCCTAGATAATAAACCCAATGAAAGAAAGAGAGAAAAGAAAGAAAAATATTTATTTTGGCACACAAAAGGGCACACGAAAAACATGAAGAAATAAAAAAAAAATTTATACAAAATAATAAAAAAACAACAATAATAAAACTAGAAAAATAAAACTAATCCTAAAACTATAATCTCATTTCCGCTCACTGGCAACACCACACCAAATGGAAGTAATAATTCTTAGTCATAATAACGCAATAATTATAAACTATTTAATTTGTACCTTGTGGTATCTAGTTTATGCCTGCTTTTACGATAACGTAAACTTGTAAGATTGTAAGATTTTCGTATTAATCTCGACTATCTTGGTAGCGCAGCTGTAGAAAGTGCGACTACTGCCTTGATGAAAAAATCTTGTTTTGGGTTCGATTCTCGGACAAACTCTTATAGGATTTAAGTCTGAAATTAGGCTCGATAGACGACAATAAGCTTGCCCCTATTACTGGGAGATCTAAAAATTCATAGGTAACTGAAAGTACAATACACATAGTATGTATATACGTGTGTATTAACTTGTACTAAGTGAAAATATTAAGAATCCTATAATTGTTTGTTTCAGGTAAGAGGAATTACCTTTTAACGGCGGCTTTGTTTGTAGACGACCTTTATCTGTCACGAAGGTTTAGTATGTCTCAATATTCGGATTTACAAACAAACAAAGATTTTGTCGAATTGTAGATAATATATACGTACACAAATTAACATACAAGGTCCTTCAGATCATTACTCTCTATTGTAGGTACCAAACGGGCAATAGCCGTAAACAAATAAAGATCTGTAATAGAAATAACTGAATTTCGGTCACCTAAATAAGTAATTAATTCATGCCACGACTAATTGTCACACATAGATACTGGCCGATGGTTCTATTAGTAGCACATTAAGTCGAATTAGTCATAAACAGGCAACTGATTCAGAAACAATTTATGAGAAACAGCGATGATTGATCATGACAAATTAAAAACCAACTAATCCACGTAACCGATCATCCATCTCGTAAAATGCAATCACTTTAATAAGTACAACGCAACACAAGATTTGCAAGCGGTACTCTTGAAAATTTGACTCGGTTAACATAACAAAGTTATATAAAGCTACCCAAACCTGAAAGGGTAATAATGAAAGTAGCACTCGAAATGCTAATGTCGCTCTTTAATTACATTGAATTTATAATCCCACGATAAAATCGTCATGAAAAGTACCTAATTAACATTGTGGTATACCTTTATTATAAAAAAATATTAGAGCAAGAAAATTTTACGATGGTTTTTAATGTTGTATCGTAAAATAATATAATTTTGTGACTCATTTTTAGTTTGAGCCGGCTCCAAGACAAATGAAATTAGGTTATGGCTTAGGTCGATCCAACTCTTCTTGCAAGGTATTATAAAATAATAATTGTACTGTGAAAGATGTTGATAACATTTTCTTTTAATATAAGAGGATACTAATATAAAATTATAAATAAATAAATAGCAGCGATAGCTCAGTGGGGAGACCAACAGACTGCAATGCAGAGGGTCTCGGGTTCGAACACACGTCGCGCACCTCTGACTTTCGGATGTTATATGACTTTTCGAAATTATGTGCGTATTGATTGACAATTATCGCCTGCTCCGTGCCTCGGAGAGCACGTTAAGCCGTTGGTCCCGGCTGCCATGAACATCTATGGCAGTCGTTATTGGGAAAGACAGTACCCTCTAATATACTGACACTGGTCTAGCCTTAGGGTATCGTTAGCCTTCGGGTTGCGGAGGTCAGGTGGCAGCCGCTCCGTGTAAAAACTGATATCCAGTCAAATCCGGTTAGACTAGAAAAGCCGACCCCAAGTGACTTGGGAATAATAAAGGCTAAGAGAGAAGACTAATATAAAATTCCTACACAATTCTAAGAGGCGCTTTGTGTAATACGTAATAGTAATACTTAACTTAGCAACTACCTAATCAAATTTATTTAATGCCGTGTGGATAGAACTTACAACACACCTTAACACAACAATCCTTTCAACTATTATGCGATACGTGCAATTAACGTAACGCTTCATTAGCATACGTACATAATATATTACTATTATTCTTGATATAACTGCTAAATATTTGGCGGCAAAATATAATGATTCAACTCGATAGAGTAACAAGCAGAATGCGAACTAGCTCTCGTTGAATCTTAAACTGACGAATATTAAAGGTATATAAACGAATGATATGAAACAGGTAGATAGGTTGTACTGGCCTTGGGAGGTTTCAGACCTAATTTATAGCGTAAAATAGAAGAGGCTTACGATCAGCAGTGGACTGCATAATTGATTGATATATCCAATCGTGTATAATTTAATTAAACACGTTAATGAGTACAATATAGATGTTCTTAGGCCTACATGCACGCACTCGTACATACCGTCGTATAACAACAAAGATAAAAAACGAAAACAACACGAACGCTGAAAGTTATCACTCTGTTATCTACCTACATGTGTTATTTGCAACTTTTAAATAACTTTCCCCGATGTAGTGATAAAGCGAAACGTAAATGTAGGCGTATCACGAGATAATGATAGGTGCAATCGTTGTTCAGTAACTGACCATAATTGTACATGATAGGTTTAAGTGCCCACGGCCATATGAGTGAAGTAAATAATGCAAATAGCGTTGTAGGTATGTTGCTAATGTTATACGCCACTTTGTGAGAATCACCTGATCTTTACTAATATTATAAATACGAAAATAAGTTTGTTTGTTTGTTACGCCTTCACGCCTTTACTACTTGACCAATCATGAACTTTTGTAGACACGTCGTTAGGAGTACAAAAAAGTACATAGGGACATACCTTTTATCCAGAAAAAGTACTGTTCTCGAGGGATAAAATTATTGACAAACTCTTGGTTAACGCGAGCAAAGCCACGGGCAAAATCTAATAAATTATTTAGCAAAATAAAGAAAAACTATTTAGTCCTTTGGCAGTTTTCGTTTAAGAAATCTACTAAATAATTATCTTAGGAAAACTAGCCGACGTTTGAAAATAGGAAAATAGGATAGATAATTAAACAGTAATTCGACCATACCTAACGACTAGCACACATTATAGTTTACTGATGCTTCCTATCAAACCAGCTACAAAGAAAATACCTTAGTAAAAGTATCGTAGAACCGCAATATCGAAATTTGCTAGACCCGAAGTAATTAGTAAAAATAGACAGTAACTAACGACCATGGTTTATAGGGCTCCTGGTAATCGTACCTAGAAACAACTGCCCTCATTTCCTAAATAGCTCAATAGAAATAAAAATGAAGCTATTACTAAAGAGATCAGTAACATTGTGATATAATTACGACTAATTAATAGATGATTACCTACGTCTTCTATTTGAGTATATGGTATAATCCCTAGGAGTTATACATAGTACCAGAAGACAAGTTTTATTATCCGAATAGCTGATTTATAACCATCAGACAGCTTATCAAAAGATTAAATTTCACTAGATTTCTTTTACAAAAGCTACTATTTTTATGTTGGTAAATATTTTGGTATAAAACCTCACTTTTTGGTTATTACGTACGTTATTCAGCGAAAATTGTTAGATTCAATGCACTCTCTCTTTACTGCGTTGACAATAGCCAAACACAATAAAAGCTACTTTTAATACCGAGATTTTTACATAAAATCCATTTAAAATAAAAGCGTGAGTTTTAAAATGTACCCGCTGCATAAAAAATAGCATTGAAAGGATGAATGCAATTCCGCTAACAATAACCTTCACTACAATATGACGAGTGAATCAATTCTCATTCCACGTGATATCTTCCTACTGAAAAACTACTCTTGTTTGTGATTGCTGACTAGTTTAGTACGTACTTATTTAATATATTTACAATTTAATGTGGTCTTAGTTTTACGTGCTGTTTTGTGGAAATTTACTACTATATATAAATATTTATCACGCTTGCCCAAAGGGGTGGGCAAGATACACAGTTAGCGCTTCCAAAATGTAGCCAATAGCTTTTTTACAGTAGATGGTATTTATTGCCACCAATATAATAGAGCCTAAAGCATATTGCTTCCTACTGAGTACAGTAGTTCCTTCCTACTAATAAATAAAAGCGGCGTTTGATAGTAGTGTTCCGGCCACGATACTCGGGTAGTATTATTCTTAACTTACGTATAGTTTTAAACATAGCTGACAAAATGTGTTATGAAAAGTACTATACAGATGTGTTTACATACATCTGTATATTCCTTACCTAAATAAAAACTTCTCAGTTCAACCCAGCAATGGAACTTTATGATCAACCTGCGTTCACGCTTTAACTAATGAGGAAATACTTACCTAGTAGTTATGCTAAAAACTATATTAGATTATATTATATACAGATATCGTGCCTTTAAATTGTTTCCTGATAATCAAGTGACGTCACTTTTTAATAGGACCGCGCTACGACGCGGCGACGGTTGGTTATCCTGCTGTTGGGTGAATTATTTAACACACCACGGTTCTACACTTGTGCTTGTAGATTATGTGGCCTTGACTTCCTAACTTACACCTAATCGGTATCAGTGCGAAATTAGTAGTGAATTTGAAATACCGTTTCCTACGATCAAAAACTGAGCATATATATAAATATGTGCTCAGTTTTGATCGTAGGGCATATAAGTAGCACGTATGTATACATAAGTATACGTAACTGTCACTTATATACTCCATGAGGCCCGTGTTTATTTTTTTAAATAATAGGTATAAGAAGGAAATGGGTAGGGCAAGTAATCGTTAAGTATTCAAGTTTAAGTCGATATGCATTTTAAATTATTATATGTGTATAATGTATATAAAACATCTCATAATAGAGACTTTTTTGCAAGATTTTCACCGTATGAACAAGTTTTGATAGGATAAATTATGACAATGTCGCTGTTTATCCCGCATACGAATGAGCTAATCGAATATTCCTGAGCTGACTTGTTCATCGCGTAAGTTCAGAACAAAAGCCTACGTGAGAATATAAAGAATGTTCCTGTAATTTTGTGACATAAACATATTTATTTTAATAAAGACTGGCCACTAGCCGTCTCATTGCTACAGTAGACAGTGAGCGCGTTACCAACTGTCGATCGTGTCTCATACACTATTTGGGAATCAAGTAAAATATTATTGAGTCAGGTCACAAAGTTCTTCGTATCGGTACGGAGTCTAAAACTATGTTCAATAGACATAATATATGGCCACTAAATTCGTAACACAAAAATATAGATAGCGAAATCAATAATAAATATATCTTATACAATTTTACGCCTAAGTTGTACTTATAACTTCTTGAAACCATTTGAAATTTACTCATGACTAAAAAAGGTCATGTGTATCAAAAAAATTAATCCGGTAAAAGTTACACAAAGTCATAAAGAAATATGAATTAAACAGCATAAATTCACGCAAAGGTCACGTTTCGATCGGGTCGTAGGTATCTTTAATTTTAGACATGTTGAAGGGACCATGAAGATTCATGTGTAATGTAATAAGCAAAGCTGTATCGAACAAAACTTTGCATAATATCAATATAAGTTTAAATTGTAGAAACCCAATAGTAATAGCGTCTTAAATAAAGATTATTTCGTCATTTAATCGTCATATTGCATCGTGAAGGAAAATGTTATTCCGTAATTTTTTAAGCAGTTCTCAGAGGCAATAGGTTATCTTAAACCTTTCACGACTCGCCCCCTATTACGTGATGTAAACTTTGGATGGCGATTTGCTTGCATCGTGGTCTCAACATGAATAAATTTGGTCGAGCCTACTGCAGTCTACGGGACGTAATACCCTATGTAATAGCCTGCGTGCTACAACTGAGATTTTTTTGGCTGACTTGTGAAACGACTCGGGGTACTTAATTAGACCATTAATAATAATGATTAAACCAACGAAGCTAATATGCAATAAGTATAACACTACCATAATTTGATAAAGTTCAGCCAACGCAAAAAATCTGTATGTAATCTCACTTATTTCAATTACTACTAAACACGATTGAAAGTGACAACAATTATCGCAGATTTTTTTGTTTGTTTTTAAATCATTTGCCGCATCATTTGCGGCCTTGACTTCAAAACGGACAATCACTGCAGCCAATCCATTCAACACTTTACGAACAGTTCCATGAGGTAATCCTTGCGGTAATATAATTATGAGTGTTTGTTTAACATACAGAGATAAAACTGATTTTATATCGTACATCAGTTGATAAGATAGATGACGATTACAAGTTTTATTTAGACGCAAAATGCACTTAACTTGTGTATATAATAGATAAGGGATTTTTATCGATTTCGTCTACTTTCACACGATGTTCATGACAGGATCATCATAATTGTATATCTCAGTTCTCTTTTTAAATCAGTCCTGTATGGTCCACTGCTGGTCATTTAAAGAAAAAGCTTACAGTAGCATAGGTCTAGTACGACTTAAATTAAATTAAATGTATTTAAATATTAAAAGAACACAGATTAATAGCTAGATGACCACAAAAACCACAGTACCATCTGCGCAGTCGACATCGGTTATTAATTTCCGACATCGGCATAGAAATTCAATATCTCAAATTAAATGAAGCACATTTTTATTACTTCTCTTTTATTAACTTAAAATATTTTTGCCACAAGAGAAAGGACGCTTTGTAAACTGCAAATTAAACATTTAATCGTAAAACCAAATTAAATGACACTTGCAATAAAATCTGTTCTGAAACAGAGAAGCCAAGCCTCACGTTTTCAAGTTTATATCAGGAAATAAAAACGTCTTTAGATAAATGTCAGTAATAAAAGTGACTGCCTCGTTGGTCCAGTGACCAATGAAAGTATCAGGTGGCCTAGAGACGGTACAAGTCCCCGATTCCAAACGTCAGGTTTATCTGGTTATCAAGTTGGTTCATTCAGTCTGCAATTATTTTCATTCGTCGGCTCGCACTAATATGTCAAATCTAAACATAGCAAATTAAACATGGGTGCCTTAATTTGGAATACAGTTTTTGGGTAGAAGAGCCTGCCCTAACAATTTTTTTTATGATGGTACGAAAGAGCCCTGGTATAGCAAACGATCAATTATTACGGTAACCGCATAGTATTGGGTGGGTCGTGAGCTCGTTTGCCCGTTTTGTAATTGAGTTTTTCTATTAAGAAATCTTAATAGCAGCCCGGAGTTGAGAACTTGGCGGTGTTAGACACCCCCATACTTAGAAAAGCACGTGAAACCGTTGGTCTCTCTCTCCTGTCGTATCGGATTACCGTCATCATGAGAGTTAGGCAACAGAGAGTGTACTTATGTTTGCACACACACTTGTGCACTATAAAATCTCCTGCGCAGTTGTCCAGTCTCCGTTAAGATTTGCCGCCGTAACCAAAATTCGGTCTGGAGGAGATTATTATTATTATTATAAATTAAATACCTTCGATACTTATGAATAACTTTCAATTTAGTTTATTGGATAATTTTCTTATTAGCTTTATATTGGCGCCTCACATCGACATCATACAGCCATGTTTTACCAAAAAGTCTATAAGTTAGTATGTCTGGTTATGTAATAAAAGCGAACAGAAACTCTGGTGCAAACTCGACTTGATCTACACTAAAGTGGAGTTTTTGTATTAAGCGATACGGGTGTGTTCTAACCGTACCGAAACGTTTCCCGGCCAGTGTTAAGACCTCGTTGGAGTAATCCTTTAATCACCGGGCGATCCACTCGGCTTAGTAAATGACGTAACACATGTGATAATGTGTAAAACTCGTCGGAACTACTCATAGAACTATCAAAGGACTTTACCTTGTAGTTAGTCTCCCTTTGACTGTTATTCCTTCCATATACATAATGGTTATATGACAAACTGTCTACTGCTCTTTTGACTCGGTACTATTAAATATATGGAAGGTACGAAGGTACGTAAAATACCTTATGTATGTCGAGAAATATTGCTTAAAAGTCTTTAAGCTAGTTTCCTTTAGTATAGCAAGGAAAACCCTGGCAACTCCAGGATCTAAAGCACAGTCAGTTACTATGTACAGTCGGGCATCGAAAACTATGAAGTAGCCATGTATAAATAAAATTAAGTACATAGCTTTTGTTGAAAACACATAGAAAACGACTGCCTTTTTTCGGAGCATTACAATTATTAGTAATCATGGTCACACTCAAAATCAATTTGGTGCTAAGTTCCAATATTAAGTACGACTTCGTTCGTATTTCTTTATAAAAGTAAAGTAAGTAAGTCCTTCATGAACTTTCAAACTAATTCCATACCAAACTTAGTCAAAGTGCTTTTAGTGGTTGATCTGTAAAGCCGTTACAAATAGATAGTGCTACTTCTGCAGTGTTAACACTATAACAGTAGCGTGGATAGTATGGATAAGCAATATGATTACAGATAATACTTCTATACTAACGTGTACACATTTAGGAACATTTTTCGGCGCCATATTAAGAACCATGTGTTTAAAATGTATTATACTGTACTTTTTTTTACATTAGAAATATTGAGGGCCATGTCCTTATAAGCCTAAATATAAGTTTTGTTTTCTAAATTGAATGTCAGATGCTTTTGTAACAAACAGCGTTGCAAATATGTGAGGATTCTCTATGACTTTACGCCGTGCATCAGCAACAATCTCGTGCGTTAGTGAGCGTAAGATTTGACATGTAATTGTTTACATTTTATAAATAAATATGTACCAAAACATTGTCAAAGTCACGAATCCAAACTTTGTCTACAAACAACAAGACCGGAGTTTCGCACAAGCAATATTATTTACATACGTTGTTTGTAAAGGTGTTAAAAATATGTAAAGCCCTAAGCTAATATGACGCCAGCACGGTTGCCCAAGTTTTTAGCAGAGTTTGTACGAAATGACCACTTGATACTAAATTTGCGAACTTGAACCAAGTCACACGAGTAGAGGTTATTTAGCATTGAGCAAGGCCCTCACCAGAACTTACTTAGGTATTAATTACAAAGTCAAGGAGAAACTTGAAAATAGGTCGCGCTACTCTCCTTACGTCACTCCGTCACTCATAAAGCAAATATGCCTAAACTACTTGGACTGCAAGGATAATGGATACTAAAAATATAAAAGCATTTTGTAAATTGTCATTGCCGTCGGGACACAGGAATTATTACAAGTGAATCTAACGAATTTACAAACGTTTGAAATGATGTGCAAAATTTTATGCCTGCGTGATGATGACTTGCAACACCATCTTAATTCTATACAAAAACGATTCGCTACGTTACCATCGCCTCCATAGGGACATCTAAAAATCCTATTCACCGCAAGAACATAACATAAAGTTATTTGGGTGCGAAAGCGGATTAAATGTCCAACTCATTTTCTACCTGTCAACCCTTGGATGAACCGGAGACAAAGAGTGAGATAGACGAAAATAGTGAGCAGTTAGTGCAAGAAATAAAATATATTTCAGAAAATGCCACATCTACTGCTGGGTTATTATAAAATAGATATATGTAAAACTAAAATACTAAATGTATTTACAAAAAAAAATGTATACATATATGTAAGCTTATCCATTGTCTAGTAGGTACCCATAGTACAAGCTCTGCTTAGTTTGGACTAGATGGTGTTGTGTGTATGTGATAGAATATTATGTTATATTATACTAGTAGTTTTCCCGCGGTTTCACCCGCGTAAGTCCCGTTCCCTGTGAATATCGGGTTTCACCCCTTTCACCTTCTTCAGGGTGGAATTGCCAAAAATCCTCTCTTAGTGCTCCCCTACACTCTCCAAGGAACATACATGCCAAATTTCAGCTTCTTGCGTTCAGTAGTTTCGGCTGTGCGTTGTCTGTCAGTCACTCAGTAACGGAAGAGTTTTATATATATAGATTAAAACTAAAATAAAACACCTGAATAAGATAATAAGTACTTATACCATACTATACATATGTATGGTAAGATTGACTGTAGTAAGATAATTCTGCCAATAATTAAAATTTTTGGGTGGAACAGTGATATCAAGAATTTGGTGACGACACGTATAACGCCCACTCGCTTGTGGATATACCATGATTATAAAGGAAAATGACGCCACGTTAGAGTACTAAGATAGTTACTACCTTTGCTTTAGTTCCTGGTTTCATATTTAATTCCGTTACCGTACGTAGCATAGCGCGGGTTATAATTATTATATGTAAACGTCTAGTAAAACATACAACCATTACGGTAACTACCTACCATCAAGTAGACCAGAATATATGTTTATTTGCCACCTTGATTGAAAAAAAGGAAAATAATTTTGCTCACAGAATAAATTCATGACAGTCATGTCATAATTGACCTTCAGATTATTTTAACGAAAATATTAAATTAGTATATTCACGTTTGAAAAAGGGTTGAGACCTACATACGACGGCAAGAAACTCGTAGAGATAAGTCTCCACAATGAAACAAAACTATATTCAGCTTCAGTAATTCACATAACTTGACTTTGACATTTCGCGGTCGACACAACAGCAGTATGTAAAACATTTCAAGTAAACTAAGCTGACGTAGTGGGTCACGGTCGTTAACCTGCTTCGTTGATAATCTGCACACCAAAGCTCCACCTTCCTATATCTAATTCGTCTCTTTTTGTTTGTATATATGTTACGAACAAAAAAGACTAACAAGGTATTTTTCTAGTTACTATGTAGTCAACAAAGCTTGCCCCGCGCCAGGATTCTCAACAACATTATGTATGCAAACCACACACACAAACATCGTGATACGGAGCAAATAGTAGGCTCCTGAACCGTATTTTTGTTTTGTTATGGATTCAGAATGGTACTGTTGACCTGGATTTTGGGACAAAACAAAACGAAAAACGGTTATACTTGGCTCAAAAAGCGGAGACCCATCAAAGGACTCACCGCGTCATTGATCGATCACATTGCTCGTTCAACAGATTGAATATCGAGTGAAAATTAAATGTATTTAATTTATTGTTGAGTTAAATATTATTACTTGAAAGGACTGCTCTATATATTTGAAAGAAAAAGCTTGTTGATTATGTATACCGTATACCGCGGTGATTTTTAAGACGTTGCTCCAATAGCAAAGTAATTTATGAAACCTATTCTTGAAAGTACTTCTCAAAAATAAAACACTAGTCTCCATTATAATATTAAGGACGAACATAAAACTGGCTATTACAAAACAGATAGAGAACCGCAAACAGATTAAACCACGCGAACTTAATGTAACCACGTCAGATGGTAAAAAGCCAATAATCGTAGTCATGAATGGAATATTACCGGTACTAACACGCGACAATGGCTTCGCTAATCGTGACACGTTCATAAAATTGTATTCACCATGTTCATATATAACCTCTTCTAACAGCTTTAATATAGATAAGTCCAGCTATTATGGTACGCGTAAAAAGATAAGGGATTGAACGATAACCATCAGTGAAAAATCTTTTATTACCAACTGACCAAAACTAGTTACCGAACGTTCCAACCTGGACGCATCCAACTATATGAGTTCGTTCGGACTATAGAAGTACGTCGCTTTTGTGTAGTTTTACTAAAGATAAGCAAGATTTTCAGAAATATTTGATTGTTAGACAGCGCTTTATGGAGTACCTATACCTTTGTCACGATCCCGCGAAGTCAACAATAATACTTTAAAAGATGGTGCAATGGTCTCAGTGGGCTATTGTAGTCGTTGCGCTGGTAGTATAATGAGATTTTAACAAAGTAAACAGAGCGCAATTGTCATCCCTTGCGATTTAAACGCCCTTAAACGTCTGCCATCACCTTACGTCTACGCCTATCGTCGTCGCAAATGGAATCACAAGAATTCGATAACTATATGTGCTTACACCTGAAACTATATTATCTAGTGAACTGCAAGCTAAATTATATGTTGAGGCTCCTTTAGCGCTAAATTTAAATCTGTGTTATGCTAAACCACACACGGCAACTTATCGATACTAGAGGTCATCCAGAAGTCGAAATTCGACCGTAATTACATTCTATATTTCTATAAGTTTTGGCTTTCTGCCTCAACTTGCATATAAACTTAACAACGCCAAATTGCAGACTTCTCCGCGCGCAAAATGCTCAAAAATTTGACCTGTATGTTTCCTAAAAATTACTATATGAAGCATAATATAAATGTATTTTAGAGCCTCATTTCAGGGCTGCATTCTATGAATATCTAAGAGCCTAAATAATCGCCTAGAGGTCGTGTTTTAACCTTCATAAGTGATAAAACATCTTATTTGGCGAAAAACATCTTCTCTCGTAGCTAATTTGTATTTAAGTATCGAACATTATGACTTTGCAAACTTAAAACAATAAGGTAGTTTTTATTAATCAGCTGTTATGGTTCCTTTATAACATTTTCTATTTTTTGGCATACCTACAGTTATTTTATCAATCAGGAGAAAGTAATATATAGTGTTAATACGGGTACAGAACTATAACGATAAATTATACTAATGGAAAGTAATGACGGAATAATTGTACACAATAGCGTTAGTCCTATAAAAAAACATTATGTAGGCATCGAAACTAGATATCAAACAAGTAAACTGGAATAGAATTGCCCGTATGACGTAGAGCAGAAATATACCAGACAACATTAGGATATTATATCCTTTTCAAAACCCTATGAGGCTGTTATATATTTAGATTAATATTTATGAGACCCATTTTACTGCTCCGACTTTTCGAACGAATTACACCAGCCTCAGTCATAGATAAAAATTAATAACATTTAAAGGACGAGCACTTACAGCAATATCCATCATACATACATTTAATCTTCAACCGCTATACAGTTGTGCCCTGCGAATACTCTGCCCCTTTGTTATTTTAATTTGAGAACTATATATAAAATGCAACGAAGCAGAAGTATACGAGGTCATTTAGTCTGGTATGAATATTGATATACCTACTATTTAATGTCCCTCAATATAAATCCCTATCCCGCATATGGAAGTCGAGCGTAATGGCAGCGGGATCCATCTATTTACTCTCCGACGAAGCAGGAATAAAAGCTGTTCAATCATATTTGCTTTCCCCTTCACTGGACTACCTTTGAGCACTTAATGCACTATAAACTTTTCAGTTTACTGTATGTTTGTTTGTTATCAAACAATACCGTTACGGTTCTGATTTGTTTCCTACTTGTTGTAATGCAGCGATTTCCGGCACTCAACAAAAAATATTAAATGGTTTTCACGTATCAGCCGCGTATTACGCAAAACTACAATCTACAAATGTATTTGCAAACATTGACATAATAAATAGGATTTGTAATATCTCCCTTTCTAGTGAAGTCTATTAAGTTGCGATACGTTTCGTCAGATGCTATCATTCAGCTCGTACAACGTCGTTGGAGCGTGAAAAGCCCCGTTAGTTCCGCACTTATCCACAGAGAGCCGGATTCGGGGGCGCCACCGGAGCTCGCACGTGATCTATGTGCGCGCGCAGCCATCAGACGCGCCGCCGCCGCGCGACAGCCTCCCGCGCACAACTGACAACACCGCACTTATCTGTAGTTGACTTTACCGCGAGTGACTCGAAGTGTATTTTTTTTATTTGTGTGGACAGTGTTCTTTAGCTGTGAGAATAGCCATGTTTCTAAAGGTAAAGTTTAATTAAGTTTAAGCTATAAGTATAACCTTGACTTTGAATTGAGGACAAGTTATCTATTAGTAAATATTGTTCGCGTAACAATTACAATTTGTAATTAACTATTCACATGCTTAACGATGTTCATTGTTTATCTTTTCTATTGTCATTTAATTATGTAATACTTAATAGAATGCTGGGAATTTTCGCGCATATGACAATCATGTATAGTTATCTCACCCGAGATGACATTAACCTAGCTAAACGCGAGTCATATACCTCGGTAGCTTATGTAAAAACAAACAGAACTCTGTATTCACAAGGTTTGCCGGCCAATTTTCCGGATCAAAAGCAGGTGGGCTAATAGATAGTTCGTGAAATTGCAACAATAGCAACCGCGTCTTTGCTTTCGGCGTTTTGTTACAGCATCACAAACTATTCACTAAACGAAATTCACATCTTCACATTTGCTATTTCAGCTAAATCGACACGTACAGATGTCGAACATCTTATGACGAATTCACCGCAATTTTCTCACACAGACAGGTGAAACGTATTGCTTTGGCTAAACAGCCGTTGAGCAAGGAAATTGGTGTAATTTTCGATTACAAAATATTTGTTATTGGCACAGCTACAATGCTGAGTTTTCCACGGCAGATACGGAGATAGATAAAACTGATAAAAGATTTCGTATCATCCAGTGTACCTCTAGCAAGAAGAGATTTAGGCTAAGATGAATCGAAATCGGATACAACAATAAAATACTTTAGTATGCAATAATAATAGCCCCACATTATTTCAATATTTTTTTACGCGCGTTTAGCAGTACTTTTAATACAAATCCAATCAAATATATTAATTTGCATAACATTGGTGATACATGGTGTTAATAAAATATTATAAGCTCACTATGCTAAGCCTTTTAGGCACACTAATTGGGAATAAGTAACTATTGTATTGAATAATTACAATAGGTGTAAATTACTTGATATAGTATATTCACTATAAATTACAAAAATTAAAATAAGAATTAAATTATATCGATTAAAATCTATCGAAATATGTTTAATTTTAACAAACCATTAAACCGAAACAGGACGATAAATGTTTATGCATATCGTGTAACAACTTAATTTGATATACAATTTTATCCCTAAGAAACTTCTATAGAATTCTTCGATATAGTGACCTGCTAGGATATTGTTATTCAATCTAATAATTGATAGAACTACATAGATTAGTTCCGATACGTTACGAGAATCGGTTCTATGTTAAGAGCCATAGTGGCTACTTGGATTGTTTAATTGTTTGGAACCATTTTATTATTATTAGATTAAACTGAATTGAATTTTTGAACCTGCGAGCCACTGATGCAATTCAGACTATCATCTCAAAAAGGAACTTGTTAAATTAATCAATTCAATATAAAGTTCTGATGGGAATCGATCATAACGAAGTGCTCGAGAGCACTCATTGAAATTTTGAAATCAAAGATTGATGAATTGATATTGACGAAGCGAAATTGATATAGGGAGATAAATAGTCCCATCGCTGTATAATATAATCTCATGTTACTTTATTGGAAAGTTCTGCTGAACAATTAATTAATCTCATGGGCGATAGTTCTAGAACGCCTTATATTATTATTTTACTGTTGCTTTTTCCATTTTCACTATCGGGAAAGTATATACATGAGTAGACCCACGGTTAATTATTGAAAAGGGAGGAAGGTATAACGGGTTTCTGCTTGTTATAATATCTATTTAACTTCATATAATTTTACACAAAAACTATTATTACTACGTAATCATCATTAAGCAATGGTTACATTATTATTCCTTGAACTTTGTTATAGACAAAAATCGTGACTTAAAGCTATTATTCGTATTATAACATTAACATAAATCGTCATATTGTTCCGGACATTTTATCTAACAAAATAGTTACAATTTGAAGTTAGTAATATATACGTAACAATGACATCATCACTCATCTTTATCATAAAAATGTTCTAAGAAAACCTTCGGAAATAAATCTAGACATCACGTTTATCGAGGTAGTGATAATTGATTGACAAAATTATCAGAAATTCTAGAATCACGTACAATTAATTCGTGACATCGTTGTACAATTTATTCGTGACATCACTTATCTCGAAAAAATCTGTATCAAGGTTGTGTGCAACTGTTTACTATCTACACTTTAAATATAGAAATAAGGCTAGGAATCTATCTCCTGCTTCCGAACGATTGATCCAAAAGACGAAAAAGAAAAGCCTATCACGTAGAACCTTTCAAACATAACAACGCACATAAACAACACCTAGACTTAGACCAAATATTTGGCATGCACAATCTTGTTTTTGCCGTATTTATAACACATACTACGAGATAACCATTTAAACCTGGAGCGCCATCCATGCAGATATGACGTCATTCGAATGCAAAAATCTGGACCAAACAGGTATAACTGTTGTTTACTTTCTCTGTCACCTTTTGCATATTTTTCGTCGACGGTGTACGTGTATGGCTTCATATATTCGGTTTAATGTAATCGCAAATAAAACTAACGTTTATGCGTAGCCCATTTTTTCCGAGTGCCGCATCTTGCGCAATAATGGTGCACTCGTTTGCATACAGATGGCAGCGTTAAGTTAACCGGTTGAACTTACTGCTTAATTAGTTCCGTATTACTATTCTGTTCGCGGCTGTAGGCACTATGTCATATGGTTCAAAGAGAAAGGCTTTTGGCACGGCTGCAGGTGGAGCTCGTTGAATAACAGATTTTCAGGCGATTGACCGATTTTCAAGTGATTCGTTCATGAATAAGAACGCTAGGTATTATTATAGAAAGGTGCCGCGGCGCGCGGCGGTTAAAGTGATCGTCGCGTCATTACAAGTGCATCGAGTGTTGTGGCTTTGATCTCTATACCATACACGAGAATGTATGTGATCAACAAATAGTTGGATCTAATCTTAGCATTTTTTGTGTTCGATGTTCTAATGTTTATAAAGATCACTGTGATATGGAGAAATTTAAACAGACGTTATTTTTTCAAAAACATAGAAATAAATACACTTTTGTTTGCAGACACGCACTCATATATCACTTTTAGTAAGTCTATAATTACACAAAAAAAATACATCAGTGTACGATTTTAAAGTTATTTTTTTATCAGAATATCAAACGCCCATTTTAAGAAAACATAAATTTACCTGCAACAAATTAAGTAGCACTACGAAATATGTTAATACTATCACTTTAGCCGCAGCTGTGGCTTTTATTGCAACTGCAAACTCAATAATAGACTAGCTGAATTATAAACGATGCAATGTTAAGTAGTTTTATGGTTTAAACGGTACTGTTTAATGTTATAGCGCTGTTATTTAAACGAGAGTGAACGAGAACATCAAATAATAACATGACATACTTTTTATGTTTACTCTTTCCTTATTCCTAAAAGATAATTACAACTCTGTATTACATTTGTTATTTACGTTATAAGACATTTGTTTTTATGGATATAGTCGTGGAAGAGCTGTGTGACATTCAATCTACGTTATTTTTGTATAGTTTTTTTGGTAGCTCTATTAGGCCATATTATGATAAGAAATAGTTTCTAAGATCAGTCTTTTAATAAGGTGTAATAAAACTTATATATATATTAAATTAGTGACGCACACATATTATACATACGACTTAAACTTTACTGTTTGTTTTTTGTTTAGAAAAGCATTGTATTTTGTTTTATAATTGTTTTATGACATTATAAACAAATTGGTGATAAATAAAAGTTTATATAAATCATTTTGCTATGAAAAATTCAATACTAATTTCGTAATTAGAAAACGTATCAGCTGATTAAACAATTCGTATGACAAATCATCAGATATGTTGCAAATAAACATCATAACTTATCAAGGGTACTTAGTTTAATGCCACTTTTCCTTCTAACCTTGCACCAATAAAAACATTAAAGTAAAAGTATCCCATATGTCATTTATTTAGAACATGCCAGCTATATAGCCTTAAGCTTATTACGTTAACATGTTACTATAAACATAATCGTAATAACTAACCTATGCACACGTAATTAGGTAGACCGCTACGTGTTGTCACAGATCAAGCAATAATTGAAGGTGGCGTTAGGCAACCGTGTAATGTCACATACGAGACTGGAGTAGCACGTATCTAGTGTGAACAAGTTATCTTGTACTTACATAAAGACAACACACGCAATGTGGATAATCAATTTGTCGTCAGAGGTAATGCTAACATTTAATCATCAGAAAGATGAAGATCGTAGGGTTACATGTAGTTAAAAACATAATTTGGTCTTGCCATTGCGTATACAGAAATTGATATCAAGTTTCTTACATTTTAAGTGACTAATCTTTTTTTAGCGTAATAGCATAGCGTAATAGTAATAGGTAGTGATGAGTATGTAAGTGGAATTTAACGGTATACACCCCACTAAGTACAAAAGCCGCTATATTTTTTACTTACGAAGATAATTGGATAATAATGGAGTAATCATTTAATTATATATGGATAAAACTAGATGTTACAGGAACCATATATCTTGCATAAATAAAATCTTCATAGTCTTTAAATAATTGTCTAATTATAGTTAATGAGGAATGTGATGAAAGTGAATGAAGCCAGGGAAGTGTGTCAGGATCGTAGTAAATGGAAATCTGTAGTCTCTACCTACCCCTCTGGGAAACAGGCGTGCGGATGTACGTATGTACTTATAGTTAATTAAAGTCAGTTATCTTCCTGGTAAATTATAGTCGTTCTAAAAATCCTTATTTTCAATTGGTAAACACGTTTTTGTGATAAAACGTATTCATTTTAACTTAAACGTCATAGTTTATTCATATACAGTTACTAAATTTATCTTAAATAAACATACACTTTTCGTATAGGATCGCATATTTCTTTCAGCAAGAAGTAATAAAAATTGCTTGTAGATGCAGAATTGTTAGTCACTTCGCCACAAATGTGTTAAGTTTTGTGGTTGTATCCATTAGATTCAGTCCTAATATTAATGAAATATGCGTAATCTATACATTTGTTACACCGACTCTAGGGGCTCTTTGTTATCTTTAGTTCGTATTTTGAAAAGAAATATATCGCTAGGTGATGCAAACGAGACCTCTATTAAAATCAAATTGAGTGCGCAGTGACACGTTCACAACTTGACTTAACCTGTCACCTGATAAAATGTAATACTTCAAAATATAATAAACATGTACATAGTTAGCCAATTCACTTACCAACTTCTCCAATAACCTTAACCTGGTTTAAGGAAATACGCTTGTAAAACAGGTATGTTCACTTATCCTTTCGATTATTTTGTAACGTGTAATAATCACATAAAATACATAAGCCATATTATTTGTCAATATTTTGAGCACACCTTCTATTTGCAACTTTCTTGTTTATGGTACCAACTATAACAGAGTGGCCAACTAAAAAAGTAGTCTTGTTATTATAGCAACTTCCTTGAAATTAAACTACACAGTATTTAACTTTAATTATTAATTGCAAGACATAAATAATATTATGTATTAATTAAATGTTAAATCTATAATAGAAATTATACTTACCGTGTTTTCAAGACATGAATTATTAAACATAAAAAAGTATTTATATTGACGATTGCGATAGAATAAAAAGGTAATATGATGTTGTTGTTAAATCAGTTGGGATACTTTATAAGCATTGTCAGTATTTTACGGACTATTTTGTATTTTGCACAACATATATAAAGAAATGCCAAAAGCAGCGCTAGCTCAGTGGGGAGACCAACATACTGCAATGCAGAGGGTCTCGGGTTGGAACCCACGTCACGCACTTCTGAGTTTCGACAGTTATATGACTTTTCGAAATTATGTGCGTATTGATTGACAATTATCGCCTGCTCCGTGCCTCGGAGAGCACGTTCAGCCGTCGGTCCCGGCTGCCATGAACATCTATGGCAGTCGTTATTGGGCAAGTCAGTACCCTCTAATATCCTCACACTAGTCTAGCCTTAGGGAATCGTTAGCCTTCGGGTTGCGGAGGTCAGGTGGCAGCCGCTGCGTGTAAAAACTGATATCCAGTCAAATACGGTTAGACTAGAAAAGCCGACCTTAAGTGACTTGGGAATAATAAAGGCTAAGACAAAAGATATAAAGAAATGGCAGTTGAAGTTTATTTCATCATTTATTCACGTACAAGTTAGCTATGTCTACAATACATCTCTAGCGTTATATATTTCGCTATTAATAATATATCTATCAAACTTGTAAAGCCGCTACCGAATATACGACGGAAACTCCTGATGTTTTGTGTTACTAAAGCACAAATATTGTGTATTTTCTACCAACAAAACGACGATTATAAAGCAGAGAGTAAAACTTTGAATACTGTCACTGGCACTGCAACAAGTTTGGCCAATACAAAGCAAACATTCCCGCGACTTAGTACTTCAAAGCCGATTAAATGGCGACCGACAAACATCAGCTGTTGATAATAATACTTTGAAATTAAGCCTTTTGGATGTCCTCATGCCAACCGAAATATTATACCTACTAAGTTATTCATGGAAAGTGAATTGTTTCGTTCGAGTAAGCATTTCAGTTATAGAAGATTAGATTTAGCATTATATTTATCATTTGTAATATTTCTACAGTCAAAGTGACGGAGTAGAGGAAATATATTATAATAATAATAGTAATATTCTATCACATACACACAACACCATCTAGCCCAAACTAAGCAGAGCTTGTACTATGGGTACTAGACAATGGATAAACATACATAAATTTTTTTTTTTGTAGATACGTTCATATTATACATAGAAACACCCAGACCAAGACAAACATCCATGTTCATGCACACAAATGTTTGACATGTGCGGGAATCGAACCCGCAACCTCAGGCGTGGCAGTCGGTTACACTAACCACTACGCCATCGAGTCGTCCATATTAGAAGTATATTATATGTACAAAAGTTTAGCATTCGGTTAAACATATTTTAAGATAGAAAATTTATTACGCCTCATTTCATTTTTGATTTGTGATGGCTTTAAAGCAAATATTACCCTCATTTTATCTATGTAAGCATCTATTAATGGCGTTTGTATATCCTTGGAGAGAAGAAACCTAACCATCATTATGTCACTATTGTTATTAGTTACCAATTACATAAAATGAGCTCATAGCAGCTTTAGTTCTTGTCATATTTTGCGCAGTTACGTAGCGCCAGTAAATCATAAATATATCGATAAATCTCTTACTGATATTATCGATATAGCTTTACGATAGAAAAACAAAGAAAAGGCGTTGGAAAAAATTTGCATAATGAATAACGAAATTCTAGAACTTCATAGTAGATACGTTTTATACTCTACCATTGCTTTGAGTGAATGACCTCTGCGTACGTTGAGAATTACTAAATCGTTTTAATGGTAATTCAATAGTTATTTCAAATAAATCTTTACCGAAAAACGTGAATTATGACACAAAACAGCTGTTATCGTACTACACGATCAACGGCGTATTTGTGTAGAGACAATATGGCAGGAACTATGCTTTACAGGCAGGACACTAAGCACAAACATTTAGGTAATAACACCCTTATGTAAAAACAAATAAGGTTTATTATGTTTTATTACGCTTTTAACTAATTTGTGGCTCCCACATGCGTCAGTTTATTCTAATTTTAGTGACGTCAAACGGTGGTTTTCATCAAAACGGGGTCGTGGAACAACAAAAGAATAAAGCAAAAATGATCACTGAACTGAATTTTAACGAAGCTAGGGAGGCAATTTATAGCAAGAGTTATAACTTATAACATATGTTTACATTTAACACATAACAATATAACGTAGTATTTATAGTCTAGTATAGTAGTAGTAGTAGTAGATTAACGTAAATATTATTAAAACTACATATTATCTCGTTAGAACAATGATAAACGCGTGCATACGCGCGTTAATGAAGTAAAAATAAATCATAGAGAGAGAACTTACTATTAAACGAAACTTGGCGACTAGCAATGTAACATAGTCATTATTAATTACCTTCATTTTAAAAATGGTAGGCAGCGGTCGATGCCTTTCATAATTAGTCAGTTTTGTTGAGGTTCGACATAATAAGAGGCTATAATTTACCTGCTATAGCAAATTACTTTTAGTAACGGAGAATTTCCTGACAGCAATTATCCGATAACCGACACTGATATTGAACTCGGGACATTGCAATCGTCTGATATACTTATGCTCCATGCCAATGAGTCAACGACGCAGTATATAACTCAATATAATATAAAAAAATAGATTTCATTCATAACTCTAAGACACAAAACTTTCACCTAAATAATTAAGCGTGACTCGGCGCCTCACGATACCGCAGTCCCAACGAGTTTATCTGTGAAACAATTAATATTAATAATACCTATTACTTTTTATCTTGACGATGACTCCCGCTCTACAGGTAATACTTGTGAGGATTTAACAAACATTTAAACTACGAACGCAAAACAAAAGCGTAATTGGAACAAATACCTTTTTTATTTTACAACTACGTAGTAATTAAGCGTACAGCCGTATGCGGTAAGCGCTTAAAGCATCCTATAGACTATTGCAACACCAAGTACCGGGCAAGCATGGGCGGAATAGAAATAATACGACAGAGGCTAGCTTTGTCTTCTTTTCCTGCGTGCAATAAATGTAGGAGATGACCTTGCGATGAAATAATTTTAGCTATTACACGTATCACTTTATCATTCCACAACAACCAGTCCAAGAGCAAATGCCACACTAGAGTAGAGCAAAAATAAAAACGGGCTACTAGTACAATAGATATATGTAGTGCTGTCCTCTAAAATAATCTTTAGAGTATCTTGGAAGTCAATGAATATCTCTATATCACACAACTAACTACTTTTCGTCTTAATGACATCTAAAATCTCGACCTGTTCACCGTTTAATCCCACTACGACATCAGAGCACTATATTAACTTTCTTAGTCTAGAGTACTAGTCTAGAAAATCAGTTAGCGTAGTACGTCCTGTCTTTAATTAAGTATGATACAAGTCACGATAGGAGCTATCTCAGCCATTACATGTGAAAGTGGTAACCTACTTCTAAATTGTTGTCATGAATAACAATTGAGTTATGTTAGGGTTCGAAACTGACTATTATTCGCCTGTTTCTTCCTAAAGTGTTAAGAAATGGATCACTAATATATTTGGTTAGTTTACACCCCCTATAAAAAGGGATCTACCCTTCTGCATATTTGTCTTGAAATTAATACGCTAAAACTTAGGCAAGACAACATAAGCACATAGGCATAAAACGCGAACATCACACGCAAATTATTGCACCAAAATAAACTTACTAATTATAACTTTTCTTCTCAAACTGATTTTGTTACACTACACCACATGATTGGCCTTGTATCAATTATTAGTAAAGATAAAGAATTTTGGCGTTGTTAAGTAATAAGTAGCAGTTTTAAAGAAAACTACTTTAAAAACGTTTTATATACAGGCTGTGGCGTAAATAATGGATAACTCTGAAACTGTCGACTGGCCAGATTATCATCTATCATTTACCCCACTTATATCACCATTCGTCTTTTTGTACCTACGGTCAATTAAATTTGCTTCGAAAGTTACCGCGAGTTCCAGAGAGCGCACGTGTAAATACCGTGAGTTTAGAACTATCTGGACTCCAAGAGTTTTCTTCGGAAGAGCGAGCGAGTGTGCTTTGTATCTTACAAACCTTACATGGTACGCTTATTGTAACTTTAATACTTGCGTAACTGCACACACTGTCTAGTGCATAACTCATTTCTTACTAATTATATCGCGTCTATTTATCTCAGAGTCGTTTAATAGTGGCGTATCGTAAAGGATAACGTCTCCTTGTACTATGCTATGCTATAGATACTACCACTGAGAATTACCTAGACCGACCAAGGTTCAAACATACTGTGTATCCAAAATTATTACAGAGAAATATGATGTTTCTTTTCTTGAATAAGTAGCAAGAGTTGTTCTCGCTCAGTTTAATGTGCACGCTCGGTTTATGTACTCTCTAAGGATTAAAACAAATCACTTTTACATTAAGACCAATATGCTAGCACGCAGAACTATTATAAACACAATGCTTCTATTTTGTCGGAGATTTCAGCACACAAGATATTAAAACTTAACATTTAATCATACATTGGTAGACGATAAAGATCACTTAGGACGACATACATATCTTCAAATACTGAAGCCGTTTATGAAGACCGTACTTGCGTAAATGAGACCCTTAAGCCAAGGGACAACCCTATCTCGTCCATAACGTCACTAATAATGTGCTAGTAATAAGTACAGGCGATATAATTATATACCACAGAACTAGATATAAAGGGGCAGCGTACGCTGCCTACTTTCCGGTCGTAAAGACGGAATAGAGCTTGCAGCTGTGGAAATGCTATAATAACATGGAATCTGTTTAGAAACTATACTTATATATATTTAGCATGGGAAAGCCCAGATTCGCAAGTTTCCTCAAAATAAGTCACTTTTCACTGCCTCAGTTGCGCAACAGTAGTGAATGCGACTAGTGTGCATGAGGTCTCGTGTAAGTTTCCTGAATCTAAAATGTTTTTGGATGTGTCTGTCCGTAGGAGCATGGAGTCAGCAGCTGTGCCCGTTTAACACCAATAGACTTGTTCCCTATGGCAAGTCTTATACTAACTTAGTCGTATAAAAAACTAGAAACAAGACTAAACTTGGTCCACAGTACCAGTAGATAGCAATAAACTTCCCTTGCTGTACCTAAAGATTACCGGGTGAATGCAACTGTAGCACATCTGTAACTCAACGTCCTACCCAATACAGAAGTAACAATATACTTTAGGTAAATTTTCACACGATGTTTACTAAACTGGCAAAATATTTAGCGAACTAACACGAACTTACTAATTCATTCGCTCTTAACTTGTTCCTCAACCCTGAGCGTTTTAACAACAAAATTACTTACTTAGCAACTTTATCATCACAAGAACACAGCACATCTTACAGTACAAAATAAGAGATAAATCACAATAGTTTTCAAATAATAAACACGTGTAATTTATGGTAATTAAGTGATGTTAACAATAGACAACAGCAATTGTGTGTGAAAAACATGTAGACAATAGGATAGCAGAAAAATAATGGAGATCTAACTATAAATAACTATACAATATGGTGTTAAATAGACTGTATCTTATGGAAGAAATACCAATACTTTGGATTACTCTGTAACTAAAGAAAAGCATTTTCATTTGTTGTATTAACTTATCTGCGTAGGTACCTCCTAATACTAGTAGACGTAGGTGTACTTTCTTTGATCAAGACATTCTCAAGAAAGGGCAGTTCGAGAGTGTATCTAAATGTTAGCGTGCGTGAAAAATCTAATACATATTAAGTATCTAATGCTTAACTTAGTTTTCATATATTTTATAATGTAAGTATAAAATATTGATCAGCTGGTAAAAAACCTAAAATGTTTACATCTAAAAACTGCAATTCGTTTTTACCTTATTAGTTACATTAACTGCAGGCAATTTCTTTTAGCTATAAGGATTTGTAAATATGATTTTATATGGACATGTATTTGGTACACCATAAATAGTATTTTATCTATTTAACTATTTGAAAAAGTGGCTAGCTAACCTACAGGCAGCCATCTAACTTTAGGAGCAAGGCATATATGATTACGAAGAAAATTAATAACTAATAAAGACAGCAAGACTAAAAAGTAAACACGCTACTAACTTCATAAATACTATTATTCTTATTACCAATCTCGAGTCAGCTAAAAACAAATGATGTTACAAAAAGGTTTATATCTACTATCATGATACCAACTATGCAATGTGTATTATGTGTACAGACATGTACACATAGCACGAGGCAATTACAACTAAAAATATAACGCCAAACATTTTCAGCACGTACATAATGAAATAAACTTTATAATCCTAATTCAATAAGACCTATGGAGAATATAATAAAATCTAGCGAGAATTACCCATATCCTTCGTAGGATAAAATTCCTTCAACCTTTTATAAAGGCAAGTTAAGCCATCACGTTTATTCCGGGATAATGCTTCCAGGTCATGGTATGTGAAAAGATCTAAAAAGGCATTGCCACAAAGGAAAAGATTTACGAGTTACTACGTCATCAGCTTAGAGACATAAGATAAGAAAGATTTATCGAATTTTACCATTTATATAAAAGCTTACAAATCTTACTTCGATTGACATGGCCTGGAAATATTTAAATCCATCATTGATAGACTGTACGAAGTAAAACAACTTACGGATTTACCTATTTTATTTTAATTATTCTTGTATTTCGTAACCTAATTACGAAATATAAAAACAATTCTACAACAATCTCATACGTACGATTTTATAAAAAAATTCGTCTCAATCTTAAATGTCCCTTCGACAGTAGGTAACCAAAGTAATAATTCATTTTACCCGCTGTGGTTACTATAGAAATACGCTTTTTACTTAGATACTGTAGATTTAGAAGTGTCATATTATAATAATAATAATAATATTCTACCACATACACACAACACCATCTAGCCCAAACTAAGCAGAGCTTGTACTATGGGTACTAGACAATGGATAAACATACATATATACTTTTTTTTTGTAAATACATACATATTATACATAGAAACACCCAGACCAAGACAAACATCCATGTTCATGCACACAAATGTTTGACTTGTGCGGGAATCGAACCCACGACCTCAGGCGTGGCAGTCGGTTACACTAATCACTACGCCATCGAGGCCGACATTATAGTATCGTAGATCAGGGGAACGAGTAATGTTTAGATTTTTTTATAAAGTACCATAAAATTATTTGTTGGAATAAGACGCTGAATTTATAGGTTCTACCCAAAAAACCTAAAGCGTGGACATGCAATGCAAGGTATTGCATTTGGGAACGAGACAAAGTACTAAGCTCTGTAATGCGCTGTCTCTTCCCTCACACACGCAAAAACAATGCTTTATGAGATGTGGCAAGATACCCAGACACCTATTACACATTCTTTAAACTTGCTGCGTGATAATAATGTTATACACTCGGTCCAGAATACAACAAACTATGTGAACAGTTATTTCGGCTCCAAGAGTACTTCGCGGTTTAACAGGCAGACTAACTCCGCGGTACTACAATAGCTTCTTCTCTATTACTGCAGCCTACAATTATCACGCCAATCACTATACTATAGTCAGAATGTTTTACAATGTTACACTCATTGCAAATACGCTTTATTAAGTGAAGACAACTTCCTATTTACCAATGAACGGTTAAATAGATCAACTGTTGTTTCATCGTTCACAGATCATTCACGCATCATTACGTGCATATGTAGTACTGTACCATATACAGATTAGAATTACAAAACACATGTACTGGGAAACGGAGAAATATTTGCTTTTTTGCCTCTTTAATTGTAAAAGGCGGTGATTACTACTGCTGTTTGATTTTTCTAACACTGGAAACAAAAAGTAGGTGATCATTAGTTACTTACTCTTTCAATTTTATTGGTAACTTTGTAGCTGTTACTGATTGGTCTTGTGACAAAGCTTTGCATTTAAGTTTGCAATCGTTTGTAATGTCAGAGGTCGGGTATAGGGTCATAGAGATCTTTTATTAGATTATATCTAGTTTTAAAATATACCTGGTATATATACACTACAATACGCTCGCACCGTAATACTTATGACTAACAATAGAAAACATAGTGTGCGATATGTGGGTGCAATACATCTGTGCCTACACCTAATATATATAGGTTTGTTTATGTTATGTTATGCATCTAATCTTCCAAAGATGCCTCAAACGCTGTGTGAGAAACGGAGAGTGAGGTGAGGCAATATGACTTACTTATTACACGCAGCGATATCCGTTACGATATTACAAGTGCCGCGCAATTATTTAAGCCAAGTCTAATTTTAGAAACTTGGATATTTTAAAATCAATTTGATTTGAATAGTATAAAAAATAAGTTGAAAACTTTGTTGTAATAAAACGATCACAACAACTAGGAAAAGCGGTCCTCTCTCTTTTCAATTACGGTCGTATGATGCTGATAAAGTTATATGGAATTAGATTTGCCTAACTTAGAATCTCGCATTTTTGTATCGAAACTTTGCGTTATATGTGTACTTTCTAAGCTGTAATGGAAAACTACGTTATATGAACGATGCGAACAGTGACATTAAGCACGACGGAAACCGAATAAGCAGGATGTCACACTATTGCTTTTGGCGTTCAGCAAAGCTAATTAAGTCAGACAATAACCAAAAAAAAGCAGATAAAGCGTTAGTATAATAGTCTGTAATCTTTAATCTATATCTCTGTTATATTTATGTTACTATAATAAAAAAAACACACAACAAAAAGTATATTTTTATACATTATATTATATTAATGAAAAAATCGTTAGTATTTTTACTTTTTCAACCGAATTAAGTTCAACGATAAATAAATGTACCCACCCTCTTTCGAAGTCATCAATTTTCTACTCTTAGTCCATCTAAACATCGAAATTTGATTAGAATTTCAATAAGTACCTAATATAAATTAGAATAATTTAATTAACGAAATTTAATAACTCCAGCATGTTTGCTTTATCAAACATTACAGTAATTACAGACCCTCTAAGTCAGGCAAAGATAAACAAGAAAAACAGCCTTTCACTAGCACCTGCCAGTGATTTCCTGCGAAAACTTGCGCGTGCGAGACAGTTATCAGAAAATTAGATCAGTTCTGACGTCTCAAATTGTTTTACGTAGTAAGAACACTTTTGTAAACAAAAAGGGAATTTCGGGAAAGATTCTGAAATTAACATCACGCCTCTTTGTCTCCTACCTCTCCTTAGCGTTAGGTAGAAAATCACACCCAGATTTTGTCAAGAATATTTAGGTCTTTAATAACTAATTATAGGGTGCAAGTTTAGTATTCCACACCAGTACTGTTGCCAACTCCATGCGACCAATAATTCAATACTACTTCACTTCATCGCTTAATGCACCCGATTGGTAGTCGTGCACGCTACTTATTACAATTACACTACTGAACCGGCAACTCTTGATTGCTTATTAGTAAAAACATTGCAATCCCGGATATAGAAACGAGTGTTTCATTAGTTTTTGGTAAACTTGGGGAAACCGGCGAAACGTATAACTGAATACTGTAGTTGCATCTGGTGCATTGAAAAATGTTTTGCCTACTACCAAAGTTTGACAAGTGTAGCATCACCGCCAAAGTCAAAATTGACGATGCAGATGTTATTTTGAGTTTAGATTCGGTTAAACTTTAATTTTTATACAAAAGCAACTTGGCTATATATTAGGAAACCATCAAATGATCCTTACTGCTCTTGCGATATAAACATTAGCGCAAATGCATAACGAATTTGGTAGATTAGTTTAGTTTTTCTTGCATGTCAGCTACAAATTCGGCAAATTGCTATACGGGTAATAATATATTTCAAACACCGGTTTTCCCCTACGACTTCTATGTAAATAGCTTAAATTTTTTTATATATTATATAAAGCCAACTTTTTACTTCGTTACTTCGTTTTCGGTTTTGCTATAATTACTATATAAACGCTCTTTGGTCACGCCAAAGAGCTTAAAATAATAAAATATATTATTCTAATCCTCTATTTTGAAGATAAAAATCTATTTGAAGTCGCAAAACCATTTACTGATGGGTGCAAACCAAATGAAATGGCTGTCAGTCTGCTATGCATTTAATTTTTAAAAGGCTTAGCTTAAATTAAATATAATGAAGTAATAAATTAAAAAGCTATTAAAATTCTAATAAAGATTTATCGAGGCAAAGGGCGATTGTAATTGACCGTAAAATTAATAATTTAAGAACGTACTAAGAAAGTACTTTCATGAAAGGCGTCCACAAAACACAATTCTAGAAATTTATATTTCTGTAAACTGTAAATACAAATATGAAATTAAAATATTATAATGGAATGTCGAGGCGCAACTTTAATCTCAAATCTAGAAATATATAAAACATAACAAAACACAAACAGCTATATTGTATACGTTTCTTGTTTTCAGTGAAAACATTATTAAGTTTACATCAATAAGAAAATTATGGGTGCAGCAACTAAATAGAGATTTATTGGACTACAATTCATTAAAATACATAATGAATAGTTACGAATAATTTTCATAATTGTTTATCTTGAATTCACTCACTTAGTCAAGGAATAATATTATGCAACGTATCCAAGTTGTATGTAATAAAATCTGGCTTCCATTTGCTTATCTAATTTGAATATAAAATAAAATTAGTTCCAACTCTTCTATAGTTAAACCGAATAGTTTTTATGTAGTTTAAAACGTTAGCAGATTTCGATGTGACGATAGCATTGGAGCGCAGACGATGTGACTAAGCGATAGGCCACGTTACGTCTGGCTCACTTGAACATACTTCTATTAAAATTACTACAATACTGCGCCAGAATTACTTACTTAAGAGGTGCTTTGAACGTTTATCTACGTCTCTCTTGTAGTTAGTTCTGGCAAATTGTACCGATAAGGACACAAAACGTTGACAGATTGGTTAGCACAATAAAAAAGTGCTCGTTAAACAAAGTAGCAATACGTGGTGTGTTAGAACAGTTAATTAATAAATATTTTCTACGTAAAAACTAATATTAGGTCTAAGTCTAGGTCTGCTTCATGTTAACAATGTCAAAATCTAATAATAGTGATTTAGAAATATAAATTGTGTTTATTTCTCTTGCTACAGAAGCTTTTCTTTATGTTTAGGTATTATTTGGCCAGTTCCATAAATATCTGTCCTAATTCTGTCAATCGTCATAGAAAACAACGACTTAGCTAACAAATTACGGCTAGACATAAGTTTTAACAACATGGCTGTACTGATATCTCACCTTCGCTATTGAAAACAGTAACGATGTCTTAGAATGATATCTCTTGCATAGCTTTGGAATACGTGTTCAATAAAGAGCTGCTAGCTTTGTATCACAGTCGTTTGGTCTTCAATGCTTAATTTCTGCGGTTGCAGAGCAATAAGATGCCCGGATAAGCCTTGTTTACGTTAACGATTCACGATAACGAGCCCTTTCAGAAGAAAAAGTTTATTGTATTCAATTTTCCAGTAGCCGTGATTGTACTAATTTAACTTCCAAAGACTCCGGACTTCGTCAAAACTTTTAGCTACCTAGTTATTCTTGGATACCGTGGTTTAGGTACTCAAGCGTACTTATACCTACTGTTGATTTTAGTAAGCTTAGTTGAGGTAACTTTAAGCGATTACCAACATCTTACTTGCAAAACGAAAACCGAATGTTGATTTAAGCAACCCGATGATCTGTTTGACTTAATTAAGGGGATATTGTCGATACATCAATTACGACGATTATCGCTTAAAACAATTGTACATAAGCTTCAACGTTGAAGTATCACACCGGCAATGTACTGACACAGATAAAATCTAATCTGCATTTTAATATGAGTTTATGTAGATTAAATTGCACTTCATATGGAAATACAACAACAATACGTCACTTTGGGGACTAGAAATGGAATTTATTCCACCCAAGCTGTAACAGCATTATTACTCAATATATAAATGATTAGAGAGATTACAGACATTAATTATTATTAAATATATGTTCGAGTCATGCAATGTTTGCGCAATACTTTGGTATTATTTATTCATATTAATATATCCGTGATACATATTGCCCCGAAAAGTACATAAGGCGGTGGTTCTGAACCATTATGAGATTTAGGGCACAGGGAGTGCACTTGTGTTTGCGCATACACTTGAGCACTATAATATCTCTTGCGCAGATGGCCAGTCGCCGAAAGATTGGCCGCCGTGACCGAAATTCGATCTGGAGGACATTATTATTATTATGCCTGGATAATTTTCAATCATCCTTCTCCCTACTTAACTTTTGAATATTATGTGTACCCATATTTAATGTATATGTAATACATATTTTTATATAATATTATTTTTCGAAACTCATCAATACACAGCAATCCATTCGGCATAGTTTGCTATATCGTAACATATAATAATGTATGCTAAACTGAATGCAACTTGTAAAAGCACCAGCAGAAACATTAAGAAAATTGCTATTCTTGTTCTACGAAACAATAACAGCCATTTTCTAAAAGCCGATGAATTTTAAAAGACGCAGATAGATGCCAACCAATATATTTCTAACACAAAACGTTCTTACAATTCATATTTTCTACGATATTGTCACAAACGGGTTTCTGATCCGAATTCTATTGGCAAATTCTATCCGTGTTCGGCTGACCTTTCAATAACTTGTGTTCAAATGTGCGATTCAATTCCTCTGAATATCAGCAGGACCTCCGATTTAAAGGATCATTTAATCCTGTAAGGCAAAGTAGTGCGTTTTGTTCTACCCTCTAAGAAGTTGCAAGAATTGCGCTATTAAAAAACTGCCAAACTTAAATATCGAAAACTGGCAGCAAAGTATTATCAAATGTTATACTGAAGTTAGACAAGTGTTGCATATTTTATTTAACGGTTATGGTTTCCGATTTCGATTTACACTTGCAGAAACATTTGAGCTATTTCCCAGCTCTTTTTCTCTACGAACTTTACCTCTAAGAGAGTTTCTCTGCATCCTCATACCGAAAACGCAATCAAATGTTGAAAATAATATTAATAAATAAATAAATAAAATAAAAATGTTTATTTTCAGTAACAAAAAGTACAATTTTACAATTTAGATAATTGGAGTCACCTGTTAAGCAATATGCTTGTGATAGTTGGCTCCGCTCCTCAGAAGAACCGATGACGGGTACTTATATAATTAACAAATTAGAGCTTTAACATTTATAAAAGAAAAGCAATTAAAATAAAAAAAAAGGAAATAAAATAAATACACTGTACCAGATGCGTGTATGATGTGTATGTGTGTGTGTGCGCGCGTGTGTGCGTGTGTGTGTGCGCGCGTGTGTGCGTGTGTGCATGTGTGCGTGTGTGCATGTGTGCGTGTGTGCGCATGCGCGTGCGCGTGCGCGTGCGCGTGTGCGTGCGCGTGTGCGTGTGCGTGTGCGTGTGCGTGTGCGTGTGCGTGTGCGTGTGCGTGTGCGTGTGCGTGTGCGTGTGCGTGTGCGTGTGCGTGTGCGTGTGCGTGTGTGTGTATGGGTGAGCGTATTAGGCCTACTGTACCACAGTTTCACTTTGCTCGTAGCTCAGTGTTTTTAGCCAAAGTGTTAATGTTGTCTTACATTCTGCGTATGTCAACAATATTGTTATAAGTAATTAAATTACTAACCACCTACATTATATTGTTATATTTTCTGCAAATTTGCCGGATTCTTGTTGAAAAGTGTAGCGTAGCAAACACATCGCATACAAAAAGCTGTATCTCATTTACTCGTTTAATTTGCTCAAAGCAAACTAACAAGCGTCAGACAAGATTTAGTGTAAACACAAATATGACACAACACAAACGGACTGAGACTAAAGCTTAGGAAACATGCATTTAAAACCCGCAATACACTAGCGATACAGAAGAACACAATGCTGTCACGAAAGAAAAGGAAATAATATCCTTTCAGCTTTACAGAATAGCGTCATTTGGTCGGTTGATGGATGCTGTGTCTGTGCAGTATGAACGCGACTTTATATTGTAACATAGACAGCAATGTATTTATCAACATTCCCAGTCAACGTCGAAATTGTTTCTGTTCTTGAAAACGAATTTCTTAGCGAGGACTTGGCCACGTGTTTTCTTCAGAATGGTTTCAAGTATTAATGAATTGCTGTCTAGGTTGATGAAATTCTTCTTTAGTTTTGGATGTCTGCAGGCTATTGACTCTTCATGTATATTGAAATAATTTTAGCATCATACATTTAGGTTTACTTAGTATAATTAAATAAGGACAATGTGGCTTCGGCGCTGTGTACCTACAGTCTACGTCTAGAAGTCAACTTATAAACTTAGAGTTCAATTACGTTAAGCACAGAATTTCAAAGTACGCTAGATTTATCTGTTATTCGCATCCAAACAATTTAAAACAGCTCTTAAACTAATTAAAAAACACTGGGTCTTACAGTGTTAGTTCGCAAGCGAGGCAGTAAAGCTTAGTTTGGCAAAAGAGAGTACAGATATAAGAAATATAATTCTAAGAACCATAGAAATAAACATAATTGTACTACAACAAACATCGGCTAGACTTCAACGTAGACAGTAGCCGCATTCTCGAGTATATAGCTAAGTACATTTAATACGACTTGTTTTTTAGAGCTGTGCACTGTATGGATACTAAAAGCGCGTAGGCGAAGATGTATAGGTCGTATAACTATTTAATGTTATCTTGAACGTACATCTACGCCGTAGCTATGAGTCCTTCAATCACATATCACAGCATAAAAGTATTAAATCGATTCAGTCCTTAAGATATCGCCAAACTTTTCGAAATACGTAAAGCCAATTTCTTGCCAAATAAAATAACATGTTTCGTTATAATAACGGCAGCAAATATTAGGAAAATTTTTTTTCTTTTCGATAGTAATTATATTAAACTTACGTCATGATACATTTTCGTAACGCGATGTACAATAATGAAGACATGCATTGACCGAAAGAAAACCATTTTAATGATGTGCGTAAATGAAGGAGATAGACGGACCTACTCTATTTGTTATATTATTACGATATTATGTAACCTTTTGATGGGTCTGAGTAATGATTCTGTTACTGACAGAACGATCAATCGACTCGCCAATCTTGATGCAATCACTTTAGTATCACTATTCATATATTTGGATTGAGCCATGACTACACCAATGTCATAATAATGGTCATTCCAATGCTAGTAACAATCCGACAGTAACATTAGGCACGACACAACAACTCAATCATCAACCGATTCGATAGAATGTCAAACCATGTAAATATTTGTAGTTCAAAATATATATTGATTGGTAAGTTAATTAATCCGGTTTATTTATTCATTAATAACCGAATCGAATTATATGACTAATTGTTAGAAATGCCTGTAAAAAGTTAATTACTAGGAAGGTACTTATATTATTTCGTATCTTTCGATAAGTTATCTGAATAGTCTGAGTCAGGCTACGGTCTCATAGGAGTATTATCCTTACTAATATATTTAGAATCTTTCTTCACGTAGTACTGTTAAGTAAAGCCTGAAAATAATAACAATGCTAGCCAACTCCATCAAAAATCAATAGCCAAAAGGGACTTATTGATAACATTGTAAAAGTTAAATATTAAAAAGTTTATCTCGAAGGAGAACTGAAAATGGGTAAATTATTATCAGCACTTTCTTCAATCATTGAAGGATTGTTTGGTTCTAAAATCAATCAAAATAAATGGGTGTAACAAATTCTAGCACTGTCCAAACCATTTGTTAGTTGTAAACTCGGTTATGATTTACTTTAGTCATAATTCTAAATTCAATATTTGCTGACGACTACCGCACATTAACTATAAACCGTTCGGAAATATGTTTAGACTAGTAGTTCAGTAAATCTTCGGTTTATTTAATTCGGAAACCAGAAGACAAGAGACTAATGTTTTAGTGAGAATACAAATGGCGTAATTTAATTTCTAACGAATTGGGGGTCGTAGCTATCAGTAACTTTATCTATAGGTACTAATATGTATTATAAAGCTGAAGAGTTTGTTTGTATGTTTGGTTGAACGCGCTAATCTCAGTACCTGCTGGTCCGAGTTAAAAAAATATTTTAGTGTTGGATAGCTCATTCATCGAGGAAGGCTATAGGCTATAACATTACGCTACGACGTACGGGGGCAGCGCAGTAATAATAAACGTGGGTGAAACCGCGGTAGGTATATTAATAATAATAATTAATCTCAATTTGCGTATATATTTCTATCTGTGTAGATGATGTAGGCTAGATCATGTTTTTCATTTATAAACAAATCTTTTTGTACTGCATATAAAAAGTTATATAAATGTTTATATTTTACATTTTATACCTATTGCGATTTATATTCTCGTTCATCACTAATACCTATCTTTATTATCTTTTAATTTTTCGTTAGTGTTTGTGTATGGTTTAGATTTACAATAAGACTCGGTACGTAGCGCTGCGGCGTGTCAGGCATGCCAACGTTCGGGCAGGGCAACGTCTGTGTGGTCCGCTAGTTAGTTATTTAATTACCATAGATATATATATATAAAGGTCATAGTCCATATACGGTCGAAGTCACAATCAATATTGTCCTTACCAAATAAATAAAGTTTCATTACTATCGATCCAGTACGTTAATATTTCACCAACTGTTAATCGTAGCAGACTCTGACGCGTAAACAACTGCAAATGGAATTATCAAAGTAATCTATTTGCAGACTATTGATTTATCGAATTTAGTTCACAGTAGACGCGAATATTGGTACCTACATTTCTATTTCTCTCTCGACTAACTAAAATATTTACGTCAATACATTTGAATGCTGAAATACCTACATATAAATTAGTTACTATTATACCGACCTGCCTACCCTACCTGCCTACTTTTCTCAAAATACCCACATTCCATATGAATTTATAGTTTAGATATTCATGAATATAATCTATAAGTATTAGGTAGCGGAAACAAATCATGTATAATTTATAGCGTGTATTATTAACCATGTCTAATTACTGTACTAGAAAACAACGCAATGATTTAAATATCAATTGTTGCCAACTAAGTTGAATAAAATTTGTAACGCATATTTGTTACTAAATTATTATTTGAGTAGCTATGTATGTCACGTAGGTCGTCTTTGTTATCTTTTCGATTGTCTTAGAACATCACAAACAACAGCCTCATAATCCACAAGAGAAATATTCCAACGAAAAAGGTTTGATTCATCTATCATATCCTCTAACCTTTTGTTGTGCTTTTAAATAAAAGGAAATAGTCGTCCCTTTATTGTATTTCTAACCTCACGAAACGTAAACGAATTTTGAATATTTATACTTTTTGAATTAAACGTAGATATTTATTACAATTCTTATACATTTACTAAGATATAGGAGGCAACAACCAAAACGTGACTATTGATTTGTTAACAGCCTTGTACAAAACACGCTTTCGCTAAATGATATGCTAATCAACATCTCCAATACAAATGTTAACACTATTTTCATTGAATAGGGTAAGGATAAACGGTTGCAATATATGCCAATAATAGTTTTAACAAGGATAATACAGAACTTTAGTCTTTACGGCGCAAAAAATAATAGCTATTATTTTATATCTTAGATATGGTGATATAATACTTCGTGTTGTTTAGTATTTGCACAATAATTTAAACGGTTCACAAAGCCTTGTTTCTCATTGAAACTCCAGTAAACATTGTATTGTAGTGCAGGTGTAAGTTTACTCTTGAGTTGTAGGTAAACCAGTCACATGATCCGATCTTGACCTGGTGATACGGCACAAAAAGCACAAGATCAAAGAGGACATTATGCAGCATCTGACTACGCCTTAATGTAAAGAGAACAAAAATAAGGAAAAATTAGAAGAAATTAATCAGGGATATTGCGTAATATGGCGTGTTAATAATCATGATAATTCGGTACTAAATCGCTTGATCTACTTACTAATAAAAGCTTTAATGACAAAAATTCAATAGGACTGGATGAACGAACTGACGATAATTATAAAAAATGTTTTCCCCTTACTTGTGCTGTTATATCCGCAGCCATATCAAGTTGTATGTTTGTACACGTCAAGTGATAAGAAGTTTATTTTAAATACTGCAATGTAAGACATATGTATGAAAGTGCATGTTAATAGGGCATTTATTTCATTCTAATCAGTTAGACACTTGAGTAAGTTTTGGTTATAGAACCAAGACGCCGTAGATATTCGATATTAATTTAAAATAGATTTTTCTTATCTTTCTTAAGCTAGAAACAGAAAGGGCACAAAGTGCATAAGTACTTGCGTGTTGAATTTAAATGTAAAATAATTAAATCGCTCCTAAAGCAGTCTAGTATCCATATTTACGGCCGCGTCGATCTCAATTTAATTCATCCTCTTGCACATTTTATCTGAATGAAAAATAACCGAACATCCAATGCCATTTGGAGTATGTCAACGTGATCGAGTATCCACTTATCTATTCATGCAACTTTAGCATTCCACATTTCGTAGGTGCTTCCAGCCAGTTTACTCATCGATTGATAACCGTTTATTAAGGCATAAATTTCTGAGATGTTTTTTGTAGGTAGCAACGTCTTAACGTTATAATAATAATGTCCTCCAGACTGAATTTCGGTCACGGCGGCCAATCTTAACGGAGACTGGCCATCTGCGCAGGAGACATTATAATGCACAAGTGTGTGCGCAAATACAAGTACACCTTCGGTTCCCTATCTCTCATGATCATTTAGGACGGTAATCTGAAACAACCGGAACGACATCAGGCGCAAGACCAACGGTGCTTTTTGAGGCATATGTTCAGTTAGTTACATATATTTACTTGCCTTAAATCGTCAATCTCGTTTATTCCACCGCCATGCCAAATGACCAAATGTCATGCCGATGTCAACAGAACACAAACCAAATAATAAAATATAACATAGGCCATAATAATAAAAAAACGAACAAAATTAATATGTAAAGACCTTCCATAATAGCTATGAAAGGTCTTAAGCTCATCAAAAGAAATATAAATAAACACGATATGCTGATTGAATAACGATCGTAAACAAACCTTACCAATTTGTTTGTAGACCTTGACACTATTGTCAACCTGTGCGACAATGACGCGATATAAACTACTGATGCGGGCACTTTAATTGTATACACGCCATTTTATTAATTTCGCTTAACCTTCTTTTCGATTCGAGACTGTTGATACAGGTCGTTCAATACATTCTTGATTAAAATGTCATGTATTTGTCAAAGAAATATAAGGATACCTACTTGAAGAAAGAGGATTGTATTTTCCCGTCCAAAACCTGAAGTTCTTTTGAACGAACCTACATTTTATTTGAAATATTCTAGTTTAGGTTAGCAGTAAAACCGCTTTGTTTGAAAATAAAATAAGTATAGCCTATTTTTAAAGCTTTTCATAACACGCACGTATTATATTGTTTTGTATTGACGAACAAAACAGACAGCGTTGCTATGGAATTTTCACAACATTTAAGGTCAGAATATACATATGTTCAAGCTGGAAGCGAGTGTTAACCCTGAAAAGTGTTTATTGATGTGACAGCAAAGATCTCGTTCCGAAAACAGTGCACAGGCGAGTATCGCGAAAGAAGTCGTGTGCTTCGTTTATCAGATTATCCTGCTAAAAGTCGTCAGAAGGCAAGGTTTCATATTAATTTTATCGTATTACCACTTCTATATACCTAAGTTTAAAGCTCAATAGCATACCTAAATTAATTAAATGTTGCATTAAATTCGGTAAGTAGCAGAATTGAACAGTATAATTGACTATAATAATTTTACAAGAATGTACAGTGAAATATGATTCTTATTTCATTGGATTAGGATATGAAATAAAACGACGCCGTGTAAGATTTATTTACTACCAGTCTGCTAATGAAATGATACAACGTTACGCAGCCGAGTCTTATTTAATTAGTGCTGTATTTAAAGACCCCGATCCACTTTGTTCTATTTTGTCTGGTATGATGACAATAAGCATTGCTGCCAGCATATATTTCGTTGTGGATATTTCTCATGTAATAAAGCGAACAAAGATATTTTTCGCTTCGTCGTCAAACATAAGTAGAAAACAAAAATATTGGGTAGGCTTATTAGGTAGTTAGACACTCCATACATTTGATTAGTTCAAAGATTAATATCAAACTTCAGCGATTGCATTATAGAATACTCACATTTCGCCTCATGTTCTTAAATTTGACTACAATAGCTATATACATATCGCACCCTTAATAAAACAGAGACATATCTCAGTATTTTGGAGTAAACAAATTTGAACTCTATTGCAAAGATTTAACACAAATATAATATTAGAATTTAACATATACAATTAGAGTTCAAATTGCCTTACTTTCAAATTTCGAGTTAAGTCGCTGTTTTATTAAGTGTGCGATATGTCACCTATATAAAATATCACCTATACAGCTTTGAAAACTAATTAAATCTTATTAAAGCTATATAAGATAGATTAATTTACACCGCAAGCTTAAACTGGCTTTCTAATAAAAATAATAATACAAAATGGGTCGTATTTTATAGAGTACAATATCAAAGTCCTCAAAAAATACAGTACAGTAAATGGTATTATTGAATCAAATATCCAATTCTTTTTCTGTTTTACAATCATTGGCCACTTTTTTCTACTACTGTACTGTATCGAGGTAAGAACTGTTACAAATTAAAAAATACATAGCATTGTACACATTTGATTAGGAATGACTCGTGACTTTGGCTGCTTTGCTTAATTTGTTGCAGTTATTATTTAGAAATCAACGTGTTTTGTGGAGAAAATTAAGTTTTCTTTCGTATATTATAACGTTCTTATATAGTAAGCTAGTTGTTATCCGCGAATTCACTAACTTTAAATTAGACTATGTCATCCTACCTCCGTACTAAATTACATGAAAGCCGATTCATCTACTCAGGCGTGCATACGTAACAACATAATTAAAATGTTAATAACTTATCGTGAAGGACTAGTTTTAGTGTTACTAGAAACATTTTATAAGGCTTTAAGGAAATGCTTAGTAGGCTGCTAATCGGAACCGAGTCCGGTAGATAGCAATCATTTCACTGCGTGAACACGCTATGTGTGTCTGCAATATACCTTTGATTAGCTCTACGAGAATAAACTTGTGTGATATACCGCTATACTTAATATATCTAGAATAATATTAGTAAGTTTACACTTAAATGTCCGTACAATATACTGCATGGACTCCTGGCCGATTATCTCGAGTAGTGGGATTTTCTAGTAGTTACATTCTGAATAGCAGCACTATTTAAACTTGCGTGGGCGCAATAAATCTAGCAACCCCGTTGGGATATACAAACGTGAATCTATGTATATATTTCAATGTTAATTTTCATATGACATGTGCTAAATAGCAACGATATACTGGTTTATAATACTACTATATTACATTTATACAGTACCAGTGCTTGATCTCAGATGGTCCGCACCATAGTCTTTTTATTTCCAGTCATAAAATATTAAATACAAAATAATAAATCTCATAATTTATATTCGAATATGATATCAACACGTTCAGCCCGCAACAATTTTATAGGTGAGTGAATGTACAAGCATAGAAGAAATGGACCAAGAGCCATGAGAAAACACATAATTTTTAACAACGGGACATCACTCCGACGATAAATCAGAGAACGGCAAAAAGGTCGCTGCTGGTATGTGGTATGTCCCCGTAAAATATATCATTAGAACAGTTGTCGGGTTTTTTCTCAAGGCTTAACAAAATAAAAGTTACTAAAGATCTAGTAGGACGCTCATTCGTTTTGCACTTCAGGTGTAAACTCAGCGGTAATTAGGTATTAATTAAATGCAGTTAGTGTCGTAAAATGAATCTGAACTGAAATCTTTCGATCGGTTTAATAACTTCGACAGTCACTACTATAATGCGTCGCAATGTCTCTTGCTTTGAACGGAAAATACAATAACTACACACATCGAAAGTGTCTAGGGATCAAGTACATTTTTAAGTATAAAAATCTATCAAATTAATATTTGCCAAATCTAGTCTTCCAGAGTAGCTTTTTACTTTAATTCCCATGTTTAAGTTATTAAATTATCTTCATATTTTGGAATAAAAAAAAAATTTTTTTCACAAATTTTGAAAAATTAACCCAATTTAATATCTTCAAGTAAATGGGGAAAATAGGCAAAAATGAGGATCTTTTATAATTTTTATTTATAGATTAGAAAATGAATAGTCCGTGTTTCCACCATTGACACGAATAACACAATCACAGCGATTTGGCATGCTTAAACACTTTGAGAAATGGCCGCCCACGTTCTTTCTAACAAGTCAAAAAGTTGTTGTAGGGTATGTACGGCATCCATACTCGACAGAGCTCTTCTTTGGAGTATATCCCATGCGTGTTGAATTGGGTTGAGGTCTGGAGATTGAGCAGGCCACGGCAGGATCTTGATACGAGCATCGGCAAGAGTACGTGTTACAATTCTAGCCATGTGTGGACGTGTATTGTCATGCATTAGTCGAAATGAATCATCCAACGAGTTTCGGCAAGGGATGATCACGCCTGAAACAATCCTCTCCGCATAAATCTGAGCATTGCGGTTGCCCCTGATCCAAGTGAGATCGGTTCTTCCACCGATCCAAATACCGGCCCAAACCATTATTGTTCCACCTCCATATAAATAAACTTTCTGACAAAATTTCACGCCCAGAAGTCCTCCATATCCGAGTACGTCTTATATCTGGTCTCACACCGAAACGAGATTCATCGGAAAAGCAAACACAACACCAGTCTTCTTCCTCCCAATTTCTGTGTTCGCGAGCTCATTGCAAACGGCACTTATGCAGCCTTGCAGGGTGCTATAGGTAGAACCCTCAGCGTCCTTCGGGAACGCAGACCCAGTTCACGTAAACGATTTCGGATGATTTGGTCGCTTATCAGCAAGCCTTAAGAGCTGTAGAGCCTCGTAGCAAACATCATGGCGGTCATGTTACGATTCCGTCGAGCAGTATTTTGGATGTACCGGTCCTATCTGCGAGTGGTGATGCGAGATCGTCCTCCATGTCGATCGGCCACGCTGCCCATAATACGATAGCGTGTCCAGAGACGACTTATAACGCTCTGTGTAGAGCCAAGAACGACAGCTACAGTACGTTGCCTGGAACCAGCTTGCAACATTTCGACGGCTTTTATCACCTCTTCTCGTGTTAAATGATGTCTTCGCTCCATATTGATGCAGATTTTTTTAGTTCCGATGCAGAAATTGTAATGGTTTTATGAAAAACGCTATTACACACTATTCTAGAAATCCTGATTGGCGGTTTATTTTCTATTTTTTATCGAAATTTAAAGAAAATTATTTTCAATTAGTGAAAATTACTAAAAAGAACCAATTATAATCAAAAAAAGTTGAAATTATAATCCTCAATTGCGGTGAGTCTCTAAAACGTATTTGATCCCTAGACTCTTTTGATGTGTGTATTATATAGGGCAGAAATTACTTTTGTTACCCTAATTTTGAAACTGTTATAAATTTCTTGTCTATGAATAGTTGTTGGTAATATACATGCATCATACATGTATGTAAATATGCCTAGACGTTTTTGGTGTGTGTATTATATGGGGCAAAAATTACTTTTGTTACTCTAATTTTGAAACTGTTATACATTTCTTGTCTATGAATAGTTGCTGGTATATACATACATGCATCATACATGTATGTAAATGCTAGAAGCATAACGTTGTATTAACTGCGAAAAGCTTTTTTTCGATAGTAGGGAACCCATCCTGTATTTCACGAATGAGGTGATAGATAAAAGTTAAATTATGTGATTACTTAAAGTGTACTATTTTCCTAAACTAAAATCAATAAAATACACACTAACCTATTGAGTCGCAGCGGTATACAGGTGGCCAGACACAAAACATTTTTAATGATATCTGGTATTTTAAGACTTGACACATTATTATTAATCAATTTAAATTGCGACTTTACGCGACTGAATTAGTTACAAGTCAAAATAACAGGTAATTTAATTTGAAACCTTCATCTTAAGATTTCTTTTATAAGTCGAGATATCATTAAGTTTGCGCAACTTATCCACTTCAGTTGAAGGCGTAAAGTAAGGAAAACACAATTTGTTTATTTATTAAAATAATAGTTAGAAAATACAACCCAGCTGGTATTATACTAAACAAGAACAAAATAAGCTAGGTACTTCATAAGTGTCCAATGGCTCTCCATGTTCAAAATATACTGATTATTTCTTGTCGTTGCCATTCTTATAAACTAAGATTACCTACACAATAATGAACATTTTTTACCAGAGAGCCAGACTAAACAAAACATTCTTGTTCTGCACAAGTAAGCTGAATAGGTGCTGCAGTTTTATACAAAATTGTTGTTTTCTGTTTGTAATTTCAATACTATCGTATAAGTTATTCGATTTAAGAATACCATCTATTTAAAAACATCAAGTTTGCATACATGTATGTATATATAAATTATGAGCCTATAAAATAAAAGCCTATATGAAAACAGAGGAATCTAATATCTATAAAGCATACAACTTTGGGACGTGAACCACTTAAGTAAACACTCGATGCGAATAATTGATCAATTTAACCTATTAGATTGTCAGAAGTGGGTACTTCGAGAAACCCTTGTGCAGAAGTGTTAGTATTATGAACTAAATTAAGTTAATAATTAGATACTTAATCCTTAAACATTAACAATGAATATCGGTTAAAATTGATAGATTAAGTTTAAAATGAAATTAAAATAAGAAACGTACACGAGAAAGTAACTCTACGCCACCTTAACTACAGCATATTTTAATATTACCCTCATTTTAAGTAGGTCATAGGAGTGAACAAAATTTAATAACATGAGCTTAACATATCTAGTTAAGGGGGCTGTTTTCTTATACTCTCTTACGAATATGCTCTTCAAACGAGTTATATACTTTTATATGTATGTATTTACAAAAAAAAAGTATATAAGTATTTGTTTGTTTATCCATTGTCTAGTACCTATAGTACAAGCTCTGCTTAGTTTGGGCTAGATGGTGTTGTATGTATATGGTAGAATATTATTATTATTATTATATAAATGGAAACGACAAATTACGCAGGTTTTAATCTCCGCGCAAAGAAAGCTGTAAATTATATTTGGCAATGAGTAATAAGAATAAGTACACCGGTTTTGTGGTATACCTTGGTCTTTAGTGTCGGTCAGTGAGAAAATTTAAATCGGAACGCCAATAAACCTGTATGGGTTGCGACGAAACCGCTACTTAGTTGCCTCAGTGACATACACGTCCTTAAAGCATTCGATTATTGTAATTAGATATCCAGCTTTTAGATAGCTACCGGCAATTAAATGAAAACGAAAGCCATTTCAGTATTACGTGATTCAAATGCTAGGTCAATGCCATGTGTAACCTATTCAAGGATCAGTTTACGCTGTACATTCACATTAATATTCTAGACAATAATAATGTGTGCTTGGAACGCAATTTAAAGTCTACGCAACGTGAGATTTAAATAGGGTATAACAAAAAGGCACTATCCATATAAAGTTTGTAATTTGCTTTGGTATGTAAACCTTAAAAGCCTACCATTTTATTATATTTTTACATGAAGATAGAAGAATCCTAACCATGCCATGATTTCCCAGTAACTTTATTAATTTACCCGAATATTTTAAAGCATCTTTGGGCTGGACATCCGTTAATAAATCTAGGTTTATTACTCACGGTAAAACATGTCAGTTATCATTTATAATGCGATATATTCGGTGTACAGCATTTCAAGTCTGCATGATCAATTAGTACATAATTATTCTATTGATATATTAGCATAATATAACTTGTAATGTGATCTTCATAAATATTACTAATAGAGACAACTAGTCACTCCGTAAATGTTATCTCTCCTTTCTGTGACACCGGATATCATGATATTCTCTTTGAGGCAGTTACCGAATGCGACGATAGTGAGTCAATAATTTCCTATCACTTCTTACAAAACAATTCACATTACCGACTCAAATAATGTCGTAAGCATCAAATTGTATCCAATACTTCTTGCGAGACACTGAGATTATAGGTATCCAATTCACCCAGTTTAAGATTAAAAGGCAATTTACCGCAGGAGACGGTTATTACAGTGAGATTACTAAGCCATATAGTGTTAAGACATATCGGGCGTGTAGTTATGTCGTCCGTTTTAGTAATAGACTTAGTCGTAAGTCGTAACTAAGTAGCTGGTGAATAAGTTAACTTGCACAATTTAGTGAGTTGATTTTTCTTACGTAATTGAGAGCCCATAATTTTTACCTATAATAAATTACAGACAAACAAGATCTTGAAGAACACGAGAATAGCAACACATGAATTATATAAACAGCAGTGTACAAACTCCAGAAAAGAAATACGTAGACAAATAACGAACCCGAGTATTTGTTTCAGAACAAAAGAAGGTACAGATGTTTGGCCTATTGTTTTGCCTTCGTCTCAGAATATCGTATATTCAGTTAACACATAACATTACGTACATGAACCGGCAACGTATAAGTACTAAAAGCACTTTTGTATTTTCACGAGTAGATAAACTACCGATTTGTAGGCAACAGGAAATATATTACTCTATATCTGGTCGTGACATATTTCAGTATTTCACTTAGCATGAAAATGCTTCGGACATTCGACCGCACTCTCTTAACCAAAGCCACCTGGAACGAGTTGTCAACAAATATCGTTTTACACTCCGCTGGGAATAAATGGCGGCAGAATCCAAAATATTTGAATCAACAAAGCACATACTCGGTTCCTATAACGTACTAAGATGTAGTCAAACGTTCTTAAGCTATATTTAGAAGACAATTGTTACGAAACTTTAACCATAACCCTAGGTGAAAATAGCATATTAAATATAGCATCAGCGTTCCCGTTTAAGCTATTAATAAATTTAAAGCAGTTGTTCGGAAACGACGGTGCCCGTCGTTGGCGCAGCGGTAGTTAATGCGATTGCTCTGCGTGCGGTACCCGGATATAGCAAAGCGTTATAGGGATTTTCTGTCCAAAAATTCTCATTAGCAGCTCAAAGACTGGAAGTATGTCTGGTAGACGACAATAATAATCCTAAAAACCGTAGCTAGCGGTATTTTGGTGTTATATTTCTGCCTACCCCGTTTAGAGTTTGTATAAATGTACATTTGTACGTTCGAAAAAAAATATTCTGTAATTTGAATATTTTCAAACAGAAACATTTATATATATTGTTTTTTTTATTTTATTTTATTTATTTATTTAAGTATTTCCAACAAAGGAATATACAATAAGTATAAATAAGTATAAATTAACTCAAATGACCATTGAAGTATTTCTTTTATTCCTAGACATTTTATTCAAAATTCAGTGGCACTTCAAGTCGGTTGACCAACTTTGACAGTACAGTTTAAAATTAACATAACAACACATACATTTGTTCTTATCTCTGAAAAGACTGTTCGCAAATGTAGTTTGCAAAGAGCGACCATGACGTTCGGTAATCTAAAAGTTGTTTTACGGATGATAAGTAACCTTGTAAGAAGGGCTGGCAGTAGATATATCTTCATGGGTTTTCCTTGTACTATAAATATTAACTGGATCATCGAACACGACTGCTCGGTGGCACACTGGTAGTGTATGACACTGCTGTACATTAGGCCTCGGTTTCGAATCTTAAGTCAGGAAAAGTGTTATTCGGTTTTTCTCTCAGAAATTCTCAGTAGCAGAATGGTGTCTGGAACAGTGTGTATAGCTCACATCCTATTACGTAGGACCTAAAAACATAGCTAGCGAAATGTGGGTAAAATACACTATATCTACCTCTTTGGAGGAATAGGTGTAAGACTATGGTATGCATGAATCATCAGACTACATAATACGTTCCTTCTAGCTACTCACTCCCGTCTATTATAGTAACTTAAATTTATCAATTCGTGACCCACGTTCGTTGTTGATTTTAGCCCACGATTTTAGTAAACTAACGACAAATATTAATTAATCATTATGTCATCGCAGGTGGTCAAAACGAGATAGTTTATTTTGGACGTATCTTTCGTTCCCGATCATTAAAACGCCAGCATTTGGCAAGTGACAACGTCTGCACACTGACAAAGAAATAATACAATGCGGGAATGTGATGTAAGCAGCTATTGGAATGCAGGCTTGCAGATTAAATTATACAATATTTATTATTTCACAGTATGGAATACTTAATAAGATTTAACAAAAAATTATAAAAGTAAGTTCCATTCGATGGCATCCTGTCCATCCTGTCAAGAAGATGCGTCGTGCTGAGGCGAAACACGTGTCGACGCATATTTTGTGTTCAAAGCGGATTATTGAGCCCGGATCCCATTACGATCAACGTTAACTATTGCAAAAGTTGGTTGGTGCCTTTCTCCCTAATTATTTCAGTAAAAGTAAAGTTTATCTGATATTAATTCGTTCGCAATTGAAGTTTTCAGAAACGCTTATAATAATCACAATATGATTTGAATAAATTAATATTACCTACTGGCTACTTCGAACATCTTACAAATTGAATTCTAGATAACGAGCTGTGCACCACATTAAGCTAACAGCGCACCGTATCTGAAGCCATTTCCCTAAATGTTTAGCTGTAATTGTAAGTAATTAAAGAAACAACATTAAATTGATATTTCGATTGGTCTGTAGACCAAATTATACCTTACCTATAAATCAGCATGCTAAGTAATCACCATTTGGAAGGATATCAACCTACATGCATACTTCTGTATTAACTAGTAAAATTACACGATAGGTTGCTACTAAGCAACCTATCGTGCAACTAAGCATTAAACCATCGCGAGTCGATAAATGATGCCAGATAGTTGCCAGAATTATACTACAATACGACAAACATTTTACGCAAACACAACTATAGCTGTATTTTAAGCAAATTTTACCAACATATGCCATAATTAACATACAGGTAGATATGGACGAATGAAGGAAAATACATACCTACCAATTATTTCGTATTGAGGTTAGCACAATATTTGTTTCTATTTCCTGTACCTAGTCAATGACAAAAAAAAAAAAGTCAGTATCTTTAGCAAACTTACTAACCAATAACCTTTGACATTCATAAGTGTTACAGTGTTACCTAAATTAATAAACGATTTTAAACTTTAACTTTAACTGCAGCTCAATATTTAGACAAACCAATTTTAGCTGTACAGATAAATCAATTTTTTCATGTCCTTAGTAACTTATAAAGAATTTGAATGATCATGTTTACTGTTCAAAAATTAGAACTACGTGTTTAAATAACATTCGAATACTAATAACTATGCAGACTAGAGGCGGTCAATCTACGCAATTCAGATTAGATACGGCATTCAAAATGCTACTTGGCGTAATGTCACTAACAAATCAAAGGAAACAGAACTAGATATTACATCTGATGGAGTTGACGCCTCTCGGTCTATGATTTTCTCGTTTAACTTATACAATCTAGTCCGCACAGAAGTTTGTTTAATGACAACCGGCTGACAACTGCGGCAGTTCGCAACTTTGAATCTAAAACTGTATCAAAAGCATTCAGAGAAAACCGAAATAGATTAGTTTCTATAATAACACAATCAGATTCGATTTATAAAAAAAAAGGAATTTGAGAAAGCGGTGGAATCTTATTATATATCCATATTATTTGTCTACTCTATTAGAAATGGGAAATTATATTGGAGTTAAAGCTTTACGTGATCAGAATAATGTACGTACATAGTTCACGATTAAAGATAAGGAACGGATTTAGTGCTGCGCGTTCCGAAGCTAATAATATGAATAAGCTTGTAAGCGATACTCCTTATAATAAATATATGGTATTAGAAACACACCGCATAGATTAATAAACCGATACCCTATATTTACTGAGTGTATAATTGAATAATTACGTAGTGGGCACAGATCGCAACTGGGGTGTCACGAACGGAAGAAAGCGGCCTCGCTACGGATGTGGGCAAAAAGTTATACTATTATGTCCGACACAGTATGTCTAGAGATAGGGTCGTTGTCTTTATTTAGATAAGCTATGTTAAAAGAGTTACGAGCCCGTTCGCCCCTCAAGGTTCGCCCCCTAGTAGGTATTTAATAGGTTTCTTCTTTAAATCCACCCAAAAATAGGAGCCCCGCGAAGCGGGGTTCCGCCTTTCTATGAAAGGGGCGAAAGTCAAGGGGCGTACGGGCTCGTAGCCGTTAAAAGCAACATTATTTGCAATACTGGCTTTATTTTGAGTAGACCTGTACCGGCAGTTATCCTATGATTTTTAAATCATGGGGTTCTCTTAATTGTGACCTATCTAGTTAAGATATAAATAACTCGAAAGTACGACGCCGGCTTTTCAAATCATTAATACCTCCCACTCTCTCCTTTCCGCAGTAATTTTGTTAGATGTGATTGCCTGTAAGTAAATGAGCACAAGGCATGTCTGTAAATGATTATTTAGATGTAAGAAATGTGTATCATTTGTTGGCGATCCAAAGAAATAAATTAATTTAAATTGTATTTTATTAATTAATAAAAAAGTGTCCAGTAGAGAGAGAAGGACTATCTTCTTCTACTTTTATAGCTTATAGCAATGTCTTGTAAGCTGTGAGAAGCCCAACAGAATGTTAGTCCTGCATAAATCATTTTCACAAATACAAGATCGTTTTTATAAATGAAATATAATATGTTTGGCAGCCCTAATTTATCGTAAAACACGCGTAACGGACAGGTAGACATGACATCGTTTTACATATGAATTAGGTTAATTAATTCGTTAACCGAGGCCTGTGTAATAACATACAAACAAGCATTGAACATTATCTTTGCTTTATACATAAGTTCTCTGGTGCATAATACAAGGGTAGAGTAGTATTTGGACTGCACATTTAAAAGCAATTAGTTGATTGAGCAATTTGTATAAAAGTTTAATTGCTTTTACACCTTTGGGAGCCTGTAAAACAAAATTTATTGAATGGAGTAACAGAGAGAAGTTTATGACGACGCATGCTAGTAAAATATTTTAGCACAACACATGGTTGCATTGTGATTTAAGTGGTCGACGTTGCTAGTGCGAACATCGTTTCATCTTCAGGTCGGACAAAAAACGAACCAAACCAAGTTTTATTCACAAACATTTGTTCGTAGTCTGGCTTGCATTGTAACTGACAGATAGATGTTGAAACAATCGACGTCTCCAAAGACCTCGAGATATAGAAACTATTCCTACAGCGGAAATATTGTTTAATAAAAACAAGGTAAATAATACTAGTAATAATACAAATGGAAGGAGCAATCGGACGCAAGCATACGCGTGACCATATACTGCGGAACTAATGAGGCAGTCAAACATAACAGTTAGACATCAGTGTCATATTTTAAAGTCGTATGTAACTATAGTAAAACTTCCATAATTACATGGATAATCATAATTTTTATAATAGAAATACATTTTGATATTTGAACGTGTTCTTGCAAAACTACTATTATAGTAAATTTCTCATCAGGTAGATGAGCTGATAGGAATTAGCTGTAGGTGCTGATGTCATATCCAAATCTGAACAGAAATGTTTACGTAAAAACAAAAGAAGCTAAGTTACTGATATTGCCATGCAGTCATAATAAACTGTGTTTAGAATCGTGTAAAAGAATAAACATAGATAAAAAATATGTAGGATATGACCGCCCAAAAATATATTTTATGTTTAGCTCACGATGATATTTGTCATCATTACTTTACTTCACCTAAATATATTATACGCTGTATAAGAATATTGTACAAGAGTTTTTTACAATTATAATATATTACATTCAATTAATATAATAATAATATTCTACCACATACACACAACACCATCTAGCCCAAACTAAGCAGAGCTTGTACTGTGGGTACTAGACAATGGATAAACATACGTATATACTTTCTTTTTTGTAAATACATACATATTATACATAGATTTGATTATATTATATATATAGATATTAACGTAAATAAAAATTACATTGTTCATTGGAAAAACAAGCATACGACGAAAATTTCTTTAATTTTATTTTGTTCACTACAAGCCTCTTTTTACTGATAAACATTAAAGGCACCATTTGATGGCTAGTGCTTTTAAGGAAGTTTTAATAAGTATAGCTGTTACAACACCATTTTATGTATTGAAGAGGAAAATTAAGATTCTCTCCAAATTAGATTACGAACGTTCTCTTGAATGATTTGACATTACTTTAATTTAAATTTCTTATTAATTAATTTGGTCACAGTTAAGAAATCGATAAGCAATATCTTGTTTATATTATAAATTTTAATATTTGAAAATACATTTGGATATTTGTACTTTATCATGCAGAAACCATTGAATGGAATCGGATAAAACACAGATAGACACAGCCCTGGTTCTCTGTTATCTGTTTATACTAGAAGCTTTTTTTTCTTCTTTTTTCTTGCTTTCATCGGTGACAGACGAGCCAGTGGCCCACCTGATAGTAAGCGAGAACTGTAGCTCATACACATGGCTGTTTTCTTAGCATTACAGAAGCAATTTCAAAAAATCTCAACCAAGTCGCTGCCTACCGGAAAGAAAAGTGGAATTGAGCAGGATGCGGTTTGGGAAGGGAAGGGTGATTGGGCCTCCGCGCTCTCACTCACCAAACGAAACATAACTGTTATTTTACATCGATCTTCTGTGAGAGGGTGGTACTTCTCCGGTCGAGCCGACCCATTCATGCTGTAACCAGCGTGGCCCTACTATTCACCTACTAGTAGATCTCGTGCGATTTATGCAGTAAGGCAAAAACTAGTGATAATATAAAACATAATTATGTTAGAAAAAGTATATCTTATAAATTCTAAAGTGGATATCACTATATTTTTTTGGTTCTCTGTTCATTCGCTACATGCAGTGTACACATATCGCGTATACCGGCAAAAATTAAATAGGTACTTTAAAACATGTAGATCTTAGTAATAAAAAAGAAAACACTCCTTCCACCATATTACGTAATTAACCGACGTCTTCACTATGCGTTTCATTATGAGACAGCCGTGACTTGCCTTTAGACATAATTTGTTATGCCGTCAAAAACTTTATTTAAATGGAACACTAATGAAAAGTATATTTAAAAACGGTTTGTCAGTGATATTAATTCACTATAATTCTGACAGTACATTTGTAGCTTACTGTGTGTAGAAATTCTTTCGAATAAATAAAGTAATTTATTTAACAAGGCCTTGTGATCGACATGTTAACTACTACTAATTTAGTACAAAATAAATCACGATACTGTTTAATCTACTGACTTTATCTGTTTAGTTTCTCGGAATAATCACTGACATTGAATCAGAAAAGTTCTATCTTTACAGTTTTCTAAATATAAAATTGTCGGCATCATCGTGAAGACGGCAAGAAAGTGTTTTTCTGTCCTACGCTCTTACGTCATACATTGTTTTAAACAACATTAAGGTGGGTATATATAAATACTTGTATTAGTTCGAAATTCAAACACATCAATTAGGAAACGTAACTCTACACGGGCGATACGGCTCTTTATTATTTGGCATATAAACAAAAAACCAATTGAAATTGGAAAATTGTCCAATTTCAATACTACCTACTACAATTTACAAAGCTGTGGAATTAACTTTTACTATTTAGACCCAATTACATTATTAGATTTACAGCAGAACTTGACGATATTCATCGACTTTATTAAACTTCATTCAAAGCACGAAAGTAAGTAGCTTCATAATATCGGACTCTATAAATAATACTAAATTATTCACAAAGAATCACGAAGGCCACAAAGTCACGAACGTATTTAAGCAGGCCGATAAAATTATAGAAAGTCGAGTAGGAGTCATCCGAAACTTTAACTTACTTCGTCTTCAGGGGAAAACTTATTTAATGAGGGATCATGTCCAAGGAAAACAATTTTCTCATGTCAACTAATCTCAAATTATAAACAATGTTATAATAATACTAGGTATGAAATAGTGTTAGCTGTTTATGTCGTCTATTTTATATAACGGCGTCGACGGATATTAAGACATTCATGGCAAAACACATAATTATAACTAATAAAACAATTATGTACAGTTAACAACCATTATCACAATCAGTCTAAAATCCTTGAAAGTGATCTATTAGATGGCTGGTTTGCAAAACTTGTATTAGTGACGCTCAAAATAATTACCATAGCAAACTTATTGATTATGAAACGAGCACAAAACGATTTAGTACCAATAGATGCTAGATTTTTATCTAATAACCTAATTTGTAGTTTACGTTCCAGTTAAGACCCGTTGTTTAGACCGGCTGATTTAACGATAAACTAACTCATAATATACTCATACAACCATGTTGTATGAGTATATTATGATGCACTCTTAATATCGTACCGAGTTTAGCACAAACATATGCTTAAGTAGATTGTAACTGGCCACGTTTATCTCAAGCCGGATTAGTCCAAAACAGCGTCAAGATGGACCCCGATAATTGTGAGACGTTTCCCTACGGGACACTGGACTTATAATAGACAGACTAACAGCAACTGTATATGAATAAGATTAAAAGAAAATAACTTAAGTTATGCCATCTTCATTATTACGTCTAGTATACCTAGACGTAATAATGAAGATGATTGAAGGGGATTATAATCTCCATCGGATTAGGCAAGCTATTTAATTTTGTACCACGCCCATGTTTCGTCAGCAATGTTCTGATGCTGTATAATTTGGCACAAGCTCATTTTTGTAACAATTCACTGTGCCAGGATCCTTAAATGGGAATGAACCTCTGTTTTCACAAACATATGCTCATACCAGCGCTACTGACCTAATTAGCTAGAAAGTCCGAATTAAACGAAAAGCTATCATATCCATAAATATAGTGTACTTTGCAAATAAGTCCTAAAGTATGTGCTGCATAAACTATAACCCGTCCAAAGCAAAACGGCATTACTCTAGAATATATACCTACTGAGCATAGACTATTAGTGCCAGGCGCATGTTTCCTCTGTTGAAGTTATTAGTAGAACGGAACTCCTGCCTAATTGCCGTAAGCTACGTTAAATTGAGCTCTGACGCCTTACGTAGAGATGCATGCAATAAGTTACCATACCAACACTTTTGTGTTCAAATAAATTGAATACAAATCACAAAGCTAACCTTGATTAGCCTTACAAAAAGGCAAAAGTTTCGCAGTACTTGATAGAATACCCAATAAGACTAAAGTCCTTTGTTTGTTATGGAACGAAATAGTAAAGCAACATGTTTTAAGCTCAGGTCACGTTTTCTTTTTTCAAGCTCACACTTTGTAGAGACAGGAAAGTTATTCGTAGGCCCTTGAAGACTTCCTTTCGGCAATTGAGGACAATTAGGGAGCACCGTTTTATTTTCCTTGTATGTTAGATTTATCATTTCTACATCCTTATATAAATTGCAGAAAACCCTACATTAAATATAGTGTTTTCATACAACATCGATATTATAAGACATACAAATTTAGAACAATACACTGATCAAGGGTTAATCACAATATTGCGTACTTGCGAATTACGAAAATAAATATTGAGTGTTTAGTTTAGAGCATCACCATCATCTCAGCCGAGAAACGTCAACTGCTGGACATAAGCCTCAGGGCATAAACAAATATAATGAAAGGTTAAAAATTATTGTATTTTATTTCATTTCGATAGTATTTTAATGTAATTTGGATTTACAATTTCAGCCATTTTCTATTAAATACCTACCTGATTAAATATGATTGAGACAGTCAAGTTTATCTTAATTTCAGCGAGATAAATGATTCGCAATGCTCTAAGTGTGCAAATAGATTTAATTTAAATTTATTTAACTTGTCAGTTACTATAATAATTAGCGATAGAAATAAACAGCGATAGCATGGTTCGGAATAAAGCATTTATTTATACGTGTAAAATGTTAAATACTATGGTGTTTTACAGGCGCAAGAAAGAGCTGGGAAGATTGAAATTTGTTTTCTAATGTTCTCGAAGGATATGTAAAGTCTGCCAAGCTGCATACGGCCAGCGTTGCGAATTATTGTCTTCGTTCTAAATAATCCTACCCAAAGATGACGAAGATAATTCAATACATTCGTCAAAGTACGAACGAGTAGTCGAAATTCATTTCTTTACACCGTTTATATAAGAATTCAATATTTCAAATCTAACTATTTTTTCTTTATATGATCAAGATTTATGATAAAAATCACTTACTAGTAGCAGATCCGTTTTACAAAGGTTAGCACGATGAAATGAAAAGCGATCCCGAGCTCTTTCGTGAATACATCGGGAGTGCATTAGGGCAAGGTTTTGTATAGTACGTGCCACGTATGGCAATGAATACGCACATCTACGACGAACGTGAAAAATACGTACTCTTGCAATACATGACAAGAATTAAATCAAAGCTGCTCTAATAACGGAATAAAAATGTCTGTAACTTATTATAATTTATATTACAAGCCACAGTAACTTTTCACGTATCTTTTACCAATTTGAATATTATGTTTATACATATTAAACACGTGCGCGATAATTTCTAAGTAAATTAGAATTGGTGGAACGTAAAAAATTGAACACTGCTGTAATAAAGCAATGTACGATGTATTTAGAGGCTCGAGATTGCTCAAACCCCAGAGTTGAAATTAAACTAGTACCACTACAATCTATTGAAGTGTACAGACTAATCGAATCTTGTAGCTCCCTATCTCTAATGGTCCTACCATGAACGAGGCGCTTTAGATACAATTTAACAAAATTATTATGCAATTCAAGTTTCCCTCATAGACTTTATAATTAGGAAAACGAACGCAGAGATGCGTTATAAATCTCCGCTTCCTTTACTTAATGGCGTATTGTTCTTGTGTACGTAAAATTGAGGTCGTCCTGTGTACTAAAGTCATTTCCATTCTTGCAGATATGACAATTGTGTATTTAAAGGTACTTGTTTGTACAGTTTCATGAGATGTGCGTGAGCTAATAAGATGCTTAGTTACTAGGCAGTTAATGTGCTCTTCTAAAATTTAATAAACAGTTTAGAGTGCTTTAAAGACACACGTGCGTTATCAAGTCATTGTTTATGAAATGTCGTAGCCCTCTTTTGTAAGACACTGCTCGTATAGTGTATAGTGGGACTGTCTTGGCTAGCTGTCAATAAATTTCATGCGAGTATTTGTATATGTGTATTTTCAAATACAAGTTTCGCATTATTTGAGTTTATTTACTGCACGGATGGCCTATTCATTTACATGGGTATCTCATCGCAAGTTGCAGTGTGATTCTTGTTTGAGTTCGAATCCGCGCAGGACAAAAGCTTGTAAGTTCCACAGACAGTCGTTATAATTTCGGCTGCGCCGCGTATTTCTTTTAACGTGTTATGAATTGGTTAGAAATAATATTATATTACATACAAAACCTCTCTATCAGTATGTAATAAACAAAAAACTAAATATGTATACTTTAAAGTAGTTCCAAAATGTTTATTGCAGTCTGATTAAATCTCCCAAAAAATAACTCAGTCTGAAAATTATTCATAACTATAATTTATATAAATAAATTTCAAAATATATTTCATAAAGAATTAAGTACTCTTTTATTCAATATATATATTATTTTCTTTACTTAGCCTTAAACCAATAGATATAATTACTTAACTCCGTCAGGCTCATTGAAAAGATTGTTCAATCAACAAAATTTAATACTGAATACGAATACCGACATTATCTTGTGTTGTACGACGCCAACGTGAGCAGACGACGTAATGGCCACACACGCATGAATAAAAATAAAGGACAAGGCAAAACCACTACTCTTGTTTATTTCTTTATTCCTTATTTCATAAGGAGCAGCAGGACAAAAGATAATATAATAATAGATATCTCTGCGGGACTTTATTTATGGCAAGAGCAGTAGCTAAACATATATATTGTTTTAAAAGAAATTCCGGAAAAATCTCCTTGAACATTTTGAAGAGGACAATATCAATAAGGTGCCGTGATGCGGCTTAATTTATTCAAACGTTTGAGGTACATTGTAGTCTTTGATGTTAAGCTTGATAAAGATTATTTGTTTACAAATGTCTGCTATATATTTGTACGGTTTTATGTCAAAAACATTCCAGTCTAATACGGACGACTCTAATATACTACTATCACATACATGCACGCTTGTTTCTTGGTCGGGTTAATAGCGACTATCTGGAGCATTTCAAATATACGAACATACTCCTTTACTTCATTTTACGGGACTTTTAAAGGGCCCTTGCTTCATAATGCATCTGGTCCTTCCAGTCACACTTTACCTGTTTTATATACTTTCTTCGTCTAATCGTATGTGGCATAGTTTAGGTACATGGTAGATATAACATTCTTTTATAAAATTATATTGTCAATAAACAATAGGCTCATATTAAACGTTTCTCTTAAAAAGCCTGTTATCGCGATAGGTATAATTTCAGTACTTAATTCGTCGCGACATTGACAAGTATTTATCCAAAAGTCATAAAGAACACCTAAATGTCGACACTACTTGGACACTATTTGTCGAATACAAAAACCTTTATTTTTTGTCGGGATCTCACACTCAACAGTAGACGCATTGACAATCGCGGTGTCCACCATTGCGCTATTTGTGTGGCTTTATAACAAACATGCCTAAAAGATACAGTGTTATGATAACTATTAGCCACGGCTCGCGGCCTTATTTACAAGGTATACATTAGGTTAAACACAAATATCATCATCAAGCATAATTTCCAAGATGAGTTGCCGACGTACTAAATAACATAATTATGTAAAATATTTCTTCAGCTGCCTCTGTTAAATAAACCACATCATTCCGTTCACGTTTCGTACTCTTCTCAGTAAAGAAAGATCAAACAAATACACTTTGTCATTTCTATAATTATTTAGAAATAGGTAACAGGTATTACAATTAATATGTTTTTATGAATCCATTAGTCACATACTAAAATGAGGTTCAAATATTTTTTTAAAAATAATTCTCCTAGTTGGGGAACATAAATGCACTAGATTCGAGCTACAATTATTTCTGAAGTTTATAGAACCGTAACAATTATAAAGTTTACGAAGCAAGTGGTCGTTAAACTTGTCAATAAAAATCCGTAGCAAATTTTCAGTCTCTGTCAGATAAAAATGTGAAGAAGACTGCAATGCACTCTGCATAAAGAAACTTCAGCAAACGCTTCTACAATATGTCAACATTATACCGATGTTTTATTCGGTCACGCGCTGGGTAACCCGAGTAACCTGTAAAAAGATAGGACAGTCTTCCTAAGTGTAGAGACTATGAATATTTATAGACTGTCTCGCCGGGAAATGTAGGTAAGGCCAATGAGTAACGAAGGTATGTCCGAGCGCGACGGTACGCGCGAAAATAGTTTGTTCTATAGATCTCAATTTAAAATCATATAATATTATTAATTATTATAAAAGTAATAACGGTGTTCAATATAAGGTTTCATAAGCGTATATATAGTGCTATTTACATCTAAGAGGTCCCTTTGATTAAGTCTGTCCATCTTGCGGGTATTTCAAACTGCGTTTTCTTGTCCACGGTCGCAATTTGAAAAACTTTCTTACCCAAACATTGTCGTTTCTTCAGGCTTCGTCTGCCTATTGCGACTTCAACTTGCTAACTACGAGAAGTATGTGATTACATTGGTTCAGATTGCCTCATTTCGAATCTTATCCACGTAAAGAGACTTCAAGTATATTTCATTCTATAACAACTTCAGAAACTAAGAGTTTTTTACGAGATCAATGGTCAAGAGTCACGTAGGAGTACCGTAAGTTATCACTGGTGAAAATAAAAGATCTTGGTTTTAGAAAAGTTTACTTACTTTCATATAGAAAGATCTCAGAACAAAAACCAAAATTGGAAGGAAAGAAGAATAATCTATCTGCAATTAAATATGTAGGAGTCTATTCAAAGACCAAATCATCTCTTATATTCTTATGGCTTTGCCAAAATATCAAAATATCTCTATTTTACTAATTGGTATTTCAGAGAATAACATCGATGCGACGGTTTAGCCAACGATGTAAGACATGAATTCCCGACATCATTTACTTCGTAATTCGTAGGCACGAGTACCATGTATAAGATAATAATCGTATGTATCTGAGCTATTACGAGAGACGCTATCGAAGGATAATTTATCTGAAACAGATACGCCCAAACTAACTGTCATAATGTCTCAAAATTTATAATAGATAGAAATGTCTATATATCTGACGACTAATATACAATTTCTAAATTTATGGGCATCTAAATCATCTTAGCCGAGAGCAAGTCATTCGTCACCTGTTTACATTTTTCGAATAGCAACGGATAATTTCAGAACAATTATCATGAAATTAGTTGATTTCTCGATTGATCTACTAATTTGTGTATTTTGTTGAGGGCCTCGAATATAAATGAACCAATCTCTTTCTCCGAAGTTTTCAATCATTATAATACCTATGTAGGATAATTTAAAGAATATGGTAACATGAATCATTCGAAAACGTCAGCGCTAATGTTGACAAATAATTTATCGTGCCTATTCTCTCTATCTAACGGCTACAAAACTAACAATAAAATATACACGCCATATCCAACATTCTAATACAATGGTATTCATTTTTATAAATCAATTATGAAAGCAGTATAACTGCTATATTATTATATATTATATTGTTACGTGCTGGGTTCGACGGATAAGAATGTAAACAATATTACCGACTAAAACACGTTTTATTCAAACACACAATTAAATTTAAAACACAACAAACACTATACTACACTTTTCCACTGTAACTGCTTCAAACTCCGTAGAATTTCTGCTTCCGTTCGCTTCAATGAATACTTGACCACTTACGATTGTAAACTGACTCGGCAAGCGCTGGCCTTCCTTTTTTATACGTGGTTAAAGCGTTTCTAGTGTTTTCTAGTAACGCCATACCCGGTATGTACACAGTACGAAGATTCGAGAATGTGCCAGCGTTCTCTCTACGCTTCGCGTACTCACACTACTTAGTTCCGTAAGATGTCAATAGATGGCGGTGTAATAAATTATTGGATGGAACTGCTGAGTCTTCCCCACAATGCCGAGAGATGGCTCTGGGCGTAAGAATATGCTTAATACTCTATGCAAGAGTGTCATAAAAAACAGCGAGTGGAGCTAATACACCGTACAATTATCTCTTTGGTGTTCTCGTTAACTGTAGACGTCTGCCAACCCCTATTTGGCTAGCGTAATGGAAGACAGTTTTAACCTGTCATGCTGAAAAGATCCGTGCGTAGTAGAATTTATGACATACATAAATAGAACTTAAATTAAAGTTGATGGTATTTTTTTGTTTTTTATACGTCACCATAGTTTCCGCTAGCATCGATGCCAAAAATTACATCGACAGCATTCATAGTTTCATTAAATAGAAATACCTAATACAAGCAATGGTATATTCCACGTGTGACAAAAATAAGGAACTAATACTGTTTTTTGCATTTATAGGGTATTCTCGTCGATACCGCTTTACAACGTACTTGGAGGCTAAAATATGGTGGGGATAAAATGTCGCCATCACAATACAGTTGTAAACCAGCTCATTGCTCTTACATGATTGCCTTACTTTACGATATTATAGTGTCTTATTCGATATCCTCTCGAAGCTTTTACATTTTGCGGAACGGAAAGTACAATACAATCGAGATACCTTGTCTGTCCCTACGGGTGAATATGCCTTTTGCCAGGATGAAAACGAAAGACAAACATTTATCCAAACTTCCGCATATTTATTGTGATTCGTAAGATATATTAAGATCGTGTATATCTATAGATTAGATCTTGACTTATACATTACATAATGAATAATACGATTCTATGTATAATATGTATGTATTTACAAAAAAAAGTATATATGTAAGTTTATCCATTGTCTAGTACCTATAGTATAAGCTCTGCTTAGTTTGGTCTAGATGGTGTTGTGTGTATGTGATAGAATATTATTATTATTATTATACATTTCCGAGACAGTAGGTATGCTACTCACATGGTTTTCATTTCGAACACACTTATCATTTCGCATATAATAATAAAGAACTCGGATTCAGAAGTAAATATGTAATAGATTTTATTAATTATCACTGTAGCTCACAGTATTTAAATGTAGTGTTTCTCTATTGAAATTAAACTACTTTATATGAATCTTATCGAGTTTAATTTAAAAACAGTATTATTACATTATTTTAAAACTAATAATAGTTTAATTTCAATGTACCTATAACATTCGCGTATACGTAAGACAATATAGTGTTTCTATATTTAAAAAACATTTACTCATGTTTTAGCAAGTATGTATGTAGTTTGTATGTTTCCATTCGATATTTTTTTTTCTGTTTGATCTTACGTATGTATGTACATCTGCTATTTATATGTATATCTGTAGTTCAGTCATATTGTAGTTTACTAATATATTTTCTAGATTGTTATCCATGTTATTTATATCTAGATTTGTCCGTATTTGTCTCAAAGAAATAAATCATTTCTATTTATGATGCCAGTAGAGTGAGGGATTGAAACAGGCCAACTATAAATACCTAAAGGGTTTGAAACATTAAAATCCTTTACAGAATGCTTATCACCATTAGTCTTGTACACAAGGCGCCGGTTGTCTGTAACAGACGGAACCATTCTGGCATGGTTTCAAATGTTCTCTGCAGTTGTCATGTGTTTTAAGAGTCTTTAAAATAAACCTAAGAATTCTGCAGTTCATTTGCTGCGAGGAGAAAATAGGATTCATATTTAATTTGACATTTTGGACTTTGCACCTTATTTTATTTGTTCGCAGTTATTCTAAGAATGTTTTGTTAAATATATTATGGTGACATACAGAAGTAAATTTAGGAAAATAAATCTTTTATCTATATACTAATATTATCAAACTGACGAGATCATTTGTTTGTTTAAACGCACTAATCTCAGGCACTACCAATCTGATTCGAAAATTACTTATTCATTTTATAGCTTATTTATGGAGGAATATATTCACGCTACGACCCTTAGGACCGAAGCGCGCGTCTGATATAAACGTTGCGTAAAAAAAGTACTTTTACTGAAAATAAGTAATCCCATTTAAGTACAAACAAGAATAATTACGGTCACGGAAATTATTATGAAGGTCGATTGCTCTTCTTTTGTCAGACAAAATCTGTTTTTCTCAAGGAAAACGAGGTCAATGCAAATTAATCATTCAAGTCAAAACATCTTCATTATTATTAGTGGTAAATGGAGTGTCCATTTGTGTAATTTGAGGTAAAAATGTCGCATCCCTCTGAAGAATCACTTCTGTGGACGGTTTTCATGCTTTCGTTATATCAGCATCATTTACTTTTACCACAGTTACATTAACTAAACCCTCGTTTTATGACGATAATTAAAGAATTATCGTATGACCAAAGGGTCATACAACGGCAACGGTAAAACGAAACTTATACCATAATTGCTGTAAAGTTTGATGAAGGATACATTTACTATGTCACTAAATTAAAATTAATAATAATGGTGTTAATATTAATAACATATGTTGATTATCATTGTGTGTGCCATATGCAATATTAGTAGTAAATATCATTCATTATGAGTAAGTAATAGAGCTCAGAATATAAATATGTATACAGATAACCGATGTCAACCAAATAGCTCCAGTCACTGGCGAAGCGCCAGTATTGTACACGACACATCTAATAGTTACTCGAGATTCCTGTCAATAGTAGAGATTCTACACTACACGCGACTATGTAATCCAATATGGTATTATGTACAATGTCATCTCATACCAATATATGACCTACTTGACGTCACTAGCAATACGATGAGTCAAGCAAACCACACCATAGCTACATATCTTGTACAAACATTATTATCGTGCTAGAAAATACATCTTAATCTAATCTGTGATATTTTGCGTTTCAGACACTCGGTGGACTCGGTCGCGTCGTATTCTAGCCAGAATCACGTTGACCGTATAAGGGCACAGAACTTCTCAGCGGCTTCTTGTCAAGACGACTGCGACTTCGGGTCGATCAAGACAAGCCTATTTAGACGGTCGTCATCCAATTTGGAATACCCAAACAAACGGCCGGAGAGCGTCACGTCAAACACCAGCTCTACAAGAAGCCGCCTTCGAGAACTTGTCGAAAGGAAATCGAGTCAGGACGAGCACAAGTCCGCGGCAAACACCGTTGGTGACATCCAATATTTTGAGAATCCTACGGAAACCTTAGAGTTCGATAAACCTAGGAATTCGTTAGAATCTAAAAAAAGCCAAGAAGAACGTCCAAAGAAAAGGAAGTTGTCTAAGGGGAAAGACAAGGACAAAGACGTGGGTGAGAACAAGAACAAGAAACACGAGAAGTATCAAAGTAAACTAGCTGAATACTATAAACTACCGGTACAACTACCTCAGGACGAGTTCTATCAACACCTGACGAGATCTAAAGCAGCTGAAGAACTTCTACAGAAGCGATTCTCGAATTCCGACACTGAGTTCAGCGGCAGTTACGGAAGATTGTGCAAACATAAAGAGCCTGAAGGTGCTAATTTACGACGCAGTCGAAGCTTGGCAGTGATAAGAGAAGAAACATTTACTGATCTTCAAATACAAAACCACGCGAAAAGCAAGAGATCTCAACTGATACCCCGCGCCCGCTTATTTGATAAGCCTTGCTTCAAAGACAGGTATTATTTTTAATAAAAAAATTTCACCCCTTTTTAACAAAATCTATAGTGTATCTGTTGGTAAACTCAATGTTTAACATTGTTCTGATAACAAAACATCATACCTATTTATCTCTGCTTAGTTAGGTAGAGGTGTATTACATATACACAAGATTGTTTTTAGGCTGTACGCCGAAAAGAGCGCAGAATGTATATATATATAGCCAATACTTCGAGATTTTAAAATATAACTTGAAAGCATGATGATATATATTTGGGTGTTCAAAATTAAGTTTTTTCTGTGAAGGTCCACAATTCTAAAATCAGTTTCTTTTAATATCCATAATTTGCATTATAATAAAGGAAAGATTTTGATATACCATCAGTATCCCTGAGAGATATTACCTACAGTTAATTTGAATCATCTATCACATAAAAATCTCTGTTAAGGCATATTTTAACCCTACATTCTCATTTTAAAGATATTTTCCAGTATTAAATATTTAATATTTCATAGTATTTTGAAAATTACACTGGTTAATCACAGATATTATGGATCGTATGGTCTCAATCATAGGACCCATTATATGACCACGCTTAACTGTTACCCACTATCTTCCAGACATAATTTCATATCTAGTTTACTTTCGAGAATTTCACAAACCCCTCCTTTAATCAATCAATCAGCCTATTGCACTCCACTGCAGTCCATAACTCTCACCCATAATACATCACAACATCGGGTCTTCCGCCTGCCGCGTACTGTTTATTCTTAAATAATATAAGCCTATGTGTAAACTGTACAGTTCATTTAGGGCAGTTTCAGTGTAATAAGGCTTAAGATATGGCCTACTATGCTTATAACATATCTTCGAGAACAGTATAGAGAACTCTCGGACGTACAGGTTGCCTCATGATGTTTTACTTCGCCGGTTAAGCGAGCAATAACTATTTAACACCATTATTTTGAAAAGTCAGAGTTACGTGTCTAGTCATTAAACTCGAGACACGTGCGTGGAAGTCCAACGATGTCTCATAAAATTTTCGCGGCTATTATGCTGCCAACTCTTGTCTTGGTCTAAAATAGCACGCGGTTTAAATGATTTATTGATAAAATGTTACCCAAACGATGTAATGCAAAATTATGTCATAAAACAATAAGTATTAGTAAAAATTCAAACAAACTTAGAGCGTTAATTTGCTGTAAGTAATTACACAAAATTTTGATTTAATGCAAATTGCTTCATTTCAGGTTACCAGGACGTGCCAAGTACCAAACAAAGGAGGAAGTTCTGGAAAGTATCTACATTGATAGCACCGCTTCTTGTTTCGGAGACATAAACGCGCAAAAGGAAAACGAGAAAACAGAAAACACCGAGAACAGATCAGAAAAAGAAGAAGTTGCTTCACGAAACGGGAGTCATCATTCGAGATCAGTAAGTGGAAGTTGGCCTAATCTAAATGAAGAAGTAAAACAAACTAATCTTTCCGAAGATAGCATTAGTCATTCCCGTAATCCGAGTGAAATTGACAGTTTGGATTCGAACTACGTCAGAAAGCATTACAATTTTGATGCTCACAGAAAAAATTACAAAGATAGTTCACCGGAAACTGATAGATCTATTGCGTCTCCCAATTTAAGCAAGGAGCTTTATGTGACTACAGATGAACACGGTACTGACAACGAAGACAAAGAACTATCTAAAAATAATACACCAAAGTCATTCGCTAACGATAGTTTGACACGGAGCGACAAGAACAAATCGGTTGAACCCGAACAAGTTCAACACACAGAAACTTACGATCAAATTTCAATAAGAAGCAATCATAGCGAGAGAAAACCAAGCCCAGAACCAGAACAAGAAATACAAGTTACTGAAATAAACAATGACAATGATATACAATCTATAGCCTCTGAAAACGACGAAATTGTATCTAGCCCCCCTGATAGCATAACTTCTTACATTTCAATTTCAATTGCTTCTTCAGAGAAATCTCACAAGTTAGAATACTTAGCTAATTCTCTTGCTGAGAAAATTGATGAATATTGCGACTCCCAATTTAAAGAGAATACTTCGGTTACTTCACAAACCATAAAATCTGAAAGCAATAATCACGAAAGTGATCCTATTTATACTCAAGTCAACAAAAAGAAAACTTTCGCTGACATTAGAAGAGATTCATTCTTAAAAAAGAATAATAATTTATTCAATGAAATTTTGAAAAAGCAGGACAACGAAGTTTATGTCAGCAACACTTATATAGAAAGTGATACTTACTCTACAAAGAGCCACTGCACATCAAAAAATATTACAACAGAACCTTTTGTCACGACCCTAATAGAAAACCAATATTATTCTCTTCCCGATATAAATATAAGTAAGTGTTTACGAAAATCAGAACGTATTGACGCTCAATTAAGAGAAGAAGATCCAGAAGATATACCTTGTGAAAATACTTACGAAATAGCACAAACACATTTTCGAGAAATTTTATCATCTAAAGGCACCGAGAATTACGGTCAGCTAAATAAAACTTTCGTCAAACCTGGACATCACATTAAAATACAAACAAACAATTGCATTTATCTGCCTGAATATTCAGAACCACAGTCATTACAGAATTTTACCAAACTCGAAGACGATTTGAAATCTATTATAACTATTGATAGTTCTAACGCCGACGAAAAAGACAGTAACTATTTTCGGTCAGATAACCATCAAAACGAAAGAGAAATAAATGAAATAGAAGGCACTATACGAAATAATAAAATAATTACAAAATCTGAAAGCCTAAAAATATCAAATTGCGGTTACAGATCAGACATAAAAATAGTTAAATCTTTATCGAACGATAACATTAACAAATCATCTCAAGAGAAAAAGCCAAGAGCCGGGATAAAAAAACATTACTCTCTTCGTCAAAGAGAGCCTGCTGAAGACGACACTGTTCATGTTCCTAGCCCAGAATCTGTGGAGAAAAGCTTTACCGCTAATACAGCTAATGACCATACGCTAAAAACACAACATACAGAAGAATCAAAAACTCATTCTTTATTATCAAGAGTTCAATCGTTTAAAACATCAGCAGAATCTAACATAGCAATTGTTCCACTTAGCGGTCACCAAACTATTGTGATTGATCCACCACTCGACCAAAATCCAAACGAAAATAGTAACCCAACGAAATTAGCCACACAACGAGAAGAACAACCAAACTTGACATCTAAAGTCGAAGTTGTACCAAAAATAGAACCAATAACTCATTTGGAGCCAATAACCGAAACGCACAAAGAAACTAAAAAAAGCACAACCGAAAGTTGTATTGACACATCGAGCTATTATACGCCTAAAGACCCTTTTATAACGATAAAACTAAATAAAGTTGTTAAAACAACTATACCAAAACTTAAAAAAGAAACTAGTGATAAAATCGCATTCGTTCAACACAAGTTTGAGAAACCACCAGCAAAACTAATTATAAAAGATAATAATAAAAATTGCCCCGAACCTCCGGTTTATACGTTTAAGAAAGTAAGCTCAAATATGACTAGACCACAAGTTCTACAAGTGATCGACTCGAAAAATAAGAAACAAAACACAACCCCCAAGATGGAAAATAATACTGAAAATGGTGCAAATAACAATAAACAAGATATTAGTACGGATGTCAAAGAAGAAAACAAACAGCCCAAACCTGATAGTGCTGTGAAAGAAAAGTTAAATAACGCAATCAAAACAGATATTGAATACCAAGAAAAGTTAAATTCAGTAAAAAGTTACTGGTCTAAGCTTGTAGATAAAAATCCAGATTTCAAAGAAAATATTCGACAAGAGCCAAAAGTAAAACAAGAAGATATGAACAACAATAATAACAATGAAAACGTTAATGAAAAGGAAGAAAATATTCAGGATAAAACTGATGATAGTAAATGTCTATCTGAAATATCTGTGGGCAATATTATCAAATCTTTAGAAAGTGTTAAAATTGTCGACAGTATACGCAAGATCAGCCAAACTAAACTGCAACTTTGGAAGGATGAAACAGAGAAAGTGAAAAGTGATTCAGAAATAGAAGAATCGCCACTTGAAAAAATAGTACGAGATACCGATCCCAATACTTACGACAAAAATGAAATTAAAAAATCTGAAATAGATTTATGCAGAGACACACCAGAAATAGAGATAGTAGAGTTAAGCAGCGATGACAACCAAAATCAAAAAACTCAAGCCACACTTATCAAAGCAAAGGGCTATGAAAAAGGATGTGATGACTTTGACCATGTAAGGTATAAAGTAATGAAATCAGAATTATTTAAAAACAGTATAATTGCAAACTATCGTAAAGAAGCTCAGTTTGATGGGTTATTACAATATTTACAAGATTACAGTTTTCAGGAATTATTGGTAAATAACAATATTGTTATAATAGAGCCTGTGAGAACAAAAGTTGAGCCCGCACCCAGAAAAAACACAGATACGTGTAAAATCCCACCAACTTTATTAAAGAAAAATGACAGTGCTTGTCAAAACGATAAACCGAAAAATTCCGTTCGGCGACATTTCTTTTATCATCCCATTAGAGTGAATAAGGAGATCATAGAAGAAGAATTACCAAATCCGGATACAGTAAAAAAAGTACGGAACTTATTTGAAGATACTCTAAAAATGAAAAGCCCAATGTCACATGATCCACCACTCGTTGACGAAAATGTTGGTTTAACTAGACGAGCCACATCTTATAGAAACCTCAGCGAAGAATCTAAAGGCAATAAAAATGGCAGGAAAAAGGTTATACGACAATTAACTATAGACACAAATTTCGGCAATAAAAAATGGGACAATGCTAGTCTTTCTAGTGGAGTTTCTAGTGGTGATCTCAGTTCAAACAACGAATATGAAAACGATGCCTTGAGTCCATATTCACAGAAAAATTTAAAAGATACTGTTTATAGCTCGAGTGACGAATATTTATGTGATTCTATGAACCAAGATTTTTGTTGTGAAAGTCAATACGTTAGTCCTGATATATTGCGCAAAATAAGAGAGTGTGGTACATCGGTAACGTATTACGGCGGAAAAGTACTTAACTCAAAGACTGGCTCCACAGTGAGTCCCATGACGAAAGCTATAATGGATGAAATAAAAAGTCTACAAAAAAATTGTAGCAGAGACTGTTACTCGTGTCAAACCAAATGTCGAGGAGACAAATGTTCTTGTCTTGTATCAGACAAACATAGGCAAATAGTTTCCGATAAACCGACAATTAATATAGCTCCAGAGCCAATTACTCAAATACAGAATAAGAACCAACGCACCGAGTCATTTCCAGGTTTCAAATTTAAGTTAGTTAAATCAAACAGTTGCAGCAGCCGACTTGAATTAACCGGAACTGATGAAAGCAAAAATCCCCGGATTAAGTATAAGAAACAGACATCAAAAGAAGACCCACCTTTACTTCACGACGACGAGAATTCCGTCAAAAATAAAATCTGCAGACTAGAAAGTTACAGTAAAGGAATAGTTAAGACACCTTTTGAAAACAAAGACAACGAAATAAGAAAAGATATTGTACGAAGCAAGATTGAAGCTATCAAGAAATATGAAGCTAGTGTTAAGAAAATTGAAGTCAGCTCACAGCAGTCGATCATCGCCACAGAAACCAAAAAAGAGGAACCAAAACCAGAGCAAAAAGAAGATTGTACAGATATTAAAACTGAAGCGCAAACCGACAAACAAGCAGCTAACCCACATACCTTTGAAAAGAAGTTTTACTACGTAAACGATAACCTAGACCAAGGCAAAGTTACACCAGGAAAATTTGGAGAAATGGTGTTCGAAGAGTTTGAAGTTTTAGAGTCGTGTTACGATAGTTTAAATAGCAATAAGTCATTAAAATAATATCTATAAATATACATATTATTATAAGCTTTTGCTTACATAAAATGTGATCTGTATTCAAATAACCCTATTAAATTATTGCTAGTTTATGTAGTACCTATTAATATAATTATTTAGCTTATAAATCATGTATCTAATATAGATTTTAGTCATATTCTTTTAACATAGATAGCTGTTAACGTTCCCATTCAAAGTGTACCGTAATATTGGTGATGGTCTCTTTATGTCTGTATTAAAGGTATTTTATGAATACGGCGAGTTATTTTTTTTATCCTTATCCTTACCCTCAGATTTTTCGTGGTCGACTTTTGTAGTTGTTTTGGATCCATGTGCGCATACGCTCGTGAAAAAGCAGCGGCGCGTGGGTCGCCACCGACGGCACCATGACTCCTGATAAACAAAAAAATATAATTGGTAACAATATTTTACAGTTAATTTACCTTCTTATCCTATTATATTAATCTATGAAGTGCGTAATTAATGTCAATTGCAGTTTAACATAATTAATCATTAGCTTCTACATGTCATCGATGTAAGTTTTAAATGAATGAGTAACAAAGATAGATTAAATAAGTTAAGTTATTTACATTATCCAGTACAAATTACACAATCTAAAATAACCTGTGTTATGTCAATTGGTGTCCATCGTGATAGATTTCTTGACTACAACACCCAGATTAAAACAGTAGCTAGGCACGCTATTAGATTCGTTAATGTATCAAGTGGCGCATTTTATTTCGCTAATGATAATGACGCATGCACAAGTTACACAGTCATACAATTTATTTTAATACTTTTCTAGAGAAGCTTTAGGAGTAGTATTCCAATTAGTTAATTGCTTTTTCACTAATTGCATTAGAATACATTGAAATTACACACAGTGGCAGAAATAAGTAGAAACACGGAAAAGACTTTTTAAAGAAATGTAATTTTTTGGATTGTGCAATTTGCTTTAGAAGGATATGGATAGATTTCTTTATCAATCTGGACAAAATAGCGTATAATTAGCTAAAGTACTTAAGAACCTTGTTTAAAATGTTATCATAAAACTAATTAACACTTTCGTTACGCAGTTAAACACACCATTAATAATATCAAAAAGGACTAGAAACAGATAATGTCACGCAAACTAGACGAAATAGATTACTTAGAGTCTGTTCATTCATTTCGTTAAAGACATCGTTTAAATGAGTTAGTGCGTGTTTATGGGTACGCGTATTTGCACGTGGCGCCTAGTGAGAGGGAAGCTTTGCGGGAATTACACGCAGCTGGTTTATGCGTTGTCCGCAGTAGTAGTACATTTGTATCGAAACATGGTTTGGCACAAGTTACGAAATCGATGTGCTGGTAGGTGTAATCAATACATGTATCGAAACATGGGTTCAATCACCTCTGCTTTCCTTGTATCAGTTTATGCTTTAACTTGTATACACATATACAAGTTTTACGATATGTTTAATCTATACTCTATCTATACATATAAATAAAAATGTAACTGTCTGTTTGTAATGTCAAAATAACAGCTTTTTAATAAATGCATATGCAAGTATGTATATAAGTACATATATCAAAAAATCTACATTTTAAATTTTTGTCTGTCTTTCTGTCCGTTTGTTTGTTCCACTGGACTAATTTTAACGGGACTTTCATTGGCAGATAGCTGATGTTATAAGGAGTAACTTAGACTACTTTTATTTTAGACAAAAATTTGGCACCACGGAAAAAAAAGAATTCCCCGCGGACAAAGTCGAGGGTAACCAGCTAGTAAGTAAATAAAGCAATGATTTGCACATATGTATATAAAATATTTTTTTAACACTATACCCAATAGAAGTTTATTGCGGGGGAGACATGTAGAAACAAAACATAGATAAATCTTCCAATTGTGAAAATATAATTAATTATTGTCTTGATATTATGCTAAATATATGCGTTAGATGTGCATATGAGCGGATAACGTATAACATGAGCGGCACTTTTAATTGAGCTGACCTCGTGGCAAACTGCTTTGCTACACAAAGCCTAAATTATTATATCAGGAATATAACTATATTAGGAATGAAATATATGAAAAGAGATTTTTGCTTTCCTTCAAGCACAAGCGTGATTCTGGCATGTGTACCCGAACCTATCAATTTGAAATTCGCCGTATATAATACCTAAAAATACTTCTCTAGAAAATGCTTGAAATGCTTTCAGTCTGCAGTGGTTTCTATTGAGGTATTGCTAAAGAACGCCAGCACCGCAATCGTTGAAATGCTCAGCGATTAAAGGCGTTGTATATCTCGAAAATAGTTATAGTACAGCAGATTGTGTGTGTCAAGAGATGGTCCGAGTTTTATAGTCATTCTAGCTGGCGACGACGGAAGTATGGCAAGAGACATGCGACTCGGCTGCGGAGCTACGATAAGAGGCAGTATGGTTTATGGCTTGGATTCATGGAACTACTTAATTCAAATTTGCCGTGCCAAACAGCATACTAGTAAGAGCTCCTATTATAAAACTTAACGTATGTATTCGTAACGTCGTACATCTGGGTTAAGAGTACATTTTCTGTTGGCTTCTTTTAGTTTAATTGAGTCGATAATAATGTGAACGTACCAACATATGAAGCTGGCCGCGTCGACAATATGTTGATGCATGTTAATTATAACATTTTGTTACCGAGGCACATTTAAGTGGTAGCTATTTAAAAACAAACACGTGTAGATCTAAACATAAATAACAATATACTAGTATTTTACTAGATTTATAGCACATTATTTCGACACGGTTATTTATTTATAATAAAGCCAATTCTTCTATCCATTATTTAGCTATCAAACATTTCAGTTTTCCAATTACAGCATCATTCTGATGCTTCTGGTATTCTATTAATTATAGAAATAATTAAGTCAGTTAATCACTTCCAGTTTTAATTAAATTACAACCTATGCTGCAGGCGATACTGTCTCGATAATCGCTAACAGCATGCAGTTTAATTATAACGGGCAGGTAAATTCATTATTGCAGCAATCTTATCGATGCCTGCATCGACATTGTTGTTGTAATACTGGTAAGTGCGTGCTGTTGCCACTGTTTAGCAACAGCATGCACTTACCAGTATAAGGACCGACGAGTATACTAAACGATATTAGTAATCTACTAGCATCATCTTAGTCGAAAGACGTCCACTGCTGGACGCATGTCTCCTCCAAGGTTTTCCACACAGACCAGTCTTGGGCCACTCGCAACCAACCGCTTCACGCGATGCTTACCAGGTCGTCGGTCCACCTTGTGGGGGACTACCCCTGCTGTGTTTATTATTAATAAGCAATAAAATCGAACGTGCCACCTTATAACTCACTATTAAGTGGACTGTAATAACTCAACGGTAGTCCCGCAATAAAGGTCCTCATACGCTGCCAGCGCAAAGGACGGCGTTAGTGCAACAGGGAATGTATTAACTACTCAATACCAGGAACACAAGGTAAAATGCTGCGATATTCTGTATACCATATTAAATACCAAACAACGAATATCAAATTATTGACCACTATTAATCGAATGTCTAACTAGTTCATTATATCGAATCCTTAGTAATATTATCCTTTCCTCATTTCCTTATTCTTATCCTTACTAATATTATAAATGTGAAAGTGAGTTTGTTTGTTTAATTGTATGTTTGTTATGCTTGCACGCCTTAACTACTCGACCGATCATCATAAATTTTTGCATACACGTTGTCGGGGTTACATAATAGGGCATATTATCTAGGTTATCTTTCATCCAGGAAAATAACTGTTACAAACTTAACCTAACCTACATTTACGCGAGTGAAGCCGGGGGCAAAATCTAGTAAGTAGTTAATAAATCGAACTCTCAATAAATCGTACACTCGATACATTGAATGTTCAAATAAACAGATATTTGTTTAACCGAGTGTTCAACGCATTTCATATTCATTGCATCGAAAATAATCGAAATATCACCACACTGACTACTTATTATATTGAATATCATTATACAAACTTTATGGCTATATCCGAGGAAAACGAAGAATTGGACCATGCAAGTTTAACATTGAATTGACGATACGTTAAGTGACATTGCAAAGTGAAGGCATTTAATCGCGTTTAATCGCAAATTTACGCTTTAGCGCCTTATATCTCTGCCCTATGAAGTCATTGCTATATTATCATAACATAACATTTATATTGTTGTTGTACCGATAGAACCCAATGCATTTAATGAAATGCACAGGACAACGACTTTCATTTATTACGAGGATAGAACGATTTTAGGTTTAATGAGGGTAGAAATAATTAAAATCTCGCTTAAAATTAGTACTTTACTGCTTTGGCACAATTAATTTAAATATTTACGTTAGCTTGTTTCTTCTTGTACAAAGGCACCGTTTCATCATGCCGTAAATTAATCAAACTGAATCATTTATTTGCGTATCATCCGGTACTAAACTGCAGGAAAAAGTTGCCGAAAATACACTATCCGCCATTGTTATATCATGAATCATGTAATACGCTTCAGCAGACACGGCTGGGTCATTTTAATACAAATGCATTACCAGCTCGAGACACTGGTAAATGTCGCAGATCATACTAATAATTTTTGTAGTATAGTGCAATAACTATTTGATATTTTTTACTAGAAAGACTGTACCAGAAGCAGTAATTATATTTTCTTAAGTAAATTATTGGTTTATGAACATAAAAATACCTACAAAAATAACACGCTTAGGTTCATGCAGTTGAATAAACTGCTGGAATCTATTAAGTCTATGATATTAATCTACTTCAAATTAAATTCAGAACTGCACCGTATAAAAAATAGCATGGCCTTGTCTGTCTGTCTCGTTGATCTCCGCTTAAGAATTGTGGACCCCATTTTTTTGTCACGCCAACGTAGACCCCCGTCGAGTCTCCCGTGGACCCCTGGGGTCCACCTAGACCACTTGGAACCTGGAACTAATGGTTTATACTAACAATTTCTGAAATTGTACATTAGTTATCGCTGGTAGCGCCCAAAGGCGTGATCAAAGGTAGTGAGAAATTTTAACACTAGACCACAGAATAGATAACAGACTAGACTGAGACTCATGAATAGCTTAGTTGGTAAAGAGACCGCTCGGTTCGCCAACGTAGGTTAAACTTCGGTTTAATGTTTCGTTTTTAAAGTTCCATTATTTTGTTATCGTTTATAAAAGTATTGGATCCTAAAAGATCTAGTGATTTAAACTGTAAAGTATAGAATTAAACCATGTCCATAGCATTATCTATTGCAACTTGAAATGACTTCAGCATTACTGAGGATTTAACCAAAGTAAATCACTAACACAAATAACACTCAGACACGGCACAACTATTTGAGTATCACACAAATTACTGTCACGTGTGGGGATCAATGGCATTGGCGAGGCGACCACTTAAATAACTACTCCATCCGTGCAGTCAACGTCATTGAACTATATCTTGCTACTGAAGGCTAATTCTCACGAAGGAGACATTTGTGATGAAGATGATTTAAAACGATCTTGTCGAATTAAAATCGCGGATGTCGTTGACAATCGAATGATTTCAAACGATCTTAACCGTTTCATTTCGACATAGATCTATTAGACAAAAATGTACTGTACGTAGAGCGTGTAAGAGCGTGTGTCAAACCAGGTATTTATATTAGTATCAAAGTTAGCTTAGTTCGTTCCATCTACCAACAAAGATCAAATAGTTTGGCACGATGCAGTCGACACGAAATTCAGACTGATTAACTTGTCAATGCCTAATTAATTATGATAAGTAATGCATTTTCAAGGGATCCTCTTCTCTTCTACTATTTTTTAAATGCTTTCTACAGTTCATGAATAATGTAATATAGTCTTCTGTTTACGCGAATGTTATTAATTGAAATTAAACTACTATATACGGATTTTATCGCGTTGTTTATTTTACACTTTATTACATAATTTAGAAACTATTACACTACTACTAGATTCTATTAAACTTTACAAATTTTTAAGCTAATTAAATTATTAAAACTATTTATATTTAAGTTTACACTTTCCCCAACGTTTCGGTTGCTCTTCAGCAGCCATGGTCACGGGTAGACTAAGATGGTAGTTGTCTCAATGTTCCAGTGTAGTTATTTCAAATTTAAAAATTGTATGTATTGTATTATGAATATAGTAGTTTAATTTGAAATCATAAATAATGTACAATTATGAAGCGATGGCACAGTAGCCTAAGTGCTTACCGCGACACGATCAGTGTGCCAAGTGTTGTGGTCAGACTGATGAGATCCACACATAGTTAGATAGGTGTTCCGAATCTGAATGTGCTGTTTCTATTGTATCAGTATTTGTGAAAATTCCCAGAGGCACAGGTGTTATTCCTAATGCTGAACTGGCGCTTTAAAGAAAAGATATTTCGAACCTGGGTTTGCTGTTATCGTAATTTCAATATTTGGTTAACGCCCACACGACAGACAGTAGAAAGTATCCTACTGTGGGCGCTGTATTTTGAAAATGTTTGGATATTTCATTCGTAAACCACGCAGATAAACCATGTGGAATAACTCTCACACTTTTGTATTCCCGTGGGGTTTACGCAAGCGTAGCCGCGAGCAGAAATTAGTATTAATAAACAATAAATGAATAGCAAAATAACTACGTACGAACATATTTCACTAACATCGATTTTTCAGAGTACATACAAATTAATTTGCAAGATTCCGTTAGAAAATAATAATATTATTCTATCGCATACACACTACACCATCTAGCCCAAACTGAGCAGAGCTTGTATTATGGGTACTAGACAATGGATAAACATAAATATATGCTTTTTTTAATTAATCATTTCAGATGTTCATTGGACATTCATGAGACATTCACACATTGATATGAATACATATTATGCAAAGTACACTGCATAACAACCCGAATTAGGCACAGTGCATTACAGAATAATTTATAAAAAGATGTTAGCATTCATGCCTTTTTATCAAGCGAACAAGTATTGTATACACACAGGTTAAGAGCAATGACCGGAGAGTTGATTGTGTGTACCGAATAACCTTGGTGACATACTTTCGTACAATGTGAATCATGCCGTTTTAGTTAGCGTTATCATTGGTCTACGCTTACATGTTAACTAGACTGACTTGCCTCTACAATAAAATGACACATTAGCTTAACGATATATTATTTTGTATTATGCCTGCATATCTCCTTAAGTTAAGATAGAAGTATATTTCACTTCTCGCTCCTGAAACGATAGAGATAAAAAAATATATTAAATGCAATGGGCGTTTAATATATACTTTTTTAACTTATTTAGAAGATTTTTATTTATATATTTTTAAAAGGGTACTAGCAATTTGAGTTACAAAGTACTTGCATTGTTATTGACCCTTCCCGGTAACAAGTCACAACACTTCTTTGAGGGAACGTGCTTCTGTTAGGAGTAGTTTCAAGTCGGTTGTGCAATAGGTGAAATTCGAACCTACGACACCACCATCGAGCTAACGCCGCGACAAGCCATTTCATTTGCCCTCCGTAAGCAAAAAATAAAGTAGGGTAAAGACTAATGTCATAGGAGGTAACCTTCCCTGAAACATTTTAGCCATCACGAGAATTAAACCTGATATACAGGTGTCCCGAAACTCAACGATAACCTGGTACCGGACGAGAAGCCAAGGTATATCAGATATGAAAAAAAAGAAAATCCATGTCACTTAGTCAAGCGATAATAGAAATTTTTCGAAAAAGTTGAAAGTTTGACACCCATGGTCGCATTTTTAAGTACTGTGATCACAATTTTCACAATTTTATAGTGATTTTTTTAATAATGTAATATCAAATAACAGTACTATTGATCGCAACCACAAATCAAAGTAATAAATATTGTTAACTAAGTAAAATAAATTCATTTTATCACTTTTGTTCATTACAAACTATGGAGACGCCGACCTTATTAAACAAAAGAGTATCAGGTAATGTTTTTTGAAATGAAGGGACCCTTCTCATAAAATACGAAGTAGCACTTTCATTGGCAAGAAAAGTGGCAAGTGTTGTACCATTTTGAAATCCAGACTAAATAGGCCATCTTTTGAAATAACTTGCTAAGGGTAGTGTGGTACATTTCTTTCCAACATGGAGTGTCAAAGTTAACTGACAATAATTTTGTAAACCATAACTCGTCTAAACTTAATTTATTTTACTTAGTTAACAATGTTTATTACTTTGATTTGGGGTTGCGATTAATAGCACTGATATTTGAGATTACTTTATTAAAAAAATCACTGTAAAGTTGTGAAAATTGTGATCACAGTACTAAAAAATGCGACTAGCGGTGTCAAATTATCAACTTTTTCGAAAAAGGTCTTTTATTTCTTGACTGAGTGACATGGATTTCTTTTCTTATTTTCTTCATAACTGGTATACCTTGGCCTCTCGCCCGGTACCAGGTTATCGTTGAGTTTCGGGACAACCTGTATATGACCGGCATCGAGCAAGAACACAGTATTATGTCACTACACCAGGCAGTCTGTAATAATATAAATGAGGTATATGTATCGCTAATATAATTTCAAGTCATTAACATACATATTATGCTAATGGACTAGATTAATTAATTTTATTAATTTATAATATCAATGTCAATGCCTTATCGCTTTAATGTGATGATTTTATCACCTATTACATATTTTATTAGTGTTATAGTTTAGAAATATAAATACAAACTTGAGATAATATATAGTCTACACGCTATCCTAAATCTACGCAATGTTTGATCAGATTGATAAAGTATGATTAACTAACAATTGATAATTAATTTATTTATAAGGATGTTATTTGCATTTACTATCAATGGCATTCAATTCTCAAGAACATATATCAGGATCAAATTATTATGTCTTTGATTAGGACTAAACCTTGTTAAGAACACTACAAATAAACGAACACCGGTGTACATAGAACCAGTTAGTTACATCCAGTTTCAACCATTTTGTGAACTATAGAAATATTGGGCACCTGTAGGCTCTAAATTCTAAACCATAACATTTGGGGCATTGGCAGTGCAAAATAACTACTTATCTAACTTTGTAGTTTCAATTTACCGGTATTACTAAACCAATTCATCCTGATTAGAACCAAGACATTGACAATCACCCTTCCGACTAGTTTTAATTAGGGAAGCAACGAATACGTATGTAGGCATTTACGGCAGTCGTCGGAATAGCAACTAATTACCTATTATATATCAGTTAACGGTATTTAGCAAATACCCATAAACGAGAATATATAATATATAGATTTTTTGTATCCGGAAAAGTGGTGTTTGTGCATACCTATATTTAATACAAAGTATTTAATCCTTTTAACTTAGCCTAGCAAAGTACTTTATAAAGTAAGACGTCATTCATACGAATACTATAATAATAATAATATTCTATCACATACACACAACACCATCTAGCCCAAACTAAGCAGAGCTTGTACTATGGGTACTAGACAATGGATAAACATACATATATACTTTTTTTTTTGTAAATACATACATATTATACATAGAAACACCCAGACCAAGACAAACATCCATGTTCATGCACACAAATGTTTGACTTGTGCGGGAATCGAACCCGCGACCTCAGGCGTGGCAGTCAGTTACACTAACCACTACGCCATCGAGTCGTCATACTTATAGTTATTATAGAACAAAAATTTAAAATAATATTATATGTCTCACTAACGCACATCCTTATTGCCTCAAAGTTCTTACATTCTTATTCAGTTATGAATATAATTATGTACTTGCAAAGGGTTACAATAATTGATATGCGTACTTGGCAACAGGCCGAAGCAATCTGATGTCATAAATTAATTCGTATTATTACTGTCTGGGAACGAAGATGTACAATAATATATTGAGTATTAAACGGTAACCAATAAAAAATTATAGCCTTATAATTATTTAATTGGTCTATGATTAGTAGGCATTAATGCATTGCTCTCTAAATACATTTTGTGTTAAATTCATTTCATCATTTCAGGTAGTTATACAAATCAAAGTAATGAATCTGAAAAATTAATGAGGGTAGAATTTTGCCTAAACAGCGAACTGACGTTTCTGCCAAGCTAAACATACAAAACACACGAGCATGTTTAATGTAAGCCATATCAAAACATTACGTAGGTATTGTAAGTTGAAAACTTCTTCGTAATCTTAATAAAACAGCACATGTACGATATTAACTAACTAAAGATCACGATTAAAGAGGCGCCTACATGACTAATGCTTGATTGAACTCATATCTCAGAATAACGAGTGAATAATCAAGGAACAGAAAATACTTAACGAAGTCATCATGTTACACCGGATACGTCATAGTTTAATGCCTTCAGTAAATACACGCGTCACGTGATCGTGTCATACTACGTGTATTGCCTTTCTCGTAAATAGCACATACAAGAATATTCTCTCCACGTTCGTATATGAGGAACACGAGATATTCATTAGCTCAAGATCAAGGTTGAACAAGACCGACATAATATGTATGTAGTTCTCAGTCGAATAAAAACAATACAGTATAGGTTTTATTATTATCGCTGCGTATGACAACCGAACGTGTACTTTAGACTTCGAGATCATTGGACACGACTGTTTTAACCTATTAAGTCGCAGCGGCACACTGGTGACCAGAAAAATATTTTTTTAATTAAGTTTCGTATTTTAAAATTTGACAGATTAATAATTACACTACACATAAATATTGTTACAAATGTTATTGTTTCCAATAAAATTTCACATATTATTTATTTATTTTTGTACTTTTGGCGTAGGCATCGTGCGGCAGCTTCTTTGGGCGAATAGATAGGATGGATTGTAGCGTCGTTAATGCCGACGTTGTGGTATTGCTAATTGTTAATAAGCGAGGCAAGTAAAATTTTGAACCTGCTTGAAGAATCCAATAATGCGACTGCCTTATGAATGAATTATCCCTGCCTCTATGCAGGTGCATCGATAAGTGCTTATTAATATAGGCTCAAATACCTACAAGCGATCCCTGGATAGTATGAAAGCGCTTTGTAATATACCACTTCGACAGCCGCAAATAAAAAATATTAATAAAGTTCTTCCGTCGCCTTAAATATATTTCTAGTCACAATCAGTCAGTAAAGTCCGACAAAAATCGATAAGAATGTCCCCAGCGTTTTATCTCTGAGCTCTTATCCTTACCAGTTTTAAAAACCGGATTGTCGAGTAAGTATGTCAAACAAAAATTGATTTACGTTATAATGTAGACGATCTTGCATTCTTCTTAAACAGGAAATATCTGCATCATAACATTAAAACAAAATATTTTAACATATTTGTGATCTCGCATTGAGCCCGGACGAAAAATCAATGTGCAAAAGAAATAACTACAGCTCTGACCGATTACAACTCTAAAATCATCATCACGTATTCCCGTTTCCCCGTCCACAACCAAATCGATTTTAGATATTTATATAAAAATATTAGAATATGTATGTATTTATTTATTTTATTAGTATCGTTAAATTTGTTTGCTGGGTGTTTGAAAACAGCAGTATAATCAAGCGAATTTTGTTTATATATAAAAGCTTCCCCTGGTCTCTATAATAATTAATACATAGGCACATAGCAATGGTAGATGTTAAATCGTAATTTTGTCAAGTCGTTTTGCATAGAGAAAAGAGAGTAATTAATATATTTGTATAAATGAAACGTTGCACGCATGTCCTTTTATGATGAAAATAAAGCAAATCTATACTTACTAGTATGACATCTAGATTTACTAATCTAGATGTCATTTGTTCCCAAATGACGTATTGGTTTGACACTCGACATACCGACCCAAGTCATTAGTGTAACCAGAATATTCAACTGAACACAATTGACAGGTCATTGCTCCGCTACTTTAGAAGGACGTGTAAGCAACTGAACACGATCGTGAATTACATTTTGTAAAGCCACAAAGGTGAGAAAATCGTCACGGTTATAAACATCGTAGTGGTGAAGTGAAGAAAACTTAAGAGTCAACTTCTGTTTAGTGGTACCGTAAAGGAAAACTGTTAAGCTAACTAACGAACTATATGATATAAAGAGATCACAAGGTGACATAGGCGCACGGCTGGCTCGGGTTTCAGCCTATGAAAGTTTGTAATACCAGTAATATTATTGCCGTGTTGCGACAAATCTTTTTATGTTCTAGGCCAATCCCATGATGTAGTCCCTAGAGAAAATCTTAATCGTGTAATGACATAGTAATTAATGTGTAGGGAGCATTAAAATTTCATAACAAGTAAGTGAAATAGGTTTGAAGAGGCGTTCGGCTCGGTGATTTCTACTCGACAAATGGATCAATGAATGCGGATTGAAGACCGACCCTAGTGAGGCGATTGTTGTTGACATTTCAAAATATCTTTAAAGGTAGCTGGAAAAGGAAAATTAAGTCGTCATACTAAATTGTGTAGCGAACTGCAACAAGTGAATTGTTATATTATATCATTATGTTGGTACTACACTATTTTAGAATCTTTAACTGTAGGATTACTGATCTTACTGAGATATGTACACACCTATAAAGATTATGTAAAGAATACATTTTTGGTTTAATAAAGATGGACCAATTATGATTTGCATATGAGAGCAAACCGGGATGCACAAACTCGTTCTAACCCAATGATGTATAAACTTCTAACCTGGCACAGTCCACCTGAACAAATACCGTGCGAACTTCTGGGTAGGAAAGGTTTTGCAACTAAATCTTATTATTTTAAATGTAGGTACATAATTTACGGTAAGCCTGAACACTTCACGAGATGACCTCCAGCCACCCTGAGGTTTGACCTGGGGGTGGTGGGCTGCGTGGGCCTGCTCGCCACCTGATCAGCACCAGGTCCGAGAGGCAGCGTACGTGTTCCTACGCGCGCCTCTGAGTCATGTTTTTGTCCCCCCACAAGGGGACAGTAGAAGGTCTTTTTTATGTAGTGGCCTGCCGTTTCACACGGCGGGTCGCATCCTCGGCGGGGTCGCGATTGCATGTGAAAGCGATTCGTGCGTCCCCGCCGTCTATGGTTATGTCGAGGAACACCGTGGTAGGTTTAGTCGGTATTACCGGGGTATCTTTCCCCCGGTAAGCCCGACATAACCTCTCCGTCGCCCCGCCAAGAGGTAGGCGTCAAAGCATTTACCCAGGTGAAAAGAAACCTAAACACTTACTATCAATCTAGCTACTGTTAGCAACAAAATTGCTATGTTCACGATTATGTATCGACTTACATCTATAAATACGTAACCTGTATTTTTCACTTACATCGTAGTACTTGTTGAAGTAAAACAACGGATTTAGATTGGGTTATCACACCAGATAGCCACTGCAGATAGCTTAACATTCCTAACAATCCTTACTAATTGGCATTATAAATTAGAAAGTAACTCTGCCTGTCTGTTACCTCTTCCCGGTTAAATCACTCAACGGATTGGGATAAAATTTATTACAGAAATTGTTTAAAACCTGGGGAAGGACATAAGCTATTTTATTGGTGTAAATAATACGCGAGCAGAGCTGCACGCAAAAGCTAGTCCATTATAAAATCGTAACTGCCACTCAATATATTTAACAATCTACCTAGTCAAAATCCAAAAAATATAATGTAGGTATGTAGATACTATATTATTACAGCATTATAGTATCTAAACAACTTCAAATAAGACAATATTAGAGTAATAGCAACAGACAGAGTGGATCAGGGTAGTCAAAACAACATTTTTGTCATTAAATGCGCTTGCGCTTATCGTTTGAAGGCCGATATCTGTGTTTGAAGTTCACGAGATTGCATGGACTTTTAGTACGACAGACCAGCGCTATGTATTAATATTTTTCTCATCATAAATAATAGCATTTATCATAATAAAGGACGCAACAGGTAAAAAACCGTTACATTTCAATACAGGCCTACATTGATGAATACAGCACATATACCTATGTAGTTAAGTAAATATAATAATAACTAGTAAATATTTACAGCGTATGGTAAGCAGGTAATAACAAACAATAAAACCTATTAGTTTGCAAGATTATGACCTAACCTATTACGATAACTGATACGTAACACGTAAATAGCCATCATATTCCCACGGTGTACATCGGAAATTTAAAATTATGTATAAGTAAAGTAGGTAAGTATGTATTTAAACATAATTTTAACGGCTAATTAAAACTAATAATAATGAAAATTACGGATGTATAAAGAAAAACTATACGCAATGTATAATTTTGAGAGTGACCACATTAATATTTTTCTGAATCATAAGTCACATAATTAGGTAAGTAAGAGTAGGTACTTACCTAATTATGTGACATATGATTCATATTGATTCTGAATATTGATTCATAATGTGGAATTAGGTTTCTGATAAGAGTATCAGAAACCTAATTCCACATTATGAATGTTTTACCATCTATATTTATGGAATATAATCCCTTATCTGTAGTCTCGAGTACATAAACAAAACAATACCATTAACGATGTTAATACCCGCCGATTACAATAATAACAATTTATGGTGGAAATAATAATGAAATATATATACGAAATTAAGGACTTCAAATCTACTGTTATATGAAGAAGTAAGTATCATTTTTTTAAACATACAGGCCTTTTACTATTAAAATAATAAATAAAACACATAACACATGAAAATAATAAAGTATTTAGACAAATCATTGTCACATTTCATCGTCATTTAGGTATATATAAATTCAAATTCTTGGAAACTGATATTATATCGCCAAAAATAACGTTTATCCAAAATACCGGTTGCAAATGTTATAAGTCAAAACTTTGAGAATAAAGAACAATAACAAATATGCCAAAGAAACAGAATATACAATAATGTATATATTTATGAATAACGTATATTTTTGCCTGATAACATAATTTTAAAACTCAATGACCACTTAACGTAAATAACACATCTGCAATAAGTCAATAACCGTGAACAAAATTATCAATGAAAAAATATAATAACAGAAAAGTAAAAACAATTTTGACGTTTGACAGCTGCTATTGATATATCTAGAAGTAGGTACATACACGTGCATATCAAAATCAGTCTTCGAAACTGCAATCATATATGAAACACTATTATTTATGACTGTATAACCAAAGAAAAACATCAAGTACTCACCCTGCTATTTGACAAATCCCTAAATATCGGTGATAAACACAAACCACGATTTATTTCTAATTTTGCTAACAGTCGGCACCGAGAAACACACACCGTCGACGCCATCTTTACACTACGTATGTACAACAGAGTAGGTATGTATAGTCTATAGTAACACCACACCGGTCACCGTACCGGCCACACTGGCCGCCGCGGAACTAGAAAGTGGTAAGACGAACGGCTGCTGCCTACTGTATAGTGAAACGAAAATACATCTGATAACAAACACAAAATAGTAAAAGCTTTGTGATTAAGTTGGGCACTTATTGGAAATCTCTTTGTATATCAAAGAATAACGTGACATATTTTGAACTATTATAAACTTTACTTGTTTGAAATAAGCTTCACGACATCAATACATCAACGAGTATCTCTATGAATGTATTTTTTTACTGATTCAGCATATATTTGAATGATATTTAATAAAAACTGCACTATCATAGTAATAAACTTAAAGCTTCCCGCTTTTATTTTCTATACTTAGTTGCAGTTGGCAGCATTGAAAATATTTCGTTCGAAAACATGTGATTTGTCAGCCACAAAACACTTTGCGTAAAATAAAAACTAAAACTATTTACAACATAAATTAGTACATAATATTTCTAATGTGATGTGTACTCTGAACTCCGAACGTCTCAATTAAATTAAGAAATTTTGAAAGGTAAGCTCGCCACGCACGCAAATAATGAGATTTGTGCTAAATGCACAAAAACTATTAAAAACTCAAGTGCCAATGACAGTATACGTCAACATGACATGACAACTTTTGTTCGCCGAGATTGTTTCAGATATTTTACGCTATTTCGAAAATAAATACGTTTTCCAATGGCTGTACCAGATTATAAACTAAGTGCTGTCTTGTGTGGGCACTCGCTCGATGTTAGATGTGTTGCGACAACCAAAGAATTCTGTATATTGTCTGCTTCACGCGATAGAACTGCAAAGTTGTGGCATCCGGAGGGGTTAGTAAACTTATATTCTTCGCTTTGTTGAAACAAGTACGTAAACATACTAATACTTTCACAATACAATACTTTCTTTTCCAGTGTTAAAGACTTTGTAAACGTGGTTACGTACATGGGACACAGAAATTTCGTTTCATGTGTTTGCTGGTTGCCACCTTGCGAAGCTTATCCCGACGGGCTTGTGGTAACTGGGGGTAACGACAATATTATTCTAGGATATAACCTACAAGACGGTTCTGTACAAGTGACGTTAGAAGGCCATGAAAATACTGTATGCAGTGTTCAGCCAAGCAGAGACTTTGGAGTTCTATTGAGGTTTGTATAAATATTTACAAAAACAAGAAGTAAATAATTCAATTTAATTCTTTAAAATCTTATTATAACATGTTTATGATGGTAGTACTAGATATCAATATACATCAGGCCAGCAGTGCTCTGACACATATTAGTTATGATGATCATGATTCATGACATTTTGATATTGAATTTTATTTATTTTTGTAATCTTTATAGACATTGAAATAACTTCATGTCACATGTATAAAAATAAATGTTGCAATTTTATCTTAATTCAGTATGATATAAACCAAATAAAAATACAATTTTATCTGCATCTTGAATTATACCACTCAATATTGGTAAAATGTTGATGTTAATATGTCCAAATAAATTTTATATCATATTTATGGAAAAGAACAATCATAGACAATAATCGCAATGCTGTTTCAGTTCAAGTTGGGATAGCACAGCAAAAATATGGAACATAAATGCTCAGAGAACACTACCCTTGACACTAAAGGGTCACCAAGCTGCCGTTTGGTCCGTGATAGAGCTACACAATGGTACTTATGCAACAGCATCAGCTGATAAAACTATCAAATTGTGGAACAAACAAGATGGCTCCATTATTTCTACACTTACAGGTAATTATAATAACAGTTTTCTTATAACAATAATTAATTTTAGGATTGTATGTATCAAAAAAAGGTCTGACAATTTTCTCACATTTTAATATGACTGTATGTCACTTTATGAAAATGAGTTATGTTAACTATCCTAAGAAATAATTCCTGCAGTAAAAATATTCCAATTTAGCAAATAAAATATGTCTATTGTTATTTTTAATATAAATATATTTGTGGGCACATATTAGTGATAACGATAAGCAATATCTTTATTCTAACTTTTAATAGTTAAAATAAAAGTACTGCTATTTATTCTTAGACATTCTCAGCTTCAAACTTGTGTCATATTCAATTCTTTCTGACTTATACAAAACTCACTTTAAACCATTATATTTATCTATGTTTCAGGACACACAGACTGTGTAAGAGGTATTGTAGTGGCTAGTACTGAAACATTTCTGAGCTGCTCCAATGATGCCTCTATCAAGTTATGGACCAACAAGGGACAGTGTCTCAACACATTTTATGGACATTCTAACTATATTTACAGGTAAGTGACTTGCTATTAAAGAAATCCTCTTTAGTTTCTAGGAAAACAGGTAACTATACAATTTATTGGTCAACCAATTGTCAGTCATCCATAACTTCTAAGACTGCACAGTTGGCGTATCGAGCTAGCGATCCCCGCGCCGCTGCCGCCACGCCGAGTCTTGTGGTTTCCAATCACATATAGGACAGTTAATTGCGTGAGATATAAATATACAAAGCACACAAGGACTCGAAATAATCAATTAATGATATATTTTAAAGTAAATGCCCAGTGTAAAAAATGGCTTCTAAAATCGTATTATTGCTTCCAGTATCAGTATGAACCCAGGCGTTCCACGAGGCTTCGCGACTTGTGGCGAGGATGGCAGCGTCCGTCTGTGGGCAGACGGTGACTGCGTGCGCGATATCCGCCTGCCTGTCCAATCTGTGTGGAGTGTCACTTGTCTAGAAAACGGTGATATAGTCACTGGTGAGTATAGTGATTCAGCATTTTTGTATGTTCAGGTAAATGAGATGTAGATCAGGCTAGGTCAAGGTTGGGTTAAGAGTAGCTTAATGAAATTGTAATTAATGAGTGCATTAGAGATATATGCCTGTTTTGTAGCAAGTGGATCTCCTTATTACAGTTACAGGTACAAAGTTGTAGTGAATCTATATATTATGTATTTCTTGTTAGTTACTTTGGCAAGTGTATTTCGTACTTTTCGATATTATGAAAATGGTGGCGACCAATATTGCATGAAACATATACCATGTATGGTAGTATCTATGTAAAATAACATAAACAGAGAACAATGATGCTGTAATATTTATATACCTACATATACCCACGCTTGTATAGGATACAATGGGATCGACATATAGATTACACCTACATTATTCTAGCAAATATCTTAGGTGCCATATAATAGCAGGTGATCCTATTGCTGTTTATAAAACACATTTCCAGCTTATGATTCTATTGAAAATACTTGTAACAGAAAACCTCAATAATACTTTGCTCAGCCTTGATCTTACAATCGTACACAAACATTAGTGTAATAAACTATAAACTTTTGACACATAACCAACATGGCAGTATATTAATATGTGTTGATAGATATAATATAACAACCTTTTTTTCCAACAAATTTTTCTGATGAACAGGTTCCAGCGATGGAGTAGTACGCGTGTTCACGAAAGACCCGGCGAGGTACGCAGACGAGGCCACACTTAAGGCGTTTGATGAAGAGGTGCAGAAGATGCAAGCTGCCCAACAACAAGAAATCGGAGGATTCAAACTTTCCGAGTAAATATACATAAATAGTTCTTGCACGCGGCTCCGCTCGCGTAAATTAAGGTTAGGTTAGAAACAATACTTTTGCTGGATGTAAGGCACCTGATGTCCTTTTCTGTTCCCCTGACAACATGTATGCGAAATTTCGTGATAAAATCGGTCAAGTAGTTTAAACGTGAAAACGTAAGAAAGAAACTCTTCGCATTTATAATATTAGTTAGGATACATATAAATTATATGAGAAAAATATTGTACAATAGAGACTGAATATTTATGTCTTTATAAAATTATATTTTGCATATCAAGTATGCCAATTAGAATTTAAAAAATCAAAAATTTAAGCCGTTGTCCAACTTTCTATATTCTTATACTTCTATTTATCAGATTGCCCGGTCCCGAAGTATTGCTTGAGCCAGGTAAAAACGATGGACAAACGAAGCTAGTCCGTCGCGGCACCAACGTGAAGTGTTACTCGTGGAGCGCAGCGGAGAACACGTGGAACGAGATCGGTGACGTCATGGGGGCCAACCCTGCCAGTGAGGGGAAGACTATGTTCCAGGGCAAGGTAAATATCAAACATTTTACTGTATATATTATATGTATCAGTCTGTGCTAGTTAATAAAATGGCATATATGATAGATTTATGAGTGTGCACATGTTACATGCTTTTAACTTAAACGAGAGGGCGACAAAAATACATTTAAGAGACTGTTAATGAAATATGTTTTGGACTGTATAATATGATATACATTGTAATAAATAGTACAATGTCACATGTCCACAGACAAACTGTTCAAAACAGTCTTGTGGACTGTTGTCTTAGATAGGATATTTTTTCTTGTTTGTAAATAATAATAATTAAAAATAGCCGTTATCTGGATGTAGAACAAATGGATCCATTTGTATTGCAAAACCTGTCAGCATCTCAGCCGAAAGACGTCCACTGCTAGACATAGGCCTCCCTCAAGATTTTCCACATAGACTAGTCTTGGGCCACTCGCATCCAACAGCTTCCCGCGACCCTTACCAGGTCGTCACAAAACCTGTAATTAATAAAAATTAAAGCTAATGCTTTAACATGTGATCTTTAAACTTCAGCAACACAAACTCTTTTTTAAATACAATTCAATTTACATGAAGTCTCGAATCCGTTACCCAGTTCGGACAAAATGTTTTAAGAAATTCTCAATAACAACACGGAGGCTGGTACTGCGTTCGATAGACGTCAAATGCCTAGCTCCTCCTACTACATTATTTATAAATGGTGAAATGTGGGTTTAATACACCTATACATATGTTGCAATGGTTTAAATCAAACTATGAAAATCGTTACATCCATAACGTAACGTGAGTCACACATCATGAGTGCCTAGTGCGAATTTGTTTTACGTTAACGCGATCGACACGATTATCGTTTAGATCGCGTTAACGTAAAAACAACTCGCACTAGGCACCCTGACGAGGTCATCCATATTCTCCAGATATTAACACACTTTAATGTTTTCAGGAATACGACTTCGTTTTCAGCGTGGACATCAAAGATGGTGCGCCGCCGATTAAATTGCCTTTTAATAAGACTGATGATCCTTGGGTGGCCGCTCAAGCTTTCATACACCAGTAAGTTTGTAACATATTTATATTATACACAGTCTTTCAAGTATTTTCCACATTATTTGCCTATTATATTCCAGGTCCCATTGAAAACAGTTGCTTTTTAACCGGTCGTATACCGCCGGCTCGCATACCAGCCGGCAAATTTGTACGGCTATTCGTAGCCAATAGGCAATCAGTTTTGATCGGTAAGGTTGGTAATATACGGTTTTAAGCGAAGGCGGCGCGCGGCGTTTTGGCGCCAATTTGGTGGCTCGCATGCGAGCCACCGGCCTACGACGGGTACAAATCTGCCGGCTGGTATGCGAGCCGGCGGAATACGACCGGTTAAGGAGCCTTTCGAAATATATCACATTTTTGTTTAGATACAATATTCTGTATTGCAGAAGTGCCTCACAAGCCACTACGGTTACTATGTCTATACTGTACAAATCCCGTCTTATTAACATTTACTAAATAACAAGAATTTCTAGAGTAAAAGCTCTCAAACACTAGTGAAACAAAATAATAAATACATTTACTTTTTAATTTATAGCACATCAAAAGGATTTACAATTTTAATATGGGGTTGAATCTTACTTATTACAGTATAGATGTGAATCTCACATTTCTAGTAGTTGAAGAGATTATCGACAATAGTAATGACTTACAAAACATTGCATTTTAAACTACAAATATTTTAAGATAATGTTTGTCTTATTTTTCAGACACCAACTGCCTCAAGTATATCTAGAGCAAGTAGCAAACTTCATTATAAGCAATGCAAAGTTGGACTCGCAACCAGCGCCAAGCAACGGGTGAGTTTATGTATGAATCGATTAGCGCTATGCCAAAGAAATTGTGCATATATTCGAATACAAATTCGAATTGTATTCGAATATATTGACTACATATACATCGTTTGTTTATGTATCCTTGGTAAGATGAAAAGTAGATATCAGTAGTTCATGTAAGTTACTAAAAAGACACAAAAAACAGAACATTTGAAGTAAAGGATGCCATTGTAAAAACAGTCCTACTGACGGTGGTTATATTTATACTGGGTATACTTTGTGGGCGTTTTTTAATGTTTGTAAAGTACTCCGTGGCACAGGAATTCACCTAGAGTGGGAGACTGTAGTTGGCGTTACTAGATCGCAACCGAACCCAAAAATGTTGATGCGGACGGACGTATCGAGCGGCGAGCGTTTGTTCTTATTGACATTTTATAAATTGTATGCCTGCTATTTTAAACCGTGCTTTTCAGCACGATCTTTTTATTTCAGAACAGTACAGTTTAGACTTTAGAGTAGTTACTTATTAGGTTAATTTTTGTAAGGTGTATATATAGATTTAATTTTAAGGTGTAGACTTGTACGTTACGTACGTACGTTACGTTTCACACTATTTAATAGTGTGAAACGTAGGTTATTTCTAAGACTGTTAGGTAGGATTAGTTATTCGTATATGTTTTAGTAGATATTAGTTTAGAGTACGTACACATATTATTCGACAGTTATGCTACTTACCAAACTAGGATTCAACTATAAAAAGTTACAGATCGCGAGCGAAGCCGCAGGCAAAATCTAGTATAACATAAAAATATAAACAATAAATTAAAAGATAGAAGTCTACCTTTTAATTTATTGTTTATATTTGTAAGTACATTTCTACATCTACCAACTTCTTTGTACACATTTATTAGGCTATCATGATAATCTTACATTGCCAAAGCCTTACAAAAAGCCTTGTTGTATCCCTGTCACACATAAGTTGCCATGGTTTTGTTAGGGTTAATACGTATGTACATACTACCGGAATAGACCATTCTGTTAATACGTGCCTGTAAAATTAGGATAAAACCTTAATATTTCTAAGGCTTTATTTACTAACAGAATCAAATATAAGTACAAATATTAAAAACATATGGTTTTGTTTAAATTATAACGTAAATATAATGTAATACATTTTTTAAGAATAGACAATGACATTGGAAATGCTTGATGGTCATCCTTCTAAGAAAACCATGACAACCTATTTGTGTGACAGGGACGCATCAAGCTAATGTGAGACTCTCTCGTCAAATCTTTTCGTTTGTCTATGATTTAAGACATTATGATATATGCAATTGAGTTGAATTTTATTGGTTTTGATTTTAATAGTGAACCTTCTATGCACCTTTCTGTTGTACGTAAGTTTGATATATCGAAAGAATAGTTACATACATGCTATACCAGGTTTATTTGTAGAAAAATATTCCTGGCTTGTTCTTGATTTATTTCAACTATACTTAGTATGAGGGTGAAATAACACAACAGACTTTTTTTTGCTAAGGTGGCTACTCTTTAAATACTACGGGATGTTAAAACCTTAAGTCTAATATCTTATCTACAAATCCAATTATTTTATTATAGACTAGCTGTTGCCCGCGACCTCGTCCGCGTGGACTTTAATTTATTACCTAATAAGTACCTACTTTTAATTTGTTATCTAATTTTAATATATAAAACTACAACTAAAGAAATTAATAAGTCTAACTACACCTATATAGGTGTAGTTAGCTATATATTCAAAAAATACATATGGTATCGCAGACTTTTTTGTAGATATTGATACGTTCTATAATACTGTAGAACATTTTTTTGTTCTATCATCAATAGTTTACGCAGCGCACGCGATGACAGATTTTATATGACTAATTTTCACACTTTGGGTTATATTATTGCATTTTTATTAAGGATCCCTATTTTTTTTGAAAATGTTTTATAGCCTATGTCACTCAGTGAAGAGGCAGCTTTCTAAAAGTGAAAGTTGTTGAAATTGCTCCAGTAGTTTTTGTGTGAAAACATTACAAACATACATACAAAAACACAAATGTTTCCTCTTTATAATATTAGTTTAGATAAATTATATTAACGCTCACTAAAAAGGATTTAAGGTACGTTATATAAATAGTCTTTATGATCATTGTTTATTTTAGCAATTTGTATGAAATGTGCAGAGTTACGTGCTATAAAGTGTCAAAAAGGATTTTGTATTTGAAACAGACTATAGATTTACAAGTTCCCCGACGTTTCGGTTGCTTTTTAGCAGGCATGGTCACTTTTTCATCCTTTTCAAAACATATAATATACATGAAGTGTTTTCCCCGCAGGTTCGCGGACCCGTTCACGGGCGAGTGCCGCTACGTGCCGGGCGCGGGCGCGGTGGCCGGCCTGCCGCCGCCCGCCGCCGCCGACCCCTTCACCGGCGCCGGCGCCTACGTCACGTCCGCCGCGCCCACTAATGAGAACAAGCTTATACCGCATGACTCCTATATTAGGTAACTATATTCCCAAACTGACTATAGTACCCATTAATTTAATTGCCAATGACGTTAACATCTATCACTATAGCCTGCCGTAATTCAAAGAAGTTGCACAAAAATGCGTAGTAATTAATGTGTAAAATTTATAAATATATTTTTATTGTGTTAGATATATTATTTATACATAGCTTATAATATTTTTTCCGGATATCTTATAAAGATATTACATGTTTAAATGAATAAATAAATAAAACGAGATGGGTGTAAAATCCCGAGATTCAACCTCTTCGTCTTTATGTGACCTTGTGACCCCTATATCTAGAGGGTCTTTTGACTCACAGGGCCCATATTCAAACTCGACCGAGGTATGACCTCAAGGTGTCTGCACACCAAGTTACAATTCAATCGGTCCAGTGGTTTCGGAGTTATGCCTGTCACTAACAGACAGACACACAAACCCATATAGTGTTTTAATAATACCAACATTCAAAAAGTTCGCTGGCAAATTTCTGTCCGAACTAAGACAGCCTTTAGAATATCAACATTCAGAAAGTTCATTTGTGAATCTCTGTGGAAAGTAAGACAACCTACAGAAGGACACGTAACCCCACACAGCTACTCATCCTTATATTATGTTCCGGCTACATGATGAGGTACTCCGTAGAATATAGAGCCTATGTGATCTTTGTTCCTTTTGGTCTAGAACCAAAAACCAACTCTCAGATATTTCACAGTAAAATCTCAATCGAAACCTGAGTCTTACTAGAAACGTATCCATGAATCAAATAGCCAAACATTCTTGTATTGTATTACTGCCATGAATTTAACTTACATACTATATGACGAGGTACTGTATAGAATAATAATATAGAATCTATGTGATCTTTGTTTCTTGTACTTATAATACAGCTCGTTTTTTTTTTAAGAATTGGCATTGTTCTGGTCTTACCAAACAATATGTATTGATAGCCTCTTTGTTAAAATAATAAAAGTTTAACAAAATAATAATAATATAATATTCTATCACATACACACTACACCATCTAGCCCAAACTAAGCAGAGCTTGTACTATGGGTACTAGACAATGGATAAACATACATATATACTTTTTTTTTTGTAAATACATACGTATTATACATAGAAACACCCAGACCAAGACAAACATCCATGTTCACGCACACAAATGTTTGTCTTGTGCGGGAATCGAACCCGCGACCTCAGGCGTGGCAGTCGGTTACACTAACCACTACGCCACCGAGGCCGACAAATATACACATCTTAGCGAAATCTCTATTAAAAACCTGGAACAGCCCAAGTTAAAAAGGACTTCCATCGAACATAATATCACCGTCAAACAATGAGTTGTTCATCAGAATTAAAGCTTCTAAATATCCTTAAGAAAAGCATTTTCTTTAAACTAGAGAAAAGAGCTTTGCCCCAACAATGTAGATTCTGTTATAGGATCGGCAATGCCTAGCTAATACTCCTATTAATATAAGGATCCGTAAACTTAGATAACTGCTTACATAGTATCTTACTAGTGAAAAAACGATATAAGTAACGATAGTTAATACAACTAATATGTTTCAGATTTGATCAAGCAAACTTGAAAGCAATACACGACAAGTTGAAAGAGTTTAATAGTAAGGTCGGCGATGGATTGAGTGCGATGTCGGAAGAAGAGTTGGAAACTGTTGTCAAATTGTGTGAATTGGTAAGAGTTGCTCTCGACTTGTTTATGCGTTATATGGTCCGTGACACGTTTTTGACTGCTTCCGTGGCGCAGCGGTAGTGAATGCGACTGCTGCATGAGGTCTCGGGTTCGAATCCCAGGTCGTGCCAACAACAAAATATTGCGTTTTACTGTTAAGAAATCTCAATATCAGACTGGAGTTAGGAAGTTGGCGATGTTAGACACCCCCACACTTCGGAAAGCACGTAAAGTCGATGGTCCTGAGCCTGATCGATCTCCGGTTGTGTCGGTATTCTGATAAGAAGATTAGTAAAATAAATGCATGAGATTGCAATTTGAAACACATTCAGTTAAAAATGCATACAATTATAAGTGTACTGGTTTTCTCGTACATAATATTATACATGTGTACATATTGTGGACATTTGAACTATAGTATATAATTAATAATAAGCTATCAATATAATTATATTTTATTTTACTTAATTAATTTATTAAATGATACTTCTATTCCAGAATAATACGTACAATAACGAAACGATTGGTATATTGAAGAAAATGTTAGAATGGCCCAAAGGTTTGTAACACTTATCTATATAAAGCTTATTAGAGACTGTTGTGGTCACTTCATGACCCTACCTTCACATTCTCTTATATGTGGATTCCCTTCTATGTATGTGGTGGTGAAGTGTGGCTAGTCGTCCCCTTCCTATCCTATAATATATTAACCTAACTGCCTTTGTGGTGCAGCGGTAGTGAATGAGGTGTCGGGTTCGAATCCCGTGTTGCACCAACAAAAAGTTATTAAGATTTTCTGTAAAGAAATCTCAATAGCAGCCCGGAGTTAGGAAGTTGGCGGTGTTAGACAACCTCGGAAAGCATGTAAAGCCGTTGGTCCTGCACCTGATCTTTCTCAGGCCGTGACAGATTAGAGTGTGCACATGTGTTTGCGCACATACTTATTTTATTTATTTATTTAATTCTTTTGCGCAAACACAAGTGTACACTGTAATATCTCCTGCGCAGATGGCCAGTCTCCGTTAAGATTAGTCGTCAGACCGAATCTCGGTCTGGAAGATATTATTATTATTATTATGTTACACCTTGTGCCTATGTGCGCTTACCTATGCAAGCGCATTTAAAGTCATCACTTTATAACAACACCGCTTCGACACAGCACCTAACTTGCAATTAAACTTACGACTTTAAGGACTTGTCCTACCACCTCCACATAGCATTTATTTATAAGATAAAATTCTCGCCATCTCTCTTCTTTAACCTAACATGAGTGAGACAGCATGCGATTTATCTATCGGATAACTTTTACTTGTTAGTTGTAAGATTTCCATAAATCGTGTGCGTTAAAGTAGATTTTCAAATGACATGATAAAATAGTTGACTCGCCGTGCTTAACGCTACAGACCACTCGTCTCGTGGACCGCACACTTCAATCATCATTCATTACATTCAATCATGCAGTCCCGGTCTCTCATGTTATGCACCAAACATCTCCTGTTTACTTATATAATAAATAATATCAGCCCTGTATTAAACTGTACCACTGCTGGGCACGAGCCTCTTCTTAGTTTGAGAAAGGTTAGCCCACCACGCTGGCCCAGTGCGGTTTGGCAGACTTCACATATCTTCGAGAACATTATGGAAAACTCTCAGACATGCAGGTTTCCTCACGATGTTTTCCTTCACCGTTAAAGCGAGCGATAATTAACTATTTAATACGCACATAGCTTCGAAAAGTCAGAGATGTGTTCCTTGGGTCGAACTCGAGACCTCTGCGTTGCTGTGCAACGGTTTCTTACTAGGCTATTGCTGCTTATTGCCTGTTTATTTATTTTTCGAAAATGAACTTCTTTCTCGTCGACTTCAATACCTATGATTGCCAACTTGCGCAGAGCAAACTGAAACAGAACGTATAAAGCGGAGATGCGGTGCGGTTATGATGACCTATATAGGCTATGGTATCTGGAAATCCCTGACGCAGGCCCAGTGCTTATTTACCACCTATGTGACTTACATTAGGTAGCAAGTGGTGTTGTGTTAGCATTGCTTCTGCGATACAAAGTAACACAAACACTATGACCGCCAATTATGACATAGCCGCTGGCTCGCTTTCCACTAACAGTAATAAATATTACGTCGTATAACGTATAACCTATAATTATACGTGTCTTGCTCTTAGAGTAGGTACAAACACAAATTAAATAGTTCCAGAATCAGAAAGATTCGTTAACATAATATCTTTGACTATAAAATCAGCCTCGTATATAGACTGTAGCACGGCTGGGCACGAGCCACCTCTCATTGTGACAAGGATTAGATCATAGTCTACCACGACTCCACATATCTTCGAGAACATTATGAAGAATATTCAGATATGCAGGTTTCCTCACAGTGTTTTCCATCACCGTTAAACCAAGCGATAATTAACTATTTAATACGCAAATAACCTCGTGTCCGTAGTTAAAATGTCCATACCTTAACCATATTAAAAAACTAGCCGACGACGTCCATAATTCGATATATGAATTAATATTAATAATAATAAATGCTTTTATTTGCAGAAGTCCTATTCCCCGTGTTAGACGTGACAAGGTTAGCTGTTAGAAATAAGGATATCCACGCGCAGATATTCGACACCTCGTACGGGCCGTCCTTCATCAGATATCTACTCACATTACTTCAACCAGGTATGTAAATAATTCATATTATATAAACTTACTTATAATACTAGTTTCTCTATAAGTTTGGTAAAAACACTAGCTGTGCGTCACGGTTTCTACTCGCAATCCTAGTGTTTACTGTGCCGTTGTTTTGGGTGATAAATACATATTTGTTTAGATTGCCATTTTATTGCTGCATGAATAATTTAATGTAAACCTACCATAACAATGCAAATTAGTTTGTTTTAGGTTATTTAAAAAGCTTTTCCCGCACCTTTAGTGCGGTAGTTGTCTTCTATAAGCCCTATGACACGTGAGACTTCAGAAAGCTACAAATTAACGCACTAGAATTATTAGGACTTATAACAATAGTTTGACGATCTGACAAATACATACAATGACAAATATATAGTTGTCCCGTGTTAGTTTCCAATCCAAAATCACTCAGTATCTCAGTAATAGCGAGGCGTCTGCTTCCTCGCTGTGCCATCCATGCAGACGATGTACTTTATTCGATTTACGTAAAGTTTAATTACACGCGGATTGTCCACCCATCTCACTATATTTTAAGGGGTCCCTCTTATTTAACATAAAGGAATTTTCTATATGTTAGATAATTTAAAAATAAGGTCCGATTATAAAAAAGCTATAACCTGCTGTTATAAAATTTTATAAATATTTATAGTATTTAATGTATAAAATTTGAGCTTAATATTATTATTATTGTCTTAGTTACTTATTATGTCTAGTTTATAATATCGTTGTGGGATATTTTTTTAAGATATTATATAAGTGGTATATAAATATGTAAAAAATAAATGTGTTATGTAGACAATCTGCCTGCTAACCAAATGTTGGCGATGCGAGTGTTGGTGAACGCGTTCTCCGACCTGCCGGGAGAGATGTTGGTGCTGGCGGCGCGGGACTCTGTGCTGCACTGTCTCATTTGTCTCACACAACTTAATAACAACGCGCAGGTAAGCGTTATTTTGTTGTACTGTACTTCAACTTTAGTTCATTTTAAGATGAAGTGAGATACATGACCTTGTAAAAATTTTAAGTCTTTTTAGAAGTAGTCACGTTAAAAGCGTTTATATCACAATTTTTTAGCGACTGTTTATTAGTTATATGCATATAAGTATATATTTACAGTTCTTACTCTTTTTTAAGTCACAATTCTAGCATTATAAATCTTTAGTGTGAGAATTCTCTGTATCTTTGCAAACAACGGTTAAATATTTGTTCTGTATGAGGATTGAACCTACAACACTAGTTATACCAGTGTCAAAATTACTGCTCAAATAATTGCGCCATTGAGGCAGCTACGATACATTTGAAAGCTTCTATATTTATTTCTAATGTTATATATTCCTATTTTAAATAATGAAGGTCACTAAATACAATTCGTTTAAAAATTCTTCTAAAATCTCACTCTGTGTTAGTGATGCACATAAGCATTCGAATACAAATGTGAAGTGAATTTTCTTTTTCAATATTGAATTATCGAATCTTATTATTTTTAGTTTAATTAATTATTTTACTTAAATTTATTTCACCACAGTGATTTGATGATAATATTTATCATACGTTCAAATATAAGTCGAATGTAGTTAATCACAACGCTTCGGTATATTTGTTAAAAGCTATAATAAGTTGGTAAGGTCATAAGCTAGTATATGTCTCGTGTATGTGGTCCAGATCGCGGCGACGTCGCTGCTGCTGAACCTGTCGGTGGCGCTGGCGCAGCAGCCCGACAGCGTGGAGCTCGCCGACTGCGTGCTGCAGCTACTCTCCAAGGTCACCGACAACGAAGCCTATTTCAGGTAAGAGTACCTGTAATTAGTCGGTTTGCCTACTAAATAAGGCAAAAATAAGTAGTGACGTGACGAGTGTCTTATTTGGTAAACGAACATAATAATTATAATCTATACTAATAATATAAAGCTGAAGAGTGTTTGTTTGGTTGAAACGCTAATCTTAGGAACTACTGGTTCTAATTGAAAAATATTTTAGTGTTGGATAGCCTATTTATCGAGGAAGGCTATAGGCTATATAACATCACGCTACGACCCACGAGGACAGTGCAGTAACCATAAACGCGAGTAAAACCGCGGGCACATCTAGTATAATATATAACGATGACATTACACAGATTCGTGTAATGTCTTCCTTTAGGTGTGTATTGTCTCTACCTACCAGTACGCCTAAATAAGACAACTAAAAAATATACTCTATTAATTAGTGATGCGACTCGATTCCATCTTTACTTACTTGAACGACACGAATTACTACTGTAAAAAAAATCGTTACGTCCTACTTATATTATATATAATAAGATGTGAGGATTAATATTATTTAATTAAAATTAACTGTTGAATAGATTTGGATAAATTGATGATGATTTTGGCACGGAGATAGACCATATCCTGCACTAACATAATATTATATGCTAGTATATCAGGATAAAAATGCATATGATATCTAATATCATACAGAATTTTATCGCGATATTGGTACGCGTGAAGTCACACGTCAAAACTAATTAAAATATATACTTACAAATCATAGCAAACGGACATAATTTAACCTCGAATATATTACAGTGTCAGATTAGAATATATATGTCATGCTTTTTATTATATATCAGTCGTTATCAATTACATAATACCATAGATTAAGATAAAACAGATAAGTAGAATCACGGGTTTTTATCTTGTAACATTGTTTCATGATATTATTAAAATCATACATACATAGGCTAACGCTAGTATCCTCGAGAGGTAGGCAGAACTACGGATTTTCACTTGATCCTTGATTTGTATTTTTACTCTTCCCACCTTAGTCTTTCTCCAAAATGGAACTAACCAAAACTATGTAGCTGAGGCGCCTCTTTCGACTACTTAAATATGTATATACTACTATACGGGTAGGCAAAGACTATGAATTTGCAAATGTTACGATCCTAGTTTTGCGACTACCTCATTCAAATTAACCTTTTTTTTGTCTCCGCTGTGGTGGGCGGAGGCGTTATGTCGGATTCACCGGGGTAAAAGAAAGATGTTAAAATGATAATGGACCTTCCGGAATACCAACTAAACCTACCACGGTGTTCCTCGACAAAACCAATATCGACGGGGTCGCGCGAATCATTTGCACATGCGGTTGCGACCCCGCCGAGGTTTTGGCCCGCCGTATGAAACGGCAGGCCACTACACAAAGAGACCTACCTAAAGGCACTCACTAACTTATAAACCCTACTGTCTCCCCCCTAGAGGGAAGACGGACTCTATACAGCACATGCGGTCGCGACCCCGCCGAGGTTTTGGCCCGCCGTATGAAACGGCAGGCAACTACACGAAGAGACCTACCTAAAGGCACTCACTAACTTATAAACTGTACTGTCTCCCCCCTAGAGGGGAGACGGACACTCGACACAGAGGAGCGCGTGGGAACACGTACGCCGCCTCTCGGACCTGGTGCTGATCGGATGGCGGGCAGGTCCACAAAGCCCACCACCTCCACCACACATAATTATAATAAAAAAATAAAATGGTCAGGGTTATTCTATATCGCCAGTAGAATGCGTGTTTAAAAGGAATTACACGATTTCAAGACAACCTGTATACATTTTATTCATTTAAAATTTAATTGTTTTAGGTCATGTCAAATTATAAGTTGTTTTACTGCAATGTAGTATGGAGTTGGCGCATGCGCAATGTATAGCAAATATGACGGCATTAATATCTACATACTATTTTAATTACAATATATTTTTCGATATCGTCATTTAAATGCGATACATAATCCCTAGTCTTTAGACACGTATAGTAATGCTGTCATATATTACTTAAATTATTATGATAACGTGTATTTTATTCCTTTACAGAGGCTTGGTCGCCCTCGGCACTCTCCTAGCGGAATCTCCAAACAGACTACAAATACAAACTAGAATAGTATCAAACACTCAAGTTCACAATAGACTTAAGAAGGACAGCATCACTTCTTCGACGGACGCTAACTTGGCGAAGATCGCATCCTGTTCGCAGCAAATTATCAGACTTTTATGAACATACTCTCCTTCGAAATAACTCGATAAGGCTGTTATTTATACTAGAATTAAAAATATCATTTTGTATGTTCTTTTTAAACTCGCTATGGATTTAAACAGTTGATGTTGGCTCAAATTTAGTTGCGCCTATTATAATTTCGTAATCAATTGACTAATGATATATAAAGCAGAGATATTTTACATAAATATTGTTACTGTTATGATAGGTAACACAAGCGAGGGACGATTGTTCGTGTACCTTGTTAGTCGTAGATATATCAAGCCTGCCAGAGTTCATCAATTAGTATAGAAGTCAGTAATCTTCCAACAAAGTGGTCCCTCGTTTGTGTTACTGTAAGGATGTCTAATAAAACACATAGTAAATGTAATGTACGTGTATTTCATACATGCCGTGACAACACATTTGCTTGCTACCAGTCATCATGGAAGAATGATTTTATATCAGACATACGCAGCAATAAAAATTGTATAAAATATTAAAATAAAATTATTTTATTTCATAACCTAACTTTATAATACATACCTTAGTTATATTAAAACTATGAACAGTTCACAAATCCTTTTTACTGAGTTATAAATAAACATTCGGTAATTATAACACATGCCTGTCTCTAATACATAATAAAGAATCAATGATACATAATATGCTGTTATGTGCAACTTATTTGAGAGTGGAAAGACCAGGCCTAATCTCATAACATTAAAGCACAATGCAGGTATCAATATAAAAATATTTTATTTAATTACATACAGTAATCGCTGATATAACCAACGATCAGTCTTAACGTAAGCAGTTATAAAATAAAAAAACATGAGAAGATAATTTGTGATCAGTGATTTGATTATTTAGTAATGAGTTTATGTTTAGCGAAACTTGACATAATAAGTGATGTTTAAGCTGAAACTCCTATTCAATATGTAACGAAATGCGGTGACAGTCGTTTTTTACAAAATTACTCATGCGAGTGTTTACATACTGACTCAACGATTTAACATGCAGGGAGACTTTTTTATATCACATAACTCTGTATGCGTGGTCCGGATTAGAGATTCACAATTGAAATAAGACATGATGTGTATTTATATTATAAATTTATAAAATATGCATACGGTCCGACTGATAGCTAAAGCTAAAATAATAATATGTCACATCACAGGTAATCATTTTTCAAAACATAAATTTAATTACATTAGTTGTTATAACAGAAATAACGACTTGTATCAAAAATCAATTATTCTCTAATCCGGCTTCATCTCTGAATTTATGATAACTGGTTTTATTGAGCTTACGACATTTCCTACATGAAGAAAAAAGTCGTTTGAGCTACGGACAGTTAAATTTCACCTAATATCTATACTTAATAATATAAAGCTGAAGAGTCTTTGTTTTGTTTGGTTGAATGCGCTAATATCAGAAACTACTGGTTCGAATTGAAAAAGTATTTTAGTGTTGGATAGCCCATTTGTTGAGGAAGGCTACGACATCACGACTACGACGACAAATCACGCTAAGACAAATAGGAGCGGAGCGTCAATGAAAAATGTTAAATATTAACAAATTTATAAAATTCTCTTATGTGACGACGAAGACGAAGTTGGGCGGGTCAGTTAGTTTTTTTATAGAATATGTGTCCAATTCACCGTCCGTAGTTAAACGTGTCGTTTCTTTATCCCACAAAACTTGCTAAAGGCTACGTGTCGGTCGAATCCATGTCGGCCAGCATAACTCATAGAACAGCATACATTACTACTTCTTCTTCTTCAACTCCTCAAACCTGCGGTTAAGATCGTCGAAGTCTATCTCGTCGGCGACGCCGGGCGCGGTGGGCGCGTCGCTGGAGGGGTCGGAGTGCGAGGAGTGGCTGTGCGGCACGGACGGCAGCAGCAGGTCGGACGGCACGGACGGCAGCTCCGGCAGCTCGGGGAAGGCGCCCGGCGCCACTCGGCAGCGCGGCTGCGGCGTCGGCACGTGTGCTACGTGCGCCGGCTGTAAATGTCAACTACCGTCATAAGGAAAAAATACGTTGAGTTTATTTCCTATTTGGAATCAGTAAAAAGAAAAACATCTGACAGTATTTTTATATTAAATGTAAAAATACTGGCAGATACCTCCTTTTTGCCTTATGTCGGCAGTATACTAGAAACGAAATATAAATTCTCTGAAGAATTAGGAATATAGTTTTTATTTTCTTGAGTATGATCAGCTGATCAATCTAAAGCATAGTTGACAATCTAATGGAAATTTATTACCGAAACGAATCATACATGATGATTATTCATATGCGAACAAAATACAAATGATCTCAATGTATCACAGTATTCAGTTATTTAGATTAATAAAATTATTGTCATTATGTTATTAAGCATTCAATATACGCCTGTGTTCGTTGTATCGATTATTATAAAAGACAAACCCAATAGATTAAACAGGACCAATTTCGATGAAATGACCAATTGGATAACAATGTGTTTTGTAAGTGATTTTCATGCACTACGGTACCCACAACAGAGGGATTTAGAGAAATAAATAAAAAACATAATAAGTACCAAATCATGGTGGATGCTGTCATAAGCAGGTGGTAGATTGCTCATTTCATCCTGTGAAAAGGAAAACAATAGTGTCAAGCACATCACAAGGCCATGCAGAAAAACTGTTATATACAGGTGTGGCGTAAATAATGGATAACCCTGAAACTGTCGAATGGCCAGATTATCATCTATCATTTACCCCACTTATAGAGAAGCGATAGCTCAGTGGGGAGACCAACAGACTGCAATGCAGAGGGTCTCGAGTTCAAACGTTACACGTCACGCTCCTCTGACATTCGGAAGTTATATGACTTTTCGAAATTATGTGCGTATTGATTGACAATTATCACCTGCTCTGTGCCTCGGAGAGCACGTTAAGCCGTCGGTCCCGGCTGCCATGAACATCTATGGCAGTCGTTATTGGGAGAGTGTCGACACAAAAGATCCCACTGGGTCGAAGTGTCGCCGGTCTGCACTGACTGGCCCCCACATAAGATACATACCCCACTTATATCACCATATGCCCATGGATGACCAAGTTAATGATATTTTAAATAAAAATCGTACTTACTCATACAAAATCAGCTGCCATTTCTACAATTGGCGACATTTTCCCGTTCTGTTTTTTTTTATGTCACTCCTGAATACTTGTCTCGTCAGACCAGTATCAAGTTCTTTGTTACAATTTAAGAAAATTTCGCAAAATATACTTCTTCTCAAATTTTAACATGTTTTCTAAGGAATTAAAATTTATGGGCCCATGTATCAAAAAAAAAATGTGCATGGGCATATGGTGATATAAGTGGGGTAAATGATAGATGATAATCTGGCCAGTCAACAGTTTCAGGGTTATCCATTATTTACGCCACATCCTGTATATTGTAGACAAAAAGACAAAAATAAAACAAATGTATAAAATATATAAACAAAAAGCATAAAGTGTAGTGTCTCAGATAGTAACGTAAACTGTAAAGGCAACCAGTTGGCTTAATAAGTCCGCATATTACATGATTGCCATAGAATTTATTATTATCCATTTAATTAATATTAGATATATAAATAAACTCTATATAGCGACATATTTCTACTCTAAAAAAAGAAGAATAAATTAGACATTGGAAATAAATAATCAAACTAATAATTAGATTGATTTTAATTTCAGCGATTCTTATTATGCTGCAATCTTCTGCTACCAAAATTGTGGTGTTGAATTTTTTATTAGAATGAAATCGGATTACTCTTTTCAGCAGGTCTTATTGGTATCTATGTATCTACATAAAGTTGGATTAGAGTTGTGTTGTTGTTAGGTTCAGTTAATATTTTATTTGTGAAGCCTAAAAATAATGCAGTTATTGGTATAGTCACCTGTAAGAAGCTGTTGCTAAGAGTCTTTGAATCCATACCGGGAGGTATATTGTACCCCATAGGCGAGCCCATGGGACTTCGACTTGGCCCGCTGAATGTCGGCGGAGGGGTTGCTATAAAACCTCCTACTTTTCCTCCAGAAGGTTGCTGCAATACAGAAGTTATTAAACGGTTAAACAAGATATATGAATCCTTACCAACTATATTTTTCTTCATGGGTTATGTGGCCTAGCATGATAGATATGAGCAGCGCCTAAGTAAGTCTTGCATTTCGCTTAAATTAGCGTAGCCCTCTGCTTTTAAAATATCTTGGTTCTCTAGAATTCCATTCAATAACTATGGTTTTCAGCAGGTATAATACAATGGCCTTGGACTTAGGTCGATTCTACAAAAGACCGTAATCTATATTACGATGAGTAGTTTAGACTTCAGAAAGCAATGCTATGCTGTCAACAGTGGAACATAGTGTATATTTAATATTGTCTTCTATAGTGTATATTCCTTGCACAGGCAACACAGAAACTCGTCTGTGACTCATCTTGTATAACAAGATAATAAACCACTTATAACCAGGAGCGCCACGTCCTTGTAAACTGTAATTAATGCTTGACTATATTTGGTAGTAAATTATTATTGGTATTTTGGTTGCAGTTGCAGAGATATGATTTGTCAGTATCATAAAGTTGACTATATGAAAGAATGGTTTGTGCTTCTTGCCAGTTCTACTCGTTCTTGATTCCCTTACTCAGTGTAACAGACATTCATAAGTGTTACTTTGTGCCTTAAATAAATTAACTTATTTCGGTTTGGTATGATTTGAACCGTAATCCTTGCCTCGCTCTCCGAGAAACAGAAGTGATTTTCTTGATAATATATAGGTACTAATAATTGTAATAATAATAGTAATTCTCAGGCATGTTGAATAGGTATTAGTTAAGTACAAATATCACATAAATACTTACAGTGGGATAGCTAAACGGAGTAACTGTGGGACCTTGAGGAGGCATTGGCGGCATCATGCCCGGCATGGGTCCCTGTGGATAACCAATGAAGCCTGGTGGCTGAGGTGGTCCGTTGATATCAATCAACATTGCGTCTCTTCCTGCAAATGGCATACAACGTATACTCTTAAAAGCTTGCGCAATTACTGGGTCTATGGTGGTCTACTTTAACGGAATAAGTTTAAAATCTTTTTGAATGTTCAAATAACTGTATATTAATTAGAGCAGATGACTTAATGTAAAAAATGTGCCTGTGGCCGCCTATGGACAGATTTTCAGGCTCTGTGCTGCTATTGAGAATTTTCTACAGAACACCTCAATAAGACTGTGCCAGAATTCGGAATCAAAGTTAAAATCTCTAGACCACACGAAACCATAATTACATGGCAAAAAAGGTCTTCTTTGTCCCATGGCATAATTTGTTTTTGTGCTGTCTAGATATCCTTTGTCCTAACTATAACACTCACCTTCCTCCTCTCTCATAACCTGTTCATCAGGTGTATACTCCACATTATAGTTCTTCGCTATCTCTATCAAGTACCTCTCAACTAAGATCTTAGGTGGACTCTGAACAGACATCTTGTGTTTCAACTTTTCACTTAGAGTGTTTACATTTTCGTTCCGGCATGCATCAGCATAAATCTTTCCATATTTTGCTGTGAATAAGTCTGATATCACTTTCAATTCCTGTAAATATTAAAGAATCATTACACTCTTTAAATTATTATCTATACATAATAATATTATACAACCATAAATTGACTTTGGACTGTCTATGCTTTTATGTACTAGTCTCTACAATAGGTAATAACATTTTGGATGTACCAAATTGTGATAAATCAATTGACAATGAAAAACATATTATGTCAATAATAAGGTGTGTTAGGATACAAATGTGATTTATGTTTACATGGAAGAGTGGGCATAGCTAGTTTATAATATTACTGTTCTGACACTCTAAAGCTTATATGTATGCTCATGTATCATCATGTATGCTGAGTAATACCCTGAGTCGAATGCCTGGCCCGTGCAATGTTAATTTATTAGTTCAAACAAGAAGTTGTGTATCTACTTGTAAATTACTCAACTTTTGTCTCATGCACACATACAAATATTATTACAATATACTAAATTAAAACATTAGTATTGCTTGAATGTCATATAGTAATAATAATAACCAATCAATTTTGATGAGAGTTTTGTATGTTAGAAGAAGCAAGTAAATTTTCTTGTTTTAACCTAAACATCAAGCTTTGAAAATGAAATACAACATACTTCCTTAGTGAAACCATTAGCATAAATACATAAATAGTTTCATAAAATGATTAAATGAAAACATGTAACATCCATGTTTTCATTTAATCATTGTACTAACAAGGGTTAAGTACTTCAAAAAACTATACATAATAATAATAATATTTATTTAAATAAAATTAATGTTTAAATCTTCACTCTAGCAGTTAACATTTATAGTATTAGATAATAATCTAAGACTATCTGTTATTTGTATATATAGTTTTTATGTGTAAAGCTCTAAACACAAGAATGATATCTAGAGTAGACAAAGACATTTTCTTTTATTATTAAATAATAATTACTCTCTCAATATTTTTTTTATCTTATTTGTATGAAAGTAACTTAAAAGCGGGCTTATATCCTCTTATATTTAACTTTTAAACTATCAATAATTGGAAAGCCAGGCATAATTGAAAATATATTTTTCTGGCGGCCAGTGTGCCCACAGGGCTCTCAATTAATTAGAATACACAAACACTGTATTTATTACTTTTATTAGATTAGGTCTATAGATAAATGATTAGTCATGTAGATATTCTACTACATAGATAAGTAATGAAAATGGGACAATCCCTTTTGCAAGCTATGTGCAACTGCAGAATGATATATGTACATTAAAGAAACACATACAGCCGAAACCGAATATAACGACATACATACATACTTGTGTATATTGGTTATAACACATTTAACGTTTCGGACATAACGTCCGAAGTTATATGGTCCCTTCAATGTCGTTATATCCAGTTTTGACTGTAGAACCAATCTTCATATGCATCATACAATTAAATAATAACTCACTATGCCTGAAAATTAAATTAATTAAGTCTCTAGAGTAATACAGTAAATATTGTATTCCTATTAAAATGTAATTTAACTATACCAGTAAATCAAATTGATGAATCGGCAAGACAACCCTTGGATTATTACTTATTAGAAAGGCCTATGTATTTATAGGGTCTTATAATATTAAAACTTACCTGTACATCTGTGTGCATCCTGGGTGCCACCCATATGAGAGTGGATATTGCTTCAGCTAGACCTTCATCCAGCTCCTTCATCTGTGTCACCAACCCAAATCTGGCTAGCACTAGATCACAGTACATCTCCACTATTTCCATAGCTTCTACCATGTAGTCTTCCCTGTAATAAAAAATACACAATGAATTATTGCTTATAAAAATACAGACAGTCACAACAGTAGAGCAATTTATGTACAACCACTACAGATAATGAATTTTTTTAAATTTTAATAGAGAAGATGGTTGGAATGTACCACCTGCTTGGGATCCAGTAATACAAATAGTCAAACCCAAGAAAAAACAAACCACAGCTAGACTTCATGATACTTTGAGCTCATTAGCAAGCTAGAGCAAGCTGCGTAAATAGAAACACCAATGATTAAATTATGTTCGAGTACTTTGAAATTACTACACTGGAACATTGAGACAACTACCATCTTAGTCTCTCCGTGACCATGGCTGCTGAAAAACAACCGAAACGTCGGGGAAAGTATAAAATTAAATTAAATCTAAATAGTTTTAATAATAATATAATTAGCTTAAACATTAGTAAAGTTTAATAGTGGTGGTAGTGTAACTTTTTCAAATTATGTAATAAAGTGTCAAATAAACAATGCGATAAAATCCATATACATATAGTAGTTTAATTTCAATGAATAATATTCGCGTAAAGTGCCTTATTACTGGGTACACCGGCAGCTGAAATAAACGCCTGTTTAAAGGCGTCTATGGTATAGCTTCTATGTTACAAAACGTTTTTACGTGTACTGTGGGTACACGTAAAATAGATTAGTCTGACTACAACGGCTGCTCTTCTAAAAGTCGGAGAAGATTGAATGCTAACAGACAGTAACAGCAAGATTACACTGAAACGTAAATTCTCTCAAATTGTCGATAACACAGATGATTTAAAGTATTCGCAGCATAATCATAATAGAAAGAAAATATTCTTTATTGCCACAAAGAACTACTTATACCTACATAATTTTTCTAATAGGAACGACAAAATAATAAAAAAGACAATTAAATTCGTAGTTCGTAAGTTCGTCGTTCTGTGCAAAAAGTACATATTATAACATTGTGGCAACAAATGGTCACCATTCAGCATTGTTGTTGCGATAAAACTGACGTGATATAATAAATATGGGCATTCGAGAATGGTTCTGTGACAGGTCAATTTCAATTTTGGCGCCCACAAACGATACAGTTGGCCAGATAAACGAATAAATTATGTCAGATGTTGAGGAAGATGTAGTTGTGTACCTGTCAGTAGACAATGTTATGGACACTGAACAAGTAACATCATACCCTATAGAGTATCTCAACTCTAGAATTATCAGGATTGCCTTCCCATAAGTTAAGGCTGAAAGTTAGTGTTCCAGACCTGTCAATGAGCAATCTTGACGCACCAAGGCTATGTAATGGTACACGGCAAGAAACCGCTCATCTAGGTCGCAATATTATAAAAGCTGTTAGGAGCTTGAATAAGTTTACTCTGTTTTTTGCACATAATGAAAGCTTTATTTAAGTATTGCCCATCACTAGAGATTACTTTCTGCCATCTTTCTGGCGGTAAGTATATGAATGTCGCGTCCAAAAAACGACATGTCTTTTGAGGCTATCCAAGAATCGATCCATTTTTTAGTATCTTCGTAAGAATGGAAGCGCTGCTCAGTCAGGCTATGTGCCATCGAACGGAATAGGTGAAAATCGAAAGGGGCTATGTCAAGTGAATACAGTGGGTGTGGTAAAACTTCCCATATAAGAGTGTCCAGATAGGTTTTCACTGGTTTTGCGAGATGAGACCGAGCGTTGTCATGTAACAAAATCACTTTATCGTGTCTCTGCTCAAATAGGGGCCGTTTTTCTTTGAGGGCTTGACTCAAACTTACAATTGAAGTCGATAGCGGTCTCCAGTGATAGTCTCATTCGGTTTGAGTAGCTCATAATAGATTACCCCATGCTATTCCCACCAAATGCAGAGAAGAAGCTTCAAACCATGGATACTTAATTTTGCAGATGCATGGCCAGGCTTATCCCACGATTTTCTACGCTTTGGATTATCGTAGTGTATCCATTTTACATCACAAGTTACGATCCGGTGCAAAAAGCCTTTTCTTATCTACCGTTGAAGCAGTAGTTCACAAGTGATATCTGCATGTCGTATCCGACAGAGCATTGTCACCGTAAGTCTCAACAAGAATTCTGTGTGCTACAGCTGCAGGTTTTTTTTGAATAAAGTAGTGTAATAAAATTCCCTGCAAATACATACAGTTAATTTTCCATTTCAATTTAAAAGAATGGCGATTCCCCTGAAAGCAACATTTACGAAAATAATAAACAAAAATGTTTTTTATAGGCAACTCTATGTAGCGTGCTCACGAGTATGAAACCTGCAAAATCTTTGTGTTTAACCAAAACAAAAAACATAGCATGGGAAAACAAAAAACGTAGATTATGAAAGTGTATTAAAATAATCTAATTGCAGTAAACCATAGCATTTATATGTGTATAATTTGCAAAATAAATATCCTAAAAATTAAAAATGCTGCCCAAAGTAACTATTCCACGCGGACGAAGTCGCGGGCAAAAGCTAGTACTCTATATAGCCTACACATGTGCTGGTAATGGTCTATGTAATGTGAATTAGCTAACCACTGTACCATTTATACAGTCAATTAGAAGAAGTACAAGGACCTCATTAAAATCAGATCACCACAATAAATCCTATACAAATACATGACGTAATTTTATAGGTACAGTAGGCGTAGCTCGTACAGTAGGTATTAAATGTTGTTTCAAGGCTAGGCCAGTTCCTAATCATTAATCAAATAGGTAGTAAGTAGAATATTTATGTTTTACTGACCTGATTATATGTTCTACTCGTATCTTAGCTCTCTCACTTTTACCAGCGGCTATATAATCAGCAATTTCCTTCCTTGCTTTCTGCGCCAGTTCCGTTTTCTTCTTTTCCAGTAATTTGAGACGGTTTATAGCCAATCTTAGATGAGTTTTAAGCTTAGTATAGTTGGGATTTGTAGAAAACATCTTTGATTATATTAATTACACAGTACAATACTAACGAGATTACGATATTCCGAATGACTAACACAAATTAGGTATTTATTGTTTGTGTGAATGAATCACTTCCACAGAGATCACCACATAAAATAATCAAATAGCAAACCGTTTCAGTAACTCCTATGACAGAATATGACAGGTCAGATAAAGGATAGCTTTATTTGAAATGACTGTTGTGGAATAGAGAAAGTATGTAAAAATGCTAGAAACATAGACGTGATCCTAATATTAGCATAGAACTAGAATTTCCTGACATTTGTCAAATCAGAAACGTCAACATTCAGAATTAAATCACGTTTAGTTTCATCAAGTATTTTATTATTTACGCAAGCTAATTTATTTTGTTACTATGTATTCAAAATTAAAATATTCGCATACAGCTAGACAAGGAACATTGATTAAATCAAACCAAACATGATCATAAACGTGTCTTATGTCGTGAACTAAAGTTTAAATAATAATAACATCCTATTTTGCGTACATGTAACCGTTATATTTTATTTTAAACAATACAATAAAAAAAATACAAAGAATGTAATAAAGCAATAGACATAATATATACCTACTGATATAACAGGGTTGTAATAAAAGTGTAAATTTGTACCTAGCGTCATAGATAATACACTACAGTCCACTGTCCAGTGATGTTTACCATTTGGCCTAACCCTTCGGTAAACTGGTGTAACTCTATGTACGTATTTTCGGTATTTTAGACATAGAAATATAATAATAAAATGTAACACCTTTGGTCAATCTATATCTCATCGAAGGTCGGAGAGCACAGCTGCAAGTACAGTACATATAATTATCTTATGCACATAAAGGTAACGTCGTTAAAAAACAAAAGATCGCATTTTCCGTTTAATATACCTAATAGTAGGATGCATAAAATGTGCTCCGTTTTGCCAATTGTTCAGCACCAGATATTTTAGTTGATCAGAATTGAGTTATGTATAAGTCAATTTTTATTTAGTGCATCTAAAGACGAACACGTTGACCTAGAGGTCATATATAAGCGTGACTTGATTTAGTGACACGGGTTTACTCCCAGATGGTAAGGCCAAAGTACTGTTACGCCCAGTGACATCTCTCGGCATTGTGGGAAAGACCATCTATTGACATCTTACGGAACTACGTAGTAGGTATGCGTACGAGAATCGTAAAGATAACGCTGGTACTTTCTTGAAACATCGTACTGTTTACATACCGATTATAGCGTTACTAGAAAACTCTAGAAACGCTTTACCCGCGTATAAATAGGGCGCACGCGCACCGCCGAGTCAGTTCTACAATCGTAAGCGGTCAAGTGTTCATCGAAGCGAACGATAGCGGAAATACTACGGAGTTTGAAGCAGTACAGTGAAAAAGTGTGGTATAGTGAGTGTTTGTTGTGTTTTAAATTTCGATCCACATGAACGATCTTTGGTGTACCTCGTGGTCCTTTCTGGATCCGGTAGGTGACGTCATTCATCTTAGTGACTATGCGATAGGGTCCATCCCATTTTGCCTGCAACTTAGGAGATTTTCCTTTGCTGCGTACCGGATTATGTAACCACACCAGCGATCCTTCCTCGAAGCCTTTATTGTTCGCCTTCCGGTCGTAACGGGTCTTCATCCTCTCAGACATCTGCTGACCAGTCTGTCTGATGTGCTGGTGTACATCATTCATCCTGCTGCCAGTGCGTGGTCTCTTCATGGCAGAACAACTCGTGCATTTACGGCACCATTCCTCAACGTCTTCTCGACAATGGATCCAATAAAATCGTTCTCGGATCTTAACCAGAGTTCTCTTAACTCCCATGTGGCCTCCTGAACTCCCATTATGACAGAGTTGTAAAACTTCCGGTACCTTGAGCTTTGGCACGACCATTTGCAGGTGACACTTGTCACCTCGGGCATTCTCCCATTTCCGGCACAGAACTCCATCCTGGATAACCAAGCTTTCCCACTGTGCCCAATAACTCTTGGTGGTAGGGCTCATTGCCGCAACTTCACTCCAGTGAGGTCTCGATGCACCTGTTTTCTTCCATTCGAGGATGGGTCTTATGTCTTTGTCCTCTTGTTGCGTTCTCTGCAAAGTTTCCTTCCAGTCTTCGCTAAGATCCGTCCTCAACATCCTCACTAGTCCTTCCTGCTTAGCCTCTTGCCTGGCGCAGTGCTTACACTGGTCGGGACACGGTCTACGTGACAGGGCATCCGCATTACCATGTGACTTGCCACTACGATGCTGTATCACGAAGTCGTGTAGTTGTTCAATCCATCTTGCTACCTGTCCTTCTGGGTCTTTAAACTGTAGTAGCCATTTCAATGCAGCGTGGTCAGTTCGCAGGTGAAATTTCCGTCCCAACAAGTATTTACTGAAGTGCTGCAATGTCTTTACGACAGCTAGAAGTTCCCTTCGTGTGACACAGTAGTTCCTTTCAGGTTTGGATAGGGCCTTGCTGAAGTACGCTATTACAACTTCATGCTCTCCTTTACGTTGAGATAACACGCCACCAATGCCGGTGTTACTGGCATCTGTATCTACTATAAATTCATGTTCATTGTCGGGATAGCCTAGAATTGGTGAATTACACAGATGTTCCTTCAGCTTCTGAAATGCGACGTCACAGCTCTCATTCCAGCAGAACTTTATCTTATCCTCGGTGAGCTTATGCAGAGGCCGGGCGATGTCAGCAAAGTTCCTTACAAACCGTCGATAGTAGGAGCACAAACCAAGAAATGCCCTGACTTGTGTCTTGTTCTCCGGAACTGGCCAGTCCTTGACAGCAATGATCTTATCCGGGTCCGTTTGGATGCCTTCTTCGGAGACCACATGTCCTAAGAAGTTCACTTGCCGCCTGAACAACGCGCATTTCTTTGGACTTAATTTCAGGTTTTTGAAATGTCCGAGTCTCACTGCGGCCCTAACCTCCAGGTCTCGGATCCCGTCGGTGAAAGCTTGAACGAGGTTTCCGTCGATGAGCGCAGGTGAGGACTGGTACGCCTTTCGAACCAGCTTCTCCACCTCCAGGGCCCACTGCTGCAGGGTTTCACTAACACGTTGCGATCGGTCTTTCAGCTGGGCGCGAAACACGTGTTCCAGGTGTGCGTCGCCATATCTCGCCTCTAATATCTATACCTACCTACTAGATGGCAAGAATACATACCTGACTCCTTCAAAATGCCGTCGATAATATAAATAGACGTAAGGTCATCCATTAAACCTACATAAACGTACACTTAACTTAACATACCGAAGCGAATCAGAAAAGTAGATGTTGTTAGTACGAAAGTCGTAACACAATAGTTTGTAAACACTATTTTGGCATTTACATGTTGTGTGGTGTGTCAATTGTCATCAATTTGTAAGCTTATCATAATATCATCATCATTTTAAACGAAAGACGACCACTGTTAGACATAATAATATGCCAACCACATTCTGCGACGCTACCCAGGTCGTCGGTTCACCTTAGGGGTACTACCAACGACCACCCAGTCTGGGTTGACGTTGGGTAGGTACTACCCTTGCTGCTTCTTCCGGTGTGTGGCCAGCCATCAAGGGTCAATCATTAGTGATATAGATTGTTGGGATTTCCTTATGTGTTCTTGTGGGCGGTCAAATAAAATATAACTACTTATACTTGATATATGAAACTAAAGCGTCAGCAGTGGCGCTACATAGATTATAGTTAATACTTTGTATTTAACTGCAATGTGGTACACTTTCTAGAAAGTTTCTATATAAGAAAATGTGTTCGCCGCTTTAATAGTCAACCTAGATTTAATCCGCGACATAGACGTCTTGCAAGGATCATCTCTAGGTCCACGACAGGTGATGCACACGGTAACATCGTTACATAAAATTGAGTAAATAATGTATGAGATAAGACCGTGTTTGATAAACTGCTTTCTTTAATTTTTCTAAAATTATTTTTAACTAGATTCTGACCCATATAAATCGCACAGGGGCACTTATTGAAAAGTACTTATATAGGTAGGTTATTTTATTGCGTAATTCAGGTCTTTGTCCATTTGTACCATGTTTCAGCCCAAACTCTTTCAACGGTTTACGCGTACCTAATTGAGTACTAAACGTTCAAACATGTTCTCAAACTTACACATTTATAATATTACTAGCAACTCGCCCCGGCTTCGCGCTGGAAGCAGAGCATGTGTCGCATCAGCATGTTACGTTGAGCAATAGATTAGATTTAAATGTAACATAATATGTCCACAAAACTTGGCACCACGGGTATGGTTGCGTTAAGCGAGTCTTGTCGATGTGGGACCACTTGGATGAAATCAAAACTCAAAGATTTGATTATATAGTGTAAGGGCTATCATAACATACATGAAAGCTTAAGTTAACTAAGGTACTATATACGTATATAGATTAATACTATCTTTGTCTAAATAGCTTTTCAATTACCACATTATAATTATGTACCTAACCATTTTTGTAGAAGTTAGAATGGTGTTTCTTTCTTCTTTCTATAATAAGCTCTCGTTAAAAGATAGACATAATATGTCATCGCGGACTATTTCGTTGATCTGACTGCACGGATGGTGTAATGGTCTAAATGGTCGCCTCGCCATTGGCACCGCGCAGTGTTGTGGATTTGAATCCCACACGGGCCTAAAATTTGTGTGATCCACAAATAGGTAGGTAGCTGTTTCGAGTCTGGATGTTCCATGTGTCCGTTGTTTGAATGTTTGTAAAATCCCACGTGACACAGGAATTATTCATAGTGTGGAAGTTGTAGTTGTAAAAAGAGGAACAATCCCACCATACATTGTTTTGTTATATCTCAAAGGGATTAGGCCGCGTTTATGATGAAAGGTCCCAGTCACATTTTTTCCCTCGACATCTTCGATCATTTACATAAAACCTTAACTAATTATACACCTAAACCTTTCTCATGAATCACTCTGCATATTGGTAAAAACCACATGAAAATCCGTTCAGTAGTTTTTGAGCTTATCACGAACAGATAGATAGATGCGGCGGGAGCTTTGTTTTATAATATGTATGATAGTGATAGTGATTAGTATAGACGAGTCTGTACATGTCACTCAAATATATAGACAGGTAGTTAAAGATATACCTAAAAAAATCTAGGGATCATATGGATATAAAACTAAAAAGCAAAATTTTATACAAAAATTAACATTTTATTTCGTCTCTTATACAAGTATAGTGATAGTATTAATTTGCTACCGTTGGTAGACTGCCAAGAAGCAAGTTCTCTATACTACACTAAGAATAATACAGTAAGTCAACATCCGATACATCTGATTAGTAAAAAATCTTACGTCATATTAAAAATTAAACATTCAGGAAAAGACTTGGTCTATAATAGATACTGTATATTTGATATTCATAACATGGCATCATATCTAAACAACTATGATCAAAGGGCACAACATTCTTGTAAAAAAATATTTCATTATTTTGTTGTACGAAATTTGTGCAAGTCTATTTTAATAGGCGTTATCTTAATTTAATTACAATGGCTTCTCTATGGATTGCGTAAATTTATTTAAAAAATATCGCAATCTGTTAGTAGGTACATGTGCGTTATATAAAATACATCACGAGTAATGACGCAAGTATTCACATATACGTAAGTGTACATACTTTAAGTACACAAGCGTCAAGATCATAAGGAAAACATTCATTTGCAACACTTTTAAATAAAACTCAACTATTAATTATTCTATAGTTCACTTAACTAACATTTCCTTCTTTCAGATCAATTAATAACAGAATACTTGCAAGTATTTTGGGGTAAAAGATTTGCATATGAATGGACATAAAAATATGAGCAAGAGAATACTATTCATATTTAATGCACTACAATTTCATTGTGATGTGAATTGACATTATTTTTAATACTTATATATGCATAAAACACGAATACATCAATGAAATAACAGTGCAAAGTAACATTTAAATATTTATACTTAGAATAGTCAAATCTAACATTATGTAAGTACATCAGATAATACTTTTAAATGTTCACGTGAGTACAGTCAAATAATAAATCTAAAATATTAAGCAACTCAAATGTTTAAGCTAAGCTCGTTAAGATCTTATATTGTCCCATGTGAATATTTATGTGATAATTATTGTCACATCGATCATTCCTATAAATTGATTTTACATCAGATTAGTCACGAGTATTTACAGAGAGAAAACTACAATAGTAAATAAACGGAAATAGCGTTTATTAAATAAAAAATAAATCCAAAATAATACTGCTATCGTAAAAGTACTTCAAAAGATGCCTTAATTACCTAACTATTTTACCTCTAAACATTCAGTCATTTTCAGAAACTATATTATTACTCGTATCACTAGACTTCTTAACAATTTTATTGTGAGAATTTTCATAGTCGTCGTGTAGAACGACTGTAGTAGCGCTTACATTGGAGGGGCTATGGGAGTGTGTAAGATTTGTACGATTGCTATCGGCTAGGTGTTCGAGTTCATGACTCTCTAAGTTCGGTACTCCAGAACAAACAGAACTTACTCGCGAAATAGATTTTCTTTCTTCTTGAGGAGATTCTTTGGAAGAATTACGCCCAGCTACATGGAGCAACGAACACAAGAAAAATGTAGCGTACGTCCAACTAACCACCATTATAAGAGCTAGGAATGAACCAATTTGGGAATAAGGGAGAAGATTTGAGCGTAGCAGAAATATACCAGCAAAACCAGTAGTCAACGCCGCAGCAGCAGTTGGACCTGCAGATGCTGATAACGCATACTTGACCCGTGCGGACTTCGTCCCATTAGCGTTCGTATAATTAAGGGCATAATGAAGACTAAAATCTACAGCTAACCCAGCCGATGTAGATATCGCTACACTTTCTAATATATTAAGTTTCCAGTCATTCAATACGAGAATAGCAATAGTAACAGTTGCGGAGAATATCATGGCTGCTAACGCACAAATACTAACGACAAGGCTCAGCGTAGCCGGTATAAGAACTATAAAACCTAAACTAGCTGATAACACAAGAGCCATCACAGTTCCGCGAGCTAATGTTTTTTGTAGATCATAAAATTGTAAATCTGATAGAAACCAACCACATTGCATACCACTCGGAGCGTTTTTTAATTCATGCTGTGTCCAATTTTCTACTTGAACATAAAAATCGTTCATGGCTGTATACGACATAGAGTACGGTACAACACTTTCAAATTCTACGACTATAACTGCCACGGTTGGTGGAGTGGCACTTCTCAGAAACTTAGGTCCTGCCACACCAGGCATAAAAAGTTCACGTGGGGTTTGGTATAAAGATTCGATAGCTTTAATAATACAAAATTCAAATACTTCTTTTTTATATGGGAATTTTGATGACTCACAACATGGCGTCCGATTTATTTTGTCAATATGGTCGACACATCGTCTGCTCATATACATTTTGAAACTTTCAATAAAACAATTCGGGAGCAGAGGACCTAAGGTCTGTTGAAAAAATGGCTGAGCTTTTATTCTTGCACAGAATCCTGAGAGCCAAATCTGGGAATTTGGATCTGATACAGTAAATCCTTCATCAAAAACTAAGTGACCTTTTGATGCAGGGTCCATGTGATTTCCATTATCTATAGCTTTTACTCCCCATACCCATCTAAGAGGCATTCTACTACCTGTTTCAATATCTTTACCAAATCTTTCAAATAGGAACTTGCCCCTGTATACAATATCATACTGTTCAAAAGGATGAGAAGTTTGGAAAAGTTGAAATTGTTTAGAGTCTGGTAAATGAAGACCTGGAGAGTAAAAAACTATTATAATACTGACAATTCCTATAGCACCCAATACTATAACAAACATTATGTGTAATCTTGTCACACATGTTATGATAAATTTATTCATTATTATTCTGATGTCTTCCCAAAATGTGTTAATACTCTTATGTATTATATCTAATAATTTTCTTCGATTTGTACATAGTTTAACATCTATGATAAATACTGATACAGGCAACCAACTTATCATTAAAAAAAAGTTGACTAGGACAGCTGTGCCTGCAAAGACACTAAAACAATTAATAGCTGGAATGTAACTCACATATGAAGCATAAAATGCAACAGCAGTTGTCAAGGTGGTTATGAACATAGTCACTATTGAGTGCTTCATTGTCTCTTCAAGAATTTGTACAAGTATTGTTTCACCAGCACTGGAAACATTCTTTATGTCACTGAGACCATTGTCTTGACTAACAACATTGTCCTTAATTAATTGTTTACTAATCATGTTCCACACCTTGACATAGATAAATGCATCATCTGCTCCAATACCTATGACAACTACTATAACTAATAAATTCATAAAGGGGAAAAATTCCAAATTGAACACATAGACATACAAGAAGTATGCTATACCAAGTGAGTATGTTACTGCGGTAAATAACAATACTGTGAGAATGAGAGACTTTGTATAGACCCATACACACACAAACACAAATATTCCACCTAAGCCTATCAACCAGGTATCTTGAATTACCCATAAATCAAAAAGTGCATTTCTCAATCCAAAATCCATGGCCGGTATAACAAGTGTATCATAAGACAAATTTGAACTTTGCAAGAGATTGTAATATGGTAGAACAGTACTACTGCTTGGCAATGGTAAGAAGAGCATCACATTCTTAACAAATGTTTGTGTGAGATCTGAAGGAGAAAATGCCTTAGAATCTATTAAATAAAATAGTAAATTGTATATTGCATCATACTGTGAACAATACTTTGGTACTTTACAACGATCTAAATCACAGGATGCCATTAAAGTAAAATTATGAAAATATCCAGCACACTTCTTTAACAATATCACTATATTGTCCACATCTTCTTTGTTTAAATTTTCACATGAATTCTTACCAGATATTAAAGCCATATAATTTGGCACACTCCACACTGGACAACATAGCTCCTCAGAATGTGTGGCTCTTTGGCACATCTTGTAATATTCAGCACCACCCAATTCAACAAGAATTGATTGAAATCTACACATTTTACCAACATTCTCGTATGTTAACAAAGATGTGTCCTCAGTATTTATGATAACTAAATGAGCATATTCTGATATGGGTGGTCCACAGGTACCCGATGCATAGTTATGATGTACTGGTTTGTCAGGTTTGCGTTGCATTTCCTTTATTGACACCCATTGTTTTCTTGTGTGGTCCTTAAGAAACACAGTGTTTTCATCTTCAAATGTTTTATTTTTCCCAAATCCCCAATGGACATGGCCATTAGATATGTTAGGTTCTGATGCTAACCAAGACTTTTCAATAAAAGTATTGTTATAGTCAACTTTCTTTTTTTTGTTGCGCGCTTTATTTTTGGAACGTCCGCGACCCGACCTCGGTCTATCCTGCCTTGTTTTGTTGTAATATGTCTGATTCATGCGAATTTGATCTTCGATTTCTCTAGGGTTAACTGCGAGTCTTCGTGAAGGCCTCGTCTCATCGATGAGATTTTCCCACGCAATAAAGCGGTGTGCGAGAGTTGTTCCTCGTGTTTCGAATCCTACTATTGGATCAGAAAATGTTGGTAAATTGTGGCATACTAGAGGAATTACGGTAAGAGTTGTTGAGATCACAGTTACTGTAAAAAGGACAAGGTAGGAGTGGCGGACAATAAACCTGGCGTAAGCTGACAACATCTTTATGTAATGATTTCACGGGCCTCATAATTACTTCACTGCACCATCTTTTCATAGCAGCGTAACACATACTCAACTAACTCAAGCTATGAATGAATATGAATTAAAAAGGATCACATTTTGCAAAAGAAAATACTCAACACATTGGGAAAATGGAAGGAATAAAGATTCACGCCTCCTCCTCCTCCTCCTCAACTAATTGTTAATGTCAAAATATTTGAATGTCAAATTGGCAACTTTGGTAAGTGCCAGTGCCACGAGTGCCACAGAATAAAAAATGTTTGCTGTGTCAGCTGATGCAAATAATTACAACTTTTACCAGTCAAAAATTGGACTTATGGTATACTACCTACTTGTAGGAAATTATGTAAATTGTAACACTTTGTAAATTTGATACTCATGTAGAAAATAGTATAGTTTAGGAAAACATTTGACCTTTTTGTAATGTATATTGTATACAGTATATCACACTAATTACCCAATATTATTGTGTGAATTATACCATAGATTCATACAAATCAAGTTTCAAGACATAAAAATCTCAGTGTATTTAATGTTCCTTCGAGAACAAGAAAAATCTTCAAATTGTATTTATTACATTTCTAAATTGTATTTTCTACGTCAGGAGCTTTCTTCCGGTTTCTGGATAGTTAATCAAATTTTAAAGACTTTCTATTTTACTGCTTTTCTGAAAAAAGGTTTTATTAACTTAAACTATTAAAATAGTTAAAGTTTAGTTATCTACATAAAATATGAAATTATTGCTAATTCAAATTAACCTAATGATTTTTATAGCGAAAGTACATTATTTATGACTAGCTGTTGCCCGTAGCTGTTAAGTTATTACCCAATACCTACTTTTAATTTGTTATCTAATTTTAATATATAAAACTACAACTATAGAAATTAATAAGTCTAACTACACCTATATAGGTGTAGTTAGCTATATATATAGCTAATACTTAAAAACTACCTGCTAATATTTAGAAACTACCTACTATATCTAAAGAATTATATCTTTTGAATGAAATATCCGATTTTAATAATTTAAAAGGTATTTTACGGGTAATGAAACGGTCTTTAATAAATTATAATTTAATGGGATAAGGATTAATACAGAGGTTTGAATAATATTATGGTTGGATTATTGTCGGCACTTTTATCAACTTTTAAAATGTAAAAGGTAGTTATAGTAGCATAACTACAGTAGTTGGACATATGGTATTGCGGATTTTTTTGTAGATATTGATACGTTCTATAATACTGTAAAACATTTTTTTGTTCTATTATCATTAGTTTCCACAGCGCACGTGATGACAGATTTTTATGACTAATTTTTTCACATTTTTATTGCATATTATTGCTATTATTGCATTTTTATTAAGGATCCCTATTTTTTTAAATATGTAATATAGCCTATGTCACTCAGTGAAGATGCAGCTTTCTAATGGTGAAAGAGTTATTGAAATCGGTCCAATAGTCTTTGTGTGAAAACATTACAAACATACATACAAAAACACAAATGTTTCCTCTTTATAATATTAGTTTAGATAGTTTAGATGATTAGCTATAAAATAATTACTTTTGTATACTTATTAAAACACTAGATGTTCCCGTGGTTTCACCCGCATTTATCGTTACTGCGGCGCCCCCGTGGGTCGTAGCGTGATGTTATATAGCCTTCCTCGATAAATAGGCTATACAACTCTAAAATATTTTTTTAAATCGAACCAGTAGTACCAGAGATTAGAGCGTTGAAACAAACAAACAAACAAATTCTTCAGCTTTATAACATTAGTATAGGTTAATGTAAAATTTGTGATTGCACGTGGGGTTTGAATCAGTTCGTCGAATCTTGATAGAGTAAACTGTATAGGCCAGACTTTTAGATTCTTTCGCTATCAGTGGTAAGATGATGTATTTGTTGTTTTGATATAAACCTAGGTGGAATGAAAAAAAAGAAAGATATATGTGGAATAGAAGGCGCATGTGATCACAATCAAGACTCTCACAGTGTAATATATATGATAACTGCAATCCATAACACTTAGATGTAAATTTTGCGTAATAATTAACACAGAAAAGAACAAATCGTGAATGAAACAATGACTGTGTAGGTGAGATGTTGCTAATTAAGAGTTGACAAGCTATAAATAAGTAAAGTTACGATATGGTTACTACTAAGATATTTTTGTGAAATATAACTACCTTTAGCTCTCGGTACCTTTGATCTCTCTATGCCTCCTATTTTGTGCGAGAGAAATAGATTAGGATAACTAAAAATTTAATTTGAGTAACATATTATTCTACAAATGTTTAAAAACAATCTAAGTATATAAGTAGTTCTTATACATATGTCTGTGATAAACAACATAGTATTATAAGGATAAACGAATAGACGACATAGCAGGTAAAAAGTTTGGTTTATTGGTCTATAAAATCAATTTGCCGTGTTTCGTAACATTTTAATTGTTTGGTTATTAATAAATATTTATGCACAATAATGTTTTAATAATAAGTACCTACTTACTATCATCCACATCTCATTGGTATTGGTCCCAATGTTCTTTGCCCGAGCGATCTCTATAGTGAAATGCATCGCAATCAGTTCAGCAGGTCTCTAAAATGAAACAAACTTACTTTTAATTTAATTATTGTTTGCGCCACAATTCCAACGATTATTTTAAAAATACTTTAAAGGCTCTGTTCATATAAAAAGTGGATTTCTGAGTTAGATACTAAGTTAGGTAGGCACTTGTAACTAAAATATAAGCAACGTGAAAAATCTAATTTTATAATAAATAATATTATATTTTTTGAAATTAAACTGCTATATACGGATTTTATCGCGTTGTTTATTTGACACTTTATTACAAAATTTTGAAAATTGTTACACTACTACTACTATTAAACTTTACTAATTTTTAAGCTAATTAAATATTATATTTTTCTATGCATAATAGATATATATACATTTTTATTTGTGGATTTTTACAAATCAAGAAATCCTTTTTGTGTTATTCCTCAGAAGTCGTAAAATAAACAAAAGAGATATATGGAATGGTTAAAGTCACCTAACACATAATTTAAATACGGTCACAAGAGCCTATTTTCCTACTTGCAACGTTTTTATTGTCTATGACAACTTGTGATCACAAGACCTCTTCATTTTTTGAGTTTTCTGTCAAGGCAAAAATTGGGCGAAAAAAGGCCGTCCCTTTCGGGAAAATCGGGTAAATCAGCTCCAATTTGCTCAAAAAATATCTCAAGATGAGGTACTTCCTAACTTACCTGCTGTCGCTGCTGGTGCTGCTCGTGGTTCCGACGATTGCTATGTTCTATCTTCTCCAAGGAAAGGGTGAGCAAGTAGATTTCGGATGGTTCCTGGAAAAGACCTCTCCCTACATGTGGGCAACGTTGGGAATAGCCTTCTCCGTGTCCCTATCAGTAGTTGGAGCTGCCATGGGTATCCACACAGTTGGCGTGAGCATAGTCGGAGGAGGCATCAAAGCGCCCCGAATCAAGACCAAGAACTTAATCTCCGTCATCTTCTGCGAAGCTGTTGCTATCTACGGATTGATCACGGCCATCATATTGTCGGGAATGTTGGAGAAGTATACGGAGCCTCTGCCTGCTGGAAACGTCAGGGACCAAAACTACATGGCTGGTTATGTGATGTTCGGTGCTGGACTTGCCGTGGGACTCGTAAACTTGTTCTGTGGTATCGCCGTCGGTATCGTCGGCTCTGGAGCAGCCCTATCTGATGCAGCCAATGCTGCATTGTTCGTCAAAATCCTCATTGTTGAGATTTTCGGGTCAGCTATTGGTCTTTTTGGTCTCATCGTTGGTATCTACATGACATCAAAGGTCAAAATGGGCAACCAGTAATTTAATAATAATTAATAACTTGAATCTAAGTGTAAGTATCAATTTCATTTTTGCATTTATAAGGTTTCTGTTGTATTTAATGTAAGATAGGCAGTGTTTTTACAAAGCTCAACTTTCATAAGATATCTACATTATGTGATAATTATAGTTAAATAATACTGATGTTGTATTCAAATTAGATAAAAATGTGTAAAGAAATATTTTGTCATTTACTTCTAATAAATTAATTATGTGAATAAATTAATAGTATGTTCCATTTAAGAAATCTTGTTACTTGACAGATGTGAACGTAATAATAGACATTGCAGATATATAATTTACAAATCTCTAGTGATTCACATGTCAATTTGTGTTAAATGCACAAGAACTATATAATAATTGCATGTTTAATTACTTGTTTAATATCATTTAGGTTTTTTATATTGTAAGCAGCGAAATACCACTAAATAATTTGAAAATGTTTAAAAATAAATAGCTTTGTTAATCTGTGTCTCGTCACATGATCTTGAGTTTGCAAACTCAATAGATCTTTGGTTATGAAATATACTTAACATTTACCAAATAGTACACTTATACTTAATTATTTCTGTTCTGGTTACATTATTCTGTATAAATGTGACATTAATATAATATTTTGCTTAATTAAAAGTAATTTGAAGACATTAATGGAGGTTTTTTATTTTCAGTGTACACCAGCACTGGATGTTACCAGCCTTGATCTAGACTTGACAATCAGAGTATCCAGTGCCCAAACTAATACTTATCACTGAAGAAGCTTCAAGTTATATTATTGCAGTGTTGAACTTGTGTATGTTTCCTGCCTACACTCTGTTGATGTGTTTCTATAAACGTAAATTATTTTTTAATCGTAATTATCCAAAATATCTGATCTTAGCACCTCATAGTAAACTAGTATATTTCTGTATTAAACTTTTTGACCTTACAATTGTATGTTTATATGACATTTGTCATAACCATATTAAGGCATTTTGTGCTAAGATCACAGATATTGGAGCGAAGAGGTTTGGATTGTATTGCAGTATTCTATTGACATGTTTGTAAGTAACCAATCGAGATTGTGTTGTTTTGCCATAACAGTGTTCTAATATTGAATTGATTAGGTATGTTTTAAAGTTTCCATGGCCTAATATGTCACACTCATTATCTTGAAGTTATCCAATGCTGTACCTAGTCATTGTAAAGGCTTATACATTCCATAAAACCTTATTTCAAGTTGTGTAAAGCTTTGATTGGTCAGTCTGTTTCCCATGTTAAACATAGTAATAAATTATAAATGTACATAAAATTTAGAATTTGGCGTGTTAAGCTATTTTCCATAGGACATGGACTTACCTGGGCAATATATATGTCATTGTATACTGACATTATTGATGCCCAAATGTTTACAATTACAGAGCACAAATTATAAATAGTAGAAAACATTGTTATAAAAAGAAAAATATACATTAATATTCAATTTAAATTATGTTTGTTATGGCATGGCATGTCTGTGTCTTTTTGGAAAATATCAAAATTGTTAATGTTCTCTGGTAAAAGCACTGTTTTCCCTTTTTATCGTATAAAGAGTAAAATTATAACTTCCAACTTGTAAATATTAGTTGCTTCCCAGACTAATTTATTGTACTTGTAAATTCATATCTGCATTAACTTAAATATAGGTGTTGTGAATGCCATAGATTGTCGGTACATCTATCGAAAGTCTAAAGTAAGCAGTGTTCACATTTCGGAACAAAACGATCGAGAAAGTATTACATCAGTCTTGTAAACGGTTCACTGATGTAATTCTAAGTTAATATATTTTATTTGTGCAAATGTAGATATTATGTATGTTGATGAATAAATAGATAAAAAGTTACAATAAGTGTTTTATTTATGTTTCCGAATCCTCATTAAATATCACCAATAATGTTATAGCAAAATATATTTCTTTTACTTTAAATAAGTAGGAATGTCATCTACTATCTATATGCACAGACTGCATAATTACAAGAATTATGCAGTCTGTGCATACCTATTAGCACATAAGTACGTAACTACGATTCGAGACTTGCTTGAAGTTGGTTAAAAATTTTTTTAGCATGTTTAAGTACTTTATGATATACCTTTGCTTTAAGACTGAATGCTTTAGGTTTTTTTTAAACTAAGTTAAATTTATCCGCGATTTGGTACCAATTAGTTACTGTTCTAAATGCGTTTTATACAAAAATAACTATTTTAAGTACATACCTAGTAACTGTTTACTGTACTATATACTGTTTTGTATTCATTGTTTATGTTCATTTAAGATGCAATCACAATTGGACGCTAATAAGCACTACAGTGTCAATCCTGAATTAAAACTACGACAACACAGAAGCCTTAATATCTATAGTGAAATAAATTAATATTATTATAATAACAACAGGCCGTGTGACACATACATACACACAAACTCATACAGTCACACACACACACGCGTGCGTGTACACACACGCTCACACACACGCACACGCTCACACACACGCACACGCTCACACACACGTACACGCTCACACACACGCACACGCTCACACACACGCACACGCTCACACACACGCACACGCTCACACACACGCACACGCTCATACACCCACGCACACGCTCACACACATACACGCACACGCTCACACACACGCACACGCTCACACACACGCACACGCTGACACACACGCACACGCTCACACACACGCACACGCTCACACACACGCATACGCTCACACACACTGACACACTGTACTCGCACAGATTTCATAAAACTTGTAGAACAAACACAAAGCCATAGGTTAGTGTCCAGGAGACCTGAAATACAGGGTTGCCCTAGTTTAGGCTCCTGTCCACCCCTCATAATACGCTACTTGTTATTTTTACTTTTCTACCTAGTTAAAATATCACATTGTGCGAAATTGTAAAATTATGTTTGGTGGAAAATAAACTTATTTTAATTTTATTATTATTTTATAATCCTTAAAAACAATATGTCGATATTCTGATGTAAAAGCATTAACAGACAATCGAATATGATGCGGTCCGCACCGCGAACTTGGTGCGCTCCGAAACATACTCGATGGTGTGTTCAGCGGTCCGCCGCACATTATTATTATTATTATTGACGGTGCGCTCGTTTCGATGGCTTTTCAGCTTTCAGCTTGTCAGCACCAAGTTCGCTCGTATGGCCGAACCACCGCAGTCCACACCGTTCGGCGCTTCAGTCGTAATTCTACCTCCGAGCGAGACACGTTTTAATGTCGTCCGACCACGAAGCCGTAAATATTACGGAAAAAGGTTAATTGTGGAAGAATTAGAACTTTATGAAGATTTCCTGTGTTTGTGGGATATGTCTCACAATTTATATTGTAACAAAGAAGCTCGCAATCAAGCGTATCCAACGCTTGTCATTTTAGAAAAATATAAAACGTGCTACCCTTTTCGAGAGGTGTAGTAGCTACGATGGTTGCCGCAACTAACGCAATTTTAGCCTGTTTTGATAATATTGGAGGCATGTCGACATGATCATGGTGTAGTAGCACGGAAAGCACTGGATCGTCTGTGGTGCGGTGCGGTGGTGTGGCTTGTTGAGCGCACCGTACCAGTCCGTTGGTTCGGTCGCACAAGTTCGATCGTCTATTAATAGTTTTAAACGCGTCATACACGTACATTCTGCAAAATAGAAGGTTAAACTGCGATAATTGCTTAGGTACTACATTTTGCACAATTGCGTTATGTAGGTACCTTAACAGGTTCCCTGTCCGATGAATCACATATGATACATAACAATAGATTTTCTATTGTGTCTATCACGGGACAGCGAATGGGTTAACTTTATTCATTCACTGCGAGAAGCGCCATCTGTAGATGTAGTAAGTGTGAAGATACACGATATTGCAAAAAAATCAGTTCTTTCTATGGAGTGACAACGACTAGACGCATTAAAACTAAACGAATTCGATAAAATAATTCAGTTAAGAGTGCTATGTTGTGTGTGTGTGTGACATGTGATAATGTGACATCAAAAAGGTAAGCAGAATATGAATATTTATTTAAATTGTACATTTATCTTTTCGAGGGTATGGCACTGGTTTATTTAGCTACCTTATTTAAACATTTTTAAAGTGAAATTTGTTTTATTTTGAATACAATACTTGTACGGGCAAATCACCCGTACATCGCAGTGTCAGCCGACACCTGCCATTTGTTTTCTTTATACATAATTATATATAACTAATTAGTACAATTGTACCTAACAAGCATCGTACTCAATCGGTTAACCTAAGAAGTGTGTCATTGACCGTAACACATATCTTATAGCAATAATATAGTAGGTAAGTATTAGATAATATTATATTTAAACATTACTTTGGTAGAGATTTTAACGTATTAACAGCCGGCAGGCATGAGTCAGGTCCGTAGCTGGTAACCGTTAGGGTTATAGATCAGCCGGCAGGCATAAGCTTGCCGTAGCTGGGGTTATATTGAAACACGTAGACTGGTTCAACTGAGAATATATTTACAATTTGTAAGCCTTCTTAAATCCCATTTATTGTTATTACAAGTATCGCTAGCACTAATGTGTAGAATAATCATTTACAACAATCAGCTACCAGTTAAAAAAATTCTAACATTTACGAGTAAATTCTGGGCAATCCTTACGCGTGTGTGCGTGCGTATAAATTGTGCCACTATAAAAACAGATGGTAACATCGCGCGTCGCCAGTTCGTGAGATGGTTTCGGCGCGGCTAGACGTATGATGCTCCGTTCGATTCCAGGTCCTTATAAACTTATATGTTGCTTGTGCGTATATAAATACGCCACAAGATAATAAAAGTTATAACAAGTTAACTTATCTCTATCATTTCATCATCCTTGGTGTATGGACCATTTATCATATTTGTCCGTACATCAATTTTGGTCCTTCGTGCTTTTACCTATCACGCGGTTTGGTTTCAAGCAGGACCTTCGCGTATCGGGAGTGATCAATTTGACAATATCAAACAACTTTGAACATAGTGTGTGCTAGTGGTGAGATATTCTAACAAGTGAATAGATCCGGAAATTTTTCCTTGGCAGAAAACAGAGCTCTGTGAGCTGAACTTCAAACGAGCAAGGGTTTGCAGTTGTATCAAGTAAGATCTTTCCAATTTATCTAGCATATCACGATAGCGCAAATCGAAGCTGTCGTTGCTAACCAAAAGCAACTAGTCGGGGAGATGGAACGTTTCCTGATGTCCTTCAAGAAATCTGGGCTAGAAAAGCGGACAGCGGACTATATCAAGAGAAAGCTGGATGCTTTGGAGGACTATTGGAATGAATTCTAAGGTAATCACGAGCGGTTGTGTAAGTAAGACTTAGATGAGTCCCCTTATTTCGAGCACAGTTATTACGAAAGTGCCGTAGACGTTTACAATAAGGTAAAAACGGACTTCTAGCTAGCAGTATCTAGCTAAACCGCCGAGACCATCGCCGAAAATGGAAACTGATCAACAGCAGCCTAGCACTCCGCAACCCGGGACTTCAGCCTCGGATCGGCCAATTGTATCCATCGCCGGGCCGAGTACCAGATCACAAGGAATCGACAGCAAGACGACGGACTTGTTGAGAAAGCAGGAAAGCAATTTTAGAGCCTTTTCTAGAACACTTTCTAACATCGACCTGGAAGCAGTTACGGAGAGGTGGGAATATGAAGATCTGTTGATCTGTTGCGTCAGTTAGAATCAAGCTGGTCTATTATCGATTCTTTACACTGGGTGCTTGATAGCTTAATCAACGGCACAGAGGAATATCAACGGTATGAGTAGTGTTTTACAGGTCACGAACGAAAATACAATTTCGTTAAAAAGTCCATTAATAGCAAATTATGGTCCGTATCACATAGGGAACACCGCAAATGGAAATCACAATATTTCACGGTAATTATTATCAATGGATGTCTTTCAAAGATTTGTTTATTGAAACAATTCATGGCAATCCGTCTCTATCACATGCCCAGAAAATGCAGATCCTCAAGAGCAAGGTGAGGGGTGAGGCTGAGAGTCTTATTCAGCATTTACCGATAATTTCGGATAATTGCAATGTCTGTTGGAAGATTTTAAACCACAGATATAACAACAAAAAATTAATATTCACTTCCCACATGAATATTTTTATGTCTCTGCCTGTAATGCAATCAGCATCGGTCAAAATTATCAAGCGTATTCATGATACAACACGCGAATGTCTAAATGCTATCAAGAATTTAGGTGTCGATGTAAATACTTGGGATCCCACTTCTGGTCTATATTCTATTCCAAAAACTGGACCCTGAAACACACAGCGATATTTGGAATCTCTTAAACAACCAAGGGAATTTCCAATGCTGCAGGAACTTCTGTCTTTTCTGGAAAGTAAGTTTACAACCATGGAAGCTGCTATACCCTGGAGGAAACAAGACGCTCCGCAGAAAACCATAAACCAAAACTTACCTACAACATCGGGGCCTAAGCAACAACAAGGTAAACTATCATACTTTAAAGTCATTCCTAACAAGCAGAGTCGCGCCACAGGCTAAAAACAAACCCAATCGTCCTAGAATGAAATGCATAATTTGTGAAGAAAATCATGGGTTATTTCACTGCCAAAAGTTTTTAAACACGTCTGACACCGATAAAATGAGAACACTGGAAAGTTACAACATTTGTAAAAACTGCTTGTTCAGCCATAACGGAAAACCTTGCAAATCGCACAAACGACGTCGATATAATGCTGACACTGCGATGTACGGGTGATTTGCCTGTAGGTACAATACTTTTCTAGGCGATCAAAAGGCAATAACGATATAATTTGATTATTTTAGTTTTCAAACGTTTAGGTTGACATTGCAAAGCAAAATAAAACAAGTGGTGTTCAATAACTTTAATTTAACGCACTGTATAACGCACTAATAGAAAAAGGTTGACAATACCGAACTTCCCAATCAAGGCTACGCATCGCTCGTTCGTTGCCAAACGGTCACAGAACACTTATACTCAGAGAGAAGAATGACAACTTCATACAAAATTTGTGAGAAATTTTTTCCTTAGCGTCTTGCGCCATCTATTTGCAGCCCACACAAAACTATCGTAAATGTCACATTTGTGTTAGCGCGGCAAATTCAAAATTGGTAGTGTGTAGGTATATAATTATATGGGTATGTATATCTATTTGCTTGTCATAGGGTTCAAAATTGGTAGCATTGTATTTTTCGAAGAGTTCCTTGAAGTTAATGAGTATGCCGATTTAGATTTGTTATGTTATTCTATAGAAATCTGGTTATTATTAAAATCAGCGTTCACATATTCAAAGAAAACTTAATCGGAAAACACAGTTTAGAGAGTTCAATAAAATATGTACATAACTGTATTATAAAAGGTTTATTTATGCTTTTGTGAATAGAGCAATACATACAAATCTTACTATGAATATAGGTACATGTGCATAAATACTATATCCGACCGTTGACTGTTTTATTGGAACTCATATTGTAAAACAACAAAAACAATGTAAGTCACTTTCTCACAATTACTTGAGTCTATATCTCACAAAATAACACTTGATTTCACCAAAACACTACAACGGAGGAACAGAGTGCTCGACTCAACGTTTTTAATGCAGGAGAAATTAAAACTAATTTATTTATCGAAAATAAACCGAAATTTACTCAGACGGCAGACACTTTTCTTGTAGTGTTGCCAGTAAATGACACGAAATTAATTGTAAATTAATATTTATATTAAATTATCTTTTTTATACTGCGATTATGATACTTTGCTATATTGTTTATTTATCAAAAATATAATTAATTATTATTTCTAAGTTTATTACATTGTATTTGTAATAAATTAAAATAAAAACATTTTTAAGCAGTCGATACTCTGGTGTTGCAATATTTAAAAATAATAAAATTCAGCCCCTGTAGGTATAAACTTAGCCCAATACATAGTTGACGGGGCCTGCAAACGGTCCTGAGGATGCCTCGCGCTGAAGCGAAACACGTGTCGACGCATATTTTGTGTTCGAAGCGGAATGGTGCAAGTTGGAGTTCGCCCGGGTCTCACGTCGGGCGTCGTGGCTGTCCCAATCCAGAGGAGTACGGTATTGTCAACCTTTTTCTAATGCAATAGTTAGGGTGGGCAATCTGAGGGTGCGTGGCGGCTGGCAGTGTCCTCTCTTCCCAATAAATTTATGTGTACTTTATAAAATACTAGCTTTTGCGCGCGGCTCCGCCCGTGTGGTACCCACATACATAAATAAAAAGTAGCCTATGTTCTTTTCCAGGATTTAAACTACCTCTGTATGAAATTTCATCCAAATCGGTTGAGTGGCTTAGCTGTGAATAGGTGACGACAGACCAACAGACATAGTTACTTTCGAATTTATAATATTAGTAAAGAAGTAAGAATTAGTAAGGATTATATTACTGAAATAAATATACTTATTAAATAAAATATTATTCTCTTTTAATATTGTATGACTATTCCATTAAGTTTATAATATTCTACCTACTTACTGTTTTGCAATATCTAGCTAGTCTATAATTATAAATGCTACAAGCTGAAGTGAGGTGCGGTGCGTGTACCGCAGTTGAGTGGAACATAAATGTTGTTTTGAGTTGCTGTTCTAGTGGTAACATATAGTTCAATGGTCCAAAGCTCGTAAGTGTGATGGGAAATATTATCACGTTGATCAAGTACCTAAATGTAAATAAAAAATCCTACAGACGCGGGCAGCGAGCGGTTTTTACAGCGCTTGGTGACCATAATGCAGAAGTTTCATAATGTTGTTATTAATATATATTTATTTTTCACGTAATATAATTAAAATAAAGGCTAGGTATAACTAATAAACCAGTCGTTATAAATGACTGACATATAGACTACCCTCACTATTTAAGATGGCATATTTAAGACTGCGCCGAGCGAAATGTGCCAAAACAGACGGTCAAAGTTAAGTGAATAAAATCAACACTTTTTGTTTAATACAAATATAAAATGTACATTTACCATAACAATGAATGTGTTTACAATTACTCCGTGTAAAAAACTTAAAATACTTAATATTTTCGCCTACACAATTACGTAATTTTGCACGAAAAATGCATAAACGTAAGCTCGTGTTACGTGATTTTTAGATTATAACAGTAGAAATCTATCCTATTTTACAGCTTAAACAAAACATAAATAGTTATATTACAATTTGTCCGTCCCAAATTTTAAGTTATTGGTTGACAATAAAGATGCATATTTATCAAAAAAGCACTTCAAATCCTCCATACAATTTTACTATGGCGGCCGCGCGCCGATTTGGATATGCGCCGCACGAGCTCTGTCATTATCTGTCTTACGCTCGGCGCAGTCTTAAGCGCGGCATGATGCGGTTTCTTACTCGTCAGTGACGTCATTAGACTTAGCCGAAATCGTCGCGGAAAAAGTCACTTTATAGTTCGTAAGTCGTTCACCGTTCTCTTGCCGTTTGTAGTTATTTTACTAAAACAAATTGTATTTTATTTATTGGTAGTGTAGTGTTATTTCATCTTAATGGAAGCTTCTTAAAAGGAGAAAGTAATGAATTAGGTACCCAGAATTCAATATACAATTACCATATCTCTCTTTTTCTCAAATCCGTCTTATGTTAGTGCTAAAAAAAGGAGTTAAAGTTTTTAATTAAGTATCTAATTATCTACCTTCCTTTAGTAACAGCTAGACCTGGCAGGCCTGACTTAGTACTCAGTTTGCTTAGTAGTGGAGTTGTATTTAATAATTACAATTGATGGTATTTATTCTTAACATTTTTATATTTACTTAAATTAATTATAAAATGAAATAATCTAAAAACCTATATTTACAAACGTATTAAAAAAGATAACATAATTAATAGAGAATAAATTGATTATGTTCGATTTGATGTGAGGTTGTGCCTGCGTGTTCAACAGGGAATTTGTCTAACGTATAAAGATGATTATAAATAAAAAGACAACTTCGCACTAGCAATTAATGCTGTGTCACGGAGGACTTTTCAAAACATACATGCAACGAACACAAAGAACATCGAGACTCGAAACTATTATTTGTGCATCACACAAATGTTTGTCTTGTTAAGGTATCGTACGCGCAACACTTGGCGCACTAGCGGTGGCTAAGCGACCACTTAAAGAATCTTTGAGATATTTTAATAATTCTTGTGCACTATTTTCATTTTTATTCTTTTATTTTTTTATATTTAATGCCTAAAAGAAATAGAAGCTTTTTCATTGTGATTCATAATGAAACTAGCTGATAACCTTTTTATTAACTTTGATTTATCACATATATTTTAGTTATTTTGCGCGTAAGGTATTTTGGATTTTGTGTATACTAAAAATAACGTAGTATATTGCTTATCAGGATCCAACTTTAATCTGTAAATGATAAGGCAGAGATAAATCACGACCACACTTCACCAGCTGAACGTCGGAGATATAGCTCAGTTTTTTATATTGCTGGGTTGTAGGTGCCTTGAGATAAAGGCTCGGTTCCTATATTTAAGAAACGTGTTCTTCTATCTACGGCTAGTTAATTTTGACACAATATATCCTACAACTCCTGCACTAGGAATATTATCGCGGGGGACTTTACAAACATTCAAACTACGGAAACAAAGAACTTCGAAACTTAGTACAACCATTTGTGGATCACACAAATTTTCGTCCCGTGTGGGATTCGAGCGGTGGCAGTGTTGAGGCGACCACCACTTAAACCACTACGCCAACCGTGCAGTCATTTTACCTACGAATAAATAAATAACGCGATAAAATCCGTATATAGTAGTTTAGTTTCAATGAATAACATTCGCGTAAACAGAAGACAATATTATACGAATAGTTAACTTTTGACACATATTTTAGGAAAATATGTCAGAATGTCCGTAGCTAAAATGACTCGTTTTTATAATTATATAAAAACCCATCTGAAGCCTGCAATCTTGATTAAACTTAGGCGGGTCTCTGTAAATGTGCATTGTCTTATAGGTACATATATCTGCTTAGCTTGTATATCGTTCTATAGACTTTCGCGATTTGTACACATACTGAATATATGGCAAGGTAACGGTTCTTACTCGCGAGCTCTTACTGTATATCGTGTACGTATATATAGACGTGCAGTCATTTGAGAATCTGCTTTGCTAATTGCTATGGCAATTAAAGTTCTGATGAAGCAAGGTGTACTTTCCTTCAGATCAGACAAACTATTTTCTGTTCTGTGATTTATGGTACAGGCAAAGGCCACTACCTTTATATGGAATAGCGAAGCGTCTCTCTAAGTAGCAGTCTCTGGGCATAAGATTCTTATACAGCATTAATTGAAAAATACTGATTACCCGTGACTTATTTATACTTTACTTAACAATTTTTGTTCTACTTCTTTTCATAATTAATTATATTTTTCATACAACAATGCAAATATTGAAATAGGTTGCTTTAATTGTACGACTAAGGGCCTGTTCGACTAGTAGACGAGTGCCGAAAATGGTACAAAAGTGAAAAAATAAAAATGTAGGATGAATCCCATTTTAAATAAAAAAATTGACAGTGTGTTTGGGACAAAAAAAGGACCGTTTTCACCTCTTTTTATAAAATAAAAAACGAATAGATTGGTTATTTGAATTTTTCACATAAATTTTGAGGTTATGTAAAAAAAGTATAAATGCAGAAGTTGTAGATCATTGTATTACATACCTACAACTTTTTTCTGCCATTTAACTTTTTCCATAGGACTTGTAGTTTTGCCGGAAATTGAGATAAACCGTTTTTCACCCTTAAAAACTCACCTCCTTTCACTTTCCGACCTCGTAAATTATTCTTCTTATCATTTTTGTTATATTCTCTTTATTTTCCAAAGGGTCTCATCCTATGTTTTCTTCTTGGTTTTAAAAATTATTTACCCAAATAGCGTTTATCTATAAAACAAAAGTCTCGCTGTATAACTTCTTTAGTTTAACAAGAGTGAGACAGCAAGCGATTTTCTTTCGGATAACTTTTACTTGATAGGTGTGAAACTGGTCATAACACGTGGTCGCAAAAGAAAGCAGCGGCGTAATCAAACAATATACTGCGGTGTGAGAGGCGTTGGGCGACAGATATGTATTTTGGAAAAGTGTTAAGTTTTGTAAAATGTCCTAGAACAAAAGATATTAAGTATGGTGCAAAGAAGACACGGGTATAAAGTTATTAGTAGGTACCTATTTCTTTTTTAGCCCTGTCCTTACAGCTGACCATGATTTCCCGTATTGGCCAGTGTCATTATGATTTTGATATAAAATCAGTAGGTGTATAGCAACCATCAATCCAGAGCATTATATAGTAGGCAGTAGGTAATCTGTAGACAGCATGCCATTACACACACACACACATATTGTCACACCTAAAAATATATGTCTTTTTACGTAAATATGATGAAAATTGAGGTAAGTACCTATAAAGTTGGTGGTTGCAAAAAGATTGAAAAGAGTATCAAAACAAGTAATAACGCAGGATTTATGATAACATGCCGTGTTCACCGGGCGGTTTGCCTAGCTAGCGTTTCGTGACAGTTATATTATTCGTGCGCCAACATAGGTAGGTACCTATTAGTCAAACATCTTTTCCGTGTTCAATTTTGATGATGGTGTGATGACTAAATTATTATAATTTATAATGGAACTATACACTTGTACCGCGATTAATTGGTAATATAGATCTTTAAATGCCTTACTGTATGAATTGCAGCTCTAACCAGAATATAATAATATAATAGTTTAGATGAATGTTATATGACCAGTCGAGATAGTTGATGCGGCGCTATGTGGCTGTTGATCGATCGAATTGACGCCAGTTGCGCGAGTAATATGCCCACAGTTGTACCTAAGTAGGTATAGCTTGTGGTTCGTTGCCCTTTTCTACTCCCTTACTTTTAAAATGTCCAATTATATTTTAATAGTCGTATTTCTGTCTTTCTGGGTGTTCTGTGTGTGTTCTCACAATTATTAAGATCATGTGCTTACCTACTCAAATAAAACAACTGATAGATTTAGCAATATTTTATTTCTTTATAAAACATTTAAAAGGTTTGTACCACTATTTAATAAACAATGCCTGTAAAAGTACATACAAAAGGTGAAAAGATACACGACAGGTATCACAATTGGGAAAGAAAATTGAGCCAAAAGTTATTTTACAAAAGTGGCGAATGTATAAATAGTAAAAAGCAATATTGATCTTGTTGTCTAATACATAAAGCGTACATTTGAGCACGAATATATGGAATGTTAGGTTACATACAGGAATGTGAGCAATGCGATGTTGTCACAATGTTTTAATATAACGCATCACTAAAAACAAAACTAAGTATAATACGATGTTCCAAACTAGTATACGATCAAAATGATGTTTCGTTTTTATTAGTTTATATTTGGTTCAGTTAATAGTAAAATAATAATCATTGACAGATGTCATTTTAGGTACTACTTACCAGAAACTTTTTGTCAATTCAACATTTAATATTCATGGCTGAGTTATGTAAAACACCTAATAATTACCCGAATTTAACGATAGCATCTAACTTATCTACGACAAACTGCCACTTTTAACGTGAACGAATATTGCGAAGATACGCTCCTGAATTTATACAATAGCAATCCGTAGCATTTAAGAAAATATTTATTTGTTCATATTCATAGTGCATTCTAAGAACTCATTAAATATTTATTATGGCAATCTGATACTAGAGAATATCTAAATAAAGCTTTCACTTAATATTCCACTATTATCGTAGTCCCTAATTTAACTACTAAAAGTGTAAAAATCTATTTATTTACAAAATAGGTGGACTCTTCGTTAAAACGCTACAAATGCACACAACACTCTATATACATAAAGAACAGGAAATGCAAAACTATTTCAAAACTACAATTTAATCGATTGTTTGAAAAATAAAACAATACGAAACAAAAAGGGACTTTTCAAAATCCAAGTTTAGTAATATAATTTTGCCAAATTGAGTATTACACCACTTTCACGCTACTAAAGACTGACAAATTCATCTATAAACGTTAACATTACTTATTAGCACTAATTACGTTGTTTATAAACGATAGTTTTGGTTTTCTTATATAAAAATAAAAGTAATTCATATTTTGCACTAATCTAATCTACGATATTTCACCGACATAAACGTCCGTCGAGTAGTTTCTTGGTGTTAACTTTATGAGTGTTATTTTCTACTTTATGGTTTGATAAATACTTGTATGTTTTAATATGGATTTATTTTATGATGGAAAGGAACATTTATATCGATAAGGTCGGTTTATAATTTAACTTTAGCTATTTACATGACTGACTTTGGATGTCATTCTTCCTTCCTTAGCTACTATTACTATTTTCATTATACATACGAAACACATAATCAAATAAATCTATTTCATATATTTTCTGGTACTTTAAACTTGTATGCGTAAGGATTTCTACTTTTACTATGTACACGCCTATCTAAAATAGAGGTATGCAATCATATATTTGTAGCGATTGCACTCAGTTTCTGAGCATAATACAATGAAGAAATATGTTTTTGCACAATTTTATTTGTTACATTTACACTAAGTGAGAAACCATTATTTGTTTACAGCTAAGAGCAGACTAAAACACTAAACCCGCCAAAAATGATGAGTATTTAACATTTACACTCTACATCAGTTCCACTATAGGTTCTACTTAAAGCATAAACAAATAATCAAAATAAATATGTACTCATTATTCTACACTATGGCAGTGGGTACTGATTGATTGACAGTCTTTGCGTAAATTAACACTAATATTTTAAAGTAGGTACTACGAAGTATAAAAGTAAATTAAATATAACTAATTGAGATTCATTGGAAATCTTGTACTATTTAGTGTTGTCACACTCGTGTCTCCGCATCGTCTTCAGTAGTAGATTTCCTATAAAGAGAATACATAAATATTATCGTAAATAATTAAATATATCGTATACCTACTGTATTATATTAATTATTAGTTTATGAAAGTAAATTGAAAAGTACATAAGACAATATTAAGTACATGCATTTTTCTAGTTAAAACGTTTACATTTTAATGTTATGTTGAGAAATCTAGTAGAGAAATGTCTAAAGAAAATGATATAGTATTAGAAATAGAAAGTAGTACCTAATTATAAATAGTATAAAAAGGGCAAATTAAACAGCATTCATAAATTGAACTCTAAAATATGAATAAAATAAATGTTTACCTCATCCCTAATATGGTTGAAGATGATTTTGCGCGCGGCAACACCACCAGTTAGCAAAGCAAAAGATGATTTACAATGAGTGTTTCTCATACAACCGCCACCATCTATTGACAAGTTCATTATCATGACTGGATTTCAATATAGACATATATCGTTAGATTAGATACGTATCCAGGGACCGTTTACCTGATAACACAGATAAATAAAATTAAGGAGGCCAAAGCAACCTCATTTACACACTGACATTAGTCACTGGTAGGTTTAACTTTATTTAGCGTGTTTGATAATAAGAGTGACACCTTTGCTTAGCCTGTACGTTGCGCCCGTACATTTGGCCTGTACATATATGGTGATAATATAAGCGGAGTAAATGATAGATGATAATCTGGCCAGTCGATAGTTTCAGGATTATCCATTATTTACGTCACACCTGTATATTCTAGCTGATAATAATCACATCTGAATAATTATAACAATTTGAGTATACATGTTGGAACCCAACAATATAGAAGTATTTAATTTACCAAGTAATTACCTACCAAGTAAATGACCCTTCTGGATATGTACGATATGTATGATAGGTTCTCCTGCTGTTTCTTTCGGATATTTATCACGGAATTTTGTGTTATAGTTTATGTCACATGCACATAGAATATTCACATGCATAGAAATAAATAAAACGCGTAGAGTCAACACTTACTCGCTTGTCTCCCCCATACTCGCTAGTGGCGCCCCCATTTGCTGCTGTTGAGGCTCGCCTAGAAATACAATAAATTGGTTATCGTTAATGTGTATTAACATATTTATTTATTTGCTTATTGCAATAAAATATGCAATTTAAAAAAATACAAAATAGCTTTTTTAATTTGCTAGTAAAATTTGGAGTTATTCATAGATAGTTATTTCTATGTTTTATCGTTTGTGGCGCTGGCTTTTGAATGGATCCAATTATTTTATTTTTGAGAGGATCAACTTGTACGCTGTTTTTAGTATTACGAGATTATTAGTATCAAGGATAATTTAATTATAACGAATCTTACCAATCATTAAAAAAAGACAATATCACAATAGAATAGAATATGTTTAAGCATGGCGCATTAAACCTCAAAGAACTATATTACGCATATCCAAATCTTGTGTACTTTACACCAAGATTTGGACATTTTCTAATACTCCGTCCGCTGACATTAGTTTATTTGAGTTAGGCTTATATTGACCTAAATATTAATAGTTATTTGAGGTTACATAACATGTATAGACACTAGAGTACTGTACGTTTCAAAAGCGTGTACAATTACCTGAGTGTGGCTCACTACTATGGACCTGCGGTGACTGGCTGATGGCACGCAAGTGTGCGTGGTCCTCCTCAGCTAAAGCAAGCAAAATAATAACGTCAAAAGCACGAACCACTGGGTCTCACTAACAAGCTTGGGAATAACGAAATAAAATCAAAGCACACTCAAATAGTCACACAAAATAAAATTTAAAATGGTACTTTGATAAATATAATATTATTATTATTACAGAAGGGAACAGGTATCTGTCAGTATATCAAATAAATGATGGCGTTTATTGAGGTGCCTTTTCACTAGAGATGGTTGCGAGAAACTTGTATATTTCTATTTCATGTTAATTTTCATAGCTTAGTCCGGGTTAGGTCTGGTGAAAAAGGGGTTCAATAAATCGTTGTTTTAAAAAAAAACTAATTCACATTCAAAGTATTTAAATTTTGAGTTACAAGTGGCAAGTATGCAGGTATGATAGGAGAACTGAATCAAAACTCTGCATAAGCTGTAAGGTAGTTGTAAAGTTTTCGTGAGGATTTATATTAGACTGCATACAAGACTCGGGTAGTTTATGTTTAAATATAACTATGAATCTACAGGTTAAGGAAAAAACACAATACACTAGATAAGAAAGTCTACATACCTGTATAAGGGAACAAGTATTTATCGTGCGGGTGATGTTTATCCGATCCTTCGGACATTCTATCGTTATAATCCCCGCCATAATGGCCATCCATTTTCCTTTGATAGTCATTCTTCAACATTGTAGCGATCCCTGAATCCCTATAATCTCTCGGTGGGTACCCGTCGTGTTCCCTTGTCAACACACCCGAATCCCTGAAATCTCTGGACCCATAGACGTTGGTTTCTGAGTTGAGGTACTTCGTTGGGCTGTATCCATAGTCAGATGTTCTAGAAGGTAGGTATGTTTTAGACCCGTAGGGATTCCCGGGTAGTCTGTACATTGTAGGCGATATCGGATAGTTGGGATCATAAGGGATTTGTTTCTCAGTGTCATTTGGTAGTACGCCGTACATGAGTTCGTCGTCCATTACGCCATATCTGTGGAGAGAAAACGGGAGTTATATATAGGTTCTTACATAATAATATGCATTCTTATTGGCTTGCATGATTGGCTCCTGGTAGAAAATTGCGCTTATGTTTGTAAGGTTCAATAGTCCGGTCGGGCACTTTCTAATATGAAATTCTTAGTATGGTGCCTGGGAATGTGCTTGGTAGATGGCAATGGGCTCGATATTATATGAACATTGAACCTTGAGCTAGGGAAATGTAGGTGTTAAGTCAGTGAGTAGCTAGTAGATTGAAAATATCTAATACGGTTATCATAAGAAAATATTGTCAAAAGTAGCACGGATTCAATGCATTGACGGTCTGCAACATTAACTGAAATACAAAATTAAATTTAGACTGCGTCTATCTTTTAAAATTGTAACAAATGCTAGTTATTTATAGCAATAATAGTAAAAAGTTAATTGATAATTACGGGTTTAATTCCATAAATGATTTTACAAATTTTTTAATGTTCAGCTTCTTATTTTGCTGAATGTACGTGAGATCTAAAGAAACCTAGCTGGCAACTTGTTGATCGTATGTATTCCTCTACCTGCTCTCCAAATATAACAGACGTGAATTTATGACTATATATTGTAAAGTAAATACCTATTGTCTAGTGGCAGTCTTGAAGCATCGACGCTAGCCACGTAGGTATCATGTACATTCTCCAGTATCGAAGGCTTCATCCTGTGTCTGCTCAGTTGGTATACATCTGACGTCAGATCCGGGTTCGGTAGTGGGTTGGGTGATGGTGAAGCCAGTCCAGTGTTCACACCTTCGTTGTCGGAGCCGGTTTCCTGAGACCAACGCCCCATTTCTGGACGGTTTGGTTCTGGTGAAAAATATATTTTCTTTTAATAATGCTGCAGAGGCCAGCCAGTATCTATGTAATAATTCTCCTCTAGTTTGTCAACCGATTTCATGCATGCTGTCTCACTCTTGTTAGGTTAAAGAAGAGAGATGGCGAGACTTTTATCTTACATATAAATGTTTTCTGGAGGTGGTGGGACAGGCCCCTAGTGTTTTATTAGGCTATATTGTCAATAATTTAAATGTTAGACACTGTTTAACAATTTCTTGCATCGGTAAGCATTCAAAGCTTACGATGATATAATTATAGCTTAATGGAGTCTGCCCACTACCCCGTCCCATACCATGACCGCGCTAGGAACGTGTCAGGCAAAAAAATATTCTTTGTAAGGAAATGTATAAGACTATGCCCACTAGACCATTCCATCACCGACCAGCAGTTCGTATAGCAGGGCGTATCGTGTTGCTTTTCGTGTCTGATACGTTGCTAGCACGGTCATGGTATGAGACCGTGTAGTGGGCAGACTCCTTAAGGTTTAACTGTGACGATCCACTGTTATTCTTACTTTGCAATTCATGACTGCCTTGTTGGATCTGTAGCAGTTTATGATTATGTTAGTATGCTACCGGGTTGTTCTATTACGATACTCTCCACAGGCTCACCCCCTATTGCGTGAGATTATAAAAGTGGTTGTAATTCACCTCTGTTAAATCTTTTGGGTATATATAAATATAGGTATGTGTCCATGTCTATGTAATACATATTTAGAGCAACTATCTGAAATTGTACTGCGAACATTTTATTTAGTTGCGCCGAGCGAAATGTGCCTAAACAGGCAGTCACAGTTAAGTGAATAAAATCAACACTTTTCGTTTAATACAAATATAAAATATACATTTACCATAACAATGAATGTGTTTACAATTAATCCGTGTAAAAACTTAAAATAATTAATATTTTCGACTACAAAATAACGTAAATTTGCACGGAAAATGCAAAAACGTAAGCTCGTGTTACGTGATTTTTAAATTATAACAGTAGAAATCAATCCCATTTTACAGTTTAAATGAAACATAAATAGTTATATTACAATTTGTCTGTCCCAAATATTTAAGTTATTGGTTGACCTTTATTACATATTTATCAAAAAAACTTTTCAAATCCTCCATACAATTTCACTATGGCGGCAGTCTAATGTCAGTCAGTTAAATGTCAGTTTATTTTTCTTTTAGCCATAACTGTATATTTACATAAAAACAAAAGCATCAACAAGATTAATGAAGTAGTTAAGTACCATCTCTGATATGCGACGGCCATCTTGGCGGCATGGCTAGTGGTGCGCCTTCAGTGATGTTTGGCAGGTAGCTGGCCGCACTACCACTTGTTGCACGCTCCCCTACAAGCAAATAAATGATTAGTTATGTTTACATCTATCTATCTATACTAATATTATAAAGCTCAAAAGCTTATTTGTTTGGTTGAACGCGCTAAATTCAGGAACTACTGGTTTGAATTGAAAAATTATTTTAGTGTTGCAGAGCCTATTTATCGAGGAAGGCTTATAAGCTATATAACATCACGCTACGACCAATAGGTTCGGAGCAGACAAAATCTACTCTAACGCGAGCGAAGCCACGGGCAACATCTAGTTAGTAATAATATTCCGAAAATATTTTGCATTATATACCATACCATGTTTAAATTGAAGTCCTAATTAGATATTTTTGTAAGTTATATTAAAAGATTGGTGCAAAAACAGACCTTTGCCCAAAAATGGGATATGTCAAAAGCAGTATAACTTATGACTTATTATACTCTTATAGGGTAAACTTGCTTAAATCGTACTTGCGCCTTATTTGTACCTCGCATAAATCTCAGTGCCGGTAATAGCTACCAGCGTCTCTAGTGACAAAAACTGTAAACATTAGTCGGCCATATTACCATCGAACAGATAGATGCCATTACGCTGCTAGCAACAAAAATTTTGAAAAGAAGGTTTTTATCTACTATTTTATTAATATTTTTACTTATTTTGTAAGAATATTCTTCAAATTCGATCTGGTATAGTTTATTTAAGTATTTGCGATGTATTAATACATATATTTGTGATTTAGTTCGACGTGAAGCTTAACATGTATTTATTGGCATATTTTTTTTGGCAGTAATTTGTTGTTTGTTTGACTTATGCGCCTATTTCGTACTCGAGGCAAGGTCTTAAAACGTATTGGTACGATTTAGGAATATGAATTTACAAATAAAATGTTATCAAACTGTTAGCTATTATAACGAGAAAGAAAGAAAGAAAGTCCTTATAAAAAAGAGATCGAGAGAGAGTGTTTTATAAAGGAAGTATAATATCGTACGGTTGGCGGAGGGCGGGTGGCTGGAGCGGCGCGTGCTGGTCTCGTCGTCGTCGGACGAGTGGCTCGACGCCAGCTCCAGGCTGCGCGCGCTGTCGCTGTCGCTGTCCGTCGCCTCCGTCGCCTCGTCGCCTCCGCCCGGCGCCTCCGCACCCGCTGTGGCCTTGCGACGCCGCCGACCCTCATCTAGTAAAGTATCATAGTTTCATTAGTTGGACGTGTGTTATCCGCACTTGGCCCCGCAATTGGGCCATGCGTAAGTGACCGACGCGAAAAGTTGTTCGGTTACTTATACCACCTCAGCTCTGTTCAGAAAGATAATAGGGCGCAGTGCTTCCTTCATCGTTTCTGGACTGTTTAGTAGTTTCGCCCGTTGGTTGCTCACGCAAGTATCATTATGTTAATATGTATGTAAACTGTCCCACTGCTAAATACGGGCCGCTTCTCAACGTAAACAAGAAGGGTTTAGGCCATAGTCTACCACGCTAGGCCAGTGAGAGTGTTCAGACATCACAAATCTTAAATAGTGGAAAGCTCAGGTTTACTCACGATGTTTTTCTTCACCATTAGAGCTAGCTATCATTAACGCACATAACTATAAAACGTTGGAGCTTTAAGTTGGAACTTAAAGCTCCTGAAAGACCGTTGGACACGCAAAGGCGTGTCCAACGGTCTTTCAGGCCATTGCTATTTACACGTGTACTTGAGATAAGTAAGTAGAATTTAAAAAAAAGTGAATAATGATGGTAAAAGGGAAACGGTAACATCGAATTATTTATTTTCAATAAGTAGTATTTTGTCAGTTTCGAATTATTAGGACCAGTCTATACTTTTCTTCAAACATACTGTGAACACTCAATATATCTTTTTTTGGGTTAATCCCATTCGCCATCCCCAGCATTGCCCCCCCGGGTGGCGAATGGGACATTTTCCATAAATAATATCTCATTCGACATCGGGGGTGGCAACTGGGATGTTGCTTACGAAAAATGTAAGTTGCCACCCTTAAGGCAAGTACTTGTATTTGGAATGACATTTATAGTTTTTGAAGTAGGTATGGCTAAACATTATAGTATGAACTCTAAATTGAATAGGATGACTATTCAGGTTTAAGTAATGTTTATAATTACTGGGTAAAATAAAGAGATCATCACTTTTTCCATTTTCATTTGTAAAATTAACTGTATAGACCTGAATTCACAGATATTCACTTGTATTCAAAAATTTACATTATCACAGATCAGCATTATTTACATAATTGACCAGACTCCCATACTCATTGGTTCTGTTCAGCAGTGACTGGACATTTCTACGTAATAATGTCCCAATTGACACCGGTTCACCGGTTCTTTTTCCAAAACCAAAATCCCATTCGCCACCGAAGGAGGCAACGCTGCGTCACCTCCAGTAGCGAATGTGTTTTTTTTTTTTAATTTTCCCTTTCGCTACCGGAGGGGGCAATGCTGGGGGTGGGGAATGGGACTAACCCGTTTTTTTTAAGTGTATCCCCGGCCTTAGAAGCTGTGTGTAAACATAAGTCAATCGGTCTTCCTTACATTGGTATAGTTATAACTATACCATAATTCTAAATTTTAAAGAAAATAAAGATATTTTGATATGCTTACCGTCTTTCCTCGTATGCAACGACGAGTCAAATCCTCTGAGGTACGCAGGCATGTCACTGGCACTCGTGTTGTAGTTGGATGTCGATGTGCTAGTGTGACGAAGTTGCCCATCACTGCGACTACATAGACAAAGGATAGAAACAGGTTTTTATTAGAGTTAGAGTACAACAAAATCTCCACCTCCTTAACCCAAGATTATTCTCAAACTGTAGCGTTGGGCTATGGTGTGATTAAATTAATAGTATGGTGGTGTTTTGGCCTTATTTAATATATTAAAAACATACCGATGTTGTTTATTTGACAAGAAAAGACCAAACAAAATTAATAATGACATTAGCCCAGCTTATAAACTTTGGCACAGGCATGTTCTTGATGTGAATAGCTTAGGTAGTGTAACGCGGACCGGTCGTGCTCAGCGGCCGCGTTCGCGCTGGAGTGGTGGCGCCCCCGCTCTCCCTCCTGCCGGCGCGCGGCGGTAGCCGATATATAAGATCAAGACGCCCTGATGCGAGCTTCTAACTGCCGAGCTGCCTACTCAGTTAGCCTTGTTTTTCTATCTAACTTCTAGTCATTACTGTTTGCTATAAAAGTGTTTATATACTAGTTCAAATTGTTATCAAAAGTAAAATCTTTTGATCGTGTAGAATATTGTTTAAATTATCTCTGCTTAGTTCACTTCCTAAGTCAACCAACCACGCCTCTAAAGCGGGTTGAACAGGATAAACGTTACAGTAGGATATTATAAATCACTACGTTGGCACACAGCGGGATGGCAGACTTCCCAAATCTTCGAGGCAATTGTGCACATGCAGATTGCCCTATGTCATTAAACCGAGCGATAATTACTCTTTACTATGAACGTAACTCTTGATAAGTCAGAGGCGTACGCAAGGATAGTACTAGGCTATCGCTGCTCTTACAAAATATGTGACAACAAATTTTAATTAACATGTTATAGGACAGCGTGATTCATGTAAGGATTGTATAATAATATGAAAAGATCTACACAATTGTATTTCTTACTTTATATGCTGATAATATCACAACCACTACCCTGCAACGAACGACAACCTCTTATTCGATACCTAAGATCACACACACCTCATCCTTCGTCCTAGAGCATACCGACATTGACGAAATCATTCAAACCATATGCTCCCTACGCACCAATGCTGCTACTGGATGGAATGGTATCTCGCCCTATTTCCTAAAAAAATACTCTACCCTACTGGCACCCATCCTATGCCATCTTTTTAATCTTTGTTTCGACACTGCTGTCTTCCCTACTTCATTTAAAAAGGCAATTATTCATCCAATTTTCAAGGGAGGAGACGGGACTTGACCTAATAATTACCGACCCATAGCAGTCCTAAGTGCTTTATCTAAGGTGCTCGAACGGTTAATTAATAAGAGATTGGTTAATTACTTGGAACACTATAAAATAATATCATCTCATCAATTCGGTTTTCGCAGAAACTTATCAACATGTGACGCAGTCCACGAATTAACTAATCACGTAGTACAAAGTATTAATAATAATAAAAAAGTACTAACTATATTTTTGGACCTCGCGAAAGCGTTCGACACGGTACCCGTCTCTACACTCTTATTAAAACTTGAGGGAGTGGGTGTCAGAGGTATTCAATTAGATCTATTCAAGAGCTACCTAACAAATCGATCGCAGTTTGTTAGGATAAATAATAATAATAGTAATGAACTTCCTATTTATTACGGTGTGCCTCAGGGAAGTATTATAGGGCCAACCCTTTTTCTTATCTTTATAAATCAGCTGTGCGACCTTAATATACAAAATTCAAACATAATTTCATTTGCAGATGATACTGCGATAACCATCGTAGCTGAAACTTGGTCCCAGTTAGAAATAAGGGCACAACTCGCATTCAATACAGCACTAAACTGGCTCAATGATCACACACTAACACTCAATACTTCCAAAACCAAGTTCGTTACATATTCAATCAGTTCAGCCTCTCAACCACCCATCCCAGTAACTATAAAAGTCCACTCCTGCCCCACTGAACCCCAAACTCCTTGCAACTGTCCATCCTTGACCTCTGTTGAACAAATAAAATATTTAGGTGTGACATTGGATAAGACTCTCAACTTTAAGTTCCATATAAACGTTCTCACAGGCAGAGTCCGAAAACTTATATTTTTATTTAAAGCGCTTCGGAAAGTTGCTAACCAGACCGTAATACGCAATGTCTATTTTGCCTTATGCCAATCCATTGTCACATACTGCATTTCATGTTGGGGTGGTGCAGCTAAAACGATTATAAAACCGTTAGAGATAGCACATAGAGCTGTACTAAAAGTGGCTACTTTTCGCCCTATCATATTCCCTACCAATGAATTGTATTGTAAATGGAATATTCTAAATGTAAGACAACACTTTATCATACAAACAGTTCTTCTACAACACCAGAGAACTCCATATAGGACAATCCATAAACGTAGAAAAGACAAAATCTGTACTCTCCCACATGCACGTTCATCATTCATTAAAAGATTCTTTCATTTTCTTGGCCCTTCATTATACAATAAAATAAATAAACATTGTCCAGTATACGGCTTAACATACTACAACTGTAAGAAAATGATTTACTCATTTCTTCTACACCATTCATACGAAGAAACAGAAAAAATGCTTATATAATTACCGACAGCTGCGTGGCACTCAAGATATGTAACACAAAAACCATATATACACACATATACACTACACACATACAAACACACGCACGCACGAACGCACACACACACACACACACACACACACACACACACACACACACACACACATACACCACACACACATGCACCACACACACATACACCACACACATACACCACACACACATACACCACACACACATACACCACACACACATACACCACACACACATACACCACACACACATACACCACACACACATACAACACACACACATACACCACACACACACATACACAAAATAGTTCTTAGTCATATCCTACTTTCAAAAATTTGCTCACTTATGTTTTCTTTTTTTACATTATTATTATTTTTATTTTTGTTTTTTGATTATACCATAGTTTAGTAGCAGTAAAATACAAATGAACGTAAATAGTAACATTACATAATATGCTTGTAATCAATTGGGGGAATCGGAACTGTTACTCCTTCATACAGGTTATACTGTAACCTAGTTAGGAGATCAGAACTGCACCCACTATAATTGTAGCAAATCAATAATTTTACCATGTATAATAAACTGTATACCCATGTACTGCAATATTTGAAATTGATCAATAAACTTTTATTATTATTATTATTACTTTTGCAGCATATAATTATGTCTGTTTATTATGTGAAAGTTACATCTGTGGAGTAGATATAAATATGTCAAGATACATAAGCACACCAAGTCTTGTAGCACAAACACTTACCTGTAAGGACTAGAGCTAGTCTTCGTAGTAGACCTCGAAGTGGTAGATGATGCAGATATGCCAATATTCCTCAATTGACGTCCAGGTTCTGTGCTACTGTGGTAGGCTAACGCCGACCTGGATAAATAAAGTTGACGTTTAAATGCTTGATATAGCCTATATTTCATTCAATTTAATTAGAAGTCAAACATTATAGCATGATGATTTTCAAAAAGGTTAAAGTTAACATATTCATTAAATTCTGCTCAAACAGTAAATAAAGGTCAATTTACACGAAGACAAGTTTTAAAGTAAGAGTAGAGAGTAGAGTAGAGAGTAAAGACAAGTAGAAGTAGAGTAGTAGAAAAAGAAAGCTTGCTTCAAGAAACTGATCTTGAACACAAGATCAGTTTCTTGTGGCAACTCAATTATAGACAACAAATTTGACAAACGTCAAACTTCAGCTTCTACAAAGTTTTGGCATGTTGCAAATGGATAAAATAGTACCAATTTATTTGTCAGTGTATCAATGTAAAAATTGGGTGCTATTATACACAAATATTTAATTGCTTACCTGTTAACCTGTGATAAGTTCTGAGCACTGTTGCTGATTATGACTGACGTGTCGACTAGCGGCACTTTCTTTCCTAGACATCTTAGTATCGTCCTATAACAGAAAAATTTATTTTATGTCTTGTATTAAATGTTTAGCGAATAATAATAATAATAAGCCCCTTTTGGACAGTCGTTATCTCATCATGAGAGTAACGTGATACCGGAGGGCATAGTACACTAGCTTTTAAAATACATCCTTTGCCTTGTGATATAAACAAAAAATGTATCACCTGTAATGTATTAATGCGCACAAACCGCAGGGCAGCTTGTGGCGAGCTGAATGTCAGTGGCGACACTGCGGTCCTGAATGCCTCAGAGAGTCGGTTAGGGCCTCGTCCCCGGCTTGCCGTTACTGGTTGGCTGGGGTGGAACTTCAAGAGCACCCGTAGGACTCTGGCTTGCCGTGGTTGGCCGGTCAGAGGGGGGCCGCTAGAGCTATATGCTTGGGGATGGATGTGACTTTTTCAAAGGCATAACTACGGGGAAACCCGCTCCGGGTCTCCGTTCTCACGAGACCTGAGATGGCATGGCCAACGCTACGAAGATTATTATTAGAATATTTACTATTCGTGATTTATTTTAGCAAAGCTCTGTTAAAGTCATACTTTATAATAACATTATGAAGAAATAAAGTTTGTTGTTCGTTTGACAGGTTGTCCCGCACGCGCACGTTGAGCGCGATGTGTCCGAGCGCGGCGGCGGCGGCGAGCGCGGCTCTATGTATGTGGGTAGGTACGTACCTAGACAGGTTGTCCCGCACGCGCACGTTGAGCGCGATGTGTCCGAGCGCGGCGGCGGCGGCGAGCGCGGCTCTATGTATGTGGGTAGGTACGTACCTAGACAGGTTGTCCCGCACGCGCACGTTGAGCGCGATGTGTCCGAGCGCGGCGGCGGCGGCGAGCGCGGCTCTATGTATGTGGGTAGGTACGTACCTAGACAGGTTGTCCCGCACGCGCACGTTGAGCGCGATGTGTCCGAGCGCGGCGGCGGCGGCGAGCGCGGCTCTATGTATGTGGGTAGGTACGTACCTAGACAGGTTGTCCCGCACGCGCACGTTGAGCGCGATGTGTCCGAGCGCGGCGGCGGCGGCGAGCGCGGCTCTATGTATGTGGGTAGGTACGTACCTAGACAGGTTGTCCCGCACGCGCACGTTGAGCGCGATGTGTCCGAACGCGGCGGCGGCGGCGAGCGCGGCTCTATGTATGTGGGTAGGTACGTACCTAGACAGGTTGTCCCGCACGCGCACGTTGAGCGCGATGTGTCCGAGCGCGGCGGCGGCGGCGAGCGCGGCTCTATGTATGTGGGTAGGTACGTACCTAGACAGGTTGTCCCGCACGCGCACGTTGAGCGCGATGTGTCCGAGCGCGGCGGCGGCGGCGAGCGCGGCTCTATGTATGTGGGTAGGTACGTACCTAGACAGGTTGTCCCGCACGCGCACGTTGAGCGCGATGTGTCCGAGCGCGGCGGCGGCGGCGAGCGCGGCTCTATGTATGTGGGTAGGTACGTACCTAGACAGGTTGTCCCGCACGCGCACGTTGAGCGCGATGTGTCCGAGCGCGGCGGCGGCGGCGAGCGCGGCTCTATGTATGTGGGTAGGTACGTACCTAGACAGGTTGTCCCGCACGCGCACGTTGAGCGCGATGTGTCCGAGCGCGGCGGCGGCGGCGAGCGCGGCTCTATGTATGTGGGTAGGTACGTACCTAGACAGGTTGTCCCGCACGCGCACGTTGAGCGCGATGTGTCCGAGCGCGGCGGCGGCGGCGAGCGCGGCTCTATGTATGTGGGTAGGTACGTACCTAGACAGGTTGTCCCGCACGCGCACGTTGAGCGCGATGTGTCCGAGCGCGGCGGCGGCGGCGAGCGCGGCTCTATGTATGTGGGTAGGTACGTACCTAGACAGGTTGTCCCGCACGCGCACGTTGAGCGCGATGTGTCCGAGCGCGGCGGCGGCGGCGAGCGCGGCTCTATGTATGTGGGTAGGTACGTACCTAGACAGGTTGTCCCGCACGCGCACGTTGAGCGCGATGTGTCCGAGCGCGGCGGCGGCGGCGAGCGCGGCTCTATGTATGTGGGTCGGTACGTACCTAGACAGGTTGTCCCGCACGCGCACGTTGAGCGCGATGTGTCCGAGCGCGGCGGCGGCGGCGAGCGCGGCTCTATGTATGTGGGTAGGTACGTACCTAGACAGGTTGTCCCGCACGCGCACGTTGAGCGCGATGTGTCCGAGCGCGGCGGCGGCGGCGTGCGTGGCGACGGCGGCGCTGAGCGCGGCACTGAGAGCGTCCCGCCGCGCGCCGGTCTCGCTGGCGAGCACGAGCGCGCTGGCCCACGACACGCACACCAGCGGCACGCATACCACGCTCACGCCGAGCACCACCCTGTACAAAACAAGTCATACATTCATTAAGCATCTTCTGCATCTTCTGACATCCCACTGCCGGTCTCAACAAATTTTCGGTATATTTGTAGGTACATATTGTATATATAAAAATTACATTAACACACATTCTATTTCAACAGTAATCTAATAAATATGTCAGTGAATCTTCCTTACCTGAGGTTCCCAAAGCCGATGACATGGTCTCTAACAGTGAAGGCAGCGTGCGTGGCTCCTGCAAGGAACACGATGGCGGCGCCGGCGTACAGCCCCGCGGGGATCACCACCCACCATACCACCGGCTCGTGACAGCTCACCCAGCAACTGTATTTAACAAACACATAATTAGTTTATTGTTAAATTATTTATGATATAAAGTAATTTTCGTGTAATATATACATATGTAAATGTTTTCTTTCTGTGTTATCAAAATGGTGACTTACTTAAACATAAAAAAAACAGAAGTTACAATTGGGTATGTAACAGAATAAGAAGTCTAAGGTGTTGGTAAATCTATGGAATAATTTGACCGCAGAGGCCGCCGTGGTTGAGCTGATGAATAGTATCGCTTGTAGTACTCACAAGAGCGCGTTCCCGTACTGGTGCTGGTGGTGCGAGGCGGCGAGCGCGAGCGCGACGGCGGGCGCGGCGTAGGCGGCGGCGAGCTGCGCGCAGAGGCCGCCGTGGTTGAGCTGATGAATAGTATCGCTTGTAGTACTCACAAGAGCGCGTTCCCGTTCTGGTGCTGGTGGTGCGAGGCGGCGAGCGCGAGCGCGACGGCGGGCGCGGCGTAGGCGGCGGCGAGCTGCGCGCAGAGGCCGCCGTGGTTGAGCTGATGAATAGTATCGCTTGTAGTACTCACAAGAGCGCGTTCCCGTACTGGTGCTGGTGGTGCGAGGCGGCGAGCGCGAGCGCGACGGCGGGCGCGGCGTAGGCGGCGGCGAGCTGCGCGCAGAGGCCGCCGTGGTTGAGCTGATGAATAGTATCGCTTGTAGTACTCACAAGAGCGCGTTCCCGTACTGGTGCTGGTGGTGCGAGGCGGCGAGCGCGAGCGCGACGGCGGGCGCGGCGTAGGCGGCGGCGAGCTGCGCGCAGAGGCCGCCGTGGTTGAGCTGATGAATAGTATCGCTTGTAGTACTCACAAGAGCGCGTTCCCGTACTGGTGCTGGTGGTGCGAGGCGGCGAGCGCGAGCGCGACGGCGGGCGCGGCGTAGGCGGCGGCGAGCTGCGCGCAGAGGCCGCCGTGGTTGAGCTGATGAATAGTATCGCTTGTAGTACTCACAAGAGCGCGTTCCCGTACTGGTGCTGGTGGTGCGAGGCGGCGAGCGCGAGCGCGACGGCGGGCGCGGCGTAGGCGGCGGCGAGCTGCGCGCAGAGGCCGCCGTGGTTGAGCTGATGAATAGTATCGCTTGTAGTACTCACAAGAGCGCGTTCCCGTACTGGTGCTGGTGGTGCGAGGCGGCGAGCGCGAGCGCGACGGCGGGCGCGGCGTAGGCGGCGGCGAGCTGCGCGCAGAGGCCGCCGTGGTTGAGCTGATGAATAGTATCGCTTGTAGTACTCACAAGAGCGCGTTCCCGTACTGGTGCTGGTGGTGCGAGGCGGCGAGCGCGAGCGCGACGGCGGGCGCGGCGTAGGCGGCGGCGAGCTGCGCGCAGAGGCCGCCGTGGTTGAGCTGATGAATAGTATCGCTTGTAGTACTCACAAGAGCGCGTTCCCGTACTGGTGCTGGTGGTGCGAGGCGGCGAGCGCGAGCGCGACGGCGGGCGCGGCGTAGGCGGCGGCGAGCTGCGCGCAGAGGCCGCCGTGGTTGAGCTGATGAATAGTATCGCTTGTAGTACTCACAAGAGCGCGTTCCCGTACTGGTGCTGGTGGTGCGAGGCGGCGAGCGCGAGCGCGACGGCGGGCGCGGCGTAGGCGGCGGCGAGCTGCGCGCAGAGGCCGCCGTGGTTGAGCTGATGAATAGTATCGCTTGTAGTACTCACAAGAGCGCGTTCCCGTACTGGTGCTGGTGGTGCGAGGCGGCGAGCGCGAGCGCGACGGCGGGCGCGGCGTAGGCGGCGGCGAGCTGCGCGCAGAGGCCGCCGTGGTTGAGCTGATGAATAGTATCGCTTGTAGTACTCACAAGAGCGCGTTCCCGTACTGGTGCTGGTGGTGCGAGGCGGCGAGCGCGAGCGCGACGGCGGGCGCGGCGTAGGCGGCGGCGAGCTGCGCGCAGAGGCCGCCGTGGTTGAGCTGATGAATAGTATCGCTTGTAGTACTCACAAGAGCGCGTTCCCGTACTGGTGCTGGTGGTGCGAGGCGGCGAGCGCGAGCGCGACGGCGGGCGCGGCGTAGGCGGCGGCGAGCTGCGCGCAGAGGCCGCCGTGGTTGAGCTGATGAATAGTATCGCTTGTAGTACTCACAAGAGCGCGTTCCCGTACTGGTGCTGGTGGTGCGAGGCGGCGAGCGCGAGCGCGACGGCGGGCGCGGCGTAGGCGGCGGCGAGCTGCGCGCAGAGGCCGCCGTGGTTGAGCTGATGAATAGTATCGCTTGTAGTACTCACAAGAGCGCGTTCCCGTACTGGTGCTGGTGGTGCGAGGCGGCGAGCGCGAGCGCGACGGCGGGCGCGGCGTAGGCGGCGGCGAGCTGCGCGCAGAGGCCGCCGTGGTTGAGCTGATGAATAGTATCGCTTGTAGTACTCACAAGAGCGCGTTCCCGTACTGGTGCTGGTGGTGCGAGGCGGCGAGCGCGAGCGCGACGGCGGGCGCGGCGTAGGCGGCGGCGAGCTGCGCGCAGAGGCCGCCGTGGTTGAGCTGATGAATAGTATCGCTTGTAGTACTCACAAGAGCGCGTTCCCGTACTGGTGCTGGTGGTGCGAGGCGGCGAGCGCGAGCGCGACGGCGGGCGCGGCGTAGGCGGCGGCGAGCTGCGCGCAGAGGCCGCCGTGGTTGAGCTGATGAATAGTATCGCTTGTAGTACTCACAAGAGCGCGTTCCCGTACTGGTGCTGGTGGTGCGAGGCGGCGAGCGCGAGCGCGACGGCGGGCGCGGCGTAGGCGGCGGCGAGCTGCGCGCAGAGGCCGCCGTGGTTGAGCTGATGAATAGTATCGCTTGTAGTACTCACAAGAGCGCGTTCCCGTACTGGTGCTGGTGGTGCGAGGCGGCGAGCGCGAGCGCGACGGCGGGCGCGGCGTAGGCGGCGGCGAGCTGCGCGCAGAGGCCGCCGTGGTTGAGCTGATGAATAGTATCGCTTGTAGTACTCACAAGAGCGCGTTCCCGTACTGGTGCTGGTGGTGCGAGGCGGCGAGCGCGAGCGCGACGGCGGGCGCGGCGTAGGCGGCGGCGAGCTGCGCGCAGAGGCCGCCGTGGTTGACGTCACGCAGCTCGCGCACGAGGCGGCGCAGGTGCCACGCGTCGCACGCGCCCCACGCCAGCGCGCACACCCACCAGTAGTGCAGCGACATCGCCACCAGCTTGCACGCGAACTGCGCGCATACCAACCACAAACCGCTCACAACATATAAAACCACACGGCAACATTGGGGGCACATCGTAGTTATAGCTTCCGAGAGATATTTTATAAAATACCTTCACCCATTTTTTATAAAAAGATAACTCCCGCACTAGCTATAATTCCTGTGTCGCGAGAGACTTTACCAACATTCAAACAACGGACACAAAGAACACCCATACTCGGAACAACCATTGAATTACACAAAGTTTTGTCCCGTGCAGGGACAAAACTTTGTGTGATTCCTGTCCCGTGTAGGGACAAAACTTTGTGTGATTTAGAAATGGTTGCAACCCACAACACTCGGGGCGGTGGAGGCGACCACTTAAATAACTACGCCATCCGTGCAGTCTTGACCAGCTAAGGAATTCAGAATGAAGCAAGCCCAATTATATTCTTCACCATGTGACCAACACACGCTTAATACCTTAGTGCTAGATTACTTATGAAAAGTTACTCTAATATAATAACGCATTTTACACAAGGTATAATGGATCGTAGGTATCATTAAGACCGTATTTCATCTGAGTCAGTTTGGAATGAGCACTAATTATCTCGTATTTTTCTAGGGATACAATTATAAAAATAATTTTATATTTATTTGTCGTAGCCTCAAGAAAATAGTCATCTAAATGCAATTTATTATTATTGTAATTTAATAAAGCGCTATCTATTGGTTTGTTTTAGAACGTCAAGCTTGGGAGAGGTCGTCAGAGAGTCGATGTGTCAGTTGGAATGACAGTTATGACTGTCAGTCTCATATTAAGTATTAACGTTATCTCCGCAGAACTCGCTGCATTTCCGATCAAATCAGTGATAATCAAATACAACCTTTATTGTTTCATTTCGTTTGTTTGCCTACTATTAGTATACGTACGAGGTATAATATCCCACCTATATTTTGTTGCTTCATTATGTAAAAAGCGAGTTTGCCGTCTACCCCATCATTATATTTGTAAAGTTTTCGACGTAACACCCCTAATATATTGCACACGAGTCGGTGCCACAACGATGGTGAGTAAAGAAATTCTCAAAAGCGACACGGAGTCTTGGAACTTTTCCTATCTCTTTGAAACTACGTGCACTGATGTAATTTTGCACTTGCAAAAACATTCATAAATATTTATACGTAATAAAGCTTCGGGTACCTATAACTTTAACTATCTATCGCTTAACTTAAGTATATACGTACAGCAAACTCATATCTCTAGTATAAAGTCATATGAGTGTTATAATATTAATAAATAAATAAAGTGTATGATTTTATCGATTACAATAGTTGCAGCATGAAAATAGCGCATCTATTCCGACAGGACTCATGTCACACGTCCAGCTCTGCTCGCGCTTGGAACATGTTCTATGTTTGAATTTGTTGTTGTGTATTTGCTGAAATGTTTATAGGTAGTATTTTTAATAAATAAATTTTCCACTAACCTCATTTTGCACTAAAGTCAGTCTAGCCTTCAGTGCAATCAGATATAGCAGTTCAGCCATGAAGACACAGAAGATAAGATGCTTGTGGATGGAGTTGGATACAGTGGACGCTCCGCCCCTCATGAGACACAGCGCCGTCCACGTGGCCAGGAGTAGCGGCAGTGAGATGCTGAACGCCGTGTACGATGTCACTGATTCCAGGAGTGATGGCTCCGGGACAAACTATTAGAAAGAAAAGTAGTTTTATATCTTATTTTGAATTTGAATTTTAGTAATATGGTATTTGGACAAAGAGCTGTTTAAACACAAACACATTTTCGATATGCAAGCAAATTATTTGTTAACTAGCTGTCATCGCGGTTTCATCTACATTTATGATTACTGCTGAGCTCCCGTGGCTAGTAGCGTTATATTATACAGCCTAGCTATGATACTTTTGGATAAAGTACCTTTTTAATGGAGAAAGAATTATTAAAATCGGTACAGTAGTTTCAGAGCTTATTCATTACAAACAGAAATAAAATTTGAGATGTATTTTCTTTTGAAACCATATTATATGTTTGGTTTTCTTTATTTTAGTATTATAGATTGTGACGATAATCGCCTAGACGCCCGGCGAACGCGGGCGCACGTCACTAGCCACCTCTCGCGACCGGTGGTGCCAGACTATATAAGGAATGGACGGTGTCAGTCGTGGCTCCTTGCGGCCCGGCTTCACACTCCCAGCTAAGTGTCCTGATTATACAAGGACTACGAAGCAAGTCTTTAGCGAACCACGCCCTGACTATAGTTCTATAAGTAAAGATTGTCTCTTTTATTTGTATCTTAATTCATTAAAAGTGTATTTGTTATACCTTCTCTCATTGTACTTCCTAATTATTCTACAGTTCTCTTAAAGTAAACCCTAAAGGTTACAAGATGTACCATTAAAATTGTCCAGAAAATTTAATTCTAATATTATTCAAATGATGGTAGTTTATGGTTACCTCAATATCCACTTCGTCGACGATTACAGCGAACGTTGACAAATGGTTACACGTGCAGTTGATGAGGAGAGGTTCATTGGAGTACGGCGACCAATCGTAGTCGATCTCTGTGTGACAACCCACCCGAGACCATTCTCCAGACCTACAAAGAAAACCCATTTAAAATGTCTGCTTTAGTTCAATCAGAAATATTATGTCACAGCTTGCCGTAGTTACGTTACATAATAGACAATGAGATCATTTTATGATCGCTGTGTCAAAAAGTTCGTGGACATGTATCCACGAACTTTTTGTGATATTTGTGAAACCCAGAAATTGTGATAATTGAACGACGTGATCATTCAACGACGGCAACTTCTGTGTTTTTGTAAAAAAATAAAAGTTTCTTTTTCTAATGGTAGCAAAAATCATGGATGTGCTCTAGTGTGCACTTACATACATATATGTGACTAGTGACATTCTCTTAAGAATATGCTAATTTAATTTCAACTTTTAATTGTTGATTTCAGGCAAAATTAAACGATGTTTCACTAATTTACAAACGGACTTGAAAATCTAGATAGCTTTCTAAGGTAAGAATATCTCTTACTATCTTTAACGAATAGGATAGCTGCCAGGCAACTTAAGTTTAAACATTCATCAAATGTAAACTTTAAATCTACAACTAGAATTATATTTTATTATGTTTGTTGTACTGCACTGACCCTCGTATAGTAGACCAGTGAACACACTGCGGGTTGGTCCTCGAACCGAACGTGTCCTTATCGATATCCAACCACATCTGCAGCCTAATGGGTCTCTTCAATCTTATTCCACTCAGACTCTTGTACATCAGTTTTTTATTGATGGTTGACGAATTACCACTTTCGCTGATTAGAGCCATAGGTTTGGGTACCTCGTGGCTTTCAAGTTTCTCAGCCACGTACGATGATTCGTTTTCTTGATAATTATCACTTGTGTAAGACTTGTCTTGCTTTTTAAAAGCCGGCTGTATAAGGATCGGACCGTGATTGTCGTGATTCTGGCTCTCGTCCGATGTAGATGTCCAAGTATTTTTCGGTGGTACTGGGCTCAAGTGATTGTTCGTGTGGGATTGGTGATTGCCTTTGTTGGCGTATATGATACCTGTGAGAAAATTGTATTTTATTAAGGCTGACAAGTAAATAGCGCTGGATCTCGAAAAATAATAAGTTTACCTCAAAACAAAAATTAAATAAATGGTCATGTAATATGGAGTTCAGGTTGCTATAAGCCTGTATGTGGCATAAGTAACTATATGTCTTCAGAACGCTTTCTACCTCAACAAAATGCTACGTAACAGTACGTAGCATTTTGTTGAGGTAGAAAGCGTAACGGTATGACCAAAAATACAAAGCACTGAATATATCGCGCTGCGCTTGTATTACAGTGGCAAATAATAAGTAATCATATTCACAAGTCAAGAAAAATGTGGTACTGGGTACCGTACTAAACGTTTATAGGTCTTAATTACTTAGCGAGTAGTTTTGGTTATATGTGATTTTTCTACAATAGTATGCCAATAAATACCTTTAAATCTATAGAGGACGTCTGCTACAATGTGATATCTACCAAAACAGCAATACGAACCTTCAACATCGTCCATATTATTCTCGAGCGAGTTATCGTCTGCTGTTTCACTGGCTTCCTTGACCCACACGTACTCCGGCACGTAGAGCGCCAGCTGTATGATGGGCGAGCCCACCGTGATGTTGACGCCCCAGCGCTGGCTCACGGATTCGTCCATGCGCAGTGGCATCAGCTGCGATGTGTTTCGCGAGTATTGGAGGTACGAGAATACTGCGCGAGACTCGTAGTTTAGGTCTAGGTTTTCTGGTGTCGGAAAAGTTAAAGAATGTAATGTAAAGTATATGTACTTCTCGTAGTAGTTAATTCATTTGACGCTTACTAAATACCTATCTTCTTATAGGATTTTATATGCAAATAACTACACGAACAAATTAAAATTAGTTATTATTTCAAATGTTTTAATGTTTACTTCCTAAAAGAACCTGCATAATAACTGCATTTTACAATATTTCTTATCGTACTAAAGCAAATTCACAGTGAATTTGAGACCGAATTTTGTCAAGCTAAATGCATAAATCGTTTTAAATAATGAAAAACGGAACAAAATTATGCAATTATATACAGGTATACAGTCAGCAAAATAAATAGCCGAGAATTTAACAAATTTGCAAAGAGTTTAATGAATTCAAATCCTAAATATATTTTTGAACTGTGATTATATCAACTATTCTTTAACTGCTACTACTATAAAAAATAATATTTGTTTTAGATTTGAAAGAAAGAGGCAATCGCAATTTTAGAAGCGTTTATTGACTTATGTTGCTGACTATACCATGTTTAATAGAGTCTACATAATTAAGAATAGGTACAACCTAGCATATAAAATGGTTAATGTAAGTTATACATATGAATAATTGTCCACAGCCAAAACATCGTGAAAAAACCCATTATTAGTCATTAAATCAGTAGTCTCCTTCAAGACTCACCTTGTATATTGCTGTTAGAAATCCCGAGTAGATCTAACGGCAGCAGTACTCTCGTGTACTTATCGAACTTGTTCTTATTTTTCACGTAGTTGTTGTACTTGGGGAATGAGACAGTGGAGCTGGACGGCTTTCTATGCTTATTCACTTTGCCATTGGCGTAGTACACGGGCGTTTGTATGGGTGAGTGAATGAACGATGATGTGTCAGGTAAGACTACCCGCTCGGTCGTGAATGTATCGATGTTGTATCGGTTCAGCTGGGTCGGTTCGAAGCCGTATATAGATTCTGCTGTGACGATGTCTACGCCGATCACTGCAAAAGAAGGGATGTATTGTATGTATATACTTATTATAATAGCAGCCCTGTATTAAGCTGTCCCACTGCTGGGCACGGGCCTCTTCTCACTGTGAGAAGGATTAATACATAGTCCACCACGCTGGCCTAGTGCGGGATGGCAGACTTCACATATCTTCGAGAACATTATGGAGGACTGCCCATCATGCCTCACGATCTATTCCTTCACAATTAAACCGAGCGATAAGTAACTATTTAATACGCACATAACTTCGAAAAATGAGAGATGCGCGCCTTGGGATCGAACTTGAGACCTCTGCGTGGCAGTCCAATGGTCTCCTACTAGGCTATCGCTATCATCCATACAAATAAATAAAATCGAAGTGTCTGTTTGTAATAATTATCAAAAAAACAGTTTTACTAAATGCATATAAATGTTTACACGTCATTAACATGAGAGTACCTATTTTTTAAAATTTCTGTCGTAAAAAAACTCATTTATGTTAAATCTATGTACAATTGAAACCAGTTATACAGGGTGTCCGGTAATTCATGGATAACCTTGAAATGTCTTATAGTAGAACTGATGGCCGTTCTGTAAAATATGAAAAAAATTCTATCCTAACTACTACCTGAGATACGATTTTTCAAGTCAATTTTTTTACCATATTTAACTTTCTTGTACTCTATGACCATCAATTAATTAATTCCATCGGTTATTTATTGTTTTATTATTAAAAGTAATTATGCTAATAGATAAATACCTAGTCAAAAGAATGACTAGCTAAAGCAATTTAATAAAAAAACAATCTATATTATTGTTGAAAATACAAAATTTATTTTTAGTCAAACTTTTAACATCTTAGGTATAAAAAAAGTATGAATACATGTGTGACCTATATTTTTAGCAAAATGTCGATTACAAGTAGATTTTTTAATGGTATTATTCATAATTGTATCTACTGTAAATAGAGAGTTATTGCTATTAATGTAGGCAAGAAGAAAATTTGACTAAAAAAAACAAAATGTGTAATATAGGATTTTTTATAAAAATTAATTAGTGCCTGGCCAATCGGGATTAATAAAAACAACATTTGACATTAACATAATCTTTTATTTCATGTTAATTCATAATAAATGCTCAAATTGTTTTCCTCCGACTCCGAAAAATCATATTTCAGGTAGTAGTTAGGATAGATATATCTATTTCTTTTTCTGAACGACCATAAGTGTTCTATAGGACATTTCAAGGTTATACATTAATTACCAGACATATGACTATGACTATGAAATATACTATCATCATTATTCAGGCTTACATTGATTTCATTTACCATCAACACCGCACCATACAGTGTACTTACTTAACGTTTATAAGCTAACATGTAAGTGAGACAGCTAGCTCTAACGCGAGTATTTTGGCACTTTTTGTGATTGCCTCAATCATGTACACAAAGTTACACATACAATAAAAACTTAAAATTATTTATTTCGTTTTTAGATCAGAATTAGATCATACATATTTTTTTATAATACTGATGTGGCAAAACAGTCATATGATTAGTGTAGTGAACTAGTATCTAATGTAATTTACGAACTTTATATCATCCTTACTAATATTATAAATGCGAATGTAAGTTTGTTTGTTTGTTTGTTACGTTTTTACGGCTTAACTACTCGACCGATCATCATAACGTTTCGCATACACCTTGTGGTACCTATACCACAAGGGAGAAAATCTAGTTATTTATAAAATTCAATAACACTGCTCAACCTTACAATCGAATTCGGACCCTACGCAAAACTTCAGCCTTTGGACCAATAAGCCATAGTTATCTGAACTACTTACCTAAGTCACTGGTGACGATCTCAAAAGGACTGGTGTAGGTGTCGTGTTGGCTCTCTGCGAGCACAGCGATATACTTATCGAACTGCTGTAACAGTAACTCCATACCGTGACCGGTCAGCTCTCGGATACGCTGCCACTCCTTTTCATACTGAACATCCAGGATGGTATTCGCCGATTTTATCACATTCTGAAACAATTTTCATGATTATCTAAATGTCAACAGAGTATTAAGGTGATCAACGTTTGGGTTGCTTAATTTAATCTAAATAAGTTCAAAAAGAGTTTTATAATTATATTACAAAAGATTTTCATAATATTTTCTTATATTTAAGTGAATATTTTACATTCAAATATATCTAAAAAGTAGTGTTTTTCAAATAAACAACTTAAATATCGTAACTAATTTTATAAATGCGAATGTGAGTTTATTTATTAGTTTGTTACGCTTTCGCTACTAGACTGATCATCATGATGATCAGTCAGATGAACAGAAAAGGGCATAGGGTACCTATACTTCATACAAGAAAAATATCTGCTGTTACTAATCTAACTTACATTTACACCAGCGAAGCCGCGGGCAAAATATATTTAAAGATAATTATTAACGTCAACATCATGCCGTTCAATATTTTGTAAATAAGTTCCAAAACGAGTTTAGCAATCATACGACAATTTTTTTTCATAATGTTGTCTAACGTTTACGCGAATGCTGAATAAAAAACACAACGTGATAAAATCCATAAAAAGTAGTTTAAATTTTACAAAAGATTTTATCAATATGGTAATAGTAGTTACAACAACCACCTGATCTCTAAACGGTCACATGATACCACGTGACCTTGAGGTCAGAGGTCAAAGATCATAGTTATTTCGGGGTATATCGACTATGCTGAGTCTAACGGCGCTAACCGCGAGACTCTAGCTCTTACGGTTCTTGCGTTAAAAGATGGTATCACGTGACCTTGAGGTCAGAGGTCAATGGTCATAATCATTTCGGAGGTATATCGACTATGTTGAGTCGGATGGAGTTGACCGAGAATCTCTAGCTCTAACGGTTCTTGAGTTGAAAGTTATATAACAGATAGACGGACAAAGTTGTTGCATAAGAGTTTTTTTGAACTCCAAAACCTATTGTGTCTGGCCGCTGGTATGCTGCTGCGACTCGATAAGTTAATAGAACATTTTATAGCATGTAAATCATGCTATGGAATGTAGCTAGCTTGTGTTGCTAGGGAGGACATAATGATACCAGTATAGTAGTGTCAGTACATGTCGGATTGCGAAAAATCGCAAACATGTGAATTGTGTCATCCCTGTGTAAAAAGCCTATCTTCTTCTCTCTTAGCCTTTATTATTCCCAAGTCACTTGGGGTCGGCTTCTCTAGTCTAACCGGATTTGACTGGATATCAGTTTTTACACGGAGCGGCTGCCACCTGACCTCCGCAACCCGAAGGCTAACGATACCCTAAGGCTAGACCAGTGTCAGGATATTAGAGGGTACTGACTTTCCCAATAACGACTGCTATACATGTTCATGGCAGCCGGGACCGACGGCTTAACGTGCTCTCCGAGGCACGGAGCAGGCGATAATTGTCAATCAATACGCACATAATTTCGAAAAGTCATATAACTTCCGAAAGCCAGAGGTGCGCGACGTGGGTTCGAACCCGAGACCCTCTGCATTGCAGTCTGTTGGTCTCCCCACTGAGCTATCGCGATTTCATTACTATATTAAATATACATTTATATTTTCTTTTTTAAAAAGTACTCGCGCACTTCGAATAATTCCTGTGTCGCGGGGGACACTACCAATATTCAAACAACGGAGGCAAAGATTATCCCGACTCGGAAGAACAATTTGTAGATCACACAAATTTTTGTGGGTGGGATTCCAACCCAGAACACTCAGCGCAGGGGGCAGTGGAGTAGCGACCACTTAAACCACTACGCTGTTGTAAAATTTTAAAAAAGAAGACAAAATTAAAATAATTTAAATGCAAATTTATTTTAAAATAAAAATAAAAAAAACCAGATATTGTTTTTTACGTATTTTGAATCAGTAAAAAAAGGCGCATCTGCCGATGTATTTAAATAAAATTAACTGACCCGACAGTTGTTATCCTATCAATCTATACAAAAATACATTGCACGTAAATTCAATATCAAAACGTCAATCAATCTTTTTCATATAAAACACAATTGAATTTTTTCCTGTTGTATTTGTAATTGTCAGGACAAGGTTTGTATGAACTAAAAATTTCCCGTAGATATTTTGCAAATTGTCGCTCACACAAACATTTTCCTGACAATTAAAAATCCAACAAAAAAAAACAGCCATATAGGTCAAGCCGTTCTTAAGTGATGCTCAATCATACATGTGGCAATTGATTTTTACTTATTTACATACATACATACATAGATTCACGCCTGTTTCCCAGAGGGGTAGGCAGAGACTACGGATTTCCATTTGCTACGATCCTGACACACTTCTCTGGCTTCATTCACTTTCATCACATTCCTCATACACGCCCGTCGGTTCAAGGTGCTCTTAACCTGGTCTTTATCCAGAACGCCTCCGATCTGATCAAGAAACGTTCGCCTAGGTCTTCCTCTTGTGACTGTTCCATTCACACTAGCCACTTATTTAGATATAAAAATTATGGCGATGCTATTTCCTTATGACGGCAGAACGCTATCCGTGTACTCAAAAAGAACCAATCCAAAAGGTAAGGATTCTGGTAAGACTTACCTGCACATAGTCCTTGTCCTGGCTATGAGTGAGGTTCAACCCAGCCTGCTTCAGCTCATAGTTGAGCAGTTCCAGGAGTATCCCCTCAGCGACCAGTACGTCGGCGCCGTACAGCCGCGGCGTATTCGTGCACGCTGACGTCACGTCGGCCGCCAGACGGACTCCCACGAATGTGTTCACGGAGAGCTCGCCTGACTCGATCTTGCTCAGCTGTGAAGTGGAACACCGGTTAATATGTAACCGTTAAAATGCTCTAAGTATCTGATCGTGGTAAGACGTTATACACGCCCAAGATATACATACGTAATTCAATGCATTATTTTATTTGGGATCGATTTTTCAATAGAAAGGTATTAAGAGACGATTAAAAAGAGTGGCCGTGAGTTTCTTGCCCGTTCTTCTCATGAGCCCTACACCCTTGCTTTGCTGAAGGTGGCAGTAAATATAAATTTACAGATTTTTTTTTGTGTAACTTTGACTTTTATAAGTCTTATCTTGTAACCTAATCTGAATAAATTTATTTTGAATGTTGAAAAAAAAATACATAACTTTTACTGGCGGCCTCGATGGTTAGTGCAACCGACTGCCACGCCTTAGGTCGCGGGTTCGATTCCCGCACAAGTCAAACATTTGTGTGCATGAACATGGATGTTTGTCTTGGTCCAGACCAATACATTCATAATATACATAGAAACACCCAGGTGTTTCTATGTATATTATGAATGTATATTATGAATGTATATATATATATATATATATATATGTATATATATATATGTTTATCCATTGTCTAGTACCCATAGTACAAGCTCTGCTTAGTTTGGGCTAGATGGTGTTGTGTGTATGTGATAGAATATTATTATATCATTATTATATATATTAGGAATAAATATGGCGGTTTGTCATATTTTCTATACGAAAGCATAAAACATATTCTCCAAATAAATGTTATCTGACGGTTGACAAATCGGCCCTAATGTATCTAATAATTGTTAGTATTACGTTTTATAAATCTAGAAAAATTGAACATCAAACTGGAGAAATATGTCAGAGGTACAGAAAAAACAACTTATAAAAAAGATACTGTACACAAGATATAGAATTTATTGACAAAATTCACATTGACGCGAGCAAAGCTGCAGGTAAAATGTAGTTATATAATATTGAAGAACCACGTACCTGTTTCCTAAGTTGGTAGAAGGTTGACGTGGTGCAGTTGAACATGTCAGGCTCCTGCCACGGCACAACTTGAGTTTCGTCACACATGCGCGTTGCTTTACCACTTGTACCTGAACATGACAATAATAATATTATCTTACGTTTACGAAAATTTCAACCAGGCAAGAATTATATACTGCGACATATTATAAATGTGAGCTGAGCACTCTTATGCATCATGTCAAATTATTTTAAGGAAAATACCTATAATAAGCTTTAGAAATCAATGCAAAAAGCTATCGATATGAATTTACAATAATTGGAAAGAGCGTCCTAATTAATAGTACCAAAACTAGTACTCATATTAATTATAAGGGTTTACGATTTTACTTTTGAACTTGTGTCACAATATTCAGAAATAACGACTTCTTTGTTAGATAAAATTTACCTGCAGGGCAATCTGTAACAGCTTCTATTCCAAACTTGGTCCGCGGCCACCATACTCCGTGCGTGAACGAGCGAGGGCATCCGTCGTAGACAACTGTTAACAAATGCTATTAACGTTACACGCAAATTAAATTAAAAAAACTTAATTTAACATGGAGCCTCTCTTATGCATCATGTCAAATTATTTTAGAGAAAGTACCTAATAAGCTATAGAAGTCAATGCAAAAAGCTATTGATATGAATTTACAATAAGTGATCCTCGAGATTAGAAAAAGCGTCCTAATTAATAATACCAAAACGAGTACACATAGGAATCTATTAATATTGTTACGTGCTGGGTTCGATGGATAAGAATATAAACAATATTACCGACTAAAACACGTTTTATTCAAACACACAATTGAATTTAAAACACAACACTAAAACACTATACTTCACTTTTTCACTGTACTGCTTCAAACTCCGTAGTATTTCCGCTTCCGTTCGCTTCGATGAACACTTGATCGCTTACGATTGTAAACTGACTCGGCGGTGCGCGTGCGCCCTATTTATACGCGGGTAAAGCGCTTCTAGAGCTTTCTAGCAACGCCGTACTCGGTATGTAAACAGTACGATGATTCGAGAAAGTACCAGCATTCTCTCTAAGATTCTCGTACCTACCGTACTACGTAGTTCCGTAAGATGTCAATAGATGGCGGTGTAAATTATTAGACGGAACTGCCGAGTCTTTCCCACAATGCCGAGAGATATCACTGGGCGTAACAATATTACACGAAAATAAATGAAAAGTGTTTTTTTTAATGTATGTATGTATTGTAATGGTATAGTACTGGTTCCTGATAATAGAACTTTAAGCTATATATTTTAAGAGAAAAAGAATATGCATTATAGCAATCATGTAAGAATGTCATAAAAAGTAACAAGAAACAACTGTACTAGCAATGTGTACATGTCTCTTACTCGGTGCGTTATGTGGACGATGGTATTTTTAGCTGAATCGAATGAACAATTAAATGAGTTTATTGCCGGCTGCTGGCTTTGTGTGTGGTGGTATGTGTTTTGGTAACAGCTGGCAAGCAATTTCTATTTAGGAACTTCTTCAATACATACTTAAGTTCACTAACCACTAACTTCGACGTTCATATTTTCTCTTTCTTTGACTTAAATTAGTACTTAACTGATTTTAGATAACTCAATATCACCGATAAGTGCGAATAGACAACGATTTTAAGCATTGATAACTGTGGTGTAAGTTGAGGCGATAGTGATGACGTAGGCAGTACCTTCGCAGCCAGTGTTGGGTGCGACCTCCGCGTAGAGGTTGGCGCACGAGTCGCAGGCGCGGCCGATGACCCCGGCGCGGCAGTGGCACTGGCCCGAGCGCGCCGCGCACGAGCTGTTCAGCGACCCCGCCGCGTAGCACTGGCACGGCAGGCACGCTTCTGAACCCTCCGGCTTGTAGTGGTTTTCCTAGGAAGTACAAATATTAAATGAAAACTCTAGATTCATAAAGATTTGTGCGGATTAGGTGTGGGAACTCATAAGTGGATATTATAGCAATTGTATTTATTCCGAACAATTTGTGAATGCCGTAAACCAGCCGCTCGTCCTGCGCTTGCACGTCCACGCACCCGGACGTTAGTGGTTACCTTGCAGTGGCAGTGGCCGGTGCTGAGGTGACAGTGCGGGTGGTAGCCGCGCGCCGCGTCGCAGGCGCAGGGCCCGCACGCACCGCTTGCGCCGCCCCACCAGCCACCCGGACACTCCTGCGCCTGCGCCTCCACGCATCCGGACGCTGTAATAAAAATATCACATAATTATATTATCGCCCAAAAAAGTCTGTTTTGTAGGATTAAATTATACTAGACTAGCCCAACGCACATAGATGGCGGAGGCGGAGCGATAGCGGTGTGGAGCCGCGGCAGGCGTAGCCGTTGCGATGCGAAGCTGTTCGTGTGTACGCGTCGCGGTGTCATCAGGCAACAGTGTGAACAGTTTGATTCAATTGCTTTGAAATTATCTGGTACAGCATATCTTTCTTTACAACAATCATAGAAACAACGATGCGGTTGTACCAAGAATATGAATTGTTCAGTAACATTCATTGCACAAATTAAACAGTTTTGTAAAAAAATACAACTTGAAAACCACTGTTAGCACACTATTGCTCCGTACCGCCTCGCGATCGTACTGTGTGACGTCTTCCATAAGTTAATAAGGAATTGAACGTATTTAAGGCGCCGCAACGCAGCGGTCGCCGTCTGTTTGTATTGCGGACACATCGCGCCGACGACGCAGTGGCAGCCTTACGTCCGTGCCGGATCGTGTGTGTAATGTTTCATGCTAATTCAAACAATACATAAAATCCGCCTCCACTCCGCTACCGTCTCCACGCTAGTACCACCTCCGCTAACTATGTGTAGTGTACTTTATACTACAGTATATTAATAATAATAATAATAATAATAATAATCATTTTATTTCAGATAATAATCCATAATTTGTTAGTAGTACTTATAACTATGTTAGTAAACTTATTAATCAAATTATTATTTTATATTAAAAATTACGGGGCGAGATGCATGAATGAAATTCCAGTGTTTAACCACCGGACAATCCACTCTATGCAAGATAGTGCTTAGGAGGCCGCTGGTACTGTCCCGCACGCGACGCATCAGGGAAGCCACCCTTTTCCTAACTATCGTTCTAAAACAATCTGTATTGGCCTCTGCAAACATACCTGATGCGCTGCAAAATCGAGGCAGCCCCAGCAGCATCCTAAAACCATTATTGTATAGGACCCGCAGGGCACTGATAGATTTTTGCGTATACCTAACCCACAGGCTACAGGTGTAAAATGTCTGACAATAGGCCTTAAATAGATCTATTTTGACATCCCTTGTACACCTTGCAAACCTGCGAGCCAGCATATTGCACCTCACTGCCAATGCCCTACGTTCCCTCTCAATATCCAGGTCATCTGAAAGGTCCTCAGTGACCCAGTTTCCCAGGTACTTAAATTTGGTGACTCTCTGTAGTGAAACTTCTCCCAGTTTGATCGGTGGAATTTCTTTAGGTGACTTATTCCCAGCCTTAAAGATAAGTAGTTCACTTTTATTACAATTATACCTGAGACCATGTGCCCCCGCATAACCCTCACAAATTTCAATGAGCCTGTTAAGGGCCTTAACAGATGGGCTCAGCAGCACCATATCGTCCGCGTAACTAATGTTGTTGACACATACACCGTCTATTGAGCAACCAACTCCGGTGCTACTGAGCTCCTCTATCAGCCCATTTATGTATAGGTTGAAAAGCCGAGGTGAAGTCAGGCCTCCCTGCCTCACTCCACATTCCAACCCATACTCTGCTGAGTAAGATCCCGCCCACTTAACTTTATTAGTTTGATTGGCGTACCAATACTTAAGCAGATTTACAATTTCTGGCGGTGTGCTAGTTTCCCCTCTAAGCTTATTCCATAGAGTACTATATGATACCAGGTCAAATGCCTTCGACAAGTCCAAGAAACAGGCATAAATAGGCGTCTTTCTAGTTATATAGTACTGGACCGTATGCTTGAGCCTCAATATTGCAGTTTCCGTCGATTGTCCGGTTCTAAAACCAAATTGGGCCTCATGAAGGTCTATGTGTTTACTGAGCTGATAATCAAGCAAACCGTCCAGCACTTTTGCAACTACCGTAGCCAACGAGATCAGTCTGTAGTTGTTCTTGTCGGAGGCATCCCCTGTCTTATTTTTTACAATAGGAACAACGGTGGTTTTCATAAGCTCCCGGGGTAAATATGCATGTCCTATACACAAATTGAACAGCAAAGCAAGTACTCTTGGCAAGTGTACTCCAGCATGCTGCAAGTGCTCGATACTCAGGCTATCGTGTCCTGGAGACTTACCCCTGGACATGCCCTTAATAATACGCGCTACATCCTTCGCTGTACAAATGAACCGCTTACCCTGGACAACCTCAGCCTCGGACACCTGCCACACACAATTCTGTGGGGAGACCACTTTAAAATGTTCTCTGAATACTTCAGCAATCTGTTGTGGTTCATTCTTTCCATCAACGCTTACAGGTATGCATGTACCAGTCTCCAGCTTCTTCGTGTGCTTCCAAAAACGCTTGAAGTCCTTAGCTTTGTGGTGTGTAGCTAAGATGTCCATTTTAATGACTTGGATTCATTTTTTTTTAATTGTTGGTTGCAAGGTACCATTTGGTCTAGCCTTAGGGTATCGTTAGCCTTCGGGTTGCGAAGGTCAGGTGGCAGCCGCTCCGTGTAAAAACTGATATCCAGTCAAATCCGGTTAGACCAGAAAAAAAGCCGACGCCAAGTGACTTGGGAATAATAAAGGCTAAGAGAGAAGAAGGTTGCAGGGTACCAGTGGCTCGCCTAATAATAAGAGGACACCAGAATGCATAAACGCTTTCCATACCAAAGGTATTATTCGCACATTGCCAATTCCATAATAAGGAGTAGCTCTATCACTAGCGCATAGGACAGTGACTAGAAATTCCCCTGTTTTGTTTACCGCGCATCAACACAAGGTTACAGTCCTCCAGTTTGGCTTCATCATGTTTCCACAAACAAAACACTTTGTACCCCGAAGTTTGTGGAAATTCTGCTATCTGGCAATTACCAAAGTAAGAACAAAGAAGTACAGAATGGAGGTATTCATTCCAATACTAACCAGTAAGCATGTATCCTTCGTCGCAAGTGCAGCGGTACCCCCTGTCGGAATCGTCGTGAGTGCAGACGGCGTGTTGGCCGCAGGGCTGCAGGTCGCACGCCTGCACGCACTGCGGACCCACACGGCCCCGCTCGCATGAACACACCGTGTTATCCCACGAAGACACACATGTACTCTGAAAATAAAAAGTATAGTTTGGAACCTTTATATCGAATTACTCAGGGTTTTGTCTCCAGTTGGAGATCACGGATATGCTTAGGATTGCAAGTCTCAAGTCCTCGTTTATCCGAGATTTACTTAAATGACGAAATACAGTATATATATTCAGCATTAAACCATTTTTTTATTTCTTTTATCACTATTGACAGATCACATCAGATTTCCATCTACTGTTTTTACGGCACGTATATCCATGATGCCTATTTAGACGTCCTCCAAGCTGGTAAGTTATCATCTGTCCATTCAGTCCGGTGGTCCTGTCGCTACTCAAATAAAACTATCGACGGAGGCAAGACTTCGCTAAGAGAAAGTACATATTCATATGCAGTCTGTCTAGATTTTAACTTTACTTCTTAGGAATAAATATTCATATTTTACTTACGTATGCAGGGCAGACGGACAGCATACAATCAGCTCGAGACTGACATCCGTCCCTGACGTTTTCTCTCACTGTTGGACGATTCAGAAGCGACTGAGCCGTGCCCACTCTCACATCCTGAACAAAACATTATATTCATATTATTAACGACAGTTACAGTGTCATTACAGTTGCACGTCCTGTATTTTAAATTTTTCTCGAAACGTCATAGCTAGTTCTTCCAACTTAAGCTTATTTTCTCAATGTTTATAAAGCCATTTTCATTAATGATTTCTGAATCTCCACTTACCTGAATACATCCCTCGAAATAGCCAACTTCAGATGCTAGTAAACCAGCCGTAGTATCCGGTCCTCCAATCAATATCTTGCCAATGTATTGTCCTTGTATCTTATTGGCGATCATGGGTAGTAGCACCGTCCTTAGTCCATAGTCCACGCTCACTGAGATATCAGTGCCGAGCCATTTGATTTCTATCCTGTGCCAGTCGCCATCAGATAACGTGGTAGTTGGAAGGTACATCGATTCCCCGTTGTAGGAGTAGTGGAGCTGGCCCGATTTCAGCTGGTAAAGATGTTGTGTAAGTATTGAGTGTTGATATTTTTATTTCAGGGAAAGGGCCATCGAGAAAGGGGCCCAAGAAATTCGCATATTACATATAGTAATTTTTAAAAGCAAATGTGGTATACGTATGAGTAAGAGTAAAGATTAGCTGCAGCTTATGAAAATGGCTGAAATTCAAGTACAGCCAAGCTGATGCCTTTCGTATAGGAATAAAAGGAGAGGAACATTTGGTTCGCCTTTCAGTCAAAAAATTGGTCTGCTTAGCAGATACAGACAAAAGGATGCAGTTAACCCGATGAAAACCAGCATTTTGTAGAAGACTGTTACATTATGTTAAGTCAGTTACTTTCGGGGTGTTAACCTTAACATATTTGTCTGATTAAAAAATAAGCCTACCTATTGAAAAATATGGACAGGGACACGTAAAATAAAAAAAAATGCGTCCATCTCATAGATTGCTTTCAAATCTCGCATCTCCTATACAAATCCTAAAAAGGCCATAGTTAAGAGATACTTACAGTGATCAGAATGGTGCTGTTCTGTCCAACTTGTATGGACATGAGGAAGGCGTCCTGCACTCTCGTGCGTAGAGACAGCGCGTTGAGCCACGGCAGCTGTATGGGGCGCAGCAGAGGGTTGAATGACAACATACCATCTCCACTGAATCGCCATGGTGGATTCGTCGCTATAACAAAGGGTTGATGACTTATTTGTTGAAGTAAGCAACCGATTTTTCTAATAAGTGCTTTTGTATTTTAATTTAAAATAAAATGAGTTGAATATTTGATTTAAATTAGAATAGAGAATATATAAATATTATTGTACGCATGTACAGTCAGCGACATAAGTCAATTTAAGCATTCCCGAGATTTTGAAGTGCTCTATTATACACAATAATGTTAATTCCTTATCTTTTACCGCAATAACAATTAAAGATAGTTATATAGCTGTTTAGATTATCCCAAAAAAATATTACTTTAGATCAATAATAAGTAGTTTTCATTCATAAAATAGTTACAAATTTATGCAAAGTTTAACTATTTATGTTGCTGTCAGTACCACATAAAATAATTAATTATAAAAAGTACGATTCACAAATATTGTTCTATTAAGCCTCTTAAAAACAATTATTTTAAAACCAATATAAATTTTTAATGGGTATGAAAGAAAATCTTAGATTTTGTTTTTTATAAAGCATATTGGACGAAACCGGAAGTACTGCACAAATATTAAAAAATAAACAAGATTCAGTAATCATTATCATCAAAATTCATAGTTTTTATTAAAAGCACTTACAATCAGCACAATCCTTGCCCGTGTATCCCTCAGTACAATCACATAGATAGGTATCCCACAGATCCCTACACTCAGCTCCATTATAACAAGGGGCGCTGCTACACTGAGACCGTTTCTCTGGACACCCGGCCAGCGTGCCGTTGTCTGACACGTACGAGTTGAGGTCAATGAACTTATGGTCGATGAACAGGTCTGATATACAGCCGATGAAGTCTTTATTCTTTACTTGGAAACTGCTTGGGATGTTTGGTAGACCCCCGATTTGTAGAGGACCAGTTAGGTCAAGGAATCTGTAATAAAGGGATACATGTATTGCAGTATACAAAGTTACCTACATAAGTATTGAAAGAAAGAAGTAATTGATTACTCATTATAAGATGAGGCTTTAGATCTTTATTAGATTCAAGATTTTGCCCGCGGTTTCGCTCGCGTAGAAGTAGGTTAGGTTATGTTAGTAGAACTACTTTTTAGAGTTCGGAAAAACTCTTATACAACAGCTTTGTCCGTCCGTCTGTCTGTTATACAACTTTCAACTTAAGAACTGTAAGAGCTAGAGACTCGCTGTCACCGCCATTCGACTCAGCATAGTCGATATACCCCCGAATTGACTATGACCTTTGACCTCTGACCTCAAGGTCACGTGATACCATTTTTTCGAACTCTAAGATTTACGGCAATTCATGACCGTTTCTCACTTGTTTAGAAATAAAATATAGCCCATGTTACTTGCTGATAATATAGCTTCCTTATGGTAAAAGAATTTTAAAATCGGTTGAGCGGTTTTTGATTTACACCCTTATAAAAAATGTTGGTTATGTTAATTTTCTATACCCCGTGAGAGGTAATTTTTCTGCATGCAGAAAAATTGTAAATGGTACTCATTTGTTCCTTTCTGTACCCCTGACAAAGTGTAGGTATGTAAAATTTCATGATGATCGGTCAAGTAGTAGGCGTTAGAGCGTAACAAACAAACTCACATTTGCATTTATAATATAAGTTAGAGTTTAGGTATATTTAAATTATTAATAACTGTAAAACAAAACTGCAATAAAATCTGTATGCTTCAAAATTCTTAGACGCGTAGAGTACTCAAACTTAACAAGGAATATATTACCAGGTCTATAAAAGATCGCTGAAATGAAGGGAACTTAGTTTTATTATTGACTTAATATAGATGTTTCGTTACCTGTGACAAGTCTCCGTGGGTATATCGCAGCGCGGCGGCAGAACCTTAGTGCTGTAGTTAGCGCACGCGTACTTAGTGCCGAAGTCTGCCGCGCCCGCCAGTGATAACGCTTTGTCGCACTCGTCTAGTATTAGTGTGGCGGTCTGGCGAGAGATAGATTTGTTAATACATATATCATCAAAGCTTTTTAGATGTATTAAATATGTTTAAAAATGTTATAATATATGGAAGAAAAGTAGCCGTACATCAATCGATATTAATCTATGTACTCATTACCGAATAAACTAAACGTAATTGAGATAAATTATAGAATGCCAGATTTGGGACATTTAAGTAAAATTTAAAGATTTTAAATGTCTAAGTGAGAGTAAATGCGTTTAGATAATAGCATTAGCATTTCATATACATATTCAGATGTCGTATAATCAGAATCACGACTTTTATATTTATACTTTACAATACCTTAATAAATAAATAAATAGCAATCCATTGAAAAGTATCCTAAGCGTCGGCATAAATGCAGCCAGCACAAATTAATAGGCTCGGTAGGGTTACATTCAACGTATTGAGTCAAATGCCCTCTATAAAATAAGTACTTACTCTATTATAATAGTCAATTTCAACAGTATGCCAGTTGCCGTCGGCCACATTCCCGGCGACAGTGACGTCGACTTTACTGCCTCCCAAGGCGAACGTGAAGCGTAGTCCCGGACCAGAGTGCTTGCCGGCACCTTCACTCACGGTCTCGAGTGCCAGGAAGTCGTGACGCTCGTTGTAGCGCCCGTTGTATAGGAGTAAACCGTTCGGAGTTTGAGTTGCAAATCTATAAGTAATACAATAATTATTGAAGTAGTAGAATTGAAAGTTATCTATGTAGATTGTTAGAGAATTACCGTGGAATTTTTGCAATGTTAAGGATAGAAAAGGTGGTTTATTGGACTCATAAGGAGTGATATCAATTTACTGGGTAAAAAGACAACAACTTAAGTGTGGGAAAGAGTTGTAAGACAAGATAAAATATAAAAAGATTTTAATTAATAAGCAGTTTCTGAATTGAAATTAAACTACTATATACGGATTTTTCAGTTTCTGAATGTTATTTTATTATGGGCATTTAGCAGATCATATTATAGAGGGTGTTGATATAATCATCAACGATATTAACAAGTGAGAAACGGCAATGAATTGCGGTAAATCTCAGAGTTCGAAAAAAATGGTATCACGTGATCTTGAGGTTAGAGGTCAAAGGTCATAGTCATTTCGGGTTTATCGACTATGCAGAATCGAATGGCGTTGACCGCGAGTCTCTAGCTCTTACGGTTCTTGAGTTGAAAGTTGTATAACAGACGGACGGACAAAGCTGTTGTATAAGAGTGTTTTCGAACTCTAAAAAGCTGACTTTTGGATGTTGGGATGTACACACAGCGACACATCAACCTAGACTGTTTGGACTTTGAACTATTAGAAGTTGAACACTGCGAATCGTGCAAGAGAGTGCGTTATATTTTCGTTACGCTCTATCCTTACCATTACATCGACACCACTATGCACTGTCCCTTTCCGACAATTCTATTTTAGTTAGCGTAGTTATGCGTATATAGAGTGTCTAACTTGATGTGTAGCCGTGTGTACTATTAAGTAGTTACCTTAATTTTAATTAAAATATTCATATAATTTTTAATACGCAATTAATTTTGACAACGTATTTTGGCAATTGAAACGTATATTTTGCTTAAGTATTGCAAGTAATTAAATTGGCATGTCCTATTTTTCTGACTCCTTTGTTGATGTAGCAATATAACTAAAGGTGGTTTTGTTTCGCTTTTGTTGATTTTATTCTAAATGAGATATTAACTTTTAAAATAGAAAGTCTAGTACAGTTTGTGAAATATTTATCACTTTTTAAAAGTGATTACTTAATCACATTTAAACTATATGAAATACTATTGTAAATTTTTTTTTCTGTCGGCATTCTAGACATAATGAAGCAGTGTTTGTTCAGTGTAGATGATGTATTTTGGCATGCTAGAGAGAACTGGTGTAGTTACTTGAGCTTCAGATGCAGCCTGTTCCTGCGCTTGACGCCGGGGAAGGTGAGGAAGGACGCGGCGGGGAAGCTGCGCGCGCGCAGCTCGCACAGCGGCGTGGTGTGGCGCGCGTCCGGCGCACACGGCGCGCACGCCTCGCCGCCCGCGCGCGCCGCCTCGCACGCGGCGCCGCTGCGGCACGCGGCCGCCGGCGCGCGCGCGCACGTCGCCGCCTGCAGCTGCGTCTCGCAGTCCGCGCCTACGCCACGTACGACAATGTCTCAATATAACTATTTATTGACCTCCGAGTCTTCTTCGAAGAGGTTAATGAAAACACTTTGTAACGGTCTGTGTATTAGTGACAGATTGATGTTAGTGACAGGCATAGTTCCGGAACCACCGGCCCGATTGACTTGTAACTTGGTGTGCAGATACCTTGGGGTAATCCCTCGGTCAAGTTGGGATATGGGCCCTGTGGGTCAAAAGACCCCCGAGATATAGGGCTCATTTCTTTTCATTACTTTTACATTTAAGACGAAAAGGATGAACCCTGGGTTTTTACACCCATCTCGATTATTTAAATTTTTTAAGATCCTAGTACTAAATCCTGTGTCGCGAGGGACTTTACAAACATTCAAACAACAACGGACACAAAAATCACTACCACACCACTACGACCTCCGTGCAGTCAATTCATTATTCACGTACGACAAAGTGACGTCAACTGCACAGATGACGTAGTGGTTTAAGTAATCGCCTCGCCACGGCCGTTGCACCGAGTATTGTCTATTCGAATCCCACACAGGACGACAAAACTTTGTGTTATCCACAATTATTGTTTCGAGTCTGAATATTCTTTGTATCCGTTGTTTGAATGTTTGTAAGTCCCCCGCAGCACAGGCATTATTACTAAAACGGGAGAAATATTTTGAAAAAAGAAAATGAACCTGTGCTGCGTATACAAGTGTGCACGCAATAGTCTAAATATTAAAACGCTACCAAAATCACGATAATAAAAGATTTCGAAATTTACACCTAGGGGCACATACAACAACATACCAATAAAAATGTTGCGTATACCAGTGTGCACGCGTAAGTGTGAAACACAATACCAAAAACTGCAAAAAAAACCTGTATAAATTAAGTTATTGTCGATATGTAGCACTGATATAATTATATGAAAAAAAACGATGAAATTCTACATATTCTTTCTAAATGCTGCTATCCAAATGAATAGCGTTATTCTAAAATTAAACTAAGTAAATGGTGAAACATCTGAGAACTCTGGCTCCCCATATTGACTCACATAAAACAAAATATAATGAAGAATCGAATTATTACAGCGATAGCTCAGTGGGGAGACCAACAGACTGCAATGCAGAGGGTCTCAGGTTCGAACCCACGTCGCACACCTCTGACTTTCGGAAGTTATATGACTTTTCGAAATTATGTGCGTATTGATTGACAATTATCGCCTGCTCCGTGCCTTGGAGAGCACGTTAAGCCGTCGGTCCCGGCTGCCATGAACATCTATGGCAATCGTTATTCAGAACAGACACTGGTCTAGCCTTAGGGTATCGTTAGCCTTCGGGTTGCGGATGCCAGGTAGCAGCCGCTCCGTGTAAAAACTGATATCAGTCAAAGAAAAAGCCGACCCCAAGTGACTTGGGAATAATAAAGGTTACAGAGAAGAATAGCATAAATTATTCGTCTGTTCATCAACCTATCGAATTAATTAGTCTACGCAACTACCATTGTGTCACAGGCCACTCAACATTATAGAAACTTCAAATGATATTTACCAGTATATCCAGCGGGACACACGCAGCTGTAGCCGCCCTCCCGACGCAAGCACGTGCCATTGTTGATGCACGGCGACGAATAACACAGGTCCACCTCCGTGTCACACATATAATGCTCCCGAGAACCTACAACATTGACAACTGTTTATTCCCCGAAGTCATTTCATCTCCTTTATGTTTACGTTCCATATTATAAGGTGGAAAGTTACCGAAGTCTACTAGGCATTATCTTGTTAGAGGATCACTAGCATTCAGTTAAACCGAATAGGTACTTGAGCTTTGGGGCATTATGATATTCTTGTACAATTGTAATATTTATACATATAAATCTTCTGTGCGTGTGTTTGTAATTAAACTCCTCTTAAACGGCTGGACCGATTTTGATTAAATTTTTTGAGTGTGTTCAAGTGGATTCGAGAATGGTTTAGATTTGTTTTTTTTTTCTTTTTCGTGTGTAAAGGACAACGTCTGGCGGGACAGCTAGTAATAATATAAAATCAGCCATATTATTATGTATATTAACTGCTGGGCACGGGCCTCTTCTCAATGTAAGAAGGGTTGAGCCATAGTCGACCACGCTGGCCTAGTCAGGGTAGGCGATCGCCTTTACATATCTTTTAAAATAATTAATACAACCTATTAATAAGATATAATATCTTGAATGTTTTACCTGTGAAGCCATGAGGACACTGGCAGGTAAAGGTGGTGACGGGGTATATCGGCCTGAAGAGCACGGAGTCACTGTTGATAAAGCCGGAGGCGTTGCCGAACTTCAGTATCGTAAGGCACTCCTCGTAGTTCAGACAGGGCTCATGAACGCAGATGTTGTCATCGAATGGTAGAACCTGGGTGGAAGAATAACAGATTATAGATTTCAGAAGGTTTCATCATCATTATCACAGCCGAAAGATGTCTAACGACGACTGCTGGACATAGGCCTCCTAAAAGGTTTTACACACAGACCGGTCTTGGGCCATCTGCATCCAACGGCTTCCCGTGACCCTTACCAGGTCGTCGGTCCACCTTGTGGTAGTCCTACTCTTGCTGCAGAAGGTTTGGTTTTAACTTATTAAATAAAGTGTGTTATCTCTATTTTTGGCAGAGAGTTATAAATTGAAATTAAACTACCTTATACGGTTTTGTCACGTTGTTTATTTTAAAACACTTTTGTTACATAATGTTGAACTATAACACTAATATTATTGAACTTTACTATAATTTAAGCTACTTTAATCAATTAAAACTATTTATATATAAATTTACACTTTTCCCCGACATTTCGGTTGCTTGACAACAACCATGTTCACGGCGAGACTATGATGGTAGTAGTACATAATTCAATAATTTATAATAATAAAAAAACCGTATAAAGTGGTTTAATTTCAATGTATAACATTTGCGTCAACGTAAAACAATATTATGTAAAAGAGAGTTATAACTTATAACTTATATTTTACTACTGAACTTATATCATGACAGCTAAAGTAGTGGATGGTATAAACAAACCTGAACAGTAGCGAGCCTGGCGAGCGTGGCGCGGTGCAGGTACACCCGCTCGCGCAGGTGCGTGGGCGAGTAGTACTGCGACGTGTCGCCGCCGAAACCGATCTCGGCATCCGGTCGTCGGGCCGAAAACGATACATTTAGGATGTTGCCTGTTACATCCGTGTCATCCTAGGAGAATATATTTTTTAAATTAAACTATTTGCTTAACTATACCAAGATATAATGATAAAAGCACTGTGTTTCAGCGCTGACGTCAATACGACAAAGAACGAATTAAAATGACACTATCATATGCACAGTGGTTCCTGTGATAGTGCCATATTTTATATATGCGATAGTGCCTGTATTGACTATTTTTTTTTGTAGCTGTAACAACAGCCATAAAGAGGCTGATATTGGCTGGAATTTTGTGGTTCATGTTTGGCAAGATTATAAATCATAAGCCTCTACAAATTCCAGCAATACGTACCAGTCTCAAGGTTTGATTACTCCTCCGAATATAAAAGCTAAATAATTTAGAAATATGTTTTCACGTACCTGAACACTGAATACATAGATATTCTCCTTAGGGCATGGAATGATAGCCGCTAGCCCATCGACAAAGAAGCCCAGTAGTGGAGATAAGAACTGTTCTGCCGTCATGTCGTTGAGTCTCACGGTGATCGAGTTGAACAACATCTGTTCGGTGATCAGGCGGACGGAGAGCTGCATCATCGCTTTTACTTCGTTTACACCGTCTGTTGAAGCAGAACATGATTTAATATCGAGTACATACAGTATGTACATATATTTCGTATACATGCAGTATGTAGTTGTATGTATGGATTAAAACTGTAAACATTATTTTCAATAAATTATACTATTTTCTTTCTTATTGACTAATCAATATTATTATTATCAACATTTTCTAGTCGGTATGTAAAATACGCTAACTCAGATGATCTCTGTGAACCCAATAATTTTCAGGTGCACAGGATCACTACAATCGGTCAATCATTCGCACACTTAAACATGAGATTTCTACCTGCTTCCATACGGACAAATTATATTATTTAAATCCCTATTAGTAAGTAGACAAGATTGAAAGTCTTGTTGTGACATATAAAGATCAGCGAGATTTTCCATTAAAATTCGAATCATTCGAATACACAAGTAATTCGAATGTATTGAAATATTATGGATCGTTATTCGAATACATTATTCATCGATTTATTGTTAGTCGTTAGTTGAGTCGATAATAAACTGTGCATTGGTTTATAAGTGTCCATTATTGACCAGAATTCTAACTTATCGAAGATTAAAAGTTAAACATAAACTATAGCATAAGATTATTTATTTAAATAAATTCAAAGTTATTTTCCTTAATACTCGTATTTCATCTAGACAAATCTAGTAGTTGAAGTATGCCAGACTTTATTACATAATTTTGAAAACTGTTACACTACTACTACTATTAAACTTTACTAATTTTTAAGCTAATTAAATTATTATTAAAACTATTAAAACTATTTACATTTAATTTAATTTTACACTTTCTCCGACGTTTCGGTTGCTTTTCAGCAGCCATAGTCACAAGGAGACTAAGATGGTAGTTGTCTCAATGTTCCAGTGCAGTTATTTCAAAGTACCCGAACTTAATTTAATCATTGGTGTTTCTATTTACGCAGAATGAGCTCAAAGTATCATGAAGTCTAACTGTGGTTTGCTTCTTCTTCCGTATATAGTAGTTTAATTTCAATGAATAATATTCGCGTAAACAGAAGATAATATTATGCCAGACTATCAGCGTCAAACAATTTCGATTTAATAAGTCAGCTAGTTGACTACTTAGCAACGTTAAGTGTGAATAATGACAAATTTTATTAATTAAAATGTTATTTATCTTTTAAGCGATTGCTTTTACTTTGATGTGAATATGTCGCTAAGCACATGTTTGCACAAGCTTCATGAAGATAACTTTAAACTTAATTCAGCTGAGCAGGACTTGAATTTAAGATGTCGTTAGTCAATGTCTAAGTCAGTTACATATAGCAGGTTTAGTTGCCAGAAACTTTCAACTATAAATCTAAGTGCAAGAAGTATAAACTCAAGCTAAATCTGGACTTTACTAATGTGTCAACCTGATAGCGGTTAGTACTTTTTTCAAACTTCACACAAAAAGGTAAGAAATATGGCATTTCAACGCGTGTATTTCTTTTTAAAATTAATAAGCCGTAGTACTAATTATTTAAATTTTATACATTTCTTAATTTAGCATTGTTACTTTTTTATTTTATTAAGTGTTAAGTTTATGTTTAATCATTTTTAATTGTGGACTCATTATTTTTAACTTTCTATATTGGCTCGCAAATATATGTAGGTAATCAATGAGTCTAACATGGTCTATAGTTTAAAGCCACTCTTTTTTTAAAAGAACACACTATGATTTTGAACTTGTTCGGCAACACTAAACTTTCCCGATACACGTATGTATATAGAACTTATTATATATCTTTTAAATCGTTTCGTAGTTTGCCCATGTATCTGTTCAACGTCTAGGTAGAAAGAGAGAAGATAAAATATTTATATGTAAAATAATTATTTAATATCAAATAACAGTTACTAAAACGGTTACCTGTAACAGATATCTCCATAGTGGCCAGTTTCGGTACATTGGTGTTGAGTTGAGGGGACAACGTCATCTCGCCTGATGTCTCGTTCAGTAGAACTAGATTGGCATTGTTGCCTGATAGTATGCGGTATTGCAGCTGCAAAATAACAACAATTAAAATATTTGGCCAATAGTGGTAATAAATATGACAATTGCACCAAAAAATAATGCATTATTATTATTATTAGAAGAACGTAAGTAATACCAATTGCATCAGTTTATAATTCATTGTGTAGTTTACAAACTGATTTAACTACACTGTGGGTGTTCAATATGGTTTTAGATGTGGTAAACAGAATAGTAAATCATTTTTCAGGTATATTACCTTATCGGTAACATCTGCATCATACGCTGGCACTCGTCCAAAAGGTCCCACGGGAAAACAATCCTTGTAGTTATTAAAGATGATCTGAAAGTCCTTCATCATCGGAGCATTATCGTTCACATCAGTGACCATTATTTCCACTCTGACGTCATTCCATAGAGGCGGGCTGGCTGCCCGGATGATCAGCTCGTATTTCTTCCGAGGACTTTCATAGTCAAGGTCCACCATAGTTACCAGTTCGGCTTTGTCAGATCCTTGACGAGTTTCAAGTGAAAAGCTGTTTGAGTCGTCCCCACCTACAAGTAAGCACTTAGCTATATGAAATGTTTCAGTAAAGTATTGTAATAATAAAGCATATCTCTAGTTTTGATAATGGAAGCTATGGTAATTGCTTACCATCAAACGGGCCGTATGTAAGCATGCCACCTTAATTGTATAAAAATTAACTTATTAAAATGATGACAATAAATTAAAATAAAGGAAATGGAAGTGTATCTAGGATTTATGCTACTGTGATACCTATTCGATTGTAAAATGCTGCCATTGTATCTTTGAATAAAGTGATGAATAGTTAGTTATTTAAAAATCTAATTATAAAGTAGCCATCTGCGATGGAAAGGCCGTGCCTCTAACCAACTCTTCACGCGAGGATTTAGATTCGCTTCAAATCAAAATTCTGCAATCTTCAAATCAAAATTCGAATTGCTATTATGGAAAAAGAAAGACAATTTCAAAGACAAAAGAGTGATTCCAAATTCAAAAAATAAAAGTGATATCTTTAAAAAAGAATAATATGACAAAACAAGCTCGAGAAACTCAAATATAATTATAATTTTCCAGTTTGTTTCTTACCTTTGATAGAATAATGTACCACAGCATGAGGTCCTTCGTCGGGGTCGTGTGCGTATATCTCGCCCACAGTGGTGCCTATAGGACTGTTCTCTGCGATGTAGAAAGTGAGGCAGTCGCTCTCGAATACCGGCGGAGAATCGTTTATATCTTCCACCTTTATGTGGACTATCACCTGCGATTAAAGTTCTAATTAATATTCTTATTTCTTAGAAATCTTGTATACTCATTAAGTAAAAACATGTTCTGATTTACTTGATTGATAATATAATATAGATCAGCACAATGTCGTAGTGCGGGTGTCAGCCGCCCGGGACAGGATATTTTTTTGCCGCCTCGTATTTAGGTATTTCAATTTAAAAGACTATAATTCCAATAACTCCAAAGAACTTTTGGGCAATAAAAGTCATCAATATTGTGTATTATACAGTTCAAATATTAACAAAGTATTATTATTTATTATGAAATTTCGCCGCCCCCTAAAAGTTCCGGGGCGGGGCAGGCCGCCCCTGCCGCCCCCACTACGCTACGCCACTGGATTAGCATCAATAGACTCATCATTAAAATAGTCCAAAACAGCCTCTGCAGCGGTGGGTTCTAATCATACCCGACTGTCAATAAAGACATTACATTTTTATCACTTGCACTGCAGCACAACGACTTATTTTAGGTCCGCTTCTAATATTAAGAAACCAGTCGTTTTACCTACGGACGGTTAATTTTTGTCACATATTCTATGTAAAATAGGTCAAAGTTTCACTGTCCGTAGATAAAACGTATAGATTCTTTATATAGAAACCAGGCTTTAAAGGATGATCAACATGAAAACAGCATTGACTATTATGACCACTTATTGTTATCAGGCGGGCAGTATGCCGATTGCTTAATCTACGTTAAAAGTCAGTCAAAAATAATTTATTTATTTAGGTCACAAAGTAACACTTATGAACGTCAAATAGGTTAGTGGGTTTATTAAAACTAAATGTACATTTATGTTTGTTTCTAGGTTTAGGCAAAAGGTTGAACCTATGAGAAGCAACCTGCAAGAAACTTAAGGCCACTCTTTTAAGGTTATCTAGGTGGTCTAAATAAATATAATACGAATAGTATTATAATACTCACAGTAGAACTCAATGGCGGAGTGCCTCCATCAATAGCCAGCGCCTTCAAGTCATGTGTAGCCACAGATTCTCTATCTAATGCCTTGTTGGTCCTAATGACCCCCGACGCGGGATCCACGACGAATGACCCCTCCTCACGGTCTCTGGGGTCCAGCTCGTAGTGCACGCGCCCGTTGAGACCCACGTCTGCATCGGTGGCGCTTATTTGAGTCACTGATGTACCTAACGGACAAAAATAAAATATTGTTTAATATAAGTTATATTATGTTGATGACATTAACTTTTTTATAGATTGTAGTCAACTCCAGCAATAGACTCCTGTCTATTTTCACCTTTTTGTTGTAGAGGACTTTACAAATTTTAAAACAAAGAACATAATTCCTCACGAAGATCGTTCGTGTTCTTAAAAATCGTAATATGAATTTTCTTTTCACTGCACAACTAGTGTAATAGTTTAAGTAGTCGAATGTTATCGTGCTGTCCTCATACATACAAAGGATCCAATTTGTGATTCATAAATGGTTGTGTTGAATTTGGATGTCTTAGCTTCTGTTATTTGAGTGTTTGTAAATCACTGTAGACTTAGGGATTATTCCAATTAATGTTGAGCGAAGTTATTTGTATAAACATTTAATAAACGTATAAGTTCAATTTAGTTTCTGGCAAGTAACTCTTAGACACTCGTCCCGCGTACTGCTTGATATATTCACGATTAATTTCTTGCTGTTTATCTTGACTAAAAAAGGTCACAACGACAAAGATTAGTGGGTATGCATTGCGGCGCTTAGTCCTAGCTTATTAGCTCAATGCTAACGACATAGATAAGTGTCCATTGCGGCGATAACCTTTAGTAAAACGGTGTACTTACCAACTAAAGCGTCTTCAACAATATTCGCAGTATACAACTGTTGTTTGAACACAGGCGCGTTGTCGTTTACGTCCACTACTGATATCTCCACGTCTGTTGTGTCTGACAGGGATGGTACTCCACCGTCGCGAGCCGTCACTGTTAGTAGGTAGCCTATAAATAAAAGGGTATATTTTAAAATGCCTAAATAAAAATACAAAGCTACACCCACCTGTGTATCAATTTTGGTAAAATCGGAAATAGCTCAAATTCTAGGAATGACGTATGTGTTGTATTTTTTACAAATAAAGATAGATGTATGAAATAGTTAAATGTAAAACATAAATAGAGTGATTAGGATATTAGTTTTGATTTCAGAAATTTGTTTGTTTGTTACGTTTTCATGGCTGAACCACACAACGATCATCGTGAAATTTGTTTGTTTGTTACGTTTTCATGGCTGAACCACACAACGATCATCGTGAAATTTGTTTGTTTGTTACGTTTTCATGGCTGAACCACACAACGATCATCGTGAAATTTGTTTGTTTGTTACGTTTTCATGGCTGAACCACACAACGATCATCGTGAAATTTGTTTGTTTGTTACGTTTTCATGGCTGAACCACACAACGATCATCGTGAAATTTGTTTGTTTGTTACGTTTTCATGGCTGAACCACACAACGATCATCGTGAAATTTCGCATACACGTTGTCGGAGTTACAGAAAAAGACATAGGATACCTTTTATCTAGGAAAAAGTATTGTTCTTGAGGGACATACATTTATTAACAAAATCTGAATTAACGCGAAAGAAGTGAAGAAGCTATATATTTCTGAAGAGGTAAAGCCAATAAATATATAACTTTCACGTTACCCAAGATACGCATAGGTACACCGTAATAGGACTTAAGCATATTGAAGTCTATCTAAGACTGCTATTACGAATTTCTTGACAAAATTCAAGCAGAACTCCATAATTTACAATAGACAGTTACCCAAACGCTCACACTTTGTAATATTTGAATTATTCATAGTTCACTATTTTCGCAGTTTGCATTTTAGTTAGTGGAAAACATGGCAATATTTTAAAATATGATAAATGCGTTTCAGTGTGAGCTGTTCTGCTATATAAAGTAGTCTAAAAATGCAAAATTCAAACTATATTCATGAGGTATTCGTACGACAGCACATTTTTATATTGTTGCAGTTCTTGACAGTGAGATATGAATACGAAACTGTGGCATCGTGTTTAGCAACAGGTGTTCTCAAAATGTTTTAGTGTAGAACATTTGTTCTCAACAATCAAAAGATAGGCAAGGCTGACTAATGTATTTCCTTTTCTTAATACAAATGAGCTTGCATCAAATATTGCCTTTTATAAGGATTTCCTTGAACTAAGCCCATCGTTTTTTTGGTATTTTTAATTACTTTAAATGACTTGTCCAGGACTTAATAATCATTCCGCCATTGTGCCAACACGTTCCGCTATCGTTCTGCCTACGCTTCTCAATACTTTTAACCACGATTCTACCAGGTATATCTTAATGCCGTTTTCACATCGAAAAGAGTCCTTGCCAACGACATTAGAAGTGTTGACAACTGGATTATTTTAAATGCGCTATACATGTGGCTGTTATTCAAAGACGTTGACATAACAATAACTTGAAAATGAAAAAAATGACTTGAAAATAACAATGGTAGTAGTTCTTCTCTGAGGAAGACCTCAGAGAAGAACTACTACCATTGTTATTTTAACCTTTAATAAGTTACTTACCATATCACGGGTATCACTCGTCTGTTGCCAGCCATAGGGAGATGCAAGTAGATATGAGATGAAGGGACAAATAGGTATGAAAGCATTCCTCTAGATCAGATCTAGACCTCTAATGTATATATTTTCATACACACGCAGATTGAATCACCAAGATTGCACGCAGTAGACGCAGATAGGGAAAATATTGCGCTTCTTGATGGTATCTACGTCGGACAAATGTAAAATCAGAAAATAGTCAAACTTACCACTCATACTCTCTCGGTCCAATAACTTGTTAGTAGTGATGGCGCCGGTCTGCGGGTTAATGACGAATTCCTGGTCATGATGCGTGACTGCTTCATTGGATATCTCTGAGCTGAGGCTGTACGTGATCTGGGCGTTGATGCCCACGTCGCTGTCTGTCGCTGACACCACCAAGACTGTGGTGCCTACTGGAGCGTCTTCGAATACCTGCGGCAAACGGAATAGGTATTGTAAAACGGTCTTATCTTTAAAGTTTTATGGATATTGTGGTTTAGGTCCAGTTTACATTGCAACGAGGAATCGAGGACACATTGTTTTAGAAATTATTAAACGTTTTTATTGTTAGTCATATGTCGTCTACACTTAAAAATAACTTGTACCAATTCGGCAGTACTTTATGTAGTAAGTAAAATCCAGCCTTGGATACTCTTGGTATTTCATGCTGCGAAAGAAAAATAATTTCTATCTGAGATTTTTTTAAAGACATACAAATTCGAACCATTTGAAAGAAATCTGCACTTATAACCATGCAGCGGCTTTATGGAGCACCTAAACCGTCTCGTCTGATAAACGTATGTTAAAAGTCCGTGTTTGAAGCAAGTTCCCCTTAAAAATATTGTAGATTGCTCTAAGCATTAATCTGTCAATGCTTATGAGATACATTAAGGAAACTTTAGAAAACACGTGTCAGAAAATATTCTAAGGATAACTTACAGAAGCAGTATACGGCGCATTCTCAAACACTGGCGCGTAATTATTCGCGTCTGTGATATTGATATGCACCATGGCAGTATCCGATCTCCCGCCGCTGTCAGTCGCGGTTACCGTGAGCACATATCGACGTTCTTGCTTGAAATCCAGCGGTTGAGCCACGGTGACGAGGCCTCTGCCATTTTGTGAAGTGATGGAGAATCGACCGCGGGTGTTGCCGCCAGTGATTTCGTAGTGCAATCTGGAAGAAACATTCAAATGCAGATAAATTCACGGTGTATAATAAAAAAGGCTTTTAATTCTTTGGATTGTCGTTATTGAAACAGGAAGCTCATTGACTTATATATTATCTTATTGATCTTATCGATCTTATCTTATTGACTTATATATTACTTATACATAGCTATATATCCTAGAAGGAGTAGGCTGTACATACTAATTTCATCAGCTTTAGATCCTACGTAATAGTTAGAGACCTATATCCGTCAACGGAAATGTCTAGGCTTCTGCTTCTTCTTCTTCTTCTTTTCGTGTGATAAGTGGCCAACCTGTAGTCAAGAGTTGTTCAAGTCGCCCGTAGGCCTCAGACATGGCTTAACGACTGCTGTTAATTTGACAACAACCGGGACCGACCTTTCACGTGCCCTCCGAAGCACGGAGACGCTCAGATCAAATACCATTAAGCGGTAACCCATCTATAGACTGACCGCACCCAACTTTGCTGAATTTCGCTAATCGTTTACCGATCAGTGAGTGCAACTGGTTAGGAGCTATTATACTTGAAGCTACAGTAGATCGTAATCAAACAACTTTGCGTGCTATCCCTGCAGTAAGCATAGTTTTTTGTCATCCTAACCTGTTAATTCCTGGAATGCCGAGATAAATGGTGCGCCGATGCGACACAATAGCTTAAAGGATGCACAGTGTTGTGAGCAAATAGGTAACTGTATTGGTGCTCTGGTAACTCACCTTTTTTTAAGGGTTGACATCACAAGAGTGATATGCTTAGTATTGCAAGAGTGATATGCCTAGTATTGCAAGAGTGATATGCTTAGTATTGCAAGAGTGATATGCTTAGTATTTCAAGAGTGATATGCTTAGTATTGCAAGTGACCAAGCCTACGATTATCATTAGGCGCTACAACTGGCCGTTTGTTTGCTATCATAGTTGTGTGGTTTAATCTATCAGTTGTATGCAGCCAGAAATCATTGCAAATCTAGTGTGTCTCATCGCCGGTGTGCGACAGACGCTCAATAGGCTAGTATGCTGTCGAAAGTAATCAAACATTGATATTAACTAATACAAGTTACTAAATAGAACTATTCAATATTATCCAAACTGTTATATATCCTTGAGTCTCTCGTACAACTAGAACCACCGGTAAACTCGACTACAGACAGGTGAAATTTAATTAGAATTATTATTACAATATTGTTCTTGTTACCTAACCGATTTAAGCGGATTTGGTTGAGGTCATTAACCCTCTAAAGGGTTAATACATAGAATTAATTATCGGAAGGTGTGTTGATATTTGACCCTGTGGTAAAAAAAAGACTGGACAAATATTGAACAATATAGGATTAATATAAATTTGTTTAAGTATATGAATTAGTTTCTGACTTAAGAAATTAATAAATGCTTTTGAGCTGGTTTTGCATCCGGCTTGTATCCGGATTTAAACCACGACGTTACAATCGCAAGTCCGATTCGTGAATCATTAGATTGCTGGATCTTTCAAATATTCATGCATACGTAGATTCACGTCTTTACTTCGGGGATGTAAAAAGTGAAAAGGGGAATGTGGTGTAATATAAACCAACATTTCGTCTGCAGTTTTGAATACCACGTAATATTTAAATCACGTTCTGTAGTACTTTATAGTATATCTTTACATTTGTTTTTAGTTTGAAGAATCTAATTTGAAGCGTTTTCAATTTAGTCTATATAGTATTTTTCAACCTGTCAATTGTTGGAATGCCAGACATAATCGAAAACCTCTTGTATCTAGCAGCCAGTGTGCCGCAGCGACTCAATAGGTTAATTAAAGCGAGCATAGACAAACCATAGTATTTATTCTAAATTTAAATCGTATTTTCATATTAAACTTCAATTGAGACTCAATAGGTTAAATTAAGCGAGAATAGACAAACCATGGCATTTATTCTAAATTCAAAACTCATTTCATATTAATGTCAATTAGGACTCAATAGTTTAATTAAATCGAGCATAGACAGACTATGGCATTCATTTTAAATTTAAAACTTATCTTTATATTAAACTTCGATTAGGACTCAACAGATTGATAGTCATGTTGTGATACCTGTTGTCCTCATCGGCGTCGGTAGCGGTGAGCGTGACGACGGGCGTGCCGGGCGGCTCGTCCTCCGCCAGCTCCACCTCGTACTGCGGCGGCGAGAACAACGGGTCGTTGTCGTTCACGTCCTGCACCACCACCACTACTGACGCCGTCGCTGATCTGGGTGGGGAGCCGCCGTCTGTCGCTGTTACCTGTCGGAATTCAAGATTTAGGCCAGGGTCCAACATTAAGAAACCAGTTGAGAAAAGATAATTTTTGAGATATGTATATTCTATGAATAACGTGTCAATGTATGTATGAGGAAATACATTGACGCATACCTCGACGGGGGGCAACGGAGAGTTTATGTCAGACTCACCCGGGGAAAGATGCGACGACCCGGTCCTACCGACTAAGCCCACTACGGTGTTTCTCAACGTTATCAGAGTCGGCTGGGCCGCTTTCATGTATTCACGTTTTAATGTGCGAATCGCGACTCCGCCGAATGACAAAATTTTACTGTCCGTAGCTAAACCGACTCGTTTCTTTAGGAATCAGGCCACAATGTATAATGGTGCCCTACTAAAAATAATTCAAAGAATATAGTAGTACCTATAGACTATTTTCTTTGAATTTTTTTCCTCCTTCTTTTGCACATGGAAATAAAGGATCCTGCACCCTTAAATTATCTCGTCCCTATATATCTACACCTATTAACATAGATTTCTTTTTTAATCCGCCGTGAAAATAACTAAAATATTTATAAATCGTCAAAATGAATAACATTTGTTGTATTTTTAACCGATTCACACTGTTTTTGAATTTTATTGAATAGCAAATTTTGCCAAGATAGCACCAATAACACATATAGTAAATATAGGTAAGTATTTTTGGAAAATTCTTATAACACAATGTATCCAAATTTATAGTCCTCATTGTATATGCTGATTTAAGAATTAAAATATAGATAAATAAATAAAAATGCTACTAGCTGTTAATCAAACAAGCCGGGTCCGGTATTCCCTCGAAGGATAATAATTATCATTTCAGATGGCACTTACCATTAGCTGATACTTCGCTTGCACTTCCCTATCCAGCTGTCCAGACGTGTACACCCATCCAGATCTAGGGTCAATGCTGATAGGCATATCATTGTTGTTTTTGTACTCCTTGTCTGTTAAAGTGTATGTTATCTCAGCGTTCGTGCCTTCGTCTGCATCGTAAGCTTGGACCTATGCCAACAGAAATGAAAACATTAAAATAAAATCAAAATTAGGAAGTGTTAAAAGGCATACAGAGTTTCTCTGAAGGATAGGATTCGTAACGAATACATCCGACAGAGAACCAAAGTCATCGACATAGCTCAGAGAATTAGCAAGCTGAAGTGGCAGTGGGCTGGCCATATCGCGCAAAGAACCGACAACCGCTGGGGTAAACGTGTTCTTGAGTGGAAACCGCGACTCGGCAAACGTAGTGTAGGACGCCCTCCGACCAGATGGGATGACGATCTGCGAAAGACTGCAGGCAGATGCTGGCGCTCATTAGGGGAGGGCTATGTCCAGCAGTGGACTATTATAGCCCGATAATGATGATGATGATGAAAGGCATACCTACATGTTAAAATATCAGCCTTGTTTATAAACCAATAGTGACCCGCCCCGACTTCACACGGGTAGTATAAAACCTTAAAAAATTATACACCTAAACCTTCCTCATGAATCACTCTGTCTATTGGTGAAAAACTGCATCAAAATCCGTTCAGTAGTTCTCGAGTTTATCGCGAACAGACAGGCAGACGCGGCAGAGTTGTTTTATAATTTGTGGTGACAACTTTAACTATACTAACAAAATGATTAATCTTCTGCTGAGCTATCTCTCGCTATATAAGGGAGAATAATATTATGTAGTCTTTCGTATTCTAATAATTTGTGGGCTAGGAAACTTGACACATCTTCGAGAATATTCTAAAGAACTTTTAGACATGAAGGCCATCTTGCGATGTTAGCGAGCGAAGATTCAGACATAAAACCCGCATAATATGTTACCCATAAACTAACGGAGGATAGCTGCCATTCGGATAGACCCTAACCATATACAGCGAAATATTAGAACTAGGTGGGTAAAACCCACAAGAGAGGAAGATGTTTATATCATACATACATAGACTCACACCTGTGTATCCTAGAAGGGATTGGCAGAGGCCTATTGCACCCAGATTTCAACTAAGTTTCTACGTTCTAAGCTGTAGGAGGCGAGAGTAATACATTTTCTAGCATTGTTGCTATTAAGAATTTTCTAACAAAAAAACCGATTGAACATACGGTCTTATTCATAAAAATATCTTAGTATGGCTTATAAATGCAATGTAAAAATCTTTAGTTATGATTTTTCTGTAAGCCTATATTATATACAACAACGTTATTAGGTATGCTAGTACTCTATTGCATTATTGTGGACAATACTTTTAAGATTTTTACGTTAACCCTCTTGTAATTTTCATGAATATGACTGTTAGACTTTACTCGAGAATCAAATCCAAGAGCTCACTATCACACACAAAAATAAGCGCAATATTGCGTCAGAGAACCAAGGCACACCCTCAAAATAATTAAAATATAGACAATAACTAAAAACCACCCAATACTTTTACGAGTTAGTAGTCCATTACTATTGTATCATTCATATCCTTATTTACATCTCAATTTATAAAATGTTGAAACTTTTACATGTTCCTCAAATTCAGCTCATAAACTATAGGTGTTAAACCAGTAAACATTATATTACATTGTGGCGGCCCTTAGCCCGCACACGACAATAACTATCGCAATATACAACCTCAGTAACAATTTTATATTGACATACATTGTATTTTAGTTGCTGTGTGATGGATGACATATTTATGACACTTTATCTTCAATAAACGTTATTAGACTTTCGCGATTTATTTACATACTTATTTAGTATAATATTATTAAGAGCAGCGATAGCTAAGTGGGGAGACCAACAGACTGCAATGCAGAGGCTCTCGGGTTCGAACCCACGTCGCGCACCTCTGACTTTCAAAAGTTATATGACTTTTCGAAATTATGTGCGTATTGATTGACAATTATCGCCTGCTCCGTGCCTCGGAGAGCACGTTAAGCCGTCGGTCCCGGCTGCCATGAACATCTATGGCAGTCGTTATTGGGAGAGCGTCGACACAAAAGATCCCACTGAGTCGAAGTGTCCCGGTATGCACTGACTGGCCCCCACATAAGATACAAGATACTGTTGCGTTTCTTTCGGTTAGATCAGAGGTTCCCAGCATTTTTTTCTCACAGACCACTTTCAAAATTAAGCAGGCTCCGGCGGACGCACGGCAGCTACTTTTTAAAATTTTTATCAAATCTCTACGGGCTCACCGTTATTTATTTTCAATTTTTTTGAAATCCCTGGCTGGCTGATCTTTCATTCTATTTTAGAAATTGTCTACCAAAAAATCAGTAGGTTCGAGACATTATCTGCCTACAGTGATATAGGTGAAGTCAAATCAACATTTTAGTTCTTCACTATCGAAAGCAAATAAATTTTCGTGGACCCCGCTTACGAATTGTGGGTCCCCATTTTTTTGTCACGTCAATGTAGACCTCTGTCGAGTCTCCCGTGGACCCCGGGGGGTCCACCTGGACCACTTTGGGAACTAATGGGTTAGATACACAGAGGCCTAATCGCCCTATCGATTCCTTCGTGTACTTATACGCTTGCGTCGCGTCGTCCCAATCACATAGACTACAGTAGGTACTAGTCTACTTTCAGGCTATGGTGTACTTCTTTGTCACCTATGTTGTTTATGGTATACCTATGGTAGCAACTGCCTCCTTACCTCCTATTTAAAGTGCGCATGCACAACAGTCGCATGACCTCATGGTCTCAGGTTCCAAACCGGGGTCGGGCCAACAAAAATTTATTGGCATGGCATTTTTCTGGCATGAATTCTCAACAGCTGCTCGGCGTTAGTAAGTTGGCGGACTGGACGGCTGGCGGACTCCATGTCAAAAATAACGTAAATTCGTTGGTCCAGCGCCTGATCTCGCTCTGATCGTGTCGGATGTCCGTGCCGTTGGATTATAAGAGTTTAGGAACATAGAGTGCACTTGTGTTTGCCACACATTTGTGCATTATAATATCTTCTGCGCCAGTCTCCGTAAAGATTGGCCGCCGTGACTGAGATTCGGTTTGGAGAACAATATGATAAGCAGTGACTTCGTTATATTCTTGGAATAGTTTCTGTTCCTATTCAACATGTGTTAACGGTCTATCAATATATATATCTCCCAATGGAGAGACCAAACATTCTAATTTTAAATATTTATATTCGGTAGACTGCACTATTATTAACGTTATGACTCTTACACAAGATGCGGGTAGCACGCATCTCTCGTATAACTAAATTGAAACACGTATGTATAATATACAGGTTGATATAGTAACTTATAAAATTATAAAATTGTAAAATTTGGCACTGATTAGTTCATAATGCATATGCTAGACATAGTAAAATGTATTCATTATATTGTTAACTAGCTGTTACCCGCGACTTCGTCCGCGTGTAATTTAACAAAAAAGTTTTTCTAAGATAAAGTAGCCTTAGTAACTCTTTATAACATCAGCTATCTGCCAGTGAAAGTCACGTCAAAATCGGTCTAGTTGTTTTAGTGATTACCCTGAACAAACAGATGGACAGACAAAAATTGTCAAATAATATTTTTGATATATGTACCGTATATACTTTTATACGCATTCAGTGAATAGATTTTGACATTACAAACAGACACTTCAATTTTATTTATTTGTTTCTTTCGACTAGTGGCCTGAACACATTGGTTCTCGTAACTAAGCAATTTAATAACAATCCTTCTCTTACTTATCAAGATATCCACTTGAAAGGGAGAGAGGCAATGTAAATGCGACTAATTTTGAATGTGGAAATGAGACTAGTTATTAATTTATTTAAACGCGAAATTCTCAGCTAAATGCCAGAAGATTGGAAAGGGGTCCAGTAGTTTAAAACCTTGTTATGCTGAACCGTTACCAAACTTATCGAGATGTCTCCTACACATCTACTTAACAACTTAAGCGATACAGGCGTAACATTCACAGACATCATAATGTATTTTTTTTATCAAATATTGAAGACAAGGTAATATAATAAAAAGGTCTTACTTGCTATCAAGTATTTAAAAGGTAATAAATACTTATTGCTTGCCTGACGTTTCAACCGACTTGCATCGATCGTGTTCACGGATTGACAGAGTAAATATAAATAATAACCAAGTGGGTTAGGTAGTGGGTGGGTAGTTGTCGAGATACGCACTTCACGGAGGCGCCGCTGATCTCACACCAGTTAACTGAACAGTCTGTCTTTTGTCTGTCGGTTCGTTGTTCGTTTCGGTTTGGAGATATATATATTGATAGACCGTTAACACATGTTGAATAGGAACAGAAACTATTCCAAGAATATAACGAAGTCACTGCTTATCATATTGTTCTCCAAACCGAATCTCAGTCACGGCGGCCAATCTTTACGGAGACTGGCGCAGAAGATATTATAATGCACAAATGTGTGGCAAACACAAGTGCACTCTATGTTCCTAAACTCTTATAATCCAACGGCACGGACATCCGACACGATCAGAGCGAGATCAGGCGCTGGACCAACGAATTTACGTTATTTTTGACATAGAGTTGTTTAACACCGCCAACTTACTAACATTGAGCTGCTATTGAGAATTCATGCCAGAAAAATGCCATGCCAATAAATTTTTGTTGGCCAGACCCCGCTTTGGAACCTGAGACCATGAGGTCATGCGACTGTTGTGCATGCTCACTTTAAATAGGAGGTAAGGAGGCAGTTGCTACCATAGGTATACCATAAACAACATAGGTGACAAAGAAGTACACCATAGCCTGAAAGTAGACTAGTACTGTAGTCTATGTGATTGGGACGACGCGACGCAAGCGTGTAAGTACATGAAGGAATCGATAGGGCGATTAGGCCTCTGTGTATCTAACCCATTAGTTCCCAAAGTGGTCCAGGTGGACCCCCCGGGGTCCACGGGAGACTCGACAGAGGTCTACATTGACGTGACAAAAAAATGGGGACCCACAATTCGTAAGCGGGGTCCACGAAAATTTATTTGCTTTCGATAGTGAAGAACTAAAATGTTGATTTGACTTCACCTATATCACTGTAGGCAGATAATGTCTCGAACCTACTGATTTTTTGGTAGACAATTTCTAGAATAAAATGAAAGATCAGCCAGCCAGGGTTTTCAAAAAAAATGAAATTAAATAAAGGTGAGCCCGTAGAGATTTGATCAAATTTTTAAAAATGTAGCTGCCGTGCGTCCGCCGGAGCCTGCTTAATTTTGAAAGTGGTCTGTGAGAAAAAAATGCTGGGAACCTCTGATCTAACTGAAAGAAACGCAACAGTATCTTGTATCTTATGTGGGGGCCAGTCAGTGCATACCGGCGACACTTCGACTCAGTGGGATCTTTTGTGTCGACACTCTCCCAATAACGACTGCCATAGATGTTCATGGCAGCCGGGACCGACGGCTTAACGTGCTCTTCAAGGCACGGAGCAGGCGATAATTGTCAATCAATACGCACATAATTTCGAAAAGTCATATAACTTCTGAAAGTCAGAGGTGCCCGACGTGGGTTCGAACCTGAGACCCTCTGCATTGCAGTCTGTTGGTCTCCCCACTGAGCTATCGCTGCTCTTAAACGCAACAGTAGTTGTATATAGCTACTGCTACGACGTCAATATTCTAGGAGACTGAGGAAAAGTGCTAACTCCTTGTTGAGCCGGCAGTTGAAAGGCAATGCTGTATGTGGCTCTATTACTATAAATGTTATCAGTACTCACTCTAACAATACTGTATCCTGCCGGCACATTCTCGCTGACAGACTCCTGGAACAAGCTGGTGTAGAACCTCGGCGCATTGTCATTCACGTCCTTCACGTTAACCAGTAGCTGCGTCGTGTTCGAACGGGAGGGACTACCGGCGTCTGTAAATGAACGATTAATTAATACATACATACATTGACTGTGTAGGCAGAGATGAATTAGGTAATTACAGCTAAATTTCACCACGTCTGTTTTTAATTAGAGCATTGGGTACAGCTACATGTCCTACGTAAAAGGAAACGAATCTACTGAATACGTTTCCAGAATTCGTGCGGCCTTAGTATTGCGTGCCATAAGTGCAACTTTGTGTGACGGGACCAAAAACAGTCGCTTGGCTAATATTGTATCATAAAAAGGTAGTCAGAATAAAACTTCTAATAAGCTCCAGGAAACTTTGTAAAGGATCCTGTCAATATGAAGTTTCAAACTGTTAACAAAAGAGAAAGGTTGTTGTGTTTGTTAATAGAGCCAGCTCCGGGTATTAATGCTACCTACGAACAATAGCTACTATGAATAAGCTCATAATAAAGAAAACTTTTGTATGACTAGATATTTTTTATTACTCGTTTATAGGGTTACTAATTAATGGTATTCTTGTTAACACCTCAAAATAGAATGCTTGTGTTATGAGTAGGTTCAAGTCGGTAATGCAATGGATGCGATTTGAACCCGCGACCTCTTGATCAGAAGCCAATGTTTTATCCATTGGGCCACCGCCGCTTGAATTAAGTAATCCATCACTAAACCACAAGGTAGGTAGGTGCCGTACGGTACGCATTGCAATTGCATTCGAATATGGACAAATCGACGTTCGAATGTGCGATTGCACAACAGCTAAAATATTTTATTTTGTTTAGTTAATGTGAAGCTTCATATAAGTAGCAATATTTTCTAATGCAGAAGTAGTTTATAAAGAAAAATAAACATAAACTAACCTTGAGCTCTAATCACAAGTCTGTAGCTCCGAACTTGCTCGTAATCCAGCGGCTTGACTAACGACACGTCCCCACTCAAACTGTCAATGGAGAACTGCATCTGCGTGTTACCACCGATGATCGCATAACGTATCGCCGCATTTGAACCTACATCTGCATCAGTCGCTCTGTAAAATCGGCAGTGAATTAGCATCATGGCGTTTCATCATGTTTTGAAAGAACCTTTTAAGGTTTAACTATTTGTTATTATTCTCTGACTTTAGTCAGTCAGAGAATAAATAACAAATAAAGTTAAGCAATAAAGTTTTATTCACATGTCATAGTGGATACAGGCAGATAGTATCCTAAAATATTGTAATAGCTAGTTTAACTTTAAAATATCGAAATTCCTTTGATATGAAATTCTGAGATTAAATCGTTCGGCCTTATTTGGCCGTGTGGGGATCGAACCCACAATACTTGATGCAATGGAAGTAGGGAAGCGACCACTTAGAACACTACACCATCCGAGACTGATAGCAAATTTTATGATGATGACGACGAATTATTATTGTTATTAGTTATATATGAACCTCAGTAAAAGCATTTAACAAGAACAGTACTGAAATTTTCATTTAACTAATTAAATTTTCGATCACCAAATATAAATATGTGTTTATCACATGAGTAGGTTCGTTATGTATGTAAATAAATTAATATATGTATATGCACGACGGGTAGGTATTTTTAATCAATCCTTTTGTGAGTTTCGTTGCTTATTATTTATTCTGTTTTTACGAAACAGCTTATTAAGAAAATAATTTAACAAACTGCGAAATTATATTTATTATAGAGTGTTCTTCAGGCTTTTTGTACGAAAGCGAAGCTTGACTGGATCCTTTTTATTGCCTTAACTGGCAAATGAACCAGTGGCCTACCAGACCGTAAGCGGTAACCGGCGCCTATAGATAAGGCTGTATTTATTTTGCATTGCAGAAGCAAGGTTAATGAATAAAATGGCCAATACTTCTGCGCGCATACCTATCCGTGCTGAAGGTTTGGCCGAACAGATGCTTGGCGACTAAAATACGCAGAATGATGGTTACTCGTTCTGGGCAAGCAATAATTAGGTATACATGCAGGATCCTTCATATAATAGAAAAGATAAGAAAGGAGTAGGACATATAATTATTTACCAATGGTATGATATTATTACCGTAAGAAACGCTTTTCGTTTGCATGTTTTTGTACTTGTTAATATCGCTTAACTATATTTCAGTACGAGCAGCATAGTTTTAAAAATTATGTTACCTCAAAACAGATTACAGGAAAAACACTTTGATGTCGCAAATCATTGTCGTCGGCCTCGATGGCGTAGTGGTTAGTGTAACCGACTGCCACGCCCGAGGTCGCGGGTTCGATTCCCGCACAAGTCATACATTTGTGTGCATGAACATGGATGTTTGTCTTGGTCTGGGTGTTTCTATGTATAATATGTATGTATTTACAAAAAAAAGTATATATGTATGTTTATCCATTGTCTAGAACCCATAGTACAAGCTCTGCTTAGTTTGGGCTAGATGGTGTTGTGTGTATGTGGTAGATATTATTATTATTATATTATATTGTATAGCTATTATTTAGTAGTAGATATATTAAGTTGCTTCTGACAGTGAAAGGTAGGGTGTTCAAATTGCCAATTCGTATAATATCTAGACATTTTAAAATGTATTTGGTATACATATATCATGCGGCGTTTAATTTTACACTACGAGTCTTTGTATTGGTTTTCATTCTCTCAACGTGTGATATCAAGGTCAATAGTGTGATTAGAGAGAGATGCGGCATGAAAGTTGATATAGTGACAAGAATAGAAAAGGGTATGTTAAGCTGGTTTAGGCATGTAGAAAGAATGGACGAGGAAAGACTGACTAAGAAAGTTTATAAGGCTAGTGTGAATGGAACAGTCGCAAGAGGAAGACCTAGGCGAACGTTTCTTGATCAGATCGGAGGCGTTCTGGACAAAGGCCAGGTTAAGAGCACCTTGAACCAACGGACGTGTATGAGGAATTTGATGAAAGTGAATGAAGCCAGAGAAGTGTGTCAGGATCGTAGCAAATGGAAATCCGTAGTCTCTGCCTACCCCTCTGGGAAACAGGCTTGAATCTATGTATGTATGTATGTCTCTCAAGGTTTAATCTATTTCTATAATCATAACAATAACATAGGGTGGGTTGTTGCTCTGAGTGCTATTGTGTTAAATAAAGAAAATCTAGACGAAAACTAGCAATCCGAACGTTAGCAAAATAGTCAGTAGGTACGAACGAAAATTCGAGGTTAGAAACCACAATTTTCATCAGAATAATTTCAACAACAAACTCAAATATTTTATTCAACAAAAACAGAACGGCCGGTCACATCTGTGCAACAAATAATATGAAATTCTAACTGTTTATCGGCCACAACGGCCGAATGAAATACGAGTATGTGCAGTTGCAATAGGACGTCGCACTAAAACAATAAATAAACGTTGGCTTTCTCAAACTATTTCAATAACGATTTATGGCGATACAAATTTTGAACACCAGACGGTACGCCCTAGGAAGATTGCCAACACTGGAAAAATATTGCCGTATTGGACGCCGCCGGTCTAAGAATATTTCGAGGTAGATTTGGAATGTATCGATTTAATTTTTATTTCCACTCACAGAGTTAATTAATTTGTATAGCTCAGAGTTCCAATACCATAATTGTCTAGTTTCTAACCGACTTCAAAAACAGGAGGAGGTTCTCAATTATTCGACTGTATGTCTTTTTTTATGTGTGTTACCTCATAATTACTTTTCTTTCTTCTCTCTTAGCCTTTATTATTCCCAAGTCACTTGGGGTCGGCTCTTCTGGTCTAACCGGATTTGACTGGATATCAGTTTTTACACGGAGCGGCTGCCACCTGACCTCCGCAACCCGAAGGCTAACGATACCCTAAGGCTAGACCAGTGTCAGGATATTAGAGGGTACTAACTTTCCCAATAACGACCGCCATAGATGTTCATGGCAGCCGGGACCAACGGCTTAACGTGCTCTCCGAGGCACGGAGCAAGCGATAATTGTCAATCAATACGCACATAATTTCGAAAAGTCATATAACTTCCGAAAGTCAGAGGTGCGCGACGTGGGTTCGAACCCGAGACCCTCTGCATTGCAGTCTGTTGGTCTCCCCACTAAGCTATCGTTACTGACCTCATAATTACTTTTGCTAACAAATATTTCACAACGCCCTATTGTAAGGAGTTCGTGAAAGCCATCAACCCAGTGGTGATATTAAGAAAGTAGCTTTACAATCGCCATGTTGACTTTACGAGATAAGTAGTTTTACAGAACCCAGGATGGAAAGAGTAAAGAAACGTGTGCTCTGGTACTGAGTTTCATATTTATGATATAGGAAGTACTAAATTAAGTTATAAAAGTGATAACTCTTTCTACTTCTCAGCAATTCGTTACTGAGCATTTATTTACAGAAATACCCTTAAAAACACTGCCTGGCCCGGGATTCGAACCCAAGACCACACACACAGCAGTCGCATACACTACCGCTGCGCCACCGTGTCAGTCAGTTGCGTTTTAGTAGGCCAGTTTACGTCTTAATAAATTTAATATTCGTACAAAAAAGGATAATTCTGAACTACATACATATATTGAGATTATATATTTTTGTAGGTAGAGCAAAGCAGTTTATAACTACCAGCCAAAAACAAAATGGCGAATGCATACCGGCTTATGTTGGTAATGGGATTATAGTTATTTGGTTGTTTTGCGGTATTTGCATGCGTTCAAAGAGCTTTCGTAATGTGAATCCAAAGTGAACTGGGCCGCCAGCCGTTGGGCCAAGGCTAATCACTTACATGAAACCCAAAAAAAAAATGGCTGTTTACTGAACTTAATTCTGAAGTGAAGTAATAGCTAAATTATCTACCTATACTAATATTATAAAGCTGAAGAGTTTGTTTGTTTGTTTGAACGCTTCAATCTCAGGAACTATTGGTTCGATTTGAAAAAATATTTTATTGTTGGATAGTTTATTTATCGAGGAAGGCTATAGGGTATATTACATCACGCTATGATCCACGGGGGCGGCGTGATAACGATAAACGCGGGTAAAACTGCGCGAACATCTACTATGATATAAAGTGACCGCATTAATTATAATATTTAAGCAGGACTCTTATAGTATTTTTTTCTTATCTTATTTGGTAAATAACTAGTCATTAATAAGGTACGCGGTTTTAAATTAATTTTGTTCATTTTAAATTACATTATTATATTTACTAGCGGTCGTCTAGTGGTCAAAATTCGACCAAAATTCGTAATCTTGCATTTTTGTTTTCTGTTTTCTCTATTACCTACATATAAATAAGGTATAGGTAAACATAATTACAAAGAATTGTACGACGTCAGACGAACAATGTCGAAATACTACGAACGCGATTGGACTGCGTGTGTCAAATGCATGGTTGTGTGCGTGTAGTGTTTTTCATTAATTTAATGTATTTCTAATGTATATTTTATAAAAATATATGGTTTCGCCCTTCCTTCTCCATATAAACTTTAACTGTGCCAAATTTCATACTCCTCCGTCGGCGCAATTTTCGTAAAAAGAGTACAAAGTTTTTGCTTCACGTTAATACGTGATATATACATATATATTATATTATATGTATACTGTGACGATAATCGCCCAGACGCCCGGCGAACGCGGGCGCACGTCACTAGCCACCTCTCGCGACCGGTGGTGCGAGTCTATATAAGGAACGGACGGCGTCAGTCGCGCCTCCTTGCGGCCCGGCTTCACACTCCCAGCTAAGTGTCCTGATTATACAAGGACCACGAAGCAAGTCTTTAGCGAACCACGCCCTGACTATAGTTCTATAAGTAAAGATTGTCTCTTTTATTTGTATCTTAATACATTAAAAGTGTATTTGTTATACCTTCTCTCATTGTACTTCCTAATTATATCTACATTTCTCCTAAAGTAAACCCTAAAGGTTACAATACATATATATTAATATATATAGATAGAGTGTAAAATATTTGCATGTCAATTTACTGACTTAGTCTTAAGCTTATTTTAAAGACCTACAAGGTACACAACACTTGAAGCAATTGATTGCACTTATGGCGTAGTGATTAAGTGGTCGCCTCGCTACAGCCACTATGCCGAGTGTTGTGGGTTCGAATCCCACATGGAGCAAAAAATTGTGTGATGCTCAACTGGTTGTTTCGAGACTGAGTGTTATTTTTCTTCGTTGTTTGAATGATTGTAAAGTACCCCGCTACACAGGAACTATACCTAGTAGTTACGGGAGACGACGATAAAAAAAAAAGAAATGGCGATGACAAGACAGTATACTATACTATAGACTTAGCTTAGGACTATACATAGAGAAGCATACCTAATGCTTCTCTATGTATTATCCTAAGCTATCAGTACGCTATATTTGTTTATCTACTTATTAATAAGACTAGTGAGCAACATTAAATATACGCTTGTTGTTAATAGTGTCCTGCAAGCTGTATAGTTTCTGAAATGCCTGGCCCGCCTTTACATCGCAGTTTAATAATACCTATGCTGTTTTAGGGTACTTTTTTCAATTTAACTCTGCGCTGAATTAAAGTAATTTACATTGTATAAACATTGTAGATTTAAATACGATGTTCGTTAGTATTCAGCTGAATTGTCGCGTAATTTGTTTAATTTAATGCTGTACTTGTGACTTGCAAATAAAACTAATGATAACACTACTAATGCCCCGAGGCTTTTAAAATGTTAACCATTTTAGTGCAGAATATTTAGTTACTTAGTTTACATTTATTTATATATCCGACTAATATTACAAATGTTGAATTATAAACGTTTGGTTTGTCAAAATCCATTCAGTATATTACCGATATAGGGTTTAGATGAAGTTGGGTCGGAAATAGCTCGAACCAAGGAGAAGAACATAGAAAGCACATGCAGTGAGATCGCGAGTATTTAACTAATAAATTAGAATCTTTATTGTTTATACAACGATACTATATTTTTTATAAGGGAGAGCCTCCTATGAAAAATATAGTTGATATAGGAATATATATTATACATTTACTCGGATATAAATTATCGGAAAAATCCAGCAGAAACGATTTTTATGTGTAACATACACATTTCGAATGTTACAATCCCTTTTTGCTGGAATGTATTACATTATTCTGGTAAAAATTTCACAGAGCGATAGCTATTTTAAACGTAGTCGACAGCATAAATATAAAAAGTTATAACAAAAATTAACTGTTAATATTTGTACTGCCAGTATGATAGGCTCATATAACGTGGTAACTTACTTGATTCGTGCCACGACTGGGTTCTCTGCCACGCTGATGTCCTCGTCCACAGTGACGGTGTAGGTTTTCTCGCTGAACTGAGGGTAGTTGTCGTTGTCATCCAAGATGTTCACGTGGACTGTGGCACTGTTGATGAAAAAAGTAACATTATTCACAAGCATTTCTTCGTTGACTGTCCCATTGACGTGGTATAGTTTGTGCTTATGTGAGTGGACGATCGTGTAGCCAGTACCAGCCTGATGTAGGATTTTACCAAACCGGGGTAGAAACTTGTCAGTGGCGCCCCTTGTCCAGAGTTCGCAACAAATAATTGGGCTTAGCTGCGCTAATAATTATTATAGTAACGCTAATTACTCGTACACCAATTTGTCGCCTCTTGATATTGCCACCCAGGGTAGATACCCCAGATATAGGGCTTGACCCCTTTAGATCCGGGACTGGCCATTACCATAACAATGTTATAGCAACAGAGGAGATAGTTATAATATCGGCACATCCAGGTAATATTCCTAATATTGCAAACGTATATAACTGTAACTGTTCACCAAAAGTTTGACTGTCATCTTAGGTACCAATTACAGGTATAAAAAAAAATACATCAAAATTATATAACACCAATTTGACTAGGTACACGGACGGCGTAGTGGTTAAACTGCATCGCCACTGCCACATCGCCAAGTATCGATTTCGATTCTTAGACGGGACAAAAATAGTGTGATCAATAAATAGTTAGCTCCGAGACTGGGTGTTCTTTGTGTCCGTTGTTGTAATGTTTGTAAAGTCGCTCGTCACCCGCGACTCAGGCGTTATTTCTAATGCAAATGTAGTCTTATTTAAAGAAATAGAAAAATAATAGATTAGTATACAATAAGGGAACTTTACATTGTAATAGCCAATATGCACACAATCTCGGCATCCGAAGGAAACATTTAATACATAACGTCTATACTAAAATCCTAGCAATGCAAGCAGCGACAGCTCAGTGGGGAGACCAACAGACTGCAATGCAGAGGGTCTCGGGTTCGAACCCACGGCGCGCACCTCTGACTTTCGAAAGTTATATGACTTTTCGAAATTATGTGCGTATTGATTAACAATTATCGCCTGCTCCGTGCCTCGGAGAGCACGTTAAGTCGTCGGTCCCGGCTGCCATGAACATCTATGGCAGTCGTTATTGGGAGAGTGTCGACACAAAAGATCCCACTGGGTCGAAGTGTTGCCGGTCTGCACTGACTGGCCTCCACTTAAGATACATACATACTAAAATCCTACCCAAAGCTATTTTATTGCATAATTAGTTATAGTTAACCGACTAGTCCCAACAACAAACAGTATTGGGATTTGGGCCTGTGTACATAATTACATATTATGTAAGATGTTATTACCGGGTCGTTGTATACAATGCGCTAACAGACCAAGTGTTCATAATATATTCATCGCTATTGTGATCTCTAGTGAATGTTTGTGTACTTAAACATGGGGTAATAAGGTGAAGTGTTATGTTTAATAACTTATTCAATGAATATGCGTAACTATTTTACATACTACCATTTTATTAGGTATACTGTTCGTAATGCATCTTAATTAATATTAGGGGTTATAGTATGAAATTACCGATTTGTACTGATAAATTTAAACTCGTTTTTTTCTAAGATGTAGGTAGGTACCATATTTATTTTTTCGAACTATTTACCCTTATTATCTATACATTGCTGCCATCTAAATAGAAGTTCATTTATGCCTTTACGATAGAACTCCGGGATCTAGATTCAACAAACTCTGTGAAAGCATTTTATACTGCCTCCTGGGAAAAAACATTTTTATCACGTAGAAAGTTGTCCAAATCACGAAAAAAATGGTAGTCTGTTGGAGCAAGGTCTGGCGAGAACGGAGGATGACGTATGGCTTCTAACTGCAGCTCCTGTAGAGTTACAACGGTTTCTCGTGCAGTGTGAGGTCTTGCGTTATCATGGAGCAATAATGGTGAAGATCGATTCTCGAGTCGCGGCTGTTTCACTGCCAGTTTCGCCATCATTGTTTGAAGTTTGGCACAGTAAACATCTGTTGTTATTGCTTGACCAGATCTGAGAAAGCTATAGGGAATAACACCATGAAGAGACCACCAAACAGTTACCATTAACTTTTTATAAGTAAGCTTTGTTTTAGGGTACTGTTGCGGCGTTTGACCTGGGGTCAGCCATTTAATTTTTCGCTTACTAGAATCCACTTTTCGTCACATGTCACAATTCGATCCAATATTCCTTCATTTCAGTACTGATTCAACAATTTGTCTTTTTATATATTTTACTTTAAACTATTCATACACCTTCTAAAGTAGATTTTAGTGGTACCAATTGAATTATATTTTGTGAACATGTTATACCCAAAATGCAAAGAATTTAATAATTAATTTGAATTTGTACTATCGATCGCTGGGTTGGTCAATTTGGTTTGTTAGAAAATTTTCTACTGTAGGTACAATTTCTTCTTCGTTACTATGGATTCGTGCATAGTGTTTTTAGGCCGAGGATTGACATAAGATACTATTTTATCCGACATAAGGCCTGTAGGATATTTATATTTCCTCAAAATAAAACGAACGAATAAGCTGTGTAAATTATATAAAAATATATTTAAATGCATTTTTTTTAAAAGTCTAGAATGGTAAAGTGTTTCTAAATTTTTAAATTTAGAAAAAAAGAACCATACTGACTTCTATTAATACTTCTATTCTAGAAAATCGCTGCCAAATAACTTTGAAATGCATTCCATCCGTGTAGCTGGAACTGGGGTCCAATAATTTTGATGCCTTGTCCTGAGGAAGCAGCGAATCTTTTAATAAGGTTGGCAACATGCATCTCATATCGCTTTGTTGCCAGTGCCCAACATCCACGGTAGCAGCATTAGCGAAAATATATTAAGAGAAATTCTAACTATAAGGCAGCAAGAGTAATAATTGAAAGGGTCATCTACCTTAACCTTTATTGGCCTATATTCCGCAGAGAACATTTATTTTACAAGCTTTTATATGATAATGGTTATGAGCGGTCGGATTAATGCAAGGTCGCCGCCATCCTCTTTAATATCAAAGGTCATTTAACGCTATGTATTTAGGACTATAGAAGAAGTTTACAAGCAATTATTATGGTGTGCTAACAGGAATATTATATGTAATATGTACGTAGCTTCACGGTTTTGTTCAAATTGTTTGAATCATTCGTGGTAGTCTAAAGTGCTTACTGGTTGCAGTAAATGATTTGTAAGTCTATCAGGTATAACGGGTTAGGTTGAATTCGTGATACAAAAGACAGAAATTTGAAGAGACCAAACATTTGGTCCTGTTTTCAATTGACTAATCTGGTAATATAAGCGTATAATACAGGTTTATTTGGTGACATCTCAAAGGGGTTAAAGGTGTATTTAACTCACTTGCCACCTGCTATGATTTGATGTCCCACGTTATATATAGGCGACCATATTCTGCCGACTAACGGTCACAGTCTCCGTGCTGCTATTGAAATTTATTGACACCTGTCAATCCCAGCGCGGTATTTTTCTAATCGCAACAACACTTTGCCCTCTTCGGAATCGAACCCGAGACTTCAAACATCGTAGTCGCATTCGCTACTACTGCCACCGACGTGGTCCTCTTTCAATAGCCTTTAAAAGGAAACCTATCATAAATAATGATTACTACCATGCTACATGTTACCATGTCAGTAAAGTCAAATAATACTAACGTGCTCGACAATCTGTCGGACACAGGACTGGCTTGATCCGTCGCCTTCACGATGACAGTGTACCGCGCAACCTTCTCCCGGTCCAGTGGCGCCCTAGTTAGCAACGCTCCGCTCCGCCCATCTATCCTGAACACGTCTTGTGTATCCACCTGTTCTGTGTCGATGGATTCGTTCGTGTCTTCAGGGTTCAGCGTCTCTGCTACTACTGATTCTATTGAATATTCCACCTGTAACAAGTAATATAATTTAGTTGCTTATTCTTCTTCGACGGCTCAGATGGTGCTACGATTTAAATGGTCGATTGGCCACGACTGCTAGTAGTACTGCTAGTACGAACGAAAAATAAGACAAAAGTTTGCGTGGCCATAAATAGTTGTTCCGAGTCTGAGTGTTCTTGGTTTCCGTTATTTCAATGTTTTAAAGTCTTCTGTGGCACTGTCTTTATATAAAAGCTAGCTATGCAATAACATATACCTATCACATATATCTCGTTACTAAAAGTAGGCGGGCCTAATGCCGTTTATTTGGCTTCGTGGCATTACTGAGAATGAACCCAACAATACTTTTGCTCGAATTAAGTATGAAACTGACAACTTAAGCTCGTCAGTAATTAATGTATTTACAATCGCTACATTCTGACAAGAATGATGTTGTGTGTGTCTTTAATGGCAGACGAGCTAGCCATCTATGAGAAGATAAAATAATGTTCTCTAAAGTTGTGACAACTACCACAATCAATCAACAAAAATGATCAAACCTCTAAAACAAAGACAGACAAATCATAAACTTTAAATTAAATTAAAAAGTTTACTTTTCGAAACAGGAGTACAATGGATCAAAGAATATAAACTTCATGTTATTTTACAGTTCGTTGGTTTGTTGCGCTAGTTTTATACTTAGTACAGAGTTACAGGTGTAAGCTGCAACACTAACTTCATCTTTCAAGTGAGTTTACAGCGCTTCGTCGGAATGAATATATTATTACAATCTGAACAGTTGTTGGCAAGATTCAAGTAGATTGAAATGGACGTTACATATTTATTTATGATCTTCTGGGTGTACAAGGCTATGTTCAGAATTTTGCCCGCGTGATACAGTTTTCTTGCAACGTTACTTGCGCAGATTATACTATACATACATTTGATTACACTTAAGACTGCGCCGAGCGAAATGTGCCAAAACAGGCGGTCACAGTTAAGTGAATAAAATCAACACTTTTTGTTTAATACAAATATAAAATATACATTTACTATAACAATGAATGTGTTTACAATTACTCCGTGTAAAAAATATAAAATAATTAATATGTTCGCCTACAAAATTACGTAAATTTGCACTACGTATGACAGTTATAACAGTGTTAAATATGTATCTTTATTGTCAACCAATAACTTAAATATTTGGAACGGACAAATTGTAATATAACTATTTATGTTTCATTTAAGCTGTAAAATAGGATAGATTTCTATTGTTATAATCTAAATATCACGTAACACGAGCTGAAAATTTATGTCATTTTATAGGCGAAAATATTAATTATTTTATATTTTTTACACGGAGTAATTGTAAACACATTCATTGTTATAGTAAATGTATATTTTATATTTGTATTAAACAAAAAGTGTTGATTTTATTCACTTAACTGTGACCGCCTGTTTTGGCACATTTCGCTCAGCGCAGTCTTAATGGAATTAGAGAGACCAAGTTACCAAACTATGAAAACCTCTTTAAAAACCGTTAAGTAATTTTTGCGTTACTCTCGAATATATATAATTTGATGACTAGACTTAGCTAATTTTAATACTGACCTTATAGTAAACATAAAGTTAGAATCCACACAGTCGCGAATTATTGCACCGAGTACCAAGCATGAGAAGTTTTTGCTATTGTGTTCCAAATGAAACATCATTATTTTGTTAATTTAGAAAGCTTTTTGTTATACTGCATGTTTGGAGACTTATATCATAAACCAAAGGATATGAACTGGGTCTGTGACCATAATTAAATACCTACAGTAAATGTTAGCCATGTTCTCAATTGCGCTAAGTTGCTTGCGGTTCTTACTTGGAAATGTACGCGTATTTTTTTTATACCCTACGGTTACCAGTTTATTAAAGCAAAGATACGGTATGCGGTGATATAGCTGTTTCTTCAGCATTGCTTTTGCAATGCTTAATGAACACAGATGGTTTGCAATGTGTAGAACAATTAATTAGATTTTAAATACCTAATGGGTAATATCTGTAACTGTAATGTTTCAGTTCAATAGCAGAATTATGAGATTTGATTTTCTTTCTTGCATCATCATATCATCATCAGTTCGTCAGATGCTCGCCATAATACAATATAGACCGACGCACACGTAAAACAAGAACATAATTTGACTTCTTCCCTGGTCTCTGCCCGCCATACGCACGCGTCTATACGTCATCATCTCAGATGTCTACTGCTGGACATAGGCCTACCCCAAGGTTTGGCACTCAGACCGGTCTTAGGCTGTGTGTACGTGAATTTTAGCGTGTTCTATTGAACTGACCATCGGGTTTCCTATTTAACTTTTGTTTATTCCTTTAGGCGATATATGTAATATTTGTTCAGTATTGGATTTACCACGAAATAGTGAAATAGACCCAAAGGTTGGGTGGTGCTTCTGTGTATATAAAGTTCAAAGGCAAAGCGCGTACCCAAAAGTTTTATGACAGCTATTGACAAATTCAAATAAAGTCTTTACAAGAGCTTTGTACTTATATAACTGTAAAAAGCCTATTAGTAGTATATGCTAAAAAACTAAATTTTGCTTTATATGGCTTTTGTCACGTTTATTATCACTCTTGTAACATAATTTTAAAAATGTTACACTGCTACTGAATCTATAATACTATTTTATATATTTCAAATTATTAAAACTATTTAGGTTTAAATCATTTAAATAACTACACTTCAGAACAATGAGACATCCAGCATTTTAGCTTCTCCGAGGTTTAAAGAGAGTTCTTTCACGGTAGGCAGCGGCTTTGCTGTGTCCTGACATTGCTGAAGTCTATGAGCAGCTGTTACCACTTTCCATCAGGTGGGCCGCTTGCTCGTCTGCCGCAAATAGCAATAAAAAAAGTACATTGCTGCTGAAAAGCAGCCGAAACGTCGGGGAAGTGTGTTTTTAAATCTAAATAGTTCTAACAAATTCAGCAGAAGAGTAATATTTTCAAAATAATGTAATAAAAGTGTTAATAAACATCGCGATAACATTCGTATAAAGCAGTTTAATTTCAATGTATAACATTCGCGTAAACGTACGACAATATAAAAAAATAAGAACTTATTGTTCACTCTTTGAATAAATAAATACAGTTACGTAAGTATATTTAAGCTCGGAATCTGTAGGCCAAATAAAAACGTTTGTTCCGTACACGGAAGACAGGTGTTCTGGCACGGAGCCATTCTATTTGGACAGTATTGTATTTTTTGTGCCTCCATATTGTCCTAAATATACGATATATCGAAGGTATATTGAAAGTACAATTTACTGATTACCTTTAGATATAATATAATACAAGTGATACTTTTGTATTATACTGTATAATATAATTATAACGCTAGTATATATTTTGATCCTGTTCTACCATATATTATAAAATAAAGTCCCCCGCCGCGTTTGTCTGTTCGCGATAAACTCAAAAACTACTGAACTGATTTTCATGGGGTTTTTACTAATCGACAGAGTGATTCATTTGAGGAAGGTTGAAGTGTATAAATTGTCAAGGTTTTACTACCCGTGTGAAGCCGGAGCGACCACTCGTCGTTTGGCCACTGCCAGTACGCCTGGTATTACTGAACAATAAGACAAGAATGCGTTCGACAATAAAATTATACCTAGTAATTTTTGTGTCGCGGGGGACTTTACAAACATTTAAACAACGGACACGAGGAACACCCAAACTTAGAACTAATATTGTATTTGAATCACACAATTTTTATCCCGTGTAGGAATCGAACCCACAATACTCGGTGCAGTGGCGACTATGCCATCTATGTCATTCATGTCATGTACTCATGTTACTAAATCACGCGTAACTCAAACGCGAACAGATTTGTTTGAAACTTGTCATATATGTTTTATAGCCCATATCATTCATATTCCAGTTCGCTTCCTATAATAATTTACACACGCGTGCAAGCTGCAGTCTACTCGCGACTTGATACATAGTTTCGTGTATGATACTTGCCTCAGCGTTCTTCCCAATGTCTTGGTCTGTAGCTTTGAGTGTGAGTACTGTGGTACCCTGGCTGGCGCCTTCACGAACTGATGATTCGTACTGCTGCATCTCGAAGACCGGCGAGTGATCGTTGCAGTCCAAAACGTTGATCTAGAAAATATATCACAAGTTACAAACTTAATAATACTGAAAAACGAAAAGTAGAACTATCTATAGGTATGCGGGAACGCTTCTCTATTCAGAAGGTGTGAATGTAAGACAATACTTATAGTGCATATTATGTTTGAAGTAAATTGAATAATAAATAAAATACAACTCCAACATTAATACACTGTATTTTTCATGTTTATTTATTTTTAGTAGCATATGCTTATATTTCAAATATAATAGATATTAACAAAACTAACCACTTATAAATAGAACAAAATGAAGAGTAACATAATATGGGACTGTAAAAATTAATAAAAAGGGATGGCCGGTTTAGGCAGCGTCGTAAAATTCCTCAGCATCGCTGTCGACCGGGAGTGTGCCCAGAAGACTGGCAGCATTGCCACGCTGAATGGCAATGCTGATTAATATTAGTTAAGTTGTAAACTATGATTGTTGCTTTCTTTATGTAAATCTTCTCTCTTAGCCTTTATTATTCCCAAGTCACTTGGGGTCGACTTTTCTGGTCTAACCGGATTTGACTGGATATCAGTTTTTACACGGAGCGGCTGCCACCTGACCTCCGCAACCCGAAGGCTAACGATACCCTAAGGCTAGACCAGTGTCAGGATATTAGAGGGTACTGACTTTCCCAATAACGACTACCATAGATGTTCATGGCAGCCGGGACCGACGGCTTAACGTGCTCTCTGAGGCACGGAGCAGGCGATAATTGTCAATCAATACGCACATAATTTCGAAAAGTCATATAACTTCCGAAACTCAGAGGTGCGCGACATGGGTTCGAACCCGAGACCCTCTGCATTGCAGTCTGTTGGTCTCCCCACTGAGCTATCGCTGCTCTGCTTTCTTTATGTAAATAATATTGCATAAATATATATATTACAATAATACATAGATATTTCAAATATACAAAGCTGGGAAAGCTTGAGATAGATAACAAGGATAGTGTTACATTGAGAAGTCAAATGCTAATTTACTATTGGGTGTAGGTCAGATAACCTATGTGGCAATTATCAGAATTTTCTTTAGAGGTTACTTGAGGTTAGTCACTTAGTCGGCATAGGTAACCTAATGTAAAATAGTAAATATTCAATTCTTAGAGAAGATCTAAATTATAATAGAGGTAGAGTACAGTAGGCCAGTCTTCTTCTTTTCGTGTGGTTAGTGGCCAACCTGTTGTCAAGTGTTGTTCAAACCGCCCGTAGGCCTCTGACATGGCTTAACGACTGCTGTCAATTTGACAACAACCGGGACCGACTTTTTACGTGCCCTCCGAAGCACAAAGACGCTCAGATAAAATACCACTAAGCGGTCACCTATCTATAGACTGACCGCACCCAACGTTGCTTAACCTCGCTAATCGTTTACCGATCAGTGAGTGCAACTGGCTATGAGCGCCTCAAGTAGGCCAGTTTAAACTTGACACAGAAAGTACTTCCACCCTAAAGAAGGTCACCGTGTAAAACTTTGTGTTGTAGTCCTGCGATAAGTAGGGTTGCCAAGCTCTTTGAAGTGGCCAGGGGCTATTAGTATGGAACCATTAGTAGTCGTTGACCCTTGCACTGGCAGTAAAGTGACACCTTTTTTGAAAAGACGGCGGATTCGAAGCCAGTAATTATATTTTTGTGTTGCATTGATAGTATAGCTCACTATGAAACGGTACATATGTTTGCAGCCAGTTGCATAAAAAACAACGACTCATGACTTCAAAGTTAGGTATATGCGTATTAAATAACTATTTAAAACGCATAATAAGCTCCGTACTCACATTCGGTATTACTCGATAGTTTTACTTCAAAACTAGTAAAAATAACGTGTGGACCGCAAACCTCACAACTCGAAGGCAGGCAAGGTAAATTACATTTATTTGATTCCATCGAGCCGGCTCGATAGAATAAAATAAATGTAATTTCTTTCGCACCTACTCGACGTCATGTTCGTGTCTGACACCATTGACGAATATATTTAAAACACGTGCATAATAAAAAAATGAATTTAAGAGTTTATTCCACGTGTTTGCTCGATCGAGTAAAACTGTATGTGAGTACGGAGCTTAACTTCGATGTCACATATTAATTAGCTTGCTAACGGTGAAGGAAAACATCGTGGGGAAACCCGCATGTATGAGAGTTCTCCATAATGTTGTCTAAGAGATGGGAAGTCTGCCAACCCGCACTGGACCACTGTGGTAAACTATAGGCTGATCCATCTTGCAAAGAGAAGAGGCCTGTGCCCAGCAGTGGGTTAGTTTATATACTTACATAGCTAATATTATTATTACCTGTAAAGTGGTGGTTCCACTCCTCGGCGGGAAGGTATCGTCTTGTGCTACCACTCTGAAGTAGTGTACATCAAGTCTCTCTCGGTCCAGCCTCGCTTGTGTCGTCACCACTCCGGTCCTCGTGTCCACCGCGAACATACCGGCCGACCGCGAGTCCAACAAGCTCGACATCGAGTATGTTACCGGACTGTTTTCTGGATCCCTGTTGAATATCGGTTAGTTAGCTTATTGTAGTTAATGTTATTATAAAGAGTATCAGTATAGGGCGTGATTACAAAATAATATCATATTATAGCATTATCATTCTATTCTTGACGATTTAGTTATCAGTTATTGTTAATAATAATTTATTTATTTTGGTCACAAGGTAACACTTATGAGGGTGAGACTTTATTGGTTACTAAGTTTATTAAAATCATTAAAGTTCCAACTATGATAGTTGCTAGGTTTAGGCAATGGGTTATGGTCTAGCAAAATATACCTGTAAGAAACTAACGATCACTCTTTTAAGTCTTACATTATCGCCAACTTTAAAAACTTTTTCCTAGGATCTTATTTTACTTGACTTCGACAGATACCGACCTCGGTATAAAATTGTCGATACCTTATTCAAAATATTACCTGTTACTTGTACCAGTAGAATACTCTATTCTATATAGGGGGAAATTATGTCTAACGCCCGCGACTGTAACCAGACTTTGTCTTGTTACAATAAAAAAGTCGATCTGCAAAACATTATAAGACGAATCGAATCTAAAGAAAGCTAACCAGGCAGTATCATGGAAACATTAGGTATATAATTTATTGCATATTATTTATTTATGAGCAGCGATAGCTCACTGGGGAGACCAACAGACTGCAATGCAGAGGGTCTCGGGTTTCACGTCGCGCACCTCTGAGTTTCGGAAGTTATATGACTTTTCGAAATTATGTGCGTATTGATTGACAATTATCGCCTGCTTCGTGCCTCGGAGAGCACGCTAAGCCGTCGGTCCCGGCTGCCATGAACATCAATGGCAGTCGTTATTGGCAGAGTATCGACACAAAAGATCCCACTGGGTCGAAGTGTCACCAGTCTGCACTGACTGGCCCCCACATTAGATAAGATAAGGATATATAATTTATTTGAATTCAAATATACGGCTGGGTGCTATATCGTCAATATGTTGTTCCGTTTAGTTCAACAAACTGTAGGAGTAATGCCTTTTCCAGAAGAAGTGCTGTAAGTTTTAATGCGCTTGCAGGGGACCTGAATATCGATCTGTTTTGCACTAGTGTTGCCACCATGAGGCGGCAATTGGCCAATTCATACTTTGGTAATGTGAGCACTAATACCGAATCAGCACAGGATTGACTGAATGAAAATACTTTTTCTCTTGTTATATTTAAAACGAGTACAAAAATCGTCATTGTTTTTTTTTTTTTATATACATGTGAGGGCTTTTAATTGGCAAACTGAAAATGTTAATAATTGTTATATTTCATAGTTTTAATTAGTCCGTAAGCCTTCTGTAAAACTAAATAAACAAATAAATATTAAAGTAGTATAGGACAACGTCTTTTTCCTAATCCATTTAATAAGTACCAGATTCCCAGATTTTCTAGATCTTATCTTTGTCTTTAATACCCTAAAGGTTTTATACATTTTAAAGATTGCCAACATCACAGCAACTCTGAATAGTAAATCATCAAGTAGAACATAAATTGGAACTTTTTGTGTCATGATTTACGATTTCTCTTTTTATTTTAGGACAGGTGTTGCTAAGCGTTCGTCGCGGTATTTTCCTTCAAAACATTTAAGAAAAAACAGGGCCTCTATTAGACTTATGGTTGCTCACGGCAGCTGCGCTTTTATACGACTCATTTAATTAATACGGGTTCAATGAGAGGGTTAGAGTGACTCGTTATTTTAAGTTGTATTAGACATGGATTATAAAATTATCGTTGCCCTTTTTGTTTCGGTAGGACTGTTGTTACGTAGACGACATTAGTGGTTGGCTTACTATGTATGCGATATACCCGTTAAGTTTTCTACTTATATTATAAACTAACTATATTCTCGACAGATGTCCTGTCCGAGTTACTAGTGCAGTTTTAGTTTTCCCAAATTTAAGTATTTTTGTTGCAGCTATTCCATTTTTCTTTGAATAAAACCATTTTAAATAACATTATGCACATTCAAAAATATATTTTGCCATGGCAGTCCTGCTAGTATCAAGTGATGCGAATACCAACGAAATGTATTTAATTTTTATTAATATCTACTAATATAGGTAAAAGAATTTATACTTATATAGTATTGGGTGTTTGTTAGGCACTCAATCATACATTAAACTGCAGACTGAAATTCGGTGAACCACACACAGATAAACAATGTTTTGGATTAAAACAGGACTTTTTATCCTAGTGTGATTAGCTTAGATTAGCTTGTGGGATATAGCAGCCGAATCCACCTATGCAGCAGCTTCAAAGTGTAATTACTAAAAATGCTCTATGATGACTGCAGTAAGCACGCAAAGAGACCTACAGATATAAATATTATGGTGACCGCCGAAAGAATACACTAAATACAACTTGTGATAGAACTTATATAGTATTTATCTTATCTTATGTGGGGTCAGTCAGTGCAGACCGACGACACTTCGACCCAGTGGGATCTTTTGTGTCGACACTCTCCCAATAACGACTGCCATAGATGTTCATGGCAGCCGGGACCGACGGCTTAACGTGCTCTCCGAGGCACGGAGCAGGCGATAATTGTCAATTAATACGCACATAATTTCGAGAAGTCATATAACTTCCGAAAGTCAGAGGTGCGCGACGTGAGTTCGAACCCGAAACCCTCTGCATTGCAGTTTGTTGGTCTCCTCACTGAGCTAACGCTGCTCTAGAGCTTATACGAATTGTGATGTACCTAAAGATAAAACTAAGAAACACCCGTTATTAAAAGTTGAAGAATTGTAATAATATACCTTTTAGTGTTACCTCATTATCTGTTTGAGCAATGCTATTGCATGCACGAGAACGAGACAGCGCATTACAGAGTGTAAATCTTTTGATATTATATCTCTGTATTGCGAGTTATTTGATTTTATTCTGATTTTAATCGTATAAAAAAATAGTTTTATTGTTTGTAAGCAAATAAAATACAAATAGACATAAAAACACTTAGACCCCGACATAGGGGCCTACTATTAGTAGGTATGTTAGACAATAGTTTTTACGTATAGCAGTGATGATAGATGACCACTAAAACAATTGCGCCACTCTACTTGATATTATATTTAGACACTTCTATATATTTGATTTATGTTATCATATGATATATATGTACGATATATGTACCTATACATACATGTACCTATACATACGTAATACATAAGCGTAATAAGTTCATAACTTTCATAAAAATAATATCGAACAGAATAAAGTCCTAATTGAGTGTAAGAAATAAAAATGTTATCCAAACAGTAGGTTCGCTTAATAAGCTTATTACAGCACGTAATCTGCTTGTGAGCGAGAAATGAATGAGGGTAGCCGTAATTTAAAACTCCGAAGCTCGAACGTCTGATTCTGAATTACGCGCTATAACTGGCGATTGAAAATACGTGATAAACTTCACTAATATTATTGATAATGCTACTGGAAAGTTAAAGTGACTGCACGGATGGAGAGTCAGAGTAGTAGAGCTTCGTTGATTTCATCATGAATACAGAATATTGACATGAAATAGCAGTATTCCTACTGTTGTGTTTTGTTCAGTGAGTGAGAGTGCCGGAGGCCCAATCACCCTCTGTTCCCATTCCCGCTCTTTCTTCCCACTTCCTTTCCTAAAGAGTCGGCAATGCGCAAGTGATGTCTCTGGTGTTGCAGGTGTCCATAGGGTACGGTGACCACTTACCATCAGGTGGAGCAGCGATAGCTCAGTGGCGAGACCAACAGACTGCAATGCAGAGAGTCTCGGATTCGAACCCACGTCGCGCACCTCTGACATTCGGAAGTTATATGAATTTTCGAAATTATATGCGTATTGATTGACAATTATCGCCGTCGGTTCCGGCTGCCATGAGCATCTATGGCAGTCGTTATTGGGAGAGTGTCAACACAAAAGATCCCACTGGGTCGAAGTGTCGCCGGTCTGCACTGACTGGCCCCCACATAAGATAAGATACCATCAGGTGGGCCGTATGATTGCTTGCCACATTAGTAGTATAAAAAAGAAAGTACTGGTTTAAGTGGTCGCTTCGCTAGTGCCACTCACACGGGACAAAAATTTGTGTGATCCGCATATTTTGTGTTCCGAGTCTGGGCGTTCTTTGTGTCCGTTATTTGAATGTTTGTAAAGTCCCACGCGACACAGGATTTACTCCTAGTGCGGGAGTTGTCTTTCTTTAAAAAGAGTTCTTGCACACGTGTATATAGTCTAGTACTCATAGTACAAGCTCTGCTTAGTTTGGGTTAGATGGTGTTGTGTGTATGTGGTAGAATATAATTATTATTATTATATAACGCTATATTTATGTATCTAAGGCCTTGGTGGGCAGTGAATGTAAATGTTGGGTAGAGGACTCGGATTCGGTTGCCGGATCGAGTAGTACCTACCTATTATGGGCATCTCCTATCAACTGGCTACAGATCTCACTGTGGCCTGGTTTGTAACAAAGGAGGACAGTATATATTTTTTGTTCATTGTTTAAATATTTTTGCCCTTAGTGTAGGCGTTTATATTTCAAACCCTTTTGCTACCCTGTGTTAGACACAATAGAAAATCTATTCTTATATATAATATGTGATTCCTCGGACATGAAACCTGTATATAAATAAATAGAAAAAATGAAACTAATAACTGCCAAAGGTAAGTTCAATTCGGTTTTGTGTAGAATATTATTGACGGGGCTATCGAACGGTAGCCTTTGAACGTCTTTCAGTTCAAAACAATAGCTGAATAAATCACGTTTATTCTCATCAGATACACCGACAAGATATTCCATGTATAAATTATATAAAATATATTGTTATTAGATATTTTGTATTTGATTTGGGAGCTACGTGAGACTATGTTAGTCGTTTCATTCAACAGACATCAACGAAATTAATATATATAGTATCTGTATGACATAGTCCGAAACGTAATAGTCCTTATAAATCCCTCCTATATAACTAATAATAATAATAATAATAATATTCTACCACATACACACAACACCAACTAGCCCAAACTAAGCAGAGCTTGTACTATGGGTACTAGACAATGGATAAACATACAAATATACTTTTTTTTTGTAAATACAAAAAAAAGGAAATGAATGGACATCAGGCATTCTGGTCTAAAAAATAATAAATGCGCGGCTAGACCTAGGAATATATCTTATAGCTAAGACATATATACCTTAAACTACTACTATGGATTTAGCCCTGTAACTACGTTTTCTGAATAGGAAAAAAAAATATTATGAGCTCATTCCCAGTACGACCACGTTCCCAGCACGACCCCATTTCCAGTACGACCTCATTCCCAGTACGACCCTATTTCCAACACGACCCCATTCCCTGTACGACCCCATTCCCAGTACGACCTCATAGATTTCGTACTCGTATTAGTTATTTTTTAAATGCATTAAGAAATACATATTTTATCATATTTATTTTTTTCTATACTGAATAACTGCTCAGAAAATGTAGTTACAGGGTTAAGTTCATATATTTTTTTGTAGGTCTTAATATAAACTTGCTATTGGAAATAATCCTAAGTCTGGCCGCGCATTTCTTTTTAGACCAACTTTGTGTGGAGATTCATGATGTCCTTTATTGATTATCCAAAATTTATTTTGTTTACTTCTTAATATGATTGAAATATGTAATATTAGCTAATTGGCGCCAAAACTTAAAAGAAACTAATATTTCTTTTTTAGAAACTCGAATTTCATATTCGTATAGGATACCTAATCATTTATTTTCATTGCAATATATATGGCCAGTCTGTGTTACATTATGCCTCAAGAAAGATAACGCTTAAACTTTTTAATTGTGCATATAACTTTATATAAAATCTTAAAATCTTAAGATTTTAAGATCTTTGTCGCCGTATATTTATATCATGAAGTGGTATGCAGTCAAAGATAAAAATGCCTAATAAGTGCGAAGTAGTGGCGAGTGGCAGAGTGAAATGTCCCCGTCATCATAGTAAAGTATTATAATAATACGAGGCTCGCGTTCAACCGTCCATTGGCCTCATGATAATGGTTCCGGATCACATAAAATAGATGAGACCATAAAACTCGGAGCTTAAAGTCAATTAAAACAGATGGTTCACAACTAGGTGTCATGTTCGAGAGTTCACGTAACGATCATTAGTATAACGTCCGCGTCCTGTTTGTCTGTGTAGAAGGAACTTCCAATTAAGAGATTTAGAAGTGATTCGTCATCATTAATTGTAAGTTGACCTGGTGACGTTAAATAACTGTTTGTTTGTCATTCTAGCATTCTTAGACAAAGGCAATATAGAAAATATTATAGATAAGTAAGTGTTGGCACCTCCTTTCTATTGTAGGACGTGATCTATTTTTCTATCGGTTTTGATTTTGGCCAATGCCTAAATAATAAAAAACCATGTAAGAAACGCGTCATCTTTGCCCAAAGAACCTTGAAGTAACTGTATTATAAGTTCTGTGGTAAAAGAGTCTGATCCTCCTGAGATCTGTCAATCGTCCAAACTGCCAAGTTTTAAGGAATATATGGATCATGTAATATTACCGACTTACTCATTTAGGGAATTAGAAAATTTCTTAACGATATTTGGAATTGGCATACCACTTAACTCGAGCTGGGGACTTTAAAGAAATGAGGAAGAGAGAAACCTTCGTCCACAATGGAGCAGTAAAGATTAAATATATAAATATACGAACCGGGCTCTAACAGTAGTAACAACGACGCCAGACGGTTGCTCCTCAGCCACAGAAGCCACGTACAATGCCTGCTCGAAATACGGCGACTGATTCCTCAATTCTCTCTTTACTCTCCTTGCTATATCAGTGTCGTTCAGTTCCTGATGATGGTACACTATCTTTAGCCGATGATCCGAATCCACAATATTCACCTTGTCACAGTTAAACGTGAAAAGTATCGATACTTTCCACATCGGCTCCTGGATACATAGATCTCCGCTTGCTACTAAATCACCTTGACTCGTCTCAATAACAAACCTCGGATCACTCACATCCAAAAATTGCACTTTACACATTTTCTGAACGGTTCTAGGCAGGAAAGCAGTAAGGGAATTCACAAATTGAGATTGTTTCAAACAAATCCCTTGCCATCGATCCGTAGTCGGTATAGCGAAGCTAGCGTATGTTTCCGATATCCATTGCTTCGCTTCAGCAATTTTTACATCTATGGCCATATCGAATGGTATTAGGTTGTGAGATCGCTTCCTCCTACTCTTGTTTCTCGCCGCGAAGTCCTCGAACATCGCATTCGACCATGGGTACGCCGTGGACAACACATTATATTGACTAGAGACTAATTCGTCGGCTTCTAACAACCTCCAGTCTATACTCTCTTGATATATTACTTCCCTCTTATCCCTGACGGGGATCGGTTCCTCATCATACTGTAAAGCAGCATCGTTTTGATCGTACACGCGGTCGAAATCTATATCATATAAATCTGCGTGTCTCCTACTACAGTCTTCTCCGATGACCAGCACACGTATAGGCAGGCTGTAGTAGTCAATATCGCGGATGCGTTCCGAAGTGGAGTCAACGTAGAAAGTGAAGAGGTTAGGATAGAGGATGCCATCGCATCTGAGTCTTTTGCGTAAGGTGACGAGACCCGTGGTTCTGTTGACTCGAAGTATGTGATGAACGAAGTTGGCCGTTCGATGGACGTCGATGTTGTAGGATCGTTCGGAGCCGAGCTTGTAGACGGCGGCGTCGAGGACGACTTGGCCGGGGGGTGCGGTGTCGGGAACGAGGATGAGGTAAGCGCGCGCGGTCGCCAGCGCGAGGGCCGCGACCACCGCGTACACCCACGCCCGCGCCATCTTGTCACAGCTTCACCTACAACGGTGCCGCCGCGTCCACCAACCGGTTTGGTTCTCCATCTGCAACAAGTAACTAGCATTAGAAAAATAATAATACACGTGTAAAGCAATTTCTGAGAAATTCTCACTTAATAATACGGACTTTTTGACAGTTATGTCTTAATTAAAGGTAACAGATATATCGTAAGTAGACGAATTTTAAGGTTTGGCATATACATATATATAAAATACACCAAGGTACAAGACTTCGCTGCAGGTCTCTTCAAACCAGACATTTTTGATATAATACACTATACAGCAGTGTGAGTTACAAACGCTGGTTGTCACTTTTCCTAAATTATGTCATTGGATTCCACAATAAAGTCGTCATTTGTACAATACGTATCTATATGCAACTCTACATATGTTTAGGCCCCACATCCCTGAGGAGGAAGGCAGAGAAGATTTAACCAGTTACGTTTTTAGGTCCCAAGTAATAGTAACACTTGCGTAATAGCAGAAGAGTTTTAACTGTCTGTGAGTAATATCTTCTTCAAACTATCTAATTCCAATCTAGACCACCAACCGCTATTGTGATGAATTCTGTTGTATCATACCATCAGAAATGCTTGCACGAGAAAGTGTGGGTATACCAGTACAATAGAATCTCAGTAGACACGATCAATAGCCTAATTAAAACTAGTCTGGATTTAATTCGACTAATAACTCTGTCTTCACGTTTCCAGAAAGCCAAAAGAAACCAACCCATAATGTTACTAAGTTTCATAAAATGTTATGTTATTAGAGAATACTATAATAATACCAAATTGATCTAGAAATATATTCTAACTAATATTATAAATGCGAAAGTGAGTTTCTTGTTTGTTACGCTTTCATGCCTAATTACTTGACCGAACATCATGAAATTTCGCATACACGTTGTCAGGGGCACAGAAAAGGATATAGGGTACCTTTAATCCAGAAAAAAGTATTGTTACTAACCTAACGTACATACTTCCTACATTTACGAGAGGGAAGCTGCGGGCAAAATCTAGTTAACATATAAGCACAACACACAGTAGAGTAATAGTCCATAATCTTTCATATTAAGCCGAGTCAGTCGAAACATTTTTTATAACAGCCTGATAACCCTTAGAGACATAAAACAAAAGAACTATCACTTTATTGAACACTTCTTCACATAATAGAAAGACTGAGATCAATTCATTTTGTCGTGAAAACTTTATTGGAAAATATAGCGATTCGTATAAAACTTCTGTAACACTAAGGTTTTGGTGAAAACGTTCGGAAACGTGGGTTAAATCGTTCGGAAATGGCGCAAGTTCAACATGTTTTGTTTACTAGGGAGGAAATTGAAAAAAAATACAAACACCTGCGCATCGAGACAATAGGATTTGGGTCCAAATACTTACGTCGTGGATTAAAAGGCTTTGTTTTTATAAACTGTGTTGGTGTATACGCAACGTGTTACAGTAAAGTGTAGTAGTATAAAGTGATTGAGACCTACGAACAGTTTTAAAAGCGTAAACATCGTCGAAAATAATAAAGATATTAATTTAAGTTCTTTGAAATATACGCATTTATAAACAGGGCCGATTTTCATTAATTATTTCATAGAAATACCGATACTATAATTACCGATATGCTTCCGTGGCTAGTAGCGCGATGGTTATCTATCTTCCTCAAGAATTGGGTTATCAAATGCAAGAAGAATTTTCAAATCTGACGGGTAATTCCTTACATTAGGTTTGAACGAATACAAACATACGCCTGAGCTTTATTATATTACAATAAAGTTTCTAATATTGCAAATCCATTACAATAATTTACTGTCATCAATATATTATTTTCATCAATCTTTTCTAGGTTCATTACTTTGAATAAATCATAAATATATATTCATAGCGTCGCAAATTCTAAAACGTAGATATAAGAAGCCCAAGGTTTTTTATCTAGGATTCTGCTGTTCGCAATATTAAACAACTCATAATATTAGTAATTATTATAGCTATGAGCCTATTGATTATCCTACTACAGTATAAAGCATACGCCAATGATAGTTATCGTTAAAATATAAAACCTCATCCTCATTATGTCCTGTTTGAATGTGATTAGGAAATAAATATGATTTTTACGTGGGTAAAACAAAGGAAGATAGATTACTATGTTCTAAAACACATATTAACATTTAAACAAAGCCTAACAACTATTTAATCCTATGTAACAAAATAAATAGCAAACTGCCCTAAACAAATATTTCTAATCTATTACTAAGAACGCGCCATCTATTGACATAATTCCGTATTAGATATGCCATTATTATCTGTGTTTTATGAACTTTGGCGTCGTTCGGGTGTTTCCGTGACAGGTCGTGTACAGGTTACGGTTACGGTCAAAAGATAAATGGCATCAATTAATGGCGTCGGACGCCAATATCCCCATTTTCCAATTTTCCACGAGGGAGACGATCATTTTACACCTGGGGCCCCATGTTTTCGATAATGTTGACAGTCTTTAATTAATACGAGGGGTAAATGCATGCAACATGATAAATTGTGTTGACGAAATAGGAAAAAATTTCTACCATAAAGGAGTGAAGTACCTACGTCTAAAGATTTTAAACACAGATATTCCGTACGAATATAATATAATAATATTATAATAATATAATAATAATATTCTACCACATACACACAACACCATCTAGCCCAAACTAAGCAGAGCTTGTACTATGGCTACTAGACAATGGATAAACATACATATATACTTTTTTTTTGTAAATACATACATATTATATAATAATAATAATAATATTCTACCACATACACACAACACCATCTAGCCCAAACTAAGCAGAGCTTGTACTATGGATACTAGACAATGGATAAACATACATATATACTTTTTTTTTTGTAAATACATACATATTATACATAGAAACACCCAGACCAAGACAAACATCCATGTTTATGCACACAAATGTTTGACTTGTGCGGGAATCGAACCCGCGACCTCAGGCGTGGCAGTCGGTAACACTAACCACTACGCCACCGAGGCCGAATATGTCCGCAGGTCGTCACATTGTCCACACAAAGAACAGTGAATTCACATATTAGAAAGAGAACGATAGTATTCAATTTTCAGTATGTGAGAGTGTGATAATACTATATTTATAATTTTTGGATTATAAACATAGTAAACTCGATTTTATCCGCGTAAATGCAGATTAGGTTAAAATCAGTACTTTCTTGTACCCCTGACAACTTGTATGCGAAATTGCATGATGAGCGGTCGAATAGTTAAGGTGTGACACCGTAACAAACAGTCACATTTATAATATTACTTAGAATTAGGATTGACATCTATGTCATGTTGGCTTGTGTGTCAGATGAAAATTTAACGTCTAGAAAGATGACCATATTAGAACAAGCCCATGATTTAAATCTTTGCCTCCGTCATTTATTTCTGTCAATTTCGTCCTCAATGGTAATGGATAGTTTCGAGAAAAGTCTAAGATTTCATCTATTGAGTTCTATATATTGCAGCGAAGACAGAGTAATTTCGATCCTATATACTTATTTGTTTACGTGAAAATATATATCTCGTCTATAGACAAAGCGCTTTGCAGACAAAGATCTTTGTTTGTAGTGATCATACTTATTTGACATGTGCTACAATTTAAAGCCAATGAAAGGAGGCGCTCATAGCCAGTGTCACTCACTGATCGGTAAACGAATAGCAAGGTTAAGCAACGTTGGGTGCGGTCAGCCTATAGATGGGTGACCGCTTAGTGGTATTCCATCTGAGCGTCTCCGTGCTTCGGAGGGCACGTAAAAAGTCAGGTTGGCACCTAACCACACGTAAAAAAAAAAGAAAATATATAGGCTTTCAGTCTATTAATATTATACTGTGTAAGTTTGTGTTTGTTATTCAATCACGCGTAGGCTGTTGAACGGATTTGGATAAACCTTGTCACATAGAGACCGTGATCTGTATAAACATATAGAATACATTTAAAAGTACTGTCTAAGCGTTGCGAAAAAGATTAATGAAGATTGTTTATATCTCATACTGTATGTATCACATGAACTGTGTCTCTATTACGTGGGACTTGAAATAGAGCTGATAAAATGTGGGTATATTACAATAATAATCCTACTGCGATATAATATAGCCGTACATCTATGTATGCTATGTATATAGGTATGTATAAATGTACAAGCTGACCTGGCAAACGTTGTTCTGCCATATAAATTATTTCCTAGCGGTATAAAATATTTTTCATACCAACCAAATATACATAAAAAGTTCATAGATATTCGTCGAGCTGTTTCGGAGGAGTATGACCAACGGTAGCACTAACTATAGAGACAACTAATTTTTTGTAAGATCAGCAAATCTTATCAACACACTGGCTGACTGCCCTGAACTTGATTTATTTAACACAAGTCCATCTAAATATATCAACACGCTTTCCAATTAATGGTTTCAATCGGTGACTTAAACTTCTCAATTGTAATTCATTTTCCTTATAACAGATTTTATAATTGTTTAAAAATTTTATATCAATGTTAATTTCGTATAGCACTATAAGTAAAATCTATCAAGCCTTAGATAATCATATGGGAAAACATGGTATATAGATAATTTATAAGATTTGTAAGTAAAATAGGAATAGAAACTGTTTGTTTTGCGAATAAAATAAAATAAAATAAAAACATCGTGACATGAGATTTATATATATATATATATATATATAGGATATATCGTGCTGGATTCTTTCCGCACAGAACTCGGGTGAATACGTTGAAATATAGAGCGATTTGCAACACAGATATTAAAAGGCCCACAGAAAGGTATGTGGGTCCCCTCTTTGTTCCCCTACAAATTCCAAATACCTCTCTTCCTTATTCGATTCCTGCTATGGATTGTATCTTTGATTTCATCTGTCATGGATTGTAGCTTTCACTGTTTAGCAATAGTACTTTCAAGTTATGTATAACAAAGTGTCATCTTTTGATGTCTCTCTCAACAAGAATACTATGTACATACATAGATTCACGCCTGTTTCCCAGAGGGGAAAAATACTAGTCATTTGTAAACCAAATAATATGGCTGGTGATTAAAAAAATGCCTTTCTGTGTTTATTTCTTCTGCAAGTCAGATATATAAATACGAAAGAATAGGTTGAAATTGTAATTTTCTATTCTAATGTACAGTCAGCGCCATTAGGCGATACACATTTGTTAGATTTTGAAAATTAAACTCTTGTTTTTTGTAGCGGTAACAAATGAAAGATCACAAATACCACATTCCAAAGTTCAAAAACTTATAATTATTAAAAAATAAAAATAATCCCTCTCTTCTTTTCTTTATATTCATCTTTTATTAAATGTTTAGCTACGTATGTCGCTGGTTGTACTTCACAACGTAATTCAGCCAGTACCGGCTGATCGGGCGTATTGCATCGAACAACGGCATAAGCATTAACTATTTACAAGACAATTTTTCCTTTTATCTACAGAAGGTATACTGGCGTACTCAAATCAAATACGTAAGGTGTCACCGCACCTTACATATTTTGAACACGCTAGTACCGTAACTGTAATTACGAACAATAAAAGTATCTATCTTTAGTCTCTTTACTATATTATTTAATACCCGACAGTACCTACCTGTCAATTCCAGAATACAAAATATAGCCTTCAAGCGTATAATTGAAGCCTTGATAAACATACTCTACAATTGTACATGCCGCAGTTGGCACTGAGCTATTTTCAATTACAAACAAGTGCTTGGCATAAAATATGTAGGCATAACTACGAAAACATATAATAAAACTCCATTCACCTAGAACCATTTACGTAAAAGCCCGTTGTTTGAACTGCACACGGTTTAACTGACCACAGGACATAAAATAAAGTGTGTTTTCTTTGTTTGGGGTCTATGCTCGGTGAATGACTCATAGGGATGTAGTTTGTCTGAAACGTGCAACTAGTCCCTCGGTGTAGGTGTGTGGGGACAAAGATGAGTAGGGTGTCGTTGGTGTGCTCCTAGAAAATTCGACCGGCTTCTGTTTATACTTTTTGGAAAAGGTTTAGTTAAGACTGCGCCGAGCGTAAGACAGATAATGACAGATCTCGTGCGACACATACTCAAATCAGCGCGGGGCCGCCAAAAATTTTTATGGAGGATTTGAAGTGCTTTTTTGTTAAATATTTATCTTTATTGTCAACCAATAACTGACCAATAAATGACGGACAAATTGTAATATAACTATTTATGTTTCGTTTAAGCTGTACAATAAGATAGATTTCTACTGTTATAATCTAAAAATCACGTAATACGAGCTGACGTTTTTGCATTTTATGTAATATTTTACGTAATTTTGTAGGCGAAAATATTAATTATTTTAAGTTTTTTACACTGAGTAATTGTAAACACATTCATTGTTATGGTAAATGTATATTTTATATTTGTATTAAACAAAAAGTGTTGATTTAATTCACTTAACTGTGACCGCCTGTTTTGGCACATTTCGCTCGGCGCAGTCTTAATAAGATAGCATCATTGTGTATTTAACAATTTTTAAGCTGTTGACTTTAGACATACAACAGAGGCAATGTTTGATAAAAATAATCTAAAGTAATATTTTAAAATATTTTCAGAAACTAAAATGACTGCAGTACTATTTAAATATAATCGATAGGAGTAGTAGTACGTCGGTAGTAGTACAATTGAGTTGTCAGATTGCGTCATATTCACACTTCATTAGACACAGGTATCACTATAACAAGCTAAAGCTTATAATAATGAAAAAAGTATAATAATATATTGCCACTAAACAATAATTTGATCAATATTTTTACATATTAACCTTAATTTTATTCGATACCAATAGGTAAATAGATTTATCTATTATGTGGTCAAATATAAACTAAAAGTGTTATACATATTTTAAATGTTCTTACTTTATTTTGAAGACACCTTTCGTACTAGAGTTCAATCCTATCATAATCTTGACAAACATTCATACAACGGATACAAAGAATACTCAGACTCGGAACAACTATTTGTGGATGACACAAATTTTTGTCTCATTTGGGTATCGAACCGACAACACTCGGCGCAGAGGCAATGGCGAGGTAACCACTTAAACCATTAAGCCATCCGTGCAGTCAAATTTATATAACCGTCTCTGTCCGACGTTCGCACAGTATCGTAGACACCGTAGTGCTAATGGCACTATCAATTAAACGTGCCACGAATAGCCGATTCGATTCTCATCTCGATCCCTTTCGGTCATTCGATTCCCCTCTGTACTATAGGTAATATACGTGTAGGATTATACTGTTTTGGCTGAATGCTTTAGTTTATTTCCTTTATCGGTAGAGAAATATAAGGTTTCATTCTAATAGATGTTTTTAATAAAAGTATGGTAGGAAATTTTGCTTAGTAATGTTTCAGAAGGATGACAATCTGCATACCTATATATATATATATATATATATATATATATATATATATATATATATATATATATATATAAACAGGCAAAGACAAAAAGATTTTCTTTTTTTTTGGTTAGAGCCATCAATAAAAAAAATAATTGATTGATAGACAGTTAGTTTTTTATAAGTAAGGTAAGGACAAATAGTTCAGTAACATTTGTTTTATATTTTTCAGGCGCCTTTTTTCTTGTTTAGTAGATATCTATTGATGAACGAATGTAAAAGAGCAAAGAAGCTGCACATTTTAATCACGATTATACATTATTATGAGGATTAAGTTACGTATCAAAATTAATACAAAGGCGTGCATGGACGACGATATCAAAAAGTGATTATAAACCAGAGTCGAGATATAGTGTAATCAAAAGTAATCTATTATTTGGTAATTCAAAATATTGGATTGGATATCCTTTCGTAGTGACTCGGAAAGTTTCAAACGTATGGATCGATATTACTCTGAGTGTCTAATTAAACCTTGAGCCTGGGTAACCATTAAGGTCATAAAATATAATCTTATAAAAAGATCACACTTTTAAAATGTTGATACGTAAAAGGGTGATCTTTCTCCTCTAATTAGCTACTTAGAATTTAACTACTAATAAAACACAAGTTCATGTATATTAAAATGCATCCAATGCTCTGGCTATTACCAGAGTATATTACCAGATTATATTACCAGTCATAAAAACTCGGTGATATACATAATCTCCAATTATAAATAGTTAATTCACAGAGTACGGAACAAGCTGACTTTTTACGAGAAACATCTTTGCTAGTCTATAATTTATATTTTGCATCTATAATTAATTTATTTTCTATAATTCTAACTATAATATTATAAATGCAAATGTGAGTTTATGTGTTACGCTTTCATGCCTTAACTACTAGACTGATAATCATGAAGTTTCGCATACACGTTGTCAGGGGAACAGAAAAGGATATAAGGTCTCGTTTATCCAGAAAATAACTCTTTCTGAGGAATAGCTAGTCATATTACAAAGAGGAAAGATTTGTATTTTTGTAATGAATGATTTAAAAAATGGTTTCTCTATTAGCTAGCAACTTTATGCAGAAGTAACAAAAGCTATATAACACGTGACGGGAACGGAGCAGCAATTATTAACGTGGGTGGACCAGAGCATAGCTAATGTTCTATACAATCCATTCAGTGACAACTACACAGGCGATACAAGTATGACAGTTATGGCTTGTTTCAAAATAATAAAATAATAGTTACTTCAATATAAATTGGATGCTGTATTTCTCTTGCTGGTTTAAAGAAGAGTGACTGCATTATATTTAATTTTTAGATAAATGCTACTTCGCGAATGTGAAACAACACTAAAATTGTTGAACTGATTGCGGTCGTCTTTAGTCGTAGATTGCGTCCATCACTCGATATGTATATTGAGAGCTCCGTAGTTAGCCTGATGCCGATGATAGGGGAGTCGGGCAGCAGTATAATCAATAGAACTTCATACATCAGTGCTCTAACTTCAAATTGGTATTATAAATGGAGTAACAGGCTACATACACACACACACATTAACACACGTAACATGATTTTATATCGTTTTAATTGACAGCTACTGGTTTCATATCCAAGTTTCTCCCATGCATCTTTTGAATGCAACAGATTAAATATAAGTGTTCAAAATTCACGTGAATGTTACGCTTTATTACCGAATTATCAACCAAAAACTATCGACGATAACTTTTTAATTGGTGCCATAAAGCCTTTTATGATATCGGAGCGGTAACGTACCTCTTATAATGTCTGAGATATTTTCCTTTTCATCCGAGTGTCATCTGTAACAACAAAAAAAGAAAATTAAAGTTATCATTCGAAATTTCGGCAGATGAGCCGAGGTTTCTGAACTTACTTTTCCATTAATTAGGAGTCATGGAAATAATTGTGCGACGCACAAAGGTTAGTAATTTTGACAAATGAGGGAGTGGATGAATGGATGAATTGTTTAATCATCGGAGAGAGATGGATCTTGATTAATTAACGTTTTGTTTCTTTGTGACCAGGTATATTCTTTGCGTGTTTATTTAACATATTAGTTAGTTTTAGGATGAGTAACATTTTTAAATGATTGTAAATGTAATAATGTGTATAATCAATTTCCTTTTTGTCTTATTTAGTAAACAAATATGGCGTACTGGTTGCTAAAGACTATATACAGAAACCCATTTATGAGTATTATCTTCTTAATTTTTTATTTTTGCAATGTCATGGCCAGATGTCAAAACTCTCGTTAAACCTCATTTAAAGAAGGACATGTCATACCAATTAGTGCAGTTCTTTTTTAATCATCACTATTTGAAAAAGGAATATAGTTTGCAGTAACTAAGTGATTTTATAATGGTTTGTTTACCTTATTATTTTATATAAGACAAATAAAAATATAATACTACAAAGCGCAGTGGGTTAAGTCATATTGTCAGTGACAATACGTGAGCTATCGCGTGTTAGACTTCCGTCTTTTGTTATTGACAGATAGTTTGAGTGTTTTTGTTTTACATAGATCCAATATTTTTACAATCTTCGATAATATTAAGATTATTTGTAATAAATAGAAGACGTAAAAATCTATAATAAACGTAAAGGCTCAATGTTTTGCGTAGACGAAGAAACATGAAACAAGTTTTATGAATACTTTTACAAGACATGTATTACACATTTTAGCACTTTTTCTTATATATGTACAACGGAGTGAAGAAAATACTTTTACGCAGACATGCTTTGGCTGTAAAAGTAATATTAAAGACAAGCAATGATCACAATATTGTGGAATGCTATTCTTCATTTCTTCGTTGTTTACCACGAGATTGTTGAAAGCCTACAATAATTCAAAAAGCCTATACGTGTTTGTATACATATAGGCATTTTGAATTATTCTTGACACATAGAAGCATGAGAGCAGAATAAATGCTGTAGAAATGAGAGCGCTGAGAAATATATGTGGTGTGACTCTGAAAGATAGAATAAGAAATAGTGTGATTAGAGAGAGATGCGGCATGAAAGTTGATATAGTGACAAGAATAGAAAAGGGTATGTTAAGCTGGTTTGGGCATGTAGAAAGAATGGACGAGGAAAGACTGACTAAGAAAGTTTATAGGGCTAGTGTGAATAGAACAGTCGCAAGAGGAAGACCTAGGCGAACGTTTCTTGATCAGATCGGAGGCGTTCTGGATAAAGGCCAGGTTAAGAGCACCTTGAACCGACGGGCGTGTATGAGGAATGTGATGAAAGGAATGAAGCCAGAGAAGTGTGTCAGGATCGTAGCAAATGGAAATCCGTAGTCTCTGCCTATCCCTCTGGGAAACAGGCGTGAATCTATGTACTATGATTTTATTTCTTAGTTAATTTAAGTTCAATTCATATGTTTTGGTCCCAATAATATATTTATTATTATTAAACCATCCTTTTCTACGTTTTTTCATCCAAGCCAGAGTTACAATACAGAGAAATTTAATATCATTTCGCCACCCTCTCACGTGTTCCGAAGGCACAGTTCCGAGGGTAGTCAAATAAATAGAAATGCCGAACTAATCTGCATGCAACGCAGCACTCGCCGTGTGTTATTCTGCCACTGATAAACGATTTCATTTCGGTATTAAACTTTTATTAAAGCGTTTTATTTTTATTTCTGAATTTTGTACATGTTTTTATATACGTTTAATATGTTATGTGTGCCCCTAATGGCTAAGCCATGTCATTCGGATGTGTTTTAATACGGCCGCGAGCTTCGTTATAGTATATCGATGGTAAAAAGTGTAATAGAGTGACAAAGTGTTATTTATTTTGCTATGGGGTGGCAAATTTGGATATAGGACTATGGGCAATGGTCCGCGATGTCGTCATAGTGTTATCTAGATAGTTGTAGTAAAAGGAAAAACATACTTTTGTTATTTAGAAACTATGTAAAGTCCGGAAAAAGTGTCGTGGCCTAGGTATTTAACTGATGTGAATTTATTGTCCATAGGTATCTTCAGTTATATGCCTTTTCGTGCGATTGTTTGGTTCTGGATACGATTCCCGGATCGGTCAATGTGGTAATGGGTTTTCTGTTAGATAAATTCGCAGTAGCAGGGCGCAAATGTACCCGATAGAGGGTATTTAGCTTCTCCTTTAATGTGGAGTCTAAAAACGTAGCTGGAACATTGGGGTTTTGGTCACCTTTGCTTACCTCTTTGTGGACATATAAGCATAAGTCTACGTATATATGTATTAGCTTCGTTTTAGAGAGCAACATAATTATGATACTTTATGATAAAATTATATGAAAACATCGACATTGACAGCCAAACTTCATTAAACGAAAAGGTGAATAATAATTTATTTGTATCACATTTTTAGAAATATAGTAAAAATATAGTAAGTATTATAACATTTATAACTAAATATTTTAAAGTAGGTATCTCTATACTTTAAAATATTGAAATATTGAGAGCTAGAAAAAAAAATCGCCAAAGCATCTTGGCGCTAAAGATGGAACGACGGAGGTATATAAAAAAAATTAAACAGCATTCAGGAACTAAAACTCTCGTGGGATTCGAAAAAAGAAAACAAAAGGCACAGTTATGATATACATACATAACGCTCATGTTTCCTTATACGGTATCAACTCGTCAGAAAAGCAGGTAAACAATATTTTATTAATGCGTTGCCAGTTGAAACAAACGCAAAATGAAAAAGGTTTTCACTCGAAATTACGACATTGCACTGTTGATACTCACTGATATTGACAATATATTAATTATGAATTCGTCTGCTTCTTTTTGACTACAAAAAGGCTTTCTAAAGGCTATAATTCAGTCAAATTCACGTATGACATTCTCATTCTTTCGTCATTCAGATCCTACAAAAAGTGTTAATGTGCCTTTAATAGTTTCTTTCTTTGACCCAGCAATCAAGCTACTTACAAAAACTGTCTTCGATCTGTTGCTGCGTGTAGTAAAACGTTTGTAAATCGTAAAATGAAATAGACCGCATTATATCTGAGGAACAAAAAGCACGGTTCTTTAAGGATAGATCTTTTAAACAAAAGAGGGAAGACACAGGCAAAAAGCGTTTTTGTTCATTACTAGGGACCTGAACCGGTGGAGAGTCTTAATTGTTCAAGATAACAATAAACGTTTGAGGTACTAATGACAATGGGCCCGTTTTAATTAAACAATTTTATAGCCTATGGACAGTAACAATAGCAATTCTAAATATAAGCTTTTGTTTATTTATTCAAAAGGTTTCTTCGCAATATTGAACAGACCCTAACGGATCCTGGTCATTCAACTATAGGATGATACAATGATAGTAGTAAAAATTCAAAGTATGTACTATATTTAACTTCATCAAAAGTAACAAGTACCTAACTGTACGGGTCGTCTGATGGTAAGCAGGTAACGTAGCCTGTGATTGCCTGCATGACTAGAGTTATCACACTTGCGTGGCATACGAAAATATATTATTGGCGGCGGCCTCGATGGCGTAGTGGTTAGTGTAACCGACTGCCACCCTTGAGGTCGCGGGTTCGATTCCCGCACAAGTCAAACATTTGTGTGCATGAACATGGATGTTTGTCTTGGTCTGGGTGTTTCTATGTATAATATATATGTATTTACAATAAAAAAAGCATATTTGTATGTTTATCCATTGTCTAGTACCCATAGTACAAGCTCTGCTTAGTTTGGGCTAGATGGTGTTGTGTGTATGTGGTAGAATATTATTATTATTGATACGATGGAATAGAAGAGGAACGAAGACTTTAAACTCCGAATTTTCGGACAAAACTTACAATTGTTACTACTGTCACGTCTGGATCTTGCAAAAGAGTAATATATCTCCGTGCGAGGCAGCTGATGTCTAGCGTCACCAATTAAGTTACAACGATAGCAGCATACTTTGGAAGAGTTGAGTTGGATTCATTTTATGCCACTCACATCTCACCAGCTGTGTTAAAATCACCATTTATTTCTAAAGATCATTATAGCATAGGCAGTTTATAAAATACTGGTGCCTTATAAACTACTTGCGCATGCAATAACAATTCTTTAAAAGATGGCAGCACGATCTCCCAGTCTTTTACTATTTATTATTCAACCAACAAACTCTATTCCACTTTCGACTACTATTTTACTACACAAAAACTCATCATAATAACTTGCACACACAAGTTCCATACAAAATGTAACAATTTAAAAATAAAGCGTTTCAAACACGCTACAGAATGAATGAAGCGCTGTCTAGTGTCAGAGTTTTTAACGGCACACATTCAAACTGTTTGTTATAGAACACTTTTAAAAATACAGAGTCGTTTGTTAGGCTGCTCACGCACTTTTATACGTAACGTATAAAGCAGTGGCACGGATGGAGAGAGATTTAGGTAAGCCGCGCACAGACTAGATAATCTCCCGTGAGCGTAAAGAGACGAATTTTTGAACAGAAAACGGGCACTGCAGACTTTGTCAAATGGGATTTACTATGGATATGATATCTATTGTCACGTTATTCTTTTGCGTTTACAGTAATATTCTATAGCTTTATAATAAAAACAGAAAATTGCCTTAGTTTTTCTGTTACGATAGCACGAGTATACCGCTAAATCCCTTGAAGAAACCTTGGCATAGAGCTTGCGTTTGCCATGTGCCATGAATGTTCAATGTATGTTTTAATAATTATTTGAATGCATTAACTAAACTTGGTTTTATATGTAAAACGTAGACGAAAGTCCTGTCGTAAATGACTTCGGGTTTTGATGTAACTCTTGAAAATTTGAACGTTTGTGTTCGCATGACTGCGCTCTTTTTTTGCAGTAGTATCTTTATGGTCTACGATGTTTGTTTTTGAGCCTTTGGTCTTCTACACACAAAAAACGCCTGCTACTGAATGCAGCTGTGTTCGAAAACACAGCCGTGTTGTGTGATCATGTGCCCGTTTCCACTTACCATTAAGTATACTGCTGGCTCGTATGCTACCAGCGACCATAAAACTACCAGCATTTATAAATAAGCGTTGATCAAGTAACTTCATAAGAAATAATTCGACGAAAGCAAATATCTTCGCAAAGAAATAATCGTAGAAGCGCACGTTTTCGCAGCAAAAAAGTAGCACGTCTGGTATGTGTCGTGCGTGGCAAAATCTCTCTAGATTTAACCGGCTCACGTGTGCGTTTGATGAATAGGGACGTTTCCTGTGGACGCGATACGTAACGATCTTGGAGACAAAGTTTCTACTTGATTTACTCTCTCATTTCCTTACTATAATGCGAAGGAGTTGGCTTACTGAATTATGGCATTGTGTAGGAAATTGTCGGTGCCTTATACGAGCTTTTGGTGAGCGTCGTCTACAAAATTGTAGCGCTTTTTACTGTAGTATGTTTTATATATACATACATAGAACCCTGTATATATTCGCCTCATGTACATACGCATTATATCAGTTATGTTTTAGGTCTCATCTAATAGGGGATGAATCTATTTCTCTTTAGAGGGAATGTTTTTAGAATGTGTTTCCACTGAGAATTTCTAGATAGAGAAAATATTTATGTGTCCAATGAGATAGTGATATTATAAAATTTGGGTAGTTTACTCAGCGCAGCGGCACATATGGGTATAGGTCTTGTCTTGACTTGTAGGCTTATAGTGTCATTATGTTTTTAGATTAGCTGTTCTTAAATCGTAAGAAGCTAAATGGAAGGTCTTGCAACATCAGAATGAGCACTAAGTTACGTTATTGTTAACATAACCATTCAATTAATTGAATAATTTCAGTCCGCTTGAACATTCGAATGTTTAATCGATAATTATTGTTGTACACACATTTGTTAAGATAGAGGTTGTTGATTTTGTAAACATTTAACTTAAAATTTCTTGGCAAATCGCTTAATTAATTAAAATTTATTTGAAATTAAATTATACAAGAGCAATAACCAGATTGCTCTTGATAATTTTTGCGTCCTCTTATAAAATCGTAAAACGGTATCGCAATTATTTCATGCATTTTAATTGGAACCGAACTGGTCCCACTTTTAATGTAAGTAACTGTAAAAATGATATTATATTTTGATGGCTTTATACGCGGGCTCCGTTTTATCGCGTCGTGATATTTTTTATATAAGTACTTTCATACTTTGAGGGTAAAATAAATTTATTTTATACAGTTTAATAAATATATGTGCTCGTCAGACGTAGTGCATTTTTAATAAATAGTTGCTATAAGGTCATGTAGTAATGCATTTTTAATACTAGTAAATTAATATGTATGTATCTTATGTGGGGGCCAGTCAGTGCAGACCGGCGACACTTCAACCCAGTGGGATCTTTTGTGTCGACACTCTCCCAATAACGACTGCCATTGATGTTCATGGCAGCCGGGACCGACGGCTTAACGTGCTCTCCGAGGCTCGGAACAGGCGATAATTGTCAATCAATACGCACATAATTTCGAAAAGTCATATAAATGCCGAAAGTCAGAGGTGTACGACGTGGGTTCGAACCCGAGACCCTCTGCATTGCAGTCTGTTGGTCTCTCCACTGAGCTATCGCTGCTCTTAGTAAATTAATAAGTAGATAGAAGTAAATTAAAACGATTTTCTCTTAAATAAATAATATTCAAATAAAAAGAGCAGATGACTTTTTAAAATTTACTGTTAAATATACCAGTCGTCAAAAATTGACCGTAAAGGGTTGAATTTTTGTTTATGTTTTTATCCTGGTAAACAAGTTTTAAACTTTAATAAAAAGCTAAGAGTTATTAATAAATTATAACAAACGACCATTTAGATTTCGACGGACAACATGTTAACGACTGTCAATGATCGCACTCGAATGCAGTAATTGGCTTGCGTATGACTTGAACTGAAATACGCACGCTATATGTTCATACATCTAATTTTGCACGTTGTATCGAGGCTTGCTATTTTCTTCTACCTAATTTGTTCACATGATCAATATAACAAAAAGCAGTCTTCACCATTACTGTTATTATCGATAAGGAAGTGACAGTACACGCGTCTGAATAGACACACCATCTATTATCATAAAACCTGTTTAAAACCGTCCATCAATAAGGCACGCGGTAAATGACTATCACGAGTATGATGTTATTCATTAAGTAAGCGGGTTACGACGATATATCACATGACGGAGTTTCTCAAATAGTGGTATGTGCACCCCAGGGGTGAGGTTGTTAGACCAAGGAGTCTGAACGGCGGAATGTCTATCGGTAATAACAATTACGCTAAGATTACAACTAATACAACTAAAGCTGGCCGCAAACATACGGTTTCCTGATCAGGTATCCGAAACAGAGATTTAGATTTGGATACCCGAATGCATACTTTTTATACGAATTTGCTATATACCGCATACGTTCTTATATTTTCCGTGCGAAAATAATTTCCGTCGTTCGATTCGGAATCTCGCCGGTGTGTACTGAATGAAGAACTGAAAAAAACCGAATGACGTCATTCCAAACGCAGCGCTCGCTAACATTCTGTATGTACCGCCGCACACGAACGGAAACCATTCTGAATACATCAGGGTGCCTAGTACGAGTTGTTTTTACGTAAACACGATCGTTTACTGCGTTTGGCTCTCTGATTGGCCAAGAGCTTGGAGCGGGCCAATCGGAGCGCCGAACGTCATAAACGTGTCGATCGCGTTAACGTAAAACAAACTCGCACTAGGCACTCAGAGCTAGGTAGACACGGTGGCATTACCGTACGTACTGGTAATACTAATTCCTGATTAAAAAAAGCTGACGGAATGACGAATCTGAATCCCTGTTTCGGAAACCTGATCAGGAAACCGTATGTTTGCGGCCAGCTTAAGATGGCGTAGTGGTTTAAGTGGTCGCGTCGCCACTGCCATTGCCTGCCATTGTTGTGGGTTCGAATCCCACTCGGGACAAAACTTTGTTTGATCCACAAATGGTTGTTCCGAGTCTGGATGTTCTTTATGTCCGTTGTTGGAGTTTTTGTAAAGTCCCCTGCGGCCCAGGAAATATTCAGGTGTTGGCCTTTTTACAAAGAAAAGAATACAATGCAGGAGAAAGCTCTTTCTTGTGACAAGTACGCAATAATATAGTTATTTTATTGTTAAAGTGTCTCACTTAATGGAGAGGTAATCGCTGCTTATAAACAAAGCAGTATTCCTTTAGTATTGAAAAATTGATCAGCTAAGTCATGCTACCGTGGAAGAAAAGCAATAAAATAGTTACTTCGGTTGGTTACTGCAATAGAATGGTGGATCCATTTGAGGCCTGCATAAAGTAGGTAATAATAATACATGTTATACAAGCGCATATCATCAAAAAGCTAATTGAGAACCACTGATATACGTCTTACAATGTTGTGTACTTTCTATGGCAGCTCTTTCCAGTTATTTACTCGCATATGTAGATCAAATAGGGGACCCGTTTGCCCTGTTTGGCTCGCGGGCTTTCGATCCAAGAAGACAAACAAGTATTTGTCCCTGTTATTAAGATTCTGTGACAACAAAAATACGGCTAAGTGCAAGTTGTTCTTATACCGTATTTTGTTCTTTTATAATGTGACTTGAAGATCATTCGATATTTAACACCATGAAGATCATGGCATGCTGTATTTTGTACAACCACTCCATAAACTAGTGTAGGGGCACTAGTAGAGTGTTTTGTGGATATGTTGACTGATACTAGGTATAAAAAAATACATATAGCTAACCGTGACACTAGTAAATTACAAAAACATTCGAATATTCTACTTTTTAACCTGATGATGCTGTCAGATTTTGATTGCTTTTATTGGTAGATAATCCAGTGGCTATGGTAAGTTATAACCATCTCCAGGACATGGCAGTGTTCCCTTGGCATTATAGAAACCTTGTTAGGACACGCAACCAAAATGCAATGAAGGATAAACAAGAACGGTTACTCTATCGTTCAATCGAATCGCCAATTTGCTTGGTGACTAACATAGACAGTACGGTACCACTCTATTCGGAGTCATTAGTAAGTAATAAATCCCATCTGATACATGACACTGGCCCAATAACAGGATGGGAAGAGAAAGAATAGGACAGATACTACGGATAGGACTGTACGGCATTGATGACTCGACAAACTGGGATCACATACCCGAGTCACCCGTTTTGTAACTAATAATATTACTAATTGTAATCCTCTGACTAAAATGATGAATTATCTAATAAAAATAATTAATGAAATAAAAAAACAAATAAAGAAAGATTGACGTACACGCAGACAAAAATTAAGCTGAATCCATAAACGTACCGTTATTTATAATTTCGCATACAAATACAAAGGGACTATTTATAAAATTTAATGACATCATTGTTTGTAAGTAGGCTGTCTATAATAAATTTACGCAAGCATTACCGCGTATGGAAATCTGTCTCATTAAATATTTCACGAGTATAATAAATTGTTTTCTTCTCATTATGTGTTTTTACTACATACTTGTGTCATTACCTTATCCGGTTTAAGTACTGCTTTATTATCTTACTTCGCCCGCAACCTCGTACGCGTGGAATTTGGAAGTAGGTACCTATCTTTTTTTCTATTTTTGCATGTAAGAAGTTGATCTACACATATCACACTCGATTCGTAGGCGACGTGTCAAAATGACTGATGAATGGTATAGTGGTTGAAGCGCTGAGTAACTGTAACTGAGCTGGGTTTGAATCCCAGACAGGACAATTCGTCATCACTGATGATGACGTAGACGTGATTTGACTCTCCTCGGTTGAACCTTTGCAGAGTTTTCTTACACCATCTGACGCGGGCCGCCTTGTGATCGTCGGAAAGCAGATGCGGTATCCAACGGCAAACTAGCTTTCTCACACCAAGCGCTTCATGCAAGATCTTCTGAATGGTTGTCCCTGAGATGCCTAATAGAGCCTCTATCTCTCGATACGTCACATGACCATCTTCGAGAATTAGTTGTCTCACAGCAATGATGTTATCTTCAGTGAAGGCGGATTTTGGGCGTCCTTCGCGAGATTTGTCACTAACACTAGTATGTCCACGCTGGACTTCTAAATACCAGCGTTCGACAGTCCGCAGACATGGAGCTTCATCACTGAACACAGATGTTAGCTCTTCAAAACACTGAAGCCGTGTCAGACCTCTTCTAAAGCTGTAGAAAATTATTGCACGAACATTTTCCTTAGAAAGATTCATTTTCGTACGTAACCTGACAGATTCCAATCGACGCTGAGACTAAACAATAGCATTGATCCTAATACTTTCAACTGTTTTGAGATTCAAAATTTAAACACATTCGAATATAGAACAGTTCCAAATTCAAAATTGCCGGGAAATATGGAAACGACAGAACTTAAAAGGCATGCCTAGTATATACATACATATGTAGGTCTCGGATTCTTGGAGAGTCTAGAACTGTACTCCATAGACGGCAATAACGTAAGACAGTTATACACTTCTATGTATGTATACAAACGTTGAAAGGGATATATTGCAAGGAGTGTCGGTAATATGATTACACTCAATGTGCGTCACAAGGAAGTTCGCTGCGTGGCGGGAATGTCATCCCATATAGAACAGTAGACAATACCCTACGGGTGTAATCTTTTGAACGCATCTTCAATAGATACTATCCAATACTTTATGCGCTATTTGTAGACAACTTATGAGTATGATCTCGTGTAAAACTAGATAAGAAAAATAGCAAAACCTTTTACTGGTTATTCTTTATGTTTATTGGACAGCCTAGTTGGTCCCGTAGCATAAAATTGCGTATGTTTGCGTGCGATCTTGAGGTTTTGATTTTTAGTTAGGAGAAAGCAATATTAGGCTTGTCTTTTAGAAAATTCTTAGTAGTAGCAACCATTCGAAAAAAGTGCCCGGTAAACAGAAATAATTACTACCTACTCTTACATATAATGTGGAATATTTTATTATAAAGCTAACTCTTCTCATCAACTCTTGGATTTCTGTGTCGCGGAGGTCTCTGCAAACATTAAAACAACGGATATGAGGAACACCCAGATTCAGAATAATCATTTGTGGATCACACAATTTTCGTCTCGTGTGGGGATCGAAACCACAGTCGAACACTCAGCGCAGTGGCAGTGGCGAGAAGACCACTTAAACTACAACGTCGTTCGTGCAGTCCTCATAATGATCTAGCCAGATATAGGTGGAATACACTTCCATTTACTACTTAGCGAATATAGGTTCGGCCTCGAGTCAATATGTATATGTTTTAGTAATTATAATTGTTGAACATACTGCCTAATAAAATCCTGTAGTATAAATAATAATAATAATAAGTTTATTTATTTTCTTTCACAAAAGTAACTTACATTCTATAACATTTTGTAACATACATATGTAACCAAATGCACCTTTGTGAGAGACTGGTATCTGAACTAGGAAAATCCTGTCAGACAGATTACCAGGCTCCCAAACTTAACAATTAATCACAAATTGTATGAAAAAAGAAAAAAGAATGGGATGGCTTAGTTGCGATGTCCCGGGACTCTGCAAGCTTTTAAGAAAATTCTTAATTATACTATGAGGAAGCACGGCAATGAATATTAGATTACAGCCAACGAGCTGCGTGATAAACATTAAAGTGACACTAGCCAGCAAAAATAAAGAGTGAGGCGTGAGCTTTTAGTACCACCAACTCTGATTAACACTGTGACTAAATTTAAAAAACAAACGCATTTTCGATTCGTCGCAACGATTTCCATCGCTATTAATCGATCGGTGATTACCGTTACTTCACGAGTATGAAGCTATGAGTAAGTCTGAACAATAGTGGGGTACACAAGGTAAAAATAGTGCAAGTAGTATCGACCGGTGGGGTCGCCGGCCTATGATTACTGACGGTGGTGACGCACCGCCACTTACCAAGAATTTTTACTCCAAGCGGTTATTAATTATTTACAATAATTTACTACAACTACTCTGCAATTAGAAAGGTTATTAGAGTGTTTAGGTGCGATTTGGTTTGATAGTGTTTAGGTCGTAGTCATGACACGTATTTAAGACTATGTAATAATGAGTCATGCAGATGTTATGAGGAGTCCTTTTGCTTCTGTGATGTACTATATGCCAATATAAAAAACAAATTGTAACATTATTTTATTTATATGTGAATTTGTTCATTTTGTATGTAAATGTGTTCATTTTGCAGATCGCGTGGTTAGCGTGAAGGTAAGTTATAAACAAGGAAATATTCAAACCACAGTCTGTTTGGTTTTTGTATCACCTCGTTTATAACGTTCATGGGTTAACTTTTTCCTTGCTTATAATGTATCTTAAAGATTCTGTGTTTGTTGATAATATAATATGTTTATAGTTTTCAATGGTGGTCTATTATAATGAAGAGTTGCGATAGTAATAGCAATTGATAGAATCAAGTAAAAGTAAAAAATCTAACCCGAATACAAAAACTGGCCACATGCTTGTTTTTTTCCCACTTTACTTGCGCTATTGCTTCTTGCCAAATTTCATGCTTCTACATAGTTACAGGAATCACCCTATTCACTTGCGAGTATCAAAATATGCGACATAAATGGCCGAATCTTTTGATTACGTTACGATTTAAAAGTTTGATTTTTTAACCTGAGTATTTCCTATTAATTTCAACTTGATAACTTCAAGCGTGTCCTGAGAAAAAAAGGCCTTGATCGACAGACAGACGGACAACAAAGAGATCCTATAACGGTTTCTTTTTCCTTTTGTGGTATGGAAACCTACCTACGAGTAATAAAGCTGAGGTATGTTTTAAAATTGGTATATAACTATTCTTAAAGTAATTATTATGAGATGGGCAGGCCCTTAGGGTGGGACACAAAGTGCGTTGACACCCTTGCACCATCACATCTTAGATATAAATGTAAATATATATTAGATTAATTCGTTTTAAAATTAATAATGTAAATATATTGTAAATGTTATATTCAAATTATTATCATTATATTGTATACGAACGCTAGTCGGTTGAGATTACTGATTATTCCAGCCTGGCCTTTTATATTTTTCAAAGAATTAAACTCCGAGTTAACTAAAGAAACGTCGAGTTAGAAAATTTACTAACAGAATTTGTTCGTTCATAGCTTAAGTGGCACTTATACAAACTGTTACAAGTAAGTGGTCTGGCATTTCTCGCTAAACCCTTACTACCTTAGTAAGTAGTCATCGTTGATTCTGAAGTATCTAATTACACAAACTGAACAGTTATTGCTTAGTTTAAAATAAAGTAAATTTTGTTAATATGTTTCTATCCCTCGGTAACAGTAGGTACCTTTTTCTAGGTATAGGTACCTTTTGTACTTTTCTGTACCACTGACAACGTGTTTGCGAAATTTCATGATGATCGATCGAGCAGCTAGAATTGAAGGCGTAACAAACAAACAAACTCACATTTGCATTTATAATATTAGTTAGGATGACTTAGTTATTAAGATACTTCATCCAATGTATTTTAGGATATAATTTTTTTGGGTAAAACAGATGTTTTAACAATTAAAATAAAAATGCCCATGTATAAGGAGCGCAGTTGAAGACTCTGTGCTGCTATCAATTTCTTATTTTCTTATCAGAGAAACCTAAATATCACTCGAGCCTGATATCAAACCGTAGAATGTCATAGCTGTCGCTGAACCTACCGCTGCGCCACAATGGATTATGATAATCTATTTATAATTCTTATTTGTCATTTAAAAACAAGAGCAGATTAAATAAGGAGCATTTATTACTTTTGTTTTAAATAGGTACTATTATTAGTTATTACTATAATAAATAATGTATTTTCTTAATTTTTCATTCTTTTTAGTTTTTTAGTTAAGTATATGCACGCCAGCGATAGCTCCGTGGGGAGACCAACAGACTGCAATGCAGAGGGTCTCGGGTTCGAACCCACGTCGCGCACCTGTGACTTTCGGTAGTTATATGACTTTTCGAAATTATGTGCGTATTGATTGACAATTATCGCCTGCTCCGTGCCTCGGAGAGCACGTTAAGCCGTCGGTCCCGGCTGCCATGAACATCTATGGCAGTCGTTATTGGGAAAGTCAGTACCCTCTAATATCCTGACACTGGTCTAGCCTTAGGGTATCGTTACCCTTCAGGTTGCGGAGGTCAGGTGGCAGCCGCTCCGTGTATAAACTGATATCCAGTCAAATCCGGTTAGACCAAAAAGCCAACCCCAAGTGACTTGGGAATAATAAAGTCTAAGAGAAAAGAAGTTAAGTATATGCACATATTAAGTCAAAGAAGCCTTAATGTAAATGATAGAAAATAAAAAACTCAACATTAAACAGGCAGCAGCATCCGGCTGTAGGGCATCATTCTGTTGCTTTGTCAACTGAACTATTTATGACTATGCTTGAATTGTTCAGATTATTTTAATACTCTCTTACAAGCCTTTTGGGTCACCATCTACCCCATATATTGTACAGTTCTATTAAGTACTAGTTGTTACCCGCGGCTTCGCTCGTGTAAATGTAAGTAAGGTTAGTTTTTGTAAGTAATAGTACTTTTTCTGGATTAAATACCTTTCCTATGTCCTTTTTTGTTTCCCTGACAAAGTGTATGCGAAATTTCATGATGATCGGTTAAGTAGTTAAGGCGTGAAAGCGTAACAAACAAACAAACTCACACTCGCATTTATAATATTAGTAAGGATACGACATGGTGTCACATTTTCTCATCACTTTATAAATGGGCACCTATATTGTAATCAATTTAGCATGGCGGTCAGGCAAGCACTAATTTTATTTAATTTTTATTTTATTTTATTCTGGTGATAAAGTAGGCTTTAGACTATCTTCCATGGCCACAAAATTACTAATACCAAAACGTAATTGAGAACTCGTCAAGTAATCCTGCCGTAATTTCACATAACCAACTTGCGGCTATAAGGTCGTTGACCGAATGACGTTTCAGTGGTCAGACATTGTATATCTGTGGCTGGTTGAGTTACTAACCAGTAGAACAATTATTTGTTTGAGCTTTTTAACACTACGTATTGACTTCGTAGAAACATCTCGTGCTATTATCACTCCGATTCAGGCTAGTACTGTACCAATATTGGTGCACTTATACATATTTGGTTAACAGATGTACTAAAGCTTATAGGTTGGAGGGTCTTTTTTTACTGACAATGCATTATTTTTTGTATTTTAATTTCTACAGCGTTCGCCCAGTGATCTCGACGGTCTACTACTACTACTACTGGGGACTTCCCACTAAATGGCGATTATCTATAGCTGGGCAGGTATTGTAAATTTTTCTTACTTTTTTTATTAATTATAAATCACTTAGTTGCTGCTTTTAGATTATATTCATTCTCTAATAAATAGTGATGACAAAATTAAACAATATATACGCCATATTTGCTAACTAAATAAGACTAGCGGTCGCCTAGTGGTCAAAATTCGACCAAAATTCCTAAGCTTGCTACTTTGTTTTCTTTTTTTCTTTTTTACATATAAATAAGGTATAGGTAACCATAGTTACAAAGAATTGTACGACGTCAGACGAAGAATGCCGAAATACTACGAACGCGATTCGACTGCGTGTGTCAAATGCATGGTTGTGTATTTTGAATTTGTTTAAGAAAGATACCAATCAGTAGATTGGTATCGCTAAATTAATCGCTTAATTTAGCGATGGAAGAAATTAATGCAATGGGACGATAATTATTTGTGTCATTTTTATCACCTTTTTTATAAAGTGATTTAATTACTGTTGTTTTTAATTTATCAGGGAGACTACGTTGCATAAGAGATAGATTCTTTATATGTACTAAAACTGGAGCAATGATCTTAGTCGGCCTCTATGGCGTTGTGGTTAGTGTAACCGACTGCCACGCCTGAGGTCGCGGGTTCGATTCCCGCACAAGTCAAACATCTGTGTGCATGAACATGGATGTTTGTCTTGGTCTGGGTGTTTCTATGTATAATATGTATGTATTTACAAAAAAAAAAAAAAGTATATATGTATGTTTATCCATTGTCTAGAACCCATAGTACAAGCTCTGCTTAGTTTGGGCTAGATGGTGTTGTGTGTATGTGGTAGAATATTATTATTATTATTATTATTATTATTATACTACATGCTTTAAGTATGTTTGTAGGAAAGTTGTCAAAGGCTACGGAGCCTAAAAGAACATAGGGTACCTTTCAACCTGCCAAAAGTATTGATATATGTAAAATAAAATGGTGTTGCAATAATGGTTGATTTTAATGTAATAAAATAGATGTAAATGAAACTGCAGTAGCAACAAACTTATTTACAATTCATCAAACAAATTGAAAATTGCAAAGCCTATCTACGCCGCTAACCACAGAGGAACTGCGTTTCTGAATATTTTATGAACACATCGGCGTCACAAAATAGTTGAGTACAGAAAACCGGTTTTAATTCATGTTAATTGGAACTTAATACTAACCGAAAAAATAATTTTGCTTCGCGGGAATTCCTTGTTTTGGCATACAAGGGGTTCGTAAGTTTCTCGAAAACGCGTACCTACACACTTCTTTTTTTTTTTTGTTTTTTCGTGGGGTAATGCTTTGACGCATACCTCTCCGCGGGGCGACGGAGAGGTTATGTCGGGCTCACCGGGGAAAAGATACCCCGGTAATACCGACTAAACCTACCACGGTGTTCCTCGACATAACCATAGACGGCGAGGCCGCGCGAATCGCTTTCACATGCAATCGCAACCCCGCCGTGTGAAACGGCAGGCCACTGCACGAAGAATATTTTCTCCACCATCCCCCTGAGCGGGGGGAGGGGGGGACAAAGACACGATACAGAGGCGCATGTGGGAACACGCACGCCGCCTCTCAGACCTGGTGCTGATGGGGTGGCGAGCAGGCCCACGCAGCCCACCACCCCCATTATATTACAACACAATTGAACATAACTTAACTTAATTAATATTACAAATGTGTGCGTAAAGCGATCTTGGATCATGTATCTCAGATTGAATGTCAATATCTGACCTAATTCAGCCCTCGGCGTTTGGACGCCAGCGCGTATAAGCATAAAACTTTTATCATTGTCTGGATATGGTAACCTTTACAGCTTAATATTATCAGGAATGTCTCATTGTCCCGTGGCATAAGAATAATATTATATTTGTCTGCCATTGAGCCTGAATTTGAATCCGTAGGCAGAAAAGTATTAGCTCTTTTAGAATATTGATAGTTCTACGCGAATACGTAGGCGTGATGCGTTAGATTATCAAATTCACGAAGGACTTGCAAAATAGGGGAGGATACAGAGATCGGTGGGAGAGCTTGGGTAATAACTTTGCCAACAATGATATATTACAGGTTTAAAAACTGCAATGCACATTTCTATCTGGTCTGCGCGTTTCTCAGCCGGCCTTCTGTGCGACTTTATTTTGTGGCGGAGTGTTAGGCGGTTGTTAGCTATTCCTTTGATCTGAAGGTAAAACATTTGATGGATGTTGCTTATTTATTCGTTCTTAGTTAGAATCGTAGTCTCAAATATTCAATGATTCATCGATCGTGGAGTAAAACGAGAAGCCCATTTGTTAGGCACCTTTTAAGGCGCAGCTGTAGTAACATTATATCTATCAGTTTAATATTATTTATTTCATCTCGGTTTTAAAAATACACATCTTTTGACTATTTATTATTTATAATTTACCTGACGTTTCAGTTTCTTATAATAAGTCATATATCACGGAGTCTTTTTAGTACATAATTTGATTATTAAATAATACCAAACTAGATTTTCCCCGCGGCTGCGCTCGCGTAAATATACGTTAGTTTCGTAAATATACGTTAATTTCGTAGCATTACTTTTTTCAGGAAAAAAGATACCCTATGTCCTTTTCTGTTCCCTGACATCGTGTCTGCAAAATTTCATGAAGATCGGTCGAGTAATTGAGGCGTGGAAGCGTAACAAACAAACTCACATTTACATTTATAATATTAGTTAGGATACATTTATACCTCCACCATCAGCACTATATTTCACTAGCTATTATTAGATTTTACCTCAAAAGGCAACGCCTCAAGGGCGACTATATTTTCATCTTCTGGTCACAGTTCCTGTCCACGTGTTGCGACTGAGAACATGCTAACAGGACTCAATAGTTTATTTGACTCGAGAACTCACGATTGTGAGCTGTTGCCCGCAATTATGTTTGCGTATAAGTTTTTCGAGTAATCCATGTCTGTAAGAATAATTTTGTCTTTTATTAACTTTATTGATAAAGTGCAATGTGCAAAAATGGCAAAAGAAGCATGAGAGCAGAATAAATGCTGTAGAAATGAGAGCGCTGAGAAATATATGTGGTGTGACTCTGAAAGATAGAATAAGGAATAGTGTGATTAGAGAGAGATGCGGCATGAAAGTTGATATAGTGACAAGAATAGAAAAGGGTATGTTAAGCTGGTTTGGGCATGTAGAAAGAATGAACGAGTAAAGACTGACTAAGAAAGTTTATAAGGCTAGTGTGAATGGAACAGTCGCAAGAGGAAGACCTAGGCGAACGTTTCTTGATCAGATCGGAGGCGTTCTGGACAAAGGCCAGGTTAAGAGCACCTTGAACCGACGGGCGTGTATGAGGAATGTGATGAAAGTGAATGAAGCCAGAGAAGTGTGTCAGGATCGTAGCAAATGGAAATCCGTAGTCTCTGCCTACCCTTCTGGGAAACAGGCGTGAATCTATGTATGTATGTATGTATGATAAAGTTCAAATTTAAAAGTAAGAAATAAGAAATTATTTTTAACTAGCTGTGCCCGCGGTTTCATCCTCGTTTATGATTACTGCGCCGCTCCCGTAGGTCGTAGCGTGATGTTATATAGCCTATAACCTTCCTCGATAAATAGGCTATCTAACACTAAAAGAATTTTCAATTCGAACCAGTAGTTTCTGAGATTAGCGCGTTCAACCAAACAAACTCTTCAGCGTTATAATATTAGTATAGATGTAGAACTGTTAGTCCAAAACTTATCTTATCTTTTAACCTCAATACACGCTTTGCCTAGTGTGACTATCAATGACAACTGTTAATTTGTATGTAACCAAGTATGAGTTACAGGGTTGGTAGACAATAATTAAAATAATATCGTCGTAATCAATAGGTGAAATGTCGTCAATGCAACATGTCAGAAATTCTATCACAGTAATAAAAGTTTAAGTAGGGATGCAAAATAAATCAAAGTCGGTTCAGCAATTTTGCCGTCAGAACGAGTTGCCTACATTTCCAGTTATAATAACTATCAGCAATAATATTTCCTTGATTAGGTTTATCTTAGACTCGTATGATAAAATACAGGCTTTATTTTAGCGGATGCTTGGATAAATAGGATGCGCACTTCAGTACTAACTAAGTTAGACATGACTAATTGTTGCAAGACATATCTGCTAATTGAGAACATGGTTAGTTGGAGATTACGCTGTTTACCATTATACTAACCACAGCAAGCCAGTTTCCTCAGGATTAAAGGTTCCAGAAAGAGAAAATGTAACGTACTAGGTCAGTACTATACATTTTATTTTTTTATTTTAAACTTTGTGCATAAAACAATACATCGGCGGACTTAATGCCATGGGCATTCTCTACCAGTCAACCGTAGGGTGACGCAGAGATAAAATAAAGTAGGTGCATACAGTAGCATGGAACATACTTGTACATAATATATACATACCAATAAATATACAAAATAATCAAAAACAAATTTATGTCTTAAACCTTATAGTCAACTTTGGCATTGACAGGATGCATAGTGGTGCTATCTGTCGATGTCTTACAAAGATGTTCCTACTAAGAATAATTCTCATGTCGGGTGGGGAATTAACAAATATTCAATCAACGTCACGAAGAACACCCAGGCTCGAATCGGGACATTTATTGGTGGATCATACTAAGTTTTATCCCGTGTGGGGATAGTGACCACAATACATAGCGCACCGGCCAGACATTGGTAATGCACTACTTTTGTTACAAGTGAGAGTTCCCTAACATAAATATCTACTACGATTTATGGCCGATCCGAAAAAATACCCTTGGCCCAAAATATACCTGTACTTTAACAAAAATAATGTAAGATCTTGATACAACCAAATCGCCAAGTACACACTCACTCACTAGATCAACAAAACAGTATAACTGTTATAATATAATTAACATAAGTTAAAAGTCCATGTAATAAGCAGTCTGTGTTAATTATACACAGCTTTTAATTTAGATTTATCGCACTACATCATCAACAAACCGAGTGGGCGGTCTGCTTTGAGCCAAGATCATGTTTAATTAAAAGCACATACCTAAATTTTATAATTTTCTACTAAAGACAGCTCCGGAAATCTCAAATCTTACTAGCATTTATTATTTAAATATTTTAAGGTCATATTCTAATTAACTGCCTGTACTTATATTAATTTACTTTTATAAAAGTTATTCATAAGATTAACCTTTAATTTGCGCTGAACTTATGACTAAACACTAACTAATAAACTTGATGTACACACAGCGACACATCAACCTAGATTATTTGGACTTTGAACTATTAAAAGTTGAACACTGCGAATCGTGCAAGAGAGTGCGTTATATTTTTGTTACGCTCTATCCTTACCATTACATCGACACCACTATGCACTGTCCCTTTCCGACAATTCTCTATTTTATATGTAGCTTAGTTATGCGTATATACGGTGTCTAACTTGATGTGTAGCCATGTGTACCATATTGATTCAAATATATCGCCGATGCGATAAACAGAGATGTACTCATCCACTTTTTTTTATATTTTTCTGCTGTTCATTCACCTTCTGTACTGCAACTGAGAATTTCTAGACAGAAACACCAAATACGGCTATCAATCAGTGAATCGCACAGCAGTCGTTAATCATCATGGCGGCCTCGATGGCGTAGTGGTTAGTGTAACCGACTGCGACGCCTGAGGTCGCGCGTTCGATTCCCGCACAACTCAAACATTTCTGTGCATAAACATGGATTTTTGACTTGGTCTGGGTGTTTCTATGTATAATATATACATATGTATTTACAAAATAAAGTATATGTATGTTTATCCATTGTCTAGTACCCATAGGACAAGCTCTGCTTAGTTTGTTTCTAGTATAATCCACATGGTAATATCCATGTACGCTTCGTGTCGAGTCGATAAACCTGGCAATTGTTGGAAAGCCAGATATAACTGAAAACCTTTGTATCTGATCACCGGTGTGCCGTTGCGACTCAATAGTTTGATTTAAGTGTTAACTAACCGACAAATTAAGTGGACCTACTTTTCGGGCTCTGATTAATGCCTGTATCACGTGAGACTTTACCAACCAACATTCAAACAACGAACCCAAAGAACAGTCAGATTCGCACCCACAGTGTAGGCGGGGCGACGACTTCAACCTCTACGCCATACGTGTCGCATGGTCTCAATTCCATGCAATTAATTGATTACGAGAAAACGTAAATATCATTTCCAGATCGTTTCCGCGAAACATAAGTTTTCCTTAAATTGTAAACTAAATTAAAATAAACATTGGACAGTAATTAACATTCAGGAATAAGCAAGTGAGACTCGGCTTTGAATTGCCGTAAATCTAAGAATTCGAAAAAATGGTTCAAGTAATATGCAAAGTGATACCACATGACCAGGTCAGAGGTCAAAGGTTATAATCATTTCGGGGTATATCGACTATGCTGAGTTGAATGGCGTTGACCACGAGTCTCTAGCTCTTAAGGTTCTTGAGTTGAAAGTTGTATAATAGACAGACAGACGGACGGACGGACAAAGCTGTGGTATAAGTGTTTTTCCGAATTCTAAAAAGCATTCATATTTTTGACGTTAATTGCAATATAAAGATTAATAACGAGTAGGTACTTGTACAAGTTGGCACGCTAAAGTTACATAATATGATATAAAACTTAATAAAAGCTACTAATGTGGCACGGCGAAAATATATTGTGACACATAAGAAAGTAATGTAGTTTTGGCGGTAATTTAGTTTTGATATTATAATATTGCTTTATTGCGTTATTCTTGTTTATTGTTGAATTTGTATAATGTCTGTGACGGTATTAAATAATATAATATAATATATAATATTAATATAATATAATATAATATAATATTAATAGTCTACCACATACACACAACACCATGTAGCCCAAACTAAGCAGAGCTTGTACTATGGGTACTAGACAATGGTTAAACATACATAATATATACCTTTTCTTTTGTAAATACATACATGTCATACATAGAAACACCCAGACCAAGACAAACATCCTTGTTCATGCATACAAATGTTTGACTTGTGCGGGAATTGAACCCGCGACCTCAGGCGTGGCAGTTGGTTACACTAACCACTACGCCATCGAGGTCGACAAAATGAATGTAATGTAAGTGATTGTAGGCCACTTGCTGAAATCTGTAGTATCTACCTACTCTCTCGGGAAGCAAGCGAGCGTGAGTCTATATAATTATGTTAACCATGTTTGTATAGTATACCCATGTAAACAAAACATGGAACTTATATATGTATAAATTTATCAATTATTATAGTATTTTTACCAATTGCAAGCAGCGATAGCTCAGTGGAGCAGCGATAGCTCAGTGGGAAGACCAACAGACTGCAATGCAGAGAGTCTCGAGTTCCAACCCACGTCGCGCACCTCTGACATTCGGAAGTTATATGAATTTTCGAAATCATGTGCGTATTGATTGACAATTATCGCCAGCTCCGTGCCTCAGAGAGCACATTAAGCCGTCGGTCCCGGCTGCCATGAACATCTATGGCAGTCGTTATTGGGAAAGTCAGCACCCTCTAATATCCTGACACTGGTCTAGCCTTAGGTTATCGTTAGCCTTCGGGTTGCGGAGGTCAGGTGGCGCCGCTCCGTGTAAAAACTGATAGCCAGTCAAATCCGGTTAGACTAGAAAAGCCGATCCCAAGTGACCTGGGAATAATAAAGGCTAGGGGAGAAGAAGAATAGTATTTTTACCAATAAAACATATATTTATTTGTTGGTAGATTTAAAGAATAGCAGTATTCTACGGTCCATCCGATTTCTTCCTAAATCGATTCTCTCTCAGATTTTTTTATAACTTCGTTTCACGGAGAATCCTTGTAAGTATAGATGTTGGGACATTAACGACTATCTCTTCTCTTTGAAGTTCTGATATATACAAGCGTAGTGTTATACAGTGTGACTGGTAACATTGTACATATTAAGGACATGATAATTTATGGTCAGACGTAACATATAAATAAAAAAAATTAAAAATCTGTTTAACCTGCTGAGAAAACCTTTATGAAAATTTGTATGAAATATCCATAAAATGTGGACAATGCACGGGTCGCACACAGCGGACACAGCTGTCGAGCGCGCCGCGCTACCGAGGCTAATGACCTTTGATTAGAAAAGGACGGGCGGGGTGCAAATTCGGGAGAGTACGGGGTGCGGTAGCGGGGGCGCAGGTTTTGTTTAGCTTTGGTATATGCGCAAGAGTGTCCGCACATTAAGTTTTTATTGGATAACTAGGTCAAACTTTAAGTACCTATTTTTTTTAGATATTCGGTTCTAGAATCGGCTACTGAATGCCCTCCTTCAATATGTCCAGTCTTTTCCCAATCAGCCTGTATATCTTACGAGCTAGTGTAACATATATGGCACACCAAAAGTGGTCCCGACCGTGCTTGTAACAAATGTGTCAATAGTAACTCTTCCTTGCTATGGCTGCTAAGTGTAACTAGGGTTGCCAAAACTGTGAGGAATGTAAGATATATTCATTTGGGATGCCAAAAAATAAGTACCTTCAAATATAATCGCATCGTAAGCTATAAATTAATTTACATGATAGTTCACGACAAACGGAAATTTCTTAAATGTTGCTACGTGTTACATCTTAAATGTACCTGAAATATAGTAGAATATAATTATTTCCCATCAGTAATTATAGTACATTTGAACTTCAATTACGCGAACTTCAAGTATCCGAATCGCTGATTATCTGAATAGCTTTCAGGGAAGCATTATTGAGAGATGAATTAAACGTGTAAATATGTAAAATGTATAAATCCCATATGTATGTTACATGTTTATATGTATGTTTCTATTTCATTCAATTTCAAATAAAAAATGCATACCTACTGCGTCAAAAATTTGCTCAATTTCTTAAAAATTTGAAGTGTGCATATATATGTAGGTACATACCCTTTTTTCTAAAAATCCAATTATCCGAAATTTTGATTATCCGAATGACGTCCGATCAATTGATTCGGATAATTGGAGTTCCACTGTATCTTGGCCGAAAATATAGTAGGATACTATATTTTAATACTAATCTAATAAAGCTATAACGTATATCTTTTTGAAAGCGATAATCTCTAGAACTACCAGTCGGATGTTAGAAATCTTTTTGCATTTGATAAATTAATTTTTAAGAAAAGTTATAACTTAAAATACATCACGCTACGAGCCAAGGAAATTGAGCAGCTATCACAAACGCGGACAAAGCCGCGGTTCAAATCTAGTATACAATATGGCAACCCTGAGTGAAACATTAATGTATTATTCATTTCATTGGTACAAGTCTAGTGATATAAAGTTATAAATAATTGAAACGTTCTCTTATTTTATTCCTACGAATGCATCTCGTTCCTCAAGGCTTGTAACGGTACCTCAACCAGTACTTGAACCCGTATTCCCATACTAAGCGTGCTATCCGCAGCCATTTATTCCGCTAATAAGTTGATGTAATTTAGTCTTAATTGAGAGCTAATAAGTGCTATAAGAAAGTAATGTTTTTTAAGAAGAACGTATAATGATGATAGACTTATAGGAATGAAATAGGCGTTTGATTTTATGGGAGGAGATAAGTTCTATTGCTCTCTAATTGCATTATTTCTTTACAAAAACGATCTCTCGTTCTAATAACACCTGTATCGTGGGGAACTTCGGACAATCAACAAACTTTCAGATTCGGAGATTCTAGGTATTTGTGAATGTAACACATTGTTATCCCAAATCCCAAGCGGGGATCGAATCTAAATCAGATAGCGCAGCGTAGTGCCGACTACAAACAGTGCATTTTATTAGATCTAATAATAATTATGTTTTATAAGTTTATCTAATAAAGCGAAACATAATAAATTCAGAGAGATTAAGATGGCTTCACTAAATAAATAGTAGATAGTAGCAGAGAATTTACTTCGTAAAAGTTTTTATTTACTGTTACTTAGGAGGGCCTTAGTAAAGTTATCTTTTCCAATTTAAGTTTCACTTTTGTTAATATTGTTTTTTTTTATACAACTAAGGTGGCAAACAGGCATATGGCCCACCTGATGGTAAGAGGTCACTGTAGCCTATGGACGCCTGCAACACCAGAGGCAAAACTTGCGCGTTGCCAACGCTTTGGGAGAAAAAGGAAGTGGGAAGAAGAAGGAGCGGGAAGGGGGAAATAAGGTGATTGGGCCTCCGGCACTCTCACTCACCGAACGAAACACAACAGTAGGAATACTGCTATTTTACGTCGATATTCTGTGAGAGAGAAGTCCTTCCCCGGTCGAGCCGGCCCATTCATGCTGAAATAAGCGAGGCTCTACTACACGGAAAACATAGTTTACATCCAACTCTTCTATTTATGATATACTACATTTTGCCCGCAGTTTAGCTCACTTTAATCTAGATTCTGTCAATAAATTGTTATCGCTCGCGATGTGTTCGTTTCTATTCTCCTGACAACATGTATGCGAAATTTCAGGATGATCGGTCGAGTAGTTAAGGCGTGAAAGTGTAACAAACAAAGTCACATTCACATGTATGTATATTATTAATAAAGATTAGGATATATGGTTAGCTGTATGAAAACTTAACCTATACAATGTTAAAAGGTAAACTTATTAACGTAAACACAAACAATATATAAATTTTTAGCACTATCCCGAGAATTTTATTTTGTCTGAAATCATTGAAATTTTCAATAAAATACTATCACGACAGAGTTATAAATAAATATTTTACTCTCTCTTTACTTATGACTAAAACAGGAAAATACATTTAATCTTACAGAGAGGCCGCCATGCGAAAAGATAAATGGCGGGAACGGCACGTTATCTTTTTACAATCATCTTTTCCATATTAATTTCATGAAGGCAACGGAGTAAGTTTATTCAGCCTCTCACACTATTTAATCAAGCAAAATTGTTATACTGTACACGTTCATAGACAAATCCGCTTGCCTTGTTTTTGTTACATAGGTGATCTGGATTATTACTGAATTTATTTAATATATATTTGTGATAAGAAATTTTCATTTATAACTACTATTTACGCGATTAACAATATTTATATTGTAACTTCGTAAATAACATTCGTTCAGAAACAACATAAAAATAGAACGCATATTTTCGACACGAAAGGAAACACCGATCACTAAAAATTTAATGAAAACTACGTGTGATGAACACAACTTTTGTCCCGTATGTGCCTCGTCTCCAATACTAATGCATGGATAGGTAAGCCAAATTACAATTCATAAAGATCACTATGTTATGCTATGTTACAAGCAAAATAATAAAATACCCAGTTCGTAAAATATAACTTGAGTCCTGCTACAGATGTCCGTGTCATGCCCATCAAATTACGTATTTTAAAGACAGTAGAATGTACGCAAAATATTACTTTTTAGGTATAATAGTGTTGTTCCTTGCGTCCTCTTAACCATACGCTATAAAGTAACGAGCATGAAAATATATGATCGAGATTTACATACAATTATAAACATCAAAATAACATAATACAGCATATATCTGACTGAAATGTGTTATTTATAACGTGTAAATGACAAAACAATTCAGACTTCAAATTATTTGAAATAACTTTTATGAATGTATCTACTATATAAAATTAGTTAAATAAAATATATTATTTTCTATCCCTCTTGTTTCATTTATAATATCATATTCAATTATAATAATAATACAAACGTCAGTGAGAATAACAACATTAATCGATAATTTATAATCGAATACGCTCAACACCGTCCCAGCCCTAGGCGTGTTGCTCTGGTAATTACTGTCACAGGACTCCAGCTATATTTTACAAAATATAGTAGTCGCCCAGGGGTCGAAATTCGAACGTCATTCATTCCTTTTTTCTTTTATGCCAAGCCTCACACTCTTGTACGCTATATGTTTAAACGAGTATACAAAGCCTTCCCGTCACGTATTAATTTAGACAACAAATTTACTCACGTGCGTAAAAACTAACCAACAACAAATATCAGACAAGTGACAACTCTAGCACAAAAAAAGCTACGAAATAAGCTGTAATAACCGAGAGAGGTTCGTTATCTCGGCGCAGACGGCACACGTCTGAATGGCCGCCATTCGACGCGAGAACCATTCGAGTATTGCCCCCCTTAATTAAGAGCCTCGAAGAGTGGTCTGAAAGCGTCGGCGATGTACAATGCCTAGGCATCCTGCTTGTTTTGAGGGGGCCTTATTGTTCTTGGATCGCTTTCGCGTTCCACCTGAAGTGAGCCTTTAGTTTGACTTTACAAAGAACTGAGCGCGCTCAGGCGTACCAAGGTTTGTGGTTTTAAGATGCCTGCAATTATTTTTAATTGCGAAGATTTCAGTCTATTTTTGGTATAAACTTAGAAGCTTTTACGATGAGGCAAATAATCTTTGCGTCTAATTTACAATACTATTTGAAACTGGTTTTTAAGCAGTAACTTTAAACATTTAAAGCAAGAGGCAGACACAAAAACTCTGTAAATAAGTTCTTACGTTATTATAAATATTATTTCAATTAACTTTTTCCGACGTTTACTTTTTAATTATTTAAATGGTTTAATAAATTAAATAGGTTAATCATTACAAAACTATCTAAAAAAATTATTTAATAAATCTTGATAAAATCCGTGTACAGTAGTTTTATATTAATGTAAAACACATTTTATAAGTATTTACATTCATAAAAGAGTAGCAAAATAAATGCGTACCTAACTCTAACCCTTCCAACGTCTACGTAACTAAAGTTTCATAATTAGTTACGATAGAGAAATTTTTGGAAAAGATTCGGCTAGTAGAATCTTAACTAAGAAACACATACATATATCCTTTGAGATAACATGTATACATGTTAGATATATAACGCAAGAGCGTAAATTATGAATGAGTCTTTATAATTAATGTAAGTTAGTATAAATTATTACTTATATAAAAAACATAAATGATAATATTTCGTTTTCGTTAACTCTTAAGTAAACTTCCAGCTGAATATATTTAATTAAAAGGAAATACATAACTTTCAAATATAATAGACCCATGCAAATCGATTGACAAATGCCGGTAGCCTACACATAGAAATAGATAAAGAGAAACAACTGATTAAAATTGCGTCATTTTCACTTTTGTGAAATTTGTTAAAAGGTACATCATATACATATATATATATATATATATATATATATATATATATATATATATATATATATATATATATATATATATATATATATATATATATATATATATATATATATATATACAATATCATACCCAAATCTAAACCATCCTCAAATCCACATACACACAAAATATTTTATCAAAATCGGTCCAGCCGTTTAAGAGGAGTTCAGTGACACACACGTACAGTAGAATTATATATATAAAGATAGTTATAATCGTCATAAATGTTACTAGTAGAGAACTCAAATTTAGCATATGGGTAGGTATAATAACGCGATAAAATCCGTATATAGTAGTTTAATTTCAATGAATAATATTCGTAAACAGAAGACAATATTATATGGGTAGGTAATTATAATAACTAATAACATTCAGGATTTTCCAAAAGTCGCTGTGTGTAGTATAAAAAGCACTTAACAACTAAAGAAAATGCAGACGGTATTGCAGGCAAAAGCTAGTTAAATAAGATTTAACTACGTATTCTCGATATTACTGTTAGCCATAATACCTGGCATGTGCCCAGCAGTTTAAAGAAGCAGTATCATCGAAAGATAAATCGAGGATATCAACAAAAGCGTCCAATTCCTTTTATGTTAAGCAATTTTCTGTGAAAATCATATCAGGGGTTCCTTTTGAATAGCTAGGTAAGAGGGTTTACTCGTACCCATTCATACCTTAGTTACTCTTGACGACGTTAAACCAATGTTGTGGTGAGGGGTGAGTAGTGAACTATAGGATAATGCCGTGTGTTGTTATGAACACCACGTCAAGGTGCGATGGAAATATTGTGTTAAGGTTTAGCGTTTAACGTAGCATTTTTTATAACACTTGTTATTGTGAACCGTTTTTATGTTATCGGTTGCTATAGCGTTTTATAGAACGATAATCGTTTGGTATTTACAAATAATGATCCTATTATTCAATAATGGTAGGGTTAAGCATTTGGAATTTTTTTATGTTTACAAATTGTAAACAAGATGTGACATAATATTGTCTTCTATTTACGCGAATATTATTCATTGAAATTAAACTGCTATATACAGATTTTATCGCGTTGTGTATTTGACACTATATTACAAATTTTGAAAATTGTTACACTACTACTACTATTTTTACTAATTTTTAAGCTAATTGAATTATTATTAAAACTATTTAGATTTAATTTATTTTTACATTTTCCCCGACGTTTCGGCTGCTTTTCAGCAGCCATGGTCACGGGGAGACTAAGATGGCAGTTGTCTCAATGTTCCAGTGTAGTTATTTCAAAGTACCCGAACATAATTTAATCATTGGTGTTTCTACTTACGCAGAATGAGCTCAAAGTATCATGAAGTCTAGCTGTGGTTTGCTTCTTCTTGGGATTGACTATTTTTATTACTGGATCCCAAGCTGGTGGTACATTCCAACCATCTTCTCTATTAAAATTAGGATGTTTTTTGATTTCAATAGCCTCGCGAAGCATCCTTGGTAGGAATCGTTGTTCTTTAGCGAGAATCTGTGGTTTGTCAAATCTCAGGTAGTGGTTGGTTCCCTGTTGCACATGTTCACACACAGCAGACTTCAACGAGCGTTGGTGTTTTACATCAGCTATGTGTTCTTTTATGCGGGTGCCTATGTTCCTCTTGGTTTGACCAGTGTATGAGAGTCCGCAGTCACAATCTATTTTATAGACCCCTGCATCTTGTAAAGGTAGTTGGCACTTGACGGATGGTAAAAATTGACTTATCTTCGTTGGCGGCTTGAAGTATGTGTTGATTGAAGCTCGCTTCAAGATGTAGCCAATCTTGTCGTGTTGTTCTTGAAGCGAGCTTCAATCAACACATACTTCAAGCCGCGATTTAATAATCTAATTGGGGTGTTTGAGGTTGTGCGTTATATCTGTGACCTGTTGAAAAGGATATACCTTTATTATACGAAAAAAAAGTAAATAAGTATTTGCCGAAGTAAAAGCGAAGTTACTAAAGGCCTAAATTACCCTCTGAATATGCCTCATAGTATTAATATGTAGGTTAATTTCTATCAAAAGCCTTCTGGCTAAACACCAAAGAGTTACATTAAAGGAAACCCTGTGTGTAGGTGTAAGGTGCGTATTGAAATGAACATGTTTGCCTCTTTACAGCTGATGTTAATGCCCTCAAAAGGTTACTGGCTCTATAGAATGAGAAATGATTGTATACTATTAGAGTGACCTGTTTCCTGGAAGGGTAGGCATAGATTGTAATAAAAGTTTATACAGTTACAAAATAAACTATAAAATCGTCAAATTAAACCACAGTATACGTGGAGGAACACAAAGAGGGCTGCCCTACCACATGGGTCATGTATAGCCGAGAAGAGAAATCGCTAGCCATCTCGTTAATCACATAACATCATTGTGAGATCCCGGTTTTAGCGTGGGGGTCGGGCAAAACTTTTTTGTAATTTAGAAAGACCTCATAACCAGCCGCACACTTATATCCGGGATGAACTAGAACTTTCTTAAAACAGATCAAACTTATTTAAGAAAGTCCACATCTCAATGTACTTCAACAAGTTTGATAGCCGCCATGTATTACCGTGCATTTTCTGAAACCATACTAGTAATATATGAATAAATATAAATGAATAGAAGTTACTTTGCGACCTGGATGATTAAATGATTTTTACTTTTAATAACGTATGTGCATTTTTGAAACGTCACGGTAGATTCGCTGCTCCTATTTACATCGATCCGATTTTATAATACAAGCTTATGAGCTTGTATTATAAATTAAATTAATTAATAGTATTGTGTGAACTGAAAAGTATAATCTTACTTAAAGTTTTATTGCTTGGCACTGACCATTGACCATTTAACATTCTGTAGACACCATTTACTGGTGGGACTGTAAGTGATTGCATGTATAAATTGACAGATTGTCGTTTGTGGGTCTTTATATATATGATATTTTACCTACTGAAACGCAAAGTGTTGTGTCTGCATACGCTGCATCGGACAAAAATCATTGCTTTTAGCTATCCTTATAACATTTGCAGAGGCCTTTGTTCAACAATGAACTACGAAAGTCTGGTACATTCATCAAAAACAAAGTTGACGAATGGCTTTATAACCTCTGCCTACCCATTTAGCTACATAAGCTATCGTCAAAATTTGTACAATAGGCGAACATAAAATAGATCGGCTATACAGTATACAGAGCAATCGCCATTACAATACCCATAATCCGCATAGCACATAAAATATTATGTCGCACTAAAAACAATATAGTCTAATAACACGCATTTCGCGAACAAAGGAAGTACGCATGGTTATAAATCTTTTGCACCTCGATCCGCAATGATTGGACAAATTACATGGCCATATCACCCGGCCAGTGTAACTAGAACCCACTAATAATGTCTATTCGCCCTCCTTTTGTATCGAAGTGTCATGTTCGAAGGGGGCAAGGGAGATCAATGATGATGGTGGCAATACGAATTGCTCGCATTCATGAACGGACAATACATTGTATGGGACTGATACACAATAGCTGAAATCCACAAAGTGCTTTTGAAGATATTTTAGTTAATAAGATATTTTTTGTAGATGTATCGTGAATAAAAGTTCTATATCTTTCATATTTTCGTATTTAGTACTTAACCTTAAAATACAGTAAATATCCTCCCACGACAGAGGTATATAGTACTTAGAAATCGAGAGCATTCAAATTCAAGAATAAATTAAATGTAAGCAATTAAAAACTGTAGTAAAAGCAATAAGTTTCAAACTATATAACTAAGACAGGTACTAATGATAATGGACTAATGGACTAAATAAATTTAACCAACACCTGTTGGTGGACTTTGAAAGCTCATTAAATAGTGTAGAGGTTGAACAGGCCACGGATTAGACAGAAAAAATATATTGCCACTGTCTCATGTGTAGTCAGAGAGTTATTAGTCGCCTTCACAATTTGGAACGGTTGCTACGATAATAGTTATACCTCGGAACGAAGAAAACAGTGACGATATTGAATGCTATTTCTGTGCTTGAGGTCTTGGATAAGGTCACGTTAGGCTCAGGTTAGGTCGAACAAACTGTTATCAGGTTTTTCTGGCCATAAACTTTCAGTTGCTACTGAAAATTTATGGCATTATTTATAGAAAAATCCGTGCTGCTGCACGGATTCTACAACTAACTGGTCGAAGACAATAGGTTCGCTCTTACGTGGAATTGAAAATACCGCTTTGCCTCACAGCGGTATTCTCGCTTACACCTAGAATTTTGCTACTTTACTTTCAACTACAGCAGGCTGGATGTGGCAGTACCTCCAGTCTACAGAAAGATAGCCATACAACTTTGAACTGTATTCCTAAGGGTTTTTAAAGACGATCCCGCACTACGATTAATTCCTGTATCGCGGGGGACTTTACAAACATTCAAACAACGGACACAAAGAACATCCAGACTCGGAATAACCATTTGTGGATAACACAAATTTTTGTCCCGTGTGGGATTCGAACCCACAACACTCGGCGCAGTGGCAGTGGCGAGGCGACCACTACACCAACCGTGCAGTTAAAAAGTAGTACCTTAAGGAGTTTCTGCACTATGAGCAGGTGACCAGTAGATCATTACCCATTGCGACTGCGACTCATGCGGTAGCACATGCTACTTCTATTGAGAAATCGGCTATGTGAGAAATTACGTTGGAGCTGCCAGCTTCCGAAAGCTATACCGCTTCATATCAAACAGGTCTTATGCTTGATTTCCACATTAATTCTATAGAAAAACCAGTGGTGATTGCAAAGTTTCGAGTTTGAATCCACAAGGATAATGTGTGCTTTGTTGTAAATTGTTAAGTGAATGATTAATATACAAGCGTCGGTGTTTTGTAATATTCACCAACCCGATTATCGATACCCATCAAGCAAGTGATATGCCATTTTGTATACATATGCTTACATAATCTCACGACTATATTTCCGATAGAATAGTCATTACGTGTAATCCACCATATAGTGATAAGTCCCTGGTAAAAGGAGACGAGCTTTCAGCCATCTCCGTGGCACAGTTTCAGATTCCGTGCTGCTTCTGAGAACAGAAAATCTCAATAAAAGTGGTAGCAGGAGAGCCTACAACTTTGCTACCAAATATTACGTAAACCTAATTAGTGCCGCAAAGTGTAAATGTGAACTCAATGGATCTTTTAAGGAAACAAACGCATAATCCAATACAATCCAACAAAAGCTTGAAATGTTAATTCGAAAATAGAACGACAGGATACCTACAGCAAAATATGATTACGAGAAGCAAAATCTAAAAAATACGTAAAGTATGTCAGAATATACAAAACTGTAGTGCGCACACTACGAACGTTTGAAATATTACACTACGCAAACAAAAACAATAAATACAGAAATAATAACCAGAAAGTGAAATAAAGAAATCTAGACATGCATCCCAACCAGTCCAATTAACGTTGAGCTTTTGTAAAGTCCAGCATGTTATTGCTTACGTGTCTACCTTAATTGGATTTTCTACTACTCTCCCCTGCGAATTAACATTACTAATTGTTTTTCTAATTTAAACCTTAAATATTATTGCAGTAAGGTAAATAGTTGTTTAATCGTATTAGGAAGAAATGAGAGTTAATGCTGCACAGTGAGGGAAAACATCGGAAATGTTTTCTTGAGTCAAACGAACATGTTTGGGTGATGTTTTATTGCTCTTAGAGTTGCTTTGTAAGTTTGTTCCGTCTTTATATTGGGACACAGTTACTTGTAGGTCTGATAGAAAAAAGTATAGTCGAACAAATAAGATCATAATTATAGTTTCACAGAATACTATATAAAAGAACAGCAACTGAATTATGTTTTTTATCATATGTGACTGCAAGTTTATATACGAATATTATATATAAAAATATTTGGAATTCTAACAAATATTGTAAATGCGAATATGAGTTTGTTTGTTACGCTTTCACTACTAGACTGATCGTCATTAAATTTTGCATACATGTTTTCAGGTGTACCGAAAGGGACATACGGTATTTTACGTCCAGAAAAAAGCACTGTTACTAATCTAACCTAACCTATTTACGCAAGCCAAGCCGCGGGCAATGTCTAGTAAAACAATCTAAATTTATATCTTCTTAAGCCTAAACAATAAATCAAGAGCCGCTGTGCGACTATCATACAGACGTAATTAAGTTATTCTAGCAATTCTGAAAAAGAACTTTTATATGTAATATAACGCTTTTATATCAATTTAAGTTTATTTGTAAATTACGCATACATGTCTATCTATATTGGCTAAATACAAATTATATACAAAAACGATAACAAATTCGATATTATCAATCACTAAAATGTTTTAAGTAAAAGCCAGTAATTGCAGCTTTTATACGAATCCACATTAAATTTGCAACATGTATATTATTTCAAAATAAAAGTACAACCCTTAATAAATTTGATCCAAGAAGAACGTACGAGTCAAATGAAAATACACAGTATATCATGCATCCATGACTCGGTTTTGAACAAATGTTCGAACCAACCATTAAAAACTGCTATTTGCTAAACGATGGCACCAAACATCGACGTGAAATAAATTGCGAAAAGACGATAAAAATATCGTAATGGCTTTGTCGACTTCTATCGCTTGCAATAAAAAGCTTCAAGATTTCAAAAATATGATACCAAACATAGCCAAGGAATCTTCCAATACCGGAGATGTAAGAAGCAAATGTACGTTTAAAACAAGGAAATGTGTTTCTTTATTGAATCTGTATCTTATGAGATAGCAATAAAGCCTATATTTGTATTTAAGTTGCAGGAGGACAAGTTGGAAGCATCCGCGTCGCCGGCAAAATGAAAAATATTACAAGTCTCCTGAATTGCAAACGGCTATCTTCTATTGTACAAATTGAATGGAATTTTTTGATAATATCTCTTGACTTTATTAATTTAACAAAGAATGCTCAGTGAAGTATTTTTATGAACAGAAATGTTTCATGTGATTTGATGTAAATCTCGGAATGGGAGAACAATGCTTTTATAAAATAACGTTCTGTCGCCCGGGGCTTCGTCTGTCAAATAAAATATTAATTCGATAGTGTAGGATATTTAAATATACATGTTGCCAGGTCACACGGCGTCAGTCGTTTTAAGTTCGTATAAAGTTTTGGACACATTCGCCCGATAATTATTTTGTTTAGGTAAAGCAATAATAATAATAATCTTTATATATATACATATACAATTCTACTGTACGTGTGTATGTCACTGAACTCTTCCTAAACGGATTCGAGGATGGTTAAGATTTGGGTTTTTTTTGTTTTTTTCGTGTGTACAGGACAACGTCTGTCGGCACAGCTAGTATATAATAATATTCTATCACATACACACAACACCATCTAGCCTAAACTAAGCAGAGCTTGTACTATGGGTACTAGACAATGCATAAACATACATATGTTATTTTTTTGTTGTAAATTCATACATATTATATATAGAAACACCCAGACCAAGACAAACATCCATGTCACACAAATGTTTGACTTGTACGGGAATCGAACTCGCGACCTCAGGCGTGGCAGTCGATTACACTAACCACTACGCCATCGAGGCCGACAAATGAAAATGAAACTACGTATTGTGTACTTTTTAATGCTATCAAGACGTTTATGATATTGTCACTGCTTGGATTGAATGTAGTGATTTAAGTGGTCGCCTCGCCTCTTCCTCTGCGCCGAGTGTTGTGTGTTCGAATCCCACCCGAGACAAAACTTTGTGGGATTCACAAATTGTTGTTCCGAGTCTGGATGATATTTGAGTTCGTTGTTTGAATGTATGTATGTAAAATCCTCCGCGACACAGGTATTATTCTTAGTACAGTAGTGTAGTAAAAAACGGTTGGTTGCCTTTATAGGTAACTATAAAGGCTGCACATGTTGAAGAAACTTAAGCAAACTATATGTAAATATAGTTTGCTTAAGTTTCTTCAACATGTTATATTCATATTAAACATGTGAAAAAAAATATCTATGTGTATTCATCCAGGAAAAAAATGGTATATCTACTGAATAATGTTGAATAATTATTACCTTGAATTTGGAACTGAATACTCAACATTTTGACAATATTTTTCTTAGAAGTAAAATAAGCACGATTTCTACAAAAATTAAGACTCCTTTGACACAAAAGTCATCAGCAGTTATCAGACAGGAACAAGTAGAATTTTATGAATACTGGTTCAATATTCCGAGAACGTATCGATCCGTCATCCGTCGACGTGTCGAGTGAATTCCGCCGATGACAGCCGTCCTGATTTCAAATTTTCCTGGAATCGGGACAGCGTGCAATTTGAAAACGGTATTCTAATGCCAAGGGCTTTTTCCCCAGAAGTATCGTAATATGACGTAACATGATGTAACGTGATGAGGTGAGGTGAGGTCAATAACAGGGTAAGGCAGTGACTACTAGACCGACCTACACCAGTGCGCCAATGGGTGGGAAATGGACCTGAGATGTCATAAATAGAAACTATTGGATTAAGCCATCGGATATGCAATCGGGACGTCGTTGTATCTAATGGTTAATGCGTCTTTCTGACTTTTCGTAATCGTATCGCTGTCTATTGAGATCTACACAAAGCTTTAAGACTTTTTTTTAGTTGCTAAGAAGATAAACTACAATACAATTCATCAGGCAAGTGGTACTACTTGAAGATGTTTGCAGCACTACCAGTCACTGGGGCGGAACCAGCACAAAGGAGATTGGCTGACTCACAGCGCTTCCTTGAAAAGACTTGAAATCACGATTACTATTTTAGCATAACATTTTTTATTACAAATGAAATTCTCATAAAAAGTAAGTAAGTAAGTATTTATTTTCCAAAATATAGGTTCACGTTCTTACACAAATAATATAACACAGAAAACAAAAAAAAAGTACATATATCATGGAAAATGAGGTTACCACTCAGGTTTGTTGTTGGTTTGCGGTTGATACCTCAAACCAACCCTGATATTATTTGGTAACCCCAAGTGACGCCCGGACGTACATCAGCTACTCATTGTAATATTTTACAAACACAAACACAAAACACAAAACTACGTAAGATATATATTACTTATATAAATTATAATTGATAACCATATAAATATATATATAAATTAATATATAAAATATAAATTAAAATAGGTATAACATGAAAAATAAATAAATTGGCGCCATAGTATAATGTTTATAAATATAATATTCAATAATATTATATTTATAAACATAACTTAATTAACATAAAAATACGCCTTATAGAAAGGGTGCTAATAATATACAATTTATAAGATATATGGGATAGTCGGAAAGGAATGACATAGGCAAATTCTGAGTAAATCAGTGTTATAACGACCACGTTAGGACTAATCTAGAACGAGTCTAAATGTAGTACTTACGTGATGAGAGTGAATGAAGTATGAGATACATACATGCCAGGAGCAAGTTCTTACCCTTCAACTAAAAGGCGTGAGGGAAACACTCAGTAAATAGTGCCTTAATTATTCAAGGAATGAATGGTTTTAGTCACGTATTATTAGCATAGGAAATGTTTTCCGAGTACTTTACCGCTCTACTGGTTTTCCAAAGTATCTACTAGCTACGAGAGGATTCCCAGTATTGAGAGGTCCTTATGATGTCAAGTGTGGGTTCACGCTTCTCAGAGCTCAGGGGCGACACTCCCCTGCGCCGTGAGTGCAGAACAAGTGTCTGTTGAGAAAGTTAACATTTGCGATATACACCCTCCAAGTTTATGATCTGGTTCGCTACTGAATTTGTTTACGGAATTGCAGGGGAGAGTGTTTTGATGTTTTTCATTGTTGTTGTACGAGCGATGCCATCCCTTATAGGTAGGTTCTGAGTTTGTGGTAAGTTCTGTTTGTCTGACACCGGTGGTTGATTTCAGGGTCTGGTATAGAGTATTTGCTAAACATTTATGTAAGGTTAAACAGGTAAAACGACAATCCATAACGTGATAAACGTGCCATCACTTTGACAATAGAATAGCCAATACACATTATTTTTTAAATTTATTTATTTTAGTAACATTTCCCCAATACTAAAATACAAAGACTTTTTGAAATAAGACATAATAAGCGGTTCTGCCTGTTAGCAGGGATACGTCTCAAATGACAGAAAAAAAATGCACGACATAGACTATGACGTTATCGCTATTTAAACGCAGCTGTGCCTGATAATAATATATCCTCCAGACCGATTTCGGCCACGGCGGCCAGTCTTAACGAAGACTGACCAACTACGCAGGAGATATAATAGTGCACTAGTGTGTGCGCAAACACGAGTGCACTCTGTTCCCTAACTCTCATGATCCGATGGAACGGTAATCCGACACGACCGGAGAGAGATTAGGCGCAGGACCAACGGCTTTACGTGCTTTCCGAGGCACGGGGGTGTCTAACACCGCCAACTTTCTAACTTCGGGGTGCTATTGAGACTTCTTAACTGAAAAACCCAATAGCTGTTTGTTCACCCGACCCGGGATTCGAACCCGAGACCTTATGCACAGCAGTCGCATTCACTACCGCTACGCCACGCTGTCTGCTGTCTTATATACCCGCTACGAACCGTGTTTTTCGTTTACCTAAATTCAAAATATTAATTACTCCCTTATTTTGCAACTAATTTTAATACTGTTTGCACAAGAAGGTTTCTTTTGATTGCTATTTGTTTTTGCGTGTAAAATTATTACAAAATCAAACATAGGCAATTATCCTATTCTAGAACCTTCAATAAGGGACAAAAAAAATTGCTTGTATATACAGGATGATTTTGAAATTATGTAATTCCTTTTAACCACGCAGTCTACTGGTAGAATAGAATAACCCTGACCATATATTTTTTTATTTGAATTATTTTTATGGAAAAATTAATGTACTTACCCTTTTTTTTCGTGAAATGGTTTCAGGTAGTCATATGTTAACCACCAGAGGCAATTTTAATTTTTTACAAATTATAAAAAACTTATATAAATAATTAATGTCGTAACTATCTGAAACCATTTCACGAAAAAAATCGTACATTAATTTCTACAGAAATATAATTATAATAAATAAAATATGGTTAAGATTATTCTATATTATCAGTAGAATGCGTGGTTAAAAGGAATTACACGATTTCAAAATCCCCCTGTATAAGAATTTAAGACTTAGTTGAGCTAAGCTAGCTTAAGAACCATCTATAGTAAAATAGGACCATGAACGGCTTAGTTGGTATAGCGACAACACGTTTTTCGAGGTCGCGGGCTGAATTCCCAATAGCAACTTAGCCTCTAGAAATGTGTTTATATAGCTCGCTCTACGTATATGTTATGTAAAATATAAATCAAGTTCCAAAAACAATCATGTCTACATAGTATTAAGTTATATTTTACTCAAGTAACCAAACCTAGGCGAAAGTTTCTTGGTCAGATCGAAGACGTTCTGGACAAAGGCCAGGTTAAGAGCACCTTGAACCGGAGAGCGTGTATGAGGAATGTGATGGAAGTGAATGAAGACAGAGAAGTGTGTCAGGATCGTAGCAAATGGAAATCCGTAGTCTCTACCTACCCTTTGGGAAATAGGCGTTAATCTATGTATGTATGTAACCAATTAAATAAATAATACAATTCAAAATTCCATTACTCGAGACACAACCAAACATAAGCGACGATATATGCGTGTTTCCTCTGCCTACCTCCTCAGGATATAAGCATAAAGCGTGATGCTTTAATGATAAATAAACGCTTATTTTAACTCCCTATTCATCAGTACTACTTAAACCGGTAGCGAAGTGCTCGATGTAATAGGTTCACTGAAGCGTGGAGAAAAACGGAACCGGTCTTATCCCGTACAAATATTTGTTCCGCCGGCGGAATGTCTTGACGAGCATCATGTGCTCAACTTGGATTATCAAATTACGGCTGACAACCGCCCCGAAAGGTGACAGGAACTAAGTATAGAATTGCTACCTTTTAAAACGATAGATTTCAATTACAGAGGACTCGGCTTCCATTGCTGCCGGATAGTAATTTGAATAGACAATGTTCTTTATTCTATTCACTGGACTGGATATTAAATTGTTAATATACTAATCTTATAATTATGTTTTGTTATATTATCTGAAAATCTTACAGATTTACAGGAACATTAAAGGAACAATATGAAATGTCAAAGAGAATATCATTCTGCCGCCATAAGGGAATAAAACCGCATGTATGTACCAAAAAAATATTTTAGACGTGAAAACTTCTTTAGGCGCGTTGAGCACTTTTTGGGTGAACAAAAATCATGGAACTCGCGTCATCGTCACCGAACGCATTCAAAATTCAAAAATAATAATCTAATAGCTGGACGACACAATTCACAAGTTACTTAGTTTTAACTTCTATCCAGTCCCCAAAGTGAGGTTTTTTTTAAAATTTCTGTTGGATGCCTTTTTACTGATTCCAAATACTTAAAAATCTTAATATGGAAAAGAGATGTTATATTTTTTTTTAATGACAGCTGCATTATCTTTCTGGTATTTAAATGTTGTGCTTAAATCTTTAAATATTTTTTTCTACTATAGAACTCATGTAATCTATATTTATATAGTTTGTATCTAGCCCGATAGTGCCATGAACGCTTTCCCATGAACGCAGTATACTTTTTGTGTAATAAGAAAGTTAACTACGATTATCTGTAACCAAACCACAGGATGTTGTTCGTAAGTCAATATTACGATCGGCATCGGTTACCGTAATCTCCAAGAAAGTGTCATGTAATGTAATCTAAGATCGGCAGATGTACGGCTTCTTATGGTAAAACAAAACTGTGTCTTCAGTCAAGTTTCAACAGAATTAGGAATTTAAGTTAAGTCCTCGTTATTGCTGACCACCTATTCTTGAGAACAGCATTTTCAGGTAAGTCAAAGTCTAATATAATTTATTAATTTAAGTCACAAAGTAACACTTTTAAACGTTAAAGATTATGAGTTAATAAGTTTAGTGAAGCTACTGAATATCCATTTAGATTTGTTGCGAGGATTAGGCAAAGGGTTGAGTCTACGAGAAGATAATATGTGCAATGCATTCGAATGAATTATGAATATAATTCAGTTTTAAAACGAAAATTGTAAAAAAGGCAACGTATGTTCCGCATCTATTTTGGATGGTCACCACTTGGACATATATGTATACAGCTTCAGTGTTGCAGCACCTATGTTTGTATGGATAATGTGTGTGCTCATTCATTCGTACATACTTTTACAAAATATAATAATAATAATATTCTATCACATACACACAAAACCATCTAACCCAAACTAAGCAGAGCTTGTACACACAGCGACACATCAACCTAGACTGTTTGGGCTTTGAACTATTAGAAGTTGAACGCTGCAAATCGTGCGAGAGAGTGCGTTATATTTTTGTTACGCTCTATCCTTTCCGACAATTCTCTATTTTGTATGTAGCGTAGCTATGCGTATATAGGGTATCTAACTTGATGTGTAGCCGTGTGTACTAGAGGTACTAGACAATGGATAAACATACATATATACTTCTTTTTTGTAAATACATATATATTTTACATAGAAACACCGAGACAAACATCCATGTTCATGCACAGAAATGATTGACTTGTGCGGGATTCAAACCCGTAACCTCAGGCGTGGCAGTCGGTTACACTCACCACTACGCCATCGAGGCCGACAAATCTTCGAAAGATAATGCAAAGGTCAATAACAAACTCATTCCGTCAGCTGTATTGAGATTCTACAGAGCTTCGAGCGAGCCTTTGGTACAGTATCAGAATTTATGTTGCTGTTGAAAATTTCCTTACCAAGATAACATTTTGCTTTATCTCACGTTGCGATCCGGCAACTTAAACACAAACTACAACAACTCCAACGAGGCATTATAAAATACTTGTTTCAAAAACACTAAAGCGGTACAATTTAAGAAAAGCGTCTCCCTAGTTGTTAGTCACATTAAATCTTGGGAAGCAGTGACAGAGAAAAATGTCCCACCCATTACACAAGATAAATGAAACAAAATTACAGCAAGGATATAACATCATAAGCAGGACACACAGTGCATGAGGCCCCGGCGGTCGACCAAGCTTGACAAATTGGAGTCCAAGGATTATCCTTTCAATGCGGTATATTACATGTGGCCGGATATTTTTACACTTCCAGGGAAAAATTACACTGGGCAAACGAGTGTCGTGTTGTTTCATTACCTTTTGTCGTGATTTTTAAACGATCTCAACGATTTTTATCCGAGTTTATCCGTGGGGATTATTTTTTGTGGTGACGGTTTTATTTTGGATTGTTTGTTCATCATCTGATTGTGCTATCGATTTTGGACAGAGAACAGATTGAATAATCTACTTAAATAATCACGATTACAAGTTGTCTTAAACCTGTCAATTGTTGTAATGCCAGAATTAAAAGAAAACCTATAGCATCGGCCGCCGGTGTGCCGTGGCGAATCAAAAGGTTAAGCGTTCCTTCATGCGTAACACTAACAATAAATTAATACAAAAAGCTTACATTCAAACTTGGACATAGTTAAAGTTCAAAAGTTGTAAAAGCTGATCAATTTGTTATTAAAATAGATTTGCGTAAAAGTTTAAAACTCATATACGTTACTGATATATGATATCTATCTATACCTACTTATATTATGAAGAGGAAAGATTTGATTTTTCGTTTGTTTGTTTGGATTTAACTCGAAAACAACCCAACAGTTTTAAAAAACATTTCACCATTTGGAAGCTATATTATCACCGAGTGACATAGGCTATATTTTACGCGAGCAAAGCCGCGAGCAAAAATGTTGTTCATAAAGTTGTTGTCACTCCATGTTGAGAACTTTTTTGAAAGTCATACGATGTATATTTCGTGATAGACGACGGGAAAGCTTTCAATTTATACGTCTAGTATGATCGATAATAACTAATAATTCGTGATATAAAAATGACACGTGATTTTTCAACCAACTTATCCAGGAAAAATGGAAAATCCGAAATAAATGTGAGGCGCACGGGTATGGGCTTCCTGGCTAAATTACAAGCGGAGAGCGTGGCGTGAAGTGGGTACAAGACGTTATATTGATATATAGGGCAGCGGTAGTGTATGAGACTGTTGTCCATGAAGTCGGTTCGATATCCGGTTATGCAAAATATTATTAGCTTTTGCTGTCAAGAAACTCTTAATAGCAGGTCAGGTAAGAAGTTCTCGTGGTCCAGAATTGTGCCAATTGTAATCGGCTCGCATTTTTTAGTTTACTCCATTTAGGGATAACGTATGACCTAAAATACAGTTGACAAAATGAACACCTGTGTCTAAACTTTTGGAGATATGAGGCGTGAGTCGACAAAATTTATTTATTATTAAATATTTAGCTACACACTTACCGAAGTTGCCGAAATTTTATATTAGTTCTGCGCAGATAGAAATCGCAGAAATCAGTAATAGATAAGATTATATATATTTTTATATAATATATATTTTTAATAATTCACAGTTAAAGATATTTAATACAATATATCTCGAGATATATTCAGGTCAATATGATAGCTAAAAGAAAAATGAAGAAAATGTTAAAAGAATATATAAAATACCGATCAAGTGCGAGCCGGACTCGTGCGCCGTACCTGAGAAAGAAAAAGACATTTATTTATGAATTCGAGCACCGCTTGAATACCAAGATATAATAATCAATTTTATCTGTAATCGAAATATCAGTAATTTTTTATAGAATCCTATATTTTGCCCGCGGCTTCGCTTGCATAAATGTAGGTTAGGTTAGTAACAGTACTTTTTCTAGAAGTAAGTTACGCTATGTCCTTATCTGTTCCCCTGACAACGTGTATGCGAAATTTTATAATAATCGGTCTAGTAGTTTAGGCGTGTAAGCGTAACAAACAAACAAACTCACATTCGCATTTATAATATTGGTTAGGATTCTAGTTAGATACATTTTATATTTTGTCCTGTGATGTGTGATACTTATTATAAAACAATGAACCATTAAAATAATCAAAATAAAAAAATGTGAAACGTTTGGCCTTTTGTATGTTTTCAATTTGGAATAAAGTTAGGCAAGCACCATCACTATTCCAAATTCAAAGTTTCAAAGTTGCTAGCATTAGTAGTTGTTGAAATAAGCTATTGTTTTAGACATATGGATAGCCAAAGTCACAAAGGGTTAATTTATTACCAGTTAAGTAGTAGAGCCTCGATGATTTCAGCATGAATGGGTCCGGCTCGACCGGGGAAGCATTACCCTCTCACAGAATATCGACGTGAAATACCAGTACTCCTACTGTTGTGTTTCGTTTGGTGAGTGAGAGTGCCGGAGGCCCAATCACCCCTTTTCTCTCATTCCCGCTCCTTCTCTTTCCCACTTTCTTTCCTAAAGGGTCGGCAACGCGCAAGTGATGCCTCTGGTGTTGCAGGTGTCCATAGGCTACGGTGACCACTTATCATCAGGCCGTAGGATTGTTTACCAACATAGTGAAATAAAAAAAAAAATTGTGCCAAACTAAAAGAGTTAAAAATAACCTGCGATGAAATCTGTAAAATGCAGTTAATTTTAATTTGCAGTGTAATAAAAAGCGAAAAAAGTGAAGTTTCTGGACTCGCTACGTAGTTACACTGTATGAAATGAGCAGCGATAGCTCAGTGGGGAGACCAACAGACTGCAATGCAGAGGGTCTCGGGTTCGAACCCACGTCGCGCACCTCTGACTTTCGGAAGTTATATGACTTGTCGAAATTATGTGCGTATTGATTACCAATTATCGCTTACTTTGTGCCTCGGAGAGCACGTTAAGCCGTCGGTCCCGGCTGCCATGAACATCTATGGCAGTCGTTATTGGGAGAGCGTCGACCCAAAAGATCCCACTGGGTCGAAGTGTCGCCGGTCTGCACTGACTGGCCTCCACATGAGATACATACATACACTGTATGAATATTTTAATCTAAAGTTTTAACAGTTCACGTTAATCTAGATCTGCGAGTACTCAACATAATATGTTGAATAAGTTTATTTAATCTTACTGTTATAAATAAAACGTGTTTATCAACGTATACAAGTTGGAATCATTTTAACACTACAGCAAAGAGCAATACAAGATCTATAAGAAGGTTTGTTCAAAAGGGTGTTAATTATTTTCTGCTGCTGTGCGACGACTGTACAATCGGTTGGGGCGCTACTATATATGCTGTCAACCGGTTTGTTTTTGCGATGCCCTGTAGTTCCTCCTTTTTCCAACTGTGCAGATAAGTTTGTGATTGTACGTTTTTTAAATATGAATGGCAGTATTCATTTGTTCTGTTTCGTCTTGTTATGAGCCATTTATAGCGAGCATTTCTCTATCTTGAAGCATCTGTCAATGTTCTTGACAGCAGATGCAACATTATTTCTAAGAAGCCTTTCGTATAAATATTTGAATGCTTCTCTTTAGCCTTTATTATACATACTGTTTTTTGCGAAGCAATTCTCAGACTACTTAGCAATTTCAAGTTTTATGCTATGCGGTCATTAGCATCGCCTTATTACGTTTCATTTGTTGCATTTAATGACTGACAAATCTGTGGTCCACTAGACAGTAAGGGGTAACCTTCAATCCCAAGCATATGTATATGTACATCGACATGAGCTGTCGTCTACATTGTATATTCAAGGTAGTAACGGTACCTGCAGCTCTCTCGTGGTTTATACAGCAGCAAAAAGCGAAAAAGAAAAAAGAGCAGGGCTTCAATAGCGCAACTTGTACAGTGCTGCATTGCAACTCAAGAAGCCAGAGTTGCACACCTGAATGCACCTGATGCAGGTGGCATCACAACCAGACTGGATGAATGACTGCATAAAATGTTTGAATCCCGGGTTGGGTTAATCAAAAGAGTGTATGATATTTTTCTGACAAAAATCTCTCAGAAAGCATCCGGGCTCCGGAGTTAGGCAGTAAGCCGCGTACCTCGGTGAACACGTAAAGCCATTGGTCCTGCGCCTAATCTCTCTTCGATTTTGTCAGCCGTTGCCATCTCATCGGATTATGTGAGCTTAGAAACAGAGAGTACACTGGTGTTTGCGTACGAACTTGTGCACTATAATATCTTCAGCGTAAATGGTCAGTTTTCGTTAACATGGCCGCCGTGACCAAAAGACGTTCTGAAGGACATTTTTTTAAAAGAGAGGCCGCTGTACCTTTTAATTTTGTAAAGCACCTTCAGGGCCCAATTATAGATTATAGGTCCTGTCCCGAAGTCTACGGATTCGCACTTGTTGCAACGCGTACAACGAAAAATATATTTTTGTATTCCTAAATACGTGTACTAATGCTGCCATCCGGTAACTATAAAGACGGTAACCTATATGCATTCCATAGCACCTAACGTTATTTTAGTTAGTAGACTGCAAAAAAGAGGCATGTATCACGACTGTCAATATGGCACTAAACTAACTAACACTAACTTATACCTTACGCCAACCTATAGACGACATGTCATTTGTATAAAAATGGGCGCAGAATGGCTCCGGATAAGGTCTCACAGGAAATAAACCGTGGACTATGCGACTTCTTAATGTTGGGCCGCGTCCTGTCACCCCCTGGTCATTTACACGACCAAATATCATTTGCCGTCCCGCCTTGACTTGTCGAAGGGTAATTTACTGTAAATATATTTACGGCACAAATTTCCTTCTAGAAGTAAAATATAATTAACAAGTTTATGTTTCAAGTTGCGTAGTTTATTGCCATTTGATTTAATGCTTTTAAACTTAAATAATACACCAACATAATAATAATATTCTATCACATACACACAATACCATCTAGCCCAAACTAAGCAGAACTTGTACTATGGGTACTAGACAATGGATAAACATACATAAATTACTTTTTTTTGTAAATACATACATATTATACATAGAAACACCCAGACCAACAACAAACATCCATGTTCATGCACACAAATGTTTGACTTGTGCGGGAATCGAACCCGCGACCTCAGGCGTAGCAGTCAGTTACACTAACCACTACGCCATCGAGGCCGACTTTGATCTAAGACTATGTCATTTTTGTATTTATTTAAAAAGGCAGTTGTCGCACTAGGTATAATTCATGTGTAGCGGGGGATTTTACAAAAATTCATACGACGGACACAAAGAACCCGCAGACTAGGAACAATAATTTACGTATCACACAAATTTTTGACCCGTGTGGGTATCGAACTCACAACACTCGGCACAGTGCCAGTGGTGAGGCGAGCACTTAAACCACTACGTCATCCGTGCAGTCGTAATAATGTCCTACAGACCGAATCACGGCGCCGGCACCTTTCGGTCACGGCGGCCAATCTTAACGGAGACTAGCCATCTGCGCAGGAGATATTATAGTGCACAAGCGTGTGCGCAAATACAAGTGCACTCTCTGTTCCCTAACTCTCATGATCCGATGTGACTGTAATCCGACACGACCGGAGAGAGATCAGGCGCAGGACCAAGGGCTTTACGTGCTTTCCGAGGCACGGGTCATACCTACGTCATTATTACAATAATTAGTCATTTGGTCTCCGAATGGACTTGAGCATTACGTTGTAAACGCTAATACTGCCTGCAGAGGCTATTATGATCGACGAATGAGGCAATAATTACATGGCTTTAACATTTTATTGCTCGACTATAAAATATTTTAATGCTAGTAAAGGCTCATTTAAACGATGCAGGTCTTTATCTTACTTGGTGAAAAAAACAGCGATAGAAAAACATTTGCTTCAAGAAAATTGTTTGTCTAAATGGACCTTAAGGTATACTGATACTACCTTGTGTTGTGTTTCTACGCTGTGTACTTTGTGTTTTCAGAACACAATAGTGTTGACAGCATAGCGTTTCCTTAGGGAACTCTAGAAACCCTATAGCACAGACACACAGCTCGAAGATATTTCGCGCCGTGCTTCAACTAGTCTTCTATACAAATAAATAAAATTGAAATGTCTGTTTGTAATATCAAAATAACAAATTTTTACTAAATGCATATAAAAGGATATACTGTACTAATATGAAAAAATAATAATAATTTTTGGTCTTTCTGTCTGTCTGTTTGTTCCGGCTAATCTCTGAAACGTCTGGACCGATTTTGACGCGACTTTCACTGGAAGTTAGCTGATGTTGTAAGAAGTAACTTAGGTTAATTTTATCTTTGAATATCATTTGTTAAATTCCACGCGGTTGAAGTCGCTGGTAACAGCTAGTCGAAAGGGTAATAATATCCGTTTTAAGTGATGGACATCGTCGAGCGTCGGCATCACCGTTAATTTGATAATATGATTGTATATGTATGTATATTTGTATCGCTTGAATAGTTGTCATTGACAAGTTTTTATTGTACAAAATGTGGCAAGCGGACGATTTGCATTTCTAAATAAACTTTCGTATTCTTTTAACGGTTTCTTAATATGGATATTTTTACTGATTATAGGATATTTATTTCCCGTACTCTGTGATTATTTATCGGTAGAGTAAATACGCTTATCAAGTTGAGTTGCTCCATATTTGTATTGTCTGACCCTAATGCTGATTGCTATATATTGCACAGCGACTATTTTCTTGTGTAGGGTAGACAGCACCCGAGTCCTAGGCGGACCAAGTTCTCGTGGTGGCAAACAAGAATATTTTAGTACAAAAAGCGTATGTTTATCGACTTGTATAGATCGTATCTTACATCCGTTTTTATGTGTCTACTATAATTATATGCTACACCTGTGAGGCATCCTCTGAATGATAGCGATTGTATTACTTACATTAGAAACTGACTGCCTCAGTAACAGAACGTTGGTTAAATCGACTGTTGTGCATGACCTTCAGATCGCGTCTTTGATTACGGGGTTGGGCAATATTTTAAAGGTTTTTCTGTCAAGAAATTCTCCGTCTGGGTCTGGAGCTGTGCTGGATAGCCGGCAATAAGCTCGTCTCCTATTACGTGAGACCTAAAAACATAGATGTCGAAATGTGTGTGTGATTCACTTCTGCATAACCTTTCGAGAATACAGGTGTAATACAAATTAAATCTTTCTTAATGTCTGCCGTGCACTTTCATCGCGAAAGCAAAAATTATTTAAGTTAATTACGAAATAACTTCTTTTACTAAGAATCCACTCGCCGTTCGCATGAATCTTGAACACGAATATAATTCGATCTCCTGGGATATCATCACGTCACATTACAAGGTGCATGTTTGACTCCATTTAAATGATCATCGAAAACTATGGCGAACGTATCACGCGAATCCTGCAGGATACATTAGTTATACTCGATTTTCAACTTTGTTATAAAGGTGGGTAGGTGGAAATTTGCTTGATTGATAGCTAGGGGTAATTTTGTAAGCGTAAATATAAGGTAAGGGACCGGTTGCACTTGCGTTTACCTGCACGCATGTCGACTCTTTTCTTTCCCTTTTTAGTAGGTTAACATCTCGTTGGATCATTCTGGTTTATTTGGTTTGTTGGACGTGAGCTAGTTACGGTTTGAATTAGTTTTTTATACGGTGCGGTTTCGATTACCGCTGTTGTATTTTTTTACCGATCGGGTGGTAAAGAAATGTGAATAAGTACTGTTAATATGGCGACTAGCTATCAACCGTTCGTCCTTATATCTATAAGGACGTCTACATAAACTCTCGCCTGTTTCTCTGAGGGGTAGACAGAGATTATGGAGTATACAATACACATGCTACGATCCTGTTCGCCCTATGCTTTATGAATATGTGCTTAAGGAGGCATATTGCGTCATTTATTTTTTGTTACTCTTTAGTTTTATTTTAAAGTTAACTAACTCCTAGTGCTAGGAATAAATTCTGTATCGACTTTATAAACATTCAAAAATGGACACCCAGATCTAGAATGTAATATTGTCTTCTGTTTACGCGAAAGATATTCATTGAAATTAAACTCATTTATACGGATTTTATCGCGTTGTTTATTTAACTCTGTGTTACATAATTTGGAAACTGTTACACTACTACTACTATTGAACTTTACTAATTTTTAAGCTTATTACATAAGCTAATTAATTAAATTAAGTACAATAGTAGTAGTAGTGTAACAGTTTCCAAATGATGTAATACAGTGTTAAGTAAATAAACAACGCGATAAAATCCGTATAAATAAGTTTAATTTCAACAGATCTAGAATGTCTAAAATGCTGCAAATAGTGCTTTGGTGACACTTTAACCACAAGACCGCTTCAGCTTCACCAAATTACAACAAGTGAGAAACGACCATGAATTGCCGTAAATCCGAATTCGAAAAAATGGTATCACGTGACGGTCAGGGGTCAAAGGTCATAGTCATTTCGGGGGTATATCGACTATGCTGAGTCGATTGGCGTTGACCGCGAGTCTCAAGCTCTTACAGTTCTTGAGTTGAAAGTTGTATAACAGACAGACGGACGGACGGACAAAGGTTTTGTATAAGAGATTTTTCGAACTCTAAAAATCTTAATATTGTCTTCTATTTACGCGAATATTATTCATTGAAATTAAACTGCTATATACGGATTTTATCGCGTTGTTTATTTGACACTTTATTATAAAATTTTGAAAATTGTTTCACTACTACTACTATTAAACTTTACTAATTTTTAAGCTAATTAAATTATTATTAAACTATTTAGATTTAATTTATTTTTACTTTTACACTTTCCCCGAGGTTTCGGTTGCTTTTCAGCAGCCTGGACGCCGAGCTTCAACATGTCAAGCAAGTACTGCAAGACAACAAGCTCCAACAGCCGCGCCGCTGTCACAGATCCCGAGAAAAGCCAGCCACAGTCGAGCGCCAGCCTGCTATACTGCCTTATGTAAGGGGTGTCACTGACAAGATTGGCTACATCTTGAAGCGAGCTTCAATCAACACATACTTCAAGCCGCCAACGAAGATAAGTCAATTTTTACCATCCGTCAAGTGCCAACTACCTTTACAAGATGCAGGGGTCTATAAAATAGATTGTGACTGCGGACTCTCATACATTGGTCAAACCAAGAGAAACATAGGCACCCGCATAAAAGAACACATAGCTGATGTAAAACACCGACGCTCGTTGAAGTCTGCTGTCTGTGAACATGTGCAACAGGGGACCAACCACTACCTGAGATTTGACAAACCACAGATTCTCGCTAAAGAACACCGATTCCTACCAAGGATGCTTCGCGAGGCTATTGAAATCAAAAAACATCCTAATTTTAATAGAGAAGATGGTTGGAATGTACCACCAGCTTGGGATCCAGTAATAAAAATAGTCAAACCCAAGAAGAAGCAAACCACAGCTAGACTTCATGATACTTTGAGCTCATTCTGCGTAAATAGAAACACCAATGATTAAATTATGTTCGGGTACTTTGAAATAACTACACTGGAACATTGAGACAACTGCCATCTTAGTCTCTCCGTGACCATGGCTGCTGAAAAGCAACCGAAACGTCGGGGAAAGTGTAAAAGTAAAAATAAATTAAATCTAAATAGTTTAATAATAATTTAATTAGCTTAAAAATTAGTAAAGTTTAATAGTAGTAGTAGTGAAACAATTTTCAAAATTTTGTAATAAAGTGTCAAATAAACAACGCGATAACATCCGTATATAGCAGTTTAATTTCTAAAAATCTTAATCAAAGGGATAACCGTATTAAAGTTGTTGAAAACATAGAATTATTTTGTACTGGGTGCCGCAGCGGTAGCGAATGCGAGTAATCTACATGTATGCATAGTATTGTTTGGATTTTGTGACTATATTTATCGCAAATATTTATTGTAGACCAGGGTCCATAAAGTGTTAGTAACAGACAAAATCCTTAACCTAGTCTTAGTAACATATCAATTTCACTCGTAATATTATGAGACATGCCCGTTTTCTGGACACTGTCTACGTCGTGTGTAGTCGTATCCAGCATCCCAAAATTGGACTGGCCTACCGATCACGCAATGTGTTCAACAAGCTGTGTGAGCTACCACGCATTCTGCGTATAGCAGGGGACGACAACGTTTGCGGATAATGCCATGAAAACATCCCAGAAGCGCTATAATAGCGGATAGATTCTTATTAGCGGCACGAGGTCTGGTTCTATGTCAAGTAGATTACTATGATTTTTTGAAGTACAACTGCCGCACCATGTATAATTCCTATGTCACGGGGCACTTTACTAACATTCAAACAACGGACACTAAGAACACCCAGACTCGAAACAACAGTTTGTGGATCACACAAATTTTTATTCCGTGTGGAGATTAAACCCACGAACATTTGACACAGTGAGTGGCGAGGCAGCTCAGTTAGCAGACTTATTGGTCTAGGACCTTCTTTGTAATGAAAACTATCTCCATCAAAATTATATTATAATCTGGTGGGCGGTTACAAGCATAACATTCAAACAGATTCTAGATAAAACACTACGTACCAGGGATGTTGTGGATGCAGATTTTATGACATCGGCGCTTGCGGATGCGGATGTCCAAATCGATGCGGAAGCTCCGCAATAGCGTTGAAATGTTGATGAAAATTGTTCATCTTATTTAATAAAAAGTATCTAATATCTTATCTTCGCAGGTTCAAGCCTTTTTTGCAAAGGTTCATAAATTAAACAGATACTACTGAACAACTGATTTCTTCGTAACCTTCGCTATATCTGGATCCGCATTAAGATCCGCTTTGATTATTGCGGATGCGGATGCAGATGTCCAAATCGAGGCGGCAGCTTCGCGATTGCGGATGCGGATGCGAATATTCGAAACATCACTGCTACGTACCTATCAGATATTCAAACGAGCAAACTTTTACATTCATCCTAACTAATATTATAAATGCAAATGTGAGTTTGTTTGTTTGTTACGCTTTCACGCCTTATTTACTCCACCGATCATTATGAAATTTAGCATACCCGTTGTCAGTGGTACACAAAAGGACATACCTTACATCCAAAAAAAAGTACTGTACCTAACCTAACATACATTTAGCCGAGCGAAGCTGCGAGCAAAATCTAGTATTTAATATTATTTGCTTTATTCTAGTTAATAATATAATTTTATAAAATAAAATATGAAAACGTCGTGTAATTTGCTACAGGGGCCGTTTATAACAGTCCATATTAAATTGCCATCTGCTTCGCCATTAATCTCCCACTTTTTCTCTAAAGCATACCGCCCATTTTTTTATTATGAAGATTTAAAATATGGCGCTATTTTACGTTTTCAAAAATAGAATAAGATTTTGTTTAACTTTATAGTATTTTTAACGGCGACATCTACTAACCGACCCCGCGCGGCGCCACGATTTTTATACAGTTACGGTTATATGATTGTGACTAAATATACATAGGTATACTGGTTTATTAAGTGCCTTATAAATAGCCTAGTGGCATATGTATCAATGCATGCGCAACTAGGGCATATACATACGCTTCGTGGGATGTTTGGTATAAATTTCGGTACTAAAAAAATATTACATTTTCTTTTTCTTGCCTACTGGGTAAATAAATACGGTAGCTATACGACATTTTTATTACTATATTATAACCTATTTTTGATTACCTTCCCTTGATAACCAGGGTTGTCATTGTGGATATGTTATCGATTCGAACCATTCGAACTCACCTAGATCTGGCAAAACTTTATTTCTGATTCATACATTTTTGTCCTGTGCTCGGGTATCGAACTCGTTGACAACTTAAACCACAGGGCAATCATGCTTATACAGAAGTGTTTCCACGTACTGTTTTTAACGTAAAAAGGAAATGGCCACACTGACACTAGAGGCACCACAGTTATTACCTTTGCCTCATTAATTAATAAGATAAAAAGTTGATATCCGTTTACGACATACGTTTGCCGCCATGTCAACCATTACCCGTTTTAAGTTCTATAATATAACTACTATAGATACAGCCATCTTGACTCCTCACGTACTAATGTGTGTGTATTCGAATATTATGAACGCATTACGGCACATCTGACAAGGGTCTGAGTAAACATCATAGCATAACAAAAGTTATCATTCAAAAGGGTTAAACAAACGTGTATTGCAATTTCAAACAACATGTTACATCATTAAAAGCAGGAGTGTACATTGCCGCTCAAAGCTACAGCGATACTTGGGAAGTATGTCCATTCTACAAAAGATTACATTTTTTATCAGCCCTGTATATAAACTGTCCTGGGCGTTGGCCCAGCAAGGGCAGTTTATAGACTATGACCTAAGCCTACTCAAACTGAGAGGCCCATGCCTCTTCTCAGTTGGATTAGGGTTAAGGTTCCACCATGCTAGCCCAGTACGGGTTGCCAGATTTCACATATTTTCGACAACTTTACGGCGAACTCACAAACATGCAGGTTTCCTAGATGTTTACCTTCACAGTTAAAGTAACCTAAAATTAATTCATGATTACGCATATAACTTTAAAAAGCCAGAGGTCCAGGGGGAGGGCTAGTAGGCCTTGGAACCGAAACTCGACCTCTGCGTGGCAGGCCAATTACGGTCGCCCACTAGGCTACTGCTACCGAAGATTGAATAGAGCTATATATAAATAACCTTTGGTTCCTGCGTAAACAATGCTTATACTAGAGCTGAAAAATATTGGATATGCTTTTAGTAGAGGATTAATGCGCCGTATCTATTGCCATGGCAGCGAATGTTTTAGTTTTTAACCAAAAAATATTTTTGTTTTTCGTGTTAGAGAATTCTCAGTAGTAGCACAGAGCTTAAACATGCGCCAAGTAGACGTAGAAAAAAATTTTGGTAGCGAGTCGTGGGTGTATACCTACCCACTATCTAGTCCTTTATTAATTAGTTTAAAAATTAGTAAAGTTTAATAGTATCTAGTACTAGTATAACAGTTTCTAAATTATGTAATAAAGTGTAAAATAAACAACGCGATAAAATCCGTATATAGTAGTTTAATTTTAATGAATAATATTCACTGTTTGCCTAATGCCTACTGATGAGGATTATATAAAATGCTGTGAAATGATATCTGCATACAAATCCACCGTCGTTGTTTCGTCGTGGTATAGAGTCAAGTATGAATAACATATATTCATTTGCAATTTAATATTTTTTCTGAGTTAAAATCTATGTTATTATCCGTCCTTTAAGTGGTTTATATAATAGAATATAGTAAGCATATAATGTATAGATTTATGCACTATTTGCTCGAGACCTAGTTGCTGAGCAGAGACTACGAATTTCCAATTGCTGTAATCCTGGGAGATACGCCAGGATTATAATCTATGCATTCTATGCATACTATTGGGGTATCCTAACACAGTTATCATTTTATACTTAAAAGGATACCGTCATCCATAGATATAAGTACTACTATGATTGGAATAAATAAAACTTTTTTTAAATTCCGATCTAAGTTTTTATATCTTGCATTATTCACTCTCATTATTTTTTCATGCACACATGTTCCTTGAGTGTACACTTAAACTGGCCATTTCCTCTACTGTCGTCCGCTAACTAAAATACCTTAAGCCATAATTATTCGTTCCATATTACCTCAACACCCATAGTTAGTGGACGGCAGCCTTGGTCTTCTTGGTTTTCTTCGATGGTCATGCCATGTCCAATCGCCTTATTTTGAATATTTTGTAGCGTCTTCTTTCGACATGTCCAAATTATCTTACTACGTACAACATTTTTATACATTACATTAGAGTAAAATAATGTTATTAACGTTGATGTTATGTCTATGGCTACCGTTAAATTTACCTTAACGTTCAGAATTTATTTTACGATTTAAAAATGGATTCGTAGTACACATTTTGATAATAATATGAGATAATTAAAAATATGAAGCGAGAATTGAACGTGTTCGTTTCGAAATTAACGATTTTGATATCATAAATAGGACAATTAGTTTAACTTTAAAACACATAATTTTAAGCTAGGGTAATTTAAAAATAAAGGGAGAATGTTTAAGGGCTATAGAAAAGTGATGTGAAAATGATACGCATTATTAATAAACGAATGATGATGAGATGATATTCGAATACAATTGAGTGAATTGAGACAACGCGAGACTTACTTTGTATGAACAAGGACGCGGTATATTCACTCATGTAAAACGTTAATTCGATTCGATTTATGGATGTTATGAATATAATTCCAAAACAATACTACTCATTTTATAAATGTGTTATCTTTTAAATATCATCATCATCATCATCATCTTAGCCGAAAGACGTCCACTGCTGGATATAGGCCTCCCCCAAGGTTTTCCACACAGACCGGTCTTGGGCCACCCGCATCCAACCGCTTCCCGCGACTCTTACCACGTCGTCGGTCCACCTTGTGCCTACCCCTGCTGCGTGTTCCGGTGCGTGGCCGCCACTGTAGAACCTTTCCGTCCCAACGGCCATCGGTTCTGCGTGCTATGTGCCCTGCCCACTGCCACTTCATCTTGGCTATCCGGAGAGCTATATCGGCAACTTTAGTTTTCCTGCGGATCTCCTCATTTCTGATTCGATCCCGCAGGGAAACCCCGAGCATAGCTCTCTCCATTGCCCTTTGCGTGACCTGAACGCAAAGGGCGATGGAACCAACCTTTTAAATATATTTGTATCTTAATCAACGTTGTACAGATTTAGATGCAACCTTACACACAAAAAAAGCATGTCTTGGGAACCCAAGACATGCTTTTTTTGTGTGTAAGGTTGCATCAACAACACACATTTTACAGTTTGCGCTCCCGTGGCATTACAACTAGTCTATAAAACTAGTCGTGCACCTAAATGAGAGCAAAGCGAACGATACGCATTATTGGAGATCGCGTAAAACGTCAGATATTCAAATTTGATATCTGGCGTGAAACGTCCAATACTGTCAGACCGCCGCGATTTAAGCCAGGCAGAATACGAATGTAGGACTCGGATATCAAATTCGAGAGCCTGGATTACTAAGTCCAAAGTGCAATGCTAAACAGTAATCTTAGAGGCATTAGCTGTTGAATTAGTTTTAGAGGACATGTCTGCAAAGCTAGTCCTTGATAACGCATGGAGTTAATAAAGTTACCGATCGTGAGAGTGCTGTTACCATCCCCGAGTCGGGTAAAATGTTTTCTGTAAGATAATAATCGGTAGCAGCAGGGACTCAGAAATTTCTGAATGATGTAGGTCATGTTAAGTATGTTTATAAATAAAAATGCTACGTATAATGCAGGAAAATATATTTTAATTTTTTTTTCTTTTACCATGATAACTTAGACGTATAATAGGTTTTAAACTCACCAAACGTAATTGTTTAAAAGCAAGATACGCTCTTAAATCTGATGGTAATTTGTGTGTTATAGTGTAATTACAACAATAAAATCTTGTTTTACAAAAGGCGTGTTTACATATACCTACATATAATCTTATTCCTATATCCCCAAAAGAGTAAACAGAGGTTTACATATACAGAGATAATTGATGGTTTGCAATGTGAATTTATTACACACTTATTTTGCAAATTATGGTTTCAGATTTCAGAACCCATGTAATAATGGGTATGTATCTTATGTGGGGGCCAGTCAGTGCAGACCAGCGACACTTCGACCCAGTGGGATCTTTTGTGTCGACACTCTCCAAATAACGACTGCTATAGATGTTCATGGCAGCCGGGACCGACGGCTTAACGTGCTCTCCAAGGCACGGAGCAGGCGACAATTGTCAATCAATACGCACATAATTTCGAAAAGTCATATAACTTCCGAAAGTCAGAGGTGCACGACGTGGGTTGGAACCCGAGACCCTCTGCATTGCAGTCTGTTGGTCACCCCACTGAGCTATCGCTGCTCTAATAATGGGTAAGTCTATTGCCGTTTACCGAATATAGTTCAAGGGTGCAACAAATCTATATTAGAATTTTCTGAACAATTATACAATAATACCATGCCTGGCCTGGCAATCAAATGCGAGACGTCACGCACTGCAGTCGTATCATTGTGCTATCGAGTAGGTCAATAAAGTAAAACAGTAAATACAAAAAATAGTATTCTATCTTCAAAATTACTAAATTACATACCTACTTAGCAGATTTTGCATTTTGCCCTAACCCTGGATCCAGCAAAGGATATTTTTTAAATTTTGTCTGTACATATTCCCCGTATACAATGTTAATCTTACCTTGGTAATGTAATTATCTTCTGCCCACCCATCTGAAGTCATGCAAGCGTGATATTATATTACGTATAACAATTTATCTCTAGTCTATATATTTGTAAATGGCGGCAAAGTACAAATAAGAACAACTTCATTAGTATCCTGTTAATGTAAGTTTTCACGTAAAACTTGGCCAACTTAATCAAAGTTAGGCTTCACTGTGAGACTTTGGTACAAAATGACCAAAAGCAAAGCCTGTTAGCGCTGTTGTTACCAACTAAGGGTCAGTTCGAACAAAACGAATAGTTTACCGTAAATTGTTTGCATGCACGTAATCTGTGTTGAGTTTGTGGTGAACATGCTACATTTAATTGGTGGGATGCCCTTTCTTTTTCTTTCTAACGTCAAAAAATCATCCGCTCTAGGGATAATATCTAAAAATTTAAGAGTTTGCGGGCAAATTATATACCTCTTCGATGTTTAAAAGATGGCTAGAAATAGTTGCGTAAAGATGTGCAGTGCCTACTAAATTGCTTTAGCCTTTTTTTGTTTACCATATTTTCTTTCTATTCCTAGCCATGTATCCCACATGGTGGTAGGGTCAGCTTTCCTTATTTTTCTCTTCCACTTTGCTCTATCTTCGGCATCATCGTCAGAACTAGGAATTATAATATCAGCCCTGCTAATAAAGGCCTGTTTCCTGTGTAAGTAGGGCAGGCCTTAGTCCACGGTAGCCCAGTGCAGGTTGGCAGACTTTGCATATCTTCGAGAATATTATGTAGAACTCTCAGACATGCAGGATTTCTCACAATGTTTTCCTTCCATGCAAAATTATTTAGAGTTCAATTGAATGATGTGTAATACTTAATCTGTTGTCTGTTACTGTACCTATTAAACAAAATAAAAATAAAATTAAGCATGCGATTATTTATAATTAAATACGCACATGACTTCGTAAAGTCAGATGTGCATGTGATCTTTTCGAGACCTCTGCGTGACAAACCAACGGTTGCCCACAAGACCAGCAAAGCCGAAAGTGGGTTCCGCGAAACCTAAGTTCCGTAGAAAAGACACCTGGGATCCGCGAAATTATATTTTTTTGGCTGTTAAATAATACAACAGTTAAGTACAAATATTATTTTGAAATAGCGCAAAATATGTGACGAGGTGTAAAGTTTCTGTTCTTATTTAAATTAGGTACAGTGTCTTTGATTTGTAATCATTTGATATGGGATTCTATTAAATAAAAGGTATTTGGTGAGTGTTCCGTTATTTTAAAAATTTACTGAACCTCTGTACTAGACTATCGATGCTTGCTACCAAGGAAATAACAGACATGTAAATAGTTCGCCAGCCGAAAACACGTCCTTATGTTATAGAGGGTAGAATGTGTGTTAGTGCGTTACACGGCCCATAAACTACACATGTAATCGACGTGCATGAGGCCATGGTCGTGTCGTGTTACGACGAATATTAGAACGAATGGTTTAGAAGGGATTGTACGTATAACGTCTACCTAATGTCCCGTAATTAATTAACAATGTAGCCATTAATGTTGACAATAAATGTAAATTTTCCTAGCTCGGCTGTTTGCAGGTCTGGAATAACAAAAACTGTTTTAAAATGCTGTCTGCCTAGTTGCGTAAGTTAGTATTTACTGCGGATCAAGTTTCGATGCCGGCATTGAGTATAAAATATATATATTTTTGGATAGACCTATCGAGCTTTTGGAGTAGGTAATTTCTGGGTGTGTAGAACTTTAAAAGCTTTGAAACTATGAATACACCACTGGGAAACCTCAACATTATCTTCCAGGCAGAATGTGTTGGAATCACCCGGGCCGCAACAACGGTTACATCAAGGGGTATGAGCGATAAGTCAATACGCATTATCTCGGATAGTGCCACGGTACTACAAGCTCTTAAGAGCAACTGCTTCAACAGTGGACTCATCCTGGAGTGTCACCGTGAGCTGCAAAGTATTGCAACAAAAAATCGGGTAACGTTGCAGTGGATACGCGGCCACAGCAACTCTTCTGGCAATGATGCTGCAGACCAACTGGCAAAAAGAGGATCTAAAACCAAAATGGTAGGACCTGAACCAATTGTCCCGATACCCTTCTGCCAACTCAAAACATGGTTATGTGATAGAACCACGAAACTACACGCAAAACAGTGGACAGAAACAGAGGAATGTACACAGACAAAGGAAGCCCTTCCATCCTTAGACAAACATCTGTCACGCAAACTGCTACGTTCCACAAGGAAAAACCTACGTCACCTAGTGGGTATAATAACGGCCCACAGCTCACTTAACAAGCACCTGTTCAACATTGGCATCACTGACAGTCCCTCATGTAGAGGCTGCATGGAGACTGAGGAGACATCGGCTCACGTAATCCTACATTGTAAAAGCGTGGGCAACCAACGAGCGAAACATCTAAACAGTCCAGAAACGATGAATTTCACACAGGATTAATATCCCGTGCGAGTGTTGTCTTTTTAAAAACGAAAATATTATAGATGCATAATATTGCATTAAAGCATTTCTGTTAGAAATCATTATCGCTAAAGAAAAATCTTAGTGTAATTAGTACAATAAACAAGTTTTTATTTACTTCATTAAGTGTTATTAAAAGCTTAATTGAATACCGACATAGCGGCGTTGCTTTCCCATTAATCTGTTGGCATTTTTAAAGTAAACATAACGGAACGGAGAGAAAATATAAATAAGGAAGTTTCTAACCCATGGCGTAATTTTGACTACACACATGGCGTATTGGCAAAGTCGAAGACAAAAATCATTTATTCATTTAGATCACAAAGTTATACTTATGAACGTAATATTTTAAGAGTTAGTTAGTTTAATGAACTTACTTAATTTACTTAAAGTTTTCAGAGTTCAAAAAAACTCTTATACAACAGCTTTGTCCGTCCGTCCGTCCGTCTTTCTGTTATACAACTATCAACTCAAGAACCGTAAGAGCTAGAGACTCGCAATCAACGCCATTCGACTCAGCATCGTCGATATACCCCCGAAATGACTATGACCTTTGACCTCTGACCTCAAGGTCACGTAATACCATCTTTCAACTCAAGAACCGTAAGAGCTAGAGACTCGCGGTCACAGCATTCGACTCAGCATAGTGGATATACCCCCGAAATGACTATGACCTTTGACCTCAAGGTTACGTGATACCATTTTTTCGAACTCTAAGATTTACGGCAATTCATGACCGTTTCTCACTTGTTAGTTGCTATGGTTAGGCTTGAGTTCGATGCCCCACATGGCCACATCCCAAACAATATTGTAAACCATTCAGAGTCTATGTACTATTTGTATCCGTTGTTTAAATACTTGTATAGTCCCCTGCGACTCCGGTATATCTCACAGCGCGCAAGATGACTTTTTTTAAACAAAGAAACGTATTCATTTGTGTACTTAGTTGTTGCAATACTCAACCGCGCGTCGACCATTCATGTGTGAGCTTTTGTGAACCATTCATGTGTAATTTTGTTTCAAATCTATACTAATATTATATAGCTGAAGAGTTTGTTTGTTTGTCTGATTGATTGAACGCGCTTATCTCAGGAACTACTGGTTCGAATTGAAAAATTCCTTTAATGTTGGATAGTCTATTTATCGAGGAAGGTTATATGCTATATAACATCACGCTACGATCCACAGGGTGTACCAGTACACGCGGGTGAAACCGCGGGCACATCTAGTTTTAAATATTTGTACGAGTGACCTTTTAACGCACAAATTAACATATGTAAGCATAGATATCGTTACAATCAAAAGTAAAGCGCGCTCGTGATTTGCATAGACAAGGCGAAATTAATTCTAGCTATATTAACTTTTTAGCTCTGCCCAGCGGTTTTACCCCCTTAAATTATGGTTAGGCATCGTTAAAGCTGCGCCCCTGTGCGTCGTAGCTCTATGTTAACCTTCTGCAATAAACAGACCTTCAAGCAAACCAACTCTTCAGCTTTATAATCCTAATTAATATTATAAATGCGAATGTGAGTTTGTCTATTACGCTTTAATTACGCAACACGTGAAGCGACATCATATAATTTTGCATATACGCTGTGAGGGGTACCTTTCATCTACGCCTAAGGTCGCGGGTTCGATTTCCGCACAAGTCAAACATTTGTGTGCATGGACATGGATGTTTGTCTTGGTCTGGGTGTTTCTACGTATAATACGTATAATAATATCAGCCCTGTATTAAACTGTCCCACTGCTGGGCACGGGCCTCTTCTTAGTGTGAGAAGGGTTAGGCCATAGTCCACCACACTGGCCTAGTGCGGATTGGCAGACTACACATATCTTCGAGAACATTATGGAGAAGTCTCAGACATGCAGGTTTCCTCACGATGTTTTCCTTCACCGTTAACACGATAATACGTATGTATTTACAAAAAGAAGTAGTATATTTATGTTTATCCATTGTCTAGTACATATAGTACAAGCTCTGCTTAGTTTGGGCTACATGGTGTTGTGTGTATGTGATAGAATATTATTATTATATTATTTCCGTATTCATTGCCATGTTAATAAATTATGTTACATATATTTATCAATACAACATCGCATCATATCATCATTATTATAGTTAAATAATTATTTATCTAAACAAATATTCTATTGCGATTTTCTTGTATTTGATTCGAATCGTTCAATTCTAATCCATTAAGAAGCGAACCAAAGCATTCTCAGTCATGTCACTTAGGCTAAAAAAAAACCAAAAGGCAAGAACCAAACGTTCGAAAAAAACTAGAAAGCAAAATGAAACCATAAAGCTAATTACACGTTTTTCACATCGTAACCATCCATCAAAACCTCTAACGGTTATTTTTCAAATTCAAATTTGGAATTGCAGACTGACATATAAGCTCAAGTAAGACTGGCCGCTGACTGCGTCAGACAGACTTGTTGGAACGAGAGGAGAGCCTTCATCCTTTAATTGGCTCTATAATTAAGTAGCTTAGCTAACGCGCGGCTGTGTTTGAGGCCTTGCGGTTATTCTGACGAACGTTATTACGTTGCCGATTCAATTCTATGCAGTAAAAAAATTCTTAATTAAAAATAAACTACACAGTTTAGTATTTTATTAAAAATAATTTGATTTCTATGTTAAAATAACTATTATAAGGTTAAATGATAATACAGATTTATTTATTAAATAGAATATCTTTGCTAAGATTCATTTGATACTGTACAACATAGCTAACTATTAATAGTACCTATATATATCTTCATTTATGTCATAAGCAAGTTTTATTGGTTATACTTCTTGAACGTTATATCTGCCGTTACATATAACTTGATTTATTTTCTTTTTAAAAAAGAGAAGATGCAAAAATTATAATAATAGTAATTTGACAGATGAGCTTGTAGTTTGTATTAGAAGTTATGGATTAAATAACACACTGTACAAACACTTAAACTATTTATTATATACTTTTGATACAAGGAAGTTTTATATGTCCGTTCACTTACAGCTCACAACAAGAAGTGTTAGACAGCAGTGTTGCTCTGCCTTTTATAGCTTATCAAACTGTAAAGTATTTGACTACTATTTATATTATATGATGTTATATTATACAATTAATAAGGTGCAATAATTGTAAATAGTTAAATATAATAATTAATTAATTTTTGCATGTATAAATGTATATAATTCAACAGTTTGTTATCACTGCCAGACTTTTTAAGACTGCTCACCGACACTACTTTCATTAAAGAAATATACAATAGGATACAATATTATGTTCCGCACCAGTCCAAAGATATCCAGAGAAATTAAATGAGTTTACCTACAACATTGTTTAATAATTACTGATAAAACTTTAACTTACCATAACAAGCACGGTTGTAAATGTAAACCTTATGGAACGTTAAATTGAAGAAAGAAACATGCTTGTCCATAGCTATTATGATGAAACCCGTATTATTTTTATTGAAGTCTCATCGTTTACTGCGCTATATCACGCAAAAGTTACATAATATTGGTGTATTGGTCATAATCGATTATGCGGTCAAAAGCGTCAAAGCCGTCAATGGAAAAATATCTTTATTACATGAGAATTAAGAGTTATTATGGGCAACAGTCAGGAGAGCGTAAAATCGCGTGTTATATCGGTTCAATATCGTAACGTCTCGATCGTGTGAATGACTGATGACATGCGCTCTCGTGTGTCTATCTCTATTTTGTTCGTGTTTCGCTAAGGGCCGACGTGTATTGGGCTTGACATTAAAATTCACGATAAAACACACTTAATTAGGTATTTCTTTAGTGTATTAGTGTAGACGTGAGCCAATAGGCAACTGCAGATGAAAAGAAAATTCTATAAATATGATATATTTACAGAAAATTTTAAAAAAAGAAGCTATGTTATTTTGGTGTTATACCAAACTGGCCGGCCGCTCTGCGCCTCAAGTGCCAGAGAGCGCCAGTTGCACCTTAGTGGTACGAAAAAAATGTATATACTAGAAGAAAGCAAGACGGACACCACAATGTGAACTCGCTCCATTTTAAAATTTTCCTCGGACCGTCAATGCTCCTCTGCCTACCTTTTCAAGGATATAAACGTGAGATATATTCCTACTGTTGTGTTTCGTTCGGTGAGTGAGAGTGCCGGCGGCCCAATCACCCTCTTTCCCCCTTCCTGCTCCTTCTCCTTCCCACTTCCTTTTATTCCTAAAGGGTCGGTAACACGCAAGTGATGCCTCTGGTGATGCCGACGTCTATAAGCTACGGTGACCACTTATCATCAGGTGGGCCGTATGCGTGATTGCCAAAATGACGGTACAAAAAAAAGACTTCGAGGTTATTACGTATAAAAAAAAAACAGTAGGTACCTATACATATATCGGAATTATATCACGAAGTGTGAAGTACCCTGCAGATAACAATAGGCTTGTGTTCTGTAAATGCATTAGAATCTAAACATACTTATAGCAAACCTATAAAGACAACTCAACTAACATTATGAGAGCGAATGTGTGTTTGCTTGTTTGTAACGCTTTCACGCCTTAACTATAAGTTGCTCTTAGTAGTATCTGGTAAGCCAGATCATCATAAAATTTCGCATACACTTTGTTAGAGATACAGATAAAGAAAAAAGGTAGCGTGCATACAGAAAATAAGTTTTTAACAAATCTACATGTTCATACTACATAAACGCGAGCGAAGCTGCGGGCAAAGACTGATTTTTCTAAATCGAGTTTCCATTTACCTATTACTGCATAATATAATTTTATTATCATTGCAATTTAAACGATCGGTTGAGCGTCTAATAAGGAGCAAATTCGTTTACGTTTTATGTACAGTAAAATTCTTACGAGTTTCCAACCGCATCCTTTAAAAATGTGATATTTTATGGAATAGGGTAGTTGACTCACACTTTTTTTTATTATTTAAGACAAATGGCATACCCTCAAATACAAAGACTTTTTTCCAAATCTACTCAATAATGAATAAGAATCAAGTGTTTCAAATTTGGCAGTAGGGGTAATATTCAAATGACAAAAAAAAGTATGCACGATACAAACTATGACGTAGCCGCTATTTAATCGCAGCTGTCCGAGGGAGATAGCAAGATATCCCCAATACGACTCCACTTCTTTTTATATTCATATGTAAAATATTAATTACTTAATATTGTCTTCTGTTTACGCGAATATTATCTATTGAAATTAAACTACTATATACGGATTTTATCGCGTTGTTTATGTGTAATAAAGTGTCAAATAAACAGCGCGATAAAATCCGTATACAGTAGTTTAATTTAAAAAAATATTAATTACTTCCTTATTTTGCAGCCAATTTTGGTTCTCTTTGTACACATATTTTCTTTTTTATTGCTATTTGCTCTTGTGTGTAAAATTATATACGAAATCAAACAAACATATGCATGTATCTTGTATCTTATGTGGGGGCCAGTCAGTGTAGACCGGCGACACTTCAACCCAGTGGGATCTTTTGTGTCGACACTCTCCCAATATCGACTGCCATAGATGTTCATGGCAGCCGGGACCGACGGCTTAACGTGCTCTCCGAGGCACGGAGCAGGCGATAATTGTCAATTAATACGCACATAATTTCGAGAAGTCATATAACTTCCGAAAGTCAGAGGTGCGCGACGTGGGTTCGAACCCGAGACCCTCTGCATTGCAGTCTGTTGGTCTCCCCACTGAGCTATCAACCGAAACATCAATAAAAACCATAAAGAGTAATTCAATAATTGAATAGTATCAAAATCAAAATGATTAAAATTTATGAATAATGTTTAGATAGTATTGTTAATTAAGTTTTCCATTAAGGGGGATATTGTGTGATGAATACTGTGTCATGTGTAGTGCTAAATTCAAATACAATGTAAATATCGTTAGTGAATAAAATAAAAGAAATGAAAAATTGAAATTAAACTACTATATACGGATTTTATCGCGTTGTTTATTTGACACTTTATTAAATTGTCAAAATTTCATTAAAGAGTCAAATAAACAACGCGATAAAAGCCGTATATAGTAGTTTAATTTCAATGAATAATATTCGCGTAAACAGAAGACAATATTATGAAATGAAAAATATTATATTATTTACTTTTCAGCACAAACACAAAAAGCTTAGTGAGTATAACCCCTTACCCAAACACAGTGGGCGCTTCCCCGTCATTTTGCAGTTTGCACAAGTGTTGTTTCTGACATGACATTTGGTGAGCTTGTTTAGAAACACTCCACTTAATCTGCATGATGAATTTGGCCGGCTGTTCTGTGCAACGTTTGAATATAATGTTCACAGAGATATCACTACAATAGACTACATTTATTTATATATAGTTTCACGGCTCTGTCCTCAAATGGGTGTTTGATATCAGCAGCAGAAATACTGCAAGTTGGAGTACGCCCGGATCTCACATCGTGGCTGTGTTTATCCAGAAGAGTTCGGTATTGTCAATCGTTTTCTACTGCAATAGTTGGGGTGGGCAATCCGAGGATGCTTGGCGGGTTTCCACTCTCCCCAATAATTTTATTACAATGGACATTGAAATTAAACTACTATATACGGATTTTATCGCGTTGTTTATTTGACACTATATTACATAATTTTGAAAACTGTTACACTACTTTTACTTTTAAACTTTTACTAATTTTTAAGCTAATTAAATTACTATCAAAACTATTAAAACTATTTAGATTTACATAATATTGTCTTCTATTTACGCGAATATTATTCATTGAAATTAAACTGCTATATACGGATTTATCGCGTTGTTTATTTGACACTTTATTACAAAATTTTGAAATTTTTCACACTACTATTACTATTAAACTTTACTAATTTTTAAGCTAATTAAATTATTATTAAACTATTTAGATTTAATTTATTTATACACTTTCCCCGACGTTTCGGTTGCTTTTCAGCAGCCATGGTCACGGGGAGACTAAGATGATAGTTGTCTTAATGTTCCAGCGTAGTTATTTCAAAGTACCCGAACATAATTTAATCATTGGTGTTTCTATTTACGCAGAATGAGCTCAAAGTATCATGAAGTCTAGTTGTGGTTTGCTTGAACAATGGACATCCGCCAAGTAACGTCTACTTCGATTCAATATAAGCCCTGTATTAAACTATCTCACTGCTGGGCACGGGCCTCTTCTCAGTGTGAGAAGGGTATACAAAGACTTAATATATCCACATACGCCTATAATTTAAGATGCAACGTAGGTAGCGAGACTATTGCCGTCTACCAGGCATAGGTTTAGATTTCATGCAGCTACTAATTACTCTTGCCAGGAAAACTTAATAACACTGCATGACCCTGGAATGGACTCTGAGACCACATGCAAAGCAGTCGCATTCACTACCGCAGCGTCAACCAAGCTGTCTAAAAGATATTTGGAGAACATATACATTTTTTTTGTAGGTAAAGGGATTGAATCCACAAAACTGGACGCATCAAAAATGGAAAAGCATTACGCAATTTTTTTTAAATTTATTCTTTATGACTTCACTAAGACAGTAGGCATAAACCTGTCGCGGGGGACTTTACAAATATTGAAACAACTGACACAAAGAACACCCAGACTTGAAACAACCATTTGTGGATTACACAATTTTTTTCCAGTGTGGGATTCGAACCGACAACACTTAACGCAATGACAGCGGCGAGACAACCACTTAAACCACTACGCCACCCGTAATGAAGCTGAATCATACAACACATATAAATTAAGCTTAATCAAAATAATATACAACTTCACAGCCGAACAGTCATAAAACAGCAGTAAAATTACTGCGTTATGACTAAACTGCGTTATGACTCCAAAATTACTGCGTTATGACTAAAGTCTGGTCGACAACACTTAATTAGGCTACCTGTATAGCCTTAAGCTTTATGTTCATACAGACTTGAAGGCTCCATTAAGCTTATGATTGGCTCAGTATGAGTTCGTTAGTCTTAGATACAATATAATCTTAGTTAGACTTAAATATAATCGGTAAGGTAAATAACCTTACTGATTATATTTAAGTGTGAATTTGCTTTAGAAGTTTTACAACCCTATTTTGAGGGTGTATAAGAAACAGGTCTTACTGACTAATGTTTGTAAGGCTTTAACTCAAAAACTAATTAACCGATTTTCGAAATTATTTCATTATTAGAAAGCTATATTATCACCGTGTAACATAGGCAACCTTTATTAAAAAATACTGTTTCTTACATGACCTAACCTACTTTTACGCGAGCGAAGCCGCGAGCAAATGCTTGTTCATTATAAGGCTGCGACAGCTCAGGTTATCGGACTCGGCAATATTTAATACCTATTCAAGCTGTTACAATATCGAATAGGTTGCATGGCTGTTCTATTATTATTTAGCTCCTCCTAAATCTAACTTAGCAACTACATAAGCCCTTAAAATAAAAAAGGGCGCAGTATATGTATAGTCAACTAACAAAGTATCAAGCTTTATACATTTTAATCAAAATGTAAATTTTATAACCTATAACTTCAATGGCCAAAATAAAAGCACAAGAAATGTAGCGAATCGTAACTTTTTTTTGTTGTAAACCGTTAAATCAGAACAGAATCTCATAAAGCCGAGTAGGATAGCTTGTATCAAATTTAATATTGCAAAGGAATGGTAATATTTCAATATTTATCTGGCAAACATTTGTGATGGCTGAACAGATGGTATTTTTAATTTCCGAACGCGATACTTGCAGGCGTCGCGACTCCCGAACGAAGCAAATCGTTCGGAAATAAAGGTTTATTTGCATGTTTGCGCCGAACGGACGCTCTTCAACACTGAATTAATGCATTGTTCTTGCAAATTAATGATTTAACGTCTTTGTGTATCGTTGAGTTTTGTTTGTTCACAAAACGGAATATGAAAATTAATGATTTGTCAAAGAAAACAATTAGAACTGTGCCTTTAGTACGAATTTTCTTAGCTTACGGCCACGACAAATGTTGCCTTATTTTCTTTATTTTTGTTTAACTTGAAACAATCTAGCTGGTTTACACCTCCTTATATAAAAGATTTCAGCCAAACAATCTGAGTTCGTGTTCTAGAAGATTCCAAGCTTTAATGAGGCGCAAAACTGTCAATATTAGTATCCATCATCGCTCCAAACGTTAGAAGCATGAAAAATGTTGTATTTAAGAACATTTTGCATCGATATACAATAGACGACATAGATCAGCAATCATAGACAAAAAGGCGCCATTAAACTTAGGGGATATACATAAGACAAGATTTTGCATCCGGCTTTGCTGTCGTTAATGTAGATTTTATCAGTAAATTCCTATCCCTCGCAAAACAGTAGTTTACCTAGTTGAAGATCTTACACCCTACGTCCTTTTCTGTACCCCTGACAATGTATTTGCGAAATTTTATGACAATCGATCAAGTTAAAGCGTTAAAGCGTGTAACAAACATACTCGCATTCGCATTTATAATATAAGTCAGGATATCAACTAGTTATGGTCGATAGACTAGTTCGGCTAGTCGGAAGCAATCGCCCTAAGTCAGGCAATAACGCTAAATAAATAAGCACACACGAGCATATTACCATTTGATCTAATCTGTTTCCCTTTCATTATACTGATCAACATCGAAAATGCTCGGATAGAGGGGAAATGAGAACTGATTTACGGCTTTTATATTACTTAACACCGGGTGCATTCTATGAAGTGTTGAAAACATATCTTTGCTATATAACAGTTACCTGTAATTTTGATTTTTTTTGTGACCAAGCTTACTATATACTATGCGGTTACCGAAACCTAGGCATAAGGATATCACTGGCGCATTACCGAATCTAGGGTAGGATGAAGGGAAAGGAATAGAAGAGGTTGGTAATTTAGGTAAGTTAGCGAAATTCCTTTTTACTCGTCAAGCGAAGCATCCTTTTAGGTATAAAACACAGAGCTTTCAATTTATGATCCAAGATCATAAAAAGCTTAGTTAGCAAAGCAAAGACACGATTTATCGACATCACAGATTCAAGTCCTGCTTGATGTTTATCTTTTTGTTTTGCTTTCTGTTTCTGTTACTAATGGAACGTATAACGTAATAGTGTGGTAGTTCTCCGAGCTGGCATATTTAAGCTGTAATCTCATTAGTATAGACGACTAAAGGATTACTTATTATCCTCATTAAGTTAAACACAGGTAATACATTCTCTCAGTTCGCGATAATGTTCTCGACGATATGCGAAGTCTGCCAACGCGCACCGGGCCACCACGGTGGACTATGGCCTAACCCTTCTGACACTAATGCCCGTTTTCACCTACAGGCCCCTAAGCTCCACCTAAGTAGGTGTCTTTTAAGCTAAGGGCATCCCTTAATCGAATACTTACCTAAATTCAATTTCACCATGCTAGGTATCACATACTAAGGAATTCCCTAAGTGACAGTTAACTTTTTCTAAAGTCACGTTTCTGACATCGATGTTTTATCGATAAGATGAAAATTTCTATATTTCTTTTCAAATGAATGGTATTAACAGTAGTATTATTAATATATTGAAAAACAATATTTTTTTACATATTTTGAACTTTATTCAGTTAATTTAAAAATAAAAATATTTTCGGTGCATGCGTATATGCTGTTAGACCCGTGTTCCTTTGCTTTTTTTGGCAAATGAACGAGAAACCTTATGTCATTTCTTAACATACGTCGTCGTGTGATTATTTGGAACTCCGATTCGTGTTAATAAAAGCTTACATCTTTTGTTATCTTTGAATTCTAAAAGATGCTTATTTTTTCTAATAAGTATAGAACACTCTGTTAAGATAACCTATATCTTATGAAAAAGTCGACATCGTCGTATTTGTCGAAGTGGTTGACTCTTTCACGGTCAATGCGTGGTCTTTTTACTATTTGCTGAATGTTCTCTAGAGTCTCAATAGCTTCTAGACTCTCTATAAAGTGCCCAAATCATTTTCCATGATAGGAAACACTCGTACGTCGCGTATGAATAAACAATATTCTGTTACCTAAGCATAAGAGTAGTTTAAGGAGCCAACAATCGGGTCCTTAAATATAAGAGCTGCTTTAGAGACTTAAGTGACACCTAAATGTTGGTGAAAACGAATTTTTGTTAGGGGTTCCCTAAAAGCTGCTAAGGGATACTTATCTGTTGGTGAAAACGGGCATAAGAGGCACATGCCCAACAGTGAGACAGTTTATACACTGATATTATAATATACGCAGAGCAATAAACAACAACACATTCGAATAAAACAATAAAACCCAACTATATAAACATAAACTTAGGCAAACACCTCTTGCGAGCTCGTCCTGCTCCAAAACACATACACGAACATATAGTAATGAGTCTGTGGACTGCCATTTACATGTATTAGACTTGTGGCGTCGAAGCGAAGGCGCTAAACTCCCAAGTTATCATTTTATGGCATCGTAAATACGGTTGGATGGCAAATACATGAATTTAGCAGCTGTTCGGCGACTGCATAGCTGTGTAATTTTGCGCTAGTCGGAGCGTTTTATTATCAAAACATTGCGTACAACGCGTCTGGTCGTTGTTTTTGGGGTTTTAGTGTCTCGTTGTAACATTCATTAATGAATTAATTTATTACTCGATGGCGTAGTGGTTAGTGTAACCGACTGCCACGCCTGAGGTCGCGGGTTCGATTCCCGCACAAGTCAAACATTTGTGTGCATGAACATGGATGTTTGTCTTGGTCTGAGTGTTTCTATGTATAATATGTATGTATTTACAAAAAAAATGTATATATGTATGTTTATCCATTGTCTAGTACCCATAGTACAAGCTCTGCTTAGTTTGGGCTAGATGGTGTTGTGTGTATGTGATAGAATATTATTATTATTATTATTATAAATATGGTTTTGAACATTAATATTTTTATGACGTCATAACAATTATAGTGTTTCGAATAGCACTATGATACTATAAATATATTGTTGCTGTAATTTGTCACAATGGTTATTACTTTTCTTATCTACGTTAAAAAGATTATTAAAGTTATTATTTTAATTATGTTTCAAAGCTGAGTAAGGGAATGGCCGTCCTCTCAAGAAGACAATACTACGCTACGCTACGCTGGTAGGTTTTGTAGAATCCATGGATATATTATGAATATAATAGAGATTTCCAACATGTGGATATTACCATGTTGTTTTTACTTAAACGTTAAAACAATCAATAATTAACAATTATATACGCGTGTAACTTCGACCACTTAATAATGTAACTACGTAGCGGAGTTGAACGATATCGAAGATAATTTCATGATATTCCAATGATACCATATTATCGCACCCACAGAATAATAGAAATAAATAACTAATATAATGGCACTACACCATATCCTATACTGCATCATTACATCATACATCATACTCATCATTCTACACAAAAACGTTATTATAACACATTTGCCTAAACCGAGGATGGAACTAATATAAGGATGAACGCACAGATCATTGCCAAATTGACCGCTGACAAATCATCACATCCGTATAATTAATCTATTTGCATTTCACAGTTGTTCTCACGCCTAGTAATCGTGAGTAGTCCGACAACACTTAATAAACATTACGACTATTTTTAAACTAAGACCCTTCGAGTCACTCAGGACATAACAAGGAATTTAGCCAATTTTAGAGTCTTTAGCCAATTATTAGCATATCCTGCAATTATGCAATATGAGACGACGAGCCCGCATCTGCGCGATGATGGATGTCCCACTATATTGATACGCCACTTAATATTAAGGACAGTGTTTTCATTAGTCGTAATGAAACTATTTTGTTGGTCCTCCATCATTGGCTGGATCTCGGTTTGTTCCTCGAGATGTAAATACGTTTATTTTTATTTAAAGAGAAGGATCTGAAAGGCGCGCGCTGAAAAACAATCGGCTTGAGAGACTTGTAGTTGCAAAACTCCACGTACATATAGAACACTTAAGATTAAAGGGAAAGTATTAATTATTTAGAATCAAACCAACGACAGTCAAGTATTGGCAGCAACGAGGCGAACAATAAGCCATTGCACCGCCAGTTTATGGATTTTTAAAAAGTGTTTCATTTAGAAGATATTTGAAGGTTCATAATTTTATTGTAGATATTTATTCACAAACAATTGTTTACACAAGTACTATATTAACATTTAAATGTATGTGAAAAAGGTATAAATGTAATAATATAAAAACTTATATGCCAAACCTTATTATAAGCCATAACAACCCCTAATTATTCTAAACAAGCAGGTTACAACTTAAAGAAAAATAATAATAAATAGGAAAAATGAATACTGAAAACATTTCTTTACCAACGAGGTAATCCAAACCAGTAAGATCTGAAAGATGCTTGTTCTATGCCTATTAATTATAAACGATATTAACTTACTTTAGACATAATTTTTCCCTTATTTCTTGACCAGCTTTTGCCTGTGGTTACCTTCTACATTACTCAGGGAGATTGTGGATGTGATAGTTTTCTAAAGATTCTGAATAATACCTACAAAAAAGCCAGTCAAATGCGAGTCGGTCACACGCACCAAGTGTTCTGTACCTCAGAAGAACATATAGGTAATTTATTAAGTAAAATTCACACAACTTTAAAACCGACGCATAATTAAAGTTGTACGTATATTAATAATTGGCGATTTCATACTTAAAAAGTCTTTGCTAAAATATTGTATTAATTATATTATTATTTTTTAGATCCTAACGTAACTAGAAACGTAATTAGAAACACTTTTATCTATAATAATTATATTATATTTTATATATTTCGTTTCACAATCTTCGGCAATAAGTTGGCATGGGTATTGTTGGACATTTTTCATCATAAGTTTACAACTATACAGTAAAATAATAAATATAAATATATATCCTAACGTATACTTAATAAGTTACTCCATTTAATCTTGTACTCCTACTTCAAAATTCTTGCACCCCTTTTCCAAAATAAAACATAAACATTTCTTGAATACTTTATCATTTGCTTTATCGTTTGGATAAACATTATTTACAACTTTTTAAATTAGAAGGCATTAGTAGTTCCTGAGAAGCAGCTGTAGCACACAGACGGACAGACTGATAAAGTCGCTTCATAAGGTTTCCTTTTTTTGATAATTAAAGTACAGAACCCTAACAAGATCTTTATTTAAAATATTTAATCAAATGTGAATGTACCTATATTTATTTATGCTGAAAGCGAGATAAAATCCTATAATATATCATCCTCCCCTTGTCCAAACCATAAACGCCTGTCCGTACCCATTGATGCATAATATTATACTTATTGTATCCCATAGGGCACGCATGGCTTGCAACAAATTATTTGGGTTTAGACAATGTGAAAGTCATCAAAGTCATAAATCATTTATTCATTTACGTCACAAAGTAACACTTATGATTGTCAAAATATTTAAATATATAGGTATTGCGGGCAGAACGTGTCAATGTTAAATTTTAAATTTATGTTATATTATTGTGATTAAATAGTGTAATTGGCGCAAGTCGTTCCATTTGACGTAAATAAATAGATTAGTGAGTTTACAAAGTTACTAAAGCTAAATTTAGGTGAGTTGCTAGATGTTCAATGTTCGTAACAACAGATAGAACCAAGGAAACTTGATTGCACAGATAGTGTATGAGTCGCCACTGTCACTACGCCAAGTGCTGTGAGTTCAAATCCCACACGTGACGAAAATTCGTGTGGTCCACTATTGTCCCGAGTGTTCCCTGTGTCCGTTGTTTGAATGTTTGTGAAGTCTCTCGTGATGCAGGAATAATGCGAGGGAGATCTATATAAAATAATATAAAAAAGATACTTGTATGAGATCTAATTGCTTTAAAATATCTGGAACGATAACACACATTTTGCCAGCTATGATTTGAACACACGTAAGCGGGATTCACAATATTGCCTTCTGCAATATAATATATACTATCAGCCCTGTATTAAACTGTCCCACTGCTGGGCCTCTTCTTAGTTTGAGGAGGGTTAGGCCATAGTCCACCACGCTGGCCCAGTGCGGGATGGCAGACTTCACGTATCTGCGAAAACGTTATGGAGAACTCTCAGTCATGCAGGTTTCCTCACAATATGTTTCTTCACCGTTAAAGCAAGCGATAAATTACTATCTAATACGCACATAATTATGAAAAGTCAGAGACTTGCGATCCTTGGGATCGATCTTTGGATAGCGTGCCTTGGGATCGAAGCCGAGACCTCTGCGTGGCAGTCCAACTGTTTCCCACTAGGCTATCGCTAGTAGTACTTCTACAATTACTCGTACCTTATACAAAATTAAAATAACCTTTTGCTGGAATCAAACCCGAGAAACCTTTCAACAGTGTACAGTTACACCTACATAATAATGCGACACTTTACTGAATTCAGGGTTAGTAATATCGTTTAAACTATACTCACGAGTAAACTAAACCGGATATAGTAGTATTTAACAATTTGCATATAATATGTAAGTGAAGCAAAGTTGAGCGGTCCCAATGTTGTAAGATTAACGCCTATCTGTGATGTAGCGATTCATTCGAATAGATTGTAACACGGTTATCTAATCAACTGTTCGCAAGTTCAAGCTTTTAAGGTACAGTCAGCGGCATAATTTAATAAACATTCCGAAGACGAACTGCTATTTATTTAAGCAACTATTTATGTCCGCGGTAAGATTAGTGTCAGTATTTTTTTCTGGATGATAGGTTTGGTAAGGTACTTTTTCTGGGTGCTATTTTGTTTCCCTGACAACGTGTATGCGAAGTTTGTGAACGATCGGTAGAATAGTTAAGACGTGAAAGCATAGCAAACAAACAAACAAATTCGCATTTATAATATTAGTAAGGATAATGGTAAGTACTTATCTTTTTTTAAGAACTGCTTCCGCACTAAGAATTTGGCCTGTGTCGCGGGAAAGACTACGAAAATTCAAACAACGCACACAAAGAACACCCAGAATTGGCGAAACTATTTTTTTATCATTGTCTTTCAATATTACTACACTCTACCAGATGGATAGCAGTCGTATAATCTACGTCCTCACGTGAAGAGGTGCCGAGGTCCCAACTTTGACGGTCTAAGGAGGTGCTTTTTTACGCCACGCTTGAAGGACCCAGCATTGAAAGAAATATAAACACGTGCTTCTGCAGATAATTTAACAGCTAGGCAAAGATAAGAGGAGCCAAAGTTCTTGGTACTATATGTGGCTCTCACAAATTTGTCCAGCTTGTGCATTGAACACATAACACTCAGTACAGAGGCAATGGTGAGGCGACTACTTAAAGCATCATCTCATTTAATTACTATAAATCAATATTAAGTAAATTTCATTTAAAATATTTTTCAGAAATTTGTTTAAAGTTTAGGTACTTATGCCGCTGACTGTACAAAAGTCGTAACTTTTGAACACGTCATGTGATAGTTCGTTAGTTTTCAGCGTAGAAACTACTGTGTAATAATATTTATGTAAAGTGGTATAGTTCAGTGAGGAGACCAACAGACTGCAATGCAGAGGGTCCTTGGGTTCGAACCCACATCGCGCACCTCTGACTTTCGCAAGTTATATGACTTTTCGAAATTATGTGCGTATTGATTAACAATTATCGCCTGCTCCGTGCCTCGGCGAGTACGTTGAGCCGTCGGTCCCGACTGCCGTGAATATCTATTGCAGTCGCTATTGGGAAGTCAGTGCCCTATAATATCCTGACACTGGTCTAGCCTTAGGGTATCGTTAGCCTTCGGGTTGCAGAGGTCAGCTGGCAGCCGCTCCGTGAAAAACTGATATCCAGTCAAATCCGGTTAGACTAGAAAAGCCGACCCCAATTGAACTGGGAATAATAAAGGCTAGAAAGAAGAGAAGGTATTTTACAGTTCATGTAAGTCATATTTTTTTTTTAAAACATTACCACCTCTTTGATATCTATTCCTGTGTCGCAAGGTACTTTACAAACATTTAAACAACGGACACAAAAACAACTATTTGTAAAACTAATTTTCACATCGTGTGGGGATCGAACCCACAACAGTTGGCACGGTGGCAGAGAGATCGCGATCAGTTAAACCAGTACGCCATCTGTGGATTTTGGCAAGCCTCGGTTAGAAGAATAGTCTATGTAATCTGTCAGCAATTTAGCGTGAACTTCTGTATCCATATTAAGATAATTTTCTTTTTTTAAAGGCTCAAGTCTGATATTCATATCTATCTGGCCGACCCAAGACAAGATTGAAAAATGTATTGTTAGAGCGAAGTGGAAAGCTAAAATAAAGTAAGCTGACCCACCACCGCGTGAGAGAGCCAGGAAGAGAGGAAGAATGAAAGATAGTGCAATAGGTTCAAAACAATACACTCACAACGAAACAAGGCTATTTCTATTAGACTTTTCTAGAATGAAGATGACCTCTTCGACTTTCCACTATGCCCTAATTGCCTCTCTCATGAAAGCGTTTAGCTATATTTTATTTACGCTGCTAAGGAAACCAGTATCTCGTCTGATAATAAGCGGTTACCGTTATGGACCTACAGACCTGCTAGGCTATGGCGTTCGTAGGGCTTGAATTATCTTTTTGTAGCTACACTAATATGCTAAAAAGAAAATAATTGTATTTTAGTTTGTAAGAGATAAACTCAAAAACTACTGGACCGATTTTAATAATTCTTTTACCATTAGGAAGCTACTTTATCCAGAAGTAACATAGGCATAACATCACGCTATGAACCACGGAAAACCGAGCAGTACTTTCGTTGCGCCCTTAGTTAATAACTTTCATGTATTTTTTTAAAGACGTCTTCCTCACTAGGAATATGTCCTGTGTCGAGAGGGACTTTACAAACATTCAAACGACGGACACAAAGAACACCCAAACTCGGAACAAACATTTGTGGATCACACGAAGTTATGTCCCGTGTGGGATTCGAACACAACACTCGGCGCAGTGGCAGTGACCAGACGACCAATAAAACCACACCATCCATGCAGTCAATGTAGCGTTGACAAATTTATAATATTAGTTAGGTTTGAATCGCTTGATATGGGATTATTTTACAAGAGAAAGTGAGTAAGTGGCGCATATTTAAATGTCAGATTGTAAAAAGTGATTGAGTCTATCTGAAGCTAATGCGCATGGGACTGACGACTTGAAGTATTAACTAGTTCTGGAGAAAGTATTTTTAATTGTAGTGATAATTATTATTAGTGCTTAAGTGTTGATGGAATCACTAATAATTAGTTTTGAACTCTTGACATTTAATTTGTGCGATAATATTATTTTGTTATAGATGTATTTAGTTTTTATAATTTTACGCAAGTAATAATAATATATTTGCATAATAATAATGATTATTATTTATGCAATACCGTTCGATTGATTATTAAATATGAATATGCACTTGCATATTCATATTTAATAATCAATCGAACCTAGACTACATAACTAACCCTTTTTAAAAAAGGGTAGGTGTTTTGACTAGGTCAAGTTAGGTTAGTTTTATCTTCAAATAACGCACTAAATTTTAATCTAAGATTATTTTAATAAATGACCAAGTATCATATTTAAATTGGTTTAGCGATTGCGAAGATAACCGTACATAAATACCCGGAGTAACACTTATTGTACTTGTAAATGTTGAATCAATTACAAATATTTTTTTGTTAATCATATAATTATTACGCCGTAATGCGATTGCGTACCATTAATATTTAACAACTTGCACTAATGAATGGCGCACCAAAGATAAAATGCGTGCAGTCGGGCTCTGTAAAAAGGTTTGAGCAAAATAGTTTTCCTTAGAGGAAATCTTAAGCTGTACACTCTAATGCCGTCTGGGTTCGCTGCCTCGGATCCTTTAATCCGTTTCAACGCCACCATCTCCTTTTAAATGTAAGTTTTAATTCCACCAAATTACATTTTTGTTTCCTGTTGCCCAGGCACTGTTTAATTTAAACCAGCGATTTCTCGTACAAAATAAGGAAAAGTAAATGCACTTGTACGAGACTTTTTGTTTTTCCAAGCTGGGTTTTGTTTATTTTGTACTTTATGATTCTTGACTCTCACCTCGGGGTAACTAATGATTTTAAGGGCATACGTTCAGTGAGATAGGTAATGTACTTATAATTAATTTACCTTACAAGTTTGCTATTATTACCTATAATTATGGTATAACGGAAGAGAAGACCGCATAGTATGATCACAACTTCGAAAAGTAAAACAAGGTATCTGCGGTCTATTCCTTAAGTAAATAGCCATGCCTACAAGTAAGTACCAATATTAAACTTTAAGATTCCTTGATATAATAAGAGAACTCTTAATAATAATAATAAACTTATTTCGGAGTATTGTCCATAAATGTTAGTCATACATACATAGATTCACGCCTGTTTCCCAGAGAGGTAGGCAGAGACTACGGATTTCCATTTGCTACGATCCTGACACACTTCTCTGGCTTCATTCACTTTCACCACATTCCTCATACACGCCCGTCGGTTCAAGGTGCTCTTAACCTGGCCTTTGTCCATAACGCCTCCGATCTGATCAAGAAACGTTCGCCTAGGTCTTCCTCTTGCGACTGTTCCATTCACACTAGCCTTATAAACTTTCTTAGTCTGTCTTTCCTCGTCCATTCTTTCTACATGCCCAAACCAGCTTAACATACCCTTTTCTATTCTTGTCACTATATCCATATAAATTCCTTAAAACTATGTAAGTAACAAATATAAATCTAGTTTAAAAATCTGCGGCTCCCTCCTGGCGCACTCGATCCATACATGTGCATACGGGTCCAGTGCCACAGGAACGGGCTGTCCAGTCTGTTTGCAATAATGCTAAGGATGCTGTTAGCGCTTCCCCGCAACCGAGACTTCAGGGTTGCAGTTCTCTTTCTTAAAATAGCTTGAAAGCTATCTATGTTCGCTTCAGCAAACAACCTTGATGCGCTATAGAACCGTGGGAGCCCCATCAGCACCCTAAAAGCATTATTATACTGGATTCTTAACCTCAATGATAGTTGATATAGAGAAGCCCTTATTTATTCTATCTACAATTCTATATAGTCGTCGATGACAATAATCCTTTTGTATTATAATTTATAAAATAAAGTCAGCTGAAGTGTTGCCCAGTTATAAATTGCCATAGTTATATATAAGGCTGCAGTTTAAGCCACTTTCAACTACCAATAGATAAGAAGTATTTTTAATTTCGCTTTAGTGTCTATATTATACATGTATTTTTTTTGTTTTCCTTTAATATAACGGTAATTAAATATTTTATTTAAACTAGTAAAATTCGTGTTATATTTTCCGGATTACTTTATTTGTATTGGTTAATGCCTAAGAAATTAATAGCGCTTAGTCTGGCCTTTGTACACGTGGATAACATGCACAAATTGAGATACAGTCGGCCAAGAAAGTGGTCTACAAGTTTTGACAAGAGTTTCAATGAGATCTGATTATCGCTAAGGTTGACTTTTCTAACGGAGTGTAACAGATCTTAGACAATGAACTGAGTTGTTGCTAGCTGAGATAATTCAAACTTGACACATGGCATGACGTAAATATAATACATGATAAAGAGAGCAATGGTCACTGTCATAATATTATTGCAAGGCGAAATCGACCTTGTTATTTCATGAGGTTCAAATGAACCTCAACCGTTCGGTGGTAGACCACATTTTTGGCTGACTGTGCTTCTGTGGGTTGCATTGTGCGAACAAACGACTAACGACTGTCGCTTGTTTATGTAGTCTTCTCCTTTAACCTTTATTATTCCCAAGTCACTTGGGGTCGGCTATTTCTAGTCTAACCGGATTTGACTGGATATCAGTTTTTACACGGAGCGGCTGCCACCTGACCTCCGCAACCCAAAGGCTAACGATACCCTAAGGCTAGACCAGTGTCAGGATATTAGAGGGTACTGACTTTCCTAATAACGACTGCCATAGATGTTCATGGCAGCCGGGACCGACGGCTTAACGTGATCTCCGAGGCACGGAGCAGACGATAATTGTCAATCAATACGCACATAATTTCGAAAAGTCATATAACTTCCGAAAGTCATAGGTCCGCAACGTGGGTTCGAACCCGAGCCCCTCTGCATTGCAGTCTGTTGGTCTCCCCTCTGAGCTATCGCTGCTCGCTTGTTTATGTAGTAATGGTCATTATTCTTTGGAATTGCATTAAAATTGCGCTAACATTTAATCTAAAAGCTTCACAACCAAGGTAGATAGTTTTAGCCATAGCAGAAGCATTTACATCAAATTTAAAGAGCTATATATAAAATGCACTATCATATGTTTACACGTTGTTTCCTCTAACACAAATACATGAAAACGTGTAGCATCCAGTGGCTGTTACTACGCTATGAATAATGTAAGTCTAGGACTTGCCCAATGTTTTTGTAAGCAATATGAAAGCATCCTTGTTTCATTATACTGTTTATAAGACAAGCGAGATGCTCTTTATGCTACAGTTATTATATTAGAATTACTACTACTAATACTACATTTATATGACTTTATATCTTACCTTTATTTTCCCCAAGAATCTGCTGATGTTATCTGTAAACAGAAAAGTTGTATAAATATTTCGAATTGCAGACACGTCGATAATAAACGAATTGTTGAATAATTATAGAACAAGCAACTGACGGATTCCATAATTAAGGGCCTCCTACCACGAAACGTAAAAATACACGATTTTCAACACGTATCTAGTACCTTAAATGATGTCCCAAAATTCTCAAACAACATTTAAACAATACTTCGATTTATAAACTTTAATTCCATACTAATTAATTATTTATATTTTATTTTTTATGAGATATACAAGCAATATTAAAAATGATTGATTTCACAAAGTTTATGTATAAACTTCCTCATCTGTGGAAGTATGAATATAAAACTCACATTTATATGTAGAGAATACATTTATTGTAAATCGTGTGAATTTTTTTTTATTTACTGTGATTTTTCATTTAAAAATTTGTTTTTCTCGATTTTTCGGTCGAATCATTCTAGCGGGTCTCTGCGCGGGCAACGGGCGGCATACGGCGCCAGCCTTTGTGACGGATGGATGTATGCAATTTTTCCCTAAAACGCTTTCGTATATTTACGTAATATTATCAATCTTTGAGTGTATGTGATTAACCTAAGATAATAAATAGTTTAGAATTAGTCTAATAGTAGTATAGGACAATTTTTTCATTTTGGATTGTCTGTAAATTATCATAGTACAGCTACATCTCACTACGTGGCAGTAAATTAACGTAAAATGTTTAGAAGTGAGTCGCAAACGTTAAACGCTCAAGGTCATTGGCGCATAGGAGGCCCTTAAACCGCCATTCTGATAGATATTACAATAGCGATTTAAATATTACAATGTGTGTTACACAACAAAGCTACACACACACTATATTATGAATTAAAATGTTCTAGTTATAATTCTGAATTGTCATTAAATTACAAATAATAATTATTATTTTGGGTTATATAATAAAGCAAAATCTTTTAAATGTTTAACGATTCACGAGTCTAGCTGACTGTAGAACAGTTTATTATATTAATAAAGTAATGTTCAGTCAGCTAGACTTATGAGTCTGACACTGACACCATTTTTATATAGGTAGATGTTATTTCAAAATAACGTGAATCATTTAATTACCTATACATTACACATACTATTATATATACTACATAGTAATATTCATACTTCAAACGTTTATGAGAATTAAAATGCTAATTATACGTAAGGCATTCCGCACTTTGTGATTTTACATAGCACGATTTACTGAGCGCCACTAAATTTGAATAGCAAGATAATTTCAAATAGATTCTATCCTATCAAAGAAAAATCTCTATTTACACACGACACAAACCCAACAGCATGCAATAGACAGCATTCTTACGCCACTGGACCAACAAGACCACCAAACACAAATAGTTTTATTTTACAACATACATACAAATCACAGTATTATTCAAAAATTGTTTCTTCCCCTTCCACGTTACTTAAACCATCTTCACAGTTTTATGAGAATTATATTTTACAAGACTTGTTAAATCAATAAAATTGATAGTACGGTTTACATAAAACACCAACACGATCACAAAATGTAGTCTGTTGGCTGCAATATTTGCGATCGGTTTCAATTATATTGTTTTTCACAACTCTATTTATAACTCAATTCATTTATTAGCTCAATTTCCGAACGATCGCACTGGGAACTATTTCATTTCCGCACGTAAAATAGAGATAAATTATTTGATACAATATCTATTACGATAGTTTTAATATCGCCGATGCGATATATGATTAAATTAGTCGAATCGAATCGAAATCGAAAATGTAGTCCATTTACGTTAGAGTGCGCAGCTAGGAGCGCTATTTTACCATATCAATTGAATTATTCGACTAATTAGAATATAACGTTCATGCAACGCTGTATTCCCAAAGTTTCCCTCACATATTAAAACAAAGTAGAAAACTTTGTCCCACATTTTACACCTGTGTGGAACACATTTTCAAAAATCCTTTCTTAACGAGTCATGGCGGACGTGTCTATAATAACAAAAAAGTTGAATGTGAATGGGACCTGCTGTCATTCTCGTATTCTTTTAAATTTTATTGTGTACATGTCCAACTCGACTAACGAACTTTGCTCCATATATTACGGAGTACATTTTGTAAACCTATTTTAGTTAGTCGTAGCGAGCGATATAATAACAAACCAATTTAAATATGAATGCGAGCTGCTGCGTTCTTTTTTACTGGAGGTATGTTCAACTTTGGAGCGTTTATATTAGAAAACTACTTACCGAATTTTATATTACAGCTTAAGTAAGTTCAGTGATAATTAAGCACTTATTCATGGCCAGCCAAGTATGAAAAAAGTTGTAATATAAAAGAAATATTATGTTTCAGGAGTTTAGTATGGAGTATAATATAGGAAATATATGGAAAGATAACCGAAAACATTCCACTAGTATAGCGACAAATTATTCGAACAACAAGACTTTAATCTTTAAACAAGACGTAAACTTAAGTCGTAAAGGTGATTAATTCTCACGGAGGTACGTTTCATCGTCTGAAATTAGTGCCTCAATAAATTAGGAACAACATAATCTATGAAATTTGCATAATATGAAGATTCCCATTCTGGCAGACCTTACGTTTTAAGCGCTGTTTCCTGTGGCCTATTCTTAATTAGGACCGATGCGGTGTTGCCATCCCCGGGAATTCGTGCACATACACATAGCAGATATCATCTATACAACCACTAAGTTGTCAAATATTTCAATAGAGATACTTTCTTTTAAGGAAATGGGGATTTACTTTGAAAGATTTATTTTAATAGAACGCTGTAGTATGATTTATTCGAGTGCTTTTATTTAAGTATTATAAATGATGGCGAAAGCCACGGGTGGCGGAACGTGGGGTTACTAGTAAGAGCCCCATTGTTTATAACGTCTGCAAAATCGAAGGGAGGCCTTAATTGACAGGTCACAGGCGAGTTTCGAACAAAACAGCAATAAAGGAATTATAATTTACGAAAGTTCTCTTTGTTTACAGCTATCCGCACAATCCACCTGTTGCCGTTGGCTAAATAACTCAAAGTAACCAACATTTCCACCTAGTTAAACTTTGGGAGAATACACATGATGTAAGTGTGAGTGGGCAACTCTGGGGCTTGCGGGTTAAGGGGTAGTTCATATTATACAGTTACGTGAAGGCACCGAGAAAAAGAGGTCGAGTTGCAAAATATGTACGGGTGAGGAGCGTAGAGTAATAATTCTAAAGCAGTGAGTTTAATTCTCATCCGCTGTATCACTTATAGGACGTCAGATGCAATTGATGCATTAGCTGTCTTGGTAGGGATTGCAGGGTAGTAATTCCTAAATTGTTGCTATTGTGGGCCAAACCTGAATAGGATTACCGTAGGACCGTGGACAGTTGTACAAACAAAAATAAGCCTTTGTCCATCAGTGGAAACTCAGATTGGGGTATATGATGATGAACCCCTGCAAGCAAAATTACTAGTTAATTTGGCACTTAAAACTTCGTCTTGCCTGCCTAATGGTAATCAGAATCATAAGGAATTAAGGATACTGGCAAAGATATGCGCCTCAGGTTACTTCAGTCTAAAGCGGCATCTCAAGCATGCGTGCGGCATCCGGTGTGCGCTGCCTGTCATATACTCGAACATATGTAGTTCCGAGAGCACATCACATTTTTTTTGCTTGTTGTTGTCTGAACTATGTATAATAAACGTAGCTGGTATGTTAGACTACTTGAACCATTGTATCATTCTATGTTATTATTTCATTGTTTTTTTTTTAGATTACTCTCGTACTATGAATATTTCTTGTGCCGCCGGGGACTGGACTCAAAGTCACACTATTTGTGGATAACACAAAAATTAAATAAAACTTTATCTTTTTTTAAAGTGTCGGAATGCCATTTTCGCTTCTTTTTTCGCAGGCAAAAGTGGATTGTAGAGTGTATGTTAGGCTCACCTGGAGATAGATCGAACTTTTCGGATCCTACTGACTACACCTACCACTCCTACTTTGAATGATGGGTGAGTCGCTATAATTAAAACTACACCAGCGACAACCGTGATGGAAACCACATGAACCGTCGCAGTGGCAGTGATGAGGCGACGGCTTTAGTCATTTACTATATCAGATCTATGACTAAGAGTCGTTCCGGTCCCGTCACGGTGTAGTGTGAATCACTCTCAACGTGGCTTCTGTGGAGGGGTGCGGGTACAAATTGGCAAGTTTATTATATTCGCGGCGGGCGCGGGCGTCATTACCTCCGCCTCCGCAATCAAAGTTACCCGCAGATTTTTAACGAAACGCCTCGAATAAAGTGTTTCCTTTAACGGAGTTTTTGAGTGAGCTATTTTTGTTTATAGGGAATCTGGGTTATCATGATCAGGGAACATTCGTTTAACTTTTAGAAATAATTGGTTACACTGTATCTGTTTTATATGGTAATAATCTATATATTAATACTTTAAGAGGATTTTTTATAAACATATTGCGCGCACGGAGTTTAAGTTTATATGGAAGAGTACAGAAAGCTAAAATATACATTTTTTATTTAATGACGGGTATATTCAATATCACAGTTTAGTATTCTACTACAGAACCACCACTAGTATTTACAAATGAAAAATTATCTAATTTTCTGTTTTAGTTCGCACCAAAAAAAATGTCACCTGTACGGCGCCGACAAATCAACGTGATTCTGAACGAAGATAACTGACTCAATAGTATCATGGGAGAAATTATCGCTAAGTACTATATTAAAAAAAGTATATTTACGATTTTAATATCAATATATAAACCACTGACACAATATTTTCATACGAAAGACAAAAAAATTACATAACTTAAACCAAAGTTACAGCTCACTAACTTAACTTTTACTATAATTGCTAGCTTTAACACAAACTAACCAAATAAGTTTAATATCAATCCAATTACTAGTTTGAAGGAAAACTCATCCATTATACCAACTACCCTCACTGTTGATACAACTTACTTTTAGTTTATATTATCCCTCTTTTAAACTTCCGACCACCCTACAATTTTAATTAGCTAGTAGTTTTCTTAGGCGTATCTTACACTGCACCACATTGCACAAATGACTTCAAGTTTTGGAGTTTTACATCTATACATGTATGTATCTTATGTGGGGGCCAGTCAGTGCAGACCGGCGACACTTCGACCCAGTGGGATCTTTTGTGTCGATACTCCCCCAATAACGACTGCCATAGATGTTCATGGCAGCCGGGACCGACGGCTTAACGTGCTCTCCGAGGCACGGAGCAGGCGATAATTGTCAATCAATACGCACATAATTTCGAAAGGTCATATAACTTCCGAAAGTCGGAGGTGCGCGACGTGGGTTCGAATCCGAGACCCTCAGCATTGCAGTCTGTTGGTCTCCCCACTGAGCTATCGCTGCTCTTATGCATCACATCTATAATATATAATAAAGAAAAAAGATTTGATTCTTTGTTTGTTTGTTTGTAACGATTTCACTCAAAAACTACGGAAATGATTTTAAAAATTCTTTCTCCATTAGAAATCTAACTTACCTTAGTAACAGTACTTTTTTAGCTTGCGTGAAAGTAGGTTAGGTTAGGTAAATAGTTTCGCGAGATGACCTACAGCCACCTTGAGCTTTGACCTGGGGGTGGTGGGCTGCGTGGACCTGCTCGCTACCCGATCAGCACCAGGTCCGAGAGGCGGCGTGCGTGTTCCCACGCGCGCCTCTGATTTGTGTTTTGTCCCCCCACGAGGGGACAGTAGAGGAAGTGTGTTATGTAGTGGTCCGCCGTGTGAAACGGCAGTCCACTACATAAGACACTTCCTCTCCTCTCGAAACCTCGGCGGGGTCGCGATTGCATGTGAAAGCGATTCGCGCGGCCTCGCCCTCTACGGTTATGTCGAGGAACATCGTGGTAGGTTTAGTCGGTATTACCTGGGTATCTTTCCCCCGTTGAGCCCGACATAACCTCTCCGTCGCCCCGCAAAAAGGAATGCGTCAATCCATTCCCCCAAGAAAAAGAAAAGAAAAAGGTAAATAGTTTATTGCTACCTTCTTTACGCAAGGGAAGCCGCGGGAATAAACAAGTAAGTAATAAAAAGAGCGCCTCCGCTACGTTCTTGCCTGTATCTGTTTTTCTATTAATCTATTAAAATTTATTTAGATATTTATTTATCAAAATTGCATGGTAGCTAGCGGCACATGACCAAAGCACTTACATTTTAAACAAACACTAAATATAATTTGGAAAGGCATGGGGCTGTTAGCTTTTTATTGATAGGATAAAGTTGGCAATGATCGGTATAAGGCATGCGTGATGCGACCGACTTTCAATACGCATTTACATACCCCGACTTGTGTCTTGAACTCGAGAGCTAAGGGTCAGCCGCAAACATTAAACGCATAATTAGGACACAGCACCAACAACTCGTTCCTATTATATTTCTATTTATCAATAAAATAATATCAGCCCTGTATTAAACTCTCCCACTGCAGGGCACAGACCTCTTTTCAGTGTGAGAAGGGTAAGGTCATAGTTCCCCACGACTTCAAATATCTTCGAGAACATCATGGAGAACTCTCAGACATACAGGTTTTCTCACGATGTTTTCCCTCACCGTCAAAGCGAGCGATAATAAAATATTTAATACGCACATAACTTAGAAAAGTCAGAAGATGCGCGCCTTGGGGATCGAACTGGAGACCGTTGCGTGGCAGACCAACGGTCTCCCGCTTGGTCTCGTATCACATTATTATTTATCAAACAAACTTTATCTAAATATCAAAAAATAAATGACTTTAAAAAAGCTACATTCATTAATCTTATTACATGACTAATAGTAATTTGTAACACTGATCGAGCAATTAGCCGCGCATTTGTGCGCAGCTGGGACTCGAACCCCACACCCCTCGGTCTAAACATCTGATGGAGATATCGTTTGTCAACGTCCGGCGTTATTGCGCTCATTTGTAAACGTTTGACATGATTCCTTAATTAGTTAATCGATTGGATGTGTTTACTAATCATTAATGATCACTGTTCGAAATTTAACTTTCTTGACGCACTATATCTAGGGTTGCCAACATAAAATGCGTTAAAAAATAGTTAACGCACTTTATGTTAATATTATTTGCGTTTAATACCTAAAGTAATTAAGTTTAAAAGTTTAAGATAAGGGAAATGTAAGATATTACTTGTCTTATTTTATTAAACACATAGCACGCGTACTGTTACGCCATATTTGTTTAATAAATACATCAAAACAAATAAATTTATCCCGATTTTACTATTTAAAACATTATTATTACATACTTTTGGAACTTTAACCTATTATTGTTAAACGCTGTTACTAGCTACTATTTACATGTACTTAAAAAACGCGATAAGATCCGTATAAAGTAGTTTAATATCAATGTATAAAGTAAACGTAAGACAATTAAATAACAAATAGAGAAAAATAAACCGATTACCTATAGTAAATTATTTCGTCGATGGTTTTCTTTTTTCTATTATTGCCTTTTATATAAATAACTACACACCACCTGATGGTGAGCAGTCGTGAAGTCCACGAACAGATTTCTCCACACCACATCCTTACGTGCTCTCCACACCACATCCTTATGTCTTCTCCACACCACATCCTTACGTGCTCTCCACACCACATCCTTACGTGAAATGGTATCGAGGTATCTACTTTGATGGTTATAGCTATGGTATAATCGACATTTAACCATCAACCAGGCAAGTTATATGCATGTTTTCACCTTTATGGTTTAAAGAATGAAGATAATTCCTCATTCTAGTTACTCCATGTTTATTTTTTACTGAGCAGCGATAGCTCAGTGGGGAGACCAACAGATTGCAATGCAGAGGGTCTCGGGTTCGAACCCACGTCGCGCACCTCTGACTTTCAGAAGTTATATGACTTTTCGAAATTATGTACGTATTGATTGACAATTACCGCCTGCTCCGTGCCTCGGAGAGCACGTTAAGCCGTCGGTCCCGGCTGCTAAGAACATCTATGGCAGTCGTTATTGGGAGAGTGTCGACACAAAAGATCCCACTGGGTTGAAGTGTCGCCGGTGTACACTGACTGGCCCCCACATAAGATAAGATACTCCATGTTTTGAGCAAAAATATCACTGTATTCTTTCTTCCAAAATGTACATTTCCAAAACATATTTTCACAAAATGCTAAAAGCACCTGTCTACTCTCACACGTTGAGTAATTCCTACATTATGTACTTACCTACTTACAAACACTACTTCAGGTTTGCATACATTACTTGGACTCTCTTTGTTAATTAACGCCGTATGTATTTGCTAACACAGAATGAAAATTTCGCGATAGTAATGTGGGTAGACCGCTTAGAATATATTGCTCTGTGTTAAATATTACAAGGATATACAGAACGTTGAATTGCTAGGCTACAAAATATAATTGTATCGTATAGCTATATTATAATATAATATACATAGATATATTTAAAGGGTAATAAAATTAATGTGTTTATCTATCTATATCAATATTATAAAGAAGAAAGATTTGATTTTTGAAGTGAAAACTTCTTTAGGCTCGTTGACCACTTTTTGGGTGAACATAAATCATGAAACTCGCGTAATCGTCACCGGACGCATTCAAAATTCAAAAATAATAATCTAATAGCTCGACGATACAATTCACAAGTTACTTAGTTTTCACTTCTATCGGCAGTCCCCAAAGACTGCCACGCGTGTTTTTTTTGTATGTTTATTTGTTTCTTAGTAAGGATTTAACTCAAAAATTACATAAGTGATTTAATATTATCACCAACATAGGCTGTATTTTATATTAATGAAGTACTGCTACTAATATAACCTGACCGTGTTTTACGCGAGCGAACCCGCGCGCAAAAGCTAGTTTCTAATATTGAGGTGAATCCTATTTTTAAACGGAAATGGATACTTGTATCACACAACAACATTTATTAATAATTTTTATTAATAAATGTTGTGCTACCCGTATAGGCTAATCTTCGGAATGGCTGAACCAGTAGTGAACTTTCCTTACAGGTAAGAAAATGGCCATGTGATCAGTCACCTAGTCTGGTGCACTTTCATTTATTTATATGTATATATACCAGGTTTTGCCTCTGGCTTCGCACCGAACATTACTTTTCCCCTAAATGAAAGGTCCTTTAGACAAACGTGTACGCGAAATTTCATGATGATCGTTCAAGTAGTTAAGACGTAAAAGCGTATCAAACAAACAAACTCACATTTGCATTAATAATATTAGTTAGGGTAGTTATAGGTAATTATTTTTATAATGCTTATATTCAGATCAGATTAAATTCTACTCGACCTGACGTTTCTCTAGAACGACTCTTTATTTAACTAGAGAAAATATTGAATTAAACTTACCCCGTTGTAACTACTCCAGTTACAAATTTTTTCATAGGTCGTTATAAGCAATAGAACTATTATAACTCAGAAAGAGTATAGTATAATAATTTACTGACTTTGCCTTGCATTTACATTTATGAGTGTGCCTTGTTTGTAAGGCAAAATATGGAGCTATTTAAACATAGAGCAAGGGCTCGCCATGCTAATAAGCCATGCGTAGTGGCAAGTAAAACGGCTTTGATGCACTAAAGCTTTTTTTTGTATTGCACCACACATATATAATAAGCTACCAAAACATATAAAGAATATTGAAAATATACAAGTATTTAAAAGGCGTCTTCAAAATCTGCTTGTAGTCAAATGCTATTATTTGCTTTGAGAGTTCTTAGAGGACAAGCATATAGAAAATAGCTAGAAATCTATCAAATATACATTTTTGTTATTTATTTGCTGTGACATTTTATTATAATTGTTTGACATTTTATCATTTTATTAATATAACTTGACATTATTTTGAAATTTTAGGAAAATATTATGACAGCCTGACATTAAGTATTAATTTATTGCTATTTTAAGATATGTAGTATTATTATTAATGTTAATTACAATGTCTTTTCTCACTTTTTTTTTCTTTTGCATGCCTGATGGTTGTATATGGTGAAAGACCAATAATTGTTTTAGCTAATAAGATCTGCAAATGTATACCCATATTAGCAAATGAATAAATGAATTATGAATTATGAAGTGTTAGTAGAAACTGAATTTCACAGTCTAACAAAAGGACTTCCTATCAAGAACCCATTCAGCACAAAATCGCCGCAACTCAACAACTTGTTTGTAGGTAGGCGAAGGTTTGAACACACATCGGTGATTTAATGTCGCCGCAACTGTGCCCACGACGTGAATGGATTTTACTCGGTAGCTCACCCAGAAGTGGTATTTATCTTACATGGCTTGATGGTCCCGCGGCGTGGTCAATGCTAGGACCCTGGTTCCGTTCCTGTTAAATAAGGTGTTATTGGCATTTTCTGTTAGGACCTTAGGACCTTATAAAACAACGAGTTTGACGTTGTGCCTGGTAGACGGCAATAAGTTGGCTTCATTTTACGTAGCACACAATAATAGTTGGAGTGTTATGTGTTTTCATTTTAATTAGTACTCGCCCAGATATCGTCAATAAAGCAAACAAAAACGTCCACTTTTATTTTCCAATTTTTATTCTGCGCTCTTTTTCCATATAAACTTTAATTAGAAAAATAAAACCAGGCATTTTTTTACAAAATTTTACTGTTCTATATTTCCATTTTGTTTTATTTATTAGTAGTTAGGTTTGTTAATATTAGTTGCAAATTATGAATGTTGCTTTTGTTTATGTAAATAATTAAATTCAACAAATAAATTAATTACTACTATTAGAAAAATTCTTACACTACTTCGTTCGTGCAATATGCTGAAAAGAGCGTACAAAGTTGGTTTTTCCTTCAAATATTATATAGATTATTAAGTACTGTTGCAATAATTTGACACAAAACTGTAAAACAGGAACAAAATGTATAAATAACAACTAATTAGCAGCACTTTATGTGTATTATCAAAATTTAAATAATGAACTCGTTAAATTTGGATGTCCGTTGAATTTCTTATGATCTCAGTCCTTGCATATTTACTCAGGTTACAGGAACAAATATGCAAGAAATATGCACAACATTTTCATTATAACGAGTACGTTTATAGGCAAAACGTTGTTATTTACGATATAATAGAGAGGGGTTGCTTTGTGCCGACTAGTAATTTTGCCACTAATTAGACGGCCGGTTATAAAGAGCTTCCAAGACGGTTACTTGCATATTTTAATGCCTTTATCAAGTTGTTCATGTCGTAATCGCAACGGGACATCGTTTGAGACACACGGCTCTGAAGATTAAAGAACTAAGTAATTGAAACTGGACTTTACGAGCTTGTAAATTACCTGCAATAACGTTCATCCGACTTATTTTATTAATTATATGTATAAGAGCTTCATTTGTTTTGCATGTATAATTTTAGGCTTGTCAGTTATTTTAAATGTTTTCCGGACGTTACTTTTAAGAGTTTATAATTCCTTGTTTCATTTGATTTACTTCAAAAGCTAGTCAGTTGTCTTTGCTACGTATAATACGTTATGAAATAGTCCAATGCGGGCAATTATAACTCATTATATAGAATAAATTTAGCTCTGCTGACATAATCGCCAAGAATTCAAATTATACATATAATCATTTACTAAAATCAAGTATTCAATTAAAACTGTTCAAACTCTGATGATGTACAAACACAATGATATTATTTTGTTAGCCATGAAACAACATTATGAATCCTTTTTTTTAGAACTCAATTGAAGGCGAAATAGCTCATTTTAACAGAATAATTCAAATTGCAAGCGGGATGCTTTCAATGATAAATAAAAATACTTCATTGTTATGACTTAATATTAAAAACCGATGTACTACATATCCCATTGTTCTCTACCAATAATTACCATAAGAATTAATTAACGCTGTTTTACATCAATATCCAATAACAAGAATAAATGTGGCCCAACACTACCAACATAGCCAACACGTTGGCCAAACGTAGCGTCCTCCCGTATCCGTGTTATCGTAGCTCGCAGATACAGTTTCCCCCTTCGAAGCTATATTTCATACAGCTTCCCTCTGGCGCGGCATAATGAAGGTATCGGAGACGATACTCAGGAACTTGCTTCTACACGTGTGCCACTTTGTCGCTCGATTTGGACCCGACTTCACTTAAAATTTCATTGCAGTACTGCACAAGTTTGAACATTACCGGCTCTGCCAGATATTTTAAGATCCAGACGAAAACTGATAAAAGAAAGTTGTACTTAGGCCAACGCTAATGAAAACAGGCTACGTTACATACATGGAGGTTCTCGTATAGTCCCCTTCGTCTCAGATTATTATTCATTTCATTTTGACGACTCGATGGCGTAGTAGTTAGTGTAACCGACTGCCACGCCTGAGGTTGCGGGTTCGATTCCCGCACAAGTCAAACATTTGTGTGCATGAATATGGATGTTTGTCTTGGTCTGGGTGTTTCTATGTATAATATGTATGTATTTCCAAAAAAAAAAGTATATATGTATGTTTATCCATTGTCTAGTACCCATAGTACAAGCTCTGCTTAGTTTGGGCTAGACGGTGTTGTGTGTATGTGATAGAATATTATTATTATTATTATTATTATTATTTCTTGCGAAAATCAAAATCTCAGTATACCGTGCTTTTATAATTGGACATAACATGACAGTATTGTTTTGAAAGTAAACGTACAAACAAGATAGCTATCTTGTCGTTGTTAGGGCAATTGGCGTCAAAAAAGTGCATCTATTAACCCCAGGAATGTCTGCAGTTGAAATAATAAAAAGAAAGAAGTTACATTTCTAGACTCCGTGCTACCACTGAGGAATGCACAGAAAAAACGATGAGAAATATCGAATAAAATTTTGTACAATGATCGGCGGTACGGACCACAATCGATCTCAAGGCACGCTTCTCTAACTTGTACTACGTATTAAATAGTTAATTATCGCTTGCTTTCATGGTGAAGGAAGACATCTTGAGGAAGCCTCCATGTCTGAGAGTACTCAATATATTTCTCGAAGACGTGTGAAGTCTGCACACCCGCACTGAGTCAGCATGGTGGCCTATGGCCCAACCCTTTTCACACTGAGAAGAGGCCCGTGCAGCAGTGCTACGGTTTTTATACAGGGCTAAGATTATAATATTACTAAATTTTGCCCACTACTTCGCTCGCTTTAATGTAGATTGTGTCACATATTTTCTATTCTTCGGAAATAATACTTTTTGTAAATGAATGGTAACTCTTTGTTCTTTTCTGTACCCAACAACGAATATGCAAAATTTTATGATGATTGTCCAAGGACTTCAGGCGTAAAGGGTAACAAACAAACAAACTCACATTCGGATGTATAATATAAGTTTAGGAGGTTTCGTAGGATTATGCCAAGAGATTAACAAGGCGGTTGTTCTAAGCAACGTAAAAGTCGTGGCCACATTCGCATATCGGCTCACTAGTATCTTAGTTACCCGCTAAGCTTTCAACGTGTGTTTGACCTTAGTCTTACGTACACGCGCCTGGGGTCTAGAATAGCTCAATGGCCAACGCGGGATCTGTTATCCTCGTTGACGAAGTGAGGGAATACTATAGCAACGTATTCCGTAAGGAGTACCTTTCGGGAAAATTACACGCAGTCCGTTAAGATTGGGATACAGTAAGTCATTATTTTTGTATTATGGTGTATCATATGTATAAAGGTATTTATTATATTGTGTTATTAATCGAAAAAAGGAGGAAGTAATAAAGTCAACATGTTATTTTAGCGCACAGTTACTTATCTCTGTTAAGGCGCTTAATAATTAAGACTAAAAGGATTTAATAAGCTTTTCAATATTCTGTTTAATTCATTACTTGGTATGTAAATGAACATTATATAATAATATTTCATAGTATCCTACTATCTACTTTCTCATGTTAAACAAAATAACTAAAAGGAAAATATATTGTGTACTTTAATCTCATGTAAGTAGACATGTATTGTTCTTATGAGAATAAAGATTTTTAAGTTCAAAAGCTATTTTTGTACTTTAAATTACTTCAAAAATTCACAACTGTATCAATATGAACATCAGAAAAGGACAATAATAGTATAATATTGTCTTCTATTTACGCGAATATTATTCATTGAAATTAAACTGCTATATACGGATTTTATCGCGTTGTTTATTTGACACTTTATTACAAAATTTTGAAAATTGTTTCACTACTACTACTATTAAACTTTGCTAATTTTTAAGCTAATTAAATTATTATTAAACTATTTAGATTTAATTTATTTTTACTTTTACACTTTCCCCGACGTTTCGGTTGCTTTTCAGCAGCCATGGTCACGGGGAGTCTCCCCGTCAAAGTCAAATAAACAACGCGATAAAATCCGTATATAGCAGTTTAATTACAATAATAGTAGTTTGTGACATTAATATGTTGTAACAACGCTGACGTCACTGACAATAGTACCCTAAAGCCAGAGTAGATGTCTACTTAATGGTAAAAGTAAATAAATACTTGTAACTACAATTTTTATCTTTTAATTTGTTTTATTATAAAAAACATAACTCTCAACTCGCTTTTAAAATGATGAAGCTTCACAAATATAGGCGTGGTATACCTCGTATGTATAAAAATGATAGGGAAATAGAAAAAAAAAAACAAAAAAAGCAGCAAGATTTGAATGTGTCCACGCACGTGTTAGAAGATATGATATTTTAACTATTATATATCAATAATAGATATCTACTTATATATTAGGTAATAATCCGTCGATACATAACCTCCATTTACCGACACACGTTGTCTTATTTGACCCTTATTATACTATATTCATGAAATTCGGTGCGTCGAAATAAAACTTAAAGCATGTAGATAACATACGTATATTTATTGAATTTTAAGATTCACAAATTAAACATTAACCAAAGTACAGACTAATAAGTATTAAAACAAATTAACTACTCGTATATATAATCATAATTATTAAATATATTTTAGAACCATCACACTTATACTTTAAATAGATAATAAAATAGTACTTAACTTTACACAATTGTTAGATCTGCTCCAGTCAACGGTCCAACAGAGAATGCCCCGCTCCTAGCGTTTCTGTTGTATTTATTAGTCACAGCCCCACTACTAACAGATGTTCTACGTCACAACAACACATGTTCTATGATTGACATAAACAATAGATGTTTCTGTATAATCTATTTATCTTAGATGATTTGTAAAATTATTTGTATTAAATAAATACATTAAATCAAATTAATTATAATATAATAATCAACAAATCAAATTATAGCCTACTATTTTATAACATAGGCGTCTCCGGCGCTTATATAACGTCAATATGACACTGACAGCCGTATGGCTTCTGTCACTATTGACCATATGTATAACTGTCACTGCAACTGACACATTGGCTATGTGGCGACCTCACTCAAGCTTACGCTTGACTTTCCAAAACAAACCAATAGATAGCGCTTTATTCAACTCCAATTACAGAAATAAATTGCATTCCAATGATTATTTTCTTGAGGCTTCGACAAATATATTCACATTTCATAGTATGTTTGTTTAGATAGTTTACAAAATAATCAAAAGAACCGGTAGGCATAATGAAACTTCCATAAAGGACGTAAATATTTAACGTCACTTCAAACTATTTTCAAGGGGAGTTGCACTTAAAAACGGACATTTTTAAATAGCACGGCAGCTATTATTTTACTAGAGGTAGGTAGTCGCAAATTGCAAGTTTACTTTAAACTACTCGAAGTTATGTTGGACGTGGCTAATGAGAAAGGACTCCAACTTGTACAGAAATGCATAACTAATACTGTAAAAAGGTTTTCCTTGTAGCAAGTTTTGTTTGAAATTTCTATATTTAAGACTCCAGGCGCATGAAACCAACCAGAATGTCCAAGAATGTCCAACATTTAACTTTGTTCAATACTTTGAACACTAACTGATATAGCGAGTGACAATTTCATATATCAATTTACATATTTGAAACTTTTTATAGGGAATGAAACTAGTGCAAATGTGCAACGTTTAAAAGGCTCCGTTACGCTGGTGTTTTGGGCCGTAATTTCTTTAGTTATTTAGTACTATCGCGATCTATTTTTACAGTATTGGTCTTTGTATAAAGCAGTATGTAGCGGCTCAACACAGGCAAAGACTTTATACTAGAAATATCTAATAATATCAGCCCTGTATTAAACTGTCCTACTGCTGGGCACGGGTCTCTTCTCAGTTCGAGAAAGGTTAGGCCATAGTCCACCGCGCTGGCCCAGTGCGTTGACAGACTTCACATATCTTCGAGAACATTATGAAGAACTATCAGATATGCCAATGTCCTCACGATGATTTCCTTCGCCGTTTATAGATTCACGCCTGTTTCCCAGAGGGGTAGGCAGAGACTACGGATTTCCATTTGCTATGATCCTGACACACTTCTTTGGCTTCATTAACTTTCATCACATTCCTCATACACGCTCGACGGTTTAAGGTGCTCTTAACCTGGCCTTTGTCCAGAACGCCTCCGATCTGATCGAGAAACGTTCGCCTAGGTCTTCCTCTTGCGACTGTTTTATTCACACTAGCCTTATAAACTTTTTTATTTAATCTTTTCTCGACCATTTCTACATGTCCAAACCAGCTTAACATACCCGTTTCTATTCTTGTCACTATACATATCCACTTTCAAGCCGCATCTCTCTCTAATCACACTATTCCTTATTCAAATATATCTTTCAAAGTCATTTATCACACCTTTGCTAAATGTTCGGGCATGTATGTAATATTTATAGTATCACGTCTAGATGTATCTCTGAAAGTTTAGGCAGAGGTGTATGCCTAAAAATGGGACGAGCCTATTGTTGTTTACCGGGCACAGTTCTAAATTCTGTGCTACTACTGACAATTTCTTGATAGAATCACCAAATACCATTTCATCCTACCTAGAAATCTAACATAAGACCTCAAGCACGGCAGTCGTATACTACTACCCCATCGCCACCGAGGCTGTTTATCAATATAACTTTAAAAATTAAATTATATCACAATTAGCCCATTAAGTCGCAGTGGCACACCGGCGGCTAGACACAATAAATTTTAATTATGTCTGCAAGTACTATTGACACTTGACATATTAATAATAAATGGGATTTTTTTAATTGCAATGCCCTGTATACGTTTAGTTTATACGTATACACTTATAAACTTAAACTTAAACTTAAAACTTAAAAAATCAGCAGATAGCACTTATTCCTATTTCATGATAGCGTAACCTATGAAATAATAAAAATAATTGCTATTAAGAATAATGTACGAAGCATGTTTATCACAAAAGTTTTTTCAGTAATGCCGTTGTTACTGTCTAGCAGAGCTACTGGCAGAATTTTCATCTCCTTCAAAGAAAACTGTCTTGAAGCACCGTACTACAGGAAAACTCGAAGGAATCCTTTAATCTGAGTGTCACTTGTATAAAGCTAGGTACACACTAAACGGACGAGAACGAATGAGTAAAAATGAAATCAATTATTTTATTTAATCGTTAAGTAACAACTGCGCAACTTTCGGTGGAAATCGAATGCTGTGCATGAGTTCTCGGGCAAAGTGTTATTGGGATTTTTGCCAAGAAATCCTCCGTAGTATTTTAATTCATAGCTTTATGAATGTGGTATTCAGACTATGTAAGTACCTAAGTAACAATTGCAAAACCAACAGTTACATTTAGTAAAGTTATGACCTTCCTCTTTTACTAATCAAAATCTAGACTATCCTTGAGTAACATATTAATCTATTTATCTTTTACTGCATGGTCGCGATTACATGTGAAAGTGATTTGCGCGACCCCTCTGACTCTGGTTATGTCGAGAAACACCGTGGTAGGTTTAGTTGGTATTACCGAGATACCTTTCCCGCAGTGAGTCCGACATATCCTCTCCGTCGCCCAAGGAGAGGTATGCGTCAAAGCAATCCCTCATGTAAAAAAGAAAATGTATCTTTTACTGCGTGCTATGCTCATGCTTTTTCAACTTGTTACTTAGATGTGGTTATATATTTTGTATCTATTTTATCACAGTTTACTTTACTTAACGTCGTCTAATTGCTTTCTTTGTAAAAAGTCGACGCCCAAAATAGGAATAATTCCTGTATCGCGGTGGACTTTACAAACATTCAAACAACGGACACAAAGTACATCCATTCAATGCGTAACATTCGCAGAAACGTGAGATCTATAGTTCGTTCGCTCTCGGTGTGGTCCGTTGGGTCTGTACGTACCCTTATAAAGCACAATTGACCCCATGCAAGCAAACCTTTACGTACGTTGAATACAAATATCAGGAAGGTGCGGTGCAGTTCGTCTTTTTTTTTCGCCTTCACGATTGTAATCCCAAGTTTACCGACCGTAAAAGCTCAAGTAATAGTATACCGAATTAAATTGGTATCTCCGTTTATTGAGTGCAGGCCATTACGTTTTTATGTGTCAATATATAAATGATCATGTTTTCCATTTGAATGTCGAGATGGATTAAGTTGTCAATTGTGACGGCAGCTGACAAACTCAATTAAGTAGTAATTTCTATCCTGATACGTTTATTTATTGAAAGAAGAATATTGTAAGAATAAGAAATGAAAGTACAAGGATCATCTCGCAATCAGAGTCAGAACCATTATTCGTGGAATTACAAATGTAACGGTCCCGTGTGGCATCCGAACCCTCAGTCCAGCACAGCATCAGACTGCCGCTTGCTCGCTAATTCATTCCCGCAGGTAAAACCTTTAGGCAGGACGAGATTAAATAAAATAAGAAGGTATATCTGGCTGGGAAAAGTTTTATTAATATATATAAGTGCACTTTATGTAATTGTTAAGATGCAATTATAAAATTGAGAATTTCACTAAAATAAATAAGTTATTATATTAATTTGTGTCAAAATATTCTCAGTACCAACACGCAGTCTGGAACTGTACCCGGTAGACGGCTCTTGTATATTACTACTAAGCTATGGCGAACTCACTTATTCCCAACCATGATATAAGTCTCATATGAGGCGACCCTGTATTCGCCGTCTATCAGGCACTTTCGTAGGTTCCATGCTATAACTGAGAATTAGTTATCACAAGAACACAATTACACTGCTCTATCTTTAAAATAAACTAAAGCTTGGCCGCAAACAGAAATGCAAACTTGGACAATTTTCAAGAACAGAATGATGACTAAATAAGGCCGCCTCTAACTCTCATCTCACTCGCCCTTTCTGTCATATAACATCCCTCTTTCTCTTTCTTATCCTACCTTCTCAATATCCCTCTCTTTCACCACATGTTTAATGCACCCTCGCACATTTATATTAAGTGAATACAAAAACGTAAAAGCTTGATTGCAAATACATGCTCGTAATGGCGGCCATAAATTCAAACTGTCGACAGACTCTGTATTCGAAATTTAAATACGTAAAACTTTATCTACATACAATTTAACGGCAAAACAATCCAACACACCGACCTAATTAATAAACTTAAGCTGTTGGAAAATATATGGCGTCTATTACGAATACGGTACAAACAAGGAGAATGAATTTTAATCGCGGTGAGTTTACTTTGGAATTCGTGCTTTACTTTTAATACACACTACATAACTCAGGACTATATAGTCGTTATACTTAAGAGGTTGCAGTTCAAACTAAGGCCAAATCTTTAATTTATAAGTGCATATGTGTCACTAAAATTACTTTATATACAGGCCAACATACATAATTATTAGATTACTAGCGGTCGCCAAGTGATCGAAATTCGACCATAATTGATTAAAATTTTAAATTTGATCGTTATTAGGGTTTTATTGTCTATAACTATACATTTATAATCACATTTCACGGACTTAAGATATGTAACCATAGTTACGAAGAATTCTACGACATCAGCCGAACAATGCCGAAATACTACGAACGCGATTGGACTGCATGGTGTCAAATGCATGGTTGTGTGCGTGTATTGTTTTTTATTAATTTAATGTATTTCTGATGCATATTTTATAAAAATATTAGGGTTCGCCACTCCTCCATATAGACTTTAACTGTGCCAAATTTCATACACCTCCGTCTGCGCAATTTTCTTTAAAAGGGGTACAAAGTTTTTGTTTCACGTATTAATATATAGATAACATATCGCATGCATATTAGAATATGTAGTTATCATATTAGCAATTTAATAGCTAAACGTGTTTAATTTCGAAATATTATGTATGAAGCACGCTATTCGTAATTGTTCTATCCACCGTGCACCGAGAGAAACAAAGAAATACAACAAACGCATGCACATTCCAGGATAATTCCGTTCCAAAATGCTTTTAGGAAAAATGTCCACATTTCCAAAAAATATGTTAATCCTCTTTTGCTTTGAGTGCCACAAAACTTCCTCTCCTACTGAATACCATTTCTTGCGAGGAAATTAATTCGCAGGACTAATTTAATTATCGTATAACTTTTACGGACTTGTATGAAAGTTTTTATAGATGTACTTATTTGGAAATTACTCTCGGATTTAGTCTTTGCAAAATATGTAAATTGTACTGGAGAATATCGTTAATATAGTTCCAGGTTTTAGTTGTTATTATAGTCTCTAACTAACATTGGTTGAGGTATCGATTAGGTCATACTTCCAATTAGTGTTTAAGTATGCATTTTATACATACTCAAACACTTATTGGAAGCATGACCAATATTGGATTATTGGTCGTATTTGGATAACATTAGCGCATTGAGCAGTTAGTTTAAATATTTTTATATTCTGCATCAAAACTTATTAGTTTTTTATATTCCAGCAAAATTATTCGGGTCGTGTGGTTCGCAAACTGTCCGAGAATCTGATAGTCGATTTAGTATCCCGGGACTAAGCTTTTAAATCGTTTATAGTATATCAGTCACATTAACAGCAATGATGCATCGCATTTGTGCGATTCTGCGTGCCGTTTTTAGCATTAGCATGATTTTGTAGGGGTATAGTATTGAGTGCTTTGTGGATGGCCAAATTAAATGTTTCAAGGTAATATATATATATATATATACGGCGCACCGAACATTTCCGATCGCACCGCGAAATCGAATTCAGTTTCGGCTTCGGCCGGTAGTTTTGGTTGAATAGCAGCCGAAACCGAAACTAAGCCGATACTCGTTTTTTTTGCCGTAACTAGGCCAAAACCGAAACTGAAGGTTCGGTCGGACACTACGAGTTACACAAAAATCATATTAAAGGCACGATCCAACTAAGTATTTGCGGGGAGTCAACCGCCGCGAGGCGTTCTCGCATGCTTGTGCCTGACTATAAAAAACTAATGCATCAACATTGTTGCTACAAACTGTTTACATGCACATCGTGGTTTTTAGTAATAATAGATAATCAAACATACATTGCGCAGAACTTGTACAAGGTTTAATTAAAATCTCAAACTGAATGGCTGCGAATTACATCTGCGTATCTCCAATTACAGCATTCGGTAGTTTTATCGACATGCTAACACCACTAACCTACCGAAAAGCAACTATATCGTCTATAACTAGTCTCTCCGAGATTTATGTTCCAAAAGCAATTAAATCACAGATTCTAGAAGTGCCTTGTGCTCTATGGCATTAAACGTCAAATGTTCATAACGAGGCTGTAACTGTGCAACTGTGCGGAACTTAGCAAATGTCGTAAACCCTAAAGCCGGAATTTAGATGTTAAGTCGTACAAGTTAGTCTGACACTCAAGTCATCTGTAAGTTGCCGCTAAGTTAACCCTCTTATCCCAGTCGCTGAAGGCTTTGATAAGCCTCAACTGAGCACGGTGCAGAAAAATGCTGGAGTTCAAGTGGAAACAGATAATTACTTTAGCTCTTCAGTGGCTACGGTAGCTCAATGGATGAGGCATTGGATTGGTAATGATCGAGCGCTCTATTTTTACTTGCATTTTCTAAGATGATTTCATATTTCAGTTTCTGTACACTTTATTTCAAAGCGTTATAAAGAATAATAGAGATGTGGAATCGACGCAATTTTTTTTTGATACCTTTATTTGTAGGCCTGTACCGAGAAGAGGCCCGTGCCCAGCAATGGGACAGTTTATAAACATTGTTAATATAATATGGGCAGAGACTGTAGATTTCCTCTAGGTAAAGTCGTGGTGTATCTCTATAGCTTTATTTACTTTTTTTCGGCTCTCTTCTGAGCAGCGAAAAGGAGATCGCTCGGAGAATCCAAATGTCGAAAACAGCAATGACTAAACTCACTAAGATATGGAAAATCGCAACTTATGTCTTAAGACTAAAGTGAAGCTGGTACGGACACTGGGGTTTTTAATTTTCTTTTATGACATCGAATCCTAGACTATAAGGAAAACAGAAAGAGCGCGGATTGGTGCCTTCAAGATGTGGTGTTGGAGACGAATGTTGCACGTTCCTTGGACCGCATACCGGACCAACATATCCATTCTTAAGAAGTTCAGAATAACTATGAGGCTATACACTATCTGTTTCCAACGAATACTTAGGTTTTTCGGACAAATAGCTCGCAGAAACCCTGACAACCTGGAATAGCTGATGGTAGTTGGACAGGTCGATGGGAAAAGACCACGCGGTCGCTCCCCTACCCGTTGGTCAGACTCAGTCAAAAAGTTAACCGGCCTCCAAATACTTGAAGTTTTCCGCCGAGGATAGGAACAAGTGGCAAATTGTAATGCAAGAAGTGATCAAGGATTATACTTCTACTGGACACGACCTTCAGCAATGAAGACAGCGACTAAGAAGAATTTACTTTTATTACATTTACCTTGCTCGCTCGTGTGCTCTTAATTTGGCGTTTCGGAGTTAGGTTAGGTTAGATACGATTTCAATAAGATGCAGCTAAATAAACACACTCTTAAGACTTTTTACACAATATCGGTAACATGCGCACACACTTGTGCGGGTTGTACTCGACAGTACAAACAAAGCGAGTCACCCACGTAAGTAAAATACACGATCGCGTCAGTCTTGCACCTTCGAGGCTGACTCGCTCATAATACTAGATAAAATTACTAGACTCGCTCATAATAATAGATGACATTACTATGTCGCAATGTCATCTAGTATTATGAGCGATTCAATCTTGAGGGGGCAAGACTGACTCGCTCGTGTAGCTAGGGTAAAAAAGCGCAAGTAGCTAAATACTAAAGACGTGTACAGTTAAACAGTTTAACGTTTAACTGTACAAGTCGTTAATACGTGAAGCAAAAACTTTGTACCCCTTTTTAGGAAAATTGCGCGGACGGAGAAGTATGAAATTTGGCACAATTAACGTTTATATGGAGAAGGAGGGGCGAATCCTAATATTTATATAAAATATGCATTAGAAATACATTAACTTAATGAAAAACACTACACTCACACAACCATGCATTTGACACACGCAATCGAAGCGCTTAACTATGGTTACATATTATATCAATATTATAATGACATTAATATCAGCAACATCTTTATATTTCGAATTTCGAGCACTAGGCGACCGCTAGTTTTATAAATATGCTCAAACTCTCGTACATGTGTCTAGACATTATCGTCTTTTAATCGCGTGTTTAATGGCAACTGTCTTTATTGCTATTTCGTCTACGAGTTGCTTAGATTGTTTGTTACAGTGCAGCGTGGCTGAGTGTAATACGACTACATTGTTACCGGCATTAGTAAAATAATTCGTAAATACCGCAACTCTACTTCCGTAGCGCAGTGGTAGTGTAGCTACGCGACTGGTGTGCATCAGGTGCCGGTTTTGGTTCCCAGATCGAGCAGCGTATGATAAGTAAATACCGCAACTCTACTTCGATACTACTGTGGTAGTGTAGGTACGATACTGCTGTGCACGAGGTTCCAGATTCGATTTCCAGGTCAGGCAAAATGTTGTTAATTTCAGTAATAGCACGGAGTAATTTCTTCTAAAAAAGAACAATGTTGGTGTTATACATTTCTGCCTACCCCTTCGGATATCCGAATGGAATAAAAGTCTCGTATGACGAGTCGATAAGGAAACTAGCGAGGTCAATGAAATCTTGCTAATGGCATGCAAGTGCTAACCATCAATCATATTATATCCTATTGTATTGTACATCATATATTGTTCTCCATAATACTACCGTATGTGGTGTGTTATTAATAATTGACTGCCTTATTGCTCTAGTGGCGTAGGTTGCACTTATGTTTGCATGCATTCGTGACGTACTGGGTTCGATTTCTGGCGCCGGCAAAGTGTTATTCAGTTTTACTGTTAGGAAATTTTTAGAAGCAGCTAGGTCTGAAAATATGTGCGGTAGACGCCAATAATCATAAGATTATTGGCGTCTACCGCACATATTTTATACCGCACATAAGGGATAACCCTTATCAGGTTATTTCCTTTATCCGTAGCTTATGGACGCCTGCAACACCAGAGGCATCACTTGCGCGTTGCCGACCCTTTAGGAAAGGAAGTGGGAAGGAGAAGGAGCGGCAAGAGGGAAAGAGTGTGATTGGGCCTCCGGCACTCTCACTCACCGAACGAAATACAACAGTAGGCATACTGCTATTTCACGTCGATATTCTGTGAGAGGGTAATCCTTCCCGGTCGAGCCGGCCCATTCAAGCTGAAATCAGCGAGGCTCTACTACCTCTTTTCTTCTCTCTTAGCCTTTATTATTCCCAAGTCACTTGGGGTCGGCTTTTCTGATCTTACCTAGGCTACATCTACCTGTTGTATTTAAAATATCGAATGAACATATTTTTTATATATAGCTCTTGCCTTGTTTCTAACATTCGCGTAGACACATATTATGCCTAGTGTGCAAGGTAGCAAATATCAAAAATAGTTTCAAAATCAAATTTAAACACCCTTCATGGTATGATCGATTGACATCAACCTGAATCGAGAACCAAAGCAAAAATCGATTAGTTACGAATAGCAATGATCTCGCCATCAACCTGTGAATCGGTCACTATTACCGTATAGTTCTCAATTAGGAACTCGGGATAGTAAAAACCAATACGCTTTTGAACGCAAGTCAAAATTGAACAAGAAAATCAGCACCAAAAAAAGTAACGATCCTTTTAAAGTAACGATCGTCGCTTCTCGATTCAAAATTCGAAGACCTTTAAACATCGAAATATTCGATCTTTGTTGAATATTCGAATGTATTCTACTTCAGTAATATTTGTTTATTTGGCAACATGTCTGTGCATTTGGCCACCCTATACGAATACAAACGCTATATCGCCATTAGATTATTCATGCGGTGTAGGACATGGAGCACGAAAAGATATGTTCTTAAAAATGTCTGTAATTAAAAATCTTTGCCGTTTAAGGCTTCTATTGATAGATAAGAGCCTTCATCTCTCAATCCATCATCAAATCATGATTCGAATATTCTATTTCGATTGACGACTCGATGCGTAGTGGTTAGTGTAATCGACTGCCAGGCCTGAGGTCGCGGGTTCGATTCCCGCACAAGTCTAACATTTGTGTGCATGAACATAGCTGTTTGTCTTGGTCTGGATGTTTCTATGTATAACATGGAAGTATTTACAAAAAAAAAAGCATATATGTATGTTTATCCATTGTCTAGTACCCATAATACAAGCTCTACTTAATATGGACTAGGGAGTGTTGTGTGTATGGGATAGAATATTATATTATATTATATATTATTATTATTCGCATTATAATCAGTAACAAAAAAATTCTCAACATTCGGATGTGGGACTATACAATTTTCAAATAATCGAAGTTTATTTTCGTAGCAACTGCAGAACGCTATTTTAAACCTTTCACATAATGAAGCACCGAACATATCTGCTAGTATTTATTCCCTCACCTAAAAGCTCATCAAATAGCACGTCCAAAAGCAATTTCCCGACTCAACTTTCCAAACTTTAAATAGCACGAAAATAGACAGTATGGCAAAAGTTCACTAATCCCAACGAAGACATTTTGGCTGGCCGCCTAATAGCTGGCGTGAATTGTTTAGCCTATGTTGCGATGTAGACAGCCTTTTGCATATAAACGCCACGGCCGACACTCCACTGCAGTATGGGGTATTTTGGTTTGTAGAGCTATGCACACTGGAGAACCGGTTTATTAATATATTTGTAAAAAGCAAACTATTTAAACTGCACTGTATTTGGAAGGTGTCAGATCTACCAAATACAGGTCTAAGATAACTATCTACTACATAGATGCTTGCACAGTTAAAAGCAGAACTGTAAGGTATAATCTTGTTTCTCTTTGTCTGTCAAAGAGACGTGTCTGTCTGTCTGCTAATTGATTAATCGGCAAGTCTATTCTTAAGCTCAGTAAGTCACTTTTAGCCCGCTTGTCTCACTTTGTCGTCTCTCTAGTAGGTACATATGTAAAGATCCTTGATTTGATTTGAATAAACAAAGCCTATGATTCGAATTTCTTGATCAGATCGGAGGCGTTCTGGACAAAGGCCAGGTTAAGAGCACCTTGAACCACCGGGCGTGTATGAGGAATGTGATGAAAGTGAATGAAGCCAGAGTAGTGTGTCAGGATCGTAGCAAATGGAAATCCGTAGTCTCTGCCTACCCCTCTGGGAAACAGGCGTGAATCTATGTATGTATGTATGTATGATTCGAATCGAAGTGACCTAGATTGAAACATCATTTTAAGTGACTCTGTGCGACTAAGATGATAAACACGCAGGCAATGTTGGTGGTGGTAAATTCATATCAAAAATACTTATCAGTACTAAGAACTTCTTTCAGATAATTCCACAGTTTTATTGCTAGTATCAAGTTTGATGGGGATATGAAACAGATATGAAAAGGTAGGTACCGAAGATTTTTAATGGTTTACGATTTCTGGAGACATTTCGTTTTGACATAAATTTAAAGACGGTATAATGTTAAATCATACATTTAGAAACATGCCTTTTAAACAGAGATATAGCATTTAAACATTGGCATTTATGATTAAGTTAAAGTTCACAATGGTAAGCCTATTTATTTATATGCTTATTTACCGCAAACTAACACCTGTCAAAACTGATCGACACCTGGATCAAATCCGAACGACTAACAAAAAATTTTTCGATTCCCTACAATTAGCAATCGCACAGCATACAGATAGGATCAACACGTAATTCTTCTCTCTTTACTGCAATAGTTTTACTCTGGAATTCAAATGTCACTTCGACAGTTACCGTAGTGATCATCTACCACTACGGTTTTAAAGCGAGTTTCGTGGTGAGATTTTACAGAATAGCACAGCCAGCACCAAATCGTTAGCGTCCATGATGAGTGTCAATTAACCGTCCTTTTAAGGATATACTCCAACATTTAAATACTTATATCCATATTAACATTTGCTTTAACACAATTTTAATGTATTACAAACTAAAGGTGTCACTTCCAAAAAACTCAAAATCGTATATGTATCTAACATTTCCAATGGAAGTCATAAAGGTAAACAGAGGAAAACCGGTAATCTTAAATACTTAACAAAGCTATTACGAACCTTCGCTTATAAAACCGGTATTGTAACCGTTTGTGGCCACAATGTGCATAAAAAAATAATTGCAAACGTGTCTACGCATTTACATGTCTATGTTCGAGCTGCCTCGGAATGTCTAACATTATTAAACAATGGTATCTTCATATTCGACTCTATTAACTGTCCAACGTAGATTATAATATAGATATGAGTACGTTCCAATGTCTCAATCTTTAGATAAGAAACTCTATCCGTGGGACGAGTCCCGCTTTGATTAAGATTTAATATCAAGGGACCTATTAAGATCATGTTTTTTCAACATATCTTCATTACACAAACTTCTCGTTTTACATAAATATGTACAACATTGTATACTGTTTTAGGAATGCAGGATACATGGAGATAAAGAAAATGAAGCTTGTTTAAAAATTCGAGGCGTCTATTGAGGAAAACATTTCTTCCAAATATGTTCTATACAAGGATTACGTTTTTGGTATTATTATTTACCATATTTTAAATTAAATTTCTGAGCCAGACATAAGCGTGTTTTGATAAAATATTTTCTAATAAATGAACACCTTTATTCTTTAACAAGTAGGTATAAAACACGTAACGTGAACGCCAATAAAATTTCATCCGATAAAAATCAAATGGAAACAGTAATCTGTGCAAAAATCCCGTAAATAAAAAAGGTAGTAGCCGAGGTAGAAAACGAAACAATCACAATATTTCACGAGTTCAAATAACACCGGACAGTCGTCCGCTACGTTTCGAAAACGGTAAAGTCCAATGTAAAGATACTGTGGACTCACAAATTGTTTAGATAAAGCTTGAAATATAACCGAGCGAATGCCTTCATCTTTCTATAATAATGTACTTTGTGTAATAATGGTATAGCGATATTGGCGATCTAAGAGTCCCTGCTCACGTGCGATTTTATTGCTTAACTTTTAATCAGTTAGGACAATCGGTAGTGCCTTCAATTCATTACTCATCCATCGTCATGGCTGCGCAGAGTAGCGTAGTGGTTTAAGTGATCTACTCAACACTCACGAGTGATGAGAGTTCGGATTCCCAAATATGACAAAAAATTGTGTGATTTACACATAGTTGTTTCGATTCGTGGTGTTATTTGTCCGTTGTTTGAATGTCTGTATAGCCCCGCGACACTAGATTTATTTATAGTGCAGGAGTTGTCTGTAAATAAATTCATTAGGTGAATACGCAAGTTAAGAATATAGAGAGTCAACATTAAAAAATATGAATTACAAAACAATGGCTTTGAAATAATTTCTATACCGCGGAGGATTTTCTAATATTGAAACAACGGACTCAAAGAGAGAGCAATTATAGACTGGAACCTAGTTTTAATGGGCATACCCAGCCACTGACAAAGAACAATGTTTAAACAGTTTAAGCATGTGTGAATAGACAAAATGACTATTTTATAATATTATCTTACGTTTACAAATTGCAATTGCAAATATTAAACATTAAAAATAATCAATTTTATGTTTAATCTATTTAAACAGTTAAGTTAAACCAAACCTTTTATAAGTTTAGGTTTATTTATTTGATTTAATAACAGTTAAATTTATCTCTGATATTATAACTTCAGCTTTTAATAAAAAGCAAATAACTACATATGTTTGAAATTTGAACTCGAAGAAGTCTATTATAACCTGACTTGGGAACAATTATTACCTGTTGTCAAAGAAGCCTTTGTCTGATGCACCGGTCGATTTCGCTACACCCTGCGACCTGGTCAATTTAAGCGCTCGTGAATAGGGGCTCTATAATTGCCTCGGAGCGGACCGTACTAGTATTGGTCCTCAATGATTGATAATTTCGAGCTATTATAACGGATCGGTCTTTGGCAATTTGTAATGTTGATTGGTAGTCAGTTGCAGCCGAGAATAATATATATAATAAGATGTTATGTATTGTATTGTACAAGAAAATAACTACGTGTACAGTTAGTGACATAAGTTGATAAATATTTGCGACATAATTAATATATTTATTCGTAAAGCGAAAACTTTATACCTCTTTATATAATGCCCACTGCATGTATACTAATAATAAATTTCTTATAGACGCATTAATAGAAGAATTTTTTTTTAACTCAATTATTATTCATAAGTGGAGAATAATAATATGAAAAATATCCATACAGCATCATTATCGTCTCAGCCTGAAGAAGTGCACTGCTGGACATAGGCTTCCCCTAAGGTTTCCTACACAGACCGGTCTAGGGACACCCACCCACCCAATATCCATAAAACTAAGATTAATTGTTTCTCATTTCGAAATAAGAAAATTAATATTTTGTACAGAATTTAGTTTCACCATACGTATAGAGGATTACTCATAAATAATTTTAATCAGTCGGTAATTATTACACATAAGTCGAAATTACATTCAGCGTTCGAGTTCCTTTAAAATAAGCCTCAGCCATTCACTAGCTTTCGTGTTATGTTCATATTTTTCATCCACATCAGCTCAACGAGTTAGCGTGAAAACGTAATTAATGGCACTTGTACACGACGCGGGTAACATATGCAAGTTAACGCATTCACGCAGTTAGTATGCATTGTGTACCGACGCGAGCTATTCACGTAAGTAATCTATATGACGATCTGGCATAGCTTGCGCAAGTAGTTCGCGCCAGCTACTTGCATTATAGACAAGCACTATACCAGACTGAATTACCGTACTTATTTGAGACAACTTCGTTCTCGAGCTACCGAACAACGTAGTAATGAAAAAATTAAGTGACATAGCATTGATCGCTTGTGAATTTTGCGGTAAGAGTAACAATTGAAAGCCTAATCACCCCAATTTCAGGAATAAGGCTTCCAATAAAATTGGTTCGAAACCAATATGAGACTTAGTTATTTTTCAATTACATTCTTTAAAAGCCTTGGAACAGTATCTCCAGCATTAGGAACAATGCGCTTCCTGTAACGATGGGAACTAACAATTTGGATTGCAATTTACTTACTGGTACGATTGTATAAACTAAAGGGGTAAGACTACCGTGTAACATACGCTGGAAGGGTAAGTAACAACTACCACCGTATGTACAACTCGACTGCAGGTCGATAGCAGAGCAATACTTTATACATTGGGTTACCTTTGCCTCCGATTAAGAATACTATAAATCCATTTTATGAATAGTATTAATAGACTGTCAACTGACTGTCTATTTATTGGATTCGTATAGACATCGGGCCTTGCCTCAAATGATTAGTTAAGCAGCAAGCGTTAGTCGGTAGTCCATTTTTTTAAACGCAATTTTTGTTGCAAAGCTCTGGTATTTTCTTAACCCTCCTCTGTTAAGCTGCAAGGGTTAATAAGAATACTGACCATTATGATGACCAAGTGTAACCGAATCTCAAGTATTATGTTATATTATATAAGTTATGTTATCACTAGCTAAGCTTATCTGTGTTTTAATAATGTATTTTATATTATTCTTCTAAAACAATTATAATGATTATATAATAATAAATAATAATAATAATAATATTCTACCACATACACACAACACTATCTAGCCCAAACCAAGCAGAGCTTGTACTATGGGTACTAGACAATATATAATAATGTTGCTGAGAACTACCACACAAAACGTAACAACTTTGTAACAGCATGAGAACAATTAATGAATATGAATATGGAGACCATACATGTCGTCAAAAACATAAAGAAACGCTTGTCCAAACATACGGGTTAATTACTTATGTTTTCTTATACCATTAAAGCAAGTAATAATTTACATATTTTTTGCGCACATAACTTCGTAAATGCCGTGGGTTCGATAAGATACCTGCCTCTCCATATCCCTGGAATAATTTAATAATAATTTGGCTTGTTTACATCTCAATTATATTAATAAATAATAAATTATTAGCATACATACTCTGGCATACCGTTTAAAACCCTTTTTCGTACGTTTATTAATAGAACTGTTGGATTAGATGATGCTGCTACGAATTGTCTTATAGATTAACCTGGGAATTGGAGCTAAGGGCTCACGATTGTAAGCGTTACATGATAACAAGGTAAGATAAATATAATATGGTATTCTATTCTACCACATACACACAACACCATCTAGTAGTTATTAAGAAATCAGATTTAATATTGATCATAAAACTGGATAGGAGGAATAAGTCACTAACAGGAATTAACTATTTAAGTGCTTAAAATATTCACAATAAATATATGCACTCGCTGAAATACGAATTTGGGCACGAAAAAGAAGAAGTACTTATTTTTTTATTTTTTTTTAACTACATCTGTTATTGCTGATCACAGGTGGCGTTACTATAGAAATATATAAATTTCAAATTTGATGCAAATAGATAAAATAGACAAAAACATCTTTGACTGCATAGTATTTTAATTATTAAAGTAAAATGGAGTATCAGAACGTGACTTTACGTAAAAATAGAACAACATTAATAAATGAATCGTTGAATTCATCTTCCATATCAACTGATTCTGACTATTTGGCAAAAAGTTTACCAGACCTGTCCACGGTACACATGAATGATGAAACTGAATGCTACAAAGAACAAATTCTTAGGCTACAAGAACAACTTCAAATAGCGCATGCAGAAATAGAAAATTTAATCACAGAAAACTATAACCTTAAATACCAAATCCATGAGCAAGAGAGAAAAAATGTATTATTAAAACAAATATGTGCAGGATCTCCCTGTACTTCAACCGTCACTAAGTCCACTAGGTCGAAAACTAATAAGAAAAATAGAAAGGTAAAAAAATTACAGGAAATATCTCAATTAAATGCAAGCTGCGGTGATCTTGGATTACTCAACAGTGAATGTGATAGGACGGCAACAGATGGCGCTGAAACTAATAATTTGATGCAACAAGTTTTGACTGAGGATCAGCCAAAGGTATTAATTAGTTCGATTGAAAAATCTCTAAATGATGAACAATCAAATATTTTACCTGAAACCACATCTTCAAAATACCCACATATACTAATTGCAGGCGGACGGCAGTTGTCAGGATTGTCATCTGAGTTGATAAATTCAAGAATTGGTACTAAATATGAAAAATATAATATATCTTCTGTCATAAAATCCAATGCTACAACTACAGAATTGTTAAAATCAATTATAGAATTACAAGACAATAGTAACAACTATTTAATTTTATGTATTGGACAATATGATACAAACCCTACTAAATTATTGTATGATTTGATAGGACTTTGTAATACATTAAAGGAAACAAATATTTTGATATTGAATGTGTTAAGAAATGAATCCCTAAATGAACTTATGTTGAATAGTCTCCTAAAAAGCACTTGTCGAAATTTCAGTAACTGTACCTTTTTAAATATTCCACCTGATTCATACTATAATAAAAAAAAATATCTTTTAAGTGTTTGTTATGAGATAAACTTCATATTGGATACTAACTTTTATGATAATAATTTTTTAAATGTTCATAGTACACACAATGTGCAAATGCTGAGTAACAGGAGCATGGTAAAACCAAAACCAGGAACTATTCCATATTATTTCCCATTAATAAAAAATAAATCAGATAAGGAGTTAGTAAAACATAAGGGACCTGATAAGTTTTTTCTGTAAAACTGGCTCCTTGGTTGAACATGAAATATGTAATTCTGTTCTGTTGCATCAAAATATTGCAGGACTATTAAATAAATTGGAACAAGTTGAGATATGTTTGGATGAATTTAGATTGAATAGAACTCCGGTGAATATTTTGTGTTTTTCTGAAACATTTGTTAGGTCTGGTGATGAAAATAATATTTGCTTGCATGACTTTAAGTTGGGTAGTTTCTTTTCAAGAAAAACTGAGAAGAGAGGCGGTGTCTGTATATTATTAAATAAATCATTGGATTTCAAAACTATTCCAATATGTAATACCTTATCATGTGAAAAATCTTTTGAATGCTGTGGTATAGATATCCCATCTATGCAATGTATAGTTATATGTATTTATAGAATACCTAATGCAAACATCTCTTTATTTTTTAATAAATTGGAATTACTAATGCACAAGATCAATTATATGAATAATAGAAGAATTATTATTGCTGGGGACCTAAATATAAATAGTTTAACATGTAATGAATCATCCTTAAGGTTAAATAATCTTCTATTAAATCATAACTTGCAATCACACATAAATAAACCCACACGAAAACAAACTTGTATTGACCATATTCTCAGCAATATCACAAATGCTACTGGTAAAATTCATTCCCTCTACTTGTCTGACCATGACACCGGGCAAAGTTTAGTATTCCCAAGTAAATACCAAATACCTAAACACACATGCAAGTATATAACAAAAAAAGATTATTGTAAAGAAAATATAGTTAAATTTAAAACTTGTCTTTCTAGTCTATCTTGGCATGAAGTATTAAATGAAACTAAATGCAATCAAGCTTATGAATTATTTTATGAAACTTTTTTATTGTACTACAACTTGTGCTTTCCAGTAATTAACGTTAAAATTAAAACAAATATAACAAGCCCAAGATGGATCACAAAAGGCATTAAGGTATCAACAATTACAAAAAGAAAACTAAGATATCAATGTTACAGAGAATCGAATGATGTAAATACATCAAATTATTTAAAGTACAAAAAACTATTAAGAAAATGTATTATAAATTCAAGAAAAAATGTAAATCGAAGTTATATTTCTATGTCCAAAAACAAGTGTAAGGCTACTTGGGATGTAATTGACAAAAGAGTGGATAATGTGACAGGTCACCAAGAAATAAGCCGACTAACCTATAACGGAAGTATTGTACAAGACCCAACAGATATAGCAAATATATTCAATAAATTTTACATATCCAAAACCAACACCCAAAATAAAAATATACCCAACTATAAATTAATTGATTCTGTAGATGCTACAATGTTTTTGTTGCCTTGCACTGAAAGTGAGATCATAAAAGTAATAAAGTCTTTAAATGACACTAACGCTGTTGGTTGGGATAAAATATGTACAAAAATTATTAAAAGGTGTTGTAACGAAATAGCATTGATACTGTGCCATATAATTAATTTGTCATTTTGTCAAGGCATATACCCTGATAAATTAAAGATTTCGATTGTAAAACCTTTACATAAAAAAGATAACAAAGAGATAGTAAGTAATTATCGACCCATCACATTGATCCCAGTTATATCAAAAATTTTTGAAAAAGTAATGTACAGCCGTTTAATTAGCTTTTTAAATAAACATAATATTCTTGCAGTGGAACAAAACGGGTTCCAAAAAAACAAATCCACGACACTTGCAGCCTTTTCATTAATTAAAACCATAACAGAGCTTCTTGACAGGAGAAAGCGTCCAGCAGCTATCTTTTTTGATATGTCAAGTGCGTTCGATTTTGTGGATCATCAAATCTTGCTACGGAAATGTGATCTTTACGGCATACGAGGAAATGCACTTCAATGGATAGAAAGCTACTTAAAAAACCGTAAACAGTGTGTTGAAATTACCCGTACTGATATCAAATCATCAAACTTATATCAAAACACTCATAAATCTTCTTTTTTGACAAATAACTTTGGAGTCCCACAGGGAAGTGTATTAGGACCTCTTCTCTTCTTAATATATATCAATGACATTCCAAGAGTCACCGATTATAAATGCACACTGTTTGCTGATGACATATCGGTAGTTGTCTCAAATGATAACCTAAAGAATGATAATATTTATAACCAAACACTAATAACTATAGAACATGTAACAAAATGGCTGGCGCAAAACAATCTTACTGCCAATTTAACAAAAACAAAAATTATGCAGTTTCGAAATTACAATAGCGTTACTAGAGACTTAAAAATATCCTTTCAAGGTCATGAAATACAAGAGGTAAACGACACACAATTTCTGGGTATAGTTTTAGACAAAAACTGTAACTGGAAGACACATGTAAAAAGTATTTGTACTCGTGTCAATAGATTTGTGTTCGCTTTAAAAAAAATTCGACAATTATCATGTGAAAAAACAGCCTTAATGGCGTATCATGGCTATGTATGTTCGGTGTTAAGGTATGGTATTTTATTATGGGGCAATTCAACGGAGGTAAATAAAGTATTCGTATCGCAGAAAAAATGTGTCCGAGCAATATGTGGTGCAGGGCCATTGGATTCATGTAGACCTCTCTTTAAAAACCTTAAATTATTATCTTTAACATCCATTTATATTTTTGAAATTGCAGTATTTGTAAAAAAGCACCCGAATCTATTTAAAAAGCAAATTGAGCATAAAAGGTTTTTGTCCAGAGATCCAATTAAATTGGATATTCCATCGATATCAACGACTTTATATAAAAGAAATTGTGGGTATATGAGCATTAAAGTCTACAACAAATTGCCGAAATCCATACGAGAACTCAATTTAACACGTTTTGAATATACGTTAAAGAAATGGCTTATTGATAAATGTTTTTATAGTGTATCTGAATTTATGATGTATGACATAAAAAAATGTGAATTTTAATTATTTTATTGATTTATTTTATTTTATTTATTATGTTCAAACAATTAATTTGATTGATATCGTAAATACTAGCATGGATGACCTTAAAACAATGTATTTCAATAATTATTTATTTATTTGGTTATAATGTGTTAGATTAAAAAAATAATATTTGTGTAATATGACAGGGACTAGCATGTATGCCTAAAGGATTAGTTGTCTATTATTATCTAATTAATTTCATTAGTGTGTTATGTTAAAAAATATATTTGTGTATAGACTCATGTTATTATATAAATTTAAAATATCTGTGGCCGTAAAAAAAAACCACAAAAATAAATTTGCATGCCGTTATACGGTGATACATGCTGTGCTATCAATAAATGAAACTGCTATTAACAACTTTCATGTAACCATGTTTCTTGCAAATAAACGTTCTTGATTCTTGATTCTTGATTCTTGATTCTAGTCCAAACTAAGCAGAGCTTGTACAATGGATAAACATACACATAAACTTTTTTTTTTGTAAATCCATACCTATTATACATAGAAACACCCAGACCAAGACAAACATCTATGTTCATGCACACAAATGTTTGACTTGTGCGGGAATCGAACCCGCGACCTGAGGCATGGCAGTCGGTTACACTAACCACTACGCCATCGAACAACTTGAAATAGTACAAAGCACTTACTTTATTTATATACACTCGGCGTCACAAAAATCGCACCTTTTTAAAATTCAATATTAAAGTACTTTTTCTCAAACTTTGTCAATAGTGAGAATATGATTGTAGGATATCATTGGAAAGGTTATTAAATTGCCTTTTAGAAATTATAAAGCGCGAATGGTTATTTTTATGTTTTACTAATAAAAAAATCACAAACTTAGAAAATAATAAAATTAATAAAAAAACAAATTAAAAAAAATACAATTTCGTCCTTAAACCTAGTGTTTCCGCCCCTAGCTTTGATGACAGCTTCCATCCTATCCTTCATGGACCTCATGAGAGTTACAACTCTCTCTTGAGGTATGTTATCCCATTCTTCGATCACGGCATCCTGGAGCTCTTGGAGAGTTGTGGGAGCAGGATTTCGTGCTCGTACATGCCTCTTTACATCATCCCAGAGGTGCTCGATAGGGTTAAGGTCCGGGCTTCGTGCTGGCCACTGCATAACAGAAATCTCGACTTCTTCCAAGTAATCACGCACACTGGCCGCGGTGTGGCAACGGGCGTTATCATGCATTAGTATGAACCCATCGCCAACAAAACCAGCGTACGGGACCACATGGTCTTGCAAGATCTCCATTATGTACCGAGCAGCATTCAGCCAACCTTGCCCTCGACCACCGCCAGTGCGAGAGACGCACACAAGTTCCGTTTTCCCGTCCACGGATATCCCACCCCAGAACATACAGGAACCACCCCCGTATTCTGTTGTTTCTTCGATGCAAGCCTGAGCAAAGCGCTCTCCTTTTCTTCTGTAAACTCTTCTGCGTCTGTCATTACAGAAAAGACAAACTCTTGTCTCATCGGTAAACAGAACGGCTCTCCAATGGTCAAGCGTCCAAGTGACGTGCTCCTGAGCAAATTGTAGACGGTCTCTTCTGTGCTGCGTGGTCAATTTGGGACCTTTCGCAGGTCTGTGGGCAGTGATTTTCTTTTCTTTAAGTCTTCTTCTAATCGTAGAGACACTCACAGCCGTTCTACGAGCTGATCGGAGCTGCTGTTGCACCTCAACAGCATTACTGAAGCGGTTGCGCAACGATGTGGGGACAATGAAGCGGTCGTCTCTCTCTCTGATGTACAGCGTTTTCTTCCTGATCCACGTCTTCGGATAAAGCCACCAGTCTCTTGGAACCGTTGATACACTCGTAGAACAGAGAAACGACTCAGATTTAATTGTCGAGCAGCAATAGTGCAATGACTTGAGCGGCTTCTTCAGAGTTGGTATCCATCTTCAGATATTTTTTTCTTGAGTATGCTGTTCCGATGTGTACACTTTAAAGTCTGAGCAATGATTGACCCATTTTTTACCCGGACATGACCTTTTATACCCTATTCAGGTAGCTCAACTAGCGCTCTAACGGATGAGCATTTTTTCACCATTATGTTAAATGTTCCCTAATAATAAATTTTATTTTGGTTTTTAATTCTACCGACTAATAATATAAAGGTATTGAAATGCTCTTAAAAATGATATATTTTTTTATCCAGTAGAATCAATGCGCTAAATTTTGGGAAGTGTTTATTGAAAAAATCAAAAAGGTGCGATTTTTGTGACGCCGAGTGTATATTGTTAGTAGCACGTGATGTCATTAAAAGTAATGGAAGTAGAACAGTTATACAATACAATATTATAGCTATCCTCCGCGGTTTTACCCACGTTTAAGATCACTGCTTCGCTTTCGTGGTTCGAAGCGTGATGATATATAGCCTAAATTACTCCTAGATAAGTAGCTTTCTAATGGTAAATCGTTAAAATAGGTCTAGTAGGTTTTGACTTTTGCCTGAACCTAGCAACCAACTAACCTAGATGTTGATTCAGTAACTTAGTAATTTCACTAACGTATATATTTTGACGTTCATAATTGTTACTTTGTGACCTAAATGAATAATAGATTTTTGACTTTGACTTTGAATTTATTAATCAAAGACAAATTGAAAATATATCTTTGTAACATTAGTGTATATTATATTATTGTAATAAGTCTAATTTCCTTTTTATAAAAACGGCACCTCACGTTAGGGAACAAGCCCTAGGTTACGGGGTAGTTCACAAACATACAATTAACGGACACAAAGTATACCCAGACTCAGGACAATTATTTGTAGATCACACAAATAACATGCGATGTGGGATTCGAACACAGAGCAATCGGCGTAGTGGCAATGGCGAGGCGACGACTTAAACCCCTACACCATCCGTGCAGTAAAAGTTACTGTCCCACTGCAAAGCAAAGGCTTATCCTATCACATACAACGTTTACCTGTTTTTTACAATTAATCCAATTTCTCGTACGCGTCCAGACTGATTCGGCATCTCCTGGGCTCCCCGCAATCGCTTTCCGCTAATCGAGGTCCATTACGTGGCTAAGACAACCATAACTCAGCCGGCCTATCAACTAGTTTGATAAATCTCGCTAATTACACAGATTCTTGACAAGCGTATTTATGACGAAATACATGTTACACGTAGATAGATTACCTGCGCTGTAAACAGGCTATAAAACAAGTTTAGATTACGAAGATCGGTTTCAAATGATTTACATGATGAATAATTCCCATACCATATTAGAAAACCCATGTCAGCCTCGATGGCGTAGTGATTAGTGTAACTTTGATTCCCGCACAAGTCTAACATTTCTGTGCATGAAAATGGATATTTGACTTGTTCTGGGTGTTTCTAAGTATAATATGTATGTATTTACAAAATATAATATATGTATTAGTCTGTTGGTCTCCCCACTAGCTATCGCTGCTCAGATAGTAAATAGTACATATAATTTAAGAGCAGCGATAGCTCAGTGAAGAGACCAACAGACTGCAATGCAGAGGGTCTCGGGTTCGAACCCACGTCGCGCACCTCTGACTTTCGGAAGTTATATGACTTTTCGAAATTATGTGCGTATTGATTGACAATTATCGCCTGCTCCGTGCCTCGGAGTGCACGTTAAGTCGTCAGTCCCGGCTGCCATGAACATCTATGGCAGTCGTTATTGGGAGAGTGTCGACAAAAAAGATGCCACTGGGTCGAAGTGTCGCCGGTCTGCAATGACTGGCCCCCACATAAGATAAGATAAGTAGTACATATTAGCATTTCCGAATCTGGAAAAAGGAATAGCTACATACTGTCAATGTAAGAGATTACGAAATCTCCCTAGTACTTCTTAAGGTACTCTAGTACTCCTATACTGACAACACAGGATTACTAGGCTGCGTCATTCTGAAGAGTGCAAATATTTGCGCCATCTGGCAAGTCTACGGCAGTTAAAGCCTGCTATACACTCTTGTTATGTGAGCTATCAGGAATTCCATCTTGTGACATCATAAAAGACTAGATTTTGCCTGCAGTTTCGATCACGTTATAGTAAATTTTGTCACCTCGGAAATCATACCTTCTTTATCGATGAAAGGTACCTATGTCCTTTTCCGTGCCCCTGACAACGTGTATGCCAATTTTATGGTGGTCGGTCGAGTAGTTAAGGCGTGAAAGCGTAACAAACAAACTCACATGCGCATTTAAAACATTAGTTAGGATATAATTTTCGATAACAATCACGCATCTCATATTTATTACTCACCAAAATATCTAAAACAGTTTGACGACGTGCACGTCTGGACGTGTTGTCGAAACGATACAAGCGAACTTACCTGAAAATAAAAACAAATTCATTCATTACATACAGGTCGACCACATTTATATAATGATGTAAACGTAATTCTTGCAGACATGAAGCCACAGTATCGATAATAATAATCAAAATAAATTTATAAATAATCGAATACGCAGTTTTCTATCTAACGCATATCTCGCACTTTATTCACATATAATAATTATAACAGGTATGCCAATTGTTCGCGTAACCACACCGCACTTCATTGCAAGTGCCCATGGAAAATTTTGCTGCAAACGGTATAACTATTAATTGCTCACTAGCTCGAACTGCATTTCCAAAACCGCCTTAAAACATGTGTGACCCCACATACATAAAAAAGTAAGCATACAATGAAAATACTCAGGTAAAATACGTGTATTACATCAGGAAATAAAACCCCAAAACTATTCTTCAATGCCACCTTCCAACAAAACGGAGACCTCCGTCACTTTACGTTCTCAATCCTCATAAACGTTTGTAATAAATTGAATCCGATTGATAACTCACACCGTATCTGACGTGTGGCGGAGAAAGACTAATCGTGCAAATGAGAAGGGTGCTGATTAATTAGGTACGATGAAATGACGTGAGATCCTCCGGCGACCATTAATTTTCGTTACCAAGGTTAGGATTTGAGCTCAGGGCTTAGTGGGAACGCCTAAGTGCTTACAGAATTATTTGTAGAAGGCTCGATTCGTTATAACTAGTTCAAGCGTATCTCGAGGTCAACAGCCACGTTATTATTTAAAACAAGTTATTTAATAGACAGAGAGTATGAATGAACATGTATTGCGGTCACGGTAGACATATGTACATATTTCGTACAGTTTATATACATCACTACATATTATAAAACAAAGTCGCCCGCCGCGTTTGTTTGTTCACGATAAACTCAAAAATTACTTAACGGATTTTCATGCGGTTTTCTCCAATAGACAGAGTGATTCATGAGGAAGGTTTAGATGTAAAATTTTTGAAGGTTTGCACATTGCAAAGCCGGAGCGGGTCGCTAGTATAGTTACAATATTCTTTTTGATCCTGGCTTCAATATGCCCACAGCATGAGACTGGAAGCATGGTAGTAGTGGTTTAAATGATCGCCTGATTAACACACGGTACCAAAATTTGTGTCATCCCAAATAGTTGTTCTGAGATTGGGTGTTCATAGTGTCCGTTGTTTCATTGTTTGTAAAATCCCTCGCGACAAATAAATAACGCGCGGTATTTCCGAGTGTGTCTTATAAAATTATATAGGTATCTGAGTCGCATTTTTAGTTTAGCCAATTCTAATGAGAATAAATATTTCTGAAACCAACCAGATTAGGATGATTGTTGTTTTTGCCACAGAGCGAATACAACGAGGTATTCGTAACTAAAAGCATAACGATCTTCCAACATCGGACCAGTTGGCAGATTATTAAGATACTTTCTCTCCACATTTTTTTTAATTTGTTTATTTCTATAAAAAAATAAAATGTGGTACATTTTTTACAAACTCGCCAAACTGTAAACACAATTTGTTGGCGAAAGAGGCGCTCAGCGCTACAGTACTGTCATAGATGATAACGTGATCTCTCAAAGCAAGGAGTGAGGAGACATTATTAAAAATTGTCATATATCTACGAGCATGACGGTGGTATAGTTTATTGATATTTGGGATCGTTTCCCTGCGCAGACGTCATTGAATCGGGAGCCATTCAGTATAACCGTTTTGTTCCTGCATGTGATGTTCGTATTTGCTGTAAAATAAATAAAGATTAAATAATAAGACTGGTTATACCGTTTGACTTGATACTCAATTTCTTTACAACAATACTAGTTTTCGCCTTCCTTCGCCTGGTACCTATGTCTAAATTATAAGAAGCAATATTAGCAGCGTAAAAAACCACGTAGTGCCTATTGTACGTAAAGAAAGAATAAAAAATCAAGTTTTCCAAAGCACTTATAGCCTTACTTATACCAAACCACTCTCAAATGTTTAATAGGTAGATAAATATCTGTTATCGACTAATCAAAATTTCTCCTAGAAGCGGTACTTAGCCTTGAGACCTAATTCCATAACCTTTAAGTAACTGCGAGCAGTTGATTTATAGTTGATCATTAATCAAGCACATAAGAGCTATTGTATTGAGAGTTAACCAAGTATGAGTTTACAATATTTTCTTAAGTAAGACTGCTAGCATATTTTCAGTGCTGTAAAACCATGAATAATTATTATAAGTATTAAAGCAACAAAATGATATTTCATCATCTCATTTTAAGAGCCGCCTGCCAGTCTGGTTTTCGAGCACATCTCATTAATTTGTCAGCCTAAAATACTCGACACTTCGCCTCGCCGCCTAAAATACCGCTTAATCTAGCAAAAGGCACTACACAAAATAATAGAAAACAGTAGGACGGAAAAACACGAAAATGCTTGAGTTTTGACATCAGTTCGCAATCCGTTAATTAAAATCGCCTCGTCAACGAACCACTCTGGAATGTGACGAGTGAAAAAATTGTTGCGGCATGGATTGCGCTCTCGAGAGCGAATGCCTCGTGTACACGCCGAGGCAGGCCGTCGATGCATAATTCATAGCTGTCATTGTCGCGTCTCATGCTCTTATTTACACGAGCGTATTAATGATTTGTCATCAAACGTTTTAATTGGATGTCAAGCTTTGTAACATGATTGGATTTGTTCGGCATTGTGTGGGGTTCATTAAGCGTTCTTAAAAGGTTGTGTTGTGAATGATAAAATGTAGCTTCTAGACTCACGCTTGTTATTTTAGCAAACGGTTTTATAATGTTTTATTTGGAGGCTGCTTCGGTAGCTGTTCATGTGACTGCTGTGCTTGAGGTCTCAGGTTTGGTTTCTGAGCTGAGCAAAAAGTTATTGGGTTATTCTATAAAGAAAACTGACGTAAAGAATAACTACCTCAGTGGCGCAGCGGTAGTGAATGCGACTTCTGTGCATGAGGTCTCGGGTTCGAATCTCGGGTTGGGCCAACAAAAAGTTATTGGGTTTTCTGTTAAAAAATCTCAATAACAGACCGGAGTTAGGAAATTGGCGGTGTTGGACACCCCCGTGCCTCGGAAAGCACGTAAAGCCGTTGGTCCTGCGCCTGATCTCTCTCCGGTCGTGTCGGATTGACGTCCTATCGGATCATGAGAGTTAGGGAACAGAGAGTGCACGTGTGTTTGCGCGCACGCTTGTACACTATAATATCTCCTGCGCAGATGGCCAGTCTCCGTTAAGATTGGCCGCCGTGACCGAAATCGGTCTGGAGGACATTATTATTAAGAAATAATAGGTAGAAGCATGGAGAAGTTTGAAACTGTTCCCGATAGACAGCATTAGAGTAAACCACTATTTCAGGGCTCTACATCATAAATGTTAAAATGTGGGTGTAATATATCACGTAAACGAAATAATTATGTTAAGAATGAAGACATACGCTTATGTAACTAGAATTTTACCCATCGGTCTTAAAAGCTAGTAAGCTTTGATAATATTTGGAGAAGTGATTATTATGTTATTGGGTTATATACATATATACATATTATTATTGTCAGGTGTTAAAAATAATCATAGTAGTTGGAAACCAAGCACAATACACCTGAACATAAACAAGCTATCCTTTTTACTCTTAGACGCATCATCTATATTCTATACTAATATTATAAAGCTTAAGAGTTTGTTTGTTTGGTTGAACGCGCTAATCTCAGGAACTATTGGTTTAAATTGAAAAATTATTTTAGTGTTGGATAGCCCATTTAACGAGGAAGGCTATAGGCTATATAACCTCACGCTACGACCAATAGGAGCGGAGCAGCAATGAAAAATATTGCAAAACGGGTAAAATTCTCTTATATGAAGCAGACGAAATTGCGCGGGTCAGCTAGTTAATATATGAAAAAGAAAAGTCCTGACTTACTCACTGACTGACTCACCTAGTCTAAAACGTTGTACCTAGAATGCTAACATTTTGCACAGAGGTGCCGTTTACTACGTAAAAAAAGGATAAGATCGGATTTACAAAAATATAGATAGGATATAAAGAACTTAACAACTAAAGTCCATACGGATAGAGTCGCGACCTAAAGCTATTATTCCAAAGAATGAAGATAAATAAAATAAGGACCAATAAAATTAATTTAAAAACCAGCAGTATTAATTTAAAAACCAATCAGCTACGTGGTTTTGGATAAAGGGAAAACAAACGGCCTCATCGTTCGACGTTCCAATAGCTGTAAGTACTAATTATCGATCGAAAGGTCCGGGTATAATTCCGCATCGTGCAAGAGACCTAATTGAGGTTTTCACCCAAGTCATTTTCAGAAGTAGCACGTAGTCAAGAGCTGTTCTGGGTAGACGACATAAGATTTTTTTTTTGTTTGATATTCTGTATCTTATGTGGGTCAGTGCAGACCGGCGACACTTCGACCCAGTGGGATTTTTTGTGTCGACATTCTCCCAATAACAACTGCCATAGATGTTCATGGCGGCCGGGACCGACGGCTTAACGTGCTCTCCGAGGCACGGAGCAGGCGATAATTATCAATCATCAATATCAACCATGAACATCTATGGCAGTCGTTATTGGGAGAGTATCGACACAAAAGATCCCACTGGGTCGAAGTGTCGCCGGTCTGCACTGACTGGCCCCCACATAAGATACATACATACATACCTAACGTAACCACATGCCAAATTTATAGTCTCTAGTAATAATGACACGATATATACAAGGCATCTTTATTACGGAAAAGCTCTTTATTCTCTATTACGTGGAAATTGCGATAACTTATACATAGCTTGCTTTATAAAGGCATCCGTGCCAAATTTCAGCTATGAGTAACCAGTGAGGGGGTCAAGAACTCAAGACTTTTCATTTAATTGAAATTGAGCCACAGCAATTAATAGTATATATTTGTTGTAGGAACATTTATTTTTATTTTATCTCTGCTTGTTCGTGTAGGTACTGTATGTGTAATGTAATAATTTCTAAACTCTAAGCCCTGTCAGCAGTTTTAACCTTGAAAATAGTATTATTCGTGAATAATTCTGTTCACGACCCTTCATAAATTGAAACAATGTTGGGACAGATTAAACGGTATTGTGGGGACCTAATATTTATGTTATATTGTGCGATATACTCGCAATGTCCAGATATGTTCGGCTATTTATGAGTTTTGGCAGGTCCCAGCTTCGCTTTTCCATTGTTGTTGTTTATAGCTAGCCCTGGCGTATTTGTTCAAATATTTGCAATATTAGGCCAACCGATTCACCTGTACATTTTGCAACACAAATTTGAGTTTGCTGTTGTCAAATACCGCAAATGTTTGTACATATATGGCCTTTTGTAATAATGTAACATATGATTTTGATATGAACGGGTTTGAGGAATACTGTCTAAATTGTATCATTCTATAATCCTTTATTTAATGATTTGTGATACTATACGACCTATTAAGGATGTTATTCGTTTATTAAAATTTACTCGTAAGGTAATTTATATTAAACAAAAGTATCGGTAATGCATTACTCTCTTCTAATGTCTTTGCATTACTCTATAAATATAATACGTAGTTGTAAGATCTTTTGTCTTCGGTTCTAGGATCATGGTACGCCCTAGACTTCCCAACAACGACACGGAGTCGCCGTGGAAGGCCACCCACCACCCGGCTGACGAGACAGTCCAAAAGGACTTGAAGGACGGTGAAAAAAACGTTGCGACAGCGCAAAACAGAAATAAATGGAGAAGACAGATAAGGAGAACCGATCCCAGATAGTGGGCAAAGGCTTAAGAGAAGAAGACAACGAGTTAATACTGGACTATTGTTGTAACTGGAGCAATATCTGTAATACATATGGTTAGATTGAGTGCAAAAATATTTTAGCTTTGAGGGCGAGATACGTTAATTTTTCTTAAACCTTATACTGTCATAGATACAAACTATTTAATTGTACTAACCAAACTATGTAATAGGTATTACAAAATACATATTATTGTTGATAAAAAAAACGCAGAAGAGAAACAAGGTATTGCTTAGCAATCATTTCTCAACCACAAGCAGACATTGTTTGTATGTCACTTAGGAGCAAGTCCTTTAGCTTTGATTTTAACACACCTTTGCTACATGAATTTAGAAAATTTACTTTACAATTCCACTTTATTAAATATATTAGACATATCAAATTTGGACAATCTTTCGCCGTAATAATTGGTGATCTTTGGTTGGACTAGTTTGTTCTCTCTTCGGGCACGCCACGATCGTGGCGGTAAGTCCCGTGTTTGTGAAGTGGCTGGAGAGGCGGCATGGCGCCCTCATCTTCCGAGGCAGCGTTTAAACGCTCTCCCCGACCGCAGAACCGGGCGCCGGAGGGCGCGAGATGACCTCCAGCCACCCTGAGGATTGCTTGGGGCTGGTGGGCTTTGTGGGCCTGCCCGCCATCCGTTCAGCACCAGGTCCGAGAGGCGGCATGCGTGTTCCCACGAGCGCCTCTGTTTCGAGTCCGTCTCCCCTCTAGGGGAGGGACAGTAGGGTTTGGGAGGGGTTTTGCCTAAAAGGTAGGCCTCTTCTTGTAGGGGCCTGCCGTTTCATACGGCGGGCCGAAACCTCGGCAGGGTCGCGACCGCATGTGCAAGTGATTCGTGCGGCCCCGTCGATAGTGGTTTAGTCGAGGAACACCGTGGTAGGTTTAGTCGGTATTCCGGGAGGTACATTATTCTTATTCCATCTTTCTTTTACCCCGGGGAGTCCGACATAACCCCTCCGCCCGCCCCCGCGGAGGGGTACGCGTCATGAATTCCCCCACGTTAAAAAAAAAAGTTTGTTCTCTCTTACACGTCTAGTGTTATATTTGTTTAATATTGTTTTCTGTTTACGCGAATATTATTCATTTAAATTAAACTACTATATACGGATTTTATCGCGTTGTTTATTTAACAACGTGATAAAATCCGTATATAGTAGTTGAGTTATATTTGTTGTTCAAAAATAATTAAATACTACTAGATGTATACTACTAGACGTTTGTTTGCTATATCGCAATGTACTCTAACGAGATGGTAAACAAGCATTTCATCAGTTTAATGGGAACGCCAAGAAGACCATACGATCTACTTGGCGTTTACCATTTTTAGGTAGGATTTAAACTAACAATAGTATTATTTTAACAATGAATACTATTGTTAGCTTATATCCTACCTAATACAACATATGCGAATGTGAGTTTATTTGTTACACTTTCATGAATCAACTACTCGACCGATCATCATGAAATTTTGTATACAGTTGTCAGGTGTACAGAAAAGGACATAGAGTACCTTTCATCCTAAAAATACTGTTATTAACCTAAATTTACGCGGCTGAAGCCGCGGGCAAAATCTAGTAGTAGTATAAAAATATACGAATCATATAACTTCTTATCTATATATTAATACGTGAAGCAAAAACTTTGTACCCCTTTTTACGAAAATTGCGCGGACGGAGGAATATTAAATTTGGCACAGTTAAAGTTTACATGGAGAAGGAGTGGCGAATTCTAATATTTTTATAAGATATGCATTATAAATACATTAAATTAATGAAAAAGCACTATACGCACACAAACATGCATTTGACACACGCAGTCGAATCGCGTTCGTAGTATTTCGGCATTGTTCGGCTAACGTCATAAAATTCTTCGTAACTAATACTTTATTTATATGTAATAAAGAAAAAAGATAACAACGTAACAAGCTTAGGAATATCGTCAATGAAAGAGTATAGTAAGTAAATAATAATTTAGTCATTTAGTTAGTTTGAAAAAGATAGGTACATTAACCTGTATAGCCTTGACGAAATGTAAATGAAATTATTTGATAGACAATAAAACCTTAATAACGATCAAACTTAACATTTAAATCAATTATGGTGGATTTTCGACCACTGGGCGACCGCTACTTACTATTAGTACCTACTTGTATATTATAACATAACAGTGTCGCGCTTGTTACATGGGGTCTGAATTTACGAAAGCAGACTATAAGAAATTTATGGAAGTTGGGCGTTTAAGTTACCTGTATTAATTATAATTAAAGCTCTCGAACTCCTGAAACTAAATCAAATTTCACTATAGTTCTAAGTCCACGTTTGGACGCCAGCTTCAAGATGGAATGCTTTTGTCTAAATTTGTAAGTATATAAAGCATCCTCATGTCCTCTACGTAAAATGAAATTGATATAACGCTTTCTATTTATAATCAATACGGATTTAAACCAAAATAAAAAAAAATTATTGACGCTTCGGATAAGGGTGTTGACAAGAAATCATGGAACATACCTATTTCAGTCAGTTTAGATTAAGATTCCTTATCGGTGACTATCATGGTTATATTGATCTATACATATAATACAATTGTAACTGATCGTCTGTACATAGGATATATTTAAAAAACATTAATGTGATAGGTTAAGATGTTGTTTGTCTGTCTGTTTTTACGCGCATCACGCATAAACTCCTGCACGAAATTGGTTGCGGTTATCACACGTGTATTGCTAGAGGTCTATCTTTATTGATACACCACCTAAAAGTTGACTATAAATAATACTAAATTTTTGATGCGCTGCCTAGATGCCAGAAATAGATGAAAGGTCGGAGAGTAAGACATAAGTTATTTTTAACTTATTTCTTTTGAAATGCAAAGAAAGAAAACATTTTTGTAGACAAAATCGCGAGCAAAAACTAGTTTATTATATAAATTACTCCAATATCAAAAATAATAACAAAGAAAACTATAATACTATTAGACATTGTATTATCTATTCCATTTGCGAGACACGGCGGACGCATTCTCGATCACTATCGAGAATGGGACGACATGGAATAATGAAATATCGACCGGGAACGTGGGAGTCGAGAGCACTAATTATATTATTGAGTGGCCTTTGTCGAAGTGCACTGCAGAACACTCTTAAAATAACGGCTGCAAAATACAGAACTTATTTAAGCTTTAGTTATTCATTCTGTTTTAATATTTATAAGCGATATCTGATTAAAAAATTAAGCTAAATATTCAAAATATTGTAATTACAGCTATTAATCACAAGCTCGAATATAGAGCAAAAAGGAGGCAAAAAAACAGAAAAGCTGACTCCACCCACCGCCATGTCAGACTTTTTTGTAAAAAGCTACGCAAGTTTTTTTATCCGACAAGTCGACAGATTTGAGTATACCTTATTGTATTTATTTATGCTATTGAATTATTTAAATGTATTAACTATTAAGAGACTTCCCTTACTATTAAGAGCAGCGATAGCTCAGTGGGGAGACCAACAGACTGCAATGCAGAGGGTCTCGGGTTCGAACCCACGTCGCGTACCTCTGACTCTCGGAAGTTATATGACTTTTCGAAATTATGTGCGTATTGATTGACAATTATCGCCTGCTCCGTGCCTCGGAGACCACCTTAAGCCGTCGGTCCCGGCTGCCATGAACATCTATGTAATGGCAGTCGTTATAGGGCGAGTGTCGTCACAAAAGATCCCACTGGGTCGAAATGTCGCCGGTCTGCACTGACTGGCCCCCACATAATATAAGATAAGATAAGAGACTTCCCGATTTATTTATAACTTTTTAAAAATTTATTTGTGTGTATAAAAGCAGCAATCATAATATAGATCTTAATCAATATTAACAAACCTAACTACTTATCAGTTAATCAAAATAAAAAGGAATGGCACAAAGTATATGACTGCAAATACTTAGTATAATAACTTTTAATTATTATATAATGGCATGATAATTTAAAATTCTGTCATTAATTTTTTGATATAAACTGATACAGAAACAGTTTTGGTACAAATTGATACTAAGCAGAACTTCATTAAAATCACTCTCCACACGCACTTCACAGATGAAATGGGTTACATTTTGATTGAGGTTTAGCACCTAATGAAGATTAAAACTTTTATGTATAATTACCAATTATGTGAATGAGCTATGTTCATTTGAATATGCTAGCTGTAAATAACTACCCAATAATTTTAATGGTTCTTTAACGAGATAATAAAGCTATGATTGATTACTTTATTATAAAATAATACACTAACGTAACACGTTTTTAATGCAGTTTTGTATTTAAAATACATACTTACCCCTTTGACGTTCATAAGTGTTAATTTGTGACCTAAGTGAATAAATGATTTTTGACTTTTAACTTTGACTTTATTGTGGTAATACAGACATATTTTAGCGAAAACAAGTTCATCAATTTATATAATACTAGTAGTTTTCCCGCGGTTTCACCCGCGTCAGTCCCGTTCCCGTGTGTATATCGGGTTTCACCCCTTTCACCTCCTTAGGGTGGAATTTCAAAAAATCCTCTCTTAGTGCTCCCCTACACTTTCCAAGGAACATACATGGCAAATTTCAGCTTCTTGCGTTCAGTAGTTTCGGCTGTGCGTTGTCTGTCAGTCACTCAGTAACGGAAGAGTTTTATATATATAGATTGTCTTATGTTTACGTGAATGTTATACATTGAAATTAAACTATATACTGATTTTGTCGCGTTGTTTATTTTAAAACACATCTATTACATAATTTTAAAACTCTAACACTACTGTTATTGAACTTTACTACAAGCTATTTGAATTAATTAAAACTATTTATATTTAAATTTACACCCTGCCCTGACGTTTCGGTTGTTTTACAGCAGCCATGTTCACGAGGAGACTAAGATGGTAGTTGTCTCAATGTTCTGAAGTGTACCTAGATATTTAAAAGTACCGAACATAATTTAATCTTTGGTCTTTCTATTTACGCAGAATGAGCTCAAAATATTATGAAGTCTAGCTGTGTTTTGCTTCTTCTTGGGTTTGAGTATATGAATTACTGTATCCCAACCTGCTTACGACTGCATTTACAACAACTGGGTCGATGGTATATGATGCATAAGGAATATCCTTTGATCAGAAGTTACTTCAATAGCCGGGACTTTCTTCCACCTGTCAACGATCCTTGACAATCGTTAGTCGACTATAGTTATAAATGAACACAGACTAGACCGTGTGCAAAGTAAAACTATTAATTAAAACCAGTCTAATATCTATCCTTAATAGTTTACTCTTACAAGTCTAAAAGTGTCAAAATGGCTTAACTAAGGTTCACTTTTTTCCGAGCTTGGCCTGCGCACTCTGTGTGATTTGCTCTATATTAAAATTTATAGAAAGATTTACAAGTGCCTAAGTAATATTTATAGGTGTTTTACAAAAGACAATTACAATGATAATATATCACTCGGACACGCTTGTAATCTACCAAAAGAGTTCCCCGAGGAGTGAGAGGGATGATAGGGAGTAAATTGTGTACCCAGTTCGTCGGTTTTTGATTCCAATACGAAGGGGAAGGACCCTATCGCACCGTACCGGACAGTTGCGATGGCTTAAAGCCAAGGAATAAAGATTAAAAGTTAAGATAAACAATATTTATTTACGACGACCTCGAAATTGAATCTTATATTAATTTATTTAACCTATTCAGTTGCATGGGCACACTGGTGGCCAGACACAATAAATTTTTAATTAATCTAAGACAGACTACGAAAGGAACCACAGCGATTTTGTCCATGGCTCCGTATCTACTAAAGAACGCATAGGAAAGAAGACTTTTGCATAGAACTAATATAATAGGATATTGTAATAGGTATATATTAATTAAGCCAAGACGACACGTCCACACGTCCTGGCTTAGCAGCAGGGTAGAAAGCCCATGCAGCAGGGAGAGTCTCATATTTGAAGTGCCAAAACGGAAACCTTATGATTCCACTTTATTTGTTTTTCTTTGGATGAATGCAGGAAGGACTGTACGAGTTAGTGCGGTTTTTAAGCCTGGTACATGACACTGCAATGGCGGTATGTTCAGTGTGAATATTTAACCATCACAGAATATTATGCAGTTTATAGATAAATATTGTCTTAGATCCACGCAAATGTTACGCGAATCTTAAAAGAAGGCAAAGGTAAATATATCTTTATAAATAGTTGTAACGAAATAAACGACAGCAGAATCCGAGTACATCACTATACATTTATTTTATATACATATATGTACATATATAATCATTTTAATTCAAAATAATATACAAATAGATACTAATAAGCGCCGAATAAAATAAATATACAGCACCTAGAAGATTCAAATATATTCAAATAGTACCCACGCATAGAACAGTTACTTATTTGCTTATGCCAAAAATATATTCAGCCCTTTGTTTTATTTATATCAACGTAGGCATTTCAAAGTGCCAACAAAGAATACGAATGTTTGTATAATTTATCTAAACCAACATCATTAACGCGGCCATCAAAACTCCTAACACTTGAAACTCCAAGAAGGCGTTATGCTAAAGAGACAAATTATACAAAGGCAAAGGCACCTCCAAACAGTTTCTACCCTCCTGGAACTTCGGTCGGCGTCCCTCCTGTCATGAGGCTTAATTTGAATTATGCCCGGACAGACGACCGTACGCTCGATATGTATAAAACTCACGTACCCCTCTCCCGAGAGCGGAAAACGACATTGATAAAAAATTCGCTACTCCTTTCAATGAGTTTTAGGGGGAATGAATTCTTGATGAACGAATCGATTTGTTAATATGTAGGTATATAATGAGACTGTACATTTTGTGTCGATATCTACACCATATTATGTGCAAAGAATTGAAAAAAAGGCGTGTATTGAATATTTTAGATATATTGTTTATGTTAACCACAAATAGTTGTTCCAAGTCTGTGTGTTCCTTGTATCCGTTGTTTGAATGCATGTAAAAACCTGCGCGTAATAGAATTTATTTCAAGTGCAGCAGAAACCTTATAAAATAAAAAAAAGTATCTTATCTTTTATGGTGTTAACATTGACCTCACTTGTATATCACTACTTTAATTTGTATAAAATTTTTGGAAAATATCGAGCCTAAAATAACTAATAAAGTTTTATTACTTAAAAAAATATTGAAAGGTGCATTTTAACCTATTTTGTCGCGGTCTTGAGCAATGGTCGTCATATTTCGCTCTGCTTTCAACTGCGGTCAGTCTTTTGAGAACACATGTAGGTCATTATGCCAGCGCTAAGCTTGCCTACTTCTTATTCGTAGCAAAAAGTACATTTCATGGTCTACTCATATAAAGACGCGGGCACAAAGCTCTTAATAATATTATTGTTTTTGTTCTGAGTATTATTCAGAACTATATTCCGGCTTCTTTGTATGATGCGCTTTTTATTTAAAAAGGTTTCAAATTTATTCTAAAATTGACCCACGCAACTAGAGTTATTTATTTGATTATTCAGAATATAAATGTCGTAAAAAATTTGGTTATCTCTAGAATAGTTGAATGAAGTAATTCTGTTTAGCTTATCGAAAAATTATACAAAAGTCTCATATATAATATTATTAAATATACAGTAAGAACTTAATCTAATGTAATAAAATTATAGCCAATTCAAGAACGAGTTGTATCGTAAAATCCGAAACATTTTACTGTACTGCACACTCACAGTCACAAAACTTTTACGATTGCCATCGTAAAACGCGAAGACTTTATTAAATTCTGCAGAAACCGGTCCAGTGCCGGTGGCGGCACGGAAACGGTTGCATCCGTCCGATCCCGCCGTGTGACGACAACTCAATATCAAGTTCAAATTACACTCTTTTGATGCAGGCCCAAGTTCCTGTAAGCCTTGGCGAGGATGGAAATCTTATTGATCAGTTATCTTGGTACGTGTTGAATTTATACTTTGTTATTCAGATTTTGATTAAGCTATTTTGAATTAGTTAAGTTAATCAAATATAAAATCAGTACCAAAGTTGTAAATCGGTGCTATATTATGTGTCCGTCAGTCTGACTGTCTCAACTGTTTATATCAGTAGTTGCTGATATAAATATACATGTATACGATGGACCTACAATTTAGCACAGTCTATTGAGAGAATAAAATGTGTTTCATTATAGTCTACCACGCTGGCCTAGTACGGATTGATAGACTTGAAATATCGTTGGAGAATATTTATATAGACAATTCTCAGACAAGCAGATTGCCTCATCATTATTTTTCACCATTAAAGCAAGCCATAAGTAATGAGATTGAACTCGGGAGCTCTGGCAGTCTAACGGTCTTTCACTAGAATATCGCTGCCAATTGAAAGAGTGCAGCGTAAGTTTCTGCGAGCAACTCAGTTTAAATGCCGTCTAGGGCGTTCCACATACAATGTCTCTGCAAAAATTTAACTTGCTTACCCTACACTCGAGACGACTGTTACTTCAGGCTATGATGCTCTATGACCTTATTAGCAATAAGTATGATTGTACCGAACTTATTAACGCTTTATATTATATTGTACCCAGATCTGTAATAAGACAAGAGTCGCGCGCCTACCCTCTATTTGCTACGACTGCTAGTCGTACGAATGTGGGTGAGCGAGCGCCTCTCCATAGAATAGTGAAAAAATTTAATAAATTGTTCGTTAATATAGATATTTTTGCCTCTACTCGTAACCAATTTAAAAATAATATAATACATACGCTTCGTCATCAACAATAGTATAAACATTTGTCAACATTTGTATAAACACTTAGAATTAGATTTAAGTAGATACTAGCTCTTAACTGTACTTTTTAAGGTAATAAGTGGAAACGCCGTGGATTGTACATTAATTTATTTTGTTATGTACCTAGCCAGTAAGACACAATGTACAATTGTTTGTTTTCACCAAAGAAATAAAAATAAAATAAAATAAACATATATATTGTATGACATTCTTGTAAAACTAAACCGATACTAACGTTACTGATGTCTATAAATACGGACGACAAAATCGCATTACTTAGTGTAATCGAACACCTAGAAACAAAAGCAACCCGATATATCCTAACGCGCACTTATCCTTATAGCAGAGGGGCGAGATAATCTACTTTAGAGGATATCCCGACTATCCGGTCGTATTCCCGGATAACCAGCCGTGCCCGGTTCATTAGTCACATATCAGTTAACGGGGATTCGATTTCGCGAACATTATCAGATAATACTTCCATTTTCTACGTTAAAGGACAAATTATTGCTGTGAATCCAACTTAATTGACAACGTCGACCTAAAAGTTATTTAAATGTGAGAATAACGATAAAATCGAATTGATTGAAATAAAATAAAAAAGTAAAAGAGATAAAAGAAAGAATCTCAGATTCTTGAATACAACAGTAAGGAAATGTTTGAAAGCATAATAAAGGCGTGTTTACATATTGAATTTTGATGAAGGAAAGGCGATTGGTAGGGCTTTCACCTTAAATTTTATCAAGGTTGATTTATAATATCTGTACAAAAAGTAAAAGGAGTATATTACCTGTGAGTATGTATACTAGTCGGTCATGTGAAAGCGAGAAGGAGTGGAGGAAGAGCAAGTGCTCTCAGGCTGCAGGATGGCATCTGTCCACCATCGTGTAGGTACACGATGGTGGACAGATGCCATCCTGCAGTCTATAAACAGTTACACCCAGAAGGCTATTCACCTAGCTCAAGATAGAAGCTCCTGGCAAGTCTTAATCCACAACGCTACTTTTGGTTGTTACAACTCTCAGCCATGACGATACGACGGAGAAGAAGAAGAGTATATGTATGTAGATATAGATACGATACACCTGTTTCCTAGTAGGGTGGGCGGACATTACGGATTTCCACTTGTTCCAATTCAGTGTGATACTCTTGCTTCTACGTCTGCCTGGTCTTCCACTAGAATGTATTCGTTGTCCACAACGAATACATTCTAGTGACCGCCCAAGTCTTCTCCTACCATCTAACCTGTGCTTATTATGCTTTTTGGACACAGAAAGCCAGGTTACGAGTACTTTTAATTGACGAATGCGCGACACATTCATCGCCTTGGACCTACGTCGTGAGCTCACTATTGCCGCATTTGAGAGCAAACGAACCCACGTCGAGGGCTCATCATCTCATCTCAGCCGAAAGACGTCCACTGCTGGACATAGGCCTCCCCCAAGGTTTTCCACACAGACAGGTCTTGGGCCACCCGCATCCAACCGCTTCCCGCGACCCTTACCAGGTCATCGGTCCACCTTGTGGGGGGGTCTACCCCTGCTGCGTGTTCCGTTGCGTGGCCGCCACTGTAGAACCTTTCCGAAGGCTCATATTAAAAATATTTTTTTCTAAGCAAATAATAAAAAAATACTACAGTATATGTATTTAACAGATCTTCGTAGTGGTGGTGCTGGTTTTTAGATTTAAACATGATTGTTTTATTTATTTTTCTTACTTCTTCCTAAATGCTAAGGACCCTCCGCGTGGGTTGTATGACAGGGCTGGTAAACAATAATATTATGCAAACAACTTCAATGTTATTCACAAAATCAATTTAATTTAAGGACATTTAACCAATAATTACTGAAATTTATATTCATTTAAATGTAATATCGATGATTTGAAGTTATACGAATAATTTTTATTGATATCTTTTGTGAATGGCGTGTGGCACCCGAGATCATATCATATCATATCATCATATTATTGCAATGATTGTAAAGCCTGGAATTTATCTATCATAAGTACCGAATCAAAATAAAAAAATAATTTTATAAGTAAGTATTTTTATTTTTATTTCGTATAATTTGTTAGTCATAAAAACATAATAGTGATGTAGTTGTCAATACATAGTTATTTCGTAAGTTTTTCTAGAAGAACTCTTGATGTCATAAGTTCCTGTAGTGAACAGACTGAATATACTTAATTGTTTGCAGAAGAATTATTTTTAAGTAGTACTATGATTCAAAATATCCAATATTTCCTTCATTTTATTATAACGTGTATTGCAGTGAAACTTTGACATCTCCAATGCTACCATTCTTCCAAAATATTCGTTACATTGAAATTGCTTTTCTGCACTCATGTTGCAACTTGTCATAGTACCAATTTCTCTTGTTGCGATAATGGTATTTTTGTGGATATATTTATCAATTTCTCTAAAATAGGATAAATCATTAAAAGGTTGAGAATCAGGTAATTCATCTTGCGAGCCACAGGTTTCCTGGCCGTCTGTTGACACCCTGGTTTTCTTTGGCAAAGTTTCATATCCTGTACACATATTCTGAGATTTGGAATTAACATATTGCATTTCGCTAATTAAGTTACTACCACGTTTGGTAATCTTGTGCTGATCTGGAAAAATAATAAGTACAAACAAATTAGTAAATAAAAGGATGTGAAAAATGTAGGTTCAGAAATACATTGAAAAATATACAATTTTATTTGATCTTTCTAAAAAGGTTGACGACTGTCTCATTATGGCAGCGAATATAAAAAAATTGTTTACCTACGCATATCTTAGTGTATGTACATTCTAACTAGGAAACGGCACCAGAATATTTCCAGAAATCCTATATCTATAAGAACTATGACCAAATTCCTAATAACGAGAGGGTTTTGTGTTACGAGTCATTGCTGTATACCATAGACCCACGTTTTGGGCACCCCAGCGCATCTGTATTACCGAGGACCCCGCTAGCGGGTTCACTAGTAAAATGTATGGCGGTATGGCGTATGAAATAAAATATTTGATGACATTGAATCAACTGCGTAGTTAGCGCAGTGGCAAAGAAGTCTGCCCGCCGCGCCGCCGCCGCCGCGTGTTTAAAGCGTTGAGTTTAGTCCCATACAGTGCAATCTTTCGTGTGATCCACAAATAAATGTTCTAAGTCTGGGTGATATGTACATACGTTAATTGTATATTTGTAAAGTCCGCCGCAGCACAGAGCTAGAACCCTAGTATGAGACTAGCCTTTAATCAAAAGAAGATAATGAGTAAAGAAAAAGTTCCTAGACTGCATTGTCAACAGATGCAGTATTAGGCATATACAGCACGACTGTGTTTTTTTTAAAAGACGGGAACGCATTTTCGTACGCTATAGTAATCGCTCACCAACATACTCGTCATGAAAAGCTTGTTTGTGTCGCTTAACAACCTAACCGCATGAGTGGATCTAAAGCTTCCTACCTACCTAAAAGGTTCAAATCGATATGATAATTAAGTAATAGTAAACAGCATCCCTCAAGTCTTAAGAACATATAAACTTCATATATACGAACTCTGTAAGACCAGTAAAGACTACAATTCATACGGAAGAAGAAACTTCAAATTACCGCCGTCATATGTGTTCCTTGAAACACTTTATTCTACGTTTTAAGACTCGCAGACAGTGGTAATCCCCGTGCAATTGTGGATATGACGATCTCACATGTCTTGACAAAGTTTGTTCAATTACTTGTGTAATAAATTGTGTACTGAAGTTTCAAAAGTTGTGACAACAAGCGTGCCCAGCGCGCTACTCGAAGTTTGAATGTTGCTTTTTAAGGTTGTGTTCCTGTACTTAAAGCTATTGTATCGTTTGAGAAGTTTGCTTTTATATTAAATTATGAGGAGTCTGTCTGGTAAGCGGTGATATGATTGCTAGCAGGTAGATCGAGGAAAGTACGAATCTTGTATTATTTATTGTGTGTGGACTTCACTTTAGACTGTACAATGCTAAATTGATTATCTTGGAAAGACAATCAAGTGTTACGAAAGTGGCGCAGCGATAGTCAATACAACTGCTATGCATTAGGCAAAGTGAGGCAAAATTTCTGTCAACAAATTCTCGGTAGCAGCATGACGTCTGGAACTGTGCTCCATATACGGCAATATGCTTGCGCTTGATTACATGGTACCTACTTATAATCATAGTTAGCGAAATGTGGATGTAAAACATATTTGCCACACTTTTTACAGACTGATGAAGTATGTTGGAAGCGTTAAATAATTTGAAATGTGGCTTTCAGTACTCTCGTGATAAGCATAAAGACATTTCAACTACATCCTCGAAGCCTATTATGAGATATCGTGTGCACCTTTGCCAACCCCTTCAGTAATATAGCTGTGATAGTTGATGTGACAGTATATGTAGATATTAATTGTTTCTTCTGAATATCTATTCAGAAGGAACTATTCATGACTTACTTGAGTATAACTCAAGCAAGTATTTACTTACTTGAGTATAAAACTCATTAAGTATTAAGTGCATATGCTGCACACACACCTCTTTGTTCTGTATCTACACCCTATATTCGAAGTAGTTTATTATTTTGGAAACTACCTCACTATTCTTTAGTTGCATATGTATTGGACTGTACACATAATTGTTCCAAATTATACATTTAATAAAGCGCGTAATGTAAATCAAACTAGCTAAATTCTCGCAACGCAGTTTGAGCCAGATAGGCACATTATAAGCAGGGTTTGTCGGAATGCTAGCACGCGCGAACTCGAGTAAACAATAATTAGTTTGATCCGATTAAACTGTCGGCCAATAAGTTGTAGGCCGGCGATAAGGTGCTTTACGTTCCCTTTTAGGTAATCTTTTGTACCCATTTATTAGACTCTATAGATATAACAGCGACTTCTAATAATGCGTTCGTTAGCACATTTATTAACGACTAGTCCTCCGCGGTTTTTGTTGACTGCACCGGTCCCTTGGATCGTAGCGTGATGTTATATAGCCTAAATAAAGTAACTTTCTAATGGTAAAAGAATGATTAAAATCGGTTAAGTAGTTTTAGAGCTTATCGATTGCAAACAAATAAATATTTTCTCGTTATAATATTAGTATAGATGGTATACCACTAAGGTATACCAAATTTAATATCTCTTTACGTCTTACGGCAATATTTTTTTAGGTCATATTAAAAATAACGACCTTTACAGGTTTCATCCGTTTATACAGCCGTCACTTAAATGAAACAGACAGATTTGAAGAGCTTTACTTTTATGTCAATGCTAAAAATGGGACTGCTATAAAAATATACATCTTCACTAATTTGAGACAGACTAAGCGGCAATTATTTTTCGTAGGACTTTACTGTGGTAAAGAAACTGTAAGCAAAAATATCAAAACATTTTTGCTTACAGGATTTACAAATCAAAAATTAATTACGCTGCAAATATAAATAAAGAATATAAATATGGCAACACAGACAAAACTTTATGTTGTACTTTAAAATGTCTCCCAAACGTACATAAGATAATTATTATAGTAATTGAATAAGAGTCCAGAAGACACAAATAAACTTAAAGTTTATAAAATGTGTAACGAATAGGTATTCTTTCAAAGTTATTAGCTATTGTTAATACCTATTAGCACTGTTAATAACTCATCCTATTTCATAAAGTATCAGTTGACAGGAAAAGGATATATAGACTCTTTTATGCTTATTTAAAATAGTAATTTCTTTTTTCGGTTAAGGAATTCTTTATTTCTCAAAGATTACCAATCACTTATGTACATGGAGAAATTAATTAAAATATAGGTACAAAATTGTTTGTGGTTCATGAAGGCGCATATTGCGCATACTAATGACGGTATTCTTAAAAATATACAGAGTGTCCCAGAAGATGTGAATCAAATTGTAACGGGAGATTCCTTAAGTAAGGACCTTTCAAATGTGCTTAATAAAATAAATAATATAGTTATGTTGTGTTGTCCGAACGTACAAGATTATCTTTGGTGCAAAAAAAATACACCAAAATAAAGTCAGTTTTAAAAAAAGTTTGTAGTTTGACGAATCAATCATTCACAAACAATAATGGCGGAAAAAAATTAAATTAGCCTTAACGTTAACGCACTTGTAGTTAAAAGTCTAGATAAAGTCGTATTTTTTAAAATCTTTGGTTTTTTTATTTTAACTACAGGTCATAATGTTTTTATTTAAATTTTTTTAGCCAACTTTGATAAGTAATCTCCCGTTACCATTTGATTCACATCTTCTGGGACATCCTGTATTTATATTGCCTGACAGATATGTAGGTCTAAACACTTTTGTGATCTTCGCTAATAACGGATTGTTTGCTAATTACATAACACACTTTAAAATTGTGATTCGAATATACTGACAAAACACATAACGTACGCGTGTCCTTGACTACGCAAAGTAAGAATTGCGTTACACACAATTCCATTCAAATATTTTTCGAATGCAACTGCGCGCATCGCTTATTCGTATCGCACAGTAATAATAATAATGTTCTAGTCCATTTTAATATAGGACTAATTGTTTTATAAGTATAAAACAATTCATTGTGTATTCAAAGTTCATAAACATTTCTAACTGCTGTCCATTAACTGTAGTCGAGGAAACGGGACGTAATCAATCAAAGTTAGCCTTTGATTATATCTTTTTGGTCCAACATTGAACTCACAGCCTTCGGGCAACTTTAGGGTACGACGAACTTCGCCGACTGAAAAGGGAATACATTAACAAAATAGATTAAAAAGAGACAGGAATCATTTTAAATTAATAGGATTTCTGGCTCTTAATGCGGTAACTGTGCATGAGGTCTCAGGTATGATTTCCGTATCGGGCTAATGTTATTAAGTTTTTCTGTCAGGGAATTCTCAGTAGAAGCACGAAATCTGTTACTTAAGACTGCAATAGGCTCGTATCCTTTATTTTTAGGACGTAGCTATAACTAACGAAACATTTTGCCACCTATATCCCAAAAGTCCAGCTGAGGTATACCCACTACATTCATATTTCCTTAGCTATATTAAAAGGCTCACGTAAAAGGCGGCATTTACCGACCACACTACCAGATTCAGTGCTGCAACTGACAATTTCCTAACAGGAACCTCAATAACACTTCACGCGGCCTGATCATCCTCCGAGACACCACCTTCGTTTAGAAAAGACAACTCCCGCACTAGGAATAATTCGTGTGTCGCGAGGGATTTTACTAACATTCAAACAACGGACACAGAGAACATCCAGACTCGGAACAAGCATTTGTGGATCACACAAATTTTTGTCCCGTGTGGGATTCGAGCCCACAACACTCGGCGCTGTGGCAGTGGCGAAGCAACCACTAAAACCACTACGCCATCCGTGCAATCAACTCAAATTTCGCCCGAAAACATACATGCAAACTACGTATGTTGTATACAGTTTGAATTTGAAAAACTCTTATACAACAGCTTTGTCCGTCCGTCCGTCCGTTCGTCCGTCTGTCTGTTATACAACTTTCAACACAAGAATCGTAAGAGCTAGAGACTTGCGATCAACACCATACGACTCAGCATAGTTGATACACCCCGAAATTACTATGACCTTTGACCTCTGACCTCTAGGTCACGTAGTATCATGTGACCTTTGCATATTACTTGAACCATTTTTTCGAACTCTAAGATCTACGGAAATTTATTGCTAATTCTCACTTATGTTTTGTAGAGCCTTTTGAATAAAGCCTTTATTGTCTAACGTATTATCATTTATCAGTGTTCTACACACATTCATACAAGTATTTGAGTTCGCTATTATACAATAGGAAACCCACGCAAATAATTCTAAATGAGATTAAATAAAATGTTTTCAATTTCCACATTTCTCTACATAATACTCCCCCTTTCGCCTTTGAAGATCCTACTTTGAATTCGGTACCGTTAGCAACAAAGGTCGTTGATCAATTTAATTTGTACTACAAAATTTTATGTTTTTGTTACTAGTTCAGCCTTAATTTCGGCTTAGAAACTTTATAGACAACATTGTTGATTTTGCTCTAACATAAATATATAGTTGATTAACTATTGTTGCTGACCGTACTAAGTTAAACTTATTGGTATATATTAACCGCTGTCTTTCAGTTACCGTTTATATTGTAACTTTGGGTAAAGTTAAATGATTTTTGTGAACAAATCCATCTGAAAAGCAATTTATAAACTGCCTCAGGTCAAATGCAAAGTCACTTCTTACAATTTGTTTTGATAACGTTCCGCCGGCATCTTTTCTTTTTTCTGATGTTAAATGATATCTTTGACAAGTTTAAAAGATATTTTAAGTAGATATCTTACTTTTATTTGGAATTGAATTCTGTTAATTTAATACAGCTTTTTTATTCTTACAGAATTAATTTGTTTCGCTTTTGTGGGCCTTCGAATGCTTATCTAAGAATATTGGCGCACTTTACTTTTTGTTAGAATTTTGCTATTTAACGAAGATCAAATAAGTAGAAATATTTTGCATCTCATCATGCCTCGTGTCATAAGTTTATAATATTTTTGCAGTCGATCTGAATTCCCGGATTTGATACGAGGGTAGAGCAAAATGTTATTATGCTTTTCTTATAGGAAATTCTCCGTACCAGCAAGATTCTGGTAATATGCTCAGTAGTCGGAAATAAGCTTGTTCATACATACACAGGAAGGTCTGAAATGGCTTTTACAACTTTACGCGGACTGTGGGTGAGCGCAGAGGGCTCCCAACCCTGGATGCGTTGCCAATATATAAGGCCACCGCTGGGGAGGAGAAGTCGATGGAGGGGCGCCGCAAGCACGGCCGCTCAGCAATGACCGGTCCGCGTCACATATGGTTTAGGTTCCAAGTACTTAATAAAGGGTGTGACTATTACCGTCCACCGGGTCACGTTTTCAGATACCGTGCTACTAGTAAAAATTTCTTGACAGAAAACTTAAGAATACATCAAGAAATCTATCCCAAGACTTCGAGTACCGCAGTCGATTTTCCTACTACCGGGCTACCGAGGCTTAACTACCTTAAGGTCCATAGCACACATATGAACTCAGGAAGTGATCTTCACCGTATCGCATTTCGCCTCGCCAAACAGGCGTCAACCTAACGTAAAACACGTAAACAAAGCGGATCAGCAGCTCCGGTACGTCGACTCGGCTACGGCTAGGCGACGACGCCGCGCTTACTGAAATCATATTAATATGGATATTTTCTCACTTTTTCAATGGGTTAATGCATGGAGAGACGTAAGTGCGAGGACGACGAACCATAAGCGCGGGGACTGTAAGTTGTCAACGCACCGCACCGCGGTTCGTGAGCTTGTCCCGAGGCGATGCTATTACGTTATGATTCCTATTAGTGTGCGTTGCAGTAGGGAGTTTCATATAAAGAATACTGCGCGGCTCGAGTTGATACGGTGACGATCCGTTTCCGAGTTGATATGTGTGTACCTTTAGTCTACTCTTTAGGAAAAATAGAGCTTACTAATTTCTAAATATCTAAACTCGCTGCTCGCTGCTACATGATATAGTATATATATCATGTAATACTATTTAATCTACAACTATATTGTGTTCATTTTCTTATATTTTCTTACGTAATCGAATTATACACAACGAAACAGCGTCTAAGAAACGGGTAAAAGAATAGGTCCCTTTATTGTTCCCCGAGCTACTATTTGAAATATAAAACCTACATAAGTTTAGGCTAGATTACAAAAAAAATACCTTCACCGAATTTGTTTTTTAGAGAATGTTATTACGTAAATGAAACGTACCTACACCGAATTTTTTTACGCTGTGCTTTGTATATTAAATCGAATTAGGTTACTAACTTAATTTGTAACTAAAAGATAAAAAATATAATTCTATTTTTCGTTAACGAATTGAGTTGAAATACAATTTATTTATCTCACAAAACGTATCATGTAAAGTAGACGAATAATTCTATTAAATTAATTTTATAATAAAATATACATATTTGTCGTGGTAGCCTCAAATCGAAAAAAGTATTACTGTTATCAAAGTGTCATTTAATAGTAATACGAATTTTCGAATTTGATTCAAATATTTGATTACGATTCGCATATTTGATTGTGATTCGTATAATCAATTGTGATTCGAATAATCTAATGAAATTCGAATATCTGATTGAAGTTTGAATATTCGAGTGTCTTTTGAATAATCGATTGTCGTTCGAATACTCGATTGTGTTTTAAATAGTCAATTGTGATTCGAATATTCGATTGAAATTCAAATATTCGATTTTGATTCAAATATCAATCAGTAACAATGAATAGATCAACATTCGATACCGATGCCTAATTGTACTTCTCGATACTTTCAATATTTTTGCCCTAACAGTCGTACATCCTACTAAGACTACCAGTGCTGCTGCATAACAGCTACTTATTATTAAGTGTGTGTCGGCGAGGCTTAAGTATAACAAAAATTCTGCACTTTGAACGTCATGACAATCCGTACATATTATGTCTTTCAATGCCACATCCACCGACATGATCCAACTATTCAATCCTAGCTGCACAACGAATTACACGGCGTCCCGCACTTAACTATCGTGATCATCCAAACAATACGATTACGTCACACATTTCACCACACTCACCTCACAGTAATGGTCGGAGCCATTCTCATAATGACGTCATCAGCGTCCTTCGTTCTTGTCCAGACATGAATACGTCACGGTGTGGTATTGAGAGCGAATTGCTGCGGTCCACCGGCCAACCATACCGTACGTATGTTTAACATACTAGCCATTACGTAATTAGTTAACAGTTTAATGAGTACAAGTAAGGCGAGACGAGGCTGTTTGTTATTATAAGTTAGTGGTCCCTGGGATATCGTGTATGCGGGATTAACCAGTATAAGATGAGCTTTTAGTGCTATAGATGTATGTAAGTCTGAAAGGTCAGGTGTTTTAATGTGTTTATGGGTTTACTTTTGCAAAATCCCTTTTAAGTTAGTTTGTATGCTATACTGACCAAATTAAATAGCTTTTGACTGTAGTAAATAAGTCAAGAATTAAGGTAGATATTAAGTTGTTTTATTCGCCAAGCGTAGGCTGAAATATAATAAAAATAGTATTTAGTTAGATTCTCGTGAATGTTACACATTGAAATCAAATCACTTTATTTTAGTGACAGCTTTCGCACTACGTTACACGCGGCTCACTTATAGGGCATGATAGTTCTAAAATCGGCTATGGTCGACACTCTTGTTATGCTAGTGCTAGAAATTCACTAAAACCTCAAAGCTTTGCTTGACCCGGCATTCAAATCCTGGCTCCACAATCGGCTGTAAATATGACCACCAAAGAACCGGGCAATTAAATCGCGATTTTAAAAAAAATATCAACTTCCTATAAGAATTAACTTTAAATTATCAAAGTAATAAACAATTTTCCATTTAGGTCACAAAGTAACACCTATGAACGTCAAAATATAAAGGTTAGTTTAGTAACTTACTGAAGCTACATTTAAACTAGTTGGTTGGTTCAAACAAAGGGTTGAACCTACAAAAAGATACCTGGAAGCAACTAACACAAATCGATAATACATTAAACATTTCTTAACTACAATACACAACCAATGCATTATTCCCTCAACTCTCATCTCACGTAACTAAGTAATAACTGTGAGTGAATGAATGAAGTGAACTAAACAATGTAATCAAAGTTAGAGTGTGTGGAGGAAAGTGTATTACGCGCTCGAGCGACCAACCGCAAGCAACAGGGCCTGACGAGATACTCTGAGCGATACCCGTCCTTCATGAACTATATGTTAATAGTGATAATTGTTATTGTTGCAATCTCGTTAATAAACATTAGGTAAACTTAAGCTTTGTACGGTTTAGGAGGTAGCGTATCGGTTTGTTGTTTGTACTGCCAAGACGGTTTTAAAGCAAACTAGCGAACAAATCGATTTAAAATTCAAATTATTAAAATTAAAACATTGATTCTTCAGAAATATTATTTTACAATATCATTGAGGCAGAAGTGGTGGCAACCCAACGGATAAAGTATTGGCTTTGCAATCGAGAGAACATGGTTTCAAACCGATTCCAAACACAAACATGTTAACTTAGCCGAAGGGATTAAGACTGCGCCGAGCGAAATGTGCCAAAACAGGCGGTCACAGTTAAGTGAATAAAATCAACACTTTTTGTTTAATACAGATATAAAATATACATTTACCATAACAATGAATGTGTTTACAATTACTCAGTGTATAAAACTTAAAATAAATAATATTTTTGCCTACAAAATTACGTAACTTTGGACAAAAAATGCAAAAACGTAAGCTCGTGTTACGTGATTTTTAGATTATAACAGTAGAAATCTATCCTATTGTATAGCTTAAACGAAATATAAATAGTTATATTACAATTTGTCCGTCCCAAATATTTAAGATATTGGTTGACAATAAAGATACATATTTATCAAAAATGCACTTCAAATCAAACCGCGCGCCAATTTGAATATGCGCCGTACGAGCTCTGTCATTATCTGTCTTACGCTCGACGCAGTCTTAACAAGAATAGATACGTTTTTAAAAAGCATGCATAACTTCCATCTGAGACCTAATTCTCGCGAGGTAAATAGTCATTTTCGTCTAAAAGACGTTTGAAGTCGTATAACTTGAAAGATAATCGCCATAATATTTCGTCATACGTCTATTAGGTAGACGAATGTCTACTTACTTGCTAGAATTAGGCCCTAGTTACTATTTAACGGAAGTATCACCAGGAAAATGCGCATCTATAATACTGCAAAATAAGAAGTCCAGGAAGGCTCCACGCTCATTAATAAGTACAACGGAGCAAAGCCCTATCGACCGTGTTCCCATATGTTCAATTTCCCACGAGAAGTCATATGAAGTATGCTATAATTATCACGTAGGACATATTTCATTAACACACGCTTTACTTTACAATTGTAAACCCTTTAGTGTACCTATCTGATTGTTCTTTTGAAGAATGAAGAAATGAATGTCTAATGTCTTCGCCCAGTAATGGAGGCTAAATATAGTTTACAATTGTCAGTAGCAGTCAAAGTCTGGAAATATGTATGACCGGTAAACGATAATAAGCATCGGTAATATGGATACTATTATGACGAACAAAAACATTGTTGAACGTGATAAGTTGGTTTAAAATGCATGTGTTTCTAGCGGCGATGAAAACATACAGGATGTCCCAGGATATGTGAATCAAATTGTAACAGGAGATTCCTTAGATAAGGACCTACCAAATGTGCAAAAAAACATTATGGCATTTGTGTAAAAATAAAAAAATCAAAGTTTTGGTGCAAAATAATACACCAAAATAATACTGCAATTTCAAAACTAAGGCAGTATAAAATAAAAAAATTTTGTTCGACGAATCAATCCTACACAATAACATAAAAATAGTAAAAAAAAATTGGTCCTAAACGAAGTACCAGTAGTTCGGGCACGCCACGATCGTGGCGGTAAGTCCCGTGTTTGAGGAGTGGCTGGAGAGGCGGCATGGCGCCCTCACCTTCCGGCTGACACAGGTAATAACTGGCCACGGTTGTTTTGGCCAGTTCCTGTGTCGTATACGCCGGCAAGAGACGCCCGGTTGTCACCACTGCGGCGACTGCCGCGACGTAGTTGAGGACACGGCGCTGCACACTTTGGCGGTTTGCCCCGCCTGGGCATCGCAGCGCCGTGAGTTGATCGCGGCAGTCGGGTTGGTTGCCCTCTCGCTCCCGGCCGTAGTTCAGTCTATGGTCCGGAGTGAGAGGTCGTGGAACGCCGTCGCCTCCTTCTGTGAGGAAGTAATTTCCATCAAGGAGGCGGCGGAGCGGGAGAGGGAGCGTTTAAACCCTCTCCCCAACCGCAGAGCTGGGCGCCGGAGGGCGCGGGACGACCTCCAGCCACCCTGAGGTTTGACCTGGGGGTGGCGGGCTTTGTAGGCCTGCCCGCCATCCGTTCAGCACCAGGTCCGAGAGGCGGCGTGCGTGTTCCCACGCGCGCCTCTGTGTCGAGTCCATCTCCCCTCTAGGGGGGACAGTAGGGATATTATTGAGAGAAGTGCCTTTGGGTAGGTCTTTTGCGTAGTGGCCTGCCGTTTCATACGGCGGGCCGAAACCTCGGCGGGGTCGCGACCGCATGCGAAAGTGATTCGCGCGGCCCCGTCGATAGTGGTTTTGTCGAGGAACACCGTGGTAGGTTTAGTCGGTATTCCGGGAGGTACGTTATCATCTTTACCATCTTCTTTTACCCCGGCGAGTCCGACATAACCCCTCCGCCCGCCCCCGCGGAGGGGTACGCGTCATGCATTCCCCCACGTATAAAAAAAAAAAAAAAAAACCTGTATTTGAAAGTCTGAAATTGTAGAACTTTTTTAAAAACTTAGTTTTTTTTACACTGACGACATATATATTTTTTTAGCACATTTGAAAGTTCCTTATCTAAGGAACCTCTCGTTACAATTTCATTCACATATTCTAGGACAGCCTGTATACATGCATAGGTACATATAAAACGTCTATATATACCCAGGGGTAGGCAATGCAGAGGCAGTGGTATTACATCTACATTTCGATACCTATGAATTTAGGGGTCAGGTAATAAGAGGTAAGTCTATTAACGTTTACCAGACATAGGTGCACTCTTCAAAGAATTTCTTGACAGAAAACTCAGTAAAACTGTCCGATCCGGGAATCTGAACCAGAAACTCATGCCAGTAGTCTCATTTACTAGCGCTGTTCCACCAAGGCAGCTTATAGTCCATATTTATTGCTAAATTCTTGGTATATAGGTATGTATGTATCTTATGTGGGGTCCAGTCAGTGCAGACCGGCGACACTTCGACCCAGTGGCATCTTTTGTGTCGACACTCTCCCAATAACGACTGCCATAGATGTTCATGGCAGACGGGACCGACGGCTTAACGTGTTCTCCGAGGCACGGAGCAGGCAATAATTGTCAATCAATACGCACATAATTTCGAAAAGTCATATAACTTCCGAAAGTCAGAGGTGCGCGACGTGGGTTCGAACCCGAGACCCTCTGCATCGCAGTCTGTTGGTCTCCTTACTGAGCTATCGCTGCTCTTCTGGTATATAGGTATACCCAACTATTCTCATTACTAAAACAACAAAAGCACTGAAAAATACAAATTAACTAACTCTAGTAATTAGATAAACTTATAATCATTAGGTTTAAGCACCGATTTAAAGTTTTATTGCAGAGAAATTAGTGGGCAACAGTGGGCAAAAGCAATCTATTTTACAACAACGGCATTCCCGGCGAACTTTAGTCAACGCAGTGTAAAATTGTGTTAGTTACACCAGTAGGTACACGTTTACCGCGAGTTGCGAATACATTGATCGTTCTTGTTTGTAGGACAGACATTGATATATCGCTAAGCAGGCAATGTACCGTACTAAGGTTTCTATTGGTTATGTAGGTATAGCTGGCCTGAAAGAAGAATAATAGCTTTTTAAGAGAGTGCGAAATATAGGTATGCATATCTAACTTCCCGTCGTCTTCTAAGAGGGAGACAGACGTATAGGCGTGAGACTGCCTATGTACCTATGTATGGTGAAATACAGAATTATATGTATTAGAGATTTTATTCAAATTCATTCAACGATGATTCAGTAACAAACATTCAATCATCAATACTTTTTCAAACAATTAACTGCACGAATGTCAAAAGCCGCCAAATGTCACAGTGCCGAATACCACATATTCGGTACTCAAGTACGAGGCCCACATGGGTCAATTATTTAATTCTGAACCAAAAGATTAGCGTTATGCACATCAAAACCTGCAGAATATCATTTAAAAAGAAAATACAACCCTTTCATTATAATATATAAGAAAAAGTAATAATTAACTAATTTCAAAGGTTACCAATTAACATTCTCTCTCAAGCAACCGTATGTGATTCAGAAGCAAAGCGTAGCACATCAGAATGAAACTGAGCGATATTAGCATATCAAATATACAACTTACACAAGCAAGCTTAGCCGTACGCCCAGTAAATTAACCTGGCTCCTTTTATTTATGCATTAAAACAAGAATTCCAGGTCGTACAAGCAAACTGTGAAACAAAACTCGGGCAGAAACTGTTCCCTTTTTGTAATATCAAATCTAATATTTACACAGAGCTGGAAAATTGAGAATTCTAAATACAATGATGTTGAATATGAATTGTTTTAATTCCACTCCGAGAATAACTAGCTCGCTGATGTTAAATTAAAAAATGTAGAAAATATACAGATGAATTTATTCATTTTATTAACTTAGTAACTCTTTTGAATGTCAAACGCATTAAGCGGCGGTAACTATTGGGTTATGGATACGACGTTGAACTTGCGATCGAGGGGTCGTTTTATTCGAATCCCACGCAATGCAGTACCAACGTGAAACTATACTAGCTCCTAACACAAGCATGTTAGTTAAGCTGGAGGAGTTAACACAGGACTTGTAATCTCTGGGGTGTGTGGCCAGGGCAGCGAGCGTGAACACCGTGGGGTTTTGGTCCGTAGGCCCGAAGATCGGGAGAGCTGGACATAGCGTTCTCCCCTGCCCTTGTGGCGAGAGGGTATGCATCAGGCGCATTTCCCCTTGTTTAGCGTAAATGCAGTGACTATTAACCATGAACGCTTGAATCGATTCTCGGTTGAATAAAATAAGTCTGTGGCATAAGTTTAAGCTTTCGATTTCGGGTTCGCTTTGCCAGATCCCCAAATTGTCGTTGAGTTTTTCTGTTGGTAATAATGCTCAGTAGAATCATGAAATTTTAGAAATGTGCTTTGATTTTTTGTTAAGACTTCGTCCTCACGGAAAAGCGAGCTATTTTTCGAAAATTAAAAAAATATTTGTTGGTGACACTTTTTCGTCCTATGTAAAAAATAATCTTTAACCTAAATGTAACTTAGGTAAATTCACTGACTACTAGACTTTGACATTAATTAGAGCTACTTTGTAAACTATATGAATATTTTTGACTTTGACATTACGCCATTTGTGCAGTGAACGTTAACTGACTCACATTTATTACATGGCACTATAAAGGACATAGTTGATGACATATAATACACTTTTGCCTACTTCTTCAGGGATATTTAGGCAAGGTTTATTCGATATAAATATAGAATTTATTATATTTAGATTTAGTTCGTAATAATAATGATAATAGCATCCCTCTGCATGTTGGACCCATGTCCCCGTGTAAGCCTCCCAAAGGGAAATACCCGTGATAGAGAAACAAATAATAATAATAGCATCCCTGTATTAAACTGTCCACTGCTGCGCAAGCGCCTCTTCTCATTGTGAGAAAGGCTAAGACATCGACTGCACGGATGGCGTAGTGGTTTCAGCGGTCGCCTCGCCACTGCCACTGCGCCGAGTGTCGTGGGTTCGAATCCCACACGGCACAAAACTTGTGTGTGATCCACAAATAGTTGTTCGGAGACTGGGTGTTTTTGTGTCCGTCGTTTGAATGTTTGTAAAGTCCCCAGCAACACAGGAATTATTCCAAGAGCGGGAATTGTCCATCCACCACGCTGGCCTAGTGCGGATTGGCAGACTCAGACATAGATAGTATTTGCAGTGAATTGTTGGCTGACCGGAATGAATTAGCCTAGTGGTCGCTGGCAGCTATTTAATGCTTGAATAAACATCGTTTCACAGCTGCATCAGTTAACCGTCGGTGAGCTTTGGGGCGTTTGATCTACAAAGAAAGGAACTGTAACGACAGGACGATGTCTGCTTTAATTATTAGCGCTAGACGAATACTTAAAAAGAGGTGCATTGCGCTATTGTATAAAAAAAAATCTAATCCTAACTAATATTATAATTGCAAATGTGAGTTTGTTTGTTTGTTTCGCTTTCAGGCACACACAATTAAATATAATAATAATTATAAAAAAGCTGAAGAGTTTATTTGCTTTGTTATTTGAACGCGTTAAAGATTAAGGCTTCACGAAAGATTAACGATAAAAGATTAACGATTAAGCTACCAGTCGAAAGTGTGGTGTTTTTTTTTTGTATTACTCCAATACTTGAGGAAGGTTATATAGGGGTATTGACGACCCAGCTTCGCACAGGTAATACAAAACCCTAACAAATTCTACACCTAAAGCTTTCTCATGAATCACTCTGTCTATTAGTGAAAACTGCATGAAAATCCGTTCAGTAGTTTTTGAGTTTATCGCGAACAGACAGACAGACTGACGCGGCGAGGGACTTTGTCTTATACTATGCAGTGATAGTGATTCTGACTGCCTCGCTGGCGCAGCGGTATCTAGGAAAGTGCACTGCAGGTCAAGCAGCGCTATTGGACTCTTTTCTACAGAAATACCGATTAACAGCATGGAGTCTTGAACTGTGCTCGCTAGATATCCTATTGCCATCTGCCGAGCATAGTTTGAGAGCTTGTCCCGTTTTCCGTAGGACCTTATTGGTGGATGTGATTAAGCTCTACCCATCCCTTTGTAAATATATGAGTACATATATAAATGCTGCGTAAGACTATATACGTATGTATTTAGCCAGGCACTTACTTCCACTGCAATAAACACTATATCAAAGACGCTCTTCACGTGAAAATCTCTAAATCCAAGCGAACAAAATAAATGAATATTCAACCAATTTTTGTCCACAATACTATCAGACACAGTGCACGGCCGTACGATTCGGTTCAAAGTATAAAAAATACGATTCGCAATAGGCCAATAGTCGAATTTTGCCCAGAAGCGAACACTAACGAGTGGAATGTCCAGTAGAGAGTACAAGGACTGACAACAAAAGGGGAGATGCCATACAAAAGCAAAGGGAACGCGGTCCGGCCGGCCACCGCGCTGTGTCCATTGTACCACGAGTTATATACACGTTTTTTTGGAGACCTCTTTGATCCATTTCTGTTACAGGATTACGAATTTTTGAAGATGAATGTTCTGTTAGCATCTTTTTGTTGTTGTGTAAGTGTCCATTGCCATGACAGAATTAACGGAAGCATTACACACTTTTATTTTATTGAGGCCAATGGGATGTCTTTGTTGTGATCCATGTCATATGTAGGATTATTTAGATACATTTTTAAGATGATTTTGTTGTTATTCTGGTTGCTCGTTAATACTCTAGTGTGAGCCAGAACCAACAGTCCATAAATGCTTCCAAGTTAAAACTTAAGAACTATAATAATAATAATAATAATAATTGTTTATTAAGTTTAAGTTAGCACAAATATGCTTACATATTGCATTTTCTCTAGCTATATTTAAAGTTTACGTGCCGCGTAGGATACGATTCACTTATTGCCGTCTATTGGACACATTTCACAAATAAACTAAAAGGAAAACAAAATGTCATAACCTGACTCGGTAATAGAACCTACAGAAACGGTCGCAAGCCAAAGCACAAACTTATACTTGCTTTTAACATGAGATAATTTTAGAACGAATATTATGCCACTTCAATCTACCTATGAGACAAAAATAAATTGTAAACTTCAAATACATATTTCAATCCCAGTTACTTCTAGCATCCTGACTATTATACCACAATATCCATGCAACTGCAACTTAAAAAACACTATTTATTCTCTTATTTTAACGTTAATCTCTAATGCTCGTGACAAAATGGAAACAGACACAACTGGTTTACTCGTATGCAAATTGACTCTGGCCTTCCCTAAATCATCCCCGAAGTATTTTACACCCTAGTATATTAAATTAGGGTTTAAAATAAAAAGCAACAGTATACGCAGACTGTTTCTCTACAAATACAGGGTACAGTTAAAAAGTGTTGAGTATCAGTTAATTAAAGTGAAGCCTTTGTCGAAAAAAGAAACCTTATCAAAGAAGGATGCAATGACTCTAATTCGAATTGCCAGAAAGGGTGGAATAATACTGGCCACTTGCGATTGGCCTTTATGTTTCTAACGAAAAAAATGAAATAGTACATTGTTATGCTTATAACGTTGGGGCAGTCAATACGAAAGGGTTGGTGAACAATTGCGTGTCGTATTTCATAGAGAATGTGTACTTGATTGTAGTTGCCACTTATCTGAACAATACGCATTCAAATTCATCACTTATATGTATAAATTTATGTCGCCTACCGTTGTGCTTCGACCGGCTTTGAATAAGTTAAAAGCTATGATTGCATTTGTTATGGCACTTGATTTGAAAATCGAAGTTTTTCTGCCGGCAGACTTGAATGCACGTTTCGAACAAAACCGCTTAGATAAAAAGGCGAATTAGCTTTTCTTTTTAAATTTTAACATCACAGTTTCGTCTATTGGTATTCACAAACAAACTTTTAATTAGATAATTCTAAATTTGAACATTGTTTGAAAATTACTGTGATAATGTATTGAACTGATATGAATGCATCCGTCAAGCAGCGATTGAAAACGAATTGTATTTCATATATTGATAAATAATATATTTATATCTAACTTCATGATTCTTTACGTTATACTTTAAGTTAGAAAAAATTATTAAATATAATCTTCCTATTTATAGGTATACCATATACATATTACGCATATGAAAAGTTTTGATGTCTGAACACGTAAATCTCAGGAACTGCTTGTCCGATTTAACAGTATATTTTCCTTTGATAGCCCTTTTATAAGGTACGTGTGATATTTTTTTTTTAAATGTTTTAAAATTATTATTTTCTATCTTTTTTTTAGGGCTTTTTCTTTCTTCTTCTTCTTAAAATGTCCCCTTCTGGATATATTTAATTCTGTAAAAGTAAAGCGGTAATATTTGTTCACAATTAACCTAATATATAGCAAGGATAAGTAATCGAACCTAAGAGCTCTCAAGGCATACGGTCGGTGAACAATGCGACCCCTAATAGGTGAGCCAACACTGCACTACACCAACATTTCGCATTTAGTTATTCTTCTATATTATTTAGAATTTAAGTGCCACGTAATATCTTGCGAGCATAATACCGTAGAATTTATAGACAAGCAACACTTTGCCGGAAGGGAATTTTATCCGAGACTTCAAACATAGCTGCTACGTTACGTACTGCCGTTCACTGTCACTCCGCCATCAAGGCAGTCACAGAATATTATATTAATATTACAGTAATCTTTTCAGCAACAGCTGTAGACGTCTCATTCTTGATATAAATGACAATATTTATTAAGTTAACGAAGTAATAAAGGAGCAAAAACAATCTGTTCACAACAATTGTCTTGAATATCGCCATTTACTAGTCCAACGAACAAACGAAAAGGCTTTTATTAAAATCACTTGTTTTGTAGAGCATAAAGCCGCGTTGTGATGCAGCATTCAATTAAAACCTCGCCACATTCATTCACTGCCTTTACTGTAATTGAATTAATTAGCTTCAGGTTGAACGTTTTGTTTGTCTGTTTTTATTTACAGACCTTCTTTTAAAGTAGGCAGCCGACTAGTATAATTATTTTATGCTAAGTTACTGTGCCCATGTGTACTGAGAGAGCAAAAGCGCATCTCTGATTTTTCGAAATGATATTCTTGCTAACTATTCCCAGAAACAGTAATTTTCTGGATAAAAGGTAACTTATATCCTTTTCTGTACCCTTAACAACGCGTATGCGAAATTTCATGATGCTCAGTCGAGTAGTTTCGGCTTGAGAACGTAACAAGCAATCACATATTCGGATATATAATATTAAAAGCTGGGATTTAACAGTTAATTATCGTTCGCTTTAGGCCCGGTATCCAACGAAGCAGAGAGAAGAGGAGACGAGGGGAGATGTGTTTTGAATAAACCAATCAGATTTCGTTATTTCCACATCTCCTCTCCGCTTAGCTTCGGTGGCAATAATAAAGCTATAGAATTATGTGCCGCGAGCGAGCAAGCAGCGCGGCAGAGCGGAGATGTGTCAATCCGGGCGGCCGGGAGCTCATCTCCTCTCCTCTCTGCTTTGGTAGATACCGATAACCTTATCGGTGAAGGAATACATCTTGAGAAAACCTGCATGTCTAAGAGTTGTGCATAATGTTCTCAAAGATGTGTAGTCTATCAACCCACATTAGGCTAGCGTAGTAAACTATGCCTAAACCTTCTCACACCGAGGAGGTCTGTGGCCAGCAGTGGATCACTTAATAAACAGGGCTGATATTATTGTTGTCAATTATATAGTCTGTGAGGCAAATTGACTGATTGGTCACCGTTCAGGCGTAGGGAGGAGTTATCCTTGGGGCTACCAATGTATGAACACTGATTATAGATATGTATATGTGCAATGTATGTTCCACAAATACGTGATGACAGGACAGAGGACGCCGGGAACATATGTTTTATTTTATCTATGTGTAGATATGCACCTACACCGCCTACAATTCAGCTGCATTAAATTCATATACGAGAAAATTAATTGCATCGATATAAAAGCTTAATGGCACTTTAAATTATATATACATATATTTGAACATTGTCTTACGGTTACGCGAATGTTATTATAACGTTTATGTCATCGGACCATCACCATTTTAATTTCACCGTGGCAATTACTGCTGAAAAGTAATCAAAATGTAGTGTAAATTATAAATCTAAATAGCTTTTATAGTTTAAAATCAGTATAAGTGATTTTTTTTAATACACCTTTTCTGATTTCTTATAAAGTAGTACAATTTGAATCACATAAAATTTAACTAAATTTAATTGACATGACATGACATTTGACATGATATACATTCAAATAAAGCGATAAACAAAACCTAAAATGATTCTTAATCATATCCTTGCAAAAGATTGTACCGATCTTCATTTGAATCTTCAGTAATATTTAAGTTTTCACTGCGGATTCAGAAGTGGGTTCTTTAATGGGATTTTACGGAATATCACTTAATTTAAAATTTGTTCTTTGAAATGATAGAAGTATTCTAAAAAAGAAAACTATATAAACTGACAATACTCCAATTCCAGATACATTATATTTAATGATAGTTTCACAAGAAACTTCAGCCGACCCATTTAACCTGAAATGTACTTCAATAAAATTAGATCCCAAGTGATTGATACATCGGCAACGTTGCGTAACGATTGTAAAACACTTCGGGACGTGCCTTTATCCTTCGTACATCGACATTACTGAACGGGTTATATATTACCGTGGAGTATTCCAGTCAGCAAGGTTTACCTTGCTAAGTACATAGTCTACGTAGCACAGTGAATAAAATAAATTATACAAGCCACTGCTACACTTAGTCTGATTCGCTTACCGTTAACTCGTCCGCCATTTTAGAAATGGAAAATTCCATGTTTAAATGTTAAAGGTTAACGATTGTTTTATTTTTTTATGTGGCTGTTTTGGACCATAAATTTGGGTGATCTGTTTTTAATTGTACGAAACCTTTTTCGTTTTTATTTTGGGTGGAGGTTGGTTACATATTTTGTTATGATATAAAATGTATAAAATTGAAACGGTTTTATTTTGATGACTTAAACGTCTGATGCATTAGGTATATAAATCAGTCCTGTTAGCGGGTATGTGTACTATGTGTAAATGTGCGACGTAGGTAAATGGCGGTACTAGATGTTACATGAAATCTATATATATATAGGTACAACTCTTCGTATGGGTTACTTGCGACCTTGTTTACAGTAATAGTACTTCGCAAGTAGTTATGGTAATTCCTACTACACGCTTCTAAACTTAGTTTATAGATGTTGGCGGGATTATTACGAGATTTTAATCAATCAAAGAGTTGTTTCTAGTAGGCATTCAATTTCAATTATTTTCTTTGAGTTTTATGACAAGATTTCCGAATCACTAGAATATTATTTTGAAATTAAACCACTTTATACGGATTTTGTCGCGTTGTTTATTTTAAAACATGTTTATTACATAATTTTAATACTCTAACACTACTATTATTGAACTTAAGCTATTTAAATTAATTAAAACTATTTATATATAAGTTTACACTTGACGTTTCGGTTGCTTTACAGCAGCCATGTTCACGGGGAGTCTCCCCATGGACAATTTACTACTAACTATTTTTTGTGCACAAATCTATAATATTATTCTTATACTACTGCTTCTTATTTATATTAGATATATGTATATATATGTATATATATATATATATATATTATTAGACTTTTACAATATTTCTACTACGTATTTACACTTTACCGCGGCATGTACGTTTGTGTGAAAAATAAGCATGAAATTATTTTACATTAAGTACAGTTACTAACTGTATATCTTATATCCACGTGAGTCATGCAAAATTTATATCAAATCATTCAACTTTTATGAACCCGTTTGACAGCAAATTGTTCAAGAATCTTATACGATTATACAAATATAAGCGGACTACACTATACTCGTATGTAATAAAAAAACAGCGTATTAATTCCATTCAATTATCGAAATCTGTCGATGTAAATAATAGTGGTGTATTTGTTGCTAAGCAACAACACTGTTCTCTATTTACTTACACAGTTTAATAGAGACGTGCAAGCATTAAATCGATATACCTTTTTGTCTAGCAGTGAGTCAGTCGATTATTTGCAATATCACTGAGGTTTATTCGGGCGTAAAGATTGTTCGAACGTAGTTATTCTTGCGGAGTAGGTAGAATCGGATTACGTCTGAGACTCTGACTCAGTCGAGCGTCTTAAGCCTAGTAAAGGTAGACTTTGCTAACTTTCTTCAATCGTGTAGCTTAAGTAGTTATAGCTACTTAACAGAGGAAGAGTTTTATTTGGAACTTGCGATGAATAAGTAGCTTTTAAGTTGTGGTAAGAAATGTTGGTAATTACTCAGTACAGGGTGTCTTAAATCTTTGAGGGTTATAGATTTTGTTTACATTTTCTATTAGAATTAAAGCATGACATAAAAAAATTTGAAACGGAATTCTTCTAAAATAGGCTTAACACTTAATATCTAGACATTTCATAGTAACAATTAACTATCTCCACGTTTCTACTAAAAACCAACATCAAAACGCTCATAGAAATCAGCCGCAACGTCAGGTAAATATAATATAAGTACCTATAGGTAATTATGCCTTAAAATATTTACACAGTTAAGATACGTTCTCTAATATTGTATTATAATCCTTAATGTAAGATCACCTAAATAATAACCGCGCAATACTAAACCTAGTTTATTTAATAAAATAATAACAAATCTAATAGATAACCAAATAGTTATCGATAAATTCGTCGCAACACTAATTTAGATTTATAGCGGAATACAGTTAGCGGACCGGTTTAGAGGCAGTTGGCTAGTATTGTGGTACTTCACGGAGCTGGGTGCGAGTTAAGCACTGAGCTGTTTTATACCTCCACAATGTTTTATTCAGCAATCCTATTCAGCAAAATCAGCTGGATCTCACTTACAAAGGACTTTTTTTTTATTCTACTGAGGTGGCAAACCAGCTTACGGCCCACTTGATGGTAAGTGGTCACCGTAGCCTATGGTCGCCTGCAAGACCAGAGGCATCACTTGCGCGTTGCCGAACATTTATGAAAGGGGAAAGTGGGAAGGAGAAGGAGCGGGAATGGAGGAAAGGGGGTGATTGGGCCTGCGGCACTCTCACTCACCGAACGAAACACAACAGTAGGAATACTGTTATTTCACATCGATATTCTGTGATAGGGTAGTCCTTCGCCAGTCGAGTCGGCCCATTCATGCTGAAATCAGCGAGGCTCTACTACTCAATAAGAATTTGTTACAATCCCGAGAAATTCTGAAGGCAATGACCTATATTGAAATGCTGGGAATATAATTATATACGTTTGATTCGACAGTTATGTCTGCAATATATATTATTTCTATACTAATATATTCACACGCCAGTATCCCCGAAAGGCCAATAGGCCGGTTATTACTATAGCTGTAAATAACTATGGTATAACAACCATATTCCGTAAAGTATGGTTTCAGGCCTTACGTCATAGTGGACAACCTGTGGCCTATTACAGTAAAGAGTTGCAAACTTCATGGGGCTACTGAGAATATCTACATCGATAATCCCAATAACATTGTCCGATCTGAGAATCAAACTTGAGGCAGCACATTGGTCGCCATCAATACCGCCGCACTGCTAAGCTTCTTCTTTCTTTTCTTGTGGTTAGTGGCCAACCTGTTGTCAAGAGTTGTTCAAGCCACCCGTAAGCCTCTGACATGGCTTAACGACTGCTGTCAATTTAACAACAACCGGGACCGACCTTTTATGTGCTCACCGAAGCACGGAGACGCTTAGATGAAATACCACTAAGCGGTCACCCATCTATAGACTGACCGCACCCAACATTGCTTAACCTCGCTAATCGTTTACCGATCAGTGAGTGCAATTGGCTATGAGCGCTACTAAGCTAAGCACCTTACCTTACTTATTAAGGTGGCAAAAAACTAACCAATACTATCGGCCTGTGTGATTTGACTTATAATCTATTAAGATAGATTATAAGTCAAATCACACAGGCCGATAGTATTGGTGAGTTTTTTATTGGTGTTGTGTGTATAAGTACACACAACACCATTTAGCCCAAACTGAAAAATGGATAAACATACATATATAAAGGTTTTTTTGTAAATACCTACATAATTTATACATAGAAACACCCAGACCAAGACAAACATCCATGTCCACGCACACAAATATTTGACTTGTGCGGGAATCAAACCCGCGACCTGGCAGTGGCAGTCGGTTAAACTAACCACTACGCTATCGAGGCCGTCTAAATGCCGTGTATGTTTCCTTAAGACTAATTAGTAACGAAATTCATTCTTCGCTTTGCTTGAAACTATTATTGGCCTGTAACCATTCTAAATAAAATAAACAAACTGTAAATATGATACAGCAAATAAAACTATGTTGTACAGGTATCTAGTGTTGCTTTAGACCTAAATACAAAGATTTAGTCTCCGAATGATCAAAATTTACTTATTTTGTTTTTGAAAAGACTACGAAGTGCACTAGGTATAATACCTGTGTCGCGGAGGACTTTATAAACATTCAAACGACGGACACAAAGAACAACCAGACTAGGTACAACCATTTAATTTTGTGGATCACACAAATGTTTGTCCCGTGTGGAATTCGAACTCACAACACTCGGCGCAGTGGCAGCGGCAAGGCGACCGCTTGAACCAATATACTATCCGTGCAATCCTTAATACTAATTAGTAACAAGATTTTGGCGTTGATTTGCATGAACCCATTATTGGTCTACAGCCGTTCTAATTAAATTTAAATAAATAAATTAACCCTTCTCACACTAAGAAGAGGTCCGTGCCCAGCAGTAGGACAGTTTAAATACGGGGCTGATATTATTATAAATAAATTTTAAATAAAACACAGCAACACATACAAAATTTAAGTCGCCCAATGATTACATTTCTTTTTACTATCAGACGATTTCTTAATACAAAGTGTTGAATGCGACAAAAGCAATTTATTTTTTGTAATGTTAATCCAATTTCTGTGTGAGACAAAGTAAGCCTGCCGTGATTGTTTGATTGATAAGATGTTATTTGTGGATTGTTGTGACATTTGGGTTTGACAATATTTATTTACTGTGAAAACATTTATATGAATGGTTGTTTATTCGTAACGTATACGTTCCTAAACTATTACTTTATAATACTGCTATGAATCTTTGGTGAGTTGCTGTGCGCACGTTTACAACATTATTTTACAAATAAATACATATTTACTGCAGGCAGCGATAGCTCAGTGGGGAGACCAACAGACTGCAATGCAGAGGGTCTCGGGTTCGAACCAACGTCCCGCACCTCTGACTTTCGGCAGTTATATGACTTTTCGAAATTATGTGCGTATTGATTAACAATTATCGCCTGCTCCGTGCCTCGGACAGCACGTTAAGCTGTCGGTCCCGGCCGCCGTGAACATCTATGGCAGTGGTTATTGGGAAAGTCAGTACCCTCTTATATCCTGACAACGGTCTAGCCTTAGGGTATCGTTAGCCTTCGGGTTGCGGAGGTCAGGTGGCAGCCGCTCCGTGTAAAAACTGATATCCAGTCAAATCCGGTTAGACTAGAAAAGCCGACCCCATGTGACTTGGGAATAATAAAGGCTAGGGAGAAGAAGATATACATATTTACTGTAAAATTTAAAGAAACGTTTGCGACGTATAATGTGCCTAGGCTGTAGTAGTTTTAATAATTTAAATAACATAAAAAGTAGTTGAGTTTAACAGTAGTCTCATTATGATTAAGTTATTGCACCTTTCGCAATAAATATTAATTTAAGTGTATTTCTTTTAGGTATGTTCCAGACCACAGATGATTTATGGTATAATTTTTCGATAGATGAAATAAGAGGTAAGTGCTGACTCAAAAAACACATAGGGTTAGTGGCGACCATAGAGAATTTATGACATAATTTCTCGATACCTTTTATACCAATTGCCCAGATACACACATACCACACACACTCACAAAAACCCACACACACAAACACACACACAACATACACGCAATACATATTATATAAACTTATAGTAATATATCAGGTTAACAAAATTTTTTTTTTTCCTTTAACATTAATTTTATTTCTAGCTTAAATTACATAAAGTTTAATAATGTAAGTAGGTTTATACTCTTATTGTCAGCAGTAGATTTTTACTTAGTTTAACTGTGAAACTGGAGGGTTGCTGGTACTTATAGCACAGGATATATCCTATTTTAAGTACCAGCAGAACATTATAATTAAGAATTCTGTACCTAGATTAAGTTTTCTACTACTATGTACCTACTTGTATTTTTGTGTCAATAAAGAAGTTTTATTATTATTATTATTAAGTAGTAGAGTAGGTAATAGTTTTAAAATTATGTAATAAAAGTCTTTTCAAATCAACAATTAGATAATTCCGTATAAAGTGGTTTTATTTTAATGTAAAACATTCGGGTAAACGTAACACTATTAAGCTGCCTAGGTGTGCTTAAACGAATCACGTGCAAAAAATTGTGACGTGATGTCCAGAGATCATTGATATTCCTATAATATAATTAAAGTCAAGGATATAAGGCGTAGTTAAACTTACGACCATTTAAACATCAAGATGATACTATATTTAGGCGATAAAATCATCAAAATATAGGAAAATATATATGTACTAAATAATACATAACTGTTAAAATAATCTCGCTAGAGGTGCTGTACATGATTATTATCGTCTAAATATAGTAAGAAAATAACAATACAATTAAAAACCCCGGGAATAGAATGAATTATACGTTCACAGTTTTATATAATTAAAGGTTACAAACTGTTAACGTTCTCGTATGACCCATTAAAAGTTAGTTCCAAGTTCGTGCTAGACTTAAAATGCATGAAATTTTTAATAGTTGCCGGTTTTTACACCTAAGCGTTTTTATGATGCACAATGCTTTACAATATACGGTCACGTAACGTGTGAATAGATTTCACAACTTTATATTTTGGATACATTTTTGTGCGCCATTATATTATGCTGATTGCTGCAGTCAAGATTATAGAAATGGTGAAAATTTTGATTAAGATTAACATACATAGAGTCAGACCTCGTATCCTCAAAGGGGTAGGCAAAATCTAACACATATATTTCATCAGAAAATCTAAAGTCAAATACTGGTAGATTACGAAACAATATTATAATAAATACCACAAAGAAACTGTGCCGAACCCAATATACGTATATTAATGGGTCCTAAAAATTATTTATGTGTTAGTTTATTTACTACTACGATGTAAAATATGAGTGAGTATGTATAAAACCTCAAAAACTTGAATGATACTAGTGAATTAAGATAGTACATACCCATTTAGCAAAGTTCTATTTACGGTCGAGCGAATTCGGATTACCCCATATTCGCTACTATAGGTATCAAATGCATATGTTCTATAGAAATTTGATACCTATAGAATATCAGTCGGATTTAAAACTAAACGCACATCGTTATTCATTTCGTAAGAAAACAGTTAATAAGTAGAACCTCATTACTCATACAGTACTTAGCATAATGAGTAACAGTAACCCACACACTGCACAGAGACAATAAAGCAAATGAATGATTTTCCCGCTAACAACCACGGCAGACACTTCGGTCTGTGGTTCATGGTTCGCCAGTAAATGACCTTGGCCCTGGCAGCTGCCGGTGCTCTTGAACCGTGAACATAATAATATTGTTGGTAAAAAGTTGCTATATTTAGATTTGTTTCGAATATATTAACGCTAGGCAAGCTATTTCTCGGTCAACTCAAAATGGCTGGAGATATAAGTCCAGCGTAACAGATGATTGTAAATATATTTTAGGGGCAATAGCGATTAAAAAAAAAAGGCCTGTGGCTTTCTTACAGGAATCTTCTCATAGGCCTTCCAAACTCTTTGTATGAATCTAGCAGTTTTAAACTAAATTTAGCTATAATTAACTTAGTAGCCACTGACTTGAATGAATACATCGTTTTAGAATTTGATGTTTTTATTTTTGAGGGCGACTGAAATCTGCAATGTCGGTCTATAAGTAGACGACATGTTCAATAGAGCGTAATGAAAGAATGACAATCATAATAACTGCCAAGAAAAGAGTAGATCAAGTACGCATCCGATTACTTTGTGTCGCTATTATAGATATTTATCCCACTTAACTCTCAAATTAAAAGGCGTGATTAGTCAACAATTTTTATTCATCATAACGTACAACGTACTTGGATTAATTCCAGTGTCATGGGGAACTTTATAAATATCCAACCAACAGACACAAAGAACAACCAGACACAGAACAACCACTTGGTGAATCGATCGATCTTGAGTTCGAACCCACAGCACTCGACGCAGAAACAGCGGTTGAAGGACTATTTAAACCACTACGCGATCTGTGCAGTCTTTTTCTAGGTATGTATGCGCACTAAGCCAGGAAACCACTAATACAATACCGTTATAAGATACACTTGTTCACTCACACACATTTCAATATTTCAATGAAGTGCTAGAGATCATTAAGATTTCTTTACTTGGTACGGTGAGTGTACATTTTATAAAAATGCCTTATTCATCTTCAACTTTCTCTAATTCCGATTACCTACTGTATAACATGCCTGTAATTTTAAAAGAATTGAGATGTATGTGTTAAGCATTTGTGCCTTTGGCCTGTTGTCGTTCGTAAGGTCCTGATCTCCACTCCCTTAATCTGTCAAATCTCAGTATACCAGCCATAATTAAAATCGATTGTGCGTGACTACCGGTGTGCTGCTGCGACTTAATGTTACTTCGATTTTTTCTGCCGTTATTTTCGGTAGCATTACGAAGCTCAAAACTCCGTTAGAATTCTTATAATAAGAATAATGATGTCCTCTAGACCGAATTTCGATCTAGGCGGCCACACGTAACACAAGCACACTCTCTGTTCCCTAACTCTCATGATGGGACGGCAATCCGTCACGACCGGAGCGAGATCAGACGCAGGACCAACGGCTATAACTGCTTTTCGAGGCACTGGGATAACCAACACCGCCAATTTCCTAACTCCGGGTTAGTATTGAGATTTCTTAACAGAAAACCCAACAACTTTTTGTTAGTACGACCTAATATGTAGGACTTCAACATAACTTACGAAGTGTGGGTGTAAAACGTCTTTATTTTAACCCTTCAGTGACCTACAGGCGTGAATATATTTTATGTCTTGAATAAAACATGCTTTACAACATAATGTTGCAACTTATTTGCTCTAAAGGAACTTGTATGTCCATAAAATGCACACAATGTGTTTTATGACGTAACTTAATGGCAATAACATGTTTGTTGCATGTATGACAGCAGACTTGTAATCGAAATGTGGGGCAGTTATTTGCCTCCCATCGCTTTATTGAAGTCAACCGTTAGATACATTATATTTATAAACCAGTGGTACCCCATTGTTCAGGTTCAACCGTAATCCTTTATAATAATAATAATATTCTACCACATACACACAACACCATCTAGCCCAAACTAAGCAGAGCTTGTACTATGGGTACTAGACAATGGAAAAACATACATATATACTTTTTTTTGTAATTACATACATATTATATATAAAAAACACCCAGACCAAGACAAACATCTATGTTCATGCACACAAATGTTTGACTTGTGCGGGAATGGAACCCGCGACCTCAGGCGTGGCAATCGGTTGCACTAATCACTGAGCCATGGAGACCGATTTTTTTTTTAAATTTTATTTAAATTGAAAATATGCAGTTTAGCTTTCTTCACTCCTTCTCCATATAAATTTAAACTATGCCAAGACTGATATTCCTCGGTGAGCGCACTATGCTTAAAGACGGGTCCTAAGTATTTTTTTAAGTATTAATAATTACATATTATAAAACAAAGTCCCCCGTCGCGTCTGTCTGTTCGCAATAAACTCAAGAACTACCAAACGGATTTTCATGTAGTTTTCACTGATGGACAGAGTGTTTCACGAGGAAGGTTTAGGTGTATATACTTTGAAATAACCATTCTTCAAGGCAATGAGAAGACCACCATGTTAGTCTCATTGTGCCCGTGGTTGCTGAAAAGCAAGTCGAGGTATAGTCCTAATATGTTTTAATCTATTTGAGTTGCAGCGGCACATTTTGTCTGGCATACCAACAGTTTTAGTAATGTTTTTTTTAGATAAACTTCTTTAGCTGTAATTAAATGAAGCTTACAGGAATGTAGTATTCTTGTTTCAATCCACTACTGCAGTGATAGTACTGTGGTTTAAAAAGGCACTGGTCAATAATTCATGTTATTACTAGACATGATAAGAATCTAGGTGCCGGATGTTTCAAAGATTTACAAGTCTTTGCGAGGCACCTGTTAGTAAGCATATAAATATTAAACCTGATTTGCATGGCGATTTTTCTCGAAGCAAATCTTGTGCTGTAATCGGCTCACTCAACGAGAAATAAACGATAAAACATATCCTAGTGCAAAATAGATATGGCCCCTTGAAGAAAATATACTATGGCAATCGCAATAAACTATAGTTTATTAATACGAAATAATAATAGAACTAAAATCCGGTAAAGAGCAAGTTGCACCCACACACGAAGGGTTCCATCGTACCTACAGGGGTCTAATTCGCACTTGAACTGTTTTTATTATTTGTTGTTATAGCAACAATAGCGCCGGTTTAATAATAGGGTCTTATTAGCACCCTTCAGGTACAGTACCCTAAAAAAGATGTACAAAAAAGCAGATATAAAAACCACACAGAAGTAACCAATCAAAGGCGACATCCCACTTACGATACGACATCAAAAAGACATTTAAAACATAAGTATTATTACGGAACTACAAGATGGCGAACGGTCCTGCAGACCGGAACATGAAGACCGATTCATTAAATTTTCAAGTTTGTGTAAATTCTGCAGTTGGAGGTAAGCGCCTTGGTTAGTAGCCGCGTTCACGCCGCAGACTGCCAGATAACTGAGGTGTGGATACTTTATATAGAAATTACATGACTAAACTAAGGTTCAAGCGTAAAGGTTTATTGTAGTTTATACATAGAACCAATGTTTATAGGTATTTATTAATTATAGCATTTAACAATCTATAAATTATTGAAATTTTACATATTCATAAATCTGATATACATAGTTTTGCGCCAATATCCCGTAAGGTGTAATAGAGAGATATTTTACTTACGGTGCCCCGGTGACAGGCTTGCAAGTTTGGAGCCACGGGATAATATCTTACATTATTATACGTACACACGGCTACACATCAAGTTAGACAACCTATATACGCATAACTACGGGAAAGGGACAGTGCATAGTGGTGTCGATGTAATGGTAAGGATAGAGCGTCGTGTCCGGTTCAGCGTGAGTGAGACAAAATAACAAAAATATAATGCACTCTCTCGCACGATTCGCAGCGTTCAACTTCTTATAGTTCAAAGTCCAAACAGTCTAGGTTGATGTGTCGCTGTGTGTACATATTTGCCGACAATACACAATTTTTATCAATATCCCAACTTCGGGCTGATACTAATAAATTTTTGACAGAACAATCTTTAATATATCAAAATAATACGCTAAAATCGAACCTGTGATCTTCTGCACGGCAGTCTTATTCCTCACTGGTGCGTCATAAAGACAGTTGCGAATCTTGTACAATATTTGTTAAATGCTTGAGCTCTATACTCCATTTGGTTAGGTATTTAACTAAAGGGTAACAATCTTGATATGACTTTTAACATTAACACATATTAAACAAATAAACTACTGCTTAAACTAATGGTTCAATTGATTTAGTAATCGTTATTGTTATATTTACATTGATCTTTAGCAGCATTTTATTTTTAAACTGTATTATTTTAGATAAAAAGATAAAAAAGACACATCATGATTGTTTACCTTTAGTTAAATACCTAACCAAATGGAGTATAGTGTTCGTAATAGGGACACTAGCTTTAATTGTAAAAGAAAACATAAAATAAACTAATCTTCTAATAGCATTGCTATGATTTCATAGCGTTTTAGAAGGCTATCCGCGCTTGATTCGCATGATGGACTACCATAGTCCTTATATGCAGAAAAGGCATTAATTTTGAGCTGTACGTCGACAAACAGGTTCACATACCTAATAGAGCCAAGTAACTGTATTCTGACTGTTTATCTATCAATATAATTCGCCTTAATATGCTGAAATGCCTGTTATAATTAAAACGTAAAATATAAACCGACTGTCCGACTGAAGATACAAGACCTTGCCTTACCCAGTATCCAGTAAACCAGGACAGACTGCTTATCGCAACTAATTAATCAAGAATAAAAAGGTATGTTAAGTTAAAATAAATTATCGCCATCTCGTTTTACATGTAGGAAAATAAATATGTCTTGTAATTTACATGGAGATACGTCAATTAATTCGTAACAGTTTACGCACGTCACTCGGCGTCAAACGGGTTAACCGGTTTCAATATATGTAAAAATAAAAAATGTAGATCTTTTATATCGATTACCGAAGAAGTTTTTTGAACAAGTGACGTACTCAAAATAATATTATTTTAACAGTGAATTATACTGTCGTCTTTCCATTTGCTATGTTTCGGTATTTCGTTGATATTTTTACTAGGCTGTTTTGTCTGCTATCATAAACTATCGTTTTATAAATAATTAACTTAATAATTCCATGGCAGATTTTATACTCTGTAACGGGGAACATGGAAATTATTAAAAAAGAATATAATTGTTTGTAGATTAACTTTTTTTTTGATAACACCTGATTGTTAGAATCCGTCCACGACTTAATTTTCGGTTTTTTATCAGACAATTTGAATCAATGTTCTTGCTAAATAAAATAATGGTAATGGTTTCAATTATAGTGTTCTAGGGTTTTTAACGTAGAAGCAGACATAGTTTCATTTCTATATCCCCATTGGGGTAGACAGAACTGTGTTACACCCACACTTCGCCAGCAATTACTTTAGATTATCTTAAGAGGAAACACAAGGGCCGTTTTTCCATAAAAACGTAGTTCACTGTTTCCTCCTTGAATAATGCCAGTACAGCAATATTATTTTCCAAAAAAATTTATTGCCTCGTTTGGCCTGTACTTATATTTTTCATAAATTATTTATTAAAAGAGACATGAGCCTTCAAAAACCTCAAAAATTGGCCAGATTTTCCGCTGTGTTCAAACATTCAAAGACATTTGACTAGATTATATAAAAAAGGGATAACATAGGAACACGGCCAAAGCCTTTCTTTAATTTTTAATGAAAAATGTTGTTAAATTAGTCAAGTTTTGGAGAAGGAATCAGGGGACTACGAAACTTTGATTTTGTGTACTTTGAATAGGTATTTTCGGTCCAAGCTGCAGTTGTCTCTATCGCGCTCTGCGGGCACTGCGTGACAGCAATAGATTTTACAAATACCTATTTTCAATTCTCTCGCCCTTAGTGTTTCCTCTTAATAGGGACAAGGCGGTAGCCGCCTATCGTACACAGTTCCAAACTCCGTGCCGCTACTGACAATTTAATTGTAGAAAATTCAAATAGGTATTACATTTCGTTTTTTTTTATTATTACATAAAAGCAGTGATAGTCGTTGGACTGCCACGCAGTGGACTCAAGTTCGATCCTAAGACCTCTAACTTTCCAAAGTTTTGCGCGTATTAAATAAGTAATTATCTCTCGCATCAACCGTGAAGGAAAACGTCGTGAGGAAACCTGCATGTCTGAGAGTCCCCCATAATATAATGTTCTTTAATATGTGTAAATCTGCAATGGGCCCGCGTGCTGGACTATGACCTTTCCCTTCTCACACTGAGAAGAGGCCCGTACTCAACAATGAGACAGTTTTTATGTATACAGGGCTGAATATAATATTATTTACAGATTTTCTTTTTATCAAAGATTTAGCAGTACATCAGTCCCAATCCCTACCATTGTACCACCGAGCCACGGTAATGTTATCTAACAGTATTGTAACTCGGCTCTGTCTTTGAAATAATTACCTACAGCCCCGAGGTATGCAAAAACGAGAGAGGGCTGCCAACCTACAATATTTTAATTTCATCTACCTACTTGAGTTTCTTTCTAGTTTAGTGATTGTAAATATAATATTTTTTATTAAAAAAATGGAATTTGTTGTGGATGAAGGAAGAGTACAGTAAAACTCATTTCGTGTTTTTTGATTTGTAGATTTAATAAAAAACAACATTATATATTTAAGACCTAAAAATATTTGCGCCTCGACTGAGACGTACGAAAAGCTTTATAGTTAAATTTAAAAGAATAAAAAATCCGCATTCGGATAAAAAAGTTTAATTAAAAATACTTTTGTTTACGTATATGTAGGTACTTGTACTTATTTCAATCAAATATTAACAAATCGCACGCTTACTGTATACAAAACCATCACACCGTCTGTTCGACACTGCGGCGCCGCGGCGCATTTGCGACTGTGTGTACCTACCGAGTGTATACCAACCTCGAGGCGCGTAGGTATGACTCGCGTTCCAACAGTTTGTATGAAGATAGAACACTGTTAGATAACATTACCGTGACTGAGCCAGTCAAATCAATACTATCAGTAAATATTGACAAGATATCATTTTCGCGCCATAAATCAATGGCGCATAAAATATCCTATTATAGTTGGACGGCGTCGACAGGTGTGACAAGGGTTCTGTTTTTTTGTGTTCACATTATTGACGCATTGAGCCGTCACTGAACACAATAGAAATGTCGCTTTCATTCTCTTGTTAGTACAAGCCTGATGAGATTATATCCACTCCGTTTTATTCTTTAGTCAAAGCTGTTTGTTTATAATTTAGTTGCGTTGTTATATTTGTGTCAATAAAGAAGTTATTAATATTATTATATTCGTGGTTTAACATACTGCCGTCATAAGGAAAAACGTATTTACATATATATCTACTAATATTATAAAGCTGAATGAAGAGTTTGTTTTTTGTTTGTTTGTTTGGTTGAACGCGCTAATGTCAGGAACTACTGCTTCGAATTGAAAAATTCCTTCGGTCTTGGATAGCCCATTTATCGAGGAAGGCTATAGGCTATATAATATCACGCTACGACCAATAAGAGCAGAGCATAAATGAAAAATGTTGCAGAAACGGGGAATTTCTCTTATATGAAGCAGATGAAGTTGCGTGGGTCAGCTAGTTCAATATAAAAATACTAACAGAAACGTTTTTTTTACTGATTCCAAATACGTGACAAAAAGAAAACCGTTTTTTTTTAATACATCCTTGTTTGCTTGTACGCGTTGTCATGGGTACAGAAATAAACATAGACTACCTTTCACCCAGGCTTAAATACTAAACCCATGCAAGCGAACCTGCGGGTAAGTGCTGGTAAATTATAAATACACAACTCCTATCCGTGTATATCCCACGAGAATACATACTGAGATAAAAAAATACCCCTATTTTTAATCCAGGGTATACTCTATCTATGTGCCAAATTTCATCCGAACTCATTCAACAGTTCATGCGTAATTGAGACACAAACAGCTAAACATTAAAACGTTGTACATTTATAATATTAGTTACTAAGGTCCCACACATCACCTGCGGTATACTTCAAGCACTACATAATGTACAGCGATTCTACGAGTCTATGATATGTAAAATTTTATTCCAAGGCTAATCCCTAACGTGTTCGTGGGCGTGTACTTAAATCCTACGAGGGATCTGAAACAGCATACGAAATGTGGGTGGCACGTTTAACCTCCGTTTAATCCATCGGGAAAGTATATATACCGCATATAGGTAGTGATATGTTTTTGTTATTTAAAAGTAATATACAGGTTGTCCCAGAATATGTGAATCAAATTGTAACGGGAGATTCCATAGGTAAGGACCTTTCAAATGTGCTAAATAAAAAATAAAAATTATGACCTTTGTGTAAAAATAAATAAGTTTTTAAAAAAGAACGACTTTTTTAGACTTTCACACAGGTGCTGCACTACAGGTGCTTCGTTGTTGGCTAATTTTCAATTTTATTCACAATTATTATTTGTGAAGGATTGATTCGTCAAACTACAAACGACTTTTTTTTAAACTGACGTACTTTTGAAATCCTCGCATTATTTTAGTGTATGTCGTATTTTTTTTAAACTTATATTTTTTTATTTTTACACCTAGTTCATAATTAAGTTCACTATTATTGGCCTGTAGCCATTCTAAATAAAATAAACAAGCTGTAAATATGATACAGCAAATAAAACTATGTTGTAATGGTATCTCGTGTTGCTTTAGACCTAAATACAAAGTTTTAGTCTCCGAATGAACACAATTTTCTTTTTTTGTTTTTGAATAGACTACGAAGAGCACTAGGCATAATACCTGTGTCGCAGGGGACTTTACAAACATTCAAACGGTCATAAAGAACACCCAGACTCGGTACAACCATTTGTGGATCACACAAAGTTTTGTCCCGTGTGGGATTCGAACCCACAATACTCGACGAGACGACCACTTAAACCACTACACCATCCGTGCAGTCATCATCATCATCATCATTAACCTGTCAATGCTGCCGTCATAAGAGAAAAAGACGCATCTAATTTCTTATCGACGTGGAGTTTTACGTATTTGGGATCAGTAAAAAAAGGCGCATCTGCCAGTATTTTTAAATTAAATATTAAGATATTGGCAGATACATCTTTTTTCATTATGACGGCAGAATCGATCTGGCCGCCAGTATGCCGCAGCGACTCAATAGGTTATTAATGTTGTTAATCTGTCAAGACTTAGAATACGATTATTGATATAGTGGCGACATTGATGGCATAGTGGTTAGTGTAACCGACTGCCACCCTGAGGTCGCAGGTTCGATTCCCGCGAAGTTAAACATTTGTGTGCATGAACATGGATGTTTATCTTGATCTGGGTGTTTCTATGTGTAATATGTAGGTACGGATTTACAAAAAAAAAAAAATATACATATGTATGTTTATCCATTGTCTAATAGCCATAGTACAAGCTCTGCTTAGTTTGGGCTAGATGGTGTTGTGTGTATGTGATAGAATATTATTATTTTATTATTACAATACCAGACATAATTATTAACCCGTTTTGTCTGGCGCCGGTGTGACACTGCGACTCAATATGTTTAATGCTGTTAATCAAACACAATAATAATGAATAGTCAGTAATAGAGTTATGGTAACACATCTCACACTGGAATCCACGGATAGTCGAGTTTTTTTATTTTTTTCTTGCAACTAAGGTGGCAAACCGTCATACGGCCCACCTGATGGTAAGTGGTCTCCGTAGCCTATGGACGCCTGCAACACCAGAGGCATCACTTGCGCGTTGCCGACCCTTTAGGAAAATAAGGAAGTGGGAAGGGGAAGGAGTGGAAAGAAGGAAAGAGGTTGATTGGGCCTCCAGCACTCTCACTCACCAAACGAAACACAACAGTAGGAACACTGCTATTTCACGTCGATATTCTGTGAGAGGATAGTCCTTCCCCGGTCGAGCCGGCCCATTCATGCTGAAATCAGCGAGGCTGTACTACTACTACCGCTTTAAGTTCGAATTCCACCTGGAACAGTTATGTGTATGATCCACAAATTATAAGCCTGCGACACTGAAGATGCTCTTTTACTAACATACAACTCACAAACGCTAACTACATCAGACTCAAAACAATAATTAGTGTATCACACAAATACATAATTGTCCCATGTGGGTTTCGAACCCACAACACTTTCAGCAGCGGCAACGTCCTAGCGAACTTTTTTCTAAGCCGCCATCCGTCAGTTTTAAAACAACTATTCAATTCACCCAGTTTATCGCGGCTTATTCCGTACAAATTTGATTTGTTCAGAGAGATTGTGAATGATTACGTCACAAGGCTTGGTCAACGACCTTTGGAATTCATTGGCCGTAAACTTGACCTTGACAAGTGAGAATTTAAACACAACAGATGAATGTGTTCTTATAACGTTAACCGTATTTCTTGTGCATACATTCGAATAAATAAAAAGTCTGATATTAAAACCGTTTGGAAATAGGTTTATACATATATGTATATTGTCACACCTATATTGCCCAAGGAGAAGGCAGATTTGTATTACATAAATATTTAGCTGTAGTTTTAGTTTTACGTAATAGAGAGCAAGCATATTGCCAAGTATTTCTTGACAGACAAATTCGCTAAAAGTGCCTAATCCCTGGATTAGGCACTTTTAGTGAGTTTGCATGAGGTTTAGTTTTCGATTCCTGGGCCGAATACTAGACCTCATGCATAGCAGACGTATTCGCTACCACATTGGAATTTCATTCCATTTGCTTTGTAAGCAAACCGTGTGTTAATGTCGACAAATAACTTACCTATTTTATAATTATCGAGTAAATTTTATGACAATGTAAAGTATGGTCTCGTTAATTTTTGTTACTTTAAAAGCATTTACCCATTACGTAAAAAAGTTGCAGCACTTCGCTAATACTTTTTAATGCGAAGAAAGCACGAACTCAGGTTCCTCCACTCAGACATACACAATCATGCAGTCACACATGCGCGCAAGTATATAAGTAGTTACACTTTTATTTTACCATAGTCTTCAGAAAATGATGATGGTAGCATGCAAGCAGCTGGCGCGGGCTACATACGCAAGCTAATCAAACGAGCAACTTTTTTAAAAAGACAATACCCTCACTAGTAATATATCCTGTGTCGCACAGTGCTTTACAAACATTCATATAACTGACACAAAGAACCCAAATCTAGAAGTGTCTAGAACAATCACATTCGGGACACAATATTTTCCCGTGTGGGATCGAATGACATGAACATCGGGATGTTGAAAACAAATTCCACTCGGGTTAGTGTCAGTGGCGCGGTGACCACCTATATCACTACGAAATCCGTGCCTCAACTCGCACATATTACCCACATCTTGTACAAGAACCATTAGCGTAAGAGCTATTTAGTGTCCCGGGATGAAGCGAACGAAAACCGCCAATGATATTACCGCCTGATGAATCCCTTTCCCCGGCGTTTAAAACAGGTTGTATGCATTCTGCTTAGTGAACGCGGTCCTCTATAACGCCTCCTACCTGTATCTTGTCTTTGAGATAACAACGTAATTAAGTTGATCTTCTCTCTTAGCCTTTATTATTCCCAAGTCACTTGGGGTCGGCTTTTCTGGTCTAACCGGATTTGACTGGATATCAGTTTTTACACGGAGCGGCTGCCACCTGACCTCCGCAACCCGAAGGCTAACGATACCCTAAGGCTAGACCAGTGTCAGGATAATAGAGGGTACTGACTTTCCCAATAACGACTGCCATAGATGTTCATGGCAGCCGGGACCGACGGCTTAACGTGCTCTCCGGGGCACGGAGCAGGCGATAATTATCAATCAATACGCACATAATTTCGAAAAGTCATATAACTTCCGAAAGTCAGAGGTGCGCGACGTGGGTTCGAACCCGAGACCCTCTGCATTGCAGTCTATTGGTCTCCCCACTGAGCTATCGCTGCTCCTAGTAGTTGTCTGGTATATGTATGTAATATTGTAGTTATGTAACGAGCCTATCTGTAGAATGTCAATGCACATTGTAAGTCTGTTCGTCTAGCTGTTTGTTCCAGCATCACGAATAAATCACTTAACCGATTGTGATTTTCACTGTTCGGATGGGCGCCACACCGAGTACTGTGGGTTCGATTCACGAGAGACAAAAATTATGTGATTCGCAAATGATTGTTTTGAGTCTGGATGTTCTTTGTGTCCGTTGTTAGAATATTTGTAAAGTCACCTGCAACACAGGAATTATTCCTAAATTGCGTCCAATTATTCTTGAAGCTTAAAGGACGTTATTCTTTTATAGCGTCTGTATAAATTACCGAAATGATATATACATATATGTATAACGGCCACATATTGTCATCTAAGTTTAGGTATATCAAATCCAAGTAGGTACCGTCTACCAGACATAAATGCAATAATGTCTCTCACCTACTCCAAAAACAATAGCACCTTACCCAAAACGTGATCCAAACTCGGGACTCAACCATTAGTACTTAAGCAAACACTCACACCAACAGCTTTAGTTCAGCGAAGCATTTAATAAACCCTAATAAAAATACCAACCCAACAGCTTTCAACAATACGAATGCTGTAAACCTCATTTCTCCTTCGACTGTTACGTCATAAAAGTCCGATCATACTGCGCAAAATATAAAACTGTTATTTTTATCAACGGCTCAATCGTAACTGGCGTCGACAGAACGACAAACAAACCCGTCAGTTGTCACTAGTGTTGCCTTGTTTTGAACAAGTCTGTTGAGACTTCAAACAAGTTAAGCGATGTCATTCAGACTCGGTACCGAGAGATTTTTACGTTGTGACGAACAGGCTAAGCGATTTTACTTTAGTTTCTATTGGAAAACTTTACTCCTAGATTAATGTTTCGCGCATTCAAAGGTCCTCTAAAATTTATTTTAAGCAAAATAAAATTTAAATGTTCTTGAATAAACTAAAATATTACAAAAGTCGTTTAAGTTAGTGCCATTTTTAACAGACTAGAGACTAAGTTTGCGTAACTTCATGAATTAGAATAAAGCAACACATTATCTAGTATTCGCACAATTTTGCACTATGTTTGGTCATTTTGCTACCAAATATAGAGAGACTTAACCGCATTAGACAATCCTTTTATAGCTAAACTGGTTCTAAAATGACCATAGTACGCGCGGACTGGTAGCAAATTTTAATTATGGGCTTAGAACTACACGCGCCCGCGCCGTAGCAAATAAGCGTGTCTAGGTGTGCAAAACAAAGTCATAAACGTTTGGAAAACGTTGATTGGGCCATACTATTAGTATAAACGTGACAGTGTTCCTGTTAGACTGCAGTACCTACTAAAATGAGAAAAAGATGAAACGGAAGATGTATCCTCAACATCAATTCTTGAAAGAACGATCAGTTATATATGTAAATAGGTTTGGTTTAACCTAGAGAATATCTCAAAATATAGTACGAGACAAGATTTTTGAAGCAGTGTCATGCTTTTCTTGTTTTATACGCCAAATAAGAAAAATAGCACTATGCTTGATTTAAGAAACTTCGTGTAAATAAGCTTTAAAATACGTAAATGAAAAATTACAACGTTCCAAAACTTTTACATCTCAATTCTTTAACTATTGCTACATAAATGATTACCTACTCAGTAAACACGCTCTTTTACTAAAGCTCGATTTCTCAATTGACGGCTGTAGTAATAATACATTATAAATAAATTATATAGTCAGCTTTCTGAACGAAATAGTTAAATTGTTTCACTTATCGCATATTTGATGTATTGCTTTTATCGAATGCTTGAAAATCTGCTCTTAGTACAAATAAATTGCAGACAGCATCTCAGCGTAAACACAAAACTAAGATAATCCGAACTCGAGCTTGCTGATCAACTTATGTATGCGCCGGACCACTCAAACCAACTCGTCTCGTTGTTCGACCCAGTTCCCGCAGTGTCTGGCTGCAAGTTTTGTCAACTAATCTGTTTATTATATTGTGCATCTACAATTCCGAACTTAGGACTACTTACTAATACTTAGTCAGTTTCCTGCTGCTGAAGTTAAAGCAGAAATTCTACGACCAGAGTTTGGTTCAGCTTGTTGTTTGCAATACTATTAATTAATGATTAATCAAAACCACTCGTCCCTCTTACCAATATTAATCTATTGAGTCGCAGCGGCACATCGGCGGCCAGACACAATAGGTTTTTATTTATGTTAATAATTGACCGGTTAAGAAGGGATTAGTAAGCCTATCATAAAAGGCATTAAACTCGTGATGATTGTTTGTGTTACATGTATACTTGCGTATGAAACACATTAACTCCGATATTTGTTTTGAATTTTGGTACGAAACGTTTTGGTCGTCCAAAGCCCTACCATACAATATACAAAACAACGGAGTAATGTTAATTTAAAAGAAAGGAAACGATAAGGGTACTTAATAATTAGTTAATATATTGTTGAGCACGAAGTTTCAGGTAGACATTTTCACGCCTACATTTAAGGTGTGGTGGTATGGTTTATGCGTTTGGCGCTTCAGTATTATAGCATTAAATGACAGTAATGCATACCGTAGGTCTGGTTGATGGTTAGAATAGTAGCCTATGCATGGGTGGTTCACTGGAGGTGTTAGATATTGGGTTATCGCCAATTCTGCAAATTTCTGTAAATATCTTAGGAAAACCTCGAGAAATAGGTTAAGCCATAATCTAAACTCTCTATCTGGGGGAGATATTTATTTCAAACTGCTTGGCAGAGATCTAATTTTATGATTGGGTGAGCGAGACAGAAATAAAAGTGATGTTGAGATAATTGTTGATTCGATAAAACCGGACGATCTAATCCAAAACCAGAGAAGTTTGATATTACCAACAACAACACAGTATGGAACTTTCGTGCCGCTTTTACGGCCAGCGTGATTTATACCGTGCTCTGTGCCAACGGATAATACCAACCATTTTCCATTGCTTTTGTTGTGATTGACTCACCAACTTAAATGAGTATCTCTTCCTAATCTTCACTACTTGAAATCTATAGATTCTGGAATATTCACTATCACTATGGAATAGAAAAGCCAATAAAATGCATCGGATTTACATAATCTTTAAACAAGTTAAGCGCAATATAAAGTAATTTCCATACATTTTACTGAACTTTCTATTCTCAGGCGATCGTAAACAGTTATCTTATCTCTACCCTTGTATCGACCAATTCGGGACGTGATTCAACGATACCCATTTAGATACGAAACAAAATTAAAGCAGACCTAACTATAAGTCGTTTTAAAAATGGCAGTCTACTTTTATGTTATTTTAACCGGTCGTATACCGCCGGTTCGCATACCAGCCGGCAGATTTGTACCCGTCGTAGGCCGGTGGCTCGCATGCGAGCCACCAAATTGGCGCTTAGACGCCGCGCGCCGCCTTCGCTTAAGCGCCAATTGTAAGCCGCCAATTTGGTGGCTCGCATGCGAGCCACCGGCCTACGACGGGTACAAATCTGCCGGCTGGTATGCGAGCCGGCGGTATACGACCGGTTAATAGGTTGGAAGGATTTTCTTATTGTATTTAAAAGGTAAAAAGTTCTTTTTCTTTTCTTCTTTTCGTGTGGTTAGTGGCCAACCTGGTGTCAAGAGTTGTTGAAGCCTCTGACATGGTTTAACGACCGCTGTCAATTTGGCACCAACCGGGACTGACTTTTTACGTGCCCTTCGAAGCACGGAGACGCTCAGATGAAATACCACTAAGCGGTCACCCATCAGACTGACCATACCCAACGTTGCTTAATCTCGCTAATCGTTTACCGATCAGTGAATGCAACTGGCTATGAGATTTTGAAGTCAGCAGCAAACACTAGTGGTAGTGGATGAGTGTTATTGACTCCTATTATAGCGATGTGATAGAATGAGAGATATAGCAGTTTTTTTTTATGGTATAGGAGGCAAACGAGCAGACGGATCGCCTGATGGTAAGCGATTACCACCGCCCATGGACACAAAACACCAGAGGAATCGTAAGTGCGATGCCAGCTTTTTAAATTTCCCTCTACCCCCCAGGAGGGGAAAGGATTGGGCCTCCGGTACCCTCACAACGCAAGCGCTATTTAACGCCGGTTTTCTGTGAATCCGTTGTATCTCACTCAGTTGTTTCGATTTTGGATGGCCTTGCGCGAAATTTCTATGCGCTAGGTTTTGAGTTCGATTCTAGGGCATAGTGTTATTGTATTTTTCTGTGACTTAACCGCTTAGCTGACAAAATTTAGGTTTTATACATCTCTGCCTACCCCTTCGAAGATACAAGCGTGAGACAATGTATGAAAATAAATAATCATAATTTGAAAGAACTAAAAGCATATTGACTGTTAGACGCAGTGTTATAAGTGGTTACTATTTCCCAAGTACGAATAATAAAAAATGTATAGGTACACACGGCTACACATTAAGTTAGACATCCGATATACGCATAACTACGCTACATACTAAATAGAGAAATGTCGGAAAGGGACAGTGCACAGTGGTGTCGATGTAATGGTAAGGATAGAGCGTAACAAAAATATAACGCACTCTCTCGCACGATTCGCAGCGTTCAACTTCTAATAGTTCAAAGTCCAAACAGTCTAGGTTGATATGTCGCTGGGTGTACCATTCTGTAGACTATTGCGCGTAGGGAAAAGTGTGAAATCTGTGAATCTGTGAATCATATTTATAGGAAGATGATGAAATGCAGAAAACTAAACATAAAGTTCTTCTTTTTTATTTTACGAATTTTAGCTCAGTGGGGAGACCAACAGACTGCAATGCAGAGGGTCTCGGGTTCGAACCCACGTCGCGCACCTCTGCTTTTCGGAAGTTATATGAGTTTTCGAAATTATGTGCGAATTGATTGACAATTATCGCCTGCTCCGTGCCTCGGAGAGTTAAGTTACGTTAAGCCGTCGGTTCCGGCTGCCATGAACATCTATGGCAGTCGTTATTGGGAGAGTGTCGACACAAAAGATCCCACTGGGTCGAAGTGTCGCCGGTCTGCACTGACTGGCCCCCACATATGATACAGTGATACCGACGAATTTCGTCTACAGCGCGACCTAATGGTAATTTCAAACTAATGTTACACATAATATCAAGATACAAAGCTACGGTTTATTAACTAAGTCTACAAACTCACAGAACGCACCTCAATAAATAAACTATCAAACAGAAGCTGGATACTACGTAGTAATAGTTATTATTCTTTAGCTGCACAATGATCACGGCGCTCGACGGTGCGACGTGCAACGCTGCCACCGACCAGGCGTCGCGCGTCGCCATAACACCAACATTTAGTAATGTGACTCAATTCCAATTTTACTCGACTGACTCGAGTTTACTCGGTGTGTGAGTAAGCATGAGTGTTTGTATGTGTTATCCTAACTTTCTAACTAATAATATAAATGTAAATAAATAAATAAAGTATATAAAATGTAAATAATATAAAATGAATATGAGTTTCTTTGTTTGGTACGCTTTCACGCCTTAACTACACGACCGATTATCATGAAGTTTAGCATGTACACGTTGTCAGGGGTACAGAAAAAGACATAACCCTACCTTTATTTTAAAAACAAGTACTGTTAATAATCTAACCTAACATACAATAACGCGACCAGTTACGGAAAAATCTAGTAACTTATACGACTCTTTATGACAATCATAGTCTTAAGTTTGAAATGACAGAAAGTGACTAGAATTTACCGAGTATTCGAGTGAGAACTACTCGAGTGACTCGGTACTCGAGTGATATTCGAGTGAAACCGTAAAATAGCTCGAGTAACTCTGTGGTTAAATTAAAGTTGTGTCGCATCACTAGCGATATTATACAGAATCAGAACATTTGTATGCCACACGTCTCTCCGAGCAGACAACGACACAACGTCCTATCGGACTGACTATTTTGAATTTAACTTCGTATAATGAAGTTCATCAGAACATGCGATATGTATCTCCGCATTGAAGATGGCGGTTTTATGTGTTGCTACGACACTATCGTATTTTTGTCGGCTTAGTTGTATCTTGGAACTTAAGCTTTCTTGTTGTATTCAGATTTGGTTTGACTGGTGAAGAATTTTTTATTTTACATAATATTGTCTTCTGTTTAGGCGAATGTTACCTATTCTTTGAAATTAAACTACTTTGTACGGATTTTATCGCGTCGTTTATTTAACACTCTATTACACAGAAATTGTTACACTACTACTACTATTAAACTTTGCAAATTTTTAAGCTAATTAAATTATTAACACTTTTATATTTAAGTTTACACTTTGCCCGACGTTTCGGTTGCTTTTCAGTAGCCATGGCCAGTCTCCTCGTGACCAACAGTTTCTAAACTATGTTATAAAGTGTTAAATTAACAACGCGATAAAATCCGTACAAAGTAGTTTAATTTCAATTTTTTTCTTCTTAACTGTCATATTTTGCCCGCTGCTTCGCTCGCGTAAATGTACTTTAGGTTAGGCTATTAACAGTATTTTTCCTGGATAAAAGTTACCCTATATCCTTTTCTGTTACCCTGACAACGTGCATGCGAAATTTCATGAGGATCGGTCGAGTAGTTAAGGTGTGAAAGCGTTACAAACATATAAACTTACTTTCGAATTTATAATATTATAGTTATAGTTATTAATGCCAGAAATAATAATGTGAAGCTGAATTAAATTAAATGTTAATTAGTTATATTTATTTAACAATCTATTTTTATTATTTTTTTATACTAATAAATTGGCAAACAAGCATACGGCCCACATGATGGTAAGTGATCACCGTAGCCTATGGACGCCTGCAACACCAGAGGCATTACTTGCGCGTTGCCGACCTTGTAAAAACTTGTTTATTATTAATAATTCATTGATCTCAATTTGTATATACATATTATTTCAGTTGTAATTTTATTCTATAATTTTTATTATGTTTTGGTAATAATATTGTGTTAGTTATTATGTAAAATCTTTATTAGACTTAAGTATATTTAATTATTATGTTGTCTTCAAGTAAATGTTGTGCATATTTGTAATTAGCGTAAGCACACGACCTTATCTTAGTTAGTGATTATGTAAATGTATGTGTTTACTCTGTTAATATGACTTATAAATGAATAAATAGGATATTATCTGTGCTATTTCCGCGTCTACGCTATTCTCTAACCATAAACATTTTAAAATTGACTTTTCTTATTGTCAACTAATTTGACTGTAATACTAAAACTGCATACTAATTAGTTCAAACATAATGTAAAGCAAGCGCACATACATTTCTATACTCTTATTCTAAGGAACCTTTAGATATAAAAACCTGTGACTATGTACCTATGTATAGTAGCGTCTCGTAAATACTTATTAAAGAAGACAAATATCTGCAATATAAATAAACCAATGACCAATTGAGAAAGACTTTAAATTCTTGTGACATACCATATATAAATATGTATATTATAGCATGAGTAAGGTCGTTAACGGAAGTCAGGCAATGCATATAATACGGCATAGCCTGCGCGAATCCCACGGGAATACATACCGGGATAACAGGAAGCATATTATGTCCTTCTCCAGCATTCTATTTATAGGTAATCCTGTAAAATTTCTTAATATATGTTAGGCCGTTTAGTCGTGAAAAGGCAAAAAACAAACAGAATTACTCTTGTATATATGTATAGCTAGCTGCCCCGTCCCACAAAATCTCACGAAAACAAATTCCTTGTAAATGATCCTATATGCTAATCCACATCATTGTCTACTTCTGTACCAAGTTTTATCAAAATCCGTTTAACAGTTTACGTAACTGACAAACATTCGAACATCTTTACAATCTTTCATATTTATAATATGTATATATTTCATATTCATAAATTTATTTGCTCGTCGGATACGCCGGTAACTGGTCACATCCGTAAAGCGCTCGGTTTGCTTGTGCGTCATATGAGCGTCGAATGCATGCGGCAAACGCGCTCGGTTCCTCGATCAAGATGACACGCGTTATATATATATATGCTGCGATTGACGTCGCAGTAATCAAATTCCCCGAGTTTATCATGACTGCTTCGTTTCTGTGGCTCGTAGCGTGATGTTTTATTGCCTAAAATCTTCTGAAGAAGGTTTTACAATATATTCAAATTTCAGTTCTTGAATTAGGTTGCCAGATTTGAAATTTGCCCTTTTCCCGACGTAACTGGTCGTTCCAGAGTAATTCGAACTAACAGATAGATTTTAAATTTTAATTTTATGGCGATGCGGTATTAGACGCCCAAATGCACGTTCAACTATAAAAAAATAAACAAACTCATTAGATATATTGAGACATTGAGATACAGATATTACTATGCGTTGAACGTACCACCTGACGCACAAACGAGCCGAGCCCTTAAATATCAATACATGGCGTGAGTTCGATCCATGGCTAGACTCATATTCCATCGCCTATGTGTTCATACGTCCGTGATCTTAACGTTTGTAAAATATTTCTCGATACGAGGAGTATTCCCAAGCGCGGACGTTCTTATTTTTTAGCGTATACATAAAATATACTTACGAAGGCGATGCAATATGAAATATAATGTTAAAAGTCAAACGTAACTGAGTATTGAGTTCTCTACTAATATGTACAAAGATACTATAAAATAAGAGGTAATAAATGAACAAACAATTTTTTTTACATTCTGATCTGATCGGCGGCAGCTAGACGCAATTGTTTTTCTATTAGTTTTAGCATTCTAGCAATTCACAGGTTATATCAAATATAATGAAACTTACCTGTATATAGCCATAATATTCTTGCGAATGTATCTCTGGCTTTCTTTGAATAACAATTTTGGTAACATTGATAAAGCTTTAAACGTATAATATTGTCTTTACGCGAATGTTACACATTAAAATGAAATTACTTCATTCGGATTTTATTGATAAAAGCCGAATAAAGTTGTTTTTTAAGAAGCTCGTCGTTTACCTAATTTTACGCGCATGTTACACATTAAAATTATTACTTTATTCCAGTTTTATTGACAAAATCCCTATACTGCAGTCCTTTAACTAAAATGCCGTTAACCCACAAGCGCGCGAATATGACTTTTTAATCGATAGTAAAATAGTTTTGAATTGTCTATCTATAATTTTACTAGAATTTAAAACTATTTATCTATATAATTCTCTATTTATATCTATATTCTAGTATAGAATTCAAAACTATATTACTTTTAATGTTGAGAAGCATGTCTTTTACAAATTTTTTTTCGCATTTTATACATTATAATTAAACTACTTTATTCTAACTTTATTGAAAATTTCGTATAGATAAAGTTTATATTTTTAGGTAGCTTATCGTTTAGAGGTTTACTTTTCTAAACATACGCAGCGTCAGTCACGTGTAACAGCTAGTCATAAGCAACGATCAAATACCTATCTAAGCTTATTACCTGAATTCCACCTACGGAATACAGAAACGTTAATTAATGATGTTTGCCATAGTTAATAGCTCGAACACAGATAGTGCGGCAGTTATTAGCCGATGAAATATGTAGGCGCGCGGTGTGAGGCAATGTCGCTAATAGTGTGTACTGAATATTTGATCAAACATGACACCAACCACACAACCGACACGAGATCACCAACTTTATATTTTAGTATTCACAAAAATGCGGTTTTTGTAATTACTGTAATGGTTCTGCTTGATCAATCTTTTTTGCCGTAACATTACGAAATATTGGGTGTTTGGTTACCGCAGAAAATATGCTAATCGCATATCTTTGCTGCGTGTATGGGTTTTCTTTGTTTAGTTATTATATCTACTACACAAAATCCATTTTGTTAGGAAGGTATAGATAAAAATAATTGTGGAATACAGCTCGTCTGATTTGCGGTTACCAATAATCGCTTATATGCATTAATTATATTATAGGCTACTGTAACAATATAATGAATGCACATCAACGATTAAATAATTTAATAATAATATAATATCAGCCCTGTATATAAACTACCCCACTGCTGGGCACAGGCCTCTTCTCAGTGTGAGAAGGGTTATGGCATAGTCTACCAAGCTGGCATAGTGGCCGTTGTCAGACTTAACTAATCTTTGAGAAAATTATAGAGAACTCTCAGATATACAGCTTTCCTTCACCGTTAAAGCTAGATTAAATAAGTATTATATATAACAGTCATCAAAATCACACCTCTAATTGGTACGGACGAAACTTGCGGTATTTGTCAACCGATATTGTCAAGCGGTAGAAAATGTATCATGCTATTGATTAGTAAAAGTTTCAAATCATCTAAGTCTGAGTGAATAATTCTGTCAATTATTGTTATTGTTTGATTAATAATCATTATTGCTTCAAAACTTAAAATTGTTTTGATTTGATTTTTATCAGTTGTTTTGCTTTTGTGTTAGTTTGATTTTCTTTATCATTTTTTTTTTGTATCAATGCAGTCAAATATGTAAGTTAAGTTTGGTTAATTTATAATTAACTGTTAGGGGGGAGACAGTAGGGTTTAAATTGAAAAGTGCCTAGGGTAGGTCTTTCGTGTAGTGGCCTGCCGTTTCATACGGCGGGCCGAAACATCGGCGGGGTCGCGACCGCATGTGCAAGTGATTCGCGCGGCCCCGTCGATAGTGGTTTTGTCGAGGAACACCGTGGTAGGTTTAGTCGGTATTCCGGGAGGTCCTTTATCATTTCAACATCTTTCTTTTACCCCGGTGAGTCCGATATAACCCCTCCGCCCGCCCCCGCGGAGGGGTATGCGTCAAAGCACTCCCACACGTAAACAAAAAAAAAATTGCTCTCACTTATTTTTTTATTTTATTGTACTTCTTTTTGGATATGTATTAGGGTAAGCAGTTGTTGATTAACCATAATAAATGAAATATTAGGATTTTATACGATTCAGTGTATTGCTTTTATATTCAAAGAGTAAGTGCAGTCTTAAACCCTATTCTTCTCTTTAAGAGTAGGGTTAATAGGTATGGCATTCACAGTTAAACATGGACCGAAAATACACATTTTTGCGCCGGCCAACGTTGAAATATTCTTCAATAAAACGCCTTCAATTTGGTCGAACGCTCACAACCGCGGATGGTTTTGGGACTGAGAATTCCATTAAACTTTTTATGTCTCGCCAGCATACGGGACAATTACGAACGATTCAAGGTATTTGGATAGCGGTTTTACAAGTCGGTATGGTAATATTTCAACTATTTTTTTACTAGATTGTGGTAGGCAACTACCATGTCGGTTTAGTGGCTTAAGACTGCATTTAGAAAAGATATTGGTAGAACAGTAGTAGTTTTATTTGCACTTCTGCAAAGTATTCGTGATCTAGTTTTGATTTAATTATAGAACAGTAGGCCATATTTTGTACGACACATGGCATTTACCGAAGTCTACTCGGCATGATGGATTTAAAGCAGTATACTAGGACAGCTATTTGATCAACATATGCGAAGAATAATTGCCTCAGTGGTGCCGTGGTAGTCTATGCGGCTGCTGTACATGAGAGGTCTCGGGTTCGATGGTTCTGCGAAGATATTCCCAGTAGCAGTACGCCGTAAATACGTACGTAAAGCCGGCGAAATGTGGGTATAATATATCTATGCCCTCCCTTTTAGAAAACTATATTTCTGAAAGGGAGGGCACGCTCCCATAAAAACCCATATAAATAGTGATTACGTCACAGTTTGTATCTTGCATCCTTTCGATGTCATTTGAAAATTACTCCGACTACCAAATAAATTACATAAACTCTTTGTATTTTAGAGTTTGTGTAATGTTTCTATTTAACCTAAATTATCAAAACGTGTCAGTCTTTCCTACCCTATTGCCAAAAACAGGAAATAAGACAAGTTGTTCACGGCTATGCGTGAGACTATGTTTGCCTGTACTTGAGCCGTGCAAGACAGACTTACACATAGTATGCTTTCTTGGAAGTGCCACAAAAAGTGTAACAGATGTATATCAGTTAGTATCATACTCCGTAAACTAGTTACAAACAAGTTGTACTCGTTTTGGTAAAAACAACACTTGACAGACACAACACGGTATGGTTATTAACACGTATGTTTTATTGATGCACTTTCTAAACAGTTTTTATAAGCTCGTGTTGTAGATATTATATTATATTGTAAAATGTGTTGTATTTGGTTAATGCTACGTGTCAGATACATGTAAGGTCTTACATATTAGAATTTTTTATGACTAATGCCCGTTTTCACCAACAGGCCCCTAAGCTACACCTAAGTAGGTGTCTTTTAAGCTAGGGGCATCCCTTAATCGAATACTTACCTAAATCCAATTTCACCATACTAGGTATCACCTACGAAGGAATGCCCTAAGTAAGTGACAGTTATCTTTTTTTAAAGTCACGTTTCTGACATCGATGTTTTATCGATAAGATCAAAATTTATATATTTCTTATCAAATGAATGGCATTAACAGTAGTATCATTAATATATTGAAAAACAATATTTTTTTACATATTTTGAACTTTATTCAGTTTAATTTAAAAATAAAATATTTTCAGTGCATGCGTATAGGCTGTGAGACCCGTGTTCCTTTGCTTTTTTTGGCAAATGAACGAGAAACCTTATGTCATTTCTTAACATACGTCGTCGTGTGATAATTTGGAACTCCGATTCGTGTTAATTAAAGCTTCACATCTTTTGGTATCTTTGAATTCTAAAAGATGCTCAATTTTCTAATAAATATAGAACACTCTGTTTAGATAACCTATATCTTATGAAAAAGTCGACATCGTCGTATTTGTCGAAGTGGTTGACTCTTTCACGGTCAATGCGTGGTCTTTTTACTATTTGCTGAATGTTCTCTATAGTCTCAAGTCCGTTGATGAAAACGGGCATAAGTGTTTTTACGATTGCAATATGCTGTTCCTATTCCAATTTAAATGAAAAAATAATAAAGCTGCATCGTACAATACAACACCATATACAACTAAGGCGTTATTATTTGCTCCTAAGCCGTTTTCTTTTTCTTCTTTACTAGTCTGAAACTGAACTTTGGCTCAGGCAATAACAACAATATATTGTTTACAAATAATTCACTTTTGTAATAAGCATTTGACTGACTTAGTGGTAGTGAATGCAACTGCTATGCCTGAAGTCTCGCGTTCGATTCCCGGGCTATGTTAAGTTTGGTTATCAATCTTCTTCACTATGTGGGACTTGAAACTATAGCTGGTAATGTGAGGATGTAGTAAGCCTATGTCTACCCCTTCGATTATATAATCGTGAGACTATATATTATGTACAAATATACTTTATGGAGCAATCAGCCTACATAGCCAGAAAATAGGCTTTGAATCTATTATTGTATTTGCCGAGTAGCTTTTAAACCAGTTCATTTGTATCTGGCAACAATATTGTTTATTTACTCTGATTAAATGAACACTGGTGCATTATACCAAATTATTTGGCCGCCTGAAATTCGGTGAAAATCGTATTTACATATTCTGTTACATTGATAAAATTTGATTGTATATTACATTTTTGGATACATTTCTCATAATTTGGAATAGTTATAAAAACGTATTAGTGATCGATGTGTCATATAAGTACATTTGGCACTTAAAACTTTTTGACTGCACGAATGGTGCAAAAGTGGTCATTCCGTTATTCTATCCCGATAAGCGACAAAAAATTGTCTCTTTTGTTTCTTGTTTCCGTTGTTACAATTTTCGCTCTCCAAAAGTCCCTCGCGATATAGATATTAAATTACTGTTAGCGTAAAAGTAATCTTTTAAAAATAGACAATGCTATTGGCATTTATTATAAATTGCGAGCTCTTTCAGATAAAAATACAGGAGCCACCACATTTTAAAGCATTGTCATTGCATACACAAAAAATTAGATAAAGCTATACACTCTATAATACGCTGTCTCATTCTGACAGTGCTTTAAGAGATAGAGGTAAGGCCCCATGTTAAAATGATAGACGTTTGTTAAAATATAAAATCTCTGTGCTTAAGCCTTCTACCTACTAAACCGCAATGATCACCGTCATCTGTCAACTAACAATCATTTGTGAACGTACAGACAAAAACGTCTTGGATTTTGTATGTGTCTATGACAACGAGCATGTGTGTGTGAGTATATGTATCCCCGCAAGCATCGCATTCTGCAATTGCCATCTGAATGTTGTTTTTATTTCACTGCGAACAATATAAATGGCCTAACTCTGAGAACATTACGAGAAAGTAAGAAAGCGTACCCATCAATAATGCGTGGATAATCTCGAATCGCCTGCCATAACTCGGTCAGTACATCCTGCGAATGTACCAGAATCATTACAAAGCCGAAGGCTCTCGTGGCTCGGTGTGACAGTCGACGGCAATTATCCAGTAAATTGCCTTGATTGAAACACTTGGAATCTTAACTTGAAAGTAAATTTAAATTTTCCAATTAAAGCTCTCGAGCTTTGACTAAAGTGGTTCAAATTATGCGGATTATAATTACTGACTTCTTCTAATTATATTTTTTGTTGAAATATTTAATAAGAGTTCTTGGATTTGTTATTTAACTCTTATATAATTTATGTAACACAATCGTTATTTTAAAATGATGAATTTTGAAGCGCCGATTGTGCATGTGTTGTATATTGATGTATTTACTATAGAAATATTTGTGCAAAATGACGTTATCTTTATCATCTATGCGACTGTGAAATCGTTATACACTTATTTGCGTGATTTATCCACAACCGTGATTCTCAAAGTGGTTTAAATCCAGTGCCGGAGGTTGTCGGCGCTTGTCACTCTACAGTTAAACCTGTCAAAGGAGAACAGCACTGTGTCACCTGTCCAAAACATGTATGAAGTTGATGAATTAGTAAAAATGTTATATTTATAAAAGCTACAGGGTTCTACGCGATAGAGTAATATGAAAACTGCATTCGAATGACGATTGATTTGTTGTCATTGAGTGAAATTCAATTTAATTTTGTCTTACACCTGATATTTTCTTGCCATGTCATTCGAATATTTGTCAGATACGAATACTTTTTTATTTGATTCGAATACTTCGAATTTTAAATCAATTATCGGCCATCACTAGTACAAAAGCACACAGAATACACATAAATACATCATACATATCAATAAATCCTTCTATTTATAATGCCTATATTGTCATCAAATATGTGGAAAAATAACCTAGTCCTTTACGTTTTGGTGCGTACATAAAATATGTTAAAGAAATAACCATACAAGGAGTAGGCATTTTAGTTCAGTCCCACGGCCGTGGGAGAAAGGTCTTGAGCATAACTTGTGTGTTTTAACTCATAATTATGTAATCATTCATAAGCCATACATAGCAAACGTCTGGTAATTATAACGTATATGTTATTAAGTACGTAACTATTAGTAAAGTTAAACTTTTTGCTGTGTTATTATACAACAGAATGTGTTTCTTACATAGTAATCGTTATTGGAACCAATAATACTTGCTGTAATATTCTTTCATAGAGCACGGCAGTCACGTCCACCTGCAGGGTTTCAGAAATACGTAGAATAGATGAGTACCTAATGCAAAATCACTACATATTATTAAACAAAAGTCCCGCCGCGTCTGTCTGTCTGTCTATTAACGATATACTCAAAAACTACTAAACGAATTTTTGTGCGGTTTTCACGAATAGACAGATTGATTCATGAGGAATGTTTAGGTGTATAATTTCTTAAGGTTTTGTACTACCCGTGTGAAGCCGGTTCGCTAGTAAACTATAAGGCTCATGCAAAACAGCCATATGTACTAACTTTACACTATGGTCAGTAAATACTATTTAATAATAATAATAATATTCTACCACATACACACAACACCATCTAGCCCAAACTAAGCAGAGCTTGTACTATGGGTACTAGACAATGGATATACATACATATATACTTTTTTTTGTAAATATGTACATATTATACATAGAAACACCCAGACCAAGCCAAACATACATGTTCACGCACACAAATGTTTGACTTGTGCGGAAATCGAAGTCGCGCCCTCAGGCGTGGCAGTCGGTTACACTAACCACTACGCCATCGAGTCGTCAATAATTACTAATTGTCTCCAATAAAATCCATATAAATAATCATTAGCTAGTCGTTGTGGTTTTAACCACTTTTGTGGTTACTGCCCCACTCCCGTGGCTCGAAGTGTGATGGTATATAGCCTATAACCTTTCTTAAAATCGGGCTATGAAAAACAAAGAGTTTCAAATTCTGGCTAGTAGATCCATACATTAAACAACATAACAAACAAACTGTTCAGCTTAATTATATAAGTACAGCATTCCTGATGTTTTCGTTACAGTAGTAATGGACTTATTTCACCGTGGGAGAGCCACGCTTCGGCACGAATGGGCCGGCTCGACCGGAGTGATACCACGGCCTCACAGAAAACCGGCGTGAAACAGCGCTTGCGTTGTGTTTCGTCGAGCGAGTGAGGGTACCGGAGGCCCAATCCCCCTCCCTTCTGGGGGGAGGGAACAAATTTAAAAGGCTGGAAACTCGCTTGTAACTCCTCAGGTGTTGCGGGTGTCCATGGGCGGCGGTAGTCGCTTACCATCAGGCGATCCGTCCGCTCGTTTTCCTCTTATACAATAAAAAAAAACTCAATCAGTTTTACTTACCAGCACTTACTCCAGAATACTAACATCCTAAACATTTATTTTCTACAAAACTGAATGAATGTTTCACTCAGCAAGTAACCATAAGAGCATACTTTGCAATAAAACCAGTTTCAAGGCTTATGACTCGAGTTTATATGGTTTTTATGTTCCCGAACATCTCCGACGCATATAACGTGCAAAAATGTATCTTTAGAAAGTATACCCGAATTACTTTAAATTACTTTCATCCCGACCATTATATCTATACTAGGGTTGCCAACCCCAAATTTAAAAAACCAGGATTTGAAGTTGCAAATCCAGGACAATTCATTTTAAAAACAGGATGCAGTAAGGGAGTTGCAATAGTTAAATTAATATGTACTGAAAATAGGTGAAATGAAATTCAAATAATTACAATAATCATATTTTTTTATAAAAGTATTTGAATAAAATTATACGAGTTAAAAACTAGGTATTAATTTTTTTAATAATTAAAATCTAAAACAAACACTGTAAAATTTAACAAATTTTTAAACTTTGTTGTTTTAGTTATAGTATCTAATAAATTCTAAAATTACAAACTTATTAATTTTTACTATACTTTTCAATCCCACCAATTTCCTTCAGTATTAACATATAATCATAAAATTGGTCACACTTCATATCTATTTTATATATAGTTTTGATGATTGCAGCTACTGTTGTTGGCAGTAATCGATTTTTTTTCTTTTGACCTCTGTGAATTTATGAGGGAAAAGACTCTCTTGACATGAGCGTTATGACCCGGTATACTAAATACATAGTCAGCCACTTTCCATAGTTCTGCATACTGTTCCTCAGAAATGCATTGCTTGAAATATGTTAGCCACAAGGCGTTTAAGCTATCGTTTTTTTGAGTAGGATACAAATTTGTAAAAGTTTGTTTAAATTTTAAAGATTAAAAACCCAGGACACTGCTTAAAGCCTATTCAGGTCGCCCCAGGACACTACAAAAACTAGGACATGGGAAAACAGGACGGTTGGCAACTCTAATCTATATTAATATTATAAAGCTGAAGAGTTTGTTTGTTTGTTTGGTTGAACGCGCTAATCTCAGGAATTACTGGTTCGAATTGAAAAATTATTTTAGTGTTGGATAGACTTTTTATCGAGGAAGGTTAAAGGCTATAACTAATATTATAAAGCTGAAGAGTTTGTTTGTTTGTTTGTTTGGTTGAACGCGCTAATCTCAGGAACTAATGGTTCGAATTGAAAAATTATTTTAGTGTTGGATAGACTTTTTATCGAGGAAGGTTATAGGCTATACATATAACATCACGCTACGACCCACGGGGGCGGCGCAGTAACGATAAACGCGGGTGAAACCGCGGGCACATCTAGTCTATACTAATATTATAGAGCTGAAGAGTTTGTTTGTTTGGCTGAACGCGCTAATCTCAGAAACTACTGGTTCAAATTGAAAAATGATTTTAGGTCGGATAGCCTATTTATCGAGGAAGGTTATAAGCTATATAACATTACGCTACGACCAAAAGGAGCGGAGCATCAACGAAAAATGTTGCAAAAACGGGGCAAATTCTTTTATATGGAGCAGACGAAGTTGCGCAGGTCAGCTAATTATGGAATATATACATAAAGGTAGCTTGCCACGTACGCCTTACAACATAATATTAGTGTAATTCAGATTACAATACTACTACGAATTCTTTATAAGACTTTTAAAGACATGATTCTAAGTGTGGGGGATCCACACTTGGAATCACACCTGTGTCACGAGGGACTTCACAAACATTCAAACCATGAACACAAAGAACACGCAGACTCGAAACAAGTAATTATGAATTACACAAATTTTTGTAACGAATGGGGATCGAACCCACAGAACTCGCCGCGACTGCGGCGGCGACGCGACTAATTAAACCACTAAACTACACGTGCAGTGATAAACTTCATCGTTTAAGACATTTGAATTTTGAAGTGCCAAACAATCCAAGCTGCCCCATGGGATGCAATTACTAAAGGCTTTGGATGTGTAGAACATTCGTAGCACATGTCAAACATTTGTGTGCATGAACATGGATGTTTGTCTTGGTCTAGGTGTTTCTAGGTATTAACGCCATGCTCGGCGGCGAGAGGTCGTGGCAGGCAGTGGTCTCCTTCTGCGAAGCTGTCATGGCGCAGAAGGAGACCGCGGTGAGGGGTCAGGGAGAATAACCTCCTCGCTGACCCTCTCCGGCGCAGACGGACGGGAGCGAAAAGGAGGCGATTTGCCCGCCTTCTCGCTCCTGTATAATGGGATCACTGGTACAGAGTCGGGCGACTCTCTACCGGCTTGCACGGCCCCACACGTCTGGGGGATGGCCTTGGTGAGCAAGGCCTTCCCTCCACAGGTGCTGAGGCCCGGTCACCGTCAGCCGGGCCAACCGCCGGGGCGGGATGGTGATTGCTAACGCGACCCCATCCCACCCCACTCCGTCGGCGGAGGGACTGCTCACCCCAGGTTTTAGTGTGTATACCGACCCCCGTCAGAGGCGGGGAGTCACACATAACCACAGATTTTGGGGCGCTAATTACGCGAAAAATATTTAAAAATTCCATCACGTCAGAATTTTTATTTACTAATCATCCTTTAGTTTTGCCAAAAAAAATTACTTAAGCCTTCCTAGTTATTAATTAATATTTTATTTTAATCGTTTCTTATTGAACAAAAAACACATTGAATGGTTGAAGTAGACATTAATGAATGAGTTCTCATAAATTTAGTTAAATAAAACTTTTAATTTACTAAGTGACATACCCTTATTATCAAAAAACTGGTGCATTTTTAAGACATTGCTAAAGACCTCATTTCTTGTGTTTTTTTTAATAGAAATTAACTTAAATCGTGAGAAGACAGTTAATGAGGGTAGATTAATATTTTTTGTATAAATAGCACTATTATTGTTTTTAAAAAATCAGTACATTAGTGCATTTCGTAACGCTTACTTGAAAAACGTCATCGCGTAAGTATTTAAACTCTCCGGACAATTTTTGCTACATTTGTGGGCAAGTTATGCTGAGAAAACAGCAGCGTAATATAACCGAATTCATAAGTAACGTTTATAATATGTATTTCGGCCTATCAATCGCCAATCAAGATAAACAGTGGGTCCCACATAAAGTTTGTACCACATGCGTTTGTGAACTTCGAAAGTGGTCAAAAGGGAAGAACAATACCTTTGATCTCCTATCGCCTGTGTTATGGAGAGAACCTCAGAATCACATTGCAGACTGTTATTTTTGCTGCTGCAAGACTACAGGCTACAATTCAAAAACAAAAAAGAACTTGACATATCCAGTATTGCAATCAGTAACACTCGATGTGCATCGCGACCAGAACGTTTCACCGCCATCACCGCCACACTTGGAATCATTGCAAGCTGAAGACAGTGACAGTGATGTTGAAGAGGTATCTCAACCTGATGCTGACTTCGAGCCAAGTACAAGTGGAACACAATTGTTTTCACAATCAGAACTGAACGACTTAACGAGAGATCTAAACCTGCCAAAAGATACAGCTGAGCTCCTCGGATCAAGACTATCGGAAAAGAATATGCTTGCTCCTGGCACTTCATTTTCTTGGTATCGCAACAGAGAAAAAGACTTTGTACCATATTTTGCTGAAGATCGTGATCTAGTGTATTGCGAAGACATTGCGGGCTTAGTGAAAATGTTTAACATCGAATATGATGCGGACGAATGGAGATTGTTCATAGACTCATCAAATCGAAGTTTAAAAGCAGTCCTTTTGCATAATGGCAATAAGTAGGCTTCACTGCCAGTTGCCCATTCTGTGCATTTGAAGGAGTGCTACTACAATTTGAAAAATGTTTTGGATAAAATAAAGTACGTAGAACACGGTTGGCTGGTCTGTGGAGATCTGAAAGTTTTAGGCATGCTGCTCGGTCAATAAGGAGGCTACAAAGTACCCTTGCTTTCTCTGAGAGTGGGATAGTCGAAACAGAGGACAACATTGGACAAAGAAAGAGTGGCCACCGAGGGCTAAACTAGTCCCTGGAACTAAAAATGTAGTGAGAGACAATTTAGTCCCCCGAGAAAAAGTTTTACTACCCCCTTTACACATAAAACTGGAGATGATGAAAAAATTTGTGAAGGCGCTGAATAAAGAAGGAGAAGGTTTTAAATATCTACACCAAATATTTCCATCTCTGTCCGAAGCTAAACTGAAAGAATGTATTTTTGTTGGCCCGGAGATAAGAAAATTGATGAAAGATACAGTTTTTGATAAAAAATTTAGTGAAATTGAATTAGAAGCCTGGAAATTTTTTAAGGAAGTAGTGAGGCATTTTCTAGGAAACCATAAAAGTCCAAATTATGAGGAAATTGTAAAGAAAATTATAGAACATTTTGGAAAAATGGGTTGTTCGATGAGCATTAAACTGCACTTCCTTAATTCGCATTTGGACTACTTTCCTGATAACTTGGGAGCTGTAAGTGTAGAGCAAGGCGAAAGATTTCACCAGGATTTGAAGGAAATAGAACGTCGCTATCAGGGAAAGTGGAATAAAATAATGATGGCAGACTATTGTTGGCTATTAAAGCGAGATGATCCAAGTCTGAATTTTAAGCCAAAATCTCCTAATCGGAGCTTCGGTGAAAAAAAAGCAAGATACCATAAAAGTATTTAATATTTTTAATTTATTTATTACTGTCCCTTGAATGTATTTTTAATGTTTTAACGTAATGTAATTGTTTCTTATTTTTATTAAAAGAAAAACAATCAGTAATGTTGGCCTTTTTTCCGATTTCATACAAAAGGATTTATCAAAAAAATTGAGGGTGATAGGACAAATCCGAGTACATATACGTAATCAGCGCACCAAAATACTCCAAGATCAGCAATCAAATCCAAAAGGGGAAAATAAGAGTTAAAATTTGCAGACCTGTGTTATTATTTGTTTCTCTTTTTCTCTTTCACGAGTATTTCCCTAATACTTTAGGAAAATACCCGGTCCTTTGGCGTACACGGAGCATGGGTCCAACATGCAGAGGTCCTTCGAGAGTTTTAGTTTAAAGTGAGGTGGGACACTTACCGAGACACCAGCCGCGGCAGGTGTAGGAGACTATTGCTACTTATGGAATCTAATTATTCTAGTCTATGGGGATGGGTGTTTAATGGTTTGGTGAAATGCAAACTATAGTTAAAAAACGGCATCTGCCAGATATACTGTCTCAGTACAAAATCGGAATGGCAGACGGTGACTTGCTGACACACTAGATGGGCCCCCTGAATAGTCGCCATAGGCATATAGGCCTTAAAAGCAGCAGGGGGCAACACCGGTGTGAGCGGCTAGGGGTGTGGAGCGGGCGCCGGTTTCACCATCACGGGTCTCGTGAAAACAGAGACCCGGAGCGGGTTTCCCCGTAGTTATGCCCTTGAAAATGACACTTCCACCCCCAAGCATATAGCTCTGGCGGCCTCCCTCTGACTGGCCGACCACATTATTATTATAAGCTCGGAATCTTCTCCACTTCCACTATTCGAAAAGAGTTGCTATTAGTTTTAATAACCACAATTCCACACATACATACGTAGGGGTGAACCTACTGCGTTTACCTAGCCCAATTTCAGATCCCGTGATGCTAATGCGAATATCTTGATAGAAAATTTCCTATAACACTGCATGATTCAGAAATCAAACCCGAGACCGTGCACAGCCGTTGCATAACCTACCGCTGAGCCACTGCGGCAGTCAAACAATACAGCACAACGCCTTATTAAAAAGCTTTTTATATTCTAATCATAGAGAAGTTCAATACAAGGTCATTTGCCTACGTTCTTCTAAAGCGTTACCCAATCCAGTAGCTTTACGTCTGAAAGTTAAGACCACTGTGCTCGACCACACATAAATCCCAATTAGTTTAAATTTAGACACAGTTAAACCGAAATTTACAGTAATAATCCTCGATTTAAATTCGTTAATACGGTCCAATATATATGCACCAAATAAATACTTGACATTAATTAAGTTACTAGTATTAAACTAAATTATGGTTTATTCGGTTTAGCCAATTTATTAGATTGAACGAATTACCCATTATTAAATTTAAGATATTGATTTATTACATTTCTAACGTGTCGTCTATGTATAAATATACGTATTGGTGCATAGATTGCAAATAAAAAAAATGAAAAGAGAAACATTTTTACTCCCTTGAAGCATACTGCGCGCACGGAGGTTAGATTTAGCATACCTAGTTAAAGTTTATATGAAGAAGTATTTCAGAAAGAATAAATAAATAAAATATACCTATTTCATCAATTGTGATTAAATTTCTACCAATGAGCTACCACTGGTATAATCAATATTAAAATGTGAATATTTAATTGATTGTCCCTTTTTGTCAAAAGGTTCAATTTTAACAGAGAACACCTTTAAAGAACGCAGACAGATTTATGATGGCTTGTAATTCATACGTATGTATCTTGTATCTTGTATCTTATGTCGGGGCCAGTCAGTGCAGACCGGCGACATTTCGACCCAGCGGGATCTTTTGTGTCGACACTCTCCCAATAACGACTGCCATAGATGTTCATGGCAGCCGGGACCGACGGCTTAAAGTGCTCTCCGAGGCACGGAGCACGCGATAATTGTCAATCAATACGCACATAATTTCGAAAAGTCATATAACTTCCGAAAGTCAGAGGTGCGCGACGTGGGTTCGAACCCGAGACCCTCTGCATTGCAGTCTGTTGGTCTCCCCACTGAGCTATCGCTGCTCTATAGGTATGTATACCACAAGCGTAGCTAAGCGTTAACCTATCACATTTATAATATTAGCGGAATTACTAGAACTTATATGATACTAGCTGACCCGCGCAATTTCGTCTGCTTTACATAAGAGAATTAATCCCGTTTTTGCAACATTTTTCATTGATGCTCCGCTCCTTTTATTTTTATATAGCTTGATGTTATATAGCCTATAGACTTCCTCAATAGATGAGCTATCGAAAACTAAAATCATTTTTTAATTCGAACCAGTAGTTCCTGAGATGAGCGCGTACTACCAAACAAACAAACTACCTCTTTAGCTTTATAATTATAGTATAGGTGTAAAAATTGTAAAGATGTTTATATTATGTTTGTTATTCAATCACGCGTAAACCCTTGTCACGTACACTCTTTATAGAGCAAGTTTATTAACCACTAATATACACACACTAACTACCTTGGACGATAAACTCTTCATAACCACAATATAACTTATAACCTGTACGTCTTACTAACAAGCCCATCGCTAAGTCTAGCCACGATATTAAGCTGCAACATAGTCAACACAAACTTACCTCACGCATGCAGTTCGTTATACTCTTGAGGTAACAGGAGATATCCCATCGTGGGTTCGATACGATACACAATGGCGGGTGCCCGTCTCGGTCTGTCGCATGGGAACCTCACGACCCTCGAGCGAGGGAACACAGACTTAATTATCTCCTCACTTTTATCACGTTAAGAAAACTGATACGTGAATTTATGCCCGCGGCGTTTTTCTATATAATAATTTAATGCTCTCAAGAGTATAAAACCTCGGCTACTGATTGACTTTTAGAATGCAGAAGTATTAGTAATTTGCAGATTACTTAAAAATAAATAGTAATTGCCAACTTCATATTGCGATAAAGTGATATTCAATAACAGGTATATAGAAATTTCATTACAATCGTCACAATAATTTGTTAAATTGTACGACGAAATTATTAAAGGTAAAAGATCTTCGAAATGTTCAAGGAATAAAGGCATACGACTTATTAAGTTATTCCGAAGAAAGGTTAAATATTTGGAATGTTTGAGTTGCCATATAAAGCCAAAAATTTATTACTCTGACGAAGAAGTTAGAATATTTCTTGTGATGTGGAATACAGAGTTTCTTCCGTATATCTTTCACAAAGTTTTAATGTGCATGTGGGTTTGTGTTTACATAATTAAATCAATTAATAACCTTAATTAGCGTGGGCGTATGGTTGATTAGAAATATCGGTATTTGCGTAAATCCTATACCCGTGTGAACGAAGTGTTTGGAGCTAACTGTAGTTCGAAGTTTGTTTCCACAGGCAACTAGAACGGGTTTTGCACGGTGACAAGAAACTTGAACCATGGACGAGAATTAATGAAAAACTACAGTTGATAAAGTTTTGTAACCGATGTAAGAAACCAATAAATAGAACTTCTTCTTTTGTATCTGCTCGAATCAAGATCTTTCAATTAGGCACGTGTTTAGCTAAACGATGGTATTATTTTATTCTTCCGTAAAAATAAACATTATTATTTGACTTAATTAGTTTTAAAATTAATAATGTAAATCTATTGTAAATGATATATTACTAATAAAAATTCTATTGCCTTTAGACTTCATAATATCGTCTTTCGTTACCGCGAATGTTTTACACATTGACGTGAAACTACTTTTAATTTTAAGACTAGTATTTTAATGCGCAGTCTGATTTTACGATGTCCAAATATTAAAATGAAACTACCTTATCTTAACGCTTTATTTTATAACGATAAAATCCGTATAATTAGAACATTCAGTCGTATTAAAGTATATTTTTCTAAAATACTTCCCATAAATATAATTATAAACTGTTATATAAGCAGATAAACACTGGACATTTTAAACGGGATGAAAATTTTCTTCTGCCTCTGGAGTACAACCAAGATAAAATTTTGTGAAATTTTTCACCGTACGTGCAGTTAGTGGTTTGAATGGAGCCGTATATCGTGGCCAGGCTGAGTTGCGAAAACGCAATATGCCACGAGGGACAGATTTGTCTCAGCAAGTCGCTCTTGGCCTGTGTGTTATTAATCCTTAAAAGTCTGCCAGACCGCAAACAGAATGGTCTAGTTTTTACTCAAATATGTGCACGTTTTAAAAATTTACTCAATTATTTTGAATGTAGGTTAGGTTTAACAGAATCACATGAAGAATAGTGGTGTATATTAAAAGTATCCTTACTAATATTAGAAATGTGAAGGGCCGCAAATGTTTGAATGTTTGTTAATTATTCACGCGGAAACCATTGAACGAATTTGGATGCAACTTGACACACAAATAAACACAGATATCTATAATAATATTATAAAGAGAAAATATTTTATTTGTTGTTTCTTTGTTTGTAACTATTTAACTCAAAAAGGACTTAACTGATTTTAAATCTTTTACCATTAGAAAGCTATATTATCACCGAATAGCATAAGTAATATTTTATTTAAAAATTAAGTACTGTTACTAACTTAAACTAATCTTCATTTACGCGAGCGAATGCTAGTAATTAATAAAAAATGAAAAAAGTCAAATGATGTTCAGTATCGCTAATAAATATTTATGTACCATTACATCGCTTTCTTGCTAACCTGAGCAGTCTCCTAACTGTACTAATTGCAGAAAAGAATCATTGTGTGGAGCGAAACTGGGCAAGATGGCAAAAAGATTGTACTAATAAATTAGTAAACAGTCGTATATAATACTACCCACTTAAACAAAATTTCTCGAAGCGAACTAACTTACTGCACCTTATTTGCATTTAAATCTGGACGTTCTTAATGCCGACCTTTTATTTTACAACTAGCTGCCTCGCGCAACTTCGTCTGCTTCACATAACAGAATGTCCCCCATTTTTGCAAAATTTTTCATTGATGCTCCGCTCCTATTTGTCATAGCGTGATGTTATATAACCTATAGCCTTCCTCGATAAATGGGTTATCCAACAATAAAATAATTTTTCAATTCGAACCAGTAGTTCCTGAGATTAGCGCGTTCAACCAAACAAACTCTTCAGCTTTATAATATTAGTTAGACTAGTTTTTCTCCGTGGTTTCACCGCGTATGTCCCGTTCCCGTGGGAATATCGGGATAAAAAGCCATAGCCGTAAACGGTAGTAGTAGACGTAGCCTATGTGTGAATCCAGGTCTCCAGCTATCTACATACCAAGTTACATCGCAATCGGTAGTTTTTGCGTGAAAGAGCAACAAACATCCATACAAACTTTCGCGCTTATAATATTAGTAAGGAATTAAACAGAGAATACCATGTGTGTTTGTAGTTTGCCTAATAGGTGTCGCTGATAGGATTGCGCTTATATATAGGTGTATATATATATATTTTTATGTATATTAACTTGCGTCGTGAGGTCCTAGGTTAGGCAAAATGGTAGCTGGATTTTCTGTAGCATGAAATCTCGAAATGCGCCTAATAGACGCCAATAGTCGTCGCCTATTACGTGTGATCTAATAACAAAGCTAATATCTTCGTGTAACACGCTTATACACAATCTAACCTCACTAAGATTCACAAGCGTGAATCTTTGCTTTCTAAATCAAAATCGAATCTGCTAAACATCCGTTGTTATCATCCATATTAACATCCATCGAAAAAACATTGCGTTATAATATATATAACTCCAGCACAAATTACTTCCATAGAGAATTTCCTTAACAAACTCCTAAAATCTTTTGATATAAAGATGAAATATTGTCGACACGATTCCGTCTTCTTTGTATAAGCTGTATTCATGACGTCACAAATCAGCTAAGGGCCCTTCATAACACTGGGAGGCTTTGTTGCTGTAATGCTTCAACGGCTCATTTACTCGTTTCAAATTCTTTTAAAAGCACAAGAATTCGCTTTTGTTGGTTAATAAAAATTCGCCATGTAATAGTATTATATCAAGACGAATTAGGGTTTTAAGGATGGTGAGGATATTTATTTCGTACTAATATTGGAATGTCTAGTGAAGTCAGTTGAACTGGTAAGCCGAAACTCACGACACTCACCTCTGACTTTTCGATGGTATAGAGTTAATTATATCTCGCTTTAATGGTAAAGGATAACGTTGCGAGGATACCATGGGACTTCTCCATAGTATCAACGAACGTGTGGGAAGATTAGCATTCCTCAATGGCCAGCGAGCGTGAAGAACTCGTCTGTGACGTGACTCCTGCGCCACGGTGAATAGTTTATAAATTATTACAATATAAAAATGGCGCTAGGAGAGGAGTACCTGTAGAAAAAGAAGTGAATATGAGTATGTAAATTGCGTTGTTAACTGCCTGTTCATTTTTAGTGTTCGAAGCGCCACCATTAACGTTAATTCTATCTAACCTACCTACCTAATAATTAAACCTAAACGAAACTGGATAAATTTGAGTGTCACACATTTGCCTTACCCGTTGGCAATTCATACGTGATTTTACGTTTAGAAATGTTTCAATAAAGTCAATTTCAATCTGCATTGTTCTGTAAATAAATTGTAATAATAAATCTCACTCGGTGGAAAAACAAACGCGATCGCTCACCGCCAACACGAATATCAAATTAAACAGGGCAACTAGCCGTTAATAAAATGTGCACCGTGAAACGAACATTCGTTTAACTGGCCATCAATTAAAAGCTCAGTTTGGGCTTCGGCTTCAACTTCGGGTTTCGGCCAAAAATTCGCGCTTCACTAAACTCAAGTTATGATTTTTCTGTTGGGGTTGCACGCGTTCTGGTGTAAAATGAGTTGAAAATTATTGTAGTGCTATTTACAACGTGCCGATGCTGGATTACCTATTAATTTACTTCGTTAAAAATAACTGCTAGCTACCAATCAAATTAATAGTCCAAATATTTAAAACTGGCCGTGTATACAAATAACAGCCAGATGTGATTATAAAAATAATAAATACTGTTTTCACTAATTGGGATTTTTTATTTTAAATCCGCCGGCGTTACATATATTGGTATTTATTTTCATCTGCCTCGTTATACTGATTTGGCACCGCACTTTTTTCTGGTAACAATAGGCCAACAACGCAGTATTCGTATAATCTTGCTAAAGTGGCAATAGTAACCAAGGAGTTTGATTGCATATAGCTTAAAGCACTTAAACTGATGCCCCAATTTGTCAAAAGGACTATGTCTATACATTATAATAATATTCTACCACATACACACAACACCATCTAGCCCAAACTAAGCAGAGCTTGTACTATGGATACTAGACAATGGATAAACATACATATATACTTTTTTTTTTGTAAATACATACATATTATACATAGATAATACACCAGACCAAGACAAACATCCATGTTCATGCACACAAATGTTTGACTTGTGCGGGAATCGAACATTGCAATAGACAATGACGTCATCGCTTCAATGAGTACAGGCATCAACAGGACACAGAAAGAAAATAGTCTAAAAGTACTACCTTACTTTTAACAAATGCTAATAGATACACATAAAAAGTAATGTATGTATGTATATGTTTCATTAATTGGCATTCTGTCCAAAAATCTTTATATTTATGTGGCCTGTCACCCCAACTCTATTACCGACAGTACGTAATGGTAGCAGACCCGTAGAGAGGCCACATCAATATAATTAAATGTCGATGTTCTGCAACAACAAAGACTATGTATCACCATGTCCAATTTCTAGTGCTTAACAAGTGCCAACAACAACCAAACTATACCGTTTACACATTAACTAAACACATAAATAAACATCACTACCAAACTAGGTAGTCCTATATTTTACGTGCCAATTTGGAGGTACCGAACGTCCCGTAACAAAGTCTATTTAGGAACATTCGCTCGACACTGAACAGTAAACTAACTAAGGAAAACGTTCTAAATTTATCCAGAAGCCTTCGGTCTCAGAAGACTGACATCTAATTAAACTCCAAGGCGCAGGCGATAAGGTCTGAAGAGACTCACCGTTCTTAGATGCTCACACTGCCTCGGGATTTTTCCTTTCGCCGACATAATCCCGGATTAGACTAGGATTTGCTTTCCTATTAAAACTCTCCCTGTTCGACCTTTAACGCCTTTCGCCAAGTCTTTGAGATTTAATCTTGAAGTAATTTGTTTTACAAGTATTAGTACGGAATCCATGAAAAGCTGTACAAATGAAAAAGGTTCTCTCGCGAGTGGCATTAAAATCAACAGTGTGTAAAGATTTATTTTACGATTATTATTCCAATAAAATTCTAAGAGCAATTGTGTATGAATCAAAAAGGTATAAAATCATTTCTCTACCTTTATGGATGTTTATGGTAGAAAGGTCAACTTTCTAAAACCTTCTTGAAAATATTCATAGATTTTTTACAAACTAAACAGGTTAAACGTAATCAGTTCACAAGTCGGGTTATACGAAGTATGTAAGATGTAGATACATAAAATTCATTCACATACGCATAAAATTGTAAAATAGTTGGTGTTATAATTAAAAAAAAAACAGGTATGCTTGCTAATAAGGCGACTACATAAACGACTATTATGACATTAAATCATAAACTAAGAATTAGTTTTATACATTACTACGGTAGGTATTTATCTATAATAAGTAGGTATCACTGACTCCATGCACTATAATATGGTATTTACCATCTTTAATTTATTGGAATATGAAGTTGTCAATGTTAAAATTATTATAGCACTATTGCAAAACTAGAAACCACATAGGCTGCTGACTTTAAATATTGGACTTCACTAACTTTAGTCAGTAAAGTTGAGTTGAGTCAAATTGCCAGACAAAAATGTGGGTATCTATTATCAGACATCGTGTTCAACTGAGTCGAAGAACTTCATCGATAATACAGCTAAAAATAACAATATTTTGTGGTTTCTACACACTCTATCAACATTCCGTCCATGACTATCGCGAAAGGAATGCACGTGTCTTAACGACATCGACACTACAAAGTCTTCTTCACACGTATCACAATTCACACCGTGGAATATCGATAGAGTGGTCGGAACATAAGGTAACGAACAGATTTCCGACGCAAGGACAATGGGTGTTTAGCATGCGAAGCACGAGGGACGCCTATACCAGCATGCAATATAACAAGAGTACACGAACACATTCTCGAGTTCGCAAGTATAAAGCTTCCCCTGACTTCAAAGGAAGCAAACGCCTAAACGATTTAATCGAAAATACGTTAAGTGAGGCGCCGACAGTCTGCAGGCTAGAACGTTGCACTACAGTCGGCGCTGCTTAGTCATACAGTTTGAATTGTTTTAGATTAATCGTTAAGCTTTCTAGAGATAACGTTTCTGGGTAATTAAGGGAAAGGGGCTAGCTAAGATTGCTTGAAGAAATATGTATCTATTTGTTATCTGCAAGGATGAAGCAGTAATTTAACCGACACGACACCCCGGCGCGGGCGCTACCAATGTACCAAATTCATATGCGACAGCATTTTATGCGGTTCACAGGTACTTCTGTCAATTCTAGCAGCTCATTATTTATATTTTCTACAATATTGGGCTTACATTTTGTGTCAGGTTACGTAACGTAAAAATGACAAGTGTATGTAAAATATTATTTTATTGATAAAATAAAATATTTCTTAATTTATTTTCAGTAAAACTGCATAGTTTATCTGTAAGCAAGCAAGTATTTTCATTCTACGTAAATATAAATGAATCATTTAAAAATGTTTGTACATAATTATGTCGAATTCACCGACCGTAATACAACTTTGCAGAAGGTAAAACAACCATGAAAGTATTTATAGCATTTTATAAATCTTGTAGATTATTTTAAACATTCACGTTTACTAAATTGCGCTTAAATAATATTTATTATAATTCGGGCATTGAATGATAATCAAAGAGTTTAAATTAATTTCACCTGTTACGACTTTTGTTGGATAAAAAATGTATTTCTCTAATAAACTTATTTTATGTATTAATTATTAGTGAAGTTTAATCACGAATGAAAAAAGGATATTAATAATCTCAAACTCAAGCTACTTTAAACACTATAATTGAAAACCGATCTATTTATGACCCAAAATAATAATAGATACCGATGATTTAGAATCTAAAACTGTCAAAATTATAATAATTTCTGGGAACAATAATGGGTTCGATTCCATTAATAGTGGGGAGGGCTTAAATGATTTCCATATCGCTTACGAACAATAATAATCAATCAAGCGGCCGTCTCTACGGTCGGGATCGCAGGGTAGTTGTGAATCGGTGCAATTAGTCGCCATATTGCCCCCTCCCTCCTACTCTCAACCCCGCACGCAACGTACTGACTTACCCGGGGCCACGAAACAGACGCTGAAGGCGAAAACGCTCAGCGCTAAGGCTCAGCGCTACAATCGTGAGCGTCCAGCGACAAATACAAATCGTTGAATTGCAGGAATGTTCTCAATGTTAACATTGAACTAAGTAAGTTGCCTGTCTAAATAATAATCACTTATATGTGAGTAATAGTATACAATATGTACGCATTTTAAAAAATACGTTGCTAGAAGTTCAGCATTTAATTCATTACATTGGGTGACAATAAATACCATATAAAAAAATTTACCATCCTATCCCATTATCGATTTGTTTAAGAAATCCTTCGCTACAAATTACTCCTGTATCGCGTAGAGCTTTACAAATAATGAAACAACGGTCACAAAAACACCCAAACTCGAAACAACCATTTGTGGATCTCATAAATGTTTGTCTCACATGCCTTTTGAACCTACAACACACTGAGTAGTCGCAGACTTAAATAAATACGCCGCTCGTATATTTATATTAAAATTTAGTCGGCGTTGTTCCACACCATCCTAGTGCATTCAGCACGCTAGCCGCCAGGCGTATCTGCTCGGAGCATGTTTCATGGCCCTCGGATTATGCGTTTATATCGACTAGACGAAATTGGAGCAAAATTGGCGTTATTATAATCGTGTACAATATCGACCGACATGCACGTCTATGCGAGAGGCTCATGTTTAGAAGTGAATTTCACGTAGTACAGATTATTGATACTAGCGTATTGTTTGAATTATTTTGGGCATCCATATAATACAATGTGTTGCTTGATGGTTAGCCGTTATAAAATACAGATGCACAATAATTAGCTGTTACCCGCGACATCGTCCGCGTGGAATTAAACAAAAAAAAACTAAAATAAAAGAAGCCTAAGTTAGTCCTTATAACATCAGCTATAGTGAAAATCCAGTCAAAATTGGTGAAGCCGTCTGAGACATTAGCCGGAACAGACAGACAAACAGACAGACAAAAAAAAGCTTTTTTGGATTAGTTTTTAGAGTTCGAGAAAACTCTTATACAACAGCTTTGTCCATCCGTCTGTCCGTCCGTCTGTTATACAACTTTCAACTCAATAACTGTTAGAGCTAGAGACTCGCGGTCAACGCCATTCGACTCAGCATAGTCGAAATACACCCGAAATGACCTTTGACCTCTGACCTCAAGGTCACGTGGTATCACGTGACCTTTGGATATTACTTGAACTAATTTTTGCAACTCTAAGATTTACGGCAATTCATTGCCGATTCTCACTTGTTTTGATATACTTACCTATGTACCGTATATACTTTCATATACATTTAGTAAAAAGCTGTTATTTTGACATTACAAACAGACAGTTATATATTATATTTATGTAGATACGCTATGAAAATTAAATTGTGCTTCGGTCTTTATATTACTAAATGATTAATGCTCTTACTTTCTTTAAGAAGGAAAACTTTGAACTCAAAGTTCGTAGCTATTTTCTTCATGTTTATTCTCTTCAGTTTTATTAGTATGATAGTAAGTTGTTATAATTTTTTTAGACAGATATCACCAGCATTTGTATTGTGGCGTAGTGGTTTAAGTGGCCGCCTCGGCACTGTCGCCGTGCTGAGTGTTGTCGGTTCGAAACCCACAGGGGACAAAAATTTGTGTGATCCACAAATAATTGTTCCGAGTCTGGGTGTTCTTTGTGTCCGCAGTTTGAATGTTTGTAAAGTCCCCCGCGATACAGGAATTATTCTTAATGCGAGAGATGTCTTTAGAAAAAAAATCCCCTGCATGGTATTCAAACCCACAACACTCAATTAAACAATTAACTTACTCACTAGGCCATCCGTGACGTCGAATTAGTTTAATGGTTACGTATTTACAGACCTTTTCTTAGTTTATTAAATAGTTTTACAATCAGCTGTTCTCTTCAAAGCATTGCCAGTAAACTTACTCGATGGCGTAGTGGTTAGTGTAACCGACTGCCACGCCTGAAGTCGCGGGTTCGATTCCCGCACAAGTCAAACATTTGTGTGCATGAACATGGATGTTTGTCTTGATCTGGGTGTTTCTATGTATAATATGTAGGTATTTACAAAAAAAAAAGTATATATGTATGTTTATCCATTGTCTAGTACCCATAGTAGAAGCTCTGCTTAATTTGGGCTAGATGGTGTTGTGTGTATGTGCTAGAATATTATTATTATATTATATTATAATGTTATTATCAATCTGACTGCACAGCTGAACATAATTTTATAATAATAACAGTTTCATACGTGCATGGTCTCTAATGTTGTTGAAGGGGTAAGCAGAGACCTCTCCTGACGAAATCATGGTGTAACCAAGGTGTCACCAGCTATGATTTTAGGACCACGTAATAAGGGAAAGCCTTTGCCATCTATCTGGCACATTACCAGACTCCGTGCTTCTACTGGGAATTTCTTAACAGAAAAGCTCAGTAACTAAACACTGGGCCAGACTTAAAACTCAAACCGATACTTCATGCAAAGCAGTCGCTTTCATTACTGAGGCAGTAGTTTCAGCTGATTTTACTGTACAAAACTTGAACATGGTCATTATACAGTGTGTATAATAAACCCTGTCCGATCCATTAAGGGCTTGTTTTTCACTTAAAAAACATGTTAAAAAATATAATTTAGGAAATCTATATCATCGCAAAACATACCTACATACATACATAGATTCACGCCTGTTTCCCAGAGGGGTAGGCAGAGACTACGGATTTCCATTTGCTACGATCCTGACACACTTCTCTGGCTTCATTCACTTTCATCACATTCCTCATACACGCCCGTCGGTTCAAGGTGCTCTTAACCTGGCCTTTGTCCAGAACGCCTCCGATCTGATCGAGAAACGTTCGCCTAGGTCTTCCTCTTGCGACTGTTCCATTCACACTAGCCTTATAAAATTTCTTAGTCAGTCTTTCCTCGTCCATTCTTTCTACATGCCCAAACCAGCTTAACATACCCTTTTCTATTCTTGTCACTATATCCACTTTTATGCCGCATCTCTGTCTAATCACACTATTCCTTACTCTATCTTTCAGAGTCACACCACATATATTTCTTAGCGCTCTCATTTCTACAGCATTTATTCTGCTCTCATGCTTCTTTTGCCATACCCAACTTTCACTTCCATACATAAGTATAACGTCTTCATAATATTTTTAAATACAGTATTGATCAGCATTTTTATCCTTAAATTATTGAAATTTCGCACAGTCTAGCAACACTCCACTAAACTTGACAAGGACGCAGAGCGTGGCATACTTTCGGCGGCATTTTTCTAAGGCGTAGTAAGGTACGCGCGGCGTAGCGCGGCGCAGCATCGGAGAATCTTTATCAACTTTAGTGTTACCATGACATGCCATGGGTAATCTATTAACATATTATTTTATATAAATTACATTTACTGGGATCATTTTTTTTGATCGAATTTTATAAAAGGATGTCAGTTACGTACTCATAATAAGCTACTGTATAACACCTTCAAGAATCGGACAGGGTTTATGATACACACTGTATAATCATTCAATTATCACCAATATAATCTTAAGACTATCTTAAGATTATAAAAGTAAGTTCTTTCTTTTAAGATTACTAGCAATTTTGTTTAGAATTTCTAGTGTTTGTGTTAACAAGCGCTGGCTTAACTAAATTGAGTTCACGTCCGTAGTGCAATGGAGATTCAAACACATGACCTCTCGATCGTAAATCTGTTACCACTGGGTTACAGCGGAGTAACCGAGCAACATAGCTCATTTAAGATAAGCAACGCAATTTATTCACATTATTACTAGCTTTTGCCCGCGGATTCGCTCGCGTAAAAGTAGGTTATTTATGTTAGTCAAAGTACTTTTCGTAAAATAAAATACATCCTATGTTACTCGGTGATAACATAATTTTATAACAGCGAAATAATTTTAAAAATAGATTGAGTAGTTTTTGAGTTAAATTATTAAAAATAAAAGGCAAACGAAAAAAAAATTTTCTCTATTCAATTTTAGTATAAATTATAATATTATTCATGCAAGCACTATAAGTATCACTTTAGCAACCATAAACAAAAACTTTCTACATCACATAAAAGACATGATTCACCCCATTCACCCGACGATGGCCTGTCGCGATGGTAACTGTTCTCACATAAACCACCTCAACAACTAAATGATACCAACAAAAGATATTCGATAAACACGGTATCATTTGGTATTAACGTGCTTCTATCACGCTACCAGATAAGCATTTGTCAAAGGCTAGCTTCAGCAAGTGATACGTGAAGCGAAACGATTCGATACAATCTTAAGTACGATACACAATATGTATTTTAAGTAGCGACTTTTCCTATATGTAGAATACTTGTCGTATATTAATAATATCAGCACCATAAACTGTCCTACTCCTGGACACGGGCCTATTGTTCTGGCCGCCAGTACCGGTTTGCAGAATGCACATACATATCTTCGAGAATATTATATGAGAACTATTAGAGATACAGGTATCCTCGTGATGTTTGCTGTCACTTAAAAGTATGTCACCTAAGTGATAACTAAATATTTTATACGCACATAGCTTCGAAAAGTCAGAGATGCGTGGCTTTGCATCGAACTCGAGACCTCTGCGTGGCAGAGAAATGGACTCTCATTAGGCTTTTACAGTTTAAGTAATGAATTACGCTTTAATTTCGACTACGTAACGACCACTATACTCTGTGCCAATAGAATTAATATTTTATGTAACCAATCGTTTTATGCCTAATTAAATATTGTCATTTAGAAAAATAAAACTCTGAAGTGTTGTTGATGAAGACAATAAGCCGTATGAAAGTCCTTCTTTTGATAAATTACCATAAATTTATTTTACAGGAAAATATTTTATGGTTAAAGTCACTAAAAGTTGTTTACATTTTTCTGAAATTCTATTGGGATAGACTATAGTAATTATGATGTCCCATCTTAACTATGGCGGCAAACTGCGACATACGATGTGACTACCTATAACACGCTATAATCAAATTTAACTGCACGGATTGTGTAGAACACCCAGAATGTTCTTTGTGTCCGTTGTTTGAATGTTTGTAAAGACCTCCGCGACAAAGGATGTATACCTAGTGCGGGAGATGACTTAAAAAAAGAATATAGTTATTTACGTAATATTGTCTTCTGTTTACGCGAATATTATTCATTGAAATAAACTACTATATACGGATTTTATCGCGTTGTTTATTTGACACTTTATTACATAATTTTGAAAACTGTTACACTACTACTACTGTTAAACTTTACAAATATTTAAGCTAATTAAATTATTATTAAAACTATTTAGATTTAATTTAATTTTACACTTTCCCCGACATTTCGGTTGCTTTTCAGCAGCCATGGTCACGGGGAGACTAAGATGGTAGCTGTATCAATGTTCCAGTGTAGTTATTTCAAAGTACCCGAACATAATATATATATAGTTTTTATTCTTTGCTGTAGTTACAGGCGTTAAATTTAAATAAACCGACGATCTACTGAAAACGCGTTGACTGTTAACCGTCCATCGATCAACTAGTTGGAATAATAAATGACCGTTCCAAATTTAACTAGTGAATTAACTCGTTTATAAGTGAGTCGAGATCATAACAACTTATTCACTCAGTAATTTGTCTGCTGAAAATAATATCGACTTTGATTATGATATTAAATTTCAATGTCTGATACGTTTAAAATATGTTGTTGTATGCATCTAACAGTCATAGCGTAATGTGACCTACGACATTTTTTTGTGATATAGCTACTTTCGCTTTAGAAATAATTATTGTATCGCAAATAATCCTTACTGATTTATAAATTCGAAAATAACTCTGTCTGTCTGTCTGTTACCTTTTCACGGCTAAACCACTCAACCGATTTATATGATATTTGGTACAGACATAGTTTAAAACATGAAAAGGACATAGATTACTATTTATTGATGTAGGTACTATGCGAGCGAAGCCGCGCGTAAAAGCTAGTTAAAATAAATTAAAGAACACCCAGACTCAACAGATCAGAACTTTTGTGGATCATACAAATGTTCTGTGTGGGATTAGATTCATCACTCGGCGTAGTGACAATGTTGATGCAACCACGTAAACCACAACGCCATTAGTGCATGTTAATTTAATATTTAGTAATATATACGTAGCTGATGTTTTAAACACGTTAAACAATGACTGGACTAACATATATTTGACTAGCTGACCCGCGCAACTTTGTCTGCTTCATATAAGAGAATTTCGCCCGTTTTTGCAACGTTTTTCATTGCTGCTCCGCTCCTATTGGTCGTAGCGTGATGTTATATAGCCTATAGCCTTCCTCGATAAATCGGCTATCCAACACTAAAATAAATTTTCAAATCGAACCAGCAGTTCCTGAGATAAGCGCGTTCAAACAAACGAACAAACTCTTCAGCTTTATTACCTATATTAGTATAGATTATGTGTTATTACTTATTAGACAAGGTATCGTTTATTCGTGTACTTTCGAGTAAAGTTGCGTTGACGAAAAATCTATTTACTATCCTAACGCACAGTGACAAAAAGACTGCGTCGCTTCGCAATCCGATTTGCGCGACATTTTGATCGAATAAAGTAGTAGGTCGATGGCTCTACAACATTGTCCATCTACAATTAATATTCGATTCGATTCGATTTTAGTCGAGTCGCGTCAACGCGTTCATCGCTCACGTACGATAATGCGCAAAAATACAAAAACCTTTTTACTTATATTGAACAGAGCTTATTACATTTTCTAATAAAACATACGTATTCATTATTTATTCAAATTTTAGATCATCTATCTCGGCGTCACGCTCGGAATTTTAATTTCGATCGGGGGTGAAAACACCCCTGCATTGACCCACCCGATAATTGTAAATGAGTCACCGACATCGCCATGTTTCAACTCGGAGCTACCGATTACGTCATAAGTCATAAACAATATGGACGCGACTGACTCAAATCGAGAGATTGATTGACATTAAAATATTCAACGATTTATAAAGATTGGTCTGGAGTTTTATATTGTGGAAAAAATTTGTGAGCTTTAGTAATAAAAGTCTTGAGGAAGTGGGGTAAGGAGATTGGCATTGTATGACATTGTAGTTATTGCTTATGCCGCGGTGTCGTATACATATTATGATCTGTTGAGGCAATATTTATTAGTGAAACCTATTTTGGCTGTAGGCATTTTATTGAAACAAATACACATATGTATGTTAATTCACTAGTGCAGAACATGAAGTATCAATAGATAAATATAAATATACCTTTTGTTTTCGGCTACTGTCATAATCATGAAAGTTAAATTCTTTAAATATACATATTAGGCGAGTTTCCTTCTCACAAAACTCGCTTAATATTTTTAAAGATTTAAACTTTACAGGTGCTACACTAATTGTGTTATTATCTATGATACTATTATTAGATAGATAGATACTATAGTTTAGATACTAATATTATAAAGCTGAAGAGCATGTTTGGTTGAACGCGCTAATCTCAGGAACTACTGGATCGAATTAAAAAATTATTTTGTTGTGGGATAGCCCATTTATCGAGGAAGGCTATAGGCTATATAACATCACGCTACGACCCACGGGGTCGACGCAGTAACCATAAACATGAGTGAAACCGCGGGTACAGGTAGTTATACATATTTTTTGTTATGGTAAATCAAATTCATTACACTAAAATCCACTAAGAATCCTAAAGTAATCGGACCAACCGTTAAGCAACTACATAGCTACACACACACTCACACAAGACAGAATAAAACTTGCTAACTTATAAAAACACTAGGCGTTATTTTCACAAAATTACTTCGTGCGGCCAGTCCACTACTCATAATAATAAAGAGATAATCACATGCGAGGTAGATGGTGAGTAATATTTACCTACTTGACGTACTTCAAACATCTAACTATCTCGGGGATCAAGGCAGCTAGAGTAACAATTCCCTAAGGCAAAAAGCTTCTGTAACCCTTCATTACAGCGTCCCACCGAAGCGTTAAAGCTGTTCGTGTTTTTAAAAGTCAATAATTATGTACTGTGTTTTTCATTGAGATGATGATTTCACCCTATAGCTTTCACAATGGAAGCATTAAAAAGGTCCAATAAAGAAATTACAAAAGCTTCGATGTATAATTATTATAATTGTTTGTATTCATTTTTGTTTATTATTGCCCTCTATGGACTTCAGTCGTAGGATCTTTACGTGTGACTTGAAAATGTACTTCTTTTTAAGGTGCAATTAAGATCTATCAGGCAACTTTCAGTATATCAGTGAGACCGTACCACCAGGTGGAGTGGCATCAATAGAATCTTCCCATTACGTAGGATTTAAAACAAATTTGTCGAAATACGGCTGGTATACACCTCTGCCTATCTCTTTGGGGTTACACATTAATTTATTAATTTTTCTATTTTTCAGACACCATTTGCCCATGGGTATGTCAGTCTGCCATTTCTTTGGAGTTATACATATGTATGTATATATAGTCTCAGAACTGTATAACTTTTAGCAAAAAAATTTATAAGCTGGTATGCAAAAGGGGTTGTATTTTAACAGGTTCCCTGTCCGATGAAACACCTATGACACATAACAATAGATATTCTATTGTGTCTATCACGGGACAGCGAATGGGTTGTATTGTATATCGTAGAATATTGTGACAGTTTTGCTTTATGCCAGGCAAATAGCAAGCGTGCTTTCAGTTACATGGTAGAATGGGTTGTTATCGTTGCCTTTAGACTCTTGCAACGTAATATCTAAAGCACTGCTGCCTCTCCTCAAAAGGACAAACCAACATACAAACGAAAGACCACTAGTCCACCTTCTAACACAACGCGTTTAAGTACCTATAAACCCTCACCGAGGACACGCAAAACATGCATATTTGACCGCAGTCTCTTGTGACGAAAAAATAAAACCTGGTCTATTCGACATTGCATACCACAGAACATGGAACACGCTTGCTATTTTATACAATCTAACAGTCAAACAAGTGAGTGACAACTTCAAAGGTAAATACAAATGAGACACTTTTTTGTAGAACTGTCAGTGCTAACTGCCTTCGCCCTCCATCACTCAACCCGAATATTACTTAAGACTTTATATATAGAGATATATATAAAGCGTGATGCGCAATATTCCTCGCTCTGCATTACATACAAACAGATTTAATGGCCAGAGCGAATTTAATTTAGGAACATAGATGTTTGATTTATATATTAACCAATAATCAATTCATCTGAATATGTAATTTAGCGTCGAGGCTCGTTTAATTATGGGTTTGCTTCCTCCACAGCGCGGCGTAGCTACTGGCGCCCGATGTGGGACTCCATTATGATTACAAGTTACTTGTAATTATAACATTTCAAAGATACAATCGTTACTTACATTTCTCGTAGAATGCTCCAAATTAAATTAGGAGAGACCTGAAACAAGAAAACACAAGATTGAGCTTTTGTGGTCAGATAGGACATATATACAAGTAAGCGGGTTTCACCGATTACTAGGGAATAACAATGCCTGACGCCGGCCACCGAACCAAATAGCTAAGATTAGATATACGATAGACAGCAGCCCCTTCAGTGCCACTGCGTTACCGAGGTAGTTGCCAATGTAATTTATAAAGATATGTTACATTGTTTTACGTTTACGCGTATATTACACATCGAAATAAACTAGTAAATAGCTGGAATCCAGGTACAATAGACTTAAAAACTAACTACTAGCTGGCGAAAAGTGTGTGTTAAGCTGTAAAGCATCACTGCCTAAAATATAAATATATTTTTGTACATACAATACGACACGCGAGCCACGCACTCACACTCAGACATGCGCGTACCGCGATCTGTAACCAAGCCTCAGTAATCTGAATGCTTTTTGAAAATTAGTCATACGAAGAAATTTACACTTAACTTCAAGTAGGTACCTATTAAGGTCTGCCGACGTCCTAATCGCATTTAGTTTTAAACCGACTCAGGGATCGTTGAAACCAACATAAGGGCGTTGAAACCAACTCAGGGGACGTCGACCAGACGTTACGGATGTCTTTTGTCAAATCGTCAGACGTAGGGAGTCCATTTGAGCGAGTGCTCGCGGGACGCTAATCTCATTAGCAGATATTCAGGGGGCTGCACTGGGGCAAATTAACGCAACTCAGAAGGGATGTTTGTGAACCCGTTTTGATGTGACAGCAATTTTCTTGGTTAAAAATGTGAGTGTATTTCCAGATTTATGGTATTCCTTTCGCATTTTTTTTTAGAGACTGCTGCTAGCCTACATATATCGTTTACTCACTTTGGTATTAAATATTCTTTATAGCAATTCCACAACGTTTGAGAGATGGTACATGCTTCATGACATATGTATATTATGAACGCAGTTTGGGCACAGCAAATATTAAGGAATATAATTAATAAGGTGTATAATTTGTTAAGGTTTAACATGTTACACAACTTACAAACTATTACTATATATATACTATACAAGAAGTACATATGTTTAATATAACCATAATATTTACATTTTACTTCAATTGTATAACTTTAATAAATATAACTTTTTAACCTCTACTATAAACTAAATACGCTATGGTATGTAGTATAAATTACATCTTAAGTAAGATAAAAATGCAAAAAGTTTTTCTTTACTTGTCTTTTGTTTATGATAAAATGAGACAAAGATAACATAGGTATTTGTTGACAGCAAATAATTGAAGGACAGTTGTGATTGAATGATTCCATCCTCGGTATAATGAATCACCATTTTTTTTTACATCTAATTAAATCAATTATGGCACTGCAAAACAACTAGTGCATACTGCCGTAATTCTAAACCAGTATTGTAAAAGCGAACGTATTCTGTCGGTTACGTTTTCATCGCTAAACCACTGAACCCGTTTTGATCAAATTTGATAACGAGATAACCTGAATCTTAACGGATACTTTGAAACCCTATTAACGTCGCGGATGTTTGTTAGGTTTTTGTGGTTAATAATAATAAAAGATAATGGACAAATTTACATTAACGATACGAATTCCTGAGTAAAAATATAGGCAGTAATATTTTAAAACATTGCATTTTAGGTCATTGATAACGGACAGTAATAAAGACCGTCTCATAGCAAATACTAAAGTAAAGTTTAAGCTACGCATTCAAAGCGCTCATCTATTTCTTGTTTCCTTATTCCGGACGCAGTTCCCGGGCATGACAGATCCTACATCATTCAGTGAGTCATGCCTCCGGACGTTCACTCGTAAAACGTACAAAAACTGTTCGGAACTCCACTGAAAACATCCAGTTTAACTTGTAAAGAGTTTCCGCCGTACGACAGAATTATGAGCCAAGTTTACGCTTAACTGCAGAAAGTAGTCTGGGGAGAGAAAACAAAAATATATTACCTTAAGTAAATTGGAACGCAACTTTAATGGCGGCCATCTTAAAATTCGCTAGTCATTGAACAGTGTAATAAAACTTTCGCTGAGGCGCGGATTGGCATCGGGAATTTATAATGTCCGATAATATAAGATAAAGAATCACGATTTCTAAAGGTAACAAAGAAAATGCATTAGAAGTGGCTTGCGTTATTACAATTTATTGCAACGATTTGCTTCCACAAAGCTGCAACGTAAAGATTCGTGTCTGGATAAAACCGAAGCGTAAGCAGAGGAGAGTTACATGTAGGTACATTTTTCCAGCTATATTTATAGATACCACATAATATTAATATAAACTTTTACGTTCATAAGTGTTACTCTATGATCTAGATAAATAAATGATTATTGACTTGGACTTTGAATAGCAGATGAGAATAGACGTAAATAATTAGCTTTATAGAGAATAAACATTTTAAAAATGATATGCTCTGTCTTTCTTTTCCTTTTTAATAATTACTGTGTCGCATGCGCACAGAGAACTTACAAGCTTTAAATAGGACTAAAATAACACCCATTTATGGCCAATTATTAGTGGTACACACAAATTTTAGTGACGTGCGGAAACCGATCCCATACAACGCAACGTTAATGGCGAGGCAGCCAAACGTGCCATCAGTGCAGTCGATGATTAGGTAAGCGACCATCCGACTGTTGGGCACGGGTACAGTACATACATATACAGTACTCTATCTTCATACAAACGGTCGGAACTCGAGTCATACCTACGCGCCTCGGCGTTGGTATGCGCTTGGTTCGCAACCAGTCGCGAATGGCTAGGCTTGAACAACTCTTGACAACAGGTTGGCCACTAACCACACGAAAAGAAGAAAGAATAGAAGTAAACAGTAAACTAGTAAAAGTGTGTTAATAATAGTGTTTTATAAAAAACTAGCTGTGCCCGCGGTTTCACCCGTGTTTATAGTTACTGCGACGCTATCGTGGGTCGTAGCGTGATGTTATATAGCCTATAGCCTTCCTCGATAAATAATATCTATCCAACACTAAAATAATTATTCAATTCGAACCAGTCGTTCCTGAGATTAGCGCGTTCAACCAAATAAACAAACAAACTCTTCGGCTTTATAATATTAGTATAGATAAACAACGCGATAAAATCCGTATAAAGTTATTTAATTTCAATACTTTTTCTGGATAAAAGGTATCCTGTGTCCTTTTCTGTTACCTGACAACGTGTATGCGGAATTGATGATGATCGGTCGATTAGTTAAGGCGTGCAAGCGTCACAAACAAACTCACATTCACATTCATAATACTATATTTTGCCCGTGGCTTCGCTCGCGTCAATGGAGATTTATGTTAAAGTAGATTTTTTGGTAGCCTATATGTTATTCTTATGTATAAACAATAATACTGTAATGTTTCATCAAAATCCGTTCCGTAGTTTTTACGTGAAAGAACAACAAACATCCATTAATCCTCTCAAACTTTCACATTTATAATATTTGTAGGATATTCGCCGCAAACATAAGCGCAAAGTACGAAGTATAGATATGTCCGTAATTCGACGACTCGATGGCGTAGTGGTTAGTGTAACCGACTGCCACACCTGAGGTCGCGGGTTCTATTCCCGTACAAGTCAAACATTTGTGTGCATGAACATGAATGTGTGTCTTGGTCTGGGCGTTTCTATGTATAATAATAATAATGTCCTCCAGACCGAATTTCGGTCATGGCGGCCAATCTTAACGGAGATTGGCCAACTGCGCAGGAGATATTATAGTGCACAAGTATGTGCGCAAACACAAGTGCACTCTCTGTTCCCTAACTCTCATGATCCGATGGGACGGATAATCCGACACGACCGGAGAGAGATCAGGCGCAGGACCAACGGCTTTAGAGCTTGTTGGCCCGACCCAGGATTCGAACCCGAGACCTCATGCACAGCAGTCGCATTCACTACTGCTGCGCCACGGAGGCAGTTTAGATGTATAATATGTATGTATTTACTAAAAAAAGTATATATGTATGTTTATCCATTGTCTAGTACCCATAGTACAAGCTCTGCTTAGTTTGGGCTAGATGGTGTTGTGTGTATGTGGTAGAATATTATTATTATTATTATTATACATTTCTTCTTAGCTTAATATCATCTTACCTTTTTCTTTGGCCTCCTCTTCTAATTTTTCTGCTTCCCTTGCCGACCTAAACCTGTATAGTAAATAAGTATGGTTGTAATAAATTTACCTTTTTAAATAAAAGATGGTGTTGTGTGTATGTGATAGAATATAATATATATAGAATATATTTACCTAAGTTCTCCTTACTTATAATTGAAAACGTGAAGTACTACAGACTTGCTTTCTCATTTTCACCTTTTACCTAAACAATAAACCAGAAACACCTCTAAAACAAATAATTCTGTTAACTAGTAATAAAAACGTTAGTAAAAAACGCTTCTCGTAACAAAATGCGTTGGTAACCGCCGTGCATGGGGTGGCTTGCACTTAGGGGGTAACATCCCCTTACAAAAGACGGTTGGCAACCCATTTGTATCGATTCGCACAGAGTCGGCATTTACAATGTGTTATAAACTGTTGTTTGTGTTCAATAGACAGACATTTTGATTATTTGTACTGTGTAGTAGTACGATATATCTACCAACTACATTTTGTGGCATGAAATCCGGACAATTTGGTAGATAAAAATATATATTAGCATGATAACGATGTTTTAGGACATTTATTTGGCATATTGTTATGGACTAAGTATGAATTATGGCAAACTAGATTTTGTCTGCGGGTTCGCTAGCATACATGTGAACTTTTTTGGTTGAAAGATACTCTATGTCTTTTTCTGTACTCCCCGACAACGTGTAAGCGAAATTTCCTGATCATCAGTCGAGTAGTTAAGGCTTGAAAGCGTAACAAACAAACTCACATAATATTAGTTAGGATTAGGACGGGCTTCTGCACCCAGTTTTGTTCCAGTCGTATATAATAATAATAGGCGTAATATTCCCAAATAAAGAAATAAATGGGTATTTTATTTTTACGACAAGTCTTGCAAACAAGCTTATGACCTGGCTTAGTAAGCAGTTACAATATAACCTATGGTCACTTGCAAATTGCAGTACCAGGGGTCTAACACGCGTGTTACCGTCCATAGTAAATAGGAATTCTTTCTTTTGTCTGTCTTATCTTTATAAAAATACAACTCCCGCACTAGGAATGACTCATGTGTCGCTAAAGACTTTAAACACATTTAAACCACAGACACAAATAACACCCAGTCGCAGAATAACTATTTATGGATCATACAAACTTTTGTTCCGTTTGGGGATCGAACCCGGAATACTTGGCGCAATGGCAGTGGCGACGCGACGACGCATCCAGTCAAAAAGATAGGATGAAAAATATAGAAAAGGTAGGTGTATAAAACTCTGGTACACTTACAGTTTAGCTTAGATACCTGACAAAACGACGGTTTTCTGTAAGACGTAAGCATAATTCCGTTCCTAGAATAAACCAATTTTCCAGTAAAATAGCTACTATAAATGCAGCTGCAATTATTCAAAAGATAACGCAGGCTTTGTTTACATAATTAACCTTGACTGTTATCGAGACAGGTCAATCAGACTATTATCAGCAAACTTGGCCGAGGACTACAAAAGTCCCTGAAACAATAGGGTGCCACGCACCGCTGGCGTACTTCATAGTTCATACAATGCGAGAGATTTCAATAGCACCTCGGTTAGTACGGTCGGCGACACAATTCGTTCAGTATGTTTTATTTTATGTTTACTATAGTAAGTTGTCTTAAACAGTGGGTACAGGAAAACTTTATGAGTAGACTTAAGGGTATTACCAGACCAATCGATCGATCGTCGACCGATGGCATCGGTCGACGTCGATCGAAGTTGTCGACGTCGATTGGTCTGGTAGAAAATATCGATCGACGTCAACTAATCCATTCTACAATCGATCGATGCCGTCGATCGACGATCAATCGATTGGTCTGGTAACACCCTTATAGTTTTTTATAGGGAAAATGCAATGCATAATATTGATATCATTTTATCACATTTCTTTTATATACGACTTGTAACGATTTTAACCTTCTATCTTGCAACTGGAAAAGAAAATATCAGAAGAGTGAAAGTGGACTTTAGCAAACTTTCGTAGTTCAATTCGATTTTAAGACAGTCATGTTGCATTTATAATTGATAGTAATTAAATGACAGAACCTCAGCTTCTCTCCTGCTGTCAAGGTAAAAAGGATCTTTAGGCCTCAAAATGAGGCTTTATATAAGCATTTTTAAGGATACGTATTCATTTATAAGATTCATAAGTATGAAATAAATTAGCTTACAATTATAATAAATATATATTTGCGTATTTTACAAGCACAGTTCATAGATGTTCTTTTTTTTTTACTTTTCTTGTTCATACGACCACTTTCCGCCTGATGGTAAGCAGTCGTGTGGTCTAAGAGCAGTGGCCTCCACCATAGCAGCCGAGGCGATGTTGAGGTCTCTACTTTGACGGCCTGAGAAGGTGCTTTTTCACGCCCCGGTTAAAGGACCCAGGATTCAAAGAAGAAGGAAACACGTGCCTTGAAAGAGAATTCCATGCCTTGATCGTTCGGCAGAGGTATGAGGACCCAAACTTGTTGGTACGCACTCTAGTCAACTCTACTGTGTAAGGATGGCATCTGAGCCCAGCATAGGTTGTTCTGGATAGGAAAGGGGAAGGCGGGATAAGATAGAATAACTCTTCAGAGCACTCCCCGCGGTATATTCTGTAGAAAAATGCCAATGAGGCAATGTCCCTACGGAGTTGCAGAGGTTCCAGTGAACTCGTGATTTAACCGGTTAGTTAGTTGTCTGCTATATATTTATAACCAAGCACTACACATCTATCAATTCATAAAATCAAAACTTATTAAATCTGCTACAACTGGAACCATTTTTTATTATGTATTTAGTAAGAGTTTTGTTGTTGCCAGTGCGATTCTCTGAGTGCCAAGGCCGTGTCGTATGAAGTTAATGATGAGGTGGGTGTCCACGGCCATGTATATAAGCGTGCTTCACTAAATTACTGTAAGTAGTGTACAATGGCTTCTCTAACTGTCGGTTTGTTGGTTATTTGTGTGCTGGCAGGATGCGGCGCTGCGCCCCCACAGCAGAACGACCGTGAGTGATGGTTTTCTAAATGTTTTTCTCACTTAGCACTGTTTTCAAACTGTTAATACTTGCATACATTTTATTATTCCATAGATTTTCCATTGATTGTATTTACACCAAATTGCCGCTTGACCACTTATTAAAAGCAACTACCGACAATATGGATGATAGTTCTCTTTATTTCTTGTTGTTTTTATTGCTACGTATTATAAAGGATTGGAGATTGTTCTAATATAAAATGAGAATAACCATAAGCTTTGCATACTCAATTTTGACCTCTTCTTGAGTTGCCCTTGATTCTAATATAGTTATAAATATAATAATTAGTATTATAATTACATCGCAAAATTACAATAATTATAATATGTGCCAAGTTACGATGCGTGGTCTAAGTTTTAAATTAAGCTACGAAGAAAATGTAAGTTCCTGTCTCTGACACTTTTATAAGATAATGTCGATGTCAGAACCCTTTGAACCATGTTTAGTGGTTCAAACAAGTCCTACTACTTAGAGGTAAAAGTGCTCAAAACTTAAGAACATTATTCGAATTAATTATATGGAACTGTAATAACCTGTTATTATATACACAAAATTAAGAATTTGAATTTGATTTGCTAAACTGTCATAGACTAAAAAAATATCTTATTTGCATAAACTATTATGCCTCAACAACTTTATTACAGCAGAAACGAATTTACAAATGAAATAAATAAGTAAATCAAAATGTTTCAACGAACTAATCTGTTTTAACAATTCAATATTTATTGGTATCATAAATAACTTCAAATATATTCAAAGTAGTTCACAATTGTCTGAATGTTCTTGTTGTTTGAGGGTAGCTGTGATTGGTAGCTCCCAATAGTCTCGATGTTCGACATGAGACTGACATAACTAGGCCGAAATACTAGCTATAATTTTATTATATAACATAGTTTACCTGAATAACAAGGTAGATACTCAATAATAACCACACGTATTGAATTGCTTTGATGGATGGAGGTGACTTATGTATCTTTCTCAGGTAATTATAGGTACATTTAAATTGATTTATTATAATAATATTCTATCACATACACACATCACCATCTTGCCCAAACTAAGCAGAGCATGTACTTTGGATACTAGACAATGGATAAACATACATATATACTTTGATTGTAAATACATACATATTATACATAGAAACACCCAGATCAAGACAAACATCCATGTCCATGCACACAAATGTTTGACTTGTAATCGAACCCGCGACATCAGGCGTGGCAGTCAGTTACACTAACCACTACGCCATCGAAGCTGTTATAACAGTTAGTACATTACATAGATTCACGCCTATATCATCAAACGGGTAGACAAATGTGTAGGACATTGTCAAATGCATTTTGCCAGCTATGTTTTACGTTATAGGAGGCGACCTATTGCCGTTGGCCGGACACAGTTCCAAACTAGTGAGAATTGTATAAAAGATAATAATATAATATAATAACAATATAATAATCTTTATTACCAGTTTTACAATTTTTTTACGTACAATGTGCTAAAACAAACGCGCGTGTGTGTGTGTGTGTGTGTGTGTGTGTGTGTGTGTGTGTGTTATGTGTGTGTGTTGTATGTGTGTATGTTTTAATGTGATGTATAGCTTTAATGTAAATATAATTTTGGTTTCACTCTATTATCGATCTATCCCGTGCTTCAAGTATTCTTTCAACCTCTTCATAGCTAAGCCCAATGATCCATTCTCTAATTATCCTTTTACATTCAAATATATTGACTGTGTATATTACATTGCCTGTTAACTGCGTTGTATATACGACAGCCAAGAATTCTAAAATTTCGTTCAGCTAATTTTGTTTTATGTTTTTCAATAATACTTTGCCTGATGCGGGAAACCTAAAGAGACCTCAAAACGACATAATATAAGCAAAGACTACTACCGCACTAAATAAAGTAGTACACGATCTATCTAAGTACTACATACACATACTTCATCATCATCATTGGCCACAATATCTGTTGTAGATGTTTGTCGCATCGCTTGTAGGTTTACGGGTTGCCACATCGCCGTTGATGGCTATGTAGCAGCCGTACTGCAGCACGGCATTTCTTGCCGCAGCGAACACATAAGTATAAAGCATGACTCTCAAGAAGATGGTAAAGTGCACCGGAATCTTTTCTGCTTGAGGTCAACCAGCAAGTCTTCGCCATGTTTAGACATTCCAACGTTTATGTCGTATCGTCGACTAGTCACGGCGCGTTTTCCCGAATCGTCAGTGCGTATTCCAAACCTGTTCATGTCACGCTTGCAGGCGTCCTTAAATCTTAAGATTGGGCGCCCAACAGGTCTCTTTATACATACTTAATGTAAAAATAATACTTTACTTTGACGTAAAGTACAAACTTTATTCTAAGTCACAGATTTCTGGTATAAAGCCGAGGCGTCTATAAATAACAAGAACTCTAAGTACTTAACTTTTAACCAACTCCTCAAGAAATTACTTCGAATGAAACAAAAGAGCTATATTTAAGACAATTGAAAGTTAACTTATTTATTTGGTAGCAAGAATCTCTTGTTACCAAATAAATAAGTTGTTAAAGGTTTTAATAAAGGAATATTGAACATAATTATTGCTCCTGTGTACTAATGATGTAAGCATGGTGTTGATCATTTGATCCTTTTGTTATTATGCTAACGAAGAAGGCATTACCTGACCAACTCGCTATTTCCAGGAAAGCTTTATACCTGACGAATTTAACCTGTTAGCAATACAAGTACTATATAAAGCTACAATAGCATAGGTATGCATTCGACAAAAAATTGAACCGTTCGAATGTTTTCCGAATCATTCGAAACGTTGATAATCTTTATATATGTAATTCTAATGTACGTGTATATGTCACTGAACGCCTCCTAAACGGCTGGACCGATTTTGATAAAAAAAATTGTGTTTATTCACGTGGATTCGACGATGGTTTAGATATGGCGTTTTTTCTTTCTTCGTTTCTTCAAGACAACGTCTGTCGGGACAGCTAGTATGATATATTGTGTTATATTTTATTAAATTATTAGGTATTCGATAGTAGGAATCGTCGATTAAGATTGATTATTTTATTGTTTATGAATAATTAGTACACATCAGAGTTTATACTGTACGCAGTCGAATGCATTCGAAAAAATAAATAATGGCGCCATTTAGTTAGAAACAGAACTGCCATGACAGCAATATGATCAACATTCGGTTTTGGTATAGTAAAACTTTCAAATATTCGATTTTTACGTAGCAATTACACACCGCTATGCTACAATTACCTTTAGCGTAATAGTTATTAGTTACCAATGCTATTCTGGTACGGGTCATGGATTCTTTAAACACACACAGATCCTTTCTCCCTTAGCCTTTATTATGCCCAAGTCACTTGGGGTCGGCTTTTCTAGTCTAACCGGATTTGACTGGATATCAGTTTTTACACGGAGCGGCTGCCACCTGACCTCCGCAACCCGAAGGTTAACCATACCCTAAGGCTAGACCAGTGTCAGGATATTAGAGGGTACTGACTTTCCCAATAACGACTGCCATAGATTTTCATGGCAGCCGGGACCGACGGCTTAACGTGCTCTCCGAGGCACGGAGCAGGCGATAATTGTCAATCAATACGCACATAATTCCGAAAAGTCATATAACTTCCGAAAGTCAGAGGTACGCGACGTGAGTTCGAACCCGAGACCCTCTGCATTGCAGTCTGTTGTTCTTCCCACTGAGCTATCGCTGCACTATTAAGCACACACAGATACGAATAATTTAATACAACACAAACAAACTATGCAGTTCGCCGGTGTAGATTCATTGCTTTACTACAAAGTTCATGCTCGTTAATTTTCCAGACATCTAAATGTGAATATTGGAATTCAATATCGGCAACTTTGTAACCGCACGGAACATTGCAGACTAGAACTTGCACACATAAGTAGCCACAAGTTGTTATTTTGGCCATTGGCACACGATTTGTGAAACGTTACCATGGCAACCGACAAACGTCAACAGTATTTTTAGGTATTTGGTACCTGACGTGAATGTGAACACCAAAAGTAATTCTTTTGAACAACTCTAAAATATTTAAAAGGTAGCTAAGTTATAACTAGCAGCTTATCAGATGAATACTATAACAACGTTGAAATTTAGTTGAATAGTTAAGTAACAGCGGTGGACCCTTGATCAATGGATAATCATTGAATATGAACTTGAACTATTTAGTTACGAGGTAGATAAGTATTAGTTAGTTACAGTTTTGTATGTAAGACTGTAAGTTTTTTTATACTTCTTTATTATTTTGATAGTATAGTCAAATATATTGCTCAATTAGTTATCTATTTAAAATATTGGAGATCCTGACTGTTTGTTACGCTTTCACGCCTTAACTACTCGACCGATCATCATGAAATTTCGCATGTATGCATTCTAGGTTACAGAAACTTTTCTTTAGCCCATACAGCCTTACCCTATGTCCTTACATAGGATACCTTTCATCCAAAAAAGTACTAGCCCGAAATATTGAGACCATCAGAATCTATTCCTTTATGTATACAAACCTACATACACAACCTACATTTTTTAGATCCCCATATGAGAAAAAACTGTCACGCTAATCTAATGGAACAAATAAACGATGCTCTAGTGAGTATAACCCACATATTACTATAACACGCATAGGAAAATATATATTACCCGTAATTGGTTAAGAAATAATCTGAGCTGTACCTTCGCACGCGATTCGTAAGAGTCAATTTATAAGTGTCGTGCACTAGTTAACGGTGTTCGTAGGCGACGCGACGGAACAACAATTGGTAATGAGAAAATAATCTCTTCACAATTGTTTAAGTATGTACTATAGAATACAAGTGGTACTGACACATACAGGTAAATGTAGGGTTGTCTCACATAGTTTATGATATAATAAGAGTGTTTTGTAATACTAACAGCAATAATGTAGTGGGAAACCGTTGGACTGCCACGCAGAGGTCTCGAACCGAAGGCACGCACCTCTGACTTATCGAAATGATGTGCGTATTAAATAGTTTAGTATTGCTCCTTTAACGGTGAAGGAAACCATCGTGAGGAAATCTGCATGTCTGTAAGTTCTCCATAATGTTCTAAGTAAAGTCTGCCAATCCGCACAAGGCCAACGTGGTTGAGGAAGAGTTGGAAGAGGCCCGTGCCCAGAAGTGGGACAGTTTAATTCAGGGCTGGTATTACTACATATATATTGTGTTGTAGCCATTTACTATTATACCTATCTCGGTCAGTTTGAGTGCGAATTCCGAGTCGAATAAAGAGTTGTCGGATTTTGCTGTCCAGAAATTCTCATCGAGCACAGTTCCAGGTATCGAGCCGCTGACTCGATACCTGGAACTGTGCTTGATCTACGGCAATGGGCTCTCCCCTATAACGTAAATTCTAAAACCTGTCTCGAATCTACGAGAATATAAGCGTGATACTATGTAGCTATAGTATGATATTATTATAACTGAACGCACAATAACAGACAAAAGACCAAATAGCTTAAATAGGTTATTTCATATTGGAGAATTAAGTTGTTTCATTCACAAGGTCTTTTCTTTCGTTTTCTACATCTGAACTTATCCCGCCACGAGATCGCAGTCAAGAAAAGAGTTACTGCTGTCATTAAAATTACCAGTCTCCTTGAGGAGACAGTACGACAATTCCTATTTTGTACAATTGGCAACACATGTGATAACCATGTTATTAGAAGCAACCGTATCATACGGTTCTGCTCACCATTATCTTTGTTATGTAATTATATCTAAATGTATTTTCAAAGTCTGAGGTGATTACCCTATTGTTGTAATATGAACAAAAACGACCGCTGCAGTATCAATAATTGAAAGGTGACCGTGAAATAAATGTGAGCTCACGTCCGGAAAATTATATTGGACAGAATCGCCATCATTACATCCGCTGAAAAACCAGATTACAACAACAGATAGACACAATTCATATTGTGTTCAAAACTTGCCTCCGAACCACATATGTTTACAAACTACAATATTCTCATACTCAGCATAAGTTAGAGGGTAGACGAAAAGTTGCCGCATAAACTTGATGAAAAGTTTAGTGAGGCAAGAGAGATAACTTAAAATATTCACTACTTTATTTGAACCACCCTTTGATAGAGAAATATATTAGTTTAGCCCGAACAATACTTCAATGCACAAGTTCGTTATTGTGAAAAGGGTTGTCGGTACCCCGGACCTCGTAAAAAGTGTGGGCCTAACGCTTAATAAATTGCTCCACCGTAGTTTTATGAGCTCAAACCTCTTCGTGATGCGAGATTTCGTTCTACATCAAAAACCTGCTGCAGAGTTCGGGCTTCTGTATTAATATCAGCAAAAACCCGCGTTGACTTAAATAAATTATGTTTTAGATTACTGCACTATTAATTTATTGATTCCTAGCTTTTACGCGCGGTTTCGTTAGCTTAGTCTTTAAGATATATTCCATACGAAACATATATTTTTGAGGGGGAAAAGCAACCTTTTTTACTCTTCGGTCTTTAAACTAACTAAGATATATTCCACACGAAACATACATTTTTGAGGGAAAAGCATCCTTTCTTACTCTTCGGTCCTTAAAATACATCCGATCCGATGTTGCTCTGTTCATGCGTGAAATAAGGTTGATCTAACAAATAAACTTTCTTATGTTCTATTCTCTTTTGGAGATTATAATATTGAAGAAATGTAAACCTGTTGCCTTAAATATAAAAATGCGGCATGTTTGTAAATCAAATGTATTAGAAAGTATTTCAAATGCACGGATAGCACAATCACCAATGGATCGAACGTTGTGAATGCAATACATAAACAGCGCAAAAAAATTTGTACTACAAAAATCATTGTCTTGAGTCTAAGTCTTCTTTGCGTTCGTTGTTTATATATGTATTTGTTAGGAACCTTGCGACACAGGAACTACAATAAAGCGAAACTCGTGTTTATAAGAATATACTTGTAAATATTTACTTCTAAAATAACGTGTATAGGTATAAATATATACACGTTATTTTAGAAGCAGGCGTGATATATTATCCTATTAATATTATTGCCTAAGGACGGAATCCTTATCGAACCCACATCACTCAAGGCATTGACAAAGGTGAGACCACAAACCACTGCACCGCACCATACAGTAAACATAATTTAATACACTAAAAATAAAACGGAAAATAATGTACTACCGCAAACTTAACTCATAACAGAGCTTTCAAAGCAAACCTTTAGAATGATAGCCACCAACTTTTACACATAACACTCTATTACAAAGCTTAAAGTTTTTGATATAAAAGTTTTGAAACAAACTCCATTCAAGGTCCACGTTATTATAACACAACGGCACCAAAAAATAATTAATGAAAATATTTCGTTCAAAAAAGTAGTTGTGTAGGCCTCAGTAGCTATTTCAATCCATCTTCAAGAAAACCAGTTTATCCAAGACGTTCATATAATTGATTCAAGGATACTCACAATCAATTTAATACCTTATTGTTCTAATTTTATGGTCCTTTTTTGGAAAGTAGGACTGACAGCGTCCGGTCGCACATTCTTTTATAATTATTGGGTACAAAATATAATTCAGAGTTGCACATAATAACATATTGACTTTGATGAAACATCAGGTAAGAAATAACGTTGTAATCGGTTCAACTGTTTGGAACACTTAATAGATAATATTATAAAGATATCTTTAACCAAGATAAGCTTTATGAACTAAAAGTCTGAAATGCTGTGTTCCAAATAAGTTAGTTCATGTGACATTATGCTAATTAAAATAAATATGTTTACATATATTTTAGCTGTAACAAACAGACAGTTATTTACGAGGTCAATAAAAATTACTTTTTATAATGACTAATTTAAATTTGTTAAAGCAAGGACATTGTTATACAGGTATAAGAAGCAAATACTGATATTGAAATAACCATTTACAAAACTATACTTATATTTGGGGTATTTTGTCAAGAACTTCCTAGCAGCCGCACGGAATCTGGCATTGTGCCCGATAAACGGCACTAGGCTCGCCTTCTATTTCTTCTTTCTTTATACTTAAGAGCTTTGCTCTTGTCGAACACGCCATCTTTCTCGATTTTCGACCAATACCTTGACCTTATGACATGTTCTTCGCCTTTTCTTTTATTTGGTCTGTAAATCCCCTTCAGGGTCTAACCTTCATCTCTTTTCTTCCACTTTTCCTTTTATGATGTTTTTTATAAAGTCGTCATGTTTAATAAGGTGGACAAACATCTTTCCTCTCCAGTTTTTAATTGTCGTCAAAATGTTGCATTCTTCTTGGACAAGGCTCAGTACTTCCATGTTGCTTTTCTTTTTTATAACATGGAACCTAAAACATATCTATAAAAGTGTGGCTATAATACACCTCTACCTGCATATTTGGCGATATAAGCGAGAGACTATGTATGTAGTAAACACTATCTCACTCCAATGTTCGAATACGCTATTATTTTTTGAAGCAAGCAGCTTCATAGCTTCTTCAAAAATTCATACAAGCAGACTACAAAACAATAAAGTAATCTTGGTACCCAGTAGTAAACTCAGAATTTATGTTGATGGCATACTTTCTTATTTAAACCTAATTATATTAGTTACAGGTAGGAAAACTATACCTCGGAATAAGTAATCCGAGGCATACCGTTTTCCTACCTGCCCAACAAAAAACGGCCCACGAGTATTCATTTCAAAAGGTTTTCGTAATTTTTTGTGGCCTTACGCCTCGAATTAATCAAAGTTAATTATAAATCAGAACAGATTGAAAGTGATATGCGATCGTTTAGATGTTTAAACGAATCTACGGATACCTCTTAAAATAGCCATTTAAAATGTAAATGGAGGATATCCACTGGAGTCCATTTGAGTCTTATCTAATTCATTAAAGCAATGGATTTGTAAGCTGTTTCCCTTAATTTGATTCATAAAACGGAAGGCAAGTAGCTAATAGACTTAACTCTCTTATCGGTTCGTTTTGTTTATTAAAGAATGGCCGTTTATATGCTTGTTTGCTTTGTCCTTTTATATTAGTTTTGATAGAGAATGGATTAGAAATGGAATTGAATATGGCGGGGTGTCGTTATTATTTTTATGAATAGTAATTTGCGTTGCAAGTTAATTACATTTTCATACTAGACTCAGATCCCAAAGTCACGTATGCAGTTTTCTAATGTTACAAGTCAAAGAGTTATTATAGATGTGCGCTACTTTGTTTAAATATGTTGTATGTTAGATGAATGTCTATGTTTAGGCAAAGTGCAAATAGTTTTATCACAATCACTCATATTGATTGCAGAATGGCTCGTAGATCACTTTTCTCTTTTTCTTTATTATTTTGTACTAATTTTTAATTGCATAGTTACTGCTTCTGTATTATAATATTTTACTTTTACTTTGATTTAATGTATGTATGTATGTATATTTTATGTCGCATGCTGTGATCTCTTACTAGTAAGAAAACATAAGACCTACAATTGTACTTAGCTTTTAATTGCAATATATGTGTATTTCTTGTTAGAGATCCCTTTAAATAAATAAATAAATAAATAAATAAATAAATAAAAAATTAAATAAATAAATAAATAAATAAATAAATAAATATTGATAATGCTACACTGTCGTTTTTTAGGTAAAGTGTGAGCTCACTCTTCTTAGTTTGGACAGTTCTCATGCAATCTAGTTACGGTGAGGGCACATCTATGGTTTAAATCTCTGATGTAGGTATACAAAGTATGAGAACCGGCTAGTTTGAAGGTGGATTCGAATCCCACACCGGACAATTTGCGCAATCCACAAATATTTATACAGGGCGATCTATTTTGTGTCTGATAATAATATATTTGTAAGACATAGGGCTAGAAGGTAAAATGGCTGCGTTGACAAAAAAAATGATTTCCGTGAAAATAATAATCTGTATTCAAAAACCTTCGGACTAACGTCGATATTCATCATAAGATTCTTAGAAATAAGAACACCTATTTATTACACTTTTTTATTTCTATAATGAAGTTACCTGCGTTAAAAGAGGCCATAACGCTCAAGCGGTCACTCGTCAAGCGACGGTTAAGGTAGCCGATTTGCGATTGAGAGGTCGTGGGTTCGAAACTCATCCATTAGTTTAACTAAATAAACCCACTTATAACGCAGCATATTAGCTTAGCTGAAGGGGGTAACTAGTAATTTGTAACCTACATTGCTAATAAACGTTGAGACAAAAATAAATTTCACGGCTTCTTATCATATTTGTAATTATTGAGTAATAAATAATCGCATCAACATTTAGACCTTATGATTTAATAGGTATGGTATAAAAATCTTTGCTGTTGACGGATCAAGTGTGAGAACATTGTCTTGCATTATGACGGGCACATAGAGTACCTGCAGAAATATCTCGATCGATTGCGCCATCATCAAGTTTCGAATTATAATCAGTAACAATAAATTGATCAACATAATATTGTCTTCTGTTTACGCGAATATTATTTATTGAAATTAAACTACTATATACGGGTTTTATCTAGACTAAGATGGTAGTTGTCCTCTGTTAGTCTCCTCGTGACCATGGCTGCTGAAAAGCAACCGAAACGTCGGGGAAAGTGAAAAAATAAAATTAAATTAAATCCAAATAGTTTTAATAATAATTTAATTATGTAGCTTAAAAATTAGTAAAGTTTAATAGTAGTAGTAGTGTAACAGTTTTCAAAATTATGTAATAAAGTGTGAAATAAACAACACGATAAAATCCGTATATAGTAGTTTAATTTCAATAAATTGATCAACGTTCGAATGCGCTGTCATAAAATATGCGAATTTATTTTACGTTGCAATTGACCATCGCTTATACTGCTGGTAACCATAGATGCTGTTACGATAAGTTATCTTCCCTTTTCTCTCTACGATATCAAGTTACGATAACCTCTACATAGACTTACGTAATAACAACATTAGAATGTAAATATAATCGTGTACCAACACTATAGTTGTTGATTCCATGTTATAGTTACCTGTCAGAGATCGGACGCGATAAACCGCGGTCGGACAACATCATCATCTATTCGGAATAATCGGACAACCAGCAGGTGTAGAATTAATATAAAAATATAACGAGTAACAGGAAGTCATGGTCGTATTAAAATTATTTTTGTAGAACAGCTTGCTCAGCGAAGCTTTTCTAAGAACATGTTTTCAAAAGTAAAGTCAATAATTTTAAAATTAATGGTATTGTTATGTTCATATATAAAAGCGGTAGTAAATGCAACTGCTGTGCATGAGGTCTCGGATTCGAATCCCGGGTCGCGCCAACAAACTGTTATTGGGTTTTCTCTATTAAGAAATCTCAATAGCAGCCCAGAATTAGGAAGTTGGCGGTGTTAGACACCCCCGTGCCTCGGAAAGCAGGTAAAGCGTAATCCTCGGAAAGCAGGTAAATCCTGCGCCTGATCTCTCTCTAGTCATGTCGGCTTGCCGTCCCATCGGATCGTGAAAGTTAGGGAACAGAGAGTGCATTTGTGTTTGCGCACACGTTTGTGCGTTATAATATCTCCTGCGCAGATGGCAAATCTCTGATAAGATTGGCCGCCGTGACCGAAATTCGGTCTGGAGGACATCATCTAAGCCCTATAAGTTTGTATAAATTTACATTAATAAATAGTACAACTAATAGCAGCCCGGGTTATGAACTGTCTCACTATTCAGCACAGACCTCAGATAGGCCCACATTGGACTAGCTTGGCCTCGGTTAAGCCACGCTAGGCCAGTGTGGATAGACTGCACATATATTAGAATAAAACATGGAGAGCTCGCAGACACGCAAGTTTCCTCACGATGCTTTCCTTTACTGACAAAGCGAGCGATAATTAACTATTAAATACAAATAAAGCTTAAAAAATTCAAAGATGCGTGTCATGAGATCATATTCGAGACCAGTGATGTTGCGAATATTGGCATCCGCATCCGCAATCGCGGGGCTTCCGCGTCGATTTGGACATCTGCATCCGCATCCGCAATAATCAACGCGGATCTTAATGCGGAGCCAGATATTGCGTAGGTTACGATAAGAAAGAAATCAGTTCTTCAGTGGTACGTGTTTAATTTATGAACCTTTGCAAAACAGGCTTGAACCTGCGAAGGCGGTGTTAATAGATACTTTTTATTAAATAAGATGAACAATTTTCATCAACATCCGCATCCGCAATTGCGGAGCTGCCGCATCGATTTGGACATCCGCATCCGTATCCGCATACGCGGATGTGAAATTTCAAATATCCGTATCCGCATTCGCATCCGCGAATGTCAAAAAATCTGCATCCGTAACATCCCTGCTCGAGACAGCTAGACTAGCCCATCACTGCACTTTAAAAAGAAAATAGAAATATTATTAACACCTGCTGAAATTCTAACTAATATTATTAATGCGAATTTGAGTTTGTTACGTTTTTACGCCTTAACTACTCGACCGATCGTTATGAAATTTTGCATACACGTTGTCAGCCGTACAGAAAAGAACATACCTGTCATCCAGAAAAGAAGCTCTGTTCCTGAGAGATAGAAATTTAATGACAGAATCAACAATACGCGAGCGAAACCGCGGACAAAATCTAGATGGAAATAAAGCTACACTGTACAACTACGCAGTCGCTACTGCTGCCGATGCGAATACCGATATTTAACAAATATACAGCTCATCTAAAAAGTAACATAAACGCCAACATTATGTACTACACAAAGCTACATAAACTACGCACCTGGGTACAAATTAAAGTTTAAACTGTAATAACTCAACAAGTTCCACATACGGTATTCTTAAGTCGCGCGTCGTGTTGCGTGGAACTAAACTAATTAGGGATGCTAGACACCCCATAGGCATGCAACCACATCAAAGACTGGGGAGGTACTCGTCTCAGACCGCAAATTAACTAGACGACCCACTGTAGTATACTAAGATGGGTACAAGTATGTGGTGTTTGAGAGTCGTTACTTATCTTTATTATATATTTATATATACATAATCTCAGGCATATATCCTCGAAAAGCTTTAAAGCAGATTATATATAAATATATATCAGCGTCAGCCTAGTGGGAGATCGTAGCATTACCACGCAGAGGTGTCGAGTACGATTCAAAAACACGCATTTCTGAATTTTTAAAGTTATATGCGATATAAATAGTTATTTACCTTTTGCTTTAACGGTGAAAGAAAAAATTGTATGTCTGAGCGTTCTCTATAATGTTTTTAAAGATTTGTGAGTATCGGTAGTTTCTCACTGAGAAGAAGCCCATGTCCAGCAGTGAGACAGCATGCATAGTGCGGGAGTAGTCTTTTAAAAAAGAAAAGAAAGAAATACGAACACGGGGATGTTTTAGGTACCAAGGAAACGAAAAAAAAAAAAATTATATATAATTTTTTTTAATTATTAAAACGTTTAATTATATTAATTTTTAAATTTTCTGCTGCAATAACAATATATCCCTAAAATAAGAAGACAAACTGACAGTGAAATATTTATTGAACTACAGCACACAAATTAAAAATCAATAATTCGTAATAAGTGTAGCTACGTATGTAAGTTTTTTTGTTATTTTTTATTTTAGTACAATACAGTGGTAATTCAGTAACATTATACATAATACTCGCCAAACGTTCAGTTTAACGTCGTTTCCCATAATAACTCATTAATTATAAAATTAATGAGTATTAAGAAGCAAACATACAATTGTATATTTACGTAGGTATATTTAAAAAAATATTTGTATTGTCTACAGGTCAGGTAAAATCACATCTCGACGTTATGCTTAATCACCTATTAGAAAACGTTCAACCAATAATCAAAAAGCTATTTATAAACTCATTCGAACTGCTCATACAAACGACATATAATGTTTTTATAATGAGATTCAAGGACACCCCTTTTAAGGCCGGAATTACAACTTTTTATGTAATTAAGTAGGTATATAAAATTAATAAGTTTTATAAGCTTTTCTGGTGGTCTAACTTTATTTAAGTGGCTGATGTCATAATTGATCTACTTATAATTACCGGTTTGGTAAGTATTAATATTATTTTTCATTCATTTTGTCCACGTTTCGATGACTAAGCATAGATATTTTTAGTGGCTGGTATTTTTTTGTTGTTGAAGGACTCCTAAACTGGCATTATTTTTCAGCAATATGTGGCTGTGACTATAGCCCGCCATCTCAATAACATTATAATTCATCGTCCATACAAAATAGAATTGTCTAGGTAATAGCTGCATCATACGCAAATATTGTCGTGTATAATACAGTTTGTGTGTTATTATTGGCAGTGTTGCCAGCCACTTGCATTAAAAATAATGTCCGTTTAGAAGCACCTTTATATAAATTATTTCCGATAAATTCTATTTTATCGCTTCATATTATCTATACGTAGAACTACCGTACGCAAGTCAATATTTTTTGCTATCTGAGCTGCCGTCGTAAGATCAGTTAACACGTCGACAATTAGTATTGTATAACGGAACTACTTTACATATATGACCAACATAGGTACTTTCTGTAGACCACATAATTTTTATCATATTTTTTTCTAAGCCTTCTGTTATGTCCCACTGCTAGGCAAAATACTCCCTTGGACTTCCAATCCACTCTGTTAGAAGATATTCCCTGAGAGGCCCTTTCGTAGACGTCCAAGTCATCTCGCCTTCTCCGTTTAGGTATCATATACATCATGGTAAGTATATGTATATTTATAATAATCAAATCAACAACCTGACGCGATAATTACTAAAGCGTTAAAGATTTAATTAAAACTATTTTCGGTCGATAACAGACTAAGTAATCAATCTACTTTTCAAATATCCCAAAGTAAAACGAAAGTCTTCTTGAAATGGAATTGAATTCGTTTCATCGTGACCCCACAGGCATCGATTTGGCATTTGGATCTAAAATAAGCTAAAACTTTCACGTGTCTCTGTAATATTAATGAAAGAAACTTATCTCTGAACCCTTTATACAAACAGTACTGGAAATCTAAATTATTCTGCGCTTGAGCGAAGTTAGTTGTTGAAGCGTGACCTGTAAATAACGACGCGTCAGCAACGTGACTATCAACAAAACATTGAAACATGAAACAAATTGCCGAATCATTTCATTACGCTACCATTTGGTGGGTGTCGTTCGAACTACAATGTATTAGAATGTATGTTAAAGCTTTGAAAGTGACGACTAACAGCGGCCACCCTAGCAAGTCAGTGATAGGGTCTTTACTATTGTCTTTCTCTAACTGCTTACCATCAGACAGACGGAGTGTAATCATTATGACAAGCAGCTATAAATAAGTGTGGTGCATTATCATATCCATCATGGCTGTACCCGTTTCGCTTTGAAAAAAGATCCCTTTCTAACAGAGTGACGTTAAATCAGATTATACCACAATAGCTTTTTAGACTGAGTTTTAACAGTCGTATGAATAAGACAAAAGATAAATAAAACTGAGTTTATCCGAAGATCACAAGCGCGTTCTCAGATTTGATTAGCTGATGAAGGAGAACAGTTACTTACGAATTATTATGTGTTTGTGTGTATTATGTACTCGGAGTATCCAGGTGTTTTGTAAACTGTTAGGATAGACGAAGAGAATATTTATTTCTTTCTCTTTCTGTTTTATTGTGGTTAATGTCATATATATGACAGTGTTATATCCTTCAGTATATTTATTATAATTATTATTGAATAAAAAAAAATTTCAAATATTTAAATAATTCCACCTAATTGTGGAATACTAACTTATTACACAAAAATGCATACTTTTATTTACACTAATCAAATTGATTTCTTGTTTTCAACAAAACATATACAGGTCTTAATGTTTTGTGTATTCACTGTTGTTGAATGCGAAACATTCAATATAGCCGCGGCTTTATTTATCTATCCTGACCCAAACTGTAAGGCTGTGCTCAGACTTTGTTACCAACTATCTCAATTATTAAATCGCCTAGATTTCTAGCGTCCACCATGTATTACTGATATAGTTACTAAACACTGCTACCCTTATAAATATGTGATACTATTAAACTATACGAAATTACTTTACGAGATTAGTTTCGGGTTCGTAATAGAGTTCTAAATAATTTTACGTCCTTATCTATGTTAATAAAATCTGAACTATTCAATATTAAAGCGAAGTTATCTTTGTTTGAGGAATTCTAATCTATACTAATATTATAAAGCTGAAGAGTTTGTTAGTTTGTTTGGTTGAACGCGCTAATCTCAGGAACTACGGAGTCGAATTGAAAAATTATTTTAGTGTTAGATAGCCTATTTATCGAGGAAAGCTATAGGCTATATAACATGACGCTATGACCCACGGGGGCGGCGCAATAAAGATAACGCAGGTGAAACCGCGGTCACATCTAGTAAGTTATATTTAAAAATGTTCTAGGTAAACTATAAAAGGGCCTAAACAGCAAGTGAAATATGGATATATATCCTCTAAAAGATCAGAACTGCCTTCTTGATACAGCAGTAGTGAATGCGACTGCTGTATATAAGATCGGGTTAAAAGATATTGGTATTTTTTTGCCAAGAAATTTGCCGTAGTAGCTTGAGCGCCATGATATGTCCTTCTTCAAACGAGGTTTAAAGTAAGTTCTTTTTTTACGGTAGGCAGTGGCTTTGCTATGTTCTGACATTACTGAAGTCCATGAGCAGCGGTTACTGCTTCCCATCAGGTGGCCGCTTGCTCGTTTGCCGTTAATGACAATAAAATATAGGTCTGGAACTGTGTTCTGTGAGCATCAAGGTGTCAACGGCAATAAGCTGGTCCCCTATTAAATAAGTGTGATCTAAAACCATATTTAATAAATTTTGGGTATATACACGTTTGCCTACCCTCTGGCTACAGGCGTGAGACTTTGTATGTAAAAGGTTTATCTATCTGTAAGACTATGTATGTATATACGTAAAAGGTCATAATAATATGTGATGCATATAATATCTACCTTAGAACAAGACCATCTACTTTTATAAAGCTTACGTTAAAACTGTACAAAATATTTGTTACCTTTATAAAAGCATCACTATCACTACATATTATAAAACAAAATCCTCCGCCGCGTCTGTCGGTCTGTTCGCGATAATCTCAAAAACTACTAAACAGATTTTCATGCGGCTTTCACCAATAGACAGAGTGATTCATGAGGAAGGTTAAAGTGTATAAGTTGTTACGGTTTTGTACTACCCGTGCGAAGACGGCGTGGGTCGCTATTTTAAAACTAAAAAGCAATTATAATAAGAAGAACAATGACAGGCAACCGTGGGCGACAGTTAGTCAGTTAGCAAAACGTTTATTTTCCAACTAAAATTCTCATCTCGGCTCTGTAAGTCCGAAGACATATTTTATTTCTGCCAGCATCCACTAGGTAATGCGACGTTAGGGACATGAAAAATTGAGATAAACGACCTTAAAAGCAACCGCACGTCTAAAATATCTTTAAAATGCTATCCTCCAGACAGTTTTACTGTTTTCATATCTCTATCTACGTTTTATGTCCAATTGCTTAAGTTTTCACTAATTGGTATCGTTGTAGAAGTTTGCGCTTATGTAAGCGATTTATAGTAATCCTTGGGTTGGATTCCTACGAGCTATATTGGATAAATCTGTGAGGAAATTTTTAGTACCCGCACGAAGACTGCTATAGGTTCGCCTCAGGTTTTAAGCTCAGTTAAGGAAATGTCTTCAAGGTATAAAAACCTTCTCCGATATTTAAACTCGTGTTTGTATATGGGCAAATATTTTATCCATACTAATATTAATTAAAATGCGAAGGTAACTCTGCTCTATCTGTTACACTTTTACAACTAAACTATTCAATCGATTTTGATGGAATTTGGCAAGGAGGTGGATAGATTGTATCCTCGTGATGGACATAGGCTTCCTTTTATCCCAATATATGGTCCCTGTGAATTACGCATACGAAACCACGGGCAGGAACTTATATAGAATCTGTAAATGGTCGTGAAATCACACACGCGTCCAAAATATCTTTAATATGCTAGATGTGTTTTTAACGGTTCACGTATCTTTGTCTGCCTTTTAACTTAATTGCTTAAAATAACGCCTGCTATTAGAAAGGGGCCCATAACATATTGATATTAGAATTAAAAACAAATCCAATTTGACGTTCAATGATTCGTCACGATATTCGCATTACCAAGCCCGACCCCGGTCGATGCGCGATGGGTTAAATCCCTGAAACATTAGGCCGGCGTCCTAATCCCACCTATTCCCGTTGAGCGGCTAGTCCAACAAAGAGTTGTACGGGTTCGCACGATAAAAGGATTAAAATTTATAAAATTTATAGCTGAGGATTAAATGTGGTGGTGTGAGGGTTGATCGCGTTCGTTTAAGAATAGATCTGAGTGAGCAAATAAAACTATTAAATGGAGACCACGTTTGATGAAAACGGTTACCGATATCACCATTGGTGTATATAATGGAGAGCCGTGTGGTCCGTGCCCACCCCAGAATTGTCCGGTGCCTATTCCATGTTGTGTTTCTTTTAATTCAACATGTAAAAATGTATGTAAGCAATTGCTGTTTAGTAGCTTCTTTAAAAATCTCTAGCATTTTAAATGGATACAGACAAAACTCTTCAATTCGGTGTTTTTTTTTATTTCTTTTAGTAAATATTGTCGAGCGTTAAAGTTGTCAATGTAAATCTTTTAGATATAATTCGATTTGTTTTGTGTGCAGATGAATATATGATTGCCTCTAATTTTCTATAATGATTATCGTCCAAATTTCGACTATTCGGCGAATACTAATAATCATACACAATTCAATAACAGAACAGTCTTGTCAAAAACTTTCAATGTCATAGGTAATACCTTTGATATAAAAATGGTATGATATACTTATGATCAGTTATGGAATATCTATACTAATATTATAAAGCTGAAGAGTTTGTTTGTTTGTTTGAACGCGCTAATCTCAGGAAGTAATGGTTCGAATTGAAAATTTATTTTAGTGTTGGATAGCCTATTTATCTAGGAAGGTTATAGGCTATATAACATCATGCTACGACCCACGGGAGCGGCGCAGTAACTATAAACGCGGGTGAAACCGCGGGCACATCTAGTCAAAGAATAAAGCTCGCTTTACGAGGTACCTACATATGCATAAATATACATAAACATTGTCAACACTCGATATATCTAACTAACTAGGTTAGAAACAATACTTTTTTCGATAAAAGGTAATTTTCGTCATTTTCTGTTCCCTTGACAACGTGCATGCAAAATTTCATGATGATCAGTCGAGTAGTTAAGGCGTTAAAGCGTAACAAACAAAGTCACATTCGCATTTATAATATTAGTTATGATAGCAACGGTATCAATGTATTTTTATCCGACTCTAAGAGACAAGGATTCAAACATACAGAATAGGGCAACAAAACCACTTTTAGGAGCAAAATAAATAGAAAAATGGCGTGTTCTTCGGTGGACGACTGCAAGAGCTGTTAACGCGCAGTAGAATTTTCTACGGGTGATATTCGCGTTTATTTATTCTCAAAGATCTGTATGAGTTGATACAGATCTTGGATCGCCATGCAGTTGCGTGACCAAAAGTAATTTACACAATAACGTCTATTTATTGCAAGAAAGCTTGCAGCTACGTAGAAGCATCTGTATATAGGTAATTATAAAAAGATGAAGGTAACTAACCCTTTTTTTTAATTAGGTAAATCAGTTAATCAGTTAACCAGGATGTCTGTTACATACGTCGCGGGGACAGCATACAGGTCTCCCATAAGATTTCGTAGCTCTCGATATACTTTGATCGGTTTGTTTTTTAAAAGCACTATTCATAACTTTTACGAAATTAAATACAATGTCTTCCAGACCGAGTTTCGGTAACAGTAGTTAATCTTAAAGAAGACTAACTATCTACTTAGATGAGACGGTAATCCGACATGACCGGAGACAGACCATGCGCATGACGAACGGATTTACATGCTTTCCGAGGCATGTGCATAGTGCACCACCGCCGACTGCCTTACTCCGGACTGTCATTGCGAACGTCTTGATAAAAATGCCGATAACTTTTTTTGTGACTATTATAAACCCGAGACCTCATGCACATCAGCCACATTCACTAGTGAATATGACTGATACCTCACCGATATTTAATATTTATCAATTTATAAACGTATAAGCAAGAGGCCTTTCTAAATCATCGGCATACGAGCTCACAAAATATCCAAAGAGAACTATAAAAGTCTTAAAATCGGGACATATAGCACGATGAAACTGAAATACAAATACGATAAACGCTTACTCCCTACACCTGCACACATATTTTTGTCAAAAGCTGTATATTAGGTATACCGAACTAATGTCGCCTAAGACGGCCGTAAACAAACCAAGTAAAGCACTTTGCCATTGCAATACACACTGTTGTCGTCTAGTATTTCCCCGTCTGCTGCTGAACTTAGAAATTGACATTAAGAACAAAGACGAAACATAATTATAAACATAAAATATTAATGTGCAATTATATTGGCGGAACAGCAGTAAAATTGTACCTAACGCTGTTTATTCAAATCGTCACGCACGCGGGGTGCCCGTAAACATTGATATTTATTATTATGGCCGTACTCATGACCCTTTATGGTTAATATACTGTATAAGTAGTTAAATACACCTATGCTACTAATAGATCGTAAGGATATTAAGACTGAAGTATGTATTTCAACCAGTTTTATTATATTTTGTGCGATAATTTTGCCACCAGACCGAATTTTTGGTCATGGCTTCTAGTCTTGATGGCGACTGGCCATCTGCGCACGAGATATTATACCGCACAAGAGTGTCGTGCACGCACTTCTGCAGTATAATACCAAGCACAATACTTTTCTCTCACCCTCATCATTTTTAAAAAGCCGCTGTTAAAAATTTTTGTTAAATTTTTAAACAGATAGCTAGCAGTAATATACCTATATTTTATATACCTACAATTCGTAACTAAAATTATGCTATCGTGTATATTGTTAACTTGTAGGTGCTTGACCATTCTACACTATTTCCTATTATTCTTGGTATCACCAGATAACCTACACTTGCGTTAAGAGGAGTTAATATTGGATGTGCAATGGAGGAAATAATACATCACTAGTTGTAAGTTTAACCATTAGCCATACGGCTTGATTTCAAAGAAGCGTTTGCACAATATGTAAGTAAGTAAGGATTAGCATTACAGTTTATGAAGAATATTATAATCACATCGCTGCCCGAGAATATTAATAAGAAAAATGTCATAATTTTGTCAAATTGTACGCAAAGTTAACGTGTCACATTTTTCGTACACACCTGAAAATATTTTAATTACAAAACGTTATGATATATGACAATATATTTTACACAGTAAGGTATTTGCATATTTTATTAACTCTTTCGGGTCGGTGGAGTGGACTGAACTTAACAAAGTAAAAGCCAGCTGGCGAAAGTTTCAGCTCGCTTAGTGAACTTGTTAGCGGTTAAGCTGACCAAAGGGTTATATTAAGTATGTGCCGCAACTTTAGTTATAATTTAAGGTATTTTACTTCACTGTGGCGCTATCAGACAGTACGTCGTAAGGCAAGAAGTAACAGGAACGTATAGACGCTTGCAATGCTGGGAATTTTGCCTACTCACTCCCGAGCTGCTGATCAGCCTAAAAAGTAATTTCTGCTCTGTCAATGCAGTCAAGACATTCGATACTAGTTTTTGCCAGCGGCATAGCTCGCTTTAATGTAGATTTGAAAGGTACTCTATGTACTTTTCTGTTTACCCTGATAACGTGTTTGCAAAATATCATGATGATTGATCGAGTGATTAAGGCAGGAAAGCGTAACAAACAAACAGACAACCTCACATTCGTATTTATAAAATTAGTTAGGATAGATAGAATAAAATTTCTCAATGACGTTTCGATTAAAGGTGAACCAGCTAACTGAATTTCGTCATTCCGTAGTAAACCCAATGACAATTGGACTCCTTGCTAATAGTACGTAGTCTAATTAAATAACTTTGACGATCCTCTGTACCGCAAGAACCAAGAAGAGTTTAGGTATTTTACTAGCATCGTCTGTAAAAACTCAGCAACACTTTAGTCAAGGTGCTATAGTTTTAATACTTGTCGTTGTGGCCTACAAAGACCTCTGATAAAACAAAACAAAACAAAATTGTCACCTAAATAAACTATGTGGATAATTTAAATACCTATTGTATTATCATATATAATGTCTATTACTACGTCACTTTAGGTTCAATTTAGTAATGTAAAAAACATTTGTATTCATCTTCTTAAGTATTTGTTGGATGATTTCATTTGTTATGCTTTGTTTTATGACACCCACACCTCATACAGAAGATTATTACAACACGTGCCAGCACAATACAAATATGACCACTATATATTTGACGAATATCACAATTATAATAATATACACCGCGTATATAAACTTTCCCGTTGCTCTGCTCGCATTGAGAAATATGAGAAGGGGCCTCTTCAGGCCATGGTCCACCACGCTGGCCTGGTGCGGGTTGGCAGACTTCACATATATTTGAGAACATTATGGCGAACTCATAGACGTGCAGGTTTCCTCACGATGTTTGCCTTCACTGTTAAAGCAAGCGATAATTAACTATTCAATACGCACATAACTTTAAACAACTCGAGACCGCTGCGGGGCTCTTCAACGGTCTCCTAGTAGGTTTCCTCTGCTTTTAGTACAATAAACCTTTAAAAATGATTATCATCATCTATTGCAACAGGAGATAAAGAGCGAGAGGCTTGTTACGGGGAACAACATTTACTATACGATTTTCATTTTTCGGGGACAATATCCACAAACTTTCATCTTGTCCACACACCGTAGACGAGGTCGAGAAGTCGCCCAAAGAGGTGTGGTCACCTGTACTAGGTGCAATATACACGGCAATAAGCTCATTACATCTGGCGTACTATTTTGGAAAACTTTACACGAATTCGATAGTCACCTCGCCAGTAACCATAGTAATCAACTGTTATTGTCATGGTTACTATAAAAAACAAATTATAACAGCTGACTCAGATGTGCGTTCAACAGATAAACAGGCATGAGATTGTTCTTACTTGATTTATCTGGTAAATAAAAAACTCATTATAAATCCATTCAGTTACTGCTTTTAGATTTCGATCTCTAACATAAAAAGATGACATAACAAGAAAGGCTATACATTGAGATAGGTCACTAGATGTGTCTCTTTCACAGTAATGGATGTCGAAAAACGAATCTAGATTATTTAATTACTAAAAATTGCAGTTCGCAATTTGAACTAATAAGTAGCAGAAAAGATATGGAAACAAATTTAGTGAAGGAAACAGCTATTATTCGAAAATATCGCTTTAACTGCTTTGAAAAGATTTTGTGGACCAACTTGAGTCTTGACTGTTCGTTCGCTAACAACTTATCTGTTTCTTTTCTATATATCTGCCATCATAAGAAAATCAGACGTAATTGCCAAAAAAAATGTATTTCAAAATATACTGGCAAATGCGTCTTTTTTTACTGATTCCAAATATGTAAGATTTAGGTACATCTTTATCCTTTATGACGGCAGGTATAATATCATTGGATGGGTCGCTATGGATTGTCATGAACCAGCAATTCTTCATATTGGTTAACTAAATAAGACAAAGATGTCCTATATATTTTATCTACAAAACATTCATTATGTTAATACCGAGGTATTTGTTATCCGAAAGTCTAAGTAAAGCCTCCACTAAATTCGACGCATAAACTAAAACACTATCCATATTGTTAAACTCCCTTTAAATTTTAGCAAACGTAACCGGATTAAACCATTAGCGGTTATGTAACAAGGCCAATGGGTTTACAACATCAATTATCGATTTCCTTTAAATATATTCAACCAGAGATAGAGAATACGGAAAGGTAAAACAATAAAATCCACGTTATTGATATAAATGGCTTAACTTTAGGTTGTAAAATATTCATTGAGATATTTCATAGTTTAAAGTGAGTGAGGGTATCGTAGGAATGGCTTTTCCATTTGTAAATGGATTTTAAAATTAAAACATTCACCTATGGGACTGTGCGTTTGATTTAGAGGTATGTATGTCTTTCTATGTGGTCTGTCTGGCTGAGGGTGGAAAGAAATTTGTCCAGATTAAATTAATTTCGTAGAGTACCTCTGCTGCTTGGGAGATACGTTGATATGTGGTAGTCTATGGTTAACCTGTTTGAATGCCAAGCATAATTACAAACCCATTGTGTCTGGACGCTGGTGTGCTTCTGCCTCTCAATAGGTTAAGCAATGATACTACATGATTAATATTAATATATCAATTTTGACAAATTTTGCATACTATACGAAGTATAAATCGAGCATTGCCTAGAGAAAATTAATCAAATATGAGATGCAAGGAATGGATTGAGAGGTAGATATGTGATAAGTACCAAACTCTTGCTTGCCGGGCGAAACGCCGTTACAGTGTTATGCCTTACGTGGTGTTTTGTAAAAGGTTGGTTTATCACCTTCATACTATTTTCCACTTTCAAATATGAAAGCCAGAAATTATACAATTATAAATGCGGCAGACATTGTTTGTTGCTGTTTCGCGACTGGACTTCTGAACGGATTTTAAGCCAATTTATTATGTAGACAGTTTAAACTTAGTAAAAGACAGACTACTTAAAAAAGCGGCAGACTGACTTACGACTAAAAGGTAATTCTTACTAATATTATAAATACGAATGTGTTTTTATTTGTTAGTCACACTTACACATCTTAACAACTGTATCGATCATCATGAAATTAATTTCGCAATTCTTTTTCTTTTCTTTCTTTTAAAAAGACAACTCCCGCTGTAGGAATAAATCCTGTGTCGCGGAAGACTTTACAAACATTCAAGCAATGGACACATAGAACACCCAGAATCGGAATAACCATTTGTGGATCACACAAAGTTTTGTCCCGTATGGGCTTCAAACCCACAACACTCGGCGCAGTGGCGGTGGCGAGGCGACCACTTAAACCACTACGCCATACGTGCAGGAATATAAATTTATTAACAAAAGCAAGACTTGATTAACGCGAGCGCAGTCACGGCCAACTATAGTAGAACTATAAATCAGACTTATCAACATAATTATAACCATTTTGAAACACAAGCTCACACATAGAACAAAAAATATAATAAATGAATCACGACCCGACGTGGTGATGACGCAGTGTAATTTCATGAATTAAATCGCACAGTGGCATAACCGAGGGACGTGGCGCCAATAAGCATTAATTATATTTTTACACTCGTATAGTACGTGCGGGAGGGGGGAATGTACGGGGTGCGGGGTGAGGTCACGTATGAAAGAGATAATATTCTCTTGATTAACGATTTAACGCCTGCAGAACCTGATAAATTATTGTTTCATCTTTTTTACTATAGAGTTTAATTTGTATACGATACATTTCATGTGAAAACTACTAACTAGATTTTGCCAGCGGCTTGGCTCGCATAAATATAGGTTAGGTTAGTATCTGTACTTTTTCTGGATGAAAGTTACCCTGTGTGCTTTCCTGTTCTCCTGATAACGTGTATATGAAGTTTCATGATGATCGGTCGAATAGTTAAAGCGTAAAAACGTTACAAACAAACAAAGACACATTCGCATTCATAATATTAGTTAGGATTATTTGCAATTAGTAAATAGAGACTGCCATAAAAGACGCTAAACCTAGTTGCGTGTTCTGTATAAGTGTGCAGTCTACATTCATTTTAAAGACTATATTTATAATGATTGATAAAATACATTACTATCATTTTCTTTAAAGATAATTTCATTTTAAGCAGCGATAGCTCAGTGGAGAGACCAACAGACTGCAATGCAGAGGGTCTCGGCTTCGAACCCACGTCGCGCACCTCTGACTTTCGGAAGTTATATGACTTTTCGAAATTATGTGCGTATTGATTGACAATTATTGCCTGCTCCGTGCCTCGGAGAGCACGTTAAGCCGTCGGTCCCGGCCGCCATGAACATCTATAGCAGTCGTTATTGGGAGAGTGTCGACCCAAAAGATCCCACTGGGTCGAAGTGTCGCCGGTCTGCACTGACTGGCCCATATATAAGATACATACATACATCATTTTCTTTTATTCTGCCAAAATATCACATATATAATAGCACTCTGCTAGATGTTAAGTAGTTATTTGAGCGTTGGCAGCCCTGTAAAAAAGGAACGCTACGCTATGCTGCCAGCGTAAAAGAGGTTTTAACCCGTGGCGACTGTACACTGCCTTCTGAAGAAGTCTGGGCATATTACTCATTGCAGGAATACGCAAGGTTGTTTTGCTGCGATCTTCTGTAAAGTAGAGTTCCTTCTCTAGTTAAAGCAAAATCCTTACGAATATTATAATTACTGTACTTTGTTTGTTATACTATTGTTAATATTCGTGCTGCTTTTATTGTGTATAATTGAGTGTAAACAAAAGTTGGTAAAAAAATTAAAAAAATAAAAATACACGTTGTCAAGGGTACAGAAGTAGACATAGGTTTCATCTGTAATAGCGTACTTCTTCTTCTTCTTCTTTTTGTGTACTTAGTGGCCAACCTGTTGTCAAGAGTTTTTCAACCCGCCCGTAGGCCTCTGACATGGCTTAACGACTGCTGTCAATTTGGCAACAACTGGGACCGACTTTTTACGTGCCCTCCGAAGCACGGAGATGCTCAGATGAAATACCACTAAGCGGTCACTCATCTATAGACTGACCGCACCCAACGTTGCTTAACCTCGCTAATCGTTTACCGATCAGTGAGTGCAACTGGCTATGAGCGCCTCAAAAGCGTACTGTTTCCGAGGGATAGCTGGTAGGGTTATAAATAAAGCGCTTTGAGTGGAAATTACGTAGGGCATCCCACGATCAAGTTGATAGACTGTGCAGTAATCCAACAGCATCAGTATTAATAAGGGCAGTAGCAATTTCTAAAATTACGCTGTCCGCAATAAAATAATACCAAAAGTACATGCTAAAAGCTCTCATGAAAAACATCAAGTATAAAATGAACAACAATGATAAACAACGGAATAATACCGTGAAAGTAAGTGAAAAGCGATAGTACCGTGTGTTGGTGACAGGGCCCGGGCGAGAGCCCTATTGATTTTGAATGTTGATAAATTCTCCCTTAAGGACATCAGTAGGATTTATGGATGTGTGACACTTGACAGCACGGTCCGAAAGTTGGTATATTATAAAGCTAGAAATAATAGCAGTTGGAAAACTGCTTAGGAACGACGTTTTTGATATATGGATAAGGATTTTTCTGTATTGAAAGGTCAGGCTGCTTCCATATTCTCGTGGCATGATGCTTCAGGTTTGATGTTGGGTCTAAAGGTATCAACTATGCGATCCCGAATTAGATGTCTGGATGCGGTAGACTCGGTAGTGTGATTGAGTTGTCCTATCGTGAATTTTTAAATAGAGCACCTAGTCTGGAGCTCTGCCCGATAGATGCCGACGATATTTATTTACTAGCTTTACGTATATAAATATTAAATGTACAAATCTTATTGATCGAATATAATTGCCGCGTTACAGCGATGTTATCAACTGAACCATTTTGTTCTTAAAATACTCAAACTAATTTCTTAATATATTTATTTACTGATACATTTTTTTACATAGAGAAACGCGTTGTTTCCCGTTGATTATAAAGCATACTATAATTATGTTGTTTAATTAAAAAGATTATTAGCTTAGCCCATTCCTAGCCCAATAATTTGGTCTAGTAATGACTAGACACTCTAATAGAGAAAATCTAGATTACGTGACATTGGACGTAATCGAAAGTTATGAAAACCTGTGCTACGAATAGGTGACGTATCATCTGCTAGTTTAAGGTGTGAATCGATATTCTGTTTTCATATGCACTTACTCACCTGTCTACCGACCTCAGATGAAGGCTTGTATGATCCCTACTATAAAACAGAAAGTATTAGCGGCTTCCCTTAACGGTAGTAAAAGTCAAGTGAAAACAAGTAAAATACGAGTTAAAGCGATCCTACATGGGATGTACCCTGGTTTTTAAAAAAGACGGTGGTCTTATAAAGGGGACAGTTTATTGTTGTACGAAGGTATCTGCTAGAACATGTGCATTTTTTACAACTTTTATCAACGAGACAATTTTCTTTAGTCACATCCTAACTAATATTATAAATGCGAATGTGAGCTTGTTTGTTACGCTTTCGGGCCTCAACTACTCGACCGACCATCATAAAGTTTCGCATGCACGTTGTCAGGGGTAACGAAAAGGATATAGGGTACCTTTCATCTAGAAAAAGTACTGTTACTAACCTAACCTAACCTACATTCACGCGACCGAAGCCGCGGGTAAAATTTTGTCTTAATATCATTTTAATTACAATTTTGCTGCAGGGTTGAGAACATGCAACTGATATATTCATGAGTTAATCAAAAATGCTAGTTTTTAGAACTGGCATTAAAAAGTGACACTTTATTACTGTACGAAGATTCGTGTTAAAACTTGTGTAGTCTTTTAGTACGTTTATTAACGACACAGTTTTTTAAAACAGTTTTGATAACCTTTTAATTTGACACAATGTTTATTGCACATCAAATAAACAAATAATTAACATAATATTTTATTTGACACAAGGGTTTTTTACCGCGTTGACTGTGCACGACTGCTCTACATACATACTTATATCTAGCACTGACTATTGGCTTTGATAGATTTGATATATTAACCTTATTATAGAAAATAGATAGCTATCATATAGGTAAAGGCAGGGCCTTAATATAGTAATTGCTAGACCCGGCTTCGCACGGGTAGTGACGAAATCTTAACAAAATATACACCTAAACCTTCCTCATGAATCACTCTGTCTATCGGTGAAAACCACTCGAAAATCCGGTCAGTAGTTTTTGAGTTTATCACGAACAGACAAGTCATTTTTATAGTGTACATTTCAATATGAGTGTGATAATACTACATATTTATAGTGCAGATGTCATGTTGGTATTGTGTTAGTTGCTGATTTTTGTCGAGAAAGGTAACCATATTTATTATAAACATATTTACATGCGTAGTAATCGTATCTATGACAATAAAAATTCTAGTTTTAAACAGTTATGTCGAAATATTATTTATGGTTTATATGTAAGTATGATTCGTTACTTTCGGCCGCTGTGACAACTAAGTTTCGCAACCAATGCTGAATAAAGATGTTTTATTCTTTCATGGCAACTAGTTGCGATGGAAGAATACTTTTGCCTAATTTGCAACCAGTTATCATTGCAAAATACTTTTGCCGCTATCAGAAGCAAGGTTTGGAATCAGTGCGATTGAGGCATTATTTTCTTTAGCATTAGATACTGTAACCGCAAACGGGAATTAACTCGATCTAATTAATTAATCTATAATCTACTTTTATAATAAAAACATCTAGAAAAGACGATGTATACATTTTTCTCATGTGTAGCAGTGAGCAGTATAAATTACCTGGTATTTACGTTAACGTACCCACGGAAGCCACATAACGATAAAACATAAAACCTTTTTTACAAGTCCGATACTATCATTTGCGACAGATGCGGCGGGGATTTGTTTTATAATATGTAGTGATAGTAAAAGATTCCTAAGTTGCCAGACCTAAGTTATTTTAACAAAGCTAACAATATAAATAGGTACGTAGTATGTTAAGTAACCTATGCATAGTGGTTAGTTTGACAATGGAGCCTTTTTTACTTGGACTGATGAGTCCTTTGAAGCATTCTAACAATAAGTCTTAACATAGTGTTCTGTACAGCAAAGCCAGGACCGCCTTATAATATTCAAACATGTGACTATAATTCACTAGGTATCCTATGAGTTAGTCCCATACAAAAGTTGCCTGAGCACGTACCGCGTGATTCATGCAATCGATCGGTTTAGTCGACGACAACTCGTACACTAAATTTTACGTCGTCTACATCACTACCATTTTATTTAACGGTTGCATCTAGTTACTTATCATTTCTTGACTTTGGTTAATTATTATATTTAAGCGAAACAAATTGTAAATCTGTCAATTCTGAAAATACGAGACGTAAATAAAAATCTATTGTCTGGCCACGGATGTGCTGCTGCGACTCAATAGGTTAATACCTAATTTCTGTTTCGATTTTGTATGTTTAAACCCGTTGATATTAGAATCCAATGGTTAAATCCTTAGTCTCCCCGCGCACATGGCTGCTAAAAGGCAACCAAAGCGTCGGGGCAAGTGTAAATTTAAATCTAATTAAGGTGTATTAATTTTAAATAGTTATACTTGATAGGTTTAATAGTAGAGAAAATATCAAAATGTTGAAATAAAAGTTTTAATAAACAACGCAATAAAATCTATAAATAACAATTGGTATCTTTTTAACAGTGTAGTTAATTTTTCTTACTTTTGTAAACATTAGTTACATAGATACCCATATCTGCGTATTATTTTTCTTTTTTGTCATCACTGTTTATTCGGTTAGTAATAAACAGTGATGACAGATGTCGGCCTCGATGGCGTAGTGGTTAGTGTAACCGACTGCCACGCCTGAGGTCGCGGGTTCGATCCCCGCACAAATCAAACATTTGTGTGCATGAACATGGATGTTTGTTTTGGTCTGGGTCTTTCTATGTATAATATGTATGTATTTACAAAAAAAAAGTATATATGTATGTTTATCCATTGTCTAGTACCCATAGTACAAGCTCTGCTTAGTTTGGGCTAGATGGTGTTGTGTGTATGTGGTAGAATATTAATCCATTTCATAATACCTCAGTATTATCGAACAATACCAATATGATGAATGCCATGACAAATAAGAAATCTTTACTATATTCCTTATATTATTGACATTCCTGTTATAACTATTACTTTCAATTCTTATCATGGCTAATATTTAAATTATTATTTAGTAACAAGTTTACTAAATGTGAATAATTTTAATAATCTAAAACGGAGAAGTGTACAATGAGTCTAGAGAATATTTAAATTAAACTCTCTAATAACATAACTCATTATTCCTGTGTATCTCCCACAATCTCTAGCAGACAGAGATTGCTTATTTTATTAAACTATTTAAGTACGACGGCACAAACTCGACAAAAATAAGCTGTGGAGCCAGAGATGCATTGTTTCCAGTCACGTATAAATACGTGTTCAGCATAGCGATGACAGGAGCATTGCTATCGTCTACCGCAACACTGGTAATCGACTAATATTCGTCGAGACATCATTAATTAAGTCTGTAGGAATATATTTTTAATCTTATGTATAGAAAAGTGGAAATAAATAATCTAAACGTCAGTAGGGGATTTTTTTAATACAACGCCCCCATTATATATAATGCCTGTATCATAGAGAACTTTATGAACTTTCTAACAACAGACCCAAAGCACACCCAGACTTGGTACAGTTATTTGTGGATCACACTAATTTTTGGCCGACCATAACCACTATCCTTGCAGTCAGAGTATAGAAGGAAAATAAATGAAAAGATACAATTTGTGAAGCAAAAGACTATATAAATCTGAAGTAAATAAATGAGGACTTCGTAAAAATTTCTATTACTAAAACTTGTTTTTTAGACTAAGTTTTCCAAAGCTATGATTAACTTAGTATCAATTGAAATAAAGAAATTCATATAACTATTAATTGAAACACATCACCTATAATGTGTTCTTTAACAATCATTGGAATTAAATTTGTAGAAACTTGCGTATGAATACATGTCACACAGCGTGAAATACGTCAATTAAATTAATTAAATCTGTCTTTGTTCAGAAAGCATCGATTATAGAACAATAAATAAAGGGTCGAAAACAAACGACTTACTTTCGGCGTGACAACCTCAACGATTACAAAACAAAGAGGTTGGCAATACTTCTTAATTGAAAATCTTAGAATTAAAAAGTTAAGGTCATACCACCTCCGTTTAAAAATAAAAATATAGCTACGCATTTAAACCTTTGTTAATATTAAAAGGTAGCCGTTTTGACTACATATAATATTAATTATTAAAATGACGACCTAGCGTCTCAGGGGCTTAACATAAACGTATGATAACAAAAATATGACACGCAAAGAATATAGCTACAAACAAACAAAACATAATATGTGTGATGTTTGCTCTTTTTACTGGTAAATTATTATTACACATATTCTATGGTGGGTGGATAGCAAAGCACGGTTATAAAAGTTTAACGTACCTACGTATACGACTATAATTTTCACGGAAGTCGTAAAGAGACCCGCTCGCCCGGTCCGCTATATTGAAAACATGGCGTGTGTTTTGGCGGGAAACCCTGACAGCCTTTAACAATGTCGTGTTTTCTTTGATAAAACCCAAGTTACGCGATACCGGCTAAAGGAAAACCATTTGCGAAAGTGCAAAAGTTATTTTCTATAATGTTAAGTTTATAAAGACAAAATGAAGCAGATAAGATCTCCTTTTATTAAACAATATTCAAACTAACACGGTGGAAAACAATAGACTGGATAATATCAAATGAAACTTAAACTTGATATTAGAAACTTTTGGCCAACATTTGGGCACAAAGTTGGCTTATCACTGGCAATTGCCCATTTCATGTTACAATAACGGAGGTCAAAAAGGCAGTTATAACTTTAAGACTAGTGTTAAGATAATATCATTAGGTAATGATGCGAGCAATGGCGTCGCAATTATACACGTTAAAGGCAAAAAGCCGATTACAATTTTAATATACAGAGCATCGAAGAAAAATAGTCTCAAGCATTAAAAAAAAGGGTAAACTTTTACAATAAAGACGATTTATTTTACAAAAATGTTTTTAGGTTGAACTCAAAACGCATTTACTCTATTCTTAGATACCTATTTGTGAAATGGATAACTCCGTCACTTGGAACCCAAGCTGATAGTAAATTCTAACCATGTTGAATCTTTCACGTAGATAAAGTTATTTATTGTCGATCAAGTCTAAATTTGGATAGAGTTTACATTTTTATATCGGATCCGTCCATGAGAAAGATTTTCTAATGTCATCAACAAGAAGGTCTGTTGTTACCGGGAAGACTAGTAATCTTGATTATTGCTATAACAAAGACACCTTCACTGTAGGATCGGCATTGTACGCGTGTTATTTTCTTTTTTAATTAGCTTTGGTTGCAGACTTAATCGCAAGAGGTAACCGTCGCTCATATGTTTCATTGAAACTGCGATAGCAAGATCAAAGGAAAACACAACTGAACCGTTGTCTTGCATAAAATTACGATTAAGTCAGCTGTACATCAGTATGTATTTTAAAACTGAATATATTTATTTAACCTCTTGACTGTCGAATAAACTGATGTTCATAATTTTCTCAAGCGTTAGATGTGCTTATGATACGCGCTGGTATTGTTCATGGATTGATTCGACTACACTCAATGGTTCAAAATAAGCACGTTGAAAGCACATTTATATTAATGCATTGATATATGTAAGCACGATATAAAATTACATAGCATTGATATAATGTGTGTTAATATAGTACCCAATAGTGTTTTCGATCACAATAATTAGTCGGTGAATAAAATATTATGTACCTGAATATATTTTATATAAATGTGATGCGCATATTATTTTCATTATTCACATAATACATTCCCCACAATAGTTATTTAAATGAGGTGTTTGAATAGCGAAGTGAAGTGGGGTTGACACGTCGTATCCATATTAATACGACGCGGCCAGTGAAGCGGCATATTTATATTATCATTATAATGTACAATATGTACGTATAATAATTTTATATTCACATTAAACTTTACTATGGATTTGACCATGATGATACAATATTGAAATTGCCTCAGCAGGGGTTCCTGACGGTCGTGTTTTGTTGATATTTTCTATAAATAGTTAATTATAGAAAAATAATTAATAGAAAAATAGTCCATATCTGGACTATTACTGGACGCAGAAATAGCTGATGAAACATGAGTGTTTAAATTCATAATCTTCTGCCAGATGTCGCAGTATTATGGATTTACACACCAAGACAGCAAGAAGTACCTTATATCATCCTTTTAATTTTCCAATATTATAAATGTGATGTTAGATGGTGACAGGTTCAATTTGTTACTAAATCACACGCGAACCGTTGAACGGATCTTGAAGGAACTTGGCACACGGACAGACCATGGCTTTGATAGTTTTGTTACAACTGAATTAGATGTACGTTTTGGGAATAAACGCTGTCTTATACACTCCGTTTTGTAATAGTTATATTCAGAAATACTTTTTCTCAATTGTAATCCTTGTGACTGTCCGATCAAACCATGACCATCATAGCCTACATAACAATATAATTTTTTTTAGTTCGTTTATAAACTTCTACTAATCTATCTTATCTATAATCTACGTTGAAGCTAAACATTCAGCAAAATTGGCCAAATAAAATGATGTCTCAATAAATTCCATTGTTCCGATAACATTATAATATTAAACGGGCCACCTCAACAATAAAAATATACGGTATCCTCACGAGTAAAATATTACAAAGTGCAATGCAATTCAACTCCCCTAAACTTAGCCGAAAGTATTTCGCCGCGTCACGCAAAAAAAGTTTTTTGCCAACTTGGTGCGAGGGGAGGGTCTGTTTAGGCTTAACTGACTGACATTAAAGAGGGAAGCAACTTGATTTGGTGGTTTTCTCAACTTTGACGGAAAGGAATTGTATTTTAGAGATCGACAGCAATGATTTACAAAAAATGCTCTGATTTATGATTTCACTAAAGGCAATCCTTTCGTGATCGACATATCGCTTTAATAAAAACGATCTTGTATCTAAATTAGCAATAGAAATGCTTTGGCTGTTAGTTGTAGCGTGTTATTAAGTACTTGATCATCTACAGATAGACTACATTTAAACACTAAACAGTACTATTTCAAAATAGAACTCCTGTAATTCGGCTAATTAAAATCTGTTATACCCGTTTTAAATCTTTTCAAACATTAGATTGCATGGTATATGCGCATATGATTATTCATGGAGAGTTAACCAATTCTGTATTGCTTTACGGGAGGCGCGGTGTCAGCTGCTACACAACAACGTAGAAATATGTTAATGTACAAATCGCCAAATGCCCTGTGCGTGTTTGCACCGAATATATCGAACGGATTCCACAGGGCGCGATTTTAGGGTTAGCTTTAGGTAAAATTACGTCGATTATTTTGCTCTTCAATCTATACTAATAATATAAAGCTGAAGAGTTTGTTTGTTTATTTGTTTAGTTGAACGCGCTAATCTCAAGAACTACTGGTACGAATTGAAAAATTATTTTAGTGTTGGATAGCCTATTTATCGAGGAAAGCTAGATAACATCACGCTACGACCCACGGGGGCGGCGCAGTAACCATAAACGCGGGTGAAACCGCGGGCACGGCTAGTAGTATTATAAATCATAACAAAATAATGTTATCTAAATCCTTATATAAACAATAATAAACCTAATAGCAGATCAGCCAAAACCCCAGATCGATAGATATAAGCGTGGAGTGCATGCCGTACGGTGTACTAAGGGTAGGTACCGCAATATCTATGTGCAAGGTCCTCCCCTCTGACTCATAAAGAGGGTGGCGGCTCTCCCTCTCACTTTTGAGGGTTTGGTCGATATTGCTCTCTTTTGTTTTCGCACTTTGAACGCAGTGTGTACCGTTCAGACTCGATTTCGTAATAGTGCGTTAACTATTTAAAAGGCCGGTTCGGTGGGCTCGATACTATCTCCGGGAGGATAAGATTCAGTCAATATCTTATGTGTGTATACCGAAACAAAATATGCACCTTTGCGATAGAAGCATCTTGCATTTAAAATCAATCACTAGATTATTTTTCCATTCGTTTTCTTAAAACGTAGTCTATCTGTCACCTTGATTGCTGTAAAGCAATCTTTACATAGACAAAAGCAGAAATATAGCTTTTTAAAAAATTGGATAGAAAACATACCGCGATATAACCTGTTTAAAGTACTTTAACTTTAATAATTATGTCTCGTCAAAATAATAATGCGAATTCCGTCGTAGTTTTTTTGAAAACACAACTTTTAGTTACCTTTGTAATTTATACTATTACTAATGTTTAAATTATTGAACTATTTAGGTTTATAATTCTATCCGCGGTTTCGGCTGCTTTTTAGCAGCAATGGTCACAGGGAGACTAGACTCATATATCCCATATATCTTATATATATATATAGATATATCTAACATTCGTGTAAATGTAAGACAATATTTTACTATTAGATAATACTGGGGAACAAAAAAAGATTATTTTCTGCGGCACACATTTTGTTACTGGTTTTAATAAACACCTTCATCAGTCATACCCGAAATGTATTTACTTTGTATGGAATGAGTCTGGTTCTTGAGGTATTAAAAAAGAAGAACGGTTCCATTAGGACATTAGAATAATAAAAGAAAGATACCAAGGCCGATGGGACAGCCATATTATGATGGCAGAGTATTGCTTGAGTTTAATAATGGATTGTCCTAGACATAAACACAATAGGAAAGCTTACAGATAAATATTTTCTAATATATTTTTTATGATTTTCGTTAATAGCATATGTAGGTATTAAGTTTTCTTGTCGTTATTATATAACCGCTTCTAAAATAATATTTAATATGTAATTGTATTTTTATTTCGACCTTCTTTCAGTCATATAGTTATAAAGTCTTATCTGATAACAAATCTGATATTTTTCTCGTATTCAGCATACAGAACTTACACAAAATTGACTTCAACTTACCATGCCGCAAAATGACTGTTCCCCAGTGTAATTTAACGTAGAAATAAACCAACTATGCTCACTGTATTGCGAATTTGTATCTCGCTCAGAAGAACACCTATGCATTTTTTTTTTGTTTCGAGTGTGGGTGAGTCTTCAAACAAATATCAATATTTATTACTATTTCCTTGGTCTCAAAGTATAATTTACTAGAATTTGTCCGTGGCTTCGCTTGCGTTAATCTACCTTTTTTCATTACATCTTAATCCTCCTAATTAATAACTCTGTCTATTAGTGATAATCGCATGAAAATCCGTTGAATAGTTTTTGAGTTCATCACGAACAGACAGACAGATGCGGCGAAGGACTTCGTTTTGTAATATGTAGTGATAGAGATCTTTGCGTGAGATCATGACAGTGTTCTAATGTCGTGTCCGATCTCCGAGTCGGAGTAAGAGTTAACACGTTCCCTGTCCCAAACAAAAAAGCAAAATTGAGTTGCAAGTTCAATAGCTTTTTTACAAAAAACTGTTTTAATGTTGTCAGCAAAAAACACAACTAAATAAAAAAATATAAAAGTAAACCGAAAGTAGGTACTATTACCATGAAACACATATGGCTCAGAAGCGTAGAGAGACATTTTTATTCCTGCACGTTCATGTACCATATTATTATGTGGTTCAGGGAAGTTTTTCCCTAACACATATATGGTTCAGGAATTTCATAGTGCAGGAAACGTGTTAATCAGAATTTTCTATTATAAAATTCTCAAAAGCAACACTCAGTCAGTGGGACCTAAGAACTGTAAAGGTAAAGGTGAAAATCTATATTTACTGTGATTATATCACGTTACAGTAATTATGGGAAAACCTGTAATAACTCTTAAAAAAGTTGCATACTGACTTACCGTCTGTATATCCTCACAAATGCTGTTTATTTGTTAGGCTGGAAAGTTGTGTTCTCACTTTTAGTTGTATTTCACACACCCAATGAATATTATAAATGCGAAAATGAGTTTTTTCGTTTGTTTCTTTGTAAAGCTTTCACACCTTATTTACTCGACAGATCATCATGAAATTTCGCATACGCGTTGTCTGGGGAATAGTAAAGGACTCTGACTAATGAAAGGTATTCGTTGTACCTTTAATCGAATTAACCTATGTAATCGACATTAGCGCTAGCGAAGTCGAGGACAAAATCTAGTAGATAATATTTTACATTAAGTAGCGGGAAAATCATCGCATTAAGTATATCTTAAACAAAGCATTAATAATAAAACTAAAGAAAATAACAGAAATGTAATTTGGATTTGTATTAACATATTGTAAAATTATATCGAGGAAGCAGGTACACCCAACATCTATTGCCTCAAGTATGACGAAGGGTCACTTGAGAACGGCCTGGCTGTTTTTTTGTTTGTTGTTTGTAATTGTCAGGACATGGTTTGTAGAAAATTTACGAAAAATCAGCGGGAAATGTGTATAAACAAAATTTTATTGACGTTTTGATATTGATTGTAATTACGTGAAATGTATTTTTGTATAGATTGACAGGACAACTGTCGGGGCAGCGGGTTAATTAAAAAAATATATATATTAAATGAGCCAATTGATATCGTGTATTACTAAACAAGAAATATTTATTTGATCGTTCATCTGGACAAAACTACATTTTTAATGAAATTTTGTAGTTCACCCTCAAATATTAGGGGCTTCGTGGTCGTTGACCCTTGGGGTGCAACCATTAATGCGCACAGACGGACAGGGAGTAGGGCAATGCACTTACCAAATACATAATTTTAGTTTCGATTGAAAGTTTACTAAGATAGACAGTAATAAATAAAAAAAAACAAAAAAGTCTGTGAAGACTGTGAAGCCGATATGATCAGTTAACAATAGCAATCGAGCTATTTGCACTGGCAGGTAATCCTAACTAATATTATAAATGCGAATGTGAGTTTGTTTGTTTGTAACGCATTTAAGCCTTAACTGCTAGACTGATCATTGAGAAATTTCGCATAAATGTTATTAGGGAAAATTAAATGTTATTAGGGTGGATACCTTTTACACACACGGGAACTGGCCAAAACAATCATAGCTAGTCATTACCTGTGTCAGCCGGAAGATGAGGGCGCCATGCCGCCTCTCCAGCCACTCCTCAAACACGGGACTTACCGCCACAATCGTGGCGTGGCCGGAACTGGGGTGCACAAGTCACTCCTTCCAATTCGCCACTAGAACCTGACGGAGCTCGGACCTTGCCGCCTCGAGAGCAGGCAGAACAGGTCCTTCGCCCCGAGCCTCCTGGCGCCAACGATAGAGCGACGGCAGGAGCGCCGCTTCCAGGTCCCACGATCCAGCGAGGAGGTTCGCAGCCTCGAACGAGATTGTGCGGCAAACTCTAATCAACCTGATGGCCATGGCGCGCTGTGGCGCACGAAGCGCCAAAATGTTACAGGCCGTCAAGTTGTCCGCCCAAACTGGGGCCCCGTAGAGGGCCATAGACCGCACGATCCCCTCGTAGAGCCCCTGCAGTGCCCCGAAGAATGGGAGCCAAGCGAAGAAAATGGGCTATGAAGTTCCATCGGCTGTCGAGCAAGAGACCAAAGTACTTCAGGATTGAGTCGACGCCGATGCGGACCCCTCCTAACATGATATGGGCCTCTGGAGGTGGCCGCTTCCGAGGGCCGTGGAAATAAACGGCCTCAGATTTGGACAGTGCCACCTCGAGGCCCAACCGCCGGATACGATTGATGACTTGTGCGACCCCAACGGTCGCCAATATGGCCGCCGCCCGATGCCCGCCCTCGCCGTGACAAGTGTGGCGTCGGCGTAACAAATGACGCCAACGCCACAGAGGAGCGCAACTCGCAGCACCCCGTCGTAACCGATGTTCCACAGGAGCGGACCAAGAACCGACAATACGGCGGAGGTAGGTCGGCACTCGATAAAAATTGGGTGCCACCCTAATACAACTCCAGGATCTCCAGGGCAAGGTATTGAAGGCATTCGCGGTGTCCAAAGACACCGCGAAGACTACCGCGCCCCGGGACACCACATCCTCCACCAGGCTCCTCACACGCAGGACTACGTCGATTGTGGAGCGCCCGCGCCGGAAACCATACTGGTTGTCCGCCAAGTCCGGACCCACAGAAGAAAGACGCTGGACGAGGCTCTCCGTGATGATAAATTCGAACAATTTAACCACCTCGTCCAGCAACACAATGGGCCGGTAGGCGGACGGACTGTCCGCCGGGCGTCCTTCTTTCCTGATCAGGACCAGTTTCCTCACCATCCACTGCCGTGGAAACTGGCCCTGCTCTAAACACTCACTGAGGAGCCCCCGGAGTCGGGTATTCAACTAATACCAGCTGCAGCGTTTTTAACTCGTCCCAACCACGACGTCCTGATTGGACTATCATTTCCAGTAATACCTTTTATTTTATTACTTGCGAATAATATTGTTCTAACAAAATTTCGTTTTCATTCTCTATTATAGTTATTAACAAAACAGTAGGAATAAGCAGGACAAACAATATTTTGGTTGCACGAATGTGTGCACTTAGTGGTAGCGCATCTGCTAGGCATCTAAAATAAGAAAATAGGTGGTACCAGCCCGTTAGAGGCTTACGTTTAAGTGAGGAATACAGGACCCTACTACCTGGGATAGGAGGGACCACAAGTAGGTACCTAAGACACCAATGCCGATGGGGCACGGTGTAAGGCATCAAGAAGCCATGGTAGCAATTCATTTAGAGAATAGACTCTCTAAATGAATTGGGATCCTTAATAGTACTTAACAGTAAGTGTAGCTATCAAAAGTAAACGTTTATATGAAGTTTCATGTTTATGATCGTTTCTGATATCTCTCCTAAGAACATAATCAGCTGCAACAGTAAGCCGTTCTTATTATTATAATGTACTTTAGAACCATAAGCGTGTAAAAGTAGCAGCCCAGACGCTTCGGGATACTGGGCTTTTTACGGTTGGTCAGTATGTCTGGTATAAATAATACCAGACATACTGTCCAACCATAAAAAGTAATTAACAGCTTGGCGAAACGATTGTGACCAGCCTGTGTTATTCCTGAGAATATAAACAAATATATGTATGTATATTTCATGCTAAATTATCACTTACTTTATAGTTTGCAATAACAACACACAAAATAATATTCATAAAACTATAATTTTATAACAAATTTCAATCTAGGCTGTACAGAAAAAGCAACACAACATAGCTCTACACAACTCAGTACCAAATAAACACGGACTCCACACCACAATTGCTGACATAAACAGTATAATATCCACAAATTGCTTAAACATTCTGAGACCATTAAGGCAATGTGGATAAAACCAAGGCCACAAATAATTAACCCATAAGCACGGCTTTCTCCGCAGCGATGATGTGTATAAGTCACAATTATCAGGCATTCTTAAAGGTATTGGGCGCTGCCTTCTTCTGTTATCATTTACGTGTAATAAGTAGTTCAAGATTGCATTTGCTTCAAATACTGCTCTTACTTTGCTTACAAAACTAATAGTTCCTAACCTCATGAATATGCGTTTAAAAGTTTCATGAAAACAACTTTTTTTACAAGAATTTTTTAACTCATCTGGATGGTGAGCCATAAATTTGACTCGTTGACGAGTATGTTTTGGGTCCCTTATAGCTCTATGTCCAAAGCGTATTATGTTTTTTGCAGTGTCGGCTGCGAGATGATTCAAATCCAATAAAGACTGAAAAACCAGTACACCAGTACTATTACTTCTTATATCTTGAATAGCTTCCGTATTCTTAATTTTATTATATTTCTTACACATTTTCAGGTGTTTAGCGTCTAATTTTTTATATTTTTTCAAAAGCTTTTCAAGTCTTTTTCTTTCTAGACGTCTTACTTTATCTTTATCTTTATTAAGTTTAGCAGCACATGGCGCACTGCCACAAATACATTTCTTTTTTTTAAATATGTTTAATTTAAATGTCATATGTTCTTCTTTAGCGACATTTTCAGTTTCTTTTGCACATATTTCATTTCCACATTTACAAGGTTTCTTTTTGATTATTTGACTACCCTCATCTAGATCGCATGTTTTTTTACTTTGAAGACATAGGTATCTTTTTTTTGGATTGGTTATTTTACAGACCTCCATCATGTGACAAGATACTTTTTGATCACTTGAAGATTTTATAGGTAATACAATTTTCCTACAAACAAGACATGGACAGGATAATTTATTTAATTTAGACTTTTTATGAGGTCGTTTACCTTTTCTTTTATAAAAAATACAGGCACAGGGTACTTTATGATCTGTTAAACACTTCTCAGGCACTTCCTTGTTTTTATTATTGGAACAGAATAAATCGTAATCTTCTTGAATACCTTTTGATTCTACTACAAATGCAAATTTATAGTCGCCGCTTGCTCCTGGCAGCACAGCATCTTTTATTTTATAGACAGCATTGTTCGAGCATATAAGATGTTTGAAGTCCGATGTGACTTTTATAACTTTAATCAGTTTTGTTTTGTTTTTATGTTTACATTGACAGCCTAGAATGTTTTTAATGAATTCCATTTTCTTTTTCTTTTGCAACAAATGAGAGTTTTGAAACGTACAATATGGTTTTTTCTCTTGAGTGTCACCGGTTGGACATTGAAATGCCTGAGGCACACAATACTTAATTTTATCATGAAAACTGACAGTGGGACACTGAGAGTTTTGAGACTTACAATATGTAACTTTGTCATGGAAACTGGCCTTCGGACATTGAGATTTTTGAGATTTACATGTAATTTTATCTTGGAAATTGGTCTTTGGACACTGAGAGTTTTGAGACTTACAATATATTATTTTGTCATGAAAAGCGGTGGTTGGACATTGCGTATTTTGAGATTTACAATATATAACATTATCTTGTAAATCAACGGTTACACATCCGGCGTTTTGACTTTTACAATTTGTTATTTTATCATGGAGGATGGTAGGGCACCTAGAGTTATTAGTGTATTTCATGTCAATATTACATGAGGCGTTTTTAATATTTTTTTCACAAACATTTTTTGTTTTTGAACATTGAACTTTTTTGTTTTTAAGTATATTACATTTTGTAAGGGCAAGATCAGATTCCTGTTCCCATTTTATACCGGACTTATTTCTCATATCTGTGCATTTATCATGTTGATCAATATCTTTATTCTGAAATGTACATGTGAATTTGTTGCTAGTTGGTTTTAATTTTTTTTGCTTAAAAAAGCGTAAACATTCACAGATATTTTTTTTTAAATCTGAACGAGGATTCTGTTCTCGTGTATGTATATTTTCTACACTTACTGTTTTTTTTTCGACTAATACCCTCTCACTGGTGTAAATGATATTATTTTTGGTAAAATCCTTATGTGTTTTTTTAGTTGATCCGTCTTGTTTGATATTAAGTTTACGACAAACTGTACAAGATGTATTGTTGGAACCTGAATGACAGCGACATTTTTTTAAAGGCGTGTGACAAAATAGAGATGTTTTACTTTTACACGAATTAAATTTTTTTGGGCTATAAGACAAAATAGTTTCTAGATTGGTTGTAGAGGACACACCAGTTATTACATTGCGCTTATGATCTGTAGCATTCATGCATTTATTTCGGTGATGGCGACGTTTCTGTAATCTAGGACGCTGTATTTGGTATTGCACCCAATATTCTTTTGGTCTAAAAATTGACAAAGGCTTTCTTTTATCTGAAGGTGCTGCGATATTGACTTTAGTGTCGCTATGTTCAGTGCTTTTTGTAAGTAGTTTTTTCACTTCTATAATGGATAATGTACGTTTTGTTTCGTCACGTGATTTTGATAAAGAAACATCTTTAGAACCACTTTGATTAGATTCTGTCTTAATTAAAGACGGCGAATATAATTTATTCAACATGCCTGGACTTGACACTTTATATTTTGAACCCTTAACATATGCAGCAGAGATGTCATTACATTTATGTTGTTTAGATTTTTTGGTAAGTACGTTTGCAGTGCAAACGTGTCTCTCTGATAAGTTAAGATATAATGATTTGTCATGATTTAATATGACAGATTTAGTCTTCACTGGACTTACTGGCGGAATATTAGTAATCAATTTCGAACTATTTAGTTTTGATTTTGCATTGAATAGCCTATGTGTGCCAAAGCATTTTAACAATTTTCTTGAAGTCAGCGCTTTCTGACCGGTTACCTGAGCAGTTGTTGTACTCATTTTTTTAGAATCACAGTAATCAGATTTTGACTGTAACAACATATGAGAGCAAAGGCTCTTTAGGCTCTTTGACAGGTTTTCTACAGCTGACAATTTATTTAAGGTTTTATCAGCATTACTAATTACAATTTCTTTATCATCACGCTGGACAATATTTGGTAATTTCAGCTTTAAAGATCCTATTTCAACTCTTGCAACAGTAATGGCATTTGATGTGCATAAGCATTTTATTTTACGCCCCTTTTCACACAGGCATTTCGTTTTCTTTTTAGGTGGACATTTACATTTTATTGGGGGACATGAACATTGCGTTTTGCACCGACATTTGTTGTTCGGATTCATATAGCTTCCCTTTGATTCCGCTTCACGCGGTATGGCAGTTTCCTTACTTGATATTTTTTCCAATAATTCTTTATTTAACTTTGTTTTAAGTAAATTTTTGACGCAGAAACATTTTCTAAAAGAATGTGGCTCATGTAGCCTATCTTTCATAGGGTCAGCCTCGTCGAGCTTTTTCCCAAGTGATTTCATGGAACAAAAGCATTTTCTTATTAATTGCAAACCACCGGACCTATCCATAGGATCAATTTGTCCTAGTTGTCTCGTGCAAAAGCATCGCTTGAACAAATCTGTTGTTGTCATTTCGTTTTTTAAAGAATCAGGTTTTTGTGTTTCACGGGCTCTTCTTATTTTTGGTCTGTTTCTTATTTTCGGTATGTTATCTGTCTGATAATTTTGAGATTCTATAGTGATTTCATCACTCTCTATTGTAGAACTTGGAAAGGAAATGTCTCTGGTAAATTCAACATTAAAACTAAAATTTGATGAAATCTTGACAGAATTTTTTGTGTAAGGATTATTAAACATTTTAAATCGAGGTTCTTCCACTACATTATTTATTTTTGGCAATTCTGTAAATTGTGTTTTTCTAGATAAACTTGATATTCGTCGCCGTGCCGGTATTTCTCGTGACCTTCTTACATTTGTTTCGGTTGTTCGGGATATACGTCTAATCTTTGCTTTTTTTTTCTCTAAACAATTACATGGGCCATATGGACCTCTCCTTCTTTTAATCCTTTCTAAACACTCATATGGATCACATTCACCGGGCACACATACACCAGGTTCACATTCGTAAGGCAATAATGAATCAAAATACTTCTGTTTTGTTCCTGTCGACCTATCTTGAGTTTTTACTCTTAGCGTCGCGGTCCTTAAAGAATTCATAGCTGTTTTTACTTCAGCTCTCTGGAGCGTCAAAGTACAAAAACATCGCTTCAAACGTCTTACGCCAGATCCCCTCGATTCAGCTCTTGCACCCCTTGCTTGCATTTTTCTATGATGGCGTAAACCAGAATGGTGTGTACCTTGGTTTTTATAAGTACATTTTGACGTGCATGAATTCTTACATTTTGATGGAGTACAGCTAGGTTCTTTACATATCGATGGACTACACTCGGGGATAGATGTTCTTGATCTGTATTTGTAATCCGATGATTCTCTTGAGCTATCTTTGTAATTTGATATTCCTTTTGATCTATCTTTGTAAAATTCAATATTAAAGGCAAAATCGGAACCCAACCGCACCGCTTGACGATTATTGACATTAATATTTTCCAAAGCCCGAGACGGTCTTGGCGGTTGTTTTAATTTATGACGCGATTCTGTAGGCCGCCTTCTCCTTCTTTCGCGCCTTTGTCTTAAAATGTGAGTATTCATTGATTTTGTTCTTTTAGCTCCATGAGTAAGACTAGACATTGATCTAGTCCGAGTATCGGTCATACCAGTACCTGAGTGTCGCATATTTCTCCGTTTTATTCGCTCTAAGCATTCATAAGGATCACATTCGCCAGGTATGCATATTCCAGGTTCGCATTCGTATGGCTTTAAGGCATGATGCCCTCTTCTGGCCTTAGTGCCTCTTTCTCGAGCCGCTATGGGTTTAACTTCAGGTCTTCTCCTTACTTTCGTACCAGTGCTTCTATAAGTCGTTTCTATTGATGCTGGGCTAGTTTGTAGTCGAGTACTCGACATTTTTTGCTTTTTACCAATTTTTTGAAGTTTTAATGTACAAAAGCATCTTTTTAATAAAGGACCAACCCCTGATCCTTGTGAATGAGTCTTTAAATCTGACTGCATTGCTCGACCCCGTAAACGAGCACGTCTATGAGATGATGACATGCTTCTACTTCTCGTACCAGACCGATTACGGGATCTTTTAAGACGTTTTTTAGTGTACTTGGCAGTTTCAGAATGTTTTTCAAAATCATGTGCAGTTGTGTCCTGTTGATTGCGATCTTTATAAAACTCAACATTAAAACTAAAACTTGATCCGATACGGACTGCTTGTTTATGTGCCTGTTCACTAGGACTAACATCATACGTGACACGTTCTCTTACTGAAGATCGATCAGAAGTACGTTTAGTTTTCACCTTTTTGTCTCTTGGTGCATGAGCTTGAGTTCTCATAGGTCTAGATTTTCGATAATGACTTGCAGAACTGGCAACTGAATGTCTTCTGACTGAGTGTTCAGTACTAGAGTGTTTTGAATGCATTCCTCTTCTTTTAATTCTTTCTAGACATTCATAAGGATCACATTCTCCAGGAACACATACTCCAGGTTCACATTCGTTTGGGTCAAGTGTTCTCCCATGATATTTATATTTTCTTTTAGTGTGAGTCCCTTTGTGCATGGCATGTATCTTGGGCTTATATTTCATCGTTTCTGTACCAACGGAAACACTATCCGCATCAGGCCTTTTTTTCCTGCGTTTTGGTGGCTTTTTCTCCCGTTTTTGTAACTGCAACGTACAAAAACATCGTTTTAAGAAAGGCGCTACTCCCGTCATCTTTGTACGCATTTTTCGATCCCGGACTTGTGATGCCGAATCGTGTAAATCTTTCGTACGTCGAATTTTTCTTGTTCTAGTAGAGACGGAAATTCCCTGCGATGTTCTACTTCTAGTTTTATTTACAGGACGTTTGATCTTTTCACGTCTCGGTTTTTCATATTTATGTTTCGATTGTAATTTCGGACTAGAAGTACTGCCACTGTGTGATCGATCTTTATAAAATTCTACATTAAAACTAAAATTAGAACCAATCTTAACAGCTTGTTTTGAGCCAGAAGGACTTGAAACTATAGTTCTTGATTCCCTCCTCGGTTCTAACTTTGCACCTTTTGGTGGAGTTGTTCGTACCTTAATCCCTTTTCGTTCTTTTGCAGTAAATTGATTTTTAGTATCCCGATGTCTGGGACCGGACTTAGTCATGTTGAATGTTGATCTTGTTTTAACATTATCTGTGCTTGATCCTCGATCCATATGGCGTCTTTTGATGCGCTCTAGACATTCATATGGGTCACATTCGCCAGGCACACATACACCTGGTTCACATTCGTAAGGATCTAACTTGTACGGATTTGTTTTTAATTTGTAAGCTGTCATTACACTCCTGTCGTGTAGATCAGGCACTGTTCTGCTAAAAGGAGTTTCCGTTCCTCGATGTCTCGGTGGTTTTACTTTAATCTTTGATTGTTTTGTTGATTTAGGCTGCTTGTTTCGTTTTTGCTTTTTCTGAAGTTTTAATGTACAAAAACATCTCCGCAACATTGGACCAAAAGCCTTATCAGCTTTAGCTGCCCCATCTATCTGAGAATAATGGCTAAGTCGAGAATGTATGTCTGTCTTAGTGTTTTGACTATTTGCCACATGGCGCATTTTGCGCCTAGTGGATCTGAGAGCTTCACTAGCAGCTTGGACCCTACGATAACTAGGAAACTGACGTTCCTTATAGAATTCAATATCAAAACTAAAAGTTGAACCGATTCTTACAGCTTGTCGTGACCGGTTCGATTCTTGACTTGAGTCTTCTATAACGATGATCGATTCAGATGGTTCTGTAAAGTGCCGTCGTTTCACTTTTTCATCTGGTGAAGCTGGTAACATCGCCTGTGCCACTCCTGCTTTTGAAGTTTTTGACGATGCGAAACTGGATGATACTGATTTTGTTCTATGACGTTTAGTACCAGATCCTTTTTCTTGTCGCTTATTTATTAATTTTAAACACTCACATTCATTTGGTAATGCCGCTTTTTTGTGTTTTGGTCTAGCATTTTGACCTTTTTCTCTAAGAATTTGTCTCTCGTCCACTTTTGTTTTAGTGGGAGTTGATGTGCCCTTAGTGCGGCTAACTTTAATTTTTTGTTGCTTGCCTTTTTTTTGTAACTTAAGAGTACAAAAACACCTTTTTAGCATTGGTGTGACAGTAGATGCTCCGTGATGCATTTTTTTCAAAATAGCCTGTGAATGCCTGTGACGTTTATTACCTTTATGAGTTCCATAACCTCTATCTTTTAAATGTCTATCAGTAGACTTATAATGAGTAGATATTGAATGAGGTTTTGGAGGACTTATAATTTCGTTTACGGGTGATGCTTTAGATCTATTTTTAGAAAATTCTAATTCAAAACTGAAAGATGAACCTACTCGTGTAGCTTGCCTGTGTGATTGTACTTGTGTTTGAGGATTTCGAGGTAATGTTTGATACGTTAAACCTTGAGGTTTCGTCCTTATTGCTTTGCGTTTGCGTATGTTTTTCCGTTCATGTTCATGCGATGAACTTGATTGCAGCTTTTTTGTTTTTGAATTTGATTTGAAACTAGATGTCAAGCTTGAGGTAGATCTAGAATTATTTTTTGTACCTGACATTTTAGAAACTTGGCGCATCAAGCGTTGCATTATCAATTTTTGACATTCATAAGGATCACATTCGTATGGAACACAAACTCCTGGCTCGCATTCGTAGTCTTTAAGTTTATAAGGGATCTTTTTTGGTGCTCCTCGACCGCGTACTTGAACATTCATAGTACAAAAACACTTTCTTAATAAAGATGATACTCCAGTAAGTTGATGGTTTAGTTGTATGGGTCTTACAATTCGAGAAGGATACACTACAGAACCATTATTTTCTAAATGTCTAAACTCACGTCGGCCCAAGACTAAAGGCATTTTTTTAGATTGTGAATCCTTTATAGAACTTCTTTTAGAAAGAACATGTTTCGAGAAATTAACTTCACAGCTAAATTTTGATTTTATTTCTATTGTTTCTTTCGACGTTATATTAAAACTTTGATCAGCCGAGCTAAAAAAATTTAATTCACTTTCACGAAATTCGAATGGAATATTTGATATTGGCTTGATACTAGATTTAGACGTATATTGACGCTTTATTGCAATGGTTGAACTCTGATGGTTTATTTTGCTTGATCTTTGAGGTGTAATTTTATTTCCAGGTATAGAATTTCTGTTTACGCCGTGTATCGGCTGCAGTTTCGTTATTTGGTTTGGAGTGAATAATTTGTTGTTTGATGTCTCAAAATTATTTAATAATTCTAATGAAGATGTATATTTATTAGGCTTTGAAGTAACTTCCGATCTTTGATCACGACTTTTATTAAAATGATTTATATATGCTCGTTTCATAATTGCTTTCGAGATGAGTTTATAATCTTTATTTTTTTGGAGTTCTTGTTTAGCTATGTCAAATTTGATTTGAGTTTTGTTCTGCTTTATTTTTCCGAAACTTTTTTGAATGCCGAATCCCTGGGGCTTACTAATATAATAACGGTTTATGTGCGGTTGTAAACTACTTGTATGTTTTAATGAGTTGTTCACTAATGTTTTGCTTCTTTCATCATTATTTCTGTTCGAATTCTCATTTTCTTTAGTGAAATTTGATGCCGTACCTTTGAAAGTATTATTTTTGAGATTGTTATTTTTACGCAACTGTAAAGCATAATAGCAATTATATGCAGCAGGACCAATTATCCAACATCTCTCTTTCTTAATTTGCATTGTTTTAGATTTATGTGTATTTCGCCGAACATGTTTCGTTCTCGAAATAATTGATTGAATATTATTCGTATGAAACATTTTTGACTTATTATGAAATTCTGAATCATAGACAGATGATTTCTTATCTTTTATAAAACCAGATTTAAAATTGTATTTTGTATCATTACTTGACATCTGTTTTGAAGGATTGGATACTGGTTTATGCTTTGTTTGCACATTCTCATAATTTCCTTTTTGTTTACAAGTTTCAATCATAACTTCACTTTTGTAAGTTACAGAAGAAGACAGATTTTGTTTGCTTTTAGCTAATTGAATAAATTGAGATAAATAGCTAGTTGTAAATTTTATATTTCGGTTATCATTTAAAGCTTCAATGCATCTCCTTGGACTTTTTCCAACATATTTTTTTATGGGCATACCTTTATTGACCTTATTAAACTTATTTTTATGGCAACAATAAGTTTTTGGTACGACAGCGACACGATCTAAAGATCCCACTATTGCTTTAGATATTGCTATAGGTTTCGCAAGAACATTTTCAATATTTTTTGAGCACAACATAGACGGGTACAGACGTCTTCGTACTTTACGTTTTGGCAAAGTATATTTTGATTTACGCATGCATTTAACAGAAGCACCTTTGTTTAAGTATTTCTTAAGCAGGGGTTCCTTAACAGAATCGTGTACTGATATCTTATTTGATCCTAGTGTGCTTTTATAGGCTGCGTAAACGTGTTGTTTGGTACATATTTTTAATTTGCTTTTATATTTAGGAATACATTCCTGAAGTGAGCAAACAAATGGTTCACAGGGTAATAATGGATTTCGTTGACATTTTTCTTTTTGTATATGACATTTTTTCTTGCGTGATTGAATTATATTGGCTTTAACACATTCTGTTTCTATAACATTTGGTGTTCTTTGACATAGCTCATTATTTATATTCATGGGATTGGATATGTTAACACACCGCTTAAGTGCGTGGCCATCATTCGTAACGCTATTTTTTGATACTGAATTAGGTTTACTTTCATACAATGTTTTATTAGAGTTACTATTTTCTAGGCATACTTTTTTTTGCCATAGCAGATTTGAAATGCCACTTTTATTAACTGGCAGTATATTCTTATTTGACTTTATGTTAAAATTTCTGGGATCATTCTCTTCGCCTGAATTTAAATACTTATTATGGTCTCTATTTTTTTCTCTAATCAAATTGGAAACAGTACTTTTAAGTTTTTTATGAGTTATTAAGTGATTCGGTGTAATCGGAGTGTTCAGTTTGATTTCAGGCACCATCGCTTTGTCTTCTTTGGTTGTGATGTCAGTTGCTAATAGCGGAATATATCGTTTTGATGTTTTCGGTAGCAAAGCTGTCATTATTTTAAAAATTTTATTATTCTGTTCTTGTGTAAACAAACTGACATTTTTACTATAGTTTTTTATCTGAATTGATCTTGTGAGAGTCACGGCTTTCTTTGAGTAGGGAATATTATGGTCCAAAGTGTCATTTTTTAAAGCCTTTTGTATATTGATTTCTTTTTTGTCAGTAGCCTTTCTTTTGGTATGGGTCTTCTCAGATCTTATGCTATGTTTATATTTTTCACGATATTCCCGAGAGCTGCATTTTTTATTAACACGTTCCGTTTTATGAGTTTGATGTTTTTTAAGTCTCTCGCTGAAATTGCTGCTAGAATTTGTTTTTACTCCTATGCTTTTTTTTCTTATATCACTCTTAATTTGGGATGAATCTGCGGGAAAAATTTTATTCGTGTCATTAAGACTATTGCAGGGTTTAGATTTTATTGTATGGCATCGATTCATATTTTCATAATATATTTTTTTATCTGCTTTTGTATTATCTGCAACTTTATCTGATGAATTTATCGATTTTGGAACAGATAACTTCATTCCTTCGATGAAATGAGGTTTGGAACGTTTCAATTTATGAGATATTTTTCTATTGCTTTCTCCATTCAACTTTCTAGTTTCTTCTGGGTGAACTCTTTTTAACACTTCTTTAGATTTACGTTTTATAATTTCTCCATACTTAAAAGTACAAGTACACGGATCTGACTTGATATTTTTTGTTTTCAATTGTATACCTAACCGTGATTCTTCGTCTGGTTTATGTTTTGAAATAATGCTTGATTTTGAAGTTAAATATTCACGTGCATTTAATTTTTGTTGTATTTGTTCATTTGGGGCATACCTGAGTCGAGATTTGTGTATATTATAATCATGACATTCACTTAATTTTTTAGGTCTTAATATAACGCCTTTATCAACTAAATCGACTAATGCTATAATGTTACTCTTTTCCGCTTCCTCGACATCTTTTCCATTTACTGAATGTTGTTGACACTGGTTCAAGTCAGGACTACTGGAATTACTAAGACTTGTTGAGAGTAGTTGGGTCCTTAGCTCTTCATATAAAGCTCTAGTTTTTACTAGTTTTTCCAGTAACTTACTTTCCCTTAATGGGATATATTTTTCGCGAAACAAGCTTGATAGGTTATTTTTGGTCCCTTGATGAATCTGACCTGACTCACTCCTGTTACTACACGAAGTACTAGAATAGCCGTCGTTCGACACGGTGTCCCCGTGTACTGGTTTCATTGCTATACTACTTTCCCTGGTAAATTTTGCAGCGCCATTAAATTACATTATATCGTGAAACAATCACAAACTCGATGTGTTATTCGCACTTAACTATTACAGTTCAATAGTACTTCAACTGTAGTGCGTCATAACATTATTACCTGAAAATATAATTTTATATAGATCTCTGGAATGGAAGATATTAACAGAAATAAACCTTGACTACACGGATGCTGCAGTTGTTTAAATGGCCGCCGCTGCGAGTGCGCCATTGTTGTGGGGTGAATATCCATACGGGACAAAAATTGAGAGAGCCACAAGTAATTATTCGTGGCTCTCTAAATATAAGATTTTGAGAGCTACAAATTATTACTTGTGGCTGTGTCCCATGCATAACGGAGAGAAACTCCAAGAGTCGGCACGATTATAATTGCACCGAGTCTGGTTGTTGTTTGTATCCCCGTGTAAATGTAAAATCCTGCGACGCATTAAGAAGACGACGCCCGCGCAAAGTTAACTGCTAGTCTTTCGTCTTTTTAGGTATAAAAAGCAGTAAATGTTATTACAAGTTTGAACTAATTACATTTATCATTACATCTATATCTAAACTCTTTTGGATGCGATGAGAATAAATGTTTTACTTACTTACTTAAAATTAAACTACTTTAAACATTTTCTATCGCAGTTTATTTAAAATACTACTATTTAAAATTAAATTACTATATAAAAATGTATGACAGTAGAATCAATACAAAGTAGTTTAATTTAAATATCTAGCATTTGCGTAAACTTAAGACGAAAATGTCAGTGAAATATTGTTGTATCTAAATGTATCTGTGTTAAGAAAACGATTTCGCTAAATTAAAATGATTTGTTCGGTGTAAGACAGATTCTGGATTGAACAGATTCGTGATTCGGCAGATTCCCAACACGACAGATTCTTTGATTGGGCAGATTCCTGGACTTGACAGATTAGTTATACGGTAGAAGTACAGTTGTAAATAAAATAGTGAGTGAACCAAAAAATGCATGCACCTGAAACTTTTAAAAACACGGAGCGAAACAAAATATATACATTTGTTACCAACGACGTGACACCACTGAACAACACCCCAGTGGTATCGTTTGTAATGAATGATTTACTTGACATTCCCAACGATACCACTATGTGTTGAATATTTTTCTAGTAATATGATCTATTTCGCGAATAAACATAGGAATCTCCTTTAACTATTATGTGCCACTATTTGTACCACGAGGATAGGTACCTACCTAAAATAAGTTAGAAAAGAAATTGTGTAAAACAAATGATCGTCTACAAAACAAATGACAATCAGAAAGTGATCAGCCATCGATAATGCTTACAAAAACAGGTGCATGCATTTAGTGCACGACTGTTCATTTTCTGCCGTATAGCTAATGCGTCGAGTCCAGTCTGCCCAATCAACGAATCTGTCGAGTTGGGAATCTGCCGAATCACGAATCTGTCCAATCCAGAATGACCTACACCGAACAAGCGATTAAAATGTTGTAGCTTGTTACTTTTGTATCATTATGTCCAATGCAAAAACAATATAATAATAAAGCAGTTATTTTTAGTTAGAAAAAAATTGTAGAACTGTTACTGGCAGTGATAGTACGTATTTTCAAAAGCCCCATCCCCACCCCATACTTAACTTATTTTGAAATTAAATCTAAGAATTTTCTTGCTGCCAGCTGAAAATACCGCTGGGTAACGTTCTCGAGGCGCGAAGCATAATCTGATGCTTAAAATAACTGTTTATTTTCGGCATTACGGTAATTTATATAACTAACTAATCGCTATTATACTAACAATAAATCTCTATTAAATTCCCTTTATTATGGTATAACTATTAATAATTTTTTTTTGTCATTTAGCAGTTATCTCTTTTTGACAAAAATTACAACATTAAGTGCCGCTAGAACATATAAAATCAATTATTTTACAATCGATTTTGCGCCCAGCTCCGCCCCCGTGGTACATACGTCAATAAAAAGTACTCTATGTCCTTCCCCAGGTTTTCAACTAGATCTGTACCAAATTTCAACTAAATCAGTTTAGTGGTATAGCCCTAAAAAGGTAACAGACAGACAAACAGTTACTTTGGAATTTATAATATATTATATATGTAAGGAAGTAAAGATTTAAACCTGAGTCTTACTTACTACTCTAAAGAGTGTCTCAGTCTTAGAGTTATTACTTTTTCTACATTTAGATATGACAACATACTATATATCATGCTAAGTTTATTATGTTTTCTGAAGCTAAATCATAACATTTTGAAATGTTCCACATACTCACTTATTATAGAAAATAATGTATCCAACTGGCTCAAAGGTCACGCCAGGTACAAATGAATAACATTATTTTACATGTCTGTTTCTTTGACTCCTGTGCATGTTAATGTATAGCAAGCTTCGAAATAAGATAATTGCCAATAAAATCACATAGAAATCGTTAATTTTGAGAAAATACAATTTTCTGTAAATGTAACTGAAGTATTAGAAAAAAATTATGACGTATGCCAGTTGAGACAAATATGTTATTGTTTTTTTTAAAGATATATTCAGCCAGTACTCTGTCTTATATCGGCGAAATGTAAATAGACAAAGATATTAAAAACCGGTCAAGTGAGAGCGGTTCCTTGGGTTCTGTAAATTCGCCATCTTGTTTTTTTTAATTATTAGTTGTTATTTCTCTTATTAGGGTTATCAATGTCAAATTTTTTTATTTTTTTTTATTAATTTATATTTACAAATGTACTAAAAAAGATAACATAATTAACATAATTACAAAAACACAAATAATTATAATACTAAATTATTTAGTTGTTATTATTTAGCGGCAATAAAAATACGGTGTACTGCCCTTTGGGCAAAATATTTTTGGACACTTTTTGGTTACTGCCCAAAAATCTTATCTCCCTAGTTTCATTCACTAAATTAATATGAAATTTTAGCAAATTTATATTTCGCATTTGATTCACTTGGTCCAATTATCATTTGGCATAATGTTACTACGAAAGTGAAAATTTTATTTTTTTGATATTTTTTGTCTAGTTTTATTATATCAAATGTTTATTAAGCAAACGTTTTATTTTAGCAAATAATATTCAGAGCAATCCGACTCGGATAGGTAGCTCCACTCCCGCCTTAGCCTTCGTGGTTATTGTTTTTATAACCACCCAGAAATAGGAGCTCCGTCAAGCTATGCAGAGTTCCGAACGCAGGGTGGTGAGGTCTCGTGCCAGAGGCTCATGTGAAATTTCTTTTGGGAAGAGTAAGTATGTTATGCTAAAATGAAACATGATCAAGTAATTATTTGTTAATCAATTACTTTTCAAAAAAGAATTTGCTTACTGAAAAATTATGATAAGTTGTTTTGCAGTACGCAGTACGTAGCATTTATAATTTAGGTCCACGAAATTCCCTGTAAGAGCGATTTAAAGAAATAGGCATACTTACTGCTGCATCGCAATATACAATGTATTCCACCGATAAGCGACCAGCCGAAAAAATATAAAAATATACGTAAAATTATCGAGAAAATACGCTAAAAGAGGAAGTCTAAGATGTATACTTTTTTAAATAGTTTTTTATTTTTATTTTTTTAAATTCTCTTCTTTGTCCTATTTGGTCGATATCTGCGACAAACATCGACTGATCTTGTCCTTTTTGATTTTATTTAATAGCTACATACTCTAACTAACAGAACTGAAGCAATTTAGAAGTAATTTGCATCCAATGACTAAAATAAAGTAAGTATAACCCAGAATTTTCGCATAAAAAAACATCTTTTTTTAATTTAACCCGACAATACTCTAAAAAACTCCCCCTGACTTAGCTTATTATACTTTATTTTATTACTCTACAGGACATTTTTTAAATAATCTTGGAACTTTGTGTTTTTGTATCTCTAACAGTTTAAATGTTAAAAGGCTTGCAAAGATGCCCTTTTTTCGATAGCAAAAAATAGCATAGAGAATAGCGCCTTTATACATCCGTTGCTATTTTTATGTAGATATTACTTGTATATACTTTTAATTGCCAATATCATCCGACTTGAGAACAATAAAAACACGCGTCGCGGTTTTTTAGCCATCCATGTTTTAAAAACTACCTTAGTGCCACAGCTGCTGTGAATGCCACAGCTCTGCAAAGATCTTGAATTCGAATACTGGGTCGGATAAAACATTACTAGAATTGCTTAAAGGCATACCGCCTTTAAGAAATTCTTAGAAGCAGCACGAAATCTAACTGACCGGTAAACTTAATAGGCCGCCCGCTATGTACATAGAACCTGAAACTATAGCTAGCGAAAAATAGTTTTAATACATCTTTATCTACGTCATCAGGGATATAGGCGTGTGACTAATGACTATGTATATCATGTGATAAAAACTTGTAGGTTTTAGGTATTTAGGGAACGGGAGAAGAATACCAATCTCCCGGCCCGCAGACGACGCACTGGGCGCCGTAGGGCGCAGCACGATCGCCAGCCCCTCTCCAGAGGAAAGAAAGTGACTGGACGAAGCCGCCACGATTCAGTGGCGGCCATGATCTGCCGGGGCTGCAGGATGAATGCGCAAGCGATCCCTGCACCTCGGCCATAGGCCGTGTGAAGAAACACCGTGGCAGGTTTAGTCGGTAGGACTCGGGACTGTCTATCTTTTCCCGGGTGAGCCCGACATAACACCTCCGCCCGCCCCCGAGGAGGCATATGGGTCAAAGCAGTACCCACGTAAAAAAATTGCCTTAAGTAAAGTCTCTTAGTTTATTTAGGATTGTGCCTAAACTCCCTAAAGTACTTAGATACTTAGCTTCTAAGGTTACCTGGGAACCTGCGAACCTTAGATGATAAAAACACGCATTTTACTTAGGAGCTACAGACTCAGTTAACAGAAGTATGTAATAATAAAATAGGTAGGTATATGTAATTGCCATATTGATAAATATAAAAAAAACTTGCTTCTTCAACTTCTTTCGGATTGGTCATAAACTAATTCTAAAAGTCAAAGTTAACTTATACCTATCCATAAGTAGTTAGTAGTATATCCGCTTAGTTTGGGGTAGATGGTGTTGTGTGTATAAGTGATAGAATGTTATTATTATTATTATTATAAAAATGTGTAAGTAAGCAATTCTTCGACACGTCAATTACTTAATTGATATACTAATAAAAAATTAAAATAATAAATAAATATGAAAGTAATAATTAAATAAAACTACATTGCATTGGTTTACATTTTTATATAAAATATGTAAACATTTTAAGTTTATGAGTATCTATGACTCTTAAAAACTTGGCATACTCGGACCAATTATGATAATAAAATATTGATAAATGGTCCGAGTTGGCATATAACTTTGTCTATATCTAGTAGTAGTAGATACACATGGATTTATTTCATTATGTAAAAAAGTAGTACCTACTTATAAACATGTCAATATTAATTACTATTACTTCTAACATTATTCCTCTTAGTTTAAATTTTTCTAAATCACTGAAAGCTAGGCATTAAGCCATTTTTAACTTACGTACCTAGCTACTTTTTAAAATGTTCCAAGCCAAATTTAGTTTCTAAATGTGTATCAGATTTCCAAATTATTTAATTAAATGTTATGAATTAAGTACATATGTGGTAAAATAAAATAAACTGTTATTTGATACCATTGTTTTGGATAGGTTAATAATTTCTGCCGGCAGTATTCAGCGTGAAATATTGGTGCACATTTTTCAAGTACCTATAAAAAAGTTTAACATAAATTAAAAATCTCTATAAATCTAAACTTAAATGGCCGCATCAAAAGAGATATTTAAGTAGGTATTCATCAGAGGTTAGTGACTTGCGACTTGCGAGACACCTGCGTGACAGGTTGCACTGAAGTCAACGGACAAACTTACCGAAGTTCCAGAAGTTAGTCTCAGTAGTCCACAGTACTAAAAATATTCACACACACAACAAACACAACACAATTACATAGACACACTGACAAACCACTCAAAAAGAAACTAACTGATAAATAAGTTATTCCGCGAGTTTCAAAACCGTCACAGCACCGAACAATAACAGACTCACACACTCGGATAGCAAAAGCAAACTAACCGCGAGCAAGCGAACTCGAACGTACGCACATAACAAACTTGAAATCCCACGGCGCGCCATCGGTATGAGTACTATGAGTCCAAAAACTTTTTTGTTAGGCGAGAACACGCCATCTATCCGATAGTGTAGGTAACTCTTGTAGTTTTGTATAATGTGTACTAGATGTCACGACATACTCTCTTTATTAAACGTTTTCAGACCAAACGAACAGAGGACTCTATAGTCAATAATAATATTAATACTGTACTAGCTTTTACCCTCGGCATGGCTTCCGTAGGATTTACCATAGAATATTAAATATATATAATAAAAAGGTATAAATAGTTTATGTGTATGTTATGTGATCATAAACTATCTCATTGCGAAAAATTCATTAGAACCGTTGCTTTAAATGTAAAAGAATGACAGACCAACAAACATACTTTCACATTTAATTTGCCCCATTCAGTGTTATAGAAATAAGGATGATTCTGTTGCTGTTGTGTAATCTGTTATATATATGTGTGTTATATCTGATATAACTGTTATCAGTTATAGTAAGAATAATTTTGGAAAAAGGATAAATAAAAATTATCTTATAGAGTAGTCAACATTTTTTTATATTATTCATTTTATACAATGTTTTATAAATAAGTTCTATAATATTTTTAGTCCATAATATAATAATAGGTAGTTCTTGTCGTACTCACAAAATTACATATTTAGTCCCTGGCCAACACTTGGATTTACCAGATTGTGCCTGGAATCTGGCCATTGACATTTCAATAAATTCAGCCATTGATTCATGTACCTACTTAAATCTTTTTATTGTGCTAATATAACATTGCTCAGAATATTAGACACATTTAAAATCGATTGTACCTATCTTACCAGTGTGCCGCTGCAATGGTAAGCTCGCTTGAATTTTACACGGATAAAGTTATATAATATGCTTGTTGCTGACTATTGTTATACATCTCAATTCCAAACCTTATTATTACAGTGAATGATTGGTAAACTATTTGTTTATGCATTTTATCTCCTTTATTCCTTCCTTTTAGCTAACAACTGTTTCTCTGTTCTTACCTTTACATTTAAGATATATCTAAGCAGATAGAATATTCCTGCAGCCAAACAAATCATAATCAAATTGTTTTCATTTTATATGCTATTTAATTTAAACTATATGTGAAGAACCAAATATAAAACTGATTTGACATAAAAAATACAATTACACAAAATAGTTCTCTGTTATTCAGCAAACTGAAACAGCAGCATTCCTTAGATGATTACGTCTTGTCACACATCATAATAGGCAAATATGGACATTCTATAACAAATACAATTTCTGAAATTTACAGTTATATGGTACAGAGTTCTTCAAAAGAAAGCAAGCATACAGCAGGAAATATTCTGGTCCTATTTGTTTATTCGAGTACTAAATGCAACAGTGATTATAATTTATATCTTTCAACACAATAGTGATACTCTAGCTGTGCTCGGGCATATGAAGGTCACAGTTATATTATGTCATAAATTTCCTGAACTATCAAAGTCAATGTACATTTAATTTGCCTTCACTCTATGGCTGTGTATACATATGACGTCTCATAGTTTATTATATATATATTATGAATACTGCTGTCCTGTCTGAGATGATGTCAGAATAAGTATTGATTAAGTAATTTTTAAAGATGGTGGCATGTCATATTATGTTGGTGACAATTTTAACTTATTTTAGAAATGTCTATTTATTATATTTAGCCAAAGAACTATGGTCCATCTGATGGTAATCAGCTGAGACATTAAGATGGCCATGGACACAGCCATGTCACCATAGCTTAACTTTTTAAGATGCTGTGACACACCAGCGGCCAGATGCAATAGGTTTTTAATTGGCATTTCAAGACTTGATAGCATAGTACTTATATTTAAATAGCTACTGTCTCATGATATACTATGAACTCTCATCTTCAGATTCAGTCTCAGATTCACTAGGAGGCCACATCTGTCTATCATCTTTCTCATTTTGTGCATATTCCAGAAACTTTGCTTGTGCTTCTAGCACACTCTTACTATCAGTACATGCTGCATATAAATCCAATGCTTCAGAATTAAGCTCCAAGAAAGAATGTCCCCAAGAAAACTTAGATAGATAGAACTGTGCTTCTTTTTTATGTCCCGTTATAACCATTGCCGCTGCTAAAGCCTCTACACAACTTAGTTGGTATGGTTTCCCATAATTAATTGGATTGGCAGCCACCAAGAATGGTAACAGTCTGGGGTGAGGCGACTTCATTCTGCCAAATGGAGTTTCATCTATTTTTGCCCAAGAACAGTCTATAACTGCCAAACCAAACTTCTCAATGATATCCTTGTCATTTGGGCTCACACACTGAGTGCCTACAGGTGATAAAACCAAGCCTTGGAAGCGCTGCCCGAGCTTTAGGTTCTTAATGAGATTATGTCTTAATAGTTTTCTTCCAGAGCACTTCTTCGGGTCGCAATGGTTGAGATCCCACATGCTTACTGGAAATGAAGCTTCAACGCCCTCATTGTCAGAACTACTTCCATCAGAATCGCTTTCTTCAGAAGACTGTATACTTAAATCGTTTAATCTCTCTGCATAATCTCGTTTCACATGATGATTCGAACGCTTGCCATGAACATGACCTTTTTTGCCGGGCGCCATTATAGTATCTACAAAGAAACAATTTATTCCTATTATAAAGATGTTTTCAAAATCAAAACATAACCTTATAATTTTACTGTCACTCAGTCACTGTCAGTTAAACGAAGACAACTGACAAATAAAACTAGACAACCAGGTGCTATGCCATGTTTGAAACCAAGGTAATTGGACAACGAAATAGTTATTTAAATGATTGTTGCTAAATAAAAACAAGAGGAAGTTATACGATAACAACTTCCATCAATACAAAAAATAATAAGTAACATTTTGTTTCATTTCCTATTTCAAATACATGGCACTATATAGATATGTTTGGTTTGGATAATAATATAGCCTTGAACGTCATAATGTATAAATATCTTACCGCTCTCGGTACAAGTGAGTCACACGGACGTAATAGTTATAGTGGACCGTATTTACGGACTGACTCTATTTCTAGAAGCAATTGATACAACTGTAACGTTATGTCACAATAATACTACATATATGTATATCAATGTACATACACCTATGGAAATATAACAATTAAACTTACAATAATAATTTAGTTCAAATAGATTGAAACGAAACGGAAGACCGGATATTGTGGACAGATAGAGAAATAGATTTAACAATAATTTAATTAGCTTAAAAATTAGTAAAGTTTAATAGTAGTAGTAGTGTAACAATTTTCAAAATTATGTAATAATGTGTCAAATAAACAACGCGATAAAATCTGTATATAGTAGTTTAATTTCAATGAATAATATTCGCGTGAACAGAAGACAATTTTAAATTAATAATTTTTAATGAATATTACCTCTTTACAATTCTAGAAGATGACTCCTGCAAGATGACGGCGAAATTGATCAGGATGTTAGGCAACGAATCAACACAGGATGGATGAAATGGCGACAGATCTCGGGCACAATATGCGATCCTAAACTGCCTTTGAAATTAAAGGGTCGCATGTATAAGGCGGTGATAAGGCCTGTCGTACTGTATGGAGCTGAGTGTTGGGCTACTAAGAAGATGGATGAGAAACGATTGCATGTAGCAGAGATGAGAATGTTACGATGGATGTGTGGAGTGACGAGAATGGAAAGAATTAGGAATGAATACCTAAGAGGTAGTCTGAAAGTGGTGCCCATAGATGAGAAAGTGAAAGGAAATCGTTTGGCTTGGTATGGACATGTTATGCGAAGAGATGATACGTATGGATGAAAAGGGAGAGGAAGGCCAAGGAAAAGATGGATAGACTGTGTGAGGATGGATATGAAAGGAAAAGGGGTAAATGATCAGATGACGGGTGACAGAGAAGTATGGAAGCGAAGGACATACTGCGCCGACCCCAAATAAATTGGGACCAGGGCAAGAGAATGATGATTACCTCTTTACAATTAATAATAATAATAATAAACAAATTATATGTCAACTGAAAAGTTATTCTAGGGAGGGACGTAGTAAGTGAAACGTTAACGTAAAATTATATGTTCTTGTATGTGCAAAGATAACCTATTATGAAAATATATTAAGCTATTAAGAGATTATTTTTATAATAATAATAATATCAGCCCTGTATTAAACTGTCACACTGCTGGGCACGGGCCTCTTCTCAGTGTGAGAAGGGTTAGGCCATAGTAGCAAATTTTTTTTTGCTTGTCAATATGAACACACTCCTCCTGATAGTAAGCGATCATGTGGTCCAAGAGCAGTGGCCTCCACACCATTCTCATAGCAGCTGAGGCGATGTTGAGGTCCCTACCTTGACGGCCTAAGAATATGCTTTTTCACGCCCCGTTTAAAGGAGCCAGGATTGAAGAAATAAGGAAGCACGTGCCTTGGCAGAGAATTTCATGCCTTGATCGTTCGGCAGAGGTATGAGGACCAAAACTTGTTGGTGCGCGCTCCAATCGACTTTACTCGTGTAAGAGATAATAATATGCTACTATTTATAATTAATACATAGATTATAAACAATATGATGTGTTCTTAACTTCTTAATTATGTAAGTGCCTAAACTTGTCTTTATTTGGCCAATATCTCATATATTTTAGTAATATACATTGCATTTCAAAAATTATAACTGACTATTATAACCATAGTTACATACTGCTAGATGTAAGAAAAGTCACTTGCAATATATTTTATGTCTTAAAGCTTATCACCACAAGCATTATTTGTAATAATTATATACATCTGATGTCGTAAAATGTAGCATTATTTGTCTAAAATGTCAACTTAAAGAATTTCAAATTAATCTTATTATTATACGAAATGTCTTAAGTAAATTTGAAAGTCATAAAATAACAATACACTTATGTTGCTACAACGACATTTCTCCAAAATTTCTAATTTCTCCAAGGTTTATGTATGTATTATTATTCCATATTGGGCTAGTACCAACTACAAGAGACAAAGTAACCCACTACATTGTTGTCTATAATGTCTATGAACGTTTCCTATGGAATAAGCTCAGTTTCGGTGTAAATATGTAAACAATCTTCTTGATGTTTCATCGTTTATTTTATCAATACATACTTGCTGGATAGATATTCAGTCGTTCTTTTCGAATCGGTTTTCTGTGTACTCGCCATCATAATTCAATTAAGAAGCCACTTTCTTTTATAAAAAAATACTTATTTCATTTCATCGAGCTGTCAATCACGTGTTTTTAAAATAAAAGTATATTTTATACATATTTTGTGATCAAGTTTGTTATTTTATTCAAAATTGATTTTACACGCGGCAGAATGAGCAGCGCCTCAATGGCGGGTAAGTATAATAAATTGTAATAATAAGTATAAGTTAAAATAATTCATAACGATCTATAGCGAAACTGTTTACATAAAAATGTACGTTAATTTTTGTACGTTGCTGTTATAATTTAAATGTCTAGTTGCACTCTGATACAATATCTGCAATAAGAATTTTATAATCAAGCAATTATTTGGTAGTAAGATTTTTTTTCTAAACAGAAGAGGGATAAAATATAATACACTTTTGAAAATACGTTTCTCTTTAGTGTTTGTGATCACTACATTTTATAACGTTCAAAGAAAACTTCATAGTTCAAAGGTTCTGATAGGTTTCTACAGTATACATATCAAATTAAAAGGCACATCTATTACTTACAAAATTCTCAATTTTTTTTTGTATGATTCATTTAAATATATATTTGATACTCGTTTTAAGTACATAGCAAACGCATTGTAAATAAATTTCGAAAATTATATTTATCATTATCTAAAATTAAATATTTTATTAAAAAAATGTTGTCTGTTTTTTAAGTGATTCTGTTTAAAGCGGATAAATAATCGAATTATAAAATTAAATTATATATCGGGACAATTAAAATCGGTATTTTATACATAAAACGAAACGCGAGAAAGTCAGTCGGTGCACAAGTTTTGAGGTTAGGTTTTCATGTAACGTCTCAGTTATGGGAGCCCATGAAGTGGGGCTCCGGCCTTTCGATTTGTTTGAAACTAACTTACATAAATATACTTTATTATATTTTCCTTTATACCTATATAGAAAAAGATAACCTTAAGTACCTACTTTCCTTTTTCCGTAATTTAATCTTTCTTTTGTAAGTAACTACTAACCAATCTACCACGCGGCGATGCTTAGAATTTGAGAAAAACCTATATATAAATTTTGTTTAAACCTATATAACCTCTAAATTACGACATTTAGGTAGCCAAAGAGAACTTATAATAATATCGTCGAATAGAACATATCTAGTACCTCCAGCATTTTTATCTGCATAGGTACCTCCCATCTAATAAGATTATTCGACGGAGCCCCGCCTGGCGTGGCTCGAATTTCTATCAAATAAAATAATATATTTACGGCAAAATATCGTTAGAACTCAATTTTGCCGTAAAACTTGATTCAATATAGGTAAAAGATATTTAAAACTATAGATAGGTAGGTATATATTATATTATATTCTTAAAAGGATGAAAAAGGGGTTGAAACGTTTGAAACGAGAATCATATTATTCATATTTGCTTAAAACTTGAAGCAAATAATGAAATGTACATTACGATTCGTTCCCAATGTCGTGCCCATTCGCGTGTATACGGGAAGGCCAGGTGGGCCGCGCCCACCCCAGGATTGTCTGGGGCTCACCCCAGAAAGTTATATTTTAACTCAACATTTTAGGGTTGTGTGTAGGCTATGGTTGTTTAAGGGCCAGGCCTCTCCTTGATAATAATTCTAGAAACGCCAATCCATGACCTAACAAGGTGTATTAGGGCGATGAAGTGTATTTAGAAGACGTATACGGTATACCTCTTACGAAAACGTAAAATGTGGTATAAATGTTGTTGACATTACAGCAATTTAAATTATATTTAGAGGGCTGGAGCAGACCATAAAATTAAGAAACAAGGGTAATATTTCTTTGTTTACTCATAATTATACAATATTGATAAAACAAAAGGGTAAATTGGTTACCGTTTGGACGGGTTTAAACAATATTCTCGTCTCATAGGGTGCTCGTAATAAAAATTGTTCAAAGTAGAGTGCCGGTCTAATTTGAGTGTCAATAATAATTCGCACTCTTAATAAAACAGCGACTTAACTCGAAATTTGAAAGTAAGGCAATTTGAACTCTAATTGTATATGTTAAATTCTAATATTATATTTGTGTTAAATCTTTGCAATAGAGTTCAAATTTGTTTAATCCAAAATACTGAGATAAGTCTCTGTTTTATTAAGGATGCGATTATTATCACAAATGGTACCTACTCTTCTAAATTAAAATAAATGTCAAATGAAAACTTTTTAGTTCACATTTGACAATAACTCGACTACTACTCTATTTCGAACACGAGAATTGCCCTTAAGATACTTTATAGGTAGTTATTCCTTTGTCAGACTATGACCCTTGCGCAACGGTTGTGAATGCGATTGCTGCGCAATTGATTAGTATAGTCGAGCCTTTTGTTTATGTTGATCAGAAGGATCAAAAGACGTATTGATTGGCTATACTTACAACGAACCTTAATGATGACTGACAATGTAAAATTTATATTATGTATCAGTTTATCAACTCCTGATATTTCATCCATAATTATTTACGACCTAATATATTTCTTTTTGTTAACACTTATTACCTATTTCAGCCTGTTTTGAGGGGTATGGGAGATTAATTTCATGAGTTTATAGTCGAAATGTGATATGTATACCTACGTCACTTAGTCACGATACCCGCTTACTATCCGGCGGATCGTGTATCTGTTTATCTCCTCAGTTTACTTTTTCAATTATTATAGTGTGAAGAGCCTACAGCTCACCTAATAGCATACTATAGTAAAGCGACTCATAGCAATCGTCAATGTTAGGAGCACAGCTACGCCGTTGAATGGGGTTATTTAAAAAAATAAAACAACAGATAGCTTGGATAATGACGCGCAGGTAGCTTTTTTTTTAAACACAGCACCTATACTTTTTGTCGTGCTCTATGTGGCGAGGGCCTTTGCAAACATACATCTAACGGGCGAAGTACATCCAGACTCAGAACAATAATTTGTGGATCAGATAAATAATAATAATTGTGCCGTGTTTTTATGAACTCATAATAAATAGCGCGGCGGCAGCGGCGGCGAGACGACCGCTAGCCTGCTGCGCCATCCGTCATGCTTTCACGAGTGATGCGACCTTCTAGAGCTTGCAATTGCGGAGTAAATATTATCGCTGAAAGCACTACGTGCTCAACGAGAACGTTTCTAGGTAGTATTGATGTTTTTTTTTGGTAAAGGGGTAGTAGCCATGCTACAGGCGACTCTACCTACATTTCACTAGCTATGTTTAAAACCTCACGTAATAGTGGATTGTATAGGAGAGCTTTTTCACGTCTAGCAGCATGTTCAAACGCTGTGTATGTGCTGCTACGGATAATCTGTAACAGAAAAACTTTAATAATACTTTGCCAAATCTAGGAATCAGATCCTTACTATTAATTAAAGTTAAGCGCAATCTTTTGCCACTGCATTCACAGAGCATCGTTAAGTATAAGATTACAGCCGGTCTGATGATATGCGGATTGCGGTTAACTGTGGACGATTGTAATATAATACGCCTTATGTTATGCCAATCCTAAAAAAGACACATAACGCCTCCTTAAGGATCTCAGACACCTCACCTTCCTCGGCAAGCAGAGTACTTTGACTGCCGGTTTAGTTTTGTCTTCTGCTGTGAGTTGGTGGACTTCCCAGTACACTGCTACACTTTGAGCGAAATCGTAAGTTTGACAACTTGCAAACCTTACCAGTAAGAACCCAAAGCAAGGAGATTTAACTGCTGTCTTCTGTAGTTTGGAAGTATTTCCTTAGAACTCGCAATCGCGAAATCGTAAGTATGATAATTTGCTGCTTGCGATTATTCTACCTTTACCCATAACTACATACAGAAAGACCTCTACTAAAGGTGTGTTTAAGGTCACCTATCACACTCGGTATGTCGCATATTTAAATATGTATGATGGTGCCTGTATCCTTGAAACTAACTGTCGACACTATACTGGTTACCGATCGATATAACAAATGTGCCTTACCATGGTACGGTACCTAACTAGTTATCACATTTGTAATGGATGAGTGTAGATTATTATTTGAACATGTGGTTTATAGGGATTTAAAACAGCGTATGTTTTAAATAAAAAGGTTTAATGGCAGACTTGGATGTGTATGAAGGGGAAGGCAAAGATGTATAATAATAATAATAATAATAATCTTTATTGATTCCAAACAGTTGACAATACATACAATTTCCTAACCTATAATACAATATCTGGATGTTTACAATATTCTATGAACCCTAACGTCTAAACTAGGCCGAGCCTGTGTCTTAGACGTTAGTGTCGTTCCGTTAAGTTATACATTTAACATACATGACTGTGTACTATTAATATTAAAATTTACAAGGTACAGAATAACATGTATTATTATTGATTGCATATGGGTGCAGTAGTTTGAGGGATCGCGTTGCATTTATTAGGTATATTCGGCGCATTTGCAGTGACTAACGTGCCAAATGTTGTGCTATTCGGGACAAAACCGGTACTTACCCGTAGTCCCCCGTCCGTGGTACCCCTTTGTCCCCCTTGGGGGTTTCTCGGGCAAGAAAATTTGCTCGCGGTACCCCACGGGGGACTGACCTGGGGGACCACGGGCAAGTACCGGACAAAATTCGTGTTCCCCAGCGGTCATAATCAAACTAAAAAAATATTTTCTACTACTTCTACTTGGGCTCTACTCCAGGCTACTCTTGAATTTGTAAAGTCTTCCGACATAGGAAGTAACGCTAGTGCGATATTTAAAAAGATAGAAGATCCCGCCATCTATTTTTAAGTCCCACACTATTAAGAAATGTATTTATAAAACACTCACTCACTTATTTTGCTAAAAGATTTGATAGAAATTTGAAACCCAAATTGCTAGTACTCTTGTTAACCTCTCCAGCTAAGCTAGAATGCTTGTATTAGTAGCGGGTTCACGTGAGTAGTGCAAAGGGTGGGATTCGAAACCGCAACCTCTCAATCGCAAGTCCGATGCCTTACTCATAAAGAAAATACAAGAATTCCAATTTTCCATTGGCTAATTAAAACTAGAATGGTGGGAATGATGTTACCGATTTATTTATCCACTGCATATCCACACGCTAACGGCAGCATATAATTATTATTAATAGCTAGATAAAGAAATGGTCGATCATTTGTTTGTTAAGTCAATTTTTACTATACACAACAATAATAAAATACAATTCTTGAATAATATATACTATTAGCTAGGTAATATTGTTGTTGTAAAACTGAATAACGTCAGGCATAAGGGAGTGGTTATATCGTAAGTAGCTGTTAAACTGCTAATCAGCGAGTTGATTGACAAAATGGTAGCAAGTCGACGACGGCGACGGCCAATTGAGTAGCGTCGTAATTATAGTGTAATGTAACGACTATTTTAAGCCACTTGGAATAATTCTACAATTATGTTGGTACGTACATCTTTTTGTTTCTAATGGCATAGAAACCTCGAAAGATACAATGACATGTATTCTTCCAGATTGACTGATGAAAAGCTTTCAACCCATTTATACCTAGTTGTCATAGGCGTATCTAGGATTTCTGGATTAAATAGCAATTGCCTACATAGAACCTTAGAATATTGATTAAGAATCTAACAACTTGAGGAATGGCTATACTATAACTAGCTGGTCTATCACTACACGACTATCTTTAATCCCCAAGTCATGGAATATCCAGGTGAATGAGACCCGATAGGTGCTTCATCGTATTTACCCCTGAGTCTTTCATCATAGGCATAGGCATACGTATATAAGGTGTTCACTCTTTCATAGCGTACTGCCATTTAATTTTATTGCATAGATAATGGGAAGACGATCAGATGTTCTAACTCTGGTTCTCTGTAACTCGTGCCATTTATTCGACTTTCATAAAAGTCGTATTTACCTTAGTGTTATTGTTTTCAGGGTGCATTCACTTCTGTATCTTGTTTACGGTTTTTTGTTAGTATGGTATAATCGCCGTTTTGGTGCCAACGAATACGAAACAAATCCTAGTATAAAGTGCATGAATTCCAGACATATTAGATATTTCTCTTAGCTGACCGATGTAATTTTTCTTTTTGCAATTATCGTCATAAAAATACCGAAGCAAACAAGCAAACTTTTTCTCATTATATAACCTTTCGTTCTGTAAGATTTCTATAATTATATTTAACACATAAAATAAGATATTAACAGTAAATAAGGTATAATTTACATACGGTGAGTAATGTGTGATATGCAGTCTTTATGTTCCAAATACGGAACAAGGCTAACGTTTACAGATCTGCGTCATTATATCTTAACATCTCGTCTGATTCACTTGTATTACATTAAAATTAAAACTGATATTATATAGAAGAACACTTAACTAGTTCGTTAATAATTAACGACAATATTATTGTTCATCGATTTTTACCTTCGGTGTGACAGACATATTCAAGCTACGGTGTATAAGCATTATTGAGTCGCGGTTCATTGGTGATAGTCGGCTGTATTATATATTTGTGTCTTTGCATAAATTGTATTCTAGAGAAAAAATAGTAGCTCGGCAGTTACGGGTGAGTAAATATTTCTGAAAAAGAACTACTTTTCTACTTATTAAAATATTTTTATTTTTTGAATTACGATTAAGTACCAAATTCAGATCTCAAAAGTATTTGCTTATATATTTCCTAGTTTATGACTATGTTATGTCAGATGCAATTGCATTGTTATAGATTTCAAATAATAGTTGCCGCGAGTATTTATTTGTTCAATTTATTAACTAAAATTGATTTATTAACTTAAGTATGGTTCATTTCCTTTGTTTATCGTGTATATTGAAAAACTTTTTGCTCATTGATCTAACTTTCCTCAGTACTAAGATAAATCATATTCAGATACTAGAAGGTCAAATACATTTTATATGTTATGCAGTAGATGCATGTATTTAGCTGTTTGTATCATTGTGTATTGTTTGTAAACAAGCATACATACATATTGTTTTAGGTCCTATTTATACAAAGATTCACGAAAGTTAAATTTTCATTTATTTTGTATGTCGCGAAATGGCAAAACGTAGCGTACATAATATATTTAATTTAATGATTTTATATGATTTTTTAATGTATACTGCCTCAGTGGCCGCAACAGTAAGGAATGCTATTTTTAAGCAGGCGTTTCTCGGGTTCAATTCTCGGGTCGGTTTGTGATAATTTGTTTTTCTATTAAGAAATTGTCAGTATCAGTAACACGGTAATAGGCTATTATGTGGTACTTAAAACTATAAATGACGAAATGTGGGTATAATACCTACTTATCGGTAGTTAAGTTGGCAGTACATAAGTATACTGCTTTCCTTCGGGAATATAGGCGTAAGGATGTATGTATGAGACGGGTAGGTACTGAGTATTTCTTAAAAGTAAAACCCAATAGCACTTTGTCTTGGAAGACTGTCTTGTTTCTGAGAAGCGAAACCGAGACCTCATGCAAAGCATTCAGTACCGCTGCGTCAACGGGGAAGGCAGGCAATATCTTTTAATAGTATTATGAGTCTATCGATTCTATTTTTGGAAAGAGCTTAGCTGCTAAGAAATTTCTTTTAAAATATTGAGTGAGTATCTAATAGCCCGCATGTTGCCGAATTCATAGGGGACCTGAACATAAATTGTGGTATATGGGTGTAACAAACTTCTCTCTCGGGGATGCGTTGGTGTAATGTTATTAATTAAATTATTATCACTGTCTATAATTACAACTAGTAATTTAATTGACTGGATGGCTCATACATTTTTAAGACAACCTACTACATTTGTTTGAGCTTAAAAAATATTACATAAAAGTAACCTACTTTATATCACCTTAACTTTCCATGAACGTGTTTTTTATTATATTTCTGCACTTCACGGATGGCGTAGTGGTTTAAGGTGGTCGCCTCGCCGCCGCCACTGCGCTAAGTGATGTGGGTTCGAATGCCACACGAGACAAAAAACTTTGTATATCCACAAATGGTTGTTCCGAGTCTGGGTGTTCTTTGTGTCCGTTGTTTGAATATTTGGACAGGATAGGACAGACTTAGGAATTATATTTAGTGCTGGCAATGTCTTTATTGAAAAAAAAAACTTACTAAACAAATTAAAACAAAATACAATCGATTCGTTATTACCTTACCAATTAAATGTAAGGAAATAGTTTATAAAATAATAAGGTCAAGTACATTATATCCTAGAGTAATCTAGAGCGCTATTAGCGGGCAATCTAGTAGATTGCCTAGACGATGACAAAGCCCATTACTCAGAGTAAATTTAGAGCGTAGGCTTGGCTGTGCTGTATGACTCAGGCAGACTAACCAACCATGACTGACTTGTATTTTAAGGCAATTGACGTAAATAGATAATGATTTAATTATTTTTCAATTCGAACCAGTTGTTTTTGAGATTAGCGCGTTCAAACAAACAAACACTCTTCAGCTTTATAATATTAGTATAGATTATGGTGGACTTTATGTAAACGTCATTATAATTATATTACATACAAATAATATCATTATATTACACTAGATTTTGCACGCGGCTTCGCTTGCGTTAGTGTAGGTTAGGTTAGTAACGGAATTTTTTTGGATGAGAGATATCCTATGTCCTTTTCTGTTCTCCTGAAAATGTGATGCGAAATTTCATGATGATCGGTCGAGTAATTAAGGCGTGAACGCGTAACAAACAAACAAACAAACAAAGAAACTCACATTCGAATTTATAATATTAGTTAGGATTAGGATTACGTACGTAGAGATAATATCATTACGTTACATGGAACAAAAAAGCATGTTCCACATATGTTACTAGCGCATGCAAAGTGAAGACTAGAAATCGTTCCAATTGGGGTGCTTCTCAAAAATTATTTGAAAATCCCTTGTAAATAATGCTAAGCGCATTTTCATGTGAGTTCTTTCCAAATCTATTGCGCTAATTACTAGGCCAAAGTGATAATTTACACATTTTTCTTTTACATTTCTTAGCCCAATTCTCGAGGTAGGTCTCTATACTAATAGGTATTATAAAGAGGAAAGATTCGATTTTTGTTTGTTTTAATGATTTATTTAACTCAAAAATTATACAACCGATTTTAATCATTCTTTCCCCATAAGAAAGCTATATTATCATAGGATATAATTTAATTAAAAAAAAAGGTACTGTTACACCTAACCTACTTTTACACGAGCGAATCCGCCTGCAAAAGCTCGGAGGTTATATAATAACATGCTACGAACCACGGAAGCGGAGCAGTAATCCTAATGCGGGCCATTCACGATCAAGTTCGCCGTCAAGTTTGCAGCGGACTTGAAGCCGCGTCCAGTTTGCAGTTCGTCCATATAGAATACACACGATCAAGTTTACGGGCAAGATTGCTTGATGGCTGCCAGTTGAAGCCATGGCGTCAACAGTGACGGACGACGACGCGTTTGCCATCTTAGGCGTAGTACTCGCAATTAAGAAAACAGAAAGAAAAGATCGATCAGTGTGGTGCAAAGACTGGTTACTGAAACGAAAATGTTTATCTCATGTAAATTTAGTAAAAGAATTGAGGATTACTCCAAAAGTATCAGAATTATGTACAGATGAATGAAGAAACTTATTTAAAACTCTTATCCTTGGTGACTCCCCTAATTCGAAAACATGTGCGTGCGTGTGTCGCTCACGATGCCAACTAACGTCATGCATACTTGAACGCTCACACACATCTTCAAGTTTACATGACGCTGCAATCTTGATCAAGCCGGCAGAACGAAATTCTATTTTCGCTTCAAGTAGACTTGTCATGCACACCCATAGCCATACACCGTCAAGTTTACTGGATGCCGCATCAAGTCCGCTGCAAACTTGACGGTGGACTTGATCGTGAATAGCAAGCATAAACGTGGCTGGAACGGTAAGCGCCAGCTAGTTAAGTCTTATAAAAAGGAGCATATCATTATTTAGTAGATAGTTCTACATTTAATGAAACGTGTCTGTCTTTAGGCGTAGTCTAGTTATATTAATCACAATAATTATCAACGGTCGTCGACAGGTGTAATAAAGTACAGGCTAATCAAGCAATTAGCCAACCTCACCTGGCCATGATATTAGTGCGATAGCAGTTAGCAGACTGAAGTAATTACTTTATAAAAATACTAACTGCCCCTCGTGGTTTCACATTCATATTTTTTTTTATTGTTATGAAATCGGCAATCATCCATACGGCCCGTCTGATAGTAAACGGCTACCGCAGCGTATGAACGCTCGAAACACCAAAGGCTTCACTCACGCGTTGCCGACTCCGAGACATTAAAATTTGATCTTAGCCTAATATCACCTATATAGCTCTTGCAATAAGGGACCTACCACCGGACCGGAGCACATTATACTAAGAACAGTAGTTTATCTAAGACCGCTCGGCGAGTTATTAGTCTATTCTTGCGTTGGCGCTTAAGGTTGTCACTTTTATTTTTAGTTAAATATTATTTGCGTATTATGAGCAGCACTATGTTTTTATTTATATAATATAACGTGTATTATATAATATAACATGAGAGCAGGCGAACGCGAGCGGGCGTGCAACGTAGGTACTTGAACGCGCCCGATCACACGACACACTCACGGTACGACCCACGCTGCCGCCACAGTATTCCGCCGTATATTATGCTAATGTGTGCGTGGCAACGCGTGCGTACACGGCACCCAGCGCGCACGCACACATTCAGACCGGCAGCGGCACATTTCTATGAAGATGACTTACTGTTCTTAGTATACTGTGACCGGAGCCTCCGCTCTCGTGGCTTGTAGAGTGATGTTAGGTATATAGTATGTACTAGATTTTGCGCGCGGCTTCGCTCACGTAAATGTAGATGAGGTTAGGTTAGATTAGTAACAGTACTTTTTTCTGGATGGAAGGTACCCTATGTCCTTTTTTATTCAACTGACAACGTGTATGCAAAATTTCATGCTGATCGGTCGAGCAGTTAAAACATAAAAGCGTACCAAACAAACAAAGAACCAATTACGTATTTATAATATTGGTTAGGATGTCACTTCTGTATAAAGTAGCTTTCTGATAAAGAATTTTTACAATCCATTCAGAAGTTTTCTGTTTATTCATTACAAACAAAAATACAAATCCTTTCCTTTTTAATATTAATTATATGTACAGCTTTAGCTTGACTAAGGTCTAGGTTTGTAAGATCGCTTAGACCTAAGTCTAGTGTGAATATGAGCAGCCAGTGACGCTACGTGTGTTTAGCACACAAGTAACTATACATTTAAATTGGCCTGAATACCGCCCACAGCTACGTTTTCGTGATATCACGAAAATTATACTTAAAGTTGTGTCATTGTGTATTTGTCTTGTCTATTAAGTTCATGAGACTGTACACAACACTGCGGCGCGATAATATTCCAAATTAATCTATCGATAGAATCTACGACGCGCATCCACGTCTTAAACAATTCTACGTAGCGACGTTGCTGTAGCCATCATCAATATATTCCACGAGTTTTAAGACTGCAAGCACCAATGTAGCAATTACTCAGAGATTTTTATAACTCTAAAATATGGGTAATATTTAAGTCTTTTCATTTTTAAACGCCACGCATATATGTATGTATATTGATTTGCATTTTGAATTATTTCCGTAATTCATACAGACATTAACGGATAAGACTAAACTTTATTTTTCTTTTTCGAATTTGTATATTTTAAAGTACAATGTCAGTATCGAGGAACTTGCGTTACGCTATAGCATTGCATTGCGATATCTCTCATGCAATGCTATGTCGCATAGCTATGTTGTGCATGGGTTCAGTGACAGTTTACTGCTATTGGCTAATTGATTAATTTCCCTGTACTAGTGGCTTGTTGAAGTCCTTTTCATTATTTATCGCATAAAAGAAAATGTCGATACTTTTTCGCTATGAATATTAAACCTTTATATTTTTACTAGATTTAACTCGCGGCTTCGCTCGCGTTACTAAAAGATTAAGTCAATAAATTTCTAACCCTCGGGAACAGTACTTTTGTAGGATGAAAGAGACCCTATGTCCTTATCGGTACCTCTGACAACGTACCTACATATATGCGAAATATTCACGACGATCGGTCGAGTAGTGAAAGCGTAACAAACAAACAGACAAACTCAAATTCGCATTTGAAATATTAGTTAGGATTAGCTATTTAGATTTAAAATCAAATATAATACATCAACATGACCTACTTTTCATTTAAATTAGTCCTATATAGAGGATATTTAGGAGCGTTTATTATGCATTGAATCAATAATATAATATATTAACATGTCATATGTAATTGACGTCCCTTTGTTAGCATTGTCTGTTCTATAATTTGACCCGTGTCCATAGAGTTACGTAACAAAATTGACGCCATTATTACCCACCAACACGATATTCGGTCGATTTCGGTTTTCAATATGGTCTTAGATTAATATCTAATTGTATTGGATGTGTACGCGATGCATTAATTGGACAATTAGTAAGGACATGCAGCGATGGTATCTAATCTAACTAATGGCATTTAAATGAAATAGGCTTGATTAATGACTACCTTGTTGCTCCGTGGAATAATTTGCGCTTACGTTTATGAACAGTTCTAGAGCAAAGTATTATTGGAGTTTTCAGTTAGGTAGTTCTCAATATTAGAGGTTGTTCATGTTCTTTGCATAATTAGGAGAAATAAACGTTTAGTGCGACTTCGCGACGAAATTGCTCAATCAGTTATGCAATACAGCTAGTAGTTGCGGAAGCAAATAGGCACATAATTGTTTCAGTTCTTATGAAAATAAACGAATTCACAGTTCTCAGTCACACAGCTATAAATAACTGTGTATAGTTAGACTCTGTCAAAAACTTAAATTTCTAACAAATACCTTCTAGTGCCCGGCATTCAGCGTCTAATTAATTGTTTTCATACGATGTTATTAATTGGTTTTATTTCATTTTATTCACAGCCTGCTTCAACTACGAAAACGTGTCCTCTAAAGGCGGCTCTAAAGGGGACAAAGGCGATAAAAACGACGTCATGGATAGTGGTAAGTTTTTTAATTCTGCAAATTGTATGAAACCATCAAATTCAAAAACAGCTCTCTCTCTCTTTCTCTTTCGATTACACGAAAATTTGTTCCGTGTGGTATTCAAACCCACAGTCAGGCGTAGTTGCAGAGGCACAGCAAGCAGTCTATTACTTTATACTTGAAAAGTATTAAATTAATTCGATTTAGTAAATTGCTATTCGTTGATAAGCAAGAAATATTATCTTTATATTTTATACGAGAAATAGATATTTGGATAATATATTTTAATTGTCTTTTGAATTGGCAGTCAGGATTGTCTTGGTCGTTTTTATCTCGGTAATGATTGTCTACAGTTGCAGGTGCAATGTGCAGGTACCGAACTCTAAGATATCATTTTTAGTGAACAGCATGCCGAACAGCTTGACCAAACATTGTTATCACTCTTTTAGGAGAACGTAAATGACCTTTTTCAATTGTTAGCAGATGGACATTCCTTTATTTATTATCAGGTACACACGTCTACACATCAAATTAGACATATACGCATAACTACGCTACATGCAAAATAGAAAATTGTCGGCAAAGGACAGTGCATAGTGCTGTCGATGTAATGGTAAGGATAGAGCGTCGCGTCCCGTTCAGCGTGAATGAGACAAAATAACAAATATATAACGCACTCTCTCGCACGATTCGCAGCGTTTATTTATTTTATTTATTTATTCATAGGTTCACCTACAATAGTTACACATTTCTTAAAAGTACCTAATACATTCCTAACAAATACGGTATGGGTGTACAATATCAATCGGCAAACACAGCATTTACGGAAAGCATTCGGATTTCAGCATTAACACAGATCAGATTCTATGAAAATAATGTTACAATATTTCAGTGAAAATTGGTAATTTACAATAAAATAAAATAAATCACACAACTAACAAACAGTTATATAGCCAACAGTTTATAAAACTTAATAAATAATTAACGCGTTCAACTTCTAATAGTTTAAACTTCAAAGTCCAAACGGTCTAGGTTAATGTGTCGGTGTGTATACCTGAGCAGTGTGCAATAAGACCCTTTTTTGTGTTTTATTTTTCCCATTTCATGCTAAGTATTTCTGTACAGCACGGGACTTTTCAAACATTAAAACAACCGACTCAAAAACAACATGTGTCCCCGTTAAAACACTTTTATTTATTAATAAAACAGATATTTTCTTGTTACGGAGATCGAACTACATTATAAATACAAACTCGGAAATATAATATTTGTTAAGCCTTTTTCTTTTAGATTCTAGCTTCAAAATAGCAATTGCTTACCATGCTAACCCATGCTATAGGATAGGGTATACTCGTAGAAAATAAGTATTTACAATTTGGTTATTCGAGAATATACAGACCTAATAATTAGCGGCTCAGTAACTCACGATCGCTTGTAGTACTGGTCCGTAACTTATCATTGCTTGAAATACCACTCACAAAAGACAAAATCAAATTTTTTCAATTTATTCATTTAGGTCACAAAGTAATACTTATAAACATCAAAGTTTATGAGTTAGTGAACTTACTGAATTTACATTTATGTTAGTTGCTAGATTCAAGCAAATGGTTTTAAATTACTGCAAGAACTCACGGCCACTTTTTAAAATTGCCATTCAATTATAATTTCAGTATTGTACAACTCATAATTATGTACAAGATGTTGTAGCTGGTGTACCATTTATAACTGACTATAAAAAACTAAAATAAAAAGAAATAATAATACAATAACAGTAATAATAACAACGACTCGATGGCGTAGTGGTTAGTGTAACCGACTGCCACGCCTGAGGCCGCGGGTTTGATTTCCGCACAAGTCGAACATTTTTGTGCATGAACATGGATGTTTGTCTTGGTCTGGGTGTTAAAAAAAAAGAAATATATGTGTATGTTTATCCATTGTTTAGTATCCATAGTACAAGCTCTGCTTAGTTTGGGCTAGATGATGTTGCGTGTATGTGATAATAATATTATTATTATAACACGTTGAGAATCTGCTGTAGCTTGGGGCATAAATGGAATGAAAGGAAAGGAATGGATGTGATAGGTATTTGCGTTTGCAAAACGCTTATATAGGGCGTAACGTGCTATCCGTGGGAGAGCCACGCTTCGGCACGAATGGGCCGGCTCGATCGGACTGATACCACGGCCTCACAGAAAACCGGCGTAAAATAGCGCTTGCGTTGTGTTTCGTCGAGTGAGTGAGGGTACCGGAGACCCAACTCCCCTCCTCCCTCAGGGAGAAGGAGGCAATTTAAAAGGCGGGTAACGCACTTGCGACTCCTTTGGTGTAGCGGGTGTCCATGGGCGATGGTAATCGCTTACCATCAGGCGATCCATCTGCTCGTTTGCCGCCTATAAAATAAAATTTAAGAAAACGCAATAACAGTAATAATAATATAATAATATTCTACCACATCCACACAACACCATCTAGCCCAAACTAAGCAGAGCTTGTACTATGGGTACTAGACAATGGATAAACATACATATATACTTTTTTTTTTTTTTTTGTAAATACATACATATTATACATAGAAAATACCTACTACTCTTCGGTATATGTATATACTTTTGGCACATAGAACAATATTTGTGCAGCGTAACAACAATAAACAAGGAATGTAAACATCGCTGCTGTAACAACATTAAAGGTTGCATGGAAGCAACAACAACACTCAACTACAGTATTGATATTCAAGGTATTGAATATTCGGATTAACTGTTTAGTGACTGGTTATTTCCATATATCCATTTTGTTCTACGCTGAACGTTTAGGGTGCCGTTCCCAAAGGGAAATAACGGGATCCTATTACTAAGCCTCCGCCGCGCCGCGGTCCGTCCGTCAATCTGTTAGCAAGCTGTGTCTCTTGAACCAGGTAATAACAATAAGATAGGGAATTGAAATTTTCACAGTATGTATTTCTATTGCTGTTTTGACAAAAATAATTTTAAGTAGTGTTATATTTTGTAAGATGGCATGGAATCCTTCGTGTGTGTGTGTGACTTGCACTTGACTGGATTCTCTTCCTTCTGTGTTATTATAGCTTTTTTTCTTCAAATTTTCTCATTTCTGCTCCAGTTCTCTGCTTTAGTATGAGTGAGATTTCCAGGTATAAGCAAAACTGCTTTTTTTTAAACAATTACAGAATTAAATAAATGGCAAAATAAAATTATTATGTTTTACATTTAAAAAACTGAATTGGTTTTTGAGATATTTGCAAAAAACGAAACTCCCATTTTTTTTTAGTTTATTGTTTATAATTTTTGCAGGCGGAATTTGATTTTTTCAAACATCATCTATATGCTATTCCGAATCGAATGTAACCTCGTTCATATTTTTTCAAGAATGCTGGAAAAAGTTGACCAAAAAAGCACTTGTTGCCTAGACTATAACGCGGGATATCGTCAATCGTTTTAAGACTAGGGTCTACCCTGAAAAACAGCTACAAACGCGTAAGTAAACCAATTGGTACGGCTTACTTTAATATTATTAAATACAAGGCGCCGCCTTCAATTGTCAGGCTGCGAGCCACTTGGCACGATTACCCAGCCTCGCCGGAAGATCCCTTTGTGTTGGAGTAGTATTTACACCATTACAATCTGGTTACACCTCACACAGACAGAATTTCCTAAACCTTTGGTCAAATCCTATATTGAACGATTGAATTTGAACTAATCTAAAGTTACAAAAGTTTAAGGAAATAAATTAATTTTAAAATAAATTATATGAAATAATTATATAATTAATTATATAAAATTATAAATAATTTTTTTTAAATTAATCTACTGTTTCATTTAACTCCGATTCACAAGTTTGTAATATAGTTTTATCTATTGTCTTTTCTTACATGTAGCATAAATACTTTGATTCTTTTAGATATTTTAGAGTATTTTTTGTAATCTTTACAAAGTAGTCTGATTCTAATGAATTTGTAACTTTATTATAGCTTAAGACGAAACACAAAGGCTGTTTTCCCATACAAGCTTAGTCCCCTGTTTCCTCCTTGGATAAAGCCCGTAGAGCAATATCTTTTCCAAAATATTTATGGCCACTATTGGCTTGTCCCTATGTTTTCCTTTTTTTCATAAATTTATTACTAAAAGAGACATGAGCCATCAAAAACCTTAAAAATTGGCCAGTATTTTCGCTGTGTTCAAACATCCAAAAAACAAATTTGACTAGATTATATAAAAAAAGGAAAACAAGAACACGGCCAAAGCCTTTCTTTGATTTTTTAATGAAACAAGTAGTTAAATTGGTCAAGTTTTGGAGAAGAAATCAGGGGACTACGTAAAGTTGATTTTGTGTACTTTTAATAGGTATTTACGGTCTAAGCTGCATTTGTCTCTAACGCGCTCTGCGGGTACTGCGCGACAGCAATAGATTTTACAAATATCTATCTTTCAATTCTCTCGCCCTTAGTATTTCCTCTTAATAAAAGCAATCATTACATTAAATTTATATTTTAAATTTGTTTTACTGTGTTTTGTAAATAAAATAAAATAATAAATTCATTTATTTTAAATATAGATTAGTAACAATCCATGATAAAGGTATAAGAAGGAACATTTAAAATTTTTTTTTTTTAAATTCTGAGTATCTTTTTACAACAATCAATATTATTATTGTTTAGAAGTCGATATTTTGTAATATTATTTATATATTTGTAATAATAATAGTGGGTAGCATAGAAAACGACCATGTAAAATATTATGCAGGCTGTCATTAGATGCACATAACAAAAAAGATTTAAAAGAAACAAGACCTGTGACTATCTTGGCTGACTTCGTAAATTGGAATTTGAAGTAGAATAAAAAAAATACTGTGTTAGATTTCTGCTTGTGTGTGACACAAGCAGAAATCTAACGTTTGGCGCTTAATAATTTCTAACTATTATTATCAAATTCCACTTGATTAATTCCTTAAATTTAATATTTGTTTGTAGTATTGTAAGGTAGTATACAGGTAGATTTATATGGAAATGAATCCATACTTAAACAATTGGCATTTCGTTCAGAAACATAAATACACCCGCGGACCTGACGTCAGTTTGGCGCTTCACTTTCTTTTTGAGCTATCTCTGAACTCAAAGAGGTAGAATTGCTTTCTTTATAGGAAGAAGGTAAGTAAAATTAATATTATTATATAGTACGTACATAATAGATTATGTAAGTAAGTATTTATTAAATGAAGATTTTTATACATTGAAATTAAACAGCTATATACGGATTTTATCGCGTTGTTTATTTGACACTTTATTACAAAATTTTGAAAATTGTTACACTACTACTACTATTAAACTTTACTAATTTTTAAGCTAATTAAATTATTATTAAAACTATTTAGATTTAATTTATTTTTACACTTTCCCCGACGTTTCGGTTGCTTTTCAGCAGCCATGGTCACGGGGAGACTAAGATGGCAGTTGTCTCAATGTTCCAGTGTAGTTATTTCAAAGTACCCGAACATTATTTAATCATTGGTGTTTCTATTTACGCAGAATGAGCTCAAAGTATCATGAAGTCTAGTTGTGGTTTGCTTCTTCTTGGGTTTAACTATTTTTATTACTGGATCCCAAGCTAGTGGTACATTCCAACCATCTTCTCTATTAAAATTAGGATGTTTCTTGATTTCAATAGCCTCGCGAAGCATCCTTGGTAAGAATCGGTGTTCTTTAGCGAGAATCTGTGGTTTGTCAAATCTCAGGTAGTGGTTGGTCCCCTGTTGCACATGTTCACACACAGCAGACTTCAACGAGCGTTGGTGTTTTACATCAGTTATGTGTTCTTTTATGCGGGTGCCTATGTTTCTCTTGGTTTGACCAATGTATGAGAGTCCGCAGTCACAATCTATTTTATAGACCCCTGCATCTTGTAAAGGTAGTTGGCACTTGACGGATGGTAAAAATTGACTTATCTTCGTTGGCGGCTTGAAGTATGTGTTGATTGAAGCCATCCAGGCCCATTTTAGTAGTAGGGTAACAATTTTCAAAATTATGTAATAAAGTGTCAAATGAACAACGCGATAAAATCCGTATATAGCAGTTTAATTTCAATGAATAATATTCGCGTAAATAGAAGACAATATTAAGATTTTTATAGACAATCTTTTTATAAGTTAGATAGACAGTATGGGTAGGTACTGTATTGCGTATTTGAAAGAGGTGCTACCGACGTGCGTACTGCTCGCCGCTCACGTTAGAACTAAAGTTGTTACCAACCACGCGATAGTGTAGAACCGCCGAGCAGTTTTGTTGACTCAAGTAAGGTCATAGTGGTTTGGGCGGTTGACCCGACCGTGTAGAATAGGTTTAGTCTTTTGCTGCATCAAATCGAATGATTCGATTAGGTAATTAATTGATTTACAATTGACACTACAATTGGACATCACTAAAATGTCTATGGTCATGTCAATGAACCGTTTGTATACCTTTTGATTTTATTGTATTGAAATTGACTATACGTTGTACGACTATTAGAAACTGTTTGTGTTGTTGAGACAACACAACAGTTTCTAATATTTTCTTTTCAATGGATCAGAACCCACTCGTCCCCTCAAATTTTTGAAGTTCCCACTCGTCCCCTGATATATTATTTATGTTTAAATAATTTATATTTCCCATTCACTCTACTAATTTAGATATTTCCTTCCGGGTCCTGTGGTTGTGGTACAGTCGCGTATAATGGGTAAAAAAGTAGTAAATAGGTACATATCATACGTATTTCAAATCACAAAAGATTAGTTTTTTTTGTACTTTTAAAACTTATCTATAAAGATTATTAACAAATTAAAGAACGTGCACATCTATAGATTTACAGTCACTTAGAAATGCTGTATGTTGCAGCGCGTGAATAGCATTTTTATTTTCAACGATCTAATATAATTTTAATAATATAATCGATTTAAATGAATTTCGTAACAGTACTGTTCACAAATGTACTATGCCAACGCTTTTTTATGTAAAATATGGCTGGTTTTCTATTAGGGAACCAAAATGCACCTGAGCAGGTGCCGAATCTATAACTTTTATTCCAGAGTACGAGTTGGAACCTTAAAAATTAATTAATATTGACTGGTCTCCTTCCGGGGCACCAATGGACACCTATATAGGGACCGAATCCACAACTTTTATTCCGGGGGACCAATGGACATCTATATAGGGACCGAATCACAACTTTTATTCCGGGGGACCAATGGACACCTATATAGGGACCGAATCCACAACTTTTATTCCGGGGATCAATGGACACCTATATAGGGACCGAATCCACAACTTTTATTCCGGGGTACCAATGGACACCTATATAGGGACCGAATCCACAACTTTTATTCCGGGGGACCAATGGACACCTATATAGGGACCGAATCCACAACTTTTATTCCGGGAGACCAATGGACATCTATATAGGGACCGAATCCACAACTTTTATTCCGGGGGACCAATGGACACCTATGTATATAGGGACCGAATCCACAACTTTTATTCCGGGGGACCAATGGACACCTATATAGGGACCGAATCCATAACTTTTATTCCGGGGGACGAATATTAGGGGCTCAGTGAGTTCTGACCCTTATCAAATCACACCCTCACACGGATAGAGTTAGACAGTATTTCCTAAACCCTCACACATAGAGAGTACATACTGTTACACTAAGGTCATTGCCTCTTATAATGGAAACATTCTAAGCCCCGTATACCGTGACGTGGTCGCGTGATAATCCCTTAACACGTAATCACACTAACAATTACTACAAGTTAGGTAGGTACTTTTATTAAATTTATTCCAACTAATTTATATAAAGGTCATAAAGTTGACCGTCTAGAAGGAGTTGGTATTAAAGTTTTATTAGAAATCGTTTTTTTTACATATATTTTGTCACTTAATTGCACACGTGAACTTATCTTCTATTTTCTTTGTTTGGCGAGACGAGACAGCGACCTTAATGTAAGCGGTATTTACCACTTATTAATATTATTATGGCATATTAGTTTCTGGTCCCGGTTTCGCCCACGTGAATACTACGGGACAGCATACCATGTTTTGTTTGCCTGGCGAGACGAGCCATTAATCTGAAAGTAAGTGTAGGTATTTTCCACTCAGAGACTTATAGTATAGAAGTTTCTGCTCACGGCTTCGCTCATGACGCATACCAGACAACGTATTTAATCTGTTAATCCAAGTCCTGGTTCCTCATTCAAGTAACATACATTGAAACATCTTCGTAAACATTCATATCTATACGTCCTAACTAATATTATAAATGTGAATATGAGTTTGTTTATTTGTTATGATTTCGCGCCTTAGCGACTCAACCGATCGTTATGAAATTTTGCATAAACGTGTTTAGGGGTACAGAAAAAGACAGAGTACCGAAAATCCAGAAAATATTACTGTTCCCGAGGGATAGAAATTTATTGACATCTACAATAACGCAAACGAAGCCGCGGGCAAAATCTAGTATAATATAATAATTGTAACTGCTTGATATCTGAACATAGAAGATATTTCAGAAAATAATGTATGAGGTATTTCAAGAGGTATAGAAGCCAAAACAATTATATGTATTTATAATTTTGATCTATGTGTCTGTATGTTTGTAGGCGCATTACGCAAAATCTACTGCGGGCAATTGAAATGCTTAACTTTATATTTGGTGCATGTTTCATCTTGGCACGTCGCCAGGAAACGGGTATTAAGAAAGAAAAATATAGATAGGTACTTTCAAATTCTACGCGTATGATATCGCGGGCTAGCTAGTTTGTAATATAAGTAGGATTAAGGAAACATTTGCAAGCCGCAGTCTACCGTAAAGAACCCGTTCCTTAACGGTAGACTGTGGTTTGACTAGAATATTCTGCTCTAGAGCGAAAATCTGCTTGGCGTCTAAAATATACTGCATAGTAGTATCGATCGCTTTATGTAACCTGCCTCCAGTGATATAAGAGGGAGATGGAGGATGGTGTCTCTATCGCAGAAGATTCTAGGTATGCGACATCAGTGACTCGGGAAACCGAGGTCGCATATCTGCGTCATCTATATTACAACCAATATCAGACTTAGAGAAGAGATGCTTAGTAAAACTATAAATACTTCCAAATATTTTGTATGTTTATATGAAGTGTAATGGTTAATTCGCATGTATGAGTAGTAATTATTTACAATACATTACATAAATAATTTTACGCCTTTATCTAGCACGTTATATTACGCTATGTTTTGTGTCCTATGTTGTTGGAGAGCCTATTACCAGTGTCAATGTTCTACAGTGCGTGCTGCTATGGAGAGTTTCGTGACAGAAAATCTCATTAATACTATCCGATCCGACATTATATATTCTATTATAACAATAGTATCTATAAAATTACCTCGGTGATGATGATCTACATTGACCGTTTTTAGACTGAAAAGAAATTGTTTTTATGCCCGCTTGAAGGCAGCAACCATAGAATCTACCAGAAAATATAAAATGTGCTCTAACAAAGCTTTTTGTACACAATAGTTTCAGACAGTTTCATTTAACAGCTTTTATAAAGCGGGTGATACCATCCATCAAGTTTTTCATAAGAATTTTAAGTTGATTAATCAAAAAACACCGAGTTAGGGTTGTTACTTATTAAGTAGTATAAAAACAAAGCAGTAACGACAGATTTTAAAAATTCTAGCTTTTTAGTTTGTCCTTTCTTAATTTTAATGTATTGCGATTAGTTGCGTACGTTTTACTTATGTTAAATTAGATTGCCTTTTGTTGTCATAAGGTTAAGTTAAGGTTTCGTTTTAACGTAAGTAAAGCGGCTAAAATATGTTAAACACATAAAACGATCTTAAAATCATTGTGTAATAAAATATAGTAGTTTATCTGTTTATAGCTTCTGGTTGGGCAAAAATATCTGTATATCTTTCAAATATTGGATCATAACTTCTCATTCGCTTCCTTAAATTGTTTTAGATGCTTAAGGTGGTAAATAAATACACGTTCGACTTTATGGTAAACGGTTACCGTATCTTACGAATGCTTGCACCAGTCACACATTAGCGACTTGCTGAAAAAGTTTAATTGAGCAACCAGCGATATAGAATATAACGATCAATGGTTCATTGTGAACAAACTACCATAATGGAATTCGAGACCTAAGAAAAAGTAATATAAAGAACTAAATAAATAATATAAGCACGTACCTAGTTCGAAAAATAAAATATGCGCTTATAATGATGTTAATATGTCTATGCTAGACAAAATAAGAAATTTTGCATCTAGCTGAAAAGCATGAGATGTTGTTCGGTAACCCTACGTGTATTACCTTGAACTCTTTTATATTTTACGTATATATTCATTCAAGACTGTGTTTGCCGACCTTTTTGCCGTCGCGGTTTTCTTTTTGCCTTTATTTTTTTACACTAAGCCCTTAACTGGAAAGATTTTATGTGGAGGCTTTGTAAACATATTGAATAACTAGGTAGTCTACCCTTTCAATAGAGTGATAAAACAGAAACATAAATAAAAATAGCAAACAAAACAAAATAGTTTCTTTATTTTCCAAATTATAAATATCCTTACTGGCTTCACTACTATAACACCCAATGCGACATTGTACCTACTACATAGAAACTTAATTTATTTTGTAGCGTAGTATTAATATTATGATCTCAATTAGTCTGTCTATGGAATCTATTCTAGTCCAGTCTAACACTATCTAAGGTATTCAGAAACGTTCGGAAACGAGCCTAGTTAACCATAAACCTTATCGGTAAAGCCTAAATAAAAAAAAACCAAGAGTCGGGTTCTAAATCTTACTGTTAAAAATCATCTTATTTAGGATGTGTTGTGGCACTTAAATATGAACACTCTTTTCTGTTTCACATTATAATAGGTTAGTAGAACGCTTTATCTTTTACTTAAAAGAAAGTTAACATATACAGTCCAAAGCAAAAAGGCCATATGGCTCAAGGCGAGCTATGCAGACACATTTTGGCTCACGTCGGAACAGCTTATGTAATGCCGGATCTAGTTTACAATTTAAAGTATAGATACGTATATACTACATTTCCTTTACACGGCCCATTTACTGCATGGCCGGCTATGATTCCATCCTATTGTCTTCATACGGCATCGAATATTTGATATCTTCTTTGATGCGTAGAGTAAATAATGGCATTATGAGTACTTGTGTACGATAAACAAGGCGCAGTCGTTCTTGTCACTCGTGAGCACACGGTTTTTGTTGTTATTGGTCCCAGTTTGGTTTGATACAATGTGGAGCAATCGTTACGAAAAAAGTAAGCTGTATTTTTATTATATTATATTTTAAATAAATCTCCCACAATAAGAATATTTCCTTAACTAACGACGGAAAAAAGATCATCCAGACACTTCGAACAACAATTTTTGGTTAATCCACAAATTGTCCCATTTCTAGATGTTCAAATCATTACCGTGTGAGATTCGAGCTTAAATCATTATGTCTGTGTGTTTCGTGCGAGATATTTTTTATACTTGAATGTATATCAGCCCTGTATTAAACTATCCCACTTCTGTGCACGGGCTGCTACTCAGTGCTAGAAGGGTTAGACCATAGTCCACCACGCTGGCCCAGTGCAGATTGGAAGACTTAACATATCATCGACAACAATCTGGAGAACTCTCAAAAATGCAGGTTTCTTCACGATGTTTTTTTTACCGTTAAAATGAGCGATCATTTACCATTTAAAGCTGTGTGCAGCTTTGAAAAGTCAAAGATGCGTGTCTTGGAATCCAACTCGAGATCTTTGCGTAGCAGTCCAACGGTCTCGCACCAGGCTATCGTTGCCTTGTATCCTACCCTGCCTACGTTCAATAAAAACGTCTAATAAAAATTGGATTGGATTGGCTTGCACATAACTGAACTTGCAAAAATATGATGCCGGTGTAAGAGGCAAAGTCCACAGAATGCTTTGCTAACAACACAATGAAACATACCTATGTATCAAACTGTGGCATCCTATATGGCCACAGAAATACGACTCAAGGACGTTTGCCAATCTTGTTTTCTGCACGGGATCCCAGGCTCTTACTAACTCCAAGGTCAGGTAACGCGTTGAGTTTTTAGGTCAGGCAACTCAGTACTGAATGTAGATACGACAAAATATAATATGTCTATAGTCGTTGAATTATAAATGTAACCAATGTGACATTTACAAACTTTCGGGATATGAGATGAGGTATTGTTTCTGTTTAAATTCTCCTGCTCTACTAGTAAACCAGTACATCCTGTGTTGCGGGACTTTACAAACTTTTAAACTACGGACACAGTACACCTAGGTGGAACAACAATTTGTGGTTAACACTATATTTTTCTCGTGTGGGTAATGGGAATCAAACCCACAACACTCGGCCCAGTGACGGTGGCGAAGCGACCATCTAAACCACTAGGCCATTCGTGCAGTCAATTTTATAAGTGTGATCCCATATTAAGTTGTCCCCGCGGTTTTACCCATGTTTATGATTCCTAATCTGCACTGCAGTGGCTCGTACTAGATGTAATACATAATAATTATATGGTACCTATAAAGTATTCGGCATATCTAATTAAATTGAATGGCTTGTTCTTATTTCTTTATTTATTGTATTACTAGGCACGCGACTTTGTTCGCAAGAGTACCACGGGAACGAAAACCAGGATAATCTACCTACTATATGTATTAACACAGTGCAGTTGCAGTATATTTGTATTGCACAATATTATATAACTAGCTGACCCGCGCAACTTGGTCTGCTTCACATAAGAGACTTTTTCCCGTTTTTGCAACATTTTTCATTGCTGCTCCGCTATATAGCCTATAGCCTTCCTCGATAAATGGGCTATCCAACACTAAAATAATTTTTCAATTCGGACTGAGATTAGCGCGTTCAAACAAACAAACTCTTTAGCTTTATAATATTAGTATAGATATTAAGTATGTTTTATTCAATAGCCCTTTATGGAGAATAAATAACTGAATTTTATTACTATTACCGACATCACGTAAAATGCCCGCCTCAGAAAGTAAATGTATTTATTATTTTCACACATAACTGTGACGGTTAGTCACCGCCACTACCATTGCTAACTTGAAACTTCAGTCAGTAGGCAAAGCCCAAGGCTTCAAGACGTATGCCTTTGTGGCTTTTATAAAATGTCGCGTGTAAGAAACTGCTGAACACGTGTGTTGTGATAGTGATATTAGTTATTACAATTAATGAATAGGATGTATCTTGGCAAACCGAAAACTTCGTCAAATAGTAAGTGGTACCTATCCATCTTGTATTTAACATTCATTTTTGTATCTCAATTATCACTGTTATGAATTTGTAAACTGATGTTTTGGCCATTTATCACGATAGTAAATCGACTTGATATAGTTTATTCTAAACTTTTGATGACTACATATTGGTGAATTATCAACGCACATGTCTTATTATAGAATGAAACCTAGATCTTTCTACGACGCAATCTTGTTATGAAAACAATAATTTCTTACATAATTAAATACTATTTTCTATACAGAATGCTAGCTTTAAAACTATATAAATACATGGCCTTGCATGTGACATTCGAGACGATTTAAAGTAAAACGAACCAACGTATATGCAAGCGTTAAACAAAACATAAACAGAATAAACATTCTTACGAAAAAAGAAAGTAAGCAAAGATAAGGATACCGTTTTTATTAAACTATTAGTTTTCCCCCGCGGTTTCACCCGCGTAAGTCCTGTTCACGTGGGAATATCGGGATAAAAAGTAACCTATGTGTGAATCCAGGGCTCTAGCTATCTACATACCAAGTTTTATCGCGATCAGTCCAGTTGTTTTTGCGTGAAAGAGTTACAAACATCCATACATACATCCATTCAAACTTTCGCGTTTGTAATATTAGTAAGGAAGCGTCGTATTTTAATGGTTTTGTTGAATAAAATCAAAGATATCGCTTATCATATGATGTGTATTAGGTCTGTAATGTTTGATGATGTAAATAATTAAGCGGACTGTGTAGTGTGTATCGATTGCCCTCAGTTGTAGGTAGTCGGTTGCCGACCCCTATATTAGTAACACGAGTGTACGTTGAATATGTGTCATGCGGGATTTAAGTGCGACTGGGTTTATAACTCATTTATTTTCTTTGTTTAATATTATATTTTGATTTGACCTTAACATATAAACTTTTTCTGCGAAGATTGTATTTGCAGAGAACTGGTGTAGGTAGTTAATATTTTTGCTGGCTGTCTTAAAATAAAAAGTTCATAGTTATTCTAATAAAATGACAGTAGAGGTAGTAGATTGAATTAATGGACTATCATTAATCTAATTAATTGTCTTAATATAGATTTAATGGATTAATAATAAATTTAGTTCTTTCTTTGTTGAAGAATTTAATTCGTTTAAGTAACGTAGGAAATTGGACCAGTGGAATGGTAACCTAAATCTCTTAAAACTATTCGAAAGAAACAGTTTTGAATTATTTTATGGAAATTGTAGGCGGGTAATTCGTGGTAAACGTACCTTGTAGACTGTAGTATTATTATGTATGACTTTGCTTTATTCTTTCTCGACGGGCAAACGATCGGTTATTACAATTGCAGAGGTTGTAAAGAAATACATAGGTAATATGCCATGCTATGCATAAAAGTTTAGAGGTCTGATGTCGTGTAGTGTAAACGGGGATTTTACTAGTCTCTAATTCATACTTATTTTAAAGTTATATTCCCAAGGTACCTAGTTAGCTTATCTTAGAAAGCAACCGTCCACATTTTATGTTTTGTTTTAGCCATTTGATGAAAATATTTAATATCAAGCCACTAAATCTCACTAATTATAATAATTTAAATCACGATGCAACCGCTGAACAGACTAATATATTAAACGTACACGAAAGCAGTTAACGGTAACAGGTTGTTATTTTTTTAATTTACGAGTTCATTGTTTAGTTTTTCGGACTTTAGGTATTTAAAGATAAAGATTTATTTATTGCATATGTAACTGTGTACAGTAACTGATTGTATTAGTAAAACATATGTTTTTGGATTCAATAGTTTGTCCATGTCGGCCATATAAGGACATAATTAAGGCAAAAAAACTTAACACTACATTATTATAAATACATTTCATATCATTACTATTGATTTTCAAAAAACTCTTGAAGGTTGTATATAAATTTTCAATTAATCACTTTTTAACTTAATTTTAATATATTTCCATTTGGTAATTTGTTGAAGACACAAATAGCGGTGATATAAAGTACTCATACAGAACATCATATTATTTATTGTGGGAAATTTTATATTGTACTTATAACTACTACGGATATTGGTCCTTAAAGCAAATTAAAATTAAAATATTGCATGTTATTTTCCATGAATAGGCTTAATTCTAAGATGTAAATATTAGTTAAAGTAACTCTTAATTTTAAAAATATTTCGTTGGGACTCTGTACTATGCATGTTATATATTGTTTTAATACACTTTTTTTAGAGAATAAATGTGGATTAAATGTTTGTCGATAAGATATTTGGATAAACATTTCCAAAACATGCATTTCTGGTTACATTTGTATTTGTTGTTTCAGACAGGATCGATAACGCATAGCAGAAGCTGGATATTTATTTGTTTATTTTTTTAATGTGCGCCTTCCAGTTTCAATGTTGATTAATAACAACACCTAGAAAATTTATTTCTTGAACTTGTTCAAGTTTGTTATTACAAACAGTTATGTTTAATAATACAGCTCTACTCTTGTAATTTCTGAATTGTATTAATATTGTTTTTGATAACTTAACTTTTAAATTCAACGATTGAAGCTAGTCAGTTTCAGTTACTTAAAGTATTATTTATTTAATTTTAAAGATCATTTGGATCATCATAAGAGATAAAAATTGTCGCATCATCGGCATACATAGATGGTTAATTATATTTGGTATTTGATACAATTATGCTCGTTTTACTGCGCCCGCTCCTTCATATTCATCTAGAGTGTAGGTATTCTAGATATTTATTCTTGAATTCTCGAAATAACATGCTTTCAAGAATTTAAGAGTTTCGAGAATACAGCCTTGGCCAAAAGTATTAGGCACCCCCAATATAGTTATCACACACCTGTGCTATTTGAACAATTAAACAATATTCTATAGAACTGCGATACCGGTGTCATAAAACACTAAGACAATAGGCGGCATTTTTTAAGCAGTCGTAAAACATCTGGTGCGTCAATAATAAAATTTTATTTTTTCCAAAATTTATTTTTAATGTTTCGTCAGTTACCATTTGGAAGTCTTAGTGTAAAGACAGTGCATTTGTGGTTTTGTGAATTAATTGAGAAGAAATTCATTTGAAAATGCCAAAACGAAACGAAATTAGTATTGAAAATCGTGTAAAAATTCAACTTTTACATGAGCAAGGCAAGACTCAAAAAGAAATCGCGAAGTTGGTGAAATGTTCGCGATGCGCCATTCAATCTGCTATCAAACGTTTTGTTGAGACTGGCTCTCATGCAAATAAACCAAGAACAGGCAGAAAACGCGTGACTACTAGCCGTCAGGACAGAAAACTTATCCGAGAGTCTGTGAAAGATAGAAAAAAAACTTCTTCGGAGCTTGCTGTGGCTTTAACTGAAGAGACTGGACATCCCATAAGCGCACGAACTGCAAGACGAAGGCTAGTAGAAGCTGGCTTAAAAGGTTGCAAAGCTAGGAAGAAGCCGTGGCTATCCGCAGACAATAAAAGAAAACGACTTGATTGGGCTCTGAGACACCAAGATTTCATAGAAGAGGATTGGTCTAATGTGCTGTGGTCTGACGAATCAAACTTTGAGGTAAGTTTTTTTAGTGAAATCTATACCACAATTACAACGATCATTGTTGTGTTTGTCTTCAAACTCAAATGTTATAAAAGTTTGTAATGTGTGCTTTTTTCTGGAATCTACAGTTATTTGGAACACCAGGTGTGACGTTTGTGAGGCGACGCAAAGGCGAAGAATATCACCCAGATTGCGTAGTACCAACCATAAAACACGGCGGAGGCAGTGTAATGATTTGGGGTTGCATGGCTGCGGATGGAGTCGGCAAAATGTTTGTTTGCGAAGGTCGCATGAACAGTGAAAAATACATTAATGTACTGGAAACTGCTCTCGTACCTTCGCTTTCGTGTATTTTTGGTGACACTAACTTAAATGGTGTGAAATTCCAACAAGACAATGCTCCGTGTCACAAGTCAGCTACTACGATGCGCTGGTTTACTGAAAATTGTATTGATCTGTTAGATTGGCCTGCCCAGTCCCCGGATCTAAATCCTATTGAACATTTGTGGAGTATTTTGAAGAGAAAAATAAAAGAGCACTCGATAACATCAAAAACTGCTTTAAAAAACGCGTTAGTGCAAGAATGGGATGCAATTTCTCCAGAGGAATGTGCGAAACTTGTACGTAGTATGCCCCACAGAGTTGCTGCTGTCATAAAATAAAAGAGTGGCCCAACAAAATATTGATGTTTTTACAATATTCTAATGGAAATAAAGTACTTTAATCATTATAATTAGTTTTATTTCTCGCTAAGCCTGAAATATGCAGTAATTTATAGGGTGCCTAATACTTTTGGCCAAGGCTGTATATGCAAATTGATATTTATACTATAATAAAGAAACATTTACTAACGTTATTAGGTGTTTAGAACTTTGAGTATTAAATTAAACTTAACAAATGTAGGTCAAAGAGTAATTTTGGTTTTGTCGTTGTATTCGTGATCGCGTGCCAGTCCCGGCTTGTTTTGAATATTGGATAATGACGTTACAAGTGACGTCGATTGGTTTTGTTTTTCGTAAATTTTTCGGTTGGTCTTTTCTAGTGACAGCTCCATCGACTGGTTTACCTTATTTTGGTCTTACTTTCCTGCTGCTTTCTTAGATATTTCAACATCAAGCGTGTAGATTATCTCAGGATAATTTTCTTCGTTTTATTTAAAACTAGTTAGCATTAACTTTGCTTCCCCCAGGCAGGTCTTATGATTGTTTATAAATTGAGAAAATGAAAAAAGTTCAATGACTGAATGATGAATGAAAAATGTTGTTGAAAATGCATATTCGTTTAATTTTTGGTATTTGTTTCTATAGTTCTTTTTCTTTCTTTTTTTTTTAAGAGTGTTCGCGCTCTAGGTTTAGTTACTGCCGAAGTGATTATAGCATATGAGGTATAATGACCTTACTATCCCCTAGCACCTCTAGTGGTAAATACAAGCGCGATAGGCCTCATTGTGCCGAATATTCGGCAAATTTTTTGCTACATATTCGTTTTTCAAATACAACCTTTCACAATAATTTTTAAATGCTTGAGTGACCAATCTTTTTAACGATATATTTTGTAATTACAGTAGCATGGCACAGACCGATGTCAGCGACGTCCAGGCAGGACGAGGAGCTAATGCAGAGGTCTGCGCGGGCCCTCGCCTCGGCCACGGAGCCCATCGACAAGCTGCGGCTTTTGTGCCTGTCGAGAGGCGCCTCCGGGATACTAGGCCTTGGGAGGTACTATATTATTTTATTTATTTTAAATAGGCAACTCCCGCATTCGGTAAAATTAATGTGTCGCGGAGGACTTAACAAACATTCAAACAACGGACACAAAGAACACCGCTTTTACGGCTTAACTACTCGACCGAACATTATGAAATTTTGCATACACGTTGTCAGGGGAACAGAAAAGGACATAGGGACTAATCTGACTTAACCGTAGTCCGGTTGACCGGACGACTGAACTGTGCTATGGGTAAAAGACCAACCTAACCTACATTTACGCGAACGTAGCCGCGGGAAAATTCTAGTTATTAATAATACGAATATAGTAGAGCTGGACGTTTGTTTATTCTGCTGTCTCGGTGGTGCAGCGGTAGTGAATGCCACTACTGTGCATGAGGTCTTGGGTTCGATAACCGGGTGGGTTCAAAAAAAGTTATTAAGTTTCAATGTTAAGAAATTCTCAATAGCAGCCCGGCGCTGTATATATATAAAATTGGCGGTGTTACTCAACCCTGTGCCACGGAAAGCACGTAAAGTCGTTGGTTTTGCGCCTAATCTTTCTCCGGTCGTATCGGAATGTCGTCCCTTGGACTATGAGATTGAGGGAATAAGAGTGCACTTGTGTTTGCGTATACACTTGCGCACGATAATATCCCATGTGCAAAAGGCTAGTTCTTAGCTTTTTATGGATACAACAATTTATAATAGTTTATAATAATACAGCATATAAAACTAAAATTGGAACTAAATTACAATAATATTGTCACTTGACACTATATACAATGAAGATACTTAACATTGTTAACCCATAAAATTATAATTTAATAAATCCCTTTTAATTTTTATTACCTATATGAAAAAATACAGTATATGAATAAATATTAAGATTTTGGACACGATTTTCCAGGATCTTCCGAAGAATGGACGACGATGGTAGCAAGCAACTGAATAAGGAGGAATTCATGAATGGCATCAAGGAGACTGGACTGGAGCTCAGCCAAGAAGTATTTCTATCACCTATTATTGTTTTATTTGTGGAAAACAGTTATTCTCGCATTATTCTCACATTCTCACATTAGGCTGCCTGTATCGCAGCAGACCTAACAGTACAAAACCCAACAATTCATGGAGCATATCCAAAGCGTCTTGTGAACCACACAAATATTTGTTTTGTGTGGAATTCGAATTTACAAAACACAGTCCGGTAGCAGAGACTAAGTGACGAAATTCTTTTTTATTGATGATAGACTTGCATTTGACCTACTTTCACCTGAATATATCGAACGACTATTTGTGATTGACGATGGTGTACGCCTATCTCTATCTACTATTAGCGACTTAAAGACAACCAGATTATACTCATTAGGACATTCAAACATAGGCAGGGTAATCCTTACCTTTGTATTTATGTAATTTTTGATTTCTACTGCTTGTCAGTATAAAATAATAATAATAATATAATATCAGCCCTGTATTAAACTGTCCCACTGCTGGGCACGGGCCTCTCCTCAGTGTGAGAAGGGTTAGGCCATAGTCCACCATGCTGGCCCAGAGCGGGTTGGCAGACTTCACATATCTTTGAAAACATTGCTTGTCAGTATGCATTATAAAAATTGAAGGTTAAGGAAATTATTCATTTTTAAGACCGATCCGATGTTTTGACCTAATGTCGGTTTATAATCTAATGTTTCTAAGATATTGAAAGATAAAATTGAATACATAATTAGGCTTATGTCTCTATTTCCAATGAATATGACGAAAAGTGGGTGTAATAGATGGATCTAAGTTACATGCAGGCTTTGCATTGGCCCTCTGCCTGAATCTAACTTCAGTAACTTAGTAAACTCACCTACCTATATATTTTGACGTTCATAAGTGCTATTTTGTGACCTAAATGAATAAATATATAATATAATAATAATATAATAATATTCTATCACATACACACAACACCATCTAGCCCAAACTAAGCAGAGCTTGTACTATGAAACTAGACAATGGATAAACATACATATATACATATTTTTTTTTTTAAATACATACATATTATACATAGGAACACCCAGACCAAGACAAACATCCATGTTCACGCACACAAATGTTTTTTGACTTGACCTAATAACACTATTCGCCAACTGTTTTAAGTCCCACGTAACGTTCCCGTTCAGACTACATTCTGCTACTGAGAAACCTTTAAGAGAAAATCCTAATTACTCTGTACTCTACCCATTAGCGCAGGCATAAAAGAGAGATCAGATCGGCAATGACCATTTTTTTTTTACGTGCTGGAATCCATGACGCATGCCCCTCCGCGGGGGCGGGTGGAGGGGTTATGTCGGACTCGCCGGGGTAAAAAAAAGATGGTAAAGATGATAATGTACCTCCCGGAATACCGACTAAACCTACCACGGTGTTCCTCGACAAAACCACTATCGAAGGGGCCGCGCGAATCACTTGCACATGCGGTCGCGACCCCGCCGAGGTTTCGGCCCGCCGTATGAAACGGCAGGCTACTACACGAACAGACCTACCCAAAGGCACTGACTCTCTTTAAACCCTACTGTCCCCTCCCTAGAGGGGAGACGGACTCGAAACAGAGGCGTGCGTGGGAACACGCACGCCGCCTCTCGGACCTGGTGCTGAACAAATGGCGGGCAGGCCCACAAAGCCCACCACCCCCAGGTCAATCCTCAGGGTGGAAGGAGCTCGTCTCGCGCCCTCCGGCGCCCGGTTCTGCGGTTGGGGAGAGGGTTTAAACGCTCCCTCTCCCGCTCCGCCGCCTCCTTGATGGAAATGATTTCCTCACAAAAGGAGGCCACGGCGTTCCACGACCTCTCACTCCGGACCATAGACTGAACTATGGCCGGGAGCGAGAGGGCAACCAATCCGACTGCCGCGATCAACTCACGGCGCTGCGTTGCCCAGGCGGGGCAAACCGCCAAAATGTGCAGCGCCGTGTTCTCAACTACGTCACGGCAGTCGCCGCAGTGGTGACAACCGGGCGTCTCTTGCCGGCGTATACGACACAGGAACTGGCCAAAACAACCGTGGCCAGTCATTACCTGTGTCAGCCGGAAGGTGAGGGCGCCATGCCGCCTCTCCAGCCACTCCTCAAACACGGGACTTACCGCCACGATCGTGGCGTGCCCGACCCCTGAAATATCTGGTGCGAACATCAGGATGTTAGATTTCAACACAACATTCTTGGATTGTATCTAGATCATTGCTGTGAGAAATACTCCTAGATAAATTAATGATAATGCTGCTGAATCAAGGATCCCTTCCTTTCGCATAATGTTTTTTCCCCTAATATACTATAGCATAATAATAGTTTGTCATAATTGTTTTAGCATACAGTTTATGTTGACATAATTATCTTAGTAATAACCATTAGGGCCACCCCAAGCGACCAGTTGTGATAATAAACAATTCTAAAACTATGATTATGCCAAAAAAAAAATATGCGTAAGTACTTATATAATGTTATGCGTAAATATAATTAGGACAAACAAAAGTATACCATGGTATATGTCTAAAAAAAATTATTCATGGTACCGCTGCATCACCGAGGCCTTTGCAAGATATTAATCATTTTACTATTTACAGGATGCAGAAGATCTATTCGACCAATTCGACACAGACAAGAGCGGCTCCATCAGCCTGAATGAGTTCCTCGTTCACATCCGTGTAAGTGTTTATAGTTCATCATATTTCAAAGCACTGAACTCCACGAGACAGGCCCTACCTAGTGTGGAATTCATAAGTAACATTTATTATATTATTTTAGTTATTGCGCCGCCCCCGTAGGTCGTAGCGTAATTGTTATACAGCCAATAGCCTTCCTCGATAAATAGGCTATCCAACACTAAAATAATTTTTATATTCGAACCAGAAGTTCCTGAGATTAGTGCGTTCAACCAAGCAAACAAACTCTTCAGCTTTATAATATTAGTACAGATTTCATTATTTTATTCTTATAACGCGCTAAGTACACTACCTCACAGGTGGCGTGGCAATGTGTGCATATTATTATTAGTAATGCATATGTGCTGTTTGAACCGTTATATCTCAGAAATGGTGGGTCTTAGGAAAATAGTATTAAGGTGTTTTTTATAAATAGATAATTTTATGATTTTTGTCTGAAGTAATTTTTAATAAAACTTACCATTTTTTAAATTAAACTACTATATACGGATTTTATCGCGTTGTTTATTTGACACTTTTTTACATAATTTAGAAACTACTATTAAACTTTACTAATTTTTAAGCTAATTAAATTATTAAAACTATTTATATTTAAGTTTACACTTTCCCCGACGTTTCGGTTGCTTTTTAGCAGCCATGGTCACGGTGAGACTAAGATGGTAGTTGTCTCAATGTTCCAGTGTAGTTATTTCAAAATACCCGAACTTAATTTAATCATTGGTGTTTCTATTTACGCAGAATGAGCTCAAAGTATCATGAAGTCTAGCTATAGTTTGCTTCTTCTTGGGTTTGACTATTTGAATTACTGGATCCCAAGCTGGTGGTGAACATTCCAACCATCTTCTCTATTAAAATTATTTTACAAGGAATTCTTGAGCGCGGGTGCGGGCGGCGCGGCTACGTATAAATACTGCTACATATAAAAACAAAGGGCCTCTTCGCGCGCCGCTCAGTTCGTTAGTTGGTTTCGTCGCGGCTAGACGTATGATGCTCCGTTCGATTCCAGGTTCCTCATAAACTTATATGTTGCCTGTGCGTATATACATACGCCACAACATATAATGGTGTTCCGAACATTCCTACCAATTTTTAGCTCTATGCGAATTTTTGTACCTTTGCATGTCTGAACTGACCGGACTAATTAGTAATTTCTAGTTGTAATAAGTTTAAGCAGAATAATTATTAAATATAAAATATGATCTTATTTGGTAAATAAATGATTTTTTTGTTACTAAACTGATAAACAAACGTATAGGTAAGCTTATTTGTGGTGCATATACATTTTTGGCCTTTTGGGTATGGAATACTGGACCTTTCAGGACGTAAGTTGTCATTTAAGACGCAAATCGACAAGATATAAAACATTTCAATATAGTATTAATACGCTCACTCATATTGAAAATTGTGTGAGCTCACTATTCTTTAATGTTTTCATGTTAACAAAGTACGGTGATGTTTTAAAAATTGAACCTTTGTTTTTAACTCATACACTTATCTTCATAACAACTTACTTGCAGCCACCCATGTCAGAGTCTCGTCGCGCAATAGTGGAGCAGGCTTTCAAGAAATTGGACAGGACTGGTGATGGCGCTATCACCGTCGACGACATTCGAGGAGTCTACTCCCCTAACGCACATCCAAGGTACACATTTCAGAAGATTGAAATTAAACTACTTTATACGGATATTGTCGCGTTGTTTATTTTCAAACGCATATTATATAATTTTGAACTTATGACACTACTATTATTTAACTTTAGTACTATTTAAGTAACAAAATCCCTATATTATCATTATCACCGAGTTAAAATGTATTACGTACTAGAGAAGACATCTTAATTAGATTATTTGTAACGAAGGTAAAACAAGGTCCTAAATATAACCCTTTTTAAATTTAAAAATACATAATTATAACTGCAAAGAACATACAACTAAATCACAAAAGTATTGGGCTTATTTCATGCTAAGAACAATTACTTGAAGGTAGTATGAGCAAAATGTAAAAGCACGGAATGTAAAAAAGAATTTAAATTTCTGTCCTGTAAAATATTACGTCTCACACGTATTACGCTACTGCCTAATTAATATTGCACTCAAACGTCTTGTTCCAGTAATCGCCTGTGTCAGACCAAGCTAGTTAGAGAGCATACACTCTATAGTGTGTTACTAATAATTTAATTAAGATGTCAACTTCTAGTATGTACTTAAAACTCAATGTATATTATAAAATGTATTGTTTGCGCAACAGATACATGAGCGGTGAAGATTCGGCTGACGCTGTGCTGAACAAGTTCCTCTCTAACTTCGAGGCTGAGGGCGTTGTCGATGGAAAGGTAAAGTATCTTTGTTGTTCTGTATCTGTTCTGTATCAGTTATCAGTTAAAAACTCATACAATCTGCTCATATAACTTACAGTAAAAGGGCTTCTAAACTGCTTTATTTTTACTGCAATGTATGGTTGCAATATACTGGCTGGCGATAAAAATCATATAATTGGAATACAGATCTATACTCTGCATATGGCTATACAATAGGCATGGAACATTTCACTTTTAACAGTAAAAGTCATATGAAATGATTTTTCATCAGTCACATTTGCTACTTCGCTTCACTACGCCCGCTAAAAACCACTCACGATATAAAATCACTGATTGCCAAAGCCTAATTACCTTACTTGAGGAACAGTTGCATCGAGTAAGCGCGACGCCTAGCGAACGATTACAGTGCATGGTAGAAAGAGACAAACATTATTTTGTTAATTCGTATCTATTACCGGCTCATCGCATCGCCTCGCGTGGTGACGTATTGATGCACTATGACCTGGATTAGTTCGAGAGTACATACAAATATAGTCCTTACTCTGTAACATTATAAGGCTCGCTTTTCTCTGCAGTAAAAAGTAGCAGGTCGCAATTTCGCAGTGTTTGTTTACATTTTGATTCTATAAGAAATTAAATTTCACAGCATGTATTACTGTTACTTGAACACGACGTTCGTTAGGTTTTCTAATTGAAGTTAGAATTACTGTTAGTTACTCGTACGTAAAAGAGATTATTATTAGTGTAAACAAATCTTCATGTTAGTTTAAAATTGTATTAAGTGTATATAAGTTAGGTAGTAATAATTATTCTTTAAATATTATTTAAATTAAAACAATGAGTGCATTGATATGAAACTACTCTTAAGAGAAACGAGTATTGCACTGTAAGGTACTAATGTAAAACAAGCTTTCATTATATTTAATTCATTAGGTAGTCTTATGTTATAATTCATATTTCATACTGAAGCAAATTGCAGCAAATGCGAAGTTACTGCGAGTCAGAATGAAAGATTATTGACTATGAAAATTCACCTGTGAAATCACTGTGAAAAATATTCGTCGTTTCATTGAATGAAAATGAATGAAATGTAGCAATCATTTCCATGCCTACTACACAAACACTATTTAGATAGACAGATGCATTCAAATGTTTTTGAGATATAGTTGCACCCTAATAAAGCAATAAAAATATTGCCCGTTTAAAATCTCTTTAGATATGACTTGACAATTGACATAATACTTATTACATTGTTTAGTGGATAGCTGCTTATCTTAAAAGAAAGTGAAATGTGATACAAATTAAACAAGAAAGGAATATTAAAGAATCCCTGTTACAAATTTAAAATTTAAAAACGTAACTAATTATAAATTTTGTTACTGTACCTACTAGTGATGAAAAGTTGATAAATAAGAATCGCAACAGATAGCAAAAGAACTAACGTTAAATAAATAGCTGTCATTCAGATAATAATTGAGTTTTCACTATTTTGTAAGGAATTTAATGAAACCCATTTTGTTTTGATAACAATAGAAAATCGCCTAAATTGGGTCGGTTCTGAGTCTTCACTTTTCAATAGCTAGTAACATATCAGCCTATTTTCTTTATATAATATTATAGGAATTTAGATGGTAACTAGAAATATTGACTTAAAAATTATTTTGTTTTGTTGCGGTTACAGGTGACTCTGGAGGAATTCATGAACTACTACAGCAGCATCAGCGTATCCATCGACAATGACTGCTATTTCGACCTCATGATGCGTCAGGCCTACAAGCTTTAATTCAACACTTAAAGCAATCGTACGAAATTCATCACAATTGCTGTAACACTCCAGATTATTATCCGTCTACTTCCAATTTCGGAAATTAAATTCGATTTTGGAATAAACAAACATTCCTTTTTATCGCGTTTGATATGAGTTACATTTTAAATTAAATCTTTATGTTGCAATACCGATAAATAAAATGGACAATTAAGATTCGTCCTTTTTACAGAATGGTTGAGAAATATCCTTGGTGAAAATACTAATTATATTTTTAACGTCATATAATATTTTTTTATAAGCAATGGCTTTTTTATACTTGCTGGATACTCATGCAGCTAAACGTACAATGCTATATGCCGCATTTCATATCAGTATTCAGAAGAGAGCAATATTTGACAAGATAATACTATCATTTGTTTTAATACGAAAAGGCTTAGACGCAACTATATTCCACCTGTATTTTCCATAAGGAGAGACATCTATACAATGTTTTGTGCTGCTCTAAGAACACATCTCTCATATTATTTAGAACAAAAAACGAGGCTAAATGATTTAGAACAAGATTAAGTATTTCTGTACTTCGTACTTTCACTACCGTTTGCATTATTTAACTAGCACTGAGATGTGACATGTCCGTTACGGACCAAAGTGCACCTGTATTCTAATGTTAATACGAAGTTATTTTACTTGCTTAGTTAATTATCGTGTGGTATGATATTTATGTTGATTTCATTAAAATATTTTGATTTTGAAGATTGTTTCTTTATATATCCTGTAGTCTGTACTTACATCATACACATTCTTACGCCTATATGTATGAAGGGACAGGAACAGGTGTAATAGACCTACAATTCACCAAGTATGAGTAAATCCCAAGTAACCTATTGCGTGGGACTTCTTCAGTCTATTGCTGTCCACCTTCCCAGGCCGAAATAGCAAAACCCGACCCAGGAATCGGAGCCAGACCTCATACAGCACTCGCATACACTGCTGCACCACTGAGGCAGTTCGTATCATCATCATTAATTTAAAAGCATAGCTCTTTTTGGTGAAGGAATCTTTCATTATTGCTTTTCTCTACCTTCGACCTTTTCAACGCCAACGACTTGTATAGAAGAAAGAGATATACGTGCGCGCAGCGCACAGTGTAACATATGTATGGTTCTTTATAACGACATATGTATTAGTATATGTAGTAGTATGTCCTTTATATACACATTTATTTGCCTCAATCCAGTTATAGTCAAAGAAAATAAAAACAATGACATGTAAAGATAACAATTTTAAAGAATCATTCACTATCTGACAATGATTTCTCTTTGTTTGATGAACTCTTATAACAAGATATTGATATTTTCTTGATTCTTGTCGGTCTTAATATAGGCCTTGACCTCTACTTATTTTTTTATTGTTAGAAGTTACCTGCCGATACTTAGCAATACACGGATCTGATGTAAGTAAGAGCATCATCATGATGTCCTTGTAGGTATTCAATCTTGAAGTTTTTGACTGTGATGTTCACATATGTGCCTAAAATCTTTGTCTGCACTCCAAAGATTCTTCTGATAAAATACCAATAGGCACCAAAAATGAAGTTATAATAGCAGGGCCATGAATAAGTATTTTATGCAAACTCACTGTTATTTAATACGAATTGTTATTATCAAGATATATTTTTCTTGTTTCATTTACTAGTTTTTTGTTATTGTATATAGTTATTGAATTGATCCATTTTCTTTTATCACTTGCAAGTACTTTTAATATAATGGCCAAATCCGAAATTAAATTGATGGAAAACGTATCTTTATGTAATTGTTTACTACTGAGCATACAATTTTACTTTCTGAAACTAAGCCCTAAAGCCAAATACAAAGCTAAAGCTTGAAGTGCAGAAAGAGATTTACGTTCTTCAGAGGGAAGACCAGGATCAAAGAAGCTCGTCTACTCTGCGATTATTAGATGCAGTGCTCAAATCGGAAAAAAAGTCGTCCATAACAGCGAATTTATATTGATGACAAGTAAACGTTTTAAAAGTACCTACATAAAACTAAGTTTTGAATAGGTACCAACTAGACTACCACTCATATAAAAACTAAAAAGTTTTACTTAGTGTGCCATTAGGCAGTATGATTACTGCTTAATGATATACCATGTCTAAAATATGAGTAATAAATTATAGTATTTTTATTTTTGTTTAAGCAACGTTACACTGTGCAGCGCCACGACTTTATTAGAAGTAACTACTGCAATAAAATAAATTTACGATATTTAAAGGTTTCATTGTTCCCTCCCTGTCTCCGGCGGGAGTGGAGGTATTGTTTTTTCTTTTTATATTCGAAAACAAAATCGCCTCTGAATTTTTGAATGCCTCTAGCGCCAAGCACTTGATATAAAGTAGGCTAGTGATGGGACACAATTCACACAATAGTTACCACGGTATGATTCATCTCTTGGAAATGTTTATAAATACTATCACTGCAAAAAAAATTAAGTCAATAAATAACATTCATACAATAAACTGCATAATGTTAACTAGATTTTTCTCTAAATCAAAATTTATGAGTACGTTTTATCTCACTTAACTATTGTCGATAATGAAATTCAGTTGTGTACGCAACTGTACAAATTACTAAATATTATAACGGAATTTTAAGAACGTTACATATATGTACTGCGCGGCGTTATGTACGAATTGCGGTGGTTATCAGTTTTTGAACTGTATTTCGTTAATTATTGAGTGTAATAAGATGAAATTTTACATGTGAATAGTTGAATTAATTTTTAAATAAGAATTAAAATTTCTTTTAGAATCTTGTACAATTAGACTGCTTATAAAAAAGTGGTCTAGTCATGGTAAATTATCCCATAACTCATTAATTGCTAAGAGTACATCAATTATATTTGGCAAGACGTCACAGATTCTTACAAGGTACGTATAATAAACGTTATAAACTAGACTCTAAAGTGCATACTTTAAGTACCTACTAGGACCTAATAACCATGTACGTTTACATGTATATCTTCTGAAAGCTATTCTTTTTTTCAAAATCTGTTTTCACAAATATTATAAACTAATTAAAAACTAAAAATAAAAAACCAAAATATTTACAGCTCTCTATGAAATCTAGCAAATGGCCAAACGTTGTCGCAGCGGAAACTTAAATATCTTCGCAGTTTAATGACACACAATTTTAATTTAGACATACACAATTAGCTCGCGTCATACACTAATTTTTGAATCTATTTTTCTTGATCTTCTACGTCCATGGGATATAAAAAAAGTTCCGCTGGGACAACGTTGTCGCTGCGGAAACGGTTTTTGATGAATTACTCCCCAATGGTTGGATACACAAATTTTTACTTACCATACACAATTACACGACGTCATACACTGAAAATCTGTTAAACTCAAGTTATGAAATTCAAACTTTTTCCGCTGGGGCAACGCACACATTGCTAACTTCAGTTCAGTCAGTAACTCAGTAAAGCCCAAGGCATAGACTTATGACTATTATTGCCACAGAATACATAATATTATACAATATATTAATGGTCTGTGGCCCAACGCTTCAAGACGTATCACTCACAGCCATTGTTGTGTTGTTGTTTTTTAACAAACGTCGCGTGTAAGAAACTGCTGAACACGTGTGTTGTGTATATTAGATACAATTATTAATCAATAGTATGTATCTTGGCAAACTGAAAACTTCGTCAAATAGTAAGTGGTATCCATCTTGTATTTATCACTGTTATGAATTTATATAAACTGATAAGCCTTGTTTGGGCATTTTTACGACATTTATTATGATAGTAAATTGACTTGATATAGTTTATTCGAAACATTTGATGATTATCACATTGGTGAATTAACAACGCACATGTCTTATTAAAGAACGAAACCTAGATCTTTCTACGACGCAATCTTGTTATGAAAACAATAATTTCTTAATTCTATACAGAATGCTAGCTTCAAAACTATATAAATACATGGCCTTGCATGTGACGTCTGAGACGATTTACTTTAAAACGAACCAACGTATGTATAAGCAAGCGTAAACAAAACATAAACAGAATAAACATTCATTGACAGTATGGTGTTACAAAATATTATAGTCTCAACATGTTCCGTCAATTTAAAGACATGCAAATATTCATAATAATGAATAACAGCATGCGTGTTACTTAATCATAAATAATTAAAATAATGAAATATTATAATAAACAATAATAATATTTAATATTTATCAATTATAAATCATAAATATTTAAAACAATTCAATATAAGGAAATCATATAAAAGTAAGAAAATGTAGTTATAGGATCAATGTCAATTTAAATAATCAAGATTAATATATAATAATAATTTAATTACATTATTTATTTATCAATAAGGAATTCATTTATATTATAATTACATTTTGACAATAAAAGGGCTCTTAAGATAATGTTTAAATAAGTTTAAATTAACTGTTTTATATGAGGCACTTTGTTAAAGATTTTTGGTGCCATACAGAATTTGCTTTTGCTTATGAGTGTTGTCTCAGCAGTGTGGATACATTATCTCTTGCTACGACAGTCACATTGATTGTGAACAGTTACATCTGACAGTGTAGGGAACAGGTGTGAATTAGTTTTCACAAACACTGCTGTAAATGCTGTGTAAATAGGCATGGCAATGTTAAAGCTCTATATTTTTCAAAATTTACAGCTGTTGGTGACTTGTAGACCGAACATCACCCTGATACATCGCTTCTAAAGCTTAAATTCCGACAGAATTGCCCCAGAAAATAATGCCAATAAAAGAAAATAATAATATAGATTCTTTGAGGCCATGATATGCAGTCAATAATGCCGATGAATCTACTCTTGCAGAAAGTTTATAGAGAGCATATGAACGGTTACTTACCTTTTTAACAAAATCTTATGTTGAATAAAATCGAACATATTGCTTATCATATTATGTGTGATATGTCTGTAATGTTTGATGATGTAAATAATTAAGCGGACCGTGTAAGTGTGATATGTCTGTAATGTTTGATGATGTAAATAATTAAGCGGACCGTGTAAGTGTGTATCGATAGCCCTCAGTTGTAGGTAGTTGGTTGCTGACACCTATATTAGTAACACAAGTGTACATTGAATATGTGTCATGTGGGATTTAAGTGTGACTGGATGTACAACTCATTTATTTTCTTTGTTTAATATTGTATTTAGATTTGCTATGGGCAAATTTAAATACGAAAAACATGTCCACTTTTTCGGACAAAATTGTATTTATAGAAAACTGATTTAGGTAGGTAATATTTTTGTTGTCTGTCTTGAAATAAAAAGTACATAATTATTCTAATAAAATGACAGTAGAGAGGTAGTAAACTGTATTAATGGATTACCATTAATCTAATTAATTGTCTTAATATAGATTTAATGGATGAATAATTTCGTTTTTTCTTTGTTGAAGAATTTAATTAATTTAAGTAAAGTAGGAAATTGGACTAGTGGAATGGTAACCTAAATCTCTTAAAACTATGGTGCGTTGACCACTGGTAAGTCGAGGCACGGTCGCGGCATGGTCGAGGCGTGGCATTTATGTACTATGTAGAGTCGAGGTGAGGGCGGCTATGCTTCTTTCACACATTCCAATTTATTCAACATGTTTTCGTCACTGCATCAGTGAATATACACTGCGCCGAATACTTTGTATATTATGACTTTGTAGATCTGGCCCTCACAAAGCGTTCAGTGTATCTGCGGTACAAAATGTTCAGCGTGGTGTTTATTCAATGATAGACTGTCCTCTGAAGTTGTCTACTCAAAGTGTATAACCAGATAACCACTGGCCTGTGAGAGTTGCATTAGAACATATTATACACGTGGTGCTGAACGTGATAAGAAAGTATCCCGAAAATGACAAAATGGCGGTGGAGTCGCGGCGCAGTCCCGCCTCTGCTTCGACTCCGTCTCGCCTGTGACGCGAGTCTAGTGTGTGAGCGCAGTGCGCACTGCCATTTAATTTTATACCTGAAGAAAACAGAAACGGCGCGCCGCTGCCGCTCGTGCGCCCGCGCGCGCTTCGACGCCACCTCGATTCCAGCTCGTGTGGGCGACGCGGACGGGCCTTAAAAAGAAACAGTTATGAATTATTTTATGGAAATTGTAGGCGGGTAATTCGTGGTAAACGTACCTTGTAGACTGTAGTATTATTATGTATGACTTTATTCTTTCTCGACGGGCAAACGATCGGTTATTAGAATTGCAGAGGTTGTAAAGAAATAAATATGCCATGCTATGCATATAGAGTTTAGAGGTCTGATGTCGTGTAGTGTAAAAGTTTACTACTGGAGGCCGAAATTCGTTTGACCGTTTAACAATGAGAGTCAAAGTGGCGGGTGTACCATTACGAATCATGTTGTACCACTTACCAAAAAAATGTACCTAAATTGTACTAAACTGTACCTAGGTCTAAAAAATGTGTACCCAATTCAGAACGACATAATTTCGAAATTAAAATACACCCGCCATATTGACATCAATACGGCGGGGGTACTATCATATTTTATTACTTAACCATTATTCATAAAATATAATTACACCAAAAAATTGTACCTAAAAAGTACCTCAAGTAAAAAAAAAACACACTTGATCCGTTGGATAGTTTCTGAGAAATAAAACAACCGTGACTAGTTTACTTATGCTTATTATTATAATGAAATAAATATCTAGGTAAATAGTACATACTTTTATGTCGCACGCGGCTCCACTCACGTGTAAAATTGCTTTACCAAGTAAAAGTATAAATCACAATTTTAATAAGTGAACATAAATTTTGACCCTTTTATTTCCGTCCATACATTATGCAATTAACAATAAGTGAATTCGGAGTTTTGGTTATAAAATTATTTAGGTCATCAAAACATTTCCATTCAGCATTACGACGACAATGAGCCCGATAGTGGCCAATATTGTGGATGTTTGTCACATCGCCGCCGGACGGTAAAAACTCTATTAATCCTAGAATTTCGTATTTTGTATTATATAATGTTATTTCTATAGGTATGTCTTTAAGATAAATTACATCAGTTTGATTGAGCTCGAAGGCTATTGTATTTTTTATATCGTATTTTAATGTTCGTATGCCATTGCAGTCATTACGTCGACATTTCAAAATATTATTATCATCACATAACATAGACTTTACCGATTGATTGAGCATACATATATTTGGCATGTTAAAATTAAGAGGCAGAAACGAAATTTTTCTTTGTACTTTGTTAATCACACATTCAGTATTCGTACATGAGTCTAGTACAAAGGCACTGTAAATTGCGTCTATCAAAATATTATCAAAAATATAAGTTATATTGCATTCGCAAGAAATAAAATCTTTATCATTATTTTTTTTTGGTTTAAAATAGGACTGAAGCAGTTGTGCGCGGTACTTGTATAAATCTGTTCTGGTAGTTTTAACATCAATCATTTTTTTTATAAACTGACAGAATTCACTTTGATGATTGAGTACAACAGTATTTAAATAAAACCCTTCAACACACCCTACTGCAATGACTTGTGCAACCGAGTCGAATGCGCAAGTATTCGACACGTATAAATCCTTCATGCCACTTCGTAGTCTCGTTCCATTTAACAATAGTGGTAATGGTTTTGGGCACATTTTCCCCCTTTTTTGCTTGATGGTTTTTCGAACATTACCTTTGCCTCTCCAATTTTCAGAAAATAATGGAGTTTTTGAAAAAATTGAGTCTGTTGGGAAATCGTCTTCTGTTTTATTTACCTTTGTTTTCGTATGTTCTATTTTTTTCAAGTCACCTTTTCTTTTTTGTTTTCTGTCTATATTTTCTACTTTACCTATAGCTTCTTTTAATTCCCCATCTATAAAATCTACATGTTTAACGATAAATTGATCCAATCTCAATCTATTGGATTTCACGTCAATATGACACAAGTATCTCTTGAGGGTTTTAAAATAACTTTCCACGTTGGAGGAAGACGGAGTTCGGTTTTCTGAACGATATATTGGAATCATTACATTTGACCACAATGGCAGTTGCTGTATTAATCGGGTTAGTGTTGGTATTAAAGTAGGCATGTAAAATAAGTTTTCGTGTAATAAGGAGTCACTGTCATCGTCTGTTAATGTAACTAACAGATTTTCGCGGTCTAATTTATCCTGATACCATTTGGGAAATGTAAGTTCATCTTTAATGTCTGTAGTTTCTTTCAATGTAAGTTGTTCTGGCAAGCTATTATGGTTCAAATCTTCAAAATCTGGACAATTCGTGGTTTTGCACAATATTTTAACCTTTTTTTAGCTTCATCGCATGGAGATCCTGTCTCATCGAATTTATTCAGAGCTACAGTTATTATGTCTACGATTGTTTGTTTTGCAGTTAAATATTCATCCACATGTTTAAGGTACAAAATACACTTACAATAAAAAAATTTGGTTCTGTTATCTACATTCCGAAAACAGTTAAGGCTATAGATCGTTTTTATGAAGTGGCTTGTGTCTATGCGAACATATAACGAGTCGGGACATGTCTCATTCGCATCAAGTTTCCTGAAGGATTCTAGAAGATAATCATTTGTGCACTTATGCTCAGTAAAGGTTTTGATTGTGGCTCCAATTAATGCCGAAGATTGGTCCAAGATCACTTCGTTAGGAATGGGTTTCCGACCTTTCCAAGATTTTAACCAGTTGTTTATTGTTTCCATTGTCTGAGAACTTGAGACCATTTGAGCGACCGGAACGCTTCTTTTATTTTCTTCACTGTACATCATAGCAACGTACAGGAAAGAGTAATTTTGCACAATTAAGTTGGTTTCCTTGAAAATACTGCCCGTTGCGTCGATACTAAGTATAACTCTGTGTTTTTTTTTGTATTGATTGTAGTATATTTCTTGTGATGTCGACCAATAATAAATATAAAAATGTGGGTGAATTGTTAAGTGTTTAATGTAATTGTTGTAGGGTTTTTCGTTTTGGGCCATGTGCAATAAAGCCAAAATTGGATCTTTATGGTAATACTCGCTATGATTACTTTCATGTTTAATCTGTCGTAGCGTTCCATGTGAAGGTAAATGGGGTGGTAGACGATCCCCTACTTCCATTGCGTCATTAAGTAACTGTTTATGAATCGTTATAGGAGCCTCGTGTTTCATATTTTCCATCAACTTTTTGCGCCTTATGGGTGACAGCTTGATTTTTTTTCCTAAATTATGTTTAACATTTTTATTAAAATCTGTAATTAAACTGGTGCAATAAGCAATATTTTCTGTAGGATATGTTATTACTATTTTTATTTTAGCATTACATTTTTTACATACACCGATGCAAGTCACTCTGTCATTGTATTTAACATAATAGGTTTTAAAGCACCAACTGCAAAGAAATTTCGTCTTTTCCCATATTTTCTCCCTTAACAAGTCTGCCCACTCATATTTAGGTAATATCCACTTTTTTTGTCTAACTCGATTATTGGCTTTCATACGAACAGAGCATTTAGAGATTGGCCGAATTCTCCTCCATTGATATAAATCAAGTGAAAAATTAATAATAATATCATTTATTTGCCTAAAATGTGGTATATACAAAAGTTGGTACAATATTATTATATTTAGAGCAGCGACACATTCCGCCAAATAAAGTTGGCATGCAAATATTTAAGCTTATATTTAACTTATAATTACCATAATAGCTATAATTATTCACTATTTATTCATCTACAGTGCATTTCCATATCTATAAAATCGACATGACCCTTTCTGTAAAAAATCTTCAACGGTATAGAAGCTCTCCTCAATTAACCATTTTTTTAAGTCCATGCAGAATTTATTGCAAGGCTGTTTAATTATTTCTCGCGGCAAAGAATTGTATATTAAAGGTGCCATATATGAACAATTTTTACGGAACAACTCTAAGGAAGGAACAGGCATTTTAAGACTAATGTGTGTAGTCGTCCTTTTATTGAAATTTGAATTGACTTCGAACATTGTCATATTATGTTTGACAAATTTGGCCATCTCGTAAATATAGATGCTAGGCACAGTAAGTATTTTTTTAGTTTTAAATACAGGCTTACAAGATTCATCCCATCGCATACCATAAATAGCTCTGATACACTTCTTTTGCGCTATGAATACCCTTAGTAGGTCTGTTCCATTTCCCCAAACAATAATACCATATCGGATTATCGAGCAAACATAGGCGTGGTAGACTGTCAGTAAAGTTGCTGCAGGTGTGCAATGTTTTAATTTTTTTAAAGCAAATACCAGATTATTTAGTTTAATACAAATAGCTTCAATGTGATTCTTCCATGACAAATGTGCATCAATATGTATACCTAGGAATTTTATATTATTAACTTGTTCTATAATTTTATTGTTATTCTTAATATTTAATGTTACAGGTTTTCTTTTATATGTTTTAAAATTGATTATTTTAGTTTTATCTATATTTATTTTAAGACTGTTTGAATTCATATAATTAATTACATTTCTAAAACAATTATTAACATCAATTTCATGATTTTTTATGTCACCAGATTTTACTACTATGGTGGTATCATCTGCAAACAATATACTCTTATGTCCAATTTCTGACGGCAAGTCATTGACATAAATTAGAAACAGCAAGGGTCCTAAAATGCTCCCTTGAGGCACACCACAACCGTTGCTTTTGGCTTCCGAATCATAATTGATAAGACTGTTTGAATCTAAGTCGAGTTTTGTGACTCTGGTGATCTGTGTTCTATTATTCACATAAGTTGTGAGCCATTGTTGAGTTGGGCCTCTAATACCATATTTTTCTAATTTTTTTAATAGGATGGTATGGTCCACATGGTCGAAGGCCTTACTTAAATCAAGAAAGAGGACTGAGCAAAAGGATCTTGCATTTAAAGTATTTATTATTGAACTCACAAGGTCATAACAAGCCAATGTTGTAGACTTGCCCTTTCTAAACCCATACTGCGCATCTATAAAAGTGTTATGAGTATTGAAGAATGATAACAATCTCTTATACATAACCCTTTCAAAGATCTTTGAAAGGACAGGTATTAATGCTATCGGACGGTAGTTATCTTTATTAAATTTAGAACCTTTCTTATGAAGAGGTTTGATGATTGACAATTTGAGTCTTAAAAGACATACCTTCTTCGCAACATGTAATATTGTCCATAACATATAATTCTTCTTCAATCTCGTTTTCTGTATCAATATCTTTGGTAATTAATATATCTTCATCTTCAGTTTTATTTTCAGAACCCACATAATTTTTATCTTCACTGTTTTCGTCATCCAAGGGAGAAAAGTATTCAAAATGTCTTTTGATCGACAAATAAAGTGCTTTAGGCGATATTTTATGTTGAAGTTCAGTAGACATTTTTGAAAATATTTCACTGCACGGCGAAGGTAAATTATTTTTCGATGGGAAATGATGTTTATATTTACAAAACACTTTTTTCTGTTCATTTAAATCAACAACAACTTTTTTTCCACGTTTCATAGCGATTAATTATATACGATTGTAATGGAAAATATATGAATGATAATAAAGTAGATAACTTTATTGTGAACTATGAAGCTCATAATGATTATTCAAGAAACAGGGTGCAAATTGCAAATTATTTATCAACTACCCGCATCACACTTTATCATGAATGTACATTTACGAAGCTAGTTTTAACAACAATTAATTACGTTGACTAAAAGTTAAATGTTATTTATTCGTAATTACTAAATATTATTATTATTATTGATATTATATTATTATTAATATAATTAAGTAATTACGAATTATTAAGTAACTGTTGATGACCTAAATAATTTTATAACCAAAACTCCGAATTCACTTATTGTTAATTGCATAATGTATGGACGGAAATAAAAGGGTCAAAATTTATGTTCACTTATTAAAATTGTGATTTATACTTTTACTTGGTAAAGCAATTTTACACGTGAGTGGAGCCGCGTGCGACATAAAAATATGTACTATTTACCTAGATATTTATTTCATTATAATAATAAGCTTAAGTAAACTAGTCACGGTTGTTTTATTTCTCAGAAACTATCCAACGGATCAAGTGTGTTTTTTTTTTACTTGAGGTACTTTTTAGGTACAATTTTTTGGTGTAATTATATTTTATGAATAATGGTTAAGTAATAAAATATGATAGTACCCCCGCCGTATTGATGTCAATATGGCGGGTGTATTTTAATTTCGAAATTATGTCGTTCTGAATTGGGTACACATTTTTTAGACCTAGGTACAGTTTAGTACAATTTAGGTACATTTTTTTGGTAAGTGGTACAACATGATTCGTAATGGTACACCCGCCACTTTGACTCTCATGTTTAACACAAGACCGAAAGAATTATTGGTCATTGTTTAGTTGATCGACTAAACAATTCAATTTAATACAAGCTCTGCTTAGTTTGGGCTAGATGGTGTTGTGTGTATATGGTAGAATATTATTAGTATTATTATTAATTGACCAAAAGAGATTTGTTCGAACGAACCATTGATATTTTTACATTTGATCGAGTGAACGTTTGGTCGAAAACATTGCAATAGAGAGTACACTCTGCACGCTCACTCAGCTCCATTGACTGGTTTACGTTATTTTGGTCTTACTTTCATGCTGATTTCTTAGATATCTCAACATCAAGATTAGATCAGATTATCTCAGGATAACTTTCTTCGTTTTTAAAACTAGTTAGCATGAACTTTGCTTTTTCCCCAGGCAGGTCTTATGATTGTTTATAAATTAGAGAAAATGAAAAAATTTGAATTACTGAATGATGAGTGAATGGTGTTGTTGAAAATGCATATTCGTTTAATTTTTGGTACTTTTTAGACAAAATTACCAAATATTGAATATTAGATTTTGAGATGTTTACAATTGGACATGATTGAATAATGCTATTCTTTGTACGTAACTATAATGTTAAGTGTGTTGTTATGTTATACGGTGAATAGCTGTTATTGGGATCAAGTTCAAGTATATTTCTGTAACATAATCAAGCCTTTATTAAAAAACATTAAGGGCTTGTCTTACCACCCCAGATAGCATTTATCTATAAGATAAAATTGCCATCTTTTTACTTTAACCTAACCTGAGTGAGACAGCATGCGATTTATCTTTTGGATAACTTTTACTTGTTAGTTGTAGGACTGGCCGTAAACATTGTAGGTATGTTTCAGGTAATTAATATTCATTAAGTATGTTATAAATCGCATAAATAGATCAGCAGACTTTAATCATTTTTCTAGTTTCTACTAGTGTAGTACAAGAAGAGCTAAGTGATTAATTAAAAACAGTAATTGTCTCATGAATTTTGTAGGTTTATTCAATTAAATTTAGGCCAATCTGCGACAGTCAAAGGCTTTGCTTAAATAATTGAAAAATTGTTTTTGTGCTCACCAGCCGGCGCTACTAGCGAGTAAGTTCCTGTCAATCCTGTCACAACTGCTGTTACATTTAGGGTGTTACCAGACCAATCGATCAATCGTCGATCGAAGTTGATAGACTGGTCTGGTAGCTTTAATTGATCGACGGATACCGTTAGACTAACCAATCGATCGATTGCCGATCGATGGCATCGGTCGACGTTGATTGATTAACCCCGGCTATAAAATATAAAGGTAGCAGTCTAGTAGCAACTATTGGTTAAAAAAAACTCGATTCATTTGCGTAGTTTGTTCTCACTGGATAGGTGACCAGCCATCCTGATGTCAGAATAACCCGTCACCTTTAAAAATAGTATACTTTAAAAAAAAGGTGGTAGCAGTTATATGACGATTAGTAGCAATTAGAAGCAACTAGATAGCAACTTTCTATAATTATTCGATGTAAAATATGGGTAGTGACCGGCCATTCTGATGGTCACGAGCGTTTGGCGCGCGGCGCGGCTAATCAAGCAGCTCAATCGATGTTGACTAATCCATTCTACCATCGATCGATTGGTCTGGTAACACCCTTAGAACCCGTATTTGGCGATAATTATTGACGGTTTCTATAGTTATTTTTTCTTTCTTAAGAGACAGGTCCCGCACTAGGATTAGTTACTGCCGAAGTGACTATAGCATAGGAGGTATAATGACCTTACTATCCCCTAGCACCTCTAGTGGTAAATACAAGCGCGATAGGCCTCATTGTGCCGAATATTCGGCTTATTTTTTTGCTACATATTCGTTTTTCGAACCCAACATCTCACAATAATTTAAAATGCTTCAGGTGACCAATCTTTTTAACGATATATTTTGTAATTACAGTAGCATGGCACAGACCAATGTCAGCGACGTCCAGGGAGGACGAGGAGCTGATGCAGAGGTCTGCGCGGGCCCTCACCTCGGCCACGGAGCCTATTGACAAGCTGCAGCTCTTGTGCCTGTCGAAAGGCGCCTCCGGGATACTAAGACTTGCGAGGTACGATAATGACGAATTTCGGAATTTCGGTCACGGCGGCCAATCTTAACGGAGACTGGCGTGCACTAAAAAGTGCACTCTTTGTTCCCTAAGTCTCATAACCCGATGGGACGGCAATGCGATATGACCGGAGAGAGATCAGGCCCAGTACCATCAACTTTTAGAACTTTCTCAGCAACAACTTCCTTACGCCGGCTGCTATTAAAAATTTATTGACAAGAAATCTCAACTTTTTGTTACCTGACCCTGCCATCGAACACAAGACCTCATGCTATGAGATTAAAAGAATAGAGAGTGCGTTTGTGTGTGTGTGCACGTTTGTGCAGCACTTTAATATCTCCTGTACAGAGAGCTAGGTTCCCAGTAATTATTATTATTTAAACAAAAAAACAAGTATTACTATGCTTAGCTTTTTATGCATACACATATGCAACGAGTAAGGTAATAGCACTTATTTAATAAATTACCTATAATACCACTTATTTAATAAATTACCACAATATAAAATAGATTAGTACTTAAAGCTGAAATAGAAACTAAATTAAATATAATATTGTGATTTTGCAATAGGTAAAATGAAGATATATTACATCGTTAATTACTTTAATTAGTATTATATATTCAGAAACACAGCTGTGGATAAATATTAAGATTATTCAAATACGATTTTCCAGGATCTTCCGAAGAATGGACGACGATGGTAGCAACCAACTGAATAAGGAGAAATTCATGAATGGCATCAAGGCGACCGGATTAGAGTTCAGCAAAGAGGTAATTCTATACTTATTATAGTTTTATTTTTAGAAAACAGTTATCCTCGCATTAGGCTGGCTCTGTCGCAGCAGACTTAACAATACAATACCCAACAATTCACGGACTCTAAGTATATCCAGAGTGTCTTGTGTTTCGCACAAATATTTGTTTTGTGTGGAAGTAAAATTTACAAAACGCAGCCCGGTTGCAGAGACAAAGTGACGAAATTATTTTTTATTGAGGATAGACTTGCATTTGACCTAATTTCACGTGATGTTGAACGACTATTTGCGGCCTAAAGACAACCAGATTATACTCATTAGGACATTCAAACATAGGCAGGGTAATCCTTACCTTTATATTTATGTAATTTGTGATTTCTACTGCTTGGCAGAATGCATTATAAACATTTAAGGATAAGGAAATGATTCCATTTTTAGAATTGTTTGTAATTTATTTAATTTATTGGCCGCGAATCCGATGTTATGACCTAATGTCGGTTTATAATCTAATGTTTCTGAGATATTAAAAGATAAAATTGAATACATTCTTAGTCATGTCTATCTCCAATAAATATGGCGAAAAGTGGGTGTAATAGATGGATCTAAGTTACTTGCAGGCTTTGCATTGGCCCTCTGCCTGAATCTAACTTCAGTAACTTAGTAAACTCACCTACCTATATATTTTGACGTTCATAAGTGCTATTTTGTGACTTAAATGAATAAATGTTTTTTGTCTTGACCTAATAACACTATTACACCCACTTTTCGCCAACTGTTTTAAGTCCCACGTAACGTTCCCGTTCAGACTACATTCTGCTACTGAGAAACATTTAAGAGAAAATCCTAATTACTCTTAATACTCAATACTCAATTATTTATTGCGTTCCACAATGTAGGCTTAGGTGGTAACTTAAATAATATGACAGTTCATTATGGACCCTATCGGGCACAGCAACGTCGGAGAGAGGAAACATAAACTATTCAGATACAATAATATCATATTCTATAGATATGTTAATATCATATTCTATAGATATGTTAATATCATATTCTATAGATATGTTAATATCATATTCTATAGATATGTTAATATCATATTCTATAGATATGTTAATTTCATAATAAATATCAATGTATGCTTTGTTTTAGTCGATTGCCGAGTTATACACTGAATTGCATATTTTGATTCTTAGTTATTAAACCTTTTTAACGCCAACGACTTGTGTAGAAGTAAGAGATTTTCGTGTCCTTAGCGCCACGACTTTATTAGAAGTAACTACGGTAATAAAATAAATTAACGACATTTAAAACATTTTTGCTTGTTTTTTTAAAAGATCTCCCTGTCTTCAGCCGTATTTTTAACTTTTTCGCTCAAAACAATCTCTAGTTTTATTTATATTAACAAAAACAAATCGCCTCAAATTTTTTTTATGCTCTTAGCGCCAAGCATTTATATAAACTAGGCTAGTGATGGGACACAATTCACACAATAGTTACCACGTTATAATTCATCTCTTCGAAATGTTTATAAATACACATTATTGAAAAAAAAGTGAGGTCAATAAATAACATTCATATAATAAACTGCAAAATTTAAATGGGACTCCATGGAAATGGGATTATGACTCTTTTTCTTTATTACTGATAACATATTTTAAGTATTCTTACTATTTTTTTTATAAAATCAAACAAATTATGAAAATACCATATCAGTTTTTATTTGTCTTCGTAAATTGATGATTAATCTTCAATTTAAACATGTGATTATTTTTTATCGATAGAAAAGCATCCCATACCTACGTTTTAGCTGTATGTAGTTATACATTTGCAGCGTGGCGCTGGGCGAGACATTACGGATTATAGGCATCGAAAGGTTAATAAACTATAATTAAATGAGAGATTTATTAAATTAAATAGATCATATTGAAATATTAGCATATATACCTATATTATTATTATTACGTATATTAAAATTGTGTGTAAATTGTATTATTCAAATTGTGATTACATTATCAATCTATTAAACTAATATCACATTTATTGTTTTATTACTACTTAATTTAATTATCATTGGTATATTATTTATAATATACAATCTATTATATGTTATTTATTTTATTAATAAGTATATTACTCTGTACTACCCATTAGAGTAGGCATATAAGAGAAGTTAGGTTGGCTATGCCCCTGGAATATCTGGTGCCAACATCAGGATGTTAGATTTCAACACAACATTCTTGGATTGTATGTAGATCATCGCTGTGGGAAATACTCCTAGACAAATTAATGATACTGCTGCTGCATCAAGGATCCCTTCCTTTCGCATAATGTTTTTTTTCCTAATATACTATAGCATAATAATAGTTTGTCATAATTGTTTTTGGCATACAGTTTATGTTGACATAATTATCTTAGTGATAACCATTAGGGCCACTCCAAGCGACCAGTTGTGATAATAAACAATTCAACTTAATAACAATGTTTACAAAAAAATATGCGTAAGTACTTATATAATGTTATGCGTAAATATAATTAGGACAAACAAAAGTATGCCATTTGATATAGTCTTAAAATTTTATTTAGGGTACCGCTGCATCACCCAGGCCTAGATATTAATCATTTTACTATTTACAGGATGCAGAAGAACTGTTCGACCAATTCGACATAGACAGGAGTGGCCTCATCAGCCTGAATGAGTTCCTCGTTCATATCTGTGTAAGTGTTTATAGTTCATCATATTTCAAAGCACTAAACTCCACGAGACAGGCCCGACCGTGTGCGATGCATATTAAGTAAAATTTATTCCATTTCTTTCCTTTCTTATACCAGTAACCTGCAATTAGTAATTTGTAGTAGTAATTTGTAGTAGTAATAAATTTAAGCAGAATAATAATTAAATGTAAAATATGATCTTGTTTGGTAAATAAATGCTTGTTAATTTTTTTACTAATCTGGTAAAGAAACATGAATTACTTACTAAACATAATTATTCAAACATAATTATTTACTAAACTGGTAAACAAACATGATGAAGGCGAAGTGCCTTAAGTAGATGCAAACGGTGACTAAAGTTAGACACTGTTTAAATTTGACACTGGCCGCTTATTTGACTGTCATATTATTTTAGCTTTATTCTTTTATAAAGATAATTTTCGCACCATGCCTGTGTTGCGGGGTTCTTTAAACCATTATAACAAATGACACAAATAACAACCAGACCCTGAAAATTATTTGTGGTGAACATACATTTTAATCTTTTTTGAGGATGGAATATTGGTCCCCTTTCAGAACGTAAGTTATCATTCAACACATAAATCTTGAATATAGTAAATTCACACATCGAAATTTTGAATATAGTATTATTATGCTCACTCATATTGAAAATTGTACTCTATCGATTTGTCTAATGTGAAAACATGCATTAACATAGCTCACTATTCTTTAATGTGGATACTTTTTCATGCAACCAAAGTATGGTGATGTGTTAAAATTGAACCTTTGTTTCGAACTCATACATTTATATCTTCATAACAACTTACTTGCAGCCACAAATGTCAGAGTCTCGTCGCGCAATAGTGGAGCAGGCTTTCAAGAAACTGGACAGGACTGGTGATGGCGCTATCACCGTCGACGACATTCGAAGACTCTACTCCCCTAACGCACATCCAAGGTACACATTTAAGAACAGTCTTACTAATGTTATAAATGTGAATGTCAGTTTACGTTTTTACGCGTTAACAACTCAACCGATCATCATGAAATTTAGCATACACGTTGAAGGGGTACAGAGAAGGACACACGGTTCCTTTCATCCAGCAAAAAAGGATTGTTCCCAAGGGATAGAAATTTATTAACACTAATAATTAATTAAAACTTCGGAAAGTCAGAGACCTTGGGATCGAACTCGAGACGTCTGCGTGGCAGGCCAACGGCCTTCATCTAAGCCATTAGTTCCCAAAGTGGTCCAGGTGGACTCCCAGGGGTTCACGGGACACTCGACGGGAGTCTAAGTTGGCGTGATAAAAAAAGGGAGGTCCACAATTCGTAAGCGGGGGTCCACGAACATTTATTTGCTTTCGATAGTGAAGAACTACAATGTTTGCTTGACTTCACTTATCACTGTAGGCAGATAATATTTTAAGAAGCTCAGCGACTGTTACTTGTAAAAACTTGCATATTCCATATTCAGTACCAGTGGTCTCGAACATATAGGTAGAGAATTTCTAAAAAAGAAAAGATCAGCCCTTGGAGATTTGATCTAATTTTTTATTGCATGAACATGTAAATTAAATGTAGCTGCAGGAAGGGCAGATCCACCGGAATCTGCTAAATTCTGAAAGTGGTCTATGAGAAAAAAAGTCTGGGAACCTCTGCTCTAGGCTATCACTGCTTTATTGCTATATACTAAGAACATACTCATGCTAAAGTAACGTAAATTATAATAGAGGATACAGACAAGACAAGACAATCCATAAAGCAGGACTTGAACCGGCGACCTTAACAAACCGTGTCGTTGCTTTGCCAACTAAGCTATTAATGGTCCTACGTCAGGGATTGAAATTTGCCTCTATGGTTTGCATCTAGGTAATGCTGCATCATCTATCTTTGCGTAGCTCTATAACTGTTTATGAGCGGATACATGACATATACCTCAGTTGGTGGAGCGCAGACACGGTATGTTGCCTCTTATACGGCAATAGACTCGCCCTTCTAGGGCCGCGTATATCGGACACAGTACCAGAATCCATACTGCTATTGAGAATTCCTAACAAAAAACCCAACAACACGTTTCTCGGTCCAGGATTACCCCGAGGAACAGCATACGTATGCAATGTCACTGCGAGACTGGGGCAAATGAAAATCTATATTATATAATTATTTTTAACAATGGTTTATTTCAGCGCTAATATATGTTAAGGCCGTGAACCAAAACCGGTCTGTTTCCGTCTCACTGAATTAATATGTATTACGTACTAGAGGAGGCATCTTAACTATATTGTAACAAGCGTTAACCGCGTTAACCGCAAAATATAGTCAGTCCAGATGTCGCCTCTAGTACACACAGCGACACATCAGCCTAGACTGTTTGGACTTTGAACTATTAGAACTTGAACGCTGCAAATCGTGCGAAAGTGCGTTATATTTTTGTTATTTTGTCTCATTCACGCTAAACGGGACGAGACGCTCGTATCCTTACCATTACATCGATATCACTATGCACTGTCGCTTTCCGACAATTCTCTATTTTGTATGTAGCGTAGTTATGCATATATAGGGTGTCTAATTTGATGTGTAGCCGTGTGTACGTAGAACTTATAATTCAATGTACATAATACTTTTTATTGTTTGCTCAACAGATACATGAGCGGTGAAGATACGGCTGACTTTGTGCTGAAGAGGTTCCTCTCTAACTTCGAGGCGGAGGGTGTTGTTGATGGGAAGGTAATATATCTTTATTTTTCTGTATCTAATTAAAACCCATACAATCTGCTCATACAGCTTACAGTGAAGAGGCTTCCAAACAGCTATTATTTATAATGTATTGTGTGGCTACAATTTACTGGCCGGCGATAAATCATATTATAGAATACACGTTTTGTTACCACTGTTTAGGAGTAGTAGAGCCTCGCTGATTTCAGCATGAATGGGCCGGCTCGACCGGGGGCGGACTACCCTCTCACAGAATATCGACGTGAAATAGCAGTTTTCCTAATATTGTGTTTCATTCGGTGAGTGAGAGTGCCTAAGGCCCAATAACCCTCTTTCCCCGTTCCCGCTCCTTATCCTTCCCACTTCCTTTTTCCTTTCCTAAAGGATCAGCAACGCGCAATTGATGCCTCTGGTGTTGCAGGCGTCCATAGGCTACGGTGACCACTTACCATCAGGTGGGCCTGTTTGCCACCATGACTGTATAAAAACAAAACTTGAATATTCTGCATATGGCTATACAAACATTTATATTTGGATCGACAGATGCATTCAAATGTTTATGAGCTATAGTTTCACCCTAATAATTCAGTAAAAATATTGCCCATTCAAAATCTCTTTAGATATGACTTGACGTATTACTTACTACATTGTTTAGTGGATAACTACGATCCTTTCAAAAAGTGAAATAAATTAAACAAGAAAGGATTCTTGTTACAAAATTGAAATTAAAAATAGAACCAAATAATTAAATTAAATTTTGTTATTAATAACTGTACCTGTGTTGAAAAGTTGATAAATAGGTAGCGCACTGGAGAGCAAAAGAGTTTACGTGAAATAAATAGCTATCATTCGAACAATAATATGATTGAGTTTTCACTGTTTTGCAAGCAATTTAGTGGAACCCATTTGGATCGTTTCTGGATCTTCACTTTTCATTCGCTAGTAACATATTAGCTTATTTTCTGTATATAATATTATAGGATTTTGGACTATAACAAGAAATATTGACTTAAATATTATTGTTTTGTTGCGGTAACAGGTGACTCTGGAGGAGTTCATGAACTACTACAGCAGCATCAGCTTGTCCATCGACAACGACTGCTATTTCGACCTCATGATGCGTCAATCCTACAAGCTTTAAATCAACATCTGAAGCAATCGTACGAAATTCATCACAATTGCTGTTACACTCCAAATTATTAACCGTCTACTTCCAATTTCGGAGCTTAAATTCGATTTTGGAATAAACTAACATTCCTTTTTATCGCGTTTGATATGAGTTACATTTTAATTAAAAGTCATTATGTTGCAGTACCGATATTAAAATGGACAATTAGGATTTGTCCTTTTTGCAGAATGGTTGAAAAATATCTTTAGTGAAAATGCTAATTATATTTTTTAATGTCACATATTTTTTTTTATAAGCAATGGCTTCTTTGCGGACTTTATATACTTGCCGGATACTCATGCAGCTAAACGTACAATGCTATATGCCGCATTTCATATCAGTATTCAGAAGAGAGCAACATTTGACAAGATATTACTATCATTCGTTTTAATACGAAAAGGCTTAGACGCAACTACATTCCATCTGTATTTTCCATAAGGAGAGACATCTATACAATGTTTTGTGCTGCTCTAAGAACATATCTCTTATATTATTTAGAACTAAAAACGAGGCTAAATGTTTTAGAACAAGATTAAGTACTCCTGTACTTCGTACTTTCACTACCGTTTGCATTATTTAACTAGCACTGACATGTGACACGTCCGTTACGGACCAGAGTGCACCTGTATTTTAATGGTAATACGAAGTTATTTTACTTGCTTACTTAATTATCGTGTGGTATGATATTTATGTTGATTTCATTAAAATATTTTGATTTCGAAGGTTGTTTCTTTATATATCCTGTAGTCTGACTCTGTACTCATACACATTCTTACGCCTATATGTATGAACAACAACTACAAATCACCAAGTATGACTAAATCCTAACATATTACGTGGGACTTCTTCAGTCTATTGCTGTCTATTGCTAACCTTCCCAGCCCGAAATAGCAAAACCCGACCCAGGAATCTGATCGAGACCTCATACAGCACTCGCATATACTGCTGCACTACTGAGGCAGTTCATATCATCATCATTGATTTAAAAGCATTGCTCTTGTTGATGAAGGAATCTCTCATTATTGCTTTTCTCTATCTTCGTTTAAACGCCTGACAAAACTTACATGGTATTTCTATACATGCCAATGCCATCCAGTAGTATTACATACATCTTAAAGATATTCCTAGGTATATTTTGCTACAAATTCAGAATTCTCTACAAAATAAAAAGGTTTCCAATTAAATAAGTGACCGAGCTTCTTTTTAAAATCTGAAATGGTTCCTCCATACCGACGAGTGAAATGATTGTGACGCACAGCCTTAACAGGGGGAGGGCGCTACTGTGCGCTGGTAAACAAACAGCTCCGCGTACGTATTTTATTTAAAATAAATAGTTTAAATGACTTGCTACAAAAGGTGAATTAAAGGAAGTATAAAACTAAGTGACTAACAGTGATTAAAACTGCAGTTTATTTCAATCTTACGAGAAAAGTGAAAATGTTTGAAAATAAAACTGTCAGTGATAACGACTATAATTCAAATACGAATTTCTACAGGAGTTTCTAACGAAATTTAAAAAGTTATTGTGTGTGTGCAATCTTATCTGCATTGTTTTGAAATCATAACTCCATCCAGCGTCAAAAATCAAAAACACTCAATGATTTGACAACAATAAATGCACAACTAATTATCGAGTTAAGGACGCAAGGACACACTAGAGAGCTTAATTAGAAAAAAAATAGAAAATATATCCTACAAAACGTTCAAAGATGGGATTAGTATGTGCAGCATGTCAACAACATCTACCGAACATAAAATACCTTACCTGTGCTTTATGTAAGGAAAATAAGATTTACAATGCTCTAATATCTCAAAAGAATTGTTTAATAATATGGTACTACACCAAAAAATAATCTGGAAATGCCAAACATGTCGTAAGATCCCCAAAACCGGCAACATTAATATATACACAAACGAACTCCACTGTTAAATTTTCCAATAGAGCATACCACTAAAAACAATGTTACTATTAGAAAAAAGACAAACAATTTCACTAATGACACGGTCATTATTCGAGGACTCGAGTTTTGTAGGCGACACAATGTGCGCAGAAGAGAAAGAAAATACTATATGCACGGATTTACAAGCGCCTTTTTCAATGCAACATATGAGCGAAGTTACAATGCAACGACTAAAAGAAAATAAAATAACAAATGTATAATATCAGAATTACAATATACGTAATACGATAGAAACTGAAATAAACAAAGCCATTACAAAACTGAAGCAAGATATTGAAGAAGAAACGAACTATTTATACCAACAAAATGATAAAAATATCAGGAAATAGAGAATATAAACAAAAACATTGAACACTAAGCACAGAAAACGTAACATAAAATATGAAATTAAACATTTTAGACCTTTAAAATCTCCATAATTATGTTAAGTATATGTAGATAATCTATGGCTTCACAGAACACTACAACGCGGCAGACTTTGAGCTGCATAACAGATTAATTAACCTGTTCTATGAAATTCTATATGTAGACTTATCGGGGTATATAGAAGAGACGTATAGAATAGGAAGAAAAACCAACTACTTGTATTAGAACTATTAACTAAAAAAAATAGCTAAATACAATATAGAGAACATCCACTATTTCTAAAGGACTAGATTATTTGTGTAAGAATTCTTAAGTGAAGATGCACGAAAAGCCAGAATATTTTTACGTGAGGAAATGCTAAAAGCAAGGAAACGGCTGTTATGCGATAATAAAATACAACCAATTATTTATTGACGGCAAACGAATAACAATAAAATAGGCATTTGAAACGAAATGTTCGCTATGTACCACCAGAATACCATAACTAACAAACAAATAAAAAATAATGGGTGCCCCCATAATACAAGATTCCACCTGACATCTAATAATAAAGAAGATATTGGCAATTATACATTAAGAAACAATAGAATAACAATTTAAAATCTTATTTCAAAACATGCAAATCATTTACAACAAACATCATCTATTAGAATCTTTTGTTCAAGAAAGAACAATATACTTATAATATTATATGGCTATGTGAGACGTGGCTCTCGCAAGAAAAGTAAAAGTCAAAATTTCAGTGGCTACCTAAAACAGCATCTTTCTGTCGCTACACAAGTGGCGGCGGCGGTGTTTGGATCTTATTACAAGACCTGACCATATAGACGTGTAGCCACCCCACGTGTACAGCCTTGAACCGCACACGTAGAGCTAAACTTTCAAAATTATCATATACCTTAAATTAAGTATAAGAAAACAATCAACTTACAAACTGCCCTTGTCACTTACTATGCATATGCCCAAGCATGGCTTAGCTACGGTACTATATTATGGGGAAATAGTACATATTCACTGACCATATATTTTGCCTATTATTCGAATTCTTTAAAACCGACGAACAGCTGTAAACGCTATTTTCAGGCACACAAAATACTGATACTTAGTTGCCTATATATTTTAGATATAGGTAAATTTGTCCGGAAGCACCCAGAATTTTATAGTAGGTACACGCAAAGAAAAACAAACAACACAATATATATTATATTAATACGTGAAGCAAAAACTTTGTACCCCTTGTTACGAAAATTGCGCGGACGGAGGAATATGAAATTTGGCACAGTTAAAGTTTATATGGAGGAGTGGCGAATCCTAATATTTATATAAAATATGCATTAGAAATACATTAAATTAATAACTATCTTTATATATATACTTCTACTGTACGTGTGTATGTCGTTTTTATTGTGTTCATGTGGATCCGAATCCACATGAAAACAATAAAAAAATTTGGATGGTTTAGATTTGGATTTTATATATTATTGGATTTTTTTTTCGTGTTTACAGGACAACGTCTGTCGGAACAGCTAGTACATATATATATATATATATATATATATATACTAACGAATGCGATTAGTTATATACTATAACTTATCGCGTTCGTAGTATTTCGGCATTGTTTGGCTGATGTAGTACTGTTACGTGCTGGGTTCGAGGGATAAGAATTTAAACAATATTACCGACTAAACCACGTTTTATTGTTCGTGCATATTTACGTAATTTTGTAGACAAAAATTTTAATTATTTTAAGTTTTTTACACGGAACTATTGTAAACACATTCATTGTTATGGTAAATATATATTTTATATATGTATTAAACAAAAAGTGTTGATTTTATTCAATTAACTGTGACCGCCTGTTTTGGCACATTTCGCTCGGCGCAGTCTTAAGACACGAAAAATGCAAAAACGTATCGTGTTACGTGATTTTAGGTTATAACAGTAGAAATCTAACCTATTTTACAGTTTAAACGAAACATAAATAGTTATACTCCTATTTGTCCGTCCCAAATATTTAATTTATTGGTTGACAATAAAGATACATATTTACCAAAAATGCACTTCAAATCCTCCATACAATTTTACTATGGCGGCCGCGCGCCGATTTGAATATGCACCGCACGAGCTCTGTCATCTGTAAAAGCACATTGTTATAAGTAATTTAGAAAATGAACTGTGCTATACTGGCTCTTCAGACGTGGAGAGACTTAACTACTTTACTTTACTTAAAGCTCTTCAATTAAATCGAATTGTTACCGATGTTCATTGACGATTCCACTACGCCGTTGGATATTTTAAATTATTTGTTTGCGAATAAATTAATTTCAGTGTTTCCAAATCTATCTACAGCACTTAGGATTTACCTCACATTGCCAGTCACAGTAGCATATAGCGAAAGATCATTTTCTAAACCAAAAATAATTAAAAACTATCTTAGATCAATTTTATCGCAGTCGATTGACAAATTTATCGTTATTAAGTATTGAACATAAAATCAAAATTGAAGTCAGTGATATAAATAAGGATTTTGCTAATGCAAAAGCACGAAAAGTAACTTTTTTGTAATTATATTTATGTTGATTACGTCCTGTAATAATTAGTTTATAAATTAAACACTTTTAAATAAAAAAGTTGTATTTTGTTATTTTTGTCACCCCTTCCTTCCTAAAAATACTTTTTACCCGTGTACATTGGCGTAGCATCATGCTTCCCGAATCTGTCAAATGTATCCCAATTGACATTGAAATCTGTATCTTTGACATGAGGTCGAAATTAGAATGAAGCAATTTGACAGATGTGGGCAGCTTGATACGAGGCCCTGTGTACCTATTGTTTCCCGACATCATTTAAAATTGCACCATTTGCACCCGGATCTCCGATCACTGTTGTAAATATAAGGTGTTTTGTAAACACCCTAACAAGCCGAAACGTTGGCATGTTAACATGTCAAAAATGTTAAGAGCGTTTATTCCGATGGAGCCGATTTCGCGAGTTTTTATTGTTCTATTATGTTAAAGATAAATAACAATGAGTAAAAAGAAATTGAAAATCTGAAAGTTCAATTGTTTATTAAGGGAATGTTAAGAATAAATATATGAGCTTTCATAATAAATATTTTAAAACGGATGAATTTAAATTGCGCATTTTCGTAAAATCTGTAGTTTAGGGCAAATTAATTGCTCGCTAGAGCAATAAAAACTAATCGTTTTATAATGCCGTAAATGTGAACTATACTACCATAAGTTGTACTAGGGAATGTATTAAAAAAAATGTGTACATTCATTCATTATTTTTAAGAAAACAGTAGGTCAAAACAGAGCTTTTTGCACAATAAAGGCGCGCAACCCTGCTCTTATTTCTAAAAAACTACTGTAATTATAAAATAGATAAATACACATTTAGGAAATTTAAGATTCATATTACGTCATGTAAAAAAATTGGAATCTAAACATTTTGTTTGTAATTGATATGATTTTTTTAAAACGACCTATATATTTCGAAGCGCGATGCCATCTCAGCCATACCGCGCTAGGTGCTCTCAAGGGGTGGACGCATCGCTCGTCGCCGCGCCTGCCATATTACGTAAATATAGGATTTCAGAACGTTTATAGTGCGGCTGAGTTTTCTTGATCCGTAAGATTTCTTTCAATACCTACTATTTTTTTTTATAAATATGAATAGTTGATACCTAACTTGATTTACATATTATGTATTCGACTGACGTGTTGGTCTAGAGTCTAGCGATTAGTATTGTGGCGCTGTCGAACACGGGCGGGGCGGGACGGCGACGGAACCGGACGGGATTTGTAATGTACCTACTACCTATATATCGCACCTTGAACAATATATAAAACACAAAAAATGTTCCTACATATGTCCGTTATAGACTTTGTTGGCCTCGATGGCGTAGTGGTTAGTGTAACTGACTGCCACGCATGAGGTCGCAGGTTCGATTCCCACACAAGTCAAACATTTGTGTGCGTGGACATGGATGTTTGTCTTGGTCTGGGTGTTTCTATGTATAATATGTAAGCATTTACAAAAAAAAAGGATATATGTATGTTTATCCATTGTCTAGTACCCATAGCACAAGCTCTGCTTAGTTTGGGCTAGATGGTGTTGTGTGTATGTGATAGAATATTATAATAATAATAATATTCTATCACATACACATAATATTATTATATTTTGCAACCAATTTTGATACTGGTTGCACAACAATGTTTTATTGCTATTTGCTCTTGTGTGTACCATAATGTAGGTACCAAATCAAATATAGGCAACTATGTACCCTATTGCAGGAGGCAATATGAAGATGACAGTCAACCCACTACTCATTGTAAAAGAAGAGATAACAAGCTATTCTGCCCAATCGATAATATATTGTACCTAAACGAATCGTAAATCGGAATACACTTGGCGCCATAAATATACAGAAAAACAATTCGGTCGGGATCACCCCTTAGTCGGCAATCCCAATTAATATTATCCTTTAACCAGGAATAACAGAGGAGCAAGATCTCCTTATTCCGCTCTGCTATTCCTGCTCCTAACCATGTCTACTCCTTGGGAAGTGTACTGTATATCCATACTTCACCTATTGTTGGTATATATATATAGATATAAATATTATATCTATACTCTTAAATTTTATATATCACATTAGGTATTTTATTATATATCACATTTATTTACAATTATTATATCATACATTATCTACATATTACCCACAATGATTAAGAACCCTATTTTACTAAATAAATATGTTAAAACATGCAAAACAGTTATTTGACAAAATTATTTATCGCTTAAGCAATCACACACACATACTCCCATATACACACGCCACACACACACACCACGCACATACATACATACATACACACAAACACACATACATACACACACAAACACATACTTACACACAAATACATACATACACACATACACATATGTACATACATACTCAGAAATATGTTATTATTATACACTGAAACTTATTCCTGTTTACTCATTCACAACTCTCATGTACGCTTTCCACATGTTGAAAATCTATACAATGTTATGAAATGGGGGGCCTGGACATCTATAGTACAGGCTTCGACTTAGCTTAGACGATAAAAAATCTTATAAAAATGTGTTGGTTTTCTTATTAGTGTTGTTAATCATGTAGCTAGACTCATCCTAATTGATATTATGTGAACTGCTTACTATTTATTTCATCCATATTAGCTTAAGATCACAAAATCGATGTGGAGAGCACGCCTTTGCTTTTTGACGTGGCGGACAAAGGGAAATAGGCCTCCGTTAGCCGTTGCTGTTACTATTCCTAAGAAAAGTAAAAACCTATATGCTTTTATGTGCGGCCATAGATTATAATGTCACTATTGACTGTCATAGTGAGATATAGATTATTCCTTTGATTATTATTGTTGTTTTGATTGGTAAACTTTTATAAGTATAATATAATTGCACTGGATTCTAAATGTGGTATTAATAATTATTTCTTCTATCAGAGATTATAATTATAAATATTAGACAAATAAAAGCTAAGGAATAACATATAATATAATATATATCCTTTAATAAACGGTAATCTTATAATGTAAGTATGCTGTAACCTACATTGGTCATGTTGGCTCAATTTGAATACCTAGGAACTATAATACGAGTTTTGTTAGTAATGGAACAGTCGCAAGAGGAAGACCTAGGCGAACGTTTCTTGATCAGATCGGAGGCGTTCTGGACAAAGGCCAGGTTAAGAGCACCTTGAACCGACGGGCGTGTATGAGGAATGTGATGAAAGTGAATGAAGCCAGAGAAGTGTGTCGGGATCGTAGCAAATGGAAATCCGTAGTCTCTGCCTACCCCTCTGGGAAACAGGCGTGAATCTATGTATGTATGTATGTATGTTAGTAATACCATGGGGCTTAAAAACAAATTTATTCATTATAGATTTTTATGTATAACTGATATTAAATAGATATGTACCTAGGTTTCGGCTAGATGTGTTATCCTTGTCATATTCTATACAATTTAAGCGTACTTATACTTTGCCTAGTGGGTGACAGTTGCACTGCCACGCAGGGGTCTCGAGATCGATCCCAAGGTACGCATCTCTGACTTTAAGAAGTAATGTGCGTATCAAAATGTTCAATTATCGCTTGCTTTAACGGTGAAGGAAAACATCGTGAGGAAACCTGCATGTCTGAGAGTTCTCCATAATGTTCTTGAAGATATGTGATGTTTGCCAACCCGCACAGGGCTAGCGTGGTGGACTATGGCATAACCCTTCTCACACTGAGAAGAGGCCCGGGCCCAGCAGTGAGACAGTTTAATACATGGTAGGCTGATATTATTATATTTGTTATTTTATCGTTCATATATATTGCACATGAACGATAAAGTGAATAATATAATAATATCAGCCTGCCATGTATTAAACTGTAGTTAGGCACACATATCTAGTTTGGTTAACTAATTTTTTTATAGTAAAGTGTCAATAATCTAGTCTGGTAATAATATATTTAATATATCTATACTAATATTATAAAGCTGAAGAGTTTGTTTGTTTGTTTGCTTGAACGCGCTAATCTCAGAAACTACTGGTCCGAATTGAAAAATCTTTTTAGTGTTGGATAGCCCATTTATCGAGGAAGGCTATAGGCTATATAACATTACGCTACGACCAATAGGAGCGGAGCAGCAATGAAAAATGTTGCAAAAACGGGGCAAATTCTCTTATGTGAAGCAGACAAAGTTGCGCGGGTCAGCTAGTTTTAGATAAACTTAGTTCATTATGTCCCTTGCGGTTTTATCTATTTTTATGATTACTGCTCCATTCTTGTGGTTAGTAGCGTGATGTTATATAGCCTATAACCTTCCTCAAGAATAAGGCTGTCAAATGGACACATAGATAGTACCAGACATCCAAACAAAAAGAGAAGGCGTTTAAACAAGAAACACATTAGTATTGACGATGATAACTACACAGGCGATATAAATATGACTCTTTATTGTCCACTGATGGTATTACTTGTGCTCGGCGCCGCCTGTTAACGCAAATATAACTTTATTAACATTTTTTAAGGCCCTTGCTCTACTGGTACTAAATCCTGTATCGCGGGGGACTCGCGGGGGACTTTACAAACATTTGAACAACAGACACAAAGAACACCCAGATTCGGAACAACCATTTGTGAATCACACAATTTTTGGCCCGTGTGGGAATCGAACCCACAACACTCAGCGCAATGAAATTGACGAGGCGACCACTTAAACCACTATCGCTATCACTGCCATCCGTGAAGTCAAAACTGTACCGTCAAGTCAAATCTTTCGTATCTTAACGCAATACACCGTATTCAGCGAGTTAAAACAATATTTCTTTTTCAGATATTATAAAACATGTGTAAAACATTAGACGCGCTGATTCAGACTATGATATGCTTCGCTCAAATGCTTGTGAGGGTACTCATGACTATCACGATCATGATAGAGAACTTGATAAGGCTGGTCCTCACGTCAATATACAACTATATATCATTCACACTACAGATGATATCATTACTACCAATATGTTGCGTATTTTTACTAACCTCGAAATTGAAGGGATTGTTATGTGGTAGTAGTGGGTGTGGTTATGCTGCGAACAGAGGAGGCTCATGTCAGTGCGTGATGACTATTATAACTTTGCTGATCATTTACTATATCATGAAACAGAGTGGCAATTTAGATAAATTATTAGCGAACTTGGGATACGTTAAAGCAAATGCAACTAAATAAGAATAGGATATAAGCAGGTAATATTAATTTTAAGTTAACTAAGAAACTAACAATATTGTTACTATTCATAAGAGTTGAATATTTGATTGTAGTTGTGTTGTGGCCAGATCTTAGAATTGATCACTTTATGATGTGGATGGACGGCCAGGAAGTCGTATTATTTCATCACACCCATTGCCCATATCATGATACGGTCTAGCCAGATCAATGAATATTTAGCTAAACGCACGGTTACATCATGATGTTGTCAAACTTTAGTGATTACATCGTAAAATAGTTACATTATCAACTGTTAGAGTAGGTTATGACAGTTGCCAATAGGTATGCAAGCTATCCGGCTGCGGCTTAGTAGTCCTTCCTGAAGTGTATGTTTCATGTTTTGTCGTCTCATGCGTAGGTACACACCGCCCACTACAATACATACAATTAGAATTAGTCTAGCTACATGACACAACACAAAAAAGAAAACCAACACATTTTATAAGTTTTATTAGCGTCTAAGCTAAGCCGAAGCCTGCACTATAGATCTCCAGGCCCCCCATTTCGTAACATTGTATGGATTGTCAACATGTGGAAAGCGTACATGAGAGTTGTGAATGAGTAAACAGGAACAAGTTTCAGTGTATAACAATGACATATTTCTGAGTGTGTATGTACATATTATGTGTATGTGTGGAAGTATGTATTTGTGTGTGTATGGATGTGTTTGTGTGTGTATGTATGTGTGTTTGTGTGTATGTATGTGTGTGCATGGTGTGTGTGTGTGTGTGTGTGTGTGAGTGCTTAAGCGATAAATAATTTTGTCAAATAACAGTTTTGCATGTTTTAACTTATTTATTTAGTAAAATAGGTATAGTTCTTAATCATTGTGGGTAAAATGTAGAAAATGTATGATATAATAATTGTAAATAAATGTCATATATATTAAAATACCTAATGTGATATATAACATTTAAGAGTATAGATATAATATATCTATATGTATATACCAACAATAGGTGAAGTATGGATATACAGTACACTTCCCAAGGAGTAGACATGGTTAGGAGCAGGAATAGCAGAGCGGAATAAGGAGATCTTGCTCCTCTGTTATTCCTGGTTGAAGTATCCTATCCAGTATGTATTAATTGGGATTGCCGACTAAAGGGTGATCCCGACCGAATTGTTATTCTGTATATCTATGGCGCCAAGTGTATGCTGATTTACGATCCGTTTAGGTACAATATATTATTGATTGGGCAGAATAGCTTGTTCTCTTTTCTTTTACGATGGGTAGTGGGTGGACTGTTATCTTCATATTGCCTCCTGCAATAGGGTACATAGTTGCCTATGTTTGATTCGGTACCTACATTACGGTACACACAAGAGCAAATAGCAATAAAACATTGTTGTGCAACCAGTATCAAAATTGGTTGCAAAATATAATAATATTGTATCACATACACACAACACCATCTAGCCCAAACTAAGCAGAGCTTGTGCTATGGGTACTAGACAATCGATAAACATACATATATCCTTTTTTTTGTAAATATTTACATATTATACATATAAACACCCAGACCAAGACAAACATCCATATCCACGCACACAAATGTTTGACTTGTATGCGGCAATCGAACCCGCGACATCAGGCGTGGCAGTCGGTTACACTAACCACTACGCCATCGAGGCCGCTAAAGGGAGAAATTAGTATTTTAAATTTTGGATATAAGAAAAAGTGGGATCGTAGTGGGGATATTTTGCTATCTGCCTAAGACAGCTGCGTTTCAATAGTTTGTATCGTGCATCCTTTTCTATCATTTGACAATAGCCCAACTACCATATTTGAAACGCTTGTATCTTATTTATTCTTGAGTAGTTTACAAAAGACTTTTCTTTAGAATCTGGGTGATTAACTATAAGACTTAAATAATAAATAATGTGAGTCAACTACCCTTTTATAACGGAATGCAGCTATGTTTACATCGATTTCTACTCACTTATAAGTCAAGCCGCTAGCTGGCATGTCAACTTGGCAATAAAAATATCTACAGAGATGTAGACTACCTCGATGCTCCTATGGCATACATTTGCTGGTAGTAGGCTTCCATTCCTAGGTAGGCCAAATGTGTCTGTTAGCAAATTCTCAGTTTAGCACGAAATCTAGACCTAATCTGTGTAGGTAATGTGGTTACGTTAGAGTGTTTAAAATAAAAATGACTCCACTCACGGTTACAGCATATATATTTGCCAGGTCCATAGACACATACACAAAAGTTCAGAACGCACTAGAGTAGAATAGACAAGCACAAGCACAGAATACAGTTCAAAGTCAAAAGCACTAAGATATAGAAGATATAATGTTTATAGCGGAAGAAATACGAAAGATATATAGGCGTTTACATAAGCGAGTGACAAGTGCTCCGCGTCGTGGTACTTTAATGACTGCCTTGACCTCTGCGCGTGCACACGCGGTTAGTAAAAATATAACCGCTATGTACTTAGAAGTGGTAATAGGGTCGTCTCTGTTGGTAGTTCATTATCGATATTGGTGTATCGACAAACAGGTATCGCTAGGATATAATTATGTAATGTTTTATCAAAATATAATATGTAAATAGATAAATATAAAATGTAAAATATACAAATAGTAAAATGTGAAGTTTGTAAAGAAGATGAAAAATTCAAAACGTTCGATCCACGAAAAAACTAATTAATGCGTCAATCCCTCAAGGTAGTGTTATAGGATGCCTCCTGTTCCTTATCTATATTAATAATCTGCCAAAAAATGTGGGAGCGCCATTTGTCTTGATTGCGAATGACGTTTCTTTGCTGTTATCGTGTGAAAACAACTTAAACATTAACGCAAGATTGAACACCACCCTAAATCAAAGTGTAAACTGGTTAGAAAAACACAGTCTTGAGATAAACTATTCCAAAACAAAAATTATTACATTCCATCTACACCAAAAAAAGTCTCTCAATATATCCTTTTCATACAATAACAAAAAAATTGATACTGTACATGAATTTAATCTGTTGGGCTTAGTAATAGATACCAATGTAAACTGAAAGCCCACGTACAAAAAATTAGAAGTAAAATCTCAAAATTTTCGTATACTCTTCGCATATATATGTATATCGTATATTTTCGTAAACATTTTTACTCGGTATACAGAGGTGATTTACAAAAATAAAAACGGGAAAATATGCGCCGAAAGATGCTTTATCAAACAATATTTATATAAAATAAATATCTTAGACAGTTACGTTTCCAGAATTAATTTAAATTTTTTTCTTGAAACAGTCACGTAAAATCCACCATTTAAAAAAAAAAGTATTTGCAATTAACACTTGGGTGTTTTACTCGTGCATTTTAAACGCATGCCTTGATCGATAAATACCATAAACAGCAGAGAGAAATTTTTTTGGTGAAATGGAATACTGTGCTACGGTGTTACACTATGGGGAAATAGCACGGACGCACATTCACTATTTTTATTATTTACAAAAAACGATTATATGCATTCTATTCAATATAGAAGTAACCGACAGCTGCAAGTCACATCTTAAAGAACATGAAATCTTAACTCTTCCTTGCATATACAGGATGTGGCGTAAATAATGGATAACCCTGAAACTATCGACTGGCCAGATTATCATCTAACATTTACCCCACTTATATCACCATACGCCCATGGATGACCAAAGCCAGGAGCTCTTCAAAAGAATCAATATCCATTCGCAATAAGTTTTTAAGATTATCTACTTCTAATTCTTTCACAATGTTCATGTGGCACAATTCGCTTCGTTTGTGCAACCACTTCTTCACCAAGTATCTCCTCTTTTTTTTTTTCGGTGCTCCACCGAAAGAGTCAAGGCTATACCAATTCTTTGGTGTTTCGACAATATTGGAACCATTCTCATGGACGTGCGTTCAGCGGGACGTTACTTACACACTGAACAGCAGGCTTGTGTGTAGAGAACAGCCGAAATTGCTCCGACCGCCGTGCGACCGGTATTGCCTCTGCGGCAGGTGTGTAAGTGAGGCTTATGCTACCACCTAAACCTACATTGTGGAACGCAATAAACAATTGAGAGATGAATACAATTGAGTATTGAAGTGTAAAGTAAAAGTATATACATATATTGATATCACATAAATATGGTAAAAGTAAGTCAGGGAGCCTACATGTGTAATTCTATCGCCACCCATTATAGAACGGGAATTAATAAAATGAAAAAATTCTAACTTCCTTTAAGATGCAAGTAGGAACTGGCTGTGAATAAATAACTTATTTTTATTTACTTATACGAACTAATATTATAAATTCGAATGTGAGTTTGTTTGTAACGCATTCACGCCTCAACTATCATCCGATCATCATGAAATTGCGCATAGACGTTGTCAGGGGAACAGAAAAGGATATTAGGTACCTTTAATTAAAAAAGAAAGTACTGTTACTAATACTAACCTAACCCACCTACATTAACACGGGCGAAGCCGCGTGCAAAATTTAGTCTGCAATAAACAAGTGAGAATGGGCAACGAATTGCCGTAAATCTTAGAGCTCGAAAAAATGGTTCAGGTAATATGCAAAGGTCACGTGATACCACGTGACCTTGAGGTCAGAGGTCAAATGTCATAGTCATTTTGGGGTATATCGACTATGTTGAGTCGAATGGCGTTGACCGCGAGTTTAGCTCTTACGGTTCTTGAGTTGAAAGTTGTATAACAGATGTACGGTCAGAGGTCAAATGTCATAGTCATTTCGGGGTATATCGACTATGTTGAGTCGAATGGCGTCGACTGCGAGTCTCTAGCTCTTACGGTTCTTGAGTTGAAAGATGGTATCGCGGGACCTTGAGGTCAGAGATCAAAGGGCATAGTCATTTCGGGTGTATATTGACTATGTTTAGTCGAATGGCGTTGACCGCGAGTCTAGCTCTTACGGTTCTTGAGTTGAAAGTTGTATAACAGATGTACGGACGGACGGATGGTCAGATGGACGGACAGACGGACAAAGCTGTTGTATAAGAGTTTTTCCGAACTCTAAATTGATCAAATCAGCGTTAATATCATTGTTACAGAGACTTGAACGTTATAATGTGTCAAACTGCGTAAGAGCTGCTTCTTGTCCTGATATGTTTTCAAGAGATGGAAGCAAAGATATTCTGGTTTCCCACTGAGGCTGACCACTTGATGAAACGGGTGCTAACTATATGTTATAGCTTCATATACGCACAAGTATATCAGGAATTATTTGAGCAATTTGCATGCTCAGTTCAAAGAAATTTCAATACCAGCCCGGAGTTGGTGGTGTTAGACACCCCCGTGCCTTGGAAAGCACGCAAAGCCGAAGGTCCTGCAAAATATCGGATTGACGTCCCATCGGATTATGAGAGTTTGGTAACAAAGAATGGACTTGTGTTTGCGCACATACTAGTGCACTGTAATATCTCCTGCACAGATGGTTAGTCTCGTAAAGTTTGGCCGCCGAGACTGAAATTCGGTGTGGAGGACATTATTATTTTAATATGGTTTAGATATTATTTTGGTGGAGATTTCGTGGTGCTTTTCAGCGGTAAGAATACTCTCTATTTCTATTGACTGGTCCTACGTTTGCGCAAATGTTACACATTAAAATGTATGTATCTCTAAAACTTTAATCATTTTATTGAAGATTATTATTGAAGATTATTATTATTATTGAAATTTGAAACTATTTTTATAACATTGTACTATTTCAATTTATAATGGTCCCCGACGTTTTACGTTCTTTCAGCAGTTATGTTCACTTTGAGATTATGATGGTGGTCGTCCCAATGTTTCTAAAGTTGTAATTATTTTAAAGTTTAATTAAATATGCGTAGTAACGCATATTTAATTATTGTAAAACGAGTCGCGATAAAATCCACATAAAGTAAATCATCCGACAGGTATGGCTGATGAATTAATTTAACAATTTAACGGCTATCTATTTGAATTCTTTTTACCACAGTTTAAGTTTAACTGGTGAAAACTGACGTAAATTTTTAACTGTAACTATATTTTTGTTAAACTATAATAATATCAATGCTGTATAATTAGGCGCAGTTACTATATATTATTATCTAAGTTGACTGTTATTAAACTTATAAAATAACATTTTTATGTGTTTTTATTTTATTCATCTTATATTGTGCCACATTTAAAGAATGTAAAAAGTAATCTTAGTAGGGACAGATATTTAAATATTTGGACATTGAAGGATATAAAAAAACATGCAGTATAAGGTTGAAATAGACAATGGGAGACCGTTAGACTTCCACGCAGAGTTCTTGACTTCGATCCCAAGGCGCGCATCTCTGACTTTTCAAAGTTATCCGCGTGTTAAATAGTTAATTATCGCTCGCTTTACCAAGGTGAAGGAAAACATCGTGAGGAAACTAAGTGATTGGTGCAAGGCCGTCATAGTACCTTTATACAAGGGAAAAGGCTCATAGCAAGATTGCAAAAGCTATACAGGCATTAACTTGCCCAGCGTCGTCGGTAAATTGTATGTGAAAGTGTTAATTGAAAGGATTGTGAAAGTAACCGACGAGAAAATATGGGATGCACAAACAGGATTTTGAAAAGATATGGGATGTACGGATCAGGTCTTTTCCTTACGGAGCATAGCCGAGAAAGTTTTGGCCAAAGGTCAAAAAGTCTATTGCGTATTCGTGGATCTAGAAAAGGCTTATGATAAGTGGTGAGGAATGAACTTTGGTCGGTATTGTTGCTGTTTAACCTATACATGGACAATTGATTAAAAGATTTAAAAGATTGTAAATGGGGATTAAGAATGAGTTACTTGTGAAATGTCTTCTTTATGCCGATGACCAAGTAATACTTGCGTCATCAGCGGAAGAGTTGCAGGCGATGGTAACTATTATACATGGTCCTTTTGAGAGTAAACGGATGAAAATAAATGTAAGCAAGACGAAAGTAATGGTATTTGAAAAGGAAGAGTCCGTGACGATGTGTAATATTATGATTGATGTAGAAAAAGTTGAGCAAGTGAAAGAGTTTGTATATTTGGGTACTTTGTTTACAAGGGATGATAAACATGAGGGAGATATTGAAAGGAGAACGATTGCTGACAACAAAGTGAATGGAGCTCTACGCGCTTTTATGAACAGTCGAAATGTATCCGAAAAAGCACGATTGGCTGTTCATAGAGGACTACATTTAGTACATATGCCCACACTTATGTATGGAAGTGAAAGTTGGGTATGGCAAAAGAAGCATGAAAGCAGAATAAATTCTGTAGAAATGAGAGCGCTGAGAAGCATAGAATAAGGAATAGTGAGATTAGGGAAAGATGCGGTATGAAAGTGGATATAGTGACAAGAATAGAAAAGCGTATGTTAAGCTGGTATGGGCATGTAGAAAGAATAGTTGAGGAAAGACTGACTAAAAAAGTTTATAAGGCTAGTGTGAATGGAACAGTCGCAAGAGGAAGACCTAGGCGAACGTTTCTCGATCAGATCGGAGGCGTTCTGGAAAAAGGCCAGGTTAAGAGCACTTTGAACCGACGGGCGTGTATAAGAAATGTGATGAAAGTGAATTAAGTCAGAGAAGTGTGTCAGGATCGTAGCAAATGGACAGCCGTAGTCTCTTCCTACCTCTCTGGGAAACAGGCGCGAATCTATGTATGTATGTATACTATATACAGTATAAATTATATTATACATCAAAAAGAAGCAGATATGTTCACACAGTCGCAAAGTGCAGACTCGACTTCAAATTGGGACATTTCATAATATTGTCTTCTATTTACGCGAATATTATTCATTGAAATTAAACTGCTATATACGGATTTTATCGCGTTGTTTATTTGACACTTTATTACAAAATTTTGAAAATTGTTTCACTACAACTACTATTTAACTTTACTAATTTTTAAGCTAATTAAATTATTATTAAACTATTTAGATTTAATTTATTTTTACTTTTACACTTTCCCCGACGTTTCGGTTGCTTTTCAGCAGCCATGGTCACGGGGAGACTAAGATGGCAGTTGTCTCAATGTTCCAGTGTAGTTATTTCAAAGTACCCGAACATAATTTAATCATTGGTGTTTCTATTTACGCAGAATGAGCTCAAAGTATCATGAAGTCTAGCTGTGGTTTGCTTCTTCTTGGGTTTGACTATTTTTATTACTGGATCCCAAGCTGGTGGTACATTCCAACCATCTTCTCTATTAAAATTAGGATGTTTTTTGATTTCAATAGCCTCGCGAAGCATCCTTGGTAGGAATCGGTGTTCTTTAGCGAGAATCTGTGGTTTGTCAAATCTCAGGTAGTGGTTGGTCCCCTGTTGCACATGTTCACACACAGCAGACTTCAACGAGCGTTGGTGTTTTACATCAGCTATGTGTTCTTTTATGCGGGTGCCTATGTTTCTCTTGGTTTGACCAATGTATGAGAGTCCGCAGTCACAATCTATTTTATAGACCCCTGCATCTTGTAAAGGTAGTTGGCACTTGACGGATGGTAAAAATTGACTTATCTTCGTTGGCGGCTTGAAGTATGTGTTGATTGAAGCTCGCTTCAAGATGTAGCCAATCTTGTCAGTGACACCCCTTACATAAGGCAGTATAGCAGGCTGGCGCTCGACTGTGGCTGGCTTTTCTCGGGATCTGTGACAGTGGCGCGGCTGTTGGAGCTTGTTGTCTTGCAGTACTTGCTTGACATGTTGAAGCTCGGCGTCCAGGTGTTTCTTGTCACAGATCCCATGGGCTCTCTGAAACAAAGACATTCCCACGGTAGCTAACTGTTTAGGATGGTGGTGAGATTCACCACGTTTAAGTACCTATTTGTATGGGTCTTTTGCCTATATACAGTGTGGCTCAAAGTATGATCAGGATTCCTGATGACAAGTACATCTAAGAAAGCTAATGAATTATTTGCCTCTAATTTATTGGTCCCAAACAAAGTCCCTTGTAAAACATTTTAAGCGCAATTGTTCAAATAATAGCTATCTCTTTTATATAAACTATTTCCTCGTATATGTACGCTACTTAGTTCAAATAATTATCAACACAAGTGCGGTTATTAATAACAAAATCAATTGCCATCATATTTCGACGTCCATTACTAAGAAAGTAGCGTATCGAGTGTAGAATACCACTGTATATAATAATTTTATTGCTATTGTTGTAAGCTATTCAACGATTTCCGATCATGTAGATGTAATTATATAAATTAGTCATTAGTAAATATGTAAGTAATGTCATATAAGTAATTAAATTTTTACAGATATATCATTAAACATGTGTCGAACTCTTCAAGCGTTGGCGCAGATCGTAATATGCAGTATACAAATGTTGATAAGACTGTTTATGACTTTACTGCTTATGATAGAAAACTTGGTACGGATGTTTCTCCAATCTATGTATAACTGCATGTCTTTCATACTGCAGATGATATCGATCATATCTATATGCTGTGTTTTTATAATAACGTCGAGGCTTAGGTGCCTGATGTGTTGTAATGAAGGTGATTATTGTCCGATCAATAGGGGTCGGTCGTGTGATTGCATTTTAACGATCATTGTCCTCATAATACTTTACTTCATATTCAAATCGGCTGTCGGCTTCGATGGCGTAGTGGTTAGTGTAACCGACTGCCACGCCTGAGGTCGCGAGTACGATTCCCGCTCAAGTCAAACATTTGTGTGCATGAACATGGATGTTTGTCTTGGTCTGGGTGTTTCTATGTATAATATGTATATATTTACAAAAAAAAAGTATATATATGTATGTTTATCCATTGTTTAGTACCCATAGTACAAGCTCTGCTTAGTTTGGGCTAGATGGTGTTGTGTGTAAGTGGTACAATATTATATTTAAAAAAAAAAAAACGACCGGCCGCTGTGGTCTGGCATTTAAATTTTTCTCTTTTATATATTTTTTTTGCTTATGATGAGTTTCTCATGCCTTCAGCAGTCATGGATATATATAAAGAATATCATTTCATTAGTAAACAAATTTTTTTTTTACCTTTTGGAATGCTTTGGCGCATACCTTTCCACGGGGCGACGGAGAGGTTATGTCGGGCTCACCGGGGAAAAGATATCCCGGTAATACCGACTAAACCTACCAAGGTGTTCCTCGACATAACCATAGACGGCTAGGCCGCGCGAATCGCTTTCACATGCAATCGCGACCCCGCCGTGGTTTCGGCCCGCCGTGTGAAACGGCAGGCTACTGCACAAAGAATATTTCCTCCACCGTCCCCCTGAGACACGATACATAGGCGCACGTGGGAACACGCTCGCCGCCTCTCGGACCTGGAGCTGATGGGGTGGCGAGCAGGCCCACATCTTCAATACCGCTGTCTTAACCGTTATATCCTTACACATGGCTATTGTACAAATTATTTGACATTTTTTGGTATATTTTATACAACCGTGACAACAGCGGCTTTTTTATAAAAAATATATATGTTATATAAAAAATGGTTGAACTAAAATTTGTGCTTACATTCGGACCAATGGGTTTATAAACTTAAAATTTTGCAGAGAGGTGTCTGTATTTTAGAAAACACTAATACATAATAAAATTAAAAAATATTAAAGCAAATTATTACTTCTGTTTTTTTTATTACAAGTTAGGTGACTAATTAAAATATATATAGGTACCTATACATTTATATAATAAGATATACATACATACATAGATATACATTTAAATTAGTTTTCATCGTTATCAGAATCAGAATCTGACTCAGAGTTAGGATCTAAATGAGAAACATAAAAAAATTCGTAATCGCTCTCCGGAAGATTAATCGAATCTAGGGTCTCTCATTCAAAAGCTTTTGCTTTATTCTTGAACGCATCATGGGTCTTGTTGCAGAAATAACTGGATCTAATGAAATAAGTCTTATATCTATGACTGCTGAAGGCATGAAAAGCTTATCACAAGCAACAAAAAAATATAAAAGAGATAAAAATGAAATGCCTGTGAAACTCGATTTTCAGTCCACAGTGACGTTCTCGATAAGATATTCCTAGTAATGGGATACTTGAAAGTGACCGCTACGACGACGACGACAAGGTCTTCAGCAGGATAGCAGGTATAATCGGCATCAGAATATTCTGAGCAACAGGATGGTGTCATAGAATTTATATACAAAAAAACCATTTAAATATAAAAATGTACCAGCAAGGCATCCGACGGGTTTGAGCAAGCTGTGGCAAATAATATCAGATCGAGCCTATTACTAAATGTAGGTAAAATATTAGAGAGTTTAACGTTATTAAAATTGAGACAAATAATTATTCAACTTAACTCGCGGTACACTCGGTTGCGTAGAGGAAGTGAGTTTGATTATGACAAGTTAGAATCCCGGGTCGCACAAAGAGTTATTGGGTTTTTGTAAAGAATTCTTTAGTAGCAGCATGGAGTCTGTAAGAGTGCCCTTATTATTATGTGGGATATAAATTTGGCGTGTTTACCTCTACCTTATCTATCCTTCTGGTTTAAAGACGTGAACCTATGTATATGTATTTTGCAATATGTTTTCTGACTTAAGCTTGTTTTGAACCTTAATACCGTTATTATAAATTATATTTTAATATGTTATAAATGCAAAATATTGATGTTATAATGGAGTTACGAAAGTAATGATTTTTAAGCAAGGAGGTGAAATATTGACGTAAGATTTAGACTTTTATATGTATACTAGTTGAAAAATATATGTATGTATGTATCTTATGTGGGGGCCATTCAGTGAAGACCGGCGACACTTCGACCCAGTGGGATCTTTTGTGTCGACACTCTCCCAATAACGACTGCCATAGATGTTCATGGCAGCCGGAACCGACGGCTTAACGTGCTCTCCGAGGCACGGAGCAGGCGATAATTGTCAATCAATACGCACATAATTTCGAAAAGTCATATAACTTCCGAAAGTGACGTGGGTTCAAAATATATAGTATCTGTGCAGTTGTTTCGTTCGGTGATTGAGAGCACTGGAGTTCTATTTCTTTTATATATTTCCTCTCTTACCCATCCTTCTCTTTTTGCAAGACCCTTTGCTTCATCCCTCTTTGTGTAATGTAATCCATACTAAATGAAACAAACAACTGACAGATCGTTGTCATTTCTGGATGTCAAAATGACTGCGAGAACGAATGGGTGACAAGCTAGATGGCGCTGTAATAAATTATTACAAGGCCGGGCGCTTCACCACAGTGCCGAGAGATGGCAAAGGCTGTAACAGTATTAAAATATGACTCACACGAACAGTGCAGAATCTTCTTATGGAGTCTATAAAGCCTTCTTTACTTAGAGAACCCCACTGGGAAACCCAATACAAGGGTTGTTGTAGTTGCTTGGTCTTTTGGAGGGCGGAGGTACAACCGTAGTATAGCTGCTTCAGTTGGACCAATAACCAAAGTTGAAGCAAAGGCTCTACTATGCTCTAACCCTGTGGCTTTGCTTTACCCTACTTCATATGTCTCTTGTTTAATAATTTATTCAGTGGTTCGTATAACACCATCTTTACATATTATAAAACAAAGTCCGTCGCCGCATCTGTACGCGATAAACTCAAAAACGACTGAATCGACTTTTATGCGGGCTTCATTAATATACAGAGTGATTCACGAGGAACGTTTAAGTGTATTATTTGTTAAGGTGTTGTACTACACCTGCAAAGCCTGTGCGGGTCGCTGGTATAGTACAAAATACAAATCTTCTCGCCAAGCTGGTTGTCTTGCCAATGGGCTAGTTGGGCGGATGTTACTGGTGTATGTGGGCTCTATTCCTCTTAACTATAAAACTCTTTCATTACTTCTCAGAGGTTTACCTAACATAAAACCTCAAATCCAAATATTACTTTTCATAGAGAATGAATGTCGAAAAATGAAATGAATTCCAATGTCACTCATTATTTTTCGAGATCTTGTATAGAGATATTTTACATTTGTTTTTTATATTTTATACTTTTTTTAAATGTTTACACATATATATTATTATGCCATAAAACTAATGAAAAGAAACAGCAGCATTTCTATTTACATGCAGGAGGCGAAAAGGTAAATGTTTAATTTTATAACATTTTACAAATCATAAATCGTTTTGCTCGTATTACATAATTCGATAGCTAAAAAGCGTAAGCGTATGTGTTAAAGCCGCAGTTTGATTCCCGGATCAGGCCGTGTTGGATTTCTCTTGGCACTATGCCTGATTGACGGCTTCAGGCTCATTCTCATAACGTAGGGTCAATCTGGCTAAATGGTAGTGTGATACACCTCCGACATTGCGCTAATATTTACCTTATAGTACAGTATAAATGATATTATAATGTGTCAAAAAGAAGCAGGTATGTTCACACAAGTCGCAAAGTGCAGACGCAACTCCAAATTGGGCCGTATATTGGTCTCAAAACAAACTAGTGTAACTTTGACATTCATAAGTATTACCTTGTAACCTAACTTGAATAAATCTATTTTGAATTTGAATTTCTCAAAACAAAGTGCCTTGTAAAATATTTTAAGCGCAATCGTTCGAATAATAACAACAATCTCCTTTTCGTAAACTACATATTCCCTCGTCTATGGTGCTACTTATTAGTTCAAATAATTATCAACACAAGTGCGGTTATTAACAACAAAATCAAGTTGGCAACATATTTCGACGTCCATTACTGAGAAAGTAGCGTATCGAGTGTAGAATATCACTGTATATAGTCATTTTATTGCTATTATTGTGAACTGGATCATAGCAAATGGAAATCCGTAGTCTCTGCTTACCCCTCTGGGAAACAGGCGTGAATGTATGTATGTATGTATGTATTGTGAACTTTTCAATAAATTCTAATCATGTAGATGTAATTATATGAATCAGTCATTAGCAAATATGTAAGTAATGGCATATAAGTAATTAATTTTTACAGATATATCATCAAACATGTGTCGAACTCTTCAAGCGTTGGCGCAGATCGTAATATGCAGTATACAAATGTTGATAAGACTGTTTATGACCTTACTGCTTATGATAGAAAACTTGGTACGGATGTTTCTCCAATCTATGTATAACTGCATGTCGTTCATACTGCAGATGATATCGATCATACCTATATGCTGTGTATTTATAATAACTTCGAGGCTTAGGTGCCTGATGTGTTGCAATGAAGGTGGTTATTGTCCGATCAATAGGGGTCGGTCGTGTGATTGCATTTTAAGCATCACTGTCCTCATAATACTTTACTACTTCTTCAAATCGACCGGCATTCTCGATAAGATATTCTTAGTAATGGGATACTTGAAAGTGACCGCTACGACGACGACGACAGGGCCTGCAGCAGGATAGCAGGTATAATCGGCATCAGAATATTCTGAGCAACAGGATGTCATAGAATTTAAATACAAAGAGACCATTTAAATATAAAATGTACCAGCAAGGGATCCGAGGGGTTTGAACAAGCTGTGTCAAATAATATCAGATCGAGCCTATTACTAAAGGTAGGTAAAATATTAGAGAGTTAAGTTTAACGTTATTAAGACTGAGGCAAATAATTATTTAACTTAACTCGCCGTACAATCGGGGGTCTTTAGTCGTTTCGCACCGCGAGTTATTCGAACCTCGGTACGACTCGCCTAAGTACTATTTCTGAATGGGACTATTCGCAACGCAGTGGTTGGAGCGGTGCGAATGGCCCAAGGTATCTTTGGTATGGGTCGATTTGGAGCACGGAGCGAAACTACCCAATACTCATATCGTACATTCGATTTGAACTCACATCAAAACTTTTAGGAATCCAATTATTTATTTGTACAGACGATAAGAAAAGTGGTTGGTAAAAAAAGAAACAAAAAATGCGTTGTAATAATCATGTTAAAAATATACACAATGTATTCGTACAAATTTAAAATTATATTAAAAAAAATAAACTTGCCATAATCATAGATTGTGTACTAACCATCTTACTATAAACAAGATAAACATCTGTCGAGCAAAAATGATATCAATAATAATACAAAGTATGATAAGTATTATAATTAGTTACATTTTTACTTGACAGATGCTTATCTTTTTTGTAGTAAAACGGTAATGGTTTAAAATCACAGTTTGATCAACGATATACATTTAACTTAAAACTAACTCTTGTTAATCACAGATTAAGATGTACATTGTATTATTAAATTACCGTAAATTACTAAATTAAATTACTTATAACTAGTTAAACATGGAAAAAAACAAGTATAAAACTTGAAAAATCAACAAAGATAAAACACCTTGTAAACTTATACTAAAATCGTAATTTTTCCAAGCAGTGGCCGAGAGTTATATTACCAGATAACTCTTGTATGATGTTATGAACTCTTTGGTTCATTTCAATGGGACCTACTTTTCTTTTTGAAATTTGTATGTCACTTGGTGTGTTTAATTTATTTGAGTAAAAGTTGGCGTCTTTTTGTATTTCCTCAAGAAATTTTGCAATATTTGGTTTTTCTGGAATGATCTTCTTTATTTTTGCATTCCATGACTCCACTATATTATTGGTTCTGTCACTTTGATTAAATGTATTCCATGTCTTTGAGAGTATATCATGTTCAAGCTATTCAAGCTATGTTCTGACGAAATAATCGTTGAACTTAGTGACTTCGGTATTGTTTGGACTTTCTCCCATAACGTACAGCCAACCAATATCCAAAAAATTTGGAGTTAAATGTGCCAATTGTGTGCATAGTTTTACATGAATTACACCCAGTTTTGATTTAGCTACTCCCAATTGCCTAGCTTTACGCCATAAACTGTGGCTAAAGTGAAAATAACACCCAACTATTTTAACTGTCGGAAATAAATCTTTTATTGCCAAAATCGCACTCACTCGCACAATTCATGCAGATATCGGCAGCAATCATGAATAAGTCAATGTGGTTCCCGTACTATATGCATGATAAAAAACCTAGTTAAGTCAAAGTCAATTGAAATTTGTGTTGGCTTCCATTCCTTAACTAGGTTTTTTATCATAACCTAGTTAAGGAATGGAAGCCAACACAAATTTCAATGGACTTTGACTTAACTAGGTTTTTTATCATGCATATAGTACGGGAACCACATTGACTTATTCATGATTGCTGCCGATATCTGCATGAATTGTGTAAAATTGACAGAAACACTTCGGACAAATTTTGAATGTTCCGTCGATATGATATCTTGTCGATTCTTTCAAATATCTGTATTTTTTTGCTAAAATAATGATTCGCTTCTTTTTTCTTTGTATTCTGCAAACAATTTTCATACGTTTTTGGTACTTCAAGCTCACAAACTTGGAAATGTGTGTCAAAAAATGAGAAATGGAAATTAAGTTTTGTAGCACCTTGTGATTTGTTTCTAAGTTTATAAAGTTTATTCTTGATATTATCAAATTGAGGTAATGGAATAATTAAATCTATTCCTTTATTGATAAGATTTTGAACAGCATTCCCAAACATTTGCGTTACTGGCTTATTAATGTTCTTTTGCAATGTTTCTGTCTTCTCTCATCTCTTGGTCTATTTCCATTTCTTCTTCTTCTCTAGGTGGGTGGTTATGGGAAGTCTCGTGCAGTATTATAAATGGATTTGGTTTTACTTTGAGTGTTGCATTGCACTTTTTTATCTTATCTTACCTTATGTGGGGGCCAGTCAGTGCAGACCGGCGACACTTCGACCCAGTGGGATCTTTTGTGTCGACACTCTCCCAATAACGACTGCCATTACATAAATGTTCATGGCAGCCGGGACCGACGGCTTAACGTGCTCTCCGAGGCACGGAGCAGGCGATAATTGTCAATCAATACGCACATAATTTCGAAAAGTCATATAACTTCCTAAAGTCACAGGTGCGCGACGTGGGTTCGAACCCGAGACCCTCTGCATTGCAGTTTGTTGGTCTCCCCACTGAGCTATCGCTACTCTGCATTGCACTTACTTCTATCTTTATTAGTACATGTTCATAAGTCAGAGCCATCTTTGTTTGTTCTCTTCAACCCATATCCAGCGCGACAGAGCATTTTCCCTTCTTTTCATTTTTCGAAAGTCAACAGTGTCGGGTTGACCATGTGAAGTTGACGGGTGACCAGACATTTTTACAAGAGTGAACAACAGCGACCTAAAAAAATGTGTAAAGTATTTATAATAATAATTTTGATATACTTACTTACATAAATGACAATACAAGTAAAATGAAATATTTCAATTTAAAAGCAGTCTAGTCGCAGTGCTGCAGTGTTAAGTTTTACTTTATTGCGGTCACCTAAGTTTTATCTTTACATCCAAAGAACCATTAAGAAACAAAACCTTTTACTTTATTCCAGTTATTTTGATAATCAATAAAAATAATCCCTATAAACGCATTGTCTTCTTAATGAAATAATTAGTTTACACTGTAAATAGTGATTTAATAAAATTATCATGTTTTCTTTAAAAACTTTGCCGCAATCTACATATTAAATGTCTCTAGTACCTAATAATGTGTTTGCTTCAAATATAGTTATTTCATTTTATTTTATTTTAAATTTGGGTAAATAAACAATTGTACATTACAGAATATAAAAACATTGGTACTATTTCTTTATTTCTTTTCATGTGGTTAGTGGCTAACCTGTTTTCAAGAGTTGTTCAAGCCACCCGTAGGCCTCTGACATGGCTTAACGACTGCTGTCAATTTGGCAACAACCGGGACCGACTTTTTACGTGCCCTCTGAAGCACGGAGACGCGCAGATGAAATACCACTAAGCGGTCACCCATCTATACACTGACCGCACCCAACGTTGCTTAACTTCGCTAATCGTGTACTGCTCAGTGAGATAAATAAAAGTATTGCAACAGTGTTATTTAAAGAAGGAAGAGATTCACAACAATACTTAGATAGATGGATAGAAAGATAGATTTAACTAAAATTTATACAACAGAATTTAAAAATAAAAATATAAGGCGCTAATATACTACTAACTATAAAAAAATAAACAACAATTTAAAACAAGTATGACACACGAAGAAAAGTTGCTTATTTATAAAAACAACAGACAGTCATTGTCGCTAGGTGAGGTGTTACTAAGAAGGCTTTTGTGCTGGATCTGCATCTTCATGCTCAAGCATTTCTACGACTTCTTTTTTAAAGCGACCAGCTGTAGGTATGTGCAAATATATCAAGGTTTGTGAAGTGGGTATTATAATTAACAACTAGCTTACGCAGTGGTGTTCGTATACCAGCGTTAGTTCTGCAAGTTCCAACTGCAAATAATGTCCTTGCCTGAGGGCAAGGGCAAGGGAGGACATGAGGTGAGCCTCATGACGATATACTGTTCTAGGAACTACGTAACACAGTTTGTTAACAATTTCAATGCAATCAACCTTACCATGACATATTCCATAAAGCATTGTAGCTTTTAATTGACTAGGTCTGGATTTTAGTGAAAGCAATTTGAATCTACTAAGCAACTAGGGATACTTAAGACGACTGCGGTGGCATCGATAATGTATGGAGCGCAGAAATTTACGCTGAACCTTTTCTATCTGGTCTACATATTTGTTATATAGAGGATTTCAAACACAGCAAGCGTATTATAATTGTACATACATACATACAAAACAAACCAGCTTAACATACCCTTTTCTATTCTTGTCACTTTATCCACTTTCATGCCGCATCTCTCTCTAATCACACTATTCCTTATTCTATCTTTCAGAGTCACACCACATATATTTCTCAGCGCTCTCATTTCTACAGCATTTATTCTGCTCTTATGCTTCTTTTGCCATACCCAACTTTCACTTCCATACATAAGTGTGGGCACTAATAGTCCTCTATGAACAGCCAAACGTGCCTTTTCGGAAACATTTCGACTGTTCATAAAAGCGCGTAGAGCTCCATTCACTTTGTTTCCCGCAATCGTTCTCCTTTCAATGATCTGATCAAAGTCTTAAATAACATTAAATACGTGGCCTCTTTCCTAAAATCCCGATTCGCCCTCATAACGAACCCATACATGCTAAAATCTTTATTTGTTATTGTTTCCACGTGATTGTCCAGATGTAACTTGGAATCTAATTGAACCCCGAGATCACGCAGTGAATTCACACCTGCAAGTTCAGTTTCATTGAGCTTATATGTGTAATCAATACCTTTCTGTTCTTAGTGAAGTTAATACTATTACATTTAGGTATGCTAAGGTGTAGTTTATTACGTTCACAATAAACAGATAATCTGTCCAAATCTTGTTGAAAAAGAAGACAATCGTATTGTAAATTGACACTACGGTATGCTTTCGGCATAGAAAAGAAATTTGGACTGTAGGAAGCATTTGTCAATATCATTAATGCACAGAATAAAGAGCAATGGACCAACTACGGATCCCTGCGGAAGTCCGGAGGTAACCTGTATGTTGTGAAACCCACAAAGAACGACTTTTGGACACGATTGGATATATAGGAACCAAACCAGCCTAAAAGGTTTCCCTTTATTCCATTGAAGGCTAACTTGTTTAGTAGCAGCCTATGATATATTTAATCAAATGCTTTTCGAAAGTCAGTATAAATAGCATCAGTTTCAAGTCTGTTATCCATGTTCTCAAAAAGAGTGCTCGTAAAACACATAAGATTAGTGGTTGTGGATCCACGTTTTACAAAACCATGCTGTTGTGGTAATATAATTTTGTGTAGAAGAGGATATAATATCTCATCGTTAACAAAACTTTCAAAAAACTTAGACATAGAATTGAGAATAGAGATAGGCTGGTAGTTTTCCACATCGTTTCTTGAGCCGCTTTTGTAAACAGGTGTGATATTAGCTGATTTCCATAAGAGTGGAAATGTTTCTTCGCTGAGACACTTGTTATAAATGATGTATAAGGGTTGAGAGATACTATCAAAAGTAAGTTTGAGAAAAATTGCCGGTATTTTATCAGGGCCTGATCCCTTGTTGGGGTTCAGATCTTTTATAGCCCTGTGGATTTTATTATAACTAATAGATATGTTAGAGGGAATTAAGTTAAGAGAGTTATCCTCAGGCGGTGACCATGTATCGCTTAACGTAGAGGGCTTAGCTTCAAAGAAGTCCCTGAACATTTCACAAAGGTCAGAGGGATCACTTGAAAATTTAGATTTGTCATCGTAGCTGGAGCAGCGGGCTTTGACTTTTTATTGGATAAATAAGTCCAGAAATATTTAATATTATTCGATATGCTATCTTCTACTGTATTTATATATTTAATATAGCATTTATCGCATTCAGATTTAAATTTATTCCTATATATTGAAAAACTTCATAGTCACTTATATTATTATATTTCTCCCAACGAATCCAGGCTTTGGTTTTGTGCCGTGACGTCGAAGCTTGGTTCAAGAGCCTGAAACAGAGGCAATTTGATTAGGACACGCACTGAGGTTGGTTCCTCCCTCTGTAGCCACAAAATATGCGGCGCATGACATTTTCGTTTATCGACCTCGTCCATTATTATTACTAGCGGTCACCAAGTGGTCGAGCCCTTAATTTACTTACATTTTAAATCTGTTCGTTTTTAATGTTTTATTGTTTATAACTATACCCTTGAAAACCTTTGAACCCGTCTGGCCACAATCTACCAAAACAGCTTAATATAATATAATATAATATTCTACCACCTACACACAACACCATCTAGCCCAAACTAAGCAGAGCTTGTACCATGGGTACTAGACAATGGATAAACATACTAATCACATTTCATTTAGTCACCTACTCTTCATACATATTATGTATGTAACCATAGTTACGAAGCATTCTACGAAGTCAACCGAAAAATACCGAAATACTACGAACGCGATTCGACTGCTTGTGTCAAATGCATGGTTGTGAGCGTGTAGTGTTTTTTCATTAATTTAATGCATTTGTAATGCATGTTTTAAAAAAATGTTAGGATTCGCCTCTCCTCCTCCATATAAACTTTAACTGTGCCAAATTTCATACTCCTCCGTCCGCGCAATTTTCGTAAAAAGTTTTTGCTTCACGTATTAATATATAGATTATTATTAACTGTTACTGTGTTGTTACTGTGGTCCGAGTCAACCCATGTCAAAAAGTTCTTGGGCGATTCGAACCGCGGTGCGAAAGGATTCATTCAAAAAAAGAGCTCTTAGGCTATTCATACCGCGGTTCGAATCGCTCGCGGTGCGGAAAGACTAAAGATCCAAAATTGGACGTTATAATTGAGTTACGAAGTTATGATTTTTAAGCAAAGAGGTGAAATATTGACGTAAGATTTAGACCTTTACGTTTGTATACTAGATGAAAAATATATAGTATCCAGTTGTTTCGTTCTGTGAGTGAGAGCACTGGAGTTCCATTATTCCTCTCTTACCCATACTTCTGTTTTTGCAACACCCTTCCCTTCATTCCTCTTTGTGTAATGTAATCCATACTAAATGAAACAAATATTCAATTAATTAAACTTATCAAAACATGGCCTAACCCTTCTCATACTGAGAAGAGGCCCGTACCCAGCAGTGGGACAGTGGGCAGTTGACCTGGTGAAAACTTAACTGTAACTATAATTTTGTTAAACTATAATAATATCAATGCTGTATAATTAGGGACAGTTAATATACTATATTATTATCTAGGTTGCCTGTTATTATACGTATAAAATACCATTCTTATGTTTTTATTTTGCTTATCTTATATCGTGCCACATTTAAAGAATGTAAAAAATTAATGTGATAGTCCCATCACTAGCCAGCTATAAAAACAATATTTATTAGGTATGTACATAGTCCGGTCATAAGTTCTGTCACACAATAAATGCTTTTTAATTTTAAATGCTGGCCACAAAAAAGTTTAATGGATTCGAATTTCGAATTTTTCATGAATATAAAAAAGGTGCAATTTTTTAAATTTTCCTCCTTTTTAAATATGGAGTGGACACTTAAAGAAGACCGTGTTGCGGTTATTGCGTTGCATCGTTGCGGTCACGCGCCAATTCAGATTTTTGACATATTGAAAATTTTGAATATAACCGAAAGATTCGTTTATCGTACCATATACAATGAAGACTCTAGTGTAGATGACAGGTTAAGAAGTGGTCGCCCTCGCTCTGTTAGAACTCCAGCAGTGATAAAGGCTGTGAAGGCGCGAATTCAAAGAAATCCCATACGTAAGCAAAAACTTTGGGCCTTCAGATGGGTTTAAGCAGAACCACGGTGAAAAGGGTGTTTTTAAGACTTAGGGCTTCGGGCATATCGAAGAAAAACAGGACATCGTTTGGACGCTCGTTAAATGGACCTGAGGTTGAAGAGATATCGTGCTTTGTTGAAGCGGTACGCGGCAAACAAGCACCGGGAAATTCGTTTTTCGGATGAAAAATTTTTTTATGTGGAAGATAGCTATAACTATTAAAATGATAAGGTGTACGCACACAGCAGTGAAGAAGCGAGCAACCGTGTTCCGCGTGTCCAATGAGGCCATTTTCTATCCTCACTCACTCATTTGGTTGGGAGTCTCTTATTGGGTCTTGACTGAGGTACATTTTTGTTAGAAAGGCGTAAAAACGAATGCAGTTGTGTATCAAAATACAGTCCTCACGAACCTTGTGGAACCTGTTTCTCATACCATGTTCAATAACAGGCGCTGGGTATTCCAACAAGATTCTGCGCCAGCTCATAGAGCGAATAGCACTCAAGACTGGCTGGCGGCGCGTGAAATTGACTTCATCCGGCACGAAGACTGGCCCTCCTCCAGTCAAGATTTGAGACCGTTAGATTACAAGATATGGCAACACTTGGAGGAAAAGGCCTGCTCAACTCGTCATCCTGATTTGGGGTCACTCAAGGCATCCTTGATTAAGACAGCCGCCGAAATTGACATGTACCTCGTTCGTGCTGCGATAGACGACTGGCCGTGCAGGTTGAAGGCCTGTATTCAAAATCGCGGGGGTCATTTTGATTAAACTTTATTAGCATAAGAATCTGTGTTTTATTAAGTTCATTTTGGTATATAAATGTTTACATCAATAATAAACATGTCTCAATTATTTCATACTAAACATGTGACAGAACTTATAACCTGACTATCTATATCTAATCTTAGTAGAGATATTTATTTAAATCTTTGGACATTGAAGGATATACCAAATATGCAGTATAAGGTTGAAATAGACAATGGGAGACCTTTCACGAAGAGGTCTCGAGTTCGATCTGACTTTTCGAAATTAAGTAGGTAGGTATTAAATAGTTAATTAACACTTGCTTTAACAAGGCGAAGAGAAACATCGTGGAAGAAATCTGCATGCCAGAGTTCTCGATAAGGTTCTTGAAGATAATATGTATGTGTGTGAAGTCTGCTAACCCGCACCGGGCCAACGTGGTGGACTATGGCCTAATCCTTCTTTCACTGGGAAGAAGCCCAGCAATAGGACAGTTTAATACAGGGCTGATATTATTATTATTATTACACCTATATCTATACTAATATCAAACGCCTTCTACACGGTCGGGTCAACCGCCCAACTCAACTACGGTCACGTAGGACTTTGTTGAGTTAAAGCCAAAATTGATCGTGTGGTCGTTGGTCGGACAACCAAATTGAGTTGACATCCGAAGGACCAGACCTTGATTGCCAGCGCTGCGCTCGCAACAAAGGGCGAATAGAAGGCGTTGAGTTGGCAAACCAAACGTGTGGAAGCTTGTAGCCCGACCACGCGTATTCATTTTGATCGAGGCGTTAGGCGAAGTGGACGCGAAACGGCGAGCGAGCGTGCAACATTGTCGGAGTTTTTAGAACTATGCAGAGATTTTCCCTGTTTGTGGGACTGAAGTTCTGATGATTATAGGGATTAAAATAAAAAAGTTCTTGAACCTGTAGCAGATATCAAAGACTCAAATAAAAAACGTGTGCATTAGAATGGCGGGTGTAATGTCACAAATCAGCATGAAATAAGAATGTATCAAATCTACCTTGAATCTACCTAAATCTACCTATAAAGAAATCAATTCTACCTCAGAAAGAGTTAGAGATAGCTCAAAAAGAAAGTGAGGCGCCAACCTGACGTCAGGTCCGCGGGTGTATTTTTGTTTCTGAACGAAATACCAATTTTATAAGTATGGATTCATTCCATATAAATCTACCTGTATACTACCTTACAATATCATAAAACAAATATAAAATTAAGGTATTAATAAAGCGGAATTCGAAAATATTTAGAAATTATTAAGCGCCAGGCAAATTGATAATAGCAACTAGTGAAAAGACATGCAGGAATCTAACGTTTGCTATTTATAAATTTCTATTATTTTCAAATACCGTTTTATTAATTCCTTAGATTTAATATTTGTTTGTAGTATTGTAAGGTAGTATACAGTTAGATTTATTTATAGCCTAGTGATAAACTGTTGGACTGCCACGCAGAGGTCTCGAGTTCGAACCCAAGGCGCGCAGCTCTGACATTTCGAAGTTATATTATTATGTATATTTAATACATAGTTAGTGGTCATTTTAATAAGTAACATTTGACAATTCATCAAAATTCAACCTTGTAACGGCGGGCATAAAATAATATATTTTTTGGTTTCGTTAGAACTGCACAATTGCTTAACTTCTTTCAATTACGATTACATATTTATTGTAATAATGACCGATACGAGTAATTTTACGATTTGCTTTCACTAATTAACCATTCTAAACATAGTAAACAATTTCTGATCTAAAGAACTGAACGTCTTTACAATGTTCCGTCAGTTAACCCTTTTTGTTTTTAAACACTAGGGATGTTACTCTAAAATTGAAAGCTGGTAAGTAGAATCGAATGCAATGATTACTGAAGAAATATCACCATAAATTAATAACCACGTTGTTTATTATTCTTTTAACTAACTATAAAAATACAAAAAATAATTAAATAGAAAAATCATTGATGTTAGGTACAATTTAGGTGGGATGTTGCTGGCAACACCAGTGCCTGTCGATGACGCCATGTCATGTCACCATAACATGACGCAGTCTTTTGTCGTTGTGCGAAGTGACTGTGAGTTTTTGGTGTGCTCTCTGTTATTTTCTTCTGACCCGGCTTTTTTATTGTACTGATCTTACTACGTTTACCTGGCTATAAATTGGACTCCGATTGCTTAACTATTAGTAAACAAGAACAACATTACAGTCTTACCATGTCGAAACGGGGGAAAACGCTAAACAGTCAATCTCGCGAACTAGTGGTGAAATTGTACAATTATTTTGAACGTGAATCAGTTAACGTTGGGCCTCTTTTTCCATTGACACAACCGAGAGAACGCGTTGCCGAAGCATTGGGAATAGGGAATAGGACAGAAACTCAAATTCTGAAAGAGAAATACGGACCATCAGGCTCAGAAGATAATACTTTACGTACACCGAAAAATCGAAAGAGGGACAAGAAAATTGTTGGCGTTGATAATTTTGATGCTGCTGCATTTCGCAACCACATTTATGGATATTACTCGAGAAAAGAATATCCTATACGGGAAAAGCTAATGAGTTCGTTAAAAGACGCAGGCTTATTTTTTGGCGGTAAATCGTCTCTATCAAAGGTTTTGAAATCGATTGGCTTTAGATTTAAAAAATCTGACTAGCGGAAAATCCTGCTAGAACTCTACGATATTATTTTGAAGAGAGTAACTTTCTTACGTCAAGTAACTAAAATTATAGACTGGGACAAAGTCGTGTTTATTGACGAAACATGGTTGAATGCGAACCATACGGTTTCGCGGACATGGACCGATGATACAGCGGCCTCCACCTCAAAAGTTCCATCGGGAAAAGGAGCCCGACTTATTATATGTCACGCGGGATTAGCTTATCAAGGTTGTATTCCAGATTGCCTCCTCGCATTCGCCTCTAAAACTACAAGTGATTACCATGAGGAAATGAACTTTGAGGTTTTTAAAGAGTGGTTTGAGAAGCTGCTAGTCAGCTTAGAAAACCCATCGAAAATTATAATGGACAATGCACCGTATCATTCTGTACAAGTTGATAAACCACCAACTCAAGCAAATAAAAAGCAAGAAATTGTCTCGTGGCTGGTAAGAAATGGTGTGGATGTAAGTCCAATTTTATTAAAAGTTGAGTTGTTAAATCTGGTACAAGCAACTAAGCCGTCCAAGCTCCGCTATGTAATCGATGAACTAGCCCTAGAGTATGGATACGAAGTTATTCGATTGCCTCTCTACCATTGCCAGTATAACGCCATCGAGCTTATTTGGGCACAAATAAAGGGTCATGCAGCGCGGAACAATACTGAACCACCCTTCAGTACTGCTAAAATGATGACTCTGCTACAAACTGCGTGTGCAGAAGTCACTACAGAAGACTAGAGAAAAGACGTAGAGAAAACAAAGAAAATAATTCTACAAGACTTTGAACGAGATGTGAGAATAGACAATATTATTGAAAATGAATTAATAATATCTCTCGAGTGCTGACAGCAGTGATGAAAATGACAATACTAATAACAGTTCTGATAGTTCAACTGAATAATTTTTTTTTGTTAAATTATTTACTTGTCTTATTTTGCTCCTTAAATTTACGAAAGAAAAATAATAATGGCACAGGGATTCGCATGATGATTCTTAAAATTCACATATGTTTCAAGTCCGTATCGTTTCATTCACTTTAATCGATGTTTTTAAGCAGGTCACCTCACTATGAAGATAGAACTGACAGACGTCAAATGTTACCTATTAAAATGACTCCACTTTAATTATCGCTTGTTCTAACGGTGAAGGAAAACATCGTGAGGAAACCTGCATGTCTAAGAGTTCTTCATAATGCTCTCGAAGATATGTGAAGCCTGCCAACCCGCACTAGGCCAGCATGGTATGGCCTAACTCTTCTCACAGTGAGACTAGGCAGGAGGCAGGCAGGACAGTTCAATACAGGGCTGATATTATTTATACTCATGAGAACTTAAGTCCCACAAACAGCGAAGATCTCTGTAGAGTTCTAAAAACTCTGTTGCACGCTCGCTCGCCATTACGCATCCACTTCGCGTAACGCTTCGATCAAAATGAATACGCGCGGTCGAGCAACAAGCTTCCACACGTTTGGTTTGTCAACACAACGCCCTCTATTCGCTCTTTGTTGCGAGCGCAGCGCTGGCAATCAAGGTCGTTTGGATGTCAACTCAATTTGGTTACCGACCAACGACCACACGATCAAATTGGCGTAAACTCAACCAAATTTGACGTGGCCGTAGTTGAGTTGGGCGCTTGACCCGACCGTGTAGAAGGCGTTTAAAGAGGAAAGAGTTGATTGTCTGTTTGTAACGATTTAACTCAAAAACTACTCACCAATATTAAAAACTCTTTCAGCATTAGAAAGCTACCTATATTATCACCGAGTAACAGACTATTTTATTTAAAAAAGTATTGTTACTAACATAACCTAACCTACTTTTACGCGAGCGAAGCCGCGGGCAAAAGCTAGTTAGTTATAAGGGTAAAGCACCTAACTCATTACCTACCTACATATTTAAAGGATCTAGCATTTTATAAATTACACACCCTATCCTCATAACTTCAATGATGTGAGGAACTACCTACCTACGTTAAAATAATATATAGAAAATCACTCATGCACTCAGGACAAACATATGGATCACACAATTGTTCTGTAATGTCCTGTTACCTAAAGTATCTTATATGGGGCAGTCAGTGCAGACCGGCGACACTTCAACCCAGTGGGATCTTTTGTGTCGACACTCTCCCAATAACGACTGCCTTAGATGTTCGGCAGCCGGGACCGACGACTTAACGTGCTCTCCGGGGCACGAAGCAGGCGATAATTGTCAATCAATACGCACATAATTTCGAAAAGTCATATAACTTCCGAAAGTCAGAGGTGCGTGACGTGGGTTCGAACCCGAGACCCTCTGCATTGCAGTCTGTTGGTCTACCCATTGAGCTATCGTTGCTTACAACCTAGGTCTACTACTATACTGAGAGACTTAGTGAAGTAGCAGTGGCGGGAGACCACCCTATTTTTTTCACATCACGTCTTCTGCACCAGGTTCCTACCTATAAGTGTTGTGTCGCGAGGGACTTAACAAACATTCAAACAACGAGCAAGAAGTACATCTAGGTTTGGAACAGCTGTTTGTGGATCATACATTTTTTGTCCCGTGTGGGGACATTTACAACACTCGACGCGGCGGCAGTGGCGAGACGACCGCTTATATCACTAGGTACACCATCCGTGCAGCCAAATATGTTCAAGCATGACTCTAGTTAGGTTCTCTATAGTGTTACCTACTTAACTTTTTATGCATAATCTAAAGCGCCAGCTTGCCCGAACTTAATGACACATAATATCACATGTCATAAAATTAAAATACCTAAACACAATATGCCCTAAAATTTGTCAATATTACAATCAATAATATAAAGATGACTTAAAACCGTTTTCAATAAAAGTTTAAAACTAATTTTGTATTTTGTCACGGCTCCGGCGCTGCGGGTCTCCGGCGGTCCCACTCTTGCTAATCGTCCCAGACGGCTTTCGCTCACCACCGCAGCTTCGTCTTGCTGGCTGGCTTCGCCTGCTCCTCAGCCTGTGGGCTGCCTCGACCCTACCGGCCTACGCGATTCTTAATTACACTCTAGGGGTAGGGCAGTCAAGACTGCGTGGAGTCGGATTCTCAGCGATTCGTTTCTGTCACTACAACTTACTTTTTAGCAAATTTTTTTAGGATTAACAATTTTATTATAAATGAACATTCGGAATGATACACAATACAATATTTAGGACATATGACTTTATTTCATGCAAAATTAGGAGATTCAATTATTATAGCAAACATGTTGTGGATAATGGTTTTCGGACAAACAATTTTAGGAGAAGAAAGGGAGTACCCTCTAGTTAAACTGCTTATCAGACTCTCAATTTCAGTTTATAATATTGACATTGGTCTATAAAGGCTGGAAACCTTATATAGTAGTACACAATAGGTAACAGAACTTATTGAGGCTCTTATCCATTGTGAATATCTCTTATCCATTAGGACCTCTGCTATGCTGCTCGCGTAAGGTATTGTTACAGCCACTGCCATCTCTCGGCACTGTGGGAAAGCGCCCAGCCTTGTAATAATTTATTACAGCGACATCAATTGGTGTCTTACTGAACTACGTAACTTGTTAGCACACAAAGTAGAGAGAGCGCTAGAACTTTCTCGTACTCTTCGCATTCTGACAAGCTAGATGGCGCTGTAATAAATTATTACAAGGCCAGGCGCTTCACCACAGTGCCGAGAGATGGCACTGGCTGTAACAGTATTAAAATATGACTCACACGAACAGTGCAGAATCTTTTTATGGAGCCTATAAAGCCTTCTTTACTAAGGGAACCCAACTGGGAAACCCAATACAAGGGTTGTTGTAGTTGCTTGGTCTTCTGGAGGGCGGAGGTACAGCCGTAGTATAGCTGCTTCAGTTGGACCAATAACCAAAGTTGAAGCAAAGGCTCTACTATGCTCTAACCTTAGGCTTAAGGCTTTGCTTTACCTCTCTTGTTTAATAATTTATTCAGTGGTTCGTATAACACTATCTTTACATATTATAAAACAAATTCTGTCGCCGCATCTGTTCGCGATAAACTCAAAAACGACTGAATCGACTTTTATGCGGGCTTCATTAATATACAGAGTGATTCACGAGGAACGTTTAAGTGTATTATTTGTTAAGGTGTTGTACTACACCTGCAAAGCCTGTGCGGGTCGCTGGTATAGTACAAAATACAAATCTTCTCGCCAAGCTGGTTGTCTTGCCAATGGGCTAGTTGGGCGGATGTTACTGGTGTATGTGGGCTCTATTCCTCTTAACTATAAAACTCTTTCATTACTTCTCAGAGGTTTACCTAACATAAAACCTCAAATCCAAATATTACTTTTCATAGAAAAAGCAATAAATGTCGAAAAATGAAATAAATTCCAATGTCACTCATTATTTTTCGAGATCTCGTATAGAGATATTTTACATTTGTTTTTTTTATATATTTTTATTTTTACACATGGATATTATTATGCCATAAAACTAATGAAAAGAAACAGGAGCATTTCTATTTACATGCAGGAGGCGAAGAGGTAAATGTTTAATTTTATAACATTTTACAAATCATAAATCGTTTTGCTCGTATTACATAATTCGATAGCTAAAAAGCGTAAGCGTATGTGTTAAAGCCGCAGTTTGATTCCCGCATCAGTTCGTATTGGATTTCTTTTGGCACTATGCCTGACTGACGGCTTCAGGCTCATTCTCATAACGTAGGGTCAATCTGGCTAAATGGTAGTGTGATACACCTCCGACATTGCGCTAATATTTACCTTATAGTACAGTATAAATGATATTATAATGTGTCAAAAAGAAGCAGGTATGTTCACACAAGTCGCAAAGTGCAGACGCAACTCCAAATTGGGCCGTATATTGGTCTCAAAACAAACTAGTGTAACTTTGACATTCATAAGTATTACCTTGTAACCTAACTTGAATAAATCTATTTTGAATTTGAATTTCTCAAAACAAAGTGCCTTGTAAAATATTTTAAGCGCAATCGTTCGAATAATAGCTATCTCCTTTTCGTAAACTACATATTCCCTCGTATATGGTGCTACTTATTAGTTCAAATAATTATCAACACAAGTGCGGTTATTAACAACAAAATCAAGTTGGCAACATATTTCGACGTCCATTACTGAGAAAGTAGCGTATCGAGTGTAGAATATCATTGTATATAGTGATTTTATTGCTATTATTGAAAACTGGATCGTAGCAAATGGAAATCCGTAGTCTCTGCCTACCCCTCTGGGAAACAGGCGTGAATATATGTATGTATGTATGTATTGTGAACTTTTCAATAAATTCTAATCATGTAGATGTAATTATATGAATCAGTCATTAGCAAGTAATGGCATATAAGTAATTAATTTTTACAGATATATCATGTAACATGTGTTGAATTCTTCAAGCGTTGGCGCAGATCGTAATATGCACTGCGCAAATGTTGATGACTGTTTATGACCATGTAGTCAAACTTGCACTACGATTATTTGCATTGACAAGGAATCGAAGCCGGTAAAAATGAAGTAAAAATAAATAGAATGAATGAATACTGTTATTAATTTTGATGAGAAATAGAATGGAATGGTAGAAGAAATGGAATGGTAGAATGGCCTCGGGAGACAGCGCCAGTAGGTCCTCGATACGTTCCTGGTCATTGAGTAGTTCAGTGAGGCCAGGGCAGTGTTCCAGAGTGATCTGGTTGAACAGACCGATGCGGATGATCGCCACAACCATGCTGCTTATGATAGAAACTTGGTACCGATGTTTCTCCAATCTATATAACTGCATGTCGTTCATACTGCAGATGATATCGATCATACCTATAGTCTGTAGCTGTCTTTATAATAACTTCGAGGCTTAGGTGCCTGATGTGTTGCAATGAAGGTGGTTATTGTCCGATCAATAGGGGTCGGTCGTGTGATTGCATTTTAAGCATCACTGTCCTTATAATACTTTACTACTTCTTCAAATCGACCGGCATTCTCGATAAGATATTCTTAGTAATGGGATACTTGAAAGTGACCGCTACGACGACGACGACAAGGTCTTCAGCAGGATAGCAGGTATAATCGGCATCAGAATATTCTGAGCAACAGGATGGTGTCATAGAATTTATATACAAAAAGACCATTTAAATATAAAATGTACCAGCAAGGCATCCGAGGGGTTTGTGCAAGCTCTGTCAAATAATATCAGATCGAGCCTATTACTAAAGGTAGGTAAAATATTAGAGAGTTAAGTTTAACGTTATTAAGATTGAGGCAAATAATTATTCAACTAAACTCACGGTACACTCGGTTGCGTAGAGGAAGTGAATTTAATTGTGACGGGTTCGAATCAGGGTAGGATAAAAAATTATTGGGTATTTGTCAAGTAGTATTTTTAGTAGAAGCATGAAGTCTGTAAGAGTGCCCTTATTATGTGGGATATAAATCTGGCGGGTTTAATATACCTCTTCTTAAACCTTGAGGTAAATAGGCGTGTAGCTATGTATGTGTATATTGAAATATGTTTTCTGAGATGAACTTGGTTTGTATCTTAATACCGTTATTGTAAATTATATTTTGATTTATTAATGCGAAAGTTTGACGTTACAATGGAGTTACGAAAGTAATGATTTTTAAGCAAAGAGGTGAAATGTTGACGTAAGATTTAGACCTTTACGTTTGTTGTATACTAGTTGAAAAATATATAGTATCTGTGCAGTTGTTTCGTTCGGTGAGTGAGAGCGCTGGAGTTCCATTATTCCTCTCTTACCCATCCTTCTGTATTTGAAACACCCTTCCCTTCATCCCACTTTTTGTAATCTTTACTAAAATAAATAAATATTTAATTAATTAAATTTATTAAAACATGGCCCAGGTGCCCAGCAGTGGGATAGTTTAATAGAGGGCTGTTCAAGAAATTTAATAGAGGGCTGTTCAAAAATCAAAAATACTTTATCATATAGGTCACAAAGTATGACTTATGTATGTCAAAAATGCTAGGAGGTAACTTAAGTAAAGGCGCGTATTTGCGCTTGAATCAGTTTAGTTGAATACAAGATGTTTGTAGAAGATTTCCCTCAAAATTGTATCGGGCCCGAAAGGAATCCGTCCATCCTTGAGTTGTTAATTAAACTCTGATGTTGATTTTTCTTTATATAGTGGTTCGTACAAGTCTATTTACCATGTCATTATTTGCAGATACATCTTAAGCCATGTGTCGCACAGTGCATGCGCTCCTACAAATCGTAATATGCGGGATTCAAATGCTCGTGAGGGTCTTTATGACCGTAATCCTCATGATCGAAAATGTGATTAGAATGGTCCTGCAAACGATGTACAACTTCATATCATTCATGCTACAGATGATATCACTTATACCAATATGTTGCGTGTTCTTAATAACGGCAAGATTAAAATGTTTCGTCTGCGGCGGCGGTGGACCCTGTCCCGTAAACAGAGGCGGCACTTGTGATTGTCTGATGTCTTTCTTCGCCATCGTTATCATATTCTTCATATTCAGAGCGACTGGTGTCCTTGATAAGATATTCTACGCTTTGGGTTACGCTAAAGCCAAACCACTGGTTTATACAAGATTTGTGCCCACGCCTGGAGATATTACCGAGTGCTCCAGGGAGGAGTCTACGTCATATTACACTACAACTACAACAGAAGCCAGTGATACAGAGACCACGCCTCATAAACAATTAATTCTGAGGAACACTGACGATCTTCCTTACAATAATTGGACTACAGCTTTTTACTATTTGGTTTGAAATAAAAATTGTTGCGTTTTTGTAATACCTACTTGTTTTTTCTATATATCTATCTATTTCCAAAATAGATCACTGAGACTTGCTGACAGGTGGTGGAGGAATTATATATCTATCTATTTCCAAAATAGATCACTGAGACTTGCTGACAGGTGGTGGAGGAATGTAGGTAAAGACAGTCCAATATCCGTAAACAATTTGATACGTAGGTAGGTATATACATAGGTATTCCGTAGAATGCTGTTTTTACTTGTTGAACGAGACAAATTCGCGCTTTATTCATGCTTACACCAGTGTAGCAATGAGGAATATATGATACCATGTTCCTTTTAGTTTAAAAGTAAAGATTGACTCACGACACCAGTTTACTAAGATACTTACCTACTTGACAGACAGTAAAATATTTTTTATCAAATTATTGTCATGTTCACTGCATTTCGTTTCATTCTTCATAATGCATTTTTCCTTTGCGAATATGGGTGTACATTTCCAACTTATTATCTAATACAATTGTTGTTCTTTCGTGTTATATATACAACCATAAGGCATGCAAAATGAAAAAAGAGAGTTCAATACATTTTATCATGTTGTCATCTAAGTTAAGTCGTTATCTTATTCTGAGCTTATTTTTGCGTGCCGTCGCTATAGTTAGTCAAGACTGAATTCAAATCATAAATTTATTAACGTAACGAAGTTACACTAACATCAAATGTTTATTTGTAGAGGTCTTAGCAGAACATTGCAAAAATAAAATCGGCGTTTTTAAATATTAAGTACCTATTATAATATACTACTAGATTCTTTCCGCGATTTCGTTTGCGTTAATGTAGATATGGACGCTATGTCCTTTTCTGTACCCCTGACAACGTGTATGCGAAATTTCATGATGATCTGTCGAGAAGAAAGCGTGAAAGCGTAACAAACGAACAAACAAATTCACATTCGCATTTATAATATTAGTTACGATTAGGATTAGATTAGATCTTAGCCCACCAGACATTTATTTTAGTTAGGTGTAGATATACTTAGTATGTACCTATATAAGTACATACTTAAATAGTCATGTCTTACTTAAGCAGAGGTGTTTCACACCCATATTAGTCCAGTTATGGTTTTAGGTCGCACTTAAGGAGCGAACCTATAGCTATCTACCGGGCTGGTGATTCTACGCTACTAGGTACTCTTAATGGCCTGACAGAAAAACCCAACGCTGCCCGATCCGGTAATCAAACCCGAATACAACATTTGCTATCAATAAAGCTGACATGAATTAAAAAATATATTGAAGTAAGCCTTAAATGACTGTGAACCTATCGAGTCGCAGCGTACACCGGCGGCCAGAAACTTAAGTTAGTCGTATGGTTTCCAAGACTTGACATGATAAAAATAACAGTGGCCAGACTTAGAAGATTATCAACCTTAAATCAACTCAAAAAGACCCCAGTTTTAATCTAGTTAGTACGTTGTCAGTACGGATGGCGTAGTGGCTCAAATGTTCTCCTCGGCACTGCCACTGCGCCGAGTGTTGTGGGTTCTATTCCTACATTGGACATAACCTAGTATAGTTGATCCGAGTCTGGGTGTTCGTCGTGACCATTGTTTGTATGTAAAGTCACCTATGACACATGGAATTATACCGAATGCGGGAACTGCTGTTTTTAGAGGACAGGAAGCCAGGATGAAGTGACGTAGGTCTGGCGGCTGTAGGATTTGTGTTGATAACTACCTTTTCGTTATTACTATATGACTGACATGTTAACTATATACCTACATGGGCTTAGACCTAGTTCCTATATCAAAAAACGAGGCATTGTTACTACAGACATTTAATGATTGACATATTAGATGAAAAAATTTTCGTAATTAACGGTCTGTAACTAAAACGACTCATTTTCCGATATGGATACCGGGTATAAGTAAAGGTCTTATCCGCTAGCCTCCACCAGCTGTCCATCTGGCGGGGAGACAAAGTCGTATTTTGCACTTTTTCCTACCATAACATCACTAGTTGAGATGTGTAGAATCTAATTTCCACATATCCCTGCGATGCCACTTTTGTGTGGTTAATTAAAACAATATTATTAGCAGGTAACTAAAATATTTTATTGTCGACTATACTTATTAACAAAACTGGCATGTTAAGGGTAAGTGAAATTTAACTGCCACTCATCCCAACAAATCCTCGATGGCGTAGTGGTTAATGTAACCGACTGCCACACCTGAGGTCGCGGGTTCGATTCACGCACAAGTTAAACATTCGTGTGCACATGGATATTTGTCTTGGTCTGGGTGTTTCTATGTGTAATATGTATGTATTTACAAAAAATAATTATACCTGTATGTTTATCCATTGTCTAGTACCCATAGTACAAGCTCTGCTTAGTTTGGGCTAGATGGTGCTGTGTGTATGTGATAGAATATTAATTACAGAATATTAAAGTGACGTCATGGTAGCGAAAAGTTAGAAAACCGCTTGTCTCTATGAAAAAGACAATTACCGCTCTAGGAATAATTTCTGAGTCGCGGTGAACTTTACAAACATTCAGGCAATGGACATAAAGGACACCCAGACTCGGAACAACTATTTGTGGATTGTGATCCACAGATAGTTGTTCCGAGTGTTCGCCTGGGTCTTCTTTGCTCATACATTTGTGTGCAAATGTATGTTTCCCAGTATGTTTCGTGTGGGAAACATTTGGTGCGAAGGCAGTGGCGAGGTGACCTCTTAAACCATTATCTACTCTATCTGCGCAGTCAAAATAGACTTTATCAGACATCATTATTTACAGATACGCACTATAAACCATGTGTCGTACGGTGTCGGCGGTCATCCAGAGCTTAACATGCAGTCTGCAAATGGTGGCGAGGATTTTCATGACCATTCTACTCATGGTCGAAAATTTAATACGGATGATTCTTCAAACTGTGTACAATTTCATATCGTTTATGCTGCAGATGGTATCACTTGTGCCGCTATGCTGCACATTTTTGATCACGTCAAGGCTGACATGTTTTACATGCGGTGGTGGTGGACCATTCCCTTTGAACAGAGGAGGAACGTGTGATTGTGTGATGTCTGTCCTCGCTTTAGGTATCATTTTCTTCATATTCAGAGCGACTGGAGTCCTTGATAAGATATTCTATGCTCTTGGTTACGTTAAAACTGTCTCTAGTCTTTATTCGAAGCTAAGGACGCCTGGAGATGTAACTGAATGCTCGAGGTCGACATGAAGTTATAGTCAGCAACATAAGTCAATACACACTTGTGATTTTGATTTAAAAACTATGGCATGTAATATATTTTATAGCAGAATTAGATAAATAAGCAAACTAAGTACAGAATAACAATTACGATGTTTACTCATAACATCAGAAAACATACTCTAATAAATTTGTTCAGTGTTTAGCTAGGTACTTATGTTGCTGACTCTACAGTGTGACAACCGAAGGAACCAAAAATTGAGTACCACAGAGGAATATAAACGCAATAATCTAAATTATGGAGACCCTATTAACATGCAATAAAAATTAAATAAAAAGAATTGTAAAGCTTATATAAATGTACTATTATTTACAATCACAATTCAATCAATAATGTAATTAACAATGATTTGCCTCTAACTACATCCTAACTAATATTATAAATGCGAATGTGAGTTTGTTTGTTTGTTTCGCTTTCACACCTTAACTTCTCGACCAATCATCATGAAATTTCGGAGGAACAGAAAAGGACAAAGGGTACCTTTCATCAAAAAATGTATATTAAGGTATATTAATATTATTTTTTACGTAGGGGAATGCATTGACGCATAGGTACCTCTTCGCGGGGCGACGCAGAGATTGTCGGCCTCACCCGGGGTAAGATGGCGACATCCCGGTAATACCGATTAAACCTACCACGGTGTTGCTTAACATAACCTACACCTCCACAACCTAATGCTCAACATAAATCACTTTCACATGCAATAGCGACGCCGCCGAGGTTTGGGCTCACCGTGTGAAACGACGGGCCCTTACACGAAACTACCCTATCCATTTTCAAACTCTAATTTTTGGCCTATTGTCCGCTTGACGATGACAACACGACACAGAGGCGATCGTGGGAACACGCACGTCGCCTGTCGGACCTGGAACTGATCGGGTGGTAGGCAGGCCCACGAAGCCCACCACCTCCCAGGTAAAACCTCATGGTGGCTGGAGGTCGTCCCACGCCTTCCGGCGCCCGGTTCTGCGTTTGGAGAGAGGGTTCAAATGCTTTCTCTTCCGCTCTGTCGCCTCCTTGATGGAAATGACTTCCTCATCGAAGAAAGCGACGGCGTTCCAAGATCTCCTACTCCGGACCATAGACTGAACTCTGTTACAGATCTAACCTAACCTAACGTAGCCTACATTTACGCGAGCGAAACCGCAGGCAAAATCGGGTACATAATAAGCGGCGTAGTCTAGTACATAGTCACGGCGATCTCTTTTAACCGCGATTGGCCGTCTGCGCAAGAGATATTATGTGCCAGTGTATGCGCAAACACAAGTGCTCTCTCTGGTTCCTAACCCTCATAATACGATGGGACGGCAATCCGACACGATCGGAGAGAGATCAGGCGCAGGATCACCGGCTTTACGTGCTCTCCGAGGCACGGGGTTGTATTACACTCCTTGGTCCCTAACTCTCATAATCCGATGGAATGGTAGAGAGAGAGAGATGGCTTCTGCTTGGGACGAGGATTACTTATATTTCTGTAAATGCAATTAACTATTCTAATTAAAAACAACGCCATACATAGACACATATATAAAACTACTATATTCTGGTTGTTAAATCGCTGCCGCCATGTATTTTTAATATGTCGCAATCGTGAAGTGATGGGTAGGACAAACCAAAAAGATGAAGTTGTATGAGGTACTCATTTCAGAAAATGAGGCAGTACAATGTACCACCTCATTAGAGGTGGTCCTCAAATGAAGTGTAGGTTGTAGTACACATAAAATGAGTCATGTCGTAATTTTTGAGGCATGAGGTAAATGAGGGTTATACATAGCAAATACAGATTAACGAACTAAACTTTGAGTTTGAAGTGTTTTGTATTGGTACTTCAGTAACGTTAAATTGAATAAAAAACGTTTGTTACTAAATGAGGATTTTTATTAGAATCAATGAATCAACTACATATAATAGTACAAAAGCAAAAAAAAATTAAAATAAGATTTATTTTGTCGTCAAAACTTTTATGTTAATTTTTAAACTGTAAATTATCTGTAACCCTTAATGCAGGTACCACAACCTAGATAGAAGAATAAAACATATCTATATTAATGATAAAATAATAAACAACAAAAATCTCAACAATAATAGATTAGTAATATTTTAAACAAACGAAATGTAATTTAATGGACTAAACTTCCAAACTCGAAAACATAAACAACATTAAAATATTACGAAACGTTCCATTCATTTAAATCGCCTTGTTATCAAGCATTACAAGTATGAGCAGGACAAATTCTACGCATGCGTTCGCTCATTCACTTACTCTTTCTTGCAAGGTACTCTTTGGTCATGTTGTGTGTGTGAGAGAGTGTGAGAGAGAGAGAGAGAGAGTGAGTGAGAGAGAGAGAGAGAGAGAGAGAGAGAGAGAGAGCGCTTCGCAATACTTCACAGCCTCAACGAGTTTGAGGTGGTACAAAATGTGTATTTGAGGTGATGGGACAATTCATTGCATTTGAGGTGCCTCATGTATGAGGTACACAACACTAATCGTGACTCACCATAATAATAAGACATATAAGAATAAAGTCAGTTTTGAAATAATTATCATCTCGGACTAACTTACAACAAGCAAAATAATTTATTTAATGGATCACATTTTGCTATCTCAATACTACAATATATTTCCTCAGGACCAAAGATAAAACACTAATAACTGCTTAGAATACCAATTTATATTCTGTCCGGTTATACAATATCTTTGGGATCAGTGTATTTAGGTTGTCATCAGGTATTTCGTAATTATTATAAATTTATTGTGTGTAGTACCTAAGATTTGCATTTACACAATGAAATAGTGTAACTCTATATTAATCATATAACCAATATATAATCTCAGTAAATATTTGGCTGGCTAATATGTCGGTGTGCACGTAAAATTTAACAGGTATGTAGTATATTGTGTACATTGTAAATAACCCATGATGTGTGATCATAGCGATCATCTTAAAGATATCCTCTAAGATATTCTAATTATACTACACTGATGGTATAGTATTAATATGTGCGATATTAGGATTTATTCGCAGTGAAATAAATACAAAATGTATTTTTATGTATATTTTTGTTTTAGCCACCGTATATATTTGTTTTACTCGGAAAGTAGTTAATGCATTTACTTGATTTAAACAGAACCTTATAAGAGTGCTTTTGTATACTTTTTATTTAAAAATTCACAAATGTAAATAATAATAATAATAATACATTTATTTCAGACTAATATCCATTGTGTTAGTATTACATAAAAACTTGCTAGCTAGTGTTAGTAATTATTAATAAGACACAATTAACATATAATAAAAACATACATAAAATTACACAACAGGCTTATGAAGCCGAAACCAATAACAAACAATGGGGCTATCCCACCTGTCCACTATCGTGCTGAGGATATAATTGGTGATGCCGCGCACCCTATGCATGATGGAAGCGCATGGTTTTCGCATAATTGCATAGAAATTTTCTACTGCCGCCTCGGTAAACATGCCTGACGCACTACAATAGCGCGGCAGCCCCATCAATATCTTATACGCGTTGTTGTACTGTACGCGTAGGGCGCTGTATGTCCTCTGCGTGTAGTTAACCCATAGACTGCACGTGTAGAAGATTGGCAGAACGCTGTAAAAAGCGTCGCCTTTACTTGTTTTGTACATCGTGCAAATCTACGGGCCAACATATTGCAACGGACAGCCAGCGCCCTACGCTCACGCTCGATGTCTAAGTCATCTCTAAGGTCATCAGGGACCCAGTGCCCAGATATTTAAAAGTAGTGACTCGTTTTAGTGGATTACTATAAAGCTTAAGTTCTGGTATATCAGAGTAAAGTTTATTCCTAGCCTTAAATACAAGTAATTCACTTTTTGTAACATTATATCTGAGGCCATGAGCCTCCGCATACCTTTCACATATGTCGAGTAGTCTCATCATAGCGCTAATTGATGGGCTTAGCAACACCATGTCATCAGCATAACTAATGTTATTAAGACATATTCCGTCCACGTGACATCCAAGATAGGCATTGCTAAGCTCAACAATCAGCTGATTTATGTACAGGCTAAAAAGTCTAGGGGAGGTTAGCCCACCCTGCCTCACCCCGCACTCCAGCCTGTACTCATCCGATATTGACCCAAACCACCTAACACAATTTGTCTGATTATTATACCATTAACGCAGTATTGATATAATTTCCCCGTCCACCTTGGTTTCCTTGGCTAGCTTATCCCATAGTAAATCATACAGCACTAGATCAAAGGCCTTGGAAACACGCATTTACAGGTGTTTTCCTTGACGTACTACACTGGACGGTGTGCTCGAGGGACAGTACTGCAGTCTCCGTGGACAAACCCGGCCTGAACCCAAACTGCGCGTCACTCAGCTTGATACGATAGCAAGCGATATGGGCCTGTAATTTGTAGGATCTGATGTATCACCCGTCTTACCTTTAACAATTGGGACTACATAGGATTTCATTAATTCCCCAGGCAAGTAGGAGTGACTTAGACACAGCGTGTAGAACATTGCCAGTACTCTTGGCAGGTGTACGCCAGCATTCCGCAAGTGCTCGATGCTGAGATGATCGTGTCCCGGAGATTTCCCTCTTGACATATTATTAATGATATTATCAACATCTTTGGCAGAAAATCTAACAATTAACCCCGTAAACATTTCGGAATCGACCACTCGCGATAAAGCAGTTTGAGGAGATACTACTTTAAATTGCCTTACAAACAAATTTGCTATATCAGCAGGTTCGTTACACCCCGAGGACGCTAGGCCTCAGCTGCAATCAATTTGCACTCTTCCAGAACCTAGAAAAGTCTTTATTTCTATGATGCTCTGCTATGATGTCCATTTGTATTTGTTGTTGATTAGACTGACACGATTTTAATTTTGATTTAAATACTTTCCTCGTCTCACACATCTTACTAAAAGCAATTCCCGATTTTGGCTTCTCAGACATACCTTAGTGGGTTTTGTATTGGTGGGTACCAATGAAATGCAAGCCTTGCCTTCCCGTGAGCTTGTTTAACATATTTATTCCAGCCAACTACATGTTTAGGCTGTCTACCCCTTTTTTCATGGCCAGTACATTGGGCAGTCTCCGAAAGTATATTTTTGTACATTTTGTTCAATACTTCTCTGGCTACAGTGGCTACAGTCATTACACAAACCCTCTGAGCACTTCTGAAATTCTACAGGTATATAACACTAAACTATAGCGAAGCGTAGCCGTCTTTAGGTAGATGTATTTATGACTAATTTATTTTGTATGTATGGACTTCACAACATCTATGATCATCATACAGAGCTGTAAGTTTTTCCTTGTTAGAACAATATCAGCATGTGTATATATATATATGTACATTGTCGTCTATGCATCATGGAAATACATAAGCATTAAAGTTTATGATACCTTTTTGTGTCTATCAATATCTTGTGATCTTTGCAGATAAATTATCAAGCAATGTGTAAAACAATCTACATGATGACACAAATATTTACCTGCGGCTTGGAGACCTTCGTGAGAATCTATATGACCATACTCCTCATGATAGAGAATATCATTAGAACGGTATTCCAGACAAACTTTATGGCTATCGTTTTGATTGTCGCTCTGTACTTTGTATTAAAGAACTTTGGAGTCTTCGACAAGATGTTCTACAGCAGTGATCAGAACGTTATTATAGTCCCGAACTCGAAAGTCTTGAGGAGGTCTGTAAGAAATACTTTTGAGTACCACAGGAACGAAACTGATTCTAACATCGAGTCAATAGTTAACAGTGAGCCAATGGACAGTTGAGTTTAACAACCATCGTGTGACTAATAAAAATTACTGTACGAACTCTCTAATTGTTTTATTTGCCTACAAAATATAACCAATCCTACTTACTGATCTTTAATTATACGAAAGCATACAAAGGTAGATAAAATAAAGAATAAAACTTCCCCATTTACTCTTCGGTACAGAATTTGCAATCCAACGTTCATTTCGAGCTTTTGGAGAAGTGATTATAATAATAATAATAATAATAATACATTTATTTCCCAGCATAAGTATACAGTTTACAAAAGACATCAAAGTTAACACGATATAAGGTGAAGACAATAATTGTTCGAACACTGGTACCCAAAGTAAGATTTAACTTGTGTTATGGGTACCAGGCCTCTCTCAATTTATTTTAATAACATTATGATCTTTATAGAAACATAATGATCTTTAGAATATAATTAATGCAATATACAAAATAGAAATGAAAGATGATTAGGGTGTTTGTGTGTGTTTGATGGTGGGTGTATGTGTGTGCGTATGTGTATGTATGTGTGTATGCTTTGTAATTGTGCGTGCCTGACAGTATGACTACACAGTGGTTATTTTAATTAGGTTTTCGGTCTCTTCATAGTTTTTGCCCAAAAGCCATTCAGATGTGATCTTTCGACATTTGGGTCTGAGAAAACTGTGGATATTGCAGAATTTATTTATATTATTATAGAGATTGCCCGCAAGCACATTATGATGTCGTGCAGCCAATGAACTCGTATAGCGCTGAGACTGACAAACCTTATACGAACGCCGTATACTCGTAGCATTACATGTATATTTCATAGTTGTGTGCTTTCTGCGTACTGTTTCAAGCACAAAGAGCCGTCTTACGGAAAGTACCACACAATCGTTGTATAGCTGAGCTGTAGGATACCTAAAGGGCTTAAATGTCATGACTTTCAGGACGGCTCTCTGTACCCGCTCCAATGGCAGCATATATGTCTTTGTTGCTCCACCCCCCACAGTGATGCAGTTACTCAGTATGGATTGACAAAGTGCTTGATATACTGTCTTAAGAGTATCTATGTCAGCTGAACAGCGTAGTCTTTTGAAAATTGGAATAATTTTGCACACGCGTGAGGTAAGATTATTTAAATGACATTTTCAATTTATGAGATTGTCTATATATATACCAAGATATTTTATCCCAGTGGCCCTAGATAATGTAGTACATTGACTTTGGCAAGATTTTGATGAACCAGTGCAAGCATGTGCTTTGATAGTGTATTCTGGAGGGAGCTGTGACAGAGTTGATGGCGAAAATGTTAGGTAGGATGTTTTATCAAACTTTAGGGTGAGAAGATTAACAGTTAGCCTTTGTATTACTCGACTAAGAGCCTGTTCAGCGCAATCAAATGCGTCAGACCAGTTAGTGGCTCGAATAAGCATGGCAGTGTCGTCCTCATAGTTGACTATAGTGCAGTTAGGTAAGGAGAGCTTACAGAGAGCTAATGTAAAGTAGAAAGAGTGTAGGGCCCAGTACTGCTCCTTGAGGAACATCAAAGTTTAAGGAGGCAAAGCTGCTGACAGAAGAGTCGATCTCGACACATAGTGTCCTATCAGAAAGGTAGTCTTTAAAAATCCGCAAGGCAGCCCTGGATACCCATCCGTTCCATCTTCAATAGGAGAAGGGGGACAGACACAGTGTCAAAAGCTTTCCGTATGTCAAGGAAGATGCCAATACATTTCTGCTTATGGTCCAAATTGCCCACAATTTGATCAACGAGAGAAGCTACTGCACCCTCCATCGATTTCCCACGTCTAAAGCTAAATTGGTTTGGAGCAAGCACGTTGTTTCCACTCAGGAAGCGAATGAGACGTGTATTCAGCAGTTTCTCAAGAATTGTAGACATTGCAGCCAAGACAGATATCGGCCTATAGTTGTTTACACTATCCCTATCCCCACCCATATGAATAAGGTGTACAATGGCCCTTTTAAAAACTTTGGGCAATATGCCGTTTTCCATAGAGGTGTTACATATATGTGTGATGACTGGGACTAATGTGTTTGAACAAGATTGTAATATCTTTGTTGGGATTTCATCCCAACCAGTAACACTATCTCCTCGTAGCCCCTGAATAATTCGTTGGACTTCACGTTCATCGGTTAGAAGGAGAGCAAGCGAGTTCAGTGTGGTATTGTCATCAAGCGTGTGTGTGTCATTTTGAGATGTGGCTCCAAATTTATCTGCTAATTCGCTACCTATGCTAGAAAAATACTCATTTACTGTATTCACTGACGCCATTGGATTAGCCTCAATTTTCAACAGGTTTTTGGGGTGTTTTTGCTTTGTTTGTTTGAGTAATATTTTTAATTACTTGCCAAGGTACTTTTGGATTATTTTTTGCTTTTTGTCGTTTAAATTTTTCATGAGCAATTTTTGAGTTTTACAGCAATTTGTTGCAAAAGTTACGGTACCTGACATATGTAACTTTAAGAATGTAATTACTCGAATCAGTTCTCACTTCTTGGCACATAGAATCACGATTTCGAATACATCTAAATAACCCCTTTCATATCCACGGTTTAAGAATTTTATGCTTAGTTGATATATGCTTTGTTATGGAGTGTGTTTTTATTACTGACCTCATAATTGTAATCAACCTATCTGCTGCTAAATTTGTATCTAATGTTCCTAAGACCACTCTGAAGTCAGTGTCCGAGATAGCTTTAATAACTGAGGGATAGTCCACTTTGACGTTACTGGTTTGATTTATGGGATGTTTTAAGATCTTTTCAATATTAATAAAGATAGGTGCATGATCTGTAATATAAGTATCAAATATTAATGTGGTAGATTTTAAGTTTGATTTTAATAAGATATGGTCCAAAGAGCTTTTGTCTCGTGTAGGCATATTATGAGTAGGTAGTAGACCATGCGAGGCGGTTAGGTTTAGATATTCAGAGGCTCGTTGGTTCACATGGGTTGGGATGATATTTATATTGACATCACCAATAGGGACTATATTTTAATAGTTGGATATGTCCGTAAGATTTATGTCGAGCCCATTTAGAAAACCATCAATATTACGAATACAGGGAGGGTGATATACAGCAATAATAGCAAGTTTTGTAGGTTCAACCTTACAAATCAGACTGTTTGACCCTGCAATATGCGGTTCAATAATTGTATGAGATAATGATGATTTAACGTAGAGAATCAGTTCATCATTTTGATTTGTATTGTTTCTTGTTTGGTAGCCCATATATCGGTCAATTAATGGAATGTTCGCTGTTTTGCTTAACTAATACTTCCGGATGTAATAGCTCTACATCCGGAAATATATGCATTGAGTGCAATAATATAGTAAAGTCGTCAAAATTTCGATTCACGCTACGTATATTTACATGCATTATTTTTATTGAGCCGAGTACCGTGATCGTTTATGAGACGAGCGCATTGTTCAGGCTTACATACGAGTGTACCGTGCCAAGTACATCCTATTCGTCTGATAAAGAAAGTAGATCTAACATTTATAATGAGTATATATATCAAAAATGGATGTACCAGAAAAGAGTGCCAGATTCAACTTTTGTATCACTATCAGGACATATGCAGTAGTGCACATTAGAGTTAATACTAACTCGTAGAGATAACAATTATATCTACTTTTATACTGTTCCAGGTCTTTTAAATCGACTACTATGTCGAATAAGTATGAATTGTATTTAGTGTGTATGCTTGTAGGATGTGAAATATCTAATTTTGTAGTATTATGTGTGTCTGCGGTATGGTATGAAGTTTCGTGTTTGAGTAATAATCTATAAATAAACTTAGTTCTACTATTAAGTACAATAACCGTGAAGTTGAAAATAAATACTAATAATACGAAAAAATATTTAGTTTTCAATATAAGTACATGACTACACTTATAGCCGAGATTGAACTAAAAAAAGCTATTTATGATGTTGATTGAGGAGTTTTCTAAGGCACAATGGAGTTTTGATATTGATTGCCTCAGTTATAATCTGCCATAGTGAATCCAGCGAAATTTAAAGTTGTTATTCCTAGCGAAGTTACGTGTTTCAAAGAACAACTGTCTGAGTGAACCTGGAAGATGTTCGGTGATAAATATCGAGGTACATGGCCCACTAAGTCCTATGTGTTCAGTGTTCAGTTTTTCAGCCATAGGTTGCTGTTTATTGAATGATCGTGACGCCTCTATGACCTAGTGCTTTATAGGTACTGTGGTGAACTCGCAGACTATCGGTCTGGTTGTACCTTTTTTACCGGGCATGCGGTAGATATCTCGTAGTTCAGTGTTATTTACTGTGGTCTGAATGGTTTTACAGGTCTGTATTATTGTGGACTGGAGGTCGCAGATAGTTTCGTTTTCACGCTGTGGAACATTTCTAATTTTAATAGCTGACGAGCGTGAGGAGTTCAGTAAATCCATGATCTTTTTCTCTAACTCTTAAGATGTAATTTCGTTGTTCCATTCGCTCTTTATCTAGCTTCTCTATAAGCCTCATACTCTCATATCCGCGATTAATAAATTCAATGGATTTTTCATTTCATTGTTTGTATTTTGAATTTGTATATTTTGCTGCTTCACCTCTGCGATATCTGACATAAGTTTACTCAGCATAAAATCTTGATCCTTTTTCCATGAGTTAAGCAAGTTCATTATCCTATTTTCAATGGATTTAGTCCATTCACTTTCAGGGAAGAAGTCGGGGCGTAGGCGTTCATTCCTAGCGGTAACATTACAGTGCTCTGAGTCTTGTTGTTTGGACTTATCAGGAGTCAAAAACATCTGTTGTTTTTCTGTTCTTGTTGGAGCAGCAGTTGGTGACCGTTCATCTCTTGGCATCGTAAAGTATAAGTATTACGAAAATTACGAAATAAAAAGAAAACAAAGATTTGTTTCCATAAAATACTGTTAAATAAAAAGTTTATGTGCGGTACGCTCCAAAATGTCAATCATAAAAATGCAAAAAGATGTCAGATTCGCTGGGATTGTAAGAAATAATAGCAAAAAGAAATTCCACAGAGAGACTCGAACCCGCGGCTCTCAAAACGCAGGGCAGCGCTAGTCAGCACACAGCCACGAAAGCTCTCGTAAATAAGTTTGAAATTTACGAGTGGTTCTTAAATAGAACTCAGTTATAAATTTGATTTGCTTTCGGGGATTGCTTCAATTCATATTATGGTGATCATGGTGTGATGATATTCTAAACTAAAATCCAGTGGTAGTACTGCAATAATAAATCTTTTCACTGCGTTCTTGATTTTTGATTGTCTTTTTTATTTTAAGATTCATACTATCACGCATATATGGTAGAAGTGTATTTTATACAGATTTCACCAGCGATGTTTTGGAGGTGAGCCTAGCGTCTATTAGAAACATCATCAGATACCGTGCTACTGAAAATATTCTTGGGTTTTACCACGCATATCCAAAACACCTGACTCGACCTGAGAATTGCATACAAACTCCAAAGCCTAGCAATGGCTCGTAAACCTAAATACAAAATTATGACCCATTAACGATTTTAAAGTTTTAATTGCGTTATTATTAGTAAATATAGATTTTATTTATATAAGTGCACTGATATACATTTAAGATCTATGGTGGCTAGACACAGCATCCTGACAAAGGGAAAATAGATAAATTAAAAATAAAAAGATTTATTTAAGTTTTTTTTATTTAATATATCAACACATGTACTATGTTAAGGTAATTTTCATAACTTGACCTGTTGGATAATTACTACTTACAATATGTTTTATCATTACAGAGGTCTCGTTGAGTACTTCTTTGGCATGGACCATATTTTTTATAAGCGAATTGCCTTTCATTATACCAATATTATGATTAGAAATAACGTTGTCCATTACTTCTAGTTTATCAGTATTAGCTATTTGTAATCCATCAATTTGATCATCGTCAAATTTATTAAGTATATTTTCATGTTCAATAACTGATTGTGTAATAGCATCTATTACAACTGTTACAGATGTTATCAAATGATTAGTCTTATGCGAATCATTTGTATCTACTATTGAGAAATATTCATCTGATTTAGCTACATGATCTATCGAGAACTCAGTTCGGTTCCTATAAAAATTTTCAAAAGGCAATTCTGTAGTATCCAGCCTGAGATCAACTAGACTTCTGAAGTCAAACTTTGTCAATTCATCTTCTAGATATAAAAGTAAACATAGAATAAGTGCTGCGATAATAAACAATATTATAAAAAAAATGCAAGCGATACTGGGCGTGTAGCGTAAATTGGATGACGATGAAGACATAGACGAACAGAAACACTTTTGTGCACAACAATATAAAAACAACACAGGTATCATAGCGAAGGCATGAATGACCATATATATATTATTATATATTGTATGTATTAACATACGTATCAGGTCTTCTGTAGCCAAGAGTAAGGTAACAAAGAGACGTGATGATGATTGTAAAGTGCATAATATTGGCATATATAAGAAGTAGCAGGTACTAAAACACATTTGGAAGGCAAGCATTCTTCAAGATGTTCACAAACGCGCAGATGAGATGCTGTTTTAAACATTTGTAACATCAAGTATATTAGATATTTTTTAGTAATTTAAGTCTTTTGGAATTTTTAATAGCTTCTTCAATTTGATTACAAAACTTTTGTCAGATTAATATTATCCGTCATAGACTAAGCTCTCTCTTAATGGAAAAAGTATATGGTAAAGAGAGTATAAATACTGCGTATAGTCTATATATCTATGGGTTCATGCCACAGACATATTATAAGAAGTAGGAGACCAAACATTAGGCAAAAATTGTATAGCAATTATGCATACATTGGCTGTAGTTACAGGACGGGGCCGAAATAAGGCCAGTAGATGTTTTTTATTTATATGTTGATCTTTGTCGTTGTTTTAGTACAATAATAAATATATCTAGTCTTGCGATAAATATTGTTATGAGAAAAAATATTTTTTTCTATTGCACAAAACATTTATTACTGTAATGTGTGTACATTACTATAATAACATTAAAAATATATGAAGCTCATTCAAAATGATCTCCATTGGCTTTAATACAGTCCTTTAAACATTGAGGCCAGGTATCAATAGAAACAAGGACTAAAAATAATAAAATTCTCTACTGCCAATCTTATGGATTGTTTTAGAGACTCGAAATATCATGGCGTTTAGAGCATGCCATACTCTCTAAAACTGACCATAAATCATAATCTAGCAAATTAAGATCAGGACTAGATGACGGCCATTCTTCAGCTTTGATGAAGCCCGAAATGTTCGTTTCCAACCACGCTTAGGTGGATCGAGCTTCATGACCCGGTGCTAAGTCTTGCTGAGAGTAATATTCCTGGTTATGGAACATGGTGTTGTCAAGGAGCTTAACCATCTTCTCAAGAATCGTATTGATACACTTGTGCCGATGTTTTGACACCTTTTCCACAAAAATATGGACCAGTCACTCCTTGATAGTTAACCTCCACCAAACCATCACTGAAGTCGGATAATGTCGCGTTGTACTCTGCCGACTGATTGGGAAGCTTCTATAGAGCTGTGAGCATAGACTTGGTCATTCTGTTTGTTAAAACATTGCTCAATAGTCAAGGACTTCAAACTACTAAAAGAATACATACATAGCTTATGTAAAACACCAACGCTCGTTGAAGTCTGCTGCTGTGTGAACACGTGCAACAGGGGACCAACCACTGTCTGCGAGTTGACGAACCACAGATACTCGCAAAAGAACACCGATTCCTACCAAGAATGTTTCGCGAGGCTATTAAAATTTAAAAACATCCTAATATCAACAGAGAAGATGGTTGGAATGAACCACCAGCTTTTGAGATCCAGTAATTCAAATAGTCAAACCCAAGTAAAAGCAAAACACAGTTAGACTTCATAATAGTTTGAGCTCATTCGGCGTAAATAGAAAAACCAATGATTAAATTATGTTCGGGTACTTTGAAGTAACTATACTTAGAAAATTGAGACAACCACCATCTTAGTCTCCCCGTGAACATGACTGCTAAAGAGCAACCGAAACGTCAGGAAATTATAAAACCTATTTAGATTTAATTTTACACTAAATTAAATAATAAATAAATAAATAAATTAATTAATAGATAAATAGATTTTATAATTTTATAAATTTAGTACTGTTAGTAGTACATCTATTAACAGTACTACAGTGATTAGTAAAAGTGTTTAAGAATAGTAGTTTAAAGTTTCCACATTATGGTAATAGTGTTTTATAAAAAAATAAACAAAGCAATAAAATCCGTATAAAGTTGTTTAATTTCGATCAAGATTATTGCAAAAGTTTTAAAAAGGAATAAATGATCGCCTTACTTCCAAAAAGAGTAGTTAATTGCCTTTCATTATAAGTTTCTAAAAAAAGTCTATAGATTTTTTATTATATTTTTATTTGTGCTGTAATCTCTTTTATTGCCATGTACAGGTCAAAAAGAAGTCAACTAAAAAAAGATAATATGTAATATTGACATTAGGACGTCATTATTTTTATTTTATAGCAGAATGAGGTGACAATAGAAGTACCGATTTTAATTTATTCTAAATCGTGTAGTGATGTGATTGATACAGAATTTTCGTGACGCCTTCCTTCGTGAGGGACTCTATAATGTTATTTAAAATTTCAGCATGTAGGTATGTATAAAGTATATTTTGTAATTCAATTTTGTTTAATCAACATTGGACTATATGTAACCACTATAGAACAGTAAATTCAAACATAGAACATGTTCCACGCTGGGGCAGAGCTAGACGCACGACCTGAGCTCTGTAATATACATACTAATAAAAAAATCTCGTGTCACGGTGTTTGTGGTCGCACTCCTCCGAAACCTATTTTCAAGAAATTTTTATTTATATGTGATAGGTATGAGAGAAGGTCGTTAAGTATATTGCATACCGCTAAGAAATTATTTATATGGCTGAACAACGATTGCCGGGTCAGCTAGTAATAGATAAAAAATCAAATGCACCATTTTCATACCGCAACTATGCATGCGAATTGATGACGATAATAAAATTAAACATTTCCAGTTTAAATCATTTATTTATTCATATTATAATACTAGCCATATGACTTTATACTAGCCATAATTATGACTGCAGTATCTCTTTTAGTAAAGTGATAGGTAGTTACTAGCTAGTTAAAGTTATAGGTACCTGAAGCTTTACACTAATGTTTTTGAAATGTTTTTTATATTGATAGTTTTTCGCTTTCAGTATTTATCTTTGTTTCTTTTGTCATGTTATTTATGTAATATTTAAAATGTAATGCATGCTGAATTCACCTGTAATTAGTTATACAATTGGTTACACTAAAAATGTTACTCTCATATGTATGTGATACTGTAGTAACTGCTGGGGAATCTTAATAAATAAATTTCAAAGTTACATCATTGCACAGTGAACGTAGCTTCAAAAAAACAGGAAATAAAATAAACAATAAAGTATTTTCATTTTAATGAATATGTTTCTGTTTTAATAAAACAATATCCCCTTTTAATATTAAATGACTATTACATTAACTTTCTAATATCTACTTCCTGTTTTACAATATCTAGTGTATAACCGCAAGTGTATAAAGTAAGACAGAGCGTTTGTTTTGACTGAGGTGCGGTACGTGGACCGCAGTTGTGTGGAACATAAATATTGTTCTGAGTTGCTGTTCTAGTGGTAACATATATCATATTCAATGGCTATCAAGGCCCGATCTCTGGGATGAAAATATAACAGTTGTCTTATACCTAACCCTGGGGCAATGCAGACGCTATTTTTTATATTCAGTTAAATTTGTAAGAATATACGTCAAAGGTCATTGAACTACTTTTACAAATAAATTTAACAATTTCTATTATATCTAGTTATAGAGCAATACTACAAAGATATAGACAAGATACAGTAGAAATAATCTTTTTTATTGATAAATAATGTAAGCAAGTATGTATAATTGTAAAATTCCTTACTAATATTATAAATACGAACGTGAGTTTATTTTTACACTTTGATGCCTTAACTACTGGATAGATCATCATGAAATTAAGCATACACTTTGTCAGGGGAACAGAAAGGGACATAGGGTACCTTTCATTCCGAAAAAAGTTCTGACTAACCTAACCTACATTTACGGGAGCAAACGCCCATTAATAAAATCATGGGATTGTAAACTTAAACTGTGATTGTCCATGATGCATGTTGACTCATAAACAAAGGCAAGACATCATATGGTTATAATCTAATCAAGGTGACAATTTATGATTTGAATAGTATATAATAAACTATTCTGAACGCAGGGTCCCAATATTACTTCGTTTCTTAGTTTACAATTTCCTGTACCCTTTGTAGTTGATCAAACAGTAAAAAGGTCTTTCTAATAAGACATTCTTAGCAGCAGCGTGAAGTCTAGAATTATGTTCGATAGTGGGTAATAGGTATATGACCTGTGCAACTTGTGAACTAAAACCTTCTGGCAAAATACGGGTCTTCTCCTTCGGGGACTGAAGTGATTCTACGCATGATGCTCCCAAAATGGCTAAGCCATAATAGATTACAATATTAAATACAATTGTTATTTATTTTTCAGGATACGTACGTTAAACAAAAGGTGACATCAAAATCAAGTCGTCATTGTTTCGTCAGTATTATCTATTGGATGTGTATTTAAAGTACATTTTTGTAAGATTTGTAATGTGATTTGTTATTAGTTTTGTTTCTTGTCTTGTGATCGTATTATTTGTTTGTGAATGATAATTGTAGTAATATTTTGTCATTATGATGCGACACACTAAAAGCTGTTCCTGCACTAGTTGTGCTTATAGAAGTTATGCAAAGAGACCATCAGTGCAACAGTTAATAGATGAGGGGACAAGAATTGATAGGCTTTTCTATGGCAAGTATTTGCCATTGCGTGAAAGGAAGTTACTTGAGAAATTAATCAGAACCCGTGCTATCTATGATGATGTGAGGGATCAACTACTTTCAACTAGCGGTAGTAGTGGTCACACACGTTCGGAATATACGTTTAAAAGCCAAGGAGATGATAGTATTGCGAAGAGCAGCACGGTCTCAAAACTTGTTAACTTGGTTGACAGAGGAAAAATTGGGTCTTCAAATGCCGTCTTGAGTAGCTGTTGTAGCTGTTGCTCTTGCAGCTCTATAAAAAAAATTAAGAATCATTTGAAGAAGCATCCTCCTTCTTATAAGAAGCCCGACATACCTTATGAAAATATAGCTAAGTATAAGCTAAGAGCCGAAAAACGGCCCAGATCGAGACGCAAAAGTATAGGTTCAAAGATAAGAGAGGTACGTTTTAAATCTAGAAATATTTATTCAGAAGCTTGCCTATGCACAAAATCTTTAAATGATATGGTTAAACGTTCATCTAAAGCATTAAAGACAAAACTACGGTCAAAAGAAGATGCAACAGTTAGTTTTGAATCATCGGCATCTAATACGAAAGTTAAATCAAAGGCGAAAAAAAAAACTATGCTTAAGATTGGAAAAAATAGAAAAAGTATTGCATCAGAAACTCCAAAACGCTTTCCAATAAAAAAAGATTCCTTAACATTATATAGAGACAAAATGAGAAGAAAACACGCTAGGAAGAAAGCCAAGGATAAAGCATCACAACTATGTGATCCAGCGACATGCAAACATAAGAGTCATGGCAAAGAGAAAAAGGTTGGTAAAGATGGCGTGTTAATAGACCCAGCTGTGTGTATTCCCGAAGAATGCGGTCATATTGAGACATGCCTTAAGACGGGAAAAACAATGACGAAAAAAACAACTTTAGAAGAATGGGAGTGTGAGCCAGGTATTTGTGTTCCTGATGAATGTGATCCAGAGATATGCTATAAAAGAATAATGGCAAGACGTGGTGGCACAACTTTAGAAGAATGGGAGTGTGAGCCAGGTATTTGTGTCCCTGATGAATGTGACCCAAAGATATGCTATAAAAGAATAATGGCAAGACGTGGTGGCAACGTCAAAAAAAGGAAAGGCCGACATAAAATGTCTGGATCATCAAAAGCAAACTCATCGATATTTGCAAAGGTAAAACGAAAAAACTCAGCAACGGAAACAAAGCCAAAAGACTTAAAGCCCATTAAACATAGTTCATCACAATCACGATCATCGCATTCAATGAGAAGAAGTCAGATTGAACACACACTAAAACGTTGTTTCTGTACCTTGAAATTACAAAAGAAGAAAAAGAATCTTAACAAAACGAGATCTCAAAAAACAATGGCATCTTTATCCGTCCAATCTGTTGAGAAAATTGAACGAGTGAGAAAAACACAAACAAAATCTGCAGGAATTACTTATGTAGTACCACCTATGGCAACGCCGCCACGAAATTTGCTTCCTTATGAGTGTGAGCCTTTTGTTTGTATTCCAGGCGAATGTGATCCATATGTTTGCGAGAAGAGAATACAAGCTCGTTTACGCACTGAAGTTAGCCATGAAGATGGAAGTCTAATGACCAAAAAGAAGATGCGTATGTATACTAAGGGAATTAAAGTACATAAACCGCGTGTTCGTTATTCGAGATCACAAACAATTAAAACTGAAAAAACAAAACAAACCCACACGACTCCATTTCTACAGAGATGCTTTTGTACTCTTAAGCTTTTCAATAAAGATAAATCTAAAAAGAATGCAGTTATAGTGACTCCACCTAGAAAAGTCGCAAAGCCATACAAAACGAAATTAAAAGATAAGTATTCGTCGTCAAGTCTCTCCAGTAAATCTAGATATAATAAAAAATTGGGATCGGGTATGTCTTCAGAAAAAACAGAATTAGAGTCATATGCAAAGGAACCGAAGCTAACAAAACATACGGATTCTCATCCAAAGGGTACTGACCAAATAAATATTTTTCCTAGTCCTTCCAATAAGCAAGCAGTGCGAATCGGTTCCAGTATTAGTTTTAATATTGAATTTTACAAAGAAAAGCTTCCATTAAATTATAGTAAGGAAGTAGTAGAAACAACAAAATTAAAAAGAAAAAAGACACGTGACAATACGATCGCGATACACGAAAGGAAGAAATCACGAAAAGTCGCGTTGAAGGCAAAGGGGTCCCAACCATCACATACGGTGGTAGATTATAAGACAATGACATCAGAGGTTAAAGTTAAAGAAAAAGGAATTTTTGTTGGCTCAGCTACACCAACATGTTTTTGTACTTTGAAATTACAGAAAAAAGGAAAGCATTCAAAAACGGGCGAGCATGGTTATGATACATCTAAAGGTACGGAAACTACTTTAGAATTATATGGCCCGAAAAATACCTCAGAATATAAGAGCACAAGTACAAGTAAAAGCTTTAGATATGACCTAGCCAGTTTTTGTGTTCCTGCTACATGTGATGCTTATGAAAGTTATGACAAAATAAAAAAGAGAGAAGTTAAACGGTTTCGTAACCGTAACATTGCTACAGAAGAAAAGAAAAGACAATCGACTATGAGCATGACGTATAATGGATTGAGCGGTAGTTTTAAAGCGAGAAGTACTCAATCTCATATCGCAGGCTATGTACCACATAAAGATAAAGTAATTCATAGGAAAGAAACTTCACGGCAAGCTGTTCGCATCGGGTCAAATTTTAGTTTCAGTGTAGATTTCTACAAAGATCGTGCAGCATCAATTACACGAGATATAATGAAACCAAAGATCCATAGAATAACCAGTGATTTAACATTCAAAACCCAAATAAGGAATAAGAAAATAAATCCTAATCAATACTTAGTGAAAGATCATCTCTCTCGGGCAAATAGTTTAATTGAAAAAAAAGACCTGCCATCCAATGTAGGTCATAAACTGAAAAGATGCTTTTGTACCCTAAAGCTTAAAAAAAGTGGTAATGTTAATAAGGTGAAAGATCGTAACCATCAATGGTTACGTCCAATAACGACACAATTCATGCACGTTGTACAAGGAAAACAATATGATAAATCAATGAGTGAATTTACAAGAGTTAATCAAATTAGTACGGAAAACCAATGTCAAGTTATAAAATGTACCAGTAATAAAATAGAAAAACGAAACGTAACAACCACTTCCATATTGGATTTGCAAAACAGTACTAATGTCTTTAATCGAAGTAATTCAAAGATTAAAATAAGAAATCATAACCTATTCAAAGCAAATAGTGACGGAAAAGATCCTTATTTGACGTCCAACATTAACTTCAATATTGAGTATGGCAAAAATAGACACTCTACAGCAAAATTCAGACAGCTCGACGAATATCAAGTTGGATACTTATTTAATACTCATCAGACGCATATGAAGAATAACCCATTTTGCCGATCATATTATGCCTTAAATTTGAAGGTATCTCAAATGCGCAAACAGGATGGTAATTCTAAACTAATTGAAACGGACAGTATCGAAACACGAGTTGGTATGAATTCTACTAGACAAAGAGGACATAGAGCTACTATAGCTACCAGGTTTTCCAAGTCACAAAGAATCCAAAGCAGACGCGACCGTAAAAAAAATAAAAATGATTTCAACCCTGCCAAACGAGTAACCCATATCGGCTCATCAATAAATTATAATTTAAATTTTTACAAAGACACTAGTTCAAGAGTCAATGATTCAAGACCAACAACTCAGGTTAATAAAAGACGCAAATCTTCGGATTTACATCAAAATAACCATCCGCAATATGATCATATTAAGAAGAGTAAGAATTTCACATTAGGTATGCGAAATAGGCGAAGAAGCACAAAATCTGAACGATCAATTAAAAGACAAATAAATAAGCGGAGAATTACGAATCCATATCGTAACGCGTCTATTACAAAAAGTCGAGCAACTACAACAGATAGCTTGATATTAAAACATAAAAAGTTTGATCGTAATGAGTACGATCCACAAGAATATGTAAAAGCTAAGCAACAACTATTGAGAAAAGGGCAAGAACAAATTTCAGCGGGTGACCATGTGACTGCCGCACGTAGGAGAAATAGGTTTAGGTCGATTCGAAATGATGCAAATAGCAATCATCAAACAATAAGTGGCAAAAATCAAAAGGTAGTGATTGACAAGGTTAGAAAAAATCAACACAATCGCCTTATTGAACTGTGTGATCCACAACAATGTATGAAAATCATGGTAAGTGTGTTAGGGAAAAATCGAGTTCAGGATCCAGCTGGTGACCATTTGTCTTATCAAAACAGGAAAAGTAAGTTTATGGCGTTTCGGAAAGATTCATATGCCTTTCCTTATGAGAATACCAACAAAACTCAAGCGGTGACAAATGATAAAATGAAATTAGAAAAATATAAGCAAGATCTTAACAATTGTCATCCTGAAGAATGTAGAAAAATTTTGCAGCAATTGCTGAGAAAAGGCCGGGGGCAACGTTCAGTTACGTTGAATCAGCAAGATCAATATGGTAACGGTAGTACAGATATCAATGAAAATCAAGCGGTGCTATTTGACCAATACAAGCGCCATGTTAAAGAGTGTGATCCTGAAGAATGTAGAAATATACTTCAACAGATTTTAAAAAGAAGTCAAGGACGAGTTTTAACAGATGATCATGTAAGTACCACAAGCAGAAAACATTGGTTTTCTAAGTGTGATTGTAAAAGAAAGCTACAAAGCTCTGCTAAGTGTGATTGTAAAAGAAAGCTACAAAGTTCTGCTAAGTGTGATTGTAAAACAAAGCTACAAAGCTCTGCGGGTGATTATGTAAATGATGCACACAGCAGAAATAGGTTTAAGTCAATTCGAACAGATCGAGCAGCTCGCATAGCTCGATCAAAATTCACTCCTGACATGCCAGATGAACTCAAGAAAATTATGATGCAACCAGCTAAAAGCGACGTTGTTAAATACGGATCTAACTTTAGTATTAACATAGAATTTTTTAAGGATAGCGCGTCAGATTTATATCCAATACCATCAAGCCGGAACAACAATTATCAAGGGCCTAGAGATTCATCAGGATATTCCAGAAAGCAACAATTATATTCTGGTGTCAGACGACCAAGAAAAAGTAATTACGATACAGACGGTATGTAATATTTCATAATTAAAAACTAAATACTATCATTACAATTTAATTACATATTTTATGTGAGTATAAAGGAGATGTGCGTAGATTGGAAAAAAGGACAAAATTATTATATGTAATATTTTAAAATTTGGTTACTGACTGTAGAGCTTTTCTTAATATGCGATTCATCTACTTATCAAACCACCATCCAGGTTAAAGTGGTCTTACAACTTCAGGATTCATTAGAATCTATATTTTTAGACTTGGCATAAATATTGTTACAAGGAAAAATCTATCTTTTTTTCTATTGCATAAAACATTGATTGCTGTAACGTGTGGTAGTTTATACATTCATATAATAACATTAAAAATATATATTGCTCATTCGAAATGATCGCCATTGGCTTTAATACAGTCCTTTAAACGTTGAGGCATTTTATCAATAGAAACACGCACTCTCTCCATGGGAAAATTCTTCACTGCCAATCATGTGGATTGTTTTAGGGACTCTAAACTATCATGGCGTTTAGAGCATGTCATACTCTCTAAACTGACCATAAATCATAATTCAGCGGATTAAGATCTATAAGATTAGATGATGGCCAGCTCTGATGAAAACGTTCGTTTCCACGCTTGGGTGGATCGAGCTTTATGACCCGGTGCTAAGTCTTGCTGAAAACACCATTCTTGGTTATAGAACATGGTGTTACAACAATCGTATCTTGATACACTTGTGCCTATGTTTTAACACCTTTTCCACAAAAATATGGCTCAGTCCTTATATAATAATAATAATTTATTCAATAATATATGGGTATACATTTTTGTTATTAGTCTAAAATAATATTATACTACAATAAATTATAATTATCCTTAATCTGATACATGTTTTACTTATACTTTAATCGGCCGACATTGTGCATTCTAATTTAATTTCAAGCTCTAGGTTTTATAATGTGATTGCCTGAATTAGGTTTAGACCTGTGTTTGAGGCTATTTCTCTACTTACAAAAAATATATGCCAAGTAATATAAGAGTTTAGGTCAGTGTGTATAAACTCAAAATAAATATGTATGTATATTGATACAGTAAAAGTAACTTAGATTACATATTATTACAAATTAATGATGACGTAAGGCAATTTTACAGCTGTAATCAAATTCTCCGCATTCTCCGCATAGGTCAGTGTTTGCAGGTGTTCGGTAACAATTACATTACATTGTTTATAACTTAGGCTATATATATATATCTAAAATCCTATTTAATCTATTATATAAAAACGGCCTTAGGAATAAGAAGAATTTATTTACAAAAGTATGCTTGGCATGAAGCTTAGTACATATTAAATCTTTTCGTCTCTTGTCTAATGGAAGTGGTCTCAATGGAAGTAGTGCATATTATTTAAGCACGGTGTGCAGAATAAGCAATTGGCAAACAGTTAGGACATTAGTGGATTGGTACATTGCATAGGTAGTAAACATGAAAGGTCGAAACACACCCCCCACCAAACCATCACTGAAGTGGGATTATGTCCACGTTGAACTCTGTTGACTAATTGGGAAGCTTCTATAGAGCTTTGAGCATAAACTCGGTCACTCTGCTTGTTAAAACATTGCTCAATAGTTAAAAAAATCTCGTCGATAGATAACAATTTTCTATGACCTCCCTTTGCGTACGGCTTAAGAAATTGTTTTGATTTTACCACCCTGTTCATTTATAATTATCAGTTAAATTATGACCAGTACGTCTCATATAGGCCGCAAGTCCTAAGTCATCTTTTAAAATACGCGTCATAGTTCTAGGTGCTTTATTCATTTCCCGAGATAAAATCTTTTGCTTTCGAAAGGAATTCTTCGAATTCTTTCCTTCACTGTTTCGATTGCCTTTTTCGTACGAATACTACGTGGACAGCCGGATCTTTTTCTGTCAGAAACAGAGGAGATTTCATTGTACCTATCAATAGCCCGGTATGCAAACATTCGACTAATACCAAGTGGTCGGAGAGTTTCAAAAATTGCGTTTGGCTCCATACCTACTTTGTGTAATGCTATCGCAGCAATTCGGTTCTCTTTATCACCCCACTCCATTTTAATGTCACAAAAATATTAAATACGATTGGCGCGAAAATGAGAAAACGCAATGAATATTCATATTAGAATGACAGATTCAGAATTCAAATGTAATATTAGGTTCTTTTAATTGCAACAGTATTTATGGCCAGACTAAGTAGGTATACACTATACAGTGTTAATCATCATTATGTGCGTCATATTAAAATTCTGAGGTAAACTATGCTTAATTTTATCGACAATCGAACCTGAAAGCCAATATAGGTAAAACCGTGTTAATGCATTTCAGTCAGCGTACTCTAACAACAGATACACTGAAAGTATGTGTTAACAATCAAACCTTAAAAGAAGTAGACTGCACAAAGTTTCTAGGTATAATCATAGATAAAAAAATAACATGGAAACCTCATATGGAACAGATTTGTAATAGGGTTAGCAAATCAGTATATGCATTTCATGAACTCGCACAAGTAATAAACATCAATGTCCTTCTGATTGCATATCATGGTCTAGTAGAGTCGGTCCTCAGATATGGAGTCATTTTTTGGGGGAACTCTGTTGATAAAGAAATAATATCTGATATTATGTATTATTATTACTATAATTTGTAACAATCTGAGGCATGTTAGTAGATAATTTTTTTTCCTCGAAATTTGCACACCTGTTTAAGTTATAAATCAGCGAACTTATATTTCAATTTATGTACCAACTCCGCGGGGGCGGGCGGAGGGGTTATGTCGGACTCGCCGGGGTAAAAGAAAGATGGTAAAGATGATAATGGATATCCCGGAATACCGACTAAACCTACCACGGTGTTCCTCGACAAAACCACTATCGACGGGGCCGCGCGAATCACTTGCGCATGCGGTCGCGACCCCGCTGAGGTTTCGGTCCGCCGTATGAAACGGCAGGCCACTACCCGATAAGACCTACCCTATTGGCACTTCGTAAAAATAATCCCTACTGTCCCCCCTAGAGGGGAGACGGAATCGACACAGAGGCGCGCGTGGGAATGCGCACGCCGCCTCTCGGACCTGGTGCTGAACGGATTGCGGGCAGGCCCACAAAGCCCACCACCCCCAGGTCAATCCTCAGGGTGGCTGGAGGTCATCTCGTGCCCTCCTACGCCCGGTTCTGCGGTTGGGGAGAGGGTTTAAACGCTCCCTCTCCCGCTCCGCCGCCTCCTTGATGGAAATGACTTCCTCACAAAAGGAGGCGACGGCGTTCCACGACCTCTCACTCCGGACCATAGACTGAACTACGGTCGGGAGCAAGAGGGCAACCAATCCGACTGCCGCGGTCAACTCACGGCGCTGCGATGCCCAGGCGGGGCAAACCGCCAAAGTGTGCAGCGCCTTGTCCTCAACAACGTCGCGGCAGTCGCCGCAGTGGTGACAACCGGGCGTCTCTTGCCGGCGTATACGACACAGGAACTGGCCAAAACAACCGTGGCCAGTCATTACCTGTGTCAGCCGTATGGTGAGGGCGAAATGCCGCCTCTCCAGCCACTTCTCAAACACGGGACTTACCGCCACGATCGTGGCGTGCCCGAATTTATGTACCAACTATGTTAACCTGTTTTATGCAAATAAACTGATTTGATTTGACAAAACAATAATCCAAAAATTAAAAAAAGCATATAATAAGAAATATGCCTTTTTAAATTTATTGTTCACTACTGTGACCCTATGTAAACAAAACGGTGTAAATTTTAAACTAAATGATCTATCACGTATCACGAATAATTAGGCGTGTTTATGAAATATAGTCTTACGTTTACGCGAATGTTATACATTGAAATTAAAATTCTTTATACGAATTTTGTCACGTTGTTTATTTTAAAACACTTTTATTACATAATTTTGAACTTTAAGGGCTTGTACTACCACCTCCAGATAACATTTATCTATAAGATAACAGTCTCGCCATCTCTCTTCTTCAACCTAACATGAGTGAGACAGCTTGCGATTTATCTTTCGGATAACTTTTACTTGTTAGTTTTAGGAGTGTCCGCAATACAACTATTATTGAACTTTACTACAATTTAAGCTATTTAAATTAATCAAAACTATTTATATTTAAGTTTAAACTTCTTCTCCGACGTTTCGGTTGCTTTACAGCAGCCATGTTCACGGGGAGACTAAGATGGTAGTGCCACTACCATCTTACACTGGGGTCACAGTACCAAACAATAAATTTTAAAAGGCCGTATTTTTTTTATTTTATGCTTTTAAATTCATTAAGTATGGTTTTTGTGGATAAAATTGAGCATATATACACATATGTTTTCCTTATTTTAATATGTGCACATTATGAAGACTCACACTGTTATAGTCTTTATATTATATTACAAATATAGTCTTATTGTAGCAAATCTCATGCTAACAATCTCATTCCAAGCTAACTATTTATGTCACAACAAACATTACGTCCAGTTACGGACTCATCGAATGACTTTTGAGAGCTATTGCTGGTTGCTCAAACTACCTGAAGTGGGTTTGCGTTGAGAAATTTGTAGGTAACAGGTGTCACGCCACGCGACAATATTATAAACATTTAAAGTCACGCGGCGATCTAGCCACCACGTTTGTTAGTACGCCCGCTGCCTTATAAGGTGTGTACGCCCGCTGTTTTATAAGGTGTGTATCTTAGCTGCTTGTCTCCTCAGCGAATAATCATACCTAGAGTAGCTTGAGTATGCCCTGAGTGCCTTATTAGTATCGCCTCTAGTAGATGCGTGGCGCGCAGTTCACCGCTCACTGTCAAAATAGATTCATAAATAAATAATAAAATTTTGAATTAGTATAATACTAATTTAAACGTATGCAATTTTAAAGTATTTCATTCCTTTTTTAACGTCTGATCTAACTTTAAATTCTCAGTAATAGCTTGTGAGTTGTGTGTGTCAGGTCTCATCTCTAAGCTTCGGATAGCTCGCAAAGTCCTACGGCAAATTTCTCAGTGCTCGTATCAGATTACCGTCCCATTGTTAATGTACATATAAGTTAGAAAATAAAAAATGCACTTTTGGTTGCGCACACATTTTTGTGTTCTGTCCAAATTACGAGTCTTTATTAGCATTGGTGGACGCAACTAAACTTGGGTCTGGATATATTTTCTTTTCTTATAAAACGATAACTCCTGCAGTAGGAATAACTACTGTCTTACGGGGGACTTTACATTCAAACAACGGACACAAAGAACAGATTTGGTACAACTATTTGTGGATCATAAAATGTTTTCTTCAGTGGCAGTGGCAACGCGATCATTTAAACCACTACGCCATCTGCATCTGTACGGTCAAGCATATAAAAGGTTCTAGTAACTATAATTGACTATAACTGTTATAGTCAATTTCAATACAACAAAACCAAAAGGTACACAAACGGTTCATTGGCATGACCATAGAAATTTTTGTGATGTCCAATTGTAGAGTCAATTGTAAATCAAAATCTAATCGAATCATTCGATTTGATGCAGTGAAAGACTTAGAAATTACATAAACACTGCTACAATGATATCTTACCGCGCTATAATTGTGGCCATCATTAGATGTCCGCAACAAAATTGTCGTTTTCTTGACGGTCACGATAATACTTTTTAAAATGTTTAAAATATATTTATATTTATATTTTTGTATTGTTTTTGCGTCTAACACCATGAGCTACAGTGGCCAGCCGCTAGCCGCATACATTTTTTTTAACACCCGCACCATGTTTAGATCTCGTGTACCATTAGTTAGTAGGTCTTAAATGCCAGTCGTTGACAGATTAATTAAAGTCTTTAATGCCAATAATTGACAGATTAATTTATTATCATAATTTTAAGTTCCTCTAAATGCCGTCTATTTTATTGCTAATTAGAAAAATAAAAAAAAATTTTAAAAAATTATTATTGTAATCTTTCTTTTTGTTGAACAAATTTTGATTAACTAATCAATTACTATATATATGTTTATATCAATTTTACGACATAAACGATTTTTTTGTCGTACAGCTATAAATTATAGTTTTTTTTTCATTTGACAAATAACCTCACTTTTCGTCTAAGATTTTTCAAATCATATAATTATTTATAAATCAAACAGGCAATTGGGCCTTAAAATACACTAAGATATCATGTGAAAACGTTCAAAATTTGAATAAATGTGTTTCCATTTAGTAAGTAATTATGTAATAAATTTAACAAATTTAACGTCAATTCGGTTTGTATACATTTTCATCCTAATGGATTGAAGTCGACTATAGTTAGAACGGTTTTTCTTTACTTGGGCGACCATTTGTCAGTGGTTTCTGTCAATTTGGCGGGCCGTACATAAACATTTTAGAGGGAAAAAGAGAGAGTTATATACAGTTCTCATCAGAAAAATCGAAACCCCTTGCAAGTTTGTTTTGTAAGGATTATCAGAAAAATGTGTATATTTATATTTTTATTTATATATTATGTCAAATGTCGTTTAATAGCGAATAATATGAGGTTTTCAAATCCTAATGTATCCTAATAATGTTCTAAATTCAAATTAAATTTTCATAGGTTTCGTATTTTGTTTAACAAGTCATTTTTACCCTGTATGGAGTATGAAGGAAATTAATAAAATAACACACGTAAATGGAAAAAAGAGCTGAGAAACGTTTATTTAATAACTTTTCTCCCCAAGCTCTTATTACTGCTTCCATACGGTTCTTTATCGATCGGATGAGAGCCACGATCAAATGTTGTGTCATTCCATTCCATTCCTCTTGGATTGCATTTTGCAGCTGGCTAAGTGTTTCTGGAGCAGGATCTCTTGCACGAATTCGTCTCTTTAATTCATCCCATAGATGTTCAATCAGATTCATGTCCGGGCTTCTTGCTGGCCATTCCATAATGGAGATACCGACTTCGGTAACATAATCTCGTACAACGCTCACGGTGTGAGCCCTAGCATTGTCGTGCATGAATATGAAACCGTTGCCAATAAAATGTGCATAGGGCATCATCACGTGAGGCTCAAGACACTGTTCGATGTACCGATGACTGTTTAGTGCAGGCCGACGTGGCCCAGACACAAAGACAAGCTCTGTCTTACCGTCGGCGCTGATTCCTCCCCAAACCGTCCACGAACCGCAACCATAGCTGACCTTTTCTTCAATGCAGCATTGTGCAAAGCATTCTCCATCTCTTCTGTAGACCTTGTTCCTTCCGTCGTTACCATACAGCATAATTTTACACTCATCAGAAAAGAGGACTTCGTTCCACTTACTTTACACACATATGACCAATTTAGGTGCTCACGTGCAAAGTTAAGGCGCGCTCTTCGATAGTCTGCAGTTAATTTCGGCCCATTTGCTGGCTTGTGTGGTACCAGTCCACATTTCTTCAACCTTCTTCTAATTGTAGAGTCACTTACAGCCACCCTACGTACAACACGAAGCTGCTGCTGCAGTTGAAAAGCATTAAGGCGTCGATTTCGCAAAGAAGTTGTTACAATAAATCGATTATCTCGCTCAGAAGTGAACCGATTTCTGCCAGATCCTGAACGCCGCGTGAACATGCCAGTCTCCCGATAGCGTTTGTATACTCTATGAACAGACGACAGGCTTAGATGCAATCTTTCAGCCACTACACGCTGACTAAGTCCAGAATCCAGCAATACCACCACTTGGGCGGCTTCTGCGGGTGAAGTATCCATATGTTTTAGAAAAAAACTTTTCAGACGTCCCAAAGTCACAGTACACACACAGTATACAGAACACCGAACAAAAAGTTTTAAGATAAGCGCAAATTTTTAGTTTTCAAAGGTGAAATGTACTTTAACTCTAAACACACATTTGTCTCAAAACAGTGAATCTTTTCATTTATAGGATAAACAAATGAAATTCTAATTTTGAATTTAGAATTTTCGCTTATCACTGTAATGGCCAAACTGCCAGCTATAAAATCATGTGATTTTTTTCATGGAATGAAAACTCTTTTGTGTTATATTAGGACAGAAACCATAAAAACGGAAGTGTTTCGATTTTTCTGATGAGAAGTGTATATACGTAGCATATATATATGCAACATAATATATGTGTATACCTATTACTTATGCAAAAGGTGCTTGAAAATAAACACGTTATTTTTGGTTACTTTGCAGGTTCTTCACATACTGTTCCATACGGTTCTCGTTCTCGTACTTTTAGAATCGGTTCAAAGAACCCAGAAGAAATGTTTACTGTATCTCAAATGCTAAAAAAATGTGTCTGTTCTTTAAAAGGCCGCAAAACCAAAGATGAAGCTAGAGATGCCCAAGGTGATGGTCCGAGTCGTGGAACAATGAGCAAAATTAACAGAGATATATGTAAATGTAGATCACCACACCATACGTGTAAATGCAAGTTAAAACACCATAAATATAAACTACCGAACCATAAATGTAAATGCAAAACAGTTAGATGCAAATGTAGCAAATACGCAAAGCATATAACTGAAGAACCGCCAATTGAACCTCAAGTACCTAGTGGTAGTTTCATACGTAAATGTTTTTGTAAGCTAGGATTAATGCAGGACAGAAAAGCTTTGCAGTTAAAACCAAGCACTCAGACAATCCCGACTGAATACAGCCAGATTCATAAGCCGTACCCATATCTCAGTGATCAATCTACAGATATGGATACAATAATGCCCTATTCGAAGAGAAAATTCAGAAAACATGGTAGCCAATCAAAAATATCCAAAGTAGGCCCTTGTCAGTGTCCAGAAAATGAGCGAGCGAGGAAAACTGAGCAGCAGACAAACGAGCCTTGTCGGTGTCCAGAACGTGAGCGAGCGAGGAAAACTGAGCAGCAGACCAACGAGGGGCATAAAAAAGTAGGCCAGAAAAAGAACCAAATTGGTATAACATTACCTAAAGGTAACCTAAAGAAACAACTTGTTAATTGTATATGTAAATTCAAAAATACTAACCAAAAGGATGCACATCAACTACAACCACTTTTTGAAATGATTGTTGACTCACATACGATGAGTGTAAAAAACAAAGATGATATAATACGAGATTTATTATCTGGTCACATAGCAACTGACGTCTATAACTACGATAATCTACCTGAACATGGTACAACTAATAAAGGTCCCAGTAAGTTCCTTTTTCTTTATGAAGAATGTTAGTATGAATGAACGATATGTGATTGTCATTTAAGCGGTCAAATCATTTAAGTATTCGGGTGATTCGGATTATATAGATAATAATTAGTTAAATGCTTTGAAGCGCACTAGTACTACTTCTTTACGATTATCAGAAATATAGCTATTCTCTTTTGTTTCGATATAAAGTAGTCTTCAATATTGTTGGTTATTGCTTTTCGTTTTATAATATAAAACGAAAAACCATATATACCTGGGAAATGGAATAGTAATATGTAAATTAGAAATAATATTTTAGATTAATATATTATTTGCTTAAAATAAAGTAGTAAAGGAGCCATTGGCGAGTAACGCTAACTTCGTTCGCTACATTAGAATAGAGCAAAACAACATCTGCCGAGTCAGCTAGCTATACATATTGTAATTGATTTTATATGCATAAAACACACAAACACACAAACTTTACCATTGCATAACGTTGTATTCAATATAAATTTTCATTTTAGCATTTGAGAAAGGGCAGGTAGCAGCTCCTGTGGTGGACTTCGCGATAAACAACAATAAAGTTAATAAGACGCATAATATGACGCATAAACATAATATAATGCATATGCATCATAATAAAATAATTGAACCACCAATAATCCCAGCTGGACCACCATTTAGTAGACCACCAAGACCAATATTTGGTAAAAGACCAGGCAAATCAAAAAAGATAAATAAACAAGCTATGCAGAACATGCCAATACATCCTCGAGGTTGTCAGTGTTGCGATTGTCGTCGCGGCGGTAAGAAACGGATGAAAGTGATTGAGAAAGCTAAAAAAGAAAAAAAGGAAGACAAGTATAAATTGCATATTAAACCGTGTTTTTGTGGAACTAGTATATGTAAAAAAGAAACAAAAAGGTTGAAACTATTACACGACATGCACAGCCCACATATAAAAAAAAAAAAATGTGTCTGTGGCAGTCAAGTTTGTAAGTATAGGGCTAAAAACGAAAAAACCAATTTTAAGTCAATTTTAAAAAAAAAGAAACTGGAAGACCTAAAACGTCACAAGGAGAGAATAAGGCGATTAAAAAGTTATGTAAAAGAAGACGCTAAAATACGAAAATTAAGAAAAAAGGCCGATAAAAAGGCGTTAAAACGAGTGAAGAGAGGTGAGAAAAGTAACGATTTATCTCTGTTTGTTGATTCTATAGTGGATATCGCTAAATTTGGTCGCAGGCATACTTGTGGCATACTCAGATCAACTGTTAGAGTTTTATCACATCCAGACGATGCCTGGTATAGATTTAAAAGGGGTGCAGAGGACATAGGGAATGCTGTAAATAATCTGACCGATATTGTCTTTAAACACAGTGGAATCCATTCATTGGCCAAGCGATTAAAAATAAGAATAGCTGCAATGAGATCAACAAAAATAATAGTTTCCGAAATGGAAACTCATCCACTGTCGCACGCTATACTTCAAGCAGTAGATAAAAAGCACAGGAAAGGGCCAATGAAACGTCCAAGAACACCGGTAGATTTTAATTGTAGTGCTTATATGGGGTCTTTGAGACAGAGGCCATGTCTCTGGATATATTATTTGTGTCCTTGGTTTTATCCTCACTGTATTTCTTGTCTTGGTGTATGGAGACAATTCACTGACATTCTTCTTTTTATATTAGCTATAGGAGTATGGAGTCCATGCATACTCGGTATGGAAGCTGTTAGAGCCTTAATGTGTTGTTTAGTGTGTACAGCATAAGTTGTTATTTGGTTCTTTTTATTTATTTATAAATAAAATATAAATAAATCGGTACCAGTTCATTTAGCAGTGTAATTATTATTTATGCTTAATTTGTTAATACTCCTATTCAATTTGCGGTACAAAGCATTGCCCGTGCGGCTGTGTTTTTTTAAAGGTTTACTTGAATTGACCTGAGCACGAGTGAAGCCATTCTTTTCGAGTTGTCATATGGGGTCGTCTATATAGTCTGCCCATGTGTGTCTAAAACACCCTTATTGGTCTTTGGTAAAAATACAATAATTATAGGATGACATTTTTCACCACTGTTTTTAGATTTAATAGAAACTGCTGAAACTCAAACAAAACTCGTCACTATTTTAACGCTACAAACCGTGGCGGCACACACCATATATGGACTGCCAGACAATAGATTTTTAATTATGTCAGGTATTTTAAGATTTGACTTAATTTTGTAAGATTAATTCTATGAAATAAGTTTAGGTTTTCCAAAAAGTTTCGCATAAAATTAGACAGAAAAGGATAGTGCACAAATACATTTTTTCATTTAGCGAATCTTAACTGCTACGTGCGTCACATCATTATTACGAATAATAGCGATATTTTGCAAATTAATTGTATTGTACTGTAGGCTCCTTACATATTATTTACATATATGTATATACTTATCTTCTAAATAAACAATTTTGTGTCTTATATAATTAACACAAACAAATAAAATTATTATATTTACACACTTATATACTTACACTATCCTATATACATTTATATATATAATACTTACAAACTATGTATATCAACACATTATTATGTTATTTCACTGCACAGCGTCGAAGCCGTGCGTTGTGCGAATATCGTTCAATGGAACCGCGCTCCAATCTGTCTCTGAACCTAGGCGTGGCGCTGGCGCCGGTCGCTATGTCATTCAGTCGACCTTAAACTCTCTGACGTGCACCCCGTGTCGTCCGTTGACCCGCCGCGCGAACTTACGATTGCCACATATATTGTTTACGTGCTTTTTCAATCGCTGTCTTGTTCTCACGCTTTCTCCTACGCTATCACTGACTTTCTCCTTCTCATGTATATCTTTCTTCCGGACTATATCTGTGCTTGTGCTTGTGCTTGTGAATATATCTACTCTTCTGTGAATTGAACTACGTGTATTTATAACCCGAGGGACTTACCAGGTACAGAACTTTATATAATCATAATAGAAAGAATTATATGGTGTGCACAGTTAACTCCATACTACACTTACTACCATACCATAGTACTATATGCCTGTCTCGGTGACGAAACAGTAATGCGACGGCTGTGCTTAAATTTTGTATTCGACTCCCGGCATAAAAAAAACGAAATAATTTATTGTTGGTATAATATTATTACGAAATACATCATTTGAGAAACGCCAGACCTTCGTCATTTCACCAAAGGATTTTTTTTCTATTTATGTATACTATTATCATAATTAAAGTCCAAGTTATATTACTAAGCCAGAAGTTTTTTTTTAAGCAGCTATAGCTCACTGGGGAATACCAACAGACTGCAATGCAGAGGGTCTCGGGTTCGAACCCACGTCGCGCACCTCTAAATTTCGGAAGTTATATGACTTTTCGAAATTATGTGCGTATTGATTGACAATTATCGCCTGCTCCGTGCCTTGGAGAGCACATTAAGCCGTCGGTCCCGGCTGCCATGAACAATGGCAGTCGTTATTGGGAGAGTGTCGACACAAAAGATCCCACTGGGTCGAAGTGTCGTCGGTCTGTACTGACTGGCCCCCACGAAAGATAAGATAAGATAAGCCAGAAGTTTAGTACCCAAGAGCGCTTTCCCCTATGAGAATAGATCGATGGGATGACAATCCGATATGGCTGGAAAGAAACCAGGCTTGGGACCAATGGCTTTACAACCTTCCCGAAGCACAGAGGATGCTTGCCCTAACCGTCTTACTAACTCCATTCTAGGAGTTAGTAAGATGTTTACAACTACTAAGAATATTCTTGACATTAAAACTGATATATTGCTGGCTTACAACTTAACATTAGGAATAATTCCTGTAGCAAACGACTGCAATCATTAAAATAACAGAATCAATGAAATTAAATAGAATCTGTTGTAAAAAATTTAATTGCTGGCTTACAACTTAACATTAGGAATAATTCCTGTAGCAAACGACTGCAATCATTAAAATAACAGAATCAATGAAATTAAATAGAATCTGTTGTAAAAAATTTAATATTTGTTATAGCAAGTAAAACAAAGCTAGAAAAATTTGAGTATAATACTGGGTCTTGTCCGAGGATATACTGGCATAGGGCTATGTATGTATGTCCTTACTACTCTGCGTAACAGTACCTATCTCGGACGGTAGGTAGGTACCTATGTAAAGTTCTCTGTTCAGCTGTCAAAAGCATTGTCTACTGTCGATACGGGTAGTCTTTACTCCCAAATAATAGATGATACCTATATACCGGCTGTATCGCAAATCGTTGTTGACTCCTTAGATATGGTATTTTGAAAATCGTTTATACAGGATGTCCTAGAATTTGTGAATCAAATTGTTACGGGAGATCCCTTAGGTAAGGACCTATCAAACGTTGTGTTGTCACAAAATTCTCTAATCACAAAAATTTTGTTCAGTTCTGACAAACGACATTAAAATGTCGTATTCTGAAATCGTTAAAATTGACAGGACTAAACTTATTTTAGTTAGACAGGATTAAAATTGGTTTAGTTATTTAAATTAATCCTTTCTGCATTCTGCTGTACGACTTAAACGTCAAAAATGATCTAAAATTAGAAAATTGTATTATTTGCTAATGACACATCACTTATTTTTAAATTAGACCGAAAGATACCTTCGTCCCCTCCGCTTGATCCATTTTCATCGAAGCTAAGTGGAGAGGAGATGTGGAAATAACGAAATAGGCTTGGTTTATTCAAAAAACACCTCCTCGCTTTAGTACAGCTGCATTCGCGGTTCGGCAAGTAAGACATCTTACTGATATAGGTAGATACTGGGAAACTAGTATATTTTAGTTATTATATAGCGTCATACACGGTCGGCCAAGAAAGTGGTGTACCACCCTAGGTTGAATGCCGCTTGCAGAATCATAGGTGATAAAAGATTAGTTTCGCTTGCAGATCGATCTGACAACTTCTATTGCCATTTTTATCTGATTATTGATAACGATGATTACTGTATGTTACGTGACAGATGTTCGTAGTTTGAACTTGATGAAACCAATGACGTCGTAAAATCAATGGCAGGAGTATGATATGTAATAAAATTGTTTTCCTTAAAGCACTGGATAATAAACGTAATGTTTATTATCCAGTGCTTTAAGGACTCGTGGTGCTATGACCTCTAAAAGACGAGACCTCATTGAACCAACAAGCCGTGAGCAAATATAGGTACCCCGCATTTCCTCCCAGATTAAATTACAGTGACTATTATGAGCTTGTTTGGTTCTTTCATTTTGATGCGACCATCTTTGGACCATAAGGCCCCAAAGATTTTCTATCAGGTTTAGGTCCGGTGATCTTGAGGGCCACGGAATTACCCTTACGTCAGTGTGTGAACGAAACCAGGCTCCTCGCAGATCCTCGCATTATGAATTGAACAATTATCTTGAACAAAATCAAATTATGGCACTTCGTTCTCCTGGTAAACATTACGGACTGTTGGTGGCATTGCATTTTGAAGCACGTCGATATAATTTTCAGCCGTCGCTTGAGGAGGTAGAGAGCACAATTCTCCTACACCATCCGCACTCATCCAGCCCCAAATATTTACGGAAATTCGACCTGGTTCTCTATTTGGTATTACATGATCATCTATATACCGTGTTGAATTACACCACCAAAGGTGTAGACGTCCGTGCTGACTTGATTTAAACGTTTTTCCATTACAAAACTCTGTATAAGACCAATCAAACTCTAAGTGCTCTCTGGCGAAGTTCAGACGAGCAAGTCTGTGAGCATCCGTCAAGTACCTATATTTTCTTGGCGTAATGCCTGTGGTGCAACCCCATGTAATGTAGGTAGATGATTCCTTATTATTTGGGCACTCACATCGAACATCTCCGCAAAATGATTTGTCGGTTTAAAACCATTGATTTCATATTCCCGTCTCATAAATTGTCTGTCGTTATTGGAGAGAGCAGGTCGGCGACCACTTTTTCTGTGATCTAACAAACTTCCTCTCCTTCACGAAACATCCAAAACCGGACACTACGTCTCGATATATTTAAACTCCTCGATATCGCACTAATACTGCATCCCTCATTAAATTGCGCAATTATTTGTGCCCTTTCAGCAATGGTCAAGTTGGTAGGCATTGTAGGTGATATTTATATGCAGTTGAGTAAAAAATAATACGGAAAATATATCGATTTTCTGAGGAAAATAATAGAAATTACTAAAATATATTTGACAAAATGTCAATTGTCAGTTTTCTTTATCAAATATAATTTGGTTGTCTATTTGAATAGTTTTTATTGCTTTTGTTTAGAAACATTTAAATTTTCTTTGTAGAAATTATTGTCTTATCCATTTATAGTAAAGGTTAAAATGTCATACACTTATAAGTGACCTATGACGTATGAATACTTATTAATTAGGTTTACGTCATTATTATGCATATCTTTCAGTGATATCTTTTTAGTATTAACCTTGTTGTAATTTTCGATGACTAGGAAACTAAATCAAAACTGGTACACCACTTTCTTGGCCGACCGTACTATGGCATACTGTTGTGGTGTAAGGCAGCTAATATTGATACAGATTTTATTATTTAAAAGCGTGTTGGGTACGACACGCTTTTAAAGAATGAAATCTGTGCACTTATAATTTTGGGAGACGAGATTTCCTAAAAGAGCGTTCTAAAGAAATAGCTATTATTATTATATACTTACCTTTGGGTCGCAATATATATTTAAGAATATTACATTTATAAAACATAATATTCACTTATATGATGATATTCACAGCTTAAACACTAGAAATAAGCATAAGTAAATTAAAATAAATTATTGAAAAATTTATTAAATTAAATAAATTTATTTTAATAAAATAAGTAAGTAGGTTCGTATCATCGTATACATAAAGTTCCAAATTCATTTGCGGGACTCGTTATATGATTTTTAATAAATTAACTATTGATTTTAATAATATTCCTTTACTCATATTTAAAAGTGTTTTTTATTCAATGGTTACTTGAATGATAAAAGCTCATGGAACTAGTTGCTTGTTTCATACTGTATTCAAACAATGTATTTATTATATAAGTCAAATTAGGTACTTTGTGATAATGTTGTGATGTTAAAGTATGTTTCTTTTCTTTTAATCAAACGTCGTAAGTATTATCATATATTTTGTTTTAACAACATTCAGTAGTGAACTACCTTTTTATTTGTCACAAATTGTAAGTGTATGCGCCCTCATGGTATATTACTGTCTACAGGGTTGACAATCTTAGTAGAAGCAACCGAGTAATTATTCTGATATAAATGAACAAAATAAAGTTGGAGAGTAAAATGTACCCATCTATACAATTTATCTAACATTTTAATTTGGTATCATTATATCAAGATGTTGTTATGAAACCTCTTCAGAGATGACAGTATCCACAATTTTATGTTGTGTACTCACGTAATTACATTACAACACGCTATATGCCGCTACTGTTGTTAAGTTTAATTTGCTTAATATTTTTACTTTTTTAAATTATATAGGTTCATAAATAACTCGAAAATTAAAATAAAAATATTTTTTTTGTCGGCCTTGATGGCGTAGTGGTTAGTGTAACCGACTGCCACGCCTGAGGTCGCGGGTTCGATTCCCGTACAAGTCAAACATTTGTGTGCATGAACATGGATGTTTGTCTTGGTCTGGGTGTTTCTATGTATAATAAGTATGTATTTACAAAAAAAGTATATATGTATGTTTATCCATTGTCCAGCACCCATAATACAAGCTCTGCTTAGTTTGGGCTAGATGGTGTTGTGTGTATGTGGTAAAATATTATTATTATTATTATTCTCTTTATTACTTCTTTTTTTTCAAATAATTACATTTTTAAATATAAATATAAAAACTATACATATTTAAAAATATAAAAATTGAAATGACCCACCGACATCGGGAACAGGGTACAAGCTGCCGGTGGTTAGGGCCCCAGAGAGAGGAATCTCCTCACAATACGTGCCGTGTCGAGTAGTACTGCCTTTTGCATCAAGGACTTGATCCAGCCATCTAACGCGAGCCTCTGCAGGTGGTGGTCGAGGCTCTTAGGTATTAAACCATTGACTGTAATGACTATCGGCACAATGATCACCGAGTCCACACGCCACATGTCGACAATCTCGTGAGCTAGGTCCAGGTATTTCACCTCTTTTTCTTTTTCTCGTCATGCGGAATGGTAACATCGATGATCATTGTTCGGCACTCCAATCGGTCTATCAGCACAATATCTGGCTTGTTCGCCACAATTGTCCTATCAGTGATGATAGACCGATTCCAGTACAAAGTAGCACGACCATTTTCGAAACTGGATCGGGCACATACCTGTAATACGGCACACTATTCAGGCTTCCGGCTTCACACTCCCAGCTAAGTGTCCTGATTATTCAAGGACCACGAAGCAAGTCTTTAGCGAACCAAGCCCTGACTATAGTTCTATAAGTAAAGATTGTCTCTTTTAATTATTGTATCTTAATTCATTAAAAGTGTATTTGTTATACCTTCTCTCATTGTACTTCCTAATTATTCTACAGTTCTCTTAAAGTAAACCCTAAAGGTTACAATGGCTAGATTGTAACCTTTAGGGTTTACTTTAGGAGAACTGTAGAATAATTAGGAAGTACAATGAGAGAAGGTATAACAAATACACTTTTAATGAATTAAGATACAATTAAAAGAGACAATCTTTACTTATAGAACTATAGTCAGGGCTTGGTTCGCTAAAGACTTGCTTCGTGGTCCTTGAATATTCAATTGCTCCCGCAACGTCCGTTTCATAACGTCCTCAGTGATACCTAATGCCTGTGACATACCCAGATATTTATAGGTTTCGTTTGCAGAAAGAGACCTAAGCCTAGTAAAATCTGAGAGTTCAATGCCATCAGATTCCACAACCCTGCCTCGCTTTACATACATAACTGCACATTTGTCAACACCAAACTCCATCCTGATGGAATTACTGAAGGTTTCCGTTACCTTAAGTAACGCCGTTAGTTGGGGTCTGGTGGAGGCAAATAGTTTTAGGTCATCTATGTAAAGAAGGTGGGATACAACTTAACCATCTCTCCGCAATCGATAGCCTAGCCCTGAACTCTCCAGTAAAGTACTAAGAGAGTTCAGCGCTAGACAGAACCATAAGGGACTCAAACTGTCGCCCTGGAATATACCTCGCTTGATCTTGATAGATACACCGCTTTCCCCGATCTGGCATCATGACATCCTGGATAGCGTAAAACCGTTCTCCACTTCCTCATACATGACTTCAAGAAAGTGCAAAGAGTTGCATCAACTTTATACAACTCCAGCACCCTCAAGAGCCATGCATGAGGCACAGAGTCATAGGCTTTCTTATAATCTATCCAGCATGTCGCAAGATCTTTCTTAAGGCGGTGTACTTGTTGACTGATGGTCATGTCAATTAGGAGTAGCTCTTTAGTGCCACGGGCCCCACTTCTACATCCATTTTGAGATATAGACATGATGTTATTTGCTGTAATATGTAGTAAAAGTTTAGATGTCAAAATGGATGTAAGAAGTTTATAGACCGTCGGTAGGCATGTTATCGGTCTATAATTTTTTGGGTCCGTGACACTACCTGATTTGTAGAGCAGATGAGTGGTGCCAGTGGTCAAAAAGTTAGGCAGCGATCCTGATTCCAAAGATGACTGGAATAGGGATGCCAAGCATGCATGCGCACTGCGGAACCATTTCAACCAGAAGTTATGCAGTCCGTCCGGTCCCGCTGCTTTCCAGTTTGGTAACGAACGAACCGCACAAGAAACATCTTCTGGTTGTATGTTAATTGGCTCCATTTACGGTATAGTGTCACATTCCCGCCTAACATCCCCAAACCAATCCGCCTCTTCGTGGTCGACGGGCTTCGACCAGATACTACGCCAAAAAGCAGTCGTGACTTCTGTATCTGGTAGACAACCATCCCCACTAGAATCAGCCTGCTCCCACCTTCTGTACACCCACCTTTCATCTCTCTGGAATGCACGATTTTGGGAATATCGATCAGCTCTTTTTTTGTAGCGCCTCACCTGGCTTGCCCACGCACAAATTCTCTGCTTCAGGAAGTCGATGCGTTCTGTAACCCGGGCGACATAATCTTGGGGACATACGTCAGTCCCTGCAAACGCCCGAGTCACATAACGCATCACTCTCGGTCGTGTATTACCCTCCCTGAAACAGATAAGCTTGCCGATGAGTGCCCTGGACTCAGCGATACGACGCTCAATTCTGCACTGCCACGCTGGCGTAGTATTTCTGGGTCGAGCAGCTGTCATTATGTCTGGATTTTTAATACCAGTCACTTGACATGCAGCAGCCGCACAGTACAAGATTGAGTGTGCATCGCTAAGACTTTCACTGTCCACTAGATAAGTAGGCAGTAATGAGTCCAAGGCACACACCAGAGCTAAATTCTTTTTGTGCGTAGGCAATCTTGGTAGACGTGGTCTATTTTCCGCATAAACGTGCCGATATTCCCGCAACGTGCACTCCAAAGTACTCCTTAACTATTGTTCATTGTACTGGGTACTTACGTGTGTTGCCCTGCTATCCACCTCTTCACTAATATTGTTATCATTCGGTCTCGGTGTCTCATGAAGTCTTTGAGGCATTATCTGGACAGAAGAAGTGACGGAAGGGCTACTTCGTACGTCGGAGCGTAGCCTCTCAAGTGCGGCATCGTCCAACAACCGACACCGTTGTTTATTATTATTATTAATAATGAGTAAATATTAAAAAAAATATTGTTTTATGTGTAGATAATTAATTTAAAAAAGACGGTAAAAAAATCTTTTAAAAAAATGTATTCATAGGCAACACTGTGTAGTATTTTCTGACATTAACGTCAAAATTCAATATCGTTCAGTACTCTGTGGCTGTCTATTATAAATTACTGCTATAAATAGTACTACAAAACTACTACTAATAAATATTACTTCAAACCTGAAATGCATCATTCATACGATTAAATTTACCTTACTTTTAGAATTTATTTTTATATGGACAGTAATATATGGCTTAATGACTGCCACACATAAAACACTGAAATTATAATTTCATGGCAATTTAAAAGAATGGCCTTGAGGTTCTTTTCATTAAAGGCAATTCCCGCACTAGGAATAATTCCTCTGCCGCAGGGACTTTACAAACATTCAAACAACGGATAAAAAAAACATCCAGGGTCGGAACAACCATTTGTGGATCACACAAAGTTTTGTCCCGTGTGGGATTCGAACCCACAATACTCAGTGCAATGGTAGTGGCGAGGTGACCTCTTAAACCAGTACGCCATCCGTGCTGTTCAGTAACCCTTTGGCTAAACGTAGCAATTGTAAAATGTGAATGCAGTAAATTTAGTAATTTCACTAAACCCTTTGACTTCTTAACTGTTACTTTACAACCTAAATGATTAAATTATTATTGATTTTTGAACCTCTGTACAAAATTTCAAGTCTCAAGACCCAGAGGTTTAGGCTGCGCATTGATATATCAGTCAGTCAATTAATTTGTGACCTTACCTTTAATATACTTAGATTGGGTCTAAATCACAGACATACCTAGTATAGCAATAAATAAATCTTTATCTTTATCTTCAATCATGTATCACTGAAGGAACAGGCCTAGTGCAAATATACCAACATTTCGCCAGCTAGAGACCCCACGTAAGAGGGGTCTTACCAGGTACTTTACCAGATTCAGTGCTTATTTGCTTATTAATAATATCTTGGACGAAAATCAAGTAACATTTTGCCCAGCCGATTATGGACAAACCTAATAGAAACATAAATATGTAAACAAACCACCACTTTTAATCACCGGGTGAAAAACAGTACCTAACAGAGTTATTGCTGTTACGTCGGTCTCTAGTAAGAGGATGGTGATCTCTTCGGGTGAGCTTTATACCGCTACAAAATTCTTTTTTTGATTGCTACACGTAACTAATATTTTTGTCATTCATTGATTCTATTATTTTAATGATTGCAGTCCTTCGATACAGAAATTATTCCAAATGTAAAGTTTTATTAAAAAATCTAGCAATATATTGGTTTTAATGTCAAGAAAATTCCCAGTAGACCTAACCGTTTTACTAGCTCATTGGCGTTAGTAAGATAGTTAAGGCTACTAAATTTTTTACAACAGGTTCTAGTTTAGGAAATAAAACTGTTATGTACAGGTATTATATATTTATCTTGGGAGAAAGTATAAGCAAAGTGATATTACGAACATAACTGGCGCCCAGCACGTAAATGCTAATCCGAACAAACAAAGACGCATAGCCTGTTTAATATGCTGAATGCAATTAAGAAAATGTGGGTAAAAACGTGGCCATAATTTGTACATAATAAAACATGGGCGTTTACTTAATGTTTGTGCATAAAGATCTTTGCCCGTGAATTTCTGATTTACGAATGCTGAGAACATTTTGTAGCAAATCACTGGCAGTTTTGTACTCTTCGTCTGCTTTTTCTTATTATGATGCTTTTGACATTCATTGTTATGATGTAAACAATGCAGTTTAGATAATAATTTACCCTTTGGCTTTACTATAAAACACGAACATTCTTTAATGGCTTTTTCTGATTTATAAGAACGTTGAGACTTCTCCTTTGGTGAACAACAAGGACATTGGAGTTTACTTTTATTTAATTGAGATTCTTGTTTCATATTTGATGATTCAGAATCCTTTTCCTTAATAAGTTGTATTTTTGTTTTATTGTTTTTCATTTCAAACTTTACTTCATCCGGATCCATACTGTTTAAAGCATATTTTAAGACTTCTGAGACGTCGTTATTTCCTTTTTTGGAGGTAAACCCTGCCAGTAAACGCTCTAATCTGCCCATTTTATCATATCGTATACTACTTTCGCCAAAACTGCCACATTTTTCGTTGTTTCTTGTCGATTCTGTTGCACACTCGCCTTGTAATTCCCTTTTGAGATTTCTGTACCACCCTGTTTTTCGTTTTACTAAATCGTCATTATTATATTGCCTTTGTTTTGGCAACTCATCCGGATTGCTAGAACACCAACTTTTTAATTTACTAATAAAGCTATTTTTGTATTTACTATGATTAGTGTCGATATCGTCATTAGAATCTTCAGATACAATGTTACGATCTATATTATTTTTGTGACAAATTGCACCATTTGGACTCCTTCTCATTTCGGGTCTCTGATTTCTGAATACTTTTCTTTTTGGAAAGTCGTCATCAATGTATTCATTCTCATAGTCATGATCTGTTTTATTTCCTCTGCACCTCTTAGGTTGTGGACTCCATTTTGGTTGAATATATTGCTTTCTATTATACTTTTCAACATCGTTTATTAAGTCATTGTTAGAATCTTCAAAAACAAGCTCATGATCTGCTGAATTTTTGTTTAAGTTTTTAATATTTGGTTTCCATCTTCTTTTATATTTTTGTTTATTTCTAGTACCATTCTCGTCATATTCGTCATCAAAATCATAACTTACTGTGTCATGATCTACTTTATCTCTTGATCTATTGTATCGCTTAATAACATTTCGTTGACTATTATCAGGGTAGATTTCATTTTTATTTCCAAAATCTATTTTATTTATAAAGTCGTCATCTGATATATTTTTATTATATCGTTTAGTGTTTGGTGTCTGTCTTTTTAATATATGAAAAAGCCGAGTATTGGACTCGTTTTCTTCGTCACCGAAGTCATTGCTCGGTCTCTCAAGATCTGTTTTATATTGTTTCATATTAAATTTCGTAACAAAATTTTCTTGGATACTATCGGAGGACACTTCATTTCTATTTGTAAATTCATTATCAAAATCTGTATTCGTAATTTTGGTAATTTTGTCTTTGTGTTGAGTAATGTCATTGCTAGAATATTCATTAAGGTGGCCATAATGTGTTTTATTTCTGTTGTAGTATTCAGGTTTTAGGTTTAATCTGGCTCTATTTTTTTGATTATCTTTGTTCATATCAATTTTGTATGTAAAGTCATCGCCTGAATCTTGAGGCGTAAAGCATTGGTTTAATTTATTAATGTTGTATCTTGCGGGCTTTGGTCCTAATTTATTTTGTGTATAATCATCGTTGCGCACTTTAATTTTGTGTGGGAGCTCATCGGTGTTGCGTTTGCAATATATGCGTTTATTCATATTTTTCAAGAGTTCTTTCAGACATTCATAGTCATTTTTTTGTTTCTTGGTATTAATACCAATTTTAAATTTATCAGAGATATCATTTATTTGTGATCTTGTACTTCTATGTTTATTAAAATTTCTTTTATTTATTAATTTATTTATACAATCAATCAGTTTCTTACATGTTATTTGTTTATTTGAGCTTGAATTTCTTTCTGTTGTAAATTCTTTAGAATTCTGTAGGAAGCTCATTTCTTGTCGAGAAATCCCAGGTTCTATTAAAGTCACTGATAAGCAAGAACATTTATTTTTGCCATCAGAACAATCACATTCCATGTCTTGGAGTAGTACTTTGGACCGCCGAGTACAATCACAATCTAGTTTTTTGAATCGTCTGTGTGATTTTTGGATACTATCACGACGTATGGGATGTTTATTTTTCTTATTCCTAGAAAATATGTGAGATAGTGTCTGATTTATTACTGAAGTCGACTGTACATCATAATCACCATAAAAATATACGTCATCATTATTTTTTATTTCGTTGCTTTGTATTCTTGGATATTCCGTTGAATTTTTAGGTTTTAAAGATGATTTTTGTTCGTCTGCGGTATTTTGTTGACGTTTCTTTTCATTTCTTGGCTTATTATATGTGTAAGATTCCTGTAGTTCAAAGCATAGCTCTTTTAATGAGTTCACTAGTGCTTTATTTGGAGGCATTATAATATTTTGACTGGTCTGACAGTTATTATTCCGTGACTTATTTTCAACTATTTTACTATTTCCTAAACGGGTAGTATTATTACTTGTACACTCTTTGCTTAAATTACTGGCTCTGGTTAATGAGACTCGTCTTTTAGGTTGATTATTTTTGGTGTTACTAGAAATACGACTTTTATTATCTAAATAGTCTGAACTTATTTCCGGGCAAACGAAGAGATTTGCTTTTACATTTGTAGATCTTGGTAGAATCGTCTTATTTTTATGTATGGTCATATCACCCCACAATTTAAGTTTGTTCAGTCGGTGTTGTCTTATTTGGCGATGGCGCGTTGTATTTAATTGCCTTGTTCCATTATTTAAGCTTTGTTTACTTATTTCTGGACATGACATGCTATTTTTCTGAAAATTATTTTTAGGTCTATTACTTTTTTTTTGCTTTGCCCATAATGTTAATTTCCTGCCCGTAACACAAATATCTTGGTAAAAAAATGCAGACAGATTTCTTTGGGTCTTATGGCACGTGGTAGTTGTCGAACTGTTATGAAATATATCAGGTTTTGGATTAATTGTTCTCGATAAACCATTAGGAAGATGTTTTTTAGATCTTCCATAACTTTGTTTCTTAATAGACGTTTTTTGACTTGATCTTAATTGTGGATTTATTTTTTCAACTGTAAGTTTCGGTTTCTTCATTGTACTGTGTGATAAAGTATGGGTCAAGAATTGGTTCATCACATCTTTTTTAAGTAGCTTGTTTTTAAACGCCTTATATTGCGTAATGGATGAATAACTACTTGAATGTTTTGGTGTTAATGATTTACGACAGATTTTGAAGCTGGTATCAGGTAGTCGCCTATTTTTCTCAAAAATCATGTTTTTGATTTTATTAGTAAGAGAATTGTTTATGTCCTTTATTGACTTTGCGTTTGCTTGTATAAAATTATTGTCGCCTGCCATGTGTCTTTTATTAAGCTTTGTTTTGCTTTTTTGCCTATTCAGGTATCCTTGGTTAGTTGTAATGATCATTGCATTATTAAGTGCTTTCAAATCTTTGTCGTTCACCATTGTTTTGATCTTATTTAAACAGTGTGCAGATTTAGTATGTGTCATGTGATGTAACTTGTTGTCTTTCTTTTTAATATAAAATTTCACTTTCATTTTAAGTTTGTTACTCTGTTTTTGCTTAGAAAGGCAAGATTTTAATTTAATTGGCGTTATACTATCATTTATAGTGTCATTAAGATAAGTTAGTGATTTCAAATCCTTCCGCCGTAAAGCGGGTGGTATTTTTGATTTCTGAACACTCGAAACACTGGTCGACTTCCTAGTTAACGGTATCATTACATCATGAATATTTATTCTCTTTAACTTATTAGTTGACAGTACGCTTCCACGACTGCAATACATTTTGTGATCTCTTGGCATTGGCAAATTATCTACACTAGTAAATATTTTTAGTTTACAAAGCAATCCTCGTACTGGCAGAGTTATTCTTCAGGCTGCATTCTAATTAGAATTTTATTTACCTGGCTTGCAGGTTTTAAATTAATATCATTGTTTGTATAGAAATGTCTTCACAGAGAATTTTTAGCTGATTGCTTTTTATATGTTACCTATTGTATGGTAGGTATATTTGATTATTCTTCATGTGAAGATTGGCGGGGGAAGCAATTTATTTTACCTGGAAGACAGAAATCATTTTAATTTGAATCGTATTACCTTGCAGTAGAATTTTCAAGGGGTATTTAAAGAGTTTTATAACTCTGACTACTAAAGGACACAGAATAAACAGTATCATACCAATTATGACTAAATAACATGTATGAGTAAAGATACCATACATCGTAGTTTCTAAAGGCTGCGTAAAGATGACGGACGTAATTGACAAATTAAAGTGATAGTAATTGTTTAAGCAATCTAGATACATAATATTATTGTTATATCATAGGCGTTCCATAAAATACACTTATCTAAATAATACCTACTGTCAAAAATTAGGCCATCATAGTGATAAATTAATTGACAGGAATACAAACCAAAGAGAAAGATAGAAGCTTATCATCCAAAATGTTTGGTTTTTATTTTTATTATTTTACATTCTCTAAAAATAATCTTTATTGATGCCTTTATTATTCCTATATAGGAATAAAAAAATAAGAACCACATCAAGTTTAGTGTCGTGACATAGAAATTTATTATTATGTATGTATTTTATCGTGAATAAAAATAAAATTATATTTTGGAAGTAATAAACATATTATTTTACTTTCCTCTTGTACGGCTAGTTCACTGGTAGCAATAACGCGTGCCGAAAAGAAGCTTCTAAAGCTTGGTGTGCACTCTTTTACAAAAGGTTGAAAAAGGGTGCCTATACTGTACTGTCCATGTTCTACTTATTAACGAACAGAACATTACATATAAATAATTGTTAAGAAAGACTTTTATTTCACAAATGAATAATACGTATACTTCGTCGCAGACATACACATTACATAATTATGTTAAATTTTACTTAAATAAATATCAGCTCTTGGTGTATGGGACTGATACATAAATAAGTATCAGTGAAAATTTTATGAAATTCGACAAATGGTATCACCATGTAGCTAAAACATGGAGTTGGTAAAATCAAATTCGGACAATCAGTAGTGAGTAACAGTTACCTACTAAAGCTAGTGTTACTAATTAAAAGTCAGTCTGTATGTTTGTATAAGGAATAAGGAACGAGTTAAGTAATAAAATAGCAATTAATGTATTTCGTTTAAGTATTTATTGCAAAAATTATATATACTTACATATTATATTATATGTAAATATGACGTAAAATATTTTTTTTATTAAATCATAATAAAAAAGATAGTTACTCTTATATTAAGATTTTTAAATTCTATTTATTTTATTTTATTTGATAATTGTTATTCTTTTATTAAATATTTGAAAAGAACGCAATACTAACGTAGTACATTGTAGTTAACGAAACAAAGACAAAATTTATATATAAAGTATTCTTATCATTACATTATCTTAGCATTATAAGTGATTATTTCTAGATTGTTCACCTGACTTAATGACAGCAACAAAATTATTAATATACATTCTTCATATTTAACGGTTTCTCGATGTAATTTCTTATAAAGCATTCTATATTATAATAATAATAATAATTATTTGTTTATTTTAGTATAAATTCTTAGTTTTACAATTGCATCTTAACAATAACATAAAGTGCACTTATATTTACTAATTATATATAGATTATATATAGATACTGATTTACTGATATATGCCCGGACTAGGTTAAACCTGTGTTTTGAGCGACAAACTGATTACACACTATTATCAGTATGAATAAATTTACATTATAATAACTTTTATAATATACTAAAGGTAATAGTAAAAATAATTAAAATAAGTAGTATAATAACCACTTTTACCCACTTATCCGAGTACAGGACGAAGGTATAGTTTCAGTATGACTGGTTTACGTCAGTAAAACTGACTGGACGTTGATGCTACATCTTTTTCTGGCAAACTTCAAGTTGGAGGCAAACTACTTTATTTCTAACCGTATATTAAAATGTAAATAACATTATTAAACATTACCACAAACAACATTATTCAAATAGAACACTGACCAAAAAGCCATATACGTAAATACGACAATAAGCGATAACAGCACCTAGAATATGGCGGACGGTTATATCAACAACATTTTACATGATCTCATTACTTGACGAGGCTGCTAATCATAAATGTGACTGAACTGTATCATAGCGACGGTGTATGTCGTAACTAATCCAAACATAGTCAACAAGAGTGTTAAATCAATTGTAATCATTCGCAAAATCGTATATTTTAATGGGCGCTGCTCCAAGTACTTCACCATGTCAAGGACTTTATTGCGGGCAATCGTTCCTGCAACATACAATACAATGCATTATAACATTTCTGAACATCCTATCTATTTCATTTACTAATACCTATGTATAATGAAGACTATCATTGATTAAGAAATGCTTTTCTTTTTAAATAAAGTCATCGACATTAGGATTTAATATTGTATCGCGGGTGATATAACATTCAAACAACAGACATGATCTAAATAGTTTTAATAATAATTTAATTAGCTTAAAAGTTTTAGTAAAGTTTAATAGTAGTATAGTGTAACAGTTTTCAAAATTTTGTAATAAAGTGTCAAATAAACAACGCGATAAAATCCGTATATAGTAGTTTAATTTCAATGAATAATATTCGCGTAAATAGAAGACAATATTATGTAAAACAGACATGAATCATGAACTCAGAACAATTATGTGTGGTTTATCGTACCATGTGGGGATCTAACCCAAAATACGATGCGTGTGGTAATTGTCGAATAACCATTTAAACCACTGCGACATCCGTTCAGTCAAATTACAAGTCAATTATAACATCTGACCAATCTATACACTTAATTTACATTAGCCTTAATTGTAACCAATCTTATCGAGGCATAAACATGCTATTGCAGTATGAAATTTGTTTTATTCCGAACTTTCTAGATTGCAGTAACCTAAGTAGGGGGATATCTCTACTTTAAAAAAAAGAAGAGCCATATAACTGCCCTAGACTTAGTCCTTGATTGCGTTTTGCTACAGTGTCGACAAAACTATAAGGTCCCATAGTGTTGTTCAAGTTGTCAGTAGCTTTTGCCATTTACAATGCCGTCACTGCAGCCATTTGTCAATGTTGCATTGCATTGCCATTTGCAATGGCGTTATTGCAATGCCACTTGCAATGCCGTCATTCGTTCCGCCGCTTTAGGAACCTTTAAAAGGCCAATAAAATGCGATTGCTGTTCCTAGTGTTACAAATGTTATTAGAGCTGGTTGTTGTTGTAACAAAGAGAACTGAGATTATCATATATCATATTTATAAGTATCAATTGTGCCACAATCAAATCATACCTCTATAAGCCAGTAACTGCTTTACAACATGCAGCTTTATTTTGTCAATTTCACTGTTGACCAGTTCGACAAACATTCCAGGTATAAAAGGTACGATCATGTGTACCATCGCCTCAAGCACACCGAATGTCGAATACTAAAATCATAATTGAATATGATTGTTAAAACTTATAGCTATTATCTTCTTTATGTATATAATTATTCTGAACATGTGTACGTTACTGAACTGTATCTAATCGGCTAGATCGAATTTGATCAAATGTTTTTGGGTCATTTAAAGTCGATCGTTTAGATTTTTATATGGTCATAGGTACCAACAAGTATTCCTTCCAAAACAAATCGCATTAGTATAATCATAGACGGTTTCCATACCATTATCCGCAAACGGTGTGCTTTCTTGCTACGCAGAATGCGTGGTAGCTCACACAGCATGTTGAGCACATTGTGTGATTGGTGGGACAGTCCGATTTTGGGACGCTGGCTACGACTACAAACGACGTCGACAGTGTCCAGAAACCGGGTCTGTCACATAATATTACGTCTAAAATTGAAATGTAACTAACACTAGGTTGCGGATTTGGTTTGTTACTAACAGTTTATGGACCCTGGTCTGCAATAAATATATTTATTATTATTATTATAATACTATATCAAAGTTTAATTTATACATACCCTTATAAGTAATTTATGAATTACTTCATATGCCAGAATCAGTCCTTTTGGTATTACTGTTAAAGTACTCCAAAATATCTGAAAATAAATTTATTAATGTTTCTTGATTCATTTTTTTTCATTTTTTTCATTAATGTTTCTTGATGGAAAGTCATCGGAAATATTAACGTGCTATGTAACAGTTTGAACTGATGGCCGTACATAAGCGAATATAGTAAACGGACTATTAGGGTTAATGATGGTAAAATAAGTCTTAACTAGATTATTTATTTGGTAGCCTCTACCTAAAGTCGTATACGCATAACTGAAATGCTTTAATATGAATTGACGAAAGATTCTTAAATTAGCTTTACTTAACAGGTTCCTTGACCGATGTATCACATATGAGCATAACAATAGATTTTCTGTTGTGTCTATTATGGGACAGCGAATGGGTTAAACATAATACATATTATTAAAAAGAAAGTTACATGAGAACTCTACCATTATTTTCATTGGTATATCCGAAACGAGTATCGTATTTAATAAATTTTTATAGACATCCATACACTTGTGTAAATTCTCTATCATAACATGTTCTCCATCTTCAAATCTGCGAGCGATTGTTAAGTCATTTTCAAAGCGTTTACGTAACAACTTCATTCGACTATATACTGAATCAAACATCATAATCTTTGTGAAGTGAGAAAGCGCTAATGCCAGGTCTACTAGCGCTATTGAGGACATGGAACCTGGATTCCTAGTACACAGTATACTGAAGTAAATGCATATAAACACTGAACAGATTATCTTTTGTAGTATTATAGAAATAAATAATAACTTAGAAAATTTTATATCTTCAACCGGTTTATAGTTCAACAATAAATCGATTTTGATAATTCCGTCTCTAAAATTTAGAAAATTCTCTCCTTCGTACACTAAATTTATTATGACATTTAAAACATAGAGAGCGAATGATAAGATGTGTCTAATACTTAGTACAAACTCATTTCTGATCAAGGATTTACGTATGACATCAAAATAACTGAACGTAATGATTAAAACCAATGCCACGCAATAAAGCCTTGCGCCCAGCCGTATCAGTCGATGTGATGAAACGTTATAATATAATCCACACATCAGTCGAACAAACATAATACTTTGCATAGTCACCACTGAACGTAAACAATTTAGTAAATATTTCATTTTAGCCAGAATAAAACATAGACGACAACAACTTGTAACGATCGAAGTGGATATCATTGTGTCTATTTGTAGCTGAAAATGAATTGGAAAGCTTTTATTAAGATATTGATTAATGTTATTATGGGCAATTCAATATAATATCTACTCAACAGAATTTGTTCCGTTGTAAGATAATATCAGTGTAGTTTGAAATCATTAACTTACATATTAATCATATGTTGTGTATTACTTCCACCATTGAGCTCTTCTAATCATCATATCATGTCCTTCATCCATTATCTTTGCCCTGATACTGACTAGAACAGCTAGCGTATATTTTTAATAATCAAAGGCGCATGCCAAGACGCCGTAGTAATTCGGGCCCACAGTGCACACCTATAAAGGCTAATAATAATAATAGTAAGCAATGCCAATAATTAATTAGCATAAGAAGTGATTTACAAAAATCTTGGCATTTTAAAGTTATAAAATCTTCTTATATTTCACCAATACAATTTATATTAAATATGTACTATATTATTTTATACATTATTTTAATTTATTTATGAGTGCAATCTATTAGGAATGAAATAAAACATAATACATTGCAGTTTTATAGCTTATAGGTAAAAGTCATCGATATTAATCGCATTAAATAAACACTAACCGTCACAATGGAGTTGCAAAAAAGCAATGATATTCACATTTACGTTTCCCGGCGTCATACAAGTTAGAGATGGTGTTGCCATAATAACACAATAACTCGATACATCGATAATAGAGATTACTTTAAGTTAATCAAAGCAATCTTGCAAAGATAAAAATAATAATAATTATTAGTTATTTTATTACTTTTGTATAAAAAATGAAATAAACGATCAAAATAATAATTTTATTATATAATATAGCAATGGTAAATTACTATTTCAATTAATTACCTGTCAATATATTTCGTGTAAAGGCAACATTTTCACGTAAATGTACTTGCTTGCAAGTTCCATTACATAGTTTAGTCGTTATCTAGTTTAATATTTAAAAAAACACACAGTTTGTACAGAACAATAAATACAAGGAAAAATTAGAATTTTTTTTTTTGTTTGTATCTTGTGATAAGGCTAGAGTTAGTTTTTACGACACCTTCGATACGTAAGGAGGTTCTAGTCCATCGACTACACTAGCATGCACCGAGCGAGCGCCTTATATCATTTTAAGGAAAATAAGTTCAGTTTAGTGAGAATTTATAGCCACTTGTACTTCTGTTATATAATGTGAATACATGTCTGGGATTATTTAATTTTAATATCCTTATATATTCTAGTGTTCATAGCGCATAGCAGCATAGCAGCGATAGCTCAGTGGGAGACCAACAAACTGCAATGCAGAGGGTCTCGGTTTCGAATCCACGTCGCGCACTTCTGACTTTCGGAAGTTAAATGACATTTCGAAATTATGTTGCTATTGATTGACAATAATGGCCTGCTCCGTGCCTCAGAGAGCACGTTAAGCCGTCGGTCCCGGCTGCCATGAACATCTTTGGCAGTCGTTATTGGTAGAGTGTCGACATAAAAGATCCCACTGGGTCGAAGTGTTGCCGTTCTGCACTGACTGGCCCCCAGATAAGATAAGAATTTTTTTTTTGTGTAGCCAATTTCTTGTGCCCCTCTGGGCCTAATACTGACATGCCTCTTTTGTCTGCACGGATGGCGTAGTGGTTTAAGGGGTTGCCTCACCAACTGGCATTGCGCCGAGTGTTGTGGGTTCGATCCCCACACGAGACAAACATTTGTGTGATCCACAAATTGTTGTTTCAAGTCTGGGTGTTCTTTGTGTCCGTTGTTTGAATGTTTGTCTGCCGTGACACAGGAATCAAAACAAGAGAGGGAAGAGGCTTTAAAAAAAAAATTCTTTGTGGGAAAGTTGTATTAAGTAGCAACGGCACATTGGCGACAAGACCCAATCGATTTTTAATTATGTCTGATATTCTAAGACTTGTAAGATTACATACATAGATTCACGCCTGTTTCCCAGAGGGTTAGGCAGAGACTACGGATTTCCATTTGCTACGATCCTGACACACTTCTTTGTAAGATTAATTATCAAGAAGTAAATATCCCAGGGATCTGTGTTAGCCCCATATTCATAGAATTAAGTTTGATGACCTCATTGATACCACCTGGGTGTTCAGGTGTTTATTGACCGAATACGTTGTAAGCGGTCTTTTACTTATACAGTCTGATACTAGGGTAGGACTTGAAAGGCTTGTATACTCCAACTCATCGTTGCAGCAAGAGCATGGCTCAGATTACATTATAAGTAATAATAAGATATACTTATCATGATAAGTAAGAGTGTGTGTATCCTAACGCATGTTACAAACAATTTAGTTGATTTGTCTCCTCTAGTACGTCCTCGGTCCTTAAAGCGGGGCGTGAAAAAGCACTTTCTTAGGCCGTCAAAGGCCCCTTAACATCGCCACAGCTGCTATGAGGATGGTGTGGAGGCCACTGCTCTTGGACCACATGATCGCTTATCATCAGGAGAGTGTGGTCATATTCACGTGCAAAATAAAAAAATAATAGAAACAAACGTAGTACATATTGATTCAACGGTGTTTAAGCGTTTCAGCCATTCATATTACTGAAATCACATATAGCTCACAATTTGGCCCTTTCATGGATTTCTGTGGTGCGTATCTTTTTTGGTAGTAATAAATATATATGTTTATTTTAAGACAAAGACAACTCACTCGCTAGGAATAATGCCAGTGCCGACTTTACGAACATTCAAACAACGCTAATACTCGGCACAACTATTTGTGGAGCACATAAATTTTTGTCCTGTTCAGGGATCGAAACCACAACCCTCGGCACAGCGGCATTAGTGATACGACAAGAAAGAAGACAGGGATATTTCCCTGTCTTCTTTATATTCCCTCTCCCAATAACGACTGCCATAGATGTTCATGACAGCCGGCACCGACGACTTAACGGCTCTCCGAGGCACGGAGCAGGCTATAATTGGCAATCAATAGGCACATAATTTCGAAAAGTCATATAACTTCCGAAAGTCAGAGGTCCGCGACGTGGGTTCGAATCCGAGACCCTCTGCATTGCAGTCTGTTGGTCACCCCACTGAGCTATCGCTGCTTAAAATTAAATAAAATGCTGTAATAAAGTACCCCGCCGCGTCTGTCTGTATGTTCGCGATAAATCGCGATATTTCGCGAAACTCAAAAACTTGTCAGATGACAGACCGCATGACAGATTGTCATGCGGTTTTCACCAATAGACAGAGTGATTCATGAAGAAGGTTTAGGTGTATAATTTGTTAAGATTTTGTACTACCCGTGCGAAGCCGGGGCGGATCGCTAGTGTAAAGATAAATTGCAAAAATAGTTCAATGAATTTATTTATCGGCAAAGAAATTCGTAGATTTGTTTTTCTTTATTTTATTAAGAACACCTACTGTATAGTTACATATAAATATTTATACCTAAGAAATTTATATTTATTGTTATTATAGAACTATACAAATAACAGGTATGCATGACATTGAAATTAAACAACTTAAATGTAATAACACAACTTAAAGCAAAATTTCAATGAATAATATTCGCGTAAACAGAAGACAATATAACTTAAAGCAAAATTGTGATTGTCTTCGTCTCCCTACAAGAGGACGAGTAAGGCATAACGCAGATTCTGTTTTTGGGCAGGTCAGTTTCGCGTAGGGGCCCGTCGTTTCATACGGTGCGCGGGCCGAAACACATTTCCAGAGCTGGCGATGTCTCGCGAATCGCGACCGTGCCGTCTCTGGTAATGCCGAGGAATACCGTGGTAGGTTTAGTCGGTAGGACCGGAACATCGTCATCTTTCCCCGGGTGAGTCCTCTCCGTCGCCCGCGAAGGGGCAGGCAAGAATGCATTCCCGCAAGTAAAAAACAAATAATAAGGAGAAAGTAAGCACATAACTAAATTTATGTCATATGGTCATAGTAATAATAATTTATTTTAAAACTGTCTTCATAATTCGCACTCTTAATAAAACAGCGACTTAACTCGAAATTTGAAAGTAAGGCAATTTGAACTCTAATTGTATATGTTAAATTCTAATATTATATTTGTGTTAAATCTTTACAATAGAGTTCAAATTTGTTTAATCCAAAATACTGAGATAAGTCTCTGTTTTATTAAGGGTGCGATATGTACTTTAGGATAGATAAATCGGACATTCAGCACCACTTCTTTACTACATATTAATTGGTTTTAAGTGGTCTTTAAATTATTGACTGATCAATTTCTATAGTAATATTAACACTGAATGTTTGAAGGTATCATTTTTCCAGCTACAAATGAACACATCGACATCAACGTCGGACGTTACAAGTTGTTTTTCTTTGTTTGTCTGTACTTTAAACCGAAATGAAATACTTATTAAATTGTGTTTGTTCAGTGGTTACTATGAAAACTATTATTTTTGTTCGCAGTTCGCAATTCGTAATGGTTAATGAATTTGTAAGATGTGTTAGGCTTCTGACAGCGATCGCTCTGTATATTTTAAGTGTGATAATTAATTTACTGTATGAAAGAAAATAATAATAATAATATTCTACCACATACACACAACACCATCTAGCCCAAACTAAGCAGAGCTTGTACTATGGGTTCTAGACAATGGATAAATATACATATATACTTTTTTTTTGTACATCCATACATATTATACATAGAAACACCCAGACCAAGACAAACAGCCATGTTCATGCACACAAATGTTTGACTTGTGCGGGAATCGAACCCGTGACCTCAGGCGTGGCAGTCGGTTACACTAACCACTACGCCATTGAGGCCGACAAGTACTTCTTATATTTAAGGGACCAAATTTCACAATTCCATTTGTTATTGAGTAACAAACGGATTGAAGACATACAGATATCTAAGTTATTGTTTACTCCTTTGATGCTACAGAAGATAATCGATTTTTTTGCCACGTGCTTTAGATATCTTTCATCCTCTTTGTACCAGTAGTAATTCAATGTTTGCGTATTCAATAGTGCTAGTAGAAACGGCCTCAGAAGTATCTCACTTCACAAAGATCATGATGTTTGATACAGTATATCGTCGAATGAAGTTGTTATGTAAACGCTTCGAAAGCGAATTGTCGATCGCGCGTATATTTCAAAATGGGGAAAATGTTATGATAAATAACTTACGCAATTGTATGGATATTTATATGAATGTTACTGCAGTTAGATTAAACTACGGACTACAAACATGCCTTGTCTTGATTATTAATGTACATGTAAGTGGATGCTCCTATTTACCATACTGCTGCTTTAGAGGCTACCATCAAATTTTATTAAATGCTTGAGTATGTTCAGTAATGGTTCATGGAGAAATGGTTGCAGCACCTTACAGCTCTTATGATTTGTAAACAAAATCTTGGCGATTAAAAAGAGTGACCATGAGTTTCTTGCCCGTTCTTCTCATGAGCCCTACACTCTTGCTTTGCTGAACGTGGCAGTAAATGTAAATTCGCAGAAAAAATTTTGTAACTTTGACATTTATAAGTGTTACCTTGTAACCTAATCTGAATAAATTTATTTTGAATTTTGAATTTGAATATTTTGAGTACGGTTCGTGTTTCGGAAATGCCAATGAAGATAATGGTACAAATTTTATATACTTACATATTCTTATCTCTTAGCCTTTATTATTCCCAAGTCACTTGGGGTCGGCTTTTCTAGTCTAACTGGATTTGACTGGTTATCAGTTTTTACACGGAGCGGCTGCCACCTGACCTCCGCAACCCGAAGGCTAACGATACCCTAAGGTTAGACCAGTGTCAGAATATTAGAGGGTACTGACTTACCCAATATCGACTGCCATAGATGTTACTGGCAGCCGGGACCGACGGCTTAACGTGCTCTCCTAGGCACGGAGAAGGCGATAATTGTCAATCAATACGCACATAATTCCGAAAAGTCATATAACTTCCGAAAGTCAGCGGTGCGCGACGTGGGTTCGAACCCGAGACCCTCTGCATTGCAGTCTGTTTGGTCGCCCCACTGAGCTATCGCTGCTATCTATACTTACATATTATACATAGATACATATTTATTTAACCACTATACGGCAGCGATAACCTAGTGGGAAACCTTTGGACTGCCACGCAGAGGTCTCGAGTTCGATCCCAAGGCGTGTACTGACTTTTCGAAGTTATGTGCTATGTTATGTATATATTGTAAACGTTATGTTATATTATCGCTCGCTTCAACGGTTAAGGAACATCGTGAGGAAATCTACGTGTCCATTAGTTTCTTGAAAATATGTGAAGTCTGCCAACCCGCACTGGGCCAGCGTGGTAGACTATGGCCTAACCCTTCTCATACTGAGAAGAGGCCCGTGTCCAGCTGTGGGATAGCAATTAATATAGGGCTGCTATTATTATTTAACTATTAGATCAAGTGAACGAATAGCATGTTCCCAGGATTACTCTCAAACTGCTGCGTTTATTTTTAATAAATTTGATTGGCATGCCATTATTCATTCATTTTACTATTATTGTATCCAGGTTGATATAATATAATATTAATATATTATAAAATTTTAACCTGGTTACAATAATAGTTTCGGAGTTTAGTTGTCATACAGTTTTATTTCCCCAGTGCGATGTTGTAATAATCCATTATATTAAATATTCCCGTTGAATATTCATCTACTAATCTTTTTAATTTTTATTAATTTTAGATGTTTATATAGCAATAGTCATGCTGAATACCCTAGTGTTTACTTATGAAATTATAAATAATTTGCTTTTTGGGGTAGGTATGTATTATTTTAATATTAATCACAATAACACATTAAGCTATAATTATTAGCGATGTTTTGAAACCTCATGTAATTGGAAGGGTTATTGAAGTTTTAACCTTGAATGTTAATATTACAGTTGCCACATTAAAGTGTATTTATATTTATGTGACCTAAACCCATGAAGTGAGTAAGCGCTAGCAAAGTACGAATGTTACTCGAATCTTTATTGCTCAATTGAAAAAAAAAGACTAACGAACATTTGCTTAGCAGATCGGGAAAATTCTTTCTTTTTCATTCGCTTTAGGAGGGGTTCCTTTTCCGGAAGGGTAGGCAGAAATATAAATATTTCACTTTATTTATAAAATTTTGAAGGTGTTTCATACAATTTTAGAGCACAGTCCTTTTATCTTGGTTGAGGTACAACTAGTAAAATAAAAACAAAAATGTAGACAACAGCTACTATAATATGCGAGTGGCTTAAAATTACTTAGTCGTAGAATGTCCACTTCGCTAAATGTACCTTGTTTTATAGAGGTATGACATGATTCCATTTTGCTGATCCTTCAAAAAGAGAGTATCTGCTCTACCAACACTGGATTAGTCACAATGTACACCGTTGCTTTGATGCAGTTCAGTAATATTGATATTGGCTAACCACCATGTTAAGAAATATTGAACTTGTGAAATATGTATACCTAATGAATGTATTTGATCATCATATAAAGTATAGTTTTTTATGTTTATTATTTAAATCAAATGGTCATATTGTTATATAATTTGTTGTAATATAATAAAAATTTGTAGTGCAATAAAAAAATTAAATCAGCTTTTCATGTATCTTTGCTTCTTGTTATTATTGGAAAATCAGCAAATCTCTTAAAAATAAAGTTCTGATCAAGCCTTATAAATTTCGACTTATACATATAATAATATAATAATATCAGCCCTGTATTAAACTGTCCCACTGCTGGGCACGGACCTCTTCTCACTGTGAGAACGGTTAGGCCATAGACTTATACATAATTGTCCAATATTATTGCAGTTTTTATTAAAATATGACATTTATATTAATTTGTGAGAATATAATTTGTGGTATTAACGACACTGAGTCTAGACCAAAATTCTATTTTGAACAATTTCTAATACGAGAAATCCCTATTTGTAATTTTGTATAGACCGTTTTAAGATGTACATATACGTAAAATGTATAAAGAGAGTTTTCAATAATAATTAATCACTCGCTAACGTAAGTACTGAGCCTTGTCCAAGGAGAATGCAACATATTGACGACTATGGAGAACAGAAGAGGAAAGATGTTTGGCCACCTTATAAGACATGATGACTTTATTAAAACATCATAGAAGGAAAAGTGGAAGGAAAGAGAGAAAGGGGCAGACCCAGAAGGGCATTCACAGATCAAATAAAAGAAAGGCGAAGGTCATGTCTTATAAGGAGGTCAAGGTATTGGCCGAAAATCGAGAAAGATGGCGTATACTCCACCGACAAGAGCAACGCTCTTATGTATAAAGAAAGTAAAGAACGATATAATTTTGTTATTGGCATTAATGCGATCTATAGAAAGATATAAAAGTTATGTGTGACCGGAGATAAGTTCTGCCATCTATCTTGCGTTTCTATAAAAACTTTTAGGTAACTGGGGTGCTCGCCCTTACAAATTCGATAATGAACTCAAAAGATGTCGTTGTACTACAAAAAAGCAATACATTTTAGTGCCATGAGTATAAGAGAGGTCGCTATTAGTTTTTGTATAATTTTACTATCAAGACGTGCGGTAGTTTATTGTTAAATAGAAAATAGTTACAAGTAAATCTACTAGGTCTTTACTTGAGAAATTGCCTAGCTATATAAAATAATACATGTGGCTTCTGCATAAGTCGCTTTTTTACCGCTTACTATTCTACAATTTTTTGACAAGTTATGTAGGTAATCTATATATTAATATGTGAAGCAAAAACTTTGTACCCCTTTTTACGAAAATTGCGTGGACGGAGGAGTATGAAATTTGGCACAGTGAAAATTTATATGGAGAAGGAGGGGCGAATCCTAATATTTATGTAAAATATGCATTAGAAATACATTAAATTAATGAAAAAGACACTACACGCACACAACCATGCATTTGACACATGCAGTCGAAGCGCATATCTATGGTTACATATATCAATATATAATGACATACATATTATATCAGCAATATCTTACAGGCAAGCTTTAGTCGAATTTTGAGCACTAGGCGACCGCTAGTATACAGTACCATCTTAAAATATATAAAGCAAGATGAAAATATTTTCTAAAATGCCGAAACGCGATTTCGGATATTCGTGTAAATTAATATTGTAAGTGAACAATGAGAACTTCAATATGAACAAAACATTTCTTTATTGTAGTACCTGAATAAATGGATTATTTGGATTAGATAAGCCCGATCGTATTCATTATCTGTTCTATTTTTGTCTTGTCTAGTTAATGCGATTGCTACTAATAATTAATAAGCCTGTATAGGCAAACTTTAATGACCCTGGTCTGTTGGAGTAATATTATATACGTCGTACGCAGTTTACTTTGTGTTAACGACATGTTTGGACTTCAGTATCCAATTTAATGGTACAGCACCATGATTTCTAAGTTCTGCAAAATACTAAAGATATGCTTCGGAAAATTATATTCACTACAATTTTTGTTCTTTATTCGTCTTTTATTTGGAAACTACTATAATGTCCGTGAGTCGAAGACAATTTGTTATTTAGTAAGATTGTACTGTATTTGTATTAGTACGATCGTCTTTTTGCTCTTGAGTGTTGGTAATTACGTTTTTTCGATCTTTGCCATCACAGAATATATTACTTACGTCATCGTATCGTTAATGATTACTGACAATGACTTTTTTAAATACTATGTTTGTGTTAAAACAGGAGACATGATAATGGGTTTTAAAAACGTGCCTGTAATACCCGCTTATGTGCACTTAATAATTTTCCTAATTTTATTTTTTCGAGCAATAACGATCATAGCTCGAATATTTTATGGGCTTAGCAACATAATGCAGGTTGCTTGTATTTTCTTTATAATCACTGCCATGGATTTCAACTATATTTTGATCAGCATAATTTTTTCATTACTACATAGCCGCATCAAGCTTATAAGCTCATTTTTGGAAAAAAGTTTTTTGCCTATAAATATTAGTCGAAATAAACTGGCAGACTGTGTTAAAAACACAAGAAAGAGTTTGTATAACTATAATATGCTGTTGGATAATATGCTGATTGTAGATAAACAACTCCAATACATGGTAAATATTACGAACTTGTGAATGAAGTTAAATAATATTCTTTAACTTATATTATACTTCTTGTTTTAGTTGTTCATTACAATTGTGACATATTTACCTAAATCTGTTTTGATGTTGTATGGAACGGTAAAAGAATTGTTGACTCAGGTAAGTAATTTTGTTGACAAAATAAATGAATAAGTCTGTCAATGTCAAAGTATAGTAGGGTAGTGTAATAGGATAACCTGGAAGAGCCCAAAAAGATTTAGTAATTAGAATTGAGAAACGTATATAATGTACGTGGATTTATAATGATAATAATATAAAATGAGAATACGACATTTATAAGAGTAGGTAGAGATTAACTGCCATGTTTATATTTGCTTCGTATATAGCCGTATTTTATGGCGAAGGTATTCTGACCAGAATAGAGACATTTTGAAGGAAAGCCATGTTAAAAGTACCCTAATACTAATAATGTTTCTGAAGAATGTGATGAGAGAATGAAGCATAAAAGGGCATTATAGTTACTGCTGTTTCTTATTGGTAAAACTAACGTGGGTATGTATCTAAATAAACATTAAACTAATATAATATAATATAATTATCTTTCAGGATTTTGTACCCATTTTAATAGTGAATATTATAGAAATAACACAGAATTTAAGTTTAATTTGCATCCCAGCCATTATAGCTGAACTAGTATTGAATGAAGTAGATAATATTAAAATAAAACTGACGAAGCAGATTATAATATGTTCAGGTAAGTGTAATTTCTAAAAGGGCAGCTTATACAGCATATACCAGAAAAATCTGGTCATATTTTAGTATCGTAATGTATATCTGGCAAATAGGCTGTTTTTTTTCGTTGGGCAATGCGTTGACTTTTCGGCACGAGGGATTACGTTGGATTTTCTCGGTTAAAGATGGCGACATCCCGGCCATACTGACTAAATTTACCACGGTGTTCCTCGACGTTACCATAGTCGGCTCCCAGCGGGTCCGGGCGAACTATTTTCACATGCAGATTGCGACCCCGCTGAGCTTTCGGTCCGCCGTGTGAAGCAAACGTATTTATTAATGCCCAACTGTCCAGCCTGTGGAAAAACACGCACGCCGGCTCTTGGACCTGGAGCTGATCGGTTTGTGGGCAGGTCCACGAAGCCTACTACCGAAAACCACTCAAATCAGCTGTTAGTGTCGTTTCGTATCATTCAGAACATGCTGATATCGATAGGTCGATAGAAAAACAGACAAAAGAAAAGGGCGTATCTTGGTGAAAATAATGTGTAGGTACGGATTTATTTGCCGCGGTTTTCTATTGTACATTATGTGACACTTAAATATGACCACACATAGCCAAAATTAACGTTAAGGTTTCTGTATATCATTATACTATACATTATCCGTCATCATTCGCTTTGTTCAGTGTATACACACTTGTTAGGTATAAATAATTAAATTAAAAGTATAAACGCTTATTACTATTATTTTTGTACATCAAACCTTAACGAATTATACACCTAAACCTTCCTCATGAATCACTCTGTCTATTGGCGAAAACTTCACTCGGTTTTCATAATTCCGTTCTGCAGTTTTTGAGTTTATCGCGAACAGACAGACGCGACGTAGGACTTTGTTTTATAATATGTAGTGATGAAGTATAAAATATGATAGAGAATAACTGAAACCATGAATGGAGGCAAGCAGCCTAGAATTCCCTAGTAGTTGGATTAAATTACTGTGTATTATTTATATAACCACGCTAGGTAATTGTAATAATATAAGCTAATTGTAATGATATCGCACCCACAGTGGAATTAAGGCGTAAGAAGAATATGCATATGTGAACTTTAGAGGAGAGCAAAAATACCGTTTGATTTGATATATTTATTATAAAAAGTACTTTTATTATATTTTGTTTAATTTAGCGTAATAAAGACATAACGTAAGATTAAGTGTATTTTATAAATTTTATGTGTTTTAGTAAGTTTATAGCCTTTTATGATGATGTTTTTATTTTTATGAATGCCTTATTTTTTGTCGAATCACAACGAAAATGATTGAGCTTGTGTATCTTTACTTGCATTACTCGAATCTGCAATAAAAGATCGACGTATTTATTATACATACATACATAGATTCACGCCTGTTTCCCAGAGGGGTACGCAGAGACTACGGATTTCTATTTGCTACGATCCTGACACACTTCTCTGGCTTCATTCACTTTCATCACATTCCTTATACACGCCTGTCGGTTCAAGGTGCTCTTAACCTGGCCTTTGTCCAGAACGCCTCCGATCTGATCAAGAAACGTTCGCCTAGGTCTTCCTCTTACGACTGTTCCATTCACACTAGCCTTATAAAATTTCTTAGTTAGTCTTTCCTCGTCCATTCTTTCTACATGCCCAAACCAGCTTAACATACCCTTTTCTATTCTTGTCACTATATCCACTTTCAGGCCGCATCTCTCTTTAATCACACTATTCCTTATTCTATCTTTCAGAGTCACACCACATATATTTCTCAGCGCTCTCATTTCTACAGCATTTATTCTGCTCTCATGCTTCTTTTGCCATACCCAACTTTTACTTCCATACATAAGTGTGGGCACTAATAGTCCTCTATGAATAGCCAAACATGCCTTTTCGGAAACATTTCGACTGTTCATAAAAGCGCGTAGAGCTCTATTCACTTTGTTGCCCGCAATCGTTCTTCTTTCAATATCTCCCTCATGTTTACCATCCCTTGTAAACAAAGTACCCAAATATACTAACTCTTTCTACTTTTAGTAATTATTATACATATATGTTGAATATAGAGTGCATCAGTAACCCCATCGATAGACATAATGCGGGCGTACAATAGGGTGATCGAGCAAAGTGAAACGATAAATGCACACTGATCACTTTTATTGTCTTCGCAATAAATTAACACGAATGACAGTTCCTAGCGAGGAGGTCCGCACTCGCCGACGGTAAAATGATTCCCGTCGAATATAGGGCGCCTCCATTTAAGTAGGCTCTGTCGTAGCACGCGAAGTTGGCTGCGTGTTGACGTCATCGCAACAGTGCTGCCACATCTTCACTAACGTGCCGCGTTTCGTAACCGTACTAATGACCGTCTCCGACATATATATATATATATATTTTAATCTATTAAGTATACAAATAAATGACATGTATTTGGTTTTGCAGACGAGTCTCTTCGGTTCGAGCTTGAAGCGGCTCTTGAGTACATCACACTGCGTCCGTTCAGCTACAGCATCTTACGTCTCGCGCCTCTCAACATCAAACTGATTTTCACATTGTTGAGTATTATTATTACTTATACTATTGTCACAATCCAATTCATACACTTCAGCCAATAAAATAGTCATTACGTAAATGTATAAAAATGTTTGTGAAGAAATTCAGTTAAATAAATAATTATTATATTGTTATTTTATATATTACACAGGCCTACAAAAATAAAATATTTTTTTGATGCAGCCCTATTTGTTCCTGTGGTCGATAAGGATGGTAATGTACAATATATTGATATATTGATACGTCATTTTAAAAATTCAGCTCTAGTTTACCTACTACAATAATTTAGAGATTTTTCAAAAACACTCATTACAATTTAACCGATTAAATGTACCTATCACATTATTTCATTATGGCTAGTACGTCCAGATGTTGTGTTTACGATCCTGAAATGTTTTGTTATATTTGTGATAAATACATATTGGCAAATCAGCGAAAATCAATTACAGACACTGTGATTAACTTGTACTTTGATTAGTTCATTGAAATTTGAAATCAAGATAAAGTGTGGGTACAAGTCAGTGCAGTGCAGTCTCCAAGACAATATCATTCGAGAAAATCACTTAAAAGACAATTAAATTGATATTATTGTAAAAAGTGCATTTATTTTTATCTCATGAACAAGAGCAACAAAAAAATCGGCAACATTTTCGATATCATCGTATAAGATATACTTAAAATCAAGTCTAAAATTCCAGGCACCAAAATGAGTGTTATGTACAGTTTTTTAGTATCATAGATAAGAATGTTAGTTTTCCACTAATCATTGTATGTACTTCTTGTACATATTAACTGCCTTCGTGGCGCAGCCGTAGTGCATGTAACTGCCATGTATAAGGTCTTGGGTTCGAAACCCGGATCGTGTCAACAAAAAGTTATTGGACTTTTCTTCCAAGAAATCTCAATAGCAACCCGGAGTTAGTAAGTTGACGGTGTAATACAACCCCGTGCCTCGGAAAGCACGTAAAGCCGTTGGTCCTGCGCCTGATCTCTATCCGGTCGATGGGATTGACGTCCTTTCGTATTATGAGAGAACAGAGAGTGCACTTGTGCACTATAATATCTCCTGGGCAGATGAAGATTGGCTGTGATCGAAATTCGTTCTGGAGGACATTATGTATAATATAAAAGTGAACCTCTTATAGAGGAATATATTTGAATATAGTATAACGTCAGACGTGTTTTCAATATTATTCTTTCTTATTGTAATGCTTTAATTATTGTACTGTTTATAGTATTATTAAATCAGTGTAACTTTGTATAAGGCTATAGAAAAATAAAGTATATAAAATAAATTCTGTTTTACTTTCCAAATGATACAGAGAGCCATTTTTTGTTATAAAATCTGTTTACAATAGAATTCCGATCGAGTTTAAGTGTCATAAGTATCACACAGAGTTCATAAATTGCATTTCACATTTGACGTGTATAAGACGCGGTCTGAACTCTATTTTGAACTGTTTTTTATGCCTATTATTTCAACGCCCTAGAAAATAATTCTAAATAAAAGATAAGTTATGTTCTTTGGAATAAAACATGGAATAATTAGTACTGTTTTGCTATAGTACCTAGTATCCTTTTAATATTTTTAAGTACGTACAAACAATGTTTCTACGGCCATGGTTATAAAATTTTGTACAATGACAACTTGAATATCTAATAAAACGTATCTGTTCGACAAATAAATACTGTCAGCAACCGACCTTAGCATTTCGTTATAAATGCGAAAGATGTCGCTGTTATACGAAAGATTCGAGATTCCATCGTACCAGCTATTTTCTTGTTGGTGTAATAGATGACGCTGATTGTCTCTTTATACAGTTTCGCCACCATAGCGAGTTACATACTACAAACTTGGAAAAATGCAAACAGTCCGTTTGGTGGTAACTGTTAACAGTGCCAGCCCGGGGCAGTTATTAGGATGGACCGAGATCACACTGGCCTCGGTTCTTTTTTTGCTTCTAATACCTCATTGTAATATAATAATATCAGCCCTGTAATAAACTGGCCCACTGTTAGGCACGGGGTTCTTTTCAGTGTGAGAACGGTTAGGTCATAGTCCACCACGCTGGCCTAGTGAGAACATTATTTGAGAACTCTTAGACATGCCGGTTTCCTAACAATGTTTTCCTTCACCGTTAAAGCAAGCGATAACTAACTATTTAATACGCACATAATTTCAAAAAGTTAGAGGTGCGCCCCTTGGAATCGAACTCGAGACCTCTGCGTGGCAGTCCAACAGTTGCACACTAGACTATCGTGTAGCAATATATACATTTATTTATTTTTCTAACCATTGAGGTGTCACAGGGGACCGTCTGGACCTGGCGTCCGCAGCCGCCGCTCAGTTCGCCCTATGGTAGGACCGGCGCTTAGTGATAACCGTAGCCTTTGATAAATTGCAATGCCAGATTATAACTAGCGTGTTATTAACCCAAGGGAAATTAATATGAAAATAAAGAAATGGCAAATATAGGTATTTATTTATTTTATGGTTTATCAACAGCAAATATTTAAAGATTGACATCAAATAGGTCACAATGAAAGTAAGGTGACTGAAACATTTGTCAATTACAGATTTACCAACATTCATCTATAGCTGTGAGCTTGTGACATGTGTGTTTTGTAAAGAACTGAAATTATTATTAGTAAAATAAAAAAGATATGTGATATAGTTGCTCTAGTTTATAAGGCATTCAAAAGAATTTAAATGGAATAAATGCACTGTCTCCTTGTCTGTACTTTACTTTTAAGATGAATGCCAAGAATTAAAGGCTGGTTTTTCGTTTCTTGTCTTCTTTTCGCCGTCTAAGTATTGTCTCTAAGTATCTTTATTTCATAAATAATAAATGAAATACATAATGAATAGTGATGAACAACCACATCCTAATTCAATTTTCTAAAGTTCGCGCGTACCTATTATTGCCAGATGCTTGTACTTATTATGATTTCATTAATATTTATTCTCGTAGCGCAATATATAACATTTGTTTTTAACAAAAGACTGTAGCGTTATCTAGTTTTTTAAATGTAACGTATAACAATTTAGTCCTTTCACTGCTTTACGCAGCATCACTAGGAAATCTATTGTTATGTAACATAATGTGATTCCTCAAACATGAAACATGTTAAAACTTATACCAATAACATTATGATAATATAATATCAGCCCTGCACTAAACTGCCCAACTACTGTAGACTATGGCCTAATTCTCCTCAATGTGAGAAGAGTTAGGCCATAGTCCACCACGCTGGCCTAGTGCGGGTTGGCATACTTCACATATCTCCGATAACATTATGTAGAACTCTCAGACATGTAGGTTTCCTCACGATGTTTTTCTTTACCGTTAAAGCGAGCGATAATTACCTATTTAATACGCACATAACTTCGAAAAGTCAGGGATGCGCGCCCTGGGATCGAACTCTAGACCTTTTTGTAGCAGTCCAACGAAGACCGTTGGACTGCTACAACACACTAGCTATCGGTGCTTAAACAAACCTTTCTAAATTTTGATTTTACCTACCTGTACTTATACCATGATATGCGATATCCCGGCAGACTGCTGCTCTAAGTTTAAAGAAACTTTGTATTGCAACTCATGCAACTTCATCTCGAAATACTTCATTTGAGAAGGCAAACAAACAAGAGTTAAAAGAAGCCACATAAGTTAACACTGCATGCGTTGTTAGTTACGCTTGCGTACGTTGGTAAGAGTACTGGGAATAGTTATATTACTAGATTAAAACTGTTCTAGAAACGGTGTTTATGCAAAATACACTCTCATTCTGCTGAAATTAATACTAATGCCACAAAAAATAAATTCTGTTTTCTTTTATAAAAAGACTAGTAGTTTTCCCGCGGTTTCACCCGCGTAAGTCCCGTTCCCGTGTGAATATCGGGTTTCACTCCTTTCACGCCCTTCGGGGTGGCATTTCCAAAAATCCTCTCTTAGTGTTCCTCTACACTCTCCAAGGAACATACATGCCAAATTTCAGCTTCTTGCGTTCAGTGGTTTCAGCTGTGCGTTGTCTGTCAGTCACTCAGTAACGGAAGAGTTTTATATATATATAGATATCTATCTATATATATATATATAGATAGAATAATTCCTGTATCACGGGGACTTAACAGACGTTCAAACAACGGACACAAAGAACATCCAGGCTCGTAGCCACCATTTGTGAATCACTCAAATTTTTGTCCCGTGTCGGATTCGAACCCATAACACTCAGCGGCGCAGTGGCAGTGGTGAGGCGATAAATGCTGTGAAAGGAAAAAAGGAACATTGGCAGCGATCGTCACAACTGTTTTAACTGAGCAAGTGATATCCTTACTAATATTGTAAATGCGACTATGAGTTGGTTTGTTACGTTTTCACGCCTTAACTTCTCTTACGATATCGACGTATTAATAACACTTATCTATTACTTTTTTTTAAATGAGGCATACAAGAGACAGTTCGCTTGTAGGTAAGCGATTACCGCCGCCCATGGACACCCGCAACACCAGAGGAGTCACAAGTGCGTTGCCGGCCTTTTAAAAAGGAATACGCTTTTTTCTTGAATGTTTGAAGGTTGATCCGGAAATACCGCAGGCGACAGTTCATTCCACAGTTTGTTGGGCGGGGCAGAAAATTTCTGTAAGAACGCCTAGTTGTGGACTGCCAACCATCTAATTGATGGCGATGAAAATGCTGTCGCGTAGAACGATGGCGAAAAGAGGCGGCAGGGATCAGTCCGAACAATTCCTTGGAGCACTCCCCATAGTAAAAGCGATAGAAGAGAAATAGCAAGATTACTTTTTTAATCTATTGATCATTTGTCTCGATAGCTATTTATTATGGATATAAAGGATTGGTGATGCTTTCAGACTATATTAAAATTAATATATTTTTACTTACAATGTAATATAAATATAGTATTTATTTTTCGAATACTATAGACATGTTATCATATTGTAACAACTATAACATTCAGCAGACGCAAGCATTTTAAAAGGGTCCTCACACCAGCGTTTTTTTGGCGTAGGCATTCAATAAACGTATACGCAGCGCAGACGCTACGAAAACGCAGACATCGCATTGGTGCTGGAAGGCAAATATTTAAATTATAGATGCACCCTACGTCTAAATATGGTCATATAGATTGTTAAATTATCATCTGACACAACGCTATCATGGCATCTACTTCTACATCAATAAATCTGTAACTACGAAACTGATTTTATTAATTGTGTCACCAATAGAAAGCTATTTCATTCAAAAGTAATATAAGGCTATATAACATTACACTACGAGCCACAAGAGCGGAACAGTAGTCATAAAAGCAGGTTGTACGGTTGAATTGGACTAAAAAGAAATAATTCCTGTGTCGCGGAGGACTTTACAAACATTGGGCTTGTTTCACACGTACCACAACCACAATACAACCACAACCACACCACTCGGGCGGCCGCAATTTTGTATTGAAAATGAATAGTAGAATTTACACGTACCACATTTTGCCGTCATTATCGACCACGTGGGTGATACCGACCACATCGCAACTAAAACGCAACCACCAGCGACATACCGACACTGCGCGCACGCTCTCCCCCCGTCATTTATTCTACAATGCTGACGTCGTCTTCTTCTTAATAAAATTCATAACAAGGATAGCAACAACAATGTTTCCTCTTTGAATTCTATGAGTTTGTCTCAACGAAAAACGGTGTCGAACTGTCTGTCTGCACTCGTGAGCGTCATTGCTTCGTCGCAACTACTAACGACAACTCAACCACATCCACATTTTGTAGGAACCACAACGCAACTGCAAAAGGCTACAGCGACACTATTCACACGTAACCACTGCTTGATCATCTTTTGTCGCGTCGATGTAGTGTGGTTGTGATACGTGTAAATGAAAGCTTAAAAACGGACACAAAGAACATCCAGACTGGAAATAAAAATTTGTGGACCACACAAAGTTATGTCCCGTGTGGTATTTATACCCACAAAACTCGACGCAGCGCCGGTGGCGAGGCGACCACTTAAACCACTACGTCATCAGTGCAGTCATTGTAAAGCTACCACGCACCGCACCGCGGTTCGTGAGCTTGTCCCAAAGCGAGGCGACTACGTTACGATTCCGATTAGTGTGCGTTGCAGTAGGGAATTTCATACGAAGAATACTGCACGGCTCGAGTTGATACAGGGACGATCCCTTTCCGAGTTGATATGTGTGCTACGACCAGCGCGGCCCGCAAGTGACAAGATGCGACACACGATGTGTGCATTGCGTTGTCGCAGCGTCTGAGCAGCGCACACGTTTATCGAACTCCTACGCTGAAGAAACGATTGTGTGCAAGGGTCCTAAGTAATTGTTATTAAATATTCCATTACATTTCTATATATAATATGTATATATATATATGTTTATCCATTGTCTAGTACCCATAGTACAAGCTCTGCTTAGTTTGGGCTAGATGGTGTTGTGTGTATGTGGTAGAATATTATATTATTATTATTTGAATACCAGAATGCTATTGTATATATTATTATATGTTCAGATATGATACGAATCTGTGCATGTTCAAGATTTTTATTATGAACCATTTACTTTTATTTCTTAAATTTAATTGTTTCAAGCTTGTAACTACATATATGTATATCAGTAAGAAAAAGTAAGAAAATAGATATTTAAGTAAGTGTATAAAACTGGTAAATGTATGCAGGCTTTGAACTGTCTAGGTTGTGCAGTGATTGTGAATGTGACTGCTGTGCGAGGGTTTGAAATAAAGGATGAAAGTTTGTATGGAAATTCGTCATCATCGTGCCTAAACCACTAAACCGATATTGATGAAATTTAGTACAGAGATAGACTAGATCTTGGGCAAGCCCATTAGTTACCTTTTGTTGTATAAAAAGGCATCAAGGGGTTGAAATATGGGATGAAAGTTTGTATGGGTAATAGCCATTATCGCGTCTAAACCACAACCGATTCTATATGAAATTTGATATAAAGAAAGACTAGACATTGGAAAAGGACATAGGTTCCCTTTTGTTGTAAAAATAAAACATGAAGGGGTTGAAATAAGAGATGAAATGTTGTATGTGAAATCGTACTTATCGCGCCTTTACCCTATTTATTATATATTATTGATGATATGATATATTTATATGATCGCGATGAAGTTAGCTACTTGTAAAGATATAACATTCATTCAATGTAACATAGGTATTATTTTATATTCTTCTCCCTAGCCTTTATTATTCCCATGTCACTTGGGATCGGCTTTTCTGGCTTAACTGGTTTTGACTGCATATCAGTTATTAAACGGAGCGGATGCCACTTGACCTCCGCAACCCGAAGGCTAACGATACTCTAAGGCTAGACCAGTGTCAGGATATTCGAGGGTACTGACTTTCCCAATAACGACTGCCGTAGATGTTCATGGTAGCCGGGACCGACGGCTTAACGTGCTCTCCGAGACACGAAGCAGGCGATAATTGTCAATCAATACGCACATAATTTCTAAAAGTCATATAACTTCCAAAAGTCAGCGGTGCGCGATGTGGATTCGAACCCGAGACCCTCTGCATTGCAGCCTGTTGGTCTCCCCACTGAGCTATCGCTGCTATGCTGCTATGCGCTATGAATACTAGAATATATAATGATATTAAAATTAAATAATCCCAGACATGTATTCACATTATATAACAGAAGTACACGTGGCTATAAATTCTCACTAAACTGAAAATATTTTCCTTAAAATGATATAAGGCGCTCGCTCGGTGCATGCTAGTATAGTCGATGGACTAAAACCTCCTGACGTCTCGAAGGTGTCGTAAAAACTAACTCTAGCCTTTTCACTAGATATAGAAAAAAAACCGGACAAGTGTGAGTCGGCCTCACCCACCGAGGGTTCCGTAAAAATTAGTAGGTACATATTGTAAAAAAAAATTGTCCTTGCATAAAGACCCTGTTATTTTATGATTTACTTACAAATGTTTAGTTTTCAGATTTTCCCTATATTTGTAGTATAAGACGGTATTACTTGCCAAATTTCATAGTTCTAGGTTAACGGAAAATACCCTATAAATTTTGATTGCCTTGAAAGTGTCGAAATATACGTTTCTTGCGGCATAAACTGCCGTATCTTTTTTTACGTTAACTTAGAAGTTTGATTTTTCACAGCTTCAAAAGACTGTAGACCTGAGTATATTGTTTTAATTTATAAAGGGTCTTGACAGACAGACTGACGGATGGACGGACGGACAATAAAGTGATCCTATAAGGGTTTCGTTTTTTCCTTTTGAGGTACGGAACCCTAAAAACAAGAAGGATATATGTAATAGACTGACTGCACGGTTGGCGTAGTAGTTTATGTGGTCGCCTTGCCACTGAGACTTCGCCGACTGTTGTGGGTACGAATCCCACACGGGACAACTATTTGTTTGATCTACAAATGGTTGTTCCGAGTCTGGAAGTTATTTGTGACCGTGGTATGAAATTTAAAAAAAAGATGCCTCCTACGAGTATAATACGAAAAAGGAATTATAATAATTGAAGCCTAGGCGGCTCCCCTGGTTTGTACGGTCTTAGATTAAGGTAACTTCTTAAAATTAGGCACGCCATATACATATATATTTGTTACCTAATTACAATGCTCGCCTTAGACTTGAAGCGCTGGACTGTGGAGAACTTTTCAAACATACAACTAACGGACACAAAGTACACCCAGTCTGGGTGTACTTTTTTGTGAACAATCATATTTTGTGTATCATACAAATGAACGAATGGCACAGCCGGCAAGCGGACAACTCGTCGTTACTGCCACAATACGTTCTTGCTTCGATTTTCCTTTTATTTTTAGAATTTAGCTTTATATGGACAGTGACATATGGCATAATGACTGCAACACCTGGTACATAAATGAGTTATAAAATACTGAAATTATTATTTGATGGCGATTTAAAAGAGTGGCCTTGAGGTAGATTAGATAGGTAGGTAGGTTAGATAGCCTCGATGGCGTAGTGGTTAGTGTAACCGACTGCCACGCCTGAAGTCGCGGGTTCGATTCCCGCACAAGTCAAACATTTGTGTGCATGAACATGGATGTTTGTCTTGGTCTGGGTGTTTTTATGTATAATATGTATGTGTTTACAAAAAAAAAAGTATATATGTATGTTTATCCATTGTCTAGTACCCATAGTACAAGCTCTGCTTAGTTTGGGCTAGATGGTCTTGTGTGTATGTGGTAGAATATTATTATATTATTATTATTATTATCTTCTCGTAGGCTCAACCTTTTGCCTAAATCTTTCAACTAACATAAATGTAAATTCAGTAAATGTTATAAACTCACTAACCTCATTGACTTACATAAGTGTTACTTTGTTACCTAAATGAATTAAGGATTTTTGACATGACTTGATCTCTACATATGATAAAAGTTTGTGTGATCCACATCATGTTGTTCCAAACCAGGGTTTTCTTCGTGTTTGTTGTCAATGTTTGTAAAATCCTATGACATACACACGCAACACAGTAATAATTCCTACTGCAGGAGATACCCCATACATTTTCTATTCTATCCACTACATGACATTCAATGTGTTAATCCACTTAATCCCTGCAATCTTATTGTACTATTTTAGATATCGCAATACATGCAAGTATACTGCATGCAAACCAAGAAGCCAGCGACTCATGTGTTTTTATGTTTTTACCTGTGCACTGTGGTAATAACATGCGCATCTCTACTTGGTGCCTAAGCGTGGTTTAACTCCGTGCTCTATGATTCTTAAGCTATAAAGGGTTAGCAATCAGGGGACAAGACTCCTAAAAGAGTTAAAAGCAATGGAACAGGCGTCGACGCGAATATAACATGGCATCCCTGTTCGCTATTAACGCGGTGTAACCGCTCATTAAAATGTTACGCATTAAGCAATAATACAACTATAAAGCAAACAACATATGTAGAGAAATTTTGGGCAACTCTTCAAGTACTTCTGAATTACGGTGACTAATATACGTACCAATGTATCGCCTCGATGACGAACAACGGACGCCGTAATGATATACAAAATATCCACCAATAGGAAACCTTATTAATACATAAAACTAATTAGCGCTTATCGATAGCCTTGCTCAAATAGAATTTAGGCAGGAGCTCGTCCTGAAAACCACAAGCATGACTATAATTGTACCCTGTAAAATATAGCTTGGGTCATGTGACACTTATGCTGATGGGACGATGTTCATCATATTCAATTACAAATTATCAATTAATCGTATTCGTTTGTATAATTATTGTAATTTAATATAGGTATTATAATAAAGAAAACGAGAGGAATAATAAAAATGCATTTTTATTAAATTTATTATTGTGTAGTAGTTACTTTTATGCACGTTATTTGAAATAACTTAAAATTGTTTTCTTGTTATGCACATTAAAAATAAAACGTTTTATACACATTTATGTTGTGTTATGTTATTTTAATATTAATAAAACGCTTATCTTGATTTATTTTACAAGCGTCTTCTTAATTGAACTGTGTAGTGTAGTGAGTAGGTACTCAGTACACAACACAGTTCGATTAAGAAGACGCAAGGAAAGTCACTATTGGTGCACTTATGCATCAATAAAGTATAATATTGCTTTTGTCATTATATACCGTTATGAAATACGGCATTTGATAAGCGTGATGTTGGATGACATCTGTCACGACAAAGACATTGTCTCTGTGCTTCACTTGCTTGAAAGTCTAGCGTTTCTCTGCAGATATCAACTGCATTGCGTTTGTCATACATTTATATCAACAACATCCTCGTATTTATAATTCGTAACATCTATATTTAAAGTACAGTCACCCGAACAAATCACGTACGTACGGATCACGTCCCATGGACCGACCGGGACAGCGTGTTTGCGGGCGTTTGAATTAAATTTTCACGTTCTAGAGCAGCGGGATATGTGCGTGACAGAGATCGCGTGTCACTACTCCGTACCTTTTCGTACATACATCTTAATTCCTGCGGTCACTTTCTGCGGTAACTTGAAATTTATGAATGCTGTTTTCGTACTACGTTTGCATAAATAAATAAATATCAAACGTTACTGGAGAAGATAAAAGTAAGAAGTGTTTTCTTTTTAAATTCAATATTTTCTGTTGCCTTAATAAGAGGAATTAATGCGTATTCTAGTGTAAACTATCATTATTATTAAGCTTAGCGTTAAAAGTTGTAGAGATACTATTACAAAAGAAGATTAAGAATTTTATATTTAGAATCATATTGTACTTTTCAACAATTTACTTGACTATGTTAAAAGGTTTTAAAGTTTCACGCGACGTTACTGAGAAAAGTACAAACAAAATTAGTTTTACATGTCTTAAAGTCTAGACTATTAACAACAACGCAGCCGTAAGAAAAGTCAAAAGGGTAGCACAGTTTGTCGCAAAAAGTAAAGAAATATAATTCTGTTGTTGTTCCCATGCTGGGTACCATTTTATGTACCCGTTGTCTATACATTTCATCATGTTAAAATTAAACACACTTATGAATATATGAAATTTTCTAATCCAGAATAGTATCTGTGAATTAAAAAGCATAATAAACTGTGTTTTCAAAAATATTGTTTTAAAATATAAATTTCAATAAAATATTCACACGCCTCTTTTAACTATGAAAAAGACTAAATTTTAAGTGGCGCACGTCCTTGCTATCAAACCTACAGCCACTGAATAATTAAATCTGGTCTGTTCTCAAGAAAAATTGATAGCGATCCGAAGGCAATCGGAATATTGGACACGTGACCGGAGTGCGGGAGTACCGTCTTTATTTTTTACCAGTTATACGCTCGGCCGACTGTACATATATTTTATTTGATGATGTTTATTTAAAAGGACTTTGTTGGTTTGCCAAGCATGTAGGTATATAGGCGGTTTTGAAAATATAAGTACAAATATTTAGGTGAAACCGAACTGCTTATGATTAACTTTACATTATACAGACTTAAATATGAAATAACTTTTATACAATATAATTATTACGTAAACATTATGCTAAGGCTGCATATGGCATAATTATATTTTATTCTACATTTTTGACCAATCCCTACTTAATTAATCCTTACAAATAAATGCGAATGTGAGTTTATTTGTTACGCTTGCACGCTCCTTAACTACTCAACCGATGAAATTACGCATACACTGTGTTAGGGAGAAAATGATATATGGCATTTCATCCAGAAAATATACTGTTCGTGAAGGAGATAAGTTTTCAACAAAATGCTCATTAACGCGAGCGAAGCCGCAGGCAAAATCTAGTAATATTATAAATGCAAATGTGTTTGTTTGTCACGCTTTCACGCCATAACTACTTGATCGATCGTCATGGAATTTACAAACATTAAGTGGACACGAACAACACCCAGATTAGGTACAACTATGTGTGGATTACACAAATTTTTGTCCCGTGTAGGGATCAAACTCGGCTGCAGTCAAGTGTTTGTTATGTTTGTGACATCCATCAATAGGATTATTTACTTAAGATAACGCTTACAATGTCAATAAAAGAAGAATATCAGATCAGTATGTGAGCAAGTCATGTGTGTAACGGTTCTGACCAGTCCGCTATACAACTGGTCTTTGGTGAAAATAGACACATAGCATCGTAGTATACCCTGGTATTTACCCATCTCGTACATGCCTACTCTAAAGGTACCCTAATAGGTACCAAGACATGTTGCAGACATGACATGATTATATACAACAAGACGTTTCAATTTCATAAAAATACAAACTCCACACATCATTGAACCAGTCGCTTTCTCTTCGCATTTAAGGGTGCTAATTCAAATGACCGGAGTAGCAGCGATATGTGAAAGCGTATATTTAAAGTCCTCTAGACCGAATTTAGGATACTGGCCATTTGCACATGTATAGTATAGTATATCGGCCTCGATGGCGTAGTGGTTAGTGTAACCGACTGCCACGCTTGAGGTCGCGGGTTCGATTTCCGCACAAGTCAAACATTTGTGTGCATGAACATGGATGTTTGTCTTGGTCTGGGTGTTTCTATGTATAATATGTAAATATTTACAAAAAAAAAAGTATATATGTATGTTTATCCATTGTCTAGTACCCATAGTACAAGCTCTGCTTAGTTTGGGCTAGATGGTGTTGTGTGTATGTGGTAGAATATTATATTATATTATTATTATTATAATTAGTTAACCTCTGTTCTCCCTCAGACTCATAGGCAGATGCGAGGGCAGTCCTGTTGGACAGGAGAGAGGTCAGGCGCAGGACCAACGGTTTTACGTGCTTTCCTAGGCATTCCTTAACTACGCGACCGATAATCATGAAATTACGCACAGTCGTAGTCAGTGGTACCGAAAATATCCTATTTTATCCAGAATAATAGTAGTGTTTCCAAAGGGATATATTTATTGACAATTCAAAATCACGGGTAAAATCTAGTAGGCAATATAAAAATTTGATTGAAATTCAAATTTTGGACTAATTGTTTTTTAGACAGAAAACTAATAAATGTGTGCATGTGTGTACATTTGTAGATAAGTAAATGTGTATTTTCTTCTAAAAAGAAAATAAAGACCCAGTCAATACAGTTACTACTTATTTTAAAGTAAATTAAATTTACGCTACACCGCTCCGCTTTACTAAAGCCACGGCCTGCACCGTTGGTTCCGCGCTCAGACACTCAAAAACAGATAAAATAACAGTCGCTATCAGTAAACATGGAATATTATTAGGGCACATAAACGCTCCGTAATAAACGTGTACTAGATTTTTATGTGTTTGTAATAAAAGTTCTGACTCCCCTTGAGAGACAGGCGGTGGTACAAACGTATTCTGGTTAACGATAGCCTTTATAGATAGCAAACTGTTCGAATGGCGTATGCCATTTATATCATAATGAATCGCTTTTTTATGGAACATAAACATTTATTATATGTGTATATTAATGACTTTATTATACAAATAAATTTTGTCTGCCTCATTGGTTTGGCTAGTGTATACAGCTGCGTACCATGAGGACTCTGGTCGATCCTGCAGAAGGTAATTAGGATTTTTCATAAAGAAAATTTCTATAGCAATCGGGAGTTGAATACTGGTGATGTTTTATCTCCGGGCCTCGATAAACGCGTATAACTGCTGTTCCTGCCCTTGATTTTTCGCCGAGCCGAGTCGAACTGTTCTCTGTTCCGATTATGAGTATTTATGAGAGTGAGAAGAGCGTGAGTATTCGAATTTGCGCACACGCACACACGTAAGAAATATTGTAGAGCATGAGACACTATTATTTCTTCGATGTAGATGGTTAGTCTTTTATAATGGAATTCGGTCTGGAGGACTGAATATTCTGTTAGTCTATCTGTTAGTCCATCCATTGTACTGCAGTTCAGGCTTCACAAGGGATGGTAAGATGGAATTTGGCAGACAGATAAATGTAAAGAATAAAACTTCGTAACCTTGAAATTAACGAGATGAGTGTAAAAACCTAGGGTGCTACCTCTTCGTCTTAAATGTAAAAGCATTTAAAATACATGTGACCTTGTGACCCCTATATCTCGGGGGGTCTTTTGACACACAGGACCAATATTCAAACTCTACCGAGGTATGACCCCAAGGTGTCTGCACACCAAGTTTCATGTCAATATTTTGTCATATAAAATACATGTGACCCTGTGACCCCTATATCTCGAGCGTCTTTTGACCCATAGGGCCCATATTCAAACTCGACCGAGGTATAACCCTAAGGTATTTGCACACAGTTACAAGTCAATCGGTCCAGTGGTTCCCGAGTTATGCTTGTCACTAACACCAATCTGTCACTAACACACAGACCCACATAGTGTTTTCATTAACCTCTGAAAAAGACTCAGAGGTTAATAAATTAGGTTCAGCGTTCTGGTTCGAGTCCAAAATAATGGGGAGTCAGTTCTGAATGGTCTCCATACTAAATGTATATAAAGTTACTTTGCTGATAGTAGGACACTAATATTATAAATGTGAAATTTTGCAAGTATGTTTGTCTATTTGTTACGCAAATACGCGTAAACTGTGATACTTGGCACACAGAACATATTTTTTATTTACTGGACATACATAGGATACTTTTTATGCCGGTATTGCATTCTTGTGGGCTTATTAATATTATCAAGAGAAAAGAATTGATTTATGTTTGTGTGTAAGGATTTAAAAATTCTTTCACCATTAGAAAGCTGTATTATCACCGAGTAACATAAGTGTAGAGACTACATTATTACACGTATTTCCGATAGAGCACATCTTAAGATAAGTAAGACGATAAGTTAAGTCTACAATATACACGCACCACACTAGTATATAAGCTTTACTTTTACTGAAATAAAACAGACTATAACACCATCTGAGTCTCTTTATACCTATTGCCAAAACATAGGCAAAATAAGCTATATTTTATTTAAAAATTCCACTTTAGCTAACTTTTTTTTCTACTTGTGGTAATACATTGACGCATACCCTTCCGCGGGGGCGGGCGGAGGGGTTATGTCGGACTCACCGGGGTAAAAGAAAGATGTTGAAATGATAAAGGACCTCCCGGAATACCGACTAAACCTACCACGGTGTTCCTTGACAAAACCGCTATCAACGGGGCCGCGCGAATCACTTGCGCATGCGGTCGCGACCCCGCCGAGGTTTCGGCCCGCCGTATGAAACGGCAGGCCACTACACGAAAGACCTAGCCAAAGGCACTCCTCACAAATTATCCCTACTGTCCCCCCTAGAGGGGAGACGGACTCGAAACAGAGGCGCGCGTGGGAACACGCACGCCGCCTCTCGGACATGGTGCTGAACGGATGGCGGGCAGGCCCACAAAGCCCGCCACCCCCAGGTCAAACCTCAGGGTGGCTGGAGGTCGTCTCGCGCCCTCCGGCGCCCGGCTCTGCGGTTGGGGAGAGGGTTCAAACGCTCCCTCTCCCGCTCCGCCGCCTCCTTGATGGAAATGACTTCCTCACAAAAGGAGGCGACGGCGTTCCACGACCTCCCACTCCGGACCATAGACTGAACTACGGCCGGGAGCGAGAGGGCAACCAATCCGACTGCCGCGATCAACTCACCGCGCTGCGATGCCCAGGCGGGGCAAACCGCCAAGGTGTGCAGCGCCGTGTCCTCAACAACGTCGCGGCAGTCGCCGCAGTGGTGACAACCGGGCGTCTCTTGCCGGCGTATACGACACAGGAACTGGCCAAAACAACCGTGGCCAGTCATTACCTGTGTCAGCCGGAAGGTGAGGGCGCCATGGCGCCTCTCCAGCCACTCCTCAAATACGGGACTTACCGCCACGATCGTGGCGTGCCCGGGCGATTGTGACGTGCCCGAACTGTTACTAACATAACTTAATTTACTTTAACGCGAACGAATCCGCAGGCAAAAGCTAGTGTTTTATAAAATTTCTACACTTACTAAAATAATAATTATCTTAATGTGAGTAAATAAATTAAATTTTATCCTGTTATTACATACCAACTCGCCTGGTTTCACCCACGTTCATTATTACTACTCAGCTTGACCTTATTTGTTCTTATACATGGTTGTGTTTCCTGTTACCTTACAAGCGTGGAATAAATAAAATTATTTTTCTTTCTTTCTTTCTTTCTTTCTTTCTCCTGTGGCTCGTAGCGTTATGTTAGGCTATGTTACCCCCGGATAAAATAGCTCCCACGATTTTAAAAGAAATATTCATAACAATCAATTATATAAAAATATATATCTTTTTACACATTAAATAGGAATAATTTACTATTAAAAATTAAACTTTGTGTTTTTGCTTTAAGTGTGTGTACGTTTGTATATAAGTAAATGCGTATTCTCGCCCAAAAAGAAAATAAAAAACCCAGTCAACGCAGTTATATGTATATATATATAGTATTATTATACATTTATTTGACTACATGAATGTTAAAATAACTGTCTCGTGTTATTATAAATATGTATTTCTATAACCACTTCTTCTTCTTCTTTTCGTGTGGTTAGTGGCCAACCTGTTGTCAAGAGTTATTTAAGCCACCCGTAGGCCTCTGACATGGCGTAACGACTGCTGTCAATTTGACAACAACCGGGACCGACTTTTTACGTGCCCTCCGAAACACGGAGACGCTCAGATGAAATACTACTAAGCGGTCACCCATCTATAGACTGACCGCACCCAACGTTGCTTAACCTCGCTTATCATTTACCGATCAGTGAGTGCAACTAGCTATGAGCGCCTCAATATATACTTATACATATACGCTATAACTTGGTAACTCAATTATAATTTACTTAGAAAATGCTTTTCAAATTTTTTAATTACTGTTAGTAGAGTTTCCTTTGATGCTTGCCACGAACTGGGCACGTAAACCAAACACATTTGTACTTTTAACTCTAAAATTAATAAATGTGTAAATCGATATTTGACAATATGTAAGTTTTCATATAATTATATGATTCGTCATTTAATTTTATCAATAGCGTTTGTAAGCGACATGTCAGCTGCATGTCAAGTACGATAAATATTTTTTTACAGTTAATTCACACAAATATTATACAGGCAACATATAAGTATTTTTGTTAGTAATATCTGAATTCAAAAACTACAAAACATAATTGTTTTCCAGAAGAATGCGACCATAAACTAAGTAACAAAGCTTACGCTAAGAGCCAGAGGAAAAACTAGTATGTAATATTTAATACATACTTGCTGGTTGGGCATTTTTTAATATGACTTCTCTTAGTGTCTACAGGCCTTTCGGATCTGACTCATAAGAGTGTAAAGAAGCTCAAAACAGTCGTACATATTATAAAATAAAGTCCTTCGCCGTGTCAGTGTGCCTGTTTGCAATGAACTCTAAAACTGCTGAACTGATTTTCATGTGGTTTTCACCAATAGTGATGATACCAATAGTGATTCATTAGTAAGGTTTAGGATTTTTACTACCCTTGCGAAGCCGGGGCGGGTCGCTAGTAATATTTATATTCGTATAATCTCGGCTTACTTTAACCAGCCTCTGTGTGTTTACGAATTCTTTAACAGAAAATGCAATGTAACTTTTCTAATCCGGACATCGAACCTAACAGCAACAACAAAAATAGCATAAACTTATACCATGAAACCAACGAAGCAGTTATTGTACAACATTTGAATAATAGAACAGTATTCGTAATATAAAACAATTGTATAAGAGCGCTCGCAGTATCTCGCGTCTCGCAATCGACAGTCGTTCGCGAGAATATCGTCAAGGTATCGCGTCGCTCGAAAAAGTGGCGTTATGGAAGCAATGGTTGTATTCAGTTAGAATTTCAATGTCCTTTATCTGGAAGGAAAAAGCCGTAAACATAGTCGTAAATTTCTTGTTATTTGTGTAAAAATTTGCTCCACCATGGTTTATTTATACGCACTTATTGTGTTTAGTGGTGCTTTGTTGATGTGCTCAATGTGTTCACTTATTTAGGGAAGTTAAAAGATGCTTGTTGTATAGATAACGTTTGAGATAAAGTGATAGCGAATATGTCTTTGCTTTGTAAATATTAATACTACTTAAGTGAGCAGTCACGATAATAAAGTCAGGTATGTTTATACATACATACTTATATAGATTCACGCCTGTTTCCCAGAGGGGTAGGCAGAGACTACGGATTTCCATTTGCTACGATCCTGACACACTTCTCTGGCTTCATGAAATGGAGGTATGTTTATGGACTGTCTTAGTGTTGGATGGTGCCTTCTTAGTATCAGCAGGGTTAAGCTGTAGTCCATCACGCTGGTCCAGTATGGGTAAGCCGATTTCATACATTATGGAGAACTTTTAGACATGCAGGCTTACTCTCAATGTTTTCCTTGATCGTTAAAGCGAGTCATTATTTTGTAATTAATGCGGACATAGCTTCGAAAACTCAGAGTTCTTAGCATCGAACTCGAGACATATGCGCAGTACTGCATCAATCTTTCCGTTATATCGCTAATTCTAAATAGTATAGTGAGAGAAATTGTCAACTTCTCTGTAGCAATAATAACAGATTAATTTGTGTAAATAATTACTTTATATTGTGTGCTGCAACGCATTACCTGAGGTGCAAAGAGGTTTGACTTCTTATGTACATATACTTTTTACTTAGGACCTCCTTATTAGATACACAACTCCCGCAATAGGAATTATTGTCTTTATTGCGGGGTACTTTGCAAGCATTCAAACAGCGAACACAAAGAACGCTTAGACTCAGAACAACTATTTGTGGATCACATAAATTGGGGATCGAACCCACAACACTCAGCGCAGTGGTTGTGGCCAGGCGACCACTTAAATCAGTACGCTTTTCTTACAGTCAAGTCCTCCCTGTCGCAGGGGCATTAAACAACGGACACAAATAACACCTCGATAGAACAACTATCACACTATTCGTGGACCACACAACATTTAACACCGCGTGGGAATCGAATCCATAACATCTGGCACGACGACAGTAGTTTAAAGGCACAGCCAAAACTCTCTCTAGCCGAAAATCCTCATCAATTATAGCCTTGACTGCAACATAGTTGTGACTCTAAACCCGCCACTTCCAATATCTGATGACTCTAAATTCTTAGTCGCAGCAACTACTTATATCCTTATATCTTTTCACCGCCAGTTTAATATTCAACAGGAAAGTGATACAGCTTAACTTTGAGGATAGTTTTTAACTATTTTTACGTGGGTCGAATAGAGTTACGACTATATAGTTCCGTCTTCTGTGTAGCTTTTTATATTGCCCCTATTTTATACTCGTGGTATCACCCCCGTTTGCCGACAAGAAAATAAATATTCTAAGACACTTTTTGGGCTCATAAACTATATATACATACATAGATTCACGCCTGTTTCTCAGAGGGGTATGCAGAGACTACGGATCCATTTGCTACGATCCTGACACACTTATCTGGCTTTTATTCATTCACTTTCATCACATTCCTCATACACGCTCGCCGGTTTAAGGTGCTCTTAACCTGGCGTTTGGTCCAGAACGTCTCCTATCTGATCGAGAAACGTTCTAAACTATATATTCGTGGGCAAAAATTATGTAAATCGTTGCTGTATAAAATAAGAACATACTTACAAATCTGTTAACACACTTTCACATTAAAAATGAAAAGGAAATTGTTATAAAACTTTGAAGGTGTAAGGCATTTCTCTTTTCTTTTGTAAGGAAACCTGCATGTCTGTTCTAGAAGATGTATGAAGTCTGATAACATCACCTAACCTTCCTCATATTGAGCTTGTGCAGTTGTACAACCGGCATAGCAGCGACAGTCTTGTAAGAGACCGAGAGAATCTAGTGAGAGTTCTCGAGTGCGATTCCAAGACACAACTCTGGCTTTTCGATGTTATGTGCGTATTAAATAGTAAATTATCGCTTGCTTTAACGGTGAAGGAAAACATCGTGAGGAAACCTGCATATCTGGAAGTTCTCTATAATGTTTTTAAAGATATGTGAAGTTTGTCTACCCGCACTGAATCAGCGTGGTGGACTGTGGCCTAACCCTTCTCTCACTGATTAGGGGCCCGTGCCCAGCAGTGGAACAGTTTAATAAAGGTATAAATTAATAAATAAATAAATATTATTTTAGCTTCTGCTCGCGGCTTTACTCACGTAAAAGTATGTTAAGTTATGTTGGTAACATTATTGTTTTTGAATAAAATATAGCCTATGTTTCTCGGTGATAATATAGCTTTATACTGACGAAAGAATTTTTTAAATCGGTTTAATCGTTTTTGAGTTAAATCCTTACAAGCAAACAATCAAAATGAAATCTTTCCTTAATATTGTCTTATGTTTACGCAAATGTTATACATTGAAATTAAACACTTTATTCGAATTTTATCGCGATGTTTATTTTACTTTAAAACACTTTTATTAAAACTGTTTATTTACTACATATCTTAAACTATTTATATTTAAGTCTACACTTTGCCCCGACGTTTCAGTTGCTTTACAGCAGCCATGTTCACGGAAAGAAGAAGATGGTAGTTGGGGCAAAGTGTAAACATAAATATAAATATTTTTATTGAAATTAAACTGCTATATACGGATTTTATCGCGTTGTTTATTTGACACCTCCTCAGTCTCCCCGTGACCATGGCTGCTGAAAAGCAACCGAAACGTCGGGGAGAGTGTAAAACTAAATTAAATCTAAATAGTTTTAATAATAATTTAATTAGCTTAAAAATTAGTGAAGTTTAATAGTAGTAGTAGTGTAACAATTTTCAAAATTTTGTAATAATGTGTCAAATAAACAACGCGATAAAATCCGTATATAGCAGTTTAATTTCAATGAATAATATTCGCGTGAATAGAAGAAAATATTTTTAATTAAATTAAATAGTTTAAATAGTAATAAAGTTCAATAATAGTCGTGTGAGAGTTTCAAAATTATGTAATAAAAGTGTTTTAAAGTAAAATAAACAACGCGACAAAATCCGTATAAAGTTTTTTATAATATTAGTATAGATTAAAAACAGAGCTGGTGAAAAGACGGTGTAGGACGTCTCTGTCTATCTCTTCGAGGATAAAAGCGTGACCATGTATAGATTTATTACTGGCAAAGAAAAAGGCTCTGCTCAGGCGTTAATTATGTACCTACTATATATAAAAGATTTTTACTCGTCGTTTTTCGAACGCAGGTGAACTTTGATTGCCGACATTTCAGTTGAATTGCACCAATCGTGTATTGAGTGACAGAGTGGCTCAGCTGCAGTAGTTCTTTTATTGGAACTCGAATAAAAATTTAGTAAAATAATTTATCGCTTTTTTTAAATTAATCAATCAATTATTTTATTTGCTGAATAAAGGACATCATGAGATGCGTCATAGCTAACGCCTTACTAACCTAAATGGAGAAAAATTACTTTAGATCTAAAACATAATTAGTGAATGTAGAAGCACACATCTTAACAAATATGTTATGACTTCAGTGACAGTATCTTCATATACACCCAAAAGTGCAGTTTTATATTATCCATGTATAAAAAGCCCTGAATCACTCAGTGAATCAGTCAATGAACGAGTCAGGGTATCAACAGCCAGGACACGCAAGATCTGCCGGCACTGCAGCATGAATGCGCGAGCGATCCCTGTGCCCGCCCATAGACCGTGTGAAGGAACACCGCGGTAGGTTTAGTCGGAAGGACCCGGGCCTTTCTATCTTTCCCCAGGTGAGCCCGACATAACCCCTCCACCCACCCCCGCGGATGGTTAAGCGTCATAGAATACCACACCACGACAAAAAAAAAATATGTTAGCAGCCAGTCTAGTACAGTCAGCAACAAAAATAGCTATACATCTTACAAAGTTGTTAGTTTCTAAAGTATTTTATGAATTATATATATATATATATATATATATATATATAATAATAATAATAATAATAATAATAATGACCCTGTTCCCTATGCCGGTGGGGTAAAATTGTATGGAGGATTTGAAGTGCTTTTTTGATACATATGTATCTTTATTGTCAACCAATAACTTAAATATTTGGGACGGAAAATTGTAATTTAACTATTTATGTTTCGTTTAAGCTGTAAAATAGTATAGATTTCTACTCTTATAATCTAAAAATCACGTAATACGAGCTTACGTTTTTGCATTTTATTTACGTTGTTGTATTTTTTTATTTTTTTTTATTACGTTGTACATTGCAAATTTACGTAATTTTGTAGGCGAAAAAATTAATTATTTTAAGTTTTTTATACGGAGTAATTGTAAACACATTCATTGTTATAGTAAATGTATATTTTATATTTGTATTAAACAAAAAGTGTTGATTTTATACACTTAACTGTGACCGCCTGTTTTGGCACATTTTGCTCGGCGCAGTCTTAAACTCAGGTTACTATTCAACTTTACTGCTATTAAACTATATCAATATTTAGATTTACACTTACTCCGACGTTTCGCTTGTTTTTTTAGGAGCCATGGTCACAAGAAAACTAAGATGGTGGTCGTATCATTGGCTTATAGTGTAATCATTTCAAAATACTTGAACGTAATTTAATTATTGGTATTTAAATGTACCATCTGTAGTAGGATAGCATCTATAATTTTAATCATTGATTTATGTATGTATGTTTCTCTGCCACGGGTATTTTCCTAGTTCGTTAGGAAAAGCCCGGCTGTTTGGAAGGCTTACACAGGGATATTGGTCCAACGTGCATAGGCCCTTCGAAAGTTTTAGTTTAGAGTGAGATGGCACATTTACCGAGAGACTAGCCGCGGTAGATGCAAGAGACTATTGCTACATATACAACCTAATAAATCTGGTTTATGGGATGAGTATTTATACTGGGTGTAAGGGACGGCGTACCGAAAACTTTAGCAAGACGTCTTTCTATAGGTACTTATCTCAACGCAAACATTTATTAATACAAAAACGCAAGATTAAGATTTTATGTTGATTAACATTATTACGCAGTACGCAATACATTGCTACCAATACAACGCACCGCTCGCGCCGGTGGGAATGATCTCTGCGTTGTTCCCCGTGCACAAAAACAGCTGATCTGTTTAAATCACGCCGATATAATTATCTTGCTGTATTTTTACTAAAATAGAGCAATGCTGTGATTTTTATTTAATAAAAGGATGGTTTATGCATTATGTTATGATACACAGTCAGGAAAATGAAAAACGGAAAATAGTTGTGATTTTTCCTTGAATGAAATTCTAACGATTTTTAACTCAGAATAGCTAAGAACACAATTAGATCGAGCTAATGGTATTCTTAGCTATTCTGGTTATATATGTACTATTTTAGAATTCGGTATACCGTTCCTTACACCCAGTATATATTTATTATTAAGTTATCAATCAAAAGCGACAGCAGATACACTCAATCCGCTTCAGTTTGAACCTGAGAACTATTAAATTAACACCGAATTCCTAATTAAAGTACTAGCGGACTCATTAAATCGGAAAAAACGCGATGTATTTCAAAAAGGACGGGTGGTTTCAGTTCGCTCGACCTCGTTCCGCTTGAGTCGCTCAAGAGCGCTTCAAACGCTTCACCGCCCGCCCACTTCGGAGCCGCACCGCTTAACATGCATGTCGTCGTCATTATTTTTGTCTTTAATACAATTGTGTGTGTTTTAATGTGCTGCATTTTGGTATCTTAAAACTGTAATCCTACCTAATATTATAAATACTTAATCAATCATTATGAAATTTCGCTTTCATAATGCATTTACATACACGTTGTCAGTGGTACAGAAAAGGATATATGGTACCTTTAGTTCAGGAAAAATAATTTAAGGGATTGAATATTGGCATAACCTTGCATTAACTTTACGCAAACGAAACCGCGGGCAAAATCTAGTCTTTATATATAAAAATTGCAGCAGCCGTACCATTGTATACGCAAAATGCAAAAATGCGATCAATTGACTTGAATCTTTTACACAGAGTTGTATGATATTAATCACATATTATAAAACAAAGTGCCCCGCCGCGTCTGTCCGCGATAAACTCAAAAACGATTGAACTGATTTTCATGCGATTTTCACCTATAGACAGAGTGATTCATGTGTTTAGGTGTATAATTTGTTAAGGTTTTGTACCCATGCGGACGGAGCGGGTCGCTAGTTTTTATATAAAAGTATTTTTATGTCAGTGTCCACGGAAACCGTAATAAATAATTAATATCAGACTGAGACACACCAAAGCGTGGCTGGGTTTAATTAGTACTTGTTATAAGTTGCTGTCATTTATTAAGTGGTGTAGTTTTTAAAATGTTAGACAGCATTGATGGAGCAGCGGTAGTGAATACGACTCCTATGGATGAGATCTCGGTTTAGACGCCCAGGTTGGACAAAGTGTCATTGAGTTGTTCTGTGAAGAAATCCTCAGTACTACCATGGAGTCTGGTATTGCGCACGATAGACAACATTAGGCTCGCCTCTCTTATGTGGGTTTAAATATATTTGGCGGAATGTGGATGTAATGCACCTCTGCCTAGCCTGCCGAGGATAAAATAATTATGTCCTCCAGAACGAATTTCGGTCACGGCGCCCAATCTTAACGAAGACTGGCCCAGTGTGCAGGAGATATTATAGTGCACAAGTGTGCGCAAACATAAGTGCACTCTCTGTTCCCTAACTCTCATGATCTGATGGGACAGTAATCTGACACGACCGGAGAGAGATCAGGCGCAGGACCAACGGCTTTACGTGCTGTCCGAGGCACGGGGTGTCTAATACCGCAAACTTCTTAACTCCGGGCTGTTATTAAGATTTCTTAACAGAAAAATCCAATAAAAAATTTCTGACGCAACCCGGGGTTCGAATCCTAGGACTCATGCACAGCAGTTTCATTCACTACCGCTGCGCTACGGAGGCAGTATGGATTATAGGATGACTATGTATGTATTTATAATGGTCCTGGAAGGAAGTAGCATCTAAGATACGAGCTCGGCCTAGTTTAGTTGTTAGTGGCCATTTATTATTAACTTGGAAGGTGTACTTACTTAACGTGAATATAGGTTTCTAGTACTAATTTATATCAAGTTGCAGCGATCTTAGTGATCGGTTGACTACCATGCAGTGGTCTTGAGTTCAGAACCACGCGACGCGCCGGTGGCTTTTCGAAATAGAGTAGCTGCCTATTTTTTATTTTGAACATTACTTGGCGCGAAAGGGAAAAAGAAATCTTTTTATGCAAACAGAGCTCATTCTGCGTAAATAGAAACACCAATGATTAAATTATGTTCGGGTACTTTGAAATAACTACACTGGAACATTGAGACAACTACCATCTTAGTCTCCCCGTGACCATGGCTGCTGAAAAGCAACCGAAACGTCGCGGAAAGTGTAAAATTAAATTAAATCTAAATAGTTTTAATAGTAATTTAATTAGCTTAAAAATTAGTAAAGTTTAAAAGTAAAAGTAGTGTAACAGTTTTCAAAATTATGTAATAAAGTGTCTAATAAACAACGCGATAAAATCCGTATATAATAGTTTAATTTCAATGAATAATATTCGCGTAAACAGAAGACAATATTGCTTATTTTTGACAAATTTCAAATACTGATTTTATTTTAAAGTATTTTACTTAAATAATAAAAGAATATGATTCTACTACTCTATTATGTGCATATTTAATAAGTTAGTAATCGTCCCCATTACCACTCAAGAAATGCATCGGAAGGAAGCCCACATGTCAGAGAACTGTTTACAATCCTTTTAAAGATGTGTGAAATCTGCAAACTCTCTGGGGCAGCACGGTGGATTAAGGCTTAGTCCGCCGCAAACTGATGCCCGTAATAAGTGTAATGGCTAGACCAACATGGTATAATCAACCACGCTGGTAGTAGTCTAGCTCTCCTCATACTGAGAAGAAGTCCTTGCCCAGTGAGACGGTTGATGAAACGAGACTCAAAGTAATATATAAAAAAAAAAAGTTCACCATCATATAACCAATCAATATGTATGTATCTTATGTGGGAGCCAGTCAGTGCAGACCGGCGACACTTCGACCCAGTGGGATCTTTTGTGTCGACACTCTCCCAATAACGAATGCCATAGATGTTCATGGCAGCCGGGACCGATGGCTTAACGTGCTCGCCGAGGTACGGAGCAGGCGATAATTGTCAATCAATACGCACATAATTTCGTAAAGTCATATAACTTCCGAAAGTCAGAGGTGCGCGACGTGGGTTCGAACCCGAGACCTTCTGCACTGCAGTCTGTTGGTCTCCCACTGAGCTATCGCTGCTTATGTAAGTATTGTTACGTGCTGGGTTCACGGGATAAGAATTTAAACAATTTTACCGACTAAACCACGTTTTATTCTAGTTAAAATTTAAACACAACACACGCTTCTTAAACTCTTTTCCACTCTAACTGTTTCAAACACTGTGGTATTTTCGCTTCCGTTCGATTCAATGAACTTGACCGCTTACGATTGTAAACTGACTTAGCGATGCGCGTGCTCCGTCTTATATGCGGTTAAAAGCGCTTCTGGAATTTTCTAGAAGTGCCATACAGTACGAGAAATTTTTAGCGCTCTCTCCACTCTTCGCGTATTATAAAGCTACGTAGTTCAGTAAGACGTCAATAAATGGCGCTGTAATAAGTTATTAGAAAGCCGGGTGCTTCCCCACAGTGCCGAGAGATGGCACCGACTGTAACAGTATTTTGTGTCAGTAAAGTTTATTTATCGCTAGATAATATTCACCTATTATCTTATACTTTTTATTATACATTATTACATGCAATTGTATGGGTAGTGCAATGGAAGTAGTCGCGTCGCCACTAGTACGTCGAGTGTCGTTGGTTCGACTCCCATATATTATAGAAGGACGAGGGTAATAGATTAATTACATTTTTCAATTGAAATTTGAATTTCATATTACCAGTATTACTCTGCTTGTGTAACGAGAGGGTTTACGTCGGTAGTGCAATGAGTGGTAATTGAATCCAGGACCTGTCGATTGCAAGTCCAACGCTTTATCTACTATACGGTGTTGATCGGTACATCATATTCAGAGTTGGTGGCCTCACTGCCAATAAAATTGTTTTGATTCTCAGTGCAGAAGTTATTTTTCTTTAAGTTAGTAAGTTTAAAAATAGCCTCAGTATAAAGATCCGCAGCGCATCCCTACAGGCTTCAAATTTTACTAGAAGCAATAAGTACTCTATATATATAAGTATAATAATATCAGCCCTGTATTAAACTGTCCTACTGCTGGGCATGGACTTCTTGAACTCTGAGAAGGGTTAGGCCATAGTGTAATCACGCTGCCCCAGAGCGTGTTGACAGACTTTACATATCTTCGAAAACATTATGGAGAATTCTCAAACATGTAGGTTTCTTTAAGATGTTTTTCTTCACCGTTAAAGCGTAATTAACCAATTATATAATAATAATATCAGCTCTGTATTAAACTGTCCCACTGCTGGGCACGGGCCTCTTCTCACTGTGAGAAGGGTTAGGGCATAGTCCACCACGCTGGCCCAGTGCGGGTTGGCAGACTTCACATATCTTCGAGAACATTATGGAGAACTGTCAGACATGTAGGTTTCTTTAAGATGTGTTTCTTCACCGTTAAAGCGTAATTAACCAATTAATACGGCAAGAACTTGAAAATTCAGAGGTGCCTTGGAAATGAATTCGAGACCTCTGCGTGGCAGTCCAATTGTCTCCCGCTAGGCTATCGCTGTTAAGCACATAGCCTTCAAGTTTTACTAGAAGTAATATGCTAAAAGCTAGTTCCATATTTCGGTTAGAGCGATTTATAAATCCCGCGCGACGGAGCGGTGTTACCGAGAGAGTTACATTAAAGGAGTCTGTCTACTACCCCATCTCATACCATGACCGTGCTAGGAACGTGTCAGGCAAAAAAATATTCTTTGTTAGGGAATGTATAAGACTGCCTACCAGACCGTTCCGTCACCGCAGCAGTTCCTATAGCAGGGCGTATCGTGTTGCTTTTTGTGTCTGATACGTTCTTAGCACGGTCATGGAATGAGACGGTGTAGTGGGCAGACTCCTTTAGTAACGCTTTCGAACTACAACTTTGGTTCTAATGCTCTTGATTAATTAATTTATGGCGTCCACAATTGCTTCAGAATCTAACTAACTAGATTTACATCGATACATATAATTTCTGAACATACAGTATTCTCACGCTTATGTTCGCGGAAGAGAAGGCAGAGATGTGACTAAATTTATACATAGTCTCAAACTATATATATCTTCGGGTATGCAAAGATCTATGAATAAGCGGGATGCTGGCGGTCAAAGCCAAAACAAAATATTTCAATAAAATTGTGTGAACTATAAAAATAAATAAACATTATATTATAAAAGAAAAAAAAAATTGCGCTTAAAAGAGTCTGTTCGGAAAACCGGTCTATATAGCACCCTTTAAGGGAGGCCTATGTACAGCAATGGATGATGATCAAGCAAACATGTGGTACACATATACTTCACCTATTATAGTTTTATGCTATATATGGTACAGGATTATTGTCTCCCTATAGGATTATTGTTGTCTAGTGGGTTTAGTACTTAACTCTGTTGATACTGAGAGTTTTTTGACAGTAAAACCCAATAACACCAGAGCCGGGAATCAAATCGGCGATGTCATGAACAGGAGTCGCGTTTGGTACCGCTGCACTTTCAACACAGTGATTTGTACAAAACGTAGAATAAGTATTTTTGGACTATATAATATAATTAATTATATTATTTATATAATAATTTAAATAAATGACGAACAGTAAATAATATTTTAATTTTGATATGTAATATTCGCATAAAAGTAATACGTAAATCAGTACGGATTGAAAACTGCAACCAACGACACTTCACTTTAGACGGACCCCAACTCAGTCACCCTGTGATTATGGTTTTCAGCAGCCATGACAGTTGAAATATCCGAAAAACTGTAAAATTTATGTTTGCAAAATGTTACAATTTAATTTTTAAATTAAAATATCTACGCCTTATATAAAATATAATACATTGACAGCAATCAAAAAGCTTTATCCAATGGTTTACCGTAATCTATTGGATTAGGCACCCTCGCGATCGAGAGGTCGCGTTCGTATCTACTCATTGCAATACCTACGTAAATATACTCCTAACTCTTAAATTTGCTTATCATATTGCCTAACATTACCTTAGCTGAAGAAGTAAACAAGAATATTAGAAATCATTAGTAACACAAATTGCTGGAAATGTTAAGTTTCATCTATTTACAAGATTAATATAGAGACTATTTACGAACAGTTACCATTCTTGGCGTCGAGAGCTACAACGGCCAGACACAATTATTTTCAATTATATCTGGCAATTTAGCAAATGCATTGAAGTTAGCTAATTAATGCTATATTACAAAATGTCAAAATTGATCACTGTCACAATTCCGAAAACCTTATGGAAACGCCTAGGCCATCGTTGCCATAATAATTCAATAAGACTGCTTATCGACATTATTTTCATCTGATAGTACGATATAAACAGCTTCCTAAACAATCGCATATCAAACGTAAACAATAAAAAATATGGAACACAAACAGTGGAGAAATGAAAAGTAAAATTTTAACCATCTGCGCAACGATGGCCCCGGGATAAATTCCCGAGTTATAACAATAAAAACTTTTGGACTTCTCACCTTCTTAATTTTGCCGCGCAACTTTACAGGGCAACTTGGGCCCACTGTTTCACGCGATATTATTTTGTTAAATATTTGAACGAGGTTACGCCCAACGTTATACAATTAAAATTCAATATCTAGCACCTTGAGTTTTGTTGGTATTTCAGCCTTTTCGGTTTGAAAATAAGCGTCCCGCTTAATTTTGCATGCAATGTTCGGAATGAACGTTCAAGTTTTATCGCTAGCTTATAAAATATTTTTATCATTTCACCAAGCCAGAGCAAACCCGTCTGTCGGTAAACGATTAACATGGACTAGGAATGCTATCACTTGAACTCTATCGGTGCTGCAAAATGTAGGCGCATCAAACAAAAATATTTTTACCTAACCGACGACACTGCGCATTAGGTTTGAAATCAACTTTGAAACAGGACATTAACGCGCGGTCTCTAAATTATCCAGCAACACTAAAACGAATTTAATAGATGGCCTAACGCTTGTCAACTGCTGTATTTGTCTGACTGAAATAGCAACAACCAATCAAATCACTTGCCATAAATTTGATTTTGTTGATTAGTCTTACAGGGTGATATAGAACAGTTTCACAAAGAACTACCTATGCAAGCGTCACACAATTATTTATACAAGCGGTCGCCAAGAGGTCGAAATTCGACCATAATTGATTTAAATTTTAAGTTTGATCGTTATTAAGGTTTTATTGTCTATAACTATTCCCTAATAATCACATTTCACGGTACTTAAGATATGTAACCATAGCTACGAAGAATTCTACGACATAAGCCGAACAATGCCAAAATACTACGAACGCGATTCAACTGCGTGTGTCAAATGCATGGTTGTGTGCGTGTAGTGGTTTTTCATTAATTAAATGTATTTCTATTGAATTTTTTTACAAAAATATTAGGATTCGCCACTCCTTCTCCATATAAACTTTAACTGTGCCAAATTTTATACTCCTCGGAACGTGCAATTTTCGAAAAAAGGGGTATTTCTCATAATAGTGTATTGTGCATAATAGTGTGTGCAGTGTACTTTGATTTGCCAAGAATTTAAAAACATTGGTAGTGATATAGAGTCTACCTAAACCGCTCATTCGTACCGCGCCTAATTATCACGAATATTAAAAAACAGACTATACATTTTTTTTCTACATAAAGAAGAGGAAATATGAGCATGAAAATAAAAGAGATCTCGTAAAAAACGTAAAGATAAATGTAAATCTGACAGTAGAAACTCTCTGAAGTTTTTACAACGCATTGATCCTTAGCAAAATGAACCGTCCCCCTAGTGAAACTGGAGAAGTGTGGGTATAATTCACTCCTACCTTATCCTTCGTCGAAATACTGGCAGTATGTTCTATAAAAGAAATACTGGGTTCAATTGTACCTTTGTAATAGTTATAAAGGAAAAGCGATGTAAGATTGTAGATCAGATTATATATGTTTCAATTCAAAACTGGTGTTAAATACGAAGTAGATGCCTAAAACACAAATTTAGTTTTTCCTGTTGTGTTTTTGGTTGTCTATTGGTAAGAGGCGTTCTTGTAACTTATTGATCAATTATTCTATTGCAATCGTTTGCTAAGCATAATCCGTCTATGCGCGCAATTACAAATGTGTTACTTGTAACACACTCCGACTCCGTGACAAATGATTGCAATGCAGTGAAAAATAGCATAAATGCTCGGGCCTAAGTACATTCCTAGAATCACAAGGCACTTTGTTATTAGGTTTTTCTCTTACATAGTTCTCAGTATATGGCAACAGGCTCGCCTTCTTTAACGTAAGATTTAAGAGCATATTTGACGGAATTCGATGTTGGCAAAATGTGTAAGTATGGATTAGGTTTCAAGCAATACGATTCCTTTAACGTAAGTCAAAGTATATTCAAAGTAAGTAAAAATGCAACAGATACAAAGGTTTAAAGGTAAATTTTAATTCCTTGTAAAGCTGAAAACATAGCGGAACATTACGGAAGGTCCGTAGATACGTGTGTCGCGGACGGACCGAGCAGTACTGAGATAACTTTTGCCCTGTTAAATAAAGACGACAGTTTTATTGAAAGTAGGGCCGTTTGCCTTCTGTAATTTTCTCGGGATACCCTTGGTAAGCGGTGCGGGGAACAAACGGTAAGCGATTTGATAACTGTTTCTATTTTTGTATTGAATATATTAGATTTATTTTTGATTAGTCTTGTCCAGTCATTTGGTAGTCTTACGTGGAAATTAGCCGGGGCTTTGAAAATTGGTGATTTTATAGTTTTCGTTGTGGTACGTGGAAATTAGCCGGGGTTTTGAAAATTGGTGATTTTATAGATCTCACCATGGTAAAACTATGTATTTATTTTACAAAAGAAGAGGTTACAGCATTAATTATACGCAATTTTTCCTAGTTTAATTTATTACATAACCATTTTGATCGTAGAATGAGTTGTAAAGAAAATATTGTAAAGAACTATTTTTGGTCGCATTTTTTTAATACAGCGGTGCGAACTATATGACGAAGGAGCAAAGTAAAATATCACCAATATTCAAAAATATCGGAGTCCTTTTCCGGTAATCTCCTATTTGAAAACCAAATGACTGGACTAGCTTAGCCCAAAATCCTTGCTTTACTTCAATACGAAACCATAGTAGCACTGCTTACAAAGTGTATAAAAATTTTGCATCATTGAATAAATGTTTGGACTGATAAAATAAACGATGCCTCAATCAATAAACTCCACAGTACATTGAAATTAATCTACTTTATACGGATTTTATAGCGCTGTTTATTTTGAAACACTCTTATTACTTAATTTTAAAACTTTAACACCACCTACTGTTATTAAATTTTACTAAATTTAAGGGGATACTCAAAGTCTCCCCGTGAACGTGGCTGTTGTAAAGCAATCGAAACGTCGGGGCAAAGTGGAAACTTAAATATAAACATAATATTGTCTTCTATTTACGCGAATATTATTCATTGAAATTAAACTGCTATATACGGATTTTATCGCGTTGTTTATTTGAAACTTTATTACAAAATTTTGAAAATTGTTACACTACTACTACTATTAAACTTGACTAGGTAATTTTTAAGCTTATTAAATTATTATTAAACTATTTAGATTTAAGGAAGGAGGAAAGTGTAAAAATAAATTAAATCTAAATAGTTTAATAATAATTTAATAAGCTTAAAAATTACCTAGTAACGTTTAATAGTAGTAGTAGTGTAACAATTTTCAAAATGTTGTAATAAAGTGTCAAATGAACAACGCGATAAAATCCGTATATAGCAGTTTAATTTCAATTAAATATAAACAGTTTTAATTAATTTAAATAGCTTAAATTCAGTAAAGTTCAATAATAGTAGTGTTAGTTTAAAATTTATGTAATAAAAGTGTTTTAAAATAAACATCGATGAGACTCCGTAGTCGGAGTTTGGAACAATGCCGGGTAAAAGCTTGCCCGTCTGATCCTATCTGTTTGTCTTAGATGTCTAAATCCTACATAAATACTAAGTAGCTAAATACCGCAATGTAATCGGGGATGCGGCATTTGCCCAGTTAATCTTACTTATCTTGTACTATTGAATTAATATATGATTCAATGGACAAATAAATTATTATAAACAATTTATAAGTTATAATAATTTATTTATCCATAAAAATACAAATGAATTCAACAGTACGGTTTAAGCGAGTCTTAAGCTAGACAGGCTCTGTATTAAGAGCCTCTTCCTCTCTTTGTACATCACGATGTGTATGTAATTAAACAGAGCCTAACTTATGTACCTACATATATTATCTATCGACATACATTGATCAAAAATTAACTGTTCGCAGCTAAAACGACTTGTTTCTTGATACTTGTTTCTTACTGCCTTAGTGGCGCAGCGGTAGTGAATGCGACTGCTGTGCATGAGTTCTCGGGTTCGAATCCCGGGTCGCGCCAACAAAAAAATATTGGGTTCTTCAGTTAAGAAATCACAATAGCAGTCCGGACTTAGGATGTTGGCAGTATAAGACAATCTCGTGAGAGTTAGGGAACAGAGAGTGTACTTGTGTTTGCGCACACACTTGTGCTCTATAATATCTCCTGCTTAGTTGGCTAGTCTCCGTTAAGACTGGCCGCCGCCGTGGCCGAAATTCGGTCTGGAGGATATTATTATTATTATATCAAGAAAAAGTCTCTTTACCTGCGTACAGTTAATTTTTGACACATATAATTTATTATAGGACCCAGGCCTTAACAAGCTTTCTTATGTTAAGCTCTATCGAAATATATATAAAAAAAAACAGAATAAAATGAAATATTTTCGCTGTCGTTCTCGCGGTTGCTCTTTCCTTGTTCCATTGCGAAGAAGAGATAGAGACATTTTTCGCTTTTCCACAAAGTTAAAAACTCGTTATTCGCGGGCGAAAAGTTAAGGGGAGCGAGCATTGTGTCTGGCGTTGAATTTATCGCACCGCTGTGATGAGAACGGCCCGATTATGACGTCACAACAACTGGCAAATGTTAATTGGAGCGTTTCGGCATTTCGTGGAATGAGCTGGAAAGACTCTTGCTGTCTTCCCGTATTTTGTCCTTCATTGTTCGGTTCTACGCTAGTTTTGCTGCCAGTATTTTATAAGGTGACTCAGCCAATCTTAGTCTTGGTTCTATTTGGATAATTGAATATGGAACACGTTGTTGTTTGCTTCGAGATAAAATTTTGGTTTTAATTATTTTGGAGTGACTTTCAGCTTGTTAATATAAATTACAGAACAAAGAAGTAATGTTCTGTAATAGAAACACTACTTTAATTTTCTAAGCTTTTCTTTTCGCATATAATCAAACGCATATATTTTCTGATTGCACTTCGCGTGTATCCAATGGGGTTGCATATCGGATAATAAATTATCCTGTATGTTAATTTCGGAGATATTCTATTTGTATGTCAAGTTTTAACTAAATCCCTTGTTTGGTTTACGCAAGATTGAGTACCAATATTTCCAAACTTTGAAACGCCCTTTCCTATTAATAGTAGACACAAAACTATATGCTTCCATACAATTATATGTAAGTATGTCGTACCAAAATTACGTATATCGTTATTGGTTTTCAGTTAATGACGATTCAATTCTCTATTTCGAACGGTATCACTACCATCCATAGCATGTTCCTTTGTTATCACGTAACCATTCGTACAATTACCTGTCACTATTTCTACGTGTACATTTTCTCACGTAATACTAGAATATTTCCTTTAACAAAACAAACAAAAATAAAACTTCATAGTCGGACTCATTGTAACATTTTTTTCGACTCCCAATAAATAAAACAGCGATACGTCTCCTAACAGCCGTTGAACGAAAATCGTTATTTACCTCGTAAATACCTGCACGTACGAGCGTTTTACCCGAATTATGTATCAGATAATAATAACACGAGAAAAAAGGCAAAAAAATAAGAAAAAAACCTCTCGCAAGAGACGCACTTTATTTTCACGAATAAAACACCCAGAAACATATGCGAGGAACTGGCTACAATATATATAAATATGTAACCATACGCGTGCCTATTCTGATCCGAACATCGCTTTGAAACTATGCCAATATTACTCCCATCTCTTTCTTTTATATGCGATATGAGGCAGAGAGGAATACGAAGTCCTTGTTGAAATTTTTTGCTGGTACAGAATACGTCCGTACTCGCTCCCCCCACAATATATTTTATGGAGAGCGCAACGTTCTTTTTGCAATAGCTACCAGAAGGTGCTCGAACCCTTCATATTTACGATTAAGTCGTGATCAGAAATATAAAATAGTGGTGTTTTTTGTCGATAGCTTTGCCGATACAGCGCGCGCTAGTCAAAACGCGATTTTTTGTTTGTATGTGATGATATACATTATGTAAAAGGTGTCGTCGTATATGTTAAGGTTTCAAGTACATCTTTCTTGTTGCCCGGGAAGTGTGGCTTGAATTTCTCATGATACATCACAAACATAACTTATCTGGGTTTGTGTTTTGACAAAAGTGCTAGCAATTTGTCGTCACATCAATATATCTCTCCTGAGATCAAATTTATCTGTGGTACTACGCGAGGACTATGTCAATTGGTAGAACATATCTGCCATACTGTATTTAACTACCCTCCTTTTTGTAGTTTTAGTACCAGTGTAGTACAACTGCTTTTAGTAAATACCAGATTCTGGTAGTTTCTGGCAAACAGTTGAAGATTGTTATCTGGTAGAAAGCTTGGCACTCCTTACTTATTACCTATATGGCAAAGTATCAATAATGGCCATCCTTGTGATTTGACAGTTGTTATGAGAAGCCGAAAAATGAAGCAGAAAAAACTATTAACAATAAGTTGACTGGTATTGGACTACTTATCCTGGACACACTAGTAAAAATATTTTGTGCCGAGTTTCAAGAAAATAATAATTTTATCAGTTAATCTGGTCGCACGTAATTATAAAGCACTGGCTATTTGGTCAATGCAGTTTGTGATTTAAATGCTGTTAAATTAATAGAGCTATTATTTTATGATGTTTATAATTAGCCAAATCTATTTTACTTCTGCTACATTGTTTAGAATCCACCCCATTTGAAGATTGACGTCAGGAATAGCTTCCAGAATAAACTCAACTTATGATTTGCGTTTAAAAGATTCTAAGAATTAGTTGCTTAGAACCTCTAAAAGCAGAAAACAAAATACCTAAAATCATTCATTAATCTATGATTTAGGTGTAAATGTTAACGACCGACGGTAAGAAGATAAATACTCTGACACTTTAAGTACCTCCAAGTTTGGCTTAACTTTCGTGTAAATATACTAGTTTCGTCCACACTATGCGAACTACCCTTATTATATTAAATTGTATTATAGAAACTGTTTCTCTCAAGCCAGTTCTTTATAAACGCAGTCTACGGTTGCTGTTATATGCTAATTATAAACCATCGGGCATCGTCTCCACAAAAACAAATCTATAAAATTAGAATTAGTCATAAAAAATAATATACTCCAGGCCCAATAATATTTAGTTGGCCTTATTTGGGAAGCGAATCAGATACCATATGTGCAGCAGTTGCAATTACCACCACTCCGCGCAACCGAGACAGTCAAACGAAAATTATAAGAGTATAAAAGTTTTAAAATGTATTGTTGAAGGTGGCTCTTCTTGTTATGCGTTCCGAAATCCAGTTTTAATAAAATATCTTCTTATCTTCTTCATGGCTTAGTTTAAATATAGAGTACACGCAAACTCCGCAATGAATACATAAATTTGCTCTAAATATACGCAAATCGAACAGAACTTCATATATTGACTGTACTAGTACTACTGCATTGTCTGATGGAGGTTAGGCCATAGTCCAGCTTTCTGAATAAGTATGATTTAATAAACTACACGCATGTTTTAAGAACACGATAAAGTACTCTTAGGTGTACAGATTTCTAATAAGACATATTCCTTAACGTTCAAACAAGCGATAATGATAGCAAACTTCAAAAGTTACGCAGGATTTACGCACGAAGCTGTTGCTGGCATTATAAAATTCTATCCTAACTTATATTAGAAATGCGAATGTGTGTTTGTTTGTTAAGCTTTCACGCCTTAACTATTCGACCAATCATCGGGAAATTTCACATACACGTTGTCAGGGGCAAAAAAAATTACAGTGTATCTTTCATCCAGAAATATCTGTTCACGAGGGATAGACTTTGTTAACAAAATGTACATAAACATTAACTTTTTAATTTGTGGTCAAAATTTAGAAGAAAATAAAATATTTGACTTGCCCATTTAGTGTGAACTGGGCTTTAAAGACCCGATATGTCTTACATATTGCTGGCGAAGCGAACGATTTACACCGTAAGGGGAAAAAGGGGTAAGTGATATTTCCATAAACTTCACACGTCTAATAATCCGAACATTATAATACGTGTAATGGTTAAAGTATTCTTTATTTTCATGTTCTTTTACTCCATTGCCAAAGGTAAAAAGATTTGTTGCTTTGGCTGTTCGATTTTTGTATGGGGTTACTGTTATGTTAAGGTTGATAACTGTGAGTATACTCAGCTTTTACTCTACTCTTTTATGGGGATATGAATATGTGAATATCACGCTGCATGCATCAACGCTATAATATGATTGAGGAGTCACGCAATCGAGTCAATTGTCATTTATCTGACACGTTGCCAAAATCTGAGCTGCAGATGTGAGCAGATCTGAGCAGTTCTCTATCTACACGTTTTCGAACAGAAAATCGAATAAAAATCATTAAGCAACCACCAGCGACACCGCAAACTAGCGTCCGACCACATCGCAGACACAACGCTGCGTCGACGCACCGACGACTGTTTCCTCAACGATAACCGGTGTCGAACTGTCTGTCTGCACTCGTGAGCATCATCGCGTCGTCGCAACCGCATCGCAACTACTAACGACAACTTAACCATATTTTGTAGGAACCACAACGCAACTGCAAAAAGCTGCAGCGACACTATTCACACATAACCGTAACACTGCTTGATCACCTTTTGTCGCGTCGATGTGGTTTGGTTGTGGTACGTGTGAATGAAGCCTTAAACGCATTAAGTGTTTATATAAAACTCAATCCTCAATCATTTTTAATATTGAGTTCAAACATCTTTGTTAAGTTTACATACATATGATCTATTTAACCGAAAGGTAACTCAAAGATCCTTAACTTATAAGAGTTGTCATTAGGTTCTACGAAAGCAATTTAGCCTTATGCTATAATTATTTTTCTTTTAATTAGGCTACGAGACCTAACTTTGTCATCCCAAAATTGCTTGAAAGGCGCATAGTAAAAAAGTAAAAATATACGCCTCCTTAAGCGCTCTAAAATTATGTCTTGAGAGCGCTATTAAATTTTATTTTCCTGAATTGTTCTTTAGGGACTGAAGATAAGCTTATGTGACAGCTATGTTCTGTAGGATTGAGGCTTGGCAAAGTCAGATTACTTACTCCACATGATAAATTTACATTCTAAGTGTTAAATATTGAATACAATATAAAAACCGATTACGTTACGATTCAAAACATGCGAGCATGTGCCCAAAAAACTTACGTTACTCTCTATTAAAAATGTAGAAAACCCGATGAGTTTTCGTATCACGATTCTATCATAAAATGTGGTTCGGGCACCGCCATATTTGATTTCAACTCTACTACATGTCTACATATTATACGGTCGAGTTTAGGTAGTAAGAAAATATGAGGTTTTATGCAAAGAAGACATCGCACTAGATAGGACCAAGATAATCTTTGTTCTAAAAAGTTTTTTAAATAACGCAGACCCATTTCCATTTAGTTCTATGATATAGATTTAGTTATACATAGATAGAATAACTGAATTCTTCAAAATTAGAACTAAGTGGAAATTCGATATTCCAACACATATTTTTGTTGGTTTTAATTTGCTCTACTGAAGAAGTCGTTAATTTAGATGTTTAGGCTATAGTCGACACTTTTCTAGAACTAAATGTAAATGAAGATTTGCTTGTAGTTAAGTTGCTTTTTCATCTTTTACCATTCTTTTAATTCAGCCGTCAAAAGAAAAACTTCAGAGAAGTTTTAGTCATCTGATTGACTTGTTGTCAGAACATTGAGTTCGTCTCGAACGTAATCATAACAGCTGGGCTCTAAGCCATGACAATATGAGTTCGGTACTTTTTCTTTCTGACTCCGTGCCGCTATTGTAAGTTACCTGGAAAAAAGGTTTAATAACATTTTATACATCCCGAGTCAAATCCAAGATAATAGCCATACTTATATAATTATATATACTAAATACGCGGGACGGTTACATTTGCACGAAATTATGATGAAGAACAAACAATATTTTTTACATTAGGAGCAATTGAGGTTACAATTCAAACAAAATTGTCGGCCTCGATGGCGTAGTGGTTAGTGTAACCGACTGCCACGCCCGAGGTCACGGGTTCGATTCCCGCACAAGTCAAACATTTGTGAGCATGAACATGAATGTTTGTCTTGGTCTGGGTGTTTCTATGTATAACATGAATGTTTTAAAAAAGAAAAGTATATATGTATGTTTATCCATTGTCTAGTACCATAGTACAAGCTCTGCTTAGTTTGGGCTAGATGGTGTTGTATCTATGTGGTAGAATATTATTATTATCATCTATTTGAAATTATTTTTGTGCTTGGAGGGTTCACTTAAGTAGTGCCTTAATACCTTAATAGCTGTCGACGCGACAAATGGTAGTCTTATTCCTTCTTAATTATATAGATACAAAATAATTAGTAGGTACACAAGGCTTGTACTATATTTACAAGATATTATGACGTAGAAGTTAGGCCTTATAGTTTCATAAACAATATCCCTATTAACAACTACTTACACGGCATTTAATTAAGGATTTGGTAAAGCCCAGGTGTGATGAATCTTTGACTTATCCGTCGGCGAAATGGAGCTCTAATAAGTATTTTAACTCATCAAATATAGATAAATTCCATATTCAAAAATGCTCGAAAATTGGGTTATCCTTAAAACACTTAATGCTTTTAACTTCGCAGTCTATGAAAACGTTTATGGAGTGACGTCACAATCACTTACACAAACTGAAGCGATTTTTCCAACAATTAGTCGCGGAGCTCGGATGCAGTTCGTCAGGTGTCGTCGTAATCAGCGACGCGACGCGACAACTAGGCCAGGAGCTGGTAATGTATGGACACGGTAATTTTGTACGTAGTTCTGAGATTAGGAGAGTGAATACTTAGACTTGGAAGAACAATATACAAACAGAGATGTTTGATTCGGATTATATTACCCCACATATAAAAAAAAAATCTATTCATATTAAATTATTTCATATATAAAAGCATATTTTTGACTCGGATTTAAGTACATAAAATAGGCAAAAGTGAATGAATGTCGTCAGCAGTATTTTGTTGATACATCACCCAGTACAGATTCTTTTGCATCGGGTTTTATATTATCATACTTAATCATTATCATCTCAGCCGAAAGACGTCCACTGCTGGACATAGGTCTCCCCAAGGTTTTCCACACAGACCGGTCTTGGGTTACGCGCATCCAACCGCTTCCCGCGACCCTTACCAGGTCGTCAGTCCACCTTGTGGAGGGCCTACCCCTGCTGCGTGTTCCGTTGCGTGGCCGCCACTGTAGAATCTTTCTTCCCCAACGGCCATCGGTTCTGCGTGCTATGTGCCCTGCCCACTGCCACTTCATCTTGGCAATCCGGAGAGCAATGTCGGCAACTTTAGTTTTCCTGCGGATCTCCTCATTTCTGATTAAATCCCGCAGGGATTAGGCGTCGGGACGTGACGACCCCACCGCCCACTGGCGGATCATCTCCTCCAGTGCAGCTAGTCAACCGTTAGATGGCGGCCAAACCATCCTAAAAATAGGCGGAAGGAAATACAAAGATGCTAGGTGGGCAGCAGCGCCTAGTGTCGAAGACTTCCGCCACTGCGATTGCCAATCCGCCTGCCAAGTGTGGCGATTATGGCAAAACCTCACCAGATGAGCCACACTTACATACTTAATACTGTAAGATATTATGATTGCACGGATAGCGTAGCGGTTTAAGTGGTCGCCTAGCTACTGCCACCACGCCGAGTGTTGTGAGTTCGAACCCCACAAAACAAAATTTGTGTGATCTACAAATAGTTGTTCCGTGTCTAGTCGTTCTTTGTGTCCGTTGTTTGAATGGTTGTAAAGTCAACCGTGACACAGGAATTGTTACTAGTGCTATTTAAAAAAAGAATAAAATTATATTTCTGTTACACATAAACTGTTGAAAGGAATGAAATTTGGCAAACAGATTTGGCAGTTCTTTTTTCTAATATGCTTGCATTTGACCGCGATCTCACCTGATCTTAAGTGAAGATGCAGTCGACGATGAAGCAAGCTTGCCTAGAAGATACTTATTCACTCGCGACTTGAAGACACCCAGATTCTACTCATCGGGAAACACAGACTTAGGTACACTGAATTAACACATAAGATACTTTTTACTATAGTATATGCTTCTGTCGAATGAATGGATTGCATGAGTGTGACGTCGCGGGCAGGAACTATACTCCATTTGGTTAAGTACTTAACTAAAGGTAAACAATCTTGATGTATCTTTTGATCTTAAAACTCAGTTTAAAAATAAAATGCTGCTAAAGATCAATGTAAATACAAAAATAATGATAGCTAAATCAATTGAACCGTTAGTTTAAGCAGTAGTTTGTTGTTTAATATGTGTTCGTGTAAAAAGTCACATCAAGATTGTTTACCTTAAGTTAAGTACCTAACCAAATGGAGTATAGTAATTTATAACTTACTATAGTCTATTCAAATCCATTCTGATGAACATATATACAAACCAAATAGATGTTAAATTTATCACATAATTACTTACTAAGTAAATGGAATATGTAACACATTTATCCGTATTTTAACGTTTTTACATGATAACTTAGTGTATTTTAAAGTAATTGGCGTTTTATTATTAATAATTATTTGATTTGAAATATCTTAGACGAAAAGTGAGGTTATTTGTCAAATGAAAAAATATCTATAATTTAAGATTGTATGGTTGTACGACAAAAAAATATCGTACTCATCTTAAAATTTTTAGTAATCGATTAGTTAATCGAAATTTGTTTTATTGGCAATTAAATATACGGTATTTAGAGGGATTAAAATTTTAATTAGTTTGTCATTGATTGCCCTTAAAGACCAAGTAAAAGTAAGTACTTACGTGCTACAGGAAAGTTCACTGTTACCGATACCGTGTGTATTGTAAGAATATTTGTAAAGTCTTCTGCGACAAAATATTTAAACCAAGTGCGAGAGTTAAAAATAAAAGAAGTATGCAGCTGACCACTGTAACTCAAGGTGGTATACATACGTAAATTTTTTTTTTATATTTTGACCATCAAGAAACTGCCATTTTGTTGACTGCTCTATTACTATTGTGTTTTTGCTAACTACTTGACTACGGAATATTGAATACATACTGATTTGGATTGTGCTTCTTCTTGAAGCGACAACATTTGGCTACAATAATTGGACAAATAACAATAATAATTGGCTACAATCATATTTAATTATCTCATTATAATAACTCTAGGTAATTAATTGATTTACAATTGCCGCTACAATTGGACATCACTAAAATTTCTATGGTCGTGTCAATGAACCGTTTGTGTACCTTTTTATTTTATAAGGTTGGAATAGATTATAGCTAAGCTCGTCCACATTTCGCTGTGGCTCAGCCTGATATTTTTAATTTCTTATTTTCTTATTTCGTTAAGTAAATGCCTGGTTAAAAAGAAAATGAAAACACTCTGATATTATGTAACATTGTGTTCAAATTTCAAGTCAATCCATGTTTCTGTTTTTTTCATGTTCTTTTCGAGTTTTGCTTACACAAATATACAGACGCTTTTGTATACCAATGATGACTAGTTTCACAATAATCATGTAACAATTATCTGATATATAAAACACACGTTTCCTATCTCTTATTAGGTCAAATAAGACAGATCAATAAGACAGATACTTGTATCTTACGGATAAATGCTACTCGCCAATTGTCAACAATGTCTTTGTCTCTAAAACTTTATCTAATATAAAAACCACCACATCCATTTGTTCTGACTTCGGCCCGTCACTTCGTTACCGTGTTTACATAATCTGTTAACAGCGAGCCAGCTTTTCGTTCGCGTTTCTTAATTTGTAACTGCCACTTAATTGGGTGAAATAAAGTGCTAATTGCTTCTGTTCGTAGGCCTTACTTTCATTACAGCACTTGTGTTAAAAGAAAATGTAGCCTAGCTGAAGACTTTTGTATAGAGAATATAATCTTTTGGCGTCGTTTTCAAAGAATTTATATTGGGTCTTATGAAATTGATGTTTTGTATAAACATTACTTGTTCATACAAACTATTTTTTGTAATTGAAATTTAACACTTTAACACATAATTTAGAAACTGTTACACTACCACTACTATTAAACTTTACTAATTTTTAAGCTAATTCAATTATTAAAGCTATTTATATTTAAGTTTGCACTTTCCCCGACGTTTCGGTTTCTTTTCAGCAGCCATGGTCACGGGGAGACTAAGATGGTAGTTGTCTCAATGTTCTAGTGTAGTAATTTCAAAGTTACCGAACATAATTTAATCATTGGTGTTTTTATTTACGCAGAATGAGCTCAAAGTATCATGAAGTCTAGCTGTGGTTTGCTTATTCTTGGGTTTGACTATTTGTATTACTGGATCCCAAGCTGGTGGCATATTTCAACCATCTTCTCTATTGAAATTAGGATGTTTTTTGATTTCAATAGCCTCGTGAACGTGACGTTCTTTAGCGAGAATATGTGGTTTGTCAAATCTCAAGTAGTGGTTGGTGTGTGTGTGTGTGTGTTGGTGGTGTTGCACAAGTTCTCACATAGCAGACTTCATCGAACGTTGGTGTTTTACATCAGCTATGTGTTATTTTATGCAGGTGCCAATGCTTCTCTTGGTTTGACCAATGTATGAGAGTCCGTAGTTACGATCTATTTTATAGACCCCTGCATCTTGTAAAGGTAGTTGGCACTTGACGCAAGGTAAAAATTGACTTATCTTCGTTGGCGGCTTTATATGGAGCACTTAGAGGCTCGAGCTTTGCAGACTGCCCCCATCACACCCAGGATTTATAAGAGGTATGTAATTAATAATAATAATAATATTCTATCACATACACATAACACCATCTAGCCCAAACTAAGCAGAGCTTATACTATGGGTACTAGACAATCGATAAACATACATGTATATATTTTTTTGGTAAATATGTACTTATTATACATAGAAACACCCACACCAAGACAAACATCAATGTCTATGCACACAAATGTTTGACTTGTGCAGGAATCCAACCCACTACCTCAGGCGTAGCAAGTATGATGGTTTTAATCATTTAAATAGCTTAAAATTAACTTTAATAGTTTAGTTTAGTAGTAGTGTAACAATTTCTATATTATGTAATAAACAACGCGATAAAAGCCGTATAAAGTACTTTAATTTTATGAATAACACTCGCGTAAATAGAAGACAATATTATGCCAACTATTTTATCAACTATTTTAATGGCTAACTGAGTTAGGTGATTTCACATTTCTATGCGATTCCTTACTTATGAAATTGATTTTTTTGCAAGAAGAACATCAGTAACGTTATGTTTTTCATACAGACTATTTGTATATTTCAGTAGAATTTAATTTAATTCCAAATTCGAATTTATATGATAATTTACACTGTAAATTTGTCCGAATTTATATCAAGTACGGATATAAATTATAAAAAAGAAATCATCATCTCATCTCGTCATCTCGTAATTATTGCGAATTAAAGCAACCAATCCGGTTGAGCAAAAAATCGAACTTAAAAAAAAAAAATATTCTGCTAAAAGATAGTTAATGTAGGTTGGTAATGACTGGCCACGGTTGTTTTGGCCCCCGGGCACGCCACGATCGTGGCGGTAAGTCCCGTGTTTGAGGAGTGGCTGGAGAGGCGCCATGGCGCCCTCACCTTCCGGCTGACACAGGTAATGACTGGCCACGGTTGTTTTGGCCAGTTCCTGTGTCGTATACGCCGGCAAGAGACGCCCGGTTGTCACCACTGCGGCGACTGCCGCGACGTAGTTGAGGACACGCCGCTGCACACTTTGGCGGTTTGCCCCGCCTGGGCATCGCAGCGCCGTGAGTTGATCGCGGTAGTCGTATTGGTTGCCCTCTCGCTCCCAGCCGTAGTTCAGTCTATGGTCCGGAGTGAGAGGTCGTGGAACGCCGTCGCCTCCATCTGTGAGGAAGTCATTTTCATCAAGGAGGCGGCGGAGCGGGAGAGGGAGCGTTTAAACCTTCTCCCCAACCGCAGAACCGGGCGCCGGAGGGCGCGAGGTGACCTCCAGCCACCCTGAGGATTGACCTGGGGCTGGTGGGCTTTGTGGGCCTGCCCGCCATCCGTTCAGCACCAGGTCCGAGAGGCGGCCTGCGTGTTCCCACGCGCGCCTCTGTTTCGAGTCCGTCTCCCCTCTAGGGGGGGGACAGTAGGGTTTAAAGTGAGTCAGTGACTTTGGGTAGGTCTGTTCGTGTAGTGGCCTGCCGTTTCATACGGCGGGCCGAAACCTCGGCGGGGTCGCGACTGCATGTGCAAGTGATTCGCGCAGCCCCGTCGATAGTGGTTTTGTCGAGGAACACCGTGGTAGGTTTAGTCGGTATTCCGGGAGGTACATTATTCTTATTCTATCTTTCTTCTTTCTTTTACCCCGGCGAGTCCGACATAACCCCGGGGTATGCGTCATGCATTCCCCCAGGTAAAAAAAAAAAAAGGTTACAAATACTTACGTATGACTACAAATTCAAACAATAGATACAATGAACACCCAAATTCCAAATGACTACTATTTGTGGTGGATCACACAAGTTAGTGTCTCGTGTAGGAATTTAACCCTAGCTTGCCCATTGCGTCATCCATGCAGTCCAGAGCATCATGTATTGTTTACAAAACAACAATAAACAAAGGCCAGCCACCCCATACTAAACTACAGTTACACGCTACAAACAAATATAGTATCATTGCGTGTCTAATCTCGACGGATTAAGTTGGTAACGGTAAGTTTTGATCAAAGTGCGGCAAGACTAGCAAGGTGTTTGAGTGAGCTCGTGTAAATATTCGATGTGCGGTCGTTCCCCGCAAGTTATGGCGGTACACTTGACCCGACTTAGTTATTGCTGGATACTTGAGGATTGTTGGGGTATTAATCGTAGTTAGTGTTATGAGATCAGCGGGCTAGACGGCCGAGATAATCTTATGTCTGTTATGGTTTGTTATTGTTGTTTAGTATTGTTTGTCTTCATGTTAATTATGATAGTGTAGTGTTAAGTTTTATGGTGAAGAGCCTGTCGATGCCAATTGTTGCCGGCATTAATGTACGAAATTTACGCGCTTACTGCAGGAAATCGCCGAAAGAGTAATGACAGAGTTAACTACTGCGTTTCGCCAGAGAAGTAGCAGTTTATCATTTACCATGTTGGTTTTGAAAGTACATGAAGTTTTGATAGTTATTATTCTATCAACAAAAAATTTGGTATTATCTTTTCTTTTCGTGTGGTTAGTGGCCAACCTGTTGTCAAGTCAGTGGGCCTCTGACATGGCTTACCGACTGCTGTCAATTTGACAACAACCGGGACTGACTTTTTACGTGCCCTCCGAAGCACGGAGACGCTCAGATGAAATACCATTAAGCGGTCACCCATCTATAAACTGACCGCACCTCTGCTTAACCTCGCTAATCGTTTACCGATCAGTGAGTGCAGTTGCACTCACTGATCGGTAAACGATTTTAGTTTAGAGTATCCAGTTGGCTATAAGCGCCATGCGCCTTAGTGCTATGTAACTTACATAGATGTATGTAGGTTATAACACGTGTATACGTTTTGTCATCAGCACACGGGTTTCTGTCGATTATTAGACTCTACTATTGTCGACGATTTTTAGGAAATCAGTAATTTCGAAAAGTTTTTGAGGAATGTGGTGTGATATTTCTTCAACACGAAGGGAATATCTTCACTGGCCAGCACTGTACCAGGCTGGGTGATTGTGTCTGGCGGATCGCGGCTAAACGGCTCAAGTCACAGTGTAAACTTAACTTGCGCGTTTCAGAAATCTATAGCGAAGGGTGTAATTGTGTACAGCGCCATTTTTTCACATTCGTTGAAATTTCTTGGTCTGTGTAGCTAAAAGTCCAGGTTCAGCTTAAAAACATTGAGACATTATCATATAAACATTGCATCTGGACGCCGACGTCCATACATGTAAATAAGGACTGATATAAAGTTAATTAGGACTAATAGTGCTTGTACAAGTGTATGTACATGTAAATAAGGACTGATATGAAGTTAATTAGGACTAATAGTGCTTGTACAAGACGACAGTAGCAAGTGCGAGCTATATGTATAAGAAACTCGCCCGGGCTATATGTGCAAATTCACCGTTTCTGGGATATTGGAGAAATATCTATTTTGTTACCTACGTAAATCCTAACTAATATTATAAATGCGAATGTGAGTTTGTTTGTTTGTTACGCTTTCATGCCTTAACTACTCGACCGATCAGCATGAAATTTGGCATACGCGTTGTCAGGGGAACAGAAAAGAACAAACGGTACCTTTCATCCAGAAAAAATTACAGTTACTAAGCTAACCTACATTTACTCAAGTAAAGCCGCGGGAATAATCTGGTAGAAAATAAAATAGAAAACAAATACTTATATATTCTATGTTTTTGCTATGTCATGACATTTTCTGTATTGTACTAGTTTCGGTATAAACCCAGTTTCGAAAGAAATATTTGACGTAAACTGTGTGCGACTAATCGTAGCAGGCAAAAATGGATCAGTGAGTTTGAAAGGCAAAATAATTACGAGATAGCTCATTAAATTCAATACTCCAACTGTATTTTGAACTTAAACTTGTAGACACAATAAAAGTTTACAAGGAAGTCCTCTGGCATCTTCGAGTTGGCGTAGCTTCAAAAGAGTAATTAACCTAAGATATGTAGGCGGGTTATTGACTTATCGTTGATATCTCATCTGAAAAAGGTCAACGGCACATTAAAAAATAATTATATTAAATTGAAAGCGTCCCACTTTTTAGCGAGTAAAAGAATTTTAGGGCTCTTCTTTACTGATGTAAAATAACTGCTGTGGAAGTGGTCTCGGATTCAATCCCGAGGCAGTGTTATTGGATTTTTTTGTTGAGAAATTCTTATTAGCAACACTGCGCCTGGAACTGAGCCCGATGGACGCTAATAAGTTTGCCCTCTATTACGCGGGATCTGAAATCATACCTAGCAAAATGTATTTGTAATATGCCTCTGTCCATCAGGGGATTGAGAAATATGTATGTTGAAACATAATACAATTTTCTATGCTAATCCTTGCTAAAATTTCTTAACAAAAAACACTTAGACAGTTTTTTTTTATACAGCGAAGTTGGCAGAGAACCATACGGTCCACCTGATGGTAAGTGGTCACCGTAGCCTACGGACGCCTGCAACACCAGAGGCATCAGGAATACACCATAAGAAAGGAACCATAGGAAAGGAAGGAGAGAAAAAGCAGAAGGGGCGGGAAGAGGGAAAGAAGGTGATTGGGCCGCCGGCACTCTCACTCACCGAACGAAATACAACAGTAGGAATACTGCTATTTCATATCGATATTCTGTGAGAGGATAGTCCTTCCCTGGTTGAGCCGGCCCATTCATGCTGAAATCAGCGAGACTCTACTACTCTGATTGCCCAACGAGAACCGCACCCGAAATCTCAAGCAGAGCAGTTGCCTTCACTAACGCTACCGAGACAGTCGACCAGCGTAACTCTTCATTTCTAAAGACTAGCCTAGACTACTAGACCTAGACTTGCATATCTTTGGGTAAGTATTATTACACATACTATTTTCCTTCTTTGCGACAATAATAAATATAAATGAAATTAGATTATTTGCGGGTTTTATAGCGATTTGTTTTTTTACCAAGATTTACCTGTTTTACGGTACGATTTTTAAGCGTTAATTACGATAATAATATAAGATAAAGAAAATGCTGTCCTTATCCTAATTTCTTGTTCATATTATAAATGCGAATGTGGTTTTTTTGCCTTGTTTGAATCTGCCGTGGAACAACGGATTGTAATGATTTTGGCATAGGCTACTAATTATTTTTCCTTAAAAACGCCAAGGTATTCCTTAATAAATTTGGGACACGGCAACGATACTTAACGGAAATTGGACATCTGCTCATGAGATATTGTAGGCACAAGTGTGTGTGTAAGTGCACTCTTTATTCCTTCTTAAAGGAGGCAATATATAGGTACATAATATACTTATTTTACGAGTAGGTATATTTAATTTATATAGTATGGATAAATAAGCAGCGATAGCTCAGTGGGGAGACCAACAGACTGCAATGCAGAGGGTCTCGGGTTCGAACCCACGTCGCGCACCTCTGACTTTCAGAAGTTATATGACTTTTCGAAATTATGTGCGTATTGATTGATAATTATCGCCTGCTCCGTGCCTCGGAGAGCACGTTAAGCCGTCGGTCCCGGCTGCCATGAACATCTGTGGCAGTCGTTATTGGGAAAGTCAGTACCCTCTAATATCCTGACACTGGTCTAGCCTTAGGGTATCGTTAGCCTTTTCTGTGTGGAAAATCTTGGGGCAGGCCTATGTCCCGCAGTAGACGTTTTTTGGCTGAGATGACGAACTGCACTGCAGTCTTTTGTGCAGTGTACATTACAAAAACAGCATAATTGTTATTATACTGATTTTATTAAGCAATCTTCTCTCATATTTCAGCTTTATTCTATACATCTGGTTTATTTAATCTCTACAGTACTCCAGAAATGCCTTTCATATAAAATCTGCCTATATGCATTTTTAATATTAATTTTGAGTATCAAGTTAAATAACAAACGAAAGATCCTAGTGAAGCAAGACTTGATATAATTTTCATGCAATAGTTCCTGAGAACTGCATAACTTTTTTTTAATTGTCATGTTTATATATCAAACTAGTTGTGTTTTCTTTAGTTATTCAGAACTTCAAAAATGGCATGCAAGTGGCCATTCGTGTGCCAAAACGAGGACTGTATGACTAGTTTTAAAAACCTCGGTTAATATACAAATTAAAAATTATATATATTTGAGGTACATAGCCGTTTTTTACTTTTTTTATACTACTAAAGTGGCAAACAAGCATACGGCCCACCTGATGGTAAGTGGTCACCGTAGCCTATCGACGCCTGCAACACCAGAGGCATCATTTGCGCGTTGCCGACCTCGTAAAAATCTTTTAACGCTCTTTTTGAAGAACCCCATACTGTAGTGTTGTGGGAAAACCTGGACAGGGAGTTCATTCCACAACCTGAGCGTCCGCGGGAGTAACCGCTTGGTGCGGCACCAATTAGGTTGTAAGGTGTGAGAATGAGTTCCCTGCCGATGGCGAGCAGTGCAATGATAAAAAGTAGCTGAGGGCATCATCTCGAACAACTCATCAGAAAACAATCCATTATATAAGCGGTAGAACACACAAAGTCCCGTCTGAGACTTAGTGGCTCAATACAGTCTGTGAGTTTGGGCTCATAAACAATTCTCAGTGCTCGTCTCTGTACCGCGTCAAAATGATCAAGCTGGTATTTTGGTGCTCTTGCCCAAAGATGACTGCAGTACTCCATGTGAGGCCGGACTTGCGACTTATATAGAAGCAGTTTTTGCCCCGTCACTACGTATCGCTTAGCTCTATTGAGCACACCAAGCTTATTGGAAGCCACCTTGTTTTTTTGTTAGTTATATACCTGTTTTTACTTTAAGTTTTTAGGAAATATCGATTCAGGCCAGTTTATTGTGATCGATATATCAGCTATGTCATGTATATATATATTCGACATATGTTAACCAAAATCCTGACAATACGCAAATTATTTTTCTGGTAAGATATAATATGTGATACTGAGAAATTAATACCTTAATATTTATAATACAAGTTTAACCTTTTATTATCCATAAGCAATTTTTTTTGTAATAGCTTTCTATAGATATAATTTCAATACCAAGTCCATAGAATTGATTTTCGTATTCCATGGTTGATTTAAATAGTAGCTAGGAAAGGAACATATCCTTCCGTTTGCATACACGGAAGCTAAATAAAATTCTCCACTAAGCTGAAGCCCTTGCAGTAGTGTCCATATTCAGGTATTCACATAAAGTCATTCCATTCGTTCGTTCATTCGGCAGTGGGTTGTAAATTTTACGAAGTCGCCAGACGAAGCACGAAGCACGTACAGCCTTCTAAAATATTCAGGGGAGAGGGGAGAGTAAAATAAAAGCTCTCGCTGTCTGAAAACGTTGCTGGTATTAACTTTTCTTGGGTTTCTGGGAAGTGAAGCTGACCAGCGGACGTGGAAAAGAGAATACGTAGTAGAACGTAATGTATTCGAGTTCAGAAGAAATTTATTGGAAATTAATGGCTCAGGATCCATATCGCGAGGAAACTGGGTATCCATTTTGTTCGAATTTATGCGTTTTTAGCACTAGTTTTGGCCTGTGGTTGGTGTGGTGGTGTGGTTGCTTAGTATAATCATCATTCAACAACCTAGGTATGTAATATGTTATTCAGGGATAGCGTCTCATTCCATATGTAATTTTTAACATTCAAGTAAGAAATTAGCTTCAACATACAAACAAACAAATTTTTACTCCTTATAACAGTAGTATTAGTAGCAACATAAAATCATGCCTATATACCTCTAATGGTCAGTAGAGTTATATCACATCTATTTTTTGCCACGGTTTCATATTCTAGAGGACGTGCATATTTGTAAGAAAATATTCCTATGGAATAAATTGGATAAAAATTGGATACATTTTTGCATAGAACAAAAGTGATGTAGTCATATTTCAACTTATTTTTCTTCACAACTGAGAATTTGAATCTTCATGGGTAATTCCGAAGACGTTTGAAGAAATATTCTATAGAGGCGTAAGAATAACTGTCAGGATTAGAAGGGATTAGTCTACCATGTTGACTAAGAGCAGATAAAATAAAAGGGCAAACCAACAACGTACTTGGGTGTTACCGCCGCCTATGAATGCTTGTAAACGTTTGGTTTCTTTATGCGTCAGACAGTGCGTTGAACGTATTGCGATTGCCGCGTACTATTTTATATTAGATTTTGCCCGTGGCTTCGCTTGCCTAAAAGTAGGTTAGGTAAGGTAAGATTAGTAACAGTACTTTTTCCTGGATGAAAGGTGTATGTCCTTTTCTGTAACCCTGAAACCGTGCATGCGACATTTTATGATGATCGATCAAGTAGTTAAGGCGTGGAAGTGTAACAAACAAACAAACTCACATTCGCATTTGCTACGTTTCGGCTTTTATGTTAATCGCAGTGTGACATACGTGTTATCTTGAGCAATGCAGACGCGACAAATGAAGCGCGTTTCCTGCAGAGAAGATATTTTTTGGAGTAGTCTACTTTTAATATCCAGTGGTTTCCCGCGTACGTCTTGCGCACCGTATAACGCTGTCAAAACCAAGCGCTGTAATGCCATTGGTTCCTGGCCACCGATCCCTCTCCGGTTGTGTTGGATTGCCATCCACCCGGACTATAAAAGTTCATTTTCAATATTAATTAATATAATTCATCTTCAATAATAATAACAATAATAATAATTTATTGGCATAAATATATTTTACAATAGTTCACATTATAGAGTTTAATTAATTATAGGTTTTTATAAATAATTATGATTATCAATTACCGTAACTACACCCGTATTAGGCTGAGCCTGTCCTGCGGGCAGTTCACAACTATTATGACAGATAATAATTATTTTTTGAATTAGTAAGGGATGAGGGCCTATGAAGATGAAAAGCACTTATGCTTGCGCACACTCATGTGCCCCATTATTTCTCCTACGCAGGTGGCCAGTCGCCGTTCAGTCTGGTGCTTGTAACGGAGATTCGGATGTATTATGTATGGATGACTAGAAGCACGGTAATGATATCTATACAGTATTGTGACTCGGCCATGTCCTTGAAATAATTACCTACAACAACGCGGTTCGCAGACACGCGTTAGGGCTGCCTGCCTACAGTATTTGAATTTTATCCACCTACTTGAGTTTCTTTCTAGTTTAGTGATTGTAAATATTATAAAGTGTCGCAAATGTTATCACATTGATTGATACCACATATGCTACATGGTATTCCTTGACGATTTACAAATCATAATTTAGAACATTATGTGTAATGCAGAGATAAATGTCAAAGACCTCAAGCAGCACGATATTAAAACAAAACAAACAAACAAAAACAGTCACAAAAAGAAACAAAAGTAAATCAAAAGAAATAAGGTCCATAATCATGTGACGAAAAGAAATAGGTTAGTGTCTGCTTATTACAATGGTGTTCCAATTTGTGTCTCATTTTATTTTATTTATTGTGTTAAAAAAAATAATTTCTTAATTTCTGTAAAAATTGGTTTTTTGTTTATGTTAACCGTCTTATATTAATCAGCTTAAGTTTTGCGCTACTTTGTATATTATATTATAAAAAATAAAATTCGTAGTGAATGAAATAGAAAGTGTTCAATAAAATTAAATCATCACAAATCGCACGTTTACTGCTTACAAAACAATAACAACGTCCGTTCGTCACTGCAGCGTATTCGCGACTGGTTGCAAACCAAGCGCATACCAAAGTCGAAGCGCGTAGGTATGACTCGAATTCCTACCATTTGTATGAAGATAGAATACTGTTAATAACATTACCGTGCTAGAAGGTTAACATAATATGATAATAATGGGCTACAGACCGAAACTTGAATAAGACTTATTTACGTAGGTATGGATAGTTTCTTGAGGTATGTTAACCTTCTAACTGCCTCCGTGGCGTAGCGGTAGTGAATGCGACTGCTATGCAAGAGGTCTTGGGTTCGAATCCCGGGTCAGGCCAACAAAAAAGGTATTGGATTTTGCATGTAAAGCACAATCCAATACCTTTGCAAACCTTTGCAAAGCATGTAAGGCCGTTGGTCCTGCGCCTGATTTCTCTCCGGTCGTGTCGGATTATCCGTCCAATCGGATCATGAGGGGTAGGGAACAGAGAGTGCACTTGTGTTTGCGCACATACCTGTGCACTAGAATATGTCCTGCGCAAATGGCCAGTCTTCGTTAAGATTAGCCGTCGTGACCGAAATTCGGTCTAAAGGACATTACTATATTATTTTCAATAATATTAAATTTAATAAAATTGTGTTATCTCTAATGTAATTTTCTTTTATGGCAACTGGGCAGTGGATCAAAATCTAAAACACTTTGTACCTTTCACTGGTATTGAATCCAGGCAATCATGTTTGCACGCAAACAAGCACAAACTCATGCCACGGAACTTACAGGGCATTTACCTTCAATATAGTTTGACGCTATTATAACTATTTCAGGGAGAAAGCGTTTAGTTAGTTGCAGTAGCTCTGTGAGACATACGAGATTACAATCTCGAGATGACTCAAGCTCTTTGGAGACTAGTTGAACACATTCACCGTTCAAGTTATATTTGTAATGTAATTGAGAAGACGGATCCGGTTTACTTAGTTATAAATTGCATTAAAACTGTTTAAAAATATATAAAACTATCTATATTAACACGTTTTTTCATCACTATCACTACATATTATAAAAAAAGTCCCGGACCACGTCTGTTTGTCTGTCTGTTCACAATAAAATCAAAAACTACTGAACGGATTTTCATGCGGTTTTCTTCAATAGACAGAATGATTTATGAGGAAGGTTTCGGTGTATAATTTTTTACGGTTTTGTACTAGTACCTAGTACCCGTGCAAAGCCTGGGCGGGTCGCTAGTATATTATATGAAAAAACGTGTTAATATAGATGTATGTATCTTATGTGGGGGCCAGTCAGTCTAGACCGGCGACACTTCGACCCAGTGGGATCTTTTGTGTCGACACTCTCATAATAACGATTGCCATAGATGTTCATGGTAGCTGGGACCGACGGCTTAACGTGCTCTCCGAGGCAAGGAGCGGGTGATAATTGTCAATCAATACGCACATCATTTCGAAAATTCATATTATTTCCGAAAGTCAGAGGTGCGCGACGTGAGTTCGAATCCGAGACCCTCTGCATTGCAGTCTGTTGGTGGCCCAACTGAGCTATCGCTGCTAATATAGATAGTTTCATATTATAACTTTTTTTTTTATACAACTTAGTTCGCAAACAACCATACGGCCCACCTGATGGTAAGTGGTCACCGTATCCTATGGACGCCTGCAACACCAGAGACATTACTAGCGCGTTGCCGACCCTTTAGAAAAGGATATGGGAAGGAGAAGGAGCGGGAAAGGGGAAAGGGGGTGAACATAACACATTCCTTCAACGTCAGGGAAAGTTTAAATATGAATAGTAAAAATATATGTCCAACGTAGTGTTCCTAAAAGAAAACGCGGGGTTCTATTCAAACATCGATCCTAGAGATATAAATCCGGACTTTAACGTGAACAATTAGCGGATCACCCAGTTAACCGCAATACTCAGTGATTAGCAGTGGCGAGCACTTAAACTTAGCAGCATTGCACAATATGGTTCTAAATTTAAACACTATGTATGTATAATTATAGACTAAAGTTATTATAAAATTACAATCGGATTCGGAGAGCCAAAAACAAAATATTTGTTTTCATTTTCGATCAAAGAAATTGTGATATGAAAATATTTAGATTTAAGACGTACTTCGACGAAACAAGTTTCTTTAAACTAGTGTTCTAGTCTTGTTTTTGTCGTCCAATAAAACAAAGATATTTTTACATTTACTTCCAGAAACATTCTTCGTGTGACTTCACAATCGTGGGACAGGACAGAACTTTACAAAGTTCATAGAAAGATTAAGTTCATACAAAAACTGATTACTACTTTATACGAAGTTTAATTTCAATGTTAAAGCCTACAAAGAAGTCATCATAACTTCTAAAAATTTTAGAACACATTCTACTCACATTTTACATTACAGCCCTCTACTAAACCAACTCAGATGCTATAACTAAGTATCACGCGTTGCGTACAGATTGTATGAAATTGATCGGCCCTATTACCAAGATTGAACCTTTGGTATAAATGTTTAATGCACTTGCGATCATCACCATCCATCTTAAGGTTGAAGGTTCGTAATATTCATATGTTATGATATCTAATGCTGGGCCTATATAAGGATTGAACAGTGCTATAAAAATGACATTTATCTATCTTCTGATAGGACCAGTTCATGCGTGTGCATTATTTTTCGGCCTGTGCAGCTTTATACAAATATGCTTGGATTGTGATTTGTTAGATTACCAACAAATCGCAATCTATAATTTAAATCTCGATTTAAATCTACGATTTTTGCATTTACTCCAATATTCATTAGAATATTGGAGTAAATTCATGTTACCTATAAAGAGCAAGATTTGTATTTTTGTTTGTAATGAATAAACTCTAAAATTATTAGACCGGTTTAGAAATTTCTTTCAACATACGAAAGCTACGATATCCAGATACTTCTGGCTACTGCGTAGGTTCAACAACACGCTACGAGCCACGAGAACGGAGCAGCATTCATGAACTTGGGTGACACCGCGGGAGACAGCTAGTTAAGAATGAAACCATTATAGATGTAGAAACAGTTATCTTATGTTATGTCTTAAAGTAAGTTGCCAGCGATAACTTCGCTGAGGGCTACGGAGAAGCCGTCTTTCATGATTCCGGTATGGTCCCAGTGCTGTAAGGAGTACTCACTTTCAGCTTGCTTCCATATCGTCTACCCAAAAGGTTAAAAGCCTTGGCCAGTCTCCAGTCACTACAATACGTAGATTATATCGTACGACACGAACACAAAAGTAAGATATTTGGCTGTAACCTTCTGTAGGATAGACACACTTCTGCCCCTCAAGCCATTCCAAGTTTGAGTGCTTTTAGAACCCCGCTGAGCTCGACCTTTCTTAAAATAATCACACAATAAAAACGCAGATCCGAATAAACTTTGTTTATTTAAAAAAATATTAAAAGTGTAAGAAAAGCCGGCAACCAATTACTTCGTTATCTCAAGCCCTAACTGAATAAAACTCTGGAGCGTTTCATCATTTTCGCGTGGCAAAACTTTTAGTTAGTTTTTGTACTAACTTCTGATTTATGACCCCAGCGTCCATCCCTCACGGCATACTCTAATAAAGGAATTTACTCCAAAAAAGGTCAAGGAATTATTTTTTTGGCCCCACTTGATGAAATTTAAGCTGGTTTCGACGGAGGATCGTGTGTAATAATTTATAAGAACTTTTGTCAAAGAACCGAGCTTTTGATAAAGATTGATAATTATCACCAATCTTCTTTTAAAGACTACTCCAGCAACAGGTTTTATATGTGCTTTGCACATATAAAACCTGTTTGCACTTTACAAACGTTGAAACAACAGACACAAAAAGTACCAGATTTGAAACAAACCACCACGCATGTAAAGAGGCAGCAGGTGTTGGTCTCCCAGGTGGAGCGACGACCTGGTAAGGATCACGGGAAGCGGCTGGATGCGCTGATGCGAAAGTCATACACTGCTGAACATATCCAACAGTGTATGACTTTCGGCTAATATGATGATGATATGTGTGTATTGGGGTTCGAACCCTACATGATACAAACATTTGTGTTCGTATCGTGTAGGGCTTGAACCCATAATACTACGCGCAGTGACTATGGTGAGGCGACAACTGAAGCTACTGTATCATATAACACAAACTGTACCGTTCTTGGTAACTGTGTTTTTCTACTATTAGCCCGATGAACAAATTGTTCAATTCCACTTCAAGCAATTCTGTGTGTGCTACTAATAATTCACAGAATCTGCAACAGCTGTGTAGACAGTTTTAGGCTGAGCTTGGACAAGTTTTATAGTTGAACATAGCGTAAGGTATGAGGATGTCTCCTCTTCTATCCAATCCTTAAGTTTCTTTAGTTAATCTACTTCTTTCTTTTCTTATTATGTGAGGCTAAAATATAGCTAGCGAAATTTGGGTGTAACACATATCTACCTGCCTCTTTGGGGATATGCTGGTTACCAGCTAAATATAGGGTTACAAGGTTATGGCATAAAATGTGACGACTATAGTGTCACTGAATAATGAATTTGGATGCGGCGTATTGCAAATTAGGTTTACGAAGGAGAGGGTTCACTTCTATGGCAAATTTAAGTATTCTGAATGTGAACATTCTTGTATGTTACAGAAATTCTCCACCATGTGAGAACCTCCAAAAACCTAAGAAAGAAGCTGTTTTGTTAGCGGAGATTATTGTTTTACACTGACAATGCAACAAATTCTGTCTTTCTTTATGTTACTCGATTATATTTACGTCAATTGTTTATCATCAGTTCAGCTGTTTGTTTGTCAATTGCAAGATAATAAAACTTTAAGGTACTCTTGTGCCTTCGAATTTTATTTTTAATACACCAACATTTGCTGCCAAATAAAAGCTGCCCAAGAATTTACGATTTACAATTTGCAATCCGAAAGAGTCTTATGCATCCGTATAACTTTACACAAAGGTAACTAATAAATAAACGCAGACGACAATATTAAAGTAAAACTAGCTGTCCAAGGTAACGTGAACATGCCCTTTCTAAAAATGTATTAATAAGACTGCAGTGACACCTATCTTGCCTAATATATGTATATATATTTTTTGTTTTTGAGTGATTTTATTTAAAATGTATGGCGTTTGTAGTAACTGCACTACATCGTCATCTATCATCGTCTCTCGGCGTAGCAATGAAACCGCTACCTTAAGACCAAATTGGCAATGCTGTTCTATAAATACCGAGCTTGTCAGTGACGTCTACACAGTTAATACGGTTAGTACTAAAAGATAAAGCCAAGAAAAATAAAACAAAAGGAGTGGTCTTATTATCAAACTAACTATGCAAACATTGAAATTCTACATACATTTAAAAATATATGGCTGTGCTAAAATGACGTATGATTGGTAGCTCAGGTATTAGTTTACTAGTTAGACTTGATTGAAATGTTATTTAATTATTTTTAAAGTATTTATGATAAACATAAACTAATCAAACCACTTTATTCGATTTTTTTTCGCTGCGATGCGTTGTTCATTTAAAAACACATTCGTTACATAATTTTAAAACTATTACACTATTATTGTTAAATTTGACAACTATTTAAGCTATTTTAATTATTAAATCTATTTATATTTAAGTTTACACTTTACTCGACGTTTCAGTTGCTTTCGAGCAGCCATGCCCACGGATCTCCCCTTGAACATGGGTGCTGTAGTGTAATAGTTTCAAAATTATGTAACAAAAGTGTTTTACAATAAACAAAGCTACAAAATACGTATAAAGCAGTTTAATTTCAATATATAATATTCACGTAAACGAAAGACAATATTAAACATAACCTATATAAAGATGAAAATTGAATAGACATTCGGACAGAGATCATATAGCATTACAATAAATATGTAAAATCACATACAGTCATCGATAAAATATCGTTCCATGTTCCAGCCCGCACGTTTTGTTAGCCGCGCGAAATCCCCAAATTGCCTTCTTTAAAGTATGGCACGCGCTTACGAAAAAAAAATAACATGCGTGCAGATGTACTACTTACTTACACAGCAAAAGGTAAGTCAGGCCAAGGATCAGGGAAAATGGGATTTTGTCCAAGTATTGGTGATTTTGAAAATCTACCAGGTAAGTAATAATGATAGTTGATTGACAACGGCAGTAATAATATTTTATTATTATTATAATGTTCCAATTTCAGAGTTTGACATATAGAGAGATATATGTCAGACAGACTATTAGATATATATTATTTATTAACACAGTTTTAAACACAACTTGTATAATGTGGTATGATTGTGATACTAAATTAATTTCATTATATTTTACATCCTTGTAGCCGCTACAATAAATAATTTCTTCCTTGTTTAACTGAGAAACATTTCGTCTAGTATGTGTTCAAAAATTAAGCCATTCACGAACTACCGATAGCAAAATAATGTATCATAAGAGCCGGTGCATAATGCGAGTCGTGCACCACCTGCGACTAGCGAGTAGCGACACATTTTATGAGCGGCCCGTGGCGCGAATTGCAACTAACTGCCGTTGTGTGGAAAACACACGAGCGGGCATTTGAATTTGAAACGGAGTTGTTGTTCAAAATTGGTATAGAAGAAGTAAGCTAGTTCTTGAAAATCGTTAAAAAGCAGTTCGTATATACGACGTAATGTGGTAATGTGGTAATTACACAAATACAAGATATGTCGCGAAAGTAAAAAAATGAAGTGTTTTATTTTTATATAGTATTTTTCCTAAAGCCGATCATGATAAACGTTTTAAATACCGTTTGTCGACTATGCACAACACATTTTATATTAGGTTAAGAATATGGCTAATTTTAAATTCAAGGTAATTTAAACATTTATTGGGAAAAAAGTGGAAAGGTGGAAAGGTACTCTGTTCAAATAAAAAATTAATTGTACGTTCATTCAAACAAAGATAAATAAACTTATGTAATGTTCTTACGACAAATACATCTTAAGATGGACTAGCGTTTGGCGGTTATTGATCGAAAACGGAACTATTCAAGTACAATCGATTGAAAATTACACATATCAATCGTACAATTAACAAATCAAAAGATTTGATTATTCGATTAGGATTCAAATAATCAATCAACATGCAGATGCAGGATCAAACAATTTTAGATATTATATAATTTTTATAAACAGTGAATACTCTATGCTCCTAGGATCATGATCTCTCGTATCTCACATTTTTGTCTTGGTGAACTTTTTATTCTAAACAATGTCAGGCGGACCAGGTGTGCCTCGGCAGCGGCTCGGTTACAGTGGCGTGGGAGCGTTTCTGCCCCACCGCGGCCGCAAATAAAACCACGACCTTGTCCTGGATCTTCTTCTTTCGCCTGCCGACGCTCCTCAGTTACGTGTCTCAACTGTGCTCCTGCCGGACCTTGCAACGAAGCCTTTTAATTGTAACACGCCCAGAGATGTTTCCTGTTTAGTTTTGGTTTCAGTATTTTTTGTAAAAATTGAGTCTCGCGTACTTTGTATTAAAGATCTCTCGTCTTTTTTAAAATTAAAGGTCGTGTAATTGCGAGTTACAGTGTTTAATTTATCTCCGTAACTTAGAATTCTCCAGAGAATATTGTCTACGTTACAATAAGAATAAGGGAGCTAGATTCGGCGTTTCATTACGCAACACACACCCATATGTTCTAAAATGGCTGCCGATAACCAGTGTGTTGCTGAGCAAAACTCGTGTTGTAAGCTATTTATTGGCTATTTACAATCATTCCGAGTCGCGAGTCGGCGATTTACAACGTACTCGGCTATTGCAAGCTTTGTTGCTCAAAAACTTGCGAGAAATGTTTCGTATTGATGCTATTGTATTTTGTTCCTGATTTATTTGTAGGAACTCTGTTATAACTAGGCTGCCTTATAGTTGTCATATACAGTCGATTTTTAGATCCAACGTTTGTTTCAAGGGTTTGAGGAAAATGTTATTGGACTTTTCTGTCATTAGTAACAGTATTGAGTCTTGATCAGTGTGTTTTGTCTCGATCCATACTATATGGAATTTGAACATGTCACTACACACATACTCGAAATGTCCAAAAATATTTTTAACTGGATTTTGTCCACGCTTGCATAAATGTACGAGTAGATCATAATCTACATTTACATATGCGAGCGTGGGATCAATAAATTTCTATCCTACGCAAACAGTACTAATCCTGGATAAAAGGTAGCCTATGTCCTTTTTTGTACCCCGGGAAAACGTGTAAGCGAAATTTAATGAAGATGGGTCAAGTATTTAATGCGTGAAAGCGTAAGAAACCAATATTTATAATATTAGTTAGGATACCAAAACACTCTAAAGGTGGACAACAGGTTTTTAAACATACCGTTTATAAGTCACATATTTTGCTGTCATTCGTGATTACGCCGTCATTAGATCGCCATGCGTTTTGGCCACTTGAAACTTATTCGCCATTTTCGCAACCAATAAGATGAGTAGCAATAAACAGTGGTCATTTATATCTAACAGCTTACACACCATGAAGTAAACACGATAGAAATACAATCTATCGTTCCCAGACTACTGCCTGCGATGTTCAATGTGCTAGGGATTGTTAAATGTACCGGATGAGTATTGTACTCTCAAGAATCTAATAAATAAGAAATTTAGCAAAAGGAACTATTTATAAATTGTTAATAAGGCAACAACGATTGTGTCTTTAGTCCCTTGGTTAAGTTAACTCTTATGTTAACGTGCTATTGTGACTTTTGATTCTCATGTCGCATAAAGTGGTATTGGATACTAGATTTTGATTTTTTTTGTTTACTATCTATCATATGTCACCACTGTCTTCAATTTCAAGTGAGTTTTAATACTCAATCAGCTGAAACTCTATCTAATGACTGTGACAAATTCTCGAAAGAGTTTATAATGCTTCCACAATAGAAGGTGCCTTATATAAACTACAGGTGCATGATTCTGAACTATTAAAACCACTCTAATTACCCAACGACTTAAAGGTATCTATCTAGTTATCTGGCATATCAGAGCTCATAGGCTGCACTACGAATCTTAAACAACCTACTTTATAGTTTTTATAATGTTTAAAATACGAGTTATACATTCTTATAAGCAGCCGCAAGCTCATAGCTGCATCCAGAGCAAATTACTAGCTTACAATAATTTCGATTTCAAATATAATAGTAGAATTATATATCAATATGTGTCTGTTTGAAGAGTTTGTATCTTAAGCCGCCATACATTTAATAGCTGATATGACTTCATCCGCGAGGAATTTAACAAAAAGGAAATCTTAAATAAAAGCAGCCTAAGTTACTTCTTGTAACATATGCTATCTGCCAATGAAAGTCCCCTCAAAATTGGTCCAGCCGTTTCAGAGATTAGCCGGAACAAATAGACAGACAGGCAGCCAAAAATAAAAGAAAATGTTTATTTGTTATGAGTACCGTATATACTTTCATATGCATTTAGAAAAAAGCTGTTATTTTGACATTACAAACAGACACTTCAATTTTATTTATTTGTATAGATTTATTATTCACTCAATAGCAAACTTAGAAGAAGAGCTTCATGTAATTATATTTTCTCCGGAAATATAGTGCGGCAGTGTCTACGTGCACTATTGTCGAAACTAAGCCTCGATGCAGAAGCCTTAGAATGAACTAATTAATACTACGGACGTAAAGGCCTGGGCTCGCACGGCTCGGCACTGGGGCCACCTTTGTGTGTTGTATTGACTATGATGAAAATGGGAAATGCATACGTTGTGGAATATTGTGTTCTTTACCATTGCAACATTTCTGTGACGTAATTAAAGTGGGATTTCGTTGGAATATTTTTTGTAGTCGTTTTTAAATTTCGAATGTTTTTATGGCGTTTGTAAATCGATCTTTGATGAAATCAAACTTAACCTAAGGACAAGAGTAACTTCAGTGAGTATGATATTAGTATGTATTATCTATATATTATTGACTAAAATATATTTTTTGTATTTCTATGTACTATATTTTGCCCGCGGTTTCACTCACATAATTGTACGTTAGGTTAGATTAGTAACAGTACCTTTTTCTGGGTGAGCAGCGATAGCTCAGTGGGGAGACCAACAGACTGCAATGCAGAGGGTCACGGGTTCGAACCCAGGTCGCGCACCTCTGACTTTCGGAAGTTATATGACTTTTCGAAATTATGTGCGTTTTGATTGACAATTATCGCCTGCTCCGTGCCTCGGAGAGCACATTAAAACGTCGGTCCCAGCTGCCATTAACATCTATGGCAGTCGTTATTGGGAAAGTCAGTACCCTCTAATATCCTGACACTGGTCTAGCCTTAGGGTATCGTTAGCCTTCGGGTTACGGAGGTCAGGTGGCAGCCGCTCCGTGTAAAAACTGATATCCAGTCAAATCCGGTTTGACTAGAAAAACCGACCCCAAGTGACTTGGGAATAATAACGGCTAGGGAGAAGAAGACCTTTTCTGGGTGAAAGGTACCCTATGTCCTTTTCTTCATGTGCCGTGTGTGTAACGTGTATGTGAAGTTCCATGATGATCGGTCGAGTATTTAAGACATGATAGTGTAACAATCAAACAAATAAACAAACAAACTCACATTCGCATTTTTTTTTAAATTTTTATTTACAATATAATTGATAGTAGTGAAAGCAACAATCATAATTTACAACTTAACTAATATTAACAAAACTAACCACTTATAAATAGAACAAAATGAAGAGTAACAAAATATGGCACTGTAAAAATTAATAAAAAAGGATGGCCGGTTTAGGCAGCGTCGTAAAATTCCTCAGCATCGCTGTCGACCGGGAGTGTGCCCAGAAGACTGGCAGCATTGCCACGCTGAATGGCAATGCTGATTCTTTGAGCCAAAAAAAGTCCAGCTTTCTGGTCACGCGAAGCGTCGATTAGCCGCTTAGATATATCTCTAAAAAGCGCACGAGCGCCCGGACCCCATGAACCCAGCGTCTCTACCCCAAACGGCTCGAAAACGTAATTACCAATTAAATTACTGTATTTACGCCGTTATAATATTTATAATATTAGTTAGGACTAGTTAGGATTTTATAAGTAGTCTTTTTTCAACTCGTTGGTGGGAATAAAGCGGAAGCGCATTATGGGACAAAAATATCCGATTTGTTATATTATACTCATACAGGACATGATCTATCTGTGAGCTAAGTTTTTTTAAACCTGTTCAAGAGTTAACGTGTGAATGAGTAACATATTTGTTCAACCATAATTGACCATACCTATAACTTTATACATAGGATATATGGGCAACCCGAAATTAAATTTTCCAGTTAGGAAATTTTTAGTATCAGAATGGTGTTTAAAAATGCTCTCGATACACAACACAATTCCATATACGATATTTTTACAATATGTGACAAAACTACTGTTATTGCTAGTAGCAAAGGTTGGCAAATAAATATATTATATCAGTTGTAGGTGAAAATAACTATTAATTAGAACCAGCCTTAGTAGAACTGTACTGTAATACAATTCTGCCACAGTACCAATCTTAATAATATTTTAATTAAAGACTTATTTAAGATTATAAATGTTACTCATAGTTTAATTTCAACAGAAAACATACATACATACATACATAGATTCACGCCTGTTTCCCAGAGGGGTAGGCAGAGACTACGGATTTCCATTTGCTACGATCCTGACACACTTCTCTGGCTTCATTCACTTTCATCACATTCCTCATACACGCCCGTCGGTTCAAGGTGCTCTTAAGCTGGCCTTTGTCCAGAACGCCTCCGATCTGATCAAGAAACGTTCGCCTAGGTCTTCCTCTTGCGACTGTTCCAACAGAAAACTGTCTGCATTAATCAGGAATGTAAGTTAAATAAAAATGACAGTACCTTGATGAAACAATTTTCACCTCTTTGATTTCGTAGAATAAGTTAGCATGAATTCGTTATGATGTAAGTTCTATTACCGCGTTGTTAGATTATACAGGCATGAAATTCTTGGTAACAGCACAAAGTCTTTAAATATGTAGATGACAATAGGCACATATTACGTATGTATGACCTAAAAAAACCTAAAAACCATGAGGAGGGTTTCATACATCACTGCTTACCCCATCGAAGACATATTATATGTGAGATAGACTCTCGCATGTATGTTGTTTGTACACATATCTTTCTTGCTAAACCAAATAAATCTTTCCTCGCCAAATACAGCGAGTGACCGGTTGATCAGTATTCGTGGCGCACCACAGAGGTATCGAGAGTTATGAAGGCACGCGTCTCGGAAGCGCGAGATGCAATAAAGTGAATTATGCACACAACTGCGCAGATACTTTGTTCTGCACCCTCGAGAGGTAGATGCTGATATAGTGATAAGAGATAGCGGGGGAGATAGCGAATCTGTAGATAACTGTATAAGCGAGTTAATGAAGTATTAAACTACGTAACATTTAAGTGGTCACGTCGTCATTACCGGCCGCGCCGAGCGTTGTTGTTCGATTCTCACAAAGAATATAAAATTATGTGATTCATAAATATTTGTTTCGGGTATATTCGCCAAATAGGTATTTTTTGTGTCTGTTGTTAGAATGTTTGTAAAATTCCTCGTGACATAGGTATTCTTACTAGTGTGTGAGTAGTTTTTTATAAAAGAAGACGTAATTGCCGGCGACTATTTCTTTTATATCTACATAGCATTGCGTTTAAATAATGTTTAAGCATAAGAGAGAGAGAGAGCGGTCTGTGTGGAAAACCTTGGGGGAGGCCTATGTTCAGCAGTGGACGTTTTTCGGCTGAGATGATGATAAGAGAGGTTTACTTCGCCATACGAAGAAACACAAATTTTAGTCATAACATTGTTTTACATAATATTGTCTTCTATTTACGCGAATATTATTCATTGAAATTAAACTGCTATATACGGATTTTATCGCGTTGTTTATTTGACACTTTATTTAAAAAAATTTGAAAATTGTTACACTACTACTACTATTAAACTTTACTAATTTTTAAGCTAATTAAATTATTATTAAACTATTTAGATTTCATTTATTTTTATTTATACACTTTCCCCGACGTTTCGGTTGCTTTTCAGCAGCCATGGTCACGTGACCATGGCTGCTGAAAAGCAACCGAAACGTCAGGGAAAGTGTAAAAATAAATGAAATCTAAATAGTTTAATAATAATTTAATTAGCTTAAAAATTAGTAAAGTTTAATAGTAGTAGTAGTGTAAAAATTTTCAAAATTTTGTAATAAAGTGTCAAATAAACAACGCGATAAAATCCGTATATAGCAGTTTAATTTCAACATAACATTGTTATAACAGATTTATTTTTTTAAAATTGTGTCTTCTTATTACGACGAAAAATACTATGCCCAGTGTTTAATCGGCATAGCTATAGACCGTGCGCTTATTTTATAACTGATGTCCATGAATAAAGAAAACGAATAAGAAAGTATTCCACTAATTTGCTGTTTTAGTAGCATAAAATTGTACGATTTTGCAACCACCAATTGTAGCGTCTAGGGTTAGCTTTGCTGGCAACGTCTATTCATTCGATAGATCGAGAGATCGTGGGTTCGAATGCCACCCATTGTACTACCGACTTGTACTTACTTCATACAAAAGTATAGATAGAGTTTGAGCTAGCTTAGCTGGAGATATTAACAGGAATATTAGTAATTTGCAACCTATATTTATTTAAAAAAATAACGTATAGTAATATCTTGATTAGTTCTAGACTAATCAGGCAGTTTAGTTCATCATCTCAGCCGAAAGACGTCCACTGCTGGACATAGGCCTCCCCCAAGGTTTTCCACACAGACCGGTCTTGGGCCACCCGCATCCAACCGCTTCCCGCGACGCTTACCAGGTCGTCGGTCCACCTTGTGGGGGCCTACCCCTGCTGCGCAGTTACAAAGCACAAAACTGACAAATTTGTAAATACAAAGAACAATCACCAATAGCAAGACGCCGTGTATCCGCTGCAAACTTATCACAAACTCCTCATCCCAACCCTCGTGTTCCCACGAGACTCCTAATGCAGACTTACACAGAGCCGCAGTGTTCGTTCAATTTAAACTTTAATATGCAACCGACTAGCGCGCCAAATTGGAAATAATGATCTGTGAGAGCACTATTTTATTTTCACCAGCACTGTTACTATGGGACTGTACTAATGTAATACTGATATTACGATTTACAGATATAATTTTAACACTGTGCACTGCTTGGTTGCATTTTGTAGCATAGTTGAAATGAGTAGTGAGATATTATGTTGCTTTCTGTATATACATACAAAGTCTCGCGGTTATATTGCTGAAGGGCAAGGCAAAGGAATATAACACTCAAATTTCGCCAGACATGGTGATAAGTTCTAAGTAATATGGGCGACTGAATTGCCATCTTCGGTACTTACAGGTATAATTTTAACACTGCATAGCTATTATATATTTACATTTTAACTATGCTACAAAATGCAACCAAGCTTGGTTGCATTTTGTAGCATAGTTAAAATGAGTAGTGTGATTTTATGTGGTATTCTTTATATACATACGAACATAGTCTTATGGCTATTTTTATGTTTTAGGTTCCACGTGATAGAGGGCAAATCATTTTTATTCTTTTTTTATATACTGCTATGGTGGCAAACTAGCATATGATGGTAAGTGGTCACCGTAGCCTATGGACGCCTGCAACACCAGAGGCATCACTTGCGCGTTGCCGACCCTTTAGGAAAGGAAGTGGGAAGGAGAAGGAGCGGGAAAGGGAAAAGAGGGTCATTGGGCCTCCGGCACTCTCACTCACCGAACGAAACACAACAGTAGGAATACTGCTATTTCACGTCGATACTCTGTGAGAGGGTAGTACTTCCCCGGTCGAGCCGGCCCATTCATGCTGAAATCAGCGAGGTTCTACTAAAAATGAAAAACAAAAATGAAATCTACTATTCTATCGCGTTGCATGATCTATAAGACTAGAAACGGGTATTAACGCGATCGTGCTCAGTACATATATATATTTTTTGAATGATTTGTGTTTTCGGCTAGGATACTGGCCTGTTAGCCTCTTGTCGTTTATCGGGTGCATTAACAGGCTTCGTATTGCTACTGAGAATATCTTGACAGAAACATTAGTTATGGTTATAATTATATTATTAATCAACTTTACAACCAAGAGGTTGTGGATCAATCCATTTATGGAAAGCTTTAATTTTACACTGAACTAATAGCTACTCTATAAAGAAGAACAACTAGAGTTATAATATGAGACCAAAGGACCATTATTGCCAATTACTTGATGCTGGAATGGATCATCTACTTCGGACGGAGAAATACCAATTTTTTACAGGATACCAGCATAATATAATAAATAGAAAGGAGTAGAAGATGTAGTACATACCTATTTTTCTTCCCATCCAAGCTATAAATCCTTTTCAACAGGGTCAGTACTGATATTAACTGCATTCATAGGCTACAAAAATCTCTTACCAGCAGAGTGCAACACGCGAATGCTTGTTTGCGCATGACCTCTGGTTTTTTTGCAAAAAAGTGCTATCCAAAATAGGTACCATACATGTACGGTGTTTTGTAAGTACCTAAACATACAGGATGTGGCGTAAATAATGGATAAATCTGAAACTGTCGACTAGCCAGATTATCATCTATCATTTACCCCACTTATATTACCATATGTGCATGGATGACCAAATTTTAAATAAAAATCGTACTTATACAAAATAGCTACCATTTCTACAATTGGCGACATTTTCTCGTTCTGTTTTTTATGTCACTCCTGAATACTTGTATCATCAGACTAGCATCAAGAATTTTTGTTACAATCTAAGACAAGTTCGCAAAAAATATTATTCTCAAATTTTAACATGTATTCTAAGGAATTATGGACTTCTGGGACCCTGTATCGAAAAAAAATGTCCAAGGGCGTATGGTGATATAAGTGGGGTAAATGATAGATGATAATCTGGCCAGTCAACAGTTTCAGGGTTACCCATTATTTACGCCACAATCTGTATAATTTTGGCACTTATAAAACACCCGTTGAATATAATGCTCTGTAACAGACATGATAACACAAAGACGCGTACGATCGGTTACTGGTCGACCAAATGCAAAAATTTACATTTGACTATCTTGATCTGTAATTGCTGTAATTATTAGACCGCTCTCCATAACTATGTATATTCAAGACTAGCTTGTGATCGTGGCTTTGTTCGCGTAAAAGTAGGTTAGGTTAGGTGTAACATTACTTTTTTTTAATAAAATGAAGCCTGGTTATTAAGTGATAATATGGCTTTCTAATGGTGAAAAAATGTCGTATATAAAATTTGTTTAAATTCGGTTGAGTAGATTTTGAGTTAAATCATTACAAAGAAACAAACAAAAAATCAAATTTTTCGTGGAATAAGAAGTAACTGAGAAGTAGTTACTTCTTGTTATACTTCTTTAATATATTATAGTAAAGACAACTCCAGCATGCATTCCGAAGAATAAAGCATTAAGTACATAAATATAATGCTACATAATTATTATTAGGACCCAAAACACATTGACAAAACCTTTTATCGATCGTATTTCGTGTATTATCGCAATATTTTGTTAAACTTTTAATGCGAGTAGTCAATGTTTTGTATATTTATTTATTCAAACAACATAAGCTTACAGTATTATATACACCAAAACGCTTATGTGCTACTGTAAGTTCACACATCTTAAAATAAGTACAGTAACAAAATCTAGCTTTACAACAATATAATATAAAATACACAAACAAATCACAAATAAACATTATACAATTGAACTACAAATTACATAATTTTTCATTTTTATCCATACAATTTATTCTATCTTAAAATATTTACTTGTCGGAACGGCAATACTGTTAGTTGGGCCACTAGCGCCATCTAGTGACACAGAAAGGCATTAAGGCGGAACGCCAGCGCCATCAAGCGGCGCTAGACAGAGTCTACGATGCGGTGATGTGGCGGTCGATGAGTGCGAAGCGACGGGCGGACAAAGCTCAGTCTTCGTGTTATCGTCGACCAGTGCACACCTCGTAGGAACTGTCTCGCGTTTCATAGTGATATTAGTGCTCTTAGTGTGAAATAGTTGTTAGTTAAATTCGAATACAAGTTATCTGACTACCTACGTGTATTCTTTACATTTCTCACTGCACGCCCACGTGCTTTGATCCTATAAATGGCTGATAAGGACGGGATAAACGCTGCCACTCCGACATACTTATATACTTTTAATATTTGACAATATTTAAATGAACATATATATTATAGGCGTCGGGACGTGACGACCCCACCACCCACTGGCGGACCATCTCCTCCAGTACAGCTAGTCAACCGCTAGATGGCGGTCAAACCATCTTAAAAATAGATCGCACCCCGATGAAGAGGTGGAAGCTATGTCTGAGGACATATCTCGGGCTATACATAGCACCAACACACATTACACCGTTGTCATGGGAGATTTTAACGCAAAACTGGGCAAACAAGGCGGAAATGAGCAGAGAGTGGGGCAATTTGGATATGGACATCGTAACTTGCAGGGCCACCTGCTGGCTAGCTTCATGGAGAAGGAGAGACTCGACATGATGAACTCCTTCTTCAAAAAGCAAGAATGCCGCAAGTGGACCTGGATTAGTCCCGACAGTGCGACCAGAAACGAGATAGACTTCATTATGTCGACGAAGAGGCAAATATTCAATGACGTCTCCGTAATCAATTCGGTGAAAGCTGGAAGCGATCATCGGATGGTTAGGGGCACATTGAATATTAATACACGCCTAGAACGGTCTAGATTGATGAAGTCCACTCCCGACCAGCACCGGTTCATATCCATAAACCCGAGAGCTTACAGTTTGAACACTGAAACTATTTTGAATACCTGGACGAGTGCGTAGATGTGGACGACTACAACAACAGATTCGTGGATGCTGTCCATAGAGTAGCCCCAAAAGACCAAAGAATCAAATAAGATCACAGATCCAACTCGGGTGCTTTTATAGGAAAGGCGTAGGTTGTTTCTGCAATCCTCCGAGGATATACCCGAATACCGCCGCCTCAATAGACAGATCTCCAAATTACTGACTCGCGACCTTCGCTAATGCAACACTAATTGTGTCCGTGAGGCGATCGAGCGGAACAAAGTTTCCAACGTGTTCGCGAGAGATCTGTCTATTGGGCAAAGCCAGCTGACAAAGCTGAAGACGGAGGATGGTAGAACAGTATCGTCCGAACCTGAACTAATGAAGGATATCGAGATTTTCTATGGACAGTTATACGTGACTACAAGACCGCCTGTTATCACTCCAGCAACAGACCCTAGAGCTGGATTGACTCGACACTATACCGAAGATATCCCGGACGTCAGCCTATATGAGGTTAATATGGCCCTCAAACAGCTCAGAAACAACAAGGTGATGACGGAATTACGACTGAGCTTCTGAAAGCCGGCGGTGAAACTGCTATGGCAGTTATACGGAGGCTTTTTAATTCCATCATACTCGAAGGTAAAACGCCACAGGCATGGCACAGAAGTGTGGTGGTGCTTTTCTTTAAGAAGGGCGATATAACCCTTTTAAAGAACTATAGTCCTATCTCACTTCTGAGTCACGTCTACAAGCTGATTTCAAGGGTCATCACTAATCGTCACGAGAGTAGGCTAGACGACATCCAGCCGCTTTTCGGAAAGGCTACAATGCCATAGACAACATACATACGCTGCGGCAGGTTATTCAAAATTCTAAAGAATATAACCAGCCCTTGTGCGTAGCGTTTGTGGACTATGAGAAAGTCTTTGATTCAATTGAAACCTGGGCAGTGCTGCAGTCTCTCCAAAGATGACAAATTGACTATCGGTATGTCGAAGTACTGAAGTGTTTGTATTATAATTTTACAATGATATTGCTTAATATATTATCGTTAGATAGCATTCCACACTCTTAAAAATGGCAGTTCTGTTCAACAGAATAAAATTGCTACAGCCTAACAATAGAAAATAAAAGGAGACTTCTTTTTATATATAAAAATATATTTCCTAGAACTGTAATTTCTTCCATATACCGAAAAGATCGAAACATATTTTAACAATGCAAATGGCCATCGCCGACCCGTCCGTATGGGAGAAAAAGGGTTTACTGGACTAAACTTGCAATCCTAAAAGCTGTTACAATGCCTACACCTCTTAGTTCTATTTGAAACTATTTTATCGTAAACTATGTAGTAAATATTACATTCTTTATCCTTGAGTTAGTGTGCACGTTTGTGCTGTGGCTTTGGGTTTGATTTTCGCGTTCGACATAATTCTAATAGAGGTAATATACAGGGTCTGTCGTTATATAATGGATAACCCGTTAACTGGAGGTTAACCAGTTATCAGGCAGTAAGAAAATAACATTTTTATGTCAGGGTTGCCAACAGCGTGAAAATGGCGTACATTTTAGTGTTTTTTGTTAAAATTCACTTCTTTACCCTTTCAATAGGATGCCATTTCAAAAAAAAAATTTTTTTTTGGGTAATTCTTTTGCCATCGTACTTGCGAAGACTTGTATTATTTAATTTAACTCCTTTTTTAGGCGCCATTAATGCAAAACAGTACCGAAATTAACATTTTAATCAATTTCTTAACATTAATCTCTCCGTACGTCTAGTTTTAACTACTAATTGTGAAAAAAGAAGTATGGCAACCCTGACATAAAATTATTATTTTCTTACTGCCTGATAACTGGTTAATCTCCAGCTAACGGGTTATCCATTATTAACGACAGACCCTGTATACATGTCTATATTGATATTCAATATATGGTAAATAATTTAGGCGTTATTTAACTCCAGTAATATTTAACAATATGGTTTTACAAAACATATGACGAAACATCACAAATAATTAGATTAAGAGGATTTGAAGAAGATACCCAAAAATTACATGATTTTATAAATTTACATTAGCAAGAAGCAGTACATCTTAATTAATATTACAAACACTAATGTGAGTATCTTTGTTTCTTTGTAGTGGTTTCACGCCTTAACTACTCAACCGATATATACATTCATTCAAAAAATATTGTTTGCCGTAGAAAATATAATAATATACATTTACAATATCTAAAAGTACTCATGTCTCTTTATTGTCGATATTAGGACCCAAGTGCATATATAATTTGTTGCTGTTAATGATAATGTTGTACGTACCCACTGATAACGATGCATAGTATAATTTAGTTGCATTGATATCTATGTAAACTATCAGAGCGCCTCTATCGTCAAAAAACTGGGTGTATAGTTTGGCGATTTTGTATATATTGGAATTGTTGTTGTTGAAATATCGGTAGCACGGTGTTAGTAAATGTCGTATCCTCGAGTACGATTCCTAGGTAGGCCAAGTGTTTGACTTTTTCTGTCAAGAAATTCTTACTAGCATCACAGGGTCTGAAACTGTGCCCGGTAGACTCTCAGCCTCAATTTTTTTATTTATAAAGCTAGACCTAAAACATAGGTTGCGAAATATGGGTGCAATACACCTCTGCCTATCCTCTTCGGGGGCACAAGCAAGAGATAATATCTCTTGCCTGCTCAACTTATGTTTAGCAAAATAAATAAACTTATATACAGCGAGTAACAGAAAGGTGTGGTCATATTTTAGGACCTAAATGTATATCTAAAAATAACCTATGTCCTCTGTCCCCAGAACAAATCAAATTACTTTTGACAATTTCAAACATTTTAATAATTGATTATTTAAGCTTAGAAACAAACACATTGCATCACTATTAAAAATCGCTTGGTAATTTGCCAGTTCATGAAGTTAGAGTTGTTTAAGTATCGACTAGAATGTGCTAATATTGATAAGTCTATAAAAAGAAAATGCCATATCCTAGTGAAAATGTATATTCAACACAATCGGCAAACGCGATAAATAATTATTATAATAATCATTTATCGCGGATTTCCATTGTACAGAGATTTACTATAACATGCTTAAATACGACCACACCATTTTGTTACATGCTGCATAAATCAAACAGCAGTCGGTTTGTAGTCTGGCAATGTGTCCAGTAGACGGCAATGTGCAATCCCTATGAAAATAGAGATTACAAACTGAGATAAAACAAGACCTATATCGTTGCTGGCAAAATGTGGATATACACTTCTGTCTACACTTTTGAGTGATACAACCGTAATTGTACCGTAGTAAGTAAAAAATACCAGAGCGTCTATCTAGGACTATTAACCCATTCCTTCAGAAAAGTTTTTACGACGCGCGAGAGATGGTAAGCATTTTATAGCTGTTCTTTTACTCGTAAATCAGGTTGGTGGCACTAGACACAGGATTATACGTTTCTTCAATTAGGTCAAGTAAATATAGCTGAAGCACTTTATTTCTGGAGGTCACGGTGAACGATTTCATTGACTTTAACCTCTGGTATGCCGGAACGTGGATCTGCGCGAGACACAATGCTTTTTCTATTATGTCTGGTATTCTGGCATACAACAGGTTAAACAACATTTAACATGGAAAGTAGGTGTACAAAACAAAAAGAAATTCAAGGTATCTAACGGACCTACCGTTAGATACCTTGAAGGTAAGAAATGCCAGCAAAATAAATACAATAATACAAAATATGTTTGGTTTTATTTTGCTAGCATGTTCAACTCAATTGTCAATCTTTTTAAAGGACAGCTCTATTAAAAATAATTACTGTGTTGTGGGAAACTTTGTAACATTCTAATAAGGGATCCAAAAATTTCGGTGACACCAAACAAATATATGAATACCTAACAAATTTTTGTTCCATATAGGAATCGAACCCACCACACTCTGATTGATGCAAATCGAACCCAGCGCACTGGCACAGGTTTAAACTACTGAGTACTCCCTTCACTTAAAAATCAATGATAATTAAATGATAAATATACTTATAATAATTATAATACTTGAAAATTTCTAAGGTAATTTTGAACAATTTTTAATGGTTAATTTTGAAGTATTTTAATTATGTACAGTTTTATCCTACACTGTCACTGATTTCGGTTATCTAATTTCTCTTTTTTCGTGACTTTGATAATATATGCTTTTTGTCTTATATTGTACCACTAAAGTATAAAACGAGCCAAGTAAAAGATAGAATATCACGCGCGTAATGTCGACGCTTCGGTTGTTACACTACTTCCTATAAGCACAGCGTCTCTTTGAGACGTTTGTAAAGCCCACTCTAAACTATAAATTGAAAATATCGCACATGTAAGTTAAGACTTAGGTATCTTGTATAATATTATTATTATCTCTGACCTACTGTTATCATAACCCAACGTTCTCTGCTCAGTCCTCCGCACACCCGCGCAATAACAACAACAAAAACCTTCACTTTCTCATTTTATAGGTGTTCTGATAATTTTTTCAATCGCGCATCACGCCACAATTTTATCGCTCATCCTGCTTCGGAACTATAAAAAGTATATTACAGTCATAACACCATAGAAGCAGCGGTAATTCAGTGCGAGATACAAATAAAACTCGGCGATAGTACCACGACAAACGATAAAAGTGATATACGTTGTAAAAATCACGTTGTTGGTATCGTGTTTGCATAATGTAACTTTTATTTTGTGGGTTATTGAATACGTTTATGAGGTGGTCCGTGTTTGAAGGTGGTGGTTACTGGTTATCACGGAGTGTTTTGAGGTTTCTGTGCTATTAGGTCGTCAAAATTCATAAATAAATGTGCTAATGATGTACCTATAAACTGCCACAGTTTTTCATAGTCACGGTATATATTCCCTGATGAATGAAGAATAATCTAATAGTATAACTGCTTTTGGAAAAATGTGCTTGTCTGTTATTTTTTTATAGCGAAAATATGTGTAATTGAACTTGCCGTTTCTTTAGCTAATACTTTAGATTAAGGCGGTTTCATAAAATATATATCATATGTATAACGATAGATATGCTTTTGGACGAACGCGTGATCCTAGCTTATATTATGAATGCAAATATGAGCTTTTTTGTTTGTTACGCCTTAACTTAAGGCATAAGAACAAAATTTCGCATACATAATATATTGTCAGGACTACAGAAAAGAATATAGAGTATCTTTTATATAGAAAAAGTACTTTTCACGAGTGCAGCCGCAGGCAAAACTTAGTTAGGAAATAATAAAACTTAAAGCAAATATTATCACCTATTGTTAAATAAGTGATAATATTTGCAGTTTTTCTATTTAGACTATTATAACTTACTCCCAAAAGCGGGGAAGCTTCGTCACCAACACACAAAACACGACTCTGCTTTTTACATGTGACGTTTGACGAAAAATTACGGTATCTGATAAAAATGTGTGTAACGTGATTTTGCTAGTAAAATATGTAACATGTCACGTGGTCAAGTAAGTGTAATTAAAAACATATATTATTGTGTTTCTTAGATTTTTATTAATTATTATTCATTAGGTAACTTCTTGCCGCGATTTTGTCTGCTTGAACCCCACGTGACTATACACCAAGATAAAAGGTATACTACGTACCCAAGACATGGCTTACCTGTTTGGTAAGTTGCACCTAAACCTGTCCAACGATTAACTTGTGATTAAGTCATAAATATCCAAACGCCGTAAAAATCTTTTACATTTATACACAGGATAACAAATAAAATGAATAGACACTTTTTGTTGCATTCTATTATTATATTCGCACACGTACAGAAATTGTAGTCGAGCGTGTGTAGATAATCGTAGTAGGAATTCAAAGCGATACGTGTGCTCGCAGCAACGCGTCGACTTGTATTGACTTGTAACGAAACACTCAAAGGGATTCGTCGAAAAACGGACTACCGGAGTACAGACAGGTTGGCTCGTCTCGCTGTCCTGGATGCGAAGGAATTGCAACATGTTACATTGAGTTCAAATGACACAGGCGAATTTCCAGTTTAAGAGTTAGTAGTCAATAAAAGCCAATACTATTTTAGAAACAGTAAACAAAGGCCCGGTACAGCTTAGCTTGATTAGATGCAGTTTATTCAGTATGGACAATAGTTGTCAATATACAAAATCTGAATGAAAGAAAATTTGTTAACACTACACAAACCAAAACTTTCTAGAAACAACCACTTCAACAAGCTAACACTTTGTCGCTCCGAGCTATCAAGGCGAAAAATAGCTACAAATAACACGCAATCAGAATCTGCAAGTGAAATTCATAATCCAGCTTTTCAATTTAATTCCTAGGAACAAGTTTCAAAGCTAAAGAAATGTTCGCTGGGATGGTTGGATGCCGCGATGCGATGTTGGAACATCGTCTTGTGATTTGCCAAGCGAATATAAATCTTAATTGCCACATTTTAAGGGCTCTAGTCGCGGCGGTTTTTTGCTAAGGCCCTCTACATGGTGCTAGGAGTGCGGCGTGCTTGAACGTGGGGTGTGGTACAAAGATAGTGTTATTGGAGCGCTGTAATAAATATTATACATTTAGTATACGTGAAACAGATATTCTGATAAGTTATATAGTTCGTTACTCATTAACCATAGTGCAATCGACGGCGTCCAGACGCCATGCTTTTTATATGTTTCGGCTGACAGGTTAAACTTACATTGGAAACTAAATAGCTGAAACTGTCCCTGTATATCGATATTTGCTAAATTAATAGAAGTCTATGTTCTCAACCATTTTTAATTACGAATATCACTTAACGCTAATAAACTCACAACTCAACTTATTATGTTGTTATTTAATTATCGCCTGCTCCGTGCCTCGGAGAGCACGTTAAGCCGTCGGTCCCGGCTGCCATTAACGTCTATGGCAGTCGTTATTGGGAGAGTGTCGACACAAAAGATTCCACTGGGTCGAAGTGTCACCGGTCTGCACTGATTGGCCCCCACATAAAATAAGATAAGATATTATGTTGTTAGGCTAAAATTATAATTCTTTATATTAAAGGCTAGCCTACCTATTGAAAACTGAATCAATCAGGTGTAATTCAGTTGAAGCTAAGATGTCTCTTATAATAGGCAATTAGGTCAACATTAAGGCCATATAAAAAGACCAGCATCCGCAAATCTTATTGTTTAAGTGCCCGCTACAGCCTTTACCGTATACCAAAGAATAAGGTGAAAAAGTAAGGTTTCCTTGAGACGCTGTCGTGGAAAATTTAAGCCTGCATTTATGTTAGTTTATTTTTCGAGTGTTAGGTAATTTCTCTGTGTTTTTACAGGCACGTGTTTTTTTTTAAAGGTTGTAATTCATTATTTTCTTATATGTCACCTTCAATTATTTATATTTTTGGATCACCGATCAGGATTTTAATGAGGTTCTGATGCCGATGCTTAAGAAGTAAAATATAAAACAAAATGATAAACTTTTATTGGCATCATAGAGGACGATATAAAGTCATTCTTTAAATAAAAAAAAAGTCAAAGTTTTTGCGGCGTATGTGGTATTCCTACGTAAGGCAGCCAAATAGTACCGATTTGGAAAATGCCTGTACTGCCCTGCTAAGCTAAGCCAAAAGGCGCTATCTCTGAGATACGTCCTTTTGGTATTTTTATACCATTCAATAGCTAGAATAAATTTGCATCTAATGGTATAAGCCAAATTGCGCTATCTAACTTAAAACATTAATAAAAACTTGAGTCTCCCCGTAACCATGGCTGCTGAAAAGCAACCGAAATGTCGGGGAAAGTGTAAAATTAAATGAAATCTAAATAGTTTTAATAATAATTTAATTAGCTTAACATTAGTAAAGTTTAATAGTAATAGTAGTGTACAGTAATAAAGTGTCAAATAAACAACGCGATAAAATCCGTATATAGTAGTTTAATTTCAATGAATAATATTCGCGTAAACAGAAGACAATATTATATTAATAAATACCACTAAGAAGTTTTGTTATATCTCAATTTTTCTTTCAACTACTAAGAGATTTGACGGCAAGTCGTTTTTATGAAGCTTAATAGTCGTGTATTGACATCTGGGTGGGTCGCTGATGTAGTTTCAGTTCCAGCGACTCACCTACCATTCAAGGCAGCGAGTTGGCACACCGTGGTAGGTTTAGTCGGTAGTACCCGGGATGTTCCATCTTTTCCCGGGTGAGCCCGACATAACCTCTCCGCTCCCCTTTTCAGCGGAGAGGTATGCGTCAAAGCATTCCACCACGATAAAAAAAAAAAAAAGGTTTAAAACACTTAAAATGTCAATAACTACTTAATTCAATTTCTTAAGCAATAAGCTGTATATTCCAGAATTACCGCTTTTGCGTTAAGTAAATGTCGGTATTATTAATTCGCTAAGGTTTGAGATACGGCTATACCTAAGTATAGAAGTTGATTAAAATTGACTTTATTATCTTTAGTAATGAGGATTACACTCACTTACATTTCACAATAGAGCTGGTGCTAGGAAAGGTTTAAAAGAATCCAGTATCTATCCCGTACTTTGGCATGAAGCATTGATTAGGTCTAGACGATCTAAAGATGAGATCATAAACACATATTATCATTTATTAATATTTTATCGGGATATGAAAAATATTGTACTTTGAATAGATAATTGTTTTGCTCAAAATAAAAAGACATTTTTTCTTTTCTAATCTATTTTATATATTCGGATTATATCAATGCAGAAAAGATTATTGTCAAATACTTTGAAGCCAGACAAACATTTATGTCTGCTGACTCTTTTCATCATAGAGTACAATTGGCGATGAAGCAAATGAAAAATAAAATATATGACTTTGATGACTTTTGACCGATGTGGCACTCGAAGAAATGTACTATCTGTGATATGGGAGTTTGTGCATGTGGCTATTCGGTGAAATGGCCCATCGATCAAATAACCCATCGGTTAAATAGCTCTTCGATGATTTGGCGTTGTAGAAACGGGCTTCGCAAAAATGTCTTTAGGTAATGAGTACGAAAGCTAAACATACATAATATACCGGCTATCACCACGACCTTACATTAGTGACATTATTGAAGTGGAAGTTAGCAGAGGCAGTTTAGATATTAGGTACAGAACTGATTTCGATAAATAAATCCATTATGGCTAGCATTATAGGTACAAAGTTCTTAAAATTAGACAAACTTCCATCCTCAACTAAAAAAATAGTACCAGCAGGAATAACTCAAACAAAAAAATAATATTTTACAATCTATTTCCTGTTTAATACCTGCTAATAGGATGTCTTTCTGGCGGACGCTGCCAACTTTTGAATAATTTTATTTCATAGAACGCAAATAATTGCTTCATTTTTATTTATTGTAACTTGCTGCTACGGTTAATAAAGTTGTTCAAAAAATATTAAATATAATTTAATTATAAATTAAGTAGATATTTTTACCAAATATAAAAAAAACATTTAGTATGAAACGTTCTATGAGCAGATTAAGGCTGAAAGCACTATCTCTATTTTCGAAGCCATTCTTTTTTAATCAAAATAGCGGTATCTCACAAAATAGGTATGAAGGTGCAATTTATAGTTTATAGTTTTAACCCCCGTTTGAAGGTGGAAAAAACAATATACAAAAAGTAGTTTTTCTCAAAACTTACTCTGATTGAGTTAGCGCTTTTTGGCTTATCAGGGCAGTGTAGTTCACAGAAAATCATAGCCAAGCAACCTTGTGTTGTGCAAGTAGACAAGGTGTAGGATTTATGGAGCTGTTTGAGAAGTTAAATCCAGTAAATGAAATTCCTCGTATCTTGATAGAAAATAACCATTTCGGCTTTGCTAGGTCTGTTTATAGTGACCTCGCTAAGCGGCTGATCGACGCCTCGAGTGACCAGAGGTCTGGTATTTCTTTGCGCAAAGAATAAGCATTGCTATCCAACGTGGCAATTCTGCCAGTATTCTGGGCACGCTGCCAATTGACAGCGATGCGAAGGAAGATAGAGATATTTGTTTAAAATGTGTGGTTTTCCTCTTTAAGGTTTTGTTGTAAATAGTTTGTTTATATATATAATGTTAATTAATATAATTATGTATTTTTTTATCGTTATAAAAAGCATTAATTGGTTACCTTGCAAATATCAATTTAATTTAAAAGTTTATGTCTATGTTTAAAAACATTTATTCGAATCTAATATCACATAAAGTGCATAAAATAACTGAAAAAAGATAAGTGAGAATCGGCAATGAATTGCCGTAAATCTTAGAGTTCAAAAAAATGGCTCAAGTAATATGCAAAGCTGACGTGATACTACGTGACCTTGAGGTCAGAGGTCAAAGATCATAGTAATTTCGGGGGTATATCGACTATGCCGAGTCGAATGGCGTTGACCGCGAGTCTCTAGCACTTACGGTTATTGAGTTGAAACTTGTATAACAGACAGACGGATGGACGGACGGATGGACAGAGATGTAGTATATGAGTTATTTCGAACTCTAAAAAAAGTTTGCGTGGATGGCGTAGTGGTTAAAGTAGTCGCCTCGCCATTGCCATTATGCCGTGTGTTGTGGGTTTGACAACAAGGGACAACAATTTATATAAAACCTTTTTTCAGGAGGCATGCTTTGCTGTTAACAGTAGCTTTACGGAGCTAGGTAAAGGTATATTCAAAAGTACATATAAAACTATTAGGAGATAAGTTTTATTTCTCAGCGAATTAGCGTAGCCACCTAGTCAAATGAGAAAGAGAATTAAATAAAAACTGGCCAGGTGCGAGCGGGATTTGCACGCCGAGGGTTTCAAACGACTACACAATGGTATAAGCTGGATATAGCGCTGATCTGTTTTTATTTGATTTCATAATTAATATAATTAAAATCTCTTGAGTGTTATATATGGAATACTTTTATTATGTTTAATTTATAAGTGACTCATTATTTAAGCAATTTGGGTGCTTTTTGTTATATAAGGTGTGGATTTAATTTTATATTATTTAAATTAGATATCATAGTATTTACATAATATTAGGGGTTAAAGTATGAAATTGCCGATTTGTACTGAAAAATTGAATCGTTTTTTTCTAAGATGTACCATATTTATTTAATCAAAATATTTACCCTCATTATCTATACATTGCTGCCATCTAAACTGAAGTTCATTTATGCCTTTACAATAGAACTCCTGGGTTCTAGATTCGACAAACTGTGTGAAAGCATTTTACAAAATGCTTTCACACAGTTTTATAAGGAAACAGTTTTCTTTCCAGGAGGGAAGAAATTTATTTATCACGTAGAAAATTGTCCAAATAACCTAAAATATGGTAGTCCGTTGGAGCAAGGTCTGGCGAGTACGGGGGATGACGTATGGTTACTAACTGCAGCTCTGGTAGAGTTACAACGGATTCTCGTGAGTGTGAGGTATTGTGTTATCATGGAGCAATAATGGTGAAGATCGATTCACGATTCGGGGCTGTTTCACTGCCCGTTTCGCCATCATTGTTCGAAGTTCGGCTCAGTAAACATCTGCTGTTATTGCTTGACCAGACCTGAGAAAGCTATAGTGAATAAGACCATGAAGAGACCACCAATCAGTTACCATTACCTTTTTATTGGTAAGCTTTGCTTAAGGGCACTGTTGCGGCGTTTGACCTGGGGTCAACCATTGCATTTTTCGCTTACGGTTATCGTAAATAATCCACTTTTCGTCACATGTCACATTTCGGTCCAATATTCCTTTATTTCTGTACCGATTTAACAAGGCAACACAAGTTTCAACACGCATTTCTTTCTGCAGATCAGTCATATCAAGAGTCATCAATCAAAAAAATTAAAATGGTTGCCTATTTTTAATTTTTTATCTTATTGATTTGTTGGAAATGAGCCAATATTGTAGATAGCGTAACGTTAAACTATGCCGCTAATTCCTGGGTAGTTTGACTCTGATCGGCTTTCACCATCTTCTTCAACTCAACGTTTTCACCTGTGTGGGCGGTATTCCACGTGGTTCATTCTTCAAGTCGAAGTTTCCATTACGAAAGCTGATAAACCAAAAACGAACGGTGCGTTTATTAGCAGTCTCCTCTCCAAATGCAGCGTTGATATTGCGAGCCGTTTCTGCCGCGTTAGTGCCGCGTCGGAACTCGTATTAAAAATGACTCGGATTTTCGAAGTATCCATATTTCCCGTCTAAGCTAAATAAAAAAAACCAATTGTAAGTCGAAAATCGAATGATGCACATTTTTTGAAAGAAGAATCTTAAAGGTATCTTGTGAGAAAAGGTTCACTCGAAAATCTCACACCAGGAAGGTTTCATGTCAATTCAAAGTATCTATTACTATGCAACGGCAACTTCATACTTTAACCCCTATTATATATTTTAAAGTTGACTCCAGCTCATCACTGTTCACAGGCGCTGTGTCCCAGGGGACGTTACAAACAGAGTCGTCGACTTTATAAAAATATTAACCGCTTAATAAGTACTTCTTCTCTCTTAGCCTATATTATTCCCAAGTCACTTGGAGTCGGCTTTTCTAGTCTAACCGGATTTGACTGGATATCAGTTTTTACACGGAGCGACTGCCACCTGACTTCCGCAACCCAAAGGCTAACGATACCCTAAGGCTAGACCAGTGTCAGGATATTTGAGGGTACTGACTTTCCCAATAACGACTGCCATAGATGTTCATGGCAGCCGGGACCGACGGCTTAACGTGCTCTCCGAGGCACGGAGCAGGTGATAATTGTCAATCAATACGCACATAATTTCGAAACGTCATATAACTTCCGAAAGTCAGATGTGCGCGACGTGGGTTCGAACCCGAGACCCTCTGCATTGCAGTCTGTTGGTCTTCCCACTGAGCTATCGCTGCTAATACTAATACTAATATATAATATATTTTGTGTTTAATATTAAACCCCTAATACAATAGTAATAAATAGCAACGAATGTATCCTTCAGCCTCTTTTTATACAGTTAGTGTCTATTACCCGGGGTTGAAGGCGAAATTATTTGGGGGCTTAGTCCTATCGATAATGCCATTGGGAGGCTCGAGGTCTTGGCACTAGTGTTTACAAACATACAAATAACAGACAAAAAATACACCCACACCCGAACCCACGCTCTCTTGCTCACTGCGCGATTTGTGCAGTGAAATGCATCAAATCGTTATGAGTTTGAGGCTTGTATATATCGATAGAATAATGACAAGAAAGTATTGTTTTGATAGCAAAATACAGCGGGCACGCCTAGCAAGTATTGAACATGAAAATTTTCAATACTTGCTAGGTTAACTAACTGTCATAATAACACTAATTTCAGTTGGCTACCCATTACCATATAGAAATTTCTTTTAACGTTATGACTGACAGACATAGCTACATAAGATCTGTTCTTGTTAATGCGTTACCAATTGGTTACGTTACTCTAAAAATACTGCTGTGTATCAATTTTTTGAAAGACTTAGTCTAACGTACATATTTATACCTAACAGCCTGTGTCGTTGTCCTAATTGCTGTTAAATACTTTTTGAGACTTCTTACAAATGGATTACAATATAATATATGTAGAATTATATACTACTATATTATTATATTAGGGATATAAGAGCCAATATCTTGTTATCTACGGTCAATAGAACCGTCATCAAAAGCTTACAGCATGGTGTACTGATATACTGCCCGTAATATACCCAGAAGCGGTCATTGTGCACAACAATAGGGCTTAGCGCCATCTCTGTTATCTATTGTGGCATGTTGTATTACCGGTCCAAAAATTGTATGCATACAGAATACGATAGCAACTCGTGCCTGCGTCATGCTGATATGTTCCCGGGTATGATGGTCGTTCACTGGCATGATGCATGATCGCTGTTTGTTATAATGAATTTTGAAGAACTTGCTTCGCGCTCTTTCGAATGCCTTTATAACTAGTCTATATCCTCGAAGGAGTTTTCAGGAGTGCATATTTTGCTAAGTACAATTTCAGGTACTACGCAATAGGGTCGAGCATATTTCAATTTCAATTTCAAACTTTATTGTATTCCATAATGTATAAAAGATTTTATAGTTAGGTTTGGTAACACAGTTACTTCTAAAATATAATTATAATACAAATGTCTAAAATTGTTTGTTTTTGAGTTTTATACATTATTACTTTTAAGCTAAAAGTTGCTATTATTATTTTCACATACATATCCGGTATTATCAAATTTTTTATTATAAATTTAGCATTGCGTCTACCGGGCACAATGCCAGACTCTGCGCTGTCACTGAGAATTTATTTACAGGTAAACTCAATAAAATTCTGCATGATCTGGGAATCGAATCCAAGATCATCACGTCATGCACGGCAGTTGCATTCACTACCACTTCTTCACCAAGGCAGTCTACAAGCAGTAATTTCTCATTTCTTCTTTACATGCTAATGGCTAGTAAACCTAACGTCCACGTGATATTAAGCAATATACCATGATTGCTTGCAATACTCTGTATACTTGTACCCCGTTATGTTATTATTTTCAATGATAAGTCAGTCCCGCTTGCACTGAATTCGAACAAATGCAATACCTAGAATTTGGTTAAATATTTTCTTAATTTTCCTTGTCTCTTTATACTGTAAAATGTGACTATAATTCCTATTTATCATTCTGCTATGTAGAGCATGGCACCATATCACGCTAGCGGCGCTTTGACATGCGCAGCTCTGAAGGTCCTTGCTCTACGTAATAGGGTAAGCTCTTGTAGAGCGGCCGTTAGACTGACAAGCCGAGGCCTTGAGTTCAATCTCACAGCAAGCATCGCATGAATTATTAATCGCTTTAAAGGTTGGTAGAGTAAACATCATAAAGAAAACTTCATGTCCTCTAATATATGCAGGTTAAACTTATAAGATACTAGATTTTTCCCGCGGCTTCGCTTGCGTAAATGTATGTGAGATTAGGTTAAAACAGTGTTTTTTTCTGGATGTAAGGTATGCTTTCTCCTTTTCTGTTTTCCTGATATCGTGTTTGCGAAATTTCATGATGGTCGGTCGAGTAGTTAAGGCGTGAAAGCGTTACAAACATATAAATAAACTCACATTCGCTTTATAATATTAGTTAGGATAGGAATATTGAATTTGTGATTTTGGCGTGAACGCGTAACAAAAAAATAAATAAATAAACAAACAAACAAACTCACATTCGCATTTATAATATTAGTTAGGATTAGGATGCTGCGCTAACATAGATTAGTTGATTATAACCTAGCTCTCCTCGTTCTGAAATTATACTCCGCATACATTCTCAAAGATGACAGAGTAACGCTGCCGCAGCGTGGTAGACTGTGGGCTAACTCTTCTCTGATAGGTTTCTAAAAAAGGTTAATATTATTATATTATCTAGTAGTAGCGTAAGTACGCAACGACAGGCTAGTAGGAGACCCTTGAAATGCCGCGTAGATGTCTTGAGGTGTTACTGAGGGACGCACCTCTGTCTTTTCATAATTATGTGCGTAATACGAGTTGATGGTTAATTATCACTAGCTTTAAGGGTAAATGAAAACATCGTGAGGGAACCTGCATGTCTTAGAGTTTATTACAATGTTCTCAAAGATATGTGAAGTCTGCCAACCCGCACTGGGCCAGCGTGGTAGACTATAATCCTTCTCACACTGAGAAGAGACCCGTGTCCAGCTGTTGAACAGTTCATATACAAGGCTCATATTATTATATTGTTATTATAGTAGTGTAAGTGGTTTTGGACATTCTAGATAGGCAAATAAATTAACAATAATAGTATTTCTCTATGAAGGATATATGATACAAATACTGTAACGTTTTCGCGTTCAACTGAATTGATTCCAATAAAACTTTTTGTTTGACAATTGGGCAGTTCTAAATTAGTAGTATCAAAATGTACATTTAATTGGCATGCTATGCGTGTGAATACTGCGTAGGCAATTAGTTTCAATGTAAATGTAACTATTTAAACATTATTTTTGTTAATCACATTTAATCAAGCGCTTTGATAAAATTTATTTTCGCGGCAAACCGCTATCGCGTGCATATCAAATCAGACATGCCTACATACACCCACACTCATGCTTTCGCATATCTACATAATTAAATGCGCAGGCATACTCACACACACACATCACGGAATGGTTTTAGGGATAACCACGCTACTTTTTTGTTTCAGCGCTGTAGTTATTGTAGCTTACCTGAACAGTTTATGGCGGGTCTGGACGGTTAGGCTGCTGGTCCTGGTTAAGATGACTAGTGTTGAATAGTGATTGTCTTGTGAATTGAGAAATAATGATTATAATCAAGCTTGTTTATTTCTAATTTAGAATTTTAAAACAAAGATACCGCGTAATGTACTTTCGGCGGTATCTTTGTTTTAAAATTATAAATACTATGGCTAACAATGCCTTTAAATGTAGTTGTATGTGATGCCGTAAAATGTGGCATGCCACATTGCGTTGTCAGAGTCAATGTTAGTTTAATAACGTCTGTTACTAAATGCAGGCATCATATATAGATTTACTCAACGATCTAGGATTATTATATTTTAGGGTTGTAAAGTGTTAATGATAAATATTAGCACGAACTAAAATATATATTTTAGCCAAACATTTCAACTTAACAAAATTTATTTTTATGGAGAAATAAGTAATATTGAATTTAACACATTTCTAAATTCAGTTTTATTACGTTTGTAGTAATTTTGTAATTTATCCCTAGTTTCTTTTTTAAGTGGTTCTTTTCAGACAATTTCGGACATTACATCAACGACCTCGAAAGATCTAGCTTATTTTTTTATCAGCTCATCTTTCTAATGAGAAATTCACTGCGTTATGTTTTTCAAACTTATATTCTGTTTACAATATACATACATTATCTGTATTAAACGTTTATTAAAATTGGTACAATTTTTATAAATTCATTTTTGTTGAATTATTTTCGCACTTAGCATAAATTCCTGTATCGAGGACTTTAAATATATAAAAACGTTTATAAGGTACATCCAGACTTGGAACGAACATTTGTGGATCACATAATTTTTTTGTTTCGTGTAGGATTCCGACCCACAATATTCGTAGTAAACCACTACTCTCTACTAAGTCTTTAGTCATAAGATCTACTATTGGACCCTAAAATATGACTGCACAATATTATACTGTATATTAAATAGAGGCCTTCCCACACTGGCTTTGTGCTCTAGCCAGCTACACAGGAACTTCTTGAACTTTATTCTTACACATACCACACTAAGAAAGAGTATAACTATGTATGCCATCATCTTTTCACAAACTACATATTGAACAGTTCTTAATAAAATGTTGCATAGGAAAATTTCAATATTGGATCGGAATTTATTTTGCCCCGTAGCACGGTGCGTTATTACGACACGCTATTATTTCAAGACTGCAGTTCATCTTATTGGCTTACCGAGGGCTCTTCACCATTCGTATGCACATTTCTCGGCTTTATTTACATACCTCTTAATTGGTAGAGTCTTAATGCCTTTGGGACTAAAATTTATTTTCACTTGCTTCTTTATGCAAGCAAATAAACGTTAGGGTCATCTATTAGACTAAAGAATTAGCAGTTTTGTTAAAGAAAATTATTCGCCAGCTATGATATGATATGCCCCACAATTTTCTTACCATTTTACCAAACATCAAAAATTCCATAGAGTCATGAGTATTTCACGACAACTTTTGCTAGAGAACCAACGAGACACCAACTGAATATGCGTAAACAATAAAAATATAAAGAGTCGCTACAACCTTTTGTAGTGATATATAGAAATAGCCCTTTGGAAAACCGCTGGACTGCCAAGCAGAGGGCTTGAGGTCAATGCCAAGGGACCTCTGACTTTTCGAAGTTATGTGCGTTTAATGTTTGTTAATGTTAATGTTTAATGTATTGTGTCGCAGCCGCACACCGGTGGCACAATAGGTTTTCATTTATGTCTGGCATTCCAATAATTGACAGGTTAAATAGTTAATTAACGCTCACTTTGGTGGTGAAGAAAAACATCGTTAGGAAATTTGCATGAGAGTTTTATATAATGTTCTCGAAGCCGTACTGGATCTACATGGTAGACTATGGCTTAATCAGTTTTATACTGAGGAGAGGCCCGTGCCGAAAGACAGCTTATAAACATTTTGTGCTGGCTGATATTAATATTAATGTCACTACATTACACTATATATCCAATCGTTTTAAATTTGATGGTCCGTTAAATAAGGAACATTGTTGCTCCGGTGTGCTCGGCTCTGTCTATAAAACTAACAGTTTATAGTACATAACAGAACAAAATGAAAATTTGCTGTTGAAATTGTTATTGAAAAGTGTAAAGAAAACTTATTAATGTTATTTACTGCACGGATGGCGTAGATGCTTAGGTGGTCGCCTCACCACTGCCACTGCGCCGAGTGTCGCGGATTCCAATCCCATACAGGACAAAACTTTGTGTGACCCACAAATGATTGTTCCGAGTCTGGATGTTCTTTGTGTCCGTTGTCTAAATGTTTATAAAGTCCCGCAACACAGAAATGATTCCTATTGCGGAAAAATAAAGAAGACGTGTAAGCTAGTCACGTTTTGTGTGCAATCTTAGCCGGTATCAATGGACTAGTCTGATAGGATATTTTTGGGAGCAGCACGGTGTTACTACATTTTTTTTTATATCCTTTATGTCGATAGTACTTTCCTAAGAAAGAAGCAGACTCTTGGTTTTCATTACACAGTATGTGAGTTTTTTTGTGAATTGTTTTTTACGCTTTCACACTATAACTACACTATCGATCATCACGGCAGTTTGCATACTCGTTGTCAGGCGTACGGAATAGGACTGGATAAAAGTACTGCTCCCAAAGTATAAAAAATTAGTGACGAAATCTAGATTAACGTAAGCAACGCCGCGGTCAAAATCTAGTAAGTGATAGGCAAATACTAATAGCATTTTGTATAAAATGAGTACTTACTAAAAATGAAAATAGAACAAAACATCATAAATACTTTAAGTATCAACAAAATAAAACATCACGAGGCGACAATTCGCAGCTAACGACATTTTGTCGCGTTGCAAATTGGTCGCCTGCAACATAATATCGTTGGCTTCGTATAAAACAGCCTTTCTCAATTAATATTCAAGACACTGCCGCTGCTTGAATAATTAAACTTTTTTATGGAAAATAAGTGGAGACTACGAGTACTTATTACTCATGAAATGAAGTTAGCATAAAGTAATGCTAATGAACTGGCATTTGTCTCCTGGATGACATTAAGGGCTTTTTTAAAGAGAACTGAGTAGCTTCATTAAATTGGTTTATTTATTAATTTAAGCAGTGGTTCCCGACAATAGGTCAGCGGTTCGAGTCTCATCGACGTGAAACTAATCCTAACAAGCGTTTTAGCTTAGCTGGTGGCGTTTACAAGAATATGTACACAACATTTTAGCGTGATTTGTCTGGTTAATTAGCAAATGTTTTATTGCCACATATCTAGCTTGTATTGTTAGCTGACTGGAATTGAAACCGACACCTCATGCATGACAGTTGTATACAATGCTACGTCGTCACCGAGGCAGTCTTTATATATGGTATATTTAACTAATCCTAATCCTAACTAATATTATAAATGTGAATGTACGTGTGTTTGTTGTTACGGTTTCACGCCTTAACTACTCAACTGATCATCACGAAATTTCACATACACGTTGTCGAGGGAACAGAAAGAGATACAAGGTACTTTACATACAAAAAAAAGTACTGTTTCTAATTTAATCTAACCGCCTAAGCCGAGGGAAAATTTAGTATAAAATATACCTACATTTTGTTTTGATAGGGTGTTTTCTTGTCTAGAGAAGCGCAGCTCTCTAACTACGCTGCCGTGTTCTGTTTTTAGGTATTTAATTCAGTACGACACATGCCTCGCATCTTTTAAAAGTAAAAAAATAACATCTGCGTTTTCTGTAAAAAGTGAAAATTACAGAGCCAAGTTCACAGTTTTCAAAAACCCATTAAAATTATAATAATTAAGAGTTGCGTTATGAAAAAGGCGGCGTGTCCCGAGTTCATTATTTTCACGGTAAATAAGAGAGCTTCATTCAACTTCTCTCGTTCAACATATAAAGGTTGTGACTTGTTAACAAAAATATTTGCTTGCCATTTCACGCTGAGAAATAGTTTTTTATTTGTATGCACTGGAACGTACGGAGTATTTTTATTCGGACTGATTCTAAATGGAGAAAATAGAATTGTATGAATTATATTTGTAGTAAAGCTCTTGAAATTCACGAGTAGCGAGCTTAGCTGTGTAAATGCTTCTAGGATATGTATCTTTATTTTAAAAGGTAGCTCTCGTACTAAATATACTTTCAGTACTGCTGAGTTTACAAAACATCAAAACAACGGTCCCAAAAAATATCCATGATCGGAACAAGCATTTTGCATTACAAATTTTTGTCTCATGTCGGCATCGATCACACAGCACTCGCAGCATAAAGGCAAGACAAACACTTAAATCCCCGTGCCATCTGTGCAATCACATAGAATCAGTATATTTCAAACATTACTTACTAGTTCCTTTCTTTATTTTTAATTTCCAACGATTTCAAGTAATGATTTATAACCTAGAATATTCTCTAAAGCTGGTACTATTTTTAATCTTGGTCGTTCTTGATACTTGAGTGTAAAAGGCCTGTCTACACTTTGTATTTTGTCAAACTGTCTATAGTTTTATCAATTATTAATTGTATACTTGGGTAATCTAGCTAGTTCTTGTTTACATAAGTTTGTATGTAATAATAATAATATAATAATAATTTACATTTCATTGGATACATTTATAGCTGAATAATATTACACTATGATATTTTATAATCTAATAAATAGTAAGTACTTAACATATAGCTTAACGAGCCAGTATAGGTTCATTTTACTTTACGATCTAGGTTTTACAAATTAATTGCCTGAACTAGGTTTACACCTGTGTTTCAGGCTATATAGAAAACCAAGTTCATAAGTAACAACAAAAAGTTACATTCACGTTGCAATATTCCTGTCCATAATAGCAAAATGCCTTCCCTTCGTACTATCGTGATCAACACTCGCGATTATATCGCATCTTGTCCACATATAAGAATTTTTTTTTTTTAAGTATACTTTTATTGTTCTTAGGGCATGATTTTGTTATTCTATTGAGAGGCAGTGACATGCCACCGGTTAGACACAATAGATTTTTAATTATGTTTGGCATTCCAATAGTTAAACTTGACACAAAATGATGTATATTTAAAAAAATATTAAAATTGACATTTCTGTTTTATTAGAATTATTGTTATCTTTTCAAATTGAGTACTCTCTCGTGATTTCTTGGTGAATTGCATGTAGTATTTACAAGGAGAAGGACGTGCATTACCATTTATTTTATCCGTTTACTGTAGTCCAGGTTTGTTAACTAATAAAAAATAAATAAATATATCTTCTTAGTACATTACCTCTAGCCCGCTTAACACTGTGGTAACAAAACTATGTCAATTTAATACTAAACCTTCCATACAGTCTACTTGAATAAATCCTCTTGGGAACGATATCGTCGTGGACGTATGTACTCATCAACTGACATATTCAATTAGTCCTCTTTTACGAGTCCCAGGAGAAGTCATACGGTCGTTTATTGGAGGGTCAGATCAAACTGTTGAGTACATTTTACACTAAACAGCGCGCTTCGGGCGCGGCGTAGCGTATTTTATAAAATGGTACAGGACAATAAATTGTTTTTGTTATTCACGTGTAAATTATACAGCATGGCTCCCAGTTGGGGTTACGACGAGCTATCAAGTTTACGCGTACTCTACTATAGCTAGTTGGATTTTCACGCACTAAGATGCAGCTGGTCGTCCGCGCGCATGCAGTGGACTTACGGCTGCGTTGAGTGTGACGCAAGCAGGATTTCTGGTCGCTCTTAATATACGGGTGCATTCAGGCGGCTGTTGTTGTTCCTATTGCTTTTTAATCATTACCAATATTATCTTAAAATATCAAACGATGCGATCTGCTTTCACAGCCGGTATTATCTGTGAATCAGTTTAACTATTTGTGGATCACTCAATGTTTCTTACCCTGTTTCAAAATCAAAATCCTAAATATGTTTATTCATGTAGGTCACAAACTAACACTTATAAACGTCAAAGTTACACTTATGAATGTAAATTTACATTATATAGAATTAACATAATTGTGGCGCTATAACTCAACAGGTTAAGTTACGAAATATTTGAAGTATTTTAAAGATAACCGGTAATGTTGATTGGTTATTTGTAACGAATAAAGTATTACGCCAACATCAATGTGAACAGTTGGATCGACGATAATCACGTAATAAAGAATAGAGATGGGATACGCTTGGTAGTCCAACGGTATCTCCAGAAGGCTGTGTAGCTGCTATATCATTACTCTATACAAACTCATATAATTAAAGGGAACCATCTTGACATTGTATTTGAGACATACACGACGTGCTCATTAACATTAATCACTTGTGCGTGTGATGTCACTCATGTAACGATGACATTGCAAACGCACGAGAAATTATTTATGTTGGTGTTGCGAAGTGGAATTAAATTTATAATTTATATTATTGAAGATATATTTGTAATTATAACCTTTATAGCGTACCAACACTTGCTGGGTAATTCAAGGAAAGCCAGTGAATAGAATAGTTTCAAAAAATTGCCTGTTACCAATCCTCAGATTGGGAAATAACCTACCTTTCAAAAGAGAGTACAAGGATTGATTTATATTAAGAAACCTGTGCGGTTTGAGCTGCGATAAAATGTATTTCAATATTTATTATTTTGTAAAAAACAACTCCTAATAGTTTTCATTCCTGTGTTAGTAGGGGGACTAATAAACATTCAAACAACAGTCGCAAAGAACACTCAGACGCAAAACACAATCATTTGTAGATCACACAAAGGGAACTGTTCACTTTGTATAGGGGTTTTGGCTTAGAATGGACATAATATTGTCTTCTATTTACGCGAATATTATTCATTGAAATTAAACTGCTATATATTATTTTATTATTGCTATATGCTATATGCTTTATTTCAAAATTTTGTAATAAAGTGTCAAATAAACAACGCGATAAAATCCGTATATAGCAGTTTAATTTCAATGATTAGAATGGACAGTCACTGAGAATAATAATTATATATTAATTTAGAAGCATTAACCAGTAGGAATTAGAAAAATAACAAAGTTTTGTGTCCAGGTGTTCCGAATTCGTTTGTTGTGGTGATTTATAAAAATATTTGAAATCATTGTTTTTATGTTATTTTTTATTATTCTTCTGATTCATATGTGGCAGTGATTAATGTGCCTTATTGTATAAGTATTTTAAATGTAAGATTTGTATTTACTAACATAGGATAAGTTTTATGTATTACTAACAATTATGAGTCTAAAGGTTACTCGAATAAATGAATATTATTATTATTATTATATGTTACTAAAATGTTGTCTAGGAACTGGGCTGGTGGATTTAAATTGTTTTGATATCTTGCCGAACTCAAAAACCAAATAATTGACATTATATGGGCGCAACAACCTACTCTCCGTCGACCGTAGGATCGTCGTTAACTGTTTTTATGTATGAATTCTGTTCACGCTAAGCCAATAATGGACAGTTCCCTTTTTGTCCAGTGTGGGGATTGACAGACCTACACGGCGCAGTGACGTTGGCAAGGTGTCCACTTGAACCACTACGCCATCCGTTCAGTAATAGTATTATTTAGTACTGGATATTCCCGCGGTTTCACCCGCGTTTATCGTTACTGCACCGCCCTCGTGGATCGTAGCGTGATGTTATATAGCCTATAGCTTTCCTCGATAAATAGGCTATCCAGAACTAAAATAATTTTTCAAATCGAACCAGTAGTTCCTGATATTAGCGCGTTCAAACAAACAAACTCTTTAGCTTTATAATATTAGTATAGATTTAGGGATGGTTACAGCTCTTTTTTTAATAAACAGGCCATTGAATGCAAAAAGGTTTTATCAGATTTAACTACTAATGCCTGAAATTCGTTCCTTTATAATTTTAGTGTAGATGGGCAAAATGCTTTTAATAGAGGAGACAACAGGCGAGCCACTTCCTAAATTTTACAAGACTTCATAAGATTACCAAACATAATAATAAGCATAAAATTATGTTAAACCACATTCAATTTCGTACAGTAGTTTTTGCGTAATGCACCTACAAACAAACAGACAGCGATAGCGAACGCTTAATTTATATTTTTATTATAATATAGATTATTACTAACTGGCATGGCAGATGATTTTTTGGTTTTACTAGTAAATTAGTGTAAATTTTCGTATATTTTATCTTATTATGATTACTTATGTAACATCATTCATGACTAGTTCCAATACAAGTATACATTTGAGAATATTTATTTCGAATGTTGAATACCGCTTTGTATGAAAGCTCATACTACATAGGCACAGCTATGGACAAGTCAAGCTGTATCTTTGAATCTACTTAACCGATTTTAATTAAACAAAGATATTATAAGGCCCAGTGTGCCAATCTTTGTAGTAAATCTTGTCTTATGGCCAGTCCCACAACTAACAATTAAAAGTTATCCGAAAGATAAATCGCATGCTGTCTCACTCATGTTAGCTTAAAGAAGAGAGATGGCGAGACTTTTATCTTACAGATAAATGCTATTTGGAGGTAGTAGGACAAGCCCTTAGTGTCACAAATATCACAAATAGTAATCTCTTAAATAAAATCAAACGTCAAATGTGAACATAAATTGTATTTCAGCTTATATTTGACGTTTATTATACTTGATCAGCACCCTATTTTGAACATATTTTATTACGAGAATTGGCTTTCTGACACACGATATAATTATATGACTATAAAAATATCAGCCTCTTAAGCTGTCCCACTGCTGGGCACTTGGGGCCTCTTTTCAGTGTGAGAAGGGTTAGGCCGTTGTCCACTACGTAGCCTATTGTAGGTTGCCAGACTTCACATATATTCGAGAACATTATGAAGAACTCTCAAACATGCAGGATTTCCCACGTGTTTTCCTTCATCGTTCAACCGTGTGATAATTAACTATTCAAATGTATGACTAAGTTATCTTAAATATTAAGTACATTTGAAGGGACGCGCACCTTCAACATATGTATAACTTAGATTTTTAAATTAGTATAGATTTATTTCGGACAAAACGAAAGAAAAAAGAAAGAAGAAAGAAGAAAGAAGAAAGAAGAAAGAAGAAAGAAGAAAGAAAGAAATCATTCTTTATTGTCACAAAGAAACATGACTACATATTTTTCTTACAAAATATTGACAAAATAATAAAAAAGACAATTAAATAAAGAGTTCGTAAGTAAAAAATAGATACATATTATGCTATTGTGGCAACAAATGATCTCCATTCAGCATTGATGTTGCGATAAAACTGACGTGATATACCAACGCTGATTTTCAATGGAGACCACCGTTACGCACGAACTTCAAGCCAGCTGCATACAATTTTACAACTAACAAAAAATTAGATAATTTCAAGGATACGTAACCAGAGAAAAAATAAAAGATTACTTAACCCATAATTGTTAAAAAAATTACAAAAACAAAAACCCGTACAGTATGCATGTATTGACTCATGCGGAGATCCAACCCACAACACTCCCCACCGGCAGAGGCGAGGCACACACAAACGCGCAATATAAAAAATTATTACAATATAATTGGTACTGATTAATATAATACTACGTAGGGGTATATAGAAAAAATCTATATCCCAACGCAGTATTAGCAAAGCAGTTTAATAACAAAGCTTATTTATTTTCTGTCTGTTCTTCGGTCGCCAATTCAGGCCACTTAAGTCCAAACTGACATTGAACTACTTATTTATTCAACCACTATGCCAGTACTATAGTATCTAATTCTAGAAGCTCGGAAAATATGCCAACAGCAATACAAAACTTGAATATAAGAGAAGGAACACGCGAACCTAAGGAAATATTGTCGGTGGCCTATCATAGTGATCCGTCAACGTCATTATCTTGAAGATAAAATAGCGTTTTGTAACACCTACTTAGATTTATAGTAATGGTACACACTTCATTCGATTTATTTAAAGAGCTGGCAGTTCTTGTTTCGTCTTCACTTTCTTTACTTGCATTGACAGTTTGAGACTTCTAATTGGTATGGAGTTATATTGACAATGAGGTTTTGTTACTTTTCATTGGCAACTTGCGTAGTGCAAATAACTGGCCTAGTTTTTATTATTTATACGCTATGTTTTAAGATTTAAACCGTTATTTTGTACAAAATAATGTACGATTCATAGTTCCTTTGGTATTTTATGAGTCTAATGTTGAGTAAGAATCGTATGTAATCTGGCTTGACATGACTTGACCTTTAAAAACTGAGTAGAAAATAAAACTAAGACTGTGAAACGGTCAACAAAAGCTATACTATTATGTAATTCATCTTAGATATCTTGAAATTTGCCATAACAACTTGTTTTACCAATGTTCTTAATCGACTTAAGCCTGGATTTATCAGCTCAACATTGCATAACCACGGCAACGGTTGATCCTGCGGCGTTTCAGTTTACCCCTTAATCAAATTCAACCCTTAATTCCCATAATACTTCATTATTAATTAATAACAAAAACAGTGGAGTTTTAATGCTTGTAATAAATGAATGAAATGTGAAAGTCTACGAGGATGATCTATCAACGTCTCCGCAAGATAAAATTACGTCACCAAAATTAGATTTATTATTGTCTTAGGTTAACTGAAGTGTGTCATGCGTTCTTAACGGTATTCCGACGGTTGATTTATTGTTAGAATATTATATAGATGGGATTGTAAGCTATATTTTTTGTAGTTAGGTCTATTTTTGTATCGTGAAATATCGTTGAGTCTGAATAGACAGATCAATTTATTCGTTTAGATTTTCAAGCGATCATCTGCTTTTGAAGCATTCATATTCTTAGAGCTGGTTTTATTTGAAATTGTCAAAGGTCATTTCTAAAATGTAAATTTGAATAGTTTTGTCACGATTTGTGGACATCGATGCCGTTATGGTTAGTTTGACAAATATTTATTACTGTTCATTTAGCAAAAATGTCTATAGCTATTTTTCTCTAAAGACATTTGTTTAAAAAGCTAAATATTTACATGGTATCGAATTAGCTAGATTTTTATTATCGAGTTATTAGTTATTACTCCCAGATACTTTTGCCTTTTTATTTGTTGGCTTTGGGACACCATAACTGATAAGTTTATGTTACTAATCTTGAAAAATAAAGTTGTCGTATAGATGTACAACCAACAAAGTATTTGATAATATAATGAAGTTGTTAATAGTAGAAAATAAATAAAGAGGTACGGGATTCCAAAAGTCTACGCCTTGTCAAATAATCTTTGATTTTATCGCTGGCTTAATTTGAATTGTTATTCAGTTTGGAGATGATTCAATATCTTTTGATGTCAGAATTCCTTTTTGTTCATTCGTATGTTATTAGACGCTCAGAAGGCTCAAATTCTTCGTAAGAATTGTTATAAAATTCCCATTAGCTGAGTTTATTCGCATAAAGCATTGAAAATATGACGGGATTCTGTAAATGCACCTAGCACCACAGACCGCTAATTGCAGATTCATAGTCATTTATATGATACTAGCTATCCCGATAGACGTTGTCCTGTACACATGAAAAGAAAAACCTTTTCTAAACCATCCTCAAATCCACTTGAAAACACACAAAAAAATTCATCAATATCGGTTCAGCTGTTTAGGAGGAGTTTAATTACAAACACACGCACAGAAGATTTATATATATAAAGATGAGTTTTTTTTATTAAAGATAATATCGAAATGGATTGCACGGATGGCGAAGTGGTTTAAGTGATCGCCGCGCCACTGCACTGCGCCAAGTGTTCTGGGTTCAAATACCACATGGATCAAAATTTTGTGTGATCCACAAATGGTTGTTTCGAGTCTGGATGTTCTTTGTTTTCGTTGTTTGAATGACCACATCTTATTTTTGTACATGCTATATATGTAACTCAAATCTTAGCTAGTGTAAACTTAAATATAAATAGTTTTAATAGTTTTAATAATTTAATAAGCTTAAAAATTAGTAAAGTTTAATACTAGTAGTTCCAAAAATATGACTATAACTTTATGTTACTCGCTCTATACAAACTGGTAGAATTACATCTGTTTTTTGGAAGGATAGGCAGATCCTGGCATACATTGCGGGGATTAGCTTATTAAAACACTGATGCTTTGATACAGAGCTTCTCATAAGAAAACTAGTGATAGTATTACATTGTGGTGGACTTTAGAAATATTATAATTATATCTATTACAATATTAAAACGATCCTCTTTTCCGTTCGTATACTGAATTTTATACATACTTTTCTAGGTAAATAAAGAAACCTGTTATTAGCCATTTTAACAGTGACATGCGCCAAAATGTTAATGTGTAAGTTATATTACTCAATTGCCATTGGTATTGTAACAAATAAATATATTAAACCAAAAATGTGAATCCAGATACAGAAGGATCATTTATTTATGTATATACTTGTAAATCGCATATGTATTTAGGTTCCAACCTCCAACAAACAGCCGGCAGATTAACATTTGACCACTTAAACCGCTACGGTATCTGTGCAGTCAATACTCTGAATGGAAAGGCTTTCATATATGCGTTCAGTTTGTGGCTGTAGTTTTACAGAATAGTTGACTCGCCAACGTGCTTTAATTGCGCGAATATTACCACTTGGGGCAGCGGTTCGTTGGCTGTGGCACGTGTGCTAGGCTATGTATTCACTGTTTATCATAAGCCTAGCTGATGAGAGTTCTATCTTTTCAGGTTATAAAGAAAGAAGATAATATTAAAATCTTAGGTCCTGTGGCATAAGTTTGCTTGGCTTCTTAGAACGTGTTTCTTGTAAAAAAGTACTATTGTTAAGCTATTTATGTAGCCTCAAGCATGCGTAAAGTATCTCCAAAGTGGTATACATATTTGGAATATACCCACTTTCGTCAGCTAAATTATTATATTATTTAGTATTTAGTTTTCAAATAATAAGGACAGACATATTCACATTTACAAGAATATTTATAGACTTCGTTGAAGATTAATAACAGAAAAACTCAATAACATCTACAGTTTCAAGAATCCGTAATTGGCCACAATCATCGCTACGGGAACAAAAAGAAAATCTCGTTTTGAAACATAGCAAATAATTAAATGGCATTTAATTATTTGCAGAATTGAAATCACTTGGTACCACTTGTAAAGGCATGATGTTTCAGCCAGGTTGCAAGGCCGTGGTCTCAAGCAGGATGTCTGCTTATGCTTGTAACCATAACCATTGCAATATGACCCAAACGTCAAGCCGAAATAACGAGCATAATCGCGTTAATAATCTTTTTCGGTTATATAAATTACTAGCTTTTGCCTGCATCTTCGCTTGCTCGGTAAGTGTACTTCTTTTCTGTATGAAAAATATCCTATGTCCTTTACTACCTACCTCTGACGATGTAATGTGAAATTTCATGATGATCGGTCAAGTAGTTAAGGCGCGACAGCGTAACAAACAAACAAACTCACATGCGTATTTATAATATTAAGATTTGCAGAAGTATTGCAAACAGAATTACCAATTTCAGGTTGCAGATTAGGATCTGGAACATGGTAGTAACTAAAACAGCAGGATACAAAAACTCACAATACAATCCACATGTTGAGCTCTCAGCTTTAAATCAGAATGCTGAAATGAAACACAATTTTGGCGGTAATAAAAATGGCAAAAAGCCGCGCGTGTTGGAGTGGCCGGTACCGACGACTGTGGCGTGTGCTACACTGCATTGTTTTTGCGTAATTATGTGTAGTTCCTGATTTAAACGACTCTGTGGACGTATGTATGAAAGCATATGATAAAGCGCATGTTGTTTTCTATACGTTGGCTGTATGATGGTAATACTTTTTACGTATCGGTTTGTTCATTCTGTGTTCTAAAATTGCTACTGATGAGAACTGGCGCCTTTGTTTACTTGGTCTTAAGGATATAACCCAATAGAACATGCATAGTTTCTTGAATAAAGAAAGCAATAATAAGCGCTGGGTCATAAACGGTGTTTATGCAAAACTAGTGAGTGGTGTAGGTAGAAAGCAAGCCAGTGCTTTAACTCTATATTAGGCCCTAAAATCTTACAAGCTAGATTAAGATCGGTAAAGTAAAGCATCCATTCGTCTTTTGGTTCAAAGAAAAATAGTTACATTTATTCATAAATTAAATATTGCTAATAATATCATTTTAAAAATATTAAAGCTCTGTGTTTTACACAAAATGATTAACACAGTTCATTGCATGAAACAATATTTTACTAGCTATTAACAAAACTTTTTTGTCACTAATTGTATTGTTACAATGATTGTATACATAATTACAAGACGACAACTCGAACTATAGCATCGTCCGTTTAGTCAAGCCACCAAAAATGATCGTTTAAATATGTTACGCAGGTATTCAACCCCAAAAATCGTCCAAAACATGTAACGTTTGAAATGATAATGGAGGATCATTAAGATATTCGAGCATCTCACCCACTCCAAGACTTTGAAGATTAGTTTGTGAGTCATCGGTAATAGCTGAGTTGACTGCCGTCTACGATGCAAATCGCGAATCGATTCAACCTCCACCAATAGCCTCCGTGAATTTAACACTTTTGAATTCATAAACGCGAAATGGAAAAGTTTTTGTGAGTTCTGGTTTGTCAAATAACTTGTTATTACTTGGGAGCAAGTGACTTCTTTTAAAAGGTACTTTTTAAGGCAGCGAATTGGAAATAGTGGGGTTGCAGCAGCCATTTGAGTTTTATGAAAGTTCAGTGGAATACTGCGAGTTATAAATAATAATGATGGTTCAGATAAAATAGTTTTGATGTAAGTAGGCCTGAGAGGTGGGCACAAATTGCGACCAAGGTATTTTGATATCTAAGGGAGAGAGGCCTTTACTCTGTAACCACAAATATCAAAGAGCAAAAAGAAAAGCGTTTTGATATCTTAAAACACTTTTAGAGATAATCTTTTGCGTTATTGTGAAGGATATAGAAATTATGACAGTTAGTCAATACTGTGATTGCTTTCAATATCATTATTTATAAAACATCCATGCATATATCTCTGAAGAGGTAGTAAGATGTGTATTATATTTTGTCAACTATGGTTTTAGAACCTAGATAATAGGAATCGAACCCAAAGCCTAGTTTCATATTTTGTGTTTCTGCTAAGAATGTCTTCCAATACCACTTTGCCAGATCCGGGAATCATATCCGAATCCTCATGCACAGCAAACACATTCACTACTACTGCACCACCGAAGCATTGGCGCCTAAAACATTGTAATCTTTTTTTTCATAAAATTTAAATATAGGTCATATTTTTACTTTTATTTTATCAATAATTTATTTTAAGTAATATGATATTTGTTTTATATGTATAGCAAATCAGAACAGTTAACCTTTCGAAATGTATGCCTTTTGGTTTTGACAAATTGCTCATTCATGTAATTGGTTTTCAAGTCTAAACAAAGTGTAGGAACACATCTGCTCCAAAAAGCTTTTCAAAGGCCCTATGAGTCATTACAGCCTAATGGTATTATAATAATTTAAGTGTAGGAAAAATATTTAAAATTCAGTGCGGCCGTTCGTCTGCCGGCGTCCGTCGGTCAGTCACGCCTGGGATCGGGTTAAAATTCAACAGTTTTCGCCTTTCCCCTAATTTATTCAAATAAATTTTGGACATGCGACGCGATGAGAAAATGGGCTGTTTAGTCACGACAAGAGGACTCGTTTTGTATTCAAATTCTTGGTCATTACACCGAAATACGCGTTCTAATGGAAGATCAACATATCATTTATATTATCATTTATATTATAATTAATTTGTGTTAACTTAAGATTACTGTTGTCGATGTGAAAGTTTGTGGGAATGGATTGATGTTTGTTACTCTTTCACGGAAAAGCTACTGAATGGTTTTTGATGAAACTTTACAGTATTATTGTTTATACAAAAGAATAACATAAAGACTACTTAAAATCTATATTAAAATTTACATTAACGCGAGCGAAGCCGCGGGCAGAATCAAGTAAATTATAACATAATATGTTTATTTTCTTTTTGTGGTTTATTAGCTTTTATTCGGGGTTTTGACTCTGTGATTCTAATTAAAATCACAGAGATTTGATAGACACCTTTGATTAATAACTATCCTTATTTTTAACCTGGGTGTATGCATTGACATTGTCGGCCTCGATGGCGTAGTGGTTAGTGTAACCAACTGCCACGCCTGAGGTCGCGGGTTCGATTCCCGCACAAGTCAAACATTTGTGTGCATGAACATGGATGTTTGTCTTGGTCTGGGTGTTTCTATGTATAATATGTATGTATTTACAAAAAAAAAAGTATATAAGTATGTTTATCCATTGTCTAGTACCTATAGCACAAGCTCTGCTTAGTTTGGGCTAGACGGTGTTGTGTGTATGTGGTAGAATATTATTATTATTATTATTATTATTGACGCATACCCCTCCGTGGGAGTTTGTGGAGGGGTTATGTCGCACTTACCCAGGAAAAGGTGGAGACATCCCGGTAATACCGACTAAACCTACCACGGTGTTCTTTCTCACAATCTATGGTCGGGGCGCAGGGATCACTCGCGCATTTATCCTGCAGCCCCGGCAGATTTGGGCCGCCATTTGGTCGGGGCGGCCTCATCGCATTTTTATTATACTCATTAGTTGAGAGGCGCGCGCAGAACACGACGCGCCGCCGTCTCAGGCCTGCTTCTTAGGCGGCGGCTACCCATGCGCTCTCGCTCGTGACCATTGACTCTACCATGGCCGGTAGTGAGAGACGCTCCACATTTACTGTCGTGACGAGGCCACGACGCTCTTCAACATAGGCTGGGCACTCTTCAAGCCTATGCTGTGACGTCTCCTCTCGGCCGATGCGATACAGGTACTTCCTGAAGCAGCCGTGCCCCGAGAGTACCTGCGTCGTCCGGAAAGCGAGGGCGTCAAAACACCTCTCCAGCCACTCCTCCGTGATGGGTTTTACCGTCGCTATCGCGGCGTGCCCTGATTAATAACTAACCTGGGTTTTTTATACATGAATAATTAATATATTTTTGTATACAGTCTCGATGGCCAGCGGTAGTAAATGCAGCTGCTTTGTATGTGTAAAATATATACGGCAAGTCATGTTAGTCTGTCCCAATAAATATACCTCTATAGATACTCTGTAAATTAACTTAAAACATATGTATTTAGTACTCAACTATTTTATCTTCATTATTTATATATGTATATAATCTACATGGACTGAAGTTGTTTTAAATTCTGTTTTAAATTAACGGAAGAATAATAAAACTAATTAACATAGAATATTAATACATAGAGATTAACTAATTAACCTTACAACCTATGGTAGTAAAAATATAACAGCATAGACGATAACCTAATAATTAAATAAAAAATAAACGCCTGTATAGACTACTTATGCGTACGTGAGTGTGAAGTCACTTGTATTATTAAAATGCTACAGCCGCTTAGTATGTAGGTACATATGTACACAGTCCCTAGCCTATATTTCCGATGGGGTAGATAACCACTATCTATCTATCTTAGGATAAGTTAATAAGAACCATAGTTGACAAAATATAGATGTGATATTTTAATAATAAGCAAGAAGAAACAGCGGTAGCCTAGTGAGATCTGAGCGAAGTTTCGAGCGTATTAAATAGTTAATTATGACTTGCTTTAACGATGAAGGCAAATATCGTAAGAAAACCTGCATGTCTAGGAGTTCTCCATAATGTTCTCGAAGATATGTGATGTCTGCCAACCCGCACTAGGCCAGCGTGGTGGACTATGATGGGCTATCCCTTCTCACAGTGAGAAGAGGCCCGTGCCCAGCAGTGGGACAGTTTTACAGGGCTGGTATTATTATACCAATATCACATCCATATTTCGTTAAATATGATTTTAGTTCCCACGTAACCGAAGGTATGCCTATTGCCGTCTACCGAGCACTTTTCTCAACTCCGAGCTTTGCTAGCAGCAAGAAGAGAGAGTTCTTTGTAGGAAAACCTATAAACAATTTGCCAAAGTCGGGAAACAAACTGAAGAGAGAGAGAGAGAGAGAGAGTAGTCACATACTAGTGTATGGTAAAGTAGTCGCATACTAGTGTATGCGATTACTCTACCATACTGCGTATGGTGCAGTGGTAGTCCACTGCACTATCGAGACACTTAAGTCGAGGAATTAAACCCAATTTTTTTTTATACTACTAAAGTGGCAAACAAGCATACGGCCCACCTGATAGAAAGTGGTCACCGTAGCCTACGGACGCATGCAACACCAGAGACATCACTTACGCGTTGCCAACCCTTTAGGAAAGGAAGTGGGAAGGAAAAGGAGCGGGATGGGTGAAAGAGGGTATTTGGGCCTCCGGTACTCTCACTCTAGGAATACATACCGCTATTTCACGTCGATATTATGTGTGAAGGTAGTCCTTCCCCGGTCGAGCCCATTCATGCTGAAATCAGCGAGGCTCTACTACGCAATAAAATAATAGTAACGCCTGCATTGATTACGTCTGAGCAAGTCAATGTGACGTTATTAGTGTCATTGAAATACTACAGGTGCTAAGCATCTACATATGTACATACATCGTTTCAATTCTATATTCTCGAAGGAATAATCTGAGGTGTACACCCACATTTCAGTAATTATGGTTTTAGATCCTACGTATTAAGAGGCGAGCCGATTGCCGGCTACCGGGTACAGGGGCAGACTCCGCGCTGCTATATCTTTTAATTTTACAATATTAGGAAAACTTACAGAAAAAATTGTATTATAGGCAGAGTTGATACAAGAAATGAAGGCCAATTACAAGAAGCTTTCATAGATAACCGAATAAGTAAGTATAAATAATAGGAATAGACATTTAAAAAACAATATGTAAGCAAGATAAGATAAGATAAGATAAGCTTTATTTGCATAAACATGTGTATGCACTTTCTTTGTATGTACACACATGTTTATGCAAATAAAGCTTATCTTATCTTATCTTATCTTATCTTAAGAAATAGACAATCATATCATTATTGTAGACTCAACGAAGGAGTTACACAATTTTTTTTTACCTGGCTTTACTTTATGTAACCAAGTTTATAGCAATACTCCGGCATGCTGCATTGAACATAATTATGACTCGCTCGAATTTTGGCTGTCAGTTGTATTAGAACTTCTTGATATACATATCTTCTTGGTTTATTGACTAGACTGCCTTGATCCATTTCCGAGATGGATTAACTGTTATTGGATATTTATACTCGAATATTTAAAATCGAAGCCTCATGCAAAGCAACATATACTATCGCTGCACCATCTAAGTACTCTAGTCATAGCAAAGCATCGTCTTAGATGTGAAATACGTAGGATGATAAATAGCTTAGTCGGTAAAACGACGATACCGTGTTTTGAGATTGCAAACAGGACTTCTGTTTCATGGAATGTCTATTTGCTCGCTTATATAATTTTTTAGATGATGGAGTCAGTTCTCGCACTAAGAATAATTCTTACATCGCGAAGGACATAATAATGTCCTCCAAACTGAATTTCGGTCACGGCGGCCAAACTTAATGGAGCCTGTCCATCTGCGCCGGATATATTATAGTGCACAAGTATGTGCGCAAACACAAGTGCTCTCTCTGTTCTCTAACCCTCATGATCCGATGGGACGGATAATTCGACACGACCGGAAAGAGATCAGACGCGGGACCAACGGCTTTACGTGCTTTCCGAGACATGGAGGTGTCTAACACCGCCAATTTCCTAACACCGGGCTCGCATGGAGATTTCTTAACAGATAAATCCAATAACTTTTTGTTGGCCCGACCTGGGATTCGACCCGAGACGTCAAGCACAGCAGTCGCGTTCACTACCGCTGCATCACGGAGGACATAAGAAATATTCGAACATATAATCATTCAATCCAGACAGGAAACATCAATTTGGGCTTTACAGAACACTAGGCGGAGTGGCAGCGGCGCCGGTGGCGGTGAGGCGACCAACCAAACGAACAAACCACTACGCCACACATGTAGTAAATTTAAAAATAAATATTCCTCTTCTTTTTCAAATAAACAATGACATTCTTCTTCTTTTCGTGTGGTTAGTGGCCAACCTGTTGTCAAGAGTTGTTCACGCCGTCCGTAGGCCTCTGACATGGCTTAACGACTGCTGTCAATTTGACAACAACCGGGACCGACGTTTTACGTGTCCTCGGAAGCACGGAGACGCTCAGATGAAATACCAATAAGCGGTCACTCATCTATAGATTGACCGCACCCAACGTTGCTTAACCTCGCTAATCGTTTACCGATCAGTGAGTGCAACTGGCTATAAGCGCCTCTATACAATGACATAATTAACATACACAAATTATTGACAAGAAATATAAACTACGAACTAATGACTTTTATGGCATAATAAGGAACAAGACCGCATTAGAGGTAGTTAAGCATAATTAGAGGTAGCAACAACATTCTGCAAACATTGTCATGTAGTTAAGACGCATCCATTTACAGCTTTATTAAACTTTAAAAGCGTTCCCTTCGCTAGTTCCACAAATTATACAACATCGCCTCTCTCACTCTAACGTGTGCCGTGACGTCATAACCAGAAGAACCGCACCGCGCTTGCGCAACGCGCGTAATACCTCACAAGGCCATGCTGGACTGTCAAACCGTGTACATTGTCCTAATGTGACACTTGATAAAACGTCTTTTATATTTTTATTGCCGAAATGTATATATTATATTAGAGTATAGTTAAAAGTTCGTTTAGACTCAGTGTTATAAGTAGCAACAGCATTTTTATTGTTTTTAGTACAAATACATAACATAACCTCTCCTGCACAAGTTAACTCAAAATCGACAAGGTGTTATCGACCTTATATCTAATAGATAAGGTCTAGTGATTTGAAGATGAAGTATAGGAAACAAATTGTTTTATTTACGTTATTTGTGATGAACTTAGTGGAACAGCCGGCGCCCGAAGTGCAAATAGAGCAAGGGATTTTAAGCGGTAAAATCAGTGCAGATGGGTCGTTTTTTGAATACGTTGGAATACCGTACGCTACTACTGAAGGCAGGTTCAAGGTAAGCGAAATAATTATCTATACCTACTGTGATATGATGTATTATTTTTAATAAGTGATGGTTAGATGACAATCTGTACTCGGTCCCTAAGTATACGAAATCTGATTCATAAAATATGTGTAAATATATAATTGTTAAAATAACTTTATAATAATTGCAATAGTAATATATTCTATATGGTTAGTGTGGGATATAGTGTTATGTTATTTTATTAGTTGAGTCTAAATCGTAGTAAATATCTTTGGTTTTGTACAATAATTATAACTAGCGGTCGCCAAGTGGTCAAAATTCACTCATCAATTATTTAAATTTTATATTTGATCGTTATTAAAATTTTACTGTCTATAACTTAATACCCATAAAATCACATTTCATTTATGCACCTACTCCACATACATATGTAGTAACCATAGTTACGAAGCATTCTACGAAGTCAACCGAACAATGCCGAAATACTACGAACGCGATTCGACTGCTTGTGTCAAATGCATGGTTGTGTGCGTGTAGTGTTTTTTCATTAATTCAATGTACTTCTAATGCATATTTTATAAAAATATTAGCATTCGCCCTTCCTTTTCCACATAAACTTTATCTGTGCCAAATTTCATACTCCTCCATTCGCGCAATTTTCGTAAAGAGGAGTACAAAGTTTTTGCTTCACGTATTAACATATAGATAAAAGTACCCATAGTTGTAAGGGCTCTACTGTCACATTCGTTTCTGTTTATTCGGGCGCAAGTATTCGATATCGCCGCGCAGAAATCGTCTCCTTGTACACATATCATAACACAAAACATAGTAACACTTAAAGTTGTAATATTAGAATATTTGTTTATATTTTCCTCCGTAGGCACCTCTACCACCACCATATTGGACAGGCGTATACAAAGCAGTTGATGACATATATGAATGTCCGCAATCCTCCATAATCTTCGGCGTCGTGGGGTCTGAAGACTGCTTGAAAATTAATGTTTATGCCCCAGCGACATCTTATAAACCTCTGCCGGTCATGGTCTTTATTCACGGGGGAGCATTTGTAATGGGAAATGGTGGGAAAATGTTTTATGGGCCCAATTTTCTAGTCAAACAAGATGTTATATTAGTCACATTTAATTATAGGCTTGGAATATTAGGCTATCTTTGTCTAGGAATTAAGGAAGCTCCAGGTAATGCTGGCATAAAAGATCAGATAGCAGCCTTGAGATGGGTCAAAAAAAATATTGCAGCATTTGGTGGTGACCCAGATAACGTTACTATATTTGGACAAAGTGCTGGTGCAGCGTCGGTATCTTTGCTCTTAGCCAGTAATGTCACAGAAGGCTTGTTTCATAAAGCTATCGCCCAAAGTGGTTCGTCTTTAGCCAGTTGGGCAGTCAACCGGCACCCTATTTGGGTTGCTCGTCTAATAGCTAAACACCTTGGATACGATACTGAAGATCCAAATGAAATATACGAGATATTCTCAAAACTATCGTATAAAGATCTGATAAAAGCTAAACCTAGAAAGCCTCTTGGTATGTATTTTGATACTCAATTGCTGCATAGTCCGTGTGTTGAACAACATATTGAAGGCGTAGAAGCTGTTGTAACTGATTTTCCATTTAATGCCATAAAGAATAACCCAAAGAAGACCATACCTGTGATTATCGGCACAACGAGCAAAGAAGGAATGTTTTTATTACCTGAGGACACAAAAGAATCTTTAGAATATAGAAATGCTAGGTACATTTTTGCATCTGATTTAGAATTTGCATCAGAGGAAGAAGCGGCTAATGTATCGCAAATGGCAAAGTCGTTCTATTTTCGTGATAAAAACATCAGTTTAGATGTGATTAATACTATAGGTGAACTCAACACGCAATTATATTTTGAGGCACCTGCTTTTATTGAATCTGAAACATTAATTAGTAATAATAAGGCTAATGTTTATAATTACCATTTCGATTACGCCGGTGGAAGAAATGTACTATCGTTTCTTATTGGTTTATATGGCTTTAAAAATGAACGAGGCGCTACCCATAGCGATGACGTTTTGTATTTGTTTGATGCAAATATCTGCCCGTTACCTATCTCCAAAAGAGATCAAAACGTCATATATTGGATGACGAAGCTGTGGACAAATTTTGCTAACTATGGGTATGTATGTTATATTATAATTCTACTCTACCGCGTTGGTTACCAATATGAAACGTCTCAGTTTTGTTATCTATTAGTTTAAAAGAATTTTAAATGACATTCTCCTTTTATTATTATCTTCCAACATGGTTGGTCCACTGCAATGAAAAGGTAATAATTATTGCTATCTTGTTTTACTTATCAAACCTGTTGTTTAAAATGAGGCATTTTAGGCACATATTATGTATAAAATGTTGTTTAACAATTTTTTGTTTCTGCATCTACAAAATATAAAATAATATAATATGTCATGTCAAAAAGGAAAAGAACTATTAATGGCCCATATGATTATATTAAAACACAAATATATATTCCCTTATTTATTAAGCTAATTATTTCAAAGTTGATAGATACTAAAATAAAGGTGGACACGAGTCAAAACGTTAAAACAAATATAACAGTATAAAAAATTTATAAAACGATTTGCAGGAATCCTACGCCTGATGATGAGTTGCCAGTGAAATGGGAACCCCGTACGAAGAATTCTACAAAATTCCTATACATAGATGAAGAACTAAAAATGGGACCTCTACCTAATCCTGATGGTTATCGGTTATGGAAAAACATTTACGAAAGATACCGTAAACGAAATAAACCAAACGAATTAAAAAAATAAATATTATATTTTATTCATAACCTTAATTAATTATTGCTGCGTCTTCTTCCAGTGAACTATTTTTTCAATCGCTAGCACGTTATGCATCGTAGCCACCGTACTTATATTAATTTACCGTGCCATAACACCAGTAGCCCAAGTACGTTACGTATTATAGGTAAGTTTCTGTTGTAATAGTAGCAGTCGCGGCCCGCCTGGTTGGAGGAGCCTCTCTTTGTGTTAGATGGATATTACACCACGTTCTTCTTCAGGTTTTCCTGCTAAGAAATCTCAACAGCAGCCCGTAGTTAGAAAGTTGGCAGCGTTAGACACTCCTTGGAAAGCACGTAAAGCCGTTGGTCCTGCGCCTGTTCTCTGTCCGGTCACGGTAATGTTATCTAACAGTATTGTAATTCAGCTCTGTCCTTGAAATAATTACCTACAGCCGAGCGGTCCGCGAATACGCGAGAGGGCTGCCTACCTACAGTATTTTAATTTCATCTACCTACTTGAGCTACCTTCTAGTTTAGTGATTATAAATATTATGTTTCTCATTTTTAAAAAAGTAATTTGTTGTGAATGAAATAGAAAATATTCAATAAAATCTTGTATGTTTTTTGATTAGTAGATTTAATAAAAATACAACCTATAATAATTGAGGCTAAAAAATATTTGCGCCTCGACTGAGACGTACGAAAAGCTTTATTGTTAAATTTAATAGTATGAAATAATCCGCATTCCTATAAAAACTTTAATTAAAAATACTTTTGTTTACAATTTTACTTTGCCATAATTATTATGTAAGTACTTGTACTTATTTTAATAAAATATTAACAAGTCGCACGCTTACTGCTTACAAAACCATCATACCGTCCGTTCTTTGCTGCGGCGCATTCGCGACTGGTTGCGAACCAAGTGCCTACCGACCTTGACGCGCGTAGGTATGACTCGCGTTCCGACCATTTGTATGAAAATAGAATACTGTTAGATAACATTACCGTGGTCCGTTCGTGTCGAATTGCCGTTACGTCGGATCATTAGATTTAGGAACAGGATGTGCACTTGTGTTTGCGCACACACTAGTGCACTATAATATCTTCGACACAGGTAGCTAGTTTCAGTTAAGATTGGCCACCGTGACTGAAATTTGGTCTGGAGGACATCAGTAGTTTAGTAATTATATTCACTCTTATCGTATTTATTTTACCCAGGGCTGATGACATTGCGTGTTTTCGGTAAAATTTATTATTATAATTAGTAGATTTATCAGTATTCATTTTTATTAGATTAACCTTTCCAATAGACAGTGAGTATTTTTTTACGGCATCTTAAGAAATTGACAGTATAATATCAATAATATTTTGTCTTATCCGGAAATGTTACCGCAACGCCATGATCAGCAATTGCGTAAATACTCACACTTATGACACTGACTTTTTGAGGGGATATACTTATCACTTTAATTTGTAAACAAATGACCTCTTATCACTTCATATAATAATTATAATATCAGTTACAACATTGTTACAAAACCAGTTATTGTAAAGATAGTTACATATACGTCTCCATATAAACTATTTATTTGCTTTTAATAACTTATGATAACCCTATTCCATTTCATTTTTAATGTATCAGATATCAAATCATCGTATGAACTTTAGACCTTTTTAGAAGTGTATGATAATGACATCGTTTCCTATTTTAACGACGTATTGGTAATTAGTAGTAGGAGTAGTACTACTTCACGTCGCGTGTGTAACACCCGCTTAAAACTGACCTCGCTTGACTTATATCAAAATATTGAAAATGCATTGATTACATTGTATTTCAAGTAATTGATTTCTTAAACGTATGTTGAGATAGGACTGGCTAATTAAATTTTGCTCGATATAAATGCATAAGATATATTCAGTTTCTCTTTTCCATCGGGCTCTTTTATCTTTTAATGTAGAGCAACATTTTGTAAGTTTAGTGAAATGTATATGCAACGGAATTGACACATCAGTTACATGAATATAAGGGTGAAATTCGTTCAGCAAAATGAACAGTGTCAAAAAAATAGCTCTATTCACGCTGTTTGCAATGAAGTTGGTGGACCAGCCAACTCCTGAAGTCAAAATTGAACAGGGGATTTTAAGTGGTAAAATCAGTGCAGATGGATCCTTTTTTGAATACTTGGGTATTCCTTATGCTACAGCAAATAGTAGCACGAGGTTCAAGGTAAGCTTCTTATTACAATTATTGTCATCTTAGCAAGCAAGCTATATAATATATGAAATACAACAAGTAATGTAACAAAAAGGTTACTACATAATGATATTTACGAGTATAAAGTATCTAAGGTCGTTGTAATGTTATTTCTTGTCTGTCAGCCTGTACTTTGATCAGATAAAAACACGACATTTGGTCTTTTTATTGACGTAATGGTATTATCAATAGTGCTTAGATAATATTTGAATATAGGGTAAATCTAACTGAATGCAATAATTCGAATAGTCTCTTCTCTCTTAGCCTTTATTATTCCCAAGTCACTTGGGGTCTGCTTTTCTGGCCTAACTGGATTTGACTGGATATCAGTTTTTACACGGAGCGGCTGCCACCTGACCTCCGCAACCCGAAGGCTAACGATACCCTAAGGCTAGACCAGTGTCAGGATATTAGAGGGTACTGACTTTCCCAATAACGACCACCATAGATGTTCATGGTAGCCGGGACCAACGGCTTAACGTGCTCTCCGAGGCACGGAGCAGGCGATAATTGTCAATCAATACGCACATAATTTTGAAACGTCATATAACTTCCGAAAGTCAGATGTGCGCGACGTGGGTTCGAACCCGAGACCCTCTGCATTGCAATCTGTTGGTCTCCCCACTGAGCTATCGCTGCTCTTTCTATAATTTGAATAGTCTGTAGACTAAAATAATATTGAATTTATAACTATAACTTTTCGCTGCAGTGAACAATATTATTGGATCTATTTATTTTACTACTGTTATATAATATACTGTTATATAATAATTACATTACTTAATCACTTACGAAATTAATACAAATTTAAGTAAATATTACATTTATTTTAGGCACCTTTACCACCTCCATCTTGGAAAGGCGTTTTCCAAGCAACTGATGAGACACATCAATGTCCACAACCTACGATCGTAGGAGTACTCGGCACTGAAGATTGTTTGAAAATTAACATTTATGTGCCTGCAAAGGCTAAACGGCCGTTGCCTGTAATGATGTTCATACATGGCGGAACTTTTGTTATCGGCAATGGAGCAAAAGGTCTTTATGGGCCGGAGTTCCTCATGAAACAAGACGTTATACTGATTACGTTTAACTATAGACTCGGGGCATTAGGATTTCTCTGTTTAGGCATCAAAGAAGCCCCTGGCAATGCTGGTTTGAAAGATCAGGTAGCTGCGTTAAGATGGGTACAAAAAAATATAGCAGCTTTTGGTGGAGATCCAGACAATGTCACTATTTTTGGATTGAGCGCTGGTGCAGTATCTGTGTCTATTTTACTAGCAAGTCCAATTACGGAAGGTTTATTTAAGAGAGCAATCGTGCAAAGTGGAGTCTCTACATCAAGTTGGGCGATAAATAGACAGCCACTGTTTACTGCTAGTTTGATTGCTAAAGACCTGGGTCATAATACTACCGATCCACAGGAGATCTATGAAATATTTTCCCGAATGCCTTATAAAGATATAATTGCAGCTACACCTGTAAAGCCGGTTGGCAAATATTTCGATTTTCAGTTGCTAAATTATCCGTGTATTGAAAGACCAATAGAAGGGGAGGAAGCTGTACTGACTGATTTGCCGTATAATTTATTTTTAAAGTATTCAAAAAACCTATCTGTAATGTTTGGCACATCAAGTAAAGAGGGACTGATGTTGTTAGCGCTTGATACCCAAGAGACTTTAAAAGAAAGGGATTCGAAATATATATTTGCACCTGATTTAGAATTTACTTCTGACAAAGAAGCAGAAAATAAATCGATGATGGTGAAGAGGATTTATTTTGGAGATAAAAATATTAATTTGGAAGCTCAAAAGGCTATACAAGAACTGTATACACATATGTACTTTGAGGTACCTAATTTATTAGAAACAGAAGCAATTTTGAATAAAACTGAAGCGCCGGTTTTCAACTATTATTTTAATTATGCAGGAGGAAGAAATTTAGTGAAGTATTTTTATGGTTATAGAAACGAAGATGGAGCATGTCATGCCGATGAACTTATGTATATATTTAATGGCCTAGCTTGGCCTTTCCCAGTGAATAAAAGGGATCAACTAATGATTGATAGAATGACGAAAATGTTTGCAAATTTTGCAAGATATGGGTATGTACAATATGAATAAAATTATTTTATTAGTTATATTTTATAAATGCACAGGTGACGTATTAGTTTAAGTGGACACCTTGCAAATAATGATGATTTCGATTTGATCCCAGTAACATATGACGAAACACGAGGCAAATTTCAGGCTATCTTCTGTAGCATCAACGCAATTACTAGTTTTATGCTACTATACCCATACAAAAATACATTATATAATGTAATTTTAATTGTAACAACAAGATATAAAACTTAATTTTGTACTTTAACCTGAAATATGAATTGCCCAAATTTCGTTACAGTGATATTACATTATTTAATTTTTATGCAATTCGTTGTAGATTTTCTACTCACCGCTAAATAATAGATATTGTTTGTATACTAGTACTTAAGACTTAACTAGCGACAGATACACTATTTCCTTGTTATTTGTTTACGTCAATTCTGTTTATTTTACTAATAATAATAATAATGTCCTCCCGACCGAATTTCGGCCACGGCGGCCAGTCTTAACAGAGACTGGCCATCTGCGCAGGAGATATTATAGTGCACAAGTGTGTGCGCAAACATAAGTGCACTCTCTGTTCCCTAACTCTCATGACCCGATGGGACGGCAATCCGACACGACCGGAGAGAGATCAGGCGCAGGACCAACGGCTTTACGTGCTTTCCGAGGCACGGGGGTGTCTAACACCGCCAACTTCCTAACTCCGGGCTGCTATTGAGATTTCTTTACAGAAAAACCCAAATGAATGAATGAATGAATGCGACTGCTGTGCATGAGGTCTCGGGTTTATTTTACTACGCACTATATTACGCACTGCACATCTCTACGTACTGTTTCTGCCGTGATTTGGTAGTCTGTGATGCACGCATTAAGTACGCATAATAGCTGTTCATATTATATAATGAATATAAATAGACTTTAATTTACGTTGATGTTTAAGTCAGCGTTGTTATGAATAACATATATTTTTTGCATTAAAAAATACAACTCGCTCTCGGAATTAATCTTGTGTCGTAGGATCTTTACAAAAATACAAACAACAAACACAAAAATCACCCACCCGTTTATTTACAACTATGCTCATTTAATCAAAGTCTATAATATTAAACATTTTCATGTTTTTTCAGAGATCCCACTCCATTTACAAATGAGTTTCCTGTCAGATGGGAGCCCAGTAATAAGAAGGCAATTAAACTACTTTATATCGATGAACAACTAAAAATGGGTCCTATTCCAAATCTAGAAACGTATCAGTTATGGAAAAATATTTACGCTAAATATCGTGAAAGAGATCAAGTAAATGATTTTAAAACTTAATGAACTGTTTTATTGTGTAGCTTTTACTTATAAACGTTTTTTCTAGAACTTGTCGACTCTTGGTATAAGTTTGCTGAGAGTCGAGACCGGGTCCTCATGCACAGTCTGTAGTTGCATACACTATCATTGCGCTACCGAGGCAGTCAGTATCAATATTTTATGTGTATTTATTACCCACGCAAGTGACATAATCTAATTCGTTAAAATTGTTATCAATATCATGCCTTGCCGCCATCAGGAACGATTTATTATCCAAAAAGCGGCGGTAGCCCAATTGATAAGGCATTGGACTTGCGGTCGAGAGCTCGTGGGTTAGAATCTCACCCAAGCACTACTGACGTTAACCCACTCCTAACTCAAGCATTTTAGCTTAGCTGCAGGGGTCAACAAGAATACTAGTAATTTAAAACTCAAATTGCTAGTAATCTCTTAAAAAAAACATATACCATACAGTTTTATTTTTTGAAGGTGGCATTATGTACCATGAAATTAAAGAGACTATAGCTATAGATGTAAGTATACATAGCTAAATTAACTTTAAAAAGAAAAGCGATGTTGGAAGGCCTATAATTAAAGTCCGCATGCTCTTTAGGCCAATAAATTTATTGGAATACGTGACTTCAAACGCCAATTTATATTGGGTTAGTACGCTATTTATATATATTGGAATTGCTTCTAGATTTAACTCGAACGAAATTTTGATATAATATAATATTACAAATAGTATCGATAACATATCGGTTTGAGGTCAACTTATCACATAGATAAGGGTATCGTACAACACTCTCTAATAATATGTGTTCTACTAACTCATTCGTTTTAATTATTGTTATGGTCTAACTATTAAATATTCTAAGTTAACAACTAAATAAATAAAGCAGATTCTGCTTTAAAAATAGTAGTGGGAATAATTGGAGTAAAAGACATATACTCAAACAACGAAGACAAAGAAACAATTTATTTTATTTACATTGTTTGCTATGAACTAGTGGATCAGCCGGCACCCGAAGTGAATATTGAACAAGGGACTTTGAGTGGTAAAATCAGTAACGTTGGGTTGTTTTTTGAATACCTTGGCATACCATATGCTAGTACAAAGCGTGATATGAGATTTCAGGTATGCGATAATAGTTTTATTTGTGAATGTCGAAATATAAGTAATCTTTTTTTTTTATTGAAACCATGTTAGATTTAGTGAAAACTTGTATTTAGGTTTAAAATAACCTAATAATATCCCGACCAGATTTTTTATACTTGGGGACCGTTTGTGAAATAACTGTCAAAACGTATCCATCAAATAAGTTACTATCTTTTAAAGAATTGGTATATTATTTAACTACCCATAAAATTAAATTAATCAAATATGAATCGTTTTCAGGCACCACAACCTCCACCAAAATGGGAAGGTGTTTTCAAAGCCACAGAGGAAATATATCAATGTCTACAGAACAGCCCAATTGGAGTGGTAGGCATGGAAGATTGTTTAAAAATCAATGTGTATGTACCAGTTAGCGCCCAAAAACCACTACCCGTTATGATTTATATACACGGTGGCGCTTTTGTTATAGGTAGCAACGGAAAAATGGTTTACGCACCAGATTTTATAGTGAAGCGAGATGTAATATTAGCTACATTTAATTATAGACTCGGTACCCTTGGTTTTCTATGCTTAGGCATTGCAGAAGCTCCAGGCAATGCTGGATTAAAAGATCAAGTAGCAGCTTTAAGATGGATTAAAAAAAACATAGAAGCATTTGGTGGTGATCCTGATAACATTACTATATTTGGACACAGCGCTGGAGGAACCTCTGTTAGTTTACTTGTAGCCAGCAATGTCACAGTTGGTTTGTTCAAAAGAGCTATTATAATTAGTGGATCATCGTTGACTAATTGGGCTATAAGTAGAGATCCAGTATCAACAGCAAGCGGAATAGCAAAACTGCTTGGTCACAATACTAAAGACCCAAGACAACTATACGATTTATTTAAAGAAATGCCATATAAGGACTTAATAGCTGCGACATCACATATACCTATAGCACGTCAATTTAATAAGCGTGTAATGAATTTGCCATGTATAGAAGAAAAATTCTCTGAAGAGGAACCTTTTCTCACTGATACGCCATATAATTTAGTGATGAAAAAGCCGAAAAATATTTCTTTAATGTACGGCTCTACGGACAAAGAAGGTTTATTCTTTGTGGCAGAAGAAACAGATGACACGTTAGAATTATTGAATAGTAAAGAATATCTTTTTGCTGATGATTTAGTATTTAAATCGAAAGAAGAAGAAAGTAAAGTCGTTAAAGAACTGAAGCAATATTATTTTGGAAGTGAAGTTATCAATAGAAAAACTTTAATGAATTTATCGGAGTTATATACAGATTTAAACTTCGAAATGCCTATGCTGTTAGAAGCAGAAATTATGGCGAGAAGTACTGATACACCAATTTATAATTATTACTTCACATATTCGGGTGGCAGAAATATGGTGAAGCATAATTCTGGATTCAACGACGAACACGGTGCGTGTCATGGAGACGATATTTTATACATGTTTAAAGGTAAAATATGGCCGTTTCAAATTCGTAAGACAGATCAAAAGATGATAGACTGGATGACTGAGATGGTTACTAACTTTGCAAAATACGGGTGAGTCAGTTATCTTGTACTATATATATCGTAGATGATCCGTGATGCACTTATAGTGGGCAAAACGTTAGTGAGTTATTCTGTCAAGAACTCTTCGATATTAGCAAGAAATCTGGAAAGACTATATCGTATTAAAAATTACATATTGCTTCAATTGATTATGAAAGAAAATGTCGTTCACAATTCAGAATTAATCTTTACCTGCCTGTTATCATATATTTTCATAATTATAATACAAGAAATTGGCAAATATTATTAAATCGTTAAATATTTAGTATCTATTGAAAAACCTTTTTGAATTCTTAAACCGACTATAAAAATATAAAGTAATATTTTCGAATTGCAGGGATCCTACGCCGTATTCAATGAATAATATTCCCGTCCGATGGCTACCGAATGATGGAAAAAAGTTAAAGTTTTTATATATCAATGATGAACTGAAGATGGGATCAATGCCAAAGCCTGAAGCTTTCCAGTTTTGGAAAAATCTTTACAATAAGTATCGTAGAATATAAAGGAGATAAATTTTAAAGTTATATTATTGTTGTAAAGTAAGTTGTTGTATGTGGTGTTGTTCTATTGCCATGATGATATGATTTAACTTAACTTTATAAGGACAACAAGAGATTACATTCTATAAACATAAGTACGATATTTAAAAAAATGCTAATTGAACGCCAATATCATGATATTTTCTTAACATATGATTACTAATGTGGTGGGCTAAACTACATAAAGCTGATTTTAGACATTCCACTATAATTATTATTACATGTAATAAAAACAATGATTTTTATTTATTTATTTATTTATTCTCTGCAGATATTTGTCTGTACATACAGACAAATATCTTTACATGATTCACCCAAAGCGATATTGTAGAAATATTGAAAAAAAAAGAGTATATTCGCCTACTTTTATAAGATATTCTATGATGTTCAGTTGCATAGTACAATACGAAAAGCTATAATTTTCTACACTAGAAAATACACTATTTGATAAAGAAACGAAGCTTTTACAAACATTTTCAGAATATATTCTTCAGTGTCTCAATAGCTGCTCATTGTATCAATTCCTATTCATACCTCCTCTCTAGTAGAGCAGTAATTCAAGAACACAATCTTGAGCACATATGTGTAAAACAATAGCAATTCTTATTCTACGAGGAACACCCGCAGAATATTCACAGCCTCCGTGTTCAAATTGTGCCAAAACTTGAGTTTAAATTTTTATAAAATATGATTTATTGTACACACGGGTGTAAAAATGGTGGTGTAAGTGATAAACGAATAAATAGACCAAAAAATCGAAAATTATAATATTGAGTGTATGGTATACCATACTTATTATGGTATAACTTGTTAGTTGGCCACTGCTGCCGCGCAAAATATTATGGTTTTGAATCCTATATGGAACATTCATTTGTTTAGGCCAAAAATAATATTATTGTTTTGATTTTGATTTATTTAAGTTTATAGTATGTTTGTAAAGATCTCACACAGGAATCGAAGAGAAAAGCAGGCGACGTTCTTTTTAAAATTAAAGAAAATCCTATTAAATATGAAAAAAGGTCAGCATATATAACACATAAAGTTTGTTTGAGTTGATGAACTCGTAGTAATTCTGCACTAAGGGTATATGTAATAGGGTCTAGTCTATGCTAACAGCTCAGTCTATCTAAAAGTAAGTTATACATTCTGCTGTCCTGCTCAACGGTTGTAATGTATACATTAAAACCGTTGAGCGGGCTACAGGGCAATACAGGTAACGAAAATAACCACCTGATAACCATCTAACGGCTGTCGATAGCACAAACTTGTTTCGTGATTGGCAGTCAATGTCAAAGCTTAATTACTAAGCATTAGGTAGACTGTGCTTAAAATGACACTCACAACCACATTAAATCTATGAAGAAGCATCTTGACCAATAAAAATGATACAAAAGTTATAAGAATTAAATCAACTATTAACAATATTAAATTCCATTGATAATGTAATGAGCAATAACAGCAGTAACGACGTCGTCATTACTGGGGACTTCAATCTAGGTTTTATTGATTGGCGCGCGGATAGTAATTATACACACCTAACCCCATTTAATTATAATGTAAATTTAGGATACTCCCTCATAGATTTTATGTTGTCAAACAACTTAGCTCAATTTAATTGTATTAAGAATAGTGACGATCGTCTCTTGGATTTAGTTATTAGCAATATATCAAATACATATGTAACTAGGCCATTATGTTCCTTAAGTAAAAGTTACCAAATACATCCTAGTCTATTAGTAAATTTACCATATGATGGCAATATTAAGTATTTAGTTCCTAATCCTATGGATAGATACAACTTTTATGGGACTGATTATAAGATTGTTGTTAAAGATTTAAATAGGATTGACTGGCATAGTGTTTTCTATCAATGTAAAGACGTTAATGAAATGGTGAGCGAGTTTTACATAATTTTAAGACAAATTATTTCCACACATGTGCCACTCAAGAAGGCTAAGAAGGCGCGTTATCCTCCATGGTTTAGTAATGCACTGATCAAACTTTTAAACGAGAAGAATAAAGTTCGTAAAAAATTTAGAATATATGGTAATCCCCGAGATAAAATTGAATTCCACTTACTACGTAATCGCTGCCATAAACTGTATGATTCTTGTTACAATAATTATAAAAATACATTAGAGTCTAATATATCTTCAAACCCCAGAGCTTTTTGGAGTTACATTAAAAGCAAGCGCGGTGGACATTCAACACTACCAGCTAAAATGTTTATGGACAATATAGTAACGCAGGACGGAAACGACATAGCTAATCTATTTGCGACTCATTTTCGTTCCGTGTACTCCAACATTTCTAACATTACCTCGTCAGATTCAGTAACTTCCTCCACTAACAAGCATATGTCGAAACTACAATTTACTGAAACCAATATTCAGTGTGCCATAAAAAGACTTGATGGCTTAAAAGGTGCAGGACCTGATATGATCCCTCCTATTTTCATTAAGCGGTGTGGACGATCACTTGCGTTACCCCTTATGTTAATTTATAACACTTCCTTATCAGAGGGAACATTTCCTAACGAGTGGAAAAAGGCACGTATTTTACCCATCTTCAAGAAAGGGGACCATGCTAATGTTAAAAATTACCGGCCCATATCCATACTTTCGTGTTTTTCTAAACTATTTGAATCCATACTTTATCCTTCAATCGTGGCATTAGTCAATAATAGTCTCACTGAACATCAGCATGGGTTTAGAGGTGGTCGATCAGTTTTAACGAACTTAGTTGACTTTGTTTCCGATTTATCTCAGGAAGTTGATGCCGGATCTCAGATAGATGCAATATACACAGATTTTAGTAGTGCTTTTGATAGGGTGAATCACGAAATTTTATTAAAAAAATTAAATGCTCACGGTGTAGGCGGATCGTTACTCAGCTGGTTTAAATCCTATTTGCAAGATAGATCTCAAAAAGTAGCCATCAATGGATTTGAATCACAAGTTTACCTTGCTGTATCTGGCGTGCCTCAGGGATCTCATTTAGGACCAGTGCTGTTCCTTATATTTATTAACGATATAAGTTCTCGCATCAAACACTGCAAAATATCCCTATTCGCGGATGACCTAAAAATGTATCGTTCAATTAAAACAACCAGTGATTCCAAACTAGTCCAAGATGACCTGAATGAAATTCTGTGTTGGTGCAGCGCTAATTATATGACGCTTAACGTCAATAAATGTTTTTACATTAAATATACCCGCAAAAAAAAACCACTTGCCTCAAAGTACCTGATTGGCGGCACTTATGTAAAAGAAGTCACTGAAATTCGTGATTTGGGCGTTATCATTGATGCAAAGCTGACCTTTAAAACACATATTGACCAAACTGCCACAAAGGCTGCGCAAATGCTCGGCTTTCTGAGAAGAAATACAGTAGGCTTTAAGAAACTTGATACTAAATTGCTTCTGTATAACACACTAGTCCGCAGCAATCTTGAATACGCCAGTATTGTCTGGTCACCATACTATGCTGTTAGTTCGCAACGGATTGAAAGCATTCAGAGAGCCTTCACCAGAAGTCTTGCATACTCTTGCAGTGGGTTTTCCCATAGAAACCCATACGATCAACGACTATGTAAATTTAATATGACCACTCTAAACAATCGTAGACGTATCATTGACCTTTGCTTCCTCCATAAATTGATCAATAATCATATACAGTGCAGCTTTCTATTAAATAAAGTGTCTTTAGCCATTCCTCACTCTTATCCCAGGCGTAAAATCTCAAAAATTTTTCACACGTCTTTTTGTAGAACCAACTTGGGTCGGCAATCACCAATACATAGACTTCTTGATCAGTACAATAGTATACAAAGTCGCGACACCGAAATTGACATCTTCAACGATTCCTACAATAATTATAAGACTAAATTGTTAAAACTATTCTCCCTAGATTAATTCTCCACACATTTCGAATTTATTTGTTGTTATTTGAATGACTAGTCGTTATAAGTTAGAAAATAAGTAACTACCTTATTATAGCCAATGTTATGCATACCGTAACTGTCATATGTATCAGATGCAATACTATGTAATGTTTCCTATAAATGTATAAATACATATGATGTGGTTGTGCTAAATAAATAAATAAATAAAATAAGAAAAAACATCAAACAGAATAATTATAGCAATATTATCAAACGTATATTTCAAATACATGTAAAATACAACTGCGTACCGTAATTGATAAGGTCAACGTCCGCTTGAAGGCTTTCCATTACACCACGTAAAATAGTCAGATCGGAGTTCCCAACTACAATGTCTGTTATGAATATTATACGAGGGTACTGCGTCTGCGCCACTTTTGTTTCGTATCTCTTTGTAATGTTCTCTAGTGATAGTTAGAACTTCGGCTATGTTCCTTGAAATTCGAATGCCAATGCTGTTATAGATTGTTTATCTATGTTCACAGTCGAAAGCTATGAAAATAATGGTTAAATATTGAAGGGATTATCTTTGCTAAACGTTTTCTGACCACATTGGAGAGATTTTGGAGATAAGTTAGGTTGAAAACTCCAAACTAATAAAAATAGTGCATGAAGAATGTTGAATAAGATTAGAAAAATATGCCAGGATCTTAGCAGTAGAATTCCACAGACTCTATCTATTCTTCCATGGGAAATACATGAGTCTATATAATATCATACATATTAAGCTGTGAAATTACCATTTTCTGTCACAGTGGTGAAATAAACGGTAGTTTTAAAGCTACGAGGATGTTGTGTGAAGCCTCCTAAATCCTAACATTGCACTTGCATTGTGTGTTTTTGATGTGATCCTCGTATTATAAAAGTGGGAAATTATATCCAGTTTTCAGTAATCTTGAAGATAATTGCCTTGATGTTTCTGATGCCCTTTGTTATAAAAATGGTTTAAACTTGAAGTGGGCATATTTTTATTAGGGAATATAATTATAGGTATATTATCTTCACGTGTGCCGCGGAGTGATAGGTAGATACTATGGCTTACTTAGGATTTTGTAAAAAATTTAATTTCTATTATATAAAGCAACTAGACAATTAAATCAAGGCGGTGAGAAGATCGTTTAAAAAAATGCTTCTAGTCCAAAGTACCTTGATTAGATTAATTATCAACGAGATCTTGTTAGTTTAAATTCTCTAACTCTTTATTATTTTCTTACTTTTTTATACTTTAGCTGCTTTTCACCGAATGCTAACCACACTCCACAATTATACTCCAATTAGTTCAACGTCTATTTTAATTTGACACCAAAAAAATAGGTCCCAATGCTCAGCTCGAATTTTAACAAGACGTTACCCCTCCTATCTCGATGTTTTCATTACCACCCTGTAGGTACAATTGCAAAATTTTATAAGTATTTAAGCAATAAAATTAAATTTACGACGCTCCTTAACAACGGCAGTGCGCTTAAAAAGATAACCCCGGGACGAGTAAAGGCGTTATTTATCGCAACTTTGGACTTTCTATTCATAATGTTGCGGTTTAATATTTATATTTTGGGCTCTTATTAAAATTTTATTTGTTGTAACTTTTTAATTAGTTAGTTGATGTTAACGGTTGCTATTGAAAGTGACTGGTCAAGTGTTTTGAAGATGGCTTAAAGGTTTTTTGAATTTAACATTTAGTAGATTATGAATTTATATTTTGCTTTTTAAATAGTTGAAAGTTTTAGGCGGTGCTACTGAACCGTTTATTAACCCATTTCCTGTCCCGTGATTGACACAATAGAAAATCTATTGTTATGTATCACACGTGATTCATAGGACAGAGAATCTGTTAATAGGCATATCATACGGTCCTTAGAGTATAGACTCTAAGGACTATATGATACGCCTATTAACAGATTCCCATACAACAGATAACCATAGGGTTATATCATAAACGTCTCCAAAGATTAAAATAGAATAACTACACGTACGGTTTAGTAGTATATGTGGCTGCTTTGCGACTGCTACTATGCTGACTTTTGTGCGTTTGATCCCAACACAAGACAAAAAAAAGTGGTCTTTGTCGCTGTTGTTGGAATGTACGTAAATCCTGCTCAATACAGGAATTGTTTACGGACCCATATAGTAAAAAGCAAAACTAGTACCTTATACAGCATAAGCATCCTAATATAAAGAAAAAGATCTTTTAGTACTCTGGGTAGAATTCAGAACTTTATATGCCGATCACCGTTTCGTGTAACCAAGTCTAATAAACGACGAAGTTAAAAAAAAATATTTGTTGCGTAGTTGGTTGATTTGATGGTATTTTGAGATGATGGTTCACAGGGAGGGTTGTTATAAGCTTTACCCACGCTTTAACATTTCGCAGGTAGGAGCGTGGGCTGATTGAGAGGCATCACGAACGCGGGATGGAAATCAGAATTTTAATCTGTTTTTTTACCTTTAACAATCGTAGATATATTGGGTTTGCCAATTCACCTACGAAATTGCCGCTCAATATTTTATTTTTTAAATAATCTATTCGATAAATATTTTTAAATATCTAAATATCCTAATTTGATGATATTTTAAATGTAGGTAATTGTTTGACTTGAGGCCTATCATGTAATAATGGCGAATCAAACGGACGAATTCCTCCAGGCGCTAAACTTTGGACACAAATTGTATAAAAGTAAATCGATGATTAGATTCTAAATTCTACTAGTAATCTTTACATGTAATTAACAATAACATATAAGAAATTATTGAAATAAAAGTATTTATAGAAAATAGTCATTCTATTCTGTATAGGAACCATAAAATAGGATCGGGGAAAGAAACGGCAATCTCATAGTCAATGACCTTAGATGTGGCCCGCTCAACTTGACGGGCGAGAACAGTGGCACATGTGCATAATGTGCATGACGTATACAGAGATATCGGTTCGCATCGGTACAAAGTCAATTACCTACGTACTACATTTGACCGACTTGATTCAAAGTCACTGTATACATGTTTCTTTGTATTAGTGTGTCTATATCTCTATCTATCTGTGTTATCGTGTTGTATTGACTCAGCCATGAATGGAAACATTTTTATCCTTCTTATATGCTCTTTCCTTTTTGAGAATTTTCATTATAAATTTCTAGTATATTTGTCAAATCTGGCAGCTAAGCTAATGGTGCTGAAATTTAAACCCACGATCTTCCAATCGCAAGTCCGATATCTTACGCATTAAGCTATCGCCGCCAAACCATCCATCATATTCATATTTGATTAGCTGCAGCGACTATGATAACATTTAGTTTGGAAATAACTAAATCAATAAAAAGCACAAATAAAACAGAGTGATTTTGTATTAGCTACTCCTAGAAATTTTTTTTTGATACAGGTGCCAAAAATTCTTAATTTCTTAGAAAACATGATAATATTTAAGAATAAGTATTTTTGGCGAATTTGTATTAGATTGTAACAAAAAAACTTGATACTGGTCTGATGATACAAGTATTCAGGAGTGGCATAAAAAAAACAAAACGAGAAAATGTCGCCAATTGTAGAAATGGCAGCTGATTTTGTATGAGTAAGTACTATTTTTATTTAAAGTATCAAAAATATCAATAATTTGGTCATCCATGGGCATATGGTGATATGAGTGGGGTAAATGATAGATGATAATCTGGCTAGTCAACAGTTTCAGGGTTATCCATTATTTACGCCACAACCTGTATATAAGCTGTCCTACTGCTCGGCAGGAAGCTCTTCTCAGTATGAGAAGGGTTTGGCCATAGTCTACGATGCTGGCCCAGTGCAGGTTGGTAGACTTCACATATCTTCGAGAACGTTATAGTAAACTCTCAGACACACAAGTTACTTCACGATGTTTTCCTTCACCATCAAAGCGAGCGATAATTAACTATTTAATACGCACATAACATGGAAAAGTCAAAGGTGCCTTGAGATCGTACTCGATACCTTTACATGGCAGTCTATCCGTCCTCCACTAGGCTATTTCTGCTCTAAACTTGTAATGATAGTCAAATCGACTTACTCTGCCATAGGTACGTCGTTCATTTCTCTGTGCCAGTTTTTCGTCGGAAGGACGTCTGCAAGAGCGATTGCATCGACTCACTAATTATGTCAGCTTCTTTGAAATGTGACGTAGGTATTTGGTAGCCAGATTGGAAGCTTGAATAGCATTTATTTGCTCCTAATAGGCCAATAATTTCCGATATTTACCTATACAGTGTGTCTGGTAATTAATGGATAACCTTGAAATGTCTTATAGAAGAAAAGAAGGCCGTTCAAAAAAGAATTTTAAAAACAATTTAAAAGTGCAATAGCTGGTCATACTTTTGACTGTCTATCTATAAGCATAATTTGTGTTTAATAATAAAACAGCAAAAAACCGATGGAATTAATTAATTTATTGTCGTAGTGGTACGGGAAAGTTAAATAAGGTAATTAAAACAATCATATCTCAGGTAGTAGTTAGGATAGATTTTGAATGATATTTTTTTTTGAACGGCCAGTAGATGTACTATAAGACATTTCAAGGTTATCCATTAATTACCGGACACCCTGTTTATGGTTTGTGTAAAACGACTGCTCATAATATAGCGTAGTGGTTGGAGTGGTCGCCTCGGAGCTGCTACTACGTTGGGTGTTGTGGGTTTGGTCTCCACAAGGAACAAACATTTGTGCGATTTACGAATAGTTGTTTCAATGTGGGTGTTCTTAGTGTCCATTGCTTAAATGTTTGTAAAATCCTCCGTGACATTGGCATTAACCTAAGAGCGGAGTTGTATTTTATATTAAACTAGTAGTTTACCCGCGGTTTCACCCGCGTAAGTCCCGTTCCCGTGTGAACATCGGGTTTCACCCCTTTCACCCCCTTAAGGGTGGAATTTCCAAAAATCCTCTCTTAGTGCTCCCCTACACTCTCCAAGGAACATACATGCCAAATTTCAGCTTCTTGCGTTCAGTCGTTTCGGCTGTGCGTTGTCTGTGAGTCACGCAGTAACACAAGTAAATAGACCCACTACTTCGGAAGAAATCGATATTTTTGTACATAGGGTCCTTAATATAAAATTTAAATCTTAAAACACGTAAAAACCTACAATATACATTTTTTTTTCTATTGTTTTTGTCGATGTTTCATGGTCTAGTTTCATCCGCTTTCGGGATTGCGCTTTATCCAGAGACACACTGTATACTGACCACGCAGCGAGCTACTTAACTATTTTTATTGGTGTTGGTGGCAAACGAGTTTGGTCCACCCGATGGTAAGAGGTAACTGCCACTCAGTAATTGCAAGGAAGTAACCAAGCCTGCCGCAATAAATAAATGTATGCTGTATGCCAATTTATAGATCTACATATATACTGACCACGTAGCTCGCTTCTTAACTATTTTATTTGTGTTGCTGGCAAACAAGTCTGGTCCACTTGATGGTAAGCGGTAACTGCCACTTATGGACGTGTTATCTTGGTAATAACCAAGCTGCTGTGTGTCGTAAACCACATAAACAGTAAACAAGCACACGGTCTGACTGATAGTAAGCAGTTACCGTAGCGTGTGTGAAAGGTATGTAGTAAGGGGTTAAGGAAAGATAGAAACGGCCTTTTAGAACTATTTGCGCTCACTGCTGTTAACACTCCAAACGAAATGTGCCAAAACAGGCGGTCACAGTTAAGTGAATAAAATCAACACTTTTTGTTTAATACAAATATAAAATATACATTTACCATAACAATGAATGTGTTTACAATCCTCCGAGTAAATAACTTAAAATAACTAATATTTTCGCCTACAAAACTACGTAAATTTGCAAAATGCAAAAGCGTATCTCGTGTTACGTGATTTTTAAATTATAACATTTGAAATTTATCCTGTTTTACAGCTTAAACGAAACATAAATTGTTATATTACAATTTATCCGTTCCAAATATTTAAGTAATTGGTTGACAATAAAGATACATATTTATCAAAAAAGCACTTCAAACTTGCGCGGACGAGCTTTGTCATTATCTATCTTACGCTCGGCGCAGTCTTAACGATATGTCGTCAAATTACAGGTGACGTGTATGAAACCGTAGTTGTGGTAAGAGTTGTAAATTATATAATATTTTATTCTCGAATATGATAAAAATACTACCCTCGCTATAGAAATTAATTAGGTGTCACAGGGGACTTTACGAAACATACATACATAACCAACGGAAGCAAAGAATACCCAGACTAGGAATAACTATTTGTGGATAACACACTTTTTTGGAACCGTGAAGGGGTTGAAACCGCAATACTCAGCCCAGTGAAGAGGCGACTGTTTAACAAATCGACTGCCATGTAGAAGACACATAAAAAAATGTATTTGTGCATTTGTGAATAGAATGGCGTTCAGTATATTAAACGGGTTTCTCCATGCGTGCATTCTTACAAAAAATTCAAAGATTCATAAAATTATTTCAAGGATCGTAAGATTACAAGCATACTTCAATCTGGATCGGTTATTTAGTTCGGTCATATGACCAGAACAGATGTTAATCTTATTCAGAATGAAAATATCGTCCATATTAAACTCCTTTTACTCATATGATATCACCAAAACAGATGCTCCTGTGTCAATAAGCCGGAATCGAATCATAAATATTACCCTCCGTGATTACGCGAGTATATCTCGGTATCCGAATCTTGTGTTTGTGTGAAAATTACTCAATTATTTGAGGATACAGACAGGATTTTCCCGAATCGAATGGAATAATAGCGAGACTCGCAACACAGGTATCTTGCATGTAAAATAATCCAGCTCTGCATTTGCCATTCATTGCGCTTTAGATAAAACACGCAGACGTTTTTATTTTTCCATGTAAAATGTCCATTTCAACACGTTAGTCTGTTAATCGAAATACAACTTTATGATTTACAGTTAAAGTTAACAATCCATTGCCTGGTGTGCCTTGAAAAAGAGTGCAAGACAATTTCTTGATTTTGAAACAGGGGGAGTAGACGTGCTTCTTTTTCAATGGAGGAATGCAATTTCGAAATTAACAAGGCGTCGTTTACTGAACCTATTATACTTATTAGTATTCGCCCAGTGGTCGAAATTCAGTCATAATCATGATTGAAAATTTGAGAAAAACATATATGAATTTAGATCTATTTATAAATTTTATATTCTCTTCTATATATTTGGGTTTAGAATGTGTCAGGGACTTGAGAGTCTGCTTTTAATACTGTATACGTTTCTGTCTATGTTAAAGCATTGTATGACCATAATTGTTGATGAATGTTCGATGCGAGAAGCCTAGTCAAAAAATTATTTAAAATAGTTACGTATGATTTTTTTTATCCAGTATGGATGAATATCACTATCTCTTGGAGCGACCGCCATTAAAGAGAATACCGATAGTCTAATATAAAAGCAGAAATTTAAATGTTTAAGTTATCTGACTCTTTAAGTATATATTATTGCACAATGGCGTAATTAAAGTGGTCGCTACGCCAAGCGTCATGGGGAACCGGACGTTCCCCAATGAGGCAAAAATTGGTGTGACAAATTGCTGTTCCTGGTCTGAATAGTGTGGGAGTTGTCTTATAGCAGATACATTAAAATTATAGATATTCGTCTATAAGCAGTATTTATCAGCAAGTATGTCCGCCAGGAATGTAACGAAACATACACACATAAAGCCCAAGCATGCGCATTACAAAGAATAGCTTTGTCTCGTTCTCGCACATATAATGGTAATGTTTTAAAATATGGTACTAAGGCCCTAAGTAAGGAGCAAATTATTACTTACTAGAATTCCTATTACAGCATTTAGTCAAGTTGACCCGAAATCGCTGGTTAAATAGTAGTGCCTATGGAAAATCATTGTATGACCATAATATTAGTGTATGAAAAATCAGAAATGTCTTTTATCCTTTAAATATTGTCGAAGCAGTTATAGTCTTCTGGAACTTTTTCTACTGGCGCTATTAACTGTATAATATCACGCTTTGAGACACTAGAGCGGCGTAGTAATCAAAAACGTGGGTTAAATTGCGCAGGATGGTCAGATAGTTCATTCATTTTACAGGGTAATTTAATTAACAAGAATTTCCTAAATTTATTTCAGAAACATATTCTCGAATAAATAATAAAATATTTTAAAATCGTCTTTTCATTACCTAGAATCACAGACCCAGAGCCATGGAATGAAGGTTGATATGTTCCTAGAATAAATGATATTAAATCAATTCTTAATAATCTGTATAGCACTCCAGACTAATGTTTTCTTTTGTTAGGGTGCCTTTTTTTAGATAGGGGAATGTATTGACGCATACCCCTCCGCGGGGGCGGGCGGAGGGGTTATGTCGGATTCATCAGGATAAAAGAAAGATGTTGAAATGATGATAATGGACCTCCTGGAATACCGACTAAAGCTACCACGGTGTATCTCGACAAAACCGCTATCGACGGGGCCGCGCGAATCACTTGCACATGCGGTCGCGACCCCGCCGAGGTTTCGGCCCGCCGTACGAACACAATGAGATCTACCTTTTAGGCAAAACTCACTTCAAATCCCTGCTCTCTCCTCTCGTGGGGAGACGGACACAACACAGAGGCACGCGTGGGAACACGCACGCCGCCTCTCGGACCTGGTGCTGCGGATGGCGGGCGGGCCCACGAAGCCCACAACCCCCAGGTCAAACCACAGGGTGGCTGGAGGTCATTTTACGCCCGCCGGCGCTAGGCTCTGCGGTTGGGGAGAGGTCTTTTGCCAGCTTATGCGACATAGGAACTGGCCAAAACAACCATGGCCTGTGCCAATTACCTGTGTCAGCCGGAGGATGAATGCGCCATGCCGCCTCTCCAGCCACTCCTCAAACAGGGGACTTACCGCCACGATCGTGGCGTGCCGGAGGGTTCCTTAAGCTACCTCTACAGTAATATTAAACTGCATATAACTTCGCCCTGTCTATCTGTCCGTGTGTACGTTACAATCAATTTTATTTTGAGACTATACATATGTATATATTTCGTACTGTAAGGGTAGAATTTTATAGTTTTGTTTATTCTTTGAAACAGTTTTATTTTCTTAATTTTACTTCAAAAATGTAAAGATGGTGAGTTAAAATTAAGAAAAGATTAAATAAGCGCTTCAGACAATATAACTAAGAGAAGAAAAAGAAATGCAAGTGACAAAAATTAAAATGATAACATTGTTAAAAGTACGTGGTTATATATGCATATATTCTTTAGATTAGTGATTTGAAATTTGTTCAGAACATTTTTTAATCACCAATCTGAAGATCTAGATTGATTATTTATTAAGACTGTTAGCCTTTTATCTAAAAATGTAATAAGGAATCACGTCAATCACGCCAATACGAGCAGCTTATACTAGCACAACTAAAAATCGCACGACAAATAGTCGCACGTCCACTTTAAAATCCAAATGAATAACAGAAAGCGTTTGCAGCGAGCGAGCGGTCGCGGAGGCGTGAGCCACGACTGATATCCAGCAAACAATAACGCCTTATCATTGGCTCGCTCAATCTACCATATCTTTTCATTTGTTTTGTATAGATCATTTAAAAGACCAGCATGAAAAAAAGATATGTGGAGTCTTACAATCTGCACTGGGACGGCGTGGTGCGTAACCTTTCTCACACTGAAAAGTGGTCCGTGCTCAGAAGTATTACAGTTTATATACAGGACTGATGTCTATGATGATGACTCTAAGAACGGAGAGCCTGTTCACAAGTAAGAGGAAATATAACTCTCTTACAGGATTACCTGTAAGAGAGTTATATTTCCTCTTCTCTCTTGATTCTCTGTGACTCTAGGTAATGAACAGACGATTTTTAAATCTTTTATTATTTAATCGAGAGGAATGACAAGACCAATATTTTTTCAAAATAAACTTATGAAATTTCTGAAATACTGTTAAATAAGTACCTCTATTAAATTAATTCACTAGCTGTCTTGCCAGTTATGGCGTTAGCGTAGTAAAGCTCTTACGCCAGGCACTTCCACTTCCAGACAAGTAAGTATTCCGTATGCTCACATACCTGTCTTTTAGATTTTTTTGCACCCACGCGTAAGGGATACACCTGTTATGGAAAGCAGTCTGTATAAGATTGTGCTTATTATTGATGCCAAACGAGATAACTGTGGTTTGAGCTCTATGTTCCGTAAAGTGTTGATGAAATGACTAAGAGTTTTGTAAATTGTAGTAGTCGAAACGTTTTTGTAGTCGGCAACATGCTGACCCTTGCTCGTGAGTCGAAAATATAGCTGGAATGTGGCTGTAACACATCTCTGTCTATTTATTCGGGAGTAATAAAGAATAGAACTTTTCATATAGTTATATAAAAGTCATCACATCACTCCAATTAGTAATGTCTAGACTTTAAATTAATTCTTAGTTGTGACATAAATTCTTCTTTTTACTTAATTATGATGTGTATCAAGGCAAGTTGGGTCATGTTCTTAGAATGTACTCAAAGTTTTGCGAAATTAGCAATTGCCGACCATACGAATTGAAATTAAATTTCGTGGAAAATGTGAACGGGGTAGAACTGGTAAATGGAGCCATGTAAGTAGTATAACTCCTTAAAATGTATTGATTGTGGGCAAGTGTGTCTACGACTGGCGGTCGCCATCGCTTAATATCAGGCAAGATTGTCGTCAAAGGCCAGAATATTAGAAGGTAGACCACTAGACTGTATTGCTTGAAGAATACGCATCGATGCATCGCAACGACTTCCCACGTATCAATTAGTAAAATATTATATGGCAATCTGCATGTTTGAGAGTTCGCCATAACGTTCTTGAAAATATGTGTCAATTTGCACTGACTTCATAGTCCATCACGATCCATCACGACCGAGCCTCATTTTATGAGAACGATTAGGCCATCCTGACTCTTCATATAATGCCAAGGCTGTAACCCAGAAGTAGGACTATTTATAAGCCGAGCTGATGGTATTATTTATAATGTTTAGGCTACAATAACGAGTTATCATTATATTTATCTCCCACATTGTACGGGTATACTGAAATACTTATGAAACCGCGCCAAACAAGTCCACAAAGTACATAATCACAAACAAGTTATCATCTGTATTCATTATCAAAGTATTATTGTCTATATACTGGGTGATTACAGCCGCCGCCTGCCAGAGCCGGGTTTACAATTTTGTACCTCTAAACAACGGGATATTGCCTACCCTAATTTAAATTATTGGTCCGTATTTTGGCATGAATTTGGATCTTCACTTGATTTCAACTGCTAAATAAGCAGGCTGATTTTGGAAGGAAATTACTAAATTAGAATATCATGTTCGATATGGATTTTGTTTACACGATGTGTGGTCAATTTAGAAATTAATTGTGGTATGTGTAATTAAAACTACGAAAAACCAAATCAAATATTTTATTACATTTTCAAATATGAAAACGTATTTTAAAGCAATAGTAGTGCAATGGTCGTTTAGGTCTTGGTCAGTTAGAAGGAAGCTGTATTATTCTCTCAGGTTGGGCATAATTCTCTCCACCGAAGGCCGCATCGTTATATTTTTATTGATTTTATATTTTATTATTTTATATTAAGTTTTAAGTTATTATAAAAGCGGGCATATAGAGTCTATACATGTAACTGTATTCCCTACATGGCGTTTAATACTCTTAGACTATAGACACAATAGCGCCAGAACCACTCTTAATGAGTTTTAACAGAGAAAGGCAGCGCAAAATCTCCTTATATACTTCCACTAGTTTGTAATATAGTTATTTAACACGTAGAGGGCCCCTTCAACTATCAGTTGTCAGCAAATTACAAAACATGGATCCACGAACACAATATTTTCTAGGACATCTGGTCCATGGTAGTTTATGTGTTTCAGTGGGTCTTTTTACCTCCTATCAGTAATAGAATATGCTTTGTTTACTATACTATCTGCGTATAACTAGTCCAATTGTATCATTTCCTCCGAAAGACTATCGTTTCTAGGTCTGTATAGTGATCTGCCATCTGATCAGATTAAAACATTTGAGGGAAACCGTCTCCAAACGATTGACATAAAACTCCAAATACTGAAAGAAAGACCTAAACCCTCCTACACTTATACATACAACTCCGCAGGCAAATTCTACTGCCACACGTGTAGTAGGACAATTAAGACCAAGTTCGGTCTAGCAAGCCATATTAGGGCTCATTATAGAGTCCATAATTTCTGATATCTATATATTCCTTACTACACCTATAGGACACTATTTTTTTACATTACACAGGACTATAATATTCGTTATTGTAAAAATGTTGCCTATGGAACGCATAACAAAATTAAGCAATCTCAAACGAATGATTAATGTATTTCATACCAAAAATATTTTAGACATAAGTCTCTTTTCTTGTATTATTTCGATTTGAAGTAATTATGATTGGCAGAATTCTTGTAGTATTTCAAGTAGAAAATCTTATATTAATTTATCAATACTGTACTTCGTTTTATCTAGACATGTAACTCCAATTTCTCTGTAGATATAAGGATATTTCTAATAGTTCAGTCGCCTCGCGGCATCACAAGTGGACACACGCTTGACCGGTTTTATAAAAATATCAGTGGTTCTCAAACTTCTTTGCACAATGTTCGTCTGTGCTAGCTGCGGTACTCAGCATACGGAGGGTCCTGTTTGCAGTGTTTGTAAGCGCCATTATGACTTTCAATGCTCTGGAGTCACCGAAGCTGGGTATCGAAAGCTCGGGGACAGGAAGAATAACTGGCGTTGCTTGAAATGCAAGTCTAGCCCATCACCGACCCCGATGGCAACTTCACCTCAACCAAGCCAATTGGATTCTTATACAAGATCAACTTAATAAGATTGTTTTCCAGCTTACATCCTTGCCCACGCTCGTAGCGGACGTGAAGGTCATAAAGGATGAGCTGAACTTGCTTAAGGATTCTGTGGATATGGCACATCACCTTATTAACAACTTTACAGAGAAAGTCAAGAACATTGAGAAAAGGATGATAGACGTCGAGAAAGCCGCGAGTGAAGTTCCTACTCTTCGATCCGAAGTTAGTAGACTTACCCAGGAATTACAGGTCAGAGATCAATAGGGCAGGGCAAATAATGTGGAGATTCGAGGTATACCCGAAAAGAAAAATGAAAACCTCTACGATATAGTTGAGAAGATTGGTTCATTGTCTAATCAGACCGTGACTAAGCAAGATATAAATTATTTGGCTCGAATACCTACCAGAATTCCTAATGGCCCCAAATCTATAGTGGTAGCATTTAATAACCGCTATATGAAAGAAGAATTTATAGCCTCTTCTCGAAAGACAAAGCAACTTAGCGTATCTCATTTGGGCTTTTCCTTAACAGCAAACTTTTATGTCAACGACCATCTGACACAGTCTAACAAAATATTACTAAGCAAAGCGAAGAGTTTGGCAAAAGAACATAATTTCCAATACATCAGGGTAAAGCACTGTAAAATTATGGCCAAGAAATCAGATACTTCGCCTACGTTTTTTATAAAGTGCGAAAAGGATTTGTCAAAAATTACATCATAACACAGTCTATCATATTTTGTTTCTAAGCATTTGCTTACAATGTTGTGTATAGTTTGAGAACCGTTGTCACCATTAGAGTCTTTTGTTCATCGCTTTGTCGTGTGAGTCATAGCGGTGCGCTCAACCAGTGTAGACAAGTAAGTTTGCATTATATGCTATTATCATCCTACCGCGCAAGCTTTCGTAGCTACCCATCGGTCACTTTCGCCTGCGCTTGCGGCGAACTGAGCTTATATTATTACCTGTGTGTTCTAATCACACCGCTTGTAGCACATTATGTTTTTAAGTGTACCCAACCTTTGATTTATAATTTGTGGTTTTGTAATTGTTGGTTAATTCATTTAGTACACTGTATTAAATTAACGATAAAAATAGTGAATTTGCTACTGATTCTTGCTGTATCGTTTGTGTCATGCTATATAATAACGTATAATTGTAGAATTAATAACATTTCTGCCTTTTTACCAAGCTGTTGTTATATTTCGCAACTATTTAAGCTTCTATTTACGCGCTTTAATGATCATTTACACTTCGATTCGATTCGTGATAGAAATTATTTAAATACTCTAGAAAAATATGGGGGTGGTGTCCTCTTAGCAGTGCGACGGGGGCTCACCGCAGTACACATGCCAGGATGGAGCTCCTCAGCGGAGGATATTTGGGTAACAATTACCAACAAGAGCAATCTTTGCCCACCACATAAAATACATTTATGTACGCTATATTTATGTACTGAAAAACATGGCAATTCATTTAATTCTCAGCTTAGTAACTTTACGAATAGATTGGCAACTGCTGTTAACTCATGTCCCAATGACATCTTTGTAGTTATGGGGGATTTTAATATTAGTAATGTTGACTGGACGGATATAGGTAATTGCCTGGACCCTTCAGGCATTTCAGGTTCAGCCCAGGTTTACTTTTTCGACACACTGTCCGAATGCAATCTAAACCAATATAATTTATGTCGAAACGCAAATAATAGGCTTTTGGATTTGATGTTTTGTAATACCGAGTTAGAAGTATCCTCCTGTGAAAGTCCGCTAGTGCCCGAAGATGTGCATCATAAAGCCCTAGAAGTTATTCTAACCTGTACTAATGTAAAATCATTTAAAAGTAATCCGAGATTAAAATATTTTTATGAACGTGGAGACTATGATCAAATTAGGACAACCTTAAATGAGATAGCCTGGGCGGATTGTTTGACTAATAAATCACTTGAGGAGGCTGTGAAATGTTTTTACAATTATTTATACGAATTAAGAGATAAATTCATACCTCATAGACTTATTCATTCCTCGTCCTGCCCGCCTTGGTATAACAAGTGTCTTAAAAAGATTCTTAAAGAAAAACACAAGTTTCATAAAAAATTTCGCACATATGGTAACTCAGATGACTATATTGCATTTAGCTTACTTCGAAAAAGGGCTAAGCGCGTCGAAGAAGAGTGCTATCGCGCGTATATTAAAAATGTTGAAGATTCAATAGTTAAGACACCTAAACTATTCTGGAGTTACATTAAATCTAATAAAAAAGGCGGTAATATTCTTCCTTCCAATATGACATACAAAGATAGATTGGCGAATTCAACTGATTATATGTGTAATCTGTTTGCTATGTACTTCCAGTCGCAGTTCCTACCCGCGTCTACTTATCACAACTCTTATGTCTCTAACAGTAATCATGTAAACTCGAACTGTACTCAAACAATATGCGACATTGAAATATGTTCTGTTAAGTTGTGCAAGTTACTTAAATTTATAGACCTCACTAAAGGAGCTGGTCCAGACCACATAGCACCAAGATTGATTATAAGCTGTGCTGATCAATTGGCTGGACCGCTTACTATTTTATTTCGGCGTTCAATATCAGAAGGAATCGTACCCAATATTTGGAAGTCGGCCTTAATCACGCCTGTTCATAAAAACGGTGACAGAGGAGATGTAACTAACTATAGACCAATATCTAAATTATGTATATTTGCAAAACTACTCGAGCGGCTGGTCTATAGTCAGGTTTATAATACACTATCGAGCACAATTATACCCGAACAACACGGTTTTGTAAAAAATAAATCTACGACAACTAACCTGTTGTCATTTATTGATTTTACTACAACTAATATGGTATCGGGTGGCCAAGTAGACTCTATATTTACTGACTACAGTAAGGCATTTGATAGGATTGATCATAAAATACTTTTTCAGAAGCTATTACGTGCGGGAATACATGGCAATTTATTTAGATGGTTTACTTCCTATATTGAGAACAGATCTCAAGCGGTCGCAGTGAACGGTGCTATATCTGCATGGAATAGCATCCCTTCTGGCATTCCGCAAGGTTCCTTAATTGGTCCTTTATTATTTAATTTATTTATTAATGATATTAGTTCTTGTTTCATAAACTCACAATTTTTAATGTATGCAGATGACATGAAATTTTTTAAGAAAATTGAAACTATTAATGACTGTCTCCTATTACAACAAGATCTTGACAGATTCGAAAAATATTGTCGTGAGAATAATTTACTTATAAATACTTCAAAATGTTTCTTAATATCTTTTAGTCGGAAACCCAAAATTTTAGATTACGAATATACTCTTAAAGACACTTTACTTAATAGAGTAAATGAAATTCGAGACCTAGGTGTTATACATGACACAAAACTCACTTATGAAAAGCACGTAGATAGCATCGCCAAAAAAGCCAACAAAACCTTAGGTTTCATTATGAGATCATGTTACCAATTTACAAATTTAAAAATTATTAAAATACTTTATTGTTCTTATGTTCGTAGTATCCTCGAGTATTGTTCCCAAATTTGGAATCCACAGTATGACGTTTACATAAATAGATTAGAGTATATACAGCGCAAATTCACAAGATTTCTTCAATACAAATGCCAGAAATATGACAATAGCTATCAAAGAAGGTGTAAGAGACACCATTTACTACCACTATATGAGAGGAGAAAAGTTGCAGATGTTACATTATTGGTAAAAATTGCCCAATCTAAAATAGATTCACCCTACCTCCTTTCTATGTTACACCTCAGAGTGCCCACCAGATCGGTTAGAACACCTATTCTCCTCAATGTTCCTCACGGTACCACTAACTATAGAGACAACTCATTTTTTGTAAGATCAGCAAATCTTATCAACACACTGGTTGACTGCCCTGAACTTGACTTATTTAACACACATCCATCTAAATATATTAACACGCTTTCCAATCAATGGTTTCAATCGGTGCCTTAAGCTTCTCAATTGTAATTAATTTTCGTTACATCAGCATTGTAATTGTTTAATTGTTTTAGAAATGTTATATAAATGTTAATTTTGTACAGCACTATAAGTAAAATCTATCAAGCCTTAGATAATCATATGCGAAAACATATAAATGGTTTATAGATAATTTATAAGATTTGTAAAATAATAATAGATACTGTTTGTTTTCCGAACAAAATAAAATAAAAATAAAATAAAAAAATAGTAGGTAATATAAATGTATTGTTTTTTAAAATTACCTTCAAATTTTATTGTTTTATTTTACTTGAAGTACCTATAAGTGAAACTCATTTGCGATTATTTTGATGTCTGCTTTTCAGGGGATATAATAATAAGATTTATTATATCTTGTTTGTGTGCTTATATAATGTAACAATGCAGTACAGAGAGGTACCCTAAACTTCGTGGTATTATTAACTAATAATTGTTAACATCTTGTAGCAGCTGTCTGATATTTTTTGTCTTTGATATCTATTTACCGATGGAGTACGCCTATTCAAAATCTAGCAGCAACATAACATGAGAGAGTCATTATTCGGCGTTGTTTTTCCTCTAAATAAACATTACTAGTGATCGCCTAATGCTCGAAATTCGACCAAAGTTTGCCTGTAAGATATTGCTGATATATGTATGTCATTATATATTGATATATGTAACCATAGTTACACGCTTCCATTGCGTGTGTCAAATGCATGGTTATGAGCGTGTAGTGTTTTTTCATTAATTTAATGTATTTCTAATGCATATTTTATATAAATATTAGGATTCGTCCCTCCTTCTCCATATAAACTTTAACTGTGCCAAATTTCATACTCCTCCGTCCGGGCAATTTTCGTAAAAAGGGGTACAAAGTTTTACTCCACGTATTTATATATAGATAAAATATAGAACATTTTACTTTAAAATTATGTCAAGTACTGAATTTTTATTAATTACATAGCTTTGCAAGTATAAGCTACATATATTAATTAAATAAAACTCATTTATTGTAATAATTACTCAGTTAAATATGTTTGTAGGAAGTGGACACATAATCTTTATAGAATTATTTGACGAAAAGGTGGCGAAGAGATATGTATTATTGCACAAAAACTAAAGGACTCAAATTATTTGCATGATCAATTTTATTTAAGACACCCGAGCGTACTTCGTGCACGTTCGGTTTTCATCGCCTCACCAGTCAAGAACTGTACTCGACGCCGAGAGGCTGCGCGCGCGATCTAGCTAACCGTTATTTCAAATACGCTCGACATATTTAGTTTATAAGTGTCTGTATTATTTCGTTCTGTTCTATTTCTAACGCTTTACTGCTAAGACTGTGCTTCTCCTTATATATTTTCTCCTTTTGTGCTTGTGAACAATATATCTGTGACTTTCAAGTCCTAAAATCTATTTTCTTTATCTCTGCATAACTTGCCCTTCGATTATAGTGTATTGTGTAGCACGAACACTATAGCTTCGTTAACCGCTTACAATTTAGGCCGTATGTATGTTTGCCATTTTTATATCATAGAAATTACTCCAATAAATCGAAATGACCTATGAAAAAGTATTACCAAAGCATCTAAAAAAATCTTACAAATTAATTTGTCCAACTTACAAAACTCATTACGAGCTGTCCTTACTTCGCGAATTTATTCCACATTAATCAAAAAAGTGACAGATGCAAACCAACTAAACGATTCATTAGCGAATCCATATTTTTCCATCGGAACATAGCCCAGGTGTTCAGGGATCCACGTAATCAGTTCACTGATGAGAAATGGCCACCGTCTCGAACGTTACTGCTACCGATCGGAAATTGCTATTGGATGTTTAAGTAGCACCGATTTGTCATGATCTGACCGACTTAATTTTCTTTGGAGTTAGTTAGAACATATTGGTTGGGTTTTAAATTGAAATTAATGGATGATCTAAACTTTTCATTTTGTAAACAGTCTCACAAAAAGTTTCAGTTCTAATGAGCACGTAACATAAGTAATTCGTTTTGAGGTCGATTTTTCAATAAATAGACAATCCTTAATTGAGCTATAAATGTGTTGTTTGACAGATTATGTAATATAAATAAGTTAGCTATATTTATTTCTTGACATTAGAAAGTCTCTTACTAATTATGGTAATTTTTTTATTCAAATTCTTGTGTTGAATGGGAATTGTCTAAATGGTCTTTATAATATTCGTTACAACAGTGCCGCTACATCAAATTGTAACAACTAACACAACATTCAGTTTTTTTCTTTTTTTTTTTACACGTGGGAATGTTTTGACACATCCCTCTCCGCGGGGCGACGGAAAGATTATGTCGGGCTCACCAGGGAAAAGATACACCGGTAATACCAACTAAACCTATCACGGTGTTCCTCGCCATAACCTTAGACAGCGAGGCCGGGCGAATCACTTTCACATGCAATCGCGACCCCGCCGTGGTTTCAGCCCGCTGTGTAAAACGGCAGGCCACTACACAAAAATACTTCCGCCACCGTGCCCCTGGGAGGGACAAAGACACGACACAGAGGCGCACGTGGGAACACGCACGACGCCTCTCGGACCTGGTGCTGATCGGGTGGCGAGCAGGCCCTCGCAGCCCACCACCCCCAGGTCAAATCTCAGGGTGGCTGGAGTTTATCTCGCGTCCTCCGGCGCCCGGGTCTGCGACTGGGGAGAGGGTTTAAGCGCTCCCTCTCCCACTCCACCGCCTCCTTGATGGAAATTACTTCCTCACAAAAGGAGTCAACGGCATTCCACGACCTCTCACTCCGGACCATAGACTGAACAACGGCCGGGAGTGAGAGGGCAATCAGTCCGACTGCCGCGATCAACTCACGGTGCTGCGATGCCCAGGCGGGGTATTCCGCCAAAGTGTGCAGCGCCTTGTCCACAACAACATCGCTGCAGTCGCCGCAGTGATGACATCCGGACGTCTCCTGCCGGCCTATGCGACACAGGAACTGGCCAAAACAACCGTGGCCAGTCATTACCTGTGTCAGCCGGAAGGTGAGGGCACCATGCCGCCTTTTCAGCCACTCCTCAAAAACGGGACTTACCGCCACGATCGTGGCGTGCCCGGCACTGTGGTACACAAGTTGCTTTCTCCATTCTTCCACCAGGACCTGGTGGAGTTAGGACCATGCCGCCTCTAAAGCAGGCAGACCTGGTCCTTCGAGACTTGTAACAACTTAATTTATTGACGAAATATTTTTTAACCCCGTGTGTATATTTAAATGCTATCCTTACTCATCTCTAAATGTATATAATTATAATAACCAAGAGTAAAAAAGTCTACCAATTTTCTTAGTTGTTTAAGAAGGCGTGACGTTTATGTGAGTAAACATTAAACTTGCTGGCGCCAGGCCCCTCAATTGCTAGGGTAGTACTACGGTAGAAGATGATATTTTATAAGAACTTGACCTAAATCGGTTCCAACAGTTTCGCTTGAGTTAATATGTAATAGGTAATTAATTTTAGGTAATTAAATAAGGTAACTCTATATAAGTTAGAAGATATATTAAATAAAGCACATGTTGTTACATATATGTCGGTTAACAAATATGTGTAAGGAGGCCGTCGATCGCATAATTGGGAGAGATGATCATTAGCAAACGTTGTCTAATTTTTCAAAGCCAGCCATGCATAAAGAATATTATTGTGATGCATTGGTTTTCTAGAGCATTGAGAGAGAGATTACGGATCTAAAATAGCTATAAGCCCCGACCACAAAGAAAAACCCAAATACCAATGCACTCAGTAATTTTGTATAAAGTCGATCGAAAGTCATGTCTTGATCCAATATTGCTATGCGCATGTATCTTAAAACAAGTGCATCTGTTATTGGGCGTTGTATTGATGTAGTCATTTGTAGCTACGTAATATATTTATGTTCTTAAATTGGTCTAGCTTGCAGCTTTTATCTAGAATATTTTGAACACTATAGAAAATATATTCGGAAGCTAAAATCAATTATCTAAATAGTTGTCTAATAATAACGTAGCACGACTATATAACATGTACTTGGACGAAGTTCATACAAATTCAACATAACGTGAAATCATTGTAAGTATAATTGGGTAGCTGGTGCTATTGAAGTGACGTGTTTCAAGTGCTCTCGTCTGCGAAGCCCTGGCTTATGTAAATTATATTGTCATCTTCAAGAATAGGCATTAAACCGCGGCGTTTACCTGCCGTGGTCCAAATATAAGGAGAAAGATTATTAAAAAGCAGAAAATTATCTTTAACGTTTTGAATTACTGCAGTTCACCGGCTGCCCCACACTTTTTTTTCTAATTATGATACGCATTCTAGCAATAGACATATTATCAAAGTACAATGCTCCAGAATTCATGCAAATAGAAGATTAAGCATTTTGCCTGTATATCCTTAAAAAGCTACATCATAATTTCTCTACTAACAACTATAAAAACACATGTATCAGATCCAGCACTGCATTCACGAAATCTACGATTTAATTATTTTACTCCAGTATGTAAAAGCTGTTGCCAAGCATGTTTGTTAAAAGTTATCACTATGTGGCATGAAACGGTGATAACCCAATGGATGAGGTTTTGGATCCACTATTCTACTACACACATGAGTCCACTCCTCATTCATTTGGCTTAGCTAGAAGAGTTGACATGTATACTAGTAATTTGCATTCCAAATTGGATGTCATCTAAATAATAGTAATATTAAATTCTTGATTTATGTCAGTATTAAATTTTGATGTTAGTATGTTAGTATTTATATGTATGAGTTAGATAGAATTGATCTGACGTGATTAACGCCTCAACATATTTTATTCTTAGCTTAGCAGATAAAAACTCGGTCAAATTTTGCCAGTTTTGTGTCTAGGCTATCAAGGAACTTAGCTACTGACTCTGGGCTACTAGAATCTTCCATATCATTTCTAATAACACCGACAGAATTGTTAATCCAAGCATTTGCAATCGGCATTTACATATGTATGCAGATACGCTAACTAGGCCAACGAAGTATTCAAGTGATGTTAAAAAAAACTGCGCTGCTTCGGGTAATCCTTGTATGGCACGGGTTTACAAAGTTAAACATGGAACACAAGTACGCAGACGCGAAATTTGTCCGATGTTTTTTTCCGTGCACTTGAACTGCAATACTCCGCGCTTTGGTTTGGGCTAGGTAACCACTTTAAATACAGTTTTAAGGATGTTTTTGACTAGTGACGAGTACTGCAGTTCAAATACATGAAAATATCCTCAAATTTGGCAAAAACTTCGTTAAATCTGTATTTAAAGTTGTTGCCTAGCCAATACCAAAGTGCCGAGTATTTTGGTTGAGAAGCATGAAAAAAAAAATCTTCCAGGACTGATAATGACCATTGTGTATAATGCAGATTATGGCAGTCCATTGCTGGTCGCAAGCATTTCCCAAATAGTCCCACGGAATCCTGTCCTATCTAGGTCCTCCCTTTGGACTGCTGTCAGCCTATCTGCGTATTTATTTTGAAGCTTTAATACAATGAGACATATGTATATAAGTACAGTACAACAGTAGTACAACAGATAAGCCAATTATAGCTCCTGACGATTGGCACTTTTATATAATACTAGCTGTCCCGACAGACGTTGCCCTGTACAGACGAAAAAAAAGAAAAAAAGATACCCATTTCTAAACCATCCTCGAATCCACATGATCACACATTATTTTTTTTTATCAAAATCGGTCCAGCCGTTTAGGATGAGTTCAGTGACATACACACGTACAGTAGAATTTTATATATAAAGAAGATTATTGGCGAGCATTCTAATATTACTTTGAAATAAAATAAGCGATAGCCAATACGTTATAAGTTGTATAAGTATAACTCCACTATATTTATAGATATCTTACGCTATATTTAAAGCATGTAGAATCATGTAAAATAATATGAAATATAATGTAAAATAAAATTAAAATAAATAATAATAAAATAATCCTATATTGTAAAATCGCTTCATACTTATGTCTTGTAGACAAGGTACAGTGTACGAGAGAATACCATCTCATTCTAAAACATAGAATTATTTCTACTTTATGTACCTACTCGCTTAATATTCATCTCTATAGGTATCAACTACGTAGTTAGTACGAAGTAAGAGTTGTAAGTACGTTTTATGCGTAAAATGACTTAAAATGAATTTATACAAATTAACGTTAAAGTTTTGTTGTATTATATCTTTGTATGGTACCTTATTTAAATAAAATTAATGTCCTCCAGACCGAATTTCAGTCACGGCGGCCGATCCGAAGACTCGCCATCTGTGCAGGAGATAATATAGTGCACGAGTATGTGCGCAAACACAAGTATACTCTCTATTCCTTAACCTTCATGATCCGATGGGACAGATAATCCGACACGAACGGAGAGAGATCATGCGCATGACCAACGGCTTTACCAACGGCTTTATGTCCTTTCCGTGGCACGGGGGCTTCCAACACTGTCAACTTTCTAACTCCGGATTCGTATGAGATTTCTTAACAGAATAATCTAATAACCTTTTGTTGGCCCGACCCGGGATTCGAACCCGAGACCAAGACCTACAAATAATGTATAACTGCCTCCGTGGCTGGTACAACAGTATATAAGTAATATACTGTTGCTCCAGCCGCAGATATGCTTAGGCTTGATACTCAGGCAGTATGTTCGAATATTCTCAGTCAATAGAACGGTATCTGGTATTGTGAATAGGATTTAAAAATAGCTATTGAAATTTAAAGTGTGATACATCACTGCCCGTTCGCATAGCATATAACCTTAAAATATGTAAATATTTAAAATCTGTCAGCTTAACCAATCGAGGTATAATGATAAAAGTATTGTGTTGGATACTAGCATCCATTCGCTGATGAACGAATTTATACAAAAGTCGGATTCATAAAAAGCTACGTTTAGAAAATATAACATCGTAATCCTAACTATAATATTATAAATGTGAATGTGAGTTTGTTTATTTGTTACGCTTTCACGCCTTAACTACTCGACTGGTCATTATGAAATTTCGCATATTCGTTGTTAAGGGACCAGAAAAGGCCATAGAGGGTACCCTATATCCCTTTCTGTTCCCTTCCCTTCTTTCATCCAGAAAAAGTAGTGTTACTAACCTAGCCTATATTTACGCGAGCGAAGCCACGGGCAAAATCAAGTTATATATCAAAATAATTTTATTTGGGTGGTAAACATGCCGTCCATCTCCGCTGTGGTATCCGTAGACCATGGACGCTCTTGTCTCTCCAAAAGAAGACAAACCCAAAAAACAAACCCTACGCTGTCAGCATTACTAACGCAAAAGATGTGATGTGTGTCACATTTTAGAGTTCGAAAAACTCTTATACAACAGCTTTGTCCGTCTGTCTGTTATACAACAGGAACCGTAAGAGCTAGAGACTCGCGGTCAACGCCATTCGACTCAGCATAGTCGATATAGCTCCGAAATGACTATGACCTTTGACCTCTGAACTCAAGGTCACGTGGTATCACGTGACCTATTACTTCAAACCATTTTTTCGAACTCTAAGATTTACGGCAATTCATTGCTGTTTGTCACTTGTTATTAATTATAGCTAACTGAGTACTGGTAACTGTATAAAGTACATTATATGAATGACATCCCTCGGAGCGCACGTTAAGCCGTCGGTCCCGGCTGCCATGAACATCTATGGCAGTCGTTATTGGAAACGTCAGTACCCTCTAATATCCTGACACTGGTCTAGCCTTAGGGTATCGTTAGCCTTCGGGTTTCGGAGGTGGCAGCCGCTCCGTGTAAAAACTGATATCCAGTCAAATCTGGTTAGACCAGAAAACCCGACCCCAAGTGACTTGGGAATAATAAAGGCTAAGAGAGAATATATGAATGACATCGCGAATAGTTAAAAACAAAAATAATAAGAACATTAAGTTGCGAAATGAGTTTTTGTCCACAACTCAAAGATAATAGCTGAAGTTAAATTTAGATTCATGTTAACTAAATACGAGTTGGACGTTACTTTAGTTCTGTGAAATTCGTCGGTTCATTGTTTAGTTTTCTTTTAATTTATTCTTTGGAACTCGTTGTTTTGTCATCCCTTAAAAGTTTGCAGAATAGGTAAATTAAAAACGTTTATAAGTTCCCTCCAAGTTTTTTGTTATGATAAAAATGTTTCTGGTTTTTTAAGCCTCTCTTTGTATAGGGTTTGCGTTGGTATAGAGTTTTAGAATATCTTGTCGATTAAAAACACAGTATCGCAATTTAATATGCAGCCTATGTATTTGTTAAAAGTATTTAGAAGTAATTGTTTCTAGTCAGTCGAAATTTAAGAGTAGTGGCATAACAGAGCTTTGGTGTGAAAGAAAATGTAGCAGCAAATCGCGGAATAGACATACTGAGATGTTTTAGTTTTGTGGATATTTATTATTAGGGCGAGTAAAATATTACAAAGGACAGTAAATATTAAAACAAGAGAAAGTGAGATAGTCGGAGGACCTCAGCAAAAGCTCTTTAATGGCAGCTTAATGGCAGGTCTACCATAGAAATGTCTATCCAAATCTTTAGCCTGAACGAAAATTATTTACTATGAAGTTTCCTCGGATTTCTTTTTTGTAAAATAATATAACTTCGTTGTTTGGACTACTTTATGAAATGATTTAGGGCAATCAATATGTTACGTACCAAAATTCTGGACTGATTGCTAAATAAATGTGTTTTACAATACAAACAGTCGGCCCGAAACTTCAGCGTTTTCGATTCATGGTAGTCCATGGCAGGCCATCACATAGACATTCTAGAGAATAAACAGTTATACTAAACCGTCCATGATAGAAACTAGACATAGCCAGAATCGTATCAAATGAAAAGTATTACTAAAAACAAGGATTATTTTTAAATGTCGGCACCTATATAAATAAAGTGCGTTTTTGAGAAAATTACATATTGTAATATGTATACGAAGAAACAGTCTTAGCTAGCCATAACAACACTTATAAACAAGAGTGTTTAAGAATGAATAGAACACAGAACAAAATATAGATTACACTAAAGTGCTGTTACAAATGATAGAGACAATCTATAGTTAATAAGATACGACCAGTGTCATTATTTGTAAACGCTTACTAAATTAACTGTTGTGAAGTCTTTAGTCAAATATAATATATTGACTGTACCGATGGCATATTGGTTTAAGTGGTCGCGTTTCTGGGTGTCTTTGTGTCCGTGTTAAAATGTTTGTAAAGTCCTCCGCGACACAGGAATTAACTACCAAGTGACTAAAAAAATGAATTTTCTGACAGTAATCTTTCAGTACCACTATGAAGTATAGTACTGTGTGGGTACACGATTATAAGATCATTCCGTATTAAAAAGCACCAAATATAGCTAGCGATGTGTCGGTATGATTTACTTCACAATATACATGCGTAACAATATGCTAAAAAAATTCAGCAACAACAAACTGTTAAGAACTAAAAAATATAGCAAAACGACTTATTTGTTCTACCTGCATTACTTAGCATAATTGCGATAAAAGCTTTTTAATTAAACCTCTGAATATTAACCATTCTATTTGAAACGCGCCCTTGCCCCATAGCCGTGACATCACACTATCATTAACTAAAATTACATCGCTTAGCGTCGGAGTAAAGGTGTACATTTAACAAGGCAATCGGTCTTCTGTAAAGCATACCCTAATAATCTGCTGTAAGCTTGGGGACGGTGCGGTGACTTTAACTCATGTTGTATTATATAAACAGTTTGTTTTGGAAGTGTAAATAGTACCTATGCTATTGTATGTAATAGGGTAGGATAAGGATGAAATAGGTACAAATAGTATTTTGGAAATGGTCATCGAATGCAATTCTTAAAGACGAACTGGTTTGCTTATTAAAAGATTTAAGATCTTTTTCATTTACAAATATGAAAAATGTTGCACAAACCGTTAAACAATATTCGAGTACTTTGAAATAACTTCACTTCAAGATATATTCAAGACCAGTTTCAGTCTCTGTATGGTCCCTGAAAAGTAACCGAAACGTTATGATAAACTTAACTTATTCCAAACACATTGAACACCATGCCGGGTCATATGATCGCGAACAATAAATTTTTAGCGTGCCTATGGCAGTCAATGAAAATAACATATTTTTAAAGATTTTATTAGATTTTAGAAATAAATCGCTATTATATACGTATAAATAGTAATTCCAATAAATACACGTCTACCTAAACTTCTAAATAAAATACACCGTTGTGACATCATATAATAATGAAGATCATTTTTACGATCTAGCCTCAACAAAGACCGTACCGTAACTACTTGTTTAAAAGCATCTTCATTAGCAATAACCACAATAACCATGATATCGTCGACATCTGTGTCCAACCCTTTGCAATTTTCCCTGAAAGTGTCACTAAAGCTATACAGGGCTACGTAACCCTCTTCCCTAAGTAGGGCCGGTAATCCGATATAATCCAGGGCTCACCCTGACTTCAAACACGTATTAACTGTAATTGTTTATATGCAGTTGTTTAATGCCCTTATTATGTTGTGAGTTCTTAACAACCATGATTGTACTGTCGTGTAGACTGTACGTTTGTGTCGTTGTGAAAGCAATTGTCTTTATTGAGTGTTGTTGCGTGTTTGCAGTAGTGTCTGTTTTAGAATTTATTTGGTAATAGTGTTGTTTCTGAATATGTTTAAAGACATTGCGGGCTTTCCGCAATGAATATAAGCATAGACTCAAGATGAAGAAGACTAGATGGCGATATGTGGGTATAGTTTTTCTGCCTGCTCCTAAAAGGCGAGAATTATAGGTATGTAAAGTGAAGCATTATCGAATTTCATAAATATTTAAATATATTTTTAAGGAGACCAAATTTGGTTTGACGGGACTGCGATAATAAATGCGACTGCTTAACCTAAAGCCACTAATTCGATTCCCGGGTCGGGAAAATGGTTATTGAGTTTTCTATCATACAATTCACAGAACAAGCACGTAGTCTGAAGCTGTGGTCAGTAGAAGGCAAAGGGTTTGTCTCTTATTACGCGGGAACTAAAACCATGGCTGCTGAAATGCAGTTGTAATACTTTAGAAGCTTGCGTATATCTTTAGAGACGTTGGTCAGGTCTCAGGTTTAAATATTGGTTCCAGCAAAGTGTTGTTGTGTTTTTTTGTTAGGAAATCCTTAGTAGTTATACTCTGCTCTACTGAAACGTGTCTAGCAATGTGCTCCGTAGACCAAAATAAGCTCGTCTACTTTTACGTGATTCTTAGAAAAAGCAGGCAAAATGTCGGTATAAAAATACACTCCCAAGGTTTAAGAACAACTTTATTTCTCATAAAGAATTGCTTAACTCTTACCTACCTCTTCAAGGATACAGGCGTAAGTATATGGGATATTAATATGCTTGACAAGCTTATAACAATATGTAGTTATAATAATAAGGGCTTATTGCGTAATTGATTTGATGTTGCGATTAAGATAGAACAATTGACACATTACGCAAGGATTACACTAATTTGAACCAGTATGCTGCGACCAGTTATATTCCATCCTATTAGGATTACAATAGCATTATATATTTATCATAATAATTATAATATAAGGCATTTGCCTTTGACTTTGTCCACGTGGACTGCACGCTGACTGTGATGTCATTTATGCGGATCATAATTAGCGCCATATTTATCTTTATATATATAATTCTACTGTACGTGTGTATGTTACTGAACTTCTCCTAAACGGCTGGACCGATTTAGATAATTTTTTTTGTGTGTTTTCATGTGGATTCGAGGATGGTTTGGATTTGGGTTTTTTTTTTCGTGTGTGCTGGACAACGTCTGTCGGGACAGCTAGTAGATATATATAGATATGTGATTTGATGATGATGATGCTACTAAACTGTGCAATTGCAACAAAAGCTTTTGAGTAATTTTCGCGTAATGCCGGGAAAAACAAACATATACAGAAAGGATAAAGAATAGGTAAAGTTAAGTATTAGGTTCACAACCCTCTATACCTATATGTTACTAGCTTTTATTCATGGTTTCGCTTAGGTAAAAGTAGGTCAGGCTATGTTTGTAACAATAATATTTTTTTAATAAAATGTAGCCTATGTTATTTGGTGATAATATAGCTTTCTAAAGGTGAAAAAAAAATTTAAAATAGGTTCAGTAGTTTTTGAGTTAAATCCTAACAAAAAATCAAAGTTAAAAATCAAATGCCCTTGTAACGTAGGATCTAATGCAAAACTGGCGAAACGTGCGATACACTTGTGCCCACCTCTATATATATTAATTAATTTTATTATTATAATGTAGCTACATTATATGTAAATAGTCCAGCATCGTTTGCTCTAAAATGTTAAATAGTGGACATTATGCGGCTGAGATAATGACGATGTAGCTGTTTTGAATAAATTAATATTAAACTGGCCGCTATTCCCGACGATATTCTTGTTTTGTTTAAAAATACTAACATCTTTACATACATTTTGTACATGTATATACACATATTTTCATACCTATATTACCGTACAGGTAGGCAGAGGTTTACTTTAAGGAGGTAACTTTTAGTCTATATATAGTCCTAAAATCCATGCCGATACTTACCGATTTTTCTTAAGACTGCGCCGAGCGTAAGACAGATAATAACAGAGCTCGTGCGGCGCATATTCAAATCGGCGCGCGGCCGCCATAGTAAAATTGTATGGATGATTTGAAGTGCTTTTTTGATAAATATGTATCTTTATTGCATTTACGTTTTTGCATTTTTCGTGCAAATTTACGTAATTTTGTAGGCGAAAATATTAATTATTTTAAGTTTTTTACACAGAGTAATTGTAAACACATTAATTGTTATGGTAAATGTATATTTTATATTTGTATTAAACAGAAAGTGTTGATTTTATTCACTTGACTGTGACCGCCTGTTTTGGCACAGTTCGCTCGGCGCAGTCAAACCTAAAATTACTTCACCTGACCCTCCTGGGTATTAGGTTAGATACCTATCTGATCTGAGACCTAATACACAGCAGTCGCGTCGCATACCCTACTGCTTCACTACTGAGGTAGTCTGCCTGGACTATACATCATTATAGCTTTGCAAGCCTTAGAATCATCGATAAAAGGGAATAAGGTCGCGATCGCGCCCTTCTGCGAGTAAGTCATTTTATAGTGTCAATGAAAAGTAACCGTAGGATGATAAGGCTTGCGAAGCCGATCCTTTAGCGGTATACATACACAATTGTATTTGAATTGCGAGTTTATTAGAATATATAAGTGCTGCGGTAAGGACGCAGTTACTGCGCACGATCATGATATGCGCAATTGTCGTCGAATATCATTCGTATGTAATAATGTGCATCACTACAGCTGACTAGGAGCAAAAATTGCGGACTAACTATCTGCGGACCTTAGCGAGACTATTACTTTTCTATAGCACCCAGCTTAGGAAACATTTTAGTTGCTTTTTTCTCAAGCTTATCTTGAGGAGTAAGAACGGAATCGATTTGGTATGCGACGGCAAGTATAAAGATCTTCTACTTGCAATAATGTTATTAGTTCCTGCAGATCTAGATAGTAGCAGCAATAGCTCAGTGGGGAGACCAACAGACTGAAACGCAGAGGGTCTCTGGATCGAACCCACGTCGCGCACCTCTGACTTTCGGAAGTTATATGACTTTTCGAAATTATGTGCGTATTAATTGACAATTATCGCCTGCTCCGTGCCTCGGAGAGCACGTTAAGCCGTTGGTCCCGGCTGCCATGAACATCTATGGCAGTCGTTATTGGGAAAGTCAGTACCCTCTAATATTCTGACACTAGTCTAGCCTTAGGGTATCGTTAGCCTTCGGGTTGTGGAGGTCAGGTGGCAGCCGCTCCGTGTAAAAACTAATATCCAGTCAAATCCGGTTAGACCAGAAAAGCCGACCCCATGTGACTTGGGAATAATAAAGGCTAAGAGAGAAGAACAGATCTTAGTGTATTAATAGAGTAGGCATATCTCATTCCCTACAAAATACTTGTACTACCCTTAAAATTGTCCTTCTAGTACTTTAAATCGTATTAAAGAATATTTTAATCATACGATAGATAATCTAATAAAGATTATTTTAAAAACGAGTTAACTATAGTAATATAAAACAAACGTGAAGAACTTGAGCAAAAATATGAGAACGCCGTCTTCATAAGCATTTAGAAATAAAAACAGCAGTAAATTATACACAGAAATTCTTTGAAATGTTATTACAAAGTAAGTAAGCGTATCTTTTTAAATCTTATAACATGTACACATTAACGTGAATTTTATAATTTCATGCTGCATATTCGTAATAAACTTGAATGAATTTTCAAGTACATTCGTCTAGACTTGAAACTATACAGAAAATAGCCTAACCGCAAGCGCTCAAGCCCTAGCTCACCCTCAAAAGGTACACTATAAAATTACAACTATCCTTTATAATTAGTGCGCGAGAAATATGAATAATTATGAAAGGAAACACGAATAGAAGGGGCAGGTGTTACATCAAAAGAGCAATGTAGTAGGTGTACCATAGATATGAGGTAAGGCTTTTATGATTTTTTTAAGTACTGTCTGCAGGCCATGAGTTTGCGTAATGGATTCTTGTAATAATATTACATACTCAATTTTTTCACGATAACCGTTTGCTATCAGGCAGGTAACAAGCTCGTCTGCTGAATGACAAATATATATTCCGATGGACTAGAATTATAATAAAGGTATAATGGATTTAGCTTACTATAATAGCAGAGGAACTAAAGTAGAAGAGGGATGGCTGCCACGCAGAGATCTCGAGTAAGTTGCTTATGCAAACATCTCTGACTTTTTCAAGTTATGTGCGTATTAAATATAAAATACGTATAAGGCGCTCGCTTTAACGATGAAGAAAAATTCCGTGAGGAAACCTGCATGTCTGCAAGTTCTCTATAGTGAACAAAGATTTGTGAAGTATACCAACCCGTACAAGGGCAGCGTGGTGGATAGTCTAGCCCATCTGAATCTGAGAAGAATCCTGTGCCCAGCAGTGGGATAGTTTGTAAGCAGGGCTGATACATATTATAATATTTAATACTTGGTTGTGTAATAGTATTTTATAATCATAATAATAATCTGCTCAATTATTATATAACTAACTGTACAACTTCAGATTTTGGATTCTATATTTTTAAAACAAATCAATTCGTAAACAGCTTAAAGAGAAACATAAATTACGCATCTTTTGAGTCGAGAGCTGTCAATAATTACACTAATTGCTGGCGGTTAAAAAAAAACACAATTGCATTTATCAAATTTATTAATCACAGTTTTTTTCTATGCAGTTGAATTTGATTGTCAAATTTGCAGCAGTAATACATAATCTCACGCTAAGCATAGCATAGCTTCGAAGAAGCATAGGTTTATCACATCCACATTTAACCAGGTATGGTTATAAATCCAACGGCGCCAGACGCAATAGGCTTACCCTCTAATCATATACGGCAAGGCTATTGTCGTCTGCTAGACAAAATGCCAGGCTCCATGAAGCTTAGAATTTCTCGATAGAAATCCCTAACACCACTTTGCCCAACCGATCAGAGAGAGAGAAAAAGAGAGTAAGTGCATTCACAGTCGCTTCACTACAGATGCGTCACTCAGTCGGTATGAGCTCTACATATCAAGACATAATATAACAATGTAGGTTCATTGTATAATAAGACACGTCTAATGTTGGAGACGGGGCACTTAGTTTTACGATAAATGCACGGCGTCTTTGTTATGTTGTTGTTAGTTGCACCAAAGCTGCGACAGTTACTTCAGTAAACTAGTACCCATAGCTCTGAAAGCGGAGAATAGAATAAAGAACTGATCTTTTAAAATTTTTTGTTCGTTATTCCTTTAGAGGTTTGACAATTATCGCCTGCTCCGTGCCTCGGAGAGCACGTTAAGCCGTCGGTCCCGGCTGCCATGAACATCTATGGCAGTCGTTATTGGGAAAGTCAGTACACTCTAATATCCTGACACTGGTCTAGCCTTAGGGTATCGTTAGTCTTCGGGTTGCGGAGGTCAGGTGGCAGCCGCTCCGTGTAAAAACTGATATCCAGTCAAATCTGGTTAGACCAGAAAAGCCGACCCCAAGTGACTTGGGAATAAAAAATGGCTAAGAGAGAAGAAGGAGACAGAAATATTTCCTAAGTTAAAACAGTTCGACTAGGGAACTAGTGCCTTTACCCTAGAGAAGATAAACTAGTGTTGTGTCTCTTCTTTGTCTGTTAAATAAGACGTCTCGCGCGTTAGAGATCGACGCCTGTGTCTTGAAGGACTTTACAAACATACAATTAACAGACACAAAGTACACTCAGACTAATAACAAATATTTGTGAATCGCACATATTGTTGTCCCATATGGTATTCGAATTCACAATACTCGACAGTAGCGGCAAGGCAACGCTTTGCTCTCTACAATTTATATACTTTTTCTCTCTCGTGCAGTTTTCTGCGTTAAGTATACCAATAAACACCGTACGTGTAAATGTTTATTCCTTTGTAAACTATAATTTGTGAATAATATCCAAAACTATTTTTTTCGAGAGCAAGCACATAATTATGTAAGCATATAAAAGGGAGATCCTGGCAAGCGTTTGTTGTTCTGTCTGTACATATAGGGCGCGTTATATTGCAAACCATAAAACAAATTCGGATAAGGTTTAAAAACCACCTCCAAATTTGTTTGTTTCTATTTAACAATAAATTGTTTTGATGATCATTTATCCAGGAAGATTAATAATAATACTAATAATATTTTACCACATACACACAACACAATCTAGCCCAAACTAAGCAGAGCTTGTACTATGGGTACTGGACAATGGATAAACGTACATATATACTTTTCTTTTTGTAAATACATACATATTATACATAGAAACACCCAGACCAAGACAAACATCCATGTTCATGCACACATATGTATATTTGACTTGTGCGGGAATCGAACCCACGTCCTCAGGCGTGGCAGTCAGTTACACTAACCACTACACCATCGATGCCGACAAATGATTAATGTAAGCAAAAGTATTTCCTAGCAGTAAAGGTATTAGTGACTCGACTTGTGCAGTAGAAAAAACGATACTAGGTTCCTTTATTTATGTGCACTATCATAATGGATAAAGGTCAATTTACAATGAAATAACACTAAAAACATACATCCAATAAAATAAATATATTGCCGTTTACTGGCCACAGTTCCAACCTCTTTAGTGCTACTGAGAATTTCCTGACAGAAAACACTTTTCCCTAGCCGGAAATCGAATCTGAGATCTTATTCATATATGGCAATCGCATTCATTACCGTTATGCCACTGAAGAGGTTAGAGCCAGTTTTATAACTGTATATATCTTATTTTCAAAACATGTCAAATTTTAAATGCAAAAATCTCGGCACATTGTAACTGTTACTAAGAAAAATGTTTGCTCTCAAACTCAGACACTCCAAAAAGATTTTTCATAATATAATGACATTGTCGAAGCAAAAATATTATTCCAACTGGAGATGTAGTACGTTACTTACCTATTAAATGCATTAAGCTTTTAACACATGTCTAATTCAGGAAAACGTGTATACAGACCTTTAGATCCCAACCGATCAAAATTAACTTCTAAAGTGATGATGTTAAAGTTGATTTTAGTGCAGCTAAGGTTTTCAGATGAGATCATTTGAAAGTTTTTCATAGCAAGAGCTAGAGTGTCGGTGGAGGCGTGAAGTTAGGTCGTCTCATTTATTATTGAGCGGATACTCTCGGGGAGTTGGTAGAGTTTAAAGTTCGCCGTCCACTGTAAGTATAGTGTGGTATTGCTCTGACGCTGCATTTTGTAAACGGGAAAGTTCATAGAAGCTACTTATTTGGTAACTTTAATTGAGTTAAACTGTGATATAAGCGATAATTTTCATGCTGGTTTGTATGAATTTGAACTTACTTCCATATAGTTTCACTCAAATTAGTCATGTGTTTATGATGATTAGTTGGCGCCCAGGTGTAGAAATTTGACTGTAATTCGTTACATTAAAATATTTTTCTTTTATAAATTTGGCTTTGCAGTTGGCTTTTAGGAGTAGGTACGAAATTTGGCAATTTCAAAATTTAAATGGAGAAGAATCTACTTACGTATTCAGACTCCTTCGTGTGCTTAATATGTTTAAAAAGAGGTAAAATTTTTCATTTTACGTATAGGCTATTAGCAGACCCTACACACACTGTCCTACACGAATGCTGGCTTATAATAAAAAAATCTTAGTATGAATCTAAACCATCTAGAGACCCAGTCAAAGATACACTATTATTTATCAAAATCGGTCCATCCGTTTAGTAGTAATTCAAGGACATACAAACGTGCAGAAGAAATAAATACATATATCTTTATATAATCATATTTGCTGTCCAGAGGTAAATAGAACCAAACACTATTATAAAAAAATCTCTTCGGGTATGTAGCTGAAAATAAGCTTGGTTTGTTAGGTTAATGTGATTTATAGCATTAGTTGTTGTGATCAATAGCTAAAATATAAGACAAGCTTTATTTAACTCTTTATGGACTTTTGTACTTGGAACGTATTTGACCGCTTCCATTTTATTTGCTGTTTGTCATTACTACAATCTTAGGCTTGTATATTAACCCTTTCGAATTTATTTTAAGATACAGCTTGTTGACTGACTGGTCAGTCTTAAAAAAATTTGTCTCAATTGCTGGAATATCAGGCAATATTGAAAAACAATATTCTTTTGCAACCAGCGAGCTGCTACCGCAAAAGGAAAAGCATTTCTGGTGTTATCAATAACTAAACTGTAGTAAAGCAGTTTAATAATATATTGTTTATGTACACTAGAGCATAATCTGTAATGTTATGAGAGTCTATATTATATAATAAACTTTTGTTTATAATCAGATTACAAACCTATGAAATGTACGTTAGGAAATTTGCAATAAAACGCCGCAGTTATCCAATTTAAACTGAAACCACATTCAAACAATACTCTAAACACGAGCAATTAAATATGCATTACAATTAAAACAAACTTTTGGCCAGACAGAGCTATAAAAAGCCTATAACAAGTTGAACGACAGAGCAATCCCAACTTGTCAGGGTCGTCAATCAGCAGATTCAACAAAAACAACCTAAAGGCGAACAATGCGAAAGCGAAAATACGAATCGTTGGATTTGTTTCGTCATTCCAACTGATTTGTTAAACAACTGCGTCGAGGAACACCAACATGGAAATGACACAGCGTAAAGATTATTCAACTGAGCAATATGAAAATTTGAGAACGTTTAAAAAATGCGTTTGGGAATTATCTAGGCTGTGGTTGTAATAAGTGACTTCGATACAGCTGTAGAACAGGGACGGGAATAATTTCCATTCCATGATTGGGGCACACGAGCGACACCTGAGACGGCGTTTGTCAAACTGACAGACACTCCCCTCTTTTTGTATAAACATCAAATATGTAACGAATTATTCATTGCGGTTCGCTCCGCTCCAGCGAGTTTTATTACAGTTTACGTTGCGAACGTTCTGGACTCAGGACCAGCGTTTTCTCGTTTAGTTAGACGCTGTTACATAGTTTGGAGAACAATGTCTGTCTCGATGAAATTTAGTTTTAGGAATTTATTTTTGCCATCACACAATTATTGATGTCACTGTTCTTTAAAATAACTTTAAACATTATAATTAGAGCATTGTTGTAGTGTTGACAAAGCCCAAATTAATATACTAGAGGTAAGTTATTTTGGTGAAAGAACGCCCACTTTTCTTATTTGAAAGAAAATTTCCACCAGCCGACATCCCTCAACGAAAAAACTTCAGTACTAAATTAAGAGAACCGTTACCAAGTAACTTAATACAGAGGGAATAAAAGACAAAATAAAATCACCAAGATCCCTTTCTAGATAGGATGGTAAACAAGACAGCTTATTAAAAAAAAGAGGTGGGACAGGTAAACGAGTAAATGCTTGATAAGTATCTTGTTTGAGACAAAAGAGGGCCTAACAAAAGCGGGCCGTATCGCTGTTTTTCAATTTCACGAGAGCGTGAAGACTAAGATACGACGGGCGGGGCAAGAGAACGGTATTAGTTTATGTACAAAACACAATGGGCAGGATTGCCTGCTAAGAAAACAGGAAATGTATTAAACAAGTTATTTATCTGCCTTTATTTCTTAAATTATATATACAACTCCCTTTTTTGGTTCTTAATCAGAATTACAAGACAAACATATTATTGTTAGGAACAGAAATGTCTCATTTGCTTTCTTCTTGTTTGTATTTTATATTATTGGTAGTATTATTATATTATACTTTCATTTTCTTTAGTTAGACAGCATTAATACAGACCTGCAGATCTTGTATCGTATCATGTAAATATCTCTTTGACTGAAAAATCTGCGCATTAATGTTTTTATTATAACTTGTTTAATCAGTTTATATTTATTATAAAAGACAGCTCACGTTCAAGACTTCTTGTATAGTGAAGGCCTAAAAGAATATATAGACTTGGAACAATTCATGTGCTTCAAATTTAAAACCCGCATAAGAAATGAACTAATAGGCCATTAATGAGGCGACCACGTAATCCACTTCTTATCTCAGAACTTGCATATCTCAGTCTAAGTCCGTAAAACTTGCGCAGTAGACTATAGAACCCTCTCGCAGAATAGCAAGAGTCTCGGTTTTCGGCAAGGGAAATATGTAGGTCTCCTGTTGAATAGCAAAGCTACCACTGCTAAATGTTGCCTTAGCAGTGGAAACCTAATAATACAGAGGATATTATTATATCGTAGTACATACACCAAAATCTACTCACTTTACTCTTTGTATAACTTAAACATCCTGCTCCAGTACTGCTGACAACACACCGCGGGCCACAATGCGGCTGTCAAGAGCAGGCGCGCGTCTTTAAAACAATAATACCTTTAGAAAACTGTCTGCTGTTTCTTACTGAGTTTCAGCTAGTAATGTTGTTAGAGACTTGTACGATTATGGTGAGAAAAATATAGAAGTGAGTGTACGTAAACAGAACGGATGTATGTATATACTTTTAAAAGGATATTAAGCTAGAAAATGTTCTTGCTGCCTCTTGCACATATTATATTTAGTTTGTTGAATAATACATACATACTCACATAGTCTTACGTAACATACATACAAAAGGCTCACGCTTTTATCCACAAAGGGTAGTGCAGTCATGTTTCGCTGGCTATTATTTTAGGTTATAGCGCGTGAGACTATTGTCGTATATTGGGCATAATACCAGTCGGGGTGCTGCTATTACGTTCTTTTTCTGGAAAACGCTTTTACCATTGTCTAACACGGAAATCAAACTCGAGATCTCATGTACGGTAGTCGCACATACAACAGTCGAAGCACAGAGGCATACATTTAGATATAATCGAGAAGAATGCCTCTATGAAGCAGCAGTGGTGAATATAGTCCAGTAGTACCTAAACGGACCTTCCGTATTACCGATAATGTCTCTCTCTTATTCCTTATAAATTCTATACTACACACTGCATGTAATCCAAAGTTTACAAAGCTAGATATTTGACCATACTTATGTTATGCAAAATGTTTATCATTTACGTCGTTTTAATCTATCATGGTTCCTTCTTTATAAAAAATATTCCTATTTTACTAGGTACTACGGAAAATCTCTATATCGCAGAAGCTTGAGCAAATATTAAGCTATATTGAAACAACGAGCGTACTAGACACCGAGATATAAACAAATATTGGTTGTACATACAAATGTTGGTTCAATGTGTAACCTACTATTGTAAAAACCCTACAATACTTTTTGTGTAAATAAATTTATTATTATTATTATTATCATCTTTAATAATTGTAATGTACACAGTTAAGTACCCTCTAATATCCTGACACTGGTCTAGCCTTAGGGTATCGTTAGCCTTCGGGTTGCGGAGGTCAGGTGGCAGCCGCTCCGTGTAAAATCTGATATCCAGTCAAATCCGGTTAGACTAGACAAGCCGACCCCAAGAGACTTGGGAATAATAAAGGCTAAGGGAGAAGAAAACACAGTTAAGTAATAAGTATATTCTAAATAAAAAATGAATGTAATGTCTGCTACAAAAGTAAATGTAAAGTATTGCAAAATTACAACTAATGATTAATCGAATGTAAATGTTGTGCAATTTATGAAATAGCAATTATAACTTTTCAATCGTTTTGGAGAATTTAAAGGAGGTAATTGGACCTGTCATGTATATAATTTGGATGTAAGACGATTTTAAAAGTACCTCATGATCTATGTTTTTTTTTAAAAGAACTGTTTGTTTTCTTTTTCATTTTGTACAAGATGGTACTCACGTGTTTCATCATAAAAAAGTACCTTTATCCTGTGGTTTAAGTTATTAAATGAAACATATTTAATCAAACTTCGTGAAGCGCATCGGTTGTGTCTATACTAATATTATAAAGGGAAAAAATATGTTTATTTTTATACTTATAGACTCTACACTTTGACAACATATCAAGCAAAGAAAAGGCGCTGGTGCTAAATAAACGAAAGAAAATCTTAAAAAAACCAAAATGTGTTGAACACTTTAATAATTTCAATGTACTCGAACTTTAAAATAATAGCTACAATAGGAAAATACAAGCATAATTCTATAGATGAGGTTACAAAAATGGTTTTAAAATGGATATATTTTTAAGGACATCCCGCTCTAAGAATAGTTCCTGCGTCGCGGGGACTTTACAAACATTCAAACAACGGACATAAATACTCAGATTCGCCACAATTATTTGTGTGGGGATCGAACCCACTACACTCGCCACTGCCATGATTCGTGCAAGTACAGGTTCGTCTCCTATCACATGTAAACTAAAACCGTAGATGCCGAATTGCGGTTGTCATACTTCATAACTTTGCGTTCATCTTTCGTAGGATCTTGCCTTCAAATTTCTGTTCAATCAAAGTGTTATAGAGATTTTCTGATAGGAAATTGTTAGTAGTAGGGCAGAGCCTAGCAATCTGCCCAGTATACCAGTGGCGTTGAAATGATAACAGTACGGCTGATGAGTAAATACTGCTTTATTCAAATAGGATACATATTTTATATACTGTTATGCAAACGTACAAGTACATCTTAAACTATTTAAGGATATATAGGTATGTACTTCACACTTTGTTAGAGCGTATAAGAAAAACGAAATTAGAGCGAATGAAGCAAGAGAGGTATACCAGGCTCGCTACAAGTGGAAATCTGTAGTCTCTGTTAATTCCTCTGAGAAGTAGACGTGAATGTATGTAATAGTATAAGTAATATATTATAGACCCCAAAATGAAAATGTAACTTTCTCACAAGGTTTTAGATCGTAGCAGTGCATAAGTAAGTATAGGTCACGCTCTTATCGGGCTCGAACCCTATTAAATAACCCGTTTCGTTGGTTAACTCACTACTTGGCACGATAAGCTGATACTACAGCTATTTTTCTTTCATTCCAACATCCAGGAAGGTATTACTGCGGAGTTTGTTTTATTTAAGAGCTTGACTTGTTCAATTACATTACAGAAATTGTTTTGTGCTCGTTTTTGTTTGCGTACAGAAGAAATTTGGGGGCGATGTATTCAAACTGGTTGATAGTAATGGATAGGATTCACAAAGCATCTATGCCGTCAGTGAGTATGACGAAGAATATTTCGAAATATATATTTAAGTACAGTCAGCACCAAAAGTCGATGAACAGAATCAACTTAACAAAACACCTGTTCACAATAAAATGCCATAAGTTATAGTCGCAACTAGGAAACAAAATAGCCTGTACACCAGAAATTTACAAAAGTCGTTAATCACGAGTATTTCAAAAGTATCTGTGCACTAGTATTCCTAAAGTCGCTGTACACCATCAATCCAAAAGTCACTAAACAGCAGTAAAGACAAAATTAGGTTAACAAAGTATATTTTTAATGTTGCCGTGTGTTAATATACTTTTGTCGCTTATGTTGTTCAGCTACTTTTGGGACAGTTCTTGCTTAACCTTAATAATGTATGTTAACACGTTAGTATCTATTTCAATACTTATTTACAAAACAATTATATTTTATTATCAGTAATCATACTAATCTATAATATGAAAAATAACATAAACATAACTCTAATGATCTACGAAGCGATTATAGTGACGGTACTTGTAATTTACTTTGCGCGAATCTTACAAAACCTACCTTCCTTAATTTTTAATTTATTATTTCTGTTCATATGACTTGTGATAATTTTAGTCTAGCGTATTATTGTCGTAGTCTGAAGTAAATGAAACGTTGTGTATGTGCATAATTGTTTATTTATATTATTGAGATACATCAATCGATAAATAACACAATAATGCCGTATAATGTGCATATTATACGGCATTATTGCCATAATGTGTATTTCTGATACATTGTATCCTTGTTCTTTCACGAGAACAATTCTGTGACGTTCATGCTCCGTAATATGCACATTATACGGCAGTATTGTGATATTTATCGATTGTTGTATCTCAATAATATAAATAAACAATTATGCACATACACAACGTTTCATTTACTTCAGACTACGACAATAATACGCTAGACTAAAATTATCACAAGTCATATGAACAGAAATAATAAATTAAAAATTAAGGAAGGTAGGTTTTGTAAGATTCGCGCAAAGTAAATTACAAGTACCGTCACTATAATCGCTTCGTAGATCATTAGAGTTATGTTTATGTTATTTTTCATATTATAGATTAGTATGATTACTGATAATAAAATATAATTGTTTTGTAAATAAGTATTGAAATAGATACTAACGTGTTAACATACATTATTAAGGTTAAGCAAGAACTGTCCCAAAAGTAGCTGAACAACATAAGCGACAAAAGTATATTAACACACGGCAACATTAAAAATATACTTTGTTAACCAAATTTTGTCTTTACTGCTGTTTAGTAACTTTTGGATTGATGGTGTACAGCGACTTTAGGAATACTAGTGCACAGATACTTTTGAAATACTCGTTTTTAACGACTTTTGTAAATTTCTGGTGTACAGGCTATTTTGTTTCCTAGTTGCGACTATAACTTATGGCATCTTATTGTGAACAGGTGTTTTGTTAAGTTGATTCTGTTCATCGACTTTTGGTGCTGACTGTACATTCTTAGTACGATCGCTACAAACTGTCTTTTTTTAAATATGACAGTTTTTGGCAATTATAAACGTTAATGAAGAATGACCAGGGCTTGAACTTGGTAGTTCGTATATAATTCACTACCTTAGGTTATTTTAGTTACTTACGAGTGAAGGAACCTCTCAGTGCTGATTATTTGGTAAAGGTAAGAATAAGCTAGCTTGCCGGTGATGTATCACTCCCTCATTAACTGGCGCCGCGCGCTGGCATAAGTGTGATGATGCAGTTACTGTGTTGTACCGGTGTAGTTCTAGGGCCTGGCTTTCATACTTGTTCCATTCATCCTTTTTCATTCAATATGTCCTTTTAGAAATTCATAAGTGACCATTTATTATATGGCCCAGGCCGTATATGCCGCCAGAACTGATTGTGAATAAAACACAACTTTTGCACTTACTATAACACTTTATTTTGTACCTTAATAATCACTGTTACACTTGTATCGAAGAACTGACATTTCAAATAACACGGCTCCTTTTTATATGCGTCTTGTGAAACAAACACTTGCGACTTTAAAATTATGACCACATTTGCACAGCGCCATCCATCGAGTGAGCTACATATTAACTGTATACATTAAGCAACATCTATTCCAAAGACGTGACTTAAACAAGGCGAAATATTGAACGTGTACAGTGACATCTATTGACAAGAAGTATTAATTTAAATAATATTAAATAGTTTGTGACAGTCTAGTCTGACAGAGCTTTACGTATATTGACAGACATAAACACGTTATCATCAATGTCTTACAGAAAAGCCCCTAAGTAAATGTCTCAACTTAGAAATCGAACTGGAGACTGTACGACTATTACAAAAGTGCCTCGGTCGGGTCTTCAGTTCAGTAATAGTTCAGCATTGGCCAAAAAAGGGCTATCGAACCAACAATCAGTATCACGCGCTTATGTTACTGCACACAAAAATCAGCAAACTATATTCTCAAATCAAAAAATCTACTTATCAGCTTATGATAGTAACGGATTTCCAAACTACCGTATTTTCGACCTAAGTTGTATCGATCAGGCGTACGATGAAGAGGAGTTTGAGGGACCCTCAGTTCAAGAGCACTCCTCGTAAGAGCGTTGCGCCTAAACAGATGATGTTTACCAGTCTTTGTTAGCCGCTTGTATTTTGTAACGGTCTTTAGTGAATAGGTTTCGTCGTGGGAAGCGTGGGGTAATCAAAAGCTCTTAAAGGAATTTTTCTTTGTGTATTATTCTTAATTGTTTTGGTGTCTTGTTACTGCTGACCAGATATGAGTCCTGTCGCGGAGCAACGAGTATCAAACTTTTATTTATTACACCTAAAATATATGTTAAAGCTAGACCAGATGTAGGAATATTTGAGGATACTCTGCGTGTTAACTGACATAAATATTCATGTTAGGCTGGCTAATATGAATATCTATGTATTTCCTTCGCACGGAATACGCCAAGTGCTATGGGCTTAATTACAGCAATGGATAAAAGTTTTGTGGTCTTCACTAATAATTTTGCGGATGGTAGGAGGAGATAAGCCGTGAGCTCGTGTGTCAAAAGACAAAAATATACGGTTTTACCGAGCCTGCGTGCTCTTTAAGTTCATTGTTTCAATGTTTGTCAACTCACGCAGAGATTATCTCAAATGTGAAAATAGTCTTTAAAGATAAAACTACAAGCAGTTACGGCATTACCAAATAGGTACCTATAACCAAAATAAATGAGACCCGCACAGAAATTCGTTAATTTTTGCCTCAAATGAGTAGCAGGTAAGTCGTTTGAAGGTATTATAAGTAATTAATGAGGCTAATGCGAGAGCAACTGTGCGTGAGCTCTGAAGGCGAATCACTCATCGAGTCACTGTGTTCTTGTTGTAGACTGTTCGTATTGTAATATTGCTTGTTCGTCGCGGACAGAATACTTCGAACCCTGGTTCCGTAGAATAAGCGCTTTTGTTTGTAGCCAATCGTGTCCAGCCACGTGTTATTGGATGCTTTTGATAAGAAATTCTCAGTAGTAGTAAAGAGCCAGAAAATGCGTCCAGTACGCTGCAGAACTGCAGGCTTTTATAATAGTTGATAAGATGTGGGTTTAATAAACCTCTGCCGATAGCTTTTTGGTTAAACAGGTTTGAGTCTATGGACGTTGCAAGTAATGCTTTCTTTTTATTTTTGTGTGGTGAATCTAGCGTAATTGGTCTAATAGAACTCTTGAAGTCATTTGCGATCCTCTGTCTTGGCCTAGTAGTGGTCTGTACATTCACATATCTACTTTAATTTTTAACAAATCCTCTGAGTCAGATTCAAATCGACACTTGGACGAAAGAGTGATATTAGGCAAGTGTTATTTTGGAGGTATAAAATAAATGAACTGTCGTTAATTATAAAAAGATATTATAAAAGTGGCGCCCATTAAATATAACACGAATAAACCTTTAGACGCTCAGTACAATATAATTTTGTGGACATAATGTTTAAACATATTGTGTCATTATTTTAGAAGTCTCTTAAGCCTGGTAACTATTTCCAACTATAACATGATTTTTAGTTTAATCTGTCAGCTTAATCATATCGAGATATAATAATAAAACTATTCTACCTGTACGCCGATGGCCGAATTAATATTAATAGTTTTCATCCTGTGGACGAAATTTGAATATAACCATTATTGAAAATTTTAGTAAAACATTTATATGAATTCTAATTTTTTAAATTAATTATCAATATTATATTATTATATTTTTATTGATATGACTAAAGATTGTCAATGAATACTTGTGAAAAATTAAATTGGAAATTGGTTGATAAACAGAGGAAAAATATACTGAATTGTTTTGCTTTTGCTTTTTATGTATTATATCATATATAGACTAGTGTTCGCCTAGTGGTTGAAATTTGACCATGTAAATTTTCGACTCAAAGCTATACCTATGGATTTACATTTTGCCATCATTTCTTTTCTACTCTTTTACAATAGTTTATAGTATATCTAAAAATATATACATATATAAATACTGACAATCAGTTGACAAACGAAGGACTATAAAATAACTAACTGTTTGCATTTTTTTTTAGCATGAATGCCTTTTCGTAGCTAAATGAAAAAGTGAAAACTGTTTGCAATCAGAGAAGACAAAGATACCAAACTGTTTTTGTCTTTGCCCATTTATATATAAGCTAGCTTTTTCCACAACTTCATACAGATCATTTACAGTTTTATTATATGCAATAGGTAAATTTTAATTTCTACAGCAATTGCAGCCAAGGATTTTAATTCCTTTTTTAAAGGTAATTGCGCTGCTCTCTCGCTGAAGTAGGTACTCCAGCAAAATCCGGCAACATAACTCTTCTAATCTGAACACTCAGGAACAGCCTTAATCACTATTTAATTATGCGGAACTCTGGGCGCTCGCGGAAAAGAGCCGAAGTTGCCGATTAATCCGTGTTTTTGTTTTAACCCTCCCCGCCTCTCTTGTTTTGAGAAGCAATGAATTGTCATTATACTCCAAAGTGGCCATACCGAGAAAAGGGAAGTCTAATTTGAAGTTACTTTCATGGTGTTTTGAGTCATAAAGATGTACTAACGGACCCAAAGTTTGGTGTATTTAACTGGAACTTATTCAGATGATTTAGATGTTATAGATTTTGCTGATAAAAACATTTTACTTATTGAGAAGTAGGAAGGACTAATTAATTATTATTGTTTAGATGGGGATATTTATATACTGGTCCGTGTGCTCTGTCACATCTGTCAATCACATCTGATAATTTCTATTACTTAAATATTCTTTTCTTCGGCTTTATGATTGAAATGAAAATGATTCCAGATTAATGGAATTAGAAAGAGTGATTACTATTATATTATTTACGTAAAATGCAGTAACACTTCACGATTGGAGGGTTAAATTTGCATACGATTGTGTTAGTCCGAAGATTTAAATTTGCAAGCCTTGGTTCCGGCTCGGTATATAGACTCCGTGTATATAGTAATAGTGTAGTAAAATTTACCTTTCTATAAATTGTCTCGAATATCTTTATAAAATATTTTGTTTATATTAGAAATGTATAGATCTATAGGTACCAGAGATTAACAATTCTTAGATCAAGCTGTCATGTATAACTTATTTTTGAATACCGTAAAACTAGTGACGTTTATATTAAATATTATAATTTTAGTTAGCTATCTTTAGCCTGTACCGAGAATCAAAGGTCTTGACATGTAGACAGAGAGCTATAAAAGTGATTTCATAACAGTTCCGTTTCAATCTTATATTTGTGTCTATTTTTAAATTTCTGGAATACCTAAGAATTCACACATTGTACACAGTCATGTTCTAAAACATGACTGTGTATTACAATGTATTGTCTATACTGTATTAAATTTGTAGTATGTTATATGCACCTACAGAATTTGCGTTGATCACAATGGAAGGATGCTTAGCACAAGCAAGCGAGATTTTGAAATTAAAAAGCATCCTAATTCCAATAGGGAAGATGGTTGGATTGTAGAACCAGCTTGGGATACAGTAATTCAAATAGTCAAACCCAAGAAAAAGCAAAAGACAGCTAGACTTCATGATACTTTAAGCTCATACTGCGTAAATAAAAAACACCAATAATTAAATTGCGTTCGGGTACTTTGAAATAACTACTCTACAAGACATTGATACAACCACCATCTTAATCTGCCCGTGAAGTTTAGGTTACTTATTGAGTAACCGAAGGCGTAGTTTTAATGATTTAAATAACAGTAAAGTTTAACAGTAGTAGTTCAATAGTTAGTCGACTTCATTTTAAATCGCCGTTTACTTTTTCCTAAATGAAAGGTAACCTATGTCCTTTTTTCGTTCAACTGACAACGTGTTTACAAAATTGCATGATGATCGGTCGAGTAGTTAAGGAGTGAAAGCGTAACAAAAACACAAACTCTCATTCGCATGTATAAAATTAGTTAGAGTCTACCCAGTAGTAGATAGCGAATACATTAATAATGGAATTAATTATGAAATACATTTTAAAAGTTTTACTTCTTACAATGGAGAGAAGGAGGAACACCAAGTTTCGACAGGGGAAAGACTACCCTCTTACAGAATATCGACGTGAAATAGCAGTATTCCTATTGTTGTGTTTTGTTCGGTGAGTGAGAGTGCTGAATGCCCAATCACCCTCTTTCCCCCTTCCCGCTACTTCTCCTTCCCACTTCCCTTTTCTCTTCTTAATTTTCTAAAGGGTTGGCAACGCGGAACTGATCCCTCTGGTGTTGCAGGCGTCCATAGGCTACGGTGACCACTTACCATCAGGTAAGCCGTATGTCTGTTTGCCAACATAGCTGAATAAAAAAATCACCATATAAAGTAGAACATAGACTTGGGAGTCCACGACACTATGTGTTTTCTATGTTTATTTCATAATTTAATTATTATAAGGTCCAGCAACGCTACAATCAGTCCGTCCATTAAATCCTAGAGTGGGCGCGCTATGAGCATTTTGGCATCCTCACCAAAAAAACGTTAATAATTCGTAAAACAACTGCCCGTTAAGTTTGCGCTTTTTAGTAGCTGCGTCCACTTTCGTTCGCAACTCGTACCGAAAGTCTGGACGCCATCAATGCCCGGGGAATCGCTAGAGGAGGAAGTTTTTACCATCGGTCGTCACCAGACGGCAATTTGTTCAACGCGCGCCTACTCACGTAAGTAAAAATGATGTCATATATTTTTTGCAATATTGAAATGTAGGCTATACTTTGTGGTGCATTTATTGTTAACACTAAAAAAACCTATATAATTTCAAGATATAAAAGAATCACGTGATTAAAATGAATAATAAGATGGAAGATCATATAGTGTTTTGGCCATAAATGTCAGATTTAGAAGACGAGACAGATTGTAGACGAGAATGTAGCAGAACAGTCAGCAGACAACGATGATTCTGACAAGAAAGTACCTTCTTCAATTTATTTGCCCTTTTAAATACCATCGGCTTGAAACCAATTAACGTCTACATCAGAGAGAAGCCGTAGCCGTTCACCAGCTACCACAATGTCATTAGCGCCGATCTCGTCATCGCAAACGTAAAATACAACCGGGTGATTAATCTCCAACACGTAGGCAGTGATGATGATGAACCGTTAGCACAGCAAGTTTGCCGTAGGGACAGTATTTAAAAGAGATTGCAATGGTCCTAGTTAAGCCATGTATGAGCCACAAGGTCTTCTATTGAGAAATTAAATGTTCCTTTGAGAAATCAAATTGCTCGCTTTGGCCTATAGAACAAGCATCATCTTCAAATAAGGAGGACAATACAATGCAGTATATGTCCAACAAAATCAAATAGGCGCACGAAAAAAGGATGTTGCAGATGCTCAAAATTACTGTGCAATGAACATTGCACAAACTTATTTGAAGACTGTTTTGCCAAAACATATCCTGTAGATGTAGAAAATATATCATTTTGTTAATTTGTTTCCATTTTAATTAGTATTACATATGATAATGTAGAATAAGTTAAAAAAGTCAATTGACATATTCATCATCATCATCATCAGGCTATAATAGTCCACTGCTGGACATAGCCCTCCCCTAATGAGCGCCATAGCGCCCTGTCTTCGGCTTGCCGCATCCAGCATCTGACTGCAGTCTTTCGCAGATCGTCATCCCATCTGGTCGGAGGGCGGCCTACACTACGTTTGCCGAGTCGCGGTTTCCACTCAAGAACACGTTTACCCCAGCGGTTGTCGGTTCTTCACGCGTTATGGCCAGCCCACTACCACTTCAGCTTGCTAATTCTCTGAGCTATGTCGATGACTTTGGTTCTCTGTCGGATGACATATTACGTTTCCCAAAATCTTTTATAAGCCAAGGCTCCTAAAACAGTATTTAACCTCTTGTATGCCCGAATACCAGACATAATAGAAAAAGCATTGTGTCTCGCGTAGATCCACGTTCCGGCATACCACAGGTTAATCAATATATTTAACGAAGGTGTGTGTGGGCGGTTATTGTTTATCAGCTCTTCATCCATCGTAGTTGTCGGAAATAACACACGATTTACACTCAATAGGTTTAATCACAACGTATCAATGCTAAATTACATTAAAATAGGCACACGTGGTCCGGATGCAAGCGGATTACTTTTCGGAACGCGGCGAAGTCGGACAGAGGTTGGCTCTACGTGCGTTCAGCGCGATGTCTCTCCAACAAGTGACCGCCCGACGTGTTTGGAAGCATGTTTTATATTGACATTTGACAAGTATGACAGCTCACACAATGTTGCCAGCCTCTGCTTTCCGAATACGCCCAAGTCGATTCAGGTTTGCGGTCCGTGCTTCAGTCTCCGACATATTGATTTGTCATTACTGTTTTACTTAAATCCGCAGAAAATAAATTAAATCGATGGCAGTATTCCTACTTAAAATGGTCAATAAAAAGGAGCGGCAAAATGCTCCCCACTGACGTTGCGCGGGAAGACGTGCCCTCCCAAGGGTAGATAACCAAATTTCTCCTCATGTTGATATGAAAAATTGTTTTAAGTCGGTTTATATTTGAAGAAAGAAACAGGAACATGAGATGATGATTTCAGAGATAAAATCTCTTCAAGCTGTAGTTATCTCTCTTCCACAATGATATTTGGTTTGAACCCAACGCGACAGCTATAGGACAACTAAAAAAACATATTCTATATTTTTGTTGTAAATAGCATTTCCTTCTGATACTTAACTCTTATATCGCGGGGGACTTTACAAACATTCAATCAACGTACACAAAGAACACCCAGACTCGGAACTACTATTTATGGATCACATGAATTTTTGTCCCGTGTAAGGATCGAACTCACAACACTCCGCGCAGAGGTAGAGGCGAGGTGGTCACTTACACTACTACGTCATCTGTGCAATCAAATGTTGGTACCTGCATTGGCTCTTCACAACTAGGCATCATGCGGACACAACCGCAGTCGCGGGCCAAAGCTGGTTTAAAATAAACGAACCATTTCGACAAATAGATTTTCAGGATAACATAGAATTACTGAATATGTTTTTAATATCGGCGTAATAAAAATATCGCAACCATATTCTCATTTCAATACTACGTGTATATTCAAATAGTTGCGGTACAGCAGGCAACGCATTGCGGTCATTACTTTTATTTTACGACGTGATAACACCGCACACTTGTTTGCAACACAACTTTTGGGGCCTGTGTACGCGTGTTTTAAGCGAGGGAATTAAACGTGACGTTTTATTTTGAATTGCTTTTGTTTAAAGATGGTGTAGATAAAAATAAAGAGAAACGAAATAATTGTTGAAACGTTGTGCTTAATAAAAGGTGATTTTTGTAACATACTGTCGTGCATAAATTATGTGTATTTATCGATAAAAGATTGGAATCGTTAGAATTTTCAGGTAATTCGAAATAATGATAGTTATAAAATCGTTGTGTCGATTGGCTATTTAATTGATTACTTTTTAGCAAAGCTCATATACGATACCTACATACATTCTGAGCACACATACATAGTTAGAACTACAATCTGTCTTCATACTGTATACTTTATACTCTACTTCTCTATGTGTAGTGTTGTGAGCTAAATTAATAAATTAAGGTCGTCGCCGTTGTATGTAGGGTACAAAGCACGATTTATCAATGTTATGATACGTTTATAAGCCATGGTACGAAAATTCAAATCAGATTTGGAATGCTCGATTATGATTCGATTATCGAACGATATTCGATTATTACACCAAATCGATTTACCGTCGTATACAGAATCGTAAAGCTTTTCAACATTCTTTAACGAAAATTTCAGCAGGTTTATATCACCTCCACAATTGCATAAGTTATAAGCCAAGGTCATCATTCACCACGCTGGCCCAGTGCGAGTTGGCAGACTTTACATAATTCGATATTGTGGCGAACTCAAACTGATGCAAGTTTCCTCATGATGATTTCGTTTACTGTTAAATAAAGTAAGCGATTCTATTATTACGTAAATAACTTTGAAAAGTCAGAGGTGCATGCCGTGATATCGAACTCGACACCTCTGTCGTCTCAAACTGGGCCATCCCTGCCATAATTATACTTGATTAAAAAAAACTATTCCAGCTTTCACATTCCAAACTTAAATAACCATAACTTTAGGCACTGTCAACCCTTCAGTCCCACATCCCAACATACAATTTGTATACCAGGCCACCATAAACAAAGTGTAATAATACGAAGTTTTTATTTCCCATTGTTTCTTGTCAGAGTCAATCGTACAACTTTACTAAAGTTGAGGTCGTATTTACGTTGCGAACCATGGAATAGTGAGGAAATATCACAATGGAAATAGCGCTAAACTTCATTTGTATGAGAATTTGTGCCGTCGAAAATACATCACAATGGAGCAAAGGAGAAATTAATAATTTTGTTTGTTAGAATTAATTGAATTTACATCATCATATTTTTTACTGAACTGCTAGGTCGAATTTTTGAAGTCATGAATTAGATGGAACATTATTTGTGTCGATTGTAGTTGCAAAAACAATTGCAACAACTGACTTTTAATGATTGATTTGTTAGTCGCAAAATCTTAAGGATCTTGCTATGGCTTAACTTGTTCCCAGCTAGATGCGCAATTCGTAAATTAAAAACTTTATCTCAAATGGGTTTGATTTAGGAATTGTGCACTTTGTTTGCCATTGCCATCGATAAACGAACACATTGAGTCTAAACATTATAAAATATTTGATGAAGGCACAGAAATTTCGAATGCTATTGATATTTTTGTGCATGTGCAATATAAATATTGGTTAAATATTACCAAGGTATTTATTAGTAGAAGTAGAAGAAGAGAAGTTTTCGTCGGCGGGCTTCTTTTTCGTGAATAAGATACAGGCATACGAAGAGTCATCATAATGCAATGCCGCTACACTCCAGAAAGCCATAAAATTACCATGTGGCATCATAGTGGAAACTAAATGGGTACCTTGAGCCTAAATGGAAATAAAAAGAAAAATAAAGGCGGGCTATTCGTTTCATACTCGAGCTGCCATTTGCAACAAATTGTGCAGATTAAACTGGTCAGCAGTGTACTGAATGTCGAATATAGACAAAATCAGATTAAAATTGTTTCCTTAATATTGTCTTCTATTTACGCGAATATTATTCATTGAAATTAAACTGCTATATACGGATTTTATCGCGTTGTTTATTTGACACTTTATTACAAAATTTTGAAAATTGTTACACTTCTACTACTATTAAACTTTTCAAAATTTTGTAATAACGTGTCAAATAAACAACGCGATAAAATCCGTATATAGCAGTTTAGTTTCAAAAAATTGTTTCCCTTTTTGGTTTTATAAATACGTTTTATTGTTCTCGAAAGAGATCAGATGTACTTGTACTCGAAAGAGTAATAGGTAATATGAACGTTGAAGCATTAATACACTCAGATACAGGAAAACTGTTGAAAATTTGGAGTGAATGACAACTCAACGACGATTCTAAAAATGTTTTCACTATTTTAGTATTGTACTCACAACAAAAACATAACATAAAATTATAATGCTATATTATTTACTTGTTACATATACTATACATATGTATGTATTCTACTCAGGTTATACTAGAATGTCAACAGACTGCTTGTAGAAGTATTGTACTAGTACTAGACTACTTTGTACACTGGCTACAGAAGATAGCACCTAAATAATATGATTGAGTCCAATTCCGTAGTGAGTAGAATTGCCACAACTCCCTGTAAATTTTACGGTCTTAATAGCAGACATTTTACTTTTTGAAAGCTTCAATAGGATATGAAAATGGCACCCTATTACAGGAATTATAATTCTAATTCAAATTTTTTACATGACTCATAATTTTCTATACCTCGTTTCCGTATATTTTTTAACGTGGTATAGATTATTATGATCTATATAAAATACAAAATTACCAGTTCTTTATCCTCTATTATATTTAGTAAAATGAATTAGATTATACATATAATAGTATAAAAATGTAGATAATAGAAAAAAATAATTTGTGTAGCAATACAGAAAATTACTGAAAAGCCACGTATTCTGATATAACGCTTACTGAAGCCAAAAGTCACAGGCTTTAGGCAATTCAAATTTAAAACCATTTTAGAGACCCTCCCACTAACAATTAAATAAAAAATAACAGCCCGACCTGTTCCAGCGTCACAAATAAAGGGCGACCAGTAATAGATGGGACCATAACGCATAAGTACAGCAGGATCAAAAGAACTTCAAGTCGTTTCACACCGTGCCACATCTGGCGCTAATGTGTCCAACTTTTGATAAAGCCGTACTACCGAACAAATTGGGTACTGAGAATCACTTTTTCATTTTGAGCTGAGTGAAAATTTTCGGTCGTGTGGACGTTGAAAATTTGTAATAGTGCTATTTGTATTATTGTTTATTAAGGTCTAGTTATTTGATTTTGGGGTCTGTATCGTTCGTGGAATTTAGTTGACAATTTAACTTTCATGATTGTCGTTAAATATTGAAAAGTTGTGAGCACTATAATTAGGCGACCCTTCAATTTAGTGTTAATTCAAATTAATTGGCCGATTGAAAATTTAAGTACGCGTAAAAGTGTTTACTGGTACATTAAATTGATAATGGTGTTTTTTACACTTGTTTGTTTTCGTAACACTTCAGGCAAATAAATTACTGAGAATTGAATCGAGTTGGCGTGGATGTTCTCTTTGTTACAATATAATATACAATAAAAAACATTAAGACAATTAAATTTATTTGATTTATTACTAGCTGTTGCCCGCGGCTTCGTTCGTGTTAATGTAGATTTGAGTAATAAATTTCTATCCTGAGAAACAGTACTTTTTACTGGATGTAAGGTAACCTCTGTCTTTTCTTGTACCTCTAACTGTATGCGAATTTTCAAGATGATCGGTCGAGTAGATGAGAGAGAGTGAGAGCGTAACAAACAACTAATTCTCACATTCGCATTTATAATATTAGTTAGGATAGTAGTTTTCCCGCGGTTTCACCCGCGTAATTCCCGTTCCCGTGTGAATGTCGGGGTTCACCCCTTTCACCCCCTTCGGGGTGGAATTTCCAAAATTCTTCTCTTAGTGATCCCCTACACTCTCCAAGGAACATACATGGCAAATTTCAGCTTCTTGCGTTCAGTAGTTTCGGCTGTGCGTTGTCTGTCAGTCACTCAGTAACGGAAGAGTTTTATATAATATATAGATTGTTAATGTTAAAAGCTTTTATTCATACGGAATATAGTGTAATCGAAATAGGCACGCAACTATTATTTTTCTGGTTTTTAGAGTTGTTAAGTATTGAATGTGGCATTTATTTAGAGAATTTATTCCCAAAGTGGTCCAGGTGGACCCCCAGAGGTCCACGGGAGACTCGATGGGGGTCCGTCGGCGTGACAAAAAAATGAGGGTCCACAATTCGTAAGCGGGGGTCCACGAAAATTTATTTGCTTTCGATTGTGAAGAACTAAAATGTTGGCTTGACTTCACCTATCAATGTAGGCAGATAATATTTTAAGAAGCTCAGCGACTGTTAGCTGTAAAAGCTTGCATATTACACATTCAGAAATTGGGGTCTAAAAAAAATTTTTGCCCCTAGAGATTTGATCAAATATAAATACGAATGCCAAGGAATATGGTAGAAATGTAGCCTGGAGGAGGTCCACCGGAACCTTCAAAATTTTTTAAGTGGTCTTTGTGAATAAAAAGTCTGGGTACCTCTAATTTAGAGCAACGATGTGTTGCTAGCATTGAAAGAAAATGCCGTTTTCTATGTATTGTTAATTCGAAGAATGGACACATTTTATCATCTTTACTCACATTAAAAAAGCAAATTTCGTAGACAGTCTTCAAATGAAGAATTTATTAAGTTTATTTCATGTGTTATGATAATGAAACGTAAATAGGTACTTTTGTTCAATCACTAGCCATTGACATCATTTCAACGAAAATCTTCTTCGTGGGATTCGATTATAAAAAGTCGCGGGATACAATACCATTTTTAATGTGTCTAAGATTCCAACAAATAAGAGGTTGATATTACTATACATACGTCTTACGCCTATATCTCAGAAAGGGTAGGTAGACGTGTATTATAACCCAATTTCGCCAGATATGGTTTTAGGATCCACGTAACGAAGAGCGAGCTAATTACCTTTCACTAAATAGAGTTCTAGATTCCGTACGGTTACTGTCAGTTTCTTACAAAAAGAGTACAATAACACTTTGCTGGATCCAGGAATCGTACCCGAGACCTCATACACATCTGTCGCATTCAATAAATCAATACTGTTGCGCCATCGATGCTAATCAATTATCTATGAAGTCAGGTATTTGAGATAATTTCTGTCAAAACATGACTGACAGTCAATTGGAGTTATTACTCTCACTGATAACAGATATCATTCGACAACTGATATTATGATTCACACATATATCATTTTATCTCAACAACATCTCAAGAGTCAGATGAAGAATATATAAACTGCTTTTATTCAATGATAACGTATTATTTGTTTAACACGGACCTTCTTTTTAAGAATTTTATTTCTTTTTTAAAATGTATTCGGTAATTCGAATTTTGTTCGTAGCTATATTGTGTGTGGCCATGTATAATGCCGAAGATTTGTATGTTGGTAGCACTGTAAATAACCAACTGGCTTATTCCGAAACTGTGAAGTTATCTTCTGTACCATTAAGTACTAGAGTCAAGAACGTATTTTATAATTCGAATAGTACTTCGAAAGTTATCAAGGTGAGTTGGCAAGTTTAAATTATCTTTATGTGTGAGTTAACTTAGTGAGTTATATGAGTTGAATAAGTAAGAATATAAGATGAAGTACGGATATGAGTTGAATAAGTGACGATGTGAATTGAATAATTGTGTGTGTTAATAGAGTGTGAGAGTGAATATGTTGTTTTAGATCAATCATTTATTCTTTGTTCTTTCATCTAGTTTTAACTTATTCAAACAACTGTATTACTATGAGGAAAATAGTGACCATCGCTGTTTGGTAAATAGGTACGTATGTGCTCAGAAATTGGAATCAAGTAAAACATCAAATATAATATAGGTTTGATATTATCTCTTTATCGAGTCTCTATAAACTTATTACAAACCTCCCTTACAAAAATTTGTCTTATATTTTTTTGTTTCTGTTAAAGGTACAATATTATGACGTACATTTAATTATTGTAAAGCAGTCAATAGTACTCGGATATCGTTTATAATGTTAATTATAAATCCGACATTAGAATCTAGTTCAGCGTAGTTTTTAAATTAGGCACGTATTTGAAATTAATAAATCAATTCACTGTTAGTACGTTGTTACTACTGTCTAACTTATGTTAGCGGCTTATCATGATGTTTTGTGATCGATGACTGGATTGATATAAGTGCTATTGGGTAATGTCAGGCAATTTCTATCACGGGTTCTGTAAATACGCCCGGTAGATGGGATAGACCTAGGATCTAAGCTGGTGGAACGTTGGTAGGAGCCGGTGATATAACACGCGTAAATTCATAAATGTAGCAAACTCCTGGCAAACGTGGCAATACCTCTGTATTTTGTAAGAATCATAGGAATGCATACGTTACTTATAAGAAAAATATATTTTAATCTGAGAGATGATTCTTCGTTCAATCTGTAAATTAAACAAGCTATGGTCTTCTTTATTATTACACAATATGAGTTCCACATTAAGCATTAACCCCTGTATCATACGGGTTTGTACGAATACACAGTTACTGGACACAAAGAAAATCCAAACTCGATTCAACTATTACATAAATGTTGTGCCTTGTGGGATTAAAATCCAGACGCAGTAGTGGCGAGGTAACCACATACCTGCTGCGTCGTCCGCGTAGTCCATATTAATATAATAATATAATATATAATATTCTATCACATACACACAACACCATCTAGCCTAAACTAAGAAAGCTTGTTCTATGGGTACTAGTCTATGGATAAATATACATATATTTATACCTTTTTGTAAATATATACATATTATACACAGAAACACCCAGACCAAGACAAACATCAATGTTCATACAAACAAATGTTTGACCTGTGCGGGAATCGAAACCGCGACCTCAGGCGTGGCCGTCGGTTCCACTAACCACTACGCCATCGAGGTCGACAAAATACTTATATACAATATTTTGTTCCAGGGTATAGCAGCTATAGACATAGACAAATCTAAAGCTAGCGCGACCATCACGGCTGGTGGAGTGGGCTCCATGTACGTCAACGTGAAGATCAAGAGTGAACGCGGTGATGGACTTAATTACCTTGTACAGATATTCGCTTGAAAATAAATAATTGAGCAATTATTATAAAATATGTATAACATAGTATTTTATTATATTAAATATTAGCGGAACCGACAGACGTTGTCCTGTGCACACGAAAAAAAAAACCCAAATGTAAACCATCCTCGAATCCACATGAACACACACAAAAAATTTAGACATTGTTTATATCCATCGATGATTCAGATTACGTTCAAAGTATTAAGCAGTACTTCAAAGTATTACTGAAATTTCATGATAATAGGCGATAACAAAGGGCGGAGTATTACGCTAAAGAATCTGAAGTGACGAAATATTTCAGTTTTTTAAAATCATTCTTAGCTAAGTGTATAAATTTTTATCACATCTATTTATTTGATGGTCTTGTGTATTTGAAAGTCAACATTGTATATCATTTATCAATCGATTTTAAAAAGATCTTTCTGCATTGTGTCGCAATATAAATATTGACACGACAGACTTGAAATACATAATAATTATTGCCTCAGAATAAGTGTAGGTACCTACCTAGAAATCTATACCATCTATTCCTCGACTACATCTATTCCTCGACTACATCTATTTGATAATAATTACGAAAGGTATAATAGTTTAAATAATTATTATCTCATCATTTTTTGAAGTACGAAAGCTTACATCAGTATCATTATCGAGTAATTTAAAAATAATGTTGTATTAAAATGGGAGTTAGCCTGCTCAAAATTCAGCCACGGTCGCGTCGGTGCATAATACAGCATAATCCACAACACAATAATGAGTAGACGAGTTCTCATTAAATATCCAATATACTACAATATGTGGGCGTAATGAGCACGCGTGGCAAAGTATGCAAATGCAAGGTATATGAGACTTCGCACATATTGGTCAGGGACCAGCGATGCGTGCGTATAGCTCGGGAGCTGGGAATTTTAAATGTGACACTAAATTATTTACGACATAAAAATGATTCCATTTCGATTTATGTACTGCCTTGGTTACGCAGTCGTTGTATATGTAACTGCTGAATATGGAGTCCCAGGTTTGAATCCCAGGTCATAAAATACTTTGATTTTCTGACAAGTTGTTCTTAGAAGCATCTCGGAGTAAGATAGTTAGCGGTGTTACACACCCCGTGACTCGGAAAGTACGTAAAGCCGTTGGTCCTGCTTCTAGTCTCCCTCTTGTCGTACCGGATTGTCGTCCTATCAGGTTATGAGAGTTATAAATATTACCTAAGCAGTGGATGGCCAGTCTTCATTAAAATTGGCCGAAGTGACCAAAATTCGGTCTGAAGGACGATAGCCGAAAGACGTCCAGTGCTAAACATGCGCCACCCCCAAGATTTTCCAGACAGCTTGCATCTAACCGCGATGAAGGTCATCGGTCCACCTTGTGGGCTAACTTCTGCTGAGACTTTAGTGCATGGCCGCTACTCCAAAATCGTTGTTTTTATTGCGGGGGATTTGATACATAAACATTGGATTAATGGGAACAACAGGTTTTTAGGTATCGATACTTTTTGTGATCATTGTTTAGTATATCTATTGCAGTCGAAATCACTTGCACTTAATGAATGTAGTAATAATAATAAAATCAAAGGAATTATTTTAGTAACTGTATAGCTTATTGAAAGCCTGGCTCCTTAAGCCAAACGGTACTGGATTTCTTTGTTGGTAAGGTATTAATAGCTTTTATGTAGGACGTGTCTGTTGGAGCGCTTTTCAGTTTTAAACGCTTTATTATAATAAGAAATAGTAGAGATATAGAGTCCTTAATTGTTGTTAAAATCATCCATAAAAATAAAGATATTTGAACAGCCTTTAATTCATATTTAAAATCAATATTTACTTACACTCAAAATCAAGCTGGTTCTGAAGTTAAAGGAATATATTAATATACAAGTTTACTAAATTCCTAAATCAACGTTCAGATGCGGGCGTTTGGATACAATGCATTTTTCACTGTATCCAGATATTGTTACATATTGACTTATTAAAATTACCATCTACTTTAGAACTATGGCAGACATAAAATATGACAGGGATAGTTATAATAACATAAATAATATCATGCCTGTATCCCCGAAGAGGTAGTTTCTAGAGACGTAGAGACCCCGTAAAGATTCTATTACACCCAAATATTACCGACTATGTCTTTAAGTCCAACGTTATAGTGTGCAACCTTATATACAATAACATCCACAAAAAATATTAGGTACCTAAAGAAAAAGATATCATTGAGGTAATTAAACAAATTACCTGATATAAAAAATAATTTAACACGAGTACAGTTCATGCAATGCAACTGGGATGGCAAAGAATACCAGCCATCATTCAAGCTCTCGCGGTACGACCTAACTGTTTACGAGCGTCATTAATTTCCCTTAGTTGGGTTTCAGAGCTTGCACAGAAATAGGCAGCTTACCGCTCTTTGTTCACTACTTCACACTAACTGCTAATACAACGTACTTGTGCACTGCCTTTTTGTTTAATGTAAGACTAAGACGGTAAACCAAGGAAGCAAGTTCATCAAGAATAACACTACGTCTTGTAGCGATTTTTGTGTTTTGTATTTATACGCTCCCTACTTACAGTATAAAAAGTAAGAAACGGCCATGAGTTGTCGTAAATCTTAAGAGTTCGAATAAATGGTATCACTTTACCTTGAGGTCAGAGGTCAAAGGTCATAATAATTTCAGGGTATGTCGACTATGCTCAGCTGAATGGCGTTGACTACGAGTCTCTAGCTCTTATGGTTCTTGAGTTGAAAGATAGTATCACGTGACCTTGAAGAACTATGGTCATAGTCATTTCGGGGTATATCGACTATGCTGAGTCGAATGGCGTTAACCGCAAGTCTGTAGCCCTTACGGTTCTTGAGTTGAAAGTTGTATAACAGACGGACGGACAAATCTGTTGTATAAGAGTTTTTTCGAACTCTAAAAAGGGTTAAGATATTGTCCACCACGCTGACGCACTGCAGGTTGACGACTTCATGTATCTTCGAAAATGTTATGTATAATTTTCAGGCGTCATGATCCTTACGATGTTTATATTTTACGATATTTCGAGCAAAAATTAACTTTGGAAAAGTACGGATAAGTGGTGTGTGCTTAGAGAGCAAACTTGATACCTCTGCCTTGAAGTCCAAGCTATGATGCTTATTTATAAATGATCAGTCTTTTTTTCATAAATGATTAATTATTTATATTTATAAAATATGCCTATTTGTTAGCCAACTTTAAAACTTGTCTCTTACATAATTATCAAACTTGAAGTTATTAAAACTATCTAGAGATAACCACTAAATAAAAATGATATTTGCATGTATACATCCAAAAACAGATACACAATATAAATATTATAAAACTATCATCTACACGAAGACTTTTGATGCTGAAATTTGCTTCTGATTGATCATTTACTAAACGGGGAATGAGATACGAGCGCCATATTGAATTTCAACTATTTTTAAACGCATCAACTCCTGGTCTAGTATGTTGACTCTGGCCCGTTGAATATGCAGTGCATTGGGCGTGCCCTAAACTCTTGTAAGCCTTTGTTTGGGCCCGATATTGGATCCCGACGTTTATCGGCCACTTTGATACAGTCGCCCTAAAATATTCATGTTGTTTATACGCCCGGGTCTGCGTTCGTTACGTGTAGTACCTTATATGTAGTATGTACTACATACAATGATGAGTTTCGTGGGAACTTGTTACGTGCTAGTTTGTGGAGTACATTATTAAAATTAGGGGTTGAATTTTATTGAGGGGTTATGATTTTTTATGCTTGTCACGATACTCTGATATTACATTTTAATGAGTTTAGTAATAATAGTGTTCAAACGTCATGTACAGCATGATTATCTGTACTAAAGCTACCTCTGGACTTATTCTTAAGGTTATTGAACTCAACATTTATTTATTTATTGAATTGAACCACCTCTAACTTGTAGCAGACGCTCGCTGATTTCAGCATGAATGGGCCGGCTCGTCCGGGGAAGGCCAACCTTCTCACAGAATATCGACGTGAAATAGCAGTATTCCTACAGCTGTTGTGTTTCGTTCTGGGAGTGAGAGTGCCGGAGGCCCAATCACTCTCTTTTCCCCTTCCCGCTCCTTCTCCTACCCACCTCATTTTTCTATCCTGCCTTTTCTAAAGAGTCGGCAACGGGAAGTGATGCCTCTGGTGCTGCACGCGTCCATAGGCTACGGTGACCACTTACCATCAGGTGAGCCGTAGGATAGATTGCCACATTAGTTGTAAAAAAAAAAACCCAGCGGCTATATACATAGCCATAGACCTATATCCCAAAAAAAATAGACAGAGATGTGTCGCACCCACGCTTCTTCAGCTATTGTTCCATGTAATAGAGGGCGAGCCTATAGGCGTTTATCGGTTTATGGGAGACAGTTACAAAATCCATGGTGCTACTGAGAATAGTAATTCTCAGGATCAGCATGGATTTTGTACTCTTACTACAGCTATTCTTACATAGTATATACAGGATATCCGGTAATTAATATATAACTTTGAAATGTCTTATAGTAGAATCGATGAACGTTCAGAAAAAAAAAGATTAAAAAAGAAAGTGCAATAGCTTATCATACTTTTGACTGTCTATCTATTAGAATAATTAGTGGTTAATAATAAAACAACAAAACACTTTTTCAATTCATTCATTTATAGTCGTAGTGTACAAGAAAGTTAATTAATATGGTAATTTAAAAAAAAACATATCTCAGATAGTAGTCCGGATAGTTTTTTTTAATTTTTTTTTTCTGAACGGCTATGAGTTCTACTATAACACATTTCAAGGTTATCCATTAATTACCGGACACCCTGTATAAGAATAGTATATGTAGTACACCTATGTATATAAGAAAGCAGTGTTGAATTGCACAGATTTTCCGTTAACGAATTTGAGTTTATAACTTTATATAAATATGTATATTCTGTACAAAGAAGGCAAACCTAGTATTTCTTTTTTATTGCCATCGGTGCCAGTTGAGCATGTGGTCCACCTGATGGAAAGTGGTAACCACTGCTCATGAAGTTCAGCAATGTCAGGACACAGCAAAGCCGCTGCCTACCGTGAAAGAAGAACTCTCTTTAAACCTCGTTTGAAGAAGGACATATCATAGCGCTCGGGAAACACCGAAGCAGGCAGTTCATTCCAGAGCTTGCACGTACGTGGCAAAAATGATCACTGGAAGCGTACCGTCCTGGATTTGAACGCTTCCAGATGATATGAATGAACCCTGCTTCGTTGTCGAGTGGTACGATGATAGAAAGGGGCCGCTAGTACCAAATCAAACAGTTCTTCAGAGCACTCTCCGTGAAAGAATCGGTAGAACACGCAGAGAGACCCAAAGTCTCTCCGTTGCTCCAACGACTCCAATCTATCCGTGAGATTGGGATCATCACCGATTCGAACTGCCTGTCTTTGTAGGGAGTCAAGTGGGTCGAGCTGGTACTTGGAGGCCCCTGCCCAGAGATGTGAGCAGTACTCCACGTGCGGCCGGACCTGTGCTTTGTAAAGCACAAGACGTTGATCGGGTGTGAAGTACCGCCTCGCCCTGTTTAGTACACCCACCTTTTTGCTTGCTAATTTAGCTTTGTCCTCCAAGTGACTCCCAAACTGGACTTTACTCGAGATTTCCACGCCGAGGATCCCAATACTTTCGGAGATACGGAGAGTAACTCCTTGGAACTGTGGCGCCATGATAAAAGGGTCCTTCTTGGCAGTAAACGCGCACACTTGTGACTTCGAGGGGTTGAATTGAACTAAGTTCTGTTCACCCCATTCGGAGGCCCGCCCAAGAGAGTCCCCGACTTCAGACACAAGTTGTGTTCGTCTTTCCTGTATCATGCTCCGAGGGATATTCTGATAGCTGGTATAACGCGCATCACCCGTGCTGTCATCCGCATTGCAATGTATGTTCTCGATTGACAACAAGTCATTGATTTGCAGGATGAACAGCGTTGGGGAGATCACCGAGCCTTGATATATATATAGCCGCCCCGATGCTTAGTGGTTACCCAGCCTATGATTGCTGGAGGAGGTATCACTCGCGCGGTGCTGATCCTGATGAGAAGGAATGGATGTAAGTCTCCAGAACTTTTACTTACTTAACGAAATGAAATGGCAATAAAAGTACGTCTCAAATTTCCAGTTGCCTGAGAGTTAGTGGTACATACTTAGCCGGGCTAATAGTAGTACCATCTAAGTTATCATAGACACATATTTCTTTCTTATAAAGATTTTGAGTATTTGGTTTATAAATAGTATTGGTTTTCTAGTAACACCTTAATTTTAGTTAGAAATAACTAGTATGTTAGTTAATCCGTTGAGTTAGCTAAAATGCTTATAATAGTGGACTATCGTCGTCTTAGCAATAATAAAGGCTAGCGAGAAGAAGAGAAAAAGAAGTGGGCTATCGTCGGTGGTGCAGTCATTGACTATGATTCGATCCTATAACCCCTACATCGCAAGACCTCTATGTAGGACAATAGAGCGTCACATAACAAAAAATATAAATGCTAACTGATGTCAGAACATCAACGAAACAGTCACACAAAATAAATTCTTTTGAATTCTTTATTTGCTAAGAAAACAAAGCTAGCAAAGTACGCTATAACCTATATAATTTTTAATAGCAGCTAAGCTACAACTACAAGATAGCTCGGTGCCCAGAGATGTAGTACATTGAGATGAAGTACCCGAGTAATTAAGCGCGGCGTTAACGACCGTTTGATCGCGACCTAATGTCCCGCGTGTCCCAAGACCGCAGACTGTATATACTTATAGTTGTGTTCACTGTCTCTAACTTAACTGTAGATATTGCTTGGTTTTAATCCTTATTTATACTACCAAGTTGGCAAAGAAGCCTACGGCTTTGGTAGTATGTGCAGTCACTGTTATTGAGATATCGCGCGTTGCCGATCGTAGAGATGCAGAATTATATCCTAACTTAGTATTATAATTGCGAATGTGAGTTTGTTTGTTACGCTTCCACGCCTTAACTACTCAACCGATAATATAGTCTTTAAAATTTCATACAAGATGTCAGAGTACAGCAAAGGATATGGAGTATCTTTCACCCAGAATAAAAATACTGTTACTAATCAAATCTATATTTACACGAGCGAAGCCGCGAAATCTAGTATAATACTAAAGGAAAGGAATTGGAGACACAAGTGGGCAAGCCACTGGTATTATCTCACTAGTGAACACGAGCATCTACTCAATATGAAAAGGCTGAAGCCATTTTAATCCGTGGGAGAGCCACGCTTTGGCACGTATGGGCCGGCTCGACCGGAGTGATACCACGGCCTCACAGAAAACCGGCGTGAAATAGCGCTTGCGTTGGGTTTCGTCGAGTGAGTGAGGGTACCGGAGGCCCAACTCCTCTCTGGGGAGGGAGGGGGAAATTTAAAAGGCTGGCAACGCACTTGCGACTCCTCAGGTGTTGCGGGTGTCCATGGGCGGTGGTAATCGTTTACCATCAGACGATCCATCTGCATGTTTGCCGCCTACAACATAAAAAAAAAATACTGGCTTAATGCAGGTTGGTATAATTCACGTCATACCAACCGGCATTACCTACGTAGGTATTAATCCTGTCTCATTTGCAAATATTTAAATCGCACACAACAAAATACCCAGACTCGGAACATCTATGGCGCAGTAGCCGTTGTTATGCAAGGGCTTAAACCAGCACGCCATTCGTGCAGTCTTCTTCAAGAACATTATGATGAACTGTCCGACATGCAGGTTTTCTAAAGATATTACTCTTCACCGCTAAAGCGAGCGATTAATAATTACTTAACTGCCTCCGCGGCGCAGCGGTAGTGAATGCGACTGCTGTGCATGAGGTCTCGGGTCCGAATCCTGGGTCGGGCCAAGAAAAAGTTATTCGGTTATTCTGTTAAAAAATCTCAATAGCAGCCCGGAGTAAGGAAGTTGGCGGTGTTAGACACCCCTGTGCCTCGGAAAACATGTAAAGCCGTTGGTCTTGCGCCTGATCTCTCTCCCGTCGTGTCGGATTACCATCACATCGAATCATAAGAGTTAAGGAACAGCGAGTGCAATTGTGTTTACGCACACACTTGTGCACTATAATATCTCCTGCGCAGATGATAGCCAGTCTCCGTTAAGACTAGCCGCCATGACCGAAATTCGGTCTGGAGGACATTATTATTATATTATTAATTTGCACATAGCTTTGGAAAATCAGAGAAGCGTGCCGTGGTATCGAACTATCACTTCAACGAGAATATCACTCCAGTTACATTCGATACTAGTGAATATTATTTTCATAATGCTAACAGTATACAGAGCACACTCTGCTACAATTGGACACGTATGCAACGAGTCGACCACTAATGTATGTCAGCCATGTATGTGTAGGCCTATATATTTCGCTGGCATTTTTATTGTATAAAGTAAAAATATAGCTTTCAGATAAAACGCCTAATATCCTTTAAATTTACGATTTTTCGTTCATCATTCGTTTTATATTGATATATAAAACATGGATAAAATAAAGTTTATTTTTTATCTGAATGCCTACTTATTGAAATTTAAATATTTATTCGACATTTAGAGGTATCTGTAATGCCTTGTGAGGCATCATAGTCTTAAGTTCGAAACCTGGGTCGGGCAAAGCAGACTTCAATAACGGCCTCAATAAATTGTAAACGCTTTTGTTAAAACTGCGATTTGCCGTTATCAATAATTTTGTAGATATTTATCTAATAATAAAGAAGCAATTTTTTTACAAGAATTAAATCTCGCAATTGAGATAATCTCTGTTTCGGCATAGCTCAACACTCAAACGGACACAAAGAAAGCTATTCATTAGCAGCTATAATTACCCACCTTAAATGTTAACAAATAAAATCATCCTAAAGGAATGCGTCCTTAATCAACTAACAAGGCTTTAACTACGTTTGTAATTATTTGTATCCCATTAAATACAAACATAAATATAGCAACAGTAATTTAGTATTAATACCTAATGATAATACTCGTAGTAATAACGGCTATGCCTTTAATCCGGCAATTTCGCCCGCTAACATTATCACGGGGCGTATTATAATTATAATAGGGGTCGAACCGATACCCATTTATCAGACGGTACGCAGTCCTGGGATGTTACGGGCGGTACGAGAAGAGTGCAATGTTATTGTCTACTTTTTTCGTAATTGGTTTGGAATAGAAAATTGAAGATACAGAATGGTGAACCTTTAGAAAAATAGTAATATCAAGCTTATAGTAGTAGTACCGCGTATAGAGAATAGTATACAGAGTTTATCTTATTATGAACATGGATGTTTGTCTTGGTCTGGGTGTTTCTATGTATAATATGTATGTATTTACAAAAAAAAAAAAGTATATATGTATGTTTATCCATTGTCTAGTACCCATAGTACAAGCTCTGCTTAGTTTGGGCTAGATGGTGTTGTGTGTATGTGGTAGAATATTATTATTATTATTATCTTTATTACTATTTTTCTTCTAATTATTACATTTTTAAATATAAATATAAAAACATACATATTTAAAATATAAAAACTGAAACGACCCACCGGCATCGGAAACAGGGTCCAAGCTGCCGGTGGTTAGGATTCCAGAGACAGGAACCTCCTCACAATGCGTGCTGTATCTAATAGCACTGCTTTCTGCATCAAACCCCTGATCCAAGCACCTAACGTGAGCCTCTTTAGATGGTGATCGAGGCTCTTAGCAATTAGACCATTGACAGATATGACTATCGGCACAATGATTGCCGAATCCACATCCCACATGTCGACAACCTCGCGAGCTAAATCGATATATTTAATTTGTTTATCCTTTTCAGCTTTCACGAGATTGCCGTCATGCGGAATGGTGACATCGATAATCATTGCACGGCGCTCTGATCGATCTATCACCACAATGTCAGGTTTGTTGGCCACAACAGTCCTGTCTGTGATGATAGTTCGATCCCAGTACAACGTGACATGACCATTTTCGAGAACTGATTCAGCTACATACCTGTAGTACGGCACTTCAACATCTACAAGTTTGTATTTCAGAGCAAGTTGCTGATGAATAATCCTGGCTACTTGGTTATGTCTGTGCAAGTACTCGCCGTTAGCAAGACGAGAACAACCGGAAACTATATGCCTGAGGGACTCACCAGGTAGATGGCACGCCCGACAAATGTCAACCGTACCATCCCTCAAGATATATTTCCGGTAGTTATTCGTCTTGATAACTTCGTCCGCAATAGCACAGACAAAACCTTCGGTTTCCCCAAAGAGGTCACCGAAACGTAGCCAGTTCACGGAGGCTAACAGGTCTACATCGGCTCCATATAGAGCCTTGTAGAACCTACCGTGAAGCTCCTTGCTCTGCCATACATCCCTGCGATCGCTAGTGCTAAGCACTACAGGCTTGCGCCAGTTCTCTTTAGCCAAACTGAGCGGGGTGAGTCCGGTGTCCACAGCAACTACATCACGATGCATACCCACGTCTGCCTGGAGAAAGTATTCTCTGAGGTTGCACACCTCGCGGTTATGAAGGGCCTTGGCATTCAGAAAGCCTCGGCCCCCACATTTCCGCGGAATATACAACCTCATCACAGACGAACGTGGGTGATGCATACGGTATGCCGTCAAGAGTGTACGGACCCGCCGGTCCAGGGCATCCAGTTCAGTCTGAGTCCACTTAAGTATGCCAAAGGAGTACATGAGAACTGGCATGACCCAACCGTTACAAGCGCGCACCTTGTTGCCACCTGATAAAAGACTATTTAAAACTTTTTTCAGGCGACCAAAGAAACGCTCCTGCAGCGATTGCTTCATGTCAGCCTCATTGATACTTAACGCCTGTGACATACCCAAGTACTTGTAAGTATCGGTTACAAGAAGTGATCGTAGGTTAATGGAATCCAAAAGTTGTATTCCTTCGGATTCCACTATCCTTCCTTGCTTTACATGGATGACAGCACATTTATCCACACCGAAATCCATGCTGATAGACTTACTAAAAGTTTCAGTTACTTTGAGTAAATCCATCAGCTGTAAATCAGTGTGGGCAAACAGCTTTAAGTCATCCATATACAGCAAGTGGGATATTACTCCACCACCTCTTTGTAACCTGTAACCTAGCCCTGAACCCTCTAGTAATGTACTAAGAGGATTCATTGCTAAGCAAAACCAAAGAGGACTCAGGCTGTCGCCCTGAAATATACCTCGCTCAATTTTTATCAGTTCGCCATTCCCAGAGATCTGTCGACATCCTGGATAGCTAAGAACCGTTTTCCATTGCCCCATGCATGACTTCAAAAAGGTGCGCAGAATTGCATTTACTTTATACAACTCTAACACCCTCAAAAGCCATGCATGTGGCACCGAATCATACGCTTTCTTATAATCTATCCAACATGCTGCCAGATCCCTTCGTTTACGGCGAACCTGTTGGCTAATGGCCATGTCAATGAGGAGGAGCTCCTTAGTGCCACGAGCCCCCCTCTTACATCCATTCTGAGAAGCTGACATTATTGAATTTGTATCAATATGTTTAGATATCTTGGTTCTCAAAATAGATGTAAGAAGCTTATAGATCGATGGTAAACATGTTATCGGTCTATAATTGCCGGGCTCATTGGTACTACCTGTTTTATGGAGTAGGTGGGTTATTCCCGTGGTCATAAAATCTGGTAACGACCCAGATTCTAGGGCAGATTGAAATTGAGCAGCCAAACAAGCATGTGAGCTACGCAGCCATTTCAGCCAGAAATTGTGCAGTCCGTCCGGGCCTGGCGATTTCCAATTCGATAAGGATCGGACCGCACTAATTACGTCCTGGCTATCAATGACCACGCTTTCCATTTCTGGAATTAGCTCACTTGCTTGTTTGACGTCCCGCATCCACTCCCCCTCAGTGTGGCCGACGGGTACCGACCAGATGTTCCTCCAAAACGTATTTGTAACATCGGCATCTGGTAGCCCCACATCGGTCACACATAGATCAGGCCGTTCCCAGGTTCTATAGACCCACCTTTGGTCCCTTTGAAACGTGCGGTTGATGACATACCGGTCCACGCGTTTTTTATATCTGCGCAGTCGATTTGCCCATGCATAGACTTTCTGCTTCAGGAAGTCAATGCGCTCTGTGGCCCGAGACAAGTAGTCATGAGGACTGACCCCAGTCCCCAGAAAAGCCCGGCCCACATAGCGCATTACCCTGGGCCGTGTATTGCCCTCCCTGAAGCAGATCAGCTTACCGATGAGTGTCCTTGCCTCAGCAATACGCCGTTCAATCCTGCACTGCCAGGCCGGGGCGACAGATGTTTGTCGTATAGCAGAGAAATGTGTGGGTAACTTGATGCCCGCTATACGACTTGCCGCCACAGCAGCACAGTACAGGATCGAATGAGTATCGGCGAGATTCTCGCTATTATCTAAATAGCTAGATAATAGCGAGTCCAGGACACTCACCAATGCTATATTTTTTCTATGCATAGGTAACCGAGGCAGACGGGGCCGAATCGTAAATTGCATGTACCGGTATTCCTGAATCGCACTTTCCAAAGCATCCTTTATCTCCTCAATGTACTGATTACTTACATCATTTGTCATGTCATCCACTTCCATGCTGGCACTATTGCCCGTCCGCGTCGCACCAGGTGATAGCTGCGTAACTGCGGGTTGGATGCGAATGGCATGACTCGTAGGTAAGTATTCTGAGCGTAGCCTACCAAGCACGGTATCATCCAACTGTCGACTGCGTTGGATAACCCGCACTTGATCCGATAATCGCTGTGCTGAAACGTTGACGCTTGATTCAAGAGCCTGAAACAGAACAAGCATGCGGCTGCGATACGCAGTGAGGTTAGTTCCTCCCTCTGTAGCCCCAAAATATGCCCGCATGACGTTTTCATTAATGGATTCGGTCCATCGCATGCGGCGCACATCACCACCGGCAGCGGGGGCCCGATTCGAGGTCGGTGGGCCTCGGGGTCCCAAGCGGGTCGGTGGCCGGCCTCTTCCCCGCCGACGTGCAGGTGACGGTGACGAGGGCGGAGAGAAATATTCACCGCTCGAGCTCGACGCAACTGCAGCGGCCGGCGATTCTGATCGAGGCACCGACGGCTGCGAGGCGGAGCTAAGCGGCGAACCCGGAGGTGGTAGTAGTGCAGCTCTTCTTCTGCCTCTTGTTAACATCGTGTTTTATTACAAATAATTTCGGTGTCGGTGAAAATTTTCACTTTTGACGTTGTCATATTTTTAATAGTTATTTACGTTGAGTGTTTGCTATTATGCCTGTAATTTTATGTATTTATTGTGTAAAGCGTCCTATTGTTTTTAATTGCTTCCGAAATAAATGGATTTATATCAAAAATAAACTTAAAACAGAAAATAAAATATTTGTCTCTAAAAAACACATTATTATTATTATTATTATCTTTACAGATTGGAGCCTAAATAATCGCGCACTGTTCGCGAGGAAAATGTATCCACGAATGTTTTGATTGTAGATTGAGGTTAGGTTTTGCTATAAGACTGCAGTATGGGATGAGTGATGGGTTCTTTTTCAATGGGTTTTATAGGGTTGGAAACGCGCATGTGAAACTGCTTACCATCAGGCGGGCAGTAAGCATGTGCCATCATCGTGCTATATAAAAAGTATAGTGTGCCGCGTTTCTACTAGATACAAAGGTAATGGTAATAGTCGTGCTGAGTGGTGAACAGTGCCCAACGCACAGTTAGTTCATCAATATAAATGTCATATCATTTGTATCGCCCATAGTTGTCGCTGGCACGCTTGTACTGCAAGCAGACCGTCTCTTGTAGGAAGCTAGCGTGTTCCTTTACATAATAATTATAACGGTTATGTTTGCGAACAAGCGTATACTGAGTTTTGTTGTTAGAATATTCTCAGTAGTAACACGAAATCTGGCAATGTGTCCAGTTGGCGGAATTATACTCGCCTTCTATTACGTGATATCAACACAGCTAGCAAAATTTGGGATACATCTGCCTATACTTCAGCGATATACAGGCATTTATCTTCAGTAAGTATACATATATTACCATTTCGTAACTCCATGTATTTCCATAACATCTGTGGTCTACAATCAATAGAGTCCATACAGTGTTGGAAGCGTGAGTGAACTTTACGTGATTCTGATTTTTGGAAAAGCTTCCGTGTTACACGAAAGATGCTTCCCAAGAGATTTAAAAAGAAAGAAAAAGACACTCGGCTTAATATAAACACATCCCGTAGCTGGTATTTGTGAAATACTCCAGTCAGTTTTTATTCATGAATCTATACTAGTTACGTTGTAAATAATTCGTTATTGTTCTGGCGAAACATCGAGGCAAACACGTCGATAGAACAAAATAGCAAATACTAATAAAAAATATTGTTTTTGTAGTAAAAGATAACTTCACATATTATATAAAGTGATTATATAGTGTAAAATGAGCATGTTGTTCACACACGTTGTATTTTTATTATAACTACTAGAAGCGAAATCTTGTAATTGGCTGTTAAATAACTTCATCTATTGCTATATTGTTATGTTAGCTGTAAATCTTCCACGATAAATCAGATAAAAACTCGCAGCCAGACTTTCCATGTAAAATATTTTTTTCCCAATAAATGCTTTTGATTTGATTTGTGCCACGCAGACCAATATTTAAAATCCGCAGTTTGAAATCTAAATTCTCTAAAAGTCAACACGGCACGGTTCACACCATGTGCAAAACAGCGAAACATTAAAATTCACACAAAATCACCGTGGCCCAGCGGAACACGGCCACTTTATATTCAGCGGGATCGATTGGCGCTGTAAAAGTCTTTGCGTATCGAACCGAATTAGAATTTAAAATATATTGATTCCCTCATGAGCGGGAGTGAGAGCTCGGATGAAATATTAAATGGCCTGTTTTTTTTCCAATTGGCTGGCGAGCAGCTGAGTCGGTTGTAAAAGGGAGACGTGACCTGTAGTCCTGTACGGAAGACCGCAGACGTACGAACGTACAGCGGCTTTAAGAATTAACTCGCTTGATTATGTAACGTGTGTAGTTTGAGATAAGAAAGCGTTGGAATACTGTTCAGATAATATTATATTTTATATAGAAAGTCACAATGGAAAAGTTTCTTTAATAAGAACAAACAAGACACGGTCGATCCGGAAATTAAGCTCTGCACTTCATGATTGATGATCTCGATATGTACTATCGAGGTAGCCTATTCAGATAGCATTAAAATAATACTTACATTATATTGTAAATTTCAGTACGAATGTTTATTTATGGAGCAATAATTGACATCATTACGTAGTGGTATAAGAGGTTGACTCGCCAGTGCCTCTTGTGTTGTGAGTTCGTTCACACGGACATAACTTTTATTTTTAAATGATAACTCTCGCACTCAAAATAATCCCTGTCTCGCAGGGTATTTTACAAACATTCAAAGAACGGACACATAGAACGCCCAGACTTGAAACAACAATTTTTGGATCACACACAATTTTCTCCCTTGTGAGGCGAGGCACCCACCAGCCACAAACCGTGGAGTCAACAATTTTTTGATCAAACAAAAATATTGTCTAAACCTCTTTGCTTCCTAAAGAATACTCAAGCGAGTATTCTTTATTTGGATGTTTGTACAATTTACCGCGCCACAGAAATTATTCCTAGTGAGAAAGATATCCTATCCTTTATAATCAGTTTAATTTATTGACAAATAGGCACATTTGATGTAGTAAAGTTGTGGTAGTTTCTGGTCTTCCCGCCTTGAATGACTCTACGAAGATAAGTAAGTAAAGATTAGTAATATAGATAAGTAATAATAAAGTTTATGATTGTGTTGCCCAGAAACGAGTAGTATTTCTAGGAATCCAATGATTGGCGTGCTGCCAAGAAATAAAAATTTGATGGTGAAAGAGATCAAACAATTTTGATAGAAAGAAACCAACAGAAACAACATGGTTTATCAATCAATCAAACGTTAATCCTAATCCTAACAAAAATTATAAGTGCGAATATGAGTTTGTTTGTTACGCTTTCACGCCTTAACTACTCGACCGATTATCATTAAATTACGCATACACGTTATCAGGGGAACAAAAAATTCAGGGCAGTCTATATAGTATAAAGTGAACTGCACGGATAGCGTAGGAGTTTACACTGCCACTATGCCGACTTTTGTACTTTCGGATCCCACGTGAAACAAAAATGTTGTGTGATCCACAAATGATTTTTCCTAATGTAATTGTTCTTTGTACCCGTTGTTTGAATGTTTATATAATTTCTCGCGATTCAAGATTACATTTACAGTACCACCTGTTCCATAAAATAAACAAATTCATGTGCAATATTGAAAGTTGGAGTCGCAAAGAACACCGTTCTCTGCCGTTCCTTCATTATCTCAGCCGAAAGACGTTTACTGCTGGACATAGGCGTCCCCCAAGGTTTTCCACTTAGACCGGTCTTCCATCTGCATCCAACCGCTTCGCACGACCGTTACCAAGTCGTCGGTTCAGCCGTTCCTTAATCAAATTAAAATAATGAACAAGTTGGCAGTAGGTAACAAAGCTGTAGGTATAGATACAAAATTAAGCATAAATGTAATCCGAGCGCCTAGGGACGACTAGTCCATATTTTAACCTCTACATTGCAGTTGGTTGTAACCGGATTTCAGCGTAATGAGGCTTGCGGTTTTACATTAAAGGATGAAACAATGGCGTTAATTAGCGTTCAGGATTAGCATAATCACTCAGTTCTGAAGCATTTACTTTTAAAATTTCCCAGTATTTTTTTTACATGTCATTCACACGAGTGTGACTTTAAAGAGTAGGCTGTGAGGTATTATACCCATACTAGATTTTGCCCGCGGCTTTGCTTGCGTGAATTTAGGTTAAGTTAGGTTAGATTAGTAACGGGGTGTGTGGCCAGAGAACCTCCCAGTGTGCCTGACGGCTGCTGGTCCTTTCCACACTTCTCGTGGGATGGAACAGCATACGTTGGGCCGGTGCACCCCGGGCAACTCGGGTAATAATGTCCTTTCGGGGGCATTATTACTCGTGGCTAATACTCTGGCACGCATAGGGAACCCGAGGCATCTTGTCTCGGGATTATCGGCCCGCGAGGGCCGCGTATGGGGGTTTCTCCACGTGTTCCTCTGATTAGCAGAGGACACGTGGATTTGAGACGGGGGGGATAGAGGAAGAAAACCTCTCTAAAAAATCACCAGTGGGGGCCGTAAGGCCGGGGCGGGTTGTGCGTAGGGCTGAGGGCTGTCTTTAGCCCTGGCATTAGGCGGGGGCACATAGGGGAGGGGAAACCTAACCCTGCCTCCGTCTACACATCGTTACCCGTTGAGTGTCGTTGATCACGTCTAGCGGCTCAACGGGACCGAGGGGCTTGCCTTAGTTGGCCGGCCCGCGAGAAGGAAAACTCAGAACACCCAACAGCGAAGTTGTAAAAACCTCTGGGTACCTGCCGTCCCCCAGCAGTATATAGGCCTTCCCCCGGAATGAGCGTCACCCGGGGGTCGAGTTTAGATCGTCTCTAATCGTGGGAACAATATGGAAAATCTTAAGAAAACCAAAACACCAGACGAGAAGGAGAAGAAGACAGAGGAGCACGGAGTCCCATTGCGCGACTCCAAAGGTCGCTTTGTGACAGCAGGGGACAGTGTCCCGGGCGTGCCGAAGACACGGTCGAGGTGTCGGGTGGCGGCGCTGGCGCGCAGCGACTCCTTGTCGAGCGTGCTCAGCGCCGGCACCGGCACTGACATGGACGTCGAGTCGCGGGCGGGCTCGGGCTCGGAGGCCAGTCGACCTCAGAGCCGGTGCTCGTCGGCGGCTCGACGGGAGAGGGAGGAGGGGGAGGAAAGCTCTGCTTCCCTCACCCGCAAGTTCTGGGCGGTGCCTGGCGCTTCCGCGAAGCGCCGGAAGACATCGCACCACGTGTCCGATTCTGGCTCGGACACGGAGGTGGAAGCAGTGGAGGTGACGCCCTGTGTTGAAAGGGCTGGTTCCCCGATGCCGCCTCCCTCCGCGAGAAGGCTCCTCGGGAAGCCTTTGCCTGCCCGTCGGGACCCCCTCAAGGCGGCTGAGGTCGCGGATGCGTCCCCCGACGGAGGGAACTCGGTTGCCGACCTCAGGCAACGGTTCGAGGCCGGCGCCGAGACAGTCTTGAGGGTGGCGGCCCGGTCTGGCAATCTTAAGGGGGGGTTCGTCCGGGACCTGAAAACCGCGGCGGAGGACATGAGGGAGGCCTTCCTCAACCTGTGGGGGCAGACTTCCTCCGACCTGCAGAGGCGCTGGAGGTCGGAGAATGAGGGGCTGCATAGGCAGCTGGCGGAGCTCCGGGCCGAAGTGACGGCCATGAAGGCGGCCGCGGCCACTGCCGCAAAGCCAAAGCCTGTCAGAGGGCCGCGGGAGGAGTTCCCGCCTCTCTCACGGCGCACAGCACAGCCCCTCACTCCCGCGGAGGACCGGCGTCCCGCCTGGGCGGACGAGCTGATGCGGGCCACAGTGGCTCAGGCGCGCAACGTCGTTGAAGCGTGTCTGGCCAGCTGTGGCCTCGCGCCGGTCCCGATTCCGGGCCCTCCGCTCGGGGGCCGTCCCCGCATGGTCGGGGGTGCGCCGGCTGGCCCGGTGCAACCGGTGGCACGGCAGACATCTGCCCCCACACCGGCATCCTCTTCCAAGGGGAAGGGGAAGGGCAAGGGAAAGGCGACGGCCACTGTGGCGCCGCCGCGCCCCGCCCCCCAGCCCAAACCTGCCCCGGTGGCCTCTACGTCGGCTGAACAGCCTTGGACGGAGGTCACCAAGAGGAAGAGGAAGAAGAAGAAGGTCTCCCGGGCTCCCCCGGTAAACAAAACGAAGGGCCCCCGCCCGGCCGACCTGCGTCCCCCGCGCTCCACCGCCGTTGTGGTGGAGCTGACAGAGGAGGGGCTCCGGCAAGGAGTGAGCTACGCGGGCGTCCTCCGGCGGGCCACTCAGGCCATGAAGGCGAATCTCGCCGAGATGGGCCTCGCTGGAGGCGTTTGTTTTAAAGTTGCCGCCACTGGGGCCAGAATTTTAGAGGTCCCAGGTGCCACCTCCGGCGACAAGGCGGACAGGGTAGCCGCTACAATTCGGTCCCTGTTCACGCCTGAGGAGGTCAAGATCTCCCGCCCGGTGAAGTCCGCCGAAATGCGGATAACCGGGCTGGACGACTCAGCCTCCTCCGAGGATGTCGCCGCTGCGGTGGCACAAGCCGGAGCCTGCCCTCAGGCGCAGGTCAGGGTGGGGGAGATGCGCCGCAGCGAGAGCGGACTGTGCACGGTGGTGGTGCGCTGTCCCATCGCTGCGGCGAAGAAGGTTGCGGCCGGCCGTTTGCTGGTCGGGATGGTCTCGGCTCAGGTGAAGCTCCTGGAGCCGAGGCCTAGGCGGTGCTACCGCTGCCTCGAACCGGGGCACGTGAGGCAGCAATGCACCGCCGAAACTGATCGCAGCGACTTTTGTTTTCGCTGCGGCCAGCCCGGCCACAAAGCTGCCGCCTGCTCCGCCGCAAAACTTTCCTGTAGCATCTGTTTGGCTGCAGGAAAGCCGGCGGAGCACCGGATGGGGAGCAAATCTTGCTCCCCACCAAAAAGACGTAGGGCCAGAGGGGCGGTCGCCAGGACTCTGGCCGCCCCGGCCCCTTCCCAAGCAGGGAGCAGTAGGGAGGCGATGGACATCTAATTAATTATGGTCCATCGCCTCCTTCAGGTGAATGTTAACCACTCCGCCAGGGCGCAGGATATCTTGCTGCAGCACATGGCGGAGTGGTCAATAGACATCGCCTTGGTCGCCGAGCCTTACTGCGTCCCCAGCCGACACAACTGGTTTGGGGACCTCGGGGGCTCGGCGGCCATTGTTTCGTCCGGGCCCTCGCTCCTGGTGATGACAGACAGGGGCGAGGGATATGTGTGTGTCGATTGGGAGGGAACCGTTCTGATCGGGGTGTACTTCTCTCCGAACCGGCGCCTCGCCGAGTTTGAGCGATTTTTGGGCGCGGTGGGGGCCGTCATTAATCGGTACCCATCGCGTCCGGTCGTGGTGGCGGGGGACTTCAATGCCAAATCAACGGCTTGGGGATCCCCTGTCACCGACGCTCGCGGCGACGCGCTGGAGGAGTGGGCGATTGCGACCGGCCTCGTGGTTCTGAACCGGGGTTCGGTCGCCACGTGCGTGCGCTGGCAGGGCGAGTCCATTGTGGACATTTCGTTTGCAAGCCCTGCCGTAGCGCGCCGCGTCCGGGACTGGCAAGTGCTGGTCGAGGCGGAGTCTCTGTCGGACCACCGTTACGTGCGGTTCGACATCTCCGCCTCGCCGGCGATCCCGGACGATCGCCCGAGGAGAGTGCACACCCCGTCGTCCCCACGATGGGCGTTGAAACGTCTCAATGTAGACGTGCTGGTGGAAGCCTCCATCGTCCAGGCCTGGACCCCGATGGGCGAAGGGCCTGTGGAGGTCGAGCAAGAGGCGGAGTGGTTCCGGGGCGCGATGACGCTGATCTGCGACGCGTCGATGCCCCGGGCCAGTGCTCAACCTCCGAGGCGTCAGGTGTACTGGTGGTCTGACGACATCAGTCATAAACGCGCCGCGTGCATTGCGGCGCGTCGCCAGTACACCAGGTACCGCCGACGCAGGCGGTACCGTGACCAGACCGTGGAGGCACGGCTGCGGGATGCGTACAAACAGCGAAAGTACGCCCTGCAGTCCGCCATCAGCGAGGCCAAAGCCCAAAGATGGGAAGAGTTCCTGGGGACTCTCGAGGCAGATCCGTGGGACCGTCCGTACAAGGCGGTCAGGGGCAAGTTGCGCCCCTGGGCCCCGCCGGTCACCGAGAGTCTCCAGCCCCGGCAATTAGAGGAGGTGGTCTCCGCTCTCTTTCCTTCGAGAGTGGAGCACTCGCCTCCCGAAATGGCGCCGCCCGAGATTGAGGAGGGCGGCGCTGATGCCGGGGCGCCACAAGTAACCATGGCGGAGCTCGGCGCGGCAATGATGCGGCTCCGGGGTAAAAACACCGCCCCGGGGCCGGACGGAATTCCTGGCCGCGCCTGGGTTTTGGCCTACGACGCCCTAGGGGACCGGCTCCTCAGGCTGTTTAGCGCCTGTCTGGAGTCGGGACGGTTCCCTTCCATGTGGAAGACGGGTAAGCTGGTCCTCCTGAGAAAGGAGGGCCGCCCCGCGGACTCTCCCTCCGCGTACCGCCCCATAGTGCTGCTGGATGAGGTGGGCAAGCTCTTTGAGCGTGTTGTGGTCGCCCGCCTCTCCAGGCACCTGGTGCGGGTAGGCCCCGACTTGTCCGAACTCCAGTTCGGTTTCCGGGAGGGCCGATCGACGATTGACGCGATTAGTCGCGTCAAGGCCCTCTCGGAAAGGCCCTCTCGGAAGAGGCGGTCGCCTCGCGCGGGGTGGTGTTGGCGGTGTCCTTAGACATCGCCAACGCGTTCAACACCCTGCCGTGGGCAACTATCAGGGAGGCGCTCCGATTTCATGGAGTGCCTCCCTATCTGCGCCGAATAGTCGGGGACTACCTGCACCAGAGGAGTGTGTTTTGTGTGGGGCGGAACGGAGAGACGTTCCGGAGGGAGGTGTCGTGCGGTGTCCCACAGGGATCGGTTCTGGGTCCGATCCTGTGGAACATCGGCTACGACTGGGTGCTGCGGGGCGCCCTGCCCCCGGGAGTCGGCGTAACTTGTTACGCCGACGACACGCTGGTGACGGCCCGGGGAGAGGATTACGGGGCAGCTGCCCGTCTTGCCACGGCTGGAGTTGCCCTGGTTGTCGGCAGGATTAGGATGTTGGGACTGGAGGTGGCGCTGGAAAAGTCCGAGGCCCTATTATTTCATGGGCCTCGGCGGGCGCCGCCACCAGATGCCCACATCATCGTTGGAGGGGTCCGCATCGGGGTGGAGCCGAGTATGAAATACTTGGGGCTCCACCTCGACGGCCGCTGGAACTTTCGCGTCCATTTTAGCCGCCTGGCCCCCCGGCTGATGTCGGCGGCAGGAGCGCTTAGCTCTTTGCTGCCGAATATCGGGGGGCCGAGTGTCGTCTGCCGCCGCCTCTATTTGGGGGTGGTGCGGTCGATGGCCCTTTATGGAGCGCCCATTTGGGCCGGCGCCCTCGATCGCCACAACGTTGCCCTCCTGAGGAGACCGCAGAGGGCGATGGCGATCAGGGTGTCGCGGGCGTACCGCACCGTCTCCTTTGAGGCGGCGTGCGTTTTGGCGGCATCGCCGCCTTGGGATTTGGAGGCGGAGGTCCAGGCGTCGGTGTATTACTGGCGCGCGGACCTCCGTCTCCATGGCGAGGTTCCCTCGCATTGTGCGGTGGAGACGCGAAGGTCCCAGGCTCGACTGGTCCTTGAGGAGAAGTGGGCAGACAGACTGGCCCAGCCCCGCTACGGGGTGAGGACCGTCGAGGCTGTCCGTCCGGTTCTAAGACAGTGGACGGACAGACGGCGCGGACCGCTCACCTACCGGCTCACTCAGGTGCTCTCCGGACACGGCTGTTTCGGAGAGTACCTCTGCAAGATAGCCGGTAGGGAGCCGACAACCAGGTGCAACCATTGTGAGGAGTGTGACCAGGACACGGCGCAGCACACGCTGGAGGAGTGCCCGGCGTGGGCCGTGGAGCGCTGCGTCCTGGTCGCTGTGATTGGCCCCGACCTCTCGTTGCCGACCGTCGTATCCAGGATGGTCGGCGACGACAGGTGCTGGGGCGCAATGAGGTCCTTCTGCGAGACTGTCATCTCGCAGAAGGAGGCGGCGGAACGGGGGCGTGAGGATGATCCTTACGCCCCGGAAGTCCGCCGCCGGAGGAGAGGGCGCAGGAGACGCGCTTTCGTCGCTCTCCTGCCCCCCACTTAGGGGTTCCGGGTGGCAAGGCCTGAGGGGACCCTGCCACCCGTAAATTAGGAACCCCGAGAGGGCGCGCGCGGTGTTCCCGCGCGCCTTCTAACGTCGAAAGGGGAGAGCGGTCAGGCTCTCCCCTGGGGACGAGAGGTGGCCGGGTCCGTTTGACCCGGCCCACACCCACATGGGGGGGCCTGCTATGGATGAATCCTTTTAGCTCCCAACTGGCCCCCCCTATTGGATGAGAGAGGGAACACCCCAGGTTTTTTAGTGGGTATACCAGCGCGTCTCGCTGGGAGTCCCACACTCCCCCGCCGGTGCCGTCCCCTAGCCGGCGGGCAGTGCATGAAGCATTTTTCCTGGGAAAAAAAAAAAAAAAAAAAAAAAGGTTTGATTAGTAACAGTGGGGTACGGAGGACCTGGCTCCACCGGCCCCGGGCCAGTGGACGGTGGAGGCCATTCGCCCGGTCCTCCGGGGGTGGATAGGGCGGCGATTCGGGTCGCTGACCTTCCGACTGGTGCAGGTGCTTTCAGGGCACGGATGCTTCGGAAAGTATTTGCACCAGATCGCGAGACGGGAGGCGACCCCGGCCTGCCACGAGTGTGGGGCGCTGGAAGACACGGCGCTCCACACGCTGGAGGCGTGTGCCGCGTGGGGGCCGCAGCGGCACACGCTTTCGGCCATAATAGGCGGAGATCTCTCCCTGCCGAGCGTGATCAACGCCATGCTCGGCGGCGAGAGGTCGTGGCAGGCAGTGGTCTCCTTCTGCGAAGCTGTCATGGCGCAGAAGGAGACCGCGGAGAGGGTCAGGGAGAACAACCTCCTCGCTGACCCTCTCCGGCGCAGACGGACGGGAGCGAGAAGGAGGCGATTTGCCCGCCTTTTCGCTCCTGTATAGTGGGGTCACTGGTACAGAGTCGGGGGACTCTCTACCGGCTTGCACGGCTCCACACGTCTGAGGGATGGCCTTGGTGAGCAAGGCCTTCCCTCCATAGGTGCTGAGGCCCGGTCACCATCAGCCGGGCCAACCGCCGGGGCGGGATGGTGATTGCTAACGCGACCCCATCCCGCCCCACTCCGTCAGCGGAGGGACTGCTCACCCCAGGTTTTTAGTGTGTATACCGACCCCCTTCAGGAGCGGAGAGTCTCACATAACCACCCTCCCCCCCCGGGGGAGGGGGTATCCATAAAGGATTTTCCTGGGTCAAAAAAAAAAAAAAAAGTAACAGTGGGGTGGTGGGCTTCGTGGGCCTGCCTACCGTTCAGCACCAGGTCCGAGAGGCGGCGTGCGTGTTCCCACACGCGCCTCTGTGTCGAATCCGTCGCCCCTCTAGGGGGAGACCCTCTGGGGAGGGCGCCTAAAGGTTCTCTTCGTGTAGTGGCCTGCCATTTCATACGGCGGGCCGAAACCTCGGCGAGGTCGCAACCGCATGTGCAAGTGATTCGCGCGGCCCCGTCGATAGCGGTTTTGTCGAGAAACACCGTGGTAGGTTTAGTCGGTATTCCGGGAGGTACATTATTCTTATTCCATCTTTCTATTTTACCTCGGCAAGTCCGACATAACCCCTCCGCCCGCCCCTGCGGATTAATATTTGCCAAAGCACACCCAAAAGTAAAAAAATAAATTAGTAACATTACTTTGTTCTGGATAAAAGGTACCCTTTTTTCTAGATGAAAGGTATTTTATCCAGAGAAAGTACTGTTCCTGAGGGATAGAATCTACATTTACACGAGCGCAGCCGCGGGCAAATTCTAGTAAACTATAAAAAGGCAAATTCTAGCAGACATCAAAAATCAGACTAGCTTGGCGTGATATTAAAAGTATGCGTAATAGTCCCATGGTCTCACCATTAAAATTCAATTAATACTAACTGTTTTTAAAGGGCAGCTCATAACAATAATTAGTTAACAGATGGTCAAACATATCAATAGCTGTGAATGGCTGATTGAATTAGCAACAGCTAATCAAATCACTTGACGGGAATTCGATTATGATATGTCGTTTCCCTTTCTGAAGCCAGGTGTTATTATTATACACTACTTACTCACACGAAGATTTAGGTGTTGTATTATTTCGTCTCAGATGTTTTCAAACCAGACATGATTATTAATGTTTCCTATAAAAGAGATGTACTCTCTGACAGGCAACAGACAAGAGGCAACTCAGGCAAGTCTGTTTATTTTTATTGTTACCAATAAATTAAATTCTTTTGTCAACGTTTTCGGAGTAGCATGACGTATTATAATTTTTTTGTTAATCAGTGAATAATGATGTGGGTTACATGTTAACATATTTGGTGTATGATTTGCATTTAGTTATAATCCAACATGTAACTGTTTTTTGTTCCAATAAATGAAACTAAAATTAAAATTAAAATTCATTGGAAATGGCAGCTCCTCCATTGGTTTTAGGTTTTTACAACCTCCAAGGTTGTCAAAATCAAGGACAAAAACTAAATTAATTTAGGACACAACGCAACACGTATGAACATCGAAGTATTGTACTAAATTATCTAAAGTTACATTTAAGTTACTTGCTTCAAGCAAAGGGCAACCTATGAGAAGATATCCGTAAAAAACTCACGGCTACTATTTTTAATTTGTGTATATTATAAGTCCTATATACATAGTGTTGCAGTCAATATCGACTGCACAGATTGCAAAGTGATCGCCTTGCCGCTGCCAGTGTAGCGATTGCTGTAAGTTCGATCCCCTCACGAAACCAATATTTGTGTGGTCCACAAATAGTTCATCCGTGTCTGTGTGTTCTTTGGGGCCGTTGTTTGAACATTTGGTACCTCTTCAGGAATTATTCATAATGCGGGCGTTGTCTTTAATATTCTTAGAAATTACAAGTCATTATACCATATATTACTATACAAATCTATAAAGATTAAAAAAATACAACAATCCTTAATCATGTTAATAAAATGAAACAATTTAAGTTGCTTCATAATTTTATATACGGAAAATAGCATCGCATGAGGACGTATACACATTGAGTAATACTTTTTCAGACTGGCTATTTCAACATTGAGAGTAAGTAACTGTCTGAAATGTGTCTTCAAATAACGAAAACGGCCTTGAATTTATAAGAAAGCCTTAATGTAGATTACAAATTAATTTGTACAGTGTTCTAATTATAGTCAGATAGCAAGCAATAAAATTCTAAAGAAAAGCCTTCAAATAAAAGTGAAAGAAACGCTATAACAAAATGTGATAAATATTACATTGGGCTTGCAGCGCTGTTAATCTCCGCCTACTTAGATTTTCTGTGCTTCTCTGAAGTATTTACATGCATAATTTATGTCTATGAGTTCTTTGAAATACTTCAATCGAGAAATTTCTCTGACTTTTATACTTGGAAATATTAATAATAAGAACATCTGGTAAGACATTGTTTTAACACTGAATGCTTCGGTAGCCTGGTGGCGTTACATACATGCTAACGTTTATGATTTTAAGCGTTAAACTTCGATTTCGGTTCGAAAAACGTAATATTAGGGTTTTTAGGACTAGCTCAATCTATATATGATTTTTTTTTGCATCAGATAGGCAAATATTTGCGCTCCCTGTTATTTGCAACCTAAGCTACAAATTAATTTTCAAAGACAACTTACGCATTATGCTTGATTCCTGTGTCGCGGAGACTTAACTAACATTAAAATAACGGACATAAATAATACCCAAACTCGGTACAACCATTTGTAGATAACGCAAATGTTGGTCTCGTGTATGATTCGAACCCACAACACTCGGAGTAGTTCCAGTGGCTAGACGACCGCTTAAGCCACACAATACGTCCATAAATTGTACAGACTTGGTGCATATAATATTCCGTTGTGTAATTGATATAAGAAGCTATGGTGCGTCTTCATCGCCTTGCGTGCGCCTCTGAATCCTGGCTGGAGCCGGAGTTTTGAAATATTTTTGACAACTCCTTTACATTTCTTAACGGAAGTTGTACAAGCACGGATTTATTCATATATACGTAGAGTGCTAACCTGTATCATTATTATGAACATTTAAATGAGCAAATTTATGTACACATGTGCTCACTCGGGGTAAATAGCAAGCAAGATATTATTTCAAAATTAATTTCAATTCCCATATAAATAGTCGAGCCAATTTATGTATGAGCTTCTAACGTAATTAATAACTTGAATTTTAGTTCGATGTTTTCAACATAAATATTAATATTGTAATTCATTACCATAATTTGATTGAATTTGATGTGTAATGAATAATGATTATCCTATTTATGAACATTGAGTCGAAAATTATATTGTAATTTATAAAGAGGACAAAAAAAAATTATGTGCTTGATATGTAGGTATATTACTTTTACAAAAGTTAAGATGTTTTTACCACACTAAGAAAATTAAATAGATTGGATTGAAAATGATAGTGTAAAGCTTTTAGTACGATTCAGCGTAATAATACTATATTTATAATTTATATGTCAAGTCAGCTTTGTGCGTCAGGTGACAACTTAACGTCCAAAAAGGTGACCATATTAAGATGTAGGGCCTATGATTCAAGTCCTTGGAAGCCCCACTTTCTCAAAAACAGTTTAACAGAAACTTGGACTATCAATTAATAAATATCGGTACTGTTGTCAAACGATGTAATATAGCTTCACGAGAATGTACCTATATCTGATATAACATTTGAATTAAGTTGGTCGTCGTCGCACAAATAAATATCTAAAATCGACGGCATATTGTAATAATGCTCTGAGTCGTTTAAATAAGTTAATATGGCAGTTATTATCGACAATCAACCTGGCGGTGAAACGACTCGCCGCCAATGCGCCGACAGCGCTCACTTTATTCCATTCGAGTCGAGCTCGTCACTTTTATTCCACACTTTGGCTTCTACCTCAATTCAGCCACTCCCGTCTTTCCCTGCATCTGAATTTACTGAATTACCACCCTGATCAAATTTAAACTTTGGTGCATCAAGTCTAAGGTTGAATTTTACTTGCACCAAGTCTATCTGCAATGTTTTTACTTTTCATTGCGACGGAATATGATGCAGAAATGTAAGATGTAAGGACAATTGAGTAGGGGGTAGCGTGAGTGTGTAGTGCGTCTCTTTGTCTCAAACGTATTCCACGTTCAAAAAGAGCACAATTTTTTTTAATAGTGCTCTTTTTGACGTCTATGTTTTCAAAGATTTCTCTTTTGAGTTGCAATTTCGTGTAATTCCCTTGCCGCAAGCGAGTTTGTTGGATCAGAATATTGTTGGATAATGAACCGGTAAATGAAAGTCGATGCAGGTATTTTAGATAACATTATAGTCTCGGCGCTGTATATTTGTTAGCTAACTACATTTTATTGTAAGAAGTTCGTTTTGTATTATTGTTTTATCTTGAAAGTTTGATACGTTTGTGACTTTAAGTCAATAAAATATTTTATTGCTGGCTGTTACTTTTATTTTCAACGTAAAAGTATTCTCTAAGAGTACGTTATAGTGTATAAATCGATCAAAGAGTCTGCAGGATATTCAATTTTGCAGACGTCTTGAATCTATCATTTATTTTAGTTCTGATACTTTACTGTATTTTCCTTATTATACTTTATACATTTACAATAATAAAATACTTTTTAATATTTTGGTGGGTTCGTTGGACTTCTAGTTCACAATTGTTACAAGTATACTATAGAGTATGGATTTTTGGACTTGACAATTAAATAAAAGCAGGCGACAACCTTGACTCTTGATGCTCGAGGAAAATATTCTTAGGAGACTGTCTAACATTTTGAGATATCATAACTTGCATTCACAGAAGCTGAAAAGGGTTTGGTACGACATTACACCATTCTAGCAATAATAAAATAGAACTAAATCTGATTATGAATACCGAAAAATCTGAGAGAATGGTGGTTTACATATGGCCATTATTGGAGAAATTGGGTTAGTAAAGTCAAATGTAGTTTCATTTTGTTTTTCTTTAACCGTCAGTAAAATGTAAATTCTCTATTTATTTTTTCCTTTAACACGTGCGGCTATTGTTTTTTATAGCAACTTTGCAAACGATATATATATGTGTATCCTGTGTTTTGGTGAGAAATAAACGATTTTAATTATTTATTATTTTATTTATTTGTAAAATGTGGATCTTTGAATATTGATTCCAAAATGAGATAGCCTAGATGAAGTCTACTAATTAAACTATTCACCGCTGGCGATAACATTTATATTCGTACTTTTTCATGTCTTCAAAACAAGTCATTGTGAGACTGGACTTCGCCAGCCCAATTTCTTAAGCATATCTTAGAATAAACCTTGTAAACTGTACTTGTAAAATATCATATTAACTTTTCTTCAACCATCCTCATTCTTCAAGATGTTTTAAGAGGTTTTTAAAAACCGGATGGTCGAAAAGAAATGTCTGGTTGGCACTAGATATATTAGATATTTGATCTTATTACTATTAGTACTATTTCAGCAGCTCAGTAGCTATTATTTACATTATAAGCTTCTATAAAGTCAAGATAATATAAGTAACGGTGAGTTGTTTTTAAATACTTAATATAATATTAGACACCAGGTCCTTATCACGTGGGTATATAGATAAAAATCCCTATTTATTGCCCGACGTTTCGAATAACTGGCATCGCTCGTGGTCTCGGGTAGAGTCAACAGGATTGCAAACACATTACCAACGCGATTAAGACTCATTGTCTAAATTATGTTAACTATCAAACCACAAAAATCTAAAAAAAATGAGTTTAGAACTGTTTTGTAACATTAATAAAATACATTGCTTTATGCGACAATTTCAATTGTATACAAGTACTATAATACCTGACCCTATCTTCTAAGGGTTCTTAAGAGTACATGTCTATGTAAAAAACCAAGTTTGTTTGCTTTACACTAGATTACAGATATTCTATAAGAAGCCAGTTAAAGAGTACCCTAAATGTCGGGCGTTCATATGTAAAGTGACGAGAGTGAATGATGGAAGAGAATTATCAGGATCATAGTTAGTGGACACCTGTAATCTGTACCTACCCCCCGGGTAACCGAAGTCACTAGTACTTTAGTACATACGTAGGAACGAATAAATCGTCGATATTTAAGCATGAAACTTAAATCATTGACAGCGCCAATGGCGTATTGGCTTGAATATCGTCTCACTAGTACGCCCTGTGTTGTGTATTTGAATATCACACTGGCAATTTTTTTATTAATAATAATAATATTCTAACACATACACACAACACCATCTAGCCCAAACTAAGCAGAGCTTGTACTATGGGTACTAGACAACGGATAAACATACATTTATACTTGTTTTTTTTTCGTAAATATATATATTATACATAGAAACACCCGGACCAAGACAAACATCCATGTTCATGCACACAAATGTTTGACTTGTGCGGGAATCGAACCCGCGACCTCAGGCGTGGCAGTCGGTTACACTAACCACTACGCCATCGAGGCCGACAATTGCATGATCTACAAATAGTTGTTGGGAATCTACGTGTTCTTCAAATGGTAGTCCCTCAAAATACAGAATTAGATACTGGTGTGGAACTAGCCTTACAAAAACAGTGTGCCCAGTTAGCGCTATATTAGTATATCAACAATTAAACGCTTCGTACGTATATCATAAGCACCCGAGCTCTGCGCCTATACGACGCTTATTTCATATTTCCTGACAAGACAATGGAAAATTTGACACCTGAATCTGAAACAATGTTTCGACGGCGCACTCACAGGCCCCGAGGGATTTCAATATCGCTTTTCAGTTACAGCGGAGATCCTCCCTGTCTAGTGTTATGAGGCGCGATGTACGCCGTGTTTGTGAAACCCAATGTTTACTCATACACATATTTGCGAAAATTGCTTTTGCGTGTTATTTTTTCGGCGGAAAATATTTTTATTTTGTTTTAAGATGTTTTAGTAACTTGATTATACAATGTGTAGGTAGCGTATTTCTTTACACACAATTTAATATAAAGACGTGTTTAACTTTAAAAAAATATTGTAAAAGAACAATAAAAGAATAACTATTGATTAATAAAATAGATGTATAAAGGTCGCCTCAGTGGTATTCAGTAGTGAATGCCGCTGTGGGTAGCGCACGAAGTCTCGAGTTTAATATTAGGGAGTCAATGTGTTATTACGTTTTTCTATAAGAAAAACCTCAACAGCTGTTTACAATCTAGTAAAGCGCCCGGTAGACGGCAATAGGCTGACACGAGACTTTAAAAAGCTACTGAAATGGGAGAAATTTTACTCCTCTATCCACTCATTCGTGGATATAGACAGCCTTGGTAGCGCCTGCTGCGCGTGAGGTCTCGAGTTCGATTTCCGGGTCTAGCAAAGTGTTATATGGTTTTTCTGTCAAGTTATTCTCAGTTACACCACTAAGTTTGGAACTGTGCCCGGTAAACGGCTATTGGCTCGCCTCCTATTTCATGAGACTTTAATATAGTAGGTATTATACACGTCAATCTACTTGTCCGGGGTTAGCTAAGCGTGAGCCTATATACTCATATATTTCTATTATGATCAACAATTACTTACATGACATTTGCACCTCTGACTTTCGGAAGTATATGACTTTTCGAAATAATGTGCGTATTGATTGACAATTATCGCCTGCTCCGTGCCTCGGAGAGCACGTTAAGCCGTCGGTCCCGGCTGCCATAAACATCTATGGCAGTCGTTATTGGGAGAGTGTCGACACAAAAGATCCCACTGGGTTGAAGTGTCGCCGATCTGCACTGACTGGCCCCCACATAAGATACATACATGACATTACTATGACATCCAACCAGTTCAAAACCCACAGGATCACTACGAAACATAAGCAAGTCATAAGCAATAATAATGGTACCAATAAATAAGTTTTGATGACGAATCCCGTGTTTACGGCACTCTTGTTGCGAACACAATATAACTAATCCCTATGCGACATACGGTGTTTACACAACTTATGACGTCATAAACTGGTCTGGATGACCTTAAAGTGATGTCGGTGGGAATACAATAGATCAGAATCTATTGAATTAACTAGGTCACTGATTTATTTAAAAAATTGTGTTTTCGTATTTTTATTTTTAAATAGCATTATTTACTGGTTCTATGAAAAAAAAATTGATGATAGCTCACAATTACATGGGTCCTTAACAGCTTATGAAATGACCGTCTCGTAAACCTTTGCATATATGTACCTTTGAAGATATAGGTGATATAGACGATATAGGCGTGGTATTAGTAGTCTACAAACTCAAAGAGATAATGTATTTATCTATGATATATAATTATCATTTTCATGAAAATGTATAAGAATTGCCGTATTGTTACCGTTGCGTAAGTTACGCTCTTGTTTGCAATATGCCCGGTCAGTAGCCAAACGGAGTATTATATTGTGTCTAGTACACGGCAATATAAAAAAACTCTTATATAAACGTAAAAGACAGCTGGCGAAATTTAAGTTTGTTATACCTCTGCATACCGTTCTGAAAACATACAAGAGCAAGACTATTTATATATATTTATATGTCTACGCATGTCGATGTTCTGCTATTATTATTTTAGCCTCATTTGAATGAAATCCGATGTATATACAGTTACTATTGATAAGAAACACATATTAATTTAGATATTTCAACAATTTTACGCAATATAAATTGTAATACATAAATGCATATAATATAATATAATAATATAATATTCTATCACATACACACAACACCATCTAGCCCAAACTAAGCAGAGCTTGTACTATGGATACTAGACAATGGATAAACATACATATATTTTTTTTTATATACATATTATACATAGAAACTGTCTATATATATACTGTCTAAATATTAACTGACTACTTTATATCACCACAAGAGTAAACAATGAGGCATCACACCCCCATTTCTCTAGCTTTGTTAATGAATTCATATAATTTGAGTCAAATTTTCAGACTTTGTTTTGCTACTAATTATTTTTAAACATGAAAATCAAATAATACTTTGACCGACCAGGACCTCGAGATATAATACTCCACGATCAAATACAAACATGATTGTAAACTGCCACGAGTCCAATAGACCAGTATAACATAAATTTAATTACTTGAACTAGATAGCATAGTCGATAGATCAATTTCTAAGAATCAGACCTCTCCGATAATAACCGCAGGGCACAATTTGAATCATATGTTATGATGTATTTACTGAATAGATAACGTTTGTATTATAAGTCTAGATGGCTATATACAAGGTTACCTAGAAGGCTACGACGTTCAAAGCCTCATTTCGTATTCGTACACGCACCGAGCTAGCGTCTCTCAGGTAATGTTTAAACTGCACTACGTCCCTACTTGTGATACTTTAAATTCTACTTGAGGTTCTGCGAGCTAAACTTATCCGGATGTATCATGTATAAGAGTGCTGGTGATAATATTTTCAGTAATTAGTGTATTTTGAATTATTTTGAGCATGTCTCATGTTAGGAACTTAAGTGCGATTTCGACAAAACGTGACGATAGGATTTCTTGCTTGCTTTATTTATTGTTTTTCCCTATGATTATAATTTAAATTATTTACAGTTCGTGTTAGATCTTGTATAATTTAAGACCTAAATATAGTCACGGTACAAAGACGAAACAAAATTTGACTAGATTCAATTAAAATGTATAAATGGTGGCTTATTTACATGTCAATCACCAATTTCATTAAAACGTCAATTATATTTTGGTGATACGTAGGTACATCATAATAGTCAAATAAATAGCAGTGGGATGTAACTTATTTATCTACAATGGTCAGTAGCATTTCACTAGACAAGTGCTAAGAATACTCTTTGTTACCCCAAACACAATATACAAGCTCAAAGAAATCGTATGAAAGCATTTCCTTTGCGAGCCGACCGTGTCTGAGCGCTCACGTGAAATTGTAAAATATTGCAAAATGCTATACCCGATGGTGGATTATTGCGGTAACGAGAAATTTCCAACTGACATCGTCGGCGGATGCACGTACACCGATCTCGATGCACTTAGTACTGGAACTTTCCCTTTAGTATTAGAAGATCTTTTTATAAAAGCAACTGGTGAACGGAATTCAATTTTATTTCTAACAAATAAAGTCGATATTTGGATCAAAGTGTTTGATCTCACAGTTTAAGTAAACGTTGACATAAAGGATGTAAGATTTAATTAGCTATTAATAGAAATTAAACTTTATGTCAATAACAATAAGTTCGGTTTTAGAAAAACAGATAGCAAAGTCATGTTCAGTAAGAATGAGGAACAAACTATAGCATTTGTAGACTAAACTGTGGGATGGCAGGCAAGACTGAATGCGATGTAAGTAAAGGAATTCTTTTTATTTTTCAATTAAGTCTAATGAAATCTACGACGCAGTAGGTTGGTATAGCGGATATTACAGTTCGATAGTTTGATTTAATAACTTTGCAATTTGAGAGATTCTTTGTAAAAATTTTATCTGAAGAAATGTTTAATTAAGTACTTCATGATTTCTCAAGTGTTAAGTAATTGTTCTCCAGTACCCTTATTTTTTAACTGCATTTATTTCATCTAGTCTTACTTCTGCTAACAATTCTCCATATTTTAGCTTTTATCGCCTGTTACAGAACGTTTGAAGAGTGCAATAAAAGTGCACAATTTATTTTGCGACTACATTCTGTTTCAGCCGAGACAAATTGAATTAGTTTAGTTTGTAGACATAGTGTTTAGTTGAAAGTAACCAAATTACTTTTTGTTTACCGATTAGCTTTGGCAATATCAAAAACGATTCTTAGTAAATTTAAATTTAAGTTATGACTATTAGTGTTTAGATTTTATTTTACTTAGAAATATAATTATTATATTGTAATTTACTTTCGTTCTAAAGTTAGGTTAACAAGAACGATTAGTTATTATTTAATTTAGTTTTAATATTGATTGATTTGTTTGTCTTTAAAGCACAATGTACAAATAAGTATACATTAAATTAATTCAAAACCTTTCTGTAACCTCGCTGACACTTTTTAGTTTGGTAGTCAGCCATAATTATATGCTTACATCATCTCACACTTATTTTGTCGAAAGGGTAAGTTAGGTTAGTTCAAGTGACTTTTTTTTTATGTGGGGGAATGCTTTGACGCATACTTCTCCGCGGGGCGACGGAGAGGTTATGACGGGCTCACCGGGGAAAAGATACCCCGGTAATACCGACTAAACCTACCACGGTGTTCCTCGACATAACCATAGACGACGAGGCCGCGTGAATCACTTTCACATGCAATCGTGACCCCGCCATGGTTTCGGCTTGACTTCCCAAAAATATTTCCTCCACCGTCCCCCCTGGGAGAAGGGGGGGAGGGGAAGGACAAAGACATGACACAGAGGCGCACGTGGGAACACGCACGCCGCCTCTGGGAACTGGTGCTGATCGGGTGGCGAGCAGGCCCACGCAGCCCACCACCCCAGGTCAAACCTCAGGGTGACTAGAGGGCGCCATGCCGCCTCTCCAGCCACTCCTCAAACACGGGACTTACCGCCACAATCGTGGTGTGCCCGAAAAGGAGGTGACTATTCTATCGTCATCTATGTATTGTCATCTGCCAGGTATACATACGTCCTTGATGCAAAAACTCTCTTTACAGAAAACCAACAACACTTTAACTAATCGAACCCGCATTCGCTTACAGCTACTGATAATTATTTAGTAAGTTAAGTAAGTAAGTCAACTAATACAAACACACACTTAATACAAAGACTATAATCATAACAAGAGCTTTTCAAAGAGTTAATTATCACCAAAATTCAAAGAGATAAATCAATAGCTTCACTGACCTCTATAAATTTTTACCCATTAAGTAACGTAGCGAAGTTAGCATGACGATCACGCGTGTGGTCACATAATCGAGCTGGCTTGCGGCCCACTGCGGCCTGCTACGTGCCCAATGCATTAGTTACGTCATGCTCGTGAACTTGTATGCTGTTTACTGATTTGTAGGCAGTGCATGATGAGTTTAGTATATATTATATATTTAGTATTTATGTATGCGACGTGTAATATCAATGTGGGTTTAGATTACAATCAAGTTTTAACTCACTAGTAATATAATTTAATGTTTAAATTTTAACTGTATATTTAATGACTGTTCGGATGGCGCAGAAGTTAGAGTATACGCCCCGCCACTGTTACTGCCTCGGGTGTTGTGTGTTGAATCTCAACAGAGGATGGCAATTGTATGATTCACAGAGTGAGTAAGTATTTGTGTCCGTCGCTTGAATGTATGTAAAACCGCTGCGACATTTTTTAAAGACTCGCCGTCTACTTTACATATTAAAACAAAATTTTGTAAAAATACTCAAATTGGGGGGAATTTATATCGGGCGTTGAACTCGCAGCACTCGACTTGGCTAATTGGCAATATGACTTCATATTTCATTGCGCAATCTAAACAGGGAATTGTATGTCGCTGACGATCTTCTTTTCTATATGTAAGATAGGGTATGTAAGATAACATTTATATGTCCAAACGAATAATCTCGTATTGGAATGTATATCTAATCTTATGCGGCTGCGCCTAGAATGACCCCGATAAAACATTGCCTACCCCGGCAATCAAACCCGAGACAAAAGCGTGATACAAAGCACTTGAAACTATTACCCGCAGTGCCATTACTATAAATGCACTGATGAATATACAAAACACTTGCAAGAAATAACGTAATAAATATTATAATATCTAAATTTATTGTTAACCTATTTTCTGTTTCAATATAATTGCATTACAACGGACGTATTTTTAAATAAATTGTATGTTCTAGAATGCAGAAGATGGAAGTGCTTTATTTATTTTTATAATAAACTAAAAGTGCTCCTTTAGAAGTACGATATAAATTAGTATATTTATTGAATCATTATATAATATTACTTGTAGGTCGGTGGGGGTGAAAAATCGATAAACAAAATAGATAAACATACATATATACTTTTTTAAGCTAACTAATTACTAACTAAGCAGAGCTTGTACTGTATGGGTTCTAACCCATAGTACAAGCTCTGCTTAGTTTGGGCTAGATGGTGTCGTGTATATGTGGTAGAATATTATTATTATTATTATTATTAATAATGTTTATAGTTGTTGAATGCAAGTCATTGAAGGACGGAATAAAGTAATTACTGGTTTCTATTTTCTCAGTATAACATTTTCTTAAAAGAAATATTATACATAGTCTTAAACAACTTAAAACTATTTCAACATATAGACTTATTTATACGCTGTAGTAAACACGACGGGCTTTTTTAGCTTCTTTGTAAATTAGAATAAATAAATTTATTGTTTGATTCATTATGTCAATTGTACTTACTACGAAAAAAGAAATTCGAATAAGAATAAAACTTTGAACGTGTGTGTAAAAATCTAATAAAGCTGTGAATAAAAACCTGCATTTCACGAACGATTGTCGTAAATGCTACGAAATCAACAAGACAGTAAATAAATTACATATTGATGATATAATTACATTTTGCCTGCGGCTTCGCTCGCGTAAATGTAGCTTAGGTTAAGTCACTTTTTCTGGATAATATACCTTTCATCCAAGAAAAAGTAGGTACAGTAAACGACATAGAAGGTACCGTATGGCCTTTTCTGTTTCCTTGACAACGTGTATGTAAAGAAGATTGCTCTGGCTTGTATGGATTCCAATATCGGTTTATAATAATAATAATAAACATTTATTTCAGACTTATCCATATGTTGTTAGTAACAATAACTTAAAAACTATGTTAGTTATACAATTATTAAAATTAAAATTAAAATAAAAATTAAAATTAAAATTAAAATCAAAATTAAAACCAAAATTAAAATCAAAATTAAAATCAAAATCAACATTAAAATCAAAATCAAAATTAAAATTAATTCATGTATCTTCCTGCTGCACCGGCCCCGCCGCTATGCCTACGGGTCCAGTGCAACAGGAAGGGACAGTCTAGCCTATCACTGATCACCTTCAGGATACTGTTGTTGCTCCGGCGAATCCTTTGCATCAGGGATGCTGTTCTCTTTCGCATTACAGCTTCAAAGCAGTCTGTATGCGCCTCCGCAAACATGCCTGACGCACTACAGAATCGCCGGAGCCCCAAAAGTACCCTGAAGGCGTTATTATATTGTACTCGAAGAGCGTTGTAGGCCCTCTGAGTATATTTAACCCACAGACTGCACGTGTAAAAAGTCTGGCAAAATGCTTTAAAAAGAGTGATTTTCACTTCTTTTGTACAACGTGCAAACCTGCGAGCCAGCATATTACATCGGACCGACAACGCCCTCCGCTCTCTCTCAATATCTTCGTCATCATCGAGCTTCTCAGTCAGCATGTGACCCAAGTATTTAACTCTTTGTACTCTATTGAGTGATAGCCCGTAAAGGTATACGGGGGCACTGATCTTACCTTCTTTGCACTTACGTGAAACACCATGACTACGCTCTTTTGCACATTATATTTGAGTCCATGTGCTACAGCGTAATTCTCACATACCCCAAGTAATTGCCTTAAAGCATCGATCGAGGGGCAGAGTAGACACATATCGTCCGCATACGATAAGCTGTTCATAACATTTCCATCAATGGAACAGCCCACACTTGTGCTGCTGAGCTCCTCGATCAGCTGATTTACATACAGGCTGAACAGCGCCGGTGAGGTGAGCCCTCCCTGCCTCACTCCACACTCCAGCCCATACTCTCCAGACAGTCCATCAGACCATCTGACCTGGTTAATTTGGTGATCGTACCAATACTTGAGAAGAGCGATCAACTCATTTGGTACTGACTTGTCACGCAACTTCGTCCATAAGATGTTATAATTAACCAGGTCAAATGCCCTGGATAGGTCCAGAAAAGCGGCATATACTGGAGTATTTCTGTCAATATAGTACCTGACCGTGTGCTTGAGCGCTAGTATAACAGTTTCTGTAGACAAGCCTGCTCTGAAACCGAATTGTGCGCTATGGGGCTCGAGCTGTTTAGTTATTCTCCACTCAAGCACACCGTCAAGCACTTTAGCTGTTATAGTAGCCAGTGATATTGGCCTGTAATTGTCCTTGTCTGAGCAGTCCCCAGTTTTGTTTTTTATTATGGGCACAACTACTGTCCTCATAAGCTCATTTGGAAGGAAAGAATGCCTTATACATAGGTATAAGGCATTCATCAATTTATATTGGTATAAATATTTTTTGAGTCGAGATAAAATTTATCTCATTATATAGGGTATAATAAATACTTTAAAGAAAATAAATATGATTTACGAAAAGCACCGAGATTTTAGATAATTCTCTTTTAAAAACAGTTATCCTTACTTTTAACTTTATCTTAGATGTTAAAAAATCATCAGATATGTGTTACAAAAGTCATATTTTTAATACCACTATACATTTAAGAGCAAACTGAGTTATATTTCACAACATTATAAGTAAATAAAACTACCAAATAAAGTTTCCACCCGCAGTATTGCTCATGTGGAAAGTCATAATATAGGGATTGATATGGCCTTCATTAATGATATGATATATATATATGACGTAGATGACTTTTATGCACTGATAAGGCAAAAAGGTAGCTTCCTTAGTACAACGCGTACGGGTGAGTCGGAACAATGTCTTGAGGATGGTGGGTGACAGAGTTGACTCTGTTCTTCTCGGTAGGTTTACTGAGCTCCACGTAAGGGGTGCGCAGAAGGGTCTGGGGAGGAGGTAGTGACTGTTCTGTACCTACTTATTGTGTTTATTTTTATTTTCATATAAAATTCTTGTGTTTGGCTATGGACTGTTTTGTCTGAAAATAATTGATTTTATTATTTTATTATTATTATGTTTTACTTTTTTAATATCTTAAACCCGGAAATATGTTGTTGCATTTGTTGCCATATTAAGAACATTAATATATCGATTTTAGAAAATATATATTAACTGTTTTCTTCATTTTATATTATTGTTTTGCAAATAATTAACTAGACGATAGTTGATATTAAAAAGTATATTTAAGTATATTTTTTGCAATTATAATACGTTTTTAATATTTGTGAGTGGGTATTTAAATAACGATGTCTTTATTGCTGGTAACTCTGATAGCCCTTCAAAACTGTTTTAAAAACAGTTATGAAGTCATAATAAAATCTTATATTTCGTTTCAAATCTTAATTTATTGAAAAAAATCGTATTGCTTTTAGAACTTAACACTACAGGACAAATCATGAACAATTCACAAATTAACGTGGGTTTTCAGAGCATAAGTACACTATACCTAGTTTCAAGGGTGATATTACGATTGCCCATTCTCCTTTAATGATGATCGGTCTAGTAGTTAAGGCGTGGAAGTATAACAAACAAACAAAATCACATTCGCATTTATAATATTAGTTAGGATACGTTTACGGATTACGTCACGAACATTTATAACCGAATAACTAAACTACTATTACGATTTTGTCCAACTAACAAAAGAGAAAGAAATATTTCGCTGGTCAAATTGAAAGCGATACGTTAGGAGGTTTAGCGAGTGTGGAATGGTGCGGTGATTTGTCGCGGCAAATGGTCAGAGACGAGATTAACTGCCACCACCGTCGATAGATGACGTTTTAGGTGGAACTCGTATAAATGTGATATAGCGTTATTATAGCTAGTGGTTATTTTAATCTTTTTGCTTCAGAAGATGTTTGTTTGGGGTAGTCACTTCTTAACAAGCCGTTAATTTGAGGGCAAGCAAGAACATTAGTTGTCAGATGTATTGGGAATTGTAGTACTTTCATTGGACTGCCACGCAGACGCCTCAAGTTTGCCTAGATCTCCTCTCTAGATCCTAAGGTACTCACTCCTAGCTTTTCAAAGTAAATGCGCACTAAATAGTTTATTATCGCTCAATGTAACGGCGGAGAAAAACTGCATGTCTGAGAGTTATTTATAATGTTCTTGAACTAATCTGAAGTCTACCAACCTACACTAGGCCAGCGTGGTGGTGGTCTATGGCGTTATCCTTCTCCCACTAAGAAGACACCTGTGCCCAACAATGGGACAGTTATATACAGGGCTGATATTATGTATACTAATATTATAAACAGGAAAGATTTTATTTTCTGGTTTGTTTGTAAGTATTTAACCCAAATACTAGATACTTAACGGATTCTACAAATTTATTCACCATTAGAGAGCCATATCACCAAGAAATATAGGCTACATTTTATAAAAAAATACGTACTGACACTTTATTTTTCACGTAGGGGAATTCTTTGACGCATTCCTGCCCACGGGGCGACGGAGAGGTTATGCCGGGCTCAGCGGGGGAAAGATACCCCGGTAACACCGACTAAATCTACCACGGTGTTCCTCGACATAACCGTAGACGGCGAGGCTGCGTGAATCACTTTCACATGCAATCGTGACCCCGCCAAGGTTTCGGCCCGCCGTGTGAAACGGCAGGCCACTACACAAAAATACTTCCTCTACTGTCTCCTTGGAAACACGCGCGCCGCCCCTCGGACCTGGTGCTGATCGGGTGGCGAGCAGGCCCACGAAGCCCACCACTCCCAGGCAGAAACTCAGGGTGGCTGGGGGTCATCTCGCCCTCTCCGGCGCCCAGTTCTGCGGTTGGAGAGAGGGTTTAAGCGCTCTCTCTCCCACTTCGCCGCCTCCTTGATGGAAATTACTTCCTCATAGTAGGAGGCGATGGTGTTCCACGATCTCTCACTCTGGACCTTAGACAGAACCACGGCCGGAACGAGAGGGCAACTAATCCGACTGCCGCGAGTAACTCACGGCGCTGCGATACCCAGGCGGGGCAATCCGCCAAAGTGTGCAGCGCCGTCTCCACAACAACATCGCGGCAGTAGTCGCAGTGATGACATCCGGGCGTCTTCTGCTGGCCTATGCGACACAGAAACTGGCCAAAAAAACAGTGGCCTGTCATTACCTGTGTCAGCCGGAAGGTGGGAGCACCATGCCACTTTTCCAGTCACTCCTCAAAAACGGGACATAACGCCACAACCGTGGCGTGCCCGGCACTGGGGTGTACAAGTCATTCCTTCCATTCTTCCACTAGGACCTGGCGGAGCTCGGACCGTGCCGCCTCTAGAGCGGGAAGAGCAGGTGCTGATACTAACAAAACCAAACCTACTTGTACGCGAGCGAAGCCGCGGGCTAAACCTAGTTATTTTATAAAGACGACTATTACACTAGAAATAATTCCTATACTACAGGGTGTTTTATAAATATTGAAACACAGGACACTAAGAACAGACAGACTCTGAGCAACGATTTAATAGATCTCACAGTTGTTATACCGTGTAAGTATGGAACTGAACACAACCCCTTGCCGTGACATCGTGATAAGGTGATTGTAACTTATGTGTAATATTCCTGTCTTTAGATTTCGTACATCAATAATTATTTCGCTTAATAATCTTAACTATTAAAAATTCAATTATAAAATCATTATATTCATATCTATTCGCAAAATACAGATAGTCTATCAGAAGTGATTTATTCCAAAGCTTATGAATTATGATTGATGAAAGGGATAATTCTAATAAACGTAGATAGTTTTCAAAGTCAGTGTAGTTTGAAAGAATAACCTACAGAGAGGGCAAATTTAAAAGTAAATTAGCTGTCTTTGCTGAACATTTATTTCCAGACGTTATCTAGGTTTGATAATTGTTTTATTCCACTAAGGTACAGTCAAAATTATTAAGATTTATACGCAACAAACTTTTACGAAAATGGTTGCATCCAATATTCCAAAATATTGTATTTATCTATTGTGATAAAACATTATTTTTGCTGTAACTTGTCAATTGTAAGCAAAAATCTGATCCAAAACGTAGAAGTTTCAAAGTTAAAGTCAAAAAGCATTTATTCATTTAAGCCACGTATGAACGTTAAATCGAAAAAAATATGTGATTGGGCCTTTTAGTGTTTTCAAGGTCGTATTTAAAAATAAACCTCTTTATATGGCTTTTATCGTGGTTTATAAGAACAACACAAGTTTTAGATAATTTTAAAACTATTAAAATTTATACTTTCCCCAACGTTTCGATTGTTTTTTAGCAGCTATGGTCTTGTAAATTTAAATAGTTTAATCATTAAAATAGTATAGAATAATCTAAAATTGTAAAATAGCAGAGATATGGCATAATGTAAAAATATGAAACAAAAAATTATAAGTCATTTTTTTTTACTGTTATAGGTTTGCTTTTGACCGCGATCTCACTTAATTTTCAGTGAAGATGCAGTCGACGATGGAGCACGCTTACCTAGAAGATACCTATTCACTCGTATCTTAAAGACACCCAGATTGTATTCATCGGGAAACACTGACTTAGGTAGTGAGTTCCACTCCTTTGCGGTACGCATTATAAAAGTAGAACCAAAGTGCTTCGTGAGTAAATGTGGTATATCCACCATGTACCTGTGCCGCTGGTCTGTTTGTCTGGTCGTGCGATGGTGAAAAAGGGAAGGAGAAATCAAATTACGCAGTTCCTCTGCACACTCTCCAAAATACATTCGATAGAAAACCCAAAGGCTAGCAACCTTACGACGATGCTTCAAGCTTTGGAGTCGTGCGTTGACCAGTTGGTCATCGCTGATAAGTCTCCTGGCCCTGGATATTTTGCGGACCCATCCCATAGGTGAGACCAGTACTCCATGCAGGATTGAACCTGTGCTTCGTACAAATTAAGCAATTGTTCAGGAATTAAATACTGCCTTACCTTACTGAGGATGCCCAGCTTTTTGGCGGCTAGTTGGGCTTTTGTCTCAGTATAGGAGCCAAAGTTAAAGGTTGGGGTCAATGACATACCCAGACGCATAAGACGATCAGTTATCGGCACAGATACAATATTTCGGCAAGTTGGAGTCAGTTGAAATGGGCTCTTTTTTGCGGAGAAAAGACACGCCTGGCTCTTAGAGGCATTCAACTTAACCATGTTAGTATTACCCCAATCGGAGACTGCCTTCAAGGATAAGTTCATACGCTCGATCACGGCTTCCATGAGCAACTGTATTTGTGCTTCACTGGCGTTGGAGACATAACCTCTTTATTTTTTAAAGCAGCCACCTTCTGAACGTAATTTCGCGATCCTTGTTTTAAGTCTGGGTATTTAATGTGTATGTGATTTCAATATGTATACAGTCAATTTGTGGTTATACCACAATGCGAAAATTACTTTTCTACTTATTTAATAATTTAATACATGTGTTTGAAGTCAAACTCAAATAACATTTATGAATTCAGACACAGAGTAACACTTTTAAACTTCAAAGCTTATGAGTTAGTGACTTTACTGAAATTACTGAATTTACATTTTGGTTTGTAGATTCAGGCAAATAGTTCAGCCTACGAGAAGAGACCTGCAAAAAAGACACGGCCTATTTTTAAATCGCCATTCAATTATAATTTTGGTATTACACAACTAATATGTACAAGGTGTTCTAGCTCTTACACGTTAAAGTAAAAAGTTGTATAGCGTTTGACAAATGTTTGTTACCAAAGCCATGTCAAGTAGTCGGGGCACTTACACGACTTTAAGGTATCATTATACATGGTTTCCAACTGTTACAGTCTCACATTATTGGTAGTAAACTTCCAAGTGATACTACAGGAACGCGTAATGACGTCAAAGTAGTAAAGTAGTGTTAGGAACAGGTAAACTGTCTCGAGTCAACTTTATAAATCAATCGCAAATTTGTTACTCCTTGCACTAACTCACTCTTGGCGTGAGGAGTTTCCTTAAAGGATACTTTGCAGGGTGCTTTATAGTACACATAGAGATACACAGATACAATAGGTAGTATAGTAATCCTTACGTCACAATTTTGAATAATCTGAGATTTTTATAGTGTTTGCTGCATATTTTAAAATATTGAACTGGTTCGGACATTTTATTTCAATAGGAAATTAAATATAACACAAAATTTAAAATAAAATAAAACACGAAACAGGTTATTCTTGGCAACAGACAGTGTTTGTTATGAGGAATGAAGTTTTTGTAAATGGCAGGGTTGAAATGTGCTATGAGATTTGTATCCAGTAATTTATATTCTGCATTCGATTATGCGAAGAGACATAGCATAGGCCAAGGATAAGGACTCAGTTCTGCATGACGGCTTAAAACAGCAATTATAAAAGAACGTAATATAATCTAAGCAAAGACAAAACAGTTCAATAATCTTATTCACCTCTGTTTGTTAACTGATTTTCCATTTCTTTTTGTTTTACGAGTCGAGAGTACGAGATTTTTTATTAGTCGGGTACGACTGCGGCGAAGCCAAAAGGAAGGGTAATGATTTTGGCAGTCTGTGTATGTATGTTTGTATCTTCCACCGTAGCGCCTAAACTACTGAACCGATTTTAATGGATGAGGCGTCAATAGATTTGTAATAATAGCCCGGGTGACATAGGCTATATACATTTTTAATTCGTCCTTTTTAGACCCCTTTTTTACGTAGTCGGGTTATAGTTTTTTAAACTTTTATTTCGTAGCTATTGTTTAGCTTTAGTGGCATCGATAAAAATAAATTGGAAACAGTTCCTTTTTTATATACATTATTATTTATTATGGCAAAAAAGTTAAGTACCTACTTTACATTTTGTAAATATGTGACAAAGGTTAGGAAAATGTTGGGCAATGTAAATTCAAGTCGCGAGTGAATAGGTATCTTCTAGGCAAGCGTCCTCCATCGTCGACTGCATCTTCACTTAAGACCAGGTGAGATCGCGGTCAAACGCAAACCTATTACAGTATAAAAAAAAAACAAAAAAGAAAATCATGTCATTTATGTTATCCTAAAATTATTAATAATGATTACACTAGTTTACAAACTAAAAAAGTTATATCCTTCCAGTAAATTTCACATTGTTTTATTTAGTTGCAATAACTAAACGCAAACATATGTATATTTTTTATGTTTAAGACTAAAGTTATCGTCATATGTTATTTTCGGACTATTCACAAGGTGGCTCTAAATTAATTTTAAATTTTAATGCAGTGCATTATTTCATTAAATAAATATTTGTTTTTAAAATGTCGAGAAGGTTGTGTAATATATGTATATTGCACAACTCGGTGTTTCTATGTATAATATGTATGTATTTACGGAAAAAGAAGTATATATGTATGTTTATCCATTGTCTAGAACCCATAGTACAAGCTCTGCTTGGTTTGGGCTAGATGGTGTGTGTATGTGGTAGAATATTATTATATTAATAATAATAATTAAATAATAATATTATTACACAACCTTCTGCCCGTTTTTGTTACGTTTATGGTGAATTTATTATATATAACAAAGGATATCCCATAACTCAAAGAAGCATATTTTTGTTACCACACCAGGACAAAAAGTAGGCTTCTCACGAATTTTGTGCAAGATATAGAAAAACGCTAAGCTCCTGAGTCGCTGGTGGAAACTAATCTTTAAATTTTAATAATTAATAATTTTAATATGCCATTGATGTAGAGGCAACCATCCAACCACGAAAATGACTGTTACTTCTGTATAACTAGGATATTTGGTTTATATAAAAATGGTTTATATAAAGATAAAATTTATATATGAAGATGTTTCTTCGGTTACTTAACCTGTCTACAGCTCAAACAAGCAGCAAATTCCAGAACCTCCTGGTTGTTCCAGTAAAACATGGATATGGGAGTGAGACTATGTATGTACAGTTACTATAACCCAAGACAGTTATCCTTGGTAATTAAATGATTAAGAAAACTATACTATGACAAAAATACTGCAATAAACATGTCCGTGTTACATGCAAAGTCAAAGCCGAAATCCATTGCGGGGTTAGTACTGCAGTTGGCTGCCATAAATCTAGCTAAGCGCGCAACGGACGATATCTACATGTGAGACGATTCATTTGCAATTCCAAAGAGAAATTTCCTTAGATGTGATAGTTTAAAATGTATGACTATTTCGTTGATCCCATGGTATAAGTTAGTTGTATTCAGAATCTTCAGTAGCAGTGAAGAGTCTTGAGATGTGCCCGGTGGACGTCAATAGGCCAACCTGTTAGGTAGTACCTACCTAAAAATATAGCCGTCGAAATGTGCATGCTTTTGCCAACCCCTTCAGGACCTATGCATATTATTACATATGTATTATTGTTGCCATATACCGTTAACATAACCGTTTGTATCTTATTTAAAAAACAGATCAATAAGATAGACACTGCCTCACTAGATAAATAAATAGATATGTCAGATCGAGAGCATCATTAACACCTTCGACAGACATGATGCGGGCGTATATTATGGTGATTGAGCAAAGAGAAACAACAAATGCACAGTAATCACTTTTACCAACTTTACACAATAAATTAACACTACCGTCTTGCAAACGAAACGAATAACAGTTCCTAGCGTGGAGGTCCGCACTCGACGACGGTTGAAGGGTAAGTGTTGGCCTGTGTCCAGTAGCGCGCCGTTCCATTAAGTAGACTCTGTCGTAGCATGAAGTTAGCCGCGTGTTGACGTCATCGCAACAGTGCTGCCATCCCTTGACTCACGTGCCGCGTTTCGTTTAGCAACCGTACTCATGACCATCTCCGACAGATAGATTAAATATATTATCCTACTGTTAATGTGAAAGTTTGTAACTGAATCACGAGAAAACGGTTAAATGGATTGGGATGAAAAATGTTATCTTGGCTTACCTTTCAGTGAGATTCCTGTGGGTGAAAATATATCCTATCTGTAATTCAGAATATGGTCTATCTGTTAAGTTTCATCCAAATCTGTTCAACGATTTACGCGTGTTTGAATAACGAACATCCAAACACTTTCATAAACTTTCACACTTATAATATTAATAGCAACGATATTCTGAATGAGAAACCTAAGCCTTTTTAAGCATTGTATTTAACTATAGGCAATACTATACGTTAACTAAATGTTAATAACCCATATGTTATATACACCCACTTTATCAGCTCAACGTGCTCTTCTACTTGACAACAGACTTGTTGTGTCTATCGCGACGACAAAGATACTCACGGACTTATTCATTAAATATATCTTACTAAAGGCTTAATACAATAGGTAGTTAAAACACTTACTATGTATAATAAATGCATTTAAAAAAACTTATTTAATTAATTTTCTTTAATCTTATATTATATACGGCATCGTTATTAGGCAAGGTACTTGAGAATAATAAAGGCTAAGACAGAAGAAGATCGTTATTAGGCAAGGTAGCATTTTTATGCACTATTATAACAATTATTTTACTATTTTCACTTATAACGCCGTCAATACCCTTTTCTAATTTTCATGAATATGGCCTTTAAGCTGCTAAAGCTTAAGAGTTTGTTTGTTTAAAAAAGGATAGGTATATGTAATAAAATATATATAAAATAATCCACAAATTGCCGATGTATATATAAAACAGTTCAATTAATAGTTTTCCCATTTCAGATATAGCTCGGCAAATTTGAATCTAAGAGATTAGTCTATCGATACGATATTGTTATTTCAGAGTATATTAAAACTCTGTGCTCCCATTCATGTGACTGGTAAAACTAATCTAAAATATTATCCCATCAAATATTTGAACTATCAACTCCCACATACTATTTGTATGAATAAAATTAATTAAGTGTAAAACACAAAGACAAATAAATTCGGAAATACTAGTTCAATCAAAAAGGGAGTTTAAATTTTATAACTCTGATGTACAGTGGATATAACGACCGCATTATTCATACAACGGCATGCATGAAATAGCTCGTAGAGAGCCTACGAGCCGCGTAGCCGCGTACCACGGTAGTTCGTAGCAATCAAAATTCTGCCCGTAGCGGAGCGATTTCGCATCGTTCGGTGCGCGGCGCGGACGCAACTGAAATTAATTATTACTCGAATAGCTTGTACGTTCTGCTGCAGGTTAAGTCGTTGAGCTATTGTAGTGTAGTACTACGTGATTTAATTCTCGAGGAAACAGTTATGTGTTAGTGATTTTGCGTTTATTTGCGAGTATTTCAGCGTGATATTTGACTACAGTGCTCTACTGAAAATGTATTGATTCCTCTATACATAGATGCACATATGCGGGTGGCAATGAACATAGCAACTAAATAAACGGAACATTGTATGGTGCTAAATTATCACAATATCCGCCTGTATAGTAATTAAAAATATTATTATATTCGAAAGCTTATCGCTTATGTTTACGGCTGATCGTAAAGTTCTCAGATCAGAAAAGTGAAACTGGATTGCCTGTGAGCCAATTTACAGTTTTTGCTGGACCTCTTTTTTCTAAAGTACATAATATGTGAGGCTTGATTTTGTTTCGAGGAAATACAGTACAGAAGTATAAGAGCAAGAAGGCCGTTTTCCTTAAAGTGTGTGGTTCCATGGAAGAGTCAGCTTATTTGTATTGCCGCCTAATCAAATAATTGGTAACAAATCGCTCTCTCACTCGAATGTCTACAAAATGTCTACCATGTAGGAGTCTCCTAATACAGGCATATCTTGCTTAAAAGGAGACCTATCACTAATTTATGTAATTGTAACACTGTAAAAACAATAAATTATTATTATTTTCCTGCTTTCTTTTTTTCATAGCTCGTGGCTGGTTTTAACTACATTTACGAGCCGAAACCAAGTAAAATGTAGTGTGTAGTGTGTAAAGTTTTTCTTGGAGGTGTTGTTTGTATTGTGTCGTTTTCATCAAGGGATAAGAATTGCCTGACTTTTCTTTTCGTTTCTTTGAGATCAATTAATTTCAGGCTATGGCGAAGATGCTTAGGAATGATACCGTTGAATGAAAGAACAATGGGTACCACATAGACTTTGTCCTGCCTCCATATTCTTGTCACTTCTTCTTTTAGTTCTGCATATTTACTTATTTTCACTAATTGTTTTTTGCAAATTATGCGTGTTAGGAATTGCGATATCTATAAGATAAGTAATTTTATTTAAATTATCTAATAATGTTATGTCCGGTCTATTATAGTGAATGGTCCTGTCAGTGAGAATGGTACGGTCAAAATAAAGTTTATGAGTGGTATTTTTTAATACAGTTTCAGGCGTGTATTTGTAATAGGGAATGTATAAGTCTTATATCAGTTTGTGTTTGTGTGCGAGTTTTTGATGAATAATATTGGCTATTTAATGTATCTATGATCCTATGAGTGTAATCGGTTTGTGTGAGTGTTGTGCATGTTCCGGTTATGTGTTGGATGGTTTCAGATTGAGTATGAAATTTATGGCATTTGTTACTAGTAAGGGAAGATTATCTTTAATTATATATTTCCTGTAATTTTTTGTATTTATTATTTGGTCTTGAATGACTATTATAAATCCTTCTGTTTCTGGAAAAAGAACCTATTTCCAGCCATTTATTTGATGCTATTGGATCTATCGATCCAATCTGTGCAAATGTGACTGCTCTAAATCATGTGGGTGTCGTCTATGCAATGTTTTCTTTTTCCAGCTATCAACTTTCTGTGTCTGTGGATTGCTATTTTTAGGGTTTTGTGAATCAGGTGGTGCATGTAGGTTAAGCGGGGTGTAAGTGAGATCATTTTGGACTATAACGTTATGGATGTTACTTGTGCAAGATTTTGTGAAGAAGAATGTTTTAAGGTTGTGAATTTGTTTTTGCCAAAGGTCGTGTATGTCTATAAAGCAGAGGCTTCGATGCTGTCTTTTAATGGAGAGCCTCTCTGTTGCAGATTTAGCATGTAGGTGGTTGTGTTTTGTTAGTGTGGTTCATGTAGTCCGTTCTATTTGTTTAATGTCAGTTTTAGTCCATTTTATTACGCCGAATGAATAGGTTAATATTGGAACAGCGTTGGTATTTAATGCTTTGATTAAGTGTTTTCCGGTAAGCTGTATTTTGCATATGGCATTTGTCCTCTTCTTGTATTCCGTTAACAATGTTTGTTTAATTATAGTGTGGTCAAGACCTTTAAGTTGCTTATATCGTAAATACTTGTAGAGATCAGTCGGTTCCATAGCTGTAATTGTATTAGAATCATCAACAGCAAAGTCACCGGCCTGAATTTTGCCTATTATTATAGTAGTGTTTTGTATTTATCTAAAACAAATTCCATATTGACGTCTCTACTAAATTTTGATGTCGCTAATAAAAGTGTTCTCATATCTTTTTCTGATTTAGCGTATAATTTAATGTCATCCATATAAATAAGATGTGAAATAATTGTGTCTTCTGTATTGTGTTTAAGACAATATCCAACTCGGCAACGATGCAGTATATGTGACAGAGGATTCAGAGCAAGACAGAACCAAAGGGGGCTTAAAGAACCACCTTGATAAATACCTTTATTGATATATATTTGTCTAGTCCTAACTAAGGTATCGCGGTTATTAAGTTGCAAAGTAGTTTTCCCTCGTGACATGATGTTGCGCAAAAAGTCTGTTATTATTGGGTTGATTTTATAAATCTGTAAAATTTGTTGTAGCCGGGAATGTGGTATACTATCTATTATTATTATTATTATTATGTATGAACATGCTACTATATTATGTTTACAACTCACCCTTTCATAGTCGATTCTCGATTTTTCCTTGGAATAACTTATTCCCTTCTCATAAAAGTGCTTACTTCGCTCCAAACGATACATTATATAATATCCATGTACACCGATTATTGCCATTAATTCTAATAAAAGCTAAATAATGTATGGAATCTGTAAGGCTGGCGTGCAATTACGTCACATAATTGGGCCAATTCCGTGAAGCCTTCGGCTAATAGCTTAGCCTAAATCAATTGAATATTGCTGATAATTGCGAGTCCCTTAATGGAATCTTTGTTAATGCGATTCTTCAATTTGCATTTGCCTTAGTTTAAGTGAATCGAATTGGTAAGAATTAATTTTGTTATCAGTTTTGTTTGACGAGAGGCCTCTGTGTAAAATTAGACTGTTCGTATAGATTAATTTAGCTAAACAACGTTGCGAGTTCCACGTTTGATAGAACAGCTTAAAAGCTGTTCTATCAAACGTTCCAATTGAAACGTATCAAACTATAGGTTATTATGCTAAAAAGCTGTTTTAGCTTAGTTATACTTAATCTAGCATAGGTATACTAAACCTAGCTTAGGTATACTTAATCTAGCTAAGGTGTACTTAATCTAGCTCACCTATACTTAGTACTATTGATCGCGCTCTTTAGGTGCAGACTGTAGAAAATTGTAGCAGTAGTAAGCGACAGCAAAGAGTGAAGTTAATGTGCTTCAAATTGAAAGTCAAAAATCATTTTTTTATATTTTATTTTCTTTGTCGGTACTATCGGAAAACACCCTATTGAACCTCTTTCTATTCTAAAATTGACATTTTATCGTTAGACGTTCGTAACTATTTTCACAAATACCTTTAAACCGGCAAAGGATACACATATATATACACCCACTTCTGCATATCCACAAGTGAATTAGTAGGGGAGTAACCTGTTGTTATCTACTAGATGCATTTCTTGGTGCATTTCTATACGCCATGTTACACATTTTGTAATAGACTAGTACTATAATTAAAAAGCTTTCAAAAATATTTCACGCAAACGTATTACCAGCCCCTTACATTAACCGGATATTGCATCTTAAACGCAACATACTTCTTTGAAATATTAACTTATGAGATTTATCCATACTAATATTATAAAGAGGCAAGATTTTATTCTTGTTTGTTTGTAAGGATTTAGAGAAAAAACGAGACCACTGATTTTTTTTAATTCTTTCACCTTTATAAAGCCTTACCATACATACCTTACCTTTATATAATATTATCATCGAGTAACATAATATACTATATTCTATTTTAAAAACGTACTGTTACTAACATAACCTGGTACGGTACGTAACGGTACCTTTACGCGAGCGAAGCTGCGACCAAGAGCTTGTACACTATAAATATAATGACATGCCTATTTTTCGATATTAGTCTGCCATAGTGCAAGAATGTTTAATTTTTTTTTTAAATAGAGCTTCTGTCCTGTGTTGCTTATCTATATGGATTGTAAACTAAGATCCGTATTTAGTCCTCACGATCAATACTATACCAACTTCACAATGCGAGTTAAGCCCGCTGTCAAAGTTGCTAACAGTCGGTTAAACCATCTCTAAACATTAGCGAAACTCAACTAAGTTTACGATGATGCTTGCAATGCCCTGCTGCAGTAATTCCATCGACTCGTAGACTGCATAATGCATCCCTGCACTTACTCTGTGCACCTCTCACGATGCCTGAACATCGATTGAGACCATATGCTTCATTTGATACGATAATCTCAAACAGCTTAATATCTATTGCTCGTTATATATTGTATAAATTTTAAGACAGCCAAACTGAAGCAGCAATGAATAATAAAAATAGGTAATGATTTTGAATATTGCTAGATAATGATGTATCGTAATAAAGGTTAAGGGAAGCGCTCGTTTCAAAAGCAATAACTCGAGTGTGCATTGACGAACGCGTTTCTAGTGTCGGCCTCTTAACTAAGACGGAGACCGTTTTGAATGCCTCTTTGTTGTCGGAACCTTAACGCGTTAGTGTTTCTTCTCTCCATTCTAGATTTATGGGTTCAGTGAGAGGAAATTAGACGGTTTTTGTGCTAAAGTCAAGACGCCACTCCGTGAGGAGTAGCTGCGTTTTCAATTTTCAGATAGACAGTTGCTTTGCGATGAAGAAAACTGTGTTCATCGTGGTAGAGTTTATTGTTGTATTAGAAAATATAGTTTTGTTATTTAATTTTAGTTACAAATTGTAATCTGAATAAATAAACTTGTTTCGCACTGACAAGGCTTATTTTAATCAATTAATTTTATTTTATTCATGAAAATAATGCACAATAAAGCTTTTACCAAGAATTTGGTAAAAATATTTTGGCATTGGCTAAATAATGACAGGCTGGTAACAGACATCTTTATGAAAATATATGTATATTTTGTTATATATTTTTTTGTATTTTGTAACTATGTTTAGTAATGTTATAAAACTAACAGATTTTCTGCAGCTTGTAATATTGTATTACGGTCGTTTAGTGGTCTCCGTGACTGGGATAAAACTTCAAAATATAATGAAAGTTTTTAAAATTAAAAAAATTGCTGTTATTAAAAAAAAATTTAAATTTGAAATATTATATATATTCAAACAAAAAATATATTTTAAGCGGTCTTGTTTATATTATATTATTCTGGGTAATATTCCGCGTAATGAATAAAGTCAGTAGATAGATTAATATCTACTGACTTTGCTTACTACGCGGCATATTTTTAGTAAATTACACACCTACAAAAATGATCAAAGATTAGCGCTGGTCTGAGCGAGATTTGAATCAGTAAATTAAATGTTTGTAAGTCAGTCCGCACAATGATCCCTTAGCAAACTATTTTATTTGTGAGAGATAAAAATAACTGACTTTGAACATCTCGAAACGTACAAACGGTTTTCTTTTACTTAACGCCAAGAAAAATACCAATAGACAGTAGAACGATTCCTTTTATTTACTACCGTTGAAATAAAACAAGTCATAGTCGACTGATAGCCTTTATTTCTGCAATGGCGTTTACAATCTACGCGGGAAAATGAACAGCTGCTGCTTTTTCTATAGTCAATGTAAAAATGTAAATATATTTATTGCAGTTTCTTTGTAAGAGGAGACGGATTCTTACAATGTTGGAGCTTTGATAAAATGGGATGCTTAAGAAATAAAGTGTTGAAGAAATTCTCGTAACATAACTTCATGTCTCTATTGGAACTTGAACAAGATGCAGGTAGTATGGCTCGCCAGCCATGCATGTAACCCGTATGATTAACTCGCGCATGTAGCTCTCGCCAGTACTTTGTGCATATAAACCGCGCCAGCAACTTGCGTTATTTAAAAGTATCTTACATCGAGGGTGATCATACCTCCTTTTTATTAACTATTTCTATTAGAGAGACTGTGCCATAGACGTCTATTTAGTTTAGATGCAAATTACGTGTTAGCCACATGGCAACTATGTGGCTAATAATTAGATGAAAGCTGTAGGATGTACCACCCTTTTACAGGCACAAGAGAGCTGATACTGTCTTTTACCTGATAAGCAAGAGTTTTACATGCCTTCCATAGCTATTTCTTTGCTTACATCCTTAATTATATTTTTAGGGTCAACGACGCATTATTTGTAACCGCATACCATCTGTCGAGATATGAAGAGTATAGTTCCAAAACCCGCCACGATATCAGAACAAAAATAATGATCCGATTGAATATGAAGCTCCTTCGTTGCTTCTATCGCATTGCACTGATAGTTTTCAACAGAACCTACTAAAATTCTATTAAATCAGCTCACAAAAGTAACAGTTTCTTGCAAACACCGCTAAAATAGTCCATTTATATTATGTCTTTAAATGCTTTTTTGAGATTTACCACTATTTGGTGAAAAGTATTTTAGAGGATTTTGAAACTAAACTAATATACCTATGAGTAGTTGATCGCCATTTTAGTTGTAAAAGACTCCTGCTTAAACTGGATAACGAAGTATATGAATTGCGCTTAAACCTGTGTATACGCTTACTTCACTGAATCAATGAGGTAGGTGAAACATAAATCAAAGCTAAAAATAAATCACTAGATTTTATCTTCCATTCCCTCTCATGATTCTATGTCAAAATAATTAGCTCATGGAAAAAGGGTTTTTTTTCGGGTAAGAGAACCATAATTATGTTGGTATTTAGTTCATTAAAGATTTTTACTGTATGTTTTATCATAAATCTTTATGCGTAATGAAAATTGACAAACTGATCAATTTATTTTACGTTTATAATATTAGTAAGAATTGCAGGTCAACCCTACTATTGCCGATGTCTGACTGACCTTGAGCTGCATGGCTGACCTTGCCGCTACATATCACAATGAAACGCGGTACCAACCGGAAGTGTCCCTTTTAGTGTTTTAATTTTCTCAGGTTCTGCTAACGAATAAGACAATTGTATAAAAAGGTTTCTTTTATTTAATGGTATGCTATTTTGTTAAATACAAAAGATTTAAAATTATATGTAAATTATTGTTTTGATTTAAGTGAATATTACACATTTTTATTATATGTATTTTATTTATGTTTGTAGTGTAGTTACTTAGGATGAACATTTGTTCATAGATTAAAGCGCTCGGTTCTTTTATTCGTAATAAGGAGCGTTGAACGTGATAGATTATTCTAAATATTTTCTCCAAATATTCAAAGAAATATCAAAATAAGTACGTTTAAATATGTGTGTGTATCATTTGTAAGTACCTACTTATCCCGGCAATAGTGCCGATAACAAACTGTGTAATGAATCTGGCTAGATTTTATGTCATTGTTATTTATAGGTTAGATTCTAGGTTAAGTTACAATTATAAGATCAATTTTAGAGTTATTTACATGTTCAAACATAAAGAAAAATAAACTATGATTTAACAACATTATTAGCGAAAACTAAGCAGCTCAAATATAATCATTTCTAAAAACACATGGCCGCCCGACTTTTTTGTTCACTAGTATAAAAGGACACGTGTTAGACGGATCGACTCACTTGTCGATTGGCCGCCGAACCGAACGGAGCTCCGAGTTTGCGCTATAAAAGCTGAGTAACTATTTAAATTGTTATTACTGTTTGTTTATTACTATTTATTAACTTGTTAAAATATTCTCGTTGGAATTTCTATTTGCTGTGTATTGTATACGACATTATGAATGTTAAAAAAAATCATATTTAAATTAAACTTCTCTTCAATTACCCTATAAATATGAATTAAGAAAGATTGGGTTATTCTATAAATTATTTAATAGCCTAACATTGTATACGCTTAGTATATGAGTAAATGTATATATAAATATACATAGCGTTTATGTATATGTATATGTAGATAGTGTATGTATACATATACTATATAATATTATATACATAATTTTAATAAATACATATAAATGAATTAATGGTTTGTTTTTATTTACTTATAAATATATACATAGATAAAAATATTACGTAGTTAAATAAAAGAAATTTAACAAACGCATTGCGACTCCTATATACTAATTGGTTACATATAAAACATTTGCTACGCTTTGATTTTTGTGTCGAACGCAGCGCGAGACGCGTATTTTTGGTTTGACCACGTAGATACGGCATACTGTCTTCGTTTGCCGCACGCGTCTCACGCATAAATGAACCGTGTCCTGAACTATTCAAATCCGATAAAATAATATTATATATAATAATAATATTTATTTATTGACAGGAAAATAAAATACATCCTTACACTACATCATACATATTACATCAACAGTGTTAAAGCTGCCTTAAATAATTTAAGCTTAAATTAAAGTTAATTCTTAAATTATGTTAATTTTTAGTGTATACAAAATAAAATGTAAAACGTTATGTTTAAGCCTGCCGGAACTAGGATAAATCTGTGTTTCAGGACATCATTTGACAATTTTATTTTACACTAGCGCATTATTAATACATATATTTACAGTCTAAAGTACCTCTACGATTAAAGGTGTAATATATGTGTATGGATAAAAGAAAAATAAAATGAAATTTACCCACTTTTAAGGCTATAAATATATAAAAGTAGAGCCTTTTCGCAGGTATGTCAAACTCATTACACATTAAATTTAAACGCATATCTACGGCATGCATCACGCGCTGTTCCGCTTGATGCGTTGCACCAATACTGCTCACTCGGTCGCGATAACTACTGCCGGGAGAACGGGGTTGTTCATAGTACATTGCGCGGTGATATGGTGCTATATGGTGGCGTAATTTGTGAGGTAATGAATTATTAATATTTTTGAACAATAATGTTTAATGTCAAGTAATATTTTTCTGAATAATATTGTTGAACGATTTTTGGAAGTAACTGATTTATTAATGAAAATAAATTACAAGCTTTGCGTTCGATTAGAATTCCTTGTACAATATGATCTAACTCTGGTAAAAAATTACATAGAATTTTTATCTAGAAACCATAGGACATTATTTTGGTAGGCTCCATTGTTTTGTATTTTCTGTTTTTACAAATATACATACCGTATTGCTTGAAGATATATTAATATAGTGAGATTAGAAATCATATACTGTATAAAAAATGGAGCTGATACTACTCTAGGAATATTGAAATGTGAATAAATATAGTGTAGACAGCCGCAATGGACCACAAATTTAATAAAACTCGAATCTATCACCCAGCTCGCGTGGTAGAGGCGTCAGGTAATGCCAGTGATTCATAGCGCGGTGGACGGCAGCGCTCTACTCTACTCATCAATATCGGAAAACGGCGGCGTTTGATACCGACGATCGTTATTACACCATGTAGAGCTGTCTCTATATCTCTCTATGTCACAGTACGGGGATTTGATATGTACTGGTTATAGGTTATGGATAAAATATGATTAAAACCGCTTTGCACGTTATAAAACCGTGTAAGATTTTGTACGTTATGTATTTATTTTAAATTTCAATTATTTTTTACTAAATTCTGCCCGCGGCTTTGTTCGCGTAAATGTAGTTTAGGTTAGATTAGTAACAGTACTTTTCCACTTGATAAAAGTTGTAGAGTAACTTTTATCTAGAGGAAAACTGTTACTAATTTTGTGATACAATAACAAAAGTTCACATTAATAATAGGATAATACATTTATTTTATCTATATTTATATATTCTGCCTATATTAATATAATTATTAGCTTTTGCCTGTGGCTTCTTTCGCTCAGGAACAGTACTTCTCTCTAGATGAAGGTTAACTTATATTTTTACTGTCCCTTTAATAACGTGTATACGAAGTTTCACGACGATCGGTTGAGCAAGTAAGGCGTGAAAGGATAACAAACAAAATGAAAAATAAACAACACACACTCACATTCGCATTTATAATATTATAGTTAGGATTCATATCTTAACTATAATATTATAAATGCAAATGTGTGATTTATCTGATGGTACAAGGAACATTTTAGTGTTCGAAAAACTCTTATGGAACAGCTTTGTCCGTCCGTCCGTCTGTCTGTTATATAATTTTCAACTCAAGAACCGTAAGAGCTAGAGACTCGTGGTCAACGCCATTCGACTCAGCATAGTCGATATACCCCCGAAATGACTATGACCTTTGACCTCTGACCTCTGAGGTCACGTGGTATCACGTGACCTTTGCATGTTACTTGAACCATTTTTTCGAACTCTATGATTTACGGCAATTCATTGCCGTTTCTCACTTGTTGAATATGAATTTATTTAAACTGTCAGTGGCGCAGTAATAGTGAATGCTGTGCATGACGTCACGAGTTCAAATCTCGGCTCGGCAGTGTTACTGGTTTATCCAGTTAAGAAATTCTGAGTAAAACACTATTGCTAGCTAGATTTTTATTACATACATACCTACATATTGCCAGTAATGGTTTAAATTCTTTGTTTGCCAGGTTATTTAAATAGCATTGGTCAATTGAATATTTGTTTTACGAAATTTAATTTCATTAGCTATTGTGCTCGGTCTTTGTGAATCGATGCCTATTCGATAGTTATGTCGATGGCTATTACATTATACTGGGACAATAGTGTATTATGTGAATTTAGTGCATGGTGATAATGTTGCGCCTAATCAGATTACTTACTGTGAAAATTTGGATAGCACCTATTTTAAAGAGCTTTAATAGGAGCAAAATATTTAACAGCCAAGTTGGTCTCCTGGTTTTGTTGTTTGCGCTTATGTTTTTTTTCTATGCGACTAGTGTGGCATACAAGCATACGGCCCACCTGATGGTAAGTGGTCACCGTAGCCTATGGACGCCTGCAACACCAGAGGCATCACTTGCGCGTTGCCGACCCTTTAGGAAAGGAGGAAGTGGGAAGGAGAAGAAGCGGGAAGGGGAAAGAGGGTAAGAGGGTAATTGGTCCTCCGGCAATCTCACTCACCGAACGAAACACAATAGTAGGAATACTGCTATTTCACGTCGATATTCTGTGAGAGGGTAGTTCTTCGCCGGTCGAGCCGGCCCAGTCTTGCTGAAATTAGCGAGGCTCTACTACTCAATAATGTTATGTTTGCGTTCAATCGGTCTTGGGTTGAATTCCCGGATCGGGCAATGTGTTGTTGTTAGTATGGAGACTGAAACTGTGCCCGGTAAAATGTAATAGCCGTGCCTAATAATTCGTGAGTCCCCACAAAATTAGCTAGCAATATGTGTAAGTAACTTCTCTCAACTGTTTTTAAAAGACAACTCCCGTGCTAGAAGGATTTTTTTTTTCGTGAGGAACTTGACTAGTCATATGATTCAAACAACACCCAGACTCAGAATAACAATTCGTAAATCACACAAATTTTTGTTGGTTGGGGACCGAACCCAAAGCAGTCAGCGCAGTGGCAGTATGAAAGTAACCATTTAAACAACTACGCCGTGCGTGCATTAATCAATGCTGTATATTTACTCTTGGAAAATTGTTATTGGTATCCAGTTTGAAATAGTGCCTGGTAAGAGTTAATTGGCTAGATTGTATTAACGTTAGTTGAGGTAGCTGCAAAAAAGTGGGCTGTCTCTCATCTCATCTCTATCTCATATTCGCTTTGTATGTATCAATCAGAACTTGCTTGACATTATGCTCGACTCTGGAAACGAACTTGAGGCAACACAACAGTTATATTCTTCGACGCTGCACCATTGAAGGGAATAAATTATAACCGAACAAAAAGCCACACATTCATCTTGAGCTATCCCTTCAGTGTATCACAAAGCGAATTCTAATATCCTCGTAAACATACTAATCACAATGTAATAGAGAGGTTCTACTGCGCATGCGTCGACCCAATAACCTGTCTCTCATGTGTTCGCCCTGTGACCTGTACTTGCTCCTACTTAATATTGTTGTTTGTGTAATAGTTATATAATTAATCTATCGATCGTTACGGCTCAAATTAATTATTATCTTGCTGTTTCTAAGGGCTGTCATACACCTGCGTGCTTCATTAAGCTTCAAATTTTTGCTGTATTGGTGAAGCCATCTGATGATGGCTTATCAGAGATTGCATTTTAGTGTAATTCACCACTGCATTCCAATTGTATTATTACGTGTTTTTATTTTGATGCTTTGTTAAAAAAGATAACTACTGAACTAGAAATAATTCCTCTAAATGTGTTTTTGATATTTTCTGTGAAGAATTTCACTGTCCATCGAACAAATTGCCAAATTCTAGCTGTAGAGTTTGGCAATGTAATGGACGGTAACATTACGTTGGACCTTAGACCATAGCTAAAACATACTTGGGAACTTAGTCTAGCACATAACTATAATATGTATTAATATTATGACGACCTCGATGGCGTAGTGGTTAGTGTAACCGACTGCCACGGCTGAGGTCGCGGGTTCGATTCCCGCACAAGTCAAACATTTGTGTGCATGAACATGGATGTTTGTCTTGTTCTGGGTGTTTCTATGTATAATATATATGTATTTACAAAAAATAAAGTATATATGTATGTTTATCCATTGTCTAGTACCCATAGTACAAGCTCTGCTTAGTTTGGGCTAGATAGTGTTGTGTGTATGTGGTAGAATATTATTATTATATTATTATTCTCTTTATTACTATTTTTCTTCTAATTATTACATTTTTAAATATAAATATAAAAACATACATATTTAAAAATATAAAATTATTTTGATGGTTTTTAAAATTATATAAAATGACCAGCGCAACTCCGTCTGCTTCACAAAAGATAATTTTCCCCGTTTTTGCAACATTTTTCATTTTTCATTGATACTCCGCTCCTATTGTTCATAGCGTGGTGTTATATAGGCTATAGCTTTTCTCGATAAATGGGCTATCCAACAATAAATTATTATTATTTATTATTATTATTATTATTATTATTATATTCAAACCTACTACTGCATTGTTCTGTTTTGTGTACCTAAAATAAATAGCTGGTGAAATATAGGCGTAATAACTAATACCTACCCTTTGGTTATTTGTCTAATTTAGGTGTATCCTAGAGCATCAGTTATCGTAATCGCCTGTGTGACATGGAGAGGACAAATAAGGAGGCCTTCTTTATTTCGCTGCCATAAGAGATATTTAGACTGAAAAAGAGAGATGTATAATTACGTCTGCCAACCCGCACTAGGCCAGCGTGATGGACTACGGCCTAACCCTTCTCACAGTGAGAAGAGGCCCGTGCCCAGCAATGGGACAGTTTAATACAGGGCTGACATTTTGTTTATATTTCCTTCGAGGGAGCATATCGTGACAGCTTCGCCAGGGAGCACCGAAGCACGCCGGTGCATAACGACCCCGAGTCAAGTAACTTCTACAACCAAAAATCGTATTTTCAGGTAAAATCATGAATTGGTTTTTAAAATCATATAAAATGACCAGCGCAACTCCGTCTGCTTCACAAAAGATAATTTTCTCCGTTTTTGCAACATTTTTCATTGATACTCCGCTCCTATTGTTCGTAGCGTGATGTTATATAGGCTATAGCTTTTCTCGATAAATAGGCTATCCAACAATAAAATATTTTTTCAATTCGAACCAGTAGTTCCTGAGATTAGCGGCGTTCAACCATACAAACAAACAAGCTCTTTAGCTTTATAATATTAGTATAGATAAATACAAATCTAAGAATAAACATAATTAATTAAAAAAATATAAAATTATGCGAATAAGCTACAGAGCGTGATTATTTATGTAATAAGTAGGTTTAGCCCGCGTCTTCACTCGCCTTAGTGTAGATTATGTCAATATATTTTATTCCATCGGGTACAGTTCTTTTTCTGAAAGATAGTCATCACGTATCCTTTTCTGTACCCCTGAAAACGTATGCGTGAAATTTCTTGATGGTCGCTCATATAATTACTACGATTAAATAACTGTCTGTAGCTATGTATGTGACTAGATAAGCATGGAAATTCTGTAAAATATTTACGTAGGTGCTTTAATATCAATATCAACTAAAGTTGATGTTAATAATATGTAAATAATAATAAAATAGTGCATTGAGCGACACTCGATATATTTTAAAAGAAAATGATTTATACAATATTTTTTTGTACCTAAGTGTAATTTTGATTTTGAATAGGTATAGCTGTGCATCTAGCTTGGTTCTTTTACATGCTAATATATGGAATTCGGTAAAATAAAATATGGTTATATTAAAAATATTTTTTAATAATTTTCAATCCTATGTTTGTCAAGATATTACACTGCCATCTTATTGTTGTAAATATCTGTTAGTTTTCTTAGATGGAAAGAGTTATTAATAATCTTAACTAAACTAAATAAATATGAAATATGTATCACAGTCTTACAAATCGAGTCGATAAAAATTAAGAATGGACATCCCTAATCAACATGTAATCGGTGTCTAAATTGTCGAAGATGGCGGCATCTTCGATGTTCTTTGTTCCGGTACTTTTAAATATTAAATAAGGAACGGAAAGTGTCCGTTTGATACGTAAAGCGGTAATAAGTATATTAAAATATAATACTTAATATCTTTCATCTAAATTAAATGCTTGTTGGTCTTGGGCCAAATAAGAACAATCTCCTTTAGCATATAGTGTAACATTGGTGATAATGCAATAATCTGGTACCATGGAGGTGTTATGATGTATCCGGGAAGCAAAAACAGACAAGCTTTATGAAAATTTAATTAAACTTAGACTTAATTTTTACACTTTAAAAGTTTCTTTTTCAGGAATAATTTATTTTAAATTGAAATTAAACTGCTATATACGGATTTTATCGCGTTGTTTATTTGACACTTTATTACAAAATTTTGAAAATTTTTACCCTACTAAGTACTACTATTAAACTTTACTAATTTTTAAGCTAATTAAATTATTATTAAACTATTTAGATTTAATTTATTTTTACACTTTCCCCGACGTTTCGGTTGCTTTTCAGCAGCCATGGTCACGGGGAGACTAAGACCAACCACTACCTGAGATTTGACAAACCACAGATTCTCGCTAAAGAACACCGATTCCTACCAAGGATGCTTCGCGAGGCTATTGAAATCAAAAAACATCCTAATTTTAATAGAGAAGATGGTTGGAATGTACCACCAGCTTGGGATCCAGTAATAAAAATAGTCAAACCCAAGAAGAAGCAAACCACAGCTAGACTTCATGATACTTTGAGCTCATTCTGCGTAAATAGAAACACCAATGATTAAATTATGTTCGGGTACTTTGAAATAACTACACTGGAACATTGAGACAACTGCCATCTTAGTCTCCCCGTGACCATGGCTGCTGAAAAGCAACCGAAACGTCGGGGAAAGTGTAAAAATAAATTAAATCTAAATAGTTTAATAATAATTTAATTAGCTTAAAAATTAGTAAAGTTTAATAGTAGTACTTAGTAGTGTAAAAATTTTCAAAATTTTGTAATAAAGTGTCAAATAAACAACGCGATAAAATCCGTATATAGCAGTTTAATTTCAATGAATAATATTCGCGTAAATAGAAGACAATATTATTTTAAATTCTTAGGGTGCATATTAGATTATGTTCTAAAGACTGCAGGCCATTCCTTAACTCTTTGAACTGGCAGATTAACGCGTAATACTAAATTCCAAGTAATATCGAACTCTAAATCATATTAAAAGAAAAGTAACTGAAGCAAACATCAAGAAACAAAGATGTCTGCCACAAACTTGTACTGAAATATAAACCGCAGAGTCAATGTAAGTATAAGTAAATATAGTCTTAGAACACAAGTTCAATATTAATCAACTCGTCTCAATCATACTAAGTGATTTACTATCTAAAATCGTTAGATTAATCTTGTGCGAACTAATCCAGTCGCTTAATTACGGCCCGACAAAATATAGAACGTACAACGTATAGAGGAGTACATTTAAGTTCATATTTTGGGTGTTTGTACTCATATTTTGACGGTGTAGCTATAGTGAAAGGACCTAATATGCTTTGATTATCTGGTTGGACAAATTTTTATTGCTTTTTTATAAGATATTCTCAGTAACAGCATTGTGTCTGATAATGTGCTGGATTTAATGCTGCGTCTTTCTTATATTATTGGCTCTAAACCCATAGTGAGAAATGTGGGTACATATACAATGTCTAATTTTTTAGAGATATAATCGTCTAAATGTTATGTTAATGCTATAATTAACAATAGAGTTATCTGCATAATTCAAAACTGTTTGTTTAGTTGAACGGTTCCATGCTTGTTGATTTTAAAAAGTTCGTGATATCCGAGGCTAAAATTTATGTCATCGCAAAGGCACGGGTTGCATATAATGAACTTCATAAATATTGTATTATTTATTCTCAAAAAGATGATATACGAATTTAATACGCGATTCCTGATAAAAATAGTACATGTATTTAGAGTAAAAAATAGTATGAATAATAAATAAAAACATATATATCTAACATCCCTATACCTATGCTATAGAGATTTTGTTTATTAATTCCTCGTTTAAAACAGAGCAATAGTTTGACAGTTTATTTTAATAGACCGAACGGACTTACTTGGAATTTAGTATTGAGCGAACGGACTGAAATATAATTACGAATAAATCTTACTACAAAAGCGAACTATATGGCGCGTTGTTTTCCATAGAAAATATAAAACTTCAAATATATTTATTTGAAAAAGTATTTGCGCGTCTAATTGTTCGTAGTTCTTCGTAAGTATCAATCAAGTACAGTGTGCGACAGAAGTGGTAAATACATAATTACAGTTTTGAAATAACCTCGTTATCAAAATACGAGATTAGTACACACACAAGATTAGAAAATGTACGTTTACATTCCTAGAACAGATTTTACTTATAAAATACTAGATTCTGCCCGCGGTTTCGCTTGCGTTTATCTAAATTATTCAATATTCTTTTTATCCCTTGCGAACATAACATTCCATTTTTCCCGTTAAGGTAGGTAAAAAAGCTCACATTAGGATTTTTTTATATTACTAAAGATACACGCACCATTTTTTCCCGACTGCATTTCTCTCATATTTCGCTATAAATATAAATATATAAATATTCAACGTATTTAATATAAAATATTTAGTTTTAGATAGTATCTCAATTAAACATCGATATAAAACATCAATATACAAGCACGATTTATATTGTTAAAATAAACGTTCGTATAACTGTCAATATTTTGAAACCCTCGCAAATATTCGCACAACATAAAAGTGGTTCCGTAGTTTAGAGCCATCGGCGTTCAACAAAAACTACGTTTCTAAAATACAATGGAGGCTGTTGTAACCCGCCGATTGGCAATATTATTGAATTTTAGCGGGGAATTGAATTCGACGGGAGCGCAGCGTCGCCCGTTCCCGCTACGTTTTTGTTCGAAGCATGTAAAGATACTTGTGTGGCTCGCTGTACAGGCAATTTGCAACATGTGTGCAGACTGAAGCGCCTCTTAAAAATAAACAATGCCTTTTTAAACTTTTTATTTGGTTGCTTTAATTGGGTCTATAGTTAAGTTTTAAAATAATGAAGAATGATAAGGATGGTTTGTGGAAGATATGATAGGTACTTCTTAAATTTTCAGTTGTAAGTACCAGCCGCACCTATTATACATTATAGAGTTATATGGACGGTCTACTCAATTCCCGATGGTAAGTTTTAACAGGTGGTATTTAATTAGAAAATATTAATTAAAATAAGAAACTTACTCCCTCGTATCTCAAAAATACTAATGTTTTATTCTTTTCAGTAGTTATTTTCTCTATTTGCTTATAATCTAAATGTATCATAAATTTCTTTGCGGTTAATTGCTTATTTCCAACTGTTTATAGTACCTTAAAGGAACGGCTATGAGAGCAAAATAACTTGTAAACACAAAATATTAAATTGGGATCAAATTTTAAACGATCTTCGCCTACCAAGCACTCCAGTTATCAAAACTACGAAAATACAAAAAAGTTATTCAAACAAAAGAAGATTACCATAGCAAAATTTTCATTGTAAATAGTCTGTTTAAGCTAGCATGCCGGCGTCCTAGCGTTAGTTGAAAGGTTAATATTACCATGAAATACTGGGCAAACAATTAAGTAAAAAGTAACTAAATATAACATCCCAAAGAACCGTGGCAAAACGCAGAATGAGCTTCAGTGTCTAACCAAACAAAACAAAAAATGCACATGAAGTGACATCCACAAACTGTAGTAAATATTATTTTAAACGTTGCGACGCAATATGTTAAGCACATGCTAATTTATTTTCCCTTCGTCGTCAGATACACAATTTCATATTTAATGTAAAATGTAAAAGATCGTGTCTCTATTTTACTGAATTATATACGGTGCATGAGGAGTGCGCGTGACAACAATGTAGAAGTGTGTTCGCGCCAAAAAAACTTTAAGTGCTGTGCTACAATTTAGTGAAGATCTGGTAATACAGGCCGAAACTGGGATAGGCCGAAACCAATACTACCAATAATAAATATCTACCAATAACCTAACTGGTCAGTAAGCATGTAATGATATTGCTGAAACTAAAATCATAGTCAGACGAGTAGGTTCATTAGAACATGTAGGTCTAATGATATAAATAATCCAAGAGAGGCACATATGTATCTACCTTGCAAATTATATAAATCTGAGATTATAATTGATATAATTCATTATAATAACTATCTGCAACAGGAGTAACAACTTTTTATGACGCAAATACTTCAGGCTAGTATGATTCGACGGTTAAATAAACTTGTGGCATAGTTTTATAGTGATAACCAAGTTGGGAATCAGCGGAGGAAATATGCATGTCTGAGTGATCTTCATAATGGGGATCGCTCAGACATGCAGATTTCTTTTCGAAGATGTGTATAATCTGCCAAACCACACAAGGGCATCGTAATGGACCTTCTTATACAAGTAAAAGGCGCAGTGAAATAGTTCTAGTATAAACAGGGCTGATCATTATTAGTATAGCTTTCTAGAATGTAATTTCATCTTAATGTAATTGACAAATTATGCGAATGTATTGGTTGTATTCTGATCCAACGTAAGGCAACAGTAGTAGTTGTCCACAAAAGTGATATTCACAAACTTTGATCTTTAACCAGAATATACATAACGTGTTAAGCTTGGTATCTTTAGTGTACACTCAAAGCCGAGACCAAATTATTTCGGCCTTTCTCTTCGGCTTTCGGCCTCATTTCAGTCGTATCCATCTACCGTTTAGCCCTAGGATAAATGGGTTTTATTCTATTTACAAGGGGCACACGTCGACGGACGGCTTCTTGCCCCGGATTATGTAAATAACCATGTACAGTTTTGCATATCTGTGTCTACAGTTTTTATCTTCCAGGTTATTTTATGCACTTTAGGATACATTTTTCGTTGACAATTTTGTTTGAACACTGGTTGAACAGTTTATTTCTCAACTGTGTTTATTTTAGTTAGTATCGTCAGACTTATTTTCTTTCCCTTTTTTTTTGTTTTTATGGAGACGTTTTACAGAATACCATATAAAAATTATGACAATTTTGTATTGTGTAAGTCTATAAGCGTATCAAATAGTTACATAATTATCGCTCGCTTAATCGGTAAAAGAAAGCTTGCATGTCTGAGAGTTTTTCATAATATTCTCGAAGATATGTGAAATCTGCCAAACCGCAATGGGACACTATGGTGGACTATTTTTTTTTTTTTACGTGGGGTATGCTTTGACGCATACCTCTCCGCGGGGCGACGGAGAGGTTATGTCGGGCTCACCGGGGAAAAGATACCCCGGTAATACCGACTAAACCTACCATGGTGTTCCTCGACATAACCATAGACGGCGAGGCCGCGCGAATCGCTTTCATATGCAATCGCGACCCCGCCGCCGTGGTTTCGGCCCGCCGTGTAAAACGGCAGGCCACTGCACGAATAATATTTCCTCCACCATCCCCCTGAGCGGGGGGGGGGGGACAAAGACACGATACAGAGGCGCACGTGGGAACACGCACGCCGCCTCTCGCATCTGGTGTTGATCGAGTGGCGAGCAGGCCCACGCAGCCCACCACCCCCAGGTCAAACTTCAAGGTGGCTGGAGGTCATCTCGCGCCCTCCGGCGCCCGGTTCTGCGGTTGGCAGAGGGTTTAAGCGCTCCCTCTCCCGCTCCGCCGCCTCCTTGATGGAAATTACTTCCTCACAGAAGGAGGCGACGGCGTTCCACGATCTCTCACTCCGGACCATAGACTGAACCACGGGAGTGAGAGGGCAACCAGTGATGACAACCGGGCGTCGCCTGCCGGCCTATACGACACAGGAACTGGCCAAAACAACCGTGGCCAGTCATTACCTGTGTCAGCCGGAAGGTGAGGGTGCCATGCCGCCTCTCCAGCCACTCCTCAAAAATGGGACTTACCGCCACGATCATGGCGTGCCCGGCACTGGGGTGCACAAGTCGATTTCTCCATTCTTCCACCAAGACCTGGTGGAGTTCGGACCGTGCCGTCTCTAAAGCGGGAAGACTTGGTTCTTCACCCCGAGCTAGTGCTTCCTGGCGCCAACGATAGAGTGACGCCAGAAGCGCCGCTTCCAGGTCCCAGGGCATCGATCCGGCTAGGAGACTCGCTGCCTCGAACGAGATCGTGCGGTAGCCTCTAATTAACCTGACGGCCATTGCACGCTGTGGCGCACGAAGCGCCGAAATATTACGGGCCGTCAGGTTATCCCCATATGGTGCCCCATAAAGGGCTATGGACCGCACGACCCCTTCGTAGAGCCTCCGGCAGGAGGTGCCTGGCCCCCTTAGGTTGGGCAGCAGACGTGCGAGCGCACCTGCAGCGCCCAGAAGCCTAGGGGCCAGACAACGAAAATGGGCTACAAAGTCCCATCGGCTGTCGAGCAAGAGACCCAGATACTTAAGGTTTGGCTTGACAGCGATGCGGACCCCTCCTACCATGATGTGGGCCCCTGGAGGTGGCCGGTTCCGAGGACCGTGAAAACAGACGGCCTCAGATTTGGACAGGGCCACCTCAAGGCCCAATCGCCGGATACGACTCACGACTTGTGCAACCCCAGCGGTCGCCAATATGGCCACCGCCCGGTGCGTCTTACCCCTAGCCATGACAAGAGTGTCGTCGGCGTAACAAATGACGCCGACACTACGGAGGAGCGCACCTCGCAGCACCCAGTCGTAACCGATGTTCCACAGGAGCGGGCCCAGAACCGATCCCTGTGGAACACCGCACGACATCTCTCGCCGACTCCAACCGTAGTGACCCGGGTAGATTACTACCCTTTCCGACAAATATGCCCCGACAATGCGACGGAGGTAGGTCGGCACTCGATGGAAAATAAGTGCCTCCCTAATACAGCTCCAGGGCAAGGTGGTAAAGGCATTCGCGATGTTTAGGGACACCGCGAAGACGACCTCGCCCCGGGACACCGCATCCTCCGCCAGGCTCCTCACGCGCAGAACAGCGTCGATAGTGGAGCGCCCGCGTCGGAAACCATACTGGTTGTCCGCCAGATCCGGGCCCACTGAAGAAAGACGCTGGACGAGGCGCTCCGCAATGATGAATTCAAATAATTTTGCGACCTCGTCCAGCAACACGATGGGCCGGTAGGCGGACGGGGAGTCCGCCGGGCGCCCTTCTTTCCTAATCAGGACCAGTTTCCCCGCCTTCCACTGATGTGGAAACTGGCCCTGCTCTAAACACTTGTTGAGGAGCCCTTCTAGTCGGGGAGCGAGCGGCCACTATGGTGGACTATGGCTTAACCATTCTAACACTGAGAAGAAGCCCGTTCAGCAATGGAATAGTTTATAACAGGGCTGATATTAGTTATAAGCCTATAATCGTGATAATAAGAAGTCCTGCTAATAGTACAACATGAAATAAACCTCATAAAAGCGAGAAATCACTGAGCACAACTATTTTCCTTCCTTTACAGCCACGAGGGGATATAATTCTAAAGCTAGTCCAATCGTAGAAGGTGGCGATCGGTATCGGCACATAACCACCTTCGGGACAGATTTTAAAAGTTGTCCCGAGTTCTGGAAATCCTTTTTGTGTAAACTATGCAGTGCACTTATAAAATCCCGGTTGCATCTTTTTATACAAAGACCTCTGATGGAGTATAATATTGCATTTACTCTTTATAGTTGTATGTTGTATTCAACTTATAACTACTATCACTGAATACAGTGACAGTATTTGCGAAGTATAGAATAAATTGTTTACTTCATTATTAGTTAATTCTGCGTTTGTGAACCATTTCTTTGAGTATATAGAATGTATGTGATGATACTTTGAAATAATGAACGCATCATTACGTAGGTATATTATTCTTTTAGTCTGTAACTCATGTAGATTAGTTAGAAACTGTTATAAGCAGTTCATACAAGTTATATGTAGATTAGTAGAAAAATTAGCTACTGAACTTATATAATTCTAATGTTTGTTTGTCTGTTACGCTTTCACGCCTTAATCGTTAGACCGATCATCATGAAATTCTGCATACACTTTGTCAGAGATACCGAAAAGGACATAAACATTGTTCCGAGGAATGAAAATTAATTGATAAAGTCTACATTGACGCACGCAAGGCTGCGGGCAAAATCTAGTACATTTATACTTAGAAACTGTCGTATACAAAATATATAAATTAATTCTTGTTGTGTTATTGTAAAAAACGCAACAGCAGGAAAGCTTTAAAACCAAACAAAGCACCACCTATATTCCCATGTAAGCCATTAATAATCCTCGGTACACGAAAATTGGCATCTTTATAATCTCAGTTATGGCATATTAATAACGGTAACTTACAATCCCGTTCCCAGGATCCCGCGGGACTGCATTGTTCGCGTCACCGGGATATTGTGCAGCGTGCATTATCATACTATTTAGTAAGCTTAGATAATAGTGCTGTGATGCGATTGTTTTGCGACTTACTCTAGTTTTATTCAGATTACAGTAATAAGGTGTTCTTAATAATTATGCTGTTAATTTATGCAGTTTATTATCGTATTTTTTTCTAGTTGTTATCACGCCTATTTCTACAAAGAGCTAGGTAGTTTTGTATTATACAAAACCCACATCATGGCAGTTGTGGTAGGTCGCACGTGATGAGTGAGGAGTGTGACCAGGACACGGCGCAGCACACGCTGGAGGAGTGTCCGGCGTGGGCCGCGGAGCGCTGCGCCCTGGTCGCTGTGATTGGCCCCGACCTCTCGTTGCCGACCATCGTATCTAGGATGGTCTGCGACGACAGGTGCTGGGGCGCAATGAGGTCCTTCTGCGAGACTGTCATCTCGCAGAAGGAGGCGGCGGAACGGGGGCGTGAGGATGATCCTTACGCCCCGGAAGTCCGCCGCCGGAGGAGAGGGCGCAGGAGACGCGCTTTCGTCGCTCTCCTGCCCCCCACTTAGGGATTCCGGGTGGCAAGGGCTGAGGGGACCCTGCCTTTTTTCCTGGGTAACAAAAAAAAAAAAAAAAAAAAAAAAAAAAAAAAAAAAAAAAAAAAGGTCGTACGTGATGAGGGCGAGCTTTTCGTTGTTTATTGGGAACCGGTCTAGATTTCGTGCTGATTCTAAGAATTATTAACAGAATAATCGAATACCATATTGCCCGACCGACCCGGGAATTAAACTCGAGACACCATGCTACTGATGTACAGTTTATTTAAGTCGTTAAAGTATTTTGACTTTCTTACTTTTATACTTTTACTATATACTTATATTTTTATGAAAACTGGTTTTAGACCGTAGCTTAACTCGAGTGAATCCCACGGGAGCGCATCTCGGAATAAAAATATTCTATGTGATAATCCGGAATGTGGTCTATCTGTGTGAAAAGTTTTAACCAAATCCATTTATTGATTTATGAGTGATTGAATAACTAACATCCGAACCTCCAAACATTTTCATAAACTTACATAATAAAATAGAAACTGCTCGATGACTGTACATAATTGATATATTGAGGACAAATAATATGACGGATGCTCATAAAAGCTATAGATGCCAAAATAATAACTTTTAGAATTTTTATCTGTTTGTATGTTTGTACACGCATCACGCAAAAACGACTGCACGAAATTGAATGCTGTTTACACAGTTTTATTGCTGTAGGTCTAACTTAAAATCTGGTGCATTTTTCATATTAATACGTCGCCTAGAAGCCCAGTACTAAAAAGAAAATATAGATAAGTACCTAATTAGACGTGTGCAAAGTCGTGAGCAAAGGTAAGTTTTTAATATACATCGAATTATGTGGCAGTCGTAGGTAATTTAGATATTATTCACATTACCAAATATTCACATTTTCCAAAACATTCCAGTTACTACTAAAAGGTAATAACATGGCCTGTGTCACTATTTATAGTGAAACCACAAGGTGGATATGTACAATTTAGATATTAATTTAGCAATAATATGTGGTAGCAGTGCCGTCATATTCTTAACCATATCACAGGAAACTGAGTATTCTTGTCAATTTGTAATATTACTGGATTCCGCGAAAACACGCTTCAAATATCAGAAAGGCACGGTACTAATATTGTCATCTATGAAAACTATATTACAAAAGCATTCTGCCAAAATTAATCAAGAACAAAAACACCTCGGTTGCACAATGGTCGTGAAAGCGACTACTGTGCTTGAGGTCTTGGGTTCATTGCCTGGATTGGCAAAATGTTACTGGGATTTTAATTGTACGTAGTATTTTATTTGTATATTCTTGGACAGATTTATCACACACTCAAACAAATTCCGATAGCATTATTGTATGTGTATGTGCAAACCACACTTATTGAATTCCCAGCAGTACGGATTATACAACGATGCACGGTAGATGGCAGTGGGTCTCTATTAGTAATGTGCACAGTTGCATTCGAATAGTAATCAAATGTTAGTGTTGGATATTAATACATTCGAAATGTTGCTGTTGAATATTTTGTTGTTTTTTTGTTGAATAATATATGTGGTAATATGTGGAAATGCCGTGGATTGTACATTAATTTATTTTGTTATGTACCTAGCCAGCTAGACACAATGATACATTTATTTCTTTGATATAAAACTTGTGTTATGTTTTTATACAAATTCAAATGTTTTATCAAATGAATATACAATATCGATTCAAATCAGCCATTGAAAATGAGGATTGGATCTTTACAATAGGCATAAATTGTTCAATAAACTTTAGTTCAAAATACTTTATCATCTCAGCCGAAATAAGTCCACTGCTGGACATAGACCTCCCCCAACGTTTTCCACATAAACCAGTCACGAGCATGTAACCGCCTCCATTTCTCCAAAAAAATACTTACATTTACTGATTTTATATAAACATGTAAACTAGAATCAAATCAGTCTGATATATCGAAAAATAGAACATTTGGCAAAATATCGTAATTGGCACTCGCCAACGGTCAGACACAATTGTTTTTTAATCATGTCTGGCATTCCAGCAGTTAGTTGTCGTATTTCAAACAAGTATTTGAGCACTACTGCTCTAAATTTCACTGCCCAGGTATGTTTGTAACGTTTGTTTTCTATAGTATATTTGAAATGTTTTCACAGCGACAGAATTAAATGAATTAATATTCATTTCACAGGAGACAAACAAGACTTTTTAGAAGCTTTCACATAAAATACAACAATGACTCAAAATTCAAGAGTAATTGTAACGTACAAATACAGAATCAAACAAATACATTCAGAAACATCCGGGGTGACTTTTAATCAAAACCAACTGTTTGAAACTGAAATCAACCGTTCGAAACTAGTTCCGAATAATATTTATCCACTATCAGCGAAACAAAAGTGAGCTAAGCAAGAAGTTTGCAATCCTGGCATCGAGGCAACACTAGCAAATCGCTTGTGACGAAAAATGCACCTTATGCTGTATGTGCTACAGTTTGAATTAAATTGTATTATCTCTATTTTTGTTTTACACAGACATGTGGATCGCCCAGTTTAAAATGCACAAAGGAAATAAAGTTTTATTGTTTTGTTAATAAGGTAGAGATTTTGTTGTAGTTCGTGTTGTAGTTCATGTGAATTTGAGGAATTTTATACGTCACCAACGAAGGGTTGAGTTCACTCTTCAGAAGTTTGTATTGTTTTTTGTATTGGAATTATAATTTATGTTTAGTTATTGGTTGGCGTGGATGAAAAAGGTTACTTTCAATAGTCTGATTAATGTTTGTTGTAATACCTTCTTGGCGTACTTTTGAGATAGAAATTAATTGACTGCAGCTGTACTGACCACACCGACAAAAAGTGTGAGCAAGTTTAAATATCTTGATATTGTGGTTTATTGACTTATTATAGTGTCCTCCAGACTGAATTTCGGTCACGGCGGCCAATGTTAACAGAGGCTGGTCATATGCGCAGGAAATATTGTGCACGAGTGTGTGGACAAACACAAGTGCACTCTTTGTTCCCTAACTCTCATCATCCAATGGAACGGTAATCCGAGACGACCGGAGAGAGGTCAGGCATAGGACTAGCGGATTTACGTGCATTCTGAGGCACGGGTGTCAAACACCGCCAACTTCCTAACTTCGGGCTGCTATTGAGATTTCTTAACAGAACAAAGGCAATATCATTTTGTTGGCCCGACCCCAAGGTAGGTATTAGCTGTTTGGTTTTACAGTATATTTACTTGCTGTAAATTTCAAGAATTCAAACCCATTGTTATAGTCATACGTTACTATAGCGACGCAGATTAGTTTTATTAAGCCACGTAAGACTGCTTTGTGTAGATTCCGTGATACCATTTTTTTATTATGAGAGCAGGTACTTCTATGTTTGAAAGTATTTGTGACAAAATATCTTTTTAGCGAATCAGATTGTGAAAATTGCTTGTAACATTAAACGATGTATTTCCTATGAGTACGTGAGTTTATCTTTATTCTGTGTTCTCATATAGTTAAGTCTCATGATGTAAAGTAAGGAAGTAGCTCATTTTCAACTCCTACCCTAATTGCAAAGATCAACCGCGCTATAATTTTTGTATACTCAACTTCTAAGATTAGTCATGTCTATAAACATTTTTCTAGTCACTCCCTACATTTATCATATAATTAATAATATTACTATTGGTATTATCACTATTTTTAAATACATAATTATGTTGTCTAATAATCAAATAAATAGACACGATAAGTACATTATCGTGTCTATTTATTAATTAACAAGAAAATCGTAATAAAATCAAATTTTAATTTATTTATACTTTAAGTATATACCTATATATATTTGTTATTGATTATATGATGATTATAACGACGGCATAAATTATTTTTACATTATTTTGCATGCACGAATTATGAAATTGGTTGCATATTTAAAAAGTGTAGGTATCACTTGAAAATAAATATAACTGTTGGTGAATGAATAAAATATATCAGTTCAAGGGCGTTTTGGTAGGGTTCAGACTGTGTTTGAAAAATCGTTTAGATGTTGCACAGCACTACAACCAATCGCTTAATGCGCTGCAATTTGAATATTATCAAGCTCAATTGACTTGAAGTTCTTCACATGGCAAATGTCGTAAAGGAATAAGTTGCTTTCTTGTATTATTGGAAAATAAGTACAACGACTTTGAAAGCATGTTTTGTACGCGAATAAGCGATTTGTATGTATATTGTAGTAAGCGCACGTATAGACGTGGTATGAATAGGTATGAATAGTCATACCTGATGATTTTTAAGCGTTGCTCTACTTATACTTGTGTGACGTTTTGTGCTCCGTTGCTTAACTCCTAACTGCATTTGTTTCTATAAGCAGCAAGCATTAGTGTACGTTTTTTACAGAGCGTTGTATTTGTATCAAAGTAAAATAAAATTATTTATGTAGTTGCAATGTTATACTTATATCGAAGAAGTTTATTAGTTAGTAAGCTAATTAAAATTACATTAAGACTAGTTCCTAAACTTAGGTTAAAGGCCTTTGTGTTTATTACAGCAAATTATATTGTATTGTATATTACAGATTGTATTTTTGAAGGTTGTCAATTTCAGGCTCGTCAAGTAGGCGCCGCGCTTGCAGCAAGATGCCAAAATAAAAACATAACATAAACTTTGCCCCTTGCTCTGGATATCCTTGCTCTGGCATTTTTTTTACTTGGGGTAATGCTTTATCCCATACCCTCTGCGGGCGTGGGCGGAGGGGTAATGTCGGACACACCGGGGTAAAAGAAAGATGTTGAAATGATAGAGGACCTACCGGAATACCGACTAAACCTACCACGGTGTTCCTCGACAAAACCGCTATCGACGGGGCCGCGCGAATCACTTACACATCGCAATCCCGCCGAGGTTTCGGCCCGCCGTATGAAACGGCAGGCCACTACACGAGAGACCTACCCTAGGCACTTCTCACTTCAAACCCTACTGTCTCCCCCCTAGAGGGAAGAAGGACTCGACACAGAGGCGTGCGTGGGGACACGCACGCCGCCTCTCAGACCTGATGCTGAACAGATGGCGGGCAGGCCCACAAAGCCCACCAACCCCAGGTCAAACCTCAGGGTGGCTGAAGGTCATCTCGCGTCCACCGGCGCCCGGCTCTGCGGTTGGGGAGAGTGTTTAAACGCTCTCTCTCCCGCTCCGCCGCTTCCTTGATGGAAATGACTTCCCCACAAAAGGAGGCGACGGCGTTCCACGACCTCTCACTCCGGACCATAGACTGAACTACGGCTGGGAGCGAGAGGACAACCAATCCCACTGCCGCGATCAACTCACGGGACTCCGATGCCCAGACGGGGCAATCCGCCAAAGTGTGCAGCGCCGTGTCCTCAACAACGTCGCGGCAGTCGCCGCAGTGGTGACAACCGGGCGTCTCTTGTCGGCGTATACGACACAGGAACTGGCCAAAACAACCGTGGCCAGTCATTACCTGTGTCAGCCGGAAGGTGAGGGCGCCATGCCGCCTCTCCAGCCACTCCTCAAACACGGGACTTACCGCCACGATCGTGGCGTGCCCGGAGCATTTTTTTTTTTTTTTTTACGTGGGGGAATGCATGACGCATACCCCTCCGCGGGGGCGGGCGGAGGGGTTATGTCGGACTCGCCGGGGTAAAATAAAGATGTTGAAAAGATAAAGTACCTCCCGGAATACCGACTAAACCTACCACGTTGTTCCTCGACAAAACCACTATCGACGGGGCCGCACGAATCACTTTCGCATGCGGTCGCGACCCCGCCGAGGTTTCGGCCCGCCGTATGAAACGGCAGGCCACTACACGAAAGATCTACCCAAAGGCACTTCTAACACTCCCTACTGTCCCCTCTAGAGGGGAGACGGACTCGAAACAACAGAGGCGCGCGTGGGAACACGCACGCCGCCTCTCGGACCTGGTGCTGAACGGATGGCGGGCAGGCCCACAAAGCCCGCCACCCCCAGGTCGATCCTCAGGGTGGCTGGAGGTCGTCCCGCGCCCTCCGGCGCCCGGCTCTGCGGTTGGGGAGAGGGTTCAAACGCTCCCTCTCCCGCTCCGCCGCCTCCTTGATGGAAATTACTTCCTCACAGAAGGAGGCGACGGCGTTCCACGACCTCTCACTCCGGACCATAGACTGAACTACGGCCGGGAGCGAGAGGGCAACCAATCCGACTGCCGCGATCAACTCACGGCGCTGCGATGCCCAAGCGGGGCAAACCGCCAGAGTGTGCAGCGCCGTGTCCTCTACAACATCGCGGCAGTCGCCGCAGTGGTGACAACCGGGCGTCTCTTGCCGGCGTATACGACACAGGAACTGGCCAAAACAACCGTGGCCAGTCATTACCTGTGTCAGCCGGAAGGTGAGGGCGCCATGGCGCCTCTCCAGCCACTCCTCAAACACGGGACTTACCGCCACGATCGTGGCGTGCCCGGGTGCCCGGAGCATACTGAATGCTATTTTAAGGATCAACAACACAAGCCAGACGAAAAATGCTATGTGAGATATAAGTTTTTTTTTTTTTTTAAGGTATTTTTTTTTTAATAGTAATGTTAATTTAATAATTTATTTATTGATTACAGTGGTAAAACATGAATACAGTCCATAAAGTACTTAATATAGGTAATATAATAATATGGGTGCCTGTACTAGGGTAAACCTGTGCCACAGGCGTTAAGGGCACTTACAAAATACACTTATAAATCATAACGGGCATTAATCGGATCATGCATAGTGTTTATCTTAATGTGATTGATTCCTTGGCCAGGTTGCACTGGCAGTGGTCTAGTTCGGTTATATAATTGCTCCGTTTAGGAGACAGAATTACCCATTACTTACCCATTTTATATTTCTTACATTGTAGTTGGAAATTACATATTTATATCATGCAATGGGAAGATACAAAAGTTATTAGAAATGCCTCTATATTTAATTAACCTATTGAGTCGCAGCGTCGGCCATACACAATAGATTTTTCATTATGATAATAATAATATCCTCCAGACCGAATTTTGGCCACGGCGGCCAGTCTTAACGGAGACTGGCCAACTATGCAGGAGATATTGTAGTGCACAAGTGTGTGCGCAAATACAAGTGCACTCTCTGTTCCCTGACTCTCATGATCCGATGGGACATTAATCCGACACGACCGGAGTGAGATCAGGCGCAGGACCAACGGCTTTACGTGCTTGCCGAGGCACGGGGTTGTCTTACACCGCCAACTTTCTAACTCCGAGCTGCTATTGAGATTTCTTAGCTGAAAAACCCAATAACTGTTTGTTGGCCCGACCCGGGATTCGAACCCGAGACCTCACGCACAGCATTCGCGTTTACTACCGCTGCGCCACGGAGGCAGTCGATCGAGTTCAATTACGTTTTGCATTCCAATAATTGACAGGTTAACTGATTAAGATCCATTAAAATTGTAACTGCAGGGCGGGCTTTCAAATGCAATGTCTTAAGAAACTACAGAGCAAATAAGTTCTACGGTAATATATTACTATATGAGTGAACATTGAACAAGCTGTGGTACAACGCCTGAGCATTAACCCGAAGATAATTTAGTTTTAATAAATTACAGTGCCAGTCTCATTGTGAATATTATAGTTTATGATGGCTGGGTTTGTTGAACTTGAAACATGTATAGGTATATAAGTATATTAGGTAGGTAACTATATTTATTAAGTTAAAAAATAAGATGTGTTTCAACTGAAAGTTCAAAGGCCATAAAACACACACTGAGAGCTGCAAGGATGAGCGTCAAGCATCAGATGAAAATCTATAATGCTATGCAACTCGCTGAGCGTATTTGATCCGAGCGTATGTTTCGCGGCTTTCAGGAACTTAATGCCAGGAGACATATTTGTCAAGATATTGATTTATTGGAGAATAATCATCATACTAACTGATACTGGCGTTTATAACCTATAATACTTACTCGATGAATATTTTGTGTCCTACAAGACCTCAACTAGGGTCGCCTCACTATACTTAGAATATTGTGAAGATACAATCCAAGCATACCAGTCACAAATATGATACTTATACTCGCCAACAACTTCGATTGCCATTCAGCGCTTGACGCGAATATTCTCAGTACTTTATACTTTCGTCTCTAGTACAAACTTTATTCAGTGCTCTGTGTGATACAAGGGCTTCGTCTACATAAAAATATTACAGGATTTTATAAAATATAAGTTAGGTAACCATAATTACCTATAGAATGGTAAACGAGAGTTGACAAATATTTCTTTGCTAGATTATACCCGCGGCTTCGCTCGCGTATATGAAGGATAGGTTAGACATGTCCTTTTCTGTTCCTCTAAAAACGTATGTGAAAATTTCATGATGACTTGTCGAGTAGTTAAGGCGAGAAAGCTTAACAAACAAGCTCATTTGCATTTATAATATTAAGTTGGGATGTCAGTGTTCATAGAGTTATTGACCGTTAGTCAGAGGCACATCATAAATATTTGAGGGAACTCAGGCCTATCAATAATACTTTTGGGGGCAGGGATCAGACACCCCCGGGCCCTATGGAGTCGGTGCTATTGAGCGCATTTTTCAACGTCTTTGTAAGATGGCAGTAACTTTTAATTGTTGAACGTATACGAAAGTACCTTCGTATTCTGGTTAGCTCTATTTAATTTTGGACGCACCAGGAGCATTTATTAATGTCCAGAGCAACCCGCCGGGCCGCAGCGGTGTCTCGTACTCAGCTCCCTCAAACAATATTATACCCATATATAAATCTATAAAACCAGCACATACTTGCAAAGTTGCAGATTTTAACATACATATATCTTAATGTATATATATATAGCTTGTATGAAATCGATGCAAAAGTTCATTCATTTGGAATTTATAATTATTCATTTAAGAATTTAAATTACTGTGTATTCTTACTAATATTATAACTGCGAATATGAGTTTGTTTGTTTGTTACACTTTCATGCGTTGACTACTCGAACAATTCATCATGAAATTTCGCATACACGTTGTCAGGGGTAAACAAAACGACATAAGGTATGATGCATCCAGAAAAAAGCTAGCAGTTTTGGATTCTATACAAATGAGATGGCAAATAAACTTACATGCCGTCAGATGGTAAGCGGTTACCGTCTGGACTAGCCACACCAGATATGCGCGTTTCTGACTATTCAACAAAAAGCTACCTTGTGGCAACGAATGAGACAACGATTACTGATACCCTGGTTGGAAGGTTGAGCGTTAAGCAATTTCTGTAGATCATGTGTACCGTAGGAATACAACACAAAAATCTTTGGTGTTTTGTAAGACGGTATTTATCTAGAAAGGCTGGTCCAGTCTGAGTGAAATGCAGCTAGTACTTCATTTGGGTTTAAAACCATATTAACTTGTGAATTGTTGAAATGCCACACATAATTGAAAACCTATTGTGCATGGTCGCCAGTGTACTGATACGACTCCATAGCCTAAGTGAGGATTCCAAAATGCTTTTCTTTCTAAGGCCACGTAACATGTGTATAAAGTAATATGAACTAAAACGATTCTACAAGCATACATCGTTGTAATTTCTCAAACCAGCCGTACTAATTAAGCTATACATTCAGAACGACGAATAGGTAAATTAAAAGGAGTCTTACTGTATATAATTAGTCTTATCTATTATTCATATGCAACATAGAACGTTTGAACTTACTGAGTTCAAATGCTTGTCCATATTTCAATATAATCATTAATCATTTATGTTTTGGAACATTTTTGATGGAATATGAAAGGAATAGGTCTTTTGAATAGGTTTTCTAAACTAGCGATATTAGAATGACTGTGGGTGAATGATGGTGAATAGAGCAAGCACCTTTGGACGTCTTATCTGAATATTGACTTACTAAAGACATGTCACTACACGACTCACGATGTGCAACGTCACTGAGTAACTAATATTATAAAGTGGTTTGATCCTGACTGATGTAATATTTTTATTAAATTTATTATTTATTTATTTGATGATTAAGTCTAGGCACTTTAGGTCGCATATTTTGTTCGGCAGTAAGTGTAATGATTACACGCTATGTTCAAAAGAGAATATGATCTTTGAACTTCAATTTAGAGTAATAGATTAATTTGACAGAATAATTAAGATTTGTCGGATAGCAGCGATTGCTCAGTGGGGAGACCAACAGACTGCAATGCAGAGGGTCTCGGGTTCGAACCCACGTCGCGCACCTCTGACTTTCGGAAGTTATATGACTTTTCGAAATTATGTGCGTATTGATTGACAATTATCGCCTGCTCCGTGCCTCGGAGAGCACGTTAAGCCGTTGGTCCCGGCTGCCATGAACATCTATGCCAGTCGTTATTGGGAAATTCAGTACCCTCTAATATCCTGACACTGGTCTAGCCTAAGGGCATCGTTAGCCTTCGAGTTGCGGAGGTCAGGTGGCAGCCGCTCCGTGTAAAAACTGATATCCAGTCAAATCCGGTTAGACTAAAAAAGCCGACCCCAAGTGACTTGGGAATATAAAGGCTAAGGGAGAAGAATTAGGTTTTGTCGGCCTCGATGGTGTACTGGTTAATGTAACCAACTGCCACGTCTGAGGTCACGGATTCCTGCACAAGCCAAACATTTGTGTGCATGAACATGGATGTTTGACTTGGTCTGGGTGTTTCTATGTATAATATGTATGTATTTACATAAAAAAGTATATATGTATTATTATCCATTGTCTAGTACCCATAGTACAAGCTCTGCTTAGTTTGGGCTAGATGATGTTATGTGTATGTGTAGAATAATATTCTTTTTTTTTTGTTTTTTTGTCACGGGTATTTCCCTAATACGTTAGAAAAATACCCGGCCCTTTGGGAGGCTTACACGGAGACATGAGTCCAACGTGAAGAATATGCATATGATTATTATTATTATTATAATTATTATCTTTTGCTTGGCCTCGTTGGCTGGCAAGTCTGCCTATAAGTAAGATATTGTGGAAAATTATATGTGTACCGGATATGTCTCCCCGGCACTGTTACTTACGGGGCGAAACGCAGTAATTGAATATAAGAAAAGGAATTAAATCTTACCAGCGATAAAACAGCATAAAAAGTCGCGACCGCATGTTCAAGTGATTCGCGCGGCTCCATCGATAGTGGTTTTGTCGAGGAACACCGTGGTAGGTTTAGTCGGTATTCCGAGAGATCCTAATGGATCTTTCCTTTCAACGAAACGAAAGGATAATTCCTTTCAACATCTTTCTTTTACCCCGGTGAGTCCGACATAACCCCTCCGTACGCCCCCGCGGAGGGGTACGTAAAAAAACGAAAAAGAAAAAAAATGCCAGTGCAAGAATATCCAGACCAAGAGGCAAAGTATACTGGCATCTTGCTGCAAGCGCGGCGCCTACTTAACGAGCCTGAAACTGATACACTTCAAAAATACAATCTGTAATATACAATACAATATAATTTGCTGTAATAAACACAAAGGCCTTTAGCCTAAGTTTAGGAACTAGTCTTAATGTAATTTTAATTAGCTTACTCTTCCGCCCGCCACCGCGGAGGGGTACGAGTCAATGCATTACCCGACGTAAAAAAAAGATAGATATGTACATTCTACCTATTTTCAGGTAGACCTTCATACTAAAGAAGGATCTTAAGCCAGAGGGCCTCAAACAAACAACTTACTTATTAATATTATGAATGCGTATGTGAGTTTTTTGTTACTCTTTCACGCCATAACTGCTTGACTGATCATCATGAAATTTCGTATACACGTTGTCGGGGGTACACGAAAGGACATAGGGTTCCTTTTATTTAGGTAATACTGTTCCCGAGGATAGAAACTTACTGTCAAAATCTATATTAACGTGAGCAAAGTCGCGGGTAAAATCTAGTAAAATATAAAAGGTAGCCAAGTCAATGAATTTTCTCGTACCGATATATGGCGATAACGTACACTAAAGCAAAGGCAGAAGACTCAATCCCCAAGTTTGAAGTCCCATCCCAACACAACATCGCTGAAGAAACACTGTGAAAGTGCGAAACTTGTACCGACTTTCAACTTTGTTCCTATCTGGTTCGATAACAACTGACACAATAAGCTTTAAAGTATAGTCTTTGTTTCACCAATAAGAAGTTATTTTCTAGATATTGATGTAAAGGGCATTCGCTTTATTAAAAGTTACTTAAGGAGTGGGTTTTGATTTGCGTGTAACTACGTGGTTAAATTTAAAACAAGAAACCTGCAGAAGAATCTAAGGAGCTGTTGTATTTTACAGTCTATAAGTGACTAACTTTAATCACTTGGCCAACTTGGCCTCCTAAGGCCTATTTGGAAAATAATAAGCATTATTTTCCATAGCGACTCGATTTCGGCTATTGAAGAATTAGGCCGAAGAGTAAGGCGTTTGGTTCATACACAAGAAACGAATTAAGAATTTTAAGATACCCTTAGGACTAACCAGCACGTAAGACTGCTTTGTGTAGATTCCGTGATACCATTTTTTTATTATGAGAGCAGGTACTTCTATGTTTGAAAGTATTTGTGACAAAATATCTTTTTAGCGAATCAGATTGTGAAAATTGCTTGTAACATTAAACGATGTATTTCCTATGAGTACGTGAGTTTATCTTTATTCTGTGTTCTCATATAGTTAAGTCTCATGATGTAAAGTAAGGAAGTAGCTCATTTTCAACTCCTACCCTAATTGCAAAGATCAACCGCGCTATAATTTTTGTATACTCAACTTCTAAGATTAGTCATGTCTATAAACATTTTTCTAGTCACTCCCTACATTTATCATATAATTAATAATATTACTATTGGTATTATCACTATTTTTAAATACATAATTATGTTGTCTAATAATCAAATAAATAGACACGATAAGTACATTATCGTGTCTATTTATTAATTAACAAGAAAATCGTAATAAAATCAAATTTTAATTTATTTATACTTTAAGTATATACCTATATATATTTGTTATTGATTATATGATGATTATAACGACGGCATAAATTATTTTTACATTATTTTGCATGCACGAATTATGAAATTGGTTGCATATTTAAAAAGTGTAGGTATCACTTGAAAATAAATATAACTGTTGGTGAATGAATAAAATATATCAGTTCAAGGGCGTTTTGGTAGGGTTCAGACTGTGTTTGAAAAATCGTTTAGATGTTGCACAGCACTACAACCAATCGCTTAATGCGCTGCAATTTGAATATTATCAAGCTCAATTGACTTGAAGTTCTTCACATGGCAAATGTCGTAAAGGAATAAGTTGCTTTCTTGTATTATTGGAAAATAAGTACAACGACTTTGAAAGCATGTTTTGTACGCGAATAAGCGATTTGTATGTATATTGTAGTAAGCGCACGTATAGACGTGGTATGAATAGGTATGAATAGTCATACCTGATGATTTTTAAGCGTTGCTCTACTTATACTTGTGTGACGTTTTGTGCTCCGTTGCTTAACTCCTAACTGCATTTGTTTCTATAAGCAGCAAGCATTAGTGTACGTTTTTTACAGAGCGTTGTATTTGTATCAAAGTAAAATAAAATTATTTATGTAGTTGCAATGTTATACTTATATCGAAGAAGTTTATTAGTTAGTAAGCTAATTAAAATTACATTAAGACTAGTTCCTAAACTTAGGTTAAAGGCCTTTGTGTTTATTACAGCAAATTATATTGTATTGTATATTACAGATTGTATTTTTGAAGGTTGTCAATTTCAGGCTCGTCAAGTAGGCGCCGCGCTTGCAGCAAGATGCCAAAATAAAAACATAACATAAACTTTGCCCCTTGCTCTGGATATCCTTGCTCTGGCATTTTTTTTACTTGGGGTAATGCTTTATCCCATACCCTCTGCGGGCGTGGGCGGAGGGGTAATGTCGGACACACCGGGGTAAAAGAAAGATGTTGAAATGATAGAGGACCTACCGGAATACCGACTAAACCTACCACGGTGTTCCTCGACAAAACCGCTATCGACGGGGCCGCGCGAATCACTTACACATCGCAATCCCGCCGAGGTTTCGGCCCGCCGTATGAAACGGCAGGCCACTACACGAGAGACCTACCCTAGGCACTTCTCACTTCAAACCCTACTGTCTCCCCCCTAGAGGGAAGAAGGACTCGACACAGAGGCGTGCGTGGGGACACGCACGCCGCCTCTCAGACCTGATGCTGAACAGATGGCGGGCAGGCCCACAAAGCCCACCAACCCCAGGTCAAACCTCAGGGTGGCTGAAGGTCATCTCGCGTCCACCGGCGCCCGGCTCTGCGGTTGGGGAGAGTGTTTAAACGCTCTCTCTCCCGCTCCGCCGCTTCCTTGATGGAAATGACTTCCCCACAAAAGGAGGCGACGGCGTTCCACGACCTCTCACTCCGGACCATAGACTGAACTACGGCTGGGAGCGAGAGGACAACCAATCCCACTGCCGCGATCAACTCACGGGACTCCGATGCCCAGACGGGGCAATCCGCCAAAGTGTGCAGCGCCGTGTCCTCAACAACGTCGCGGCAGTCGCCGCAGTGGTGACAACCGGGCGTCTCTTGTCGGCGTATACGACACAGGAACTGGCCAAAACAACCGTGGCCAGTCATTACCTGTGTCAGCCGGAAGGTGAGGGCGCCATGCCGCCTCTCCAGCCACTCCTCAAACACGGGACTTACCGCCACGATCGTGGCGTGCCCGGAGCATTTTTTTTTTTTTTTTTACGTGGGGGAATGCATGACGCATACCCCTCCGCGGGGGCGGGCGGAGGGGTTATGTCGGACTCGCCGGGGTAAAATAAAGATGTTGAAAAGATAAAGTACCTCCCGGAATACCGACTAAACCTACCACGTTGTTCCTCGACAAAACCACTATCGACGGGGCCGCACGAATCACTTTCGCATGCGGTCGCGACCCCGCCGAGGTTTCGGCCCGCCGTATGAAACGGCAGGCCACTACACGAAAGATCTACCCAAAGGCACTTCTAACACTCCCTACTGTCCCCTCTAGAGGGGAGACGGACTCGAAACAACAGAGGCGCGCGTGGGAACACGCACGCCGCCTCTCGGACCTGGTGCTGAACGGATGGCGGGCAGGCCCACAAAGCCCGCCACCCCCAGGTCGATCCTCAGGGTGGCTGGAGGTCGTCCCGCGCCCTCCGGCGCCCGGCTCTGCGGTTGGGGAGAGGGTTCAAACGCTCCCTCTCCCGCTCCGCCGCCTCCTTGATGGAAATTACTTCCTCACAGAAGGAGGCGACGGCGTTCCACGACCTCTCACTCCGGACCATAGACTGAACTACGGCCGGGAGCGAGAGGGCAACCAATCCGACTGCCGCGATCAACTCACGGCGCTGCGATGCCCAAGCGGGGCAAACCGCCAGAGTGTGCAGCGCCGTGTCCTCTACAACATCGCGGCAGTCGCCGCAGTGGTGACAACCGGGCGTCTCTTGCCGGCGTATACGACACAGGAACTGGCCAAAACAACCGTGGCCAGTCATTACCTGTGTCAGCCGGAAGGTGAGGGCGCCATGGCGCCTCTCCAGCCACTCCTCAAACACGGGACTTACCGCCACGATCGTGGCGTGCCCGGGTGCCCGGAGCATACTGAATGCTATTTTAAGGATCAACAACACAAGCCAGACGAAAAATGCTATGTGAGATATAAGTTTTTTTTTTTTTTTAAGGTATTTTTTTTTTAATAGTAATGTTAATTTAATAATTTATTTATTGATTACAGTGGTAAAACATGAATACAGTCCATAAAGTACTTAATATAGGTAATATAATAATATGGGTGCCTGTACTAGGGTAAACCTGTGCCACAGGCGTTAAGGGCACTTACAAAATACACTTATAAATCATAACGGGCATTAATCGGATCATGCATAGTGTTTATCTTAATGTGATTGATTCCTTGGCCAGGTTGCACTGGCAGTGGTCTAGTTCGGTTATATAATTGCTCCGTTTAGGAGACAGAATTACCCATTACTTACCCATTTTATATTTCTTACATTGTAGTTGGAAATTACATATTTATATCATGCAATGGGAAGATACAAAAGTTATTAGAAATGCCTCTATATTTAATTAACCTATTGAGTCGCAGCGTCGGCCATACACAATAGATTTTTCATTATGATAATAATAATATCCTCCAGACCGAATTTTGGCCACGGCGGCCAGTCTTAACGGAGACTGGCCAACTATGCAGGAGATATTGTAGTGCACAAGTGTGTGCGCAAATACAAGTGCACTCTCTGTTCCCTGACTCTCATGATCCGATGGGACATTAATCCGACACGACCGGAGTGAGATCAGGCGCAGGACCAACGGCTTTACGTGCTTGCCGAGGCACGGGGTTGTCTTACACCGCCAACTTTCTAACTCCGAGCTGCTATTGAGATTTCTTAGCTGAAAAACCCAATAACTGTTTGTTGGCCCGACCCGGGATTCGAACCCGAGACCTCACGCACAGCATTCGCGTTTACTACCGCTGCGCCACGGAGGCAGTCGATCGAGTTCAATTACGTTTTGCATTCCAATAATTGACAGGTTAACTGATTAAGATCCATTAAAATTGTAACTGCAGGGCGGGCTTTCAAATGCAATGTCTTAAGAAACTACAGAGCAAATAAGTTCTACGGTAATATATTACTATATGAGTGAACATTGAACAAGCTGTGGTACAACGCCTGAGCATTAACCCGAAGATAATTTAGTTTTAATAAATTACAGTGCCAGTCTCATTGTGAATATTATAGTTTATGATGGCTGGGTTTGTTGAACTTGAAACATGTATAGGTATATAAGTATATTAGGTAGGTAACTATATTTATTAAGTTAAAAAATAAGATGTGTTTCAACTGAAAGTTCAAAGGCCATAAAACACACACTGAGAGCTGCAAGGATGAGCGTCAAGCATCAGATGAAAATCTATAATGCTATGCAACTCGCTGAGCGTATTTGATCCGAGCGTATGTTTCGCGGCTTTCAGGAACTTAATGCCAGGAGACATATTTGTCAAGATATTGATTTATTGGAGAATAATCATCATACTAACTGATACTGGCGTTTATAACCTATAATACTTACTCGATGAATATTTTGTGTCCTACAAGACCTCAACTAGGGTCGCCTCACTATACTTAGAATATTGTGAAGATACAATCCAAGCATACCAGTCACAAATATGATACTTATACTCGCCAACAACTTCGATTGCCATTCAGCGCTTGACGCGAATATTCTCAGTACTTTATACTTTCGTCTCTAGTACAAACTTTATTCAGTGCTCTGTGTGATACAAGGGCTTCGTCTACATAAAAATATTACAGGATTTTATAAAATATAAGTTAGGTAACCATAATTACCTATAGAATGGTAAACGAGAGTTGACAAATATTTCTTTGCTAGATTATACCCGCGGCTTCGCTCGCGTATATGAAGGATAGGTTAGACATGTCCTTTTCTGTTCCTCTAAAAACGTATGTGAAAATTTCATGATGACTTGTCGAGTAGTTAAGGCGAGAAAGCTTAACAAACAAGCTCATTTGCATTTATAATATTAAGTTGGGATGTCAGTGTTCATAGAGTTATTGACCGTTAGTCAGAGGCACATCATAAATATTTGAGGGAACTCAGGCCTATCAATAATACTTTTGGGGGCAGGGATCAGACACCCCCGGGCCCTATGGAGTCGGTGCTATTGAGCGCATTTTTCAACGTCTTTGTAAGATGGCAGTAACTTTTAATTGTTGAACGTATACGAAAGTACCTTCGTATTCTGGTTAGCTCTATTTAATTTTGGACGCACCAGGAGCATTTATTAATGTCCAGAGCAACCCGCCGGGCCGCAGCGGTGTCTCGTACTCAGCTCCCTCAAACAATATTATACCCATATATAAATCTATAAAACCAGCACATACTTGCAAAGTTGCAGATTTTAACATACATATATCTTAATGTATATATATATAGCTTGTATGAAATCGATGCAAAAGTTCATTCATTTGGAATTTATAATTATTCATTTAAGAATTTAAATTACTGTGTATTCTTACTAATATTATAACTGCGAATATGAGTTTGTTTGTTTGTTACACTTTCATGCGTTGACTACTCGAACAATTCATCATGAAATTTCGCATACACGTTGTCAGGGGTAAACAAAACGACATAAGGTATGATGCATCCAGAAAAAAGCTAGCAGTTTTGGATTCTATACAAATGAGATGGCAAATAAACTTACATGCCGTCAGATGGTAAGCGGTTACCGTCTGGACTAGCCACACCAGATATGCGCGTTTCTGACTATTCAACAAAAAGCTACCTTGTGGCAACGAATGAGACAACGATTACTGATACCCTGGTTGGAAGGTTGAGCGTTAAGCAATTTCTGTAGATCATGTGTACCGTAGGAATACAACACAAAAATCTTTGGTGTTTTGTAAGACGGTATTTATCTAGAAAGGCTGGTCCAGTCTGAGTGAAATGCAGCTAGTACTTCATTTGGGTTTAAAACCATATTAACTTGTGAATTGTTGAAATGCCACACATAATTGAAAACCTATTGTGCATGGTCGCCAGTGTACTGATACGACTCCATAGCCTAAGTGAGGATTCCAAAATGCTTTTCTTTCTAAGGCCACGTAACATGTGTATAAAGTAATATGAACTAAAACGATTCTACAAGCATACATCGTTGTAATTTCTCAAACCAGCCGTACTAATTAAGCTATACATTCAGAACGACGAATAGGTAAATTAAAAGGAGTCTTACTGTATATAATTAGTCTTATCTATTATTCATATGCAACATAGAACGTTTGAACTTACTGAGTTCAAATGCTTGTCCATATTTCAATATAATCATTAATCATTTATGTTTTGGAACATTTTTGATGGAATATGAAAGGAATAGGTCTTTTGAATAGGTTTTCTAAACTAGCGATATTAGAATGACTGTGGGTGAATGATGGTGAATAGAGCAAGCACCTTTGGACGTCTTATCTGAATATTGACTTACTAAAGACATGTCACTACACGACTCACGATGTGCAACGTCACTGAGTAACTAATATTATAAAGTGGTTTGATCCTGACTGATGTAATATTTTTATTAAATTTATTATTTATTTATTTGATGATTAAGTCTAGGCACTTTAGGTCGCATATTTTGTTCGGCAGTAAGTGTAATGATTACACGCTATGTTCAAAAGAGAATATGATCTTTGAACTTCAATTTAGAGTAATAGATTAATTTGACAGAATAATTAAGATTTGTCGGATAGCAGCGATTGCTCAGTGGGGAGACCAACAGACTGCAATGCAGAGGGTCTCGGGTTCGAACCCACGTCGCGCACCTCTGACTTTCGGAAGTTATATGACTTTTCGAAATTATGTGCGTATTGATTGACAATTATCGCCTGCTCCGTGCCTCGGAGAGCACGTTAAGCCGTTGGTCCCGGCTGCCATGAACATCTATGCCAGTCGTTATTGGGAAATTCAGTACCCTCTAATATCCTGACACTGGTCTAGCCTAAGGGCATCGTTAGCCTTCGAGTTGCGGAGGTCAGGTGGCAGCCGCTCCGTGTAAAAACTGATATCCAGTCAAATCCGGTTAGACTAAAAAAGCCGACCCCAAGTGACTTGGGAATATAAAGGCTAAGGGAGAAGAATTAGGTTTTGTCGGCCTCGATGGTGTACTGGTTAATGTAACCAACTGCCACGTCTGAGGTCACGGATTCCTGCACAAGCCAAACATTTGTGTGCATGAACATGGATGTTTGACTTGGTCTGGGTGTTTCTATGTATAATATGTATGTATTTACATAAAAAAGTATATATGTATTATTATCCATTGTCTAGTACCCATAGTACAAGCTCTGCTTAGTTTGGGCTAGATGATGTTATGTGTATGTGTAGAATAATATTCTTTTTTTTTTGTTTTTTTGTCACGGGTATTTCCCTAATACGTTAGAAAAATACCCGGCCCTTTGGGAGGCTTACACGGAGACATGAGTCCAACGTGAAGAATATGCATATGATTATTATTATTATTATAATTATTATCTTTTGCTTGGCCTCGTTGGCTGGCAAGTCTGCCTATAAGTAAGATATTGTGGAAAATTATATGTGTACCGGATATGTCTCCCCGGCACTGTTACTTACGGGGCGAAACGCAGTAATTGAATATAAGAAAAGGAATTAAATCTTACCAGCGATAAAACAGCATAAAAAGTCGCGACCGCATGTTCAAGTGATTCGCGCGGCTCCATCGATAGTGGTTTTGTCGAGGAACACCGTGGTAGGTTTAGTCGGTATTCCGAGAGATCCTAATGGATCTTTCCTTTCAACGAAACGAAAGGATAATTCCTTTCAACATCTTTCTTTTACCCCGGTGAGTCCGACATAACCCCTCCGTACGCCCCCGCGGAGGGGTACGTAAAAAAACGAAAAAGAAAAAAAATGCCAGTGCAAGAATATCCAGACCAAGAGGCAAAGTATACTGGCATCTTGCTGCAAGCGCGGCGCCTACTTAACGAGCCTGAAACTGATACACTTCAAAAATACAATCTGTAATATACAATACAATATAATTTGCTGTAATAAACACAAAGGCCTTTAGCCTAAGTTTAGGAACTAGTCTTAATGTAATTTTAATTAGCTTACTCTTCCGCCCGCCACCGCGGAGGGGTACGAGTCAATGCATTACCCGACGTAAAAAAAAGATAGATATGTACATTCTACCTATTTTCAGGTAGACCTTCATACTAAAGAAGGATCTTAAGCCAGAGGGCCTCAAACAAACAACTTACTTATTAATATTATGAATGCGTATGTGAGTTTTTTGTTACTCTTTCACGCCATAACTGCTTGACTGATCATCATGAAATTTCGTATACACGTTGTCGGGGGTACACGAAAGGACATAGGGTTCCTTTTATTTAGGTAATACTGTTCCCGAGGATAGAAACTTACTGTCAAAATCTATATTAACGTGAGCAAAGTCGCGGGTAAAATCTAGTAAAATATAAAAGGTAGCCAAGTCAATGAATTTTCTCGTACCGATATATGGCGATAACGTACACTAAAGCAAAGGCAGAAGACTCAATCCCCAAGTTTGAAGTCCCATCCCAACACAACATCGCTGAAGAAACACTGTGAAAGTGCGAAACTTGTACCGACTTTCAACTTTGTTCCTATCTGGTTCGATAACAACTGACACAATAAGCTTTAAAGTATAGTCTTTGTTTCACCAATAAGAAGTTATTTTCTAGATATTGATGTAAAGGGCATTCGCTTTATTAAAAGTTACTTAAGGAGTGGGTTTTGATTTGCGTGTAACTACGTGGTTAAATTTAAAACAAGAAACCTGCAGAAGAATCTAAGGAGCTGTTGTATTTTACAGTCTATAAGTGACTAACTTTAATCACTTGGCCAACTTGGCCTCCTAAGGCCTATTTGGAAAATAATAAGCATTATTTTCCATAGCGACTCGATTTCGGCTATTGAAGAATTAGGCCGAAGAGTAAGGCGTTTGGTTCATACACAAGAAACGAATTAAGAATTTTAAGATACCCTTAGGACTAACCAGCAAAAGCAAACGTTTGGTTCTTACAAAAAAAGTTATTCAGCATTTAAAGATACCCTAAGCATCTAAATCATCTGTTTATAAAAAGCATACTCTTATCAGCATACATTCGTTAATGTAGTAATGCAGATTAGGTTTGGCAAACAATTTGATCTACAGAGCCTGTGGTGAACAGGACGAGTCCATATCACATCTACTGTGTGAATATGACGCGTTGGCTGGACTAAGGATGGGTCTGATGGGATTGGCGTATCCGAACCCTGAAGACTTCAGGCTTCTCCCTCTGAAGTGTACGCTGCGACTGATGCAGTACATTCATAGGGAGATAGCTCAGGGATAGATCTCGGGGCCGACACAAAAGATCCCACTGGGTCGAAGTGTCGCCGATCTACACTGATTGGCCCCCGAAATAACATAAGATAAGATAAGATAATGTAGTAATAGCAACTATACAGCGATGAAGTAAAATTATTTTTATTCACTCTCTTTAATATATATTTTTTCAACAGCACTACACGCCAGCCAGCTTTAGTAATAATAAAGCCAGAAATATCGGGCTTAAAGTAATCTCACGCTTAGCACGTAGTATTTGTTATCAAGTAGCTAAAGTGAATATTTAATCATAATTGTATGTAACTATTACAAAATATTATACTTATTCGACGCGCGACAAATATTTAATCCCCGCAGAACTTCATAGACGAAGTTTGAGTCCAAAGACCAACTGCTCGATTCCCAATCGGAAAACTTGTTGTCACGTCACTCGTTTGTCATGAGTTTGTTGGCTTTCACTTCACTAGCCAAACATTAAAACTTAGCAGTCGATTAAAATAATATCGACTTGCTCCGCAGACTTTACTTTCTTTACTATTGTTGAACTTGACTGCACTAATGGCGAAGGTTTAAATGGCCAATGGCCGGTTCGATCCCCACACGAGACATAAATTTGTGTGATCCATAGATAGTAGTTCCAAATCTGGGTGTTCCATCTGTCTGTTGTTTGAGTATTTGTAAAGTCCGCTACACAGAAATAATTCATGTTTGGGGAATTGACAATTAAAACTCATTTTACAACATCACCAACTCTTGAAGAATATGTATTTGATATACTGGCATATGTCTCATACTTCAACTTTACTATTCGTCACCTTCATACAAATACTTACATTGATTATACTGCATTAATACCATAATTTAATAGTCGTTAAAATATTATATTATCAAGCCAAGTAAAGTCGCGAAGCAAGATAGTTTATGTTAATATCGTCCCATGTTAATATGTTATATATTAGGGCGGTTATCGGCGGTTGCCTGCGAGGTCACTGAATAGTCGCATATTATGAGGGCAATACTAGTTCCATTTAGCTGCTTCACTCGAGAAATTACTTTAAAATTAAATGATAATGAAAATAATTGCATCCATATAAAGGCAAGATAAGATAATTTATTTTGCAAATATGGGTACAGTAAATGATGTCAAATACAATTATACAAGTTCAGCGCCATTTTACCATTAGGCATCCAAACGTAGAAGACCAGCAACATACAGAATGATAACATATACATAATAATATGATATAAATAATAATAAAAGTCATTGTCATAAAAGAAATTACGAATACATAATACAAAACATTACAACAACAGAAATTTGCTAGTCTTTCATTATTTAGAATTTATGCAATTATATGCACTAAGCTAATCTTGTCTTCGTAAAATAAGGTCGATTTATTTAAAAGTAAAATTTTGCATAAAGCTGTTTTGAACCGAGAATATAAATGAAAATTTGGAAAAATTTAAATGTTTCTCCAGTAATTACATAAAAGGACGTATTTTTCTTAGCATTTAAATAAAAATAAAATGCCATTAAAATAAAACACAAGAAAAACAAAGTAACAGAAAACATAGTTAAATTAAAATAAACACAAGATAAACAAAAGCAACACAAAAATAAATTACAGTTAAATGATATGATACATATTAATGATAGCCGTATTTACATTTAAAAATAATCAAATAATTACATTTTATTTATCTGCAAAAATCTCCTAAAGATTGTAGTAGACTTTATTCACTAATAATTGCTATCTTTATAGCAAAGCAATATAATTAAACCGAAAAATGAAAATTTAATTAAAACGTTAAAAATAATTTCATAAGCAACCCAGAATATCTAGTCTGGATATACGAAAAGTCTATTATTTTCCCAAGAGAATAAGCTTCTGCAATACTAATGGCAATACCTCATTTAATACTCCGAGGGATCTCTAAAATTAAAAGGCCACGCACTGACCATTCCGCGTAACAAAATATATTATGTATCTGAGTTCAACATTTAAGAATGACCGATGGATATACCTATACCTAGAAAGCGATATCCAATCTGGAAACTCTTACAGGGAAAGCACGTACTAGTTCACTACATACTTTTCAAAACCTTATACAGGGTGTCCCAGAAGTCGTCGTCAATCCGGAATCAGAATTCCAGTAAAATATAAAAAGTTACGTATTTTAGAAATTATATACATATATGTACATAGTCAGGTCATAAGTTCTGTCACATGTTTAATATAAAATAATTGAAACATGTATATTATTGATGTAAACATTTATGTACCAAAATGAACTTAATAAAATACAGATTCTTATGCTAATAAAGTAGATTCAAAATGACTCCCGCGATTTTGAATACAGGCCTTCAACCTGCGCGGCCAGTCGTCTATTGCAGCACGAACGAGGTCCATGTCAATTTCGGCGGCTGCCTTAATCAAGGATGTCTTGAGTGACTCCAAATAAGGATGACGCGTTGAGCAGGCCTTTTCCTCCAAGTGTTGCCATATCTTGTAATCTAACGGACTCAAATCTGGACTGGAGGAGGGCCAGTCTTCGTTCTTGAGTGCTTTTCGCTCTATGAGCTGGCGCAGAATCTTGTTGGAATACCCAGCGCCTGTAAATAACAAGCGCTGGGTACCTGGTGGCGCCGGCCTTGTGGAGCCTGAACAAGAAACAGGTTCCACAAGGTTCGTGAGGACTGTATTTTGATACACAACTCCCAACTCCCAACCAAACCATGAGTGAGGATGGAAAATGGCCTCGTTGGACACGCGAAATACGGTTGCTCGCTTTTTCACTGCTGTGTGCGTACACCTTATCATTTTGTTTGTTGTAGCTCTCTTCCACATTAAACATTTTTTCAACAGAAAAAAGAATTTCCCGATGCTTGTTTCCCGCGTACCGCTTCAACAAAGCACGACATCTCTTCAACCTCAGGTACATTAAAACATAAAAATTCAAAAAGTTTTATTGTGTGACAGAACTTATGACCAGACTATGTATATGTATATATTGGCCTATACGTCTATTACAGATGATTCATGGCGTGTGATGGTCTATGAAACAGCTCTTTTCGTGGCTGTATAAACCGATGCGAGAGCGACATAACCTACCGCATGCTCGACAAGTGAAATCGGCGGTGGTTGGTGCTAAGCCACCTGGATGACGTTTCTGTCTCTTTTCGGCTTGCGACTAACTTGCGACCCTCCATTACACGTTTGTGCCAATCGGTTCTATTTTCTGCGAGCTTTTCCCAGTTACGGTGATCAATTTTAAAAGTGGCTATGTCACGTTTGGCGCTGTCCTTAAAGCTAAGCAATGGCCTCCCAACATCTCTTTTTGCATTTGCTACTGCACCTAGGAGAACGCGTCGTGGTAAACGGGAGGTTTCCATCCTGTGCACATGCCCCAGACATCGTAAAGGCCTCTGTTTGAGAAATGCAGTCAAGCTAGGCAGCTGTGCGATTTCTAGAACCTTCTCTTTGGTTACCCTGTCTCGCCATGATATGCCCAAATTTTGCGTAGGCAACGCATGTAAAATGAGTTTAATCGATGCTCTTGTTTTGCGTACGTTGTCCAGGTTTCACCTCCGTACAGCAGAATGCTTAATATGGAAGCCTGAAAGACTACCAAAATTGTAGGCATTTAAAAAAACCAATCTAATTTATTTTTTTTTTGTTTTTCTTTTTATATTTTCTGATGTCTATTATAACTTAGCCTGTTGCCTGATTCCAGCTTGACGTCGACTTCTGGGACATCCTGTATAAATACTAGACATCCTTATGTTTCATACTACATTTCCATATACTTTTAACACGCGCATTGTCTCAGGTCTATATTCTCAAAAGGATAGGTATACCTTTATTTATTTATTAACTTGGGAGAATGCATTGACACATACCTTTCCTCTGAAAAGGGGAGCGGAGAGGTTATGTCGGGCTCACCCGGGGAAAAATGGAACGTCTCGAGTATTACCGAATAAACCTGCCACGGTGTGCCAACTCATTGCCTTGAATGGTGGGTGGGTCGCTAGAACTGAAACTACATCAGCGACCCACCCAGCATTGTCCAACACTGGCAAAAAATGCCTGCGGACGAGGACTCCTGGGTGACACATCGGCACGACAGAGGGCGGCACTCCGACTCAATAGCTGGTGGACGGGAGATCCCCGTTCACCCGCCCGCGGCCTTCACTATGGCGGCATCAGGCACGCGTAGGCGCGCCCGCGCCATCCGGTCCGCCGGTGGCGGCTCGGATCCGCAAGGATACTCTTCTCACGGATCCGCTCTACCACCTCCTTCCGCGAGATAACGTCCTCGCAGAAGGATACAACCGCATCCAGTTCCTCTTGCTGTCGATCATGGCTTTGATCACGGCTGGCAGCGAGAGGTCGACACCCACAACGCCTACAAATTCACGGCGCTGCACCGCCCAGGCAGGACATGCCACGAGCGTGTGCTGCGCCGTGTCCTCAACACACACGCAGTGGTGGCAGATGGGCCTCAGTTCCCTCCTGGCGACCGCGTGCAGGTACTTGCCAAAGCAACCGCTCTCTGACAACACCTGCACCAGTTGGAAGGAAAGACTCCCGTGCTGTCGCCCTGCCCACCACCCTAACACTGGCTGCAGAGCCTCAACGGATCTGAATCTCGCTAAAAACACCTCCAGCCGCGCCCTCCATTTTAGGATTACGGCCTGGCGGGCTCGGTTTCTTGTACCAGTTATAACCTCCGGGAAAGGAAGAGCAGCCGTCTCCTCCCACACTGAAGACATAATTTTAAACGTATCGGCAAGCACTTCCGCTTCCAAGTCCCACGGGGGAGCGCCTCGGAGCCTCGGAACGAGACGGCTGAAATGCTCGTCGAAACGCCATCGCCCTTCTAGTACCAGGCTCAAGTACCTCATATGGGCCTGGACTAGTACACAAACCGAGCCCACCACTATCGAGGCGCCGCTGGCTAGCTTGCGACGTGGCGCATGAAAAACTAGGGCCTCCGTTTTGGGTATAGCAACCCTCAAACCTAGCGCCTCGATACGCCCGACTACCTGGGACACCCCCAAGGTGGCCAGGCGGGCTACTTCCTCGAAGTTACCCCCTCGGGCTGTGACGCGAGTGTCGTCAGCATAGCTGATGACATTCCGCCCGGGGGGTAGGACACCACGTAGGGCCTAGTCGATAAACCCGATTTCCCACAGGAGCGGACCAAGAACAGAGCCCTGCGGGACACCGCACGACATGGGCCTCCGCCAAACTTCGCCACCAACTTCGAGGAGGACACTTCTTCCTCTTAGGTAGTCTGCCAAAAGGGTAGGTATATCTACCTCCACCTACCCATCTAAGAAAATAATCATAAGACTATACTAGGGTTACACTCACTTATCAACAACTATGGTCTCACGTGTATAGGAGGCGAGTCTTTTGCTGACTATGAAGCATAGTACCGAACTCTGTGCTTCAAAATTTCTTATCAGAAAAACCAACTAACACTTCAACCACATGCACAGCAGTCGTATTCACCACCGCTGCGATACCAAAGTATACTGTTAGTTTGTATTATAATGACTATAGAATTAACCTCTGATACCAAAATTCGCACAAACCTTACTAGTACATCAATAGGGATCAAAAGCGAGTTATAACTTATTGAATTGTAATGGACACCGTGTCCATTTGACCTCACCGCTAAAGTACCGATGAAACCACAAATAAATTTTGGTTTGGGTTTAAATGTTACATCAATAGTTTATTGTTGGTCCGTCGTTTGTATCCGTCGATTGACTTTTAGTGTTTGGAAGAAAATGTTTTGTTTCTCTCGAACTTGTGGTGTTAAAAGTTTATTGTCTCATCGCTGCAGTAAAGAGACTAACTTGAAATTTGATGTGAGCGAGTGTTAAGCATGAGGTTTCATGTTCAATTCCTGGGTTGGGCAAAGTGTTGTTGGGTTTATGTCAATTTCAGTAGCAGCAAGGAATTTGGAAGTGTGCTCACAGTAGACGGCATAGGCTCGCCAAAGTGCACAGACCTTAGAACCATAAGAAATATGTAGGTGAAATATTCCCCAGCCTACCCTGCATGTCTGTATACTTAAAATGCTGTATTGTATAATATATCGTCATATATCTTTTCTTTGTCTTATGGTATGGAATAGATCGATGTAATTATCTGAAGAACTTTAGCTTAAAATCTCAAAACAGAAAGAAATAAGAATATTTGAGGGTATTGACTCTTTAAGTCTTTATGATAGCAATGATTGACAGAGTAATCGTAACCCATGGAAAGACACCTTTATTGCAAATCTAATGACCCAACAATACTACAGTAGTACAGCTACTACATTAGGTTAAGATTCTCTAAGAATACGAGTGTATTCTGAGAGAATAGTAAGCTCAGTCTAGTGCATTTAGCGATATTTAAAAATAAATATTACAGTAGGTTGTCGCCAATATCTTTTGTAAGCATTTGCTTACAAAAGATATTGGCGACAACCTACTGTTGTAAGTCAGCTAGGAATAGAAGATTGACAAAATACTTTTGTAACACTAACTTTTTATATAAACCTTCCGTAACAGCTTTGCGTAATGTGGAACAGTCACGTCAACATACTGTCAAAAAACTTTTTTTAGTGTCCAACAATAAGTTATTCTTATAAAACAATTAGATAGAAATAGCACAACATGTTGTAGCAATTTTTTACAAATAATAATATGCGAAAATATACTATTAATAATATTTTTTTTATGAATGTTTTTATAATAAGTGACATCGAAAATTAAATATTGTTGTAAAAGAACCTGTTATGTCAGATTCTGCTAAGCGTCCTGCAGTAGGCATAGCCTGTCATGCAGGAAAGCCTTAAATTACAATTGAATATCGAGCAATAAAAGTCAAATTATTATAATATAAAAACAAAACAGTTTTGAAATATAGTAAATTACCATTGCATAGATAATATAATCAATTGAAATCCCTTAAAATGCTTCCATTAATGTATTTTGAATGCATCTCTCTAAGAGCACATATGGTGGTTAAATCTAGTTCACTAATATTAATAACAGATTATGGGAAGACGATCCTACAATACAGATAGAAGACTATATTATATTAGAATAATAAAACCTTTTTGGATTGCGTAAATTAAATAGCATCCAGTCCAAACTGTTCAGCCAGATGTAGTTGGACTAGATATCTGTATCTGATACACACATACATAAACAGGTTCACGTATCACAGACTTTTCCGTATGCAGAGGGTCTCGATAAATATTCGCTTGCTACGATCCTGGCATATCTCTTTGGTTTTAGTACTCCACACTCTTATCATATTCTTCGTACACGCTCGCTGGTTTAATCCTAATCTAGCCCTAGTCCAGAATATCTATGATCTAATTTCTGATACTTGAGAATAATGAGTAGATGAAGAGAGGGCTTATTAAAATGTTAACTAGTAATAATTCCTGTATCGCTGGGAACTTTACAAACATTCAAACAACGGACACAAAGAACATCCAGAGTCAGAACAACCATTTGTGGATCACACAAATTTTTGTCCCGTGTGGGATTCGAACCCACAATACTCGGCGCGGTGGCGGTGGTGAGGCGACCACTTAATTATTATTGTTTATATTCATTGCTGCTGACAGTTTCTACACTATTAAGATTTTATATGCACAAACAAACCTACTGATCTATTTTGTTGTATCGTTAGCTCGCAGTGACACGATGCTAAATGTATCGCCGTTGACGATGACTAGCTGAAATCATGTTTTCAATGGTTTACCGAAGGAAGTGTTCACTTCTTTTGAAAACCCTTTCGTTATAAAATAGGGTCCTCGACGTGATTAAATCGGAGGCTGTACTTTTGAATACAGAATTGATTCTTCATATTTCGTTTATAGCTAAGTCCTAAAGCCTTCTCTTTTATAACACACGATAAAGGTACGAATCAAATATTGGCAGTTGAGTTCAAAGTCAGTGACGTGCAAAATTTTATTCGAATAATACTTAAATCAAATTGTGTGCACTACCATTCCTTCTTTGCGTGGTCGAGAGTATAGCTCCTGCATCTCTGCATAGTGTTGATACTTTCGGATATGATTATAAATGATACAATTGTATTATATTTGTTGATATATACAATGTACATATGTATCTATAAATATAATACAATTGTACGTATCTCTAGTCGGGATCATATGACGTAAGCCTTAGCAGGTCTTTTTCTACAGCTATAATATTATTATTTTAAATGTCCATAAATTTTTAAAAAGGTTATTCTAGGAGCGTGTCTGTGTTATAAGAAACGTATGTACATGCTAAAATTTGTAGGCCTTGTTGATCTAAATAAATAATAATATTATTTTTTATAATGGACAGTGTGTAACTATAAGGTATGGTCATATTTTCAAAAGTATTTGGTGGCCTATAACTAAAGTATAATTCAAAATAAAAATATATTTCACGGTAAATCCCAGTATATAATGCAAGTAATGTAATTGGCAATTTTATTTATAAAAACATTATAAATAAAACTGCTAATTTCTCATCAGATAAATGTTTTCATTGGAATCAAATGTGAATTGGTCATTATCTACATTTGATTCCAATATTCTTTTTCATTGCATTGTGGATGACGGAAATATGTCAAGTTAAACATCATATCTAGCAATTTAAAATTTTTATCACTAATAACTTACAAGCCTAAAATATATAAATGCCTTGTGTCTAAAAGAGTCCTATTGTTGAGACCAAATAAAAGAGTGGACTGTATAAAATATAACTTGTAATATAAATAAGAATATAAGTATATGAAAATGTAAGGTAGCGAGTGTCGCGGGCGGGTGTGCTGCGCGGAGTGATATATCGTGCGGAGAGGGCCACCTCCCCGCGCCCGTCGTCCTCCTCCGCCGCCGTTGCTCGGTGCTCGTGCGCCGACACCTTGTATTATATACTATATAAAATAAATATATGTATAACTTTACCATTTTTTTTTGACCACTGCGAATGCTTTGACGCATACCTCTCCGCAAGGGCGGCGGATGGGTTATGTCGGGCTCACCCGGAAAAAGATGGCAAAATCCCGGTCCTACCGATTAAACCTACCACGGTGTTCCTTCTCGCAATCTGTGGCCGGGGCGCAGGGATCACTCGCGCATTCATCTTGCAGCCAAAGACTTCATTAAGAGGCGCGCGCGGAACACTGCGCGCCGTCGTCTCGGGCCTGCTTCTGCACGGACGTCAGACTGTCGTAGTCTGTCGCCCCAGGCCAGCGTTCATAGGGGCCGGAGATCGTTTAGCGTGAGGCTGGTGTTCACCTCCCTTTCCCTTTCCGCCACCTCCTTAGCGAACATTACTACCTCACAGTAAGAGGCGGCGGCTACCCATGTGCTCTCGCTCGCGACTATAGACTCTACTAAGGCCGGTAGCGAGAAACGTTCCACCCCGGCTGCCGCGATAAGGAGACGTACCTGTGTTATCGCTGTGTCCTCGAGGCAGTCCCCACAGTGATGGCACCGGGACGTCTCTTCTCTTCCGATACGACACAGGTACTTCCCGAAGCACCCGTGCCCCGAGAGTACCTGTTTCAGCCGATATAATAAGGCACCATTTTGTCTCTCCAGCCACTCCTCCATAATGGGTCTTACTGCCGTTATCGCGGCGTGCCCTGTATAACTTTACCCTATCATAACTCCAACCATCTTTCCAATTTAATAACTCCAATCAACCACAGACTTATCACAAACTAAATTCATACCAGCCCTATTTAAATATCAATCATCTAGACGAACTAAATAACAGGCAGATAACGAGTATCGAACCGGAATCTTTTGACGTATTGAACTGGTATTTAATCAACAAATTCATATTGAGAATCAATATAATTTGTCAATGAAAGTCAGTAGCAGATGACGGTTACTAGACAGAGGTTGCTAAAATGGCGCTATAGTGTTTAAATTTATTAGTATCAACTCTGCTTATAAACTATTCCACTGCTGGGCACAGATCTTTTCTGAGTTTGAGAAGGGCTAGTCCATAGACCGTGGCCACTGAAAGACTTCAAGTACCTATCTTGAAGAACATTATGGAGAACTGTCACACATACAGGTTTTCGCCGGATGTTTTCCTTCGCTATTAATGCTACCGATTATTAACTATTTAATAAAAACATAGCTGCGGAAAGTCGGAGGTGCCTTGGAATTTAACTCGAGGACTCTGCGTTGCATCCCAACGGTCTCCCGCTAGGCTATCGCTAGCGTTATATGAGAGTATACATATATTTGTAGATATAATAAGTGATGTTGAATCGATGTCGTAGCGGTAGTAAATGTAGTCACATACTGCTGCACATGAGGTCTCGAGTATGAGTCTCGGGTTCTGGTGTTGTTGACAAAGTGTTATTGCAATTTACTGTCAACAAATTTAAGGTAGCAGCACGGAGTCGGTCCACAGCAATAGGCTCACTCCCAATAACATGAGACCTAAAATCAGAGTTCGCAAAATATAGGTGAGAAAAACATTTCAGCCTACCCAGTCCAAGATATTGGTATGAGGCTATGTATGTAGAAATAATATTTGGCCTAAAGTGAAATCAAAGGAGAATAATAAATAGTATTTTGTTTATATATTCGAATGAATTATGAGTTATGTGCAGTTGTGCATAAATTCTGAGAAGGTTACATTAGCATTTAAATTCTCAAAGGAATTAACAAATATTGAAATAATGAACGCAAAGTGTACTCAGTATTTTAAGGGCAATTATATGTTAATTATACAAATGGCTATCACGAGTTCGATTAGATTTACGTTACTGGGACGCATTGGCGAAGGGATCTTGTCATTCAAAAACAACCTCAATTATTTTTATTACGGTATTCTAGCAATTTGATTTACAAATTACTAGTATTCCAGTCAGACTAAGCTTAATGCTTTTGTTAGAAGTAAATATTTTGATAACAAGTCCGATGCATTATCCAGTGGGCTACCGTCCCTATTGTAATTAAACTATCATTCGATAGACCTTTTCAATTATATTAGTAATTATATTTTATCAATAAATCAATAGCTGATAATAAAAATACCAAAAAACTAATTATTATCAATTTAATGGACAGGCTTAGCCTAGTGCGGGGAATTTAATTGATTTAGAAAAATTGTAAGCAAACTAAACATTTCTTGAATTTTAAAACATTTTCTGTATTATTTGTAATTTTTTTATGGCAATAAAAATATTATTATTACTAATATTAATTTAACATTATTAAAATTTTCAAAATATATATATCCCAAATTATTTATGTCACCACACAAGATACAGTTCTATGCGGCTTTAACAATTCCAATATTTAGTATCATTGCAATAACGGTTTAATAAACGTCGTTTTAAGTTTATAATAAATAAAGTCTTTACTGCTTTACAAACGTACAAATAATGAACACCAAGACTTAGATAAATAATAAATGGATCAACTAAATACTGGTCCGTTATAGGATTCGAACCCTCATGTGGTGATGCAATCAATTCATCGCTGTTGTCCGCCATTTGTCCAGTCAAAGGCGTTTTATATCAAAATCCAAAGACAAGGTATTTTTAGGTATATATTAACAACATAAATGCGTCTGCGCTGCGCGCAATACAGAGAAGGTATTTCTTGTGTGCACAAATGCATTCCAATATCACAAATTAATGCAATTATGCTCATCACTAGACTACTAACCACTAGAAAGTATAAAATGCCGTTCCAGTGACATAGTGACAGATGCTACACAATTTTCAAACTTGTGAGAAATATACAAAAAGCACAATATCAATCAACAATATTTATCCGATTACACTAATTACATTCCAATTGAAGTAAATATGATTACACCACGAACAAACATAATATTCCTCATTCATTACCAATCACCGTCCACAAACCAAAATCCCATCTAACAGACACAACACAATAACACAAAGTCTCTGGGGTACATTTTAGCGGCGCGGCGTCTAAATCAGGGGCAATTAATGTCAAAACGGTAATATCGACGCAGGCCACTCGGATTTATTCATCCTTGGGGCACCTCAACTCACCTGATTTGATTTGATTTGTATGTCAATCTTAGATCTCTCTGGTTTATTTATTAGTTTTTCGTTCATAATTTCTTTAGCGGTATCGGATCGGAGTGATAGTAATTGATTGAAGTGACTTGCGGATGAGGCCAGTTGAATTGATACGTCCAGAGAGTTTTACAGTGATTTGACAAGACTGGTCTAAATTACAATCAATTGGAGATTTATGAAATGTTTATACATTTAGTGTTTCAACGAATAGTTTTAGACGTAGGGCAGCGTGATAACCAAGTTTCTATATAAAAAATAGTGATGAACTACAGTAGGTGATATTACCTAACTCATATGGAGCTACTTACGACATCCTGAACGTCAAAATAAACTATGTATTTATCATTAACCAGTTTTTGTCCGCGGTTTTTGTCACATGGATCGCATCGTAACGCATTCCAGGGTAAAAAGTATTCCATGTGATAATGAAGGATATAAACTATCTTTATATCATCATTCAAATAAATCCGTTTATTTGTTTCACTTTGTTTCACTTTGTTTCATTTAAAACCGGTCAATGGTTTACGACAATTAACAGACATCCAAACATAAAACATTCATAAGCCGCACACCTAGATCTAAACTGAGACAACTCAAAAATTGATAATTTTGAGTTATGCTTGTATTCGAATGCTTGGTGATCATGCGCAACTATTCAACATGACAGGTTCAATAATGCTCACATCATCATTATCATAAAATTTAATTGCTAGATTTGAATTGGTGTTAACTTTCTTTTGTTGAATCAACGTCTGTCATCCATACCACCTAAGCAAGTCTATTGTCAGTTGACCGTCACTAGTCATAAAAGGCAAGTACAAAAACAAGTACGAAAACGCGGACATTTCGAATTGTTACATTTTTGATGAAACTTATACATTCTATGATATTATTGTTACGGTGTTGGTGCAGTATTCTGCCATAGTACTGAAGGATATTTTGACTTGTTCCAGTTTGTTTGATAAAGTACGTTGATATTTAGTTACCTACTATTTTGAGTTGACTTTGTTTTGATGGATCAACATGTAAATTTCTAGTTGTCCTACTATTGTTGAAACAAATTCATTGTGATTTTTTTTCTATACACAATGTGATTTTTTACATGCGTCGCATAAAAATCGTGTTCGGTATTATAAATTGACTGTTTCCAAAACACTGATTTTAATTAAACTAATTACCGCTTTGTATTTAAATATCTTTTTAGGTTAACTCACTGTTGCTGGATAATTATTATTCACAATAAATAGTTTTTTTATTTCAGAGAAATAAAAAACGAGACCGTTTTCTTGTCATTATTATCAATGAAAGATATATAAAGAGAACCCATTAACAGCTAATGGAGAAGACTTAACTACAACTATAAATGAAGAAGTACTAAAAAGAAAGAAATTATTCTAATAACACTAGTGTGATGACTAAACCAGGCCATAGCAGACAAAAAGTTTCGTAGATGACTCTGATACTGACCTAAGTTATGTCCATCAAAAGAAGAAGACTCTTTGCCGTAAAATATTTTTTTCGTGACAATACGTCATCATTGATGATTCCGAAATTGAAACCAGGGTCTGTAGTAGTCAGGTATTGACACTGTAGGAAAGCCGCCAAGCCAACAAATTTTTGAAATTGAGACCACAGCGGTTATTCATACTACTGGACAGTCTCAAACCCAAAACTTTGTTAATACTGAATCCCCTGGATTCATATTACTGGTAATATTGCACAGCCTCAAAGATATGTTGTCAATCAAGTTAGAAATGATCAGTCAAATGAAGAAGTAAAAAGAGTAAAGAAGAGAATCGGTAATTTTTGTATTAAGTAATACATGCAACCACAACTCAAAATGACTCAATAAAACTGTTTGAAGTCTAAATAGTGTTTATTTTTTATACATAGACACCACCTTAGAGTGTTACAACTCAAAAAACAGTGATTATCGATAAAAAGGATTGAATTATAGCCCCCATTTACATACAGTGACATTTACCAAGCTATTTTTAATCTAGAATCAAATCAAATTGTATAACTTCCCTAACAAAAAATTGCAGATATATGTTTTTTTCGTCTCCTGAAAAATGACCTTTTTGAGTTGTCTGGGTTTAGGTCTAAGTGTATTACCTATACATGTAATAAAATTGTAATTGGTCAATGTCATTACATGTGGGCTATTTAAGAAAAATATCAGAGACATATTAATAGATCCTTATTTTTTGAATTTTTGTCTGTCAGTATGTTTGTATACGCATGACGCAAAAACTACTGCATGAAATTAGTTATAATTATAATAATTTTAATAATAATTTATTTATTTTAGTATAAAGTTTCAATTTTACAATACCATCTTAACAATAACATAAAGTGTACTTATAGATATTTGCACGAACTAGGTTAAACCTGTGTTTCGAGCGACGAACTGCTTACATACTATTATCAGTACAAATAAATATACATTATAATAACATGCGATTTTAATAGTTGTATTGCTCAGTTCAATCTTTAAATCTGGTGTATTTATATCTTGATATGCTGCCTAGAAGTCAAGTATTAAGCAATAAAATTATATAGAGTAGTAGAGCCTCGCTTATTTCAGCATGAATGGGCCGGCTCGACCGGGGAAGGACTCTCACAGAATATCGACGTGAAATAGCAGTATTCCTACTGTTGTGTTTCATTCGGTGAGTGAGAGTTCCGGCGGCCCAATCACCCTTTTTCCCCTTTCCCGCTCCTTCTCCTTCCCACTTCCTCTCCTAAAGGGTCGGCAACGCGCAAGTGATGCCTCTGGTATTGAAGGCGTCTATAGGCTACGGTGACCACTTACCATCAGGTGGGCCGTATGCTAGAATGCCAACGTAGTTGTATAAAAAAAAAAATAGATAGGTACCTACTTCCCAATGCGGCGCATACGCAGTCGCGAACAAAAGTTAGTTTTTAATATAATTAGGATTTAATTCATAACTAATAAGTCCTAGAAGCCAAAACAATGTAGTTTTCGAGATATTTATTTCGAGTTGAATAAAAAACTGAAATTGGCATCATAGCAGATAATTTTGGCACGCAACAAAAACAATGAACTTTTAAAATATCGATTTTCAGTATCGATAAAGTTATTATCACTATTGTGCATTTATGTTAAAATAATGGCATTCATAAGTACTTGGGTTGTTCGTAACTACCTTTAGCCTCATGGTTAAATCTCATAACCAAACTCACATGCGGCTGTTATAATTTCAGATTTTGTACAGTATCCATGGCAATGACAGTCGGTTACGTTATGCTGGTAGCGATAACCTAGTGAAAGAGAGTTGGACTTCCAAGCAGAGATTTCGAGATCGATCCAAAGGCTCAGAGCACAAATGCAAAAAAATGTCTGACTTTTCGAAACTGTATGCGTATTAAGTATTTAATTATCGCACGCTTTAACGGTGAAGGAAAACATCCTGAAGAAGCGTATAGATATGTGAAGTCTGCCAACCCATATTGGGCCAACGTGGTGGAGTATGGCTTAACCCAACAGGGTACTTTTATAATATTAGTATAGATAACAATCTATACTAATATTATAAAGCTGAATAGTTTGTTTGATTAAACGCGCTAATCTCAGGAACTACTGGTACGAATTGAAAAATCTTTTACTATTAGATAGCCCATTTAACGAGGAAGGCTATAGGCTATATATTATTTTTAAACTGTAAAATAAATCAGTAAACAATAAAAAGAGTTTTAAGTTCTTTGTCAAAATTGCTAAACACACAAACACGCAAGCTTTGTTATAAATCTAATTTTACTCTGTTTCCCTGTTCAGTTCCGTACCTTAACTGTCTTTCTATGCACATAAACTTGTGACAGAACATTAAATCTACGGCCTAATGATCTGAAATACAGGGTAACCTACTTAAGATACCAGGTCCTCACAAATAGAGACTACATATATTATAAAAAATACTAAATTTTGCCCGCGACTTAAATGTAGGTTAGGTTGGGTTAGATTAACAGTACTTTTGCCGGATGCAAGGTACCATGCGTCGTATTTTGTTCCCCTGACAAAGTATATGTGAAATTTCACGATAATCGGTCGAATAGTTAAGAATGTATACTAACATATACCTAACTACTGTACTACTACTAGATTACGCTTACCGATTACCAATAGACGGTCGGGACGGGTCATATTGTTCAAATAGTAGTCAAAAATACTATAGACTCTAAGCATTCTCTTAATTTAGTGCCAGACTTGTTTTACTGTGCACGTATTAAAAATGAGATTATTTATAAAGCTGAAGCTCACATGCAAAAAGTTTAATAACTAGACATGCAACGGAGAGAAAGTTCTTACACTCAAAGAATTACAAAATAAATAAAATGTACAAAAATATGAAGTTAATAAGCGTAACTGGCATTTTTAAATTATAATGAATATGTGTGTCTTTGAGACGATATACATAGACTTACTATGAACTCCGATGGTAGGCAGAAGGACATTAAATTTAACTATAACTGATATATGAAGCAACGGTAGCCTAATGGGATAACGTTTGACTGCCACACAGAGGTCTCGAGTTCGGTCACCAGGCGCGCATCACTGACTTTTCGAATTTATGTGCGAATAATATAGTTAAATGTCGTTCGCTCTAACAGTGAAGGAAAAACATCGTGAGGAAACCTGCATGTCCGAGAGTTCTAAATAATATTTTCGAAGATATGTGAAGTCTGCCAACCCGCATAGGCCAGCGTGGTGGACTATGGCCTAACCCTTCTCACACTGAGACTAGGGTCTCTTCTCAGAGTGAGAAGGGTTCTACATAATGTTCTCGAAGATATGTGAAGTCTGCCAAGGCACACAGTGCCAGCGTGGTGGACTAAGGCTCAGGGTTAGGTATAAAACCGCCCCAATGCTGTAGCATTGGGGCGGTTTTATACAAGGCTCATATTATTATTATTATAGCTGATGAAATAAGGGAAATATTTCTATAATTTATTGTATACAGAGTTACCTCTATGAATCATCGATGGGAGAGGCAGAGGTGTATTACATTAACCTAAAGCTGTCAAAATGTGAATACATTTCGTCGGCTATTTTAGGACTCACGAAATAGGGTTTATTAGTGTTTACTGGACACATATGCAGAGTCCATGCTACTACCGAAAATTTCTAGAAAGAAAATCCGATTCCGTTTTGATCGCCCCATCATGAATCGAGCTGTAGACCTTAGGGTCGCACCTTGGGCATTCTGTAACTGCCTCTTCAAACTAATGTAAGATTATCAAACTATGTGCTTTAAGTATGTGTTTAATTTAAAAGCAGCGATAGCTCAGTGGGAAGACCAATAGACTGCAATGCAGAGGGTCTCAGGTTCGAACCCACGTCGCGCACCTCTGACTTTCGGAACTTATATGACTTTTCGAAATTATGTGCGTATTGATTGACAATTATCGCCTGCTCCGTGCCTCGGAGAGAACGTTAAGCCGTCGGTCCTGGCTGCCATGAACATCTATGGCAGTCGTTATTGGGACAGTGTCGATACAAAAGATCCCACTGGGTCGAAGAGTCGCTGGTCTGTACTGACTGGCCCCCACATAAGATACATACATACATAAATGTGTTTAATTAATAAAATCTTAACATCTTTTTAGATAAATTTAATACGTATACGAGTTTAATTCTTTTTTATACATTTTTATTTATATTCCTTTATTATTATTTTTATTTGATCTCGATTAAGTGTTTACTGAAACAACGGGAGAACATTGACAGTTATTACTAATGCAGGAGTCATGTAATCTTGAACATACTGTGCATTACTTTATGTCAGTAAATAATAATTATTATTAAAACGAACACTGTGTAAATTACAAGCCGTAGCAGACTTCAGGATCGTGAAGTAGTCAGAACTGTTATATAGACTACTGGGATTGCCGCTTACTGGGCGGACAGCAATAAACTCGTCCCCTTGCCAATTATTGTGACAGCACGAATAAATCGTAATGCTCACAGAAATACTTAAGTCGAATATTACTGTGGCCTATGGTAACCATCAAGCAAGTTGTGAGCTAGTTTGTCGCCTTACTTGTATTAAATAACACAACATGACATAATATATGGAATATGCGATTACAGTGCATGATGTCTCGGATCATTGGATCCAAAATTACATTGAATTTCTGTCAAGGAATTTTCGGTAGCAGCACAACACATAGTTGGCGAAATAGAGATGTTACACATCTGCCTACCCCCATAGGTACTAAACTAAAATGCATACCGTAGTATGTATGCATTTTAGTTAATTTTTCATGCTACACAGGCAATCAAAATCATATTATAACGATATACCCCGTACCTGTATAAGTACTTCAATAGAAGTGTGGTATTTAGAGATTATAAAGAAATTATAACGAAAATAATAAACAGAATAAGGCGATCACATCCACACCATCATATACAGAAATAGCCTATGAATGAGTGTTATTTAATTCTAAGAGTTTTATACATACATAATAATATATCAATCCTATTATTCTATATATAAACGTCTATTTCTAGAACATATCATGTCTACAACGTAGTCGTTGACCGTAGAACGTAGCTCATCTACGCAATACGTCTACGACTATTAAACGCTGCTACTGAGTTTTGGAATTGCTATGATATTTTGGAATTTAGGGAGAAACTTGTACCTAAAAATGTACTAAGAATTTGTTTTATTGCCTACTAGATTTTGCCCCCAGATTTGCTCACGTTAATATAGATTTATAATAATAATAATAATAATATTAATAATAGTAATTTATTTCAGGTTCTTGTCCCATAAATTGTTAGTAGTACAGTGGAAGCTTTTTTGTAGTCTATAATATGTTGTTCTGATCTATAAACAATGATACTGTAAAGTTTCATTAAAATCCGTTTCGTAGTTTTTGCATGATGGAGTAACAAACATCTATCCATCCATCCATCCTCACATACTTTGACATTTATAATATTATTAGAATACATAAGAACATAGCCTCATGCGTATGTGCAAATACATTTTACACTAATATTTCGCTAGCTTAGTTATATGTCGCACGAAATAATTTCCTATTCGAGTTTCTATCTCGAGTTCCACTCATTGCCCTACCGAAATAAACGCACACCTCACACGAGCATTCAAGGTTAGTTGTTCCTCGAACTGATTAAAAAACAGATATTATGTAATAATATTTATGTATGTACATAGGTGATGTAATTACGTGATATATCTTTATTAACGTCAAAAACATTCACAAGTTTTACAAAAGACACACATTGTTTTGTATTTTTCAATTTATATGTGACGTTGTAATTTTGTTTACTTTCATATATTTAAATTTAAATTCGGCTTCGTTCGCGTAAAAGTAAGTTATGTTAGTAACAGTACTTTGTTTTACTAAAATACAGCCTTTGTTACTTGGTAATACCTAAGGCTTACAAATAATTTTTAAAATCAATGGATAGTTTTTTAATTAAATCATGACAAACAAACAAAATTCTAAACTTTCTTCTCTATAATATTAGTATAGATATGTAAAATATCATAAATATCATAGTCACATCTAATATTTAAAAACACAACACTTCGCTAATAAATTATTATTATTGTTCAGAAAATTATTCTATACCAGCAACGGAACAACAATTCACAACAGTAAACAAACCCCTTTCCCACGCAAAGAATCTTTTAGTAGTTTTAGCCATTAACTTAAACTGAAGTAAGTCTTATCTCGTCACATAACAGTTGACTAGGCTCTAGCTAGAGACACACAGGACTCTATGTTTACCTAGACTCTACTTTACGGCGATAATAAACAGGGACTCGTTGTGCGAAGCATTTATGAAGTATTTTACTTAGTAGACTCAGAGTCTAGAGTCAGGTGGGATGGCAAAAGTTAAGTATCCGCCTTTATATATTCCTTAACAGCACAGCGGTTGTTGTACGTGTGGTTTCGGGTTTGACGACGAGGTCAAATAAGGTATTATGTGGATTTTTCCTTTTGGAACTATGATTTTTGTTTTTTTTAAAGACAATTTCCAAAACAGGAGTAATGAAATTGCGGGGCACTTTACAAACATTAAAATAATGGACACAAAGAATATCCAGACTTGGATCAACCAATTATGAATCACACCATTTTTTTTTCGTGTGGTATTTGAACCCACAATCTTCGGCGCAGTGGCAGTGGCGAGGCGACCACTTAAACCACTACGTCACCCGTGCAGTCAGTTTTTGAACGGCAATACGCTCCCTCTCTATTATGTGAGAGCTAAAGTAGACTAAGAGAGAGTAGGTAAAGAGTTACCCTTAATTCGTTGCCTCTGTTTACTTCTTTTGGGGAACAGGTTTTGAGTCTCTATATATAAAGAAACTAGGTTTTGTTTATATTTCAAAACGTAAATGTTCCAAACTTGAATGTCGATAAACACTTTGATTGGTTTCGATCCCAGAACTTAATATTGCCCTATATTTATCAAAAAAATTTAATGGCAGCACGAAACCTAGAAAGAGTCATGAGGTTCCACCATGCGCGGGACAGTTATGCAGTCCCGGTTGCTATGAACATTGACGCTAGGGGAATCCAGAAACAGTTTCTAACGTACCCTGATGGCTAGTCTAAATATAAGACCTCGTACATAAGTCTCTCGGGCGTTCGTTACGTTCAAATGCCATTGCAATAGGCAACTAACCACATCAGGAATATAAAATTAAAATATATAAATTATTCTTGTCGGTGTTATTCAAAAGAAATTGTTTATATATATTTCAGTAAATATTACTGTATTATTAAATTGAATAAACATAACTAAAATAATTCAATTTCAACAGACCAAACTTCATTAAATAATAATCCATTCCATTTATATTAATAATTAAACTTTCAATTACTGCAATTAATCATGTGTCACTTAGATACCGCGTAGGCAACCCCCTCAACGCTACCGGGTCTAACGCGTCACACTAACACAGGTGCCTTGCTTACAACTCGGTCCACGTAACCCAGCTTAATGTGGTTCATCAGGCCTGCAGCATCACTGCAAGGGTTGAACGACCGCGCGCATGCGTACCGACCACCTTTTTCGGTCTAAATAGCCAACGGGCCGTCTTAGTACGCGTTCTAACAGCGATCAAATTTCGATCTTACTATGTAACTGAGTGGATCGTTTTGGTGGTGCGTTCGGAAGCGGGTTGGGCGAAGCGCGAAGGCTCGTTCGCTCAGTGTGTCGCCGTCCGTCGTCGGCAGCGCGCGCGGGTCTGCTGTCGGGCTTTTTTCAACCCGAGAAAAGTTTTTAAGTTTCGTCGTTTCCGTCGGACGCTGAAAGTGTTAAGTTGCCGGCTGCGAACATATTGTTTTGTAAAGTGCATACGGATTTGTGTGAAGCGTTGCATTTGGAGATTTTACACTTATTTCTTGTGGGAATTATGGAAAGGTGAGTTTAGGTATTTTTGTTTGAATGCGGATATTTCTGCGGCATAATGAATAGTAATTGGTAAGTATTTTTTACTAGTGTGTAACGTTCTCCAATAAATTTAATCTATTTTAATTAAGCGATAATTAAATTGTTAGGCCTATAATAAAGTCATTTATTGATTTTATTGCTCCATAAATATTAAAATGAAAAGTAATGCTGACATAAGATAAAAACTTGTTATAAGATAATAAATAAAAATAAGAAATTAAATGAAATATAAATGCAGCCATAGTAAAATATTAATACGGTAATAAACGCGGCTGGTGCAATTGTTAATTTAACGGGTTCCTCCATATTTTTTATATAATGGAGCAACAATGTATAATAAAAACAATATTTAAATACGTTTTAAATATTTGTTTAATTTTATACCAAATACAACAAATTATTCTCGAATAAGAATACGGCGTTAGAAATTAAAATAAATGTTTTCTGCCTTTAACCGTTAATTGATAGAGAAGTGCTTTATTATGACGTATCAGAAACCTAAAAAAATTATGTGAAAACACACAAAGAAAAACGAAATAAAAGTTTTGGGTTGCCGACGGAAAAATACATCGCTACTTTATTATTTATTTAAATATTTTACTTTATCTTTATTTCAATTAATCAAGCTATTGACAGGAACGTGAAGCTGATTGATTTTGTTGGCTTTTTTAATAAAATTAAAAGGGTATCCCAAATCAGCCGCAATAAAAATGTCGAGCAGTAAGATTTTCTAACAACCGTAGCTTTTTAAACTGTATAATATTCTTTTTTTTTATACAGCTAGGATAACAAATAAGCATACGGCACGTTTGAAATTAAGAGATAAGTACAACGAAGCAGCAGCCATCACACTTGCTGATCTCTCAAAAATGAGGCGGGTGGCACCAATACCATTGGGGCCTTACCACCAGATGTTAAGGTATTACACGCGCTTAAGCGAGACAAAGCTATACACAATGTGACCTGCTGTCTCATTGTAACGCAATTAATCACAATTCTTTTGGAGATGATGGTAAGACCTCAGTAGTTTCTGTTCCAGGCTTACAGCACATTGATTTTATAAGGACCTGTAGCAATTCTTATCATAGTAGTAAAACAAACTGCCTATAAAGTATTGTGGCTAACATTTTTCGTAAGTTGAAGTAGATAGAGTAGAAGTGAAGTAGATGAGCTACTAAATAAATTCTTATATGACTTCTTCCAAAAAACAAGTAATGTGTCAGTTCAATGCCTGTACAATAATTGTAATAGAGTTAATATTTTTCCAGTGCCGCTGTGCCAAAACGTTTTAAGCCCAACACGAATCAAATGTTTGTGTCACCTTTATTTGGGGCCAAGTATTTCTATTATTATTTGCGACCATACAAGAACTGCCCGACGGTGCAGCAGAGTTAGATTTCATAAGAATAGAGATACTTAATTTTATTATAACTCTAAAATTCAACTTAGGTATAAATACAGATTTGATGGGGCCGCCAAATATCTATGGCAGCAATAGAAACATGAGAAAAGTGTCATTCGCGTAAAAGTAGGTTAGGTTATGTTAGTCACAGTACATTAAAAAGAAATGTAACCTATGTTACCCGGTGATAATATAGCTTTTCTAATGGCGACAGATTTTTTTAAACTGTTGAATATTTTTATTTTAAATCATTACAGTCAAACAAACAAAAAATCATATCTTGTCTCTTTATAATATTAGTAAAGACTATATGTTAATAATTATATAAACCACAGTAAAATCTCTATAAAGAAATAAAATTTCAACGTGTGTAATTCGCATAAACTTAAGATAATACTACTACCACTTATAACTTCTTGAAACTTAACGAAATTTTACTTATTTTGTCGGAGTTTTGACTTCAGACTTTTGTTTTACAATTCCTATTTACACTTTGCCGACGGCAAGTATCGCCTCGATCGCGCACTTAAGAAAGTAACCAGACCATGTGGCCAAATGCAAATTAAAATTGCATGCACCCTCTGTTTTTCGTTTTATATCTTACAAGTATTTTCATAGCTATTAAAAATTCAATCACAAACTTTCGGAACAAATTGTATAGGGTGAGAATCTGTGTGGAGCTAGGTGAAACGATTTGATATTGCTAACATCGCTTTAGAAACAGGTATATTAAAATATATTGGTAATTACTGTATACTTTTTCATTAATATTGTAAGTTATTATCTTACATTTCTGGAGTATATTTAAAATTTCAAGTCTCTTTCTTATTTGTATTTGTACCAAACAAAAGGACAAACAAGAAAGCGAGGTTATAAAGACAAAGTAAAAAGTCACGTGACTAGGAGAGCACGCATAACCGTCGTCAATTTAAGCTGTCATAAATATCGATATGGAAATAAACCACTAAATATTCTATCATTTGGTCTCCATACATACATAGACTCATGCCTATTTCCCAAAGCGGTAGATGGAGTCTATCATGTGTTCTACACAGTATAGTCTGGAAGCAGCAGTCTGGAAGAGATTGCTGAGGGTGATAAGATCGACAGTTATTGTACTATTTACATTTCATTCTATATTAGGTGTATGATTGAGCAGCGATAGATTGTTCGATTGCCATGCAGAGGTCTTCAGTTCAATCCAAAGGCACAAATATCTGACATTTCGAAATGATTTATCGAAATTACGCTGAAGGAAAACATCGTACAGAAACCTGCATATCTGAAAGGTCTCCAAAATGTTCTCAAAGATATGTGAAGTCTGCCAACCCGCACTGGGATAAAGTAAAATGCAGTAGCTACCAGAAAAGGAAGTTGAGATTTAGACAAATCTAATGTCTAGTCATGTTAAACCGGTCCTAATATACGTGCGAATGACAAATTATAATTATTATGATCTACAAAATTATAACTACTTATACTAGATTTTGCCCACAGATTCGCTCGCGAAAATGTAGGTCAGGTTAGATTAGTAACGGAACATTTTTCTGGATGAAACGTTTTGAACATTTTCTGTTTTCTTGACAAGGTTTATGCAAAATTTCATGATGATCGGTCGAGTAGTTAAAATATGAAAGCTTAATGAACAAACTTACATTCGCATTATAATACTAGTGAGGATTCAACTTTAGATAATGCCGAGTCCGCTATTCTCAATTATTTTGTGACGGTAAAATAAATCGGCTCACCCGTACAAAGCATTAGCTGCTTTCAGGTAATCACTTTTATACCTTGTGGTGCATGATTTATATAACTGAAAACTAGTATTAACGCAAGCTAGCTCGGTATTTGCACACTTTCTTAAACTCTTCCAGAAATCAAGCATAAGAGTGATAATTGTTTCACTGCGTTTCATCCGGTTACTAAAGATGCCACTTAACACTGGGATTTTTTACACTATCAAGAAAAACAAGCGTACGAAGGCATGCTTGAAAGGCATTATTATATACAGATTTCTCAGAAATAGGATGTTTTCATGAAGAGCGAATTATTTAAACTAGTTCGGATAGTGTAATCCGAATATCAAAGTAACTTTTATAACAATCAGTAGAACATTGTACAGTACATTCGACAGGGGGAAAACTGTAATATTCTGTTGCCATGGCTATGTAACTAGACAGTATAAAGGCTTAGATCTACAACAATTCCGCTGTAATATCAATACTGCAACAGCCAGGAGAAAGGAAAGATAAACAAAATAATACCTTGCTTTTTATGACACTTAAGTGACTAACAATCCTGCGGGCCGTTTGATGGTAATCGGTTATCGTATGCTATTAATACTATCGGGATTATAATATTATATTATTATTATATATACCACAGGCTAGGCGGAGAGATATATAGCAACCACATTTTCGCCTATTTATACACACATGTATAGGTCACACGAAATATAGTCGAAAATCATGCCGAGCATATTAACTGCCTTTGAGTTCCTATTGAGCCTTGTCTGAGAAAATAAGAACAAAAATACCTTGGCCGAGTCGTAAATGGAACCCGAGACCTCATGAGAGCACACAAATATAGACGCAAACTTATGCCACGGAAACAAAGGAATCGTTAGCGTATTGGTGATCTTTAAAAAGGGAGTTGCTGCGTTGCCATCGCAAGTGAGGCAGACACATGCCTCTAGTACCTTACGTCAAGTTCTATATATCCTACTTACCACATGTACACAACACCAGTTGACTTAGGTGTAATATTTATTCTCCATCCTATGAGATAGGAAAGTACTTCCGTCCTACAGAAGATAATAATATACATCCTCAGTAAAACAGTTTTTGATTAATAAGCTGATCTCATTTATTAGCATCACCTCTTTGATGAATGTTAGGAAAAACAGAACTAATAATGTGTTAACTGGTCGATCGATGAAAATTTATTTTTCCTTAAAAAAAGATAACGTATCCACCTATTTTTATAGAATATGTATGTATGTATCTTATGTGGAGGCCAGTCAGTGCAGACCGGCGACACTTCGACCCAGTGGGATCTTTTGTGTCGACACTCTCCCAATAACGACTGCCATAGTTGTTCATGGCAGCCGGGACCGACGGCTTAACGTGCTCTCCGAGGCACTGAGTAGGCGATAATTGTCAATCAATACGCACATAATTTCGAAAAGTTATATAACTTCCGAAAGTCAGAGGTGCGCGACGTGGGTTCGAACCCGAGACCCTCCGCATTGCAGTCTGTTGGTCTCTCCACTGAGCTATCGCTGCTCATACTCATTCATGCTTTATAGAATATAGAGAAAGGATGAACGACTTTTCAAATTTATTGCAACGTTCATAAAAAAGTTTAACGCAGTATAATTTTATTAGCACCCAGAACGTTACGTTTGTTGTTTTTTATCTTGTACCTTTAGCAGGTACATCTTCCCCAATGTAAAATAACTATGATAGTACATAATTATATATACTTCGACTCAAGCCTGCATTTCGGAGCGGTTGGTAGATATCACGGATGTCTAATTGGGTACGATTGTGATATTTCTCTTTCTTCTGCTTTATCGACTTCCTTCATACACGCTCGTTCGTTTAGCATTATCCTGGCATTCCTCCAAAAAGAGTGCAGTGGTAGTTTATTCTTAAAATAAAATAAATATTTTGTAAATGGTTTACACCTATAGTTATTTCTTTCACATATGCAATTATTACAAATTAAAAAAATATAAGGCGATACGTGTTGTTATTTAAATGAATATTCATAGTGGCTACTGCATAATCTGATGTATAAAATCGCTAAATATTTTCGTAATAATATATTTTGTATAAGGGCAAATAAAATTTGAAATTAAATGTGTCGCAGTGTTATAATTACATATTTAATTGTAACTATTCCAAAATGCTAGGCGAAGGTCGTAAAACTTATTATCCTACAATTTAGCTTTTAACCTTATTGAATTAGATAACAGTTTATACTATATCGCATAAAAAGATATTGGCTAAAAAGAGTACGATATGAATTATCACATTTTTACTTGGCTTATATGTATATGTATGTTCCTTCATCAGCTATGTTTTGGGATCCATGTGATGTGCGGCGTGCCTATTCCCGTCAACCGGGTACATGTCTTTACCTGTCCCTACTCGCTTGTCCCGTATTTCTTTGAAAATTTACTGATAATAAAAGCCAATAAGACTACCAAAACTAAGATCTCATGCATAGTAGTCGCATTAACTGCCGTTGTCTACCATACCACTACTCACTACATCTACAACTGGACATATTTTTCTCTACCAACAATGCAGACATCGGTATCCAAATACCCAGAGGAGCGGTGACGTTGGCTTTACCTTTGACGTCATCATCGAATGCATAAACGAAATGATTCAAGGAAAATAAACAGAATTTATACAAAATAAGTTGTCAAGCGTCTGTAGGTATTATCCCTTGTTTAGGGTAGAAGGCAGTTGCGTCGTTTACCTGTCAAGAGCACGCCTCTCGCACCCTGACAATAGTTCGTAATATACTTTATGAATAACGATTACTATTTGTAGCTTAGGAAAAGGGTTGAAATACACGAAACGTCTTGATAAAATACTGTCGTCGTCTCATATTATTTATAGCTTTTTTACGATTTATATATAGCGATTTTCTTTATTCTACTGGTGAATATTTTTTGGATTAGAATCCGAAATCCTTTTTTCAGACTTAGCTCTGAGATGAAATATAAGGCAAAGTTCTTGCAAAATAATATATATTGTTAGTCAAAGCTTAATATTACAAACATATGTAGATAGACTGATACTATAACCGGTTGGGTAGGTTATTCCATACCGATATCCACTGGGTTCAATGTTGCCATGTCTTTCTTGATTCACTGGTAATCACAATCTTCAGTATTTGGTATTTAATCTCGACCTGTTATTTTCCAGAACTCGTCTTTATTGGTCTCCTGATATATCAGAGGTTTTTCTGAGAAAAGCACTCTAGAGTTAGACATTCGTCTAGACGTATCTTACATAAATTCTTCGTCATTATATTTAGTGTTTACCTATTAAATTGACCTTTAGTATGAAGAAAATAGGCAACGTGTGTTCGCACAAATTATTTCAGGCCTATTTTCTAATAGCATATATGTTTTTAATCATATTTTATAGTTATTGTTGTAAGACCCTCCGCCAAGCATTGCCTAACTTAAAATATAAAAAATATGCCTTCTTATGTAAGTATTGCAAATTTAAGCAATAACGCTGAAGATACATTGAACGACCTATCTCAAACATACATTGTAGACTATAAATAATACATGTAGTTAAAAATATACATTGTTTTCTCGAAATAATCTCATGCACAACAGTGAAAATTATTTATTATTGTCGATTCGCCATCGATGTAATGTAATAATATATTGTTATAAAGATATTCTACTGACTAGTGTACTATTAGCTCTCAGTTTTCTGGTTCCAATGCTAGCCTTAATCGACTTAGTAAACTTTACACCCCTTGGAAAACATTATGAAATACTCTAAGGCGAGTTTCGTCACGTTGTTTTATCACCCACCTTTAAGGCGAGCGTTAATTAACTGTTTAATACGCACATAACTTCGAATACTCAAAGATGCGTGCGATGGTTTTAAGCCAACTTAGCTTGATATTTTCTCTTGTCTGTCTATATTGTTATCTCTTATGTTCTCTTCATTGCTCTATTCACATTATCAGTGAGTTTGCGTTTGTGCCTGTAGATATGACCATATAGAGGATGATACGATGAAGAAGACTTGAGAAATGCCGTGCTTTGCTGACAGTGTGTACTAGTAATATTTGAGCCTTGCACTGATATTAAAGGAATCCTTCGTTTAAAGTTTCGGCGTAAGAGAGACCTTTGGTGAAAATGTTCATTTGTATCCTTATGTCTTTGATAACGTAAACACTTAGTGTGTAGTGTTTGCCTGTAATTGTTTGTGCAGTATTACTATAAGCATATTTGTAAGCAAATTGATTATAAACCACAGCATCACCTGTTAGCAGATCTAAATAAACATAACATATGTAGACCTAAGCATATAGCCCGAATAGTAAAAAAAAACGTAGCAATTCCTTATTCTACTTTAGTTGTATAATAATATTTATTCTGTTATCGGATCATATGATTTATTGGTATAAATATTGCTAATTGCATTATATCATTAGCGACATGTTCAATGATAGCCCGTAGCGGAAATTAGTCGTTCATATGCCACAAATATCATTAGTCAATTTTGCCAATGAAATTATTATTAATTGCTTGCTGAAGTAATTAGTCATGTTAATTATAGGTAGATAAACGGATAGATAGATCAAATATTTATTCTATTAAAGGCGTTTATAAATAAATAAAAGAAATCGCTTATTGGTAAATTATTTTTGTGTGGTAGAGTTCCAATTTATAATTACTTTCTTAAGCATATCGCTGAAAATCCAAACACGGAATAATGTAATATTATAAAGTATATACTATGATTTTATTTCAGATTTTAAAAGTCAGTAGTAAATTATATAATGGCTGCAACACCTTGAATATATGAGATGTAAACTACTACAATTATAATTGAATAAAGTGTAACCGTGTGTTTCTTGCAGGTATCTTCTCATAGGTTCAACCCTTTGCCGAACCTAGCAACTAACTTAAATGTAATTCAGTCACTTCACTAAACTCACTAACTTATAAACTTTAACGTGCATAAGTGTAATTTTGTGACCTAAATTAATAAATTATTTTAACTTTGATTTTGTATTAATCCTAACCGGACGTAGATAAGATGCGCAACTAATTTACACGAAGCAACGTACCTGTGCCTCTGACTGCACACGAGTTACCTTATGAATGATCATCGTAATCGTCGCCCGCGTATTATCGGGGTTGACTGCCTATTAATAATGTGAGGGGAATTAAAAAAAAAAAAATAAGCCACTTTTTTGCTTATATCAGTTTTGCATGTCCGAAATACCTTCTGCAATGCTGCAGGTGATTAAATTCCACTTGTTATTTAGAAAACGCGGAACACTAAGATTTAGTGATAGTATCGATTCTTGGTATAATGCACAATACCCTAGCTGATATAATAATACACAAGTTAAGTTGTAAAACATGGTGGCAGTTTAGATCACATCTTGAAGACGGTGGCTAAAAACCTATCTCCATCATATTAAAGATCGCAGCTAAATATTGTGTGTTGCTTTTAGACCAGTTTTTCGGATTTTTTGAAGGCACGTAATTCCAATACATGTAGGCTGACAATAATATAGCTAAAAGTGACAGCGATATTTACTCTCTTAAATATTAAACAATCTGGATGGAAGTTATTTAATTTTCTTCTAGGCTTTACAGTATATATAGATTATATATATTATATATAGCAGCGATAGCCTAATGGGAAACCGTTGGACTGCCACGCAGAGGTCTCGGGTTCGAACTCAAGGCGCGCATCTCTGACTTTTCGAAGTTATATGCGTATTAAATAATCAGTTATCGCTTGCTTTAACGGTGAAGGAAAACATCGTGAGGAAACCTGCATGTCTGAGAGTTCTCCATAATGTTCTCGAAGATATGTGAAGTCTGCCAACCCGCAATAGGCCAGCGTGGTGGACTACGGCCTAACCCTTCTCACAATGAGAAGAGGCCCGTGCCAAGCAGTGGGACAGTTTATTACAGGGCTGATATTATTATATTATTATATATATTTTAGCACTGCATGAGTATTCTATTCGTTAAGCGTTATTTTTATCGAAAAAGATATCGAATGCCTAGAATATTTTTTGCAAATTTGATTCAATATCTTTTGAAGTTTCACCTGAGGGTTCGATTTATTATTTTCATGATATTTCAATACAACTTTCTTCATATTGTTTTCCATTCGAATTTTCTAAGTATGCTGATCATATATGAGGAATTGAATTTTTAGGCGGTTTATTATATTGCTAATACCTATATAATTGATTAATGTTTATTTATTTACAGTTACTTATCGATATTATTCGAACTAAGAATAATATTTATCGAATTTAATTATAATCTAACAATCGCATAGAGCTATTTGAAATAACGAATGCAATTTCAGCCCTAACCTAATTTTGGAATGGATTCTTCAAGTCCTTGTAACTTACATACACTTTTCATATTATTACATTTTATAATATATAAATTAATCAAATAAACAATAATTCTTTTGCTTTTTAAATACTATTACATTTTATTATATATAAGAAAAGTGTTTCATGCAAATAAATAACTACCATAACTTTACGGGTTACTAACGTAATTATTATAAGCTGCTAACAGCACGTAATGGAATATTAAGTAAAAGTAATAATTATATACTACGTAAGCAAAAGTTTTAAATATCACGTCAGGTTTGGCGCCGACTTTATACAATTCACTATATTTTGTCATCTAACACAAAAACTCTATTAATTTTACAAACTCAAAGCGTACTGTGTATCGCATGTGAAACAAAAATAAGCAGTACGAAATCTCAAAAAATATCGTCCATTGATGAACACTGTAAAATGTAGACTCATCCAATGATAGAGCTGCCACGATGCGTATGCCACATATGTGCTTTTCATAGATATTTTTTTGACTTGATTTAACATACAGTACCCACGTCTGTATAATTCCCAAATGATAGGCAGAGATGTATTATAACCATATTTTTCCAGCTGTGGGCTTATATCAGTTCGATGAATCAATCGATCAGTTTGGACCGAGAAAATGCAAATTGTTACACCGAAAAGTGCATAGATAGCACTTCAATATATTGGATGGATGGCCTTAGATCCCAAGTAATAGAGGGCGAATCTAATGTCTACCGGGTACATTTTCAGAACTGCTGCTACTACCAACAATTCTTCAACAAAAAACTTAATAACTCAAACCATATCACATCCGAGCTGACGCAGTGATTACTGGACCGACCCTTCGTCCTTGTGGCTCCAGCCATAGGCAAGGAGGGGTTTAGCTAGTAACAATAACTTTACAGTAGTGGTTTAGCTGCTAAAAGTCTGGCACACTTCACCGCTAATTCCCAGGTGGAGGAAGTCCATGAGAACTCCCCACAGACACAAACGCGATATTACTTTACAGAATTAATAAGGCAATTATGATGATTTAATTAGTTCATAAATACATATTATAATTTAATTTGTTCATAAATTAGCTTACAGTATTGACGTAATGAGTGTACGGATGCTGGAACGGACAAGTGAGACATCACCGATGCCGCCCCGCTAAGAGTTGTAAATACTACACAGAACAAATATTTATTATTCTTAAAAAGATAAGTTAATAATAATAATAATATTCTACCACATACACACAACACCATCTAGCCCAAACTAAGCAGAGCTTGTACTATGAGTACTAGACAATGGATAAACATACCAATATAATTATTTTTTTTGTAAATACATACATATTATACATAGAAATACCCAGACCAAGACAAACATCCATGTTCATGCACACAAATATTTGACTTGTGCGGGAATCGAACCCGCGACCTCAAGCGTGGCATACGGTTACACTAACCACTACGCCATCGAGGCCGACCGTCCCTCAGGTCTCCCCGTGACCATGGCTGCTGAAAAGCAACCGAAACGTCGGGGAAAGTGTAAACTTAAATATAAATAGTTTTAATAAATTAATTAGCTTAAAAATTGGTAAAGTTCAATAGTATCTAGTAGTAGTGTGACAGTTTCAAAATTTTGTAATAAATTGTAAAATAAATAACGCGATAAAATCCGTATATAGTAGTTTAATTTCAATGAGTGAGTATACAGAGTGCCTAGTGTGAGTTTACGTTATCGCGATCGACACGTTTATGACGTTCGGCGCTCCGATTAGCTTGCTCCTAGCTTTTAGCCAATCAGAGAGCCAAACGCGGTAAACGATACAATCGCGTTAACGTCAAAAAGGCTCGGTACACTAGCTTTTCAATTTTCGCAAAGTGTTTAACCTGTTTGTAAGTGCCTTTTGCATGCTTATCAGCTTAATAGCTGGATCTTTTCTGATGAAGTTTACAGTGATGTGTTGAAATATGACTGTAACCCAATCATATTTCAACATATATTTAGTGTTGGTTTTATTTAAATCCGTTGAAAATAATATAAAAATACGTAAATACAAAATGCGTAAAAATACGTAATTCCTTCACGTTGTTTGCAATAATCGTAATCATATTTAATAACAAGGTTTATATATTATGTGAGAATTGAAATTATTACATTCTATACGAGATGATCACAAATAAAAACGATCAATAATAATAGCAGCGGTTATTATTATTAGACAGTTCTTTCTTCTCTCTTAGCCTTTATTATTCCCAAGTCACTTGGGGTCGGATTTTCTGGTCTACCCGGATTTGACTGGATATCAGTTTTACACGGAGCGGCTGCCACCTGACCTCCGCAACCCGAAGGCTAACGATACCCTAAGGCTAGACCAGTGTCAGGATATTAGAGGGTACTGACTTGCCCAATAACGACTGCCATAGATGTTCATGGCAGCTGGGACTGACGGCTTAACGTGCTTTCCGAGGCACGGAGCAGGCGATAATTGTCAATCAATACGCACATAATTTCTAAAAGTCATATAACTTCCGAAAGTGAGAGGTGCGCGACGTGAGTTCGAACCCGAGACCCTCTGCATTGCAGTCTGTTGGTCTCCCCACTGAGCTATCGCTACAAGTTAGACAGTTACAAGATAAAATAAAACATCCAGTCCATGAATAGTTTAGTTAGCAAAGCAACTGCCCAGGCTCACCGCCAGCACTTAAAACACACTCTTAAATTTTTCTTTCATTGTAATTTTACCCGTTTTACAATTAAAAATCAAACTTCTTACTGGATAGCCCTCACCGCCATTCGCAATCTGTTCACCAAGATAATGAAAGATAAATAACGGAAAATGATTAACTCCATTACTCTTATCATCCTCCGTGCGGGACAAACGAAAATGAATAATTAGAATTAAAACAAAAAAACCTCCCCTTTTCTTATCAAAAACAGCTTTTAACGAAAATTCTGTTTTAATACGTGTAGATAAAGTATAAATTCGTTTGGGCGGTTTGTTCTATACATGTCAGATGCAGGCCCGTAACAAACAGGAGACAATGGGCAATATAAGGTCTTATTTGCGTTTGATGAAATACTATAGGATAATCGTATGGTAGAATAATGCGCTCTCGAATGCGTAGCTATCAGTGAATGTAAATTATAAATTAGGTTTGCCGTACAATGGGATCGATATTTTCAATATGTTGGCATGTGATTTGGGGAGGACATGTTATTATAGACTTTTTGTGACAGCTTGCCGATGAATTCGTATGTGTTTCCTTGTTGATCGAGGCTCTATTTTTTGGATAAAGTTGGATTGAAAAGAATGGCCTGTGTTTTTCCTATTTACGAATGCATTGTCTCTCGAATGTCAATTTTTATAGTTGTTAATTAGATACTGATAAAAGCTTATATTAAAATCCGTTCTTGAATTTAAACAATGATAAAATTTATTTGTATTCAAAGCGGTTGATGGAGCTTAACATTGCAACGTGGTGATTATACTAAAAACAACAACGGACAGAAACTAATATCAAAATGTGTGGAAATTGTACTTGCAAAACCCTGCACAGGTGGTTGTGAAGTATACTCCAAAAATTCTACTCCTTCAATATACTTAATAGTATGTAGTTCATACAAGAAGAACCATTGATGCGAAAAAGAAGAATACAGTTAAACAATATAACAACAAATAATTAATGTTCATCTGCGTAGAATAAGCTATAGGACAATTTTAAAACAATTAATATTTATAGAATATTGTCTTCTATTTACGCGAATATTATTCATTGAAATTAAACTGCTATATACAACAGGGGACCAACCACTACCTGAGATTTGACAAACCACAGATTCTCGCTAAAGAACACCGATTCCTACCAAGGATGCTTCGCGAGGCTATTGAAATCAAAAAACATCCTAATTTTAATAGAGAAGATGGTTGGAATGTACCACCAGCTTGGGATCCAGTAATAAAAATAGTCAAACCCAAGAAGAAGCAAACCACAGCTAGACTTCATGATACTTTGAGCTCAATCTGCGTAAATAGAAACACCAATGATTAAATTATGTTCGGGTACTCTGAAATAACTACACTGGAACATTGAGACAACTGCCATCTTAGTCTCCCCGTGACCATGGCTGCTGAAAAGCAACCGAAACGTCGGGGAAAGTGTAAAAATAAATTAAATCTAAATAGTTTAATAATAATTTAATTAGCTTAAAAATTAGTAAAGTTTAATAGTAGTAGTAGTGTAACAATTTTCAAAATTTTGTATTAAAGTGTCAAATAAACAACGCGATAAAATCCGTATATAGCAGTTTAATTTCAATAAATAATATTTATAGTACAAACACAATGTTTAAATACGACTATATTACAAAGAGCAGGAGAAGTCCCAACCTCGATCCCAAGGCACGGCATATCTGGCTGTTTAAAGCTATATGTGAATTAAATAGTTAATTACCGTTAAATTTACGATTTACGAAACACATCGTGAGGATACCTTCATGTCTGAGAGTTATATTTATTGTTCTTGAAGATATGTGAATTTAACCCGCCAGTGCAGGTGACCCAGTGGCTAACATGGTAGATTATGGCGTAACATCACATTTAGAAGAGGTAATGTCTCCTTAGTAGTGGAACAGTGATTATTATAATTCGACTTTGGCTGTTTGACTTTTAATTAAATTTGACTTACGATTTTTTTTTATCGGCAAGCCGTTAAGTTACTGGTGACACGGGCCTAAGCCTAGTGCACACCACGCTAGCCATAGTATGAGCTTGTGAGTGTGAGCGATGTGGCGTATGTGTTAAGAATAGCGTCGAATCCGGTTCAGATTGTAAAAGAAATCCCAGTTAGTATACCATGAAAATCGAAATAATATAATTTCATAAAAATAATTGAAATATATAAATCAACCGCTGTTAAACAATTCTGCAATAAAAAAGCAGAGCTGACACAAATATTGCGGTTAATATGAAGTTAAACAAATTAATTAAGTTTGAGTCTGAAGAGCTCAGCGATCGGTCAATATTGACCACTGCGTCGACGGCTCAAACAAATATTTTGCCTGGAGCGTATTATGAACTTCACGGTTTACCTTTTTATTAAACGATAATTGGCCTAATAATTACATGGATAACGGAAATACAGTATTAGATAACGATTTTTTTGTAATAGGTACGATGTAAATAAGAAAGCAACCTTTTTTTATAAGGAAGATTCATTTTATTATAAATTTTATTACTTGATAGCATTTCTGCTGAAACCTAGAGGGCAAAAGAAAAAAATATAATAAATAAATAGTAGAATATATCGCACTCTTAATAAAACAGAGACTTACCTCAGTAATTTGGATTAAACAAATTGAAACTCTATTGCAATGATTCAACACAAATATAATATTAGAATTTAACATATACAATTAGAGTTCAAATTCCCTTACTTTCAAATTTCGAGTTAAGTCGCTGTTTTATTAAGAGTGCGATATATTCTATTGCAGTCAGTCCATTACATGACAAAACACAAAACCTGTGAAATGAATATTGTATCTAGAGTACCTTATGAGCTGCGCCTTCAGCGGGATCGCGCTTTAGCAGTAACGTACAAGCACTATCTTTAGGTCATTTCTGCAGTTCTCTACCACAGCGATCATTCCTTTAATAGGAACAGCTACGTAAGTGATATTTACAATTTTACAAGTGGAAATTAATCCAAATTACTATTAATTATATTTTGTTAGGTCTATAGCGTAACCTTTATTTTCACTCGTTCTCATACTGAAAAGAGGCCCATGTCAGCAATGCTATATTTTTATTATTAGTAATTTTAATCACAATTAAAATATGTAGTTCCATACATGTATACAATTATATTCATAAATATAAATTCACAATTTATCTTCTTTTTTACTTACAACCATTTATGGTTTTCTTATTATCTTGACGTAATAACGTAAATACACTTACAATTTAATTGACAGCCTGTATAAAGGACACTTTTTTAATAAAAAATGTGTGTTGCGGCAGCGGCGGATTATTTCCAGCCTGTATATCGACGCCGACATCACGTCTCGCTTATTTATAAACTTATTCATTCTTCAGCCTCATTACCGGCACTCGTTTTAATAAAATATCAAATAGCCCTTTCATAGCAAAGCGTCACAAAAAATACCTTCATTTCCTCTACAAAATTGAACAGAATAAAAATAGTCGACATGTAATTTGATTAACTGTACCGTCTAATAAGAAAAGTTAATTAAAATAGTCTTTTACGTGCGCTCCACGATTATGAACTTTTTTTACGACGAACTTGTGTAAAATTACCGCTTTTATTTTAGCTGAGTAAGAACCTAATTCGACGAATTCGTATATTTTGTTGTGTCGCTATTTCGTTGTACGTATTAAATTTGTGGAGAATGTTTTAGAATGTTGAATGTTTTAAGGAGCACTAATATAAATGTGTAAACATTTATGGAAACTTTTAGATTTTTTTTTTATGTATTAATGTTGTTAAATCCACAAAAAAAGGTTATTTTAATCTTCAGGATTCTTATGCCAGTTAAAGAGTTAAAGAAAAATGCAAGGTTCTTCTAGTGTTCTAATCAAACATTCAAGAAGTCGAATACTTTTGCATACAAATGTTTGCTAGACTATATTATGTATACGTGTTTGACAGTTTTTATATCTTAAAAGATGTTACATAATACTCCTCGTAGGTCCTGGCTCTGGGTTCTGTCCCCGGATTTAGCTTAACATTATAAGATTTTGTGTTAGGAAATTCTAAGTAGCAGAGAATACCACAACAGATATGATTGTATCGATATTATCAATAAGATTAGTTATGGAGTGCCTACGAGACTGCACACGCGAGCATGTCGTACAACTCCGCTATTTGTCATACCAACATCACGCACTAACGCAGGCATGCGCACTCCCATTTGTCGTATACTTGACTCATACAACTGCCACTTTAATCACATTGATATTTACGCAAATAGTGTGAGTTCTTAGAAAAATATTGTTATTAAAAACTGTCCAATTTAAATTTAAATATTGCACGCTGACTGTTAAATTCGCTATCTAAGTCTGTGTTGCCCGATGAGTACAATCTGGGTGTCTTCAAGTCGCGAGTGAATAGGTATCTTCTAGGCAAGCGTGCTCCATCGTCGACTGCATCTTCACTTAAGATCAGGTGAGATCGCGGTCAAACGCAAGCCTATTAATGTATAAAAAAAAACACACTATTTTAGTACTACATCTTATTGTTACCACATTTTAGTTTTAAGTATATATACCACTCCCAATTTGTTTTTGTATTTGTTTTACCTGTGGTAACCGGTGTGGATCTCACAATTAGTTACAATGTTTAGAACCGTACAATTCTAAAATTTGTTATTGTGATATTGTTAGTTTACCCAACAACGAGACATTTGTGCCCACCACTTTGGACAGATGCAAGGATAAATCTTTGCACGTATCTCACTTAAAATACAACCACCCTTATATTTGATTCAATCTAAATATTCTATTATGCTTTGAATAATAACATGTATTAAATCTGCCTAATCTACCCACTCGGTACTCATTGCTTCGCTAAATTGTTGTTAAAGTATTTATATTTACACTTTGCCTGAAATTTCTACTGCTTATCAGCCCTATGGCTGCGGCGGCAATCCCGGGAAAGCGGTGTTCCGGTTGTAGGAAAGTAGTCAAAACGTTGTGGAAAGTGTAAATAATAGATAAAAAAATAATTAATATAAACTGTGACAAATTCCTTATCAATTCATCAATCAACTCGTTGCACGCAACCTTCGCCGCCGCCGCAACTGGTGGACATAGCTCTGTCGCATTTTACGCCACAAATTTCGGTCTTGCGCCTTTTGCATAAAGTAGTTTAAATTCAATAAGTAACATTCGCATAAACGTAAAGCAATATTATCTATATTATATTCAATCACTATTTAAACGAAACCAGTTTGAAATTATTCGATAACAATTACCCACAAACACACGGCAGACCCAACCTAACCAAGCACCCGAAAAAATTCATCGCCGCTGCAGTAACACGAAGGCTTTTCAATAAAATAAAACTACCCGGTTTGTCGGAGGGTTGACCCGACATTTTCAATACAGGTCCTCCCTGGGGTACAGTGCCAGGGGACCGTCCCTATTTGGGCTCAAACGGGCACAAAGCGGGGGAATTTGCGCGACACGGTCACGTGGGACGCGATTTGCTAGCACTTTACTTTGACTCGTGATTTTCCACTGTTTAGATAAAAACATGTTGTTAGTTGCACGATTGTGTCTGTGCCTTGATTGAATTACTTTTAAGATGTATTGAACTAGCCTTTTGAGTCAAATACATTTCTTTTAAAAGTATTTAGTCCTAGGCTAACCGTTTGTTTGCCAAATTACAGATACGTTTGTAATAGGCAGAAAATTCCTCTGCGAAATTAGCGCAGAGTAACATCCAGTAGCAAAATGCATAATCTAGGTATTAAATATTGAACATAGGTATACGTTTAAAATTATAAGGAGATTTTGTTTTAAACATATTTAACAGACACAAATTACACATAGACACAGAACAATTATTTGTAAACAGGACAAACATTTTTACCCTGTGGCATTCGTACGGGTGAAGTCACTTGCTTACAACGCCATCCGAGTAGTAATATTTTATTAACAAATATATTATTTTTAGTACCTGGTACCAGAGTACACGTGGTGTGTTGTGGTCTAAATGCGTATTTTAATTTTAATGTTGAAAGAGATTACAGCTACATACTATCAAACTAATCTTACCTTGAATAATATTAGTATATATTATAGAATTATAGCACACTATGACACTAAACGGTTGGATGCGGGTGGCCCAAGACCGGTCTGTGTGGAAAACCTTGGGGGAGGCCTATGTCAAGCAGTGGACGTCTTTCGGCTGAGATGATGATGATGATGATGATGATGATGACGATGACACTAAAAGCATTAAGGTTGCAATTTTAATAGTTATTTTCAACTGATTTAATGATTATTCTCCAGTGACTGAGCCATACTGATTATTGTCGCAATAAATCTTTAATGACTATGTTCAGCTATTAATCGATGCATACAATCGTCCACGATTTGGCTGACCTACTGGACGGAACCTACATACAACCATTTATGTACATTTGAATTATTTACAATCATTATAATATTCCAGACACAAGGCTAATTAACCTCAACCAATAGATCGATTGTAGCAGGACCTTCATTTTGGAAACACACGGGGTTACTTAAACCATTACCCATGCCGTCGATAAATTATGAAAATAGTTCTTATATAATAACAGTCCTGGAGATAAGAGGTTTTTTAGTCCATTAATTTATATGTCTCAAAAACCCCAGCAAAGAAGCAATGTTGTATTCCTTATAAGATAAAAGTATTACGAATATAATGTAAGACGTGCGATATAGATCTAGTAGCATGGTGTCGGTGCGAAATATGTACCTTTACTAATAGTTTTTACAAATAATTTAAGCTGTGTAATGTATTAATCTTCATTTAGCATCTTCTTACCAAAGAAGTATATTGTCAGCGTACATTTGGCTGTTTCACTTTTAGTATTATGCTTCTACCAGTCTACCAGTGAAAGCTTGTAATTGGCTTACTAATACTTTTCTACACATTGTCTATAACTGTAAATTTTCCAAAACCTAAACAAATAATAAATATTTAATTGACATTGAAAATATATTACCAGTAAGTTAGGTTACGAATTACTACTATTTTTGTCATTTAACTGCCTCCGTGGCGCAGCGGTAGTGAATGCGACTGCTGTGCGCGAGGTCTCGGTTTCTAATCCCAGGTCGGGCCAACAAAAAGTTATTAAATTTTTCTGTTGAGAAATCTCAATACGAACCCGGAGTTAGGAAGTTGGCAGTGTTAGACACCCCTGTGCCTCGGAAAGCACGTAAAGCCGTTGGTCCTGCGCCTGGTTTCTCTCCAGTCGTATCGGAGTATCCGTCCCATCGGTTCATGAGAGTTAAGGAACAGAGAGTGCATTTGTGTTTGCGTACATACTTGTGCACTATAATATCTCTTGCGCAGATGGCCAGTCTCCATTAAGATTGGCCGACGTAACCGAAATTCGGTCTGGAGGACATTATTCTTGTCAGCCCCTTCAACTAATTTAATATTTCTACCGTGCCTATCATTATCTACCATGTTGTCAATATTACTTACAGTATTTTATACATATTTAATAGTATATTAACTGCACAGAAGGCACAGCGGGCATGCGATCGCCTTGTGTGTTGTGGGTTTAAATTCCACACGGTTTAATTATTAGCGCTGTCCACAATAATTATACCTTTGAAATATAAATTTGCCATTATATTATTAAATTTATTCTTTATAATAGACGTTACCTATTTTCTTCATATCACGGTTATACAACACGGTTATAACCTGACGCCTTAAGTCTAATAAACCTGAGCCTACTACTTCAGCGTAGGCATAGATGCATTACACTCACATTGCATCAACTATCGTTTCAGGTACCACGTATCACAGGACGAGCCTATTGCCGACATACAGCTTTAACGATTCTAAGGACGGCAATGTACCTGATAGACAAGGATACGCTCAAGTGACATACCACTAAAAATAATTGTTTTCGAAATTTAGATGTAATACTTACCTTTGGGGATAAAGCATCGTGAGCTTTCGTATGAAATGAAAATGTATCATCTCAAACAAAGAACATAAATACTGTTTATTGTACCTCTCGGGTAAACTCCGATATCAAGGATAAATGTACCGCCACTGGAAGCTGAGTTAACAAGGAGATGCGATTAAAGTTATATCTATGATATTGTCTCGTCTTCAGATGGAATTAAAAGACTAGGGACTAAGTACTGAAAAAAATATTAAATCTTCTTTTTTCTTTTTCGTGTGGTTAGTGGCCAGCTTGTTGTCAGGGTTGTACAACCAAGTAGGCCTCTGACATGGCTTAACGACTACTGTCAATTTGACAACAACCGGGATCGACTTTTTACGTGCCCTACGAAGCACGGAGACGCTCAGATAAAATATCACTAATCGTTTACCGATCAGTGAGTGTGAGAGTAAGTATACTTTCTTTAAAAAGTTTGAGGATTAGAATGGAATGTCTGGAAGGAATTCTAATATCATATATATATAGGCCTATAGTTGCGGTAGTAGCGCGAGTTGTTTGGGAGTTATAAACAACAAGATTATCCCTATGCCTTCAGTCGCGTAAATGTAGGTTAGCTTGATAACAGCACTATTTACTGGTAAGTAAGGTACCTTTGTCCTTTTATGTTACGCTGACAACGTCTATGCAAAATTTCATGATGATCTGTTGAGTAGTTAAGGCGTGCCAGCGTAATAAATAAACTCACATTCACATTTATAATATTAGTTAGGGTGGACGTCGTATATTTAACTCGTACAGTCATCAACATAAGTATACATAGCTCTATCTATCAAAGTTCTGGCAAATGTAGTAACATCCTAATCCTACTTTTAAAATTTGTTTACTGTTCAGTTATTTATACTGCTGACTACATGCATCCCTCGCAAATACCTTCCGCATGTCGCACTTCAGCTACTTGCGTTGTATGCAAGCAAGATTTTAGATTGCAGTTTTATTTGTGGACAGTATTGCCAATAAAAAAGACACAAATACCCCCTGAGTGCACGATGGCATAATAGTTTAAGTAGTTGTCGTAGCTTTTCCACTGTGCCGAGTCTTGAGGGTTCGATTTAATGTCTAGGTATTTTTGTTATGTTAGTCAAGTAACTCCCAACACAGCCGTTATTTATAAAGTGAGAGGTTAAACTCTACTTTTTTTCGGTATTCAATTTGGAAATCGTGTTTCCGTAACCTAATTAAATACAAAAACGTGTATTTAATTTATCAGTTCAAACGAGCACAGACACTTGTAATCTTAAACGCTACCTATCTGTGCAGAGGGCGTAAGAACAGAATTTCCTTTAAACAAATTCTTAAATATAGCTTCGCTGTCTCGATAAACCGATAAATGACTACAAGCTGACCCGTTTCCATACGGAAATCTAATACCGGTTCTCTTAAACCCTTAGTATAGAACACGGAGGCTGACTTTAAAATTTTCTCTCAATACAGAAAACATCTCAAGCGGGTCTAGAAAGGCTTAGATTTTATCTGAAGTAAAGATATACCAGGTTGTGAAGCAATATCAGTAAATACAAACATTAATGGAGGAACAACTCAAATAAAAACTAGAAACGATAATGTTTAGCGCTCGAACGAAACCGCGACCAACTATAACAAAGTTGCAAATGTAGCACTTGAGTACGAAACTTCGTTCATGTTATCCGCAGACCTGTATTGAAACATTAAAATTTTCTAGCAAACATTTCTCAGTTGCTTAATTAACCAACGAAATTAGTTATTGTTATGAAAAAGTAACAAAAGGGGAGAAACTTCGCAACTCGAGCCACTGGAGTGTGGAGCGGATCGCTGTTGGTACAACACATAAACAGATAGCGACCTAAATAATAAATAAACCTTATTGTATTACTTCTTGACTCGTTAAAATTAACAATTCAGTTAAAATTTTATGATCCTCATCTCTACTATAAAATGAGTTCTTTAAGTGGGGAGTGGGAAGATTCTCTTAAAGCCGTCAAAAGTTCGTAAAATCAGCAATTGGAATGGTAGTGTTTACTATCGACTAGCGATGTGCAATATAATTGAAAATTAAATTATATTAAATGTTTTATACTTCAGAATTCATATGTAGATCAATAAATATTATTTGAGCCATGGTCAAATATTCAAAACACGACTCATTAATACTATGATAACACAATTCGTGTTTGATAGCTCTTACAATCGACTCTCGCTTAGAAGACTACGGAAACGGCAAGTTTGTTAGATCTTCATTCTTGAATCTTCTATATTTTCTTTCATAGTACAAGAAAATATGATGAAATGACATTTAATTGGTCGGTCTATATACATTCTTATTTGCGTATTATTAAAAGTTATCAAATAATCAATCAACATATCGATTAATACATTTGAATATACTTAATATAATGCTAGACATCGGGTCTTACTTGCGATAAAGTATTTAAAAGGTAATAAATACCTATTGATTGCCCGATTTTTCGACCGACTTGCATCGATCGTGGTCACGGGTTGACTGATGTGAGCTCAGCGGCGCCTTCGTGAAGTGCTGGTTTCGGCAACTACTCTCACATGGTCACTATTATTTATATTCGCACTGTCGGTATTTCGACACACAACACTAACGACGTCTACATACTGGCGACCTAAGTCACTACGGCAACGTTTGTAGTATGTGTACAAATCGCGATAGTCTATAAACATTTGAATATATATTAACCCCGAAATCACTTAATATGAAATATTTTTTTAAGTCGTCGCACATCGCTTTAAAGTCTTCATCAACTGTTATTCACAGTAATCATTTAATTTACAGACGTAAATAAAAATAATGGCGTCTTTGTTATCAGATATTGAAAAAACTGAATACGTTGAATTGTAAAACTGATAAAATAAGTATAATAAATAAATATACCGCTTTAAGTATCGGTAATCAGAGACTTAGGAGGCATTAGTGTGTTGATGCAGAAAACAAATGCTTTTCTTGTGTATAAATATCAATTAATATTAACGCCTTTCTAATAATGTAATGTAATAATAATCGAAATGCAGCAACACGTATTTTATATTCTAGCCTTCATCTCAAAATGTAATAAATCTTTAACACTAACGTTGCGCAATAATACATGATGGTAAGTCTTTTTTCATTATCTTTGATTTTTCTTCCAATTATGAGAGTAAAAGCCACGCTGCTGTAAAACGCTTTTCTCACTCATTACGATTTTCTACATAGGTATGTTTTTACAGAAGTTGCTACTTATATTATTATAATCAAAACACGTATGCCTGATTTATGTGAAACTTATTGTTATTATAGAAAAGTTATGTTCGTATTAAATAGTTAATTATCGCTTGCTTAAATGGTGAAGGAAAACATCGTGAGGAACCCTGCATGTCTAAGAGTTCTTAATAATGTTCTCAAAGACATGTGAAATCTGCCAACCCGCACTAGGCCAGCGTGGTGGACTATGGCCTAGCCCTTCTCACACTGAGAAAGGCAAGATGCCCAGCAGTGGGGCAGTTTAATACAGGGCTGATATTGTTATTATAGTTAGGATTCTTATAATTATGTTTTCAACCCAAAATCTATATAAGCTTTTCACTTTGCACCACCATTACTTTTAATCTTATACAACGAATTGTTAATAATATAAGTTTTTACGTAACTACTCAGCACTGAAAATATTAATTGGCACAGAATATTACTGGACCGCTACAGTTCATAAATCGCGTCGCCTTATAAGGAAATTACACAGGAACGGAGCGAAGTTCTTTTAATTTATTCAACTCACACAATATCCGACTTTAATACCTTCGTATTATGAACGAGAATCGTGTTCTGCTCCGAAGCTCCAAGTTGATTCTGATTTATAACCGGTTCAACTATCTCACTGTTTGTCTTTAGCCAATTTGAATAAAACACAGTGTTAGCGTTACGTGGGGTTTAAATATGATTGTATATTAATGAGATGTGGAATCCGGGATCATTAATGTATCTGAATAGATTAGTAAATGAATCAGATCAGTATTACGGAGCGGTTGGCGGGTAGTGAATTCTCAGTAATTTCATGAGAATTATAATATTGTTTTGTTTCTCTTCGTATTTGAATATGGGTGAAGTTATTGCTTTCACGATTTTTATTTCCATTCTAATATTGTTTTTAGAATAAACTTACTTCAGTATCTGCTTTTCATAGTAATTCGTATATTATTCATTAAACTAAAATCTTGTAAAGTTGTTTTGTGTTCCTGGTATCGAATGACTGTGGTGTCCAGGAAACAAACTCTTAAACGCACAGAGGTCAAATTCTATTCTTGGAAAATGCTTACATATTGTTGCGATTGTGATATTTAGCGAAGAATGGAATCAAAGCAATGTTCTGAAGTACGTCTAGAGTAAGGACAAGTACCTTTAAGACTGCGCCGAGTGAAATGTGCCAAAACAGACGGTCACAGTTAAGTGAATAAAATCAACACTTTTTGTTTAATACAAATATAAAATATAAATTAACCATAACATGAACTTGGACTTAGGGTGATGCTGGTGATTCTTGTAATTCTAAGCTGTAGTTCAGCTTTCTTAGCTTCGTAGCCATTACGGAACGGCTTTCTACTTGCATGCGTGTCACGACTTCATCTTTGAAAAGGTTGACAGAGGTATTTTATAATAATAATAATCATTTATTCAATTTAAATTGGTACAAATAGATACAGAGCTTAGGTTACATCGTAAAGGTCATTTATAAGGGGTGCCTGTACTAGGGTAAACCTGTACCACAGGCATTAAGGGCACATACTGTACAATCAAAATATAAAAGCATTATTATTTGTATACAAAAACTTATGAATTACATTATAAACTAAGTGATTACTATGACAACTTAAAGAACTATTTTATTGCGTAACACTTATTGAACAACAGTCATCAAATTTTCAGTTTGATCTTAGTTAAAGGTTTGTAAATATTATTGAACTAATTGCTTAGTGTTAGCATAATTTTTGTCATAAATCTTAGTTATTTTGTTTATTATATTATTATTAATATATGGACCTAAAACTGCGAAAAATCTATTGATAAAAATGTACTTCAATTGAGAGTGAGTAGTAGGTACAAACGATATCTTTCCATCGCTTAGTGTTAGTAAGTGCCGGGTTATAATCAAGAGAAGTATGTTGTTTTAGTACGGCGTGCATTATAAAAAGCTGCCGGACTGTTAGTACTTTAGAATTTTGATACAAAAGGCATGTGGGATAGCTGAAAGGTCGATCTGTAACTATTTTTAGGAGTGCTACAATATTATATTATTTTGTCAATTATAGTTTCAGGTATCACGTAATAGGAAGCGGGCCTATTGCAAGCTACAACCGCCTTGTTACTACTTTATTGAGAGATAAACTTGATAAAACTATGCTCGTGTCGAGAATTGAACCTTATACCTCATGCCCAGTAGTCGCATCGACTATCGCTGCGTCACCGAGGCAGTTTTCTCGACTGCCTGGGCAGTGACAGTGTATGAATCATAAAAATACCAGAGAAACCAGAAAAGGCCCTGTTAGAGCTCAGTATAAAAACTTATTGCATGTTAATAATTATAATACTGCCTTACTCAACAAAAGTGTTTTTAACTTGAGCACTATTATGTATAACAAAATACCAGAGCTTAAACTGAAAAAAACTGCTCTAATCCAGTTGATAAAAACCAAAATAACATCACTACTGCTCAAAAAATTTTATTATTCTATTAACGATTATTTAAATTACCATACAATTTAGTGTTTTTTATGTAATTCTATCTTTGTAATGTGTAATTTCATTTGATTTTTATAATTTTGTTGAATATTTTTTTTGTAATCTTGTAATATATAATGTTTGCATGCGTAATCTAAGGTATAATGTACAAGGATCGTATACCCTCTTGTTAACATAATTATTTGTTTTTACCTACATTCTATGCAAATAAACTTTATTATTATTGAAGGCTAACTATAAATTTTTAAACTTTCGCGTTGCATGATATATATATAATATGTAACGGGTATTAACGCTGATTGAGCTGGCTGTCAGCTTGTGACCACGGCCGGTGTAACCCTATCGAACGTCAAGCATAAAAAAGATAAACATTATGCATGATCGCATTAATACCCGTTACATAGTATATATATAACTATAAATTATAAGTCAAAAACGACGCCGCCGATATTCGTTAATTTTAGAACGATTGATCTGTGTCACCTTTGAGTTAGAAGCCCTTTTTAATGGCTGTTAGATGCATCGCGCAGGCAACATGCGTAATCGCGTATCTCACGCGAGTGACTTACACATGTAGCTTGCGTTAGCTACTTGTGTCGTGTACAAGCGCCTTAAACATGCAGTATATTAATAATTTAGAGTTCATTTTATTAAGGAACTGAGCGGGACTTGTATAAATTGTTGAAGTGTGTGCTGATAAACTTCTTATGTTACTGCAACGTGTAACTTTCGAATATGCCTTGCACCTTTGTTATAGATTACAGAATGTAAGGACTAAAAAATTGCGATACAATAAATTTTTTCTCACTTGAAGATGTTTCTTATTCGCGACTGTTTTTCCGGACCCAGAACAGATTTGCCAGACCCAGTTTGTGAATCACAGATTTTTGTGTCGTGTGGAGATCGTACACAATACTCGGCAAAGTGCCATCAGCGAGGCGACTAGCTTGCAGACATTTAGCTAAGCTGAAGGGTTAAAAATAATTCTATGCCCATAGTTTTGCCGCTTTGGTAGCGCAGGGGTACTAAATGCGACTACTTTGCGTATCGAGGTCTCAAGTAAAATTTTTGTGTCGGTCAAAGTGTTATTGCGTATTACTGTCAAGAAATTTTAGTAGCAAAAACTGTTCCCAATCGAAGGCTTATATTCTATTCGAGATCAAAAAACTTATTCGGTATATAAATAGGGATATTATACACCACAGCTTACCCCTTTGCAGATACAAGCGTGAGGCGTTTATATGCATGACTAGAGAAAAAAACTTCGTCTTATTTTAGCAATATATTATTTTAGCCCATTTTATGTCATGTACATTTTAAATTACAGAGTAAAGACTGTTAAGGATCATTAAGCAGGTATTGAACTTGCCACCGAAATTCCAGCTATATAATCTTTAGCCGGCCCTAATATTTCGTCGTTTATTGTACAATGGTGCCACTAACGACATCCATCGTACACCATTTAGTATAACACATCATGTACAATAACCGACTGATATTATAAATGTAAAACATTTGTAATATCATGACAGGTCTATTTCCCCGAAGAGGTAGGCGAAGAGGTCAGGGACCCGTCGCTGAAGTAGTTCCAGTACCAGCAACCCACCCACCTTTTAACGTGGCGAGTTGGCACACCGTGGTTGGTTTAATCGGTACGTTTCGGGGCTTTAATCTTGCCCTGGATGAGCCCGATATAAACTGTCTAGCCTCTTCTCCTGTGGAGATAGATGCTTAGATGCATTCCCCCACGTTAAAACCTTTTTTAACGTGGGGGAATGCATCTAAGAATCTATCGTCTAAGTATTGCACCCATATGCCGCCAGCTAGAGCTTCTATTTGTATGCGCTGCTGAATGGTTCGCACACAACTTAGTTGTTTGAAATAATAAGTCACTGACATTTAAAATGAAAAGAAATTCTTGACAGAAAAATCCAACAACACTTTAGCAAGTCTAATGCGTAGAATATCTTTTCAAGTATCTATAAAACGGTGTAACAGAATTTATTTTACAGTAACATATTCTGTTTCAATAATAATTTAACTTTTCCTTATTCCGCTAATAGGGTTGTAAAGGTGAGTGCAAACTGGGACATTTCTATGTAATATCGTGTTTGAACACACTAACATTCAAGCTAAAGATCTCTTCAAGAACGAACTGCTTAAGTCGAGTTTCATTACTTCACATACATTTCTGGAAACATCTGACGATATTTATTTCTTCGCTTTCAAGTTAAACAGCGATATCTAGTGACTCATTGAGTAGTAGCGGCACACCGGCGGCCAGACACAATAGATTTTCAATGATATCGGGCATACAAACAATTATTGTCAGGTTGATAGATTAATAGATGTCGGCCTTGATGGCGTAGTGGTCAATTTAACCGACTGCCACGCCTGAGATCGCGGGCTCGATTCCCGCACAAGTCAAACATTTGTGTGCATGAACATGGATGTTTGTCTTGGTTTGGGTGTTTCTATGTATAATAAGTATGAATATACAAAAAAAAAGTATATATGTATGTTTATCTATTGTCTAGTACCCATAGTACAAGCTCTGCTTAGTTTAGGCTAGATGGTGTTGTGTGTATATGGTAGAATATTATTATAATATGGACAAAGGCCAGGTTAAGAGCACCTTGAACCGACGGGCGTGTATGAGGAATGTGATGAAAGTGAATGAAGCCAGAGAAGTGTGTCAGGATCGTAGCAAATGGAAATCCGTAGTCTCTGCCTACCCCTCTATGATGTATAATATATTGTAACTACGATCTACGATGTCTTGTCATTTATCTTTGTGATATCATGAAGATTCGGGTTCGAAGCCCGATTCGCGTTAATGATATTTGTTTTTCTGGTAGCAGAATCTCAAGCAGCAAAGAGTTTAGTTATAAGATCTTTACGAGGGTTACAAACCTATTTCTAGCCGCTTTTATTGTTATATACGTAGGTACAATTTCTTAACTAAAGAAGGATAATATATTAGAAATGTAAAGTATTGGAGATAATAAGCAAATCATAAGCAAAAAACATGATTTGAATAAAATCAAGTGTATTTTCTCAGTGATGTAATACACAATTCTCAACACGATTTATGTATTTGGTTAAGATATAATATCAGTATCTCTCTATCTATAGAGATCTCCTAATTTTCGTATGGGCATGCCAGCAGTACACACTAGTGTCATTACCTACAGTAAATTCATACCAATTTACTTAACTAACTAGTAATTTGTTCAAGCGGCATTTTTTCAAACATTAGTTAAGGAAAAAGCTGTGTGATTTATTATAAAATGTTGAAAGAATTAGCTTTATTTTTTTTATACAAATTTACTTCCACACCACCAGGCTCTCTAACGTGAAGACTTTACAAATATTCTATTAATGCACACAAAATACTCCCAGATCTTGAACATTCAGAGTGATTCTGGCCCACAGCACTCAGCGCGATGACAGTGGCGCTGCTCAATTCGTGCAGTAATATTAACATGTCAATTGTTTGAATGTCAGACAACTGAAAACCTAATGTATCTGGCTGCCAGTGTGCAACTATGACTCATTAGATTAGGCTGCTAACTTAAACGAGTTTCAAAATGATGTAATGAAAGTGACAGACAACTACCATCTTAGTCTCCCCATGATCATGGCTGCTGAAAAGCAACCGAATCGTCGGGGAAAGTGTAAAATCAAATTAAATCTAAATAGTTTTAATAGTTTTAATAATAATTCAATTAGCTTAAAAATTAGTAAAGTTTAATAGTAGTAGTAGTGTAACAGTTTTCAAAATTATGTAATAAAGTGTCAAATAAATAACGCGATAAAATCCGTATAATATAGTAGTTTAATTTCAATGTAATGAAAGTGTCTTAAAATAAACAACGCGGCAAAATCCGTATAAGGAGTAATAGTTTCATTTCAATGAACGAATTAGTCAAATCGTAGACAATACAATATTAAAATCAGACCTTACTTACATGCTCAATAAAATAGAGATACGTGACTACAAATTTTAAATACTTTATTTGTTTCAATTCTTAGGAAATCATCATTAAAAATTGCTAAATCTTACTAAGACCAAATAATATTTTCTTTACCGTACGGCTAAGCATGAATATTATATAAAATATTTCTATAACCCCTCACAAATTTCTGGTACGTAAGCCCTTGTTAGCACGCCTCGCGACTTATTAGCTCGCTACGGCTTGATTAAGCTCCACACCGTTGAATTTTACCTGACATGGCTGACATCATTACCTACATACACGTATGTAATTATGAACGCTACTGTGTAATTTCAACGAGAAATGTTTACAGAGTTGGTATTTTCGGTAAGTTTTTTGATGGTCTATATTATTTTCTAAGGTTTTTGTTGCTTTACTAGCTGACGTCGGCGTCTGATTGTTTAAAAAAATTTTATTTATACACGCTACTTAAGCGTGATTTTGAATAGCGTGTCAATAAGGTGTGATCACATTTTAGGGTCGTGAATAGCTAGTAACACATAGTATAGTCAAACAAAAACGTTTTGATTTTAGGTACTTATAAATATACCATATGCAAAAAAAGTATTTGTTTTAGTTCCGTATAACAAAACTAACTAGTGCATCACAAGCAGCGATAGCTCAGTAGGGAGATCAACAGACTGCAATGCAGAGGGTCTCGGGTTCGAACCCACGTCGCGTACCTCTGACTTTCAGAAGTTATATGACTTTTCGAAATTATGTGCGTATTAATTGACAATTATCGCCTGCTCCGTGCCTCGGAGAGCACGTTAAGCCGTTGGTTCCGGCTGCCATGAACATCTATGGCAGTAGTTATTGGGAAAGTACCCTCTAATATCCTGATACTGGTCTAGCCTTAGGGTATCGTTAGCCTTCGGGTTGCGGAGGTCAGGTGGCAGCCGCTCCGTGTAAAAACTGATATCCAGTCAAATCCGGTTAGACCAGAAAAGCCGACCCCAAGTGACTTGGGAATAATAAAGGCTAAGAGAGAAGAATAACATAACTAACTAATTATTGGTAATAAATAGTATTACCAACAATTTGCAAAAACTGCTCTTTTGAAAATTCTATACTATTTGTTAGATCTATACCAACAATATAAAGTTTGCTTTTTATCAGCTCACTTCGTAAAGTTGTTAATAAATAGTTTGGTTAGTGTATTCATGTTTGGTGGTCTGTATGTATACAGGTAGAATGCTTACTCAGAATACAATTGATACCGACGGAGTACGAATCATGACTAAATATAAATAGATACGTACACAATAAATTTTTTACCATTTAATACATACGAGTTTCAATGAAAAGTTCTAATAACCTATCTTACTTAACAACTTTTGTTCTACCACTTTCTACAAAACACTTTTTTTAAATACATATTAACAAGTTTAATTGCAAACGAATCGCTTGCTTTACAATGCCTTTCACCCCGCAATGTGCTGGTTGGTTACGCCAATGCTTTCTTTTACGACCGCGTGTAGTCTTAAGTCTTAGTCGTGCGATTAGAGTCAGCGATCTCAATATTTGTGTTTTTGTGTGACAAAATTGAGAACAGAGTTATGCAAAGTGTTGGTAAAAAGGATGTTAAGTAAGATATAAATAAGTCACGTATAAAATGCTATTCGTATTTTTTAAATTTACCTTATATACATATATACATAGATTCACGCCTGTTTCCCAGAGGTGTAGGCAGAGACTACGGATTTCCATTTGCTACGATCCTGGCACACTTCTCTGGCTTCATTCGCTTTCATCACATTCCTCATACACGCCCGTCAGTTCAAGGTGCTCTTAACCTGGCCTTTGTCCAGAACGCCTCCAATCTGATCGAGAAACGTTCGCCTAGGTCTTCCTCTTGCGACTGTTCCATTCACACTAGCCTTATAAACTTTCTTAGTCAGTCTTTCCTCGTTCATTCTTTCTAGATGCCCAAACCAGCTTAACATACCCTTTTCTATTCTTGTCACTATATCCGCTTTCATGCCGCATCTCTCTCTAATCACACTATTCCATATTCTATCTTTCAGAGTCACACCACATATATTTCTCAGCGCTCTCATTTCTACAGCATTTATTCTGCTCTCATGCTTCTACTCTCTCATCTTTCAACTTTCACTTCCATACATAAGTGTGGGCACTAATAGTCCTCTATGAACAGCCAAACGTGCCTTTTCGGATACATTTCGGCTGTTCATAAAAGCGCGTAGAGCTCCATTCACTTTGTTGCCAGCAATCGTTCTCCTTTCAATCCTATATAACATACATATATAATTTTTACTAGCAATTTGTTTACAAATTACATTTTGTTAATGACTCTAGCAAGCTAGAACGCTTGTGTTAGATGTGAAATCGTCGAAACGTCGGTAACGTATAGGGCGAGACTTGAAGTTAAACTCATAATGCATCCAAGCTATACTAATATTGTAAAGCTGAAGAGTTTGTTTGTTTGGTTGAACGCGCTAATCTCTACTGGTTCGAATTGGAAAATTCTTTTAGTGTTGGATAACCCATTTATCGAGGAAGGCATAGGTATATAACATCACGCTACGACCAATAAGAGCGGAGCATTCATGAAAAATGTTTCAAATACGAAAATTCTTTTATGTGATGCAGACATAGTTGCGCGGTTCAGCTAGTCCATTATGTAATGTATTATATGATACATAAGTAGCTAAAATAAATTTTACTAGATTTTGCTTGCGGGTTCGCTCAAGTTAATCTAGATTTTGTCAATATATTTCTATATCTCGGGATCAGTACTTTTTTCTGGATGAAAGGTACCTTATGTCGTAACCTCTTACTCTACATCATTTCCTGAACCACTGACAACGTATATTCGAAATGTCATAATGATCGGTCGAGTAGTTAAGGTGTGAATGCATAACTAACAAATTCACATTCGCATTAATAATATTAGTCAGGATAAGTTAGCTACATACTCCACTATATAAGTTCAAAATAACCAGATCATACGTAACTGATAGTATATTCCTATGTACATGATCATTATCGAATGGTTCAATTTGGCTTTAATCAAAACCAATATTCGTATAAATACGTAATAATTATTTATATGTACAATATTTAGACTGAATGTGAACAATATGTATGTTATTAAAATATACGCTTGGTAGTATTTCAGTAAGTTCTTGTGGATATAAATATTGTTCCTATATATCTCCGAAGAGGTGGGTAGAGCTGAATTACTTATACCCACATTTTTCCATCATTTGTAAGTTTCCACGTAAGAGAGCCAAATCAATTGAGTACTTACCTACAATTTTAAATTTATTATTTTGAATGAGATTTTAATTATTAGTAGTAGCACGTCTCTGTGTTGTTATTGAGAATATTTCGGCAAAAATTGCAGTGTAATGTTTTGTCCAACACATAATACTTCACGCGCGATGTGTCGTGCTTCGATATATATATAGTATATCTATATCGATATATATTATTTATTGATATAGATATATCGATAATATATTCAACTACATGGATTACTGACTTTGACTGCAGGGACGACGTAGTGTTATAAGTGTTCGCCTCGTCGCTGCTACTTCGCCAAGTGTTGTGGGTTCGAATCCAACACGGGACAAAAATTTGTGTGATCTACAAATGGTCGTTCCCACCATGGATGTTCTTTGAGTCCCTTGTTTGTTTGTTTCTAAAGTCCACCGCGATAAAGGAACTTTTCTTAGTGCTCATAGCCTTAGCGAGGTTAAGCAATGTTGGGTGCGGTCAGTCTATAGATGGGTGATCGCTTAGTGGTATTTCATCTGAGCGTCTCCGTGCTTCCAAGGGCACGTAAAAAGTCAGTCCCGGTTGTTGTCAAATTGACAGCAGTCGTTAAGCTATATCAGAGGTCTACGGGCGGCTAGAACAATTCTTGACAACAGGTTGGCCACTAACCGCACGAAAAGAAGAAGAAGAAGTGCGGGAGTTGTGTTTTTTAAAAGATTAGCTAAAGATTTCAAACTCTTTTTCTTTTTAAATGTTAAATATAACAGCTTATATGTAATGGATTTTTATAACTAACAGATTTAAACTTATAGCCGGATTCTGTAGAAATTAAAAAATTGTTCTTTTTAGGAATAGCAACGCAATCGAATTTTAATATAATAATAATATAACGTCTCTTATAACATAAACTTTTTCGAAATAAAAAAAACTTTACTTAATTTAAATATTATTATTTAACAGATAGTTTAATCTTAGCAGGTTAAATCAATGTGAATAATTATGTAATCAGCACTAGTAACGTTATTAATATTCTAATAGATTTTTTAGCGTTGACAACTCACACTGCTTGTATAGCACGCGCTCATAGGTTACGGGCCCTATTCCTTTGCCACCTACGTAGTATATAATTAACAGCGTAGACGTACTCATGTATAAAGTTCATAGGACAAGGATCACCATAATGTATCTAACGTGCATAAATATACACGTACAATTTCAGCGATACTTTATAAGTTTTTTCCATTACTTCTATATACATAAATTATTCAATTGCTGGAATACCAGACGTAACTCTAACTAATATTATAAATGCGTAAGTTAATTATAATAATAATAATAATAATAATAATAATAATCTACCACATACACACAACACCACCTAGCCCAAACTAAGCAGAGCTTGTACTATGGGTACTAGACAATGGATAAACATACATATATACTTTTTTTCTGTAAATACATACATATTATACATAGAACCACCCAGACCAAGACAAACAGCCATGTTCATGCTCACAAATGTTTGACTTGTGCGGGAATCGAACCCGCGACCTCAGGCAGTCGGTTACACTAACCACTACGCCATCGAGGCCGACTAATTTGTTTGTTTGTTACGCTTTCATGTCTTAACTACGAGTAGTTAGTCTACTAACTCTAGCCTTGCTTTCTAATAGTAGAGCCTTGCTGATTTCAGCATGAATGGGCCGGCTCCATCTCGGAAGGACACACACACACAGAATATTGACGTGAAATAGCAGGATTCCTACTGTTGTGTTTCGGTAGGTGAGTGAGAGTGCCGGAGGTGCAATTACCTCTTTCCTGCCTCCCACTCCTTCTCCTTCCCATTTCTTTTCCTAAAGGGTCGGCAACGCGCAAATGATGCTTCTGGTATTGCAGGCGTCCATGGACTACGGTGACCACTTACCATCAGGTGGGCCGTATGCTTGTTTGCCACCATAGACGTATAAAAAAGTTAGAGCATGAAAGCATTTCAGTCGAGCTGATCATCATAAAATTTCGATTACACGTTGTTAGTGGTACAGAAAAGGGCAAAAGGCTTTACACAGTAATAAGCACCGTTCCTGAGGGAAGCCACGGGCAAAAGATAGTTGAAAAGTAATCGTATCTAGCTGTCTTGAAGACGTTATATTCGTTTATGTTGTTTATGAAAACATATAATAATTATAATAATAATTTATTCAATAATATTGTCTTCTATTTACGCGAATATTATTCATTGAAATTAAACTGCTATATACGGATTTTATCGCGTTGTTTATTTGACACTTTATTACAAAATTTTGAAAATTGTTACACTTCTACTACTATTAAACTTTACTAATTTTTAAGCTAATTAAATTATTATTAAACTATTTAGATTTAATTTATTTTTACACTTTCCCCGACGTTTCGGTTGCTTTTCAGCAGCCATGGTCACGGGGAGACTATCCGATAGATAAAATCCGTATATAGCAGTTTAATTTCAATGAATAATTTATTCATTCAATATTTTTTATTCATTCATTCAATAATAATACATGGGTATACATTTTTGTTATTAGTCTAAAATAATATTATACTACAATAAATTATAACTATCCTTAATCTGGTACATGTTTTACTTACACTTTAATTGGCTGACAATTTAATTTCAAGCGCTAGGTTTAATAAAGTGGTTGCCTGAACTAGGTTTAGACCTGTGTTTCAGGCTATATCTCTACTTACAAAAAATATATGCCAAGTAATATTAGTTTAGGTCAATGTGCATAAACTTAAAATAAAATATGTATATTGATACAATAAAAACTTATTTTTATTATTATTACATTATTAGTAAATGCTTTACATTAATTGATCAACTTCTTGGCATCCTCGTTATTTGGGTGTCATAAAATAATCTGATTTGAACTAACAGTGTAATGTAGGTCGATTAAGTTATATATTTTTTTTAATTATTTATATCCTTTACTACAGTAACTTAGATTTATTACAATATGTGTAAACTCGCCAAACGTAATTGTTTAACGGCGAAATGCGCTCTTAATTCTATTACTTAACTTACGTTATACACATTAAACAAAAAAAAAACACAATAAAAATATAAAACGAAAAACAATAGGTATAAATAGGTAGCAATAAATATTATTATTCTAATTTAAGTCAGTGGTATATTAATACATTTTGCATGAATATACCATTAATTCAAATGTCATTTAACTATTTGCCCTTCAATATTTTCTTGAATAAGCTATAATTCATTTTAAGGTTTTCTTTTAACATGTCTATGTTGTTAAATACTTTAGATACAATAAACTTATTTGTTCTCTCTCCATAATAATTTGTTATTTTTGGTGTAATTAGTCTCTGTTCTCTAGCCCTCCTAGAATAAATATAATAATATTTATTTCTCTACAAGATATTTACATTGTTCGCTATAGTAGTATTCAAGACCTATTAGGTATTTTACTTTATTTTCTATTGGCAAAACTTTACATATATGTATGTATCTTATGTGGGAGCCAGTTAGTGCAGACCGGTGACACTTCGACCCAGTGGGATCTTTTGTGTCGACACTCTCCCAATAACGACTGCCATAGATGTTCATGGCAGCCGGGACCGACGGCTTAACGTGCTCTCCAAGGCACGGAGCAGGCGATAATTGTCAATCAATACGCACATAATTTCAAAAAGTAATATAGCTTCCGAAAGTCAGAGGTGCGTGACGTGGGTTCGGATCCGAGCCCCTTTGCATTGCAGTCTGTTGGTCTCCCCACTGAGCTACCGCTGCTCAATACATATATAATTTAATTTATTATAATATTGTCTTCTGTTTACGCGAATGTTATTCATTGAAATTAAACTACTATATACTATAACTACACTGAAACATTGAGACAACTACCATCTTAGTCTCCCCGTGACCATGGCTGCTGAAAAGCAACCGAAACGTCGGGGAAAGTGTAAATTTAAATATAAATAGTTTTAATAATTTAATTATTAAAAGATTAGTAAAGTTTAATAGTATCTAGTAGTGTAACAGTTTCTAAATTATGTAATAAAGTGTAAAATAAACAACACGATAATATCCGTATATAGTAGTTTAATGTCAATTAATTTACTATACTCTTTATTGAACATATTTTTTACTTTCTTACTAACAAGATACTTTACTAGCCTTATTTGTAAAAGTTTAATGTCCTTTAAGTAAGTCTTAAAAGTCCGTCCATACACAATTAGTCCATAGTTAATCAGTGAGTCTGCAAGGGCGTAGTATACAACTCTTACTGTTTCTACATTTAGTACTCTAGTTAGTTGGTAAAACTTACACTGATCTTAACCTATATTATGTTACGTTATTCTTGCTACATCTTCCATCAAGACATTTCTAGTTACAGCTCTAAGGATTATCTCTAATAATACTTAGGATATATTTGTTTTAAACAGTAAAATATACAATCCAGTATAGTTATATAAATCCTTCATTATCCGTAAAAGTCACTGCTAAACTCATTAATAAATATTATATACAAAAATATATCTTTAAGAACCAACCTTGACTACAATATGAAAACAATTGTAATATTCAATTCACTTCAAAACAGTATACGTTACCTTAAAAAATGTTATATTAAATGCCTTACAGAGTACCGGGGTGGTTGTAATCCACCCATTATTTCGCTTTTCGACAATTACGCGCGGCTGCAAATAAAGACGTTAGGAGAGCAATATTCAAGGGGAAGGAAGGCGTTGGAAAAAATTATCATCACCTCGTCCCAAGTCACGGGTGTTAGTACAGGGGCGGAATCAGAACTATGTGTGTGAAGTTTGTAGGTTCTTGAGTTTGTGGCCCAATTGATCGCTAATAATGTAATAGAGTCATTAAGTTTTAAATTCCTAAAGCCAAAACAATGGTTGGTTACCACACTTTTGTTTACTGTTGTTTTTATTGTATGTATGGATGTATCATTAATGCAATCCTAATTCCTATTATGAATGCAAATGTGAGTCTGTTAAGCTTTCATGCCCTAACTACTAGACCGACCATCATGAAATTTTGCATACACGTTGTCAGGGGAACAGAAAAGTATATAGGGTACATTAAATAAAAAATGATATACGGTACCTTTTTTTCAGAGGAAAACACTATTTTTGAGCGAGCAAATCCGCGGGATATATTGAGTCAATAATAATTATAATTTGAATGGATTTTAGGTTGAAAGTATCGTAAATATTTCGTTAATTTTAACTGATGTTTTATCAAAACCTTGCAATTGTTGCTAAACGAGAAGATACAATCAAATTGAGATGCTTCTTATGAACGTATGTCTTCGGTCAATATTCTTTCTTACATGTTATACGAAATGCAGCCGTCCCTGTGCTCCCAAATAAAAAACTCAGTTGAGAGTAATTTTTTTCTACAAGCTTTACACATAGCGGCAATAAAAACGCTCCACGGAACGCGCACCCGCCTATATTTCATTTTACTCCTCGGCCGGGAGGTACCCCTCTGTTCGGAGGATAGGGGAGGCTCTGTGGGTACTGCCTGTGACACTCGGAATGAAACTTTAAATGTTGGTCGGAAATAATGTGGATTACGTGTGCCGGTATGTCTCTCTGTTTTTTGTAGGCAAAGTTTTATTAAAATATCCATCATGAACGAATCATACAATTATTTTAATGTTCGTTGTTTTGGTTGTGAAGGTTAATTTCATTTTGTTTTCTCGAAGTAAAAGTTGAGTAATAGCTAATTTTTTTTTTTTGTTTTTGTACTTTAATACTGGTTATTATAATCAATTATACTTTACAATTAGAATTTAGAAAGCTTTAAAATAAGAAATACATACATATGTATGAATACATATCTATTTGATTTTATTGTAAAATTAACATTACCACGCTAGGTATATATCCTGTGTTAAGGAAGACTTTACAAACATTCATACATAGGACTGAAAGACCAGCCAGAATCTAAAACTACTTGTGGATCAAACAACTTTTTGTCCCATGTAGGGATCGAATCCAAAAGACCCGGCGCAATGACAAGACGATAATTTAAACCTAATCATACCGTAGTCGCCTTCCTTGCAGCTAATGTAGAGACACATGCTTTATAACGGATGCATAAGCCTCATAAAATAGGTTATTGCAGTAAACAGCTTACAACATCAGTATCTTAAACGCTTTGCTGACTGAAGCGGGGTGACAAATAAATTCCTTTACTGTTGCGTGGAGGTATTTCTTCAGCTCTTAGAACAGGAGCTATGTTTTACCTCTCTGACAAATCAATGTTAAAGTTTTAAAATAATCTGTTTGAAATAACATATATGTTTTTTCATGAGTATATTTCATCTTATGTTTGACTTTCATTTTATTTTATAAGAACTATATTAAGTAAATGGCTGCCAAACATTTCAAAATAAAATTCGGTATACACATTCTACAACTATTATACATATAATTCATATTATAAATAGTAAATATATTATTTACTATTTATAATATGCCTCAGCTGCTATGAGGACGGTGTGGAGGCCACTGTTCTTAGACCACATGACTGTTTACCATGAGGTGGAGTGGAGAAACATTAAAAAAAATAAACACAGGTCAACGTCATATTGACAACCATTTGTTACTACGTGTAATACCGCCACGTTGAATTCTCGAAAAGAGTCTTCTTGTGAGCCGTATATTGAAAACTCCCAAAAAAAAGTGTTATTCAAAATATGGTCAAGAAAATATCTACTGGTCAAATGCGTAGAAGTAGAGCAAAACGTGTCAAATTTGAATGAATGAATTTTGATAACCTACACGCGGCATTAGACTAGTGGATGACCGTTTGACTACCACACCGAGGTCTCAAGTTTGAACCGATGGCATGCATCTCTAACAGTTCGAAGTTATGTGCGTAGTGAAGTAAAACATCGTGAGAAAGCCTGCATGTCTGAAAAGCCTCCATAATGTTTTCGAAGATGTATGAAATCTATAAACCCGCACTGATTTATCGTGGTGTAATATAGTAGACCATGTCACACTGAAAAGAGCGGGACTAGCAATGGAACAGCTAATATTATAATGTATAATTTATACTAATCTCGGAGACGGTAACCATCTTAACCACAACGTCATTTCTACAGTTAAATTAAATTTTAAATAGTGACTATGCAATAATTTAAGCAATCACTTAGTTTCTTTAAGGTGCCGGTTTATATCACTTCAATACGGGCTCAAAAAATAAATCAAATCAATTACAATATAAATATACGGGTATGACTACACCGATAGCTAATAAAGTAATATCCTGAGTCTGTGTTCAGTGTGTTCTTCTTAAACATAAACATATGTACATACATAGCAAATTACTCATGGGCCGAGCATGTGCATCGAAAGAAACGCATTTTTCTTGTTTACAACATGGCTAATGCTCTTTGTTTTCTAAAAATCAGTTTTGGTACACTATGTCACTAGTTTAGACCCTTGTTTCTTTGACATACATTTTACAAGGAACACCTACGTTAAGCTGCTGACAGTTCCAACTTGGGTACGTTCGCTCTATAGCTTACTTACTCTACAGTGTTCTTTATGTCTGCTGTTTTAATATTTCCCTTAAAATTGTGATCATCTCCAATGTGGAAAGATTCCTAATTGAAAAAGTAACATATATTACGATCATTTAAACACATTTTGAATTAACACGCTTTTCATTTATATCTGTAAAGCGAGTTATAAACTACATTTCGTTATAAAAAAAAAAAAACATCATTCAGCGTGGCAATGCTGTCAGTCTTCTGGGCACACTCCCGGTTGACAGCGATGCTGAGCAATTTTACGACACTGCCTAAACCAGCCATCCCTTTTTATTAAATTTTACAGTCCCATATTTTGTTACTCTTCATTTTGTTCTATTTATAAGTGGTTAGTTTTGTTAATATAACTTAAGTTGTAAATTATGATTGTTGTTTTCTTTATGTAAATAATGAAGTTTACCAATAAATGAATAAATAGATCATAATTTTTCTATTTTACATTATTAGAAAACGGGTACATATCGGGTGGACTCAATCCATGATCACAATAAATTCCATTCGGTCGAAATACCTTTATATTATGTGTGTACAATTTCCAAACAGCTGAAAACGTTTTTTATTTTTGTAAATCTCGACTTGAAACTAATATTGCAGTAACAGCAAATTTTGAAGTTAGGCCTCAAAATTTGCTGATAATAAGGTCTAGCCAACACTATAGTCCCTAGTTTAAAGATCCCTAACTATAATAATAATTATGTAGTGAAGTACCGACCTCATTATGAAGGTACGTGACGTTGCAGACATGTTGCACGAAATTTGGGTGAGATGACTACTTCATGTTACTTGAAATCCCAACAAAAGCGTCATACATGTTGTAGAGCAAAGCCCTTTGAACTATATTCTAAGATTACATTAACAAATGAATCATGGTGTGTGTTGTTTGTTCCTTATAAAGCTTATGTGGCTGCAATGTAGTGGCCAGCAATATATCCATATCACTCCAAATACACATAAAAAAATTTCATGTTCTTGAGATAAACATAGCCAGTTTAATAGCGGTTCTAATTATACAAATTCAATCCTACTAAAATGAATGTGCAAGTTTGTGAAGATGCCTGGATATTTGATACTCAAATGTTAACTGATGAATGGATTTGGATGAAATTCAGCACATAGATAGATCAAGTCCTGGATTATTGCGTAGCATACATAAGATACTTTTTATTTCAATAATGGGTGCTGGTAGAGTATATGAGATTAGCTATAAGTATATTAGGCTGTAAGTATGTACAGGTAAGTGTATTGCTGTCTACCAGGCACTATATCAGATTCTATTCGGCTAGTGAGAATTTACTAACTAAAATATCAGACAACTGCGTGAGTAAGAATTGAACCAGGGACATCCCATATAAGTGCAAATTTAAACCCAAAAACAACAGGGCATTAAAAGGAAGAGGAATGATAGTTAATTTCAATACGTGAATGATTTTAGAAGGACGAAAATATCCAGATTTGTTTCTCTAACTGGACTAACTAAGTCCGCTTAGTTGAAATTATATGATATGAATACTAAACTCCTCCAAACACCAAAGACAAAAGGGTTGGGATTCAATACGAGCTCGAATACTAGCAATCAACAAAGAAAAATAAAATCAGCCTCATTGTAAACACTGCACGTCGTCTCAAATGGCCTGCATTTCCATTTATATTCCAAAATCAAAACGTGGCCACAAGCCGTAACGAAGGATGTAAATATCCACAAATTCAATTTATTAAGGCAAACATTTCAATCCCCTATTATATTTTTATTTCCCTTCAATCGCGACATCGTTCATAATAAAAACTCTCAAACTCATTTGCGGGCCTCTTAATACCGTTCAATATAAGACGGTGGAAAAATGTTGATCGTCATGCTCCTTATTACCGGGCCAAAGGTTTAACATTTTCAATTTAATCGCATTATACTATAACCCTTGGTAATATTGGTATCTTGACGCAAAAAATGCGGAGCACCGTGAATATTTTCCGATTTAGAATTTTTCAATAGATGGCCATGAAGGAATTTGATATGAAAATTGATGGGTTTTTTAATGTAGTCGGTTGGACATCGATTACACTAGTTTAAAACTAAACAAGTTTAGTTTAATTTAAACAAGTAGAATTACTTGGTGTTTATTTGCAAAATTCTAATTATGTTACTGAATTGCCAAATCATTAATATTGAGAGCAGCGATAGGTAAGTTTAATAATATTATTTATTCAACAATAATACATGGGTATACATTTTTGTCATTAGTCTAAAATAATATTATACTACAATAAATTATAATTATCCTTAATGTGGTACATGTTTTACTTATAGATACATTAATCGACCGACATTGTGCATTCTAATTTAATTTCAAGCTCTAGGTTTTATTAAGTGATTGCCTGAATTAAGTTTAGATCTGTGTTTCAGGCTATATGTCTACTTACAAAAAATATATGCCAAGTAATATAAGAGTTTAGGTCGGTGTATATAAACTTAAAATAAATATGTATATTAATACAATAAAAATAACTTAGATTACATATTATAACAAATTACTAATGACTTAAGGCTATTTTACAACTATAAGCAAATTCTCCGTATCGGAGAAGATCAGTGTTTGCAGGTGTTTGGTAGATGTGCCCGCGGTTTCACCCGCGTTTATCGTTACAGCGCCGCCCCCGTGGGTCGTAGCGTGATGTTATATAGCCTATAGCCTTCCTCGATAAATCGGCTATCCAAAACTAAAATATTTTTTCAAATCGAACCAGTAGTTTCTGAGATTAGCGCGTTCAAACAAATAAACAAACTCTTCAGCTTTGTAATATTAGTATAGATTCTATTTAATCTATTATATAAAAATGTTATGTTCATGTTTGGCATGAATCTTAGTACATACTAAATCTTTTCATCTTTTGTCTGGAGGAAGTGGTCTAAATGGCAGTAGTGCATGTTGTTTAAGCACGGTGTGCAAAATAAACAGTTGGTGGACTGCCACGCTGAAGTCTCGAGTTACAACCTAAAGTTCCTCTGATTTTTGAAGTTATGTTCTTAAGAAATAGTTAATAATAGCTTAATTTAACATTGAGATGTCTGGGAGTTACCCATAAGGTTCTCGAAGAAGTGTTGGTAAAGTCTGTTAATTCGCACTGCGCCAAGATGGTGGTCTTAAGCCTGTCCCTTCTTAAAATGAGAAGAGGCCCGTACCGTATCCCACATTGGAACAGCTCCTATAGAGGGTCGACATCATTTTATGAATAATAATTGAGATTAGGTACAGAGCAACTTTACTGGGAAACAACCATACAACAGATTACACTCAAATAAACTTGTATTGTGTGAATCGAGAAACCATAAGCTTCTTAAAGTAATCTGACTTTGTCAATTGCACTTTGACTTGCACAAATATGCATTATAAGGCTAACTATGCGCTAGTGATACCTTTGATATTGCAGACAGCCATAGGCCTTTCGCCACTAACTATATAACAATAAGGTTGTTTATTTAGATTTACTGTAGAACATATAATAATATAATATCGCAAATCTAAGTAGAATTAATTAATTACGTAGTGCGGTAAACTTTTAATTATGAAAATACATATTATATAACCTTGTGTTTATGACTTTTGTTAGCAGCAATCTATAAAATAATAATAATTCTAATTAAAAACTTTATTGTCTGTCATCAAAAGTTTTAATTATAGATGTGCTTTCACCGTAGGTATATCTGCACAAATAAATCTCCACACTAAGAAGAGTTACACATTAGATGGGAAAAGAAAGTGTGTATTTTTTTATATAAGTAAGTGAGATAGTACTGTACTATATTTATACTAATATTATAAAGCTGAAGAGTTTGTTTATTTATTTGTTTGTTTGGTTGAACGCGCTAATCTCAGAAACTATAGGTTCGAATTGAAAAATTATTTCAGTGTCGGATAGCCCATTTATCGAGGAAGGCTATAGGCTATATAATATCACGCTACGACCAATAGGAGCATAGCTTAAAAAATATTTTGCAAAAATGGGTAAAATACTCTTATGTGAAGCAGACGAAGTTGCGCGGGTCAGCTAGTTTATGATAATTCAGATGTAATATTGGCATTGTGTGTCAGATAGCAAAATAATATCCAGTCTTTTTTTAAATATATTTTTAATCTTAATAAGGCAAATCTATGATTAACATAATTGTCTAGCATAATACAATAATTAGGTATAGTCTTTTATAAAAGCGTAATCCAAAAAACCATAATGTACTTCTAAATAAACATACTTACTAACTCCAAAATACACCAACAAAAACATAAAATAAGTGTAGTGCCATACGTAAAACGAAAACAGGCTAAAGTTTTAAGGCTTTAAGCTAATAAAGCTAGAGGCAACAATCTAAATCCTATTTCGGGGCACAGTGGCTAACGTTCACACGTTGAGATTAATCGTTACTTGAGGACCGCTCCAGCTAAACCGACTATCGTCAGAGTACAGAAGACTGCTTCAGAAATAATAATACTGCTGCAGTTGTAGGTTAGTTGTGTAGATAAGTGTAAAGAGTTTGAAGATTTTGTGAACATACACTCAATGTTTATGTGTGTTCAAGTGTCCAGGTTTGTGTGCTGGGAGATAAATTAAAGTCACAACGTCGATTGACTGAGAATGTATTTACGTTAAGTAGTTATAATAATACAAATGTCGCGTATGTCGCGTGTATGTATATGTATAGTGCGCGGTACGGAACGACTGGCGTGACAAGTTATGAGAACTTCACACTATACAATTTCATGTGTCAGCACAGCCACTACAATTTTATACACTTAGAAGAAACTTTAAAAGCTTATAAATCAAAATATTTCTTTGTTCTTTATTGCTATAAAGAACAAATAAATATTTTGATTTATAAAATGTAAATGATTTATAAAAGTAAAATGCACGCAAGAAATGCTTTTCTTGCGTGCATTTTACTTTCGTATTATCAATGCATATATTTTTAATTGAGCACACATAGATATTGACTGCACCAATGGCGTAGAGGATTAAGTCTCCTCGCCACTGCCGCCTCGCCGAACGGGTTCGTATTGGACCAAAATTGTGTGGTCCATAAATAGCAGTTCCGAGTCTAGGTGTCTGTTGCTTGACCGTTTTAAAGTATCCCGCGATACAGGAATTATTCTGAGAGCAGCTTTGTCTTTCTTCAATGGATGGTAAATAAAATAAAATGATATTCCATTTCGACAGTTTATTCCAGAATAGCGTTAGGTAAAAGGCAAAAATGTGCCTTTCGAAGTCTCGTATCAGATTGTGTTGATAGCTATTTATCCAGACTACTACATTTATTACTCCCAGTTCTAGTTTAAAATAATCGAGTAGTTCTCTTTGTGAAAAAGTATGCCTGCCAATATTGTTTACTGGAAACTACATACATTTTCATAAGCATTGAATCTGAAGATAGAACTTATAATAAATAAACTTCACTTAAAATCTCCAGACTGGAAATATCATACTATAACTAATGATATTGAAGTCGTTAAATTTCTAATTAATAATCTGGTGATTGTAAGCAAAATCAAAATTTTAATTATTTGGTAGATTTTAACCACATTCATAATAAACCTAACATGGCTCTTAAAGAGTCCCTATGAAAGTAAATATTAAACCCACTTCCAGCGCTTAACTAAAGTTGGTAACCAAAATAGCTAAATCACAAAATACAGTGCAAAACGACGTCGCTTTGGTTCCAAGCTTTTAGCCAGTGAATTTCTATTTTGTCTCCGGTAATGGCGTTGTTTCAGTGCCAGCAATTTATTAAAACCATGTTGGATAGCTTGCTTCACTTTACAGCATCGTTATTGTACAAAATCGAAAAGTATATAATAGTACATCATACTTACTTCAATACCTATTATAAACACGAGCTTAACTCGGTTCGATATTTGCTGATCATCAGATCTGAGTGTGAGATGTGTCTCAATAAACATCTTTGACTTTTTGAAGCCATTATATATGTATTAAATAGTATAATATCACTTTCATCTTACTAACACTTTTTGCGAAAAAAGAGAGAGAGGTGGAGAGAGTGATGCAGGCTAAGAGTTATTCCTAATGTTTTTGTAGATATATAAAGTCTGCCCCGCATTGGACCAGCGTGGTGCGCTATGGCATACCTTTTTATACTGAGACGCGACTTATGCTCAATAATGGGCCAGTTAATATATTTTATATGGCTTACATTATTACTATTAGACAAGAAGATAGGTTTATCCCTGAAGAAAGCGCCAGACTCGACCTTGGTCGTCGTAATTATTATTGGACCTTGCTAACTATCGTTTTTTAGTAGCAGGACGGTATCTGCAACTATTTCTTAAATACCTATAAACTGTTGGTAGCATAGTACATTTTAGGCAATCCATTTATTTTAAGTAATTTATAAAGTTGTGATTCTATGTATGAATTTCTACTGTATTCTATAAATTAGATTTAACTCTACATATGCCGTAACGCTGACCTACGCAAGACACAATGCTTTTTCTATTGTGTCTTAGATTCGGCAAACAAGAGCTTAATCTTTAATTATGAGATTGGGGTGGTAGTTAGAATATTTAAAATATGTTAAGAATATCTTTAAACAGTCTCTTTATAATAAAATAAATTAAATTTGGCGACATTTTGTTTTATTTTAATCATGCCAATCATTGTTGTATTTTCCTTATTTGAAACACATGTACCCAATTATTTGAAACCATCCCTTAGTACATTACTGGAAAATTAAACCATAACATTTCTCAGCTGTCGGCAATTTCGAACAGTTAAAAAAGTATTGATTCGGAGAAATTAGTGAACAGACTCATAATGGTACGTACCCACATCAAAGTAAAACCGGAAAGATTACAAACACAATAACATGATATGAAAGGAATATTAAACAATATTACAACGTAATGATAAAAAGGTCAATTCGTATAAACAATTGTGGCGTAAACAAAAACATTTAAATAAGGTTTTTAACTAAAGGAACCGTTACTCAGACTTTGGGACTGGTACGCCACTGTCCTGGGGGAGTTTCAGGGCTATCGCTAATATAAGTATGTAATGATTGAATACTTTGTTTCAAAATGTTCTGGAGTAGCCTTGTAGCATGACGGTCCATTCATGTTAGAAGCGGGGCATGACTTACCATCTTACAGTATGTAGACTTAGAGTAGCTGGATATTGATTACACGATAGTTATGGTCAACCACTTAGGTCGATTCACCGCTACTATTGCGCGTGTTTTGGGTTCGATTCCCACATGACCAAAAAATGTGTAAACTGTTGAATTATATACATTTATACATGCAAAAATTAATTAATTATTATATTTAACTATTTACAATGATTGCGCCTTAGTAATTGTATAATATAACATCATACAATATAAATAGTAGTCAAATACTTTACAGTTTGATTAGCTATAAAAGGCGTAGCTACACTGCTATCTATCACTTCTTGTTGTGAGCTGTAAGTGAACGGACATATAAAACTTCCTCGTGTCAAAGTATAAAATAAATAGTTGAAGTGTTTGTACAGTGTGTTATTTAATCCATAACCTCTAATATAAACCACTAATAGTTGTTTTGAGTATGGGTCTTCGTTATGTCAGTTCTTTGAATCTTCCTTTCCTTCTTCTGTATCAACAGAAATGATTATTAATACGGGCGTTGTCTTTTTCAAAAAGATAAAGATAATACGATGTGATGGTCCAACATGGTGGGTTTCTATTACACCCGTATATCACCAGCAACAGTTTCAGAACACAGAAAGCAGAATAGTAAAAAAAATTTTGACAAAAATAACCAATATCCTTTTGCTCGATCCGGGATTCAAGTCCGAGATCTGATGTTCAGCAGTCGCATACATACTTAGGCAGCTGGATAAAGTACAACTAAATCGAAACCCGTACAGAACGGATAATTGTAAGATAATTTACTAGTTATTATATTAATTAGTTTCTGCCTGCAGCTTTGTTTGCGTGAAACCCATGGGAATGCATACGGGCAAAAGTATCCTGTGTTTTAATCCCAGGCATCCTTTATTTTTATGTCAAGTTGCCTGCACGTCCTTTTAACGGTATACCCATAGATTAGTAACATATATCCAAACTGCATGGATGATTTAATAAAAGTGATTCAAGTGGTCGCCTCGCAATTGCTACTGCGCCGAGTGTTATGGCTCCACGGGACAAATGTGTCCTCCACAATAGTTGTTTTAAGTCTACTTGTTCTTTGTGTCCGTTATTTGAATATTTGTAAATATCCTTACATCACAGAATTTAGTTCTAGTCCAAGTATGGTTGCTGTCTTTAATGAGGAGAAATATCTTAATCTTTTAGATTTGTAATCTAAGCAGAATTCTCAGTACGTTCTGATAAGCTTTTATACCTAACTCTTTACTACTGTATATCAGTATGTACCTATGTACGTCGAAATTAAATGCACCTGTTGCCAGAACATATTCTCAGCTTCGAACAGATGACTGAATGATTGCTGGCGGTGTCGTTAAGGGAGCTTTCTTACTCTAGTACTTGCTTATGTGAATATAATATACTTACTGATTTAGATGACAATACTCAAGTTGATTTAGATATAGAGAGTCACTATTGACAAGATAATGAAAAGAGATTTTCTTATCTTATTTCTTAGGTATACTTACATTAGTTTAAGAACTTAGTTATTAAGGTTAAATAAAAAGGTTTATTATTTTTTGCTTTTCAGCTTTTCCGGCAGTTTAATATTTTTATTAAAAAGTTTTTTTTGTAGCTATAATTTACTAATTATTTTTGTTATACACAACTCAGCATTAAAATAGCAGTATATATAATATAATAACAGCATTAAAACCTGTGAGTGAACAATAAATCATCTCTATTTTCCCACCCTTAGAGAATTTCTTTTTTCCAAATTTGTATGGGACCAACTTCGAGGTATATCCTGTTTAAAAAAATAAAAAAAGAGTTCAAAATCGGACTTCTCTGTAAAAACTTATGCGTCGTCATACATAAAAAAATATATATATACGCATCGACTTGAGAAACTCTTCCGTTTTTTCGTCGGTTAATAATGAAAAGAGATTTTCTTTAGCAACATTAACAGATTTCACATGCAAGCATAGGTATAAAGCACAGTTTCAGACTTTACAAGTACTCAAAATTTCTTGGCAGAAAGCTCGATAACACTTTGGAAATTTTGGAATTCCCGACTCAGGAATCCAACCTGAGACCTCGTGCATATCAAAGCAAGACTAAACCTTTTACAGACTGTCAGATATTTTTCACAGAAAAATGACTATTGTAATAAAAGTGGTGGTATCCCAATGGATAACGCATTGGATTTGCAATCAAAAGGTAGTGGGTTCAGATCGCATTGATTATAATACCGATAAGAACTCATATCTATAAACCCAAGAATTTTAACTTAGCTAGCAATAGTAATAATTATCTTAAATAGCGTGTAGTGTTAAAAATAAATATTATAGAACATATTTATCATATATAAAGATTACCCAGAGGTGTATAACACATTGTACTAGTTATATATTGTTATGTCTTAAATAATAGGAGACGAGCCTTACCGTCAGCATTTCCAGATACCATCATGGTGTCTGGAAATGTAGAGCTGATGTCTGCTAATGAGAATTTACTTACATAAAAACCCAACACTAAGCCTAGTATCAAACTCGAAAACTCACGATCGCACGTAAACAAAAACTTTTTACTACGCGAGACCAATGAAGCAGTAAAACATATTGTTTTAATATTGCTATAATAGGCCGCTCTAACGTTGCATACACAAAAACCACATTAACATCACAAACTATCACTTCTCATCGCAAACAACTTAATACTAAGTTCTTCTCGATTAAAACTAATTCAGTTTATAAATCGATACTAAACTTGGAAACCTTAATTGATTGAAACGCTTTAAACTCATGTTTCTCAACCCTTCTATGTTTATGTTCGCTAGACTGAGGTTAATGTATCTATTCAATGTTTATAATTAATCAGAAAACTTCATGTAGCTTACTCGAAATGTTAACATTATTTTAGATGGCTTTCACGCTACACACATCGCTATAATTATCTTTATGTGTAGTCTGGGCGCTAGCTGATATTTATAGCGTTTTTTTAATAGTTTATCTCCTTTGAAAAGGTTTAAGCTATGCAATATTACAAATTTGAATTCGATTTATTAACAGTTTAGCCTTTAAAACGTAACAGCAATAAAACGGCTATGAGTTGATTTGTGAAGAAATTATATCTTTAATTTTCGTAATATAATTATATAGATATTGAGTATGTTGAATTATATACATTTATACATACAAAAATTAATTAATTATTATATTTAACTATTTAGAATAAATGCACCTTAGTAATTGTATAATATAACATCATACAATATAAATAGTAGTCAAATACTTTACAGTTTGATAAGCTATAAAAGGCATAGCAACACTGCTGTCTATCACTTCTTGTTGTGTTGAGTGAAGGGATATATAAAACTTCCTCGTGTCAAAGTATAAAATAAATAGTTAAAGTGTTTGTACAGTGTGTTATTTAATCCAAAACCTCTAATAGAGTAAGCTAATAAAATAAAAGATTTGGTGTGTTTATTTAAAAATATATTGTCTTATATTTTTATTTTCGTATTGCGATATGCAATTCTCATCCATACTTATTATGTTTTTGAGTTTACAAAAGTAATTTAGCTTCTTAATTCCATACAAGGTCTTTTACGAACAAATTTTGATATGACATCAGCTCTCTCGAGAGTCATAATTAGCAGGTAGTCTGTGAAGGCTTAGAATATCGGACATAATTATAAATCTATTGTTTTTGGCCATCGGTGTACCCTGCTACTCAATTTTAAAACAGTTTATTTGTCTGATGAGAAATTCGATGTGACCGACTTTGATCTCATTTTAATATTTTTCTGTGTAATTGTCATAATTTTATGAGAATTTTATGTCAATAACAGGATTAATATATAGATAGAATATAATATACAATCACATTATAACCACAACTTACTGTTTGACGTTGTATTTTATATCAATTATATATCACCACACTGAGCATCTGAAATAGTAAAACTGCTATCAAATTGCCAGTGCATAACTGCGTCGTAAACTCGCAGTTTACTTTTTTAATACCGCAAGGCAGACGATACTCCTACATTTTTAAATCACGATATGCTTATCTCACTAATAAAAAAGAGGAATAAAAGTGTCAAGTGTCAGCCTTGCGTAAACCTGCGGAGCGACAGCGACGTAAAGATGAATCACAACCAGACGATGTCCACCCACAGCGACAACCGTCGACCCGAACATCGATCGCGTTTCAATTCACAATTCTATTACAAAAGCGCCACCGATTGATTTCCAACAAACACAACAGGTATTGGATACGAAAATTCGCGATAATATTGACGGGTAAAACATTTTTATCGGCGATAATGGTACGTTAGTGGGATATTTATACTGGGTATTAGCCGATCAGGGGCGGCATTAGCCGCTGTTATTTTTTCATTACACAGGCCTTTGGAGGCTTTTTATCAGTAATATTTGCTTGTAATGGAGCGATGATGACGTCAGTAAGCAGCGGGATTTGCCCAACAAATAACGTCAAATTAATGATGTATTGTTGCCGTTTTGCCACCATTCCCGCCGCTTAACTTTTGGGATCGGCCAAAAATGTTTGTTCACTTTTATTTAAATGTGGTTTTTTATTGTGTTGAAACTTTTTCTATGTACAATGTAATGTATTTTGATGTATGAATATGTTAAATGCTTAACTTTGATCTTATATATTCTAGTATTAGTTGCGAATGTCAAAAATAAACAATCTTATATAGCACAGTGGTGCTGGTTATAAACGAATAATTTTAAATGTTTTCTATAGACAAATAATATTTTTATTACTTAAGCTACATATGTATATCTATTTGTGTGACCTAATTGTCTGACTAGCAGAAAGTAAAAACTAACGTATTTTCTTACTTTCAAAAGAAGTTGGTATTTATTGATTTTACTATTTATAAATCATATTGATCGATCAATTTACTTAAATTTCTTAATATATTTTAATATTAGTAAACTAGGTATTTTTTCGGTGTAACTAAGACTGAAATTTTATAATCATAGTGATGATATGTAACCAGCTAGTCTATGTTAATACTTATGTATGTATAAACAAAACGCAAATAAATGAATTTATATTTGCATTTTTAATTGGGAGCTACACGACATAATTTATTGAGAAGCAAAACAAAATCTAAATATCTCACATTTACAAACTGGCAGCGTGTTTCATAAAAAAGTACAAAATAAATATATGAAACGCTTTAAAAATGTAACATGGTCGCGCCGCGCGGTCGGGGCGACTGTAGAATTTTTAGTCAATTTCTCGTTTGACACAATTGAATTTGATCGCGGGATAAATCAAGTTTCTGGGCACGAGCGAGGGTGACTTCCGTCGAAGCTTCGGCTGCGGCCAAAGCAATGACAGAGTATAATGGAGTCGAAACGTTGGAACTGTCTAAAAGACTATTTCTAACTTTGGTTAGCCGCAAGGAGGCGCAGTCTCGTGCTCCTGTTTTAGTTTGTAAATAGAAGTATGTGTTGCTATATTTGCGTTCATGTGGTTTAACTAGTTACAAATCAAGAGAGCTTTCTGTATTTGTTATTTGTTGATATTAATCAACTGTGTTAGCTAGATTATTTTTTTAAATTGTAAGTAACAATAATATAGAACACTAGTTTTTCCCCGCGGTTTCACCCGCGTAAGTCCCGTTCCCGTGGGAATATCGGGATAAAAAGCCTATGCCTATGTGTGAATCCAGGTCTCCAGCTATCTACATACCAAGTTTCATCGCAATCTGTCTAGTAGTTTTTGCGTGAAAGAAGAACAAACATCCATACAAACTTTCGTGTTTATAATATTAGCAAGAACTAGCTTTTGCTCGTGGCTTCGCTCGCGTAAAAGTAGGCTAGGCTAGGTTAGGAGTAACAGTTTATTTTATTTTATTTTTAGCCTGTATGTGTCCCATTGCAGGGCAAAGGTCCCATTCGGTCTTTCCACTGATTTCTGTCCAGCGCCAATTGTCTCCAATCCCGGTTGAACGCATCCAATTCATCCCGCCATCTCATTCTGGGCCTGCCACGGGGCCGTTTGTTATTTGGTGCCCAGTCTGTGGTGATTTTTGCCCACTTCTCTTCAGACGTGCGACAGATATGGCCAGCCCAGTGCCATTTGAGATCCTTTTTAAAAATAAAATATAGCCTATGTGACTTGGTAATAATATAGTTCTCGAATGGTCGAAAGAATGATTAATAATGGTTGTGTAGAACTTAAGTAAACCCTTACAAACAAACAAAAAATCGAATCTTTCGTCTTTATAATATTTGTATAAATAATAATATATGACGATGTCACATATCTGTATACATATACAGATATGTGACATCGTCATATATTATTATTTATACAAATATGATGAAATATCATATACCTACATAGGTATATGATTAAATTGGTCGGCATTACTGTATTCTATAGATAGCTCAAAACAGACATATATTTATAAATTATTATTTAGATTTCTTTTAATGTTTAGCTTCTATTGTCGTTTAATATAAAATAAGTCAATTATACTGATCAACAAAAGCATCGGCTGCCAGCTGTAGATCGCATTTTCCTATAGTAAAATAAGAGAAATTGTCCAACAGTTAAAATATTAAGTTATTTGTAACAATTAACGCCATGCCGATCATAAATGACTAAACAATACATTTTCTATTGTGTCTGCTTGGCATTTAATGTGTTAAGCAAAATTTCATTAGAATATGATACAAGTAAAATAATGCAGTGCATTTCGTGTATTTTGACATCAAGTCAGTTTAATTGTTCTGTGATAAACTGATTAATGTTGCCAACCTATTTACTTAAATTGCAACGGAAATTTGCACGGTAATGTATTTGTTTACTTATGTCAAATTACTGGTTGACGTTACCACCGGGTTCTAATATAATACAAACAAAACGTATAATTGTAACAATTTTCATTTCATATAATGGTACACACGATAAAGCAGCGATAGCTCAGTGGGGAGACCAACAGACTGCAATGCAGAGGGTCTCGGGTTTGAACCCACGTTGCGCACCTCTGACTTTCGGGAGTTATATGACTTTTCGAAATTATGTGCGTATTGATTAACAATTATCGCCTGCTCCGTGCCTCGGAGAGCACGTTAAGCCGTCGGTCCCGGCTGCCATGAACATCTATGGCAGTCGTTATTGGGAAAGTCAGTACCCTCTAATATTCTGACTCTGGTCTAGCCTTAGGGTATCGTTAGCCTTCGGGTTGCGGAGGTCAGGTGGCAGCCGCTCCGTGTAAAAACTGATATCCAGTCCAATCCGATTAGACCAGAAAAGCCGACCCCAAGTGACTAGGGAATAATAAAGGCTAAGAGAGAGAGATAATGGTACACACCACACATACATTATTGTCTTACTCAGTTTTATTTACTTACTTAATTGTGTCAATTAGCTTTTGCCTGCGGTTTCGTATTTCATAGTTTTCATAAATTGCTAACTATACACTATCGGTGAGGTAACAACGCTTGTAGAACCATCTCAGCGAGCTACGATACTAAATTCACAATCTAACTGATAATTTAAGGGTGTATCCAAAACATCTTAATAATGTCCAAAGGCACGCGAACAAGTCTCGCTTCCGCTTGAAAAGTACTTTTGTCGGATGGAAGACGAAATGTCGATTTTTGTAATCAAGAACTTATATGCGAAATTTCATGATGATCGGTCGAGTAGGTTAAAGCGTGAAAGCGTAACAAACAAACAAATTAATATCGAAGACAGTCATAGACCAATATTCCTCAAAGGTACATGACAAATAAAATATTTAAATTGTCAAATTACATAGTATTATTATATTGCCTTTGTCCGTAGTCCGTCTATAACTTAAGTCGTCTCGCAAAACCTTTGTCTTAGATGGTGAGTCATGACCTCGGATGACTCGTTTGGGGCTACTTAACGAGTGCCTACTCAATTCTTACTTCATTTGTGCCCTAATGCAAATCGACTGGCGGCTTAGCGGAATATTTCAGGCTTCCATTGTCTTTTGTGTCGTTGCTTTGTTTATTATGCAATGATGTATTGAGTTTTCGGAGTTAGGGCGGATCAATTGAGATGGATTATTTGGATTCTGATTCTGTGCTTCTGTGTTAGTGATTGTTAAATCTATGTTGCTTTCTCGATAGCTAGTCTGCAAACGTTTTGAGTAAATATAAGGTTTGAGATATCTTTATTTCTCATAGGAATTTACAATGATTCACTTACATGAGAAAGTTTAAACACATACAAACAAATAATAATCTTATACTAGGCGTACACTAAGATATCGAATCACTTCATCCAGCACATTTTTTTTACTTTCAACCTAGAATATACCTTTTTAATATACAAAAGTACTCTGTTTATATTTAATATTGACTGTTAATATTGATTGACAATTATCGCCTGTTCCGTGCCTCGGAGAGCACGTTAAGCCGTCGGTCCCGGCTGCCATGAACATCTATGGCAGTCGTTATTGGGAACGTCAGTACCCTCTAATATCCTGATGCTGGTCTAGCCTTAGGGTATCGTTAGCCTTCGGGTTGCGGAGGTCAGGTGGCAGCCGCTCCGTGTAAAAACTGATATCCAGTCAAATCCAGTTAGACCAGAAAAGTCGACCCCAAGTGACTTGGGAATAATAAAGGCTAAGAGAGAAGACTCTGTTAAAAAAAAACTACATAAACTATACATACATTGTTGGTTACAAACCAACTAAATATAAAAATATTAACCTAAAAAGCGTATATAAACATATTTTAAAGTAATATATTAATACTCCGGTGTCTGAAAGGATAATCAACGACGTCTTAAAATCAATGTCAAGTGATTTGATTGGCTCTTGCTAATTCAGTGAACCATTTGGTATGCGTTTGACCGCTTGTTAACTAATTTTCGTGTTGATCTGGCTTTTAGATACCGGGCGTAAGTATATGTTAATGTTGCTGTAATAACCTATATTTTTGTAAGTATCTATAAAAAAGTAGGTAGAATTATCATCCTATGCAATTTAAAAATATTTGATGTGAAGTGATGTTTTAGAAAATTCTTAATTTCTAAACTTTGTTATTATATATTTGTAGTAAAAACTCTCTTTCTAGTATTCATTTCGGTGTCGCTGGCGGAAAACATCCAGACTCAGAAAAACTACGTATAGATCACACAATGTTTTGTCTAGTGTGGAGATTACAACACTCAGCACCGTCGCAGTGATATCTTTTTTCACTTAAGTCACTACGCCATCCGTTAAATTCATTACATAGCAGTTACCAAAAAATAAAAATTTACTTAAAAGTTCGGCCGCGCATATAATTTAGTTTGAAAGATTCCATTACTCACATACATACAAATACAGTACAAATAAATAAAACCGAACTAAAACAAATTTTCACTAACCAATATACTTGCTGGCAAATTGAACAAAAACAGAGCGTATTCAAGTAACTTATTATTTATTTTAGCGTGACGCAAGGCGCTAAAATAAATGGTAGCTAGGAGACACACGTTATTTATTTATAATACGTGAGAAGCCTTTCTGGCCATTACCATGTTAGAGTACTGTTACGTTCGCATGGAATTCACTTACATTTATATTTATTTATAACATACATACATAACCTGAAATAACCCATACTTAGCGTTCTTGATTAGATGGAGTTAGTTATATGATTTAAATTCTGACTGCACGGATAGTGATAAGTTTAAGCGGTCGCTTCACCACTGCCGCGCTCTGTATGTTGTGGGACCACTGCCGCACTCTGTATGTTGTCGGACCACTGCCGCGCTCTGTATGTTGTGGGACCACTGCCGCGCTCTGTATGTTGTGGGACCACTGCCGCGCTCTGTATGTTGTGGGACCACTGCCGCGCTCTGTATGTTGTGGGTTTTCATACGGGACAAACATTTTAGTGATCCACAAATAGTAGTTCTTTGTGTAACGTCCTGCGACACAGACATCATTCCTAGTGAGGAACTGCTTTTAAAAATTGTAAAGAAGATAAAATTGATTTGAAGTATTGCTAAAGTCTTAAACCTGATAAGATAATCCATATTTAAGTACTACGTTAATACCTTTTTTGATTCAATTGTAGGATAGTATAGATGGAAACATTTCTGCAAATAGCACAACCTGCGGGTAATAAAGGTGCCTGTAGAAATTACAGCACTTTAAAGTATATAAATGAAAATATCATGTAATTTTTTAAAATGTATGGTTCGTACAATCAAGTCTGTGACATCAACAATTTTCATAATTTTTACAATATCTTTATACAAGGTGGCGCAAATGTTATCACATTAAATGATAAACTACCTTAAGCTGGTTGATATAAGACGGTTAACATAAACAAAAAACCTATTTTCACAAAATAAATAAAATAAAATTAGACACAAATTGGAACATCATTGTAACCAATCGTGCGCTGTAGCCAGCTCGTTAACGGTCATAGGTTCCGAGAAATCGTCTTTGTCGACTCGCTAGGATCCGAAAATTCCCGGACCCGATACAATACGACGGTTTGTTAATATCGCTGCTTAGGGTCTTTGACACCTAAGTACATGATGATCTAAAATATCTAAATTATGAAAACAAAAAAATGTCCTGTGGCTAAACTACTGAATACATTTGGTTCATAATTTGTAAATCGTCAAAAAATACCATGTAGTATATGTGGTATCAATTAATGTGATAACATTTGCACCACTTTGTATACATAAATCTTCTGTGCGTGTGTTTGTAATTAAACTCATCCTAAAGGGCTGGACCGATTTTGATGAAAGTGGATTCGAGAATGGTTTAGATTTTTTTTCTTTTTACGTTTGTTCATGACATCGTTTGTCGGGACAGCTAGTTAATTATAATACTATAAATATTATATTATAATACAATACAGTTATAAAAACACACTAAATCATTTGTTGCTTACTGCAGGGGTGGCGTTGTGATTTAGATGGTTGCCACTGCTACTGTGCTGGATGTTGTGGGTTCCATGGGGACAATCATTTGTGAGATTTACAATTAATTGTTCCAGGTTTCAGTGTTCTTTGTGTCCGTTCCGTGAATTATTCCTAGTGTAGACGTTTTCGGACAAAAATAAAAAAAAATTTGGGAGATGACAGGAACATTGTTATTCAAAATCTTCCAGCACCTAAATCGAATTTGTAAACTGATGATTATTGCAAACGACTTCTTTTAAATTATAATTTTATAAAAATGTCGAAGCTTTTCTTAAATAATATCTATTATTTTTCAAGTATCTATTATATCCCATAAAAAGTGGTAACGACTCTTGTATAAAGCGCGAGTATGATGCGCTAATTGAAGTACTTATACAAGTTGAACGCATCATAACAGAAGTGAAAAAGCATGTAACCCGCGTCAGTAGCTTGCGCATGTGAATCGCGTCAGCTACTTGCTTTGTATATTATAGCAGCATAAGTCAAAATAAACGATGCGTTAATAATGCTATGTAAAAGTGGGTTTGTTCTTCGCGTTAAAAAATATAGACTAAGGTGAATATTTTGAACCACACAGGAATATAAATTTTTATCATTATATTATATTACATTTTTGTTTGTTGTTATTATAAATCCAAGTGAAACCACTCGTTTGATTTGTCAATTGTTGTAATGTCAGATATAGCTGATAGCCTTGTCTCTGGCTGCCGCCGCCGATGTGCCACTGCGACTCAATATGTTAAATTTTCAAAGATTTACGAATTAATTTGGATAAGATAAACATTGTTTTGATAACATAAAATTAAGAGATTGATATGCATTAATTTTAACTAATATTATAAATGCGAAAGTGAGTTTGTTCGTTTGTATATTTATTTGATTGTTTGTTACGCTTTCACGCTTTAACTGTTTCACTGATCATCATAAAATTTCGCATACACATTGCCAGGAGTACAGAATAGAAATGTTACTAAGCTAACCTACTTGAACGGGAGCGAAACCGCAGGCAAAGTCTAGTAGTTTATAAAAATCGAGAACAGAGATGCGTAAGTACAGTCATAATTTTGATTTAATTCTATAATTTATAACTATATAATGGATTTAATTATTTCGCAAAAATGTAATGTAAATATATCAAATTGAGAAAATTCGCTTTACTCCACTGTCTATTAATAATGGATATCGCACCTCACTATATATTTATATGATTTAAACATATTCAATTCAGTTATCAATTATGACATTTATGCAAATACACATAAATTTAATCATTCATATTATTTTGCGGTTTTTGTATAGACTGAAACCGCAAAATATGCGTGGAGATATTATTATATGAAGCCTATTACAAATTTACTGCACAAAAGTATTTAATCAAGAGTACATACATTTCATAAAATAATAAAACCCAACAATAATTATTGTGGGCCGTTATCATCTCATTGACGATTTATTCACAAAACGTGATAAACATGAAATACAGTATTTTGGACTTATGTACCTTAGGGTGTGTGTGAGAGGGCAGGGAGGAGTGTGATTAATTACTCGTGGTAGTCACCCAACACTCGTTTATCAATTTGTATTGCCAATGACAATACAAAACTTATTGTGGGTAATAATAAAATCATTTTGTTTTGTAGGTATAATTTAATAGATAGTTCTATCTATAAGTATGTCTTTGGATGTGATTCTCAAACAATTATATGTGACAGTGTTTCCCAATTGGTGGCACTTGTACCCCATGGGTATATGAGGTTGGTTGAAGTTGTAACCGCGGCAACAATTATCTTGACAACGATAATTTAATATGTAATAGCGAATTTATACTATCTTAAAACTGTACCAAGGATGAGTCTATTTTTTCTTTTAATTGCTCAATCTTAACGTAAACTAATTGGGTTCCATTATTAAAAAGTATATGTTATGAAACCAACGGCCTCTAGAATGTTTATTTATACATAAGTGCCAGCATCACCCAAAAACGCCGAATGAATTTAGATATGGTTGCCTCAGTTTTATAGTAATAAGTTGATATTCACAGTCAGTGTGTGCTGCTTTCGCTCAGTAGAACTAGAGATATGATGTATAGAGTGATGCAAGTAAATTACATTGATATAAATTTAATTTATTATATAAATGCTGAACTCAGTGTGAAGCAGCTAAAAAATACACCAATTTAAGTAGCACGACAAAATTAAAGAATTTTCGAGATAATAAGCCTAACTAATTATAAATGCTAATGTGAATATGTTCGTTTGTTATGCTTTCACGCCTTAATTGAGTAGATAAGGCGTGAAAACCTAGATTTTATCAAATTTAGCATACGCGTTGTCAGGGGTTCAGAAAAAATGTTGTTCTTGAGCTACTGAAGACACGGGCAGAAGCTAGTAGAGGATAAACCCATCTTTCAATTTATTAGTAAATGTAGTCGACAAACACTAAAATGAGTACCACTCATTGATTTTAGTATTTTTCGGCTAGATTTTTATATAATACTCATGTAAAACATGTTGGGAAACATTGATTTGTTCATACCACAATCCTTGTCAAATAGCAAACACACGCGTGCGATTTATTAGGCAGGTACGCAGTGCGATATTGCAATATACATACATATATTTTGTATGCTATAGAATGTCGACAATATTAGAAAAATGCCATTGTATTTCGTCACTGCTGCCTGTTCATAACGCATGTTATTGTATGCTTACAATGAGTTTGAATATAGAGACCAATATCGGACTGCAACGATGTAAAAAAGATACATGGGTAATCCTGATAATTTGACAACTCTTCTCCCTTAGCCTTTATTATTCCCAAGCCACTTGGAGTCGGCTTTTCTAGACTAATCGGATTTGACGTGATATCAGTTTTTACACGGAGCGGCTGCCACCTGACCTCCGCAACCCGAAGGCTAACGATACCCTAAGGCTAGACCAGTGTCAGGATATTAGAGGGTGACTTTCCCAATAACGACTGCCATAGATGTTCATGGCAGCCGAGACCGACGGCTTAACGTGCTCTCCGAGGCACGGAGCAGGCGATAATTGTCAATCAATACGCACATAATTTAGAAAAGTCATATAACTTCCGAAAGTCAGAGGTGCGCGACATGGGTTCGAACCCGAGATCCTATGCATTGCAGTCTGTTGGTCTCCCCACTGAGCTATCGCTAGTGATAATTTGACAACTATAATATTAAATTTTAGCTTATTTTCAAACATCGATAGTGTTACGCATAAATCCTCAAATAGGTAGACAGAGATGCAATACACGCGTTTTGCCAGCTATGATTTAATTGCCGTGTAATAGGATGCCTATTGCAGGAGATAGTCTATCTACTGGGTACAGTTCAAACCTCCCTGCTGCTAGTAAGAATTTTCATTAGATCAGATATAAACATATTTAATACTAGCTTCTGCACGCGGTTTTGCTCGCGAAAAAATAGGCTAGGCTAGGCTATGTTAGTAAAAGTACTTTTTTAAATAAGACGTAACTTTCTAGCGGTGAAAGAATTTTTAAAATCGCTTGGATCGTCTCTCAAACAAACAAAAGGAATATTAAATCTTTCCTCCTTGTAATATTAGTATAGATGGTGCATTATGTGTATCTTTTGAATTGATTTTAATCTGCACATAGGTTTTAACTTTTTTTCTTTTCTTTGTCGCCGAATATTTTTCTTTATACGGTTTTTTTAATAATGAGATTTTTAGTCAATGTTACGTGTATTAAACTAAAACTGAAACCCAACAAACACACATAGAAAGAAATAAAAATCGACGACGTAATACCATTTTGTTGTTTTACAGATGGTGACGAGAGCGTTAACAGCCGCGAGAGATTGATGTTTGATGATGCGAGCGTGACACACCATGACCCGACGAGGACCCTGCAGGAGCTTCGCCATCAGCGTCATACAGATCATCACTATTATATGTCAAGGTACTTGACTCTTCTACTTATTTTTCTAACATCAGCCCTCTATTAAACTGTCCCACTGCTGGGCACAGGCCTCTTATCAGTTTGGAAAGGGTTAGGATATATAGCGAAGGGTACCATGCTGGCCCAGTGCGAGTTGGCAGTCTTCACATGTCTTCCAAAACATTAATGTGTCTATTTATCTCAGGATATTTGCGAGAGCTTTCAGACGACAATTGAGAGATGCAATCTATATTTAAAGCATGTTGCGATGTTAAGGCATCCTAGTTTGAATCGAACTTAATATGTGCACCTTTAACAAACCTAATGTCTTACTTAACATAATTTTTAATTTATAGATAGACAAATATGATTACTTTCACCAAAATATCAAGTAATAAAAAAAATGTTTATTCGATTAGAATCGATTTGCATAGTACACTAATATACAGTTTCGAGTTTCAAAGTGTGTATGTCAAAATAATGAACAAATCTTGATTTCAATTTACCAATGGTGTGAAAAGAAACGTGACAGTAAAGTAGTCCTCATAACGCACAAAAGAAAGTGCGTATTGTAAGATAAACGTAATCTAACAGAAGGCTATATAATGAAATTACCATACAACCAAATCAAAGGCATACACAAAAACATGAACACATTTAATGTGATGAGAATCAGAAACGCGAACGTTAACAGGCCACCTAACTAAGTTCTCGAAAATTACACGCGAACTTTTCGAATAAAACGCGTCACAAAGGGGCTGGGGCCCTTAATGAAGACAATATTTTGAGGGGCTCTCAACTCGAGTAATTAAATCTCGCGGCTCATATCTCGGAGGGAGTATAACTAGGTACAGACGAGTAATTGGTTATTAAATTAGTGGTGGTGTCGATCGGTTTCCACGTAATTGTAGTTTTGGGGTTTCGATGTGTTGTTGATGAATATTGAGGTGTGATCAAGAGAATAATTGGGTTAAATGTCTGGGTACAAGTTATTTTAGATAGTGAAAATGTAGGAGACATTGATATTTGAATTCTAATGAATGTATTCAAGGTCAATGTCATTAAGCACTGGATTGTGGAATGGACCATTTCAATGAATATTGTACTTGTTATAGGAATATGTGACTTTTCGAAGTTATGTGCGTATTAAATAGTTAATTATCGCACGCTTTAACGGTGAAGAAAAAACATCGTGAGGAAATCTGCATGTCTAAGAGTTCTCCATAATTTTCTCGAAGTTATGTGAAGTCTGCCAATCCGCACTAGGCCAGCGTGGTGGACTATGAACTAACCCTTCTCATACTGAGAAGAGGCCCGTGCCCAGCAGTGGGACAGTTTAATACAGGGCTGATATTATATATAGGTATGTTGAAACGTGATAGTAAAATCATTTGTAAAGAAGTTCAATTACACGCAATATAGAACATGTGGAGAGTGGGATTGGTGTATTCAAATAAATTTAATCTTGATATTTATTTATAACAGTCAGACAACTAAATATCGATGAGTAATAAATAACTTGACTTGCAAAAAATATCTAAAAAAGCGCACATCGTATAAACAAACTATTAAATTTGACGGGAATATATTACCCGGCGAAATTTAAAAGCATTCGCGAGACAAGTTTATATAACGCGTCGAGCGTTTACTCAATTTAGCAATGTTTTATGAATGCCAAGACACACAGATGTTGGTCTCGGCACGGTAAACAAGTTGAAAAATGTCACAGAAAAAGAAACAATATTACTTTTCTTTGAAACGAACTCCGTCTAAAATATAAAATTTACTGGCATTTCTTTTTACAAATTATTCAAAGAGAAACCTATCAGAACGGTCAATAAACTTGGCGAAATGATACTATGTGTTATATCGCCAAAGTAATTTACTATTAAGACTGCGCCGAGTGTAAGACAGATAATGACAGAGCTCGTGCGGTGCATACTCAAATCAGCGCGCGGCCGCCATAGTCAAAATGTATGGAGGATTTGAATTGCTTTTTTGATAAATATGTATCTTTATTGTCAACCAATTACTTAAATATTTGGGACGGACAAATTGTAATATATATACTAGTTATGTTTCGTTTAAGCTGTAAAATAGGATGGATTTCTACTGTTATAATATAAGCTTACGTTTTTGCATTTTTCGTGCAAATTTACATACTTTTGTAGGCGAAAATATTAATTATTTTAAATTTTTTACACGGAGTAATTGTAAACACATTCTTGGTTTAATAACAAGCTTCTTACTATACAAAAATTGCAAAGACAAATAAAGAAAAAAATCATTCATTTTAAAATGTCTTTGAAGTCAGCGTTTGTAGTGTTCTTTAGCACTTTTGGCTACTAAATGTAGAATTGTCTTTGACAGCGACAATTTCCCAAAGAAATTCTAAATTTTAATATTATGAATGCGAAAGCGTGTTTCTCCTTCCATTAGGTTGTTTTTTTTATAATTTAGATGACTAAAATTATCTTAGGTTCCTTTTAAACTTGAAAAATAACGAAACATTATCATACCGAATAATATATAATAATAGTCGTTAAATATCATATTAAACGTATATTATATATTATGTTGCATTGAATCACGCGATTGATGCCGCAGATAAACACTCGTTTTTTTCTGTAGTAGTCAAATGTACTAATGAGATAATACAAATAACATTTAAAAAGCTAACATCAAACTATTTTATACCATCATCATCATCATCATCATGGTGGCCTTTTGTTTATCCAATCTTGGATGTAGGCCTCTTCCCTCGTTTTCCACTCCTATCGATCTTGTGCCCGACTCATCCAGTCTCGACCTCCGTGTCGTCGGATGTCGTCCACCCAGCGCTGTGATGGTCTTACGCGCGCTCGGGTATCCGCTCTGGGTCTCCATTCTAGAGCTCGTCTTGTAAGCGGCTCTTGTCTATTCTCGCAATGTGCCCCGCCCGTGTCCACTTTCTTTGCGCTATTACGGCCATAATGTCTCTTACTTTGGTCTTACTTCGAATCCAATCATTCCGTTTCCGATCTCGTAGGGTGATCCCGAGCATAGCTCCCTCCATGCCCCTCTGCGCGACTCGGAACTTCTCGGCGGACTTCTGCGTAAGAGTTATAGTTGCCGCACTATAGGCTAGTACTGGCATAACACACTGTTAAGACGAAGGGGTATTTTTCCACACAGTAGTTGTTTGTTGGCGCCGAATGCAGCCCAAGCCTGCGCTATTCGTCGTTCCATTATTAATATTAATGTAAATGTAAATAGTGAAGACACAAATTACTTAGGCACAGCTTGCTAGTACCATACGATCCATCAGAACTCATGCATTGACACTTGCGCGGGCTGCATCATGTGAACAAAGGCAACGAGCCTCGGCAATTTGAGTGTAATCGCTCTACACACTGGTATATGTTTGAGTGCATCACTATAGACGCTGTGCTGAATCCGGCCTCCGTATCTATCAACATGTTTCTTTACTAAGACAACAGAGCCTACACAAACTTAATGGTAACCAGTATTCATTACAAAAGAAAATCATTACAGCACTAATTTGCTTGTTTACTAAACTATAAATATTACTCACTTCAAGAAAACAACACAAATTTATTTGGTAGAGATCTAATATAGGCTAACGTAACTACCTTAGATAGTGCCTCCATCCGAGTATTTTAGGATTGTATTTAGGATTTGGATGCTTCTTATTTTGTTATAAAGAAATTAATACTAAAACTTATGTGTGGACTACGGTGCTTGTTCGCTTTGAAGTAGTAACTCAAACAACCAAGAATTAATATACCTTTAACAATAATGTGTATGAATTCTAAACCATATATTCAAATAATATCCACTTCGTTAAATAAAAACCAGCATTACAGTTACGTTAAAATAAAATACGTAAAGAAAATAAAAATAAAACATAAAAGTCTCAGAGTCAAGCTTGCTGAATGAAAGCGTACCTCACGAACAAATGAGTTAATTAACGTGCGACGAATGTAAGGGAGAAAGAGCAAAATTGTGTTTTATTGCTTCATACATAATAGTATGCAATGTTTAATATATTATACGCAATAAAGTCTCGAGTGTTTGCTAAATGGCACACTGGGAATGCAAAATGCTGTACAGCTGCTCGCTAGTTTACGCTAGATGAACAGTCAACTGTGTGGATACTGAAATATGTGTTTATTTTTCGTTAGCATTTTGTTTATAATGTTATGGAACCGTTGGCACTCAGAAGCATATTTTGTTTACTAATTACTTTAAACAAAACTGCTTCAAATACTGCTTCTTGTGTAAGTTATAAGCTGAGTGAGGTTAAATAGATGTAAAGAGTTTTTTAATTTTAGATCTTACTGGAAATTGAAACTTTTATCCTCTTGATAGGACTCGATGCCCACTTTTTCCTTCACTTGTTTGATAAAGGTTCGTCCCTACGCCTGTGCTTGAATATAATCTAATAATTCGTATATAGAATAGGTAAACCACAGAGCATGCAACCAAATAACAGTGACCATAAAAGAGGTGTATGTGGTTCCACTAGAGATGCCCCGTTTGTCGCATAAGTCTGCTCTTCACGACATCCATCACTTGACACGAATATTATAATAACTTTATATTATTACCTCTAGTAGCAATGTGGCGCGCAGTATTCTGTGAGGTAACCACTTACGATCATAGACATTATTTGATACGTCAAACGATAAAAAATATATGTAAATATATATGTATATTTAAATAAAGTTATCGTTGTTCTGCGTGTATGTTTTTTATAAATATGTGTCGCAAATTTTGCCATATTCAACGAGCAACTATAAATATAGTGCTTTATGATTTTGAAATGCTAGAATTCCAGTACAATGTTAATATATAATTTACCTCAAATGAACGAGTGGCATAGAGACCGGTGTTTGGTAATAGAAAATAGTAGTGTGGGGAAATATTGATACTAGTAAAACATTATTTTTCAAATGAAAAAATATATTTTTTTACTAATGAATTTGTCGTATATAAATGACTAGTAAGAATTACTCGGCATTTTGGATAAATATTTTATCTTCTAATAAGGCATCTAAATTTTAAAAGAATTCTTTTAGAACGAACGTATAACCACAGCACAAAATAATAATCTTTAAAATATGATGCTAAACATTGTAATGCCCACAAGGAAATCTTCGAAGCAAACTTCTTACCAATATTAATCCGTAAATAAGAACTCAATCCGTATTCTAAGAAAGTAATCATTTCGAAGAAGAACCAAATAATATTGTACAACTGATACACAAAAAATGTCTATTGATAAAAAAATCAACGTCGTTTCGTCGCAAAGAGAAACGTTAGGAGTATTTATTAAAGTCGTCTCTGACAGCAGATTTACTTTAAAATGGTATAAACATCAAAGTTTACAGCGTACTTTTAATTACCATACTCGACGAAGTATGACTCATTAGGCTGTGTGTAGACGAGGCTGTGATTGCCAGTTATGAATCTTGAACAAATTCTATTTCGTACTCTGTATTATAAGATGTTTCATTCGCTCCTATGAATGTTTCTGTTTTCTCTTGCGTGTAATGAAGGGAGCGAAACGTTGAATGTAAACTGTTATGTTTAAGGCAAAGTTTAGAGCCGTTCAGGTACTCACCAGTCTAATAAAGTTAACGTTAATCCTTATCGAATAGGCATTATCCTGTATTATACGGAGATTAAAGTGTTCGAGATTTAGGGTTAATGCGTGCCTGATATTTCTATAGCTATGTTTGGATAGCGTTTTTCTGTGCATTTGAATTACGAACAATCTTGATAAAAATGGCGATATATAAAAGAAAACAAATAATCAAAGCTAGAAAATCTTTTGTTGGCGTTCTAAAAGTGTAGTGTTAATTAAAAAATATTGTACAATAACTTATAGAACGGCATGCGAGCTAGCATTGGTGCAATACAACTATTAGTATTTATTGCAATGCGACGGTAAAACGTATACGTCATTACAAAGATTAATATTACTAGTAACTTTTACTGTAATGGAAATATGCGCATGATATAAAAATTACTAGCACAGCTACGTTTTATAAGTTTGCTGTGAAGCCGCTGATGAATAAAATATTTATTTAACTAGTTTTTGGTTGGTGTATTGCGTCTGTTTGTAAGCTTTAATTTTTCTATTCATTGTAGAGCTCTAAATAGAGTTCTATATCATAATTTTTTATGTCTGATTATTTTATTAGTATTTTATGCCGCTCATGTGTTTACGTCAATAATTCCCGTGAATCCTTTACAAAGCTGAGCGTTATCACCAGTTTCATCCGCCGCGAAGGGGGTTGGGGAAATTTGCCAAAGTTTCGTAATAAACAATATTTTGCTTGTCATAACGAGCCGACAGATCCCTGCTTCCTAACTTTGCGGTTGATTAAAAATATCAATCTAAGCGCTTTTACATTCCTCTTCACTCCAAAATGCCTCTTTATTATTTTAGCGAAGTTTTACTTTTTATATCCCATTAAAATGACGAGTCTCATAGTCTGAAGGTTACATATTCATGAGTCGTGACTATGAACTTTTAAAATAGCGATAAAATATGAGATCTTGAATATTGTTCGTAATTTTAATCTGCGATATTACTTGTCCTGGTTGTAAAAACTTGTTGAGGCGATGATTTATAGGAAGGACGAACATTTCCTTTTATCACTACTTTAGACAAATTGAGATTATGTAGTAAACGTCTTGTTTTCATATTGCTCAGCATAATTAGTAGCTCCTGATTATAACTGGAGAAAGTGGTCGTTAAAAAAACGCGAAGTAAATTTAATACTAAGTCATAACTAAGCAGCATTTGTCCCTCCTGAACTGTAGAAATGAAGGTGGTTATTTTCTGTTCCTCCAATTAGATGCATTCGCTAAGGAATATTTACAAATTCTACCAAGAAAAATAGAAACTTAAAATGGAGTTCATAATTTAAAAGGGCACAACGCTGCAATATATATGTAGGTATGTATCTTATGTGGGGGCCAGTCAGTGTAGACCGGCGACACTTTGACCCAGTGGGATCTTTTGTGTCGACACTCTCCCAATAACGACTGCCATAGATGTTTATGGCAGCCGGGACCAACGGCTTAACGTGCTCTCCGAGGCAGGGAGCAGGCGATAATTGTCAATCAATACGCACATAATTAAACGCATTATTACCTACATAATTATATGTAGGTAACTAATAAGAAAGTATTAACATGTATCTCGCAGATAGTATTTATTAAAAATAAAATCTACGACAAAATAAACTCTTTAACATCATTTAGGCTACGATTACGGTACGGTACGTACACAGCGGTTACAATTACCTACGACCGCTGGGCATGAGGTCTGAAGTTCCATTTCCGGGTCAGACAAATATTATACGGTTTACCTGTCGAGTAATTCTCAGTAGGAGTCTGACATTGTGTCCGGTAAACGGTAATATCGATTTAATACAACTATTTGTGCGTAGAACTCATAGATAGAAATATGCTGCCCAACTCTATTAATTTTAGCCGTATGGCTTGCTGTCTTATAGCTTATTACGATATTAGGTACGCGGATCATGACAAATACATATCGTCGCTGATAGTCTTTACTTTGTATTAAAGCAACTTACAAAATTGAGATTTTGAGGCCGTCCTCCGCCGCGTCTGTCTGTCTATTCGCGATAAACTCAAAAACAACTGAACGGATTTTCTTGCGGGTTTTACTAATAGACTGAGATATTCATGTGGGATTCATGAGGAAGGTTTAGGTCTATAATTTGTTAAGGTTAATACTACCCGTGCGAAGCCGGGGCGGGTCGCTAATTATCATAATATGTTCTAGATTTATCTGTGCGTGTGATAGTTACTCTTACTTATTTCTTTATTTGCAGTGTTAACGGAGGAACCTCGTTTTGCGGAGCCGATACCGAACGTGACGGTAGCCCTCGGTAGAGATGCCAGCCTGCCGTGTGTTGTCGAACACCTCGGCACCTATAAGGTAAGTCATCCTTAATAAATTCAGATTATGATGTTGACTGCACGAACGCTGGAGTGGATTAAATGATCAGCTCGCAATTGCCACTGCGCCGAGAGGGTATCCTTTTGTATCGACAATTTCTTTTTGTCCTAATTTAATGTGGCATAATGAGGTAGGATAATTTTAAAAAAATTATATTTTGACATTATTTGTTTTTTGGCATAGTATTTCAGTAGGCATAAATATTATTTAGGCTAATGCTATTTGCCCTAAGATTGGCATAAAGTTATAAGGCCTATACAACTTGCGTACCATAGTCTAACAATAGGTTAGGGTGCGGCTGGGGTGGCTCTTGGGCAACCCTAAGCCGCCAACATGTTTAATTTATATACGAAAAGTATTTTATTAACTGCAAACACAACATTTACAAAGCTTAAAATTTATGCTTTAGAATAGTATGCATAACAATTGCCTAAACAGTTATGCCAAATTAATATTGTGCGTAACTATTATTAGGATAAGTAAAAGTAAGCCATGTTAAATTATAACATATCGGGCACGCCACGATCGTGGCGTCCCGTTTTTGAAGAGTAGCTGGAGAGGCGGCATGGGGCCTCACCTTCCAGCTGACACAGGTAATGACTGGTCACGGTTGTTTTGGCCAGTTCCTGTGTCGCATAGGCCGGCAGAAGACGCCTGGATGTCATCACTGCAGCGACTGCCGTGATGTTGTTGTGGATACGGCGCTGCACACTGGCGGATTGCCCCGCCTGAGCATTGCTGCGCCGTGAGTTGATCGCGGCAGTCGGTATGGTTGCCCTCTCACTCCCAGCCATGGTTCAATCTATGATCCAGAGCGAGAGGTCGTGAAACGCCGTCGTCTCCTTCTGTGAGGAAGTCATGTCCATCAAGGAGGCGGCGGCGCGAGAGAAGGAGCGCTTAAACCCTCTCCGCAACCGCAGAACCGGGCGCCCGAGGACGAACTCTGAGGTTTGACCTAGGGGTGGTGGGCTGCGTGAGCCTGCTCGCCACCCGATCAGCACCAGGTCCGAGAGGCGGCGTGCGTGTTCTCATGTGCGCCTCTGAGTCGTGTTTTTCTCCCCCTACAAGAGGACAGGAGAGGAAGTGTGTTATGTAGTGTAGGCCACTACATAACACACTTCCTCTCCTGCTGTTTGCTCTCCTGTTTCTTATGGCGGGCCGAACCGAAACCTCGGTGGAGTCGCGATTGCATGTGAAAGCGATTCGCGCGGCCCCGCCGTCTATGGTTATGTCGAGGAACACCTTGGTAGGTTTAGTCGGTATTACCGGGGTATATCTCCTCCGATGAGCCGACATAACTTCTCCGTCACCCTGCGGAGAGGTATGCAACAAAGCATTCCCTCACAAAAGAAAAAAACATATTTTAATGCGAATCAATAGGGAACCCGCCGAGAGTTGTGGGTACACAGGGAAAATAATGTGTGATCCACAAATAGTTGCTCCCAGTCTTGTAAAGCCTCCCGTGACACAGGATTTATGCCTAGTCCGGAAGTAGTCTTTCTTTTTAAAAGCAAACTATGTAAAAGAAATCAATTGCCACTGCGCCGAGTGTTGTGGGTTCGAATCCCACACGAGACACAAAGTGATCCACAAATTGTTGTTCCGAGTCTTGGTGTTCTTTGTGTCCGTTGTTTGAACATTTTTAAAGTCTCCCGTGACACAGGATTTATACCCTGAGCGGTTAATGTCTTATTAAAATAAAAATTTGAATAGATATCGTTAACTCGTGACAGCTCTGCACTCGACTTTACTTTAACGTCAGCTGCAAGGCCACTGAAGACTGGCTTTGTAAATGTTAGAATTACATTTAGAATATCTATAGAACGCGATATTAATTATAAGGCATCTTGTAGCAAGCTACCTTGACCGAAAATTACCGAGTATTGTTCAGTCTTGGTTATGAGCTATCCTTTCGAATTTATAGGAATTAAAGAATCTTTTCCAAGACTCTCAATTGGATTTTTTGTTCACCTCATAAGGATATAATTGTCTAAGTTCTATATTCTGAAGGCATACTGGCAAGACATATAACCAACGTTACTCCTTAGACGAAGACTATTAAGAATTGCTTAATGACTATTTTAATTACTTTTTAATTGAAGTGTATCGTTGTAAATTTTATCTTTGTTGTTTTTTGACTGTATCTCAAAATCTGCTCGAATTAATTTGATTGAAGAAGCAATTTTTTTTTTAATACATTTGTATTAAGCAGTTGCAATTTATGGATGTTCTATTTACTTAAAAAGAAAAGAAAAGCAAACAATCATGATACTAGCTCGAATAATTTATTATTTCAATAGCCAAGGGACTACGATATAAGTATTATATTATTTATTAAAAAGTATCCAGCTTTCATAATATAACAGAAGACTGCTATTTTAAGAACGTTTACTTTTTATGAGAATACTCAAAGCGATTCTTACTTAAATATAACTTAAATTCAAAAACAACCCACAAAGCTAAAACAAATACACGGATTACAACATCTAAAAGAATAATCCTTCTTATTTCTATAGGTTAATTATACATTAAAATGTTCTCGAAAAATGTTCAATAGCCTTCTCGAGGAACAATAGACCTCTGGAGGCTTTATAACCCTATCAGCTAGTGAACTCGTAATATTATTTTAAAATGTTAATGGGGCGCTCTAGCACAGATCCGGCGGCATTCAGCCTTGAAGTGAATGAAATATAATGTAATTATCTCGTCAGAGCACCCCCGATCCACCCCTATTCTGTGTTATACGGGGGTACACCGACCATTATTAAGCCAATTTTGTAACTCCACGAATTAATTTCTCCAAGTTTTATGTATAAGTATTTATAATACAAATTGATGTTTTCGGTAAATTCGAACAATTCTTACACGGTCATGTCTCTATCGTTACTGATGAGTTCCAACAATACGTCATCTACATTTTCTATAAAGTCAAGAAGTCTCGTCTCGTTTTGCAGAGCATAACATCAGAAATCTTATACGTATTCTAAAGATCCGGCGTGGCATCACATAGGTAATCAAGAACAATATTAGATTAAAATTAAATTACTCTATACGAATTTTATCGCATTGTTAAATTTATAAACATTATTACACAATTTTGCAACTATTAAATTACTATTGTTAATATCTGCTACTATTTAAGCTATTTAAATTATTATACTATTTAGAATTAAGTTAAACTTTCCTCGATGTTTCGGTTGCTGTTCAGCAGGGTCACGGGGAGACAAAAAAAAATTGGTAATAGTAATAAGCATAGAGTATTAATATGTCTACTTTGTTTAAGGTATTAAATACTGCACCTAAGCTTAATGCTTGTGATAGATTTTTAAATGTAGTGCAATGGATGAGTATTGAATCCTTGACGTCAAAATCGCAAGTTGAATGCCTTATAATTCACAAATTAAAATAAGCATAGCGATTCTAGCATCTTCCTTAGCAGATAGTTTAATACCTTCTATTTGTATAGATATTGAAAATATAGGTATACTAGATTTTGGCCACCGATTCGCTCGCGTAAATATAGATTAGCTTAGGTTAGTCACAGGACTTTTTGTCTGGATAAAGGTACGCTATGTCCTTTTCTGTTCCCCTGGCAAAGTGGATGCGAAATTTCACGATGATCGATCGAGTAGTTAAGGCGTAAAAGCGTAACAAACAAACAAACTCACTCATTTATAATATTAGTTAGAAGGACATGAATAATTAATCGCTTTAGTAATTATTCAAATCAACCGGTGTAAAGATAAGATCACCCCTTTTGTTGCATAGCCACCTCGCATCGAGCCCTTTAAGCGCTACCCAATTTGCAGGGTTCTCCTTCAGAAATAAATCAATCATTCAGCCATAATTAAGAGCATGTAAATATTTTATTGTAAATCTATTCAAGTTTAATAATAATAATAAATTAATATTTAAAAAAAACCCTCTAATAGGCGTCAAGGAATTCCTCCGCATCACAGTTGACTGGTAGTGTGCCCAGAAGACTGGCAACATTGCCACGTTGAATGGCAATGCTTATTTTTTGCGCGAAATATAAACCAGCTTTCAGCCATTACGTGAGCCACGATGCGTCTGCCACAGCAGCAATACAAATATATAGCACACTAGTATTAGACATACAATATGGCAATACAAATCAAGAAAATTTTACTAGATATTGGATTAAGTAGTCACTTTATCAGTGTCACTACGCCGAACGTTGTAGATTTAAATACCATACAGTACAAAAACTCGTGTGGTCCATAGATGGTTCTGCTGCGTTTGGGTGTTCATTGAGTCCGTTGTTTGAATGTTTAAATTCCCCACGTTACAGGATTTATTTCTTGCACGGGAGAAGTATGAAGAATAATTTCGGTGAGTGGAAAGAATACTCGTCACTTCATGGACAGCAGTCACAATCACTATCCTTTTTTTTTACGTGTGGAAATTCTCCTGAGTCATGCCCCCTCGCCACAAGGTGAGGCGAGAGGGTTATGTTAGGCTCTGCCGAGACCAGAGTACCAACTAAAACATGGTGTGCCAACGTTTACCATCCCTGCATAACCAAGGCAAGCTTGTTGAAATAATAATATACACAATAGGTATCAATTAGTGTGATGAGGAAGGAAGCTATACTTTTTTTGAATAAGGCGTTCATTTTTTAGGTACCAGTATTAATTAAAACGGAATGCGATAGCTTCGCAAAAAACTTAGCCGAGTTTTAGTAAAAAAAACCTATTCCTGTTCTTTGTTCTACATTCGAGAATTGCTGATAAAGATTATTCTGGCAGAGAATATACGTTATGAAAAGAACAGATAATGCAATATGACGATGTCGGTATTTCGTACTTTATTTAATTTGTTCGCTTTAAAGCTTTGCGGTTAGAACTACATGAACAATAAAAAGCAATTGCTTCATTTTATATTTATTATCTGATGGTTTTGCTTACTTGACGGACTGACTTGATGGCGCAGCGGTAGTGAATGCCACTGCGGTGTATGAGGTTTTAGGTTCGATTCCCGGGTCCAGCATAGTATTATTATGCTTTCAGTCAAAAAAAATTCAGTAGCACCACGGATTCTGTTACTGAGCCCGATATACGGCAATAGGCTCACCTCCTTTATATTTTATATAAACCATATTTTAAGAAATGTGTATATAAAATACTTCTGCCTACCTCATCGTGAGTATACATTGCAGAAAGTGAAGATGCATATATTGTTTCAACATTATATCTATACTAATATTATAAAGCTGAAGAGTTTGTTTAGTTGAACGCGATAATCTCAGGAACGACTGGTTCGAATTGAAAAATTATTTTAGTGTTGAATAGCCTATTTATTGAGGAAGTTTATAGGCTATATCACATTACGCTACGACCCACGGCAGCGGCGCAGTAACCATAAACGCGGGTGAAACCGCGGGCATAGCTAGTTATGTAATATGTCAGTTCTTTAAATCTACTGTAACATTGGAAGGTTGCTGGTATTTATGGAACAGGTTTTACCTATTTTAAGTACCAGCTACAAACAATTTGTATCTAACATTACTGTTAGGCTTACATTTAAAATTGTATCTCATGTATGTTATGATCTGTGAAACAATAAATTCATTCATTCATTCAGTATAGCGAGATAGGCTAGGTGACTATCTGTGTATGTTTCTATAGTAAAACTGGTCTTTCATAAAGATTTAAAAGCTCAAATAGTAATTGACCGTAAAATTTAAATCATGCTTAAAAGTTACATCCTGTTTGAAGATAACATTTTTGGTTGTTCTATTAATTTTAGGGTGAGAAACTTTCAACATTCGTCAGATCTTAATTTATTGATAAAATATTATTTAATTAACAATAAGTTACGCGCAAGTAGTAGCGACGTTTATGTTTATAAAAAAGCTAGAAGTTATTTTATTAGAACTGCTTTGCATACAATGCACGAGAACAGTATCACTCCATTTCTTATGTAAGCTACTTGGTGTGTTCTATTGCTGTCCTGGCAAATTCGTTTTTAGATGTTAAAATGTCTATTCCTAGCATTAACAATCTTTAAATTACATGTTTGATTGCATGGATTGCATAGATAGACTATCAGCAGGTGAGGGGTCGATTTGCTGCTGTCGTCGATCTCAGAGTTGTGGATCGTGGATGTGATCGGTTCCTACGCGGATCAATTATTACTTTTTGTAATCCTTATAAGGTTTTCTTCAGTCTTGATATACTTTGTGTCCGTTAATTGCATGTTCAAGAGACGATCTCCTTGTGTTAAAATTCTATTGTTTATATTCATATCTCCATATAAAACAAACGGTTGCTTTTTATTTAATAACACTAATCATAATTGAAAATAGATTATTAATACCACAATAATAACATTTAAAACCACTTGTAACCCTGAATAATTAACTACAGCTAGTTACAAGTATTTTGTACGAAACCGAAATTAACGCTACAAGAATAATAATTTATTTAAACACGAATATCTGTATTCAATCTCTTGTTCCACCATTTTTCAAAGCCCTTTAATGTAACATTAATCATACTAATTAATGGTATAATTTAACGTCTTTACATATTTTATTAAAAAGATAGGTCTAAGTTCCTTAACGTGTTCCGCGTTCCCCTCCCTCCACCCCTCCTCTCTCTTGTCTCCTTACTAATTATAACGCTATAATAAATATCGTTGAACGAATTAATGCAGTAATTTCAGGCTGTATTTCAGCCGGGGCACGGTTATTCATTAAGCTCTACGTCATACCGACTACAAAGGTAGCAGCGTGTATATAATACATAGGTATAGTGGGGTTAGGCTAGTTACAGTTTGAAGATTAAACGCACTGTTTTTGCATATTTAACATTAAGGATATTAGAGGATTCATTCCTATGTATACCTTCGTGAAACTGACCCGGTGGCGCAGTGGTGGTGAATGCGACTTTTCTGTATCAGGTTTTAAATCTCGGGTTGAAGAAACCATAAAATTTACAATAGCAGCCCGGTGTTTGGCAATTAGCCGTGTTACACACATGCTTCACATGCTGCCATGTAAAGCCGTTGGCCTTACGCCTGATCCCTCTCCGTTCATGTCGGATTATCGTCTTATTGGCTTATAAAAGTTATAGATTAGAGAGTGCACTTGTGTTTGCGATAATTAATAGTAAAATAAATGGAATCTTTATAGTCATTTTATAAAGATTACCATAATAAAATGAATTTATGTAAACACATTTTTATATTTTTTATATTGTATAGGTACCTACAGATGTACCTATTGATTTGTGATTTTTTAATAGATTATCTAAGGTTGTGACTTGGTTGGTTTTAGGTTACCTATTCAAGAGGTGGAAAATTTATTGCATTTCATACCTTTTCTGCCCCTTTTCTTAGGAATTCTTCTCAAGATAAGCATGTATCAAATGCTTGTAAATAGCATTAGCAGAGAACTTTACGAGCTCTTATCACTGCACAAATCACACAACGTTCATAGTACACACTTCACAGATCTCTTAATCATAATTATATATATGATGTATCTGCATTTTAGACAAATAAATATATAGTGCCAGAAACATCTTTTCAGACCTGAGGCCATCTTATGACGCTCCTTACGTCATGAGCGTCGTTTTATTTTTGTTACACAATTACATACATACATATTCATAACTAATATTTATCTACTTAATACTTACCTATTAATTTTTCAATGTATTCTTTTAATAAAATAGTATTTATAATGCCACATTTTCTTTCATGGCTATCTATTTATTTAATACATACATATGTACATACATAGATTCACGCCTGTTTCCCAGAGGGGTAGGCAGAGACTACGGATTTCCATTTGCTACGATCCTGACACACTTCTCTGGCTTCATTCACTTTCATCACATTCCTCATACACGCCCGTCGGTTCAAGGTGCTCTTAACCTGGCCTTTGTCCAGAACGCCTCCGATCTGATCAAGAAACGTTCGCCTAGGTCTTCCTCTTGCGACTGTTCCCATTCACACTAGCCTTATAAACTTTCTTAGTCAGTCTTTCCTCGTCCATTCTTTCTACATGCCCAAACCAGCTTAACATACCCTTTTCTATTCTTGTCACTATATCAACTTTAATGCCACATCTCTCTCTAATCACACTATTCCTTATTCTATCTTTCAGAGTCACACCACATATATTTCTCAGCGCTCTCATTTCTACAGCATTTATTCTGCTCTCCTGCTTCTTTTGCCATACCCAACTTTCACTTCCATACATAAGTGTGGGCACTAATAGTCCTCTATGAACAGCCAAACGTGCCTTTTCGGAAACATTTCGACTGTTCAAAAAAGCGCGTAGAGCTCCATTCACTTTGTTTCCCGCAATCGTTCTCCTTTCAATATCTCCCTCATGTTTACCATCCCTTGTAAACAAAGTACCCAAATATACAAACTCTTTCACTTGCTCCACTTTTTCTCCATCAATCATAATATTACACATCGTCACGCACTCTTCCTTTTCAAATACCATTACTTTCGTCTTGCTTACATTTATTTTCATTCCTTTACTCTCAAAAGCACCATGCATACTAGTTACCATCGCCTGCAACTCTTCTGCTGATGACGCAAGTATTACTTGGTCATCGGCATAAAGAAGACATTTGACAAGTAACTCATTCATTCTTAATCCCCATTCACAATCTTTTAAATCTTTTAAACAATTGTCCATGTATAGGTTAAACAGCCAAGGTGACGCTACACATCCTTGTCTAACACCTTTTTCGATGCTAAACCATTCTGTGTAGGTCCCATTTATCCTAACACAAGCTCTGGAATCATCATAAAGAGATTTCAGAGCTCGCGTGAGGGTGCTATTCACTCCATACATGGACAATACCGACCAAAGTTCATTCCTCACCACTTTATCATAAGCCTTTTCCAGATCCACGAATGCGCAATAGACCTTTTGACCTTTGGCCAAAGCTCTCTTGGCTATGCACCGTAAGGAAAAGACCTGATCCGTATATCCCATACCCTTTCGAAATCCCGTTTGTGCATCCCATATTTTCTCGTCGGTTACTTTCACAACCCTTTCAATTAACACTTTTACTAACTATTTATTTAATGCTTATTTATTATTTATTTCTTTATCTTGAGTGCACTATTGGCGGACCAAACGTCAATAACTTGATTGTGGTGGTGTAGTGCTTGCAGCAACGCAAGATTGCAAGTGCCACAGCATTATGCTGAGCGCATCACCGTTGTTTTTGTGCCGTCAGGTGGGACGTGCACCTGCACATAAACAACATTTTAATTGTTTTTAAAGATTTTTTAATATTTATAATAAATTATTTATTTTTTGTTGTACCCACATTTTAATATTAATTGATGATGCAAGTCATGATGGTACAAAAATAAAAATCTTTTCATTTCATTTTCATTTCAAGTGCACTCTGCATTATAGTACTCTACACTATAGTACTATGTACTATAGTGTCTCCTGCGCAGATAGCCAGTCTCCGTTAAGATTGGCCGCCGTGACCATAATTCCAGTAGTTAGTACTAGCATGTGCCCGCAACTTTGTTGGGAACAACAGTTGCTTGTGGAATATATATTATGCACGTAGCATTTGATTAATTTAAATAGAAAAAGATATATTTGGTTCTGCTGAAATGAATCACATCAAACGTAGCTTACAGTTTAATTAAACGTACAAGCTTTTAAATTAAGGATGGTTATCTATATTTGTGCAGTGGTTTTTGAGTAATGGCGTAACGAACAAACAGATTGACAAAAATTAAAAAAAACTAGAAGTAAGTAGTTGATATAAGATTTCAAAAATATCTGATTTGGTAAGAATAGTACCTATGTAGTTGGAAAACATTTGGAAATATTATTTTATTTTTTTATTTTATTTTCGCTAAGCATCTGACTCAGTTGTTTTATCATATATTCATATTGCCTATACGGGTTTTTATAAAGAAAACACGCATACGTAAAACGTGTTCTTTTTCTTATTCGCGAAATTCAGAAACATGAAAGCAAGACCTCACAAACGTAAATATTATTGCATTCATATGCGAATCGTCGCATAAGATTGCATTAATATTTGCTCCTTTGGTAACAACCAATGTGGTAATATTTTTTTGCCTTGCCGGTATAAACGAATTCCGAAAAGTAATTAGAAACTATGTCACTACACTTGCAAAAAACTAAGACAAAATGAGACGTACCATAAAGTATCATTCAGCATAATTACATTACTTTCCAACCAGTATTTTTGTTCTCAATACCTAAACACGTAGCACGTCGTCCATTTTGTAAATCTATGCAATATTCTGTGTCGTATGCTAAAATCCTCTGAGTACACGCCGTACGTACTACAAAGATTCTAAATCTCTTTGCAAACATACATCGTCCAGTCGCCTACTCAAAAATCCCACGAAATAATTGCGAGAAAAGTTTTCTTGTTTTTCAGGAGAAAAGAACAAACTAAATCGCCAAACTGTTATTTTCACATTTTATATTATAGAATTTCGTGTGTATTTGAAATCTTAAAACTCTTAAAGTTCATTTTTATCATCCCATAATTTTCATTCCTTTTTATTTGGATCAGCAACAAGCTAGTGATATTCCTGGTATTATAAACAGTCATAGACTACAATTACCGTTGACCATCAGGGCAAAATATTAAATAAAAATAACATCATAAAGTCAAGCAATGATACGTCAATTCAATACTAAATGGTGATCAATTATGGGTAGCACTTAGAGTGTCAGTAATTGGTTTATTGAAATACTCTCTATTAGCTTTTCAATAATAATTCAGCTTATTATCGAAAAGATGATAGCGAGTGTCGAATCCTTATTAATTTAAGGCTGCAAGGTCAAGCAGGTCTATGGAAAACTAATATTCAGTTAAGTCAAAACTGATATAAATATATTAAGTAGGTTACTACATTTTCCAACGGCTTCGGTCGTGCTAGTCTAGATTTTGTCAATAAATTTCTTTTCCTCGGACCTTTTACCTGGATGGGAGGTACCCTATGTCCTATTCTATGAAGATCAGTCGTGTAGTTACGGCGCGAAACCCTAACAAACAAACTGACATTCGTAATTATAGTCTTAGTTAGGATAATTTGTAAGTGGAAAGACCTAGGTAGATGCAAAGGAGATCGATTACGATGAAAAATAAAGTTAATAGTATTAGCTAATAAAAATCTGTAGTCTCTACCTTCCTCTTCAGTAAACAGAAGTTATCTATCTATGTTATTACATAGATAGATAACTTCTGTTTGGATGAAGAAAATCGATTGATCGTCGTTCTCCTTTGAACAAAATTGCTAGACATTGTTCCGAAACTTGTGTCTGAAGATTGCTTTACTCAATGCTACCAACTATAACTGCCCTAACGCTAACAGTTGCAGCGCACCAATTAACTTATTCATGAATGGCTCGGATGAGCGCAGCCAACATTTAGATATTATGTACATTCAGACCATTTCACTAATTATCGCGCTGTGACGTCGCGTTGTTCCATTCTTCCCTTTCATAAAGCGCTTGTAAAGCTTCTGTAGGAAGTAGTACGAACGACTTTGTCCGGAAAAGTTAACCTTATTTTTACATGCGATTAGGTCTTGAAATAGTAATAGTCTCATAAGAAGATTTGTATCGTCAAGTAAGATTCTAACCTATTGCTTATACTTTTACAGATACATACATAGTTTCCTTGAGTAGTAGAATCGCTCTTGCCAAATGTTTGGCGGTGATACTAATAAGCTAAATCGCTCTGGGAAGTTAATTAAAGATCAAGTTCTTGTGGCGCTCTTACTTACAGGCGTAAGAGTCGTAATACTGTTACAAGAAATTTCCAAATACCATCACTATGACATTTTTTGTTTTATCTCATCTTTAATTTTCGTAGACCAACTTGCGAATGATAGCTCTGGTCAATACCAGAGGTAACTTTAAGGCTTTGATCAAAGGCAATCATACGATCAAAGCCTTACAGTAATCGTTTACCATAAGGCATATAATAAATTGCTTATATAAGTTTTAAATAGCTGATGGTAATTTCAACAACATTGTCGAGCTTCCTCTGTTCGTGGCAGTCTGTTACGTGGTACAAATATTATGATAAGGTTCTGGTGGACGTTAAAATACTCGAGCAGTGAAAATACAGTCCAATTTAAATTGTATTTTCACGGCAATAAATTAAAGAAAATACAGGAAATTTGAATCGTCCACGGTAATGTTGAAAGGCGAGTGCTGATGTGATGGATCTGCGTCCGCGGGTCTATACACTATATCGCTACGTATACTGCATCGAAACATATTGTTATAACTTTTGGCTTTAGCAGAAGCGTGACTCGCAGTATTCCTTGCTCCGTATTATTTTAAAGGTTCTCGATACACATGGCTTATTCTTAGGAATAAGGTTAAACGAACATTGGCTGCAGATATGGCGTAGTGGTTTAAGTGGTCACCTCGCCATTGCCACTGAGCCGAGTGCTGTGAGTTCAATCCCCACACTTGACAAAAATTGTGTCATTCACAAATTGTTGTTTCGAGTCTGGGTGTTCTTTGTATCTATGGTTTAAATGTTTGTAAGTCCCCCGCGACACAGGATTTATTCTTTGTGTGAAAGATTGCTTGTAAAAAAGAAAGAAAACGACGATGCTGGTTTTCAATATGATCTGCGTTAGTTGAAACTGAAGTCTGAACACACTGATTGGCTAATTTAAATTGACAGCTACACTTTTTACTCTCTGTTGTTGGCAAATAACTGAGTGCTACTCTAAAATGCTTTTAAATAATTCAGCGTTATACAGTGAAATTATTTGTTATCATAGTATATTCATATTTTTCTTATTCATAGTATTGAATAAGTAAGTTACATTCATCCAATGGGATATGTTTTTGCTTATGCTTGCGGTTGATCTCATGATCATTGATTAGAGTTTTAGGTTAAGCAAAACGTGATCGAGTTTCGTGATTACAAGGAATTCTCTACAGAACATAATTTTATCTAATATAGTCTTCTTTTTACGCGAATATTATTCATTGAAATTAAACTACTATATACGGATTTTATCGCGTTGTTTATTTGACACTTTATTACATAATTTTGTAAATTCCCGTGACTATGGCTGCTGAAAAGCAACCGAAACGTCGGGGAAAGTGTAAAATTAAATTAAATCTAAATAGTTTTAATAGTTTTAATAGTAATTTAATTAGCTTAAAAATTAGTAAAATTTAAAAGTAAAACTAGTGTAACAGTTTTCAAAATTATGTAATAAAGTGTCAAATAAACAACGCGATAAAATCTGTATATAGTAGTTTAATTTCAATAATGTCATCTATTAGAGTTCAACTATTTCATCTTAACAAACAAGGTAGTGATCTTCTTCCACAAAAATCATCAACTAGGCTCAGTGATATTATTCTAGTATTTTATCAGAGTAACCAAAATATTGGGTGCTCCAAGACCAGTATGTGTGGTCAACCTTGGAGGAGGCCTATGTCCAGTATTTGACGTATTTCGGCTGAGATCATGATGATGAACCAAAATATTAAAAACAGATACAAAGAAACTGAGCCTTTTCAAATATTTTTAGATTATAAGTATCGTTATTTATTAAAACTGCCGTCATAGCAGAAACCTACATAATAATATGTTTCTAAAAACATGTTTCCCGGCAACAGTTTCCGTACATATTTCGTTGAAGATCATACTCTATTCGGAGAATATTTATACATGGAACTATATCATCTATAATCCCATAAGCTTTAGCAAAGGTCATTGTCACAGACCCACATTTCAACGGCTTAGATTCCTTACGGCAAGCCTGTTGCTATTAGATAAAGCCCTAATATATTATTAGGCCCACGGGAATCTTATACTTACTTACACCTGTCACTTACCTGCATGTTGTTACCTGATCTGGTCCCAATATTCAGAAATATTTACATTTAGTTTGCTGATCTATATATAAAAGCCTAGCAAAATGCTGAACATTATTATAATTTCAGTAATTTGTCAAAAACCAGGCATCTCCGCCGTTAATCGGACGATTTTATGTATTACCGATATTATGTCCATACCGATATCTATGAATTTTTTTCACCTCTTTATAATAGTAAAATATATAAATACTGCCTTACTTGCAAATCATTCCCATATATTTAAGAGGCAGCTAATTAAATAGCATCTTATCAGAAAAATCCTCACCTATAAACGTTACTTAGCGTTGAGTGTTAGTTGAATAAGAGTTAAGTAACAGTGGCGTGCTGCTGATTAAAACTTAATAATTGATTAAAGACTTAAGAGCTATTCAATTGAGAAGTAGCTAAGTATTAGTCAGCAATATTTTTATAAGTAGGAAGTAGGATGCTAATTTAAAACAGTAGTTAAGAATATAGAAATTCTACACAAAAATATATCTCCATTTAATATTCAACGTTCTACAGATCGTCTAAGCGATGGCCTGCCTCCTACTCTCTCATTAAGTACATTGTCTTGTACCACAACAATGGATGTGCAGGTTAACTGCGTCAGCGACAATTAAGGGCCCGAACACTGCAGACGAGATATATGACCTACCTACTAGTTTGTATGGTTAAATTGCTGATATATTCTCACAATTTAGCTAAATTAACTTAAGGACTGCTGACTATACATAGAATTTATAGAAATCTGATGACTATAAGCAATTACTCGCAGAAATTTTTACTTTGCATTTGATCTATGATTTCTGCTGCATCAAAAATATATAACGTTCATAATATTATTTTTTGTTGACGCGAATGTTATTCATTGAAGTTAAACTACTATATACGGATTACCGAAACGTCGGGGAAAGTGTAAACTTAAATATAAATAGTTTTAATAATATAATTAGCTTAAAAATTAGTAATGTTTTATAGTATCTAGTAGTAGTGTAACAGTTTCAAAATTTTGTAATAAAGTGTAAAATAATAACGCGATATAGTCCGTATATAGTAGTTTAATTTCAATGTATAACGTTCATCTTTGTAGTCCGTTAGTTGATCCTTTTAGAGGTATATTTACTATGGAGTACCATTTCACTTAAACCTTTATCCAATCATATTCCTCTGTCATATTTCTCAGTCCGTAATTAAGTGTACGGGGCTCTCTTGCAACGTAACAATTAACTTATTCATGAATGTGCTTGAGTCCTAATTATTTATTTTATTTTACGATCCCTATTATCCTCTAACACCCGCCTCGTAAATACTTGAGCGGTGAGAGGGTAATTTTGAATTTTGAAGTAATTTCAAAGGGTCTACTGTTGAGGCTTTATTTCAAATAATACTTGTAGATTTGTTTGTCGACTTGATGTATGTGGATGTAAAGCCGTTTTCTCTTCTTTATTTGTTTAATCTAAGACAGTTGTTTTATGGTTATTTTAGGAGGCTAATGAGAAAATTACTTTTTATGGTGCAATTAAATCTATGGTAGTGTAGTCTTCAGTAGAAATTACAGCTTTAATCTTGCGACTAATTGTGTAAAAGAACATATTTTATCCGAAAGTGGGGTAATCTCTAGACTTTATAAACAAATATACTTCGAGAAAGATAATATCACTGATAAATATTGCTGAGTAAAGATTCTTGTTAAATTTACTCGGTCATTCTATTTTAGTTCTATGTCCATGATAGTCCAAAGCTCTAATTTATTAATAGCATCATAGCTATCAATGACACGTCCACGTTCGATTACAATGCAAACATCAATTTTGTTAATTTCATTGGGAATAGTAACGTTTGCGTGTGAGTATTTATAAAACTAACCGTCAGCTAACAATGATATGCATTTCAATTAGCAACGAGCACAATTATTGGTTTTGAATTAGATGACTCATGTTACAATAGGTTTATTAACCAATGACGCATAAAAACGTATGATATTAAAATTGCATGTTAATTTTAAATGGTAATATTTTACCTATTTAATTGATATTTTCGTAGTGTATGCTTTAGATGACTGCAATTATAATTCAATTGCAAGCACACCTTTTAGGAATGTCTTTTATAATATTGTCGTCTGTTTACGAGAATTTTATACATTGACATTAACCTACTTTTTACGGACTTCTTTTTGTCTCTTTTTTTAAAAACAATTACATGATTTTAAACTTATTAAACTACTACTGCTACTAGCACTTAAGCTATTGAAATTAAGTAAGCCTTTAGATTTAAGTTTACACTTGCCAACGTTTCGGTCGCTTTTCAGCAGCCATAGTCACAAGGAGATGCCCCGTGTTATTCGTCGTAGGACCGTAGGGTCATTTCCAATCTATGACAGTCGATATAATTAGATATTACCTCCAATCCTAGTAATTATTTTAAAGTATATGTCTGGGTTATGCAATTCAACTGAATCTAATTTGATTAGAAAACCAACTCAAATTACTCGTTGTAATAAAGCTTGAATAAAGAAGTTGCCCGTTTATCAATGTAAATTGCTACCCGTGTGATATCAAGAGCTCTTTTACCAATATTGGTAAAAGTGCGTATATATCGATTCATATCCTCAACAAGCCCAGTACCATTTCAAGATTTCCCAGGTTAATAAATCATAATAAAGAACGATGATTTATATCCCAACGTTGTTAAAAAAATATTAGAAAGTTCTTGTCTTAGCTTTGGTTTTGAACATTTTTATTTCGATTCTCTATATACCGGAGGCCCAATCACCCTCTTTCACCCTTCCCGCTCCTTCTCCTTCCCACTTCCTTTTTCTCTTCTTTCTTTCCTAAAGGGCCGGCAACGCACACTTGATACCTCTGGTTTTGCAGGCGTCCATAGGCTACGGTGACCACTTACCATCAGGTATGCTTGTTTGTATAAACAAAAATATATATTGTCTCAGATATGTGACAGAATATCATTTCACCATGAAACTATATTCCTAAGAAATTAATGAAACAGAAATTACATTTTGTTTACTAGTATTGGTCTGTAAAGTTCTAGAATAGACATAATTAATCATCGATTGTGTATGGTTACCGGTGAGCCGCTGTGACCCAATAGGTTTAAGCCTGTTTTTCTGATATATTGTTTATAAACTATAAAACAACTCATGTAAAACTAAGAGATGAGCAACTATTAGTTATTACTCCTTATAAGTACATGGATTAAATCTAATCATAGTAAAACCACTTGAACCTAGTAATAATAATCTCGAGGCAATGTTAGTTGCCAAGTCAACTGGTAAAACATTGCTCTATTTTACACTGATATTACATTCAATAATATTACAAAATATATAAAAGGTCAATAGAAACGTAATTAAATACTTCATAACACTGGAACCACTACCACAAAACTGATCAATTAAAAATTATTTCCAAATGAAACACAAATAACTTGATTAGGGATAATAATGTTTCATACGTGAAACCGCAGGATTGAAACCAAAATATTATCTACATACGTACAAATTAAAAGCAAATAAGCTCGCAAAATGTTATTAAATAGAATTCGTATAAAAGGCATCGTTGAAAAACGATTTAATAGGTAGCAAATAAAAATAGCGGCATGAGCACAGGGCCAAGTGGCCCGGGGGACCCTAATCAAATATACCTTAGTCCGGGCCGGCGCGAACCCGGTTTATAACCTGCACGGATTATGTACGGACCTTAAGTGATTTTTGGAAATACTTTTATTCTTGTGCCAGATCGCACCTGCGTCTCATTTCGTGTAGGGGATTCGGTCTCTATGCGTGTGCGTACGAAACGATAGCTATCAGAAAAAGTATTACGTATTGTTCTTCGTTTACGATGACATTTTTTTAACAATTCTTTCGGCATATTAGTATAAAAATCGGTTCGTATTTGTCTGCTCTAGATAAAAGCTAGTAACTTGATTTGTTATTAAAATCATATCTGTCTATAAACGATATCGCTTTCAATAAGGCTCATAATTTAATCAAACTGTATACTCCCCTAGGAAATTACAGTAAAAGAAATATTCTATGACAAAATTATGTTCTTATGTATAAGAAACAAGTCAAGTATCCCATCTATACTGATATTATAAAGCTGAAGAGTTTGTTTGTTTGGTTGAACGCGCTAATCTCAGGAACAACATAAAAAAAAATTTATGTTGGATAGTCTATTTATTGAGGAAGGCTATATGCTATATGACATTACGCTACGACCAATGGGAGCGAGGCATCAATGAAAAATTATGCATAAACGGGGAACATTCTCTTATGTGGCGCAGACGAAGTTGTGCGGGTCAGTTAATCTGTAATACGTCTCAAAGGCTAATTAACAAAATTTTAAGAAGCCGCATCTATTTAACTTCATCTAATTGCAATTGAATGATTTTCAAACATAAGAGCAAACTAATGCCTCGTGAACAGCGAGACTGTCTTGAAAATAATGCGAATATTCACAACTTCAACCGTGCTATTTTGTAAAAGTTTTCATCTCGAACTTCGATATCACTTTGGCAGTGGCCATAGCACCTAATAACAGAGTTTTCACTGCGGGTTTAGAAACGAGTTCCTTATTTACGATGGTAAATATTCAAAATAGCTTATGATCGCTTAGGTGTATGCGTTTCTGCAACATTTTTACACAACATTTTTCACAATTTAATTACTATTGTTCTAAAGTAACGAATTGTATTTAAAATAACTCTAATTTGACTGCTGCTGTACGCTAAAGCAATTCATAATCTCACAAATGTTTATGGACTTATGATCTGTATGTCAATGGCTGAACGCTGTGTGTGTCATACGCTTATGTGTAAGCTTTTAGGGTATATATACACACATACTATATGTACATAAAAGTTACTTAAGATGTGAAAAATGTGTCATGAGTAAGACATCGAATTTTTAATATATCTGTATACTCCTAGCTAATGGTCTAATAATTACAAAAGATGTGAGATTATATTAACTCACGCCTGCACATTCTCATCAGAGTAGGCAAATATGTATAACAGGCACATTGCATGGGCTTTTTAGAGTTCGAAAAAACTCTTATACAGCAGCTTTGTCCGTCCGTCCGTCCGTCCGCCTGTCTGTTATATAACTTTCAACTCAAGAACCGTAAGAGTTAGAGACTCGTGGTCAATGCCATTCGACTCAGCATAGTTGATATAGCCCCGAAATTACTATGACCTTTGATCTCTGAACTCAAGGTCACGTATACCACGTGACCTTGACCTTGCATATTACTTGAACCATTTTGTCGAACTCTAAGATTTACGACAATTCATTGCCGTTACTCACTTGTTATAGCGAAGGTTAGTTCCTATTGCTATATATCTACTACCAATAATAAAATCGATCATCAGAGAAACGTGAACTCACAATCGCACAAAAACATAAACGCAAAGTTAAACCACAGCACTGACTAAGTTATACAAATCTAAACATTACTCTTAATTATATCAAATACGAAACAACCTAACAGTTTTAGCTCCCTCCAAATACGCTTAATACTCAAACAAAATAACAATACCGTTTAATGCTTGCTAATCTTTTAGCCAAATCGTCGGAACTAGTTACCGTTTAAGATAATCTCCTGACTAACTTCTGGTAATCCCATACATAGGGTTGTGGAACAAGGATGGCAGTTGCCTCGCCAAAGATAACACAACACAAACAGAGAGGTCCCTAACAAACAGTTGTTGAGAGCAAACATGTTCCGGCCACTCCGTGATGTGGACTGCACCTAACAAATGGGGACCACGGAAACACACTGACCTTAGTGACTTTCAGTTTATGATGTATACACAGCTTAAACAGTTTAACTTATTATAAAATGGTACTTTAAAATATTTAATATAGCTATGTAGTTTATGCACTCTCTTTTTAATAATATAATATTTATTTAAAAGAGGCAAGTTTAATGTCTTGTAAACATGTTTGAACTAAACAATAGTAATGCGAAATAATTACATTTAAAATTAAAAAACTGGTATATTGGTGAAAAATTCTAATTAATAATAATAATAATCTGTTACGCTGTAACTACTCGACCAACCATAATGAAATGACAGGGGTACAGAAAAAGACAAAAGGAATTTCAATAAGAAAAATCCACTATTCCCGAGCAAGCAAAGCCGCGGATGAAAACTAGTAGATTGTAGATATAAACAATATAGTATGACTACATATTTATTTTATAATATATAAAGCTAAAATGACTAGACTATCTCCCGAAAATTGCCATTAAGTTGAAATTTATTTATTTCTACAGTAGTTGTTACATTGTTTCTACGTAACTGATTAAAATTATTAAAAGTGGCTAAATGCATTTCAAGGCGTCACAACATGCATTATTATGATGTAATTATTATTATTATGATGTAATTATTATTAAGTGTGAAAAATTGAGAAATAACAATAAGTAAAATATTAACTAAAAACCTGATGAGTTCACTAAAATAACTATATAAAACAATATGAAATGAAGCTCTGGTAATTGCGTATCCTGATTTTGAGAAGAAAAAATTAAATTATAAACGTAATTATATCTTAACAATTACATATAAACTTAACGATGCTTGCCTAGTGGGTTTCAACTTAAGCCAGATGGTATAAAACCTACTAAAATATAATATTATCGTTCACACAATATTGAAATTGAGATGTTTTATAACAACAGTAGCAAAATAATAAAGTACAATAACACATAAATTATCCTTGTTACAACACTATTCCCGCGAAAATCCAACGTGTCAATGCTTCCGAAATCCCACACATTGTATAGTCGCATTAGATCTCCGATAGTTATAAAATACGATTCATATATATTCGCACCAAATAGAAAACTTTTAGCACCATCAACAAACAAAACAAAACTAATATTTCAAAAGTCAATAGTTTCAAATTCCAAATTCAAAACATTCGAAGCGTCGCCGTCGCCGAGCTCAAACGGGCCAAAGTAACGTTGGATGAAGGGGCACGCTTGAAATTGCCGTTAAGTATGTGGTGGGGATATAAAAAGGGGGCAAAGAGGGCTTAGAGGGCTTTGCGCGGCTCGCGAGTGCCAAGTTTTCACGGAGTTATGCCCTTACAGCTTGTTTGTTCACGTGCCATTTCCTATGTGATTAAGTGGTGGATTTTGTATGATAAAGTTTGAGACGGGGATGTCGTAATTGTTGAGGTATGAAATCTTGAATAAATAGTATTGTGTGGGGTATAATGCTGGATAAGGGCAAGGCTAGATTTACATAAAGTTATACGCAGTTTTAAAGGGCCTTTGTAAAAAAGTAATCTATGATAAAACAGAATATTATATAAAGTTGAAAAATACTTCGTAGCTGAATTATGGTCTGCTAAAAATTTTCGCACTTATACAAGAAACTCAAGAATTAGTTTAACAAGAAACTCATTAAAAGTCTCTCAACACTTTAGCTTCAAAGGAAAATTACCCGACAATTTCAATATTTTGCATGCAACACGCGAAAGCTGAGCGTAATGCAATTACATCGCGACACGCCCACGACAACGTACGCTCCGGAAGATTGTGCATAGTCGGCCCCACGTTGGGCGCCAATATTAAGAAAGCTGCAAAACTCATATTATACGTTGCGCTTCTTTGACACTACCTTAATTGAATTAAGTGAGCAAAGCGAGTGTTGAATATACGACGTGTAACATTTAGTTCCAGTCATATTTTCAGATGTATAGTTGAACCTGTGCCTACATATTATCTTTTTAATACAGATTCATTTTTATATACGTATATGCAATTGCAATAAAAATATCTTACAGTGTATCTCATCAGATAGATGAGCTGATTGGAATTAATTGTAGGTAATGGACTCTGGAGGGTGATGAAGTCGTGCCAAATTTGACCAAAAACGTATGAGCAAAGAGCTTTGAGCTTAATTGTACAGTGGCGTTGTAGCTTAAGTGTTCGACTCGCCACTGCTACTGTGCCGAGCGGATTCGATATTCCCAGTGAAAAAAAATTTTTTTGTCTGAGCCTGGGTGTTCTTTGTATCCGTTGTTTGAATGTTTGTAAAGTCCCCTGTGACAGAGGCGTTATTACTAGGGCTAAGCTAAAAAACATTTTTTTTTTTATATATCACTTCACATTTTGATTTAATTTCGGCCCTATCACGAATATTTTGTATATTTAATTCAAGATGATTCCTTGATGCCATGGATTTTGGTGAATATATAAATAAGCCTTTCATGTTTAAACTATAACTTTATATAAATGTAACCATTGACAAAAAAAGGGACTTAAAACATATTCTATACAGGTATATTCTATAGTAACGAATTCATTGTTGTATTGTCAATAAGTTCCATCCACGTAAAATGAGCGTCTAAAGCTATTCCTATAAGTTTTGTTATATGTATTTGCTGAACTTGTGTATATAACTGTTATTTAATTGAATATGTTTACTGTTGTATGTTTTAAATTGTAGAAATTTAGTTTTTAATGTTAATTTTAATTTATTTGCATCAAGCTATTTTATGACGTCTTTTAATGTTCTATTAATTTCGGACTTATAAATATTTAAGTTCCGTGGTTTAGGTAGGTACACGTTTAAACTAACAGTCGATTCAGTGCTCCCGTTCGATTCCGGAGACAATCAGCGCGTTATTGAGTGAGTGGGTCTACATATTCACTTATATTCTTTCCTATTGTCTTAATGTCTATAATACTATATATACGTATAGACATGAATGGATTGAATAGATTTTCATTCTTCATCTTTTACTACTTCTTTTTCTTTCAACAATTTTTAATATATAATCATTCTGAAAGATTATTCATTTGACGTGCTGAAGACGTGTTATCTAAATATCTCAAAGTTAAAGCAAAGAATTTTTATAATTAAAATAGCGTCATCATAAATATCTTCTAAATCGTTTTTATCAAAATGTAGTTAGTAGACTTAATGTATTATTGATGTCCCATTACAGACTTGACCTCATTGGAATATGACCATTCGAAAGTACGTAACTTTGCTAAAATTCATATTTTTAGATTAATTGTCAGAATAATGATGTCGATTAAAATAAACACGAATACGGCTGTATTCCCTAAAGTATAGACGTATATTACGCTTACTTTTTGCTTGCTATGCTCCTTTAGGTCACACTTAATGCGGGCAGAGTTTCAGATCCCAAATTAATATTAAGCATTTTCAAAACCCCAAGAACACTTTGCTGGTACTGTTAATCGAACCCGAGAGTTTATGCACAGCAGTCGTATTCATAACCGAGCTACCACCGTGGCTGTTACTAAAATAAACCTGATGAGTTCACTAAAAACTTTGCAAATATACTACTAATATTATTATTATGAAAGTAGGAGACGATTTTTGATTTAGAGATTAGGATGTTTTCTTAATTATGCCTAAATCTTTGAACAGATTTGGATACATCTTGGCACATAAATATACCAAGTCTTGAAACAACATATTAGATATCTTTCATCCCGGTATGCACATACTTAAAAGTATCCCGTAAGATCCAGGCATGTGAAGCCGCGAACAGGAACTAGTCTCTAACAAACATTCGGTGATTAGATTCTTGCTACTATGTTACAATGATAGAAGCACGTCGCAATTGATATTCAATAGCCTATAACTCAGCTTGTTGAAAGCTAATAGAGTGAAGGTGAGTGGAAACTCACAGCCGGCACCACTTTATTAATACCCGGAACTGTGCCAGATAAATTATGATGTCACTTAATCACAAATCGGCCATTGTTCTTAATAGCAGCAGAGGTCGAAAAGCATTGATTTATAACAAGACTAATTCTACCGAGCATTATTATCTAACTGTGGCGTTTTGAGATCGAAATTTAACAGTCGAATGCCGAATTGAATTGTCGGCTTTATTAAAAATTGAATTTTCAGGTCAATCAATGGTAAAATGGTCTGTTGAATTGTTGATGGACTGAGTTTTGGAGTGTTGGATATATTGTTGAATTAGTTATTGGTAATGGCATTTAAGCAGCGCGAAGCAGCGATAGCCTTGTGGGAGACCGTTTGACACAGAGGTTTCAAGTTCTGTCCTACAAAATTCAAGATATTTATTTCCAAAAAATAGTTACAAGAATTTGAGAACACTTTTAAGATCAATAGCTAATAAAATTGGAAATAACAGAATATTAAACAAAAAAAAAAGCAATGTAAAATAAAATACATACGCCCTAACATAAATAGAAGCAGTCAATAAACTTATAGCTACTCTTTTAATAGCCAATTGACTATACGACACGCACTTCTGACGTATCTTATGTGTGTATTAAATAGCTAATTGGCGATCAATTTGAATAGTAAAGCCAAACATTGTGTGAAAACTTCAATATCTCCGTTTTCTCAATAATGTTTTTATAAATATGTGCAGCCTGTCAAAATACACCTACGTTATACTTTGTTTCATACTAACTTAGACTACAAACTTATTATTGGTGCGAGTAATCCAGGACATAGTCTATCTGTGTCAAGTTCAGTTCAAATCCATTTACAGGTTTTGACATGATTGCGTAACAAACATACAAACATCTTCACAAACTTTCATATCTAAAACATTATTACGATAAATAATATATTGGATAATATGATTAAAATTACCACCTATAATAAAATTCAAATAAAAAGTTTTCTTTGACAATATTTGTTTGGGAAACATTTGAAAAAGGATTTCTGACATTTATCCATAATATAGGTGGTTGTTTGATATTCAAACGAAATGTACTCGCGGGCGGGACAAGAACTTGTGATCTACAGATCAAGCAATTATTTCTGCATGAGCTACACTTGATGTTGATACCCAAAAGGGGCGAGTGTGAAAGTAAATATATCGTATCTCCCCACGAAAAAGGCACATAAACATAACCAAACGGGTTTTACCTAGAGACTTACTACTGAATAAGTTATGTATCATCACTCTTTGTTTAAAAGGGGTGCCTACCTAAATTTTACCTATCATTGAAATCTACGCGCACATGGGGAGTCATTTAATCTCACATAACCTTCCGTTTTTACATGTTCTTGATAAAACCGGTAGTTTATAACGCCAGAATTTATATCCTATTTTAAAATTGCTTCTTCGAGGAAGAAGGCATTGCCACTAAAAAGGGTAAGAAATCTCCAATCTCATGAATACGCATATATTATTCAACGCAATATTGCACCCGTGTTCCTTGCAATCGTCGCCCCACAAACGTTCCCGGTCCGATAATTAAGATAAATAAGTAAACAACGGAACTAAAATTCCGATTGTATCGCGAGTCAGAGGGTATCTGAGCCAGGTCTCGTAAAATATGCACTGTATCGAGTGTTCCGCAGTGCGGCAAGCGAGCGTCTGCGACTACGCGACTCTCAAATTTAACGCCACGCTGTGCCGCTGCCGCGCCGCCGCCTCCGTCAAAGTAAACAATGATGCGTGGTTAAGCCAGTTTCGTAGTTAGTCGTTTGGTTTTAGGATTGGCTGTGGCCTCATCTGTTTGTCAATCTCCTGTGTGTTCACAAACTATAGAATTATAGAAACAGATTTTCAGCTTAGTATTTCGGGCTTCGAGTGATTAGGCTTTATTTATCTGTTTTGTTTGGTGTTTGATCTCTTTGATTTGTTTAGTATTAGACCCTTTGTTAACATCTAAGCCCTGAGTGCTATGTCTTGTTTCCTTTTATATCTTTTGTGTAAAGTATTTCACATTAATATTTTTGTTTATTTTGTAATTCATTGTCATTGTATTCAGGACTTTGTACTTACTTATTCTTCTCTCTTAGCCTTTATTATTCCCAAGTCACTTGGGTCGGCTTTTCTAGTCTAACCAGATTTGGATGGATATCAGTTTTTACACGGAGCGGCTGCCACCTGAACTCCGCAACCCGAAGGCCAATAGTACCCTAACGCTAGACCAGTGTCAGGATATTAGAGGGTACTGACTTTCCCAATAATGACTGCCATAGTTTTCAAAGGCAGCTGGGACCGACGGCTTAACGTGCTCTCCGAGGCACAGAGCAGGCGATAATTGTCAATCAATTCGCACATAATGCCGAAAAGTCATATTTCTTCCGAAAGTCAGAGGTGCGCGACGTGGTTTCGAACCCGAGACCCTCTACATTGCAGTTTGTTGGTCTCCCCACTGAGCTATCGCTGCTACTCTTTGTACTTACTTATATATATATATATATATACAATATTGTATCTATACATACATAGTATTATGAATATACTCTCAAAGGGTAGGCAGAGATGTATTTTAACCGCGTGCAGGTTTTAGCTTCTAGGGGTAAGTCTATTGTTGTCTACGCTCCGTGTTGCTACTGACGATTTCTTAACAGGAATTAGCAGGAATCGCATTGGTGTTATGGAGCACAGCAGTCGTTTTCACTACCACTCCCTTATCGAGGCAGTATTTTATATATTTGTTTCTTCTGGTTCCAAGTGTCAGTTGTACCTCAGTGTCGCACAGGTCACGTATGGTCATAACTCACGAACTCCAGAACTGCAATAAAACATAAGTACTAATACTACCTTATACGTACAAAAATTCAATTTTCTAAAATACTCGGATGAAAAATAAATTCTAATATCTTCATATAACTTAAAGTACTTGCTTGTAGTAGCGTATAACATCATTGGATTGCCGTAAAAAATAAGGACCGATATGTGAACTCAATAAAAGCTACCTTTAGTCATATGTCGAAAATAAATCTTTTTTATGTAGACATATTTTTCAGACTGCCAAACGATCTGGATTTCTTTAAACCTTTACATTGGAATATTATTCTCGACAAACATTTCTGAGAATCAAGCGTATTTTCCTGAAAGGTGTGGGCAGAAATATATTCCACTTACATTTTGCCAGCTATATATTATAGGTCTCATTTATAAATAGCAATCTTGTTGTCATCTATCGGACATATTTCTGTACTCCATACCGCAATTGAAAATTTATTGCCCGTAAAACCCAAAATTATTCGGGATTCAAACCTGAAACTGACGCCAGCATAGTGATTTCGAGCATTTACTACCAAGGCAGTCAAATATTTTTATAGTTAAAATATTCTAGTATTCTAAAACCATAGTTATAAACTATAACAGCAGACTACAAAATAAATATAGAATAGAATATAGAATATAGAATAAAATATCATAAAATAAGTTAACAATGACCGAAATAAACCACTATATAATAGGATGGTGCTGTGTTTGAATTCAATTTCCGTTAGAGTTAGAAGTGAATTTATACTACAGTTCAATCCATTCCCGACCAATAACCTGACTTCGGAGCGGCATAAATTTCACGTGGATATAGTAAAACGCAGCCGCAATAAACTTTCTATTTTAGTTTTATTGCCTCTGCCAGGTAGGGAATTTGTAAAACAACTCGCTCAATATATCAACCGTTCGGACATACGAATGATAAGCTACTTGAATTTTAAAACTTTATGAACCTTTATTATTCAATGTGTATACAGTTGGAAACGAAGCTAACCGAAAATATTATTTGCGTTGTTATTGAACGTGAAGATCGATAACGTATTAATATTTAGGCAGTCGAGTTTTGTAACAATGGTCACGAATTTCGGTTGGTATGACGTTGATCCAAATTTATCATACCTACGAAATATTCAAATTGTCAGCCGGGACAAAATATTTTTATTTCTGTTTCTTTCTATCAGACAAGGTACAAGCTCTATATCTACGGAAACATAACAAACATTACAACAAAGTATACACGGGGTAACTTTGTGGATTGCATAAATCTTTGTACTGTGGGCTCAAACCAACAACAGGCTTGTAAGTTGACCCACTGGGCCATACGAGTGCAACACTGTCTGAAATACAAAGCATGGTATCTTAAGAAAAAACGATGGTGGCGTCGGAATTGCGATGGTGGGATTATGCCACTGTCGTGAAACCATTCACACAAGCAATTAGCTTAGCTGCAGAGGTTAACAAGAATACTAGTAAATTTATATCCAGAATTGTATCTATCGTATTGATCTAAGTAATCAATGTATAAATTCTCGTTATTAATCTAGCCGTGTATTTGCTGTAATGGAATGCAATAGGTTGATTAAATAATTCAATTACATTACACAGTTTTAATTTAGAATTCGTAGAAAATATCTTTAGAAGCATTACTATCAAATATACCAAATCGTGCAATGTGGCGAAATGAACAATCCTTAACCGATTTAGCGTGATTTAGAATTGAATTTATTTCCAAGAAAAATAATATGAGTGACGACCCGTTGATCCCGTAGCATATTCTCATATTTGCAGTTAATCGTGGGGTCTTACTAAATGTATTTGGGTTTCTATGCTAGAAATCTTTTGTAACAGCAGGGTGTCTGGTAATGGACCTGGTAGACGATAGTAGGCTTGTACTATAAGTTTCATAATGAGAACTACAACATAGAAGCATTTTGCATGCATTAACATACAATACAGCTCTGCCCATTTCTAGTGTTACACGATGTATGTGGGTATAAATTAAATTTAATTTAATGCGGCTAATGATGGCGTCGACGTCTGCCTATCTTCGTAGTCGGGTTTCTTCGTCAGCATTAGTTTACAACGGTTCCATTAACAAGGATACATAGGAATAATTTCTGACAGCTTATCAGATTATGCCCTTGGTTTGGCTACGCGACGCTATTGCCAATAGGAATTTCATTGGAATCAGGAAACAGTCCAATTTGTCCAAGACACCGGTACAAAAGAATGTCTGATCTTTTAAATTGCAGTTTCTGGGAGGTAAAGTGAAATTGAATATCCCTGCAAAGAACTTCTTTTGTTTGTAAAAATGAACAATGGCATCCGCACAAAATTTGTATGGAAATAAGACGTTGACACTTTAAAGTTCTGAACAATTAATTAAAGTTAGCACGAAGGCGAACAATAAAGTAAGAAAAATATTTTTGTTTTGTGTTGTATTTCGTTTTATAGGCTTTCGCAAGTATAGTGAAACTGGCGGAGATCTCTCCCTGCCGAGCGTGATCAACGCCATGCTCGGCGGCGAGAGGTCGTGGCAGGCAGTGGTCTCCTTCTGCGAAGCTGTCATAGCGCAGAAGGAGACCGCGGAGAGGGTCAGGGAGAACAACCTCCTCGCTGACCCTCTCCGGCGCAGACGGACGGGAGCGAGAAGGAGGCGATTTGCCCGCCTTTTCGCTCCTGTATAGTGGGGTCACTGGTACAGAGTCGGGGGACTCTCTACCGGCTTGCACGGCCCCACACGTCTGGGGGATGGTCTTGGTGAGCAAGGCCTTCCCTCCATAGGTGCTGAGGCCCGGTCACCATCAGCCGGGCCAACCGCCAGGGTGGGATGGTGATTGCTAACGCGACCCCATCCCGCCCCACTCCGTTGGCGGAGGGACTGCTCACCCCAGGTTTTTAGTGTGTATACCGACCCCCTTCAGGGGCGGAGAGTCTCACATAACCACCCTTCCCCCCCGGGGGAGGGGATATTCATAAAGGATTTTCCTGGGTCAAAAAAAAAAAAAAAAAAAGTATAGTGTAAACTGTTGTTTTACCTACGGACAGTTAATTTTTGATACATATTGTATGAATATTATGTCAAAATTTAGTTGTCCGTAGCTCAAACGACTGCTTTATGAATGTAGAAACTGGACCACAATGACGGTATTGCTACCAAGCTTCAAGTATTTCTAAACAAATGGATTATAAAGGGGTAAATTTTATCATTATTAACTATTAACTTTTAAGGAATGAATTCCTTGTGAAAAAGAAATATAATGTAGTTAATTACTTTCATTTTAATTTTTGCCGTTGTCAGGTATTTCAACTATTATTTATTATTGTACTTTTTTGATAACGGTGAAAATATTCGCTCACCCGATGTATGTCCTTGGGTCTTGTGAACGGCTATTGAATACGGACACAGGTAAAAAAGTTTAAAATATTATTTTCACTATAGGTACGGTTTTTATTCTAGATGTCGTCCACAGTATTGGCTTTTTAAAGTTTGTATATTTTCAAAGAAATAGCATTAAATCGTCACCGTCAAAGGTCATTTATGACATTCTCACACTCAAAACAAAACAATTAATAAGCTGTTGAAAACGATTCAATAGTTTAATATCTAAGGCGTCCAGATGCAGGGTGCTAAATAGATTACTTTTATTTGGCTATTTCCTAGTGTATATAGAAAAATTTAGTTTTACTTAATATTGTCTTCTGTTTACGAGAATGTTATTCATTGAAATTAAACTACTATATACGGATTTTATCGCGTGCTCATTCTGCGTAAATAGAAACACCAATGACTAAATTATGTTCGGGTACTTTGAAATAACGACACTGGAACATTGAGACAACTACCATCTTAGTCTCCCCGTGACCATGGCTGCTGAAAAGCAACCGAAACGTCGGGGAAAGTATAAACTTAAATATAAATAGTTTTAATAGTTTTAATAATTTAATTAGCTTAAAAATTAGTAAAGTTTAATGGTATCTAGTAGTAGTGTAACAGTTTCAAAATTTTGTAATAAAGTGTAAAATAAATAACGCGATAATATCCGTATATAGTAGTTTAATTTCAATAAGTTTTACTATTTTATTTATAATTATGTGACAAAAACTTAGAAGAGACAGTTTACGAGCAATCAAAAAAAAATAAGTTAGCGACCTTACTCAAAATAACTGCTTAGTTTTATATACGTAATTTCCGCTTTCTTAATAAGGTATATTAAAATAGAGGTGCTATTTTTAATTTTAAGGTTCTATGTGATAAACCATTTTCGACTACTGACACAAGCTATAGTTTCTGTGTTAGTGCTCCAATTAATGAGTTATGTACGTTAATTTACTCAAAAGGTTTAATTTAAGCAATTTATAGTTAATGGTGAAGCCATTGTATATGGAAGGCCACATTAAAACACGAACGAAATCGCAACGTGCAGCAAATTTTAAACGAAATTGCGTTGAATCCATACATTTATAATAATGTGATTGCTTGTAACCGAATCGATTTTGTATCATCATCATCCCTAAAGATAATCACCTCATTCCTTTTTCATGCTCATCTGTTTATTTTGTTACCAGGTGGCATGGATCCACATCGATCGCCAGATGATCTTAACAATCCACCGTCACGTGATCACCCGGCTGGCTCGGTTCAGCGTCTCGCATGACAACGCAATGACATGGTTGCTGCACGTAAGCCAAGTGCAGCAGGAAGACCGAGGATACTACATGTGTCAGGTCAACACCAATCCTATGATCAGTCAGGTCGGCTATCTGCAAGTTGTTGGTACGTATTCTGTTACATAAGTTTAATGTTATTGTTGCGTGAACAACGCAAGTAGCAGGCGCAAGCTATTTTAATATTATGGTGTGTGATGCAAGTAGCTTACGGGCTACATGCGCAAGTTACTTATGTCAGTTTCCTGTTAGGGGTTGGTTTTCTTTGGTTGAGCAAGTGTTTTCGTAGAGTCACTGAACAATTGACAAATGTGATATTTAATTGTGGATTTTCATGTAATATATACATACAATGATGTTCTTCGATTACTATAAAACTATTTGTTATAACGTTTAAAGATCTCTAATAAACATTTGCAGTGACAATACGTTTTTTAGTTGAAGTAACCCTAACGCAAGCATTACTGAACCTTAACACATCAACAGATTGTTATAACAAATGAGAATCGGCAATGAATTGCCGTATATCTTAGAGTTCGAAAAAATGGTTCAAGTAATATGCAAAGGTCATGTTATACCACGTGACTTTGAGGTCAGAGGTCAAAGATCATAGTCATTTCGGGGGTATATCGACTATGCTGAGTCGAATGGCGTTGACCGCGAGTCTCTAGCTCTTACGGTTCTTGATTTGAAAGTTGTATAACAGACAGACGGACGGATAAAGTTGTTGAATAAGAGTTTTTTCGAACTCTAAAATGAACGAGATTATCTAGTAGCACGCCTATATAGGTAGGGTATAGGCAGATGCGTTATACTTATACTCCCACAATTCACCAGGTATGCTTGTAGTTGCACTTATAGGGGTTGTGAGTATATAACTGTTTATCAGCCACAGTTCCAGACATAATATATACTGCTTCTGAATCAAGAATTTATTAACAGAAAAGTCTAGTACTTTGTCCGACCCAGCAGTCTCATTCATTACCGATACACAAAAAAGGCAATCTTTACCTATTTTATATAAAATAATATAGATGACTGAACTTAAATGTACTAGATAATTATAATCTGAAGGCTAATTTATTTGTTAAGCAGACCTACTCATATATAAGCAACTAATCTAGATGTAGCTTAAATAATTTAGTTAACACACTATCCAATAGATTTTGGATGTTCATAATCGTTACTTTGTAGCCTAAATTAATAAAATTGATGATTGACTTTGACTGTGTCAAGTGAAAATGACTGGTTAAACAAACAAATAAACATTTATCTAAAACACTAAGTACATACCAATATATTTTTATCTACCTTTTGATATGTTAACCAATATATCCTCATTCATTGCTGTCTATTTCCATAATATAACTCACTGTGCAATTATATCACAATTCGAAAACAAGGAATGAAAACGTAGTATTCTTTATAGCTATTAAATTACTGATATATAATTATCCAATGCTGGACGTGAAGCAACTTCAATAAACGAGACCACTGCCACTACAGAATGCGAAACTCTCTTAGTAAATACTATAATAAAGGAGAGTGAAAAATACCATCGGAATCAACGCGCTTGGAAAAGAATTGCGACGGTATTAAGAATTTAAAAGCGCATTACGATATCAAAAATAGTTGTTGCTCGAATTGATTAACTTTAAGTATAAAATAATTAGTTACTGTTAAGTAGATAATTTTATTGTTCTCTAGTGTTAGCAAAATAAGCTACTCTTTAAAGCAAAATGCTTATTTCTTTGAATTAAGTTTTCCTATTTGGATTGTTTATACTGACTAGACTGCATTAAAGTATACAATATCTACTCAGACAACAGGATTACTCTCAAGGGTAGTATAAAACATTTTACACTGAAACTAAGAAGCGAAACTGCATTAAGTAAATAAATTGTTTTGTTATAATCGAATTAAAGAAAATAAATATCTCTAAGCATGCAATAGAGTTATGATACATATTATATAAAGTATAAATAATATTCTGTCTATAAACTGGTAGGAACGGGCCTTTTTTAGTGTGTGAAAGATTAGGCCCATAGTCCATTACACTGGCTTAGAGCTGGTTGGCAGATTTCACATATCTTCGAGAACATTACGGAGACCTCTCAAACATGCAGGTTTCCAATGTTTTCCTTCACCGTTAAAGCAGCGATAATTAAGTATTCAATATGCACATAGCTTCGAAAAGTTAGAGGTACGTGCCTTGGGATCGAACTCAAGACCTCTGCGTGAAAGTTTAACAGTCTCCGATTAGGCTATCTCTATTTCTCATATCATATATTATTTGAATAACCAGATACTTTGAATGAAATAACGAGAGAATAAAATATAAATTACATCATTTATGTACAACAAAATATTTCTGTTCACATGCTCTGACGCTTAGGGCCTGCCAGACTAACGTGAACCCGACAAATTAATCTTTGCAACCATTACAACGCTTTTACTGAATCCATTAAGACCTAATTATTAGTCTTCATTCACAACTGAAGCTATTTCATGATATAATAGAAACTTATTAATCAGAAATCGGGAAAATATTGACGGGGAACCTTCTATTTACCCCTGATCCACCTCGTCTCTACGTTGAAACTTTTAATTACTTTCCTATAGTATTTTGAAAGGGGTGATAGCTTCTTCTTTTGGTTCTTATCGCTTTTGAAATAAGCTCTTTGGCGAAATTTAATTGTTGTTTTGTACGTAGATATAAATTGTTTAGTCGTTACAAAGATGATTACTTTGTTCCTAATTATTTGTTTTTGAAGTATTCAGAACGTAAACCTCTCGTTGACATGTTTTATTACACGAACTTTCTTACGAGTTGAATGTCATAAATGTGTTTTCGGGTGACTTTTGCTGTTAAAGTAAATTTGGAGAAATCAATTACCTGAGTTGAGAGTGATAATTATTCTCTTTAGAATTACAAGCCTCATTAGCTGCCGTGGGTAGTAAATGAGTTATTAGATGTAACAAGTGGGTGGAAGTGATACTAATACCTTAATAATATCATCGCTTATACACCTACTAAGAACTGAACATTTGTCTGCGTAGATAATTATGGGCTATTTATAGGCTTTTAAGCAGTATACAGGTCAGAACCATTCATAATTGGCATGCAGTGGATAACCACAAATCACGGCATTATGTACCCGTTCCATCGCTCTCTTAGTAATCTTGCTCTTGGCACCATCACTAACAACATCACTATCTTGATGTTTATTACCACAAGTAAATTCGTTAACAAATAATTTTAGAGCAGCCACCCGAAAATCAGCAAATATGGAACGGGGCCAAAGTCTCCGTTACAATTTAGTTGAGATAACATTCCTATCTGTTGCCCAGCGGTAACGTTAGATGTATAAAACTGTGTAGGCGTGGTTCGGTCCCAAATCACCGATACGGGTAACACTAACACTCAGTCTTTTATAAGGCCGTTTCCTGCAAACTTTTAAGTGGAAATAAAACGGTGGTTTTTCCTCGTGTTTGCATTTTAAACGTGCCACGTTGTTTTTATCTCGGTTTTATTGCTTAGGGCGCAACTTGTGGCCGCTTGCGTGCTCTTATATACTTTTGGAGAAGGGGTGAGTTAATAGACTAGACGTAATTGTGGATTTTCTAGTTACGTGTTGAATCAATGATGGGACTGTGTTAGATTAGTTCCGTTTACTAAAAAACTAGTTTTAGCTAAAACATTAACTTATAGGATTCATTTAATTCTTGTTTATACAATATTTAAATAGCACCATGCCTGCTGTGTATATAGTATCTCGAGACTGCCGAGCAGCCTGACTCAGAAATAGAACCCCTTCTATATCCGGGTCAGGCAAGGTATTTTTAGGTTGTTATGCTAAGAAATACTTACAAGCAGCACAGAGGTTAGATCTGTGCCTGGTAAACGGCAAAAGGCTTAACGCCTATTATTTGGGTCTTAAGACCACAGGCGGCGAAATGCGTGTTTAATACAGCTCTGCCTGTCCCTTCGAGGATATAAGCAGAAGATAAGTATGTTTGTTAATACCTACTATAACCAGCAAATTGGGCTCTTATTGACAGCAAAGAATTACTTGCAGCTATATGCTCAAGACACTGCAGATAATCTATCTGAAGCCATTTCTAAAGTAAATGCTGATCTTGAAGCAATTAGAAGTTGGTCTTGCAGATTCGGATTGTCTGTTAACCCGACTAAGTGTCAGTCAATTTTAGTTGGAAGTCAACTACTGATAAGCAGGCCGGACTCCAGTACTTTACCGCCTGTTGTGTATGATGGGACACCTATACCGTTCAGCCCTACTGTAAAGGAGCTGGGTTTGCTCATTGACTCCAATTGAAATTGGCAAGCTCAGGTTACTAGTGTCAGTCAGAGAGTAACCAGAACGCTACGCGCTTTGTATCGCCTAAAGAATTTTCTCGCAATAAGGCTCCCTTAAGACGAAAATAATGCTGGTGCAGACTTTAATCTTTCTTTTAATTGACTATGGTGATGTGTTTTACTATGACCTGAATGCAGATCTACTCAATAAATATGACTGACTTCTAAATAACTGTATTCGATTCATTTATAATCTTCATAAATATGACTATATTTCATATTATAGATCCACTTTAAAATGGTTACCCATTCGTTAACGCCGTAGTTTGCGTGCCCTTACAATATTATTTTCTATTCTAACCTCACCAAATGTCCCCACTTATTTAATCTGCCCTTTCCAATATTTGTTCTAATCATGATAGAAATCATCGTTGTTACCATAACTCCTCTTACTTTGTCCCTTCAATACATCTGGTTTCCTATATTCTTCCTTCTTCGTCCAGTCCGTTTTACTTTGGAATGCGCTCCCCGTTCCCCACGTTGCACTTCCTAGTTAAAAGTACGTGCTCTCTTCCTTGACAGTTTATCTGTTCCATCTCATCAGTAATATGTTTCGTATGTATGTATGTAGGCGTCTATATATTAATATGTATATATTTGTAGATATTTTATTTAAATTATATGATAAATTTAGGTATGTATATATTATGTAAATATCATTACTTTTGTGTTATTCTTTAGTTTAAATACGTGTATATTTATAATGCTATTGTATGCGTATGCACCTATTTATTTTTTTCTCTGCTGCACCCTATGGTTGACTGGTAGAGAAATGTATTGTTTTGTGCATGAATTTTTCAAATAAATAAATAGAAAACAAAGATGGTTCAATGACTGGGGATAAAAACCATGACCAATCGATTATAAGGGTGATACATTAGGTATTATTTGATTATGATTATATTTATGGTTTAATATTTGATATTTAGTGCCGTTACCAACAGACAAGAAAGCGTCTTAACTGAAGGTAAGCAGTAACAGAATCTCATCGCTGAATTCTCTAGGAGAAGCAAAAGTAATGCCAAATTAGACGCTGTCTACCATAACGTAGAAACAAGAACGGCTATTTACGAAAATATCTGAAGTTATTAGATGCCTCTTCATAATCCCATCCTGCCGATAGTGTTTTAATATACGTTTTTATATTACCACCATCATCAACCCACCCAACCACAGCGTAATATTTTTTTGTTTCTGTCTTTGTGGCAGAGAGGTCATTAATGCGAAAGTAATCTCATTAAATTTGGAAGTTAGCGGTGTTAGTTACTCTGTGCCTCGAAAAGCACGTAAAGCCGTTGGTCCTACGCCTGATCTTTCTTCGGTCGTGTCAGATTGCCGATCCATCGGGTTATGAAAGTTAGGGATGAGAGAGTACACTTGTGTTTATGCACACACTTATGCACTATAAAATCTCTTGCGCAATCTCCGTTAAGATTGGCCGCCGTAACCGAAATTCGGTTTGGAGGACATAATGTATTATTCATTATTACATTTCTTATTCTCTTCTTTTTGCCTTAAATATTGTTTTTATTGTTTGCAGTGCCACCAAACATACTGGACGAAGAAAGTACTCAGTCAGCTGTAGCAGTTCGTGAGAACCAGAACATAAGCTTGGTGTGCAAGGCTGATGGGTTCCCCACTCCTAAGATCATGTGGCGCCGCGAAGATGGACAGCCCATCTCTGTGGATAGAAGGAAGAAAGGTTTGTAACTTTGATAGATATAAACAAATCGGAAATTTCTATCCGGCTTGCAAGAAAAAAATTCTTAGATAACTATAGGCGGGCTTTATTTACTTAAAAACTAGCTTTTGTTCGCGGCTTTGCTCGCGTAAATGTAAAGCGGATAAGTACTTTTTTTAAATAAAATGTAGCTTATGCTACTCGGTGATAATACAGCTTTCAAATGGTGAAAGAATTCTTTAAATCAGTTGAGTAAATTTTGAGTTAAATCATTACAAGTACAACAAAGAATCTAATCTTTCTTCTTTATAATATTAGTATATATTAGTATAGACAAATAAGATAAAATAATAATTAAATATTAGTAAATATATTTCAATGGCAGCATTTTCCACGTAAGGGATAATTCCTGTGCCTCATTATTATTTATATTACTTCACAAAAATACATACACAAGTAATAAATACTCATTCTTCATATAAAATTGAGGCTCTATGGCGAGCACAATGTTTTTTCCGTGTGGGAATTGAACCTAGAACATACAATGTACAAGTTGTGACAAAGTAAACATAGTTGGCGATATCATTGGAGATGACCAACGCATTTGACAACGCTATTCGGTTTTATCGCAAGTATTATTGATTGCATGGATGACGGAGTGGTTTAAGTGGCCGCCTGCCACTGTGTGTTGTGGGTTGGAATCCCACCCGGGACAAAACTTTGTGTGATCCACAAATAGTTGTACCGAGTCTAGGTGTTCTTTGTGTCCATAGTTTGAATGTTTGTAAAGTGCCCCGCGACACAGGATTTATTTCTAGTGCTTGAGTTGTCTTTTTTAAAACAAACGAGATGGGTGTAAAAGCTCAGGATTCAACGTCTTCGTCTTAAATGTAAAAGTAATGAAAATAAATGCCCCCTATATCTCGGAGGTCTTTTGACCCACAGGGTCCATATTCAAACTCAACCGAGGTATGACCCCAAAATGTCTGCAAGTTACAAGTCAATCGGTCCAGTGATTCCGGAGTTATGCCTGTCACTAACACCAATCTGTCACTAAAACACAGACCCACGTAGTGTTTTCATTAACCTCTTCGAAGGAGACTCAGAGGTTAATAAAATTATCCGTTATCATGGAGTAACGGATCAACTTGCCGATTAAACCGAATCCTGTGGAATACCACATCGTATGACTTTCCAAGTTAAGTGTATAAGCACATGTAGCCCTTATATATGTAAGGCCTTATATAGATGGCAGATAATTTGAGAAATAAAAACGTTTTCTATGTATGAAGTTTTTAAGTTAACTTTGTAGGGGATATAATGCGGTGTTTCACAGGATCCAGATCTGGGACCAGTGTTGTGAATTTAAGCTGATCACCAAATTACTGCGTAAGGCTTTTTTTTGTGTGGATGTATAATATTCTCATTTGTAGTAAATATAAAGTTACATAAGTCATAAGAAAATCCGCTTAAATCTTGTTAACCTCACGTACTATAAATAGATTATATTCATTTGAAAACCCAGTTTCTTATAAATACAAATTAATGAGACATTGTTTAAGCTATAATTATGCCGTTAAATGTAAAATAGGATTGTACAAAATAGGTTGTTCAGAGCAAATTTGTTGAATATTAGATGTGGTACTCCTCTCTTTAAACATCTCTTAGCTTCTCTGTAATAAGATGGTCTATTCAAACGCAAAAACGATTATATTTAGAAATAAAACTAATTTAATGGGACATTACGTGTTGGTACAGTTCTTTTTATTCTCCGATAACGTCGTTCTGAGTTCTATAAAGCGTAACGTACAATAAACGTGAAATAATACGTAGGTACTTGGTTTTAATTCTATAATAAAAGTAAAGAGACCATTTTGTACCTATCTTCATGCTATACCTTTATGGAACAAAATTCCTGATGGTGGCGTGTTTGTGAATGCCCTTTATAATAATCAACATGTCAGTGAGCAAAAAAGGATGCCAAGATAATTCACGGAAAGTGATAAGCTGTTCTTTGTTGAATTTAAATAGACCGCTGCGATATTTTCTGGTTTATTGTTATGATCTTTGAGCAATTATCAAAATTATATAATTTGTTGGTAACTATATTAGTTTCAAACAATACCAGTTTACTTATAAATAATTGTTTTGGTTTCGTTTTAGAAAAATAGTTTTCCTTATATTGATCATGCCCTGCGTCGCGAGTAACTTAACAAACATAGAAAGAACGGACATAGAGTACATGTAGAATTAAAAAAATATTAGTGGTTCACACAAATAATTGTCTCGTGTGGTACTCAAACCCATAACACAGCCCTGCTGCGGCAGCGGTGGGCCGACTGCTTGACCGCTGCCGCTGCCCAATCCATGAATTCGTACTTGTACAAGTTAAACCGCTACCGTCTAACACCAAAATATGCTTATAATACTCATGGCCAGTTTAAAAGATCAGTAGCAAAGCATTCTATCAAGAGCATTCTGTGTATTTGTGTGTTACACAAAAGATATAGTAAAAAAACATATATGCAGAGGCCAGTACACTGTGTTTCAGATCGAAAAATTATTGGGTTACGACTTTCTAGTATAATTATAAACTCTTTAAGCTTAGTAGGAGTCCTTGTATTACGAGAAGATTACATTGTTTTATTATAGCAATAGTATAGTCAAGTTAAGAGTAATCCATACAATATTTTTCGTACTTAAGCGAAAGGAGACTTTTTCGGGGAGTTGCGGGCTTGACGAGGCAAGTACCGAGTTACTTTTTTATTAGGCAGGAATTACATTATTGTTAAATACCGTTAGCTATATATACCGTTAATATATATACCTAGGTATACTATTATAAAATGTCCAACAAGTTCAGCTTTTGATGTAACGATTGCGTAAAGTTAAAATTATTTCTGTGTAGTGGCCTGCCGTTTTACACGGCGGGCCGAAACCACGGCGGGGTCGCGATTGCATGTGAAAGCGATTCGCGAGGCCTCGCCGTCTATGGTTTTGTCGAGGAACACCGTGGTAGGTTTAGTCGGTATTCCGGGAGGTCCATCATCTTTTCAACATCTTTCTTTTACCCTGGTGAGTCCGACATAACCCCTCCGCCCGCCCCCGCGGAGGGGTATGCGTCAACGCATGGCTCCAAGTTAAAAAAAAAAGTTACCACACGAAAAAAAATTGTCATCAACAAATTGTATATTATATAATGATCTCTTATCCTTAGGTAGAATGTAAACTATAATAATGGAAATACAACTCATGTAGCAGAACACAGTTTGTCGAGGTCACAGCATAAATACATAATTATTTATTGCGTAACTGTTTACATTAAAAGACGGTATAAAACATTAAAAGTAGTTTCAACAGTCTATCCATGTCATATACGCAATACAATTTTTTATAATGTAGGTCTTAAACTAAGAAAGATTCAAGTCTTGCTGCATAGATTGTCTTTTACCACGGTTAAAAGTTACATAAATAGTTGTTCTATATATTATTTATTTTAACGTCTAAATACACGTACTATAAGCAAAAGAAAATTTAAAATAAGCGTATTTTCCGCGCCTACAAAACCAAATCAAACAAATCAAAACTTAATGTAAATCTCAAATATTACTGTATATGTTGCTGATGATGTTCTAACAAAGATGTTGCTCAAATTTTACTCAACATTGTAAGTTCGTAACCGCTGTACAGTAACGGAATATGTTGTTGGATATAATATATTTTAACAATCCGCAAAGCGCAGCTGTTACCGCCCAACTACACAATACTATTGCATAGGGTTGCTGCGCAATGGAAACATTAATCCGATTATTTTGAAAAGGTTATTTCAAAATGCACAATATACATTTTTTGTCTTTTACTATATTGTGCCCGCGGCTTCGTTTGCAATGCGTAAATGTAGGTTACGTTAGATAAGTATGTATGTATCTTATGTAGGGGCCAGTCAGTGCAGAGCGGCGACACTTCGATCCAGTGGGATCTTTTGTGTCGACATTCTCCCAATAACGACTGCCATAGATGTTCATGGCAGCCAAGACCGACGGCTTAACGTGCTCTCCGAGGCACGGAGCAGGCAATAATTGTCAATCAATACGCACATAATTTCGAAAAGTCATATAACTTCCGAAAGTCAGAGGTGCGCGATGTGGGTTCGAACTCGAGACCCTCTGCATTGCAGTCTGTTGGTTTCCCCACTGAGCTATCGCTGCTTGTTGGATAAGTAACAGTACTTTTTCTGGATGAAAGGTACTCTATGCCCTCGACAACGTGTATGCGAAATTTCATGATGATCGGTCCAGCAGTTAAGGCGTGAAAGCGTAACAAACACACATTCGCATTTATAATATTACTAGTATACGTTTATGATCTATACGTTAATTCACGCCTATATATCACGAAGGTTACACAGAGATGTATATAAGCCACATTTAATTTTGTATATATATAGCTAACACTTAATAGGAGGCAATTCCATTGCCGCCGGGCACATTTCCAGACGGCGAGCTGTTACTGAGAATTTCCTAACAGAAAAACTCGTTAGCAGTTAATCTGATCTAGGATATGAATTTTTAAAATAATATACTATAGCTAAATAGACTAAGAATACAAAAAAAGACGGCTTTTTTTTTAAATTTGTAAATTGTAATCTGCATATTAGGTATATAGTTATGTCCCAGATTTATAAATGAAATAATGATGTTTATTTGGTAGTTCGTTAAACAGTAAAATATCAAAAAATAATATATTTGCATAAATTCCACAGTAAATTAAGTTATATTTTTATCAGTTTTGAATGCATGCTGATGTAATGTTTATGCATTAAACTTCACCGATCTGGAACTCATACTCTTTTGGAGATGAAATATCATAATTACTGCGTGATTATTACTTATCATGTATATGAACAAATACCTACAATAACAATAATATATAATAGTGCCAAAGTTTACACACGTATTGGCTAACTAATAACGAAATTTTATTCAATCCAGTTCAGCGGTTTAAGCTTGAAATCGTAACAAACGTTACTTCCACATTTATACGGACACAATTTCACTGACAATCTTGGAATTACGCAAACATCATAAATGTGGGATGCGAAGCTTTAATTAAATTATCACAGTTTGCCATTTACATCAGAAGTAAACTATCACAACTCGACGAGCATTTGTTATTTTACTACCCTTGCAATTGCTTCCCCTTTCGCCCATAAAATAGTTTTTGTTTGTATTTCCTAATGGGGGCAACGGGTGAACTATCGTAGGTAATACACTTGCAGTCAATGCTGCCAGAGCCATTATCTAATAGGGCATAAACTGAAGTTGGCTTTTGCATTGTTGTTTTGTAAATTGCTAGATAGATAGGCTAAATGGGCTGTTATTTTGCATTTACATTTGCTATCCATAGTCCTTGTTATCCTACTGATGCAAATGAAAAAGTTGAGAACATGTTTTGCGTTTGTTTTACGCGTAAACCTCTGCAGTTATACAAACGAAAATTGCAACGAAAATAAAGTACGACTTGGATTAAAATATATTATATTATTCGGGTGTTGTCATAGAATTCATGTGGAAGAAGCACTTCACTAACACAGTTTTGCACTAATAATTTAGGCAATCCAATATAGTAGAAAACAAAGTGGTTCGACTTCGACTAAATACCTACTTTTTAAATTTATGTAAATGATTGTTAAGTTATTTGCTACACAATGACGCGTTAAGCGTTAAATTAAATGTTATAAACTCACCACACAGATAGACTATGTAGCTGCATTGAATACGTTTATACCGGTATGCGTTCCTATGGAATTCTTTTGGAAGGAGCAATACAGTAGTGCACATATAGTGCAGGCAATCCAAGTAGAATATATTTATTCTCTATTCCATTTTCAATCTGAGTTAGAATTGTAGCTTTCTTGCTCTGAAACCTTAGTGTCAAAGAAATGATGCAAGTAGCTGACTAAATGCACAAGTTACTCGCGTTGACTACATGTGCGAGTCGATCATATGAGTGACAATCACAATTGGCTCGCGTCAGTCGTTTACATGCTGCGACAACCCGCGCAAAGCCCGCAGCTTGCGCATGTTACCCGTCTCGCATACAAGAGTCATTTGTTTTAATGATAGGAACTTGCTATCAGTAAACCTTATAGGCAGCTATTGCTTTAGAACATTGATTTTCTTTGTAATTTTTACATAGTATTCGTTTAATAGACTATTAGGATTATTGCATTAGAACTAGCCTAACTACAAAAATACGACCGCAGAATAGAAAATGATAACTGCAGAGCTGTTTCATTTTTGTTGGGCTAGTATAGAGAGAGATATATAGATAGAGAGAGAGAGAGAGAGATTAAAACACATTGCTAGTGGCAGATTGAAAGCATGAAATTTTAATTTTAATAATAAGAGTGCCCTAAATATGTGCTACATATTCGAAAAATATGCATAAGAAATCTAGTCATGGTGTATCTAGTTCAGGTACATTTGAATAAAAAAGCTACTAGATAACTGAAAACCTAACTTCCCCAAATAGAAGCCGCAATTAAACACACTCAAAGTCATATCGCAGATATGATAACAAAACCACTTTACGCCTTTATCCCAAATTCAATACCCTAACTTGGCAAGAAGATTAAGAAAAAAACCCAGTTTAATGTTAATTAAGGTGTGGAAAAGCTGAACTGCGTCGCCAAATTAAAGCTCAAGTGTGCGCAGACAAAGCTTCCAAAAATTGAGTTTAATTTCAAGAGCGATTTCCTTGTACAGAGTAAAATTAACGTGTGGTGTAAAGGGGCACTTGTCGCTAATTGTGTGTGACCCTCACCCCTCCTGTCACTCCCAGCCGCACGTATTTGCGAAGGATGTACAGACGGATGTTTTAATTACTCGGCCACCATCGAAAAACTCCGGTTTTCGATTATATACGTGTTAATCTTTTGTTTGAATTAATACGGTGCGCGGTGTACCCTTTTTCCTCGCGGTTTAATGGGAGGAGTCGAGAGCGGTCGTGCTGATGAATAAAAGTTGTTATGCCGAGTTTTTTACTGAAAACATTTGGTTTGAAGAGCAAGTCGTGTTTGGAACTCGGCTTGACGTTAAGCAAATCTCTATAGTGTCGCAACTAAAGCAAACCGAACTAGATTGTGCCAGTACTTTATAAGAAAGTTGAGTGGCAACGACTAACATAAATAAAAGAACTTAGTATTTTATCACGTCTTTCTAACACAGTGTTAAATCAAATTGTTGTGAAATGGTGTAAGAAATGCTTTATAGTTTATTCTGTGAAGTTTTCAATGAATAGAGGTAGACGTTGTGTATAGAATGAAAATAACTCTACACTAAGGAAATAATAACTACAGCAATAAATCCTGTAGTGTGCCGCTGTTATATGTACTTGTATTTTAGACTTTAACAATGTTGTAATGCGAAATAAGAAGAAACGTTACAAATCTAGGAATTTTTCAAATCCACACTGTACTTTGAGCCCTTGTCGACGATCAAATGACATCTAAAAGCTTTTAGACTCTGCTATCTATATGTGTGCTTAGACCTATTTCCTTTAAACCATCTATGACCACAATGTTTAATTTGTCTGCTATACATAATACGTTTTAAGGAAAATAAATCTGTATATAAATCTATAACTGCTATTCTATGAGTATTTATTATACATTTGTTCATTCACCGTTATTCTCATGTTATCACTACTTATAAAACAAAGTCCCCCGCCGCGTCTGTCTGTCTGTTTGCGATTAACCTAAAAACAATTGGATGAATTTTCATGCGGTTTTCGCCAATAGACGGAGTGATTTATGAGAAAGATTTAGGTATATAATTTGTTAAGGTTTTGTACTACCCTTGCGAAGCCGGGCGGGTCGCTATCGTATAAATGAAAATATGTACATATGTCCCTATAACCTGTAACCGACACTTTAGCAGAAGAGGCTAAGAAGTCAACATGTAATAACATCTTAGAAACCCATATGGAAGAACGTCTAGATATAAAATGTTTCTGTAATATTTTCACTACATAGTTAACAAACTAAACTACTACCAGCAGTAGCTGTATCTACAAAATATCAGAGGCACATGTCCCGAGTTCAAATTCAAGATACCTGGCACTAAAATAATCTGACTATCTTTGACAGTAATCTGTAGTACTATTAAAATTACAAAGACCCTAATCCGTAGTAAAATTTCAATAGTTAGAAAATAACGAATGTTCATAAAAATATTACATTCCAATCTCTCTTACAAAAACTCCAAAACGCGTTTGAATAAGAAATACGGTAACATTTTATGATTGAAAAACAGACAGACAGTTGAAATATGAAATGAAGAGGGTTACGTTTTTATCGGCCGGCGAAAACTAGAAATGTAACAGCTGCTCAATTCTTGAGAAAGCGCTTCGTCCTTCGTTATAGTGAATTTAATAACTTAGATGACTATTGAATTAAAATATTAGTTTGTATATTATTGGAAACCAAGCGTGCGTAAAATACAGATGCTATCTTATATACTTAAGTGAGTTACGCTAATACAATATTTTTCGTTTTACTACGCAATAACCAATCCTCTAAGCTGTTTCATACACAGCATAGGTACATTCAAATTAGTCTCATGAGCTACGAAACTATGAAAATTGGAAAATTGGGCCGGCTCGAATAGGGAAGGACTACCCTCTTACAGAATATCGACGTGAAATAGCAGTATTCGTACTGTTGTGTTTCGTTCGGTGAGTTGAGAGTACCGGAGGTCCAAACACCCTCTTTCCCCTTTACCGCTCCTTCTCCTTCCCACTTCCTTTCCTAAAAGGTCGGCAATGCATAGGTGATGCCTCTGGTGTTGCATGCGTCTATAGGCTACGGTGACTACTTTCCACCAGGTGGGCCATATGCTTGTTTGCCACCTAAATAATATAAAAAAAAAACAATGTCAAATGCGTTCTGTGTGTTTTATAACACATGAAAACAAACAAACAGATCGACAGGTAAAATTAGAGTTTATTGCCGTCGATCGAACACACATCTTACTGAAAATTTCTTAACAGAGAATTCCTATAATACTGCCCGACCTGGTAACCGTACCGTCCTCATGCCAACAGTCGCATCAACCTTGTGTACCAGCTAATCGCAGTATCTCTTTACCCCTACGCCATCAAGGCAGTATGGATTTTAAATTTTGCTAAAAATGTGATTATCTTCAAAGAAACAAAAACAGACATGAATCACTACTATAACAAACCTAATGTCTAACTGTGATAAATATTGTCCGTGTAAATATTAGGAGAGGTATCTTATCTTATCTTATGTGGGGGCCAGTCAGTGCAGACCGGCGACACTTCGACCCAGTAGGATCTTTTGTGTCGACACTCTCCCAATAACGACTGCCATAGATGTTCATGGCAGCCGGGACCGACGGCTCAACGTGCTCTCCGAGGCACGGAGCAGGCTATAATTGTCAATCAATACGCACGTAATTTCGAAAAGTCATATAACTTCCGAAAGTCAGAGGTGCGCGACGTGGGTTCGAACCCAAGACCCTCTGCATTGCAGTCTGTTGGTCTCCCCACTGAGCTAGCGCTGCTCTTTTAGGAAAGGTAACTAAGTAATACAACATTCAGCTTGAAAATGTTTAAGCTTTGTAATTATTTAGGACATATTATATTATCACTATTAATCACACATTAGATATGATTTATCATACCTAGACACACCTCCAGTTACGTAACAGTATTATAATTTTTACTTCGACTAAATATCATCATGTATCACAGTGAGACTCTATAAACAAACCACAGTATTTTAAGTAATCACACGTTGTTACAATGGGAAAAATATTCTTTGTCCGCCAAAAATATTGTTGATCCTTATAGGCTGCATCAAACAAAAATGCCGAGTATTTCTAGCTGCACCAGTTTGACTACAGTTCCGCAGAAATATTTAAATGAAAACACAAATACAAATCTAACTCTGAAAATACTCCGCACCAGCCAATATTCTAAATTCTAACGCAACACCAACAAACCACATTGCACAAAAAGCAGTGTTTCGTACACTGGCCAAAACTAAACAACTAAATAATGCGGCAGCTGATTACCAAACCTAACTGCCTCTATAATAAACAATCTAAACAATAAAATAAACATTAAAAACAAGTACACGGTGCAGGGTAAAGCACTAATTGCTTAATGTATTCAAGTTGAGAGCGGCGAGCGGGTACTCATTACATTCATTGCGCTCTCGCGCGGCCACGAAACGTACCGTAATTGTAAATAGAGGCAAACTCATTTGGGCACTTGATGGCGGACGCCGACCCAACGGATACGAGGCTGGAATTTTTAATTTTTATACCCCCAGCTAGATTGTTTTAAATGACCTTAACTCGGGTAGTTTTATTGGAGGTCCAGGTGATAGGCTTGAAAGGCGAGAGGTCGACGACGTTGATTGAAATAAAGATTTAGGCTAAATTAATAGATTTTTTTTTAATTGCTGGCAAATAAGATTATTTTTATTACTAGAAGAAAAATTACCGTAATTATGATTAAAAATAGACTTAAGTGAAGAATTAACTTTACTTCGGGCACGCAACGATAGTGGCGGTAAGTCCCGTCTTTGAGGAGTGGCTGGAGAGGCGGCATGGCGCCTTCACCCTTCAATTGACACAGGTAATGACTGGCCACGGTTGCTTTGGCCAGTTCCTGTGTCGCATAGGCCGGCAAGAGACGTTATCACTACTGCGGCGACTGCCGCGACGTTGTTGAGGACACGGCGCTGCACACTTTGGCAGACTGCCCCGCCTGGGCATCGCAGCGCCGTGAGTTGATCGCGACAGTCGGACTGGTTGCCTTCTCACTCCCGGCCGTGGTTCAGTCTATGGTCCGGAGTGAGAGATCATGGAACGCCGTCACCTCCTTTTGTGAGGAAGTAATTTCCATCAAGGAGGCGGCGGAGTGGGAGAGACAGCGCTTAAACCCTCACCCTAACCGCAGACCCGGGCGCCGGAGGGCGCGGGATGACCTCCAGCCACCTAGGTTTGACCTGGGGGTGGTGGATTGCGTGGGCCTGCTCGCCACCTGATCAGCACCAGGTCCGAAAGGCGGCGTGCGTGTACCCACGCGCGCCTCTGAGTCGTGTTTTTGTCACTCCATAAGGGACTGTAGACGAAATGTCTTATGTAGTGGCCTGCCTTTTCACACGGCGGGCCGAAACCTCGGCGGGGTCGCGATTGCATGTGAAAGCGATTCACGCGGCCCCGCCGTCTATGGTTATGTCGAGGAACACCGTGGTGGGTTTAGTCGGTATTACCGGGATATCTTTCCCCCGGCGAGCCCGATATAACCTCTCCGTCGCCTCGCGGAGAGGTAAGCGTCAATGAATTAATCCAAATAAAAATAAAGAAGAATTAACTTAACTTAAAGTAACAGTATCTATAAAAAAAAGTAATGTTTAAATTAACTTTGTTTCACGTTTATATCAAATATTCTATGAGAAGACTGCCGTATATGATATATAGTTCTCAGTTATAATATTTTTAAAAAATCGCTCATCTTAATTTTTTGGAACACGGACATTCAAGCAAAGTTCCACATTTAGAAGAGGAACCTAGAAACCAATTATTGGTCAACTTTTTATAAAAAATAATATCGTTTATATGGACAATAGAGAACATTTATTTACATATTTGTTCCTTGGACGGGCAAACTTATTTTTACTTGGCATGATACTAGTACTGTTCCGACGTGGTGGACTATGGCCTAACCCTTCTCATACTGAGAAGGGGCCAGTGCCCAGCAGTGTTAGTTAGTACAGAGCTGTCAATATATAATACTAATATATATCTTTTATCACCAGACTCACCCGACGATTTCACGTATTATTAAACTAATCCAAGAAAATGTTTTGAGATGAAAGTATGCTAATTGCGTAGTATTAAATGGTATTTCGTAGCTGAGGTTATATGTAAAAAAATATCAATAAGGTTTAAAATATAAATTCGGTGGTAGCGACTAAATTTAATTATACTTAATTTTATGCAATATTAACATTGCGTAAAATGAAGTAGCCCGCGCATTTCATTAATATGTTTTTTATTTATTATTGAAATAAACCATAACTTAATACATACACGTATGTATAAAATACATATTAATTAAATGCGCGGGCTACTTAATTTTACACTCATATGAGTGTGTTATTCAAGGTTTGAAATAATTATTGCCCACAATTTACCTTAGTATTACAACATACAATTCAAGCCTACTAATTAGATTAAGATATTTATCTCTACGTAAATTATACTATGTAACATTTATCCCCGGTTCAACTAACCGAAATGGATTAAGTGTGCCTACATTTTTTAATATGAACCCCAGGCAACCAAATATTGAAATTCGTATCAAGGTCTATTCGGCGACTTTCGCATGAAACTGAATAAATTCTTGCCTGACTTTTTATATATTAAAACAATATACTGATTTAACTGTTTTTTTCAGTGACCGTTTATGAAGGAGACACGTTGAGTCTGCAGCGCATCAGCCGTACAGAGATGGGAGCGTATCTATGTATCGCCACTAATGCAGTGCCACCTTCGGTTTCCAAGAGAATCATCGTTGATGTTGAATGTGAGTAATCTTTTAGCAAAACTGCGATTATTAAGTAAAAAATAAATATCATATAGGTTATGAACCGTCAAATTTATTAACGTGAATTTACTTTTAACTGTTGCTATGTTCAGCAATGCAAGGGCGTACAACCTATGAGAAGAACAGGCAAGAAATAAAGTATTGAAATGTAAAAGTAACTAGTTATTGGTTTTTATGTCAGTTGAGACTAGCTGCCGCGGGATTTTTATTCTTGTATCATTAAACTAAAAAAATATACTCAGTATAGCTTTCTATTACTGATAAATTATTCGTATCCCGGGTGAACCCGTTCATACAAACTATAAAAACTTGCATTTCTCTGCCGAAACACGTGTCTTCTTCTTCGTTCGATCCTGGGTCCTTCTAGCGCGAAAAAGCATCTCCCCAGGCTTTCAAATAGAGACCTTGGCACCAGTTCAATTGTAATGAGGTCGTAGTGTATAGGGCTCTGCCCGTGGACTATGCGACAACTTACCGTCAGGCGGAGTGCAGTCATTATCACTAACAATCATAAAAAAACGTATAGTCACCAAGTAATTGGCAACGACGGTCCCAAATCATTAAACGTAGCAGCACTTAAAAGTGTTTTTTTTTGGTGTGATATCATTATACCCAGTGGTAGTGTATTCGACTGCGAGTCATGAGGTCTCGGGTTTGATTTCCGGGTCGGGCTTGGAAAACGTTACTAAGATTTTCCGTCAAGAATTTCTTAGTAGCAATTTATTAAGAATTTCTGTCAAGAAGTTCTTAATAATTAGCCCGGAGTTAGGAAATTGGCAGTGTTTAAGCCCCGTGCGTCGGAAAGCACGTTAAACAGTGGGTCCTGGCTGTCATAAACATCTATGGCAATCGTTATTGGGCAGTCAGCGCCCTCAAATATCCTAATGACATGTCTAACCATAGAGTGACATTATCCTTCTGAGTTATGTAGGTCAGATGGCAGTCGCTCCGTGTAAAACTAATATTCAGCTAAATCTCGTTAGACCAGAAATAAGCGGACCCTGGCATAAGCTAGGATTAATAATCGCTAGGAAGAAGAAGATAATGTATTAAGTAACTTTGGTAAACCAAAAAAGACCTTATCATAGAATTTGCTCCACCATTTAATATTTAGTGCTAAGTCATATTTAACCTAAATTTCGCTTATATTAGTTTCGCCCGATATTTGAACCCCAATAGAATGAGCAAATGGGCGAAATCGAATTTAAATCACCGACCAAACCGCCGGAACGTTTCCTCATCCATTGTCCACTTAAAGATACTGTTCACTCAGATTGAAACCGAGTAATCGCGTGTAAAATGACTCAGAATCTCGTCGTAATCCTCGATTGTCTCACAAAGTACACTAATGCCGTGTAACAAGCTTACAGTTTCTCACTCGTTTTCCCTTACGAGTTCAGCAAAATTTTCGCCGATCAAATTATAAGCAACATTTGCAACAGTATATTAAAGTTACTATTGTAAAGAAAATTTAAGAATCTTTGTGTACACTGTTTCAACAATGATGCTATGTATTATCATACAAGGTAATGATCTTCTTCTCTCTTAGCCTTTATTATTCCCAAGTCACTTGGGGTCAGCTTTTCTGGTCTAACCGGATTTGACTGGATATCAGTTTTTACACGGAGCGGCTGCCACCTGACCTCCGCAACCCAAAGGGTAACGATACCCTAAGGTTAGACCAGTGTCAGGATATTAGAGGGAGTAGACTTTCCCAATAACGACTGCCATAGTTGTTCATGTCAGCCGGGAGCAACGGCTTAACGTGTTCTCCGAGGCACGGAACAGGCGATAATTGTCAATCAATACGCACATAATTTCGAAAAATCATATAACTTCCAAAAGTCAGAGGTGCGCGACGTGGGTTCGAACCCGAGACCCTCTGCATTGCAGTCTGTTGGTCTCCCCACTGAGCTATCGCTGCTATCATACAAGGTAATGATCAAAGTAAAACAATTGGATTTTAATCTTTATAATATACCGTGTGCATTAATGAGCAGTAATATCCTAGTGGGAGACCGTTGGACTACCACGCTCAAGTCTCGAGTTCGATCCCGAGGCGCGCATCTCTGGCTTTTCGAATTATCTGCGTATTAAAGAGTTAATTATCGCTTGCTTTAACGGTGAAGGAAAACATCGTGAGGAAACCTGCATATCTCAGAGTTCTTCATGATGTTCTCAAAGATATGTGAAGTCTAACAAACCGCACTGGGCCAGCGTGGTGGACTGTGGCCTAACCCTTAGCCCGCTGAGAAGAGGCCTGTTCCTAGCAGTGGGACAGTTTAATACTAGGCTGATTTTATTATTGTACAGTATGACAGTCATGTGTCGTCATATTTTAAGATCGAAATATATTAGTGAAATAGTATCGTGACATCCAAATACCTATTTCTTTTAGTAAATTAGTTTTAATTCTAATTGCGGTTTGCATATCAGTAACAATGATACAGCTTTTAACTAATTCTTTCTGTTTCTACTAATTCTTTTCCGATCAAATCCAACTGGTTGATTGACACCTATGAGACCAATAGTCTATTTCAAAACAACTCATCTCTTATCTTTTATGACATATTACCTACATAAGAATGTATTTTGGTCAAAATATTCGTTGTGAAAACAATTTTCTGAATTTCTGTTAGCAACAATCTTCCTTTTTTTTCATAATTGTTTGCGAGTTGTATTTTAGGCTATAGGGTACACGATACGTCTTTAAATATAAGCACACTTTATTGTTACATGCTGAAAAATCATAATAATCGTTAGTGTGGATGTTTGTGATCGTGTATAATTTGAACAACTTAACCGAATAAGATCATATTCCCACCATATATTTTTTTGTTGAGTCTATAGCTCATTGCTGTGATTCGACAGGTGGTGCCGTAGACAAGTAATTAAATAAACAAAAAAAGAAAGTCAAATATTTTATTTGTATCTCCATAACACAATACAATAAAATATAAACACACATATACAGAACAGTATACAGTATGGAGACTAAATAAGGTACTTGCGTCAGCTATTGTTGCAGTTGAAATTGCAACGCTGGTATTCTCGCAGAACCTATACAGTATTTGAATAAATAAAGACAGTTCAGTTTAAAAAAGTTGAACAACCACCAGCTTGGGATCCTGTAATACAAATAGTCAAACCCAAGAAGAAGCAAACCACAGCTAGACTTAATGATACTTTGAGCTCATTCTGCGTAAATAGAAACACCAATGATTAAATTATGTTCGGGTACTTTGAAATAATTACACTGTTTTGTTTTGCCCTGTTTGGGATTCGAACACACAACACTCTGCGCAATTGCAGTGGCGAGCCGAGCATTTAAACCACTACGCCATCCATGTCAACGTAGCAGGCAGCATGTGCAGGTTTGAGGCACCTATGCGAGTTGCATTGTGTAAAACATGGGTCACAATTCAAATGGCGAACTGCGGTCCAGATTCGAACCGCTAACCTATTTTATGCGGACCTTTAGTAAATACATACAAAGATTTACGCCTGTTTTCCAGAGGCAGAGACTACGGATTTCCATTTGCTACGATCCTGACACACTTCTTTAGCTTCATTCAATTTCATAACATAAAAAAAGTATATATGTATGTTTATCCATTGTCTAGTACCCATAGTACAAGCTCTGCTTAGTTTGGGCTAGATGGTGTTGTGTGTATGTGATAGAATATTATTATTATTATTATTATTCCTCATACACGCTCGCCGGTTTAAGGTGCTCTTAATCTGGCCTTTATCCTTAAGTAAATAGTACAATATAATTTATTTGTGTTACTTGAGTACGTAATTAGTCTAATTTGTGAAGAATGAACTTTATTAAATGGGTGGATAAATAGGCTTTAAACTTTATGGACCGCGACAAATATATTATGTAAAAAAAGACCATAAATGAAAATAATTGGTGACCCCTGGTGTTAACAATAACACAAGCCATCCGCGCATATAGTACGTCTGATTAACTTGCGTATGCAGTCCGCGCGACGACCTTGCGCATGTAGCCTGTGACAGCAACTTGCATTATGTATAAGTACCATTTATAACGTTATCTTGGTATTGCCACGATTTTTAATTTTGTTGGTGTTACTATACTAGCAATCAAGTATTTTAATAAGAAAATAAAGAGATTGGTAACAGAAACAGTAATGAACAGAAATAGTGAAGATGATGTAATTGTAGAAACAAATTAGAATTATTCCATTTAATTAGTCAAACTAAGATTTAAAATGGAATATTTTGAGTGGCAGCGGCACACCGGCCAGACACGATATGATTTTAATTATGTTTGGCATTTAAAACTTGACAGATTAATTGAATTTATATTAGACTTCTTTTACTTGCATAGAACATATACCTTAGAAAATGTAAAAATGCGCAAGATTTTTATCATTCATGGTACGGCAGGAATATTATGAGCACCATTTATAACAATGTCTTAGACCCTTACGACATACAGATAGCCTTCTTTATTTTTAGCCAAGACCATCCCAAAAATGTTACCCACAAACTTCTTCATTAAAGGTCGTCCTACTGCAAAATATCCTGTTCCTCCAGCATTGAATCTGTGGGAATTGCGTGTAAAACGGCGCGGAACCCAACGGCTGTAATCCGCAATTGGCTCACGTACGCGCGCTATTGCCGCATTACAAGCTCAGTGTATTGTTATGTCATTATTGATTTTGAGTCTAGCAGAGCCTTCGATTCAACAAAGCACTGGTTTGAGACGAAGATACTTCGATTTATGTAACTAAAGTATTGTCTAGATATATTTAGAAGTAACATTTTAGTTACGAACATTTTTATTTCGTCGTGTCATAAATTGAAGGCTTTTGATCATTACGATGATTTGAAAAAAAAAAACTTTCCTCTGATTAGTTAAAGATGGGTTTCTTTTTATATAAAAAACCTGGCTGGTATTAATGTTTAAGAATGAATGAATGTATTTTTAAGTTTTACTTAAATACGGCTTCATTAAAATCCATAGGTCTGAAATCTGTCTCGCTTTGTCACTATTTACCATCAAGCGGGCCGTATGCCTACTTATTACTATGAATCAAATTATAAAAGTGAACAAGGTAGCAGGACAAACCTTTGATCTCGAATCCTGGAATGATCCTACTTAATAGATTGTATTTTTCCTCGTCTCAAACTAATATCCTTAGAAATACTTAAAAATAATATACAAAATTAGAAGTATAAATCTAATTAGGTATACGTAACTTTGAGAAATATCTATCAATAGCTGGATTTCTTAGGAGGTTCTTTGCTAAAAACCCTTGGGCTAGCCAAAGGCGGTATTAAAACCGCAAGATTCAAAAGAGTGGAATATTTCTATTCAGTTCTCTAGAATAATATTGTAATTGAATGCTTGAATATGTTTTATTACTATAGCTTCAGGCAATTGAACAAGGCCAGCCTTATGCCGACTAATACCATTAAAAGCGGGGTTTCATTACAACACAGACGAACGGGGCGGAGCGGTTTACGAACCAATACTATTAGCTTACAGAATACAGTCAATGTTCCCTCGAACACTATATTCGTAGTGTTTAATGGTAGGTGGATAATGCTACTTTTAACAAGGTTCCAGCTAAAGTCTTTCTTCTGGAAAGTGCCTGGGATAATTACTTTATTACACACCTCAGACAAGCATCTTTTGAGTATAATCACTTGATGGTTGAAAAATGCTAAGAGGGATAGCTAAGTTGCTAATACATCTTGTATAAGTTACTTAGCTATCCCCCAGAAACAATATTATTTTATAAATTAAAGGTACTTTCTATCCTTTCTGTACTCCTGAAAATGTATATACGAAGTTTCACGAGGATCGGTCGAGTAGTTAAGGCGTAAAAGCGTAACAACCAAACAAATTTACGTTCGCTTTTATAATATTGGTTAGAATTAGGATTGTTACAGATTGTCTGACATGCAATGTATGTACGAACTTAATTAGAGTTCAATACGCTATATACGCTTTAATTGTTTACTTTTTAGAGTTCGAAAATCCTCTTATACAACAGCTTTGTCCGTCCGTCTGTCTGATATACAACTTTCAACTCAAGAACCGTAAGAAATAGAGACTCCCGGTCAACGCCATTCGACTCAGCATAGTCGATATACCCCCGAAATGACTATGGCCCTATAACCCCAAGGTCACGTGATAAAAAAAATTCCAACTCTAAGATTTACGGCAATTCATGGCCGTTTCTCATTTGTTTTCTAGCTGATTCCATGCGTCGAGCGTTGCCGGCTTCCCTAATCCTAAACCCTAACCTAAAATATTTTAAAAATAGTTATTTTTTTGCGTAGTTTTATATATGATGTTTCTATACTAGTACCATGCCAGCTCATTTAATACCAATAATTTTTTTGCTAGAGTACTTATAGCTTAGTAGAGAGAGCATTGGAGTGTAAGGCAACGAAACTTCTGATTTCCCGAATTAATATATGTTACAAATTCGAATTTATGCCTATCATTAGCAATGAAGAATAGTAGAATTAATAGCATGGATGGCTTACTGGTGAAGTTGTCGCATCGTCATAGCCACTTCGCCAAATATTGTGGCCTCGAAAAGTAATCTTTGTTGAAACAAAGATCACTCATGCTCATACTTTACTTTAAACTTTATTTTACAAACACTCGTTTGTTAATTCCACCAGACATAGAAATTCTACATCTACAATTTCTTTGAAAACAGCTTAAATTTGTGTAAAATGTGAAGTCTGCCAGCCAGCACTGGTTCAGCGTGGTAGACTATGCCCTAACCCTTTTTATACTGAGAAGAGGCCCGCGTTCAGTAGTGTGACTGTGTGTGTGTGTGTTCAGTAGTTTATACACAGGGCTGATATAACTTTTTATATTTATCTTCCATTGGCTACTACAGTCAGTCTCTCCACGACAGCTGTCTTGTATATGTTTGGAGCTCTAACCAATAATATAAACCAATTTCTCCACGTACGCAAAATTAAAATACAATAATTAGCTTCGCTTTGTATTGTTTTCGTTTTAATTAGACCCAACGCTGAAACTTTAAAGAACCTGTATTTAGCCACTTACTGATTACATTTCGGATTCAGCGCCTTAGAACGGATTTACGTCGTACCACGTAAAAATATTTGCCGACAAAAAAGCCATCGTAGTAAATCAGCTAGTATTATTATAAAAAGTCAAGTCAAAGTCAAAACTCACTTATTTATTTCGCACTTATTTTAGTCGGCCTCGATGGCGTAGTGGTTAGTGTAACTGACTGCCACGCCTGAGGTCGCGGGTTCGATTCCCGCGCAAGTCAAACATTTGTGTGCATGAACATGGATGTTTGTCTTGGTCTGGGTGTTTCTATGTATAATATGTATGTATTTACAAAAAAAAAAAAAGTATCTATGTATGTTTATCCATTGTCTAGAACCCATAGTACAAGCTCTGCTTAGTTTGGGCTAGATGGTGTTGTGTGTATGTGGTAGAATATTATTATTATTATTATTATTTAGGTCACAAAATAACACTTATGATCGGCAAATTTTATAAGTTAGTGAGCTTATTGAAGTTACTGAATTTACATTTAGGCTACTTGCAAGGTTCAGGCAAAGGGTTGAGCCTATATATGAGAAGACAGCTGCAAAAAAATCACAGCGACTAAAGTATATAAGATCAGTATTTTACAATTCGTCGGTACACGATTATACCACTTAATACTGAAAAGGAAATATAAAAAAAAAAATAATTAAAAACCAAAAAATATCTGCTCTTTTCTACCCATTACACATACCAATGTTTCTTCTATCTCAAAGGCAAATAGAAACATTATTTGTTAAATGCAATATAACATCAGCTAATAATCATCATTTAAACTGAGAAAAAAAGCATATTATCGTCATAGATTTTGAAAAAGTTTGGTGAATTCGCTCTAACCTTGGAAGCAGTTCAAGCTTGCTTTGTGATACTGTGATGAGTTAGCTTCCAGAGCTCCTTATGAATGATACTCCTATGTAGCAGGTGACTAGTTTTCATCCATTGTGCTGGTATAGCTGTGACATTTTTTTTCATGATCAGCTATTCGATCGTCACATTCCTCATATGACAATAATTTGAGGGTACATTTACCGATTAATAGCAGGCATACTAAACGATCGTTGAATACTTTAGCAGTATAAAATCTGTGAAATATTCAGGCCTTTTGTCATGACAGTAAAGTTATGCGACGCGAGCAAAACAGCTGTTCATTTAGTTCTAGTTTTATCAGTCAAGCAAGTCGCAACAGACTTTTTTGACACAACGCTTATTATTGTTGCTTTGACCAATATTTTTATAGACTAATAATTTCACACACACACACACACACACACACACATATACATATGTTTTTGTTTGTTGAGTTTGGTCATTTACTACGGTCATTTATAGTTAAAACTGAGAGTCACGTAACTTCAACGTCCTATGCATTGTGATAATCGCAATGTTTTGATTTCCACAACACAGGCTGTGCCTATTGTGCATATTACAATAAATGAAACGTGTGAAACTTAACTGAAATAAACATTATTATTCTAATTCTAACTAATATTATAAATAAGTGAGTTTGTTTATTTGTTTGTTACGCTTTTACGCCTTATCTTATCTTATGTGGGGGCAGTCAGTGCAGACCGGCGACACTTCGACCCAGTGGAATCTTTTGTGTCGACACTCTCCCAATAACGACTGCAATAGAAGTTCATGGCAGCCAGGATCGACGGCTTAACGTGCTCTCCGAGGCACGGAGCAGGCGATATTGTCAATCAATACGCCCATAATTTCGAAATGTCATATAACTTCCGAAAGTCAGAGGTGCGCGACGTGGGTTCGTACCCAAGACCCTCTGCATTGCAGTCTGTTGGTCTCCCCACTGAGCTATCGCTGCTCTTTCTTTCACGCCTTAACTACTTAACCGATCATCATATTATTATATTATTATTATTATTACTATCCTATCCTATATTTACGCGAGCGAAGCCACGGGCAAAATCTAGTTATTATATAATCCAAACTTTATCATTTATTATAAAATTATAATACGACTACTATAGTACTGTTTTATCATCTACATAGTTTTGAAACAACACATCACTCGCCTCAATGCCATAGAACATGGACATAAAATTCTTTATATTTCTATAGGTCTTTATATAAGTGCACTGCTTAGGGGATGTCGCTGCCTTGTACTCGTATCCAATGATCTACTTTTATATCACAAACTTTTATTCCGTCGCCACTTGCTTTGATATTTTATTTAACGCCTATTGAAAACGAAAAGCCATGTTGATATTATTTAAATGCAAATTTCATACCGCTTAAAATGTAGATGTCTCTTTTTTTAAATGAGGGGTGTATAATGATTTCGCTGCAGATAAAATTGCCTACGCGGCATAACATTAATGCAAGTCTGTTAGGGGATGGTTGACCATTTTTACATATTTCTTTATAAAAATGTAAAACGCGTTATCTATATATTTACGTATATATACGATAAAGTATCAGATTTATAAAACATGGTTTATAAAGTTAGGAAGATGAAGTTGTGATAGTAGAGAGATATATTATACTATGTTATAGACATTCTATAATATTCTATCACATACATACAATACCATCTAGCCCAAACTAAGCAGAGCTTGTACTATGGGTAGGTATTAAACAATGGATAAACATACATATATATTTTTTTTGTAAATACATCCATATTATACATAGAATCACCCAGACCAAGACAAACATCCATGTTCATGCACACAAATGTTTGAGTTATGCGGGAATTGAACCCGCGACCTCAGGTGTGGTAGTTGGTAACACTACTGAGAGTATTTAGACAAAACTATTAACGCAGGTATTAAACCGAGATCGCATACATTGCATGCACACTACCACTGTTATCCAGGCTGTATGGGCAATACTAGTTAAATATTCTAGCTGCGGTATTGGTTGCCCAACTTTTCTAGGTAGCATTCCCTAGGAAAGTTGGGCAACCGATTTAAAAGGAAAGCGTGTAAAAGCGTTCTATTTTTGAAATAAGTAAACACGTTTTCGTGTATGTTGAGCTTATACATAGACAATTATATAAGTTGTGTGCAAGTATTTAAATCAGACCTTTCTGTGAAAATATATAGGTACTATTTGCAACACCTTTTATTTTTTGTATATAAAATATCAGTGTACATATGTAATCAATGAATAAAAATCAGCATATAAAATATTAACTGTTTGATTAGTTTAGTCGTCATACTTATACAGGCTGTCCCAGAAGTCAACGTCAAGCCGGACTCAGGTAACAGGCTAAGTTATAATAGCAATAAGAAAAATAAAAAAAAAAACTAAGTTACGTATTGTGAAAATTATAGGCATTTTAAAATATTCTAAAAAATGTTCTTCCTTTGACGTTCGTTTCACTAAAGTTACTAAAGATATTTACTTTTTGAATTTTTTTTTGTTATGTCATCTCTAGCTATTATCACTTAGCCTGTTACCTGATTCCGGCTTGACGTCGACTTCTAGGACATCCTGTATATACCTATATATGCACAGTTTTCGTTATCTAAACTGTCCCTATTCATAAAGTTTCATGTAAATCATAGCAATAAGGCTACTTTCTTAAAGAGTTACATAATATAACAACAAAAAAGTATTTTTAGTCGAGTTTTCAACAGAAACATTTAGTTTCCCGAGGTACAAAGAAAACTCTTAAGCACCGTATCTCGAGTTAATGCCTCCGCCGACCATATGTCCGTTTCATTTTACAAAAGTGAACTTTTATCATCCATGTTCAACTTTATAAGTATTCATTGTCTTAATATCCTTCCAGAATAGGGAGTAATGTAACTTTTACATGGGATACCGCTTGTATGGATATACAGTTAGTTGTCAGATTTCACCACTTAGCCATTCAACATTTTCATTCCCCATATGATATGTATGATTCGCGTAATTCTACGTAAGCTACTTAGTCCACGTGAGCCATGTTATGCACGTGGGCCAGGTAATTCCACATAGTCCACGTAGGCCCACGTAGGCTTGCTGCAAGATGAATGCGCGAGCGATCCCTACACCCCGGCTATAGACTGTGTGAAGGAACATCGTGGTAGGTTTAGTCGGTAGGACACGGGACTTTCTATCTTGTCCCCGGTGAGCCCGACATAACCCTCCGCCGATCGAGGGGTACGCGTCACAGGATAGCCCCACGTAAAAAAAATGCCCACGTAGTCTCACATAATCACACAATATAGTCTCATACTTCCAGGTAGACCCGGTAAACAGCACTAATGTTGTGTCCCACAGCACAGATTTCATAGCGCCCTCTACCGGATACATTTCCAGACACCTTGCTGCTAATAAATACTCACAATTGTTCCAGTCCAGTATGTGGCCACAAAAATTGCATATTGACAAAGATTTGAAGCGGCCAATTGCATTATCTGGCTTTGAGAAAACATAGGATACGTCATCGTATGTTAAGGCATACATTCAGAATATTTGACTAGAACTAGCTAGAGGAAGTAACAACCTTTTTCAGGAAACCGGTAAAATATAGTAATGCTGCAATAGTCATGCTGTGCATCCCATCTCTAATTAATGTCTTGATGGCGATAACGCACTTGTAATATACTGCCAGATAAACCATATACTTATTGCTTGATGTCCACATTCGTAAAACGAAGAAAATCGGACAAGTGCATATACAGGCTGTCCCAGAAGTCGACGTCAAGCCGGAATCAGTTAACAGGCTAAGTTATAAAAGCAACAAGAAATTAATTTAAAAAAATCTAAGTTACACATTTTAAAAATAATAGGAGTTTAAAAAAATAAAAAAGTCTACACCTTATGATTGTCTTTTTACTCCTGTTACTAAAGATATTTACTTTTTGTTATGTAATATAGAATAATCGCAAAAAAATCGAGAGCTTAAAGAAGCATTATTCGAGATCAGTAAATTAAAGAAAATCAAGTAGTACATATCTGTAGTAACAGGAGTGAAAAGACCGTTACAGAGTGTAGATATTTTGGTATTTTTAACATGCATATAATGATTAAAATACGCAACTTAATTTATTTTTTTATTTTTCTGATAACCTGTTTGTTACCTGATTCCGGCTTGAGGTCGACTTCTGGGACACTCTGTATACATATATGTATGTTTGAAGGAAGTTGACAGACACATACTAGATAAAGGATTTGCATTTTTTATAATTTACAGCCCTTTTGTTTGTTTAAATTTTGTTCCCATAAAAAATACGATCACGTGCAGAATCGCAAAACAATCCATAACGATCAAACCACTTGCGCAACGCTCGTAAAAAGATTGCCATAAAATAAGCGCTTCTAATACAGCCATATATATACATAATATTTTCACTCTATAAATTCGTAATTTAAATGCAAAGACCATTCACAATTTATTTGCCCAACCTTGTTCATAAACCATTTAAAAATGTAGATATACTCTAAGAATAATAATCGAACATCCTTCGCAAGGTTAAAAAAAATAAAATGACAAAAATACAACGTCAAGATTTCAATATGAATTGGAGGGGTTCTTATTTTGAATTGTGATTATAAATGGCGGCTGTCTAAATAGACGTTGGAATGTCTCATAATTGAAAGATAATATTTTTTTGCGGTGCACGCTTGGGCAAGATTGCGGCTGTAGATTGTCGACAACGCTTTTGAAAGATTTAAGACGGAATGTAGTTTGCAATTAATCGCTTTTACGACTAAAACGATGAAAAGAACTCGTGTATTTTTCTTTTGTCGATGAAGCTCTTTGAGTTGCAGGCGTTTTGTGATAACTGTTTGCGGGTTTGCGTGGGGAAGTAGTTAGTTCTTTTTTTAATTCTGGTTTCAAAAGAGCAAATCCGTGGTAGGGTATGAATGGGCGTTTAGGTCGTAGAACTTCCATTCGTTTTTTGCTTGTGATGCCAGAGGTATACATGCTACTTTTACAGTTGATCGGTGATATAGTTGCTTTTTATGAGCTGATTGCAGTGACCAAACGCCCAACGATGTTATGAGCATCACACACACCATTGAGAACTGCTTTTCCATGTATAATTATTTACTAGTTAATTAAAGCTATAAACATCCTGGACGATAAATATGCTTTTATTATTTCAAAATGTTTTTTGTCTTTTTTTCGCCCTAAAGATTATTGTCATTAAGGGTGATGATATCGAAAAGTATTACAAGCCTGTAACAATACGTTTCCTACCTGCCTAAACTACTATGTTCGAATTATCGGCATATTGTAAGACTTGGTAGTATTTACAAGAACAGAAATAAGATTGTTTTAATAGATATTTTAAAGTATAATGTAAAATGAATTAGCTTAGCTACTTTTTTACAAAACAAGTACGTACAGTATAAATATGCTATATTGCTATTGGTAGATAGATAATCTTGGTTACTTTACCACAAAAACTGTATTTAATTTATATAGCTACAGCGTCCTCGATTTGTTTATCGTTTCAAGCTTGTTTTTGTGTTTAGCGGAAAATGAGTTCAAAATTTTTATATGGCAATATATTTCAAATTCAAATTCAAAATAAATTTATTTAGATTAGGTAACAAGGTAACACTTATGAATGTCAAAGTAACACAAATTTTTCCTGCGAATTTACATTTACTGCCACGTTCAGCAAAGCAAGGGTGTAGGGCTCATGAGAAGAACGGGCAAGAAACTCATGGTCACTCTTTTTAATCGCCATGTTTTTGTTTACAAATCATAGGAGCTGTAAGGTGCTGCAACCATTTCTCCATGAACTATTACTAAACATACTCCAGCATTTAATAAAATTTTATGGTAGCCTCTAAAGCAGCAGTATGGTAAATGTGAGCATCCACTTACATGTACATTAATAATCATGACAAGGCATGATTGTAGTCCGTAGTTTAATTTAACTGTTTAAATAAAAATGTAGTAAGTAAATCATCGAATTCCACGGTACCAAGGTCGACCAGTCACCACAAGTTGCACCCGTTCACGAGTAAGACGCATGGGCCAGCCATCGCCCTCTTCACCATATTGAAGGGAAGGGATCGACCCGGCCCATAACGACACCACAAGCAATGACATTTAAGTGAGCATGACGATCCTTGGCATGCGAACTCAGAATAAGATTCAAAAAGAAAACTTTACGGAACTGTCAATGATCACGAGTTGCCTTCATTGCACATAATTCTTGATTAAAATACGATTGAGTGTAACAACAATCCAAATTCTAGCTTAAACAAGGTGTAACATTACAAAATAATATATTATATATATTTTAAAAATAAGTGTTAGTATTTGTCATTTAACGTCCTGTGATCTGATGCAAATATTAGTGCAATGGATGTTTGTCATTCAAATAATCATCTATATTATAATATGCTTTAGAAATTAAGCAAGTTTTATTTAAAAGTAATATAATGTTACGCATACATATATAGAACAAAGTCTCCCGCGTCTATTTGTCTGTTCGCGATAAACTCAAAAGCTACTGAACGGGTTTTCATGCGGTTTTCACCAATAGACAAAGTGATTCATGAGGAAGGTAGGTATATAATTTGTTAAGGTCTTGTACTACCTGTGCGAAGGTGGGACAGGTCGCTAGTATTAAATAATAATTAGCTATTGTTCGCTTTAACTGTAAAGGAAAACATCGTGAAGAAACTTGTACTTCTGACAGTTCTCCATAATATTCTCGATGATATATGAAGTCTGCTAGGCTGAGTCACACAGCCTAGCAGACTTTGTTGTTTATATACAGACAGATTTGTTTATATACAGAGTTGATATTATCATTATATGTTTATAATTAACAATTTTAGTAGGGAGATGAGACACTACTTAACATAGTTTGAATATCATAATAATATATAACCAGAAATAGGTATATTATACTCTCGACTCATTAGTCTCACGACAAAAGATTATGCTTATATGGAATCGTGAGACCCCCTGTTGTATTCTCGGGTTAGCCAAAACGTTATTAGATTTTTTGTTAGAAAATTCTTAGGAATAGCACTTACCTACTTTGGAAAGGACTACTTGGTTATTCGGTTAAGTTTCTCCCTATAACGTTGTTCCTTAAACATAACTCTCAATATGTGAGTGAAATTCAAACTTCTATATAAAGACTGAGTAAACACCGACTTGTGTATTTTTATACTCCAGATGCTTGAGCAACTAACAGGCAAGACAATTCTTTTTGAGACAATTCTGAACAATCCAAAAATGATGATGGAAGTATTGCGAAATTTACTATTTTTCTGCTTGTAGCTGAGCTGATAATATGATTAATCGAACATCTTACCGTGGGTCCCTTAAATGCGATGGCTTACTTACTAAATTAATATCTGAAATGCAGATCGACACAAAAAAATTACACACTGCCAAACACATGTCAATTGCTATGATTGGTTGACTGAATTAGCAACAGCCAATACCATCACATAACTTAAGTTTGATTTTACACGACGGTGATTTGCCGTTTAGGAACTAAAAAGAATAAGCGCGTAAAACAAACACGACCTCTGTTTATCTCTTCATCTTATTAAAATAAGCGTGCAACATGTATAATAATTAAGAATTCATAGGAGGTTAGGCACATTCTTAATTCAATGTCATACAATAAACTCCCCCACAATAATTTTCCACCAAATAAAACTCAGACTACAAACAAAATCGTAATACCTTCACAAAATTCAAAACAACAGAATAATTTAAGTATCAAAAAATTAAATATTCGCACGTATACTCGCACAGGGTCGTAATGAAGTCATAAGAATATAAAAAAACGCAAACTTTATAAATATTTTAAATCGTCGTATAATATTAAAGTGTATTACTGAAGCGAATATTATGCCTCGTGAAAATTGCCATCCATAAACCCTGCGTCGTGAATTACGTTTTCAAAGTGTAGATTTTATTATCAGTGTGAAAAATCGTCGGGTGTGTTCGGGCGAGCTCGGCAAACTTCGCCGCTATCCATCATTATTGAAAGTTTATAAATTGCTTCCTTTGAGTTTGTACTTGCACTACTAAAGAATTGATAGCTTATAGGATATTTCATAGAGTTGTTTGTTCCGAGTAAATTAGTTTATGAGATTGCATTTTAAGTGAATTTTGCTCTTTACCCCTTCTATTACATTCTGTTTTGCTTTGACTATGATTGAGCGATATAGGTGCGTTACTATAGATTATCAAAACCTTTAGTGTAGGGTTTATACAAATATCATAACAAAATTGTAAATCTGCATATATATTTTGAATAACAAGTACGCACAGAACTTTAAAAATAATATATGAGTTTGAGTATTACTGCTTGCACGAGAATTGTTTTAATTACAACCGCAAAATTAACGAAGTATTATTGAACACCGCTAAATTGTATAGTATAACTGCGGCCATATAGTTTATAAAGATAAAATAATTAAATCGTAAATCCATATACCCAAAATATTAATGTTCTTTTTCATTTATTTTGTAATTATTATCTCTTTTTTATTGTTATATTATTACTCAGTATCCTCTATCACTATTTACATAAAATGGTGGTAACCCAATGGATAAAACATTAAACTTCCAGAAGTCATTGAATTGTATCCTACTCATTGCACTTTCACTCACGTGAACTCCTAACACAAATACACTAGCTTAGCTAGAGAGCTTACAAACTATGTTTTACAAATTAGTAGTATGCAAGAATACTGCTAATTTTAAACCAAATTGCTAGTAATAAGTAAATAATAAATAGTAAATAATTATATAAATCAAATTGCAATAACGATAGTGAATTACATATAACCCGTTTTATTTTGGTAACAATATTTACATGCTTATTGTAATCAGATTCTAGAACAACTCCACATAATATGTCTTTCTAACAACTAGTTCCATCTTTCTTTTATACCCAATGGGGTAATGGCTGAATATTTGAAGATACTGAGTCGCATCGATTGACGTATATGTTCGTGACACCCGCGACCGATCGCTATAATAAAACTATCATACCGACAATTTTATAACAGCCTAGATGAGATTGGTTTTTGTATACAAAGTCTGGAGCTATCAAGAAGGCCGTTATCCTCCGGTCTAGGCAATAAAACCTCTATGGAGAATATCAACGTGAGTGGAATTATTTTTATCATTAAACTACCCTCGCTTTGTTATCCTGACGTCCCGTCTACGTCATATAATCTTTCAAAGATTTTAAAATGGCGATATATTATACAAATATATTATTTTTAGCGTCATAGAAATATTCAATAATTATACAAACTTCGCTAGAAAGTTCTTTGAAAATGTTGTACACACGGCCACACATCAAGTTAGACACCCTATATACGCATAACTACGCCACATACAAAATAGGGAATTATTGGAAAGGGTCAGTGCATAGTAGTGTCGATGTAATGGTAAAGATAGAGCGTAACAAAAATATAACGCGCTCTCTCGCACGATTCGCAGCGTTCAACTTGTAATAGTTTAAAGTCCAAACAGTCTAGGTTAATGCGTCGCTGTGTGTACTATGCAGATATGTCAAAAAGTCACATTGAAATTATAATTTGTATAATTATATATTGTTTGATGTGTGAAAAATACTAGAATTGAGGCACTTGGTATGCATCGTCTAAATGCTCGAGGCGAGTCACCCGAGCACGGAAACCTTAAAGATTAACTCGCGCATGATAACCCGTGCAAATAGCATGCATGTGCATCTTGCGCATGTATGTGTACAACGACCATCCTGAACACCCTTCATGTGGTGTACCGATGATGATGAAAACCGTTTTAATATTTATAACTATTCAGCGATGTATTCCTGACAAATGTTGGTAAATTGTTGAAAACTGACGATATCAGCACAGTTAAATCCGTGCGTTCGAAGCCAAACCACCTTGTCGTATTTCTACGGTGATGCGTGTGCGTAGAACTCATAAATGAAACGTTTCGTGTTGATACATACTACTATTTGTTAGAATTACAGAGCATTAAAAAATAAACTGCCTCAGTAGTGCAGTCGTAGTGAATGCGGTTGCTGAGCATGAGTTTTTAGAGTTCTAAAAAACTCTTACACAACAGTTTTGTCCGTCTGTCTGTTATACAACTTTCAACTCAAGAACCGTAAGAGCTAGAGATTCGCGGTCAACGCCATTCGACTCAGCATAGTCGATATACCCCCGAAATGACTATGACCTTTGACCTCTGACCTCAAGGTCACGTGGTATCACGTGACCTTTGCATATTACTTGAACCATTGTTTCGAACTCTAAGATTTACGACAATTCATTGCCGTTTCTCATTGCTCTCATTGCTTGATAAGCTCGCTTTTCAGCCCGTTAGCAAAGTGGTATAAGGGTTTTCTGTGTATGAATGCTCAGTAGCACTCAGTAGACCCCATATACGGTAATACCACTTCGGGGTAGAGATGTGAGACTATGTATTTATGCAAAGCGAACACATATAACTTAGTCGTGTTCAATACAATCTGAGTGTCTCAAGTTGCAATTGAATATGAATCTTCTAGACAAGTGAGTTCAATCTTTGACCACATTGTTACTTAATATGAAAAACGAGACTACCTTAATTAAAAAAAGATGAACCGTTATTTTCAAAAATACTTTAGAAGATTTACTGTATTATTTTCCTTGCACAAACCTCAAAATACCCCAACGTGAAAGTGATATAACAAGGGAAGATCCCCTATGTATCGGCATCCGGCAAACATGCCGATGACCAAATTAGGCCCAAAGCGATAGGGAGCGACCCAACCCATACCTTTATCGTACACAATTTCATCCCTATTAAGATTAAGGATTTTTCTATAAGAAAACCCCAATTATACTTTTACACGACATGTGGATCGAACCTATTTACTTAAAAGCATTATTATTAGAAACCCTACATAACCCGTCAAACTATTTATAAACTAGACTTTTTCGATTATTAATTAATTGATTGAAATGAATAATATTGGCGAAGTAATAGGTATTGTGGTGAAGGTTTAGGCTACTTTATGGTCAAATAAAAACCATTCCATCATACCAATTGATGCCTACATTCGAAAAATAATAATATTCTACCACATTCACACAACACCATCTAGCCCAAACTAAGCAGAGCTTGTACTATGGGTACTAGACAATGGATAAACATACATACATATATACTTTTTTTTTTGTAAGTACATACATATTATACGTAGATAACACCCAGACCAAGACAAACATCCATGTTCATGCACACAAATGTTTGACTTGTGCGGGAATCGAACCCGCGACCTCAGGCGTGGCAGTCGGTTACACTAACCACTACGCCATCGAGACTTTTGCTTTTGGTTTCTTTGTTACAAAAGTGTCAGTAGTAACACTAGGTCGATTCTGGACATCCTATATATGTTTAATGAATCGTCAGTTGTTCTTCTAATGCACGAATTATTCTACATAGAATAGATTAGAATTGATTTAAAGATCGAAGTTCCAGAACAAAGACTAGTCTTATAAAGAATTGCATAATTCTATAAAATACAGCTTCATTATAGTTTGGTTTCATCAAAACACGGATGCCGATTCAATGCGAGTATGTTCATGGTAAGATTCATCATAAGATTTTGTCTGGTCTACAAATAGTAGTTTGAATATTGAATAGTATGAACTGGCTCTTACTAGTGGCGCTACCGTTGTTATAAGAAATAGTAATTATACTACAGAAACTATGCATTTTCCGGCCTAAATGTAGTCTCGAGTCTTTATGATAAATTGATAAACCAACTATTATACTTTATCATTTATAATATTACTAGCTGTGTCTCTCAGTGTCACCCGCTCCACTACTAAGGGTCGTTCCGAAATGTTAGAATACCTCAAAAATATGTTGTCAAATACAAAAAGAGTTTTTAAATATGGCCGGCTGTCTAACGCCTGTATTCCCTAAAAGATAAGTGATTTATTTTTTTGGATTCCACGTTCATCTCATTACTTCATAGACGACTATAACGTTGTCTTAGATCCAGACTCCGTGCAGTTATTGTGTATTCTTGATAGAAAAATCCGATAACACTTTTACCGACCCGGGAATTGATCCTGACACCTCATGCACATTAATCGCAGTTATTACCACTGCGCCACCGAGCAGTCCATTTTGAAACCTATTTTGAAAATATTCATACAGCTAAACCTAAAGCTAAGCGCAATATTAATTCGTGAATAATGATAACTGTAGGACAAACCATATTTTATTAGTATCGTCTAAGACGCGTTAAAATCAAAGTTTGCTATAATGATAAAACTTTTAAGGTTTAGCCTTTTGTATTGTCAAACTTAAAATGGGTAAAACTTAAGTTATATATATGTGGCTTAATACTACAGTAACATCGTACACTTGAAGCCAAGCGTAGAATTTTATTAGCTACTAACTTACACTGATAGATGGCGTTAGCGTTTATTTCTAATAAAAATGGCTGACGGCGGGATCAATGGCGCGAATAACATATTGCGGTACTTATTTAAAAATTACAACGTTTTTTTAGAATCCTAGTGATTTGAGTCGATTTACTTCTATTTAATAATCTCTAGATTAAGCAAGCGATTCATAAATGAATTCACAGTGGTACAAAGGTAGAAATAAAATATCAATATGTTTTGTTTTCACTACCAAGGTGACCACAGACTTTTAGCCTGATTGTAAGCAATTACCTTAGCCTGTAGGCCATTGCATCATTATAAATATTTCTCGCGTATTGCCAATCCTACAAAACAAAAGGTTTACTTTACTTTGTGCTGTTAGGGAATTGGTTGACTTCAAATTATACTCGTTGATAAATTTTGGTGTCATATATGGAGATATTGGCGTGATATTATGTATGTATAGAAAAAAATACTTGTTTAAGTCTGGTAGTAGTTACCCATCATTGGAGGCGATCTGACAATAACGTATTTTTTTGCTTAAAGCAGATTATGCAGTTTTTGCTAATAACATGGAAATGTTCACTGTATTTTATTTTTGACCCTTGAGCATAAAGTTACACGATGGGCTACGGCGTAATTAAAAAAATCAAGCTTAAAAATTCCGCCTATCTCTCCGACCTGTATATGTCGATTTTTTCGTTGTAAAGTTTGTTATGGTGTTCATACTCGTATTAATTAACACCAGTACCAAATACTAGCTGTATTTTGGACTAATAACTTTTAATATTTTGTAGATAAAGTAAAATAAAAAATGCATTCTTCGACATTCGAGATAATTTTAACCTTTCCTGATGTTACCCTACTTCACTATATAGACAAGATTGCACGTCCTGTCTTGTAGCAGGACGTGTAATCTTGTCAATATCTTTATTCTAGCTATTGCTAACATAAGATGTTTACCGATAGACAGAATTACAGCATGACAATGGCAAGAAGACAGTTTTCACACCTAGTTGTCGCTTACCCCTTTTATTTTTGCAATTTTGTTTCCAATACATTAATAATATTTTTCCATTTCAGTTTCTCCAATGATTTGGGTACCAAACCAGCTGGTCGGTGCTCCAGCGGGCACCGATGTGACGGTGGACTGCCACACCGAAGCGCATCCCCGTGCCATCTCTTACTGGGTGTACGACAACGTCATGGTATTGCCAACGAAGAAGTACGCCATCAATACGGAGGAAAACTCTTACAGGTAAGTAATCTATGTGATCTGTTTGCTTCGAGATGGATGGCTTAGTGTCTGAGCTTCTTTGAGCTGATAGTTTAGTAGTGTTATAAGTCTTTTAACGTATTACTATAAGAAGATAAGATAATAATTTTATGAAATATCTAATATATTATGTTTAGAAATATTTATGTTAGTAGGTAGCCTTCATTATCACACAGAAGTAACTTTATGGTGTTCCCTGTATGGCAAATGTTTAGAAGTAAGTACCTATGTATGCATTCCAATGGGTTTGATATTTATACAAGACATATAATTATATGGTCTATAAATAGTTTATCTAGTTTAGTTCCTTTAATCAGTTAGTCAACGCTTAGCCCTTGGATACACACATGTCCAGATACAATGCTTTTTTCCGGCTATTATCTATATATTAATACGTGAAGCAAAAACTTTGTACCCCTTTTTACGAAAATTGCGCGGACGGAGAAGTATGATATTTGGCACAGTTAAAGTTTATATGGAGAAGGAAGGGCGAATCCTAATATTTATATAAAATATGCATTAAAAATACATTAAATTAATGAAAAAGCACTACACGCACTCAAACATGCATTTGAGCAGTCGAAGCGCGTAACTATGGTTACATATATCAATATACATATAATGACATATATCAGTAATATCTTACAGGCAAACTTTGGTCGAATTTCGAGCACTAGACGACCGCTAGTAGGAATAAACGTGTATTAAGTTCCTACAACACACAAAGTACCGTTCAACACATCCCCAATGGAAACACGCCCCGTACGCTTGGACTCAAAATACTTTAGATATGAACTGTAGACAATACGAACATTATTTTCAAGCTGTTACAACAACTGTTCATAACAAAATTAATTTCACTGCAAAACGTCTGTGTTGATAGTTTCAATTAACGCGCTCGATAGAGTAAACGTTTATTACTGTAGTAGAACTATTTGAATTTTTGACTGTGAAACGAGTGCTAAATTAAGAAGATACTAAATGTTTATATGTATGTTGTTTCATAGTCCTATAGGTATAGGTTTTTATTTGTGGCGCTACTTAAAAGTATCTTTAATTTGATTGTTGCAGATTAATCATTAGGTACTAGATTTTGCCCGCGGCTTCGTTCGCGTTAAAGTAGATTCTGTCAATGTATATCTATCCCTCAGGAATAGTACTTTTCTTTAGATGAATGGGCCATCCAGAAAAAAGGTCTGGTATATGAAATAAAATTTCAAAATGCTCAGTCACGTAGTTAAGGCGTGAAAGCGTAACAAACAAACGAACTCGCATTCGCATTTATAAAATTAGTTAGGATTTAATCTCCATTGAATCTGTCAGACTGATAGGATGCAAGGTTGGTTTAACAATTTCATAAGATATGTTATGACTTTATATAAAACTCATATCAGAAACTTAGTTTTCTTAATGCGGACTTGAGAAGTCAGGTAATATGGAATCCTACTTGTATCTAGAATGTAACTTAAATTGGAGGATCTTGACTTTACAAATATTTTGAACCTACAGAAAATTACTGCCAGGCGACTTTTTGTTGTGTTCTTGTGATTAGGATTCCTGGGCAACTTAAAGATAGCATAGCGTATGCTTTATTATCATCATGGAATAATACGAACTTTGCCATTTGTGGGTAGGATAATCAATGCTCGAATGATGAGCTATGTTGTCAGCGCAAATATCTATAGGCTACGGCAATCGTTTACCATTAGGCGTGCTAAATGCGTGTCTGGCAAAATCATAAAATAGAATATAATCACTAAAAACCATTTAGGTATTAATTTAATTTAATTTTTGTCATGTTATTCAAATTAACTCATCACAAAACCTCACCGAGCTTTTATTGTAATTCAAAATTAATGTAAAATTAAGTATTATTATTTACTAGTAAACAATTTGCTTTCTAAATTAGTAAAGTTACTGGCAAGAATTTATCTGAAAAAGAGAGGTAGGAATAAACATAAATCCATATTATAGTTTAACACCAAAATAATATAATATGTATCTCTTAGGGTTTAAGTTTGGTGTCTTGAATATATTAATAAATAAACGAACTAATGGCATCAAAAGTTAGTTTTATTTTGCAGATATGAAGTTAGTAGTAGAATAGTATACTTACTATTTTTAATATACTACACTAGTAAGTTAATTTTTTTCTGTTATAACCCAAAAATTTTACCGATATTAAACGCAGGCTCTGCACTGTAATCAGCACTACATAATGAAATAAAATGATTTTTTGGATGAATTTGGTAATACAAAGATCTTAAAAAATAAAGCAATACATCATAGCCACGTGGTGCGTTTATCTATTGAACTATATAATAATGACGTAAAGTTAAAAACCATCTCCAAATCTAAAATAAGTAAAATTTCTTTGATAATCACAAATGCTGTCATAAAGAAAGCTAGTCTAGAGGGGACAGCCCCTGCACAGGCCTGATAACAACTGCCAATAGCAGACTGAATGAAAAGACAAATACTATAATTTCTCGGCAATTTTATCTCTCCCCTTGCAAGCAAAAGATTCACTAAGAAAGGTTTCAAATTGGCATAAGTATTTAAAGATCTGCATACCTTGTATTATTAGATAATGCTTCTAGGGTGTTCTCAGACTGTTGACTGTATGTAAAACTTCAAAATGTATGTTTTAACCAGTTCTCAAGTTATTTTTACGAGATTACTGATTTTATGTTTCCTTCGTTGGTACCGGGCATATGTTTTCGTTTTTGTTTCGTTTTTGTTCGCGGCGTTTCGGGTTCGGTCCGGTTAGGTTGAAGAGTTAATAATTCACCGGAGGTATACAACTATTCGTGATGATTGCCTAAAGCAAATAATATCAAAGATTGATGTACAGTCATAGAATACACACTGTGGGATAAAACGGGTACATTATTTCTTTTTCGATGAATGCATGATACATTGACATCATGTTTACTATAAATAATTATTTTGTACATGTGTATGTCACTAAACGCTTCCTAAAAGACTGGACCGATTTTGATTTAGATTTTGTGTGTGCTTGCGTGGGTCTCTGGGTGGTTTAGATTTGCAAATTACCGGGGTAAGTGGCGATGCAGCGCAGCCAACGATCGAATAAGATAACGTCTGTCCGTACGATAGTATTATAAATATTCTTTATGTAGGTGGCGGTAATAAAATATATGCGACAGGAAGAGAGAGATTTGATCACATTCGTGTCAGAAACATTATTACATTATTAAAACTGATTTTGGTTTGTCAATTATTGCCGTTTGCCGGGCACATTTCTAAACCTGTGGCAATAGTTGACAAGAAAAATTCCTAGAAACAGATCGGGATACTAGTTTCCGAGCTGCTACTACCTACCTACCTTTTATCTCAAAAATGAAATACGAGACTTCATGCAGCAGTTTTTGTTCGCACTTAAAACCGCTGCATCCTCGCAAAATTTGTGTTCTGATGCTGCATCCATGCAGTCGTTATATTCATCATGCAATAAGCTTTGGAAAACCAGCATGCTATCATCATAACCATACAATTCTAACCTGTGTTATAGATTAAAATAATTATTTACTAACATAGTTACAATATGCGTTACCAACTGGTACTTTCAGCCTGTTCTGTTCTAGAGCAAACAAGGACCAGCGCGCCATTTGTAAAGGCCCCTTGTTAACGGGTCACTATGTTGATCAATTTGAATATTACGTTCCAATTTGGCCTGTTATTGTAATCGTCCAGTTTAAAGCTGGGCGAAATGATCTACATTTTTAATTACGTTGTTTTATATTAATGCTGTGGATTGCTTTGTTTTTAAACAGTTAATATTACAACAGAGGTTGTGGTAACTATATAGCTACGTCTATCAAATATGTATTACTAAAAATTACCCTGAAAATCAAACCCTTATTTGGCCAATAACAATTAGGTCAGTTATAGGCAATTTCCCATGTTGCTTCTAAGAATTTGTTAATAGAATAGTTCAATATATAATAGTGTGTATTGTGAAATAATAATTAGCCACGTCTATCGTATAATAATAATAATAATAAAGCCATTTATTCCATAACCCGTAATTTTTGCATTTCAAATATTGTAAGTAATTTTTATAGATGTAATATCTAGTGTTAGTTAAAGTTAGAGTATGTACTTAAATTAAATTTAATTTGGGATATGGACCCTATTTTGGGTATAGGCCTTCCCCAAACTTTTTCCACCTTTCCCTATCCTTGCCCTGGTCAATCCAATCTCTCCCAACTGCCTGTACGATGTCGTCTGCCCGTCGTTGCTTTGGTCTGCCGGCTTTTCTTTTGCCTGATGGTCCTTTCCAGTTGTTGGTCTCTATTGTCCACCATTTATCTGTGCAGCGAAGGATGTGGCCTACCCATTGCCACTTTATTGTTAGTGCGTGTCTCAGTGCGTCCGTAATCTTTGTTTTCTGTCTTATCTCCTCACTTCGTACTGTATGTATTTTTCTGATCCTGAGAAATGGAGAGAAGCAATCTATACTTCTCTCCATTTCTATCATCATAATTATATCGTCTATCGTATAGGTGCAAGCAATTGTTGCTCAGAAATTTATCTCAACCCATATTGCCAACCAAGTTTAGGTCACTAACAGACATATTCAAGTCTCCATGCTGCTACTGCAAAGGTCAATAACACTTTACCAGGAACGGATATCAAACATGGCTTTACGAAAAGCCGCAAATGTAAGGCCGCGGTACCAATGAAGCATCATCATCCTTACCTTTACATATTATAGTAACAGGCTCATTTAATCATGCAAATTGATAGAGTAGACAGCAACAAAAGTCAATGAATACTTACGTTAAAGTTAGTGCACTGGCATGGGCAACTATATAAATCACAGAGCTATTCGTGCAGTCAATAATATTATAAATACGAAAATAACTTTGGTTATCTATTATGACACGCGATTGATATTTATGATATGCGGTATAGAGATAGTTTAACGTTTGATGAAAGATGAAGTATTATGAAAAACACAAATGAAATCAAGATGTTGTATACCTATTATATTTAAAAAGATATTTTGGAATTTGGTATTGGTACAGTCTGACAAAAGTAAGGGCACGCCACAATCGTGACGGTAAATCCCATTTTTGAGGAGTGGCTGGAGACGCAGCATGTTCTCCTCACCTTCCGACTGACACAGGTAATGACTGGCTACGGTTGCTGTGGAGAGTTCCTGTGTCACATATGCCGTCAAGAGACGCCCGGTTGTCACCACTGCGGCGAATGCCGCGATGTTGTTGTAGACACAGCGTTAGCGGATTACCTCGTTTGGACTTTGCAGCGCCATCAGTTGATCGCGGCAGTCGGAATGGTTTCCTTCTCGCACCCGGCCTTGGTTCAGTCCATGATCCGGAGTGAGAGCTCTTGGAATGCAGTCATTTCCTTCTGTTAGGAAATCATTTCCGTCAAGGAGGAAGCGAAGCGAGAGAGAGAGCGCTTAAACCATCTCCCCAACCGCAGAACCGGACGCCGGGTGAAGGAAGACGACCTTCAGCCACCATAAGGTTGTACCTGGGAATAGTGGGCGTCGTGGGCTTGCCCACCATCCGATCTCCTTCAGGTCCGAGAGGCGGAGTGCATGTTCCCACGTGCGCCTTTATGTCGTCTGGTCTTCATCCTCCACAAGGGGACAATAGGGCAAAAAATGTAGTGTAAAATGGGTAGGGTAGTTTAGTGTAGGGTCGTCGTTTCACACAGGCGGCGGGCCGAAACTTTGGCAGGATCGCGATAGCATGAGAAAGTGGTTCGCGCGGCCCCGCTAATTCTGGTTATGTCGAGGAACACCGTGGTAAGTATAGTTGGTATTACTGGGATGTCACCATCTTTCCCCGAGTAAGTCCGACATAACCCCTCCGCCTGCCCCCGCGAGGTATGCATAAATGTATTTCCTCAGGTAAAAAAAAACGACAAAAGCAATCACTTACAATCTTCTACAAATCGTGTAAACGTTAGGCAACTAATACTGGAAAGTATACTAGAATAACTTTTATGTTTTAAAATTACGCAAGCTAACGACATTTTTCTTTCACAGGGCTCACATGAAGCTAACAGTGAGGAATCTGCAGACTGGCGACTTCGGCAACTACAGGTGCATCTCCAAGAACTCTTTGGGAGAAACTGAAGGATCTATCAGATTATACGGTCAGTGGCATTATTTGCTTAACTATTCTTAAGAGCCTTTAAAGTGTTAGTGTTGGATAAATGGTGTTGTATGATATTTGATATGAGTCGATAAACAATTGCAAAATTTCAATTACTGTCTCATATACAATAGTGGTAAATTCTCAACTTTACTGCAGTAACAGTTAAATAATAGTTATTGTGGACCCAATTCTTTACTGTAGATCAATATTAAGAAAATGTTCATTTATAAAATACTATACCTATATATACTGTATAGTAGCAGTATATTATTGTATAGGTATTTGGTATTGGTACACAATCAAACTGTAATTAATAGCACTTTCTTGGAACATAAAATGCGAGTTCAATTCAAAAACCAACAATGATTTATTGTGATTAAATGAAGATATCCATTTGAATTATATAATACAAGTATTATATTTAATTCCAGCCTTGTAAACTTCACTTCCAGAAAGTACATATATAAACAAGGCACTGTATCTATATTTTTTATATGCTTATTTTCGCAATTATATAGAATATTGATAAGGACAACGAACAGGTTAAATGTAGAAATAAAATTACATAAACTGTACGTTTGTTTAGAAATCCCGATGCCGTCAACATCTCCGAAGGCCACGGAAATGAAAAGCAACGCTAACAAAGAAAGTAAGTTCCTCTCATTTAGAATAATATCATTTTCAATTGAACGTTATAGCTATTGATATACAGGTACTAACAATCTATAAATATATTAAAAAAGTACATCTTTATGTTTGTTTGGCTGTGCGTTTAGGTGTGCAGATATTATAATCTAATATAATTTAGTATCTAACTCAGCAATCAAACCACACAAAATTAAATAGGTATTCGGCTGCGGTCTTTATGTAAGGTAGAGATACTGTCTCGGTCAAAACAAGAATTTATACTATTGTTAAATATTTTTATTTTTTATTTATTTATTATATTTATAATATTTTTTTTTTATATATACATTATGAGTACTTACATTTTTATATAAAAATTACCTGTGGTTTTTGTAGAGTCAAGGCAAGGCCTTGCTCGGCTGCTCCAGTTTCCAAAATCGTAGGTTTAATAGAATATTCCTCTGTACTCATCAATGCATTTGAACGATTCCCTTCTTTATTCTCCATTATTTTGTTTACTTTATTTGGAAATATTTCTAACTTTTACAGCACTTCATCAGTCTGTTAGTTCGTGATGAATGTGCACTAAAGTTTAATTACTACCAAACACATACCACTTTGAAACATTTAAACAAAATCTTACGTAATGTTTCCCTTAGTGCAAAGTTAGATGTCGAGGCGCAAACATGTAGTAATGACTAATTTAAGTTTCGTGTTGACATCTGTCGTCTGTACTATATTTGCGTGCTGAGTTTGCAAACTTGGGATATTTAGTTACAGTTGCTATTGGCTATGTGGTCTCGGTTAAGAATACAGTCTGTTTCTCCCCATGGGTCTCTTGGGAGACAAAAGGTTAACCGCTAAAATTAAACAATACCTACCGTTTTCGTCTAAGATGGCTTTTAATTATGTTATTGTAATTTACTCTATTAACCTTTATGTCGCAGTGACACTCCGGTGGCAGATACAATCGACTTTTAATAATGTCCGGCATTTAAAAAAAAGTGCCGTTTAAATAACAATTGAAGTATCCTTATCAATATTGTGGTCGCATGGTTTACTAGGTATTATTGTCTGCGAAAAATATTGTAAAAAATATTGTTTCGACGATGTAGTAATATTTACAAGCATCGTAACTAAAGCCACGGTCAGAAACTACTTTTTTTATATTAAACATTTTTATATATGGCTTTTAATTAGTCCATCTGAAGCGTTCTACTGCTGTTGTTACATATTATGTATCACTGATTTCAGTCCGTGGCTTCACCGAATACGACGGCTGTGAGTGTTATGTGATAAATCAGAATATAGCCTATCTGTTATTTAAATTTAATTCACATCTATTTAAAAGTTATGCGTGGTCTAGTAACAAATACCCAAACCTTAGATCATTTATACAAACACTCATAATAAAATTATAATACTAGTTTCAGCTAGAATTATTACGTACTAAATTTTGCCCGAGGCTTCACTCGCGTAAGTGTAGGTTAGGATAATCACAATACTTTTTTCTGGATTAAAGTATACTCTATGTCCATTTCAGTACCCTTGGCATCTGTTTGCAAAATTTCATGATGATCGACCGAGAAGTTAAGGCGTGAAAGCGTAACAAACAAACTCACATTTATAATATTAGTTTAGATTCTTTTACTGCCAACTTAGCGCTCAGATTTGAAGGGACATTTATTATTTTTAACACCATTAATACTTTTTTGCTGATACGTATACATCTATTAGTGTAACCGACTGCCACGCCTAAGGTCGCGGGTTCGATTCCCGCACAAGTCAAACATTTGTGTGCGTGAACATGGATGTTTGTCTTGGTCTGGGTGTTTCTATGTATAATATGTATGTATTTACAAAAAAAAAAGTATATATGTATGTTTATCCATTGTCTAGTACCCATAGTACAAGCTCTGCTTAGTTTGGGCTAGATGGTGTTGTGTGTATGTGATAGAATAGAATATTATTATTATTATTATCTATTTTTGGAAGCAATTATTTTCGCATAAAAGTGTCTTGTTATAACATGTTCAGCATCAACCAATTTTTTTATATATAGAATAAAAGGCTAGTAAAGTTTCTTTGATTCTTACCTTTTTATTCTCATACACGTTCAAATAAATCCACTATTACTGTAGCTAGAGAGGGTTTAGCGACGTCTCATAAGGTGCACAGTTTTTTTTTTGTTTGAAGTTATAAGTAAATCTTGTTATTAATAAGCTGTAGAGACCTTTTATCAGGTGAGTTGTGTTTCGCTTTAGGGTGTATGGTGCTCCTTGTGATATATTACCTCGTACGAGACAACCATATTTTCCTTGTCATCGTAAAATTATACAAATTGTTGTGATACGCCTTAATTTTGTCTTTATATTATGATGTATTGATCTTCCTTTATATAACGGGTATAGTATTGTTCTAAAATGTTTGCAATTGTATATAATTAGCGGGTACCTAAATACAAAAAATAATTTGTTACTTATGTACTCTATTTTTAAATATTAATTATAACTTGCACATTGACAAGGAGTTTACCTCCATATATTTTCAAATAAACTAGCAAACTTATCTAGTATTAACATACAATAAAGTAATTTACTTTACAAATTCAAGTTAATTATTCTAAAGACAATCGTAGTTTCTTTTCATCACGTCACCACTAAAAGTCGTGTAACGACGTTAAAGTTTTCGTTTCGTAACTTAAATTTCATTTTGACAGCAGTTTTAATAATCATACGTCGTTCCTATAATTTAAATTTTATTAAACCCTATTTTAACCGCAAATTTAGAAGTATGAGTATAAGATGTTACAGAATGATGATATGCTATAGAATTTAAAATAAGGTTTCGATAATAGAATATACAAAAGAACCAACGTTTATAATTTACTACAACTCACACAAATAACAAAGAAGATAGCTTATTACAAAATAATGTTAAATTTCCTTTGTCCGCGGCGCATTATCAGCAAATTGCGAAGTTTAATCATTGCTGGTCATTTGGTTATTTTAATACGTACATCGGCGTTCGGTAAACTATCAGCCTAATTAACATTTTAATGACTTGTTTTATGGTTCGAATCGTAATTACATGTACATATGTACGATAATCTTTGAAATACTGCTCTGTACGGTACTATACAGATAGGAGAGCACGTAAATGGGGATTACGGTGAGTATGTTAATAGTTCGCAATAAACATAAGCGCAAGTGAGGCATTGGACATTTTGTTTAAGTATTTGTGATTGTACCTAGTTGTGGTTGATCTTGTTGACGATTTTCTCTTCGTGTTCGACGGCGGTTTGTTAATCTTCGATATTTCTCTCTCTTCATACATGTTACCCTGTCTTTAGCACCATAGTGCTGCGATACGATTCCATTCAGTTGTACATTCGTTCCGAATAATGTTTGATTATTATTCGAGCTAGAATCAGTTTCGCTCAGTAACAGTCCCTTTTTCTGAATGAAACGTACCCTATGTTCTTTTCTGTACCTCTTACAACGTAAATTTCATGATGATAGGTCGAGCAGTTAATTCATAAAAGCATTACAAACAATTCATTGAAATTAAACTACTATATACGGATTTTATCGCGTTGTTTATTTGACACTATATAACATAATGTATTTATTTTTTTTAAATTTTTTACTCTACTATTAGTATTAAACTTTACTAATTTTTAAGCTAATTATATTGTTATTAAAACTATTTAGATTTGATTTAATTTTACACTTTCCCCGACGTTTCAGTTGCTTTTCAGCAGCCATGGTCACGGATCATGGCTGCTGAAAAGCAACCGAATTGTTTAATTTCAATGAATAATATTCGCGTAAACAGAAGATAATATTATGCATTACAAACAAACCTACATTTATATTTATAATGTCAAGTTGGAAATCACTGACAGCACCAGTGAACGCATTCGAATGCCTGGTAAATAAATATATCTTGCAAACGACTTGAATACTCGAACGATTTATGCCAGGACACACCTTTTTAAATATTGTTTTACACAGTAAAACAAGTTATGTACCAGTTTTAAAATTAAAGACTAATACTGCCAATTATCTGACTGGCGATTCCCTTTTTAATTGATGGTTACGTGATATTATTATAATGGAAGCAATCGTCCATACACAGCGCAATAAAAAATATAAAATGCGAGGTAGTATATTATTCTTATTTTATTGCGCTTCCTTTATATTTACTATCGAGATATAAAAGTCATTGCCGCAGCTATAGTGACGTATTATTAATCAACAGCTGAACAATTTAAAATGATAATTACATAAGGAAACACAAAAATCGCGCAGCCGATGATAATTTTTTTTTAAAGGCTTCTGGACTCAACAAACTTGCATTCAAACAACAGACGCAAAGAACACCCACGCTCAGAGAAAATATGTATCTTATGTGGGGGCCAGTCAGTGCAGACCCGGCGACACTTCGACCCATTGGGATCTTTTGTGTCGACATTCTCCCAATAACGACTGCCATAGATGTTCATGGCAGCTGGGACCGACGGCTTAACGTGTTCTCCGAGGCACGGAGCAGGCGATAATTGTCAATCAAAACGCACATAATTTCAAAAAGTCATATAACTTCCGAAAGTCAGAGGTGCGCGACGTGGGTTCGAATCCGAGACCCTCTGCATTGCAGTCTATTGGTCTCCCCACTGAGCTATCGCTGCTCTACACGCTCAGAGTAACTATTCGGAGAGTTTACATATTTTGTTCCGTAAGGGGGTCAAAACCATAACGTTTGGCGCAGAGGCAGCGGCGAGGCGAATACTTAACCCACTACGCCATTCATGTAGAGAACTTCTGTTTATCATTTATAGGTTTTTTTTATAGATTATAAAGACCTTCCGATTTTGGAACTATAAGAAATCAGGATGTCAGCGTTTGCAAAATTGTTCCGAAATGTTGAGAAGGTTGACATATATAAGTTTGGCTAAGAAGTAATTGTGAGATTTATGTGTTTGTTATGCTATTTTTAGCTCACTACATAGGGGCCGCTCAGCGACAAAGCACTTTAAATATTAGATTTGCCCCATGTAATCACCTTTCCCTTCTATATCTAATTTCATGATTGCTTTGCAAAATACAAATTATTATTATTTATTTTCGAATAAACACTATATTTCAATAATCCATATACAATTACATGCATTCATTTTGTAAATTGGATTTCTTAAGCATTTTCCAGGAATAGTTGTTTCAATTTATAATAGTCAAGTGATTGCTGCTTTTGATACGACACACTCGGCGTAAAGTTAAGCGACTAGACATTTTTAATATATTGATGAAGTACTATTTATTAAAAATATAACATTTCTTATCTATACTTTCATAGGTCACCCCTATAGAAGACTATAAACTTTATGCTATAAACATACAATTTAGTCAGTATGGCGAAAGCAACCTATACCATTTTAAATTACTATTTATAATATATTTTTTTGAAAAACGCTGTTTATTTTTCGTGCTTAGGAAATGTATACACATACATAATATAAATATATTTTTGATCGTATATTAATAATTATAATTCATTCACCCAATAAAATTACAATAGTATAAACATAACAAGAAAGTACAATATATGGAAACAGTTTCTTAGAAAATGATGAAACGGTGACACCTGTACTAATGAAACATTGTATGACCGAGGAATCAAAAGAAAGGCTTTTATATGCATGAAAGTATTACGACAGAAAGAGATAGAAATTTTGTTTCTTTCATCGTGATACCTAACCTTAAACACTTGGGTGTAATAATCCATTAAAACTTACAATGCTTTTATTGCTTGCTGCATATCCATTAATCATTTTAGGTTCGTTGCATGTTTTATAACGATAAATCAGTTTATATACAAGTCAAAGTAAGTACATGTACCTACATATATTATATGTTGACAGTGTATGTATTTTGAAGTAATTGCCGTCACTCTACTAGTGCACCGATGGTCAAGGACCTTATGCTTTACACGAGACAAAATTTGAATGTGTTTTGAATAGGTAATAGATAAATTCTTGTACGAAAAATTAATAGCTTTCAAACAGATTTAAAAGTATATTAAATAGCGCAAATGGAGTTGTCAGTGTTATTGTTGTGTTTTCATTTATATAATAGAAATGCACGCTTTTGCTCGCAACTTTTTTAGGAGATACGCGTCATTAATCGTTTCGACATGTCTATTCATTTTTGTGTCATATATTGGGTATTATTCGCCCAAATAAGAAGTAGCTACAGCGCCTCCATGAAAATAATGACGTCTTTTTGTTCGTCTTGATAGAAGAAATAAATAGAAAATAGAAATCTAGTCGGTATTTTGCTAAACAATATATAAACACATAACATATTTATACAATATATAAAATAATCACATGCGTAAGAGGTAGTCAGAGACCCACGTTATGCTAGCTTTAATTTTAAGTTCCACGTTATAGGAGTCGAGACCTTTGCCTTCGACAGACATCAACGGAAAACTAAAAATCACTTTTTTCGACCGGGTATCGAAGTCTAAAAGTCATACGCAGCAGTCGCGTTCATTACAGCGGCAACGCAGAGGCAGCTCTCATCCTGATTTACTACTTCTTAACTTAAACATTACTTACACATTTACATGTTCTCGTGGGCCTTACGCGTTCTCTGCATAAATGTAAAAAGTATACCTACTTTTATAGACAAGGAAAACATCCCGCGCTTACCATTGCTTTAAAAGAACCTATCGATAAATCTCTGCTGTATTGTTATAACATCTTAAGAGCCAATTCTTCCTTCATATATCATTAGTTGCATGCTAACACAAGTGGTATTGCAGACGTGAGGCGGGTGAACGTGAGCCGGTCTGTCTCGCGCGCTGAGCCCGGCGCAGGCACCGAGCGGCCAAGCGTCGTGCGCGCACAACTAGACCGCGCACCCGACAGAGACGCCGCGCATCACGTCTATCAACCGCCGCATCCACGTCACGTTTCAGGTATGTCAAACTAAACCAGCAATGTACATTGCGCGTAGACTAACGAGCTACGCGTAATCGATATCCATCGCTGAGCACGACATCTATTGTTCCCTGCGCTCTCACCGAATTTCAGGTACGGTTAACTAAAGCAGCAAGGTATAGCGTAGATACTCATTTGTTCTCATGTCGTTACTTAGGCTCTTATTATTTTTAAACGCTGTTTCATCATGATCGCTATGTCATTCACTGTAACACGTTCCATCGCATTTCATGCGCTTTGGTAAGGGACTCAGAGATTGCCAATCATCGCCAGATTATCATAATATTTTAGATATCATTCATTCAATACATACAGTCAGCAAATAACGAGTTGAATAAAGAACGAAGATTTTGAATGTAAAAAATATATAATCTGGATCTATGAATTCTGCTCAACTAAACTATTTTATAACTATTACTACTTCTCTAAGAAATTAAGTACGAGTATATTTGTTTAGTAAAATTTTACTTAGGCGTAGTTGACTAAAATGCATGCCACACAAATCAGTTGTTTGTACAAGAAAATATTATGTCAATTCCGTCAGTATGTTATTGACCCAGGAGCCTGCTTATATTTTCAAACGTGCAACTACATCCTAGTTATTTCACGCAACGTTAAGATATCGTAAGAAATACCTCTGTTCTATAGTCAGGAACTAAAAATGTAGCGACACATTTACTTTGTTTATTAACCTCTCCGCTCCGCTAACGATCGAACCCCAACTTTACGCATTGTTGAGCTTGTAACTTATGTCGCAGCAAGCGTGCGCTATTTTACGCATCATCGTACAATGTTATGTTTATTTTATCGTAAACACCGAACAGGAAAATTATATTACCTACATAGATTTTTGGATGGAAATCTTGTTTTACTTTGCCTAAACTCAGTCCATCTTTTATTTAATTTGATAAGATAATTAAGTAAATTTTCAACTTGGATCGGCTCTACATTTATTTACGTGTTTAGTCCTAGAAACAGTGCCACCACTTAACTGCCTAACAGAATTACGTGGTTATCAAACAACCAAAGCTTAATACATAAAGCCTTTAATATAATAGCGTGCACAAAGCGAGTCTCAAGCCACAGGAGGCTTTACTTACCTCTTTGTATTCTTTGTAACAATATACTGCATTATTAAAAACGTCTCTTTCCGTCTCATGGTAAAAAATAAATGTGCCGGGAGATGTCGCAGCGGCGGCGGAATGGGTTGAGAGGAATATGTTAGAGGCCTTTGCAATTGTTTGAATGACTCGAAACGCTCTTAGCATTTCGGCTTTTATCTGCCGAGGAAAATTTCTGGATTCAGCCGCATTACATCGTGCCCGCGCCGCGTCGTCGCCTCGTCGTCGCCTCGTCGTCGCTCGTATCGCATACGTCTTCATTTGTTTATAGTACCGCTGCTATTGAATGTTTCTACCGTTTTGGTATTCTAGATCTGTCGATTTTGCTTAAAGAATCCGTTTAATGCTTTCGGTAACATTACTCTAGTCAGGCATCTTTTACAGCGATATAAACTTACTAATGTACATATCTAAATCTTTATATGTTCATATTTCATTAAACTTTTGACTTTTTGGAGACTAGTAGAGCTTGCAATAAGTTCAAACTATATTTGATAGTAGTATTCATTGCACAAAGGACTATATTTTTAAACTTCATTCGCATAGACGTATGCTATTGACAGATCAGATTTACTCAACAAAGAACAGAGTTTGTGAACATTCACAAAAGAATAGTTTTAAAACTGCTTCGCATATTGTATATAAATCCAATTTTACGGCACAATATTCTGTGTAAGACCCATGTCCTGTGGTAAATTTATCCGTACGTATATATAGGTGTATATTATTAAATTTGTACACACATGTGTTCTGGCGATCCACCCGGTGTCTCCGCGAGGCGGACTCCTGACTACTGCGGTTGAGTTCCACCCGGCTCGCTTTCCCCTACACCCAAATAGAGATTAAACATTCAACGAGTTCGCATACACACTTAACCCTCATAAATATTCAGCGCAGACCGCGTACAATCAATTCTTGCAGCTCCCGCCCCCTCTAAGGAAAAACTGTTTGAACTGCCGAATAATATGATATCAAATAGAGACGCCTAGCGTTTGAATAAATATTGGAGATATGAAACTTGAATATCTTTATCTCAAATTTGGGTTTATTTTACGCTCGCTTTGTTGTGAGAATATTGGCGATTGATTTATCGCCGGCCAAAGCCTGGCCTTCAACGAATTGTAAATTGTATGAAGCAGGTTGAGGGGAACCTCTTCGTACAATAGAATATTTACTAAGAACTTTGTAGTCAGAGAATGAACCAGAAAAAAGTTTAGTACATACATTATAGATATTGCTAGGAGAAAATGAATGCATTATACCTATTTTTGTATTAGAATTTAAAGTAAAACATATTTCACTCAACTTCAAAAAGAAAACCCTGTTTATCTCTGGTATCAATGTGAAATTACGTACGTATTCAAACACATCAGGGATGTAAACAAAGCAAATCCTATTGTTTGCCAAGCTTGGAAAGTAGACCGTAAGCTGTTGAAACACTCTTATCGTAGTAGAGAACAAACAAAAATAGCGACAATGCTCTTACCGACGAATGTATTTAGAAAACGAAGGAAGCGTTCGGGCGGCAACGATAGCTGCTACCTGTGAACACTCCACTGCTTTTTGTGGTTTACCACTCAAATGAATATAAATATCATAAAGTGCGATGTACGCCACATTTATTTTTTGTTTTATCAGAACGGAATTGATATACTAATAGAAATTTTGTGAAAGTTATATATTTTTCTTTTATTATATCCTAAGGTTTAGCTGTTTTCTTTTTATTCTTACTCTTGTTTAACGTTCTTTTGTTGTCTATATAAACAAAAAATGGTTTTCATTTACCATTTATTCAACAACAAAATTAACATATTATATTACTTTTATAGACATATTCATTCCAGTAAATTAGAATGCCATATAGAATAAAGTTTAAGTACCCTCATTTTTATTCCTTATAAAGTTCTTACAATAACGTGCGTGTCTGTTTGTTCCAGGCTCAAGAAGGCTTCATTGTTGGCGACAACCGTTCCTGGCGATCATTGTTCTAGTGCAAGTGGACCTTTTGGTTTAAACCAATTTATCATTTCCATACAAGGCTATCGTATACTCTTAAAATTTTAAACTTGTTACTTTCCCAATATTAAACTCTCTGAAATCTTCTTTTCCTCTTAAGCTGTATTATTTTATAGTCTTCCTATTATCAATACTAGTTTATTTACCCCTTAAAATGTAAAAGTGAAACATATCATCCTGAAATTTTAATATCATATCCCAAGTGAAGAATGTTAGTGAGTGAGAATTTTATAATTGTACGAACGATATTAAGTTCATCTCCAAATGTAAGATTTAGGAATAAGATTCTTAATTGTTTTGGAAATTGTAATACAAACAGTCCTTATTTGTATTTATCAACGTTCAAAAGGCCTGTAGAGGCAAATGATGATGTTGAACTCATCACGCATTTCAGTACACAGAAACAGGAAGCTCGTTTGTACTATTTGCTCATTAAAAACGAAGACTGGCAAAACTCAGTTGTTCGCAACTGTTGGATTTATAAAGCCGACTCAGTATTTAGACGCACAACGAATCAAAAACCTCTACCCAAATACGTGCCGCGTCTAATGAAATACTATTATTTGAATCCTTCATCAGCTCAAACACGAATCTTCACAATAGTTGTATGTAATTATTCATGAACCTCGTTAACCTACTCGGTGTTTCCTACTCCCATTTCCATTTTAAATTATACATTAAATATTATACGTGCATTGTCCTTCCGCAGGCGACTAGTCTAGCGTCATACGAATATTTGTGATCCAGCGCTTCGCGTAGAATAATCTTCATGAAAATGTGCCAAAGATAAACATCACCACAGTTATTTATACCATTTATATTATTCTTTATACCTTTAACGTAGTGTTTAACTTCCAATTTTGTTACCTCATAACCAATTTTACGGTGATCGTTATAGATATTATTTGTCTAAGTGATAGTGTAACCCAGCTTGCTATTCACGCTTGTCAAATTGTAAATATAAATTATTAATGCACAGTAAATAAATAATGAAAATTTTAAACGTAATATATCTTCGTATCTGAAAATTATTTGTTAATTCGACCTAATATAGATATATGTTAATGTATAAAATATATATCTTTTATTAAAAATAAGAGATATATCTATAGGTACCGCATACCTTTATTGTACAGATTGTGTGATTTTGAAAATGTAAATAAATACATTATAATAAATTAGTATAAAATGATGCGTAACTATTTTATTTTACCTTACGTTAGTATGAAAAGATTATTTTAAATTCATTAGTAGCTTCCTATCCTGTGTTCATGAGAAATAAAGCACAGGGTACAAGAAACGCCGTCGTCGCCTTCATAGCAGTCTATTACTTCGCGACACGTGGAAGCGATAACCATTTGAAATAATTAAAAGTGCGCGGGGGTCGCTCGCGCTGCTCAGACAATCTTATCTGCGCCCTCATTCACTGACAGACGTTATCGGCCGCCGACAATCGATGGCTCGCTTTAATTGATTCCCCACTTTCAATAGCTCTACAATCGGCTCTTTGTCTTTTTCTAATCGAAATTCACCCGAAGTAGGGAATTTTTCTTAAAACGAACCGATGGGGAGCGGAAAATAAATACTGTTTGTTAAAGTGGCTCGTGGCAGTTGGAAAAACAAGTGGTGCTAAAATAGCCTTAATGGTTGGAGGGAGTTCACGGGCTAACGATACAAATATATTGCTAATGTCGATAGAACACAGAGAGTATCGGTTAATGTGCTGTTTTATTTATCCTGTTTTTGATATAGCGGACCTATTGAAATGCTCCTGTGATCGAGTCGATCATTTGGAAGTTTCTTGAAAATTATTACTAGTAAGTTTTTATTTCACTATTCATTCAATACACAAGACAAGTAGTATTGTAAGTTGTTATTTATTGTAGCCTATCAATTATTTGAATGCAAGACATAATTAAAAACTACTGTGTCTGACCTCCGGTGTACTACTGCCACTTAGTAGGTTAACAATAAAAGATTTGAATTATTGATACACTCTATTACGGTTAATTATGGTCATCTTTCTGGATTGTTGTGTTCCGACACACAATGACAACCGAACATCTGAATTATAAATACAGTAAAATCACACACACTCATATTAAAATTTGTACACTATCATTAGAAAATGATTTATATGATTTTATATCTAATTAGCTGTCCCGACAGACGTTGTCCTGTACGCAAGAAAAATAATCCAAATCTAAACCATCCTCGAATCCACATAAACACACACAAAAATTTATTAAAATCGGTCCAGCCGTTTAGGCGGAGTTCAGTGACATACACACGTACAGTAGAATTATATATATAGATATGTGTGAGCTCACTCTTCTTAGTTTGGACCCTTTTATGTCCGATCTAAGTACGGTGATAGCACACCAATGGTTTTATTTCCCATGTTATATCTCTATTTACTGTAGTAGAGTAGTCCCGTAGAATTTCTGGACAGCAAAACCAAATATTTATTTAAAAGGCTGGCAACGCACTTGTGACTCGTCTAGTATGGCGGGTGTCCATGGGCGGCGGTAATCGCTTACCATCAGGCGATCCGTCTGCTCGTTTGCCTCTTATACAAAAAATAACCAATTGCTCGACCCGAAAACATCATTCACAGTAGTCGAATTCAAAAATATTTGATTATTATGTAGAACCTAAGAACTAAAGGCAGAGCAAACCTACTGACATTCGCCGATTAGATTCGCAGAATTCATGCTATTACACAGAATTTTCTAATACTTAACCACAAAGCACCTACCACCAATAAATCGGATCCGGACCTCATAGTTGGCTGTTAGATTAAGCAAAACGTTAAGCCACAAGACCAACAAGACAAATTTCATTATTTTTTTCTGGAGAGCAACTGTTACTATCGATTCTTCTAGTGTGGCGGGGGACTTCACAAAACATGACAACACAACGACAACACAAACAACGGACACAAAAAAATCTAGAATTAGAATAACTATTTGTCGACCACACAAATGTTTGTCCTGTGTGGAGATCGGAACCACAACTTGTCGCAGGGCAGTGGCGAGGCGATTACTTCAACAACTACGCAACCCATGTAGTTTAGTCATCTGTGATTGTTAATTCGCAAAATTGAAGTAACACTGCCTCTCAAGAAACTATGATGCAAGACATCATACATCAGTGAAGAAGATATAACCAAATTAATCCCAGAATTACAGTCCTGGTCATCAAAATTAGCTTGCAAACTGAAACTGTGAGCGATCGAAGTCTAGCCGAAGTGGCGAGACTATGCGGTTCCTTGTGTCAATTTAACTTGGGCTCGGAGTAATCAAACGTCCTAGTTTGTCCAGACATATTAGAATCTCTAAGATCTTGATTGATTCGACCATTTATATTTTGATTTCTCTAATTTTAACTCATTTTTATACACAAAAACTATAGCCCTTCTTACACTTAGAAGAGGTCCGTACTCAGTAGTGCGACAGTTTGTATACAGATCTGATATTATTTTTATATAACTAAGGTCGAAAACACGTATGTATGTATATGAGCGATGGGCAAAGGTCAACGGTTACTACAACCTAGCGTAGCCTAGATCGCCAGCACCACCAGAAGTGTGATTGACGCTTTGTCGACCTGAAGAAAATAAATATAAAAATGGGCGAAGCTCTACCCGGTAAGTAACTAGAGTCTACCATACTTATCTATGACATCCTTTCGTTTTACCCCAGTTTTAACTTATATTTCTTTGGGTTGGCAAAGCGTCAGTGTTATCTTCTTGGCTTATAATAATGACAGCCCTGTATTAAACTATCCCACTGCTGGGCATGGACCCCTTCTCTGTGTAAGAATTGTTAGCCTACCACGCTGCCTATTGCGGGTTAGGAGACATCACATATCCTAGTGAACATTATGGAGAACTCTCAGACCGGCAGGTAACCTCGCGAAGGTTTCCTTCACCGTTAAAGCGAGTGATGATTACATATGTATTTAAAATTTCGAAATGTCGGAAATACATGGGATCGAACTCGAGACCTCTGCGTGGCAATCCAACAACGGTCTCCTACTAGGTTAGTGCTGCTTTTTTCTATTATCTCGCTGATTGTCTCTTCAGCATGAACTTTGCAAATGTAACCGATGAAACAGTGTGCTTGCCCTCTATTGATATATGCCATTGCCTTATACTTTATACCTACGGACAGTTAATTTTTGATACATATTCTATAAACATATTGTTAAAATTTAACTTTCCGTATCTAAAATGACTCGTTTTTATGTATTAAATCCATTCTTAAACAAAGGATTAAACGCGATTAAAGGCCGTATGAAAATTACAACTATTATCCGGTGGTTCTGCAAAAAAGGCCTCTGACATTGCATTTTCTTAGACTATTTTACATATCAATAAAGATTGTCTTACCTTATATAAGTTATAATTATGCCTTTAACTCCGTGTAGCGCTGCATCTAACTCAACAGTAACTAACTTAACCTAACTGCGGCACGAGTACCTCCTTCACGTTTACTAACTATTTAGGTGTATCGTATTTCCACTCCAAGATTCACTCGACTCATACAACTTGTAACAAAGCTCCAAGAATCAGGTACGGATACATTTAATACTGCTCTTAAGCGTAGAAAAGACGTAATCAATTGATAATATTACGGAGCACGAAACGCAGATAAATGTATGGTTTTACGCTTATTGGTTCTAACGGTTTTCAGCTTTGAATGGTTTCTAATAATAAAATAATTTATAATTATGTGTTATCTAGACTCTCACATACCTAATTTTTGCATCCTTATTGTTTCGTTCTATAAATACATTATAGTCCAATAATACCAGAGTAAAAAATAATCAAATTCATTGATATTCACATAGTTGTTAATGATGATCATGGGGGTAAAAACAGCGAGCATTAAAAATAATACTTCTTTTTTATTCATGATGCTGCTATATGACTAACGTAATAATATACAATACAACCCTCAAACATGACCACACATTAGTGTAATATGCTATGTTTTATACAGAATAAAAGTATACATTTCATACTAATATATATTTTATGGAGGTAATATTTGTTTTTTGTTATTTTGTGTAAGCATCGCATAGTAGTAACTAGCGAAAAATATCATATAAAATGTTATTATATATCAATTGATACGGTATATTATTGTTATTTCATACTATTTTCAATTGCCTTGTAACGATATATACAGGTCGATCTCGATCGCCGTGGGATAAAAGCTTTATACCGCGCATGCGTTATACGCGCGCCGGCCGCGCGACTGCGCCGCGCCGCGCCGGTTCCGCGCCCGCTCTATCGCTGGCTGTGTGAACGTTCTCATATAGTTCAGTATAGTAGCGATCGCCTAGTGGTCGAAATTCAACTATAATTGTTTTAAATTTTAAGTTTGATAGTTATTAAGGTTTTATCGTCTAGAACTATTTATCCCTTATAATCACATTTAATTTAGATTTCGATTTATACAGGTTAATCTACCTATATTTTTCAAACAAATTATTATTTACAAAGACCGTGAAATTAAATCCCTAAAGTTATCTATATCCCAGTTACATACGACCTTAAATAATTTGGAGAATAATACGCTCAGAAATGATCTTGAAATATGCGGTATCCCTGAGACTAAAAACGAAAGTCTGACACACATTCTGTTAACATTGTCACAAAAACTGAACGTGAAAATAGAAGAGACTGATATCGATGACATATCCAGGGCAGGTCCCAAACAAAACCTTCAAGAGAGTCTTACCAAACACCGACCTATCATAGCTAAACTTACCCGAAGAGCGAAGCGTGATGACCTGCTGCATGCTGCAAAATCCAGAAAAAATCTTACATCTGAAGATATAGTGAACGGTAATATATGTAAAGTTTATCTTAATGAGCGCATTACCAAAGAAAAAAGACTGTTATTTCGAGAGGCTAGAGCCAGAGCTTACGAGAAAGGTTTCCGTTTTTGCTGGGTTCGTAACGGCAATATATATATTCGTAAGAACGAAAACAGTCAAAATGCTAGGTATCCGGCCATACGTATACAAAGCCGCGAAGATTTGGACGTGCATACAGGATCCAATATTGAAGAATCGGCAAAAAAATAAAAACATTAATACCTCGTACGTACTTCAGTTGGTTTTATGCCTAAACTGTGATACTGTTCTTGTAATTTTTACTTTATATATAAATTGCACTAAACATGTCAACGTTCTTACAATAATTTCTATACATATAAATAACGCTCAACACTATACATCTGTTATATTATATTTATCTATAAAAAATATTAGCCTATGTACATATATGTCGTATTTAATTGTATTCTTCTGTACTATTTACATTATTTATACGGTAGGCCTTTACAATTTTAGAATCATCCACAAATATGTTAAACAGAAACCTTTTATAAACCTATTCATACATACTGATAACATACTCATATACGTAATAATAAACACTAAATTATGTTGTAAACTACAAATGAACATAGGCGAATATTTGCAAATATTGTTCTCATGGCGACAGTTTTTAACTTATAATATGCAGCATACCAGATGGCAGTTATCTTTACTAATTCGCAAGTCTATACAACCGTATTTTCATATAAACCATGTTTGATAAAAATATTTTAGAACAAATAGATCAATTAAGTATCAACTGCCACACGGTACAAACGCCTGAACAATTAGACACGGCAATTACAACATTACACGACTTCAAACTATTGTCACTTAATATACGTAGTATAAATAAAAACTTCAATCATTTTATTATAACGTTAGAAAGATTTAAAATTGTTTTTGATGTAATCATCTTGACAGAGTGCTGGTTGGATGATTGTATTTTAGTGCCACAATTAACTTCATATACCTCGTACTATACTAGAAAAAATATAAATCAAAATAGTGGAGTAGTGGTGTACATTAGAGAATCCCTCAATGTTTCTGTGTGTGAACCTGACATTGAAGATGCGAACTGTTTGCAATTAGAATTACCTAACAAAATCATAGTTCTTGGTATTTACCGGCCACCCTCATTCAGTAACCTCAATAATTTCTTGATTTCACTTGAACGGACACTGGCTGAACATACGAGCAAAACTAACACTTTGATTCTCGCGGGCGATTTAAACATTAATCTGCTCTCCACAGCAAGTGCTCAAGATTTGGAGTATGCATGCTTAATGGCTGAACTTGGACTTTTCCCCGCGATTACCAAACCAACAAGAGGTGAAGCTTGCCTTGACCACATTTTCCTGAATAATGTTAATAATAGTGTAGGTGTTGTATGTTCTTCTGATATAACAGATCACGATCTGGTTGCCCTTGGAATGGTAGCTACTCGATCTAAAAAGCAACAGTTACCTAGAACGACAACAAAACGAGACATGGAGGCCATTAGAAAAGAGCTCTTAACTATGAACTGGACAGATTTACTTGACATTGGCGATATAAACAAATCGGCTTACAATTATAGTAATCACCTCACCGCGGTTATCAACAAACATACGAAAGAAGTTCGCGTAAGTCACACAAAATTCAACATCAAACCGTGGATTACTCCTGGACTTATCCGTTGCATGCAGCACCGAGATCGGCTTCACAACAAATCACGATGAATGCCAAACGATGACATCCTCCGTACAATATACACCCGTTACAGAAACTTTTGCAACGCACTACTTCGTAGGCTAAAAATAGAATATGAAAGTCGAGAATTGTCAATTAGCTCCAAGAATCCAAAAAAGCTGTGGAGCACCATTAAAAACGTGTGCCACTTATCTAAAAATAAAAAAGAGGCTAAGGAGTTACTTTCACTACCTGGCAGTTCTGATTTAAAGCATTCACTAGACATGTGCAACGCATATTTCTCAACAGTCGGCGAAAAACTAGCAAATGATACCCTACGAAATCTAAAATCAACCCAAGAAACACTAGCAGCCAATGTCATAAATAAAAATATCCTGAACTCGTTCTTTCTGCAACCAACTGATACAAGTGAGGTTGAGTCACTGATACTATCCTTATCAAATGATAAAGCACCGGGTATTGACGGCCTCACCAATGCGCTCTTGAAAGAAATAAGACAATCAATTATACCACCTATAACAGCCCTCTTTAACCTCAGTCTACAGTCTGGGGTCTTCCCCGAAGTCTGGAAAATTGCAAGTATTGTTCCTATACACAAGGATGGACCTAGGGATTGCCCTGGAAATTATCGTCCCATTTCTCTGTTGACAACATTGTCCAAAATTTTGGAGAAGATTGTTAACAAAAGACTTATTAATTATTTAGAATCTAACAACCTCTTATCAACCCGGCAATTCGGTTTTAGAAGAAGTAGGTCAACAGAAGACGCTGTGTCATTGTTAACTTCATTTGTGTGGAGCCAATTAGACCAGAAAAGACTATGTTTAGGCGTCTTCTTGGACCTAGCAAGAGCCTTTGACACGGTGTCAATTCCAATATTATTGCGGAAGCTAGATAAGCACTATGGAATAAGAGGGGTTGCCTTGGATTGGTTTGAAAGTTATCTGTCACAAAGAAAACAGTGTGTAAAAATTGGGCAATATACAAGTAGTCAACAAGCTATCGGTTTCGGTGTTCCGCAGGGCAGCATTCTTGGGCCAACTTTATTTATTATGTACCTAAATGACATACACGACGTGATTGATGCCGAAGTGATGTGTTATGCGGACGACACTGTCATTTTATATGAAGCGCCAACCTGGTCTGAGGCCTTCTCCAAGGCTGAAACAGGGTTGAAAAACGTGTCCATGTGGCTACAACAAAATCTGTTAAGTCTAAATGCCAAAAAGACAAATTACATGTGTTTTCACAAAACCTCCACATCGGCTCCGATTGATACACTCGGCATTAGACTTCATGAGCCTTTATGTAATGACCACTTACATTGTTGCTGTGTGGAACTAATAAAATCCGAAACGTGTAAGTACCTTGGAGTGATCCTCGACCATAACTTAAATTTCAAATCACACATAAACTCCCTATCAAACCGCGTGCGTAAAACAGCTAACATCATGAAATTACTCCGCTCCTCTGCTTCTTTAGAAACTTTAAAATCGGTTTACTTCGCATTAACGCAATCTCTAATTACATACTGTATAGGAAGCTGGGGAAGTGCAGCCAAGACTGCCATGCTGCAAGTGGAAAGAGCTCAAAGATCCGTGTTAAAAACAATGTATAAAAGACCTTTCAGATATCCTACACATAAATTATATTTGGAAAGTGTGGTTCTGAATATACGTAAATTGTTTATCTTAATAACAGCACTTAAAACCCATCGCAGAGTCATTACATCCGAAGAATATCCAAGCCTTCTTGAACGACGTGTTTATAGACTGCCAGCCTTTACAATAAATACAAGTTTTGCCCGACGCTTCAGCCCGTATATAGACCACTACATCTACAATAAGATAGCCAATGCATGTGGCATAAAAGAGTGTTCAGTGAAAGAAGCCAAGCATAAAATCTCAAAATGGTTACATTCCCTTACATGTGACGACACAGACAACCTTTTAGTGCACCTAGCATAAAGTAAACTCAAGCCTACTCTGATCGCTTGTATATAATATAATAATTATGTATAATATGTATATATAAGATTATTCATAATAATATATATATTTATAATATTCATACAATTTATAATACATTTATTCACTCACACCATCACACATATGATTTAGCTAAATTGTTAAATTTTACTTTTGTTTATTCATTTCCAATGTCATAGTGTCAATTAACTATTATGTTTTTTTTTTTTTAATTTAATTTATGTAGTCTTATAACAAAATCAAATTCGGCCGAAAAATGTAGTAACCTGTAATATTGTGAAATACATCAGGCACCCACAGGACAGGCTTGCCTAGTGTGGGGCCACTGAAAAAGTGTAAACTTCGAAGCTATTTTGTCAATAAATTGATTTTGATTTTGATTTTGATTTTGATTTAATTAACTATACTCTTTAATTGACGATATTCATAAGCTTGCTACTTTGTTTTCTTTTTCTTTATTACATATAAATATGGAAATACATTATAATATAAATATATATCATTCCAATCCGCTCAAAGTCTGTAAGATATTGCTGATATATTTCATTATATATGTATATATATATATATATATATATATATATATCATATATATATATATATATGTAACCATAGTTAAAAAGAATAGTACTCCTTCAGCCGAACTACGCCGAAATACTACAGACACTATTCGACTGCGTGTGTCAATTTTAATTTCAAGGAATTGCATAACAGAATCAACTACTGTATCAAAATTAGGGCGTTCAGTTTGGTTATTTTGTATACCTGCAATACTGCTCTATCAGCAAATAAAATATTTTAACCGGACAGCTGCTGCATTAAACGTTAATTAATTAATCCAGTCGCCTGCGGCCGGACTAATTTTGCCAACATTCGCTTTATTATATACACACAGATATTTTAGACCAAATGCTTTGTTAGGGCAACCTTATCCTACGAAGTGTATAAGGAGGGGTCAAAGAACACATATTTATAGTCTACTAGCTTTTGCCTGCAGTTTCGCTCGGGCACCGTATTTTTTTCTGAGTGAATTCCGGGGTACCCTACTTCCTTTTATGTACTCCTGACAACGTGTATTCGAAATTTCATGATGACCAGTCCAGTAATTAAGGCGTTAAAACGTAACAAGCAATCTCACATTCGCATTTGTAATATTAGTTAGGATGTCGACGAAGGGATAGGCAGGGATGCACAACACTCACGTTTCACGACCTATGGTATAAGGTCTCACGTAATAATAAGCCTATTGTCTATCTAGTATTAAGTAGTAGTAACTACAAAGAATTTTGACCAAAAAAGCCCCATAACTTTGCTCGACTCCGGAATCGAATCTGAGACACGCAATTTTCGCATTTCCGATCACTTCACCACCAAAGCAGTCATAAAACAGTGTTGTCAAATACAAATAATTCCATAAACCATGCGATCCTATTGGAAGGCATCCGTCTTTTTGTCACTCTATTTAGTTCATATCTCATGAATGAGCTTAGTATATATGCTGCGCTCACTTCTGGCTGCGTGTCTCTATTATACTAGTAATAAAAATGCAGAGAGGTAATGGCAAACTGCGGCGCTGTACATGCTTGTCCTTCAATATAAGTTTCACGTTTCTAGTCTTCTTGGCACTTTTAGGTTGTATAAAATATGACAACTGGGACATCACTAGTATGACACTAACGTGCTTCGTGCTGTGTTCGTATAGTCACCAAACAATTGACTACCATATCTTACGCCACTAACCCTGACAGAGTAGATAGACGTGTATGTTATCCACATTACGACTTCAACTTTATTTTAGATACTGCGTAATATGGACCGAGCCTTTTGCCTTCTATCATATATTTTTGCTGACGACTTGCAAGTCGTCATTAATGTTTGCAATACTTTTGCAACGCTTTTTATGAGAAGCTATCTTAAATTTATATAATCTAAATATCTGAATTAGTGTAATTGGTTGTATTTGTAACCATTCTAATTTAATAAATAAATCAGGCACAGTCCCAGATCCCGTGTTTCTTCTGAGAATTATTAGAATTACCCTATAACACGTTATTAGACGTGGAAACCGAACCTGAGACCACACAACAGTCGCTTTTGCTAACGCTGCACCACCGAGACAATTAAAGTTTAATAAATATACATATTTCCCTAGAACTCCCTTCCATAGTCAGTAAATAGAAGAGAGATAGTTAATAAAATAGAGAGAAACGAATCCAAAACCTCAAATTTCATTCGTGGATTTACTTTTATTTTTATGGTAGTTATCTTACACATCCATGCACCTTAGATGACGAATACTCGAAATAAGGCTCTATGGTTCTACTACGCTACGGTTATTAAACATCACCAAGTGAAAACCAGTTTTCCAATCCTTGAGCAGACTAAGATAAATATCCAATACAATTTTCAAGAAGCGAATGCCCTAAGCTAAAATTATCTAAGTGTAGTTCATCCCGTATAATGCATGGGCGGGTCCGGGCCCGGTCCGGCGACACTTGTAAAATTTCATGCTCCGTTGGACGTCTTATCTCGCGCGGAATATACGGGAGATAACTTATAGTAAAGTATTTTTATGATATACTATTTTTGGTAAAACAGTTCCGCTGCTGGCGGTAATTCGAACTTTAAAGCTATTCACTTGAACAGACTCAGATGAACAACTTTAATTTTTTGCTATGGAATTAGAGGCAAATAATTCATTAGCTTTCTTAGATGTACTTGTCATCAGGAATCCTGATCATACTTTGAGCCATACTGTATATATGAAAAAGACCCATACAAATAGGTACTTAAACGGTGAATCTCACCACCATCCTAAACAGTTAGCTACCGTGGGAATGTCTTTGTTTCAGAGAGCCCATGGGATCTGTGACAAGAAACACCTGGACGCCGAGCTTCAACATGTCAAGCAAGTACTGCAAGACAACAAGCTCCAACAGCCGCGCCGCTGTCACAGATCCCGAGAAAAGCCAGCCACAGTCGAGCGCCAGCCTGCTATACTGCCTTATGTAAGGGATGTCACTGACAAGATTGGCTACATCTTGAAGCGAGCTTCAATCAACACATACTTCAAGCCGCCAACGAAGATAAGTCAATTTTTACCATCCGTGAAGTGCCAACTACCTTTACAAGATGCAGGGGTCTATAAAATAGATTGTGACTGCGGACTCTCATACATTGGTACATTTATATATGTCTCATACATACAAACCAAGAGAAACATAGGCACCCGCATAAAAGAACACATAGCTGATGTAAAACACCAACGCTCATTGAAGTCTGCTGTGTGTGAACATGTGCAACAGGGGACTAACCACTACCTGAGATTTGACAAACCACAGATTCTCGCTAAAGAACACCGATTCCTACCAAGGATGCTTCGCGAGGCTATTGAAATCATAAAACATCCTAATTTTAATAGAGAAGATGGTTGGAATGTACCACCAGCTTGGGATCCAGTAATACAAATAGTCAAACCCAAGAAGAAGCAAACCACAGCTAGACTTCATGATACTTTGAGCTCATTCTGCGTAAATAGAAACACCAATGATTAAATTATGTTCGGGTACTTTGAAATAACTACACAGGAACATTGAGACAACTGCCATCTTAGTCTCCCCGTGACCATGGCTGCTGAAAAGCAACCGAAAGGTCGGGGAAAGTGTAAAAAAAAAAAAAAAAAACAAAAAAAAACGGAATCTAAATAGTTTAATAATAATTTAATTAGCTTAAAAATTAGTAAAGTTTAATAGTAGTAGCAGTGTAACAATTTTCAAAATTTTGTAATAAAGTGTCAAATAAACAACGCGATAAAATCCGTATATAGCAGTTTAATTTCAATGAATAATATTCGCGTAAATAGAAGACAATGTAACTTTAATTTAAACTTGTGATTTTTTTTCTTTTGTTCGTAATGGTCTCTGCAGCCATTCATAGGTCGACCTGGGGGTGGCGGGCTTTGTGGGCCTGCCCGCCATCCGTTCAGCACCAGGTCCGAGAGGCGGCGTGCGTGTTCCCACGCGCGCCTCTGTGTCGAGTCCGTCTCCCCTCTAGGGGGGACAGTAGGGAGTTCTTAGATGTGCCTATAGGGTAGGTCTTTCGTGTAGTGGCCTGCCGTTTCATACGGCGGGCCGAAACCTCGGCGGGGTCGCAACCGCATGCGAAAGTGATTCGCGCGGCCCCGTCGATAGTGGTTTTGTCGAGGAACACCGTGGTAGGTTTAGTCGGTATTCCGGGAGGTACATTTTCTTCTTAACATCTTTCTTTTACCCCGGCGAGTCCGACATAACCCCTCCGCCCGCCCCCGCGGAGGGGTATGCATCAAGCATTCCCCCACGATAAAAAAAAAAAAAAAAGCCATTCATAGGTCAAAGTGTCATAAAAAAAGGGTGCTATGTTTTGAACTTCAATTACTTTCTACGTTCCTATGAGAAACCTGAGCCTTAAACATAATTAATCATCACTATTATTATACGTCATCTACTAATGTAGGTATTTATAAAAATGATACGCTTGGTACATGACAAAAGCCTCTGCAAGTTCTGCGTGATTACTGAATTTAATATATATAAAAAATAATATATACTTATAAAAATAAAATAATATATACTTAAGCTTCTACCTATATTTCGTTCTGCGACGGAGAGTTTTATTTTTGACGATAACAATAATTCCAGGCTTCTTAAATGCAAACAAAAGTAAGCGAGGCACGTTTTTACCTCAATATTATGGAAATTACGTTAATCAGATACAAAGATTTAATAAGTAATGACTTCAATTATAAGCATTACTATATTTATTGCACAGAAGCTAGCATCAGTTAGTAGTTTTTTAGTAAGACTTCTCTTCTGTCTATACAGAAGAGAAGTCTTACTAAAGTCGTCGCTCAATCGTCAAGTCACTGTTAAATGTAAATATGTACAAATTACAAATTTTGAAGGAGCAACCTTTGTTTTAAGATTTAATAAACAATAGATACTCACAAACTGCATGGATGGCGTAGTGTCTTAAGCGGTCGCCTCGTCACTGCCATTACGCCGAGTGTTGAGGGTTCAAACCTTATACGGGACGAAAATTTGTGTGATCCACAAATGGCTGTTCTGAGTCTGGATATCTTTATCTCCGTTGTTTGAATGCTTGTAAAGCCTCCCGCGATACAGGAAATATTCCTAGTGCGAGAGTTGCCTTTAAAAAATAAAACTAGTTTCCTGGCAATGATACAAGGCTGTTGAAATAAAAAACATTACAATTTTGATAGGGAAGAAGTGTAGTCAAATGAACCATCGGCTGAGAATCTATTCTTTCATGTACATAAACTCAAGAAGAAGACTTCAAGGTACATACTTTGAGCTGATTCTGCCTAAATAATTAAAATAGTAAGGAAACAAATAAATGACTGCATACCTCAATACAATGAGACGAACAACACCTTTGTATCCCAATGACTAAGCTTATTAAAAAACAACTGAAACATCAGAATAAGAGCAAAAAGTAAGATCTAAAAAAATTTATTCAATAAACCGCTTTACAACGATAGCAGTTTAATATCAATGTGGAACATTTGTTACCTCTGGCTATATCATTATTTTTATCATATTTTATACATTCGAGTACATCGCGAGATTTTTTTTACTACCTATGAATGGATCAAAGGATATGTATTAGTAATTCATTAGGCCAACCGATTTAGTTTTAGTGTGAACTGGCAAGGTCCCTTGTGGGTTTAATTAACTAAAGGAAGGCACGATACTCCTGACTCCTTACTGATTTAGTCGCCAGATATTCAGGTTCTCAGATACCGCAGAGCTACGTAAAGGGATTATTACAATAAGCGATCTCTAGGACTCTAATAGGGTGTGTGTGCTACAATTGCATTTTCAACATTGTGCAGTCTACATTAATACATATAATTATGTACATATAGCTTATAATAATATTGATCTAGTGAACTTTTTGTTAAGATAATTATGTAGATTTTATTTAAATATCACATTATATTATATTGTCTTCTATTTACGCGAATATTATTCATTGAAATTAAACTGCTATATACGGATTTTATCGCGTTGTTTATTTGACACTTTATTACAAAATTTTGAAAATTGTTATACTCTATTAAAACTATTTAGATTTAATTTATTTTTACACTTTCCCCGACGTTTCGGTTGCTTTTCAGCAGCCATGGTCACGGGGAGACTAAGATGGCAGTTGTCTCAATATTCCAGTGTAGTTATTTCAAAGTACCCGAACATAATTTAATCATTGGTGTTTCTATTTACGCAGAATAAGCAGTGTAACAATTTTCAACATTTTGTAATAAAGTGTCAAATAAACAACGCGATAAAATCCGTATATAGCAGTTTAATTTCAATCACATTATATTGATAAAATATTTTTACTATATGGATGACGACAATCCTTGAAGTAGTCTTTTTGCTTCTTATATATAAGTATATTACTACTACTACACTGAACAAGCTGCAATATAAGCTCAAGGGAAAAATAAAGATTGTTTGCGCTAAATATTTGGGATAGTGTTTTAATGTCTATAAAAATAAATAAAATTAAAATATTAAAAAGAAAATTATGCGCTACTGAAGCAGTATATTTAGTAAAAATAATTAGATATCTCTGAAATGATATAGTGAGTATTAGAACTGATATTATACTAAATAGCGAGCATGCTTCCTTGTTTGAGTACATTGCAATTTTTACGTCTTGTATGAAAACCGCTTATTTGTCAATCTCAAAACTACCCTAAAACTACGAGAGGATCCACCATTTAGTCTGGAGTTTTTCTTCAATTATTAATTACGGGTTATAGTAGAGTACCCATTTTTGTGGCTAATATTTGTAAACAGCTATTTTTTTTATATGTATCCAATATTCTCCTACATAGTAGCGAACAATAAAGAATTTGATGGTTACATTATTAATTGATGCATGTTATGGAAATTATCTACAATTATATAAAATAAAATACATTCAATTATTCAATTTCTAAACAATAAATTAAACATATTAATAAAACGAATTAAAAGATTATGTTCGGGATAAAAAACATTATGCCACGTATCCTCAAAGTGTGAGCTAAATAACCATTTTCTTATTGCAACAATCGTTAAACGAATTGAAAATAATAAACAACATAATACTATCTTTGTCGTGTCGCCCTCCTGTCGTGTCAACTAATTGGCTGTTTGTGTTACGTATAAATATATCCGCTACTGAGCGGTCACAATCTACAGTTCATTTACTATTGATTTGTAGCACTTTACAAGTTTAGAATTGTTGTTCGGTTCGCTTTTATATTTATAGAAGTAGTTGTAAGATATATATTTTTATAGACTTATCAATTTCTATCATTATAAACTTTATTGTCAAATACGTAAGCTGACAATTAGGGTCCTTTATAATATTCCTTCTTTCTGTCCTTTATATATTAAATTATGAATGCGAAAGTAACTTTGTCTGTCTGTCGGTCTTACTGTCTGTCTGTTACCTTTTCATGCTCAATCCGCTAAACCAATTTAGATTAAATTTGGAATGGAGATACCCTGAGACCCTGGGAAGGCTATATAACATCACGCTACGGCTCACGGGAGCGGCGCAGTAACCACAAATACCACTGACGCGGTTGAGACCGCGGGCACAACTAGTATTATTTATAATTAATATTTGGTAAGAAATGCTCGAGTGAATTGAAAACTTGGCAAAAACATTGCATTATTTATTTATGGTGATAGCGAATGTTACATTTTTAAATATTATTTTATTATTTTGTTTGACCGATTGAAACCCAAGACACGCTTTATATACCTACTACTACTGTCGATGCTAGATTTGCGGCACCCATCCGTATAATACCCGCGTTAGCTCTGGTACAGCCTCAGTCACCGCATTTTCTATAAGTCCTACATCCAAAAATGTGTAATTTTTTTTGTTTCACCAAAGTGACTAACAAGCATCCTTTCCAAATGGTAAGTGACCACAGTAGCCTATGATTGATCATAAAATCAGGAATACCTTGACGTTTTTTAGGCTGCTTCTGCCCCTGCAATAATTCTGTATCGCAGGCAAATTTACAAATATTGACACAACGGACATAAAGGACACCCACACTTAGAACAAATATAAGTGAACACTCAACTCCACGCCTAGCTGCATGGTGACCACCACCACACATGCAGTCACATTATTCTGTTATACAAAGTGGAAATCGATATTCTGACAGCGTAAAGAGATACATAATATTGCTTTGGTTCGTTTGTCAATAGCATCGTCTACTCAAAGAGCCTATAAAACTATGTCACAGAAGGAACACAGAATAAGGATGTTTGGCTTGACTCCTCTCTCCTCCTCATTTAAGCCGACTCCTTGGTTTAAATGTCACCATAAACCTGAAACAATGGTTCCAGGTTTATGGTGACATTTAAACCAAGGAGTAATGACTAATGAGTCGACCATGTTCCACGGTGTTCTACGTCTAGTAAAAAACAGGTACAAATACAGGTGTAGCTTTTTAGGTTGTACATACACACAAATATTTGTAATTATAAAGGCTCCTTTACGTGTCGGCCTACCAGAAATTCTTTGTCATGATATTATGCAATCATTATTTTAATCGAAACTCGTCGCATATACTATTAACCACAAAAGAGTTCCGATCGCCCCTACCATTTCCATTATAAAATCCGTGTGACCAGCATACTGTGGTATTGTCAGAAATACAATGTTCATTAATCAGAATTACATTAAACTGCAATGATTGATACCGATACAACCAAGAGTTGCGATTGGAATGAATAACAGTACAACCACAATGGGAATAATTTACCAAAGGATGTAGATTACAAGAAGAACTAGCGCGACCATTACAAGCTTATGTAGTTACCAACGACATTATGGCGCAGCAGGCAAATGGTCGCCCTGATACTGCTGTTGCGTCGAATGTCCAGATTCGAGTCTCAGGCGGGTCAGTTACTTGTATTATTCACAAATGATTGTTCAGAATTTGGGTGTACTTTGTATCCGTTAATTGTATGTTTGTAAAGTCGTCTGTGACACAGGCCTTGAGCCATAGTCAGATATCTATAAAAATAAATCTACTAAATATTGTTTGGTATTAAGTGGTATAATCGTGTTTATCCATTGTCTAGAACCCATAGTACAAGCTCTGCTTAGTTTGGGCTAGATGGTGTTGTGTGTACGTGGTAGAATATTATTATTATTATTATTATTTATTTTAAGCCTATATATAAATTACACGGCTGAATATCAAATATTTTAGCTTCTTAGATTTGTTAGCGTGGGCAGAGACACATTTGGTTGCAAAAAGAAACATACTTGCATAGGTTTACGCCTACTTTCTGGAAAGTTACGTAATCTGTATGTGTCTCTGTAATCTGTATCTGTATTTATTTTACTCCATTGTGCATCATTGTTATAATGTTATTTATAGTATGCTAGAATATTTTTACATTAAACGTGGTAAGACCCATAAATGCCGATTGATAAATCTAGGATTAAATCTAAAGAAAAGAAACAAAATATATACAATACACAGGCGCGGTGGCATAATGGCCAAGGTATGTGTAATTCAGTAGAATTGCACATACTTAGGCTCTATGCCAAAAAATATATAAATAGTATAGTAATCTTAAATAAAATTAATTAGTTACCTTTACATTTTATACCACAGAATCCTACATCGAGCGCACATTGCTATAAGAAAATAGTCCACTCGGCGTAAATAAAATGGACAAAGTGCATTTTACTTTACTTTTGCGTGTCTGTTACTAACAATGAAACTGATTGCAGCAAGGTGCGTGATAATAAATTTGAACTGAATGTAAATAATAGCATAATTTCAAATAATTTGGAAGTAGCCGATACATTCAATAACTACTTCGCAAAAATACCTTTAAATACAACTAGTACCCTTAGGTCTTGCCCAGCTCGAGCAGAATACTTGGTTACGAGCAGCGTGGAAGAGTGCAAGATACAATTTAGTTTTGAATGTGTACATCCGTATGATACAATACAAGTATTTATTTATTTATTTATTATGGAAGACTTACAGCTATTATAACAATATGACAAAAGATGTAGTAATTTGACAGCCAATTACAAGTCTTCACTTCTAGTTATCATAGTAAAAAAAATATAACAATATGTAAACAACATTATTATTATTAATATTATTAATATTATTATAACATGCACATTTTACACATCTAATCACTTTATACAATATAATTATGTGAAGTTAATACAAAATTTAGCTATACATAAAACAATTGAATTTGGCTGAGTACTGACTATTAGCTATCCGTAAAGAAGTACAAGCTTAAGGCGCTCAATTCAAAAAAATCAGCTGACTTCTGGGGTATTTTGGTAAAATTAGTTGAAAGTATTATAGTTAATATAGCACCACACCTAGCCACAATATTCAACGGATGCATTGATGTGGGCATTTTTCCAAATTTATTGAAATGTAGTAAAATAATACCTATAATTGTGACCCTTGTAATTTTAGGCCAATTTCAATATTACCTGCCTGTAAAATATTTGAGAAGATTATATTACAGTAATTAGAGAGCCACTTTAGTGTACACAATTTATTTCATGCAGATCAATATGGTTTTAGGAAGGGCCGTTCTACGATAGATGCGGGTATTACGTTTTTAAGATATATATTCATTGCCTGGTAAAATTCGCAAGATGTCATTGGCGGCGTATTCTGTGATATCTCTAAAGCCTTTGACTGCGTTGATCATCATACGCTGTTACGAAAACTCAGGCATTATGGCATCAGAGATACTGCACTTGACTTAATTAGTTCCTACCTAACCGATAGACTACAACACGTTGATATCAACAGAGGTAGATCTTCTGGATTACCAGTCACAATGGGTGTGTCACAGGGCTCAATTTTAGGACCCTTTCTGTTTTTAGTGTACGTTTTTTTGACGTTCTTCATGCAGGATTTGTGTGACATTGTTTATTTGCATTTTTAAAGTAGACAGAAGAGCAACAAATTTAAATACTGTTAATAATTCGCTCGCGCACATCCTGGACTGGTTTACGTCGAATAATTTACTACTAATCTCTAAAAAAACTAAATATATCAAGTTTACATTGCAAAATGTAAAGAAAGGACTTTTTACATACAACAAACAACATAAATATAAATTTAAATAATGAAATTATTACTTTCGTACAATCGACAGTTTTTCTAGGTTTTACTTTAGATCACAAAGTTCAGTGGAGCATTCATATATCGTGTCTTGCAGGGAAACTTAGCTTAGCCGCATACGCAATTCGGAAAGTGAGACAGCTTACTGATGTAGATATTGCGAGACCAGTATACTTCAGTTACTTTCACAGTGTCATGTCCTACGGTATATTATTGTGGGGCAAGGCAGCTGATATTGAAACAATTTTTATTCTCCAAAAGCGTGCAGTACGTAGTATTTATAATTTAGGTCCACGAGATTCCCTGAAAGATCGATTTAAGGAAATAGGCATACTTACTGTTGCGTCAGAATATATATTTGCTAACATTATGTTTATTAAACATAATATTCACTTCAGTGACACATAATAAGAATAGTGATATTCATAACGTAAACACTAGAAATAATCATAAGTTTGTCGACCCATATCATCGCTTACATAAAGTACATAATACATTTGCGGGACTCGGTATACGTTCTTTTAATAAATAAACTATCTATTAATAAATTAATTTACCCTTGCTTAAATTTAAAAGCGCCGTTAAAAATACAGTTCATTCGCAAGGGTTATTATTCAGTCAACGACTACTTAACTGACAAAACTCATGGCATTAGTTGCTTGTTGCAATCAGGATTCAAAGATCTGTATTATCTATAAGTCAATTTAGTAATGTAAAGGTACCTCGTGATTATATGTGAGGTTATCAAGTATCCTGCTTCTCATTTTGATTATTATTGAAAAATACAAATCCACAATCGCATTTAGTCACGGACTGCCTTTGCATTGTCACAAAGTGTAAGTGTATGTGTCTACGCGCCAATCAAGAATCGAATAAATGGCGCGGACCAATCGGGATCGGCGGCGATGGCGTGATATTCACCCGCGCGCGCGCGGGTCGACTCGCTGCGCGGTGGCATCCTACGGCCCATTTTGTTTTGTGAACAGTGCTCCTTTGATTCTCAACTGATCAACCACGAATTCTTGTCGGGCTACTAAACTTTGTAATATCAGTATATAAAGTAATAAATACGTCTATTTCATCATTATCATTATCTACAAGTCAGGAGTTGCATTTGAACCAGCCACAAATACACACAAGTAACAGTATGCGCCATCATGCCATCCTGCTGCCTATTTTAGATTTATACTAGTAGTTTTCCCGCGGTTTTACCCGCGTAAGTCCTGTTCCCGTGTGAATATTGGATATCACCCCTTTCCGGGTGGAACTTTCAAAAATCCTCTCTTAGTGCTCCCCTACACTCTCCAAGGAACATACATGCCAAATTTCAGTTTCTTGCGTTCAGTAGTTTCGGCTGTGCATTGTCTGTCAGTCACTCAGTAACAGAAGAGTTTTATATATATAGATTGAAAAACATAACGGGACCCAAATTATTTAATCTCTATAATATTATGAATTTATTATTGTTATTATCTTTAGTGTTTTAAAGTCAGTAGCATATAATATAATAATAATATAATATAATATTCTACCACATACACACAACACCATCTAGCCCAAACTAAGCAGAGCTTGTACTATGTATACCCCATAGTCATAGTACCCATACTATGACTATGGGGACAATGGATAAACATATGGTATAATGGTTGCAAGACCTTGTTGATATGTGTTGTAAAATACAGAAATTATATTTAATTGGCGAATTAAAAGAGTGGTCGTGAGTTTTTTTCAGTTGTTTTTTTTTCCCTTTGCCTGAACCTAGCAACTAACCTAAATGTAGCTTCAGTAACTTAGTAAACTCACTAACCTATACATTTTGACGTTTATAAGTGTTACTTAGTGAACTAAATGAATTGACGATTTTTGACTTTGACTTCACTTAACTCCACTAAAAACATGAATCACACAAACAGCTATAAAAAGTTACAAAAAGGTACCCAGCGTAAGTACAATAAAATAAGAATGCGGGCAATATCAATTCATTGTATCCACAATAGAGACACATTGCGCGGCGGTCGGCCGGCCCCGTGCGAGCATAAACGTCACGCACCCAAAACCCTTTTTCTTCATAATACAAGAACACTTTCGGCGTAATATTTCATATTTAAAAGCAATATCATATTTTTCCCTTCGGGCACACTCTTGTTACTTTTACGAGTGTCTGTTTTTTGTTTAGGACCGTTCCCGTGTAATGTTTCAATCTTTATGTGTAAGTTATTGTAACATAGAAATGACCTATGTCGATCTAACGACATATCTTGAACACGGCGCGAGTTACATGCACAACTTGAGTCACTTGCGCCGGTTATATACATCTTGTGAACGGACGACGGGAGCCGTTTGCACAAGTAACTTGTACAAGTAGCTAGCGCATATAGTCTGCGCCCGCTACTCGTGTCTTGTATGAATACTGATACTTGTGCACTATAAGGGTCATCAAATAAATCGCGACTAGAACAAGGCTTATTATATTTTTAGAATCCTGAAGGTTATAGCATAGACAAGCAATAGGCAGCAAGGTTCTTGAGTGACTATCGCAGGCGAAAAAACGCAACGCGCGCATGCGCACAGAAAAGCATTGATAGCTGTGAAAATAACTACGGTTATCGAAATGTTATGTTAATGTCATCAAATTTTTTGGAATATAAAAGCTAAGGCATTCACTGTATTTATGCAGGAAGCCTATTTCAATCTCCGAGGAGTGATTTTCAGACATAGTAGCACTGTAAATAAAACAACGTAGAACTTAAAAAAGAGCCACCATATTAAATCTTACACAAATAATTATAATAATATATTATATTATAAGCATTTTACATCACATAAGACAAAATGTCTTTAAAATATTTTCGACTTCTCCAAGCTTGTCAGAAGAATTGCCTTTGTTCTTGTAAGTTTCTAGTATTAGCAATCTGGCCAAGCATATACGAATTAATCAGATTTATTATTTACATAAGATAATATAGCAATACGTCTATACATCCTGTAAGCTAAACTACAATTAGTTTAGTTCCACATAATAGCCTATTGCCATTTATCGAGTACAGTTTCAAGATCCGTGCTAGCACTGAGTATTTCTATACAGAAGTACCCAGTAACATTTTACAGAACAATGTAAGCGGAAGCTTATGCCACTGGACTAACTAGAGAGGCAGACAGTATTTAATTTTTACAGAGGTTATTCAAAACTTTTAAAACACTGGAAACTTTTTAACTGCTTCATTTCAAAAACCAGCTTGCCATACCAAAGTGGCAATTCAGAGAACTTGGTTTCATCTTAAGTCTTTTCTTAACGCCTTGGCATTATGTATTTCATTAAGTCGGGATCCATTTCTTCTTTGTACCTTAAATTCGCTTGCGATGTCGTGGCAATTTTTTCATTCCATGTTGGCATGTAACATACAGCGTATTGGCCGCATTTATTTTGTGCAGGAGTGTCTAAAGACGGAGTCATTCCTCCTGGGAATGGTGCCTGGGTACTCGTCGTACCCCATCGATTTCTGGCTGTACTTTGGACGGTGTTTGGCGCCCAAGTGCTGGTAGTAGACCCACGATTACGACTCTTTTCCATATATGTTAGATGAAGAGTTGATTGAGTTGTTTCTCTGTCTACATACCGAGAATAACCTCTACCTTTATAATATATGGGAGGTTGTGACGTAGTTCGGCCCGGAACATATCTTGGCTGTGCTTGATTCTGGTAATTTTGATAACCATAGCCTCCTTGCGGGTTATTATACTGTTGTGCTGGGGCTTGAGGCTGTTGTTGGGGTGGTGGTTGAGAATAATATTGCGTAGGATTTACTCGCAGAGCATGCGGGTTTCTTTGCATAGGTTCTCTCGGATACTGTGGCACTCGATAAACTGGAGCTGGCGGTGGCGCTGGCCTTCGCATTGGATTACAGTTCTGATTCTGATTATTGTGCAGTATTCCGTGCATAGAATAGTTGCAAGTTGGCTGTCGCTGTTCACAACTAAAGTTCGGGAAAGGCAACGGTCCACATATCGGTTTCGGAGACTTAAATTGCATAGGCCTGGACTCTGGTCCGTTGCGCACCACGTTCGACTTTTGAAGGTCAGTCATATATATGACTGGGCGAAAGTTATAAGAGTTAGCTATCACCGAGTGCAACGTATTGAGGATCAAGATGAAGATAATAATGTGCCACATTACGTACTAGTTAATAAAAAAGAACATAGTTACGCAGACATGATGCAATGCAACTACCGAACACCAACTCTGTAAACAATCAAATTGTAATCAGATTGTTTTGTTTCGCTATGGATATTATTTTGTACTTTTTCTGCCTAAAATTGTTTCAGTTGGCATGGTAAAGAGATCACCTAAGAAATAAATTAAGAAACTCTCGTGTTCGCGTTCAAACACCACAATATGTAAACGATAAACATGCTTACCAGTATTATTGAAATATTTATTATTATTAAAATTTAAGCATTAAATGTAATTACTTGAAATTTTATTTTAAATTACTTTAATTCGTCAATCAACGTATGGACGCCGTTATCCAGACACATTGTTTATATCATTATTTAATTTAAGCTAAGACGTTAAAGGAGAATAAAGGTGCGTACATACTAGGTACTAGGTAACAAATAAACATCTATTACAGACAATGCAGTAGTAATTTAAAATGCAATGTTGAAAAAAATTGTATTTAGTGAGTCATGAATACAAAAATCAATGTGTTTTATTAATCCACAGATTCCAGTTGCAGGTTCCCTTTGTTTCGCTTTTGTAATACCTCATAAATAAACATATTATATTTGGCCTATAAGTTTTACATTTGTGTATCAAATGGTGCATAATTTATACAAAATTTTAAGTATGAAAATTATAATCAAAATATTTTGCATAAGTATTGAAACGTCGTTGTTAGTAGCTGTTTTTAAATAACTGTGTCGTTTCAACACGTTATCATTTCTACAGAATCTAAACTAAAGTAAGAATTTGTTCAATGTTCTTTTAACGCAAATGAAAAATAACATATGCATAATTCAGTATTACTCATTAATCGCGCTGGTTCTTTGAACATAAGTATGACCAAGTGAGGTAGATGCCAAAGCAATTCACGAAGGTGCTACTGAGCTCACACCAGTCGATCGGAACGTCGTGAAATAAAGAGGTATTAACCTTTAAATATTTACCAACACGGTTCAGACCAGTATCAAGGGTACAAATCGTGAAAGACTCAGTCCTCTGGCTGACATCACAGCATCGTTTATAAAAGCTCTAATAAAAATCTGAGTTATTAAAAAAATACATATATATGTGTGTGTATCCATAGTGACAGTAAAAGTATGTTTGGAGGTTATATATATACACACACACAGGGTGTCCGGTAATTAATGGATAACCTTGAAATGTCTTATAGTAGAATTGAAGGCCGTTCAGAAAAATATGAAAAAAAATCTATCCTAACTACTACCTGATATATGTTTTTTTTTTAAGTCTTGTTGTTTCCATGTTAAACTTTCTTGTACACTACGACCATAAATGAATGAATGCCATCGGTTTTTTGGTGTTTTATTATGAAACACTAATTATGCTAATAGATACACAGTCAAAGGGATGACTAGCCATTGAACTTTTAAAAATAAAAATAATCAAACTATTTCTTTTGTTGAAAAAAGACAAAATTTATTTTTTATTCAATGTTTTAACATCTTAGGTATAGTATAAATAATATTTTTTTACACAGGGTTATTGGGAATATATATATATACATATATATATATATATATATATATATATATATATATATATATATATATATATATATATATATATATTCCCAATAACCAATTACATATCATTATTTTATTTATTTGTCTCAATAAAATATAATGAGGTAAATAAGTTAGACCATGGCTTCTTCCTAGAATCTCTTTTTTAACAATATTGCGTCATCTAAGACGGAGGAACTAGAGTTCTGCAATTTTCCTTATTCTGCATAGCGTTACCCAGATTATGGCATCGGAACACGACTGGTGGTCTTTGCCATCGACATTGCCAATGCCAACTATTTTATAAGACTTTTGGCTTTATTTCATACAAGGATAATCGTTATGCTTTGTTTTGGTTTTATTCACTAGGAATAAATTCTGTATCCTGAATATATGCATGCATCACATCACACAATTTTTTGTCCCGTGTGGGATTCGATCCCAGAACAATCGGCCTAGTAGCACTGGTGAGGTGACCATTTAAACCACTACGCCATCCGTGCAGTCAATTTACTGACAGATATATTAACGCACAGCCAAACCCCTGGGCGTAAAGAAGTATTGCACAAAGGTTCCTTATAACATAACAAAATAGGAAAACACTAAGAATAGATTTTTAATATTTCACCCTTAAAGGGCTAGAAATGGGATTCAAAGTTTGATCCGAAAGCTTGAAATTTTATAACAGTTTCTTATACCTAAAGGGTCTGATTGGTGGTTATAAGGCCTGTCGTACTGTATGGAGCCGAGTGTTGGGCTACTAAGAAGATGGATGAGAAACGATTGCATGTAGCAGAGATGAAAATGTTACGATGGATGTGTGGAGTGACGAGAATGGACAGAATTAGGAATGAATACGTAAGAGGTAGTCTGAAAGTTGTGCCCATAGACGAGAAGGTGAAAGGAAATCGTTTGGCTTGGTATGGACATGTTATGTGAACAGATGATACGTATGTAGGTAAGCAAGTGATGAATATGAGGGTAGAGGGATGAAAAGGGAGAGGAAGGCCAAGGAAAAGATGGATGGACGGTGTGAGGATGGATATAAAAGGGAAAGGGGTAAATGATCAGATGACGGGTGATAGAGAAGTATGGAAGCAAAGGACATACTGCGCTGACCTGAAATAAATTTGAACCAGGACAAGAGGATGAGTTTCTTATACAACATAAAATTATTTTCACACTTTGTACCCCTGAAGAGATCAAGGGGAGGTTTGCTTAAAAACGAATTCGAACGCAGACAAGGCATGGTCAACAGTACGAATGAATTAAAGCCCTCCAGACTGAATTTCAGTCAAGGCGGTTGATCCTAGCGGCTAGTCATCTGCACAAGATGAGCGCAAGTATGTGTGCAAGCACTAGTGCCCTCTTTATTAGCCCTCACTACATCGCACATACTACGTATCGCACTTGCTTTATGCGTGACTATGAAAGGCGCAAGGAAGACACAAGAACAGCAGTCAAAACATAAAATCAGCGAGGACGTACTTTTCGTTTGAATGTTTTATTAAAAATAGTAAATGTCCTCCAGACCGAATTTCGGTCATGGCGGCAATCTTAACGGAGACTGGCCATCTGGGCAGGAGATATTGTAGTGCACAAGTATGTGCGCAAACACAAGTGCACTCTCTGTTCCTTAACCCTCATGATCTGATGGGACGGATAATCCGACACGACCGGAGAGCTCCGGTCGTGTCGGATTATCCGTCATCAGGCGCAGGACCAACGGCTTTACGTGCTTTCCGAGGCACGGGGGTGTCTAAACACCGCCAAATTTCTAACACCGAGCTCGTATTTAGATTTAGAACCCAATGTCATTTTATTAGCCCGACCCGGGATTCGAACCCGAGACTTTATGCACAGCAGTCGCATTCACTACCGCTGTGCCACGGAGGCTGTAATCTTATAAAGTAATGTTCATTTCACTATTATAATTTTTATTTTCTGCTACATTCTGTGTAGTTCGTAAAGCTAAGATTTAGGAATAAATGCGCTATGACTTAAAAAACTTCGTGATAAAAATTAAGAAAGGTGATATAAGACTATGATATTATGAAAACTCGTTGACCAGATCGCAAACATTCTGGGAAAAGGACAGTTTAACCTGTTTGCCAACGCTCGGATCAGATCATCTATACTAATATTATAAAGCTGAAGAGTTTGTTTGTTTGTTTGAACGTGCTAATATCATGAAAATATAGATGATCTGATTCCAACCCGTTTAGGCATGTGACATATGTCACAATAACAAATTTAAAGAACTTCGCAACCTCGTTCGGGCTCACAAACGGTTTGTTTAGCTTATCTGTAGTTTTTTTTTTTTACGTTATAATATATTTCGTTAGCGAATATGCTATAGCAATGAAACAATGTATCATCATCATCTCAGCCGAAAGACATCCTCTGCTAGACATAGGCCACCCCCAAGGTTTTCCACACAGGACGGTCTTGGGCAAACAATAAATAAACAATGTTTATTCTCATGATATTCTGTATAAGAATAAATGTTAATAAAATCAAAAATTAATATTTGATAACTAATTCTATGAACCATAATATATAGACTACTACTAATACTATGATTAGTTATTCAAGGAAGCATTAATTGCAATGCTTAGATCGGTCCATGCCACTTAAATAGCTCCACGTGATAATTCTATATTTTGTCTCAAATGTGCCTATCGTGAAAAGAAAGAAGAAAAGAAACGTCAACACATGGTAAATGACGTCACTCATTTTCAAAGTCGGTTAAAGAAGAAACTCAATGAAAAAGACAAGGTACAGAACTTATTAGTAAAGGTCATCAAGACAAATATTCTGTTTCTAAAATACGACAAGGAAAGACAAAATAGGAACCTTACTATACAACTGAAGTGGCAAAATCGATACATCCCGCTTAATGATAAAGAATTACCATAGGCTGTTAGTTGATTAGTACATCTTGGTCTGGCTAAAACATTATCAATTGATACTCTTTAGAATACTCTTTATTATGCACCATTACAATATTTTTACAAAATACAATTATATTAAAATCTACAATAAAAATATCTTTCATAGATCTTTGTAGGCATCAAATCATTTTAATGTACTTCGCATATAATTTACCATGCCATTTAGATAAGACAAGACATGTTACCTATAAATATATTTCTACTGTTAGATTAAATGATCGATATGAATGGAAATAATAAGACAGACGAGAGACAGGTACGAACATCATCATCAAATCGAGATTAGTAAGTGGGTTGCAAATATGGTTTATGATTTCTAAACATGAATAGCATAAATGAACTTACAAACTAACTTATTTAAGCTTAGCGCTTAAAAACAGCAAATAAAAGAAGCGAACTAGAATGCCATGAGCATACTGATATCACATTAAGTATTTCGGATACAAGAAAAATTGAGACCGAAGAACTGAAACTATCATTAAAACTGTTGGCGATATCCAAATTTAAATTCAGATCTATATCTATTGAACACAAAATACAATATTCTCACCAAATATACAAATATTAGTTTTGTAACTGAAGTACATAGATATTCTTTTAATTATCCATTATACAAATATAATAGCACATTTCACATTCAATGAAATGATCAGAGATTTATTAGATTAATTTTACATTAAGAATACTCTTTGTTCTGACTGATTTCAGTAACTTTGCCACGCATCGATGAATCAGTAAAACAGGTTTACTTTTATATAGTATTATGTTAAATATATCATTAAATCATAACTGAAAGAACTTGTTGATATATTTAGTCAAAGACCTGTTCATCAACCAAACTGATAAATCAGAAGACTTTTCTCTTAGTACTTCTTAACGTAGTATGGTTCTTCTTCTGGCAGAGTTTCTGTTTGCGTAGTAGTTGTTGCCATTTGCGCACGTGTAGCTTGATCTGGCTCATCATCTTCATGCCAACGGTGTTGATAACATACGGCAAAATGCCCGCACTTTTCTACTTCAGGAATTTCTGGTTCTTGTGTAGTTGTGTATTCTGGTGGAAATGGTGGAAAGGTGCTTGTTGTAACTCGATATCTTAGGTATGGAATAGGTAATCCTCTGGGTATATGTCTGCGTCGGAATGGTCCTTGCTGCAAACTGGATTCAAGAATTGATGTTGAATAGACCGAAGCACTAATAGTTGTGGTAAGAACTGGTTTAGATATCTTCATACGTTCATGCCCAATTGATTGACCTGTTTTCATTTGATCCACATCTCGCCTTAGACGCTTATATAAAGTTTCTTTGACTGGATGTAATGAAATTATTGATTCATGAATGCTGTTTAAATCATGCTGTTGATGTTTCTGCAGTAATATAGGTACCTCACGTGCATAGAAATCACAAGTATTTGACTGACTGCAACTAATATTCAATTCAGAAGGGCTGTATATTGGTTTCTGTTTCTTGAATTGGGTTCTCAAAAACCCAGATCCGCTACGCATGACTCTCATTCTTTGAATGTCAGCCATATTTGGGTAGAGGTGGAACGAATTCGTGGTCACAATGTTAAACATTACGATGGAGTAGATAATGATGTTCCACATTACGTACTAGTTAACAAAAAATGCATAGTTATAAAGGGATGATGCAATGCAACTAACGAATACATACTGTGTAATAAACATCTAACTGTTAATCATAATGTTATGTTTTGCCATGAAAATTATGTTGTAGCAAAGAATTATTTTAACGATATATGAATTGCGTATATATAGCTGAAACTAAGGATTTTCAGTCTGAATTTTCATATATGAATGCTTCTTTAAGAATAGATACTACTTTATATATTTGCCAAGTGATATTTAATCTTAATATAATTTGATTACCACCTCGATCGTAGATATCTGGTCAATAAAATTTACGAGGTGTATTATTATATCCAATGTTTAAACTAATCAAAGTTAGCGTTCTAATAATAATTCAGTATATAAGTATTCAGTATTAAATCAAAGGTCTATTAACGATTTTAGTGTTAAACTATTGCGTATTGCAAGACGTTTTCTCCTGCAATATGCAATAGCTTAACACTAAAATCGTTAACAGACCTTTGATTTAGTACTAGTCTAGTATAATAAGGTCAAATTAATAACTCGTTACTTATGATACAGTTTTTCTTTTTCATAGTAACTGGCTGAATGCCAGCTTATATTTTACAAAATTTTTAAAACTAGACTTATACATCAGGTGTGTACAAGTCTAGTAATTAAAAGTTTAGTAGTTTTATATATTTATAAGATTTTTTTTTAAATAAAAACAATAAATTTTTTGCTGGTTCATGGTTCATGTTTCACCGTAATAAAAAAAATCTATGTATCGATATACATTTATCAATCCTTACTCCTTACTTATATTCTACCACATACACACAACACCATCTAGCCCAAACTAAGCAGAGCTTACTATGGGTTTTAGACAATGGATAAACATACATATATACTTTTTTTCGTAAATATATACATATTATAAATAGAAACACCCAGACCAAGACAAACATTCATGTTCATGCACACAAATGTTTGACTTGTACGGGAATTGAACCCGCGACCTCAGGCGTGGCAGTCGGTTACACTAACCACTACGCCATCGAGGCCGATATTATAAATACGAATGTGAGTTTGTTTGTTTGCTACGCTTTCAAACCTTAAATACACTACCGATCAAAAAGAAATTTCGCATACAAGTTTTCAGGGATACAGAAAAGGACATAGGGTACCTTTCATCCAGAAAAAAGGTCAATAGTAACCTAAACCTTTATTTTTGTTTTACATGTGAGAATGCATTGTCGCGTACCCCTCCGAGCGGGCGGGCGGAGGGTTTATGTTGGACTCACCCAGGAAAAGATGAAGATATCCCGGTAATACCGACTAAACCTACCACGGTGTTCCTTCTCACAATCTATGGCCGAGGCCTAGGGATCATTTGCGTATTCATCCTGCAGAATAGTAACCTAACCTACCCTACATTTACACGAGCGAAGCTGAGGGCAAAATCTAGTAATCCATAAAGACATGCAATATTGTAGGATTTATTTTACTACTATCATAAATGTGAAAGTTTGTCAAGATATTTAGATGTCGACCGGGGGAGGACTATCCTCTCACAGAATATCGACGTAAAGTAGCAGTATTCCTACTGTTGTGTTGCGTTCGGTGAGTGAGAGTGCCAGTGGCCCAATTACCCTCTTGACCCCTTCCCGCTCCTTCTCCTTCCCACTTCCTTTTCTAAAGGGTCGGCAACGCGCAAGTGATGCCTCTGGTGTTGCATACGTCCAAAGGCTACGGTGACCACTTACCATCAGGTGGGCCGTATGTTTGTTTGCCACCTTAGTAGTATAAAGAGGAACACCTCAACCACACGAAAATCGTAAAATCGAATTAAGTGCAACTAGACACACAAATAGAGCGTGGGCCTTCATACAAAAGATACTGTTTATTTCTGTGGTATTGTCGTTGACAAAGCTGTGGGCTGAATCTAATATTTAATAAAATAGATTTGCCTGTTACATTTTTAATATCAAATAATATATTAGTATGTATGACATTTTTAAACATAATATCGTATAAAGTCTCATGTTAAGAAAGCAGAATTGCCACTTTCTGGTAACTAAAATGTATGTTTTTAGCTAGCTTTAATCTTTCGGATTTATATACTCTCTTCTCAGTTGGAACCAAGCCAATGTAAATGTATCTTCGTAGTTATAACTTATAGTTATGACTGTTATAAGTACTTCTCTGTGATGGTAAAACAATTAAAATTAAACCTATCATTGATCAAATTATTAAACGCTTTTATTATTAATTCATGTACAAAAGTAACCAATAAATTATATAAACTCGCCAAAAATAATTAGAATCATAAATTGATTTCGTTTAAAATTATTAATTAAATCTCTACTAAATAATTTCTGCATCTTCTTATTATAAAATCAACAGTGGTGATAACAACGTATCAATGGATCATCAAATAATACTTTTTGATTAAATGCAAATCATAATAATTTATATAGTCGTATATACCTAAATACTATTATAAAGAAAAATTGCTTGTAACTTGTGAAACATCTTGCTTTAATGGGTATTCGGAATTTTATAGCAATATCAAGCGCGATAAATCAGTGCCATAGCAAAACAAAACAATGTGATTGCTAGTTTGATTATTTACACATTCATAGTACGGTAATCAACTAGCTTTATCCAGTCACAAAATTATATGATGAAAAAATTGTTGGCTATCACGTGATGCGACGTATTATCTTCTGCTGCTTAGTAATGATGGTGCATTCAGTGACTGCGGATGGTTTAGTGTATCGTCCACAGATACCATTATCAGAACTACACCAGAAGAAAGTGCAGAGGGCCGAAGAAGCAATGCTTAATAAAGCGACGGAAGAAGAGGATCCAGAAGGAGATATATCACTAGAAGAGATGTCAGAGGAAGAAGCACCAGCCGAAGAAACGCAGCCGACGACAGAAGCTCCAAAAAGAAAAATTCCAAGGAAGAAGGTGCCTATGAAAAATGGCTTGAAGAAAAGGATTCCAACAAAGAAACAGAAACCTATATGTGGGGCTGATTCTTATGCTAGCTTAGGCACTAGCTGTGAACAACCAACTACATGTAAACCTGTCGAAGAAAACATAGCCGACCAAGACGACGCTGAAATACAAACAACTTGTAACACAGTTGGCATTGCAGCGGCATCTACTAGACCTAAGCACAAAGTGACAATATCTAGCATTGGCTCGGTTCTACGAGAGAGGCTAATAAAGCAAACAACAAAAGATGAAAAGGGAAATAGAGCCCAGAGACCAATAAGAGAAGAGGTTACAACGAAGGAACAAACAGAAACAGTGGCGGTCCGGCAACCAGTCCGTAAAAAGAAACGCAGAGTGCCTCATCATCGTAATCGATATCTCGCACACGGATTACATGGCGAAACACCACTACTGGCTCTTCACTATAGTGGAGAATACAGTTCGACAAGCACTTACGCACCCTACCCCTCAGGATTCAAACCCACATTTGAAACTACTCCTTACGAAAATTATCACTGTGGTCTTATTGCACATTGCGTCAACCGTCCGTGGGACTCGGACACAACAACGACGAAGAAGGCTCGTACATTTTCTACTACGGAAGCTATTGGTCGTACAGGAAAGGAAGAGAATTATGAATTATCAGACTACCAATTTCAATAAGCTTGTGATCGTGCATCTTCATTTGCCACCCTGAACACAGTAAGATAAACATCTGAAATCTTTATTTAGTTTCTTTTTTATTTATTTTGCTCGTCATAATGACCACACTCCGCCTGATGGTAAGCAGTCGTGTGGTCTAAGAGTTGTGGCCTCCACACCGTCCTCATAGCAGCCGAGGCGATGTTGAGGTCTCTACTTTGACGGCCTGAGAAAGTGTTTTTTCACGCCCCGCTTAAAGGACCCAGGATTGAAGGAAGAAGGAAACACACATTTTTTGAGGACCACAGCTGGGATGCCATCAGGTCCACCGGCTTTCCAAATATCGAGAGACTGCAGTATCGCACGAAAGTCACGTTGCCTGATACGTATATCAGGCATGGTGTAGCCGCAGTTGCCAATGTTAGGCGGCTGGGAACCGCGGTCATCGATTCGGGAGTTGGCCGCAAAGAGATTTTCAAGCAGATCTGCTTTCTCCTGCGGCCGATGAGCCAGTGATCCATTCGGATATCTCAGAGGGGCCAGCGAGGTCTGGCAGAAGTTGAACTGCACGGCTTTGGCATAGCTACGACTACTCGTAGGATGCGCCATGAGTTCCTGGCTGAACCGTGCGACGCACTGGGCATCCGCTCCTAAATGTCCTCTAAGTATCCCTCCTGCAGACCTTTGTGGCTTGGTTGAACGCTGCCTTCAGGTGATCCACGTTAGGGTCATGGAGAGTGCAAGCCCTGGTCCAAGCGCGGTACGCTGTCTGTTTGCGTTCAACAGCATCAGCGCATTCACAACTGAACCAGGGCCTTTTCCTGCCGCCGCTCGTGACATTACTGTATGGAATATAAAATTCCATACCCAGGATGATTTCACTAGCGACAGCAGTAGCGTTCTCTGATGGATCCCTGTTCTCAAAGCAGCGTTGCGCTCAAGGGATGGATGCGAAGTACTCCCGCATTCCATCCCAGTCTGCTGACGAGTAGTGCCATGGTCATCGTCTTGCGTTTTCAAGTCGCAGGGGCGTAACAACAATAGTTGTAACACAAACCAGACAATGGTCTGAGGTGCCCAGAGGAGCACGAATCGACACACTGTACCGGTTTGGATTACTCGTCAGCAGCAGATCGAGCAAAGAGGGTGCCTGACCTGCAATGTCCGGTATCCGGGTGGGCTAAAGTACCAGTTGAGACAGGTCATACTTGAGAGCGAACGCATGGGCAGTTCGTCCCGTTTCCCGTTTTGGGAGAACTCAACTAGGTCTCATAGTGGGCATTGGAATCTCTCAAGAACACCAACTCAGCGTTCGGAAACCGCTCCTGCGCGTCGTCTGCCGCCTGACTTAGGTAATCGAAGAGTCGAGTTGTCTCAGCGTCTCCTGAATGGGATCGGTAGAGACAGATGCAGATTTGGCTGAAAGAGCTATGATCTACGTGTACCCAAAGGACAAAGAAGGAAGGGTCCTCTAGGCAGTGTAGACGGTGACAGCAAATATCCGCCCTAATAAACAAGCATAATCCGGCTTTCGCAAGGAAACACTCCTCTAGCACGTAGCCGGGATATTGCAGGTAGTTCGTGTCTGCAGGACGATGTATTTGTGTCTCCGTTAGAAAAAGCATTGTCAGCCGAGCCGTCTCCAGGTGGTGATGGACGGGATTAAGATTAGCGTGGAGTCCTCTGATGATTATAAGCTCCACACGGAAGCAGTGGTGGGGTTACTGCGATTGGCTGCTGTTGAACGACAATAATTTGTTCGTACTGCTATGGCATTACGAACAAAGACAGCACTCTATGGAGTGAAAGAAACAAGAAACGTGAAAAAAAAAGAGGCGGCTATTCTCGCAACAAAAAGGGGCAAGGCACAGAGCAGGTTTCTTCATGTTACTGTGTGGTATGGCGATAGCCGATCCGACGGACCGAAGGACCCCTTTCGGGTGGGTACGAGGGTACACGCAGTACCCCAAAGTGGTCACTGGGACCCACCCTCCGGTCACCATCCAGCACAAAGAGCCACCTCGAGATTATGCGCGGCATGATGAGGCAACCAAGTTGGTTAGACTCGGTTGGGCCTCTGGACTATACCGCAGGCGGCCAGCAGAGCACCGTTTCTACGGCTCTCCCTGGCCGCCGGGTCGACTCGCGCCACTCACCCAATGACTCAACGGATACTCTGCAGCTCATAAGCTGCGAGAATGTCACCTCATGTTTAGGCCTCCGGCGCTCTCATTCACCGAACGAAACACAGCAGTGAAACACTGTTGTATCACGTCGATTTTCTGTGAGAGGGTAGTACTTCCACGGTCGAACCAGTCTATTCTTGCTGTAACCAGCTTAGCTCTACGTATTGCGACGCATTTTTACAGGTGATAATAGGGATTTCTTTTTCAAAATCAATTTAATCACAGTAAAATTTTACTTTTATTTTGCCAATGCGTTATAAAATTAAACTTAACTAACCCAAACATAAATAATATAGAAAGACATTTTTTTTTTTCAATTGTGTCTAACAATAAGATATCAGATAAAAAATATGAGCTGTTAGTTATACTTATGTTAAAGCTACAAAAAATACAAATACCCAAAGTATAAGCAAAAATGGGTGTTATTATGTTTAGTAAAAATTATGTACAATTTTGCGAGGTGGCTGTACTGAATATTGGCCTGTGCATGCATTATTCTTCGATAAAAATATTTAATTGATGTAACATATTTTTGGATCGTATAATGCTAAATTCCTAGTTATAAGTTTATTGTAGCAAAATGAACTGTTCTTATTATTAATTAAAAATGTTTTAGTTTGTAATTTTTGTGGCTTATACCTATCCAACTTTAAGCTAAACTCCAAGTTGCCTTATTAAGCTTTAATTTTTCAAGGAATCTTCCAAAAGGCATCTTACAATAATTACAAGTAGCAGTAGACTATATATAAATAAGAAGATATATAAGGATATAGGATCGTCGGACTGCTACGCACAGGGCACGCATGTTTGACTAAAATTATTTGCGTATTAAATAGTTATTTATAGCTGGCTTCTAACAGTGAAGAAACACATCGTGCATTTCTAAGAGATTTACTGACTGCCACGCCTTACGGAGCCAGCATGGAGAACTTTGGCTTAATCCTTCTTACATTGAGAAGAGGCTCCTATCCGGCAGTAGAACAGTTCATAAATAGGGCTGATATTATTACAGAAACCTTGCCACCATTGTTGGCTTGGGACCAAAATATATTAAAGATTTAAATTATTATTTTAACATGTACTATTTGAAGATAAATTGCCTTTAATAGGCATATTAGTGTAGCATAGACAAAAAAATAGCCTTACTTGTAAGTAAGGCTATGTTCCTTCCGATGCTGTATCACCTCTAAGCTGACCTACTAATGCAAAATAATATAAAATCACATCCATAATTCGGTTAACATACGTCTGTTGATTAACATATTACTCAATCGTTTTGCCATTTATTTTATTGCCTCTTAGTTAGTTAGTTACCTTCATACCTTACCTCAAAAGCAAAACCATAAACCATCTATACGTTGACATACATAATATAAAGTCGAAAGTCTTTATACACGAGAGGTACGCCTACATAGGTAGCGGTATATTTCATCCACATTTCGCCATCTAAGAGGTAACAGGCCTACAGATTAGAGGGCGAGCCTATCGCTGTCCATTGCTACTGATAATTTCTTGACAGAAAACCTCAATAATACTCTGCCCATCCCAAAAATGGTACCTCAAGCATAGCGATCGCATTTACTATTGCTTCTCCGAGACAGTCTGAGATGGCACATTGCGTTAACGTAGTTAATAATTTATTTATTTATTTAGCCTTACCAACAACTCTGATATGGCTTATAGGGCTTTTTAAAAGGCTTATTGTCTTAATTTAACAGTAAGGATGGCGTATTGGTTGAAGTGCAATCAGTTAACCACTAAGTCATCCAATTATACCAATGCGCCAAGTGTACTGGTTTCAACACACCAGTTAATTTTTTATGATCTACATATAATTGCTTTATGTCTGGGTGTTATTTGATTCCTTTGCTTGAAAAGTCCTCGGCGATACAGGAATTAAATCTAGTGTACAAGATGTCATTAAAAAAATACAACAATTTTAAAAGAAATCTAAATTACTTATACGAAGTCTTTAATGAACACATAATTATAATAATGTCAGCCCTGTATTAAACTGTCCTACTGCTAGGCACGGGCCTCTTCTCAGCGTGAGAAGGGTTAGGCTATAGTCTACCACGCTGACCTAACGGGTTGGCCGACTCCACATATCTTCGAGAACATTATGGAAAACTCTTAGATATGCAGGTTTCCTCACGATGTTTTTCTTCACCGTTAAAGCAAGCGATAATTAACTATTTAATACGCATATAACTTCGAAAATTTAGAGATGTGACCTTGGGTTCGAACTCTAGACCACTACGTGGCAGTCCAACCGTCCCCCATTAGGCTATCGCTGCTTAATTAACACAAAATGCACATAAATAGTAAGCAAAGAGATCATAGTCAAATTTTATCAAGTTGCAGTAAATTACATGTGTGTCCATTTAATATTCTAATTTTTAAAACCTAGCAACCAGTTCTTGAAAATAAAATTAAAAAAAAATGGAAATAACAAACATAATGGTTTACATACCAAAGCAAATCAAATCAAAACAAAGGTATTAATTATTCAAGTTTTCATAGTACGGTAATCAGCAAGTTTAAATCATTCACACAATTATATTATGAAAAAATCGTTATTTATTACTATCTGTTGTTTTGTAGTGCTGAACATGCGATTAGTGGCAGTGGCATCTGGATTACTATATCGGCCGCAAATACCATTGGCTGCCTTAAAGAGTCACGTGTTACCTACCAAACCGGAGTTCAGACAAGCTCCAATGGTTGTCGACTTTATACGAGATCAACTAAAGAATAACGATAGGAATGCAAGAGACAGAATACCACGGGGACCGCTGCTCAAAAGAATAGTGCCATATTTAGGTAACCGTAAACCTGATCTACACATCATTAAAGTGAATGGTGAAGGAAAATCTACGAGTACTGTAGAGCCTCATTCCAGGGGAACTGCTATAACTAATACTAATGCAAATCATCCAAAAACTGATCGCTCTACAAGTACATATGCGCCGCTTACCCACGAAAATACGCCTGAACACGATGACAATAATAACGACGATCGAGCCCAGACTACAAAACATGATGAATATACAACGAAACATCATGATGATCATATTATAACCAAACCATCTAAAAGTACATATGCACCATACTCCCACGGATGTACACATAAAATTGAAGATAAAGACTCATCCGAAAATAAATTTACAACCGATGATGACGATAACACACCTGAAGAACAAGATTTTCGTCCAAAGACTGACCGATCGACTAGTACGTATGCACCGCTCTCTACTGGAACCACACCTATCCCAGGAAATGTTTTTAAAGATCAAACGGCAAGTCCTTATGATCAAGAGCTGTGTAAAAATCTCACTAATTGTGAATTTTATAAATGGAATGCATTTAGAGAAGCGACATCGCAAATGGCACCACTAAATGATACAAGAGAAATATTTATTTGGCACCGTCTTTAATTCTTAGTAACTGTGTTACCTAATTCTGAACGGCTATTTAGATTAACTGTTATTCTGGTTATAAGATTTGTCTGTATACACCTAGAAAAAGTTATTTTAATTATCTCTACTTAAGTCATTATGCTATATCAATTTATTTTAAAATGTATCACAACAAATATAAAATAAATTTACATTAAAAAAGGAACCATCTGTGCCTAATGTATCATCAGTTGAAAGGATAAGTTTCTCACTCAAAGAGTCTTTTAAATTATCGGTATAATTATAGAAGCCTAAACTAAATTGATCTTGAATTTCAAATATTATTCAATCTGCAGACTAAAATCAAACTTTATAGTTATGTTGATTTAAAACAAGTAAACGTTGTTAACTTCTTGATGAAAAGAGAACGCCCGCCGCCGCGCCGTTATCAACTGTTTCATGATAGTAAAAATTACCCGGCTCATCAGGGGATCATTTTCTTACAGGAATTGGACATAAGAGTATTTCTGTCTCTGTTTCAACCGTTAAGACTTTCGGACACTCACATTAGATATGTGTATCTCTCTCGTTCCTTGCCTTTCATTCTATTTTTAATTCCTTTTGTTCTAGGATCGTACGCGTGAGTGATACCTCTGGTATTGCAAGATTTTCTTTACTGATATTATTATTCTAAGAATGTATATGCCAACTACCAGGTCTGCCTCCAACAGGCTGTATGTACAGTTTGGCGATTTTGTATTAATAGTAATGTGATTTTAAAAAGGAATAAATTTATTTAAAGTATAATATTTGCTTTGTCGTTAAAATGGTCACACCTAAAAGCTTGATGTAGCTTTTACTCAATTTATAATACGTTGTGTAAACTCTAAATAAAAAATTACAATCGATCATACATAACCTGCGCTATTTATATTGGCATTATATTGCATAAAATTAGCATTAAGTTACAAAACTAATTATAATTTTCTGAAAAAGTGTATTTATTATAGTTTTAGCTAGATCAGCTGTTATCAGTTTAAAAAAGCTAGGTTTCTGCGGGTTATGAGGAGCTCTGATCTGATCTGATAAAGTTGTTTCTACATTGAAATTAATTTAATAATTTAAAGTGTGTTAAAAGGAATGAACGCGAATGTTGTGTCTGATATTTCGTATTAATTCCTGGGCCAAAGTGCTTTTGAGTTTGGTTGCAGGAAATTTTCAGTAGCAACTCAGTGCCTGTAACTGTAAGTGGTGAACAGCAACAGGATCTACTCATATTAGATGAAATATGTATGGAATACATCTCTGGTTACTCTTTCGTCATGTAGGCGTAACGTTATATATATTATTTATATAATAATAAAATAATAATATCCTCCAGACCGAATTTCGGTCACGGCGGCCAATCTTAACGGAGACTGGCCATCTGCGCAGGAGCTATTATAGTGCACAAGCCTGTGCGCAAACACAAATACACTCTCTGTTCCGTAACTCTCATGATCCGATGGGACGGATAATCCGACACGACCGGAGAGAGATGAGGCACAGGAGCAACGACTTTACGTGCTTTCCGAGGCACGGGGGTGTTTAACACCGCCAACTTTCTAACTCTGGGCTGCTAATGAGAAATCTTTACAGAAAACCCAATAACTTTTTATTGACCCGACCAGGGATTCGAACCCGGGACCTCATGCACAGCAGTCGCATTCACTACCGCTGCGCCACGGAGGCAGTATTATTTATATAGAGTGATAAGGAACCACCACCGCCCAACATTGAAAAACCTAAATAGGGAAGTACCTGTATCGCACAGACTAGCGCAACCACAATAATTGTTTCATGCTAACTGCGGTATCCACAGCTCCATAAAGTGGGACGTGCTGTTAGTAATCAAATCTGTCTGTGGTATACAAGTGACATTAGCAGTGCAGCGACTAGCTTTTGCGGTACCAGCACCGCACTACTTGCTTCCCTGATTCAATTGTATATAGAATATAAAGCAATTACTGAACATAATTTGGTTTTTAGGAAATACGTTAGTTATTTATAGTTATCATATAAAATATTTTTTTCAAAAATATATTTTTATTTGATAGCCTTTTACTATATATTTTAGTATTACAACATTTAAATGGTATGATTTTCAACCGTATAACATTTTAATGTCACAATGCCCAGTCAACAGCTTCACTATTTCAAATACTGCTTTCATATCTTAAACTTGTAAACAGTGTCCATATTCGACATGTTCACCGTTATATTATATTTATTCTTACGGACAGACATAAAAACCGTCGGGCGTACGGAACGTGCGCGGGAATATGAAGAAAGGGGATTTACCCTTGTCAACTGGGAGACGGGCGCTGTAATAACCGTGAGCAACCCAGATAAAAGGAACTCAATAACAACGTCTCTTGATACAATGCTGATGGTGTGAGCTTCGGTCGCACGCACTAACACCTTGCGATACAAAATCTCATTACACTAGAATGACTGGCCTATCTATAATGTGCCTGAAATTAAACCTAATGTGAAGTCTGTAATACAAGATTAATGTAACTCCTATACGTTGAGAATTTGATTACAAAGATTCTAGAATTTGAAATGCAACTTTACATATAAATAACTAATTGAATTTACAAATAGAATACTGTGTATTGTTATATATTTAAATATTTTTTTGGGTGACTCATTCAAATTTTATTTGCTTTTATTTTTTTGTAAGTGAATATGAATGTGGCCTGATATAATTATCATAGTTTTATATTTGCTAGTACTAGTATTTAAGGTGTATTTTGGATGATATTGGTATAAGAGCAAGTAGAATGGAATAAACAAAGTGAGGATAAAATTTACCTCGAAATCTGCAAATGAAGGTGATGAAGGTGAAAGTGGTAATTTAATTTAAAGTGGTCAACATGTCGTCTCATCGAAAACAACCTGTCTTAGTGATTGAGTCTGCTGTGCATGAGATCCCGACGACGAATCCCAGGTCGGGCAAAGTGTGATTGGGTATTTCTGTCAATAATTCATTAATAGTAACACGGAGTCTGAGATACGCCTGGTGGATGACATTCAGGCTTATTGCGTTGGACTGAAAACTATATTTGGCGAAATATAGGTGTAATATATCACAACCTTCCCCTATGGGGATAAAGTGAGCCTACGTATAACTTTAATAATAACGAGGACCAAATGACCTCACCTAGTCTTTGGTCTTTGGGTCGTATTTTAGCATACACACGTCCCTTAATTGTCACCCTTTAAATTCATTTATCTCTCTATGAGAGGTAGATGTGAAGGCATAACGGTATCCTCACTCAAATTCGAATGAGTATAACTATTTCTGTTAAATAGAAAATTGTAATAAATTCTCTTGTGTGATATTCTAAGGTTAGAGCTTCTTTATCTCTTGGCCAGCACTACGACGCCGGGGCTCAGATACAATATATTTGTCACTGTTCCTTTTTTTTTAGATAATAAAACATTTGGAGAGATATTTACTGCTAGCAGAAGAGCAGCGACAGCTCAGTGGGAGACCAACAGACTGCAATACAGAGGGTCTCCGGTTCCAACCCACGTCGCGCACCTCTAACTTTGGGAAGTTATATGACTTTTCGAAATTATGTGCGTATTGATTGACAATTATCGCCTACTCCGTGCCTCGGAGAGCACGTTAAGCCGTCGGTCCCGGCTGCCATGAACATCTATGGCAGTCGTTATTGGGAGAGTGTCGACACAAAAGATCCCACTGGGTCGAAGTGTCGCTGGTCTGCCCTGACTGGCCCCCACATAAGATAAGATACTGCTAGCAGGCAAACCATTTTTGTTTGTCATGTGGATCGTTTAAGGACCCAATTGCACACTCTACTAAAGACATTAGTCCTAATGTTATTGGATTTAAAGCCTATTTACCTCTATATACATATAAAGAAATGGTACCAACTAATAAATGGCAAAGTGATATTTATATAATTCCAGGTCAATATTCAGGCACTTTAAATCATTGTAAATGGATATTTTGCAAATGGATAGGTGTCCAAGAAAGCAAGTTACTAAGCATTCATCAATGCTATTGCGATTTTATTTTGCATAAGCTATACCGAGGAAACACAAACAAACTGCTGTGGTCGCAAACTAAACAAAGTAGCAAATATGCATACGGCCTGTCTGACAGTAAGCAGACACTGTTGTAACCTATATGCGTCGGAAACAAAACAAATTCGTAACCGGTATTGATGCTATAATGGATATTATTTACCTTTAGGTGCTTTACCTTTCGATCAGGTTGCACCAGCCTTGGTTACAAGCTGATTCAACTTTTGACCATGGCCGGCGGCCGCAATAATATACATATAAGGCTATCCCTGGTATGTTGCCATTAATGATGAAAGGGATAGAGGAAAGAGGGGAACTGAAAAAGGGAGAGGAACAAGGCCGTGATTGAACCACCTATGCTATCATGCACCGAACAAAAGGCAGCAGTGCGGATACTACTACTCGTTACTACTACGATATTCTATGAGTTGGTAATACTTCCCAGGTCCAGGCAACCTATTTGGCAAGCAAGGCTCTGCTACTCAAAAAAACAAACTTAAAATATTTATAGAGTAAATTACAAAAATTAAACCTTATACCAACATTATGATAATATAGTTATCATTGACAATTATTTGTAATTATTAATCGTCGTAAAAAATGTCGTAATCGGCTTATATTTAATACGTTTCAGCTTTCATTCATGGTGGTCACACCGTAGTCCAGATATGCTGAATGCAACCACATCAATTACCCCTAAAATATTCAACGCCATCGGAGACACCGATGACCGTTAATAATGAAGTTTCTCTTGTATCTACTGCTTAGTAACTTACGACAAATTAGCTCAGGCAGCCATCTTGCATTATTCCTACAGTGCATAACATTTATTTTTCTTGCATCTTAGTATAATTATGATACAATCATAATATCAGTATGCGAATATTAATTAAACATTCAAATATTTAAATTATTTGAATGTAATCGTTGATCGATCATACTCTTGTCGATGATGTGAATAACCAACCTGTCACAAAAACGTTTGAAAATATCAATATGTTACGCAAACCGTGATTTGATTGGAGCTCACTCCATGATTACCATTGATGAAACAAGGCTTACGTTATCATTCAAATACGAAATTGCACACTTTTCAAAATATTGTTTTTTGCCGTAGTCGCTTATCACTATTACAAAATACGCTATTATCGCATTGTAATTATAAACCAATTCAAAGGCACTTAAAGCTTCTCTTAAAATTCTAATTTTCTGCAACAGGCAGCACTTGTTTATCAGGTGATGTGTTAAACATCCAAATGATTGGAGTACTCATAGTCTCATGATCAATCGGTGGTGTATCTGAACTCTCTAGGAATATCTCAAGAGAAGTTTCATCTACTGTATCCGAAGACGTGACGTCTTCCGAAGATGTGGTCGTAGTTGACAAACTGGTAGTTCTGATCGAATATCGTGTAATATTGTTAGCAATTATGAGAAACCGTGTTGCCTTACTAAAATTAGGTAAATAACTTTCACTTATTGAGGAACTTGGAATGGTAACGTGGCTTGTGGTGATGGGGTCACTTGTGGTGATCTCCAAACTTTCTGTGACCTGGTCAGTTGTGGTGATCGAGTAGCTCTCTGTGCTCGGGTGAGTTGTGGTAGTTGGAAAGCTTTCTGTGATCACATACCTTGTGGTCATCTGCAAACTTTCTGTAGTCGGGTGACTTGTAGTAATAGGCAAAGTTATTGTGACATAGTAAATTGTGGTGATCGGATAGCTTATAAAAGCTTCGGTTTGTTTGGTTTTTACACTCTTCATTTTAGAAGTCGTGGTTACATAACGACGCCTTGTTTTACGGCTTGGTCTAGTTATGGACTTCTTTGTAGTCTTTGCCGTGGTATCATGGAGGAAGTTATATTTGTATTTGCGGCTACTTATACTATGGTGAGTAGAAACGGTACTTGAGGCTACATCTTCATCTAAGTCAATAATATTAGTAATTTCAATGGATTCGGTGTAATCTGCTGGTGGTGTGCAACCGTAGTAATCGTCTTCTAGCGAATCAATTCCACATATTATGTGTGAATGCATGGCATCCTGGTGTCTTCTTATCTTGTTCTTAACAGAAACTGTTTTGGTAGCTATATTTTTTGTTTTCTCTGATAATATTAAATCTTCTTTTCGAGTTTCATTTGTATCTAATTTATTTCTTGATAAAGGAAATAACAGAGTATTTTGTAACGACATTATAAATACAACAAACCGTATAAAATTGGTTGGCATTATTATTAATATTCACATTTTTCTTTATAAATAATTTAATCGGGTACATTTGAATTATTAACAACAGTACTAAATACGTCTCAAAATTTAATCAGAAAATAAAATGGATGTTTTGGTATTGGTCACATGCCGTATCCGTTACCGATCGTAAAATTTACAGTCGCCACGAAAAATTTAAGTTACAGTTGTGTAAACCCAAGTTTTATTTTTCTAGGTCAATTTGTTAAAATAATTATAACTAAACGTCGACACATATTATTTATAATAAGAATGCAATATTTTTTTGGTGTCACTGTTATTGGCATTCAATTGCTATATTAATATATACTGGACTACTAAGATTATCTATGTATAATATTTTATTTTATTATAAACTGGATTTAGAATCATACTAAATGGTACGGTTTATTATCTGAATGTACGTCTGCAATAATGTTTATATCGGTTTTTAAGGTAAGGAAAATCCTGTAATTTATATTCCGTAAAGACTTATTAGACTAGAAAGCCGATCCAAGTAAGTTTGAGAATAGAACAGCAGATATGATGATAACAATGACATATAAATATTTTAAATACTTTAAGATCATACTCGAAGATAACTAATAACCACATTATAATTTATGGAAACAAAACATAAGACTATATTTTTGGAGAAATAAGTCTTTTTGACATAAATATTTAGTGCCAAATCCTTGTTTATAGCTATTAGACGTAGTTGTCACTAAATATAATATTCGGCATAGCATTTGGTGCTCACTTTATGAGATAGGGTGCAGCGAAATCCATTCTAAATTCTGATGCAGATTTTTGTCCTAGAGAAAATCGCATTCACAATCTTGTGTTGCGTACCAACGTGTAAGGGCATGGGTAAATTGCTATAATAATCAACTGAACTAGACCTGAGAAGGAACTGTTTTTTGCAGGTTCGGCATCGTTCTATAGAAGGTACTGCAGAAAGTTTATTAGGAATAGTCATTTAACTATTGTTTTAGTAAAGCTGCATTCTGAACCTCTGGAAGAGGTAACCACCTTCAAATATCTTGGAAGCCAAATTTGTAGTGACAATAAATTGGCATCCGAAATTTCATCACGGATTGCTAAAGCTGTTGCCACATTTGGTAAGCTCAAACAGCGTGTGTGGACATCTCACGACCTGAAACTACAAACTAATATATATGTTTACAAGGCATTAGTCTTACCCATATGTGCGTACGCCGCAGAGACCTGGTGTCTGTATAAAGACGACATAAAAAGGATTGACCTAAGATATCTTCGGTCCATACTCAATAATTAATGGCAGGATCTCATACCCAACACGCAAATTTTAAAGTGCACTGGAATGATGGGTGTGGAAGCGATCTTGATCCAGCTGAGATGGTGCGGTCACGTTGGTTGAGCGTATGGTTTACCTAAAACCGTTTTCTACTCAGAGCTCACCTAAGGTAAACGGACGCACGGTGGGAAATACTTACGGTACAAAGACGCTGTCAAACATCACCTTGTTGCTTGTGGTTTGCCCGTTGATCGATGGCAAGTCCTAGTTCAAAACCGAGGAAATTGGCGAACTTCTATCTACAAAGCAATCGAACGCTGAAACGTTGAAACAAATCGTCTTGAAAATCTAGACAAGAAACGCCAATTACGCAAAAACCGCCCTAAGCCTTCTTATAACTACTCATACAATGATGTCAGTCAGCTCTTCTGCACACAGTGTGACCGAGTTGTCAAGTCTAAATTTGGTTTTGCTAGTCATCATAGAGCCCACAAAAGACGCAATAATTAGTTGGGGTTACAGACAGCAGTCAGCTGTTGCATGGAAACCTATTATATTCAATTAATTATTTATATAGGTTAATAAATTTATTCATCTTACTTTATTTTTTAGATTACGTTTGTTAAGATTTTGATTTATATTGTACATACTGAAATTCAGCCATTCAGAAATTTAAAGTAGTCTATTGTATTCTGGGCGTAAATATAAACTTTTGTGGTAATAGGTGCCACAAAAAGGCAGGATATCTGTTTTTTAATAATAATTCCTTCTATAAAACATTTTACGTTAAACTGTATATAATTAACAGTTGAGTACATTAAACACACAACTATTAAATGTACTCAATGTCGTATTCCCGCATTAACGAATTTGTTGGAAGTATTCTTTTATGTGTAGGAGGTGTGCTCAATGAGGGCCCAGAGATAAGATCAGTTCTTCCAAACCAGTAGGCATCCTTCGGTAGTGTTTGTGTTACAGGTGGTTTATTATTGACCCATATAATTTCTGTTAAATACGACATCGGTCCACCTTTTGTAGGTACTGACAGGGACTTGTATTTCACTTCCCAACAACGAGCAAAGATGCAAGTTGTGCTTTCCGGATGTGTCTGCGATGATTCTCCATCCGTCTCTGTACTTGGTTTATTTTCCTCATTCATTATATGAGTTGATACGGTTGATATTTCTGGTAGCATACCTTCTGTTGTCGGTTCTTCTATAATGATATCATCTGACACTGTATCTTCTGGTATTAAATCATCTGGTATTAAATCATCTGGTATTAAGTCATCTGGTATTAAATCATCTGGTATTATATCATCCGTAGTTATATCATCAGTAGTTATATCATCTGGTATTGCATCATCTGTTAATAAATCGTCAGTAGTTATACCATCTGGTATATTATTTTCCATTGTTGATTCTTCTGTAACTGTGTGTTCAGTTGGTGAATCTTCTTGTGGTGTACTTTCTGTTACTGTATCCTCTAGTGTTGTTGCTTCTGTTACTATATGTTCTAATGTTGTATCTTCTGTTATCGGTTCTTCTATTATTATCTCTTCTGGCATTGTATCTTCTGTAAGCATGTCCTCTGTTATAGTATTATCTGGTACCGTAGCTTCTGCTGTAGTATCGTGTGATGATGTAACTGGTGTTGTTGTATATGCTAAAGTTATAGCATGTGTTGTTGTCTCTTCTAATGTTGTAGCTTGTGTTGTAGTATCTTTCAATGTTGTATCTACCGGTATTGTATTTTCTGGTACTGTACGTTCTGGTATTGTTTCTTCTGGTATTGTATCTTCAGGTGTTGTATCTTCCAAAGTTGTTTCTTCTGTTATTGTATCATCTGATATTGTATTTTGTGATTCTGTTTCTGTTGCTGTACTCCCTGATGTTACTTCATTGGTTACTGACTCACTTCCAGTTATTAATGTGGTTTGTTCAGCACTAGTAGCTATGTTTTCTAATTCATCGAGACTAGAATCTTTTAGATAGACTATACGTTTTTTTACAAATTTAACCGTAATAACGGGGCAACCATTATAATTATCTTCGAAGGAATCCAACCCACATGCTGATTCATCATACTGTCGTCTTCTTATTGGTTTTGTCATGCGCGGCTTGTTAACAATTTGGTTTGGCGAATAATCATTTGATTTACTTCTCGCTGTTAATTTATCATAAACTCTTAAAAACGTTAACGACGATCCAGTATTGATATATAGAACATTTATTATATAAACAATATGTATATCACAAGTTTTCATGACCGGGTTATCACATTATCGTGGACGACCCAAAAATTTAATTTAAATAAATAAATATCAAAGAGACCGCTGTAAAATAAAAATTAGAGAATAAAACAGGCGGTATATTAATTAAAATTTAACTATAAACTCATACCGTGTGTAAATATTTTTTATTTCTAAGAATTATAATCCAATTGAAAAATATTTTCTTTTCGTAGTAGCAGCGTACAGCTGTTGAAAGGTACAAATATAATAATATATTATTTTGATTAATTTTGACTTTGATGATGTAGAAAAAAGAAATGTCTAATACACGGGCAAGCTGTGTTTTTTTTGCTAAATAGTAGTGAGTATATACAAACTATTTAGATGGGTCTGAAACAAAAGCAAACCCATTTTAATTTTTTTGTCTGTTTGTTCAGGTGAAAACCACTAAATAGATATTGATACAATTGCCACAGTTTGGTAGCTTAGTATTAACATAAATTATAAGCTACTTTATATCTAATTCTGTAAAGTAAAAACGGAGATATTATAGTATATAGTAAATGACGACGCGAGCATACTTGTCCCCCGTAGACAAATTATTTGATTTTAAACATCACTCTGTTTACTTTGAGTTATATATAATGTATTTAACACATACTTACCGTAAATATAAGGTCAAGGAATAAGAGCAGTGTCTGTCATTCAAAGATTTTTAACATATAAAACAAAATAAAATAAGCAAAGTAAGTAGAAGATTCAAGGACATTTATATGGTACAAAAATATTTTATTTTTGCTAGCAATCTATTAAGCTGTTCTTTTGCAAGAAAATCTTCATGATATCTAGTTATTGAAAAAGTATAAATGTTAATAAGGAAACGCTAGGGTGTAAACATCAGCTGCTCTGGGCTTAACCCGTGTCACGCGAGACAGACAGACAGGGGGATTATAATAATGCTCATCTGAGCTGCAGGATATATATATTCTTATCCCTAAAACCTAAAAAAAATAAGTTGTGTTATTAAATCCAGCAATACAATGGCTTTAAATTAATTTTAAATTGCTTGTTGTAAAGAAACCATTATATTATAAGTATCAGGCCGTCGCCTACCACGCTGATTTAGTACGGATTGAGAAAGTTTAAGAACTTTATAGATAAACCTAAGACATGCAGGCTTCCACGATGTTTTTGTTCACCTTTAAATAATAATTAACTATTAAATACTACATCATTTCGAAAAGTCAGAGGTTGCCTAACGATGTAACTCCAGACCACTGCGTAGCAGACCAACGATCTGTTCATAGGCTATCGCTGCTTACAATACCATAAAAAACAAAACAAATAAAAGTCCAGTAGGACAAAATCAGTGGACTTAAATAAGACATAATGTTACAATTTATCAGTGCAAAATAACAAGAAGGTAGTATTAGTCTTGTGAATCCTCTCATCGCTTAAAGAATACGACCCTTTAAATTAACAAAAGAACTTGACAATTAACAAGTCATTTGCATAAGATTCGCCCCTGACTAATTGGTGGAATTAAAAAACAGCTAAGAGTTCTATGAAAAGAGCCAATTATGAGTTATAGAAGGTACGGTAATTGTGTACTTATTATAAATATGATGTTGTTAACGGTAGATGAACTCAAAGGTAGACAATTAATTGTTTATTTGTTAATTTAACCATGTTTGTCTGAGGGTCTTGATACCTGTTTTTTAAATAGTTGGAGAAATAAATCTTAGCAAATAATCAAAAAATAATGCTATAGGGATTTCGTATCATGATTACGATTTTTTTACAAATTACATATTTGTTTTAAATTGTTCATACGAATTGGTATCTTGATAAGTTTGAACGATTATATAAAAGCAAATTTTCGTACTCTTAAAGGTAGTTTGCAAGTTAAGATAATTGCATTGGTCATATGGACCGTGTAATGACGGGTACAAGCCTCTCCCACAAATAGCTTGTATGATTAACTAGTGCTTGAATTCCGCAACAGTTGCTTGCATAAAGTCGTGTAAAAGAATGAATACAGTTTTACAAATAAGAATGGCAATTTGGTGTATCATGTCATTAAGGTAAGAGAAGAGCGTAATAGTCAGTTTTCACGTATAAGTGTGAACACTCGCATATGTCTTCAAACGCCATTGAAAACTGTATCAGTAAAATTATTTGTGAATCTGAAAGAGCATGAGCGTATTCTAGATGTTGAAGTTTTAAATATTACAATTATTTCAGGAATAAGCTTTAGGTAAAGTTTCACTTATGGACCCTTTATTTAGGACACGGTTATCACTTACGATCACATTGATCGTATGCTTGTATTTCAATACAAGCCTATGCTTGTCTATATAAGCCTATAAGATAATAAAAGATAACATAGCACAACCATTTTCAGACTATTTTTAAACATGATAAGCTGATGAGCTTATCATGTTTAAAAATAGTCTGAAAATGGTTGTAAGTCGAGTAAAGAACATCACAATCTCTCATATAAGATTTGTTTACTAATAACACCAGTGTATCTATCTTGTTTTTTGTCGAGATAAGGTTGCTTTCAGCGTTATACTAAATCTTTATGTGGAGGGCGGAGTAATTCAGTCTAACTAAAGACAATTTCACGAGGATAATTGTATCGTCTCCAGCCATATTACTCCGTAGCCTCGAGTGAAGATAAGCTGGGTTGTTTGTATGATGATTACTTTCCAAGTTTTTGTAGAATTGTCGATTGAGTGGCACGACTCCCGTTCTATGAGTTTGCGAGTGTAATTTTTGTGTTCATCTACATAATTGGAACATAGAAGGTTAAGTGAGGGGTGTCTCGGGTACTGGGTTATAAGAATGCTTTAAATTGTGCAACTTGTATTTTTTTTTTGAGGTAACATTGGCGTTTGATCACAATCTCAGCTGATGTATGATGCTGTCGATGATGGATAACGCTTGCGGAAAATAGTTAGTAGTCATTACAAAAAATATAGAAGAATTTCACTCATTGAAGAACACTCTCACTTCGAACTACTTTTAAGAGTAACCATATAATTAATGGCCTGACTCTTTTTCTTAACTAATCTCCTAGAGATTATAATTTGACAGAAGTTTATATAGTAGACACGTCAAATATTGATATAATTATGGTATGCTAAAAAAATTCATAAATTGGTCATTAACTTGAGAGTTTAGAAGACAAACGTCGAGTTTATTTACGTTTCAAATGATTCCTCAAAACAATAACTAAAGTAAAGGTAAAACAAAATCTGGACCTCTGCATAGCAGCCCAAAGGTCTCCTATAAGGCTATCACTGTTTTTTTTTCAAACACCTTGAACCAAATTATTGATGCAGCCTTAACGAAACATCTTTAATTCGGAATACCTATGAATACAAATATTCGTTCTCACAAGTCAGATATTAATAAGCTATTATGGGTTATATGCCAGTTTGTACAAGTATGTAACTAGGTACTTTATCTACGTCTATTATGTCAAAGCAATACTTAGGGGCTCCAGTCACGCAGTTGCCGTGTTCGTCCCGTTCGCCATGTGATGCTTCGTTCACACTTGCAACTACTTATCTTATACTGCACTAGCCAGCCAACTGGCTTAAATCGAAGACAAAAATGTATGTTTCATTTACGAACAAGAGATCATATTAAACTTATATTAGGTATCACAAAGATTTTAGGCTGTAGAAATATTTTCGAGATAAGAAGGTAAATAACCGAGAATTTATTTTTAAAGCCTGGTTTATGTTATGGGATATAAAAAAGCAATTGACGTCAACATTTTATTTCTGATAATGAAAAAATTTCAGTCATATTTTTATGATAAGTTGTGAAGCTTGATACCTCAAAATTGCTAGTTTCAGCTGGTCTTGGATGACATAGTCATACAGTGGCTTGAGAAATTTTACCCTTTTGAATGATTATCATTTCAACATGATTGATCTGTCACTAGCACATTTTTATTTAAACTAAATGCACAATTGATTGAATTGAAAATTGAATTGAATAGAAATTTAAAAGTTTATGGTTTAATTATTTCAGTTAATTTTATATAACTGGACATGACGGTTTATCTTGTGTAGTTTATATCCTTAAATATGACTATGACATTCAATTACACGCTGTTTGGAAACTGGAGTTTTTACTGGAATGATAGTTTACTAACAAATAAACTATGATTCCAGTACAAGTAACCAGTTCGATCAAACGGAGCTTGGTGCAGTAGGCACGTGCAGCGCAAACGCGGAACTTACTTCTTTACCGACTGCAATGTGTCTTACACAGAATTAAATTTTATTTTCATTGTTGAAAACCTTGTGCGGTATTGGTGAAATAAATCGATATTATTGAGATATATATTCTTGAATGCCATTACTCGCAGCTTATGGATGGATAATGAAGCGTTACATAAACAGGCCAACGGGCAATAAAAACAAAATTTTCTATAATATCTATTTGTTTTAATTCTTTGAAAACACAACGCCCGCTAGATAGATCAAGCCTTGTCAGTGACTAACAAATATATTTAACAGCATCATTTTGATGAATACATGCATTTTCACAGTGATAACATGTCTTATGATAACAGTATGTAATAAATAAATTGCAGTAAAATATTCCATTCCATTAAAAACTACCGCCACTGTCGGAGTTCATAGACGAAAGAAAGTGAAGTAGAAAAGGCAATTAACAGAAACCAATAATTTCTGAAACACTATTCAAATAAAAATCTTTCGGATTTTTATACCAATGTATTCGAATAACAAGCGGTGTAGATCGAAAAACGGTAAGTAAACCTTAACGATTGAATTGAGAACATTGACTAATTAGTCTATGCACTAAAATAATTTGAGCTATCAAACGTAGCCGTTACAAAATATTTTACTATTTGTGAAATAGTTCCTATAAAGTTAGTTTATTTCATTACTATACAACTATAAATTGGCACATTGTCGCCTCCATAGACTCCAGCTTTGCTTCACGCTACAATTACCATAAAGTAGTAATAGTCCAACTATTTAAAACACCCCGTTGTACAAAACTGGTGTAATTTGTACAGAGTACTAAGAACTGTGCGAGGTACAGTTTAGTACAAAATGCAAATTTACATTGCGAACAACTGTTATACAAGATACTACACTTTGTAGATAGACTTTAAAAGGCTTTTTTATATTACGCAACTTGGTGATAAGAGATTATGTTTTTGTATCGTTTGGGTCCCATTGCTTGAGCTCTATATAGAGATGAATAAAGCAAGGGCTAATCGAAGCTGCCCGTGGCCAGACAGCTGATCTTTACGTCGTGAAAAGAACAGGCTTTGTCATTTAACGTGGCAATATTGCTAGTTTCTTGGGCACACTACCAGTCGACTGTGATGTGGAGGAATTTTATGATGCCTTGCCTTGCCTAGTTTTTCATTTTTACTCGTTTTATTTTAATATTCTTTATACAATACTAACGACCCGCCCCAGCTTCACACGGGTAGAAGAGCATCTAGCGAGACCCGTCATTGGTGTGAGACCCGTGCTTGAATTTATTTTCGCATGTATTTGTTTTTATTTTACGATATCTCCTAAGATATTCATTTAAATTGTATAGTTTGGCTATCATAATGTGCATGAAATGCTCAAGGTTATTAACGTATTTAAGTTGATAAGAATTAATACTGTATGCGTCTGAATGGGCTTCCAATTATTATATAAGTTTAGTTGAACCTCTTTTTTTTTTTTTTTTTTTTTACGTGGGGGAATGCATTGACGCATACCTCTCCGCGGGGCGACGGAGAGGCTATGTCGGGCTCACCGGGGGAAAGATACCCCGGTAATACCGACTAAACCTACCACGGTGTTCCTCGACATAACCATAGACGGCGGGGCCGCGCGAATCGCTTTCACATGCAATCGCGACCCCGCCGAGGTTTCGGCCCGCCGTGTGAAACGGCAGGCCACTTCACAGAAAATACTTCCTCCACTGTCCCCCTGGGGGGGACAAAAACACGACACAGAGGCGCACATGGGAACACGCACGCCGCCTCTCGGACCTGGTGCTGAACGGATGGCGGGCAGACCCACAAAGCCCGCCATCCCCAGGTCAATCCTCAGGGTGGCTGGAGGTCATCTCGCGCCCTCCGGCGCCCGGTTCTGCGGTTGGGGAGAGGGTTTAAACGCTCCCTCTCCCGCTCCGCCGCCTCCTTGATGGAAATGACTTCCTCACAAAAGGAGGCGACGGCGTTCCACGACCTCTCACTCCGGACCATAGACTGAACTACGGCCGGAAGTGAGAGGGCAATCAGTCCGACTGCCGCGATCAACTCACGGCGCTGCGATGCCCAGGCAGGGCAGTACGCCAAAGTGTGCAGCGCCGTGTCCTCAACAACGTTGCGGCAGTCGCCGCAGTGGTGACAACCGGGCGTATCTTGCCGGCGTATACGACACAGGAACTGGCCAAAACAACCGTGGCCAGTCATTACCTGTGTCAGCCGGAAGGTGAGGGCGCCATGCCGCCTCTCCAGCCACTCCTCAAAGACGGGACTAACCGCCACTATCGTGGCGTGCCCGGCACTAGGGTGCACAAGTCGTTCCTTCCATTTCTCCACTACGACCTGGCGGAGCTCGGACCTTGCCGCCTCGAGAGCGGGAAGAGCAGGTCCTTCGCCCCGAGCCAGTGCCTCCCGGCGCCAGTGGAAGAGTGACGCCAGAAGCGCCGCTTCCAGGTCCCAGGGCATCGATCCGGCGAGGAGGCTCGCTGCCTCGAACGAGATCGTGCGGTATCCTCTTATCAACCTGACGGCCATGGCGCGCTGTGGCGCACGAAGCGCTGGAATGTTACGGGCCGTCAGGTTGTCCGCCCAAACTGGGGCCCCGTAGAGGGCCATAGACCGCACGACTCCCTCGTAGAGCCTCCGGCAGGAGGTATTTGGCCCACCAAGGTTAGGCAGCAGGCGCGCAAGTGCACCTGCAGCGCTCCGAAGAATGGGGGCCAAACGACTAAAATGAGCTCTAAAGTCCCACCGGCTGTCGAGCAAGAGACCTAGATACTTTAGGGTTGACTCGACACCGATGCGGACCCCTCCTACCATGATATGGGCCCCTGGTGGTGGCCGTTTCCGAGGGCCGTGGAAACAGACGGCCTCGGACTTAGACAGGGCCACCTCGAGGCCCAACCGCCGGATACGATTAACGACTTGTGCGACCCCAGCAGTCGCCAGTATGGCCGCCGCCCGGTGCGACTTACCCCTCGCCATGACAAGCGTGTCGTCGGCGTAACAAATGACGCCGACGCCACTGAGTAGCGCACCTCGCAGCACCCAGTCATAACCGATGTTCCACAGGAGCGGACCCAGAACCGATCCATGTGGAACACCGCACGACATCTCTCGCCGACTCCAACCGTCGTGACCCGGGTAGACTACTACCCTCTCAGACAAATATGCCCCGATAATGCGGCGGAGGTAGGTCGGCACTCGATGGAAAATGAGTGCCTCACTAATACAACTCCAGGGCAAGGTATTAAAGGCATTCGCGATGTCCAGAGACACCGCGAAGACGACCTCGCCCCGGGACACCGCATCCTCCGCCAGGCTCCTCACTCGCAGTACAGCATCAATAGTGGAGCGCCCGCGGCGGAAACCATACTGGTTGTCCGCCAGATCCGGGCCCACTGATGAAAGACGCTGGACGAGGCGCTGCCCGATGATAAATTCGAACAATTTTGCCACCTCGTCCAGCAACACGATGGGCCGGTAGGCGGACGGTGAGTCCGCCGGGCGCCCTTCCTTCCTGATCAGGACCAGTTTCCCCATCTTCCACTGGCGCGGAAACTGGCCCTGCACTAGACATTCGCTGAGGAGCCCCCTGAGTCGGGGCGCGAGCTCTTCGAGGGCTAGGGCCAATGCTAGGCCTGGAATGCCGTCGGGCCCTGGGGCGGTGTTTTTCGAACGAAGTCTCGACACCGCCGCTCGCAACTCTACCTGGGTCATTTCGGGAACCACGTCGTCGTCAAAGTCCGCGCTGGACGCCATGGAAGGCGGAACCATGGGCGGAGGAGTGTGCTCCGCCCGTGAGGGAAACAGAGCGTCTACCACCTCCTCTACCAACTGTGGCCGGAGACTCTGGGACAAGGGGGGCGCCCAGGGACGAAGCTTGCCCCTGACCATGAGATATGGACGCCCCCAGGGATTACGGTCCAGAGACCCCAGCAGCTCTTGGCGGGCCTGATCTTTGGCCCGCTTGATGGCTATTTTAAGACACCTTTTGGCCGCTCTATAGGCCTCGTACAGTTCCGCCTCCCTGGCGTCAAAATCGGGAGGGCGGCGACACCTTCTTCGAAGCCGGATGTACTGGCGTCTGGCCGCCACGCAAGAATGGCGTAGGTCGGCGATATAATCCGACCACCAGTACACCCGGCGCCTGGCTAATGAATTAGATGGTATTTTAGGCATCGCCGCATCACAAATCTGAGTCATGGCCATCCGGAACCACTCGGCCTCCATTTCAATGTTGTCAGGCCTGACCGGTGCTGGCACCCAGGCCTGAACGATGGAGGCTTCCAGGAGGACCTCCCGATTTAGCTTTTTCAGAGCCCAACGCGGACCGCCCCCAATCGGGGCGCTTGGGGCTGGAGGGTCGGAGGTCTCGGCGGAGACGTCGAACCGGATGTAACGGTGGTCCGACAACGTCTCCATCTCCTCGACGACGCGCCAGCCTTGGACACGGCATGCTAGGGCGGGGCTAGCAAAAGAGACATCAACGATGGAACCGCCCCGCTGACGCACGCACGTGTGCACTGACCCACGATTGAGGACTTGCAGGCCGTTCTCTACGGCCCACTCCTCTAGCAATTCACCCCTCGCGTCCGTGGTCACTGAACCCCAAGCCGCAGATTTGGCGTTGAGGTCCCCGACGACGAGCACGGGCCGAGGGTGGCTACGAGCGACGACGACGTTAAGTTCGAGGAGATACTCCTCGAAGTCGGCGAGAGGTCGGTTGGGCGAGAAGTAACCGCCCACCACAACCGCTTCTCCTACGAGTGCTGCGACATAGCCCCGTCCTCGGATAACGTTCTCGAAGGACGGAGTACCGGCGGCGGCCAGCGAAATTATTGCCACCAAGCCATCGAGGTCCCCCACCCAGTCAGCCCTGGGAGGAACAAAATAGGGCTCAGCGGCAACGGCGACATTGATTGACCATTGCGCCATGCTCTGGAGGAGAAGGTCCTGAGCCCTGGCGCAATGGTTTATATTGCATTGGAGAAGGCGGAGGCATGGAGCCATTACGTCTCCATACTGACCTCCGCCCTTCCGACCGCGGGAGCTGTGACCCTGGTCGTTGTCGATGTCGACGTAGTGGACCTTGGGGGTATTTTATGGGTGGCGACGCAGCCCTTGCCACCCGCACGGTGCTCCGCAGGTTTACCTGTCGCCGCACACAAGATGCAGTGCGGCGTGGCCTCGCATGTTGCGGCCATGTGACCGGGTTGACCGCAGCGGAAACAGCGGCCGGTGCAGTCAACCCGTGAGGGGCACTTTACACCTACATGGCCGCTAGAAAGACAACGGTAGCACCGGGCGGGCCTGGGCTCCAGTACTTTGACATGCGCCGACACCCACCCCACCAAAATACGTCGACCATCAGCCAACTTTTTTGCAGCGGCAACGGGACAGCTAATGATAGCTGTCCCCATTCCGGCGCGGCCCGTTTTAACGTCACCACACCGAACCTGCTCCTCTGAGCAGTCTCCGTACTTGGCGACGGCGGCGACAACATCTTCTTTTCCGACGGAGTCATCCAGGCCGCTAATGCGTAAATCGACGCACTTCTGCGGCCTAGAGACGCGGACGTCATCTGCCTCCAAAGTCTGCCGGAGGCTTTCTGCCAGACGGTCTGCTTGGTCGCCACTAGCGACCCCTGGCACTTCTATGAGGCGGGCACCGGTCTGAGTTATCCGGCACCGCAATCCCGCTGTAATCCCCAGCTTGCCGGGGTCGATAGCAGACCGCGCCTTTTTTAGCAGCTCCGCATAGGTTGTCCCTCGCTCGATGGCGGCTGGCTGCAGTGTTAGAACCACTGCAGTGGACCGAGGGGCTTGGAGCTTTCGAGCTGCTTTTTTAGCCGCTGCTTTGGCTTTTTTCACCGCTTTCTTTTTTTTCTTAGCCGCCTTCTTTTTGCGTATAAATGACGTAACAAATACGGTATCTTCAATAGATAGATTAAAATTTTAGATCCAGTCTCACTATTAACGTGAGCTCTCTGATAGCATACCTAAGTGATTTAATTGGGAAGGTTACCAAAATACACACATCAAAAGTGTCTAGGGATCAAGTACATTTTTAAGTATAAAAACTATCAAATTAATATTTGCCAAATCTAATCTTCCAGACTAGCTTTTTACTTTAATGTCTATGTCTAAATTTCGTAAAATTAAGAAAATTTGAACTTTTTTCAAATTGTGAAAAATTAACCCAATTTAATGTCTTCAAGTAAATGGGAAAAATAGACAAAAATGAGGATATTTTATAATTTTTATTTTAGAGATAAAAAATTTAATATTTTGTGTTTCTTCCATTGACACGAATAACACAATCACAGCGATTTGGCATGCTTAAAATCAGTTCATCAAAATCACTTTAAGGAATGGCCGCCCACATTCTTTTTAACAAGTCAAAAAGTTGTTGTGTGGTATACATATACGGCATCCATACTCGGCAGAGCTTTGTTTGGAATATATCCCATGCGTGTTCAATTTGGTTGAGGTCTGGAAATTGAGCAGGCCACGGCAGGACGTTGATACGAGCATCGGCAAGAGTACGTGTTACGACTCTAGCCATGTGTGGACGTGCATTGTCATGCATTAGTCGAAATGAATCATCCAACGAGTTTCGCAAGATGATCACGCCTGAAACAATCCACTCCGCATAAATCTTAGCATTGAGGTTGCCCTTGATCGAAGTGAGATCGGTTCTTCCACCGGTCTAAATACCGGCCCAAACCATTATTTTTTCACCTCCATATGAATGAACTTCCTGACAAAATTTCAAACGTTCTTGACGCCCAGAAGTCCTCCAAATTCGAGTACGTCTTGTACCTGGTCTCACACCGAAATGATATTCATCGAAAAAGCAAAGACGATGTCTTCTTCCTCCCAATTTCTATGTACGCGAGCCCATTGCAAACGGGACCATCGATTGCAGGGTGGAACCCTCAGCGGCCTTCGGGAACGCAGAGCCACTTCACGTAAACGATTTCGGATGGTTTGGTCGCTTATCAGCAAACCTGAAGAGCCTCGTAGCTAAAATCATGGCAGTCATGTTACGATTCCGTCGAGCAGTATTTTGGATGTACCGGTCCTGTCTGTGACGTGTGATGATGAGTGATGATACGAGATCGTCCTCCATGTCGCTTGGCCACGCTGCCCGTGATACGATAGCGTGTCCAGAGACAACTTATAACGCTCTGTGTAGTGCCAAGAGCGACAGCCACAGTACGTTACCTGGAACCAGCTTGCAACATTTCGACGGCTCTCATTCTTTTGTTCTCGTGTTAAATAATGTTTTCGCTCCATATTGATGCAGTTTTTTTCAGTTCCGATGCAGAAATTGTAAAGGTTTTATAAAAACGCTGATTGACAGATGATTTTCTATAATTTACAAATACTTAAAAAAAATTTCAAATAGTGAAGATCACTAAAAAGAACCAGTTACAATCAAAAGAAGTTAAAATAATAATCCTCAATTGCGGTGAGCCTCTAAAACGTATTTGATCTCTAGACTCTTTTGATGTATGTACTTGTAATAAGGCAATCACAATATCTTAAAATAAGTAAATACAAAGCACAAATTGGTAAGATATTAATAGAAGTACGTAGAACAATATACCTACATAAGACCTGCAAATTGTACATAAACACAAAGTAAATTATTAAAGCTAATATAAACATGGCTTAATGAAGATTTAATTTATGCATAATACGAATACACTACGGCACACACGCTGTATGCTACAAACCGTAACAAGTGCTACGGCAAACGTAGCGTTATACTACGGCGTAGCGCTGTGGGCGTTGCGCGCGCGGCGCACTCGAACAGCGTTGCAACTTTTATTGGAAAACTTCATCCGAATTTACATGTCCCGCACATTATTAAAAACGCTTGTAAAACTTTAAAACGCCTGCTTCACAGCCCCGGTGCACCTTATTACCATAGCATTAAAGTTATTTTCGCTTGCTTCAGAAGCAAATAAGTTGTTGTTAAAGGATTTGTTTCGGAGCCAAGAGTTTGAATTTTAAGTGTTGGCCCGGCCCGGGCGTTTACCTGCGCTGTGATGCTAAAATAGTTGTTTAGTATACAATAGGCTTTTACATTGTGCAAGTTATTGATTTAACATAACAAATAAAGTTGAAGATTTGTAGTGTAACTCCTTATTTAGATTGTGTTGTTGTGTTTAGATACAACTTACAGGAGGTCGTGCTGTTTCTTCGAGTGGGTAAAGCGTTCAGTGTAAGTATTGGGAGCACAAGAAAATAGTTTCATTACTTGAATTTTGTAACTTTATAAAGGGATTAGATAGTTACGGTTTATCTCAGGAACAATTTATTTATTTTATTTTTATGCGTTTTGTCACATAGTGTGATTTTCAATGATGTAAAATATTTATAAGTATAATATTTTTTTCTTACAGCCAATACTTCTTTCCAAACTGCGGTTGTTGTTAAATGTTAGCTGAAGTTAAAACAAATTATCATTATTATTCTAATATTATATATTACTAGCTGTGCCCGCGGCTTTGATCGCACGGAAATCAGTATACAATGTCCTTTTCTTTACCCCTGACTACGTGCCTGCAAAGTCACACGATGATCGCTTGAAGAAACTCATATTTTTAATGTTAGTAAGAAGTATTAGAAAAGAAATTAGCTGTACCCGCGGCTTCGATTTTTAGCTCTTCCTTTCATCTCTTTCTTTGACGACTGTTACAACTGTTTGCAGCACACTGTTAGAGTATCAGCCATCATTCGAATTTCACGCTGTGTAATCGTTTCTGAAGCCCGGGGCTCTGTGTGACGCTAGCTGTCCAATACGAGCCGAGCTTCATACTAAGAAAGCGTCTCAGAAGCGCCGGACTCTGTATGGCGTTCTCGATCAGCCGTCAGTCGCGTTTCATATTGAGTAAATGTCTTCGAAGCGCGAGACTGCGCATGCCGCTCTCGGTCAGACGTGAGCCGCATTTCTTGTTGCGTAAATGTCTCTGAAGCGCGAGACTGCGCATGCCTCTCTCGGTCAGCCGTGAGCCGCATTTCTTGTTGCGTAAATATCTCCGAAGCCCGAGATGCTGTATGGTGATCCCGATCACCTGTTAGTCTTGCCTCGCGCTGGCTAAGTATTTCAGCGGCACGAGATGAGGACTGTCGCTCCCTGGCAACCCTCAGTCGGTTTTCGCGTTGAGTTTCGGTGGAGCAAGATGCTAAGCCTCTTTTCCGCTCAGCAGTTAAGCGAGCCTCTCGCTCATCATCAGTCTCTTGGGATCTTTGTAGTCTCATATTTTTAGCACTTCTAGAAGTATGCTATAATTTTTTTTACGAGTGGGCATTTCAATTTTTAATTATTTATATACCTAGTATGAATTTATTACTTATTCTAATTTCGAATGGCCTTAGATAATATAAGTACCGATTCTTTCTAGTAAACTGAACAGTTAATAATATAGAAATAATTTATTAAACAATAATGCAACAAAGTTTGTAAGATGATGACAGAAACTATTAGGTAAATTCCTAGTGTGTCTATCGGCATGAAATTCCGCAGAGCAAGAGCTTTCGATAGTGATCTATGAAGACCTCGAATTCCCTTACTTCACAACCACAGCCGACCACACAATCAACATCAACAAACAACAACAACGAAATCAATAATCTCAAATCAGTTCAAAACAACCAATATATCCAATCCACCTAATCGACGCCGAGTAACTGTTGTCATAATATTGATACTGATCTCCGAAAATCTTCACATCGACTTTTAAAAAGTGACGTCATTTAATGAGTGACATCTAGTGTAGTGAGTATAATTCAAAGCATATATGGACTGGTTCAATTTATTACCGCTAGATAGACCATATGACGTCATTTTTAAAAGCCGAAATTAAGATTCTTCGCAAAGAATATAATTATGGCAAAAATGATTAGCTTTATTTTTTGTTTTTTTTATTACTTGATATTATAAACAGTTTTTTAATATTATCAAAATAATTAATTGTGATAAGTTTATATAGGAATAAAGGATTTCATGAAATAAAGACTAAAGGTTAGCCTAAGATACACACTATGCTTTCGTTAATATCTCATTACGATCAATTTAGTTTGATGCTAAAATTCAAGATGCTTTAATAAATGGCACTGCTCAGTGGCCATAGGTGATAGCATGATAATTTTTAAGTATATAAGATTATGGTCGGGCCTTCAGACAACATATTGGCAAAAACCGCATTTACGGGTTTTGACAGGATAGTATAACTTCCTAGGTAACTATTATTTAATCTGTAGAATAACAAATAAACAGACAGACAATAATTACAAAAAGAATTGTTCTATGTCGTCAGATACCTAAGCTATGATGCAGTCCAATTGAAATTTCGCGAAAATATATAATCAATATATAAACAATGTGCTATTTTAATTTTATTATAGTAGGTATGGCAGAGTTTGTATGCTTAGATATATAATGGAATAGCTACACATGTAATTTAAAAAAATGTAGTCAATCTAAACTAAAAATGTTTCGCACAGCCCCATGTTGTATCCGTACGTGTAACTAATTTATGTAAATTTTAAATTAGAATTACTTACGATAGATTCAATGGATTTTAATGAAACAAAAACTTAATGATATCCCAAGACATGTGTGTCATATAAGCATAGTGTGCTATCAATGCTATGCTATGCTCATCAATTTAACAATTAAATGTGATGCTGGTATTCATGTATATTAAGTTTGATAAATAGCACTGCTCGGCTCCTATAGGTCATAGCGTCATGATTGTTATCTAAGATTATGGTCGGGCCTTCAGGTAACATATTGGCGAAAACCCGATTAAAATCCGTTCTCGGGTTTCTGCGTGATAGTATAACAAATAAACAGACAGGCAGACAGACGGACAGACAGACAAAAATTCCATAAAATATATTTTGTGTTCTATATCGATACTATTATACATTCCAATTGAAATTTCGCGAAAATATTCAATGTGCAGACAAAGAGCTCTTTGAATTTTATTATTATTATTATTAGATAGGAATGCTTTCATGTGATACAGGCTGCTAAAACACCCGGGAGAAAAAGTTGATCGTGGTATATTCCATAAAAATAAATAAATCAAACATCCTTGATAGGTACCTATTAATTATATAATTTTACGCTATTCACGTCGATATTTTTATAAAACAGAGATTGAAACCTTATGAGTCCTAATCGTGACGAACAGAGTGATAATTCGTGGCAACGTCAAACCTACTGCGGCGTTACGTACGTAAAAGTCAAAACCAAATAACTCGACACTGTGGAACAATTTTTTTTTACCTTATTTCTATTGGTCATGTGATACAGAGTTATAATATAATAATAAACTTCTTTATTGACACAAATATACAAGTAGGTACATAGTTGTAGAAAACTTAATCTAGTTATACTTATGTAGATAACACAATATTTTGTAATTTTCCTTATTTCTTACATTTAGAAGCTAGTGTGCTATTGTATTAAAGTGTTTGACTTAAACTCAAATTAATGTCACTTTAATCGTAGCCACAGTAATAATTGAGATTTCACCGCAGATCAGATTAATTTTATAAAATCTTTCAATCAAATTCACTTCTGAATGAGTAATAAACCATTATTACCATGTAAACATTTGAAGTAACAATTAAGTTCAAAATGAAAACTTTTACAGAATAACACAGAAGTGTATTCAATAGTGAGATTTTTCTAAATGGAACTGCAGCTTTTGTTTGTGGACCAAAGACCACTCTCCGCTCTTGATACTCGTTTTTTCTGTCACTTGTTGCGTAAAATTTCTCTTAGATCTTTTAACACCACGTTTCTTTATTTCTTTTACGAATAATTTAATTACTCATGGTACTGTTATTTGTGTCCCTCGTTAATACCACAGCAGACGTTTGCGCTTTTTTTGCGATCATGGGTACTTGGCTCTGATTCCCATAATACGCAAAATTATATTAAGTTTTTTCTATTATGAAATTCTCAACAGCAACATTGTGTCAAAAAATATAATTGACTCGTCTACTAGTAGTAACGTATGCAATAAAAAGCAAGTGAGAAACGGCAATGAATTGTTGTAAATCTTAGAGTTCGAAATAATTATATCAAGTGACCTTGGTCAGAGGTCACAGGTCATAGTCATTTCAGGGGTATATCAACTATGCTGAGTCGAATGGCGTTGACCGCGAGTCTCTAGCTCTTACAGTTCTTGAGTTGAAAGTTGTATAACAGACAGACGGACAAAGGTGAAAAGTAAATGAATCAACACAGAGCCGCTGCTGCTTTCACCACGACTTTGGCATGTAAATCACTAATTTAGCTCTATACTTAGATCCGACAGTTGTTCGTAGAGCAATAGGAAGACACGGTGTCGCTGATCTCGTGCGGGCTGTTAGAGACATGCGACGATCATACCGCGTACAAACACAGTCTCAGCCTACCACTCAGTATATGACGAAATAATATGTATATCTGAGTATCTTGTCCATAGGCACTTTATCACTTGCTATGATCCTGAAATACCTCTTCTCTTAAGTTGGCTTTTTGTTAGCTTGGTTAACTTTCCCCAAATATTTCCAATCCGAGCAAATATCGTTCGCCTATCCTCTTTGCTTTTCAAAATATCAAGTTACAACTTTTTAAATTTTGTGGTGTCAATGGAGGCACTCATTTATCTATGAATTGGGCACTTTGCTCGACTCCTATATTTACCCAATTAGGGAGGTGTGCCTTGCGACTGGAAAGTTTCCCGCTCAAGTTGGGCCTGCACACAGCGCTTTTGAGTTCATGTCCCCGTTATTCATGTTAAGTTGTGAGCTGTAGCGGGTCGGACCTACAAGTTTACATTATAGTCTTATAGTCTAACGTTTGGTCAACTTTGTTTACGTGAAACCTATGTAATAGAGGATAAACCTATTGTTGTCTACCGGGTACGGTTCAAGATGCCGTCCTGCAACTGTAAATTTCTTTGACAGAGAAATCCGTTACCACTTTGTCTGATACGAAAATTTAAACAACCAGAAATCTCATGTTTGTACGTAAACACAAGCGAAAATGGTACGGAGTCAATGGATAGCAATATAATATATATTAATTAACAAATAATTTATAAATACCAATTACTCAGAAAAAATATAGTAGGACACAAAAGCATTCTTTAGGATGTGAGCTATTGTAAACAAACCATCTAAATAGTTCCATAGCAAAAGTGCATTCTCTATTCAAGAAAATGGTAATACACTTATCGGTCCTTTAACATGTATAATAAAGCTGCTTACTGCTTCTGACTTGTACCACCACCACATCGCCTTCCTTCCCCGGAGGCAAGTTTTATTGCAAGTTGCAAGCAAGTCAACTGCGCCTTGCACATAGTGTAACGCACACGCCCGGCATCGCGTGCCGCCCTCATCACACACAGTTACTCATTAATATACTTGTGTATGTACGTAAATAAACCACTCGATGCATGTTTTAATCAATTTAAGAGTTTAGTTTACCGCAGAATATTGCTCCTTTTGCGCTAACACTTCTGCGATGAAATATATTAAAGATAAATTTGTTTTACTGTACGACTACTGGGATGGTGCGATGTTTTAACTGGTAACATTGACATGCGCTAGGCGCTGAAGTAAGCGCTAATATACGTAATTTGAATGTTCGAAACTTGTACGATACTACATCCGATTATTTGTCAATTCATGGTCACTGATTTCAATTCGAATCGTAACCGATTATTCCATAGATAGGTAGGTTGTGGTCGATTTGATCGATGATGTTTCGTGTTCGTATTGACCTCAGATCTCTTTTTAGGTGGGTGTGGTGTCCATTACACTGTATGAAGTTAATCACGAGGATGTTCTCATACGGGACGTGTTGATCAACAATAAATATAAAATATGATAGAAACATTTGATATTTTATTAAAAATGTTAAATACATATATCGGTTTGCTTGAACATTCAAATAATTTGAACCCACCAGGATTTAATCTACATATGAAATAAAATTGGAATTAAAGTAATAATGTTCTCAGCTTTAGAATACTTTGTGTCTGTTTTTTCAATGTTTGTAGTTCAAAGTTCGCGCAAACTAATGCTGGAGTACTCTTTTCAAGATAATAGATAGTTTTTAGTTTAAGCTCTTAAGAACGTAAGCTCTGGAAAATATTAAAACTTACATAAATATTTGATATTATTTTAGACTGCCTCAGTGGCGCAGCGGGTATGAATACGACTACTGTGCATGGTATCTTGGGTTCAACTGCCACGTCGGGAAGTGTTATATTGTTTTTCAGACATTGAATTCTAAGTAGCAGCACGGAATCTAGATTCAGTATTTCAGGTATTTATAAATATTATGCTTAGTAAGTAATACAGTTCAAATAGCAGTTAAAGCAGGAGTTATTATAACCAAAGGCCCGAAAGAGCCTTATCTTTGCTTATTTATATAGAGATATTATTTATTTGTCGGCCTCGATGGCGTAGTGGTTAGTGTAACTGACTGCCACGCCTGAGGTCGCGGGTTCGATTCCCGCGCAAGTCAAACATTTGTGTGCATGAACATGGATGTTTGTCTTGGTCTGGGTGTTTCTATATATAATATGTATGTATTTACAAAAAAAAAGTATCTATGTATGTTTATCCATTGTCTAGAACCCATAGTACAAGCTCTGCTTAGTTTGGGCTAGATGGTGTTGTGTGTATGTGGTAGAATATTATTAATATATTAATATTATATAAATAAGCAAAGACAAAACAGTTTAGTACCATTTCTCCAGTTTGTCAGAAATCAGAAATCAGAATGCAAAAATACTGTGACAAATGGTGTGACAAATATGATATGAGTTTTTTAATTTTTTAGTTTCATTTAGATTTTTCATAATGATTATGGTCGACTTTCAACCACTGTGTCCACAATCATCAAAATCACTAGGATTAGAATAAACTGGGATATTAAATGAAAATTCTTCAATTATATAACAACGCAATCATGAGTTGCTTTCCATGGGCATTACGTTATTGAAATTATAATTAAGCTGCATAGTATATTTAATAGGCTGACTTATAAAAATATTGTTATATATAGTGTGCTATAAACACCTGTCACCACTTCATAGAAACTTTAACCATAGTAGTACATAATTAATGCATAAAAGTGATACAACATTTTCTATTCACGAATTATAATAAAAGTTTTAATCAACACAGTCAACAAACATTTAAACTTCAACCCAGCGATGGCATACTACAAAGCAATGCACTACACAGGACGAGCCTTCTTCAAGTATAAATTACATGTCCAGTAAAAAGCCACCTGTCCTACAATATTTTAATACACAAAGAGCAGACAAGGCCTGTTGTTCGTTTTCATTGTCGGCTCTACGCCCTACCGTTAATCTGTCCGGTCTGTCGGTCTGTCTGTCCACCCCAACATGGGTTCATGTAAACCCACACTATGATGTGAATTTTTTGCCACGACAGTATTTCTTTAGCCGCTCTCTATTTATTTGAGCTCATATGTTATATAATAAATAGGCATGTTTATAAATGACTTTCGCTTTTCCCCTTTTTTGGACGTATATCGGCTATAGGATTATTAATTATGGATACACATACTTATGCAATTAAAATATTAAGTAATCTTTAAATTGTCTTACGATAGTTATTAATATAGCAAAATAAATAAAATGCCTATGGCTTGGGAAATTAGATGAGCCGATTACCAAATTAAATTTCACATGTTCCAGCAGTGGTGGTTATATATAATATGGACAATATTGTACAATATTGTAAGTACGAGTATGAAATATATGTAGAATGCGGCATTGCTTTTATATCATTTTCTGAATATTACAGGTATTGATATGGTGTCAACTTTTATGGAGAGCCGTGTAAATCTTAGCATGAATGAGTCTTGATTGAGGCAGTATCAGCGTATCCTAAGTTGTTTGATACTATAATTATGATATTATTACATGTGTTTGCATAACTGTTATATTTTTACCACCATATGTATCTTTTCTATGTGAGAGAAAACAATAAACTCTTTATTATACGTTAATAATCCCTCGATGATGTAGAGTAACAGTATCCGCCGTATATAACCGATGCGTACCGTTTGGTGAGCGCCAGCAACCATGGTCCCTCCTTTTACTGCTACTTATTTTCTTTACGAAAGAATCAAGAACTGCTTACGATCAGGCAGCGGTCCGCATCTTTGTCACCTATAAAGTTTATAATTAACAGCGGCTTGGTAGCGTTTTTAAAGAATTGTGATATCATTGATAAATATACATGTGCAAATCGGCTGTTCTTGATTACCATTAGGTGGCCCGTTAACTCGTCTGCCACTAACAACAAGAATAAAAAATATAAATTACATTATTGATGTTTTTTGTATTTGCCACGGACATATTCCTATTATATTTTTTAACGGTACCTAACGGCTCAACCAATGTAAACGACACGGAATCAGTTAAAAAAATATTTTAGTATTCTGGACACTCACATGATATCCCTACTGTAAGGTGTAAAGTACATACATCACCAATCAAGCTGCTACAGGCCATTAAGTCCCACTGCAGGGCAAAGACCTCACCACTATCTTTTAATATAAATAAATAAAATATTATATTTCTTAATAAAGTTCGTTACAAAGTATTTTATTTCAAAATTAAACTACACAAACTTAATTAAAATGTTAATAGCATATAATGTGTTTGTGTTCATAATTTAACTTTATCTGCTTAAACATATATTTATTGTGATTAAGTTACAATAATTAAAGTAGTATCTATAATAATTAAAGTTCATTGGCATATCTTCTTGTCTTCATATCATATCAACATAGACATAGAAAATAAGAGGGCTAGCTAGCTAAAGAAAGATAACTTTTTTTGATATTGGTTAAACATGCCGAAAAATAGACAAATATCCCAAACTAAATAGCGATAACATTTTTAAAAGATCTAATAAATCGAAGAACTCGACGTCATAGTATCGATTTGATTATTTTATTCTATTCTATAATTAATTGTTATAAAAATTCATCGACATCAACGAACTTGTAGACCTGTGAATAATCTCCAAAAACGGTCATGTCCCGATTACCGCTAAAGTTAGCGATCACTTTCAATAAACATAATTATGTACGTATAGAACATAATTTTCATTTTTCTTCAATAAACATACGTCTAGTCACTATTAAGTCTAATAATAAAATATAGGTTTTATTAATAAGCCTGTACAGGCATTTTCCTTTACCGTTAGATGAAAAAAAAGCTGGCTGTGGCCTAGTAGAAAACTATTGGACTGCCACGCTGAGATCTTGAGTTCGATTCTAAGACACATCTGAGTTTTGCGAAGTTATATGCGAATTTAGTAATTAATTATCGCACGCTTTAACAGTGAAGGAGAAGATCGTGAGAAAACCTGCATGTCTAAGAGTTCTTCATAATGTTTTTAAAGATAATTATGTGAAGTTTGATTATCCGCACTGGGACAGCGTGGTGGACTATGGCCTAACCTTTATCAAACTGAGGAGAGGCCCGTGCCTAGCAGTGGGACAGCTTATATCCAGGGCTGATATTATATTATATATTTTAAACACCGTAATGTGCACTGTTCACTATGAAGATATATTTTTCACCACAATATTTATATATGTTACGAGATTATAGATAGTCTGCAATGCGGAGGGTCTTAGGTTCGAACCCACATCGCGCACCTCTGACTTTCGGAAGTTATATGACTTTTCAAAATTATGTGCGTATTGATTGACAATTATCGCCCGCTCTATGCCTCGGAGAGCACGTTAACCGTCGGTCCCGGCTTCCATGAACATCTATGGCAGTCGTTATTGGGAGAATGTCGACACAAAAGATCCCACTGGGTTGAAGTGTCGCCGGTATGCACTGACTGGCCCCCACATAAGATAAGATAAGATATATATATTATGTTATAAAGTCCTTTGCTAAGACATACTAAAAGCATTTAGAATGTTTAGAAGAATTTGCATGTAAAGATTTAAAAAAATATGAATTTAAATAAAAATTTGGATAAGTACAAAACCAACTAGCAAGACGAACTAATTAAACGACGCAAGTAGCATGCAAGGGCTACATGCAGTAGTTGCTCTCACGAGCTACATGTACACAATACAAGCAAGGCCCTGAACTTTCATATCTTAATCGCGTAGCTTAGAAGAGTCGTAGCCCTTTTCTTTAGTAGACAATAATAATGTGTAGTCTGAAAATATGCTTGCTTTTTATAAAATCATTATCACAAAAAATGCTGGCTGTCAAAATGATTAAATGTATAAAAAAAAATCATAGCTGTACTTTATTTTGTGATTCAGCATCAAAAAAGCTGATTTGATTCCACTAATATAAAAATAAGTGCAAAAGATTTTGTCCGTATCACCCACCTGTAAGGGACCATTCGTCTTACGTATTAGAATACAATAAAAAAAGTTTAACTGTAGTGTAGTGCAAAGCAAAAATAAATAATATTTTAATCTTTGAATATAAACTGCCATAATTATTGAGTGTATCAAAAACTGAAAAACATAATGTATAAGTATGATGTCTAGCTGATAAGTATGATGTCTAGCGTGAGTTCATTCTCAATGTATTTAATAATTATATTATCTACGTAGCATAAGCATGTGCCTGTGTTTGCGGTTAATCGTCACCAACACTTCTTAACTACTCAACAGTTTGATGAAACGGTATAATTCAAGTAATCAAAGCATAATGTTTGCTATGCCAGAAAACCAACGACTAAATGCGATTCTGAGTTCCCAGCGTTGGTGTCTGGTTCGGACTAAGTGCTTTTAGGTTTTCTGTTATGTAATGCTCAATAGCAGAACGGAGTCTGGAAACGTGTCCAGTAGTCGGCAATAGGCTTGCCTCTGTTACGTAGAGCCAAAAGCTATAGAAGAAGTAATGTGGGCGTAATACATATCTACCAATTTCTGGGTATCGACCTTGAGACCTCATAGTATTTGCGTCCAGAACTGCTTTTCTACTGGGGCAGGTGAGTGAGTTATTTAATGAATATTTATTTTGTACTTTACTAATTACAAATATTTGCTTAAATTATAGGGTAAACAGTCCATTATTCTGACTTGTCTGATTTGGTGATCAAAACATAATTCGGTCAATGCTTTCAGACTATATTCTTTCTTTTAAATAGAGACGACAAAAACGACAGACAATACATAAGTAGTATATCTAACCACCACACTGCATGGATGGCGTAGTGGTTTAAGTGGTCGCCTCGCCGCTGCCACTGCGCTGCGTGTTGTGGGTTCGAATCCCACACGGAACAAAAATTTGTGTGATCCACAAATGGTTGTTCTGAGTCTGAATGTTCTTTGTGTCCATTGTTTGAATGTTTGTAAAGTCCCCCGCGACACAGGAATTATTCCTAGTGCGTTGTTGTATTTCTAAAAGAAAATAACCAAAATTCAAATTCAAAATCAAAATTCAAACCAATACGCCTTATTTGTTTAGACTAGTAAGAAAAATAAATAACATATTTGTGCTAAGTTGGTATACACACGAAAATAGATAATCAATTAATAAGCTAAAGGACTGAAGAATATTCAGAGAACTTACAACAAACACCACAGCAAATAGGCGCTCATAGCTAGTTGCACTCACTGATCACTAAACGATTAGCGAAGCAACGTTGGGTGCGGTCAAACTATAGATGGGTGACCGCTTAGTGGTATTTCATCTGAGAGTCTCCGTGCTTCGGAGGGCACGTAAAAAGTCGGTCCCGGTTGTTGTCAAATTGACAGCAGTCGTTAAGCCATGTCAGAGGCCTACGGGCGGCTTGAACAACTCTTGACAACAGGTTGGCCACTAACCACACGAGAAGAAGAAGAAGAACACCACAGCAAACAGTTTGTTTTTGAAAATACACAAAATAAATTGTTATTTCATTTCGTAGAAGCGTGTAATTTGCTTAACTTGATAGCAGACTTCCTAGTTTTTCATCCGGAGCAGGATATAATAATGGAATATAATGATATTTTACCCGACAAGATAACTTTTATATCAGAATCGAAATAGTAATTAATAATTTAAATTCAACTTAATTTATTGAAATCAAACTACTATATACGGATTTTATCGCGTTGTTTATTTGACACTTTATTACATAATTTTGAAAAACTGTTACACTACTACTACTATTAAACTTTACAAATGTTTAAGCTAATTGAATTATTATTAAAACTATTTAGATTTAATTTAATTTTACACTTTCCCCGACGTTTCGGTTGCTTTTCAGCAGGCATTGTCACGGGGAGACTAAGATGGTAGTTGTCTCAATGTTCAACTTAATTTAATTTCCGAGAACTACTTTATTAACGAACAATGTTTTTATTTAATCTTATCATTTATAATGCTATATATTTTCATGTAATAAAACGGTATTCTACGGCGAAACTTAACGTTCACACATTCCCAGAACAGCTTATTTTTTGGGTATATGTTACATAATGTTACATATTATATGTCAGCCTCGATGGCGTAGTGGTTAGTGTAATTGACTGCCACGCCTGAGGTCGCGGGTTCGATTCCCGCACAAGTCAAACATTTTTGTGCATGGACATGGATGTTTGTCTTGGTCTGGGTGTTTCTATCTATAATTATTACGAATTTACAAAAAAAAATATATATGTATGTTTATCCACTGTCTAGTACCCGACGTATGTATCCATAGTACAAGCTCTGCGTAGTTTGGGCTAGATGGTGTTGTGTGTATGTGATAGAATATTGTTATTATTATTACTATTTAAATCATAATATGTCGATTAATAATAAATACTTAAACATTCTCATTTGTAGAAAGTGATTTTATATCATCTGAATCCTATCTAACATTGTAAATGCGAATGTATGTTTGTTACACTTTCACGCCTTAACTACTCGACCGATCATCTTGAACTTAAGCTTACACGTTGTCAGGGTTACTAAAATGTCATAGAAATATACATTTCATTTTCGTCAATACTGACGAAATATACATTATGTATCTTATGTGGGGGCCAGTCAGTGAAGACCGGCGACACTTCGACCCAGTGGGATCTTTTGTGTCAACACTCTCCCAATAACGACTGCCATAGATGTGCATGGCAGCCGGGACCGACGGCTTAACGTGCTCTCCGAGGCACGGAGCAGGCGATAATTGTCAATCAATACGCACATAATATCGAAAAGTCATATAACTTCCGAAAGTCATAGGTGCGCGACGTGGGTTCGAAATCGTGACCCTCTGCATTGCAGTCTGTTGGTCTCCCCACTGAGCTTTCGCTGAAAATATATATTTAAATATACATTAAAGCGAGCGGAGGGGCACAATCTAGTATACTATCCAAGAAACGACCGAAAAGTTTTGTTTTAATTTTTTTATATTTACTATTAAGCGGGCTCTATGATGCTCAAATCTGATCAGGCGATGGCTTGCCTGATGCTAAGCTATTATCATAGCTTATGATCGTTTGCAAAAGCAAGGTTAACATCATACATTGCCGACCTCAAGGAAAAGGAAGGCAATATAAGAGGTACATATGTGTGTCTCTAGAGATCTTAATCACCAGGTTATAGTGTTGCTATTCTTACGCTAGTTGCCTGCAAGAGGGTGATATATTCATAGGGTGAGCCGGCGCATGTGGAGCACTATCTTTAGGCTACAAAAGATTTTAGCTACATAGCTTCGTATTACCTTTCTGTGACAGAAAGAGATTGCACAGGTATTTTAGCAGTATTGTGAGGTCAGCAGGACGATGAATAGTCTCTGAATTTTACATTTGAAGCGGAACAACTACCTTTAAATAGTTTGGTATTTAAACTACAAGGTACAGTAAACAATTACCGTTTCGCGAGCATTATACGTCATAATTATTGCAGTGTTTAAAGAGCAGGGACAGTTACTGTCGAAACGCACAATGTGGAAGGAACCTAACTGACTGCTACAAAATTATCATACAAGCAGCGATGCAGAATGCTTGTGCATTTTATTCATTATTGTGTATCAGTGAATAATCAATATTTATTATTATTGAGCGTACTGTTCTGTGAGAATTTCACGTCCGCGATATGTAAATACAGCCATGTTGCGTCATTCGGTGTGTATATAGCTTTATACAAAGTATAATATGTACTATATAATGTATGTTGTGCTTGAAATTTGTGGTAACTGTAATTCTGACAGCAATTTAAACTGATGTATGGTCAGCTCGGTTAGGGGAGGCTTCTTGAGAAGTCAGAATTTGCCTGAGCTGTTGGTCTTATTGCATATGTCTGGGCTTACGGCCGGACGAGCATCCCAGTTCGATACCTGGGACTGATCTTTTTATTGTATTCTTTCTTTTGGATATTAGTAATAACTGGCATTTTAGCAATGTGTAAATTAGTAAGGCTATATTATGTGGGAACCTTAGATAGCCCTTTTAAATGAAAACTACGAACGTAACTTTCTTATGGTCCGCATTTATAATTTGTTATAATGAAACGATAACTCAATTAGAGTTGTCCTTTAATAACTGCTGTGAAAAATTTAATATGTTTGATAGATACCTAATATGTTGAATGATAGTACAGTTTTAAATATCGCACAATTATAGATGAAGTGGCAGTAGTTGTAGTTAGACTTTCAACTGTTAATATAATTGTATAACTACAAGCGTAACAAATTAAAAATTAATCCTTAAAATTATTACCACGTAAATGTTAAAAGTATACATAATTAAACTATAGAGCACGCGTATTCTAAAAGTAAACTTAAACAGCTAACGGTATAAACATTATAAACACTTAATACATCTAATTATAGCGATAGAATTTATGATATACCATTTATATCTAACAGTCAAGGCTTAAATAAAGCAAGCAGTATAGCATATAGAAAACAATATTTTTGTAGCAAAAAAACAGAAAATGTATTTTTGTACAGCAAGCTACGTATGCTCGTTGCACTAAGCCGCGAGTCAGTTCTATTTTTTTATAATACTCTAACGTTTTAACTGTAAAACCCATAATATAGACCTCATATAACAACTATGTCTCTGAATATGACTAGTAAACATAACCATATTCATACATAGACAACAATACAATCTGTGGAATATTACAGCACTACGACAAAATCGAACGCAAATACTGTACATATTTTTATTAGTATTTCATATTAACGTCGTCTCTGTGAATATGTGAAGATTTCATATAAAATATATTTGTCATCGTGTAAAGATTTGGGCCTTATTTTCTTCTGTCTGTTATAGCGTTTCTTCTAAACGACGAGTATATAAGTATTTATGTAAAAGCGGCCATTTTCTACGTCCGTCCGTCCCGACGACTCTGATTACACAATTTCAGAAATTGTCTCACTATTTTCTCGGGTTACAAACGGAGGAATTGTATGAAAGTAAATTGCATTTTAAGTTTTTGTTGTATAAGTTCGGGTAATTGGGTTAAAATGCGAGCTGCATTCGCTGAATTTATGTGGTAGAATTTAGAACGAAACTACTGGGAAGGTGTGAATTTGTGAACGTTTAGCGGTGAGCTCGTGTCGGCAGGTGGTCAGACTTTTGGTGAATATTAGCAGATATGAGTTTTCAATTAAATATAAGTTTTGTTTATTGAAATGCACCATATAAATTCCTTAGTGGTCCTTGGACATCACGTTTCGCTTATGGTTATAAATAAGCGTAAGATCATCGGTTAGGTTTTCAGATCGGGCAAAATGGTTTTAGGTTTTTATGTTAGCATTAAATTTAATATAGTAGAGCTACGGGGTCTGCAAATAAACCGGATGACGGCAATAGAGTCATCCTCTATAGCTTAGGTATGCTCATCTATTGGTAGACACTAGTAGATAGTACACTACATCCAAGATTTACCAGTCATAAAAAGTAGCCAGTTCTAGCTCTGCCTATATGTGTTCAGTTTCATTCGTGGCAGGAAGGTGATATAGTAAAAGTGATTGAAGCAAGAGAGCTATGCCAGGATCATAGAAAGGTGGTAAGCCGTGGTCTTTGCCTACTTACTTTTTTTTTTACTCTTCGGTAAACAGACATGAGTTAAAGTATGTATCAATAAGATGACATATTTTTGATTAGTAATATTAAATAGACAAGCAGACATCTATAAGCTCACCTACATGCACGTTTTCACCGCTGCAAAACCTAAACAATCAACAAAAGATTTTATATAACCGACTTAATACAATAATATCTTAATATACCACACAAAGAATTGTACACGCCCGGCACGTCCCTACGCAATAGTAACATACCGATACGTCACTAATTCAGTTGCGTGTTACGTCACAAACTCACAAGTTGTAGTGAGCGCGCAACTTTGGCCCTTCTCAATTGCTATAATCTCTTCGCGATTGCCATTCATTTATTGTCTCGGGTTAGGTAGCGCCGTGCGTGAAGAGAGACAGCGAGAGCGAGTTAAAAATTTGCTTATTGCTTCCAAGACTACATATAAGAGCAACTGTTGCTAATTTGTATAATGAAGGTTCACATTAGAGAGTTTGCATGGAGAAGCAGTATAACGTCTTACTGGATACGGAAGACTAAAAGCAATATACCTTGTGGGTAAGAGTGACGAAGCTTTTTACTCATGTTTCATGCCAGCTGTCTGGGTGGACTTTCTGCTTTCGACTTTCTGGTGAGAAATTATAGGCTTGGTCATTCTCAAATATAGTTTGACCAAAACCGTCTACAAAATCGTCAAAAACGTCTCGCCGCGCACGTACCTAAGGCGTGGATCAGCGGTTTCGGTCAAACTATAACTAAAATGAACGAGTCTGGGTCGAAATCTTTAAAGTATGGATTAGCAAAATTTTCATATTTTTGTATAGTATATATGAATAAATTAATAGTTTCTTTTAAAAAGACAACTCTCGTACTAGGAATAATTCCTGTATCGCGTGAGACTTTACAAATATTTAAACAACGAACATCCAGACACGGAACAACCATTTGTGGATCACACAAATATATTTTGTCTCATGTAATATTCGAACCCACAATACTCGGCGCAGTGACAGTGGCAAGGCGGTTACTTAAACGATTACTCCATCTATGCAGTTATAAAATAAATAGGAGAGGCCTTTGTATGAGCATAATACATTGAGTTTAATTAAATAAGTAAGTGTTGTGAACGCGCGAATGAAAAATAATCCGAAGTTATACGCAGAACACATGTAAAGAGATAGAAAATGGTATTATAAAACAAACATGAAGAAACGTTTCTTATGTTTTCAATTATTAATTAGATATTGTTTAATGTTTTTAAAACTAGTTATAAGATATAATCTTTTGTTATTTCTACCAAAGTTGATTTTTGTAAGTAATTGTAATTTCAAATTATCAAAGGAGACTTAATTAAGATGAATAAATAAAATTATCTTATTATAAAAATAACCTACGATTCCTACTAACGAACTTTAAACTTGTTTATTTCAAGCGTTTCATATATATTTAAATACTTTAATGCTATATTTGATAATCGTGGTACGGAGATTAATGTAGGTGACTACCAATAAAAAAATGCAAAAATCTGTTTCTTTAATATGGATTCGACTGAAAATAAAAATTTGCAACCGAAATCTATTAAATAATAACAAGTCTAAGAACGACCCAGCTACGGTAATCGCTTACCATCATAGGACTAATTCCACCTGCTCTCTAACTGTGTAGCTGACACAGAAGTTGCAGTGGTTAGACTGCAACAAGCAGTGATGACCATAAAAACTCCAAGTTTTGACACTCGTTAAACAGTCTTGGAAGCAGCAACGAATTTAATCAGAAATATATAGAAGGATATTAAAATAATAACACCACTTAGCATCAGCAAGCAGTATGCTTCAATGCCTCCTGTGTTGAATAAAGAAGGATGAAAGTACTGCCCCAGTTGGAGTGTGCTAGATAGAAGCAGATGCTTTTGGATTGGAACCTAGATTTCAATATAATTACAATCAATATATGAGAAAGTGTTTGTTCAGCACGTCAGTCAGCATCATAAGTAGCTGAACAATGAATAAATTTCCAACATCATTTTATGAATTAAAACATCCTAATTATTATTTCGCATTTACAAATTGTCGATAAATTAACCACCTTCTGAATATTATTGCTTTGAATAATTAGAAATAGTTATTACTATGAATGATAGAATCTTTCGAAATCTTTGTAAATGAGCGTGACAACAAACCGCTCCCACTCATGCCTAAATCCTTGCCTTAAAGGTTCTCACATGGGAATAGTTACGTATCGTAGTTTAGATGGCCGAACTATCCGCCAGCGGGGCTAACATTTGATGAGCGAGTGCGTAACTCTGACTATAAGCGATTGAGTGCGAACACTTTCTGTGTGATATATTGTGTATATACGTACACACTTTGATTGTTTCAATGTCTTTGAAAGGTAGCTGGGATTTTTTGGCTTTAGTTTACATCTGTGTGCGTGAAAGTTTTAGGCCAGGAGAATTTAAGGTTGACAGACGTGCTTTGTGTGTTATAGATATGTCTGCGTGAAAGTGATCTAGCTACGGTTCAATAGTAAGCTGGTTTTATTCAAATCTTACAGATTTTCCTTGTTAATATTGATATATTATGTTACCGAAAACCGTCAGTTTATAATAAAACTAGTAAAATTGTAAACTAACGGAATATTGTGAACTACAAAACTACAAAATTTATTTCTTTTTTTTTTACGGCTACGCTTCCGCTTCTGTAATATTTCCTGTGTCGCTGGGGACTCTACAAACGTTTAAACAACGGACAAAAATAACACCTAGACTCGAAACAACTATTTGTAGATCCCCCCAATTTTTGGCCCGTGTGGGATTCGAACCCAGAACACTCGGCGCTGAGGCAGCAGTGAGTGTTCTGGGTTTACTATATTACTTATTACTCTATGATGGCATGCGAGGCTACGCTGCAGCTAAAAGCTTGCAATATCGACCATTAAACTTTCCTCTAATTGGTCAGTGTCCTAATCATTCGTAGGTATTTGTGTAGTTAGATATACAGTGTGTCGATTTTATTATCTCGTAATAATATCAGTCCTATATTAAACTGTCCCACTGCTGGGCACAGGCCTCAGTCCACCACGCTGGCCCACTGCGGGTTGGCTGACTTCTCATACCTTCGAGAACATTATGGAGAACTCTCAGACATACAGGTTTCCTCACGATGTTTTCTTTCACCGTTAAAGCGAGCGATAATTAACTATTTAGTACACACATAACTTCGAAATTCAGAAATGCGCGCCTTGGGATCGAACTCGAGGCTTCTGCGTGGCAGTCCAACGGTATCTCACTGGGCTATCGCTGTCTTTAAATAATAATGTTAATATTATTCTTATATTGCATTCCCCCTCCCCCTAACCCCTAAATTCACGAGATAATGTGATCAGTATTTATCTGTAGTCGACGCAGACAAGATGCGCACCCATTTGTACATTTACCAGATGAATTGTACCTGTGCTCCTTCATCGGGCGCTAGCTAGTGTATGATAGCAAACTGTGCATTTTCGGAATTATTTATCAGAAAAATTAACGATATTTTGACAAATGATAGTTAAGTTTCTTTTTTAATATTGTAGGTGATAAAATCGACAGTCTATATATAGACATATAGCCAATAGACATGCACTTTTGGTTCCGTTTTTATAATATGTGATTACGTATACGTATTACGTATCAATAAAAAGTAGCGTTTGTCGATTCTTAGTTTCTAAACTATATCTGTACCTAATTTTATCTAAATCGGTTGATTGGTTTACGCGTGAAAAGGTAACAGACAGAGTTATTTTCGAATTTATAATATTAAAGTTAGGACTAGATTTTGCCAGCAGCTTCGTTCGCGTAAATATAGGTTAGGTTAGCAGCCATATCTTTCCCCCGGTGTGCCCGACATAACCTTTCCGTCACCCCGTGCAGAGGTATGCGTCAATGCATTACCACAGGTAAAAAAAAAAAGATTAGTAGCCATTCCTTTTTTGGATTAAAGGTCCTTTTCTGATCGCCTGATAACGTGTATGTGCAATTTCATGATGTTCGGTCGAGTAGTTAAGGCGCCAAAGAGTAACAAATAAACAAACAAACTCACATTTGCATTTATAATATTAGTTAGAAAGTAAAGATTCCGATAAGTACACTTTTTAAACTCTAGTTTAAACACATACATATAAAAAAGAACACAATATAACAACAACATCACCCTGTGAACACCAATCTGCCGTAATAATAAGAACGTCTACAGAAACTCAATTTAGTTACCAGTTGAAATGAACTAACACGGAATATGAGAATCGCGTTAATACCGTCTTTGTTCTAGAGATGTTCCCATCCACACATCCACCTTGATTAATCATCTAACTAAGACGGTTTGTTCAAAGTTCTCTCTGCGGTTTAATAAAATAACTAAAGTGCTTCGAGTAAGTGTAGCGACTAGATGTGATAGACAAACTTGGTGATGAAGTTGATGAACAAGACTTCGCTGGAAATGTAAATAGGCTCATGTCAATTATCAAATTTATAGGCGTTTGTTAGATAGACGTTTCTTTCTGAGGCTGAGATAGAGAAACTGTTCTAAGGAACTGTTTGATGTCATTTATATTGCTTTAATAGACACCACGACAAGGCTTCTTTATCATGTTTAAACATAGATCCTGTGTAAAAGATCTAGCTCTGCGAAGCGAGGGGCTTTACAAACATACAATTTATGGACACAAAATACACCTAGTCTCAGAACAATTATGTGTGGTTCACACTCTTTGCAGCGGCAACATTGGGGCGACCGCTTGCTCGCTACGCCAAGTGTGCTGGAACGTTTACATCCAGTACATCTTGTCTTTTTTGTTTTAACCCGGCGAGAGTGTGGTGGAAAAATGTAACAAGAAGTATGAGGCAGGGTATGACATACCCGATTACAAAAATGGTCGTAAAACTTGATTTAAGAAAAGACGTTATTGTAATAATGTTTTATTATAATAATACTATAATATAACGTATTGGAAATAAAACATTTGTGCTATTTTAATATTTTTATATTTTACTTAACTGAAAACAAAACACTATGAATTTTCAACGAAAAGGTAATACAGAAAATAAATTTTCTATAAAAAATAATTAAACATAATATTATGTTAGAACATGAGATAAGCAACTATGTAAACTAAATAAAAATTACAAAATATCTTAGGAACATCTTAGGAACTGGAGTTCAAATCAGTGCATTTTTTGCAAAAAATACGTGGAAAGGTTATCTGTAGGGGGAACCTACAGATAACCTTTCCACTTCTTGCACATGCGTGTTTTGTCTTTCGATCCTTTTTGTACGGGTACTCTACACATCTAACATAACGACCAAAAATAATTTGAGTTGATGAAAGTGATTCGATGATCTGGGAAGAAATTCTCTGACGTATATAATATATAGGAATATTTTTTTGGAAGCTAAAGCTAAGTCTAAGTTATAAATGAAATCGGTTCGTTTGGTGTCTCTGCCCTGATTTTCACGAAAAATAATATTTGCATTGATAGCAGCTATATTCAACATCCCGTAATAAATTACTCCAGCTTGAGAATTGTAGAATGTTATCATATCGGGCTTTTGCCGGTCTCCCTTAGCGCTATCAATTTTGTTTTCTCTAGAACTCGCCTCATCGATATTATTTTCTAGTATTTCTTCCAGTATGAACCGAAGTTGGTTTATTTCACTGTCAATGTTCATTTTCTATTAAATTTACAATACAACTATGAAAGTAAGCTAAAATAGCAGAAAAGGTACCCGAACGCAGTTTGCAAGCGTATAACTCGCGCGTAGGATGCCGTGACACTGCGATAACGCTAACGGGATAGTGGATCCCCTCTCGCACTTCTTTAACTCCAGCTACTCAAAGCAACAACAAGTTCAAATATCACAACCAAATACTACCTACAAATAAGTAACATGGTGGGTATGATCTACCCTGCCACACTCTCGCCGGGTTAAAGTCACGTGTAAGTCTTGTCCTTTGTATCGGGGGGCACTTTACAACCATGCAATACAAATTACACCAATACTAAAGCCGGCTACTCACACACCTGCCGCAGGGGCAATATTGGAATTGGACCCTTAATTGCCTCCTTAATTATGATGTGTATAGACAAGCGGGGCAATTTCTAGATTGGGCCTGCTGCAGGGCGGCTGGGGCGCAAGACCTTCCTAGCTCTCTAGGTTGTATCTACCGCCCTGCTAGGTTGCCACAAGTGTAGTACGATTGGGACAATTTAGTCAGTTCATTAGCGACAACCGCGCTGAGTGCACGCATCATAATGGACAATAAAGAGCGTGCAGTTTGGACACGGGTAATAGACGTGTACAAAGACTGGCCCCAGATGTGGGATAAAAATAGCAAACGAGATTGTTTTTAATTTACTTTGGTCGAGAGTATAATAATACACACCTTTATATAACGTTTTATATATTCGTAAATTGCCCAACATGTCTCAGGAATCATTGTGGACATCAATTGTGAAGATATGATGATACTAAATTTTAAATCCTCGTAACTTTGTCCGCTTACCAAAAACCTTAGTGTAGCAGGTAATCGTTCTCTAGCACTTATTGCCTTCCTCATAATGTGTCTTGCTTTTCTATTATTGGTGTTACCATAGCCAGGAGCTCTTCAAAAGAATCAATATCCATTCGCAAAAAGTTTTTAAGAACATCTACTTCCAATTCTTTCACAATGTTCATGTGGTACAATTTACTTCGTTTTTGCAACCACTTCTTCACCCAGTATATAGCCTTTTTTTTCGGTAGCACCACAGAAAGAGCCTTGGCTATACCAATACTTTGGTGTTTCAACAATACTAGAGCCATTCTCATGGACGTGCGTTCAGCGGGACTTTCACTTACATACTGAACGGCAGGCTTGTGTGTAGAGAACAGCCGAAATTGCTCCAACCGCCGTGCGACCGGTATTGCCCCTGCGGCAGGTGTGTGAGTAGCTGCCTTAAGAAAATTACTTGTGTATAATAAATAGTACCATGTGGGATTTGAACCGTCAATAATCGGCTTGGTGCCAGCGACGCCACAACCGCTTATCTGCTACACCATCTGTGCAGTCAGACATCAAACATAAGTGGCATAACCGCATGTCAGACATAATTAATAAAGTTCAAAACAATGTTTTCAAAAGACTGAACTTAGAACTAGGAGTAATGCCTGTATCGCAAGGCAATATACAAACAATTGAAGAAATAACATTCAGGCTCGGAACAACTATAATTATGTAGAAAACACGATTGTTCTTCTGTGTGGGATCAATTCTGCAACACTTGGCAATGTGGCTGTGGACATTTGATAGACAGTGCAAACTATATGGCTTTATTTCATTCGTTTGAATCTGATCAGGCGACCTATAAACAGAGGCTGATATTATAAGAGAGATATTCATTTGCGGATATAACACCCTCGTTACTATGTTTCGAAGATATATGTTCTTTCCGTGCAAATTGTATTCTGTCGAGATTCGCAGTTATTCCATTACGTACTAGTTTCGCGACTAAGCTATTTTATCTTCCTCTCACGGAGAATCTCGTTTGTGGAAATACAAATTGTATCCCTTATTAGATTTCTAGATACTAAAGCTGTGGATATGAAATGTATGTCCGCTTGGTGCTAATACTGTAGTGAGGGCGTCCAGTTTGTATTAGAATGTGTTTTAATAGATACCGAGACCGTTTTGCCACGCAAAATATGCAATATTCGTATCAATAAATCTTCAGGATTCTGGTATACCTCTAAAACAATATATTCAGCAAAGCAAATATAAAACCTATAAAAAAAGGTTATATAAGTAAATTCCTATAGGAAAAGCTCGTGCCCAAAAGTCTGATGATCAACAATTTAGAAAAGTTTTAGTAAGTATATTCAAAATATTTAATCTTACAATTTGACATCATATTTTTTACAAGGCTTGGCGAAAAGGCTTTTTATAAATTTGATTTTAGTTTGGCTCTCAAACGTAATATTTAGAGTGACTTAATAATATTAAAAAGAATCCGTAGAGTACCTACACAAAAGCAAAAATACTTTTTGGTAATTTGGCAAAAAAGCAATCGCTGCGATATCTGCGTATGAGACAAACATCCGCCCACTGGTCGAGCAGCAACTTCTATTAACTCCTTAGCCTTTATTTATCAAACCGGCACCAGTCAATAGCAGGACAAAAGTACTATAATAATAGGGTTACTTTTGATTTACGTGTTTAAACATCTTTAGACTATTCCTCATATAAGTAGCTTTAAAATATAAATTTATTATAAAGAATCAAGTTTATCTGCTTAAGAAAACTCACATATTGTACTGATTTAAAATGTTAATTTTTTAGTACACGCTATTAAAGTTATCTATGTCATGCTTACGCGACTGAATATAACTAATGAAGAAAACATATATGTACAAAACGATATGATTATGTGCATTAAAACACGGGTTACGTTTAGAGAAACAGAGCGTCGCATTCAGCGCGCAATGTATGCAAAGCGAGCGATTTATGCCGCCGCCCATGTATGTGTAATGCTGCTTGAATACGAACACACTGGGAAACGGGATGCCTTTACACCGTTACGTGGCATTTGAAAAGATTTCATGATTTTCTGAAGTCGTTTTAGTAACTGGTTTTATGGGCTTGGCTTGAGTGCTTAACACTTTTATGGAAACCAAGGCAGGTATCTTATATAATACTTTCGGATTCAGGTAAGTGGTGAAAGTGGCGCTTTCATTTTCTTCAGACAACATTTAATGACAAAGAAAAATTATTTTAAAAGTATTTATAGGAGCGTTATAAATATGCTTGATATTTTCATTTCATGTGAATAATTAAAAACGAACTGATACTTTAACGTTTACATTGTATAGATCATATTTTTTTCTGACTAGGTCAGTACCTAGCCGGTATCCACACGTTTGAAACAACACCCACAAAACAGCAAGATTCCTAAGAGGACACAAAATGTGTTTATGTCATTCATAAATAATCAAACAATTTGGACAATAGCAGTGGGTAGTGAGTACTACATAATATAATAATTATATACCAATTGAGAATTTCGTAGATTAAAACAGTTTCATGTGCTGTTTTTATTGTGATACGGTATTATGCATTTTAACTGGCTGAATAGAAATTTATAAACGTCTGCAACATTCTTAAAGTACAGTACAGGTTTATATTTCTACTAGAGATACTAAGTGCTATATTTTAACTCAGTTTGACTGCACTGATGGCATAATGGTTTTAGTGGTCGCCTCGCCACTACCGCTGCGCTGATAGGGTTGTGGGTTCGAATACCACATGGAACCAAAATTTGTGTGATCCACAAATGTTTGTTACCGAGTCTGGATTATTTGTGTCCGTTTTTGAATGTTTGTAAAGCCCCCCACGACACAGGAATTTTTGCGAGCGCGGGAGTTGTCTTTTTTAATAATAATAATAAAGTTGACCATAGATTTTATAAGTACTTAGTTGTGTGTAACTTATTTATTTCATTTATACATATATCAGCAACATAAACTGTATAAATGCGATACTAATATTGTCATACTGGCGGTAATATTTATGCTGAGTGTTACGTACTGTCCATTGACACTAATATAATTATTACTTTCGTCTCTACTAGAAACTTGACGCGCAGTATTTCATGCTCTGTGGGTAACTGATACTTATCATCTGTTACGTATCGGTGTAAACGGTGCTCGCGCACCAAGTGTATTCAGTGAACTAATTACGTCGGCTGCTCGGTTTGTCAATCATGCACCGTGGCTCCGACGAGCTACGCTTGTGCTAATTATTTAACTTCGTTGCTACCACTTATTATCTCATACTATTAGTAGATTGCTGGCTTTTTGGAACAATATACACGAATCTGGATTAGAGTGACCTATATCTTTTTAGACGTTTAAATTAGTTTGCAGTTTTTAGTCTATTTAGATTTTCTACAGTCATGTTTACATGAAACTTTCATTTTCGATCCAGTTGCAAGATTAATTAATGTTAGAGCAGTTGTCAGATACCCAACTTTTGAACTATAGCACTTGTAAATTCGATATTTTTTGCTTAGTACGGAACCTGACAACGCTCCCGGATAATTAAAGCTCAATAGTGTTACAACAAACATGACTACGGATAGAATATATTGTATCTTTTCTAAAATGTTGTGACGTTCGATCAATATTCAATTGAAAAGCAATTGTCTTTTTTATTTATTTCGTAAATACTCAATGTTGGGTAAGTATTAGAGTATGGAATATGGCAAAAGTGTTTAGCCTAGTGATAAATGTTTTTCGAAAATGTTTAAGTGCTTATATTTTGTTGATATTTATTAATAAAAAAAAATCTGACCAAAACACCAAGAAAATACACGTGAAGTTATTACTTTACGTGTATTTTCTTGGTGTTTTGGTTAGAAATTTTTTATTGAACTTGCCTCGTTTTCTTCCTTTTTTTTTATTTACATGGCGGAATGCTTTGTCGCTTACCCCTCCACTGGGCCGGGCGGAGGGGTTATGTCGGACACACCGGGGTAAAAGAGAAAAATGGTAATGGAGATAATAATGGACCTCCCGGAATACCGACTAAACCTACCACGGTATTCCTCGACAAAACCGCAATCGACGGGGCCGCGCGAATCACTTTCACATGCGGTCGCGACTCCGCGCAGGATTCGGCCTGCCGTATACAACGGCAGGTCACTACACAGCAAGACTAGCCTTTAGTCATCTCTAGATTAAAGCCCTACTGTCCCTCATTGTGGGGGGGACGGACACACATCACAGAGGCGCGCGTGGGAACACGCACGCCGCCTCTCGGACCTGGTGCTGATCGGGTGGCGGGCAGGACCACGAAGCCCGCCACCCCCAGGTCAAACCTCAGGGTGGCTGGAGGTCATTTCGCGCCCTCCGGCGCCCGGTTCTGCGGTTGGGGAGAGGGTTTAAGCGCGCCCTCTCCCGCTCCACCACCTCCTTGATGGACATGACTTCCTCACAGAAGGAGGCGACGGCGTTCCACGACCTCTCGCTCCGGACCATAGATTGAACCACGGCCGGGAGCGAGATGGCAACCATACCGACTGCCGCGATCAACTCACGGCGCTGCGATGCTCAGGCGGGGCAATCTGCTAAAGTGTGCAGCGCCGTGTCCTCAACAAAGTCACGGCAGTCGCCACAGTGGTGACAACCGGGCGTCACACTACGACAGCGTCGTTTACAATACAGTGAGTAAACAGGTAATTTTTTTTAATTAGTAATATCCGAATTAACCCAAATTTGGCATACCTCCAATATGCAATAGTATAGTGGCGTGGTGCTGGAGTGATTATACATGTTACACTTGGAGGGCCTTATGAACAGTCTCTCTCTCTCTCTCTTTCTGATTATATATATATATTATTTCTGGCTATATATATCCCTCATGGTTGTGGAGACTTGTCTTCTTAACTTCCATCTAAATAAAATAAATTCGAGGATATGTCTTGATTTTACTATAGCCCTAGTTGGTGCCCAGAAACATCGTCAAAAATAAAGAAAGCAGGCTTTTATAGACACTTTATTAATAAAAGATTGCTTTTAAAATATTTATTGATTGCGATGAATACTTTATAACATTTTGTTTTAATTGTCTACCGAACAAGTGAAATAGATAACACTACAGCCTGTGCATGATAGCTTGGCAAAGACATGCTTAAACTTCTAATGACGTGGGAAGTACTGATACCTTCTTAACTACACTTGCGTACCTCAACTTGGGAAACAAACACCCTGTAAATACACTTACTTTGAGAGAAAATTAGCTCGGGAGGAAGATAATGGAACTTAAAATTGCTGAAAGTCGTCTCATTGTTTGTTACAGAATTTAAACGCTCTCTTGGAAAACTTGATGAAGACTATTTGTAAGCTGTCATGAATTACATTACATACCTGTACTGTCCTAAAGGAAAAGGCAGATGCACATTCCACCAGCTCAAGGCACCATAAATAAATCCGAATCGTAGTTTTTATCTATTAGACATAATATTATCATGGTTACGCATCAAAAAACTAAGTAACAGCCTTCGTTATGCAATTAAGAATTTTAATTAAAATCAAGCAATATATTTTTTTAACAGATTTAACACGGGCGTAGCAATTGAAATTGATTCATTTGTGCTACTTGCACTCGCAATGCACTTGCAATCTTCCTATCTGCATATTAAACATTAAGAATTATGTTAAATGTGCGTATTCAATATTAAAAACGTATACAGTTTCTTTAAATAATACACTTTAAGTATATTTATCTGATATTTCAAAACGCCTATGCATACAAAACTTAATATTACATTGTATACGATATTTATTTATTTTAGGAAAGCTTATAGTCTAATAAGTACATTTGATCAATCACAATTAAGGTAAATAAATAAAATAATACTAAAGATAATACGCACAAAACCAAAAATAAATATCATCAAGTCTGTAGTTTATTAATAGATAAAAAACTCTACAACATTTGCCTCGCTTGCCTAATGAGCTTTCTCGCTTTCCCTTTTCAATTTAAAACAATTTTGAAATTGTTATTTATCAAGTGCTGCAAATGAAAAGTATTTATTAACATAGTAATAATCCTATCATACATAGTTGTGCACTATTATAATAGTAGTATCTGTTAATTTTGTGCCTTTTCAAATACAATCGGGTATTTAAAGTAACTTATCAAAAGCTACAATCAATTTTATAACGTTTTCATTAACACATTTGAGTACAATACGCATTATTCAATGAACTAACAATATTTACAATTCAATATACTCTACCGCCGCACAGTGAGCTGTTTCAAATTTCGTGCAGGAAAAAAATACACTTTTGTGATAGGTTTTTTACTGTTGCAAATTTTTGTGTTGGTATTATATCGTCTCGAGGGTATGGAGATTTGTTTTCTTACGAAATTCAAAACTGAATTACAGATCATTTGGGGGAATAAAGGCGCGCACCTGTCACTTTGTTTCGGGGTCGGGCTCGGTAATCCCGGCGGGGGGCTCACACCGAGCTAGAGAAATATAATTTGTCGCTCACATTGTCATGCTGGCATAATTGTAATGCAATATGGCGGCTTGTGTTTGTATCATTCGGTGCTAAAACCAGTTTTGTATTTTTCTGTCTAGACTGATTGCTTGGTTTTCAATTTGAACGTTTCAAGAAATCTTTGTTTGAGAATTGTTTTTACACTGAAGGCGAAAAGAATATTTGCCTTTGCCCATGTGGCATATAAAAAAGATGTGTTTAAAAGGCATGGCATGTTACCTAACATGTTAATAATTTTATTTAAAATCTGTTCTGTAAATGAACAAATATTATGCTGAGATCCAGGTCGTAATATTAGTCACCACGGTCTTATGTCCTATTTCCTTCATTTTGACAGAAAGAAAGGTGTATAATAAACAAGTTATCTAATTACAACTTTAGGTAACGTAATATACGAATAATACTAGAAATTGAAACAAACAATTCACGTATTTAAATATTTGAATAATTTTGACAATTTAAATTTATGGTAGATAACACAAAATCCTCTTGTGTTGTTAACAGAATTCTGAAGGCTTAATCTACTTTATTATCTCAAAGACATGGCGTGCCTCAGAATTACAATTAAATATTCATATCGCGTTACCAAATGCTACTTTTACACCTGCTTTTATAAACTTTCCACCGATTTGGCGCCCGTTACTCATAAAACAATGTACTTTGTCTTAATTATACCAAACGTATCGCTAAATTTAAAAGTTTTCGATTTCATAATCGAAATCTTTCTGTATTCCAAAACTTTAAAATAACAGTAAAAATGATTCTGTTGGTCTAGTAATATTTTTAGGAGCTCAAAACATCTCTGGGGAAATTAGGGCTACCACGAAATAAGAGCTAGTTACAGTTATATTCGGATGTATATAGTTCAGAAATAAATAATTGGACCTTAATTACAATGCTTGCTTTGGAGTATAACTTTGTACTATGTTGGCGATGACAGAACCAGTGAATTATACGCCTTTAGAGTTCATTATATTCTAAATCATATAACAAAGTGTTAACGTAATAAAATTACTATATATTACGCTTCAAGTTAACCACAAATAGGTAACAGTTGGTTTTGTTTATTTCACGTTTATTTTTAAAACATATATATATACATATTCTATCAAGATGTCTTGAATTCTTTCATTCTATCGTCATTCATTTGAATAACAAAATGTTGAATAGTAACTACGTCGTCTGTAAAGGACGCATATTGTATTTGTCGGTAATTGTCATTTTATGAACAGCCGAAATATGTCTATAAAATGATGATTGCCTGTTGTGTATGATGGTACATAAACTTGGGTATAACAGAAGTGATATGACGACACAAAAGGAGAATTAAAGTCTACTTACAGATATGTAAATACGAAAGTTTGTTATGATATTTGGATCTTTGTTACTCAATCAATGGATTGACTTCACGGCTAGCATGGTGGTTTAACATGTCACCTGGCCATTACGCTGAGTGTTTTGAGTTCAATCCCCACTCGGGAGAAATATTTGTATGATACACAAATATTTTTTACGAGTTTGAGTGTTATTTCTGACTGCTGTTTGAATGTATATAGTGCCCGCGCGACAAGAGTAATGTTTCAAGTGTGACAGTTGTTCTTCTAATAATATAAAAAGTAAAACAAAATCTCGCGTAATACTTCTAACTAACAGCATAAATCCGAATGTGAGTTTGTTTGTTATGCTTTATAGCCTTAAATACTTGACTGATCTTTACGAAATTTCACATACACGTTGTCAGGGGTACAAAAAGACATAGGGTTTTTCCCGGGAAAAGTATTGTTCCTGAGCAAGCGATGAAACGTAATCTAGTACATCATACGAAGTAATTTGGTATTAATGCTTGAAATCGTGTTGAAATTTTATAAAAATGAATTCTCGAAGTTTTAGTTATTGATAATATATCTTAAACGCTTCTTCTACAATTTTATTTACTAGGAGTTGTGCGCAGTATTAAGAACCAGAATCTTCCATGATTAAAAATCTTGCAACGACCAACAGCTAACAGATTATGTAAAACTTTTTAATGAGCAAACCTCTCACACGTTCATTAATTCACTTCAACATAAAAACAAGCAGAAATCTATAATAATTCTCCCAACGCTTATTAGATTCAGTAAAAGTTGCAATAGATTTCAACTTTAATTGCGGCAAAACTAAGCAGCTTTCACGTGAAGAATAACAACATCGCATGTTGTGACAAAGTTTCCAACGCATTGCAACTTTTGTTTTTACCCTCTTTTTCCTGAACAAGTTTAAAGTCCCGCTCTAATTACGTAATATCATTTGACTAGTTGGGCTGTCCTGAAGGTGATACTGTGAACAGTACACTGGTCGTTTCTAACACCTGATATTAATTTCCCTGTGGACGTATAAATTTTGTCGTGAGATCGAGACGCGACACACCGGGCGCTGGCCGAAGTTTTCACGCCTTTAGCTCGCTTAGGGTGGCCACAGACATTCGACAACTTGGTCTCAACACTCATGCAAAATAATGATACAACGCTACATTTCATCGATTTATAAAAAAGGCTATAATAGCGGGATGACTTAGACAGCTATAGGAGAAACTTTGGCAAACTAGCGCATAGAAGAAAGATATGGAAAAATGGATCGGAGGCTGTTGGGCCTGCAGTGTGACAATACAAGCTGCAATAAATAAATAGGTACAAGCTCATTAATCGTTATGGGTAAATCCTTAATTACGATTAGCCTTTATAAGCATGTAAAACTATATATTGCGATGAGTTTACATAAGGGTCTGTGTTGTTGACCGTTTTGCATGTACAGCCTTGCTGATTTCAGCATGAATGGGCCGGCTCGACCGGGGAAAGACTACCCTCTCACAAAATATCAACGTGAAATAGCAGTATTCCAACTGTTGTGTTTCGTTCGGTGAGTGAGTGTGTCGGAGGCCCAATCACCCTCTTTCCCTCTTCCCGCTTCTTCTCCTTCCCACTTCCTTTCCTAAAGGGTCGGCAACGCGCAAGTGATGCAGGCGTCCATAGTCTACGGTGACCACTTACCATCAGGTGGGCAGTATGCTTGTTTGCCACCTTAATTGTAAAAAAAAAACATAGTACCAGAAAAATAAACAAATTTTGCCTCGTTCAAGCCAGATGCAATTGAGACAATTAGGCGTTTTTTTTATTATGAGGTAAGTCAGATAAAGCCAAAACTTTATTAAATTGGGTATTAACCACTAAAGTTTGATAAGGTTTAGGTATGTTATGATGTTCTATAAAAGTTTGCATCTCATATTCATAGTAATCATCTAGCACCGCTATACCTTTAATTAATGCTATGGTGTCAAAAGCGAACGCCCGCAGAAAATTTTTACAGAATTGTATGGCAAACCAAAAATATGTATGTGGCCACCCTTACCACCTTTGTGTCGTTTTTATAGAGCACTTTTACTATATGGTTTCATTGAGCACAGGAAGTTACGAAGAAAGTATGTGTGTGTAAAATAAAAAAAGCCTCCGTGTGTTTATCCGGGATTACGTGACGCCCCTGTTGGATACCTTTTATTTTTTTATTTTTCTTGTTGACCTAGAAATTAAAAAGATAGCCGAGGTATATTTATTATGAAGTTCTTACCTACTGTGAATACTGTACTTATATTTAATCACGTTAGCTAATGAGTCTCTTTTGTATACGACTGGAATTTGCTCGTGACTTCGTGCGCATGGATTAGTTCACACCCAATTTAGTCTACTTGGATCACCAGATTTTTGCTTTTACAACGTGGTTTAGATTTTTAGTTGAGTCTTAGTTAGTTAGTTGAACGTGTATTATACGCACTTAACCTCACAAATGGATTATTGTGCGTAAGTGACCGACGCGGAGAGTTGTTTCGTTACTCATGCCAGCTCAGCTCAGTTCAGAAGTTCAAACATTAGTAGCCAAAGTGAAGAAATCATATCAAGGTCTGTGTCGAGATTCGTTTGAGATGTCTTTTGTCTTTAATGATAATAATATTTATTTGCGTATACTACATGGTATATAAAGATGTTACAATTGTGAAATAAGTTACACATGTTTAGCTTAACACAGCACGCAATACATTTAAGACATAGTTTGGTAGGCACAAAGTTACAATTTATTTTCAATAAATTCTTTTAGACTATAATAATTATTTTCATTAATAAATATATTTTAAATAATCGAGTATTTAACACTTTTAAGTGACAAGGTATCTTATTAAATATACGTACACACATCACTAGGCAGCATTTATTATATTTAGTCAACCTTGCAACATCACTAAGCACAAGTCTGTGGGGGTTTCGTCTACTCCTTGGATTTATATTGTTTGCTGTCTTAAACAATTCTTTATATTTCCTTACAAAATTCAAATTCAAATTCGTGGAATAGTCGTTTAGTTGTATGTTTTGTTTGATTACAAATCAAAGAGTTCTAATTGGTCGACAACGATATGTCATTTACGCAAACAACTTTGAATAAAATTAATGAATCCTTTTTGTTACTCACTGTTTGTTTTCTATTTATCACTGCGTATATCGTTTATGTGATAAATTATTGATAGTTTTGACACTAAAAGCATTATAGAATATTGTTATGGTATTTTTATTCACTAATTGTTTATATTCACGGCACTTTAAGCGAAATTCATCAATCCATTGTTTAACATATTGCACTGTTCATACTGTTCCATAAATGATATATGACGATTATTGGATGAAATACTATTCGATGACACAACCAACAAACATTACAATTACAATTTAGTATTTTTTTAACAATTTATACACGGAGCTGATGTTTACGTGACAGACAAAAATTCAAAGTGTCATTATATCGCATTCAACGCCTTTTAAAAAGACGCTTTCATTTAGTTGTTTTAAACTATCGCTATTCAACTTTAACAATTATATAATAGTGCTTATAGAAGTAAATAGCTTACATCTTTTTTTATTTTTGTTTGTGTATTCTTTAATATATTATTATTCTTACTTTTATTTACAATTTAAAAACTATGTTATAAAACTTTTCTATTTAGCGTGGCAACGTTACTTCATTACAATACGTTTACAATTCTTCTCCTTCAATCATGGGGATTTGCTGCTGGGATCTGTCAATGTTCTGTTCTGTTACTGCTTCCTAATTTTTTAACCTTATTATTATGGCGGTTTATTGTAGCATGGTACATAAACGGCAATAGTCTCGATCTCAAATGTAGATGGAAAAATTGCGCTCACATTTACCAGCCTCGTTTTTACATCTCTGCTTACCTCATTTAAGAACAAACATGTTTTATTACACTATTTAAAATATCTTTAAAAATCTATATCGACGCAGACAGCGAGACCTATTAAGTCTTGACATAGAATATTCGTAGATCAACACACAGGTCACGTGACTGGAGACACAAACACTCGACTTGCGCTCGCCATTTTTCCACTTACGTGTGTAATTCCAAGTGCTGATCGTCTCAAGACAGCTTCACAATTCACTAACATAATCCACTTAAAATGTACAACTTCTATAATTTTATTACTCCCTTACGCCTCGTAGCTACAAACTTTATATTATACTTACTTTTTTTAGAAACTTTACAGCTATTTTTTTGTTCACGTTTCCCGTACGTCTTGCGCACTGTCTTGGATGTGAAATTATTATTTTTTCTTTCAAGTTTTACTTTAATGTCAGCTGAATATAACGCAGCGTGAAAAATATTTTCAAACTGTTGAAAGTTAAAATTTATTTCTGTTTTTATTTTACTTCATTGTTGGCGCAGGGGCGTTAGCGTTAATGCATGAACAAGTAATCAAGAGATCCTGTGTCTTGTAAAACTTCATTAATTATTATATAACATTGAAATACCTAATGAAGGGCACTCTACCATTATCCCTAAAAAGGAAACTCGTGGACATGTGTATCTTACCTACTCTCACCTACGGAGCGCAGACATGGTCATTAACTAAGAGTCAGAAGTCCGACATCGGGGTCTGCAAACGTGCCATAGAGCGCAGTATGTTCGGTGTTAAGCTGATAGATAAGATCAGAAATACGGTACTGCGCTTCCAAACAAAGGTTAAGGATGTGGGCCAAGCTGCTGCCAAACTTACATGGAACTGGACTGGCCATATCTGTCGCATGTCTGAAGAAAAGTGGGCAAAAATCTCCACACACTGGGCACCAAACAACAAACGGGCCCGCGGCAGGCCCAGAATAAGATGGCGGGATGACTTGGATGCGTTCAACCGGGATTGGAGACAATTGGCGCTGGACAGAAAGAAGTGGAAAAATCAAAGGGAGGCCTTTGCCTGTTACAGTGGGATGGTACAGTCTAAAAATAAATAATAAATAAACATAGGTTGATGCGTAATCCTCGAATGGGTAAGCAAAGGTGTTATATCCTCATTTTGCCAGCTATATTTTTAGATACCAGACAATAGTACCAGCCTTATAGTTGTGTCCTGAATGCATTTCCAGACTCAGCAGCTACTGAAAATTTCCTAGCAAAATTTAATAACACGTTGCTATCCGGGGATCGAATCAGATACGATAACTATACTTTTAATAAATATAATAATATTATATTAAATAACGAGTTAGACTTATTATAATATAATAATATTCTACCACATATTACACACAAAACCATCTAGCCCAAACTAAGCAGAGCTTTTACTATGGGTACTAGACAATGGATACACAAAATAAATAAATTATAATGAATACATTTTTATGTACCTCTGTTATCAATGTAAGCTTATAAGATTAATAAAAGTATTGGATTATTCTTAGAAAATAAACTTTTACTGGTGTTTAGTAGATGTCAAGCGGATCGCCCCTATTGGTCTGGTATACCGAAATATCGATGTAATATATGTGTATTCAAATACATTAAAATAAGTTAACCTGCCGACCCATTGAGGTTTATATAGCACTGAAGTCAGCTGATCATTCAAACTTTGATTGCAAAATATGACGAAGATTTTAATCTAAAAAATATCTATTTTAAATAATGTGTTCAAATGTATTTTCCTCAAAACAAATGCTTCATAATATATAGACGGATACCTTTTTCTGTACATTTTGATGCAAAGACAAAATTTTATAAGGCGTCACGTATCCAAAACGTTGGGTTCCCTCCAACCCTTTCGGGAGTCGCTTCTCGTAAATATTCAAGGTTACATTGGAGCTCACAATTTTTTCTGAATTTACTTGGCCCTAAAACACTGGGGCCGTATTATCAGCGGACGGGGCACATACACCTTACGTACACACGTAGAGTATATGAAAAAGTTGGTATATCTATTTGTACAGGTATACTTCCCTCCATTCCATTGCGAGTATTGCTTGGCGAAGTAGGAAAATAAATATATTTTAGAAAAAATAAAAAGAAAAGGCTTGTTTAGAAATATGCAACTTCATAACTCCGCGTTGAAATTTGAATTCATGGAAAATTAGTATGACCTTTCAACATTTCTTTGTAGGCTATCACTGCACCTAATTAAAGTACAAATTATAGATTACTAGGAAACCATTGGACTGTTGCGTTAAAGACCCACGATACGCGCTGTTAACTGTATAAAGTTGTATTTAAATGTTAATTAACTCATTCTTCTCATCAAGGGCAAATATCTTAAGAAAAGTTGCTTGTTTGGAAGTTCTCCATAATGTTCTGCATGTAAATAAAATTCACCAAATTGCAACGTAGTCGATTAAACCCCTCTGGGTTCAGAAATAGGGTGGTACAGTTAGCAACATAAGTAGCTGATCATATAACAATTTTATAAAAGTATTGAATGTATTAAAATCTTAATTATTAGTCTATATTTATAATTTTAGTTTAATTTGTAAGAATAGCGTCGCTATCTCGCAAGTGTGTATCGACTTGTGGTACTGACTTTACCTAGCAATTTCTGATTATTAATAATAATATTTATGATTTTGGTACTAATAATATAATATAATCGATTATATTTTATACTGACTTTTAATCTTAAAATTAGCTTTGCCCACGACTCCGATTGCTTGGATTATGGTTGAAAAGTTCCTTTTATCTTACCACAAGATAATGTCAAATATCTTTTTATAAAAAATATACTATAGTTATTAGTAACTATAATTATCTACTTACACACCAAATTCAGAGTCTGTATTAATAATTTAGAAATGCTGATACAAAATATCAGGTGTTTTGATCCAAGGGTTTGAGTTGTGCATTGATAAGTGAGTCAGAACTTCTGTCTGAATATAATATTGACTGTCGAAGTCTAATCATTAAGTTTAATACTGAAACATTATTTGACAAAAGAAGTCTTTAAAATTAAACATTCTTTGCGTGTTATTGACTAAACAACTTGTATAAAATATGCAACAATTTATGTTCAAATCTTCTCCACTTCGTGTCGACAGTGTAAACCTATTTTCATACAGGTAGACTGCTCATTACATTATTTTTCACGATGCACGGAGCTTAAATGTTTATAAAACCACATGCACTACCTTTCCACAGTAAGAATATGCAACAAGATCCTCTGAATGGGATAGTAACCAGTTTCTTAGCAGCATACCATTTTATTGCTTATATTGTACTTGTAATACAATATGAGGTAAATGTATTTAAAAATTGTGTACATATCATAGAAAGCCTTGCAATGATAGTAGTACAACATCGATGGGTTTCAAATCTTTTGGGGTGGTTCTAAGTACTGGATATCATAAGGCTAAAATGATAAAATTTTTAAGGATAGTAGGCATTAAATAGCATTGCTTAATTACGCGATTAAACGTATAAAACTACTGTGTGTTATACGTTTAATCACGTAATTAAGCATTCGTAATATCATTCCAGCGAATGAAAAATCCGACCAACGGTACATTTATTCAATCCGAGTATGACAGAGATAAAAAAAATAGATTTGTCATGGTTGATCTACAGGCTATACTGTAGATGAAGATCAACATCTTTGCTAAGGTATTTGAAAAACCATTATCTGAAGTACCGCTGATAATGGTACAAATAACTCGGCTTGCCTGTGGGCTGCCCTTAAAAGAAACCTGTTTAGGAGTAACAGAGTTTTAAGCAGTGTTACTCTTAAGCACCCATGGGCATGAGTTTAAACATAATTTCTTCTTTAAATGGGGGGATGATTCGACTGATATTGCAAGTGGATGTACGCGTCACATCAGGCGGCAAGCTTGTTTGGTACCACAATTGCATAAATGCTTAATTATTTGGCTAATACTTTATTTAAAATTAAACTACTATAAACGGATTTTATCGCGTTGTCTATTTTACAATTTATTACATAATTTAGAAACTGTTACACTACTACTAGATACTATTAAACTTTACAATTTTTTAAGCTAATTAAATTATTAAAGCTATTTATATTTAAGTTTACACTTTCTCCGACGTTTCGGTTGCTTTTCAGCAGTCATGGTCACGGTGAGTCTGTCTGTGAACATGGCTTGCATGAATAACATTCGCGTAAAAAGAAGACAATATTATGTAATACTTTCTTGGAAAAATCGAATTATCCATATTTTAGCGGTAAAAGGACATACTAGTACTGGAACCTAAAATCTTTGAGGCCAATCAAAATGTTTATCAAGGTTGGTGAAGTCCGTTTACCGAACTTTTACTGCCTAGTTTAGAGTGAAGCAATTGAAGTTAATAAAATTAAGGCATTGAGCCCTCTGTAAACAAATGTTTAAAGCGGCGGTAGCCCTACGATAAGGCTTGCGATTGAAAAGTAGTAATGTTATCATTTGATCTACTGACGTGGACTGCTAACTCCAGAATATCATTAAATTCGCTATTAATACATTAATTAAACTACTAGCAGCATTTTATAATATATTATTTTTTATTACAACTTAAGGTAAATAAGTATTCAGATCACCTGATGACAAACGATACGGTTCCTTTTTTTTCGTAATTGATAAATACTTGAAATATCAGGGATGACACTCGTGCGTTGGCAACAATACTTGTACAGTGTCTGTTATACCAGCACTATGGTTAGATTCCTAGTTCCATGTTGATAGCATAGCAACCAATTTAAGAAGCCTGAATGTTTTCACATTTCAGTTGGCTTAAATACTCTGTGACTAACCGTACCTATATATTTCGGAACGAGTATGAACGTGATTAAGCATAATGTTTTTCTTTTGATGCTTGATGCTTCGACTAAGTTACACCGGCCGTGGTCACAGACTGACTAGTGCGGCGATATCATGGCTCCGTTCGTGATGCAGAAGAATCTTCACCCCCCCTACTTTTCGCATACTTTTTTATCCATTAATACCCGTTATTAATAATATATCTGGAGCCAGGTTCTTGCGCTACCTAGGTAGGTAAGCAAAACTAGTGAGTTTGAGCGAGAATTCCACTGCGCCCTACTGTTCTTGTATAGCAATTTCTAGACCTTATTGTCACAAATTTTACTAATCAGTTAATTTCACTTTCTTCGCGTCCTGGGGCTGCAAAACTAAGTATGGTAACAGAGATCCTACCTAAAGTTTCAACATTTCGAGCGCTCCGCCATAATATTCCAGAAATGCAACTCATGAATCGTGGTAAACATCAGAGTAAACAACATAATAAGCGATAATACAGTTATTTATAGGAGTGTTAATGGTTAAGTGTAATGGCGCAGATACAGGCTTCAATGACGCGTTTGTTGTTTCAACACAAACAGTATTGTGTTATTGTAACATTGCTTTTATTATTGTGTTGTTCAGCTAGCTTTAGGCGTACTTTGCAAGTTTGGCTGAATAAAGTGTTTTTTAATTTTTTGTCAGCACGCTAGTACAAACGTTTTAATAGATGGCTTTAATATGTCACCTTTTTATTATTTTACGTGGGGGAATGCTTTTCGCTTACCACTCCGCGAGGGCGGGCGGAGGGGTTAATATGTCGGACTCAACGGGGTAAAAGAGAGATGGTAGTGATGATAATAATGGACCTCCCGGTAATACCGTCTAAACCTACCACGGTGTTCCTCAAAAAAAACAGCAATCAGCGGGGCCGCGCGAATCACTTTCATATGCAGTCGCGACCCCGCCGAGGTTTTGGTCCGCCATATGAAACGGCAGGCCACTAAACAACAGGATTACCCTTTGGGCACCACTACTTTTAAGCCCTACTGTCCCCCCTTGAGGGACCGACGGACACACGATACAGGCGCGCGTGGGAACACGCACGCCACCTCTCGGACCTGATGCTGATAGGGTGGCGGGCAGGCCCACGAAGCCCACCACCCCCAGGTCAAACCTGACGGTGGCTGGAGGTCATCTTGTGCTCTGCGGCACCCGGTTCTGCGGTTGGGGAGAGGGTTTGAGCGATCCCTCTCCCGCTCTGCCACCTCCTTGATGGACATGACTTCCTCACTGAAGGAGGCGACGGCGTTCCACGACCTCTCGTTTCGGACCATAGATTGAACCACGGCCGGTAGCAAGAGGGCAGCCATACTGACTGCCGCGATCAACTCACGGCGCTGCGATGCCCAGGTGGGACAACCCGCCAAAGTGTGCAGTGCTGTATCCTCAACAATGTCGCGGCAGTCGCCGCAGTGGTGACAACCGGGCGTCTCTTGCTGACCTATGTGACACAGGAACTGGCCAAAGCAACCGTGGCCAGTCATTACCTGTATCAGCCGAAAGGTGAAGGCGCCATGCCACCTTTCCAACCACTGCTCAAAGACGGGACTTACCGCCACGATCGTGGCGTGCCCGATCACCTAACGTAACTCAAGTCATATAACTTTTAAAGAAGCAAATATTGCAGTTAGATTGACTGTCGCAAAGGTCTGTCTGTAGCATTAAGTTACGCTGAGCGATTTCATAGTAGATTTATGACCATCAGAGCACGTATAATACCCTGAAAGTACAGATACAGCTCTAGTAGATACTAGTTTATACCCGCGACATCGTCTGCGTAAACTTTAATTGTAAAGTGCTTTTTGTCCTACTCCAAGATTATTTCAAAATATCCTGATAACAATTTTTAGAGAATTACCTACCTAGACGTTAAATGTAATAGATTGGATTGCTTTGTTATTATTTTAACCGCTGGCATTTTGAAAAATCTCTAATCTTCATTTATATCATAAAAGGTATCTCAGTGCATAATTTCAACTAACTACATAGGTGCAAAGGTATAGGCTGGGCGTTGGTGAATTAGTCAATGAGTGAGTCAGTTAAAACTTTCATATAACAATTTAAGAACAACTACAAAAACTACTGAAACGTATCAAGTTCTTTTCAGCTATTAAAGAGAGATCTTCAAAAAAGGAATTGACTTTTGTGTCAATACCTTTGCTCTAAATTACCTAAACACTGGCATATCTATGCAAAACCGCTCCACCCGCCGGCGCCGCTCACTTCACAGCTCCAATCTAAATAAGTTTGTAATATTATCATTGTTTCTCGCGCGTCGGTACCGTTGAGCGTCCTCCTCGCCTCATTTGAATACACCCTGTTTATTGTGCCTCACTTTTTTCCAGCCTATTCGGCCTATTCCCGCAGAATTATCGAATAATATTTTTCTCAAAGGTTCAACATATTATCGTGGGATTCCGTGTGAGTACGTACATAAGATTATTTGATTTGGTGTCTCGGAGTGATGGATGCCGTGAAAATTTGCTTTTATTCACTGCGTTAAGCAATTATCTTATCTGTTTTGTATGTTTGCGTATATTTAAGATATTTGTTTGTTGTTGTGTTTTTCATCCTAGTTTCCAAATAAAGCTTATGTATACATGAAATAGAATTGCAACTGGTCGATCTTTGAACTTAGGAAATATTTAAGATAATTTAATGGTTTATACTAGCTATAGAAGCCAAAACAATTATTTAAGAATTTTTGTCTGTCTGTATGTTTGTACTTGCATCACGCAAAAACTACTACACAACATTGAATACGATTTTCACAGTTGTATTTTAGAGGTATAACTTAAAGTCTGATGCATATTTCATCTTGATCCACCTAGTAGTAAAGTACCTATTATGTCTGTAAATTAACTTCATCCACGCGTACATAACCTAGAATAATAATATGCTAATACATGCAAAAATTAAGATGTATATTTTTACGTTCTTTTTATGTAGATAATTTGCATTTAAGGCAATTAACGTACGTCTACAACTAATTTAGCACAACTGCTGAGTATTACACGCTGCTACAATTAACATAAAAATAAGTTATTTAATTACATATGCAACAATTAACATTTTTTTGTAATTATATTTTTTATATTTATCTCTATGAAATAATTTAACATTTTACATAATTATAAAGGTTGGACACCACTGGAATTTGTGAGTTTCAAGAAGGCGTGGATTGCAAATCTTAAAATCTATATATTAGTACGTGAGGCAAAAATGTTGTACCCCTTTTTACAAAAATTGTGCGGTCGGAGGAGTATGAAATTTGGTACAGTTAAAGTTTATATGGAGAAGGAATGGCGAATCCTAATATTTTTATAAAATATGCATTAGAAATACATTAAATTAATGTAAAAACACTACACGCACACAACCATGCATTTGATACACGCAGTCAAATCGCGATCGTAGTATTTCGGCACTGTTCGTCTGACGTCGTACAATTCTCTGTAACTATGGTTACATACCTTATTTATATGTAATAAAGAAAATAGAAAAAATAGCAAGCTTAGGAATATCGTCAATGAAAGTATATAGTTATGTAAATAATGATTTGTTTGAAAAATATAGGAAAATTAACCTGTACAATAAGCCTTGGCGAAATCTAAATGAAATGTGATTATAAGGGAAAAGCTATGGACGATAAAACCTTAATAACAATCAAACTTAAAATTCAAATCAATTATGGTCGAATTTTGACCACTTGGCGACTGCTAGTATGAGAAAATAGGGGAAGATACTCAACGTAGTTTCAATGCCGATTTTGACAAAAATTTATCAGTATTTTAAGACTTTTGTAAAATCTAATTTTACCATCATATAATGTCATTAATATAGATCAAATTCTGGCAAGTAATTACTTTTGCCGTATACCCTTACTTCCTAGAAGATCTAATTACACAGTTTCACTTTACACTATTTGTGAGACACTACTCATGTTTCTTTCAATTATTTAAAAATAAATAAAATAATATTGTAGTAGGGCACCCATTACAGACACCCACTGAAGACAGCACACGCAAGCTTTCTACAAGAGACGCTCCACTTGTCATATTCTATAGAATCCAAACGCGTCTGAGACGCCTATGTAGGTCATACAAATATGACACTTATTATAAAGAACTGCTGCCTGCGTTTTGCGCCGTCCGACACTTCATACAAATATTATTATTACTTTCAACTGTGATTATACCATTTAGTTATGCTCCGTGAGTTGTGACCAAATACACTGTTAATATATTTGTGTATTTTTTCGCACTGGGCATAATTCTTGTGTCTTAGTGGTCTTTCCAAAAATTCAATCAACGGTCACAAAGAACACCCATACTCGGAACAACTATTTGGGGATCAAACGTACTTGGCACAGTGGCAAGAGCCCGGTGACCACGTAAAGCGCTATGCCATGCATAGTTATTATTAATTAATTAATTCATCTTTCCTTATCAAACGCATATGGTTGCGTTCAACTGTAAGCCCTTTAGAAAATAAAACAGCTAATATATATAACAGTTATGACAAAGATATTGAGGTAGTTTTATTGCTTTTTTAAGTAAACTAGCACAGAACACAACTGAACAGCCAGGAAATTAAAATAATCGCCCCGCGTTGTGGTATCGTTTTTATCTGCCACGTTCTAAATACCATTTTCGTCCTATCAGCTATAATCTCAGGCGCGTTACTGATAACTTATTGTATTATCACTGAGTACGTAAGAACGAAACAAAGCTATACACTCTTTATCGCACTGTCTCGTTCCCTCTTACATAACAGTATACTGTGATTGTGGTGTCATCTACGGGTGTCATGCAGGGTTCGTTTACAATTAGCGTTCTAACTTCATCACTAGAACAAAGTGCTCAAACGCAAGCAATTTATGTGAACATTATGTTTATTATTACAATGCATAATGCTCAAATATTTAATTGTTGCCAGGGACACTACAGTAACAGCTATCCTTAACAGCTTGTAGCAAATATTATATATATATTATAATTGTTTCATTTAGTACTAGTAGGCCTACCATAATATTGTATATCTGAACCTTTGAAATGAACGCAATAAACGCTCGGTTCTTTTATTCGTCATACGGTACATTAAATGCATTGCGATTGTCGCGTACTATTTTATTACATACTAGATGTGCTCGCGGTTTCAGCCGCGTTTATGATTACTGCGCCGCTCCCGTGGGTTGTAGCATGATGTTATGCAGCCTATAACCTTCCTCGGTAAATAGGCTATCCAACATTAAATAATTTTTCAAATCGAAACCATAGTTTCTGAGATTAGCGCGTTAAACAAACAAAGCTTCAGCTTTATAATATTACTATAGATAAAGCAATAACTAAACTTGGTTTTTGAGCAAGCAAATGCAGGGTCAATGATAGTGTGAGACGCGATTATCCTTAGACGTATACGCGGCAAAAGAAATGCGTTTGCCGCGTGTATCTTACGCACCGTATAGCGCAACAATTTTTATATTTTTGGTAAAGTCATCTTTCGCACTAGGAATAAATCTATGGTAGTGGATCACACTATTTTTGGTCCCGTGTGGGATTCGAACCGTTAGCACTCGGCGGCGTAGCAGCAGTGTCGAGCACCCAAAAATATACCTACCATGAAGTTGATTGCATTTTTATCATTTAGATTGACTACTTCATTGTTCGAACCAATTGTAAAATAATATTACAATTATAATTATACAATTGTATAGTTTAGTACGACTAAAACGTTGCAAAATTAGCTATGAAACGTTGCCATTTACATTAGTTAGTTTATGCCAGCAACTCTATCCACGTGAACGACAGTTTGTCCACAACGTCACCACGGATCCCACTGATTACAATTCTATAGAAAAGAATTAGACAAAAAATGCATTTGATTTTTAGCTGAATCTCCTAGGCAACCAAACTGTCAAAACAAATATTCAGTATGTTTTGACGTTTGATTAAACGCAAGCAAACAAAGGGACTTGGAACATAAACATAGTTACGAAGAAGTTGATATAAGATCATATAAATTTCGTGAGTTGATCGCGGCAGTCGGTATGGTTGCCATCTCGCTCCCGGCCGTGGTTCAATCTATGGTCCGGCGCGAGACGTCGTGGAACGCCGTTGCCTCCTTCTGTGAGGAAGTCATGTCCATCAAGGAGGCGGCGGAGCGGGAGAGGGAGCCCTTAAACCCTCTCCCCAACCGCAGAACCGGGCGCCGGAGGGCGAGAGATGACCTCCAGCCACCCTGAAGTTTGACCTGGGGCTGGTGGGCTTCGTTGGCCTGCCCGCCACCCGATCAGCACCAGGTCCAAGAGGCGGCGTGCGTGTTCCCACGCGCGCCTCTGAGTCGTATTTTTGTCTCCCTACAAGGGGACAGTAGAGGGTCTATTATGTAGTGGCCTGCCGTTTCACACGGCAGGCCGAAACCTCGGCCGGGTCGCGATTGCATGTGAAAGCGATTCGCGCGGCCCCGCCGTCTATGGTTATGTCGAGGAACACCGTGGTAGGTTTAGTCGGTATTACCGGGGTATTCCTCCCCCGGTGAGCCCGACATAACCTCTCCGTCGCCTCGCGGAGAGGTATGCGCCAAAACATTCCCCAAACTAAAAAAAAAAAAAAGATCATATAAATTTAGTTTTAGTTATTATTCACGTTTTTTACAAGCTTATTAAAAATGAGAAATATCACCTTAAAATACAACTGGCATAAGTCAAAGAATAGAAATTGCTCAAACTACTCGCTACACCTTTCCAGTCAGCGAACAAAGCTTCCTTGTCTGTACATATGGAGTAGCTAAGTATGTCAGAGAAAACCTCAATTTATATCAGCATTTAAATAGCACATGTCATAAAAACAAAATTTGCATGAAACGCCATAGAAAAGCTATATTTAATAAAATTTAATGGGTATGGCATCTAAAATCTACAATAAATTGCCAAAAAATTAATAGAAATTAATGAACTAGAGGCATTCAAAAAACATATACATAAATATCTCATTAGCAAATTTTACTATACAATTGACGACTATTTAAATGAATAAAAATCCTAACAGATCCTATTTATTAACTCTAATCAAATTAATTACACATCAATATACATAATTTCTAATTTATAAATATTAAGGGCATTGACATTCTATAATTTGTATAGAATTATATATTATTATATTATAATTATTATAATTATATAATATATTGTATAGAATTTTAATGTTGATAATTATGTTTCTGATTAATTATTGTTCATAAATAAATATTAATTTATTGTTAATTGAAGTTAGTATAATTAATGTAAAATTTTGTTAAAATATTATTGTTTAAAACTTAAGCATATAATTAATGTGCATCAAATTTGTACGCTTAAATGCAAGACATAGATGGACTTATCCATTCATTGTAACATCCCATGCATTACTTATGTTTAAAAATAAATATTTCTGATTTCTGATTCTAAACATAACCCGAATATATGAAGCCTATAGATTCCAAGACCGTTCGACTGAGTTTTTAATAGTAATAGACTTTCTTAGAGATACATAGACTCAAAGAAAATAATAAAAATCGAGATACATTATTTTGGGGTCATCTGCGACAAAATAGACAATCTCGTTTAATTTGTCAAAAATCTCCAATACACACACCCACCTAAAGCCCTCTTTTATCCCACTTTTATAATAGTATAGATAACCCAATGCATGCTTCCAGCATTGCTTATTATTTTTTTACGTTTTAACAGCGATAGCCTAGTGAGTGACCGTCGGACTGACACGCAGAGGTCTCGAGTTCGATCCCAAGGCGCGCATCCTTGAGATTTTATATTGTTTTTATTTTAGTTGACTCTCAAGTCATATACTGTGAGCGATATTCCTTTTTGGGAGAAACTCCCGCATTCGATTTTCAGGCCAATAAAAGCATGAGAGCCTACGAAAACTGTTGGACTGCCACACAGTGGACTCGCGTTTGCTTCCAAGGCGCGTATCTCTGCCTTTTTGAAGTTATTAGCGTAATAAATAGGTAATTATCACTCAACAAACTTAACTATGAAGGAAAACATCGCGAGAGTTCCCATAATGATCTCGAAGATATGTCAAGTCTACCAACCCGCACTCAGCCAGCGTGGTGAACTATGGCCTAACTCTTCTAACACTGAGAAGAGGCCCGTGTCCAGTTTAATACAGGGCTGGTATTATCAAATTTTAATACGTGAATCAAAAACTTTGTACCCCTTTTTACGAAAATTATGCGGACGGAGGAGTATGATATTTGGCACAGTTAAAGGTTATATGGAGAAGGAGGGGCGAATCCTAATATTTATGTAAAATATGCATTAGAAATACATTAAATTAATGAAAAAACACTACACGCACACAACCATGCAATTGACACACACAATCGAATCGCGTTCGTAGTATTTTGGCATTGTTCGGCTAATGTAGTACTGTTCTTCGTAACTATGGTTACATATTTCAATATGTAATGACATATTCAATATGCAATATCTTACAGGCAACCTTTGGGTGGATTGGAATTAGATTGTGTTAATCTAATGCAATATTAATATAGGTTATCTTCGCACAAAAATTTACAAGCTATAAAGATATGTGACCTTTATACCTCATACTTTAAAAAGGACGTGATCCGCCTACGCACAGGCGTATCACGTAGTATTACTTTACATGTAACATAATTCTAAGAAACCAGTCAAAGAATTCTATGCTCACATTTCAAGAGAATTCTATATTAGACGTACATCTTGCCGAGGCATTCCATAAAGGAGAGTGCAGATATTATGTAGTATGTATCCGGTCGTAAAGCACCACTTGAGAATCAGTGAGGCTTAAGACATTTCACAGAAGTAAACATAAAATAATGGTTGTTATACCAAAAAAAGGCGCTGTAGAAAAATATTTCACTGATGACTGTAAACTTGCAGATATATTACCGACATATTCTTTTCTCCTTTTTTCTAACGTCCATCCTAACTAATATTATAAATGCGAATGTGAGTTAGTTTGTTTGTGATACTTTCACGCCTTAACCACTCGACCGATTATCATTTTCGCTAACACGTTGTCAGAGGAACAGAAAAGGACATAGGGTACCTTTCATCCAGATAACCTAAACTAACCTACATTTACGCGAGCAAAACCGCGGTCAAAATCTAGTTCTAAATCAATGCGTTATGTATCGCGAGGTACCTTACCAATATTCAAATAATAGACACAAAGACTACACAGATTTTGAAGAAATATTTGTAGATCACACAATTATTTTCCCGAATAGAGGCCGAACCTATAACACTCATTACATAGCGACGTACACAACTACTTTAACGATTGAGCCATCTATACAGTTATTAAATCTGTTAAAATGGTGGGTAACTTCATAAACCAAAGAGTAACGATAAAGATCATATTAGAAGTAAATAGTGCAGGACTTTTATCCGGTATTCAAAAATGTTTGCGCAAATTTCCACAATGCGTATAGTTTTCAACGGACTTGTGACGTATTATACTCCGCTTTTCGAGTACTCTCAAACCGGACCGGACAGATCGAAACGTAAGCGTGTACTGTCCCCGTAAAAAGCCTGCAAACGGCGAGTTCCATTTTTATCAAAGGCAGTATTTGCGTTGCATCCTTAATACTCCTATTTACTAAAGCTGTTTACAATGCGTACTAGGGGTACAGACGTCCGCGAATGCAATTTGCTTCGCTTTGACTACGTAACGTAATGTGGGGGAAGCTGTGCGAAATGCTGTACGTTTTCGTTTTTGAAAGCAAATTATGGAAATAGATTTAGTGGAAATTATGCTTCGTTTGATTGGGGTGTGTGCAAGGTTAATATGTAAGCTTTTACTTAATTATTCAGCACAAATTTTGCAGCAAATCTGTTTGTTACCTAATTTATTTTAAGCTTTAGCGTTTCATGATGTCTTTGTTACATACACAGCTTCTGGCCGGTGCAATCTGGTCGAAATGCCAAGCACTTAAAAGTGTGTGTAAATAATATGCCCGACAATATTATTTACCAGTGTGGAATTGTGTATGGTGGGTCAGCGAATCAATTCTGCTAAAAAGACTCATCTCGAACTCGGTTGTTGCCTCGCCAGTAACCATAGGAACCAAATATTATATTGGTATGGCTAATGTACAAAATTTAAATCGTAACCGCCGACTCGAATGTTTGGTAGTAAGATTATAAATAATGGATCTGCAGGTTATAAGCAATGTTTATATCTGAATTTAGACTACGAAAGCGTAGTTAAAACAATAGATAAACGTGAATACAATGAATCTGCTAATTCTGTACTTAAACGGTCGTAGTGACGATTTTAAATATATATACTATACGCATATAAGCAGCACTTAGTTATAAAAACAATTACTGATGTCGTTGAAAGGATTTTAGAATAAACCACGTTTTAGGAAGAATATAGCATCCACATTTATTTTCTTTGAAGTTCTCGCAAAGAAGAACATAGTATGAAATAATCTCGAACCTGGTAAAAATTTAAATATCTCTTCCTTTCAGCAGCTCCGTAGTTACGCCATCATCGTCTTGACTTTAGGTGTTTCAAATTTTTAAGCTCCTTTAACCGCCACGTCAAAAAAGCAAAAGCGTGCTCTCGGCGCCAAGCTACGATTTCCACCATGGTGTGCCAACTCTCTGCTTTGTATGGTGGGTGGGTTGCTGGAACTAAAACTGCGTCAACGACCCACCCAGCAGTGCCCAGTACAGACAGGAAAGGTCTGCGAGCGAAGACTACTGGGCGACGTCTCAGCACAACAGGGGGTGTCGCTCCAATTCAATGCCTGGTAGGCAGGAAATCCCTGTTATTGCTACCCGCGGTCTTCACTACGGCGGCGGTACGGAGCCACCAGGATACTTTCCTCACGGATTCGATCCGCCATCTACTTCTGCGAGATGACGTCTTCGCAGAAGGATACGACCACTACCCACTTGCTCTCGCTGTCGACCATGGCTTTGATCACGGCCGGCAGCGAGAGGTCTTCACCCACAACGATATACAATATTTCTCGAGCGTGTGCCGCGCCATGTCCTCCTCATGGCATGACTCTGGCTCCCTTTTGTAAAGCTATGAGTTAGTTAAGCTCTACGATCTTCCTTCTTTAAAAACTTCCATCTTTCAGTACGTAGCATTTATATTGTAGGTCCACAAGTTTAACTGAAAAGCTCATGAAAATAGATGTTGGTTTCATACAGGATTTAAACATCTTTAAAAATACCTTGTAAGTATTTTGTGATAAAAGAAGCTAATTAGAATTTTAAAATTAAGCTACTCTATACGGATTTTGTCGTGTTGTTTATTCTAAAACACTTTTATTACATAATTTTGAATACACTATTATTAAACTTTACTAAAATTTAAGCTATTTATTAAACCGTATAAAGTAGTTTAATTTCAATGTATAACATTCGCGTAAACGTAAGGCAATATTATCGAACTAGAATTTACTAAAGAGTGACCGCGGAGATACTTGGTTAACCTCAATAATCTTTATGACCTACTTAAATTTAAGGTTTATTATGAAGAGAATATTTTAAGAAAACACCAAAAAATAAACGGTATATTTAAAGTACTTATTAAAACACTTGAACCACTTTATCAAACTTATATTCTGTTATACTTCATCTAAGAAAGGCGAAGTATAAAAAGTAAACACAATTAAAATACAGTATATTTCTGTATAGAAACATTTTGTAATTTCTAATGTAAAGCGGTTGATATAAAAAATTATATAGCACTTGAGAATAAAGACTTAGAAGAAGCAGCGATAGCTCAGTGGGGAAACCAACAGACTGCAATGCACAGGGTCTCGGATTCGAACCCACGTCGCGCACCTCTGACTTTCGGCAGTTATATGACTTTTCAAAATTATGTGCGTATTGATTGACAATTATCGCCTGCTCCGTGCCTCGGAGAGCACGTTATGCCGTTGGTCCTGGCTGCCATGAACATCTATGGCAGTCGTTATTGGGAAAGTCAGTACCTTCTAATATCCTGATACTGGTCTAGCCTTAGGGTATCGTTAGCCTTCGGGTTGCGGAGGTCAAGTGGCAGCCGCTCCGTGTAAAAACTGATATCCAATCAAATCCGGTTAGACCAGAAAAGCCGAACCCAAGTGACTTGGGAATAAAAAAGGCTAAGAGAGAAGAAGACTTGAGAATAAAGACTTGTCTTGACTAGTAGAGTCTCAAAGAAAATTGTGCCGAGTCATAGGTTATTTGGTCAGCATGCTATACATGCTTTGTGAATCATGCTGTCAAGAATTACAGAACGTTCATAGATTTCTTCTTCATTAAAACCCGAAGCTCCGTAACATTATATTTGATATAGTGATTATTTGTAAAAAAAGCTATTCTAGTTATCAATAACTTATCATAAAACATTAAAAAAATAACCGTATTCCCAAAAGATCGTTCGAATCGCCATATTAAATGTTATTGAATTTAACTACATAGCACACACCTATTGCTTTTTGAAGTTGGTTTTAATGTTTAATGCTATTCTCCCTTTTGATATAGCACATGTACATCACTGATACACTTGGATAACTTTGTTAGTTATGCTTTTCATTTTGGATTGGATGGACCCGAACCAAACATTAAGATGATAATTTTGATGTTATTTCATAAAAACTATATCAACGTTGTAAAAATTCAAAATGCTAATTAAGTTTAAAATATTTACGAAGTGGTCATAAGTTTAACAGTTTATAGGTTGTTATTATTAATATAAATTATAAGCTTTATCCACGAGAAAAGCTTGTGGGTATTTTTCGTGGAGATATCTATTATACAAATCACTCTATGAAGAAACTGTTCTTATCCAGAATGAGGTACTCGCACATAACAAAGCTTAATCCAGCCTTTATAAGGTCCATAGCCACTTGTTAACAACTTCAGAAATATAACGCTTGTTAATCGCACAAACAAAGTCATTAAAAAACCTCGTTAGGGCGGCACCAACCCCTCGCACGTCTATTTCACCCCCTTTCTCGTCTGTACGGAGTGCTGTGAGAATTAGCATTTATATTGTCTCCTTGCAGCGAGCGACGCGCGCGCAACCTAGCCACGCGAGATGCCTTTTATTCATGGCGTCCTGTTACACCGAACGGTTAAACTTATGTATTTATGAACTGTTGCTGGTTATGATTATGTCTTATGTACAGAGGTTTTGGTGTCGGGTATGTATTTAAAAATTATATGACTTAGGTATAATTATAGCTAAATAGTTGAATTAATAAAATTAAAACCTTAGTCACCCTGACGAATATAGAATGTCTAAAGACTAGTAAGTAGAAAACTATCAACAACAAATTATTATACTTTAGCAACCTGCTACATTAGTTTATTAGAGAATTTTCCCTTAATAATTTTTTTATTTTGCAAATGTAAGAGATATTACTTATTATTAAATAAACCATCATACTCAAATTTGACACAGCAGCGATAGCCTAGTGGGAGACTGTGGGACTGCCACGCAGAGATTTCGAGTTCGACCTAAGAATCACTCTCATTTCTGACTTTTCGTAGTTATGTGCATATTAAATAGTTAATTTTCACTTGCTTTAACGGTGAAGGAAAACATTGTGAGAAAACCTACATGTCTGAGAGTTCTCCATAATGTTTTCAAAGATATGTGAAGTCTGCCAACCCGCACTGGTCCAGCGTGGTGGACTATGGCCTAAAACCTTTTACACTGAGAAGAGGCCTGTGCCCAGCAGTGGGACAGGGCTGATTTTATTAATATAATCAAATTTGCATCATGCAATATCACGTACGCCATAATCCTATATAAAGTAAAAGTTTGTAAATGTAAAATGATTCCTCTTTTTATATTTTAATGTCATTATTCATCACGTCACGTTAATTTGAGTGCACAATTATCTACGCCGACTAATTTTATATCTTTATAAAATTAGCCGGCGTATATTATTTTTAGGATGACGTGGTCCATTTATCGTAATTAAATACGAATTCTTAATATAATTAAAATAATCTTGTTAGATGGTAGATATACCTAGACTTTTATCTAATCTAGATATAAGCATCATAGCTTTTTATATTTTGAATCTGGCACTAAAATCTCACATCATCACGTAAAGATTTTGTAAAACATAGTACGTACGTATCAGAAACTAAATACTACATAAATATTGGCTACAATTTTCTGCCGCTATTTTTCTTGTAGTCGGTCATTAACAGCGAATGTTCACAACGCGTTTTGTTGTTTTACCGAGTATGCAGAATCTTTACGTATTACGTGTCGGTGTAAGCGGCGATCTTTCAGCAATAACGTTACGACTACCGGCGTAAACACCGAGTGTCTACTTTATTGTCCCTTTTTTAGCTGCACTGTGTACTCTGTTGTCGAACATTGGACAAGCTCGTTAATAGATCACCTAACTGAAACACGGAATTGTTTGAGTACGTTGCCAATATGACCACGTTCACTTCATAACCGACAACGGTTTGTTTTTGGCAGAGCAAATTTCTTTCGCCATTTATATTTCAACTATAGACTAGTGTGAAAACAAAAGGGATAGGCATATAAGTTAAAACAAAAGTAAAATAAAATTTGTTTTTGTTTTTTATTTAATGATATAAAGCATTAAATGATTACAATAAAAAATATTTAAAAAGGATGCATTGTTAGCCAGTGCCTCAAAGAATCTGCAAAAAAATATCTGCTTTAGCGTGTATAAAGTAATATCATGCTTTATTATCAATCAATTAGGTTTTGATATAAGTATGTAATTAATATATGTATTTATATTCAACTATCTTTTATACTACCTAAAAATAAAATATGCAATGTAGTAAAAATATTCCATTTTAGCCTGTTCATAAATTAATTTATAACTCATATAACTGCAATCATATTACATTACCTCCGAAAACAATGTATAAATTAAATATAAATATTAAGACATTGCAATATGTTCAACGCAAACTTTTGCGTCCCAGACTTCGTACAGAAACGTCGTCTGCAGCTACAAGTGGTTCAAGTCCCTTCAAATATATTCACTTCAAATATATTTTTATAATACTCGCCTTACCAGCGCAGTGTCTACCACTCTTTAATTAGCCCTCGCTTTACAACCTTCTTGCCTTGTAACTCTCGATTAAGAATAAATTTAAACCAAATATGAATTTCGGCCTAAAAGATACGTTCACTCCTAATTAGAAGCTAATGGAGCAACACAGGGCACATTATTAGAGTTGAAACCATAAAAAAGTCGGATCATTTTTCTCCAAGTTGAACAAGCGAAATCCGATTTGTATTCTACAAACTTTGTGGTCTTTTGAGGCGATGTTTGCTTGAAACGGGCCATTGTCCCGGGGGGAACAATTTCTTTCAATAATTCCCCGGTAATGGCCTAAGTAAGCCAGTTAACAAGACACTCTTAGACTCACTCCGACAAAAATGGATACAATTTTAAGTTTTATTGAATTATTCACGGTCGACGAGCGTTTCCCGTCAGCTCGACGGCTCGTGGAGGCAGGCTCTTATAGTTACGCCTGATTAACATTTTATCCTTGTTCTGTTTCGTGATAATCATAAGCAGCTACTTGTAATGAACAATTTGTAAATTATTAAATTTCAGTAGTGAAAATTTTGAAGTACTTTTCTTCATCGTTTTCACTACTGAAATTTTCATACTAATTTGTCCCTATTATCCTATAGGATATATGTATAAACAATGACTCCCTCCTCTTGCTAGTTTTTGCAACCACTTAATCCCTTATTCATAATGAAGATTTTAGAGAGATAGGCTGCAACAAATCATTGTTTAAAATAGGATTACGCTCTACCAAGAGCAACCCAATTGCAGAAAGATCTCCAAACTTCAGAAGGTTGCATCGAAATAACCTTTGATTTTTTCCTCTTATGACCAGGTTCCGCAACATTAACAAAAATTGTTTTGAAATGTAACTCGCGCACTTGCAATAATCTTTGTATCGCTGTAGACCTATAAATATTCAAAAAACGGACACCACGAACAAATTTAATTATGACCTCAAACTTTCCAAAATGGCTCATAAATATCTAACATCTTCTCAACAATACATGTAATATGTATAACTAATATTCGATGAACTGATTAGGGTGCCTTTACCTAACATTTAAATTATTTAATTTAAATGTAAAAATTTTGGTTACGCTACCCAATTCGAATAATAAATAATCGGTGTTATTGGGTGTTATTCACCGATGGTGAATGGATTGATACAATAATATGAATTGTAGAACACATGTCGATTCTATGATTTAATTTCTCAGTAGCAAACGAGATTCAGTAAACGAGGATGTAATACGGATCACACATAAAAATATCTGAGATATCAAAAAGAAAGCCTACTAATGCAACACAGAAACAATATATATAATATTAGCTATTATATCAAAATTATGTAATAAAAGTGTTTTAAAGTAAAATAAACAACGCAACAAAATCCGTAAAAAGTGTTTAATTTCAATAATATCAGCCAATTTTATAAAATGAGTTATAGTTACTATATGCAAGCAAGACTACATTCTCCTCATATTTCACACCGGTTAAAGATGAGGAGAATGTAGACTTGCTTGCATATAGTATCAAAATATCAGATATCTGCCAAATAGAAGTAGCTGATTAACAAAATACAGCTAGATCTGACTCCTGTTGGTGGCAGTTCAAAGATCCTTCCACCAGGCTATCACTGCCTTCAATAAATAAACTCATAAAATATATAAAAGCAACAAGCATCGCCTTACCTGCCGAGGCATAAAAGGTCAAAGGGTTAAATATTCATACGACGCCGTAATTGAGGCAATTTGTATAATCGCAACTGTTTCCGCAAACTGAATTCTATAATAACATTGGGATAGAATTGCTTGCACAATGTAAAGGCCTATAGCGATTCCACAATAAACGTATTTCACGGACATAGCTTTTCAATATCTGAAAAATACTTTTAATCTATAGTATGCAAGTTAGGGAAAAATCACCCGTACGACTGATCGACCTGGGCACATTAGACAATTACCTTTTGTTCATCTACGCGTCTTTTTACTTAAATAATACTTAAGACTGCGCCGAGCGTAAGACAGATAATGACAGAGCTCGTACGGCGCATATTCAAATCGGCGCGCGGCCGCCATAGTAAAATTGTATGGAGGATTTGAAGTGCTTTTTTGATAAATTGTATTATCTTTATTATCAACCAATAACTTAAATATTTGGGACGGACAAATTGTAATATAACTATTTATGTTTCGTTTAAGCTGTAAAATAGGATAGATTTCTACTGTTATAATCTAAAAATCACGTAACACGAATTACGTTTTTGCATTTTTTGTGCGAATTTACGTAATTTTGTAGGCGAAAATATTAGTTATTTTAAGTTTTTTACACAGAGTAATTGTAAATACATTCATTGTTATGGTAAATGTATATTTTATATTTGTATTAAACAAAAGGTGTTGATTTTATTCACTTAACTGGCACATTTTGCTCGGCGCAGTCTTGAAAGAAGAAAATGTTTTGTTCTGCCATACATGTATATTTAAGTTTACTCCTAGTTTCCAGAGCAGATCCTATGGCTATTTATTTGTGACGATTCTGGCATATCTTGCTCAAATTATTTTCATTACATTCTTCATGCACCTTTGTTGATTTAGGGTCCTCTCAATCTTTTTACTGAAGTTAGTATATCTTGATAACAAAACATTGCGCACTTATTATTCATTTAAATCTATTCTCTCTGATTATAATTCTGGTTCTGATTCTGACCTTAATTGAGCATATTTGCGATCTGGTCAGTAAACGTATACCAAGTTTTCTCTTCCGACTGTCGCATTCGCCGTATATACTGTGTAGGTATACTTTGTGTCGTCCATTCTACTTACGTAAGTATATAAGTAGTAGGTATGGATGAGACAAGGTGAATGAGTGACAAGTGTCAAGCCATTTAAGTACAGCCTTCTCTTCTTTGTGACTACATAGTTTTTTTTTTAGAGCACCGATAGCTCATTGGGGAGACCAACAGACTGCAATGCAGCGTCGTCGCGCACCGCTGACTTTCGGAAGTTATATGACTTTTCGAAATTATGTGCGTATTAATTGACAATTATCGCCTGCTCCGTACCTCGCAGAGCACGTTAAGCCGTCGGTCTCGGCTGCCATGAACATCTATGGCAGTCGTTATTGGGAGAGTGTCGACACAAAAGATCCCACTGGGTCGAAGTGTCGCCGGTCTGCACTGACTGGCCCCCACATAAGATACATACATACATACATACATATAGATTTTTACGCCACAGCCACCTTTTATTATATTATTTCCTATTATCCTTCGAACACTCCGCAAATATTTCTGAATACTCACGTTCCTGCTATATCCAACTTTCACTACCAACAGAAGTGTTGGCAGTTGATCCAATACTTATTTATGAGCGTGGCTTTAAATACACTGGTTACGTATAAAAAGTATTTGTTATTGCTCTGTTCTTTTTATTGAATTTTTAGTATATCAATCAGTTTTAACACCTCTTGTGACCAAAGTATCCAATTTAAGTAAAACTCAACAAGAGCCCCTCCTTTACGTTGAAGTCGTTTACGCGGTACTAATTTCGTGCAATTCGGTAATTATTTCGTATCTATAATTCGAACAAAATAATATTGCCCTATGAGAAACAGTTTATGTATAATATTTGTTTATAAGTGACAAATACCCGAGCCTCAAAAGGCAGACTAAATAAGTCGACGTTGGTAAAGTAATGACACATTAATGTTTTTGTTAACCCATATGATTATAATTATAATTATATCTTGACATTTTGTTAATCTTTTAAAGGTAGATTTAAGGTATTTTTTGCTTAAGTGAATTTATTGATGAAAAATATCGTATTTTCTTCAAAAGTATACAAAAACAATTTTAAACTCAAGGGAAAGTATTCTATCATTTTTAATTAGATATTAGAAAGATATATTTACTTCAAAGATTCTTTTTTTCTTATATAGATTAAAATTGTTATCAGGTAAAGTGTATCAAAAACTCGTTGTATCGAAAATTCTAGACAATCCCTTAAATTTTCAGTAATAGTGATTTTACTGTACTAGTAATACAATCTCATTGGTCTAGCAGTGCAAAATCGCATCACCACATGCTATACGGCTCCGAAACCTAGATTGGGCTAAGTATTAATGGATGTATCTGTCACGGAGTTCTCAGTAACAATATCCCCGCTCTATTACGCTAAACCTAAACCTAGGTAGATTGTGGAAAAGGTGTAACATGTATCTTAGTCTAAGCATTCAAGTATTTTAGATGTGATAAAATTCTCATACAAAAAGACTGTGGCTAAGGTTAAATATTTTTAATACTTACATAGATGCTGAGGCCAAATCAGCAAGGTGTTATGTAAAATCTACAACTACAGATTTCAATGGATCTTATACCTTGAATTGGCTAAACATCTAAGGCGTGTTTCATTATATTCAATTACTAGATATAAATATATAGCTTGATCTAGTATGAGGTGCCGTACAATGGATTGCTCATGAGTACCGATTACTTGTTCTCCCTTACTAACATTATTGAAATTGAGAAAGGTAATTACTTTTAAAATTTTGAATACATCTTTATATGTAAAGAATTCGTTTTCTAAAACTTCAATGCTAGGGTGAATACTGAACTTTTTTCCATGCGAACAAAGTCACGGACCAAAGCTATTGCTAATATTGGTTCAAAACAATAAAAGCTTGAACCGTATTTGCGGTTTCCTATCTTTTCTGTACATCTTAATTTAGTAGAGGACAGGGTAATTTCATTTTACAAGAGCGTTCCTGTATGAGGCTGAATGTGTTACTACATTAGGTCTCCCTCGGCAGCAATTTAAAAACGTGCTTAAGTAAACTAGACTAGTTCAAAAACATGACGCAAAAAATATGTATATAAAGGAGATGAAGAAAGTACACCGAAATTTATTCTAGACCTTATGTTTATCATAAAAGTCTTAACTTGAATAACAAAATAGCAGAAAAAATGTATTCACGGTAGCAACATATAAACCTGGTAGTATTTACATATAAGTACAAAACAAAAAAATTAATTAATTAAATAAAGTAAAACTTATGAATGTTTACAGCTACTTATGTTGCTAGGTTCCTTGAACATAAGGCTAAATCTTTACTATAACTAAGAATATTGTTAGCTACTCACGGCGGCAAGATCAGTATCAATTTTCACAGGATTCCATACTTGAATCAAAAAGATTTAATAAAGGTCATCATCAGGCTATAATAGTCCACTGCTGGACATATCTTACCCTAATGAGCGCCATAAAGGTATTTCTGATAAATTTGTCAATAATAATAATAATGTCCTCCAGACCGAATTTCGGTTACAGCAACCAATCTTAACGGAGACTGGTCATCTGCGCAGGAAATATTATAGTACATAAATGTACGCAAACACTAGTGAACTATCTGTTCCTTAACTCTCATGATCCGATGGGGCGGCAATCCGTCACGATCGGAGAGAGATTAGGTGCAAGACCAACGACTTAACGTGCTTTCCGAGGCACGGGGTATCTAACACTGCGAGCTGGTATTGAGAATTCTAAACAGAAAAACCCAATAACTTTTTTGGCCCGAACCTAGATCGGATCAAAAAAAAATATTGGGTTTGTTTTGAATCCTAGATTCGAATCCTAGATCTAATACACAGTAGGTCGCTGTGTTACGGAGGTGGTTCGAAATTCATCAATAAACATCTCACGGTGTTTCAAATGGTACCATGTTTTACCAGATGTGTTTTAGTTCCCATGTAGTAAGGGCGAGATTATTATACTATTTAGTGAACGAAATTCATATTCTTCACTCCGTATTATTATTCAGATAAAATGCCTAATAATACTTCAACCTGAGGTACCAAAATCGATTGTAAAAATAAGTGCAAACTTATGCCTCAGGACTACCATGAAAACAAATAGTTTTAAAGCATATTATAATAACGAAATTATGTTTAATATACGTAGTTATTTGGTTAGTAAAGGCTTTGTACGAAATAAAGCGACATTTCTAGAACTTGGGCATTACGTTTCTCTGAATACTAACCCAGTTCAGGTAGGTACGAATCTTGTTCCATTCTCTAAAGTTCTTTATGAATATTCTATCCTTGTTAATGGATATCAGTAAAAGACTTAACGCCGACATTTTAATATGTAATAGGTAGATGAAACGGTTTCGCTCTTGATATTTGTGATAAATATCTGCATTATTCTGGCGAAAATCAACATGAAAGATTATTTATTCACTTATGTTACAAAGAAATACTTACAAATATCCGGACATTCTGGTGTATCACAGTAATAGACCTTTCTATATAGTGAAGAATTATTGTAACGTGATGTACATTGATCTAGAGGAGACGCACATGACGGTGAGGTACATCTTTAATTGGCTATATCAATTTAACTACAAATTATAGTTCATCCAAATCATACTACTGAGCTTGAATAATTTAAAATTGAGCGCATACCAAAAATTTAAAATTTAAACTCAATTTAATGCCGTCTTCTTTGTTGGTCTGTTAGCGAGATTAGAGTAGAGAAGACGGTTGCAAATCATGCGGTCCTGTATGCGATTCCTGGATCAAACAAACAAAAGAAAATTTCTGTCTTCTAATTTTCAAAGTAAAAAAGTTGGCGGTGTTTCATCCACGTGCCGAAGCACGCACATAAAATTCGTAGATCGTACACCTAACCTTTCCCCGTTGCATTGAGGAACAGAGAGTGCATTTATGTTTGCGCATATATTAATTTGTACACTTAACATACTCCTGCGAAGATTAGATCTACATAAGGATAAGCGACCATGGCTGGAATTTGGTCTGAACGACAATTACGTTATTTATCTTGATACGTTCATGATTTCGCTTTATTATATGTAACTATAGATTACTCTACAAAATGTTTAAAGACCATGAACACTAAGTGACGTCATGCAAAATTTTATTTATACAAAATATTTCTGAAGTGTACAATCATAGTTGACATATGATTGACAGTTAAAGCATCGGTCATTATATTGACGCGATATAAATCGCCCAAGGCATCAACCACTCACATCAAATTTGCAACCGCAGAGCAAAGTCGTTTAGCAACATGATTTTCTTCGTAATTTTTCTTAATTTTGTTTACTATACACTCAGCCTAAATTTCGATATAGTTAACGTTACTGCTGACTACATTTCGTTCAAGGGTTTAAGATATGTTTGCTACTTTACGTGCAAAAGTAATTACAGTAAGTAATTTTAAATGTAAGCCTAGTTTTACGCAGGTAGGCACTTGAATAAAATATTTATTAACCTACATTAGATTTAAGAGTCAATTGGATTTTAAGCCGCACTTAAAGTGATGTACTAGTTTGAAATTGAAACGAATAAATGTTTTTTTAGGGAATTTGTGTTAAGAGTAATTGCTGTTTTTTTAAATTTCAATTTAATTCAGCCCAAAGTATCTACTATGTAATGATATACTAAATTGTAGAAATTGGCTGAATTTCGGCAATTTACATACTAACATTTAAAATGCCAAATGTATACATTCTTACGTACATTTCATGAGAGGAAGAGTTCATCCTAATCAGTTATTTGATTATAATATAAGAAAGGCAGTTCTTGCAGGAAACAACAATCTTCTTATATAGGATACTAGTGTAAAAGTTGAGCGTTTCGCCCTTTAAGTAAGAATTCCAAAGGCTCAAGCCTACCTTTCCTTTCGTTTTCCTTCTTTTTACCTTATATCACCAACGTTCGTGTCACACTGGTGGTTCAAAAGATTGTAGCCGCTTACCATCAGGCAAGATGTATGCGTGTTTGAACTTGTGTTTTATAAAACGATACATCATTCACTACCATACAGGCAATTTATTTATAGATATTGCGTTAATATTCTATACGTCTTAAGACTTGACCATATCATATTCCATTATAATATTTCAATTAAACATTCAGACAACAACATCCTAGCACACAAATTAAGGAAACAGAACGTCCGAATATCCATGGGCCGTATTGACGAGGACATGAATATTGATCTCAAGCGTTTGTTGCACCACTACACAGAGCCCGTGGGCGTTATGCTTGACGCAACTTGTGACAATACGCAGCGTGTGCTTGACCAGGTGAGCATTCGAGATTTGTCAAACATTCCAGCAAAGAATACCTACGTGATGGTTGCTTAAATACTACAATGAGCCTTTATAGTTATTGGCTATAAAATCTACAAATAAGTAGTGAAGCTTCATTGTTTTAATTTTAGCCTTTCAAAGAACTGGTCCGTTTGCTAACCCCTTCAGTTAAGCGGGAATGCTTATGTTAGGAGTTGGTACGTCGGTTTATTTTGAGGTCGTGATTGTGATCGCAAGTCTAATGCCTTATCCATTTGGCAAAATATGGTACAGCGTATGACTGGTATTCGAATAAGGGTGTACCCATGGCGATACCTACTTTGCATAGTCTAGAGCCAATGGCATGTACCTACGTATTGTGTTGTTTACATATTCGAATATAATTCGAATACAATTGTGCGCATCGCTATAACAAAGTATTTTACGTAGTACATATATATTTGGTTCCTAGTTTGTAATTTGTTTCACGTCTTTGTATTATGAATTTAACCATTTTTGAGGCCAGATTAATTACACTTTGGCATGATTAGATTGCGCTTATGTAATCTTACATAAGCGCAATCTAATCAGCTTAAGACAAAATACCAGCTTCGATTCCTGGATCAAAAATTAAATTATCAATAACAGCACGAGGTCTAAAAATATGCGTAGATGGCAATAACCTCGTTTCCTACAACGAGGGACTAAACTGGCTGTAATACACTCTGGAATACTTCTTCGCAAGATGTTAACGTGAAAATCAAATAAATTATCCCCACTTTTCTTTACAACCTGCCCTAGAAATAAGTATTAACCACAAAATTAAACATGAACGAACATTTTTATAGGCCTCAAGAGACAAGTTATTCGATGCAATCCACCCCTGGCTCGTTGTAACCAATATTACAGAATACGACAATTACACAGAATACATAAACGATAAATTCTCGTCGCTTAATCTGAGCATGGACGCTGATATCGCCGTCGTTGTGTATAATGGTAACCATTTAATACAAATTATGAGAATATTATATCACTAGATACGAAGCTACCTTTTACATATAGTTTTCACTAAAGTGCCAATTTTAAATGTTCCATATATGTAGTAATTTCCATGGTATTATAATTTGAAGTGTAGTATTTGGCCCTTAGTATATATTCATGATATATATTTTTACCAAATAATATTTGATTGGTATAATGCGTACCGATACTTTCAAGTTTTAGTATGATATTTCAATATATGTACCTATATATAATTTAAATGTTCAAATCAATAATAAAAGTATGTCTATGTGTTACACGCGTAACTTGCTGAACTGGTTTAAATTAAATTTGTGGGAGTGGGACTGTGAAGTAACTTTAGAATATCACATCTAAATAATATTGTGTGGTGTTCCTGCTTAGATAACTACCAAATTCCTTAAAGATACGAGAGATTGCCGGTAAAACAAAAGGTCAGTGATTCGGCCTCTTGCTTTGGTATCACCACAGAACATATAAGCGTAGCACAGTAACTCCCTTTTAAAAAGATTGTCAACGCGCGAAAGAGATTATAATATATGTATCTATTTTGCACGTTGTAAGTGCCGTCGTAAGCGTCAACAAACTGTAGTGACGGCGTCAAACTTCATCAGGCTTGCTTACATTACCAACTAGGTACAACACAAAACTCTTCAATAACTGACAAAATTTTAATGTGAGTTGGATATTTTCAGAAGTTAGTTACACTCTCATTGATGTGTTTAACTTTGGTAGAATACAGGGTAACAGCATAGAACAGATTCCTCTTGCAGTATGGCGAACTGATACAGGTGATCCATTAATTTAATTTATAATTTCTTGTAGATCCCAAAAGGTGTAAAAGACATCATCAAAACAAATAACATTGTTCTTTATCGTTTCGCTACTTGAAGTTTTAAACGACAATTCCATATAGGTACTTTCACCAAAAATTTATGTCCTTTACGCCTTTTGAAATGAGATTATATGGTTATAATATGATAATGTTACCAAAAATGAAACTTGTACTGTAAGTTGATCCTATTTGAATATTTCAGGCCTGGATATTATGCTAAATGGGTACAAATACTATAATCGTTGGGATTTCCATAATTTAACGCTTCGCGCGATATCAGTGGTTAGTTTACAGTTCATTGCACGCACGTACAATGTTTTTTTATGGGTCATCGAAAATAGTTTGTTATTTTTCTGACAGTGAGTATAATTGGCTAAGGTTAGAGATATGCTGACGCATCAAATTACAGGTTTGCGTGTAGTTCTATTCATTTAGCCAGACAATATAACAATGTTCTAAATAGATAATCCTATCACGTCTCTCTTTATAATTCACATTAGTTGTAAAACATTTAATACCTACTTTTTCTAATTAATGATCATTTGTAAGAATATATTTGTACAATGCTACAGACTATTGATTGCTTTTTCTAGATTGTAGATAGACCCAAAACCTTCGAACCGGGTATGTTATCAGAGATGGGGTACACATCAGGAGTGGCAGCTATGACCAAAATCACTTCACGACTACTCAACACGTTGAAGGAACTGCATAATTTTAGGTAATCGTTAGTCTTAGCGTAAGTTTGCACTTATTTTTAATTTGCGCTTGTCCCGGGTTCGATTGCCGGATCGCAGAAAGTGGTAATAGATTTTTCTGGTTAGGAAATTCTTAGTACCAGCTCGCAATATATAATGTGCCCGATTGTTCGCTATCGGCTTGCCTTATCTCAAAATATTTTATATCCATTTTACGTATGGATAAAATCTATGACGCAATAGGGCCTTTTGTAATTGGGCTCTCTAGATTCTCTGTATGGTCATAGGATACTGTTTGAGTGGGCCATAATAATTTTATGCGGTTCTCAAAAAGTTTGTGCGTAATGACAACGTATGCCTATAAAACTAGAGGGATGTGAGAGCAACAAATATTAATTATACTGATAAAAAAAATAGATTGTTACAATATACTTAGTTGGTATACATACAGAGTATTTGCTTTGACATTTAATTTCCACAGATTTGACTACAGCATTGCAGGGCGTTGGATTGGATCGCCCGAAAGAAATTCCACATTGGTAAACACAATACTTTTAACATTAGAATTCTTCTTCCGTAAAAATAATCTCCAAATATTTGATTTTCCCAATAAAATGAAATAAATTATAATTCTTATTTGGAAAATAAATACAGCCAAGAAAATGTTTAAGTTTATTGCTTACGGGTAATATTATAAATATTTTCATTGTCGACAGGCTGTCACTAATTCGCTGTTGTGGGAAGAGCAGGACTTATCGAGCACTTGTGCCAGAATTTTCCCTAAGTGGCTTGACTGGGTCGACATTATACATCCTCCGACTACCAATCTTCAGTAAATATGTTTTCTGAGCCATTTGAAATGTATTGTGTTTTCGATAAATGTTTATTTAGGGTAGAAATTGTATTGAAAAGGAAAGGCAAATATAATAAAAAATTATGTGGCTTGACCGAAAAAGTTTAGCTTCCATATTATAGGTCTCGCTTATTCTAATTAGACTGTTCTACTTTAAATATAAAGTCATGGCTGTATAACGTATCTTATTACGACCAAATATTGAAACATTCCTTTTTCTGAATTTCGAATATATCAAAATTTTAAAATACCTTTATATTTATTATGTTGTAAGAACAATAATTTGCTGAGACTTGGACTAACGGAAACTAAAAAATCAGTCTTACTACAAAAGCATGTATCATTTATTCAAATTCTAATTTCAGGACCAAGATATACTACCTGATTCCAGACAAAGGAGTGGGTAACTACGAAAACCAGTTCTTGACTCCAATGTCTGGTGGAGTCTGGTTGTGTTCGATGTTTGCTTGTATCGCCTGCACTATAGTTTTGGCTGGAGCAGCATTAATGGAGAACAGGCCAGAACCTGGAACCTATGCATTTTTCAGCGTCTTTGCGATTATTTGTCAAGATGGTATGTTTCCTGTGCTCGTGTTACTCACAAAGAATGTTGGAAAAAAAAAAACAGATATAACTATATTATTCGTCAGTATTTCATATAAATATCAGTTTGCCACATAGTGACTATTGTTTAAGCGCCGCAACCTATGTTTGTTAACATTACTCGTTTTCAAAACCTTTGTGATACCTATTACCCGTTTTTTTTGCTCAGTATATATTATTTGGCGAACAGTAATTATTTTATTGCTCAAACATTTACAAAGCATTGTTTGTAATGAGGGTAATTTTATTTTGAAACTCTTTTCATTTTCTATTTACCAATAGCTTTTGAAGACGGCGTTCAGCTATCAGAAGAGAAAGAAAGCCAAGGTAAGTGAACAAAACTCAATCACTTTTTAGTAAAAAGCACCTTCTTCCAACTGACTAAGATTTGTTTTCTATCACCAGGCCGTAGAGTAACACTTACGGTGATCGGAGTGATGAGTATGCTTCTGTACAATTACTACACGAGTAGTGTGGTATCCTGGCTCCTGAATGCTGCAGCACCTTCAATTGATAGCTTGGATGGACTTATAAACAGTGATTTTGAACTCATCTTTGAAGATATTGGTTATACGAGGGGTTGGCTTGATGTATGTAAAATATCTACTTTAATTTGCTTTTCATTGAAGTATTTAAAACCTAAAACAGCTTACTGCGTTGTGAGAGTTATATGTCTAGCAGTGAACTAATGGGGCTGATTATTTATATTATTTTAATTATTTCTTTATCAACCAAGTATTATAACAGTTATTTCACTGCCTGACTCTTTCCCCCTTGGTTCATGTTACCATCATCTCTAACATGACCAACCTAAACATATACTACTAGACTGCGCAGATGGCATAGCAGGCAAGCGGTTGCTTCGTGCGTTCGGATGCCACGCGGGACAATTTCATTTGTGTGATCCATAATTCATAGTTCTATGTCTGAGTGAACTGTGTCTGTTAATTTTATGCTTGTAATGCAATATAGAAAAATATTTATATTTTTACTACTATTTACAGTTAAATGAGAAAAGTTTAGCTGTTCAAAGTCAAAGTCAAAAATCATTTATTCACTTAAGTCACAGAGTAACACTTATGAACGTCAAAGGGGTTAGAGAGTTTATTACACTTACTGAGTTTACATTTATGTTAGTTGCAAGGTTCAGGCAAAAAGTTGAGCCTATAAGAAGATACCTGCAAGAAACTCAAGGCCACTTTTTTAAATATAGTTTCAGTATTTTACAACTCATTTATGTACCAGGTGTTGCAGTCATTATGCATATGTCACTGTCCATATAAAGCTAAATTCTAAAAATAAAGGAAACGTTAATAATATTATGTAAGAAGCATTTTAGGTTTGAGATAATATTTATTTAGTCATTTGTAATAGACAGTAGTATGGCGTGAAGACGCATACACTTACACTTTGTGACATATAAAAGGTAGTTCGTGAGTAAATGTAGTTAAAATAAAATTTACGTTAATACTTGCAACGTTTGTTTAAAAGAAAAGAAAGATACTTTAACATCACAAAATAAACACGAAGTACCTTCACAAAACTAAATTCACGTATATAAAAGATACATTTTTTGAAATCTGTATGGAACAAGAAACTAGTTCCATGAGTTTTTAGAGTTCGAAAAATTCTTATACAACAGCTTTGTCCGTCTGTCTGTTATACAACTTTTAACTCAAGAACCATAAAAGCTAGAGACTCGCGGTCAACGCCATTCGACTCAGCATAGTCAATATACCCCCGAAATGACTATGACCTTTAACCTCTGACCTCAAGGTCACGTGGTACCACTTGATCTTTGCATATTACTTAAACCATTTCTTCGAACTCTAAGATTTACGGCAATTCATTGCCGTTTCTCACTTTTTATCATAAGTAATCATTGATTGAATAATAGCTCTTACGGATAAGCTGACTTTTAAATTTAAGTAAAGGTTAATTTATAATATCAATCGGTAGTTTATTAAAACAGAGTATACTGAGTCCCGAAAATGAATTGTGAACTTTATGTAAATGATGATACGGACCTATTTAATAAAAATGTAAGTTAGAATTATATGATTTCTTTTTTGTTTATGCAGAATCCAGGATTCTTTTACTACAGTGGTTTCAAGAATCCAAAAGAGGACGAGCTAAGAGATAAGAAGGTTACAAACGCAAGACGAACAGTTGATGTTCTGCAACCTGTCTATAATGGGATCGAACTTGTGCGCACTGGCAGTACGTATTATAGTTATGAAATACATATGAAAATGGACCGACAATTCTATTTATAGTTGTAATTACCGCAGAGTAGGTACTGTAAACAATGTTTGATACAGATAGATCAACTGCCTAACATCCTAAGCTTATATTATAAATATGAATGTGAGTTTGTTTATTTGTTACGCTCTCACGTCTTAACTACTCGACTGATTATTCGCATACACGTTGTCGATGGTACAAAATAGGAAAAGACATACCTTCTATTCCAGGAAAAGTGCTTTTTTCGGGCGAAGCTGTGGACGAAGCTAGTAAGATATAACAGAAAAACAAAAACTAACGCATGTAGCTGTGAAATATAATACACTCATATTCTGCCAACTATGATTTTTCATTGATATGACATTTCCAGAGAGTGATTTTCTGTTTTAAATTTCTTATTAGTAGCATAACTAAATTTTGAAACAGAAAATCTCAGATACACTTTCACTAATCCGAAAATTGTTATCGTGGTCGAAATTCTATATTTGCAATTCGAAATTTTAAACACAAGCCGCTAATTATTTTATCGAAGTATTACTTAGCGCATCTTATTAAAATATTTAAATAAATATCTTTATAGAATATGCTTTCCACTCCGAGCCTTACACTGCTAGTCAATGGATTTCCAAGACCTATGAAGAGGAGGATTTGTGTAACCTCGGTGCCTTGCAGATGATGTTACCTGCTCACGTCTACATCATGGTACAGAAGAATAGTCCTTATAAGGAGTTTTTAGATTGGAGGTACTATCTATCTCTAACTATATGAGATATATGACATAATATATTTTTTTTATATTAATACATATTATAGCAGGTAGAAGGTCCTGTTGTAACAAATTATTTACAAGTACCACTTTATTACAGGAAACCAATAGAATAGTAGTAACTCGGCATTAAGTGTATAGGTGGCACACATGTCGCACCCTTAATAAAACAGCGACTTAACTCGAAATTTGAAAGTAAGGCAATTTGAACTCTAATTGTATATGTTAAATTCTAATATTATATTTGTATTAAATCTTTGCAATAGAGTTCAAATTTGTTTAATCCAAAATACTAAGATAAGTCTCTGTTTTATTAAGGGTGCGATGTGTGTCCTGTAATTCTCTTCTTTTACCCCATTTTTATTTTTTTTACCTTTGCAAGACGAGAATGATACCCTCGTTAGCAACTAAGCATTACACAGATAGTATACCTGTATGCTACCATGATTAAAAAAAAATGTGAGCCGTGGTCAGTGATTTTAAATCATAGTAAATAAAATATAATATAATTTCAATTGCAGTGGCGATTTCATGTGTCTTTCCATTGGATGTACTATAGTTATCTTGTCGTATAATAGGAATGGTACTTTATATTTTTTATTGTTATAACTTTAAGGTTAATAATTATGACAGACTCTCGACTATTAAATATTTGAGATATTATTTCTTCCAGTTTCATTAATGGTGGTCTTTCACTGTCACAGTCTGCTGCGTCTAACTGAGCGCGGCCACGTGAATGCTATTCGTGCTCGTTTCGCCGGTACGATGCCCGCCTGCTCAGGAATTAGACCACGCGCACTCGCTCTGGGTCAAGCCGCACCTGCCTTTCTGTTGTTACTGGAAATGACAATGCTGGCCTGGATTATATTGGCTTTTGAAGTATTTTGGCACAGAAGGTAAATTACGATATCTTTACATAGTACATGTGTACTCAGGTTTGTATACTCTGGAAGGAGCTGGCATAGGTGCATTACAAGTACCAGACTATTGTGGTCTATTAGGCTCTTTTCCAAAACCCGATCTTAAAAAATTCCTTATAGAAAATGAGGGTACCCAACCTGAGACCTCACGAGTAGCCGCAAGCACCAGTCAACATTTATCAAAGGACCTACAAGACATATTTAGATATCTGCTTTAAGTCTGGAAACTGAATACTACATTATGAAAAACAAACTTTTCAGCTAACCTTATTATTATTATAGGTCAACACTGCAAGTAGATCATTTATAGGCACATTTTACCAGAATAATAAAGTAAATGACAATATTTCAAGTTTACGACTTGTAAGAATAGAATACCTCTAGTAAGAATCCATCTACCAATTTCCAATTGACGTTATTCCCAAGTACTGGCCATTAGCCAAATTTAAAACAGCAAAATTAAACTATACCTGGCTTCACTAACTTAACAAAGAAGTACTTCAATTTTATTCTGTCTTTAAAAAAATATTTGTCACCATTTTCTTATTGAATTTATCGGCTTGGTCTGCAGAAATCGGTTGAAATGACATCATTTATTTCAGAACCCTGCTGAAGAAGCGTGGTCAGTGAGTTAGTAGTGGGCAAAAAACGGTTCAATAGTGATTGGGCTATGATCTTGGTACTAACGCACACGGCCTATACCTACACTATACGTAGAAAAAAAACAATAGAGGAAAGTCGATTGACGTGGCGTGAAATACAGGATAGTTGTAACACAGTAGTTTAAATGTACCGTGTGTTTAGGCATTCGTTTTATGGATATTCAATAAAATAGTATTGATTTAATCTATAGTTTTATTTTCTTAGAGATAAAAAGGTTCTTTAAACTACATAGTGTGTTGTATTGTACAATCAACATATCATTTTGTTTGAATTTTCACTAGAATTTGTTTTCGGTAATTTCTTTATTAGTTACTCGTATAATATAATTTTTTTATTAAATAAGTTTCTGATATATTGGTTACTTATATAATAAAACTAATACAAACATAATTGTTTATACTCAGTTATTTATTATTTCACGATTATTTATTATTGATGACATTTATTGGTTTTTATAACATCACCTGAAAGGTGATCTTTATCACAATTAACAGTATTTTTGACTGCCTGGTATGAAATCAGGTGGCTAAAATATCATCTTTATTATGATGGCAGTAAAATTATGCAAACTGTGATTGTTTCCTTAAACACCTCATTTACTATTGTTGAGTAACATTACCTTTCAGATATTGATACAGTATCTCTGAAATCGACTTGTTATGTACGCGTACGCCCTTTCAATCAATAAATTGGTACAATCGTCTAACCGTAACAAATACTCTGAACTGTTTTACATAATATTACATTCAGGTACTTCTCCCTAGAGTAAAGCATCCCCATTCAAATTTCAAAGCGCTGTTGTACTTCTGTTCTCCCTACTCAGTGTGTTGAGTAATGGACGTTGTCGCGCCGGCTATCTAAATCGCACGTTATAAATGATCCGATCAGTTCTTGTTTACTCCCCGAAGAGCCTGATTCAATTCTCGCTGCAGCTCGCGTGCTATCTTACCTGCTAATATTATGATTGAGCTTCAATCTTTAAGTACAAATATTAGTTCATCTTTGTAGCGTTTTGAAGGACAAATATCATACAAAAATATCATTAAAATGTTACAAAACATTTGTGACATTTTAATGATATTTTTAGGCATACGTTGACATTTTCATAAAGTTTTCAGAACGCGTGTTTCTTTATGAATTAATGTTGATTGTGCAAGTTGCATCCAATAGTTAAAATTTTGGATATTACAAACCAATAGTTAAAATTTTGGACTTTAGACCTGGCAGAAATCTGCTTTGGTTGTTATTTATTGCCCAGTAGTCATCAATAAATATTTAATTGTAGCAAGCATTCACGTATATTAGCACGACATTGTACTTCTTTTTTGCCGCCAATCTTTAGGTTCTGGGTTTGATTTCCAAGCAAGAAAAGTGTTATTGTGTTTATCTGTAACTGTGCAAGTTGTGTTCTGTTCATATTATACAACAGAGTAAAAAAATGTATATGTATAAACGAATAAATTTTAATATCGTTGCAAATGAAACATGATAATTAATACAAGATAAAGGAAAGTTATTTAATTTTACTACGTTTTAAAAATGTATAGCTGTCATATTTAAAACGTAGTAAATGTATAAATAATTATAAACGTATATTAATTAATATCATATTTCTATGTATAATATGTATGTATTTACAAAAAAAAAGGATATATGTATGTTTATCCATTGTCTAGAACCCATAGTACAAGCTCTGCTTAGTTTGGGCTTGATGGTGTTGTGTGTATGTGGTAGAATATTATTATTATTATATTTACACTAAAACAAGGTTTTGCCAGCGGCTTCGCTCGCTCAAACGTATGTTAGGTAAATAATACCTAATACTTTTTCCTGATTGAAATATATCCCATGTCCTGTTCCCCTGACAACCTGCGGAAATTGCATGTTGATCGGTCGAGTAGTTAAAGAGTGAAAACGTTACAATCAAATAAATAAACAAACAAACAAACTCACATTCGCATTTATGTTAACCTAACGTAACTGAAACAATAAACTGAACTACATAGTTCGACGTTGTAGATAGACCCCGTCGAAAACACATCATGCAGTCGCCAAGCCTATATTATACGGACGCTGTTCTGTGACATGCAACATTTAGCTTCTGAAGTCTAAAAGAGCAGCGATAGCTCAGTAGGAAGACCAATAGACTGCAATGCAGAGGGTCTCGGGTTCGAACCCACTTCGCACACCTCTGACTTTCGGAAGTTATATGACTTTTCGAAATTATGTGCGTATTGATTGACAATTATCGCCTGCTCCGTGCCTCGGAGAGCACGTTAAGCCGTCGGTCCCAGCTGCCATGAACATATGGCAGTCGTTACTGGGAGAGTGTCGACACAAAAGATCCCACTGGGTCGAAGTGTCGCCGGTCTGCACTGACTGGCCCCCATATAAGATACATACAATCTGAAGTCTACCTCCTAGCAGCTCAAAACAAACAAATATGAATAAGAATATTTTTAATAAAGCCGTTACTTAAGACGTATCCATTCCGCGGCGTGTCGCGATGTCGTGCGTCGTCGCGGCGTTGTCGCGTTGTCGCCTGCATTTGCATACAAATGGAAAACGTCACTTGGATATTATATTACTTAACTGGCGAGAAAAAAACATCCTTTACTATACCTTTATTACAATGAAATAAGGCTTATTTTGCAATGACAGAGGTAAATGAAATTACGCTTATTCGTGTGCCGTACATAGCTGTGAGAAGGATTTTTTATTGTTCCTTCATATGTTATTAGTATTCAGACAGTGCAATATAGCACTAAGTCAAAAAAAATTATCGTATGTGATATTTTATGTGCGTTTTCTACAATTTGTATGAAATGTAAACTTGTTTTAGGTTAGATATTGCATCAATTTCGTTGTTTAAAAAAATCTAGTCATGTATTTATACTAAGATGATATCTACCTATCATAAAAGTTTATTCAAAAATTATCTAGACCCGAAACACGCATATTTCACAAGCATTGTACATTTCAGCATACTCAAAAAATAAGCTAATTAAACATTATTGCCTTCACATAGAGACTTGATTGGGACAATCGGCAGGCAACACCCTAAACAAATGTTTTCTGTGTAAAAGAGATGTGCTGAAGAAAGCCAGCTTAAGACAGCATGAGTTAAATGACGCAAGAGAAATTTACTAAGAGTGTATCCGTAGTATCTGCCTACCCACGCGTCACAGACAAAAAGGTATGATGTAGTGACAATATATGTATGCACTTATGATTAAACTTAAAATAAAAATGTAATAAATTTATTGAAATTAAACTACTATATACGGATTTTACCGCGTTGTTTATTTGACACTTTATTACATAATTTTGAAAAACTGGTTACGGGGAGACTCATGGCTGCTGAAAAGCAACCGAAACGTCGGGAATAGTGAAAAATTAAATTAAATCTAAGTAGTTTTAATAGTTTTAATAATAATTCAATTAGCTCAATAATTAGTAAAGTTTAATAGTAGTAGTAGTGTAACAGTTTTTCAAAATGATGTAATAAAGTGTCAAATAAACAACGCGATAAAATCCGTATATAATAGTTTAATTTCAAATAATAATATTCGCGTAAACAGAAGACAATATTCAGTAATAAATTTACTTGCCACATTTTATTTATATCTACAGTTTTTAAGAAAAAAACAACTAATATTAGAGCTATTGGGCGTCCAAAATAAAATATCCAGAAGCGTTACCCAGTTAGTTTCTATGAATATTAAATTTGAACCTACTGCTTACTAATAGCAATGATTTCGTATTTACACGAGATAAAATAAAATTTTAATTTGAATTAAATACGTATTATGTAAATAAGACAGTAATGTCTCTCATTTATTTTTAGCGATGCCATACAGGGAAGCAAGGTATTGTAAAAAGTAGTTTTGTTTTAAATTACATCTTGTGTACCTACCGAGTAACATTTTTTTTGTATTTTATTTTGTTTATTATTACACCCTATACCTCTAGTATACGGTGTTTCAGGGTTATCCATTAATTACAAGACATCTGGTCTATTAAATATCTAAGAACTTATGAATTCTTCTGTTCAACCAGCTTAAGTGTAAGCTCCTGTTTAAAGAAAAATTTTTAACTCTCCTTCAGGACTTTCTCTCCGCTTGATATTTTTGATGTATTGTAATTATTTCGGTATTGACTTGATATTTTATTTCCATTTTTACGGTTTTAATGGTAATAGAGTTATTGAGATAATTGATTGATTTATTTCAATCAAAAAATTATATTACTTTGAATGCTGTTTGCTGTTGTGTATAACGTCTGACCAAGACAGATATCCACCTTACTGGTTTTATAACAATATGACTACTGTAAAACTCATTGAGTGCCAGTTTGCCTGCCACTAGCAGTCAAACAAGTTTATATAAATTAAAAAAGCCGAATATCCAATATTTTAACATGTGAAGCAAAATATCTTTTCATAATCATCATCATCTTCTAAGTCGAAAGACGTTCACTTCTGGACATAGGCTTCCCCCAAGGTATTCCACACAGATCACATAGCCAACTATCATGGAAAATTCTAAGCACAATGCTGTTACTAAGTTGTGCAATTCTGTAAATTCTCACAATAATTTATTTTAGGTGAAATGAAATGTCATTTACAAATTACATTGTAATTTAAATTAATAAAAGACTTCAGTTTAGTTATATAAACATTGTTAAACAATTGACTAAATTAGAACGTCGCGTTGGTCTAAAATGATAGCTGTGTATTCGTAAAAGGCTGTTATAGGTCTCCACTTTGAAGTAAACTAAAATTGTCAGTCTATCCTCGTTGATTACCCAAATTTTATTTTGTGGATAATATACTGCCACAGCTATGATATATATTTTTTGTTTCATAAAATTATCTCATTATCATCTCATAGTCATTTACATACTTACTTAGGGGTTAGCAGAGGCTTCATATAATAGAGGGCAGACCAATGGCTGTATACCGAGCATAGTTCGAGACTCCATATTTATCCTGAGAATGGCTAGGCAGAAAAACACAATAACACTTTGCCATACTCAGGTATCTAACCCGAGACCACATCCACAGCAGTCGCATACACTACTGCTGCGCTATCAAGGCGGTCAGTCAAGCTTAGTTTTACATATTCTTAATTATCGCTAAGTTAGGGCACTAAGATTGTTCAAATTTGCTTGAAAATAAATTAAGAGGAAAGGCAACTCTTTGTTGACAAGCACTTAAGGGTTTGACATTTCTTCGCAACTATTTTCGCAAGACTTACATTCTGCATTCAAAATTCAAGTACTCATCAAATAATTTTGCAGTTGCTTCGAGTATAACGGTTTCTTTCAAAAGAACAAGCCTGTATTAAAGAGGCACGAATAAACTATCCGATAGAAGACTCATCGCACGCAGTCACCGATAAATCGCTTTAAATTTCAATTACTCACAGGACTTGCATTTAATAACGTGCACATAAAAAAGTTATTGACGTCATAAACCGATAGTCAATATTATGCCGCGACCGTTCGGTCCTCCTCGGCTGTCCATCCCCGTGGCTATACATACCTGATTGATATCGTACAGTGTAGTTATTTGTATATCCGTATAATATACTATTTTTATATTAAAACTGTGACATCGAGTTATAGTTTTTATTTCACTATCGAAAAATACATTGCCGTCAGAGACGCTATTATTTAAAATTTGAGTATTAATTTAACAGTAAGCATAGCAATTATTTATCTATTATTATCGTGGTTACTATATAAAATCATTAATTTTCGTATTCATAAGTGTGTGTTATAGTTAGAATTTATTTATTTATTATTTTTCTCTGATGCAGAAAGCATAAGAAAAGGATTTCCAAATATACAAAAATAATGTTATGTTGCAAAAAACTTCTTTCAGACTTCAATTTCTGCCAGCTCATAGCATTAACAAACTCTACAACTCAAAATTTGAAATACACAATGACTTTAAAAAGGTTGGTTTTATTTGAACACAAATTGAGTTTATTTTTTTGTGACGTCAACTAGTAGCGTAGCAACGTCTACGTACTGTAGTTAGCATAATATAGTAGTCGTAGCACTCGTAGCTCTCGTGGCACCCGTAGATCTACTAAAAAGGCGGCAGTATGAATGTGAAGCGCCGTAATTTGTTATTATTATGAACAGACAAACTCAGTAGCGCTACAGCCCGGGCTTTATGAAGGTAAGAAAATAGTGAATAGCAGGCAATGAAATGCGTGGTCCAATTTCAAGACGTCTATTTTATTTATATACTGCCTTTTTCTTCATAGGTACAACCTAGTGAGTAATAGGTAAATACGTAGTATTACATCTATACTTACCTCGCTAATTCAGTGACTCAAATTTGATCATGGCTTCCGATATTAAAGTATGCCATGTTTTTCTATTTTGTGCTTATTCAAATCAGTCGGGCAGATTCATGTCTTTGGCTATTTCATCTTTTAGCGGTAACCTTGGCAGCTTAAGACTTAGTTATTAATAGGTTAAACTGTATAACAAATCGCGCACGCTATGGTTTTAGATTCTACGTAGTAGAGGGCAAGCCTACAGCCGTATATCGGGAATTGTTCCAGACTATGTGCAGCAACGGAAAATGACTTCACAAAAAACCAAATAACAGTTTGTCCAACTCGAAGATCACCCTGAAGAAGACCTCAAGCATAGCACTCACACTTACAGCCAAGTTGCGCCACCAAGGCAGTTAGACAGACTCCATCTACCAAACCCTTTCACTTTATTGCATTATGGTGAAATATATAAATTTTAATAAGTCTTATCTTACTAGCAATAATAACTTATCATCATCATATCATCAATGGGCATCATCGTGACTTTTTCTCTTCTAGAAATAGGCCTTGTGTAATTTTATTATATTTTATTTATTGGTTTTGATAGAAGGCTTACACACCACTCATCATTTAAATATTGCCATATATGTATATATGTAACAATATTGCTAATGATAAGCGTCCGTAATTAGATACCCAATTGAATTATTTAATACACATTTATATACATATAAACAAGAAAAAAGAACAAAGTTTAATATACACACACGTAAATACTAAAAAGTTCAGGTGCCGCTGAGCGCTACCATTATTAGTTTTAAAATATATGTATATTATTACTATTTAACTTCTTACGTATGTACTTCTGTTGCGCTACTACAGTACAGGTCAATATTTAAGTTACATGAAATTGAAATTATTTGGACTTCTCACCATAAATGCATTACGCCTATACTTAGTCAGTGTTAAGGGCACATGTAGCAACGGTCGCGGACGTAAACCGGTTAGATTAGTGCGTAGGTTTATTTTAGCAATGAGTTCGGGACAGTCTACAGCTCCTTTAGCAATATTCGTAAGCAGGCATATATCATTCACTTCGCGTCTATAGTTTAGGCGTAGAAAATGGTATCTTTTGCAACGGTGACAACGTATTAAGTCATGGACTGTTGGTGTGCTCTAAAGTCGAGATACCTCAGAAACTTTTGATGTGGTATTTATAAAATTGGTATTGAGGGTGCCACACTTGGGAAACGAACAATACAGAATATTAACAGGCTTTAAGAAACAAAAATCATCTAAGTTCCTTATTATAAATCCTAAAGCATTTGATCCTTTTTTGGATTCATAGTCAAAAAGGCATCAGTATGTTATTAATATGTTAATCATACAGCAGCTTATTGTCTTGCGTAATACTTAAGTCTTTAATACTGGTAACCTTTGTTATGTGTTGATTCGGTAATGTGTATGCGGCGTTTATTGATGATCTCTGACCAGTAAATGTCATATGAAAACATTTTGATACATTTAATTGCAGTTTGTTACGTTCACAGTATAATTCAAATCTACAGAGATCAGATTGTAGTTGTGTGTCAGCAATACTGCGAATAGTTTTGTGAATTTTCATATCATCGCAAATTTGCAATATGCCATTTAAGACAAGTATAATTTTTTGATACGTCTCCTCTCAAGTAAAGACAAATTCACAAATTATAGACACGTAATTAAATTTGCGCCACAAATTGATAAAATTTGACGAAGATAACAACCTCAGTAAAAACATTGTCTAATATAATGAGTCGTGAGTAGCGATCAATTTTCAATTAATATTATATCAACATTCCGTTCAATACGTGTACAAATATCCGTGTCAGGCTGCCAGCGAGCCGGCGCTTGCAATTATCTATCAAAACTGAACAAGGCGATAATTCCGCAGGCAATTCTTTCCACAATCTTCATTAATTTACTTTATATTTTATAGAAATAAGTCTTTTGAGGTTCTTATTGACTGGGACATTCACGTGTAACGTATTAATGAATTGGATGTCAAATTTATTTTCCCTTTTTGGAGTGATCACACTTTATTTTAATACTTTATAGGCTTTTACATGACACCAGTAAATTAATGCAATTATACGAGTTATACGTATAGTGTGCGAAATCAATGCAAGCCACACGTGCAAGCAGCTCGTTTGATGACTGCATTAAGAAGATCCCGCCAATGCCGCCAATGGCTTGTGTAAGTAATTTGCGCCATCTATTTGTGTCTTGTACTAGCATCCTTAGGATAGAAATTAACTAAAAATTAAGGAGAATTTGTGCTCTCGGCCAGAACACAGTTTCTTAAACTATCACTACACATAGCAGCATAACTTAATATCGACGATTAATATCTATATACAGCGTGGATAGGCTGCGATTACCGTTTATCAGGAGATAAACTTGCTTAATTTTTCTTAATTCTTTTTTATACGTCTTGGCACCTTAGTTGAATCCTAACTAATAATATACATATATGCGAATGAGAGCTTGATTATTTGTAATGCTTTAACTACTCAACCGATCATCATAAAATTCGCATACACGTTGTTATGGGTTCAGAAAGGGGTATCTTTCATCCAAAAGAAGTACTGTTCCCGAAGAAGATCGTGGGCAAAAGCTATTGAAAAATAAAAAGTACTCGTCGCCTGTTTATTGCTAGCCCAGTGGTAGACCAAAATAGTTGTGCCAATTTTTTAATCGGTTATGCTATTTTACCTAGCCGTGGCATTAACTCTGATGTCAGTTTATCGTGCAAGTATACAATCTATTTGCTGACAAAATTACACCACAATGCTTTTAGTGGCCTTGCACTAATACATACTACCAAAAACTGCTTTTGACCACATAAAATGAAACTCTTAATTTTAATTCCTGGTAGGTATAGCATATATTCGGCATTGTTAAGACATGTCCTGATTTTTATAGTCTAAGCTAATGCATATGCAAGCTGAAAGAGTAAGCTAAAGTTCTCCTTTAGTCGCATATAATTCTCCTTTAGTCGCATATAAAAATAAGAGGTGTTAAATTATAGATCAAAAGCTTAAAATTACTAAGTTTGATTGCAGCACAAATAAACCGGCTCTCTCATACCTAAATAATTATTTTATTTTGAGTTATGCCTTAGGATTGGCCACGCGTGACTGTTGTCTGATATCTCAAGCGATCATATCGTAACCATTTAATATCGGACGGGCTGTATTCTTTTTGTCACATTTACTTTTGAAGAAAAACATTTATTTTAGATAGATACTTATCAATACAATAATTAATCGGAGGAAAACTTAAGGAGACTCAGCGATATTTTCCAATTATTAAAAGCATTTGTTACATCTTTAATAATTTTGAAATTTTAAATATGTAGCTCAATTGTATCTACCGTACATTTCATAAACCAACTCAACGGTCAGCGAAGTTACCTACCTACTATGAAAATAAATCATCATTTTATTATTATTTAGTAAACCTCTTGAAACGTGTCCTAATTCTCAAATGTAACAAATCGTAACAAAATAAATCAAACCACACATTAAAAGCAAAGTATATATGTCCTAAGTATTCATAATTTCACTGTTATCCTAGTTTTAGAAACAGAACTGTTCTAGAACAAAGTTTGTGCAAAATTTGTTCCGCTTACATTTGCAGTACTAACGTTTTCAGTTTATTCGCGAACATATTTGATTATTCACTCTAATTTTGCCTTACCATTTATGATTTTAAATTTGAATATCACAACTCGGCACTGCCAATCATTAGCCTGTTTGTGGACTATTTTTAAGTCATGTATTATCTTTATAAATTTCAAAGAATATTTCTGATAAAGTCTCTCTGACGAGATCCTTGTAGTCTGTAAACGACTCTTAATTGTCGTTGACAAAGTTACTTGTAAACCAGCCAAACCAGCGAACCGTCCTTTTATGACCAACAACTGTTTAAGTGCGATCATTGGCAGTATGTATGACTTAGGTTTAGCTAAACCTACGTCAAATGCTTGCTTTTGCATATATCTTTGGAAGATAGATGTTAAAAATCCTTTGATCACATATCGCACGCGCAAAGTGCAATCGGGTAAATGTAATATTTAGCATTTTCATAAATTTTGTCAACAGTAAGTAGAGCATATATCATAATACTATACATGTTTTTTAAGGCTTGATCATTAAACAAATACAAACAATAAAATGTAATTAAAATTATAGCAACTAACAAAGTAAGGTTTAATGCTATTCGGCAGCATTAAATACATATATTTAACTTTGTTGCTTACTTTTACATACATTTTTTAAATAAACCTCTAACGCAAATATTGATGCAGTGATCAAAAAGTATGAAATTCATAACTTAATTGAAAACTATACAAGTTGACTAACAAACATATCGATGACCTAATATGTCAACGACCTAACATGTCGACGTACGTTAAAAGGTATACAATCTTAAAGAATTCATGACAAAATGAAACTACGTCGTTTATTATATTTCCACTTGCGCAGAATTAGCTCAGTTTCCTTATGACCATGCTAAAATCTAGCTGAAACCTTACAATACAACCTAAATACAGTCTCAATAAAACCAAAATAAACTGCAAGAATCTGCAATGCAGATATACCACATTCGGGTTAAGCCAATTGTATATACTTCACATGCGTATACAAATCCAGGCTAAAATAAAGCCATCCTTTGACCTCCTTTGACTTCTAAATCTGTTTTACCTTCGACATAGAACAAAATGTGAAATAAGTTACAAACAAAACAATGAACAGGTTCAACTCTCCCCACGTATCATGCACTGGACCACAACACAACAAACCACATTTGAAACAAACGGAACAACTTTGTATCTAAAAGGACAGCATTATGATAATAAAACAAAGTGAATACAACCACTTACGAGGTTATAAATCAAATGGTTTAAAGTATTGTGCTTTGTTGCTAAGGGCTAGGTCGTATTGTGCTGAAAATTAGCTGGGCAGACAGCGAACCTTTTTCAAATCAAACGTGATCTAACTGTAATTTAAAGCCTGTGATGTCATTTGTATTTCACGAAATATCGAGTTTTAGACCATATTGCATGTTACTCTTCGGATTTCGTTCAAACTGGGGAGTCTGACTGAAGAAGGTTCCACGTATGAGAAGACAAGACTATCGCAGTTTACCGGAAACATTCCAGGCTCCATGACGCTACTAAGTATTCCTTGACAGAAAAACCCGAAAAACACGCTGCATGAATCGGTGATCGGCATCATGCGTCGCATTATTTACCGATGTGCTACCTATATAAACACATTTAAAATATATGAATCTTGTCAATCAATTATTTATTCCGAAGTAAAATCTAAAGCAGCAAAAATCCTTAAAGAATCAGTAATCTGCATCTTTGTACAATAATACTACTGTGATCAAAAAAATCTTTATAAATATAGTTCTAACATCGGTAAATTCAATCAACAGTCTTTAAAACCATATGTACTGAATAAAAATATATTTTTAAACGCATTTATCAGCAAACACTTTGCCTAGTGATACCACACCCTAAGTACTAGGATCGGGTACATTAAACCGAGTCGCGTATCCCCGCGTTTTCTGGCCGCGGATTTTCACTTTGTCGGCTATATTCGCGAGTCTCGGTCGTATCTGATGGTGGGTACGCATTTTTAAGTTATGAACGAGTAGCGGGAAAGGGAGAAAGGTATTAGTTTATTGCTAATCTATTAACTTACGTCTAAACAGGTGTACGCTACCTTTAGTGGTAGAAGTAGTAATGTATTCTTATAGAAATACAATTGTTTGCATTTTCTTACATATTCTAATTGTATTGCTCGCATTAAAGAATTATCCTTGTGTGTGAGAGTCTGAACACAGACGTGCTTAAATATATTTACGCAGATTTATACTTATTATAATTAGTTAAATAATAATAATAATAATATTCTACCACATACACACAACACCGTCTAGCCCAAACTAAGCAGAGCTTGTACTATGGGTGCTAGACAATGGATAAACATACTTATTTACTTTTTTTTTGTAAATACATACATATTATACATAGAAACACCCAGACCAAGACAAACATCCATGTTCATTCACACAAATGTTTGACTTGTGCGGGAATCGAACCCGCGACCTCAGGCGTGGCAGTCGGTTACACAAACCACTACGCCATCGAGGCCGACAAATATAAATATTATAAGCTAGACAATTTAATACTTGGTTATTATAACTTTATGCTTGAATATATTCGATCTGGTAGCAATTATGTATATCTTATACGAGTAAAACCTGTATACGCACTAAAACGGCCACTATGTGTCAGGCCGTTAAATGGAAGTGATTATAAAGCTTTCTGTAAACAAAGCAATAGCAACGAAAAGATTGAGAATACAGCCAGTATAAGACACAAACAACATTAAAGCTGTCTACGTAACGTGAGATGTGCATTGCAAACAAAACGGGGGCACGATACACTTCTGACTATACCTTTGGGTTACATACAGATGTAAGTATATGTCAAATTGTTTTCCTTAAGCATATTATTTTAAATTTCCCGAATATATATTTTTATGTGGCCACCCACTATGGTGTTTATTAGCATAAAACTACACCATACCACAGCTTTGATCCTAAACAACACGCTACTGAACAAGTTCCTAAGTTACGCCATCACTGGTCGCGCATTGATCTTTCCTGAAAGGGTTCACTTCTAAGCCGACCATAGAAGCCCAAAGCTTTGTCAGATAAGACTTGTTTTGCCCGATCTTTTACAAAAAACACCAGTTATCAATTTAATCATCGGCTTTTTCCACTTTTAGAAATATATTTTTATCTCAATACTCCTCGGTCAGACATTAATGTCAAAGAGACCATTTTGAAAGGGCTTTATGCTTGATAGGATAAAGAATTAATAAAGTTAAGTACTATTAGCCTATAGTGGTTGAGTCGACCACACGACATTGTGGCTCCCTTTAGCTGTGCTCCATTAAAGTATTATTGAGAGGACTGGCTTCTTCCAGGAAAACATATCTTTGAGCGTATCTAACTATTTTGAACTTGAATAGGATTGATCACATTAACTAGACAATAATATAACTACCTAATTTAATTCATTAGCTATTTTTGATCTTTTCAGATTATCAATACTCCTCTAATCTTCTTTTAAACTGTATCAGTGTGAATGGGTACTAACCCATCCTACTAAATATAATATATCTAGATAAAGTAGTTGACTTACAAATGAAGAGGTTGGATAATTAATCTTCACTCATTGTACTACCGACCTGATTCCACTTGTGACACTATTATTTAATTTATTCAGAGAAAATAACAAGAAAACTAGTAAGGGTTTCAGTCTTCTGTAACGGTATCTTAGGGTTGTGCTGCTGTGATGAATGCCACCAGTCCTTCAGATCTATCTATGTACTGTAAAGTGGAAAGATTATCCATCTTTATCCAAACTTCTGATGGCGTAATGACTCTGTTTTGCTGGTACGGCAACAAGCGAGTATTTATTTTATATTTTTTTCTGCCCTGTATTAAACTGTCTCATTGCTGGGCACTGACCACACTCTCAATGCGAGAATGGCTACGCCATAGTTCAACACGCTGACCCAGTGCGGGTTAGCAGACTTCACATATCCTTAAGAACCTTATAGAGAATCAGATAATATGCAGGTTTCCTCACGATGTTTTCCTTTACCGTTAAAGAGAACGATAATTAACTATTTAATACGACATAACTTTAAAAAGTGAGGGATGCACGCCTTGGGATCGAACTCGAAATCTCTGCGTGGCAATCCATCGTTGCCCTACTAGTTTGTAATCAAAGAGAAATACTAAGTGACCGACCTACAATTGCTTTACACGTAATGTATTGGAATGAGAGTAATAACTAAAGATCCATGAGATTGTCCTGATTAGCAACGAGACTTTGGTATTATCAGGCTTTTTTTGTTTATTCGTGGGGGAATGCTTTGACGCACACCCCTCCGCGGGGGCGGGCGGAGGGGTTATGTCGGACTCATCGGGGTAAAAGAAAGATGTTGAAATGATAAAGGACCTCCCGGAATACCGACTAAACCTACCACGGTGTTCCTCGACAAAACCGCTATCGACGGGGCCGGGCGAATCACTTGCACATGCGGTCGCGACTCCGCCGAGGTTTAGGCCCGCCGTATGAAACGGCAGGCCACTACACGAGAGACCTACCCTAGGCACTTCTCACTTTAAACCCTACTGTCTCCCCCTTAGAGGGAAGACGGACTCGACACAAAGGCGCGCGTGGGAACACGCACGCCGCCTCTCGGACCTGGTACTGAACGGATGGCGGGCAGGCCCACAAAGCCCACCACCCCCAGGTCGTATTATCAGGCTGCCTCATCACTGCTTAATAATAATTGTTGATATAAATTAACCAATCAATATCACAATACTTCTGCAATCAATATTAATTATTTATAAAAGTTAAATAATAAATAAATATAATAATATAATTTATATTTGTGTGTCATTTTACATCCAGACTCGCTATAATATAATTTTTATTGCGAGTCTTCTTTAAATGTAAAGTAGATACTTTATACCAAATGTTAAACAGCAATTCTAAAGTTGTTTGCGTCGTCTAAATTAAATCTATAACTACAAGTTGACAATATAACCCTCTAACCTACGGTATTTAATTATCCAATTAGTTGATTACAGCTGGTATAACCGCAGTGTATTTGTCGCTTGTCGTGTTGTCGCTGCGTTTGACAATAAACTGCAGCGAACTTTAGGTTTCCTATAAATCTGGTAATATGGGCTCTAAACACTATCGCGAGAATACTTTTAGGGGTCGATTGTACCAAAACTCTTCAGCTTTTGTAATAACCCTGCGTTGTGACAGGTGGACGTGTAAAGTTGCTTTTCTTGTTCGGTGCAAGTTGCGCATAAAAGTTTGAGTAGTTGTTACAACATTAATACTTATTTAGTAATTTGATCTTATTCCATCGATTTTTTTACATTTAGTTGAGGTCTGTTTATTCATTGCGTGCTTTAATTGTTAGCCAATATTTCTTTCATACTGATTACCTCTGACTTAGTCTGCGAAGTTAAAGGTTGCCAGTTTTTTTCTAAGTTCGTCTGTATACAGTTATTCCACATTCTAATCATATGCTTAACGTATGAAATTCAAAACAACAACAATTAATTTCTTTATCATTTTTCTTCCCCACGCAAAAATATACTTACGGTAACCTTATTCCCAAATCATGTATATTTAAAATTATCCTTAATTTTATTATTCCACGTTGATTAGGGGTCATTATAACAAGCTTGCTAGCTATGTTTATAAATAATAAGGAGAAGCAGAAGAAACATAATTTATAATAATAATATTCTACCACATACACACAACACCATCTAGCCCAAACTAAGCAGAGCTTGTACTATGGGTACTAGACAATGGATAAACATACATATATACTTTTTTTTTTTGTAAATACTTACATATTATACATAGAAACACCCAGACCAAGACAAACATCCATGTTCATGCACACAAATGTTTGACTTGTGCGGGAATCGAACCCGCGACCTCGGGCGAGGCAGTCGGTTACACTAACCACTACGCCATCGAGATCGACAAAAATTTATGATCTCAACAAACTTTATACAAAGATTCAGTAATTCTATATGACATTACCTAATCGTGAAGCATTGACATTAACTGTAACTTGGACATCATTATCTTTATCCATTATAATATATATCTAATTGTATTGTTTGCTAGACTTAAGTATTTTGTACGCCAATCATTGGCAAAACATAGATCTCAATATTGTAATCCTATCATCTACTATGTACCTATGTTTTACAAAATAAATGATGATTATGATTATGAAATAAATTAATTGTAATATTTTAATTGCGCAAACACACAATTGTCTGTGATTGTACCAAGGCCATCCTGCTAGATTTAAAATATTGATCTAACTAGAATCATTATCCAATTTCATTCACGTCTTAAATCATATTACAATTAATAAATATCTATATACGTATGCACTTTATGAAAAAGTTAATTAATTGCGGAGTACACTTTATCAACCCCGTATGTAAACCATCATTCAACTTTCTTTCTTTCGTCAAGCAATATTTACTTATATTGTAAAATAACTAGTAAATCGAACCATAAAAATCGTTCACTAATAGGAAACTACAATACCTTGTTATGACATATCACATGTGAAGCCGTGGTTGACAGCTAGTACATAATATTATTAGCCACTAAAGTATTTTTACAATAGCTTAGTGCCTCGGTAGTAATAACAACTGCGGTTTATGATGTCTCAGACTCGATTGCCTGGTCTCATTGAGTATTCCCGTCCAGAAATTATTTATAACAGCTTAGAGCCGCTAGCTAGAGCTGTGCTGTAACTAGAGCTGTACAGCATAGGCCTCTTACCTATTACGCGGTACCCAAAATCTTAGCAGACGAAACAATAATAATAATAATATTCTATCACATACACACAACACCATCTAGCCCAAACTAAGCAGAGCTTGTACTATGGGTACTAGACAATGGATAAACATACGTATATACTTTTTTTTTGTAAATACATAGAATATATTATACATAGAAATGTGTGTATAGTACACTTATGCCTGTGCCTATAGCAATAAACGCGGCGGAGTCCATTTGACTGCATGGGTGCCGACTGTAGTTGCGTTTCGAATCCCACAAATGGTTGTTCCGAGTCTGGGTGTTCTTTGTATCCGTTGTTTGAATGTTTGTAAAGTCCCTCGCGATACAGGAATTAATCCTAGCAGTTGTCGTTTTAACAAAAAAAAAGAAAGGAACTATATACGTAAAATTGTAACCATTTACGAGAATAGAAACATCGCTTACGGTCTTTAACCGCGAAACAACTTAATTAAAACTGCTAGTTATAGTAATACAGTCATAATATAATATAATATTTACCAATATACAATTAAGGTGTTCTAATCTAATCAGAAGCCTTAACATTTAAGTGTGTTGTTGATTACAAAAGAAATTGTGTGGGCGAGATAATAAACAACGGCATAATATAGCGATAACGCCTCGCTATCTAAATACGACGCGGAATGAAAAATTCGGTAAGATTGAGAAGCCTCTTGCAGGGCTACCAAACACAGAGTTTCTTATATCTTATTTATTTATTTGGATAACAGATTTATAATATAGAAATTAGACTACTTTATACGGAGCTGATTGAAGTTTATATTTATAAAACACTGTTACTGCGACGACCACTACACTATTATGAAATGTAGAAATGAGAAAAGTTTTGTAAAGTAGTTTAATTTAATTATGTGACATTAACGTAAACGTATGATGAACGTATAAGATTCATAACCATTTTTTTAATTATATTAAACAAAAAAATTATGACGAATTTTATAAAGTAAAACTATTTTATTGCCCCTAGAAAGAGCTCAAGGAGCGATTCTAAAGTATCGTAAAAATATAGTAAAAATCCTTTCCTTCTTACCATAATTATGTTATTTAATCGTGCAAGGTGATGACTGTCCGCCAAATTTTCATATTTCACACAGTATTAAAACAGCACACATTGCTTACCTATTACGTAGATGTTACTAACAAAAGACGAAAAGATATAGGCTGCGCCTCACAATCAGGTTCAAAATTAATTTATTCAAATAGTTGTTTTTCTTTAGTAGCATGTTAAGTATTTATAAATTAAATGATGTTAGCTGTAAGAACATATTACATAATTATTTACAAATTTTGTCGTATGAGCAAACTGAGCAGTTACTTCAGATATGTAAATAAAATTATGCTGAACTGTCTTAGCGCATCATTATTATTGACCCACTTATTACCGGCACTGCTAGTTGCTTATGCAGGTTATTAAAATGTTATTATTAAATTGTAGTTATGTAAATTTATATTGGTAAAATATTTTGTAAGCACTTCTTCGCCCGAGCCACAGTTTCAATCTAGTTCGGGCAAACAACAACAAATGTATTTTTATAACTTAATGAGTCATTTATTATAAATTATTGTACCTATTATTTAAATAAATATATTATTATTATATTATTATTTGTTTCTCTTTCACGGGTTTTTCTCTAATACGTTAAGAAAATACCCGGCCTTTTGGGAGGCTTACACAGAGACATGGGTCCAACGTGAAGAGGCCCTTCGAGAGTTTTAATCAAATGTGGGATGGAGTTCTATTGCTACGTATGAATTCTAATATATGGGCTATGGGTATAGGTGTTTGATGGACTGGTATATTGGTAACTATGGATGATAAAACAGCGTCTGCCCTGAATACTCTAATAGCATAAATCAAATGGGCAGATGCATATTATTATTATTATTAAAGTCTTACGATTACGTACAAAATTATTTATACGTACGTTATATTATTACAGTGAATTGTAATAATATTTTAAGTTATAATTGGCAAAGAGAGAGCCATCGTCGGGGTAGGCTATGGAAACGCTGGCGCGATGATCTGAGCGATTGGTTTTTACGTTAACGTCATTGAAATGTTAACCGCGTAGGGCTCTATGATTGGCTAAGAGCTTGGGGCCGGCTTGACTACTGGCAGACTGAAGTTAAAAAAGGGACCCTTGACTGGTTTTAAACAATATGGTAGGAAACGTAAGAGTAGTAACTGTATTATTCAGTTTCACCCAGCAGAGTAAGTAAGAGTTTTGAAAGCTTATGTAGGTACTCTGTGAGTCTTTTCATTACATATTGTATGCGATCTTACGGTGCAGTAACCGCTTACCATCAAGTGGACAGAAGGCTTGTTTGCCACCCGTATTGGTACAAAACTTGGAATTTACTGCTGAAACACGTATCTCCTTCTTCCGTCAATCTTGGGTACTTAACGCGGGGCATGGAAAAGCACCTTTCTAAGTCGTCAAAGTCGAGACTTCGGCACGACTTTAGTTTCAAGGGGGATGTGGTGTGGAGTGCTCTGCATGTGGACTACACGCCTGCTTAGCAACAGGCGAAGTTTAGCCAATTCGATTTGCAAAAAAAAATACAATTATATCATCATCCGGTCCAGTTCATCAAAGATAACACTTTAAGACAATTTCTGGGCCTTAAAATCATTTTGTACCAAAAAAAATACACTTAGTTCCTTATCCATTCCAGTTCATCAAAGAAAACACTTGAAGATATTTTTTTGACCTTAAGTTTATTTTGTACCAAGACTAGAGTGTAATCGAAAGTCCCTTGTCTAGAACGCGAGTACGCGTCCGTTTTATCGTAAGAGGTACAATAGAAGTCTACCAAATTCAGTCGCTTACGCTGCTTATAAGTGCGATTTAGAACAAATTTAATAAAAATGGATATGTTGCAAGCGTATAAAAACAATGTCGTGTACAGACAACAAAAACTCCATTTCTCATCTTGCGAAATATGCTGAATACCGAATCAATCCTTCTATCTCTCTAATAAACTGTCATAATACCTAATGAACTTCAGAGGAATGCAATTATTTTATTCAAATACAATTCTTAATATTCATCTTATTAAAAAAATAAATCTTAATAGATATAGATCAGAGGTAGATATAGATTGGGCGATTACAATGCCATAAACAGACAAAGGTTTAATACACGTAGGACGCGTGAAATTAGTAAATATTTCATTATAATATCTATTCAATTCATCAGAATTGTTTTCTTTTTATTTTTTTACCGTTGTTTTAAAATTACATTATCGAAATATATAACTTTTTAAGAATGAATCTATTCTTAATTTATAATACGATTATGAACCCAACTTTATAGTACGTTTCCATAAATAAAAAACATAAACCGTAATATGAAATATAAATAATACTGGCATGTCATAAAAGCTGTGTGAATTGCGACCAATTCCCTGCCTGATAACCCTCGCGCGCTGCGGTAATTTAACCACTTTTGACTGACATTGGCATGGCCAAATTTAATTTAGACACCTCACACCTCGACCTGATGCATAATACATAGCCACACTTCGAGAACATTCATTTGAGGCGCCGACATTTCACCTTTTGTATTTTAATGAGATACCGCGATATATTTTTTGTGACATTCGAATGATTGTGGCAAAAGTTGATTTTTTTGTCGAATGATGCGAATACTTGTTAAAATATATTTTTTTCCTTTTTGCTACTAAACTAACACATCAACATCTTAGCTTAAAGCATTATATTTAACTTGAAAATAGCGCTAAACCTCAAATAGAATCGATCATCTCGCGTTCAGAGGGGGCGATCAAAACAAGGCATATATATGATATAGAAACGCATACATCATGGAGAACATTTAGATTCCTAATACGAACACGTTTGAACGTTTTTCACTGGCGACTTAAGATGATTGTCAGTAAAGTGAGTAATTTAGAAAGTACTTGCCTAGCTGGTCTGGTGTTGGGACTCATCCCACACGCACTCCCTGCTTCGTAACACCTGTGTAGCTAGGTTCAGCAGTGGTGACCATAGAAAACATACTCGATACATATGTATATTTCGATACTCGTGAAGTCCCGGGGAAAGCTTTAATCGAACGAATTTAACCATAAGTGTATAGGAGGAGTTGGAAAAAGTATTGCACTTCCTTCCTTATAGAGGTAGACGATATAAAGAATATTTATAAATACCAGAAAACTATATGATCTGGTGATGTAAACGACAATGCTTGCCCAAAGGCCGATCATAAGATCTTACCGAATAGATCTTGCTCTTTGTAAATGTAATTCAGAACGTATTAAAATACAAAACTGTATAACTAAAACCACATAAAGCCGTCAGAACCAGCTGGCAAAAATACTTATGACATGCGACATAGAAACCCATGTATTATTATTCATTATGCTTCCCCGCTAAAAACTTATTCTTGCGTGTAGCCTGAGCCACTAGCTTACAAGTAGTCCGCGCAAGAATTTTGCGCATGTAAAACGCGCTAGTACATAGCTTGTGCATGTAAACCGCACTAAAAGTTTGCACAATTATAATCCATGCCAATTACTTGCGTCATGTTTATACATAACGCCACAACAAACTATTTAAACAGTTCTATCATAACTGTTACAATAATATCTGATACAACACAGAGTATAATTTATACGAATAATTTAATTAATTCAAGACAATGTGCGCGCACAAACATGTAAGTGATATGTTTCCTAACAACCGTAACGGGGCTTGCCCTTGAATTTGATAATCAAAGTGTTCATTTATTCAGTGTACACCCACGATATATTAAATAGCATTGTTTTTAATATAGGAGAGCCTGAAGAAGAATACAGTCGGCTTGAATAAAGTACCTGTATAAAAACAAACTTATCATAGACTACAAAACAACATAATTAGTTTGGGAGAAATGGTGTCTGTAAGCAAGTTACTAGCGCGAGTTACATGCGCTAGCTCCTCGTATAGGCTATATAGCACATATAACTATATTATATTATATAGATCGAATGTAAAAATAAAACATATAAAAATGGCTTGTTCGCACGACGCGAGAAACTTGCTTAAGTTTGGGCACTTGCGCGGTAAACGATCGACCTACCGCGGATTAATATTGTATCTAAACATAATTATTGCCCAACTAAGTGTATCATTCGGTTTTGATTATACTGAATTGAAAATTACCTTCGACCTTATGCCCGGGATGGTAGAAGTATTTGGTTTATGTTCCAAAAATTTGGCAAAATAAATCTTAAAAAATTTGTCACCTAAACGTAGCTAATTTGTGTTCTAGTATTGAGTACGTCACAGGTCAACAAGTGGCAAATAGTGGATGTGATACAGCTTCCCAATTTTGGCTTTTAGTCATTGATACGGGTGATGAGCTATAATTTAAAATTTTAATATAACAATTTACCAAAAGTAGCAAAGGTATAATGGTAAGCAGTTATTATAGACTATGGATGTTTACAACACCAGAAGTATTTAAGGTAATAGAATCAAAACAGGAGTAGCATTACTGCCAGCGCGAGAGACAAAGATTGGTGAGCCCTATTGACGTCACTTGGACTTAAGGAGCCTAAGCACTCTACTCGCCAAAGTAATTTAACACGAAGTTGCCAAGTTTCATCTATGTGAAATTGGCTTAATAACAATAAAACTTTAATTGTACAGACTGAATAACAAATAATAATAATTATACTCAACCAAACATCCAGAACAATATATTATAATACCTCCATAACAAGCAAACAATTTTTTATCCGAACAAGTTGGCAGGAATTATGATTTAGAAAAAACACATTGTAACAGCGATTCAGCCGTAAGCGGGACAATGTCGTATTTTCAATTTTGTGGGATTACACAAAACGGAATTCACGCGAGCTTTGCCCCCCGTCATGAGCATGACACGGCGGTAATCCACCGCGCGACACTCGCTACCGAACGTTATAATATCGTTCACAATATAAACATCACAATTTAGAAAGGAATTTGATGTTTGAAAATGCGTGTGATTTGAAATATTGCGTCACAGATTTGACAGTTTATGGGTAAAAAAGGGAATATTGTAATTTTTGTAATTTTTATCACTAGTTTTTTTTTCTGTTTACTTAACTTTATAACTCTCGTACTCAATTGTTAAGAAGAAAAACGTTAGGAGACCTCTTTAAGGAGTCACTGCGCTGTCTGTATAGAAGCAGTCATTTGTGTCCATTTTTTAAAGGCAGTGTACAAATGCATTAAACGGGTATATCCCGGCAGCATACAAAACGCTACAAGTGTACTCTCATTCGATAAAGCTTATGTAAGTAAGTACATTAATATATCTCACTTATCAATAAATAATTATAATAACATTATCTACTCATTAATCATTGACATTATCAATGAATTATGTCTTCTGCTCCCTAGCCTTTATTATTACTGTAGTGTGTAAATTGTATTTATTGTATTGAATTTATTGTTATTATGTTAATTTAGTTCAACCATGAACATTGTATAAATAATTAATTAAAAGTATTGTACATGTTGACAAACCAACCTTTAATATTAGTAGTGAGTCCACCGGCCGGCGCCCGCGACGCAAGATGCTCCATCTTACTCGCACGCGCTTAATGAGTGCCACGCCCTACCGCATACCAGAGCACGGCCGCCGGCCAGTCGGTTCCTTACTTACTTACCGAGACTACGCGTACTTAGCTCTGCAGTACAACAATAAGTATCGTACTTATAGTGAATCTCGAACTTGTAATCTATCCGATATCGCTTATTTATTCTTCTGCTCATCTTACTAGATAGACTGTGTACTCCTTCTCAATCTCATTCTCTGTTCCTTCTACGTGTGTACCTGAATGTGAACTATTGTGTGGTGTAATAAACTATAAACTCTGAACTGTGAACTATCTTTCCTTTCTATCTTCCGCTAATACAACAACACCACATTGGTGACCCCGAAGAACACCAAGATGAGCCAAAACGACAACGTGCCCGAGAACATTCGAGAAACGTATCGCGTAGGCGTACGCATACCGCCATTTTTGCCAGAAAACCGGCGCTGTGGTTCACTCAGTTAGAGGCACAATTTGCGCTAGCAAATATTACTACGGATAGCACGAAATACTTCTACGCTGTCGGCAATTTGGATCCAGCGTGTGCATGCGAAGTCGAAGATGTTATCGAATCACCACCTACCGTCGGTAAATATGAAAAATTGAAAACGGAGCTCATCAAACGACTGTCAGCATCAAGAGAGAAGAAAGTAAAGCAGCTACTCATGCACGAGGAGTTGGGAGACCGAAAACCTTCTCAATTCTACCGTCACCTCTTGAACTTAGCTGGCCCAGGCGTCCCGAAAGAGTTTCTACGTACCATCTGGACAAGCAGACTACCTAGCGGTACGCAAAGCATCATCGCATCGCAGCCAAAGACCGACTTAGACGAGCTGGCGGAGTTAGCTGACAGGATTCACGACGTTGTAACCCCCCAAGTGGCATCAACAACCGCGCCGTTCTCCAATGGATCAGCTGACAGCTTAGCCCTGATCGCCGAATTGACAAAACAGGTAGAATCATTAGCAACTAAAGTAGCTAGACTTTCAAGACCACGGTTTAGACAAACCCGCCGCGGGGCAGACCGCCCCCGTTCAAGTTCCACCAGATCACATTCAAGCTACAAGAAGTACCCAGTATGCTGGTACCATGGCAAATTTGGGGACCAAGCAAAACGGTGTATTGAACCATGCGACTTTCAAAGGTCGGGAAAAGCTGCGGGCAGTCAATAAACGCGACTACCGATTGCCCAAGTATTGGTCGCGTTTTCGTCACAGACCAGGGACGAAGATTCAATATCTAGTCGACACCGGCAGCGACCTATGTGTTTTCCCACGCTCTATGACGCATAGACAGAACAAAGTGACCGGCTACCAACTTAGTGCGGCTAACGGTACTACAATAAACACATATGGATATATTAATTTAGTGTTAAATATAGGTTTACGTCGCGATTTTACTTGGCAGTTTATTGTGGCTGAGGTAAATAAACCTATAATTGGAATAGATTTTTTATCTCATTATAATTTAATTGTAAATTGCAGAGACCAGTGTCTTATGGACGGTACGACAACCCTCGTGGCCCCGGCTTCGTCTGCTCGTTCGACCGGTGCCATTTCGTCAGTAAAGGTAATATTTGGTGATTCTACATACCACAACATACTACGCGAATACCCTGACATTACTCGACCACCAGTTATACACCGTACAATTAAACATAATACAGTTCACCACATCAACACTACACCAGGGCCACCTGTATCGTGTACGCCACGCAGGTTAGCCCCTGAAAAATTGAAAATTGCTAAAGGCGAGTTTGAGACTATGTTACGAGATGGCATAGCCAGACCATCAAATTCGGCATGGTGTTCTCCATTACACCTCGCGCCTAAAAAGGAGAATGGATGGCGACCGTGTGGTGACTATCGGCTATTGAACTCAAGGACCATACCGGATAAATATCCTATACGCCACATACACGATTTTTCACAAAGCCTTGCCGGATCAAAGGTATTTTCAAAAATTGACCTGGTAAAAGCGTACCATTTTATTCCGGTATTTCCAGACGATATTCATAAGACCGCCATTACGACTCCTTTTGGACTTTTTGAATTCCCATTTATGACTTTTGGACTTAGGAACGCGGGTCAAACATTTCAAAGATTTGTTGACGAAATGTTACGCGGTCTAGATTTCTGTTATGCATTCTTAGACGACTTTTTGGTATTTTCAAAAGACCACAGAACCCATGAGCATCACCTACGTGTTCTTTTAAAAAGACTTCAGGAATACGGCGTAGTAATCAATCTTTCAAAGTGTGTGTTCGGGTCAGACGAAGTAGAGTTCTTAGGATACAGTGTCTCTGCTAAAGGCACGAATCCACTACCCGAGAAAGTCGAAGCCATTCAAAAATTTCCAGTTTCGAAGACCGTAAAAGAACTACGTAGATTTCTCGGTATGATCAACTTTTTTCGTAGGTTTATACCGAATGCAGCACAACATCAGGCTCCTTTAAATGCGTTACTAACTGATTCAGTAAAAGGTTCATATCCTGTTAGTTTTACGCCCAAAGAACTCGAAGCATTCAACGAGTGTAAATACAGTCTTTGTAAGGCTACCATGCTAGCACACCCGGACTGCGATGCCAAGATAGCTCTGGTGACGGACGCTTCTGATTCAGCTATAGGTGCAGTGCTGCAACAACGAAAAGGTGAACAACCATGGGAACCTTTGGCATTCTACTCATGCAAGTTAAGCCCAGCACAGAGTAAGTATTCGCCATACGATAGAGAACTTCTAGCTATATATGAAGCTATCAAATATTTTCGACATATGGTTGAAGCACGTAACTTTGTGGTTTACACCGATCACAAGCCACTGTGTTTCGCGTTCCACGCGCGAAAGGAGAATTGCTCACCAAGACAGTTTCGGCACCTGGACTACATCGCCCAGTTTACGACAGACATAAGACATATTTCAGGTAAAGATAATGTCGTTGCTGATACGCTCTCCCGAATTCAGGAAGTAGTAAAACCAGTGGATTTGAATACGCTGGCCAAGTCTCAAGAGAACGACCCAGAACTACAGCAACTTCTAAACAGCGACACTTCACTACGCCTGAAAAAAGTCAAATTACCAGGGACGGATGCCGAACTGTACTGCGATGAGAGTAGCAAGATTATCAGACCGTACGTCACAAAAGAACATCGCCACCAGGTTTTCGACAGCCTGCATTCTTTAAGCCACCCAGGAGCTACTGCATCAGTCAAACTAGTCGCTGAAAGATACGTCTGGCCCGGTATAAAAAAGGATTGTCGAGAATGGAGTCGCTGCTGCATTGCTTGTCAACGCTCAAAAATCACTCGTCATGTGTCTGCACCCCTAGGGATATATCCGCTCCCACGGGCGAGATTTGTCAATATTCATATCGACCTTATAGGACCATTACCACTGTCTCATGGTTTTCGGTATTGCCTCACTGCTATTGATAGGCTTACGCGATGGCCTGAAGTGATACCCATACAAGACATCACAGCAGAGACAGTAGCCCGAGCTCTTATGAGTGGCTGGATCTCAAGATTTGGTTGTCCTAAAAGCATAGTAACCGACCGTGGCAAACAGTTTGAATTGGCGCTATTTAAGCACTTGTCCGAAATCGTCGGATTTCAGCACAAACGTACCACAGCCTACCATCCTTCATGTAACGGCATCATAGAACGATTTCACAGACAACTGAAGGCCGCTATAGTTTGTCATGCAGGCAATAATTGGGTGGAGTCACTTCCATGGGTACTACTGGGAATAAGGACAGCACACAAGGAAGACGTGAAGGCTACACCAGCTGAGCTCCTCTATGGTGAAACACTCAGATTACCAGGCGAGATATTTCACCCAGAAAGTGACGACACAGCAGACTTAACAAGTTACGTTGAACGTCTGAGATCATACGCAAAAAGGCTACAACCTGTACCCACATCACATCACGGTAGCAAACCAGTCTTTGTATACAAAAACCTTCACTCAACAAGTCATGTCTTTCTAAGAGACGACACAACGGGTTCGCTCAAACCAGCGTACAAAGGTCCATTCGAAGTAATACAACGTGGAGACAAGATATTTACACTACTAGTCAATGGCAAGAAAATATCTGTTTCAATAGATAGACTCAAACCAGCATACCTTTTTCACTCGTCAGATCCTTCTCAGAATTCAGATACCAACACAAACACGCCCCACCCAAACACATCACACCCTAACACTCAAACAACCACTCCGATCACCAAATCTACCCAAGCTGAGGACAAGGGTATCGTTCGGACGACCAGATCAGGTCGTACAGTTCGATTTCTGAATTATTATCGCCCGTAGACACGGTCTCTGGAGGGGGGTGATGTAGTGTGTAAATTGTATTTATTGTATTGAATTTATTGTTATTATGTTAATTTAGTTCAACCATGAACATTGTATAAATAATTAATTAAAAGTATTGTACATGTTGACAAACCAACCTTTAATATTAGTAGTGAGTCCACCAGCCGGCGCCCGCGACGCAAGATGCTCCATCTTACTCGCACGCGCTTAATGAGTGCCACGCCCGACCGCATACCAGAGCACGGCCGCCGGCCAGTCGGTTCCTTACTTACCGAGACTACGCGTACTTAGCTCTGCAGTACAACAATAAGTATCGTACTTATAGTGAATCTCGAACTTGTAATCTATCCGATATCGCTTATTTATTCTTCTGCTCATCTTACTAGATAGACTGTGTACTCCTTCTCAATCTCATTCTCTGTTCCTTCTACGTGTGTACCTGAATGTGAACTATTGTGTGGTGTAATAAACTATAAACTCTGAACTGTGAACTATCTTTCCTTTCTATCTTCCGCTAATACAACAACACCACATTACCAAGTCACTTGGGTTCAGCTTTTCTAGTCTAACCGGATTTGACTGGATATCAGTATTTACACGGAGCAGCTACCACCTGACGTCCGCAACCCGAAGACTAACGATACCCTAAGGCTAGATCAGTGTCAGGATATTAGAGGGTACTGACTTTCCCAATAACGACTGCCATAGATGTTCATGGCAGCCGGGACCAACGCGCGACGGCTTAGCTTGCAAATTATTGTTTTTATGCTTTACTAACCTTTCCTCGCGGTTTCGCTTGCGTAAAAGTAGGTAATGTTAGTGACAAATAAAAAAAAATATAGCCTATGTTACTCGGTGATAATATAGCTTTATATATGTATATTTAAATTAATATTACACAAATAAAAACGAATACAAAAACGTAAAAATAAAACCCTTTAGTAGGTGTTTTAGAATTCCTCCATATCACAGTCATCTGGTAGTGTGCTCAGAAGACTGGTAGCCACGTATTTATTACTTAACTAGCTTTTGTTCGCGGCTTCGCTTGCGTAAAAGTAAATAAGGTTATATATATAACAGTACCTTTATTTTTAATAGAATATAGTCTATCTTTTCTTTTCGTATGGTTAGTGGCTAACCTGTTGTCAAGAGTTGTTCAAGCCGCCCGTAGGCCTCTGACATGGCTTAACGACTGCTGTCAATTTGACAACAACCGGGACCGACTTTTTACGTGCCCTCCGAAGCACGGAGACGCTCGGATGAAATACCACTAAGCGGTCACCCATCTATCTTTTTTTTTTTACGTCAGGGGAATGCGTTTACGCACCGTCCGCGCCCGGGCAGAGGGCGCCGGTGTGTGGGACTCGAGCCAGTGAGGCCGGCCCCATACCCACTAAACCCCTGACGACGTTCCCCACGTACCGGTGTCGGTGCCACGGGATTCACGCTAGTATTCACCGTGACACCGACAGGTCTTGGCCCGCCACGTAGCGAGGCGAGCCCCAGCTGTTTGGGGGAGGACTAGATGGTACAGCCCTCCCCTCCACTGAGGGGGGCGCGCGGGGTGTCACCCATCTATAGACTGACCGCACCCAACGTTGCTTAACCTCACTAATCGTTTACCGATCAGTGAGTGCAACTGGCTATGAGCGCCTATATATAATATAGCCTATGTTACTCAGTGATAATATACTTGTAGATTTCCAATGGCAAATTATTTTTTTAAATCGATTAAGTAGTTTTTGTATTAAATCTTTACAAACAAAAAATCTAATATTTCCTCTTTATAATATTAGTATAGATTTATAAATTTATTTTAGACGGTTTTGCATTGGCAAAACATAAAGATCAATATTGTATTCCTGCTATCTTACTATATACATACATATAGCATATTGTTCAAAATAGATGATTATTGATTTATCGATGTTACTGTGATCATAGCAGAAATTCTAAATTGATCCGTACATAAAACAATGTGTAAGTGAATTCGACAAATGGATTTGCAATTAACGCTTATGCGACAAAACTGTTCTGCGAATCACCATAGTGCGAATGTTAACATACGTCACACCTAAAATGCCTCAAAATATCTGAATTTACTCTCTAAACCACAACTACAATCATCACATGGCAACTAGCTGAACTAAAATACGCAAAAAGCTACAATCCAATCTAGGCGTATGGCATTTCAGTGTATTATAAATAAACGATGTCGCGTCAGAGGTGACGCGGTGGTAATCCGTGACGCGACGCCCTCAACGCCAAAAAGGATATTGTATTTATGAAACATTGTGAAATATATACAGAGTTATTAGATATGTGCTAACACCCTCTCAGACGTGATTTAATATCATCATGATATAGTTTTGTTTATTTTATATATAAGGTATGTCATACTTAGTCTTTTAAGATTAATATTAAGCTATGAATAATTCCTGTGTCACGGGGGAGTTTCCATCTTTTGTTACAAGCATTCAAAAAACTGATACAAAGAGCACCCAGACACGAAACATTTATTTCTAGATAACACAATTTTTTGTTTCGAGTCTTGTGCGTTTGGACCCAGCCCACAAAACTTGGCGCTGAGCCAATGGGATGGGAACCACTTTGCTATTCTTGTAGTCAACTAATTCCACTTAGTCTGATGTGGCAGATATATAATCACTGAAGAATTTCCGAACGTGTCTCAGTATTACTTAATCTAATAATCTTAATAATGTCCTACAGGCCGAATTTCGGCCACGGCGGCCAATCTTAACAGAGACTGGCCCTCTGCGCAGGAGATATTATAGTGCACAAGTATGTGCGCAAACACAATTGCACTCTCTGTTCCCTAACCCTCATGATCCGATGGGACGGCGATCCGACACGACTGGAGAGAGATCAGGTGCAGGACCAACGGCTTAACGTGCTTTCCGGGGCACGGGCGTCTAACACCGCCAACTTCCTATCTCCGAGGTCGTATGGAAATTCCTAAACAGAAAAACCCAATACATTCTTGTTGGCCCGACCCGGGATTCGAACCCAAGACCTCATGCACAGCAGTCGCATTCACTACCGCTGCACCATGGAGGCAGTGAGTAGTCATAGATAAGTGGCGATACCTCAATGGATAAGGCATTGCACTTGCGATCGAGAGGTCGCGGTTTCGAACCCCACCCATTGCACTACTGACGTAAACCCACTCCTAATACAATCATTCTAGCTTAGCTGGAGGGGTTAACAAGAATACTAGTAATTTTAAACCCAAATTGCCTGTAATATAAAAATAAGAAAAAGTTATATAGGTACATATTTACTCTTTATACCTGAAGGGATAGCCAGAGGTGTACTATGCCCAGTTTGACCCAACTATGTTTTTAGCTACCAGGTAATAGAGTGCGAGCCTATTGCCAACTACCTGGCAAATTTCCCTAGCAACCAGAATTATTTTTTAGGAAAACCCGATTAAACGTTATTCCCTTCTTTTCTTTTCGTGTGGTTAGTGGCCAACCTGTTGTCAAGAGTTGTTCAAGCCGCCCGTAGGCCTTCAATTTAGCAACAACTGGGACCGACATTTTACGTGTCCTCCGAAGCACGAAGACGCTCAGATGAAATACCACTAAGCGGTCACCCATCTATAGACTGACCGCACCCAACGTTGCTTAACCTCGCTAATCGTTTACTGATCAGTGAGTGCAACTGGCTATGAGCGCCTCAAAGTAAACGTTGCTCGACCTGGGAATCGAACTCGAGACATCATGCTCAGCACTCGCTTTCACTACCGCTATGTTACTGAAGCAGTATATACAAAATAATATGTCAAAGTAATTATATTTGGCGTAATGATAAACAATTAGCGAAATCCAATTGTAAACATTACCGTCGCAGTCACTGACTATCGAAAATGGTAGCGTAGTTCTTACTGTAATGCTGATATACTTTTTACACTCCGTTTTAAGTGCCGTATATAGAAAGAGGAAGCTCTCGAGCTTAGTGTTGCTTATGCCTTTGAGTTAATTAAGCTTACACTCCAAATCCAAATATATATCAAACGTTAACAATGAAATTAAATCTAGTTCTTGATAATAAGTGCAAGGAAAACACATATTTTCTACGTGTTTCAAGGTATACTTTTCTTCACGATTGACCGACGACCTTTATGCCAGTTATCAGGACTTCACATAGGAGGCAAGTGACAGGTATAGCCAGCCAAAAATTTTACTTCTCTTTGGAATCAGACATACGGGCAGAAAAACTATTACTGTGTTTCATGCGGCCAGTAAGAATAGCACTTGCTCTAATGGAATCAAAAATGGGATAAAATGAAAGGAATAGGAAAGGTGGAAAGGGTGGTGTTTGTGGGTTGCGTAGGAAAGGACGTTTTACTACGCAACCCACAAAGCGCGAGTGATGACTGGTATCGCAAGCGACCATAGGTTATGGAAATCGCTTACCATTAGGCAAATCGGCAGTTTGTCTGCCATCATCGTTGTATAAAAAATGACATCCAGTTTTAAAACGACCCACGACTACTCTTGACAGCATAGTATGGTTATAACCTAAAATAATTGTTGTACTTCTGTCAACTGTATAGAACCAATAGTTTAGTTGGACACCGTTGGACTAACACGCAGATAAATCTAGTTAAAGGATTGCGCTTTTCAAAGTTATGTGTTATTTAATTATTAATTATCTGCGCATATTGAAATCTGCGTGCCTGAGAGTTTTTCATATTGTTCTCCGAGTTATATAAAGACTGCCAATCGATGTGGGGCAACGTGGTTGACTATGGCATAACTATTTTCGCATTGAGAGGAGAGCCGTGCCCTGCCGTGGGACAGTTTACATACAGGGCTGACATTATTATTCTGTCAAATTAAAGTTGAACTCACAATGTGAGAACCGAACATAAAATATATTCATATATTCTTTTCTGTTAAGCCCTAATGAAATATTTTTTTTGTTATAAGATAATTTCAGAAAAAGTATTATATTTTATAACAATAAATGTTGTACTATTATGAAATTGGAGTGGATATCTTCGTTGTAAGACTCGCGTTTTACATTCTTAACTAATAAGTACACTCATGAAATATATATTTTGTTGTAAATAAAAGATATTTTGTATAAGAAATAATTGTATCTTTTTAGCAAAAATGCTAGTATTGTGCATGACAAGCTTTGGTTATGCGGCTTCGGCCAACATCGACTGAGGTCGGGGTCGTCGGCCGACGACAGTGTGCGCTGACACTTCGGTCGCGGTTGCGGTCACCATCCGGTACGCCTTTTTTATTATACATTCCGAAACTCTAATTCTGAATAACAAAACATTCGGAGAATTGGGCCATGTTTTGCTCAAGGCAGGATCATAAAGAGGACTCTTCGGAAAATTAACTTGTAAGTAATCTATTGTTGCATTGAAGCGAAATATACGCTGTGTACTGATTGCCAAAGGGCGTATAGATAAGTTCCCTGAAACGACTAATTGGAAATCTAGTAAGCACCTAACGATTTTACGTACAATGTTATTGTACAACGAAAGGTTGCGTTACTTGGATGTTACGAACTTTAATCAAAGAAGATAGTGCAAGTATTCTAGGACTGTGGATTATTATCAACAATATGTAATTATTACACTAACCAAAAGAAATAAAGTTATAATAAAATACATTTTAACACTTTTCGGCAATGGTAAAATTTTGTCATAAGTACTGCAAAATGCACTACGGTATATTTATTTATGGTTTATCTAGTAATTCTAGTAGAGTTTAGATTATTTTATAATGAAAGTGTTGTTTTATTAACAGGTAACACGACTCTTTTTTGCAATACCTGCATAACACACATGTTTCTCACTGGAATTTTATACACATTTCCAAAACCGATAACAATATAATAACATAATAAAATCCTTTCTCAGTAAAATATTGGCAGACATAATTATTTTGGGTAATATTGGAAATAAAATGGCGAATAGCTGGCACATTGAGATAAAATATTTTCTATCTTTCTTTTTAAGAAAGTGTTGCAGGCATTTTTGCAATAATTAAAATAACGAATTACCATTTGTGGGATTTTTTGTCCCTGTGGGAGTCGAACCCACAACGCATGGATTAGAAGCAGTAGCGAGGCGACCACGTTAGCCAATACCGCATCGGTGCAGTCGAATCTAGTTTAGATATTAAGATTAATATATTTAATATTGTCTTACGTTTACGCGAATGTTATACATTGAAATTAAAACTACTTTATACGGATTGTGTCGCGTTGTTTATTTTAGAACACAATTTTTACATAATTTTGAACTATAACACTACTATTATTGAATTATACTACAATTTAAGCTATTTAAATTAATTGAAACTATTAACTATTTATATTTAAGTTTATACTTTTCGCCGACGTTTCGGTTGCTTTACAGCAGCCATGGTCACGGGGAGACTAAGATGGTAGTTGTCTCAATGTTCTGAAGTATAGTTAGTTCGGGTACCTACTTTGAAATAATTAAATCCGTATAAAATAGTTTTAATTTCAAAACTAAAATATTTATTCTTTTTTTCACCTTTTGTATTCGTGTTTCATCAGGGCAGTACTTATTTTCTGGATCAATGGTACTCTATATTTTTTTGTACTCTTGACATTGTTTATGCGAAATTTCATGATGATCGGTCTAGTAGTTAAAGCACATAATTGTTATTAACAACAAACTCACATTCGCATTTATAATATTAAATTAGGATTCTGCTTTTCATAACTAAGCATTTACCAGATTATACCCAACATTTATTCCCACCAATGTATCGCCCCTATTGTCAGTTATAACCAAATCAAGCCTACCGAAATCGAAAATTAATTCATCAACCCGTCCTTTCCAAATCCAGTCCATTGAAACCAGCGGGTTAGATGTTAAATAAACGTAGCGATCGATCTGCCGGCTGTCACAACACCAGGCGATACGCCACACAAACAAACATACCAATATATTGTCCTACTGTGGAGAGCTTCCATTGTAACTAACGGGTTTCATATATATACGCAATGATATTTTAAACTGGATATATTACTTTAGATGGCGTTGTGGTCAAAATGGTTGGCTCGCTGCTACCACTGCGCTATGTAGCTTCTATCCCCACACGGGACAACAAATTTGTATGATTCATAAATGTATGTATCATATGTGGAGGCCAGTCAGTGCAGACCGGCGACACTTCGACCCAGTGGGATCTTTTGTGTCGACACTCTCCCAATAACTACTGCCATAGATGTTCATGGCAGCTGGGACCGACGGCTTAACGTGCTCATGATTCATAAATACTTGTTCCAGGTGTGGGTGTCCTTTGTGTCCGTTGTTTGAATGTTTGTAAACCATCCCGCGACACAGAATGCATATCAGGATCGCGAGCACTTACTGACAAAAAATGGATAACGCAAATCTGCTGCTCAAATATTTTTGTTCTTAAATTAATACTTATTGACAATTTAAACTAATAAGTAGTGCAAGTGCTATGGAATAACTGACGTAGAAGAAATAGCTATCATTCGAGCAATTACGCTTCGATTGATTTGCAAAAAAAATTGTTGATCCATTGTCTAGTACCCATAATACAAGCTCTGCTTAGTTTGGGCTAGATGGTGTTGTGTGTATGTGATAGAATATTATTATTGTGAAAAACCCAAGAACACTTTGACCCATGCTCGCAACCCTATACCTCTTCTATGCCACCAAGGTAGTTATATAAAACTAAAAACGAGTACAATAACGTAATATTTAAATGAAAACTACGAAGTAGCGTGTTGAATAAATAATTTTATAGAACCATTATTATCTTTAAATAAATATTTTAGATAAGTACAAATCGGTGAGTTGAGTGCTCATCGTAAACATAAATATAATGTTTGCGATGTGAACTGAAATATAAACAATGGCTATTTGGTTAGAGGCTTTACCGCTGACCCCGATAACAGCTATATATACGCTTAAAGCCTACCATGGATTGTTATAGTTTACTACATTCACACCTGTTTCCCGGAACTAAGAACTAGGTAGGCAGAGACTACGGATTTCCAGTCGCTACTTGCTTTATTCACTACTGTTATATTAAATGTACTTGTTACCTGACCTTATTGTCGAATGTCTTCTATACATTTTCCATCACAATTAAAGCAAAAGATAATCAAAATTACTTTTTAATTTCTCTTCTTTAAAAAGAAAGATAACCCCCTAAAAAGGAATAATTCCTGTGTCGCAGGAATCTATACAAATATACAAATAACAAACCCAAAGAACACTCATACTTGAAACAATTATTTGTGGATCACACAATTTTTTATCCCGTGTGGAGATCGAACCCACAACACATGGCGCAGTGCCAATGCAAGGCGGTCACTTGAATCACCAAGCCTTACATTACGAAACTTATAGATGCTTGAGATCTAACTTGAAATCTCGAAGTGACCCTGTAATAGTCTCTTGCTTGGCTTCACTGCTATGTACATTATTAAACTAATGACAATTTAAAATTAAACATATTCTACGGATCGTATTCTCACTTTTTTTGTTTGCCTTTCATTAAAATTTTTTGTTTCGGTTAAAACTCAAAATCCTAGTGTAATTTTACCACTATAGGCTTTGCTATAGTCACGTTCATTGCTTTTTTTAAGAGCTACCTGTTTACTAGCACACACTATAAAATATGTAAATGAAATGCTAACTACAAACTTTAATATCTACTATTAAAATTTGTGAACAATACTAATGTCGATATCGAAACATAAACAAATTTCAATGTTTTACATTGGCATGTGTAAACGTAAGACAATGTTAGGCATGATTTATAAAGCTTGGATTGAACCGCACTGCAGTGGCGTACTACTACGGTGATGCGACACAGCAAGGAGGCGGCGCGTCAAAATATAGCCTTATTTTATACAGACTAGTGACTGTGTTCGCCATGTGGCGTAAATTAGGACATAATACAATAAATAGTATTGTCTTTACGCAAATGCTACAGATTAAAACAAAATAACTTTATAAAATAGTAAAATTTAAATAAACCACGGCGATATATAAAGTAGTTTAATTTTTAAGTTGTTTAATAAATTTAAAATAAAATTATAGTATATTCTGCACTCCTTCTCTAGATAAAAATACTTTATCTATGCCAAATCTCACACTCTTCCGTGCGTTCAATATGCTTAAAATCCTGACAAAGTTCTCTTTTTATTCATATATAGTTCGTCGTCGCCACCTGTTCACTACTCATCATGAGTAGTGAACAGGTGGCGACGACGTGGCGCAAAAAGAAATGTCTTCCTCATATACTTATATGGCATAAATCATAAATTATATATAGGCGATGTGGCCCGGGCACATCGCTCCATAGCTCTTCAAGATCATACCACGTCCGCGTCCACCGTCGTATCTTTATGAAGCGCGGCTTACCCTGTCTATTGTTGTAATACTAAGCATAATTCAAAAAAAATTGTGTCTGTCCGCCAGTGTGCCGCAGCGACCTGATAGGTTAAATATCCGTGTCAATCCGCCTCAATAAGTATGTAGATCAGTAATTGGTCTTTCGCCTGATCTCTCAATCTTTACCAACCAAGGAGATTCGGTCGTGATGGATTGCCGTCGCATTGGATTCTGAGAGTCAGACATTAAAAAGTTGTGCTCCTGCACTTGAGTTTGTGCACACACTTGTGCACTATAATATATCTGGAGCAGATGGCCGGGCTCCGTTAAGATTAGTCACCGTATATAAAAACGAAATGCCAGAATTGCCACTCTTAGTGTAACCCTTTTGAAGAACAAACACTCTCACATATTTATAAGTCTTATTTCTTCTGATGTAAAAAGTCTAACCAGTACCGTGGTAGTTCAGAAAACTCATAGCCTTTTAAAGAAATACTAATTCCTTTTATCAGCTCGTATTTAATAATGTAGGACTCTTCGACCGATCCTAAAATCAAGTTATAAAATCCTAAGTAAACATAGGTACTATTGTTTAGGCATATTTATTTTTCGGTCTACTTTTTTATGTATTTCTCTTGAGATTGGCATATCTAGTGAAATGTAAAGGATATTGTTGACATTTAACTAAACAAAAAAATATAGATATTATGTTCGTAGTGTCCTACTTGCATACACAAATTGTGCCGTTCTGCTTTATCAGATTAAGAGCTGGCAAAAGTATTTATTAAAATAGTTGTGTAAATAACTCGAAAAAAATGGAGCTGTCACACACTCATATTACCAAATATGAAGAAAAGAAGCGGCAGCTTACCGGCGCTAGGGTACCATTGCCACAAGTCCGCTGCTACCAGCACAGCGTTTTCTTCTAGAACTCTCTTTGTATGAGTACATAGCATTATTATCTGTGGCTGTGACATCCAGGACGTTCGAAGTTTCTTGGTGCAAAAAAACATTCCAATAATTTAAAATAGTTAAAGGCTTTAATGAAACATTAATTTGACTTATTGTAATATACAAAACGGTCAAACATTACCTGACTTTATTCAAATTTAATTGGGGTTCTTCATCATGAGCTGGCTGCCGGGCGCGTCGAAGCCTTACTACGTTCATAATTAAGAGCCCCAGTCAGATTGGTAATTAGTCGATCAAATCCCATAACATGTTCCGTGAATCTAACTATTTTGTGTACTACATTAACATTACCTCTTCTACAAGTTTATTTAATAGCGCTATAATGTTTACATTCGAATTCAGTTTCACAGAGAATAAGCAGACGTAGATACTGCTATATAATAAATGTATGTACTAAATCCGACACTCGTAAGCCAATGTTCCACCAAATATATTTTCCACATGTTTGGAACTTCGGCTAAGAATGTGTACGGCCCGAGGCTAGCGGGTAGACACGACTATACGCCTCTATACACGGACGTATATGTATGTACTGTATGTAGTAAGTAAGAACACAGCGGAATCGTGTCGAAATATCTTAGTAATGGTGAACCACGGATTGGAATTTTCTTGTTCCAAGTATTCAACATGTTGATGTATCGACTTCTTTAACTTTGATACGGTAACAAAACAAAAAGTATGTATCGTTAAGGGCTTGTTGGCAGATATTGTTTAATAGAATGCTGGCTTTAAAAGTTTCATAATGACTTAAGCTTACAACATAGTCAAAGTTACTTACGATCTTAGCAGCGATAGCTCAGTGGGGAGACCAAGACTCTGCAATGCAGAGGGTCTCGGGTTCGAACCCACGTCGCGCACCTCTGACTTTCGGAAGTTATATGACTTTTCGAAATTATGTGCGTATTGATTGACAATTATCGCCTGCTCCGTGCCTCGGAGAGCACGTTAAGCCGTCGGTCCCGGCTGCCATTAACATCTATGGCAATCGTTATTGGGAGAGTGTCGACACAAAAGATCCCACTGGGTCGAAGTGTCACCGGTCTGCACTGACTGGCCCCCACATAAGATACATACATACATACTTACGATCTTTGATTAGAACTGTAAGGTTATATTCGCCCTCAATTTGCTTATTATAAACCAGATTTTGTCAGCGGCTTCGTTCGCATAAATGTAGGTAATGTCAATTTTCTATTTCTGGGGCACGGATTTTTTTTCTGGATAAAAGTTTGTGTATATGTCCTTTACTATACCCCCGACAATCTGTATGCGAAATTTCATCATCATGATTATCGGACCATTACTTGGGCGTGAAAGCGTAACAAACAAACAAATAAACAAACCAGCATTTGCGTTTATAATATTAGTTAGAACTACATATATGTACTTTTTAAACGCATTTTGGACGATTTTGCCCATACAAGAACGGATACTAATGGAACTCTATACTTGCGACTGTATTTACAGTCCGATACAATACCATCTATCTCCAAGGCTCGAGTATAGAATAATTAATCGTCGATTGCAGCATTGCTTAGCATTAGTTGAGGTAGAGACTAATATAAACGAATCTTATTCATATTATTAATGTATACGTTTGTTAAGATGTTTTGTAAATTTGTTATTCAATTACGCATAAACCGTAAAAAAGATTTAGATGAAACTTGGCACACAGATAGACTATAACCAAAATAACATTTAGGATCAGTATACGTTTCCGTCGGATTAACACAGGCAAAGTGGTACGCACAAACTAGTTATGTCCTCTAATCGAATCAATTGAAAAATGGATACTAATTCGTCCATATGGACGCCAGTATCCAGACACAATGCTTTTATCATTACATCTCGACATGATTAAACTGACAGGTAAATAAATTGCTATCAAAATCTGGTACAGTCAGCGAAATAATTATATAGACATTCGCGAGATTTTGAATTAAACTTTATCGTGCACATTTAATTTTATAGTAATTCATTTTTTCATTTACTACACTGCAGTAAAACATAAGGAATTACCATAAAATTACACTTAAGGGATACTTATTTTTATTAGAATTCATTATTACAGAATTCATAATTCATATAACCCTAACTAATATTATAAATGCGAATGTGAGTTTGTTTTTTGTTTATTCATTTGTTAGTTTGATCTTTCACACCTTAACTACTCGACCGATCGTCATGAAATTTGGCATACGACGTTTGTCAGGAGTAAGAAACAGACATAGAACCTTTAAAAAAGTAATCTTTAAAAAGAAAAACCCAATAAATTGAAAATTGACATAATCTACATGTAAATGTAGGTTACGCATTTTTGCCTGCGGAATTCTAGTACTGTTATAAATTGGTTTAATTTTCAGCTACTCATACCGCTGACTGTTCACGAACGAAGTATTTATAACCTCAAGCTATGACATCAAAACCCACCAGTTAATCTGAGAAGCGAAGCAAATGACCAGAACTGACATGAGCTATACAAAGCAACACAAAGTTGTAACATCCTAACAGTTAGTTAAGTCCTAGAATATAGAATGAGCGGCCATCTGCGTCCGTCTATTGGGACTTAGTCCTCCAACTAATTGCTGTATTTCCATTAACTATTGTCCGGCGATCGTCTCTAGAACTACTAAATAAGGGCTACGTACTCTACGTAGGCTCTTTGTACAGAAATATATTCAAATGTTTAAAGTAACGACACGTTTGATTTTCTAATCCTAAGGAAGATTGATGGGAATTGAATATTAAAAGTCGGTTTACTATTTTCTAGAGCACTGACTAGACTGACTTCTAGAGCATTGAGTGTATAACAGAGGACTATGTTAGATCTAAACTGAATGTATATTTAAACAACAATCGATACTCAGTTTCGATGACATAACGCCAGATTGTGCAGAGAACAGCTCGAGGCGTAATTATTGATTGACAGCCTCGGCTCTTGTGGATAATGTATATAGATCGCGCATCATGAGGTTAGAGCTACAATTTAAAAAAAAGTTGTAGATCTTTTTGACAGCAATACTCAGCAGCAGCCTAGCGTTGTTGATGTTGTTGTTAAGGATTGACGGTGTTCCATCTCTGTGATTTAGAAATCACATAAAGTCATTCTTGCGTCTTATTTCTTTCCGATCACATCGGATCACCATCCCAATAGCCTACAACAAAGAGTGCACTTGTGTTTACACGCATCGTCGCATTTCTTAGGACAATTGACTCAATGTGGCAGTGGCAGGTTTAGTCTAAGCACGCGTACCTGACTTCATAATAGCTGTTCATCATGTTTGTGTCACATTATAACGGAATTGACGTCAAGATGCACAAACATGATGAACGATTAGCTAATCGTCAATTGTGTGAAAAGTAACCCTTGTTGCATTCTTTTATCATGAGTTTGTGTTGACAAATGCAGACTTTGGGAACAGTAAATAGTTGATATATGTTAAAAGATAAGGTCTTAAAAATAACAAGGTTGATTTTTGTTGCTACATAAAGTCAGAATATTTTTTTTATTTACTTAGATGTAATAATCTGTCAACTAGCACTTGGCCTAACGCCTCTCATTTTGACACTAAGTACTGTTTCGAACCACAGTGTTGCGTGGTAACTTTTATTTTTATTATCATCTTAGCAAATCACTACGTAAAAGCTATATAGACGATACGGCGTATACGTTTTTTATTTAATTCAGCAAGTAACGATGACATGGCATATAAATCAGTCGGTGTTCAAGCGATTTGGCCACAAAAAGTAGGCCGTTAGTAGAAAAGTCAGTGCTCAGTTTAAAGGAGAACTTCAATAAAACTGTGCACGTTCCAACCCACTCGCGGTATTGCGTCCTACTTATAAATTATTTAGACAATTTACGTGCGCACATCGCGACGCATTTTTACGGTTTGCCGCAGCTCTACGTTGGGTAAAAATAAAATTTGATGGAGAAAACCGACGACTGCCTAATTAACTCATGGGAGTTAATATTAAGTTTGATTTAATCAACTCTGGAAGGAAGACTATTATATGGGGGTGTGTGTGACGTCAACGGCGTTGTTATTTCAAATGTCGGGGATAAAATGATGGCTATATTTTTGTTCATTGATGGAAATAGAACAGATTTTCATGGCGTTTTATATTTTTTTTGATGAATACTATTAAGCATACTCAATTTATTATAAAGCTACAATCCTAACTAACATTACGAATGTGGCGCGGGCAAAATCTAGTAGTATATATTTCCTTCTTATTATCTTACGCTGCTTTATTTTACACGGACCAACCCGGACAAATTCGAATCTTTTATTATCTTCCTTTGGCTTATTACGTATTTTATATGCATATTATATGTATAGTCGAATATGATCCTTAAATATGACTACACCTCTCTGTTAAACAATGTACCAAACTTTAATTTGGTAGGTACCAAATACCTTGCTACGAAAGATCTACGAAAGTGCTACGACGTTATAGTGAATACGTAGCACCGTGAGATTCTACAAAAATGCATCACAATGTTTATATCTGCCTTGTGTATTGTGACATTTTACCGAATGGTTTTATTCAAAAATACAGAATAAGATATTTTATTGGAACAGCGAGTGTCCCGTTCTGCCTAGAAACAAACAATTTTCTTAAAAACTCCAGCACTTGTACTGAGCTCTACAAAAACTAATGGACATAATTCACTCAATCTATTTGGAAAGTTCTGATACAAAACAGTCCAAGCTGAGCTAAAGGAGCTATCGACGGAATAAAAAATGTCCAACGTTAGACTGACAGCTCGCAGTCGTAGGCTTTTAACAACGGGCAGATAAAAATAGTAACTATACTCTTCTGCTCAACTGATACTCGTGGGGTGAATTACAGGAACGCTCGCTATCATTTACTTATTATTATAATATTTATCAAATAAATAACAAAACACACAAAAGAAATACATACAAAGAAAAAATAAACACACCTAAAGTTACATATTCACAATCTCGATCTACTCTAGGTGCACTGATATTAGCCGATTCATTCGCAAACACATCGCATTCAGGTTTGGCGTCCAAGAGAGCGTTGAGTGCGGCGAGACACACTGGTGATTGATTTCGTGCAATAGTGCGCCACGTAAGCACTGCAAATGCTATGCTTTGGTTATATTGTATTTGAGTTATATCATGCTAATTGTAACAAACTAAGTGATGATGACACAACTATGTTTTTCCTTTTATCTTCATACAAATCGGACAAAGTACACCCAGACTCAGTTTTTTCTTGTCGATCATGAAAAATGTTTGTCCGATGTGGAGACTATACACAATACACTTGGCTTGTTGACAACGGAAAGGTGACAAATAAAACCACTAGTTTAAGTTGTTGCCTTAGTTATATCATGCTAATTATAATTTACTAAGTAATGATGACACAACATCTTTATACACAACAAACAAAGTACCTCTAGATCTGATTTTTTTTTTGGTTTGTATATTCATTTTTTTTATTAATTCCATGTGGATGATACAAATGTTTATCGGTTGTGAATACCAAATCCACAAAAGTGTCGATCAAACTGAAAATTAAGAATACAGTATCAAACAAAATATTGTAATCATTGAAGTCATAATCGTATACTCTATTTCGTTAATTAACTACCTATCTTTATTCAATATAATTACTATTTATATTTTTATAATGCATTTTTTAATTAGAGATCGGTAAAAGGCACATAAAAAATAAAAATATGCCAAACGGTGATCGCGTGCTTTAAAAAAATATATTTTTTATATTTTTATGTATTGAAATGTAATTTTTTTTAACTATGAATGCTTCAAAATGTTATGTTCATTATATTTTTAACGGTTTGAGTTATATTTACAATTAAGAAATACATGTATTGTAGTCTTAATGTAATATAAATGTTATAAGTTTACCGATGTTCATTAATTATTTATTTATTATATATTTTATGTTTATTATAATAAATATTAAGTTACCCTTTGTCCACCATGTTCATGAAATTAAGCAGTTAAAATACAAACGTAACGATGTTTGTAAATAAATGTGATAATAACGATTAGTTAAATTAAATATCTTCAAAGCAATTAAGTCAGTAATTAACTTTTATTGAATTGAATGAATATCCACATCCTTGTTTTAAAAGTTGTATATTCCAAATCTCCGCACCCAAACACGTACTAAACGTAACTAAAGATACAAGAGCACGTACCGCCATAACTAATATCGTGCACTTAGAGAATAGTTCTCGCAGTATTGCATGTGACACGATGCCTTAAGGACTTGCAGTATCGTTCCGCCGTAAGCACCCAGACAGATGGACTTATTTATTGCGAAGTAGGAGCAGCCGCAGGGTAAATATACTCACATACAAAACACAACCTTACGTGCTTAATATAAAGAACATTTTCGGACGTTGATATTGTCTATTGACTTACATAGGTAAATAAAAGGTGAGTACAAAATAACAGTATTGTTTAAACAAGTATAACTGTTTGTTTTCTTTCTTTTCTCTTTGTTTTGGTCGTGGTTTGTAAATAAATGATTACTCTATATTAATATTGTCTGTGACATAATACGCGTAGACATGCCGAGACATTAGTTGGTCAAAGGAACGTCAGGTAATTCGTATTTTAGTGTTAAAACTTACCGGTAAACTATATTCGTAGTTATATTACAAAGGAATAGAGGTCGGTAGAGAACATTACAAGTGAGATACGGCAAAGAATTGCCGTAAATATTAGAATTTGAAAAAATGGTTCAAGTAATATGCAAAGGTCACGTGACCTTGAGGTCAGAGGTCAAAGGTCATAATCATTTCGGGGTATATCGATTATGCTGAGTCGAATGGCGTTAACGGCGAGTCTCTAGCTCTTACGGTTCTTGAGTTGAAAGTTGTTTAACAAATAGACGGACGGACAAAGCTGTTGTATAAGAGATATTTCGAATTCTAAAAACGGAAGTTTTTTTTATGATATCGATGGCAAACGAGCAGACGGATCGCCTGATGGTATGCGATTACCGCCGCCCATGGACACCCGCAACACCGCAGATAAAAAAACAAATGTGTAATATTGTTTTTTTTTTTAAATTATATAATACCTGGCCCCAATCGGGATTAATAATATATGAGAAATACCAAATAACTTTGCCCCGTTAGATTCCCGGTAATTCAAATGGCCCAATTATTTTCTATTTAATATCCCAGTCCAATTATTTAATTTAAAATGCTATTGGGATCTGTCTTCACGCATGAGATGAGGATTTTTTTTCTTGCCAACTGCGTAAGTTGTGAAGATTTAAGAACCCATCTCTTTTGAGTGTTGATTCATCGCTCCAAAGAATTTTATTGAAAATTGTAGGTCTTCTTCCATCTTTCCATCATTATGTTAATGTCAAATGTTGTTTTTATGAATGCCGATTGGCTAGGTACTAATTAATTTAAAAAATATGTCCAATACTACACATTTTGTTTTTTAGTCAAATTTGCTCCTTTCCTACATTAATAGCAATCATTATCTATTTAATCATACAATTATTAATAATACCATTAAAAAATCTACATGAAATCGACATTTTGATAAAAATATTGGTCTCTTATGTATTCATCCGTTTTTTTAATACCCAAGATGAAACTTTGATTAAAAATAAATTTAGATTTTTTTTTTCAACAAAAGAAATAGTTTGCTTTTTTTTTCAAAGTGCAATAGCTAGTCATCCTTATGACTGTGTATCTATAGGCATTATTAGTGTTTAATGATAAAACAACAAAAAACCGATGGAATTCATTCATTTATGGTCGTAGTGTACAAGAAAGTTAAACATGGAAAAATATAAGACTTTAAAAAAAACATATCTCAGGTTGTAGTTAGGATATTTTTTCATATTTTTTTCTGAACGGCCATCAGTTCTACTATAAGACATTTCAAGGTTATTCATTAATTACCGGACACCCGTATGGTTTTTTTTTTTGTAAATACATACATATTATATATAGAAATACCCATTACCCTTATAAATTACAACATCATCAAAAAACATAATATTCTGTACAAAGTTTAAATTACTTAAGTATGTAAGTATCTTATGTGGGGGCCAGTCAGTGCAGACCAGCGACACTTCGACCCAGTGAGATCTTTTGTGTCAACACTCTCCCAATAACGACTGCCATAGATGTTCATGGCAGCCGGGACCGACGGCTTAACGTGTTCTCCGAGGCACAGAGCAGGCGATAATTGTCAATCAATACGCACATAATTTCGAAAAGTCATATAACTTCCGAAAGTCAGAGGTACGCGACGTGGGTTGAAACCCGAGACCCTCTGCATTGCAGTCTGTTGGTCTCCCCACTGAGCTATCGCTGCTCATAAGCAAAATAAATTACTTAAACTACACGAATTGCTTTTACATGACACAAAACCATGACGCAGGCCATATGCGCAGGTTACATGCAGCGGCTACGGTGACGGCTAAATGCGCAAGCTTTTTGCGCGGGCTACTTCCACGAGTTAATCATAGACTAACAACTGACAAGTCATATATTTTAATAGCCTGTATGTCGTGTACAAAAAACGAATTCTGAAATCAAATCTTTATGTAATTGCTTACGCTTAGACATACATATGTGATGATAAGGATTTAGCAAGAATTATAGATATGCACTATGGTCAAAATACATAGCTCACAGAATCGATGGCCATTGGTACTTTTGCACCTAACCTAACCTACTACCTACGCGTGTGAAGCCACCAGCAAAAGCTAGTTTTTTTATAATATTAGTGTAGATAAAATACTACGTGGAAATCGCAATGCGTTCAACGTATCGTATATCGTATAAATTAACCGAGTGCCTAAATGTTGGAAATGCTTATAAATTACGTCATTAAATAATTTGCTGTGCTGAAATCAAAATTATGTATATCAGTAGTAAATATCATCGTCCATCATTACGCCATCCGTAATTCAGACACTAACTACAAAATATGTATTTTAGTAAGCGAATGAGGTGAGAGGCGCTGTTAATATGCTGCGTTGTTAATATAACGTTTTTATTGATATAATGTCTTTATTATGTATTATTTATCTTATATTATCTGTTTTTTATTATTTTCAAGGTACTTTTAATTCTATATGTATGTATACATATAAGTATTATATTATATAGATACCAATATTATTATTTAGTATGAAATTACTTTCTGCCATCTACCTTCTGCCTAATTTATTTAAATTACTCTTTTTGTTTTTTGATATTTTGTTTGTTTTTAATTGAGTTGTATGTATGTATGTTACTGCCTACATGCACCGAAATCATTCAGGCTCTGCGAGAATACCAACGTTGTGGATATACTGCAACATTGCTGACGCAGGACCTTATTTGTTCTATATGTACTTTTGGTTGTGTTTTCTGTTACTTTATATTATGAGCGTGGAACAAATAAAATTATTTTCTTTCTTTCTTCCTTCTTTCAATTATAGCCTCACCGCCTGACATCGCTCGTCCATCATCCAGAACTCGACGCTAATTATAAGCATAGCACAATCTGCGCGTGTTTTGATTAGTAATTAATATGTGATAAACTGGACCGTGAAGGATTACACTGTTTTGTTTATAGAGCCTCTAAGGTAGCTTTTGATAAGTTGGATTTTAGAGGCAGCATTGTAATTTGACTATCGTTGATCTGCAGTGTAATTTTGCTTTACTTTACGGTCGAAGTTAGATTTCCGGCCCGGGTAAAGTGTTAGGTTTTTTGTTAGCAACTTCTAGTATCAGCATTAAGTTTGGGTGTATGCCTGGTAAACGTCAGCCAACTGAAAGATTTACCCTATGAAAACAAAAGCAGCTTAAATTTTAGAAATATTAATATAATATACTATCACATAAACACAACACCATCTAGCCCAAACTACGCAGAGCTTGTACTATGGGTACTAGACAATGGATAAACATACATATATACTATTTTTTGTAAATACTTACATATTATACGTAGAAACACCAAGACTAAGACAAACATCCATGTTCATGCACACAAATGTTTGATTTGTGCGGCAATCGAACCCTCGACATCAGGCGTGGCAGTCGGTTACACTAACCACAACGCCATCGAGGCCGCCAAAATAATAGATGTTATACGTGGCCTGCATTAGATTAACTTAATAAACTTAGTATTCATTTATAAAACAATTTCCCTTGATAGCAAGGGAAATTGTTAATGAGAACCCGAGAGACGAACATAGGTTTGTCCCTCGGGTTCTCATTAAATATCAAAGAAATTAGATAATATATTTTAATTATAAAATCATGTAAAATTATTATTCAAGTATTTATATAAAAAGCTTGTTTAATATTGTAACTTAAACAATATAAACTTAAAATTTAAACGTAACTAAGTCTGAACGTCAATTGAGATAACAGACTCAGCGCTAAACTGTCCCAAACATGAAATAAACATAAAAGTGCACTAGAAAGGGACATTTTCACAAATATTTAGACAAGCAGTAATATAAAGAGAAGGTTGAAATATTAAAAGCGAAGCGTCGCGTTAAATAGAGAGATGGACGTCAATTTGAACCCACTTCAGCTGTTGTGAGACATTCGGCGTCAACTGTGACGGCGTGGGCCGAGTCATACGCTGAAGCAATTGTGAATTTTCACCAAACTCGTTTTTTATTGAACTAAACTAAACTACTATGAATGTTAGTAAATATTCTTTTGGGTTAATTTCGACGTAAGCTGTTGCTGTTGCTTCTTGTTATCACTTGCAATACCAGGATTATCAACCATACATTGCCAACCTGAGTAGTAGAGCCTCGCTGATTTCAGCATCCGGCTTGACCGCGGAAGGACTTTCCTCTCACAGAATATCGACGTGAAATAGCAGTATCCCTACTGTTGTGTATCGTTCGGTGAGTGAGAGTGCCGGAGGCCCGATCGCCCACTTTCCCCCATCCCGCTCCTTCTCCTTCCCACTTCCTTTCCTAAAGAGTCGGCAACGCGCAAGTGATTCCTCTGGTGTTGCAGTTGTCCATAGGCTACGGTGACCACTTACTATCAGATGGACCGCATGCTTGTTTGCCACCTTAGTTGTATAAAGAAAAAAAAAGACCTTTTATTTTTTTAACGTGGGCGAACGCATTTATAGTTATACCATTCTGCTGGAAAAGAGGGGTGAAGAGGGAATGTCAAGCTTACCCAGGTAAGTCCCAGGTCCTACAGACGGTACCACGGTGTACCAATTCACTACATTGAATAATTGAAACTGCGCATTACTAACCGTAGAGGAAGATATTAAATATAGAAGAGGAGGAAGAAAGGTACTATTGTAATATAGTCAAAGTGATACTCTTATGCTGTTGCTTTATAATGGGATTATATCTACTCAAGCCACCTGAACTTAACTCCATTGGCAATATTCACATCGGTGACAGTCATCAACGATTGACAATCGTAGACAGGTAAAGTTAACTAACCACATGAAAAGAAGAAGAAGAAGGTAAAGTTGGTACGGATTAATCAAGCGGTAAGCCGGTACGGATTAATCAAGCGGTAAGCCGCTACGGATTAATCAAGCGGTAAGCCGGTACGGATTAATCAAGCGGTAAGCCGGTACTTTCTGCACCCATCATGCCTTGCATTCACACTATAGTTTTAGCTTGATAATTAGCACATTGCATTTACACATTTGTGGCACCACTCTTCTTCTTTCTGATCGTCTTCATTTGAGTGGAACCGTACCCTTAGCGATTGATCGTTGTTGATATACAGCATTTTTTTTAGCATCACGTATTTACGAAGAGCCTCGTGTAGCCAGCTGTATTTCTCATAAGTACAACGGTGACAAACTAGATGCTGGTGAATGTAAGTTCTTTGATATGCAGATATTTTACTAGGCTGAGTCACTAAGGTGGTAGTGGTGAAATCTATTTACATATTTCAGACTGATCCTTGGGCATATAACCAGCATAATATTTGGAACTTGGTTCGGTTCTTCGTCCATCGGGATTGCCATACCCCACATTTTCACCAAAATTTTCTTAGTGTTTATTCTGGACATGGTCTATTTTCACAAACTTTTACTTTTACAATATACTATTAGTAGGGTTGACTGCACAGATGGTGTAGCAGGCAAACAGACGTCTCTACGTTGCCATTGAACTGAGTTTTGTGGAGTCGAATTCCATATGGGACAATTATACGTCCACTCCACTATCATCAATTATTGTGCTGAGTCAAGAAATTTTCTTTAAAACAATATCGCTCACAGTATATGACTTGAGAGTCAACTAAAATAAAAACAATGTAAAAGCTAATAGGCACTGATCAGAACCGACGTGGGCGGAGTGCACACTGTACAGCTACTCTGGTCTCTATGGTACACTTTGCCTTATTTCGATGTTATAAACTGATAGTATTACACCTAATACAGTTAAAATGTACGCATTAACGCCGTTTGATTTATTGCTTTTTGACAATATGAGCTTGCCAAATAGCACGTATAAAGTAAGAAAGAAAACTACTTATTTTCTGACTGCACGGATGACGTATTGGTTTAAGTACGCGCCTCGCTACTGCCGTCACGTCAAGTATTGTGGGTGTGCTGTGACCGTTCTTTGAATGTTTGTTAAGTCCCCCGCGACACAAGAAAGGAACAAAACGCCGAAGACATTAAAAAAAAATTCTTACGCTATTTTGCAAAGGCTACATTTCTTGACGAGTAGGTAGATAGATTAAAAGTCAAAATCTAATAACATGTATTTTGGACGCATATTCATACGGAAGGCAGCTGACAATGTCCTCTACATAGATACATACAAATATAGATACATACAAACATAGAATTAGATAAATGCATTCCACCTGCATTATCCCAACTATATTTTAGACCCTATGTAATAGAGGGCAAATCTTTTACAACCTATTAGTGAGAATCACTGTTACTACTAAAATGTCTCAAACGAAATAAAATAACGCTGTGCTCGAGCAGGCAGTCCAACCTGGGAACAATTCAATAAAGTAACACTTGACAATAAATTCGTGATCTCAACTATAAATAAAGACTTAAGTATTCGAATTGAAACAGTCAAGCTATAACTAAACCTCATTCACACTACAGGGTGCCTAACAAATATTTACACTTCTATATAATTACATAGCGCAAACGACCCGTTGTTTCCTTTCATAACCACTAAAATACTATGCAAACTACCCCTTAAAATAATATTGCTATAGCATAGCAATGAGCCGCATACATTGCTGAAAAACTTCAACAGTATATTTTAGCTAGTGAATTTAACGCGCAATGTGTTAACGTCGTTGAATATTATCGGTATGCCGAGAGGGATAGCTATATGGCAGTAGTAGGGGAGCGATTGAGACGTACAAATGTTTGTAGTGGGATTACTTTTGAATTGAAACGTGCCTACGAAGACAGCCGCGGCTCCGGTTATTTGAGTTTCAATTATCGACGGACTCAATGCAAATACTAACTGGATTGAGTTGCGATATGCATATTAGCGGTGTGATCTCCCCAACGTTTTTGTTCTATAACAAATATTAAACTGAATTAATTTCGTCGGCTCGGAGGTAACGTTTCGTTCCTGTACTGCTATTCGCTTCGGATCATTTCAAAACAGGCTCGATTAGCAAGGATGTGTCGAAATATTTTAAGTTACGTTTATTTTATACATATTACACAGTCTGATGCTAATTTCCGTATACTTCTTTACCTAGATTTTGTAATAAATACAAATACACAAATACCTTACTAAAAGAAAAAAAATAAGAAATATAATAAATATTTTAATATCAGCAGGTTAGAATATAAGCGTTGAGGCCTTCTTTTAAGTTCTATACTTACCTATATCTTTACAGAAGACTATTAAAATTTAAACATAATATATTTTAAAAACCGAGGTATAGCCCACCATTTGAATCCATTTAATGCGTACGTGTGTACGAAACATAAAAACAGGTAAGGCGAATTCTAAGCCAATGAATGTGTACAAAGAATGTAAAGAGAATAGATGGACCAAGCGAGATATGCCACGATCATAACAAGTAAAAATCCTTAGTCTCTACTCCGCTTCCAAAAACAGGCGTAGTTCTACGAACGCCTATAATCCAAACTAATATTACTGTTACGCTTTTATGCCTTAAATACTCGATCGATTATCATGAAATTTCGCATACGCGCTGTCAGGAGAACAGAAGAGGTCATAGCGTACCTTTCATACAGAAAAAGTTTGTTACGATTGAATTATGGTAACCTAGACTACATTTACAGGAGCGAAGCCGCGAGCAAAATGTAGTACTTAATAAGACTATTTCCGTTTAAAGGCACAGTTACAGATACCGTGCTGCTACTAAACATTCTTACAATAACATTTCAATACACATAATATACAATATATTGTACAACTTTTGCAAGGGGATAAGCTGCATACCGAGATACAGGCTACCGACCTAGTTCGGTTTCAGATGTTCCCAAACTGTTTACAAAGTTTCACTATTCCACTCATTGTTCATTTATTGTAACTGTTTAAACTTTGTAATTATGTATTTTATTATTCTTTTCTTTTCGTGTGTTGTTAGTGGCCAACCTGTTGTCAAGAGTTGTTCAAGCCACCCCATGGCTACAACTGGCCCTCTGACATAGCTTAACGACTGCTGTCAATTTAACAACAATCGGGACTGACTTTTTACGTGCCCTCCGAAGCACGGAGACGCTCAGATGAAATACCACTAAGCAAACCCAACGTTGCTTAACCTCTCTAATCGTTCACCCATCAGTGAGTGCAACTGGTTATGAGCGCCTAATTTATTATTAATAAAGTTAAACGAAAAGAAAAAATCTCATTTTTCGACTCGAGCATCAAACCTGTGGCCTTCTAGCACTTACGCACGTACACTACTGCTGCGCCAGTCAGTTGCGGCAGTTCAAGATTAAAACGCAAACTATAATACAAATATAAAGAAAAAGGCCTGCTTATTTTCAAGTTTCTAAGCTACTGGGGTACCTGTGGGTAATACCCTATAGAATTCGAACTTTCCACAAGTACGCCAATTAGTAAGAGCATAGTGTTTATATAACTTTATTGATCAACTTGCGTTGCTCCTCAGATTCAATTTCGGGTTTCCATTTTGTATAAATTATGCTTAAGTTTCAAAACTCTTAAGAGTTATAAGGTGCTCGTTTTATGTGACCTATTCAAAATATAGGGAGAAGGTAGTAACAAGTTCCAATAACAGGATCTAAGTATTAAGTTATCTTAACTAATATTGTGAATGTGATTTTGTTTCTTTGTTACGCTCTCACGCCTTAATTACTCGACCGATCATCATAAAATATCGCATACACGTTGACAGATACAGAAAAAGACATAGGCTACTTTTATCTCGAAAAAAGTGTTGTTCCCAAGCGAGTACAGCCACGGGCAAATGCTAGTAATAATAAGCATCAAACTGTTGATTTCGCTAAAGGTTGTTTAGAACTAATTAAATGAGAAACCGAACCTATTATTCCGAGGAATTCTAGGATTAGCGGTAACAATCAATTAATGTAGTAATGTAACAAGGCGTCCCGTTTCTGAACTAATAGTGTGATATCTAGCGGACATACTGTGTTATACTTAATATTGTACGACATTTTCATTCATCACAATAATACATTTACTAACTAGATCTCGAACTCGATCCCAAGACACGCATCTCTGACTTTTCGAAGTTATGTGCATATTAAATAGTTAATTATCGCTCGCTTCAACGGTGAAGCAAAACATCGTAAAGATTCTGCATGTCCGAGAGTTCTCCATAATGTTCGCGAAGATATATGAAGTTTGCCAACACGCACTGGGCCAGCGTGTGCGGACTATGGCCTAACCCTTCTCACAATGAGAAGAGGTCCATATCTAGCAGTGGGACAGTTTAATACAGGGCTGATATTATTATAGTGTTTTTTAACTATTTAGGTTATAAATTACAAGTGTTCTTAATAACCCCTTTACCTAAGCTAACTTGCTTGTATTACGAGTGGGTTCATGTCGGTATCGATAGTAATCGAACCCTCGACCGCTCACCCTGTATAACTCAAAATCAGAGATGATGAAATGTCTGCCTACTTCTTCGGCGAAATACAGCCGTCGTTCTTTGAATGTATAATCATCTAGTTATATGCTATGTTTGTTCCTGTTCCTCTGACATGTATGCAAAATTCATGATAATCGGTCGAGTAGTTAAAGCGTGAAAGTGTAACACACAAACAAACTCACAATAGTATTTATAATATTGGTTAGGATGTCTGTAATTAAAAGAGCACAAGTATTTATTTATTATTCCTAATTATATATTAGATTTGTGTTTCATTAATTGGCGATCCAAATAAATAATATAAATAATATATGAACCTCAGTTGATATAATTTTTATCGAGTCTTCTTCTCCTTAGCCTTTATTATTCCCAACTCACTTGGGGTCGGCTTTTCTAGTCTAACCGGATTTGACTGGGTATCAGTTTTTACACGGAGCGGCTGCCACCTGACCTCCGCAACCCGAAGGCTAACGATACCCTAAGGCTAGACCAGTGTCAGGATATTAGAGTGTACTGACTTTCCCAATAACGACTGCCATAGATGTTCATGGCAGCCAGGACCGACGGCTTAACGTGCTCTCCGAGGTACGGGGCAGGCGATAATTATATATACACATAATTTCGAAAAGTCATATAACTTCCGATAGTCAGAGGTGCGCGACGTGGGTTCGAACCCTGACCTGTCTCCCCACTGGGCTATCATTTTTATCGAGTAATAACAAAATATACTGATAAATATTTATAGTATTTAAACAAACAAAAACACATTGGTCATTGAAAGCGGCTTGTAGACAGTTTAATGGAGGCTTTACGGAATATACAGCCTGCGTCGTGGGACCGAGACTGAGCTCGATCCAGGACAATTGATTGTGCACAATCGCGTACGATTGCCGACTATTGCCGTGTGATACGGCTGCCTATCGTATAGCCATTCCGATATAGATGCTGCAATTGTATTGGAAAATACATAATTGCTTGATTATGCAGTTATATTAGTGATAACTCATCCGTGCTGCGACTGAGAATTACTGTATGGACGAAGCATTGGTCTAAATAGTCATCTACTGCCAAAGCGCTGAGTGTTATGTGTTTAACAATAACTATAAATAATACAAATAGTTATTCGGAGTGCTAGTGATTTTTGTGTGCGTTGTTTGAATGTTTGTAAAGTTACCCGCGATACAGGGATTATTCCTAGTCTCATTGCCTTTTAGAGAAAATGGCATATAGAGGAAATATTTCAGTCCCAGCTAATTTATGCATGACACAAAATATTCACAGACACATAGACCAAGTATATTCATACCATCGTCCAAGGTATATTTTTTTAAATCTCCTTTGACTAAGGCTTTGCGCTTATTACATAGGTACAAACAGGTGTTTTAAAATATCTTTAGTCCATCCTATATGGTACTCTATACGCACATAGGGGACATATGCATAGAATAGGCTGCAAAAAAGATATTACTTACCCCGATATTGTCAGTTAGTTATAACTACAACTTTATAAAAGGTTACAACTAAATAGACGGTTATAATCAAACATATGATTGGCCGTGGCCTTCTCTTTAAGACTGCGCCGAGCGAAATGTGCCAAAACAGGCGGTCACAGTTAAGTGAATAAAATCAACACTTTTTGTTTAATACAAATATAAAATACACATTTACCATAACAGTGAATGTGTTTACAATTATTCCGTATAAAAAACTTAAAATAATTAATATTTTCGCCTACAAAATTGCTTAAATTTGCAATTAAAAATGCAGAAACGTAAGCTCGCGTTACGTGATTTTTAGATTATAACAATAGAAATCTATCCTATTTTACAGCTTCTACGAAACATAAATAGTTATATTACAATTTGTCCGTCCCAAATATTTAAGTTATTGGTTGACAATAAAAGCAGCGATAGCTCAGTGGGAGACCAACAGAGAGCAAGTTAAGCCGTTGGTACCGGCTGCCATGAACATCTATGGCGGTCGTTATTGGGAAAGTCAGTACCCTCTAATATCCTGACACTGGTCTAGCCTTAGGGTATCGTTAGCCTTCGGGTTGCGGAGGTCAGGTGGCAGCCGCTCCGTGTAAAAACTGATATCCAATCAAATCCGGTTAGACCAGAAAAGCCGACCCCAAGTGACTTGGGAATAATAAAGGCTAGGAGAGAAGGAGAAAGAAGGTTGACAATAAAGATACATATTTATCAAAACAGCACTTCAAATCCTCCATACAATTTTACAATGGCGGCCGCGCGACGATTTGAATATGCGCCGCACGAGCTCTGTCATAATCTGTCTTACGCTCGGCGCAGTCTTAATGGGTTTGCTCTTGGTTTGATAATAATTCCCCTTCACCTAATCCTGGAAAAAATAAAACTAGTTTTTAAAGAAGTCTTAAAAGAAATAGTTTTGTTATTTAGCAGGATTAGGTGAAGCGTATCTAGCCATCAACGTAGCTGCAGCATGTAGCCTGCGCATATGGCCTGCGCCATGTTCTTGTGTCATGTACAAGCACTTCATATAGTTCAAGTAATTTAAACTAATACTTCGTATAGAATATTATGATCTTTTTTGTTTTAAAAAAGACAATTACTGTACTAGGATTAATGCCTGTGTCGTGGGAGACTTTCCAAACATTCAAACAATGGACACAAAAAAAAACCAGACTCGGAACAACCACAATCGAACCCACAGCACTTGACACAGTGGCAGTGGCGAGGCGATAACTTAAACCACTACACCATCGGTATATTCAACAGAATTTTATGAATTAAAAACTACCTAGCAAATTATAATGCAGACATAATCTCACGCCTGTGTCTCCGAAGATACCCATATTGTGCCAGCTATAGTCTTAGGTCCCGAGTAATAGAAGCGAACCTGTTGCCATCCATTATGCACAAACCTTCGTGCCACTACTGAAATAGTCTTGACCGAAAAACTGAATAGCACTTTGATCAACCCGGAACATCATGCATAGTAGTCACTTTCAATACGGCTGAGCCATCGATCCAGCCTTATTATAGTATTATAAATTATAATATTACATAATAATCATTTTAATAAATTGAATGTGAATGATGGTAATTAGTTATTAATCCGGCTAATTAATGGGACACGCTCAAATTGCTTTTAGTACACGCAACGATTACCATTTTATTACGTTTGGGACTCGAATTTTCTGTTATTAAAGTACGATCGAACTGTGGTAATGTTTAATGTAAGTATATTATACGGGTGGCGTAGAGGTTTCAGTGTTCGCCTTGCCATTGACACTGGATCGACTGGGTTCAATCCCAACACTGGACATAAATTGGTGTGATCTGCAAATGGATAACTATGGATAAACCCTTATGAGTAACCTTTAGTCATATTTAATGTACTTACTTAAGATTTATAAAATACAGTCACTTTTCTGATTATTTTGTGCACGTGCGTCTTATCAGTATCATGGTTAAGCCATAGCTTTGCTGGGTTTTGCTTTTACCGGTAAAGCGAGTGACAAATAATTATAGTTTTGTTTTAATATCTCACGACCGACCAATTTTTGTTTACTGGGCACAGTTCCTGACTCAGTGCTAAGAATTTCTTGGCAAAGGTCGGGAAATGTATTACTTTTTCCGATCTGAAAATCAAACCCAAAACCACTGCACATAAGTCGCATTTAGTACCACTGCGCCACCAATGCAGTTTTATATAATAAATACCTCATTTCCTATGTATGTTTTTACCAACATCTCAGAGTATTTTGCCATAAATCCTGGTTCAATATTTAACAGAATATAGAACTAACTTAGAAGTTATCCACCCAATCATCAGTTAACGTATTTACCGAGTAATATCATCCACGACCAAAGATACGAAAGTTAAGAACTCAATTAAAGCTAAATGAGAAATACAGAGAACATAGTATAACTGTATTAGCTCATGCTACTGGCGCTCCTGTAGTCAGACATATTTTGTATATTATATAACTTCATACCAACTCTGAAACTAGATGATGAACTTAGCAGATTGAAATTTTCAATCTTACAAGATTATGTGTGATACTAGCTTTTGCCCGCAGCTCGCTCGGAAACAGTACTTTTTTCTAGATGAAAGGAACCCTATATCCTTTTACTGTACCCCTGAAAACGTGTATGCGAAAATGCATAATGATTAGTAAAGTAAATAAGGCTTAAGACTGCACTGAGCATAAGAGAGATAATGACAGAGCTCGTACGGCGCATATTCAAATCGGCGTGCGGCCGCCATAGTAAAATTGTATGGAGGATTTGAAGTGCTTTTTTGATAAATATGTATCTTTATTATCAACCAATAACTTAAATATTTGGGACAGACAAATTGTAATATAACTATTTACGTTTAGTTTAAGCTGTAAAATAGGATAGATTTCTACTGTTAGAATCTAAAAATCAAAAAAATCAAGCAAATTTACGTAATTTTGTAGGCGAAAATATAAGTTATTTTAAGTTTTTTACACGGAGTAATTGTAAATACATTCATTGTTATGGTAAATGTATATTTTATATTGTATTAAACAAAAAGTATTGATTGTATTCACTTAACTGTGACCGCCTGTTTTGGCACATTTCGCTCGGTGCAGTCTTAAAACACACACAAAGTCACATTCGCATTTATGATATTGTTTAGGATAATATGGCCTCGTTGATCCCGTGGCATAAGTAGAAGCAGAGAAGTTGGAGGACAGAAGGATGAGATGTTACGGACATGTAAGGAGAAGACCACCCGACAACGTTAGAAACTAGAACTAAACTTCCCCAGAACAAGAGCTTGAGTAAGCCCCGACGTAACATGGAAAGACGTATCGACGCAAAGGCATGCATAGCACGGATGGCGTAGTCGTTTAACTGGTCGCCTCGCCGCTGCTACTGCACCGAGTGTTGTGAGTTCGAATCCCACACGGGACAAAACTTTGTGTGATCCACAATTCGTTGTTTCGAGTCTGGATGTTCTTTGTGTCCGTTGTTTGAATGTTTATAAAGTGCGGGATGCGGAAATTATTCCTAGTGCGGTAGTTGTCTTTTTATAAGGAGAAAAAGAAAATGGTCAAAAACAAGGCGTACTCATCGAGATTAAAGATTCTGTCACCAATATAGCGTACATTCAGAGACATTTTTAAATGGAACTATAATTCCTTCACCAAAAAAGCAACGCAATCATTAGCATATGATATTAAATAATTAGAGTCAAGCTCCTAATGATGTATATAATATATTATACATCATTAGGAGCTTGGCTCGATTTTTTATTTTTTTCAACATAATATGTCAAGTTTTCAACTGAATTCAGAATTTCCAATAACACATGTACAGTTACATTATTTTAATGTTAATACTTATCTTTCACAGCAGTAAAAGTTAAATGATTGTTATTTTAATCACAATTTATTAAAAACAACAATTAGACATTTTTATAAAATACAGTTGACTGCATAGATTGCATAGTGGTTTAATTAGGCACTTCGCCACTGACGCTGAGCCGAGTATTATGATATCGAGCCCCACACGGCACAAAAAATGTATGATCCAAAAATTGTTTTTCCGAGTTTAACTGTTCTTTGTGACAAACTCTACAAAGATTCAAAAAACGGTTTAAATGTTTGCAGAGTCACCACGATACAGAATTTATAACTTAATCAGGAGACGTTTATAAAGAAAGGAAAAGCTACTTATGTCGCTGACTGTACATCCATGCCAGTGCTTAACACCAATTTTCTAACCTCAATAAATTCATTTCAAGATTTTTCCACAAAACTTAACCCTAACTCACCTCATCTACCTGTTTCAAACTGGCAGATAATCAGTTGACATTTTCAATTTAACCGGTGTTCCGTAGTAATGGGTCGCAAAGACTCCTTACACCGTTAACAGGGTGTTTGCTTCTTGGTCGCGGGTCGCGGATGCCTGTCCGCCGGGAAATTAATACCTGTGCCGAACAAACTTTGCGTATACCACATAGCTAATGTACGGATGTGCAGACTTTGGATTTGGTGAAAACTGGTTTTTGATTAATAGAGATTGAATATAATGTACAAAAAATGTATATGCTCTATATTCTTTCAAAATATTTATATAATAATATCAGCCTTGTATAAAACTGTCCTACTACTGGGCACGGGCCTCTTCTTAATGTGAAAAGGATTAGGCCATAGTCCACCACGCTGGCCCAATGCGGGTTGGCAGACTGTCAAAATATTTATCTAGTTTAAATAATTATATTAAAAGTGTTACTTTATCTCGTTGGAGATGGACGGTAATATCTAAGACACAGCTAAATACGGTAGCTGTTAACGTAGACATCATTTTGTTAATTTGTTTTTTGTTCGATGATTGTTTTATTATTATGAAGATTTATTGTTACAGCTAAAAATAAGTTTGAAGTTAAGTACGATGCAGCTGGTAAAAGGGTTTCATTTGACTAAGGTACATTTTTAATACAACTCCTTCGTTAGGGACCAAACCCTGTGACACGAGGGACTTTCCAAACATATAATTAACTAAACCAAAGTGTACCCAGACTAAGAACAATTGTTTATTTGTTGAACACACAAATATTTGTCCCATGTGGGATTCAATACTACAACATTTGGTGCGACGACCGGTTGCCCTAGTTTTATTTAAAATTATTGATGCTTTGATGCTAGGTTTATTGAATTTGTTATGCCTAAGAAGAAATAACTGAGTTAAATTTAAAGCAAATATTGTTTGAGAAATATTATGGTAAGTATAAAATACTTAAAGCACAGGTTGTCCTATTTTAAGTACCAGCAAAAAATTATAATAATGTTCTTTTCTGTACAATAACCTGTATTACTATGTTACTTGTACTAAGTGTGCCAATAAAGATTGTTTGTTTGTTATTTATTTAATATGCCAGTATCACATATCTTAAATATGTGCAAATTTATTATCAAATCCTCTTAAAGTATTATTCTATATTGACTTACTACCAGCATTATATAACACTATATCAAAAATACCCTTTTTATTTTAATTCTTACATAATTACACCATATTCCTCCAAACTAAAATTAATATTTGAACTTATTTTAAGGTCCTTCCAGCTTTAAATACGAACATGCTAATTACATGATTAAATTAAACATTACATTTTAACAAAACCAATCCAAAAATATCTTTAACTGCACTTACACAATTTTATTCCCAAGTTCATACAGTTCGTAGTCTCAACATGAGGGGAGCGTTTGCCGGTTGTATTAAGCCTAATTGCTGTTATTTTATATCCCGCGAACATAACGCCCCGGTTTATTAGCCCCCTCTCGATTGGCGTCGCGAAGCGCCCCTTACCCCGTAGCCCCGCGCCCCTCACTCACCCCTACAATTACCCGCGTGCTCGCGAATATACTCCCGAATTAACTGCGCCTCCGTTGTGCTAACTAGTTCGTAATAACAGATAGTTCATTACGTTTAATGAAGTTCACCTGCTCGTTTTATATGAGAGAGGCTTAAATTTATTGTGTTGCTCCCACTGGTTTCAAGACTTTTGATTCTATGAGACTACACTTTGTTTTTTAAATTGCAGTCTGAAAAACACACCTTCCAATTTTAATTAAGAAAATCTGCACTGATGGCGTAGTGGTTTAAATGGTCGCTTCGCTACTGCCATTGCAGTGTGGTGGGTTGTGGGTTCAAATCCCACATGGGACAAAAATCCACAAATGGTTATTCCAAGTCTGGATGTTCTTTGTGTCCGTTATTTGAATGTTTGTAAAGTCTCGTGGGGGACTTTACAAACATTATGATACAGGAATTATTCCTAATGCGAGCGTTGAATATTTAGTAAAATTGTTGACTGTAATGCGTCTGTCGTCCATTGCGGATATAAGTATGTACATCAAGATCTTTACACTTTCTAATAATTTGTGTAAATATGAATAAGGAAATCGACATTTAATCCAGTTCTTTTTTAAAAGTTCTAAGGGATAGAGGCCTTATAGTAAGTAGTTACCGTTTACTACGAACGCTTGCAACGACAGAGTATAATGAAATTTATATTTCATTAGAACGCCCGCGGCCTTGCTCGCTAGGTGTGTTATTAAAACATGTGTTGTGTTACTTAGCTTTCTATTAGTGATACAATGTTTAAAATCGTTCCAGTACTCTCATAGATTACACCGTATGTACAATCTACGTTCAACTTTTATCGGTGTTAATTAGCTTCATCCAATTGGTACTGACGATTCTGCGAATATCCGAGAGAAAAAAGAGAAAATATACATTCAAAAATCATTTATAAAAGAAAGTAACACTTATAAATGCAAAAAATATAGATGAGACAGCTTATTAAAGTGACATGTATGTTAGTAGCAACTAACAGATTTAAACAAATATTATAACAAGATACCTGTAAGAAACACACGGCCACTCCTTGCCTTCTTTATAAATTTATGTAGGCGACCAATTTCATAATAACAATCGAATTCTTTTCTGTATTTGATCATTATTTACACTACAATACGTCTCGTACCAATATAAAGCAGCTGACTAATAAAATGATCAGTAGGTACATCATACCGTATATTTATTACGAGGGGTGACAGACGGCCGCGTATCCCGCCAATACCCAACAATATTTGTGCGAGTTCTTGCCCCACCGCCATTGCTTTTATGTCGGTTTGAGTCCCTAACTGTTGTGTCGTAAATCAACATTTTATTTTTTTATTATATCCCTCATACCTGGGTGTTTTAGTGGATTGCGAGCCAACAAGTTATTGGTCAATAGTTTGTTCAGAGTTTATGGATTATACTTACTTCTTTGGGGAAAATGCGTTCTATTTTACTTGAGTAGGCAGCATGGGTTTTTTCATATATACATGGCGGAATGAAGATAATGCAAGTGATTTCTATATACAATGGATTTGTTAGCATACACCCCACTCTATGTTCTTTATTGTCAATTTATTTCTTAACAATAAGCTTTGTTTGAAAGAGTCAAATCTCGCACTCGGAATAATTCCTGTGTCGTGTAGGACTTTATAAACATTCAAACAACGGACACAAAGTACACCCAGACTCGGAACAACTATTTGTGGAACACACAATTTTTATATTCTATGGAGATCGAACGTCCTTCTTATTGAGTGTACAATCGAATTTCTGCGAACAGCATCTATAATATAGCTTTATTTAAGCATCCTGATGGCAAGCTCCGCTCGAAATGTCAGGTGGACCAGTAGCGCGCCTATCAGACCCAGAAAATGAGAGAGATGGGTATGTAAACATCCGAAACGATTATGTAGTGGACAAAACGCACAAAACGTCTCATTACACATACGCCGGTTTTCTGTAAAAATGTCGTATTTTCCCAGGCAAGCTACGTCTTTCATACCGTTACCAAATAATTACCAACAGTAAGTAAAAGCCTCCACTCTCATAACGCCAGGAATGTCACTCGGGCGTAACTCCTAAGTACAAAACCTCGTAAGCACAAAAAGAAAGTGACTGTTTCCATCGCTATGCAAGCAGTTATCATCTAATATTTATTTTTACCTCGATAAAATAAAATAAACAACAGCGTTCTTTGCCCTCACTTACATTAACTGCATCCTTTTAGAGAGAGAATTTAAATAAAGGTGCGTCATGAACTGCACTTTAATTAGTAGCAATTACTCTTTTAAAACGATTCTTTTAAATAAACGTTAAAAGAAAGTGAATTGAAATGCTATAATTGTTTTACAGAATGTTAAAGGTTAGCACATAATATTTTAGGTTAAATTATATGATCTCCTCGCTTTCTGCGGTAGGCTGTGAAAAGGCTGAACCGAGACCTACTAGAAGAGGCAGCCATAGTCCAGACTTGGCTGTCTCCTACCCCCCCGTCTGGGGAAGTAGACGCCGGGACTGTCCGCTTTCGCAACAGCATCCAAGCTGTTTGCGATGCGGCCATGCCCCATTTGTGACACCGGACCACGAGAACGGGGGTCTACTGGTGGTCTCAGAAGTTGACGGACCTCCGTGTGGCCTGCATTCGTGCCCGGAGGTCGTACACACGTAGCCGAGGCCGTCGCCACCGCGATGAGCAAGAAGAGGGCCGACTATATGAGGCGTATCGTGAGGCGTATCGCAAAGCGAAAGCGTCTCTGCAGTTGGTCATATGCCGCGTCAAGAACCGGGCATAAAGTGAAATCTAGACCATGACCCCTAGGGGGCACCCATATCGCGCGACGCTGAACAAGCGCCGTGCGCGGGGCTCCCTCTTACAGAGACCCTCCAACCTAACTTCCTCTCCTAGGTGATCGAGGAGTTATTTCCTAACTGGGCAGAGCACGGCCCTCGACTATGGCCCCACCGGGAGGCCGATATCGGGAGGTGGACGTTAGTGCTCCCCCGGTTACTGATGCTGAAATGGAGGCAGCTGTCTTGCGGATCCGCTCCAAGATGACCGTCCCAGGACCTGACGGTGTGCTGGCGCGAGCTCTCGCGCTGGCCCTCGATCAGCTGGATGTCCGCCTCAGGAAACTTTTCGACGCGAGCCTGGTGTCGGGACGATACCCTGAGTGCTGGAAGGAGGGGAAGTTGGTACTGCTGGCTAAGCCGGGACGGCCTCCAGAGTCGGTCGCAGTGCACAGGCCCATAGTGCTGCTGGACGAGGCGGGGAAGATGCTGGAGAAAATTATCGCCACCCGCATCGTCCGGCACCTGAGCACAGTCGGTCCCGATCTGTCGGATGCTCAGTTCGGATTCCGGGAAAGGCGTACGACGGTCGGGGCTATTATGTACCTGAGGGCAGCAACCGCGGCTCCCTTTTGTCTCCTAAAATTGTTTGCCCGAAAATCATTATCCATAATACGTTTGCTATAAACTTCGGTAACCATCATATTCAAAAATTCTAATTTTGTTTTACATAATCATTTTTACTTCTCAAACTATTTTGTCATAATATCGAGTAATATAATAATTGAATCTCCTGATGTTGAAATAAAGTCATATGTCCTAAGTATTGTATTGGGCGGGAAATCGTAAACATTCGGAATAAAACACATGATATAATATGTGTTTTATTCCGAATGTTTACGATTTTCCGCCCGGCAGCCATATAACATTTGCTAAAAATTTGGTTGTAGTGACAGAAACGAATCGCTGTGAATCTGACTCCACGCAGTCAAGCCGAAGCTGCGGTGGTGAGCGAAAGCCGTCTGCGACGATAAGCACGCGTGGGACCGCCGGAGACCCGCAGCACCGGAGTCGTGGCAAAAGCCAAGCTTTGTAATACAAATTACTTTTAAAGTCATTATTCGGATAAATAAACATTACTTATATAATTTGAATTTAGGACGTATAACTTATATTGAAAATGGTTTTAAGTGTTTTGTATATTATTTATTGTAATATTTATGACAAACAAATTTAGGGCATATTGTGTTAAGGGTTTTTAATTTTATGACATGTAATATATGTAACATTAAGTTCGGGCAAGTTATCATTCGGTCAAATGACGATTAGAACAAAAAACATTATGGCACTTTAGATTATGGATAAAAAAGTTAGGTAATACAATAAAGAACCCCAAGAAGGCGATCGCCGGCGGCGGTGTTCTGTTGGCGGTGTCTTAAGACATCGCCAACGTGTTTAACAGTCTGCCATACAGCTGTGTCCAGCGGGCGCTCTGATATCACATAGTACCTTTTTACCTGGAGCGGCTGGTGGCGGACTATCTGAGAGGTTGTGTCCTCCTGTAAGTTCGAAGCGAGCGCGTTTGGCGGCGGCCCATGTCGTGCGGTGTCCCACAGGGTTCTTGGTCCGCTCCTGTGGGACATAGGGTACGACTGGGCCCTACGTGCTGTACTAACTGTAATAGCATAACCTTATAACTCGTTTAAAACAGGACAAGTCATAACACACAAGTAACATTACGTTGTGGGTTCCATCACCATACAGGACAAAACATTTTGTTATACGCAAACAGTTGTTCCGGGTCTGGGTGGTTGTTTAAATGTTTGTAAAGTGCCCCGCGACACAGAAAAGATACCTAATGGGAAAAATTGTCTCATTGACAAAACAATTGGAAATTTAACTTAAAACATACTTAATGGTAGGTTATAAAATATCCTAAATATTTTAATAACGCGGCAGTCAATGACACTATTCACTAACGTTTGGATGTTCCCAGTTGGATTAAAATTATCACAACAAGTTGTTTAAGCGCGTTAAGCACACCAAACATAACTATGAGCTCACCGCATCGCACCGCGTGTCTCGTAGTGATGTTACATCAAGTAGTATACGAGTGTAGCGGAAATTTTCGGATAAATATACGTGAAGTATTCATTTATATACAAACAGATGTCTAATTAGAATTACTAAATTAAGGATGTCAGTATAGATAATATACTTGTCTTTACATTTAAAATCTTCCTTAAAACCCCTTTTAGCAAAAATAATTTATTTTTGAAATAAGTTTAACGTAAATTACCTGACCTGCTTGATTATGCTCTTAAATACAAAAAGGCGAAATAGGTGCCTATTAAAAAAAAGACATGATTTAAAAAAGACATGTTTAAGCCTGTATCGCGGAGGACTTAGCACAAATTTAAAAAAGAACACGTAGTATAAAAAAATCTCACAAAAATCATTTATGGACCGCACAAATTTTCGTCACCTGTGGGTTTTCTATCTGATTAAATTAAATACCAGGCTTAAGTGCTTCATATACCGGTGTGTGAATAAGAACTGGCCGAGGTAGCGATTAATTATCTTAAACTTGATAACAACATAATTGTTTTGTATATGAAACGAAAGGGGAATAACGATATTCTGGCAAGAGGCCACAGTAAAATTAGCCTGAATTGATTAACGTGCGTGAATGTAATAAAATTGTAGCAGGATCGTAGCAGGTATGTAGTAGAAGCGTAGCACGATCGTAGCAGTTTCGTAGCTGATTGTTGAAATGAAAATGCATGATATCTATCTTCTTCGTCAAGAAACTGGCGTGAGTCGATAAGTACATAGATGTATGTAAACGTACTAATATAATATAGTATCGGATATATTACAACCCCTTTATGTTTAAACTTCGAGCCAGAAGATTTAAGATAATTTATTATTAAATTATAAAAATTCACATATTTTCATACGCAGATAAACATTCATCTTTTTTGCTACTTTGTTTAAAAAATTATGTTATTCCTAAATAATAATGATACTTTAAGAAACATTTATTTTGAAATCACTTATAAATTAACTTTCGTTTTTAATTAGAGTTTATCTCTATTTGTTTACTGGTTTAAGTTATGCTTTTGTTAAATTAAATAAAAGCTGTCATTTTAAAGATATATCTGTTAGTTTGCATCGAGGCATTTAGTAATTAGATATAAAAAGTTTGTAGTGTTAGATATTAAATCAAGCTAATGACTTCTTTTAATAAAAAAGAATGGGATAAAAAATAATTTAAGGGTAATATATATTTAAAAAATTCAACCTTTTAGTATGGTATAATGGCTCGTCACATAATAACGGTGTCACGTCCAAATTGGCTTAACCCCTACTTGTTACAGTATGTGTGGATAGGCCCATTGTATGACCAAGTGGTTTCTAGACGTGATATTCAATATTTCTACGGTAAACGAAAGGGCAAGTGGCACCGGCTTCAGCAGCTAGGGTTTATCTAGCCTAGTAACGCGGTGTGACATTCACTATTCAACGCTGCTAATTTGAGGTAGCACGCGTGCTACCGCGGTAGCTAGACTGCCATATGACTACAAATGTCCATGGCGTTGTCACGCAGCGTGAAATTTTTGCCCATAAATTCATTTGACAGAAATGCGCTTTGGGTTATATAATAAGTTCATTAGTCTGTGCCATCAAGCTGTGATTGCAAAAAAATACTGTACCAAGCGTATTAAATGCTTCACATGTCACGCGATACATAATAATTATATATATGACCGATAAAATAAAATAGTTATAGTCCAAGACAATTTTCTATAAAGCGTTTCAAGTAAGTACATTTGCAGCGCATGTCACGGTCCGTAATTACAACCAGTGACATCTCAAAAAGATGTGGACCCGCTTACGTGTACAATACCCTTTACCGACATACGGGAGTGCCTCCACGCCACTTAGATGAAGTCTATAATAGTAAAGACGTGACCACACTACAGTTTACTGTGAATAGTTTCCACTTGAGCACCTGTTTGGTCGTAACAAACGCATAGTTTTGTATAATCAGATACAATATGTAGTAGCATAGTTCAGCAGTAATTTTCCTACACAGTTAGATTGTAATTTCACAGACATGTTTCTTTATACTAACCATTTTTTCGGGTATATAGTGTAGATATGCCTATACACTATACACTTACAATTAAGAGGATTTTATTCAATGGTTATTATTTTACCTGTTGAAAAATACACTTGCTACTGAGAATATACTTACAAGAAATATAATAATACAAAATGAAATTCTATTGACTAAAAGCGTATCGTAATTTGAGGTCTAGGAATGTGCTTGGTAAATATAAGAAAGCTAAGATATAGAAGGTTCTTCCTTGCTTCTGGGATTTTGCTTAAACTGGATCAGTTCTACCTAAAAAATATATCTAAATATTTAGCTGTGTAGGCGATATCGTCATCCAAACTGGATTGCTAACTAAATGAACTGACAAAGCTATTGCGAACGCTTTTATTTTACTGTATACAGTAATCCGTTTCGGTGAAACATCGTTCACGGAGTACTATATAAACGTAATAAGTTGATACGAATGCTTTTATTTTGCTGCATACAGCAACGGTAAAACGGTAACAATGTGAAAGCACTTTAAAATAATTATATCTAAAATAATATCCGTTCAATACCATGTCCCATCCTTACGCAAGTATCAGCTATACTTAACGTTATTATCTCAGTTCATACCACTTTAAATTAGGCATTGTCTGTCTTGAAAAGTTTCCGGCAAGCAAGCGAGCGAACGCTGTGAGCTCTTTAACTCGGCGGTGTTACAAGTTGCCAACTAATTAGTTAGAATATTATGCATTGTGTTGCGGCACAGCATTGTTCGCGAGTTGGGCCCAGACGGCGAGGGAGACCAAATATTGTGAGTCGTTTATTGTGTGCAATATATAAGGGCTGTGGGTTTGAAACTGTTGAGCTTTGTCATTATTTCTTCACCCCTGACGTAAAGTAAAAGCTGTTTCTACTTGAAAGCTTTGTGTGTCTGTATGTGTATAACAAATGTTAAAATGGATAGACCCGTTGTGTTGAAGCCTTTTCTAAAAGGTAATCTAAGCTAGCTTTTCCATCGAGATATAAATTTGTAGTTATCTACCTATCCGTGTGCCTACTGTTGTGGGTTTGATTTCCACACGGTATAAAAATTGTGTGGCCCACAAATATTTGCCCCGAGTTTGGGTGTCCCCGCGACTCAGAAAATTACTATAGTCTGTTCCAAACTTATAAAATAAAAAGGTACACAAACGGTTCATTCACATGACCATAGACATTTTAGAGATGTACAATTTTAGCTTCAATTGTAAATCAATTAATTACCTCATCAAATCATTCGATTTGGTGCAGCGAAAGTGTTAAAAATGACATAGATACTGCTACAATTATATCTTATGTCGCTATAATTGTACCCATCATTCGATGTCCGCAGTTGAGCAAACATACGTATACAGTAAAAAATTAAATAAAAAAACAGTATATATATAATGTTTCATTGTTAAAGAAATAACCTAAGGAATAATATTCTATCACATACACACAACATAATCTAGCCCAAACTAAGCAGAGCTTGTACTATGGGTACTAGACAATAGATAAATATACATCTTTTGTTTTTGTAAATTCTTACATATTATACATAGAAACACCCAGACCAAGACAAACATCCATGTTCATGCACATAACTGTTTTACTTGTGCGGGAATCGAACCCGCGACCTCAGGCGGTCACACTTACCACTACGCCATCCAGGTCGTTAGTTATTATTAGTCATCAAAGATCTTTACCACTTACTACAATTTAAGAGGTGAAATAAAAAAAAAATTACTTATTTAGGCCTCAAAATAACACTTATGAACTTCAAGGGTTATTATAGTGAGCTAATTAAATATTATTGTAGCCAATTATTATTATTATTTGTCCAAATATTGTAGCCAAATGTTGTTGTTTCAAGAAGAAGCACAATCCAAATCAGTATGTAAATAATATTCCGTAAGTAAGCCAAGTTGTCACCAAAACCACACAAACGTAATAGAGCAGTCAACAAAATGGCAGTTTACTTGACGGTCAGGATAATTCATTTATTTTAGAATGGTTAAAATATATTTACATTTCTTTATTTAGATAATTTGGTTTTACGGCTGCTTATCACCTTGAATTGCAGTGGCCAGCCGCATACTTTTCGTTTTTTTAACTCTCACACTAGGTTTAAATATTGTGTCGCAGAAGACTTTGCAAACATAAAAACAACGGACATAAAAAACACCCAGACTCGGAAAAACGATTTATGGAGCGCACAAATGTTTGTCCCGTGTGTGATTCAAACTAATAGCATAGTCAACCTTTTTCAAAATGACAAACTAAGCTTTAGAACCTCTTTTACTACACACGGTATCGGCAACAGTGAACTTTCCTGTAGCACGTAAGTACTTACTTTTGCTTGGATTTAATGGCAGTAATAAACAGATGAATTTAAATTTTAAATGCCTTTAAATACCGTATATTTAATTGCAAATTTATTATAACTATCTTTTTGCATGGCAAATTTTGGATTAACGAATCAATTACTAAAATTAACAATTTTATTTTTCGATTGCTTGAACGAATTATTGTTGGTTGTGCAGCCCTAAGCAATCATAAATTATAGATATAATAATAATAATAATAATAAGCGTTTATTCACAAAAATCAATTTCTATACAGACATCTTACTTCTACCAAACTGCATAACAGTTTGACGGCAGACGTAGCTCCCATAATATAATTATTCTTAATATAGTTTAATATAATTAAATTTTACACTTTTTCACTAATTATAAATACAAATATTAAATCTATAATTAAACATGCAAATTAGATTCTGCTATATTTTGATGCACAATATCTAGGAGGTATTTAATCAATTTATTTTTGAATGATGTTTTGGTAAGACAGCTGTTTTCTATGTCTAAAGGAAGGCTATTGACAATTGACGGAACAAGGTACTTTCTACACCGGCGCCCATAGTAATTATTACACATGGGCACCACACATCTCATGCTTCTACTTCTTTGTGATCTTGTGTGTGTTATGTAAGTTTTAAATTCCTCATTATCATATTGTTCTAAAGCTAGCGAAAGCACTACCCTCTCATGTACTGGCAGCAATTTACATTCCAGAAATAAATCTTCGTAGTTACTGTTTTTACAACGGTTTTTTACGTTCTTACTGACTAATAGTTTCATGAACCTTATTTGTATTGATTTTATTTTGTCCAAATATGTTTTGAAAGTGTTTCCATAACATGCCAGGCCATAAGAGAGTAGTGAATCAGCTTTTTTCATCTGTCAAATAACCTCAGTTTTCGACTAAGATTTTTCAAATTAAATAATCATTTATTAATCAAACGGCAATTGCTTTAAAATGCCTTGTATTATAATGTGAAAACCTTGAAAATACGGATAAACTTACTAAACTTATTACATTAAGTATGTAATTATGATAAATTGAACAAAATTTGGTTTGTGTAGATTTTCATTCGAATGGATTGGAAAGGACTATAGTGCGGGAGTTGCCATCTAAAAATAAAAAATAAGTGAATAGACATTTAAATCATCGGTGAAACGTACATACGTAAATCCCACGTAAAAATGTCCACACTAAGAAAAGTGATAATTGATGATACACGTGATAATTACATGATAGATGACAATAGTGCACAATTTTCCATATAAATTAGCGTGATAATACTATATTTATAATTTAGATGTCATATTACATTGTGTGTTCGATGACAAATTAACAATAAAAAAATATAACCATATTAAAATATGGTAGAGGGCATTTATAATTTAAATCTTCGGTAGTTACCAAATATATAATTACTGAGAAACCTCATCGAGTTTAATTACATGAAACTGTAGGATGACAAAGTTTTTTAATATTACGAAGCTTTAATAATACAATTTCAGTTTAATGTGAATGCATATCAAAATTATCAAGCATTGTAGTTACTATCTCTTAAATAGGCTTTTATATCTTTTATATTATTTTTTTGTCACAACATGTACATATGGAGAGCAATAAAGCATTGAAATTTAAATTTAAATCACAGTGACTTCTGTGTTGGACTCGCAATCGTTTACTCGCAATATTGGGTGTTTTTGTCAACAGCGTGTTCGGTGAATAGGTTTGTAGAACCTGAAACTCTATTTGGCGAAATTAATGTGTGTAACACCTCTGCCTACCCTTTCAAGGATACAGATGTAAAACTCATTAATATTGTACATTATTACCTCAACCTTTCAAGCAGCAACGGCCTACCGGCGGCCAGACACAATTTTTCCATCTGGCTTGCCAACAATTGACAGATTTAAAATACCCTTATAGCAAAATACCTACTTATCTCTCTATCTAGGCTTCGCTAATAACGGTGCATAATGCATATGTGAGCCTCCCTGGCCCACTCGACAAATATGCAGCAGTATGCAGGTAGCGCTGATTCGCTCAATTGAAATTCCGATCCTGGCGTGATGAGCGATCGAATATTGTGTATGTGTGACTATGCGACTAATGCACGCTTCGTGCAATCTCTCATTACTTTTGTTACGCTTTCACTTAATTGAAATATCAGCAATGTTTTAGGAATATGTGCTTTTGATTTGATAATGATACTATATATTTTGATATGAGATTTTGTAATTTAGTTACCGTTCAAAGTTCGTGACGCGCCTGACTATTAATAAAGCAGCTCTACTTATATTTTCTATTGCAATGTTGCTAGAGCAGTGACTGTCTAAAAAAGACAATTTTGACTGCACGGGTGACGTGGTGATGTCGTTTCAGTTGGCGCCTCGCCTCCACCACTACATCGAGGGTTGTGGGTACAATTACCGCTCAGGACATACATTTTTGTGCAAATAGTTATTACTAATCTGGGTGTTCTTTATGCCCATTGTATGAATGCTTCAAAATTAACCTGCGACATAGGAATTAATAAATAATAATAATATTTTCCAAATAGTTAATAATTAATTAACTATTTAATACGCCCATAACATCAACAAGTCAGAGTGGCCCTAGAGTCAAACTTGAGACCTCAGCCTAGCAGTTTAACGTTCTTTTACTAGGTTTGCGCTGCTTGAGTGACTTAGTTTATTATAAACACTGTGCTACAAACCAACTTGTTCCGGAAGGGTAGGGATTAATAAATGCTTGACCAACCACTATAGTGGGATTGATGGTTAGAAAATAATCGTATGTAGGAAAGGAAAGAAAATTTCCTAGTAGGAAACTGTTGGACTGCCACATAGAGGTCTCGAGTTCAATCCCAAGGCGCGCATATTTGACTTTTCAAAGTTATGTGCGTGTTAAATATCACTTGGTTTAACGGCGAAGGAAAACATCGTGAGAAATCGGCATGAAGAGAGAAAATTCAAGAGTTTTCCATAATGTGCTCGAAGTTATGAGAAGTCTACCAACCCGATCTGTGCTAGCGTGGTGGAATATGGCGTAAACCTTTTCACATTGGAAAAAGGCCCGTGTCCAGTAGTGAGATAGTTTAATACAGGGCTGATATTATTATAACTGTTGACACACGATACAGAGGCGCGCGTGGGAACACGCACGCCGCCCCTCGGGCCTGGTGCTGATCGGAAGGCGGGCAGGCCCACGAAGCCCACGAAGCCCACCAACCCCAGGTCAAACCTCAGGGTGGCTGTAGGTCATCTCGCGGCCTTCGGATACTAATATCAACCCTGTATTAACCTCTCCCATGACCAATATGACCTCTTATACTGAAACCAAAGCTGGTGAAGATCTAATAGACCCTTGCCTATATCTGAGGATATGGGCATGAAACTATGAATGATGTCAATAAAGAAACAAAGTATTTTATTATTAAAAAGCTTTAGCATATAGCTTCGCTCGCATAAAAGTAGGTAAGGTTAATAAGAATACTTTTTAAAACAAAATATAGCTTATATTAGTCGGTGATAATTTAGATTTTTAATGGTGAAAGAATGTTTTAAATCAGTTTAGTAGTTTTTGAGTTAAATCCTTACAAACTTCCTCTTTAGAATATTAGTATAGTTAGTATATAGTATAGATAGATATAGATTAATATTTAATTTTTTATATATGTTGTATTGACTATCCTGTTTTCTTGTGACATAAGTTTAAACTTTTATACGATTTCCAGGTTAGGCAAAGTATAATTCCATTCTATATTACAACATTTACAATAACAGCACGGCAACTCAAGATCTGCTCGCTAGACTTCAATAGACTTGTAATTAAAATGAAAAATTAAACCCACGAAATTTAAATGTAATACAATTAGGTATATAATTTTGGGTACACATTTTTTTTATACAACTTAGTTGGCAAACAAGCATACCCACCTAATGGCAAGTGGTTACCGTAGCCTATGGACGCTTTCAACACCAGAGGCATCACTTGCGCGTTGCCGACCCTTTAGTAAAGGAAGAAGAGAAAAAGGAAGTGGGATGAAGAAGAAGCGGGAAGGGGGAAAGAGGGTGATTGGGCCTCCGGCACTCTCACTCACCAAACGAAACTCTACAGTAGGAATACTGCTATTTCACGTTGAGATTCTGTGAGAGGGTGGGTAGTCCTACCCCGGTCAAGCCGGCCCATTCATGCTGAAATCAGCGAGGCTCTACATGCATGTTATAATGTTGTTTTAGTGAATTATATGGTAGTTGTGGTATAACGAATTATTAGAATGAATGATGTTAACCAAATTACTAATTAAAATGTGTCAAACCAAATATATTAGTAGTGTTACGAATATTAAAACCACCGCAGAATTAATTAATTTTATGTTCGTTGCGGCACTATAATAGATTTCTTCTGTAGTAGACAGATCTGTATAAAAATTGTGAAGTACTAACAATCAGACAATTGTTTATCTTCAATACAGTACTTCTGCAACATCAAAAAACACCGTATCAAACACTTACCAAAATATTATATGACTACAATAGGGTTGACGTGCTTTATCCTTACGTCTTTTTTTTCTTACTTTTTGGAAACACAGTAGTCTTTTTGTAGTGGTGTACCGACGTACACTACTACAAAAAGACTACTGTGTTTCCAAGAACCTCATCTCTATAATAAAATACTAAGTTTACTCATTTCCGAATTCATCGCTAAAATACACATAAAAATTGGCTACTGAATATTAACTACAATGACACGGAAAAATTATTACAGACTTGACGCCCTTTTCACTACATAATATCAATCACGCACTACTCACACACACATACAGACATACACACACGCCAGTTCTCTTTAGCCAGAGCGACCGGAGTGAGACCAGTATCCACTGCCACCACATCACGATGGACATCCACGTTATTGTGGAGAAATTTCTCGGAGATTGCACACCTCACCTTTACGGAAGGTCTTGGCACATAAAAAGCCACGACCCAGACTTCCGCGGGATGTACTACCTCATTACAGAAAAACGTGGATGGTGCATTCTGTGAGCGGTTAGCAGTGACCGAACTTTTCTGTCAGGGCATCCAGTTCTGATTGAGTCCATCTGAGTATGCCGAAGGAGTATGCAAGGACTGGCATGACCCAACTGCGCTTGTTCGCGATCTTTTATGACCGGCATGGCATTCAATGTGTTAAGAGAGATAAAGTTTACTAAACAAAGACAAAAAACTTAAAAATATTAAATATAGCTTTTCATTGCCTTTAAATTAATTAAAAACTCACCTTACTCCTTTCCTGACACCTGCTGAGAGCATTGCACCTGGTCATCAATTGCCATGGTCCCAGTCGGCCTGGAAGTCGCTTAATAGACTCCGAACCCAGTCGGTCGGTACAAAGAAAACATGTTTAGGTGGAAACTCTCAGACGGTACTGATCTGATTTGCGCGTGCGGTGCAAGACTAACGATGTCCCACCTTACATCGTGCCCTGCGTGTCCGACAACTTGCACGCAGGAGGATCTGATGGCTGCCTCTGACAACGCAGCTAGCGTAGCTGCTTTCTGGGCGGCAATATATATTTGAAAAGTGTTTGCCAACGATACGCTAAGAAGAAGAATAAAAATTTAAGAGATTGTTCGAATGGTGTTATGGCGTAAGTGGTCACCTCGCAGTTATGAAATAAGTAGGTACTCTATCTTCAAAGAGGACAAAAATTAAGAGACCAGCCTTTTAGGTAAATGCGGTAGATGTCTTTTACATATAAATATATGCATGCATTGAACAAAATTGTATGTACCTTTCTTTTACAACAATAAATGAATAAAAAGTTCAATGAAACTGGAGAGCTTTTGTATAATGCAGTCACAATGGCAGTATAATAATACTGTTTATAATTTCAGTAACAATAGCATGCACTGGAGACTATTTATTTTGTTAAGAAGAAATTTGCTCTTTGGACTCAACATTATGTTTTAAAACAATTTTATCATTATATTGAATTGTGTAATTATCTTTTAAATTTAATCGAGCACTTTAAATCGATTAAAGTATTAATAACTCTACTATCTTTCGCACAGCCGTACTTTCTGTAGCCTACAATTAAAATTCACCTTATCGTACAGACGCATCGCGTCTCCGGACCATTAATATCACAATCTGTATGAGACGTTTTACTCTACAAACTACCTCGATGAAAATAATAGTCATCCAATCGACATTCATTCCCATAACTGCGGTCAAATATTGATTGGTTTAAGAGCATTTACACTCACACGGTAACCACCGCATATAAATAAAATTGTTAATAAAGCCGTCGAAAATTTATAGTCACATCAATAAAACGGTGTGTATAAATAAATCAGGGCTGCGACAAAGCCCAGCTTCAATACGTCAAAGATAACCGATGGTGAATAATCGCGTAGTTGCCAACAATGGCCATTTGCATTTATAAATGATTCATGCGCGTCGCGCCCTGTTGTAAGAGAAAACGTTCCGGATGATCGTTGTTGGCGTATTTTGACGATTGCCAACCCTACGCTGTTAGGCTGCGGCCGCGGGGGTGAGCGACGCGAGTTTATGTTTCACTCGTTGGTATGATAAGGGAGTGAGAAATTCTACTTTGCTGAACAGGCAACTTATATTAAGGTTGTCTGATGTTGTGTCGTATAGGCCGGCAGGCGACGCCCGGTTGTCATCACTGCGGCGACTGCCGCGATGTTGTGGACACGGCGCTGCACACTTTGATGGATTGCCCCGCCTGGGCATTGCAGCGCCGTGAGTTGATCGCGGCAGTCGGACTGGTTGCCCTCTCACTCCCGGCCGTGGTTCAGTCTATGGTCCGGAGTGAGAGATCGTGGAACGCCGTCGCCTCCTTCTGTGAGGAAGTAATTTCCATCAAGGAGGCGGCGGAGCGGGAGAGGGAGCGCTTAAACCCTCTCCCCAACCGCAGAACCGGGCGCCGGAGGGCGCGAGATGACCTCCAGCCACCTTGAAGTTTGACCTGGGGGTGGTGGGCTGCGTGGGCCTGTTCGCCACCCGATCAGCACCAGGTCCGAGAGGCGGCGTGCGTGTTCCCACGTGCGCCTCTGTATCGTGTCTTTGTCCCCCCCGCTCAGGGGGATGGTGGAGGAAATATACTTCGCGCAGTGGCCTGCCGTTTCACACGGCGGGCCGAAACCACGGCGGGGTCGCGATTGCATGTGAAAGCGATTCGCGCGGCCTCGCCGTCTATGGTTATGTCGAGGAACACCGTGGTAGGTTTAGTCGGTATTACCGGGGTATCTTTTCCCCGGTGAGCCCGACATAACCTCTCCGTCGCCCCGCGGAGAGGTATGCGTCAAAGCATTCCCCCACGTAAAAAAAAAAAAAAAAAAAAACGTTGTCTGATGTTCACTAAAATCAAAGGAGCGTTCTAGATCTAACTTTGGTCGTAATCTGCAATTCTTTTACAACTCAACAAGTAGAAGAACGAATGAATCAGATCACCCGGAAAAGTACCACTTTCTTAAAAAAAGCGGGGTAAGAATAAGTAGTCTTTTATTCTATTTAATTTACTTATTTGTTTACAAAATGCACAGCTCTTGGTTGTTAGAAATTTGACAGAAAATTTGGGAAACAGAGGTCAAGGCAAGCAGATCTTTTATAGAAGTACTTTTAGAAGTAGAAAATAGAGAAAATACAATAAAAAGTCTTTTTATTGTCTTTTTCTCTATTTTCTCTATTGTCGTTTAAATAAGGCTTCTGGTTTTGCAACAAATCATAAGCTACGGTAACTGCTTAATACCACTGGCCCGGCCCGTATGCATCTTAGTATAAAAGTCCGTCCAACCACGAAACTATGGCAAGTTTAAATGACAAGTCTTAAAACTGATGTAAAACTCGTGCGATCATGCAAGCAGTTTAAAAAACGATGTGCTTTATTTTAGTTCCATATTCGAATGTGAATGTTGGTGTATTATATCAATACTCATTATTTTGTTATTAGCAATAGGTTAGTTTATATGATTTATATTATTATGTGAAACAGGTTTTTAGGTGAAGGTAATAAATACCAATTTGTATAGACGTAAAATTTTCTTGACATTAAAAAGCACTTAAACACTTTTATTATATAGTATATAATTATTTTGTACGCAGTTTCTAAACTTATTTTAGAAGAATTAAAAAACATTGACGTAAAATATTGACAATCGTCTTGTGCACAAATAATATGAATGAAATGATGATAGAAAATATAAATAATATCTTATTTGACTTGCAAGTCTGAGGCATCTTTTCAATGTCACGTCAAAATTAAGAGCGAACTCTATTGAAAAGCTGAAGGTTATTATAACATTTTCTATAATGTACATTTAATCATCTTTATGAAGAATTTGTTGTAGTATTCTAATCGTGTCCCCTGCTACGGTACTACGTGTACAGTCTAACATAAACACAAAATCCGACTCTATAAATAGATATGGTGTGTCGAAAACCAAATATTTTCACAGCGATATCGTTTTGATGAAGTTCGCCTACAATGTTTTATCAGAGCATACTTGTTTTTGTCACACACGTGCACACACACATGGCTATTACGTAAACGCGCACACATTTGAGAGGACTGCCCTGTCATATTCAAATATACATTGCCCACACACACATCTAAAAATAGCGTTTGCATACGTGCAAATACTCAAACATGTCTACTGACTTTCTGTCATAAAACAGGGACTGAATAGCAAAGGCAAATTTGTGAAGAGCCGAGTACTTACTGCAAAAGTATTTACATATATCTGACTCTTATAGTATTCCATGAAGCTCGTGAGTAACAAATGTAAGGAATAATAACTAGAACTCATGAAGCATGGCACGAATGGTTAGGAGGTCAATATTAGGCAATGTAGTCATCATCTTGACTACTATTATTAATGGTTTATATAGGGCTTGGCTGTACTTATGGTACCGATTCTAAAATAATATAATAATAATATTATAATTATATTGAATAACTTTGAATATTGTTATCTCTCTTTGTTGGAGAGATTAGATCAGTTATATAATGGACCATGGGATAACTGGGAAACTGATATTTCACTGTATCGCTCGTGACTCTATCTGATCTCTATCTTTGTAGATTCAAAAATCGAGTGCAATAGATAACGCTAGAATGACCTGTTGACACACACACACACACACACAATTCACAATTACCTGTTGGACAGCTACGTAAATAAACTCGTAATAGTAGTAAATGACATTGTTGTGCGCGTATTTGGGTTCGATTGCTGGAACGTGCAAAATTTGATTGAGATTTTCTATTGAGACAATTTCTGTAGCAGCATAGAGTCTGAACCTTCCTGTATTATAGTCATCCAGTTATGATTGAGGGACCTTAAATCGAACCTAACTCCTAAAACCATAGCTGACAAATTGGAATGTAATACGTTACTCCTTTGGGAATACAGACGTCAGTCTAAGTTAATATTATGTATGTAAAATTTTTTTTGCCTATGCGTGTCATAATATATTGTCTAATATAATGATTGTGTTGACGCATCACCGGTAAACGAATGACGAGTAATGTTTGCGTGCCAAATTTAATTTGAAATATTTTCGCCGCTGCTGTTTAGCCGCCAACAGTACTGCGTAATGAATAAAACATTTCTTACTCATACGTCGCTTCTAGCCTTTTTGATGCGGCCTCAAAACCAGCGAGTTGATTCGCTGGGGCGGATTACGTACAGATTTTGATAATTGTAGCTTCTTCTGCTTCTTTTCGAGTCAATGCTCTTATCCCCTTTTGCGGTCAAGTGGTCTTGGCCCAGAAAATGGCGACCACTATGGCGGCAGCAGTGGCGATGTTGAGGTCAGCTCTTGTGCAGGATGTAGAACATGCTGGATAGGTCAGTAGGTGCATCATTGATTGACAGACTGACACCACAGTCGCAGTGAGTTTGTAGCTTATATTTGATAAACATATGCTAAACTTTCAGGATATGTAAACATAACATGTAAACATGGGGTTGGCATATCCGAGCCCTGAAGACTTCAGGTTTCTCCCTCTGAAGTGTACGCTGCGATTGATGCAGTACATTCATAGGGAGATAGCTAAGGTAAAGATCTCGGGGCCGACACAAAAGATCCCACTGGGTCGAAGTGTCGCCGGTCTACACTGACTGGCCCCCGTAACAAGATAAGATAAACATAAACTCTCAAAGAAATTTGACAAAGTACGAGATAGAACCTAAATCATAGCTAATTAAATGTGGATATTATACGTCTTTGATAAGCAGCAATAGCCTAGTGAACAACCGTTGGACTGCCAAGCAGAGGTCTCGAGTTTGATCCCAAGGCACGCACTCTGACTTTTCGAAGTTATATACGTATTAAATAATTATTCATCGCGCTTCAACGGTGAATAAAAACATTAAACATCGTAAGGAAACCTGCACGTCTAAGAGTTCCCCGCAATGTTCTCAAACATATGTAAAGTGTGCCACCCACATTAGAAATATTTGTGGAAGAATTCATAGACATTTAAATAACAGACACAAATAACACCCAGTATGGGTACAACTGTATGCGGATCAGACAAATTTTTGACGCGTGAAGATTGAACCTACAATACTCGGCCCAGAAGAAATAGTCAGGCGATTATTTAAGCCACATGTAATAAATAGTATTTCACTCAAGAAAATTATCTTAAATAGGCCGCATTAAACATTTAAAGCTTCTATATAAATTCTCTATTTTTATAGCCGCGCTTCGAGCGAGGCAATATAAAGCTTTGACGATTTTCTTTTCAGAATTTCAAGTGATTCTAAAGTCCTTCGGAGTTATACGACAGGTTTGCATACCGCAGCCTCATTCACACATACATACAAAGCTAATGTTCTCATTTACATACACTCACGCACTCATCTTTATCGAAAGTATTTTATAAGTGACCTAGTCAGGTCGAACGTCGAATGACATTTTTCTTTTACCTAGTAAGATAAATCATTGACGTTAAAAGTTTTAATAGTTAATTTTGGAGTGAAAGGTTTATCTTGTGATATGGAGACACTATATTTTAATACGATTGTGTTTTTTTAATTATTATTAAATGCTCGGACGTCACATTCTGGTTTACGTGATCGCCTTGCCTCACCTCAAGTGATGTGGATTCGATCACGGGTCAAAAAATTCTGTGATTTACAAGTTATAAAGAAACAAAGATTAACCTGATTGAGTATGAGTAAATTTATCGAATAGGTAAAAAACAGGCAACTTTTTAATAATCGTTATGGCCAAGCAATTAATCTTTTTGTAAGACAATGTTTGAACTCTCGGCATATTTGTAGTATTGGTAAACAATTGCGTCATTTATTACACGCATTGTTATGATTACAAACTTAAAGAGTGTTAGCACTTTTTAAGCTCACACATATTTAATCTAGAATGTTCCACAAATCGAGGCATATACATTTTTTACGCACACAAATGTACAAAGCGCACAGAAGGCTTCAAACATAGGTAATTGAATCTCCCGGAGGATCCAATCCCAGGGATATGAGACAAGACATTTGCATAGGGGATGCACCGCTAAGCGGGCGAGCAAATACTTTGGAACCGTGTCATGAGCACTGAAATAAATTAGCTTTAAGTTGTATTATTGATTGTGAGTAGTTGGCTCGTCGTGTTTTAAAGATAATTTATAAATAATATATACATAGTTGGCTCTATGTCTCCAAAGGGGTAAGCAGTGGTGTACTAAACGAACATTTCACCAACTATTGTTTTAGATTATCCATAATAGAAGTCCATTGGATACTGTTCCAGACTCATCTTACTACTGAAAAATTCCTACCAGAAAATTCCAATAATACATACTTTGACCAATCCTGTAATCGAACTCGAGACCTCATACATAGCAATCGCAACCACTACCGCTGCGTCACCAAAGCAGTAAATAAATAACGTCTATAAAATCCATACTATATTTTAATTTTGTCGGCCACACAGGCATTTTGCCAGCCATGTTTAGATCACAAAATATCCCCAGTTGATTTGCTATATCAAATATTTTCTGGCTCGGTGATGCTACTAAGAAACGGTATAAAGGAAAATTCAATTTCTCTCTACATAATAGTGATGTGCAATTGAAATCAAATATTCGAAAACTTCCCGTACTCCGACTTTTGATTAATTCATTATCATTATATTATATGTATATTCGAATTGTCAATAAATATTCTAAACTTGATTTCCTACTAACTTGATTCATAGGCCATGATCGATCGTGCAGACGATGCTTTATGGATTCCTCTGCCTTTAATTTCAATAACCCTATCTACTAAATAGTGGTGACTCTTGCTCTTCGCTTGCGTACGCAAGATAATCACACCAGTTTCTCGCACGAGTGGCTTGTGTCAACGATTAATAATACAGTCTAAGCAAGCTCTTCAACTTGCGCATGCTACGCGCGTTGGCACAACAGCAACTACACACATATGGGCAGTTAATATTTATAGGTATTTAAACTATGAAAGCGCCACAATATTCGTGAATATTCAATACAAATACATTTCATATATTGTATCTGTTACCAGCAATATTAGGTACGAGTATTTCAATACGTACCTAATATCGAATGCCTTTTGCGTATTGGACACTAAAATGTATAAACTTGATACCTACCGTTCTAATATCTACGATTGTTAGGTATTTTACCAATACAGTTTCTTAGAATATTGTAATTCATCAATATTAGGTATTACTTGAAATGTTGTCTAGAATCTGTTATACAAATACATATATGCTATGTGATTTTTCGTTTAATGTCATACTAATTAATTTCATCAACATGACTAAGTATGATCGTGTATATCGAGTGTTCTATAGATTTTAACGATCGGTGTGATCGTTAAAAACTATAGAAAAACTGCATAGATGATTAAGTAAGATTAAGCAAATTCTGTATGCAACTGTTGTGCTCGAGGTTGAATAATAGGTTGAATACTCGAGTTGGAGCAAGTGTTTCTGGTATTTCTCTCAAGAAATTCCTAATAGCAGCACGGAGTCTGACACTGCCTGATGAATCAAAGTACGGTAACAGGATTGTCCATTTAACGTGGTTCTAATGGGTGAAAATACATATATGTATACCTCTTCGTAGATATAGGCGTAATACCATATATGTTTGACAGAATTTACTTCGGCGTGAATCAATATTAAATAACATCATAGTTATTTATAAAGCATTGTATTAACAGGCCATAAATTTTCTTCTAAGAACTGTTTTGATTTCGTTTTTAAAACAGATAGCTCTCGCACTCGGAATATCGTGTCGGCTTTACTAACATTCAAACAATGGACACAAAAGATATCCAGACTCGGAGCAACTATTTGTAGATCACATAAATGTTTGTTCCATGTGGGATTTGAATTCAAAACATTCATATGTTTTTTGCCTTGTCACTGCTACTATGTCAACATGATAGCAGTGGCAAGGCGATTACTTAAGCCACTACGCCATCTGAGTAGTCGTCAACTAAAACACAAAGAGTCACTATGACGACTAGACGAACATGTTGTAAAGGACACATTGCCCATTAAGCTGGATTCTTAAGCCACGTTGTAGGGCCTGATTTACACTTGTGCAAATGTGGAACACGACCGCGGGCAGCGGCGGGTAGATAGTTTATATAATTTATACAAATTTCGCGGCAGTTATCCCCCGCGTTATGGGGATTGGGCCGGACCACACGCTCGTAATGAGTGTAATGTTTTAGTTCTGTTTGCCGGCGTCATGATGGGAACACAACGAGCTTACATAATTTATTTTATTTTAAAATATTAGTATATGGTAGAGAGAAAGGAACATATTTTGTCACAGTATAAAATAAGTTATTCACTAGGAATAATTTCTGTGTCGCGAAGGCTTTTACAAACAACGGATACAAAGAACACCAAGACTCGGTATAACCATTTGTGGATCACACAAATTTCTGTCCCGTGTGGGATCAAATCCACTACACTTGGCGCAGTGCAATGGCGAAACGACCACTTAAACCAATGCACTATCCGTGTATTCAGTGTAGATTAAAAGCAGCAACTAAGATGAGCAATTATCAAATATAAATGAAAGATAAATGAGGTATGCGAATGTGTCTCATAGCTGCAGCAATCAGATATCTAATTTACCAATAAACCAGGGCCGGGAGGACTGGCAATGGCTTTCAACCGAACCCTGTACTAGTGACACATATGCATTTATTTTGTTTGCAGTCCAAATTATTCATACTATTGGATGATCCCGTTATTTAATCACGACCATGGCAATAATAAATATACCAGATCAAAAATGAAGCTTGAAAACAAACCCTTTAAAACACATAAAAAAACTTAATGGCATAATAAAAACGTCCAAATAATGCATTTGGATAAGTGTTTATTTATAGCTAATTGAGAGAAGTAATAAAATATGAAAATACTGAAATGTCAGCCAGGGCCTAAATTCTTGGCATTTTGTCAAAAAATCGTGAACTCTGTCAAGAGATTTTAGTCCATATTTACAAAATTATAAAAAATCTTCATTCTTTGTTTTCATAGGAAAAGTCGTAACTTACAATATAGTCTTAATAAAATAATTATTTTAGGAACTCCTTTCTATCACCGTACAAATCTGTTTGTAGTTTCCTTGGAACCCGCTCCGTGTGTGTCCCAAGCACTTCACCGCCGTCTCTCAGCCCAATTTGACGGCGGCGTCGTAACGCGCATTCGTTAACACAACCTTATTGTACGCCATACTTTCCACCACGTTTCTGCCGCGTTCATACCGCGTTACAGAGTCGACGGCAGAGACAACCTCTTTAAAATTATAGTATTATTCAGCGAAATAATCATCATCACTTGCGTGCGTTTACTTAGGAGTCCTTGTACATTATTATAATAGAAAGAAGTTGTTTAATTTATACATGTAGAACTTTCTATATTATGCTGATGTATTTTGGGTACTTTTTAGCATCCATGATCGTTTAAACTGTAAATGCGTAGAATGCCAGATATCATTGAAAATCTATTTACATCATTGAAAGCCTGGCCGCCACTACGACTCAATAGGTTAAGTGAGTGATCTCAAATTGTTTAATTATTGGAATCTACGCAAAATGTTTAAATAATGTTGTTTAATTTGATATCTGAAATAATGAATTCCGGATTTCCCACATTGATAATACCATTCCACATATTTTCAGTATAAATATTATAGGAGTTAATGAAATGTTGTTGTAGGTGTACAAATAAAATGCTTCGTTGTAGATATGGGTGTATATTCTCTGGTACCAGTTATATATAAAATAAATACATAATGGACGACGACCTAACTTAGTGGTTGCGGGGAGACGACTGCCGCGCGGCGCTACTGTTTACTTGCGCCTGACAACACAAGACTAACGCGTCAGCAGTGTCGCTACAAATATCATGAACTACTGCTACACATGTATCTGTGGTTTGTAAATCTGATCGATAATAATCGTGAAAATTGTTTCCAGAATAGTAAATGCAGAACCTTTTTCAATGTGCTGTATCTGTCTGTGTTTTTGAGTGGAAACCGCGACTCGGCAAACATAGTGTAGGACGCCCTCCGACCAGATGGGATGACGATCTGCGAAAGACTGCAGGCAGATGCTGGATGCGGCAAGCCGAAGACAGGGTGCTATGGCGCTCATTAGACGGCTATATCCAGCAGTGGACTATTATAGCCTGATGATGATGATGATGATGTATCTGGTAAAGCGGTTAATAAAAATAAGAAGAATACTTTTAAACGAAAAGTATTCTTCTTATTTTTATTAACCGCTCTAGGTATTATAACGTACTTACTATAACGTAGGCTTTACAAGCATTAACGCAAAGCACACAAACGACACCTAGACCCAGAAAACTAATTACGAATCGCATACATTTTTGATTCTTGTAGCGATCGAAGCCTCACTCAGCACAATGACTTTATCAGAACCTTTATCGCCGGCAGCAAGTTGTGTTTATGACATGGTATCTGCAGCACTGCCTGCCACTCCCTCATAGTAATGAAGCAAGCGTGTAGTAAACATGTGAAAAATGTAATTTAGGGTATAATGAGGCTCAAATAATTACTACTGTTAAACTTTACACTATTAAAGCAATTTAAATTATTAAAACTATGCAGACTTCATTTTGCACTTTTCTCGACGTTTCGGTTACTTTTCAACAGCCATGGTGACTCTTTAAATATATATCATTCACGAGTTAAATTCATGTAAAATATATAAAATATAAAATCTGTTCATTTTTGTTATTACTCTTAAAAAAGTAACATTTCATTAAGGTAATGTTATGCAAAAACAAACAATAAGAGGATATATTAGTATTTCTAATTGAACTTAATGAAACAGTATTTTTTTACTAGCCTAAAAACAGAGTATTCCGATAAAATCCTAAAAAAAAAGAAAACGGTGGTAAACATGAAAATAGATATTTAATTTAAAACTCCAATGTGCTAGTTTATGCCATAGCAAAACAAAATAGAAAACATCTCCTAAAAAATTTTTGACAATGGTCTAAGCGAACGAATTTTCCTAGTATGAGTCATGCAAATAAGCAACTTGTAATCACTGCATAAGTGTGCAGGCTTTGCTGTTCTGGTAGGTGGGCATAATGAACATCACTTTCTTTTATTCTTATACAGTTTCAAAGATTCGTTACTGATTCTAGTGCTGATAATATTATGGGAATCGTTTGACCTGAGATGGATAGGGCAATCTATGGTTGTAGCATCTCTTTCTCATAAAAGGCTTAGACAAAATTAGTGCAGGCCCTTTCCACTATTATTTATATTTGATTCCAGAATCTCCTGCTTCAATTTGCCATCAGACATATGTAAAATTAAACAAAAAAACCAAAAAAAAGGTACGTATCTATAGCGGTGGGTCCAATGGACCCACGTGTGTGACGATACTGACCTTAGGCGTAGCAAGCGAGACCCGTCTGTCCTACTGTGCATACTTAGGCTTACTGTAGGAAGGTACTAAGAAGTTGAGGAGGCTGCAGTGACTGCGACGGATTTTATAAACATTCAAAGATTGTATATGGGTCCAATGGACCCACAACTATAGTTAAGGGTTAACAAAAATGAGAAATCATGGCAGATGCAACCGCTTTTCAGTTCCTCTCGCTGTCGAATATGGCTTTGATCACGGCTGGCAGCGAAAGGTCGAAGCCGACAACGTCCGAACGAGTCCACGGCACTGCATACCATTTACATATTACATAAATCGTATTTATAATTTAATAGCTTTAATTTAATAATATTTTAATACCTAAGCTACGTTTCCATACTGTGATCCAAGTTAATGACGTCACAAGCGTACTGTAAGCACGCGGACGAAATCACTGGCAAAAACTAGTGTAAAACAAACTTATAACTCTGCAAGTTCAACTCAGTACCATGCAATAAAAAGGCGCGACCTCTTTAGTTGCCCTACACGACATTGAAGTAAGCCACTCAGACTTGAAGCACTTTTCCACTTACGCCGTCTATAGCGGACAAATCGGCTACAAGTGGGCGGTACGAAGCGTTGCGGAGCGATGCGGTCCGGAGCGTAGCTGTGCGGCTACGGCTAAAAGCATTGTCTTGTAGCGCCTCGGCCGCCCGCACCGACGCCAATATAACTTACTGCCTATTAATGTTTCGTCGGGTGCGGTTACCAAGATAACGATTCCACCATCTTTATTTCTCGCTATACTGAAAGACATTTAAATAAACATTCAATACTAATTAGTTTTGTATGCACAATTACGCTTTACTGTACACTAAATATATTATAAATGTTTAAATTTATAAAGATATTTCAATATTTGTTACTCAATCACGCTTAAGTCGTATAGTCGATATGGATAATACTTCGCACACAGATAGATCGTATCTTGAATTAACATATTGGATCATTTTTCGTGGTAATAATACACGCTGTGGGATTGAAGCAGACGTAGCCGTGGGCAGTATGAATGTTTATGAAAATATTTGGATATTTGTGAGTCAATAACCCGATAAACGTTGCGCAGATTTGGATGCAACCTGGCATACAAAATGGCATGTATTGGATTAAAAATAAGACACTCGATCAAATCCATAACACTGGGTGCAAAAGCAATGGCGAGCGGACCACAGAAACGGCTATGCCATCCATGCAGTGATATTATATACAGATCTAAGATTAGATTTTCAGGGCACATTTTGTACTATAACACTAACTAGAATACGACTAAAGGTAGTATTGTCGAGCTAACATCGTAAACTACAATGTCATATAATAACGAGAACAATGGAATATCATAACAGAATGTTGTTAAAATTCAACAGATATTTGATGATAAAGCGATCGTTACATGTCAATAGCCTTTCCATAATACGTAATAGAATGTATAATTGAGGCCAACATCGACACCTAATACCTACCCGATTATATATTCCCATAAATCGTGAACATCGAGGTAAATTTGACCAGGGATCAGGCAGGTAGCAATTACATGTTGGGCTTTGCCCGCCGGAAAAAAACTTGGATGTCGAAACAAACAAGTTATTTTGGGGCCAACACAAAGAGTCCATGAATTTATAATGCGAAGGGAAATTAGCTTTTTCCTCTCACTTGGCGGCGCGGGTGGGCCGGCGCCGGGCGCTCAGCGTACTAGCGACGTCATGCGGACGTGCCCGCAATTTATTGTACAGTATAATAATTCTAACATTGTTTGGAAAATACGTAATAACACCGCGGTTGTTCTTGTCTGTTTCATGGCATTGCTATTAGAAGAACGAATTATAGTTGTTAATTTATTTCGCAATTAAATACAAATGAAAATAGGTAAAGGGCTGTTACGTTCTATTGTTGATAAATTCTCTTTATCTTTATCTATTTGTAAAGCTCAGAAAAAACCTTTCAAGAATTTTTGTTGTGAGTACTTGGTGACTAAAAGACAGTGAGTGAATCTTGTAACGTAGGCAGCGTGGGAACGCGTTCATATTTAACTGTTTTTTTAAGGTACTTCTTATTCCTCACACCTCCCCGCCCCGCGCCTCTCGTCCCTCGCGCCCCTGGGAAAAGGAATTTTTAATGAACCTACATTTTTCATGCACCTCCAGAGATTTTATTTCCATGAAGAAAAGACAACAATCATTTTAGGTACGATAAGGCTGTCGCGAGTACTAGGATTGGAAACTGTAAGTTGCCAACAGCACAGCATGGATCGCTGCAGCAATCTATAGAAGTGGTTTATGCTTCTCTATGCAGCAATGACTTAGTAGGAACATTGGATTGCCAAGCCGAAGTTTTCTGTTAAGAACTACACTATGCACCTTGTCAAAGTTATTTACGTGTTATATTATTGTATATTGTCGCTTGCTTTTTTAAGGAAAATTCTCCAAAATATTCTCGATGAAATGTGCGAAGTTCCTCAACCTGCACTGTGCTTGTGTGGTTGAAAAAGCTTTTTACATGCTGAAAAGAGCCCTCTGCCCAGCAGAAGGACAATTAATACAAAGCTGAAATTATTTTTATTATGTTTAGAAGTCTAGACGAAAAAAAAGAAGTATAGACGAAATTCAAACGACATATTTTTTTATAAATTATATTGTTACCTTCACCTTTTATACTCGTTCTCGATACAAAAACTATGCAAAATTTCAGAGTCATCCGTACTCGCAATATACTTGAAAAGGTATACGAAGTTATCTCTTATTATCAGTACATAGATGATGCAAACTGGTATAATTATTCACATTACCCATGTAGTACTTTGATCAACTACCACAATATTTTATTGACTTTTATTATTGATATAAACTAGAGTCACTACTAGTAGTAAATTTTATCTCTCCTTATAAAGTATCGAATTTATATCCTGAGATATTAACGATTTTATCGTACAGACGTAACGATATTTTAAACAGATATAAAATATTTTATGAAACGTAAACGATCAATCTCTACGCTACGAATATTATGAATATCTCAACTATAAAAATGTTTATTGGAGCAAACTGCCGTCGCTTACTTCGAGCTGGTACAGTGTTAAAACTACAGTGACCTCAACAATCATAATTCATTTCGTAACTAGATTTTGCCCGCGGCTCCGCTCACGTAAATGTAGGTTTTTTCAGTTTTCTATCCTTCTGAAGCAGTACTTTTTGTCTTTTAGATGACAGGTACCAAATGTTGACTTCAAGACAATGAAACGACCACCATCTTAATCTCCCCATAACCATGTCTAAAGAAAAGCAACCGAAACGTCGTAGATAGTGTTAATTTTAATTTTAATTATTTAATAGTTTTAACAATATCAATTAGAAAAAAAAAGGAAAGAAACATGATGTCTTAGTATACATATATAATATAATAAATACAATTGAACAGAAGGCAGTATATGGAGATCAAACTAGGCAACTGCGTGAGCTATTGTTGCAGTATAGACTGGCGTAACAGAAAGATGTTTAAAAAAAACCGCGATGAAATCCGAAAGTAGTTTGATTTTAAAATAATTTATTGCGTGTAAATAATGGCGAGAGCCATTTATCTGTTCAAGTTTGAAGTTACAATATAAAAGGCTATTAATACGATGAAAATAAAAAGATTCGTGTCGGTACCGTTACGTTTCATTTCCGGTGACGTCACAATATTATAGACACCTTATTTTCACGCGGAGAAATTATAAAGCAAAGCAAAGACAGGGCATTTATTAAACTCCGGTAAGCCCCTGTGTACAAGCGAGGCCACGAGACACGAGTTCAAGGACTTTGTGCAAAATTTTGTGCCACACTAGACAAATTACCTATACTGAGACAGGTTATAATATTATTAACTATATTGTTTCTAACAATTTTTGTCATTTATTTATTTTGATTCTATTTTACAATTTTAGGAAAACTTACAGCTATATAAGTATCATAGACAGTTTGCACTCGTTTGTTTGTTTGTACTCTGTAATCTATGCTACGATACCCGCTTACTATCAAGATAGTAAGCGGGTATCGTAGCGAAGATCTGTCGTAATTGTCACATGAATAAAATAAATTCAAGTCTGGTTCTTTAATTTCTTACTTACTATAATCATATTTTAAAACCAAAAACATTGTTTGTTTGTCTAAAGAGACGAATTTTTCGAACTACCAGCCTTACTTAAAAATGTATTTTTGCAGGTAGTTGGTAGTCTCTTACTTGTGAAGGAATATGGGATATATAACATCACGCTATGCCGCGGGAGGAACAGTAATTGTAAATGTAACCGACATTACTATACTTATAAACGCCAATAAGTGCTTATTGGTTTGTCTTACATTTCTAGTAGAACCTCGCTGATTTCAGCATGAATGGGCCGGCTCAACCGGGAAAGGATTATCCTCTCACAGAATATCGACGTGAAATAGTGGTGTTGTGTTTTGTTTAGTGAGTTAGACTGCCGGAGGCCCAATCACCCTCTTTTCCCCATCCCGCTCATTGTCCTTCTCACTTCCTTTTTCTCTTCTTCCCTTTTATAAAGGGTCGGCAAAGCGCATATGCATAATCTCATTAACTCGTGTAATGAATTATATATGTATCTTAACAAGACAGTAAACCCGCGGGCTTTGAAGCTCCTCCAGTGTCCCTCGCCCCACTAGTGATAGATCACCCGCCACGGGCAGCCGGTGTAAAATCTGCATCTACTTACTTACCCTGGATTTGCACTACACTTTATTTGTGCTCTTATAAATCGCCATCATCATACCCCGAGCCACACAATTACGGAGAATATGATCATTTTATATTAACCTTTGTGTTTCTTTGCAGAAATTTTATCTTGAGATTGTTCCTGGGTACTTTTATCAAAGAAAAATAAAATTATTCTAGGCAGTCAACGCTGAAAATGTTGCTATCAACCAAAGTAATACTGGATGGAGATGAGAGCGATACTTCGTAATTATTAGAATAGTATTTTTATTGCCTTGATTGTCAGAGCACCAGTTGCTCACTTAGTGATAAGAGTTACCTCCACTAATTAACATGGCTATGTTTCACACCTAGACTTCACAGAAACAATGCCAAGTTTACCGTGAAGAAAGAGAATCAGGAACAGTTATAGCTGGTATGCAAAACTGATTGCCGACTAAAATGTTCAGAATAGTGGTAAATTCCGCATAGAAACAGCATTAGCTGTCAATTTACACTGCCAAAAAAAAAAAGAATACAACTTTTTACAAATAAATTTTTAAATAATTTCGCAGGTAAAAACGAAATACATCAGGTTTTGAAATGTACAAAACAGTTTTCTTTTTATAAGCCTGTTACGTCTCGCTGCAGGGTAAAGGCCTACTGACTCTTCTTCCATCTCTATCTAAAGCCGCTGAAAGCCAATCTTTTTAAAAGAGTCTATCTTCACCTTTCACCTCGTCTTGATCGTCTGGATTAAAACAGATGATATACTAAATTATCCATCATACGAAATAATAATATATTTCTAATTAATAATCATATCATGATTCGACAAAAGAATCCAAAACCTCCGTTATCGACTTGCCAAGTAATAGACATCGGTGACATTAATAACTTGAAGTTAAAGTTAACTTTTCATGTAATAGGTCTTTCTTACAAAAGCTGGCGTACTTCCAACCCATTCATGTTCCATTGCCAGTTGACTCTTACAACTTTGAAGGTAAAAGATGCTAAAATAATTTTATTGGCTATCCATACTAACATAAATGTAAAGATAAATTTTCTCTCTGTTTGTTTTTATTGCATTTCACGGCTAAGATCCTGAACCGGTTTAAATAAAATTTACATACATACGTTAGTCATAGTCACATAACTATACACCCGAAAACCACATTTCGCCAGGTATGTTTTAGGCACTTCGTAAGAAGATCAGCGTATTCTTTTCTACCAGACATAATTTCAGTCTCAGTGCTGTTACCAAAAATTTCTCTATTTCTCTTTTTCTGACCCAATAACTGGATCCGAGACCCTGATGCATAGCAGTTGTATACCCTTCCATCACGGAAGCATATTTGAAAAATCAATACCTCAAGAAAGACATTGACTACCTACTTAAGGAAACATGAATGCAGTCACAGTATATTCTGATTGGGTACAAACTTATGCTACGGGGCCAATAAGGCAGAGCTATGGAACTATTTAAGTCGTTCACCTAATAGTTCTGCAGCAGAGCCGAAATGTTTGTAAGATTAAAACTTACTCACATACAAATATATTACTAGCTTCGATACGCGGTTTCGCCGAAATCCAAGAAATGGTATATATGTGTGCCAAAAAATACATCAAAATCCGTTCAATGATTGAAGCTTGATTGCGAAAATAAACCTATCTAAACAATTTTGCATATTTCGTTATTTTTATACAAGTAAGTATAATTACAAAAAAAAAGCCATATCCAGCAGTGATTGTCTTTTGGTAGAGATGATAAGCTTTAATTAAAAATACCTAATAAACACTAGAAATAAGTAAAGGTTGTTCTCTAAGAACACACGGCAGTGTCAGTGTGTGCTGTTGCACTGTCGCCGCACTCGGAATAACCATCTGTGGATCGCACAAATTTTTGTGCCGTGCGGAATTTGAACCCACAATACTCTACATTGTGGCAGCGCTGAGGCAACCACTTAAACAACTTCGCCATCTGAGCATTCAAATTTAAAAAATAATATCTCTAGCTACATGCGGCCAGTTCTAGCTCAAGATAAGATAAGATAAGATAAGCTTTATTTGCATAAACATGTGTGTGTACATACAAAGAAAGTGCATACATACAAGATGACAAAATAAATTCAGTGCAGACATGTTTGTCACAGTATGACGTGCAAAATAATTAGATTATAAAATTATAAAAAATAAAAAAAGATACATGTTACAATATATTATTTTCTTGTTCAAATTATTTAAATTTAATTAATTTATATTTAAATTATAAGATTAATCAGCATTATTATACAGGTCTAAATAAATTTAATTATGTCAGTACAAATTCTTTTTCATTAAGGAACTCAGTCACGCTATAATATGCTCTGGCGATCAAAAAAGTGCGAAGTTTATTTTTAAACATAGATTGAGGCAGTTCCTTCCAACTTTTTGGTACTTTGTTATAAATAATTGGTGCCATGCAGTACACACTTTTGCGCATCAGGGTCGTCTTAGCGGATTGGAGACAAAGTTGACTATTGTCGCGTCTATTGCGTGGAAACTCGTCGGCTCGACGCTTATAGTAATGCGGATTTGACTTAACAAACACAGCTACTTCTAATATGTACAAGCACGGTAAAGTTAACATTTTGTAATTTTTGAAATACGGCACGCAGCTATCTGTCTTCTCAAGTCTAAACATCGCCCGTCAAATAGTAAAGTAGTATGTAATTAATTATCGATGACTTTTGTGTGGTCTATTAACACTGAATACAGTTTTTCATTTCTTTTTTAAATTATTGGTTATAGAACCGAGGTAAACATTATTGATGAAGCGTTTATTGGTAGAGGCGACAGTTTAATAGATGTGCACTGGATTACGGACTTTCGCTAATGGTTGTCCCATTAGTATTCCTTCTGCATGCTCGGCGCACTGTAGGTAAGATATAGCTATTACACGTTTTAACTTGTTGTTAAATACGTTTCATTTGTAGAACATTACTTATATGTCCACACAAGTCCTCTCTTTGTTTTAAAGGGACATCAGTCCCTCTAAAACAAAGAGAGGATCCTGCGACCAGGCTGGGTGATCCGCCTTGAGGGCTGTGGGCTAACGGTTGATGTCGAGAACTTGTATATTATATAATAGCTATAATAGCTCGCAGTGAAAACTTTGCTTGCGAGATTCTGGATTGTATGGTGGAGAGTGTAATTGGGTACAGCGCCATCTCTTGTCATGTGTTGTATTTTCTTTGCCTGTTTGTAGTTATTACATAATAGTTTCTGTCTGCGGCTTCACGCACGTGTAACGCACGCCGAGAGGATCGCGTTACTGTACTAAAAGTAATCTATGTCCTTATCCAGGATATGGACAATCTTAGTGTCAAGTTTTATTCAAGTATGTATAATGAATTACGCGAGATTGGATAACATACAATGAAACATATTCGCACTTAACGCCTTGACGCACAATGTTAATAAGAACTTTAAATAATAACATGAAATGTTTATTTTTAAAACAAATTGATGACTGTTTGTAATAACATCAGTCTTGTATTAAACTATCCCACTGCTGGGCACGGGCCTCTTCTCACTGTGAGAAGGGTTAGGCCATAGTCCACCACGCTGGCCTAGTGCGGGTTGGCAGACTTCACTTATCTTCGAGGACATTATGGAGAACTCTCAGACATGCAGGTTCCCTCGCGATATTTTCCTTCAACGTTGATGTTTGTTTACCACACCGATGACTGTTTACAACTGTTTTTTATTACTGTTAGCAGACAAGCCTACCAACGTGATGATAAACTATAATTGACTCATATGTTTTTTTTGGTATCGCAAAAGTATGGCCAAGGAAATACAACAAAATTGCTGCTTACTGTAAGCCAAATATGTGTTAAACAACCATACGGCTTGCTTGATGATTAGCATTTACCGTAGCTTACCAGTGTTTGCTACACCGAGAGAAAAATGGATTGGATGAAAACAAGTGAAAACACGCTTATATCTCCCAAAGGGTAGACAGATGTGTATCACACTCACTTTTTACTAGCTATGGTTTAAGGCAACACATAATAGGGACCGAGCCAACCGTCTAACGGGCACAAATTTCGTGCTGCCGTTCGTTAGAATTTCTAGGCAGAAACCCAATAACAGTTTGCTCGATCCGAGAATCGAACCCAAGAACTCATACACAGCAGTTGCATTCTCTACCGTTGCGCCACCAAGGCAGTGACGAAATCAGATCAGAGACATTCTTAAAAAGTTCAAATTTAAGCACACCATATCGATGAGCATATATTAAGAATTTGAGCAGATTCAAATAAAGATATATTAGGATCGCACTTACATATATAGATTCTTCTGCTTACCCCTCCAGCAATCATGCGTACGTCAACTCATGTATTTTCATTCGAATTATAATGTTTTCTAAATATAAACTATCAACGAAATGTAATTTCCGATCATCACTCATATTGTATTCAATTCAGTATATTTAGAAGCCGCAATACAAAATTACTTACATTATTCCACGTATATTATTTCTAACTATTGAATGTAAAACAGAGCGAACAGCTGGCAACGTTCTCACGCAAGCCAAACACAACTGAATAATGTGTAATTCAATGTATACTAGTAAAACATTATGTACACAGCGATAGTAGTGTGGTGGGTTAGTTGTCGGACTTTATCAACCTCCACATAATATTTATTTGCCATCTCATTATTTAGGGCACTAAATAACTCGTTTAAATTGTGTCACGCGTATATCCCTGAAGGATACCTCTTTCGGGGCATAGGCAGAGATCATACTCACATTTCCCTATTTATAGCCATCCAGATAGTTCTAGACTTCGTGCTGCATTCCTAGTGAGAATATCTCAATAGCATTTCCCCGACGAACCTGGGACCTCGTGCACAGCAGTCGCATTTATTATTGCTATGCTATCAAGGCTGTCGACAAGTTCATTGTCAAGTATATTGTTAAAGTAATAAAGAAGCTCAGTGGTAACGGCTAATCATCAGGCAAGCCTTATGCCGTACTGCCTGATGGTCGGTGTTTATAATTTACTACGGCAGCTCGTAAATTGATCATCAAAATTTTCCTTAGAGCCTAAAACCGCGATTCTTCGCAGGAACGCATTGTTGGTGGCTAGGATCCTATATACAGCGCAGGTACTTCTTGAGTGGTATTTGTTTATTTTATACTAGATTTGCTCACGGCGTCACTCGCGTAAATGTATGTAAGGTTTGGTTAGGTTTGTAATAGTACTTTTTTACCCTACCCTATGTCCTATTCTGTAACCCCGACAACGTGTATCCAAAATTTCATGTTGATCGGTCGAGTTGTTAAGGTGTGAAAGCGTAACAAACAAACTCACATTCACATTTATAATATTAGTAAGGATTGATAATTCCTGTACCGCAACTTTACAAACATTCAAACAACAGACATTACACCCAGACTCAAAACAACCATTTGTGGATCGCGCAGAGTCAGTGGCGAGGCGTCTTTTTAAACCAATACAACCGACGTGCAGTCGATATGCTTCTTTAGATTATTTGGTTCAGATTAATTAACTTAATCTGAACCAAATAATGTCTATAAGAGTAATACTTCAAAAAACTCACGGCTAGTCTTTTAGTATTAAATGATGTTCAATGTTCTTGTTTGTTACTCCATTCAAATGATATAGTGCAACAAATAAGCGTGATTATATGATACAAGTTAATGAAACGAGTATTTCAGTGGGCTTAGCTGAATTGCGACCGCGGAAGGAAGCTGGATATACCAGGAAATAGGTAATGCAAGCCAAGCTTTGCTTGCAATGCCTAATTAACTGACTTATCCGCTAATAATCTACCTAATGATATAAATGCAATTAGTTATGCAGAATAAACACAATTGAAAGACCTACATAATATATATAATACGTACATAATAATACATCTGTACTGCATCTGCCCGGAGAGAACAGATTTACATGGGTCCTCGACTATATAATAAAATAAATAAAACTTACAACACACTGTACAACTTACAAAGAAATAAAAAATAAAATCAAGAACTGGCTGCTAGGTTTAGACTATAATGAAACAGAACATATTCTGCAATATGAATTATAAAGGTTTTTACTAATATTGATTGTACAAAATAGTGTGATAAACTTTGCAATAATGTCAATAGCACTACGCTACCTTTGCTTATATATTTTATAGATATCTTATATCGTTTCTTATCGCTAGCATAAAACTTTAATTGTGTTAAAGTTGTGAGAAGGCACTGACTTCTGTAACACAGATAGTTAATACCTAGCTCAGAGGTCAGAGACTTCAATATTTTCTGTGTTAAAATTTGATGCCAATAAAAATTATTATTATAATATACATCTTGAAATTATATGTAGTGAAAATATTTTTCCGTGATCCTTACTTTAAAGTTTTAGTAATGGTACCAGTGTCAAATAATACACTCATAAACTGACACATTTAAATCACTATAGGAGTAAGCTGTGATGTAGTAAACCCACATATAATTAGTTAGGTTGTAGATCGTACCTTATATAGAGCTGCGAAATTATCGCCAAACACCAGGCACCTTTTTATACGCCATGCTATTACTTAAATTATCATTAAGACAAACTAATAAATTACCTACTACTATCGGGAGCCGGGTATCAAATCTCACAATCGGCTGCAAATATAAACACAAACTTTTAATCAAAACTGCAGTCTAAATATTAAATGATCATATTCTACTTGAACATTGGTAACCCAATGTTTGCATATATCCGTTGGCCGTATTGATCTTATAGAAGGAATAGTCGACAATGCAATCGCTCAACCGGACACCTAATTACCGCTCTACGTATAACTTGCTCAATACTCTAATCAATCATTCATCGCACCTCGTTACTTCACCGCACCTCATTAAATACGATTCGAACCTACCTCTCACTCCAATATCCTAGAAACGATAGAGACAGCAGATGGCAGCGTGTATTGGGTTTAAACACAGTTAGCAGGAGCGGTCCAGTAGTGAATTAAACGGTGCATTTGCGAGATAAATGCTCAACTGCATTTGTGCGGCAGTGCGGCGCGCTGAGTTGCGCGCGCCCGTCGAGAGATGGCGCTGATTCCGCTCATTAATCATTACGCGAACGTGTGACGTCGCGTTTAATGCCGAGGCCACTCCATGTTACACATACACACACACACACACATATATATATAATATATTATATATACAGGTCAGCTATCTCATATTAACCCTGTATTGGTGTAATAAACTGGACTACGTTTTCAGGTCAGTCGAAAACTTTAATTATTTTCGTTTAACGCGAGGAAATTAATGAATGAAGTTAATGAAAGGTGAGAGGTAAATGATTCATGTAGCGTACAGTTTCGTTGTATAAACGTTTCCGCACTTGACAAAGGTGTCTGTGAAATTGCCGGCCACTGTAATTTCGCTACTGACAAACATTACCTTTGTTAAATTATTTCATTATAGCGGGTATGGTGTGTGTTACGGTCAATAGGTGTCATGTTACTTAACACGATCCATATTCATGGATCTGGGAAAAGTAAATAGCTATCCAGCGTTGTTTTTTTATTTTTTATAGAACGGCTATGACATACTGTTCCGCTTAATAGTGAGTGACATACATAGATACGTATATAATAAGTTAGGTTTACCTATGAATTTGAAGTTGTTTTCCTACAAATAAGTTCATGATATCTTACATAATTCAATTTTATTTAAAAATATACTGTATTTATTATTATTAACATGTTTTAATAATCTTATTCAAATATTGTTTGTAAACAATTTTTAGGTCATTAAATGCCTTAAAGTCAGTATAATATGACATGATCAAAATCATAAAATAAATTTTCGCCATTAGAAATATTAATGGCATGAATACCTATGTAATAAAGCAAATCTGAGACGTAATGTTTAACATACATGCTAGGACACACACAATGTCTGCGAACTGCTTCATACAAAACTGCGATTTCAAAGATACAGTCTCAATAAAAAGACATTTACAGCACTCATACTATCCAAAATCATCACTCGCACGATGCACTACCAAAAAAGGAGTCACGGCTCCACGTGTAAAAAGGGAGAAAGAGTCTCGAGAAGTCTACTTATCGTTTAAACACTACACACAGTTGTATGGCATTGTTTTTGCTCGTATATCCGTCTATCGATAGGCATGGATTTAATAAGTCCACATTTTGTCATCAACGTGTTAAGTCCCACGTAATAGAAGCAAGCCAGTTATCTCAATCACATTGCCGGACTTTGTGCTGCCACTAATAATTTTGTTGTTTGCGCTTACTTCCTCCAGCCTCATAATCATTATTATCGACCTACTTGTGGGAAGCCGCTTCATAACTGAGACGTTATTAGAAAAGTAAACTAAACTGCATGCACGCGGTTTTCAAGCGTTCAGAGCGTCCACATCACACGAGATTCGCATTAGTTTGACTTCACGGATGCCGTAGTGGTTCAAGTGGTCGCCTCGCCACTGTCATCGCGCCAAGTGTATTGAGCTCCATCCCCACACGGGACAAACATTTGTGTGATCCATAAATGGTTGTTCCAAGTCTAGGTTTTCCTTGTGTCCTTTTGTAAAGTCTCCCAAGATACATGGACATGGATAGCTTTAAAAAAAGTAGATACATTAACTGTACGTAGCCACGCGTGTGCACCGCATTCGCAGCAATATCGTCAGATGTGTACGCACCCGAAAATAAAAACCCAATAAAAATGGCCGACTGTGCCCTCACAACCTGTACACACAAACACCAACTTATTCCACGAGCGTAGCATACAAAGTTTAGTGCAGCTTATAACCTTCTATACAACAGCACTTTTAACAACAACACCTGAAGTTATCACCTAAGAGGTAGAGTTCGGTGTATTGTATAAGATAGCGCACACAATAGCGCACCAGTTCCACCAGTGACATATGTAGCAGGCGATATTTTGTCCGGCGCTCATCCCGGGACAAATGGCGCTACATTTGACTCTACATACGAACAGCATGATTAACTGCTCCATACAGGGTGGCTGTATTGTACTAAGATGGACGTAATAAAATAAAGTGAGAGAGCTTATATTATTTATTTAAATAATAAATAATGTAGTGAGAATGTATTGTTGGATGCTTTGCAGTACTAGTATTATAGATTGGACTATAAATTTTGTTGTTGTAGTTAAATGGTGTAGAAGTAACGCTTGTGTATCGTTTATTTTGAATGGTTTGTTTCGATTGGTTATTGAATAGCATGGTAGCGATAGACTAGTAGGATACCGTTGGACTGCCATGCAGATAACTCGAGATCGATCCAACGGTACGCACTTCTGGCTATTCGAAGTTATGTGCATATTAAATAGTTAATTATGGTTCGCTTTACGACAAATAAAAACATCGCGAGGAAACTTGCATATCCAAGAGTTCTACATACGGTTTTCGACGATGTGTGAAGGTTGCCAACCCATACTACCCAGCGTGATGAAGTATGTTCTAACAGTTCACACAATGAAAGGAGGCCCGGGTCCAGCAGTAGGAAAGTTATTAAAACATATTAAGCTAAACATATTAAGTTATTAAAACGGTGATGAATGCAACTGGTGTGAAAGAGGTCTCAGAGAAGTTGCATACAACACCATTAGGTCGACTTTTTTTTTAAGAAATTTTCGTTGACCGTCTTTTTAATCTGTACAGTTTAAGACACTTTGCTGATACTGACCACGGCAATTGGAACGCCCGAGGACTTGGAACTTAAAATATATCAAGTACAATGTAGGTGTGAAATACAACTCTGCCTACATACATAGTCTTACGTCCATATCGCTTATATGATAGACAGCAATATGATATAATGTTGCTATCTATCGCCTTATATACAACCTACAACACTGCGTATTTAGACATTCAAGCTGCAGCTTGCACTTGTTGTCCATTCATCTCTCACGTAATACCGCCGCAGCTCCACGGGGGTCGATAGCTCACCTCACCGCTACAACTCACGCCTAATGTCCGAGATAGACCAAGACAGACTAATCTACGATAGATAAAACTGTTCTAGTTCTTGCTTATAAGGAATATACCCAATGAACATTGTAATGTAGTCTTTCTAAACTAATTGAGACATTTTGGGGGGCACTCCAAAATGTTTCAAATAGTTACTTAATAATAAGGTCTCCTGCTCACCCTGTAAATATGGCAATATTTACAGGGTGCGCAGGGGACCTTATTATTAAATTGCTGCTGTCTGTCTTGTATTAGAACACGAAGCTGCACTTGCTTGTATGTAGTTGCCTTAACGTAGATGTAACAACCAATATAGATGAGTTGTTTCCTTCAGTATATATTACCTCAATGGATCTTTAATTCCTTTACAACTTTTTCTTGTAAGCAATTATATGTAATCGGTTACTACCAGCCGGACAGTTTATTGCTTTCTGCTACTGCTGTTTTAAGAAAATCTTAAAAAGTTAAGAAGTTACTCAGTTAAAAGGTGAAGGGAAACATCCTGGGAAAACTACATGTATGAGTGTCCTCCATAATGTTCTCGAAAATATTATATGAAGTCTATCTACTCGTACTGGACTACCGTGGTGGACTATAGCCTTACCCTTTACACACTGAGAAAATCCGAGCAGTAGGAGAGTTTACATACAGAGCTGATATTTTTTGATAATAACACACCGTCCTTAATAATTAAATAGCATTTTTCTTAAACGTATTGACACGTCATCGGAATTTATTTTAATAACATCAGTAATTGCTTCAGAAAAATATCTATAACGTTTTATCCGTTTATGAAATTGATACCTGTCAACCAGCAGTTACACTCGCAAACTTACACCACTTGAGCCAATCAGTCAAGCATATTCATCTAGTAAGTTTAACAACATTAAACTAAGGAAAATATTCAAGATAAGTGACTCTCATAGAACGAAACGAGAATGCTAACTCAAGCCATAAAACATTTCCGTACGATATCAATACGTCATACACAACGTAGCGTAAAGTTCATCTATAATACACGAATAAGCGTCACAACACGGTGGATATAAGAGAGCAATATCGTATACTACATTTCCTACGTGGTACGGTATATGTCGGTACGTAGACTAGGCCTAATAAGACGCCGTTAATATAGCGAGGCCGCGGCGCCGCGCGACTTGGTACCGACGACAAATGTCATAATTTAGACACACATACGCTTTGTACGGAGTTGTACTATGTTCGGGGACGTCGCGGCTTAGGTTAGACCCTTGACTAAACCTTGTAAAAACGTAATAGATATAGACGATTATCGATTGATATTCGAGTTATTCGAATCTTTAAACTAATGATTGTAATATGACAAACTTTGACAAGTATTTGAATCGACTGATTGTATAATGTGTCAATTGTTGGAATGTCAAACATAATTGGCAACCTATTGTGTCCTGGTGCTGGTATGCCACTGCCATTCAGTAAGTAAAATTTTGGTAATAATTTGATTCGCACAAGGTTTTCTAATTATTGCCTAAGACCTTAAAAGGATATCACTGTCCTCCAAAGCTATACGAATCATATACCCACTATCAGTCAAATAAGTCCAATAAATTTCGAATATTGTTGTATTAATCAGTTACAACTTATTGATCATTCCAATGCAGAATCACACAATTTACAAATATTTAAGCAATTGCACATCACTACTATTGTTCCGTCCCAGACGTAATTTTGCCACTGGCAACCTTTTAGTCACAATCCCCGTTGTCTCAAACGCAGGAGTCATAGTAAAACAAAACGTCAAAATAACTTGAAATAAAACTTGGTTAAAATCTTGCTTGGTTCACAAGGCCGCTTGGGATAATTCCGCCTCATTTTCGTTAAATCTTTGGAATTGATTTTTGGATTTTGGTTTATAATCACTATACGTGTAAATATTGTCGTGTCTATTGGGTGCATCTTATCTTATCTTATCTTGTTACGAGGGCCAGTCAGTGCAGACCGGCGGCACTTCGACCCAGTGGGATCTTTTGTGTCGGCCCCGAGATCTATACCTTAGCTATCTCCCTATGAATGTACTGCATCAATCGCAGCGTACACTTCAGAGGGAGAAGCCTGAAGTCTTCAGGGCTCGGATAAGCCAACCCCATCAGACCCATCCTTAGTCCAGCCAACGCGTCACATTCACACAGTAGGTGTGATATGGACTCGTCCCGCTAACCACAGGCTCTGCAGATCAAATTGTTTGCCAAACTCAATCTGCACAGGAAGTCATTGGTGCCAAAGTGACCAGTAAACGCTCCTGTGAGCAGGCGTATTTGGCCCTTGTTGTACCCGCAGAACTTCCGGGTGAAGCCCGTGGCTCTGTTTGCAATGAATTTCTTGGAGTGTTCCAGACCCCTAAGGGCCATCCACTCCCGCCTGTGTTTATCATTGCCATGTGCATTCATAGCTGCCTTCACGGTACTCTCAGAGAGTCCTACAAATGGCTCGGGGCCAACAAATAGTTGCTCCGAGCCCTTCCTGGCCAATTCGTCAGCCTCCTCATTACCCTGCACACCTGCATGCCCCGGAACCCACACCAGCCTGACTGTGTTTTTCCTACCAAGTTTGTTAAGGGCTTTAACACAGTTCAGGACCAGTCCGGAATCCACCCTACAGGAGTTCAGAGCCTTAAGAGCAGCTTGACTGTCACTGAGAATATAAACGGTCTTGTCAGTGACATTTTTGTTGATATTCTCCTGCGCGCAGGCAATTATAGCATAGGTTTCCGCCTGGAAGACCGTTGCATATTTGCCCATGCTTTAGCTCACCTTACAGTCGTTGGCATAAATACCAGCGCCTGATCCTGATTCCATTTTGGAACCATTGGTGTACCAGATGAGACAACCCTTGTTAGGGGATTGTAGACCTTATCTCCATTCGTCCCTTGTGGGTACCTTTATTTTAAAATTCTTTTTGAATATGTTTATTGGTTGCATTTTGTCGCATCCCATGCTCATAATCACTTTGAGATCCTTTGAAATCTCCAGTTTTGTGTGTCGAGTTACCGGCATGTTGACGCTCCACAGTCTATGCACAGACAGTCTATGTAGCGCCTTCAACGCCTCCAACTCCACAACAATGTGTAGCGGCGTTAGGTCCAGCAGGATCTCTAATGCAGCCGTTGGCGTAGACGGGAACGCCCCTGTTATAGCCATGCAGGCCAATCGCTGCACCTTAGACAGCGCTTTCCTGCATGTTGCTAGTTTAGTTCTTGGCCACCAGACAATGCTTCCATATGTGAGTATGGGTCCTATCATCATCGTGTATAGCCACTTGATGACCTTGGGCTTCAGGCCCCAGGTCTTCCCATAAGTAGAACGAATCATGCCGAAGACCCGCTGGGCCTTCACTATGGCTTTGTCTACATGAGGTTTCCACGTTAGCGTGCTATTCAAGGTCATGCCTAGATACTTCACCTCCGTGGACCATTTTAGCTGTGTACCATACATAGATAGAGTTCCCAACCCTGTCAGATCCCTCTTCCTAGTAAACGGCACAACAGTAGTTTTCCCTGGGTTGATCGATAAATGGTTACTACTCCACCAATTTTCTACCATAATCAGGGCCCTCTGCATGAGACTGGATACTGTGCTCGGAAATTTTCCATTGCAGAGTATCACCAAGTCATCCGCATATCCGACCGTTAAGTACGGATCTTTGTTGAGTTGTTCTAAGAGTGAATTAACCGCCAAGCACCATAAGAGTGGTGAGAGTACTCCACCCTGAGGGCAGCCTTTGGTGGTCGTTGCAATCATTTCATCTCCTAACAACTCAGACCTAATAATTCTTCCCCTCAGCATACAATCGATCCACTTGCAAATGGTTGGCTCTATGCCGTGATTTGCCGATGCCACACTAATGGCATCAAAGGTGATCCAATCGAAAGCTCCCTCAATATCCAGGAATGCAGCAATGCATAATTCCCGGTTATCTAATGCATGTTCTGCCTTGTTTACCACAAAATGCAGTGACGTCTCAGTGGATTTTCCCGACTGGTAAGCACATTGTAGCCCGTGAAGGGGGAATTTCCCTAATGCCCCCTCCCTGACATGTCTATCTACTAACTTCTCCAGGGCTTTCAGGAAGAACGACTCAAGACTGATAGGTCGGTATGCCTTGGCTTCCTCGTAGTCAGCTTTGCCCGGTTTCGGTATGTAGATGACTTTAACTCGCCTCCATATCTTTGGAATGTATCCAAAAGCTATGCAGGCTCTGTATAGTCTGCACAAATGCGGAACCAAGAGTGCAGCTCCCTGTTGTAGGATAATGGGGTAAGCCATGTCTGGACCAGGTGACTTGAATGGTTGAAAACCATTTAAAGCCCATCCGATCTTCCCTTCATCCACTACCTTCCTTGCAGTGTCCCAATCTGCTTTGGTTGTACGGTAGCTTAGTTCAACCAGGCTGATCGGGTCCTCCTGCTCCTTTTCTATTATCTTACAGTCTGGAAAGTGTGTGTTTAGCATCTTTGCTAGTGTCTCCTTACCAGACCCGGTTCGCTGCCCATTGTTATCTTTAATGGTTGTCAATGGGTGTGCTCTGACAGTCGAGATTGCTTTGGAGAGCCTCATTCCTTCAGGAATAGTACTAATGTTTTCACAGTGGGCTCTCCAAGCCTTCCGTTTGGCTTTTCGCACAGCTTTGTTGTAGTTGGTCAAACAGCGAGCGTAACCACTATAGTCCCTGCTGGTCCTAGCATTGTTGAACGCTCGCCTGGCTTCTGACCGCAGCTTGACCAACTCTGGCGTCCACCACGGTACCCTCTTGGGCCTAAGTTCCTTTTCAGGACAGTTACTAGTCCAGGCCGTATTCACAGTCTGGACCAATTTGTTGGCTGTAAACTAAAAATCTTGCTTGGTTCACAAGGCCGCTTGTGATAATTCCGCCTCATTTTCGGTAAATCTTTGGAATTGATTTTTGGATTTTGGTTTATAATCACTATACGTGTAAATATTGTCGTGTCTATTGGGTGCATTGTGTTCTCGGTTGGGGTAAGCTTATTGACTATTATTGGGATCCGCTTTATTGTTCAATTGTGCTTACCTAACTTAAGTTACAGCCCGGTGACTGAAGGACATTTGGAGGTGAGTCTTAGTTATGACCACATATTTTTTATATTTGTAAGTTTAACGCCATGTATCGTGGCTTAGTACATTCACGGTTGTTGCTAAATCGGGCTAGAAGATAGCTATTCCATGGTGACAACAAATTCCGAGCAGGTCTTAGCACTGAATTGTACAACTATATAAAAAGTAGAATAGGATATTCAAAGCATCTTGAGGCGGTACCAGCTGCCTATCTCGAGATCAATGTCCTCTGTTAATGCTTTAGGTATGCTACGACACCTTCTATCGGCAACAAACAAGAGATATATCTGCTTATGTAGGCAGTCAGGCAGTCGACTACCATCAGAAACGCTGTATATTTGTTTATCAATCTAGTTCTGCATATAAAGAAATATGGGCTAGGCCAGACTTTAGTGACTGGGCCAGATATATCCAAGATACTACTACCGACATGCAAGAAATAAATGAAATAATAACGACTAATCAACGAAATATTGGCCAATATATTGCAGCATTTATCACCACAATGATCACCCGTATACACCCGGTTGTAGCTCGCGAGATATGTGCAGCAATCAACCGACGCGAAACATTGCCTCCGCGCATCAGCGACGCGGTACGACGCCGCAGCGGCACAACACTGCGCGGCATGGCACCCGTCCCATTTGTAACCACATACATTAACTCACACCATTTTTCCCCGTATTTTTCTCTTCATTACCTCGCTTTATCTTGTCTCAGAAAACAGCTCTTAAAAATGATCGCTTGCTACGCTTATTTATATTAAAGCTTGTACTAAAAATTTTGCTTTCATATGCTGAATAATATGTAACCTAGCGTCAGAAAAGTTCTAGACGTCTGAATGAACTTAATTAACTTAACAACTCCGATGTCGTAAGTTCTAGTCTGTGCATAAACATCGATGCTTCTTAATTATTTACTTTATATTTTACCCAAGAGTAATGAGTTCGGCTTTTATTTTAATTGCTTGCGTTGTTGATTGTTTTATGATTCGACGATGTTCTGCTCCATATTCGAGATCGGTGTATTCTGAAATGTACCCTGAATAATATAAAATAAAAAGGTTGGTCAGGGAGTATATATATATTCCCTGACCATAACAAACATAACATCAGCCTGGAGATAAAGACATATCAACATATTACTTTTGGTTTTATAAAAAGCTGCTCTTGCAATTATAACAAGCTTACAAACATTTAAAAACGGACAATAACGACCCAGACTTGAAACAACCATTCGTGGATCACACAAATTTGTGAATCATGTGTGATTCGCACCCACGACGTTTGGCGTAATGTCAATGGCAAGGCAACAATTTAAATGACTACGCCATCCGCACACACACGCTCTGTGTGCTGTAAGTATGTATATAACTATGTGTATTTTAATTTGATGCAGTAAAACATTAATTTTCACAAAATATATGACAACCTGAACAATATTCAAAATTTGATAACTAGCACAATATTTCAGGGTTTTTATTTTTATATCATCAGTTTCTATGAGCTGCAACATTTTTAATGCACTATTAAATTTTTATTTAAGTAATTTCACATATATTTAAGGTTGCTATTTACATACGTGCCACGACATAGCTAAATATTAAATAAATTTCTTACAGTATTTTATGATTGATAAAGTTTAATTTACCTCTTAATTTTTTACTATAGAACAATTTTATAGTAAAAAAATAAGAGGAAAATAACAATCCTTCAACTTAAACTGATGTAATAGATTGAAAAATATATAATTTTTATTCTGTACAAATTTTATTTATTTGTCATCAAATAATAGAGCCTCGCTGATTTCAGCATGAATGGCGTCGATGAAGCGTCGATCAACCGCTTAGGTCTCTATAAACAGACCTAGCGCTTGGACCCCATGGCCCCAGCGTTTCGACACCAAACGGATCAAATATGTACTCACCAATATGGTTTTAATATTTGCGCCGTTTGAGCGTCTCCGCTGATGCAGCAGCAACACCAGCACAACCCGCTGTGCCAGAAAGATATGATGGTGCAAGGGTGTCGACACAAATTGCGTCCCACACTAAAGGCCTACCCAATTTCCATGGCAGTAATGACATACCATCTGGTCTTTTGCCATCGTCGCGTACCAAACCGTGTGGTTCAAGCTGAGCCGGAACGCCAGCGGTGACAAGATCCCGACGGAGTATATTATTTAGGTTGGCGTGTCGTGATATACGACATAAAATAATATAAAAACATAAAAAATCATAAAAACAAACTTATACCACGAACAACAACGTAAGCAATTAAAATAAATGCCGAACTCATTACTCCTGGGTAGAATATAAATATATATCACTAGTAGTTTTCCCGCGGTTTCACCGGCGTAAGTCCCGTTCCCGTGTGAATATCGGGTTTCACCCCTTTCACCCCCTTCGGGGTAGAATTTCCAAAAATCCTCTCTTAGTGCTCCCCTACACTCTCCAAGGAACATACATGCCAAATTTCAGCTTCTTGCGTTCAGTAGTTTCGGCTGTGCGTTGTCTGTCAGTCACTCAGTAACGGAAGAGTTTTATATATATAGATTATTATGTATGATGAAGGAATTCAAAATCTCGCAAATCTTTATCGACTTATGTCGTTGACTGTACCGTAGCTTAAATATCAGTAGAAACGCTAAGCCATGGCGTCCCAAAGATTGCCTAACTTTGTTGATCGTTACCTGATATGAAAATGCAACCGTCTACGAGCGCACGAAGTTTAAAGCTACATATACAAGTTGGCAATTTAGTTAAGGAAATATAGTAAGCGTAGCAAGTCAACCGAGAAGTCTAGAAACTTCGGATACGTGCCGAATGACGTAAGTACCGCTACTATCAGATCTTGAAAGACACTTCAACGTTCTTTTAGCCGGGAACTCTTAACTATGTACCGCGCCATTTCATAGAGCAGGTTAGAGAACAATATAAAACTACTACCTAAATGCCTGAAACATTCACGTACCTTGCGCTGAGTGAGAAAAACTGGCGTTCCCCTTACGAATACCAGTTTAGAGCGTATCCGTGCACTAACAATATAAACTAACTCGAAGCATTAGAGTTTATTTTTGCTAATACGGTATGTAATACAAGTTGGTCAAGTATTTAGAGTGCATTACACATTCGCGGGAGTTAAGTTGGAGTTGTGTGACGGGATCGGAATGCTAAAACATGCCGTGTAAGGAGCACTCAAATATATGTATGCACTTTTGTAGCTGACAGTGTGTACCCCTGCCGTGTGCCACGGAACATATTGCGTTTATACGTTCTATTACGTTCAAGCCTCAAGAGAGTTCAAGAGAGTAGCAGTCTTGGTACATTGTTTACTCGCTGTGTATATATTTTACGATGCATTTTTCCGCTGGTTTTATACGCCGCCTACCGTAATAGTTAAGCATCACGAACTTACTTTCTTACGTGTTCACAAATTAATAATAAATAATGGAAAATACATTTTATTTCTAACATTTTCTTAATGGGCTTCTAAAGGGCATTATTTTTACTGCTATATATGGCTGGTATACATAGGCTGGCAATAGCAACGATATTATAGAATACAAAAAAATATTTTCATATAGCTGTCAAAACAATTATGTTTGTATGTTTATTAAATACACAAACAACGATTCCTCGTAGCCTATAATGATAGCGCAGTGACTCCTTTGAAGTAAGTTTGGCAAAGAGCTAATGGTTACAAGCCTATACGGTATGGTAAACGATTACCATCACCCACCATTACCGATACCAAATATCTTTACCTAAGGACTACATCTGCTCTAGACGTAATTCCTGTAAGGAGATTTACCAAACATTCATACAACGGACACAAAGAATACCCAGACTTGAAATAACTATTTGCAGATTATACTAATGTCTGTCCCGTGTAGGGATCGAACCCACAACACTCGTCGCAGTGGCAGTAGCGAAACGCTTTCTTGACGATTATACCATCCTTGCAGATGTTAGTGTACTCTAAATAAAGAGCGATCGAAAATACATTCTAGTACTTACTGATGTATTTAGACAGGGCTTATACTCAAACTCAAAGTATAGCTTGTACGGCTTCTAGCCTATTGAGTCTGTGTTTATAGATACCAAACAATTTCTAGACTCCGTGGTGCTTCTCGAAAATGCCAAACAGTATTATCCCGTAACACTTTGCCTCCCCAGTACTCGTAACGTCAAATCATGTTAATATGTGTAACCAAAAAGAATGATCAACACACAAAGACATCGCATGGAACTACTTACATAATTTCCTGTAGAAATTTTACATTTATTTATTTATTAAGATTCACCAACAGTTACTACAATATCACATACACATAAGACAAACATTTTAAGTCTAACTAATTGTATAACTAATTACAGGTGAATTCAGCATGCATTACATTTTAAACATTCCATAAATAATATGACATAAGAAACAAAGATAATTATTAAAAGTGACGAAATATCAATATTAAAGTTAAGTTTAACAATTAAATTATATCAAAATCCAGTAAATTTAATTTGTTTTACAGTCACATAAATTTGTATGAATTGCTTTAAATAATAAATTCTAATTACATTAGTAATCAAATAGAAATATTAAATTAATAATGTAAATATATTGTAAATGTTATATTACTAATAAATCAAATAAAATTAGGTATAGCAATTAAAAATTAAAAATATAAAATCTATTACAATTAGAACTAATAATAAAGTGAGTAATTAAAGTTTGTCAATATCCACACGGAAATGTCATCGTAGATTTTTTTTAAATTTCATTAATTCGTCATCAAATATGTCATACATATTTACATTTCATCAGTTATTTTAAGGGTTTACTAACAGATTTAAAACCAGATAAAAAAAATATTCTTTCCCTCTCTAGGCATCGAACCCGGTCTCCTGGATGTGCAAAAGCAAAATCATGGTCAAAATTTCAAAATTCTAGATTACTTATTTCATTATGGATCCTCACTAGCGAAAATAGGCAATCACATGCAACTCTCTTCTAAGTTAAACAATCGTATGTGTAAACGTTTTTAGAGTCTCGCAATTCGCATAATTATGTACAATATTAGACAACAGATCAAGGTAAAATATTTATTTATTTTCCACCGCTTCGACTTGCGTCGCCGCGTCGGTCGTGGTCGCGGGTTTGTTATTGGGAAATTAATAGGTAACGTAAGAAAGATAAAGATAAAGATTTATTTATTGCATAACTGTGTACATTGACTGATCGTATTAATAAAACATATGTTTTAGGACCCAACAGTTTGTCCATATCGGACATGCAACATATAGGGATATAATGCAACAAAACTTAACACTACATATTATAAATACTTTTATATAATTACTATTTCTTTTCAAAAAACTCTTGGAGATTATAAAATACACTTTCAATTAACCACTTTTTCAACTTAGTTTTAAATACATTTCCATTTAATTCCTTTATAGCTATTGGTAATTTGTTGAAGACACGAATAGCGGTGACATAAGTGCTCTTATAAAACATCATATTGTTTATTGTGGGAAGATTTATATTGTACTTATATCTACTACGGATATTGCTCCTTGAAACAGATTTAAAATTAAAATATTGCATATTATTTTTCACGAATAGGCTTAATTCTAATATGTAGATACTAGTTAATGTAAGGTAACCCTCAGTTTTAAAAATATTTCGTAAAGACTCTGTACTATGCATGTTATATATTGTTCTAATACACCTTTTCTGGAGAATAAATGTGGATTGAATGTTTGTCGAGTTCCCCCAGTAGATAATACCATAGAGAAGTAAGGGATAAACATTTCCAAAGTATGCATTTCTGGTTACATTTGTATTTGTTGTTTCAGACAGGATCGATAACGCATAGCAGGCGCTGGAAATTTTATTGTTTAATTTTTCGATGTGCGCCTTCCAGTTTAAATGTTGATCAATAACAACACCTAGAAAATTTATTTCCTGAACTTCTTCAATTTTGGTATTACAAACAGTTATGTTGAATTGTATAGGTCTACTCTTGTAATTTCGGAATTGCATTAATTTTGTTTTTGATAAGTTAACTTTTAAATTTAACGATTTAAGCCAGTCAGTTACAGTAAAGACATACAGTAAGACATACAGTAAAGACTACATGTATAGGTAGGTAAGTAGTTCAAAATTATATGAAACCACGTTTTTAAATAAATAATGCGATTAAATCCATATAAAGCAGTTTAATTTTAATGTGACAGCTTGATTATTTGATGTACTAAGTTTTGTCACTATGATTGTATTGTTTTGCATTAACACCCATTTTGTGAAACACTTATCAACGTGTTCATATCAAAATCACTTCAAGTGATTCGATTGGCTATTGGTAATTCAGTAGCCAATCATAGCAGTTAATGTGCAATTGATTAACAAATTTCTGTGTTGATCTGCTTTGCAGAAATCGGGTGTTAGATGACAAAAAAGTTTTTTTGCTTATGCTTCAATACAACGAGAGTACTACCATCTGTCTCCCCGTTACCATGGCTGCTGAAAAATAACCGAAATGTAGAAAGGACTAGGCAAAACTAAACATAACAAATGTTTAAAAGTAGCAGTGATTTTAAAAGTAATCGCATCAAAACCCTTTTAAATTAGTTTAATTTTGAACGTGGTTTGTGGGTTTATTTGTGATACGTAGACGATTACTGTATCACGTAAATCTATACAAAGTTGACATATTTCCGCGTATGAAATCTCGGGCACCGCGAATATTTAATACTAAACATGATAAAATATTGCAGTCATCTCACCAGGTGAGGTCTACTATAAAACAGTCACAACTATATTCAAGATACATTTTAAAATAACCGATAAATATACAGTTAGAAATATCACAAACAATTTACCTTTTCTGTATCTATCGTCACAAAGAATATGTATATCACATTCAAATATCATTCTGTAATATAAATATATCGGTCACCCACAACACCTGCGGGTACGTAAACCGGCATTAGTGCTGTCACAGCGTGCGTCAGCGGTCCGGAGCGGGACGCAACGCGCCGTCACAACAACAGCGCCCTCTGTATTAAATATTGAAAACTAATATCGTTCGTCCACCCACCAGGTGCCCGCTGTCAGAGTTGCCTTTCTTTACAAACGACAAACTTTTATCAAGAGAAAGATACAGTCACGATAAAAATAGACGATTAAATAGTGGATTTTGTGTTTGAGCATTTTAATTGTTTTACCTGTCTGTTTGTAATTATGTACGATTATATTTTGATACTAGCTTTTCGGTCCCGATGTATAAGTTATACTATTGCTTACGTGTACATGTGATGCCGGTTTCAATTACCAGGTCGAGCTATTTTATTATTTTTTACTAGGATATTCTCTGTAGCTGCACAGAGTCTAGAGATTTTGTACTTATGTACCTACATCTAATATGTAGTAGGCTTGTCTCAAAATAAGACTTTTTGTAAAATAATAATAACAATAGTTTATTTCCAAGAAACATCTACATACAACAATTACATTTTGGTTACATTATTTGGCTTAATCTCGATTGAGTGAGACATCTGTGTCCGAACTAGATAAAATGAAATTATCAGGATTTCAGACCTCAGTGCTCTTCCTAAATTTAAAGACATTTTAGTAAGCCTTCGGTAAAATAGATCATGAACTTTACATAATACAGATATACTAAAACATAAAAAAGTGAAAGTGAAATATAAAAACTAAAAACGAAATAATCATGTAATAAAACGAGATGGGTGTAAAAACCCAGGATTCAACCTCTTTGTCTTCATATGACTTTTTTTTTCATCAGCTTTTTGTAATGTCCCACTGCTGGGCAAAAGCCTCTCCCTTGTACTTCCAAATCACTCTATTGGTGGATATCTCCTGACCTTATGACCCTTATATCTCGCGGGTCTTTCGACCCCCAGGACCCATATTCAAAGTCGAAGGAGGGATGACCCCAAGCTGTCTGCACACCAAGTTACAAGTCAATCAGTCCAGTGGTTCCGGAGCTATACCTGTCACTAACAAACTGTTACTAATAGACAGACACACAGACCCACAAAGTGTTTTCATTAACCTCTTCGAAGATGACTCGGAGGTTAATAAAATAATGATAAAATGTGTGTGGAGTAGTAGTGACCTCCCAATGCATGAAATTGTGTGTGTGGGTGTGGGTGTGTGAGAGGGTGTGTGTGTGTGTGGGTGTGGGTGTGTGAGAGGGTGTGTGTGTGGGTGTGGGTGTATGAGAGGGTGTGTGGTGGAGGTGTTTAGTAGCTACTTTAATATATTTAAAAACTTTTCTGTATCATCATAAGTTGATTTGTGTAAGTATTCGAATAATGCATTTTACAATCTCTTTTATTTAGTGGGTATAAGTTTATAAGTTTATTTATTTTATTATATAGATACGATAAAATATAGGTCTAATTACATCTATGTCTAAGATTTCGGGATTATACAGATCTATTGTTAAGCATGAACGCGTAGATGGAATCAAGGTTTACGTGTTCACATTACTGCTTTTAAAGTAACATATAGTAACCATTTTCAAACGATTAATTCAAACAACATTTATTTTATTTATTTATCCTATAGGAAAATATGGAATAATACCGCTGCTTTCCACTTCGTCAAAGAAAGTATGGAACTAGATTAACCCTAGATTCATAAACACACGTCTCTCATACACCCTCAGGTAAAACAACTCTTACAGTGCGTAGCACGAAAGAAACGGAAATACACGCGTCTCAGTACCTTCCTAAAACGACGTAAGCTTACTTTGGCGTCCAGTAGTTTTGGCGCGTACACATATAGTTTCGGATATACTGAGCCCGAGGTGTCTGAGATACGTATATTTATGATTAGTGTAACAACTTTATACAGTAAATGGTTTTATTATTTGCTTTATAAAACGAAAGGACGTGAAGTAATATTTCAATAAAAGATAAGTATTTATTCTAATAAATTCTATGTAAGTTATTATTAAAATAAAACATTATTATCTATTGCCGTGGTTTTAATTATTATGATAAATATAATATTTTACTAGGTATTAATTCGTGAGTTAGAGTTATTTTAGCAGCGATAGCTCAGTAGGGAGACCAACAGACTGCAATGCAGAGGGTCTCGGGTTCGAACCCACGTCGCGCACCTCTGACTTTCGGAAGTTATATGACTTTTCGAAATTATATGCGTATTGATTGACAATTATCGCCTGCTCCGTGCCTCGGAGAGCACGTTAAGCCGTCGGTCCCGGCTGCCATGAACATCTATGGCAGTCGTTATTGGGAGAGTGTCGACACAAAAGATCCCACTGGGTCGAAGTGTCGCCGGTCTGCACTGACTGGCCCCCACATAAGATACATACAGTTATTTTTTATTGGTAGTATTTATTTTGTGTTATTGTTTTCCAGCATGGCTTCCTTGAATGAAGATGAGATTTGTGCAATATTTTCCAGAGTGGAAGACGAGGAAGAAGCGGTTTCTCCAAATGATTTGGAGAATGAATCTGAGGACATTTTAGAGACAGATAGTGAGCTACTAACAATATGCAATATGCTATGCTACTTTTATGGTATGTTAAATATGTAGTAATATCATAATAGTCAATTCTTTTGTCATCCACGTCCACAATAACAGCCGTAATAAAAAAAACTTCTAAGAAGAAGATTATTTATCAAAAAAGTTGTCACATAAGCCGATAGAGCCATGGTTACTGCGTCGCCGCGAAACACCAACTTTGAGGCGCTACCTAAAGTGGAACATCGATGCCATGCCACTGAAAATCAAACCAGAAAAATATGTGACTTGCTACTGCTTTTATAAAAAAAAACGTGTGACCTGATTTATCTGCACCTCCTGCAAACGTCACACGTGTATGGAACATAGCGGTAGTTTGTGCCTAGAATGCTCGGATTGATGTTTAAATTTATTTTCTATGTTTTATTTTCAATGAACGTTAATTAATGTTGGCCTCGATGGCGTAGTGGTTAGTGTAACCGACTGCCACGCCTGAGGTCGCGGGTTCGATTCCCGCACTAGTCAAACATTTGTGTGCATGAACATAGACGTTTGTCTTGGTCTGGGTGTTTCTATGTATAATATGTATGTATTTACAAAAAACAAGTATATACGTAAGTTTATCCATTGTCTAGTACCCATAGTACAAGCTCTGCTTAGTTTGGGCTAGATGGTGTTGTGTGTATGTGGTAGAATATTATATTATCCTCAATATTTGTAGGTTTTATCAATATCTCCCGTAATCATTAAATAAGGTGGCCTTAGAAGTAAGGTGTATCAGAGACATATGTTTATGAACAATATAAATATACCTAGTTTATGAATCTAGGGATAAAGAATATCAGATCAACAAATCTTAGTATGTGGTGTCATTATACGAAACTATTTTATTAAACCTTTAATATTACTAAGAAAGATTTTACCAATTATGATGGTAATAATTATATTCCCAGAGCTTTTTAGCATTATTCTAAACGAAGAATATTTAGTAAGTTCATAAAAAAATGCCGGGGTATTGTATTAATTGTTCATTGGTAAAACGCATAATTGTAAATGTATTTTTAGGCTAATTCACTGAATTTGAATTAGTAATATCGTATTTTTCCTGCATTTTAAGTAAGTTATTAAAACTACATGATACAAATAACTTAATATAATATGCACTATGCACCAGCATTGGAAATGAGTACGTTTTCACTATTACACTATAATATAATTCCTTATTCAAAATTACAGCGAATCGTCTCAAAGCAGAGCTATACTGAAAGCATTTCTAAGAATAAGTAATGATTGCTAGCAACAACAATAATTGGAATAACAAGTAGCCAGCAAACAAAGCAATGCTCACTCAACTTAACGTTTACTCAACTCAAAGCCGTATTTAGGCACTACTAATAAACCACTAAATACAGTAAGAGCACAATCAGCAATTCATTCGGTGTGTAGCGCTGTTGGGTGCGGCTCGCCAGGCATCCCGGCCAGCCCGGGATTGCGACGGGATCCCGATGTATTTCCCAGCCCGCTTGCCATTGTGGAATTTGAAGCGCGCTGCTGCGGATTTTGAGTACAATTGCTTCCGCAAAAGATGTTTGGTTTTTAAATTTAGAAACGGGAAAGCTTTTTAAAAGAGCTTCAGTCAGCTATCTGCTACGAGATAATACTGTTCATTGTTTTAAAATTTACTTTTATGTTATAGCATTGTATTTTTGATTGAATTTATTTAATCAAACTAAAAGGTCTTGTTTTCTTTTTGTGAATTGATGGATAAACTAACTTATTTAAAATATTGGCTAGATAGGAACGGTTATATAATAAACTAGATTATGCTCGTAACTTTTTCGCGTCGACTACAGTTCGCCCACAGTGACATTTACACAGATGCCACTGAGCATACACATCATTACATTGTGTCTACAAGACGGAATTAGATGAAAGGCAGATTAGATTTTAGGTTGAAAAGCCAGCAAATAAACTGTCTTAACTTTATTTCAATGGTTTTTGCTTGAAGGTCGAATTTTCTCGACAATTTGCAAGATATCATGATACTTTGAGCAAACACTGCGTAAATAGAAACGTCAGTAATTAAATAATTTTCAGGCACTTTGAAATACCAATAATATATCTTTGTAGACATAGTTGCTGAAAAGCAAAGCATGTCGGGGATATTGGAAATTTTCAATAGATAATAATTAAAAAAATAAAAAGGTTATTTGAAAAATATTGTAAAAAATACGCGTAAGACAATATTGTAACTAACTTATTTTTTTTTATTTATTGGCGACTGTGTCAATGTCCTAGGGTATATAGAGGCGTCTCACATATACATTGCTACAGCAGTTTAATTAAGTTCTCATTCATTCTTTTGATGCTGAGAAAAGGCCCGTGTCCAACATTAGGACGGTTTGAAAGGAGGGCTGATATAATTATTATAAGAAATCCTTAAAATAATGATATAAGCCCTCTTTTAAAAGGTATACAGCATATAAAGTATTATATGCTGCACATCTTTTAAGCCATGCAACACAAGCGGAGCTACCAATTGCAACTATCCTAACTTATTAATAAAAAAGGGGATGTATGTTTGTTTGCTACACTTTTACACTCTACTATTCGAACGATCACCATTAAATTTCACATACACCTTGCTAGGGTTACAGAAAAGATATTTAACGAACTTACCAACCAGAAAAATCGAGATAAGCCGCGGGAAAAAGCTAGTTTACTAATAAATTACAAAACAATGGAAGTCTGCGTCTCACCATTAATTGAGTAACAGTGGTTACGAGACCGTTTGGACATGAATTCCATGTCTATAGCTAAGAGAACACAATCAGCGTCTCCGGACCAATTCTCCCAAGGATACGTCCGTTCCATATACCGTCTATGTACAGTGAATAAATGCAAGCATTTGTACTGAGAGAGTGCAGCTTAATCTTCGGGTAACGTGAGCTTAAACTAGCTGCCTGTTATTTCAGGCATCAGCTATAAACGTTATGCCTGTCTTTGATGTTCCGATGTTAAATGGAACCTTGGAAATGGGCTTAACGTAAACCTTGGTACATTGTATCCTTGTAGGTATGTATGGAGATCGCGTGAAGTGTATCATACACAAATATCGAGCCATTCTCATCAATTGTTTTGTTGGTCGAAACTAGTTTTGAATCAATATTAAAGTAATCTGCAGTAACATTATAAATGCGAATGTTATATTATATGTATATATTATATATTTAGAGCAGTAGAGCCTCGCTGATTTCAGTATGAATGGGCCGGCTCGAATGGGGAAAGACTACCCTCTCACAGAATATCAACGTGAAATAGCAGTACTCCTACTGTTGTGTTTCATTCGGTGAGTAAGAGTTCCGGAGGCCCAATCACCTCCTTTCCCTCATTCCCGCTCCTTCTCCTTCCCACTTCCTTTCCTAAAGAGTCGGCAACGCGCAAGTGATGCCTCTGGTGTTGCAGGCGTCCATAGGCTACGTTGATCACTTACCATCAGGTAGCCGTATGCTTGTTTGCCACCCTAGTTGAATAATTTGCATAACCTGCCATATCTTTGTTCCCCTTCATTCACGCTCAGTATATTCTTCATGCATTTTAAAATTATATTTTATTCTCTCTTTCTGTTCTCAAAATATTCTTCAGTTTTAGGTTTCCTCAAGAATATCTACGACTTGGGCAGAAAACGTCCGCCGAAATACGATACAACTCTACCTTATCCTTCTGAGACTACCAAGTATAATGCTATTCTATTTTATGTAATACATAAAGCAACTAAATCGGCTCTAATTCAATAACAAATGGTGTATAAATTAATTGAAGTCTGTGTGCGCGGCGGGCAGTCTGACGTGGCGTGCGCATGACGGTCGCGGGTGCCACGCAACCTGTTCATTAACAAGTGATAAATCTCGTGTAAAACATTGTTATAATCGCCTTACTATTTGCATCACCTGTAACGTGCCAATGTGCTAGTTAGCTACACTATACTTATGTCATATAGTCTACCTTTTAATTATTTTATTTTTATTCTAATAATAGATTATTTTTGCAACTTGCCTGGAATTTGGAAAAAGGTCCCTATTGATATTTTTTTCTTTGCGTGTAAGATGAACCTGATCTACACACATAAAACTCAGCTTCTAGGCGGTGTATCAAAATGAAAAATGCGCCATATTGTAAGGTAAGCTTCTAGCAATACACGTGTTAAATTCGCAATCAATTTCGTGTAGTAGTTTTACGTGACGTTCGTATAATCATACAGACAGACAAAACTTTTAAATATAATTGTTTTCGCTTCTATAGCTCTTATAAAGACTCCTTACATATTATTGTTTCTAACTAAAATATCTTCTATGTGTAGATACTGTTGCATATGCCATGCTATGACTGCATATAAAATATTTGCATACCATCTTTGCCTTCTAGGGACCCTTGGAAAAGAAATTAAAGATGGGATGAAAGGAAAGCCTGTCTCAGTAGCGCAACGGTAGTCATTCACTATTGCTGTGGCATGTATAAATGAGGTCTTAAGTATGATGCCGATATCGCAGGTTTTTATCGAGAAATTATTTGTAGTAACACGAGTGTGGAACTATGCCCGATAAACATCAATAGGCTCGAACCCATTCATAGCTAGCGAAATGTTGGATTGATACTCCTCTACCTACCTCTTTATGGATTTAGGCGAGATTGTATATGTATGGGAGGAAAGAAATAGGAGAGAGTGCTACACTATCCCTTGGTAACATAGAATATGTTTCAATGGTATCCCATACGAGCGAAGTCGCAGGTAAAAGCTTGTGTTTTATAAGATTATGCCCGTGTGTGGCTTTCTTTATGTGTATTCAATAGTTAATTTTATAGTTTTATTTAAAAGGGCAACTCTCGCAGAAGGTTAAGTTCCTGTATCGCGGTAGTCTTCACAAATATCTAAACAACGGACAAAAGTACACATAGACTTGGTACAACTGTTGATGGTGTGACGATAATCGCCTAGACGCCCGGCGAACGCGGGCGCACGTCACTAGCCACCTCTCGCGACCGGTGGTGCCAGACTATATAAGGAATGGACGGTGTCAGTCGCGAGCTCCTTGCCCGGCTTCACACTCCCAGCTAAGTGTCCTGATTATACAAGGACCACGAAGCAAGTCTTTAGCGAACCACGCCCTGACTATAGTTATATAAGTAAAGATTGTTTCCTTTATTTGTATCTTAATACATTAAAAGTGTATTTGTTATACCTTCTCTCATTGTACTTCCTAATTATATCTACATTCCTCATAAAGTAAACCCTAAAGGTTACAATGGATCGCACAAATTTTAGTCCCGTGTGGGGATCGAACCCACAACACTTGGCGCAACAACAGTAGTGATACTGCCAATTATACCAATACGCCGTCCATGCAGCCATCATGGCAGATATTAGAAAACAATACTGTATTGTTTGACGTTAAAAACATTATTCGACTTTTACGTGAATCCTTACAATATCCACACTCTTTTAAGGTAACAAACATCCGTTTAGCACTTCACAGTGTAAAATCTGTTCCACATAGAGCAGTGTTTTAGTGATTCTGTCTATTCATCAAATACATCGTCTAATCCAATGCGGTGAGATCTCCGTGTACTGAGAGCGGAGACGGATGCTAAACGCCATTATGTACCCGCTACATCGTGTAGCTACTTGTGTAGAAATATAATGGACAGTGGACTATGCATTAACTAAGCAATTTACAGGAACCATCTCGTTATCAAAGTTTTGACGTGCAAATATAGTAGGAGCGTAAGAATAGAAGCCCTGCTTATAAGCTGTCCCATTGCTGGGCACGGGCCTCTTCTCAGCATGGGAAAGGTTCGGCCACAGTCCTTCGCTGGCCCAGTACGAGTTGGCAGACTTCACAAATTTTTCAAAAATTATGCATTAGGAGTCTCGGACATTTAGGTTTCGTTACGATATTTTTCTTCACACTAAAAGCGAGTGTTAATACGCACATTACTTCAAAAAGTTTGAGGTTACCTTGGAATCGAACGCGAGACTTCTGCAGCGGTCCATCTGTTTCCCACTAGGCTGTCACTTCGTTTTTCACAGAATTAATACATTACGTATTTTTGTGACCAAAAACAATTAATAACTGACTTTACATCGTAAGAATGGCGCATTTTTATTATTTTACGTAATAAAAATCACGTTTATATAACTCCGTCATATTTTGAAACGTCGCTCTTTCGGCCGATTGCAGTAGTGTAAGTGTGTGTGGTCCGGCTGAATAGAGAGGCGAAAATTTCTAGTTTGATAGGTGCCGTCTGTTAATGGTCTGCCTATAGGGCTATGGCTATACAAGACACAGATTTAAGTCATAGATAAATCTTTACCGCACTTAGGTTTCACGAAAAAGTGTCCACACTAAGTGAAAAGTTAACTCACACATTAGACAGACAGCGCTAGTGTACAATGTGGCCGACTCAATGCCTAAGTATGAATCATCCATAAGCACCGGTAGCCACATGGATAAAGCATCGCACTTGCTATCGAGAGGTCAGAAGGGTTTTAGAGTCAACCCACTCCTAATGCAAACATAGTGTTTTTAATAAAGCAAACATAAATGTTAACTATCAATACGCTAAATACGGCATGCTTTGCGAATATCACTACACAAAGGATACCGAAAATCGTTTTACCGTTAGTACGTAATTAATTACGACTATGTTGAAATAATAATCTGAATTATCCAGCACTGGGTGATTAAAAAGAAAGACATTGAAAACCTCCAAAAGTAAAATAAAAGAATTATATATATATATATAAGGAAACATCATCATCAAGCATAGAATACGGCAACGTCAACGAGATTGACAATATAAATTCGACTCCTGTGTTTGAGATCTCGGTTGTGATTCCCGGTCGAGCAAAGCTTCTTTAGGCATCTTTGACAAAACATTCTCAGTACTTCCCCTCCCTTCCCCGGCACTTCCCTTAAAAGGTCACACGTAGTAGGGAACATGCCCGCTACTTTACTTGACAGAAATAACCAACAACACTTTGCCAGACCAAGGAATCTAATCCAGGATCCCTTGGATAGCAGTGGCATTCATTATTTCTACGCTACTAAAAGCAGTAGTTAGGTATATTAAACAAACATTTGTGTATGTTACAAGCCTTAGCACTAACACCTTTCATCTGTTACAGTACAACGCTACAATCCACAGAAACAGTTATACGCATTTAGTGCAGTGAGCAAGTCAGAAGCCACAGACAACATCCCTTCCCATCGTTAAACTAGTCTCGTACAAAATGTTTCATTAGCTGCACCATAAATAACTTACAACGGCAACATTACACCCGACCTGTTAATGTATATTCATCCACTCCCATATATCTCCGCAAAAGGTACGCTACATTTAAATGCTAAATTTACTACAACAAAATAAACTGTGCAACAGAATGGCCGAAAAACAAAGAGTGTTTGTAAAAACGCATTCGTTCATAGAGTAACCCGTCGCTGCCAGCTCGGTGCTGGGTGCCGAGGCCGAGGCAAGGCCGACGACACGCTATTACAATAGTGTCGGCGCGTGGCAAATATTTTCGCATTCAGTCGAGCGCCGAATACGACAGCGTGCATACAGAGAATAGACTAATTACTAACACTGCAAATAAATCGATTTAACTCATGTATTGTTGCTTTAATTGGCGTTTACAGATTGCTTCTAATGTGCTGTGTTGCTATTTTATTTTTAATTTTAATTTGTTTATATTATTAATTGTGGGAAGAGGCTTTAAAGCTCATTGGTTAGACTTGATATGCATGGAATATGAATTTGTATCTATCACGTATTCTAGAACTCATGTATTGTTTCTTTAATTGGCGTTTACTGATTGCTTCTAATGTGCTGTGTTGCTATTTTTTTTTTAATTTTAATTTGTTTATATTATTAATTGTGGGAAGAGGCTTTAAAGCTCATTGGTTAGACTTGATATGCATGGAATATGAATTTGTATCTATCACGTATTCTAGAACTCATGTATTGTTTCTTTAATTGGCGTTTACTGATTGCTTCTAATGTGCTGTGTTGCTATTTTATTTTTAATTTTAATTTGTTTATATTATTAATTGTGGGAAGAGGCTTTAAAGCTCATTGGTTAGACTTGATATGCATGGAATATGAATTTGTATCTATCACGTATTCTAGATACGTGATAGATACCAATTCATAAAGCAAATTTTAACATTTACATAAATAAAGTTCAATTAAAGGAAACCCAAAGCACATCAAAATCTAACCAAGGAGACTTCAGGAAAAAAAATTGTTAATATTTTTAACTGAGCAAATATCATAATTTACTGCTTATGGGACGGCAAACTGACATGATCGGGGAGAGGTGAGACACAGAACCCACTGCTTAACGTACCTTCCGAAGCATGAGGCTAGAACGCCGCCAACTGCCTGACCCTGGGCTGTTATTGGGAATTAGAAAAACCTAATAACACTTTTTGGCCCGACCCGGGATTGGAACCCAAGACCTCATGAACGGTAGTCGCACTAACTACCGCTGCGCCACCGAAGCCTGCGCTAGCTATTTATCAATCCTCATCATCGTCGTCGAGAGAATAATTCTGTCGAGAATTAAAGCAGGGTGCTTAACAACGTCTTGGTGTCTAGCCTACCCTAAATACCAAACTACGCACATAACTTGGGCACAGCTGCCAGTTGTTCTTCGTCCATTAAAAGAAGAGCAGCAATAGTGTTTGATGCAATCTAGTCCATGATTATCCTCGTCAATTAAAATATAGCTATGGTAGATTTTTGGGGACGAGTGTCTACTCTTTATGTGCGCTCGTATAAGCTGGACATTATTAGAAGGCATCGAAAAATCTGAGAGGTCATTAAGCCGGCTGTTATAGTTTTGTATAGTGAATGACACAGTGATGCGTACATGTTCGCTATAATAATAATAATAACAATAATAATAATAGCTTGGCACCAGTTTGATTTGGTAGGTTCCTACAGCGAATAGAGTCAACTCCTTCGGTGTTAACACAGGAAATTCAGCAACATTATCCTCCACTACTGAAACATTTTCAAAGTTGACTCTACTTCGGTTTAGCCTTCTTTGATCTACATAATCTGCCAATTGATTGGCAACATTCAGCCGCTCCTTGACTATATTAATGAATTCGAGGGCATAAGGGCTATCTAGAATATCAACGTGGAAAGCATTTGTCAGAGCTGCAGCGTTTCTGAGGTCTGTAAAAAAGTCATAAGATCAAGAAAAGATCATGGCATAATTACAGACTTGCCAGAAGAAATGCCGAGTGTTTAAGAAATATGTATTATATGTTCACGTAACGAGTGATATTAGACTGCGCGAAGTGCGATTCAAAACAGCGGCAGGTGCGCAACGTAGGTATAGCAACACGTGAGAAACATATGTCTCAAAAAACAGAAAATAATGTAATAAACGTTAAAAATAAGACTTGTAACTTCTCGGTAACACCGGGGGCAAATATTTTCTAAATATTTTTTTGTATTTATTACTTTAAGAAACAAAAATAAAAGTATTCCTATTTTTGAGAAACACTTGGGCCAGACCTGATCAGTCTTCTTTAATCATATTGCAACAAAAAGTTGAAGTATCTAATTGTATTGCCTTGCACTACATAATTATTGTATTAATATTGAGAAATGTTAGACTAAAACGCCGATTTTTTGTATTATAAGTAAAACAAGCCAAAAGTTCGATAATACTTTAGTTGGTCATAATTCATACCATATGTCCAGTGTCGCTTATGTCATATATATCATAGAATATCTGAATACTTTAATAATTCGAACCATTCTCTAGTAAAATATTGTCTAAAATTAACTTATAATATATTCAGCATATTATAACACCAATTTTTTAAATACAATATGCAATATTCCATGGCTATTTATCTTATAAAATGCTTTATATTATAAATTGATATACTGGTCAACGCTGCGCTGTATGGGAGGCGACGAGTAGTGCGCTGGAGGACAAACTGTGCGGTAATTTATTGGCCACACGGGAAATTAGTAGCGCGCGCCCGCACCGTGCCGCGCGACCGAGCGCTCGTGTCCGTTCGCGCCCCGCGCGCAGTGGAGGGTTGGGACAATTAGTGCTGATCGACATCGACGGTTATTCAATTCATTGTTCATTCTTTTATGCTGTAATAAAGTTTGAATTTATTGTCTTTAAGTATAATATAATATTAAAGCGCGCAGCAATATATATGGAGAAAGTAAAATTTTATTTTGCTTATAATATAATAAAAAGCAGCGACAGCTGGCCGTTGGACTGCACGCAGAGATTTTCAGTTTGAGCCGAAGCCATATATCTCTGCATTTTTGTAGTTATTAATAGTCACTTATCGCTCGTCTAACGGTGAAGGGAAACAATGTGAAGAAACCTGCATATCCGAGAGTTTGCCAACATTTTCTCGAAAATATGTAGTCTGCCAACGCGCACTGGGTCAGCATGGTGGATTTTGGCCTCCATATACTGATAGCTAGGACTAGATGACTCATCTCATAATAATAATTGTGCAATACGTAGCTGCGCACGGCCTGCGTCCATGTGCAATTCATTTTAACAATATTATGATTATTTTAATTATTACTTACTACATTTATGAATATATTGTCAGCTTTTATTTTATATATAATTGTGTAATTATTTAACATTTGTCTATGTATTTTATACCTTCTCACGCTAATAGTGTGTACATAATTTTAAATTATATATATCTATGAATATATCGTTATACTTATTAGCCTCCGTACGTCACAATAACAGGCTCCAGTGGAAGACCAGTGCTTGGTTCTTGAGACCTGGCAAATGCTGAACTGGAGTCCTGATTGCTGCAGCTGTGGGACGCATGTGTCTTAAGATGTTAAATTGAGTATTTTATGTTAATGTGTTTTTATTTACTTCCTTTTTTATTATTTCTTTTCATCTTTATACACATTGTGCCTACCTGATAGTTGTATAGCACTAAAGATTTCTTTCTTTTCCTTTCTTTCTTTCTAATAGGAAACCCCAGCAGTGGGACAATTCCTCAAGCGAGGCTGATAATATTATAGTAATTCCAAGTAACACAAGTAGCATACGGGGTATATAATAACTTTCAAAAAATCTCCTTTACAGAACACGCGTAAACCCAAAATATCTATCTGATAATAACGCGGTTTTCTGTACCGCATCATTATCGAAAAAGTAGTTGTGCCCTTTTTGCGTGTCGCACTATGTAAGCATAAAAAATATCTGACGCAACGTAAATGAACCACTGCTGATTGAGACTGCACTATAGCAGTCAAATAAATCACACAGCGCGTGATTATATTGAACAACAGATTCAATAGCCGGAGGCACTATAGGGTTCGAGCCTCGCATGATAGCTGCGATTATTGGTTGGTGTAGATTTTATTTTTATTTTGTTGGAATTCGTCAGACCGTATTGTAAGTGTGACTGAGCTCGATCGGTAGGACGATAAAGCCTCATTATATACTCAGCCAAATAAATATTAAATAAAATTTAGGCTGAAAATACCTTTCCACAAGTCTTTGTGATGCACCTCGGCATCGGAGGGTTTAGCAGGATCCCCTTCTGGCTCTTGTTAAGTAACTACAAAATGTAATTGCGTGTGTGTGATGCGTATACGAGTACGTAGTATACTGATGCTATTTTTCTTCCTCCTTCTCCAATATTTGTGAATTGACGTCCGTAAATTGATCAGAACTAGATACAGTTTGTATTTGGTAACCATTTCTGGGAAATCCTAGTTCTCAATGCACTAAATGCGTAACCAAAATATAATTATTATACATTACAAAAATCTGTCCAAACGCAATGCTGTTTCAATGTCTTGTTACCGGCTAACTGTAATATCATACTACTACCAGAAGAATAAAATGAGGTTGGATACTTCTGGTGGCTTTTGTGTGCCAGCTACCTGCACAAACAACTCCTGCGTGCTACGTGCGCAGCTGGCGCACGCGTCGGTATTCAATTGAAAACCAGCAGTAAGTACCAAAATGTTATGGCATAAAAGCAACCAGAAATTTTAATAGTTAATATTATAAAATTGTATACTCATAGTGTATTTATAAAATACTAGATTTTGCCTGCGGCTCTGCTCGCCTAAATGTAGGTTAAGTTAGATTATTAACAGTTTGTTGAGGACACGGCGCTGCACATTTTGGCGTACTGCCCCGCCTGGGCATCGCAGCGCCGTGAGTTGATCGCGGCAGTCGGACTGATTGCCCTCTCACTTCCGGCTGTAGTTTAGTCTATGGTCCGGAGTGAGGGATCGTGGAACGACGTCGCCAGCTTTTGTGAGCAAGTAATTTCCATCAAGGAGGCGGCGGAGCGAGAGAGAGAGCGCTTAAACCCTCTCCCCGACCGCAGAACCGGGTTCCGGAGGGCGCGAGATGACCTCCAGCTACCCTGAGCCGGCTGCGTGGGCCTGCTCGCCACCCGATCAGCACCAGGTCTGAGAGGCGGCGTGCGTGTTCCCACGTGCGCCTCTGTGTCGTATCTTTGTCACCCCCAGGGGGACAGTGGAGGAAGTATTTTTGTGAAGTGGCCTGCCATTTCACACGGCGGGCCGAAACTCGGCGGGGTCGCGATTGCATGTGAAAGCGATTCGCGCGGCCCCGCCCTATATAGTTATGTCGAGGAACACCGTGGTAGGTTTAGTCGGTATTACCGGGGTATCTTTACCCAGTGAGCCCGACATAACCTCTCCGTCGCCCCGCGGAGAGGTAAGCGTCAAAGCATTCGCACACGTAAAAAAAAAAAAGCTTATTAACAGTACTATTTCCGGTTAAATACCTTTTACCCTATGTCCTTTTCTGTTCATATAACAACGTGTATACATGTAAAATTTCATGACGATGGGCAAAGTTAAGATGTGAAAGCGTAACAAACAAACTCACATTTGCATTTATAATATTAGTTAGTAAACCACAACAAAAGTCGTATACAGTTATTTATTTCAGTGTGTGACATACGCGTAAATATAAGACAATATTACGATGCATATAAAGTTTATATTATCCACATAGAGAACAAGAACTATATAATTCATGGCCGACAATTAGAAATCTGTAATCTTCTCTCTTAGCCTTTATTATTCCCAATTCACTTATGGTCGGCTTTTCTGGTCTAACCGGACTTGACTGGATATCAGTTTTTACACGGAGCGGCTGCCACCTGACCTCCGCAACCCGAAGGTTAACGATACCCTAAGGCTAGACCAGTGTCAGGATATTAGAGGGTACTGACTTTCCCAATAACGACTGCCATAGATGTTCATGGCAGCCGGAACCGACGGCTTAACGTGCTCTCCGAGGCACGGAGCAGGCGATAATTGTTAATCAATACGCACATAATTTCGAAAAGTCATATAACTTCCGAAAGTCAGATGTTCGCGACGTGGGTTCGAACCCGAGACCCTCTGCATTGCAGTCTGTTTGTCTCCCCACTGAGCTATCGCTGCTCTTTCTTTTTTTAGAAAATTAATATCTACCAATAAATACAGATACATATATTTACAAGTATTTACCTAGAGCAAATCCACCTATTACGTATAATATCTTCAATAGTATCACGTTAATCCAGCAACTTTTATCCAACTTACTTATAACTATGTAGCGAGTAGATAGTTGAGTCAGAACAACTTTACCGTACACAGTGCGAGTCGTTCGCGTGAAAAATCTACTCGACACTAGAACAAATAAACATTTGTACAACGTTAGGTGTTTCGACAATACAAGTAAAAACTTTGTCTTTGTCCGTTAGTGAACAATACGTTAGATATCATCGCATTTGTTGGTAGTTCCTCAATTTACGTGATACGGACGGGAATTAAAGCGAATGAACGAAAGCAGCAGCGATAGCTCAGTGGGGAGACCAACAGACTGCAATGCAGAGGGTCTCGGGTTCGAACCCACGTCGCGCATCTCTGACTTTCGGAAGTTATATGACTTTTCGAAATTATGTGCGTATTGATTGACAATTATCGCCTACTCCATGCCTCGGAGAGCACGTTAAGCCGTTGGTCCCGGCTGCCATGAACATCTATGGCAGTCGTTATTGGGAAAGTCAGTACCCTCTAATATCCTGACACTGGTCTAGCCTTAGAGTATCGTTAGCCTTCAGGTTGCGGAGGTCAGGTGGCAGCAGCTCCGTGTAAAAGTTAATGTAATTCACGTGATTGTAATAATTTTAAGGTGATGCGGGAGACCAACCGATTGCCGTCTAAGAGACACAAAACCAAATTTCCTATTGTTACTGAAAAAGATATTAGAAAAATCCAAGATAAAGTTTAGTGAAGCTAACATAATTAAATTTTAGCTAGGCAAAAATAATTAAGACATCCTTAGGTGTCTTAATTATTTTTACTTATTTGGCTTCATATAATTATGAAATTTTTTTACCTTTGCTCATCCAGTGATATTTAATTTAGTAATGTCACTATAAAGCGTTTACCCTGGTTTAGTCTTCAATAAATATAAGTATTAATACTAATATATTACTACTAATATAATAATATTATCATAAAGCTATATGGGTCACATTTCATCTCAATAAAATAATAACAGTTGCTTCCCTTACACAATAGTGTACGGAACTCTTCTATGAAAACAAAAACCCATTCTAAATCTGTTCATAGCCATTTCAAAATTTCACTTCATTTTCCTCAAAATAATATTTAAAATGCTGCATAAAACCGGCATGCATAAACATATGGAAGCCGGCGTATATTTTAAATATTTCACATACGCGCACAATAGCAACAAATGGCTCGGCACGGGATCCCGACCTCTGGCCCCGCGTAGCACTGTATGTAGCAGTACTGTAGACGCGTAGCACTACAGACGTAGCACTGTACGTAGCAACAAAACGTCGCCTCTCGTGAGACACGCCACTCACACACCTGGCTTCCTTACCTGGCGGTTAAGTATGGAAAAGGCTTTTGACATATTTTTTTTATGGTCTTGTAGCGACACTGCTGACGCTTTAGTTTTATATAGTTAGGCGCACGTATGCAGTAGCGCCGCGCGGCAGTCGTCTCCCCGCAATTACTCAGTTACGTCGTAGTCCAATATGTATTTATATTATTTATAACTGGTACCAGTAAATATATATCCATATCTGCCATGAAGTATTTTATTTGGACACTCACAAGAAGAATAATCACTAACCTAACCCCTGACACTAGAAGACGCAGCCTTCAGTGATAACGTGGTAGCGAAACATGCGCACATTGCTTAACCTATGACACGTGGCAACCGAACACGTGCACGGAGATTTCATGAAGCAAGAATTGGGAGACGACTCACCTTGTTTGCGAAACCAACAAGGCCACCCCTACAGTCTATTAAATATATGACTTGTAAAATAAGATATTACTGCTATTAAAGCCTACCAGGCTGTATTTTCTGGAGTCTTGTAGGTAATTCAGAATCTCGTATATATCATGAAACGTCTTCTCAATCGCAGGTTTGGGAGTTTGTATTGGTTGAATACCAATGACTTGGTTATAGTCTTGGTTAAATGTGCTTGTAATTTCAGTCCTACTATTTTTATTTCTTACTATTTTCTGGCCACGGCTTAGTCCGGGTGAATGCCATGGTAACCCGGATGATCACGGACAGCTATAAATAAGGTTTGTCGTCTATGTAAACCTGCCTCTACTCTGTTAAGTCTTCATTACTACTACTACATTTCATATATGTCACAATATACAAATTTGTTTGTTTTCAATGAGGATTAAATGCCTACATTAGGTTTTGTGAACATAATTATTAAATTTGTAATTCGTTTTCAGCTTATGCGTAACACAAAACATAATTATTATTTCAAATATACTCAATACTCAATACATTTATTGCACTCCACAAGTTAAATAGATGTTACAATGGTATAATATAAGAAACATGTGTGGGCCTTGTCGGCACGGCAAGATGTAGGAGAGAGGAGGAAGTTTTACATATTTTATTATTTACGTATATTACTTATGATTGATATTTATTGACTATTATAATATATAGGTAATTTTTTTAAGGTGCGCTTACTATAGTTAAATAGATATATTACTATAATTATTTTTATTATATGGTATTCTATTATATAATTATTATTATATTATTTTATTTATATGTTTTAATATTTTTATTAATTATATATTATTGTAGATTATCATTATTATCAAAGTTTGTAAAAAGAAAATGAATTAAATGTCCCAGATATTATTATTATGAATGTATGTCATGTTTTTTTATATATTATGTATTTATTTGTATTTATGTTATTATTAGGTATATTATTATAAGTATTCATTTAAATTTCCATTTATTATGTTTCATATACATTTATCATTTAGGTATTCATTTATATGGTAGTAACATTTAGTTAATAGAAAGTGTTTTAATTTTTTTATAAATATATTATATATTATATACTATTCTACATACCTATAACTTCAAACAAAATCAGAACATTTTACAAGAAAAATATATTATAATTAAATACCGGGCCAGTACTGTGCACGAGCGTTTCCAAAACTACCAAACTAGTAAAGTTTGTCCCATGGCAAACAAACTGTTCCAATAACTGCTAGCAAGTTATTCTCAGTAGTAACACCGGGTCTCAAAATACACCTAGTAGATAAAAATAAGTACAAATCAAAATATACACCTGCTTCACTACGTCTTAAGATTTTGTATCTATTAGCCTTTTTCAAAATAAAAATTAGTCCATCTCCACACTATTGTACGCCGGGAGCCTTGCATAACTGAAGCATATTCAAGCGGCTCATCTCGTGAGATGCACATTTGCACCGCCCTCTCCCCCTTCAGTCCCGGTCACCCGCGGCCCCCCCGCGACTCGACACCAGCGCCCTCTACCGGCGACCTCTTTGTAAAACCTTTTAGGATATCATCTCACCCCTCGGAGCAAATAGCACGCCAGTCGCGATGAAATATTATTCAATTTTATAGTCGTGATAAATCGAATGTTTTGTGCAAATACCTATGTTTTATGTTCTACTGCCTGCCAACACGGTTCATGAATTATTAACTTTATTTTGCTCTATATTTTTCTTCATTCTTTAAAGAAAGGATCAGACATACTAACATTAATAATTCTGTTTATTTTTCACCTTTTCACATTTAAAGCAACAAACTGAATTTCGAGAAATTTGATTTAAAGATGGAGGTGTAAATATACTTTTGTCATACCCCATAATAGTATGAGAATAAAAACTAGACCTACTTATATTGACAATTAATGTAAAAGGTTATGAAGATTTTTGGGCGTTTGTCATTTAACCACGCGTAAACGGTTGAATTAATTTAAAATTATCTTGGCACACAGAACATGTCCTATAATAACACAGGATACTTTTATCTTGATATACATTTCTGTGGGGTTCTGTGTGGTTCACGGGCAAAGCCGCATGCACAGGCTAGCTATTTGCATTAAACATGCTCTTAAACTAAGCATAATATGATTGTTGTTTGAGATCAAGTAGTGGAACGATCCACAAAATATCAAGCTGTAATATAAAATACCTATTCATTTGAGCCATAAAGTGTATCTTAGGCACAGTCTATATATACCTTCTGGGAAATATGATCTTCGGACATTCCCATATGATACACAATGCTACTAGAAACTCATAAATTAGTAAAATGGTCTTAAGGAGTAGTTCCGGGTGCCCTATCTTAGCCCAGAGCTTTCGTTTAAAATCGATCGGCTGTGGCATGTGCCTTTCGAACCCACAACACTCAGAGCGGTCGCAGTGGCAGACCTAAATAAAACATGGTTTGGCCTTACGTGGAAGATGTCATGGTTTAAGCTAAGAAATTCCTAACAAATCTTTCTATATATAAATCTTTTGTGGATGTGTTTGTAATTCAACTCCTCCTAAACGGCTTGACTGATTTTGATGAAATTTTTTATGTGTGTTCAAGTGGATTTGAGAATGGCTTAGATTAGTCTTTTTATTTTATTTTTTCCTGTGTCTAAGACAACGTCTGTCGGGACAGCTAGTATAATAATAATATTCTATCACATACACAAAACATCATCTAGCCCAAACTAAGCAGAGTTTGTACTATGGGTACAGACAATGGATAAACATAAATATATACGTTTTTTTGTAATTACGTATATATTATACATAGAAACACCCAGATTAAGACAAACATCCATGTTCACAAATGTTTGACTTCTGTGGGAATCGAACCCGCGATCTCAGTTGAGGCAGTCGGTTGCACTAACCACTACGCGAACATCTTTTCTCAGCGGATAGTCAGTACTAATACCTCACGAACGATTGTTGCGCAGGCGCTTACACTGTTAAATCAGTGGTTCAAAGAGTGACTGAAAGAAAGTAGAGCAGTGACAAGGATACAAAAAACTGTAGCAAATATAAAAAATATTGTGGATATCACTAGATATATAACTGACAATCATAGTTATACACTACACTACATAGGCTCTATCTCCGAAGCTGATACTATATTTAAAAATATATTAAAATATAATAAAGAAATCATACATCGCAAATCAATATCTTATTCCCAGAAACCAATACCCTAACGCGTATAATGTGCGGCGTACCCCCACCACAACTTGCCACATCATTGACATCCAGTGTAACGAGTAGAACACGAGCTAATAAATAGAGTAGGGGAACAAATCGCGGCGGCTAACGAGTCCCGCGCGGTGACGTCGCACATGTCACTTGCGCGTCGAGTTAGCGGCTATTGTACGACATCGATATGAGACCTCGTCTTATATGTAACTGATATGCTTCGGAAGTGATATTTCTTTGAAATATTTCACTAAAGCCGCTCACGATATTATTTATTTTGGTTTGTGATCGGTTTTCAGATGTCGTAGCAGCTTATGACGTCACAATGCTTCTCGAGACATTTATTTGTGTAATGTACAAATAATAATGCGGAGTCTGGGTGTACTTTGTGTCCGTTAATTGTATGTTTGAAAAGATTCATACAGGCATAGATTTATGCCTATATATCCTCAAAGGAAGGATATGAATATATAAGAATATGTAAGGCAGAAATATAATGCACTTCACATTTATCATTTTGATTTCATGTAATAGAGTGCAAGTCTATTACGTCTGCCGTTTACATTCCAAGACTAAATATGCCATATTTATTTACGAATTAGAACCCAGAATGTAGTGAAACAAAAAAAAGTTTTAATAAAAACAAGAGCAAATTTTTTTGAAAATTACCTCGCGTCTGCCGACTTTATAGACAATACCTACCTTTTTCTACTGTTCAACTACAAAACGATTGCACTATTACATTAAATAATCTATGAACCTCTAACACACAATACCCTAGATATAACCTGACGCAGTATAAAGGATTAATAGATATTCATTTCATAATCACTACAGAATTGAAATATCAGTGACGTGACCTTCTCAATATCGCGCAATCTGTGTAATAGCGCGCCGCGAACAAATGAACATCGCGGCGGGGCATGGTCGCCACCATTAGCCGAATTAAACGTCTGTGTGTGGCCAATATACTCTCACTGTCATTCGACAGGGCTGCCAACACTCGGCATGTGGTTTGTGTGCGGCCTCAGTATGAACTCAATCGCGTGTCGTGTGGAGCTTTGGCCGATAGAGATAGCGTTTAATGATGGAAACAAACTTATCACTAGTACAACTCGGCTAGTCTATATTAATTTAAACACATAAAGCTGACGTTGAATATTAGTACCTTTCTTCTAAGTACATGTTATTATTATCTGTACCTCCGTCTAAATAAGAAAATTTTAAAAGAGCTACACTTAATTTGATAAATCATATTCATAATTTGATAATGTGGTATAAAGATACATACATACAAATCTCATGCCTCTATCCCTAAAAGCATATTATAACACCAAACTATGATATTAGATACTACGCAATAAATGGCGAGCATATTGCCGTTTACCGGGCATTTTTCGAGACGTGCCTCCACTGACATTGTTAGGATTTCTGGACAGAAAATCCAATAACGCTTCCCGAGCCGGAATTCAAACCCAAAATCTTTTGAACAGCAGTCGTATAACTTTGGAATAAAACACCGCTCCCCGCTCACTCTAAGACAACAGCTTTACAAAAACACACGTAAACAACGAATTTCAGTTCCAACCATCCTTGATTCAAAACACTTTCTCTCGTGTGAAGGAAAACATGCCTTTTTTATTTTTACGAGTATTTTAAGTGATCATACGCTGCCAGCCCTATTTGAGAACAAGATGTGAGCAATATACCAGAACGTCATAAGTAATGTGTAGGTACATTATTGTGTCGTAAGTAAACGCTGTGTTGGAGCACAGCTATTTATTTTTTAATCTTGTGGGAGGAACATAAGACGGAAGAAACAGACACTTTGTTATTTGTGAAGTAGCTGTGAAGTTAAATGTATTGTACGTTTAAGATGGGCGTGTACGCTCATGGTGGAGTTGTTTAGAATGTAACATGCTAATAAGATTAATTTTCTATGTTTGTAATAACCTGTTGAGTCACAGCGGGACACCAGCGGCCAGATACAAAAGACAATTGACAGCTTAATATAGCTTTATTAAGCCTTAATTATTTACTAAGAACATTCCATTTTTGTATAACAGACGGTAAATGCATAGGTTAAAATGCCTTCGTGCACCCGTTAGCTTCATAATTCGCACTTTATTACCAATTTGGCCGCCGTGGGTGAGGATGCTTCACTGCTCTCTTGAGCCAGTTAGTAGAAATACTTGTCTATCCTTACAAATTTGGGTCCTTATAGACCCAGTATCACCATATACATATATACTTGATTACTAATGTGTGAGTAACTAAGGGTTAAATCATTTTTTTTAAGACTTCTTGAGTCAGTGTTTAGGTAAAGCCCATTAGTCACACACATTACAAACTTTTAAACAGCGTACACAAATAAAACGCAGACTCGCTATAACTTTTCCTGCACTATCTGCTTATGATCGACGACATTCTTCTTGGTCCAGTAGCATAACTTTACACTTATTTTTTCTGTCCATCACAAGGGCTTGAGTTCAAATCTCGGGTCAAGCAAGTAGTAAGTCTTACAAAAATCTTTGGATTCTGAAATTGTTGCCGGTAGACGGCGATCGCGTCTTTTCTCCGTCTATATATTAATTTTAAGGGCTTAAAACATTGATAACTAAATAAGTATTTTAATTCTACACCTCTGTCTAATCCTCGGCAATATGTAGCCATAATGTTATAAAGGGCAACTGTATAAAATAACTTTACGCTCAATTTAGATTTTATCAACTAAAGGGCAACGAGTATTTTACAGATGACTAGGTTTGGCTATCGTAAAATAAATTGAATGTAAGGCTATCTAAAAGAATCTGCAATATCTAAAATTAGGTATATAGCTGAGTAAATACATTACAAAGATATGTTGAGGCTCGCCAGAATGGTTCCAGTAGTAACCAACGACCAACTGAATTCTCGCAGAACCAGAGTATACAAGGCACGTTTAACATGTTTTCTTTTCAATGTAAATTTTTGTATAATTGTTATTTACCTTGGAACATGACTTTAATAGATAATCATACATCCTTCCCTATCCACCAAACATAATACAAGTTATTCTCAATTCACACCATCCATTACATTTCCGTCACCACCCAAGCACCGACGATCTCCAAATTCTAACTCTCTCGATTCAAGTTTCTCGCTTTTGTCTAACAGATGGCGTGCCATTAACCAGTAAATTACCCTTCACCCCGCGCCTCTCGCCCTTGCCCCTTAACGCCCGTGGCGCGGTATTTACGCCGTCGTTAAGTCACCGCGCGCCTAATTTACAGCGAGACGGTACAGCATGCCACTGAACAGAGAGACTAACTAGCTATAACACCACATCGTATGTTAGGCAGTTCATTATGCCATTATTTATGTTCAAGATTATATTACGCAAGTCAAGTCAAAAATTATTTATGCATTTAGGACACAAAGTAATACCTATGGACGTCAAAATATATAGGTAAGTGGGTTACTAAGTTATCGAAGCTACATTAGGTTGATTGCTACGTTCAAAAGGTTGAGCCTAGCTCAAAACCTTATGTTATCTTATGTGGGGGCCAGTCAGTGCAGACCGGCGACACTTTGACCCAGTGGGATCTCTTGTGTCGACACTCTCCCACTCTCCCAATAACGAATGCCACCGATGTTCATGGTAACCGGGACCGTCGCCTTAACGTGCTCTCCGAGGCACGGAGCAGGCGATAATTGTCAATCAATACGCACATAATTTCGAAAAGTCATATAAATTCTGAAAGGCAGAGGTGCGCGACGTGGGTTCGAACCCGAGACCCTCTGCATTGCAGTTTGTTGGTCTTCCCCACTGAGCTATCGCTGCTCTATCAAGAACTCAATACCTTACCAACCACTCACTGTGGCCAAGACACCTGTAGCCATCTCTGTCGTGTAAGTTTGCTCGACTAGTTGTGAGTTATCTATGTATGTGTGTCTTGTTTGTAGGAAGCAAGCGTAATCTCGCCACTAAGTGCAAGTGCAAAGACACTGCACTTTTGAGGTGGGGGTCAATGTGTCTTGTTTGTAGGAAGCAAGCGTAATCTTGCCACTAAGTGCAAGTGCAAAGACACTGCACTTTTGAGGTGGGGGTCATGGGTTAGCTTCTCTTATTGTATCCTACATTTCATTACCTACGGATTCCGGTAACCATCAGGTGAGCCATTTGCTTGTTTGCTATCTTAATAGTATAAATAAAAGCCTTCAATGATCTTTTCTATTGTTTTCTTTGTGGTTTTTTGCGAGAGGCTTCTGATGAGAGCCTTTATAATAAAGGCAGTCACTGCACAGGAAAACACATTAAGTGTTTGCTGATGACATCATAATAATAATGTCCTCCAGACCGAATTTCGGTTACGGCGGCCAATCTTAACGGAGACTGGCCATCTGCGCAGGAGATATTATAGTGCACAAGCGTGTGCGTGTGTGTACTCTCTGTTCCCTATCTATCAAGGGTAAGACCAACGGCTTTACGTGCTTTCTGAGTTACGGGAGTTTCTAACACCACCAACTTCCTATTTCCAGGCTGCTATTGACATTTCTTAACAGAAAAACCCAATAACTTTTTGTTGGCCCGACCCGGGATTCGAACCCGTGATCTCATTCACTACCGCTGCGCCACAGAAGCAGCACAGCTGATGACATCACTGGTCTTACGACGATGAAGACGACTACTATCTCTTAAACTAGTGTCACTGTGCGGAAGCAAGACATAGCTAAATAACGCGCTGCAAGTTACTCAGCTCAGTGTATAGCTTGCTAGCTACCCAAATCCGTGTAGTGTCCATTTTTTGAGTAAACCTAGCGCAGACTGAGATATATTCTAAAAGCCTTTTTCTTCGATTCAGACTCTTCTAATTAGTTGATGCCAAGCAGATTTTACATTTCACTGTCTCGCTACAATTTTAATTTAATAGTATACTCATTGAAATACATAACGTAGGTACTTTGACAAACGGAGAAACGAAGCAACTAAACAAATGAAGCGACGAAAGACTTTCAAATTAAAAACGTTCGACGACACAACAGCGCCATCTGAAACTTGTTTACTCAACGACTCGAAGTTAAATAGTGTTGGGACCAAATGCAATAGTGTGCAGTGGCGCCCACTGGCGGCGGTAATTGGTAACGGACACCGAGTGTCGGTGTCACGTGACGATGCCGACGGCAGCGTCTTTCAGCTCAAAATAAAGATGTTGTTCCGTGAGCGTGAGATATAGTGGCGCTTTAAAGGAAAATGGTTCACTTTGTAATATTTCTTGTTGATGCCTTTGTGAACTACATGGGTGGCACAAAGGTTTAGATAAAAATTTGCATTTAGCAAGCAGGTTTGTGAAATCGTTTTTTTGTGTTCATTATTTGAATGTTTGTAAAGTCACAGTATTAGCAGCAGAATATCTTCTAGCAGATGTTTTATAATCTTAATCCTAACTATTATCATAAATGTGAATTTTTATTTGTTTATTTGTTATGCTTTCACGCCGTAACTGCTCGACCGATCATCATGAACTTTTGCCTACACGCGTCAGAGGTACCTACAGTAAACCTTTCATCTAGAAAAAGTAATGTCCCGAGCGAGGGAAGCCGCGTGCAAAAGCTAGTAATCAAGTTTTATAAAAAGATATGTTTTGACTCACGACCAGTCAAGCTGATATTTTGTACAGAGCTTCAGTTTTCGAAGTAAATATTCACAGGGTATAAAATAAATAACGGTAATTATAGTATCTAATAACTACATAGGTACCGGCTTTTCCGAAAATCCTTGCATTTAGGATAAAAAGATCTTAACAACTAAACGCAGATGGAGTCGTAGGCGAAAAACTAGAAACAAACAATGCAACTTAAATTTATTCGTATTAAATAAAAATATTTGACTGGGAGTAGCCTTTTATAAAAATAATATTTGAAAGGCGATAAATTCAAATTTTTTTCTTAAAAAAGGGCCCTTGTTATAATTTCCTGTGTCACGGAGGACTTTACAGAAATTCAAACAACGGATACAAAGAGCACCCACACTCAGAACAACTATACATGGATCATACAAATTTTTGTCCAAGTTCTTATTTCTGTAGCCGCTTACAAAGTCAAAGTAAGAATTAAGAAACAAAATAACACTAAAGCTTATTAACATATAACGATGTTATAATTTAAACAAGCCCACTCTTCTTCTCATTGTACGTTTTATTATATTTACTAACTAGCTTTTGCTCCCAGCTTTGCTCGCATAAAAGTAGGTTAGGTTAGGTATAATTTTCGCCTGCGTCAAACACTGCTGGGTGGGTCGCTGATGTGGTTTCAGTTCCAGCGACTCACCCACCGTCCAAGGTAGCAAGTTGGCACACCGTGGTAGGTTTAATCGGTAGTACCCAGGACATTCCATCTTTTTTCGGGTGAGCCCGACAAAACCTTTCCGCTTCCTTTTTCCACGGAGAGGTAGGCGTCAAGGCATTCCGTCACGTAAAAATAGATAGAGCAGTGCCTTTTTTAAAATAAAGTATAATCTATGTTAGTCTACTACCACTCTTATATAGCAGTGATAATATAGCTTTCAATTGATGAAAGAATTTTTAATATCTGTGTAGTCGTTTTTGAGTTAAACCCTTACAAACAAACAAATATTAAATTAGGTCTTTCCTGTTTATAATATTAGTATAGATGTCATTGAACTTACACGGCGGAACTGTTAATTAAAACAATGAATGTGATGAAAAGAAAATTCTAATAGGTTTCGCGCTCACTTAAGATATGTTTCAAAGAAATGTCTCGCATCGTTTGTTTATCTTGGTACCTATGTAAACGGTCACGGTCATGTATGTACATACATATGTTACATTCTTGGAAAGGCTGATACAGAAATGATACATAGAATTCTTGTTAACTTCTCCAGTTAAGCTAGAATGCTTGTGATTGGAATGTATTGAGGAGGTAGGATTCGAACCACGATTGCTCGATCATAAGACCAGTGCCTGATCCGATCGCTATGCAAAGCCGTTCTTCTAGATTTTGTTAAGGGATTACGCAAGCACTATAAAGATATATATTACACGCCCCCATGATTTACAAACATTCAAATAACAAACACAAAGAACATTTGCGCTATTTACAAATTTGAAACCACTAAGCCATCTATGCAGGCTAATGTCACTTATACAGTTTTACCCTTGTACAGGCACCTATATTATATAACCTATATTTTTATTACTTTATGGACTGTATTCATGTTTTGACCATTAATAAATAAATTATAATTATATATATCGATTTAAATAAGAATCCTCAGCACCATATTTCCTTTTAACCCTCATCTCACTTCTCACGATCTTAAGTGCTACATGTTTGCCTTCACAATACCCCTCATTGCACAGCGCTTAAAACCGACGACATCCTCTTAATAGCCTGTATAATTTACGAGTAATAGAACGGGTAATAAACGTTTTGGCTCCATATACCACGACACTTAATTCTTTACGCGTTACGTCGAATGTAAACGATTAACCGCTCGTTGTCGCCTTATGGTAAGAAACTGTCTTACGCCTTGCATTCAACACTTCATATTGACGAATAAAGACTGTATTAAATACAATATATATATTTAGTTTACGGTTATGTTATCAGCCATTTATTCTAATTATTTTAAATTACTACTTACAAGGAAATTCAAACATCGAATCATTTAAAGAAACTATTGTTAATAGATCTATTGCTGTCAAACAAGACACAAAAAAAAAAAACAAAGCGCGATAGAGATAACTACTACGCAGACTATTAGGACTAATTATATCTCTCTCTTCCCCCTGTTTCCTTCTCCAACATTAAACAGGTCTCATTTTTTTTGTCCATTTTATGAAAAGGATTTTAGATATGTGTGTATATTTTATTAGTTTTGTTAACAACAGTATAATTTAGCGATTTTTTATTTTCAGAAGATCCAAATAATAAAAATTATGTGTAAAATAAAAATAATGGCAGTAATAGACGTAGATTACTGTTCCGGCTTCGACGTCACAGCCGGCCCCGGGTACCAACATCACGCGCACGCACGAGCCTCGTCACCGAGCGAGAGCGCATGCGTGTGAGGGAGACGCGCCGACGCCGGTGCGCCCCGCTACGACCAACGGAGGCCTCGACACTTCGCCGGGCGCTCCGACCCGGACCGCACGCGCGCACGGACGACGACCAACGTACAAGATTTACTCAGATTTAGTTAGACAGACCCCTGTATTGTATACTTCTCACATTAATGTTGTTCGTATTGGCATTAAACAATGTAATTACGACGTCTACGAGTCTCATTCATCTCCAACCACAACAGCGAAGCACGCACAGTTCGCAACCAATTACATCTTAATTGTTTTAATTATTAAGCTAGAAAACAGTGATATTCGTATATCAAGTGCATGGACAAGATTTTTCTCAAGGCAGCTTAAAACTGATTTTTTACACTTCATATCATAAGTAAGCTCTTTCTGCCTAAATAATAATAACAATAATTATGTAAACTTTGGATACTTTGAAAAAGCGTAGACTGTAATAACCTGCCACCTATTATAGGGAAACTAAAACTATAATTAGTGACATAATTGTAAATATTTTAATTGTAATATAAAATACTTTTGTCTCAGGCTTTTCAGACACCGCAATATTTTTGCAGTCAAATAATCATTTTAAATTAACTAATTTATCTTATAAACGATGCGTAGTTATGCGCTACTTACTGTACTGACATGGAATTAGGCTTATTTTTTGTATGAGTAAACAGTCTTGAATATCAAACATATGTAAGTTCGTAGAATTCTAAAAATAAATACATATAACATTCGTATTTTAAACTCGCTTAACACTAGTTTAAATCTCGTACGTTCTCCCCGGAAAGGGTAACTGCCTGTAGAATACGCAATTTTTCATTCCACGTGGCAATCGATCTCACCTACGTCCATTGGTCTTTCAGGCAAGTTCATGTATTGAAGTATTCAATAGTTCATTTATTTATTGTGGCAGATCTTCAGCTAACATAACAATAACAATAGATGTAGTAATTTGACAGCCTAGAAGTCTTCGCTTCTAGTTTTCATAATAAAAATATAACGGTGTGTGAACATGTTCATTTTACGTTATTTAATCACTTAATATAAAATATGTAGTTAATACAATATTTGTCTCACTTAAAAGATAAAAAAATAAAAGCAGCGATAGCTCACTGGGGAGACCAACAGACTGCAATGCAGAGGGTCTCGGGTTCGAACCCACGTTGCGCACCTCTGACTTTCGGAAGTTATATGACTTTTCGAAATTATGTGCGTATTGATTAACAATTATCGCCTGCTCCGTGCCTCGGAGAGCACGTTAAGCTGTCGGTCCCGGCTGCCATGAACATCTATGGCAGTCGTTATTGGGAGTGTGTCGACACAAAAGATCCCACTGGGTCAAAGTGTCGCCGGTCTGCACTGACTGACTCCCACATAAGATACATACATACTTAAAAGATCATAAAACTATATATAAGACAATTGAATTTTGTAGAGTATTGACTGTTAATTATCCTTAAAGGAGTCAAGCCTTAAGCATCTTTTTGTCTGAATAGGATTGGTAGTAAAGACATCAAAGTTATACCTCTTGTAAATTTTATTAAAAAGCTTACATTAACAGATTACGTTCTAAGTAGCAGCAGTCTAGACAAATGGACATTATGTGGTGTTTTTTAAAAGTAAAGTATAGTAAAAGAGATCTCTTGCACTAGGGTCATTTCTGTAGCGCTTAGGCTTTTAATTCAAAAACACACAAAGATTGCCAAGACTTGGAATAACGATACGCTCATAGCCAGTTACACTTACTGATCGGTAAACGATTAGCGAGGTTAAGCAACGTTGGGTGCGGTCAGTCTATAGATGGGTGACCGCTTAGTCGTATTTCATCTGAGCGTCTCCGTGCTTCGGAGGGCACGTAAAAAGTTGGTCCCGGTTGTTGCCAAATTGACAGCAGTAGTTAAGCCATGCCACCTACGGGCGGCTTGAACAACTCTTGACAACAGGATGGCCACTAACCTCACGAAAAGAAGAAGACCATTTGTGTATCACACCAAGGTTTATTCCAAATGGGATTCGAACCCACAGCTCGCCGTACGGGAATCGCGAGCGATTTGACCAATAAAAAGACTAATTTATCCGTGATCGTAAATCGCAAATCCGGAAGCTTAGGCGTAATATTTATCTATTATAGTATAATACAGACGATAGCCTTTGTATGTGTGACATTTATGCAAGCTAGGACAATATTGCATGTTAAGCTTACCGTAATATTATAAACAGCATGATAATATCCTCCCTACCCAATCTATGCCCAGAAAATATTAACGTGGACAAGTGTGTGCGCAAACACAAAAGCAAAGAAGACAAAGACAAGGTTCAGGCGTAGATCCAAACGTTTATTTGCTTGCCGAGGCATAAGAACGTACAAATACTTATTGGTCTTAACTTTAAGCTACTACTAAGAATTTCTTAAACTATTGAGTCGCAGTGGCACACCAGCAGCCAGACACCATCGATTTTCAATTATGATTGGTATTCCTAGAATTGACAGGTTAATAGAAAGACTTATAATTTTTTATCAGCCCTCTTGAGACTCGGATTTACGTTGAAGGAAAATATCGTGAGGAAACCTAATGTCTGAGAGTTCTCCATAATATTATCGATGATATGTGAAGTCTGCATACTGACAGTAGGCCAGCGTGCTGGACTATAGCCTAACCCTTCTCACAATGAGAAGAGGCCCGTGCCCAGCAGTGGGACAGTTTAATATAGGGCTGGTATTACCTATATATTTATATTATATAGTCAATATACAATCTAGGGATCTCAAAATTCACCACCGTAAACATTGCCAGCTTACTTACTTCGCTGACTCAGAAAGTGTAACTTGGCCTCCGACATTAAAGTGCGTCAGTCTTTCACATTTTGTGCCAAGTCAGATCAATCGAGCACATGGTTCTCTTTCAGGTCTTTAACTTGTTCATCTTTCCAGCGGTACCTTGGGCGACCGACGGACGCCATATAAACAATGCCAACTAGACTAATGAAAGAGTCAAATACAATATACTAATATTTAAAAAAAGGTCGTATGTCAGCGCGCTTTGAACGGTACGGCAGGCTGGTAAAGCGCGCACAATTGTGCGTGCACAGTAATCCTGTAGTCGAACAATAGCTAATGTAACTGTGACATTACACACGCTATCTAACATCGCATGCGGTGCACACTGACGAGCCAAATGGCATGTTCTACTGTACACGTTAAGAAAATTAGTAGAAGTACCTTTACTTAGATCGTGACCAAGTAACTTTGTAATGCGCTCCTATGGTTAGTTAGGTTGAACACTTGTGAAGACAGTGTTGATAGCAGAAGGGATAGTGTAATCCTTGCCTCTTACTCAACTCAGCGATTCTGTAAATGAAGTGAATTAAATAATTAATTATCGCTCGCTTTAACGGTGCAGGAAAATAGCGTGAATTAACACGTATGTGTGAGAGTTCTCTATAATATTCGCTATGATATTAAGACGACATGCATTGAGCCAACGTGGTAAATAAATTCTTATAGAGAGAAGATGTCTGTGTCCAGCAGTAGGTAATTATTGATATATGAAGGATATTACTATTATTATAAATAAAATACACAAAAATACTCTACAGCTATCATAGGTAGTGTTTAATTTTGTGACATATTGTGCTTTTTAACCTATTGAAATGCAGCGGCACACCTGCGGCCAGACACAATTAATTTTAATTCTATCCGGTATTTCAAGAATTTAGTTAACAAAAACTAGACGGGTGAAGAATATTGGAAAACGCGCGTCTACACAGTCGCTAGCTGGACAATAAACGCGAGGTATTGTAACGCGCGGTCGCGCGTTTCGTGCGGCGTTTCGCACAAGTGTGAATTAGTGTGCTTTATCCGGGATTAGCGCGGCTACACCACATCGCGCGTCGCCGTGCCGCGCTGCTAAGCCGCTTACCGTGCTAATGTTTAATGCGCTGCTTACTCCCTACTTAACCGGACGTTATTATACAATAATTTGCACGTTATTGTTACTATGTAGTCAAATTGTTGTTACATACTGCTTTGGAGTTAACGACGGTCGATGTGTGTGTGTGTAATTATTTGTATTGTTGGTAGGCAGCATCTACCATTTGAACATTATCTGTACGATATTATCATCTAATCTTATAAGCAATGGTAGCTCAATCGATAAGATATTCGACATGAGATGCATTATGTTTATTCGGCAATAATCATATTCATATCTTACTATTTCAAATTTTCGTTTCTAATTATTCTGTCTATATTGATCGTTTGCTAAAATGAGCCATTTTATGTATATAAAAGTCATGTTTACCATTTTTAAAGTTTTAAGCGCTACTGCTGGCTGTAAGGGTCCATTTTGAATTCCCAGCTTGCACAAATCGTTATGGGGTAGCCCCTGTGTAAGCTGCAGGCTGGCAGTCCATTTTAAGAAAATAAATATATCTCGACAAAAGTAAAATACGATAGCTATGAAAGAAAGAGAGAGAAGCAGAGAGAGGGAGCAACAATATTACGTGTCTTAGGGTGTAATTATGACATCGTGTCAAGGCAAAGCAAAGGTGTGATATAATTTAAAAAAAAGCTGTTTCGTTTTAACCCCAGCATGCTTAACGCAAGTATTACCGCTGCAAAAGCAAGCGAATTATATTATGTAGAACATTTACCGCAAAATATCGTCGTTAATTAATTCGTCCCTGAACAGGTCGAGTTCTAACTGCGCTAAATTAACCACGTATCAGCTTTTCATCTTTGAGTGTGTCAAGTTAAATGCCAAATTGCAGCTTTTATCAGCAATAATTTGCCAAACCAACTGCCAACCAGATAGATTTTATGTATAGAAATGTACATACATATATTTGATACCTATTTGATCAGACATGAGAAAACTTGGAATAAAACACATACCCGCAATTATATTATTAAAGACGGCTTAGGTCTCTCACATTTATTATTATGATAGACTGGACACATCCGTCAGAGACAAAAAAATATATTTTTGACGCTGTGCGGTTTTGGTCATAGAGAACGAATTCTCAAGTCTCAAAAGCAATTCTGATATCTTTATCAAATAAATATAATGATTCTGATTACCATAATCCAAACATTTGTGACGTATGCCATTTAATATAAGAAAACAGTTTTCGTCTGTCTTGCATAAACTATGTTTAAAGTTTATAACATTCGTACTCAGTTAACGAAGCACGTATAACGTTACATAAATGTTGATCTAATCATACATCCTTTATCGATGTCTATTGGCGTACAAACAAAGTGTTGTCGTCATAAATAACAGTTGACGCGCGATACCGGCGAGCGAGGCGTGCGGTCGCGGCCGCGCGGTAGCGTCACGCGCGACCGTCACGCCAATGATGTATCGTCATGGGCGGGACACGCCGCGTGCCACGCTGGACGGGACACTACCGCGAGTGCAGGGTTGAACTGGATTTTTAGTTAGTATTTTGTTCTTTAGACATTTAATGGTCATAACACATTAGTCGTAAACTTATAATATATGTCATTTTATCCATAAATGTAACATATATAATCAAATTAAGCGCTACTTGTCGGCACTCTATTGTAATAAAATAATTGCTGAGAAAGGATCCCACGCGGGTCAGCATCCTTTCATCCTTGACCCTCGAATTGCACACTTCAACTATTACAAAAGAAATAGGTTGACGATACCAAACTCCCCTGGAGATTTTTTTGCTTCTGCGATGATGCCACCCTCTGAACAGTGTATTAACGAATAAGCACAACGAACACATGTGGTTGCATATTTTGGGGTAGTACAGGAATACAAAAGAAAGTTATTTGGCCATAATCTTCTTTTAGGTTGAAAAAGTATTTCCCAGACGAGGTACTTCACTCTCAAGGAATAATACTTCTATAATTTTACATTCTAATCTTGAAATACATGCATTTATAAATTACCTTTGCTGTCGAGAAATGGTACAGTTTCTCGCCGATATGGTGGCAACCCTGCCTAGAGCTGGCTGCTTATTGACACTGACACATTTTATTATCATTGGATCGGACGCTACCCGCCTCACATATTCTTCTCTATAACATCTCGCTTTTATAAAAACCTACGATAATATTAAACATATTTTTCCGCAACTACGATCACGGAATACTAATAAGTATTGCTCGTAAGCTTTGGATTTAAAAAGTTTTTAGTTTTTATAGTCTCAGCTCCTAATCTTGAGTAATAATCTTTTTCTACATACGAATGTTTACTCCTATTCTTGTAATTTATCTATGGGGTTCTAAAACATAGCTGTGCATGACATAACAGAGTTATTGGGCCCGTGTTTCAATTTGTTTTAATTCCCTTATTAGAGGGTGAGCTATTTAACATCTTCCGGTTATATAATCAAGCTCCGTGTTATTCAGAACGTCCTAAAAGAAAATGCCAAAAGATATTTCTCGGCAGTAAGCATTACAGAGGGAGATAGAACAGTCGAAAGATTAGAAAATTATCAGTGAACGCTATGAGATATTTTGCTACATACTAGCCTATAATTATACACCTGAGATTCAATGAAGCTACACCCGGACCACAAATTAATTAGATACAGATAGCCTTCTTAATAAGTCGCACGAGGAATGGCAAACGCGATGGTGTGGGAGTACCTATGATTTCATGTTGACCATAGATGCGTTTGAATGTACCTAAGTGTATATAGCTAGATTCTTGAAATCTGGCCAAAGACACAAAAGACTGAACGTAGTCAGACCAAACTCACAACCTTTTAAGACCATGAATTTATACAATATATATTAATAATATCAGCCCTGGGGCCTTTTGTCAATATAGAAAGGGCTAAGCCATAGTCCACTACGCTGGTACAATGCGGGGTGGCTGCCTTCATACGTCTTCTAAAACATTATATAGAACCCTCAGACGTGCATGGTTCCTCACGATGTTTCCCTTAACCACTAAACTGAGTGATAATTAGATAACTGTCTAATTTGCACATAACTTTTAAAAGTCAGAGATGCGTACCATTTCTCTCTCGAACTCGAGACATAAGTAATCCAACAGTGTCTCACTAGGCTATCGCTGAGCATGGATGCCGAAAGAAAATCAAAAATTGTCGGTTCGATTAAAATATATTAAAAATATAGATAGTCCGTTATTATTATTGTTTGTCTTGGTCTGGGTGTTTCTATGTATAATATGTATGTATTTACAAAAAAAATATATATATTTATGTTTATCCATTGTCTAGTACCCATAGTACAAGCTCTGCTTAGTTTGGTGTTGTGTGTATGTTATAGAATATTATATTATTATTATTATTATTATAAAGCAGGTTATTCTACTATTTATTTAGTATTGTCTTATGTTTACGCGAATGTTATACATTGAAATTAAACAAACTTAATACGGATTTTATAGCGTTGTTTATTTTTATAAAACACTATTATTACATAATTTTGAAATTTTAAACTACTATTGTTAAACACTTTTACTAGTTTACTGTTTACTTCAATTAAAGCTATTTAAATTATACAACTATTTAGATTTAATTTTACTCTTTCTCTGACGTTACGGTTACTTTTCAGCAGCCATAGTCACGGGGAGACTAAGATGGTAGTTGTCTCAATGTTTGAGACAACTACCTTGTTTCTGTATAAAGTTTGTTTAATTTCAATACTATTCATTTATCAATTAAACAATATAAACTGAACCAAAACACTTATACGCTATACCTAATAGTTTTCCGAAGGTTAAACAAAAAAATATATAAAAGTTATTTGATTGATAAAGATATTTAAGCACTAGACTTTGCCCATGGCTTTACTTGTGTTAGTGTAGATTTTGTCAATAAATTTGTATCCCTCGAGAACTGTATTTTTTGGATGAAACTCTATATCCTTTTCTGTACCCATATTCACATGCAAAATTATATTATATCTTAATAAAATGTATCACAAAACAATTATAATCTTAATAATATAATACATTCAAGTCTTCTTCTCCCTAGCCTTTATTATTCCCAAGTCACTTGGGGTCGGCTTTTCTAGTCTAACCGGATTTGACTGGATATCAGTTTTTACACGGAGCGGCTGCCACCTGACCTCCGCGACCCGAAGGCTAACGATACCCTAAGGCTAGACCAGTGTCAGCATATTAGAGGGTACTGACTTTCCCAATAACGACTGCCATAGACGTTCACGGCAACCGGGATCGACGGCTTAACGTGCTCTCCGAGGCACGGAGCAGGCGATAATTGTCAATCAATACGCACATAATTTCGAAAAGTCATATAACTTCCGAAAGTCAGTGGTGCGCGACATGGGTTCGAACCCGAGACCCTCTGCATTGCAGTCTGTTGGTCTCCCCACTGAGCTATCGCTGCTGCTTCAAGTAATTATATTATATAACTAACTTACACATAATATATAATGTAACAGGCTATCCCACTGGAACTTTTTTCTGAATGTTAGATGTCCCTATCCTAAATCCTACTCCGTACACGCATTTGCAAAATTCTATGATAATTGGTCGAGTAGATAAGACGTGAAAGCGTAACAAACAAACTCACATTCGCATTTATAATATTAGTTAGCATTTAACATGTGACACTTCACCTAGTCAAAAATAAATATCATACCGTTATTTTAATGACGCATAGTATAATATTGGCAACATCAATTAGACTGGCGTGATTTGGCGTGCATTATTCAGCATCGTTAATAGATTATTAGTATTTAGCGCTTCGTAGTAATTGCACACTACGCACTAATTACATGTTATTAGAACCTAATGCCCACACCGAAATTCTATTTAGATGTATGTATGTTGGCATCGGTGTTTTAGAGTTCGAAAAACTGTTATACAACAGCTTTGTCCGACCGTCTGTCTGTTATACAACTTTCAACTGAAGAACCGTAAGAGCTAGAGACTCGCGGTCAACGCCATTCGACTCAACATAGTCGATATACCCCCGAAATGGCTATGACCTTTGACCTCTGACCTCAACGTGTCATGGTCACGTGAAATTTTTTCGAACTCTAAGATTTACGGTAATTCATGGCTGTTTCTCACTTGTTTTATACTGCTCAGGTTAAGTTAACAGCGATAACCTAGCGGGAGACTGTTGGACTTGCACGCAGTAGTCTCGAGTTCGATCCTAAGGCGCGCATCTCTGACTTTTCGAAGTTATGTATGTACGTATTAAATAGTTAATTATCGCTCGCTTTAGCTTGAAGGAAAACATGGCAAGGGAACCTGCACGTCAGAGAGTTCTCTATAATATTCTCGAAGATATTATGTGAAGTCTGCAAACACGCACTGGGTGGGCGTGGTAGATTATGGCCTAATCCTTCTCATACTGAGAATTGGTCCGTGCCCATCAGTGGACCAGTTTAATACAGGACTGATATTGTTATTATTAACCTCTTCGAAGAAGTTAATGAAAACACTATGTGGGTCTGTGTGTTAGTGACAGATTAATGTTAGTGACAGGCATAACTCCGGAACCACGGGACCGATTGACATGTAACTTGGTGTGCAGACACCTTGGGGTCATACCTCGGTTAGTTAGAATATGGGCCCTGTGGGTCAAATTATCCCCAAGATATAAGGGTCATTTCTTTTCATTACTGTTACATTTAAGACGAAGAGGTAAAATCCTGGGTTTGTACACCCATCTCGTTATTATTACCGAGTTTGTTTATCGCCTAGGTCGTATAAGAATTTCAGCTATGTTAAGCGGTTTTCGCAGGATTTCGACTACACGGATGTAATACGCGTAATAGTTTAAATGGTCACTTCACTGCTACCACTGCTCCAAACGCTGTGGGTTCAATCTAATCTGACCAAAAATAATAAGTCTGGTTGTTCTTTGTGTCCGTTACTTGAATATTTGTAAACTATTTGTGATCCAGAAATTAATTCTAGTGCAAAAATAAAAGGAAATCTTCTAGCATCACTTGTAATTTATTCGTGCATTGCTAAGCCAAGCGATGACGTCTATAGAAGTAAATAAGAATGGAAAAAATTAAAGAATTGGACGAGGACTAACAATTTAGTTGTTTTACGCTGCCCGGTTTCCTGTGAATGGGTGATGGTACTTTTTTAGGTAAGCCGGCTTATTCGTAGGCTTATAAAATAATAGAAAAGGACCGGACCTTCCGTTCGGGTTATTTCACATATACCCATTGATGCCGTATTAATGGGGATCTGCGAAGATATAATTCCCATTGACCGATCTTCTATTCCGTACAAATCACCATTGATTTAATAATAATAATAGTCTATCACATACACGCAACACCATCTAGCCCAAACTAAGCAGAGCTTGTACTATGGATACTAGACAATGAATACATACAATACATATATACTTTTTTTTTGTAAATACGTATATATTATACATAGAAACACCCAGACTAAGACAAACATCCATGTTCATGCACACAAATGTTTGACTTGTGCGGGAATCGAACCCGCGGCCTCAGGCTCGGCAGTCAGTTACACTAGCCCCTACGCCATCGAGTCGTCGGTAATCGGTTGATATTTCATCCACGAATCCCCACAATCTTGTTATCGGGTTCACAATAGAGATTTCAGGACCGAAAATTGATAAATCTTTGAACTTTATATCCACAAATCCCCATTATGAAGTTGATGATCGATCAATAGGGATTTGTGAAAAGCTTCACAGATTCTCACTGATGGGGTAAGTCAATGGATTCCCATTCTTCTTGGCTTTAGTTTTAATAGTAGAGACCTATGTGATTACGATGTACATTATTACAAACCTAAACGCTACGGCGTATATGATTGTAATAATGTGCCTCAATATCCAGTGTTCTTTATGTCAGTCAATTAATGTTTTGTATCTCGTAACTGAGTCATTTCCACATTATCTTACAGAGAAAAATCTATAAAGCGTACGCCCGCGACTTTTTTGCGTAAAATTTTCAAAAATTATCTTTCTTTATCTTTCTTTACACGTAATAAAAAGCTTTATGCACGTAAAATTCGACTACCTGGCGGATCAAAATAAACATTTTGATTTGACTGCACAGATGGCGTAGTGGTTTAAGTGGTGGCCTTGACACTGCCATTGTGCCGAGTGTTGTGGGTTTGAATCCCACACGGGACAAAACTTTGTGTGATCCACAAATGGTTGTTCCGAGCCTAGGTGTTCTTTGTGTCTCTTGTTTCAATGTTTGTAAAGTCCCCCGCGATACAAGAATTATTACTAGGGCAGGAGAGACCTATAAAAAAGAACATACAACTGATTTATGTTAGATCTCCAGCAATACAATTGTGAAAGCCGCATCCAATTTTGAGCAGCAGTTTTGCATGCTGCCCGTACAAACAGACAGACAAAAATTCTAAATATAATTGTTTTGATATAACAAAATAATTAATTGCTTAAGTTAATTATTGTAACTCGCAACGAACACTACTTAACTCTTGTAGCATAATAGTTATATAACAGTATAATAGCATTGTAAACAAATAAACAGCGCATTTACCTTTATAGCCAACAGCTATTATGCCGCTAAGCCTTTGTATCGCGACGTTCAAGGAACGGTTAGAGTACACCTTGTGCGACATTCACTTTCACAATGAGATAATGTGTGCATTGTAAGCGTACGACGACTGTTGACAACACCCGAAGACTGCGGATCACACCCAACGTTTGCCTGCAGCACCGAACAAGTACCAACAACAAGCGACGACGCTGCCAATTCCAGACGACAGTCGACAACACTCGACGATTTCCCAGAACACCCCACGATTGCTAACAGTACTGGACAACTACTGACAACAAACGTTGACCCTGTAAACTTCCGACGATTGCCAATAACACCCGACGATTGCCGATAGCACCCGACGATTACCGATAACACCCGAAGATCGCCGAGAACAAGTTCAAGCAGCTCAACAGCTCAAGAAAATAGGTGGCTCATTTAGATGCCAATGTACTAGATTACAATCACAAACATGTATTGATAATTTTGCTCACAATTATCAGAAAGAATGCAATGCAGATATTATTGATCTCTTGCTTTCTGACCACACATCTCAAATATTAAAAGTCCCCATTAATAAAGTGTGTAAATTAAAATACTGGAAAATAAAGAAACAGGATATCTCTAATGAAAACTTAGTTAAATTTCATAACCACTTACAATGTTTATCCTTCAAACAGGTCTATAATTCAGATGACACCAACAAAGCCTATAATAGTTTCATGAATGATTTTTCATTGCTATATACTTTGTGTTTTCCAGAAACACTTGTAACTATAAAAACAAATAATAAAACTAAATGGATATCTAGAGGAATAAAGATTTGTAGTCAGAAACAGAGACAATTACTCTGGGCCTTTAGACTGAAACCGAGCTTAAGTAACAAACTTGCATTTAAGAATTACACATTTTTATATAGAAAAATAATTAAATTAACACAAAAAGCTCAAAATAATCACTTTATAAATACGTCCCAAAATAAAGCAAAAGCAACTTGGCATATAATTAATAAATCCAATATCTCTTTACCAAAGAACCCAATTACATCAATAAAAAGAAATGACTTGTTGATTACTCAGCCTCTTGACATTGCTAACGAATTTAATAATTTCTTTGTTGACGAAATCGAAGATAATATTAAACGTGACATTCATTCTAGTAATAAATTTAATAATTTGACATTGCAATCTTTATTCATGCAGCAGTACAAGAAGATGACGTAATACGGGTAACAAACAGTCTGAAAAACACTAACACCGTCGGTTATGATGGCATCTCTACAAAAGTAATAAAATTCGTCATTAAAGTAATAGCTCCTATATTGGTGCATATTTTTAATTTAAGCATAACAGATGGAATATACCCTGAGAGATTAAAACATACAATTATCAAACCTCTTCATAAAAAGGAAGACAAATTCGAATTAAAAAACTACAGACCTATAGCTAAAATTCCTATATTCTCTAAGGTTTTCGAGAAACTAATTTATAGATCTATATATGCATATTTTAACAAATATAAACTATTTTGTACTGAACAGAAAGGATTCCGCCATAAAATTACAATAAATATGGCTATTTTTGAATTCATGTCTAGTGTTATGGATTCTATCGATAGAAAAATACCTGTTTGTGCTCTTTACACTGACATGACCAAAGCGTTCGATTTCGTAGACCATAAAATTTTATTAAATAAACTTCAGGGATATGGCATAAGAGGTAACATTCTACAACTTCTAGAATCGTACTTGAGTAACCGGACGCAATGTACAGAAATTTCTAGATTATGTATAAAAACCAAACAAGAAATAATTTATACATCTGAACCAAGGGAATTAAAATATGGTGTGCCACAAGGTAGTGTCCTGGGCCCGCTACTCTTTTTGATATATATAAATGATCTGCCAAAATCTGTCTGTCATAACATGGTTCTATTTGCAGAAGATAGTACAGCAATAATAAAAAATTCAGATCCTAGTAATCTTAATAGTTACAAAAATGACATAAATAATTGCCTATTCGACATTATTAGCTGGCTCGATAGGAATAATTTGCAAATTAACCTAAAAATGACAAATGTAATGCATTTTCACCAAAGAAGTAAAATACCAAAATTTGATATTACTTTCAATGGATATGAAATAGAAGAGACAAAAGTAGCGAAATTTCTTGGTATAACCATTGACGATCAACTCACCTGGAAGCCCCATATAGCAGAATTATGTAAAAAACTAAGTAAAACAGCGTATGCCCTTTCACAACTTTCCAGAAAAGTAAACCAGAAATCTCTCATAACTGCATACCACGGTCTAGTGGCGTCTTTACTAAGGTATGGCATAATATTTTGGGGTCAGTCAACAGACAGAGAACTAGTATTCAGAATGCAAAAAAGGTGTATCAGGTCAATGTTTGGTTTAAAAGTTACAGACAGCTGCTTACCTTACTTCAAAAGCCTCAAATTTTTAACTTTACCAGCATTGTACATAATGGAAACAGCTGTTTTTGTAAAAACGAATTTAATACTCTTTAAAAAAGTATCAGATGTGAAAATAGGTCCAATACGTGCTCAATATAAAGAACAGTTGTGTAATGTACAGTGCAAGACAGCTCTAATGCAAAAGAGTGTTTTTGGTATAGCTCCAAAGGTATACAACAAAATACCCAATGAAATAAAAACCTTGCCATTAACTAAGTTTAAAAAGTATATTTTCAAGTTGCTGGTAAATAAAAGCTACTATTCGTTGAATGAATATTTAAATGACATAATTTTAATAACATGATAATAATGTATAATGTAATAAGAATATCATATTTTAACTTTGTAAATGGTAATATATATATTTGTTTTTTAGTGTAAAAATTGAATTTGCTATTGTATGTATTTGTCATGTAATTTTGAATTTGTTTCTTGACATTGACGATATTTTTATTTTTATATTCTCTTTTGTTATCGTAATCCATTTTAATTTGTATGTCCCAATGACAGAACATAGAGGACAAATAATTTGTAACATCTTTGTATTAACCTATGTTTCTACAAATAAATGATTTCTGATTCTGATTCTTTCTGATTTCTATAATGAACTTCCTAGCCACATTCAAGAACTAAGCCTTAATAAATTCAAATCTTTTCTTCTCTCTTCTTCTCTCTTAGCCTTTATTATTCCCAAGTCACTTGGGGTCGGCTTTTCTGGTGTAACCGGATTTGACTGGATATCAGTTTTTACACGGAGCGGCTGCCACCTCACCTCCGCAACCCGAAGGCTAACGATACCCTAAGGCTAGACCAGTGTCAGGATATTAGAGGGTACTGACTTTCCTAATAACGACTGCCATAGATGTTCATGGCAGCCAGGACCAACGGCTTAACGTGCTCTCCGAGGCACGGAGCAGGCGATAATTGTCAATCAATACGCACATAATTTCGAAAAGTCATATAACTTCCGAAAGTCAGAGGTGCGCGACGTGGGTTCGAACCCGAGACCCTCTGCATTGCAGTCTGTTGGTCTCCCCAGTGAGCTATCACTGATAGTATATACATAGTTTCCGCTTTATAAAATTCAAATCTTTTATAAAGCGGAAACTATGCTAGAAAGCTTTTTATACTGTGAATATTGAGGACAAAAAGCCTTGGGATTGAGCTGCTTCAATAAATTGACACAGTGAATGTTGATTAATTATTTTAAATTTGCTATTTTTATTTTATCTTTTCTCTGTATATAATTTTACATATGCGATGACATGAATATTTAATTTGTAAACTATTATATTGTTTTAATTATTGTGAATGTGAGGACTGTGTGGTTCATTGTTTCTTCTCTCTCTTTCATTGTTCTCTCAGTAAGTTTTAGTGATGGTCTGGCAGTTAGAGTACTTTTTGCGGCCTACTCAAATATCCTTTCTTTGGTATTGTTCGTCGAATCGTTGAGCTTCTTAAGTTCTGAGTTGAGCTGCACGATTACCGACAAATGCGTGCACTGACTTGACAGGTCCACTCAATCTGTGTGGTACTTTCCTCAAAAGACCATTTCAGACGCCAATCTGCATGGTCTTCACATGATCTGACCAAGATTAAGTCTGGAGTCTAAAAAAGACTGTGACCTCTGAGTTTGTTTCGGCCTTTCTTCTTAGAGTAGTCAGATACGAAACGCCGGCCTCATCTAGCTATTAAAATAATATTGACATGTAAAAGTGTTTATACAAACCTACTTTCAGAAATAAATAATTATTATCATTATTATTATTATTATTATTATAACATCCGACAGTACAGGACGACTATCGACAACACTGGACTACTGCTGACAACTCTCAATAAATGGCGACAATACCTGACGACCACCGCCCATAATATTGTATTAATACTAATAGTTATATAGAGATATTTGATAGTTTTTATGTAGCTGGGTAACCTCTGGTCGTACTGAACCAATTCTATTTACATAGGCAAGCTGCTCGCGCGGGTTACATGCGCAAGTCAAGCGGGTGACTCGCGTCGATCATTAAATGATGTATAACCCGGGTTATGACCTCATCTTACGCACGAAACTCCCACCGTGTACTAATACATTAATCCCAGTGCAGTAGCCTATATATGTAGTTGCAACGAAACATCGCATCGGTACACAACTCGGTCTCGGTGTACGCTCACGGTAGCAGTAACAGTTCCGCCCTTTGGTTCCTAAGCAAGCGTGACACGCTTACAACATTGTTACAGCAACACGCTGCGTGTCAGAACACACGCGCTGTGTCTACAAGCCCCGCTCTCCCCTCGCCCCGTTCGCCCCACGAATTTCTCCCTGCGCAAACTTTGTAACAACATCTAATGTTATGATTGTATTAAATGTATTCTGCGAAAATGTACCACAAATATTAGCTGAGAAACTTTACTTAAGAAATTTCTTTGCTGTCTCGTTACTGTTTAAGTAAACACACATCACCCTTATTTCTAAGTGTTTAAGGTTGAAATTATATGGGTAATTATCATATCGAGTGCAATTGGTGTTGTAAAGTTTACAATGAGCCAGCAGCAGATGATTTTGTTCCCATACGTACAGTTATTTCGTGATACTGTGTACATAAAATAATATTTTTGTTGCGGCAGCGGCATCGCCACCCTTTAACAATTCTTGTAAAAGATGACACGAAATTTATTAGAGCGTGTAACTGTTTGTTTTATTGAAAATATTTATCGTGAATATTCACATGAAAAATTATATTATTTCTTAAGAAAATGTATCACAAAACAATTATAATCTTATTAATATAATACATACAAGTAATCTTATTATATACTTAACTTACACCTAACATTATATAATATTGTTATATTAAATATTAAGTGTAAGTTAAGCCTATAGCCTGTTGGCTATAGGCCCACTGGAACCTTTTTCAGGATGTCAGATATCCTTACCCTACATCCTATTTCGTAACCCTGACAACGTGTATGTTAAATATCATGATGATTTGTCAAGTGGATATGGCGCGAAAGCGTAACAAACCAGCTTACGAATAAACAAACTCACATTCGTTTTCATAATATTAGTTAGTATTAGGATAGAAATAAATACAGGATAAAAAATTGGGGCGAAGAAATAAAAGTTAATCCTTTATATAGAATTCGTTAAATGGCAATGTTTATATGCACAACAATAATTAAGTTTCAATGTTCATAGTTACAGTAGAGTCTATCATGTCCCCTCCAGGGCTGACTGGGTAGGGGACCTAGATTGTTTGGTAGCGCTAATTTCATTGGCCGCCGCCGGCATCCCGTCCTTCGAGAACATTATCCGGGGACCGGGCTTCGTCGCAGCACTCATAGGAGAAGCGGTTGTGGAGGGTGGCTACTTCTCACCCAACCGATCTCTCGCCGACTTCGAGGAATATCTCCTCGAACTAAACGTAGTCGTCGCTCGTAGCCACCCTCGGTCTGTACTCATTGTCGGGGACCTCAACGCCAAATCTGCGGCTTGGGGTTCAGTGTCCACGGACGCGAGGGGTGAAGTGCTGGAGGAGTGGGCCGTAGATAACGGCCTACAAGTCCTCAATCGTGGGTCAGTGCACACGTGCGTGCGTCAGCGGGGCGGCTCCATCGTAGATGTCTCCTTTGCTAGCCTCGCCTTAGCACGCCGTGTCCAAGGTTAACGCGTCGTTGAAGAGGTGGAGACGTTGCCGGACCACCGTTACATCCGGTTTGACGTCTCCGCCCAGGCCTACGACCCCTCAGCCCCACGGACCCCTATTGGGGGTGGTCCGCGCTGGGCTTTGAAAAAGCTGAATCGGTCCTCCAGGAGGCCTCCATTGTTCAGGCCTGGGTGCACGCACCAGCCAGGCCTGACAATGTTGAAATAGAGGCCGAGTGGTAGCGGGAGGCCATGACTCAAATTTGTGATGCGGCGATACCTAGAGTATCTAGCAATCTTCCAGCTGGGCGCCAGATATACTGGTAGTCAGATCACATTGGTCAGCTGCGCCATTCTTGCGCCAAAAAGTGCCTCAAAATAGTCATCAAGCGGGCCAAATATCAGTCCCGCCAAGAGCTGCTGGAGACTCTGGACTGTAATCCCTGAGGGCGCCCTTATTTAATGGTTAGGGTCTGGGCCCTTGACTCAGAGTCTCCGGCCAGAGTTGCTGGAGGAGGTTGTGGCCGCTCTGTTTCCCTCACGGGTGGGGCACACCGCTTGTACACAAACATTTATGTGCATAAACATGGATGTTTGTCTTGGTCTGGGTATTTCTATGTATAATATGTATGTATTTACAAAAAAAAATATATATATGTATGTTTATCCATTATCTAGTACCCATAGTACAAGCTCTGCTTAGTTTGGGCTAGATGATGATGAGTGTGTATGATAGAATAGAATATTATTAATACCTGTATCGTGGGCGACTTTACAAACATTCAAACAACGGACACAAAGAACACCCAGACTCGGAACAACTATTTGTGCATCAAAGAAATTTTTGTCCGCCACACCAGACAAAAAATTTTGGAATCAAATCCACATCACTCGGAGCGGTAGCAGTGGTTAGACGACCACTAAAACCACGACGCCTTCTGTCCTCTCAAATAATGCTATGCGGCTACAATAAAATTCTACAACTGCATATTGCAAGTACAATCTTCAACTTATCGTCCTCGATAGCTTAGTGGTTAGTGTAACCGACTGCCACAACTGAGGTCGCAGGTTTGATGCCCGCACAAGTCAAACATTTGTGTGCATGAACATGGATGTTTGTCTTAGTCTGGGTGTTTCTACAACGCTTAAATAATTACTTTCTAGTTAAAACGTTAGATTGTCATCTGACATACAACCAATTTCTGATTTATAAATATGGTATCATCACGCTCACTCATATTGAAAATTTACCACTATCGTTCTCTCTCTCTCTAATGTGTCAGCTCATTATTTTTAATGTGGACACTTTTTCTTTCGATCTAAAATAAAGGCACATCAATCCGCACAAGTCAAACATATGTGTGCATAAACATGGATGTTTGTCTTGGTCTGGGTGTCTCTATGTATAATATGTATGTATTTCCAAAAATAAAAAAGTATATAATATGTATGTTTATCCATTGTCTAGTATCCATATGAGTGCTCGTGCTCTAAGATTAACAAACAAGAATTAGTTAGGGTTACCAGACAACGTTTTGATGACAGCCAAGTAGTACATATAAAAGTTCAGCGTTTAATTAGCTTGAACAACTCTTCTATCTTAACTCTTGACAACAGGTTGGCCACTAACCACACGAAAAGAAGAAGAAGAAGCGTTTAATTAAGATGTTTGAATGTATGAGTTGTCTTTCTACCAAACAAGCATATTTGGTAATCGGTAAAATAACCATAACCGGATTGTAACCCGTAACAGGAAGCTATGAATGCTAGAATTACTAAAAGTTAACTTTCGAAGTAAAGGTGTGAATCGTATGATAAAAGGAAAGGAATGGCAGAGATTGATATAAAAGTTTCCGGAACTCTTACTTGAGATGACAATGCGAGGATTAAGATATTATTATTTATATTTAAATTATAAATTTATTGCTGTCGGTCGCCATTGGCGCGAACGAAATATCAACGGACAAAAGAGCTTGTTAGCTCGGACTGATTACATCAAAGCAAAATTTCGCCGGTTTTCTCATCAAAAACTAAACCTATTTAAATTGTTTCTAAGACCTATAGATATGAGAAAGGATTTCGGCTATGTCTGTATATTTGTATTATTTTATAAAACATACAGTCATAGCCAAAATATTTCTTAACCTATTGAGTCGCAGTGACACACCGGCAGCCATACACAATAGACACTATATATTTCAATTATGTATATATATATATATATATATATATAGTTGGTTAACTTGTAAACAATAGAATCAATCAATCAATCAAGTATATTGAAAGATTTTAGTAACCTTTGAAGATTCGTATAATAATTATAATTATGATTAATTATAATATTCTACCACATACACACAACACCATCTAGCCCAAACTAAGCAGAGTTTGTACTATGGATACTAGACAATGGATAAACATACATGTATACTTTTTTTTTGTAAATACATATATATTATACATAGAAACACCCAGACCAAGACAAACATCCATGTTCATGCACACAAATGTTTGACTTGTGCGGGAATCGAACCCGCGACCTCAGGCGTGGCAGTCGGTTACACTAACCACTACGCCCTCGAAGCCGACAAATTCCTAGTCATTACAGTGAATAAATTATGAAAAAAAAAACAGGAATGTGGCAGTGGTAAATATACATTATATCCCTGTGGACGTAGCAATTCTACGCTTATATTTAGAACATAACCTTTTTATGAATACCACGACATAATTCTACGATGCTAAGAGATTTAATTTTCTTAGAATATGTCAAATCTACGCGCCGAAGTATTTTTCAATTGTATATTTATATCTTTGTAGCTATGTCCCGCGGCTATAACCGCGTTAAGGTTTCAAAAAACTATCATTCCACGTGGGTTTTAACACGGTTATGCACGACACTTTATATAAAGCATTATCCGATATGTTAGTCCAGAACATATTATATCCTTACTTATAAATATTGCTAACTAATACTTAGCAACCTCTCAATTAAATAGCTGTCAGGTTCTTGATTAATAATTAAACTTTGATCAAAGGGACATTATTACTATTTATCTATTCTAAAACCCAACGTTAAGTTCTTGGGTTGGATTATTTGAATTACTGGATCCCAAGAAGAAGCAAACCACAGCTAGACTTCATGATACTCTGAGCTCATTCTGCGTAAATAGAAACACCAATAATTAAATTATGTTCGGGTACTTTGAAATAACTACACTAGAACATTGAGACAACTACCATTTTAGTCTCCCCGTGACCATGGCTGCTGAAAAGCAACCAAAACGTCGGGAAAAGTGTAAACTTAAATATAAATAGTTTTAATAATTTAATTAGTAAAGTATATAGTACCTAGTAGTAGTGTAACAGTTTCTAAATTATGTAATACAGTGTTAAATAAACAACGCGATAAAATCCGTATATAGTAGTTTAATTTCAATGAATATCATTCGCATAAACAGAAGATAATATTATGTTAAGTAATGTCGGTAAACATTTTTCTGATTAACCGCTAGTTAGTACTAATCTGCCTCTGAAATGTTTGAAAGTAGTTTATTAGTAAGACTGGTAGTTTACCGTTAGATGTGCTAATTATAATCCAAATCCGTTTAACAATTTATGCCTGATTAAGTAACAAATTATGGACCATCTTTACAAACGTTTACATTTATAATATTAGTAGGATTATTAGAACTAACTTTTATTTGCGACTTCGCCACGTGGATGTGTTAGCGTTCGGCTAGGTACACGCAAGTGAATAACATTATGCTTATGTTTCCAGTTCCACTGAATGGCATCTTAAATTTAAACACAAAGCTACTTAAAACTGTATTACATGTAAATTGTACCAGAATCGGCACAGTAGATTTTGCGGGATATCGTTACAAATGGACAGAAAGTCGAAAAATTAAATTCCAATGTTTGGTTTAGACTAAGACCTCTGTGGAATAGTGAATAATTACTCGTTTCCTAAAAATATCTGTCGTGTACAGTCAGGCGCTCATGTAGATATTAGACACATAGAAGGGTTAAGGCCCATTCACACAAGGCAAATATCTTAAAGCAAACGTCATGCTACTCCGGTTTTTTTTTAAAGATAGCATTTTAATCACTTATTTAAGGAACTTGCCACTTGTAAATGTGCCTTTATAACCTGACTGGCACCCCTACTACGAGCTAATAATGTTCTCCTATTATCAAACATAGATTAATACAAATCACAAAGACAAGCTGGTGCTGCATATTCAGGATGCTAGGGTTGGCTCAAAACGATAACGTGCTTAACGTTGCTTCAACGATCATAATTCACGTTAGATATATTTGACAGATATGCACTACAACATGTTGACGTACCATGTATGTATTTAACCGAAGGCTAACGCCTATTTTCCTGAAGGGCTTACCCCTTGAGGCGAGAGGTGTGTTTTACCCACATCTTGCTAGCTATGTTTTTATGGTACTACGTAATAATAGGCTAGCTTATTGCCGTTTACCGGACACAGTTCTAAACTCCGAGCTACTGACAATCTTTTGACACAAAGCACGCTATAACACTTTGGCCACTGACTGACTGACTGGGCTTGAAGTAGATACCGCATGCACAGCAAAGATATGAGCAAAATTTAAGAGGGTTTAGTGAGACAGTTTTTGCTTCCGACATTAAATTTTATTGTTTTCTCTCGGAGAGTACGCGTCTCAAAAAATGACAGCAGGTCTCAGTTTTTTTAGTAGGATCGACACATTTCAGAATTGTTTTTATTAAGGGATATAAAACTTTAAAAGTAACATTTAACAGTGCTAATACTTGATGGAAACTAGCAGGCTAAATGGTAAGCTAATCATACGGATTATTGCGCGTATTGGTAGCTTACATAATGCAAATTTAGGGATAATCAATTAAATGTTTTTGTTGTATAACTAAACTGTTTAATATAAATTTAAGTGCTATATTGACTGGTATGAGCTGCAAATAAGTAGATAATAAGGGTATGTACTAACTGAGTGGTTTGCGGGATGACGTCTACCACGTCTTGCCATGCTTCTGAGCACACTTGCGTCTGAGCATACAAAGCTAGTACTTTGCGCCAACTTGCGCATATTACTAGAGTCGTGTACGGGAACTTTAGGATTCTTTTTTCTATAGTATATGCATTACACTTTCTTTGCAATTAGGGACAATATTGCAACGAAACCTGTATTTTTCAAAGTTTATAGTCTACCTTAAAGGCCTGCGTAACTTGTATTTTTGAACGTCCAAATTCTATTAAACTGCTCTGGACTGGTATGATGCACCAAAACTATCTCATTATCGCATCTGAAAGGGCCTGTAACTAGCAAAGAGCATAAGAATTTTAGTACACACATCGATCAATCTGATAATATAAAATGGTACACTCAGCACTATAAAACCTCATATTAAGCAGACGTGAGCTGCAAACCTGCTGAAGCATCTCTTCGAAGCAGCGCTTCGTTATTATGATCCGCTCCTTACCGTGTTTGCGCAAGATAATTAATTCGTAGAACATTCGTTCGGCATCGACTGTTACTGAGACGTACGTAAAGAGCCCCGAGGCATTCTTGCAGCGACAAATTTGTACGCGTGTGTGTATCCAACGTAATGCTCTCACGGTAACTTTACGTGACGTATGGGAAAAGTGATCCGATGTTTTACGGGACGTGTAACGGGGAGAACATTGTGTTAATTATATGTGACGAATCTCTGAAGCTGTTTAACAGAGTTGGAGTGATTACCGTACTGAATAGAATATTAATTTTACCTGCCTGAGTTTATTTGTTTGTCGGCTATAAGCGAACGGGTACGGGCAGCGTTATAAATTTATATCCACGTGTGCCCAGGGACAAAAATGGATATTACACAATTATGTTATTATTATTCTGCATTTAAGACTTCTTTTAAATAAATGTTTGAAATAATAAACTGCTGTAGAAAATTGAAATATGTACCGACACTGCTGACGCGTTAGTTTTGTGTAGTCAGGCGCAAGTATACAGTAGTGCCGCGTGGCAATCGTTTCCCCGCAACCACTCAATAACTCGTAGTTCAATATGTATTTATATTATAAACAGTGAATACATATCCGTATATAATATCAAGTTATTTCATTTGACCGCCCACAAGAAGACCATCTGATTACCCTACAGAATGATATTTACATATTTATACTTGTATCACTTATTGTACTTGCGACGTACACTTATGAATATGGTTTTCCACGTATACTAAGTTGGTGGTTTTTTAAGTACGTAAACAACATTTATGCATACCATCATCTACGTTCGTCAGTATATATACCATATTATAAACGAGGCGTCAGGATTTTATCTCGTCTACAAATAGCACCTACGACCAAAGACTTTAAACATAGAAGCGCCTTACAACGCTTAAATAGATACTTTCTAGACGTTAAGTTTTCATCTGACATAATAACGTATTGGGTATAGACTTGTACATGACGTTTACGAGACTATTGAAAGAATTAATTAAAACAAAATAAAACAAAACTAGACAAAACATAAAAAAAAACTAAGCATTAACAAAAATTATTAATTTCAAACTTTAATAACACACGAATTTGAGACTATGCATAAATGTTATTTTCCCGTCTTTAATTTTATGTTTTACTGCTGTTTTATTTTAATATTTGTTTTTTTAATGATTAAAGGACAGTCTTGATTCATTTTGTATAATCTAGAAAGTTTGCATACTTATCAAAAATATTAATTCGAAAGTAATCTGAACTTTGATGCAGTTTATTAGTCCGTCGGTGTAATAATATTGTTATCATATAAGTAACTGTAAAGTCTTTATAAGAATAAAAAATTTGAACCTAAATTTTGCCTACAACTTGTGACCGCTTAAAGATTAGTGCCACATGGTTAGTACTTTTATTTAATTAATATTTACACAATAAATTCAAATGAAATCATAGATTTTCCATTCATAATCCTCGCTAGCATTATAAATTTATAAGTAAATTTGTTCTCAACTCCTTTACAACTTCATTCATTATACAACCAATACCGAACACCATCCATTATCAAAGACATAATTAAATGCATTAATTTAAAATTCACAGACAGCCAGTAATTTACTCCGTTGCCTAGATTAGCGAGTGAAATATAAATTATTTTTGAACAATACTTGAGTTAATAAATGGGTTTATTTCAAAGCAAATTGTAACGGTTGGTCTTGACGTCAATAGAAAATGTTTTAGACACCATCTTTATATAAGGTACAGACTTATGTATTTGCCTAATATGTAACTAAGAAGTGTGGTCATGTTTAAATGAGCATATGAGAAAATAGCTTTACGTCTGTCTGTAATATATATTATAATATGAATAATAATTTAAAGGGCACATCTCTAAGTTTCGTAGGTGTAGCAACTAATTATTTCCTAACCAATGATTCTGCGAATCAAGCCCCATAATCTGCAATCTTCAATCTGTAAGTGTAAACGCAATAATATGCCATAATACAGAAAAAAATATGTTTATTTTATAAGTATTCCTGTTTGTGGAACATCAGCCTATCTGTAAAATGTTACATTGGTAAGCACGTGTATATTTTGAGAATTTTTAGATTTATATAATTATTACATCGGACCTGTGTGAGTTGGCAGACTTCACTCACCTTCAAGTACATTATGGACGACTCTTAAGTTCATAGCACACATATCAACTAGGAAACGGATCGTTACCGTATCAACTCGAGCCGTGCAGTATTATTTGTATGAAACTCCCTACTGCAACGCACACTAATCGGGACTCGCCTCGGGACAAGCTTGCAGTCCTCGCGCTTACGGCTCGTCGTCCCCGCACTTACATCTCTTCGTGCACTACTGTTGCCGAACGTGCTGTCATTCATAAGACAACTAACAGTCGTGTTGCGTGCGTATATTATTAAATTTGTAGGTTAGATTTCAAACAAAACAACGATGAAAAGGGATCATTGAAGAAGTGAGAAAATATCCATCTTAATAGGATTTAAGTGAGCGCGGCGTAAGCGCGGCGTCGCCTAGCCGTAGCCGAGTCGACGTACCGGTGCTGTTGATCCACTTTGGTTACGTTAGGTTGACGCCTGTTTGACGGCGAGGCAAAAGGCGATACGGTGACGATCCCTTTCCGAGTTGATATGTGTGCTATGACCTTTAGTCCTGTAGGTTTGCTCACGAAGTATCGTTGAGCATTAATCAATGAAATCAGAGGTGTGGGACCCTGGGATCGATCTTGACATCTTCGGTTGACAGTCCAATGGTATCACTAGAAGGCTATTGTTGCATATTTTATTATAATACAGATATTTAATAATTTGTATTGAACATTGCTCTGCCGAATATGCACGTGAGTTTATCACTATAAATTATAAATGGGATTAAAACATGATTTATCATGTAATTATATAACAACAATCTCTATAAAAGCTAGTATCAGAACAACTAGGTATCTACAGAACACATTTTTTTAACGTGTAATTAATCTGTCTTAGAATACTAGACATAATTAAAATCTATTGTGTCTGGCCACCGGTGTGCCGCTGCGACTCAGTTGAAAGTTGGAAAAATAATCTAAAATATGAATGTTTTTTAATTTATTTTTAAAGGTACTACCGTTATATTTAGATAATCCTTGTGTCATGATGTGCTTTGCATGCAAACTTTGAAACAACGGACATTCAGAATAAACCAACAAACATTTTTTCCGTAGCAGGATTGGATCACGTAATACCAGCGCTTCGTGTGGTAAGGTTACATAAAGTACAGCAATACGTGCAGTTCCAAATACGATTAAAAATGCATTGATAGACTTTTTTCGAAAGTGGATGGTCCATCAATCTCCTCACAGTTTATTACATACTTAGAGTTAATTCATGTTAGCTGTTTTTTTTCTAAAGAGTTATTTGTAGTACCGGCTGAGTTATAAGTCGATACTATCAATAAATAAACACTGGCCTGGTGGTAAAATACTACAACAATTTTTTTTTCTCGTTTATATATATAATATGGTCATTTAATAAGCGTTACTTAAGCGTATAATCACTTTCACTGCCAGAAATATCACGCGATGTTGACTCTAGATAAAAGGAACTACAGATGGGATGACAAGAAAAGAATGGGAGAGGTTGGTTAAAAAGTTATGTGATAGCAGGAAGAAAGAGTGTTAGATGCTCACATGACATGTGGCTTTCCAACACTCTTGTTTTGGTTACTAGGTAAAAGGTTACTAACCTAATACTGGTTGACTGTAAATATTCACCCAGATGAGTCGATTATTTCGAACCGTATTCAAATAATTGCAACGGCATGCTGTAGTGAAATAATGCATATTGCCAATGATATTTCGCCAGTTCAGGCAAAATAATACCACTGGATGTAACGAAAACTTACACATATTTTAGCGTCCACAGGCTCGGACCTATACCTTTTAACAGAGTGCACGGATGGCGTAGTGGTTTACGTGGCCCCGCCACTGCCACTGCGCCGAGTAATGTGGGTACGATCCCTACATAAAAATTGTGTAATCAACAAATAATTGTTCTGAGTCTGGGTGCACTTTACTTCCGTTGTTTGAATGTATCTAAAATCACACAATAATTTTTCAAGGGGCAAGGATGCTGGAAACATTTGTAGCGGTTGAAATGTATATACTAATAAATTGTTTAATTTTGTGGCTGACATTCAAACAATGCTTTTATCATTATGTCTCGACATTTTCATGTCATTCAAAGTTTTTGAAGCAGCATCAGCGTTGTAGCGTCATTCAACAATAAATCAGTGAACGCAATTAATCGCCAATCGGTGCCATAACTCAGACCTCGGTGAAATCGCGATGCGATGCGGCAACAACGCCGTTGCGTTGCGATCGGCGCGACTGCGGCGACTAGTGACAATAGTGACGACATAAACAGCCGCGAGCCACACTAGTGCGCTTAATTGCCGTGACACGACACCGTGGGCCGTGTCATGACGTCAGCGGACGCAGTTACGCATTCTGCGGTCCAATCATTACATGTTCGAACTTGTAATTTATTCAAATAAGAAATATAATACACTGTTTAAACGTATGCTATAATTCTAGGCTCACCAGTACCTTAAAAGATGCGTAGTTAGGGTCAGAAAGACGCCGTTTCAATTATTAAAATACATTGAAATTAAACTACTATATACGGATTTTATCGCGTTGATTATTTGATATAAATTTTACGGGGACTCCCCGTGACCATGGCTGCTGAAAAGCAACCGAAACGTCGGAGAAAGTGTAAAATTAAATTAAATCTAAATAGTTTTAATAATAATATAATTAGCTTAAAAATTTGTAAAGTTTAATAGTAGTAATAGTGTAACAAATTTTCAAAATTATGTAATAAAGTGTCAAATAAACAACGCGATAAAATCCGTATATAGTGGTTTAATTTCAATGAATAATATTCGCGTAAACAGAAGACAATATTAATAAAATATGTTAAGAACCTAAAACCGATGTACAGTCAGCACCAAAAGTCGATGAACAGAATCAACTTAACAAAACACCTGTTCACAATAAGATGCCATAAGTTATAGTCGCAACTAGGAAACAAAATAGCCTGTACACCAGAAATTTACAAAAGTCGTTAAACACGAGTATTTCAAAAGTATCTGTGTACTAGTATTCCTAAAGTCGCTGTACACCATCAATCCAAAAGTCACTAAACAGCAGTAAAGACAAAATTAGGTTAACAAAGTATATTTTTAATGTTGCCGTGTGTTAATATACTTTTGTCGCTTATGTTGTTCAGCTACTTTCGGGACAGTTCTTGCTTAACCTTAATAATGTATGTTAACACGTTAGTATCTATTTCAATACTTATTTACAAAACAATTATATTTTATTATTAGTAATCATACTAATCTATTATATGAAAAATAACATAAACATAACTCTAATGATCTACGAAGCGATTATAGTGACGGTACTTGTAATTTACTTTGCGCGAATCTTACAAAACCTACCTTCCCTTAATTTTTAATTTATTATTTCTGTTCATATGACTTGTGATAATTTTAGTCTAGCGTATTATTGTCGTAGTCTGAAGTAAATGAAACGTTGTGTATGTGCATAACTGTTTATTTATATTATTGAGATACATCAATCGATAAATATCACAATACTGCCGTATAATGTGCATATTGCGGAGCATGAACGTCACAGAATTGTTCTCTTGAAAGAACAAGGATACAATGTATCAGAAATTGCTGCAGAATTAGGAGTTCCGGTAAGTAATAAAACGTATAATATTTTATCATATTTGCATTCATGTTTAACAATAATTGTAAGTAGGTATTAAGATTGCTGTAATTAATGAAAACGAATAAAGTGTAATAATTACAAGATCAACAACGCACAAATGTATATATAGTGCACCTGGCTTTACAGTAGTCCACTTGCGTTTTCACTTGAAGTATATATCACTAGTCGGCTTCGGGGTTTTTGCGCAACTAGCGTAATGAATAAATACCACAGTTAGAAAAAAAACTTTATCATTTCATCAATTGTCTTATTCAGAATTGATTTGAGATGCATATTTATTACTAGACTAGATTTTACCTGCGGTTTCGCTCGCGTGACGTGACGCGCGTAGGTTAGGTGAGGTTAGATTAGTAATATGGCGAGGGGTAAGTCGCACCGGGCGGCGGCCATACTGGCGACTGCTGGGGTCGCACAAGTCGTTAATCGTATCCGGCGGTTGGGCCTCGAGGTGGCCCTGTCTAAGTCCGAGGCCGTCTGTTTCCACGGCCCTCGGAAACGGCCACCCCCAGGGGCCCATATCATGGTAGGAGGGGTCCGCATCGGTGTCGAGTCAACCCTAAAGTATCTAGGTCTCTTGCTCGACAGCCGGTGGGACTTTAGAGCTCATTTTAGTCGTTTGGCCCCCATTCTTCGGAGCGCTGCAGGTGCACTTGCGCGCCTGCTGCCTAACCTTGGGGGGCCAAATACCTCCTGCCGGAGGCTCTACGAGGGAGTCGTGCGGTCTATGGCCCTCTACGGGGCCCCAGTTTGGGCGGACAACCTGACGGCCCGTAACATTCCAGCGCTTCGTGCGCCACAGCGCGCCATGGCCGTCAGGTTGATAAGAGGATACCGCACGATCTCGTTTGAGGCAGCGAGCCTCCTCGCCGGATCGATGCCCTGGGACCTGGAAGCGGCGCTTCTGGCGTCACTCTTCCACTGGCGCCGGGAGGCACTGGCTCGGGGCGAAGGACCTGCTCTTTCCGCTCTCGAGGCGGCAAGGTCCGAGCTCCGCTCCCCCCTTTACCTTCCGGCTGACACAGGTAATGACTGGCCACGGTTGCTTTGGCCAGTTCCTGTGTCGAATAGGCCGGCAAGAGACGCCCGGTTGTCACCACTGCGGTGACTGCCGCGACGTTGTTGAGGACACGGCGCTGCACACTTTGGCGTACTGCCCTGCCTGGGCATCGCAGCGCCGTGAGTTGATCGCGGCAGTCGGACTGATTGCCCTCTCACTTCCGGCCGTAGTTCAGTCTATGGTCCGGAGTGAGAGGTCGTGGAACGCCGTCGCTTCCTTTTGTGAGAAAGTAATTTCCATCAAGGAGGCGGCGGAGCGGGAGAGGGAGCATTTAAACCCTCTCCCCAACCGCAGAACCGGGCGCCGGAGGGCGCGAGATGACCTCCAGCCACCCCGAGGATTGACCTGGGGGTGGCGGGCTTTGTAGGTCTGCCCGCCATCCCTTCAGCACCAGGTCCGAGAGGTGGCGTGCGTGTTCCCACGTGCGCCTCTGTGTCGTGTCTTTGTCCCCCCCCAGGGGGACAGTGGAGGAAGTATTTTTGTGAAGTGGCCTGCCGTTTCACACGGCGGGCCGAAACCTCGGCGGGGTCGCGATTGCATGTGAAAGCGATTCGCGCGGCCCCGCCGTCTATGGTTATGTCGAGGAACACCGTGGTAGGTTTAGTCGGTATTACCGGGGTATCTTTCCCCTGGTGAGTCCGACATAACCTTTCCGTCGCCCCGCGGAGTGGTATGCGTCAATGCAATCCCGCAGGTAAAAAAAAAAAAGTTAGATTAGTAATAGTATTTTTTTTGAAAAAGGTACTCTAGGTCCGTTTTTGTTACCCTGACAACGTGTATGCGATATTTTATAATGATCTGTCGAGTAGTTGAGGCGTGAAAGCGTAACAAACAAACAAACAAACTCACATTCGTATTTATAATATTAGTTTATCCTTACTAATATTATAAATGCGAATGTGAGTTTGTTTGTTTTCGCGCGCGTCTTCGCTCGCGTTTATCTAGATTTAATCAATAAATTTCTATCCCACAGTACTGTTTCTTTCCAGCACAGTACTTTTATAGAGAATTCTAAAAAACTCTTATACAACAAATTTGTCCGTCCGTCTGTCTATTATACAACTTTCAACTCAAGAACCGTAAGAGCTAGAGACTCGCGGTCAACGCCATTCGACTCAGCATAGTCGATATACCCCCGAAATGACTACGACCTTTGACCTCTGACCACGTGGTATCACGTGACCTTTGGATTTTTTCGAGCTCTAAGGTTCACGGCAATTTATTGCCGTAATTCTGTACCTCTGATAACGTGTATGCAAAATTTTATGATGACCGGTCGAGTAATTATAGTGAAATTAACTCATATTTGGATGTATATTATTAAGTAGTTAGAATACTATTAATGGCAAACTAACATATCAGCCTTACACTTGTTTACCTGATGCTAAGCGTGTACCGTACTAACTATTTATATTTGTAACATCAGAGATATCACTTGCGCGTTTCCGATACTGCAAAATATCATTTTACTCTTCGGGAAGATTTTTAATTACTGCAATTTTCGTCTTTCTCTCTAGCATTTATTATTCCCAAGTCACTTAGGGTCCGCTTTTCTGGTCTAACTGGATTTGAATCGATATTAGTTTTGACACGGAGCGGCTGCCACCTGAGCTCCGCAACCTGAAGGCTAACGATACCCTAAAGCTAGATCAGTGTCAGGATATAATAGAGCACTGACTTCCCAATAACGACTGCCATAGACTGATGTTCATGGCAGCCGGAACCGACGACTTAACGTGCTCTCCGAGGCACGGAGCAGGCGATAATTGTCAATCAATACGCACATAATTTCGAAAAGTCATATAAGTTCCGAAAGTCAGAGGTGCGTGACGTGGGTTCGAACCCGAGACCCTCTGCATTGCAGTCTGTTGGTCTCCCTACTGAGCTATCGCTGCTATATGATTTTTATTTACTGCACTATATAATGTAAATATGCTTGTTGTTATCTTATTAGATAAACTGATATAAACAATAGAACTTTACCAAAAATGTAATAACCATCATTTGAGTATTGTTTCCATTGCAACTAAACTATCAACTGCCCAGTCTACAAGACAAAGTTACCTTTCAATAAACATAGCAGTGCTGTGAATATTTCAGGGTTCAACTTGCAACGTTAGACTCTGCCGGACGACGCGGGGGTGAGGTGGGGGTAGCGGGTGAAGCGGGGTCAAGCGAATAAAACGTCGCCGTAAGTGCGGATAAATTCAGGTGAATTTATCCTCCAGTGATGTATGGCATGGATCGCGAGACAGTATTCGTAGGGTTATGTGCTCGTGGTCGCATTGTACTAGCGTATGTATTGTTTTACCTTTGCTCCTATGAACGTTTATGGTATGTACCCCGTTCTGAAGGGCAACGTCGCAAAATAGTATTATATATTGGAGATTATTTATTTATTTAAAGAGATTAACAGACTTTTTTTGAGATTAAAATGTTATTAATGTATTTGGTCTTTATTTTCAAAATCTTTTCAATACTATATATGATCTATAGTCGAAGGTAAAAGTGTATAATAGATGGAATATAATTACATATATTTGTAATTCTTTTACCAAAATCCACAAAATGCGTCATTTATTTGCGACATTGCCATTCGTATGCAACCCCTTGTGGTCGCTTACACTTTTTACATACCTAGACTCACGTCTGTCTCCTGGAGCGATAGGCACAGACTATCAATTGTAAATTGCTTCAATCCTGACAAATCTCCGTTGATTCATTCACTCTCATGACATTATTCATAAAACACACGTAGGTTTAGCGTATTCTTGACCTGGCCTTTCTTTTCAGAGAACTGCTCAGAGAACGTTTTCCTTAGTCCTTCGCTACTGACCTTTCTATTCACATTTGCTTTAAATATTTTCATAGTAAACAATTTTCATTTTCTTTTTGTTATATCTTTAGTAACATGTAGGACTTATGTATCAAAAGTTTGTATTTATATTAGCAGTGGGCTAAACATTTATTTTTCTTATGCTGTTAAATGCTAATGTTAAATAAAAATTAGCATGTTATTTAAAGTGCTAATTCTTATAAAATGTTAAATAGTTAAACGTAAGTAATACGTTGATTTAACATGTTGAGTTAAATAATAATAATATTCTATTCTACCACATACAAACAACACCTTCTAGCCCAAACTAAGCAGAGCTTGTACTATGGATACTAGACAATGGATAAACACACATATATAATTTATTTTTATAATACATACTTATTATACTTAGAAAAATAAATGTGTTATATACATTTTAACTTATAGTCATGTTAGCATATTAGCTTGTGACTTACATGATGTTAAAATTGTGAATGTTAACATGTTTCTTTTTCGTGATTTTGTATTTAACATGCGACATAATTAGTTAGATCAATGATATTTCCTTCATACTTTAACAGGCTTAGGACTGTCTGAATATTTTAAATATAAGAAATCAAATTAAAATGTTTAAAATGATCTTACAGTAACGATGGCAGTGACGTAAAAAAAATTACTTTATGTTAAAAATAACATTTTGGTGTCCATTTATTTTAACAATGTTAATGATAATTTTATTAAAACATGTTTATTTATTTGTTATAACTTTTAACACCCATCTTTAATTTATATGATGTAGAAAGCATAATGCACAGAATCAAGTTCTCTTGCCTTGTGTACACGTTGATATGTGCAACTCATACAGTTTTATAATATTTTGCAAACAATAATAATAGTTTTTGATATTCTTGAGACTGTCCCGTTGGCTCATATGTTAAATTGGTGCTTATCTTTGCATGCAAACATATGACACCGGTTTCGATTCTCGGAAAAATGTGTAAACGTGCGCATAAGTTTCTCCTTGTCTCTTCGTGGGTAGGATATAACTCTATGTACGTAAGACAAACTTATCTTCTACCTGGGGATATAGTCGTGGAAATACATCTGCCGTCCGCTAACTAAAAAGCCGTTAAGGCATGCCTTATATCACTTAAGATTTTTAAGTCAGTGGACGGCAGACACATTCTAGAATATGTGATCCCCGAAAGGCTATACATAGAAAACATAATATATACACACATAAATGACAACGTTGATTTAAAAAAATATATATCACAGCTTGTACAATAACATTTCAAAATATACATATTTATATAAATAATGTATCGGTATGTGGACTATGAATAAACCTATCTTAAAAAACAGATATATAAAATTGTATTACACCGCAGCGTGAGCAGAAACCCTTTGTAACACGATTACCAAAACTCATAAATAAAAATTAAAATTCTCTGTAAAATTATTATGAGGCAACTACAAACGGTCTGACTCTGTAGAGTCAAAAGCGTGAGTTAACAGTCAACCCTTTGATGTCTGTATCCCGCTCTCGTGTTTATATTTATGCGTGACATCGTGCCGTGCCGAGACATGCATGCGTGACATGACACCGGTATGTGAGACACACGGTATGCTTATGTGATAAAACTCCAAGCAAAGGTTAGAGCGTTAAAAGTAAGAAAGCTAGCATAATGGACATAATTTTTTACAAATACATTTATATACATAGGTATGCTGACATGAGGCTGGATTTTTCCAAGACCCGCACGAGCTTTGTCTAAAATACAGCGCGAAGATCGCGTCGCATTACGTAGTGATACCGATAATAAGATCTAATGTTTTGTATAAATACACACGCCCATACGATTACAATCACTGTCATTTTGTTTCCTTTTTACTAATTAATTTATTAATTTAATTAGTAAATGTTTTTTAAAACACATAGAAAGAAGATCATAACTTCGTGTAATGCACCTTAGGGGTTCGAGGACCATATAAACAACAATTATTCAGCGTCAATAACACTAATAGCAATAGCTAATTAAATTTTTAAATTAATTGATTTATTTTATAGGTAGTAGAGCCTCGCTGATTTCAGCATGAATGGGCCGGCTCGACCGGGGAAGGACTACCCTCTCACAGAATATCGAGGTGAAATAGCAGTATTCCTACTATTGTGTTCGGTGAGTGAGAGTACCGGAGACCCAATCACCCCTTACACCCATCCGCTCCTTTTTCTTCCTACTTCCTTTCCTAAAGGGTCGGCAATGTGCTAGTGATGCCTCTGGTGTTGCAGGCGTCCATAGGCTACGGTGACCACTTACCATCAGGTGGGCCGTACGCTTGTTTGGCAACAAAGATGATAAAAAAATTGCTACTAACTTCCAAACAAAATGTATTTATATGAAGACAACTCCCGCCCTAAGAATAAGTCACGGGAGACTTTAAAAACATTCAAACAACCGACACCAAGAACACTCAGACTCGAAATAATCATTTGAAAATCACACATATTTTTGACTCGTGGGGGACGGCGTAGCGGCGAGGTGGCAACTTAAACCAGCAACAACCTGCAGACATTGCTAGCAGATCATAACTTGATGCGGCTATGAAGGCGCGCTTTTCATATGAGTCCTATATAAAAAGCGCGCCTTCACAACCGTTTACAGTAAAAGGAGTTGTGTCTCTAACATTATTTACATAACAAACATATAATTCTCGGGCGCTCCGTTCCACGTAAGCTCACGTTTACTCACGTGTCGAACAGGTATGTTTCACACCTTTATCTTTTTCCTTGAGTACACATATTTGTATGCTTCGCAAATATTATGCTAAACATGTAACAATATTGTTCGGAATCATATTAAAGTGACGTCTTATACACGAGTGATGTAAGAAAGAAATATTAAAATTTGTCAGATATTTTTGCGATTCATGTAGGTAATCTTTCAAATGAACGAGTCACAATGAAGAAAGAAAAGCAGATGAAAAAGAATAAGTTATTGGCAAGCCATCCAAATTATTTATTTTGAACTTGTAATAATTTCCCAGACCAATTTTCATTTTTTTAAAGAACTTGCTACTCTATTTCTAAATACTATGACATGTCAATTAACAAACATTCAAACAAACCCGGAAAGACTATTTTTGGATCACACCCGTGCAAGGTCAAATCCGAAATATTTGGCGCAGTGGCAGTGGTGACACCACCATTTAAACCACTTCCCCATTCGTGCAGTCAGATATATCAAATGCATAAAACGCAATAACATACTCCAACGAGACAACACAGGTAGCTAAATATGTAGTTCAAATGACTCGCGACTGTTGATTCACCATCCAATATGTGTTTGACCTGCACGGAAAAAACAATTGCGTGATATACAAAGTGTTCTGAATATAGGCACTGTGTCCGTTGTTGGAATACCTGTAAAGTTCCTCGATCACAACGATTACACCTAGAATCAGAGCACTCACAAGAGAATGACTGCATAGACACCATTACTGGAAATTGATTTCAATGAACAAAACTGCAAATAATATAAAAAATACTGATTCAAGATACAAAGGACAAGGAAAAATATGTTTTTGCGATGAGCTTTTATGATAAACTAACTATGGCCCGCGGCTTCGCTCAGGAACAGTAGTCTTTTTCTGGATGAAAGAACGTCTTTTTCTGTACCCTTGACAATGAACATAATGGCGAAATTTTATGATTATCGAACGTGTTATTAACGCGTGAAAGCGTACCAAACAAACAACATACTCACATTCGCATTTATAATATTAGTTAGGATTGATCCAATATTGACCACCTTTTTTATACGAATATAATATATAAAAGTTTTTGGACTATCGCGATTTGTACACATACTTAATATAATGCTAGACAATGGGTCTTACTCGCGATAAAGTATTTAAAAGGTAATAAATACCTATTGATTGCCCTACTAACGTTCCGACCGACTTGCATCGATCGTGGTCACGCGTTGACTGATGTGAGCTCAGCGGCGCCTTCGTGAAGTGCGAGTTTCGGCAACTACCCTCACTTGGTTACTATTATTTATATTCGCACTGTCGGTATTTCGACACACAACACTAACGACGTCTACACATTGGCGACCTAAGTCACTACGGCGACGTTTACATTTGCTGATGGCTGGATTTCAAGATGTAGACTAACGGTATATATTAAATACTTTATCGCGAGTAAGACCCGTTGTCTAGCATTATATTAAGAATATAATATATATTAATGTTGGTAATTGTATAAATATTTCATTTAATATGTATCGTGTAATTCATATAGTTTACACATAAGAGTCTTTATCTCATGAAAAGGTAATAAATAACCGCATCTGCGTAGTCCAATATAAAATTAATTATCCGATAACAAACACGATACTGCGATTCAAGTTTATATTTCATATTTTGGACATTATTTTATGCAACAAATTTGCTTTACAGTTTACTAGAGTGGATTCAATGTATTGAACGACGTGAAATGAACGTGTGTCATTGGATTTTCTTCTAAAAATCGATTCCAATCAACTGCGTTATGCCTGGTATTGATACTAAGCTTGAATATTATGAATTTTATTTTATAAGTTTAGTTGTCAATTAAATGATGACAATTGTGCTTAGTTCATGATGTGAACATACATATATAATTAGCAACTAACTATGGATATATTTTCTATATTTTCATTTACTATGAAAACCTAATTCAAGATATAGAGCCTCACAGAATTATAATATCATTGGTTCAGTTAATAAATGTATTTTAACTACCTTACTAGTGGCCGAGTATCTCTTCTTATAGAGTAGACGTAGGCCGACGAGCAGATCCGTACAATACACAAACATTCCGTGGAACTTTTGGATATCCTGCCGTTACGTCTACCATCACTACTTAATGTGACCAACGTCCTCTGTATCTCAGAGAATCTCGGTCTCCTAAAATACAGACTACAGCCTAGTTCAGAACTTTTATAAACTTAAAACAACACTACTTATATATTGTAATCATCTTGTTGGTAACAAATTTTTGATCAAATATATTTTTAGTTTTGAAAGATTTGTAGATCCAATACTATTATTTAATCAGCTCATTGCCTCTTTACTTGCTCATTGACTTGTTTTCTTTAACTGTGGTGTAAACTATCAGTGCGCTACGCAAACCACCCACTTATACCCGCAGAAAAATAAATAAAGCTTCATTTCCAACAGTACCACATCCTTTTTGAGCTGTTACGTATGTGCGTATCGTCACCTCCAAGGACATTGGGTTCCGAGTCCGGCATTAATTAAAGTATTAGCGAATGTCGCAGTGGCCGGTAAAGGTGGCTACTGACTCGTGGTGTAATGAATCAGGTTGCCAAACGATATCTTTAAACATGGAACAACTGACAAAGCAAAAACAGCAGCAAACAAATTCATAAAAATATATTGCCTACGTAACAACAACAAAACACACACAAACATGGACATAAACACACACACATATACACACACCAACATCACCCTAATCACACTTACGTACGCACTTACTGCAAGTCGCCACGTATTCATCATATAATATTTGTTTTTATTCAACTTTGCCTTTATTGTACATATATGTTAAATTATATTTTATGAACCACGATGAAAGAGACTGGCCTCTACGATACAGGGAATCCTAGTCAGGAGACCAGTGGTTAATCTAATTTAGCTATGAATTTTTTCTGATCAATGAAGATTATTATTACTAAAAATAGCTTAACAGAAAATCCCCTGTTTTACGTAGCACCCAAAAACATAGTTGACTAAATGTGAATGTAATATCCCTTACCTAAGCGTTCGGGGATATATGCATAATGCAATTTTTTATATTTCTTACTATTACTACTACTATAATATTATTGACCCAAGCTTACCCCGTAAGAATATTCATGTTCGCCGCGAACGCTGCATACCAAATGAAAGCGCAAGTCTATCTGCACCTTTACGTAGTGGTAAGGTACCGTGCGGCGCTAAGCCGACCGCGGTCCGATAATGATATATGTCTTTAATTTAACTCAACAACAAATTAGGGACGACTCTGTGTAAGAAGCCATATGTATATAATTCATGCAAAGTAATAGTGTAGCATTTGAATATAACATAATAAGTATAATTTGTAGCTAATAGAAATACTTTAATTGTACTTTCTTATCTATCATGTTTTGATCTCTTCTAGCAACTAACCTAAATGTAGCTCCAGTAACTTAGTAAACTCACTAACCTACGACGTTCTCGACTTTTGAGGTTCATAAATGTTACTTTGTTACTTAAATGAATAAATTATTTTTGTTTTGGTCTATATAATTGAGGCAACATGAGACCTTATTTTAGTTGTTAAGTATTGATTAAGACATTGTATTTATTGTTTCAAATAAATAAGAAATATATGAATGTAATTCCTATTGCAATGAAAATGCTTCCTTTTACTTTCCTTTTACTCTGATAGTAGCAGCCTTTTTCTTTTCGTGTGGTTAGTGGCCAACCTGTTGTCAAGAGTTGTTCAAGCCGCCCGTAGGCCTCTGACATTGGTTAACGACTGCTGTCAATTACACAACAACCGGGACCGACTTTTTACGCGCCCTCCGAAGCATGGAGACGCTCAGATGAAATACCACTTAGCGGTCACCCATCTATAGACTGACCGCACCCAACGTTGCTTAACCTCGCTAATCGTTTACCAATCAGTGAGTGCAACTGGCTATGAGCGCCTCAGCCTTACGTGGGACAAAATAGCTGGCGAAATGAAGGTACTACACTTCTGCCTGGGTTTTCGATCACTAACTAATCGGCGTGACAAAATAGCTGGCGAAATGAAGGTACTACACTTCTGCTTGGGTTTTCGATCACTAACTAATCGGCGTAAATAGACGTGAAACTATATTTATAAGTAAATATGGATATAAAAAGCAGCGATAGCCTAGTGGGAAACCGTTGGACGTTGCAGAGACCTCACGGCGCATCTCTGACTTTTCGAAATTATGTGCGTAATAAATAGTTAATTATCGCTCGCTTTTACGGTGAAGGAAAACATCGTGAGGACACCTGCATGTATAAGAGTTCTCCATAATATTCTCGAAGATATGTGAAGTCTTCCAATCCACACCGACCAGCGTGGTGGACTATGGCCAACACTTCTCGCACTGAGAAGAGGCTGATATTATATAATTGCTTAAATGCTGGGCACGGGGCCCAGCATTTAAGCAATTATATAATATCAGCTCTATATTAAACTGGTGGGACAGTTTAGCTGATATTATATAATTATGAATATAAAGTAGAAATAAACAAGTATATTAATAGTATTAACAACTTTATGTCTAATAGACAGCCCTAACTCAATACATATGTGAGGTTTAGTTGGATGTAAGTCATACATCATCGAAGTGGTAACCATCGGTCCTGTCCTCACGAACTATGTGACGTCAACGTTGCTTTGCGGTCACTAGCACATGCACTGACGAACTTACAGAGAATTCGCTTTATATGATAATGTATGGGTATGTCGCGAATCTCAGAAATATGTGGTATAGCTGAGCGACATATAACAGCCGTATACAGGCATTAGCCTAGTAGGTGACAGACAGAGGTCTGGACTTCCATTCTAAGGTAGCTTCTGTCTTTTTAAAGTTATCTGCATATTAAATAATTATTGCTAACTGTAATGGTGGTTATTAATTATAATTTATGGTTTTTATAAAAACATCATACGACAACTTGCATATCTGCGTGTTCTTCAAGTCGTGAACAATCTATCCATCTGCAGCTAGCGCGGCGATTTGTGGCCTAGCTCTTCTCGTACTGAATAAACGCGTTAGCTTTTGTTAAGTTTATGCAAGAAGTATATATTACATATATTTACAAATTAAAACTATATTTACTTACGAATTCGCTCACATAAGTACCAAGGTCACAATATATCGTGCTGCAATAAAAGACTATCTAGAACACGGTTTCTCTGTGCAAAGTTGCATCCAAATCAATTCAACAGTTAACGCATAATTGATTAACAAACACCCAAACCTCCAAACATATCCACAAACTTTTCCATTCATAATATTACTATGATATTTGACCTAATCACTGTACCTCTAAATAGAATAACGAAAATGTAACAATAGCACAATATGATTAACCAAATAGCCAAATTTGCTTAAAGAGCTCAGAGTAATGCGAAGCAGTTACGTGTCTGTTTGCGACGACCGGCGAGCGGGAACAACGTGAAATTGTTTACAGTAGGTACCTGGCGACGGGCAATGTTCGGGATGCACCCATTCATCGTCTCCGTCTGGGCTGTCGTTTACCCCCCATGCTCCCAATTTCCCCCCACCCAATACTGGGTAGGGTAGGAGCAGACACGTCCCCGGCGTGGACAATTAGCATTTAGATTAAACAAATAAACGGCGCCGCCGCGTGACCAGAAAGAATTATCTCTGTTATTTATTGTGCGATTAATTTATTTATTGCATTTTTAATTGGCACGTTAGCGAACCGACGCATTGCCACCGATGTGTCTGACTCGTTATCAAGGGTTAGGCTTTAGTTGAATGATATAATAGTCTAAGTTTGGTTTGCTTTTGGTAGTGATAATTTAATTTTAAATTATGTTGAATGTAGTCTATATTTAGGGTGAGAACGAAATCCGATGCAAAAGTGCCCAACAGAACCTTTGCAAAGTGATATTAGGTTTATTCTTAAAACTATCAATAACAGAGAGATATGGAAATGCTTTTTATACATAGGAATAATCTTATTACTGAATAACTACGTGCAATATAACTGTGAAGATGTAGTACATTATAAATTCTATAAAATCAAACATCGACAGATGGGTGAACGTTGGATTGCCACAGTGTTTTTTTATTGTGGTTGGCGTGCCTTTGACCCCGATTTTACCTGACGTTAAGTGACGATGCAGTCGACGATGGAGCACGCTTGCCTAGAAGATACCTATTCACTCTCGACTCGAAGACACCCAGATTGTACTCATTGGGAAACACAGACTTAGGTAGTAAGTTCCATTCCCTTGCGGTACGCATTATAAAAGTGAAAGCAAAGCGCTTCGTGCGTAAATGTGGTATATCCACCATGTACCTGTACCGCTGGTCTGTTTGTCTGGTCGTCCGAAGGTAGAACGGGGAAGGGGGAATCAAAACAGTTTCAGTGTAGAAGTTGTTCTTTATAACAGAAAAACAGCTTACACTCTATATCATGCCTTATCTATTTTTAGTGTACGCTATAATGTTATCACATTACTAATTGGCTACGTGACTCCCAAGTCTCACGTCTCATACTTAGTGATCTTAATATACCTAATCTGTACAGCGAAAACTCACGAGAACTTACCCATTTATATAAATACACCCACTCGTATGCATAATCAGTGCATACAAGTGTAGTATGTAAACGTAAGTGGGCATGAGTTATCCTAGTTTTAGTTCCTAACACACGCATTAAATAATGAATTATTTAATGCGTGTGTTAGGCGTTAAATGTCCATATAACTCGTTTTTTCAGTGGAGGAATACATTTGTGAGGAAATCTGCATGAGATCTGAGAGTTTTACATAATATTTACGAAGATATTCGAAGTCGCCCAAACTCTGACCGCTTATCCTTCACATACTGGTAGGTCTCTCCAAGGGTTAAGTAACAGGGCTAATATTATGATGTAAGATGGATTTAATTGTAATTGTAATTGTAATTGGACTCCCTTTTCCGAATTTGAACTCTAAGTTGGTCCATTATGCGTGAGAGTCGGCCGGTTACGGAGATAGCCAGCCCAACTCCGCCAAGAAGCACAGAAGTTTCCTGGGGTCTTCGCAGGCTTCGCGGAGTGACCTCGGGTTGTTGAGGATTTCCTTACGTTGTGCTGTTACTCCCACATATTCCAGGACTACATGGGCAGCAGATTCTTCTTCGGTCAGACATCCCCTACAAAGTGGGCTGTCTGTTGCTCCGATGTTGTATAGATGTTTGTTCAGGGGGCAGTGTCCTGTTAGGATTCCCACGATGGTCCGAAGGTTCAATCTTTGTAGGTTGAGCAGGCGGTGTGTCAGACGTGGTGAGATGGCCGGTAGGGCTGCTCTCGACTGTCTACAGTCCGTTGTCCGTGCCCAGCGTTTATTATGTTGGCTCTGAGTGCGAAGCCGCATCCATGTAGAAGTAAGATGGATAAATATGTATATTTAAAGATGGCCGATATTTCGAAAACTTAGTCGAACGACTTTGAAATTTAAGTTTCGCGGGAATAACAAAATCCATAAAAAAATTAGCCATAAATATTTGAAACACTTTTGAAATAAAGAATTTAAAACATTTGGTATTCAGATGACTATTATTTTTTTATCAAAGTTAGTAAATCAACCAAATGTTTTTAGAATTGTCTTTTTAAAGCATTAGTTATCTATCTTTTGTGTCTTAGACAAACAGTAGAGGCAAAATGTCTTCATCTTAAGTTAAATTTAAGTGCAGACACTTGAGTACTTGCATACATTAAAGATAAGTGGGACCAGCTTGCCGATTAAGTTTTTTCAAGTGATCTACGTTTAAAGTGAAGTGAAGGGGCAGTAACCCAATGGGTAGGACATTGGAATGCCGATCTAGAGTTTGTGGATTCGATTTCCAACTGAATTGCAATTAATATTAAAAATGCTCACGGCCCCGGTGGCGTAGCAAGATTGTATGCGATTGCTATTCACGAGGTCTCGTATTTGATCCCGAATCAGGCCAAATGTTTTTGGATTTTTCTGTCAAGAAATTCTCTGTAACAGCACAGAGTTAGGAGGTACGGTCGTGAGACTGTATATATTATGTAAGTATTAAAAATGGCAAATGGGTCAAATTGACACCTTTGGTTAATTTAGGGCTGCCGTAATCATTCGTACCTATTTCTTGTTGCCTAACAAACTAACAGTTCTGGTGTAGTACAAGATCCAAGAGCCGCCAGAACTGCGTAATTTCAGCAAAGCTAAGATTTATTTAGTAAAAAGTTAATAAAAATATAATATTTAAACTTTTTATGCCTTTTACCTACATACATAGGCAAACAACGTATGCATACTAGCTAGTTTAAAGGTCTTTACAATTTATTTTTGGTCTCTTGGCTGTCAGGCTGTTTGTATAACTCGTAAAGGCAAACGTCCAGTCGAGAGATAGTAGGTTCAATCCAATTGTGCAGCGACATAAGTAGGTAAACATTGAACAAATTTATAACAGTACTTCATGAATGATTAATTATTTATTATATTGTCTTACGTTTACGCGAATGCTATTCAGTGAAATTAAACTACTTAATACGGATGTTATCGCCTTTGTTTATTTGACACTTTCATTAAAATTATATTTAAGTTTTAATTTCCTATAGTACTGCAGTAAAGAATATGAAGTAATTGTTTTGTCAGAAATAGCCCTGACAAAATAATGTATTTTAGATCAGTACATAAGAATATTACTACCAACCTAATTATATGCTAGTATTTTATAGGATTGCCTAGGAAATAATTCCGACTGCTTTTTAGGTTCAAATCTGTTACAGCCAAATAGATGAGTTTTCTTCCGCGGCCCGGACAACGCTTCCAGTAAATTTATTCATTCTAAGATAAGCATAATTATCATAGATCATTTGAATTGGAGTTAAAATTAATGGCTGCCTTTTCGGACTACCGTTCGTAGCCACTTAATAGATCTCAACGAGGAACGGAGCGAGTTGTCTTAAAAAAGAAACAAATCTCTTACTTTATATACGAAATCAAGTATAATACGGTCTTAGATGCAAAACACAGATCCAGATTTCAATCTCTTATGTACGACCATAAAAAGCTTAGTTGACAAAACGATGAGACGGCTTGTAGAGGTCGCAGGTTCAAATTATATAAGAGAAAACTGACAATCCATGAAGTATCATGGATTGTGTTTTTGCCTTGTTATAATGTACATTCTACTTTACTACTTTAGCATGGGCAATGCTTATAAAATTAATATTAGTATACGAACTGAATCTTATAATTATGCTACCTATGTGGCGGAGCAGCAGTGTATGCGACTGCCGTGCATGAGCTCTCGGCTTTGATTCCCAGGTCGGTTAGAGTATCATTTTTTCTGTCCAAGGGAATTCAGGCTTTCCAAGTAAAAGTAACTTTGCTAGTAAAAACAATGTAACGTTATGGTAGTCAACCCGCTTTAGAGGCGTGGTTGACCTAGGATTTTAATAGAAATTAAAGGTGAACAACGCAGTCAATAAGCATATATTTTCACTTACAAAAGGTGTATGAGAATAAATAAAACTACAATTAAATTCGACTAGACATCTAGTGGTATTTCAGGGCGTGGTTCAAGATGAAGGCTTGTTACGTGGTCCAGGTAGAATGTACCACTTAACTTCGGTAGGCAGCGCAGCGGAAGGAGGCCGGCACCGGGACGCGTTGCCAATATATAGGGCCGCCGCTGGGGAGGAGAAGCCGATAGAGAGGCGCCGCGATCACGGCCGCTCAGCAACGACCGGTCCGCGTCACAACAACAATTGCTGGTTTTAAGTCATTTAGTTCTATTTAAATAAAGCTTTCTGTAAGGCTTGAAAATATGGAATCACACCCTTAACCCCGGTAGCTCGATATCGGTAATTACGCAAGCGATCACACTGGTGTCACTAAATCTACTGACCAGTAAAACTGTGTAGTATCAATCTTATCACAGTTTAAACATCAAACAGAGCTTAAATTTTCTAATTTCCATTTTCACAGCTCCTTCCTTCATATCACCTACAAATAAAAAAACATGTCTAGGTAAATTCGAAATATGATATTTTTTAAATCAAATTCAAACAATTAATGACTTGTATTTGGCTGCTTGGATGGTGTATAAGTTTCAGTGGTTGCCTTGAATAAAAATATGTGTGGCCCACAAATATTTGTTTTAAATCCGCGTGATCTTTGTGGCCATTGTTCGAATATTTATAAATTTCCCCGCGACACAGGAATTATTTATAGCGCGGAAATAGTCTTTATAAATACAAGTATTAAACTCGCTCTGCAGTTAAACTTTGATCAATATTACGGATGTCAGAAACATGATATGTCTATGCCTAGACATAGCTAGTCAGTATATGCTTCACTTTAAATTACTCGGAGAGCTGAATATAACACAGATACTATGTCCTCCGACCAATGCCGCAGTATACAGGTGGACACAAATTTGCTTTTACATCTATTTGAACATCAGAATCAATGGTGGGCGATAAGCTGATACCGCAACCCAATTGCACGACATCAATTAACACGATTACGACACAATTTCGGCAACAACCCCTCCCCTCCATATATCTGTACCCCCGCACCCTCTCCGCCGCCTGCATTCTATAATGTTATACATTTCAGTTAGCACCTGAGCTTCGTTCGAGCATGGTTCAACGATCTGGTGATTAATTGTTGTTATTGTTTATCATCTAATCGCCTTAATTTAGCTGTGCTTAATTTGTCATAAGCATGTGGTACCTTATAGTAAATTAACAGTAAAAAGTTAGGTATTAAGAATTATTTTTGATATACAAGAGCTTTAGTTTTAATTATATTTCTGTTATATTATTTATTTTTGTTATTTTATTTTTGTTTTACCTTAACAGCAAGCATTTGGCCCGCATGACGGTGATCGCTTACTAATGCCTTTGTTTGAAATATTAGGGGTTAAAGTATGAAATTGCCAATTTGTACAAAAAAAATTAAACTCGTTTCTCTAAGATGTACCATATTTATTTAATCGAAATATTTATCCTCATTAGACAGAAGTTCATTTATGCCTTTACGATAGAACTCCGGGGATCAAGATTCGACAAACTGTGTGAAAGCATTTTATACTGCCTCCTGGGAAGAAAATTTTTTAACAGATAAAAATAGTCCAAATCTCGAAAATAATGGTAGTCCGTTGGAGCAAGGTCTGGCGAGTACGGAGGATGACGTAAGGTTTCTAACTGCAGCTCCTGTAGAGTTACAACGGTTTCTCGTACAGTGTGAGGTCTTGCGTTATCATGAACCAATAATGGTGAAGATCGATTCACGAGTCGGCACGTCGCCCATGGCGTGAAGACCATTTAAACGATTAAGCCAACTGTACAATCACTTGTTTACTTTACGAAGAAAGTAAACTATGTAGAATATATGTTTTTATAGCGTACAAGGGTCTGGCTTATCCAGCAGTGACAACATCTTCTTTAAAATTGGACTCAGATCTGCAATATGTGGACATCATCCATGGTGTCGATGGTACATTGTTTTGCTCACAGTTGCAGGTAATTCGGTCCCTGGATCGGAAAATTTCTTTTGGGTTTTTGTCAAATATCCCTCAGTTGCAAAACGGCGTCTAGCACTGGGCCCGGTAGACGGCAAAAGGCTTGCCCTCTAACGCGTAGGATCTAAAATAGCTGGCGAAATATGTGTATAAT